>JAQPPZ010017244.1:0-5337549 GCA_028583015.1 Wollemia nobilis
TTTCTTCTAATCAAATGTCATCAATATTGTAAATTGTTGTCGTTGAAATCTAATAATCCAATTGTACATCCATGTGCTGTAAGTGAGTTGGAGAGGGTAGGGCAATCCTCCATGGGAGGTCCTCGGTTCAAATCTGCACCCTACCAAACAGACATCGAGTACCCAAAATCTAGTTGATAATGTTGGTGTAGTCAGGGTCGGGCATGACTCTTGGGTGATTTTGATGGTGTAGAACCCATGGTCATGGTTTTTCAGATCAAGGTGGCCTCACAAGGGCTTTTTTGCTAAATTCAAAAAACAAAATCCAATTGTACATGTTGGAGTGTTTAGTGTTTTGTAGCATTTGAAGATTTTATGTATTCTTCAAAACTATTTCATCCACCAAAGTCAATTTTTTTTTAATTTTCAATGGGTCTTTCTAGATCCCTATACCTCAAATATTTTTGTCTTCTTCATAATACTCTTGCATGAACAAAAAATGTAGTAATATGACCTAAACAAATTAATCTCCTACACTATTTTATTTTGTAATTTGAATGTTTCAATAGTCTTCACATTTTAGCATCAACCATTTTATCAATGTCTCAAGAAAAATATTTCATTCTATAGAAAACAACTTTTATTTCAAGAATTTTATGTTTTATTTCACCAAATTCTATGTTTCCATACATCATTTCGACCTCACAATAACACTACACTTTCAAACTATTGTAGACATCTCTAGGATTTACTATTTTGAATATATCACCATAATTTATCCTTTATTTGGAACATTTTGATAGCTTCACTTGAAAATAAATTTACACATTGACTTTTTTTATCATGACCTAACAACCCTTCCTCTTCGTAGTAAAAATTTAAACACATGCATAAAGAAGAATGACTTGAGTATCCTTCGCATTGACACATTTTTAATAATGTGCATACATTTGCATGGATTTTTCTTATTGAAAACTATGATGTAGATAGACTTGTTGTCATATTCTTCATGATCTCTATAATTTTGTGGTAATTTCCACAATCAAGCCTACAAAATAAACATCAAATAAAAAGTAAAAAATGACACATACTTATTTTTCGTAAACATGAGTAGGACATTATCCATTATTCTCTTCTTCAAATAAATTAACCATAAACATCCATGATTATATTGAATCAATAAGTCTTCTACTCCTTACACAACACGATCATCAAAGTGCTTCTCAAATTGGCCAAGTCTTCACCTCATAGATTGGCTAAGAAAAATCATGAACTTTTAATGGTGTCTCTTGCTCTACAATCTTGGTCTATAAAGCATTGAAGTTGTGATACCAAATGTTATAAATATAGATTGACTATGATAAATATTGCACCGATGTGATATATGTATATATGAAAAAAAAGAATCAAGAATGAAGAGATTTTTGGTTACAACTGACTTTTACCCCCATAATTCTTAGAATTGATTACATGTTTTTTGTAATATTATCTTATTGTACTAATACATTATGTGGCTTGTGGAAATACAATAGTAACATGGTCATAATATAATTTCATATAACCAAATTTTAAAATTTATAAAAGCCAAAACCCTATCTTATCTTTGTATTATTGCTTATGCGAACAACAACTAAATGTTTAAAAAAGAAAATTAGTCATCCAATTATTTTAAAATAAAAGATAGTTGAAAACATATATAAAATATAAAAAGAGAAATGATCTTCCTACTAGGAAATGCAATGCTAATATACGAGTCATATGGGATTAGCACATGAATTTAGGATGTAAGTTTACTATATGCTAAATTCTAAACTAAAATATAACTTTAACCAAATAAGAGACAAGTTACTAATTGTCAACTAAGTACCAATGTTGGAATGCAACCATACTTAGCAAATGTTCCATCACCATTAGAATTATAAGGTCTAATAACCACCAAAGAACCTTGGAATCCTAAGTAAAATAAATGTGTTATAGTCCTTCCTAAAATGCATGATTAGGAATTTTAGTTGATGAGTCTAAATTCCAAAACATTCATTAATAACAAAATACATAATATTATGATGTTTTCATAAAGTCCACAATAAATCTCCTAGGGATCATTAAACTAGTAGCATACATCAGATTCCTTGATGAACTAACCCATTACTTAAAAGCCATGAAAATGATAGCAATAAATTAAACTCCATCTCAAAACTATATAATTAACTAGAGTGGACTAGCGTTTAGCTTTCCAACAACAATAGTAGAAAGAACCTAGACAAAAATTTATATAGCCACTAATTTTAGCTTGTCTAAAAGAGATAAACATAAACAACCAAAGGGTGGTGTGAACATCATAACTTTGCATGTGCTCTTCTCTAACCACCTTTTTTTGAATATATGAGAGAGATCCTTTGCCATTGGTTAAATCATCACTTCCTCCTTTAGATATTTGCTATAGGGAAGTTTCCATACATCCGTACTTCACTCAAAGAAACACTTATTTAGAAGCGATACCAATAGAAGAAAATTGGAAGGCATGGTCCACCTTCATTTGGAATTGCGGGCACTAGCTCCATAGCGTAAGGAAATATAAATAGACATCAAAGTCACATCATTTATTGGATTATTTAATAATATTCTACACTATTTTTTCTTCCTAAAATATGTGGCCAGTAAACATTGAAGCTCGTGGATCCTCGATCATTCATTTGATGACCTATGCTTCTCCTCTCAACAAAAGTTTATTTAAGAGAGAAAAATATCCACTACAACTAAGGATCAAAAATGTGGTAATCGCTCATGAGCAAGGTAAGTAAGCATAGAGAAACAATAAAAATGTCCTTCCATTGGCTAGAAATAGAGCTACCATAGTTGACTTTGTGACCTAACTTGTCATAGATTACCCACATGGCAACTATACTAGCTACCCATCACATGGGTGAGCCTACCCTACCAACATGCATTAGTAATAAATAAAGGCTAAACTTGCCATTCAATCAAGGTGGGTCATACTAGCAACTTTAGTGAGCAAGACATTCCATAAAAGTAAGCAAGATCTTGGAAGAGATCTAATGTTTGAAACCTAAAATTATGCAATAATCCTTCACATGTTGCAATGATGGGCAATGGTAGAAAAAAATACCCATTTGAGGTCCTAGAATCCTCCAACATTAATGGCCCTAAATCCAAAGACCTCAAGGCGATAAAATTTAGGTGTAGAAGGATCTTGGCCATAGATCCAAGGTAGTGTCTCAATTTCTCAAAGTAGAGTTTTAGAGGAAAATGCCCCTTTATCCTATCCTATAAATAGGCATGTAAAATTAATTATAATGCATTGGGAGTTGCTTGCTCATGCATAGTACCTAGTCTTATGTGTTGTTCCTTTTACCTCTTCTCATTTGTATAAATACGACTCGAACCTTAAGTCATCGTCTAAGGAGCATTGAGCCTCTTTTGGCTAAATGCTTTTGTAATTTCTTGATGCATAATGGGATTTGTGACTAATTTTATTTTTCCTACTTTTATTGTGTTATTGGATGCTTGGGTGTGAATGGTGAAGTATGTTCAAATTATAGCTATTAGACTATGGTGAATGTGTTAATTCTTAGCTTGTTTATGCAAATAGGAGGGATTTAGATCTTGGTGTGTTGCCCCTTCATAGCTTAGGATTTATTTTTCTACATATTTTGTTTTGATTTTGTTTTCATTTTTCAATGGCATAAAGTAAAAATCAAAGTCTACATGGACAAAAAGGTGCTCAAATATCACATCCAACAAGGCGTCGACCTCTAAAAATTCCTACATGTTGCCCTACAAACATGTTATCTACCTTGATAGTTGTCTATTTTTTCACTCAACATAAGGTATAGGTGCCTAGGCACACCAAGTCACTACCCCAAATGGTTGGGACACTCTAAAATGATAATAGTTTATTTGGCATACCCGATGGGATGATATTAACACATTCACCCCACAAAATTGAAATAAATATTTTTCAACCAAAACTCTAGTGAATGTCTTTGTTGAATTGCTTACTGAAGCATCAAAATGTTCATCTAGAAACTCCATTGAGAAGAATGATCCTGAAGAATTCATATAACAAAACTTAAGATTGATACTTTGGTGGGAATCTCTATTCCTTGACTTGTTAAAGCAATTTACACCCCACCTTATAAATATATTCCTAAAAAGAGACTCAAAAATACATGATAAAAATTGTATCACTAGGTTCTTCACTAGATTCAATTTGAAATATTTGGTGTTGTATTTGAATCCAAGGGCAAGGAGGAGGAATCGATAACACAACATGGCAGCTCTGTAAAACCAACCTCCTTAAATATTTTTGGCATGGAACAACATAGGTTTTTTAATTTTTTCTATTATGTATGTTGTATGGGATCTGATCCCTACCTCATTGCTCAAATATTTACCTTATTTCATATCAAAAGATGTTATTACCTTGATAGAAAATTTGCATCACCTCATGAGCTTGTAAACAATGCATTTTAATGAAAAGCAAGATATATCCCTAAGGTTGCTAGTTGCCTCCTTCATAGGAAAATTTCAAGAGTGGTACATCATACTTATCCCCCTATTAGTTAGAAATTGGGATTAGCTAGTGGGCCTCCTGATAGATACATTTGGATAAAGGGAAGATAAGGTGTCCCTCCTCAAGCAATTGATAACCATAAAGAGGGAAACCATGTAAACAATGGATAATTTAAAATTTTGATTCCACAATTATTAGAAAATATTCCTAATGAGATTTAAAAACTCTCAAGTATGGTATTTATTTAGTATTTTAAAGCTTTTAATTCTAAAATAGTCATGATGGTTAAATTTAAAGAGGGTAATTCCTTACCAAAATCCTATGGAATAGTCATCTAGTATGAGAACAACCTAATATAGATAGGAAGGCTAGTCCCTATACCATCCTTGACATTACTTCCTTCTATTCATCCTTTGTATCACCTCACTCTAATAATCCAACCCACTACCTATAAGTCTACTTCCATCATAAGCACATGGTAATCCTAAGCTCCTGATCCAATTTAACCACATTCCTATCCCTATTCTTATGCTTGTAAACTAGAGGAAATGATAAATATGATGAGGATATTATCCAATGATACCACAACCCTTAAAAGGTAGCAGAATACCTAGAGGTTCGCTTATCAAAACTACCTTAAGACTCCTATACAATAGGGCAATCAAGAAATTTGACCATTATCAAATGGGTATCAAAGACCTTCATATCTACCTAATAGAAATTTTGGTCAACTACAACCCTCAACTTAGAAAATAGTACCTATGCTAGTACCATTGCAATAGATATCCCCTAACCTAGTTAGGGACCCAATCACCACACAAAATAATAATGTTGAAGATCCCAATTTTACTATTGGTTTGCTCCCAATTTTTACTCCTCCAACTCTAATATTGGGAATTAGTCTTAAGATGTTAAAAATACCTTCTAGACTCATCCACCCACTCCATACCCATAGGTGAATTCTCAAGTGTTAAACAAAGAACCTATGACCCATCCTTCAAATGTGTCACCAAGATCCAACTCCTCAATTTCAAAGCAAATCTTCGTTACCTAGGATGAAGCAGATGTATATGTCATATAGGACAAATTAGGTCCCTTAGCTATGAGGAGACCACAAGTTCTATTATATTACATAACTAAGGAAACAATTTAGGTGATTGAAGAGAAAGGAATGACTAGTCTGCTAAATCCCAAGCCCTAGGTAGGCTAGTGGATAATTATAAGGATAGCTTGGTACAAGATCTATCAAATAACCAAGAAAAAGTAGTTTTGAAAACTGTAAGAAAAATCTTGAAATTCCTAAAGCAACACATGATAGAAACTTGAGACTTCCTCTTAAAACAAAACTTTCCAGCCTCCTATCGCCATCAAGCACCTTCTTGAGAACTTTTTTTACTAGATCTTTCAGTGTAGTATACCATTTGAGAAGGTCCACCATAGCAGTTCATCTTTGGGATGTTTTATTAATGCTCGAGCAAATGCAATATTTATAAGAAGATATAAAAAAGTAGGAGTTGGGAAATATAAGGCATCCATAATCTTACAAGTGTCAAGTATGGAATTATGCAATGACAAAAGTAAGGTGGGTTATTTTAGTCTATGACAAGAGTTTGCATACATATGGTAAATAGTTTCTCACATTGATAATGCTTCAAACACTCATGAAGGCAATTTTCATTATGACAACAAGCATCAAGTTGACATTCATATTTTCTAATGTTGATATCCTTCGTGATGGAGGTAAGTTGTTGATAATGGTTCTTCAGTTAGCAAGCAAACAAATATTGCTTGACAATGATGACATGCTCAAATAATAGCTAAAAAAAAACTTCACTCCTCTTGGTTCTAAAACTCACCTAAGTGAATGAGATACACCCTCAAGACTTCTGACCAAGAGATTGAATGGCCTATACATAGAGATCTCTAAGTCAACCTTTAAATAAGATTGGTTCTTATGCCTAGCTAATCTAACTAAATGGGGGGTTGTAGACTAAAGTAAGAAACACAAAAGGTTAGAAGGACAAGCTAAAAGTAGTACATATTTGACAAAATCAAGAGACAAGGTGCAGAGAGTCTCACAAACTAAATTTAAATTAAACCACCTATCAAAATAGCCTACTTTTACTATGCATTCAAAATATTTATCACTAACCACTCAGAGCGATGCCAAGTCATTCTAAAACTATAATGACAAATCTAGGTAGAAATCTAGAATGCATAATAAATGTAGCATAATTACCCATTCCTAGCTTTACCATAAAATCTTTAACTACTCAGTAATGCATACATGTTTTGCACAAGAGGTTAGTAATAGTCTAGATAGTAATTTAATTCTCATTGAAGTAGGTGTATAGCCTTAATCAATACAATCATGCCAATTATAAATGCCAAAGAGAGGACCATTAGAATGACTTGCATTCTTGTATATATAGAGATTTACATTTTATTCAGTTATCTAAGAATAATTATTATTAGAGCATATTACAGGGTTTAGAGCAAGCGTAGATAGTGATTGTAGCATTCAACTTAACTAAGCTTAGCTACTTCAAGCATGCTTTGTTGATGTGGGTGATACAAATTTCATCTTAAGACTGGCTTTTGTGTTGCATCATTGGATTATAACCATCAAATAATGATCCACTCCTTTCTGTTATGTATAGCCAGTTGAGTAGAGGAAGGTGTGTGATTTGGATGGCTTTGACCATTGAGATATTCTAACAATGATGACTGCCAATGGCTAATCGACATGTATGAACCTACTGATTTAGAGGATTCTAGACCATTCATGCAAAGTTTGGAAAAATGGAGAGCATGTGATTTACTCTCACGTGATGATCTTGGTTAGGTGTTATATCCTTTTGAATTTCTTGTTATATTGGGTTGCACCTCCTATTGTCAATTTTTTTATGCTTTTACTTGATCTTGATGTCATCATTGTTTGAAGTGTCTGATAACTACATCTAATCATTTAAGATGCCAAATATTAGGTGACTTTGCTCTAAGACTTGATATTGTATTTGGGTTTTTGGGTTTCCAGTTTGATATTCTACTTGGCTTACCAAGTTTTTAATCCCTTA
Organism: Wollemia nobilis; assembly: GCA_028583015.1. NCBI lineage: Eukaryota > Viridiplantae > Streptophyta > Pinopsida > Araucariales > Araucariaceae > Wollemia > Wollemia nobilis. Next base: position 7,591 of record JAQPPZ010017244.1, read on the forward strand.
GTGTTAACATCATTATATTCAAAAATTTAGCATTGCCTAGGCACCTTTGAAAATTTCCATGCTAGATACCGAATGATGAATTTTGGGCTATTTAGTTAGTCCTTCCTTTGTTGGATCCAATGCCTTAGAATATTTTTGGGATATGCATTGATATTCATTGCATCAAATATTTTATTTCTTCTTGTTAACATCAACATTATCTTCTGCTCGACTAGCCTTATTCATTTTGCTTCAATGCTAGACTATCGAATGTTGGGTGATGGATGTCAAGTCTCGCACTTTGCTTCTGCTCTTTTTAAATAATGTCAAACATTGGGCTTTTGTCATCTTACTATTGACATCAACCTCTTAAAAATTTAGCTAACTTATCATACTTAGCCAAATTATATTTCTTATTGTACTTGGTCGGATGCTAGGTTTTCATGCCTTAGCACCAAAATGCTATCCGATAGTTATCTGCTTGTTTCTCTATCTTTGGCCTTAGCCTATTTTATATTTGGCTACATCTATTTTCACTATCCATATTTTTGCAATATTTTGGACTACTTTATCTACTATGATAGCTTCATTTTTGCATTGCTATTATAGCAAAATAACTACATGGCTTAAATTATACCACATAATAGATTTAGGTGATAGAATTCACCTACATTATTGGTAACTTTAAGGGATTTTTGCTTGTAAAATTGAAAACCTAATATGCCTTATCTATGGGATAGCAAAATTTTAATAGGAACCAGGTCTGGAAGATAAGATGATTATATATAGAAATAAATAGATAAAAATGGAGCAATTCAAAGCAAAGAAGATGATGAAGCTAGGTTAGGGATTAAGGGAGGTTATTAGATTCTGCAGTTGTAACAAGGCTTATTAAACACGCTTGGAAGAAGGTGTATATGTTGATTTGATCTCATTTACCTACAAAATGCATTATGCATTACAACATATAGAAGAAGAAAAGTATTGAAGGAAGTGAAACTTAGGGTTCATGGAGATCTGTAGCCAAAGGGGGTTATTGGGGAGGCAAATATCATTGTAAAAAATAAATATGTTTAAGTATAGGGAAGGGGATAAAATTGGGTATTGGAATGCTGGGATTTGATAGCGAGATATTCAGGCAAATAGGGAGTGGATTCGCAAGGGCAAGGTGAATACTTGTGAGAGAAGAAAAGGGGGAGAAGATGGAGATACCTATGTGCAAGAACCTCTAGCAAACTAAAAACCTTCTAAGCATATTCTGCTATAGTCGGGGACTTTTTTAGATCCAAAGTAGTTGCTTTAGGTGATAGTTATATAATAAAGAAATAAAACTATTAAGAATAAAAACTTTACACTTTTTATAACTACCTTTCCAACTTCATTGAGAACTCAAATTTTTGATAGTTATATAATAATTATAAAAAAATGCTATAGTCTTTAAGATAAGTTTATTTTGATCTATAATTAAATTTAAATTTATCGTATTAATGAATGATTACTAGAGCATAGAGTATATTTGTAATTATTTTTCATTTTATGTTCAATGCTACTATAACAAATAATTCATCTTTAAAAGAATTTTGTGCAATTAAATACATATATTCTATTACATTTATGTAATTTTCAAATATTCAGGCAAGTAATTATTGGATGTATTGTATTTTTTGTAGAGGAAAAGAAATTATACACCTCAACACAATGTGCGGGACCCTTTTTTTGGGGATAGTCTCCTAAGTTATCAAGTATGGGTGGTTTTAGATCATGGTTTTATACATGTTGTATTCTAATACCACTTGGTAGTTTAGAGTTATTTGATATTGTGGGATACATATATGTATTGTAACTACTTTTTTAAAGGTGCATAATAATATAAAGAAAGAGATGCAACTCTGAGTTTCTATTGGTTTTCCTAGTTAAGCATTTCCAATATAAATACTCATGTCTATTGCAAATGGATGTTATTTTTCCCTATATGTTATGATCTTGTTTGAATTAATATCTCTACAATGGGTTTATCAATCTCTCTATTTGGTATCAGAGCATGGTTATTGGCTTTAGGGGATGACTTTATTACTAGGGTTTAGCTCGATTTGATAAGAGAAAGGGTATCTTGGGTATGTGACAAACATATTTTTTAGTAGGGAAGCTTTGTAGGTGAATCTAGTGTGAATAAAAATAGCTAGAAATACAAGAATTGAGGATGAAATTTTTAATTACAAGAGCTTTGATTTATGGAAGATAAGATAGAAGATCTACTTGTGGATAGGGATCAATAGATGATGTCAATAAAAAATTCATGGATAGGTCACACGAAAATTGGGAGAAGATGGATAGGAAGGTGAAGAGTACTATCTGGTTGTGCCTTGTTGATTCAAATTTGATCAAAATCTCTGGAGAAAATATTGTTAAGGAGCTATGAGAGAAGTTATAGGCTTTATATTAGTCAAAGTCTCTAGTAAATATACTATTCCTTGAGAAGAAATTGTATCTCCTTTGGATGAATGATAGGAATTTTTTGGAAAGAAACTTGATATCTATGAGTAGAATGAGTGATACAGGTGTATAGACAACATTTGAAAATGATATATGTAGGATGGTTCAAGGAGCAATGGTGTTGGAAATAGAAGTTTATATTGTAACACAATACAAGTTATTGGGCAACACTATGACTAATGGGTGTAATAGTTATGTTGTTCCTAAAAATAAAATAAAATAACCTACTCTTCCTATAGATAATATAATGCTTTAACATAAATTAATGAGACATATCAAAGAAAAGGTTCTTTGATCTTTGTACACTAATGGTATGGTTGAAGGTATTTTTGACTTTCCTTTAGAGTTTGATTTTTGTGAACATTGTGTACATGGTAAATATAATTGGCTAAAGTTTTCATATGGTGTTGCAAGAGCAAAATAGATTTTGGAGATGATACATAGTGATTTATTTGGGCCCATGTCTTTTCCATTATTTGGAAAATTAGTGTACTATGTTTCATTTATAAATGATTCTCAAGGTATGTGTGGATATATTTCCTTCAAAAAAATTTGAGATCTTTAAAAAATTCAAAGAGTTTAAGGCTCTTATGAAAAATAGGCTAAGAAGAAGATAAAGGTGTTGTAGACAAATAATGGAGAAAATTTTTGTAGCAATGCATTTGAAGAGTTTTGTAAGCAGTGTAGAATAACAAGGCAAAAAACAACTCCATAAAATCCTCAATAAAATAAAGTTGTGGAAAGAATGGATAGAAAATTGATGGAAAGACAAGGGAGTATGCTCAATGGTGTAGGGTTAGCACAAGAATATTGTATAGAGGCTATGGACACTACATGTTACCTCATAAATTGATCACCTATATCAACTTTGGTTGATAAAACTTCGTATGAGGCATGGATTGGTAAGAAACCATGTATTGAACATCTTAGATTTTTTTGTTGTGATACTTATGTGTGTGTTCCAAAGTAAAAAAGAATAAATTAGATAATAAAGCAAAGAAATGTATCTTTATTGGTTATAAAGATGGTGTAAAAGGCTACAAACTTTAGAACCTATAAACTAGGATAGTTGTTTATAACTATGATGTAATCTTTAGAATTTAAAAGTGCTCAGGGTAGTAATAACTAGAATAGGTGTAATTTGAGTTCATGGATGATCAATCTCACTCAACAAAAGATGATGAACCAAATCCTCAAACTCCAGTTTTGAGTAGATCAACTTGAGAAAGAAGGAAACCAAAGAGGTACAATTCACCATATTTTCATTCTACTTTTGTTTGATCTATTACTAATGATGATCCTAGAACTGTTTGAGAGATACTTAATGGAAAGGATGGTAACTTCTAGAAGAAATCCATGGTTGATGAAATAAAATTATTAGACATAAATAAGACATTGGATTTGGTGAAGTTGCTTGCTGGAAGAAAACCAATTGATAGCAAGTGGGTACTCAGGAAGAATTTTAATGCAAAAGGTAAAGTCAAGAAGTACAAAGACATTTTGGTAGAAAAGGGATATTCCTAGGTATAGAGAATTGATTTTGGTGAGGTTTTCTTCCATGTTGCTAAACTAACTTCTATTTTATCTATCATTGTTGCATTTGACCTAGAAGAAAAGAAAATGGATGTGAAGACAACATTCCTGCATGAGGATCTATGAGAAGAAATATATATATCTCAACCAGAAGGTTTTAAATAAAATAAAAGGAAGACTTGGTATGCAAATTTGAAAAGATCTATGTATGGTCTAAAACAATAAACTAGGACAAGGTATCAAAAATTTAATACTTATGTATTGGGAATTGTTTTTTTACAAAGTAAAGTCAATCATTATGTGTATATCAAATAGGTTGGTGATCACTTTATTATTGTGGCATTGTATGTTGATAATATGTTGTTAATTAAAAATAATAAGGAAATCATCCAAAAATTTTAGCCTTAATTGTCATATCAGTTTGATATGAAGGATCTTGATCCTGCAAATTAAGAGAGATCAATCAAATAAATCTCTGGTTGAATCAGAGAAAATAGGTTGATACAATATCAAAGAGATTTTATATGGATGATTATAGACCAATCATGGCTCCCATTCCTTTGTGTGTAAAGCTATTTGTGAAATAATATCCAAAGATACAAGAAGAGGAAGAGAAAACATCTCATGTTTCTTATGCAAGTGTTGTTAGGGGTTTGATGTATGCCATGGTATGTACTAGGTTAGAATTTGTCTATGCAATGGGAATACTGAGTAAACATATATTAAAACCATGGAAAGAATATTGGATAATTATAAAGTAAGTTTTCATATACTTGTGTGGCATAGCAAATTATGCAATATTCTATTAAGGAAGGCCTAAACCAAACAAGGTATTAAATGTACAAGGTTTTATTGATGTAGATTGGGATGGATATCTTGATCATCGAATATCTATAAGAGGTTACGTATTTCATCTGTTTGGTGGAGCAGTCAACTAGATGAGCAAGAGCTAAGTTGTAATGACACTTTCAACTATAAATTTTGAGTAAGGAATCATTATGGTTACAAATATTGTGTGTTGATGTTGGCCTTTTTGAGGAAGTAATAAGGATAAATTGTGATAGTAAAGTGCAATTTATTTGGCAAATGACTATGCTTATCATTCTAAGATAGCATATTATAGCACAATACCATTTTATTAGATACATGGTTGAAGACATGAAGGTGTCACTAGAGAAAATTGATACTTTGAAAAATATTGTAGATTCATTGTGAGTACTAAGAAGTTTTCTTAGTACAGGGAAACAATGAGCTTAGTTGCCTCAAGTAGTTGAACTTGTGATTTGTATAGACCCCATTGCAAAATATTCAGCAAGTGGAAGATTGTTGGATGTGTTGTATCCTTTATAGAAAAAAAAACTTGTACACCTTAGCACAATGTGTGGTGCCCTTATTTGTGGGATGGTCTCCTTAATTACCAGGTATGAGTGGTTTTATACCTATTGTATTCTAATTTCACTTGGTGTTTTAGGGTTGTTCGATGTTGCGAGATACCTATATATATTATAACTAAATTGTTAAAAGTTTATAATAATATAAAGAAAGAGATGTAACTCTAAGTTTTTGCATTTTTTCTAGTTAAAGGTTTTTAGAATAAATATTTGTGTTTTTTTTGGGAATGTGTATTATTTTTCTTTCTATTTTACAATAATATTTGCATTAATAATATTTACGTTCGAGGGCCTGATCTAATGGTGAAAACACTCTTGTGGGAGCGAGGAGACCATGGTTCCAATCCCTCAGACCTCATCGTACGATAGGGTATGCCACGTCAGCATCGTCAACTATGTTAAAATTTTACCTAACGCAACTAGAGATTATAGTGACAGCAAGGACAAGATTCAAATTTGCGAAGAGGCATACCGATTCCTCTAATATAATAAAAGAAAATACTTGCATTAATACCTCTAAAATAGATTTATCAATCTTTTCAATAATAAAATAGAAAAAATTATTTTAAAAAATTATTTTTTAAAACAATTAAAATATTAAAATTATCATAAACATTTAATAATATTTTTAGTAATTTTTTTAATTAAAGTAATTACAACTCTTCCTAACTACAAAATACCCCCATCTTTATAATTGGAATTGGTCTTCTGACTTATTTTTTTTAATCTTAGATCATTGCGAATAACATCTTTAAAAGAAAACAAAGAGATGTTACGTATGTTGCTTCTATGCTTCTGAAGGTTCTCTTGTACACAAACCTATATTTATACGACATGCCGTAAAGCTAGATCATGTCAAATTTAATTAAACACTGGAATCTCCATTCCTTCAGCTCTTACACCGTAATAGACCAAGCAGAGGCTTCATAAAACAATCCTAAAGAAATCAAAACTAAAAGATCCTATAGAATTTTCTCATTTTCAACCAAGAAAATTTCCCGGTAGAGATTCTATTATAAACAAAATCTAAGATCTGTAGATAAGTATCGAAGTGAAAAGAAATTCAATCATACAAATATTTTACCAGAATCAATAATTTATATATAACAAAAGCATAAAATCTAAGATCTGAAGGGAAAAGAAATTTCATCATATAGAAGCAGGCTATCAGAATAAGAAATATATATAAGAAGAACATTACCATGAAGCGATGGCTAGAAAGTATAAGAACTCACAGAAACAATCCCACATAAGGAGACTGAGGGTGTGTATAGAGGATTCAATGCCTGGTCCAGAAGGGCAACCACTGCTGGTGGAAAGCCGACTGATAGGAGACCATTAACAGCACTAAGAAGACCATGAACGCCACGCCCCACGGCGACCCACCGGACTCGTTATTTCGCGGCATAGCCCTCCCCGATCCGCCCCCCAGACCAGACGTGGGCGGCCTCTCCATCGAAGAAAGGCACCGTATCATGAGAACAATCACGATGGGCAATATCATCACCGTGAGCGGATATTGCGCCCTCGTGTCTTCCAACACAGACTCGGAACTCAGGTACCACGGTGTCACCAGAAGCATCATCACAATTAACAGCAAAAACCACAGCTGAATTGGAGGGCAAGATCCGGACGCCATGGCCGTTCCAAAGTACCTAAAATTGGGCTCCCGCTGATTGTTCTTTCTATCATGTTCTTCAGATCATGTGCCGTTGAAAGCGAAATGGAACGTGGAGAGCAGCGAGGTGGTTGCGAGAAATTGGTATTGGGAGAGCATAGACCACAAATATTTGGGAGAGGTTTGAAGGCATTAATGAGTCCAGTTGGACAGAGGGACCCCGCGTAATTAAATAAAGGGCGTGGTCCTCCAACGCGGATTTGAGGCAGTAGGGGCTGCACGCAGGATTTGAGGCAGCGGTGGCTGCACGCAATCCAATCTTCTGTGATGCGAAATAGTCCAGAGGAAACATAACTCAACCTGATTTTTTTTTATAGGTCTTTAATTAATTAAAGATGGTAACTCTTACAACAGCTTTATGGTTTTTATATAAAGCGCAGCTATTTGTTTTTTATATAAAGCGATGGTAGGACCACTTGAGTAAAGATAGTTACGATAAAGAAGACAAGAATACCCTTTATCATATCATACTTCACATTTTTTATTTAAGCTAATCTTAGATTTTTTTTTTACATTTGAATTAACATAATTCATTTTTTATTTATTTTTTAATTAATAAATATAATGTTTTTATTTAAATTTTTTTTTTTTTTAATAGGGTTTTTGTATTTTTTTTTTATTTGATTAGTGTGAGGAAACTTTATGTAGGGTCGAGGGTTGAGCAGGCTCTCTCAACCATGGCCCCTCTTAAAACCAAGAGCTATGCTTATCAATAGGGAATTTAACACGCACCCACCCCGGACCTCTCGAAGAAGAGCCAAAGCTCCAACCATGACCCCTCCTAAAACCAAGAGCTATGTTTATCAATAGAAAATTTAACACACACCCACCCCATCACACACTCACACTCACACTCGCCCACGCCGCAGTCTGAACCTTGAACCTCCCGAAGAAGAGCCAAAGCCCAAACAGTTGCGGTGTCCCCCTCAGATGGTTTCCATTATTGTGGGGGTAAGGTTTACATTTTTATTTAAGCTAATCTTATTAAGATTTTTTTGACATTTGAATTAACAAAATTTATTTTTTAAATAATAAATATAATAAGGGCCGGGGGGTGGACCCTTTGGGTCCTCCCCCCCCCCGGGGGGGGGGGGGGGGGTGGCCTCCCCCCCCCCCCCCCCCCCCCCCCCCCCCCCCCCCCCCCCCGGGTCTCCGGGGGGGGGGGTTTATGTTTGGGGGGGGGGGGGGGGGGGGGGGGGGGGGGGCGGGGGGGGGTCTGGGGCCGGCGGCGGGGCGGGGCCCGCCCCCCCGGGCCGCCGCCCATATAGGCCGCCCCCCCCCCCCGCCCCCCCCCCCCTCCCCCCCCCTTCTTTTTAAAAAAATTATAATAATAATAAATATAATGTTTTTATTTAAATTTTATTTTTTTCATATGAGTTTTCATCATCCTCATAGGCAAGGGTTCGAATCCGAAAAACTACCACTATAACTTCTACCGCAATAAATTTTTTACTCAAGTGAGAGGATCTCGAGGGACTTTGGATTGGAACGGCCAACCTCAAGCTGGCAAACACATAGTTGAAATTGGTTGGTCTACTACCTTCGCCCGTTTTTATTTAGGCATTCTATTGATATATTGTTGGACTCTTATCCTAAATATCTATATTCAAATAATAGAGGGTGCCCTCATTTACATCTTTAGTTATACTTCATCTTCTTATAATAATAATAAAAATATTATAAATTATTAAAATTGATGTAGATGCATAATTAATTTTATAGGAATTCTTTTATGGATATAAGTTTACGTTTTTTTAATGGTCATATTATACTTATTAGATATCATTATTACATTAGTTTTGACCTTTCCCTTCTTATAAATAAGATGATCTACACTATCTTTCTTAAGATAATTTAAATAATTTTAAGATTCTTTTAATAAGATATTAAATAATTAATATAGGTATAAACTTAAATGCAGTTATCAAATAATATATGTAAAACTATTTAAGTTACATTTTATATTTTTTTGCACCTATGTTGAAAGGTAAAGTAGTAAATGTTTCTTTTACTTATATAGTATTTGGCATGGGTGCCACTATTGATCTACTTATGACATGATCCTCTATATTTTTCATTGTTTAACTATACCCTCTACATGAAACATAAAGTAGATTTCCTATAGCTAGTGAATGACCTCTCTTGGATGTTCTACACAAGAGGTTACCACAAGTTAGAGGCCATCCTTAAGAAGCATCTTGAGCTTTCATCTATGCAAATATAAGATGCAAATAACCAAACTTTTAAGACTTTACCTTGACAACTACTTTCTTCAATTTATGTTTTTTATCTTTTTCTATAACAATAATCTTGTTTAATGATTTAATTAATCTAAAGAGTTCTTTTTACTACCAAATAGATCAATCAAAAGACCAAACAAGTAAGATGCTTTGCTAAACTTGATGTTGAAATCCTAACCATTCAAGATCATCAATGATATAAAGGAAAGGGTTGGGGTTATTTATAAGGGAGTTGTTTCCTACTCAAATATCTAAGCTTTTGTGGCATGAGATTCTATAACCAAGGTAAGTTACAACTTAACATCTTCTAGATATCCAAACAATGGAATTTGATAAGAAATTAGGTGAATTGATTGTACTTCTCTAATTTAGGTCAAATAACCATCCTACCTAATACCACTAGGGTGAAGGAATATACTTTGCTACTTGAAACATAATATTCAAACGATGACATTGCTTTCTCTTATTGAAGGAAATTTACAAGTCTTGAAATTTAGACCCTAGTTTGTTATATTTAGGGTTCTCATCAAAACACTAATATAGCTAACAAGACTCGTAATACAATTGGAATAGGTACATCATCACTCATTGTCTTGCCTAGCACTTGAAGTGAGCCTCTCAACTCTGCAATTCTTTATAAGAAATCCTCCAATTTCTCACTATTCTTTATCTTCAAACAATGCAATTCACTTTGTAGGTGTAGGATCTGATTTTGATTTTTTGATTCAAATAATGTACTATGTTTATCCCCTATGTCTTTATTCATTACTATATCATAATATACAAATGAATCTTATTGAACAAGTTAAACATTAAGTTCAAACAAGCTTTTTGGTCTACTATATTAAATTTTATTTATTTTTTAGGGTTTGTGTTATGTCTTTTCATGGTATCTAGACCACTCCCTAAAAATACTCAAAATTAGGGTGAACTTTCAACATCAACTTCCATACATATAGTTTCTATTTTTCAACTATGAATCAAGCAAAAAATAGTCTAGATGTTAATATCCATTTTCAACTTTCATAAACTAAAAAACAATGTGTTTATTGGATCAAACTCAAAAATAACTTTTCAATGAGCATATATACCCCTATATTCATAAAACATAATATTTATTTAACCTCAAAAAATATTGTATTGCCAAGAAAAATGGTATACTCCACAAGTCATCCATTATTATTCAAAATATTTGGTTTGAAAATGGTATGTTTTAGTACTTCAATATAAATAAATTTCTAGTGTTCCCATCATACAATGCCTAATTCACTTCCAAAATGTTCGAATTCAAATTTGTCTATTTTAATACTTCAATAGAAAGAATATTTAGCATTCCTTCAATGCAATACCTACTCCACCTTAAATTTTGCTATGCAATATGGTAATGCTAGATACTAGTGATAGGATTTTCCCATGGGAAATAGGACAAATAGTGACCAACATGATTGGCCACTACATAAAGTTTGCTTAGAGGGAAACTATTCTATCCAAGTTATACCATGAGCTACACTAAGTGACCTATAGGAGAGGCAAGAGTATCTCCTATTGTATTGTTCTTTAGAACTAGGTATGGGAGCCTATAATTATGGTATAACCTTTAAATTTGTCTAGGATATTGAGCATGAAGATTTACCTCATGTGCATAGATAGGTGCACTCCTTGGAGGTACAACATGCAAGACCCCATCAAAAGAGTTTAGGATGGACCTGCAAATAAATTGAGAATCTATAGACTCATAATATCATTCAACATCCCTATAGAGGGCATCCTATTTAGGATGAGGATGATTATTAGTTTATAAGGTTAGAAACATTTAACATCCTTGTAGAGGACACCCTATTTAGGATGAGGATGATTATTATTTTATAAGGTTATAAAAAAGCAATGGTTCATCCTCCCACATGAAAACCAAGAGTTATTCCACTATGAGTACATGGCTTGATTATTCAACTATTTAGGACCCTAAGATAGACCGTGTCAAGTGCAAAAATTGATACCACATATGGTATCAGGAATTTCAACCAAGAACAATCATTATCCCTTGATTATAAACCTTTTAATAAGTCCTAAGAGATTAGGATGAAGGACAAGATGGTCGATGTTAGATTTGATGTAATAGTGGTAGTAGCGAAGGCTAGACCAACCATACCATAGCTACCACAATTATAATAGGTATTTGATAGAGCTTTATTACAACTCGCACTACCATTGATAGTATAGTAGGGGGAGGCAAGGTCAAGTAGGGGATTAGTGGTTTTGCTAATTATAAAGAGAGATGTCCTCATATAGAGGAGAGACCAGTTGATAGGATAGATTAAAGACCTATATGCTATTATGGTAGCATTAGTTGCTAAACAGATCCGACCACAAAGAGGAATCATTTTTAACATTATGTTTCCAACCTAAGAGGAGGAGGATCCACTCCTTAAACACCCTTATTTATATATTTTGTTAAAATTTTAACTTGATAATTTAATGTGGAAGATAATTTATCTCAACCACTTAAACTTAGTTTAATAGATGGCATGATTATATCTCACTATTAAAATTCATAATATATAAAAATTAATTATTTCAAAAATATAAATCTAATTTATAATTTTTTAAAATTTAACATAAATATTAATATAACTAGACGAGATAGACCAATTGATAGTAGTCGAGTGACTTGGTGATAAGTTGTCATAATGTATTAAAATAAATTATTTTACAAATATAAGTCAAATTTATAATTTTTTTACATTTAATATAAACATTAATATAACAAATACATGAAGGGATACGCCACTTGATAGTAGTCCAGTGACTTAGTCGTGGGTTGTCTTAATTCAATACCCTGAACCACTGAAGATCCCATTAACTTTACCTTTACTAAACAAAATAAAATTTATAAAAAAACTTTATATAATAAAAAAATATTTATTAATATAACACATAATTATAAAAACATTTATAATATTAAAACATTATTAAAAAGTAATAAACTGCGTATATATTACATCCAACTTGAACCTTTTTAAACATCTAAATTTAAGGGTTAACATCAACAGTTAATAAATAGCAAAAGAGGGATAATCTTAACTTATGACAGGAAAACATATGAGAAAAGTTTAATTTTAACTTATTTTCTTAAAACATTTTAGTTAAATAATAAATAAATTTATCTAGTTTTCCTTAAAAAATAAATATAAATAAATAAGATTACAATACTAAATATTTATTTAATAATATTTATATTGATTTGAGGGGGACAACACCTTTTTTTGGAAGGTCTAAGGTTCAAATAGCGGGGTAAGTGTGTGAGGAGGTAGGTGTATGGTGGTTGTATGTTAAATTCCTTATTGATCAAGGTCTAAGGTTCAAACCGCAGAGCAAGCGTGTGAGGAGGTAGGCGTGTGTTAAACTCCCTATTGATTAAAAAAGGTCATGATTGGGAGAACATGATTGGGAGGATACTACCATCATAAGAGCTTTATCACAATAACGAAATAATAAAAAATATATATGCATTTATATAGATCTTATAAATATAATATGTTGTCTATTTTTTAGTTAAGAAACCTTTATAATAAAAGATGAAATCCTAATCCAACTTTCTAGAGAATTGAATTGGTGGCAGTTCATCTTTTATGGTAAAGATGAAGTTTGAAGTCAACATCTTTTGAGAGAGTTGAACCTACCCACCTTTATAGTAAATACAAAGTCAACAGAACTATTCACAAATACTTAACCCATCTGAAATCACAAATACTTAACCCTCTGAAATTAAATTGAATTAAAAAAAGAAATAAACAAAACTATTCATGGACCCACTTTTATAATAAAACGAGGTAAATGGACCCACTTTTATAATAAAAACGAAGTAAAAAAAACTATTTATGACCCACCTTTATAGTAAAAGCGAAATAAACAAAACTATTCACAAATACTTAACCGCTCTAAAATCAACATTAGTTAAAAGAGTTGAATGGACCCACTTTCATATTAAAAACGAATTTAACAAAACTGTTCACAAATACTCAATAGCTACCAAGTCTTTTGTTTCGGAAACCTTTTTATACTACATGATAATGGCAAACTTAATTAAACAGTTGAATCTCCATTCCTACAGCTCTTACACCGTAATAAACCAAGCAGAGGGTTCATAAAACAATCCTAATGAAATCAAAACCAAAAAATCCCAAAGATTTTTCTCATTTAAAAGCAGGAAAATTTCCACTAGAGATTCTGATACGAACAAAATCTAAGATCTGCAGATAAGTATCAAAGTGAAAAAAAAAAAAATTATTACCATAGCAGTATGTTACAGCAATTTGTATATAAGAAGAGCAATGAAATCTAAGATTTGTAGATAACTGTCAAAGTGAACATAAATTTTATCGTAGAAGTACGTTATCAGAATCGGTAATTCATATAAGAAGGGCGTTATCATGAAGCAACAGCCCGCATAACGAGACGGAGGAGGGTTTTGTGTACAGGAGTCAGTTCCTGGTCCAGAAGGGCCACCACTGGTGGTGGAAAGCCCACTGACAGGAGACCATCAACAGTTCCTGGTCCAGAAAGGCCACCACTGGTGGTGGAAAGACGGTGTTGGAAAGCCGAGTGATAAAAAAGACCTTCATGAGTGCCTGGTCCAGAAGGGCAACCACTGGTGTTCCGACTGATAGGTCACCATCAACAGCACTAAGATAACCATCAACGCCACGCCCCACGGCGAGACCCCAGACTCTTTATTTCGCGGCATAGCCCTCCCCAAACCAGACGTCTGCTGGCTTTCCCTGGAAGCAAGACACCGAATCATGAGCACAATCACGATGGGCGCTATCATCACCGCGACCCGGAAATGCGCCCTCGTTTCTTCCCACACAGGTTCGTAACTCAGGTACCACGAAATCACCAGAAGCACCATCGCAATTACCAGCAAAAACCACTGCAGAACTTGAGGGTAAGAGCCGGACGCCATGGCCGTTCCATAAAAAAAAACTATCTCTTTCTATCATGCTCTTTAGATCATGGGCGATTGATAGCTAAATGCAACGTGGAGAGCAGCGAGTTGGCTGCGAGAAATTGGTGTCCGGAGAGCATAGACCACACATATCTCTGACAGGTTTGACGGCAGGCATTGATGACTGCAGTTCGATTGAGGGACCCCGCGTAATTAAATAAAGGCGGATTTGAGTCAGCACGCAATCGAAGCTTCTGAGATACGAAATAGTCCAGAGGAAACATCAACTCAATGTGATATTTTTTTTTTGTTATAGACTGTAACTATTACAACAATAATGTATTTTATTTAATGTTTTTTATATTAGACGATGGTAGTTTATAGTTCCAGCCAGAAGGCTTAGACAGAGTTGTGAGTTAAAACCAAAAGGTTTTGGGGGAGTGAGAAATAATAATCACCATGAAAAGTTGAGGGTTAGAATTCCAATTTTTTTATTATGTTTGGTAGAAATAATAATTACCATGAAAAGTTGGGGGTTAGAATTTCAATTTTTTTATTACAAGTTTGGTAGAAATAATAATCACTGTTAGAACTTCAATTTTTTTATTATAAGTTTGAAAAGTTGAGGGTTAGAATTTCAATTTTTTATTATAAGTTTGGTAGAATACTAAATCAAATTTGAATATTATTATTATAAATTTTAATTTATTGAATAAAAAACATATAAATTTTAAAAACTTTAACTTGTTTGATGAGAGACCTCCTGAATATCAATTTAAACTCAAAACTGCTATTATAAACCTTAATCAATCATTTAAATAAAACTAAATCAAACACAACTTTACGATTCAACCTATATCTTTTTAAAATAAATGATTCCTTATAAAACTATACCCACGCTATCCTTACAGACTTGAGAACACACTTAGTGTGTTTTCTCATGTCCGTCTGTGAATAAGTGGAAGTTGGTAATGTCGATGTAGCATATGTCTGATTTATGAGTGTGTTGAAGAATTTAGGCCAAGTATATATGAGTTTGATGGTGTTTGAGAAGCAAAAATTAGGAAAGCTTGAAACTTGAAGATAGCCTATCTGGAAATAAAAAATAGGATAAGTTTTATCTTCAAATAAAAAGTGGGTACGGTGGCGAGCTATACGGAAATACGAACTAGCAAATGCAGTCTCACGTACGGAGGTGTCTGTCACACAATTAAAAAGATATTCGTCTTAGTAAACGATGGATAAAGCGTGTCGTTTAAAGTGGATGAAGTACAACTGAGAAGGCCATAATTGCAGTTATCTTTTACTAGGCGAATTTAGATAGTCTAACAACAATTATTTAGGGGAATTTAGAAAGTCTAATGTATTTTTTTTATTTGGTTAGTGTAAGAAATTTTTTTTATTAATAGCTGATTGTTTTGGTTTGAATTTTAGACTTATAAGAAAAAAATAAAAAAAAGTCAAACCTAAATCGTTAAGCTATCCCGAAGCATTTAACAACATATTATAAAATGTTATTAAAGAGAGGAATGTCAGCCTGGTTCCCCTTAAAACACCTTAATTTCTATTATCTGTTCTCATTGGAACATCTTATTATTTAAGTTCAAATCATATAAAGAAGACCTAGATTTGTTTTCCTTTGTAGCAGTATGAGATTTTGATGATGCAGGACCTAGATTTAGTGGAGAATGGCCCTTGTCATTTTTTTATCGATCGAGGAGATGCCTCAATTAAAAAGTGTAGAGAGATGGCAGATGACATCCTCTACCTCGAGGGTGTTTAATATTAATATTGATGGCTCAGAGGGAATCCTGGGTATGCAGGTATTAGTGATGTTGGAAGAGATAGTGGTGGTGCAACTCTTTTCATTTTATAAGGGGAAACAAACTCATAATTATATGGAGGTCTAGAATTAGGACCAAGTGACAGTTAGCAATTTAGGAAAAATAAACAATACTTTATTCAAACCTTAAGCAGACGCCATTACAACATTAACCGAACATAGGAAATACTTGCATATTTATATGAATGGGAAGGATGTCGGAGGAGAAGAGGGAAGGGAGGTTAGAGGAAAAGAGGGAAGGGAGGTGGAGTGATAAGGGAGAAGAGGGAATATAGGAGAATGGAGGGATAAGGGGGAGGGATAAGGAGAATAGAAGAGATATTAAAAATATCATGCCGACTATTAAAGAATTTAGCCGACAACTAAACTAACCTAGCCGACCACTAAATTAACCACTTAATGAACTAAGTGTTCACACTTGCTACATTCTCCCCCTTAAAGTTGAGAGGACTGACAAGACAGTCTCTCAGCTTTACAAATTGAGCTTTGGCCAGCGCCTTGGTGAAGATGTCCGCAACATTCTCCAAAGTGGGACAATAGTGAAGCTCAACAGCTTCAGTTTCCACCATATCTCTGATGAAGTGGTACTTCATATCAAAATGCTTTGACCTACTATGGTGGACAGGATTGTATGCCAACTGAATGGCACTAATGTTATCACAGAATATCCTTGTTGGACCACTTTGCTCGCTCTCCAATTTCTTCTAATACCTTTCGTAGCCATAGAGCTTGAGTACTAGCATGAGTGACCGCTATATACTCATCTTCTATTGAAGATAGTGCTACTAATGTCTGCTTCTTGGAACTCCAAGTTATTAGTCCCGATCCCAGACTAAAACAGTTCCCTGAGGTTGATTTTCTGTCATCAATGTTGCTACCCCAATCACTATCACTGAAGCCTACAAGCTTGATAGTGTTACATTTATGGTAATGGATTCCAAAATCCCATGTACCCTTTACATATCTAAGAATTCTCTTAGCCGCTCGCAAATGCAACTCATAAGGGTTAGACATAAATCGAGAGATAAGAGAAACAAGATACTCGAATATCGTGTCCGGTGTTGGTGAGAAACATCAAACTCCCAACCATGCTTCCGAAAGTGGTCACGTCAACTTTTGATGCTCCATCATCTTTGCTTAATTGGATCCCATGTCCAATCGGAGTTGCAACTCGGTTTGCAATGCTCCATAGCAAACTTCTTAAGCATGTCTCGAGCATACTTATGTTGACAGATGAAGATCCCCGTATCCGATCGATGAACCTCCATTCCAAGGAAGTAGTGCATTAAGCCAAGATCCTTCATCTCAAACTGCTTCATCATGGAGTGTTTGAACTCCATATTCATTTTTTCATTACTACCCATGAATATGAGATCATCCACATACAAGCAAACTATGAGGATGTCATTTCCTTGCTGGAGGTAGTAAAGGGTGGGTTCATTTCTACTTTTGGTGAACCCAAATTCTTTGAAGTACCCATCAATGCGTGAGTACCAAGCTCATGGTGCCTGCTTGAGGCCATAAAGTGCCTTCTTCAGTTTTGTAAACAAGATGTTCCTTGTCTTTCTCTTCAAATCCTTGTGGTTGCTCAACATACACTTCTTTCAAATAACCATTTAGAAATGCACTTTTCACATCCATGTGTTGGACTTTCCATCCCTTATGTGCAGCTAAGGCAAGAACTGTTCTAATAGTCTCCTGTCTGGCTACAGGAGCAAAAGTCTCTTCATAATCAACTCCATATTTCCGAGTGAATCCCTTTGCAACTAGTCTCGCCTTGTGCCTTTCAATGCTACCATCAGCATTAAACTTGGTCTTGTCGACCCACTTACATCCAACACATTTCTTGCATTTAGGAAGCTTTACCAGCTCCCAAGTGTCATTGTTTTTTATAGAGGTTATCTCCTCTTTCATGGCATCTTGCCAAATTTTTTGAGTACATGCCTTCTCATAACTAGAAGGTTCAAGCTGTGTACTAGTTAACAAAGCATAGTTAACTTGATCTCCCCTAGGTTCCTGCTGGGAGACATCATCACCATATAGGTGCATACTTTCTAATCTGTGTAAAACATAATCTATTTCACTAGCTTGACTCCTAGAGTATCTTCTTGAAAAAATTTTATCCAACATCTGATATGATGGATGATACTGTAGAGTTCTCTTACCTCTGGATGGAGAATCGATGTCCATGGATGAGGAACTTACTGATCTCTACGGAGAAGGACTTGGTGAAGAAGTTGAATCAGAAGATGAACTTGGAGAAGAAGGAGACTGCTTTTCTTTTTGTGGTGTCTGTTGTTGTACCTGCTTAGAAATTACATCAGTGGATTCAACATCACTGAATATTCGGGGCTTACCCCATTCTCCCCCTTCATCAAAAATCACATCCTTGGAAATCACAAACTTTCTAGTCTAGGGATTATAGAGTCTGTAAGCTTTTGTATTCTCACAGTATCCTACAAAGATACATGCCTGACTCTTTGGATCGAGCTTCTTCCTAAGCTCATCAGGAATGTGAGAATAGGCCAGCGAGCCAAACACTCGAAATGCTTAACATTTGGCTTTTTACCATACCAAGCTTGGTAAGGTGTCTGCCCTTCCAAACTTGAAGTAGGATTTCTGTTCAAGATATATACGCTAGTCCCGGTCGCATCCGCCCAATATGAATTAGTCAAATGCTTCGTCTCAAGCATAGACCTTGCCATCTCCACAATGGTGCGATTCTTCCTCTCTGCGACACCATTCTGCTGTGGAGTGTAGGCAGCAGTGAACTACCTCTTAATGCCATGTTGCTTACAGAAATTCAAAAAATCATTAGAGGAGTATTCTCCTCCCCTATCTGATCGAAGATATTTTACAAAATATCTACTCTCACTTTCAACTCTTGTTTTGAAATCGATAAAGCATTCATATGCTTCATCCTTATGTTTCAAAAAATATATCCAAAGACATTCTAGTATAATCATCAATAAAGAGTAGAAAGTAAGAGTTGTTACCCAGACTCTGTGTCTACATCGGACCACAGATGTCGGTATGCACTAGCTAGAGTGGATAGTTGGCCCGCCATGCTTGTCCATGAGGAAACTTTGATTTGGCATGCTTCCCAAGAGCACAACCTTCACAAACTTCTTTACTATCCTGAACTTTAGGAAGTCCAATGACCATGGCTTGGGAAGTTAGCATTTTCAAACTAGCAGAATTCAAATGGCCATATCTCAAGTGCCATAGAACACTTGGATTGGAAATAGCAACACTTGCTAACTTATCTCCCCCTGGTTGGCCAAAATTTAAAGGAAACAATCTATTCTTTGTCATTGGCACTTGAGTAATGATTCTATTATTATTATTATTATCAAAAATAGTGCATTTACCCTCATCAAAAAGCAACTTGTGGTTCTTTTCTAACATTTGACCAACACTTAAAAGATTATGTTGGAGATGGGGTGTATAATAGATATCACTTAATTTTTTGACTCCTTCTTTAGTTGGAACTGCCATAGCTCCAATACCTTCAACTGCCAATGATTTATCATCTCCCAATTTGATGCTGGATTTGTAGGAGTTTAGAGTAGCAAAGAGCTCTTCTTTGCAACTCATATGGTTTGAACACCCAGTGTCCAAGATCCATGTATCATTCATGTTCTGATCTGCCTGACCATATGAGAGAAAGATATTGGTGGCCTCTTCCTCTTCTCCAAAGTTTCCAAACTAACTGCTCTGGCTGCTACTAGCTCCTTGTGAATTCTTAGTCCAACAATCACGAGCATAATGGCCAAGTTTGCCACAATTGTCGCAAGATTATTTTGACTTATCTCCTCCTTTACCTCTGCCTGATTGTTTCCCTCTATTTTGTTGTCCTCCTCTATTCTGTTGTTGTTCACTATTTTTTGAGAATCCTCCTCTGGTCTTATTTCCTCCTCTGTTAGGAGTTCCACCTCTCTGATTATTTTTGCCTCTTCCTCTATACTTTCCTCTACCACGACCTCTACCTCTGCCTTCTTGAGAAACAAAGGCTTTATCATCTCCTCCATAACCTATTGAAGAAGTTGGCTGTAAT
This sequence comes from Wollemia nobilis, assembly GCA_028583015.1. Classification (NCBI taxonomy): domain Eukaryota; kingdom Viridiplantae; phylum Streptophyta; class Pinopsida; order Araucariales; family Araucariaceae; genus Wollemia; species Wollemia nobilis. The sequence goes on from JAQPPZ010017244.1 coordinate 27,750, forward strand.
CTCTCCTCATGTGAGAGAAGTGAGCCAACGAGGGTTTCAAAAGACATAGAAGTTAGGTCTTTAGATTCCTCTATAATTATTGCAACTGAATTCCACTCAGGAAGAAGTGTCCTCAACACTTTCTTCACTATAACTTCAGGCTTTACATCATCTCCTAAAGTGACCATCTTATCTACTACGGCTTTCACTCGCATGCAGTAATCACCAACCTTTTCATTTTCTTGCATTTTAAGAGTTTCAAACTCTCTTTTCAAGGTTTGGAGTTTAACTTGTTTAACTTGGTCACTACCCCTATAACTTTCTTTTAAAGCATTCCAAGCAGATTCAGTTGTTGTAAAAGAAGCTATTCTAGGGAAAATGCTTCTATCAAGGGCGGCTTGAATGTGATAAAGGGCAGAAGAATTATTCTTCTGAGCTTCCTTTTTAGCCCTTTTATCAGCACCACTCAAAACAACCCACTTAGCAGCTGAAAGCACGAGATTTCGGAAGTTGAAAAGAAACACTAAAGCTATGCAATGCAAAACGAAATGTAACGCTTTAATCCTAGAAATTTGAAATGCATGAAATAGGGAAAAGAGACGAATTGAGACGAAATGAAAGAAGTATAGAAAGCACAACCCTTTTTATTTATACTCTCTCAATATCGGTTACAAAGACGTCTCCCGCCTTTTCAGGGGCTAGGAGCGTTAACATGTTTCGGTTACAATAGTGACTAGTGATCCTCCTTCCGCGTGCCCACATGCAAAATGGGCGGGCCAAAGTGTTGCCGCCACTGGTGTGAATGAATCTTTGATCCTTGCTGCTCCTCCTGCATTCAAAGAAACAACAAAATCGTTAGTAGCACCTATTGCAAAGATGAAGCGTTTGTTCTCTAAAAACAATGAAAGATGCATGCATGAAACTGAATAAAAGGATAAATGAACTGAATCAAAATAGTCTGCAAATTTCACAGAAACAAGGGAACATCACCAGAAGGTCACTGCAAATGAAACAGTCAAGAAATTCTTCACCGATTTGAATTCGCTCCTGGGCGGGACGAATTCGACTGTAATTCGTCCCGAGGTAGGACGAATTCACCTGCGACAAAGCGTCGAAGTGATACTGCCCCAAATGTCGCATCTAGGGAGCTCCAAAAGACCTGCAAACTTGGGGTTAGCTAATTGGAGGCATTTTGGGAAGACCCAGATGGTCAGATTTCCCCAATTTGGCCTCCATCAATGGGAATTTGATGTTGCTACCTGCAAGTTAGTGAGGACAACAAAAGCGATAAAACATGATAAGATTTGATCAAAGCATTATGAAATCGGAATTACAAGCTATTTAAGCAAGCATAAGATGGAATGCAAAATAAACAAATGACAAAAAGAACAATCTGCCATGAATTCCCAATCGTTCTTAAAAAAGAAGATTAGGCTCGCAAGAGTGCGGGGCGCCCGGGCGGGCCGCCCACCGTTGGAACCTGATTTCGGCACCAATCCACTTGGGATGGGCCCAAAATCTCTTGTAATGGGTTGTCGGTGAATTGGTAGATCAATGTGGTCAAGTGTCGGGTTTTGGATCCGGATTCACACTTCCAATAACCACCCAATGACCTCCCTTGCGAAAGAGATCAAGGATGTGGAAGAGGTGAATCAAAGGTAAAGCGTGGTATCAATTTGGCAGCACTTCGTTGCTTAAAAATGCTTCCAACCTATCCTCCTTTTGGGTGAGAAAGCTCACCATTTTATAGACCCAAGGGGTCTCTTTGGATGGGCATGCATGGGCGCCATGTGGCAGTCATGCCTTCCCAAGAGGGAGGAGACTCCTCCCTGACTTGGGCTTCCATGATTGCCCTTGTGACAGTCCTCTAACGTTCACTCTGCTCACCTACACGCGCATGCAAGGCAGGAGGCATTAATTGACTGTCCTTGGCTGCCATTTGGCACAATTTCTCTTTTTTCCCGTTGAACCTGGAATTCGCCCTACCCCGGAGCGAATTCAGAATTCATCCCTGGGTGGGGCGAATCCCATTTTGAATTCGTCCCAGGGTGGGACGGATACTGAGCAAAGTGCCTGAAGGTGCCAAATTGATTTTTGACCTTCCAAAATTGTTGTAAAAGTGGTTAGGACCACTGTTTAACCTCTGAGGGCTGCCCTGGGGGCTGTGTGTGTCAAAGCGATCAGTGTTTGCAGTCACATAATCGGATTGGTGCTGTTTTGGTGTCTACAGATGCCCCTTTTTGGAAAGCGCTACGGGTGATGCAGTGCTGAGCAAAAATAGATAACCAAAGCACTAATGATTAGGATTTCTTGGTAACCTAACCAAATTTTGATGCCCCAAGCATGGAAAGGGCATGCATTCTTGAATCCTTGCTTCTGACGAGCGAAGGCACTCAATTCAAGTGTTAACCTTTTTCGGTGAGGTGTTACTTGACCTTGGACATTGATCAGTCATGAATAGGCAAAGGGCGCAACCTTTTGTCTGTGAGAACCTTGAGTTCATGATTCACGAAATGCCAAGTGATTTGATCAGATTGTGATTATTGCTTGTTTACTGCCCCAAGCAGGAGCGTAATTGTCTTTGTCAATGATTCTTTGAATGCATGTCATTTTCCTTAATTGGGTGTGTGTTTGCTGATTGGTGACTAAGTGTGACTACCCCCTCAAGCGACGAATCGATGAGGGAATGACCTTCATGAGAAAAGCGACGAGTCGCTTGACCCAAGATGACTTGTGCAAGGGTGCCTTTAGATGGTTTAGCATTAAGTGTGTGCAGTTTTTCGACATTTAGACCTATTTTTGGTGGGTGGTAACCCTTTTTGCGACGCTTTTTGGAGCTAAAATTGGCGAAAATCCGTCCTCCCGTGGAGCGGTCCGGCTATGGTAGCCTTCTTAGGGAGGAGGATAGTGACAATTTGTGACCCCAACGTCTGTTTTGCATGCCCGGGATGTCAAGTGCAACAACACTCTCATCGAGCAAGTTTATTAGCTTTTTTAGTGCATTTTTGTTCAATTTTTGTTATTTTTTGAAATTTTTGCCCTGAATTCATCCCAGGGTGGGACGAATACTAGCTTAGAATTCATCCCAGGGTGGGACGAGTGCTAACCAGAGCGCTCATCCTAGGGGGAACGAATATAAGCTCAAAAGGCCTATTTAAAGGCCAAAACTAGGGTTTGGGCTCATTTGCATCCGAATTTTCTTATGATTTGGAGCTCTGGGGAGGAGGAGGTTAATTCTGCGAAGCGAAGCACTGCCGAATTTCTCCCGACATCATGAGTGCACAAACCGGATCGAGCGGCGGAGCCGAAGCGAGACCAATAAGTGCTCCCTAGTGTTATTACTTTTATTTAAAACTGCAAGTGTTTTGTTTAATTTTCTTTGTGATGATGTTTTTCAAAATTTTAAAACTGAAACCCTAAAACTGAGCTGAACACAACCAAGACTTAGTGTACAACTAAATGACAAACGTAGTGAAAACCTAGGTAAAGAATTGTTATTTTTCTTATAACTAAAACCCTAGGATAAACGGAACGTAAAACCCTAGTTCTTAGGTTGAGCTGGTCAGTTTTAAAACGTAGGTTAAAACCCTAGGTTTAAAACTATTATTTTAATTTTATGTTGTTCGTGCAGACGTTTTAAACTTAAAATACAGAGATCCTAAGACTGAAAAATAGGACTGACAAATTATTGTGTTTTTGTTAATTAATCAGTTTAGAGTTTAAAAACCCTAGGGCTGACAAATTAATTTTTGTTTTTGAATTTTTGTTTTTTTTTTAAATTTATCAGTTAGGATTAGAAACCCTAGGACTGAAAAATTAATTTTTGAATTTTGAATTTTTGTTTTGTTTTTAAATTTATCAGTTAGGATTAGAAACCCTAGACGACTGACAAATTAATTTTTTTTTTTTTTTTTTTTAAATTTATTAGTTAGGATTAAAAACCCTAGGACTGAAAAAATTAATTTTTGAATTTTGAATTTTGTTTTGTTTTTAAATTTATCAATTAGGATTAGAAACCCTATGACTGACAAATTAATTTTTTTGAATTTTTGTTTTTTTGTTGTACATTGGTAGGCAATGTTGTATATTCATGTTATTGTTGTACAGTTTTTTTCCATGATTTTAATGTTTTTGAATTGTTTTCTTTTGCAGGTTGTTAAGAGCCGGTACCGTGTACCCACTACTTTTACTGAAGCGCGGGGGCGCTAACTGTGGCTGACTGGGAGTGGCTTGATGCCCTTGGGCTCAAGCAGGTGGCTCGACTGGAGCCTGTGGTCGTGGATCGAGCTTATTTGATGGCCCTGATCAATCTATGGGATCCCCGGACCAACACCTTCCATCTCCCAACAGGGGAGATGACCGTGACCTTGGAGGATATCTATCGGCTTCTATGGATTCCGATAGATGGACTGTCGATCAAGACGTCATCGCGTGATCAGCGAACAACCGTACTGATGCGATGCTTCGGGCATGGGGAGGAGCTGGGTGTGGAGGATCCAATGGAGAGGGCAGAGGGTGACTACAAAATTGGTGGGATTTTGGTCCGATGGTGGTTGGAGAGGGGGGTGTTGGGAGTGAGGCACGCATTCCTTATGGGCCTCATTTCCAACATGTTGTTACCTGACTCGTCAGGTGAGGTTCCCATGGAACCTACTAGATTTGGTTTGGCGGTTGGTAGAGTGCCCGACAGAGGCACCGCTAATCATGAGATGGGGACAGACGCTGTTGGCATAGCTCTATGGGGAGTTGTACGAGGTCCGCTGTCGAAAGCGAAAGGGGATTAGCTGTAGCTATCTATTGCAGAGTTGGGCTTGGCAGCACATAGCGGTGGAGAGGCCGACCGGGTTACCGTGGATGACTCGGGCGGAGATGGAGGATAGGGAGATAGGCTATGCGGTTCTGTGGTGGTGGTCTAGGGAGCAGGGACAGAGTCGACGGTGGGCAGGTGTCGTAGGGCACTATGCCGATGCCTTCGCTCGGCTTACTCTAGGGGAGGTGCTTTGGCGCCCCTATCGGGACTGTCCAGCCTGGCCGGAGGCTGGAGAGTGGCTCCGATGGGTACGCAGAGAGTGATGGCTGATTGGGTGGCACGGGACCGAGCATGAGTTCTTCTCCTACAGCCGGGTGACATGATAGTTTGGGGTGCGCCAGGGGTTGCCTGGTGAGCCCGTGGTCTATCGACGCTGGGGGGATGAGAGGACTCTGGACCGATCGATCATCGCGCCACTGGGCGAGGATTCAGATGCGGTGATCGACGTCCCGGACGTGGATGATGTCGGGACTACCGTAGAGTACGACCAGTGGTGGGTACTACGGCGATGGCGGGGAGAGGGGCCACTGGGAGGCGCGGAGGTGGCAGCAGATGGGGGGGAGGGTGCCGAGGCACCAGGGGATGATTGGGGAGCTCCTTGGGAGGATGCGGACATGGTGGAGGTGGAGGATGAGGATGCGGATTTGGGGGTTCCGGATCAGCCGGAGATGCAGGACATCACGGAGCAGTGGGAGCCAGAGCAGGCTACTATCTCGGATTTGCCTATGCCTCAGGCAGGTTCGGAGGAGGTGGAGGCGAGGCTCAATGCTGAGATAGCACGATTGGAGGACCTGCTACGGAGGCGCGATGGGGAGCTGGGAGAGGCTTTGCAGGAGAGAGATCTCTTGCGGACTCAGTTGGCAGAGCGAGAGAGTGCATGGGCGGCGTCTCATCGATAGGAGGGGGATACTGATGCTGCACGGGAGAGGGATCTCCTACGGACGTAGTTGGCAGAGAGGGATAGGGTTTTGGCGTAGCGTGACGATGCAGTAGCTTACTATCATCGATGGGAGGCAGAGTGGGATCGATGGGAATCAGATTGGTGGTGGCATCGACTGGAGATGGAGGGAGAGATTATCCGCCTCGGTGGGTGGCTACCTGAGCCGTCAGGAGGTGGATCGTCATGTCGGATGAGGGGCAGTGATACTGAGCAGTCAGCATCATCTCATCGTAGGCGACTGGATGAGGGAGGGGGTAGCAGGCATGATGCGGGGGCTAGCAGTAGCCGCCCTGAGGGGTCCCATAGGACCCACACCATAGGGGGTAGTTCCCGTCGCATCGATCCTGCGTGATCATGGTGGCCGATGCCCTAGGCTTGGGGGTTTTTGAGCTTTTGGATTGTGCGGGGTCAGATGACCGGTTATTGTAGCCTGTGGGCATTTTTGTTATGATATATATATACAGATGACTCTTTTTTTGTTTATGCGAGTGATGATTTGATTTTATGCATGATGAGTGATGAGTATGGATGTATGCATGTTAATTTATTTCGATGGATGCATATGTTATGATGAATGCAAATGTTTTTGATGTATATGTGATATGCAAAATGCAATGGATGAAATGAATTTGTGTTGTTTGGTTAGGGCACCATAGACTGTTTAGGACTTTGTGATTTTGTTTTTAGGCGATTGCTGTGGTAAATGACTTTGCATGTATACATGTGGTTTTTTTGTATTGTATTTTTTGATGGTAAGTAGTGCAGTTGGTTTAGAAATGTAGCTAAGGTTTTCTGAGACTCGGACGGTTTTAACTCACTAGCCACGATTGTACTTTATCTTACAAGACTTTTGAACAAGGTATGAATCGGACTTGTCTTTGACCAAGCTATTTCACATCCCTGTGTGTGCAATTGAGTTCATTTATGTGGTATTTGTCAGGATACCGCTAGTTGAGATAGGCTGTCAACCAAACCTGTACTGAGGATCACCTAATTAGCTCCACTAACTCCTTTGTTGTATTTAGTCAGATTAATCTGTGGTGCTATCTAGGATACCATAAGCTAGCTCATCCACATGCAAACATTGATCTATACACGAGTTAATGTGACAGATATATCGTCATGCGGGAGGTTTACTGCCAGTGACCGATAGGCTATCCACCAAACCGGTACTGAGGTTTGCCTCATGACCTGTCGGAATGCTGAGAGTTCCAGGGATTCAAGTTCGACTCCCTTCTTTTCTTCAATTGTATTGGGATACTTGCTCGTTTGTAGTGATAAAAATCACTGTTTATTTTTATATATTTTTCTTTTGAGCAAGGGATTTGGATTTCGAGTGATAAGAATCACTATTGTATGTGCATTTTGATGTATGCACTCTGGTGGTGATGTCAAATTTTTGGAGTTTTGACGTTTTGCAAAATTTTGATGTTTGCAACTTTTTGAGAACTTGGGATTCTTGGGGAATTGGGTAGGGAAGATGCTTGTCCTTTTGCCAACTCTCAGCATTCTTGGGGTCATTCGCACAGGGGGATGAGCAAGATAACCGTTTCGCTTATGGTGACCTGGATTACTGTGCAGGTTTCATCTTTCGTTCACACAACTTGGGAATTTTTATGTGTTTTAATTTGTGTTGGGATGCTACGTAACAAGGTGTGATCCAAGTAGAACTCTACCTTCGTAAAATCTGTCTGACTTGGTACAAGTACGTGGCTAGAAAGCAAAATGACGACTGAAAGATGAAAACTCTTGATACATTAGAAGACCACTGACTCTAGTGTGGTAAAAAGCAGTGAATGGCATTTGTTTGTTGTTTTTGACTGCTTATAAAATGGAGAAATGTGGAACAAGATGGACTAGCAGAGTAATTACAGTCTATGGTGCCTTTGACCTGTACGACCACAAATATGCAATGTATGGGTGTGATGCTTAATGCAACTACATATTTTTGTATTTTTGATGGATTGATTTTTGTGAATATGAAGATGAGATGCGAGAAGAGCTTTTTATTGATGAATTTGAGCATGCCTGGAAATGAGATGCAAATTTTTGTTGTTTTTGATGATTTTTGAATTTTCTTATTTTTGACCAAGCGATTGTGGGAATCCTTGGAGCATTTTGGGATTGACCAAGCGATTATAGGAATCCTTGGAGCATTTTGGGATTGACCAAGCGATTATAGGAATCCTTGGAGCATTTTGGGATTGACCAAGCGATTATAGGAATCCTTGGAGCATTTTGGGATTGACCAAGCGATTATAGGAATCCTTGGAGCATTTTGGGATTGACCAAGCGATTGTAGGAATCCTTGGAGCATTTTGGGATTGACCAAGCGATTATAGGAATCCTTGGAGCATTTTGGGATATGGCTCTCTTAGATATGGAATGGTCGCAAATGACTGATGTTCAAGGGTTCTGTTTCCTTGATTCCGTCAAGAGAGGCTAGCCGGTACGTCCCGGGTCCTATTTTGCTATCAATTACATATGGACCTAACCAATTTGCCGTGAACTTGTCCCTTAGGTGGGATGACAAACTAGAGTTCTGTTGGTTTTCCTTCAAGACCAAATCACCAACCCGAAAGTCCCTCAGGTGAACTTTCATGTTGTAAGCTTTCTTAAGTCACTCTTGATAGATACGTAAATGCTCGAGAGCATTAACGCGTCGTTCGTCAAGCAACGTAAGCTGGTCTAACCGGGCCTACCATGCAGCGTCATCATCGATGAACTCTTGCATTGATATGCGCAGGGAAGGAATTTCCAACTCGAGAGGCATGACTGCCTCGGAGCCATACACGAGCAAAAATGGAGTTGCCCCAGTGGGCATCCGAATGCTAGTGCGATAAGCCCACAGGGCAAGTGGGATTTGGATGTGCCAATCCTTATGACTATCTATGACCGTCTTTTTAAGGATGGCAACTAGCATTTTGTTTGACGCCTTTGCTTGCCCATTTGCCTACGGATAATAGGGTGTCAAAAAATTGTGCTGAATTTTGTACTTTGTGGTCAAAGCATGCACGTCTTTGTTCTTGAATGGCGTCCCATTATCCGAGACTATTTTGGATGGAATACCAAAATGACATATGATGTTATGCAAAATGAACTCCACAATGCGGGGTCCTGTCGTAGAGGTAAGCGGAACTGCTTCCACCCACTTGGTGAAATACTCTGTGGCCGTTATGATAAACGTGTGATGGCCTGACGACGTAGGGGAGATCTTTCCAATTAGATCGAAGCCCCACTACAAAAATGGCCAAGCGGACTGGACTGTCTGCAAGGCTTGGGAAGGTACGTGCATCAAATTGGCATGATGTTGACACTTCACGCACTTCCTGACATATGCGCAACAATCTCGCTCTAAAGATGGCCAATAATAGCCCATGCAAAGAATGCACTTTGCGATGGCCATACCACTGAAGTGGCCACCACATGTACCATCGTGCGCTTGGGCGACTGCCCAAGTGGACTCTTGCTGGTCCAAGCAACGAAGGAGGATTCCTTCGTAGCTACGATGGTACAAAATGTCTCCTATCAAGACATACTTAGCCGCTTTTTGCTTGAATGCTCATTTTGCGGCATGCGTCAATCCAAGCGGGAGATTACCTAACTTGAGGTAGTCTCTAATGGGTAAATACCAATCCTGCTGATCGAAAGCCTCGACGGTATGAACAGCCAATCCCTCTTGAAGTTCATCCCTAGCAAACGCTGAGCGGGAGAGAACTTGTAAGAATAGCATTGTGTTGCTATTAATGGGAGTAGGGGAGAACAAGGACCCCTAGTTGGCATGTTTCAGATGATCGTGGATTCGAGAGAACTTATCCGAGGATGGTTCAATCTGGATCATGTGGATTCCTGGCATCAAGTTAGAGCTTGCACGCTCCATCACGGATTGTGATAGTGTTTTGACTTGAATGGTTGTCATATCACCAGAAAGGTCTTGCGGGATTAGTGACCCCAATGAGGCCATTGTGTCCACAAAATGATTCGATGATCGAGGGAGTGCCTCGATGTCGTACCACTCAAGTTTTGCCAGGAATTTGTCCACAAGGGCTTTATAAGCCTACAAAACTAGGCATTTGCATTGGAATACCCCTTTGACTTGATTGACAATTAACAACGAATCACCAAAGATGTTCAATCATTTGATGTTCATGGCGATTGTTGTCTGAAGACCTATGAGCAAGGCTTCATACTCTACATTATTGTTGGTGCATGGGAAATTTAATTTAAATGACAGGGGCATTGGAGCGCCCTGTGGTGTGAAGAATACTATTCCCGTGCCACCACCTTGCTCACATTTAGAACCATCAAAAAATAGGGTTATGTCAGCCTGTGACTCAGGCTCATCGAATCTGGCGATTCTGAGACATGGAAGACCCCATCATCGGGTAGTTCTATGACTAGAGGCTGATCGTCTTCGAGAGGAGCCTCTGCTAGTTGATCGGCTATGACCTATCCTTTGATGGATTTCTATCCAATAAACTCTATGTCAAATTTTGTCAACAACATGATCCATTTCGTCGTGCGACTACTATGATAAGTACGACTCATCATGTATCGCAATGGATTCTCCTTAGACACAACATACGTAGTGTTGCTCAACATGTAGTGGCATAGCTTTTTGGTAGCAAACACCACTGCCAAGCAGAGTTTCTCGACGTATGCATAGTTAAGTTCATAATTGACCAGGGTGCGGCTAAGATAGTAAGTAGCCTATTCTTTGTGAAGTTCATTCTTCTGGGCTAGCATGGCGCCCAATGCCACCTCAGTAGCTGAGATGTATAAGTAGAACGACACTCCTGGTCTAGGTGGTGCCAATACTGGCGACGAAGCCAAGTATCGTTTGATGTCATCAAAGGCTGACTGGCACTCGTCATCCCAGTGAAATGCTACCCCCTTGTGCAATAATTTGTTCATGGGTCGGCACTTGTCAGATAGCTGCGCTATGAAGTGCTTAATTGATGCGACCTTTCCCTATAGACTTCTGAGCTACTTAATGGTAGTTGGGGGAACCATTTCAAGGATTGCCTTGACTTTGTTTGGGTCCACCTCGATGCCTCGCTTTGAGACTATGAAACCCAAGAGTTTTCTAGATGTGACGCCAAATACGCACTTCTTGGGATTCAGTTTGACTTTATGCTCCATGAGGCGATCGAGGATCTTGCTTAAGTCATCAAGATGATCTGGGCGCAAAAGAGACTTGGCCAACAAATCATCCATGTAATCTTCCAAAGTTTTATGCATGTAATCATGGAAGATGTACGTCATGGCACGTTGGTAGGTGGTGCCAGCATTTTTAAGGCCAAAGGGCATGACCTTATAACAAAATGTCCCCCAAGGCGTTGTGAACACCGTTTTTAGTTGGTCCTCGGGATTGATACGAATTTGATTGTATCCCGAGAAACCATCCATGAGGGATAGCATTTCGTGACCTATTGTAGCATCTACCAACGCGTCGATGCTTGGCAAGGGGAAATCATCCTTAGGACTCGCTTTGTTTAGATCTTGAAAATCAGTGCATATGTGAATCCTCCCATCGAGCTTTTTGATGGGCACCATGTTGGACAACCATGGTGGATAATCCACGTAGATGACAAACTGTGCATCCAACAACTTTTGCAATTCATCTTTGACCATCAAGGCCACTGTTGGGTGCATCTTACATAGTTTTTGCTTAACTGGCTTGATTTTCGGATCAAGCGTTAGATTATGAATGACTAGCTATGGATCTAGCCCTGGCATGTCTCTGTATGACCATGCAAAAACCTCCTTCTTCTCTTTGAGAAGGGCAATGTAGTCGGCTTGCTCTTCAGGGGATAAGCTTACCCCTAGATTGATAATCTATGGATTCATTGGATCCAAGCCGATGTCTACGTCGCTCATCTCCTCGACCGACATGTGGGATCTGTCCTCCAACTGATGTGGAGTTGGGATCAAATGGATATCATTAGCCGAGTTTAAATACGTGTTGGGAACCTTGGGTTCCTCTTCAGCCTGAAAGATATCCTGAGTTGTCCCTGGGGTAAAATGAGGTATTTTATCGAAAGGCCAGTACTCTTATGGGGATGGAGGTGAATTGATGCGATCCTAGTGAATGGCATCTATGTCTAGATGTAAGGACCATGATGTATTGGCCAGATTGCGGATGGGTGCGGTCAAGTCAATGGAGATCATGTGGATGAAATGATTTTGGTCTCCATTACCATGGGTGTGATGAGTCAAACATTCTGGATGTTCTTTGTATTTTGGATCTGGTTCTATAGGTACTGGCACGAATGGATCGACCCTATGTGCTAATAAGAGGACAGGGTCTGCCCTCGACACTGATATCACCCTAGGGTCTCGGAGTGGAAGGTGCTCTTCATGTACCCGGAGCAGTGGATCCAACACTTGATCCCACCCTATTGGGTCTACGTACCACTCGTGCCCTGGCACTATGCCCATCTATGCAAATATGTCATTAATCTCCAAGGGGTATCATTGTTGCATTTGTCGCATGTGGTTGAGATAGGCCATCTCAGTTTCATCTTCTGAATCGTTGTCGGAGATCCAAAAACCTTCATTGGCTCCGACAATTGCTTGCGACATATGAGTCTCATCTTGTTCAAGCAAATTAATCTGGTCCCATTGCGGTTCCACCAGATCCCCACTGAAAGCACAAGATTTCGGAAGTTGAAAAGAAACACTAAAGTTATGCAATGCAAAACGAAATGTAACGCTTTAATCCTAGAAATTTGAAATACATGAAATAGGGAAAAGATACGAATTAAGACGAAATGAAAGAGGTATAGAAAGCACAGCCCTTTTTATTTATACTCTCTTAATATCAGTTACAAAGACGTCTCCCGCATTTTGAGGGGCTAGGAGCGTTAACATGTTTTGGTTACAATGGTGACTAGTGATACTCCTTCCGCGTGCCCACATGTAAAATGGGCGGGCCAAAGCGTTTTTGCCGCTGGTGTGAATGAATATTTGATCCTTGCTACTCCTCCTACATTCACATAAAAAAAAAATCATTAGTAGCACCTATTGCAAAGATGAAATGTTTGTTCTCTAAAAAAAAACAATGAAGGATGCATGCATGAAACTGAATAAAAGGATAAATGAACTGAATAAAAATAGTCTGCAAATTTCATAGAAACAAGGGAACATCACCAAAAGGTCAAATGAAACAGTCAAGAAATTCTTCACCGATTTGAATTCGCTCCTGGGTGGGACGAATTCGACTGTAATTCATCCCGAGGTAGGATGAATTCACCTGTGACAAAGCGTCGAAGTGATACTGCCCCAAATGTTGCATCTAGGGAGCTCCAAAAGATCTACAAACTTGGGGTTAGCTAATTGGAGGCATTTTGGGAAGACCCAGATGGTCAGATTTCCCCAATTTGGCCTCCATCCATAGGAATTTGACGTTGCTACCTGCAAGTTAGTGAGGACAACAAAAGAGATAAAACATGATAAGATTTGATCAAAGCATTATGAAATTGGAATTACAAGCTATTTAAGTAGCATAAGATAGAATGCAAAATAAAAAAATTATAAAAAGGACAATCTGCCATGAATTCCCAATCGTTCTTAAAAAAAGAAGATTAGGCTCGCAGCAGTGTGGGCGCCTGGGCGGGCCGCCCAATGTTGGAACCTGATTTCGGCACCAATCCACTTGGGATGGGCCCAAAATCTCTTGTAATGTGTTATCGACAAATTGGTAGATCAATGTGGTCAAGTGTTGGGTTTTGGATCCGGATTCACACTTCCAATAACCACCCAATGACCTCCCTTGCAAAAGAGATCAAGGATGTGGAAGAGGTGAATCAAAGGTAAAGCGTGGTATCAATTTTGCAGCACTTCGTTGCTTTAAAAATGCTTCCAACCTATCCCCTTTTGGGTGATGAAGCTCACCATTTTATAGACCCAAGGGTTCTCTTTGGATGGGCATGCATGGGTGCCACGTGGTGGCCATGCCTTCCCAAGAGGGAGGAGATTCCCCCATGACTTGGGCTTCCATGAATGCCCTTGTGACAGTCCTCTAACGTTCAATTTGCTCACCTACACGCGCATGCAAGGCAGGAGGCATTAATGGACTGTCCTCGGCTGCCATTTGGCGCAATTTCTCTTTTTTCTCGTTGAACCTGGAATTCGCCCTACCTAGGAACAAATTCAGAATTCGTCCCTGGGTGGGGAGAATCCCATTTTGAATTTGTCCCAAGGTGGGACAGATTTTGAGCAGAGTGTCTGAAGGTTTCAAATTGCTTTTTGACCTTCCAAAATTGCTGTAAAAGTGGTTAGGACCACTTTTTAACCTCTGAGGGCTGCCCTTGGGGCTGTGTGTCAATGCGATCAGTGTTTGCAATCACATAATCGGATTGGTGCTGTTTTGGTGTCTACAGCAGCTAAAGGTTCAGTATATCCCTCTTCAATCACATCCCAAAGACCTTTGCCAATCAACAGAGTTTTCATTTTATTTGACCAATACTCGTAATCACCACCATTGAACTCAGGGATTGGTAAACTAGTATTGGAAGCCATTTTAGAAAGCAAATTTTATTTCAACTTCAAACAAGCTATACAAAGAAGTACAAAATAAATCACTGATTTAAATCAAATCTAGCTTTCTTAAAATGCTCCCTGATTTGACGTTATTCTTCTTGAGGATTTCCCAAGACTGGAAAGGTAAAATTGTCTGCTTCGTCGTCACTGATTATAATGACTTCTTTTGCTGCTGATGCTGCTGGCTCAAGATGCCTTTTGAGAACAACTCGTTCTTCAACTGCAAGTTTCACCTCCACTGGTTCTTTTTCCTCTGGTTCTGCTTCTACTTCTTTTGGTTCTGAATCAGGAGAGCGAGGTGTATAGCTCTCACTCATTTCAACTTCAGGCACTGCAGGAGTATAACTGTCACTTGATTGTCCTTCAAGTACCGTTTCAACCGTCTCGGATTCAACTACTCTTTTCCCGAAGATATTATCTTCAGAATTCGCCTCGTATCCAGAATCTGGTTTTCTTTGATGTGCTATCACTTGGTTTTCTAACTGACAAAACACTGTATGAAGTCCACTCTGCTGGACTTTCCTGTCAAAGGAATCATAAGTCTCTCTTCTCAATAGATAGAGCAATGCATAATAGCATCCAGATGACCGAATCATCTACCTCAAATTACACCGCATGAACGGGGTTACAATAATGATGCCAAAAAAAACTTTTCAACCTTTAAATTTTTAAAAAAAATTTCCAAAATTTGTTTTAATAAAGCCCTTTTAAAAACATTTTAACAATTTCCTATATATATATTTTAAATTATTCCCTTTTTTAAAATAAAAGTTTTATTTAAAAAAATAATAATAAAAAATTATTAAATGAAAATTATTAAATTATTTTAAAAATATTTAATTAAAACTAAATAATAAAAAAACTTTAATAAAAAACCTTGTTTTATCTTTGGCGGAATACCCGACGGGATTCGAACTGTTGACCTCTGCTTTCAACCCGAACGCACTAGCCGCTGCACCACGCAGCTCCGGTGAGAGGACAAGGGCAACAAGGATATTAAATCCTTAATTGGCGGCAATAAAAAAAAAAAAAAATTGTAGTGATTCTAACCCCGGCGGGATTTGACCCCGGGACCTCTGTGCCGCAACCAAACAAATCAACCAACCGCGCTACGCGCTTCGACGGATAATGAAAGGAACGACCAGTTCCTTATTCCGTCTATGGGCGGCGTTTTTTTTTTTTAAAACATGCAAAGATTTATCCCACATTTAGTGGGAAGAAGGCAAAATAGCCTTCAAATATGCGTGCGGGCGCATTAAACTTCGATTGCCTTCGGGCAATCACTCCCCAACTCTGTGCTTTGCTCAGCAAATCTGCATCCACCATGTAAACTGCTTCAGGCAAATCCGCTTCTGCCACATTGACAAACAAAATTTTGCCATGTCAGCACACGCCCAATCTGCCACGTCAGCTCCCGGCTCCTGCCACGTCAGCTTCTGACTTGCCCAGTCAGCACTCTGCCAGCGCTCGCCACGTGTCAGCTGTCGCCACGTCAGCGTCCACCTCAGCTCCTTAAGCTATGTGTTCGAGTCAGCTCTCAGCTCCGCCTGCCACATGTCACCTCAGATATCGTGCAGTCAATCGCCTCAAAATCTATGCCCAGCTTTGTGCTCTACCACCTCCTCGATCCGATCGCCCAGATTCTCGATCACGATGCACCCTCGAGATACGTGCCCAGCACACTCGCCAACTAGTCATCGTGCGTCCTCAAGATTCGTGCCCAACACGCATGCCCAGTTGGCTCTAATACCAAATCTAGAATTAGGACCAGGTGACAGTTAGCAATTTAGGAAAAATAAACAATACTTTATTCAAACCTTAAGCAGACGCCATTACAACATTCATCGAACATAGGAAATACTTGCATATTTATATGAATGGGAAGGATGTCGGAGGAGAAGAGGGAAGGGAGGTTGGAGGAAAAAGGGAAGGGAGGTGGAGTGATAAGGGAGAAGAGGGAATATAGGAGAATAGAAGAGATATTAAAAATATCATGCCGACTATTAAAGAATTTAGCCGACAACTAAACTAACCTAGCCGACCACTAAATTAACCACTTAATGAACTAAGTGTTCACACTTGCTACAGGAGGTCCTTACTATTCATTTTGCTTTGGAAAAAGGATATGCTCTGGGATGGCAGAAAATAATCTATAAGTATTATTAATTTGTTGAATACTTGTAATCTTTCTAATGTTCATTGGCAACTGGCATTGGTGGCTCAGTAGATCATTTTAATTCATTGATGTTTGGAGTTTATTTCCTTTGTTCATATTCCCAGGGAATAGAATAGTATGGCTGATTGCTTGGCAAAATGGGCTTCTAAGTTTTAGGAAGATTGGAATGTTAGGGAATGGGATCAGCTTCCATTGGATTGTTCTCGTTATCTTTCTAATTTGCTTGTTGCGGATATGCTTGGTTAAGGTTGTTGTTTGTTGGGTATCTTTTGGTCGGGTGTTCGGTGGTTTTGGGGCCCTTGTAAGGGTTATTGTTTTGAGATTCTCTGTTTCTATGGTATGGTTTTATTGATTCAATAAATTTTTACCAACATAAAAAACTATTGTACTTTGAAAAATTTAGCCTTGATTACATTATTAGTTATAATTTGCATTTTTTTTTATAAAAGTTGACCTTTAAATTTATTATTTTTGTTTATTTAGTTTTATTCAACAAATCTTATTGAAGTTCATTTTGATGTTGATTTATTTGTGTATTTTCTATAATAACGAGGATTTAAGATTATTATTTAACTTAATTTATAAAATTTTAGATTTTTTTGCATGAAATAGTTATATTATATTAAAAATACAACTTAATCATACAAAAAGTGGTGGGATATGCACACCCTAGTAGGGTTCAAAAAATCACTCTAACCGCATACGGTTAGGAGAAACCAAATAGCAAATACAAAGACTTTAGCTGGCTAACATAAAAATACTGAATTAAAATCATCCTCTTAGCCAAAAAAAACATGCATATATAGAACAAAAAACATTCTCAAACATCGAGAATGGATAAAATTGTCCACATTGTCATCATGGTGCTAGGAAGAGGCGGTAACGGGAGCATCCCAGCCATTATCATCAATGTCAGTATCACCCATATCAGCAACATCATTAACCTCTTATGCATATATATCCTGGGGAAGGGGGGTTTGCCCATCATCGTGCCAGCCTAGAGCATTAACTGGCGCTACCACGACCGCATCTCCCCATCCCGCAACCTCATGTGAAGGTTTTGGACGAACATCCCATCCACTCACCAGCACCATCAGAGTAACAACATTTGGTCATCGACGAAGGTTGAGACCAGTGTCTCCTCACCTGCGGTAATGCCCTATGTCCTCGACGAGATCAAGAATTAGAGCCAACACGGCAATGTGACGTCAAATTCAGGGGGACCCGATTGATAGTGCACGACACATTGGCCCAATGGTTGAAGAGAGTCCTCAGGTACTGAATGGTAATATGAATTTTTTCCACTTGAACCTGTATCTGAAGCCAAGAGTAAAAAATACAGCATACTTATCAGCTAAAGAAAAGGAATCATAAGTTGTGTCTCTAAAAAAAGCTATATTTTTTTTGGTCTTCCATAAGTGAAAAAGAATATTGACTCTAAAAATATTCCATACAGGCACAAGAGGAATAGAAAATTTAGGAACATCGCCTAGCAGGGAATGGTGCTAAGAAAAAGAAGTAGTTATATAAGGTTGAAAGAAATATTCCAACCACTTCCAAGCCATTTGAGTTTTATGGCACAACTAGAAAAAATGAGTGCAATCTTGAGGTTCATTGCAAAAATAGCATTTGGGATTAGCCACGCCCAAATATTTCAGTCGTTGCCCCACTGGTAAACTGATGCAGGAGCATCCAGTGGCATCTGATGCAGAGGCATCCAGTTGCGGGAGAGCCACTTCTGAAAAATTGGCTAAGGAAGAAGAAGAAGAAGCAGAAAGCAAGGAGGAAGTGCAGAGCAGAAACTGTCACGATTTTGCTACGTCGCGAAATCGCAACAGTCAGTAGGAGAGAGAAAAAGTCCTTAAGGAGGTCGCGCGATAGGTCGCGAAATCGTGACATGGAAAGCAACAACAGAGGGGAGCAGTTGGTTTGTCGCGATTTCGCGACATGTCGTGAAATCGCGACAGTCGCAAAATCGCGATGGCAAGGAAGAAAGCAGAGCGAGGCGAAAAGTGGTAGCGAAATCGTGACATCGGAGCAAAGACTCAGCGGAGGGTGAAAGACGTCGCGAAATTGCGACGTCAAAATGAAGTTGAGGTAGGGGCAGAGGTTTGTCGCGATATCGCGGCGTCGCGATATCGCAACGTCGCGACATCATTTGAAGGTTGAGGCGAGGCGATGGCTTTGTTGTGATATCGCGATGAAAATTGAAAATCCAAGGCAAGGCGGGAGTTGGTTGCGATATCGCGACCAAAAGGGCAAGGAGGCTCAGGGAAGCCAAAATGCCGCGATATCGCGACAGAAAGAGGAGGAGGTGAGGAAAGAGAAAGAGATGGCGGCAGAATGACACGTGGCACCCAGGGTGCAGTAAAGACGGACGAATACCAAAGAGCGTGAGAGATGAAAAGGATGGGTCGCGTAGGGTTTTCTGACGAAATCGACAATGACAGAGGTCGTGTGAAGTGGGGTATTAAATCGGGTTGGTGTCCTAATTTTTGTGTTAATGTTTCAGAGGGTCGAGGCCTCTTTAAAAACCCAGTCTTTGTAATAAATCGGGTTGGTGTCCCGGTTTAATGCGTAAGTTGTTTCAGAGGGTCGGGGCCTCTATAAAAACCCAGTTTAATGTATTGGATTGGGGGGTGGATCGGAGATTGCACGCAGAGTGTGGGTGAGAGAAGAACCAAGCCGAGCGCTGGTCAATGTAAAGCCTGCAGGCTGTTTTATGTATGCATTTTCAGATTAATAGATGAAATTTTCTGGATTTGCGTGAGTGTGAGAGCATGTGATTTTCCCGTTCCCACATCATAAACCTTGAAAAAGCAAACTCCAAGCAAGAAAAGCCAGTTTTAGCTCAAGATAAGAAGCCCAGACTATGTTAAAACACAATTTCCACTGTGAAGACCTGGAGATTAAGTCCCAGCGCTCGTTTAACTTACCCACCATGGGCAAGTGTGGAGAAAGCCAAGAATATCCCAAACGGGCCTTGTACTGAATTAACGGGATGTTCTTCAACCAAGTCTAGTCCAACCATTAAGGTTTTTGAAAATGTCTGGTAATTTTTGATCAAAAAGAGAAGGAATGCTATCTAACATTGTATCATACGTGGTCTTATCTTTTGGTTTTAAATTATAAAGCCATCTGAAAACCTCCCAAGGAATCCAATATTTGGTATGAGAAGAGAAGAAATTAGAAATGGTAGCAATTCCCTTCTTGAAAAATCGTTGAGCATGAATCCATTGAAACGAGGCCAAAGGGGAGCCTTGGTAAGTAATGACAGACGACCACCACACATTAAGAGAGGCTATGAAAGCCCCTTTTTTTTGCCCATCACCAGACCAACAAAGCGAGGGTTTAAGAGCCTCCCAAGCTCGCCAAATGCTCTGCATCACAAAGGAGCCTTGAATTTTAATAAACACAAAGGCTGTAACAATAGAGGGGAGAGACATCCCCCGCTAAACTTTATTACCCAAAGGAAGGCCTGTAGAAATACAGTGTCGAATTAGGACCTTCCAATAATTTGGTCGTCAATAGCTCTAACAACCCACTTTGCACAGAAAGCAAATCCTTGCCGTTGACAGTAAAACAGACCTATCCCACCAGAGGACTTGGAAAGACAACAAATTTCTCAAGCTACTCTGTGAAATCCCTTCTTTTGGGAAGAGCTAGCCCAAAGAAAATCTCGCAACGACTTCTCTAGCTTTTGGTAACAGGCCCGGGATGGAGTCCAGCAAGAAGAAAAATACACGAGTGGTAGCCAAAATCTTGGAGTAAACTTGGAATTTTCCTACAAGGGAGAGTTTCTTGGTAATCCAATAAGAAAGCTTCTTCTCAACTCTCTGGAGCACATGATTTCAGAGTTGAGCAGAGGTACTCTGAAAAGCAAAAAGAATGCCCAGAAACTTAAAAACTTTGCCAGATTGAATCTATTGACAGGAATATTGAGAAAGCCAATATAAACAAGGATTAGTAAACTATTGAAACTCAAACTTTTGATAATTACATAACAATTTAAAAAAAAAAAAAATTGTGATAACCATCGAGACCAATTTCCAACTTGATTGAAACTCAAATTTTTGATGATTACAATTTTTTTTAAGAAATTTTACCTTTTCCCTATTGAAACTCAAACTTTTAATAATCACATAACAATTTTTAAAGATATTTTTGTGATAACCGTCGAGATATGTTTATTTTGGTCTCTAGCCGGATGATAAATTTGTCATATCAACAAATGATTTCAAGAGCATAGAGTATATTTAAAATTTGTTTTGGTTTTAATGCTACTATAGTACATAAGTCATCCTTAAAAGAAGTCTGTGCAATTAAATACGCATACGCTATTGGCAGAAGTATGTGCAATTAAATACGCATACGCTATTGGCAGGCAAGCAAGCAATAAACTAGGAAAACATGACAAAAACTTGTCAATTTTAGCTTATTCTCTTAAAACGTTTTAATTAAATAATAACTAAATAAGATTGAAATATTGTATATGGATATTTATTAATATTATAAATATAATATGTTTTTTGATTTTAAGAATCTTTATTTTTTTATGATAAAAATAAAATCCTAATCTAATTTTTTTTAGAAAATTAAATTGAAATAACTTACTTTTATACTAAGAATAAAGTTTCCAGTACTATACTAAATAATTATATATAAATATTATATGTTGTTTGATTTTTTTAGTTGTATAGTAACTTTTATGATAAAGATGAAGTCTTAATCCAACCTTTTAAAAGAATTGAACCGGAACAGTTTACTTTTATGGTAAAGATGAAGTCTGAGAATTGAAACTTCTAAAAAATTGAACAGAAACAACTCACCTTTGTGATAAAGATGAAATCTGAAGTCAATAAGACCTTCTAGATAGTTAAACAGACCCACCTTTATAAAAAAATCAACAACTATTTATAAATACTCAACTGCTACCAATTAAAATATAACATCTAAATGTTTATTAAAATATATATATTAAAAAAATAAATAAATAAAGTCTGTTGCTTCTTCAAATGCTCTATTGTACAGAAACCTCTGTTTATACTACATGATCATGGTAAATTTAAGTAAACAGTATATGCTCCTTCATATGTTCTCTTGTACAGAAACCTATTTTTATACCACATGACCATGGCAAACTCAACTAAATTAAACAGTGGAGTCTTCATTCCTACAGCTCTTACTCCGTAATAAACCAGGCAGAGGGTTCATAAAACAATCCTAATAAAATCAAAAGCAAAAAAATCCCAAAGATTTTTCTCATCTAAAAGCAGGAAATTTTCCATCTAAGATCTTCAGATAAGTATCAAAGTGAAAAAAGAAATTTTATTATCATAGCAGTATGTTACAGTAATTTGTATATAAGAAGAGCATGAAATCTAACATCTGTAGATAAGTGTCAAAGTGAACAGAAACTGTGTCAAAGTGAACAGATACTTTATCGTAGGAGTACGTTATCAGAATCGGAAATTTATATAAGAAGGGCATTATCATGAAGCAACAGCCCGCATAACGAGACGGAGGAGGGTTTGTATACAGGAGTCGGTTCCTGGTCCAGAAGGGCCACCACTGGTGGTGGAAAGCCCACTGACAGGAGACCATCAACAGTTCCTGGTGCAGAAACGCCACCACTGGTGGTGGAAAGCCGAGTGATAAAAAAGACCTTGATCAGTGCCTGGTCCAGAAGGGCAACCACTGGTGGTCCGACTGATAGGTCACCATCAACAACACTAAGATAACCATCAAGGCCACGCCCCACGGCGAGACCCCGGACTCTTTATTTCGCGGCATAGCCCTCCCCAAACCAGACGTCTGCTGGCTTTCCCTCGAAGCAAGACACCGTATCATGAGCACAATCACGATGGGCGCTATCATCACCGCGACCCGGAAATGAGCCCTGATGTCTTGCCACACAGGCTCGTAACTCATGTACCACGAAATCACCAGAAGCATCACCGCAATTACCAGCAAAAACCACTGCAGAACTGAAGGGTAAGAGCCGGACGCCATGGTCGTTTCAAAAAAAAAACCCCGAAAATGGGCTCTCGCTGATCGTTCTTTCTATCATGCTCTTCAGATCATGGGCGATTGATAGCGAAATGCAAGGTGGAGAGCAGCGAGAGCATAGACCACAAATATCTTGGAGAGGTTGGACGGCAGGCATTAGTGACTGCGGTTGGATGACTGCAGTTCGATAGAGGGGCCCCATGTAATTTAATAAAGGCGGATTTGATTTAGCGGTTGCTGCACGCAATCCAATCTTCTGCGATGCGAAATAGTCCAGAGGAAACATCAACTCAATGTGATAGTCCAGAGGAAACATCAACTCAATGGGAATTTTTTTTTTTTTGTTTGTTTGTTAAAGAGTGTAACTATTACAACAATAATGTATATAATTTTTTAATATTAGTCTATGGTTCAAGCAAGAAGGTTTAGAGTTAAAACTAAATAGTTTGGTGGAGTAATAAGTAGTAATTACAGTAAAAAAAATGTTAAAAGTTCGAATTTTTTATATACCATAGAACTTTATATATGAGGTTTTTACTATAAATTTTTGAAACTTTGGTCTGCTGGTAAAAGATATCCTTACCTAAATTTTAAGTAGGACATCAAAGCAAACTCAGATATTATTACTATAAACTTTAGTTTCTTCAATAAGACTAAATAGAATTCATAAATACTATCTTTTAACCTTTTCATAGTTCTTCAAAAATTCTTACAACTTGAGAACATCCTGAGGCACGTCCGTGAACAAGGAGAAGTTGCTAATGTCGATGTAGCCTTTTGTCCGATTTATGAGTAAGTTGAAGAATTTAGGCCAAGTATATATGAGTTTGATGGTTTTTGCCAAGCACAAATTAGGAAAGCTTGAAACTTTAGAGTGAAGATAGTCTATAAATAGGATAAGTTCTATCTTCAAATAAAAAGTGGGTTCGGTGGCGACCTGCACGGAAATAGGAACTAGCAAATTCAGTTTTCCGTACGGAGAATGTGTCTGTCACACAATTAAAAGATATTCATCTTAGTAAATGATGGATGAAGCAACTGAGTCCATAGTTTTATAATAATTTTTTATTTTGGATTTTGTTAGTGTAAAAAAAAAAAATTGTTAATAGGAAATTGTCATGGTTTAAATTTTGGATCTTTTCAAAAAAATCAAACTTCAAACCTTTAGGCTATCTTATACATGTAACAACATTTTATTAAAATGTTCTTATAGAAATGAATGTGTTAACTTAAAACACCTTAATTTTTATTGTCTATTTTGATTGGAACACTTTATTTAAGTTTAAATCATAGAAAAAAAAAGGACATATAGCTTTAGTTACATTATTAATTATAATTTGCATTATTTTAAAAAAATCAACCTTTAAATATATTATTTTTGTTTATTTAATTTCATTCAACAAATTTTATTAAAATTCATTTTGATGTTGTTTTATTTGTGTATTTTCTATAATAGCGAAGATTTAAGATTATTATTAAACTTAATTAATAAAATTTTAGATTTTTTAAAATATACTTTAAATGCAGATTGTCTATGTACAGAAAAGTAGAGTGAGTTCACTTATACTTTGGGTTTCCGATTTGAAAGGTTAGAACTTCGATCTGATTTCATTAAATGGCTTTTATATTTAAAACGTGAGCTCCTTTTACACTAGTAAAGTTGGATAATAAATTTAATTAACTATTTATTATAAATAAATTATTTATTTTTAATAGAATATTAATGGTATGTGATTAATAATAGCTTGTAAATGGATTTTGATGATTTATTTGCATTAAAACTATAACTTTGATTTAAGTTAATTTTAATAAAAAAATTATAAATTTAAATTAATATAATTAATTTTTTAATTTATTTTTTAAATAATAAATATAATATTTTTATTTTTATATTTATTCATATGTTATTAGATGATATTCATATTCAAATCACTAAGAGGATGGCCTTCCTTGTGGTCCCTAGTTGTGTCTTTAGTTGTACATCGTCTTCTATAAGAAAAATAATAATAAATATAATAAAACCTAAACTTGGTATAGGTGTATAACAAATTTTATAAGAAATCTTTTATGTATATAAAATTTAGGGTTTTTTAATGGTCATATTATATTTATTATGAGATAATTATTACATTGGTCTTAACCTTGCCTTCTTATAAACAAGATGATCTACATCATCTTTCTTAACACAATTTAAATAATCTTAAGATTTCTTTAAAAAGATATTGAATAACTAATATATATTTAAACCTAAATGTAGTTATCATATAATATTTGTAAAACTATGTGTCCATGGTTAGATCTAAGCATTGATGTTAATGTTGCTTATCATAGGGAGCACCTTAAGAGACATGATATATTATTGATCTCATTGATATACAATATGGTAATTCTAGATACTAGTAATAGGATTGTCCCATGGGGAATACGACAAATAGTGACCAACTTGATTGACCACTATATAAATTTTGCTTAAAGTTCAACTATTCTACCCAAGCTATACCATGAGCTACACTAAGTGAACTATAGGAGAGGCAAGAGTGTCTCCTATTTTATTGTTCTTTAGAACTAGGTATAGGAGCCTATAGTTATGGTCTAACCATTGAAGTTGTCAAGGATATTGAGCACCAAGAGGTACTTCATGTGCATAGATAGGTGCACTCCTTAGAGGTATGACATGCAGGACCCCATAGGAAGAGTTTAGGATGGACCAAAAAATAAATTGACAACCTATAGATTCATGATATCATTTGGCAACCCTCTAGAGGGCACCCTATTTAGGATGAGGATGATTATTAGTTTATAAGGTTAGAAAAAAAGCAATGGTTCATCCTCCCACATATAAACCAAGATTTATTCTAATACAAGCACATGACTAGATGATTTAGACTATAGTAATGTGTGCCAAATTCGCTCATGTAGAGGAGTTAGAGAGCAAGTGGGTAGTTAAAACTCTCGAGTTGAAATCGAGAGGCCCCAAGTTCAAATCTCTCCCATCACATGTTGCGGACATGCTATGTACAAGGGGTTACAAATAAAAAAAATAAAATTATTTAGCCCCAAGGGCTAGGTGGATTGGTAAGTGCTAGTCTGGATGGGCACTTGTTGAGAAGAGACCTGGGTTCAAACCTTGGTGGTGCTAGTTTGCAAAGGAAGTAGTTTGCTCTGAATCCTCTGAGTGCACACCAGATTGATGATGACGGTACGAACCCCGAGCGACCGACGGTCCCCATATCACGTCGGGTCAATAATTAACGAGACGGATAGGTTTGGTGGTTGCAGTCCCTGTGGTTTGAACCCTACGTTGTCAGTTACTAAAAATAGTGGTTGTAGCCAACTCTCCTATGTAACCAAAAAAAAATGTGTGCCACTATGTTGTATACTATCAATAGGCATGATAGATGTGGGGTTTATGTATTGGTTGGATTTTGGTTCTTACCTAAGGGTAAAGTTTGATTATTTAACTATTTAGGACTCTAGGATAGACCATGTTAGATGCAATAATTGATATCACACATGTTAAACATCTATGATTAAATTATAGGCATAGACATACTCAAGTTAACTTTAGCAGTTCATAAATAATAAGTGTTTAATCAATTTAACTTCAAAAAATTATACCCCAAGGGTTAGGTGGATTGGTAAGTGCTAGTTTGGCTAGGCACTTACCAAGAAGAGACTCAAGTTTGAACCTTGGGGGAAGCGTGTTGCAAAGGTAGTAGTATGATCTGAATCCTTTGAGTGTGCATCATATTGATGATGATGGTACAAATCCCGAGCACCCAATGGTCCATTTCATGTTGAGCTATAAAACAATGAGGTGAAATAGGTTTAGTGGATGCAACCCCTATGGTTTGAACCCTACGCTTATTAGGAATAGGTTTTGTGGATGCAATCCTTGTGGTTTGAACCTTGCACTTGTCGGCTAATAAAAATAGTGTGGTTGTAACCAACTCTGCTATCAAGCATACCCCTTTACCATATAGAAGTTCTAATAATTCACCATTATCATATTATATATGTATATATCTTTGATGATGTTTGGAATTGAATCTTCTTTAGAGAAGATAAATGGTGATAACAAAATTAGTTTTAACTTAAAGTTATCAACCTCACCTTCAAGGGTTAGGTAGATTGGTAGTTGCTTGTTTGGTCAGGCATTTATCAAGAAGGCACTTAGGTTCAAACCTCGGGGACAACTTGTTTAAGTAGTTTGATCTGAATCCTCTAAGTGTGCGTCATACAAACGATGATGATGATATGAATCTCAAGTGATCGGTGGTTCCCCTCATGTCGAGTCAACAACAACAAGGTGGAATAGGTTTGGCTTGACAGTTACTAAAAATAGTATGGTTGTAACCAGCTCTCCTATAAATCAAAAAAACAAAAAAATCATTAACTTCCAAGCTAAATATAGAGAGAAAAATACTTTTAATATACATACTTAATTTTATATAATATTTTGAAACTAGTATATATATATATATATATATATATATATATATATATGAATTATAAAAAAATAATCTTAATTGTACCCTCAATTATATTTTACATCTTTCTAAAAAAGAGTGTTTTAAGGAAAATCCAATGGCAAAAGTAAAAGGTATTGGACTAATTGAATGAGCGGAAAAGGTGGCCTCTATGTACCTTTACCTTTTCAACTTATTGAAAAAAATTAAAACTATTTTGTGCCCATTTACCACATACAAATTTCTAATAATTCACCATTATCATATTATA
This sequence comes from Wollemia nobilis, assembly GCA_028583015.1. NCBI lineage: Eukaryota > Viridiplantae > Streptophyta > Pinopsida > Araucariales > Araucariaceae > Wollemia > Wollemia nobilis. The sequence continues at coordinate 54,948 of JAQPPZ010017244.1, forward strand.
TATGTATATATCTTTGATGTTGTTTGGAATTGAATCTAACCTCAATTAAATTTTACATATTTAAAAAAAAAAAAAAAAAATTTAAGAAAAAAACAATAGTAAAAGGTATTGGACCAGGAAAGGTAGTCTCTATATACCTATAACTTTTCAACTTATTGAGAAAAGAAATTAAAACTATTTTGTGCCACTTTACCACATGAAAGTTCTAATAATTCACCATTATCATATTATATATGTATATATATTTGATGATGTTTGGAATTGAATCTTTTTTATAATAGATAAATGGTAATAACAAAATTAGTTTTAACATAAAGTTATTAACCTCACCTTAAAAGGTTAGGTGGTTTGGTAGTTGCTTTTCGTCAAGAATTTATCAAGAAGATACTCAAATTCAAACCTTTAAACCTTGGGGACATCTTGTTTGTAAAGTTAGTGGTTTGATCTGAATGCTCTGGGTGCGACATCTTGTTTGTAAAGTTAGTGGTTTTATCTGAATGCTCTGGGTGCGCATCATACCAACGATGACTATATGAATCCCAAAGGACGGGTGGTCCACTCACGTCAAGTCACCAACAATGAGGTGGAATAGGTTTGGCTTGAGAGTTACTAAAAATAGTGTGGTTGAAACCAACTCTCCTATAAATCAAAAAACATAAAAAATCATTAACCTCCAATCTAAATATGGAGGGAAAAAAATAATTTTAATATAAATACTTAATTTTATATAATATTTTAAAGTTAATATATATTTTTAATTTAAAAAAATAAATAAATTTGAATTATAAAAAAAAGTCTTAATTGTACCCTCAATTATATTTTACATCTTCAACATGTACCCTCAAATTATATTTTACATCCTTCTCCAAAATAAAAAAGTGGAAATCCAGTGGAAAAAGGTAAAAGGTATTGGACTAATTGATTGAGCAGGAAATATGGTTTCTATATACCTCTAACTTTTCAACTTATTCAAAAAAAAATTAAAACGGTTAAAAATAACAATTTTTTTTTTTTTATAGAAAAAGCTTAGATTATATTATATCATTAACTGGAACATTACAATATTTTGGTGTTAGCACTATCCACCAGCTAAAAAACAAAATGAGGTGGATCAGGAGTAAAGCATCCATAACGAATAGAAGCTAATATCAGCAAGAAAACTATAGTTATATCTTGTTGCAATACATTAGATATCAACATTCATCTATGAGAGAGTCTGTTATATGAAGAAATTTGAGGCATGTCTTTCATGATATCTTCTAAAGTCTTTAGAGAAGAAAAAGAATTAATCAAACCTTGAACCTGCTTATCATTGTTAATTGTCTTCTTCTTAGTTTTTTGTTAGACCTTCTGAAGATAATAAATCATATGAGAAATTTGATGAAGTCTCTCAATAACATCTCAAGGTATGTTGGAAGTTCCATAGACTTGGAAATGAATGTGTTCCACATGTAACAAAATATCAAAGGTCAAGTCTACCAAAACTATATCCCATGGAGGTGTAGATCCAGTAAACACCTTTTTGCATCTGCACTTCCAAATGTACTTGAGAAGGATGAGTCTACAAACATCCCAGAGTTTGGGGCATTGATCCATTTGAGAAAAACCAAGCAGAGAAAGCTTCCAAGATCTAGTCAAAGAGGGAAAAAGGAAAGAGTAGAAGAAATCCCAAAAATGTTTAGCCATGCCACAAAACCAAAACAAGTGAATAAGAGTTTCTAAAGAATTAAAAAAATTGCATTGAGGCGGAATGTGTAAAATCATAGCCAAACTTTCAGTCGTTGGCATTTTTTGATGCAAAATCCATAAACCAAGAAAGTTTTTTATTCAACAAGAGCTTTCCAAATTTGAGTAGAAAGAAATTTCCATTGGGTATTGGTAAATTTCACTTGCCACTTGACATTGAGCTTATAGTCTAAAGAAGGAGGACACAGAAGATTTTTGTATAACCAACTAGAAGTAATGGAAGAGATTCTATGACCATTAAGCCATCTCCATTCATTCCAAATATTATGGGTAGTTGTTCCCAACTTCATAAGGACCTCACAAGGGATGGAAGCCACAACTAAACCATAAGACTCTTTGAACCTAGAGGGAAGGGAGCAATTATTGTAGATATGGTTCCAGGTAATAATTGAGCAGCTACCCGAATCTCAGATGTCTCTAATTATATTAATTCCTTTCTTCAAAAAAGCTAGCCCATGAATATCATTGCATAAAGCTAAAGGTTTATCATTATGGAGTATGATTTTATTCCACCAAAGACTTTTTAGACTGATGCTCTAACCATGTCTTAAGGAGTCAGACTTCCAAGCCAATAAATGAGAAATTGATTGCCAAGCTTTCCAGTTTTGGGTAACTGGAATAGAACCTTTAACTGTAAAAGCAGGCGCATTAAGGACCTTATCCTCCTAAGGGGTTTCTTTACATTTACCTTTGTGAGTAGCTAAAGAGATTATGTATCGAAATAGGTGTTTCTAATTTTCATCACCAATAATGGCTCTAGCAACCCATTTTGTAGCTAAACTTTTGCTCTGGGTAAGAGGATCAATGATGCCTAGACCTCCTAAAGCCTTAGGTTGAGTACAAATTTTCCAAGATATGGGTGTCATACCCACCTCTCCATCCCATTTAATCCATAAAAATTTATGAATGGCCTGAGTTAATTTATTATATGCTACCTTGGGGGCCATCCAACAAGAGGAGTAATAAACATGAGAGGTTGTGCAGAGGGTTAGATTGGCTCTTAACTCTCAGGTTATTGGATTTTGTTCTATCTATGCCCCTAATGAACCTTCTAGTCGTATAACCCTTAGGTAATGGTTAGTTGTTTCTCTCCCTCCTGCAGAATGGATCCTTAGAGGTGACTTTAATATGACTGAGAATCCTAGTGACAAAATTTGAACTGGTAGTAGACCCCTTTCTAATGTTGAATTTGGTAGCTGGTTGTTTTGTCGTAATCATTTAGGTGTGCATGAACCTCTCTTTGGTAAAGCCTCCTCTCATAAAGATAATTGGTTTACGTGGTCCAACTATCGTCAAGAATCTGTTAGGAAGCTTGTTCGTCTGGACAAAATATATTTTAGTAATTATTTCATGGATAAATTCTCTATCCATGAGCAAGTTCACATCCTGTCTCACACTACTTTTTCTGATCACCTTCCTATCTTGTCTTCTATCCAAACTTCCTCAATCTCTCTTAATTCCATGTTGCTTCCTTTAAAATTAAAGGTGTCCCACCTTGATAATCCTGCCTATTGTCACCTTGTAGAACATGTATGTAATAGATTTCCTAGACCAACTTGTAATACTGGCTAGATCAAATGGTTTGAAACATTGATTTCTAACACGGTTTCATCCCTGAGATGGTATGGGCACTCTGTTTCCAGGAGGAAGAAGACTCAAGAGAGTCACCTTCATAAGGAGATCTCTCATCTTCGTTCCATGCTTATGAAATAACCTACTAACACTGTTATTCAATGCGATCTAGCTAATATTGAAAATCAAACTAGAGTTTATGAGTCTTACCATGCTAGAGGGGCACACGTTAAGTCTCGCCTCAATTGGATCTCCCAAGGAGACAAGGGAACTAATTTCTTTTAACTATCTCAGACATAAGAATATTTTGAAAAGGATCACTGAGTTGGAGGACCCATCAGGTCATTTTATTTTCGACTCTAAAGAGATCATGAATTGTTTTGTAGCTCATTTCTATCAACTTTTTACAATGGAGCCAAGGGATGAAATACAATGTATCTTAAAGGAATACGTGCAGGAACATATTCCCACCTTAGTTGATCCCATTATTCGAGATCAACTTGAATATCCTCTTTTTGTGAATGATCTGCAAACTGCTATTTTTTCTATGAAGAATGAAAAAGCTCCTGGCTTGGATGGGATTCTAGTGGAGTTTTATAAAAAATGTGGCATATTCTTTCCTCTGATCTTCATCACGTTTACCTGGAAACTCTTCATAATAGTTCCCTTGGAGCTTATATCAATGCAGGGCTTATCAAGCTCATTCCTAAAGGTATGACTAATAACCAAATATCCAATTGGAGACCTATTACCCTCCTCAATGTTTCTTATAAGATCATAGCTAAAGTTATAGATTTAAAAATCAAAAGTGTTGTTCAAACAATTGTTCGCCTTGAACAATCTGCTTTTCTTAAAGGTCGTTATATTTTAGATAATCTTATGATGGCTTGGGAAACTTTGCAATGGGCTATCGATTCTAATCCAGATGCCCTCTTGGTTAAGTTAGATTTTGACAAAGCTTATGATAGAATCATATGGGATTTAATTCTAAGTATGCTTTCTTGGCTTGGTTTTGGTCCAAAATTTTGTAATCAAATTGGTATGTTCGTGTTCAGGTTAATAGAGCTCTTTCCTCCTCCTTCCCTCTTCAACGGTCTATCAGACAAGGTTGCCCCCTTACTCCTTTTTTGTATGTTTTGGTTGTCGATGTTCTTGGTTATCTTCTTCATAAGACTCATTTTGATGGCCTCCTTCAGGGTATTAAGCTTCCTGGGGATAAACATGCTCTTAACTCTCATTTTGTTGATGATTCTCTTATTTTTCTTCAAAATACCCAACAAGAGATGGAAATGGCTAAAGAGATTGTTCAATTGTTTTGTGATGTCTTTGTTTCTCGTATTAACGATTCTAAAACTGAAGTCTTCTATACCTCTTCCTCTCCTCATGGATGCAACTCCTTAATTGAGTGGAAGATCATCCCTCATAGTATGATTGTGTATTATTTGGGAATTCTCTTTGGGATTAATATCTCTCCTAAGAATATGTGGAACTAGGTTATGAAAAGACTTCAAAAAAAAATTAATGCTTGGCTAGCTCGATTTCTTTCCTTAGCAAGAAGAATTCAAAAATAACAACTTTAACCTTTTTATAACTAATCTCCAACTTTTTAACTTATTCAAAAAAAAAAACTATTAAAATAAAAACTTTAACCTCTTTATAACCAAACACCAACTTTTTAACTTATTCAAAAAAAAAATTAAAACTATATAAAATAAAAACTTTAACCTCTTTATAACTAATCTCCAACTTTTTAACTTATTAATTTTTAATAAAACTGTTAAAAATAAAAACCTTAACCTCTTTATAACCAATCTCCAACTCTATTGAAACTCAAACTTTTAACAATTAAAAATTTTAAACATTTTGATAATTGCATAACAATTTTTAAAGACATTTTACTCTCCAACTCTATTGAAACTCGACTTTTGATAATTACATAACAAATTTAAGAAACTTTTGTGATAACCGTTGAGATAAGTTTATTGTGGTCTCTCGCCGCATGATAAATTTGTCATATCAACAAATGATTGCAAGAGCATAGAGTATATTTAAAATTAGTTTTGGTTTTATGTTTAATGCTACTATAGCACAGTCATCCTTAAAAGATATCTGTGCAACTAAAAACACATACGCTCTTGGCACGCAAGTAATAAAATAGGAAAAAAAACATGACAAAAACTTGTTAATTTTAACTTATTTTCTTAAAACGTTTTATTTAAATAATAAATAAATAAGATTTGGGTTTAGGGTTCCTTCTTCGGCTTTGTCGCTCTTATTTTTTTGAGCAGAAGGCCTTTGGTCTTTCCTTGTTTAGATTTGGTTGTTCTTTCTGGTCTGAATGCTCTGTTTTGGCGGTAGGTGGTATCTTTTGTTGGCGAGGAGGCATTTCTAGTTCGTTTCGGATTTATTGAGTGTTCGGTAAACCATTGTAGATCCGGCTAAGGTCCTTGAGCAGGATAGAGCCATATGTCGGTCCAACCTGCGGGGTGATTTAGAGCTCTTGTTGTGGTGTCGAGTGTTCTAGTTGGTGGTCCCCTGTTTGGCTCTGGACATGTATTTTGGTTTGGTAAGTGTCGAATCTGCTTGGGTTGGTTGTCAATTGGGGTCTTGGTCAGTTGGCTCTGCATCTCTTTTGGTTTTAGTTTGTCATTGTATATGGAGATAGGGCCAAATACCGACCCAAACCCATTGGGATGATTTCGTGGTGTTGTTGCAGTAATTGCTGACTACTTTCCTTGGCTGGCATCGAGCCAAGGTTTTAAGTTCTCGAGCGTTTTGGTGGTATTTGTGGATGCTGAGCACCTTTCTCCAGATCTTGCTTGGGTGGAGTTGTCGGCGTGTTGGCTTACTATTTGACATTATGGGTGGTTCCTGAAATATTTATAGTGACCTTCTATGCTTTGAAGTGGTTTCGCTACAGGGTCCTGGCTTCTGATTTGCGTTGCGGGTGTTGGTTCCAATCCGTGAGTGTCGAATTCGCTTGGGTTGGTTGTTAGTTAGGGTCTTGGTTAGTTGCCTTTGCATCTCTTTTGGTTTAGGTTTGTCATTGTATATGGGGATAGGGCCAAATATCGACTGAAACCCATTGGGGTTATTTCGGGGTGTTGTTGTTGCAGTAGTTGCTGGCTGCTTTCCTTGGTTGGCACTAGGCCAAGGTTTCGAGTGCTCGGGTGTTTTGATGGTGTTTGTGGATGCTGAGCATCTTTCTCCAGATCTTACTTGGGTGGAGTTGTCGGTGTGTGGGCTTACAATTTGACATTATAGGTGGTTCCTGAAATTTTTATAGTGACCTATGCTTTGAAGTGGTTTCGCTGCAGGGTCTTGGCTTTCGGTTTGCGTTGCGACAGTTGGTTCCAATCCGTGAGTGTCGAATCCGCTTGGGTTGGCTTTCAGTTGGGGTCTTGGTCAGTTGGCTCTACATATCTTTTGGTTTCGGTTTGTCATTGTATATGGGGATAGGGTCAAATACCGACCCAAACCCATTGGGGTTATTTCGAGGTGTTGTTGTTGTAGTAGTTGTTGGATGCTTTCCTTGTCTAGCGCCAAGCCAAGGTTTTGAGTGCTCTGACATTTTGGTGATGTTTGTGGATGCTGAGCATCTTTCTCCACATATTGTTTGGGTGTAGTTGTTGACGTGTGGGCTTACAATTTGACATTATGGGTGGTTCCTGAAAGATTTATAGTGACCTTCTATGCTTTGAAGTGGTTTCACTACAGGGTCCTGGCTTCTGGTTTGCTTTGCAGGAGTTGGTTCCAATCCGTGAGTGTCGAATCCGCTTGGGCTAGCTGTCAGTTGGGGTCTTGGTCAGTTGGCTTTGCATCTCTTTTGTTTTCGGTTTGTCATTGTATATGGGGATAGGGTCAAATACCAACCCAAAACCATTGGGGTGATTTTGGGGTGTTGTAGTAGTTGCTGGATGCTTTCCTTGGTTGGCACCGAGCCAAAGTTTCGAGTGCTTGGGCATTTTGGTGGTGTTTGTAGATGCTGAGCATCTTTCTCCAGTTCTTGCTTGGGTGGAGTTCTCGGCATGTGGGCTTACAGTTTGACATTATGGGTGGTTCCTGAAAGATTTATAGTGACCTTCTATGCTTTTAAGTGGTTTCGTTGCAGGGTCCTGACTTCCAATTTGCATTGCGGGGGTTGGTTCCAATCAGTGAGTGTCGAATCCACTTGGGTTGGCTGTCAGTTGGGGTCTTGGTCAGTTGGCTCTGCATCTCTTTTGGTTTAGGTTTGTCATTGTATATGGGGATAGGGCCAAATACCGACCCAAACCCATTGGGGTGATTTCGGGATGTTGTTGTAGTAGTTGATGGCTGCTTTCCTTGGTTGACGCTGAGCCAAGGTTTCGAGTGCTCGGGCGTTTTGGTGCTGTTTGTGGATGTTGAGCATCTTTCTCCAAATCTTGCTTGGGTGGAGTTGCCAGCGTGTGGGCTTACAGTTTGACATTATGGGTGGTTCTTGAAATATTTATAGTGACCTTTTATGCTTTGAAGTGATTTCGTTGTAGGGTCCTAGCTTCCGGTTTGCGTTGCGAAAGTTGGTTCCAATCCATGAGTGTCGAATCTGCTTGGGTTGGTTGTCAGTTGGGGTCTTGGTCAGTTGGCTCTACATCTATTTTGGTTTCAGTTTGTCATTGTATATGGGGATAGGGTCAAATAGCAACCCAAACCCATTAGGGTGATTTCGAGGTGTTGTTGTTGCAGTAGTTGTTGGTTGCTTTCCTTGAATGACGTCGAGCCAAGGCTTCGAGTGCTCGGGCGTTTTGGTGGTGTTTGTGGATGTTGAGCATATTTCTCTAGATCTTACTTGGGTGGAGTTGCTAGCGTGTGGGCTTATAGTTTGACATTCTGGGTGGTTCCCAAAAGAGTTATAGTGACCTTCTATGCTTTGAAGTGGTTTCGTTGTAGGGTCCTGGCTTTCGGTTTGCACTGCGGGAGTTGATTCCAATTCGTGAGTGTTGAATCTGCTTGGGTTGACTATCAGTTGGGGTCTTGATCAGTTGGCTCTACATTTCTTTTGGTTTCAGTTTGTCATTGTATATGGGGATAGGGCCAAATACCGACCCAAACCCATTGGGGTGATTTCGAGATGTTGTTACAGTAGTTGCTGGCTGCTTTCCTTGGCTGGCATCGAGCCAAGATTTCGAGTGCTCGAGCATTTTGGTGGTGTTTGTGGATGCTAAGTATCTTTCTCCAGATCTTGCTTGGGTGAAGTTGTCGACGTGTGGGCTTACAGTTTGACATTATGGGTGGTTCCCTAAAGATTTATAGTGACCTTCTATGTGGTTTCGTTGCAGGGTCTTGGCTTCTGGTTTGCGTTGCGAAAGTTGGTTCCAATTTGTTGTTTGATCTAAGCGGGATTATTTATATTGAAAATCTTTGCCACTCTTGTTTGTTTTGTTAGTTTTGCCGATACGAGAGAATGTTAAATCTTTAAGTACGACGGTCGGGTTGCTTCGTTACTCCTATTGGAGTGGTTGTATAAGGTTGAGGGATGCCTTTCAAAACCCTCGTTTAGGTGTCTTGAGTTGAGCTCTTGCTGGAACTGTTGTACAAGGTTGTGGAATGCCTTTCAAAATGTTATTACCAAAAAATAAATAAATAAACAAATAAGATTGAAATATTGTAATACATATTTAACAATATTTATATTTATATATTTATATTGATGTTTTTTTTTTGGTAAGTAGTGATTGTATTTACATCGGGTTTTAAACAGGATCCCAAAACCTAATTACATAAGCGATGGCAGAAAACATGCCAAGAAAAAGCCATTACAATAAAGTTATGGGCCTAGGGCATCAATCCCTTGAAACTGAAAACCAAAACAGAAATCCCGCCCAACGGGAACAGAAAGCATGAAACAATCCCTCCAAGCGGGAAACAACCAGATATGAAAGAAAGTAGTTTTGGAGATCCCGCCCAGCGAGGAGTAGCCGAAAACCACCATCGAGTAGATCCCGCCCAGCAGGAAGGAGTGAAAAACCGTTACAATAAAATCCCGCCATGCGGGAAGCATTCAAAAACCACCAAAGAGAGAGTCCCGCCTAGCGAGAAGCATCAGAAACCCATCTCAGTGAAGATCCCGCCCAGCGAAAACCTTCAAAAAACCTCCACCAGGAGAATCCCGCCGTCCGGGAAATCAACAGAAAAGAGAAAAGCCCGCCCAACGAGAAAACCAACGAAAAAGGTGGATCCTGCCCTGAGGAAACACCATCCCGACCAGCGGGAAAACATCCCGCCCAGCGGGAAACACCAGCGAAAATGGCGGATCCCACCCAGAGACAGGGGGATCCCGCCCTGCGGGAACACCAACGGATTTGGCGGATCCCGCCCAGAGACAGGGGGATCCCGCCCTGCAGGAAGCCGAAAGCTAGCAAGGAGGAGGAATAGCCCAGCGGGAAGCAACCAGAAAACTCCACCACGCAAGTCCCGCTCCGAGAAAATAGCAGGAAAAAAGCAGGTTAAGGGACCAGGGATCCAGGGACTGGGAATCCCGAGTGGGAAGAGGTAAACAGTCACAAAGATGGGATCCCTAAGAGCCAAACATGTGGGATCTATGGTCTGCGTGCATAGATCAAACCCCCCCAAGAATGAAACATGCAGCAGAAACCAAAGAAACCTAGCAGTAGGGACCAAGAATCTCGTCTAAGCACAGAAGCAGCTTCAGGGAACTAGGACTGGGAATGGGAACAGCCCAGGCAGAGAAAAGCCCCCCCAAGGCCAAACCAGATGCCCAGGGTGTCCACCAAGGAGCAGAACCAGCACGAAGAGCCTCCAAGCGGGAAGAACAACAGCCACAGGATCCCGTAGAGGATTCACAAGCAGAGGGGGAAAGAGGTCCCCCAGACCACCCCCAAAGCTGTGAGGACCTCAAGGGAGACCCCAGGAAGCTGTCCAAACCCTAAACCATCACCCCCACCACCCAGAGAAACGTAGGGGACCGAATCCACGTGAATAACCTGCAAAAAACCCTAGGGGGAAGCCTGAGGGAAAAAAGGGAAGGGATCCCCAAACAAACAGGGATCCCTGGGAAGCACCAGGCCAAAAAATCAACCAAGGAAACCCTAGCCGGCTGGGAGGGGCGCAGAAAGTGGAGAAGGATCTCCCCCAAGGAGATCATCTGCTACAACCACTCCCAGGGAGGGATGACCTGGGTTGAGCCAGGGACTGGGCAGGAACTAGGAGCCAGGGGAGGGGGAGCAGGGGAGGGACCAGAGCCCTCCCCTCTCTACTTTCTTCCCTCCGATGTCTTCCCTATTTATATTGATGTTATGAATGTAATATGTTATTTGATTATTTAGTTGTGCAAGGAACTCTTATGATAAAAATAAATTTTTAATCTAATATTTTAAAGAATTGAATTAAACAGCTCTTATAAATAAAAAGTCTCAAGTACTGTAATAAATTTAATAATATCTAATTAAAAAAAAAATTGAAGTACTCCAATAAATTTAATAATATTTATATCAATAAGGAACTTTTATAATAAAGATAAAGTATTAACCCAACCTTCTAATTGAATCTGGATAGTTTACTTTATGATAAAGATGAAGTATGAATTCAATGCCATGGTCTAGATAGTTGAACTGACCCACCCTTATATGGCCATGAAGCATATAGTGTTTACAAAACTGTTAACAAATACTCTACCAATTAAAATATAACGTCTAAATTAATATATATATATATATAAAGAAATTACTTGTGTTGCTTCTATGCTCCTTCAAATGCTCTCTTGTACAGAAACCTATGTTTATACTGCATGATCACGGCAAGTTTAAGTAAACACTATATGCTCCTTCAAATGTTCTCTTGTACAGAAACCTATTTTTATACTACATGATCATGGGAATCTCCCTTCCTGCAGTTCTTACACCGTATTAAACCAAGCAAGAGGGTTCATAATAAACAATCCTTATGGAATAAAAACCAAAAAATTCCACACCGTAGTAAACCAAGCAAGAGGGTTCATAATAAACAATCCTAATAGAATAAAAACCAAAAAATTCCAAAAAAAATTCTCATTTAAAAACGGGAAAAATTCCACTAGAGATTCTAGTACGAACAAAATCTAAGATCTTCAGATAAGTATCAAAGTGAAAAAAAAAAATTATCATGATCATAGCTGTATGTTACATTAATTTGTATCTAAGAAGAGCTTGAAATCTAACATCTGTAGATAAGTGTTAAAGTGAACAGAATTCTTATCGTAGGAGTACGTTAGCAGAATCTTTAATTTATATAAGTAGGGCGTTATCATGAAGCGACAGCCCGCATATCGAGACGGAGAGGGTTTGTTTAGAGGAGTCAGTTCCTGGTCCAGAAAGGCCACCACTGGTGGTGGAAAGCCGACTGACAGGAGACCATCAAAAGTTGCTAATATCGATGTAGCATTTGTCCGATTTATGAGTTTGTTGAAGAATTTAAGCCAAGTATAAGTTTGATGGTGTTTGAGAAGCAAAAATTAGGAAAGCTTGAAACTTTAGAGTGAAGATAGTCTATCTTGAAATAAAAATAGGATAAGTTCTATCTTCAAATAAAAAGTGGGAACAGTGCCGAGCTGTACGGAAATACGAACTAGCAAATTCAGTCTCACGTGTGACAATTCGTCTTAGTAAATGATGGATAAAGCGTGTAGATTAAGGTGGATGAAGTACAGCTGAGGAGGCCATAATTGCAGTTATTTTTCCTAGGCCATATCTGTTCTCATCCGAACACCTTATTTAAGTTCAAATCACATAAAAAGACGCATTATATCTTGAAAAATGTGGCTTAATTACAATATTAGTTTTAATTTGCAGATTTTAAAAATCGTCCTTTAAATTTATTATTATTATTTATTTAGTTTTATTCAGCAAATTCCATTAAAATTCATTTTGATGTTGATTTACTTTTATATTTTCTATTAATGTTATTATTTAACTTAATTAATAAATTTTAATTTTTTTTAAATATAATTGTCTATGTATAAATCTAATCGAAAAGATGAGTGAGTTCACTCATACATTAGGTTTCGGATTTGAAAAATTGATCTAATTTCAATAAATGGCTTTTATATCTAAAACGTGAGCTTCTCTTATCATGTTAGATAGTTCAATAACAGTAAGGTTATCAACATTTTGGATAATATTTTTAATTGAATTTTTATTAAAAATATATATTTATTTTCTAATAGAATATTAATGATGTGTGATTAATAATAGTTTTTAAATGGATCTTGATGATTTATTTTTAGATTTAATTTATAATTTTGATTTAAGTTAATTTTATTAAAAAAATTATAAATTTGAATTGATATATTTAAATTTTTTATTTATTTTTTAAATAATAAATATAATAATTTTGTCTCGACTTCGTATTAATATGTTGTTGGGCGATACTCATATTCAAATCATTGGGAGTGGCATCCCTTGTGGCCCTTAGTTGTACATTCTCTTCTTCAACAAAATAATAATAAATATAATAAAACCTAAATTTAATATAGGTGTATAACTAATTTTAGAAGAATTCTTTTATAGATATAAAGTTTAGGTTTTTAATGATTATTATATTTATTATAAGATAATTATTACATTAGTCTTAACCTTCCCTTCTTATAAATAAGATGATCTACATCATCTTTCTTAACACAATATAAATCATCTTAAGATTTCTTTAAAAATATATTGAATAACTAAGTAGGAGTTGTCTCCTACTTAGACATCTAAGCTTTTGTGACATAAGATTGTGTAACCAAGGTTAGTTACAGCTTAACATATCCTAGATATTTAGACAATGGTGTTTTCTAGGAAATCAGGTGAATCAATAGTAACTTCCTTTTTTTATTTAAGCTAAAGAACCATTCTATTCAATACTACTAAGGTGAAAGGATGTGCTTTGCTCTTGACAAGGAATGCATACTATTTTATTTTCTCCAATATCAAATGTCAAAATATTCATCATCATTTTAAGCAAGCCACACATGGATTTCAAGGGTGTTATCACACTCTTATGTTATACATTTAGGTATATATAATATCATATATGTTGTAAAGATAAAATCATAAATTATATGCTAAGAGTATTTTGTAAATAATAATTATTTTATAGGCAAACATACACACATGGTGTGAAGAACTTCATAGAGTTTATTCATAAAGAGTAAGTTCTTTATGAGGCTAGGCACATAAAGAACTTTAGTCAAATGATATGTATACGTATATGAACTAAGATGCAAAAAGACATCATTGATACCAACAACGGTGTATGTCAAATTATCACTAAGTGTAACTTTCCCATGATAATAAGAGTCAAGGCACACAAACCACTTCTTATGGCATGTCATATTTGGTAGCCCATGAACTGACATATCAAAGTGGGCTAGGTTTTATGATTGCATCAGGATTTTGTGCAAAATAGACATAGTCTTCTCCTTCTTCAAAATCAGTATCCTTTGCTACATTACCCTGTTGCAATTAAGGTGCATTCTACCTTTTTGAGGACCCTTCTACTTGCCTCCTAATGTGAAAATCTAGTTCTTACTAGAAGAACCTTGTTGGAAAACGTTGTACTCACAATCCTTAAGTACATGTTGTAGTTTCCCACAAATATAACATGTGATATTATAACATGAAATGTTCCCTTTCTTCTTGTTGTTATTGATTAAGCCCTTTCTATTTTTGCTATTGTAAGTGCTTGTTTAGGATTCCACCATCTTTATTTGACTACATAGGCTTATTGCCTTTTTTGAAACATGACTAGAGAATGTTTATCTCCAGATTTTATTTCATGAATTGCTTCCTCTTGTTGAAGGCAATTCACAAGAGTCTTGAAATTCAAACTTTGGTTTGTTATATTTTGGCTTGTCATCAAAATAATAAATGTAACTAACAATAGTTATAACACAATTGGGAAAATAATATCATCACTCAATATCTTTCCTAACACTTGAAGTGATGCTCTCAACTCTACAATTCTTTATAGTAAATCATCTAATTTCTCACTATTCTTCATCTTAAAATAATGCAAATATACTTGAAGTAGACTTTTTAGGTGTAGAATTTTATTTTGGTCTTTTGATTCAAATATTGTGTGTATCCCATGTGTGTTCAATGGTTATGTAAACACCCAAAAGTCACACATTTCTACTTCTCACATCTTCACAACCAATCAATTTGCAAAACCCTCGAAAATTACATAAATTGGCTAAAAATACTATTTATTTATCAAATACACTATTCACATCCTTAGCCCCTTTGGTCTAGCTAAGCCCCTTCCTACGCTTAACCCTAGGTCCTCATGCGACCTCATTCACAACTCAATTCAGGTTGAATTCTCCACCATGGTCAAAAAGCACTTTATGGTCAAAAAGTCAATATTTTGGTCAAATCATGCTTTATGACTAATCACATCCTTAATTAAATTTAATCCTAATTTTATTTAAGCCTTCCACCTCACCTAGTCTACTTTGGCTAGCCTAGCCTTCCACCTCACCTATTCTAGCCTATCCTAGCCCTACCACCTCTCACCCAGATATTTCTCCACATCACATTCCCCTGGGTCATAAATGAAAGATAGATACCTTTGCACAAAAGAAGCAATTTTTAATTTGAAGATATTTTCAAAAAGGTCTTCATAAATACCAAATGGATATTTTTGGAAAAGTCATAATTATTTGTGGATGGGTGAGGGATTCTCTCACCCAACCTCATTTATGGACCAATACACCTCAGGGGACACCTCTTAGGTGGACACCTCACCATTGACATCTCATAGGGGACACCTCATCCCCTCCCTCTCACTTTGGCCAAGTATATAAATAGAATACCATTTCCACCATTTTTATAACAACTAACTTTTACTTACTGAAACTCTGTCAAAATCACTACAACCACAGTATCCATCACATACACATTGCATAACCATAGACAAATCATCACAATAGTAGTTTAGTTGCTTTCTTGAAATTCCTTATGATTGAGACATGTCAACGAAACCAAAAACACATTTTTGAAGGTGACCCATCAAAAAGGTGAAGAAGCAACAATGCTAGAACAATTCAAAAATTGATCTTGCATATTTTGTCACAAAAATGCAGGTTTGCACGACTCCGTGTGAACCTATCCTATAGACACTAGAATCACTAGATCAAGTAAGTATGGCCTAGTTTAGTGTTTTTATGTTGTTTTTATCAATGTTTATCATGTTTTAAGCTTGTTTAAGAGTATTTTTGTTTTATAACCGTGGGATTTGACTGAGGCAGACCCCTCAATGCACTAACAAGATTTTGCAGGTTCAATATGTACACTGAACATATCCAACCAACGATGGCACATGAGCAAGAAGTCCATCAACACTAAGGAACATAAAGAAGATAGATCTTGTTGCCTTTGCACACATCCAAGAGGGCTTCCTCAGGGTAGACCCCATTGTAACCTTAAGGTCAAAATTTGTAAAAGGATATTGCTTTGTAACCTCATTTTATTATTCAATAGTAAAAGTAGTGGATTCTATAGTTTTGAATGAGAATTATAGTGTCATTTTTGTTGGTTTTATTTTGGCACGCCCGATGGGACCCCACCAAGCACTAGCTTAATCACCTTCTAAAAAAAATTGTGGCCTATTTTTGTATGGTAGGTAATTGTCATCTTTGAAGAAACCCCAAACCAAAATGCCCTAAAATCCATCTCAGGCCAAACCACAAAAGGTTTGTTGGTGCACCGGTGAGCCTCCAAAGAGGATAGAGAGTACACACTTGGGTGTGTGAATTTTCCCAATCTACCTCAAAATTGATACCTGAAGCATAGGTATTGGTTTCAAACACCTACAACCATCAACAAGGTAAGGCAAGGGAGGTTAAGAGCCTCATGTTCTGGGGGATTGTGTGCCCCCATACCTAGACCACCAATCATCTCTCACCATAGTGTATGCAAGGTTAAAGCATCCTTGTATTTTTGTGTGGCAATAGTTAGCTTATTTTCCTGTAATTTGCTTTCTCCAAGTACATGCAAAATATCTTAGGGTTTTTGTTGTCTTGTCATGTTCAAAATTAACTTCTGGATATTTTTTGTGTAGGTACCTATTCCAAAAACCTCTAGGAGATTCAAAATAATAATCAAGACCCCAAAACTAGTTAGCCCAATCTTCGGATTCAAATTTGAACGATCCCGTGCTAACCTCTTGCCAGAGGATAGGTTCACATCCCGAGGTGCCAATCTCTAAAATACACACAGCTTTGGAGAAAATGGTGAGTCAAAATATTTTACATACACCTCGACGCAAGTATTGTGTGAAATTTATGATTTTCCATTCATTTTGAGGCTAACCTTTCCTATTGGGATTGCATTCCAAAAATCACATGTACTTGTTTATTTAAAATAGGTTTACCCTTATTTTCTAGATTAGTTTCATTCTTGTCATTTCCCCTAAAAGCATCTAATTAATTTCCATTTTAGAAGCATTTAGTTAGATTTTTATTTCAAAAGCACCCTTAACTAGATTTCATTTTAAACACAATTAACTAGAGTCAATTCCTTGTCATTTTTCTTCAAAAGCATTTAATTAGATTTCCATTCCAAAAACAATTAGACTAAATTTATTTTTGTGAGGACGTAAGTTAATTAGATTTATTTTGAAAAGGCATATTAGCATAGATTTCATTTGAAAAGGCAATTAGCATAGTTTTCTTTTAAAACAGTCTCGCACAAACAAACATCACACACTCACGTTCCATTTTTAAATGGTGTAAAGACTGGATTTCATCTCTAGTCCGAATTGGATTTCATCACCAATTCAACACTAGAGTTCAGTGAGGTATGGGTTGTACTCTCCATTGGATCACCTTCAGTTTTAGTCACCATAGTATCCCTCCAGGTGGATCGTTTTGGATTCAATACCCGATCGGTCCTTCCCATTTTGAGTGTTGGTTATCCAAATTTAATCACTAGAAGGTACCTTCGAAGTGGGTAGTTTTAGAAATCCCCTTTACCACAAGTATTTTCAAAATAACTAGTGGACGTAGCTGATCATTACTATGGATGCCTTAAACATGAGGGTTAAACGAAAGCATGGGTATGTCGGTAGCACCACATTGATAGCCTGACCTCTCTTCGCAAGAGTATATTGACTCATTAGAGCATTTTGAGTCTCCCCCATTTGGATATCATTTTACTACACCAAAATTCATTTAGGTTGTCACTCACCCATTAGAAACATAGTTCTATTCTATGCACCTTTGGGCGTTGCAGGAGGTTCTATGCTATGACATACCTGATTCAAAGTAGATTTCACCCATTCCCATGATTTGTTCCTAGGGCGGATACAATACTCTCATCAAAACACACAAAAATCAAGAGAAAAATATTTGCTTATTGTTGAGTCTCGTGAAAGTGGTTACAACAACATATTAAACTTGCGATAACTCACTCACTAGTTGTTCCATAGTTTCACTTCCATGTAAAAATACTGCACAGTCTATTTTTAGGTGGTTCACACCCCCTAGTGCAAATTTCCTGCACTCAGATACATTCACATGACCCCGTGCAAACCTATATTCCAGGTTACAAAACTTCACAAAACAGGTCCACGCTGCACATAAAGGACTTCCATAGCATAAATCCATCCTCTGTTACTATTTCTTGTGGTTTGCACGATTTCGTGTGAATCTCTGGTTGCACAATCCTATGCAAACTTATTTTTTAGGTCATAATTTTTTCACAAAGCACACATACACCTTACAGAGCACTTATCTATCATCTATTTATGATTTCTATGGTTTGTACGACCCCATATAAATCTTTGATTTTAGAAAAGGTTCGCACCATCCCATGCAAACCTGTGTTCTTGAGAAAAAAAAGTATTCCACTCAGCCATAGACACTTCAAGAGTCCGTATCTCATATATTTTGGTTGTTACTGCACTACTGCACACATAACCATGTAAGTTACACGTAGTCAAACATGTAAAGCCCTTCATCATGCCACTAAGGTTGCTCAACAAACTGTCATGACCATAGGTGCCTCTTCTTCTCAGACCACTAATCCACCTTTCAAGTTTGAGAAGGTTACTTCCATAGTTTCACCTGATCTATTGATTGGACCCTCGATCCCTAACACTAGTCCTATGTCCCATGTCACATATTTCAATCCAGCTCACTTTTTGGATGAGACCTTGAAGGAGACTCTTCCTTTGGATGATATGTCCTCTCTTAATCCCCCATCCACATATTTCCAACATGTCATTTATACCCCTCCTGGTCGCCCCATACCCGTTATGGTAGCGAATGAGTTCACTCCACCTCCTTCACCATCTGCCACCCATCCTTTCCTAGAGCACTCATCTCATCCTATCTTGGGAGACAACTCTGATGTTGCCATTTTCCAAGTCATGCCTGATATTTTTACTACTGTCCAAATCGCATGTATGATTTCCATGCCTCCTTCTACGCCACCTACTTCCACATCCTCCTCCTAAATCTCACTATCACAGTAGACCTCATCGAGTTCCCAACCTTCATCCCAACCACCATAATCACTCCCATCATAGTATTTTTTACATCCATATCAGTACTACCATCTCTCATCACTATATTTATCTCATCCCTCATTGCAATTTCATCAACAACAAACATATTTCTCCTCACAACCACCTCCATTTACACCTTAGTTTGCTTCCCATACACCTACTAGCTATCCACCATTTTCTTATATGGACCCCCATAGGTACCTTCATCATCATTTCCCTTATCATCCCCACCTTCATTTTGACCTCCATAATTGAATCCTACCTATCAAACAAATCCACCTCACTATGTGGTTCAACCCGAATCCTTGCTTTCCATTCCATCTGCACCACCCTAGTTCTCATCAGTCGCACCCCCATCTTCAAACCAATTCTCTTTCACCACCTATTCATCTATTCCACCCCCATCTTCTATGTCACCTACCTTCTTTATCTCACCACCCACATGGTCCTCTACCACCACTGCTCAAGTGCAACCGACTTTCCCATATGTGCAGTAGTAGCAAGTGCCCATGCCTAGCCAATAGATTATCAGATATTATGATAAAAAACAACCACCACCTTTAGCACAATATTCATACATCTCACCTCATCCATCTCAGGTTCTCATCTCGCAATATCAAGCTATGTCATCACGTAATCCACAACAGGCTGCTTACTGTCATCAATGGGAGGAATAGAAGTTGCAATATCCACCACCTTTGCCCTTCGTTCCACCTTATATCCCATGGATTAATCATACAAATATTTATCTAGATGATGAATTCCATCTCCCCAAGGTCATCGATGACCTTCACCTCATATCCACACCTACCCAACTTCATGAAGGTTCTCACATGCTTGTCGAGGACACTATCAAATTTGACATTGGCAATGATCCTGATCACCCTCACATTGTCTATCTCGTTGCTAGCCTTTCTAATAAAGAATGTGTCATTTTTACCAATTTCCTTAGGCACTACATTAAGGTGTTGACCTGGTCCTATGGATATGTCAGGCCTCGACTCATTGTTAGTTATGACTAACCTTGTCCTAGATGACAATGCCAAACCTGTCCGACAAAAGTTACGTCACATGCACCCCACCATTGCTCTTATGGTTAAAGAGGAGTTACAAAAACTCCTTGATGTGGATTTCATACAACCTATCAATTACCCTAAGTGGGTTTCAAACATGATTTCTATCAAAAAACCTAAAGGAGGTATCTATATTTGTACTAATTTTAGAGATCTTAAAAAATCTTGTCCCAAGGACAATTTTCCACTCCCTAATATTGATACAGTGGTTTATGCTACAATCGAACACAAAATAATATCACTCATGGATGATTTTTTAGGTTACAACTAAATTCGTGTCAATCCAAACGACCAACATAACCTCTTTTACTACCCCCTAGGGGAATATTTTGTTACAAGGTCATGCCATTCAGCCTCAAGAATGTTGGGGCAACTTACCAATGTGCCATGACCTACATTTTTCATGATCTTATGCACAAAACTGTCGAGGACTACATCGATGATATTATCACCAAATCCAAAACTCGTAGTCAACATCTTGAGGACTTACATCAAATATTTTATTACCTCTTAGAACATAATGTTTGGTTAAATCCAAAAAATATGTCTTTAGTATTACCATTGGTAAGATTTTAGGTTTTGTCATTTCACAAAGAGGCATTGAAGTCAATCCCCAAAAGGTCCAAGCTATCATTGACATGTCATCCCCTACCAATATTAACCAGTTATGCAGCTTACAAGGATGGATTCAATCCATTCGATGATTCATCACCAAACTTTTTGATAAGTGTTAACCGTTCAACCATCTCCTCCAAAAGGAGGTCCCTTTCATATGGGATGACAAATGTCAAGCTACCTTTGATGCCATCAAATCATACCTAACATCTCCACTTGTTCTATCACCATCGCATCCAGATCGATCTTTCTATATATACATTTTTGCTATTGATGTCGCGTTGGCCATGATCCTCACTCAAAAGAATGAACTAAACCAAGGACATACCATATACTATATCAGTCGCACATTGATTGATTACAAGACACGATATGCCTAAATGGAAAAATTTACCTTATCGTTGTCTTTGCCACACAAAAACTGTGACATTACATGATTAACCATACTACTTATGTAGTTTTCCATGATAGCCCACTTTGCTACATGAGGGTAAGAGCTACCACAATAGTCGAATGACCAAACGGGTCATGCTTCTCACAGAGTTTGATCTTGAATTCATTAGTCAAAAATCCATAAAAGGCCAAGTCATTGTTGATCAACTGGTTGAAGCCCCTCTACTAAGTGATACCCCATGACTCATTCAGCTTCTCGACGATTTCATATTTCATACCACCGAAGCTGAAGAATTGGTGGATCCATAATCAACCACTGACTTAACCCTATTTTTTGATGGCTCTCATTATAAGCATGCAGGGGGTGTAGGTGTAGTCTTTGTCAAATCGTAGAGGGAACCACTCCCCTTTTTCTTCAAATTAGGCTTTCCTTGTACCAATAACAATGTTGACTATGAAGCTCTTATCCTTGGCTTAAAACAATCAATCTCCATGTATATTCAATACTTGGACATATATGGTGACTTCTGTATCAATGTAAAACAAGTTAAGGGATAATGGCAATGTTGTTGCCTAGTCCTTCAATAGTACAAATAGGTCACCGAACACTTGTTAACCCAATTTGAGTGGTATGACATCACTGCTACTCCTCACTCCATGAAATATTTCACAGATACCATGGCTTCCCTAGGTTCACTCATTCTACAAAACCCACTTTTCTACACAATTGACATGTCTATTCATACCCTCTTCCATTCTGCTATTTATACCAACCCGTATTCTTGTGACAATGGCATCAATATCGTCAAAGTTGAATCATACGACACATGGTTTTCCTAGGTCAAATATTATATTAAGCTTGATATCCTCCCATATGATTTAAATGATACTCACAAATGAGATTTTAAACTATATGTAATCTGCTACACATTGCTAGGCAATAACCTATACAATAGAAGTTATGACAACAACTTATTGCGCTGCCTAGAGCCATTCAAAGCCCAACACATCACCTAAGAGGCCCATGATGGTACTTGTGGTAGTCAATTTAGTGGTATGACCATAACCAAATGCATCTTACGAATGGGTTATTACTGGCCCAAAATGAAGCATGACTGCTATGACTATGTAAAAAAATGTGTCAAATGCCAACATCATGCTAATATTATGCATTTTCCTTCTCAGACTCTACAAACCATTCAATCAATGTGGCTCTTTTCACAATGGGATTTGGACCTTATCGAAAAATCACTCCTGCCCCATCTAGAAATCACAAATTCATCATTACAACAATCAAATACTTCACAAACTGGGTTGAGGCCATCCCTTTAGTGCAAACGATTGGTCCTAAAATTGTTGATTTTATCACACAACACATCATTTGTTATTTTGGCATCCCATATAAGATCATATTTGACAATGATAAACCATTCAAAAACAAGAATTTGTGCTCGTTATGTGAGAAATTCAACATCTAGCATAGTTTTATACTGCCCACAAGGTAATGGGCAAGATGAAGCTACAAACAAAACTATTTGTACCATCCTTCAAAAAACTGTTGGAGAGTCACATCATGATTGACATAATCAAATGCCACTAGTCTTATGGGTCTATTGTACAAGTATTCATACTCCTACTGGGACAACTCCATTTTCCCTTGTATATGGCGCTAAAGCCATCATACCCTTGGAGATCGAAATCCCATCCTTACGGATCTCTATGTAAAAATTCATTGATGATGATACCATTCATCAAGCCAAATTAGACCAATTGACCCTATTGGATGAACGTTACATTCATGCTATTGAACATACGTGCATTTATCAAGATCATCTTTGACGTGCCTATAACTCTAAGATACACCAACAAGAATTTCAATTTAGATACCTAGTCCTTAAAGAGAACCAGAAAACTACTAGCCAATCGTGCCATCTTCGAGATAAATTTACACCCAATTGGCTAGGCCCTTACATGATTACCCAAAATTTTGGATCTGAGGCATATCGCCTTGCTACATTGGAATGCATTGCTGACCTTGAGCCAATTAAAATTCTTCATATTCACACATTTTACGCCTAAGAGTAAACATTTTAGCTCATAACCACTTATCCATATGTTTATAATCAAAATCAAATCCACAAAAATAGCTACAACATCATTTTTTTGGTATTCTACGACATTAAATTAAATTGCATTTACATTCAAATATGCTTCTCCCGCATCATTTTTCTTTCTTTCTTCATTTTTCTTCCCTTATTCTGTAGTGAATGTTGTATGGTCATGCTTCGAGCGGCTACATACCTTTCATTCCCCCTTCTTTTCTTCATCTCCTTCTTTTTCTTCTTCTTTTCTTCTCTTATTGTTACTTGTCAATGTTGTATGGTCACGCTTCGAGCGGCTACATACCTTTGATTGGTTTATTTTCTTCTCTTCTCCTTCTCCTTCTTTATATCTTCCTCTTCTCTTCTACCTTTATTTCTTTCTATTTTCTTCCCCATCATCTCCCATATCATTCAATTATCCCACTTCATTATACATAATACTGGGGCAACCTCGCAAATAAATTTTTGCTTTTATTCATCTACTGCATCATATCATTTACGTCATGCCTTACTCCATATCTATACATTACAACATTCTTAGAAGTTGCATCCATACATGCATATGTACATAATCATTGTAAATACTGTGCTCTGATAATTAACCATGCACATGCTAGCACAATAGTTTTGGTGCCCAAGCCTATTTTCATGAGATAGGATTATCGAAATGTTTCAAGTGCTTCATCCATGTAAATTTATGTAATCAACCACCATCCAAAGTTGGCACACTTCAAAGGTATTTCCAGACTTTCCTTGGTTACCTTGCTCTCATTACTGGATTAAAATTGCATGTCCTACACACTAACACAATTTTGAAAATAGGACTGGCTATACTGTATTCATGTTGATGCCTAGAAAAAAATCACCATGCTCATCATATCATTTACATGATTTATCTCAAACCTGAGGATTTACAAAAGGACAAGCTACGACACAAAAGAAAAAGGGTAGAAAACAAAAGCCAACGCCCATAAAAAAAGAGAGAAACAAACAAAGAAAATCCAATACAAGGGCAAAAAACAAAAGGAAAAGCCTCAAAAGTATTATCAAAAAGCTTAAATCCCTGCATTCCTCAAGTCCTTACCGATTAGCTAGGTTACATGCTAAGTTACCATGCAACTACAAACCACCCTTTTTCAAAATATTCAAATGAACATCACTTTACACACACATATCCAGGATTGAGATCTTGTTTACCAAGATAGCTTAGAACCAGTTTACGAAGTATTGCTCAATTATTCAATGGGTTTGATTACTTAAACATTGTAATGTTCAAATCCCTTCACTATAATATTCATATCCAACTTCCTTGAAAAAAAATGGAATGGATTACACCACCTGATTACTGCAAAGATGCAAATGATTTCTCCATGCAATACTCCTCCTCCCCTTTATTTTCGTTACATGCATATTCCTTTTATGTTATTTCATATGGCATACATTTTTTATGCATTGAACTATTCCATGTATATATATGCAATTATCCACTATCACATCTACATCATTCACACTTATGAATCATCATAAATAGAAGAAAACAAACACATAAATGCAGTTAGACACAAGTACCACATAATATCATGTATATATCAAAAAAAGTACCATAAAGCTATAATAAAGTATGTGCGTACCCTTACGGGTGCATCACCACATAATCATATCATGTATATACATCTATCTATCAAAAATTTCATATGGCTACAATGAGTTATGTATCTATTTCGATACACAACTACCAAAAATAGCTCATCATGTACAACTATCAAAATACAAAATCACGGGTTGATCCTCCATTGCTACCCTCTAGTTTCCTCATTCTTGTTATCTCACAGAAGTCTCTCCACTCCCCTCATCTTCTGAAACCCCCTCTGATATCACCACTTGCACTAATTGTGCATCCCATATCTCCATCGCTACGGGTACCTCCACCCGTGCTGGTGGTGCCATCCCCACTACCTGTGATGCTGCAAGTATTATCATCTGCTGCATCCTTCCTCCCACTGATGGGGAGCTCCACTGAATTTGGTGTTACTACACCTATGACAAAGAAATTGAACCAGAGTATGAAGGAACATGTATCCCTCGCATCAACAACTCCCCCCCCTACTTCATACTCTTTGTTTCCTCTCTCATATTAGATGTTATAAATCCCTTGTTTATCTACTACAAACACTCCACCTCTGCATATGCCTACTCTAGATGCAAAACTATCATGGCCAATCCTATAATCTCCTGCTCCACCCACCCCTTTGTAGCCTCCATATCTCAAACTCATTTCTCTAACTCAATGACCCTCACTATGTGACTGGCCTTCACAACCTCTATCTCTTCCTGTGCCTCATCCAACAACACCTGGAGTCGCTCAACAGACTTAATCATCTTGTCCCTCTCTCCTCGGGTAGCATCCCGCTCACCCCTCAATGCATCTCACTCACTCTTGAGTGCATCCATATTCTCTACCATTAGCTATAAATGCACCCTGGCCTCATCTCTATCCTCCAAGGTGACCCTCAGGTTTACCTCTACCTCCCACCTCTCCTCCTCCAAACTTGAGCGATCACTCACCCAATCCATATTGGTATCCAGAAGCCTATCCCGAAGCCTCTTCACCTCCCTTGTAGCTATCATACCTCATCCTCAACTGTCATGATGTCCTCTAGCTCTACAACAAAATTAAAATTCTTTAATTCCATTGTATCTCCACCAATACCTCCCTCCTCCACCATTGAAAAATCATTTGATGAGTCATCAAAAATGTCCATCATGGGCACCTCCTCCATTGCTTCTACACCCTTGGCGATCCCCTCACCCCCTCTGTCGATGATATTATGTTGCTATCGCTCACCAATTGATCTTGATCATCGCAATGTGGTCTCACATGTTTGACCAATTGATCTAGCTCTACCTCCTCCTCCTCACCTATCTCAGGTGATCCCTCATCCCTCTATACATCCATGTCCTGGTGACGTTGCCCTCACCCACCTAGTAATCCCCTATCTGGAAATGCTCCTACTGCCTCAACCCATCCATCCACCACCCTAAGTACTGGATCCCATTGCTAAATTAACCACCATACATTATACTCTGGCATGGTCCCTACGTTGTCCACATCCAAGACAGCTAATGGCTCATCAGGTGCCAAGTCCAGTGGCGACACCATTGGATTTGGCCTAGTATCCCCCTACTACCTTGAATATCACTACAGGTGGATCTGGTTGCCCCTACCATAATCCAAACTATTGTAGCACCTATGAGAATGTAAAGTACTATACCTATTATAGGTACTTCCCCACTACCCATCACCCTTACCTAATGTGCAATAACTTATCAACATACTCACTCCAGTCAGGTGCTCCTCGTAACGACCTCCACCTCACCTAATCCATGCTCAATCTCCCCAACTCCTCTTAGTGATACATCAGATCACCCTCCTATACCCTCTTCCTCTTGCTCTCCATATCTCCCCTCCACCTCATTGCATAGGGCATCCTGTTCGTCTATCATATGTACCTCATGTGGCAAATCTACTGCATGTAAAATCAAGATATGCTCCCAATCCCACACCTATAGTAGTGGACTCATACTAATGTATGTACGCTCTATCCTCACCACTACATGCAGATCTTTGTATACCTGTTCTAACAATACGGGTGCCCATGCATATACTATCTATTGCTCTACTATATCGCATACCATCCCCATCATATTTAGGGGAATATCATCCCTGAAGTATCTATAAAATCATGGCTCTCTATTAGTAGCATTGCCATCACATTACAATTTGATAGAAATTTCTTCTACCAATACTTCATGTAATCTACCCCACCCTTGGCATCCACCCTTTGCCATCGATGCCCAAAAACCCTCTCCAATATGCCATCTCGTAAGTCCTTATTCGCTATCATCATTGTGATCCCTTCTATCAGCAACCGATAGATGCAGTAGATGTCCTCTAGGATCACTATCATCTCCCTTGTAGACAAATGAAAGGTGTTCCTATCCGGATCCCACCTCTCACAAAAAGCAAAAATATATGCATGGTTCACATGAACCTCGTGCATCTACCACACACCATATAAATCCATACCCGCAACCACTTCCCATCCTTCGCCCGCCACACATCCTGCAAGGCCTTCCTGCACTTCCACAATCGATACCGCACAAATATCTTCTTCACTTGTCACAAAACACATGTCATGAGTTATAAATCCTATATATAAAACCAATCCATTTATTTTTTCTTTTACATGTACATATGCAAAAAAATAAAACCGTGTTTGCATGACCCTGTGCGAATCGCCCATTTTCCAAAAAATTTACACATGGGAGTTCATCCATCCACCCACATGCCACGCCTACCTTTCACGCACATGAAAAATGACAAAAACATACTAAAAAATTATATCCAAACCCTCCTCACACATGTACAGAAAATGAGGTGGTCAAAATTAAGATAAAACAGTCAAACGAAAGAAAATTTAAATACCCATTTGGCTTATTAGGAGCTCCCACTTGTCAGTTTTCCCATGCATTCAATTTTCACATCTCATCCCACACATCACATCCAAAGCACGCTTTTCCATAAGCAACATTCATAACAAGCAAAAATAAATACCACCCCAGGATACCCATTTGCCCCTTTTACACAAAGTGCACAAATTTCATCCATCCCATGCATGCATGTCTAATTTATGGTATTTTAAGAAAATTCAACATCCATTTATCCTAACCAATTTATGCGTTAACTAGGAAAAGAATAAACCACTTACCTCCAAGGTTACCATCCTCGTTCTCGTACTTGTCGATGCACTTGCCATCCTGTATAAATCGATCCACAATCTGGTAGCACTCCATTTCATTTTATCCTTTGCCACCACTCCTTTGTATTTCGTGTGAAAATAATGTCAATACGTTTTTTTCACAATTTAAAACCCTATTTATGTCGATTCGTACCTCACACATGTGAACAAATAGCTTCAAACGATCCCATGCGAACATGTCCTACCTGGTCAAAATTTTCACACCTGCATTCAATTCCCCTAGGATTTCCCCCAATTCTTCTATTTTGCTGATTTTCATGCAAAATTTTTACCTTTTTTTCTTCATCATTATCAATCGACTCATTGCCGATTTTCATCTCCTTCATCGCTTGAGGGGGTAGTCATCACCCAACATATTAAAAGCTACCTTGCACATGATCAAACAACCAAACATCCAATCATTGATACAAAAAATACCTAAGAAATTTTTTGCTGAAGATTATCTCAAGTCCTCATGCTATGATATATACAAACAGTGAAACTTCTCTTCTCAATCAAAACTCCAATTCAAAACAAATCAATATTTGAAAAATATCAAAATGCCTCTAACTGTAGACACCTCATGGATTTCAATCTTCATAGTGGCAGTCGTAAGACCACTTGTGAATAAAGCTCTTGAAAGTTATACCCCATGGACCCAACGGTTTGTCAAATATTGTCAAAAGAGCTCATCAATCAATAAAAAGCAAAAATTAATAAAGGCATTTATTTCATCCACAATTGAAACATCTCAAATTGATCACAATATAAGGCAATCTCATGCCTTTCTCCAAAAACAATCAATCATAAACTATTTTTATCAATATGTCTCTCTTACAACCATCCACAAATCATCAACCGTAAATTCTTTGCCTTCCAAATCACTCCATCAATTCATATCATCAGTTTTTGTACTAAACTGTGTTTCAAAAAATCCAGTACAAAAAGGGGTAAAATGTAGACACCCAAAAGTTGCACATTTCCACTTCACACATCTTCATAGTCGATCAATTTGCAAAACCCTCTAAAATTGCATAAATTGGCTAAAAATACTATTCATTTATAAAATACACTATTCATCATCCTTAGTCCCTTTAGGCTAGCTAAGCCCCTTTCTACGCTTAACCCTAGGTCCTCATGCGACCTCATTCACAACTCAACCAAGGTTGAATTCTCCACCATGGTCAAAAAGCACTTTATGGTCAAAAAGTCAACATTTCGGTCAAAACATGCTTTATGACTAATCACATCCTTAATTAAATCTAATATTAATTTGATTTAAGCCTTCCACCTCACCTATTCTACTTTGACTACCCTAGCCTTCCATATCACCTATTATAGCCTATCCTAGGCCTACCACATCTCACCCAGATATTTCTCCACCTCACATTCCCTTGGGTCATAAATGAAAGATGGAGAATTTTACACAAAAGAAGCAATTTTTAATTTGAAGATATTTTCAAAAAGGTCTTCATAAATGCCAAACGAATATTTTTGACAAAGTCATCATTATTTGTGGATGGGTGAGGGATTCTTTCACCCAACCTCATTTATGGACCAGGACACCTCACAATTGACACCTCACAGGGGACACCTCTCCCCTCCCTCTCACTTTGGCCAAGTCTATAAATAGAAGTCCATTTCCACCTTTTTGATAACAACCAACTTTTACTTATCGAAACTCTGCCAAAATCACTACAGCCACAACATCCATCACATAACCATCGACAAATAATCACAATAGTAGTTTAGTTGCTTTCTTGACATTCCTTATGATTGAGATAGGTCAACAACACCAAAAACACATTTTCTAAAGGTGACTCGTAAAAAATGTGAAGAAGCAACAGTGTCAGGACAATTAAAAAATTGATCTTGCAGATTCTGTCACAAAAAGACAGGTTTGCACGACCCCGTGCGAACCTCCCAGTTCACACTAGGTTCGCATGATCCCGTGTGAACCTATGCTATAGACACCATAATCACCATATCAAGTTAGTATGACCTAGTTTAGTGTTTTTATACTAGTTTTATCATATTTTAAGCTTGTTTAAGGGTATTTTTGTCTTCATAACCATAGGGTTTGATTGAGGTAGACCCCTCAACGCACTAACAAGATTTTGCAGATTCAATAGGCACATAGAACATATCCAACCAGCAGTGGTACACGAACAAGAAGCCCCTAAACACTAAGGAACACAATGAAGATAAATCCTACTGCATTTGCACACATTCGAGAGGGCTTCCTTAGGGAAGACCCCATTGTAGCCTTCAAGAAAAAAATTGTAAAAGGATATCGCCTTGTAACCTCCTTTTATTATTCAATAGCAAAAGTAGTGGATTCTATAATTTTGAATGAGAATTATAGTGTCATTTTTGTTGGTTTCAGGTTATTGTATCACAAATATACATATGCATTTTGTCGAACATGCTAATCATTATGTTCAAACAAGCTTTTTTGTCTACTATATCAAAAACAATTCTTAAGATTTCTTTAGAAAATGCCATTTTTTTGTAAAAATTGTAAAATCAAAGTTGATAACAATGTGGTGCCTACAATCATTGGCTCTTTTGATAGCCTCCCCTACCAAATGTACTTTCTCACAACATATGTCAATTGATGAACTCCTTAAATTCTCTCAAATACATTTTCCCTAGATTACTTCATGATCTTAAATATATTACATGTTTTCCAAGGTTGCTTGTTATTTCAATCGATAAAGTGGATGATTATATTCTTACCTTTTTATAAATTTTGGATTAGATGTGTGATTAATCATGCCAAAGTGGTAAAGAGTAATCAACAATGCAAAAGAATAAGATATTGGGTGGTAATTTCTATTGGAGGGGTCCATTGGAGTTGATTGAAGATGTGGTCGTCAACTCATAGGTGATAGAAGAGGTGTCATGTGACTAGATTGGAGAATAGGTAAAATGTTATTTCTAGTAGATGACTAGACTCAATTAGGTGGAAAACTACCAAAGAGTAAGTAATTAACTATGTGATCTATTGGAGACAAGACATTAAAGAGTTTTAATGCAATGTATTAGTAGTTGTTTGCTCCTCTATATTTTAGTACTCTTATAATAAAATTGTAGCTATGTAAATATAGTTTCATTGTGCTACTAAAATAATAACATAGTTAGACTAATAAAAGGACAAATGCATAATCAGCTAAAGATTCAAAGGTGGGGGATTTGTTCTTGATGAAGTTCAATGATGTTTGAAAAGGATGATTTGATTCAAGTGTTCTAATGTTAAATTTAGGGTGTCTATATATTCCTTGCTTTTATATGCTCATCATTAGATGAGTGTATCAAAAACTAGGTCATAATTACCCTAACATTAACTTGGTAGATGACATCATATTTGGCTTGGTTTTGTTTGATGATAACCATTTGCTTGGTTTAAATGTATTTTAATTTACTTAAGTGTCTTGATGACATGTGTGGATGTATACCCCTTGAGTTTTTGAAGAGATGAATCAGGGAGTGAGAAAACATGAACTGCCTAATTCACCTATAGGATACTACTAGAAGTTGGTTAAAATTTTTTAAATATGAGAGATAGAGTGGGTAAAAAGGAAAAGTGGAGGTTAAAAGCCATTTTCATCATGACAAATAACAAAACTTAGCTTCGATCCCTTCATTTTAGAATAAATTAGGATGGCTCAAGAATTGTGTCCCACTCATTGTAGTGACTTAGTTTGACTACCCATAATAAGAGTCAACTGTATATATGTACGAGCCTTAAAACTCAAGAAATTTTTTATTTTTGATATAAGTTTTGATTTTTTGAAAAATAAATGGTGCTTCTGTGTGCCTTCAATGCATTTGTGTGATGCTATTGAAAGGCAATCACACTTTTGTTTCATTAACATGCTCAAATATCAAAATTACAGGTGTTTTTATAAACAAGCTATGCATTTATCACTGAAGTAAAAGTTGACAATATTGGTGGAAAAAGAAAGGGACTAGGAATATATTAAAAGAAATTGATTGGAAGTTGGGTTGAAATTTTGAATGAT
Organism: Wollemia nobilis; assembly: GCA_028583015.1. Classification (NCBI taxonomy): domain Eukaryota; kingdom Viridiplantae; phylum Streptophyta; class Pinopsida; order Araucariales; family Araucariaceae; genus Wollemia; species Wollemia nobilis. The sequence continues at coordinate 86,777 of JAQPPZ010017244.1, forward strand.
AGTTGTTGAGTGAATGTTTTAAAAATTATTAGTTGATAGACTTGTTTGATTTGAATGATAAGTGATAATAGAAAGTAATTGAATAAATTACAAATTTTTAGATGTTGTTTGAACAAAATTAATATTTGACATGCATTTTGATGTATTGATGAATCATATTAACTTAAATGTTTGGATGTTTGATTGCAAATGCAATTTCAAATATTTGAGATGGGGAAAAAATTGTTATATATATTGGATGCAATGCTACAAATCATGGACATAGTAAATTACTTGCTATAATATGTTGTTAGACTCTACTATATGACAATGATGCCCAAGATAGAATTCAACAAGTTTTACTAACAACACTAGTGAAATGATGGTATTTGGTGTCATAGCTTTCAATTGTTGATGAGTGAGATTTTTTCTACACTAGAGTGTATATAGTAGATCTCACGGGTACTAACATGAAAAACAATTTGGACATGATGGTGATACCTAGAGAGTTATTGGTGACCCCAATTTGTCCATGGTTAGATTTAGCATTGATGTGACTGTTGCTTATCATAGGGAGCACCTTAAGAGACATGAGATATTACTGATCTCATTCATATACAATATCGTAATGCTAGATACTAGTGATAGGATTTTCCCATGGGAAATAGGGCAAATAGTGACCAACATAATTGACCACTATATAAATTTTCCTTAGGGGCCAACTATTCTACCCAAGTTATACTATGAGCTACAAGTAGTGACCTATAGGAGAGGTAAGAGTATATTGTCTTGTTCTTTAGAACTAGGTATGGGAGCCTATAGTTATGGTCTAACCATTGAAGTTGTCTAGGACATTGAGCACCAAGAGGTACCTCATGTGCATAGATAGGTGCACTCCTTAGAGGTATGACATCCAAGATCCCATATGAAGAGTTTAGGATGGACCTACAAATAAATTGACAACCTATATATTCATGATATCATTTGGCACCCCTATAGAGGGCACCCTATTTAGGAAAAGCATGATTATTAGTTTATAAGGCTAAAAAAAAGCAATGGTTCATCCTCCCACATGGAAATCAAGAGTTATTATAATACGAGCACAAGGCTAGATGATTTAGACTATAGTAATGTGTGTCACTATATTGTATACTATCAATAGGCATGAGAGATGTAGTTTTATGTATTGGTTGGATTTTGGTTCTACCTAAAGGTAAAGTTTGATGATTTAACTATTTAGGACCCTAGGATAGACCATGTCAAATGCAACAATTGATACCACACAAGGTATTGGGACTTTCAACCAAGAACGATCATTATTATTTTACTATAAACATTTTAATAAGTCCTAAGAGATTAGAATGAAGGATGAGATGGTCGATGTTAGATTTGTTGTAATAGTGGATAGTAGTAGAGGCAGATTGTAGACGCTAGACCAACCATATCATAGCTACCACAATTAGGAGGGGTTTCTTCTAGAGCTATATTACAACTCACACTACCATTGATAGTAGGGGGAGGTAAGGTCAAGTAGGGGATTAGTGGTTTTACTAATTATAAAGAGAGATGTCCTCACATAGGGGAGAGACTAGTTGGTAAGATAGATTAATGACCTATAGGATACTATGGTAGCATTAGTTGCTAAACAAATCCAAAGGACCACAAAGAGAAATCATTTGTTAAATTATGTTTTCAACCTAAGACGAAGAGAATTCACTCCTTAAACACTCTTATTTATATATTTTTTAAATTTCAACTTAATAATTTATTTTGAAATATAATTTGTCTCAAACACTTAAACTTAGTTTAGTAGTTTAGTAGATGACATGATTATATTTTACTATTAAAATTCATAATATATTAAAATAAATTATTTCAAAAATATAAATCAAATTTATAATTTTTTTACATTTAATATTAATAGTAATATATATATATATATATATATATATATATATATATATATATTTATTTATTTGATTTGATTTAGCTAGTGTAAGAAACCCCTGCTACTAATGCACAAGTTGCGTAGTGTCTTCCCAACCATGACCCCTCATAAAACCGAGAGCTATGCTTATCAATAGAGAATTTAACACACACCCACACCCTCAAACACTTGTCCTCATTTGAACCTTAATAAATATTAATAAATATCAATATAACAATTACCAAAAAGAATAGGTCAATTAGTAACAATTGAGTGACTTGGTGATGAGTTGCCCTGGTTAGATTCCCTTTAACATTTGAAGGTACCTTAATCTCTCATACAATAAAAATATATATTAATATAACACATAATTATAAAAATATTTAAACTATTAAAACATTATATATTACATCAACTTGAAACCCTTTTAAATACCTATAATTAAATTATAGACATAAACATATACTCAAGTTAACTTCAGCAGTTCATAAATAATAAACGTTTAATCAAGTTAACTTCAAAAATTTATAAATAATTAGCATGTGCCCAGGTTCACTTCAATATGTTTTGTGCCCATTTCCCACGTAAAAGTTCCAATAATTCATCATTATATATGTATATATCTTTGATGATGTTTGGAATTGAATTTTTTTTATAGAAATAAAATTAGTTTGAAGTTAAAGAACTATGACAACCCAAGTCTACTCACTTGGTTGTCAAAACACAAATTGAAAATTTTGAAAAACGAACATAAATGTCGTACATTTACGCAGATATACCCAACTTGATATTAGTACTTTGACATAGGAATTCACAGTTCAAGATCATTTACTACTGCAGATGGTATCTTAAGTACTCGGGACCGGCCAAATTTTCGTAATAGGTTGTCATCTAAAATATATGTACTCCTTTCTTGAGTTTTCTTGATCTTGGCAAGGGGTTGCCTTTCCAAGGCCCATAATACCTAGAAAGGTGGACACACTAATTCCCCATCTCAAAGCATGATGGACTAGGATTCACAACCCTATTCTTGTCCATAAAGGTTCACTGACCTGTCACATTTCAAAAAGTTATGCTTTGGGTTAGCGTAGCTATGCCAGTGTTTGATCATTGACTTTTAGCTAAGGTTTAATCAGGGTCCACCATTGCATGGCTTTTGAACCAAATGTTTCAAGTCTTGCTAATGTTGTCCATACCATTTACCATTGGACTTTCCAACCCCAATTATGCATCCAGATTGAGTCGCGTCGGTAATTCCACAACCGGAGTAAGCTTGTGAACATCCTCACGTACTACTCGTATGGTAGCCTAAAACGATGTCCCATTTCATCGTTCGTTACTCTCGACAACATAGGACCTCCATCCTTTCTTTGTCGACTACCACCAAATCACATTAATTGATTAACCTCCAATCTAAATATCACTGAAAAAAATTATTTTAATATAAATATTTAATTTTATATAATATTTTGAAGTTAGTATATTTTTTAATTTTTTATAAAAAACTTAAATTTAAATTATAAAAATAATCTTAATTGTATCTTCAATTATATTCTATATCTTCTTTAAAAAAATGTTAGAAGGAAAATTAAAAATTTGGATTAATTTAATTCCCAACAAAAATGATTCTTATATATCTTTAATTTTTCAACTTATTTAAAAAATAAAAAAAAATAAAACTATTAAAAATAAAAATTTTAATCTACAAAATCTAATTTTTGATATATTTGAAACTCAATTTTTTGATAATTACAATTTTTAAATAAATTTTACCTTTCCGGCTCTATTGAAACTCGAACTTTTGATAATTACATACCAATTTTTAAATAAAGTTTTGTGATAACCGTCGAGATATGTTTATTTTGGTCTCTCGCGGGATGATAAATTTGGCATGTCAACAAATGAGTGCAAGAGCATAGATATAGTATATTTAAAATTTGTTTGGGTTTTATGATTAATGCTACTAGTACATAAGTCATCCTTAAAAGAAGTCTGTGCAATTACAAACACCTATGCTATTGGCAGAAGTCTGTGCAATTAAAAACGCATACGCTATTGGCAGGCAAGTTATAAAATAGGAAAACATGATTCTCTTAAAACGTTTTAGTTAAATAATAAATACATAAGATTGAAATATTGTAATTTCGTGATGTGATCCGGTTTCAATTCCTATGGCGGATATCTATATATAAGAAATATTTACTCAATTAAAAAATACTGTAATAAATATTTAAATAATATTTGATTTTCTAATTATTTGAGAAATTTATAATAAAAATGAAATTTTAATTTAATTTTTTATGATAAAAGTGAAATTTTAATCTAATCTTTTAAAGAATTAAACTAAAATAACTTATTTTTATAATAAAGTTTAAAGTACTATAATAAATATTTAATAATATTTATATAAATATAATATATTGTTTAATTTTTTTAGTTGTATAAGAAACTTTTATGACAAAGATGAATTCTGAATCAATCCTGTGGAAAACTAAACCTTTAAAAAAATTGAGCCCAACAGCTTACCTTTGTAGTAAAGATGAAATCTCAAGTCAAACAAAACCTTCTAGATGGTTGAACAGACTCACCTTTATAGTTAAAAAGGAAATTAACAACTATTCATAAATACTCAACTGCTACCAATTAAAATATAATATATAAATTAGAATATATATATAATAAATAAAATATAACAATATTAAAAAAAATATATATATATATATATATATATATAAAATAAATAACGTCTGTTCTTCTATGCTCCTTCAAATGGTCTCTTGTACAGAAACCTATATTTATGATCATGGCAAATTTAAGAAAAAAGTATATGCTCCTTCAAATGTTCTGTTGTACAGAAACCTATTTTATTACTACATGATCATGGAAAATTTAATTGAACAGTGGAATCTCCATTCCTACAGCTCTTACACCGTAATAGACCAGGCAGAGGGTTCTTAAAACAATCCTAATGAAATCAAAACCAAAAAAATTTCTCAATTAAAAGCAGGAAAATTTCCACTAGATACTAGCAAAATCTAAGATATTCAGATATGTATCAAAGTGAAAAAAAAGAAATTTTATTATCATAGCAGTATGTTACAGTAATTTGTATATAAGAAGAGCATGAAATCTAACATCTGTAGATAAGTGTCAAAGTAGGAGTACGTTATAAGAATCGGTATTTTATATAGGATGGTTATCATGAAGCAACAGCCCACATAACGAGACGGAGGAGGGTTTGTATAGAGGAGTCAGTTCCTGGTCCAGAAGCGCCACCACTGGTGGTGGAAAGCCCACTGACAAGAGACCATCAACTGTTCCTGGTGCAGAAACGCCACCACTGGTGGTGGAAAGCCGACTGTTAGGAGACGTTCATCAGTGCCTGGTCCAGAACGGCAACCACTGGTAGTCCGACTGATAGGAGACCATCAACAGCACTAAGATGACTATGAACGCCACGCCCCACGGCGAGACCCCGGACTCTTTATTTCGCGGCATAGCCCTACCCAAACCAGACGTCTGCTGGCTTTCCCTCGAAGCAAGACACCGAATCATGAGCACAATCACGATGGGCGCTATCATCACCGCGAACCGGAAATGCGCCCTCGTTTCTTCCCACACAGCCTCGTAACTCATGTACCACGAAATCACAAGAAGCACCATCGCAATTACCAGTAAAAACCACTGCAGAACCGAAGGGTAAGAGCCGGACGCCATGGCCGTTCCACTAAAAAAAACTCGAAAATGGGGTATCGGTGATCGCTCTTTCTATCATGCTCTTCGGATCATAGGCGATTGATAGCGAAATGCAACGTGGAGAGCAGCGAGTTGGTTGCGAGAAATTTGTGTGAGGAGAGCATAGACCACAAATATCTTGGAGAGGTTGGACGGCAGGCATTAGTGACTGCGGTTGGATGACTGCAGTTCGATAGAGGGACCCCATGTAATTTAATAAAGGCGGATTTGATTTAGCGGTTGCTGCACGCAATCCAATCTTCTGCGATGCGAAATAGTCCAGAGGAAACATCAACTCAATGTGATATTTTTGGTTAAAGAGTTTGATATTTTTGGTTAACTATTAGACTATGGTAGTTTATAGTTCAAGCCAGAAGGTTTAGAAACCAAAAGGTCAAACCAAAAGGTTTTGGCCCAGTGATTAGTAATAATAAGATTGAGAAGTTAAAAGTTAAATTTTTATTTATTTATTTATTTATTTTTTTGGGTATATGATAATATTTTTTTATTATAAGTTTGGTAGAATATAAATTGAATTTTGGGTAAAGTCTTTTTGTAACTTGAATAAAATTAGATCTCAACCTATTTCCTATTCTTAAAATTCCATAGCAATACACTATCCTTACCCAAAAAAAACTTGTTTTCAAGTACGTCTGTGAATAAGGGAACCTTACCAAAAAAAAAAACTTGTTTTCAAGTAGTCTGTGAAAAAGGGAAAGTTGCTAATGTCGATGTAGCATTTGTCCGATTTATGAGTGTCTTAAAGAATTTAAGTGAAGTATATGTGAGCTTGGTGGTGATTGAGAAGTTAGGAAAGCTTGAAACTTTAGAGTGAAGATGATCTATCTTGAAATAAAAATTGGATTAGTTCTATCTTCAAATAAAGAGTGGGTACCGTGGCGAGCCGTACGGAATACGAAAAAGAATTTTCAGTCTCAGGTACGGTGAACTTGTGTCAGCGTACAGTCGACAAATGTGCGTCTGTCGTACAGTCATGTTTATCGTATATTATATTGTCGGCACTTGTTTTTAGTAAAAGATATTAATCCTAGTAAATGATGGATAAAGCGTGTAGTTTAAAGTGGATGAAGCACATCCGAGGCCATAATTAATCTTTTCCTAAGCCAACTTAGATAGTCTAACAACTGGTTAGGGTGTAAGATTTTTGACCTGATTTGAGTTGATATTTTTATTTCATGAGAAAAGTTAAACTTATTAATAAAAAATATCACAATTTAAACCTTAAACCTTTTAAAAACAAATTTCTAAATTATTATACTATTTCTAACAAATATTCATATAAAAAATAAGTTTAAAGTTATATAAATTCAAATGATAAAAAAAAAATACAATTTTAATTATACTATTAATTATATTGTACATTATTTATTTAAAAAAATAATTTTTAAATTTATTATTTTTATTTATTTAATTTTATAAATTCATTTTAATGTTGATTTTTTTCCTTTTCTATAATAATCAAGATTTAATATTGTTATTTAAATTAATTAATAATATTTTTGGTTTTTTTAGAATATACTAAAATTGCAGATTGTCTATCTATAAATCTAATAGAAAAGTAATGTGATTACACTCATATAACTTAAATTTCGGATTTAAAAGGTTGAAACTTTGATGGCTTTTATCATGTTAGAAAGTTAAATAGCATTAAGTTTGCCAACATCGTGGATAATAAATTTAATTGAGTTTTTATTAAAAAAATAATCATCCATTTTCTTATAGAATACTCATGATGCGCATTTTCTTATAGAATACTCATGATGTGGGTGACTAATAATAACCGGAGTTTTTTTGTTTGATTTGGTTAGTGCAAGAAACTTTTATGACTAATGTATAGAATTGAGCAGTTTTCTCCCAATTATGATATGTATAGAGGATTATCAATAGGGAATTTAACACATAGCCACCACACACCCACCTCCTCACATACTCGTTCAAGTCGTAGTTTGAACCTTGAACCTTTCGAAGAAGAGAAGAAGAGCCAAAGTTCAAACATTGCGGTGATTTTGACTACTCATTTTGTTAATTGGAATTATACTATATCTTTTATTTAACTTAATTTTATTAAGTTTTTTTATAGATTTAAATTAACATTATTAATTTTTTATATATTTTTTAAATAATAAATATAATATTTTTATATGAATATCATTTTGATATGTTGTTGGACTCTCATCTTGATATCTATGTTCAAATCATAAAGAGGATGGCCCCTTTGTGTCTTGGGGAGAGGGGCCTCGATTGTGCCCCTAGTTATACTTTGTCTTTTTAAAAATAATAATAATAAATATAATAAAATATTAAAATTAATATAAGTCCACTAGAGATTATAATACTAACAAAATATAAGATTCAGATCTAACAAAATATAAGATTCAGATAAGTATCAAAGTGAAATAAAAAAAAAAAAATTTATTATCATAGAAATATGTTACAGTAATTTGTATATAAGAACAGCATGAAATCTAAGATGTGCAGGTAAGTGTCAAAGTGAACATAAATTTTATCGTAGGAGTACGTTATCAGAATCCGTAATTTATATAAGAAGGGCGTTATCACGAAGCACCAGCCCGCATAACGAGACGGAGGAGGGTTTGTATAGAGTAGTCAGTGCCTGGTCCACAAGCGCCACCACTGGTGGTGGAAAGCCCACTGACAGGAGACCATCAACTGTTCCTGGTGCAGAAACGCCACCACTGGTGGTGGAAAGCCCACTGACAGGAGACCTTGATCAGTGCCTGGTCCAGAACGGCAACCACTGGTAGTCCGACTGATACGAGACCAACAACAGCACTAAGATGACAATGAACGCCACGCCCCACGGCGAGACCCCGGACTCTTTATTTCGCGGCATAGCCCTCCCCAAACCAGACGTCTGCTGGCTTTCCCTCGAAGCAAGACACCGTATCATGAGCACAATCACGATGGGCGCTATCATCACCGCGACCCGGAAATGCGCCCTCGTTTCTTCCCACACAGCCTCGTAACTCATGTACCACGAAATCACAAGAAGCACCATCGCAATTACCAGCAAAAACCACTGCAGAACTGAAGGGTAAGAGCCCGAAGGATAAGAGCCGGACGCCATGGCCGTTCCCAAAAAAAACTCGAAAAGGGGGTATCGGTGATCGCTTTTTCTATCATGCTCTTCAGATCATGGGCGATTGATAGCGAAATGCAACGTGGAGATCATCGAGTTGCGAGAAATTTGTGGGAGGAGAGTATAGACCACAAATATCTTGGAGAGGTTGGACGGCAGGCATTAGTGACTGCGGTTGGATGACTGCAGTTCGATAGAGGAACCCCATGTAATTAAATAAAGGCGGCTTTGAGTCAGCGGTTGTTGCACGCAATCCAATCTTCTGCGATGCGAAATAGTCCAGAGGAAACATCAACTCAACCTGATATATATATATATTTATTTTTTTTAAAGAATGTAATTATTACAACAATAATGTAATTTTTTTTCAGTTTATAGTTCACAGAGTTGTAAGTTTAGATCAAAAGGTTTGGGTGGAGTGATGAGTAATAGTTATTATGAAAAAGTTAGGAGTTCGAATTTCTTTTATATATAATAGAATTTTTATTATAAGTTTGATATAACATTCATTCCGGTTTAGATATTTTCATTATAAACTTTAGTTTGTTGGATAAAAGAACATGAGATTGAATTTAGACATTGCTACTATAAACCTTAGTCCCTAGGTAAGAGAATGGATAAAAGAATATGAGATTGAACTTAGACACTACTACTATAAACCTTAGTCCCTTGGGTAAGAGAAGTCTTTTATAGACAGACCCTGAATTTGGATAAAAAAAATCTTCACTATAAACATTTTGCAGGACACCAATTTAAACTCAAATACTACCACTATAAACTTTAATCTATGGCTATAAACCTTAGTGCATAAATTAAAACTAATTCAAACACAAACTCTACTTTTCAATCTATCTCCAAAGATTCTCCAAAAATCTTTACTATTACACTATCCATAGAAAGGAACACCCATAGTTGTGTCAGGTATGTCTGTGAATAAGGGGAAGTTGCTACTTTAGAGTGAAGATGGTCTATCTTGAAATAAAAATTGGATAAGTTCTATCTTCAAATAAAAAGAGGGTACCGTGGCGAGCCGTACGGAATACGAAAAAGCATATTCAGTCTCACGTACGGTGAACTTGTGTCAGTCGCGCAAAGTCGGCAAATGTGCGTCTGTACAGAGTCATGTTTATCGTATATTAAATTGTCGGCACTTGTTTTATTAAAAGATATTAATCGTAGTAAATGATGGATAAAGAGTAGTTTAAAGTGGATGAAGTACAACCGAGGCCATAATTGGGTCATCTTCTCCCAGGCGAACTTAGATATCTTAAAAAGATATTAATCTTAGTAAATGATGGATAAAGCGTGTAGTTTAAAGTGGATGGAGTACAACAGTTTAACGCTTTAAAGTGGATGAATTACAACAGTTTAAAGTGGATGGAGTACAACAGTTTAACGCTTTAAAGTGGATGAATTACATTTTTTTTAGGTTAGTATAAAAAAGATAATTACATTTTTTTTAGGTTAGTATAAAAAAGTCTTAGTGTTAGATATTAATTATATATATATTTTTGATATACAAGGGAGTTGGTTACATCTACATTATTTTTAGTAATTTTTAGTTAAGTGGTTAAGTTCAGGGTTCAAACCAGCAGCCTCCAACAAGTTTATACCATCTTGTTGACCTGGTATGAGGGAGATTTGTACTCTCATTGTCGGTATGGCGCACACTTAAAGAATTCAGATTAAACTAGATTTGAACCTAGGTATTTTCTTGATAAGTGATTGGCAAGACTCACAATTACCAATCTATCTAACCTTTGGAGGCTCTTCTAACTGTGGATGAAATTTTTACACCTTATCACCTACTCTTCTTTTTTGAAGATGATCATATATTAAGGTCGACCATTTTTGGAGGTATTGTTGGTTAAGGCGGATTTCAAAGATCAAGTGGACAGATGAAAGAGCAAATCTGAAATGGCTAAGTCTGAAATTAGATGAAAAATCAAGCAGGGACATGTTCCAAGTAGACCCCAAATCCTCGGCCTGATTTTGGGCAAAACATTGGGATCCCAATTCCCTGAGCAAAAGAATCGGACCACAACATAATGATTATGAGTTCCAAGTTTTTGTTCCCAAATTTGGATGAAACTTTGGGAATGCAATATCAAAGGTCTGATACCAATCACCCATCCTCCTTGATAATGGGTGAAAGACTTGGAAATTGGTGCACGAAGGAGCATACCTGAGTACCTATCCGTAGTTGATATCAAAAGGGAGGCAATGAAAAACTCAAGTAAGGTCATTAATGATCATAGTTGCCTTGATACGAACTGATGGAGGACAGTTTGAAGTACACAAAGCCTGAGGTAATTAAATTCAAACTTTTCGATTGCTCGAAGAGGCAAAGTAGATGGAAATTTATTGCTTGTTAGGTCTAGTAAGATAATCAAGGATCAAGATCTGTGAAGAGGCACATGATCTCTTTTGGACAACCACCATCCCTCTTGGAGTAGAACATCAGTAGATCTTCTTACCGTTCCACTGTGATTCTTCCCGCCAAACGCCATTAATGCCTGAATTTGAATTTGCTGTAAAATTATCTATAAAAAGTGCGGCTCTATGGCCATTACAATTCATATGTAATTCTTCTCGCCTTGTAAATATAAAGTATATCATTGTTTGGTCTCTCAATTTATCTTCACTTCCTTTTGCTTAAGTCTGGATGTTTATTTCTACGATGGCCATTTAAGCTTGTTCACTTAATTATGCAATCTGGATTTTGTGGATCTTGCTGAGTGGTTCTAGAATTTGCATCTGCATCTAGGTGTCAGGGTTTAATTTCTTCTAAAGTTGATCAGGTGGGAGCGCTCTAATTCTGCACTCTGGATTTCATGCACCCTCATGCTGGTTCTGGAATTCATCCTTGTCCACTGCACTGAATGATAAGTGAGGATGAGATGAGCTAGTCTATTAGGGGGTGTGCCACTATTTTCGCTGACAACATGGAACGCGTGTGTCTTGATGTGATCATATCTTGTCCTTGTCATTTATGGCTACAACCTCCCTTTGCTTTCTCTCTCATTCCCTTTTCATTTTTCACACTTTGTAGCATAGGTAGTTGAAACCGAAGGATCCAACCTTCTCCAGAGATTGACAACCCTGCCTCTCCTGAGCCATACAACCGTTCAATGCTAATCGAGAACCACTCAACATATCCCCTATCCATCCGTTGCTGATTTTTGCACCAACACTAACTACATATTATTAAAGTGTTTTTATATAAATGAATGCCAAATTATTTTTGTTGAAATATCCTAATTCTTATAAAGTTAATAAATCTTAATAATATATCATTGGAGTGTTATCCAAATTACCTAAATTTAAATCAAGCAAGAAAGCCATGTTGTATTCGGAGAGTGTGGGCCTACTTACACCACCATCGTACTTTGCATCACTTAAAAAATGTTTATTAGTTTTGTTCAACAAATTCCATTGAAATTCATTTTCATGTTTATTTGTCTATTTTTTATAATAAAAAGATTCAAGATTATAATTTGAATTAATAAATAATTTTTTTTTTTTTAAGAATATACTTAAATGCAGATTTTCTATTTATAAATCTAATAGAAAGGTAGAGTATTTCACCCATATAGCTTAGGTTTAGGATTTAGAAGGTTGAAACTTCGATGGTTTTTATATAAAATGTTAGCTTCCTCTTACCATGTAAAGTCGTGGATAATAAATTTAATTGAGCTTTTATTAAAAAAATAATCATCCATTTTCTAATAGAATATTGATGATGTGCATTTTCTTACATAATACTAATGATGTGGTGACTAATAATAGCTTGTAAATGGATTTTCACGAGTCATTTTGTTAATTGGAATTTATCTTAATTTTATTAAGATTTTTATAGATTTGAATTAATATAATTAATTTTTTAATATATATTTTTAAATAAATATATTGTATTTTATTAGATATCATATTAGTATATTGTTGGATTTTTATTTTGAATATCTATGTTCAAGTCATGGAAAGGTGGTCCTCTTTGTCCCACGGAGAGTGACTTCCAATTGTGCTTCTAATTGTGCTTCTACTTGTACTTCATTTTTTTAACAAAAAAAATAGTAATAAATATAATAAAATATTTTTTTTGAAAAATAATTTGAAAAACTTATATTAAAACAAAGATAATTTACAAGTTGGGATGAGACTTCTCTCAGCCTTGGCTAAAGAGAACACATGTTTACAATAGTAAAAGAAGATTTGCATTGGAGCTAAATCTTCTAAACCATATTTCTACAATGGTTGTTCACCTGTTTACAATTGTAAAAGAAGATCTACATTGGAGCACAAATATTCTAAATCATATTTCTACAATGGTTATTCACTTGTTTACAATTGTAAAAGAAGATCCACATTGGAGCACAAATCTTCTAAACCATATTTCTACAATGGTTGTCCAAATTAGCTAAACACTGGATTAGCTCACCAACCTGCCTAATCATCTCATCCTCAATAGCCATGTCATTGTGCCAGTGATCCCCTACCTCCTTCTCAGTTACCATCTTAACCAGAAAGTCTGCCACTTTATTTAGATCTCTACTCACATAAACTGGTATCACATCATCTAATTCCCTCCACAATTCCTTAATTTGAGTGAGAAGAATCCTCAACCTCCATGTCTTCAAAGCAAAGTTCCTCATGCAATCTAGAGCTTCGACCATTATTTGAGAATCTAATTCTAGGATTATCCTCCTGTAACCTTGTTTTACTGCCCAAATAGAAGTAGATTTGATAGCTAAGGCTTCCACTTCATTGTTCGTGGCCCTTCCCAAGCCTTGTAGTTCCCAATAAAGCACTATTCCAACATGATTCCTACAAACCACTCCAATTCCATCTCTACCCGTATTGCCTTTTGCAGCTCCATCAATATTAATTTTAATCCAAACTTCTGGAGGTGGTTTCCAACTAGCTATGTCCTTCCCCTCTTGCACTTCAACTTCCTTCTCCATTGTCCCTATAACAGCCCGACTTTTCTCTTTAGCATACATTGCCATAGTTTCTGTGTGACTTTGTTCCAAATGACTTGCCAAACTTCAGCTAAAGATGAAAAGGTTTCTCTAAAAATTCTACCATTTCTCTCCAACCACACTTACCACCAAATGAAGTTTAATCCAAGCTCTCAACTAATACAAAGAGCTTTAGATTTAAATCTACCCCTCTTCCATCTTTTCCAAATATTAATCCGATTCAAATCACCATTAACTCAAATTTTATAAGATAAAAACCATCTCTCCTAGATCTGACGTGTGAATGGGCACTCAAACATCAAGTGGTTAGATGTTTCCTCACTCTTGTAGCATAAAACACATTGATATGGACCAATGATTCCCCTACATATGAGATTATCAATGTTGAGGATACTTAGGCTTATCCACTTAAGCCTAAGTTAATATTTCATTATTTATTATTATTATATTAATTTCCTATTTATTGCACTTTGTATTCACGTGAGGTATAGTATGCCCATGTTAGAAATAGGTTGTTAAGTGGTTTGGGTGTTTAGTTAGTTGTTAGAGATCTTGTTTGTCTTCTAGCAGTTAGTTGTCACCTTTGTTTAGCAGATTGTTATCTGTTAGTTAAGTGGTTGGCCATGTTTGGCAAATTGTTGCAACCACTTAACCACGTGAGATTCTTTGTATTTCTTTATATATTGCATTACATCAATAAAGAAATTAGCTTCACGTTGAGTTCCTACATCATTGGTATCAGTTAGCCAAGGAGAGTTTTGCAGGAAGGAGGACACAACTGCCACTTCACTGCTAGGTCCTAGGTAGATGCTTGTGAGAGTTGGCTTGAAGCCACCCACAACATTAGTTGAAGTTGAGGTGACAGAGGGCAAAAATTACCCCTGCACCAGGTGTTAAGTATTAGTTACACCAGTTTGAGGCCAAATTGTGGCCAAGAAGAGGTATTGCTGAGGAATTAGCGAAGAGTTGCCGTGAAAAACATTATTTTGCTAAGAGAAATTATTTTAAATTGTTTGCATAAAAAATTTCATGTTGCATGAAAAGGTTGGATTATTTTATGCATGAATAATTTCTTTATGCATGAAAAGTTATTAAATTTTATATTAATATCAATATTTAATTTAATTAAAAACAAATTTATTCATGCAAGAAATTTCAAAAATATATTTTAATCTATTTTAAGGATTCATGCCTATTTGGAGGTGTGCAAACTCCTAGGCACACCAGTGGCACCTTCCAAATATTAGGTGTCCACCTGCAGCCTCTCAAACCAAGGGAACACCAACTGGTGGACCCTGAGGCCAACCATCGACACCAATAACCTACCGACGAACGATCTCAACTGGCTGTCGGATGCACCAAAAGGATTGTCACTTACAACCAACGATGATAGCTTATCACAGGCCGACAGAAATAAAAAACCAACCATCTGACATCCTATGTTAGTCGATATGTCACAGTCGAGCATCGACCTCCTTCCAATTGGGCTGACATAGCACCTCCTTGCCAGGTACTATAATATAGTGATGGAGTATTCCTGATTGGGTGGTGTTTTCTAGAGGAGAGAATGATTCTTAGGCCAAGCCTATCTCAATTACCAAATCGGATAGTATTCTGATCACCCGAACTACCCTCGTACGAACTGTCAATTCCTTGTACGGACCTTAATTACCTACACTGTACGATCTCAAATCGTACAGTGTCCAAGATGGTACGATATTGCATCCAAAAAAATTGACAGATGCTATTTTGGAGGCTACCATACACAGTTTTGTAATCGTTCCAGCTGAGTCCCCAAAACTACCAAATTGGGTAAGTTCCTGTCAATCACCTGTTTTACCAAATCGGGTAACAGTTCTTTGTACGATTTGTACAATGTACGATGTACGATCTATACAAACTAAAGGTACAACATGGTAGTATTTAATATGCTCTTCTACTCCAATCTCTCTTCGGGATGTTTTGTAAAGGTTTAACAACCTAAACAATACAATCTCTTTCACAAGCAAAACATCCTAACCGGGCTGGTGAGAGATTCCATACAGGTAACTACATCCAAAAATCATACAGTATGCTTCAACACATCCTTGTCAATGTCCTTATGCTCATAAATCATTCCCCATGATTCACCAGTGACAATCCTCTTAATCAATCTGCAACAATACCTAAAACTAACATATAACAGTAAGATAGAAAACTCAATTACACAATACCAATCCACAATACATTATCCATTCATAACAAGATCATACACAATAATCCACAACATATTTATTCTCATTAATGGCTATAAGAGTACAATGTGAAAAACTCTCTCAATGTAATTGCAATAACTCAGAAATGTATCTATTTCTCTATTCTAGCAACTAATAACCAGTAAACTAGTAGCCAGGCCTACAAATTTGAAAATGGGGCCTTATATAACATTTCCCAGGCCGTTCCAAAGCGGTTCCTGAGACAATCCATTATTCACAACTGCCCATATACAACTGAATACATTATTTTGGCATTTTCCTAAGTTTAACACCTTAGTTTAGCAAATCCATGCGATATTTCATCCCGAAATTACATTTCCTTTGCATCTGAGTGAATTTCGATGTGCCTTTACTAATGTACGATTTTCCAATCCAGTTGTATGATTTTCTCCCACTGTACTATTTTACAAAACTTGAGCAAATTATTCCAAAACTGTCAAAATCTAGCAAATCACTTCTTCTTCTGGGAGGTGGATTTGTTGCCTACATCTGCCCTCCCCTTTACTTTGGTCGGCATCCTCGATGACTCATTCTGCTTCTTCTACTGGGCTTCATATCTAGCTAATTCAGCCTCCAAGTCCTTGACTTGCATCTTATACATTTCTCATTCATTTCTTAGTTTGGCTGCATAGCTCCCCATTTCGACGACTTTGGCTCCATGAAGGTTAGCCTTCTCCTCGATGGCTTTCACAAACTCCATCATTTGTTTTTCCCGTTCGGAGGCACTCTTCTTCAATTTCTCCTTCCAGTGAGCTTCTGCTCGGCCAGCTGCCTGGAGTTCCTCATTCTTCTCTACAATGGTCTCCAAGTGGTGTTTGATATCAACTTCTAGAGCTCGAACCTGGTCTTCTTTGATCCTTACTTGAGCTTGCTTCTCCATGACCATCTCATTCAAATTCTTGATATCCTTTGTCAGCTCCTCTATCTGCTTGGCTTGTGTAGCCATCTGTTCACTCTTTTCGGCCAACTGAGCTGTCATCTGCTCATATTTTTCTTTGAGTTGTGCCTCCAACTCCTTAATTTTGTCCTCTACCATCTGGGGGATCTATCGATTTTCCTCTTCAAGCGTGTTAACTTTGGCTTCAGACTCAGTTCTGAGTCCTAACAAATCCTCCTCCAGCTTCTTTATTTTCTCTTCTATCATAGTCCTGCTTTCCCACAGTTCATCTTCCATTGCGACCAATTCCTTTTGAGCGGTTGTGGTCTCTTCCTCCTGTGTCTTCTTGAGTCGATGGATTTCCTCCAATCCAATGCTCAGCCACTCTATCCAGTGTGTTAGGAAGTTCAACTTCCTTAGGGTAATGGACACTCCTGTAGCGACCCTCCTGTATTCAACTTCTGCCGTATTGATGGGGCAGGTTGGATGACTTACTCGATCCAAATATATCCTTGGGTCCTTCCTATAATTCATGACCATCCCTTCTAGCAAGTCTTCTCTTCCTAGCATCATTGTTACCTCTTCCCTGGGTAACCTCCATGGATGCTACGCATGGATATCCGCTATCTTCCTTATGCGCTCTACACTATTCACCCATTCTGTTATCCTCTCTAACTCGAGAGATACTTGTTCCTCCCATAGCTTTAGTTCTCCCACGTGGCCAATGCAAAATTCCATTCTAGCACTATTCATCACATGGCCTAACTAAGCAAAGAAGTGTTCCACCTTATCCTCTATTCCACTTGCCTCCTCTTTCGTTGTGATTCTCTGAAACCGTGGTATTTCCAAGAGATAGCTGGATTGCATTCCCCATTGTTCTTCTTCTGTAGGAGTTCTTAAGTCTTCTTCCTCCTTAAGGTGGCTAGAGCTTCCTCCCAACTCGCTAAGTACTCTCTCGGTATCTATATTTTCCCGAGGTGGGGATTGTTTCACTATTTTCTCCTCCCCCTCGCTATCCATAATGTTTATGATCTCCTTCTGATATTGTCGCTGCTCAACTTGTTCTTGAGCCTTTTTTGCTTCGGTTGAGCCCCCTTGTTGCTCCTCTGTATTTTCCTGAGCTACTTCCTGTTGAGCAACAAGTGCTTCTTTTTCTTGTGGCACTTCGGTATTCTTTGGGACATATTTCTTACTGGAGCCTCCTATTACAATTTTGTAACGAGTCTTCTTCTTGGGCTCTTCTTCTGTGGTACTTGGTCCAATTCTCGCTTCATCCTGGGTAGTGGCTACTCCATCGTACCCTACCTCAATTCCTTTAAAGAAATCAGAGGCATCCATCTTCTCAAAGTTTTCGAAGATGTCCGAATATTGCACTATCTTCTTTGCCTCTGTCCAATACAACTCGTCTAGTTTCGTCGCTTTTGAATCTGACTATTCCTTCCTATGTACTTCCAAAACTGGTTTACTTGCCATTCTTTCTCATTGCCTTCTCATCCTTATTTGTACTGGGCTACTCTCCCTTTCCTGAATGAGAGGTTGCTCCTACTACCTTTGTGCAGGTACTTGTTGTTCTAGTTCTGGCTCCAACCGTCTAGAATGCTTCCTTCGATGATGTACATCGGCATCCTCCTCTAGAGATGTATCTCCTTGAGCTTCACTCCTGTGCCGCTCACTCCTTGTGCATGGTTTCTTCGGAGTACTCTTTGCTAGGAGTACAAATTTTACCCATCTCAATATCGTCGGTTGTCCCAACCTAATTTCTCTAGGTGGCGTCAACCTTGGGAATTGTATTCCCACTTTCGTGACTGCATTCAGTAGCAATCCAATTGCCTGAAAGGCCATCCCAAAATTCTTCGGTCGCTTGGTCAATGCCTCATGCATTCTTCTTTCTAGAAAGGTACCCCAATCATACATAATTCCCTAGGTAATACCTTCTACGTACTGTGCCATCCACATTGGCATCTCTATCACCCTTATGTCCCCTAACAATCGAGCCATTACTATATTCATCGCACATGCCCAATTGTCTCCTCGTAACTGGATCTGCTTGATTCCACGCATTCCTTGCACCTGAAATATTTGCCTCTATCATCGATTTGACAGTGGTCATGGTGGTAACCAGGCGGTGTGCTTCTATTGGGTCTACCAGTTTTTTAACTATCTCCATGCCTTCCGTCGGTAACCCAAATGTTTTTTGGAATGCCTTCGCTGAAACTTCCACCCTTACTGACCTCTTGCCTACATTGATGTAGGATGTCCGAGTTGTTGCATTATATGCCTGAACTATCTGTAAAATATAGTTCTGGAAGAATATCCGATGAAATGGTGGGATCTGTGCAATGACTGCCACTTGCACATTTTTGAATGTCTTCCTCCAGGGATGTAGCCTATTCTTCTCCTCATTCCACCATTTCCTGCATGCTTCTGCTCCATGCTGCACAAATGTAATATTTAACACTTCCACCTAGCCTTCCTCCTATCCACTGCTCAGGTGTTCTTCTTGTTCTTGCACATGTACTTCACTCCTCAACTCCCTCTGTGAGGTAGCTTCTTGGGCCATTCTTCCCTCTCTGTGCCTCGGTGGTGTTCTATCCAGGTGTGCCTGCCAATGGCTTTGTCCCCTCCATGACCTATATCCTCCTCTCCTCCATGGATGATTACCATACCTTTTGTGAGACTAAAACTGATGCCTATGGTGCTACCATGAGTATGCCTCTCTTTCTCTCTCTCGTGTAGTGGACCTGGTGATCTCTCCACCCGATTCATTGCAATCCACCTTAACCGACGTCCAAACTCTTCTGTTGAGATCATTCCTCCAACATCTCATTGATTAACTCAACCTCTTCCTCTGCAATTAGAAACATATCAAAAATCATATAGCCTCCTATGAAATCGTACAATGTACGGTTCTGTGTCCCTTGTACGATTTTACCTTCCTCCATTGCTTCTAGATCGTACAATATTCTGCAGTTCTTTCCTCCACCTCGTCAATATTCAAACGGTCATATTTCCTTCAAATCATACAATTGCGACCTAAAATCGTACAGGGTGCTAGTACTCCATACTATGTTACTTTTTGGCTGCCCCCCTTTACAATTTGTACGATTTCGTACAATTTCGTACGATCCCTTGAAAAACTGCCAAAAATGGAAAAAACACTCAAACTGCACTCTTCTTTCTGAAAATTATACAAGCTACCCCCAAATCATACAGTACGACTTCCCTAACCCTCACTGATGCAAAATTCTAGGATTTTTGTCTCCTTTACCAATTCTGCCACCGACCCAGTTGTCGGATTGTCCCGATCTACGCTTCAGTGCTTTATTTCAACAAATCTTGCATTCCTTCACTCCTGGCGCAATTTTATTCAACTTGACAAAATTATGGCTGCACTGCTGTATGGACTGTATTTTTCTTCTCCCACATTTCTCAGCTCACTTTTTGCTAGATTTTTTAGTTTTTAGGGTTCTAATCTTCCATGCTTCTGCAATTTCCACAATCCAACCACCAATATCTGCTTCCTCCGGCTCCAACAGTAATTTCTTAGTCCCAAATCCATACAATGATGTATTCTGACGTCTTTTGCTGTAATACTTCTAAAAATTTTGAATTTCCCCCCTTTTTGTGGAGAAAAACCCTAATTCCTCTTTCTCGGGTTGATTCTTTGAAGCTGAAAAGAACTCCCTGGTACAAAATTAAAAATGGGTCTATAAATTCAGAGTGCTGGTGAATATTTATCGCCCATATAGTCCTCTTTTGTCAAATGTATGCTTTTCCCCTTCAATATCCTAAAAAAAATTCGAATTTTGCTTGGTGATTGTGAAATTGTCAATTTTCTTTCCTTTTAAAGAAATTTTTTAAAACCCTAACTATCAAGAAAATCTAAAAAGGTGCCATGTGGCATGCTTTTCCATCTCCACTGCTAGATGACTGCCAACTCAGTAGTTGGTTTAAAATTTTATCTTTTTCCCCCTTCTTTTCCTCCAACCGCTGCTTTTTTTGCATGCCACATTAATTGGTTAGTTAGCAAATCGTACACTATACGATCTAAATCATACAATACACAATTATGTATGATTTGCATGTCATTCTTGCATTGTACGATTCTCTTTTGTATGATTTCATTTTGTACTTTTTATCTGTACGATCTCATTACTTAGAAAAATTTTGCTTTCTTTTTCTCTGGAGAGGCCGTCGTTTCCGGTTTTCAACCTCGCCCTTCCTAATTGCGTCTCGAGGGATTTTCACAACTAAGGCACCATTTTTTTTTCAATTTTTTTTTCATCCTAGTCTAATTATACTTACCTCCTTGGTAATCATATAATGACATTCACTTGTACGACCCCATCCCAATCTTGACCTCGAGGTTCGACCATAACATTCCGATTAGTGGTATCCTCTTGTACCTCTTGTTCCCTTGCTTGGCTGGTCTCCGCCTGTGATGTTGTTGCCTGTTCATTTCCCCTCTTACAATGTGTATAGTTCGGAATTGTACATTGGCAAGTTGGAGTCTCGTCCCCTGGTAGGCCTTCTTCTCGCCGTGTAGGTGATTGATCCCATGGTGGTGGTGTCCTCACCACTCTACTATTATTTGAGCGACTTCTTTGCCTATCTTCGTGGATCATTTTTGGCTCCAAACTTGGTGATCGGGTCCATTGTTGGCCTAGGTTTCTATCATCTACAAAGTGTACCCTTCCTCTACCAGCAAGGTTTCGACCACGTGGGTATCTCCCCCTTCCATTTCTTCTGGGCATGAAACTTCCCCGTACTATTGATGAATCTTCTCTTATTTGGGGTAATTACCAATTACCCACTTCTCGTTGGGGTCCCTGTCGGTTTAGGGGTGGTCGCCCCCTATGTGTCTTCGTAGCACATTTCATAACATACCTCTTATTCAAGGTATATCTTGCTGGTTCCTTACCCAATTCATACATGCTAGCGGGTTATCTCCTGGCCATCTAGGAGTAGGAGATCGAAATATTCCTCGTCCTCTACCTCCTCTAATTGCAACATCACCAAGGTCTCCATAATTTTTTGGTCGTCTACCTCTTCCTCTTCCTCATTGAAGTCTTAGAGGTCCTTGTCCAATCATTCTTCGGTCATCAGGAGTAATATCTACAAACTCGATATTAGCCAATGGACTCTGGTTTGGTGACAATTATCGCAAGGTTCTGACTCTTCTATCAGCCCGTACCAAGCGACGCCTCCATATTCTTTCCTCAAAGGCTCTCTAGGGGGATGAAGATGCCAATACTTCCCTATAATCATCAAAAAAGTCTGTCTCAGAGCTAGAGTTGGTCCGACCCTCTTCCCTCTATTCTGCCCAGTCACTTGGCAAATTCATCACTCTCTCCAATCACCGAACTTCCCTTATTTGTCTTCTCAACTGTTGGTGAGCTATTGTATATGCTCATGTATCATTCTCGGGTCTATCCTCTTGAAATATCCTGACTTGCCTTGGTCTCAATGCTCTAATTGGAATATTTTGATCCCTCTAAGGATTATGAGGGTTCTTCGATTCATCATCATCTGTACTAGGATCTCTCACCAACCATGACATTCCTTCCTCACTAGAATCTGTCATGCCTACTACATTGTGGTGCAATTTAGGTGATGTGGTGGTCTCCTCTATATCTCGCCAAAGTACTTATGCGCCCTCGTTTATCATAGGCTACTGGCTTGGTGGGGTTGACGAACTTGTGCTTGCACCTTAGTTTCCCCTACCATTTCTTGGAGTTAAGCCTTCAACCTCCTCAGGTTCACTTCCAATCGCTTGGAATCTAACTGCCCTCTGTTCATCCAATATTCGTATGGTACCATCCAATTCTTGGATGACTTGTGCTCTCAATCTTGCATTGTGACCCCGTAGTGTTTGATACTCTTCCTATAATTGCTGAGTTTGTGTTATCATCCTCTATTGTAATAGCCCAATCTGAGCCAATGGGGAAAGTTCCACTAGTTCTTCTTCTATCCTTTCCTCCCTAGTATCCTCCAGAATTTCCATCTCAAACGTGTCCACTCTATCCTCATTGTGCATTGTCAACCTTATCCTTCTTCTTCTTCCGACTATCGAGGTAGTTCCCTATGTTCTATCTATGGGTACCTCTTATTTGAAGCTCTTGGTAACAACGCCCTCTCCTGATAGTCCTCTGTTGTTGGAGAAATCCACTCTTCTCCTTCTCTTATGGTCCCATCAGCCCGTATGATATGTACTCGCAACCTTCTTCTTTCATCGGGTCCAGGTGCCAACTCTTGTTGTTCAATTATTGGCTACGTCTCCTCCCTTTTGGAAAATAATCTTATGAGTCCCAAATTTGGCTCTTCTTACGGTGGACCTGGCTCATGATGAGCCTCATCTTGAGCTTTCACTC
Source organism: Wollemia nobilis (assembly GCA_028583015.1). NCBI lineage: Eukaryota > Viridiplantae > Streptophyta > Pinopsida > Araucariales > Araucariaceae > Wollemia > Wollemia nobilis. The sequence continues at coordinate 110,021 of JAQPPZ010017244.1, forward strand.
ATTGTCTTCGTTCAATCTCTTTTGAAGCAATGAATAAACATTGTACTTTGTAAGGCTTCAACTTTGAGCCATTTACAGTGTTGGGTACCTCCGTCCCATTTAGGTTCTATAGCCTGACTGCTCCATTACTCATTACTTCAATAACTTTGTAAGGGCCAAGCCATAACATCTTCAGTTTACCTGGCTTGATTTCCCTCTTCCCATTAAACTTTAGAACCAAGTCCCCTGGACTAAGTTCCAACTTCCTCAAATGCTTGTCATGCCATGCCTTTCATCTTTTCTGAGCTATCTCAATTGCCCATTGTGCCATGACTCTTCTTTCATCTAACTTGGTCAGCATCATCAGTCATTCCTCCAAACTTTCTTGATCCCCCAAGCGATGCTCTATTGCAACTCTCAAACTTGGTATCAAGAACTCAACTGGCACCATCGCTTCTTGACCATACATTAATTGGAAAGGGGTATGTTCCATTGTTGGTTTAAAATTTGTTCTATATGCCCACAAAACGGATGGTAACCTTTCCTCCCAATCTGCTCCTTCTATCCCATAGGTCTTATACAGAGTTGATACTAAGACTTTATTTGTCGCTTTCACCTGCCCATTCACTCTCGGGTAGTATGGACTAGATAGTGAGTGTAAAATCTTAAACTTTGTCGTCAATATCTTGATAATATCGTTAACGAAGTGTCCTCCACAATCACTCGTTATTCATAACGAAATACCAAATCTTATGATTACCTGCTCATACAAAAATCATGTTGTACTTTTGGCAAAATTATCAGGTAATGCTCTTGCTTCTACCCATTTTGTGAGGTATTCCGTTGCCACTATGATATATCTACACTTCCATCTCTAAGATGTCTTTAATGGTCCCACAAAGTCTAAGCCCCAATGTTCGAACAACTCCTATGGCTGCGATGGGTGTAAGGGCATAAAGTCCCTCTTGACCAGTTTACCTGCTCTTTGGCAAGTATCGCAAGCTTTCACATGTTCTTTTGCATCATTATACAATGTGGGTGTTGGAGCCAAATTTGACTCAACTTTGAAATCCCCAAATTTAAATTTTTGGTTTCAATCAAACTGCTTATACTGCTGGTCATTGCTTGAGTTATTGTGAGTAATTTGATTTTTCTTTAGTTGGTTTGATAAAGTCTAACCTTAGCCTTTTAAATAATGTGGGCTTCATTGTATAAATCAAAGTACCTCAAATGGTTAGGGAAGAAAATTTCAAATTAAAAACCTAAAGCCAAAGTCCGACCTTCAATTAAAACTTTCCTTGGGCCTAAAATCCGACAAATAAAAATATTTTAATCTAAAGTCGGTTAAGTCATTCACCATAGTCTCATGATCTGAAAGGTCTAAGGTTAAAGAAAGTATTAATTAATCAAAACCTAAGGGTATGCACCCCGCTAAGCTAACAATCGAGCACCTTAGATTTAATCGAACGATAGCGCATCGCCTGAGAAAATCCAACGGATGCGCATTCATGATAAAATTCGAACGATAAGACAAAAGGGTCAATAAGGTAAACCTAGGGTTTAAAAGTCGTTCATCTCTCATTAAATCTAACGATAGCGATTCGTCAAAAATAAATCTAACGAGCGCGCTATCACAATAAACCCAAAGGTTAAGTCATAGACTAATAACAAACATGATTAAAGTCCTTGCACCTTTAACAAGATCAACAGACGCGCTGGCCCCAAGATCAAATTGATGGTCGCACGCTATTCGAAGAGTCAAAAATTTAAATGCAAGACTTGATGGTCAAAGGTTCCGTTAAACAGTGAGTAAGTCCAACAGATCGGATGATCGTGCCAAACAAAGCATAGATCGACGGTTGCGATTGCTTCGATTAAAGTGAACTTTAAAAGTCATTAAAAAGGATGCGCCTTTTTTGATTAATCTTTGGGCTAGTTACCAAGATCGAATGACTGTGCTCGATCGATTTTTAATCTACCAGTGGCGCACTAATTGAAGGTACATTAAAGAGTGTTAAGGTTTGGAAAAATTAATTAATGTTAATCATGTAATTAAAAAGGGTTTAAATACATTGGCTAATTTTCCCCCTTTCGCCTTTATCACAATTAATATCATACGTGCTTGATTAAACTAACTTGTAGGTTGACTAGATCCAACGACTGCACTTGTATCCACTCGAAAACCGACAGTCGCACCAAAACTGTGAATGGTAAAAGAAAGGCTAAGGTATTGACAAATATTAATTGTTTTTAGCAAGGGTTTAATACGTTGACTAATCCCCCCCTTCGCCTTAATAATGATTAATAGAAAATCAAAAGTTTTTGGATTGATTATATGGTGGGCATATTATTGGTAATATAATGATAGCGCCCAAATTGATCTGAAAATCGATGATCGCGAAGGCTTGTAGTGGCGAAAAAGACCCAAAGTTAAATAGAGACACTTTAATAATACACAAATCGGATGACGGTTCTCATTGATCACCCAGATCCAATGGTGCGCGTACGAAAAATCAAATGAAGGTTATCCTAAACGTTATATTACAAATAGTTGATAAAATAAACTGAGGTACATGTAAATGTTTCCCATTTATTAGAAACCATGTGCATATATACAATCCAATGGTCGCGCCTCACTATAGTAAGATCTAATGACGACCACAACAGAAAAATACCCGTATCATATGTTACCATCGATTAATATGAGTTGCTAAGGTTTGAAAATATAAGGATTAAACATTGGATAATCATGAGTAAACAAGGATTGACAAACTAGGAAAATTTCAAGTGCTTATATGAGAGCAGGTACAATAACTATCATACAGGTTTCAGAACAACAACGGATGCACTTCACCCCAGACCAACGGTAGTGCACAATTCAAAGGTAAAACCAAATGTAAGTCTAAAATAGACGTCTGATTAATCAAAGATTTAAACATTCTTAACAAGAGCATTAACACATTATTAATCAATATCTTCATCTTGATTAAAACAAATGGAAAGGTTCAAAGCATGCATCTTTTGGCTATTTAACTTGCAGGTTTTTAAATATTTAATAAAGTGGTACAATAGACGCTGGTCGAGCGACCGAACATGGTCAAAACTCTAAACCAATAGATATGAAGATATCAATAAAAATAAAATCACCATTGACTAACGTCTTCAAAGCTTTAGAAACTAAAACTCTTGCAGGTTTAAAAGTACCAAAAACTACCATGACGAAACCTGTGAAGATCGCGAACCAAAAAAATCGATAAAATCACCTGTAAGAAAGATTCAAAGGACCAAGTACCCAAAGAAAGGTGATTACTTCACAGAAATACCTTCAACATTATCAAGGTAGAAATCAAAGAAGTGACTCATTCACAGCAAGGTACACTGAAAGAAATTATGAAAATCAGTAGCTAATATAGAGTCAAAATAGTACACACAAAAGCTATGAATCTAGAAGAATACTCATGGGAGGAAAGATTCGAAGAAATCAAAGAAAATCCCATGTATAGTACCTTGTTAAGAACAAAGCAAACCAAATAAAAGATAAATCCTTATGCTTGAGCATGCCACCAGATCGTGTATATCTCACAAGAATAATTGCGTACCACAAGATATGACTACAAAGCATAGACACAAGCTTATAAATAAGAGACAGTAGGGAAGGGTTGAAGCATTAGCAAAAGGAAACAATGGAGCATAAAGGATTCCAAAATTATCATTTTTAGTTCTACAAAAACTTAAGACGAAGGAAGCACATGAAGAAAAAAACATGGTTTCAAATTACAGAAAGTCATTTAATCCGCGCTTCGACAGAATATAGTTACCAGGGGAGAACTTCGATGGAGTATAGTTATGGAAGCAAATTATAGATGCTTCCAGATCTTGTTGTCCATTCCCACATTCTTCCTACTTACCACTGCCCTCCTCCTTTCGGGCATTCTTCCTTGACCACCCTGACATTTTTCCTAGTAGGTCACCCTTGCCCACTACTGCCTCTTATCATTTATCCCCCGTCATTCCATCCATCAGACCCTCACCATCCTTCCTTCTTTATTTTATCGCATGATCAGTGCGATCCCATTCGGCTGCCACTGGCACGCCACCCCTTGTCTTCACTATCACGTCGAGTCACCCCCCATTCATCATTTGATATTCATGATAAAAACCTGATCGAGCCTCAACAGTAAGTCATAGTGACAAGGAAAAGTAGAACAAAAATGAAAAATATAGTACTAAATCCTTAGTTTCTAGGGCCAACTTGAGAGAGCAAAAAAGCCAAATTAATCAGCAAAGAGATCCCTTCAGTCCAGAAAAGAACCTTAACAGTCAGTTAAGAGCCACACCAACTGGATAGCATATAGAATAGGATCAGTCAGATGCTGACAAGTGGAGGGCCAGGAATCGACCAGAAATAATAGAATCAAGAAACAGAGGCTATAAGAAGAAGCAGCTGTGTTCAGATTCTGCATCGAGCAATTAGAGAATAGCATTTTTGCTAAGAGGTATACTTGAGTGCCTTGTTAGTTGTGTTGTATTTATTTGTGTCTATTTTCTTTTATTCATTCTTTCCTCTCTTTGCTTTATAGGATTGTGATAGAAAAGCATTCAAGAAGCTGAGATCATTTCCTACCTTCTTGAACCTAGGATTCAAAGACTCTATTGTTACCAGATTGGAACAAGGAGAGTTGGAGAGACCTGTTACATTATTTGAATAAAGTCTTCTTCATTATATTGAAGTATTTCTTTAAGGAAAACATAGTTAAAAGGCATTCCGCTCACTTTGCATGTAATATTTTATGAAATCAATACAATTCTGGGTTTTATTCCTGTCATATCTTTGTCATTGTACTGTGTGTCACTGTGGAATGGGTTACATTATTTTAATGCATTATATACATTTATTTCATTGGCTAACTCCTGATTTTATTGTGATATTCGAATGAGATTAAGAACACCAATTTTATTCTCCCCTTCTCTCTTTTTCATATTAAAATTGTTTTTAAATTGCTATAATACCCAATGAATCTAGGCATCGGTCTACATAAGGCATAACGAATGGTTGTTTTCATGCTTGGTCATTTTAATAAAAATACTTATAGTTTAATAAAAATATGGAGCGTGCAATTAGAATTTTAATTAAAGAATTGTCGCTGGGGTTTCCTTACCCATTATGCCATTTTCTTTAGCAATATTCAGGTTTAGCAGAACATGAGGCAGGTCGACCAGAGCTTGTAATAGCTTGTTGGTTTCAAACGGATTCTTGTAGCGTGACAATTGAATTCCTACGGATGCAAGAATCGGTTCCAACAGTGGGCCACCATAGACCTGCTAACAATATTTTTTGCGTAGTCGCATCTGGTCCCATGTGTCCCCCTTCTAAGCCTGCATGGGCTTATTTCAATGCTGCCTTGAATTCTTCCTCCATTACACATATCCTCAAGATACCATCACTTCCTATCTTGTATAGCAATCCTACTATTATATGGAAGGGTGCTGAATTCATGATTATTCTCTTATTTTTTGTTGTCGTCATCTCTTGTGGCAACTTGCCTGTGGACAGGTAATGGCCAACCAACTTGTACCATGATGGCAAATAATTATGCATCTGGAAATTTATCTGGAACTTCTGTTCCTGCTGGCTCCCCTGATTGTATTCGAGACAACTGGTCTGCAATCACGTGCTTCTTATCAGGTCTCACCACAACTCGAAATATGAACTCTTGGAGCGTAACGAGCCATCGACTAACTCATCCTTGTATTACTGGTTTGTTTATTAAGTACAACAACACTTGATGATCAACATAGAACGCAAAGGATTTTTCTAGTAGGTAATACCTAAAATTTTGGACTGCATATACCATCCCCAAGTCTTCCCTTTCTGTTGTACTATAGTTTCTTTCTGGCTTTGATAAAAGGCGACTAGCAAAGAAAATCGGTTAATCCAACTTAAACTGTCCTTCTTGTGCCAACGCACATCCGATTGCAAAATTCGAGGTATCAAAATGGACATGGAATTCCTTATCCCAACTAGGAAACACCAAAATTGGACTGCTTACCAACTTAGCCTTTAACTCCTCAAAGGCTCCCTGGTGCTCCTTTGTCCATCTAAAAGGAATATTCTTTTTTGTCAAAGAATCTAACGGGTAGGATACATGTGCATAATTTCTAATAAATCTTTGGTAATATCCTGTTGATCCAAGGAAGGTTTTTAGTGAACTCAAATCAAAAGGTTCTTCCATGTATATTATCACACGAATTTTATCCAGATCTGTCTTCAATCCTTCGCTGCACACAATGTGTCCTAGAAATTTTCCATATGGTACCATCAGAAAACACTTTGTTGGGTTTAATAATATATGTGCATTTCTGCACCTGCTCATACATTCACTAAGGGTTGGAAGATACTGCTTTATTTTCCCATAAATGGACCAATCATCCAAAAATAATTTGAAATTCCCTATCGCCAGTTGGTCAAATATATACAATATGATGTGCTGAAACGTAGCTGGGGCATTATAGAGCCCAAATGGTATTCTATTATATGCATAGATGCCATTCTCCACAAAAAATGTGGTCTTCAGCTTATCCTCCTTAGCGATGCTGATTTGATTGTATCCTGAGAATCCATCCAGAAATGAATAGATCTCATGTCCTACAACTTCTTCCAAGATAGAATCTATGAATGGAATAGGAAAGGGGTCCTTAATGGTCACTGCATTTAGACTCCTAAATTCTATGCATATCCTTATCTTATCGACTTCCTTCTTCAAGGTGATTACTATAGGTGAGACCCATTCACTGTTTGTCACCCTGAATATAATTCCTACTTCTAACATCTTTTCTATCTCCATGTTTACTAATATCGAATACTTTGAATTCATTCTATATGGCCTCCTCCTAATAGGTTGAGCGCCAGGAATTAGCGTAATATTATGAAAACATAATTTGGGTGGGATTCCTTTCAAATTCTTATATGTCCATGCGAAGACATCCTTGTACTCCAAGAATATCTTGAAAGTTGATGCCTTCAATACCGAATTCCAATCATCACCACAATGGACCATCCTAGGTTCCTCCTCTGTTCCAAGGTTGATGTCCACTATCTTGGGTCCTTCATACTTGATATTTTTTGGCTCACTCATAGCTTTCATTACATTCTCAGGGTGTGTCGGTCTTGTATCAATCTCTGCATCTCCTATTGTATACTCCACAAAGCTTTTTGGAAACGTCCACTTCCCTTCTGTTTCCTTCTTAGTTTCTTTACTGGCTTTTGGTTCATCTTATTTTTCCTTGATTTCTTCTGACTCAATACAAAGGTAGTTGGGCTGAAACATTTCATACTCCTCCATTTTCCAATGAAGGAATCCCCTATCAGATTGAGCTTCATCCTTGCTACATTCATATATGTACATCATTCCCTCTCCATCAGGTTCGTGTCCTTCATCCCCTGATGAGTTTTTTGATTCATCCGTTATAGCTATATCTTCACTAACTCTTTGATTAGCTAAATTAATCGTGTATTTATGTTGTCCCTTCTTGAAAGTGATCTGATTCTTTCCACAATTATGATTAACTTTGGCTACTCATAGCCATCCTCTCCCTAAGAGGGCATCATATGCAGGTTTCTGCATTGTAATCACAACAAAGTCCAAGATAAATTCTTGCTCAACTATCATTACTTGTTGTGCTGTCAAAACTCCTTTTATGTTAAATTCATTCTAATAAGCCCCATATAGTCAAAAGCTTGGTTCCCATAGGGATGGAGCACCTAGTTATAGCCAAGTTCTTTTTGGTAGCACATTGACACTGGATCCTCCATCCACGATCACTTGCATCAATTTGTGCCCCAAAATCTCCATATGCATTAATGCAGGCTTATTTCCCACATCAATCATTAGTATAGTAGGATCCATAAATTGGTCTTTTCATTCTTCCTCTAAAATTGGTTGGCTCTCTACCTCCATCACCTTCTATGGTTGCATTTCTTCCACAATTGCTTTTTGCAATTCTGGGATAGCTTCTAGTAAGTCATATACTTTAAGTTCCACTGTGGTATCCAATACCTGTGCTACCAGATGCTGCACAAATGTCTCCTATTCTAATTATTTTCATAATTCCTTTTGAATTATCAACTCTCCTTGCTTAGTTTTCTCAATTTCTTCTTGCAATATTTTTTTTGCTGCTTGCCAACATTACTTTTCTTTTGTTGGCTCTGGATACTTATCCTTTTTAGCCTGATTCCTCGTCATGGCTAAAACTTCCTGAGTTTCCTCTTTAACTTGAGGAACTTCGATGTACAAATAGCTCATGTTCTACGGGTTGCTCGAACTCACCTACTTTGGATAATTATCCTCCTTATGGTTCCCTGGACCACACCATCTACACATGTGTGTAGTGCTTATTTGCGGTGCTCCTTGCGTCGGAGGTGCAGGACAATTTTTCGCAAAATGCCCCCACTCTTGGCAATTGCAACATTGTATGATCGGTCTACCTTCCAAGTCATACTGTAAGTGACTTTTTCCTCCCTGTTGATTACCTTGATTTTGTTTGCCACCTCTTCTGTTGTTTTTGTAACCACCACTCATTGCTTGTTGGCCGCTTCCTTGGGCCTTTGGTTTTTATTCCTGCTCCTGGATTGATAATACGTGTGGACAAATTTTTTCATTGTAGGGACAAAGCATTACCTCATGCCCCATCATGTTACAAATATGGCAATAGTCGTTCTTTGGACACTTCATATTTGTATGTACCTTTGTCTTGCATTTTGTGCACCACAACTCATTCCTATCCAGTTTGATCTTTTGTTCCTTAACCATCTTATCAAACTCCTTGCGAAATGATGCTACCGTCCTTTGTATAGTGTCATCTTATTCACTATCTGAATCTCTCGACTTGGGATGAGATAATATTCCCGTATACGTCTATTTTTATTCTCTCTCAAAGTTCTTTGCGTGTTTAAGTGCTTCCTCATATGTCTTAGATGGTACTGCCTTCATATTTTTCTTATATTTTGGTAGTAACCCATATACGAACCACCATTTTACCAGCACATATACCAATGGTATTTGCATATTATCGACTAATTGCTTCAGTTGATGGTTGTAGGATTTTACATCCTCATCTGCTTTTTGTTTTGTTACGCAAAGCTCGGTGACGATGTCTCCATCATCTTTTAAAGGTCAAAATTCTTCAATGAATTTATCCTTTATCTGATTCCAAGTCTAAAAATCAATGTTACTTTCTCTCTTTAGGTACCAATATATTGCCAATCCTCTCAAGGTAGCAGGAAAGAGGACTACCCAATTCTTTGGTCTGTCTACACCATTTGCTCTCCAAATGGTTATGCAAGTTCCTACATGCCGTGTGGGGTCTTCCTTACCCTCACCTAAAAACGGTGGACATCTTTGTTTGGTTGCTCTATTAGCCATATTATGAGAGTTGTCGCTCTCACTTAAGTTATCCTGTGAAATCTCTGTCAGAGTTATCCTTGGGGGTGTCTTACTCCCGTTGTTGTTAGAAGTGTCAATTTGAGGTATCTTGTTTTGTCCCGCCACCCGATGACCAAATTCTCATGCATCCTCACTCTGCGACCTTCTTCGTTGGTTTGATGGAGATGATCTTGGTATATCCTCATGAGTTCCCACGTCCTGTTGCTCTGGTGCCTAACTCCCATCCTCTACACCCTCTCGCAACCCTACTACCGCTTGATCAGGTCTTACCATCCACTCTCTATCATCATGCACTTTTTCTTTGTCACCTGTCTCTTCTACGTTTGGTGGTTCTTCCTCCTCATCTTCTATCTCAATCAACAATACCTCAAAGTATTCTTATTCGGATGTCCAAAATTACTCTATTTTTGGTTCGTGCACACTATGATCTGAGTTACTCATGTTTCCTCTTTGAGAAATCCTTGTGCTCCTTCTTACTGGAATGTTGCTTCATGGTTCCCTTCTCCCATGACTTTGTGTACTGGTGTCCGTCATAAAAAATCACCTCTAGTCTTCAATCAAATTTGACCCATTTTAACAAGAATGCCAGATTCGATAAGCTAACGGTACAAAATGTAACACAATGGTGGAGTATTCCTAGCGGGAAGGTGTTTTATAAAGGATATAATTATTCTTAGGCCAAGCCTATCTCAATTACCAAATCAGACAGTATTCTGATCACCCGAACTACCCTCGTAAAAACTGTCAATTCCTTATACGAACCTTAATTACCTACATTGTATGATATTAAATCATACAATTTCCAATATGGTACAATATTACATCCAAAAAAACTAACAGATGTTGTTTTGGAGGCTGCCATACATAGTTTTGTAATCGTTCTAGTCAAGTCCCCAAAACTGCCAAATCAGATAAGTTCCTGTCAATCGTCTATTTTAACAAATCGGGTTATAGTTCTTTGTACAATTTGTATGATGTACAATGTATGATATGTACAAACTAAAGGTACATAATGGTAGTATTTAATATGCTTCTTTGCTCCAATATCTCTTCGGGATGTTTTGTATAGGTTTAACAACCTAAACAATACAATCTCTTTCACAAGCAAAACATCCTAACCGGGCTGGTGAGAGATTCCATATAGGTAACTACATCTAGAAATCGTACAATATGCTTCAACACATCCTTGCAAACATCCTTATGCTCATAAATCATTCCCCATGATTCACCAGTGACAATCCTCTTAATCAAGTTGCAACAATGCCTAAAACTAACATATAATAGTAAGATAGAAAACTCAATTACACAATACCAATCCACAATACATTATCCATTCATAACAAGATCGTACACAATCATTCACAACATATTTATTCTCATTAATGGCTTTAAATTCAAGTACAATGTGGAAAACTCTCTCAATGTAATTGCAATAACTCAGAAATGTATCTATTTCTCTATTCTAGCAACTAATAACCAGTAAACTAGTAGCCAGACCTCCAAATTTGAAAATGGAGCCTTATATAATGTTTCCCAGGCCGTTCCAAAGTGGTTCCTGAGACAATCCATTATTCACAACTGCCCATATATAACTAAATACATTATTTTTGCATTTCCTAAGTTTAACACCTTAGTTTAGCAAATCCATGCGACATTTCATCCCGAAATTACATTTTCTTTGCATCTGAGTGAATTTCGGTGCACCCTGTATGATTTACTATCGCTCTGTATGATTTGCCAATCTAGTTGTACAATTTTCTCCCACTATATGATTTTACAAAACTTGAGAAAATTATTCCAAAACTGTCAAAATCTAGCAAATCACTTCTTCTTCTTTTGGGAGATGGATTTGCTGCCTATAGGTACACAATGATCCCGATGGTGAACCAGTCATTGATGGATCATGGATTATGATCATACAATTGTGAAACTACTATAGGGATCCCTAGAGAAGTATTGGCCGCCATTTCCATCTCGTCCATCGCATGTATCATCGACACATAGAAGTGCCAATTGTTGATTGAATGAATCTTGGACGGACGTCGCAGGATGCATACGAGAGATAAATTATAGGTAAAAATTAGTGAAAACCTCAAAAAATTCTCCATATTTCATTAGATTTCGTGTTCGACAAGCGTCAACATAGGGTTACTACAAACAGACGTTGTGGTTTAGTAAACGAAGCACCAAAAACAAATGATGGAAGATTCAGATGGCGGTGAAAAATTAAGCACCTTCTATAAGGTCTTAAAGTTAGACTAATCAAAATGCAACCTCAAAACCCTAAATCCACCCCCAATCCATGGAAACCACATGGCAAGAATTCATTGGAGTTGACATTTTTTGGTAGGGTTCGGGTTTTTCGGTCATCAAAAAATTTCTCAGTCATCATCGATGATCGAGGAAGGAAGGAAGCACCATTTTTTCTAAGGTGCTATTATCCCACATTTTCTCGATGAAGGGCAAATGGGGATTTAAAAGCATTCTCATGCTTTATGTTAAAACATGAGCATTGTGAGGTGCTCACATAGACCGCTTGCACGATTGCACCTTTGCAAGGTACCTGTGGTTGTTGCTGCGCCACATGGTTGGTTGTTGGCCTCTATTGCTCGGAGGGTGGACTTTGACGGTTTGGAGTTTAGTTTTGGTTGGTGGCACGGGATCCGTAGTGAGTTTCAGCTTGACCACAGTTGATCGGTGGGTTAGGCTTGGTTGACCCATAGTTGACCTACGAGTTTGGCCACTTAAAACAATTTTTTTGGTGCCAAATCGAATTCGTGACCGTTGGAGGGAGAATATAACCATTGGTAGAAGAATATTTTGAAAATTTCAAATTTTCAAAATTTGGCAGCAAAACAGGGAAAAGGTGATCCAAATTCAGCCAAATGTTTTGCAATGTTTTGCAAATTTCTCCATTTTTGATCCAATTTCAGCCAAATGTTTTGTAAATTTTTGCAACTTGATAATATTTTTGCCTCCTAACCAACTTTGGCATTGTAAAGGGCTAAAATTTTATCATTTTTAAGTGCTAATTTGTATTGCAAATTTTGATTTAATTTGTAAAGAGCACTAAAAAGCCCATTTTTGTGAAAATTTTGAGAGCAAATAATTGTAAAAATCTAGGTAATCCTCCTAAGCCTAGATTAGTTCTTGCATCCATTTTGTAATCCTCCTAGTCTAGCATATACTCGAAAAAATATGGCCCAAGACCTCAGATCAAACATGGAAAACCTTACTACTACAGTAGACATTTTAGCAGAGAAGGTAAAAGATATTGTGGTGCATTTAAACCCAGGAGATATAAGAATTCATCACAATCATGCAAGTAAAGCTAAATGTGAGGTCAAGTTGTATGATGGATCTAGAGATCTAGATGTCTTATCTACATGGATTTTTGATATGCAAACTTGGTTTGCTTATGCTGAAACTCCTGAGGATGAACAAGCTGCATTTGCTACAATCAAACTTACAGGTTTACCAAAAGTTTTAATTGTAGAAAGACATAGTCATAATGCCACAATGAGTTGGAAAGAATTAATCCAAATTTTGAAAAACATATTCTTTCCACCAAACTACCAAAGTGACCTCACTACCAAGTGGTATAGATTGAGGTAAACCTATGGGATGTCTATTTCTAACTACATTTTCCAATTCAATAGGCTAAGGGTATTGCTTGGTGTAAAAGATTCAGAAGAGAACTTGATTAACAAATTCACTCGTGGTTTACAAGATCAAATTTTTAGGGAAATAAAGTTCAATGTTTTCCTCACCTTGGATGTGGCATTCAATCATGTCATTCTTACAAAGGAGAAATTTGGTGCATATCACAAATCTCGTTCATCATAGGAGAGCTCTTCCAAAAGCAGGAATCAACACCAACAGAAGGTGAAGAACAATTCTTATTCTTCCCCTCATTCTTCTTCTCCTCCCAATTCTCCTAAAGCACATTCTTATTCTTTTCATTATAAATATCCTTCTTCTTCATTGTATTGTAACATTTATAAAAAGCATGGTCATGTAAAATTTAAATGCTTTACTTTTGAAAAATTTAAGAAGAAGAAATCCCTATTTGTATAGCCTACACATGAGGAACCACATGATGGTCCCATTTTGGATACAGGGACAAAGGAAGATTATCCTACTTTAAAGGGTAAACTGTACAAAGCTACCCTTATGTCAAATGTATTTGCTCAAGGGGATCATGACAATTTATTTTTCACTAGATCCCACCTTACACATGATTACTATGTTGATTGTATCATAGATAACGGATCATAAAAGAACCTCATTGCAAAGTTTGTTGTGGAGAAGTTGAAACTTCCCATCAAGCCACATCACCAACCATATGCACTTGGGTGGAAAGATGTAGACTCCACATCTAACATCACCCACACTTGCACCTTGAATTTTGCTTTTGGTGATAAGTTTATGGACAAAGTCAGGTGTGATGTCATAGAGATGGATTATTGTGGGCTATTTCTAGGTAAAACCTATCAATTTTATAGGAATGCTATTTATCATGCTAAAAAGAACACCTACACATTAGAGTTGCATGATAAAACCTACTTGACACAAAGCACTACACCTACTTCCAATTTGATATTAAGTTATAGGAAAGTAAGTAAGACACTAAGTTAAGCACTCATTTTGGATCCTATTAGCATCAGTTCCACACAAAAGGAAGATCAAGCACCATCTAAGGCATAAAAAATAAAGAAGTTTCACTCCCACCTAATGGACAATATAAAGATGAAAAGGTTTCTCTAAAAATTCTGCTCTCTCCAACCACACTTGCTCCAAATGACCTGCCAAGCTCTATCTAAAGATGAAAAGGTTTCTCCAAAAATTATGCCATTTCTCTCCAACAAAACTTACCACAAAATGAATATTAATCCAAGATCTCAACTAATACAAAGAGCTTTATATTTAAATCTACCCCTCTTCCATATTTCCCAAATATTAATACGATTCAAATCACCATTAACTCGAATTTTATAAGATAAAAACCATCTCTCCTAGATCTGACATGTGAATGAGCACTCAAACATCAAGTGGTTAGATATTTCCTCACTCTTGTAGCATAAAAAACATTGATATGGACCAATTATTCCCCTACGTCTGAGATTATCAAAAGTAAGAATTCCATTATGCATGAATTACCAGGCAAAAAAGTTTACTTTTGACCAACCCTTGGACTGCCAAATCTTTCTCCAATCCTCAACCTGATATGCATGAGGAGGAGGTTCTGGAAGGATCTTATCATATCCATACTTCATTGTGTAGACACCAAGGCTACCATAACACCAAGCTAATTCATCCTCCTCTTCTCTACCTGTGAGCAATATTTCTGCCAAGATTTTAGTTATGACAGGTGTCAATTCTAAAGGGGTTGAAATTGGCCACTCATCCAACTTCTTAAACTGCTTAAAATTATAATCCCCCAGCTGAATAGTGTTGAAATAAATTTCAATTTGGACCTAACCCCTGGTTTCCATGGCTATTTTTATTGGTTGCAGTTCTAGGAATTCAATAATGATAGGTGGGTATTGATCCCATGAATTTGTCCAAAATCGTGCCTTCTCCCCTCTCTCCACTTTCCAAAATAATCCATATTTCACTACTTGAGATCCTAAATTTATATCCTGCCACACTAAGGATCCATTACCATCCAAAGGGAAACGACCCACCTCATTTGGATTTACCTATCCCAAATATTTACTAGTTAAAACTCTATTGAATAAATAATTTGGTTGGGAAATCCACCTCTAGTAAAGCTTTCCAGTAAAAGCTTTATTATTTAACTTTGATCTCCTTATTCCCAAACCCCCTTTTAGATTGGATTGGCTTAATTTCTCCAAACCTACTAAGGCCCATTTCCTCTCTCCTTTTACTCCTCCCCATAAAAATTTTCTAGCAATTTTGTCCAACTCTTTCCATATGGTATGTGGGGCTACAAAGATAGAAAATTTATAAATTGGCATGGCTTGAATGACTGATTGTAAAAAATTTAATCTACCCCCATAGCTTAACCATTTCTGAGACCAATAATTAATTCTTTCCTTGATACAATCCAAAATATTCCTCTAGATGTCTATTTTTAGTTTTTTAAATTGCAAATGACCCCCAAGTATACCACTGGGAAAGAAGACCCCGTGAATACCAAGATCTCTAATATTCTATCCTAAAGCCTTTGATCAAGATTGAAAAAGACCACTTTGGATTTTTTTTTATCATTGATGACTTGGTTTATGGCCTAAAGGTAGAAATTAAGTGTATCTCTAATCATTCTTTCTTCCTTGAAGTTAGCCACTCCCACCAATCCTGTGTCATCCACAAACTGTGGGTGAGTCAAAACTTCCTCACCCACCTTGATACCTATTAGAAAATATTTTTGTCTTATCCTCAAGATGAGTCTACCAAAACCTTCAACCAATATGAGAAAAATATAGGGAGAACAAGGATCTCCTTGATGAAGACCTCGAGTAGCTCCAAATGGTTGTGAGGGAAGACCCTTGATTAACACTGAGTATGTTAGAGTAGAAACACAACTCATGATCCATTCTATCAAATCCTGAAAGAAACCAAAGGCTACCATCATATTTGATAAGAAGCTCCACTCCACCCTATCATAAGCCTTTGACATATCCAATTTTATTAACATTCCCCTATTACCAAATTTTTGCATTGAATGGATTGCCTTCTAATCTAGAACTACACCATCCAATATTTGTCTGCCCTCTACAAAACCCTCTTGCTTCGAGGAGATAATTCTATGTAGAAGAGGTTTTAGCTGCTCAACCATTACCTTTGTGATTATTTTATATATAACATTGCATAAGGCAATAGGTCTATAATCTGAAATATGCACCCCTTCCTCCCATTTTGGAATTAAGGCAATGAAAGTATGATTTAATGATTTAAGCATTCTTTTAATACCTTTGGACTCCTCTATAATAGCCATTACATCCTCCTCCAAGTTGTCCCAGAAGGCCTAAAAAACTCAATTGGAAAGCCATCTGGACCTGGTGTTTTTTCGGTGCTCATTCCAAAGACTACTTTCTTTAGTTCCTCTCTATCAATGGGTTTAAGTAGGGCATGATTTTCTTCTTCAGAGATAACAGAGGGTATGACAACAAGAAATTCTTTTTGAGCCTCTTCATATTGCACCATACTTTACTTAAATAGTTAAAAAATATAACCCATTGAATGGAAATGCATACGTGGAATTGTATCAAAGGAGTGTTCATTCTCATCTAGAAGAGATTCCATGTTCATCTATCTCCTAGCACAAGCAGCCCGATGGAAAAATTTGGTATTTTTATCACCTTCTGATAACCAAGTGGTTCTTACTCTCTATTTCCAGTAGGTATCCTCTTGGTTGTCAATATCCTCAACCACTTTATGCAATGCATCATCCTCTTCTTTGAGATGCTCTGTAATTATTCCTTACTTGAAGTGTTTTTGAACCTTATCCCATCTGGCCACCAATGGATCTCTTTGGACCTAGAAGTCTATCTTGTTAGCTCGCCTCCATTGTTTTAGTTGATCCTTGATATAATTAAGTTGCTTGTGGAATCTAAACATTGATGTCCCATATGTTGGGCGACCCTCTTCCCACCACTATGGAATTTTATTTTGAAGTTCCTCTTTCTGTAACTAAAAGTTTTCAAATTTTAATGGTTTGTTATACTGCATTGTCTTGATGCCTCCTTCCAACCAAATGGAAAAGTGATATGAAACTGTACCCTCAAAAATTTGAAATTTTATATTCCATTTCACAAATGCCTCCTCTGAAATCAAAAAATGATCTAACTTCACCTTCCTACTATGTGGCTCCCTCCTCTTATTAGTCCAAGTATAGTTGGTTCTAGGGCATTTAATATCCACCAAGTATAATGCCTGGACTTGGGCAATCATAAGTCGATATCTTGGGTCAAAAATTGGGGTTCCCCCTTCCTGATATCTAGAGGATAATTTAACATTAAAATCCCCAACAACAATACAATATAACTCCTTCCTTGAGACTCTCATGTTATGCACAACTTTCCATTGATGCATCTGACCATCTAGATTTTGAGCCCCATAAAATTTATGATTAAAACATGCTCAGTTGTCACATTGTTTCTAAAATGTGATGTGAGGACACCCCTCCAAGCTATATGTTCTATTGCCATCCATTAAATAGAGTTACAAAAAGTAATTATCCTCCTTGAGACGCCTTGGGAAGCCACTTCCATATGACCAACACCCTTCCAAAGTCTAACTGTTGTACACATAAGATTCGATGATATTTTTATCTCCTAGATAAGCAAAAAATATGTTTTACATTTTTCTAAGAGTGTTCAAATAGTATATTGATGGGGTCTACTAATTAAACCCCTAACATTTCATGATTGTATAATCATTGGTTAGCTTGAGAGCAGTAAAATCTATTGGCCTCACCTATCCTCCAGTAATAAGTTTGTCTCCTTAAAATGCTATCAATTTCTTATTTGATATTCTATCCGCTCCTTGAGAGCTGATATTTTATCTCTTTTCCACCTGAGTTATCCCTAGAGTTGGCCTTTATCTGTTCTTTTTTCTATACCGATGATGACATGCTTAATTATTGATTGCTCTTGGTTATGCACTAGCAATACCCCTGCAATCTCTGATTGCGGTAACTTACTACACATAATTACCTACTCTAGGATGGGAGGAGGTGAAAGAGGGGCTTGAACATGGCTATTATTTTTTTCATTATTCCCATACACTCCTTCCATTAATTGTTCTTCCTAATCCACTGGTGTCTTGAATATCTCATACCTATTGGAGGGCTTGAGTTGGGTTTCCTCTTTACCATATTTTTCTTTTACCTTCTTATTTTGGGTTGTTCAAAACTATATCCCTGTGCTTATTTTCCCTGAGAAATATTGGTTGTTTCTTTATTGATTATTGACTTAACCTCATTAGGAAGATTTTATATTCCCATATGAGCCTCCATTTCTATGTTCATATTGTTTGGGCAGGATCAGACCAAATGCCCATATTTTTTAATAAACTCTGCACCTGAAGGGCAATGCCTCATAATCTAGTTGTTGAATCTAAGATGATCCTGCAAGTTCGAGTTCAACCTCTACCAGAAAAGGTTGGCTAAGATCCATTTCCATGCATAATCTAGCATAAATGATTGTGTTTCCTTCCATTGTATCTTTGGAAACACCCAAATGTCTTCCAAGGGAATTGTCAATAATTTCCAATACCTGCTCACTCTAAAACTCCATTGGAAGTGCATACAAATGGATCCAAACTAGGACAACAATGGGTTCAATTTTAGGATAAAATCCCACTCTCCAGGGCTGAACAAATAATCATGTCGAACCATGATTCCTCTTTTCTGATTTGAAAGCCCTATTTCTATCGACAAGTGAGGAAAAACTAATAATAAAATATCCATTGCTAATCTTGGTGCCAGTTTTACGGACCCAGGAATGCAAAAAATTTAGGGTAGGGTGAATACCCATGAATTTATAGATCAAATAATAATTGTATCTATATAAAACTATTTCTTCTACCATCCTTTGCTCAATGCCAATCTTTGGCCTTGATTATGACTGTGGCAAGCATCCATTAACTCATTGAGATATTGTTCTATTTTCAGCAGCCATAAAGAGCATTTTTAATATATTTTTTTGTGCTTCTTAAGTCTCTTTTGGATATTTATCCTTTAACAAATCTACAAAAGAACTATGTATCTCTAAAAGAGGATTCAAAGGTGTCCCCATTGGGTCCTCCTAGGGCAAAAATATTGTCTTCAATTTCATAGCAACCAGAAATATCTTCGGCTACCCAATTGATGCCCTAGTTTTCTCTTCAAGAGCTCCCTAAGTATCATCAAATATAACAATTTTAAATAAATATAATAAAATATTAAAACTAATGTAGATGTATAATTAATTTATAGGAATTCTAGTGTAGATTTTAGGTTAGGTCATATTATACTTGTTATTATGAGATAATTATTACATTAGTCTTGACCTTCCCTTCTTATAAATAAGATGATCCACATCATATTTCTTAACACCATTTAAATAATTTAAAGATTTTCTTATAAGAAATTGAATAATTTATATATGTAAAAATATAAATGTAGTTATCAAACAATATCTTAAAACTATCTAAGTTATACTTTATATCCATTTTTTTTTCAACTATGCTAGAAGATAAAGTATCATTAAGATTTACTTTTGATTTTGTAAATGTTTCTTCTACTTATGTAGTAGTTGGCTTGGGTGCCTATAGGGGATTTGTTTTGCATCCTTGGGATAAGCTATCACGCTACAGGAAAACCTACTACCAATGAGCAATAACAGTTTCTGGTCGACCTACCTCTTTAACCTGGGAATAGAGTTCTTCAATATTTTTTAAACAGGCTAGGTATGGTAAGGATACCCTTGAGGTGAACTTAAAGTTTTTAACATTTTATGTTCATTCTCTTCTATATTTATGGTGATGGATTAAATATTTTATAAATTTTTATTGAACTAAAACAATAACAATTCAATTATGCCTTATGTATGACCGATGCCTAAATCCTTTAGGCTATTGTAGCAAGATTTAATAATAATTCGATGAAAATAGAGAGACCAGGAAAAGATATAATCAGTGCAATTACATTCATTCAAATATTGTAAATAACGGTTGACCAATGAAAGAAACGTTCACTATGCATTCAAATAATGTAACTCATAATGAATATACACACACGATTGACGATAATAAAGTAATAGAAAAGAAGCCTAGAATTGTATTAATATTTGAAATATGGTTACATGAAGAGTTGGCTTGAAACGACCATTGAACTCTTGAAATATCAATACAATAAATATCCTTGTTCAAATATCATAACAAGGACATTTCACTCTTCTGTTAGAATATCACAACAGTCGAGTCTCTAGATCTCTAGCTCAATAATTTGGAAATATTCTTAGCTTCTTGGGTGCTTTCCTATCTAAAACTGCATAGAAATGGGAAGAATAAGGGATAAAAAATAAGAAGAAAGACAAAGGGGATACAACAACAAAGAATGGGCACTCGAGTATACCTCTTAGAAAAAATATGCTATGTCAAAGCTCCATATTTATTATGGCTGTGGACATCCTTCTTATAGCTATGGTAGCTTTGTAACTATCTAAAATTCTTTCATATGAACTGTCCACCTGGCACCATATCCTACCTTGTCATCGAATGGGTGATTTACAGTCTATTATCTAACCGATTAAAAAATAAAATACATTATCAAAATTGGACGAAGTCCTACCTAGTTTTTTTCCATCTTCTCTTTCCCTTTCTCTCTTGGTGTGGGCTCCATACTACTTATTGAATCAGGTGTCTTTTGATTTCTCTTGATCACCTCCTTCTCTTGCACATTGGAACCAACCAAGTCTGCTATGTGGATCTAAACTTCATCGTCGATCACACTGAGGGTGAAAATTTTGTCTAAGACCCTTATTCCTTTGGCCCTATCTTCTTTAAAAAACAATCTATTTGATCTGAAAGAGCGTGAGAATGTCAAGAGTGGTTATTGAAAAAGATAAGAGTTGATAAAATAATTTATCTTCATCAAATTCTTCATACATGAATTATTGAATATCTTTAATGACCAATTGGTTAAACCCATCAATGTTAAGCAATTTGTGGAGACTGACATCAAGAAGTTTCAACCTATTAATTGTATCATTTTCCACATTCTCGAGCTCTTTGATTGCATTATTCCATCGAGGTCTATCTACCTTAATATTAGTGGCTTTCTCATATTCTTCTAGGTAGTTATAGCTTTTTCCATCAATGGTGACCACTTTTTTGGATCTGATCCACTCATATTCGATCTTGCATTTCTCATATACTAGAGAAATGGCTGTGACCTTTTTATCAGTTTCTTCAACCAGGGGTCTTATTTTTTTGTTTATTTCTATTATTGTCCCAACATCTCTACAACAATTGTCAATCATTTGTACATCGAATTCTATGATATTGATCATATTTTATTTGTATTTTACCGTGAGCACTGGAGTCTGCAATTATCTAATTTTTGAAGGTATTTGTTCTTGATTTTTATTGATTTTGATCTTTAGCTATTCAATTTGTGCCTGTAATAGTTCAGCTTTAGACTTCAAGGCAGTCACTTCTCTCCATGACCAATGTAGTTTGCGCATGTGCTTGCACTCCATATTTTAATAATGAGACCGAGTCTCCTATCTCTGCATCACCTGTGCTGGGATTTATCTAAAGTGAATGTATTCCTTGAGTAGAAATGGTGATGGTAGCCTTGGAGGTTGGCTTTGAATATGCTGAAGGTGGAATTTGGACCTTGCTCCTGGCCTGAGCTTCTGTTACTCTATCTTCCATTATTTCTTCTATGTGCTCTTCTTCTTTAGGAGTGAACTCTATGAAGTCCTCTTTTTTGACTAGAGTGAGGCTCACAGGCTCACTGGTACGCATTCTGATCCTTGCTCTTTTATAGGGGGAGCTTGAGGCGTCAGGGATTACCACTTGGTAATATCTAAAGATATCACTAAATTCTCTATATTTATGTATTCTCTCCCACGCTATGGTAGATATTCTAATCTCCTTGTTGTTTACCATGAAGGCAACTGCTACCACCTAAGGAGAGCCTATGGCCATTTTCTATAAATTTTGTGAAGCCATCAAGGTTACCGTTAGGCTCTCATATGTGAAACATCTTGGGACATCAAAAGTGGGCACAATTTATTTCTCTTTACTACCACTTGGAGACTGAGAAGTGGAAGACGCACCAACTGCTTCTTATGCTACTTGAACTTTCACCTTAGCTACTATCTCAATAAGTTCAGGGTCTAAACTCATGACTTCTGCAATGGGATCTACAAAGTCTTCTAGTGGGATGATAGTCACTTAGGGTATCATTTTATCTATCGTATCTTGTCTCACCATCTTGAGGTTGGAAGATTAATTTTCTACTTCCTCTATATGAGTATGTGCTCGCACTAGGTTTTGGTTATTCCATATGTCTTCTAAGTTCACTCCACTTTTTTGGGCCCATAAGAGACTCTTTTCAAATTCATCCTCTTTGTGTATCATTGGTTTGGGCTTGATGACAATATCTTTGAGTATCGTAGGACCTCCAAGTAATTTTTGTGAAGCGATAGGAATCCATCATGGGCAAGGCTTTTATCATCCTAGGATACCCTTTGTGAACATATTGCCCTATCTTCTCGGGTGCTGTTATCCAAGGAATCCTAGTATTTTTATTCTTCCATATTAACATGGCTTCTTCTGCAGATTGCCTTATTATCTCTAAGTTAGCCAACGATTTTGGGTAAAAATGGGTAAAGTTTTGGATGGCAATTCCCCCCCGTATGTCCTGATGAAACCATATTCTTTAGTGAGAAAGAAATCTCCAGCTTCCATTTCTTCAAGATACTTGATTATACCTGGACTCATTATGGGGGATTCCTTCTCCGTGAGTACGTGATACATTGAAGCCAAAAATCTCCCACAAAATTCAAAATAATTGGAAGTGTCATCATAAATGCAAGGTAATCTATCTTGGATAATTTATCCTAGTATTACTCCCAACCGAGTGATTGCATTATTTTTGAACTTACCAATGATCATGTGAACGAGGAACACGCAGTGTGAGAAATGGGTATAAAATCTCTATCCTTCTATATGGCCTCCTACAATTATTTAAATTCTTTGTCTATCGTATCATATATTACATCTTGCCACCTATACATTGGTATCTTCCAGGTTTTGTTGCACTGCACTATCAAGTACATAACTTCAATGCTAACCTAGTTGAGGTCCTCAACTCCATTACTACATGAATCATGTTAGTGTAGTCTCTTGCCCATTTATGGAATTGAGAATTGTGAATGGAAAAATCTATTGATATCGGCTTATCATATTTGAACTTCTCATAGAAGGTGGTGCCAATCATGTGTTGGGCCTGCTTTGAAATTACCTTTGCATCATAGATTTGTTTGGTTGTTTCCAACCTGAACATCTGTTCAATCTTCTTTGGTGTAATCCTATAAATGGACTTGTTTTGGCCATTAAATATAGCTCTGATTCTCGGATTGTATGAGATGACTAGCCATGATAGTAAATAAAGGAAGAAATGTAATCTTGGGCAGAAGAGCTTTGCCAAATTGGTTCTCCATTTGTTGCAGTGGGGAGCTCTCTTATCCTTGTATTCATGCATATTATTGAATATGTTCTTAAGTAGATAGTGCAGGTGTCGCTACTCTTATGTGCTAGATTGGAAGTAGAACTCAACGAGTTATTCTTCACCCCACACCTGTTGTCTAGTTTTTCTAGTTTTCATATTTTTGAATGGCATATTTTCATATAATACCTTGAATCTTACTTGGGGGTAACTTTTTTGAAGGAGGAGGTATTGCTTGAGTCTCTATTACTGGTCTTCTCGGCTCTCAAACAGTTCAAGAATATTGTAAGCACTGTGAGTTGATTATTACCATTACCATATATTTAAATTGGTTCGTGCATGAAGCATCATTAACATCGTACCAACCACTTTTGCATTGTTACTATTCTCAGCTCACCACCTCAATATTCTATAATGGTCAATCGATCATGGATCATCGTCTTCTTAGTTGATTTTTGCAACTGGTCATCAGGTCATATATGCATCAAACCCTAAATAATTTGATGAGTACACATTGTATTAAAAATCATGCTTGGACAGATCCAAGGCTAAGATATATAGTTGGCTTATGTGCCTATAATTTCCAAATTAGTTTTTTAGCTATGTCAATGAAATGATCATTGATTTGATTGTTGTCTTAGCTTTCTCGAGTGAGGATCCATGAATTTTAGCTTTTGCACTTTTGCTATTATCGATGGTTGATCGATCGATCAATGCTTTAACTCGATTGAGGCTTTTTGGCTCATTGATTGTATGATTGATCAGTTAGTCCTTTTCCTCTATTAGATTTTGGTCGACAGATCCTTTTGATTTTGCATGAATGAAGATTTCAGCTGTTGGATGTTATTATTTGATCAAATGGCTTAGGGTAATTTCATATGTGCTGCATTAAAAATATTATGCTAGTTTTTACTGAGGGGGTCAGTTTATAATAATAATATTCAATTAAAACATTATGTATACAAAATTAAATGATGAAGTACCTTTGATTTTTATTGAATTTACATTTATCTGGCTCAATCAATCTACATTGTTGATTAAATTTGATCGGTGATATTCCGATGGCTATTATTTGTTTGGCTATTGATATTTAGTATTTGTACTTTTTTTGGTTGGGAATATTTCAACGGTTTAGCTTTTACCACGTTGTCGTTCGAACCACATAACCCTTCGACTGACCAATGTTACTCTTTGACCAAATGATATTTTCGCTTGGTGTTGATCAGTTGACTTGTGTTATTCGTCAACCGAATGATTTTTTGATTGCTTAACTTTAATCGGGTTTGGAATAATATTTTGTGGCCATTGATGAATCTTTTTAACTAAAGGTCCTTTGGCCACATCATCGGTTGACCGCTCCTTTCTTTCAGCCAAATGTCTTTTTAACTTTGTCTTTTGACTTTCGGTTGATTCAATACTCACTTCGGTTGAATGACATGATTTTGATTAGGTGAAAATATTTGTGTTTGATCGATATATTTTTGACTGGCTTGTTACCACGGTTGGCCGAAAAAATTTAAAACCATTATATCCCATTTGGTCGGTCGATCGGTTAGTTGACTACTGTTGAATTCCCATCAACCAAAAAGATAGATTTGAATGTGTTGAATTCATTTGACCGATATTTTCAATATATTGACCTTTTCGCTTTTGTCGGCTGAAAACTTTCTTATATTGCGAGTTTATTACCTTTTGATCGATTGCACTTTTTTATCGATCGATTTACTTTTGGCAGAAATTTTCCTTTTGTCGTCTAGTTGATGACTTTGCATTCTCTTTCTGCTTTGGCTGTTCAGGTCGGGTGGTCGGCCAAATGCTTCTTTTTAGACAATCGAAATTATATTGTGCTAAATTTTTGTCGACTCATTTGTTATAGTTGCCAACCAAAAACTCTTTTTACCTTTAAAAATGATTATTGGTTGGCTGATGTTACTCTTCTATCAATCAAAGATCCTTTTTTGCTTAGCCTTTGGTAATTTTTTATTTTTGCAGTGATTTTTTGCAAGTCAATCGAAGGATGAATTGCACTATTTTATTGCTTGACCTATTGGATCAAAAAGTCATGATCCTTTGAAAAAACAGGTGGGGAACCCCTTAAGTTTTAATAAAAGAAAATTTTTAAGCTACTTAAGGGTGTGAGATGGCCATGATGATGAAATCATTTTCTTAGGTATTTTGAAGGTATTGCTTAAAGATGTTAATTCATGAAAATATTTTGAGACAAATAATTTCTTAAAATTGACTTCCTTATCAGGATATCACAAAACATGCACCTCATTTAAGACCTTCAAAAATTTAAAATTATGGGTACATTTATTTTATACCAATTTTGGCTGCGATAGTGCCATTAATGATCTACTTATACCATGATCATGTGTATTTTCATTGTTTGACTATACCCTCCATATTAAACATAAAGTGAATTTTTAATAGCTAGTGAATGACCTCTCTTGGATGTTTTACACAATAAGTTACCCCAAGTTAGAGGTCATCCTTAAAAAGTGTCTTGAGTTTTCATCTATGCAAATATATGATGCACATACCTAGACTTTTAAGACATCAATATTCACAAGTATATTGTTCAAGTATTTTTATCGCTTTTAGTTTTACATATTTAATTTATATTTTTGACCTTTTCTACAACAATGTTCTTGTTTAATGATTTAAATAACCTAAAGGGTTCTTCGTATTTCCAAATAGATCAACCAAAATACCAAGCAAGCAATATGTTCTACTAAAACTAATGTTGAAATCCTAGGCAATTGAGATTATCAATGATATAAAGGAAAGGGTGGAAGATACCTATAAGGAAGTTGTCTCATACTAAGGCATTTGAGATTTTATGGCATGATATTTTGTAACCAAGATTAGTTACAAATTAACATCTTCTAGATATTTAGACAATGGTGTTTGCTATGAAATTAGGTAAATCAATAGTACTTACTTGTCTAATTTAGGCTAGAGAACCATCCTACCCATTACCACTAAGGTGAGAGAATGTGCTTTGCTACTTGACAAGGAACACATACTAGTTTACTTTCTCCAATATCAAATGTTAAATTATTCATCACCATTTTAAGTAAGCCATGCTTGGATTTCAAGGGTCTTATCACAATTTTAGATCATATATTTAGGCATATGTAATATTATAGATGTTATTAAGATAAAATTATAAATTATATAATAATAGTGATGTGTAAATAATAACTATATTGTGGGCAAACACACCATTTGCAGATGGTGTGAAGAACTTCATAGAGTTGATTCATGAAGAGTAAGTACTTTATGAGGCTATGCATATAAATAACTTTAGTTAGATGATAGGTATGTGAACTAAGATGCAAGGAGATAACATTAATACCAATAATGGTGTATGTTGAATTATTGTTAAGTGTAATGTACCCATGATAAGAAGAATAGTCAAGGTACACAAACCACTCATGGCATATCATATGTTTGGTAGCCCATGAATTGATATACCAAATTGGGCTATATTTTGTGATTGCATGAAGATCTAGTGTGGAATAGACATAGCATCTTTCTTCTTCTTCAAAATTGGTATCCTTTCCATCCTATTGGTATTAAGGCACATTCTATCTTTTTGAGGACCCTTCTACTTGCATCCTCATATGAACATCTACTTCTTACTAGAAGAACCTTGTTGGAAAATGTTGTACTCACACTCCTTAAGTACATGTTATAGTTTCCCACAAATATAACATGTGATATTCAAACATGGAATGCTCCCTTTCTTGTTATTGTTATTGATTATGCCATTTCTATTTTTGCTATTGTCAATGCTTATTTAGGATTCCACCACCTTTATTTAACTACATAGACTTATTACCTTTTTTGAAACATGACTAGAGCATGTTTATCTCCAGATTTTATTTCATGAATTGCTTCTTCTTATTGAAGGAATTTCACAAGAGTATTGAAATTTAGAATTTGGTTTGTTATATTTTTATTTATCATCAAAACACTATATGTAGCTAGCAATATTTATAACACAACTGGGATAATCATATCATCACTCAATGTCTTGCCTAACACTTGAAGTGATGCTCTCAACTCTACAATTATTTATAGGAAATCCTCCAATTTTTCACTATTATTTATCTTCAAACAATGTAATTGATTTTGTAGGTGTAAAATTTGATTTTGATTTTTGATTCAAATAATGTACTATGTATCCCATGTGTGTTCAGTGGTTATTGTATCATAAATATATAGATGAATCTTACCGAACATGCTAATCATTATGTTCAAACAAGATTTTTGGTCTACTATATCAAAAAAATGTTCTTCAAGGTTTTTGTTATGTATTTGTATGGTACTTGAGACCACTCCTCACAAATCCTCAAAATTAAGGTGAATTTTCAACATCATCTTCCATGCAAAATAGTTGCTATTTTTCAACAACTATGAATAAGGAAACAACATATTCAAGACATTAATATCCATTTTCAACTTTCAAAAAATTAAAGACAATGTGTTTATTGGATCAAACTCAAAAGAAATTTTCGATGAATATATATACCCCTATATTTGCAGAAAAATAATATTTCTTCAACCTCAAAAAATAATTGTTTTGCCAAAAAAAATGGTATACTCCACAAGTCATTCATAGTCCCCCAAAATGTTTGATTTCAAAATGGTATGTTTAACACTTCAATATAAAAAATTTCTAGTGTTCCCATGGTGCAATACCTACTCCACCTCCAAAATATTCAAATTCAAGCTGGTATGCTTCAATACTTCAGTATAAAAAAATCTAATATTTCGTTGATGCAATACCTACTCCACCTTAAAAAAAAGCTTGGAATCCACCTTAAAAATGCACATGCTACACAATATTAAAAACATAAAGACATCAAGGGGAGTCACTATTGTTGTTTTGTTTAATGGGAAAGAGTCAAGTAAAACCAAAGTACCTACCTACATGGCATGTGGGGTAAAATATTTAATTCAACTTGGAAAAAAATATGTTCTATCTCCAATTGGATGATGCTCTTGCTTCTAATTAAATGAAGTCACTATTGTAAATTTACCATTTTTGAACTCTAATGATCAAATTATACATGTTAGAGTGTTGTTTACTTTTTTGCAGCATTAGAATATTTTATGTATTCTTTAAAATTGTTTCAACCACCATAGTCAATTTTTTTATGAATTTTTCAATGGGCCTTTCTAGAGCTCTATACCTCAAATGTTTTTCTCTTACTCTAAGGTAAACAAAAAATGTAGCATGTGACCTAATTTTTTTTTTCCTACACTAGTTTACTTTAGAGTTTGGATGTTTGAATAGCCTTCACATTTTGGCAACAACCCTTTTGTCAATGTCTTAGGGAAAATATTTCATTCTATAGAAAACAACTTAGATTTCAAGAATTTTAAGTTTTATTTCATCAAATTTTATGTTTCTAAAAATTATTTCTACCTCACAATGCCAATGTTAGGAATTATTACATCATTTTCCATGTGAAGCAACAAGTGGTATAACCACCCCTCACAAGTCTATGCATGTAGTATAGGATAAAGATACTTGGAATTTTGGTTAAGATTTTGTTATACCTAAAATATACACTCTATGTATTTGAATACCTATCACATAATAATGCAAAACATTGAAGCATTAAGTTCAAATATGTGATATCATAGTAGGTAGAAGAAATAAAAATTCACCTTTTGATCCTCCTCTATATTAAACATATAGAAGTTTCGAAGAGCACTCTATTTGAGAAAAGAAGTTTCAAGGGTAAAATTACATTGTATAAGATTGTTTAAGACAAACCTAAAAATAGAGGTAATCATCTATGTGAAACAAAATTCCACAAGGAATTCTAAGGTCTCAGGGTGAAAAACCCCTACCATTCAATCCCTTCTAAGACCAATAAGGTCATCAACCTACAAGCGATAACAAGGTCAAGTTTAACAAAAATGAAAAGGGATTATATATTTTTCCTAAATAATAAATTACCATTTCAAAAGGCATTAAGGAAGCCATGGAAGCTACTTAAAAATTACAAGAAATTAAGGAAGCCATAGAACCCCATTAAAACATATAAGGGACCAAGGAAGCCATTGAAGCTTTTTAACAGTTGCAAGAAACTCACTAAGAGTCAAGAGAGCAACATTGAAGAAATCAAATTGCTAAAGAAAATTGTTAAATTAAAAATAAGAGTGAGCTATAGACTCAAGAAATAAAACAGTCCAAGGGAACTGTTGGTCTAAAATTTGTCTTGTTTATGGATAAGCAATGCACCCTATACTTCAGCCAATAGTTTGATTAGATGAAATGAGATTTCTCTTGATATCAACCTGTAAATAAGGTTGGTTCCTTATAACATATGTAAAATAAAATAGGGGTTTGATCTTAAGGGTAAAGAGATAGAAGGGGGTATGAGAAGATAAGGAGGAACTATTGGTATAAAATTTGTCTTGTTTATGGATAAGCAATGCACCCTAGAATTCAGCCAATAGTTTTATTAGATGAAATGATATTTCTCTTGATATCAACCTCTAAAGAAGGTTGATTCCTTATAACGTATATAAAATAAAATAGGGGTTTGAGCTTAAGGGTAAAGAAATAGAAGGGGGTATGAGAAGATAAGGATTTAAAAAAATAGAATAAATATGGATGGGATATAGTGTAATAGCATTGGATGTTGTTGTATAATGAGCTAACACAATCAATTTAAAAGATCATTAATAGACCAACCATAATCATATGCAATTGAATATTTATTAAAATTTAATTATCTACTCTAATAATTACAAAGACTTAAAATAATAGCAATCCAACAACAATCTTAATAGTAAAATTCACTTTAATAGAATAGACTAAACATCTAAGTGTAACAAAAATGACTTAAAGCAAAGATGCATTCATAAAAACCTATAATTACACAACAATGGAGGCCAAACAACTATCACTTATTATTAATTAGTAGTAAGATTGCACAACAAATATCTAGGCAAGGACTATAGAGTTGGACCCTTCAACTAGAAATGTCATGACTTATTTATAGGTTACATTGTAAAATTTATGGTAGAAGATTTACAATCAATTATAGAACTATTATAAAAAAAACTTGGTAGAGAAAGATCCAAATGTTGAGGTGGTTCATTTATATCTCATTCTACATTTGAAGTTGAATTCTCATGTAACCTACTCCATTGATATGCAATTATCATCTATAAGTGGATAAGTGATTGCAATCAATTTTTTAGAACCATTTTTTTCATACTTTGATGGTGTTAAATTGGTAAGCTAGAAAACATTGAGGTGCTTATGGTATTTCAGAGGAATGTGTATTGAGATTAGGATCCTATTTTGCTTATAGTGCTCTTCAAAACTACCTTGGATTTGTTCATTGCTTTAGGGATGTCGTTGCTAGGTAAGATTTGAATTTGATCATTGTGTCTTTGAATGCTTTGGCTTTGTGCAAAGAACACTTTGGCTTTGTGCACTTCACTCCTCTTGCATGATGCCAGGATTTAGTACCGAGGTGCTAATATCATCATTAAAACATGTTTGATTTTTTCAACGTAGCTTTGCACCTCATAACTTTATTCAATTGGAATTTGGAGCTTTCACTTTCATGGTTTCAGTATTCTCTTTACCTTTGTTGATGTCATCGCTCAATTTAGCCTGACCTTGTGCATTGTAATTTTATGCATCCCAACTTTGCACATCTTTGGATTTTCTTGATATCATGTTGATGTCACCATTAAGAAAGGTCCATCTCCATTTACCTTGGATTCTTGCATTCTAGCTTTGTGCATCCCAGTTTCATGCATTAACTCTTTTTTCATCGTATCGGGCTTTGGTGTAGAGGTGTTGACATCACCACCAAGAAGATATCAAATTTATGCACCCTCTCATTCTTTAAAACACTAAGCCAAATTTAAGAAAAAGAGATTGACTTTTAGAATTGCAAATGGGATCATGAATTTGACCTATATGAATGCGGTAAAGTGCAACAAAAGCACAATTCAAAAGAAGCAAAACTTTAAAATAATCTCAAAAGAAGTAAAAAAGGATTTAAAAAGTTTATAAAAATATTGAAGAGTAAAGACTACATATTTTAAATAAACTATAGGCATGTTTTCCCTGGTCAATAACCAGCATGACCAAAGGAATATTGCATGAAGACATATTGAATGATTGGAAATTTATCAATAGGTATAATAATTTCAATTGTTACAATTATTAAATGCTCCAAGACTATCATCAAATTTAAAACATTATCAATGTCCTATGTGGATAGAAATTCCATGAAATCACTGAAGAACAAAAGTAAAAAGTTCATGAAAATCATCCAAAGTCGGTTAGATCTAAAATATGAAAAGCATTAGTTCAAATAGTAGTTGGTTATCAAACAAGGCACCTATGAAAAATTACCACGTAAGTCTTATATAATATTAGTTAAAAAGAAGCTCGAGGTACATCAAAAAAGAAATCACTTGCAAGATTTTAAAAAGAAGAGTGCAATGCATCAAAGAGATATCACCTCTAATATTTTGAAGAGAAGCTCAATGCACATCAAAGAGAAATCACCTCCAACGTTTTAAAAACAAGAGCGTTGTGCATTAAAGATAAATTACTTCCAAGATTTTGATAAGAAGACAAAAATGCAGTCACCTCCAAGCAAACACATTCAAGTAAATTTAATCAGGAAACCATTGCTACTACAAGAGCTTGTATGACCTCTCAATATTGGTAGGAGAGGAGATAAAATTAAGTTTTTATGCAAGAAATTTGGCATGTTCATGTGCTAATTTATATCACTTTGTGAAGAACAAATTTTTGGGAAAAGAGAGTATAAATATTTGAACATGCTTAGGTAAAGAACTCTTTAATCAAGGGTGCCTCATTATCAATTAGAATTAGGCATGTGCGCATGCAAAATACTTTCCAATTAGAGCACCTCATCATCAATTAAAAGCATATACATGCTTAGGCAAAAAAATATTCAATCGAAGCGACTCCTCATCAATTAGAAATAAACAAATGCACAAGGAAAAGTAGAGCATATAACCAACTTGAAAATCGATTGTCCCACATTGATAGTGGGTAAACCAACTAAATGAAATAAATTATTGTATTTCTAATTTTTTAAATTGTAGGTAAAATACAAATGCTTATAAATTTTTAAAGAAATAAAAAAATTCTAAAGAATATTTTTTGAACTCTACCCATAATATTTTTGCCCAATGAGACATTAAATTTTCACGATTTTAGGCATTATCAAAACATGATTATAGGATTATATATACTCATCCAAAAGCATTTGTGAGGTTGATTCACTGAAAATAAAATATTTAAATTTTGTAAAAGTTTACTATGGCTAGTGGAGCTCAAATTTCTTGTTGTTTGATTCCCAACTACTAAGGAGTAATAATTATGTTACCTAGAAAACCAAACTTGGAACTCAACTTGAGTTTGAGAAAGTATGATAATTAGTAGACAAGACCACTACCTATCCTAAATAAGTAAACAAAGACCGAATAAAATTTAACAAGGCACACATAAAGGCAATATTAGTCATCAAGTTTGGAGTAGAAAATGAAATCCAAGCATACATTCAATATTTAACCATGGCCAATGATGCATAGGATAAGCTACAAATAGCATTTGAAGCATATTTAAAATAAATTTATATTTCTCTAGAGCTAGATCCATCGCTTAAAGATGAAGAGTAGAGAAATTGAAATCTTACATAAGGAGAATTTCAAAGTTACAAATATCATTACAAGTATTGTGAAATTAGGTATCTGACAAAACATTGGTTCCAATTATTTTAAAATCTCTTCCATAAAAATACAATATCTTTTTAACAACATAAAATATCATTAAATAAATACCAAGCTTTGAAAAGTTAGAGAACCTATTTCAAAAAGTAGAGGCCTCACATACAAAACATGAAAAAGAGCAATTACTTCTTTCAAATAAAAAAGTGAAGCAACCATTCAAAAGAGGCATCAAACCTCCATAGAACTTCCCATAGAGTATTAAATATCAAAGATATTAGAATCAGTGAATGATTATCCAAGAAATACTTTTCACACACAAAAGATGAGTGAATATTGTGACAAAAATAACCATACAATGAAGGAATGCTGGCATAATCTATTTAGAAATAGATCTCCTTCAAGAGAGATGAAACAAAAAAAGACAAAACATCTTCAAACAAACAAAATCAAAATTGGAAAAAAGGTATATCAAAATAATGTAGTCAAATATAATCAAGTTAAAGAAGAAGAAGAAGAACATGTGTTTGTTGCACAAGCACAACTAAAACAACATAAAAATATTTGATATGAATCCAGAGCAACTAAAAAAATGAGAGATCGAGAAAGTTGGATCCATCCAAATCATCCATATTGTTAAACAAGAAATGATCACTCCAAGCCAAGAAATCAATAGGAGGAAACACTACCAAGATACAAAGGCGAACATTATAAGCACAAGATATGGGATACCTCTAAATACGATAAGTTCAGTACATTATGGAATGAAGATG
Organism: Wollemia nobilis; assembly: GCA_028583015.1. NCBI lineage: Eukaryota > Viridiplantae > Streptophyta > Pinopsida > Araucariales > Araucariaceae > Wollemia > Wollemia nobilis. Next base: position 144,160 of record JAQPPZ010017244.1, read on the forward strand.
GTGCATTCAAACTTAATTTTTTTATACTCATTTTTCCAAGTAAAGAGAAAATCATTTGCAAGATGAATGGCCTATTGTGAAGAAATATTTGAAGAAGCATGGAATAGCTTACAAAATTGATCTTGTTTGTAGAAAATTATCTATTTTTGCAACTTGAATAAGATATTTATACATAATTTTTAAATATGAGGATCTCATAAAAATCTTATCAAGGATTGTACCAACACTACAAGTAATCAAGATACTAAATAATAAGATGCATTGTGATATTATCAAGATTGACAACATAATACAAGATAAAGGAAGATTTATTAGATAGTGTCAATAGCTATTGGGCCCCAATGGTTCAATTGTAAATACTATAGAGCACTTGATGGATTGCTATATTCTTATTCAAAGAAAAATTATGGTGACTATGGGATCATTTAAAAGGGTTGAAACAAGTATGCAAAATTGCTAAAGATTGCATTCAAAATATACATCCCATTTATCATATCAAATAAATTATGATGAAAAAACTTTTAAAAAGTCTAGGATTTGATCATAATGGAATAAATAAAAAGAAGAGAAATATTTAGTAGTAGAATAAGTCCTATACAACCTTTTTACACTCACATGCAAGACAAAAAGTAACCAATCAATTCAATGGTCAACTTTGGATGCATTATAACACATCTTCACTTGAAGACATTGGAAGAAACGCATAATTCATACATTGAATTGTATAAATATTGAATGAGTATTTTTAATAAAAATATTTTTGCAATTAATGATCGATGGAACCTGACACTCCTAAGTATCAAAGTATAAAGCCTATAGTAAGGGGGGAATTTCTCTCTCAAATTCCAACATCACCCTAGAACATTTCATCAAGTTAGAATCCTAGATAGGTCTAAGACAATGATGTAATATGAAGGGAAAATGTTAGGATTTATTACATCATAGTCCATGTGAAGTGGCAAGTGGTATAACCACCCCTCATAAGGTCTATGCATGTAGTATAGGACAAAGGTAGTTAGAAGTTTGGTTAAGAGTTTGTTATGCCTAAAATAAATATTCTATATTTTTAAACACCTATCACTTCGTAATGTGAATCATCAAAGCATTGAGTTCTAATAGGCACCACACTTACAAACTATTGAAAACGTCTCTAATATTTACTATTTTGAGTTTCTTACTATAGTTTCTCCTTTATTTGGGACACAATGACAACTTCCCTTGAGAACCAAGTTTCACATTAACTTTTTTTTACCATGGCCTGATGACCCTTCCTCTTGGCAGTGAAAATTTAGACACATGCACAAAGAAGAATGACTTGAATTTTCTACTCATCAATGATTTTTTAATGATGTGTAATCATTTGCATAGAATTTCTTATCAAAAAGTATGATGTCGATATCCTTGTCATCATATTATTCTTGATCTCTATAATTTTATGGTACCTTTCACGATCAAGCCTATGAAATAAACATCAAACAAAAAGTAAAAATCTGTAGATTTTTTTTCACAAATATGAGTAGGACATTATCCATTACTCTCTTCTTCAAACAATTTAATAATAAACAATCATGATTATCTTAAATTAATAAGGTCTTCTATTCCTCACATAACCTGATCATTAAATGGCTTCTTGGATTAGGTAGCATGTCTTCATCTCTTAGATTATAAACTTTGAATGGTGTTTTCTACTCTACAATGTTGGTCTCACCTCTAAAATATTGAAGTTATGATACCACATGTTATGAATGTAGATTGGCTATGATAAAATTTGCATTGATGTGATAGATGTATTATACAAATAAGAATTAAAAAAAAAAGGTTTTTGATTACAACTAACTTATAACTACCCCCATAATTCTTAGAATTGATTACATGTTTTTTATAACATTATCTTATTGTAGTAATACCATTATGTGGCTCATGGAAATATGGTATTAATATGGTCTTAATATAATGCCACATAACCAATTTTAAAAATTATAAAATTCAAAACCCCTGTCTTAGCATTGTGTTATTGCTTATGCGAACAACAACTAAATGTTAGAAGTGGAAAAACATAATTTAATAATTTAAAAATAAAAATGAGTCAAAAACATATAAAAAAGATAAAAATTTAAAATATCTTTCTACTAGGAAATTCAATGCTAAGATATGATTTGCATAGGATTAGCACATGAAGTTAGGACATGAGTTTGTTAAATGTTAAATCCTAAACTAAAATGCAACTTTAACAAAATAAGAGACAAGTTACTAATTTTTAAGTGAGTACAAAAGCTAGAAGCAATTATACATACCAAATATTCCATCACCATTAGAAATATAAGCTCTAATAACCACCAAATAACCTTAAAATACTAAGTAAAATAAATGTGTTACAATACACCATACAATATATGCTTAGTATTTTTAGTTGATAAGTTCAAATTCCAAAATATTCACTAAGTACAAAATATATAAATTATAGTGTTTTCTAAAGCCTATAATAAGTCTCTTAGGGATCACTAAAATAGTAGAATACATCAGACTCCTTGATGAATGAAGCCTCTTACTTAGAAACCATGACAATGATAGCAATAAATTTAAATTCATCTCAAACTTGTATAATTAACTAGAATGGAATAGCACATAGCTTTCCAACAAAAGCAGTAAAAGGAACCTCGACAATTTCTATAGCCACTAATTTTAGCTTTTCTAAAAGAGATAGACACAAGCAACCAAAGGGTGGTGTAAATATCATAACTTTGCATATTTTATAATATAGCACCTAGTCCTCAACCTCTTCTCTAACCACCTTTTTTTTAAGATCTATGATAGATCCTTTGCTATTGGTTGAATCATCACTTCTTCCCTTAGGTATTTACCATTACTTCTATCCTTGGGATTATATCATTTGTTTTGATCCCCCTCTCATGCAATTAGGAACTTGAAACATCCTATTATATGTTCTCTTTGGGCTAGATGTTGTGACACTTGAATTAGAGAGCTTTTAGAGTATATTTTAAGTTTACTAGGATAGTATGTGTTCCAAGATAGTCTTGTTATCATTTCCAAGATATTATTGTTGTCATTTTGTTCTTATCCTAGTTTGTTATTTTTAGAGGGTTGTGATCCATTCGGTTATACCTACCTCATGATCTATGGCTCATATCGCACCTCTTATTGTACGGTGGATATTTACCCCTTCTCTTTTTTGTTATGATTTGATGGTTGATATACACCCTTGTAAGTAAGGTTTCTCTATTGAGTAACATTATTATTTTATTTTTTAAAGCAAAAAACCCCTTGCGGGGTCACCTTGGTCTGAGAGACCACGAACAGGGGGTTCTACACCGTCAAAGTCACCCGGGAGTCGCACCCAACCCTGCCTGCACCAACATTATCAATTGGATTTTGGATACCCAATTCAGCTTTTTGGTAGGGTGGATATTTGAACCTGGGACCTCTCTTGGAGGATTTCCCTCTCCTCTCCAACTCACCTACAACACCTGGGTGTTGAGTAACATTATTCATATTTAGAGCTTCTTTCATGTTTTATTGTGATGCTTTTCAATATTCTTTGATTTTGGGCTTGGAATGTTATTTTGCATTAGCTAACATTCCTTTCATGGTATCAGAGCCTTGAGAATGTTGAAAGCATCCATTGAAATATTTTGCATATTTTTCCCATATTTGGGCATGCAAGAGGAAGATCATTTGGATCTACTTTAGGATATCGTTCGTGTGTGAGATCTGGTGGAATAAATTTATTTGATTGATTAAATCTAGTGTATTTACACATGGTGGATTGTCTTTCTCTAAATCTATTCCCATTGATCTGATCTAGTGGATTTACTGATCGTGCATGAGATCTAGTGGATTTACTACTATGCATTGTCTTTCTCCAGATCTACTCCTGTTGATATGATTCGTGAGTTTGAGGGATAAATTTATGCATCGTGAGGATGCCAAGAACAAATCCATTTTATGTGGCTCCTGCGATAATTGCAACACTATTTTTTGGCCAATTTTTGCCACCAACACTATTTTTCAGTAATTTTCGGTGGTTAAAATATGATACCAACAATTAAAAAGTTTTTCGGTAGCTCAAAAGTGGTTCCAGTGATCTCTTGCCTTTTTTTATGGATTTCAATTTTTTAGTGGATGGATCTCAATTTTCCAGTGGATGAATTCCATTTTTTTGGCAAACGGATTTCATTTTTTTGGCGAACGGATTTCATTTTTTTGACAGACGAATTTGGTTTTTTTCGGTGGATGGATTTCAATTTTTTGGCGGATATTTTTTGATTTTTGGTAGACGATTTTTTTTGCATTCCGACGGGAAACACACATATTGATCTGAAGATTTTTTTTTGTGTGCCTCAAGTTTGGTGGGTCCTTATATTTAATCTTTTTTGATTAAATATTTGCTCAAAGTTTTAAATGGTGTCCAAAATTAAATGTTGTTCAAAGTTTTAAATGGTGTCTAGAATTAAATATTAGATCATTAAATATTTGATGTTCATTGAAGAGAATTTAGAGCATTGAAGAGCATTGATGGTCGAATTAAATATTTGAGCCTCTTTTAAATTAATTGCATTACTAGAGCATTCAGAGTCTGTTTTCAACAATATTTTTTTGCATTGTGAGTATAATTTTGAGGGCTTCAACTTGAACCCATTCTTTGTATCAAAATATCATTATAAGCCTGATTTATAAAGGTATTTTCTTGTGGGGGGTATTTCATTGTAATAAGCCTAAATAAAATCTTTTTGGGTTGGGGGTTGTTGTCAGTGAGGATTTTTGCACCCTTTGTGTTGTTTGGCTTCATTTCATGTGGTCTTGTGGTGTTTTCAAGATGAATTTGTTAAGTTTAATTGAGCCTCTCACACCATACAATTATCACACATGGAAACCACACATGCTAAACCTTCTTGCACAAAAAGGTTTATTACATCTTCTTGAAGAGAAACACCATATTTCACAAAAGAATATGAGATTTGTTTAAAACAAAAAAATGGATGAAGCAAGGGACTTAAATAACACACATGTCAATGAAAGTCTTTGGTTTCACTTAGATGGTTGTATAGCTCCTTTTCAGTGTTGGGAAAAATTACAAAATTTATTTGGCAAAGCTGATCAAATAAGGTGTATGCAACTTGATGCGGAACTTATAGATTTTTCTCTTGATGATTTCCCCAACATTGTTGACTATATCACAAAATTCAAAGAGCTCTTGACACAGTTTAAGGGAAGTGGTAAAACTACAACTAAAGAGGAATGCGTGTATCTCATTTTGGCAAAGTTAAGGGGGGAATTTCAAAATTTTACCTCCACCTTTCTCTCCACCATGGGTGCTCTTGGTGCAAACTTTAATTTTCCCACCTTAGAACAGTTTTGTGATAGACTTACACGAGAAGAAATCAAACTTTTCAATTTTGAGTCTTCCACCTCTTTGTATAAATCTTTAGTAGCATCCAATTCTAAAGGTAAAGGCAAACCCAAATGTAAGCCTAAAACCACTTCATATCCTTCACAATCAAGTCCTAAACCATTAGAATCCAAATCTAAATGTAAAGAGTCTATTGAACATTTGAGCTCATTTAGTTGTCATTGATGTCAAGGTGAGAAGTTGTCATTGATTTCAAGTGAACACATGAAGTTGTCATTAACACCATGGAGTACACCATCATTGAAGCCAGGATAAATGCAAAGAGTTGGAGAAAATTTGTCAAAATATTGTTTTATAAGGGTTTTTGTTAAAACCATGGTGGCAAATTAAAAGGTTTTTATTAAAACCATTATGAGGATATAATGGCTTCATTAACCATCATAATGGCAGAATTAAGGTTTTTATTAAAAACCATGGTGGCAAAATAATTTTCATCAAATCAGTGAAGAAAAAATGAAGGTTTAAATTTTACCTAAAGGAGGATTTAATTTTTATTAAAGTCAATGGTTTATAAATATAATTTATAAAATTTAAATTCTTTTAGAATTTAAATAATTTACAAATTATAAATGTGGTAAGAAGCGTCAACGTCATCGAATATTATGGAGCGCTGAATTCTAATCCATATGGTGAATTTGTGTATAAATAATATGCCAAAGGGGCATTCAAAATTACCCCTCTTCAATTTAATTTTCATGCGACCGAGCTAAAAGTAATTCGTGCAATCACTGATTGTTGAGGAAGAAGACAAAGAGTTTGTTTGTCTTTTAGCACCAAGAAGAAGATGAAAATGGAGAGCGTAAGTTCTAACCCACATTTGACAGAGTGGTCCATTGGTAGTGCACATTTTGTGAGAGCATTGGGATTGGAAGAGTCCATGATCGATTCACATGGAGTTGGCGTGTTTGTCTTGAGCGCCAAGGGGAAAGGTTTTTGGCATGCGTTCATTTTGAGTGCTAGACTTAGGAGGAAGAGCACAAAGTGCTCTTAAGGTTTCAAATGTGCATCTAGCGCATGTGATGGGCAAACTCGTGGCTAGGGCGCACGAGGAGGCAGTGATTGAGAGTTTGAATCCTATAAGTGGCAAAGGTATTTTTGATTAAAATAAATTTTATTTGCCTATAGTTTTTCCTAAAGTATTATTTGGAGTTATAAGGGTATGTGAAAGGTTGTTTGCTTGGTTCATGTTGTAGGAGTTACGAGGAAAGTTAATTTAATTTTTTTCTAAGTATTTCTTGCCATTAAATTTAATTAAAAATGTTTTGAGTTAATTTTTGGTGGATGATAAATTTATTTTATAGTTGGAGTGATAAGGTGTAATTGAGTTTTTTGCATTACATTGTGAGAAAGATCTATTCTCTAATCTATTTGAGTTTGGCATAGAAGTGTTTGTGGTTGTGGCGGATTTATGAGATCCTTTCATCATCAAGAAAAAAGTATGAGCACATTCTTCCATAGTTGAGTTGATTGATTGGTTTTTTGGAAAATAAGTTTGGAGTGAAAAGGACTTGATTAAGGTTTTCCTATTGAGTGTGTTGAGTTAATGCTTCAAGGTTTTATGGAATAAAGAGTTGTTATTAAAACCTTATTTTATAAGTATTGTTGTTGACACCATTGGTTGTGTGAAGAACTTGAACTAGGGCATGAGAATCATTGTTATGTGATAGTTGTTTTATAAGCATTGTTGTTGAAGTGAGTTATTGAGTAAAGAACTTGAACTAGGGTTTGCAAAGATCATGAGTATCATTGTTATGTGAGAGTTTTTTATAAGCATTGTTGTTGAAGTGAGTTATTGAGTGAAGAACTTGAACTAGGGTTTGCAAAGATCATGAGTATCATTGTTATGTGATATTTGTTGTTGAGCATTGTTGGAAATATTTTGAGTTGGTGTTTACATGCTTGGACTAGGGTTTGAGAGAGACGATTATTTTATTGAGTGATTGGTTGAGTAGATTTGATTTAGCCTAGTCAAGTGGAAGTGTGAAGTTATTGTTCAAGTTCCATAAAATAAACTATTCTATATTCTGAATTGAGTTGAGAAAGTGATTGAGCATTGAGTTGAAATTGAAGCATTGTAAGTCTCTAATAATTCTCCTTATGTTTCTAAGGGAGTGATTGTAAGTGATTGAGCATTATGATAAGTGTAGAACATATTGAGTCTCTAACAATTATCTTTATGTTTCTATGAGATTGAACAAGTTCTGTGTGGACTTGTTGAGCTGATTTGAGGTAAGTCTTTGAGAAGACTTGTGGATAGATTTTGTGTGAGCCTTTGTGAAAGCTTACAATACAGATATTGAGCAGATTTGGATAAGTTCTTGAGAGGACTTATTGAGTAGATTGGGCAAGTTCTTGAGAGGACTTGTAGAGCAGATTTGGATAAGTTCTTGAGAGGACTTATTGAGCAGATTGGGAAAGTTCTAGAGAGGACTTGTAGAGTAGATTTGAGAAAGTTCTAGAGAGAACTTGTGGAGAATAATTTGAGCAAGTTCTAGAGAGGACTTGTGGATAGATTAGTGTGAGCTTTTATGGAAGATTACAAGGAAGATTTGAGATAAGTCTTTGAGAAGACTTGAGAACAGAGTTGGTGCAGATTTGAGAATAGATTTGTACCAAACCAGAGATAGAGATTGAGCAGATTTGTGCTAGACCGAAGGACTATGTTTAGTGTAGATTTGAGGACAAATTTTGAGCAGAGTTGTACTAGACCAAAGGACTATGTTTAGTGCAGTTTTGAGATAGAGCTTTAGATGTAACAGAGCAGAGAGGATAATAGTCTCCAGTGGATAGAGATCCATCATCCAGAGTAGTGAGGACATGTCTTCTGAGTGGGGACAAGAGTCTTCAGTGGAGAGAGATCCACAAGCCAGTGCAGTGGAGGCAGTAGTCTTCTAGAGGATCACCAGCCAGAGCAGAGGAGAAGGAGTTCTCCTATGGATAGAGATTAGGATATTGGTGTCTCCTTTGGACAGAGGTCCATAAATATTGTAATAGGGAAAGGATTCCCAAGAGATTGATTGAGAAAATTTTAGTGAAATATTTTCTTCATGGAGTAGCCCACATTGGGTTAACCACATAAATTGTGGTGTCTCTATTATGTGTGGTGATTTATGCATTACTTTGATTATTGCTGTTGATATTGCTATATTTACATTGCATAATATTGATTGGAAAGAAAAGTAAAAAGTGGTCTTATACTATTCACCCTCCCTCTCAGTATAAGCTTGTGTTCTTCGTGAGTCTTTCAAGAAAAAGGATAAGTCTAATGTCACTTGTACCTATTATGGGGAAAATGGTCATTCAGAAACCAAAATTTGGACGAAGTTGCATGACTTAGAGGTTGCCATGAAGAAAAACAATATTGATGGTCCTATAGAAAATGATAAGGCTTTGAATGCCCAAGGAAGATCTTTTGAGTCTTTTTTAGATAATTGGGTTCTGGATTCTGGTGCTTTACACCATATGACTTCTTCTAAGGAGTCATTTACATCCCTTTTTCGAGTTCAACCTCTAATATTGAAGGCAGAGACTCATATTTCATTCTTATCAAAGGGAAAGGTAATGTTTTGTTAGATGGTGGTCGCATAAATGATGTTCTTTTATGTTCCAAATATTACCACCAATCTTCTTTCTATCTATAAAATTTGTAACTCTGGGACAAGAAAGACTATTTTGTTCACACCACAAGGAGCTAAAATTATAAGGTTTTTGGAACCACATTCATTGTTTGCAAAGGGAGTTGTTGATAATAGAGTGAGACTATATCATTTAAAGTGTTTTTATGATACTTCATCTTCTTATTCTTCTTCTTATTCCCTAGATAATCCTCATGATCCTTCCATTGTTGATCAGATTGATAAACATCTTGATGAAGAACCTATTCTTGAGGATCCTACATCGGCTGCCACCGTGCTTAGATGGGTATATACCAAAATTGATAAGGCAACACCTTTCATTTAGGGGCTTCCACATTCTAGACATGCTCATGCACATTCTACAGGTATTGACCTTGTTTGTCAATCACTTTGAGTGATCCATAGTCTTTTTCATAGGCTTATGGGATACAAGAGTGGGATGATGCTATGGTAGTTGAGTATTATTCTTTGATGAAGACTCACACTTGGGATCTTGTTCTTACTAAAGGAAGAAATTTGGTTTGTTGTAAGTGGGTTTATCGAACCAAATATGCAGTAGATGGGTCCATTAATAAGTACAAAGCACATCTTGTGGCTAAGAGATTTTCACAGGTTGAAGGTATTGATTACTCTAAGACCTTTGCTCTTGTTGACAAGATGGATTCAGTTTGGTTTGTACTTGCACTTACTGCATCACAATGATGGTATGTTTATTAGATGGATGTGAATATTGATGAGGACATATTCCTCCACATATTCCTTCTTCTTTCTTTCTCTTCTAGCAGATGGTTTTTTTTCCATGTGGTTTTTCATCATATTTCTAGAAAAGTTTTATGTATATATTGTACAAGAGTACCTTATCAAGCCTTGTTGTTGGGAATCATATTTGTGGATATGTCACTTGTTTGGTTTTGTTTGTTTATCCACTACCTCCTAATATCATTTAAGGTGGGGTGTTAGAGTGTATTTTAACTTTACTAGGATAGAACATGTTCCAAGATAGTCTTGTTGTCATTTCCAAGATATTCTTGTTGTCATTTTTTTCTTATCCTAGTTTGTCATTTTTAGAGTGTTGTGATCCATTCGGTTATACCTATCTCATGATCTATGGATCACATCACACCTCTTGTTGTACGGTGGATATTTAATCCTTATGATTGGATGGTTGATATTGTACACCCTTGCCTATTTAAGCAAGTCTTCTCTATTGAGTAATATTATTTAGATTTAGAGCGTCTTATTTCATGTTTTATTGTGATTCTTTTTAGTATTCTTTGATATTGGGCTTGGAATATTATTTTACGTTATCTAATATTCCTTTAAGGAATAACATAACTTGCAATCCAATTGTCCCTCATTCTAAGCATTGACATTTTTTTAAGGTCATGGAGGAGTATATAATACACATGATTATGTTTTTTTTTATCTCCCTAGTATCTAACTTCTCCTAAAGGAAAACCATGTGGCATAATGAGCTTTGAGTGTTTGATAATACTAAAATTTAAGGGATACATTTTCAAATGTACAAGACCTTGGAGCAAATTAAAAAGCTAAAAATATTTATTGTGCAAAATAATTACTCAAGGAAACAAGGTTGCCCTTGAGGTTTAGCATCTACTGAATCTGTTGGACAACTGGGCAAATGATCCCTACACTTTAGCTTGTGTTTCACCCTCCCCACCTCATCAAAGGAATTCCTCTTCTCAATAGAGAGCTCAAAGTCAAAAGAGATCCTAGGGAAGGACTATGACTAATCATAGCCATAACTTGTAGGATTGACATGCCAGGGATGGATTCCACTCCCTACAATACTTATAGAAGTTTCATGATTGGGATTCCTCCTTCAGATGGTCTACCACTCTACCCCAGACCATAGGAAATACCCTAGAGTTGTAAGGAAAGGTTTTTGGATGGGACCCAATTACAAAAAATCCTAATACTGCCATAAAATGGAGCAATCCTTCATATAAGGACCTCCTTACTCTACTAGTGCTACTCCTATGGTGACTTGAGTGTTAGAAAGCCTTTTTTCCTTTTTTTTTTTTTATAGCTACCCCAAGCACTTTTGGCCTTGGATTGGTTTATTGCATAGGATTATGGGGTGTGCTTCCACACCACTTTTGTTTTTAATTATGTACTCTTATTATTCTTTATTTAATAATACTATGTCACTTTCAACAAAAAAAATACAAGATATTTTTTCAAGAGTGGGATTTGATGTTCAAGTGATAAAATCAATAATTATTCAAAAGGGTATTTTTTCTATATCTTTTAAAAAAGGAATGCAATGAAATTTACATTTATAAAAATATTCCAAGATTTTAGACATTGTACTACACCTCCAAAAGTTTTATCAATTTGAACTTAATGGTTGAATGCTATTAAAAAATTAATGCTCTTTAAGTTTTAAAAAATAACATAAAAATCTTGCCTATCCTGTTGGAATTCACAATATTATTTAGAAATTAATATAAGCAATCAATCCACTCAAATATTATATAGGCATAAAAAATGAAAAATAAATTAGAGATGAAAATATTTGAAGGTGCTCATAGGCATCATAAACAACCATTATACAATATATATTATATTTACAATATTCCAATAATACAAATGAGATGTGGTGGGGGTTATTTATACCAATACCAAAAACCCCAATTACATAATAAATTTTAACCTATGCCTATATATAAAGAGGCCTTAAGGTTAATTATAATTTATATAATGGGTTTAACCATAACAAGATTAATGAAGGACCATAGGTCTTACATAATAAAATATTATAATAAATTCAATAAATTATACAATTCCCTTAGGCCTATCAAGATTACATAATAAAATGTTGACATTAGCCATGAATTTGATTACACTTTTAATACCCCTCATAATATAAGTTGAGGGACCAAGGAGAGAAGATATTAGTGATAATAACGTCTTTTCCCATAATGGATGCCCTAGTGGGACTTTGCAATTGAGGCAAATCCTTCACAATTTTCCTCATCCACTAGAATATGTACACCAATCTTCAAGAAATTAGCTTCAATCCTTTGCAATTTTAGCAATCAATTATTCATTGTATGTCTCTCCCTCTTACAATATATTCAAGTGATATTCAATTTATTTGAGAAATTAGCCTAATCCTTGAGCCTTTGGGCCTTAACCTCCTTATATTTGAATTCCTTTGCATGAGCCTATATCTATGGATTCCCACCATAATTTTGCATTACCACCTAAAACTTAAGTAGAAAAGAAAAGGTTGATTAAGAGTAAGAGTCTTTTGAGATTCCAAATATATAGGAATCATACGTTAGGTTCAACATCTAAAAATAAGGGGAGATATTATATGAAGAGTTCTACCCAAAATTATTCCAGAATAATTAATACAAAAATAAATAACTCAGAAGAAAACAACAACTCACAATAAATCATGCACATAGAACACACGAGATTTACCCTGGTTCACCCAAAATGGACTACTTCAGCAAACAAGAGCCACATATCCTTTGATATTATTATTCACTTCCTTGCTCGTAATGGGATATTACAATCAATACAACCCTAAACTACAATGTGGTATTAGAATACCGTGGGTACAATACCATGGACTAAAACCACCCATACCCACAAATCATAGGAATCCCACCAACACCTTCGAAAATAGCTCCAATAACATCTTCAAAAAAATAGGGCTAAAAAATTTGGACCGCTGAAGTAGGGGTCTATCGTACAGTACTTCCTTTGCAAAGGATGAGACACATCCAACATTATCCCACTTGTTGAATACTTTGTAAAAAGGCTGTAATCAATATTAGTTAGAACACTCAGTCTTGCAAGACACATTTCAATTGTACAAAACATGAACCTTTATGTGCTAACTGCCTTTGTTAAAGCATCTGCAACATTTACCTTGGTATCCACTTTTTCCAAGAATACTTTCTTTTGTTCAATCATGTCCCTACTGAAGTGGTATTTTGTATCAATGTGCTTTGTTCTTGAATGGTAAGTTGGGTTCTTTCCCGAAAATATAGCACTTTGGTTGTCACAATTTATCTTCACAGCTCCTTGAAAGAACCCAATCGTAGCACATAGTCTTTGTAGCCATACTGCTTCCTTACTTGCATCAGTGGCTGCTATGTATTCAAATTTAATGGTTGAGAGAGCAACAACAATTTACCTTTTACTCATCCAACTAATAGCCCCTTCAAACAAGTTGAATACATAAGCACTATTAGATCTTCTATTGTCAAGATCTCCAGCCCAATCTGCATCAAAAAAAATTCTATATCCAAGGATCTCTTTTTGTTACCCGCACCTTCATAACAAATTGAAAAATCATATGTACCACGCAAATATCTGAAAACCCTTTTTACAATAGTCCAATGCCCTTTACCAGGTTTAGACATGTATCTGCTCAAAAATCCCACTACATAGGCAATATCTGGTCTAGTACATACCATGGCATATATTTAACTCCCTACAACAGTTGCATAAGGAACATGGGATTTTTCTTCTACCTCTTCTTCTATTTTTTGATATTGTTCAGCAAACAATTTTTCCCCTAAAGGAATAGGTACCTTCACTAGTTTGCAATCCTACATACTTAATCTCTTCAATACTATCTCAACATACTTCTTCTGATTAAACCATAGCTTTTTGTTTGAACGATATCGACTTATTTGCATACCCAAAATAAAATTTGCAGGGCCAAGATATTTCATGTCAAACAATGATGCTAACTGAGACTTCACTTCCCTGATCATTTACTTACTATTTCCAATTAGTAACATATCATCAACATACATAACTATAATAACAATTTCATTACCAATTTTCTTTAAGTATACACAATGATCAGCATTGCTACGAACAAAATCAAGTCCTAAAACATAAGTATCAAATTTTTGATACCACATTCTAGGTGATTATTTCAGTCCGTACAAATATTTCTTTAACTTACATACAAAATCCTCCTTTCCTTCAGCAATTAATCCTTCAGGATGTCTCATATAGATTTCTTCCTCTAAATCACCATGAATGAATGCACTTTTTACATCCATTTACTCTATTTCAAGATCAAATGCAATAGCCACAGATAAAAGAAATCTTATTGAGGTTAGCTTTGCAATAGGAGAAAATACTTCACCATAATCAATTTTCTCTACCTGAGAATAGCCTTTAGCAACCATGTGAGCTTTATATTTCTCCAATTTACCTTCAACATTCTACTTCTTCTTGAAGATCCATTTGCTACCTATTGCTTTTCTCCCACCAAGTAATTTTACTAGATCCCATGTCTTGTTATTTTTTAAGGCCATCATTTCCTCATTCATGGTTTCTTCCCAAAGGTTTACCTCTTCAGAATTAATAGCTTCTCTAATTGTTCTAGGCTCTTCATCAGTAACAGATAAAATAAAGGAATAAGGAAAAATAGATGGACTATACTTATCAGGTTGCCTTCTTTCTCGTGTTGATCTCCTTACCACAGGTGTATGAACCTCTGGTTCATACTCTTCTTCTTCTTCTAAGTAGGATCCTTCTTACATGAGATCAAATTGTACCTTTTTAGGTTCTTCTTTTGTTGCTTCATTCCTGTGATCATTTTTCATTTCTCTAAACACCACATCTCTACTGTAAACTGTCCTTTTAGTTTTTGGATTCCAAAGTTTATATCCTTTAACACCATCGTTATAACCAATAAAGATACATTTAACAACCTTATTATCAAGCTTACTTATTTTCTCTTTTGGAATATGCATATATGCATCACAACCAAAAACTCTAATATGTGAAAGAGAGGGTTTCTTACCAAACCATGCTTCAAATGGAGTTTGAACCAATAATGTTGATGTAGGAGATCAATTACAAAAGTAACATACCGCACTCACTACTTCTGCCCAAAATTCTTATGCCAGAACAACACCACTGAGCATACTTCTTACCTTTTTAAACAAGGATCTGTTCAATCTCTCAGCAACTCCATTTTTTTTGGGTGTATATGGAGTAGTCTTCTGTATTGCAATACCACATTGCTTACAAAAATACTCCAATTATATTGAACAATACTCTCCTCCATTATCAAACCTCAACACCTTAATCTTTTTATCAGTTTGATTTTCAACAAGTGCTTTAAATTCTCTAAACTTATCAAACACTTCATATTTACTTTTAAGAAAATAAATCCATGCATATCTTGAAAAATAATCAACAAAAGAAGCATAGTACAGTGATTTTCCAAGATATGAAATAAGAACAAGACAAAAAATATCACTATGAATCAGATCTAATACCTCTTTTGATCTTGCAACACAAGATGGGAAACTAACACGATTCAGCTTACCATAAATACAATGTTCATAGAAATCAAAAACCATTGAGCAATTATGGATACCTTGGACCATACCTTTCGTGTATAGGGTACGCAATCTCTTTTCTTCAATAGTTGAGCTATTGCACTCATTTGTCATAGTGCTTCCCAATAGCTTATACAAGATTCCAATATAAACTCCTCTTGCTAACACGATAGATCCATGAACCATTTTGCATGAATCCTTACTGAAACTGATGTTTACTACTGCATCAACCATTTTGCTTATAGAAATTAAATTTTTAGCAAGGCTAGGAATATGCATCACACCTAGGAGGGTTTTAACCCTACAATCCTGCAATAATATTTTCACACTTCCACGACCAATGATTCTAAGTTGTGAATAATCTCCCAATAGTACCTCCCCTCCTTAATATTTTTCATATTCACTGAACCACCCCCTACGAGGAGTCATATGAAAAGAGGCACCAATATCGATCAACCAATCATTTCTATCTGAATGCATGGAGAAAGATGCCAGATATACATCCTCTCCTTAATCAGTGGATTTATTTATGTCTGTGGATGTGGATTCATCAGATCTCTTTCCAGAATCAATATTCTTTGATCTATAATCCTTATTCATGTGTCGAGGCTTGCCACATTTCCAACATTTTCTCTCAAACTTTTCTTGAGACTTGGATCTACCTCTAGACTTAGATCTATCATCAAATATCATTTTATCTTTTTCCTTGGCACACCCTCTTACTGTTAGGGCATCCTTTGATGTGCCTTCCATGGATTTTCTCCTTATATTCTCTGATAATAGAGATGCCACAACATCTTCAAACTTCAATGTGGATGAAGTTGTACTACCAATTGCTACAACTATGTTATCCCACAAATCTAGTCAAGAGCATAGTAAAGTGATACATTTATCTTCCTCACTCAACTTAATTTCAACAGATGTAAGTTGACTTACCATCGTATTGAATGCATTAAGATGATTTGCTACTGAATCCTCTTCATTCATCCTCATATTATGTAGTTTATTTTGGAGGAATAATTTGTTCACCAAGCACTTAGATTGATATAGATCCCATAACTTATTTTAGAGATCCTTTGCAGTAGCTTCTCTAGAAACATTGATTAGGACAGAATCTGCAAGACATAGTCAAATTAGACTCCTCGCTTTCTGATTCAACTTTTTCCAATATTCATCAGTTGTACTAGCATGTTTCATTTCAAAGATAAAAGACCATCGATATTTGTCCATGAGCAGATCCTCCATATTTAACTTTCATAGCTCAAAACGTTTTCCATCAAATTTCTCAATATTTATCCTTGAATGATTTGACATCATTTTTCTTCAAGCTCCTTCTATGTAAAAAATCCCACTTCATAATAGGTTTTCTATAACTCCTAGAAACCCTAAATCCTCTTCAAATGAATTGAAACCCTAGCAATAAATGCGTCCCTCTATGGCTAACAATATGGCTCTAATACCTGTAGACACCAAAACAGCACCAATCTGATTATGTGACTGCAAACACTGATCGCTTTGACACACACAGCCCCCAGGGCAGCCCTCAGAGGTTAAACAGTGGTCCTAACCACTTTTATAGCAATTTTGTAAGGTCAAAAGGCAATTTGGCACATTCGGGCACTTTGCTCAGTATTCGTCTCACCCAGGGACGAATTCTAAATTCGTCTTTGGTCAGGATGAATTCCAGGTTTAACGGGCAAAAAGAAGAATGCCGCCAAGTGGCAGCCGAGGACAGTCAATTATTGCCTCCTGCCGTGCATGCGCGTGTAGGTGGGTAGATTGGCAGTTAGAGGACTGTCACAAAGGCAGTCATGGAAGCCCAAGTCAGGGAGGAGTCTCCTCCCTCTTGGGAAGGCATGGCCGCCACATGGCATCCCTGCATGCCCCTCCAAAGAGACCCCTTGGGTCTATAAAATGGTGGACTTTCCCACCCAAAAGAGAACAGGTTGGAGGCATTTTCAAGCAACGAAGTGCTGCCAAATTGAACACCCTATTGCACCCTTTTTTGATTCACCTTTTCACATCCATTAATCTCTTTCGCAAGAGAGGTTATTGGGTGGCTTTTGGAAGCGTGGATCCGAACCCAAACCCAACATTTGACCACCTTAATCCACCAATTTGTCGACAACCCATCCCAAGAGATTTTGGGCCCATCCCTAGTGGATTGGCGCCAAAATCAAGTTCCAACGGGGGCGGCCCGCTTGGGCACCCCACACTTTTTGTTAGTTTCATTTTAGTCTATTCTGTTATTACTTGTTTATCCTACATTACATTCTATGCTATTTAGATAGCTCACAATCTTGATTTCAGAAGACATTTATCAAATATTATCATGCTTTGTCGATTTTGTGGCCCTCACTAACTTGCAGGTAGCGACGTCGAATTCCCATGGATAGAGGCCAAATTGGGAGAATCCGACCATCTGGGTCATCCCAAAATGGCCCCAATTACTTAACCCCTCTGTTTGCAGGTGTTTTGGAGGTCCCGAGGTTCGACATTTAGACGGCATCACTTCGGCTTTTCATCACAGGCGAATTCGTCCCACCCGGGGACGAATTACAACAGAATTCGTCCTAGCCAGGGACGAATTCCAGTTGAATGCAAATTGGCCGACTGTTTCAATGGCGGTGGCCCTCTGGTAAGGTCTTTTGGTCTCTGTCAGATTTGCAGGTGATTTAGATTCATTTTACTCACTGTTTTCGATAATCTTTTACATGCATCTTTTATTAATTTCAAAGAACAAACTTTTCCTATTTGCAGCAGGTGCTACTAACGCCTTTGTTGTTTCTTTGAACGCAGGAGGAGCAGCAAGAAGTGAGGATTCATCAGCATAAGCGGTGGCAACACTTTGGCCCGCCCATTTCAAATGTGGGCATGCGGAAGAAGGATTATTGATCACGATTGTAACCAAATCTATTTAACGCTCCTAACCCCTAAAAAGGGAGGAGGCAATTTTGTAACCGAGGTTAAAGAGTTAAATAAAAGGGCTGTGACTTCTCTAAATTCTTGTATCTCATTTCAATCAATTTGCCTCTTTCGTTTAATGCACTTCACATTTTAGGACTTAAGCGTTAGTTTGATTTTGAATGCATCGAAATAGTTTTCCTTTCAAAAACTTCTGGAATCTCATGCTTTCAGTGGCGATCACGGTGGGACCCTGTCCCCTGGTTTTTAAGATCAAGTAACTGATCCATTTTTGTGTTTGGTGCTTGACAGGTACCATTTTTTTAAAGCAGACTGTTATTCGTCTTTGACTGCGATGAATACTTTACTGTAATTCGTCTGACCCTGAGACGAATTCAAATTCGTCTCAGATAGGGACGAATTCTGTTCTGTAATTCGTCTCACAGAGGGACGAATTTTTGTCTGTAAATTTTCAGAGCCGAGGATCAGAAACAACAAGTCTGGGCAGAAAAGAGGTAAGGGTTCCAAAACTGTCTTTGTCATTTTTTTGATTTTTTGTTTCTATTTTTCTGTCAACTTTTGCTTGCTTAGGGAAAGTGTGGTTGCTTGCATGTTTCAATTTTAATTAAAATAAACCACACACACATCACGTGGTATTTTTTAAACCAAGGAGCTGGTCGTAAGACCCCAGCCCTTGATCAAGACCAACGGTGGGTTCATCACCACCTTGGCTTGATTTTGCATCCATTTCCCCGATTGTCACTGTTGTTAGGCGTAAATCCTGATGAAAGCTGACCGAGTGTCGCTGGGGTGATTCCCATGCGCGCGAGGATAAGTCTTCTATGGTAGGTGTCATTAACAGGACAATCCCCCTTTCGTACCGCCTATGTTCCACGTACCATCTGCTCTCACGTACCTATAGTTTCCCTCTCGTAAGGGCGGGTATATAGAGAGGTTGGTATATCGGTCCGGCAATGGTATATTGAAGGGGCGACCATTTATGGGAGTCATATGAGCCAACATTCTGCATTTAAACGTTCTTCAAAACTTTCAAAAACAAAACAAAAACATCAAAATGCACTAAACCAGTTTAGGACACACCATTAATCTTTAAAAGAGATAATCACCGTTTGTGTATGTGTGTGTTCATTTTTGCTTAGTGTAACAAAAAAAAAATCAGAAAAATCATAAACAAAAGATAAAAATCTATGCATTTTGTCACTCGCTCCAAAAAGCTCCAAGGATTCCCGCAATCGCTTGGTCATCCCCAAAAGGCCCCAAAGGTGTCCATGAACCCTTTGGTCAACCCAAGAGCACCCCAAAGGTGCCCATAAGTGATGCAGGAGCATCCAACAAAATATGGGAAATCTTATATTTTTCCCTAAATTTTAGTGCATCTTGTCGGGGCCATAACTTCTCAACCGTAGCTCCGATTGACTTGAAATTTTACAGGGAGTTAGTTGGGATAATTTTAAACAAATATAACTCCTTGAGTTCTATTTCCCCAAAAAGTCAGTTTTCGGGGCCAAATTCCATCATCTAGTGCCCCAAAATTAGGTTTTAAATTTGATAACCTAATTTTTTATGCTTTTTGAGCTGTTCGGAGGTCAATATCTCCTAATGTATTTAGAGTTAGGACTTGAAACTTCATTTTTGGCTTATCTATTGTAAGAAGGATGCGCACCCCAATTTTGGGCCCCATCCAAGGTAGGGCCCCCCCCCCCCCCCCCCCCCCCGCATGGACGCTATGGGGAATATCCAAGGAGGCACAAGTCACCTCCGGTATAGCCCCAAGGATTTGGTCATACCACCTTGGCGGCCTGACACACAAGGCAGACCCCTCCACACCTTAACGGATAGGGACTATAGGGGCACCCCTTCTAGGAGCACTCCTGTTCAGCATAGCACCCAACACACACCCTTCCATGAGGGGTACATCCATAGGAGAGCTCCCTTAGATGCTCGCTATGAGTGGTCACCGCGCGATGAAGTGCTAGGTCAACATAGGGTTCGACGGGAGGAACCACATGATTACACTATCCCTCCTTCACCCCCTCTAGTTGTCAGGACTACAAGGACAAATCCAGAGCACAAGGCTCCTCGAGCAAGGCGAGCCAACTCCGTCCGTCCCTTTTTCACTTATGAAAGAGAGCATGAGGAAGACCCTTACCTTCCTCAAGAGCAATATACATCGCGGGAGCAATACGCCTCCGCAAATGCTAGCTATCGGGATCACCTACTGAGGCCAAAGCCCCGAGGGAATGCCGCTACCCCCAACAGAGGGAGGCGGCCTATAGAGATCTTGGATCACTACGACCGAGATAGATATCTAGGAGAGGCATCTAGGCCTTCTAGACATGAGGCGGTAGGACCAACTATCTTAGAATCTGTCGAGCATTTCGCACACCGGATGCAACTCACGCAACTTGAGCTAGAACGACAACAGTTAGAGCAATGGTATCTTCTAAATAAAGAGCACCTTCTACGCCAGAAGGATGAGTTGTTCCAACACACTATGCAGGAGAGGACTCCAACCCCTCACACGCATAAGACAAAACATTATGAGAGGCACAACCCCCGGGTGCGAGACAAGTCTCTCGACCTTATCGAGCACCACCCTCGATGCCTCCTAGACATGAGCGGGAGGCTACTCCTATAACCAATGATGGGCGCCTTCCTCAGGAACCCACTCAGGTTTATGGGCCACCCTTAGAAATTCATCAAGAAGCCTCTAAGGAATCAGAGCGAGAAGAAGAGCGGGATGAAAAGCCCTACCAAGGCATGGGGGGTGCTATCTGGCCACCCCTCCATAGGCCCCAAGTTCCTCAACAAGAACCAACCAAAGAGGAGGAGCTCAAATCTCCCGATACATGCAAAGCGCTAGAGCACTTAGAGTCGGTAGAGACCAAGATTTTGGAGCTCCCAAGGCCCAACTTACATGAGGCTCCTTTCGAAGAGGATCAACCTTTAACCGTAGGGCTACCTGATGATGCAGTCCTCCATGTCTCAGAATCTCTAGATTCTGATGAGCTGTACTCACTGGCCGAAGGTGAGGATAAAACAGAGATAGCCCACAACAATCACATGCGACAGCATCGACATCCCATAAATATCAATGAAGCAATTCAACAGCTAAACATAATACTAGGGCATGAGTGGCGCGTTAACCCACCGCAGTGGGGCCAAGCGTTACATCCGCCACTTTGGGCATACAGAGATCAACTTCCGCCCAGAGATCCCATAGCAATATCAGTGCCGAGGGTAGATCCTGCCCTCATCTCCGTGCATAGGGCCGATCCATTCGTGCCCATCCCTCCAGAGCCAGATCCGGAGCGCAAAGACCATCAAGCTGGGGGTACCTCTATCCCCTGAAGAGCCATAGTCCAAACCAAAAAGCTCCAAGGATTATCGCAATCACTTGGTCAAAACCCAAAATGCTCCAAGGATTATCGCAATCACTTGGTCACCCCAAAAGCTCCAAGGATTATCGCAATCACTTGGTCATCCCAAAATCTCCAAGGATTATCGCAATCACTTGGTCAACCCAAAAGCTCCAAGGATTATCGCAATCACTTGGTCAATCCCAAAAGCTCCAAGGATTATCGCAATCACTTGGTCAAACTCCCAAAAGCTCCAAGGATTTCCAATCCTGTCACCCAATCTCCAGGATTCCAAATAACCTTGGTCAATCCCAAAAAGCTCCAAGGATTATCGCAATCGCTTGGTCAATCCCAAAAGCTCCAAGGATTCTCGCAATCGCTTGGTCAATCCCAAAATGCTCCAAGGATTCTCACAATCGCTTGGTCAATCCCAAAATGCTCCAAGGATTCCCCAATCGCTTGGTCAATCCCAAAATCTCCAAGGATCTAAATCGCTTGGTCAATCCCAAAATGCTCCAAGGATTCTTAAAATCGCTTGGTCAACTCCCAAAATGCTCCAAGGATTTCCACAATCGCTTGGTCAAAAATAAGAAAAGTCAAAATTCAAAAATCATCAAAAACAACAAAAAATTTGCATCTCATTTCTAGGCATGCTCAAATTCATCAATAGAGAGCTCTTCTCGCATCTCATCTTCATATTCACAAAAATCAATCCATCAAAAATACAAAAATATATAGCTGCATTAAGCATTGCATCCATACATTGCATATTTGTGGTCGTAAAGGTCAAAGGCACCATAGGCTGTAATTGTTCTGCTAGTCCATCTTGTTCCACACTTTTCCATCTTACAAAACAACAAACAAATGCCATTTACTGTTTTTTACCACAATAGAGTCAGTGGTCTTCTAATGTATCAAGAGTTTTCGTAATTCAGTCATCATTTTGCTCTCTAGCCACGTAATGTACCGAGTCAGACAGATTTTACGAAGGTAGAGTTACACTTGAAATACGCCTTGTTACGTAGCATCCCAACACAAATTAAAACACATAAAAATTCCCAAGTTGTGTGAACGAAAGATGAAACCTGCACAGTAATCCAGGTCACCATAAGCGAAACGGTTATCTTGCTCATCCCCCTGTGCGAATGGTTCTAGAATGCTGAGAATTGATAAAAGGACGAGCTCTTCCCTATCCATTCACCTTAATATACAATGGTTTTTACCACTACCAAATCCCAATCATAGTTGGTTCCCAAAGTTGTAAGGATTCGTACTACACGTCCCTGCCAAGGATGGGTAGTCATCCCCAAGACCTAAAAGGATCAACGCCATTCACAAACAAAATTCCAATAAATCATCATCCTAACACTTTCCATTCACCTTTGGTCTCCAAGTCGTAAGGATTCGTACTATCCGCCCCTAACCAGGATGGGTAGTCGTCCCCAAGGCCTAAAAGATCAATGCCCTTACTTCATAATCTCCATCATCCCCTTGGTCCCCAACGTCGTAAGGATTCGTACTATCCGCCCCTAACCAGGATGGGTAGTCATCCCCAAGGCCACGAGGATCAAGGCCATTCACAAGCTCAAACTCACACCGCTCAAAATACAAAATCAAGTAACAGTGGTTATCACCACTATTCAAAATCCTTGCTCAAAAAGAAAAATAAATAGAAAAATAAACAGTGATTTGCATCACTATATAGACGAGCAAGTCTCCCAAATCATTCAGCCAATAAAATAACCTGAACTTGAATCTTTGGAATTCTCAGCATTCGAAAACCATCTAGGTGATCCTCATTACAGGTTTGGTTGACAACCTATCTGGCAATGGTGGTATCCTACCCGCATGACGATATGTCTGTCACATTCGCTTTGCATATATGCAGACCAATGTTTGCATAAGGATGAGCTAGCTTATGGTATCCTGGATAACACCGTAGATTAATCTAACTAAATACAACAAAGGAGTTAGTGGAGCTAATTAGGTGATCCTTAGTACAGGTTCGGTTGAAAGCCCATCTGGCACTGGCGGTATCCTGACAAATACCACATAAATGAACTCAATTGCACACACAAGGATGTGAAATAGCTTGGTCAAAAATAAGTTCGATTCATACCTTGTTCAAAAGTCTTGTAAGATAAAGTACAATCGTGGCTAGTGAGTTAAAACCGTTTGAGTCTCAGAAAACCTTAGCTACATTTCTAAACCAATTGCGCTACTTTTCATCCTTGCAATACCATCAGAAAATACAAAAAAAAAAAACCACATGTATACATACAAAGTCATCCACCACAACAATCGCATAAAAACAAAATCACAAAGTCCTAAACAGTCTATGGTGCCCTAACCAAACAACACAAATTCATTTCATCCATTACATTTTGCATATCACATATATATCAAAAACATTTGCATTTATCATACCATATACATCCATTACCATAAGCATGCATCCATCAACATCAATCATTGTGCATAACATAAAATAATGACATATACACAAAGCAAGAAAATCAAAACAACAAAAACAACAAATATCCACAAACAATAAGCAATAAACATTGCCAACAAAGTGCACCTGCACTTACCACTTGGCATACAAAAGTCGGTTTACATTTGTCACTATCCTACTCCCAAGAAGGCTACCATAGCCGACCGCTCCACGGGAAACGATTTTCAACATTTCACCCCAAAGACGTCCAAGCCCAAAGGGTCAAATACCTACTCAAAAACAACCACCAAAAACAAAATCACAACAAAACAAATAAATGCAACACAAACAAACAACAATAAGCATTGCCGGACACAAGTGCTCTTGCACTTAACCTCTTGGCATAGAAAATCGATGTCGGGGCTCAAATTGTCACTCTCCTACTTCCCCAAGAAGGCTACCATAGCCGGACCGCTCCATGGGAAGATGGACTTTCGACACTTTCACCCCATTATGGCATCACCAAAAGGGTTACCACCCACCAAAAATAGGTCTAAATGTTGGAAAAATTGCACATGCTTAACGATAAACCATCTAAAGGCACCCTTGCACAAGTCATCTTGGGTCAAGCGACTCGTCGCTTTTCTCACGAAGGTCATTCCCTCATCGATTCGTCGCTTGAGGGGGTAGTCACACTTAGTCACCAATCAACAAACACACACCCAATCAAGGCAATGACATGCATTCAAAGAATCATTGACAAAGACAATCACGCTCCTGCTTGGGGCAGTAAACAAGCAATAATCACAAATTGATCAAACACTTGGCATTCCCGAAGCATGAACACAAGGTTCCCCTGTGGACAAAAGGTTGCGCCCTTTGCCTAATCATGACTGATCAATGTCCAAGCTCAAGTCACACCTCACCAAAATAGGTTAATACTTGAAATCAAATTCCTTAGCTCGTCAGAAGCAAGGATTCAAGAATGCATGCCCTTTCCATGCTTGGGGCATCAAAAGTTGGTTAGGTTACCAAGAAACCCTAATCATTAGTGCTTTGGTTATCTATTTTTGCTCGACGCTGTGCCATGCACAGCGCATCCCAAAAAGGGGCATCTGTAGACACCAAAACAGCACCAATCCGATTATGTGACTGCAAACACTGATCGCTTTGACACACACAGCCCCAGGGCAGCCCTCAGAGGTTAAACAGTGGTCCTAACCACTTTTATAGCAATTTTGTAAGGTCAAAAGGCAATTTGGCACATTCGAGCACTTTGCTCGGTATTCGTCTCACCCAGGGACGAATTCTAACTGGGATTCGTCTCACCCAGGGACGAATTCTAAATTCGTCTTTGGTCAGGACGAATTCCAGGTTTAACGGGCAAAAAGAAGAATGCCGCCAAGTGGCAGCCGAGGACAGTCAATTATTGCCTCCTGTCGTGCATGCGCGTGTAGGTGGGTAGATTGGCAGTTAGAGGACTGTCACAAAGGCAATCATGGAAGCCCAAGTCAGGGAGGAGTCTCCTCCCTCTTGGGAAGGCATGGCCGCCACATGGCATCCCTGCATGCCCCTCCAAAGAGACCCCTTGGGTCTATAAAATGGTGGACTTTCCCACCCAAAAGAGAACAAGTTGGAGGCATTTTCAAGCAACGAAGTGCTGCCAAATTGAACACCCTATTGCACCCTTTTTCGATTCACCTTTTCACATCCATTAATCTCTTTCGCAAGAGAGGTTATTGGGTGGCTTTTGGAAGCGTGGATCCGAACCCAAACCCAACATTTGACCACCTTAATCCACCAATTTGCCGACAACCCATCCCAAGAGATTTTGGGCCCATCCCTAGTGGATTGGCGTCAAAATCAAGTTCTAACGGGGGCGGCCCGCTTGGGCACCCCACACTTTTTGTTAGTTTCATTTTAGTCTATTCTGTTATTACTTGTTTATCCTACATTACATTCTATGCTATTTAGATAGCTCACAATCTTGATTTCAGAAGACATTTATCAAATATTATCATGCTTTGTCGATTTTGTGGCCCTCACTAACTTGCAGGTAGCGACGTCGAATTCCCATGGATAGAGGCCAAATTGGGAGAATCCGACCATCTGGGTCATCCCAAAATGGCCCCAATTACTTAACCCCTCTGTTTGCAGATCTTTTGGAGGTCCCGAGGTTCGACATTTAGACGGCATCACTTCGGCTTTTCATCACAGGCGAATTCGTCCCACCCGGGGACGAATTACAGCAGAATTCGTCCTGGCCAGGGACGAATTCCAGTTGAATGCAGATTGGCTGACTGTTTCAATGGCGGTGGCCCTCTGGTAAGGTCTTTTGGTCTCTGTCAGATTTGCAGGTGATTTAGATTCATTTTACTCACTGATTTCGATAATCTTTTACATGCATCTTTTATTAATTTCAAGGAACAAACTTTTCCTATTTGCAGCAGGTGCTACTAATGCCTTTGTTGTTTCTTTGAACGCAGGAGGAGCAGCAAGAAGCGAGGATTCATCAGCATAAGCGGCGGCAACACTTTGGCCCGCCCATTTCAAATGTGGGCATGCGGAAGAAGGATTATTGATCACGATTGTAACCAAATCTATTTAACGCTCCTAACCCCTAAAAAGGGAGGAGGCGATTTTGTAACCGAGGTTAAAGAGTTAAATAAAAGGGCTGTGACTTCTCTAAATTCTTGTATCTCATTTCAATCAATTTGCCTCTTTCGTTTAATGCACTTCACATTTTAGGACTTAAGCGTTAGTTTGATTTTGAATGCATCGAAATAGTTTTCCTTTCAAAAACTTCCGGAATCTCATGCTTTCAATACCAAATGAAAAGTTCTACCCAAAATTATTCCAGAATAATTAATACAAAAATAAATAACTCAAAATAAAACAACAACTCACAATAAATCATGCACATAGAACACAAGAGATTTACCCTGGTTCACCCAATATGGGCTACTCCAACAAACAAGAGCCACACCTCCTTTTATATTATTATTCACCCTTGCCCGTAATGGGACATTACAATCAATATAAAGGAAACTCTTACAACCCTAAACCACAATGTGGTATTAGAATACCGTGGGTACAATACCATGGGCTAAAACCACCCATACCCACCAATCATGGGAATCCCACCAATGCCTCCGAAAATAGCTCCGATAATATCTCTGAAAAAATAGGGCCCAAAAATTTGGAGCGCCAAAGCAGGGGCCTACCGTACATACTTCCTCTACAAAGGATGAGACACATCCAACATTCTTCCACTTATTGAATACTTTGCAGAAAGGTTGTAATCAATGTTAGTTCCAACACTTAGTATTGCCAGACCCATTTCAACTGTACAAAACATGAACTTTTATGTGCTAATTGCCTTGGTTAAAGCATCTGCAACATTTACCTTGGTATCCACTTTTTCCAACAACACTTTCTTCTATTCAATCATGTCCCTACTAAAGTGGTACTTTGTATCAATGTGCTTTGTTCTTGAATGGTAAGTTGGGTTCTTTTCCAAAAATATAGCACTTTGGCTATCACAATTTATCTTCACAGCTCCTTGAAAGAACCCAATCTCAGCACATAGTCTTTGTAGCCATACTACTTCCTTACTTGCATCAGTGACTTTCCATGTATTCAACTTCAGTGGTTGAGAGAGCAACAATAATTTACCTTTTGCTCATCCAACTAATAGCCCCTCCAAACAAGTTGAATACATAAGCACTAGTAGATCTTCTATTGTCAAGATCTCCAACCCAATCTGCATCAACAAAACCTTCTATATCCAAGGATATTTTTTTTTACCTACACCTTCATAACATATTGAAAAATTAGATGTACCACGCAAATATCTGAAAACCCTTTTTACAGCAGTCCAATGCTCTTTACCAGGTTTAGACATGTATCTGCTCAAAACTCCCACTACATGGGCAATATCTGGTCTAGTACATACCATGGCATACATTAAAATCCCTACAACATTTGCATAAGGAACATGGGATATTTATTCTACCTCTTCTTCTATTTTTGGACATTGTTCAGCAGATAATTTTTCCCCCAAAGGAATAGGTACCTTCACTGGTTTGCAATCCTGCATATTGAATCTCTTCAATACTGTCTCAACATACTTCTTCTGATTCAGCCACAAATTTCTGTTTGAATTATCTCTATTTATTTGCATGCCCAAAATAAAATTTGCAGGGCCAAGATCTTTCATGTCAAACTATGATGCTAACTGAGACTTCACTTCCCTGATCATTTCCTTATTGTTTCCAATTAGTAACATATCATCAACATACAAAACTATAATGACAAGTTCATTACCAATTTGCTTTGAGTATACACAATGATCAACATTGCTACGAACAAAATCAAGTCCTAAAACATAAGTATCAAATTTTTGATACCACATTCTAGGTGACTATTTCAGTCCGTACAAAGATTTCTTTAACTTACATACAAAATCCTCCTTTCCTTCAACAATGAATCCTTTAGGCTATCTCATATAGATTTATTCCTCCAAATCTCCATGAAGGAATGCAGTTTTTACATCCATTTGCTCTATTTCAAGATCAAATGCAATAGCCACAGATAAAAGAAATCTTATTGAGGTTAGCTTTGCAATAGGAGAAAATACTTCACCATAATCAATTCCCTCTACCTGAGAATAGCCTTTAGCAACCAGGCAAGCTTTATATTTCTCCACTTTACCTTCAATATTCTGCTTCTTCTTGAAGATCCATTTGCTACCTATTGCTTTTCTCCCACCAGGTAATTTTACTAGATCCCATGTCTTGTTCTTTTTCAAGGCCATCATTTCCTCATTCATGGCTTCTTCCCAAAGGTTTACCTCTTCAGA
Source organism: Wollemia nobilis (assembly GCA_028583015.1). Lineage (NCBI taxonomy): Eukaryota > Viridiplantae > Streptophyta > Pinopsida > Araucariales > Araucariaceae > Wollemia > Wollemia nobilis. The sequence continues at coordinate 173,152 of JAQPPZ010017244.1, forward strand.
ATTAACAACTTCTCTAACTATTCTAGGATCTTCATAAGTAACAGATAAAACAAAGGAAGAAGGAAAAGTAGATGGACTATACCTATCAGGTTGCCTTCTTTCTCGTGTTGATATCCTTACCATAGGTGTATGAACCTCTAGTTCATCCTCTTCTTCTTCTTCTGAGTAGGATCCTTCTTCTATGAGATCAAATTGCACCTTTTTAGGTTCTTCTATTACTTCATTCTTGTGATAACTTTTCATTTCTCTAAACACCACATCTCTACTGTAAACTATCCTTTTAGTTTCTGGATTCCAAAGTTTATATCCTTTAACACCATATTTATAACCAATAAAGATACATTTAACAACCTTATTATCAAGCTTACTTCTTTTCTCCTTTGGAATATGCATGTATGCATCACATCCAAAAACTCTAAGATGTGAAAGAGAGGGTTTCTTACCAAACCATGCTTCAAATGGAGTTTGATCCGGTAATGCTGATGTAGGAGATCAATTCTGCAAGTAACATGCCGCACTCACTGCTTCTACCCAGAATTCTTATGCCAGACCAGCACCACTGAGCATACTTCTTGCCTTTTCCGTCAGTGATCTGTTCAATCTCTCAACAACTCCATTTTGTTGTGGTGTATATGGAGTAGTATTCTGTCTTGCAATACCACATTGCTTACAAAAATCCTCAAATTTATTTGAACAATACTTTCCTCCATTATCAAACCTCAACACCTTAATATTTTTCTCAGTTTTATTTTCAACAAGTGCTTTAAATTACTCTAAACTTATCAAACACTTCATATTTACTTTTAAGAAAATAAATCCATGCATATCTTGAAAAATCATCAACAAAAGAAGCATAGTACCATGATTTTCCAAGATATGGAACAGGAACAGGACCAAAAATATCACTGTGAATCAGATCTAATACCCCTTTTGATCTTGCAACACTAGATGGGAAACTAACACGATTCTGCTTGCCATAAATACAATATTCACAGAAATAAAAAACCATTGAGCAATTAGGGATACCTTGGACCATACCTTTCATGTACAGGGTACGCAATCCCTTTTCTCCAATATGTCCCATTATTTGATGCCAGAGCATTGAACTTTTGTCTGATTCAACCTCAAGAATAGTTGAGCTATTGCACTCATTTGTCATAGTGCTTCCCAATAGCTTATACAAGGTTCCAATCCAAACTCCTCTTGCTAACACCATAGATCCACGAACCATTTTGCATGAATCCTTACTAAAACTGATGTTTACTGTTGCATCAACCATTTTGCTTACATAAATTAAATTTCTAGCAAGGCCAAGAATATGCATCACACCTGGGAGGGTTTTAACCCTACCATCCTACAACAATATTTTCACCCTTCCACGACCAATGATTCTAAGTTGTGAATCATCTCCCAATAGTACCTCCCCTCCATCATATCTTTCATATTCACTGAACCACCCCCTATGAGGAGTCATATGAAAAGAGGCACCAATATCGATCAACCAATCATTTCTATATGAACGTGTGGAGCAAGATGCGATATAACCCTCCTTCATAAGTGGATATTAATTGTGGAAGTGGATTCAAGAATCTTTCTAGAAAAAAAATAGGATTGCAATCCTTCTAATGTGTCAAGGAAAACCAATTTCTCTCTCAAACTTCCCAAAGACTTGGATCTACCTCTAGACTTAGATTATCACCAAAAACAATTATATATTTTTTTGGGATGCACCTCCTATTATTATTAGGGAGTCCTTTGATGTGCCTATCATAATACCCCGATAGAAAAGAGGCGACAACATCTTCAAACTTCAATGTGGATGAAGTTGTACTACCAATTGCTACAACTAGGTTATCCCACGAATCTGGTAAAGAGCATAGCAAAGTAATACATTTATCTTCCTCACTCAACTTAATTTCAATAGATGTAAGTTGACTTACCACCGTATTGAATGCATTAAGATGATCTGCTACTGAATCCCCTTCATTCATCCTTAGATTATACAGTTTATTTTGGAGGAATAATTTGTTCACTAGGGACTTAGATTGATACAGAGCCCCTAACTTATTCCAGAGATCCTTTGTAGTAGCTTCTCCAGAAATATTGATTAGGATAGAATCTGTAAGACACAATCGAATTAGACTCCTCGCTTTTCGATTCAACTTTTCCCAATCTTCATCAATTGTACTGGCAGGTTTCATTTCAGAGATAACAGACCACTGATCTCTGTCCACGAGCAGATCCTCCATATTTAACTTCCATAGCTCAAAAATTTTTCCATCAAATTTCTCAATCTCTATCCTTGAATGATTTGATATCATTTTTCTTCAAGCTCCTTCTACGTAAAACTCCCACTCCGAAATAGGTTTTCTATAACTCCTAGAAACCCTAGATCCTCTTCAAATGAATTGAAACCCTAGCAATAAAGGCGTCCCTCTATGGCTAACAATCTGGCTCTGATACCATATGAAGAGTTCTACCCAAACTTATTCCAGAATAATTAATACAGAAATAAATAACTCAGAAGAAAACAACTCACAATAAATCATGCACATAGAACACACGAGATTTACCCTGGTTCACCCAATATGGGCTACTCCAGCAAACAAGAGCCACACCTCCTTTGATATTATTATTCACTCCTTGCCCGTAATGGGACATTACAATCAATATAAAGGAAACTCTTACAACCCTAAACCACAATGTGGTATTAGAATACCGTGGGCACAATACCATGGGCTAAAACCACCCATACCCACAAATCATGGGAATCCCACCAACGCCTCCGAAAATAGCTTCGATAATATCTTCGAAAAAATAGGGCCCAAAAATTTGACTCGAAGTAGGGGCCTATCGTACAGTACTTCCTCTGCAAAGGATGAGACACATCCAACATTCTCCCACTTGTTGAATACTTTGCAGAAAGGTTGTAATCAATGTTAGTTCCAACACTCAGTCTTTCCAGACCCATTTCAACTGTACAAAACATGAACTTTTATATGCTAACTGCCTTGGTTAAAGCATCTACAACATTTACCTTGGTATCCACTTTTTCCAGCAACACTTTCTTCTATTCAATCATGTCCCTACTGAAGTGGTACTTTGTATCAATGTGCTTTGTTCTTGAATGGTAAGTTGGGTTCTTTGCCAAAAATATAGCACTTTGGCTATCACAATTTATCTTCACAACTCCTTGAAAGAACCCAATCTCAGCACATAGTCTTTGTAGCCATACTGCTTCCTTACTTGCATCAGTGGCTGCCATGTATTCAGCTTCAATGGTTGAAAGAGCAACAACAGTTTACCTTTTGCTCATCCAACTAATAGCCCCTCCAAACAAGTTGAATACATAAGCACTAGTAGATCTTCTATTGTCAAGATCTCCAGCCCAATCTGCATCAACAAAACCTTCTATATCCAAGGATCTATTTTTGTTACCTGCACCTTCATAACAGATTGAAAAATTAGATGTACCATGCAAATATCTGAAAACCCTTTTTACAATAGTCCAATGCTCTTTACCAGGTTTAGACATGTATCTGCTCAAAACTCCCACTGCATGGGCAATATCTGGTCTAGTACATACCATGGCATACATTAAACTCCCTACAACATTTGCATAAGGAACATGGGACATTTCTTCTACCTCTTCTTCTATTTTTGGACATTGTTCAACAGACAATTTTTCCCCCAAAGGAATAGGTACCTTCACTGGTTTGCAATCCTGCATACTGAATCTCTTCAATATTGTCTCAACATACTTCTTCTGATTCAGCCACAACTTTTTGTTTGAACGATCTCTATTTATTTGCATGCCCAAAATAAAATTTGTAGGGCCAAGATCTTTCATGTCAAACTGTGATGCTAATTGAGACTTCACTTCCCTGATCATTTCCTTACTGTTTCCAATTAGTAACATATCATCAACATACAAAACTATAATGACAAGTTCATTACCAATTTGCTTTGAGTATACACAATGATCAACATTGCTACGAACAAAATCAAGTCCTAAAACATAAGTATCAAATTTTTGATACCACATTCTAGGTGATTGTTTCAGTCCGTACAGATATTTCTTTAACTTACATACAAAATCCTCCTTTCCTTCAGCAATGAATCCTTCAGGCTGTCTCATATAGATTTCTTCCTCCAAATATCCATGAAGGAATGCAGTTTTTACATCCATTTGCTCTATTTCAAGATCAAATGCAACAACCATAGATAAAAGAAATCTTATTGAGGTTAGCTTTGCAACAGGAGAAAATACTTCACCATAATCAATTCCCTCTACCTGAGAATAGCCTTTAGCAACCAGGCGAGCTTTATATTTCTCCACTTTACCTTCAACATTCTGCTTCTTCTTGAAGATCCATTTGCTACCTATTGCTTTTCTCCCACCAGGTAATTTTACTAGATCCCATGTCTTGTTCTTTTTCAAGGCCATCATTTCCTCATTCATGGCTTCTTCCCAAAGGTTTACCTCTTCAGAATTAATAGCTTCTCTAACTATTCTAGGATCTTCATCAATAATAGATAAAACAAAGGAAGAAGGAAAAGCAGATGGACTATACCTATCAGGTTGCCTTCTTTCTCGTGTTGATCTCCTTACCACAGGTGTATGAACCTCTAGTTCATCCTCTTCTTCTTCTTATGAGTAGGATCCTTCTTCCATGAGATCAAATTGCACCTTTTCAGGTTCTTCTGTTACTTCATTCCTGTGATCACTTTTCATTTCTCTAAACACCACATCTCTACTATAAACTATCCTTTTAGTTTCTGGATTCCAAATTTTATATCCTTTAACACCATCTTTATAACCAATAAAGATACATTTAACAACCTTATTATCAAGCTTACTTATTTTCTCCTTTGGAATATGCATGTATGCATCACAACCAAAAACTCTAAGATGTGAAAGAGAGGGTTTCTTACCAAACCATGCTTCAAATGGAGTTTGATCCGGCAATGTTGATGTAGGAGATCGATTCCACAAGTAACATGCCGCACTCACTACCTCTACCCAGAATTCTTATGCTAGACCAACACCACTGAGCATACTTCTTGCCTTTTCCATCAGTGATCTGTTCAATCTCTCAACAACTCCATTTTGTTGTGGTGTATATGGAGTAGTCTTCTATCTTGCAATACCACATTGCTTACAAAAATCCTCAAATTTATTTGAACAATACTCTCCTCCATTATCGAACCTCAACACCTTAATATTTTTCTCAGTTTGATTTTCAACAAGTGCTTTAAATTCTCTAAACTTATCAAACACTTCATATTTACTTTTAAGAAAATAAATCCATGCATATCTTGAAAAATCATCAACAAAAGAAGCATAGTACCATGATTTTCCAAGAGATGGAATAGGAACAGGACCAAAAATATCATTGTGAATCAGATCTAATACCCCTTTTGATCTTGCAACACCAGATGGGAAACTAACACGATTCTGCTTGCCATAAATACAATGTTCATAGAAATAAAAAACCATTGAGCAATTAGGGATACCTTGGACCATACCTTTCGTGTACAGGGTACGCAATCCCTTTTCTCCAATATGTCCCATTCTTTGATGCCAGAGCATTGAAATTTTGTCTGATTCAGCCTCAGGAATAGTTGAGCTATTGCACTCATTTGTCATAGTGCTTCCCAATAGCTTATACAAGGTTCCAATATGAAATCCTCTTGCTAACACCATAGATCCACGAACCATTTTGCATGAATCCTTACTAAAACTGATGTTTACTATTGCATCAACCATTTTGCTTACAAAAATTAAATTTCTAGCAAGGCCAGGAATATGCATCACACCTAGGAGGGTTTTAACCCTACCATCCTGCAACAATATTTTCACCCTTCCACGACCAATGATTCTAAGTTGTGAATCATCTCCCAAAAGTACCTCCCCTCCATCATATCTTTCATATTCACTGAACCACCCCCTATGAGGAGTCATATGAAAAGAGGCACCAGTATCGATCAACCAATCATTTCTATCTGAACGCGTGGAGCAAGATGCCAGATATACATCCCCTCCTTCATCAGTGGATTTATTTATCTCTGTGGAAGTGGATTCATCAGATCTCTTTCTAGAATCAACATTCTTTGATCTGCAATCCTTCTTCATGTGTCCAAGCTTACCACATTTCCAACATTTTCTCTCAAACCTTCCTCGAGACTTGGATCTACCTCTAGACTTAGATCTATCACCAAATCTCATTTTATCTTTTTCCTTGGCACGCCCTCTCACTGTTAGGGCATCCTTTGATGTGCCCTCCATGGATTTTCTCCTCATATCCTCTGATAATAGAGATGCCACAACATCTTCAAACTTCAATGTGGATGAAGTTGTACTACCAATTGCTACAACTAGGTTATCCCACGAATCTGGTAAAGAGCATAGCAAAGTAATACATTTATCTTCCTCACTCAACTTAATTTCAATAGATGTAAGTTGACTTACCATCGTATTGAATGCATTAAGATGATCTGCTATTGAATCCCCTTCATTCATCCTCAGATTATACAGTTTCTTTTGGAGGAATAATTTGTTCACCAGGGACTTAGATTGATATAGAGCCCCTAACTTATTCCAGAGATCCTTTGCAGTAGCTTCTCCAAAAACATTGATTAGGACAGAATCTGCAAGACACAGTCGAATTAGACTCCTCGCTTTTCGATTCAACTTTTCCCAATCTTCATCAGTTGTACTGGCAGGTTTCATTTCAGAGATAACAGACCACTGATCTCTGTCCACGAGCAGATCCTCCATCTTTAACTTCCATAGCTCAAAATTTTTTCCATCAAATTTCTCAATCTCTATCCTTGAATGATTTGACGTCATTTTTCTTCAAGCTCCTTCTACGTAAAACTCCCACTCCAGAATAGGTTTTCTATAACTCCTAGAAACCCTAGATCCTCTTCAAATGAATTGAAACCCTAGCAATAAAGGCGTCCCTCTATGGCTAACAATCTGGCTCTGATACCATATGAAGAGTTCTACCCAAACTTATTCTAGAATAATTAATACAGAAATAAATAACTCAGAAGAAAATAACAACTCACAATAAATCATGCACATAGAACACACGAGATTTACCCTGGTTCACCCAATATGGGCTACTCCAGAAAACAAGAGCCACACCTCCTTTGATATTATTATTCACTCCTTGCCCGTAATGGGACATTACAATCAATATAAAGGAAACTCTTACAACCCTAAACCACAATGTGGTATTAGAATACCGTGGGTACAATACCATGGGCTAAAACCACCCATACCCACAAATCATGGGAATCCCACCAACGCCTCCGAAAATAGCTCCGATAATATCTCCGAAAAAGTAGGAGCCCAAAAATTTTGGCCATCGAAGTAGGGGCCTACCGTACAGTACTTCCTCTGCAAAGGATGAGACACATCCAAAATTCTCCCACTTGTTGAATACTTTGTAGAAAGTTTGTAATCAATGTTAGTTCCAACACTCAGTCTTGCCAGACCCATTTCAACTGTACAAAACATGAACTTTTCTGTGCTAACTACCTTGGTTAAAGCATCTGCAACATTTACCTTGGTATCCAATTTTTCCAAAAACACTTTATTCTATTCAATCATGTCTCTACTGAAGTGGTACTTTGTATCAATGTGATTTGTTCTTGAATGGTAAGCTGGGTTCTTTACCAAAAATATAGCACTTTGGCTATCACAATTTGTCTTCACAACTCCTTGAAAGAACCCAATCTCAGCACATAGTCTTTGTAGCCATACTACTTCCTTACTTGCATCAATGGCTGCCATGTATTCAGATTTAGTGTTTGAGAGTGTAACAATAGTTTAACTTTTGCTCATCCAACTAATAGCCCCTCCAAACAAGTTGAATACATAAGCATTAGTAGATGTTCTATTGTCAAGATCTCCAGCCCAATCTGCATCAACAAAACCTTCTATATCCAAGGATATATCTTTGTTACCTACACCTTCATAACATATTGAAAAAATAGATGTACTATGCAAATATTTGAAAACCCTTTTTACAGTAGTCCAATGCTCTTTCCCAGGTTTAGACATGTATCTACTCAAAATTCCCACTGCATGGGCAATATCTGGTCTAGTACATACCATGGCATACATTAAACTCCCAACAATGTTTGCATAAGGAATATGAGACATTTATTCTTTCTCTTCTTCTATTTTTGGACATTGTTCAGTAGATAATATTTCCCCCAAAGGAAAATGTACCTTCACTGGTTTACAATCCTGCATACTAAATCTCTTCAATACTGCCTCAACATACTTCTTTTGATTCAGCCATAGTTTTTTTATTGAACGATCTCTATTTATTTGCATTGCCCAAAATAAAATTTGCAGGGCCAAGATATTTCATGTCAATTGTAGCACAACATTGGAGTATTCCTGGTGGGGAGGTAATTTCCAGATCTAGGAATGATCACTTGTCAAATCGTACGATCGTATGTCCACTCAACTACCCTTGTACGAAATGGTAATCTCCTTGTACGGTCTTCAATGCCTACATTGTATGATTCCAAATAATACAATGTCAAGATAGTACAATATTGTACTCATAAAAACTAATAGATTTAGTTTTTGAGGCTGTTGTACACAGTTTTGTAAGTGATTAAGTCGATTTTCCAAAACTGCCAAATCGGGTAAATTTTTATCTATCGTCTGTTTTACCAAATAGGGTAACAATGATTTGTGCGATTTGTGAGGTAAATTATGTATAAAATGTACAAAATATTAGCACTGCATAATTCTAATCCAGATTTTCCACTACCCAATCTCTTTATGGGATGTTTTGTAAGGGTTTGACAGGCTAGTCAACACAATATTTGTCACAGGCAAAACATCTTAACCAGGCAGGTGAGAGATCCCATGTGCCTGATTACGTTCAAAAATTATACAAGGTTATTTAATACATATTCCTCTATGCCCTCATCCTCCTAGATAATTCTCCATAGTGCACCAGTATCAATTGCTATCTCCAAGTTACAACAATGCATAAAACTAACCTATAACAGTAAGATAGAAAACACAATCACATAACATTCATCCACATTGCACTATTAATTATTACCAGGATCATACACAGTATTCGAAAAACATCATTATGATCATTAATTTCTATGGATTCAATTACAATATGGAAAAATATATCAATGTAATTGCAGTAACTCATAAACAACTACAAGTGTTACTCTTACTCTAGCAACCAATAACTAGACCTATAATTTTGAAAATGGGGCCTTATATAATGTTTCCCAGGTCATTCCAAAGTGGTTCTTGAGACAATTAGTTATTTAAAACTGCCCATATACAACTGAATACATTAATTTGACCTTTTACTAAGTTTAACACCTTTGCTAGCAAATCTATGCACCATTTCACCTTGAAATTATATTTCCCTTGCATTTGGATGAAATTCGGTGCACCTTGTGCGATTTTCCACTACCCTGTACGGTTTTATCCTCCAGTTGTACGATATTGCTCTTTAATGCACGTTTTTCTCCTTCCTGTAAGATTTGTAAAACTTGACCAAACGATCACTTATGTCAAAACTATCAAAATTGAGCAAATTCTTGTAATCACCTCTTCTTCCTTTGGGAGGTGGATTTGCTACCTACATAAAATTGTGATGCTAAATGAGACCTCACTTCCATGATAATTTCATTACTATTTCCAATTAATAGCATATCATCAACATATAGAACTATAATGACAAGTTCATTACCAATTTTCTTTGAGTATACACAGTGATCAACATTGCTACGAAAAAAATCAAGTCCTAAAACATAAGTATCAAATTTTTGATACCACATTCTAGGTGACTATTTCAGTCCGTACAAATATTTCTTTAAATTACATACAAAATCCTCCTTTCCTTCAGCAATGAATCCTTCAGGTTGTCTCATATAGATTTCTTCCTCCAAATATCCATGAAGGAATGCAATTTTTACATCCATTTTCTCTATTTCAAGATCAAATGCAACAACCACAGATAAAAGAAATCTTATTGAGGTTAGCTTTGCAACAGGAGAAAATAATTCACCATAATCAATTCCCTCTACTTGAGAATAACCTTTAGCAACTAGGCGAGCTTTATATTTCTCTATTTTATCTTCAATATTTTGCTTCTTCTTGAAGATCCATTTTCTACCTATTGCTATTCTTCCACCAGGTAATTTTACTAGTTCCCATGTCTTGTTCTTTTTCAAGCTCATCATTTCCTCATTCATGGATTCTTCCCAAAGGTTTGCCTCTTCACAATTAACAACTTATCTAACTGTTCTATGATCTTCATTAGTAACATATAAAACAAAGGCATAAGGAAAAATAGATGGACTATACCTATCAGATTGCCTTCTTTCTCATTTTGATATCATTACCATAGGTGTATGAACCTTTGGTTCATCCTCTTCTTCTTATTTTGAGTAGGATCCTTCTTCCATGAGATTAAATTGCACCTTTTTAGGTTCTTCTTCTGTTACTTCATTCTTGTGATCACTTTTCATTTCTCTAAACACCACATCTCTATTGTAAACTATCCTTTTAGTTTCTAGATTCCAAAGTTTATATCCTTTAACACCATATTTATAACAAATAAAGATACATTTAACAACCTTATTATCAAGCTTACTTCTTTTCTCCTTTGGAATATGCATATATGCATCATAGACAAAAACTCTAAGATGTGAAAGAGAGGGTGTCTTACCAAACCATTATTCAAATAGAGTTTGATATGATAATGCTAATGTAGGAGATCGGTTTTGTAAGTAACATGTCGTACTCACTGCTTCTACCCAACATTCCTGTGCCAGACAGCACCACTGAGCATACTTCTTGCCTTTTCTATTAGTGATTTGTTCAACATCTCAACAAATTCATTTTGTTGTGGTGTATATGGAGTAGTCTTCTATCTTGCAATACCACATTGCTTACAAAAATCCTCAAATTTATTTGAACAATACTCTCCTCCATTATCAGACCTCAACACCTTAATATTTTTCTTAGTTTGATTTTCAACAAGTGCTTTAAATTCTCTAAATTTATCAAACACTTCATATTTACTTTTAAGAAAATAAATCCATGCATATCTTGAAAAATCATCAAAAAAAGAAGCATAGTACAGTGTTTTTACAAGATATAGAACAAGAATAGGACCAAAAATATCACTGTGAATCAGATCTAATACCTCTTTTGATATTGCAACACTAGATGGGAAACTAACACAATTTTGCTTACCACAAATACATTGTTCAAAGAAATAAAAAACCATTGAGCAATTAGAGATACCTTGGACCATACCTTTTATGTACAGAGTACACAATCCCTTTTCTCCATTATGTCCCATTCCTTGATGCCAGAGCATTGAAATTTTATCTTATTTAGCCTCAAGAATAGTTGAGCTATTGCACTCATTTGTCCTAGTGCTTCCTAATAGCTTATAAAAGGTTCCAATCCAAAATCCTCTTGCTACACCATAGATCCATGACCTATTTTGCATGAATCCTTTCTAAAATTGATGTTTACTGCTAAATCAACCATTTTTCTTATAGAAATTAAATTTCTAGCAAGGCCAGGAATATGCATCACACCTAGGAGGGTTTTAACCCTACCATCCTACAATAATATTTTCACCCTTCCATGACCAATGATTCTAAGTTGTGAATCATCTCCCAATAGTACCTCCCCTCCATCATATCTTTCATATTTACTAAACCACCCCATATGAGGAGTCATATGAAAAGAGGCACCAATATCGATAAACCAATCATTTCTATCTGAACATGTGGAGCAACATGCTAGATATACATCCCCTCATTCATTAGTGGATTTATTTATATCTATGGAAGTAGATTCATCAGATCTCTTACTAGAATCAACATTGTTTGATCTGCAATCCTTCATGTGTCCAGGATTTCCACGTTTCCAACATTTTCTCGCAAACTTTCCTCGAGACTTGGATCTACCTTTAGACTTAGATCTATCACCAAATATTGTTTTATATTTTTCCTTGGCACACCCTCTTACTATTAGGGCATCCTTTGATGTGCCTTCCATGGGTTTTCTCCTCATATCCTCTGATAATAGAGATGCCACAAAATCTTCAAACATCAATGTGGATGAATTTGTACTACCAATTGCTACAACTAGGTTATCCCACAAATTTGATAAAGAGCATAGAAAAGTAATACATTTATATTCTTCATTCAAATTAATTTCAATAGATATAATTTGACTTACCACCGTATTGAATGCATTAATATGATCTGCTACTGAATCCCCTTCATTCATCCTCATATTATACATTTTATTTTAGAGGAATAATTTGTTCACTAGGAACTTGGATTGATACAGAACCCGTAACTTATTCTAGAGATCCTTTGTAGTAGCTTCTTTAGAAAAATTGATTAGGATAGAATCTGCAAGACACAGTTGAATTGGACTCCTCACTTTTTGATTCAACTTTTTCCAATCTTCATTAGTTGCACTAGCAGGTTTCATTTTAGAGATTACAGACCATTGATCTCTGTCCACGAGCAGATCCTCTATCTTTAACTTCCATAGCTAAATTTTTTTCCATAAAATTTCTCAATCTCTATCCTTAAATGATTTGACATCATTTTTCATAAATATCCTTCTACGTAAAAACTCCCACTTCAGAATAGGTTTTCTATAACACCTAGAAACCCTAGATCCTCTTCAAATGAATTGAAATCCTAGCAATAAAGGCAAACCTCTATGGCTAACATTCTTGATCTGATACCATATGAAGAGTTCTACCCAAACTTATTTTAGAATAATTAATACAGAAATAAATAACTCAGAAGAAAATAACAACTCACAATAAATCATGCACATAGAACACAAGAGATTTACCCTGGTTCACCCAATATGGGCTACTCCAACAAACAAGAGCCACACCTCCTTTGATATTATTATTCACTCCTTGCCCGTAATGGGACATTACAATCAATATAAAGGAAACTCTTACAACCCTAAACCACAATGTGGTATTAGAATACCGTGGGTATAATACCATGGGCTAAAACCACCCATACCCACAAATCATGGGAATCCCACCAACGCCTCCGAAAATAGCTCCGATAATATCTTCAAAAAATAGGGCCCAAAAATTTGGAGCGACGAAGCAGGGTCCTAACATATAGTTTTTCCTCTACAAAGGATGAGACACATCCAACATTCTCCCACTTGTTGAATACTTTGTAGAAAGGCTGTAATCAATGTTAGTTCCAACACTCAGTCTTGCTAGACCCATTTCAACTATACAAAACATGAACTTTTTTGTGCTAACTGCCTTGGTTAAAGCATCTACAACATTTACCTTGGTATCCACTTTTTCCAGCAACACTTTCTTCTGTTCAATCATGTCCCTACTGAAGTGGTACTTTGTATCAATGTGCTTTGTTCTTGAATGGTAAGTTGGGTTCTTTACCAAAAATATAGCACTTTGGCTATCACAATTTATCTTCACAACTCCTTGAAAGAACCCAATCTCAACACATAGTCTTTGTAGCCATACTGCTTCCTTACTTGCATCAGTGGCTACCATGTATTCAACTTTAGTGGTTGAAAGAGCAACAACAATTTACCTTTTGCTCATCCAACTAATAGCCCCTCCAAACAAGTTGAATACATAAGCACTAGTAGATCTTCTATTGTCAAGATCTCCAGCCCAATCTGCATCAACAAAACCTTCTATATCCAAGGATCTATTTTTGTTACCTGCACCTTCATAACAGATTGAAAAATTAGATGTACCACACAAATATCTGAAAACCCTTTTTATAGCAGTCCAATGCTCTTTACCAGGTTTAGACATGTATCTGCTCAAAACTCCCACTGCATGGGCAATATCTGGTCTAGTACATACCATGGCATACATTAAACTCCCTACAACATTTGCATAAGGAACATGGGACATTTCTTCTACCTCTTCTTCTATTTTTGGACATTGTTCAATAGATAATTTTTCACCCAAAGGAATAGGTACCTTCACTGGTTTGCAATCCTGCATACTGAATCTCTTCAATACTGTCTCAACATACTTCTTCTGATTCAGCCACAACTTTTTGTTTGAATGATCTCTATTTATTTGCATGCCCAAAATAAAATTTGTAGGGCCAAGATATTTCATGTCAAACTGTGATGCTAACTGAGACTTCACTTCCCTGATCATTTCCTTACTATTTCCAATTAGTAACATATCATCAACATACATAACTATAATGACAAGTTCATTACCAATTTGCTTTGAGTATACACAATGATCAACATTGCTACGAACAAAATCAAGTCCTAAAACATAAGTATCAAATTTTTGATACCACATTCTAGGTGACTGTTTCAGTCCGTATAGATATTTCTTTAACTTACATACAAAATCCTCCTTTCCTTCAACAATGAATCCTTCAGGCTATCTCATATAGATTTCTTCCTCCAAATCTCCATGAAGGAATGCAATTTTTACATCCATTTGCTCTATTTCAAGATCAAATGCAACAGCCACAGATAAAAGAAATCTTATTGAGGTTAGCTTTGCAACAGGAGAAAATACTTCACCATAATCAATTCCCTCTACCTGAGAATAGCCTTTAGCAACCAGGCGAGCTTTATATTTCTCCACTTTACCTTCAACATTTTGCTTCTTCTTGAAGATCCATTTGCTACCTATTGCTTTTCTCCCACCAGGTAATTTTACTAGATCCCATGTCTTGTTCTTTTTCAAGGCCATCATTTCCTCATTCATGGCTTCTTCCCAAAGGTTTACCTCTTCAGAATTAACAACTTCTCTAACTGTTCTAGGATCTTCATCAGTAATAGATAAAACAAAGGAAGAAGGAAAAGTAGATGGACTATACCTATCAGGTTGCCTTCTTTCTCGTGTTGATCTCCTTACCACAGGTGTATGAACCTCTGGTTCATCCTCTTCTTCTTCTTCTGAGTAGGATCCTTCTTCCATGAGATCAAATTGCACCTTTTTAGGTTCTTCTTTTGTTACTTCATTCCTGTGATCACTTTTCATTTCTCTAAACACCACATCTCTACTATAAACTATCCTTTTAGTTTTTGGATTCCAAAGTTTATATCCTTTAACACCATATTTATAACCAATAAAGATACATTTAACAACCTTATTATCAAGCTTACTTCTTTTCTCCTTTGGAATATGCATGTATGCATCACAGCCAAAAACTCTAAGATGTGAAAGAGAGGGTTTCTTACCAAACCATGCTTCAAATGGAGTTTGATCCGGCAATGCTGATGTAGGAGATCGATTCTGCAAGTAACATGCCGCACTCACTGCCTCTGCCCAGAATTCCTGTGCCAGACTAGCACCACTGAGCATACTTCTTGCCTTTTCCATCAGTGATCTGTTCAATCTCTCAACAACTCCATTTTGTTGTGGTGTATATGGAGTAGTCTTCTGTCTTGCAATACCACATTGCTTACAAAAATCCTCAAATTTATTTGAACAATACTCTCCTCCATTATCAGACCTCAACACCTTAATATTTTTCTCAGTTTGATTTTCAACAAGTGCTTTAAATTCTCTAAACTTATCAAACACTTCATATTTACTTTTAAGAAAATAAATCCATGCATATCTTGAAAAATCATCAACAAAAGAAGCATAGTACCATGATTTTCCAAGATATGGAATAGGAACAGGACCAAAAATATCACTGTGAATCAGATCTAATACCCCTTTTGATCTTGCAGCACCAGATGGGAAACTAACACGATTTTGCTTGCCATAAATACAATGTTCACAGAAATAAAAAACCATTGAGCAATTAGGGATACCTTGGACCATACCTTTCGTGTACAGGGTACGCAATCCCTTTTCTCCAATATGTCCCATTCTTTGATGCCAGAGCGTTGAACTTTTATCTGATTCAGCCTCAGGAATAGTTGAGCTATTGCACTCATTTGTCATAGTGCTTCCCAATAGCTTATACAAGGTTCCAATACGAACTCCTCTTGCTAACACCATAGATCCATGAACCATTTTGCATGAATCCTTACTAAAACTGATGTTTACTACTGCATCAACCATTTTGCTTACAAAAATTAAATTTCTAGCAAGGCCAGGAATATGCATCACACCTGGGAGGGTTTTAACCCTACCATCCTGCAACAATATTTTCACCCTTCCACGACCAATGATTCTAAGTTGTGAATCATCTCCCAATAGTACCTCCCCTCCATCATATCTTTCATATTCACTGAACCACCCCCTATGAGGAGTCATATGAAAAGAGGCACCAGTATCGATCAACCAATCATTTCTATCTGAACGCGTGGAGCAAGATGCCAGATATACATCCCCTCCTTCATCAGTGGATTTATTTATCTCTGTGGAAGTGGATTCATCAGATCTCTTTCCAGAATCAACATTCTTTGATCTACAATCCTTCTTCATGTGTCCAAGCTTGCCACATTTCCAACATTTTCTCTCAAACCTTCCTCGAGACTTGGATCTACCTCTAGACTTAGATCTATCACCAAATCTCATTTTATATTTTTCCTTGGCACACCCTCTCACTGTTAGGGTATCCTTTGATGTGCCCTCCATGGATTTTCTCCTCATATCCTCTGATAATAGAGATGCCACAACATCTTCAAACTTCAATGTGGATGAAGTTGTACTACCAATTGCTACAACTAGGTTATCCCACGAATCTGGTAAAGAGCATAACAAAGTAATACATTTATCTTCCTCACTCAACTTAATTTCAATAGATGTAAGTTGACTTACCACCGTATTGAATGCATTAAGATGATCTGCTACTGAATCCCCTTCATTCATCCTCAGATTATACAGTTTCTTTCAGAGGAATAATTTGTTCACCAGGGACTTAGATTGATATAGAGCCCCTAACTTATTCCAGAGATCCTTTGTAGTAGCTTCTCCAAAAACATTGATTAGGACAAAATCTGCAAGACACAATCGAATTAGACTCCTCGCTTTTCGATTCAAATTTTCCCAATCTTCATCAGTTGTACTGGCAGGTTTCGTTTCAGAGATAACATACCACTGATCTCTGTCCACGAGCAGATCCTCCATATTTAACTTCCATAGCTCAAAAATTTTTCCATAAAATTTCTCAATCTCTATCCTTGAATGATTTGACATCATTTTTCTTCAAGCTCCTTCTACGTAAAACTCCCACTCCAAAATAGGTTTTCTATAACTCCTAGAAACCCTAGATCCTCTTCAAATGAATTGAAACCCTAGCAATAAAGGCGTCCCTCTATGGCTAACAATATGGCTCTAATACCATATGAAGAGTTCTACCCAAACTTATTCTAGAATAATTAATACAAAAATAAATAACTCTCATGCACATAGAACACACGAGATTTACCCTGGTTCACCCAATATGGGCTACTCCAAAAAACAAGAGCCACACCTCCTTTGATATTATTATTCACTCCTTGCCCATAATGGGACATTACAATCAATATAAAGGAAACTCTTACAACCCTAAACCACAATGTGGTATTAGAATACCGTGGGTACAATACCATGGGCTAAAACCACCCATACCCACAAATCATGGGAATCCCACCAACGCCTCCAAAAATAGCTCCGATAATATCTCCAAAAAATAGGGCCCAAAAATTTGGACCACTAAAGCAGGGGCCTACCGTACAATACTTCCTATGCAAAGGATGAGACACATCCAACATTCTCCCACTTGTTGAATACTTTGTAGAAAGGCTGTAATCAATGTTAGTTCCAACACTCAGTCTTTCCAAACCCATTTCAACTGTACAAAACATGAATTTTTCTATGCTAACTACCTTGGTTAAAGCATCTGCAACATTTACCTTGGTATCCACTTTTTCTAGAAACACTTTCTTCTGTTCAATCATGTCCCTAATGAAGTGGTACTTTGTATCAATGTGCTTTGTTCTTGAATGGTAAGCTGGGTTCTTTACCAAAAATATAGCACTTTGGCTATCACAATTTATCTTCACAACTCCTTGAAAGAACCCAATATTAGCACATAGTATTTGTAGCCATATTGCTTCCTTACTTGCATTAGTGGCTGCCATGTATTTAGCTTCAGTGGTTGAAAGAGCAACAATAGTTTACCTTTTGCTCATCCAACTAATAGCCCCTCCAAACAAGTTGAATACATAAGCACTAGTAGATCTTCTATTGTCAAGATCTCCAACCCAATATGCATCAAAAAAACCTTCTATATCCAAGGATCTATTTTTGTTACCTGTACCTTCATAACAGATTGAAAAATTAGATGTACCACGCAAATATCTGAAAACCCTTTTTATAGCAGTCCAATGCTCTTTACCAGGTTTAGACATGTATCTACTCAAAACTCCCACTACATGGGCAATATCTGGTCTAGTACATACCATGGCATACATTAAACTCCCTACAACATTTGCATAAGGAACATGGGAAATTTCTTCTACCTCTTCTTCTATTTTTGGACATTGTTCAGCAGATATTGTTCCTCCAAAGGAATAGGTACCTTCACTGGTTTTCAATCCTACATACTGAATCTCTTCAATACTGTCTCAACATACTTCTTCTGATTCAGCCACAACTTTTTGTTTGAACGATCTCTATTTATTTGCATGCCCAAAATAAAATTTGCAGGGCCAAGATCTTTCATGTCAAACTGTGATGCTAATTGAGACTTCACTTCCTTGATCATTTCCTTACTATTTGCAATTAGTAACATATCATCAACATACATAACTATAATGACAAGTTCATTACCAATTTGCTTTGAGTATACACAATGATCAACATTGCTACGAACAAAATCAAGTCCTAAAACATAAGTATCAAATTTTTGATACCACATTCTAGGTGACTGTTTCAGTATTTACAAATATTTCTTTAACTTACATACAAAATCCCCCTTTCCTTCAGCAATGAATCCTTTAGGATGTCTCATATAGATTTCTTCCTCCAAATATCCATGAAGGAATGTAGTTTTTACATCCATTTGCTCTATTTCAAGATCAAATGCAACAACCATAGATAAAAGAAATCTTATTGATGTTAGCTTTGCAACAGGAGAAAATAATTCACCATAATCAATTCCCTCTACCTACGAATAGCCTTTAGCAACAATGCGAGCTTTATATTTCTCCATTTTACCTTCAACATTCGACTTCTTCTTGAAGATCCATTTGCTACCTATTGCTTTTCTCTGATGTCTTGTTATTTTCTAAGGACATCATTTCCTCATTCATGTATTCTTACCAAAGGTTTACCTCTTCAGAATTAACAACTTCTTTAACTATTCTAAGATCTTCATCAAATACAGATAAAACAAAGGAAAAAGGAAAAGTAGATGAACTATACCTATCATGTTACCTTATTCCTTGGGACCACCGAATTAGGGGCCTACCGTACAATACTTCCTCTAAAAAGGATGAGACACATCCAAAATTATCAAGGAAAATCTTCATGCATTCTACATAATTTTTCTTTTTTCTTCTAAAAGATGCAATATTTGCTCTCAATGTCTTGAATCTCACAATATAATATTAAATGTTATCAAACTCAGCCATGTTGAAAGGGGAGAGATCTAGTTCCAAGTGACTTACTTTAGTAGTATTTACTTTCTGAAATGACTCATATAATTTTAACCATACCTTTATAGGGTCACTCTCCTTGTTGATGTGGAAAGGTAACTCTAGTTCATGTTGGATAATATTACATTATTTTGTACATGCTAATGTACCCTCATGGTACCTTTATGGTACAAATGTAAATATGTAATATATTAGAGTTAGATTCTATAGTTTAGAAGTGTGATTTATATTTACCTTTTATATAAGTGTCTATGCAAGATATGCACAAGTGTCATGTAATTAAGTGTACAAGCGTGTAATGTGAGAAAGTGCACAAGTGCCATGTAATTAAATGTGCAAATATGTAATGTGAGAAAGTGCACAAGTATCATGTATTAGGTGTGCATGTAGAAGTGTGCAAGTAAATCGAGAGTCAATAGTCATGTATACAAGTGGAAAAATGAGAAGCCAAAGGATATGTGAGGCTTATCTTATGCAAAGAATAGGAAAGGTTGAAACTCTCGGACAAGTGAGGAATGCAAGAGTTAAGTATTGAAGAATTGCCTTTCTAAGGTTATATCATGAAGGTAAAGCTCCATGAATGGATATGAAAAATTTGGATTATGTATGAAACATTTAAGCATGAATAAAAAATATTGTATGCATATTTTGATAATTTCTTTTATAAGTGTTCTTCATGTTATTGCATGAATGATTTTTGCCATTTTATATTTATATTTGTTATTTTCTTGAATGTTATTATAATTTATATTGGATAACATATATATTCAGTGCTCTTATATTTGAGTCTACTCAAAATCTAGAATATTGGGACCTAATATAATCTGGCTTAAAATCTAATAGTGGTATCAAAGCTACTTCGAGTAGACTTTATTGCTACAATAAAAGGAAGTCTTCAATGTGATTTGATATTAAGAGTCACATGAAGAAAACATAGACTCAAATTGATATAAATTTTTAATTTGTAGATTGATATTTAAAAGGAAACTATTGCAAAGCTTCCACTATTTGAAAAACTTGAAAAACATTTTAATAAATGCTTGAGTTTATCCATTTGGTTCAAAAACTAATGAAGACAAGGACTAAAATTAGAATCAAGGGCCAACTCCAAAGAAAGTTGCACATGAGGGAACATTCAAAGTCAACCTAATATTATTTAGATCTTAGAAAAAAAGAGAATCCCATAAGAATATTATAGTAATTCAAAACCACCATTGAAGGATAAAAAGTCCATAAAAATTGCATTGGACAAAGTTTCTAATAGCTTTCATATTATTAAAGGATGTATACAAGTAAATGTCATTATATATTGTATTGGATGAAGTGTCCAACAACTATTAGATTATTGGAGGATGAATGATTCCTCACATATATAAAAAGAGATTCGTGACTAGGCAAACAAAGAGATTAAATCACCAAAATGTGTTGTATGCACCAAAGTATTGAGTATAAGCCATTAAGACTAGAGTAGTGCCAAAGTATATATTAGAGCCATCAAGGCTAAAGCAATATCATAGCATAAAGTAGAGCCATCAAGGCTAAAAAAACATCAAGGTATTGAGCAAAGCTATCAATCTAGAGCAACATTGTAGCATAGAGCAGAGCCACCAAAGCTAGAGCAGAACCACCAAAGCTAGAGCAAAACCATCAAAGCAAGAGTAGTGCCAAGGATTTTTCTATACAACCATCACCAGATCATGCCAATCTATCCAAACTAGACTATGATAGTGTTGAAGCCAAAAATTTTGATCTAAAACGAGATAGTAAGTAGCATCAATTGAACCAAAATGTGGTAGCTGTGTTAAGCAATCTAGTATGCAAATCCTATAACCTTAGAAGGTAAAATTATTTTTGTGAAAGTAATTTTGAATTGTTTCAATACGTTTTGTAATAAAAATCATTAATATTCACTAGATATTTAACAAGTGTTGAGAGGCTAGGATGGTGTAGCAGCGAATATTTTTGCATTCAGCCTTGGAGAACGTTACATTGGAGTTTTCTTATTTTTTATGCGACTTAGTCAACAAAGAAGACCTAACATTGGAAGGAAGAATTAAAGGTAAGAAATATTACCTTAATATTATTCAATGCATGAATATAGTACTAAACTTTATATTTGGTGAATTAATAACCTTAGGAATTTTAATTAAAAAGTGGAGAAAAATTAATTCTACCACACTGGATTTAATAATTATAGGTGGGAGTTAAAAGGACTTCAACCTTAATATTTTGAAATTTGAATATTATTGATATTTTATATTTGAAAATTAAGTTTGCAATTTATTTCAAATTTTTGATTTTTGAAAAAAATTGATATTTATTTGATTTTGGAGAGAGAAGGATTTCTACTCCAAAAAAGAAAATTTTAATCATTTGAATATTTAGAAAAAATTGAAATTTGAAGAATTAGAAAATTTGTAAATTTAATAAAGTAGGGAGATAAAAGGTTTACTATTTCAAAATTTTGAAAATTTTAAATTTACAATTTTATTTAAAATAAAAGATTTGATTATTGAAATTATAATTTAATTGATTTTTGGAGTAATAAGGAACACTATTTCAAAAGTTTTCAAACTATAAATAAAAAAGTATTCAAGTAGAAAAAAATACATCATCAAAGAATATAATTGCAAGCTTATTGTAGCGGTAAGGCCTTTGGCATCTCTTTGAGATGTCCAAGGTTCAAATCACACTCAGTATGAGGGCACCATGACCCCTAATTAAAAACTATGTAAACTCATTGAAAAGCTATAAGCTTATTGGAGTGGTAAGGGCTTTGGCCTCTCTTTGAGAGGTCCAAGGTTCAAACCCCACTCAATATGAGGGGACCAAGATCCCTCATAAAAACCTGTGTAAACTCGTTGAAAAAATACATCATTCGAGAATATACAACTCATTTATGAAGAAAATAAAGATAGAATATCCTTAATATTGCATCAATGGTTGTATTACTCTCTCAAGAATACTTATGATTATGATTCTAAAACTGTAATTTGGAAGGAAAGATTTAAATATAAAGATGAATATTATAAATGTAATCATTGCAATAGAATTGTACATGTAGAAGCAATATGTTGGAATATTTATCCATGCAAATTTTGTGGAAGAAATAATCATTCTCCAACATTTTGTCGATATAAGGAAAACAAATATGAAAACTTAGAAAAAATATTATTGATGAGATTAGACAATCTTCTTCAAAGTCTTATTTTTGAAACAATTTCAAGAGTCATAAAAAATGAAGCTAAATGGTTCAAATATCAAGACAAGAAAAAAGAACTTATGAATATTATGATCTAGTGCAATGTCATAACAAGAACAAAAGAAATATTAAATCATATTTTATGTTGAGATCAGATTAATGATGAATTGCTTGACTTATCATAAATACGGGAACAAGAATATGGATAAGGCATAGTCCAATATTACCTTACAAAGAATTTAGAGAGAGGCAATGGATGAACACAAGATCCAATATGAAGACAAAAATTGAAGACTAAAGTTTTCAATAACCAAATAATGTAATAGGTAGTGTTGGAGAATATTACATTATTTGATACATGCTAATGTACCCCCTCGTACCTTTGTGGTAAAAATGTAAATATGTAATAGATTAAGGTTTGAATATATAGGATAGGAGTGTGATTTATATTTACATTTTATGTAAGTGTCTATGTGCAAGATATGCACAAGTGTCATGTAATTAGTGTACAAGTGTGTAATGTGAGAAAGTGCACAAGTGTCATGTAAGAAAGTGCACAAGTGTCATGTAATTAAGTGTGCAAATATGTAATGTGAGAAAGTGTACAAGTGTCATGTATTAGGTGTGCATGTAGAAGTGTGTAACTGGCATGTAAAAGTGTGCAAATGTTATAGAGTTAAGTGCGCAAGTAAATAGAGAGTCAAGAGTCATGTATACAAGTGACAAGATGAGAATCCAAAGAACATGTGAGGCTTGTCTTATGAAAAGAATAGAAAAGGTTGCAACTCTTGAACAAGTCAGGAGTGCAAGAGTCAAGTATTGAAGAGTCATATTTCTAAGGTTATATTATGGAGGTAAAGCTACATGAATGGATATTAAAAAATACTGTATTATGTATGAAACATTCAAGCGTGATATTGCATGAATAATTTTGGATATTTTATATTCATATTTGTTATTTTTTTTAATGTTATTATAATTTATATTGTCCAACATATATATTGATTTCTCTTATATTTGAGTTTACTCAAAATCCAAAATATTGGGACCTAAGATAATCTAGCTTAAAATCCAACAGTTCAATCAACAAGTAAAACATGGCAAAAACTTCTTCTTCTCTTTGGTATTAGGTTTGTTCATTAAGAACAATTGTTTTATCTTCTTGAAATATGCTCTATAGGTTCTTAGTGCATAACAATACAATATTTTGTGTTGACCTAATATTGTATTTTTTCATTAAAGAGATTAACAAGGGATTTGTGATCCATCTTACACAATTCGACCCCTCACACCATAGTAGGTCCATGAAATGAAGCCACAAATTTATAGAGCTTGAAAAATTATAAAATTTTAAAAATGGCTCAACATAATTTTGTATACATGAGTTATGTCCTCTAAATGTGTTTTCCTAATGGACCCCATAAAATTAAAAATTAAATTTCCAAACCTCAAAAATATTAGAATCCAATTGCCTTCTACCCTAGCACTTTATGGTTCACTAGTGTCTTCCACTGATATTTTGCTACCTTAACATATTTTAGCCTATGCAATTTTGATAATTGGTGCATTATTATTGGATAAAGGGGGTTAAGTAAACAAAAGTAGATTAGCTGTGATGCATAAAAGTACCACATTGGATAAGGCAACCACATTAGCCTTAATACCATCACTTTTCTCTTGTATTCACAAAATAGGGATTTGATCTTGGATTGGTCAAGAGCAAGGATGTTTACATTAACCAAGATACCACATTACCTATTGAGACAAAACACAAACACATGACCTTTTATTCTTTTTGGATGAGGCAAATAATAACAATTTGCTTTAATATGATTCCTAATCCTAGCACACTTCAACTAATCATTATAGTAGACACTTTGGATTTTGAATGTAAACAAATCCTTGAAGAATACACTCTACTTATGCACTTCTTAGTGGGTGTAAAGTTATATAGGTGTAGAATTTAAACCTTGCACTTACCCATGTGCATGCACCAGTTAGATGCATCATTACCATCATACCACATGTGATGATCAATTTGAAATAGTATATATTGTTTAACAAAATTAATCATATTTTCCCATTTTAATTAAAAATGAGGTACCTTCAACTTGAATCCAAGATAAAATTTTTAATTATATTATGCACACCAAATTGTCTAGGTTAGCACTCCTCACGAACCGAATTGAATGTACAATTTTTCTCTTTTTTTTCTCATAAAGATGCATGAAGCTGATTGTAGTGTGCGCATGCCAATTTTTGAATTTTTATTTAAAAAATTCTCACCATATTTTTAATCTACATTAGAAGATTTTGTTGTACTCCTAAGAAAGTTTTCTAAATATTGATCCAACAAAAAATATGAACCCAATAATCCTTTAGTAAGAGAAATTATGGATGGAAGTAAGTGGAAGAAAAAACCTCTTATGCTAAAAGTGCTTATGAAGTTTTGAAGGAAGATTTTCCCTAAATATTAGAAGAAAAATTGGAGGCTTCGATAAGAATTTTTGCATTACCAAGAAACATTGCTCCATACCCATTTTGATACCATGTTGGAATTCATAATATTTTCTAGAAACAAATAGAAGTAATGCATCCACTCAAATATTATACAAAAAGTGTAAAAAGATAAAAAAAGGAAATAAAGACACATAGATTTAGGGGCACCCATAGGCATCATAAATAATCATTGTACAATCTAGATATTGCACTCTCAACACTCTAATAATACAAATGAGTGGTGAGGAATATTTATACTAATATAAAAAATCCCATTTACATAAGAAAGTTTAACCTAAGTTGACATAACAAGAGGGCTTAAGTTTAATTACAAGTTATAAGTGGGTTTAACCATAACAAGGTTAATTGCAATGCATAGGGCTTACATAATAATATATTACAATAAATTAAATACAATGTACAATCAATGCCCTTAGAATTTTCAATATTACATCATAAATGTCAGCCTTACCCATGAATTAGATTACATTTTCAACATATCTAAACAATTAAGATTAATTATCCTTAAAAATAAAAATAATATCATTTACCTCTATAATTTTCTTTCCATATCTTCTTAAGCTTCCACTTCAAGAAATACCTTGTAATGTTGATGGATATTTCTTCATCACCTAGATAAAATCCTCTTCATATTTATCTCTAAATATGTCTTGGGCAACCCTTCCACTAGGGTATCTAAGGTATTAATGACATAACATGTCTACATACTTGGATAGGACTTGATATTTTGCCCTTTAACCTTCATCTTGTAAAAACCCACCATCAATAAAACATTCTCTAGCATGTCCATAATAAACCCCAAATCATCATAAACACCATATAGACATCCCTCTTCTAGGGTTTCCCCAACCATCATCTTGTTTGATAGGGGATAGTTTCAAACCTTGACATTGTCATCCCCTAGTTTCTTACATGACTTCAACAAAAATTACTCCAATTAATTCTTGATGTTTATGCACATGATATGGATGGTGTGGGGTAAGGATTTGTTAAGGGTATTATTTCATTTCAATAGTTTCACCCATAGATTGATCATGCCATTGGTCCTAGGTTTAATTCCCTATGTTTCTAAAGTGATAAGCATGTGATTATTTAACTAGCAAATTATTATCTTTGGAGATCCCAAAATATTTGGTTTCTCATCTATGGAAGGTTTTGAGAACTCCTATTATAGCCACCTCCACAACCATAATGAAATCCATGACTACTATACCAAGATATACCACCTTTAATATAGCCATTGCCACTACCTCCATAATTTGTGCAGGATGTATCAATGCATTGTTGAAAAATACAAAGAAATATCAAATATTATTGTAGTGAATTGTCACTACACTTAGGTGAAGTAAAGCCATTTGGCCAATTTTTAAGATCTAGATTTGATAGAAGACCAAGTTGCTTAAGGACTATATGGAATTCCATCCAAAAATAGAAGCAACTAGACCCCTAGAAAGGGGCACATGCAAGCATAATACCTTTGATAATTGGATCCACATGGTAAGAGATCCCAATAGAAGGATGTGATTAAAAATTCCAATAAAATCCCAAGGCACCATAACATATCGAGCAGTCAAAACCAAAAGAGAGGTTTTGTCCAAGGATTCCCAAATAGATCAAACAATCAACCACATTTCACCAACAACATCAATTGAAGCAATAGGTAAAAGCAAAAGAAATGGACTGCCATGGAAATGCAAAATGGACCAAGAAATGCATAGAAGAATGATCTTCTAAGTTTTGGTCAAACTCGTATCATCCATACCTTGATAATTTAGCAGACCCAATTTTACTTCAAGGTTCTCATCTCAAAACCCTTCATGAAAGGTCTTCAACCCTCCATACCACCATATAGGGTTGCTACCACTGCCTCAGACCCCACATATTGTGAAAATATGTATAGTTCCCTAGAGGTATAATTTTTTCCCTAAAAGGAGGTACAACATTTAAGATACTATCATAAAGCCTCTAGGGGAATGGCCATGGATATGAGGGTATTAATGGCAAGATATCCCTACTGGCATGGGTGATAATATCTTATCTCCATTGACGCCAGATGCAACCACCTCAATATTATGAATGCAAAAGTATTGTACCATGAGAAAAAGTTTTGAAAAGGAGGGATTTTGAATTTAAAATAGGAAAAGCCTCATGTATTATCTATAAATATGTAACATTCTTATTGTAATCTATTGAAAAGCCACCCATTCTTATAAGGGTTGATCTTCTTTCATTCTCTCGTGTCTTAGATTGGATCAAGCCTTGAGTGGCCAACCAAGGAGTTTTTTAATATATTTTATCTACATGTATGTAACTCAAAGTTTGTGCTTATTATAATTTATGAGTATTCATGAAATCCTTGTCCTAGTTTTGGTGTAGGTGTTTTCATTTATTACATGATATCAGGAGGACTTGTGTTCCTTGTGTACTATCGGTTGTTGTGCATGTGTTCACTCAACCAACCAAGGCATGAAAATGTCTTATTATGTATTTTGCACATTGCCACTATTAGATAGGCTAGGAATATTTTAATTTCTATGATTTTACTTTTTGTAATTTACTTTCTACACTATTTCATATTTTCTTGCATTTTCCCTTTCGTCGAAGAAACAGTTACATGGGATGGGCTAGCATAGCACTAGGAGAGATGAGAATTAAAGATCATAAATCAAAGCAAGGAGCCATCCTTGGGTAAAAAATCTCAAATATTTTTTGGTGGGAACCATGTCCTATGCTTCCTTGGACTTCCTAGGACTAGCGCCCCCATCACAAGACATAGGGCATCAGACACACTTGCTTGATAAGGCCATGGTTCGAACCACAACTATGGGGGATCATGGTGATTGGGAGGCACAAGGGGTCACATATAGCCCTCAACAATTCAAACTGACATGCTTGATGAGACATGAACTAAGAAAAATATAATGAAGGCCATGGTCATAAAATTTTTAAAGTTCTCAAGAAATTAACCTCATGACTCTGCTACTAAAGAAGAACTAGAAGAAGTCACCATATTAGACTAAGGTAATAGTGGGAACCTCTATTTGGTTAGCAGTACATCCCACCTAGAAACTCCATTGCAAAGGAGAACTTGAAGAAGCTACAAAAATATTATTTGATGAAGGTCTTGATCCATATGCTTCTAAGAGCATGAAGCACATTTAGCTTCACTACAACCAAGGAATCTAGCATGGCTTCCCTATAAATTTACTTGGTCCAAAAATATGATAGAATCCTACTACAACCCCTGAGATGCCAACTAAGTGGGAAATCTTCCAACATTGGCCTTAGAAGTCCTATCAAAATATTATGTCAAAGGCTTAATATCTCCATTGGCGAACCTATGGGATATGGTCTTCACATGCCATATACACTATGTCACCATGCAAGATATAGAACTTTGGCTATTGGTAGCCTCTATCTAAGGGAAGGCCCAATAGGGTTTTGAATCCCTCCCTCCCTATTCCATAACTAATTATTATAGACTAGCTACTCTCATCATGGATGGGTTTGAGAAGGAAGCAACCACTGAAGAAAACTAGGGTTGACAAAAATGCCAATGCCTCCCCAACATAAGCCCACATCCTCCAATGAAGATTCCCCTCTGGTGCAAAGCATAAACTTGGAGAAGTTAGATATTTGGTTGAATCCAACCTTGAAAGAACCTGATCCTAATGATCACATCAACTCTAGGGAAGTAGTTCAGTTTTGGTTGGACCTCCATCACTCAAGAAAAATGAGTTGAATGGCCTATCCAAAGAAAGTGGCAAATGCTAGAAATTTATGGTCTAGGAAATAATATTTATACATTTCCAAAAATGGCATGAGGGATCCAAGTCACCAAGAGTATGCATTTTCCATGCCAAAATCTCGATGCAAGATTTGGCATGATCCTAAGGACTTATTATCTGATGTGGCTAGGCATAAAGGTCCCTTGGGAAGTAGCAAGTCATGTGTTCAAGAATATGAAAATGAGGAAAAGGTAGAAGTTTGGATTAATTTGGTTTAGGCATTGTAGATTTTAATGTAAGAGTGGCATGTGAAAAATTCAACACAAGGAAAGGCACCAAGTGTTTTTCACCATAATAAAAATATCCAGCATTTATGAATAAAGTTGGTGGTGTCAGTGTCATTTAGACATTGGTTGAAACAGGTAGCAACGTGTAAAAGGAAAACATGGTTAAGGTCAATATGAGTATGAATGATGTAGAAAGGTGTCGAGAGGTTCACATGATGAAGAGTTACACAAAATATAAATACTAAGACATTAGAAAAAATCTAGGGGATCTAACATAAATTATTCACCCATAGTAATGCTCACCATAAGAAAAGTATAAAGACAAAAAATAATGATAGCTTACCCCAAAAAGGAGGCCTATATATATGGGTATGACCCTCTATTGGTATCCCATTAGTTCTAGATAGAATCAAATCTCTTGAGTAGAATCCTACCTCATCATATGCCACTCCTCCATATAGCTAGAAGGAAATTGGGGTAGAACAATATGAGAGGACCAAAAGCCCTTTCCATAATTTGAGTAGTTGATGCCATAAAGATATCCAAGGTGCTGATAGGAGAAGACTTCCAAGGTAGTATCCTAAAGCTCCCTATCACATGATAAGAAGCTATTCCATTGAACTAGGTAAGAAGGTGACTCATAGCCTTTTCAATATTATCTAAGCAGAGTCTTTTCAAAGAAAGAGACCTCTTAACTAACATTGAAAAGACTCTCAACCTCATATATTTGGTAGGGCTCCTTCTTCAAAGATGGTTTATGACTCACCTATTATCTAACTGGGTGGGTTTGAAAATCGGTTTTTCCTCCATAAGTAACTAACTTCACAATTCTTGGTAAATATTAGAAACAATGGAGGAGAAAAAGAGAATCTAGAGTGACCACAAATAGGATTTCTAGTGTTGGTAGAAGCATATGATCTATGGGAACAATGGCTAGCTTCCATAGAACATTTATTTCCCTTAGTCCCAAGAATTAGTCAACCCAATAACCACACTAAAGGGAGAAGAACCTCTAGGTCTTTACGTTCAATTGCATAATAATTATCCAAGGTAAAGACCTAAAACATAAAAGCATCAATTTAACATCAAAAATTAGATGAAAGGAAGGGCAGCCCAAACTTCTCACACATTTAAAAAACAAGTAGTCCTTAAAGAAATTCCTCTTTTGCAAAAAGTGAACTATAGATCCCTTGTGAGTCACTAGAACTATAGTGATTTCTCACTATACTTGGGTTGAGTAAGGATCTTTGGCCCATTTTTGAGAGTTGGTTTTGGTAGAAGACAAAGTTTCTCAAGGACAAAATGGAATTCTAGGTGAAAACCAAAATAACTAGACCCCTAAAGAAAGGCATGATCAAGCATAAGAGCTTTGATAATCGAATCCACATGGTAAGGGCTCTCAACAAAAAATTGCAACTAGAAAATTTGGTAAAATTCCAAGGTGCCATAGCATACCAAGTAGTCAAAACTAGAAGAGAGGTTTGGCCCACAAATGCCCAACCAGATAAAATAGTTTACCACATCCAACTAGTAACATCAACCAAAACAATGGGTAAAAATATAAAATGACTACCATGGGACACATAAAATGGACCAAGGAATGCAAAATCAAAGTTCTTCCAAGTTTCAATTGGAACAATACCATCCATACTTTGATATTTTAGGAGACCTAATTTTACTTTAGGGTTCTCACCTCAAACCACTTCATGAAAGTTCTCCATCTCTCCATACCCCTAGTCGAGGCTGGTACTACTTCCCTAGATCCCACATATTTTGTAAATATGTATAGTTCCCTAGAGGTATGGTATTTTTCCTAAAAGGAGGTACAAAATCTAATATACTATCATAAAACCTACAAGGGAGTGTCCATGGATATGAAGGCATTGATGGCAAGAAATAACTATGACATATTTCTGGCATGGGTGACAAGACCTCATCTCTAGCAACACCAGATCCAACCACCTTAGGATTAAGAATGAAAAAGTATCGTACCATGAGTGGGAATTTTGAAAAGGGAAGGATTTTGAATTCCAAAGAGATAAAGCCTCATGCATTATCTACAAATTTACAACATTCTTTTTATTGTAAATTATCAAAAAACCACTTGTTCTCCTTAGGGGTGTTCTTATTTCATTCTCTCTTATGTCTCGGCTTGGCTCAAGCCTTGCATGGCTAGCCAAAAAGTTTTCAAACATATATTCTCTATACATATGTAACTCTGAATTCATGCTATTAATAATCTATGACTATGTATGAAATTCTTGTCCTAGTTTTAGCATAGGTGTTCTATTTTATTGCATGGTCTCAGGAGAACTTGTGTTCCTTGTGAACTGTCAGTTGTTGTGCATGTGTTCACTCAAACCTTCAAGGCACTGGAGGGTCTTATTAGGTCTTTGGCACATCAACACCCTTAAATAGGCTAGGTAGATCTCAATTTCTATTATTTTACTTTTTGCAAATTAATTTTAGCATTATTTCATGTTTTCTTGTATTTTCCCTTTTTTTCCAAATCAATAGTTACTTAGGATAGTCTAGCAAAAAACTAGGAGAGACAAGCATAAAATATCACATCAAAAAGCAAGGACTAGCCTTAGGTAAATAAATCTAGAGGTCATCCAATGGGAACCATATACCATGCTTCCTTAGACTTCCCAAGACTAGCACCCCCTTCACAAGGTATAGGGCATCTGATGCAACTACTTGACAAGACCATGGATTAAAATATAATAGTAGGGGGTCACACCTAACACTCAATAGTTCAAAATGGCAT
Source organism: Wollemia nobilis (assembly GCA_028583015.1). Classification (NCBI taxonomy): domain Eukaryota; kingdom Viridiplantae; phylum Streptophyta; class Pinopsida; order Araucariales; family Araucariaceae; genus Wollemia; species Wollemia nobilis. The sequence goes on from JAQPPZ010017244.1 coordinate 205,289, forward strand.
GCTTGGTGGGACATGAACTATAAAAAGTCCATCCAATAATTTACAAGTCATATCATGGTTTTGGTAAAGGCCACGAACATTAGATTTCTAAAGTCCTCAAGAAATTCACTTGACAACTTTGTTGCTAAAGAAGAACTAGAAGAAATCACCATATATAGATTGATATTATGGTGGAAATCTCTATTTTGTTAGTAGTACCTTCTACCTAGAAACTCCATTGCAAAGAAGGAGAACTTGGAGAAGCCACAAATAGGACACAAGATCAAAGTTTCAATGAAGATATTGATCCATCTACTTCCAAGAGCAAGAAGCACATTCACCTCCACTAAAACCATAGAATCTAGCATGGTTGCCCTATCAACACCATCAATATTGAATGATAATAGAAGCCTATTGAAATCCCATATATCACCAACTAAGTGAGGAAATATACCAATATTAGCTCTAGAAATCCTACTAGAATATGAGGATGAAGGTTTAATCTCTCTATTTAAGCACTTGTGGGATATGGTATTCACATACCATATATATTGTGTCATCAAGTAGGACGTAGAACTTAGGCTATTGCCAACCTCTCTATGAGGGAAGGCCCATAAGGGTTTTGAAGCCCTCCCTCCCTATTGCATAACTAATTGGGATCAAATGGTTACTCTCATCATGGATAGGTTCAAGAAGGAAGTAACCATTGAAGAAAACTAGGGTCAACAAAAAATATTGATGTCTCCCCAACATAAGCCCACCCCCTCCAGTTGAGAGTCCTCTTCGATACAAAGTGCTAACCTAAAGAAGCTAGATATTTAATTGAACCCAACCCCAAAATAACTTGAGTCTAATTATCACACCCACTTTGAGAAAATAGTTCAATTCCATAGGGCACCTCCATCGCTCAATAAAATATGGGTTGATCGACCAATCCAAAGAGAGCGATAAATGTTGAAAATTGATGGTCTAGGAAATAACATCTATACATATCTAACAATGGTACGAGGTACCCATGTGACCAAGTGAGGGATATGGCATGAGCCTAAGGACTCATTCACTAATACAACTAGCTAGCAAGGGCCCTTGGTAAGCAGTAAGTCATGTATTCAAGAAGATGAACATGAGGGAAAGGTCGAAGTTTGGATCACTTTGGTTTAGGAACTACATATTTAATGAGTGGCATGTAACATATCCAATGCAAGAAAATATGCCAAGTATTTTTTACCATAATGCAAATATCCAACCCTTATAAATAAAGTTGGTGGTGTCAGTGTCATTCAAACATTGGTTTAACTAGGTAGCAATTTGTAAAAGGAAAATATGGTTAAGGCTAGCATGAGCATAAAGGTTATAGAAAGGTGCCAAGAGGTTCACATGATAAATAGCTACATAAAATATAAATAGTGAGGCATTAGCAAAAAATGTTAGGGGATTACCAATTTACTCACAACAAAGTGTGTTGTGAGAAAAGTACCAAGACAAAAAATAATGATAAATTATCCCAACAGGGAGGAATATATATATGAGTATGACCATATCTTGATATCCCATTATTTCTAAATAGAAGCAATCCTCTTGAGTACAATCCTACCTCACTGGTTGTCGCTCCTCCATGCAGCTAGAAGGAAATTAGGGTAGAAAAATATGAGAGGACCAAAATACCCTTTCATATTTTGACTAATCAATGCAATAAATATGCCTAATGTGTTAATAGGAGAAGGCTTCCAAGGTAGTATCCTAAATCTCCCTATGCAACGAAATCAAGCTAATCCATTGAATCAGGGAAGAAGGTTCATAAATTTTTTAAATTTAGCTAAGCTTGATCTCATCAAAGAAAGAGATATCTTAGATAACATAAAAAGGTCTCTAACTTGTATATCTTTGGTAGGTTATTTCTTTAAATATAGTCTAAGATTCACCCATCACCCAAATGGGTAGGTACAAAAACCAAGTTTTCCTCCATAAGTAACTAACTTCATAATTTTTTGTAAAGCTCGAGAATAATGGTGGATGAAGAGGGAACCTAGGGTGACCACATAAAGGACTACTAATGTTAATAGAAGAATGTGATCTATGGTAATAATGGACAAGATTCTATAGGATATTTGTTTCCCTCAGACCCAAGAATTGGTCAACCCTATGATCGTGCTAAAGGGAGGAGAACCTCTAGGTCTTTATATTCAAAGGTATAATAACTATCTAAGGTAAAGACCCATAAAAAATAAAATAAAACATCAGTGTGATATTATAAATTAGACAAAATGAGGGTCAGCCCAAACTCCTCATATCTTTCAAAAATAAACAAGCCTTAAAGAAATCCCCATTTTGTAGAAAGCTAGGAGTTTCAAAAGTGGATCCTAAAAATATTTGACTTTGTATCCAATAGATAAGGCAAAAAATTCCTAGGTCCCTTGTCCTCATTGAGATTATGATCCCTTATGAGTTGCCATAACTATGGTTAATTATCACTACACTTGGGTGGAGTAAGACCATTTGGTCAATTTTTAAGAGTTGGTTCCAACAGAAGACTAGGTTGTTCAAGGACCAGATGGAAATCTAGGCAAACATTGGAGCAATCAGAACCTTAAATAATATCACAAGTAAGCATAATATCTCTGGTAACCAGATCCACATGGTAAGAACTTCCAAGAAAATAATGTGACTAGAAACCTTGGCAAAATCCCAAGGTGCTACAACATATCGAGTAGTGAGAATCAAAAGAGAGATTTGGCCTAAGGAAACCTGACTAGACCAAATGATCAGCCACATCCAACTAGTAGCATCAATGAGAGCAATGGATAAAAGAAAAATAAAAGGACTACCATGAAAAATATTGAATGGACCAAGAAATGCATCAAAGAATGGTCTTTCAAGTTTCAGATAGATTGGTACCAACCATACTCCAATATTTAAGGAGACCCCTTGTCTCCAACACCTTCATAAAAGTTCTTTGGTCCTCCATACCCACAAATGGGGATGCTATCACTACATCAAACCCCAAATATTATGCAAATATGTGTAGTTCCCTAGAGGTACAATATTTTCCCTAAAAGGAGGTACACCATTTAAGATATTATCATAAAACCTCTAAGGGAGCAACCATAGATATGAGGGCACTAATGGTAAGAGATCTTTGTGAGAGATTTTTGGCATGGGTAACAAGACCTCATCTCTAGGGATACCAGATACAACCACCTCATGATTATAAATGTATAAGTATTGTACCATTTGGGAAATTTTGATTGAAAGAGGAAAAACCTTATGCATTATCTATAAATATGTAAGATTCTTCTCATTGTAATCTATCAAAAATCCCTCCATTCTCCTAAGGGGTGCTCTTCTTTCATTATATCCCATGTCTTGGATTAGATTAAGTCTCATGTGGCTAGCCAGGGAGTTTCCAAAGCTCTTTGCTCTTCATGTATGTAATTTAAAGTTTGTGCTAATAAGAATCTATGATTGTTCATAAAATATCTATCCTAGTTTTGATATGGATGTTCTATTTTATTGCATGGTTTTCACGAGGACTTATGTACCTTATGCACTATCATCCCCTATGCATGTGTTAACTCAACTCGCAAAGACATAGGAGGGTCTTATTAGGTGTTTGGAACATCTCAACCCTTAGATACACTAGGTAGATTTTAATTTCTACAATTTTAATTTTTGTAATTTACTTTCTACACTACATGTTTTCTTGCATTTTCCCTTTCCTCAAATAATTTAGGATAGGCTTGTTGGAAATTTTGAGTAACAAGGTTGTAATTGATATCAAGTGTTTGGTGCGAGGCAAAGTCCATTTTGGTACAAGAAAAATAGTAAAAGAACTAGCTATAATATTTTATATTATAAGCCAAAAAGGTTGGCTAACATGGTTGAAGACAAAAGATTATGCCCATGGTTTTAAAGAGAAAGGGAGATATTATAATATTTTAAATATTATAATAATTAATCCAGGAGGGCTTAGTAAAAAGAAGAAAAATAATTGATGAAAACCCCATGCAAAAGTATTATTTAATACTATATTAAATAATATAATATTTAACCTAAAGTTAAATATTATATTAATAAAATAATTAAATTTTGAATTTGGCTAAGGCACCAAAAATTCAAATTTAATATTGGAGGTATATATTTTTGCCGATGTTAATAACACTGCCTTGGAGCATATAAAAGGAGGTAACACAAATCAAATTTAATGATAAGACTAATGCTTTGTGATAGAAGTGCATGCAAATGAAATCGAATGCTAAGTGTGGAAGCACATCGAACGGAGGAGAGAGGAGAAATGTGGGAGTTTCTCATTTGTTGAACGAGCACAAAGGAACAAAGAAAGGGCAATGAGTGTTTTCATGCACCAAGGACTGGTAGCCCAAGTGGTAGGTGGGTCCTATGTTGGTCATTGGTAGAAGGGAGGTACAGGGTTTGATTCCCCCCAATGCCAGTTGAAGGTTTTGTTTTTAAAATTTGTGGAGGCAACAAGTATATAGTGGATGAGGCTAAAGCTTAGCCTCAACTTCTTGGCTAGCGCAAGCGATCGAGAATTGTGCTTGGTGGACTGAGGTTGGAGGGTCTATTCTCGTCTGCGAGATAGAAAATAAAATATTTTTTTGGTATGTGCCTTGGTTTGGTTTATAAGGTATGTTTTTCATTATTGATTGTTGGCTATAGCATATTTGGTGGATGTTAATTTGACCTATAGTTGAAACTTAGGAGATATCGGGAAAAATATTTTTGCATTATTATAAAGGTTGAATGGCATTTATTTTATGAGATTGGAGTGATAAGTGTGTACTTGGTTTATGTATCATTTTAATTTTTTTTATCTTTGAAAATAAATTGGAGTGAAAATCATTTTGAAAGAGTGGAGATAAAAGGTGTAAGAGTTTTATCATTTGATTGTAATTCTTGTTTTTACAAAAGGGAGAAATTGTTGAGAGAGTTTTTACATTGTCCATGAAAACTAAAGAAGAATTCTAGAATGTTATTTTCAGAATTCTTTGAGCATCTTGTTGAGGAAATATTCATGTGGAGGTTTTGAGATAGACTATTGTTATCTAACATTTAAGTGGCACAAAAGGAATTGGTTGTGAGTGAGACAGGTTTTGAAGATATATCTCCATCAAATCAAAAAGGTATGGGCACATCATCTTTTGTTTGAAGTGGTTGTTGGATTGAATGTTGTAAAACATAAGGTGGAGTGAAAAGTGTTGTTTGATAAGTATTATTAGAAATATTTGAGTGAGTTCTATATGCTTCATTGTTGAATATTTTGAGAACAATTGAGATAGAGAATATGAATCATTTGAATTAGGGTTTTATATCTATATTGTGCTATTTGTTGAAAGAAGTGTGAAACATTTGGTTAAAGCTATATGCAAGTTGTGCTTCATTATTTGAATGATTGTATACAAATTTTGATTATTGGTTTGAGTGTGTTAGCAAGTCATGATAAGACTTCAGGATAGATTTTGAGATAGGGTTTGAGATAAATTTTAAGTAGAGTCAAAGATAGAGTTTGGTTTAGATTTAAGATAGAGTTGAGAGTAGGAATTGGAGGTGAAAAAGCAGAGGAAAATAGTCTCCAATGGATAGATATCCATTAGCCATGGGCAGTGAGTATAGAGGTCTTTTGTGGATAGAGATCCAAAAGCTAGAGCAGTGGGGGTATAAGTCTTCTAGAAGAGCACCATCCAGAGTAGAGGAGAAAAATTTCTCCTGTGGATATAGATCCATGAACCAGAGCATAGGGTAAAGAGTTCTCCTGTGGATAGATATCCACAAACTAGAATAAGGGGATTGGTGTCTCCTTTGGAAAGAGGTCCATAAATATTGTAATAGGGAATTGATTCCCAAAATAATTCATTGAGAAAATTTATAAGGAATATTTTCTTTGTGGAGTAGCCCACATTAGGTGAACCACGTTAAATCATGTCTCTCATGTGTGTGATGATTTGTGAAATGTTTATTGATTTGATATTGTTGATGCTATCATATGGATTGAAAAGTAAAATTTTTTATCTTATACTGTTCACCCCCCATCTTAGTATAAGGTTAGTGCACCATTGGGAGAGATGAGCATCGAATTTCATATCCAAAAGAAAGGAGCCAACCTTGGGTAAAAAATATTGAAGGTCATCTGGTGGGAGATGTGTCCCATGCTTCCCAAAACTTCCTAGGACTAGAAGCCCCATCATGAGGAGCAGTGAACTAGACACACTAGCTCAGTAAGATCATGGGTTAGACCATAACCACATGGGTTCACAACACCTAGTGAGTGCAAGCGATCATAACCATTCCCAAAAAATTATTATTCTACCTTTTAAAATATATATATGCTTAATTAAACCCATCAAGTCAATCACAACAGTGGTAGGTAGTGTAGTCACTATAAAATAAGAAATATGGGATCATCATCTTTGGAAACCAAGTAGATTCAAGTGATAACAATCCACTTAGAATCACAAAACCCCTAAGCAAGTCAATCACCAAACCTTGATAATTGGGAAAAAATTTCACATTGTGATGATCATCCAATTGTTTACAAAGGTCATGGATCTCTCTCCAATCTACTTGTACATATACATATGCTAGGGTAGAAAGCAATCACATGGTATATATACTTTTAGAACATCTTCGTTGTATCTCCCCTAGACTTGAAGAGATTGATGTGCAAGGTATAGTGGGAATCCATATTTAGATGTTTTTGGATTATCTTCAAAGTGGGCATTGTATCCACCATGATTCATGCTAATATTGGTAGGCTACACTTGTTACCCTTTCTATTATTACCATTAGTGGGACTCATCAAGTGTTAAAATAGATGCTTCCCTACATAGTCCCCTATGTGTGCATGATGCCTCTAACTCATTCATCCATTAAACGTAGATCCATTATGGTGATGGAGGTGCTTAGTGAAGAATACCTCCATAAAATTATCCTCATCCATGATATTGTGTGTCGAATTAAGGACCAAGATTCTACTACCACCATAGTGCAAGAAAGTAAAATTAAGGTCCATGTCACTTATGAGAGATTATAAGGCCTCCATCATATTCATCTTCACCACCTAGTTAATGATTTCATAAATATATCATCTCTTCAACAAAGTAGGTAAAGGAAATACATAATAGTAGAGTAGATATGAAAGGAAAAGAAAAATGAAGTTTCCTTATCACCTAAATTATAAAATGTGTAAAATATTTTTAGTAAGTAGCATCATCCTTCATAATTGATACATGGGCACACAGATCTCCTATGTATCAAAGAGGGGTTGGTTTTTATTTCCAACAATAACATGTATCTTTCCAATAACTAATCAATGTTTAAATAGTAACTAAATTTGCAGTTGCCCATAGGTGGCTTTAATGCTCATAATAACGAAAGTCGCATAGTACTGTATGGCATGTAGGTGGGGTTGGTTGCCATCATTGTAGTGTATTAATAAAGAGGATTTAGTTATTTGGTCAAAAGTGAGAGTACTTTACTAATAAACCATTATTTCAAGGACTACATTGACTACATATAAAACAAATTCTATTTTGGAATATTCATCTAACTATATGCTAGAATTTTGCATTGATTTTTTTAATGTTTTTAACTAGTGTTTTACATGTGTATCAATTATGGATGCCTAATGATGAAACAATAATTAGATTAAATTTTTTTGATAATTTTTATATTTTTAAATAAACTATGTGTGGCTTCTATTTGGGGTCACTCCCATCAAAATAACAACACATTATATTTGATGTCAAGTAAATTCAAAACTATGTTTTCGTAATTGAATTAAATTATCTAAGTGATAAAATCTCACTTGGCTAGTTGCCCTCTAAATTTAAATTTTGCAAAAGGTGATGTTAATAGAGGTATAATTATATAACCAAAAGTGTGACCAATTTCCAACACCATAATAGATATAAATGAATGAGATTAGGGTCTCAAAAAAATTGAACTTATAACCTTCACAAAATTAATTAGAAGATTCTATATTTGATGAAAAACCTAATCTAAAATAGATCTTATCGAGACAATAGTGTTATCAAGTGGGCCCAAAATTCTTAGGTCAAGATCTCATTTAATCATAATAACATTAATATTATATAAAACACAATATTTATTGACAATAAATCAATATTCAACATCTATTACAAAAATTATCCGCATTCATTACATTGTATCAATATTTATCTCCAAAATACGACCTTACAATCAATACTCCTGGCTTATGCTCTCCTCAAACTCATAGGAGACACAACCTTTTATATGCATTTCTTACATTATGATAAAACTTCTCATGATTACATAACTTTCTACTTCTATTCTCGACACATCTTACACGACTCTTTACTTACAAACTTGACACCTTTCACACACTTCACACTTTGATACATACTTTTGACATAAATAATAAACGTACTCCTAATATAAATATTTACATTAGTACTCAAGGTACTAATTAATATAATACCACTAGCACCTCGTTGTATTACATTATTTGGTGTGAAGGCTTTTAGCTTTCAATATATTTTTTTTCTTCTTGTCTTGATCCTTTATCTCTAGCTTTGACATTGTTGGTGGTACCAAAGTTGATATGTCTCTTGCATTTTTCATGATTTTGACTATTTTCAAAGTTGCTTTAAAAATAATATGTTTGAGCAATTCATCTAAATCCATCATTAATATACCTTTTATACTTTGTCATCCATGGACATTATTTATCATGTACCAATAATTCTTATGGGAATAATTATGGCTTCCATGATTTTTACAATGAACAAGATCCCAACAATCTTTAGTTTTATGTCCATATTTATTGCAATGTTAACAATTGCAAGTGTGATTTTATTTTTCAAATTTTGGATAGACTCTTATAATAAGCTTCTTAATTTTGCACCTTTCCTTGATGTTTTGAATGTCATTGTTATATTACAATTTTATTTCCCTTCATTAAAGTTATTAGCATCAAAAATCATTTATGCACATTTTTTTTAAACTAATTATATGGGATTGAAATGGTCCCCACATGTATTAAATCATCACCACATAGTGGTATTACAACAAAGCTTAGATATTATCCATGTATTTCTTGGCAAGAGAACCTTAGTTTCCTCTTTAAAAATTTAGAAATCTAACCGGTTGAGCTAATACCACTTGATCATTTATGCACCTTTTAAATATCATAAAAATTATATGTTATGCTTCTATTTGAATGAATTATATAGGCTCCATGAATTCTATTGATCCATGCTCTTTTTATTTTGAAATCGTAAATAATTATTGGAAGATTTGTATTTTTCTTGCTTTCTAGCCATGATTCAATTCTTTTAAATATCTTTCCTTGAATTTCAATTCTTCAATATAATATTCTTATTTATCCTTCAATCTCAAAAAATTCTAATGTTTCACTCAACTTCAGTTAACTTCAATCTCCAATTTTAATCTTAAATCAATGAATTAATTTCAATTCATTTTTACTCTTCTTATAACTCCAAATTCTTATTTCAAAATCTTTCTTTAACAAAATTATCAAATTTAAAATTCAAATATCAAGTAAATGATTCACTTTCTTATAACTTCTAATTCAGTTTTTCCTTAAAAATTCCTTTTAAATCCCAAATTTATCGTTATAATTATCAATATCTTATATATCCAAAGGTTTAATAAAAGCAATTATCTCCTTCAAATAAATAAAGTTCTCAAAGGAACTTATAAACCAATGCACCCTTTGATAATCTCAAAGACTTAAAACTTTATCTTAGTCTTTGCCACATCTTTGTTCAAATTAAATATTGGGCATTCAAGATGAGCATTACATAAAATAATCACATTCCAAGTAGTCTTAGGTGTTATTTTCATAAAGTTTCAACATAGTCCAAATTTCATGTTGTCCTTCTAATGTTCTCTCTACACTAATATTCTAAATACTCGAAACCCATTCGAACTCATCTAGATTCACTCTTCTTTAGGTTCTGCTCAGGTTCCTTTGACCTCACAACTTCACTCTACTTTAGGTTGCTCTCAAGTTCCTTCAACCTTACAACTTCACTATGCTTTAGGATACGTAACAAAAAGCTCCAACAATCATCCTCTCTCATGTTCTCTTCAAATATCTTCTTCAACATATATTTATCTAGCAAAATTCCAACAAATTATATTTTCCAATAGTAGACTTCCAATCATCCATTCACAAATGTTCTCTCCAACAAACTTCTTCTTTAAAAATAGACGTCTAGCACTCAATCATCTTCTCAAATTAATTTAGTGGTCCTCCAATACCTTCAATAATATCCCCCAATAATATATTCTTATCCAAATATCATGTGGACCACCAACCCAATATTCAATATCTGTCTCCTTCAAATTCATTCATCCAATATTCAATTTTTGTGGACTACTAGTCCAATATTTACACCAAAAATTTGGTGCTAGCTATTCTCTAATCTCTCATACGTAAATATCCAATTCACATGACACATTATTTAGACTAGATTTTCTAGTGCTAGATTTCTTTCTTTATAATTCTTCAATCTCCAATCTTCCATCAGTTCCCCAATCAATCTCTACATTCAAGTATTCACACCAAAATATTTTGGTGCTAGCTATTCTCCAATCTCTTCTCTCACAATATCTTCCTTTCACTCTCCACTAAAGTTACTTCGATACCACTATTAGTGAGTGAGCCCAAAAATCATAGGTCCAATATTTTCTAGGATCTCATTCAATCACAATAACACTAATATTGCACAAAATAAAATCTTTATTGATAATAAATCAATCTTCAACATCTATTACAAAACTTGTTCACTTTCATTACATTGCATTGAGATTTACCTCCATTATACAACCTTACAAAATATTCTTCAATACTCTTGATTTTTGCTCTCCTCTAACTCATGAGAGATACAACCTTTCATATGCCTTTCTTACATTATGAAAAATCTTCTCATGATTACATAACTTTCTACTTCTATTCTTGACACATATCACATGACTCTTCACTTACACACTTGACACCTAACACTCATGACTCTTCACTTGCACACATAACTCACACTTGCACACTTGACACCTTTCACACACTTCACATATATTTGAGATGAGGGAGAGATGGTCCTATATTGGATACAATGCTATAAATAATGGATGTAGTAAATTACTTGTACTATGTGACAATGATACCCAAGATATAATTCAATAAATTTTTACGGGCAACACTAGCAGAGTGATGGTGTTTGTTGTTAAATACCTTTTAGTTTTCTATGGGGGATATTACTATTACACTCAAGTGTATGTAGTAAATATCATTTTTATTGACATAAAAATATGTTGGATATGATAGTGATGCCTAGGGAGTGAATGGTGATGCTAATTTGTCCATGGTTAGATCTAGCCCTGATGTGAATGTTGCTTATCAAGGTGGGTACCTTAAAAAATAAGAGGTATTATTTATATCATTGATATACTATATGGTAATTCTAGATAGTAGTGGTAGGATTTTCCATGGATAACAGGATAAATAGTGACCAACATGATTGACACTAGATAAATTTTGCTTAGGGACCCATAGGAGAGGCAAGAGTATCTCTTATTGTATTATCCTTTACATTTGGACGTGAGATCCTTTAATTATGGTATGACCTTAAAGGTTTTCTAGGATATTGAGCATGAAGAGGTACCTAATGTGCATATATGGGTGCACTCATTGGAGGTGCAACACAAATGACCCCATAGGGAGAGTTTAAAATGGACCTACAAATAAATTGATAATCTATATATTCATTATATAATCTAGCACCTCTATAGAGGGAACCCTATTTAGGATGAGGATGCTTATTAGTTTATATGGTTATAAGAAAGCAATAGTTCATCCTCTAACATGAAATCCAAGATTTATTCCAATATGAGCACATGACTTGATAATTTAGACTATAGTAGTATGTGCCACTATGTTGTACGCTATCAATAGGCAGGTAGAGATGTGGGGTTTAGGGATTTTTTAAATTATGACTTTTATCTAAATGAAAACATTGATAATATAACTATATAATACCCTAGGGTAGACTATGTTAGGTGCAACAACTAATATTATACATGGTATTAAGAATTTCACCCAAGAATGATCATTATCCCTTGGTTACACACCATTTAATAAGTCTCGAGATATTAGGATGAAGGACAATATTGATGTTAAACTTAGTATAATAGTGGTTGTAGTGGAGATAGCTTATAGATTCTAGACCAACTGAATCATAGCCACCACAATTAGGAAGGGTGTTTGGATGAGCTATAGTACAACTTACACTATCATTGATAGTAGGGGGAGAGGCAAGGTCAAGTAGTAGAATAGATATTTTACTAATTATAGATATATATACCCTCATATAGGGGAGATACTAATTGGTAGGATAGATTATTGGCCTATAGGCTACTATGGTAGCACTAACTACCAAAAAATTCCAAAGAACAATGAAGAGGGATCATTTTTTGAGTCATGTTACCAACATAAGGCCACTATGGCATCGTTGAGTTTTGATTTAGATCATAGGTTTATAGAGCATGGTTTTATAAAAGGGGGTAATTAGTACAATAGGTGTTGGCATATAGGATATGATCATGACACTAACCATTAAACATGATTAAGTGAGAAGTTGAGGCTAGTGGATTAGTATATATTGAATAGATGATGGGCTTCCTATATATTTAGGTCATTATTTCTTAGGTGTTATATTATACCCTTTAGGATGAGTTTTCTTGTTAATGAAATGATTTGATAGCCACTAACATTCGGGTAACATACTATATGATAACTTGCCATGGAATTATTCCTACTAACTAGAGACTTGTGTACCCTCCTATTACCACATATTCAGGGACCAGATCATAAACCAACACACATGCATACTCCATCATGGTACAACCAAGATAGGAAATTCATAGAGTTGACCCTCTCCTAAATACATCATTTGGGACATAGCATGATGGTCTAAATGAGAATATTTTGACAAGATTGTTTTGAATCCTTTATGGATAATATGGTGATGTTTATATTTTAAATATATAAACACATTTTTGTTGTTTATATATACATGACCTTTTGGTTCTTGTTATTTTATTGTGTTATGATATAATGAGTCTCTAGATGATTATATGTGAAGATCAAGTGACTAGAATTGGTTTCTGTAATTTATATGCTTAAATAATGATTGAAATATTATGATGACATGTCAAATGAATGCATTTTATGATTATTGAATGTAAAATTTAATCTATAATATATAAAACTAAATCACATGTACAATTAAAAGCAAATAAAATTAACTTAAATAAGCTAAATAAAATTTTCTTAAATGAGGTATTTAGGAACATACTTTCTTGAAGACAGTTCATTTTTGAATTATGATTATGGGGTTTTGGATAAATTAAATGTATGCCTTGATTAGTCATAAAGGAATTATAGTTGCCAAAAGATAAGGAATATACCTAAGATAAATCCAAGGAATTTTATTTGCTATTAGGTGTACCAAAAAAGAACCTTGATATATGCCTTGTACAAGCATCCAAGGACTTTTTTATACCATATGGGATATTTTTATGTGCAAAAGATAATATTAATAAGTACAAATAGATGGGATTAAGTTTTACCTAGAGAGGCTTTGGATTATCCTTGGGAAAATATCCAAGGACTCTTGTTGTGCCACATGGGAAGTTTGATTATATGATATGAACATGCCTAAAGGGAGTTTATATTAGCCTAGAATATAGTGTTCAAGGACCTTTGTTGTCCCACATGGGAATTTTAGGCTAAGATACTGATTACATACAAAAGATTTGATTTACATGTGTCTAGATAGGCTTTAATTTTCCTTGGACAAATGCCTAAGGACTTTAGCTTTTTCTTGAGTAGAATATTCAAGGAATTTTGTTGTACCATAAGGGAATTTAGATTTTCTCTAGATAAATGCCTAAGGACTCATATTATACAAAATTACAATGTGCCCAGAGGTACTTTACAATTTGATTGATTTATTTAATCTATGTACAAGACTTAGTCAAAAATAATAAAGCTTATTAGAAGACTAAAATATTTTTATTTTATTAAATATATTGTAATGACCTAAAAAATTCACGATCATAACATACACAAATGATATTTAATGAGATCAAAGTTAGACTGATTATAGTTTTAGATTTGATAAATAATTAAGATGGAGGATTGATGATGTGAAACTACCCCAATATTATATGCGATGGAGGATATTTGGTAGACCTTTGTAGCATATAATATTGGTACCACAATGGATCCAAAAGTGATTTGCGTAGGATGAAGAGATTGGATTTTTTAGTTTTGATGAGATAATAAGATGAGGGATTAGCGATGCAAATTGTTCCAATTCTTGTATATGATAGATTAGATTTGGTAGACCTACAAAGAATATATTATAGAGGACACTTAACATATTGAATGGATTCAAAAGTAATTCATATATGATGAAGATATATGATTTTATTCTTTAGATAAGATGATAGGATGATGAGATAAGGATGCAAATTGACCTCTTATTTTATGTGATAGAGTAGATTTAGTGGACTTATATAGCAAATGCTAAGACCACATAAAATATCGAATAGGTCTAAAAATAATTTGCACTAGCTAAGGATATTATATTGTCTTATGATATTGTCCCATGTATATTTATGTTTTGAATAAATTTAGTGATCCTATAAAGATACTAAAATGCAATATATTGAGGCCACCATACATTTTACATGGGTACAAAAAATAATTTATATGCGAGGAGGTAGACTAAATAAAAAATATTGATATGCATCTACAACAAAAGATAATAATATCAATTAAAAATATGATGAAAAGATAAGGCTTCCATGTATTTGACTCATTGTGAAATTTTTTGATAACTAAATGAAAAGATGAAATTTCTTAAAAGATAAATATATTTCCTTTGACTCTACAAGAATGTTTTTTAAGCAATTGATAGTTTGCTATCATTAGTGTAAAGCAATATTTATCATTCTTATCAATAAATAAGACACAATACTCATCCTTTAGATTATAAAATATATTGAGATAGAAATATTGGAAGAAGTTGATAAAGGAAAATCAAATCGAATATGCTTTTTTTATTGAGATAAACTGTCATAAGGAAAACCATTTTTGTAATTTTTTGAGATTCAATGTACCTGGATATGGATGTTCTAGAAATATTCTGAGGGTTGATGTGCATCTATGAATGTTGTCTATAACTTGAGAAATCTTATATTGAATCACCAATCCTACACACAAAGACACATATAAAATATTAGTCTTGGGTGCCTCCGTACTGATTAGCTTGCTGGCAAAGCCATGAAGAAGAATAACATATTTATACAACAAAAGTCTTAGATATAATTGGGATCCTAAGACCCCATTGATGAGTGAAGTGTACCATTGCTCGTAAACATTGAAATGCCATGGTTTCATGGTGTAGACACCTAAAATGCATCATGTCGAGGGTGACTACTCATATAGGACATGCTACAAGACCATATGGAAGATCTTGGATAAACTCCAAGATAGAGCAGTGGTTCTAACCACTCAATTTGGGCTACTTAGCCTAATCAGTATGAATCGTAGCTGAGACCTAAGGTCTACAATCTGAACTAAAACTGAGACCTACAGTCTACAGTCTAAATCATAGCTATCACTTGCAGTCTAAAATAAAGTTTAGTTGGCCTTCATTCGAGCTAAATCGGTTTGAACGACCATTTATTCTAGAAGAAGATGAAGAACACAAGCTTATACTAAGGGGGGGGTGAACAATATAAGACCACTTTATACTTTTTATTTCAATTCAACTTTCAATTCAATATTATGTAGTGTATAGATAGCAGTATCAATAGTAGTAATCAAAACAATGCACAAAACACCATCCACAATAGAGACACAACAATTTACGTGGTTCACCCAATGTGGGCTACTCCACGGATAAAATATTTCACTAAATTTTATCAATCCAACTTCTGGGAATACCTTTCTCGATTACAATTTTTATGGGCACCAACCCAAAGGAGACACCAATCCCCTAACTCTGTTCTGGCTGGTGATCCTCTAGAAGACCTTTGCCTCCATTGCCCTTAGCAAATGGAACTCTATCCACAGAAGACACTTGTCTTCCCTGCTCTGGCTGGAGACCTCTGTCCTCAACTCTATCACCTCCAAAGCTGGTCCTCGAATTTGCACTAAACATAGTCCTTCGGTCTAGCATAAATGTCCTTGTTCGTCTTTGTTTGTTGCTCTCTACGCCTTCTGCTCTTTCTGCGCAAACACAGCAGCACCGTCTTCATGCACTCTGATTCCTTATGATATCTCTCACTTAGACGATTCGACAAAATGCACTCTGTACATTACTATCGAATTTTGCACTCTGCTCTCAACGATCAGACTTATTCTCTATGCACTATCTATGAACGTCGCACTTTGACCACACATTCGAATTATATTTAACTCTCCAAATAGCCCTCCTTTTATAACAGAGTTTTCATTATTAAAAACTTTGATCTTAGTTAGTTGTTATGCAAATGCAAACCCTAATCTCCGTCAGTTGCAAGCCCTAATATTTGTCGGCTAATATTTGACTCTGTCGGGTTCACTGTCTTTGTAACCCTTTTGAGCTTCTGTCACGAAAATACAACATGTCAGGATATCATGACACCTTTACAACCATACACTATCTTATGGCTTTTATCGCGATATCACGACACTTTAGCCTTTGTCGACTTTGTCTTCACTCCTGTCGTGATATCGTGACACTTCTCGCTTTCTTACCCTATTCTCAGCTTGCACCCATGAAAGCAGAACATGTCACGAAATCGTGACACTTTCGCTCCCTTGTGATTTTCTCTCCTTTACGCCCATGAAAATAGAACATGTCACGAAATCGTGACACTTTCGCTGTCTTATGCTTTTCTTTGCCTTACGCCCGTGAAATTGGAACATGTCACGAAATCATGACGCTTTCACCTTTGAGCTCTTCCTCCTTGAATTTGTCATGAAATCATGACGCTTCTTCTTCCATGCTCTTTTGATTTGTTTCTATCATGAAATCATGACTCTTCTTCTGTTGAAGAGCTGCTAACTATCTCTGTCGCAAAATCACGACACTTTCTCCAACTGTATGTCGCTATCTCAATCTGTCATGAAATCATGACACTTTTTGCATCCATAAGCTTTCTCTTCAACCTGTCATGAAATCGTGACACTTTCTGCATCCGTACGACTTCTTTGCAGCCTGTCGTGAAATCGTGACGCTTTCAGCTTTCGTACGTCTTCTTTGCAACCTGTCACAAAATCATGACAGTTCTCATTTTAGACTCTTCCCTTTGCTGCATGTCACGAAATCATGACAGTTCTCACTTTGAGTTCTACAGCATGTCATGAAATCATGATAGTTCTTACTTCGACTTCTGTAGCATGTCACGAAATCACAACACTTTATCTTGCTACTTTCTCTCTCTTCGAACTTGTCGTGAAATTGCGACAATTCACACTACGGAATCTCTCTTCTGCATTATGTCACGAAATCACGACACTTTTTATTTTGGAATCATTCTCCTACAACATGTCACGAAATCGTGACACTTTTTCTTTCGGACTCCCTCTCCTGCAACATGTCATGAAATCGTGACACTTTTTCTTTCGGACTCCCTCTCATGCAACATGTCACGAAATCGTGACACTTTTTCTTTCGGACTCCCTCTCCTGCAACATGTCACGAAATCATGACACTTTTTTTGTTCGTACAATATTCTTTGCAATATGTCACGAAATCGTGACATTTCTGACTCCGTACATTCTCTCTCCTCTATATCGCGATATCGACATGTCATGAAACTACCTCTCCGTACTTTTTCTTTCGGACTCCCTCTCCTGCAACATGTCATGATATCGTGACACTTTTTCTTTCGGACTCCCTCTCCTGCAACATGTCATGAAATCGTGACACTTTTTCTTTCGGACTCCCTCTCATGCAACATGTCATGAAATCGTGACACTTTTTCTTTCGGACTCCCTCTCCTGCAACATGTCACGAAATCATGACACTTTTTTCGTTCGTACAATCTTCTTTGCAATATGTCACGAAATCGTGACATTTCTGACTCCGTACATTCTCTCTCCTCTAAACTGCGACATGTCGCGATATCGCGACACTTTTCTTAAAAGCTTTCTCTCTCCTGCTTAAGTCATGAAACTGTGACATGTCACGATATCACGACACTTTTCCAACTTACTTTCTTTCGAACCTGTCAGCTTGGGGTTTTCCAGAGACCTTTGAAACTGTCATGCCGTAACCTTCATCAAAACAAATTATTTGACATCAAATCAAATTCCTTTGAAAGCTTCTTGACATCAATGACAACTTATTCACTTGAGCAAATGCAATGTACCCGAGTACCCAAAATTGCCAAAAATCTCCCCCTTTGTCATTGATGGCAAACCTTTACTGAAAACGCTTCTCAAGAGCCAAAAATGAAACAACCTGTGCTAACAACTAACCAACGTCCTTTGAAGTTTTGCTCCCCTTGACTTGAAGCTTTCCTCTTCACTTGAAGCTCTCCCCCTTACTCATATCTCTCCCCCTTTGTCGTCAATGGCAAAGGGCCACCTTTGGGGCTCGGGACTAAGAATGAGCCTCTTAGCTTAGTCCCTCCCACCACCTCTTGATGAGGTGATTAATTCTAGGGTGGGAGTAAAACTCCCATTAGGCACTGATCATCATCAGCGTCTATAACTTCCTTGTCGAGCCTTCTCTTGAACTCTTTTCCCATATTCTTGTTCCCGTTCCTATCACTATTCCTGTCCCTATGATCATTCCTGTTCTTATCCATGCCTTGATCCTTGGACCTGTTCATACCATTGTTCCTGTTCCTGTACCTTGGAAGTTCAGCTCTACACTGTCTAGCTGTGTGACTTTCATTGTTGCACTTATAACAAGTAACAATGTTATTTCTTTTAGGCATACCTGTTATTTGAATCCGCCTGTTCTGACTAACCGTGTTCCTGTTATTAGCCTTGCAAAAAATTGCCTTATGCCCAAACTGTTGACAAGAGTAGCAATACCCTTGAAAGAAATTACCACCTCTAAAACTATCATTTACCTTCCTTGCTTGAGTCATGCAATAAGAAGCCATGTGACCAAACCTATAACACGCAAAACATTTGCCTTGAAATTTTCTTCTATTTGACATTTTGGGTCCTGAAAACTTCTTCTCATTCTGAAATCTGTTTTCTGTTTCTACGCATCCATCACTCATGGACTCTTTCTCTAAAATACTCTCCTCATTAGAACTCTCTTCTTTTTGGAATCTCTTACTAGATTCCCCAGCCTGTTCCCTGTGTGGCTTAACAAAACCAAGGCCTGTTCTATCTGTTGTCTTTATTTGACCATTAATGAGTGACTTAACCTTTTTGGAGCTATCTTGAAACCTGTAGAGCTTATCCTTGTACTCTTTAGTTTCCTCTTTCAAAGAAGCCATTTTCTGTTCTAACTCACTATACTCAAGAACCTTAGACTCTAACTCATCCTTGAGTTCTTGTGTCTTAGCCATAGAGAAGTCAAGACTTTCTAAGAGATCATCTCTTTCCATACAACATTCATCTAACTTATCCTTGAGTCTAGCATTCTTCTTTCTTTCCTTTTTCAAAGCACTAAGAGCACTAATAAGTTCACTTTTAGGATCCTTTATTAGATTGCTTTTCGAATCATCAAAGCCTTTTTCAGATTTCTTATCACTAGAGGTGCTACCCTTTTCAAAAACCATACATGCATCTTCCTTATAGTTTTCCGAAGCATCCTTATACATACTAGTAACCAATTCATTATTTGTGCAATCATCCTCAAGGTGACCAAAATTTCCACATCTAAAACATTTCATGATAATGAATCTATGTTTCGGTTCTTCCTATTTTTTTGATATGAACAAGATCTCATTTTCACAATCACTTGAAGAACTTTCACTATCACTACTAGAACACTTAATTGCTTTGTCTAGGTAGAAACTCTTCTTGTGCTTGTGAGAATACCTCTTTCCTTGATTGTTGTGCTCATCTTTGTTCTTTCTGTGATGCTTGTGCTTTTCAAAATCCTTGCTCTTAGAATCCTGTTTATCTTCATCACTTTCATTCTTGGAAACAGTATAGTCAGTAGCATAATGTCCAAACTTTCTGCAATTAAAACATCTTATATTTTTCATGCTTTTGTGATTTCTAGAGAACTTGCCTTTCTTGCTATAATATGCCTCTTCATCACTAGAAGACTCATCACTTTCTTGAAGCTATTTACCCTTGGATTTCTTGGTAGACTTGAAAGCTGCCTCTTTCTTGACGTCAACCTTCACCTGAGTTCTCAACTCGAATGCTGCAAGTATGCTATGAAGCTCATCATTTTTCAGCTTATCCAAATCTTTAGCTTCCTCAATAGCAAAAATATTTTCATTAAATCTATTAGGAAGAGATCTTAAAATCTTATCACAAACATCATTTTCAGCAAGCTCAAGGTCTAAGTATTTCATGGAGTTAACAACCTCATCCATACAAAGCATGTAGTCACTAATATTTTCATCATCATTCATCTTGAGTTGTTCAAACATACCTTTGAAGTGTCTCAACTTGGCCTTTCTGACATTTGTATCACCTGTATGAACCACCTGCAACTGTTTCCACATTTCACTAGCTGTCTTACAGTGAATCACTTTGGTGAGATCTGCTTTCTATAAGCCTTTTAGGATTGCATTCATTGCTTTTGAATTGTTGTGATGGAGGAGCCTTTCTTCTTTAGTAAATGGACCATGTACAGGAATAGTGTACTCATCTTCAATTACTTCCCATACCTCATTACCAAGTGCGATTAGATGAACCTTCATCCTTGCACTCCAAAGACCAAAATCTGACCCATCAAGAATAGGTGCTATATTGCCACTTGAATAATCCATTGTGTTCTTTATTAGCTTTTTCTTCAAGTTGTTAAACTTTTCGAAGGCACTTGCTCTGATACCAATTGAAGAACACAAGCTTATACTAAGGAGGGGGTGAACAGTATAAGACCACTTTATACTTTTTATTTCAATTCAACTTTCAATTCAATATTATGTAGTGTATAGATAGCAGTATCAATAGTAGTAATCAAAACAATGCACAAAACACCATCCACAATAGAGACACAACAATTTACGTGGTTCACCCAATGTGGGCTACTCCACGGATAAAATATTTCACTAAATTTTATCAATCCAACTTCTGGGAATACCTTTCTCGATTACAATGTTTATGGGCACCAACCCAAAGGAGACACCAATCCCCTAACTCTGTTCTAGCTGGTGATCCTCTAGAAGACCTTTGCCTCCATTGCCCTTAGCAAATGGAACTCTATACACAGAAGACACCTGTCTTCCCTGCTCTGGCTGGAGACCTCTGTCCTCAACTCTATCACCTCCAAAGTTGGTCCTCAAATTTGCACTAAACACAGTCCTTCGATATAGCATAAATGTCCTTGTTCATCTTTGTCTGTTGCTCTCTACCCCTTTTGCTATTTTTGCACAAACATAGCAGCACCGTCTTCACGCACTCTGATTCCTTATGATCTCTATCACTTAGACGATTCGACAAAATGCACTCTGTACATTACTATCAAATTTTTCACTCTACTCTCAGCGATCAGAATTCTTCTCTACGCACTATCTGCGAACGTCACACTTCGACCACACATTCGAATTATATTTAACTCTCCAAACAACCCTCCTTTTATAACAGAGTTTTCATGATTAAAAAATTTGATCTTAGTTGGCTGTTATGCAAATACAAACCCTAATCTCCGTCGGTTGCAAGCCCTAATCTTTGTCGGCTAATATTTGACTCTTTCGGCTTCACTGTCTCTGTAACCCTTCTGAGCTTCTGCCATGAAAATACATGTCACGATATCATGACACCTTTGCAATCGTACACTATCTTATGGCTTTTGTCACGATATCATGACACTTCAGCCTTTGTCGACTTCGTCTTCACTCCTATCACGATATCGCGACACGTATCGCTTTCTTACCCTCTTCTCAGCTTGCACCTGCAAAAGTAGAACATGTCGTGAAATCGTGACACTTTCGCTCCCTTGTGCTTTTCTCTCATTTACGCCCACAAAAATGAAACATGTCATGAAATTGCGATGCTTTCACTGTCTTACGCTTTTCTTTGCCTTATGCTCGCAAAACTGGAACATGTCGCGAATTCATGATGCTTTCGCCTTTGAGCTCTTCCTCGAATTTGTCACGAAATCGCGACGCTTCTTCTTCCATGCTCTTTTGATTTGCTTCTGTCAGGAAATAGTGACTCTTCTTCTGTTGAAGACCTACTAACTGTCTCTGTCGTGAAATCGTGACACTTTCTCCAACTGTATGCCGCTATCTCAATCTATCACGAAATCGTGACACTTTCTGCATCCATAAGCTTTCTCTTCAACCTATCATGAAATCATGACACTTTTTGCATCCGTACGACTTCTTTGTAGCCTGTCGTGAAATTGCGACGCTTTGAACTTTCGTACGTCTTCTTTGCAATCTGTCGTGAAATCATGACAGTTCTCATTTCAGACTCTTCTCTTTGCCACATGTCATAAAATCGTGACAGTTCTCACTTCGAGTTCTGCAGCATGTCACAAAATCACGACAGTTCTTACTTTGACTTCTGTAGCATGTCACGAAATTGCGACACTTTATCTTGCTACTTTCTCTCTCTTCAAACTTGTTGCGAAATCACGACAATTCACACTACGGACTCTCTCTTCTGCATTATGTCATGAAATCGTGACACTTTTTCTTTTGGACTCCTTCTCCCACAACATGTCACAAAATCACGACACTTTTTCTTTTGGACTCCCTCTCCTGCAACATGTCGCGAAATCATGACACTTTTTCTTTCGGACTCTCTCTTCTGCAACATGTCACGAAATCGTGACATTTTTTCTTTCGGACTCCCTCTCCTACAACATGTGAAATCGTGACACTTTTTCGTCCGTACAATCTTCTTTGCAATATGTCACGAAATCACAACATTTCTGACTCCATACATTCTCTCTCCTCTATGAGTCGTGAAACTACGACATGTCGTGATATTGCGACACTTTTCTCAAAAGCTTTCTCTCTCCTGCTTAAGTCACGAAACTACGACATGTCACGATATCGTGACACTTTTTCAACTTACTTTCTTTCTAACCTGTCAGGTTGGGGTTTGCCAGAGACCTTTGAAACTGTCATGCCGTAACCTTCATCAAAACAAATTATTTGACATCAAATCAAATTCCTTCGAAAGCGTCTTGACATCAATGACAACTTATTCACTTGAGCAAATGCAATGTACCCAGAGTACCCAAAATTGCCAATAGAAGATGGTTAAAGGATGGAAGCTTCCAATCTAACTGTCCTAACCACCCCTTCTTGATCTTGGCTTCTCCATGAAGCCACCCCTAGCCATTGGATAATCCTATAAGTACCCATTCGAATTAGGGCAATGATATAATGCATTTTTGATAGTGAAGCATTGTCGAAAAGGAAATAATAACGAAGCATTGGATATTAGAGAAGAGAAGCCCTGTCGGATTGTAGACTCACTTGAGTATACTGAGAGAGCCTAGTTGTTATTCATTTGCCAATTCATCAAGCATCATGTCAATTCATGCCATGGATGCCCTAAGGATCTAGAACACCAAGAAACGTGAAACCTGTTAGAGGACACCAAGGCAAACCTTGAACATCAATTGGACAAGGAATATCGAGCCCATAGCCCTAGATTATGAGGGCAAAACTACTTGATTTCCAATCACGGTTTATAGTGCAGACTGCTCATCTGAGCTACGGTTTGTAATACGTGATAGATCTCCTTACTATTTCCATTTCAGTGTTCTTAATTAGGTTAGATTAGTTATTTTAGTGGGTTAATTCATGTTTAGAGATAATTTGACCAACACATTTAGGGTTTAATCAATCTTGTTTTCATTATAGCAAGTAGGACATTAATGGCTTCTTTTCATGCTAACGTGCTTAATTTCATGCAATTGATCTAGTAGATAGATAACTATACTTCTTGCTTTCATGTTTCTAATAATATTTATGAATCTTGCATAATTTTAATATGTTTTACCCGTCTTCTTGATTTCATAGTTGTTATGGCATATTTATGCATATTTTTCTGAAAGGGCCTCATCATGAGAGGATGCATATTTGTTTGATGCTTTTGTGTTGTTTCTTGACCACAGGAAAGTAGGTTCAAAGGAGATTCAATCATTCAATTCCTTCCTCAATGCGAAGAAGAGGGTCAAATCCACCCTAGAGCAGTTTGTATCACCTTAAAATATTGAAAAGTGCATTTTATCCTTGAGAGGATTGTAACATTGTAATTGCATATCAAAAAGGGTATCCCTAAGAGGTATTCATTTGTAAAACATGAATTGATTCAAAGAGGAATACATATGAATTTCATTTAATTGCTTTTGTCTTTGTAAATTTGTGTGTGAATGTCCATTTTTTTTCATTTTATGCAATTGCAATTTTGGGTGCATGCATTTATGGTTGTACAGAAGGTGATCACGATGAAAATCTACAATTTATGCATCTGATCTTTGACCTCTGTGTTTTTTTTATATTAGGTGCAAACCATAGGTTTCAACTATGGTCTCATTGTTTACGCGTGGCTTCAAAATGCGGGCTACATTTTGAACCGTGCATCAGGCCTGCAGTTCACAGCAGACACAACAGTCAATAGGGAGCCAAAGCTTGATTGGATGAGGACCTGGGGTAAGCCCCATTTTTCACTCTTTATAATTTTTTATTCTGTCTATGTTTTACAGAAAGCAAAAAAGTGAAAGTAAATTAGGACACTAAAAAAAGGAAAACAAATTAGGTCCTAGGGTTTCATATTTCTTCTGCATTTTAGCTAGGCACTGCTAGGAATAGTGGACCTCTAAGTGCAGTCTACCCTAGAATCTAGCATGCTTGGTTTAAATTATGTGTCAGTTTTCATGCTTGAGGCCCAATCATAGGCTATATCATCATAATTTGCATTTTCAAAAGTCATATAGGATATAGAATGCATTCTCTAAAATGAAACGCTTCTTTTTACATATCATATAAGAAATAATCATTCATGCTGTTATGCATTTTCCTTTCTATGCAAAGACTAAAATGAACCACAGACACCATGTTTTATTTAAATTATAGTGAGTTAGGATTGACATCCAACCACTAGTAGGGTTCAACGACGGTGGAGGTGACTTCCATATGTTGGTCCAAATCCTATGTACCCTTGGATACTAGACCAATACCATATCTGAGAATCTTTTGTAACCTAGAAAATTTACATGTATTCTCTTCGAAGAGTATAACGCTGACTGGGGGAAAATGGGTGAGGATCTAGGAGGACCTGTGCTCCCTGACCATGTGTGGGCTTCATTACCATAAATTATAGGTTGGATTACGCGACTTGGAGTTCATAGCCAAGTTGTTGAGCTGCGAGTATACAGGTGAAAGCCAATTAAACTAAGAATATCATCTAACAAGATTTCAAAACATGATAAGGAGTTTTTTACTGATACAACAAATTTGAAACAACATCAAACAGTTTCGGGCTCACTTTTAAAAATTAATACGAGATAAACACCATTGTATACCTTGTTTTTGTAATAAAGAATAGACACTAGGTACACCATGGTGGATACACGGGGTTGTCAGCAATGGTATAAGCCTGATGCCAATGACCAAGTCCCGATAGATTCACAACATCATATGTCAAATTCTCATCCACATGCGCTCCTCGAATGTTGTTCGATGAGCATTAGAGAATACAACTCGACAAGAGGGGAACCTATTGAGCATACCCTTGATAGAGAAGTTTCTGTGCATTCTTCTAGGCACATAATAGAGCATGGAGCCTCTCAGCATGAGGGTGTTCCACTTGAAAGCCATTATCAAAATTTCATTACATGCGCATCCATGGGATCGGCCTAAGAGTATGTTATACAGGGGTCCAAGTTAGTATCCCTATGTCATAGTTCTATAGGAGGATCCATGGCTCCACCTCTGGAGTACAGATGGGATCGATACCTGCCAATTCAGGGGCATGTAGACAGGGCTACTACTGAGCATAGGCCTGTGCAGACTCCCACACATAGTGAACATCAAAAGATCACTATTGATGTGGCTAAGGTATGAGCGAATGGCACACCACCACATGAGCAGTGGAGATCTAGATAGTTGGATGACTTAGGTAGCATCTTAGAGTAGCTAGACTATAAGCCTTTGGCTCTGCCTACTCATGTCCTGAGTGAGCATAGCATAAGTTCTATTAAGAATTCTAGAGAACATGGAGAGGCTTCCAAGTGCCCTCATGTGACACATCCACTATCCATGTAGGGTGGCACAAAGCACAAAGCTCAATAGGATGCCAATGTTGTCTACATAGACAAGGGCAAAAGCGTTGCAAATCAATCATATGGGTACAAAACCCATAAGTTCACTCGCACAAAGCATGCATACCAGAGTCTTGTCATGGAAAATCACCTTGATATATCACATAGACTGGTATCTAAGCAGCAATGAAAGCTCCTCCAAGATCAATTGGAGTATGCTCGCTTAGAAAGGCAATGCATTGAAGAAGAGAATATTCAATCGTAGAGGCTCATCAGGCAAAGACTATATGAGCAGTGTATGCAAGAGGCACACATCCTTTCCCAAAAGGAACACATAGAGTAGGAGGATAGGCTAGCCAAGGTTGGTATATACACTCATGTAGAGAGCAAAGAGCGCATTCAGAGAAAGGCTTTCTCACAAGACGATGTGAAGTAGGAGCGCAGAGACACTCACACTCATATTAGTGCCCAACAAAGAGAACGACCACCACCATTTGAATATGAGAGGCAACAAAAATATGAGGAAGTTGATGGAGATGGAATCAAGCAAGATTATCTTAAAGACTCCCAAGTTGAGGAGGAGGAAGATCAACGTCCTCCACCTTGATAGAGGAAGAATTTACCTCGAAGACCGTCCCCACGGTAGCTTAGGGAGGAGGAATTTTTATCCTTGAAGGCTTATAAAGCCTTAGCAGTAAAAGTAAAAGTGATCGAGAGGCAAGGCATGACTATTCAAAAGTTGACATTAAAAAAGATTCATAACCAGCCTTTGGACCCCTCGATACCTGCTCCTGCCTATACTGAGCATTTTGTTATGCCCAGACTAGACAAATTTAAAGGTGACAAAGATGCGCAGGAGCATGTCACAGGATTTTTGGATGTCTGTTTCTAAATTACGAGAAATAATACCTTAATTTTGTACACATTCATCACAACCCTCTCAAGCCCAGCCTAAAAGTGGTTCAATCAGAAAAAGAGGCATAGCATTACCAGTTTTGAGCAACTGGTTGACACTTTCCTTGAATGTTTTTCTTTTGGCATCAAGAAACAGGCTAACCTTTCTAATTTGGCTATGCTAGCTCAATGTGATGATGAGCCAATTGAACATTATGGAAAGAGGTGGAGGAGGTTAATGGCAAAGCTGCCATTCCCTATTACTACTCGAAATTGACCTGAATGTTTACCAAGAGTTGTGCCAAGCACATCTCGTTATTGTTGCAATTACAGTAGTATCCAACATTCGAAGAAGCTTTGGCACAAGCCAAGGTAATTGAAGATATCAAGTTGCAAGAAGGTAAATTGAAGCTTAAGAATAGGAAAGAGGGGCCCAAGAAGAGCTCCATGAAACATAAGGGTAAGTTGGCCCACATCAACCAAGTGGTGCTAAACCTCCAGAGGGAGGATAAAGAGCAACAAAAGCAGAATTATCAGGCTCAACCTCCTCTTGTGTAGTACGAAAATAGCAATAATAGTTATAAGGGCAAAAAAAAAGAACAACGCCCACCTCACCAATTCACACCTTTTATGGGATCACTAACGTCAATATTCTATCAATTGTGTGAGGCCAAGGCAATCAGATTTCTTGAAATCAAGATGGTCGATATGAATCAATCCAAGTAAAAGGGGTACCAGGACGACCTATTTTAGATCTTTCACCGTGCGAAGGGTCACGACATCGAAGTATGTTGTTCCTTCAAGAATATTGTGCAAAACATGATTGAAAAAGTTAAGCTTGTGGTACAAAATAATCCACTAGCACTCGACAACCATAACATGGGGATTTACAAAAATCCACTACCAAACCATGAGGCGTCGTGCAACAATGCTGGTCACGTCAACTAGGTGCACATCGAACCACCTACCTAGGGGTTTGTAGGTATGGTTAATATTGTTATGAGGCATGGGAGATATAAGCAGTCGAATAAACCATTTGATACCATAAGAATACAAGCCACATCGAATCAACAATTGACATAGAATATTCTAGATCCACCAACTAGACCGGTGGTGACCATACAGAGTAGGTTTGTTCAAAACCTGTAGATAACTCCCACTAAGTTGTCTATTTATGAGTTAATACAGTAGTCCCCCAAGCACATGGAGAATCTTATAGAAATTTTGAGGTCCATCAAAGTACATTCCTAGGATGCTCAAGCATTCACCAACTTTGTGGGACACATACAATAGTTCTAGGAATCAATGATCCAATTGTATGATCATGAAATCAGGATGGTTCCCACAGATATGGCTAACCCACTATTGCATATCATTGCACATGTCAACCATGTGCCATTCAAGAGGGTCTTGATTGACATTGGTTCATTGATAAACATCATACCAACCAAGGCATTGAGTCCCTTGAAGCTGTCTAAATCACACATTGTGCCCACTACATTTACATTGAGAGCACTTAATGATGCATTATGTTTGACGATTGGAACGATTTTCCTACCTATTCAGGTAGGCCTAAAGACCTTACCTATGATGTGTCATGTGATCAAAGACACCATGTAGTATAACATCCTACTGGGGATGCCTTGGATTCGGGATATGAATTATGTTCCCTCTATATTACATCAATATGTGAAGTACATTCATGAGGGACAAGTTCATGTGGTGCCATTAGACGAAGAACCATTTAAATTCGTGAATATGGATGATTTACCAAGGGGTTTCATACTCATGTCAATGCACCTGGACGTCCAGCCAACATCACTAGTTAAAATTCCAGAAGAAAAACAAAGAGTATGTGCTTGACCATCGATATATATGTCACAAAGATCTGAGTACACTACTTCTACTTCCTTGAAATCAACTACATAAGCAATGCTTCAGAATAAGAGGATTCTAAAGGTGAAAAGGGGTAAGAAGGAAAATAAACATATGCCCGAACCAATCATTGATGAGGCTCCCATTTCCATGGAAGTGGAGGAAGCCCAAGATATAGCCGATGAGGGACCTCAGCCTGCTTCACCTGCATTGTTAGCAGGGTCATCCGCACCATGGGTGACTATTCACCTAGCCAACACAGGGTTAGGATAATATATTGTGCAAAATGTGACCTTTGGACCAATTATAGAGACAACACAAGATATGGGATGACCCCATGCTCATTGTTTTGTGATTGGGAGAGCCATCCAACTAGACGAACTTCATCTATGCTGGGTTAGATCAGCTTCCCATGTGAACACCCATGGATGAAGATGATGACAAACCATTCATAATGAATGTTCGTTATCTTTCCAATCCCAAATATGCTAGACATATTTTTGAATTATATCATTGGCATGGGTACGACATTGGTATTTTTGAACAAGGGTGTAGGACTCCGCTCGAGCCACATTATCAGTTAGCAACTGATATGTTTGGGTTAGGATTATAGATACGCGGACAGGATGATTTACTTGCAACATCATTAGATTACCTATACCTTAGTATGGGGGACGATATGGATTTCAACCCATATCATCCTGATCCCTCTACGTTCTAGAGGGATAATAATATGGTGTCTTATGTTACCATAGCTCCACCTGAGTCATATCACAAAGATACCTTGGTGGATAGTGAGATATCACTTGAAAATCAATCAGTGGATGAAGCCGAACTAGTTTATGAGGCAGTATCGTATTTACGAAACTCATACTTGATTTTACCAGATAGTGATGATAGTGACCAGGATGTGACTTACATGGGGCCACACTTGCCAAAGCATCCCATTCTAGTGAATAGTGGTGAAGGATTGTATTACAACAGTGACGACGAGGACAAAACAGAGATAGCCTATCTAGGACCTCCTTACCTATGCCATCGTAATACACCTTATACGACTGAGGACATGTGAAGAGAAATCAATCTCAACCCTCATCGTAGGTGAATACCACCGAAATTTAATGTGATTTATCAAATATTGTTTCCCCATCCACCTACCTACATGGAGATCCATGAGCTAAATGATCCCATTTTGTAATCGGTGCATAGAGAGGACCCAGTCATCCATAGTTTGCATAGAGAGGACCCATTTGTACTTGTGTCGTTAGAGCCAGATATCGGGTATGGGGACTACATCAATTATGTAGAAGTTTTTCCATGTGGTCTTGGAGATCAATTCTATTCCATCAATATGGTCTCCATTGATTTGACCACTCCACTTCGCAATCCAGTAGATCCATCCAAACCGTTGCATTTAAATGTAGATGCTATCGACTGGGATCGCACTGACTCGCTTGTTGAGCTTGAAGATTTATTCCCTAATGAAGAAATGCTACAACCATTTCATTTTGTACTAGGTTGTGCTTATGATATTTATCATGGTAAGGATGCTTTCAACGTAGAACCTATGAACCTAGCGGATGACATCCACCTGATTACTATGCCTCATCAGCTTGAGGAGGGATTCAATATGTTAGTAGAGGAAACCTTCGATGTGGATATTAGTTATGATACCACCAATCCAATGAAGGTCAATTTTGGAGAGAGTCTCACTCTAGATGAGAATGCCACCCTCATCCCTCTACTAAAAGAGAGACCTAATATTTTTGCTTGAGCTTACAAAGATATGCCAGGTCTAGACCCAAAATTGGTTACCCATAACCTTTTGCTAGATCTTTCAAAGAATCCAGTCAAGCAAAAGCTTAGAAATATGCATCCAATAGTAGCATTAATTGTGAAATATGAGCTAAAAAAGTTATTGGACGTAGATTTTGTAATCTCCATGGACTATCCAAAATGGGTATCCAATATGGTGCCCGTAGGAAAACCTTATGGAAGGATCTGTATTTGCATGTAATTCAAAGACCTGAATAAGGCAACACTCAAGGATTCATTTTCAGTGCTTGGCATCGATGCTCTTGTAGATGCAATCGCTGGTCATGAAATGCTCTCCTTAATGGATAGTTTTTTTGGTTACAATAAAATTCAGATTAAACCCGAAGACCAACATAAAACCGTGTTTATAATACCATGGGGAACATTTTTCTATAAAGTTATGTCATTTGGTCTTAAAAAAACTAGTGCCACATATCAATGGGCCATGACATATATCTTTCATGACTACATGCATAAGATCCCATAGGATTATATGGATGACTTGTTGGCCAAGTCATTACTACGTGCTGAGCATGTGGAGGTCTTGAGGAAGGTCTTTGATTGCTTGATAGAATATAATGTCAGGTTGAATCCTAAAAAGTGCGTATTTGGCATAACTTCTGGAAAAATCTTAGGATTCATAATTTCTAAGAGAGGCATTTAAGTCAACCCAGTGAAGGTCAAGGCTATTCTATAGATGCATCCCCCCACAAATATCAAAGAGCTAATAAGCCTTCAGGACAAAGTACCATCGATAAAGTGATTCATTTCTAAGTTATCAGATAAATTTTGACCCATGAATCGACTGCTACATAAGGGGTCCCATTCAATTGGGAAGAAAACTGTTGAGCAACTTTCATTGAAATAAAGCAATACCTGGTGATGCCACCAGTGCTAGATCCACCAAGGCCAGATGTACCTTTTTTGCTATATATTGGCGATCGAATTTGCATTAGGGACCATGTTAGCCCAAAATAATGTGCAAGGTAAAGAAGAAGCCATATATTATATTAGCTGAACCTTGGTGAGTTATGAACTCAAATATGCATATGTGGAGAAACCATGTTTAGAAGTAGTGTTCACTACAAAGAAATTGCAACACTATATGCTAAGTCATCTGACATATGTTACATCAAAATAAAACCCTTTACAGTACATGATGAGTAAGACATATCATAACACATGTACTGCAAAGTGGATCATGCTACTGACAAAATTTGACTTGGAATTTATAAGCCAAAATTCCATTAAGGGATAAGCCATAGCTGATCAACTAGCTGAGGCACCGCTGTCAAATAGTAGGCCTCTAACCATTGAGCTTTCAGATGATGCAATCTGTGTCGTATCTAAAGCCCTCAAACCTGAAGAATTAGAGAATAATGCTGATATGAATATGTTATTTAATGGTTCGAAGTGCGAGCAAGGAGGTGGTGTAGGAATAGTGTTTTTTCATGCCGCAAGGAGCTCAAATACCCTTGTCATTTAATTTAGATTTTACTTGCACCAATAACAACACTAAGTATGAAGCCCTACTACTAGGCTTTCACACAACCATCACCATGAGCATGAAGAGATTAAACATCTTTGGTGACTTCTTGATCATAGTAAACCAAGTTAAGGGGTTATTTCCGTGTCGATGTCTCTTACATAAATCTTATAAAGATCTTGTTGTTACATATTTGGCTAAATTGGAATGGTGTGACATCGAGGCAATCCCACATTCATAAAATAAGTTTACATACACCATGGCATATTTAGGATCCTTAATACATTAGAATTCATCTACTGATTTCACTACCATTCATGTTAAAATGCTTTCACATCCTGTAGCGAAGCGTGAAGCCTTTGATAATAAAATATCAGTCAACATGATTAGTGTGGAACCAAAAGCTAAATGGTTCTGCAAAGCTGAATAATTTCTAAAGAGTGCACCCTAGGGATCATTAACTTCTCAGAGTTCGACGGGGAGTGGTAGTACCATCCACCATAAGGTTGTTTTCCAGTATACATTTATAAAAGTAAATATGCAGGGAGAACAAGTCATCTTGGCAGTCGAATCTGAGGCTTGTCAAAGCTGGATGTCGTAAATCCAAGACTTCTTAAAACTTGGTATAATCCCAAAGGGATTGTCACGTGCTACAAAATGCACATTCAAGTACAAAGTGACTAAATATGTCTTGATAGGAGATATTTTGTACCAACGAGGTTACGATGGGGTTCTCCTTCACTGTTTAGAGCCCCAAGAGTCATCTTGGGGAATTTCACAAGCTCATGATGGTACGTGCGGTAGCCATTTTAGCGGTATGGCCATCGTCAAACACATCCTTCGAATGGGTTACTATTGGACCACTATGGAGAAGGATTGCAATGTGTATGTCAAGAAATACATCAAATCTCAACATCATGCTAATATTACGCACTTGCCATCACAAGCCTTACAACCCATCCAAGCGGCTTGGTCATTTTCTTAGTGGGGATTAGATATTATA
The DNA here is from genome assembly GCA_028583015.1 of Wollemia nobilis. Taxonomy (NCBI): domain Eukaryota; kingdom Viridiplantae; phylum Streptophyta; class Pinopsida; order Araucariales; family Araucariaceae; genus Wollemia; species Wollemia nobilis. The sequence goes on from JAQPPZ010017244.1 coordinate 238,788, forward strand.
GGAAATATCTCTCCTCCATCATCGGGCCGACATACATTCATTATCATGTCTACTGAGTATTTCACAAAGTGTGTGGAAGCAATACCCTTAACAATGACCACTGGAGCTTGTATAGCAAAGTTTATACTAGAGTATATCATAAGTCATTTTGGGATTCCATCCAAGATAATTTCATATAATGGAATGCCATTCAAGAATAAAACTATGAGAGCTTTGACATCTAAGTATAGAATCAAACACAATTTTGTGACTCCATAGTATCCGCAGGTAAACAGGTAGGCTGAAGCTTCAAATAATACAGTGGTGGCCATATTGAAAAATACGGTCCAAGAAAACCATAAATATTGGCATATACAACTGCCCCTTGCATTGTGGGCTTACAGGACTCGCATTCGAACACCCACTGGGGAAAAGTAGTTTTAACTAGTATATGGCACTAAGGCCATTATGCCCTGGGAATTAGAAATTCCAACTCTGCGAGTTGCACTAAAATATTTCATTGATGATGACACTACATGACAAGCTCGACTGGATCAACTGATGTTGCTTTATGAATGTTGCGTGAATGCCCTAAAGCATCTCCACATTTATCAGGAGCGACTAAAACGAGCCTATAATATCAAAGTCCATCAGAGAGATTTTGAAGTTGGGAATATTGTCTTGAAAGAGAACCAACAAAACTCTAATTTGCCACCAGATATGTGAGACAAATTCTCAGATAATTGGCTAGGACCCTGTATCATATATGAAAATATTGGTCTGGGTACCTATCGCTTGATGTCGCTAGGATTTGATGAAGAGCCTTAAACTCTCAACGTCATCCATATTAACGCGTTCTATGCTTGAGAGTGTAGAAAATGGCTTCGAGGGTTTGCTTAATACTGCTCGGTCATCCCAAAAGCAACAAGCTTATACTGAGAGGGGGGTGAAAAGTATAAGACCTCTTTTTACTTTTTCCATTATACTTCAAAATAGTAAAGCAATATACCCAAAGCAATATCAAAGCAATGCACAATATCATCCACAAAGTGACACCAATTTTAACGTGGTTCACCCAGAATGGCTGGGCTACGTCCACAAAACTTTTCTCTAAAAGTTATCTCAAAGTTCTTTGGGAATCCTTCCCAATTACAATGTTTATGAGCCTCGGCCCAAAGGAGATACCTTCCCCCAATCAGAATTTATGAGCCTCTGCTCAAAGGAGATACCTTCCCCTCTCGCTCTGGAAATGATCCCTCAGAAGATCAACTGCCTCTACCTCTTGCCAGCACGTGGAACTCCTTTCCACCGAAGACCTCCTATCCTCAATGCTTAGCCTAAGAGACCTCTGCCTTCTATGATCACGTCCACAGCAGCTCAACAACCTGTACCAAACATAATCAGTCGGTCTAGTACAAGTCTTCCTCTGTCTATCAGATCTGTCCAACTCTTGAACAAATCAATCCTCTACATACAAGCCTTCTCAAAGACTTGCCAAATCTATCCTCAGGTTCTTCTCATAGAACCAGTGCACCTCTGTCCTCAAGTTCTCTGATAGAACTATCAAACTCAGCTCACAAGTCCTCTGCTAGGACCTGTCCAAATCTGCTCACAAGTCCCCACCAGAACCTGTCCAAAACTGCTCACAAGTCCCCACCGAAACCTATCCAAAACTGCTCACAAGTCCCCACCGAAACCTGTCCAAAACTGCTCACAAGTCCCCACCGAAACCTGTCCAAAAACTCAGCAAGCTCACCAAGAAAAACTTTCTTAGTAGGAAATCACAAAGTGAATTGTTAGAGACCCAATGTGATTTGTCAAACTCATAGAAGCATAAAGAGAATTGTTAGAGACTCAATATGTTCTATACTCAACTCCCAATCTCAAAACTCAACTCAAATCAACTCAGCTCAATCTCAATCTCAAATCTGAAAACTCAACTCAATATCTGAAATGGATAGGATAGAATGCTTTCTTTCAAGAACATGAAACCCCAACAATTGCCAACTATGCAAAGAATCACATAACAATGATACTCATGTTCTTTTCACCATCAATTAGGGCTTCAACAACAATGCTCATCAACCAAGGTTCAATCAACACCATTTAACTCAAAACACAACCTTGAAGCATTTCACAATCAACATTAGAAAAGGAAACAAGTAGAACTCCTTTTCTCTCCAACATTATTTGAACAAAAAGCATCCACCAACTCAAATCACAATAGCACAAAACAACTTTTCAAATCATCAACAAAGAAGTAAGCCCAACACTTTAACCAAGTAAAGAATAGCTTGATTATAACCAATTTAATGAAAGCTAATGTCAATCTCAAAGCTGCCCACTTAAGGTTTCACAACTTCACACAAGAAGCAATTCTAACCTTAAAACATCATGCTTTCATTTCCATAATCAACCAAAAGCACTCTCAACATTACAAGAAATATTTATCCCTTATACACCTTATTTCTCCCTTATAGTCTTATCAACAATAAACTTTATCTCTCATAAGAATGCAATAAGATAATGCAAACAACACCTTAAAAAGAATCTTTTATCAAAATAAAGCAAGCTTCAAACTCCTTATAACTCCTAAGCTATTTTTCTCTCTAATAAACTTCCTCCATCCGCAAAATACACTAGCAAAAATTAATTTCGAAAATACCTTGGCCAACACCAAAAATCGTGCTATGGAGAAATTGCGCACGAACTCTAACACCACCCGCTGCGTCCACTTCAATGAAGAAAAACCCTTTCACGTTATTCGAACGCGGAACCTCCCGTTCGGGTAGCGCGCCAATAGCCTAGCCGCTACCGGTGCGCCAAAGGCATCCGATGAGGTTTGAACCTCACTCTGTTTCCCTTGTACCTTCTATGCCAGGGCTAAAATAAACAATAGGCCTCCCTGTCTTCTGACATGAACGACGATGACGAAACCTTACGATGGATACAAAACATGAACGACGGATATCCGAACAACGGATCACGAAATCTCAGCGAAGAAGAAATCGAACATCAGATCGCGAAATCACAGCGAGCAACACTTTTCGAAAATGCGGATGGGATAATCTTTGATCTTCATCATGGGAGATTTATATGCATATTTCCCATAAACTCTTGACGTCGACGAGGAGTTTAACACGTCGACGGAGGAGTTTAACACGTCGGTGGAGGTCTTGGCTAGCGCCCACAATCTTAGAACATAGCGCCATCAAAGTTAAGACATTTGCGCCATGGGTTAGGAGAACCCAATGCAAACAATAAATTAATATTTATTTAAAAATAATTAAAAGGAACCTTAACAAGGTTTTTAATTATTTAAATAAATACTTCCTCCTGGACCCAAATGCATTAAACTAATGCATCCACCTGTAGTCTTTAAACCTGCCAACTGTCATGCCGTAACCTTCATCAAAACAAATTGTTTGACATCAAATCAAATTCCTTCAAGAGCTTCTTGACATCAATGACAACTTATACACTTGAGCAAAGGCAATGTACCCAAAGTACCCAAAATTGCCAACAATCTCCCCCTTTGTCATTGATGGCAAACCTTTACTGAAAACACTTCTCAAGAGCCAAAACTGAAACCAACTGTGCTAACAACCGACCAACTGTGCCCACAACCGAGAATCTTCCTTTGAAGTTTTGCTCCCCACGACTTGAAGTTCTCCTCTTCACTTTGAAGCTCTCCCCCTTACTCATATCTCTCCCCCTTTGTCATCAATGGCAAAGGGTCACCTTTGGGGCTCGGGACTAAGAATGAGCCTCTTAGCTTAGTCCCTCCCCCACCTCCTGATGAGGTGATTAATTCTGGGGTGGGAGTAAAACTCCCATTAGGCACTGATCATCATCAGCGTCTATAACTTCCTTGTCGGGCCTTCTCTTGAACTCTTTGCCCATATTCCTGTTCTTGTCACTGTTCTTGTTCTTGTTCTCATCCCTGTTCTTGTCCATGCCTTGATCCTTGGACCTGATCATGCCACTGTTCCTGTTCTTGTATTCTAGAATTTCAGCTCTACACTGTCTGATTATGTGACCTTCATTGTTGCACTTGAAACACTTGACGATGTTGTTTCTCCGAGGTAAACCTGATCTTTGAATCCACCAGTTCGACCAAACCTATTCGACCAAACCTGTTCGACCAAACCTATTCGACCAAACTGTTCGGCCAAACCTCCAAACCTTTTGACCAAACCTGTTCCTGTTATTTGCCTTGCAATAAACGCCTTGTGCCCAAACTATTGACAAGAGTAGCAATACCCTTGAAAGTAACTAGCACTTCTGAAACTGTCATTTACCTTCTTCACTTGAGCCATGCAATGTGAAGCCATGTGACCAAACCTGTGACAAGCAAAACATCTGCCTTGAAACTTTCCTTTATTTGACCTCTTAGGTTCGAAAACTTCTTCTTCTCATTCTGAATTCTGTTTTCTATTTCTGTGCATCTATCATTCAAGGACTCCTTTTCTGAAATACTTTCCTCATCAGAACTCTCTTCCTTTTGGAGTCTCTTACTAGACTCTCCAACTTGTTCCTTGTGTGGCTTAACAAAACCAAGGCCTATTTTATCTGTTGTCTTTCTTTGACCTTTGATGAGTGACTTAACCTTTTTGGAGCTATCTTGAAACCTGTAAAGCTTATCCTTGTACTCTTTAGTTTCCTCTTTCAAAGAAGCCATTTTCTGTTCTAACTCACTATACTCAAGAACCTTAGACTCTAACTCATCCTTGAGTTCATGTGTCTTAGCTATAGAGAAGTCAAGACTTTCTATAAGATCATCTCTCTCCATACAACATTCATCTAACTTATCCTTGAGTCTAGCATTCTTCTTTCTTTCCTTTTTCAAAGCACTAAGAGCACTAATAAGTTCACCTTCAAGATCTACTTCACCTTCCTCTATATCTTCCTCTATTTGTTTGCTTTTTGAATCATCAAAGCCTTTTTCAGATTTCTTATCACTAGAGGTGCTACCCTTTTCAAAAACCATACATGCATCTTCCTTATAGTTTTCTGAAGCATCCTCATACATACTAGAAACCAAATCATTATTTGTGCAATCATCCTCAAGGTGACCAAAGTTTCCACATCTAAGACATTTCATGATAATGAATCTATGTTTCGGTTCTTCCTCTTTTTCTGATATGAACAACATCTCATTTTCATCATCACTTGAAGAACTTTCACTATCACTACTAGAACACTTACTTGCTTTGTCTAGGTAGAAACTCTTCTTGTGCTTGTGAGAATACCTCTTTCCTTGATTGTTGTGCTCATCTTTGTTCTTCCTGTGATGCTTGTGCTTTTCAGAATCCTTGCTCTTAGAATCCTGTTTATCTTCATCACTTTCATTCTTGGGAACAGTACAGTCAGTAGCATAATGACCAAACTTTCCACAATTGAAACATCTTATATTTTTCATACTTTTGTGCTTTCTAGAGAACTTGCCTTTCTTGTTGTAATATGCCTCTTCATCACTAGAAGACTCATCACTATCTTGAAGTTGTTTACCCTTGGATTTCTTGGTAGCCTTGAAAGTTGCCTCTTTCTTGACATCAACCTTCACTTGAGTTCTCAACTCAAATGCTGCAAGTATACTATGGAGCTCATCCTTTTTCAACTTATCCAAATCTTTAGCTTCCTCAATAGCAGAAATATTTTCACTAAATCTATTAGGAAGAGATCTTAAAATCTTATCACAAACATCATTTTCAGCAAGCTCAAGACCTAAGTCTTTCATGGAGTTAACAACCTCATCCATACGAAGCATGTAGTCACTAATATTTTCATCATCATTCATCTTGAGTTGTTCAAACATACCTTTGAAGTGTCTCAACTTGGCCTTTCTGACATTTGTATCACCTGTATGAACCACCTTCAACTGTTTCCACATTTCACTAGTTGTCTTGCAGTGAATCACTTTGGTGAGATCTGCTTTCTGTAAGCCTTTCAGGATTGCATTCATTGCTTTTGAATTGCTGTGATGTAGGAGCCTTTCTTCTTTAGTATTAGGACCATGTTCAGGAATAGTGTACTCATCTTCAATCACTTCCCAAACCTCATTCCCAAGTGCCATTAGATGAACCTTCATCCTTGCACTCCAAAGACCAAAATCTGACCCATCAAGAATAGGTGTTGCATTGCCACTTGAATGATCCATTGTGTTCTTTACTAGCTTTTCCTTCAAGCTGTTAAACTTTTCGAAGGCACCTGCTCTGATACCAATTGAAGAACACAAGCTTATACTGAGAGGGGGGTGAACAGTATAAGACCTCTTTTTACTTTTTCCATTATACTTCAAAATAGTAAAGCAATATACCCAAAGCAATATCAAAGCAATGCACAATATCATCCACAAAGTGACACCAATTTTAACGTGGTTCACCCGGAATGGTCGGGCTACGTCCACAAAACTTTTCTCTAAAAGTTATCTCAAAGTTCTTTGGGAATCCTTCCCAATTACAATGTTTATGAGCCTCGGCCCAAAGGAGATACCTTCCCCCAATCAGAATTTATGAGCCTCTGCTCAAAGGAGATACCTTCCCCCAATCAAAATTTATGAGCCTCTGCTCAAAGGAGATACCTTCCCCTCTACTCTGAAATGATCCCTCAGAAGATCAATTGCCTCTACCTCTTGCCAGCACGTGGAACTCCTTTCCACCGAAGACCTCCTGTCCTCAATGCTTAGCCTAAGAGACCTCTGCCTTCTATGATCACGTCCACAGTAGCTCAACAACCTGTACCAAACACAGTCGGTCGGTCTAGTACAAGTCTTCCTCTGTCTGTCGAATCTGTCCAACTCTTGAACAAATCAATCCTCTGCATACAAGCCTTCTCAAAGACTTGCCAAATCTGTCCTCAGGTTCTTCTCATAGAACCAGTGCACCTCTATCCTCAAGTTCTCTGATAGAACTATCAAACTCAGCTCACAAGTCCTCTGCTAGGACCTGTCCAAATCTGCTCACAAGTCCCCACCGAAACCTGTCCAAAACTGCTCACAAGTCCCCACCGAAACCTGTCCAAAACTGCTCACAAGTCCCCACCAGAACCTGTCCAAAACTGCTCACAAGTCCCCACCGAAACCTGTCCAAAAACTCAACAAACTCACCAAGAAAAACTTTCTTAGTAGGAAATCACAAAGTGAATTGTTAGAGACCCAATGTGATTTGTCAAACTCATAGAAGCATAAAGAGAATTGTTAGAGACTCAATATGTTCTATACTCAACTCCCAATCTCAAAACTCAACTCAAATCAACTCAGCTCAATCTCAATCTCAAATCTGAAAACTCAACTCAATATCTGAAATGGATAGGATAGAATGCTTTCTTTCAAGAACATGAAACCCCAACAATTGCCAACTATGCAAAGAATCACATAACAATGATACTCATGTTCTTTTCACCATCAATTAGGGCTTCAACAACAATGCTCATCAACCAAGGTTCAATCAACACCATTTAACTCAAAACACAACCTTGAAGCATTTCACAATCAACATTAGAAAAGGAAACAAGTAGAACTCCTTTTCTCTCCAACATTATTTGAACAAAAAGCATCCACCAACTCAAATCACAATAGCACAAAACAACTTTTCAAATCATCAACAAAGAAGTAAGCCCAACACTTTAACCAAGTAAAGAATAGCTTGATTATAACCAATTTAATGAAAGCTAATGTCAATCTCAAAGCTGCCCACTTAAGGTTTCACAACTTCACACAAGAAGCAATTCTAACCTTAAAACATCATGCTTTCATTTCCATAATCAACCAAAAGCACTCTCAACATTACAAGAAATATTTATCCCTTATACACCTTATTTCTCCCTTATAGTCTTATCAACAATAAACTTTATCTCTCATAAGAATGCAATAAGATAATGCAAACAACACCTTAAAAAGAATCTTTTATCAAAATAAAGCAAGCTTCAAACTCCTTATAACTCCTAAGCTGTTTTTCTCTCTAATAAACTTCCTCCATCCGCAAAATACACTAGCAAAAATTAATTTCGAAAATACCTTGGCCAACACCAAAAATCGTGCTATGGAGAAATTGCGCACGAACTCTAACACCACCCGCTGCATCCACTTCAATGAAGAAAAAACCCTTTCACGTTATTCGAACGCGGAACCTCCCGTTCGGGTAGCGCGCCAACAACCTAGCCGCTACCGGTGCGCCAAAGGCGTCCGGTGAGGTTTGAACCTCACTCTGTTTCCCTTGTACCTTCTACGCCAGGGCTAAAATAAACAATAGGCCTCCCTATCTTCTGACGTGAATGACGACGATGAAACCTTACGATGGATACAAAACATGAACGACGGATATCCGAACAACGGATCACGAAATCTCAGCGAAGAAGAAATCGAACATCAGATCGCGAAATCACAGCGAGCAACACTTTTCAAAAATGCGGATGGGATAATCTTTGATCTTCATCATGGGAGATTTATATGCATATTTCCCATAAACTCTTGACGTCGACGAGGAGTTTAACACGTCGACGGAGGAGTTTAACACGTCGACGGAGGTCTTGGCTAGCGCCCACAATCTTAGAACATAGCGCCATCAAAGTTAAGACATTTGCGCCATGGGTTAGGAGAACCCAATGCAAACAATAAATTAATATTTATTTAAAAATAATTAAAAGGAACCTTAACAAGGTTTTTAATTATTTAAATAAATACTTCCTCCTGGACCCAAATGCATTAAACTAATGCATCCACCTATAATCTTTAAACCTGCCAACTGTCATGTCGTAACCTTCATCAAAACAAATTGTTTGACATCAAATCAAATTCCTTCAAGAGCTTCTTGACATCAATGACAACTTATACACTTGAGCAAAGGCAATGTACCCAAAGTACCCAAAATTGCCAACAATCTCCCCCTTTGTCATTGATGGCAAACCTTTACTGAAAACACTTCTCAAGAGCCAAAACTGAAACCAACTGTGCTAACAACCGACCAACTGTGCCCACAACCGAGAATCTTCCTTTGAAGTTTTGCTCCCCGACTTGAAGCTCTCCTCTTCACTTTGAAGCTCTCCCCCTTACTCATATCTCTCCCCCTTTGTCATCAATGGCAAAGGGTCACCTTTGGGGCTCGGGACTAAGAATGAGCCTCTTAGCTTAGTCCCTCCCCCACCTCCTGATGAGGTGATTAATTCTAGGGTGGGAGTAAAACTCCCATTAGGCACTGATCATCATCAGCGTCTATAACTTCCTTGTCGGGCCTTCTCTTGAACTCTTTGCCCATATTCCTGTTCTTGTCACTGTTCTTGTTCTTGTTCTCATCCCTGTTCTTGTCCATGCCTTGATCCTTGGACCTGATCATGCCACTGTTCCTGTTCCTGTATTCTAGAATTTTAGCTCTACACTGTCTGATTATGTGACCTTCATTGTTGCACTTGAAACACTTGACGATGTTGTTTCTCTGAGGTAAACCTGATCTTTGAATCCACCAGTTCTGACCAAACTTGTTCTGACCAAACCTGTTGACCAAACCTATTCTGACCAAACCTGTTCTGACCAAACCTTCCAAACCTGTCCTGACCAAACCTGTTCTGACCAAACCTGTTCTTGTTATTTGCCTTGCAATAAACTGCCTTGTGCCCAAACTATTGACAAGAGTAGCAATACCCTTGAAAGTAACTAGCACTTCTGAAACTGTCATTTACCTTCTTCACTTGAGCCATGCAATGTGAAGCCATGTGACCAAACTTGTGACAAGCAAAACATCTGCCTTGAAACTTTCCTTTATTTGACCTCTTAGGTTCTGAAAACTTCTTCTTCTCATTCTGAATTCTGTTTTCTATTTCTGTGCATCTATCATTCAAGGACTCCTTTTCTGAAATACTTTCCTCATTAGAACTCTCTTCCTTTTGGAGTCTCTTACTAGACTCTCCAACTTGTTCCTTGTGTGGCTTAACAAAACCAAGGCCTATTTTATCTGTTGTCTTTCTTTGACCTTTGATGAGTGACTTAACCTTTTTGGAGCTATCTTGAAACCTGTAAAGCTTATCCTTGTACTCTTTAGTTTCCTCTTTCAAAGAAGCCATTTTCTGTTCTAACTCACTATACTCAAGAACCTTAGACTCTAACTCATCCTTGAGTTCCTGTGTCTTAGCTATAGAGAAGTCAAGACTTTCTATAAGATCATCTCTTTCCATATAACATTCATCTAACTTATCCTTGAGTCTAGCATTCTTCTTTCTTTCCTTTTTCAAAGCACTAAGAGCACTAATAAGTTCACCTTCAAGATCTACTTCACCTTCCTCTATATCTTCCTCTATTTGTTTGCTTTTTGAATCATCAAAGCCTTTTTTAGATTTCTTATCACTAGAGGTGCTACCCTTTTCAAAAACCATACATGCATCTTCCTTATAGTTTTCTGAAGCATCCTCATACATACTAGAAACCAAATCATTATTTGTGCAATCATCCTCAAGGTGACCAAAGTTTCCACATCTAAGACATTTCATGATAATGAATCTATGTTTCGGTTCTTCCTCTTTTTTTGATATGAACAACATCTCATTTTCATCATCACTTGAAGAACTTTCACTATCACTACTAGAACACTTACTTGCTTTGTCTAGGTAGAAACTCTTCTTGTGCTTGTGAGAATACCTCTTTCCTTGATTGTTGTGCTCATCTTTGTTTTTCCTGTGATGCTTGTGCTTTTCAGAATCCTTGCTCTTAGAATCCTGTTTATCTTCATCACTTTCATTCTTGGGAACAGTACAGACAGTAGCATAATGACCAAACTTTCCACAATTGAAACATCTTATATTTTTCATACTTTTGTGCTTTCTAGAGAACTTGCCTTTCTTGTTGTAATATGCCTCTTCATCACTAGAAGACTCATCACTATCTTGAAGTTGTTTACCCTTGGATTTCTTGGTAGCCTTGAAAGTTGCCTCTTTCTTGACATCAACCTTCACTTGAGTTCTCAACTCAAATGCTGCAAGTATACTATGGAGCTCATCCTTTTTCAACTTATCCAAATCTTTAGCTTCCTCAATAGCAGAAATATTTTCACTAAATCTATTAGGAAGAGATCTTAAAATCTTATCACAAACATCATTTTCAGCAAGCTCAAGACCTAAGTCTTTCATGGAGTTAACAACCTCATCCATACGAAGCATGTAGTCACTAATATTTTCATCATCATTCATCTTGAGTTGTTCAAACATACCTTTGAAGTGTCTCAACTTGGCCTTTCTGACATTTGTATCACCTGTATGAACCACCTTCAACTGTTTCCACATTTCACTAGTTGTCTTGCAGTGAATCACTTTGGTGAGATCTGCTTTCTGTAAGCCTTTCAGGATTGCATTCATTGCTTTTGAATTGCTGTGATGTAGGAGCCTTTCTTCTTTAGTATTAGGACCATGTTCAGGAATAGTGTACTCATCTTCAATCACTTCCCAAACCTCATTCCCAAGTGCCATTAGATGAACCTTCATCCTTGCACTCCAAAGACCAAAATCTGACCCATCAAGAATAGGTGTTGCATTGCCACTTGAATGATCCATTGTGTTCTTTACTAGCTTTTCCTTCAAGTCGTTAAACTTTTCGAAGGCACCTGCTCCGATACCAATTGAAGAACACAAGCTTATACTGAGAGGGGGGTGAACAAGTATAAGACCTCTTTTTACTTTTTCCATTATACTTCAAAATAGTAAAGCAATATACCCAAAGCAATATCAAAGCAATGCACAATATCATCCACAAAGTGACACCAATTTTAACGTGGTTCACCCGGAATGGTTGGGCTACGTCCACAAAACTTTTCTCTAAAAGTTATCTCAAAGTTCTTTGGGAATCCTTCCCAATTACAATGTTTATGAGCCTCGGCCCAAAGGAGATACCTTCCCCCAATCAGAATTTATGAGCCTCTGCTCAAAGGAGATACCTTCCCCCAATCAAAATTTATGAGCCTCTGCTCAAAGGAGATACCTTCCCCTCTACTCTAGAAATGATCCCTCAGAAGATCAACTGCCTCTACCTCTTGCCAGCACGTGGAACTCCTTTCCACCGAAGACCTCCTATCCTCAATGCTTAGCCTAAGAGACCTCTGCCTTCTATGATCACGTCCACAGCAGCTCAACAACCTGTACCAAACATAGTCAGTCGGTCTAGTACAAGTCTTCCTCTGTCTATCAGATCTGTCCAACTCTTGAACAAATCAATCCTCTACATACAAGCCTTCTCAAAGACTTGCCAAATCTATCCTCAAGTTCTTCTCATAGAACCAGTGCACCTCTATCCTCAAGTTCTCTGATAGAACTATCAAACTCAGCTCACAAGTCCTCTGCTAGGACCTGTCCAAATCTGCTCACAAGTCCCCACCAAACCTGTCCAAAACTGCTCACAAGTCCCCACCGAAACCTATCCAAAATTCTCACAAGTCCCCACCAGAACCTGTCCAAAACTGCTCACAAGTCCCCATCGAAACCTGTCCAAAAACTCAGCAAGCTCACCAAGAAAACTTTCTTAGTAGGAAATCACAAAGTGAATTGTTAGAGACCCAATGTGATTTGTCAAACTCATAGAAGCATAAAGAGAATTGTTAGAGACTCAATATGTTCTATACTCAACTCCCAATCTCAAAACTCAACTCAAATCAACTCAGCTCAATCTCAATCTCAAATCTGAAAACTCAACTCAATATCTGAAATGGATAGGATAGAATGCTTTCTTTCAAGAACATGAAACCCCAACAATTGCCAACTATGCAAAGAATCACATAACAATGATACTCATGTTCTTTTCACCATCAATTAGGGCTTCAACAACAATGCTCATCAACCAAGGTTCAATCAACACCATTTAACTCAAAACACAACCTTGAAGCATTTCACAATCAACATTAGAAAAGGAAACAAGTAGAACTCCTTTTCTCTCCAACATTATTTGAACAAAAAGCATCCACCAACTCAAATCACAATAGCACAAAACAACTTTTCAAATCATCAACAAAGAAGTAAGCCCAACACTTTAACCAAGTAAAGAATAGCTTGATTATAACCAATTTAATGAAAGCTAATGTCAATCTCAAAGCTGCCCACTTAAGGTTTCACAACTTCACACAAGAAGCAATTCTAACCTTAAAACATCATGCTTTCATTTCCATAATCAACCAAAAGCACTCTCAACATTACAAGAAATATTTATCCCTTATACACCTTATTTCTCCCTTATAGTCTTATCAACAATAAACTTTATCTCTCATAAGAATGCAATAAGATAATGCAAACAACACCTTAAAAAGAATCTTTTATCAAAATAAAGCAAGCTTCAAACTCCTTATAACTCCTAAGCTATTTTTCTCTCTAATAAACTTCCTCCATCCGCAAAATACACTAGCAAAAATTAATTTCGAAAATACCTTGGCCAACACCAAAAATCGTGCTATGGAGAAATTGCGCACGAACTCTAACACCACCCGCTGCGTCCACTTCAACGAAGAAAAAACCTTTCACGTTATTCGAACGCGGAACCTCCCGTTCGGGTAGCGCGCCAACAGCCTAGCCGCTACTGGTGCGCCAAAGGCGTCCGGTGAGGTTTGAACCTCACTCTGTTTCCCTTGTACCTTCTGTGCCAGGGCTAAAATAAACAACAGGCCTCCCTGTCTTCTGACGTGAACGACGACGACGAAACCTTACGACGGATACAAAACATGAACGACGGATATCCGAACAACGGATCACGAAATCTCAGCGAAGAAGAAATCGAACATCAGATCGCGAAATCACAGCGAGCAACACTTTTCGAAAATGCGGATGGGATAATCTTTGATCTTCATCGTGGGAGATTTATATGCATATTTCCCATAAACTCTTGACGTCGGCGAGGAGTTTAACACGTCGGCGGAGGAGTTTAACACGTCGACGGAGGTCTTGGCTAGCGCCCACAATCTTAGAACATAGCGCCATCAAAGTTAAGACATTTGCGCCATGGGTTAGGAGAACCCAATGCAAACAATAAATTAATATTTATTTAAAAATAATTAAAAGGAACCTTAACAAGGTTTTTAATTATTTAAATAAATACTTCCTCCTGGACCCAAATGCATTAAACTAATGCATCCACCTGTAATCTTTAAACCTCGCCAACTTGGGTTTACAAACTGACGTAACCTTCATCAAAACAAATTGTTTGACATCAAATCAAATTCCTTCAAGAGCTTCTTGACATCAATGACAACTTATACACTTGAGCAAAGGCAATGTACCCAAAGTACCCAAAATTGCCAACAATCTCCCCCTTTGTCATTGATGGCAAACCTTTATTGAAAACACTTCTCAAGAGCCAAAACTAAAACCAACTATGCTAACAACTGACCAACACAACTGAGAATCTTCCTTTGAAGTTTTGCTCCCCCTGACTTGAAGCTCTCCTCTTCACTTTGAAACTCTCCCCCTTACTTGAAGCTCTCTTCTTCACTTTGAAACTCTCCCCCTTACTCATATCTCTCCCCCTTTGTCATCAATGGCAAAGGGTCACCTTTGGGGCTCGGGACTAAGAATGAGCCTCTTAGCTTAGTCCCTCCCCCACCTCATGATGAGGTGATTAATTTTGGGATGGGAGTAAAACTCCCATTAGGCACTGATCATCATCAACGTCTATAACTTCCTTGTCGGGCCTTCTCTTGAACTCTTTGCCCATATTCCTGTTCTTATCACTGTTCTTGTTCTTGTTCTCATCCTTGTTCTTGTCCATGCCTTGATCCTTGGACCTGATGATGTTGCACTTGAAACACTTGACGATGTTGTTTCTCTGAGGTAAACCTGATCTTTGAATCCACCAGTTCTGACCAAACTTGTTCTGACCAAACATGTTCTGACCAAACCTGTTCTAACCAAACCTGTTCTGACCAAACTTGTTCTGACCAAACCTGTTTTGACCAAACCTGTTCTGGCCAAACTTGTTCTGACCAAACCTGTTCTGACCAAACCTGTTCTGGCCAAACCTGTCCTGACCAAACCTGTTCTGACCGAACCTGTTCCTGTTATTTGCCTTGCAATAAATTGCCTTGTGCCCAAACTTTTGACAAGAGTAGCAATACCCTTTAAAGTAACTATCACTTCTGAAACTGTCTTTTACCTTCTTCACTTGAGCCATGCAATGTGAAGCCATGTGACCAAACCTGTGACAAGAAAAACATCTGCCTTGAAACTTTCCTTTATTTGACCTCTTAGGTTTTGAAAACTTCTTCTTCTCATTCTGAATTATGTTTTCTATTTCTGTGAATCTATCATTCAAGGACTCCTTTTCTGAAATACTTTCCTCATAAGAACTCTCTTCCTTTTGGAGTTTCTTACTAGACTCTCCAACTTGTTCCTTATGTGGCTTAACAAAACCAAGGTATATTTTATCTGTTGTCTTTCTTTGACCTGTTGGCATTTTTGCCACATTTATTTTCATTATTGATTATGCATACTTAAGCTTTGGCCCAATGCAGTTTTGTGAGTTCCAAGAATTAAATGCGGTCCAAAATTAAATATTTTGCTGATTTCCAATGCAGTCAAAATAGAAGAACACGCCCAAGCCACCAAAATTAAAGATTTCCATATTTCGAAGCTACTGTTCACGGATTGTTCTAACGGTTTCATGCACATTTTCAAGAACATAATTTAATGAAGACTGCCAACTCTTTATGGCATTTAACTTTTGGGTTCTTCAAGGCTATGATTAAGGGGATCATATTCATTGTTTTCGTTGCACAAATTGTAGATCTCAAGGAGGTCTGTTGCAAATTTTAAATGCTGCAAAGAGGCCGGCCCTCTATAAAAACCAATGTAAATCTCATTTGCAAGTGTCGGGAGTTTTCTGCTAAAAGCTTGAAGTTCATTTGCAGGAATGAAAGAATTGGCCTCTGATTTTTCAAGTGGTTGTTTCGGTGATTTTCCTTTCTATTATTTGCATTTCTAATAACACTCATATTCCTTAGTTGTTGTTACATTTGAATTCTGCATGTTGGATTTGAATATTGCTTGTAAGGGAATGAGTCCTGGAATGTAATCTTGGAGGGATTTTATGCGTACGGTTGTGAGGGAATTAAGTTGATATCTTCTGTTACTTCTTTGTTGCTGTACTTTAAGTGATCTGCTATTGTTCTTCCCAATCTTATAACTTCGGCTACGGCCATATTTCTCATTTCTTTTCGCAAAGTTTTAATCTCTTTCCAGCAACTCTAATCTTAAAACAAAATTAGTTTAGTAAGGGAACCAGCCCACTCTGGAGATTGGTCTGGGAGCCATTTCTTGCTTCCAGCCTTTCAATGTTGGCCGGGTCTAGGGTGCACATGTAAAAATCCTTTCCTGTGGAAGATTCGTGACCAACAGTTTTTGGCACGCCCGGTGGGATAGATTTCTTCTGTCTCTAAAATATCCCATAGTATCGAAGGTCTAATGTTCGCCTTTATATCGTAAAATTAGAGCATTTGGTGACTTTGCTGAATTCAGAAATTATTCATGATCACGAGATCACAGTCCAAGAAATTTGGCGATCTTGTCAAATTTTTCGAACTTGACAGTTCAAGAAGTGGTGAGCATTCTAGGTTAGTTTCCTCATCCCTTCCATCTTCTGCTACATAGAAACCTGGTGTTGTTGCTAGTTCCAATGGCACAATATCCTCCACATCCACCTAGGAAGTTCTTGGCATGGAACAGTTCGGGAGCCTTGAACTTGCAGGCTCAGAATCCAGTCCCTCAGGCTGCACTGAAAGCTTTGCCCACTTATGACGGTACGGGTAAGACAGCTTATGAACACATAAATGATGTGGCTTCTCTAGCAGCCATCCATGATATTACTGATGAAGATGTAATGGTGAAGTTGTTGGTATGCTCTTTGAGAGGCAAATTGCTATTTTGGTACCGAACGCTGCCACCAGGCACTATAACATCGTGGGATCAATTCGGTGATCTTCTGGTCAAAAATTTTCATGAACAGGCTGACCCCTTCTCATTGTTGAATCAGTTTATTGTAATACAAAGGCATCCATAGGAGGAAATAGATGATTTCAACATCCGATTTACCAGAACTTGGCACAGAATTCCTGATGGTCTTCGGCCTGCTGATGAATTGGCTGCACTGTACTATCTTAGAGCATTCAACTTAGATATCGGCTGGACTGTTCAGTAGTCCAATGTGACAACATTTCCAAAGTTGTTTGAGCAAGCCATCAAAGCAGAAGCTGATTTGGTTGCGGTAGGGAGACTTCCACCAAAGGTAACTATGCCTATAATTCCTGATTTGCCTCAGTATTTATATGTTGGTTCACAACCACAGCCCATGCCATCAATGTATCCTACACCATCATGGAGCTCCAAAGCACCTCGGATTGCACCTGTCCCAGCCTCCTCGCTTGCCTACTTTAGCTCCTTTATCGCTTCCTACACCTAGCACTCAGCCATCTCCCATTTCTACTGCCTTTCCAGCTTTGCCAGCACCACTAGCTCCTTTGCCCTTGCCAACGACTTCCTACCCCCGTGAACCCCGATCCATATACCGCATTATTGCAGGAGGTGAAGTCTGCAAATTTGGCAATTAGAGCCATGGGAAACAAGATCACACTCATTGAGAGGAAGCAGACTGAGAGAGATTTCCAGCCAAGGAGATTTCAACCTCCTCGTAATCACTAGAGATCAAGTCGCCTCCACAAGTAAAGCACCCGAAAAGGGCTTAACTGTTTTAGTAAATGAAGATCCAGCTCTCTGCGACATGGAATGT
Source organism: Wollemia nobilis (assembly GCA_028583015.1). Classification (NCBI taxonomy): domain Eukaryota; kingdom Viridiplantae; phylum Streptophyta; class Pinopsida; order Araucariales; family Araucariaceae; genus Wollemia; species Wollemia nobilis. The sequence continues at coordinate 256,504 of JAQPPZ010017244.1, forward strand.
ATTGGTGGTCAACCTCGCAATGACCCTCATGGAGAAGATACTTGTATGGTCCATCTAAATTATGTGCAGACATTGGCTACTAGCTCTTCAGGCGGAAAAGTTAACATGATCTCAGAAGCTAGTCATAGTTTGATGACTACAGTGGGAGATCAAGTTTCAGTTCTGACAAGAACTGGAAAGAAGCCTGTAATGCGTTGATCCTGCTTGATTTAGCACCTTTGAAAGTACTCGCTGAGGTGAAGAAGCCGATGAAGGCTCCTCGTGCGGCTCCAAAGTCTGATGCACCTGTTTTACCAAAAGATCCCGCCCCCTACAGAGTTCAAGAAAAGGTCGCACTGCACCAAGCAAGATCAGAAGCAGAGGAGCAAGCTCGTGAAAGGTTGAAGTATCCATCACTGACAAAGAGGCTAAGGGTGGAAGCTACACAAAATTATCGTACCAGATTTGAACAACCTGCTAAGAAGAAAGACCTTGCTGCAGTTTCATACAATATTGTTGAAGAGCTTAAGAAGACCCCAGCTAAGGTAAGCCTCTATGATGCTTTGCAGTTACCCGGTCAGGTAGACTTATTACAGGAATCATTAAAATCTATCAAAGATAATGAAAAAGGTCCTACCCAGACAGTGTATGCTCAAACCTTACCCACCTCTACTACTGGGAAAAATAGACCACCTCCATTTTATTTGTCATTGCAAATAGAGGGTTGGATTGTGCATAATTGCATGATTGATTCTGGAGCTGCCACGACCGTAATGCCCAAGGGAGTTTGTGAGGCAATGGGAATGGAATATACACGGAGTAGTCCTGGAGTTCTGCAATTGGATGGTATGCCTATAAAAATAGTAGGTGTAATCAAAGATGTACCCATTGTCCTGCATACAATGCCACAAATTACTGTTATTCAAGAAGTTGTTGTGGTAGATTTAGAGCCCTACTTTAGTATGTGTTTATCTAGGGAATTTACTGCCAAGCTAGGGGCTTATCTCGCATTAGATTATTCACACCTAGAAATTCCTTTCAAGGGTAGACATCTCAGGATTCAAAATGAAAAGCCTTCCCCTTTTCACATCGAGAAGTTGGAAGATGCAAAAAAAGACATGCAGTCTATTCACATGCTTACTGAAGAGTCTGAAGATTCTATTTTAATGAGTGAAGTTTTAAATAATATTCAGTTGGATGACCAGTTTTCTATGCTTAACTTCAATGCCATGTTGGAGACAAATCGGTCGTTATGCCATTCGAAACCCGAGAGTGACACAAAGCAGAATTGTCTAACCAAGCTGATCAGAATGATGTTACAGATCAATTATGGCAGCTATATTTTGATGGAGCTCGATGCAAGAACGGAGCAGGGGCAGGTATTGTGTTAATTTCACCTTCTGGTATACAGAGAACTTATTCATATCATCTTACATGGAGTTGTACTAATAATGCTGCTGAATATGAAGCATTGTGTTTGGGTTTGAAGAAAGCAAGGAAGTTAGGAATTGAACAGCTCAAGATTTTTGGTGATTTCGAGCTTGTTGTAAATTAGATTACAAATAGATGCATTTCAAAGTAGCATTACCTTAAAGCATATCAAAATTAGGTTTGGGATTTGTTTGAGTTTTTTACTGCTCTTAATATTCAAGCTGTTTCCCGAGAGATGAATAAACATGCAGACCTGTTAGCATCTCTTGGAGCTAATTTTTCCCCTGTTGAACAAGTTGTGAACAAACCCAAGACAGTTAGAATGGTATACAGGCCCAGTGTGCCAGACAAAGAAACTTTTTGGCAGGTCTTTGAAAATGATGAGCAGATTGTTAATTTCTTGATCCATGAAGTCACTACTATCGAAGGAATAACTTTGGAGGATGAAGGAGCTGAAGGGCTCATTCAATTAAGGAACAACCACATTCCTAAGGGTCTCATAACTCTGGAGAGCTTGTTCGACCAGCATGATCAGTCCACAAAACATCGAATCGAAATTGACAAAAAAGAGTACATGGAATTAGAGTTAGAGCCTAACAAAGCTATCAAGGTTGGAACTGACTCTACCTCAGAAGAACTGCAAAAAATCGAGCAAGCTGTGTGAGGAGTTTTCTGACATTGTAGCTTGGAGCTATGAATATTTGAAAGGTTACAACAAACAGATTATGCAGCATACAATTGAATTGGAGGAAGGAGTCAGACCTTTTCGACAAAAACAGAGACATGTTAATCCAAAGATTGAGATGTTGATGAGGGCTGAGCTTGTAAATATGCTGCAAGCTAAAATCATTTATCCAGTTAAGCACTCAACCTGGGTTGCCAATCTTGTCCCAGTTCGGAAGAAGAATTGAGATATTCGATTGTGCGTTGATTTCAGAAATTTAAATTATGCATCATTAAAATATCATTATCCTTTGCCGCGTATAGATCAAATACTGCATGCTGTTGCTGGAGCTCAACGTTTTTCTCTGTTGGATGGATTCTCTGGATACAACCAGATTTGGGTGAAATATGAAGATCAATATAAAACAACATTTACAACAAAGTGGGGCACTTTTGCTTATTAGCGAATGCCTTTTGGACTGTCAAATGCTGGAGCTACCTTCCAAAGAGCCATGGACATTGCATTCAAGGATTTTTTGAACAAGATCATTGTGATATATCTTGATGACATGACAGTATTTTCACACAGACGGGAAGATCACTGCTCTCATCTGAGGCAGATTTTTGAAAAGTGCAGAGAGTTTGGAATTTCCATTAATCCGAAAAAGTCTGTGTTTGCAGTGAAATAAGGTAAGCTTCTGGGCCATGTGATTTCAAAATATGGATTAGCAATTGATCCAGCCCGAGTTGAAGCATTGAAGAAATTGTTACTCCCTGCAAACAAGAAGGAACTTCAGTCTTTCTTTGGACAGATCAATTTCATCAAAAATTTTATTTCTGATTTTGCCCAGGTTGTAAAACCTATGACTGAGTTGTTAAAAAAGGATGCAGATTTTCAATGGACAGCTCAAAGAAAAGAAGCATTCCGAGAAATCAAGGAAAGAATAGCACAGGCTCCTGTTCTGATTAATCCTGATTACTCCAAGGATTTCATTTTATATGCAGTTGGGGAAGATGACAATTATGCCGCGGTGCTTACACAAAAGGGAGATGATGGGAATGAAAGGCCCATTGCCTTTCTCAGTCAGGTCATTCTACCTCATGAAGCAAAGTACAATTTTATTGAAAAACAGGTATATGTTGTGATGAAATCCCTCAAGAAGTTTAAACATTTTATATCTCAGAGCAGAACAATTGTTTATGTGATTCATCCAGATGTAAGAAATTTTATTCTTCAAGGAGAGTTGGGTGAAAAACGTGCTGGTTGGGTCACTAAGATCCAAGAATTTGATGTAGAAATTCTCCCTACTAAGCTAGTGCATGGTAAGGCTCTGTGCCAGCAATTGGCAAAGATGGCAGCATCTGGTGTAGGTGAAGATCATGAAGAAAATCTTGTTAGTAATGACAATTTAATGAATTTCTTTATTCTGGAAAAGGACTGGATAAAAGACCTCATTTATTATTTCACAACTGGTAGATGTCCATCACAGTTGAATGCTTCACAGAGGATGATATTTCAGCTGCAAGCTCTGCGGTATGTTTTGTTGCCAGAAGGATTGTTTTTTAGGAATCTTGATGGTGTTCTTCTGAGATGTGTTAAAGAAGCAGACAAGGCTAGGCTCCTGGAAGAATTTCATTCTGGTCTATCAGGAGAACATTTTGCAGGAAGGCTGATGGCTTTGAAGATAATCCGAGCTGGTTATTATTGGCCAACCCTGTTCTCAGACGCTTTCAAGATTGCACAAGCCTGTGACAAATGTCAGAGATACACAGGAAGGGTAAGAAATGCAGCACTGCCTTTGCATCCAGTTCAGGTTGAAGCACCCTTTCAGCAGTGGGGGTTGGATTTCATTGGAATCATTGATCCCAACTCCTCAGCTGGTCATAGATATATTTTGACAGCTACAGACTATTTCACCAGGTGGTCAGAAGCTATTCCTACAAAGGTGGCCAACCAAACCGTGGTGATATCTTTTATTGAAGGTTTGATTACTCGCTTTGGTATTCCTGATGCCATCATTACTGATAATGGGACCCCATTAATTGGAGCTGAACTAGCTGAGTTTTCCAATAAGTATGGCATTTTCCTAAAAACATCTTCCAATTATTATCCACAGGGAAATGGCTTGGCGGAGTCAACAAATAAAAATTTGCTCCAAATTTTAAAAAGGTATTTGGGAGAGAACAAGAGATCATGGCATATTTTATTAAATCAAGCTTTATGGGCCTATAGAATTTCAGTTAAGAAGTCTATCAAGACCTCACCCTATGCCCTAGTTTATGGGAAAGAAGCAAAGTTGCCAGTTCATCTTGAGTTGCCTGTTTTGCAGCAATTACAGAATTTTCAGGACAATGAGACGGACCTGAGTTCCTTGGATTTGCGGATAGCTCAGTTATTGCATTTGGAGGAGCAGCGTTCTGAAGCATATGATCAATTTTTTAAACACACACAAGGTATTTTGAAGTGGTTTTGTAAACATTCTACAGATCGTCCTCACAAAACAAGAGATTTGGTGTTGAAATGGAATGAGAATAAAGCTAAACCTGGGAATCACAAGAAATTTGATGCTTTATGGGAGGGTCCCTTCCGTATCACCAGCACAGGTACAACAAATTCATTCTATTTAGAAGACCTGGATGGCAGTCCACTTCCAATTTCAGTCAATGGATTTCATCTGAAAGCCTACACTTCTTGAATTATCAGTTCAGTATGAATTTGTATATAGAAGAATAATATATATATATATATATATATATATATACATGTGTTACTTTTCATTTTTGTCACCTTGGTTCTTGTTGTTTGCGAGCCATAGGTGCCTTTTGTCTTTCTGTGTTTTTTTCCCTTTCCCAGCAGTTAGTGGCTTTCAGAAAATTCTTCTTTTACCTTCACTGTTTCCTCTTTCCTTTCTTCATCTTCTTCTTCTTTCTTTTTCTTCTACAGAAAAAAAAAAAAAAAAAGAGCCACGGCTGTTGTTTTTTTTCCCCATTCCTATTATTCTCGTTCCTTCTTATCCCTTTCTTCTACGTTTTGTCATTTTACGCATTTATTTACAGTTCAGTTCATTCTCATTCCACAGCCTTCATATTTCTCATTAGCATTCCATTGTTTCATTTACTTCCATTCCCCTTCCATCACAGTTGGTAGTACAGCAGCATTCTATTACTATGTCTACCACATCACTTTATCACGACATCATTCCATCATTTTCACTATTCCATTTGCATTTCACTGCCTGCGCATCCGCGGGATCTCATTCCATTTGTTTCCATTCCATAATCAGTCACATGCAGGTTCTTTAACTTTTGATTATTCAGCAAAAGTTTCTATTGCAGCATTCCACTGAGATGTACCACAGCAGCCAGCTTTTTTTTTTAAGTTTTTATGACTCTGTGCCCAATGGATTCAGGCCTGGATTCTTGCATACAGCAGAACTGTATACCCCGCGAGCCGCCAAGAATGTTGGCATTTTTGCCACATTTATTTTCATTATTGATTATGCATACTTAAGCTCTGGCCCAATGCAGTTTTGTGAGTTCCAAGAATTAAATGCGGTCCAAAATTAAATATTTTGCTGATTTCCAATGCAATAAAAATAGAAGAACGCGCCCAAGCTACCAAAATTAAAGATTTCCATATTTCGAAGCTACTGTTCACGGATTGTTCTAACGGTTTCATGCACATTTTCAAGAACATAATTTAATGAAGACTGTCGACTCTTTATGGCATTTAAATTTTGGGTTCTTCAAGGCTACGATTAAGGGGATCATATTCATTGTTTTCGTTGCACAAATTGTAGATCTCAAGGAGGTCTGTTGCAAATTTTAAATGCTGCAAAGAGGCCGGCCCTCTATAAAAACCAATGTAAATCTCATTTGCAAGTGTCGGGAGTTTTCTGCTAAAATCTTGAAGTTCATTTGCAGGAATGAAAGAATTGGCCTCTGATTTTTCAAGCGGTTGTTTCGGTGATTTTCCTTTCTGTTATTTGCATTTCTAATAACACTCATATTCCTTAGTTGCTGTTACATTTGAAATCTGCATGTTGGATTTGAATATTGCTTGTAAGGGAATGAGTCCTGGAATGTAATCTTGGAGGGATTTTATGCGTACGGTTGTGAGGGAATTAAGTTGATATCTTTTGTTACTTGCTGTTGCTGTACTTTAAGTGATCTCATTGTTGTTCTTCCCAATCTTATAACTTCGGCTACGGCCATATTTCCCGTTTCTTTCTGCAAAGTTTTAATCTCTTTCTAGCAACTCTAATATTAAAACAAACTTAGTTTAGTAAGGGAACCAGCCCACTCTAGAGATTGGTCTGGGAGCCATTTCTTGCTTCCAGCCTTTCAATGTTGGCCGGGTCTAGGGTGCACATGTAAAAATCATTTTCTGTGGCAGATTCGTGACCAACATGACCTTTGATGAGTGACTTAACCTTTTTGGAGCTATCTTGAAACCTGTAAATCTTATCCTTGTACTCTTTAGTTTCATTTTTCAAAGAAGCCATTTTCTGTTCTAACTCACTATACTCAAGAACATTAGACTCTAACTCATCCTTGAGTTCCTGTGTCTTAGCTATAGAGAAGTCAATACTTTCTATAAGATCATATTTTTCCATATAACATTCATCTAACTTATCCTTGAGTCTAGCATTCTTCTTTCTTTCCTTTTTCAAAGCACTAAGAGCACTAATAAGTTCACCTTCAAGATCTACTTCACCTTCCTCTATATCTTACTCTATTTGTTTGCTTTTTTAATCATCAAAGTATTTTTCATATTTCTTATCACTAGAGGTGCTACCCTTTTCAAAAACCATACATACATCTTCCTTATAGTTTTCTGAAGCATCCTCATACATACTAGAAACCAAATCATTATTTGTGCAATCATCCTCAAGGTGACCAAAGTTTCCACATCTAAGACATTTCATGATAATGAATCTATGTTTTGGTTCTTCCTATTTTTCTGATATGAACAACATCTCATTTTCATCATCACTTGAAGAACTTTCACTATCACTACTAGAACACTTACTTGCTTTTTCTAGGTAGAAACTCTTCTTGTGCTTGTGAGAATACCTCTTTCCTTGATTGCTGTGCTCATACTTGTTTTTCCTGTGATGCTTGTGCTTTTCGGAATCCTTGCTCTTAGAATCCTGTTTATCTTCATCACTTTCATTCTTGGGAACAATGACAACGAGTAGCATAATGACCAAACTTTCCACAATTGAAACATCTTATATTTTTCATACTTTTGTGCTTTCTAGAGAACTTGCCTTTCTTGTCGTAATATGCCTCTTCATCATTAGAAGACTCATCACTATCTTGAAGATGTTTACCCTTGGATTTCTTGGTAGCCTTGAAAGCTGCCTCTTTCTTGACATCAACCTTCACTTGAGTTCTCAACTCAAATTCTGCAAGTATACTATGGAGCTCAACCTTTTTCAACTTATCCAAATCTTTAGCTTCCTCAATAGCAAAAATATTTTCACTAAATCTATTAGGAAGAGATCTTAAAATCTTATCACAAACATCATTTTCAGCAAGCTCAAGACCTAAGTCTTTCATGGAGTTAACAACCTCATCCATACGAAGCATGTAGTCACTAATATTTTCATCATCATTCATCTTGAGTTGTATAAAAATACCTTTGAAGTGTCTCAACTTGGCCTTTCTGACATTTGTATCACCTATATGAACCACCTTCAACTGTTTCCACATTTCACTAGTTGTCTTGCAATGAATCACTTTGGTGAGATCTGCTTTCTGTAAGCCTTTCAGGATTGCATTCATTGCTTTTGAATTGCTATGATGTAGGAGCCTTTCTTATTTAGTATTGGGACCATGTTCAGGAATAGTGTACTCATCTTCAATCACTTCCCAAACCTCATTCCCAAGTGCCTTTAGATGAACCTTCATCCTTGCACTCCAAAGACCAAAATCTGACCCATCAAGAATAGGTGCTACATTACCACTTGAATGATCCATTGTGTTCTTTACTAGCTTTTCCTTCAAGCTGTTAAACTTTTTGAAGGCACCCGCTTTGATACCAATTGAAGAACACAAGCTTATATTGAGAGGGGGGGGTGAACAGTATAAGACCTCTTTTTACTTTTTCCATTATACTTCAAAAAAGTAAAGCAATATACCCAAATCAATATCAAAGAAATGCACAATATCATCCACAAAGTGACACCAATTTTAACGTGGTTCACACAGAATGGTCAGGCTATGTCCACAAAACTTTTCTCTAAAAGTTATCTCAAATTTCTTTGGGAATCCTTCCCAATTACAATGTTTATGAGCCTCAGCCCAAAGGAGATACCTTCCCCCAATCAAAATTTATGAGCCTCTGCTCAAAGGAGATACCTTCCCCTCTCGCTCTGGAAATGATCCCTCGAAGATCAACCGCCTCTACCTCTTTCCAGCACATGGAAATCCTTTCCACCGAAGACCTCCTGTCCTTAATGCTTAGCCTAAGAGACATCTGCCTTCTATGATCACGTCCATAGCAGCTCAGCAACCTGTAGCAAACATAGTCAGTCGGTCTAGTACAAGTATTCCTCTGTCTATCAGATCTGTCCAACTCTTGAACAAATCAATCCTCTACATACAAGCCTTCTCAAAGACTTGCCAAATCTGTTCTCAGGTTCTTCTCATAGAACCAATGCACCTCTTTCCTCAAGTTATCTGATAGAACTATCAAACACAGCTCACAAGTCCTCTGTTAGGACCTTTCCAACTCTGCTCACAAGTCCCCACCAGAACCTGTCCAAAACTGCTCACAAGTCCCCACTGAAACCTATCCAAAAATTGCTCACAAGTGCCCACCGAAACCTGTCCAAAAACTGCTCACAAGTCCCCACCGAAACCTATCCAAAAACTCAGCAAACTCACCAAGAAAACTTTCTTAGTAGGAAATCACAAAGTGAATTGTTAGAGACCCAATGTGATTTGTCAAACTCATAGAAGCATAAAGAGAATTGTAGAGACTCAATATGTTCTATACTCAACTCCCAATATCAAAACTCAACTCAAATCAACTCAGCTCAATCTCAATATCAAATCTAAAAACTCAACTCAATATCTAAAATGGATAGGATAGAATGCTTTCTTTCAAGAACATGAAACCCCAACAATTGCCAACTATGCAAAGAATCACATAACAATGATACTCATGTTATTTTCACCATCAATTAGGGCTTCAACAACAATGCTCATCAACCAAGGTTCAATCAACACCATTTAACTCAAAACACAACCTTGAAGCATTTCACAATCAACATTAGAAAAGGAAACAAGTAGAACTCCTTTTCTCTCCAACATTATTTGAACAAAAAACATCCACCAACTCAAATCACAATAGCACAAAACAAATTTTCAATTCATCAACAAAGAAGTAAGCCCAACACTTTAACCAAGTAAAGAATAGCTTGATTATAACCAATTTAATGAAAGCTAATGTCAATCTCAAAGCTACCCACTTAAGGTTTCACAACTTCACACAAGAAGCAATTCTAACCTTAAAACATCATGCTTTTATTTCCATAATCAACCAAAAACACTCTCAACAATACAAGAAATATTTATCCCTTATACACCTTATTTCTCCCTTATAGTCTTATCAACAATAAATTTTATCTCTCATAAGAATGCAATAAGATAATGTAAACAACACCTTAAAAAGAATCTTTTATCAAAATAAAGCAAGCTTCAAACTCCTTATAACTCCTAAGCTATTTTTCTCTCTAATAAACTTCCTCCATATGCAAAATACACTAGCAAAAATTAATTTCGAAAATACCTTGGCCAACACAAAAAATTACGCTATGGAGAAATTGTGCATGAAATCTAACACCACCCGTTGCGTCCACTTCAACGAAGAAAAAACCTTTCGCGTTATTCGAACGTGAAACCTCCCGTTCGGGTAGCGCGCCAACAGCCTAGCCACTATCGGTGCGCCAAAGGCATCCGATGAGGTTTGAACCTCACTCTGTTTCCCTTGTACCTTTTGTGCCAAGGCTAAAATAAACAATAGGCCTCCCTGTCTTCTAACGCGAATGACGACGACGAAACCTTACGATGGATACAAAACATGAACGGTGGATATCCAAACAACGGATCATGAAATCTCAACGAAGAAGAAATCGAACATCAGATCGCGAAATCATAGCGAGCAACACTTTTCAAAAATGCGGATGGGATAATCTTTGATCTTCATCGTGGGAGATTTATATGCATATTTCCCATAAACTCTTGACATCGACGAGGAGTTTAACACAGAGGTTTAACACATCAGCGGAGGTCTTGACTAGCGTGCACAATATTAGAACATAGCGCCATCAAAGTTAAGACATCTGCGCCATGGGTTAGGAGAACCCAATGCAAACAATAAATTAATATTTATTTAAAAATAATTAAAAGAAACCTTAACAAGGTTTTTAATTATTTAAATAAATACTTCCTCCTGGACCCAAATGCATTAAACTAATGCATCCACCTGTAGTCTTTAAACCTGCCAACTGTCATGTCGTAACCTTCATCAAAACAAATTGTTTGACATCAAATCGAATTCCTTCAAGAGCTTCTTGACATCAATGACAACTTATACACTTGAGCAAAGGCAATGTACCCAAAGTACCCAAAATTGCCAACATTTACCACCAGATATGTGAGACAAATTCATAGCTAATTGGCTAGGACCCTATATCATATCTAAAAATATTGGTCCGGGTACCTATCGCCTAACGTCGCTAGGAGGTGTTGAAGAGCCTGAACCTCTCAACATCATCCATCTTAAGGCATTCTATGCTTGAGAGCGTAGCAAAAGGCTCCGAGGGTTTGCTTATAACCGCTCGATCATCCCAAAAGGCCCCGAGGGTTTGCTTAAAATCGCTCGGTCATCCTAAAAGGCTCCAAGCTCTCTTGTGAGTAGTTTGGTCAATAAAAAAGCTCCAAAGGTATTTCAAACCTTTGGTCAATCCCAAAAGGCCCTGAGGGTTTGCTTAAAATCGCTCGGTCATCCTAAAAGGCTCCAAGCTCTCTTGTGAGTAGTTTGGTCAATCAAAAAGCTCCAAAGGTATTTCAAACCTTTGGTCAACCCCAAAAGGCTCTGAGGGTTTTCTTAAAACCGCTCGGTCATCCTAAAAAGCTCCAAGGGTTCTTGAGAATCACTTGGTCAATTTAAAGGCTCCAAAGGCATGTACTCACCGTTTGGTCAAATATAAAGGCTCAAAATCAATAAAAATTATAAAATCAATAAAATCCAAAAAAATTGGTAAAGCATAAAATCCAAAAACATTTGCATTTGCATCATGCATTTTCATTCACACATGCATTCATTTCATCATTGCATTGCATATAGGCATTCGTCATCCGTTGCATTTCGTAGTAGGATGGATTGTGTTTGTCAGTCTTACAAACGATGCCACGTTTGTGTTTTAATCATGCACCTTTGCATTTATCATAATCCGTTGCATTCATACACAACACCTATTGCTATGAGATATGTGTGTATACCAAAGTTTTCCAATCACTCAACCATACCTAGTGGGTTTCTCAGATGTCATAGAAAGTTGCTTTTGCTTTTGTAGATGAGGTCATTAGTTGTGATAGTGCTTGGCATATTAGGATCTCATCACTAATTGACACATTTAAAATCCTGCTAAGATAAGGGAGGATGAAAGCTATGAAAGTGGTCCTGGGTATTTAGAGAGATGGGTTTTATTACCTGCTTATCTTGCAAATAGTTCGGTCTAGAGTGGTGAACCTTGGCAAAAGGACAAGAATTTCCCCTACTCGTACATAGATACATAGTTTAAATTTCAAATCCAAAGTTCAAATTTCAAATCTAAAATGATATAGTGAATCAAAAGCACTATACAAATCCCTTGCTCAAGAAAAATGAGAATAAATAGTGATTTTTATCACTCAGAGTAAAACATGAAAAACAATGATTTTTATCACTACATATGAGCAAATATCAAAATAGGGTGAGAACTTGAATCCCTGGATTGTTCACTATTCAAAGCCATAAAATGAACCCTGATTGCAGAAATGGGTTGAAAGAGTCCCGCCTACTTTCAAAGTAGTAGTTCTATTGGGTGATCCCCAAACGCAACAATGGGTTGAAAGAGTCCCGACTATTCTTGGAGGGGTAGTCCTGATCAATTTGCAAGATGAGCTAGCTCTAGGTGCCTAGGGTTGTCTAGCATTATAGTCCAATCAAGTCTAAAACAAGGATGATACGAACATAGGAGGAACCCAATCTCACATATGGGTTGGAAGAGTCTCGACTGACATCTGGGGTATGCCTATGGTCTATCTAAAAATACTCACATGCACACACAGGGGTAATGAACAGTTGGGTCATTCGTGATGAAAGCCTTGTCCAACAAAAGCCTTGTACAATTAGTATGTGATGTTTGAGAAGTCTACTAGGGTGTTTGAGTCTCATGGAAAACCTCAAAAGTTTCTCTAATAGCAACAAAATACCAAATATCACAAACCATATAGAATAAAGTCATTCAAATCATCAAATTGCAAAGTATCGAATCTATGATACATCATTACATAAAGCACAATCAAGATATAGGATAGATACTGGATGGATATCAGAAATGATATCTAGATGACCACTGACTATATTGTGCATATTTTTCAAAATTGCAAAAATAAAATAGAGTGACATATCATATCATTCGCATCATACCACTTCATATCATTGCATTTCATATATGGGTGATTAATTGATTAAATTCTTGTAATGAGGATTTTCAATTACATTCATGATTTTTACACATTCTGTGGTGTCGTCCATTAGATTGTTAAACTTATATCGCATTCATTCCTTATGTTTTAAGTGATTAAAGCATACAGGTTCATTTACATTAGATTACCATCATGTAAATAATGCATTACATACATTGCATAACCATATCGCGATATCATCATAAATTAAATGCATACAATAAAGAAAAATTAAATATGCGTTTAAAAGTAAACATCGCATCCATATGCATCCATCATAAATAGCATATCTAAGCATCTAGATCACTGCATACCATCATCATCATAAATTAAATAGCTATCTAGTGCATGAAATCCATACATCACATTACATAAGCATAGCATCAATATAAACATCTACATCCATGTGCATAACATAAACATAAAATTAAAAATACACAGGTACACATAATGAGCCAAAATGATCAAAATATCATATATATATATATATATATGTGTGTGTGTGTGTGTGTGTGTGTGTGTGTGTCCAAACATGAGTACATGGGGGTACATCAAAAATTCCCGTAGGCTACAACTGTGTAGGTCCTCGACCTTACATGCAAAAATAGTACATCATAGTATCTCAACATGTATACTACGGAGGGCCCGCACCCCCAGCCTATGAATCACCACCATCACCTCTGCCATCCCTGTGGCTCCTATGTGAGCTAGCTCCATGAGTGCTAGAGGACCTATGTGTCCTCTCAGTCCTGTGAGTCCTATGGCTCGAGCTCATGGATGACTACCCCATAGTCCTGGTCCTGGATCTAGGACCCTGAAGCATGAGGATCCTTGGGAACCTGCCCACCTATCAATCTGATATACCCCTCCAGCTGGGAGATGCGAGCTACCCTCGCATCACATCGATCATTCCCCTCCTCTACGAGGGAAGTGAGCCACCTAATCTCTATCATGGGGTCATGACCTCCTGGCAGTGTGGATGATGGTGCTACGGGTGGTGCCATGACAGCACGGGAGGATGAAGGATCTCCCCTCTAAGCTAGGGCCAAGTCCCTCTCCACTATAGCTATGCCCCATCGTGCCTCTGCCAGATCAAGTGCACTAGTGAGCTCCTGGACCCACCCCTCCACCATTGTAGCACGTGCTATCATAGCTGTGATCTCCTCCTAGGCCTACTATAACTACCTCTCACTATGAGACAACTTCACCTCTAGCATGGCGATAGATGTCTCCCTCTGTAGCATCTGGGACTGAAGTCTCCCAACCTGACTCTATAGATCTACAACCTGGGCTAGCAACTACCCCACCTCACTATCTGGAGGCACCTCACCCTCATCTAGGGCCTCCTCCTTAGCCTCAATCTATGGTGCATCCTCTACGGTAGCCTCTACCCCCCATCCACCCTCAGTATATTGGTGCACATTGTGCCCATATGGATCAGCCTCTACCTCCCCATCGTCTACCCATCTGAGGGGTCTAGATCCCTACCACTATAGTAGGGACCACCAAGTGTCATACGTAGGGGTGGTCCTAGCCCTAGCAATCCTTGACTCCTAGAAAGTCATTAGCCTCATCTCCCAATGGTGTCGGCTAAATCCAAGGTAAATGTGTCTCTAGTACCAGCCGCCTGTAGATGATGGGTAGCTCTGGGATGTCCTACACTAGCCCAAACTATCATAGGACCCATGAGTAGAACTGGTACTCATGGACCTTGGCCTTGTGGCCGAGTAGCCACCTATCTCATCGAGTCTAATGTAGCCGCTCGCCAGCCTCCTCCCATGTAGGGAAATCCATGTATGGATGCCACTCAATGTCATCCGATCGAAGTGCTGCAAATCGGCCAATGTAGTGCTCTATGTCCCCAACATGGGACCTGCTCTGGAACCCCTCCTCCTCATGGGGCCAGCATGTGGTGTAGCACTGATGGTCATCATCAATCAAAGTAATATCCAGGGGTAGCTCCGTAGGTCACTCGATCTTGATGTGCTACCAACCCCAGATATGGAGGAGTAAACTATAGCTAATCCCTACCCGGCTCCTATTGGTGATCTGGTAGAGCTCCCGGTACAACTGGCACAATAAAGTGCTCCCCTAGGCTAGGAGTAGTGGATGATCGATAGAGCTCTATGTGACCCTCCTGACACTGGCCAAAAGGTTCCAAGGGATCCTCATGCTCGAGGAGTCTGGAAGCACAATCTGCATGACCAAGTGCATGAATACTACCTCTCTGATAGAGAAGATGCCCTTCCCCTACTAGTAACCAATATGGATGCCTCCGTGGTCGATCTTGCCCTGGGCATCCTAGCTCCGATCATCGAAGATAGAATAAAAAATTGCCCCCTTACTTCGAAAGGAGGAGGAGGTGATGGCCTCACCATCAATAGGGATCCTAAAGATCCGGTAGACGTCCTCTAGTGTAATAGTCATTTCACCTATCGATAGGTGAAATGTGTTGGTCCGCGCATTCCAGCAATGGGCCAACGCAATCATGTAGGCTTGATCTACCCTGATAGTGGGTAGATCCAAAATGTAGCCAAAGCCAATGACTCCAAACCACTCCCACTCTAGGTCAGTAAGCAGTGGGTGGAGGGTGCGAAGGATGTCCGACTCCCTAGCTCTAGAAGTCAATTTCTAAAAAGAAATAATGCATAAGGGAAAAGCTAGCTAAAAATGACCTAAAAAGAGATAAATAAAGCTAAAAATCGCTAAAAATACAAAATTATGCTAAGCATGATAAAAAATTCTAATAATACATCTCATAGGTGCAATAAATGGCATTAATTGCCAAGAAAAATCACAAAAAAATCAATAAATTTGGAAATTTTTCTAAAAATAGGGAACCATAGGTCAAACCCATGGTCCGCATAATGGTCAAATTTTTTACCGTTGTAATTTGAATCTAACCGTAGCTGATACCTACGGTCCCCAATATGTCAAAGGGGAACCACAGCTGCCAGCTATGGTCTAGGAATATGACCCTTTTGGGGTCATTTCCTAGCCAAGAAATAAAAAAAAACAAAAATAATAATTAAATCCTAAACTAGCCTAGTCTAAGGTGAGGTTCATTGCCAACAGTTTAGTGAGATTGATTTAACCCATTACTTAATGTGGTTCATTTTTAATTGGTAATGAGTGCGAGGATTCGGTTTCGAGTTACCTTACCCGCACTGAGGCCTCTGCTAGTAGATGGTTGTCCATGGTCTACCATCGAGAGGTGTGTAAGGTAGTGGGTGTTAGTTTTACCAGTGTTTCACGTCAAGTTTACTCTCACACCTCTCAGAGCTCTTCAATTGCAGTCGTTGTCAAGGAATAATGAGGAAATTTTGAAAATGAGAAATTTTTAAACCTTTTCCTATTTTTGTCGGACCGCAACTAACACCCGCGGTCCCAAAATTAGGGTTTGCCAATCGTAGCTGTGATCCACGGTTCCCAAAATTTGAAATTTCAATCGCAGGCCCTAGACGCGGTTTGCAACTGGCATTAAATGCAGTAAAATCCCACCGTGGGAAGATCTTAAATGGCAAATCAATGTCTCCTAATGGACCATATTCTCAATAAGAGCAATCAATTTAACACATTTGGTGATTTTTAAGCACCATGATCAACTAAAAATTCAAATTAACCAAAAAAATCAAATAATTAAAAGCCAAATGCACCTCGTATTCAGTTATTTACCCTAGACACTTGGCGGTTGCAGTGACTAACGATCCATGCAATCCGACGAGATGAGTAAATAACCATAAGGACATTTGGGGTAAAATTGTCATCGTTGATTTGATATGCTTCTTTTCAATTCCGAAGAAGGCCTTCAAGGCTAGACCGCTCCACGAAAATGAGGTGTTTCATGTCATTTCTCTTATGACACCTTTTTTTAGCAAATCATCAACAAATTGATTCAACATAAATCTAATTGGCATTGTATCATTTTGATTCCCTAAGAAGGCTATTGCAGCCCGACCGCTCCATGGGATAGGAATGTGCAATTACTATTAACAGTTGCAATCATACGCTGAACTAGGCTTAGCCAAGTAATTAAATGCTCAATTCTAAGTTTGTGCAGATCATTCATTATGGTCAAGCAACCTCATCGCTTCATACATTGTCATTACCCTCATCGACTCGTCGCTTGAGGGGGTAGTCATAATATCATAATCATAATCAAAGTCAATAGAAGATCCCTGAAATCGTAGATCCCTTGATCTTGTCAAAATTGTGTTCGTCCTTGCGAATCATTGCTAACAACTATCATAAGCTTACCCCTTTGCTTGGGGTAAATAGCAAAAATGATAGTTAGTTTGTAGCTCTCCTCCTTTCGGTTATATAGGCCTAACTCCTATTGTAGCACCAAAGCTACCCGAATGACTGATGATGAGTGCAAACCCTTTCAAAATTAAGCCTCCAAAGAGTTGGAAGCAATGATTCCAGGATGCGCATCCTTTTGCTGGACCTGGGGCATCTAATGTTGATCCGACTAATGATCATCATAGAACCTTCGACATCATTTTAGGAGGTCTATTTTTGCTCAACGTTGTTTGATCTCACAACGCATCTCAAAAGGGGCATCTTGAGACACCTAAAACATGTCATGTCGATGGCGACTACTCATATGGACATGCTACAAGACCATATGGAAGATCTTGGACAGACTCCAAGATAGAGAAGTGGTTCTAACCACTCAATTTGGGCTCCTTGGCCTAATCAGTCTGAACCACAGTTGAGACCTACGGTCTACAGTATGAACCATGGCTGAGACCTGTGGTCTATAGTCTGAACCATAGCTGTCACCTATGGTCTAAACTGAAGTTCAGTTGGCCTTCATCCGAGCCAAATCGGTTTGAATGACCATTTGTTCTAGAAGAAGGTGGTTAAAGGATGGAAGCTTCCAATCCAACTGTCCTAACCACCCCTTCTTGATCTTGGCTTCTCCATGAAGCCACCCCTAGCCCTTGGGTAGTCCTATAAGTACCCCTTCAAATTAGGGCAAGATATAATAAAAGAGAGAAGCATTGGAGATTAGAGCAGTGAAGCCCTGTCGGATTGTAGACTCACTTGAGTGTACTGAGAGAGCCTAGTTGCTATTCATTTGCCAATTCATCAAGCATCATGACAATTCATGCCATGGATGCCCTAAGGAGCTAGAACGCCAAGAAATATGAATTCGGGCAAATGGAGGCCCAATCGAGCAATTCAACCACCAAACCTATCAGAGGACACCAAGGTGACCCTTGATCATCAATTGGACAAGGAGGATCAAGACCATAGCCCTAGATTTTGAGGGCAAAACTACTTGGTTGCTAGTCGTGGCTGATAATCACGGTTTATAGTGCAGATCGCTCATCCGAGCTATGGTTTGCAATAGGTGATAGATCTCCTTACTATTTTCTTTCCATTATGCTTAATTAGGTTAGATTAGTTATTTTAGTGGGTTAATTCATGTTTAGAGACAATATAACCAGTATATTTAGGGTTTAATCAATCTTGTTTTCATTATAGCAAGTAGGACATTAATGGCTTCTTTTCATGCTAACATGCTTAATTTCATGCAATTGATCCAGTAGATAGATAATTGTACTTCTTGCTTTCATGTTTCTAACAATATTTATGAATCTTGCATAAGTTTAATATGTTTTACTCATTTTCTTGATTTCATAGTTGTTATGGCATCTTTATGCATATTTTCCTCAAAGGGCCTCATCATGAGAGGCTGCCTATTTGTTTGATGCTTTTGTGTTGTTTCTTGACCGTAGGAAAGCAGGTTCGAAGGAGATTCAATCATTCAATTCCTTCCTCAACGCAAAGAAGAGGGTCAACTCCACCCTAGAGCAGTTCGTGTCACCTTAAAGGCTTGAAAAGTGCATTTTATCCTTGAGAGGATTGTAACATTGTAATTGCGTATCAAAAAGGGTATCCCTAAGAGGGATTCATTTGTAAAACATGAATTGATTCAAAGAGGAATAAATATGCATTTCATTTAATTGCTTTTGTCTTTGTCAATTTGTGTGTGAATGTCCATTTTGTTTCATTTTATGCAATTGCAATATCGGGTGCATGCCTTTATGGTCATATACATGGACTTGATCATGTGCACAATGTATGGCTTCCTTCTATCATCACCCTCTCCATTAATGGCAGCAATTAAAGATAAGGCCAAGAGTAATGTGAGGACGACAAAAATGGAGTTGCTAGCCATTATTAAGAAAAATAAAGCTTCTATGAGTGGGGATGGACATAGTCAGCGTTAATATAGACCAACCATATTGGAGATTGGACAGACATGTGCGAATCGATTTCCATTTACACATAACATCTTCAATTCAGAGTCTAGGATTACAAGGAAAAATCATAGGAGGAGGATAGCTAGGAAAAAACATAGAAGTAAGCAAAGATTCCATTTTCAATTCGGAAAGAGTCTAGTCTTAGAAGTAAAAACCATAGAATGAGAACAAAGACAACTAGGAAAAAACAAATGAGACAAAGGTGAAAATCAGTGGATGAGAGTCATCGATTTCATAGGTCTTGAGTCTTCAAATTGTAGAAAACCATATAAAATAAAAGGAGAGCAGGAATATCACATTACAATTTTCAAATACATTTGGCAGTCAATTCAAATGTCATTACGGTCAAGGAATCATAGACAATTCTAAAGAAAAATATAAGAGCGAAAGGGGGCAGTTGTTTCGTTAAAATTTTTGACTAATTTTTTCAAAATAAATCAGAAGTCTCATCTTTGCTCTCACAGAATCATAGATGCTTAGTGAAGAAAGAAAAAATTTCAAAGAGATAGTGCAATTTAAATTTCCATGGAAGAATACAAGCCACTATCAAGTTTAGGCCTCAGATTCTAGTGTTTAGCATTTGAAAAGGATTTTAAAGAGTAATGTGAGAAGAAATGGATTCAATGTACTTGGTTTTCGATGTTCTAGAAATATTATGAGGGTTGATGTGTTGGAAATTAATTTAGATTTCATCTATTATATATTTTTGATAAAAAAAATTCTTTGCCGATATTAGAATTTATCGTTAGATTTTGGAACACTTCAATTCATTTCTGGTAGTTGCAGTGTTAGGAGATCATATAAATACTAGCTTTTGCATTTAATGCATGTTAGGATGTTGTTGCAGATATTATTTGTAGAAGATGAGGTGATGAAGCGAAAAGCAGAAAAAGCACAACACGAAGTTAGGAATAAGGAGAGGAACTGAAGTAGCAAGCGCAAGAAGGGAGGTGTAGAGACCTTAAGAAATCTCTTGCATGGAGTAGCATAATATTTTAGAGCCCTTTTCAAAGGTATGCAAAGCTCTAGTGTATAAGTCTTTTGCTTATTATAAATTTGTTGTAGCAATGTGTTTGAATCATAGATAATATAAGATATATATTTGTGTGCAGTTGTGCTTTGATTAAATTTATTATGAGCAATTTAATCTAAGTGATTGCTTTCTTGGTACCATGCAATATTAGTGTGAATAAATTCACAAAAGATTATTCACAAGTTTACTTTTAGGTTTTTTTGAAGTCTTTCTAGCCTTGGAAAATCCCAAGACCACGTTAGTGCTCAATACCGAAGTAAAACTTTAGCTGACATCAACCACCTTGTGAAAAGACCCTATCGCGAGTAGTTGCTCAAAACTGAAACTCTTGTCCACTCATATTGAATACATGCATTCCTAGATATGTGCAAGTCAGTGAGTCTCCCAATCTTGGGCTTGAGAAGTCCCAGCCTCAGGCAAATTATGCATTGTGCAAAAAGTAAAAAGCTCCTAAGCACCTCATCACATTTCACTTTTAAATTGGTATTAAATCTTGAGCCATTAGTGGGTGTTTTAGAGCCATAGTAGTAATCATTTGCAATTGCAGATCCCATGATTCAATGGCAAGTATAGAGCATTTAAACAACACACCTCACAAAGGGAAATGAAATGCATCTATTGTTCTATTCAAGCATTCAAAAGCAAAATTAAAGTAAGAATAAATGACAAATAAGTTAAAGAAATGGGTGGTTCTATTTATATTAATGCATTTTCCAAATATGTGGTTACAAAACATCCCCTTGAGGGCTCTCAATTGATACAACTCATTATAATGTCTAAGGATCCAATCCTTTCAGAAACTCAAGGTGCACTTTCAATGTCTTCCTCACACTCACGATTGAAGAGTAGGATTTTTCTACCACTATGATGATATATCCATGTTAAAATTTGTAACTCCTTCCATACGTCTTGGAATACCTGGATCTACACACAAGAAACTAAAATTGATTAATAGCATGTGCGGATTAAGATGAAATCATAAATATGCATGCAACATTGAATACAAAAGGTGCAATAGATGGTACAAAACTATTCCAAATTGAACCAAAACTTAGCATAATGCATATTATCTACTTTAGGAATGATATATGCAAAAATTGAAATGAAATTATGAGCATAATTTATGGCCATCCCTGGGTGTTCCAATTGGGACTGTCATCATGAAAAACCTAATTAAAGGTCCAAAATTGCTCCAAATCTCACCAAATTCTAGTATGATGTATGTAAACTAATTTAGAAATGATATACATTGAAATTAACTTAAAATTGTATGCAAATTCATGGCCATCCCTAGGTGTTCCAATTGGTACTGTTAACCATCCCAAGGTGGGACGACCACCAAACCTGGTGGGTTTTGCCATCAATTCCTCTAGTATCTGGTCCAAAATACTCCTAGGGGTGTTGTTGTAAAATTTTGTAATCTAATTCACAGAAATGGGTGGGTTTTGAGAATGGATATGCATATTTGGGGATGTTTTGGAAACTCTTTCAATTGATGAAGATTCCAAGGGTAAATATGAGGGTAAAAGGGGAGAGTGAATCTCGATAGTACTTCATGGTGAATTCTTGCAAAGACCTCTCTCTGAAATTGGTAGGAAAGAATCCAATTTATAGCCCAAGAGGACCACAGGGTCAAAGGAGTAAGTTGGGGCATGCAACGTAGGTGTCGCCACTTGTCAAAATCCTTGCCATGCATTGGGTGGAAGAGGCCTCCAATTTGTAGGTTATGATGGCTTTGATAGGCCCTCAATCTGTCATCAGTCATTGGATAGGATAAATGGTAGAATTTGATTGTCATTTATCTCATCCTTGAATTTTTGAGGGGTCTAGGCCATGGCCATTCCACCCAAGTATGGTTGTTGGTGGCTATCCCTGGGTGGGATGGCCATGAACTGTGGTCGTTCTGGGGTGGGACGACCATGGCTACATAGCCCAAAACTTCCCAAAAGTGGAATAAACCTTCCCAAAAGTGGATAGGACCACTATTTAACCCCTGAAGGTTACCAAATGGGGTCATATGGTGTCGATAAGAATGTGTCATTGCAATCTAATATGATTAACATGATTTTAGTGTCTACAACAAGAATTGTGATTATCGGAGTATCCAGATGAATATTTTGTTTGGGTCTCAGGAGCTATGGGACTTGGTGGAAAGTGGGTATACAAAACCCATATATGCAATAAAATTGAGTGATTTTTAACAAGGTAAGAAAGATCTATTGAAAGAGAACCAGAAGAATGATCAAAATCCCTATTCTACATAATGCAGGCAGTTGAGGAGGTCATATTTCCTAGAATTGCAGCAACAACCAAGTTAAAGGATGCATGGGAAATTTTATCCAACTCCTTCCAAGGCACCAACAAAGTGAAGTTAGTAAGGTTGCATATGTTGAGAATGGAGTTCAAAAATCTATAGATGATTGAATCATATTCCATGAGCGAATTATTTACCTACACAATGGGTATCATCAACCAGATGAGAATGAATGATGAGAATATTAAAAACTAGAGAATAGTGGAGAAGGTATTGAGAAGCCTACTAGACAGGTTTGACTCAGTCATCATTGTCATTGAAGAGGCCATGAGAGAGTAGGAAGATCAAAATACAACAAAGGAGAAACCAACTACAATTTCCATCAAGTAGAAGAAAGATGGAACAACACAAATTAGTAAGGAGGATCAAATCAAAAGTATGATAAATGAGAATGAGAATGTGAAGGGTGTATTTACACAAGAAGCATGGAGCAACAAAAAGTTGAGTGTCACTCACTTAAGAGTCTTTAAGGTGAATAGTATATGATATATTCCAAATGAGAAGAGAATAAATCTTGATGACAAGGTAGAAAAATACATCTTCATTGGGTGCAGTGAAGATTCAAAGGCTTATAGATTGTATAACCTTATCACAAAGAATTTGATCATAGACATAGATGTAAAGTTCATGGAAGATGAAGCTTGGAACTAGAATTCAAAGAATGGCCAACAAGGGCCAAAAACTATTGAGTCTAAAGACTTGAATGAAGAAAGTGTGGATTAGTCTGTATCTTCAAGTAGTACTACTAGTGCGAGCAAAAACTCTACTTCATCATCAAGATCACCTCCACTTGCAAGAATGATCTCCAACATGAGAACACCAACAAATACAATGAGTTTGTAAGACATATATGAGGTAACAAGAAATGACATAGAAGATGAAGAGCATTCTAATTTTGCTTTATTTTTTGAATGTGATTCTATTTGATTTGAAGAATCAATTAAGATTAGAAAATGGCTGAGAGCTATGGATGATGAAATAGAATCCATATAAAAAAATCAGACCTAGGATCTAATGGATCTTCTAGTAGGAAAGAAGAGCATTGGTGTAAAATGGGTATGTAAAACTAAGATTAATTTCCAAGGTGATGTTGAAATGCATAAAGCAATACTAGTTGCAAAAGGCTATACGCAGAAGTTAGGGATTGAATATCGTGAAGTGTATGTACCTGTAGTGAGGCTTGACACAATCAGAATAATTCTAGCATTAGCAACCCAAAAGGGGTGAACATTGTATCAAATGGATATCAAGTCAGCCTTTATAAATGGAGTGTTATAATAAGAGGTCTACATAGAAGCCACTCAACTATGAGTTGGAAGGGCAAGAAGGAAAGGTCCTAAAATTGAAGAAAACCATTTATGGGTTAAAGCAAGCACCCATAGCTTGGTACAACTACATTGATGCATACTTTCAAGAGAATGGGTTCATCAAGTGCCCATATGAGCACACTCTCTACATAAAGACTAATGAAAAAGGAGATATGATAATAGTTTACTTATATGTAGATAATATAATTTATACTAGAAATAATAGTATGTTTTTTGACTATATTTGAGGATGACAGATCAACTATGAGTTGGAAGGGCAAGAAGGAAAGGTACTAAAATTGAAGAAAACCATTTATGGGTTAAATCAAGCACCCATAGCTTGGTAAAACTACATTGATGCATACTTTCAAGAGAATGGGTTCATCAAGTGCCCATATGAGCACACTCTCTACATAAAGACTAATGAAAAATGAGAGATGATAATAGTTTACTTATATGTAGATAATATAATTTATACTAGAAATAATAGTATGTTTTTGACCAGATTTGAGGATGACAAATTTGGGTCTAATGAAATAGTTTCTCAATATTGAAGTTACCCAATATACAAATGGCATCTTCATCTCTGAAGGCAAGTATGCAAAATATGTTTTTAAGAGGTTTAGAATGGAGGATAGTAAACCAGTCCTCACTCCAGTTGCAACGGGTATAAAATTGAGCAAGAATGATTGTAGTAGCAATGTTGATCCAACATTTTATAAAATATTAGTTGGAAGCCTCATGTATTTGACAACAACAAAACTTGACCTAATGTTTACAATGAGTTTAATTAGCAGATTTATGGAGGCACCAAAGAACACTCACTTGTAGGTAGGAAAAAAATACTATGGTATGCAATGGGACCAGAGACCATGGAATATTTTATGCAAAAAAGACCAACTTAAGCTTATTTTCTACACAGATAGTGATTGGGCTAGCAACATTGATGATTGAAAGAGCACTTTTGGTTATACATTCCATATTGGATTAGATGAAGTTTCATGATCATCAAAGAAGCAAGAAATTTTTACATTATCAACTGTAGAGGCAGAGTACATTGTTGCCACTTCAACTGCATGTCAAGCAATTTTGCTAAGAAGATTAATAGGCAAGTTGAATAATGAATAAGAAGTGGCAACAATAATATTTTATGACAACTATGCCATAGACCTATCAAAGGATCCAATTTTTTTTGGTAGAAGCAAGCATATTGACATTTGGTATAATTTCATGAGAGTTGTGAAAAATAATGAAATTTAATTATTTTTTTGCATGCCTAAACAACAAGTTGCATATATCTTCACAAAAAATTTGAAGTAGGAAGATTTTCAAAGGTTGAAATATATTCTCAGTATCCAAGTTTTTGTGAAATTTGGATTAAAGGAGGATGTTGGAAATTAATCTATATTTCACCTACCATATATGTGATAAATCTTTCCCTCTAAAAATATTATAATCCATTGCTAGATTTTGGAGTACTCGAATTCATTTTTTGTAGTTACAATTGTTAGGAGATCATATGGACACTAGCTTTTGTATTTAATGCATGTTAGGGTGTTATTGATTTTTTTGCTTCATTCCTCAACTATATATATGAGCATTGGGAATTAGTTGCAGAAGGTGGGTAGATGAAGCAAAGAGTAGATAAAGCATGAAGTTAGAAATAAGAAGGAGAGGATCTGAAGTAGCAAGTGCAAGAAGGCAGTTGTAGAGCCCTTAAAAAATCTCCCACATGGAGTAGCACAATGTTTTTAGAGCCCTTTGCAAACATGCGCAAAGGTTCTGGTAAAAGAAGCATCTAGTATATAAGTCTTTTGCTTATTGTAAATCTAATGTAGCAGTATGTTTAAATCATAGATAATATAAGATATATATTTGTGTGTAGTTGTGCTTTAATGAGAGCATTTAACCTAAGTGTTCACATTCTTGGGACCATGCAGTATTAGTGTGAATAAATTCATTAAATATTATTTGTATGTTTGCTTTTATATTTTTTTTAATTTTCCCAAACTTGGAAAATCCTAAGACCACGTTAGTGCTCAAGATCTGAGTAAACATCTAGCTAACATTAGTCACCTAGTGAAAAGGCTTGATCCTGAGCAGTTGCTCAAAAGTGAAAGTAACTATCGCCCGCTCGCCCTAGATCTACGCAAGTTAGTGAGTCTTGCAATCCTGAGCTTGAGAAGTCCTAGCCTCATTCAAGTTGCACATTGAGAAGTGTGCAAAAAGTGAAATTCTCTTAAGCATCCAATCCCTTTGCACTTTCATTATGTGCATATATGAATGTATTTTATAATTTGACTAAACTTATCTTTAGTCACTATTCCTACACACACAAAGAAACATAATTAGTTAGGGATGGGGTGCATGTCTTAGTAGGCCTATAGTGCATTTAAGTTCTTTGATAAATATTATTAATTAAGAAAAATAAATAAAGCTACAAGATTAAATATAAAGGATTAAATTATTTTGACCTTATTCTAATGGTAATATTTTGATGAAGATTGTTTTTTATTTCTAGCTAAGAGCACAATGGCGAATAACACTACTATCATGCAAGCACACATGCATGATGTCAATAAATCAAACATAAATAATACATTTACAAATAAAATGGTACATGAGACATGATAATATGCTTAATCATAGAAGAGAAGCCTATGACAAATATTTTGTTAATCAACTTTCCTCTTTCTAGAGCTTGAAAAAACTACAAACAAAAGGTGACACTAATATAGGTATAGTTGCATAACCAAAAGCATAGCTAGTGGTTGCACTATCTACTACATAACTAGAGATTAGGATTAAGTTCTCAAAACCTCTATTTCGAACCTACAACCTTTTGATGAAAAGACCTAAGCTAAAATAGATATACTCAATAGAATGGATGCACGAATGATAAAAATTATGTCAAAACATTTATAAAATACCAAGAAGATAAGAATATGATTAAAATAACATCAATATGATACATTGCATGATAAAAAGAATAAAAATCTTCTCCAATGGTTGTAAAATTTGTGAAGACTAAACTAACCCAATGTGGTGTTTTAACTTATTCACTATATATAATATCTAAGGTGGTTTTTGTAGTCTCCCCTTCCAAACACCTTCTCATAGTATATGCCAAAATGGTGAACTTATTTTTCTCTTAAATGCCCTTTTTTTTCTATATCACCTTATGATCTCAAACACATTGTGTGCTTCCTAGGTTACTTCTTGTTCTCATTATTGAACTAGTTGACTATCTTGTCAATTTTGTGTGAACCCTAGATTATGATTATGATTAACTATGTCAAAGAGTGATCAATAATGTAAAAAAATAAGAGATTTAATTATAAATTTTTAGTGAATGGATCCATTACATTTGATTAAAGATGTGGAAATCCAAGGGTATGAAACACAATATGTGGCATGTGACTGGGTTGGAGAATATGTGAAGTGTCAGGTCCACTAGAGTACAAGGCTAAGTTATGGAGACACGATACTAAGGAATAATTAATTGACTTCATAGGCTATTGGTAATTTGGTTTTAAGAATATACACAACATTGGAGTAATTAATTGACTACTCCTTTAGATTTTATTACTCCCACAACAAATCTACAATTACATAAATAATAACACCATTGAACTGCTAAGACAATACCATAGTTATACTAACAAAAGTGTAGGTGTACTATCAATTGAGTATGTAAAGGTGGAGAATTTGGTCTTAATAAAGATAAGTTATGTTTAACAAGGATGATTCAATTCAAGGTGTCCTAATGATCTATTTTTGGTGTCTATTGGAAGTATTTAAATAAAATATTTTGACTTCATACATGTTAATTTATAAGTGATGGAAGAGGTACATGGATGAAATTAATCTATGTTGATACTATGCAAAATATAGGTAATATAATTTTTATCACACGTTAATATTATGTGGTAAAGTTAAATTTAAAATAGATATTTATAACAATTATAAGCTTTGAAAGTATTTGTCAAGAAAACCAAATATTGATCCAGTGCTAAGATCTATAAGGAGGATTATCATGTAAATAAATATCTTCAATCCAAATTACATCTCCATACATGACATTGTTTAGGGGTATTAGCCACTTCAACACCTAGAGTAGTGAGAATAAAAAATGATGAGCATGTGAGAGGTAAACTTAAGCATTGAGAAGATGTTTGAATAAAATGGTCAGAAAATAATATGAAAACTATCCAAATCAATGAGGATGACAAGGAAATTTTCTGCATGGGAAAGAGTAGAATATCCATTTTACAAGCATATCAACCATTTCTATGGTTTATAATCAATAGGTTAATAATACACCAAATTGGCATTATCTTTCTTCCATGATTATTAGGTATTATTTGTAAGTGACTAAGGAAAAGAAATAATAAAGTAATTAAATTAAAGTTAGATTGATATTGTGGGATGTGTAACAAATTTTACTTTTAATAAAAAATGGTCAATGTAAATAAGAATCAAGGAGCAATGTTAGGATCCTAGATAGACCATATATTTAAAATAATGCATGAGTGTAACAAGAATCCAAATAAGAAGAGATATTATAGAATTAATTAACAACAAGAAAAAACCTATATATTTGGTGGTAAATATTTATATGGAAGAGTAACAAACTACTTTTACATCATATAGGTTTTTACCCAAGTAGTGGAAGAGGTATTTGTCTCGCTTAAATGATTGTTAGTAGCATGGGAAAGAAATATCATTTGAGATTTTATCACATATTAATTTTATATGAGACGACAATAAATTCATAATGGAGGAGAAATATTATAATATTTTTGTATAGATATGCATTTTATAAAATTTTTCAAATAGATCTCTATTTAGAAAGGTTTATAAAAAGGATAGTCACATAGAGATGTATATTGATATCAAATAAAATATTTGTCTATCATATAACAAGGTGTGTAAACCACTTTAATAATTAGGTAAATGATACTTATTGATAAGAAGAACTTACAATTGGAACTTTAACATTTAAAAAATAATGTTAATTCTAATATTTTTTTTTAACACATACATATCATGGTTTGAACCTTGGACCTCCCAAAGATAAGCAAAATTCCTAACCACTGTGTTTTCCCCATAAAGAATTAATTCTAATGATTTTATAATAATGCAAGTATCTAAATCAGTAAGGAATTCAAGGCAAACTAATAGGCATAGAGAAAAGAAGGAAATCTACCAACAAGCATAATTACCATATTTAAGTGATACATCCAACATATTTCCAATAAATTTCAGAAATAAAAAATGTTAGCATATATTTTCTTCCTCATAAAAAGATTAATAATATTTTAATAATATCCAAGGATAAGATAGAATAAATAATAAAATCAAATTTTACTCGATCAATTTTCCATTTTTTAATAAGCAAGTAAATTCAAAAAAGGGACAACTGAATATTTGAGACTTGACAAACTTAACAAGTTGTTTTAGAAAATTAGTTGAATGTAGTAAGGCATTAGTAAATAGAGGGCACGGAGTTAATCACAAATAAAAACCATTTAATGATAAGAAATCATGGATATGCCATTACATATTATGAAACATATTAATAATAGTAACAAATATTGTGACACTATAATAATTTATGTTTGGTTCTCTTTGATATCAAATATAATAATAATAGTTAACTTATGTATTATTGTTATAAGTTTTTCCAATGTTGAACCTAAAATGGATTATAGCTTTAATTAAATGTATTATATATGAAAATTGGTTGCGTCTAAATATATCTAAAAGGAAATTTAAATCTTTATTATTGGTACATATCTATGGGTTATCATTATAAGAATCCCATTTTATGTAATAATATCATCTTTGAATGACATCTTGAGGAGTTGTTGGTCTTAGAATATCAATTTTGATACAAATTTATATAGTTTATTTTTCTTGAGAAAAAGGGGTTGTACTCAGGTCTCCCACCCTTGAAAAATAACAACTCACTTTTGTAAAGTTTGAGAGTTTACAAACATATTTAATTCTCATATCAATTGAGATGCTATAACTAGATACCTACATATTTTTTCACAAAAAGTCTAAATTTTTTATATTTATTTTTTGGATCTTCTTCAAATTTTTAAATATAAATATTCAACATCCTTTTTCTTGAGAACTTTCAATCTTGTTCATCCATCCATCCAAGTGAAATCTTGATTAGTGATGGTTTTTGATGATGCCAATCTACCATTGTGTCACTTGAATATTCATAACTACTTTGTTGGCTCTATGCTTCTACTTCTCAACTATGATATAAATGAATGATCCTATTGTTTCCTAATGCTGCTATACCCATTTGAAATCTAGAAACAATATATTTTTTCTACAAAACATTGTCATACTTGATGTCTTTCTAATTCCATGTAGATCTAAAATATCGATGCCTTAAACCACGCGTCCAAGATTATTGTCACTCAGGGTGGTGTGGGTGCACCTTAACCTATCATTGTTCCCTTTTATTCTTCAATATTTTTTTTACAATTCTTCTTCACAATATTCTCTCTTATACCTTTCTTTTGGTGCATCCTTGTGCACTTAAGACAAGGCTTTCTTGGACTTTTTTGTTGCTTCTTCCATGGAATCTATTGTTGTTGCTACTATAAATTCATATTTTAAGTTTTCCAATGGTTCTTCAACTTGTTCCCTTACCATAATTGTTTCTTGCTTCTTCTTGGATCCTTGCTTCTTAATATTTTCCTTTTGAATGTGACCATGAACTTACACATTGTCCTCTGTATTTTTTCTTCTATTATATCCTCTTTATTTATTTATTTTAGTTCCCTCTAAAGCCTTTTTATTTCTTCTTCATATCCTTTGATGGTGACCTTCAAACTAGCTATATTTTTATAAGGGTTCCACTAACTCAAGAATGTGTGCTCCATTTTATCCCATGTTCAAGTTCCTTTTTATCATTCCTTTCCTTTGTAATAATATTCCACCAATCATGAGCTTCCTATTTTAAAAGATAAACAAGTTTACAATTCCAAAAAATCTCACCAGAATATAGATATCTAAATTTCATCCACCATTCTTGAGCATCAATGTCATCATTTCTAGTGAAAATTGGTAACTCCATAATCTCAACCCAAAAATACCAAAATCAACTAGGATTTTGGAAAGGAAAAAACTAGGGTTTTTTTTAATTTTCTCTTTTTTAAACTCCTCTAATCCTTGTTATCATCAATAGAATAATTTAAATGCACTATAATTGGTATAAAAAGGAATGTAGTCATCTATTACGACTTTGCATTAATCCATTACCAAGATTCTCCTCCAAAAAAATGCTAAAGTGAAGGAACACTAGAAAAAAGAAGAGACAAGTGCTATTGTGTGCCAAGAGGGAGTGCAATCTAGGAGTAAGTGTGAGGCAGGAGAGAGTGCAAGCTAGGAGCGAGTGCAAGTTGAGAGGGAAGATGAGCCAAGAGGGAGTATAAACCAAGATCAAGCTCCATTAGCTAGTATGGAAGGAAA
The DNA here is from genome assembly GCA_028583015.1 of Wollemia nobilis. Classification (NCBI taxonomy): domain Eukaryota; kingdom Viridiplantae; phylum Streptophyta; class Pinopsida; order Araucariales; family Araucariaceae; genus Wollemia; species Wollemia nobilis. The sequence goes on from JAQPPZ010017244.1 coordinate 287,749, forward strand.
TTCATATTTGAAAACCCTAATAGGAGGTCGATATGCCCTAGTTGGAAGTATGGAGACCCAAGTTGGAGATAAGCAAAAGAGCAAATGCATTACAAGTTTTATCTAGGTAGAAGATGTTACACCAAAAGTGAGTATCAAGGATGAGATGATTGAGCATAATATAATGGTTCTTAAAATTATTGGGTTAAGATGTAAGTTCCATAGAGCATGGCCAAGGCTTTTGGAGATTCAAAATTGGATCAAGTGGAAGTGGGGATTAAATTCAAATTACTCTATGACTTTTTTTCCTAAAGGTTTTTTTCTCATCATCTTTTCCAGTTCAAAAATTAGGGATAAAATAATGGTTGGTGGCCCATGGTTTAGGGGAATATATGCACTTTATTTGAGATTGTGGAATGAAATTATTTCTATTGAGACAAAAATTATTAAGAAGCTTCCAGTATGGGTTACACTTGTTGGACTTCCATATCGGCTTATAAATAAGGATGTTCTAAAGAATATTGGAAATACCCTAGGGAAACTCATCAAGGAAGGACTAACTACTAAGGAGTGAAAGAATGCTATTTATACTAGAATATGTGTTGCTATGGATATTTCAAAACCTTTGCCACAATCCATGAAGATAAAATTTGAATGAAGAGAATGGGATCAACAAGTATATAATAAAAATATCACATTTTTTTGCCACAATTGTTATGAGATTGTACAAGTGGCAAGAGTTTGCAAAGTGAAAACTATAAAGAAAGAGAAAATTCTAGCCATGAGATAAAATTCAAGATGAATCAAGGAAATCATACAACAATAAAAGCTATATTAGATCAAGGATATTCCATTCTGAAAAAAGAGGTAAAGGAAGCATATCTATAGTATCATTTGGCAAGTTCAGAAGGAATTAAATTTGCAAAATAAGATGTGGAGAGAAATCATAAAACAAATACAACAAAAGAGATCAATTTATTCTAGGTAAATCATCTTCATTTTTCTCAAGTAATATAGAATATTCCCTAAGTAATAAGAGTGAAAGGGATTAAGATTTTATCCCTTGCACTTCAAGGTTTCAAGAGAAGCATAATGAAGAAATGGGGATGGTGGAAACCCATAATGATTTAGGTTTTTTAGAGCAAAATAATAAGGTAATTGCTTCAAAAGAGCATCCTTGCACTTTGCGGTTTCTAGGGAAACATAAAGAAGATTGTGCTTTTGAGGTTATTCCTTGCACTTCAAATCCTTAAAAATAAGGCAAACCTAAATATGATAAGTCTAACTATGAGTAGCATGAGAATATTGAAGAGATTAATGAAAATGAAAGTATTTTTGGGAATTAAAAAAAGAGAGGAAGATCCAAGAAGCAAAAACAAAGAGAAAATAAACCCAAAGGGATATTGATATAGGAAAACAAAAGCTAAGTGCTAATAAGAATTGGGGCTAAATCCAAAATAAAATTAAAAATAATAATAAAAGTAATATCTTAGAATATTAGGGGAATGGATAGGAACCCTAAAAAAGGTATTAAGAAATTTTGAGGTTGTTATAGATAATATATCTATAGATATAGAAGTTGGGCAATAAATATTTTAACCATTAGCAGTGTTGAATTTCATCTTGGAAGAATTTAAATTTCAAAAGGCGTATGATAAAAGGAGTTGATTGTGGAAACTTAGCAGTTTGAGGAAGATGGAGAATATCTTTGATCGAAATGCAAAGTTGGATATACTTTAATTAACTTGTTAGAAGTCTAATGAGAGTGTAGACACCCAAAAGTTGCACATTGCTATACCTACGTACTTGTAGATCCTTTTGGACACTTGTAGGTTTACATAGGCCATCCTAGGTACCCCTAGGCTATCGTAGACCAGCGTAGACTATTGTAGATCCTCCTAGACATGCGTAGATTATTGTAGTCATGCGTAGTCATACGTAGATGACCGTAGTCATGCGTAGATCACCATAGATTGTCATAGCATCGTGTAGACTCCCATATACTACTTCATCGACTTTCAGGTCCTAAACCCTCATAAGCCTTCAAAATCACATCCCATGCACTGGGATATCCTTCGACAACCTATTTGCACTCAATTGAGGCCCCCATGGGGTATTAGTTGACCAAAACAATTAACAAGTCAATACCTAAAATCTAATTTAATGTTGACTTCACTTAAGTCACCTTTTTAGGGTAAATTTGATTAAAAGAACCCTTAATCTTGATTAACACTAATTACATCCTCCCACATGTGTGAAATTAGGGTTTGTTAGGATATTTCTTTAATCATGTCCTAAATTGACTTAAGCACCTCCTAATCAAGATTAGCCCTAATCCATCCTCACACATGTGTGAGGATGAGATATTTCTCATAAGGAATGTGATGTTGCCACATTGCATTTCTTAACCTAACCCTAGTCAGAATCAAACCTAGGTTTAGTCTATCTAACCCCCCCCTGCACCTTGCCTTTTCCTATAAATAGTGGGTCCTAAACCCCTAATTAGATATCTCTCACAAATTCAACAAAGCACAATTACTCTACTAAAATGGAAAGTGAACATTGAACAGTCAGTTCCTCGATGCACATAGTCAGATTTCAACGGTACACAGAGGCACCCCAACTGCCTAGGAATCGACCCACCGAAAGGATTTTGCAGAAGAGGCCTCACAGCTCAGATCACCCCTTGCCCCATGAATCTGGCCTCAGTTCACCCCTCGGGTGGCGAATTGGGTCTACAGGCCCCAAATCACTCCAGATTTGGGAGGTAAGCTCTATTTCATCATATTATTACCTTCTGCACAATTTATTTCATGTTTTGTTATGTTTTTATGGTCATTTCATCTTCATAAACATGGGGCCTGACTAAGGCAAGCCCCCCATCACACTAACACCCTTTTGTAGGTTCTTCATAGGTTATGTAGCAAATCTGAAGAGGGAGAGCAACATCAAACCAACAACAACCCGACGGTGGCCCACATACAAAGAAGCCCACCTACATTGAGGGATGATCGAAGAAGACATCAAATTGATTGTAACATTGTTAGGAAAAGAAATGGATAAAGGGCATCATGTCCCTCTTGTAACACGTATCTTTTAATATCAATGGAATCACAATCTCTTTGTTTAATGCATCATTGTGTTTTGTGTTAAATTATCAAATGTCATTTTCTACCCGTTTCATTCTAGCACGCCCGATGGGACCCCCACAATGGACAATGCTAGGTTAACTATTTCAAGTGAATCTAACTTTGTTCTCTATTTTCTATGTTTTTAGGTACTGTATCTATTTTTCACAGAGATCTCCAAAGCCCTAGGAACCACCCTAGGCCATCAGATTTCAGATTTGGAGCTTCTAAACTGGATTCGCCCCCCCCCATGAACCAGTCACCAATTCCCCCTGGGTGGTGATTTGCATCTAAGAGCCCCAAAACCTCACAATATTGATTTCTCAGACCTTCCTACAACCTCCAGAGGCCTTCTAAACTATCAGATATCAGATCTGAGCCTTCAAAACCCAATTCACCCCTAGGTGGTGATTTGAGCATAGAAGCCTCAAAAACCCCCAAATCCATAGGGGTGACTCTTTCAGGGGCCAAGAAAACCCCCATAGCATCAGAATGTAGGTATGCCTCATTTTACACCTCTGTTCTATAATATTTTGAAAGCACAAAGCATGCACTAGTCAAATAACAATTTCTAGGTGTAGATTTGCTTTCATTTCAAGTTCGTAGGATTGTTAAATTTCTCTAAAGTTTCAAGACCTACAACTTTCCAACAACTTCCTTAAGTTTATTTTACAAATAAATTTACATTTTCCTTTTTGTTTGCATGTAGTACAAATCCTACCTTATTTCCCCCTTCATTTATAGCATCTATCACTAAAAGAAATGCACATTTCGAAAGTTTAAAATTAGGGTTTCCTAATCCCCTACTCCATGTCATTTAATTTCTGAAGCATATTGTAATCTATAGTTTAAATCAGGGTTTCCTAATCCCCTTTTACTTCACACACTTGGATTGCATGTTTCTATGCTTTGCAAAGTAGATTAATTTGTTTTATAAAGGCATTTAGGACTAGACCATTTCTTTGCAAAGAATATAAGTTATCTAATCATTTGCTTTCAAAAAGGCATTAGGATTAGTTTTCTTTTGAAAAGGCAACTAGTTAGTTTCTTACCTTGCATACACCGTTAGCAAAACACAAACCCACACACACTCACATGGTATTTAAACAAGTGGTGAGATTGGACTTCATCCCCAATCCATCGCTCGAGACTAGTGTGGATCGAGTTGCACTCTCCATCAGCTCACCCCCTAGACACCTAGCAGCCCCACAGGAGCGGTTTTCTAGATTTCATCATCGAAAAATCCCCCACTTTTGTGATTGGGCCCTAGATTTCATCACCAACGGTTACCTATAGAGTGGGATAGGATTAGCACCTTCATCCACAAGGCTAGTATAATTTGTGGAATTGGTAACTATCGTTCTTGACTAAGCCCACCCGAGGGTGAAGCGAAAGCATGGGTATGCCGATAGCAGGTCTTAGACAGTGCCACCTCTTCTCGTGAGAGGATATTGTGAACTCACTTCAGCATAGTGAGTTCCACCCCTTTAGGATATCATTTTACTATGCCTTCCATACAGGTCACCATTCGCACATTGTGGTACCATTCTATCATGTGCATCTTTGGGTGTTGTAGGAGGTTTGATATTGATGACATTCTTGACTTGCTAGAGTATTCACTCCATTACCTGTGATTCTACATAGGGAGTATCAACATTACAACACACAAAATGAACATAACACTTTTATTTTCTCAGCATTTAGAATTGATTTCGATCTACCATTGTTTGCATGATCACAGACCGGTCTCAACACATTACACTATATATTATTTTGCTACACACAACATGTCACTTACTTTACACTTACATTAGACACAGTTGAGTCTACATCACACAGGGTTTATTCCTAAAAACCCCTTTTACACATGCCACTATGCATGTGGTTACCCATAGTAGAGCACGTGAGCAAGCACGCTCTATGGAGGAATGGCCTCCCCCTTCCTCTAGTCAGTCCACTCTTACTCCTTCGATCATGAAGGAGAAGATCATAGACACATCTGATTCATGCATAGAATCCGATGTACAATTCACACACATGATGCCTCATGATGAGATATCAACCTTGAGTGAAATCCTTGCTACTTCACTCATAGAGGATTACCCGCTCCTTTCAGCCCCATCCTCACCTAATCCACCGACCATGTTCTATGACCATGTGATCTACACAGCACTAGGACAACCTCCTCCATCCTTCACCATAGATGAGGAGGTCATGCCTACTTCACCCACCTTTGCACATCCCTTCTTCCAAAATCTATCTCAATCCCTGTTTGAGAATGATTCCTCCCTCCTAAACCGTACCCATCCTGAGGTCGCATCATTCACCCCTACCATAGGAATGGTGTCTGACCCATCCTCCTCCACTATAGGAAGCCAGAAACCATCCTTCCAAACTGCACAACAAATCCCTACCCAGCAGGAACCGCAAGCATTCCCTCAAACCTCACACCCATACTCTTCACAAGAGTACCAACCATCCTCTTCCCAAGAGCCATTCTTCACCATATCTGAGGGTACCTCCCAGCAGCCCCTTCAGACACAAGATGCACAAACCCAAGTGGGGGTGTACACATATACTTTCCCCTCAACCCAAGCTCCTACTTCGGTAGCTTATCCCACCTTTTTAGTAGCTTTTCCACCAATCTCCCAGGTATCCGGAGTGTACGATACCCAACCTTTAGAGCCACCTTTGCCTATGATGACCTTTAGGATACCACCACCTATTCCTTTTTAGGCTCCCACTACCAATCTCCATCCTACCTATGGACCGACACCGCAGCTTATCCACCCACTCAACCAAACTATTCCACATAATTTAGCTTCCCTACTTCCTACCCTCCAGGGCAGAGATAGATCCCATCTTTTGATACCTCATCTCGACCACCCCTAGCACCAGTAGTACCGACACCTACACTACCACCAACTACACCTAGCTTCTTTATGCCTCCTCCAATTTGGTCATCACCACCCATGGCTCAACCAGTACAATAGGCTCCAAACCAACAAGTACCTATGCCGCAACCATATGCCTCATAGTCATAGTATTACTACCCACAATAGACACCTACCCCACAACCTAGTGTGCCCGTAGACACGACAGCACATGTCACCCAATACCCACCTTATCATGATCAAGCACAATAATATTCCCCATAGTATTATGAAGAACAACAATACCAATATCCACCACATCCATAGGGTCAGCCTACCATAGCCCAACCCTCGACTCCTATGACACCCAAACTTCAACTCTTACGAGATGAAGTCAAAATTTTGAACCTACGCACCTCTAGCTATGGGCCACAAAAGCCTTGTTATGATGAACTATGCAATGAGCTAGTTCACCCATCAGTTCCCATTCCTCCCTATCCCTATCACTTCAAAATACCAAAATTTGACAAGTATAGAGGTAAGGAAGACCCTAGAGAACATGTGAGCAACTACCGCTCATCCTGCTACCAGCTTCATAGTAGTAACCCTCTTATGTTGCGTACCTTCTCCCTATCCCTCACTAGGCCAGCATTGGATTGGTACAACATGCTCCCATGCCATAGCCTGTATACCTTTGAGCAGCTGGCCAACTCCTTCCTAGAGCACTTTTCCATCAACATCAAGAAAAAGACCACATTTTTTGATGTCTACGCCTTACGATAAGTGGATGATGAACCCATTACAGAGTTCATTTCCATATGGAGAGTGATTATCCATGACCTCACCCATAGCCTCCCCACCTTAGAGCTTGTGACACTCTTTTCCAAGAGTTGCCACAAACACATTTCCACATCCCTCCAACTTCACCAAAGTCATACTTTTGAAGATGCTATCTCACAAGAAAAAGTGATCGAAGACATTAAGGTTCAGTCTAGGAAGATTAAGTTGAGAGCCAAATCCAACTATAACTCCAACTTTCACTTCAATAGACCCACACCAAATCAACCTTACCCATGGCCACCACAAGCCAACCAAGTCACAGCTGCTACCCTAGCACTAGCACCGACTCCTCCACCATATACACCATAGCCACAAGCACTCCAAGCTAATGCTCCTACCCCACCTCGACCACAACAATACCGAGGCATGCACCCATAAGGTCCACCGCACAACTTTACACCCTTATCTAAACCATTACCAACCCTATTCCATAGATTGTATGAGGGCAACCATCTCATTCTACCTGAGATCCACCCATTGGATCCAAATTCACCCAAGCCTCATGACTATAATGAGCAGCTCTTCTATCCTTTCCATAGGTAGCATGGCCATAATATCAATTCATGTCACTCCTTCCATGGGCAAGTTCAAGACCTAATCGATAGGGGCACTATTCAGGTAGCAAACCCTCTAGCCCCATAGAACCAAAACCTAGGGATTTTCCAAAACCCTCTACCAGATCATAGAGGACCCAATCCCCCTAGACCTCCAAACAATCCTCTAGCTCCACCTCACCAAGTCAACAATGTCCAACATGATCCTCCATCACGTGGTGTAGTAGGTATGATCAACCTTACTACGAGGAACCAACGGTACCCATCATGCCAGACAACACCTATTGTTTCTCCCCCTATCCAGTTTACATCCCCACAAACATCTCAAATGCCTAATACCATACCACCACCACCTCAAAATGTGATTACCATCCATGGTAGCCTAACCCATCAGCTACGTAATGCCCCTACATGGCTATCCATATTTGATCTCCTACAACAATCTCAACCCCATCATGAGGCATTGAATGACATCCTACATTCCATTGACTTAGAGACACATGACACAAATACCTTTGTCAATTTCATAGGGAACATCCCATGATGCCTCCAACCTTCAATTAGTTTCCATGACCATGAGATAATGGAACTCGTTGGTGAAGGAGCCGATCCTCCCCTCCACATACAAGCCAATATCAATGATATCACCTACAAGCGGGTACTCATTGACATGGGCTCATCCATCAACATTATATCCATAATAGCCCTGCATCACCTACACCTCCCTCCAACCCATTTTGCCATACCTTCCCTAGACCTGCATGCTTTCGATGGCTCCATGAGACCTACCGTAGGATCCATAGTTCTACCTATTCATGTAGGCATCCATACGATCCCCATCCTCTTTCATATCATCCAAGGAGAAATGCAATACAATATTCTCCTCGGTCACCCTTGGATTAGAGACATGCAGTGTGTCCCATCCACATTACACCATTGCCTCAAGTACATCCACAATGGACTTGTTCACTATGTCCCAGCTGATGGAGACCCCTTTAAGTTTTGTAATGTCATAGACCTTCCCCTGTGCCTTCATTTTCATCCTCCCAACTGTTCCCTGTATCTTCTCACCAGTCAATAGGAGCATCGATATCCTCCCCAACTTCCACCTCAACATCCTAGTGTTCATCAAGAACACAAGCCTCGATATCTGCACCATTAGCACCATCTTCTAGGGGACCTAAAACTGCTACCATGCCTTTCTCACCACCATCCTTATGGCCTCCACAATCCTCCCAACCTCTACCATTCCAATTTCCACCCATGGTGTCACAACCACCATTGCCACCCATCACACAACCGACTACATTACCTCCTCCACCCTTGCATACGGAAGCCCCTATCCTTCCTACACCGCAAACACCTCCTCTTCCCTTTCGACCAAAACCTAAGACATTCACGTCTCCACGTATCCCAACACCTACACGATGCCATCCCCTACACAGAACAAACATCCTATTCAAGCCACAACAACCAAACATCATGAACCCAAACAACCAACACCCAGCTCGGATGAACAACCTCCACACCCTTCAGCTACCACCATTAGGGAATCTCAACTTTCTCCTTCCTCATATGATTTGGATACGCCACCCCAGTCACCAGAGCGTGCCACACCATGCATATCCATATTCATGACAAACAATGGCCTAGGAGACTATAATGTACATGATGCCCACGTATGTGACACCCCTATCCAATCTACCCAAGACTTTGGCCATCCCTCAACCTCGATGTTGACTATTGGAACCATTGTCCAACTAGGAAGCCCTGACAACTATACCAATTTTGTGTATGCGGGAGTCGACTCCTCGATCCCCCCACCAACTTCTCCACCACCACAATCTAGCTCTAGTGATGCAATTACACACCTAGCCAACCCTCAATTTGCCTTACACTACCTACAATATTTTCATTGGCATGGGTTCAGGCTAGGCCATTATGAGCAAGGGCTACGTACACCCATTAACCCTCGTATCCGATCACCCACCGACAAAACTAGCCTAGGTTATCACCCAACCACCATCTATACATTAGAAGATGAGATCCAAGATTTATCCTTACATCCTCCTCCATATCCAACACATACCTTGGAAGAGTACATTGATATGGATATGCTAGAAGACATGCCTTCACCCACATCAACCATCACAGTCCCCTACGATTTCTTTCAAGAATCTCCTACATCCAATACCTCCTCATTTTGTGATATGAATAGATTGGCAGAACACTTCGCTACCTTATCCCTAGCTACACCATCATAGAGCCAAACCTCCCCCATCCACCATCGATAGAGCCAAAACCAGTCCCGTTTGATCCACCACCAATACACTTACCTATATTCCCACCTATACATAGACAGCTACAGAGAGCAACCTCTCATCCTCGTTCACCACCAATTGTCCTATGACCTCCCTTGAGTCTCTTAGGATGTGCACAAACTATCCAACCTCCCTCACCAGACTCTACCCCACCTACTTCACCTACAACATCGATCAACATGGTTGAGGTAGACTTACGCTCTCCCCTCCATTACAGCCACCAACGAATTCGAGATGATACCCCAAACCCAAACTTTATAGATCTCGCACATATCTCACACATACCAGTGCCTAGAGACTTCCTTCTTTCACCTCATGTCTTGAGGGTGACAAATACCCCATCCTCATCCACGTCATCCCAAACCCCTCAAGTCCATCACACGAGCATTTACATAGATGATGAATATGAGTTCAGTGAAGCCATTGATGACTTCAACCTCATTCCTATCCCTAAATAATTACATGATGGATCTCGCATGCTCATCGAAGACACTATCGATGTAGACATCGATGATGATCCAAAAAATCTGCACATCCTCAAATTAGCCACTAGCCTCTCACCGAAGGAGCGCATTGCCTTCACAAATTTCCTTCACAAGTATATAAAAGTTTTTGCATGGTCTTACAAAGACATGTCGGGACTTGACCCCATCGTAGTAGTTCATAATCTTATACTAGATCCCAATGCCAAACCAGTAAGACAAAAGTTATGATGCATGCATCCAACTATCGCATTGATAGTGAAATCTAAGCTCCAAAAGCTCCTAGACGTTGATTTCATAGTACCCATCGACTATCCCGAGTGGGTATCCAGCATGGTCCCTATACCCAAGCCATCCGGTGACGTTCGCGTTTGCACAGATTTTCATGACCTAAACAAAGCTTGTCCCAAAGACAATTTCCCTCTACCCAACATTGACTCCCTCATTGACTCTATCATGGGTCATAAAATGATTTCCCTCATGGATGGATTTTTAGGATATAATCAAATCAGAATCAACCTAGCCGATCAACACAAAACTTCCTTCACAACACCCTAGGGGACCTTTTGCTACAAGGTCATGCCCTTTGGCCTTAAAAATGTTAGGGCAACCTACCAACGAGCCATGACCTACATATTTCATGATCTAATGCACAAAAATATGGAAGACTATGTAGATGATCTCATCACCAAATCAAAGAAATGTGTCGACCATCTCGAAGATCTCCATCAAATTTTTGATCGATTACTAGAACACAATGTGCGCCTCAATCCTAAGAAGTGCGTGTTTGGTGTTACCTCAAGAAAAATACTAGGATTCATTATCTCCCAATGAGGCATTGAGGTTGATCCTAGTAAGGTGAAAGCCATCATCGAGATGCCTCCTCCTACCACACTAAAGCAATTGCGCAGCCTCCAGGGCAATATTACCTCCATTCATAGATTCATAGCACAATTATCAGACAAATGTCAACCATTCAACCATCTCCTACAAAAAGGAGTAAACTTCAAATGGGATGATAACTATCAAGGAGCATTCGATGCTATCAAAACCTACCTTACATCACCATCGGTTATGTCACCACCGCACCCAAAATTACCACTGACTCTATACATTTTAGCCATAGAACTTGCGCTAGGTACACTCCTAGCCCAAAAAATATGCTCGACAAAGAGCAAGCTATCTACTACATCAGTCACACACTAGTTAGTTATGAGACAAGATACAGATATATGGAAAAACTATGCTTAGCAGTCATATTTGCTACTCAAAAATTATGCCACTACATGTTAAACCACACAACTTTTGTCATCGCCCGAGACAATCCCCTATGGTACATGATGAACAAGAGTTATCACAATTCATGCACAACCAAATGGATCATGCTCCTAACTGAATTTGACCTAGAATTCGTATCTCAAAAGTCTATCAAAGGACAAGTCATCATCGACCAACTGGTTGAAGCTCCATTGACTGATAATCAACCCCTACTCATTCAACTCCCTGACGATTCCATATTTCACATAACCAAAGATGAAGAATATATCAAACCAGAATTCATGGCTGACCTCACCATGTTCTTCGATGGTTCCAGGTGTCTCCATGCTAGGGGTGCAGGCATTGTCTTCTTTACACCAGAAGGAGAACCACTACCCTTTTCATTCAAACTTGATTTCCCTTGTACCAATAACAATGCAGAATATGAAGCCCTAATCCTAGGACTAAAACAAGCACACTCTATGCACATCAAATGCCTCCACATCATAGGTGATTCACTTTTGATAGTCAATCAAGTGCAGGAACTCTGGCTATGCAATTGCCCAGTTCTCCAACAATACAAGAAAATCACACAACTCCTATCCCAATTTGAGTGGTATGCCCTCGAAGCCGCTCCACGATCATCAAACCATTTTGTAGACACTATGGCCTCCTTAGGGTCCCTCATCCCACAAAACCCAACATCCGACACAACATCTGTATCTATCCATACACTTACTCAATCTGCTATATCACCCACACCCCCTACAGATGACGGTGGTGTGTATGTGGTAAATATTGAACCCCATGATCCATGGTTCTCACAAATGAAATATTACATCAAATTAGGTTTCCTACCATGTGATCTACCCCATGCTCAATGTCGAACCTTCAAACAAAGAGTGATCCACTATACCTTGTTGGGGGACATCCTTTACCATCATAGCTATGATGACATGCTCCTGCATTGCCTAGAACCGCAAGAATCACAATGGGTTGTACAAGAAACCCATGATGGTACTTGTGGTGGCCATTTTAGTGGCATGGCAATCACTAAACGCATCCTCCGTATGGGTTACTACTAGCCCAAAATGGAGCAAGACTATTGTGAGTATGTCAAACGTTGCATCAAATGCCAACAACATGCCAACCTAACACATTTACCCTCCCAAGCACTTCAACCAATCCAGTCCATGTGGCCCTTCTCCCAATGGGGTCTAGATCTAATTGGAAAAATTACACCTGCTTCCTCCAGCAATCACAAATTTATCATCATGACAACAAAATATTTTACCAAGTGGGTCGAAGCCATCCCACTGGTCCAAACTACAGGAGCCAAAATTATAGCATTCATCATAGAGCATATCATATGCCACTTTGGAATTCCCTCCCAAATCATTTTAGATAATGGGAAATACTTTAAAAACAAGACTATCCGAGCCCTGTGTAACAAATTTCACATACACCATAGCTTTTCTACCCCATATTACCCTCAAGGAAATGGCTAGGCAGAAGCCATGAACAAAACCATCTGTTCCATCCTCCATAAAACCATAGCAGAATCTCACCAGGATTGGCATAATCAAATACCCCTAGCCTTGTGGGCATATCGTACGAGCATCCATACTCCTACTAGGGCAACACCTTTTTCACTCGTATATGGGGTAGAAGCTATCATGCCCCTTGAGCTTGAGATACCTTCATTACGGATATCTATGAAGGATTTCATTGATGATGACACCGCTCGCCAAGCTCATCTAGATCAACTAACACTTCTCGATGAACATCGCATTCATGCAATCGAGCACACACGAGTCTATCAAGATCACCTTCATCATGCCTACAATAGTAAGGTACATCAGTGCAAGTTTAATATTGGTGACTTGGTTCTCAAAGAGAACCAACAAATCATGAGTCAGCCTCACCAGCAACGTGATAAATTTGCTCCAAACTGGTTGGGCCCATTCATGGTTACACACAAATATGGTTCAGGAGCATATCATCTAGCCGATCTTGAAGGCCTTAATGATCCTGAACCCATCAACATCTTGCACCTTCATGCATTCAATGCATGATGCACAAACACATTCACCATCACGAGTGTCACACAACACTAGTAGTAAATCACTAAGCACATCACCATGTGAATCTGTTATTTTTGCTTTATTATTTCTCTATACATGTACGTTTCATCTTTCTACCATTTTTATGCTCGAGGTATTTGTTTTTCCTTTTGCAGGACTCACATCATCAGTAGGAGAGCTCTACAGTAGCCTCACCTACCACCATGCAGGACCATCCACAACCACAACAGATACCCATCACACCGGTCGATCTAGCCCGACCACCAACCGCCCTTCACACCAGGCGCTCCTCGCATTCATCCCATTCAGGCCATCATACCTCACCTCGACACCATTCCCCTCACCAATGAGGTTCATCCTATTCACCACACTCTAGAGACAGCCAGGTCACCATATCCTCTTTTGATGAAAAAGAGGAATCCACCCAACCCCAAGAACAGGGGTCACCCTCCCACCCGTATGATGATCTCAGACATCGCTATTCACCAACAAATCATCCCCATCATCCCATAGGATCCTACCACCCACCTAATAGGGAGTATACACCTCATCCACCTCACCCTACATTTCTACCCGCTCCACTTCCCAATGGTGAGTCCACCTACTCCCAAGCTTTGCAAGCCCATGCGGCCCAAGCTGCTCAAGCTGGTCATGCAAACATACCCCCTTCCCATTCACATCACCACTTAGAGCCATCGCCTATGCCATCGGTCCTCAAGATGCCACCTTCCCCTCTATGAGGCTTGTCTTTCTGACAAGCTCTCCAATCTCTGAGACCTTTTCATTCTTCCCCATCATCATCGAGACCTCATCCATTATCTCGTGCCTATCAGGCCACACCACTCACATCAAGGTCCCGATCACCACCTTCACCAACACTATCACCACAACATCATGAGATACAACATCTCATCTCTCGCATCGAAGCTCTAGAGTTGCAGATGAGCCACTACCATTGCCATATTCACCCATGATAGTCTCCCATGACCCATCCATCCTCACCACCACATAGACCCCTCCTTCGACCTCGAACTCGACCCATACTAGATCCCAGACCCATGCCTCCATTACTAGATCATCCTTCACCCAGGCCTCGCTCACCTCCAATAGACCCATACATTTATCCTATGCCTATTCCACACATACCGTTATCCAAAATGTTCCATCATCTCATGCATCAGGGCCTTATCGACCTACCCGAGATTCAACCCATTGATCCCTCACATCCTAAACCATGCAACTACAATGAGAATCAATTTTGCATTTACCATCACCAACCAGGTCATGATATCAAAGAGTGCAGATCATTCAAAACCCTAGTGCACAACATGTTGCACGATGAGCGTACCCCATCACCAGAGCATTCTCTTCCATTTAGCCAACTTCTAAGTCCCCCACGTCGCATTACCTCTAGAACATTGCCACCCCATAGTACCCTAACAATACCATCCCATTACATCCACAACATGTCCAATTATAGTAGTAATCACAACCCAAGCCGCATCATCACTTCACCATCCCACTCCCGACCGGACCCATGCCATTTTTCTCGATAATAGTTTCAATTACTCTTCTTCTTATATCTTATTTCTTCTACTTCTTACATACATTGACTCATTTCTTCTCTCCTATCTTCATTGGCTTTTGGTAATCCCCTTTTCTTGATTGGTTACCAATGTCTATTTCTTCTCACTTCTTCCACCTGTACATTCCACTCTCACATCTTCCTTCTTTTGGTGACTATTACATACACTTATACAACTCACAACTTATACATCTACTACACACACACACCCCACACGTTAGGGCAACCATGATCATAGCATCACACTTTTTGTCATCATTACACACTTTACTCATCTATAAATAGGTTTTTCTAAAATTCTCCTTCTACACAACATAACTTTCCTCTTGTAGATATTGCATTCCCCCACTTGCATCATTTACATTTACATCCATTGCACATATTCATATGCTTTATAGTTAGAATTTTAATTCATGTTTGTACATTCTCCCCCAAAATGTGCCTCAATAGGAGTAATACATGCACTTGTTAGCATCACCACCTGGATGTCCATTCCCCCTTTTCAGGATAAGGGTATACATAGGTGTCATGTTTAATTTTGACTACTCTATAGTTCAGGCAATCTAGTGTCACCCATAGCTACTGAGTCTTGTACATTCTTCTTATGGTCCTTTAGGCTGGTTCAACTTCTCTCATGGATCACTCACAATAGGTTACACATTAAACAATTTTGAGCTTAGGAAAGAGGACATCTTGAGTAGATATCACCATCTAGCGAATGGTATCCCCTGCTCATCCTATCACCTGCATGGTCAACATACGACCTAGGGATAAACAAAGGGATCAAGCATAAGCAAAAATAAATGATTGGGTAGAAAACAAACTTCATCGCCCATACAAAAAGAGCACCACAAAAAAAAGAGCACTACAATCAAATAGGTCAACATTAGAAGAGGGGCAGAAAACAAAAGGAAATGCCTCTTGATATCACCCATGTTATGCTTATCGCCTTTGGTCCTTAGGTTCAACATAACACCATGGGATGATTTCCATCGCTAGAAATAGGCTCCAAGAGCCTACCTACCAGTGGAATAGTCTTACAGGTGGCAACACATCTCTCACATTAGCATCTCGCTTTTGTATAGATCACTATTGTGGATGGATGAGCTAGCTAGTCCGGTAGCATCTACAATGGGTTAATCCTACCTCCCTCAAAATGGATAAATGAACCTTACACATTCACACACATAGGTCCAAGATAGACTTTGAACCAGCTCGATTATGTTATAAGTTGCCACAAATGCTTGTATAGCTAAGGGTTTGAGATTTGATTGTCATAACTATGTTAGTCAAAGCCATTACACATGCCTTACATTATCCACCATCCCTGAAATCATGGAATGGATCACATCCATACAGGTAAATGCCATGATACAAGTGCTTCCTTGGTGCATTTTAGTAAGTCCATACATGCATCCATGCATCTATGTCATATACATTTGGTACACATTATAGTTATGCATTCATCCTACATGCATTTAAAATCAAATCACATTATGCATTCATGCTACATACATCCCAAAATCAAATTACAGCATTGCATTTACTCTATATGCATTCACTACAACATCACATTCGATATCACATCACACTACATTCGAAACATAATCATGCATACTACTCTACAATTCATTCATATGAAAGAATGATAATAGATCTAAACCATTCACACATATGTATCTATTTATCATACATACCTACAAATTATATTGTGCTACCTATGCAAACATAAACACAATACATTCCAAACCATCAAAATCACACATACATATATAACAACCAAAATCAAGGTATATATATATCATCATCCAAAAATGCCCGAAGGCTACAACCTGGGACCATGCCCATCATATAGCATCCAAAATTCCCATAGGCTACAATCAAGTATATAACTCCTAACTATCACCACGAGTCCCCCACGTCCCTCCCAGCTCACTCACCTCTCCGTAGCCTAGCTCGACTCTACAATGAACTCTAGAACTAGATCTACAATAGGCTACTCCACAGTAGGTGGATCCCGCACCTCAACCCTAACACCAACCTCTACTATCAGAGCAACACTACGCTAAATCTGATGTGAGGGTGCTCACACTCATGACTACATCCTAGACTATGATACCACCTACTCATAATCAAGGAGAGGAATCTCGTGCACCGATAAAGAAGTCTCACACAATAACTTCTTGGTCGTCTCCATAGCTTACCATCAGGCTCATAATAGTCTGAGCCTACCTAGCCATCATCACTCTCAACTACTCTACCTCGGTCCCCTACCTAACCATCCCAGCCCTCAACTACTCCACCTCAGCCTCCAACTATCAAACTCTATCCCATAGCTCCCATGCCTCATCCTCTACATCTCCCCTCATCGAGATATCAATAAGAATATATTGTGCCACATCTATGAATACACCAATATCAATGGTGTCATCCACATCACCCACAATAGTAGCAACACCTCCCTCCTCCTCTCCCCTACACCTACCCCATATCCACATCAACATCCATGGGCACCTGCTCCACCCTCACATCTTGGGTGCTCGCTCCACCACCCAAGTGGCATCATGAGCATCATAGAGGAACCTCCTCCTACATTGCCAACCACATCCTCAACCCTAGCTCTCCTACCCATCCTCACCTCCGGTGGAGGTACCCCAACATTAGGTGCCACCCATCGATCAATCATGCCTCTACCAGGCTCCCAACTCTGACAGGCCCACCAGGCCTCAAACTTGGAGTCATCCCAACATCCACCACATCCAGAATATCCATAGGAGGATCCCTCTCCCCAACCCAAGGCAACACCATAGGCCACTCTCCTCTATCACCCTACCACCTAAAATAAATTACAGGAGCCCTAGGGACATCCTATCACAAGCCAAACTACCGCCTCACTCGATCAAACTAAAAATACTTAGTCTATCAAATATATCTACCTACTATCCATCGACCTCATCTAATGGCTCATAACTGCTCCTCATCCTTCTCCCATCTCACACCACCCAACCAAGGCCTCCACGTAATATCATTAGGAGTCGCATCCCAAAACTTACCCCTCCAAAATAGTGGGTCACCCTCATGCGGCCTCTTAATACCCTGCTCAGCCATCATGCTCCATATCAAAGCATAGGGTAAATACTCCTTGCCCTCCACATGCATAGGGTGAGGCAATAGAGATGGCCTCTCAATAGCTATGTGCTCCCATGCCCATACCTACAGCAAGGGAATCACACTCAACCCTGTCCTCCTCCCATGAACAACATCATGCAACTCTCGATACACTTGGGCCAATAGAGTAGGTGCCCAAGCAAACACAACCCTGCGCTCAACCATATCACTCACCAAGTCTAGCATATTCTAGGTAAACAAAACCCCAAAACTATCAGGCAGTGCATATGTGGAGATCATCATCATGGCTGCACACTGTCGATCAGATATCTTCTTCTGCAACCACAACCACTCATAATCCATCTTCGAGATATCTATAGATCTCCACTCTACCCCAAAGAACCACTCCAACACTACATCCTTACTCTCATCACTTCGCTCTCACAGGAACACCCTCAATCGATAGCCTATAAATACGATACACATCTTCTAACATAATAGTCATCTCCCTAGTAGGAAAATGAAATGTGTTCCTATTAGCATCCCACCGCTCACACAGTGTAGATATATATGCCCTATTAGTGTGTATGTTGGTACACTCCCACACACCTCAAAACCATATATCATCCAACCACTTCAACTCCTCTTCCTGATTCATCACCTTGTCAAACACACCCTTCATTTTCACACCCGATGATGGGGTTCGAGCATCTTCACCTGTTCATCCACAACAAAACACACGTTAGACATCCACATAAGCGATGCAATCAAATCAAATTTCATAAACCAAAATTTACAAATTAAAACCTATTAATTTGACACGCACTTCGATGCAAAACAATGCACAAAACACACGACAACAAACATCGACATAACAGTCACACATTTGGATACCCATTTTGGCATTTCATGGCAAAAGTTCAAACTGACATGACAAACAACATAATTTGGACTCCCAACAACCCAGTTCAAATTTACAACTACCTATTAATTGGCACGCAAATCAAACATAAGCCAAACAACAACATCTACAAAAACAAATATTATTTTTGGATACCCATTTGCCCACTTATCGGTAAATGTGTCGACAAAATTCAAAAACAACATACCAATCTACACAGATCTAAAAGTCAACTCTATCATAAATACATCAAAACCGAACACACATCAGAAGACATAATTCAAAAATAATAGTCATATTTTTGGATACCCATTTGCCTACTTAGCGGTGAAAGTTCAAACAGATGTTGAATACAGTCTAAATCGGGCTCCCTATAGCTCATTTTCAGTTTAACATTCATCTACACCTTGGCACGCAAATCAAAGGTAGGCCAAATGAAGTCATTCACCAAAACAAACAACATTTTTGGACACCCATTTTGCCCTTCTACGGTGAAAGTTTCATCGGTTTTCAAAAATTTTACCTCTAACATGTCAAATCTAACAGTCTAGGTTTGATAAATTACACCTAAAAGCGACAAATTCCAAAATCACATCAAACGAAGTCAAAAAATATAACAGTCACAAAATGGGATACCCATTTCCCACTTTAGCGGACAAAATACAAAAACATATCAATGTCAGTACACCGTTACTTCCAAAAACTGACGGTCAAACCTCACACCTACTCTACCCTTCACCCGGTCAAATCAGCATCAAAACAAGTCTAATTCAAAAACTGATCATATTTTTGGATACCCATTTGGCTTGTTTATCACTTTGTATTCAAATTTCAATTAAAAATTGCAAAAAATTTAAATCGAGATGAAAACCTCCCCCCTCATTCACATTTCCCTAGAAAAATAAAACAAAAGCAAAACAAAGCAAAATATCACTTACCGATGGGTCCCCACGCCTGCTACCAGCCGCTCTACGTCCTCTCATCATCGTCGCTCTCAAAATCATCACTCGCGCTCCTCTCGTGTCATCAAATGCCCTCACAAGTCACTTTCCAACATCGTGCACCATCAAAATGAGCCCCTCCCATGCAAACTAGGGCTTAAATATACCTTATCCACCGATTCACCCCTCGAGGGGTGAACTGAAACCCAATTCACCCCTCGGGTGGCGATTTAGGTCAAAATCACCCCTCGAGTGGTGAATTCAACCAAAACACCCCAAAATGCACCCAAAACCCTAGGAAAGTAGGCAAATGTCCCCTAAAACCCTAGGAACCTTCCAAAATTACCTTTTACCTTCATTTGCAATCATATTCATCATGCATTGGTATTTTTATCAATCGTTGCATCATCAAATCACCGCATTCCATTCACCTCATTGTTGATTCCTCATTTGAGGGGGTATTCATATCCAAAGTCAGTTTTGCATGCAACCAAAACATCAAAAATCCAAAAGTGCGATTAGCACATTTGTCTACAAATTTTTTGCTGAAGATTATCATACGATTATAATCTCAATCCCAAACAGACATGGGTTACATCATGAGAGTTATGTGTCACCATGGATAAGTCAATCTAGCATTCATGTACATCGAGTACATAATGGATGATACGTTTGAAATAATCCTAGTGCAACATTTGAGAGGATTTATATCTGCATTCATGGAGCATCATGAATGACACATTTGAATAATCCAAATGTCAACTAACTCAAATGGTTTGACACTTGTCACCATGTTCTCATCAATCAATCAACAACAAAAATTTAGATAGGCTTTTGTCCTATTCATACTTTTGGACCACGTTGATCTGGTCGCAAAAGCAAAATAGTCAAAAGTTGTCATTCTCAAGCAACTAGTATGGCATCGTAAATGTCATACGGACTCAACAAAATCACTTCATTGCATCCATAATCATCCATTTCCTTTTACCGACATTGTTTTTATTTCTTTCCTCTTTTCCTTTCCTTTTTCTCTTCTCCTTCTTGGCTATCTAATCAATGTTGTATGGTCACACTTCGAGCGGCTACATACCTTTGATTGGATCCCATTCCCCTTCTATCCCTTTTCCTTCTACACAAACCCTTCACATTTTTGTATTAAACTGTGTTCCACACAGTATAGTACAAAAAGGGGCAAATGTAGACACCCAAAAGTTGCACACTGCTATACCTACGTACTTGTAGATCCTTTTGGACACTTGTAGGTTTACATAGGCCATCCTAGGTACCCCTAGGCTATCGTAGACCAGTGTAGACTATTGTAGATCCTCCTAGACATGCGTAGATTATTGTAGTCATGCGTAGTCATACGTAGACGGTCGTAGTCATGCGTAGATCACCATAGATTGTCATAGCATCGTGTAGACTCCCATATACTACTTCATCAGATTTCAGGTCCTAAACCCTCATAAGCCTTCAAAATCACATCCCATGCACTGGGATATCCTTCGACAACCTATTTGCACTCAATTGAGGCCCCCACGGGGTATTAGTTGACCAAAACAATTAACAAGTCAATACCTAAAATCTAATTTAATGTTGACTTCACTTAAGTCACCTTTTTAGGGTAAAATTGATTAAAAGAACCCTTAATCTTGATTAACACTAATTACATCCTCCCACATGTGTGAAATTAGGGTTTGTTAGGATATTTCTTTAATCATGTCCTAAATTGACTTAAGCACCTCCTAATCAGGATTAGCCCTAATCCATCCTCACACATGTGTGAGGATGAGATATTTCTCATAAGGAATGTGATGTTGCCACATTGCATTTCTTAACCTAACCCTAGTCAGAATCAAACCTAGGTTTAGTCTATCTAACCCCCCTGCACCTTACCTTTTCCTATAAATAGTGGGTCCTAAACCCCTAATTAGAGATCTCTCACAAATTCAACAAAGCACAGTTACTCTGCTGAAATGGAAAGTGAACATTGAACAGTCAGTTCCCGATGCACACAGTCAGATTTCAACAGTACACAGAGGCACCCCAGCTGCCTAGGAATCGACCCACCGGAAGGATTTTGCAGAAGAGGCCTCACAGCTCAGATCGCCCCTTGCCCCATGAATTCGGCCTCAGTTCACCCCTCGGGTGGCGAATTGGGTCTACAGGCCCCAAATCACTCCAGATTTGGGAGGTAAGCTCTATTTCATCATATTATTACCTTATGCACAATTTATTTCATGTTTTGTTATGTTTTTATGGTCATTTCATCTTCATAAATATGGGGCCTGACTAAGGCAAGCCCCCCATCGTACTAACACCCTTTTGCAGGTTCTTCATAGGTTATGTAGCAAATCTGAAGAGGAAGAGCAACATCAAACCAACAGCAACCCGACGGTGGCCCACATACAAAGAAGCCCACCTACACTGAGGGACGATCGAAGAAGACATCAAATTGATTGTAACATTGTTAGGAAAAGAAATGGATAAAGGGCATCATGTCCCTCTTGTAACACGTATCTTTTAATATCAATGGAATCACAGTCTCTTTGTTTAATGCATCATTGTGTTTTGTGTTAAATTATCAAATGTCATTTTCTACCCGTTTCATAGAGCAATGTAATATTTTATTTTTGTAATGGGAGTGATCCCAATAGAAGCCACACATAACTTATTAAACTATCTATATATATATATATACATATATATATATATATATATATATATATATATATATATATATATATATATATATATATATATATATATATATATATATATATATATATATATCATATATATATATATATATATATATACATATATATATATATATATATATATATATATATATATATATATATATAGATAATAGAAATGAATAAAGTGGTGAATAAACATATGAATTTATATAATAATTCAAAAATATTTTCTTGCTCAATATTTTTATTGTGTTTACTATTCTTGTTTATGGGTATGCAAATTGCATAAAAAAAATATTACATCTTTAACAAGTTGGATCTCTAATTGTTACAATTTTTTTGTCATTTAAAAGAATATACGAAATATCCATAAATAATGTAAACTATTTATAAATAATATTCACTAATTATAAAGGGAAAAAATAAGTCTCCTATATGATGATACCTATCCGAAAGAAGAATAAAGTATAAATTTATCATGACCAAAAAAAGAAATCTTGCTTATTAAATTTGCAGTAATTATTGTATTTATATTTATATAAAGGAATCCCATCATATCATGGATACACTTAATCATAATCAACCTTACTATTTCAAAACAATACTACCTCATTAGTCACCTCCATCACAACTTTATCCACTAGTGAGTCTTCAAGGAGAATATTTTTCATTTCTATATTTTTTGTATAATATTAACTAAGGATTTAGCACATATGTATGTTATAAGATATTTATCCTTGAACTTGAGAGCCAATTTGAAAATATTTTAAACCAAAATTAACTCCTCTAACACTTGATTTTGTAATTTAATATTTTCTTTAAACATGCAATTATCACTAACAAATTTAGATGAACTGCTGTAGTGTATTTATTTTCCATAAGATCCATAAATTGTGGCCCATATTATTTTTTATAAATAAAAGGCACCCATTGATCCACTAAAGACCATATCCCTTCTTTAGGCAATCAAAATTATTTGTAAAACTATAAAACACCTACAATAATGTCTTCTTAATACTCTTCTTTTCCTCTAGGAATTCCTATGTTACATCCAACCTAATTTAAAAGCAAGCGATTTTTACATGATTATAATTATTTAATATAAGGATCCTTTTGTAAGAATTTTTTTTTTGCCATTATATTATTGGCATCCCAACAAACCAAAGAACATTAAAAGGGCCTTGCACATATCTACTCACAATACTTACTAGATCATTGTACACACTATAATGTCTTCAAAACTACCACTCTCATCCATACTACAAGCACCACAAGTCATTTTTTAACACATCTGATAAAATTATTGGCTCAATACCACACGTGCATCCAAATAATTCATTTACTACTTAGAGTTCCATTTCCAATCTCTAACATTGAGCATATGAAATTTGGATTATAATGTAAAGGTGATTGATAAAGATTTAAAATCTTATTCATATATAATTCTGTCACCTAGATACACTTCTCAAGTTGACATCCAAAATAGACTTCCACATAGTCCTTTCCTTTCACTAAGGAGCCACTAATGTCTACAAATTACAACTTTTAATCACAAAATAAAATATATAGAATACATCATTCGCCATTATTGGATGAGCTAATCATAGTGTATTCCTCCTCTTAAATATTTTTCAAAGAACAAAATAACCCTTCCATATTACCCCACTTCTTACTGTATTTATTGTTACACTTTTTATTGGTAAAGAATTAGATATCTATTTTGCTAAACAAATGAACATTACCGCTCAAAATTTTTCGCACCCTTACCTTCAGGCTATAGGATCCGCGCTCGGAAGGGGGATGTGAAAAGGATGGGACAATACCTCAGACTGAGAGGCCCTTGGAAGGTCCCGCCTGTCAGGGGAGGTGTATAAGGGTTAATTTTCGACGGATGGTGGGTTCACCAGGAAACTTTTGAATGGCAGTTTCCATGCCTAGGTTGATAGTGTGTTTGATGTGTTCATTTTTATGCTTGATCATTCAACTCCTAGGTTTGTCCGATATGAATATAAACTATTCTATATGCCAATGCTGATTTAAATGAATACAGAAAACATAAATGGATGCAAATAACAGAGAATATTCTAACTAGAAGGTGTCATACCTGATTTCGGATGTCTGATGGAGAGTCTGAGTATTGTAGAAGTTAAGATCGTCTCAGTTTGTACGTAATCATCCCAAATCATAGGTCATCTGAAATCAGATAGAATCATCAAAAATCTGACGAATTCGTCAAACAAATTCGTCAGAAATCTGCAATCACAAAACAGATGCAAAATACCAAATATGCAAGTGCAGAAGCAAAGGATAATGATAGAAACAACATCAAACATGCCTAAATAATAGATTCTAATAACAAATAAGGAAATTCAGTGGATTTAATGATTGATTTTAACTTTATCATGCGATTATGCTAAATGAGGTGAACTCCAAGATGCATAAAACATAATAACTTAAAACAGTGCAGAGATATGATATGAAAAATGCAAAAAAAGCTAAGAAAATGCAAACTCTAAACTCGGACTGCCCCCAATCTGGACTACAATCAGGATCACCTCCAATCATACGAGATCATCCGCAATCGTCCGAGATCGTCCGCGACAATCCAAGCTAGCTTCGACTAAAAAACAATAGAGTTCCTGCAATAAAAATGCAAAAATACCGAATGCAAGCAATAGTGCAAGGGAATAAGGAGCTAACTCTGCAATGAAATCCGTCAACTAAGGGGTTAGGGTTTCAGGGAGAATAAGGAGGATTCAGGGGGATAAACTAGAAAAATCCTAGTTTATATAGGATTAGGAAGAGGTTTGGGAGGTTGGGGATCATCCCAATCTGGGAGATCTCCAATAGGGAAATCTCCAACTACGCAGACACGCTTCTGCCCGAGTTGGAGAGGTTGTTGAAATATAAGCTAATTATGAAAATTTAGTTTTAGGACAAAATCGTCTGGACGTTCTGTTCCAGATGAATTCGTTAGATCGGGGATGATTTCGTCTAATCTGCGACGATATCGTCCAACGGTTAAAACAAATCCTAAAAATGGTGCAGAAAATGGGGAAAGCGGGTAATAGGCGGTTTAATGGGCAGTTTGAGATTGAAATTCAAATTTTATTATTTTATCTATTTACTAATGTTTTAACCATGCCAATTTTAGGGTGCTACATTTTGCCCCCTCTTTAGCAGATTTTTTGAAGAAAATGCGTTAAAGACGAGTTTTTCCCATTTTACGAGAAAGCAAAAATATACTCAATTTTTTAGACGACGATTCTTGGTCGAATCGTATGAATGTTGACTATGGTGCCCCCTTCGTGTTTTTACCCAAATCGAACGTTTGAGGAAAAAATGCGAAAAAGCAAAATTTAAAATGTGGATTTTTAAATAAAACTAAGAAAATAGGGTAAAACCCTAATTCATTTTTACTATTCACTTTTACTGTTCCAGAGCTCTGCAGAGAAGAAAAATGGTGGAGACAGCGCACAGAGCGACAGATGTCCGACGCGGGCTATGGGTAAGGATCTAATCCTAGTAGATTATGTTTAATGTAACTTTGTGCAAGTTTTTTGAGTTAAATTTGATTATTGGGCGATTTCGTCCAACAAGGGGCGATCCCCAAGTTGTGAAATCGTAGACGACTTCGTCCTCACAAAGGATGGTTTTAACCAATTGGGGACGATATCATCCAATGGTGGATGATATCATTATAAACTTGATTTTAAGTTGTTTAATTTGATGTTAATGATTGGTTTATTAATGATTTTGTTGTTTTATTGTTTATTTTGCAAAAAGGATTACTAAAGAGTCAGGAATGGAAATATGGTGGGCTAAGAGATGACATAGCCTCGCTCGACCAGGCAGAGCGTGACCGACTAGGATAGGTCGGTCTACAAAATGTGGCAGAGATGCCACAAGTACCGACTAACATGGGGCTACTGACAGCCCTAGCAGAGAGGTGGTATCCTGGGTCGTCCTATTTTTGGTTACCGACAGGGGAGATGGCTCCTACTCTAGAGGACGTATGGAGGATCATGAGGATCCCCATACAAGGATGGCTGATGACGCCTGTAGCCAATCAGGGCCAGGCGATGATGAGGCTCATTGGAGATCTGAGCTTCACCCTAGAGAATGGCAGGGTAAACATCGAGTCTCTACGGCAGATGCCTGGGGCATCTAGGCTGACTCAGGTTTTGGTAGGAGTTGTCGGTGGCTTACTACTGTGCCACCAAAGCGGATGCAGACTACCATGGGTGCTCTCAGACATAGTCTGTGATATGAGAGACCATAAGTACATATTTGTATGGGGTAGCTTTGTTCTATGTCACTTGTATAGGATCTTGCATTGGGTCGTATACAAGGGAGGTCAATGTTTGGTTTTGACATTACTGCTGCAGGTTTGGTGCTAGGAGAACATTGTAGTGCGAAAGTTGATAGGGCTCCCATTGACAGGTGTTGATCGGGAGAGGACCCCGATTTTCTATTGGTGGCTACAGTGAGGGTCACAGTGGTGGATAGATCTATTGATGTCACGAATGTTGCTAGATGACCTCATCCTAGACCAGATCACCTGGAGGCCGTGGCGAGAGCACCCCGGGTAGGCAAAGGATGGGCAGGAGCTGGCTCACATCAGACGAGTCTACTGGCTGAGGATGGAGTGGGGAGAGGTAGATATCCATCGCTATGACCGAGTACTATGACAGTTCGATCTACAACAAGGGATCCCATCTCTCAGGGATTACGAGTACTCTCGAACTATTCAGGATAGTACTACACTGAGCAGGGCTCCAGATATGTAGTGATTCTGGAGTCAGGACATGGACGATGCCCCCATCCAGCTAATGGATGGTGATGACGTTGGGGTTGTGGATGGATACGATGCCTGGTATGTAGGCATCCACCCTCATTCGATGACGAGGGTGCAGGTTCCAGTGCACGCTGTGGTGCCCCAGATGGGGAGGTGGCGATAGGCTGCTATTGAGGTAGCACAGGGTCATGGGGGGAGAGAGCAGCGATGGTCCCCGTAGGAGAGACACCAAAGAATGGCATGGGCTCCATAGAGGCCATGGGATATATGGTAGAGGGAGGAGAGATTCCCTTCGTAGTAGGGGGAGAGACCACCATTGCTTGATAAGGGCAAGGGTGTTGACATAGGGGAGAGCAGTGAGACAATGGCTCTTCGAGATGAGGCTGCCCACCTCAGAGCTCAGGTGTAATCATTGCAGGATGAGGCCACTCAATTGAGGATGTAGGTACGAACACTGTAGTATGAGACAACATGGCTCAGGGCACAAAGCGAAGGGACGAGCAAGGATGATCTAGTGTAGTCGATGATGCAGACTGCATTCTACCAGGGTGTATACTTCCAGCTAGTTCCAGAGGGCCAGAGGGTACAGCTGCCAGCAAACATTGCAGAACCAGTCAGGCTGGGATCGATGAGGACATCCCCCCAATCGATGATGAGGACCCGAGATACATCCCAGACCTGTATGGGACCACCTCATCCACGTCAGGGCAGGGGAGGAGATGAGGCTGAGAGCTCAAGGGCTTCTCGAGGCTAGGTGTCTATGGACTGTAGATTTTGTAGAGATTGTTGAGAGGATTGAGTATGCCAGGGTATGGATTGTGGCATACCAATCCTGTTTTGATATGATGTATATAATTTTTCTTGATATATATGTGATATTTTTTGATGATATGACTTGTTCATATGTTTTTATGATGCTTCAATGTTTGAATTTGTTTGCTGATTTGATTGAGGATTCATGTAATTATGTCGTTTTGAAACATTATAATTTGATGTCATGCTGTAAGATTTTAAATGAAAGAGTCTGATGTAAACAATTGGTGGTTGTGGTGTGATTTGATGAAAAATAAAAGGGACTTCTAACAATAATTTCAAAGGACATTGTCGTTGTTATAGACCATTTCATGGAGTTGTCGCTCACTCGGTCGTCAAGCTAATCCCAATATAGAAATATTGTTAAAAAAGAGTGCTTAAGAGACTGTCTTAAGACTTTGTGTTGTAACGATGGAGATAATGATGGTTTGATGATTTGTTTTCAGATTTTCATAAAAATAGTATGCATGAGATACGAAAAGAAATATGATTTTGCTAGGCATAAATTTCTAAGTGTGATAAAATTTTGAACAATTCCTTAGAATTTATACCATGGTTGCAAAATTGAATTTGAACATAATGACATGAAATAGAATAGGTGTTCGTTTGTTTGTAAAGCATAATTGTGTAACATAATGATGCAAGTCATATGTTTTGATGAATTTGTTTTAAAATAAATGGAAAAGAAAATTATAACAATGGTTTGTGTTAGGCATAGAATTATAGGTATAGACTTATACCATCATCGTGAAATCCAAAGAAGAAAATAGATTGTTGGTTTTTGCAAGATGAATTTTTTGATTTTTGATAAACAGGAAAATAATAATAGGAACATGTTGTTTGAAATTATTTTTGTGATTTTGTGAGAAAATTTATATAATTGCTTTTATAGAAAACAAGAATTCTGAAATAAAAGGATAGAATTATTCCGAAAAGAATTACAGAAACATTTTAAATTATCTCAAAGAGAAATATAGATTTATAAGGAATCCTCATGTGCAAATGTGAATTCATTACCGATCTTGATTTATCATAATGATACAAAATCTTTCAAATACAAATGTGTGTGCGATTGTATTGTTCATTCACCAATTTTGAGCAAGATAATTTGATATAAGTAATTTGCCTTGAACAAATGAATGTTCGTTGACCATGATTTATATGCATGTAACCGTACCAGACTACTATGTAAGTTAGATTATCAAGAGCTAGCTAATCCATAAGCCGACAGAGGTCTGTACAAAAGAAGGTCGCTAATGTGACAGACATATCACCACGCTAGGGATTACCCAAGGCCAAGCGGGTTGGGCACAAACCACCTGTTATGGGGCTTACCTCATAGTTTTCAAATAATTGAGCATTCCAGGGATTCAAACTCATTCACCCTTCTTTTATTTTCAATGGGTAGGGAAAGGATTTTATTGCATTTTTCTTTTGTGTTTCTCTTTTGCTTCTCTTTATTTTTTTTTTTTTTTTGTACTTTTGTATTTTTGCTTTGATATTTGAGAAAATACTGAAATATTGTGGTGATGATATAAAATAACCTTTTTCTTTTTCTCTTTTTCTTGAACATTTATTTTCTTCCTATGCTAGGGATACTTGCTAGGATTAGCTGTAGAGCAAGGGATTTTTATTCTGGGTAGGGGTGAGCTTGTCCTGATGGCAAGCCGAGATTCACACAAATAGAAATCCAAATTAATTCATGGCAAATTGCTTAATACAGTCTTAATTAATTCATGGAAAATTGCTTAATACAGTCTTTTCATACAGTTTCCAGGCATACTTCTTCTTCCCCCTCAATCCCGAACTCACCATCCCTTCCCTTACAAATTTCCGAGTTTTTATCGAGGCCTCGATCCTCTAGGCAATTAATGCCTCCGCCTAACAAAAATTCAAATTCGATTTTCCCCCTCGGTCGAATTTTCAAATTTTTTGTCATTAATAGGCAACTGTCCGATCTACCATGAAGCTTGCATTAATGGCCTCCCTTAACCTGCAACCGCCGCCTTGGTCAGACCGTCCTTCTGCACCGCTGTCTCATTCAAAATGTCCATCCCTCGAACTGCTGTGATGGTTGTCTCCATTTTTAATACACGCGGCTGTCAACTCCATTTAAATTTACGCGGTAGCCTGCGTGTCCATTTCTGGCCTTTTCTTTTACTGGCTGAGTTGCTTTAATACACGTGGCAGCCACGTGTCAATTTCGGCCTTGCATGGCCGTCCGCGTGTTCACCTTGGTCTGCCCTTTTCTTGGCCGCGATATCGCGACATGTCACGAAATCGTGACATGTCACGATATCGCGACCCAACTACTGCCTTGCCTCTGTCTGCTCAAACTGTCGCGATATCGCGACGTCGCGATATCGCGACCAAACTGTCTCCGCTCCTAAGTCCGCACCGTGCCTTTGCCTTTTCAATATCGTCGTGATATCGCGACGTCGTGATATCACGACGTCGTGATATCGTGAGGAAAGCTCCCTTGCGCCCTACTGTGTTAACTCGCATCACGATATCATGACGTCGCGATATCGCGACGTCGTGATATCGCGATAGAAACTCCCCTTGCTTTGGCTGCTGCAAACAAACGTCGTGATATCACGACGAAAACTTCTCTTCGCTCCAGCTGCTAACTATTGTCGCGATATCGCGACAAAACTGGCCCTTGACAAGCCGAAGCCTTTGAGGTCACGATTTCGTGACATGTCGCGATTTCACGACCCCACCCCAAATTTTGCCCAAACTTCACCAACTTCCCCGAGACTCTCCCATTTCTTTACAAAACTCCCCCCCTAGGGAAGAACCGGAACAAATTAAAATACAAAGTACTTCGAAAACTTAGAAAAATTTAGAGGATGCAAGATTGCTCTACTGTCGTCGGATGCTCCTGCATCAAACACCCGGGGTAATTAAAAAAAAGTGATCCTCACTTCTGTTTTGTTAGGGGAAGACCCAGGCGGTCAACCTCCATTTTTGACAACCACGTTGCATCTTCAACAGGTCTGCCCTTCCACTTTACCAAATATTCAGAGTACTGTCTGTTTCTGGTGCTTCTGCCTTCACGAGTGTCTAATATTTCCTCAACCTCGTCTGTGGTTGGAGTAGATGCTAGAATTTGCCATAATTCAGCACTTGGTACCTCTGTACTCTCCCCTTCATGATATTCCACTAAATCTAAAATATTAAAAATAGGTGAAATGTCAAGCCAACTTGGTAATTCTACTTCATATGCATTTCTTGACTCCCGTTTTTCCAGTATTCTGCATGGCCCAAACTTCTTCATCTTCAATTTGTTATAAGTCTTGGCAGGAAATCTCTCCTTCCTGAGATGCACCATGACCTCATCTCCTACTTCGAACTCCTTGAACCGCCGCTTCTGGTCTGCCCTTGTCTTATATTGAGTATTCATTTTTATAATTTGTTTCCTTACTTCTTCATGCAGACCTTTCATATGTTCCGCAAATTCTTCTGCCTCGACACTGCACTTTTCTCTCTTGTCCAACTTTCTCAGTTTAGACACATTTCTCGGGTTGTTTCCATATATTATCTGGAATGGAGATTTATTTGTGCTCTTATTGACTGAACTGTTATACGCAAATTCTGCCTGCGGTAAAACTAAATCCCACCCCTTGGGTTGATCTGCTATCAAACATCTCAGCAAATTACCCAGGCTTCTATTCACCACCTCTGTCTGTCCGTCAGTCTGTGGGTGGTATGCAGAACCGAATTTTAGGTCTGTCTTCAACTTCTTCCACAAAGTTCTCCAGAAATAGCCAACAAACTTTGTATCTTTGTCAAAAACTATGCTTCTTGGTAGACCGTGAAGTCGTACCACTTCCTTGAAGAATAACCCTGCAATGTGAACTGCATCACTCGTCTTCTGGCAGGGAATAAAATGTGCCATTTTGGAGAATCGGTCAACCACCACAAATACAGAGTCATTTCCCCTCTGTGTTCTCGGCAATCCAAGGATAAAATCCATGCTTATGTCCTCCCATGGCCTCTCAGGTACAGGTAATGGCTGGTATAATCCTGTGTTTTGCCTTACACCTTTTGCCATCTGGCATATTCTGCAACCTTGCACAAACTTCCGCACATCTTGCTGAAGTTGTGGCCAGTAGTAATTTTCCTCCACCAGGGCAATGGTCTTATCCCGACCAAAATGCCCAGCCAGTCCTCCGCTGTGCTTTTCCTTGATTAAGTTTTCCCGCATGGAACTCCTTGGAATGCATAATTTACTTCTCTTGAACAGCATTCCATCTTGGATTAGGAAATCCAACCATTTTGTCCTGTCCACAGTAACAGGTGTCAAGCAAGCCGTCCAGGCTTCGCAAAATCCGGATCTTTAGGGTACAAACCCTTCAGTTCTTCAAATCCCACTACTTCCACTGTCATTTCAATCAGTAGATTCTGCCTCCTACTCAAGGCATCTGCAACTCTGTTTGATTTCCCGCTTCTGTGCTTCAGCACAAAGGTATAGCTTTGAAGGAATTCCACCCACTTCATGTGCCTTTGGTTCAGTTTTGTCTGACTGTTAATGTACTGTAAAGCCTGATGATCAGTAAATAGAACAAACTCCTTTGGCAATAAATAATGTCTCCACTTCTTTAGAGCCTGAACTATAGCATAAAATTCTTGGTCATAAACTGAATACTTTTTTCGAGCATCATTTAGCTTCTCACTGAAATAAGCAACAAGTCTGCCTTCCTGACTCAGTACCGCCCCTATTGCACTGCCACTGGCATCACAGTCCACCTGAAATACCTTGTTAAAGTCTGGGAGTGCCAAAACAGGCTGTTCTGTGACCCTTTTCTTTAATGCATCAAAGCTCCTCTCAGCCCCTAATGTCCACTTGAACTCTTTTTTATCCCCCCTCATTGTTTCCGTGAGAGGTGCACAAATACTGCTGAAGTTCTTTATGAACTTCCTGTAAAAGCTGGCTAGACCATGAAATGATCTTACTTCTGTTGTGCTTCTTGGGGTAGGCCATTCGATGATGGCTCTCACCTTCTCTGGGTCCATTTTCAGACCTTCTACTGAGATTACAAATCCCAGGTATACTAACTCCTTGACAAAATTACACTTTTTTAGATTTATTAATAACTGCTCCTCCCGTAGCTTTTCAAAAACCCTCCTAATATGCATCAGGTGTTCCTCCAGGGTTCTGCTGAAAATTAATATATCATCTAAATAAACAATGACAAACTTTCCCAGAAACTCTTTCAGCACTTCATTCATCAGCCGCATGAAGGTACTTGGTGCATTGGACAGCCCAAATGGCATGACCAACCACTCATACAAGCCCTCTCTTGTCTTGAAGGTTGTCTTCCACTCATCTCCCTCTCGGATACGGATCTGATGATAGCCACTTTTCAGGTCAATCTTTGTGAAGTACTCAGCTCCACTTAAACAGTCCATGATATCATCCATCCTTGGCAACGGGAATCTGTATTTGATAGTGATTTTGTTGATGGCCCGTGAATCTGTACACATTCTCCATTCTCCATCCTTCTTTGGTGCCAGCACTGCAGGTACTGCGCATGGGCTCAAACTTTCTCGAATCAATCCCTTCTCCAACAATTCCTGGACCTGCCTGTTTAACTCCTCAGTCTCTACAGGCGTCATTCTGTGTGCAGCTTTATTTGGCAAGCTCGATCCTGGCATCAAATCTATATGGTGGCTGATTTTCCTTACTGGGGGTAAACCCTCAGGCACATTATCAGACACAATATCTGGAAATTCCTCCAGCAGATCTAGGACTTCTGCTGGGGTATCTTGGCATTCCTTCTCCCTAACTCTAGGAATTATTGCATAACATAAATGTTCATGCTTCAACCCGTCCAAAAACTTTCTCCCTTCAACTAAACAGATTCTGGAGCTGTTACATACCTTTTCATCCGCTTCCTTTAAGGGCTTCAGCTTGTGGCGCACACCATTCTTCGTCAATGAGTAGGTGTTGGCACGACCGTCATGCACTGCACTCCGATCGAACTGCCAGGGCCTTCCTAGCAACATATGGCAAGCATCCATAGGTAGGATGTCACACAAGACCTCATCACAATAATTCCCAATATTAAATTTAACAGAGCACTGCTCACTGACCAAAGCCCTATGGTCTTTCTGTAGCCATGCGACCCGGTATGGATGCGGGTGCTTCTTCCTTCCTAACTGTAGCTTGGTAACCATTTCTTCTGAGACCAGGTTATCCGTGCTACCATTATCAATAATAATATTGCAAACCTTGCCCGCACATTTACATCTTGTGTGGAATAAACTTCTTCTCTGATCTGTGTCCTTCTCCTCATTCAACAGGACTCTCCTCACGATCATTGTCTCCCCTCTCTCCGCTTCTTCTGAATGTTCAGATTCAGCATCTTCCTCTGCCACAGCAGCTCTGGCCGGACCCTCAGGCCTCTTGTTCGTTCTTTCCCGGTGTTGTGGACACTCGAATGCTCGATGTCCTTCTTCACCACAGTGGAAACATGTCCCACGAAATACTCCTCTTCCAAACCCTCGTCCAGATCCACCCCGTCCTCTTGGGTAGCTGTTCTGATCTCGGGGCTGATAAACATCCTCTTCCCTTTGATCCTGGTTACTACTGGCTTCACCAGTCTTCTTCGGGTCCTTATACTTTTCTCCACTGGTTCTCCCACCAGTTCTTCCACCACGGCCCCTTCCTCTTTGCTTGCCTTCAAACCGCCTATTCAGTTTTTCTTCCACCTTTAAGGCAAACTGGTAAGCATCCTCAATGGTGCTTACCCGAACTAGGCTCAGCCTCTTCCTGGATGCCGAGTCTCAACCCATTGATATAACGGGCTACCTTTTCTTTGTTTGCCTCTAAATGCCCAGTTCTAATAGAAATCTTGTAAAACTCCTCGGTGTATTCTTGGACAGTTTTGTTTGTCTGTCTCAAACTCTGCATTTTTCTTAGCAGATCCAACTCGTAATCTGCCGGAATAAACTGTCTTTTCAGCTTTTCCACCATTCTATCCCATCTTGTTATTCTCTCCTTCCCTCTTCTATTCCTCTCCAACTGTATTCCTCTCCACCAAATGCTCGGCATGACCCTTCAACTTGGTCTTAGCAAATCTGACCCGATTAGGGTCTTCAACCTCCTCATATTCGAAATATTCTTCTAAGTCATTTATCCAATCAATCACCTCTTCTGGATTTAGGTTTCCTGAGTATGTAGAAACCTCCATTTTTGGTTGCTTTCCAATCTGAGAGATGGCTTTGTACAACCTGGCTTGTGCAGGATCCACAACCTCTTCTTCTTCCTCAGACTGGTCTTCTTCTTCAACTTCGTCTTCACTTCCCTCATCCCTTTCGGGCTCGTGCCTTCTACGTAACTCTTCTTGCAGGGCTTGAACCTGTCTCTGCAAGGCTCGAAAGTCTTCGACCGGCACCACATTTCCTACTCCACCATGGTTTCTTCGTGGAGGCATCTTTCTTTCTTCCCCTTCAAATCCTTCCACAGATCCTGGTGTAACTGCCTCTCTCCGACGATCTGTTACACGCTCAGGAGCTCCCGCTCTGATACCACTTGATGGCAAGCCGAGATTCACACAAACAGAACTCCAAATTAATTCATGGCAAATTGCTTAATACAATATTCACAAATTGCTTAATACAGTATTTTCATACAGTTTCCAGGCATACTTCTTCTTCCCCCTCAATCCCGAACTCACCATCCCTTCCCTTACAAATTTTTGAGTTTTTATCGAGGCCTCGATCCTCTAGGCAATTAATGCCTCTGCCTAACAAAATTCAAATTCGATTTTTCCCCCTCGACCGAATTTTCAAATTTTTTGTCATTAATAGGCAACTGTCCGATCTACCATGAAGCTTGCATTAATGGCCTCCCTTAACCTGCAACCGCCGCCATGGTCAGACCGTCCTTCTGCATCGTTGTCTCATTCAAAATGTCCATCCCTCGAACTGCTGTGATGGTTGTCTCCATTTTTAATACACGCGGTTGTCAACTCCATTTAAATTTATGCGGTAGCCTACGTGTCCATTTTTGGCCTTTTCTTTTACTGGCTGAGTTGCTTTAATACACGTGGCAGCCATGTGTCAAATTCGGCCTTGCATGGCCGTCCGCGTGTTCACCTTGGTCTGCCCTTTTCTTGGCCGCGATATCGCGACATGTCATGAAATCGTGACATGTCACGATATCGTGACCCAACTACTGCCCTGCCTCTGTCTGCTCAAACTATCGCGATATCGCGACGTCGCGATATCGCGACCAAACTGTCTCCGCTCCTAAGTCCGCATCGTGCCTTTGCCTTTTCAATATCGTCGCGATATCGCGACGTCGCGATATCACGACGGAAGCTCCCTTGCGCCCTACTGTGTTAACTCGCATCGCGATATCGCGATGTCGCGATATTGTGACGTCGCGATATCACGATGGAACTCCCCTTGCTTTGGCTGCTGCAACAAACGTCGCGATATCGCGACGTCGCGATATCGCGACGAAAACTTCTCTTCGCACAAGCTGCTAACTATTGTCGTGATATCGTGACGTCGCGATATCGCGACAAAACTGGCCCTTGACAAGCCGAAGCCTTTGAGGTCGCGATTTCGCGACCCCACCCCAACTTTTGCCCAAACTTCACCAACTTCCCCGAGACTCTCCCATTTCTTTACAAAACTTAAAACTCTCCCATTTCTTTACAAAACTCCCCCCCTCGGGGAAGAACCGGAACAAATTAAAATACAAAGTACTTCGAAAACTTAGAAAAATTTAGAGGATGCAAGATTGCTCTACTGTTGCCGAATGCTCCTGCATCATGTCCTTTTGTCAATTATCAAATATTCTAGACCATGTGCATAATAGGATAGCAAGGGAAACTTTTTGCTCAGGAAACCATTTCTACTATGTAGCATCATATCGAATTTGCAATGAAATCATTTTAATGTGAAAAGATATACTTGGTGCGAGTAAATAACAAGATCAGTTCTCTATGCTCAAAACGTTATTTAATTCAACTGTGGACTTTGATATAAGAGAGATGAATAATCATACCAAATAGAATCAAGATATTTATACATGTGAATGTGAAAGTGCGAGATTCCAAATAAATGCTAATTTATCCAAAATAACTAAAAATATAACTGCAATACTTCACAATTTGACAAGTACAAAAATAAAAGATGTTTTTTTTTTTTTTGAAGATGTTGATGATTTGAATGTTTTTATTTTTAAGTTATGAATTGAAAGAAATACAAGATAGTTGTTTTTGAAATGTTTTAAATAAGTGACTAAAAGGAAATAATATGCAAAACAAATATATACAATGATGAAATGACCAATTTTTATGCATAGTAATGTTTAAGATGCATAATGTTCATAGGTTCTTTAAGTTATTTACCATCTAAGGTAGATAATTTGTATGCTCGTGATCCAAATTTAGCAGTGATGACATATGGTCCAAGCCAGTTGGGCTCAAATTTACCTTTAAGGTTTTTAGTTGCATTAGTATTTTTTTTATTTTCTTTTAAGAAAAGGTCACCGATCTCAAAAGATCGAGGATGAACTTTCTTAAGATATGCTCTCTTAAGCTTGTTTTGGTAGGCGTGAAGATGCTCCAAAGCATTGATGCACTTTTCATCTAGAAGTTCTAGCTAACTAAATCTGCCAGCACGATATTCATCCCCTACTTCAGTATCTTGAAGTAGTAGAGCTAAAGAAGGAACTTCTAATTCAAAGGGAAAAACAGCTTTAGCACCATAAACTAAGACAAAAGGTGAAGTTCCAGTGGGGGTTCGAACACTAGTTCGATAGGCCCACAAAGTAGGATATAAATGAATGTGCCAATATCGACCGAATTTATTAACCAAATTTTTGAGAATTTTTATTAAGGTTTTATTAGATGCTTCTGCTTGACCATTACCCTGAGGATAGTAGGGAGTGGACCAGTGATGTTGAATTTTATATTTTTGACATAATTTTTTAACATATTTATTTTTGAAACAAGTTCCATTATCGAAAATGAGATTGGTAGGAATTCCAAACCTACAAATAATTTGATTAAAAATAAAATTAGAAACTTGTGTTCTAGTGCAAGAAGCTAATGGCATAGCTTTAGCCCACTTCGTGAAATACTCAGTGGCGGTTATGATGAATTTTTGTCCATCGGATGACACAGGGTTGATTTTTCCAATGATGTCTAAGCCCCATTTTGAAAAGGTCCAAGGAGATGAAATAGCCTGCAGTTCTTGTGCAGGTGCATGGAAAAGGACAGCGTGTTTCTGGAACTTGTCGCAATGTCGCACATAATTATGTGCATCATTTTCCATGGTAGGCCAAAAATATCCTATCTAAAGGAGTTTCTTAGCAATGGCGCTACCACTAAAATGTCCCCCACAAGATCCATTGTGGGATTCATTCAAAGCTGATATATATTCTTCTAGATTCAAACATCTCAGTAAGATGCCTTCAAAAGATCTTATGTACAAGGTATTACCAATAATCACAAAGCGACTTGCTTGTCTATGTAATAACTTACGCTAGTTGCTAATACAACCATCAGGGAAGGTTCCTTTCTGCAAAAAATTAAATATATCAGTATACCATGGTTCAGGAGTTGTTTCGTTGATGAGAAACACATCCAAAGGTTCTAAGCATGATTTGCTTGAAGTTGGTTCCTAGAGTCGATGAATAATGATGGTAGCATATTCATCGTCTAACTCCAAGGGTAAAAGAGATGCAGCTACAACCATAGCGTCAGCCACACGAATGCTAATTCGAGGAATAGCTTCCAAAGTAACTTGATCAAACAAGGATAATAACTACAAAACATATGCTTTATATGGGCATAATTTATCATCTTTGGTCTGATAAACATCATTGATTTGGTTTATGACAAGTTGGGAGTCACCGAAAACCAATAAAATTTTAATTTTCAATGCCAAGGCAGCTCGTAATCCAAGGATAAGAGCTTCATATTCAGTAGTGTTATTGGTGCAAGCAAATGTTAATTTGAAGGAGAGAGGTATAAGATGTTTTTACGAAGATATTAAAATAATATCTGCTCCAGCCCCACTCATGCATCAGGCTTCGTCAAAGTATCAGGACCATTGCTCTGAATGGTCTACCTCTAGTTTAAGGCATTCATCAGGAAACTCAATGATGAGGGGATGAGTAGATTCTAAGGGTGCAACAACTAATTGTCTGCTATGATTTGACCCTTAACAGACTTCTATCCTATGAAGGTGAGTTCAAATTTTCTTAATGCAAGAACCCACTTGGCTGTGCGACCAGATAAATATGGTCGACTCGAGATATCGCAAAGGGTCAAATTTGGCAATAACATACGTTTTTTGACTGAGCATATAATGTCGTAGTTTCTGTGTAGAAAATATGACTGCTAGGCATAATTTCTCTAATATGGTATAGCAAGTTTCATAATTGATTAAGTTTCTACTGATGTAATAATTATCACGTTCTTTCTTCTCATCATCAAGCTGAGCTAGCATAGCTCCTAAGGCAGAATCAGAAGCAGAAATGTACAAGATAAATGGACGATCCGATCTAGGTGGGGAAAGCACTGGTGGTTTGAGGAGATATTGCTTAAGGAGTTCAAATGCTTCTTGGAATTCATCGTCCCAATGAAAAGAGACATCTTTCTTAAGAAGCTTAAGAAAGGGTCCAGTTTTGTCTACCAACTTGTCGATGAAGCGGCGAATAGCTTGAAGCTTACCTTGTAAACTTCGTAATTCTGATATATTGGTGGGTGTGGGCATATCTTGATAGCTGCGATCTTGAGAGGGTCAATTTCAATGCCACGCAAAGAAACTATAACCCCTAATAATTTATCGGACTTAACTCCAAATATGCATTTAGCTGGATTTAGTCGGATAAGATATTCCCTTAACCGATCAAATACTTTCCTTAAGTCATTTAAACGATCATCTTCTTTGATGGAACGATCTATGATATCATCTACATAATCATGTAGGATATCATGCATCATATCGTAAAAAATATAAGTCATAGCTCGTTGATAGGTTGCACCTGCATTATTTAAGCCAAATGGCATCACTTTCCAACAAAAGGTTCCCCAAGGGGTAATAAAGGCTATTTTGGCCTGATCTTCAAGAGCTATCCTGATCTGATTATAACCAAAAAATCCATCCATTAAGGATATCATTCCACTTCCAGCAGTAAATTCAATGATCTGATCCATGTTGGGAAGAGAAAAATCGTCTTTAGGGCATGCAACATTAGTGTCTCTAAAATATGTGCAAACCCTAACTTTAGTGGCTTCTTTCTTAGTTACTGGAACTACATTTGAGATCCATTCGGCATAATCAATGGCTTGTATAAAAATGACTTGCAACAGTTTTTCTAATTCTCCTTTGACTAGTAAGGCCACTTTAGGATGCATTTTTCTAAGTTTCGTTTAACGGGTTTAGCATCCGGATGGACTACTAGATGATGCATAACTACGGAAGGGTCCAAACCTGGCATGTCTTCATATGTCCAAGCAAAGACATCTTCATAGTCTTTAAGAAATGAAATGTATTTATCTTGTTTTTCTTGACTCAGTTCTGATCCAATATTGATTATGTGAGGGTTATGTTCGGTTCCAATGTTAATTTTTATAACGTTTTCAACTTCCATATGTAAATATCTCTCAAAATTATGTGGGGCAGATGAAACACCTAATTCTTGTAATTCTTCCAAGGTTAACTTGGATAATTCATCTTGAGAAGTTGTAGCTTCAAGCTGGGCTATACTTGGGATAGAACCATCAAAATAAAACTCATTATATAAAAATTCCTCAATGGAAACATCATGAAAGATATCTCCCTCCAACTCGTCATCGGATTCGGCAATCATTTCGGGGTAGGCTATGGATAGCATATTGTAGGTAAAAGAATTATTCTTTAGACACAAAGAATCTTGTTTATCTAGATAATCTTGATAACATACGAGATGGTCATCATCCTTAAATGGAAAGGGCTGACCTTTACTAGAAAATAGGCCCACACCACAACGGGCAGGCCACGGTTCTACCTCAAAAGGTTCTTTCATACCATTTTGGAAAGGTCCCAAACCTTTCCCTTTATATCCCAATTTAAGCATTATGGGCTTAGCTTTAAGATAATCATTAGCAAAATAGCATCTGGCATATCCATCACAATGTGTCTTAATGTTTCTAGGTATTCTTCCCCAATCATACCCTTTATAAATAAAAGCACAACTCCCAACTTGGTAGATACGTCCCATAGGCTGTGGTAGGCCCAAGGTACGAGGAGAGGGTAGGAGTTTATTTAAAAGGAGGGAAGTCTGCATGGCAGTGCTGGCTTCCTCAGATATAAGAATTGTAGATAAATAGGGTAAGAGCTCATCAGTAAGAGCATAAGAGGTAGAAGGAACATTTCCTACATCGTCGGGTGTAGAAAGGATGCTTGTAGTGGATGTAGATGTCATAGGGATATTGATGGGTGAGTCTATAGGTATGGAAGATATAGGAGTAAAATAGGAAGCATTGGTTGTAGTTTTAGGATCTTTTCGAGGTCCTAATGTGGTTGGTTCAGAAGATGGTCGAGCTATATGTATGGGTGTAGTTGAAAGAGTAGATGATGTTATGGGTGTGTGTTTCACACGTTTGGATGGATGATAAGAATTAGGATGTGTGGATGACAGGGCAGGGCAAAATTGAACTCCAACAGGTTCTACCAAAGCGCACATATCAAAGGGTCTAGGATCGCCATGAATGGTAACTAACTGGTTTTTAAATTCAAATTTAAAACACTGATGTAGAGTGGAGGGAACCGCTCGCATCGCATTAATCCAAGGGTGACCCAAAAGTATATTGTATGATGTAGGGCAATGTATAATAAACATAGTCATATCCAGGGTTCTAGGACCAACTTGCAAGGGTATAGTAATGACTCCACATGTTTCTTATGTCTCGTCATTGAAGGCTTTGATAATCATATCAATTCTTTTCATTTCATCACTTCTAAACCCAAATTGTTGGTAGAAGTCAAAAGTGCAGATGTTTAAAGATGAACCATTATCAATCAAGACTCGTTTAACGACTACATCTCCAATTAAGGCAGTAATATATAAGGGGTTATCCTTATGTACACTATGTTGCAGGATATCTTTATCTCAAAAGTCAATACAATCGACTTCTCGAGTGATGATAGTATTGGACATGGCTTCAGGTTGAATATTTTGTGGTACCATCATTTGGCTTAATGTGAGCATTAATTCATCCCTATGGGTAGGATAAGATCTTAAAAGGTCCAAAAGGGAAATTTTAGCTGTAGTATTGGATAATTGTTCATTAATATTATAAGGAGGTTTAGGTTGAACATTAGATGCATAATTCCCTTTATTGGGATTTTTCAAAACAAATGGGGCTGATCCATCATTCTGAGTTTGATCCTATTGAGAGGTTTGATACTGTTGTCTGGTAACGGCTCTGATGGTTCCTACAATATTATTTTGTGGGTGATGAATAGGTCTTGGTCTAGCATTTATAGCTTGTTCATTAGAAACTATTTGGTGAGAATATGGTCTAGTAGTGACTCTTCTAGGAAATGGTTCTTCTGGAACCATAGAACTTGTGATAGGTTGAATAGGATCTGATTCATCTTCAAAACTATTCAATTGATTTGAGGTGATTTCCATGTCACTTTTAGTCTCATATTCGGTGTCACTAAGATCAAGTATCCAAATATTATATAGAGGTCTGGTCGTAACTATGGATAAATTTGTGTCAAATATTTGAGGATCATGAACAGGTAATTGTCCACTAATAGTCCCTACATATCGGGTAGGAGGAGGAACATTGTGATGGTCAATTTGACTGGCCACATCTTTACCATGTTTTGGTAAAGTATGTTGAAATATGTCCAATGATTGATTGACATTCTGATTCTGATTTTGGGGAATGTTCTTTTGAGTGTTATTAGAAGGATTTTGTTTAGGTTGGAAGGCTTGCACCTCCATCTCATTGTTATCAATCAAATCTTGTATTTTATGTTTTAATATTTTACAAGAGTTGGTAGCATGTCCAGGTCCTCTATGAAAATCATAATG
Organism: Wollemia nobilis; assembly: GCA_028583015.1. Taxonomy (NCBI): domain Eukaryota; kingdom Viridiplantae; phylum Streptophyta; class Pinopsida; order Araucariales; family Araucariaceae; genus Wollemia; species Wollemia nobilis. Next base: position 331,176 of record JAQPPZ010017244.1, read on the forward strand.
TAAATTAGCTCTGTATCCGGGTATGGTTGGATCAGGTTCCCGGATAGCTGGTATTTGGATCAAGCCTCATGCTAGTAATTGCGAGAGAATGGTTTATAAAGGTTGATTTAACCTAGTAAATTCTTGGGGTGGTTTATCAGGAAGTTTCAATATAAAATTCTCTATTGTTTTCGTAGTATTAACATTAGCAATGTTTCTGCTATCAGTGACTCCGTCACCCACAACTTGTTTATTTTTATATTGATTTATGGATGTTTTCTCATCATCTTTCTTTTTGAGTTGACCTCTTCTAATGAGAGCATCTTCCACCCTTCGAGCTAAGTCTATAGCTTGATCGAAGGTGGTCAAGGTAGTAGTTGATAATTCATAGGATAGTTGTTCTTGTAAATTATTGATAAAAATATCCAACATTTCCTGATAAGGTAACACAAAGTGTAATTTTCCTATCAACTGTCTCCATCGAACTAAGAAGTCAGCAAAACACTCATCTTTGTCTTGTTTTAGGTTGTACAAATCTTTAATGGTTACATGCCTTTCGATATAGGCACTAAATTTATGCACAAAAGACTCAACGGTATCTTCAAAATTTCTCAAGGAATGAGTGGGTAGTTGATAATACCACTCCAATGCCATCCCCCCTAAGCTTTTCGGGAACATTTTTAGTAATAGCAAATCATCATGTGATATGTCATGACATGCTATCCTAAACATACAAATATGCTCTATGGGATCTTCAATTCCTTTATATATAGGTAGGACAGGCATAGGAAAGTGTTTGGGATATGGTTGTGCTACAACTATAGGATCTAGAGGTTGAATACACATCTCTCGATAATTGTACGAGGGACAGTAGGGATCTATCTGGTCCATGCGAGAGACTAACTATTTCACCATGGCTTCCAAATTACCAGTTTGTCCACCATATTGGTTTGATGATACATGAGTATGGGATTTGTGATTGTAGGAAGGCGAGACATAAGGATTAGATGCTATATTGCTATTATGCAAATGGTTGGTAGGAAGAGTATTATGAAGAAGATTTGTTGTAGCATTATGTTGTATCCCAGATTGTTGGAAATTGGTATTTGGTTTTGTTTTAGGCTTTTGTTGATTTGAGGTATATTGATCAATAGCTTGGAAAAATAGAGTAGTGAATGAAGGTTTCTTTTGTGTGGGAATAACCCTTGGCTTGGTAACAGGAACTCTAGGTGGTTGGGTAGCCTATTGTTGTTGCATGTTTTGGATTATAGTAGCCATGTCCAAATTGGACGGTCCATCTTGATCACTCTCTTGATCAACAAAGGACAAAGGATTAGTGCGTGTGTGATATATATCTTCTAGGGTTGCTTGAGTGTCACTAATTTGATCTTTATCCATATGAACTGCCCTATTAAGAGTGCCAATATTTGTATTAAGAAATTTCCAAAAATGTTCCATGTTCTCAAAAGTAACAGCTCCTTCTAGAGTTATTTTAGGAGATGAGGATCCTTCCTCTCTATCATTTTTTTTTTGTTCATTTGCGTCCACAAATTCTTCTTCTTGTTGGTTTAAAGTTACTTCTTCTTGAATTGGGTCTTCAAGAAGGGCATCTGGTTTATTTGTGGTTTTTCCTAACCAATCTTCTTCTACTTCAATTTGTTTTCCATTCCTGAGTCTAGTAATTGTGTCTAAATTTAGGTTTTAGCAAATATATATTAATATATTTGCAACAGCTCTTGGGAGGTATATGTTTTAATTATATACCTACTATAATACTTAAAAGAAAATTTTTTGATTTTTTTCTTTTATGATTTTATTATTTTTTTGTTTTTGTTTTTTGTTTTTATGCTTATAAAGACAATAAACAACACACTAAATACAAGAAATAACAATAATAAAATAATAACTTAGTTTTCTATAAATAGTTTATAGATATCATTGATAGGATCAAGTTCATCACAAGTCATAAAGTGCTCCTCTTCAAATTGGAAATTGTTTTTCAAGAAGTCAACAAAGTGTGCTATGGTGATATTATCTGTTTCAGATTCTATTTTGTAAAAATAAATCTCATGGCAATATTCTTGATATAACACAGCTCTGGGAACTCTATTCCATCTTTGTCTATCTGTAAGAATGACCTCTTGGTCCTCTACATGAGACAAAAATTTATGTACTACAACTGCATTCTCAAGGTATTCCTCAAAGGTGTACAACTTAGAAGACACAAGGGCTCTTTTATCTGCTAACCACCTATGGCAAGCCCTCTGAAGTTCATGATACAAAATCACTTGATCGAGATCCAAGATTCTATCTAGGACAAACCTCTTGATTTGCCTAAGTTCAGTTACTCTAGATGAAATGAGATCTAATCTCCTATCAAGTTCATCCCACAAAGGTTGAACCCTATTTGTTTGAGGTACTCTAAGCATAGAAGTAATATCTATAGCTGCTAATTGATTTTCAACATTAATAGTGACAAATCGTCTTTTATTATAGTCTACCATCTAAACATGACATGCAATTTTTTTGAATCTAAATGCATTTGTGTTTTGATTTTTATTATTTTTATTTTTAGAAAGTTTTTGTTTTCAAAAGGTTTTTGTTTCACGTCGGGTTCACCAAAATGTATCACTCCAAATTTTTCGCACCCTTACCTTCAGGCTATAGGATCCATGCCCGGAAGGGGGATGTGAAAAGGATGGGACAATACCTTGGACTGAGAGGCCCTTGGAAGGTCCCGCCTCTCGGGGGAGGTGTATAAGGGTGAATTTTCGATGGATGGTGGGTTCACCAAGAAAATTTTGAATGGCGTTTCCATGCCTAGGTTGATAGTGTGTTTGATGTGTTCATTTTTATGCTTGATCATTCAACTCCTAGGTTTGGCCGATATGAATCTAAACTATTCTATATGCCAATGCTGATTTAAATGAATACAAAAAATAGAAATGGATGCAAATAATAGAGAATATGCTAACTAGAAGGTGTCATACCTAATTTCGGATGTCTGATGGAGATTTTGAGTCTTGTAGCAGTTAAGATCATCTCAGTTTGTACGTAATCATCCCAAATCATAGAAGGTCGTCTAAAATCAGACAGAATCATCTGAAATCTGATGAATTTGTCAGAAACCTGCAATCATAAAAACAAACACAAAATACCAAATATGCAAGTGCAAAAGCAAAGGATAATGGTAGAAACAATAGCAAACATGCCTAGATAATAGATTCTAATAACAAATAAGGAAATGCAGTAGATTTAATGATTGATTTTAACTTTATCATGTGATTATGCTAAATGAGGTGAACTCCAAGATGCATAAAACATAATAACTTAAAACAATGCAGAGATATGATATGAAAAATGTAGAAAAAGCTAAGAAAATGCAAACTCTAAACTCGGACTACCCCCAATCTAGACTACAGTCAAGATCGCCTCCAATCATACGAGATCGTCCGCAATCGTCCGAGATCGTCTACGACGATCCAAGCTAGCTTCGACTGAAAAACAATATATTTCTTGCAATAAAAATGTAAAAATACCGAATGCAAGCAATAGTGCGAGGGAATAAGGAGCTAAGTCTGCAATGAAATTCGTCAACTAAGGGGTTAGGGGTTCAAGGAGAATCAGGAGGAGTCAGGGGGATAAACTAGAAAAATCCTAGTTTATATAGGATTAGGAAGAGGTTTGGGAGGTTGGGGATCATCCCAATCTGGGAGATCTCCAACGGGGAAATCTCCAACTACGCGAGACATGCTTCTGCCCCAGTTGGAGAGGCTGTTGAAACAGAAGCTAATTATGAAAATTTGGTTTTAGGACGAAATCGTCTAGACGTTCTATTCCAGACGAATTCGTTAGATCGAGGATGATTTCGTCTAATCTACAATGATATCGTCCAACGATCAAAACAAATCTTAAAAATGGCACGAAAAATGGGGAAGCGGGTAATAGGCAGTTTAACGGGCAGTTTGGGGTTGAAATTCAAATTTTAATATTTTATCTGTTTACTAATGTTTTAACCGTGCCAATTTTAGGGTGCTACAATTATATACATATAATTTTAGTATACACACAAACAAAAGCATGTGATAATAAATACATGTTTGTACAAAACTACAATATACACATGTGTGCATGCAAAAGTTTAAACAAAATCAACATAAAACAATTATTACTAAACCCTCTAGGGTAATTTTATGTGCAAATACCATTTAACATTATAGACTATTCATATATTAGATAATACTACAAAGTTTAATACAATGTATGAGAAGATCCATTACTATAAATGTTGTATATTATAAGACTAGGGTGAGAAGAAATTATCAAAATACTACATATGCTATCCTATGGTGGGATTAAATTTGTATGGAAAGCCATCTGGTAAAACATATTCAAAAGATATAATAACATAGATTAGGAGTATTACCACATGTATTTTAAATTTATCATTACATATTCTTATTTCTAATGCGCATGCATGTGTGAGAGAAATAAGTAGAAAAAATCATTTTTTCTTTTCTTAAAAAGTTTTACTGTTCTTTTATCATACAAACTCAAAGAATTTTTTTTGAAATTTATTTAAGTTTAAACAAAGAGTATGTTGTATGTTTTATCATTCTTTGAAGTACAAAATTGTTGGAGTATATTACATTATTTGGTACATACTTAATGTACCCCCATGGTACCTTCATGGTACATTTGTAAATAATAGATTATGATTGAGTCTATAGTTTAGAGTATGATTTAAAGTGTGAATGTGTAGGAAATGTACAAGGATCATGTAAAGTTGTAATGTGTAGGAAATACACAAGTATCATGCAAGTTAGTGTGCAAGTGTAGGGTGAGTAAATGTGCACGTGTCTTGTATGCAAGATTTTAAATATGTAATATAAAGATGTGCACAAGTTTCTTAGATTAGGTGTGCAAGTTATATAAGTGTAAGAGTCCTGCAAAGATGTGCAAGTATTATAGAATTGAGTGTTGATCAAGTATGCAAGTGGCAAGTAGATAAGCCAAGAGTCATGAGACTTGGCATATGAAGAGTAATAGTCAAGTATCCAAAGAGTCACATTACTATGGCTATATTATGGAGGTAATGCTCCATAGTGATATATAGAGAAAATATCATAGATATTATTATTTGATTGTAAGAAGCGGAGGAGTAATAAAGCTTGCATACATTTTGAGCAATTAATATTGTAAGTTGTTCTTCATGCATAGTACATGAATGATTCAAGCTATTTACATTCATATTTAAACATATTATTGAATATTATTTAATTTACTATATGACTTGATATAGATACTAATTTGATCATATTATTCTACACTTATTATTATCTTTATCTTTATATATTGTGGATATTTTATATTGGATCCTATGAGATATAACCTGTGATATTTTGTGGTAATATAAGGCTTCAAAAGCCATCAAATATATCACTTAAAAACCTATGAATATTTTAATTTTGCATGAGATACCACATTGAATGGATGACAAATACCACATATTATCATAAAAGGAATATTATTCCATTTATATATATTTTAGTATAGTAGTACATTACAAAGGAGTACTAGCATAAAAGGGTGTCCTAGGAATACGGAAAAATACTTAGAAATTATAAAAATAAAATGTGGGGTAATATTTCTAATATATACTCATATTTTGAATAGTTTTACTATATTACAACTTATACAAAGTTGATCCCAACTTATAAGTGCATATGTATTCTTTTCTTACTCCCTTACCTTATCATCTTACGAAATATAGATTATTGATGATAATGAATGTTTTTTTTTTTGTAAACCTTGTAATATAAGTTGATAAATACATTGTAGATAGTGTTTTCTACAACTTTAGATGATATTTGTATAACAATTATGCTATAGGGTTAAATGATAGGTGTTATTATAAGTTTATAATTTAAACTTAAACATGTTATCAAAATTAGTATGCTTACATTAAACTTATGTTATTCTAAGTGTAATTATCTAGATTTTTGAGAAACATTTAAGCTATGTGTATGTATTATTTGACTAGTTTTATTTTTAGAAGAACTATTTTATCATATGATATGAATTAATAAAATTTATTTTTTGAAACATTATTATCTAGGATGGATGAATTTGTGTTACTTAAGAAATACCGCCTTTTTACATTGTCTAATATTTTTTACATGTAGTATCAATAATAGTAGAATTAGTTCCATTAGGATAATAATGCTTAGACTCACTCTAGGGGATGAATTCCTTGAAAATAGTGCTAATATATGGAATAATATATTTTCAATGTACTATATAGTTTTTGATGAAAAAGTTGATATTTTTCTGATAGGAAATGAAATCACAAATTATTATTTCATTATACAAATCTCATATCTATACAAATAATATATTATATCTTTTGGATGTCTCAAGATACTCTTTATACTTCACCTTCTCTTTTAAGTTTTCAACTTCTCTTAATCTCTCATGAAGTGAAATGATTATCAAGCATCCACTAAGGTGTAATATTGATCAAATATCATCAAATAATGTAATAGGTATCTAACATACCCCTATTACATTGTTTGGTATAACAAATATTTGGAGGCATTGATCATGGTTAAAATTGCACATTTTACAAATTATTACTACCTCCCTTTAATTTTTACTTTCTAGGATAGTAAAATGAAATTATGGTCTAGATTTAGCTCTTAATCTAGCTCTAGCATTGTCTCATGCTCTAACTCTAGCTTTGGCTTAGGATTTGATTCTAAATTTTGCTTGGTATTTGGATTTAGCTCTAACTTGGGATCTAGATTTAGCTTTGGCTTGGAATCTAGTTTATTCTACCACTCTTTTGCTAATAATTTGAAGTCTTCCATATGATGCTTTACCATAGGCTCTACCACCGTAGGCGTTCCAAGCATAACTAGGATCACATCTATAAATTTTGGTGTAAAATCCATGCATCTCTAAAGAATCCCAAGATTACATTGCTCCATGAGAAAAATTATACTTAAAAAATAGAACCATTACTTTGGTCTTTATTAACCACCAAACTTTATCTTATCCTTGCTCTATTCTGAGGATAATATCTTCTCTCTTAAAATCCATTCAACATTTGTTTTACTTTATTATATTTTATCAAATTCATTCATCCACAATCAACATGTATTTCGTTGGCTATTTTATATTTGTGCCAACAATATTTCTAAGAATGAGTATTACCACCATAATTCTCATAGGAATGTAGATTCTAGCACCTATTTATCACATGTCTAGATCATCTACAATGACTACAACAAACTATTCTAGGCGTTTCTTCATCATTGTATTTTTTATCAACATGGCCTTTGTCATGTCCAATACAATCAGTGAGATTGAGCATGAGGTCATGATGCTCATATTCAACACAAATCCTACTATCATCAACAATGTTCAAATATCCAATGGTAGTAGTTAGTGCAACGTTAAGAGAATATGTGACATCAAGGGAAAACATATCGTTCTTATTTGAACTATTTGTAATAAGCTCCTCATTTTTATGATGAAACATGTCTTGTTATCTACAACCCTAAATTCAACTACCATGTCTCAATCCATCATTTGTGATACCAATAGCAAGTTATTTTCTAACCCTAGTACATGATACATATTTTCAATTATGTATTTTCTATTAGTCAAATTATCAAAAATATTACCAATTCCTTAACATGATAAGTCTTATCATCACCAGTAGTGACTAGTTTCCCATATTTTGCTTATAGAGAATCAAACCACATTCTATCTCCAGTCATATGTTTACTAGCACTTGAATCAATATACCAAAAATCATCCTTTGATTTTGTTATTGTCTTGGTCATCAATACCTTGTGTCCTAGTTTAGAGTCCTATTCACAATCAATTTTTTGGTTACTCGTGCAACATGCCCTTGTTGCTAATTGGTATATGATTTAAATTGTGTCCTCTTATGAACATGCTTGTGGGATTGATCCTTTCAAGTCATAGAATTATATCTACAAAACTTTGTATCATGCTCTTCTTTCTCACAAATTTGACAATACCTCCTTTGTCTTTGATATTGCTTATATGATGATAAAAAAGTGGAAGGATCATTTTATGGTTTCTTTGTAGATATGAGTGCATTGTTTGACAATTGGTCCCTTAATTTATTAATTGCTTCCTCATGTTGATGCATATTTACCAATTACTCAAAGGAAAACCTTCTATTTGACACTTGAAAATAAGTGGCCAACATTTTATATGAATCAAGAAGATCTCTAAGTACAAAGGGTACTAAGATCTTGTCTTCTACCTTTTCCCCCATGTTATTCATTTTTACCTTCAATTTTGTAGCTATGAAGAAATTGATCAATATTTTCTCCATGTTAACCCTTTATGTATAATTTGAAGCTAAAGATGATGAAATGTGGCTTCATTCTCCCCTTCAAATATAGTGGAAATCATATCCAATTCTTCTATTGATGTCTTTATTTCATTGATGTATGGTTGAATTTAATTTGTTACACCAAGAGTGATAAGCATTAGCATCTTGGAATCTCCATCATAAAAAAAATTCTAAGATACAATCTCCTCAGGTTGATTTTATTCTATGATGACTATGTTCCAGAGTTTCTCAACCACTAGGATGGTCCTCATCTTGGTCTTCCAAGGTGCAAAATTTAGGCCTTTAAGAAATTGTGATTTTGTGAGAAAAATGCTTGATGTGGTTATAATGAGGGTTCCTTATATCTCTCAAAATGGTTCCCATTTCTATATACCACTAGTTCAATATACTAATCCTTTCTATATACCTGCTCTTTCTATATATCCATTGACACATGGAAGAAGCTAGTCATGTCGATATACATGGTCGTATGTGAGAGAAACCTTTAGGTATGTGAAAGAGAATGATACTTTGTACCAAGGTAGTACTGAAAGGGATTTACCCTATAAATGGAACCTACTTAAAGAGAAATATGTGTACATAGGCATAGCTTCCCTATATACTTAGAATTTCTTAATTTCAAGATTTACGTCTAATGGTAGTGATGAATAGGGTAAGAAATATAGTAAAAATAATCACAATATATATATATATATATATATATAGTGTCCTGATTTCTCCCAAATAATTTATAGGATTAATGCCAAAATATCATTATAATAGTTATATTAGTCTATAGACACATTAGATTAATGGAATAGCTTTACCTTTAAATGCAATTTAGAGGTGTCATTTATATAGAACACTATGAGTGTGCTAAAGCACATATACAATGCTTTTTTACCATAGACTAACATTTTTAAAAGAACTCTTTCAAAAAATTACAAATGAAGAACATGGACTTATACTGAGAGGGGGGGTGAACAGTATAAGACTTAACCAATTAATAATTTTAATTTTAGATAGCAGTGGCATCAACACAACATTAAACAAGACAAAAAACATCACACATTGAAGACCCATTTTTAACGTGGTTCACCCAGAATGGCTGGGCTACATCCACAAAAATTTTCTCTAAAAGTTTATCTCAAATTCTTTGGGAAACCTTCCCAATTACAATGTTTATGAGCCTCTGCTCAAAGGAGATACCTTCCCTTAACTCTGCTCTGGCTGGTGATCCTCTAGAAGACCTCTGCCTCTGTAGCCCTTAGCAAATGGAACTCTATCCCCATAAGACACCTGTCTTCCTTGCTTTGGCTGGAGACCTCTGTCCTCAACTCTATCACCTCAAAGCTGGTCCTCGAATTTGCACTAAACACAGTCCTTCGATATAGCACAAATTTCCATGAATCTATTTCTCTGATCTACACCAAACACAGTCCTTCGGTCTGGCACAAATGTCCTCTTCATGTTTCTCTAGTCTGGGTGCAAATTTGTCCTCAAATCTACATCAAACTCTGTCCTCAACAGGTCTCTCTACTCAATCATAGCCGCACTTGGTCGAGACAAACTTTTGCACTGTCTACACAAACACAGCTGCACTCAGCTCTCGACGATCGAGCTTCTCACTCTATGCATCAACTCGCCACTTCTGTGCTATCTATGTTGTTATGGCTGCATCTCGCACACTTCGTTCGATTCGACACGACTCGCTCTCTACACATCATGGACTTAACTTGTGCTAGTTCAATACTTATTTGATCCTTTCAATATCAAAATAGCCCTCCTTTTATAGCATAAATTTCAAGATCAAAACTTAAACTATAGTCGGTTGTAACCCTAAACTCCGTCGGCTGCACAACCCTAAACTTAAACTATAGTCGGCTGTAACCCTAAACTCCGTCGGCTGCACAACCCTAAACTCCTTTTATTTGATCCTTCTGTAGCTTTCCCGTGAAACTACAACATGTCGCGATATCACGACACCTTTGTAGTTGTACACTTTCTTTTTCCTATTGTCGTGATATCGCGACACTTTTGCTTCTTTAGACTTCCTTTTTTTTTTTGTCGCGATATTGCGACATTTTTGACGCCGTACATTCTCTCTCCTTCTTGAGTTGCGAAACTGTGACATGTCACGAAATCACGACATCTTCCTCCACTGGGGTCTTCACTTGCCTTCTGGTCACGAAACTACGACATGTCACAAAATCATGACATCTTCCTCCGCAGGTGTCTTCACTTGTGCCTATCACGAAATCGTGACACTTCCTACATCCGTACGCTATTTTTTTTGCCTGTCGTGAAATTGCGACGCTTCTTTCAAACTCTTCCCTTTGTCGCATGTCACAAAATTGTGATAGTTCTCACTTTGAGCTTTTCAGCATGTCGTGAAATTGCGACAGTCCTCACTTTGTCTTTTGCAGCCAGTCGCGAAATTGTGACACTCTTCATGTTACTTTCTCTCTCCTCGAAATTGTCACGAAATCACGACAGTTCACATTGCAGACTCTCTTTTCTACATTATGTCACGAAACCGCAACACTTTTTCTTTTGGACTCTCTCTCCTACAGTATGTCATGAAATTGTGACACTTTTTCGTTCGTACAACCTTCCTTGCAAAATGTCATGAAATCGTGACACTTTTCCTTCTTTGCATTTTTGCACTTTTCGAGTCGTGAAAATGCGACATGTCATGAAATCGTGACACTTTCCATCTTTTCTTTTTCTCTGCCAACATGTCGTGAAATCGCGATAGTTTTTCCTGCTTCTTCTCTCTCTTCCAACATGTCGCAAATTCGTGACAGTTTTGCCAGCTTCTTCTCTCTCTTCCAACATGTCACGAAATCGTGACTATTTTGCCAGCTTCTCTCTCTTCTTACATGTCGTGAAATCATGACAATTTTTCCAATAATTTCTCTCTCCTCTAACATGTCATGAAATTGTGACTGTTTTTCTTACCTATTGCGTACCTTTTCTTACTTGTCTTTTTCTTGATCTTTTGCAAATGGGCCACTATGATATTCTTGGAAACTCACTGTCCATGCTGTAACCTTCATCAAAACAAATTCTTTGACATCAAATCAGAATCTTTACGAAAACACATCTCAAGAGCCACAACTGAAACCAACTATGCCAACAACTGAGATTCTACCTTTGAATTTTTGCTCCCCCTGACTTGAAACTTTCCTCTTCACTTTGAAGCTCTCCCCCTTACTCATATCTCTCCCCCTTTGTCATCAATGGCAAAGGGTCACCTTTGGGGCTCGAAACTAAGAAAGAGCCTCTTAGCTTGGTCCCTCCCCCACCTCCTGATGAGGTGATTAATTCTGGGGTGGGAGTACAACTCCCAATTTCTCCCTTAGATACTCAAATGTGTCTCTTGGAAGAGGTTTGGTGAAGATATCTGCAATCTACTCTTTAGTAGACACATACTCTACCTTGACCTGCTTTTCTTGCACTTTCTCCCTTAGAATATGATACTTGATGGAAATATGCTTTGTTCTTGAGTGCATTACAAGATTTTTGGAAATACTTATGGCACTTGTATTATCACAAAGAATGGAGATGGGTTTTTCATGCTTGACTTTGAAATCCTCCAAGGTGGTTTTCATCCATAAAACTTGTGTGCACCTAGCCACTACTGCTATGTATTCAACCTCTGTTGTAGATAAGGAAACTGAAGGTTGTTTCTTACTTAGCCAAGAAACCAAACTCTTTCCCAAAAAGAATGATCCACCACTAGTGTTTTTCCTGTCATCAATACTGCCTGCCCTATCTGCATCTATATAAGTTGTGAGGGTGAAATCATCACCTTTGGGATACCAAATCCCAAATTCCATAGTGCCTTTCAAATATCTGAATATCCTCTTAACTGCTATAACATGATATTCTTTTGGAGCTGCCTGAAATCTTGCTACTAACCCAACGGCCTGCATGATATCTGGTCTGGTAGTTGTACTATATAGTAAACTACCAATCATAGATCTGTACAACCTCTGATCTGTCGCTAGAGATTCATCATCTTTACTCAGATTGCACCCTGTAATCATTGGAGTACACACGGGTTTGCTGTCCATCATCCCAAATTTCTTCAACATTTCTTTGATATACTTTCCCTTAAAGAGAAATATACCATCTTTTGATTATGCAATCTGAAGACCTAAAAAGAATGACAGCTCTCCAATCATAGACATCTCGAATTCCTTCTACATGGTGTTAGCAAAAACTTTGCACATCTAAGTATTATTTCCCCCAAAAATAATATCATCAACATAGACAACCATAATCAACATATCATCATCTTCATCCTTAATATACAAATTGCTATCTACCACGCCTTTCCTAAAGCCTTGCTCATGAAGATACCCGTCAAGCCTTGAGTACCAAACCCTAGGTGCTTGCTTTAACCCATACAAGGCCTTTTTTAGTTTACACACATAGTCTGACTATTTTGAGAGAGACACCCCTTCTAGTTGTTCTATGTAGACTTCTTCTACTAATACACCATTTAGAAAAGCTGACTTTACATCCATTTGATATACCTTGAATGATTTGAAGCTTGAAAGGGCCAAAAACATTCTTATAGCTTCAAGACGAGCAACAAACGCAAAAGTCTCTTTGAAGTCAACACCTTCTACTTGAGCATAACCTTTACAGACTAACCTAGCTTTGTTTCTAACAATATTTCCATCCTCATTGAGTTTATTTCTGAATATCCATTTTGTGCCAATGACATTCTTGTCCTTAGGTCTTGGAACCAAATCCCAGGTTTCAATTTTCTCTATTTGGTTTAGCTCTTCATCCATTGCTTTAACCCAAAACTTATCTATACATTCTTCACTGAAATCTTTTGGCTCAATCTGAGATAACAATGAAACATTCGCAGAATCATGTGAAGGAATGACTCTTCTTCTTGTTTGCCTGCTATTTGTATCATCGATGATCAAATCTTTGGGATGATGTTTCTGAACATACCGTGAAGGAGTTTTGGGAAGCAGTTGCTGTCTTTCTTCTTATTCATCTGAAACCTCTCTAAATTCTTCTTGAAAAATTTCATCACTGTGTTCCTTGATCGGTTCTCTTATCCCTGTCTTTTCATCTACAGTTACATTTATGTTTTCTACAACTGTATGAGTTCTTTTGTTGAAGCATTTGTAGGCCTTGCTTCTGCTAGAATATCCAAGAAAAATTCCCTCATCACCCTAGGATCAAACTTACCCAAATTCTGATCTTCCCTTCTAATGAAACACTTACTCCCGAACACTTTGAAGTATTTTAATGTAGCTGGTCTTCCTTTCCATAATTCATAGGGAGTTTTATGATGATTGAATCTGAGTTGAGCGCTGGTGATGATGTAGACTGCTGTACTGATTGCTTCTCTCCAAAAGCCATCTGAAAGTTTTGACTCATTTAACATTGCTCTAGCCATATTTTCAATGGTTTTGTTTTTTCTTTCAACTACTCCATTTTGTTGAGGAGTTCTTGCTATTGAATATTCTCTTTTGATTCTTTGTTGCTCACAGTATTCCACAAATTCATTTGAAGTGAACTCTCCTCCTCTATATAATCTTAAGAATTTGATTCTCTTGTCAGTCTCATTTTCAATCATTTCTTTAAAAGCTTTAAATTTTTCAAAAGCTTCAAATTTTTCTTTGAGAAAAGTAACCCAAGTCATTCTAGAATAATCATCTATAAACAACATGAAGTAGCTTTCTCCCTGAATGCTCTGAGTTTTGGTAGGGCCACATAAATCAGTATGAATAAGATCCAATGGTTTTGAATATGTATACCCTTTTGATTTGAAACCGGTTCCAGTCCTATTTTCCATGTTGACAAGGACCGCAAATGATGTTATGGGGCCTTTTTATTTTTGGCAAGTCTCTAACTGCTTCCTTGTTACTAATATTGACAAGATTATCAAAGCTCAAATGCCCCAATATTTTATGCCATAACCAACTCTCATCTTCTTGAGTTAGAAAACACTTTTCCCTTTTTATCTCACTTAGCATGTAAAGATTGTTTGGAGTCCTTGTAGCACTAGCAATGAGTTTTCCATTTTTTTCTTTACTTATCTCACATCTATCTGAAAAGAAAGATACTATGTGCCCTTGATCACAAAGTTGACTCACACTAAGAAGATTATGTCTTAGGCCTTCTACATAGAGCACATTTTCTGTTTTGGATTTCCCATCCAAACTAAGAGTCCCTTTACCACAGATTTTTGCTGACCTGTTATCTCCAAAACTGACTGTTCCTCTGTTTGTTTCTTTTAAAACCAAAAAAAATTCATTTTCACCAGTCATATGTTTTGAACAACCACTATCAAGATACCATTTTTCTACTTTGTCTTAAGCATGAAAAGTAGTTTGAACTATCATTGACTTAGATGTGATCTCATTCCTCTTTTTAGTGAACTCAAGGCTAAATCTATCCAAACTGCACATCCTTGCTATATGCCCAAAATTCTTGCACATGAAACACATGATATTTTTATTCATAAGAGGTGCGAACGAGTTAACATTTTCCTTACTATGGCTATTCAGAGACTTATTGCAATGCATAGCTATGTGACCAAATTTCTTATAGGAAAAACAATAGCCATGGAAGGTATTATGTAACCTATTTTGATGCCTTGGATGATTGTTCTTCTTGTGATCAACTGGAATCCACTGCTCTTCAAGATGAAGATTGATCTTGCTTGAAGACCCTATTTCATGAATGGTGATACCATCCTTCTTTTGCTTTTCACATGGAATATTCTGTCTGAGAGTCAACTGTTCCAACTTCACTCTAAGAGACAACCTCTTCTTCTAGTTTCTCACAATCAGCTTCATTTCCTTTTATAGCATCTGTCAGAACCTGTTCAACCTTCTTTCCTTCTTCAACTAGAATTTTGAAGTCTATAACACTTTGAGACAATTCTGATCTTGCTATCTCTTCTTCCTGACATTGATGCTTGAGAACAAAATTCTCTTCCCTTAATTTCTCAAGCTTTCTCAAAGCCAAGAAGAATTCACCTTTGAGATCAAACTCAAACTCTTCATTTCTTTCTGAGACTGTATGTCCCTCTGAAATATCCTTCTCCAAGCTGTTAGGCTCTTTCTGGAGAGACCCGCTCTGATACTAATTGAAGAACATGGACTTATACTGAGAGGGGGGGTGAAAAGTATAAGACTTAACCAATTAATAATTTTAATTTTAGATAGCAGTGGCATCAACACAAAATTAAACAAGATAGAAAACATCACACATTGAAGACCCATTTTTAACGTGGTTCACCCAGAATTGCTGGGCTACATCCACAAAACTTTTCTCTAAAATTTTATCTCAAATTCTTTGGGAAACCTTCCCAATTACAATGTTTATGAGCCTCTGCTCAAATGAGATACCTTCCCCTAACTCTGCTCTGGCTGGTGATCCTCTAGAAGACCTCTGCCTCTGTTGCCCTTAGCAAATGGAACTCTATCCACAAAAGACACCTGTCTTCCCTGCTTTGGCTGGAGACCTCTGTCCTCAACTCTATCACCTCAAAGATGGTCCTCAAATTTGCACTAAACACAGTCCTTCGGTCTAGCACAAATGTCCTTGAATCTATTTCTTTGATCTACACCAAACACAGTCCTTCGGACTGGCACAAATGTCCTCTTCCTCTTTCTCTGGTCTGGGTACAAATTTTTCCTCAAATTTGCATCAAACTTTGTCCTCAATAGGTCTCTCTGCTCAGTCACAGCCGCACTTGGTCGAGACCAACTTTTGCACTATCTGCACAAACACAGCTGCACTCAGATCTCGACGATCGAGCTTCTCACTCTGCACATCAACTCACCACTTCTACGCTATCTATGTTGTTATGGCTACATCTCGCACACTTTGCTCGATTCAACATGACTCGCTCTCTGTGCACCGTGGACTTAACTTGCGCCAGTTCAATAATTATTTGATCCTTTCAATCTCAAAATAGCCCTCCTTTTATAGCATAAATTTCAAGATCAAAACTTAAAATATAGTCGGCTATAACCCTAAACTCCATCGGCTACACAACCCTAAACTTCGTCGGCTCAAAGTTAACTCTATCGGCTTCAACCACCTCTGGTTCTGTAGCTTTCCCACGAAACTACAACATGTCGTGATATCGTGACACCTTTGGAGCCATACACTTTCTTTTTCCTATTGTCATGATATCGTGACACTTTTGCTTCTTTAGACTTCCTTTTTGTTTTTGTCGCGATATCACGACATTTCTGACGTCATACATTCTCTCTCCTTCTTGAGTCGCGAAATTGCGACATGTCGTGAAATCATGACATCTTCCTTCGTTGGGGTCTTCTCTTGCCTTCTGGTCGCAAAACTACGACATGTCACAAAATCACGACATCTTCCTTCGCAGGCATCTTCACTTGTGCCTGTCGTGAAATCGCGACACTTCCTGCATCCATACGCTATTTTTTTTGCCTTTCGTAAAATCGCAATGCTTCTCCTTTCAAACTCTTCCCTTTGCTGCATGTCGTGAAATCACGATAGTTCTCACTTCGAGCTTTTCAGCATGTCACAAAATCACGACAGTCCTCACTTCGTCTTTTGCAACCAATCACGAAATCGTGACACTCTTCATGTTACTTTCTCTCTCCTCGAAATTGTCGTGAAATCATGACAGTTCATACTGCGGACTCTCTTTTCTGCATTATGTCACGAAATCATGAAACTTTTTATTTTGGACTCTCTCTCCTGCATTATGTCACGAAATCATGACACTTTTTCTTTTGGAATCTCTCTCCTGCAGTATGTCACGAAATCGTGACACTTTTTCGTCTGTACAACCTTCCTTGCAAAATGTCGCGAAATCGTGACACTTTTTCTTCTTTGCATTTCTGCACTTTTTGAGTCGCAAAAATGCGACATGTCGCGAAATCGCGACACTTTCCATCTTGTCTTTTTCTCTACCAACATGTCGCAAAATCACGACAGTTTTTCCTACTTCTCTCTCTTCCAACATGTCACGAAATCGTGACAGTTTTGCCAGCTTCTTCTCTCTCTTCCAACATGTCACGAAATCGTGACTGTTTTGCCAGCTTCTTCTCTCTCTTCTTACATGTCGCAAAATCATGACAGTTTTGCCAGCACTTTCCCTCTAACATGTCGCGAAATCACTACTGTTTTTCTTGCCTGCTGCATACCTTTTCTTACTTGTCTTTTTTTTTATCTTTTGCAAATGGGCTACTATGATCTTCTTGGAAACTCACTGTCCATGCTGTAACCTTCATCAAAAAAAATTCTTTGACATCAAATCAGAATCCTTCAAAAGCTTCTTGACATCAATGACAACTTCTACACTTGAGCAAAGGCAATGTACCCAAGGTATCCAAAATTGCCAACAACAAACTATTTTGACACCTATAAAATAATGACTCCTCACCACACTACAACTCTCATATTACTTTTTGTAACTTTTCTTTTATATAATCCCTATACCTTTGACTAATTACAACTATGACTCTTGTCACACTTAGACACTATATAAAAACTTGACATTTACAACATTTTTAAACACATCATTTGACAAAGCACAAACTCCACAAATTGACAAACAACATTTAAGATGCTTTACATGGATCAAAAGTATTTTGAATCTTAATAACCTTCACTCATATAACTCCACGACATTGGTAAGCCTTTTTTAACTTTAAAATTTTACATTTTTTCTCTCTTTTATTTTCTTTATTTATTTCAATACTTTTCTTTTTAAAGAGAAAACCTTTATTTCAAAATAGTTTTGATACCTTGGTTTCCCTCGTGGAGAATCCCATCTTGGTTGAATTGCACTTATAGACATAGGCATGCGAGTTTATGTAGCAACCACATGTCACCTTACCATGCTTGACCTTGAACACCATGTAACACATGCAAGTGTTCACTAGACCTATGGTTAGGTCATGTTGGCATATCACCACACAAATTTTTTCTAATACTTGGGACATGTGTCAAGGAATACAAATTTCTAAGAATGAGATAATTTGAAATTTTCATCCACAAATGGAGAGTTGTTACCTTTTTAGGTGCAACTACAATAATCACCACTCTATTTTTTCAAATATGAGATTCCTTCAGAGGAGAAAATGGTTGTAAAATATAAATGCTATAATTTTGGTCATTTCTCACACACTTCACCTAGAAATGGTTCTAGTTTACCTCAAATTGCATCTTAATATTTAGTGGATGCTAGTAAATACATGGGAGATCTACATGATACTATCAACAAACTTCATGTCAAGGAATTCATCACAATGGTTGTTTTCATTGGAACTACTCAAATGCTCCAATAAACATGGGCATTAAAGTAAGAGGGTTGGACTCATAGAAGAGGATGTTTTTTAACACAAAATAAATACGAGTAGAAGAGATTGGGAAAGATAGACAGGTAGACATAAAGTAATGGTGTAAAAAATGAGTTCATTGTTGACATAAGTAGAGAGGTCAATGGATGGAGTGTTGGGAGGATACAATCATGTGAATAGGAGAGACATGAGAGACCACCATTTTTTCCCAGTTGAGATAATGGGCTAATGATTTAAAGAAGGGGGAAATTATCTATTTGCCCTATATTGTACAACTAGTGTTCGGAGGGTTACAAAGAATTTACTTTTGAGGTATTTATAGAAGGGTGATCTAGTAGATCCATTTTCACACTTCCAAGAGAATACTCATAAAAATTTGAAGACTACAAACCATTCCAAATCAAATACACATAGAGTTGTTAAATTTTATAGGATTTTACCCTAGAAGCAATCAAACATGATGTGATATGGGTTCAATTGTGTATTGAGAACCTTACAAATGCTAACTTTATGGTATTTGTTAATTGAACCAAATCAGGTCTTGGTGTACTTGAGGGGTTTATTTGTATTGAAGGAAAATATTGCCATGAAATGATTTGTATGCATACATTCAAGAGATCATAAATTAGGATGGATTGTACCTATACAAGAATAAGATACAAAAGAATTTCCACTTCAAAGAAGATCAAAGACAAAAACTAATAAATATTTCTCTAATACCAATGATAGAAAATGAAATCATAGATTATTATTTCACTATACAAATTTCAAATTAATACACATAACTATATACAATGGTTTATCTCTTGGATGTATTAAGAGACTCATCATGTTTCACCTTCTTATCTAACTGTTCAACTTCTCTCAACATCCCATGAGGTGAATAATTATCAATCATCATCTCGAGGTGTAATAATTATTAAATAATATAATAGGTATCTAACATTTTCCATATTAATATTGATTTATATTAGAATAATTTATTTTTATTTTTCATGATTGGCTAGCGATTTTCTTTTCAATAATAATTCTATGAAATATATTCATGAAAATATTGCATAGTATATACAATACTCTATTTTACATGTTGCTTATAACAAACATACAAGCATGATGAAGGTTGTTTTGCACCAATTACCTAATTACTATGAAACAATATAGAATACTACATTCCTAATTAATATATGGAATTTGTGAGAAGTTATGTTTCATTCTTGTGTGTAGGAGAGCTATTTCAATTTCTCAAGGTAGTGTAAGGTATTTATATTGGGAATTTAACTTAATTTATAGTATGGTTTATCATACACTTATAGATAGATGAAGGAATATGAATATGACACTCATATCTAGAGTCTAAAAGGAAGGGGGGATATAAAAATTTGAATGACACAATAATAAAGTCCATTGACAATGTAGTACTTAAGTTGAATATTACAATCTCTCTTATCTTACTACATAGTCATGTACAATTCACTTATGAATTTAAACCTCAAACTTATTTAGAAAAAAGATGTCATTTACTATCATTCTTGTTATTTTTTAAAAAACATTGTTGATCTCATAAGACATGAAAAACTAAGATAACAAATTTAGCCCTTTTTATATCTCATAATAATCTCAAACTACATAAGTGTAAGTAGCAAGTTAGATATCAAGTGGTATTCGCTCAACCGGTTAGATTTCTCAATATTTAAAGAGGAGACCAAGGTTCAAATATTACCAATTGATACATGGATAATATCCAAGCTTTTTTGTAATACCACTATGTGGTGATGATGTAATACATGTGGGGCCTGTTTCAATCCCATATAACCAATTGAAAAAAACAAGTTGTAATTAAATTCTCATGGCATATTTATATTAGAAATATATCTTATAAACTTCTCTTTTAAATGCTTTTTAATTTTACACACAAGTACATGGAAGGAAAGACTATACATAAATCAGAGGACTTGGATGGAGTCATGGACATAAACAATATTTGGAGTCTTATTGTGATTATATTGATTTTTGTACTACTAGATGCCTTGAACCTCAATGGTTTTTCCTCCACTATATTGGCAAGAGGAACATATTAATATAGTATATATACTCAGCCTTCACTTTTATGAGACGAGAAATAAAATAATCAATCCTCCTAATCCACACCATCCTTCTAGATTTTAATTTTTTCTATATTCGAGTGTATTTACCTTTAGTATATTTTTATAATCACATATATTTTATCTTCTTATATGTATCTTCCATGTCATGAAAATTATTCCATTCCTCATTCTCATTTGCTATGGTTAGGATTAATTTCTTTTGAACTTATCATTATACCTCTTATAACAAACTCCGTATTTTTCTAATATCATAGTCATTTTATGTGGAGCTTAAATTTTAGAATTTATCATGTTTCTAAAGTATTAAGTAAAAAATTTAACATAAAATAAATTTATCTATTATAACAAAGCATGCATAAGAACCACCATAGATCATGTGCAAGACTAATTATGAAATTAATAATAAAGTATCTAAATAGAGTAGCTATTATACAACTCTTGTTATTGTTAACAACCACTAAATCTTAAATACTATATTATTTGAGAAACATAAAATCATATAATCATATAAGTGATTTAATAAGAGGAAAAACTTTATGTTTTAATAATGTAACTAACAAACATATTTGTGATTTAATAATATAGAAAATAAATATATTCTGATGAATCTTATGTATAAGCTATTTGGAGATAATGAATTTGTTAACATATATTAGATAGACATGAATTTCAAGTTAAGAGGTTTAACTATTCTTATTTATAATAGCATTGTATAATTTTAATTAATTTAATTTTCATACTAAATTAGGTTTTGCACATATTACACCACACTAGTTACAATTCAAGAGGTTCATTACTTCCACATACAATTCCATAACTTCATATTATTAGTAGTTATAATTTATGTTTAAGTGAAATTGATGTTTTGGACTTCTAAACATATTATTCCATTAATATAACTTTTAGTTGATACTAAGACTTGTATATTATTAAACCCAATTTATTTTTAATGGTTATGTATAAAAAAAATGTCCTACCCATATTAGATAATACATAGTAATACAATAAAATATTTTATCATGTGTTGTCCTCTTCAATTGTCTCGAACGTCAGACATAGTGTGGACCAAGAGGACAAGGTAGATCATGCCTCACATGGAGTAACACAGTTTGGTCAATCCCAAGAGCATGGATTTCAACTTAGTCTAGGGCCTCTAGGATTTTGACAAAGGCTAGATACTTTACAAGATGTGATCTCAAGTGTATATTTTCTAATCTAACAACTTGGGGGAAAAGGGTTAGAGAAAGAAAAAGCAAAGACAACATAAAGGAAAAAACCTAAGCTAACAAGGTGGAAATGTGTCAAAGATAAAATAAGATCCCCACACAACAACTCTAATCGTAATGTGTTGGTATAAACACTTCCTCTTCCCAACATATATAAACATAGCAATACAAGCATACATGCAAAATAGATAGGTCAAGGCATGATATCCGCAAATGGACTCAAAGTAGACATGTAGACCTCTAGTATATATATACACATGTAAAAAGTATTACAAATATTATGCTAGAAGTGAGGGTTAAGTTGCCTACAAGATTGCTCAAAAAATCACATACTTCTATACAAAGGAAAATGAAGGGAAAGTTTATGCAAACTTGTGAGTCCTTTACAAAGCCTAAACTATTGTTATTTATATATTACAATCAAGGAGGGTTTCCCTTCAAAATTTGTAGGATAAATTTATAGTCTTAACTACTTTATTCTAAATATTATAGAAAATTAATGAATACACCTATTGCCATTATTTTTGTCAATCTTGGACTATTGTTATTGTAGGTACTGTACCTTTATCTTTAATAGACCACCCACATTTTCCTGGATTACTAAGTTAAAGTGAGCTTGGTAGGTAGTATTTTTTTTCTATTAGTAATTTTTTAGATTGAACCTCTACCAATGATGGGACTATTTTAGTTATCATTGATAAATCTCATTAGTCACCATCAATAGTAGGGGCTGGTTTAGATATCATCGAATGGAATAGGTAAAATTATTACAAGACCCTATATGTGATAATCCAGTGATTATCTTGGCCACATAGCATGAGGGATTTTACACCCATATTTACCCTTTGTAGATATCCTCTTGGTGATTTTTTGGCATGGGATTCTTGGTAGTTGGAAATAATTTGAGGGCTTTCCATTTTGCATAAATTTTGAAGTCAACTTCAGGTCTAATTTCCTTGGTTGGATTGTAGTGAATCTTCACTACATATTTGGCAACTCATATGGGGCCTTCTACTTGTAGGAGGGGATGAACCCAAAGCATAAGGCCTTCTATTGTGTGCAAATTCATTAGAATGTATCCTTGGCCATATAAATAGGATCACTCATATTTAACTTATTTGGGTCAAGAAAAGAGTGTTTGGAAACCACTTTATAGCCTTTTTCTTGAGACAGAGGCAACTACCTTTATTAATTTTATCTTCCTTGAGCTTGTACCGCCTTCTTTTAATCATCCTCTTTTCCTAACTCAAGCCTCTTCTGTTTGCCTTAAGGTGATGCAATATATTCTTCATGATGTTGATATACTTTTCCTCTATGAATAATCTTCTTGTCTCCCTATTACATTTATTTTAGGCTTATGTAAATATTACACCGCAATAGATTTGATAATTTTAATTGTTTCGTGTTGATCCTAGGAGCATTTTCATTAATAGTCAAGCAACTTACTTTGCTTCTAAAAAGGTATTCTATATATAAAATGGTTAGTACAATAATTAATATGTATGTATGTATGTATGTATGTATATTATCATATTATTATGTGTATATGACCCCTAGGGGTTGAGACATTTTTTTCAATTGGGATATCAACCCATTCCTATAGCTTTATGTGTTTTAAAGGGATCTAATTCCTATAATTTGGCTACCCAATGATCCATTTGATCATCAGGGAAGAATGAATACATTTCATTGACTGATAATTTAGAACTTTCTTCTTCCATCATAAAAATATAATCAAAATTTATCCCAAATATCGGTAAATGTTCCACATGGTGCAAGAAGAGTGGATCTAATTGAAGATCAAATAAGGTCTCATACTAGGTCCTTAAGACCATGATAGACTAGTCTAGACACACATATCCCCTATCTTAGCAATAAAATCTCTAGATAAGCAAAGGTTGAAGGAAGTTGGGAGATCAACTATAAATATGTCTTATATGACAATCACACTTGAACATACATGGAAATCTAGGAAATGTTCCTTTACTTCCCCTAGGAATTGGACTGTGCTACCATCTAGTTACACCACCATTTTGTTAGCATGCTGAAATTTCATCCCAAATGCATCCACAACTTCTTTGGCCATGACAATTATACTATCCCCTAATTCTACCATACATTTATGGATTACTTTATCTTTATAGATGAGAGGCAACTAAAATGGGGGACTTAGGCCTATTTAGTTCAAGGTATGAGATCTATAGAACTACATACATATTTTTTTGCTCTTGTTTTATTTTTGGTTTGAGTATTCCTATGGTACAGGGGTCAATATTGGCACTATTTTTGGGTTTTGACCCTAGGCTTGACCATTCTTTCTATTGGTTTGAAACTGAAACCTGGGGTAACCATTAGATAAAGCTTTTTTTCCCTAATTTCCTTGCATGGAAGGTCTTAGATTATTATGATAAGTGTATCTTTGAGTATTACACTTCCTTTTCATGGTTAGAATTTCATTGACAGTAAATATAACCATTGTTTTACATTATCTTCTTTTTAGAAAATATAGAATAAGGGATGTTGGAGTAGATGGGGCTAGGGTAATTATAGATGAGACTAAGGCTGATTTTATGGTTATTGGATGAATAACTAGAGAATCTGGTAAGTAGGTTGCATACTAGGATACAAAGGCATGGGAGGACTAGGTGTTACTCTTTTAATCTGACTCAGATCATGCTCAGCTTGAATGGTTATACCATAGGCATCTAGCAGGGAGTCACCACCTTGGGCCTTAATAATTAGTGAGACTTTAGATTCTAAGGTATTTAGATAATATATGAATACCATACCTAGGGGATAAGAAATTTCTTTAGGTATTTTGTGCCATGACTTGTGAAATCTGAGGTTAAATTCATCTAACATCTTTGTGGGAGCTCTATTTATAGATGATAATTGTTCTAAGAGATACACTTCATTCATATTTTATTTTTAACTAATATACTGGCTAGCTGGTACTAGTTAGCTATCGATCTAGGTAATACTTTAAGATACTATTCTCAAGATCTTCTTTTAAAATAGGCCACCAACAATATTAGAGTCATGTTTTGCTTTGACATGTTGTAGAGTGTGCATAAGTTGGCCATATGGTTTAAATCATTGATGGGAAGAGTTAGATCCTCCCTAGGGAAGTAAGAGATATATTTGAGATTGCACATCGATATATCCTCCCATACTTCATGTAGAGTAAGAGGTTCCAAGGGACCTCTATCATTCTAAGTAATGAATATTCTAGGTGGTTAAGGAGCAGCCATATTTTGACCTCTAACTCTTCTTTGTGGAATGGTTTTGAGTTGGGGAAGCAAATTTTGTAGATTTTAGTAATAAAGTATCTTAGGTCTCTTGTTCATGCACATTTAGATCCTTTGGTTAGAGTAGATTTTTCAAGTGAATGTATATTATGCTTTGAGAGCAAATAGATTGAAGCTTTCACTAGATCCTCAATATAATGTCCTTCATAATGGCTTCTTCTTGATATTTGTTCTTAAGTGGAGTCATCAAATGAGTTTGAATTACTTCAATAAGAAAAAATAGGTATATACGCTCATCAAGTCTAATCCTAACTTTTTCTAGATTGTGGGATCAATGATGCATCAATGTGGTTCCATCAGGCATATAATTAAACTATTATCCTCCTATATTATCTTAATTATTGGATGTGGTGTGGACTAGGTAGCTAGGGCAGATCATACCTTGCATAGAGTGACACAACAAGACCAGTTTTAAGAGCATAGGATTTGGCTTAGTGTGTTAACTCAAATATTTTGATAAAGTTATCTCCTTTACAAGATGTGATCTCAAGTGCATATTTCCTAATATAATAGCTTAAGGAAAAAGAGTTCAAGAAAGATAAATCAAAGATAGAAAAAATGAAAAAAACTAAGGTAACAAGGTGGTGATGTTCAAAATATAAAATAATATCCCTCCACATAACTACTATGACTGGCATGCATCAATGTGAACACTTCCTCTCCTTGGCATATATAAGTGCAAAAATACAGAAATACAAGCATACATACACAAAAGACATGGGTCAAAGCATGAGATTCATAGATGGACTCAAAGTATATGTGTAGGTCTCTAGTATATATATGTATATATAGAGAGAGAGATATATGCATGCAAAATGGATTACAAATATTATTCTAGGAGCGAGGGTTTGGTAGCTTACAAAACCACCTAGAAATCCATGCACTGCTATACAAAGGCAAATGAAGGGAAAAATTATACAAACTTGTCAATCCTTTATAAATCTTAAAATAGTGTTATTTATATATTACAATTAGGGAGAGTTTCCCTCCAAATTTTGTAGGACGAACTAACAGTAAGAACTACTTTCTTCTAGGGATTGTGAAAATTGATTGGACATCTTCCGCTTTTACTTTTGTCAATCTTGGATTGTTATTGTTTTAGATACCATGCCTTTGCCATAAATAGAACTCCCACCTTTTCCTAGATACTGAGTTGAAATGACCTTGGTAGGTTATATTTTTCCTCTCTTAGTAATAGTGCTTTGCACTGGCTCATCTACTTTTTTGGGAATTTTGTGCACCATTATTCATACCTTGTGATATTATTTGAGACCTCCCTTTTTGTTCTGATATATTCTACTTCTTGGAGTATATGGTAAATTTATTAGGGATTTCTTCTTGCTTCTTCCATAGAATTTTTTATTGTACTATATTTTTTTTTATTTGTGGAAAACATCCCAAAAGGGATGCCACTTTCGAGTAAGACCCAAGGAGGCAGGGGTATCCATTCCACCAAAAATGCCCAGGACTCGGACCTGGCCTACCACCTTTGACATACTCAAGGAGCAAACAAACACACAAAACCAATTTAAAAATAAGTAAATAACAACAAAAATAATAAAATAAAATAAAAAAACATGCTCCTTGAGTGTGTCAAAAACAAAAGCACAACCAAACACGCACAATAAGATAAAAGAAACCACAACACAAACCACATAGAAAAACACAAGAACCACATAACAAAACACAAACAAGACAAAAACAACAGAACACTACAAAGACATAACCCAAAAAAAACATGAAAAATAAACACAACCAAAACCTAAAAAATTAAAAAAAATAAAATAAAAATAAAAATAAAAAACAACCAACAACAGACAATAAACAAAAACAAAAAAACATAGAAAACACTCACACATAAAAACACGAAATAACACAAACAAAGAGAAACCCAAGAACAAGAACGAAAAAAACACAAGAACAATAACAAAAAACATAAAAAAAAAAAAACAAAAAACAACAAAAAACAACACAAAGAACACAAAAACAAAACAAAACAAAAGAACCCACCCACCTTAAAAAACTAAACAAAAAAAACAAAAAACAAAAAAGAAAAAAAATTGAACAAAACAATGACCTATCTAGACCAGAAGACTATTAAGGCAAGAATCAACAGAGGAAACAAAATAAAGAATAGAATGAGCTAGGGAACTAAAAAAAAATGAATGAACCAAAGAGAAGCAAAAAAAAAAAACAAGAAGAAACTAGGTACCTTCATAACTGGAGCCATCCAAAGAAATGATAGAAAGAAGAGCTTCCCTAATTTGAGAAGCCCACCATATAGGAGGGTGGCCATAACAAGTAAGATCACCTTTGTCCAAAGCCCAATTAGCTAAAGCATCAACACTCTTGTTTTGATCTCTGACCACATGATTGTAATCAACTTTCAAAAATCCCATCTGGATTAACTGAATCTTCTCAATAATTCTTTTTATTCTCCAATCCACCTTATGATTCTTAGAAGGAGTCTTCAAGAGATTAATCATAAGTTGAGAGTCGGACTCAACTAACACCTTTTCCCATCCAACCTTAGTAGCCTCCTGAAGGCCTCTGAGGATACCATACCCCTCAGCAAGGTTATTGGAAAGAATACCCAAATTCTCAGAAAAAGTAAAAACCAGGGAGCCATCCGAAAGTCTACCAATTCCTCCCACACTTGGCTTTTCCGGGGTTCCCTCTAGAGGCTCCATCGGTATTGACTTTTCCAAAATCCTTAGGAGGAGGTTGCCAATTTCTAGTCCTATCCATCTTACTAATACTCACATTCCCTTTAAGTTGGTTGCCCTTAGAAGATTTAATCTTCAATATTTGCATCACTTGATCCCATCTTTGGTGGGAGTTTTGGGGGTGATTAAGGAGTTGATGGACTGATTCAACTAAGTTGGCTATGGTATTTTGCCAAATATAGTGAATATCCTTCCTATCTTGATTAAAAATTTGGTTGTTCCTTTCATTCCAAATATTCCAAAGAAGAATGGTAGAACCCATCCAAACTAAGTGCCTAATAAAATGATCAACACCCTCTTGATTAGGCCAATCCCTCCAAAGTTGTTCAAAAGTAAAAAAATTGGACCATTGTAAGCCAAGTAAAGTGGCCATTCTCCTCCATAGCTCAGAGGCTAAAGTACACTCAATAAAAATATGGTTGATATTTTCTACATTCTCTTCACACATTTCACATCTAAAAGGGCCATGAAAACCACGCTTCATAAGTTGCTCACCAGTAAGCACCCTACGATGCAATAAAATCCAATTAAAGAACCTCACCTTAGGCTAGAGCTTTTGAGCCCACAATCGAGAAAATATGTCAGAAGAATGGTTGGGATTATTATGGCATAAGGTCAAATAACCTTGAGCAACTGAATACTCACCCTTAGTAGTGTTGTTCCATCCAAAACAATCTTTTTCATGGGACCAAGAGAGGGATCTCATATGAAGGATGCCTTGGATATCTTGTCTTTGCCTTTACGGGATTTGAATAGGCCGAGTCCTCAATAGGGATCCAATATCTACCAACCTTTGAATTACCGGTATGGTATCGACGAGTAATTAGCCACCTTTATCCAATTAGCTCGGTGAAGCTCCTCCATCCAAGGCCTCCAATCGGGAAGCGAGTTATCAAAGGCTTGTGACCATCCCAAGAATCTGTCCAAAAATTTGCATGTTGACCATTATGAATGATCCAAAATAATTTTTTCTTTATCAAATCCTCACCGGTATTAAGAACTGCTAAAATGGGAGAACCTTTGGTAGGAAGTTGATAGCGAACAAGGTCTTCAGGACTTTTGTTCTCAGCATATTTAGCACGAAGATTATTGGCCCAAAGAGCATTGGGGTTATGCAACATCCTCCAATATAATTTAGCAGCTAAAGCTTTGTTGTTATTAATTGAAGACCGGAATCCTAACCCCCCTTCACTCTTAGGAAGACATAAAGTATCCCATTTCACCAAGGCCCATTTTCTTTTCTCCTTAGTACCACTCCAAAGGAAACGATGACTGATTTGATCCAATTCTCGAAGAACAGCCTTTGGGATATTCAAAATGGAAGAAACATAAATAGGAATAGCTTGAAGGACTGATTTTACCAAGGTGATTCTACCCCCGGAAGAAAGCCACTTGTTGGTCCACTTTCCAATTTTCTTCTTGACTTTGTCCAACAACCAATTCCAATATTTATTTTTTTGCCTTTGAATATTTATGGGAATACCTAAATAAGTGATTGGAAGAGAGGTCTTCTTATATCTTAATTTATCCAAGACCATGGATTCTGTCTAGCGAAGCGGTGAAAGAAAATAACTTTAGATTTGTCTTCATTGATCAATCGCCTGATAGCCTTAGAAAAATAGCTAATGATTTGCTTAATATTAGAAGCTTCCTTAACCGTAGCTTTACCTAAAAGAGTAGAGTCATCCACAAATTGAAGATGAGAGATAGGTCTAGCTCCATGAGCAATGGTAACTCCCTCAAGGGTTTTGTTTTCCCTCTTTTTGGTTATAGTCCTACCCAAGCATTCAACAAGAATGATGAATAAATAAGGGGATAGCGGGTCACCTTGCCTAATACCTCTGGAAGCTGGGAAATACTGAGAAGGCCTGCCATTGATAAGAACTAAGTAGGAAACTGAAGAGATACATCCCATAATCCAATCCATCCAATCCTTAGAGAAACCAAATTGCCTCAAAACTTTGATAAGGAAGTGCCAATCCACTCTGTCATAAGCTTTGGATAAGTCTAACCGAATGAACATGGAAGGAGAATTTTGCATATCCATGGAATGGATGGCTTCCTGAGAAAGAACTATCTCATCTACTATTTGACGTCCTTCCACATAACCCCCTTGCTCGCGGGAAATAATCTTATGCAAAAGAGGCTTCAACCTTTACTGCCATGATTTTAGTAATGATTTTGAGAAGAACATTACATAAAGCAATAGGTCTAAAAGTTGAGATATGATCAACCTCTTGAGCTTTTGGAACAAGAGTAATATAAGTTTTATTGATAACCTTCAAAATTTCTTTGGCTTTCCTGGCTTCTTCCACCACCTCTAATAAATCAACATGAAGGATATCCCAGAACTCTTGGTAGAACTCAATGGGAAAACCATCGGGACCTGGGGTTTTCCATTTTTGCATTTTAAAAACTACTTGTTGAAGCTCATTGATAGTAATAGGAGCAGTCAAAATAGAGTTCTCCTCAGAAGTGATAAGAGAAGGGATTGCTTGAAGAACATTTTGTTGTGAAGCTGAGTCAAGAGGAGTAGCGGCAAAAATATTGGAAAAGTAATCAACAACAATAGAGTTCATGCCATCCCAAGTATAAACAACATCTCCAGAATCTGATTTTAAGGAAGAAATAAAGTTGTGAGATCTTCGAGCTAGAAGATATTTGTGGAAGAAATTTGTGTTTCGATCTCCTTCTTTGAGCCATTGAATTCTAGATTTTTGCTTCCATAAGATTTCTTCTCTTTTTTCCCATTCCTCTAAGCTGAGTTGTGAGTTTAATTTCATCTGCACTTCTCTTCTCTGTGAGGCCATCTAAACGGATTTTCTTATTCAAATTTTCAAGATGAGCAATAACTTCATGTTTTTTTTTATGAACATCCCCAAACTCTTTCCAGTTCCAAGTCTTGATTTTGGATTTAATGTATTGCAGTCTTTTGGCAAAACAGAACATCTTAGTCCCATGCCTAGGTTTACCTTCCTTCCACCATTGTTGCACATGAGGTCTGAAGGAAATGTCTCTAAGCCACATTAATTGAAAACGAAAAGGAGAGAAACTCACATTGGTTTTCCACATTTCCACCATGAGTGGCCAATGATCCGAACCAACATTATTAAGAGTCTTCACTTTAGGAATGTGACCATGGATTAAGAAATTTTCAGAGAGCAAAAACCTATCCAATCTCTCCATTATACAAGCTAAGCCTTGCCTTATGTTAGACCAAGTCATAAGGCCATTATCCGGTTGGATATCCACAAGATGGAGGTTTGCAATATATTCGCTCATGAGGTCGGTGCTTTTGTCCAAATTTCTATTTCCCCCCCTTTTCTCATCCAGAGAGAGGATGGTATTGAAATCTCCTCCGATCAAGATCCAAGATTTAGGAAAATGAGAGATAATATGAGTAATATCCTTCCACTGTCTTCTTTTTTCCTCCAAAGAAGTCGGAGCATAAACGAGTAATGCAGAGCATAATCTGGTTGGAATGTCTACTTTGAATAGCTATAGCCAACAAACCCCAACTGCCAACCATATGGTGAATAACTACCTCTTTTGGGTCCCAAAGACAAGCAATGCCACCCGAAGTCCCTTGGGAGCCGAGGGAAACCACTTTTCAGTGGCCAAATTTTACTGGCAATTAAGTCCATATCCTCCATTGACATCTTTGTTTCTTGAAGGAAAACAAGATGTGGATGATTTATCTGAATCATTCTTCTAATTTCATTTTGTTTTGAAAGACTCCCTTTGAGTCCTCTAATATTCCAAGTGATGATCTTCATTAATACCAGGGCTAAAAAATTTGGGAAGGGCATTAATATTACCTTCCTCTACAAGCTTTTCACCTTCTTTTACCATATGATATTGATTGGTCTTGCGACCTACTTTTTGATTAGAATCCATCTTCAATTTTTTTTCCCTGTTTCTTGACTTATTCCAATTGAATCTGAGATGGCTTCTAACCTTGAAGAATGCTCGTACACAACCAAAATTTTACTAGATGGTTCAACGGAGTCTATATTGGGACCTGCATTATTTGAAGTTTTGACATTTGAAATATTGTTTTTCTTGTGTAAATTTTCTCCTTTTTTTCTGTTGAAAACCTTTGATTTGTTGGTTTGTCTCTGAGTTCTTCCCTTCATATTTAAATTGTGTTTCTAAGATTTTAGTTTCCATTATTTCCTCTTCCTCACTTGGGACATCATTTGTGGAAAGGATTTCAAACATATTAGCGAGATGACTTTGATTGATCCTTCATAACTTGGTTTTTTGAGTGTTCTTCTTCTTAGGTATTTGGAAACCTGCTGAGTTTATATCTTCTTTCTTTTGATCGGGAATTTTATTTGGGCAAGCACTGGCCAAATGACCATATTCATGGCAAATTCTACAACGAAAAGGAATGTTCTCATAGTCCACTACTTGCTCCCAAGTGTCTTCCCCAAATTGTAATGTGATATTTTTAGGTAGGGGTTTGTCAAAATCCATTAAAACACAAATTCGAGCATAAATAATATGTTCAAAATTTTGAGTACAATCAGCGAGTCATCATAAAAGTTCCTAAAGAGTTTCCAATTGAAGAAAAAATAGTAGGATTCCAAAATTCAATAGGGAGGCCAAAGAGTCTAACCCACACGGGAGCTATAGAAGGCATCTCTTCTTCGACTTTAAATTTAGTATGCCGGGGCTTCATGAAAAGCCCTGCCCTTCCAAAAAACCAAGGACCCCCTTGAAAAGTTTTCTCTCTATCTTCATTATTAGCAAATAAAACAAGAAAATAACCATTTGGATAAATAGATATTTGTAACTCACCTTTAGTTTTCCAGCTTTTTGCAGCCCAGAATTTGAAAGCAGATAGACTCGGACGAAAACCCATGAACCGACAAATTAGTCCTCTTTTTTCCAAATCTTCAATGCCAGTCTGAATGTTACCCATATCAAGCTTAACAATAGGAGTTCCATCAGTTGCTTTAAGACATCCTGACTCTATTTTCCTGGGATCAATCTTAGGCATTCTTAGAGGTTTATGGGAAGCCCTAATATTGATATTAGCATTGGGTTGAGGCTGTCCACCATGAAGGGCATCCCTAAAATTCATTTTTGGGACTGAGTCTTTAAAATTCTTACCCTTGATAGGGGTTTTCACAGTAGAATTATTTTGTGGGTGCACCTTAGCACCAGATTCACTTGAGATATGAGCCATTTTTTGATCAACTGCTTGAAACTTGTTTCGTGATCTCTTTAATCCTTGCCCTAGACGTCGTGGAAAGGTATGGTTTTCACTTTTCTTTTGTGCAGCAAATTGGAAGCCGTTGTCACTCAAGTTCATAGTATGATCTATTGAAAGACAAATTTCTAACCCATCTTGTATCCCCTGCAACATTTCTTGCTAAAATATTGAGCATAAACCACAAAAATATTGGCCGCTAGGGCCCAAAGGCCCTAAAAACCAACCTCTGGAGCTGCTTGCACTCAACCCAGATGAAACCCTCGCATAGCCGCTTGCCAAATATCTCGTTCACACATAGGGATGCGCTAGGATCTGTGTTGCTCCAAATGATATGAAAATTGGTGGAGACATTCTAGGGTTTTTAGGCATCTACCCTCAAAATTTTAGCTCAATCTGAGTTCGGATGAGTGAGATATGGCCAAAACGAGTTTGGCAGTTTGGGCAGTCCTAAAAAAAACGTCTAATCGACTTGTTTGTCCAACAACCCTAAAGCTCAATTAAATGAGGATTTTTCTAGATAAATATTCCTTTTTTATTTTCATATGACAACATAGACATATGATAAATGAGTTATGTAGCAATAGGAATCAAAATTACCAACCTTTTCTTGTACTATATGCTTATCAGAACTTTTACTTATTTTCTTCCTTCAAAAGTTTTAAGTTCCTGATCATTTGACATCTTGATATTTTAAAATTTTAAGGTTGTTCTAACAAAAGTTTTATCTCTTATCTTAATTAGATATTTTAAAAATTTATAATCTTCTTATTTTGTCTATGTCTTCAAAACTTTGCTACATTATCATCCTTGGAATTCAAAAAGTATGACCTCAATGCAACCGTTATTGTGTTTTCACCTATACCAGCTTTACCTTTTGATCTAATGTTTTTACAAGTTCTTTTTAAGGTATGATTATTGGAAGTCCCTTGAGATGTGAACTACAAATTATGATATTTAACCATAATCTTGTTAATAATAAACTCTTGGATAACACTCATATGATTACATCCAATGAAGGATTAGATTCACAATCTTCATAGAACTTTAAATGTTATTTTTCCTTCAAAATGTTAAAATAAAAATTAAGCTTCAAAATCAATAAAGTTTTATTTCTTAGTATTACAACCTAGAAGCTTAAAAAATATTTATCATATTAATAGTGATAAACTATTTTAACATATAAAATAAAATAATAACAAGTAGTCCCTATTGGGAAAACCTAGTGGTATGTCATTGGACTGTTATCTAGGCTACAAAAGTTAGAATCATGGGGAGGGAGTTTTTTTCATTACTTCAAATAATAAATAATATCAAAACATATTATCATTTTAAGGATGTTAAAATATTTTAAATTATAATGAAACTTCTCATTTTGAATATATAAAAGAATATAGTTGAAGAATTGCACAATAATCTAATGTGATAACTATTTTACAGTAAAAAATATCAAACAAAAAGGGCATTTTTTTTTGGTAAGTTAATAATTTTAATTATCAATAGAGGGCATTTGAAAGGTGGCCCAATGCCTTGTACAACAGCGAAACAAGAAGAGGAACACAAGAGGAAACCTAAAAGGAACACAACAAAGAGGCAAAAATCCTGCTACAAGAAAAATAAGCCAACCTCGAATAGAAAGGAACAAAAAGAAACAGGCCTACAACCAGTAGGACTAAACTAGACCAAAACCTTCAGACCGAAGGAATGAGAAAAAGACAACAGCAGGTGGAACATCCTCTCTTAGAGAGGAACGTCAGTATGCATAGGATAAGCGACAACAATTTCTAGCATGGTATCCTTTACTTCATCCTTAGGTGCGTTCTTTGGAACATCCTTCAAAATATCAATACATGCTTCCTT
Organism: Wollemia nobilis; assembly: GCA_028583015.1. NCBI lineage: Eukaryota > Viridiplantae > Streptophyta > Pinopsida > Araucariales > Araucariaceae > Wollemia > Wollemia nobilis. Next base: position 366,306 of record JAQPPZ010017244.1, read on the forward strand.
TGCAATCTCCACCACGTACTCATCTTTGTTGTCACCCTTGGAATTAGAGGGACCCTCAGCAATGGAAAAGGTAGGAATGTCCTCAAACGTATCACAAAATAATAGAATATTGAGAGCTTGGCAATGATCCTTAAGCCTTGAAATTGCTTTCCTGATGGCCATGTGGGCTATTTGCAGATGATCAATTATGGCAGAGGTTTCCTGGACAACAAGTTTATGAAGGTATTTCTCCACAATATCAGGTGAATTGGAGTGATCCCTTTGTGGGTTTAATAGATGTGGAAGGAGGGGTTTCAGAAATTTCTTTAAGCTTGAGCCTCTCGAAACATCTAACAGGTGTACTCTTAACCTTGACATTTTTTCTAACATTGAACTCAGGAAGAGGTTTGTCATTTTTCTCCTTCCTCTTAGGTCTAGAAATTTTAGGACTAGGAGTTAAGGAAGAATTTTCTTCATCGGACTCTAGGGCGGGGATGTTTTCTTTGGGGAATTTCAAAAGGAGAAATCTGTACAGGACTTTAAAAATCCCTTAATGACAGGGCAAAGCCTCCTCCTTTTTTTGGGAGGGGGTTATGGTGTAATCTATGGACCAAAATAGGGTAGTGGGAATGTTCATCATTTTCGCTTTGCGGAAGTGGTTTACAAAAGCCAAATGAAAACAAAAAAGTTGGGCTTTAGGATTATCACGTGTGAGGTATTGCATGATAGGTTTCAGAATTTCTTTCCAGGGAGTGGAAAGATGATTACATTACAGACCTTTCTTTACCATATTGTGAATCATCGAGGATTTCTTAAAATACATCAGCTCTGCTTCCCAGTTATATTTATTCCTTCTGATCACCTTGTCATCCATAGGTTGTCCCGTCAAGTCCGCTAGTATCTCGATATTAATTTGAAATTTCGCATCATGAATAGTAACCAGGCCCTTGTTCCAGGACTCAACAAAGGCTTTTGTCACCTCCTCATCAACACCAAAAAACAACTTGAAAAAATCAATCAGTGCTTCTTTGTCCTTCCATATGTCTCTGAAAATGGATTCAAGCTCGAAAACCTTAGGCTCAATGAAGACAAGTTTTCCTTCTTTCATGGTTGTGGATAGAAAATAGCGAGAAGGAGAATAAAAGAAGTGGCTAGGGATAAACGGGATAGGCAAAGAATCGACGCACTGATGGGTAAGCAGAGCATGCAAAGTGTCATATAAAAGGAAAGCGACGTTGTAGTTCTGGGTTTTGTAAGAAAGCTACAAAGGATGCTTTGAAAAGGGAAAAAACCGCCTGAAGGAACGAGATTGGCTAGGGCAAATAACAAGGCAAATTTTCAGGCATCAAATATTAAGAAAGATAACAAAAAGGGCATTTATGATTATAACTAAATTTGTAGAATATTTTAGTTTCCCTGTTATATTATCAATTAATAATGTGATCAACAATGAGACAAATAATTTTTTCTAAATATATCAAGTATTGAAGCCAAGTTAAGCCACAAGAAATATAATATTTTTGTACAATGGTTGTATTCTAAAATCAAGGATATCTTATAACTTAAAACTCTAAAGCAAAAGGTAAAACTAAAACAAACAAAAACATTTAATAGAAGTGAATGAATAATTTGTTCACATTGAATATGGACCTAATTAAAGCTCAATGTAATATAGCTCTAAAAAGAATATTAAGTATAAATATCAGTGATATGGCACATTGAATCATAGGAAGGGTGGCCCTTATTGTGCCTCTAGTTGTACTTTGCATCCTACTTCAACAAAATAATAAGTGTACAAAAACTCTTTTTCCAAAATAAGAGAACATTAATCAAGAAAAAATAGGAGGTTCTAGTTAAAAACTTAAAACCATATCCTTAAAAGTTTTGGAAGTAGTTACACTCATAAAGTAAAATATTGGTTAAGATTAAAAAAATGTAATAATTGTATATGTCCTTAGAATTAGTAAATAGAATCTAGAGAAAATAATCAAAATATAATTTTCCATATTAATGAGTTGGAATATTTCAAAATATGAAATAAAAATAAGTATTAAGCATCTAGTAAATAAAACATATATGATCCATATGGTTTTCTAAGGGAGGTCCTTCTTTATTTAATATTCTAAATTATATTTATAATAAAGTAATACAAAAATGTGTTTCCAGTAAAATAATAATTTACCAAAGTCATACATATACAATGGGGATATATATAATATAAGAAATTGTAATGCGGAAAAGTTGGAACCCCACAACCACACCTAAGATCAAGGACAAACACCTATGCCCTCAATTTTTGAAAGGATTTCATTGGTAAAATGGGTTCACCAAAATTATTTATAGATTTACCCTAAATATATATTTTGTGTTAATTATACAAATAACTAAGGTTTATGATCCAAACCTATTCTAGTGCAAGATGATGATATGCAAAATGTAAATGAAGACAAGTTATGGAAAATTAACAAATAATACTTAATCTAATGCTTTCTTCTTATTATTATTTTCAATAATTGTGTCAAATGATACCTTTTTGTTTTTCTTTCAAAGGAAGAGAGATCAAAATAAAATTAATCCATAATGAAAACTAGCCTAATATGAAAAAGGCACTACATGCATTTCCTCTTTTAATGCCCTAAATACAAATAAGATGAAATTGTAAAATGTGTCCATGATGAGGCCTGGAAATGCCTCATTTTTGCACTATTTTTGATATATAAAAACTACCATATTACTAAACATGACAAATTTAATTTCCAAATAGTTGATTAGAATATATATTTGTTAAGTGTTTGCATGATTTTATGTTAAGAACATTATCTCTGTTTTGGACTATTTTCAGCATTTTGTGACTGTTTTTGCTTGATTAAATAGTAAATAAAATATGTATTTCAATTAGCCAAATGTTGTATGTTGAGTAAAGGAGGCCCTATGATGTTTTGTCATTGTTGTCAACACAATCTAGGTATACTTGTAAAAGGTCAAAAATGAGTATCATGTCAATTCTAGTGTTATACTGTAGTAAAATTACATTTTGAAGGTGTGAACAAATTTCTCTCATCAAGAACTACAACTTTACATTTTGAAGCAAGTCAATCTGAGCTGTAGATAAAAAGTTATGAAGGTTACATCATGTTCATGCCTGGAGGGTGGGCAGCAGTAACAGGTGCAAATTTGCATTAAGGGAAACATTGGTGGATCTACTAGGAATGAGCCAAAGTGATTTAAGTTACCAAATTCATACCAGTGGTAGTTCATAGTATAGAGAACACATAACCCAAATTTGAAGCCATATGGACAAGTAATATGGAAGTTATGACGCCCATAAAATGATAGTTTCACACTTTTTGACAGCTAGAAATTCTGGTAAAATCTATGTTAGAAGCCAAATTGATAGCGATGCTGGGAGTAATTACTAAATATTTAAGAGCTAAAAATTGAACCAAGTATAGTTCATACAACCAAGAACACATGGATACAATTTGGTATATATTGGAGTTATGAGGCACAAGTTATGAGCACTCCAAAAGGGTAGTTGGGCATGTTTTGACAGTTGGAAAAACAGGTGACAGTCCATACAAATTCCAGCCACCTGTCACTATGAAGGAAGGCATGGAATTTACCAAGGAGAAAGGGTGAAGTCAGTTGGATTTACCTCCTAGGAGCTAGATTTATAGGCCTACATGGAAGCAGCAACCAAAACCAACATCTTGAGGACATTCTGAGATTAAGTTGCATCTACAACTAGTTATTCTAAAGATCTTTAGAGTAATAGGGGAAAGTGCTACAGTTTGACTTTCTATGGTTTCCAAGTAGTTTAAAAAGTAACTTAAGGTTGAGGTAAGATAGGGAAAAGTATCCTACAGCTGTCCCCACCATTCCTTGCTGACCAAAAGATACAGCTCACAATGAAGTCAACTAATGCAACTTACTTTGTCTTGAAATAGACCCAGAATAGTTGCAGCATAATAGGAAATTAAGTTGCAAGATAGAAATGACATATTTTCAAGTGAAGAAAGGTGTGCAATATGTTTCTAAGACTCCTCCAATGCACTCCTACCACTAAAGATGCTTTCTAAAGGCCAATGACTACTGTTGCAACACAAACTATCTAAAATTACACTTATTTCAGATCCAAAATTATTGGCAAATCACTATAAAATAACAATTAGGTCGATTTGAGCATGAAATATATTGTAATATTTTATTATAAATAACACAGCTCCCTTCTTGGTAGAGCTAAGTAGGAATTATGATGCAGGAGCATCCAGTGGTGTAAGAGTGATCTTGCATCACCTAAAAAAAAAAATTTGTAATTTTTTTATTTTATTTTATTTTGTAAAACTAGTAAAACTTGCAGGAGATTTTTGAAGGTCTTAGAGGTCGAATTTGAGGATTTTTGGCTAGACATGGGCCAAAGGCCCCGCTTAGCTCGTTTCATGCCATTTTCAAAAACATGTTGTAATAGTCAATCGGGTTAATGACTGCAAAGTTATGACCTCGACAAGTTGCCCCCAAAATTCAAATTTCAATTTGAATGGTTTTAGGTGGGAAAAAGGGAAAATAGGGTATTTGAGGGAATTTTCAAAATTGTAAAGGGGCCTTCTTCTCTTGTATCCTTATTTTTTTGGCATGAAAGTAATGAAAGGTTTGATTCTCTGACTAGTTCAAAGGAAAAATACCTGTGTATTATTTGTTTGGTGTTGCTAGTGTAATGTGATCTACACCAAGTAGTATCAGAGCACGAGTTCTTGAGTGTGTAAACAGATCACCGGATGTGAGATAGTTTGCACCAGGATCTGTGGTTAGGGTTTGTGAGAGAAGTGAGCAGAATGCCTCCACGAAGAAATCATGGTGGTGGGAGAAATATGGTTCCAGAGGAAGATTTTAGAGCTTTGCAAAGGCAAGTTCAGGCTCTACAAGAGGAGCTGCATGGAGGGTTTGAGCCAAGGAGAGAAGAAGGTAGTGAAGATGAAGTTGAAGAAGAAGACCAGTTTGAGGAAGAAGAAGAGGCAGTAGATCCTGCACAAGCCAGGTTATACAGAGCCATATCTCAGATTAGAAAGAGACCAAAGATGGAGGTTTCTACGTATTCTAGAAATCTTGATCCAGAGGAGTTGATTGACTAGATCAATGATTTGGAAGAATACTTTGAGTATGAGGAGGTTGAAGATCCTGATAGGGTCAAGTTTGCTAAGACCAAGCTGAAGGGTCATGTCAGCATATGGTGGAAGGGAGTGTAGCTAGACAGAAATAAAAGAGGAAAATAAAGGATAACAAAATGGGAGCGAATGTTGGAGAAGTTGAAGAGGCAGTTCATCCTAGGTGACTATGAGTTGGATCTGCTAAAGAAAATGCAAGGTTTGAGGCAATCAAGTAAGTCTGTTAAAGAATACATAGAGGAGTTTTATAAAATTGTAATTAGAATAGGCCATTCAAAGGCCAACAAGGAGAAGGTAGCTCGTTATATTAATGGGTTACGAGCAAGTATTCAAGAGGAGTTAAGTCTAGTCAGGATGACCACCATAGAGGATGCTTACCAGTTTGCCCTGAGGGTTAAAGAGAAGCTGAACAGAAGGTTTGAGAGCAAGCAAAGAGGAAGAGGTCATGGTGGAAGAATTGGTGGAAGAACAAATGGAGGACGAAACAAAGATTATAATAAAAATGGAGAAGCCAGCAGTAGTCAGGACCAAAAGGGAGATAATGCTTACCGCCCCCATGATCAGAACAATGGTTACCAGAGAGGAAGAGGAAGGTCTAGATGAGGGTTTGGAAGAGGATTTCATGGAACCTATTTCCACTGTGGTGAAGAAGGACATCAAGCATACGAGTGTCCACAGCACCAAGAGAGGACAAATAGGAGGCCTAAAGGTAATGCCCAAGTTGCGATCATTGATGAAGGTGCTGAATCTGAGCACTCTGAAGAAGCAGAAAGAGGAGAAGTTCTAATCACAAGGAGAGCCTTGTTGAATGAGGAGAGAGACCCAGATCAGAGGAAGAGCTTATTTTGCACAAGGTGTAAATGTGTAGGTAAGATCTGTAATATTATCATAGACAATAGTAGCATAGATAACCTAGTTTCAAAAGGAATGGTTACCAAATTGCAATTAGAGAGGAAGAGACACCCACATCCATATCGAATTGCATGGTTACAGAAGGACCATAGGGCTTTGTTCAGTGAGCAATGCTTGGTAAAATTTAATATTGGGAATTACCGTGATGAGGTCCTGTGTGACATCCTGCCTATGGATGCTTACCATTTGTTGTTGGTAAGGCCATGGCAGTTTGATCGATGTGCAGTGCATGATGGTCATGCCAACACTTACTCCTTGAAAAAGAATGGAGTGTGCCATAAGTTGAATCCCCTGAAGGAGGTGGATGAAAAGGTATGTAGCAGTGCTAGAATTTGTTTAGTTGAAGGGAGAACATTTTTGGATGGTTTGAAGCATGAGCATATGTGCTATGCATTAATTCCTAGAGTTAGGGAATAAGAATGCAAAGATACCCCAGTAGAAGTCTTAGGTCTGTTAGAAGAATTTCTAGATATTATATCAGATAATGTGCTTGAGGGTTTACCACCAGTAAGAAAAATCAGTCACCATATAGATTTGGTACCATGATCTAGTTTACCCAATAAGGCATCCCATAGAATGACTCCTGTAGAAAGTGAGGAGCTAAACAGGCAAGTCCAAGAGTTGCTAAAAAAGGGACTAATTCGGGAGAGCTTGAGTCCATGTGCAGTACCTAAAGTACTAGCACCAAAGAAATATGGAGAGTGGAGAATGTGTACGAGACTCTCGAGCTATTAACAAGATCACCATAAAATACTGATTTCCATTGCCAAGGATGGATGATATTATGGACTGTTTGAGTGGAGCCAAGTACTTCACAAAGATTGACCTGAAGAGTGGGTACCATCATATTCGTGTCAGAGAAGGAGATGAGTGGAAGATAGCCTTCAAGACTAGAGAGGGTTTGTATGAGCGGTTGGTCATGCCATTTGCGCTAACCAATGTGCCAAGCACATTCATGCGGCTGATGAATGAGGTATTGAAGGAGTTTTTAGGAAAATTTGTCATTGTCTATTTGGATGACATTTTAATATTTAGTAGGACCCTGGAAGAGCACCTGATGCATATCAGAAGGGTTTTTGAGAAGCTGAGGGAGGAGCGGTTGTTGATTAATTTGAAGAAGTGTAGTTTTGTGACGAAGGAGTTAGTGTATTTGGGATTTGTCATCTCAGCCGAAGGTCTAAAAATGGACCCAGAAAAGGTGAGGGCTATCATTGAATGGCCTACTCCAAGAAGCATAACTGAGGTAAGATCATTTCATGGTCTAGCAAGTTTTTACAGAAAATTCATTAGAAATTTTAGCAATATTTGTGCACCCATGACAGAAACAATGAGAGGGGATAAGAAAGAATTTAAGTGGACCTTAGGAGTAGATAAGAGCTTTGATATGTTGAAGAAGAAGGTCACAGAGCAACCTGTTTTGGCACTTCCAAATTTTAATAAGGTATTTCAGGTAGATTGTGATGCTAGTGGTAGTGCCATAGGAGCTATATTGAGTCAAGAAGGTAAACTTGTTGCTTACTTTAGTGAGAAACTCAATGATGCTAGGAAGAAGTATTCAGTTTATGATCAAGAGTTTTATGCTATAGTTCAGGCTCTAAAGAAGTAGAGGCATTATTTGTTGCCAAAAGAGTTTGTTCTATATACTGATCATCAGGCCTTACAATATATTAATAGCCAAGGGAAGCTAAATTAGAGGCACTTGAAGTGGGTTGAGTTTCTACAGAGTTATACCTTTGTGTTGAAGCATAGGAGTGGAAAGTCAAATAGAGTTGCAAATGCCTTAAGTAGAAGGCAGTGTTTGTTGATAGAAATGAAGGTGGAAGTTGTAGGGTTTGAAGAACTTAAGGGTTTGTACCCTACAGATCTTGATTTTGCAGAGGTTTGGAGGGCTTTCTTGGCACCTGTTACTTTGGACAGGACTAAGTGGTTGGACTTTTTGATCCAAGATGGAATGTTGTTTAGAGGAAATCAATTATGCATTCCAAGGAGTTCAATGAGGGAGAATCTAGTCAAGGAGAAACACAGTGGAGGGTTGGCTGGACACTTTGGTCGGGATAAGACCATTGCCCTTGTTAGTGAGAACTACTATTGGCCACAGTTGTAGAGTATGCCAGATGGCGAAGGGTGTGAGACAGAACACTAGATTATATCAGCCATTACCTGTACCAGAGAGACCATGGAAGGACATCAGCATGGATTTTGTTCTTGGCCTACCAAGGACACAAAGGGGAAATGACTCCATATTTGTGGTGGTTGATAGGTTTTCAAAGATGGCACATTTTATTCCCTACCAGAAAACTAATGATGCAGTTCATGTTGCAGGTTTATTTTTCAAAGAGGTGGTACGACTGCATGGTCTACCAAAGAGCATAGTTTTTGACAAAGATACCAAGTTTGTTGGGTATTTTGGAGAACCTTGTGGAAGAAATTGAAGACAGATTTGAAATTCAGTTCTACATACCACCCACAGACTGATGGACAAACAGAGGTGGTGAATAGAATTCTAGGTAATCTATTGAGATGCTTGATAGGAGATAAGCCCAAGGGATGGGATTTGGTTTTGCCACAGGTGGAATTTGAATACAACAATTCTGTCAACAGAAGTACTAACAAATATCCATTCCAGATAATATATGGGAGCAGTCAAGAAATGCTTCGAGTTGAGGAGGATGGATACGAGGGGAAAAGTGCGATGCTTGAAGTCGAGGACTTTGCAGAGCATCCGAAGAGCTTGCTTGAAGAAGTGAAGAAGAATATTACTAAGATGAATACTCAATATAAGACAAGGGCAGACCAGAAGCGACGGTTAAGGAATTTGAAGTGGGAGATGAAGTTATGGTCCATTTTAGAAAAGAGCGGTTTTCTGCTAAAACCTATAACAAGTTGAAGATGAAGAAGTTTGGACCATGCAAAATCATAGAAAAATGGGATTCAGGCAATGCATATGAAGTGGAATTTCCAAGTGGGCTTAACATATCACCTATTTTTAATATTTCAAATTTGGTAGAATACCATGAAGTAGACAATGGTGAGGGACCAGTAGTAGAATTGTGGAATATTTCAACATCTACTCTAGATACGGAAGAGATAGAAGAGATCCTAGATACATGCATCGGCAAAAGTACCAAAAATAGGCAGTATGCAGAATATCTGGTTAAGTGGAAAGGTAGACCTGTTGAAGATTCATCTTGGTTGTCGAAGGCTGAGGTTGAATGCCTTGGTTTTCTTCCAACAATAGAGAAGTGAAGGTCACTTCTCAAAATTACCCTAGGTGTCTGATGCAGGAGCATCCAATGGTGTAAGAGTGATCTTGCATCACCTGAAAAAAAAAATTGTAATTTTTTTATTTTATTTTATTTTGTAAAACTAGTAAAACTTGTAGGATATTTTTGAAGGTCTTAGAGGTCGAATTTGAGGATTTTTGGCTAGACACGAGCCTTGGCGCGAAGAGCCAAGGATCGCCTCGCTTAGCTCGTTTCATGTCGTTTTCAAAAACATGTTGTAATAGTCAATCGGGTCAATGAGTGCGAAGTTATGACCTCGACAAGTTGCCCCCAAAATTCAAATTTCAATTTGAATGGTTTTAGGTGGGAAAAAGGGAAAATAGGGTATTTGAGGGAATTTTCGAAATTGTAAAGGGGCCTTCTTCTCTTGTATCCTTATTTTTTTGGCATGAAAGTAATGAAAGGTTTGATTCTCTGACTGGTTCAAAGGAAAAATACCTGTGTATCATTTTTTTGGTGTTGCTAGTGTAATGTGATCTACACCAAATTATAACAGAGGAGATTAGTTAGTAGCAGCAAATAGGATAGTACAATAATTTTTTGTAATAATTTCAGCATGTTTTGACAGTAATAAAAGTGCATTTCTTTTGTCAAATTTTGTTCTGATTTTTAATTAGTTAAGGAGTGTTTTTCACCTCCTTCTATATCATGAAGTATGGGCCCACTTTCAGATCTAGAAGGAGTATTTTTATGGTAGGTTTTAATCTATAATTTTGCTGCAGTAGAATTAATAGATTGTTTGTCAGCTTTTTTTTTCTTGTTTTAAGTTTTTATGTGATGTTATTTATATTTTCCTATTATGTTTTTGGACAACATTTGTGTGTGTGTTAGTTGATAAATTAGATTAAACATTTATTTCCCTTATTTTCTCTGCTTTCCATGTTTTCCTTATTTATATATTTCACTTTTCATTTCAGTAGATTTTATTTTGCTGTCAATTCCTATAGCAGAATCTTGACGACCTTTTGTGGTAGGACATTGACAGGTGTTTTAGAATAAGTTTCATTCCCTAGAATAATTTCAATTCTACAAAAGTAAACTAGGTTTCAATTTTGCAAGTGTAATTTAGGATTTCATTTTTAGCAACATTTCAATTTAGCAATTTCAATTATGTTATTTTAATTCTACAAAAGTAGATTAGATTTCAATTCAGCAATTTCAATTCCTGCACTTGTAGTTAACTTTCAATTTCTATAAATTAGAATTAATTTTTATTCCTTACAAGTTTCCATTCTACAGATTAGGTTTAGTGTGACACCAAAAGACTAAACCAAATCTGTCTCACCCAATAAATGCTTGAAATCTGAATGCCTAAATTGTACTCTGCCCTAACCTTCTATCGTAGACATCCTTAGACACCACCCCAAATTGATAAATCATTGAGATTAAATGATGGGATTAACGACACTCATCAGTCCAAGTTATCTTTAGGTATGTAAATGGATTTATTTTAAAATAAATATAATGCAACCAAAATTAGTAAAAGGTAATTCAAAATTTAAAGACAAATGAATGCAATGAGATAGGATTGCATGGAAATCAAGATCCATAAATCTAAGATATCTTGTGCCTTCTTAAAAATGTGAAATAAATATTATATTTTTTTTTTTAAATATGAATCAACAAACATACATGCAACTTAGCCTAAAATATACCTATATGCACTTCACATTCCTTGCCTATGCCAATAAATGAAAAATTTTACTCCTATTATCACTTTCATGAAGGAAAGAAAATTTATCTTCTTTTCTTTTCCTCTTGAGTAAAAGAGAGTCACAAACATGCAAGTATGAAATAATGTAGGACTTAGTCTAAGATTCTATGATAAAATCTTAGGTCTAAACAAGATTAAATAAGATATGTCATATATGCTTTCAATCTTTCAATACTTCATGCATACAAGAAAGGGATTATCTACACAAAACTCTTAATATTACTAAAATAAGTTATCACACAATTGATTATAAATACAAAGGAAATCTACAAATACTGGTAATATTGATCTAAAGACTTGTTGATTTTTGTTTGTGATGTACAAAACCCAAGAAAAATGCATAAATTCAAGAGATTAAATATTACTTAAATGCATAGAAGGAAGAAACAAAGGTCTATGTTCCTATTTGTATAGAAGCATTGAGGAGTATAGAAGCTCCACAATGCTTTTGTTGTATGGAAGTGTTGTACAAAATTATGTATAGTGTTTTTATCATGTACTTGCAAAACAGAAACCTACTAAATCAGAAACACAATGATACTTGTCATTTTTATAGGGCTTGTCCAATCTAATCAAAATTAACAGACTAGTTTGATATGAGAATCAAGACCCATTTTCCTTTTACGGTAAAAAAAGCACAAAATAATGAAATGAAAGTATTAAGGTTTGCTAAAACAAAAATACATTAATCTAAATATGTGCCAAAAAATGTGTTCAGGTGCATTTGGCCACCGAAAAGACATTCAAGTGGATTTGGGCATCAACCTTGATTAATGTCACTTGTGCTTAAATAAAATATTGCTTGAGGATGATGTTGATTGAAGAGAATCTTGCTTGAAGCCCCAATATAACCATTTGATATAGAATATTGTTGATGCAATGATAAAAGTTATAAGACTTCCTCCTTTCAAAGCAATTCTTCCAACATGTACCTATAAAATTTCTTGCTTCTTCCTTGTGTAATTTTACTAGAATATACCTATAAAAAATTGTCCTTTATTTTAGCTCCCCAAAGGGGGGTTTTATAAAACTTTCATTCCTTTGGAAGGTTCATTAATCATTGCATGAGATAAAACTAGTATGTGTAATTCAAAAGGGTGAGGTGTCCAATTATGCTAGTTGTATGGCTTGATTGAGGTGTTAACTTAGATTGTATGGAGTTAACTACCATGTTTGGTAGTTGCATGAATTTGATTGATCTTTGATTGGTAGTTTTGTCATATCTACATCCACCTACCCATCTAGGCAAAATATCCAACAAGACAAGGAAACCTACATATTGTGTAGATTGAACAATAGGAAGCATCACACGTGGAGGACCATTTGTGGGGCAACCTATAGGATTTTTAATTGAGTCTAGATCCTCATAAGAATTAATCCTTTATGCAAAAATTCATCCATGAGCTAAGGTCAAGGATTTTTATAGGGAAAGGAATTGCAATGGAAGTAAAAAATAAGAAAAGTACATACTTTGCAAAAAATTAAAACCTAAACTACATGGGGTGATACACCAATAATTAAAACCCTCCCAATTCAAAAAAGTGGTCATAAATGAACATAGGCTCCATAAACTAATTGTTGGAGATATTACATTATTTGGCCACTTGTAATATTAGTTTTATAGATGATTTATATTTTATATAATATATGTATCAATATGAGAGAAAGTGTAAAGTGTCAATAGAGAATGAAGAGTCACATGATATGTGGCAAGTTTAGAGCTTTGTCTTTATGAGAGAAATATAAAAGGTTGCATCTCCCAGATGAAAGAGGAGAGCAATAGTTAGAGTACTGAAAATTCATGTAAATTTATATATTGGAGCTAAAGCTTCATGCAATGTAATCAATCTAAATCATTCTTGCAATAATGTGATATTGTGTATATTTAAATTATATTTGTAAGATATTGTTGTTATTTCAATAATAAGTTTCATTGTTATTTTTTATTATTAGTATATATTTTATTTATACTTGATCTTGGTTGAAGCTTATTGTGAGTTAATCTATTCATAAAGCTAATGGTATCAGAGCCACACTAAGATTACTTGTATATGATCTAGGACAATCATCGCTATCCAACAACAAGCCCAAATTAAGGAGAAGCTTCTTTGGAATAGTAAAATTGGTTTGTATCCTACAAAAATAGAAATAGTATATTAAGGACAAAAAGGTTGAGGATAGCGAGGAAGAAAGTAGAGAGGGGAGGGCTCTGGTCCCTCCCCTGCTCCCCCTCCCATGGCTCCTGGTTCTTGCCCAGTCCCTGGCTCAACCCATGTCATCCCTCCCGGGGAGTGGTTGTTTGCAGATGATCTCCTGGGGGGAGATCCTTCTCCACTATCTGCACCCCTCCCGATCGGCTAGGGTTTCCTTGGTTGTTTTTTCGGACTGGTGCTTCCCAGGGATCCCTATTTGGTTGGGTATCCCTTCCCTTTTTCCCTCAGGCTTCCCCCTGGGGCTTTTTTATAGGTTATTCGCATGGATCTGGTCCCCTGCGTTTCTCGGTGCGGTGGAGGTGACGATTTAGGGTTTGGACAGCTTCCCCATTTTTCTTGTGAATCCTCGGTGGGCTATGTGCTTGGATGGGATTCTTGGTCCCTCGACGGGCTCTGTGCTTGGATGGGATTCTTGGTCCCTGCTGCTGGGATCCTCTTTTGTTTTCCCGAAGCGGGTTCCTTGTGGTGCAACTCTCTGGTCACTTCTTGATGGGCTGGATCCTCTCTTTGCTGGCTGTCGGCTTCCTACAGGATGGCTCTCGCTGAACTGAATGTTTTACCGGTGGGCGGGATGGTTTCTCCACAAGGCGGGATCCGCAAAATCCGTCGGTTTTCCTGCAAGGCGGGATCCTTTCTTTTCTGTTGGTTTCCTGGATGGCGGGATTTCCCTGTTGCTTCCCGCTAGGCGGGACTGTTTGTGGTGGTTTTGACTGCTTCCCGCGAGGCGGGATTTTATTGTAACGGTTTTTCTGTGCTTCCTGCTGGGTGGGATCTTCTCGATGGTGGTTTTTGGCTACTCCCCGCTGGGCGGGATCTCCAAAACTACTTTCTTTCTTATTTGTTTGTTTCCCGCTAAGAGGGATTGTTTCATGCTTACTATTACCGTTGGGCATGATTTCTGTTTTGGTGTTCAGTTTCAAGGGATTGATGCCCTAGGCCCATTGCTTATGTAATCAGGTTTTGGGATCCTTGTTAAAACCCGCTATAAATACAAACACTTATAACTATCAAAAAAAAAAAAATTGAGGATAGCAGTTTAGAGGCAGCGAGCTTAAAATTTAAAAATATTACATTTGGAGAAAGCAAGTAAAAAAACTTGAAGGTAGAAAGAATACTTTAAGATAATATAAATTCTTGAGGATAATCCAAGTTAAAGGATAGTGTAAGAACCACACAAGGTAGAATAGCTTGGAGACCAAGATAGAGGCAAAATTTGGAAGGAAAGTTTGAATGTCACAAGGACAAAATTGAAATAAATATTCAACAAGTTTTGAAAGGTATATAATAGCAGTTAGATAATATGTAAAGGTATATTCATAGAAGTCCACATTGGATAGAAAGAATTAAAGGAAACAATTCAAGAGAGTAGGATATCATTCATATTGAGAAAAGAAAAATAATACAATGTTATAATAATAATATTTGGTAGTGTTAAGGCATTCAAGACAACACATTGCTTAAGTCCACAAGGGAATAATCGAGATATAGTTTTCATTTGAGGTGAAGCCACAAAAAATTAGGATAATAAAGGGAACGTTCCAAGAGAATGTAGATTTTCTAAGGTGCCACTACGTTGAAGAAGACAGACTTTATTTGGGAAAGAGAAACTTCTATTCGACCAAAAAATAGAGAATGTTATTCAGCCATTTTTCAAGTGAAGTCAATCAGCAATCTTATGGAATAATTTTGAAGTGCAAATTCATGTCTAAATTCTAAGGTATAATAAAAAGAGTTCCACCAGCCAACCAACAATTGAAGGAGCAATCTTTAATACCATAATCTACATACAAATTTACGTGTAAATAAAGTGAGAAGAAATGAAAATATTGTAAGCACCATTTGCATCAAAGGAAGTGTTATTATTGAAGTAAAGAGGAAACACCATTGCAACATAGATAAAAAACATGAGTATGTAGGAATATCCAAGGGTGGTTCCATTAGAGATATTCTAACATAGGTGTCAAGCTTACCCAAACAAAGGAAACAAAGCATCAACTCTAGAGCCATTCGAATGACATCTATCAAAGAGGAATTTCAAGAGATAAAGCTTCCAGGGAGAAAGAATCAAAGTGTTAGCTATTGGAGAGTCAAGCATCAAGGTTTGGAGAATCAAGCACCATCTATCAAATATCTAAGCACTACATGGAGTCAAACATTTGAGTTTCTAGCAAGGATATATTGGATAGGTAAAATAATCATTTGAGAATCGTGTGCTAAGTTGAGCATTATGAAGGAGCATTCAAACATCACAACATTGTAATGTCTTTGGAATAAGCATCAAAACCGAATTCAAACATTCATTTATGAAGTCGTACACCACATTGGAAGAAGGAAAGATAGAACAACAGTGAAAACCTAATGTCCACCATAGTTGGAGATACTGAAGGAACCTACTCTTATTGTTTTTGAAACATCCAAGAAGAATATCTATGCAGTAAATATATATTAATTCTGAGTGCATGGAGGTTGTATTGGGGATATTAGCACAGGTGCATGTCCACAAATGGCATGATAGGGGCCCCATGTAGGGGAAATCCTAACTAGGTTCAATGTTTGAATCAAGGTAGGAGAGTCATTACAAAGGATAGTTTTTTGAGTGCAAGTTTGAACATTGAAGACTAGCCAAGCATGCTTATTAAGGAGGTAATCAAATTTTAGGGTTTTTGAATTTGATTTTTTTATTAAAGTGGAGTGATAAGGTTTTTTAAGTTAATTATTTGATTTTTTATTTTTCTAAGGCTTCTATGTTTAATATTAGAAAGATAAAACTAGTAATAGTTTAATTAAAGATTAATTTATAGGAGTAATTTATTATTGATTATTTAAATTTTTTAAAATTTGAATGAAAAAATTTAAACTTTAGATTTTTCAATATTCGATTGAAATATTTGAATAATCAAATTTGCAAGACAAAAGGGTTTCAACCTCAAACTTGGGAAATCAAATTTGTAAAACCTAGTTTCTAACAATTTGGAAGAAATAAATAATTCAACCTCATAGGTTTTGTAATTTAAAATTTTTGATTTATCTAAACTTAAGGAGTTAAAAGGATTACTACTTTACAAGAACATGGCAAAGAAAAATCAAGTGAAATGGAAAATAGAAACACAAAAACTAGAAATACATAACTTTTCAAAAAAAATCGAAGAAGAAAATCTATGTTTTCAAGAAAAAAAAAGGGACATTTAGGATATTTCAGAAAGGTTGGAAATATTAAAATGTCATACACAAAACATGATAGAAAAATTGAAGAATAAAAGGATACATCAATAATTGAAAAAGGGTGTCTTACAATCAATTATGAAAGAAGTCAAAGATGGAAAATTTTCAATACTGTGTAATTATCTACGTTCAAAGCTTGATGAGGCATATAAAGATTCTAAAAATATTTCTACATTACCTAGTGATATAGGAAAAATGATGTATATGGTATTTATTTCTAAAGTACTTAAAGGTAAGAATAGAAGACAAGAGGAAAGATTAAATATTTGAAGAACAATTTTATTGGCGAAACAAATAATTTGAAGAATAAACTTTTTGATATTACCAGTGAAGAAAAAAAAGGAGAATATTTGATGCTCCAACAATGCATGCAAAGTGTACTTAATGATGTTAATGATTGTTATGAGTATTTTTTTGGTGTACCTATTAGTCCATGGAAAACAATCTATAAGGTAATTATTACTCTAAATATTTCTAATATAAGAAAGCAAGAGAAGGTTGAAAATTTTGGGAACAAATCAATGATGAAAGATGTTTCTTGTGATAAAAATGATTTAAGGCCCATGATGATAGATGCATGTTGTGATACTAGTGATATTCATCAAAAAAAAAAGATGCAAATTATGATTCTTGTCAAAATGAAAGAAAATATTATGATGCAACCAATGATACTTGTGATTTAGATTTCATGATAAATATAGAAGAACCTATTACAAAAATAGATGCTACATGTGATATAAATGATTTGAATACAATTCGTGATTGTTTAGAAAAATTGTATGCTATAAAAATTGATGTTGACATGGATTCAAATGATGATAGAGACAGGGAAACTCATAGTTGTATTGATGTTGATAGGGATCAGTCTAATGATATTTTTGGTCATTTTAAAAAGTATACTAAAGGAATTGGTTCAAAGTTGTTAAATAAAATAGGATTATAATTATACAAGTTTGAGAAAACATGGACAAGGAATAAAAGAACCAATTATACCAATAATGAGACCAAAATATAAAGGTCTTGGATATACAAGATAGAATAGTAGCAAGAAATCAGGAACTAAATTTGTGATGATAAATAGTAACATCAAATCTATGATAGGGATTGGTAGAATTAGTGACAATCGAGGACAAAACACAAAAAGGAATTTTGTAATAGAAAAAAATGTAGTCATTGTGTTAGATATGAACATAAGATAGAGAGATGTTGGAATCTCCATAGTTGTGAAATTTGTGGACAGTCATTCACAAATACTTTATCTAAAAAATAAAAAGAAAGACTACAGATTAAAAATGGATTGTGTATGGATAAACATGAATGAAAAGGATAAGATAAAAGGAATTTTGTACAATTTCTACAAAAGAAAACCAAGTATGATCAAATTTTGCTAAGGATATTACCATTGGGTAGGAAAGACCAGTGAAGTTAAAGTATTTCCACTAGGTTTAAGAAAAAATAGTGAAGCTAATATTATTACCACTAGGTTTAAGAAAAACCAGTGAATATTAAAATATTCATATTTTTTAAAGAACCAACTCAAGAAGAAAAATTGATCATTATCATTCTGCTTCATATTATTGAAAAATTTAATGTTATAGAAAGTTATCTAAGATTTTGCGATAGTGAAAAACAATCTTCAAAATTTGAGAAGCTTCCTACAATATATAGAGAAGAATTTCATCTTCGATTGCTTGAATATCATGAACTTTCCTCATGCAAGGATTGGTTTGATTTGTAGTTAAGTTTCAGATATAGATATTGATAAAAGTTTCATGTCTCAAAGATAGACCTTGAAAAGGTAGATTGAGTTTACCTATTACAATAATCTAGTTGATTTATAAGGAAGCGTATAGTATAGATTCAGGTCTTGAAGATATACCTTTATATTGATAGAGAAATGAGACTCTAGAATAGAAGTCTCATAGAAGCAGATAAAGGAGACTTGAAAAAGGTCCCATTGAAGGCAGACTCAAAGACCCTAGAAAGAGGTCCTATTGAAGATTGAATATTTGTCCTTAAAAAGAAAAGATATCATTAATGTAATCTTGTTCTACAAATATATAAATCATTTGTAGTGATGATCCTATAGATATGATGTATTATACATGTTCTAGTGGATGATCCAGACGTAAAGTTCTAGATGCAGTGACCTAAAGAAAATGATCTAGAGGCAATGACCCAAAGGCAAAGACTTAGAGGAAGTGGCCCAGAGGTAGATGCATTAGTAATGAAACAAAGACAAAGATCCTAAGGTGACTTAGATACATTGATCTAGAAACAGACACAAATAGTGAAGATTGCATACATCCAACCATGATAGAGCCAAAGTTGAAAAATGAACATTAAAAAAGAATCAAAGAATAAAGGCAAAAAAAATTCCTACAAAATGATGTAATACTGGGGAGTGTTGGAGATATTACATTATTTGACCCCCATGTAATATTATTTTTGTAGATGGTTTATATTTTATATAATGTATGTGTCAATATGAGATAAATTACAAAGTGTCAAGAGAGAATGAAGAGTCACATGATATGTGGCAAGTTGAGAGCTTTGTCTTTGGGAGAGGAATATGAAAGGTTGCAAAGGGTATGGACTTCTTTACTAGTACAAATTTGGTAGGGTAGTCTCACACATATGATGGGAGATACCTACATTGACACATAGTGGGATCTTATAGTCTAGGCCATGGAATTCAATCTTTGTGGCCAATGGTATTTTTTTCTCTTAAATGCTCTTCTGTCTATCTTCTTCCTTGTGTGAGAACCTACCACATGACATCAATTAAGGTGGAACCTCCTTCATCCAATGGTGTGCCTCCTTCATATTGGTGTGGGTACTTTTCTCCGTATGCCCCTAACTTGTCAACACATCTAATTTTGAGTCTCATCAAGGCATTTTCATCCTAGTTTTGCTCTTCTTTGACAAAAATTCCATACGAACTGTTGGATTGAAAATCAACAACTGAAGGACCTTAGTGCCTTCAATGTGGCTAGCTTGAGGTAGTAGATGAGAATGAATTATTTATGGAAGATCTAACAGTTGGCATGACTTCTTAGATTATCTTCCCTTATCTTGAAGTATTTTCATCTAACAGAAGATGAGAAGTGCATTTTGACTATTGGCCTCACTTTTAATTGAGCCTTAGAGTGAAGTGAGGGCAATAGGGAAAATTTCCCTCTAGCTTTAGTGGATCCTAGGACTTTTAGCCTACTAAAAAGGGAGTGAACCCAGACCACTTACCTTTTTCTTGGGTAGAAAGTCAAAAAATTGAAACCTCAAAAATCAAGAAAATTCAAAATAATACATCAAAATAAATAAAGAGAGAAGGGAATTAGGAAGCTTATTATCTCAAGCTTGATATTCTTGAGTAGGCACTACCTTAAAATCATGCATTTATGTGAGGAGAGCCTACATGAATTTCATACTTTATGTGTCTTTTTGGGGCAGTATTCTTTTAAGTAAAATCATGACTTTGCCTAATTCTTCAACTTTGATTATAAATTGGAGCTATTGTTTAGCTCATTCTCCAATTTTTTATGAATGCCTAATTTCCTTGTGATCATGCCCTCTGCCTATTTTTTCATGCTTTAAAGTTACTACTATATAGGAATTTTCCCCTTATACCTTTTTCCATGAACTTTGAAGGGACCTTTCATATGGTCAAGTAATCCTTGACAAGCTTTCCAACCTTATCTTTGTAGCCAAATCCCCCCTCTTCTATTTCCCCCTCTAGCTCTTGGGTTTTTTTCTGATAGGCATTTCACTTATATCTTTCTTTGTGAAATCCCAAGGATATGTTGGATTTTAAGCTAGACTATCTTAAGTCCCAATATTCTAGATCTTGAGTAGTCTCAAATATAAGAGCAATTAAAATATAATATGACCAATAATAATAATAACATTCAAGATAATATCAAATATGAATGTAAAATGGCTAAATTTATTCATGCAATAACATGAATAAAACTTGCAATATAATTGCTCAAAATATGCATACAAGCTTCAATATTATTAATGCTTGAATGTGATCTTCTTCAATACAATACATGGAGCTTTATCTCCATAATATAGCCATACAAGATGACTCTTCAAGTACTTGACTATTGCTCTCCATATGATAACTCTCACATGTCCTTTGGCTTCTCATCTTGCCACTTGTATACATGACTCTTGACTCTCTACTTACATGCACACTTAACTCTATGACACTTGCACTCTTTTACATGACACTTACACTTCTACATGCACACCTAATATATGATACTTGTGCACATCCTCACATTATATATTTGCACACTTAATTACATGACACTTGTACACTTTCTCTCATTACACACTTGCAATATTACTTACATGACACTTGTGTGTATCCTAATCATAGACACTTACATAAATGGGACATATAAATCACACTTTTAAACTATAGACTCAAACCCTATTCTAATATTTACATTGTGTACCATGGGGGTACATTAGCATGTACCAAATAATATAATATTCTTCAACACCCCCTTGCATTGTATTATTTGGTTATTGAAGAATTTAGTATTCAATATTTGTCTTCATTTTGGATCTTGTGTTCATCCAATACCTTTTTTTGTAACAATTACATGGTAATCTTGGACTATGAGTGATCCATCTTCATGTTTCTTATCTTTTTGAAAAATCAAGCAATTTATCATTAATTTGACATTGAGGTAAAATATGCTCAATAATTTCATGAGGTAATCCCATTGTATCTAAAGTAAATATTTTATTCTTGATGGACCCTATAGCTTCAATTTTGCATTGATTCACGATAATGCATTTTTTATGTTCATTTGTATATTTGAATTCCAATATTCTTCATTTTTCAACTAATTGAGCAATTGAGATAATATTATTTGGTAATCCAACAACATATAAAACATTTTCTAACACAACATCTAAAAAATACATGTTAGGTATTACATTTCCAGCTCCTTAAACATGATAAGTCTCATCATCTACAATTTTTAATGGAACATTATTTTTTATTTCCAAAGATTCAAACCAATATAACTTTTAAGTCATATAATGACTAGCACTTGAATCTATATACCAAACATCTATTTCTCTTTGTAATTTTTTATGAGATTCAAGTGATATTATTTTAAATCTATAATAAGAATTTTGAAAAAAAAATTATGATTTGGACCTTTGAATTGTTCTTTATACAACTTTTGATTTTGAAATCTTTCTCTCATG
Source organism: Wollemia nobilis (assembly GCA_028583015.1). Taxonomy (NCBI): domain Eukaryota; kingdom Viridiplantae; phylum Streptophyta; class Pinopsida; order Araucariales; family Araucariaceae; genus Wollemia; species Wollemia nobilis. The sequence continues at coordinate 388,021 of JAQPPZ010017244.1, forward strand.
AAGTATGGTTCTTTATATGTATTTTGAATATTTCTCCTATGATGTGAAGCTCCTATTTTTCTTTGTCATTTATCCATTTTCAAGTTTCTTGATTCCTTTGAAGTTGAAATCCTTTTTACTCCAAATTTCAATAATTGCAATTTCAAAAAACCTTTTGCAATACTCAAGAATTCGTTTTAAAAAATAAATTTGCATATTTAGGTTTTTTTAATTCTTTTTAAGTACTAAACCTTTAATCTCCCTACCATATTGAATTTGCAAATTCTCAATTTTTCTAATTTTTAAATTTTTCAAATTTTCTAAATATTCCTATTTGGAGTAGAAAACCTTATCTCTCCAAAGTCTAATTTATTTTTCAAATTTCAAAAAATTGAATTTTGAAATATGTTGCAAAAATATAATATCAAATATGTTTCAAAAATGCTTGATGTCTTTATAATTCCCATATTAATATTTATTCCTATGGATTTGAAAACCTTTTAACTCCCTCTCTTAAATAATTAAAGTTCCTAAGTTATCCAATTCCTTCAAATCAAACTTTAACTTAGAAATTTAGTTTTAGCACCAAAAATAAAATTGTAAATATGAAGGCAATGATTCTTACCTTTCTCTCCTTCATTGAAAAATATTGACCACAACATATAAGGCAATTAGAGCTTTCTAACTTAAAAAATTCACTAAGCAATGATCATTGACACACTTTGCTATGCTATAGCAAATTAATGAAATATTACACCACTTAACGTTAAACCATGCAAAATATTTCTTAAAATTACCTTATCCCACCTATTCTTCTATTTTATGATTGTGAATGGTGCTTCAATTAGTTTTTTTGGTATTTCCAAAAAGGTTTGGATGGCACTTCAACTAGTGCATGGAGTAATACTTTGGGTATGTCACTATGTCTGATCAAGTTCTTTTGAACAAATCTCCTTCTATCCAGAATGGCACATAGATATTTTTATTTTACCTTACAAATAGTGTGTTGTCTAGTCTTGCTCACCATGCAAATAGCTTTTTGGTTGGATTGGATCTACTTTCTGAATGGAACTTGAACTGATAGTGCTTATTTCATTCTTGATCACCTTGTTAATAACTCTCTTGAATGGTGTTTGGACTTCCTGAATGATGCTCTAGCTTATCTAATTCATTGACAATTTTAGATTGGAACTCTCTTCTTCTTTTGAATATGGCCTTTTTAAGTTTTAATGCTTCTCTTTCAATAATTTATTCAAGATTTTTCTTCCTAAGATCTCTATTTTTCTTTTTTCTTTTCTCTTTCTTAGTTTCTTTCTTGGATTGAGTTATTCAATATCTTCTTGGATTCTAGCCTAAGTCCTTTAATATATTTTTAGGTACTTGCCTAAGTTATTCAATATTTTTCAAAATTACTTGCTTGAGTTCTTCAATATCTTTCTCAAGTTCTTTCCTGAGTTTTTAAATATCTTTCTCATGTTCTTGTCTAGTTCTTCAATGCCTTTCTCAGCCTTATTGATACCGAAGCTCTATAATTTTGCTATCTAGTCAATGTCAAATATACCATAAATTTAAAGCATTGTAAATATTTTTTAGGTGAATTTTTTACACTCAATATATAATTCTCTATGTTTAGAGAGAATCCAAAAAATTAGGGTGACTTTTGATTTGTTCCCTGAATCAAGCCAAGTCCTAACATTCACTTCTTTATTAGTAGAAAGACTCCATAATATAATAACGTTTTCTAGAAATTTTATAAATCAATTATCAGTTTGCAAATTCAAAATTTGTAGCAATTTGAGTCTAGTTTTTCTTTATGTGACTCTTAACATAAATTCACATCAAAGACTTTATTTGATGCAAACAATAGAGACTACTCGAAGTAGCTTTGATACCACTGTTGCTTTTAAGCCAAACTATCTTAAGTCCTAATATTATAGATCTTTAGTAGTCTCAAATAGAAGATAAATTTAAATATAATATGGCCAATAATAATAATAACATTCAAGATAATATCAAATATGAATGTAAAATAGCATGTCATTCATACAATAACATGAAGAAAACTTACAGTAGAGTTGCTCAAAATATGCATACAAGCTTCAATATTATTAATGCTTGAATTTGATCTTATTCAATTATAATACATATAGATTTATCTCCATAATATAGACATACAAGATGAATTTTCAAGTACTTGACTATTGCTATCTGTTGGTCCAGCTTTCATGCACACCCCGGGAAAGGATGAGGCAAGGAAGCTCCGGAGACACCCACGGGACGGATCCCACTCATCTTTAGGATCTAGCTGGTTATCCAAGGTGCGAGTTACAGAGTTGGGTCGAATGGCAATTCACTCTTTTTCACTTCTGGAATAGATTTCAATATGGACTGCTCTGTTACCTTACAGGGGGTTCCTGAACTTGTTCAGTAGTTGCAAAAGTTGTTGACAATCAGATTTGACTTGATTTCTTGATCTAGCTCTCATGGGTCAGCAGATTCAAATAAAATACAAACAAAGAAAATAAAAATGGATCATTCACCGAAAACAAAGAGAGGGCAGGGTAGGGCAGAAAGAGAAGCTTATCAGACTTTAAACTGTAAAACTTAAAACTACCAATTTTATCTATGCTATCAGCTTCACAATAGAACAAATCAAAGAAGAAAGTGTCCAGTCGGTCTAAGATCACTTTCAACTAAGAGCACAAAGCAGAGTGAAACAGATCTAGCGAAAAAATTATAAATCCAAGGGCATCGGTTAAAACTGGTATCTTTCACCGACAGCCTAGCTCGCACAGTGAAGACAAAGCAATTAGAACAAACTTAACCTCAAATCTGTAATTTCCCCTAGCAGACAATAGAACAACTGAAGCCTAACAGCATATTTAATTTTGATATCTCAGATTTACAGCATATATCTAATAAAATTTAAATGGAACGGATAACAAAAGAAGATACACTTATCACACTCTCGTAAAATATTAGGCTCCTGGCCATGCTATCACAGAAAAGCTAAAGCACATCAACTCCAAGTCCAGAAACAAAGGATTTCACAAAATTTGTAAGAAATTTCTTATAAGCCTTTTATTTCTAAGTCTTCGCCTCCTGCAATTACATTTAGAAGAAGTATTTATAGACTTAGGACAGACCCTGATCTTTTCAAAAATATATTCTTCTCATAACTGCAAATATTATCACATCTAAACCCTAGGACCCGGGTTTTACAATAAAAATCGATTTAAAATCAAAGTCCAGATAGAACTTAACCCTTCAGCAAATCAAGGGAGTCAGCTGCCATAAATGGAGAAGATAAAATCTAAAGCCACTTGCATTCATCCGCATGTTGCAAATAAATGCCTCCATTAATTCTGCTGGTGAGCCGGATGAGTCACCACTTCTCCATCAATTTGATCTCCGCAAAGCCATCCCGAGTTGAAATTATCTCCATGCTATCAATTCTATCATAAATTTGCTATTGAATGCTTTTACCGGCTTCTTCTCTTCTAGCATGGCGGTCCTTGACTAAATCCACACTTTAACTTTGCCTTTATGGCCTTTCCCGGTTGTCCCGCAAGTGCCAGATGGAATCCTGCATGAAAGACAAAAAGATGCAATTAGTACTTTAATAAACATTAAATCCAAGCTTAAAACATTAAAATCAGATTAAAATCAGCTAAAAAGCTTGCATTTCGGCTTCTGCTCCGTCTCATACACGCTTTGACACGTGTCGCTACCCCAGGATGCCTTTTGTTTCCCGCTGGAATGCACTTCTGGTCAACTTTGAGGACTTTCTCTCTCCTGTCACGATTCTGCGACATGTCGCGATTTCGCGACATGTCACGAAATCGTGACGTTCCCAGTGCTGCGCTTTTTCGACTGCCTCATTGAAGTAACTGAGGAGGATAACATCATTGAGGATATGAGGGAACTTAAAGCTGACATCACCCTCTATGAACTGCCTCAGATTGTTGAACAGAAGGTTAACTTGATTGAGGCTTACTCTGGACCACCTGTTGGATTTCAAGAAAAGGAGGAAAAGATGGTAAATATGAATGTGGTCAGCCAACTTGGAATTGATGAACTGTCTCAACATAAGCCTGCAACTTCTGAACATAATGTCAAAGAAAAGGTTGTAAACTGTGTTGATGCAGATATTGGAGTTTATAAGTTCACAACTGAAGAGGTGGGAACAGTTACAACTCTAATCAATCACAACAATGATGTTTGGACATTGCACATTGATGAGGTTAAATCTAAGCAAGGCTCAGGTGAAAAGGAAAATTGTAAGCATTCTTCTAGAGGGATAAAAATTCAAATCCTGGATATTGAAGCAGTGCAGCAACCTCAAAATGTTCAAGTTGTTAAGAACCAGGGCATGCAGATAAAACATGATTTCTTTCAGTTGTCACATAATTTTGAAGATGTGGTGGTCTAGGTCTGTCAAGATTTTAAGGTATTTGATCCTGGGGGTTTTTTTACATTCAGTCCTTTTGAAAGAATTCTGCAAACCCTTCAAGTAGAAGCATAAACATGTTATCATATGATTTGTTATTATATGATTTGTTTAATTTGAAGGAGTTGCAGATTTGTTTTTCAAATGGTACAGGGAAGACAGTAAACCCAAGTCTTTCCCAGATAGCAAATTTTTGAAGCACAGTCTGGAGTGCATTTCGTCAACAGGACCTGAAAGGTAATTTTTTTTAAGGCACCATTTCTCTGCTTTCCCAACTGCTGCATTTTTTTGAGTATGAAGGGAAGTTGTAACATATGTATACATTGTAAATAAGCTTTGAAGTTTTTCATTTTATTTCTTTGTCAGTGCAGTTTTATTTTTAAATGTACGTGCGAGTTGCGATTTTTCAGTTTTCTTTAATTATTTTTCAGTTTTAGCTTGTGCAGTTTATTTCTTTTGTCAGTGCTTTTTATTTCCTTTCTTTGTCTTTTTATGTCAGCTTGTTGTTTAAGTCTGTACAGTCTTTTGTTTCAGTTTTATTTGCTTTAGTTCTTTATTGCAGTTCTTTTTCTTTGTTGTCTGTACAGTTGCTTTAGTTTATTTCAGTGCTGTTGCAGTTTAGCTTTGCTGCAGTTTAGCAGTTTTAGTTGCTTTGCTTCAGTTCTTTTAGTTTGTTTCTTTTATTGCCTGTACAGTTTTTATTTTCTTCCCTGCTTTTCCTTTTCTTTCTTTGTCTGTACAGTCTTTTGTTTTAGTTTTATTTTGTTGCTTGTGCAGTTTTATTTGCAGTCTGTGCAGTTTTGATTTTGTTTTGCTTTAAAGCCTGTGCCTGTCCTTGGAAGTCTGTGCAAAGTCCTTCAGCTTCTAAATATTTCTGTCCTTTAACCTTTGCCTGAGCAATCAATGAAAAGTCAGCCTGCTAAAAATTGTTTATTCTAAGCTGATCAATCCAGCCTCAGTCCAGTGTTCATGGTCATCACCATTCTAATTCAGATAGTCTGCTTAAACTGAACTGTAGAACTATTTTGTTATTCAGGACAAAGGTAGAGAGATGATGGGATCTTGTGTCTTACTTGCCACAGTTGTTTTAATGATAGAAAAACTGCTATGTTGTTTAGTTGGAGGAACTCCCATGGAATCCAAGAAAAGCTGGTTATGAGAGGGGACTATGCCATGTAATTATTTGGGTATCCACAGAGGCTATCAGTGCCTAGACTGAGACAGTTCCAGATTGATCAAAAAAATAAATAAATAAATAAAAGAAGATTGTGATTTCCCTAAAAGCATTTCAGATATTGATATATTTCAGAGGGAGAGATATAAAAAGAAAAGAGAAAAGAGAGAGATAAAAAAGAAGAAAAGAAAAAAGAGTTACAATTAAAAGAGGCAGCCAATATTAGATTCTGCCCTGCAGTTGTAAATTTGGGTCGTGTAAATCTAAAGGGTAACTCTGTCTAGGCTGTAAAAGGCTAAACTAGTAAACAGAGCTCTACTCGGTTTCCCCTTTTACAATCTAGAAAAGTTGATTAATCCAAGTTTATCATTCAATTCAGTCATCCTGAAGAAAGTTTATACCCTTTGAAATTGCACATCAGAAATCTTCCTTGAAGTAATCTAGCCCAGTATGTCCTTGGGAAATTTTAACAGCTTGCAGTTAGTAGTCAATTTATTGTGAAGAATGTCTGTGGCAAGGTATGATGCATGGTCTTTTTGTTTTGAAACCAGAGTCTTGGGTTCTAAAATAGTGCTACTATTTTACCCGTAGATATCGCCATTTGTTGAGAAGCAACACACCCCCACTGAAAAATGAGATTCCATCCTCTTGAAAACTCTGAAATTCCATTTTTGCAGCAGGGACCCTCTTGATAATTTTCAGGTTTAATTCCAATTTGCTTGCCTCCTTTTTAAAGTTGTGTTTTTTCTTGTATTCTAGCTGTGTTATCCAAGAATTCACTTTTTACATGCTATAAATCATTCATGCTTAAGAAAATCCTGCACCGGTACCGAGAAAAATGCTGAAAACAGTTGCATAAATTCATGAAAAATCAAACTTTCCATTTTTGGTAGTGTCGCGATATCGTGACACTTCCATTTTCAAAAATGTCGCGATATCGCGACAGGAAAATAGAAAAGCAGCTAAGTCATTTTTGTGTAGCGAAATCGTGACACTTTCCATTTTTGGAAGTGTCGCGATATCGCGACATTTCCATTTTTGGAAAGCGTCGCGAAATCGCTGCAGGATGAGGAGAGAGAAATTCGGGGAGAAAAATGTCGCGAAATCGTGACATGTCGCATTTTCATGGCAGGAGAGAGAAAATGCATGAAAATCGGCTAAGTGCCAGAAAGGGTGCGATTTCGCGACATGTACAGAAGGGCGCGATTTTGCGACATGTCGGGAAATCGCGACATGTCGCATTTTCGCGATAGGAGAGAGAAAGTGGGCTGAAGAATCAAAAATCCGCCAAGTCATTTTTGTGTAGCGAAATCGCGACACTTTCCATTTTTGGAAGTGTCGCGATATCGCGACATTTCCATTTTTGGAAAGTGTCGCAAAATCGCTGTCTGCCGGAGGAGAGAGAAGAAATCAGTATGGACCAGTGCGATTTCACGACATGTCGCGAAATCGTGACATGTCGCGTTTTCGCGGCTGGAAAGGAGAAAAAGTGGCTAAGTCCAAAAGTTGCAGCGATGCGCTGCATGTCTCAAAATCACGGGCTAAAGGGTGCAGCGATGCGCTGCATGTTTCCAAGTCGAGAGGTAAAGTTGCAGCGATGCGCTGCATGTCTCAAAATCGTGGGCTGGAGCTTGCAGCGATGCGCTGCATGTTTCAAAGTCAGGGGTGAAAAGTTGCAGCGATGCGCTGCATGTTTCGAAGTCGAAGGGTGAAAATGGTAGCGACGCGCTGCACGTTTTGAGGAAGTCTTGCAAGACAAGCATGTCACGAAATCGCGACATGCTGGAGCAAAGTTGTACGGTAGCTGGCAGGAGGCACGATTTCGCGACATGTCGCGAAATCGTGACATGTCACATTTTCGTGGCCGACAGGGGGAGAAGCAGCGCAGCGCTGGGGACGTCGCGATTTCGCGACATGTCGCGAAATCGTGACATGTCGCAGAATCACGATAGGAGAGAGAAAGTCATAAGTTGACCTGAAAGTGCATTCCAGCGGGAAACAGAAGGCATCCTGGGGTAGCGACACGTGTCAAAGCGTGAGGCAGACATGCAGAGGCCGACATGCAAGCTTATTTTGCAGATTTTAATCTGTTTTTAATGTTTTAAGCTTGGATTTAATGCTTATTAAAGTGCTAATATAATATTTTGTCTTTCATGCAGGATTCCACCTGGCACTTGCGGGACAACCGGGAAAGACCATAAAGGCAAATTTAAAGTGCAGATTTAGTCAAGGACCGCCATGCTAGGAGAGAAGCTATCGGTGAGAGCATTCAATGACAAATTTATTGCAGACTTGATAGCATGAAGACAATTTCAACACAGGGATGGCTTTACGGAGACCAGATCTGAGAGAAGTGGTGACTCATCCGGCTCACCAGTAGAATTAATGGAGGCATTTATTTGCAGCTACGGATGAATGCAAGTTGCATTTGATTTTATCTTCTCCATTTATGGCAGTTGACTGCACAGATTTGCCGAAGGGTTAAGTTCTATCTGGACTTTGATTTTAAATAGATTTTTATTGTAAAACCCGGGTCCTAGGGTTTAAGTGCGATAAGATTTAGGGTTTGAAGAAGATATTTTTGAAAATATCAGGGTCTGTCCTGAGTCTATAAATACTTCTTCTCAATGTAATCGCGGGAGGCGGAGACTTAGAAATAAAAGGCTTATAAGCAATTTCTTGCAAATTTTGTGAAATCCTTTGTTTCTGGACTTGGAGTTGATGTGCTTTAGCTTTTATGTGATAGCATGGCTAGGAGCCTAATATTTTGCAGAGTGTGATAAGTGTATCTTCTTTTGTTATCCATTCCATTAAATTTTATTAGATATATGCTGTAAATCTGAGATATCAAAATTAAATATGTTGTTAGGCTTCAGTTGTTCTATTGTCTGCTAGGGGAAATTATAGATTTGAGGTTAAGTTTGTTCTAATTGCTCTGTCTTCACTATGCGAGCTAGGCTGCCGATGAAAGATACCAGTTTTAACCAGCTGCCCTTGGATTTATAATTTTTTGCTAGATCTATTTCACTCTGCCTTGTGCTCTTAGTTGAAAGTGATCTTAGACTGACTGGACACTTTCTTCTTTGATTTTTTCTATTGTGAAGCTGATAGCATAGATAAAATTGGTAGTTTTAAGTTTTACAGTTTAAAGTCTGATAAGCTTATCTTTCTGCCCTACCCTGCCCTATCTTTGTTTTCGGTGAATGATCCATTTTTATTTTCTTTGTTTGTATTTTATTTGAATATGCTGACCCATGAGAGCTAGATCAAGAAATCAAGTCAAATCTGATTGTCAACAACTTTTGCAACTACTGAACAAGTTCAGGAACCCCCTATAAGGTAACAGAGCATTCCATATCGAAATCTATTCCAGAAGTGGAAAAGAGTGAATTGCCATTCGACCCAACTCTGTAACTCGCACCTTGGATAACCAGCTAGATCCTAAAGATGAGTGGGATCCGTCCCGTGGGTGTCTCCGAAGCTTCCTTGCCTCATCCTTTCCCGGGGTGTGCATGAAAGCCGGACCAACACCTAATTGGTGCTAGAAGGAGGGCGGAGAACATCTCAGTTCAAGTTCAGTGGTCTGTTAAGTATTGTAAAGTTGTATGTGCTGAGTCTGGTATTTTATCTTTTGAATCCTTTTCCCTCCTCCTCAGCTCTTTTAAATTTTGTTGTCTGAGTTTTGCCTGAACAGCGGAACTTAACACCAACATCTAACTAGCGCTAGAAGGAGGGGGTTGAACTCAGTTCAAGTATTGTAAGGGCATAACAACAACATTTGAAGGACCCACAGTGAACTCCGGACAATTTTGTAAATTGTCAGTATTTTTTTGAAAGTTGTCAGTACAGTTTTTAAAATTGCCAGAGAAGACCTCAAGTTAAGAACAGTTCTATCATCACTTGCAGTTATCCAATTACAAATCAGAACATCACTGTCAGCCAAGTAATAATGGCAAATTGGTTGGGCCCCACTGCTTTGAACATTTCGGGTATAGCCCATGACCTGCCCAGAAGCCCAAAAAGATATCTCCCCAGGTACAAACATGATGGGACAAGAACTACAGAAGAACATCTGCTAGCTTTTAAAAATGCTTTAAAATTGTTGAATATACAGCATGAAGATGTTGCCTGCAGATTGTTTTCGTTCACTCTCCAGGAGGGAGCTTATGACTAGTTTTTAAACCTCACCAGCAATTCCATTACTAGCTGGGATGACCTAGAGAAAGCTTTTATATCACAATTTGGGGAAGTGATAGACCCCAGTGTGTTATACCAACAATTTTCCAACATCAAGAGAGAGTCGGGAGAAACTGTCAGGTCTTTCAATATGAGGTTCCAAAGAGCTTACGGTAGAATTATTGGCCATTACATCCCAAATGCAAATCTGGCCTTAGAAATCTACAATAATGCATTGGATTCGGTGACCTCTATTTTTCTCAAGAGAGACATCAATATCACAACCCTGGCGAGTGCTTATAAAGAAGCCTTAATTCTTGAAAGACAGCTTAGGGCCTCAAATTTTGAGCAGTCCTTTGATATCCTATGTTACACAGAACATGCCTGTTCCAGACCCCATTCCACATCATGAGTTAGTGCCAACATGTCATGCTCTACCCAAGGAGACTCCGTTAACTGTGACATCCACTCAGCATGTGCAAAATACAGAGAAAAGTTCTGACAAGTTCAAAGTGGAAGTGCTTGAAGTAAACACTTGTGATCTGCCATTACCCAAATCTGAAGTTTTTCCTGGTGAGTTAAATTTTCCTAGAGATCAAAGAAATATTGATATTTCTAGTTCACCCAAAAATAGTACAACCAGGGTTTCGATTCTTTCACTTTTCTCGAAGAGTCAGAAAGTCTTGTAGAGACTCCCGTGGATGAAATGCAAGATTTTCAACAGTTCAAAATGGACAGTTATAATTTGAGATGTGAGAGTCCAGAACTTAATAATGATCCTTCCTCATCAGAGGATGATGAAAGTGAGATTCAATATCACTATCCAGAAGTGGAAAAGAGTGAATTACCATTCAACCCAACTCTGTAACTCGCACCTTGGATAACCAGCTAGATCCTAAAGATGAGTGGGATCCGTCCCGTGGGTGTCTCCGGAGCTTCCTTGCTTCATCCTTTCTCGGGGTGTGCATGAAATCCGGACCAACACTATCCATATGAAAACTCTCACATGTCATTTGGTTTCTCATCGTACCACTTATATACATGACTTTTGACTTTGTACTTACATACACATTAACTCTATGACATTTGCACTCTTTTACATGACACTTAATCTTGTACATGCACACCTAATACATGATACTTTTGCACATCCTCACATTACATATTTGCACACTTAATTACATGACATTTGTACACTTTCTCTCATTACATACTTGCACTCTTACTTATATGACACATGTGCATATCCTACACACAAACACAAACATAAAGGGGAAATATAAATCAAACTTCTAAACTATAGACTCAAACCCTATTCTAATATTTATATTTTACCATAGATACCATAGGGTACATTAGCATGTACCTAATAATGTAATATTCTCCAATGGAATACATGCCTCTTTGAAGTCCAATTACCAAAAGAGTTGTTTGATTTTTGAACCTACCCCTTTGGCTAAGAGGTTGTTTTGGGGTCATTGAGTAGGTTAGATCCTAATCAAGGGTGGGTTCTCTTTTGATACCACCATTTAGGTTTTGAGGTTCTAAGTTATAATAGGGGGCAACTTTGATACCATCAAAAAGTTTATATTCGTGTGTTCATCTGATTCATGTGGTCATCATTACCTTATGGTGTGGGGAGCTTCATGTTAGTAGCTTCCTTAAAAGGTATTCCATTATCATTATTACAATAGATTCAAGTCTTATTTTCTTGCTCATCCCATGATCATCTAATGTGCTCCAAGTTCTTTTCTAGGATGGGAAGAACCCATTAATCTTGGAGAGGAGATCCCCTATCTAAAAAAAACTTAACTCAGGGTATATGAGGCAAAGTGGAGGTTGTTCTCCTTTTATAGACCTCTTCATCAGATAATCCATCGAAGTCCCTTTACTTATCGATCCTCTCTCTATGATTAGTACTTCTTTGACAATCCCTCAGAGATGATATTTCTTGCAACATTAAGATAACAAAGTCCTTATAATCCATTGTTTCCCCTCATATTTAATTGTGGTAATTATCTCATTGTTAGTTGGATGGGCCCTCTCGGTGGTTAATGATGATTTGTAGTTTCCCAAGGGGACTTGTCATTGAGTTGTGTTCCTCTTATATAGGCACTTTTCCTAAACCAATCCACCTTCAAGTGCATAGTTGATTTTTTTAGAATCCAACATAGTTGCTTGCTTACAAGGAGTTTAATCTATATGCTAAGGCATAGGATTCACATGCATCCTTGTAGTTTATGGTTGGTTAAAGTTCTATATGCTCCTTGGTTCCTACAAAATATTCTCTTTGGTAGGTTTTATGCATGCCACATAGACTTCCTTTGATTGTGTGTTATAGGGTCTAGCTCACACCTTCTATATGCTAGCCATCATAGCCCTTCAAACCATCATTATGTGGTAATTATCAAGGGCTAATTTCCATAAGCAAGAATTAAGCGTTATTTTTCTCTAGTAGTTTAGATTCAAATCGTGTGTCACTTTTGGATTTCTCAAGAATTAGGTAATATTTTTTCTTTTATCCATTGATGATGTTTGATTTGATGGTTGGTGTTTTTTGGTCCTTAATGACTATTAATTTTGGTCTAAGGATGGTGTGGGCCTACAATTTGTCTATCATAGGGCAACTTCTACTTTATAACATTGGAAATCCTCGATTCATCTCCAATCAAATAACCAATGCTCCTTAGCAACATTTCTCTTCCAAGAAATGTCTACTTTGGATCAAACTAGTAATGGGCAACTTGAGTTTTTTGTCATAGGTTAGACATCCTGCTTTGTACTTTGGAATATTGTTTTTATTCCAAAATAATCCCTTCTCATTATATGTATATATATGTATGTATGTATGTATGTATGTATGTATGTATTACATATAAAATTTAAAACATGTACAGTAAAAAAAATTCCTTGTGACAAATCATCCCATGCCAACTAATTTGAAGGCTTTACCAAGATCTAATCTCCATGTCTCATATGACCATTGCTCTAGATAATCATTGAGGATTTATGGATGCACCTCATCCATGAAGTGGTCAAATTCTAACAACTCCTCTTCTGTCAAGTATGTTTTCTCTTCCCCATTATTCTTGAAGAGGATATTTTCTATGTGATGCATGTGGAGGGTATCCAATAGGATTATGAACCTAGTCCCATATTTACTTTTGAGTAGCATATGAGTCCAGCTTAATGATAGGTATCCTCTAATCTTATTTGTAAAGTCTCTTGAGAGGTATATTATAAATATGGCTGGGATATTGATTACTTATATGTCTTGGAAAATAATTACATTAGGGTATGCTTTAAGTGCTAGAGGAAGGTCCTAAATAAGCCTAAAGACTAGCACTAGGGTTATATTGAACTAGATAACCCTATTGTTGGTGTGCGTAAGAGATAATCCAAGTGCCTCTATTATAATTTTTTACATAATCAATGTGCTTGATATTGAGTCAGCTAGGCAATTATGTATCAATTTATCTCCATATATCAAGATCAAGTAAAATGGCATAGGCTTAGGCCTACTAGATTTTGGGTCTAAAAATTGTAGCACAATGGGTATCCCTTGTCTGATTAGATCTTCTTGCTTATTTAGGGCATCTTCCAAGTTCTTCACCTATTATGGAACAAATAGGATGTCCCAAAGAGGTATGGCTACAATAAAATTTCTTAGATTCTCCACCATGTTGAAGGATCCAACAAAAGGGGATTTTGGAATGGTTGATGATGTTGGAATCCTAGTTCTTTTTATTAGCAGAGGTTACCTTAGTGGATTTACAACAAGTTGTCTCAGAGGCTCAAGGGAATCTCATATAATTATCAAGACTTATTGGGCATAATTCTCTAGTGCAACTTGTATTGGGAGGGTCCTTTGATTATCTACTTCCCTTGTCTAGGGTCTAGTATCTATCAAATTAGGCACTCCTTAATTTTCAATTGACCTTCTCTTGGTCTTGATTTTATACTTTTATTAGATTGGTGGCCTCCTATTTGAGGGGCCTACTTCATCCAACATGGTGTACATGTTTGCTTCATCTCAAATAACAAAAGTTTGCTCTAGAGTTGGAAAATTTGTAGTTGATGGTATGGTCAAAGACTAAATGCTAGGTTTTATACTTGGCATCAAATATTTTGACTAAGAATAATGTATAATATTATGGTTGAAAGGGTCCATCCTAATAACTTGAGAGTTTGTTTCGACATAATAGTTAGTGGGAGGATAGTCAATAGTAGAATAGTCCCAATCACTAGGATCTTCAACATAGTTGTTCTAGGTGGTGACCAAGTCCTTGGCTAATATTATAGGAATTTATTGAACTAGGAATGACATAGGTACTTTACATTTATTTAGACCCTACAACTGACTGGGATTTCTATTGGTAAAAAATGGAGGCTTATGATATCTAGTTAAAGGTAATCAAATATTTGGGTTTCCTTATTGGAAATAAGGCTTTAGATAAATTTGGTAGGAAAACCTTTGAGCATTATGCTACCTCTTTAGGGCTATTACATTATTAGTTAGGGTCCTCATAAAATGGAACAACTCATCCCACCCTTAGACTTGACCATCATGGAAAACTCAAAATTGAAAGTTTTTAGATAGTAAATAAATGTCATACCCAAAGGTGGTCAAATATTATTGGGGATCCTTTACCAATTATTTTGGAATAAAATATTAAAATTTTTTAATATTTTCATAAGTACCATGTTGATGGTCATGAATTTTTCTAGAAGAGATGCTACATCTACCTTCTCTATGAATCTATTTATCAATAGTTTTCCCAACTAGTCCTAGCTTCTAACTAATTGTGGGTTGAGGTTGAGATACCATTCATGATATCTCCCTTTAAAATAAGTCACTACTATCCTCAAGTCTATATCTTTTTTTTCAATGAATTTCATAGCACACAAGCTCATTAGGTGGTATAAATGCTCTAGTGGAGTGATGGCTATTCTCTTGAGAAGTAAGGTAAAGACTTGAGTGTTAAGGTAGGGATTAAGTCTCATATGTTAGGTGGAATTATGAGGCCTCTAACATTCCATGCCAAAAAAAATTGGGATGATGGTGCAATATAGACACCATGTTGCACCATCGATTCCTCCTTTATCTTTAATTTAGTGGTGACATCATCTCTTGTTGATTTACTTGGTAAAAGACTCTTTTTATCGGCCTTCCAGTCACATAATTTTGAGACCTTCCTTAGAGAATAAATTTTTCAAGTGAGGATGTATTAATTCAATAATCGCACAAGATAAAAACCCCCATAATAATATTAGTTTGTCTTTTGTCACATGAATTCTTCAAAGTATTTATCTTTTAAGAAAAGATGTTAGGTGAATTTTGATGCTTCACTTCAATAAAGTGGACAATGACCTTCATAAGGGTCATGGTTGGATTTTTTGAATTATTATGGGATAAATTTAGAATATTTTCCTATTAGGAATGCTATACAAAGTTGTTATCATATTTGAATAAACCTTCCCATCTAGGTGGAAGACTCAACAAGCCAGGGGTACCCATGCCTCACATAGAATGAATAGTAGAAATCATCGTAGATGGAAGACCATTTGTGGGGAAACCTATAGGGTTTTTATCTAGATCATATCCTTATTGGACTTAATATTTGATGTATAGAGTCATCTATGAGTTAATGACAAGGGGTTTATAAGAAAAAAAATTATGATGAAAGTAATAAATAGGAAAAGTAGATACTTTGCAAAACATTTAAACCTAAGCTATAGAGATCAATGTAACAAGAATTAAAATCCCTCCTTTTTATTGAAACAAGTGGTCATAAATGAACATAGGCTTCGTTGAGTAAATCTAGAATGAACACTACTAAGCATCACATAATCAAGAATCAAAAACACATTAAAAAAAGAAAGATAGAGTGAAATTAGTCATAGCTTCCATGAACATGCTAGAAATGATTACAAGGTAATGTAACCTAGAGGCTCGATGCTCCTTAGACAATGAATTGAGGTTATATATTCGTGTATTACATTTTAGAAGAAATGAGGATGAAAGAAATATCCCACAAGGCTAGATACTAGGCATGAGCAAACAACTCCCATTAACTTTACAATAAAAGTTGGGCCTATTTACAAGCTAGGAGGGTCTCTTCCCTCTAAATTTCCATGCAAAAGACCTATGACTTATCTTCTATTCTATAGCAAAAATCCTTCTACATTATCAATTAATAGCTTCAAGATCCACAAACATTAATACTTGAGAGTTGTTGAGCCTTTGGATGGCAGGGTGTCATTGTCATATCTTGTAGCTTGCTAAACTAGAATGGTTGTGTTATTAAGACTTTTCTAGATATTCAATAGGATCTCCCGCTGGTTTATATGGTAGGTATGACCTTATTGACTAGCATAAATTTGGTAGGGTATGCTCGTGTGTATGATGTGTAGTCATTGCACTAATGCATGGTGGGATATGATAGGCTAGGCCATGAAATCAACCTTTATGATCAATGGTAGGTGTTTCTCGTAAATGCTTCTTAATCTACCTTCTTTATTACACATGTGACTACAATGTATCCTTAGCTAATATGGAACCTCCTTCAACCAATGGCAGGCCTCCTTTGTTTGTATGTAGGCACATTTCTCCTAAGGCCCCTAACTAGTCACCATGTGTTTGTCTTTGAGTCTTATCGAGGCATTTTTGTCCTTGATATTATCTTCTCTATTAAAAGGACCATGTGGATTATTGGATTAAAAATCAATAGCCCACAGGCCTTAATTCCCATAGAATGGTTGGATCCGGATGACTAATGAGTGTTGACGTTGATGGAAGATCTAATGGTCATTGTGGTTTCTTAGCTTGTTTACCTTTCTCTTAAAGTTTTTTTTTTCTAATCGAAGGTAGGAAGTGTCTTTTGACTATTGGAACTACTTTAAATTGAGCCTTAGAGTGAATCATATACTATAGGGAAAACTTACCTATATGCAGTTTAATGGGAAAGATTCCCTTTAATGCATGCAAAATCAGGTTAGTAAGATGTGGAATCAATGGAACTCGTAGTGATGGTAAGCCACATTGCCAAAACTAAATCTTTGTCAACATCTTCACAAAATCACCAAGGGACAATGAAACCACTAAAACACTATCATGATGATTGGAGCATTGTATAGAAATCCATATTGCATTTTTTCAACATGGCACTTTCATAAAAGGGTAGCTTGAGGGGTTAAAATTCAATTAAACATAGTCATGCTTATATTCATTAGAAATATCTCTTTCGTATATTTCCAATGGTACTAATTTTATGAGCTTGGAGGTGATTTGATATGGTTTTTGGATCCTCAAATATTGGGCTACTTTTTTTTCAAATTTGGTCATATGACACTATTGCATGTGGAGCGCTATCATTTTTAGGTTATTTGATGTGTCAAACCTCAATGAAATATAGGCAAGTTTATACTTGTTGGAAATATATATTTTTTTAATTTCCAATAGTACTACTTTTATAAGTATTTATGATGATTTAGAAGGGTTTTGCGATTTTGAAATGTTAGGTTTTGTTTTACCCTATATTCAAGTCAATTTCATTGAATTGGCCAAAATGATTAGTTGATAATGCAATTTGTTAAATTGGGTGTCTAAATTTACCCCTTTTATATGTTTATTGTATAATAAATACTTTAAAACCTATGCCCCAATTTTTCAAAAAAGAGTACCTATTTTCCTAAGGCCAAGTCCATGATTTTTCTAAGATGAAATGATCCCCTAACATGCCCCATCAATGTTTGGAGGGGATCTTGATATGAGGAAACTTAAAAATATGTGTATTAGCTTATAAGACTAAGAAGATATTGGTGAAAATTTTCTAAAGATTGTACTTGGAGGGAAAAGGACAAGAAGATTAAAAGGAGAGGGAAGATGGAAAAAGGGAAGAATATTTTTACCATGCATGAGGAAGGAGAGTACATTGATTAAATATATTTTTGGTAAGAGTGAAGAACAGTCATTTGATATGAAAATGAGTAGCTAAGAAAGAAGATGAAAGAAGATAAATGGTTAATGAAAATGAGGAAAGACAGTTGGAAAATATGTCAAAACTCTACCAAGGAAGACTAAAGGAAGAGGCCAAAGGGTAGTTCTTGGTTGTGGTTGGACTATTTTGATTAATCATTTTTAAATGAGAGGTTTAAAAGGGATTATTTTTTGAAATATTGGTGGTTCATTTAAGGATCTATGGTTGATAAGTCTATCTAATGACACATAAGTGATTGGTTAGGAACACATTTAAGTGGTCTATTTAAAGACGTATTTTGATTCTACTTATGTACAATTTGATCCATATAAGGACACATTGTAGAGGTCCAAATTTATTCTATCTATCTATAAATTGGTCCATTTAAGGATACATAACTTAATTGACCTATCTAAAGACCCATAATATTGATTGATACATTTAAGGATAGGTGAATTATTAGTTTTGATTGTGTTGGAGTGAACTTGATGCCCCTAGTTGAGAGGCTCTTTCTTTAGGAAAAATTACTTTTTATGTGTGGAAGATCTTTGAGCGAGGTTCTTAGAGGACATTTATTTTCTTCATAATTCATTAGGCAAGGTTCCTAAAGGGGATTATTCAGTATGTTAAAATTGGTAGGTCTATTCAGAGGTAAAGGATGTGATTGGTTTGTTGATTGGTAGGCCTATTTAAAGATATACTTTGATTTAGCCTATTTAAAGGTACATGATTTGGTTGGCCTATGTAAATACACATAATTGATTGGTCCATATAAGGACATAGAATTTGATCAACCTATTTAAAGGAACATAATTGATTAGCCTATTTAAATGCACTCTTTTGCCTTGTCCATTTAATAACATACATTGATTTGTTATAATTTGGTTTATAAGGTAGTGTTTGGTTGTTAAATTTGATTTTTGTAAAATAATCTTGATGCCCCCTATGATAGTTGAGTGCATATTTATTTTTATTGTCTTTTATGTCCAAAATACATTTTAAGTAAGGTTATTAAAGGGAATTATTCTGCTTGATCATCCTTTAGGTGAGGTACCTAAAGAGAGGATTATTGAAAATCACCTAACAAGACAGTCCTTCTGATTTCATGTGTGCATATATTGGTCCCTTTAAGAACACATAATTGGGGTGGCCTATTTAAAGGCATATAAATGGGTAGCTTATTTAAAGATGCATAATTTAGCATATGTTGGGAGTAATTAAAGGTATGTAAATAAGTGGCCTATTTAAAGGCACATACTTGAAAAACATATAAAATATTGACCTATTTAAAAGCACATATTTGATGGGCTTATTTAAAAGCATATACCTGATTGCCCTATTTAAAGACACATGAAAGATTGGTTTATTTAAAAGCACAAGATTGGTTAGCCTATTTAAAGGTACATAATATTGGATTATTTAGAAGCATAGAATTTAATTGGATCATTTAAGAGCACATAATTGGATTTGGCCTATTTAAAGGTACATAAAAAATTATCTTATTAAAGGCATACACTTGATTTGACTATTTAAAGGCACATGATTGAGAAACCTATTTAATGATGCATAACTTTTAATTGGTCCATTTAAGGACAAATTTTTATTGGCCTATTGAAAGGCACATGATTGATAGGTTTAATTT
Organism: Wollemia nobilis; assembly: GCA_028583015.1. Lineage (NCBI taxonomy): Eukaryota > Viridiplantae > Streptophyta > Pinopsida > Araucariales > Araucariaceae > Wollemia > Wollemia nobilis. Next base: position 407,421 of record JAQPPZ010017244.1, read on the forward strand.
AAAGGATGTTATTTGATTTGGCTTATTTAAAGGAACAAAATTTAACTACTTTTACCATTTTGTATAAAAAAAATTAGACTCAATGCACCCAACTAAATGGGAAATTATATCTTATGGGTCACTTATCCCTCACATGGAGGGTAGGTGGGGCAAGTGGTATATATAAAAATTTGATAATGATTCATCCTTAAGGGGTTAAGCAATGTATAATTTCAAATAGTGATAATTACCCACCCTTAAGCAAGGTATTTGAGTGTTTCATTTCCCAAAGGGAGTTTCATTTGCTTTGTTATGATACAAGATATTGATAATTTAATATTTGTTGATTCAAGTTCATTTATCCATTTAAGGGTCATCAAAGTAATAAGCAATTTGATACCCCCAGGTAGGAGGATATTTCTCCTTTTTTGGGGGGTTTCCATTAGTGTTTGTTAATGTTATAGGATTTGTCATGTGGTAAATGATGATGAGTGATAAAAAATTTGGGTTGAGATTAAGTAATGAAATTATCCTAGGTAGCATAGTTGGTACACGCATTGCACTTACCTAGGATCATTGCATGTGCTAACTATGACAAGTAATCAAGCAAACGCATGCACATTAATACAAGCCAACGTGATACTAGGAAACCATGTAGATAGGGAACCATGCAAATAGGAAAGTTATTATGCAGTCAATACATATACATATGCAATATATTTTAAGATGCATGATTATTATTTATCCTCTAATTTGACTTAATACTAGGGTTGAACATTTTATACTAGCAACATATGAGGGTAAAGGATCAGGACCTAGGAGAAGTAAAGGTTCCTTAGTTTTTTTATCCTAATCCAGTTTTTTCATAGGAATGGCATCACCATGGGATCCAAAAAAATAATTGCTTCATAATTATGGTCAAGTGGATATAAAGTAGGAAAATGTAGACTACTACTAGGGATATACTCTATCCCATAGCATCCCTATCCTAGGTGAAAACTTGAGGTCAAGGACTTTAATGGATAATGGGATTTCAAAGGAGTCAATGAAAGCAGATCAAGAAATGGAATATCTTGATGTTACTGCATGGGGAAGTTTGATCAAAAAATATATAATGCTCCTACCACCTTATTTTGGAGGTAAGCCATTTCTATAGTGGATATGGTTTGCTAATAGTTAGTTGTGAGGAGAAAGTAGAACTTGATAAATCTTGAGGTCTTGATTTTAAAAGGACTAAGGTTAAAATTCACTAAAAACAAGTTGGCCTCCATTTATGAGGTCTTGGATCAAGTTTCTAATGGTTTTACATCTATTGGTTGAGTGGTTTCAAATACAATAGAAGGCACAATAATCATTAGGGTTGAATGAAGGAGATTTATCCCTCTCAGGATCTACAAGCTTGATGGGTGGGAGCTCTATCATTATATTTTGAATAAATTGCTCTAAAATAGAAACAAGAGTCTAATCCAATTGAATGAAGTTTCACCTAGGCTCTTTTTGCTTTTCTAAGACAATACTTTGAAGGATTACATAGTATTTATGTTGTTAGTTGGGTGTGAATCAGTTGATTTTTTACTATCCTTTAGGATTAGAGGAGGATGGTTTTTCCTCTTCCTCCTTAATCTTAAGTTAACCTCTATGTGAGAGGGAAACTTCTACTTTTCGAGATAGTTCAATCGCATTTTTAATAGAAGAGATGTGAGTCATTTCTAAAATATAAGCTAACTGTTCTTAAAAATTGTATGTAAAGATACGTAGGAGGTCCTTTTAGGAAGGAGAAAATGGGAGTTTTATCACCAAGTCTCACCATTGAGTTAGAAAATTTGTAAAAGTCTCACCCTTGGCTTGTTTAAGTTAATAGAGGTCATCAATGGTGCTTTTTTCTACAATATTTGTAGAGACTCGTTGGATAAATATTTTGACAAGACCCTCAAAGCTTTTAATTAAGTGGTGAGGTATTTAAAAACACCAATCTATGGATTCACCACCAAGGATCTTAGGAAATAATTTTAGAAGTACCTCATCATAGGCAATGTTGCGACAAGCAGCTTGAAAGATCCTAAGGTGGTCGGTTGGATCCCATTATTCCCTATATAATTAGAACTTAGGGGTTCTAAAGTTATGAGGGTAAGGTCAGCTAACCTAAAAAGGGTCTAGAGGTTGATTTCAACAATTCTTATAAGAATATTTTTGGCCAACTGAGGCTCCTTAGAGAGAAGTCAATTAAAGCTTGAATTCAGAATTATGCTTGGCTAATTATTCCAACTTGGAGTGTATATCTTAGTATGTAATATAATGGGGGTTAAATGGATATTGAGGAATAATTATATGGGGTTGTGAACTAATAAATGGATAGGTTTGAGAACTTGGAAGGGTTGACCCGAAACGTAGGATCACATTATTTACTCCCAAGCTACTTGGAATAAATGGGTTGGTAGAAGGAAGGTTGAGGGGGACTTGACTTTGGAAATGTGGAATATTGATAAAGGGTTAGAATAAAATATGTTGGTAGAAGATGGTGCACTAGGAAAAATGTTGATATTATGAACTTGATGGACATTCATAGATTGGGAGCTATGATGACTTACATTTACCTTAAGTAATTTTGTGCTAGATACAGGGATTCATGATACCCTAAAGAGGAGAGGAGACTAGGAAACCTATCTTCTATAGATTTTTTGATAATATAAGGGTTAGACTCTATGCAAGTAAGACTAGAGGTGTTAAGATCCAAATACAAAAATTTGTAAGATGGGTCTCTTTAATAGGAAACTATAGGGGTAGACCTAGGATTTTGAAGAAGATCCAAAGAGAGTCCTCCATAGTGTAAGTTTTTAAGGGCTCCTCATATTTTCTTAAAATTGTTTGCATAGATTCTATTTTCTTGGAAGAAAATAAAAAATTATCCATATATTTGAAATCTACCTCCCCTTGTTCATTGTGAATAGGGGAGAGGGTGCTTGAGGGAGGAGCTTCCTCTTCTTCTTCCTTGAAGGTAGGATTCTCAATATTATTTGGTATTCTTGAGGCTTTCTTAATTAAGGTAAGGCATTTGAATTTATGGCTAATTGACATACTACATTATGGGTAAGGTAAGGAGGTTTAGCCATGGCTTTTGGAAGGGAATATTTGTTTAAAGAGTTGATTAGAGAATAACAAGAAGATGTTTCAAAACCCTTATATTATTTTTATCCTGATCTAATATATATACCTTAGGAGGTATCCTAGATATACCAAAAATTTCTTGAGGTGGAGAGATCCAAAACAATAGCAATAAACTAATTTTGGTCTAAGACAAAAGGAACATTAATCACTGAATCAGTCATGTTAAATAGAAGGATAGCAGGAAGAATATTATTGCAGCTTCTCCATCAACAGGTTTAGCCCAGGTTTTTTTGTTTTACTAATATAGGGCTATCTTGCATTTGTATGATCTTCTCTAGTTTTTTTCTTGTACATCTTTCGATCTTTGTGTAAATAATCTGGGTCCTTCAACACCCTTTTTTTATCAATACAAAAAAAATGAACATTAATGGAGCATGGATATCACCCAAAAATGGTCCAGGAGTGTTTAGTGATTAAGCTAAACCAATTATGAATATCAAATGATGAAATATCCTTAACAAAAAGCTCCAATTTCAGCAAACTATGTTGTTGGTCCAAACCAGAAAATTAGATCTAGAATTGAAAAAAGCACACAAAAAAACTTTAAAAAGGCTCCACAATAGTGCACCCAATGTGTGCTCTAAAAATTTTTGATTCTTCTATATTCAAAATGAGTCCAATTACAATGTATATAATGATCAATCAGCCTTGATCAATCAAAAAAGCTAAAACAACTCAAGTTTCTAAAAAAACTAGCTTTTGTCATGGCCACCTTGCATGGTGTTTTTTCCAGTTAACTGAAATTCTTAATTGGCATAAAATAAAGCACCCAATTTGAGATATTTTTGCATGTGCTTTATTTTAGTTACAACTCACTTAACTGGCCTTGATTTGAGGCGCTCTCTTCATGAAGATAACTTGCCTAGAAATTAACTCCCTGTTGGCCCTATTTTCTAGGAATAAATCTAGAACTTGACTTTAACTCAATCTAACTATCCAATATGATATAGATTGACTTATTAACTGATTCTAGACAAAAATAACATCTCCTAAAAAACATAACACTAATTTAATAATTATGGGTGACTTTTGACATCACCCTCAACAATCCCCCCTTTGATGTCAAAGGAAGAAATGTCCAACATTTCTTTGAGTCTCCCATGAGTCACCTTTAGTAGCCCCTTTGTAAGTATATCAACAACTTGATCCTCACTCTTAACATACTCAATGACAAAATATTTATCATGTACCAAGTCTCTAACAAAATGGTGCTTCAACTCTATGTGTTTGGTCCTTGCATGGAAAACTAGATTTTTGGACAATTGTATTACCCCAATGTTATCACAAAATATTTTGGTAGGCTCATGTTGAGTCTCACCAAAATCCTTCAACATTATCCTCAACCAAATCCCTTGTGTACAAGCTGAAGTAAGGGCTGCATATTTGGCTTTGGTGGAAGACAAAGCCATTATACTTTGCTTCTTGGATGACCAAGAAATCAACCCACTTCCCAAGGTGAAACAATGCCCTGTAGTGGATTTTTGGTCATCAATAGAACCTCCCCAATCTGAATCAACATACCCAACCAGCCTTGAAGTATCTTGCTGATCTGAAGTGTATGCCATGATCAAAGGTTCCCTTCACATATCTAAATATTCATTTCACCGCTTGCATATGCCTTTGAGTTGGCAAGCTCATAAACCGAGAAACTAGTGAAACTACATAGGTAATGTTGGGTCTTGTGGATGTAAGGTACATCAATCCACCCACCATACTCCTAAAATTCTTCTCATCAACAAGAGGACTCCCATCCTCTTTCATAAGCTTCTCCCCACTAGCAATAGGAGTATCAACCACCTTGTAGTCTAGAAGTAAAAATTTCTTCAACATGTCTTGGGCGTACTTGGCTTGGCATATGAAGATCTCATCTTCCCTTTGTTGTACTTCCATGCCAAGAAAGTATTTCATTTTTCCAATATCATACATCTCAAAATCACTTTTCATGCTCTCCTTGAAGTCTTGCATCATAGCTTTGGAACTTCCTATAAAAATGAGATCATCAACATAAAGACAAACATAAAACATGTTAGTGTCAACAATTTTCATGTAAAGAGTTGGTTCATTTTTGCTCCTTTCAAAGCCATTTTTAGAGAACCATCCATCTATCTTTGAGTACCAAGCTCTTGGAGCTTGTTTCAGCCCATAAAGTGCCTTTTTCAACTTGTATACCCAATGCTCTTTACCCTTTATTTCATAACCTTGTGGCTGCTCCACATATACCTCTTCTTCAATATCACCATTCAAGAATGCACTCTTGACATCCATTTGGTGAACTTCCCATCCTTTCTAAGAAGAAACTAAAAGCATCAATCTAATAGTATCCTTGGAGAGCCACAGGAGCAAAGGTCTCCTCATAGTCTATGCCATATGTTTGTGCATACCCTTTTGCTACTAGTCTAGCTTTGTGTTTATCTATTGTTCCATCACTATGGAACTTGGTCTTGTAGACCCATTTTGTACCTATGACATCCATGTCATTAGTAGGTTGAATGAGAGTCCATGTCTCATTTCTCTCAATGGCCTCCATCTCAACATTCATGGCCTCAACCCATTCTTTCCTTTGACTAGCCTCTACATAGTTCCTAGGTTCACTAGAAATGCAAGATAAGGCATAGTAAGTCATTTCATCTTCAATATTATTACCTGATTGAGTTTGAAGTCTTGTTGTTCTCCTCTGATAGTTCTGATCCAACATCTGACTAGATGGATGTGGAAGCAACAACCTCTTATTTTTGACTTGGGTTGAAGTTGGTGGTAAACTAGTCTCTTGGGAAGAACTAGTATTGTTGCCATTAACACTAGGAACTTGTGGAGGATCTTGATTGACCTCCATTTCTCCATAAAAATGCTACCCCCCTTCACTAATAACCTCTGCACTCTTCTAGTTATGATCAGAAAACACATCATTCTCAAAAAAATTACAATCCCTAGAAACAACAATTTTCTTACTAACAAGATTGAAAAACTTGTAAGCCTTACTACCATCACTATAACCTATAAAAATGTGAGGCTCACTCTTGGGGTCTAATTTTTTCCTTTTAGCATCATCAATGTGAACAAATTCTAAACAACCAAATATTCTAAGATGAGCCACCATGGGCTTCTTACCATACCATGCTTCATAGGGTGTCTTGTTTTTCATTGCCATTGTGGGACTTCTATTCAGGATGTAGATTATCGTTTGCACTGCTTTGGCCCAAAAATTCCTCTCCAACTTCTTGTTCTCCAACATGGTTCTTGCTGACTCCATTATGGTCCTGTTCTTCCTCTCTACAACACCATTTTTTTGTGGTGTGTAGGGAGTGGTAAAATTCCTTTTTATTCCATACAAAGAGCAAAAATCTAGAAATTCATAAGAACATAATTCCCCACCTCTATCAGTTCTTAACACCTTGATAGAACAACCTGATTCCTTTTCAGCCAATGCCTTGAAGGTCTTGAAGGCTGAGAATACCCCATATTTTATCTTCAAGAAGAAAACCCACATTAGTCTAGTAGCATCATCAATAAAGGAAATAAAATATAAATTTTTACCTATGCTAGGACAAGACATGGGCCCACACAAATCTGAATGTACCAATTCCAATTTCTTGGTAGCTCTCCATTTGCTAGTTGGAAAGCTTTCTCTATGGTGTTTTCCAAGTATACATGCCTTGCATGCTTCCTTCAATTTGGATTCAATCCTTGGAAGACCATCAACCATTTTGTTCTTAAAAAGAACATGCAAACTTCTGAAATTTAAATGACCATATCTAGAGTGCCACAACATGCTTGATTCCTCAATGGTAGAAAAGCAAAAATTATTATTTAACATATTTATTCTCAATGGAAACATTCTATTTTTTGACATAATAGAATTTCCAATCAATTTTTTACCTTACTTCTTGTCATATATCAAACATTCTCCATTGTCAAAAAGTAGCTTGAATCCTTTCTCTACTAGTTGTCCAACACTCATGAGATTGTGCTTCATGCTTGGAGCCAAATAAATATTGTTGATATCACCCTTCCCATTATTTGTGGTGATAGGCATACTCCCTTTCCCTTCTACATGAATCACCTTCCCATATCCTAAGTGAACTTGGCTCTTGAATGAACCATCTAGCTTGTCAAAACAATCCTTAAAACATGACATGTGGTTAGAACATCCTGAATCAAGAAACCACATATATTTTTTATCATCCAAACCTGAATTACATGAAAGAGAATAATTAATTTGATCATCATTATTCTCAGCTTGGTAGGCCTTTTTCTCACCCCCATCTTGGTTTGAATTTGCTTGGTTTTTAGTTGCTAGTTTCCTGCAGTCTTTTATCATGTGACCCGATTTCTTACAATAATGACAAGTGATGACCTTCTTACCCTTCCTCTTTGAATTTGATTGGTTTTTCCCTTTTTGATATGAAATTTGAGAAAAAATTTGCATTCTGATTTGAGGGCTTTGCATTTGGTTTTGAAACCCATACTTTGGTCTCTAGTGCATGATTCAAGTCATTTGAGTAAATTTTCATTTTATCCTCATGGGACAATAAAGAACCCACTAACTCTTCAACCTTAATTTGGTCCATATCTTTACACTCCTCAAGTGTAATGACAATATGGAGCCATTTTGGGGATAGGGATCTCAAAATATTTCTTACTACTACTCTATCTTCCATGACTTCACCATACACTCTCATTCTATGCACTATGTCATTTACTCTAATACAATAGTCTCCAACATTCTCATCATCATGCATTTTCATATTTTTAAAATTGATTCTTAATGTGGAGAGATTTGTTGATATTACCTTTTTTGAGCCTTGATATGATGTCTCCAAGGTTTTCCATGCCTCATGGGCATTCTCACAACCAACTATCCTTGGATAGATGCTTGGATCTATTGCACTCTACAAGTAGAAGAAAGCTTGAGCATCATTCTTTTCTTCTTCTTCCAATGTCTTCTTTTGGTCTTGAGGAAGAACATTCCAATCATTAGGAGGAGTATATGGCTGAACTATACTTTTCCAAACTCCCTTCCATACAAATATCCTCCTCAATTGATCTCTCCAGTACTCAAAGTTATCTCCTTTGAATGTAGGTATATTTAAGGATGTACTATTTGTTGCCATGATAGCAAATGAATAGCCACAAGTATTTCTGATCCAAACTCTTGTAAAGGATGTTGGGAATAAAAATATTCACCCTCTCTTGCCGTAGCTTCACCTACAAATACTGAAATCACACACAAAACTCTACTCTGATACCAAATGAAAGTTCTTGAGGTGGAGAGATAAAAAAATAACAATAAAGCAATTTTGATCTAAGACAAAATGAACATTAATGGAGCATGAATATCACCCAAAAATGGTCTAGGAGTGTTTAGTGATTAAGCTAAACCAATTCTGAATATCAAATGATGAAATATCCTTAACAAAAAGCTCTAATTTCAGCAAACTATGTTGTTGGTCCAAACCAAAAAATTAGATCTAGAATTGAAAAAAGCACACAAAAAAATTTAAAAAGGCTCCACAATAGTGCACCCAATGTGTGCTCTAAAAAATGTTGATTCTTCTATATTAAAAATGAGTCCAATTACAATGTATATAATGATCAATCAACCTTGATCAATCAAAAAAGCTAAAACAACTCAAGTTTCTAAAAAAACTAGCTTTTGTCATGGCCACCTTGCATGGTGTTTTTTCTAGTTAACTAAAATTCTTAATTGGCATAAAATAAAGCACCCAATTTGAGATATTTTTGCATGTGCTTTATTTTAGTTACAACTCACTTAACTGGCCTTGATTTGAGGTGCCCTCTTCATGAAGATAACTTGCCTAGAAATTAACTCCTTGTTGGCCCTATTTTCTAGGAATAAATCTAGAACTTGATTTTAACTCAATCTAACTATCCAATCTGATATAGATTGACTTATTAACTGATTCTAGACAAAAATAATATCTCTTAAAAAAATATAACACTAATTTAATAATTATGGGTGACTTTTGACATCACCCTCAATAATACCTACTCTCCTACTATATCCATTGACATGTGGGAGCAAGCTTCGTCCCTTCTATATACCCATCAATTCATGAGGGTAGACCTTGAGGTACTAGAAGAGTTTGATACTAAGAATGACCACACCTTGATACATGACCCAATATCAACATGTGATAAAATTACCCCTCCTTATAACTCTCGTTAGCCCACCATTTCATACTTTCCAAGAGAGATAACCCCAAAGGTTTGTATAACAGTTTACTCAAGGGGTTGTCAACCTTCCCCAGTAGGACTAACTATTTGGTTATGTTCTTGTTATCTTTATTGGTATGATCTAATCTAAGAAAAATTTAAGTGGTCTTAATTAAAAGTATTATAAATTATTATGTTTGATTCAGGAAATTATTAGGCAAAAAGATTTAGGATCCATGTGGTGTTCACATTGGATTCACCAACGAATGTGCCATAAAAAAGGTGGAGATCCTGCCACCACACTTGAGATCGAGGATAAGTGTCTATACCCTCAAGTTTTGGGAGGATTTATTTGAGAAATGGTTTCACCAAGGGTATTTATATATTTACTTTTAATATAAATTTTGTGTGTTTATTTGAAAAACACCTAAGGTTTATGATCTAAGCCTATTCTAATGCAAGATGATGAAATGCAAAATGCAAATAAAGACAAATTATGCAACAAGCAAGACTTAATCTAATGCTTTCTTCTTCTTCTTTTCAAGAATTTCATCAAGTGATACCTTTTTATTTTTTATCTCAAAGGAAGGAAGAGAGATCAAAATAAAAGTCATTCATAATGAAAACTAGCCTAATATGAAAAAGTTGCTACATGCATTTCCTATTTTAATGCCTAAATGCATATAATATGAAACTATGAATTGTGTCCCAGTCCTCTTTTTATTTTAATGCTTATGAAGTAAATTTCTTTATTTTCTTTTCTTTTAAAACAAATATCATGCAACCAAAAGAAGTAAAAGGTAATTCAAAATGCAAAGAAAAACAAATGTAAAGGGATACGATTGAATGCAAATCAAGACCCAAAAATCTAAGATATCCTTTGGCTTTTTATAAATATGAGGAAATAAAGATTATTTTTTCTTTTAAAATGAGGAATCAACAAACATACAAGCAACTTCACCTAAAACATACCTATATGCACTTCATATTTCTTGCCTAAGCCTGTAAAAATAAATATTTTACTTCTATTGTTACTTTCATGAAGGAAACTTTTCTTCTTTTCTTTTCCTCTTGAGTAAAAGAGAGTCACAAACATGTAAGTATGAAATAATGTGGGACTTAGACTTATTGGAAGTATTACAAAATTTGACCCCCTTTAAATATTTGTTTAGGAGTATGATTTATATTTTATCTAATGTATGTGTCAATAAGTAAGGAAATGCAAAGTGAAGTGAGAGAGTGAAGAGTCACATGATATGTGGAAAGATATAAAGTAAAGAATCATGAGAATTTTTTGAGAGGAATGTGAAAGGATGCATCTCTCATGTTTGAGGAGAGTAATAGTTGAGTATTGAAGAGTCATTTTGTAAATTTTTACATTGGAGATAGAGTTCCATGATATAATATTTTAGTAGCGAGGAATGTGAATCATTTTTATTTATATTATTCTGTGAATGTAATTTATATGATTAATCTAAGTGATATTTGGTCTTGTAAAAATATACATGTAATATAATATGGTTAAAAATCCAATAATGGTATCAAAGCCACAAAGAATATGAGTGAAGGCATTGAGACAATTGTCACCATCCAATTAAAATCCCAAATGAAGGAAAGGTTGCTTGTTGATCGACTTGCTAGATTGACTACCTAAGTTGGATAACATCTACATGAAAAGAATCACATCTGAAGAGTTTTAGTTGTGTTGAAGAAAATTTGAGTTAGAGAATCAAAAGGTATACTAATGAATTGAAAGTTATCCAATCAAAATTGGAGTATTCGAAAGTATAGGGTTCCACACAAGTTAGACAGGTAATTTTCTTGCATGCATATGCTTCAACGCGTTAGGGTTTCATGTGTGAAAGGAAAACAAGAAATTCAATCAGTTATAACAATAGTGAAGAGATATCAGAAAAAACCAACTTTGGAGCCAAGAATGAAGACAAAGCATTAAGGAAGTTATTGTAGACTATAGATTGCATCAAGGAGAAAACTCACACATGAAACCTTTATTTTAGGAAATTTTTTGTACTATATTAATATTGATATGTAATAGCACAAGCATCCTATTGAGTTATAAATTCGTTGAATTGGGGAATAAGTTAACAGAACTATAAGGAGTGAAAGTGTAAAACAAAAAAAAATAAAAGAGGAGAATCTTTTAAGAAGAAGGAAAAAAAAATTGAAAAAAAAAGTTATAAGTTGGAAAAATAATAAATTGTTGGAGCTATTAATTTAAAAAAAAAAATTAATTATTATTTTTTAAATATTGATGAATTTGAGGAAAAAGATGAAATTGAAGAAACTTGTTTGAAATAAAATATTAAGTGAAGAAAAATATATATTTGGAAATTAAAGGATTTTGATATCAAAGAAACATTCAAAAAAGTAAAAATATGTGAGGGATACTATGGTAAGTCTTGGGGTTTTCATCTAAGAGATCCAAGTTCAAATTCCAGTGAGGGGATCGAGATTCCTCATAAAAAATTATTTAAACTCAATTTTTTACCAATTAAAAAAAGACATTCAAAAAGTAAAAATTTGAGTGCAACATGGCAAGGAAAAAGCAAGCAAAAATAAAAACAAATTATCAAAAATCAGAAATACAAAAATATGGGTTGAAAATAAATGAAGAACAAAAATAAATTTATGTCTTCAAGAAAAACAAACAGACATTCAAGATGCTTCACTATAAGAGACTAAGAAAATGTTGAAAAATCTAGAGTGTTGTACACAACGCATGATAAAAAATATTGAAGGACAAAAATATGCACCAATAAAGGTAAAGAAGGTCTTACAATCAATTTTGAGAGAAGCCAAAGATGGAAAATTTTGAAGCTTTATAATTATCTAAGCTCAAATATTAATGAAGCAAATGAAGACTCTAAAGGTGCTTTTACATTACCTATTGATATAGGAAAGATAATGTATATGGCATTACTCTCTAATGAAGTCCTTAAAGAGAAGAATAGAAGACAAGAAGAAATAATTAAAGATTTGAAGAACAAGCTTATAGATGTTACCTATGAAGCAAATGATTTAAGGGTTATGACAACAAATGTATGTTGTGATTCCATAAAATTAAAACCAATGATGATAGATACATGTTGTGATACTAGTGATATTCATCAAAATGAAAAATATGCATGTTGTGATACTAGTGAACTTCATCAAAATAAAAAAGAGAATTGTGATGCAAGTTGTGATACTTGTGATTTGGAACCCACGATAAATACATGAGAACTTATTTGTGATCCAAAGGATTTAAATATGGTTCATGATTATCAGAAAAAGCTTATGCTACCAAATTAATAATAATAGTAACATGGGTTCAAATGATACCATGGATAGTGATGCTTAAAATTGTCTTGATTAGTGTAATGATGAATTTGATTATTTTGAAAGATATACTAAAGGAATTGGTTCAAAATTGTTAAATAAAATGGGATACAAAAACACAAGTTTGGGAAAACATGGACAAGGAATGAAAGAGCTAATTGTACCAAAAATAAGACCAAAATGTGAAGGTCTTGGATATATAGGACAATCAAGCAATAATGAATCAAGGACTAAATTTGTGATAAGAAAAGATGACATTGAAATTATGAAAAGGACTGATAAAACTAGTAACAATGAAGGACAAATAGAAATGGAAAAAGTAATTTTATAACAAGGAACAAGTGTAACCATTGTGGTAGATATGGACATAAGATAAATAAATGTTGGAATCTTCATTTTTGTGAAACTTGTGGAGGACATAATTATTTTCAACAATCTTGTCTACATAAAGAAAAGAAAATTACAGATTAAAAATAGATTGTGGATAGATAATTATAAATGAATGAAATAATATGAAACAAATGTTATATGAAAGCAGAATAATGTTAATCTTATCATGAAGAAAAGTGATTATGACCCAAGCATATCTTGTAAGGTGACCTACAGTGAAAGAATCTATAGAATTATTCTACAAAAATGATAAGCGTATAATTGTTCCAATGACTGACCCAAAGGAAATGATGATCCAGAGTCAAACCAAAGGTAGAGACCCAAAGGTAACTTAAATGCATTGACATAGAGGTATACATAGATTTTTTATAAAGGTAAACCTAATGAAGGTTGCATATATCCAATAGTATCAAAGTCGGAGCTAAAGAATGAAGACAAGAAAAATAAGAATCAAAGATTGAATATCAAAAGCCTTCTTACCAAATAATGTAATATAGGGGGTGTTAGAAGAATTACATTATTTTGCCCCCTTGTAAATAATAGTTTAGGAGTATGATTTATATTTTATCTAATGTATGTTTCAATGTGTGAGAAAATACACAATGTTAAGTGATAGAATGAAGAGTCATATGATATGTGGTGAGATGTAAAGTAAAGTTTATCTTAATTAGAGGAATGTGAAAGGGTGCATCTCCTAGATGTTTGACTAGAGCAATAGTTGAGTATTGAAGAGTCATTTTGTAAATTTTTATATTGGAACAAAACTTCATACAATGTAATCTCTCTAAATCAATATTGATGTAATATTTTAGTAGTGAATATATATATGAGATAAAACTTAGATCTAAATAATATTAAACAAGAGATGTAAATATATGCTTTCAATATTTCAATACATTATGCATACAAGAAAGGGATGATCTACACAAAACCCTTAATTTTTTTAAAAGAAATTATCACACTAAGAATTACATATGCAAAGGAAATCTACAAATCCTAGCAAGATTGATCTAAAGGCTTGATGATTTTCATCTATAATGCACAAAAACCAAGAAAATGGTAGAAACATGACAGTCAAAATGTTATAGAAATGCAAAAAAAGAAGAAATAATGGTATATGTACCTATTTGTATAGAAACATTGGAGACAACATAAGTGTCATGGTGCTTTCATTGTACAAAATTCTCGTATAAAATTTTGTATGGCACTTTTGACTTGTACAAATTTGGGTTGATTTCATTGAATTTGTCAAAATGACTAGTTGAAGATGCAACTAGCAGTAAAATTGGGAGTTTGTAGAAATCAATAAAGGATCATAGTGAGTAGTTTAATTGTTAAACTATTTGATACTATATTATTAAAAATAAGTAAATTACTACAAAATGTAATGGAGGATCCTTATCAAGCTAATAACTAATGATTAACCATATTATTACTCTCAAAGATATTGCTCATTAAACATGAGGAATTATAATAATATCTAACTTTTCTTTTTATATTTTACTAAATATTTTGATGCAATTCTAAGAATAAAAATATGGAAACCAATAAATTTAATAATAGTATCAATTAAGTGGGGACAAGTCACACCATGCTTATATGAAAATATTTTGATAGAATTAAAAAATGTAAGCTAATTATTGTAATAAAACCAAGAATGCACCTCTCAATGACAATATTGGCGTAAAATAGTGTAAACGTCTTTCACCCACATTATTTGGTTTACTCATAGATGAATTAGAAGAGTGTACAAGGAAAATGGAGGAAACATAAATATTAAAAAGCATGCTTCATAATTGTTAGTTTATGTATATTAATTTTCACTATCAAAACATAAATCTAAAATGCAAAGATATGTTAACTTTAGTCAAGTTTTATAGTTGTGTAAACATGAAAGTTAATATAAACAAAACAAATATAATAATTATGGATTTTTGACATAAATACAAGTACTAGATAGAAGGTTGAGAAATCATATGAGGTTCATTTATACACATAGTTAAGACTTGAATCTTATCCTAACTTTAATTCAAATGATTGTGTACAAAAATTTATAATACTAGGAATAAAACTTCTTTATACCATACTAAATAAATGTAGATGAATTGAATTGTAAAATTGGAAACCAAAAGAAATTATTTTTAAAACATTAATGGTTCTATATGTTTGTCTTGCCTAAGTCTAATATTTATCACATGTGGCTTGGAAATAGGTCGAAATATTTTGATCATTTTTTTTGTTGAAAGAACCAAGGGTTAAGTTTCACATTTCTTACCCCATGATATTACTAAAAATAGTAATATTTCCAATGAAAGGAGAAGCATTGTATCAAATTATGATATTTATAATTAATGTAAAACATATTAATAAAAGCATATTACCACATCAAATTAAACTAGCTAAAGATATCTAAAACATAATCTCATAATGGGAAGACTTGCACTCATATCTGTCATGACCTGTTACCCTCTAATCCTATCTAAAGGGTAGTAATTGATCTTGGGGATCAATTAATGTTTGATAAAAGGGGCATAGACCCTAAAGAATCCTACAAATATTCTAATGAAATAATTTTATAAAGGTTAGAAAAATATTAATTATCTTTTAGAGAAGATAATTAATTAAGAACTATTTATGAGGTCTTGTGAAAGATAAATTTGAGGAATTATCTTTTACAAAATTATAACAATAACCTAGTGGACCCAATTTAGATGGGACTTAAAAGGACTATAGGATTTTTAAATACTATATAAACTATCCTATCTATTGGAAAATGTTAGCGTACTTATAAATTAAAATTTTAATTTATAAAGTTAAAAAATGCTTTGTTAAAGAACGCCTTTTTAAGGGGGGATATTTTTCAAAAAATCAAAGGGGGATAGAGAGTAATTTTTCGAAAAATAGCAATTTGGCATTGTAAAAGGTGCATTTTCGGCTGTGACCGACACCTTGTGGGTTATTCTTGTGGGCAGTTTTTTTTATGTTGTATGTTGCATATTTCATTTTTGCACTATAACATTAAAAACTTAAAATCAAACACTCCCTAAGTCCCCGGAATATAAAACCCATCTGTGCAATTTTATTGCACTGCAGCGTTCGGTATTTGCGATACCTCTGGACAGTACTTACAGGTAAAGCTATCGTGATTTGGCTACTGTATCCGTCGCCTAATATAGCTGCTATAACGACGTCCGAGCTTGTTCTCTATAAATCGTCGGGGAGGAATAAGTACGCCATTTTTGCATTTTTTTACTCCATTTCCACTACCCTTTATCGCACTTGTGTTTAGGCGTAAATCCCGATGAATGTATTACTTCATAGTGTTTAGGGGAAGTTACGCCCCACGCATGAGAAGAATCTTCTATGGTAGGTGCCATCAACAAGGCGATTCCCTTTCAGTACCGCTTATGTTCCACGTATCGTATGATCTCTAAAATTCACCTATAGTCTCCCTCACGTAAGGGCGGGTGATTTTTGTTGATCTTTCTCAATACCTATAGTTTCCCTCACGTAAGGGTGGGTATTTTGTACGGTATATTGGCCTAGCAAAAGGTATATCGAAAGGGGGACCAATTTGGTGATATAAGGAACCTTCACTATGGCCGCTGTTGCAAAGTTGATGATTGATCCGCATCAGTTATTGAAAGGTCCAAATTATACACCATGGAAACATAAGATGAAGGCTATTCTCCAAATGGAATATTTTTGGGATATTATTACTTGGCAAAGTAGCAACCGAGGCCTTCACCAACAAGCGGGATCCACAGGTCCTTCGAGCAGATCAGATTGCTTTTGACAAGAAAGACAGTAGAGCAAAGGTGCTCATTTTGTTTGCTATTTCAGATGAAGTGCAACCTCATATAGCTGATAAAGCAAGTGGTAAAGAGGCATGGGATGCCCTTAGAACCATATATGAGGGGAAGAATGAATCCACCATTCTTCATCTTCAACAACAACTTCATAACCTGAGTTTGAGGCAGGGTGAAACAGTTGAACTCTTTCTGTGCAGAGTGTCTGAGTTGAAAGAGAAATTGAGTTCTCTCGGAGATATCGTGGACAAAAAGCTTCTCATTTCACTTGTGATGAGAGCTTTACCTTCTTCATTTGATATGTTGATAACCTCCATCCAGGTGTCCCAACGACAAATTACCTACATCGATTTGGTCAATCTTCTCCAACAATAGGAGGCATGCCAACTTCACAAGGATGATTCTTCCAATACAGCCCTATACACCAACAGGACGGGGTTCTAGGAAGAAATGTAATGGGCAAAAGGAGGAAACTTTCGGAAAGGAGGAAATTCTCACCAGGATACGAAAGGAAAAGGCAAACAACCTCAACGAATGAAGAGGTGGTGCAAGATCCGTGAGAAAGACAACCATGACACCAACAGGTGTTGGCATAAGAACAAGCGAAAAGGCCAAAACAAACCACAAAATAAGAACAAGCAACCCAGGTGAATTTTGTTGTTGAAGAATCTGACTCAGATTCTGAATGGGCACACAAGGTGCTCATGACTACCACAGATTCCACACAGAGGGATCCTATTTGGTATGTCGATTCTGGAGCTAGTAAACATATGACTGGCGACAGATCGTGGTTTGAATCATTTGTGGCCAAAGAGGGCAAACCTGTCACAATTGCTGATGATAAAACCTACAGGGTTCAGGGAGAGGGTACAGTTTCAGTCACTCTTCCTGATGGCAAGTGTCATATTGACAAGGTCCTCTATGTTTCGGGATTGGCCAACAATTTATTGTTAGTGACACAAATCCTGGATAGAAATATGGTTGTCAACTTTCGTGTTGAGAATGGAAAGAAGTGTTGTACCATTACCAGGAAGGGTAAGAAGATTGCAACGACTTCATATAAGCATGGCTTATTTGCACTAGATGCTATCTCTACTCCACATGTTGCCATGACTGTCTCTACCAAGGAGGCAACTTCCCTATGGCACAAGAGATATGGGCATCTTAGTTTTGGCTACTTACTTGAGCTTAGCAAGTATGAGATGGTAAAGGGTCTTCCTTCCCTTTCTGCCACATTGCCAGTGTGCTCTGACTGCTTGGCAGGAAAGCAGCATAGAGTACCATTTGAGAAGAGCTCTACAAGAGCAAGAAAACCTCTAGAGCTAATTCACACCGATCTATGCGGTCCTTTCACACCCAACAGTGTTGGAGGGAAGAGGTACTTTCAGTTATTCGTAGATGACTACTCACGAAAGATGTGGGTTTTCTTTCTCAAACTAAAATCTGAAGCTTTTGCATTCTTCCATCAATTCAAGAAATTCGTTGAGAAGGAGTCAGGGGCTTCTATCAAAACCCTCCGCTCAGATCGAGGGGGAGAGTTTACCTCTAATGAATTTTCTGCATTCCTAAATAAGCATGGGATCAAGAGAAAGTTAACAACTGCCTATACTCCTCAGCAAAATGGAGTTGCTGAGAGAAGGAACCGTTCTATAATGGAAATGGTTCGTTGTATGCTCACAGGTGCAACTCTTGGGAAACAATATTGGGCAGAAGTTGTCACCACTGCAGTGTATCTCGTTGAATAGGGCACCCACAAAGGC
Organism: Wollemia nobilis; assembly: GCA_028583015.1. Taxonomy (NCBI): domain Eukaryota; kingdom Viridiplantae; phylum Streptophyta; class Pinopsida; order Araucariales; family Araucariaceae; genus Wollemia; species Wollemia nobilis. The sequence continues at coordinate 426,037 of JAQPPZ010017244.1, forward strand.
CCTAAAAGGAATGACTCCACAGGAAGCATGGAGTGGTCGAAAACCCTCCATATCTCATCTACGTATTTTTGGATGTCAAGCTTTCATGCACATACCGAAAGAAAAAAGGAAGAAGCTAGATGAGAAAATGCTGAGATGTATTTTTCTTGGATATTCTGAGCACTCTAAAGGATATCGGTTGATAGATCCTTTGACCAAGAAAATTCATATCAGCAGAGATGTTGTCTTTGATGAAGCTTTCACATCACAGAGCACATCTACAGTACACCTGGATATTGTGGAACCTAAGGAAGAGGAGATTCCTTTGTCAACACAAACAGGAGGTCCTTCTACATCTTTTCTCCTTCACCACCACCGAAAGAAGAATCCTAAATGGTGTACAAATACAATCAGAGATGCAAATTTATCCACTCCTCCCAATTTGAATTTGGATAGACCTCGTACACGCAGTATGGCTCAAAAGGAAAGAGAAGCCAGAGAAACTGGTGAGGTTGATGATCTTTGTCAATCTTTTGAGGAAATTTCTGTGACTCCAAGTAGATAAGTTGAGGATATGGATATTGATGATGACAGGGCATTCATGTCTACCATAGATAGTCTTGAACCTGCATCAGTGCAAGATGCTCTTAGTGAGCCTTAGTGGAAGGCCGCTATGGATACAGAGTATGAGTCTCTGATGAAAAATAAAACTTGGAAGCTTATTGATCTGCCGCATGGAAAGAAACCTATTGGCTGCAAATGGGTATACAAATTCAAGTACAAGGCAGATGGAACAATTGATAAGAATAAGGCCCGGCTTGTTGCAAAGGGCTATGATCAAAAGGAAGGCATCGACTATGAAGAAACTTTTGCACCTACTGCTCGGATGACCACAATTCGGGTTATGTGTGCTATGGCAGCACAATATGGGTGGAAAGTTCACCAGATGGATGTCAAAAGTGCCTTTCTTAATGGTGATCTCCAAGAAGAATTCTATATGACTCAGCCTGAAGGATTTGAAGTGGAAGGCCAACAGTAGAAAGTTTGCAAATTGGTCAAATCCTTGTATGGTCTAAAACAAGCTCCTCGAGCTTGGTATATAAAAATGGACAATCACCTCCTGCAGCATGGATTTAAGAGATGTCCGTCAGATGCAAACCTCTATTTCAAGAAACAGGGTTCTGAGATAGTGTTGCTTGTACTCTATGTGGATGATCTGCTCATTACAGGGAGTTCAGAAGATATGATCTCTACTGTCAAAAGAAACTTGTGCAAATCTTTTGAGATGACAGATCTCGGACTTCTCCATTACTGTCTTGGTCTGGAATTCAGCCAGAAGGAGCACACCATCAAAGTGTCTCAGAAAAAGTATGCCAAGACATTGTCTGGATAAATATCGCATGACTGATTGCAAGCCAATGGCAACTCCTATGGAGAATGGACTTCAGTTATCGTGATATGATGACTCACCTCAGGTAGATGGTACTCTCTATCGACAGCTGATTGGGAGTCTCATATATCTGACCAATACTCGGCCAGATCTCGTATTTGCTATCAACTATCTTTCGAGGTTCATGCAGGAGCCTAATACCACTCATTGGAAAGCAGCAAAATGTGTTCTTCACTATGTCCATGGTACTATAGAAAATGGCCTAGAATACAAGAGGAACAACAAATTCTTCTTGCAAGGATACACGGACTCCGACTATGTCGGATCATTTGATGATCGCAAGTCAACTTCTGGATACATTTTTCATCTGGGATCCGGTCCTATCTCTTGGCATAGCAAGAAGCAACAAGTGGTTGCTATTTCTTCAACAGAGGCAGAATATCACGTCGCACGTGAAGCTGTGTGCGAAGTGATATGGTTACGTCGCATTCTGACAAGTATGGGCCATCCATCAAAATCTCCAATACACTTGTTCTGCGACAATCAGGGTGTTCTGAACCTCGTCAAGAATCCAGTCCATCATGAAAAAACAAAGCACATTGACACACAATGTCATTTCATTCGAGAGGAAGTTCCAAAGCACCGAATTCAGCTTCAGCACATTCCCACAGATGCTCAAGTTGTAGACATTTTCACTAAGGCACTTGGACGTGTCAAATTTGAATTGTTTCGCAGCTCACTTTGTATTGCAAAATAATGTAAGGGGATGTTAGTAGTTTAGTATAGCTATTAGTTATTACATTACCCAAATAATGTAATAAAGGGGGATGTTAGCGTATCATTACCTTTGTCCGTACTTTGTTTATTAGACAGACTGTTACAACTTCGTAACAATGTTTCTGTTCTTCTGTTGCATCGGTGACTATTCCCAGCAGATGTAAACATTATTTAATTCCCTGCTCAATAATACAATCTAGCTTGCGTTTTACGGAAAATACTCATATGGCTTCCTTATATTGGTGGAAATTAAAGGGAGATTTCTTATCCTATCAAAAATAGTTCTAACTCTGTAACTATCCTACTTAATAGTATTGGTTTTGTATTTTTTTCCATGATAGGGACACAAAACAAAAATAAGGACACTCACCTTATCTTTAGTGGACCCTTCTTCTCCTATACAAGACATGATGAGTCATAATGGGTCCAAGGCATATTTTTAATATTATTATAATGTGGCCACTATTTGACCCATGAGTGGGAAATTGTCCTATAAATAGAGGACACTTTGAGAACAAAGGGGCATCTAGGATGTTAGGAATTCACCATGTACAAACAATACACAACCTATGCAAAAAAACAAATAATAATAGCGAAAATGGAAAAATAGTTCAAACCCTAGTTAAGTAGTGCAATAAACAATAAGCAATCACACAAATGTAAGAGACACAAGATATACGTGGTTCGGGAAGTGTACCCTACATCCATGGAGAAACAATCAGTCCTTTGTATTATTAACAATACAACAATCTTCTCCTCTTGTACAATGTCTCCTCCCCTCTCTTCCTCCAAACCAGAAAAGAGCATTCCACCATAGAGGCAGTCTTTACAGTACAAAATATATAGAGATTCATGGCTTTTCCTCTACCCAAAACCACATAGTGGTGTCGGAATACAATGAGCCAAAAACATGGGCTGATAACCACCCATACGCTTATCACGTTCTTATGACAAGTGTTTTTCACCAAGAAAATACAATTAAATTGTCAGCCATAAATTTTCATTAAAAAATTTCTCCATCAACAATATTTAATAGTAATTAAATATTTAATATTAATTAAATATTTAATGTTGCCCTTGGAACCCCGTTCAAGGGCCTATTGTTGATCATTGCCCATCAACAATACTCCTTGGTAATTAATTCCTTTCTTATCAATTTGGCTCCATTACCTAACAATCTCCCACTTGGAGACAAGATTGATGCAACATCCCTGCACCCTAGGACTGAAAGTTTCTCATAACATGACCTTACTCCTTAAGGCCAACCGAAGTAGAGCAAAAGCTCAACTTCTCCATGGTTACAATTTTAGTAAGCATATCAACAAAATTTTGGGAAGTGTGAATCTTACCCAACTTTACCAAACCATCCTCCATTGTTGATCGAATGAAGTGATACCTCAACTGAATGTGCTTTGTCCATGAGTGAAAAGTAGAGTTCTTCGCTAAATGAATGGCACTTTGGCTGTCACTCCAAAGTGTCCCATCTCCTTGCTCCTGACCTAACTCCTCAATCAACCTCTGAAGCCATATGAACTCTTTGGCACCTTCCGTGATGGCTACATACTCAGCCTCCATAGTAGAAAGAGCTACAACACATTGTAGCTTGGATATCCAACTCACTGTTGTACCTCCAACTGTGAATACATACCCAGTAGTGCTCCTCCCACCATCCAAATCACCTACCATATCTGAATCCACATAGCCCTGTAACTCAACTTTGGAACCTCCAAAATTCAAACAGAATTTTGAAGTCCCTTTCAAATACCTGAGTATCCATTTCACTGCTTGCCAGTGAGATTTACCTGGATTACTCATATATCGGCTCACAACTCCCACTGCTTGGGCAATGTATGGTCTTGTACACACCATAGCATACATCAAACTCCCAACTACTGAAGCATAGGGTACCTTCCTCATGTACTCTTCCTCCTCCTTTGTCTTGGGACATAGCTTCTTTGAGAGCTTAAAGTGCTTTGCAAGAGGTTGGGCTACCGGTTTTGCATCATGCATACTGAACCTCTTAAGCACCTTTTCCACATAATCCTCCTGAGACAACTTCAGTGTTTTCTCCTTCCTGTCTCTAGTGATTCTCATGCCAAGGATTTGTTTGGCCTCCCCCAAATCCTTCATGGCAAATTTACTTGCCAACTCCCTTTTCAATTTCTTAATATCCTGCATATTGGATCCTGCCACAAGCATATCATCAACATACAATAAGAGAATAAGGAAGTTACCATTTCTTGTAGCCCGAAAATAAACACAATGGTCACTCTGGCTCCTAGTAAAATCATGCTCAATCATGAAACTGTCAAACTTGAGATACCATTGCCTTGGAGCTTGCTTCAAACCGTACAAGCTCTTTTTTAGTTTACACACAAGACTCTTCTTGCCTTTGACCTCAAACCCCTCCGGTTGGTGCATGTAGATCTCCTCCTCCAAATCCCCATGAAGGAATGTTGTCTTCACATCTAACTGCTCAAGATGAAGATCTTCTACTGCAACTATACTCAAAATAGTCCGAATTGAAGTCATTTTTACTACAGGTGAGAAAATGTCATCATAGTCAATACCTTTTCTCTATGCAAATCCTTTCACAACAAGTCTTGCTTTGTACCTCTTGCTGCCATCAACTTCGTCCTTCACTCTGTACACCCATTTGCAATGCAATGCCCTTTTTCCCTTGGGAAGCTCAACCAAATCCCAAGTTTGGTTTTGAGTCAATGAGTCCATCTCATCCTTCATAGCATGCTCCCACTTAATCCTAGCATCCACTTTCAAAGCCTCATGAAAGCATTCTGGTTCACCGGCATCAGTGTACAGTACATAATGTAAAGTAGGAGAATACCTATCAGGTGCATGTCTTACCCTTGTAGATCTCCTTACTTCCTATGGGGATGATGGTGGAGTAACAACAATTTCCTGTTCACCTTGCTCTTCCTCATGAGCACCATGTTCATCAATCTGAACAAGAGGCTGTCTTTTTACACCATGCTCTGGGATTGCATCCAAGTCAACAAACTCAGGTGCATCCTCTTCAACCTGTATGTGCCTATCCTTGTACAACCTATCCTCATTGAAAATCACATCTCTACTCCTGATAACTTTTTGGCCAACATTATCCCATAGCCTATATCCCATCTCATCCACACCATAACCAAGAAAATAGCACTTTCTAGACTTTGCATCAAGCTTACTCCTATTTTCTTTATCTATATGGGCAAAAGCCTCACAACCAAATACTCTAAGGAAAGAGTAGTTTACAGGCTTACCTTTCCAAGTCTCCTCTGGAATACCTCCATCCAATGCAGTACAAGGTCCTCTATTTATCAAATAAATTATTGTATCAACTGCACTAGCCCAACAGAACAATGGCAACCCTGCATGCAATCTCATGGCTCTGGCACGCTCCATTATAGTTCTGTTCATCCTCTCCGAGACTCCATTCTCCTGTGGTGTCCTAGGAGTAGTCTTGATTCTCCTAATTCCTTCCTTTGCGCAATAGTCCTCAAACTCCTTGTTGCAATATTCACCACCATTGTCAGATTTAAGGCATTTTACTTTCTTACCTGCCTCAATCTCCACTAATGCTCTCCACTTCCAAAAAATGTCGAAAACATCAGATTTATGCTTGATTGTGAAGATCCATGTCTTCCTACTGAAATCATCAATGAAGGTAACATAATAAGAGTAGCCCTCAAGAGAAAGTACCGGTGAGGGACCCCACACATCCGAGTGAACTAACTCTAATTTCTCTTTCTTCCTTTCTGGACCAACCTTCAGAAATCTTACCCTTTTCTGTTTTTCGTATACACAACCTTCACAGAAACCCAAATCAACCTCCTTGAGTTTTGGCAATAGTTTTTTGGAGTGAAGGATTTTCATCCCTTTCTCACTCATATGACCCAACCGCAAATGCCATGCTTTCGCATCATCCTGAGCAGCATAGTTCAATGTACAATAAGATGAGTTCTGCAATAAATACAAAGTTCCAGTCAACTCACCTTTTGCAATCACCATTGAACCCTTTGTCACTCTCCATTTCTGGTTTTTGAAAGTAGTGTTGCATCCCTCCAAATCAAGTGCACTTGCTGAAATTAGGTTCCTCTTCAGATCAAGAATGTGCCTAACATTTTTAAGCACCCAAATATTTCCATTTGGCAACTTTACATTCACCGTGCCAATACCCACAATCTCACATGGACAGTTATTGCCCAACAAAACCTCTCCATAATGACCTGGAGTATAATCAGCAAAGTACTCCCTATGAGAAGTGACATGATAAGAAGCTCCAGAGTCCATAACCCAATACTCACTCGTGCAATTTGCTGCAAGAATCAGGGCATCCTGATAAATTGCACCTGCAATGTTTACCTCTTGAGCATCATTCCCATTATTGTCCTCATTCTTCTTTCTATCTTTGCACTCCCTCTTGAAGTGTCCACTCTTCCCACAATGCCAGCAATCAATCTTGCTTTTGTCTCTACTTTTAGATCTACCCTTCGATTTTCCTCTGTTCTGGATTTTTCCTCTAGCTTGGCCTTTTCCTCTTTCTCTGTTTCTGCCTCTGCTTTCTATAGATAGTGCTACTCCAGATGATGAAGCCTCCCCTGAGGATTTTCTCCTCATATCCTCACTAAGGATTGTGCTAATCACATCATCAAACACCAACTTTCCAGATCCAGGCACAAAATTACTCACTACCATTACAACGCTACCCCACGAGTCTAGTAGTGAACAAAGAAACCCTAAAGCCATAACCTCATCATCAAAATCAAGCCCTACAGATTTTAAAGAACCCATAACAACATAAAACTCATTAAGGTGTTCTTGGATAGATCCACCCTCTTGCAACTTCATAGTAAATAGCTTTCTAATCAAGAAAATTTTATTTGAAGCTGAGGGTTTTTCATACAACTTAGCTAGTGTATCCATGGCTCCTTTGGTGGTCTTTTCCTTCCCGATGTTGTATGCAACAGAATCAGCCAGGCTCAACCGGATCACCCCTAGTGCCCTCCTGTCTATCAGATCCCATTCATCATCATCCATCATCCTAGGTTTACCATCAGTCTTCCCTTTTAGAGCCAAGTACAGATCATCCTTCTGATACAGATAATCCTCCACTTTGGTTTTCCACATACCAAAATTTTGTCCAATAAACTTCTCTAGTTTAAACTTTGAACTTTCTCCCATTTCTCCCACTCGAACATAAAACTCTCTTGTGAGTGCCCTTTCCCAACAAGATCGCTCTGATACCAGTTGTTAGGAATTCACCATGTACAAACAATACACAACCTATGCAAAAAAATAAATAATAATAGCGGAAATGGAAAAATAGTTCAAACCCTAGTTAAGCAGTGCAATAAACAATAAGCAATCACACAAATGTAAGAGACACAAGATATACGTGGTTCGAGCAGTGTACCCTACGTCCACGAAGAAACAATCAGTCCTTTGTATTATTAACAATACAACAATCTTCTCCTCTTGTACAATGTCTCCTCCCCTCTCTTCCTCCAAACCAGAAAAGAGCATTCCGCCATAGAGGCAGTCTTTACAGTACAAAATATATAGAGATTCATGGCTTTTCCTCTACCCGAAACCACATAGTGGTGTCGGAATACAATGAGCCAAAAACATGGGCTGATAACCACCCATACGCTTATCACGTTCTTATGACAAGTGTTTTTCACCAAGAAAATACAGTTAAATTGCCAACCATAAATTTTCATTAAAAATTTCTCCATCAACAATATTTAATGGTAATTAAATATTTAATGGTAATTAAATATTTAATGTTAATTAAATATTTAATGTTGCCCCTTGGAACCCCGTTCAAGGGCCTATTGTTGATCATTGCCCATCAACAATACTCCTTGGCAATTAATTCCTTTCTTATCAATTTGGCTCCATTACCTAACATAGGAAGCCTTGAAAGGTCTAGGGAGTATTCTCTCCACCTTGGGTGGATCAGAAACTAGAAGTCTTGGAATACAATGAGCCAATAAACATAAGCTAATAACCACCCATACGCTTATCACGTTCTTATGATAAATGTTTTTCATCAAGAAAATATAGTTAAATTGCCAGCCATAAATATTTATTAAAAATTTCTCCATCAACAATATTTAATAGTAATTAAATATTTAATGGTAATTAAATATTTAATGTTGCCCCTTGGAACCCCATTCAAGGGCCTATTGTTGATCATTGCCCATCATCAATACTCCTTGGTAATTAATTCCTTTCTTATCAATTTGGCTCCATTACCTAACATAGGAAGCCTTAAAAGGTCTAGGGAATATGCTCTCCACCTTGGGGGATCAAAAACCAGAAGGCTTGGAAAGGCTACCTAATTGTAGGAAAGAGATAACCTTGAAAGAAAATCTTGAAGCTTGAAGGAGGAGCTTGAGGAGATCATCCTTGCAGGATTTTAGGTTGGTGATCTCTTATTAATGATATTTCATTAAGAAAATATATATTGCGTAAATTTTTTGTACTTCCTCATTATAAGTTTGTTGAAGCTCTCTTAGATTATATTCTAAATCAATAGGAATGGAAGAGTCATTTCGTGCACCTTTCTAATATTTAATAAGGTCTATGTTTTACAAAAATTTATTACCTGTGAAGACTTCCTTTGGTAACTCTATGAATGTTATATAATATGGGAGTTTAGTTCTTCTAGGTCATTTTAATATGTCAGGATTATGATTAACTAAATATCAACAAATGGATGGCCATGGGCCATAATGAGGTCATCAGAACAAAGCTCGACTCGCAAAATTAAAGGAGCACATACTAAGTCCAAACAATTAGTGTATACCATATACAACCAATCAAAACTCCTCTACCATCACGCGAAGATGTTTCTTTTCTGCACGAGCATAATTTTTTATTGTAATTACATCTGCCATATGAGTTATATGGGATACCTATCCTTATTACACTAATTTACTCTGTTAGTCCCGACTTAATGGGGCAACAAACTCGTCGAATCAGGCCATCCACTATTATTCAAACTAGGGAATGCTTGAATTCATATTTGATGGCCCTATGTAGACATAGTTGGATCATTGTGTATTGTGGCCAATATGGTTCGACAATGTCTTAGTTTTGCATAAACCAGTGTTTAAATTTATAGACTTTGATATCACCATATTATAGGGGTATAAAATTAGGCATGGAGATCGTTTCACATAGAGAATACTTCGACGTACGCTTTATGAGCAGTAAAAATGATACGATTCAAGGATTTTCTTCCTCTAGTTCATCGAAGTTTGTGAGGGCAGTGACTCTGCACCGACCATCGTCGTCACTAACCAACTATACCTGTTCTACCCATGTACTCTCCGTGGAGGCAACCTGAGTTATTAATATAAGGAAACTCCTCCATTTATGGTCTCACGATAGTGGACATATTAGCTAAGAAGGTTGAATAATTAGATGAGGGTTTTATGATCATTCTTTGATGTAGCTTGATGATAAAATTTGCTCCTTTGAAATTTTGATGTTGACCAATGATCAATGAAACCTTACAGTCAAACTTAAGACTATTGGTCGATATGATTGATGTGATCAATTATAAATCATTTAGATGATCGTATAGGTAGGGGTTGATCTAGTTGTAAGTTAGTAGACAAAAATTGATTGCACACCCTTAAAGTACATATTGTCAAATAGCTAAGTTATTAATCCGCATGGTAGACCTTGATCGGTTGGAGAAGAATGTTGTCCAACGAGGTGAGAGTGATTGTTGTCTGATAGGACATTCTCCAAGGATTAATCATGAATTTCCCAAGACACAATAGCCTCAAATTGAATGAATTAATAATGGACGAAAAGAAAACCTGGTTCGAATAAGTTTTAGTAGACCCTTCATGAGCTATGAAATATTAGGTAAACTACCTTCCTTTTTGTATAATGTTCACACTTTCGTGGATAAGAGAAGTCCACATAAATGGATGGGTGCTCTTCAAATTGACACATCTATCTTGGATGAATGGATAGTCATTTAATTAAATGACCACCGACTGACGCGAGACGACTATAATATTGTAAAGGCCCTCAATGAGAATGGTTTCGTATATATCCATCGTGGTCACGATGGGGAAAAGGTTAGACATGAATGGGGATTTATCGGTTGGATTCACTGATTCCTAGACCAATGATAGACAATATGTTCATTTCAAAATTTATGATCGAAACACAGAATGGGGTATGTCAACCATACTAAAATAGATAACTATGGAGTCATTAGAGGAGCTTGAGAATATAATATGTAATAGATAGAGTTACCTAAACTAGATGAGTGAACACATATTGGAGGAAGTATAATAAGGTAATGTGTTGTAAAGTAGAGATCATTTATGTTGATGTTATAAACCATTTATGATGGTATAAATCAGGGAAAAGAGTTGAATCTATTTTTAATTAAATATTTTGGTGGTAAATTATGGAATTAAGTTAAAATTTATGGATTTTATCTAATTAAAGTATATTATAATCAAATATAACCATGTTATGAGTACATTTCCTAAATCATATTGTATTGGAAATTAGTTGAAATTTATGAAAAGAAGGATTGCTTCATAAATTAAGGGTATGGGATCTTAGTTTATGAAGAGAAGGTTGATTATCTATCAACTTGAGGGAATGAATTTTGGAGGTAATTTGTGAAAATTTCCTCCAAGATCAAAGAGTCTTCTCCAAAGTGTGTTCCCAATGATTTTCATAAACCAAAACAAGATGTAGTGGATTCTAAGATGGTTTAGGAAAATAAATCGATGGATTCCTTAAATTATAATGGAACAGGTAGTTCCTTTTTGGTATGGAAAATATCGCAATAATATCTTGATGTCTTAGAGAAAGGAGTTAGGTAATTCCTTAATTGCATCGAGTATATGATTAGAAATAGTTGCATTCCTTGATTGTATAATTGAAGGATCCACTGTGACCCTTATATACTTGTAATCTTCGATTCATCTTGAGTTTATGAATATGAGGAAAAATCACATTTTGGAGGTTGGGTTTATTCCCCTGAGGGTTCCCAGGATAAATCTTTGTGTCACTCTATTTTGTGGTTTGATTTATTATATCTTGTGGATGTTGCATTTATGTTCAAATGAAAATGATATATGATGTAATGTTTATTTCCATGCACTATAATTGAGAATAATGATAGAATGTATGCTAAATTTCAGTAGGTTAATAATGTACGAATGTTAGAAATATATGCTTAATATGATAATGCAACTATGACATTTACTTTTGGATTATGATGAGTAAAGATGATGTTACCTAATGTTGACTTGTTTTTTTTTCTTTAGTTAGGATAGTGCACATTAAGGGGGAATGTTAGAGTTAATGTAATGTGCACTAAGCCAGTTTGACACTTGTCAGTTTCATTGACAAGTGTCATGTTCATCATATAGGCTTATGCCTATATATTGTAACCATTTATCAATAAAATATAATCCCCTTCAGTTTTACATTACTCTTGACATTTGGTATCAGAGCGGGCTTTCCCTGCCCTGTGAAACCCCTTGAGGGGGGATTTCCCTCATGGAAATCCTCCCTCCCCCATTTTTTTTAAATTTTTTTTCTGACCGAGGGAGTATGCTCTCCATCCATAGGATGGATCAAAAACCAGAAAGTCTAAAAAAAAATGAAAGAAGAGACTAATATTCTGAGTTGCCTCTCTCTGCCATTGAAGCTTTCCTGGCTGCATAGAGACAATGGCAATGGAAGATACAAGTTTAGAATTCGCTAATAATGGTGTTCACTCCACATGTTCGTCGCTAGGTCTGCCGCTCCATAAATAGAATGACAATAATAATTTGGATGGTGACAAGTTGTCCGGCTCTTTACTGGCTGCGGGCTACCCGAGGTGTCTGTTGTATGTGCTACTGCCTAAAATCAATTACTCCTTGGCCCCCAAGAGAGCACGCCTCAATCCATTCGATATGAAGAGTGAATCTGCAAGTGCTTCCAATGCTAATGTCGTCGTTGGATCTAATGACGTCTCTTCATCTTTCCTCTTTGATTTAAATATCGCGAGCTGAGCGCGCATTCATAGCCATTCATTCATTAATTGTTCTCTTCTACCATTATCGAAGACACTTCTCTCTCTGCTATGAGGCCGAGGGTCTGGGTGAGGAGCGGGCTTGACATTTTTTCTTGCATACATTTGAGGGGCCGCAGCCTACGTTCCCATCTATGTCAGGTAGAGGGAAATGGACAACGCAACGGTGGTGGTGCTATCGTTCATCAGAGAGAGCGGCGCTTCTTTGCAAAAAGCGGCTACACCACCCTGTCATCAAAATTGTCACCACTCCTTTTTATTTTGAGGGTGGTGGCACTGGCACTGGCATTGGAAGTGCACCTATGATTGTGGGAATAGCAAATTCATGTAGCAATCGTGTGACAGTCGTACGGCAGTCGTGCGATAGTCGTGTGATGGTGATTTTAGCACTACGAGAGTGCTAATTAACAGATGACGGAGAAACTGGTGCTCAACATCATCTCCTCTAAGCTTCGTAGATGTTGTCAATGGTTGAAATATGTTTGAAGTATAGTGTTTAAGTTTGTTGGAGTTGGATGATCGCGAGCCTCGGTGATGGGGGCTTATGGCATTGGCTTGGTTGGCAGTTTTATCAGTTCGACCATGTTCTCTGGAGTGTCAATTTTGGTAGGTTTCATAGGATTGCTTGTTATCGACATACATCTCAATCTAAAAATAGACTCTGGTGCTTTAAATCCTTTCAAAACAAACACCTTTGCCTTGTCATCGATGAAACTAGCGACGGTCAACGGTTTTTTCGTACAAGCATGAGTGGCTGCGCACCCACCAAACCCGTGAGGGAGACGAGCAGAAGGAAAATGCCATCGGCTTACCCAAAAAATTCTTGTAGTTGGAGCTACCGCGGTTCGATAGCCATATCCCACCGTCGATGATAGGAATCGAAAGCAGAAGCGTCAGCAGGTTCAGTATCCTGATGAGATTGTTGCTGCTATGGACCATTTTTTGCAAACGGATCAGAGACAAAATACAATACAAAGAAAAACAAGTTCCAAAGGATGAAATTCGTGATAATTAAGAGATGTTGGGGTTTCTTTATTGTACAGCCCACTATTGTTTTTTTCATCGGAGCTTTCATTTACTGTTTTTCTACGCAGTCAACACATTTTGATCAAATGAATGAAATCTAAGGATTCCCACAAGTTTTTTCGTCATCTATGTTATTTGCTGGCACTAGCTCATGAAGGGCGTCACATATGGGGACATATTTTCGTCAGAAGCGGGACCCACTCAGTTGATTTCAAAGGCCAAGTTCTTGTGATGAAAACCCCATTGTGATCCTGATGACGTGCATTCAACGTGTGATGGACTATGTCTATTTTCGTGTTGGAGACTATTTGCCTGATGGTCGTGGTGGCTGCGGTGGGCAGCAAGCAGATCGTGGTGGCCACCTATGTACTCTACAGTATTGTTATGACATTATTGTGGCCTCAAGATTCATGTGTGTGGAGGTAGTGATGGCATGATCGTCAGGTTAATTCTGCATAGTCGTATGCGTCCTCTTCGAAGGCCACCATAATATCCATTAAAACATTTTGCAAAATTAGTGGCACATCCTTGGTCTGGTTGTACAGGTGTTTGCAGCATCACGCCACCTGTTGTCTACCATACACATTTTTTTGATTAGCATGATTAATGGTCGACAAAGAATTTATGGCCATAACAAGCTTGATTCACTTGTTAGGTAGTGGGGAGGGCCCCACTCATTTGATTCCACCACGCCACATTGACGCACGCATGGCCTATAACTTTTTCCTTGGAGGGAAAATTTCAAATCATGATGGAGTTTTTTTTTATTGGCCCTATTTTTTTCCACATGGATGTAATTCCCCTGAGAGGGAAATTGAGTCTGTTTTTTATTTTGCCACAATGCGATGCCAGGAATATGATATTCTTGAGGTTTATTTTTGCTGCCTTAGATAGGCATTATGGTTTTTCCACATGATGAAGGCCCATTTGATGGTGGAATATAGGGGTATTTATAGTCATTGGAAATAGTTTTCCGTGACGGACACAATGGTGGTGTCATATTGTAATTTTGAGGCTGTTTCAATTGATTTTTTTAGCCTCAAATTTTTTCTACCTTGGAGTGCACTTTCGGTTGTACCCGACACTCCCAAGGTACTTTTATATGTGATCCTTGTACCTAGTGATCTTTTCTATACACTTGGCGAATGCAGCGGCTAGTTACCCATGCATTTCGATGGGATGACATGGTCACCATAAGGACACTTATACTAGGGACTACAGACATAGACACCCTAGACTCTATCCGAGGTTTTTTCTAGATCTACTTCTGAAGACTATAGACGAAGACACTTCAGAAGATTCTCTTCTTTTCTTCTTCTCTCCTCCTATTTGGATCTATGGCTCATTTTATTGTATTGAGTGCATTTTTGGCAGAGACCGACACTCTTATATGGCTTGTTTTTCCTTTCATTAGGTGCATTTTCGACAGATACCGACACCTTCTAGATTGAGTTCACCATGAGGAGGGATTTCATACTCATGGTGAATCTAGTTAGTGACCTACAAGTGGCAACATCCTCTGAGGATGACCTGCAGAGGCAACAGACCCAAATGTGGCTGACCCTAAGGCACCCATGATGACCCTGAGGCACTTAGATGGCTAACCCAGTGGCAACGACCCGTTGAAGTGGCTGACCCTGAGGCAATAGATCGAGATGTATACATAGTGAATCTAGCATTATTCACAGTTGGAGAGCCAAGAGCACTGAGCACGAGCCTAGACCAAATCAGTAATAAGGAGGATGATAGGTTGTTTTCGAGAAGTCAACATTAAGGGGGAATGTTACCTAATGTTGACTTGTTTTTTTTCTTTAGTTAGGATAGTGCACATTAAGGGGGAATGTTAGAGTTAATGTAATGTGCACTATGCTTGTTTGACACTTGTCAGTTTCATTGACAAGTGTCATGTTCATCATATGGGCTTATGCCTATATATTGTAACCATTTATCAATAAAATATAATCCCTTTTAGTTTTACATTACTCCTGATAGATGAATGGTATAGTTAAGTAGAGTTTCTCAAATATTAATCTCATGTGAAGGAAGTGTGCTTACTTAAATGTGTTAATGAATCAATGGGATTTGTCTATCTTTCTATAATGTTGTGAAATAACTATTTATGAATGATGCCCTTTTCCATATACAACACTGATTATATTCATGTTGGTTATGCTATGTCGGATTCCAAGGACTATTATGTAATAGAAGCTTATTCTTAAGGGATATCTAGATTTAGGCTAATCTAAACATTAAGCACTTATTCTTGAATGGGACATAAACCTTGCTTAAGAATAATTCTCATGTAGTACTTCAAACCTAAGGATAGGATGTAAATAATTTTACCATAAAAGGGCCTCATGGATTAAATTCACCTCATAAGCACTCAAGATGGTTCAGTGAGATTACATTATGGAATGAAACTCTCAAGATGGAAAAATGACCTCGATCTACAAACCAAGATAGACCCTATACTCTACACTAATGAATTAAGTGTACATGTGGAGGAAAACACCCGTATGGGACAAGTAATGTCCATTTGTAATGAACTCCATGTGAACAACAAGAGGGTTGCCTAAACAAAGAGTGTACAAATATGCTCTAAGAGTTTTAAAGATAGGTAATCATGTTTAAGAGGACATTCCATGGATCCTTATAATGATAGTGATATTTTTATCTTAGAACTCCCTTCTAGATGGAGTGGATCGGATCTAAGATCTATGAATAACCATTGGTGCGATTATTTCATCTATGATGGTTTACCATTAGTGTGGTTCTCCATCTTCATTCACCTGGTCTTAGTGGACCATTTGGTGATTTCTCCTTTTATGGGGATGAAACCTAATGCTTGGCCAGCGTACTCATACCAAGTGGGGTATGATGGTTTCATGGAAGCTGATCACTTCTACTTCTACTTAAAGAGACTCTGATCAAGTCTCTATAACTCTTGGAGCTATTTAACTTGAAATTTACCATCCAAATGGAATGTCTATCCAAGGACATGAATAGATATTTTGCCATATGAAAATGAACACTTTAAAAAAAAAATTATATGGATAAGAAGGGGTAAAAATTGGGGTTGATACATTATCACTATGTAGTTCATTAAACTACTATGGTAACATGGTGATGATGTAGCATGCATGGGCCTATTTCAATCCCATATAACCGATTAAAACAAAATAAATTGTCACATAAATGATGCTTGTAAATCAAACTAAAATGTGATACTATGAGCACATAAAATAGATTAAGATATTGTAAATTAATGAAAGTTACTTACCGTAATAATAATTTATAATTCATATAAAAACTAATAGATATCTTTGTCAATATCCTAGAGAATTAAAATTTTCTAAATGTGTGAACCTCCAATAGAGTAGAGTTGTACACTATACTTTAGTCATATTGACTATAAAAGATTCTCTATTAGGGTTATCTCATATGACTTATCGTCTCATGGATGTTAAAAAACTAATTTAATTTTTTTACCTTTATATATAGATAGATAGATACCAACTTAGATTATGTTCTTATTATCTTACAATTAAAACAAGAAGATAAAAATATATTAATAGTATTCTATTTATTTACTCTTAAAGCAAGTATGAGTTGAGTATGAGAAATGTATGATATTATGTGATCCTATATACAAACATCTGATACAAAATTAATTATTTTATCACGATGAATTTAATAGTTTATACACTATTAATTTAGTCATATACAAGAATGGATGGAAATTTTAAGAATATTTTGAAGCATTAGAAAATAAACACAAATAAATATTTGTGGATTAAAATAGCAATGACATTGAGGTCATAAATTGTAGCTAATAAAAAATAAAAAAGCCTATTTGTATTATCTTATTTATTTTCTATTCCATATCATATATCCATTAAGGGTCCCTTATAGAAAAATAGAAATATTTTCAATTTACTTTATAAATTAATCACATTAAAATTGTATGTTTAAAAAATATACTTAAAATTGGTATAGAATTTACTTATTCAACACTTCATCATTTATGAAAAACTCCCCTTAAAATCTAAAATAAGATTTAAATTTTGATCCTTATAATTTATTTACTATTGATCCATAAATGACTTAAACTATTTAAAATTTCTATTAGAAATAAGAATGAAAATATAGGTGGATTTAAGTTTAAGTAGTTAAAACATATTATCTTTAAAAATAATTCTCACATTAAAAATACAATATTCACATATACAAGGCTCTACCTTAAAGGGGTTGTTTTTATTAAAATATAAATTTAAATTTAAAAATTACTAAAATATATGATTAAAGTTTAATTTTGTTTGATTAAAATAATGGTTCTTTTAAGGAGAAGTTATTGAAAATCAATAAACTTCATATATACTTCTATCCAACTTGGAAGCATTCAACCTTATAAAATAAATGCAATTTATCTTATCCTGATTTCGAAAATAAAGGATGCAAAATTGTTTGACTCATCTTGAACCATAAGCCTATGCAATATGGCATATAATATTATTTTTAAAGTGATGGCAAATAGGTTAAGACTACTATTAGAAAAAATTATTTCAGAAGAGCAAGGTGGATTTATGAAAGGGAGACAGATTCTAGATAGGATCATAGTAGTTGATGAATTTATGCATTCAATGGCTTCAAGAAAATAGAAAGCAAATGATCTTAAAACTTGGTATTAGTAAGGCATATGATAGGGTTATATGGGATTTTCTTTTTGTAGCATTAGAAAAATTAGATTTGGGAAGAAATGGGTAAGATGGATTAAAGCTTATGTCTACAGTTTCATATTTAGTGCTAGTCAATGGGTTAGTTACAAAATTATTTAAATCCAACAGAGGTCTTAGACAAGGATATCCTCTATCACCATATTTGTTTATTATTATGAAAAAGGTTTCGGGTAGGAACTTGAATAAAGCTTACAAATATGGGCTTATAATTGGACTTAAGGCTAGTAATAACATTTTTTTTATTAGGTAGAAGGGGATTTGAAATGGTCCTCAAAAATTTTACAAAGTGAAACCAAGGTACTCTTGGATATAAACCAAGGAATACCTCACCCAAAGAAAAACAAGGTTGGCTAGAAATAATCCAATAAGAGGGAAAACCGGCACAAAGAACCAAGAGAAAAACTACCCCAAAAAGGTATCCAATGAGCATTGAGGACCACTCGATGATAGTTCTAAAATAAAACTACAAAAAATGGGTTCCCAAGGATTTGACACACAACACAACAAAAGTTGGAACATCTACATAATCACAATCGATAGTTGGAGCCCAACAGGAAAGAGTGCCTAAATTTGAAACACAAAGCAAGAAAAAATTCCTAGCCAATAGGAGCCAAGCAACTAAAACTGTTAAACACCAATCGCAAAGACACAACCTACAATTAGATCACTAATTGAAGCTTTCTTTCCTGAAGAAGGAACCAGAGATCAATAAATATAACCCCCAACAACAAGCATAATCATGTAGCAAAAATAATCATAAATAGAAACTAGGGATCTAGGACAATGACCAAAAAATCCTATACCTATCCTGAGGAAAATAGATTCCAATACCAAATTTTTTCCAAGATCTACAAAGGATTCCAAACTCGCAAGATCTGGAGAAGCCCTAGAACAACAACAAGACCCCTGAAGCACATTAAAGCCACCAACTGCCAAATAAACACCTTGACCACAAGCAATATTACCCACAAGCAAGAAACTAAATTTGTAGCCCCACAAACCATGAAAACTACCAAGGAAATCTCAAGGGTAATCCTCACCTAGCAAAGAGCTAAGGAGAAAAATTTTGAGATCCTCAAAAAGGGGATGAAATCCCCCTAATCCTAGTGGATTCTAACCCCACTGGCACACAAAAGAAATAAATAGAGCTAAAAATACATAGCTGACACACCGACTAACTGCAACAACTTGGAGAAATATCTCATATTTACCACTTGCACCAGTCTAGCCACCTCCTTAGCCTACCAACCACCAGAGCTGAGGACAAAATCCACCACTGAGTAGATCTAAAAATTAGGGTTAAACAATTCCAAGGGTAGAAAATCACTACAAAGAGGAAAATCCTTCAGGTCCAGAAGTGAGACAACACCACCCATAGTCTCGAATCAGACCACTATTTTGATTGCAACATCCAATAAACTATCCAAACCTCTATATTCAAATAAAAATGACAATCCACTCTTCATCAAACTAGACAGGGTTTCTAGCTCATGAGGAGAAAAGTGAACATCCAAAAAGAAATCCATTGAAACCCTTGAAGGAGGTTCCCATGAAGAAAAAATGGTTTTCCCGCTCTACACCTAGTGACCATAAGGGTCATAGCTTCCCAATATAGAATGCAATTTGGATCTTGTGATCTTCATTGTAGCTCCCTCTCCTAATTAATTCAGCGAAAGATGAAGAGCAACCCTTTGAATTTCCAAAAATATCCCAAATTTTTAGATATAACCCTCAAATTTTTTGTTTATGATGGGCATCCAAGGCTAGTGATAACATTGACAACATCACCCATCAACAATTTGTACATGATACAATCCTTTTGGAGAGGGCAAGGATAAACGAGGCCAAATATTTGATTAACTTATTAAAGGAAAATGAAAGAGCATCAAGGCAGAAAGTTAATAGGACAAAATCCAAAATTTACTTCCTAAATACCCCAACTAAAATCAAAACAGGGATATGTAGGTTACTTCAAATGGAGGAGGCAAATTCACCAGCAACTTATCTAGGGATGCCCTTATTTGAGTGGAGAATGAGGATAGAATTATAGAATCCAGTTATAAGTAAAGTACTGAAAAAATTACCAACATAGAAAGGTAGATGGTTATCATTATTAGGAAGAGTGCAGCTAATTAAATCAATCTTATAGATCATTCCAACATATTATATGTCCTTGTATACTATGTCAAAATTGATAGAAAAAAAATTAATCTTTATTATGCGGTCTTTTTTGTGGTCAATATTACATGATAAAATAAATTTTCCTTTGGTAAAATGGATCAAGGCATGTGATGATAAAACTAGGGGAGGTCTCGGTTTAATAGTTTTTGTGGATGCAAACTTAGCTCTTATGGGAAAAGTAATTTGAAGATAGTACAAAGAGAGTCAAAGACATTGGGAAAGAATTCTTCTAAGTAGGTATGTTTAACCCAATGACCTAATATTAATAGTTAATGCATTCTCTCTACCAAATGGTTTTGCACTATGGAACGGTTTTAAAAAACAATTTATCTAGTGATTAAATTTTTAAGATGGGTGGTGGGAACTGAAGAAGAATTTTCTATTTGGATGGATACTTGGTGTGATAAAAACCACTCAATCTAGATCTAATTTTTAAACCATGGATGAGATTACTTCAATAAAAATATGATGATAGGGTTTCAAACATTGTGTACAAGGATCGATGAGGAAGATACAAATGGAAAGCACTTTTTTTTACAAGTATACAAGACATTGATGTTGGGAGGTAGTTGAGTAAAAAAATAACAATAGTGATTATTCCAAGGGGAGCCAAGGATAAGTTAATTTGAAAATTGAATATCTTAGAAGAATACACAATAAGAAGTGGATATAAAGTAAAGCACCATCAAAATAGGAATATCACAAGAATATGGAGAGATATTTGGGATAGCCTGAGCATTCTTAAAGTTAAAATGTTTGTTTGGCTAGTAGGTTAGAGAATAATTTTATCTTGGGATAACCTTATGAAAATGGGTTTTCATGGCCTCTTAAAATGTGTTCTTTATAAAATGGAGGAGAGTATAGACCATCTTTTGGGATACTGCTCAATCATCTGGAAACTATGGCAATGGATTCTTAATATGTTTGGTAAATGCATGGTGATGAATGGTATAATTAAGAAATAGTTAAAGCAATGGTAGAACACTTTGAAAAATGAGGCTTTACAAACAATACGGGATATATCAAAAGATATAATACTTTGTATTTTTTGTCTAGAAAGGAATAGAAGAATATATAAAGAAAAGGAAAGTAATTTAAAGGTAATTAAAAGAAATATTTTTTTGGACACAGAGGAGTCTAAACCAACCCTATAAACTCACCCAATCCCTAATATGGAAGCAGGGATCCTTGATAGATTGAGTCAAGTCATCAAATAGAATTATGATGTTAGGGATAGGAAAAACAAAAAAAAGGAAAAGAATATAAAGTGGAAATCACCAGATGTCAAGTTGATCAAATTGAATTTTGATGGAGCATCTAAAGAAAATCTCGAACCAACAAGAGAAGGAATAATTAGAAAAAATAGATGAGAGATTGTATCTCATTATGCTTCAATAATGGATTTAAGATAAATAATGAAGTTGAAGCTTGGGTAACTCTGGAAGGGTTAAAAATATACAATCAAATGAAAAGGAACAAAGTATAAATAGAAGGTGATTCACTCATAGTAATAAATGCAATTTTGAGGAAAGCAAAGGCTCCAGGGAACATACAAGAGATAATTATGGAAACTCAAGACCTTGTTATAGAGTGTGAAAAATATGGATTTACACATACATTAAGGAAAGGAAACAAATGTGTGATAGGCTAGCCAATAGATAGGTTTTAATTCTCATCTCAATCGAGTTGCTATAGCTAGAAAGCTACATCATTTTAGATAAAATATTTGAATTCTTGATTTTCCTTTTTTTGGAACTTTTTATGTGAATACAAATATTTTAGAATCCAACATCCTTCTTGATATTTTTCTATAGCAGCTTTCCAATACCAAAACTACACCTCTCCTATATACGCATTGCATCTTGGTAGAGTAATATTTCTAAAGCATTGCACTCTCATACCCCACTTTACCATATCTAGATTGCTAGTTAACTTCTTGAAGTGCAAGTGCAACCATAAAATTATAATAAATAGTTTATATTAAAGCACATTAATTTTATAAAATAAAGTAGATATTACCAATGGAAAACATTAAATTAAATCTTAATAGTTATTTGATTTAGGCAGTCAACATTTTGTTGTCAGCTTTAGCTAAAATTACTACTTCCTCTAACCAAGGAAAAGAGAATTTAAATTCACGATCCTAAATGAAAACCTCTCTATTGGCTAGCCTATCGTACATTTGTTTCCTTTCCTTAATGTATGTGTAAACCCATTTTTTTCACACTTTATTTGAATTTCATTGTGCACAAGCCCATTGTTTATAAATTATATAAATATTTGTAATGGTGTGTTGAATGCTTCCAAGTTTTGTTTCGTGGAGAATTAAGGGATGTACTCGGGCCCCCACCCTTGAAAAATCACACTTCTCTTTTTTAGAGTACGAGAGTTTACAAATAGATTTAATTCTCATCTCAATTGAGTCTCTATAACTAAAAAACTACATCATTTTAGATAAATTATTTGAATTCTTGATTTTTTTTTTTTTTTGAACTTTTCATGTGAATACAAATATTTCAGAATTCAACATCCTTCTTGATATTTTTTTATAGCAGCCTTTCAATACTAAAACTACACCTCTCCTATTTATGCATTGTATTTTAGTAGAGTAATATTTCTAAAGCATTGCACCCTCATACCCCACTTTACCAGATCTGGATTGCTAGTTAACTTCTTGAAGTGCAAGTGCAACCAAAAAATTGTAATATATAGTTTATATGAAAGCACATTAATTTTATAAAATAAAGTAGATATTACCAATGGAAAACATTAAATTAAATCTTAATAGTTTTTACGTATGACTTTATTTTTTATATGCAAGATAACTTATCTTTCCTTTTCTTTTTTTAAGTAGGGTTTTGAAAGGGTTGTTCATTCTTTTAAATCAATTTAGTCACATTGGCCTTTTTGGTGCATCGATATTTAAACCTCAACCAACCCGTTCATTTATTTTATATTATTTAACTTTAATTTTTAGATGCAAGATAAATTTATCTTTCCTTTTCTTTTTTAAGTAATTATTTTTTATTATTTAACTTTATTTTTAGATGCAATTATCTTTCCTTTTTTTTTTTTTTTTACGTAGGGTTTTGAAAGGGTTGTCCATTCCTTTTAATTCAATTTAGTCACATTGAACAATTTGGTGCATCAATATTTGAACCTCGAATACATTTATTATTTATCCCAGTTGAACCAAAGACCCGTTAATTTATTTTTTATTATTTAACTTTATTTTTTAGATGCAAGATAACTTATCTTTTTTAAGTAAGGTTTTGAAAGGATTGTCCATTCCTTTTAATTCAATTTAGTCAGCTATTTGGTGCATTGATATTTGAACCTCAATATATCCTACATCTATTTTTTATCTCAATTGAACCAAAGACCCATTATAATTATTTTTCCAACATTTCGAACAAATAATTGATGTAACCAAACCAAGGTTCAAATCTACGACCAAATAGTTCAACTTATAAAGTAGGGTTTTGAAAGGGTTGTCCATTCTTGTTTTCATTGATTTAGTCACATTAATTATTTATCCAACTATTGAACAAAAGACCCATCATTATAATTGCTTTTTTTCTAAAAGTTAGACAACTAGTTGGTGTAACCTACACAAATGTTCAAATCTACTACACAAATAATTCAATATAACTAAATCTATATTAAAAACAACCCTTTGGAAAACCTATTTTTAAAAAAATTAATAAAATTTATTTTCAAATCTCATAGTTTAGTAATGTTCTTAAGTTCAAGACCCACACTATACAATTACAATTTTAATATATAATAATGTTCTTAAGTCCAAAACCCACACTATACAATTACAATTTTAATATGAAAACCCCACCTTGTAAAGAAATTTTTTTGAAAATGTTTCAGCCGAGGATATTCATTTCCATCTCTCATTAATTTATCAACCCTAACCTTTGAAAGAAAATTTTCTCATAATGTTTAAGGTTGAGATGGATTTCTCTTCGCATCACAGTCGTCAACCATTGCCACCTCATGGAATAGACAGTGCTAACACGTTCAAAAGAAAATAATAAAAATCCTTTTATTCCATTATCACATCGGCCAAGGTCTTATAGCCTAAGGTTTTGGTTTTTAGAATGTTTAAGGTTCAAATCGCGGTGTTGGAAGGGTGAGAGAAGGGTGAGTGTGTGGGTGGTGACATTGAGTGTGTGGGCGGGTGGGTGTGTGGTGATGTGTGTTAAATTCCTTATTGATAAGCATAGCTCTCGCTTTTAGAGGGGTCATGGTTGGAAGGAGACTTTTCGAAGGATATGGTTGGGAGGAGACTGTGTTAAACTCCATATTGATAAGCATAATTTTAGGTTTCACGAGAGATCATGACTGCTCAATACGTTGCATTGATTGTAAACATTTCTCACACGAACCAAATCTAATAAAAAAATATCACATCCAAAAATTCCAAATACAAACCTTTTTTTCCTTTAAATTAAAAAAAATCCCTAAAAAGTTTTTTTATTCTTTAAAAAAGAAGGTTCTATAATTCCATTGTCACATCCATAAATTCGAAATACAAATCAAAAACAAAAAAAACACCAAATGCAAACTTTTTTTCCTTTAAATTAAAAAAAATCCCTTTGTTATTCTTTAAACTAGAAGGTTCTGTAATTCCATTGTCACATCCATAAATTCCAAATGCAAATTAAAAACTAAAAAAAACAACTTGCACTTTTTTACTCCTTAAAAGCTTCTACATAGCGTCAAGCAATATCAGTACACATTTCCATTTCTAATGCTTCACATCCTCATTATACAGAGGATTTACAAAACAACCCTACTACAACCAAAACCAAAAGAACAAAAGATAAGATAAGAACAACCGAATCATATTGAGTTTTATGAAAGGTTGACGGTCCAACTCCTAAGATCTCGATAGGGTAGATAGATTGGAATCAGGTTGAGTTTATGAAAGGTTGATGCTTTAATCATAAGATCTAAGTATTCGATAGGGTAAATAGATTGGATTCATATTGATTCCAGGTTGATGGTGTTCAATAGGGTATATAGATTGGAATCATATTGAGGAAGGTTGATGGTATTCGATAGCGTATATAGATTGGAATCATATTGAGTGCAAGTTGAGTTTATGAAAGGTTGATGGTCCATCTCATCTCAAATATAATCACTTACATTTACATAAAAATATAAGATATAGTAACAATAACATCATAATAGATCGGAAAGTTATAATGACAATAACAAAATTTGATCATAGATCGGAAAGTTACTGCTTCACTCCCTGTTCCAAAAGGGCCGCCACCACATGCCACGAAAAACAGGCTCATAAGAGACCAGGATCAGCACTATAAAGAGAATCAAGGCCACCCTCCAGGACGAACCCCACGACAGATTTCGCGGCCTCGCCCTCCACCACCACGGTCCGCCGTGGATAAAAAACTCGGGCGGCCACTCCATCGAAGAAAGGCACCTTATGAGCAACACCATGACGATGGGCAATATCATCACCGCTATATGAAACTGCTCCCCCTTGTCTTCCCACAGAGGTTCATAAGTCGCATACCACGATATACTCAGGAGAATCATCACAATTAACAGCAAACACCATAGCTGAATGGGAGGACAAGAGCCAGACGCCATGGCGTTGCAAATCACCCTAAATCAGGCTTTTGCTGGTTGTTTCTTCTATCATAGACGGCATATATATTATTGAGCCGAATTGGAGGGAGGGAGGGAGCCCGTATAATTAATTAAAGGTTGCGGTGGATTGGTTGCGGTGGCTGCACGCAATCCAATGATACGTGATGTAAATATAGGCAGCAGGCAGATGGTTGACGGAACCTTCAGAGCCATGTGATTTTTTAAGGAAACAACGTGTGTAAAATGGGGTGTGATTTGTTCGTTTTATTTGTCAAAAATTCGATTGGCACGTTTCAATTTGTTTAGGTTGACGTGGCATTGTGGCACTTGTTGTTTATCTTTTATTAATCCTTATTCAAGATATCAGTGATTTTCATGTTGATCTATAAAAATACTAAAGATATAGGTTATTAATATATATATAATCAAAACTTAGTATGTAGAGTTGTTTTATACATCTTAGATCCACATACCCTAAGCCTAGGATTAGGGTTTATGATTGAAACCTTAGGACTTCTTACTAATAAGAAATGTCACTTTTGATTTATATTTTATTAGTTATTAGTAAGGAGGTCATTTGTATTGATGTGATTTGGGTTTAATTTTCATAGTGGATGTGTATAAGAAATATTATAAAAAAAAAAAAACTACTAAAATTAGAAAGCAAAATAATTTAATTTTAATTATAAAAAATAATAATATAAGATTACAAAATTTTATAAAAATATGTGTAAATTTACGAAGGAAAAAAGTATTTTTTTGTGAGGCAGTGTAATTATTTGGAAATGGGAATGCTCAGCTTTAAACGTGGTCCTGCAAGGTTTCTTATACTAACCAATTAAAAAATAATAATATAAATAATATGATGACACATGTTTTATTGGGTTTTGAAAAAAAAATAAGAAATTAAAATTTTAAAAATATAAATTAATGTTTTAATTAAAAAATAAATTTTATTAAAATGATACTAAATATCAAAAAATTAACCAAATCCTAAAAAAAAATCTTACAAAGTATTTCGAAAAAAAAATCAAAAACATAAAATCCCAAGGTGAAGATTTTATATTTATAAATAATCACATGATATATGTAGTTATCCATATGTTAAAAAAAATCAAAAACGTAAAATCCCAACGTGAAGATTTTATATTTATAAATTATCATAGTTATCCATATGTTTTGATATGGTAATACTATATGAGTAGCTAGATAGTACTATTATAATCTATTATGTATAGGAATTTTTAATTTTATTTTATCAATTAAAAATAAATTATACTAAATTGTGGCGTAGTGAGTGTGAGAGAGTGGGTGTATTTATCAAACAAATAAATTACAAGTGTTTAATAGACATTTAGAAATGGATGAATTGATTAATAATAAATATTTAAAAAATCTACATACATAATTAATATATATTAATAAGTATAGGAAAACAAAACATTATATTGTTCTCATTACATTTTTTATAAGTTAATTAAAGTATATTTAAATTTATCTTTCTATTTGGGGATATTTTTCATTTATCTTTCTATTAAAGATATTTTTCATCTTCCTCAAACTTTTAAGTTTCCACAATCAACTCTTTTTATATCAAATACCTTCAAAAATTTAAATTTTGTTAAGATAAAATTCAACACTGCAAATGGTTAAAATATTTGTTGTCCAACTTCTATATCCAAAAATATCTTGTCTATAACCTCACAATTTCTTAATATTTTTTTAGGGTTCTTATTCATTCCCCTAATATTCCAAGATACTATTTTCATTATTTGTTTTATTTGTGGGTTTAGTCCCACTTCTTGTTAATACTTGTGATCTTTGCTTTTGTTTTCTCCTACCAATATTCCTTTGTGTTTCTTTTTCTCTTTGTTTTTGCTTCTTGGGTCTTCTTCTTTTTTTTTTATTTCCAACAATACTTTCCTCTTCATCAATATCTTCAATCTTCTCACACTGCTCATAGTAAGACTTATCATCTTTAGGTTTGCCATGTTCTAAAATATCTAAAGTGCAAAGAATAGCCTCAAAGCACAATCTTCTTTATGTTGCCTTAAAAACCCTAAAGTGCAAGGGTGCTCTTCTATAGCAGTTACCTTCTTATTCTGCCCTAAAAATCCTAAATTATTATGGGTTTCCTCCAACCTTATTTATATATTATTCTGCTCTTGAAACCTTAAAGTACAAGGGATAACATCTTTACCACTTTTACTTTTATTACTTGAACAGGATTCTATACTACTTGAGGAAAATGAAGATGATTTACCTAGAATAAACTTGACCTATTTTGTTGTCTTTGTTTTGGTTTTTATCTCCATATCTTCTTTTGCATCTTTAATTCCTTTTGAACTTGCTAAATGATATTGTAGATAGGATTTATTTACCTCTTCTTTTGGAGTAGAATATCCTTTATTTGATCTAGCTTCTATTATTGTATAATTTCCTTGCTTTATCTTGAAGTTAATTTCATGGTTAGAACTTTTTATCTCTTTCTTCATAGTTTTTACTGTGCAAACTCTTGCCATATGTCCAATATCAAAGCAATTGTGGCAACGAAATGCAATATTTTCATAATCTACTTGTTGATCATTCTCTTGATTCATATTTAATTTGAATGGATTATGGCAAAGGTTTTGAAATATCAATAGCAACACATATTCAAGTATATATAGAATGCTTTCAGTCCTTAGTTGTTGGTCCTTTGTTGATGAATTCCCCTAGGGTATTTCCAATATTCTTCAAAATATCGTTATTTATAAGTTGATATGGAAGTCCAAAAAAGCACCCACACTAGAAGATTCTGAAAATTTTCTATCTCAACAGAAAAATAAATAAATTATTCCATGGTCTCAAATAAAGTGCATATCTTCCCTTAAACCATGGGCCACCAACCATTATTTTATCCCTAATTTTTGAACTGGAAAATATGATGAGGAAAAACCTTTAGGAAGAAAAGTCATAGAATAATTTGAATTCAATCTCCACTTCCACTTGATCCAATTTTGAATCTCCAAAAACCCTAGCCATGATCTATGGAACTTACATATTAACCCTCTACTTTTAAGAACCATTATATCATGCTCAATCATCTCATCATTGATACTTACTTTTGGTGTAACATCTGCTACTTGGATCAAACTTACCGT
This sequence comes from Wollemia nobilis, assembly GCA_028583015.1. Lineage (NCBI taxonomy): Eukaryota > Viridiplantae > Streptophyta > Pinopsida > Araucariales > Araucariaceae > Wollemia > Wollemia nobilis. The sequence continues at coordinate 454,975 of JAQPPZ010017244.1, forward strand.
GTATTTGCTCTTCTGTTTATCTCCAACTTGGGCCCCCATACTTCCAACTAGGGCATGTTTATTTTTAACTAGGGCATCTTGACTTCCCATTAGGGCTTTCAAATATGACTTTCCTTCCATAATAGCTAATGGAGCTCATGATTGACTTACACTTCCTCTTGGTTCTCACTCCCTCTCTTCTCACACTCACTGTTACTCCTGGTTTGCACTCTCTCTTGCCTCACACTTTCTTCCATATTGCACTCCCTCCTAGCTCACAATTGAGTGTGTCTCTTCCTTTTCTTGACATTCCTTCACTTCAGTAATTTTTTGGAAATAATATTCCACACATTTGTGGTAAGATTTTGGAGCATTGATGCACTTCAGATGAACTTGAACCTGTCACTCTTTTGCCATGATTGAATCCTGGCTCACATTCCCTCTTTGTTTACACTTCCTTTTGGGTCTCTCTTTTGTCATGATTTAATCTTGGCTCATATCCCCTCTTAGTTTACACTTCCTTTTGGCTCGCACTCACTCTTGGATTGCACTCTCTCCTACCTCACACTCACTCCTAGCTTGCACTCCCTCTTGGCTCACAATTGCCCTTGTCTCTTATTTTTGTTAGTGTTCCTTGGCTTCAATAATTTTTTGGAAACAATGTTCCATGCATTCATGGTAAGGGTTTAAAGTATTGATGCACTCTATATGAACCCTTCACTCTTTTGCCATGACTAAATCTCGACTTGCACTCCCTCTTGGTTCACAATACCTCTTTGATCTCATTTACTCTTAGCTTGCACACTTACTCCTAGTTTGTGCTCACACTCGCTCAGATTGCAACAGGAAACTAAGAAAATTTTAAAAATATCATGGAAAATTGTTTCCACAAAAATATTCCATGCATTCCTTTTGCAAATATCATAGAAAATTTTCAAATGTTATAGATGATATTCATGATTTTAAAAGAATATAAAAATATCATCGATGTAGACACAAATGAAATCTCGATGATCTACAAAATAAAGCATTCATGGTTTTAGGAAAAATTGCAGGGGCAGTCTTGAGACCAAATAGTAAAACTTTCCACTGATACTGAAAAAATGGAACAATGAATGTTGTTTTATATCTATTTACGGGATGCATTGTGATTTGCCAAAAACCAGACTTGAGATCACACTTAGAATAAACATGACTACCAGCAATGCGTCTCAAAAATTCATCCCTAGAAGGAATGGGATGTTGTATTGGCTTGAAAAACTTATTAAGAGGTTTATAATTGATGACTAACCTCTTTTTACCTCTAACCTGCTCTGATTTTTTATTAACATAAAATGTTGAACAACCCCAAGGGCTATTGGAATTTTTAACCAAATTCTTTTTAGAAGATTTGTAATTTCCTCCTGGTATTCTTTGGTGAGAGTGGGATTCATGTCGTTGTGATGAGATTTGAACTTTGGTTCCTTTTGAATACCTATCACAGGTTCAGTTACTTAATCCAAAGGAATTTGACAAACTAAATTCCTTTTTGTTTGAGTAATGTCATCAGAACAAAGATCAACCTTGATTTTGGAAATAAGAGTATCTATCTGTGATTGAATCTTATTTGCTCTGTTTTGAATCCAAAGATTATTAATCTCTTTTGATTTTTGAGGTTTCCAAATGGGAACCTGAACTTCATAAGAATTTTTGAGAGGTAAAGTCACATTATTAAGAACAACAAGCTTATATGAATGTAATGTGACTGTGTTGGCTGGCAATTTTGCACTATGCCACAATGGGAATTTTGTTGGAGTATTTTGATACAATATTTTGATGAATATTTCGATTGTATATAGCAACATTTATCTCAAAAAGTAACTTCATATATTCCTATTTTGTTTACATATTATTCTTTTTTTGCATTGGTATTATAAATATTTGGTAAACTTCCTTCGGGATTCGAGTTCGCCATATTGTAGATGCATCGAAATGAAGGTGTATTTGGGCTCATAAAAATAAAAAACAACGAAGGATTAAGTTGAAAAACTTAAGGGGCACAAAATTTTTGAAAGCTCTAGTGCGTTCGCCCCAGAGAAAGGGTGAACGTCCCATTCGCCCCATGTTAGGGCAAATGAAATATCAAAGGAAGACAAAGGGGTCCAAAAATCCAAATAAATGGTGCGGTAAAACTCAATCATGTTTGCCTTGATTGAGGGGCGAACATCCCATTCGCCCCTCCCATAAGCGAACGCACTCCAACACTGGAACATGATTGCATTCACTCGAATATAAAGGTGTAATTATGTTTGCCTTGATCGAGGGGCGAACATCCTATTTGCCCCTCCCATGGGCAAACATACATTGGGAGTAGAATATTCTCACGTTCGCCCCAGTTGAGGGATGGATGTCCTATTCGCCCCTCCCATGGGTGAACACGTTTTTAAGAGAAAATCACACGAGCATGCTAAATAATATATGATCGGGCGAAGCTAATTTTTTTCAAAGGGTGAATGTAATTTTTGGGCAAAAAGGATTATGGTCAAAACTTCAAAGGGCGTCATATTTGCAAGCATTAAATAATGGTGGCAATAAGTAATTCGAATTGTGGATCCTGAGTGAAGGAAGAAGTCGTATGGAAGCACAGGGAGTATTTTTCATGATTTTTGAGGTAGGAGTGCATTTCCAAAATATTGAATGTCTCATAATTATCTGTGCATCGATGCCCAAGTTGTTGATTTTTTGGAAATGTTTCCCAGAAGGATGGATCGCTACCCTAAAAGGATGAATTTTTAATGATTCCAAGAAGGAATTTCCTCACTGATGTTCTGATCTGCGATCATTTTATTCTCATGTGCATTTAATGAAACAGGTGAAAACCTTTATAAATACTAATGCAATTTCCATTGTAAAAGAGGTTGGACATTCTGCAAGAAAACTTTCTAAGTTCTCTGCATTAATAGAAGAGACTTGGCTTCTGAAGTTTGCAAGCATCCTTATGTGTGTGATTTCCTTCTGTTCTTAAGCATTGTTTTTATGCTCATGTTCCTACTGTTAGGTTTAAAATTCTATTTTTGTATTTAAAACATTGTTGGTGAATGAGTTAGTTTTGGAATGCAATCTGGATGTTGTTACTGCAAAGGTGTATGTAAAATTTTTTTGTTTTCTTTCTGCTACATGACGTTATAACACTTGGTGGAATTCTTGCTACTAGTCTACCCAAATCCTACATTTTGGCCTGTGGTCATATTTCCCTTTCTTTATGTTAATTTTTCTGATTTCTTTCCTGCATCCCTAGTCTTCAACCAGTGTAGGATTTAGTTTAGGAACCAACCCTCTCTGTATACTGGCACGGAGGACATTCCTTTCCTCTGGCATTTCAATGTTGGTCGTATCTAGTATGCACAAACACAGTTTTTGTTGATTAGGAAGATATTTGACCAATAATTTTTGGCACGCCTGGTGGGACTTCAAAAGTTCCACTTCCAATAGTATTAAGGTTTTATTTTCACCTTTGTGCTATTAAATTAGAACATTTGGCGACTCGATTTCACCCAAAAATCTCCAAACATGAGAGCAGCAAAATTTGTGTCTCATGAATACAAGATCAAAGGTCAAAAATCCATATCATCAAATTGAGTTCTATGAACTTGATATTCAAAGGTTGGGGGAACATCCTCAATTAGCCACTTTTCAGCGTACATCTTCATTACCCCACATATCCCATATACCATCTGTCACATCTTCACGATTAGCTAGTGTATTTTCTACTCTTATAAGCCCAGTGAGTATTGCCATGAGTTTCCCTCAACCTCTACCTCACACGACCATGAGTCTTCCTCACACTACACCTCATATACCAATCTATATGGCTCAAAATCCTCCACCAAGGTAGTTCCCAGAATGGAATAGTTTAGGGGCTTTGAACCTACAAGCACAAAATCTAGTGCCCCAAGAAGCTTTGAAGGTTTTTTTGACCTATAATGGTACCTATAAAACTACATATGATCATATCCAAGATGTGGCTTCTTTGGTGACCATCCATGACATAACAGACAAATATGTAATGATAAATTTGCTAGTATTGTCATTGTGAGGGAAATTACTGTATTGGTAACGATCACTGCAACTAGGCACTATTACCTTGTGGGATCAATTTGCAGAGTTGATTAAAAATTTTCATGAACAAGCCGATCCATATTCTTTGCTACATTAGTTTACAATAATTCAAAGGCATCCATAAGAGGAGATAGTTGACTTTAACATCATGTTCGCACGAAGCTGGAAAATATTCCCTGATGGTTTGTGGCCCACACATGAGCAAGCTACTTTCTATTATCTTAGGGTGTTTAGCACTGAAATTGGTATGGTTGTATGACATACCAATGTGACCACATTCCCAAACTTGTACACTTTAGCGTAGAAAGTTGAATCTAATTTTATTATTGTGGGTAGGCTTCCCCTAAAAACAACTATGCCTATTCTTCCTGACCTCTTGCAGTATTTGTATTCAAGTGCATTTTCGCAACCCATGCCTTAAATGCACCCAATTCCCTCATGGATTTCTAGCCCACCTCATATTTCTTCGATCCCTATCCCGTAACATTCAGCCCCAAGTTTTTCATAGTTGCCTACTCAATTAGTTTCCCAACTATCGACATATGTTCCTTTTCCAAAATTGCCAATGCCCCTGAGCCCTTTGTCATTACCCGCACTGCAAGCACCTCTACCTTTTCCAGTGTCAACCACATATTCTAATCCTGATCCTCTCATGGCATTGTTGCAAAATATAATAACTTAGCCCTAATAAAAATATCAAATGAGCTTAAGGTGGTGAGGAAGAATTAAGCTCAGGCTGAATTCTGGTCAAGGAGATTTCAAATCCCATCAATTACTTAGGAACAAGCATCTACTATCAGAGGCCCTGAGAAGAGTACAACAGTGCTAGTAAATGAGGAGACTAGCACAACTGAAAATGCATACTAGTGTTCAACATGCAATGATCCTCATGGAGAAGAAACCTGCATGGTGCATATGAATTATGTGTAGATGCTAGCAATGATTTTGACTGGTAGACAAGTTAATATGATCAAAGAAGCTGATCATAATTTTATGATGCTATCTTTGGAGCAATTTTCAGTCCTCACAAGGTCCAAAAATAAGCCAATAACTATAGATTCATCTAAGCTTAAACCTTTGAAGGTGCCTATAGAGCCAAAGGTACAAGATGAAAAATAGCCACCTCCAATGAAAGCACCTGGTGTAAGGACTACGAAATAGGATTATTTCAAGTTAAGAGATTTATTACCTAAGAAAGTTCAAGAAATGGTACAAGCTAAGGCATCAGCTTTGTAACCTACAATAGCTACTCAAACACTGAATGAAATAAAGGAGTAAGCCAAGGAGTGAATCAAGTACCTGTCATTGACAAAAAGACAAAGAGTAGAATCTACTCAACAGTATCAGGAAAAGTATGAATGGGTTATAGAAGAGAAGGTTTCAACCATTCCACGTTATAATATTGTAGAGGAAATGAAGAATATTCCAGTAAAATTTAACTTGTATGATGCGCTATAGTTGCCAGGATAGATTGAATTGTTGCAAGAGTCCTTGAAGACTGTTGAATATTAGAAGAAATATCCTTCTCAGACAGTCCTAGCGCAAGCATTACCAACTTTTATGATAGGAAAAAATAGGCCTCATCCATTTTATTTACCACTCAGAATGGAAGGGTGGATTGTACATAATTGTATGATCTACTTTGGAGTTATGACTACTATCATGCCAAAGGTAGTATGTGAAGTGATGGGGATGTAATATACAAGGAGTATTCCATGAGTGTTGCAACTGGATGGGACTCTGGTCAAGACAATGGGAGTGATCAAATACATCCCCATTTTCCTTCCCAATATGTCATAAATCACAATCATCTAGGAAGTGGTAGTAGTTGACTTGGAGTCGTACTTTAGCATGTGCCTCTCAAGGGAGTTCACGACTAAGCTAGGAGGATACCTTTCCTTGGACTATTCACATTTGGAGATACATTCAAATGAAAAATTATTTGTATCCATATTGAAAAGCCTTCACATTTTCATATTGAAAATTTGGAAGAGGAAGAACAGTCTCCAGGCGTAGTTAACATGATGGCTGAGGAGCTAGAAGAGGTTGACTTAGTGGAAGAAGCATTGGGTGAGCTTCACTTGGAAGATGAGTTTTTGCTCATAAATTTTAATGCAATGATCAGAATAGATATTGGTTGTTATACAATAACTAAGCCTGAGCAAACTAGAGAAGAAGTCTATTATTCTTAAGATTCCGACATGGATCAGTTATGGAAATTATATTTTGATGGTACTATATGTAAGAATGGCATAGGAGTTGGTGTCGTATTGATCTCTCCTAAGGGAATGTAAAATACTTACTCTTATAGGTTGACTTGGAGTTGCACAAATAATGCAGTTGAATATGAAGCATTATACCTTGGGTTGAAGAAAGCTAAAAAGTTGGGAATTAAAAAACTATAGATTTTTGGTGACCCTGAGCTTATTGTCAATCAAACCACTAATAAGTGTGTATCAAAGTAGCATTACCTAAAACCCTATCACAACAGGGTATAGGATTTGTTTGAAGCTTTCACAAATTTGAACATTCAGGTGATTTCTCAAGAGCAGAATAAACATGCAGATATTTTAGCCTCTCTCAGTGCAAATTATTCTCCCATGGAGCAAGTAGTCTGGAATCCCAAGAGGTTCAAGGTGATCTATAGACCTTCAATCCTAGATAAGAATATTTATTGGCAAGTATTTGACAATGATGAACAAATAGTTAACTTCTTACTCAAAGAAGCTGCTAGCGCAGATGATAGAGTGCTTGTCGAGGAGGAGAAATAAGGGATGATTCAATTGAAGAATAATAATATCCCTAGAGGTTTAATCTTTCTGGAGAGTTTATTTGATCAAAATGATAGAGCTGACAAGCACAAGATTAAGGTAGATGCCAAGGAGTACAAGGAATTATAGTTGGAACCTAAAAAGGTTATCAAAATCAGGATCGATTGCATGTCGAATGAACTGGAAGGCATTAAAAACTTGTGCTATGATTACCATGATATTTTGGCATGGAACTATCAATATTTAAAGGGATATAACAAGAATGTGATCTAGCATACCATAGAGTTGCAAGAAGGGGTAAAGCCTTTTCAGTAAAAGCAACGTTCTGTCAATCCTAAAGTCAAAGTGCTCATGAAGATAAAATTGTTGAAGATGTTGGAGGTAAAGATAATATATCCGATCAAGCACTCGACATGGGTGGAAAACCTGATACCAGTATGAAATAATAATGGAGATATTCGGTTGTGTGTTGATTTTTGCAACCTCAAACAGGTATCGCTTAAATATCATTACCCTCAGCCCCAAATAGATCAAATCCTTTAGGTGGTTATTGGTGCACAAAGATTCTCATTGCTAGATTGTTTCTCCAGATATAATCAAATATGGGTAAATGACGAGGACCAATATAAAACAACATTCACCACTAAGTGGGCACATTTGCCTACCTTCCAGAGATCCATGGACGTCACCTTCGGTGAGTTACTGAATAGAATTATTATGATATATCTCAATGATATGACTATGTTTTGACATCACAGAGAAGACCATGTTACTCATTTAAGATAGGTGTTCTATAAGTGCTACGAGTTTGGGATCTCTATTAATCCAAAGAAGTCGATATTTTTTGTTAAAGAAGAGAAATTGGTGGGTCATGTAATCTCACAGGAAGGGTTGGCGGTTGATCCTGCCAGAGCTGAAGTGCACATGAAATTGTCATTTCCTGCTAATAAGAAGGACATGCAATCTTTCTTTGATCAAATAAATTTCATTCATAAATTTATTGTTGATTTCGCTTAGGTTGTGAAGCCCATGACTGAGATTTTGGAAAATAATACTGAATTTAAGTGGACAGAAGCTAGGAGACGAGCTTTTCAGGAAATCAAAGAAAATATTACACAAGCTCCAGTTTTAATTAATCCTAACTATTTAAAAGACTTCATTCTCTATGCAATGGGTGATCAAGAAAGTTATACTTCAGTGTTGACACAGAAACAAGAATATGTAGAAGAAAAGCCAATTGCCTTCTTGAGCCAAGTTATTGCACCACATCTAGAGAAGTATAACTTTATTGAGAAGCAGGTCTATGTAGGAATGAAATCATTGAATAAGTTTCGACACTTTGTTTCTCAAAGCAAGACTGTTGTTTATGTTATTCATCCTGATGTTCAAAATTTTATACTCTAAGGAGAACTAGGCAATAAAAGGGCAGGTTGGGTCTCAAAAATTTAGGAATATGATGTGGAGATCCAACCAACAAAGCTAGTTTATGGGTGAGCTTTATGTCAAGAGCTAGCTAAAAGTGTTACCTCTGAGATATTGGATGTAGTACATGATGAGGACATTGGCAAAAGAATTTGCGCAAATCATACTACGAATGAGCGGGATTGGACTGGAGAGCTGGTTGACTATTTTACTTATGGGAGATGTCCAACTCACCTTGATGCTGCACAACATCAAAGGTTTAGGTTGCAAGTGCTCAAGTACGTACTATTGCCCAATGGATTGTATCATAAGAACATTGATGGAGTTCTTCTCAGGTGTGTGAAAGCATCATAGAAGGAGAAGATATTGGAGGAATTTCATTCTAAACTATTTGGAGGTAACTATGCAGGAAGGCCCATGGATTTAAATATTATTCGAGTGAGTTATTATTGGCCCACTCTATTCACAAATGCTCATAAAATAAGTTAGCAGTGTGATAGTTGTCAACGATATTTTGGCAGAACTAGGAAAGGAGCTTTGCCCCTATGCCCAATCCAAGTGGAAGCACATTTTCAATAGTGGGTTCTTGACTTCATTGGAGTTATTTATCCATATTCTTCCGTGGAGCACAAGTATATCTTAATGGTTATTGATTATTTCACTATATGGGCAGAGGCTATTCCCACCAAGAAGGTCGATCAAGCTACTGTTATTTATTTCCTATAAGGGCTTAGTACTCCTTTCGTCGTCCCAGATTATATTGTAACTAATAATTGTACTCCATTCATTGGGGTCAAAATCATAAAGTTCGCTAGAAAATATGGCATTTATCAGAATATATCATCCAATTATTATCTGCAATGGAATGGGTTGGCCGAATCTACCAATAAAAATTAGCTACTAATTTTAAAAAGGACGATGGGCAGCAACAAAAGAAGCTAGCACTTGTTTTCAAATCAAGCACTTTGGGCGGATTGTATCTCAATGAAGAAATCTATAAAAAAATCCCTGTATACCTTGGTTTATGGAAAAGAGGCTATTTTGCCTACTCATATTGGGTTGTCAGTACTCCAAATGTTGTAGTTATTCCATGATGAAGATGAATAATATGATCCTATGAGTGTAAGGTTGGCCCAGTTGTTGTAATTAGAGGAGGATAGTCTGAAACCAGGACCAGGTGGCAATAGGAAAATTTAACAGAATAAATAATCCTTTATTTAAGATCTCGCAGAGCTATTACATTCATTAACCAACTATAGGAAATACATCTAATTTATATGAAGGGAAAGGAGGTTAGAGGAGAAGCAGGAAGGGAGGAAGTCGGAGGAGAAGATGAAGGGAGGTTGGAGGAATAAGAGGGAAGGGAGGTGGAGTGATAAGGGAGAAGAGGGAATATAGGAGAGAATGGAGGGATAAGGAGAATGGAGAGATATTTGAAAAATATCATACCGACTAATGAAATAATAATTTGGCCGACATCTAACTAAATAAACTTAGCCGACAACTAACTTAAGAGTTCACACTTGCTACATTCTCCCCCTTAAAGTTGAGAGAACTGACGAGACAGTCTCTCAGCTTTACAAATTGAGCTTTAGCCAGTGCCTTGGTGAAGATGTCTGCAACATTCTCCAAAGTGTGGCAATAGTGAAGCTCAACAGTATCAGTTTCCACCATATCTCGGATGAAGTGGTACTTCATATCAAAATGCTTTGATCTACTATGGTGGACAGGATTGTACGCCAACTGAATGGCACTAATGTTGTCACAGAATATCCTTGTTGGACCACTTTGCTGCTCTCCAATTTCTTCTAATACCTTTCGTAGCCATAGAGCTTGAGTACTAGCATGAGTGACCGCTATATACTCAGCTTTGTTGAAGATAGTGCTACTACTGTCTACTTCTTGGAACTCCAAGTTATTAGTCCCGATCCTAGACTAAAACAGTTCCCTGAGGTTGATTTTCTATCATCAATGTTGCTACCCCAATCACTATCACTAAAGCCTACAAGCTTGATAGTGTTACATTTATGGTAATGGATTCCAAAATCCCATGTACCCTTTACATATCTGAGAATTCTCTTAGCTGCCTGCAAATGCAACTCAGAAGGGTTAGACATAAATCGAGAGACAAGAGAAACAACATACTGAATATCAGGTCTGGTGTTGGCGAGAAACATCAAACTCCCAACCATGCTTCTGAAAGTGGTCACATCAACTTTTGATGCTCCATCATCTTTGCTTAATTGGATCCCATGTCCAACCGGAGTTGCAACTAGTTTGCAATGCTCCATAGCAAACTTCTTAAGCATGTCCCGAGCATACTTATGTTGACAGATGAAGATCCCTGTATCTGACTGATGAACCTCCATTCCAAGGAAGTAGTGCATTAAGCCAAGATCCTTCATCTCAAATTGCTTCATCATGGAGTGTTTGAACTCCATATTCATTTTTTCATTACTACCCATGAATATGAGATCATCCACATACAAGCAAACTATGAGGATGTCATTTCCTTGCTGTAGGTAGTAAAGGGTGGGTTCATTTCTACTTCTGGTGAACCCAAATTCTTTGAAGTACCCATCAATGCGTGAGTACCAAGCTCGTGGTGCCCGCTTGAGGCCATAAAGTGCCTTCTTCAGTTTGTAAACAAGATGTTCCTTGTCTTTCTCTTCAAATCCTTGTGGTTGCTCAACATACACTTCTTCTGTCAAGTAACCATTTAGAAATGCACTTTTCACATCCATGTGTTGGACTTTCCATCCCTTATGTGCAGCTAAGGCAAGAACTATTCTAATAGTCTCCTGTCTGGCTACAGGAGCAAAAGTCTCTTCATAATCAACTCCATATTTTTGAGTGAATCCCTTTGCAACTAGTCTCGCCTTGTGCCTTTCAATGCTACCATCAGCATTAAACTTGGTCTTGTAGACCCACTTACATCCAACACATTTCTTGCCTTTAGGAAGCTTTACCAGCTCCCAAGTGTCGTTGTTTTTTATAGAGGTTATCTCCTCTTTCATGGCATCTTGCCAAATTTTTTGAGTACATGCCTTCTCATAACTAGAAGGTTCAAGTTGTGCACTAGTTAACAAAGCATAGTTAACTTGATCTCCCCTAGGTTCCTGCTGGGAGACATCATCACCATACAGGTGCATACTTTCTAATCTATGTAAAACAGAATCCATTTCACTAGCTTGACTCCTAGTGTATCTTCTTGAAATTTTTTTATCCAACATCTGATATGATGGATGATTCTGTAGAGTTCTCTTACCTCTGGATGGAGAATCAATGTCCATGGGTGAGGAACTTACTGATCTCTATGGAGAAGGACTTGGTGAAGAAGTGGAATCAGAAGATGAACTTGGATCGGGAGGAGACTGCTTTCCTTTCTGTGGTGTCTGTTGTTGCACCTGCTTAGAAACTACATCAGTGGATTCAACATCACTGAATATTTGGGGCTTACCCCATTCTCCCCCTTCATCAAAAATCACATCCCTGGAAATCACAAACTTTCTAGTCCGGGGATTATAGAGTCTGTAAGCTTTTGTATTCTCATAGTATCCTACAAAGATACATGCCTGACTCTTTGGATCGAGCTTCTTCCTAAGCTCATCAGGAATGTGAGAATAGGCCAGTGAGCCAAACACTCTGAAATGCTTAACATTTGGATTTTTACCATACCAAGCTTGGTAAGGTGTCTGCCCTTCCAAACTTGAAGTAGGACTTCTGTTCAAGATATATACGTTGGTCCTGGTTGCATCTGCCCAATATGAATTAGTCAAATGCTTCGTCTAAAGCATAGACCTTGCCATCTCCACAATGGTGCGATTCTTCCTCTCTGCGACACCATTCTGTTATGGAGTGTAGGTAGCTGTGAACTGCCTCTTAATGCCATGTTGCTTACAGAAATTCACAAACTCATTAGAGGAGTATTCTCCTCCCCTATCTGATCGAAGACATTTTACAAAATATCTACTCTCACTTTCAACTCTTGTTTTGAAATCGATAAAGCATTCATATGCTTCATCCTTATGTTTCAAAAAATATATCCAGCACATTCTAGTATAATCATCAATAAAGAGTAGAAAGTAAGAGTTGTTACCCAGACTCTATGTCTGCATCGGACCACAGATGTCGGTATGCACTAGCTGGAGTGGATAGCTGGCCCGCCATGCTTGTCCATGAGGAAACTTTGATCTGGCATGCTTCCCAAGAGCACACCCTTCATAGACTTCTTTACTATCCTAAACTTTAGGAAGTCCAATGACCATGGCTTGGGAAGTTAGCATTTTCAAACTAGCAGAATTCAAATGGCCATATCTCAAGTGCCATAGAACACTTGGATTGGAAATAGCAACACTTGCTAACTTATCTCCCCCTGGCTGGCCAAAATTTAAAGGAAACAATCTATTCTTTGTCATTGGCACTTGAGTAATGATTCTATTATTGTTATTTTTATCAAAAATAGTGCATTTACCCTCATCAAAAAGCAACTTGTAGTTCTTTTCTAACATTTGACCAACACTTAAAATATTATGTTGGAGATGGGGTGTATAATAGATATCACTTACTTGTTTGACTCCTTCTTTAGTTGGAACTGCCATAGCTCCAATGCCTTCAACTGCCAATGATTTATCATCTCCCAATTTGATGCTGGATTTGTAGGAGGAGTTTAGAGTAGCAAAGAGCTCTTCTTTGCCACTCATATGGTTTGAACACCTAGTGTCCAAGATCCATGTATCATTCATGTTTTGATCTGCTTGACCATATGAGAGAAAGAGATTTGTGGCCTCTTCCTCTTCTCCAAAGTTTCCAAACTGATCGCTCTGGTTGCTACTAGCTCCTTGTGAAGTCTTAGTCCAATAGTCACGAGCATAATGGCCAAGTTTGCCACAATTGTAGCAAGATTGTTTTGACTTATCTCCTCCTTTGCCTCTGCCTGATTGTTTCCCTCTATTTTGTTGTCCTCCTCTATTATGTTGTTCACTATTGTTTGAAAATCCTCCTCTGTTCTGATTTCCTCCTCTGTTAGGAGTTCCACCTCTCTGATTATTTTTGCCTCTTCCTCTATACCTTCCTCTGCCACGACCTCTACCTCTGCCTTCTTGAGAAGCAAAGGCTTTATCATCTCCTCCATAACTTGTGGAAGGAGTTTGTTGTAACCTCTCTTCATGTGAGAGAAGTGAGCCAATGAGGGTTTCAAAAGATAGAGAAGTTAGGTCTTTAGATTCCTCTATAATGATGGCTACTGAATTCCACTTAGGAAGAAGTGTCCTCAACACTTTCTTCACTATAACTTCAGGCTTTACATCTTCTCCTAAAGTGACCATCTTATCTACTACGACTTTCACACGCACGCAGTAATCACCAACCTTTTCATTCTCTTGCATTTTAAGAGTCTCAAACTCTCTTTTCAAGGTTTGTAGTTTAACTTGTTTGACTTGGTCACTACCCCTATAACTTTCTTTTAAAGCATTCCAAGAAGATTCAGCAGTTATAAAAGAAGCTATTCTAGGGAAAATACTTCTATCAAGGGCGGCTTGGATGTGATAAAGGGCAGAAGAATTATTCTTCTGAGCTTCCTTTCTAGCCCTTTTATCAGCAACACTCAAAGCGGCCCACTCAGCAGCTAAAGGTTCAGTATATCCCTCTTCAATCACATCCCAAAGACCTTTGCCAATCAACAAAGTTTTCATTTTAATTGACCAATACTCGTAATCACCACCATTGAACTCAGGGATTGGTAAACTAGTATTGGAAGCCATTTTAGAAAGCAAATTGTATTTCAACTTCAAACAAGTTGTACAAAGAAGTACAAAATAGATCACTGATTTAAATCAAATCTAGCTTTCTTAAAATGCTCACTGATTTGGCGTTCTTCTTCTTGAGGATTTCCCAAGACTGGAAAGGTGAAATTGTCTGCTTCATCGTCACTGATTATAATGACTTCTTTTTCTTGCTACTGGCTCAAGATGCCTTTTGAGAACAACTCATTCTTCAATTGCAGGTTTCACCTCCACTGGTTCTTTTTCCTCTGCTTCTTCTTTTGCTTCTTCTGGTTCTGAATCAGGAGAGCGAGGTGTATAGCTCTCACTCGTTTCGACTTCAGGCACTACAGGAGTATAACTATCACTTGATTGTCCTTCAGGTATTGTTTCAACCGTCTCGGATTCAACTATCCTTTGCCCGAAGATATTATCTTCAGAATCTGCCTCGTATCCAGAGTCTGGTTTTCTCTGATGTGCAATCACTTGGTTTTCTAATTGGCAAAACACTGTATGAAGTCCACACTGCTGGACTTTCCTGTCAAAGGAATCAGGAGTCTCTCTTCTCAACAGAGAGAGCAATGCATTATAGCATCCAGATGACCGAATCATCTACCCAGAATTACACCGCATGAACTGGGTTACAATTATGATGCCAAAAAAAACTTCTACCTCAAAAAAACTTTTCACCCTTTTAATTTAAAAAAAAATCCAAAATTTGTTTTAATAAAGCCCTTAGAAATTTTTTTAACAATTTCCTATATATATTTTAATTATCCTTTTTTTTAAATAAAAGTTTATTTAAAAAACATAATAATAAAAATATATGGAAATTATTAAATAATTTTTAAAAACTTTAATTAAAACTAAATAATAAAAAAAAATTAAATAAAAAACTTTTTTTTTTTTTTGTGAAATCCCCGACGGGATTCGACCTGCTGACCTCTGCCTTCTCCCCGAAAGGTCTAGCCGCTGCACCACGCGGTTGCTGTGGTAAAAATGCTGACCTCCACCTTCTTAAACCCTTCTTCTTCCAACGATTAAAAAAAAACTTTGTATTTTTTTTTACCCCGGCGGGATTCGACCCCGGGACCTCTCTTCCGCAAGCAAAGGACTCACCCAACTGTGCTACGCGCTTCGACGGGTAGAGGAAGGAACCACCTGTTCCTTATGCCATCTACGGGCGGCAAGTTTAAAAAAAAATAACTTGGATTTTATCCCACATTCAGTGGGAAGAAGGCAAAATGCCCTTCTAATATGCGCGCGAGCGCATAGACTTTCGATTGCCTTCGGGCAATCAAACCCTCAACTGTGTCCTTGCCCGATGAATCTGCTTCCACCACGTGTGTTTGCTCTGATGAATCTGCAAATTTTGCCACGTCACCACACGCCCGATCCGCCACGTCAGCGCCTACTATGCCACGTCAGCGTCCACCTCAGCTCCTCGAGCTACGTGTCCACATCAACTGTCCGCTCTACCATGTTAGTGACTGCTCTACCACGTGTCACCTCAAAATTTTTTCCCAGCTCTGTGCTCTGCCACCTCATCGATCCACTCACCTAGCTTGATCATCGTGCACCCTCCAGATTCATGCCCAGCAGGCTCGATCACCGTGCACCCTCAAGATTCGTGCCCAGCACGCTCGCCCAACTAGCTCTGATACCAAATCTAAAACCAGGACCAGGTGGCAATAAGAGAAATTAACAGAATAAATAATCCTTTATTTAAGATCTCGCAGAGCTATTACATTCATTAACCAACTATAGGAAATACATCTAATTTATATGAAGGGAAAAAGGAAGAGAGGTTAGAGATAGAGAGAGGAAGGGAGGAAGTCGGAGGAGAAGATGAAGGGAGGTTGGAGGAATAAGAGGGAAGGGAGGTGGAGTGATAAGGGAGAAGAGGGAATATAGGAGAGAATGGAGGGATAAGGAGAATGGAGAGATATTTGAAAAATATCATACCGACTAATGAAATAATAATTTGGCCGACATCTAACTAAATAAACTTAGCCGACAACTAACTTAAGAGTTCACACTTGCTACGGATAGGGTGCAGTCTTATCAAGAATTTATTGAGCATACTAAAGAGATGAAGTGGTTTGGCAAGAAAACAACTGAACATAGCTTCCAAGTGGGGGATTTGGTTCTAAAATAGAATGAAAAGAATTCCAAGCCAGGAAAACACCATAAGTTTGATGCTATCTAGGAATGCCATTTTCAAATTGTTGCAGTAAATTCTACAAATACTTACCACCTTCGTGATCTAGAGGGTTGCGATCTCCCCATTCCATTAAATGGTCTTCATATGAAGGCCTATATTCAATGATGATATTTTGGAGAGATACCACTTTGTAAATATGTAAATATTCTTTCCAGTATGTTGTTTTTAATTATTGATGTTATTTTAGCATATATATATATATATAAAAGGAGAGCAAAACATATTTCTAAGATACACATTCACCCAAGTGATGGCGGCATTGGCTAAGACAATATCTATGTTTCGAGAAAAATAAATAAAAACAGAGTAATACATCATGTGCAAGTCGCATTCGCCTAAAGTAGGGGCGATGCGACCATTCGCCCGAAGGATGAGGCGACAAAGCAATGTGATAAAAGGCGAGGTCAAATTCATTGGCAACATTAATGTCGTATTTCGAGCAAAGGGACAACGCAGATATAAAAGGAGTATATTCATAATCACATTCGCCCTAACAAGGTGCGATAAAGATGTTTGCCTTTGGATCAGAGCAAACTCATTAACAATATTGAATATCTTGTTCAACAAAAACAAGCAGGAGATTGGTATCGTGTTTGCCCTAGATGATGGGCAAATGGGTCGTTTGCCTTTGGTCCGAGCAAACACACCGAGCTAGGCGATGGAGATTTTGTTTTGCATATGTTTAAAATGTATAAATAAAAAAAAAACATAGAAAGCTCATGCACTTTGTTTCAAAGCCTTATGATTTATTTTTAATGAGCACTTTCAGAAGGAAAAATCACAAAGCAAAAATATAAGAAAAAAAAAAGCAAAAGAAAGAAAGAAAAAGTCGTAAGTTATTTTTAGAAAATATGATTTTCTAAATAAGGGTGAAAAAGCGAAAGCAAACACGTTTGTTTTTTTAAGAAGGCTATTCACCATGGAATTTCCAAGTAGTTCGAAGGCATCTTGAAACGAGGAAAAGCGTGACATGTTGCTCTGAGTTTTGAAGTCACCAGGAAAAGGGATAAAATTTCTCAATGCTCAAAGTAACTTTACCAAAATAAGGGAATAATTGCATATATTTTAGAAGCACGTCGTAAAGCAAATTGCACCCTTGGATACATGACGGTGATCGAATAGCTGAAGTGCAGGTAAAAGGGCATTTAATTTAAAACATGCATTATGTTGAATGTTTGTTTTCCCAAGGAGCGAAAAATATTTATCATTGGTTGTTAAGCAGCCATTTTAGCTTTCCAAGCAAGCCTCAGGTGCCAGGGCATAATTTACAATGAAATTACATAGCAAATATGGCACGCTTTTCTAGGAAGATCTGGTGGTAAATCAAAGGAGAAACTATTGGAACGTTGGGAATGGTGTCGGGCTAGCGGATCAATACTCTCTTTCTCTCAAAAGCGTCCACAATTAATTTGATATTTATTACAGTAATTGTGGGATGGCTCTATATAAATTATGAGGTAAAAGCCTACAGTTTATGTTCCTTTTAAAATTTTTACTGTTGTGTTTCAAATTGTAGTTGTAGAGGAGTTCAAAGAGTGCTCAAAATTTTTGTCATATTTAGATAAAAAGAATGGGAAAATGAATCAAGGAGCCCAAATAAGTCAAAGAGGCTACAGATCCCAAGAATTCAAAGAAAAAGGAATGAGGCTCTAGAGAAAAAAGGGCTCAAAAAAATGACTATGTTGATTTGGACCCACATGAGGACTCTATGGCAGAAATTGGAGACTGCCTTATCACTCATAAAGGAGTGGAAAGATTAAGGCAGGATGTAGAAACGACGGTGAGCGAAGGAGTAATGTCAAACTTTTGGCTAGCAGTTCCCTATCATTCATAGTTTTTCTGGTTTTTATGTCCGTTGGTTCATCCATGCCCTGAGCTGGTGCAGCTCATTGCCCTATTCTATGACCCATTTACCAGGGCTATCAAAAATGCTATAAGGGAAATTTTGGTCACCATCACTCCAGATGAGGTTCGAGAGTTACTTGTGGATTGAAGCCCCCTTATGCAGTTAATAAGAAACTGCATACAGATGAACAAGAAGATAGATATATCTCCATGGTGACTATGTGCCAGTTTATGGAGACTCAACTAATTAAAGAGCCATTGATGGGGCAGCTTTCCAATTTATCAAAGTCATTGTCAGATTTTAAGAGCTTGGACATATATTCAATGTTGGCATGGGTTGTTGGGTTACCTTCGGATGAAACAGTGCATAAATGCCAGGTGGTCCTGGAACAATGTATTTGTAAAGTCAAATTTTATTCTCTCATAGCTATGAGGTAAGGCAATAACTTCGTTTTCTTGGATTGGGAGGACTATATTGCTCGAAGGTTGAATTTTCAATTGGAGAAGATGCAAATTTGAGAGTCAAAATCGTTCAAGCACACTTCCTTTTTGATATGGTTTTTCTTCTTTCAGTTATAGCAATACTTCTCTTTTATTGCAGTAATGCAAGTGGGCGAGAAAAATGAACCCCTACTGGTTTATATATGGACTCTTGTTTTGTCAAGAAGGGAGTCATTTTATAGCTTTAATAGCTGGTTTTTGGGACCGACAATAGAATTTCTTTACGGTACATGTGAAATAGTGCCACAAAATTTAAGGGATGCAGTCGTTGCACAGGAAAAGGGTGATATCTTTCTGCTTACCCAGGGCATAGTTGTGAGAATATTTGGTTTCATGGGTAAGCCATTTTTGTTGTCGTATTTCACCATAGAGCATGTGTTCGCAATGGAAGTTGTGCACCAAATAGATTATGTAACTGATGTATATGGAGTTGGGTGCCGAAATAATACCACATGCAATATGACATTCAAATTCAATAATCTAGAGGTGAGCCAAGTTGGACAGAATCAGCTCCTAACAGTGGCGCTGCAAGATTTGGGCTTGATAGAACTACCGCAGCATTGGAGATATGACTCTCTAGGTAAATTTTTAGCTATTTTGAAAGCTAAATCTTTTCATTATTGCCCACGGCCAGATATATAGAAGAATAGAAATAATTTTGGTGGGTTGGACATGAACTGGCACATTGAAAATATGACAATGCTCCCACCGTGGCATAATTATTATGAGTAGGAGTTAGAATATAATTCGATAAAATATAAGACCCAAATTCCTCCACTAGGATTATTTAGTTTTATCCAAGAAAGTGAACCCACCTAGACTGAAGAGAATATAATGAATTAGTTGATAATGTGAATTCATCGTGGGAAGCCAACTACTCCTTAAGGGCTAAAATTGGATGAGCAATTTTTAGATACTTATGATGAGTATGTAGACTCATATCAGCCTGTTGCCTTCGCCAATATTTAGCCATAAATCTTCCAACACTCTGACAGTGGCAAAGGTAAAACTGAACAAGAGCGTCCAACGATCGAATATGAGACTCTAAAGGAAGAACAACAACAATATGTGTTTAAACGAAGATCTCAATGAACAAAGAAAAAGGTGGAAGAGGAACCTGTGCTAGAAAAGCAAAATGCCTCGAAAGCACCTCCATTTCCAAAGGCAGCCAAAATACAAAGGACCAGTGCAGTTGTGACTTCTACTATTGAGGCCTTAGTCATTGCAGCTTCTACAGTTTTGGTTGCTGCAGTTTCTATAATGATAGTTGAAGTAGTTCCTACAGTTACTAATGTATCAGTGGTAGTTGTAAATCCTTCACCCGTAGCAGAGATCCTGACCAAAGTTGCATAGGTGTTTTTGATGATTCAAGAATAGGAGGAAGATCATCAGTCGAAAAGCTCTCACATGGAGGTCATTGATGGCAAAGAGAATGTAAATATTGAAGACAGGGCAGAGGTGCAGCAAGAGGAGGTAGGGTTATGCATAAGCACAAAATATTGTAAATTGGCTCTATTTAGGATTTTCAAGATTTTAAATTGGCTAATTTTATATCCTTTCACTGGGCCCCATTCGCCTAAAATTTACTAGGTGGAAGTTTTTTGGGGGTAAATTCGCCCGTCGTTGATAATCATGAACCTAATTTTATTTTAATTCGTTGACCTCAAATTACAAATGATTTTGATATTCCCACCCAATTCGCCTTCAAATTATAAATGATTTTTTATTTCCTGCCCAAATCGCCTTCAAATTATAAATGATTTTAATTTTCCTGCCCAATCGCCTTATATACTACCAGTATATATACTATACTGGGTATCGATAAACATACATCAAAAATACTGTAACTCAAAAATAGCTCTAAAATAATGAAAAACTTGACAAGGTTGTAGAGGAGTGTCTATTGAAATAAGTCGATCGATTACAAAGGAGTTTCGATCGATGTAAGATGATCAGTATAAGTTGATCGGTTATAGAGCTGTGTCTGTCGACATAAGACGTTCGATTGTAGAATTTTTGATCGACATTCTTCTATTGGTTATAGAGGTGTTGATTAGCACAAGATGGTTGGTATAAGTCAATCAATTATAGAGCCATGTCTATCGATATAAGATGATCAGTTGTAAAAGTGTCGATCAACATTCCTCTATCGAGTGCAAAGGTGTTAGTTGGTTGCAAAGGTGTCGATCAGCATTAGCCTATCGATTGCAGGGACTGTCAATCAAAATTTCTACATCTGATCAGCATTCTTGCAACTGATTGTCTTATGTGCACTTGATCAGTATTCCTATAATGGATCGTCATATATGCAAATGATCGACATCCCTGCAATC
This sequence comes from Wollemia nobilis, assembly GCA_028583015.1. Lineage (NCBI taxonomy): Eukaryota > Viridiplantae > Streptophyta > Pinopsida > Araucariales > Araucariaceae > Wollemia > Wollemia nobilis. Next base: position 475,910 of record JAQPPZ010017244.1, read on the forward strand.
GATCGGTATCCCTATAATAGGTTGTCATTCCTACAATCGATCATCATGCATGTAACTGATTGATATTTCTACAATCGATCCTCATACCTACAATAGATTGATATACCTGCAACCGATTGACATACCTGCAACCAATCATTATGTGTGTCATCGATTGACATATCCTTAATCAATCGTCATATCTCAAGTCGATCATCATGCCTATAGTTGATCGTTATGCTTGTAGCCAATCATCATGTCTGTAGTCGATCGTCATGCCTGCAATCGATCGGTATTCCTATAATCAATCATCATGCTTGCAATCGATCATCTTGCCTACAACCAATCGACATTCCTATAGTTGATCATCATGCCTATATTCGATCGTCATATCTACAGTTAATCATCATACCTACAACCAATCAGTATTCCTACAGTCGATCGTCATGCTTGTGGTCGATCGTCATACCTGCAGTCGATCGTCATACCTACAATCGATCAGTATTCATGCAGTCGATCATCATGCCTGCAATCGATTGTCATGCCATTGATCATCATGTCAGCATAAAGTCTTTCATATCGGCCTAAAGCTTTTAAGTATGCCGCACATATTTAGATTTTGCAAACCGATATTCATAACCCCCAACAGAGAAAAATTTGCCACGGTTTGAAAATTTTTGGAGATAAATTAATGATATTTGCCATGGTTTGAAATTTTTTGGAGATAAATAAATGCAATTCACCATGTATACTTCTAAAAAAATTTCCAGGATTCCAAGACAATTCACCTTGATTTTATAAATAGATTTCAGGGCCGACCCCTTATGCATAACCTTGAGAGGAGGTAATCTCACAGCCGCCCCTATCACCACATCACACAATGCCCACACCCGAAGATATATCTTATTTCCCCTCTTCTTCTTCTTTGGAGCATGCAGTGATTTCTATTTCAATTCCTTCTATTTCTATTTCTTTACCATATGTTTTTGTTTCTTCACCATTTAGTATGCCCTCCACATCTGTTTTGCTTCCATCTTCTTCCACCCCCAAAGTCGTTGCTGCTCCTTCTATTCCCATTTCTTTTTCCTCCATTTATTTTAGTTCATTTACATCAAATTTGAATTCATTTTTGCACCCTTCCCCTTCTATCACAACCACTACCACCCTTGAAGTTGTGAGTATGCAAGCTCCTCTCAGAGTAAGTGCAACTATGGTCAAACCTGATTCCTCCATCAAGTCTGCCATTTCCATTCTATCTAAACCTATCATCCGCTTCTATTGAGTCAAATCACTCAGATGTTTTGATTTCATTCACCCCATTTATGGAGTTGCAAATAGTGTCTGATGTACAGCTGACCCGTAAATAACCTAACGTGGAGAAGATCTATCGGGTATACTTGAGCTCTTTGTAGTGGTTAAAGAGCATGAGGAAAAAGGATACTGTGGCTCCATCTCAACCAATCAAGAAGGTCACTTTTGATCCTATTGCTATGGAAGCCCACACCACTAAGCTCACCCCCTTAGTCCAGAAGTCGCAAGGAGAAATGTTATTGAGTGACTACATTAGTTAGACTATCATAGAAGATCTCACCAGGATAAATTAGACAGAGAATATTGGAAATATACAGGTTGATATAAGCTCATTATACTTGCATGATGAGTATTATAAGGAGAAGTATTTTGAAAATGAGAATAATATAATTGAGCTTGAAACTACCTTGGAAAAAAGCAGAGCGCGGGCTACTAAAAATGAGCATTTGCACCAATAGGTCAAAGTGCACCTGAAGGAATGCCAGGATAGAAATGCACAAGCTTCATTAGAAGCTTGAAAAGATGAAGAATTAGTTATCAGATAAAGTTGCACAGGCTGTTGGTTTTTCATCGAGGAGTGTCAAGGGAACCCGTCTTTGCTCCATATAGAACTGCGAGAAATTGGCCATGCAAGCAGTTAAGGTATTGTGCTATTTATGGGATGCACAAATACAGATTCAGCTAGGGTAGCAGCTAATTGAAACTACATAAGAGATGCTCATGTCATACATGGATATGGTTTTGAAGATCCAAGCCTTAGCCAATTCCAACCTGAGTATTCTTCCTCTCAGTGAGATGGATCATGCCTGGTCCAAAGCCAAATTCACTCTGCATAGTAATTTTCAATGAATGGACCTGATAAGGGAAGGGTAGGCAATTCTCAACACTATCGAGCATGAGCATACTATTTCCATGTCTCATTTTGAGACTATTGATGAGTTGTAATTTCCAACCTTTATAGATGAGTGGGGTGAATCCTTGCCAATGGAACAACTGGAAGCGCTCTGGAAGAATTTTGTCAAAGATACTTTTGAGATTGATGCATGGGAGAAGCCTCTCACGAAAGCACAGGTATTTATCCTGATGCAAAAATATATGTGCCTAGAGCTATAATTGTATGAGTTGTCTCAACGAGCGAAGTGCCTCAGCTTGACAGATGTTCAGAATCTTTGCTTTGTTTACGAGTCTCTCAATGTCGGGTGCTTATTCACTATCGATGATTGGAAAGAGGTTGTGACATTTTATGAAGTTATGACTGAGAGCCTCAAGAAACAAGAGCAGATGGTAGTAGAGTGCTCGATAGCAACAAAGGTAGTGAAGGAAGCGAAATGAACGAAAGTGCTCAGGGTAGCAACGAAAGTGGAAGAGAAGGAGCGCACTAAGAGGGGTGTCAGAAGGCATCTATGGCACAAGCAAAGGTGCCAACCAAGGCATTTGGGAAAAGTGACTCCGTAACCCAATGAATAAAGGCGTGGGATCGCTTGCATCCATGCGAGTTGGATACCCCGTGAGTTACCAAAAATATTGGCAATTTTGCACTATGCCACATTGGGAATTTTGTTGGAGTATTTTGATACAATATTTTGATGAATATTTTGATCGTATATAGCAAATTTATCTCAAAAAGTAACTTTATATATATATTTTTTTGTTTACATATGTATTCTTTTTTTGCATTGGTATTATAAATTTTTTGTAAACTTCATTCAGGATTGGAGTTCGCCATATTGTAAGTGCATCGAAATGAAGGCGTATTTGGGCTCATAAAGATGAAAAACAAAGAAGGATTAAGTTGAAAAAATTAAGGGGTACAAAAGTTTTGAAAGCGCCAGTGCATTCACCCCAGAGCTAGGGTGGACTCCCATTCGTCCCATGTTGGGGTGAACAAAATATCAAAGGAAGACAAAAGGGGTCCAAAAATCCAAAGAAATGGCACGGTAAAACACAAATCGTGTTTTCCCCGATTGAGGGGTGGACATCCCATTCGCCCCTCCCATAAACGAACGCACTCCAACACTGGAACGTGATTGCATTCGCCTGAATATAAAGGTGTAATTATGTTCGCCTTGATCGAGGGTCGAACATCCCGTTCGCCCCTCGCATGGGCAAACATACCTTGGGAGTAGAATATTCTCACGTTTGCCCTGGTTGAGGGATGAATGTCCTATTCGCCCCTTCCATGGGTGAACACATTTTTAAGATAAAGTCACACGAGCATGTTAAATAATATATGATCGAGCGAAGCTGATTTTTTTCAAAGGATGAATGTAATTTTTGGGTGAAAATAATTATGGTCAAAACTTCAAAGGGCACCAGATTTACAAGCATTAAATAATGGTGGCAATAAGTAATTCGAATTGTGGATCCCGAGTGAAGGAAGAAGTCGTATGGAAACACAGGGAGTATTTTTCATGATTTTCAAGGTAGGAGTGTATTTCCAAAATATTGAATGTCTCCTAATTCTCTGTGCACCGATGCCCAAGTTGTTGCTTTTTTGGGAATGTTTCCCAAAAGGATGGATCGCTGCCCCAAAAGGATGAATTTTTAATGATTCCAAGGAGGAATTTCCTCACTGATGTTCTTGATCTATGATCATTATGTTCTAATGTGCATTTAATGAAAGAGGCGAAAACCTCTATAAATACTAATCAAATTTCCATTGTAAAAGAGGTTGGATATTCTGCAATAAAACTTTATAATTTCTTTGCATTAATAGAAGAGACTTGGCTTCTGAAGTTTGCAAGAATCCTTATGTGTGTTATTTCTTGCTATTCTTAAGCATTTCTATTTATGCTCATTTTCTTGTTGTTAGGTTTAAAATTCTATTTTTGGATTTAAAACATTGTTGGTGAATGAGTTAGTTTTGGAATGCAATCTGGAGGTTGTTACTACAAAGGTGTAAGTAAAATTTTGTTGCTTTCTTTTTGTTACATGCTATTATAACACTTGGTGGAATTTTTGCTACTAGTCTACCCCAAATCCTACATTCCGGCCTATGGCCATATTTCCCTTTTTTTTGTTTATTTTTCCAATTTCTTTCCCACATCCCTAGTCTTCAACCAGTTTAGGATTTAGTTTGGGAACTAGTCCTCTCTGGAGATTGGCACAAAGGACATTCCTTTACTTTGGCCTTTCAGTGTTGGTTGTATCTAGGGTGCACAAACATAGTTTTTGTTGATTAGGCAGATATTTGACCAATAGACTAGCATAAGCTTTCAAATATTATTTATGCCTATAAGCATATCATACTTAGGCATCTCAAACTAAAGGAATTCACATTCTATAACTTGTGAGCCAAATATCAAAGGAACTAAAGCTAAGAACTTAGAGTGTAACCTTTGATTTTTAAAGGTCAGAATGTGTTCAGTGTGCTGCCAAACATCTTTAAGAAGGGTTTTGTAGTGGTAGAGACTTGTTGTAGCACCAGAATCAATAATGGCAGCAATTTTATAATGCTTAAAATGTCTATATTTGATGCTTACCTCACAAACTAGCAATTTTGTAGAATGAAGTGTATTGATCTTTGTATCCTCATACTGGTGCTCAATTTAATATTATGTTTCCTTTTGATGTAGTCTAACATTTCTATTATGTCTTCCTCATAGGCTTTTTTTACCTCATATTCTGCTTATTCTTGTGAAATATCTTCATATTCCTTTTGAGCTCTAGGAATATAAATTTCAAGTGCCTGAAGTCTCTCAATACGCCATTTGTGGTGCTCTAGACCCTTCTTTGGAGGGTCTTTGAGATAGAGCTACCAAGCTCTTTCTTGGATTGATGGATTGATGATTTGACTAGCATAGAATTTGTAAAAGGTTGTTTTTTCTTTCTTGCTTCTTTAAGTTTAGCATTCCAATCAAGTTGTTGAAGTTGATCTTTTAGCTTCTTAATATTTTGTTGTAGGTGCATAATTTTTGTAGTATTCAAAGATTATAAAGAGAGCTTTTTCAGCTTTTTCTAATTTTATAGTCAAATATTCTCTTTTCTCAAATAAAAATATATAATCTGAAAGTTAATTTTTGAATCAGCAGAATTACTAGACCAACTGCAACTATCTTCATTTTTTGTATCAAAAAAAATATTTATCTTATTTTCAACATCTGATAAGAAAATATCTTCATAATCATATTCAAAATTAGAAATGAACATACACTCTTCTGCAAAAGGTATCAAATATATTTTCTTGTCTTTTAAAAAAAATCTTAGGATATTTATTAGCATAATTTCCTTTTTGTTTGAAGATGTAGCATCTGGAATAAGATCTTTTAAAACCTTTGTTCAGTTTTTCCTTTTTTCTAAAAAGATATTTTTCTTGGAAAAAAAATGCTCAATTTTGTAGTGACACTATTTTTGAACATTTATTGAAGATTTCTTCCTTGCATAACTTTATGAACTGCAATTGAATGGGTCTATCTTGTATTTAAAATACTTTCTCATTTGCTTTTGGAGGTTTTGTTCATCCTCATTTTCTTCTAATCTATCACAAATGAGATCTCTAGCTTTTCTTAGATCCTGCACAATCTCACCAAATGATTGTTCTTCTAATCCTTCAAGGTGTGCATATTCAAGCTCTTTTTGAAACCATTTTGGTAAAGAAGCAATCAATTTTATTTTCATTAGTGGGTTATGAATTTCCCCTGATTGGTAATAAAGCTCACCCATATGACATAAATATTCTTCAAAATATTTCATATCACAAAGGTTAGCTTTCATAAATTTATTTTTTGCTTCTTTCTGGTATTTTATTGTACTTCCAGCAAATTCTTTTACTATTGATTGAGCAACAACTTGATGTCCTTGCTAGGTTAATCTCTCTTTTACTTCAGGTGATAGTTGATCAAACCAAGACTTAAGATTATCAACAAAACCAAAAACAATAGAAAATACAATCTCTTGATTTGATTTATTAAAGAAATTTCTTTGAATATCACCCCAACCTATGATGTAATGTGCTAATTCATGCACCTTTCTAGGATTTCTACAAATTGGAATCTTTAGATTAGAAGGTTGAAAATTTTGGACTCGAGTTATGCCCTGAAGTGGTTCTTGACCACTAACTGGTTCTGTAACCAAATTTTTTGATTGAGTAGTGTCTTGAATGCTCAACTATTCTATTTGCATCATATTGATTTTTCCATGCTTAATTTTCTCTAAATATTTCTCTAATATGTTTTCCCCCTTTTCTTCTTCGTGTTTCTTTTGGAATTCAATCCAATTTGTGGGTTGGATTGATGGGTTAAAATATGTAGATATAATGGATTTACCTTTGAGGTCCTTGATCCCATATTTAACTATCTGTAAATCATCAGTAACTTGAGACACTTGATCATTTAGACAATTTAATGCTAAATTCTTCCAATTTAGCATTTTTACTGGTTCTTCTTGTTCAAAATATCTTTTAGATATTCTTTGTGGCCAATATTGAGATTTAGTAGAACCATCAGTAGAGTATTTCTCAAACTGTGAGAATTTGGGAAATTTACCCTCGTGATAACTTAAATCTCCTTGTGGAGTTTTTATGGTATGTTCCTGTATTGATTTGGAACTACCTTCCATATTTATTTCTTTAGATTCTATTAGAGAATCTGTGAATTCCTAAATTTCTATACCTCTGATTTTCTTTACCACTCTGTGTTTCTTAAGAGTAGATTGTCTAATATCTAAATATTGGAACATATTTATGTCTTTTTCTTTGCCATTGATATTTTTAATAATTTTCTTACATTCCTTACATTACAAATTATTAGTCATTGGATCAGTAACTAGTTGCAAATCCTTATGTGGACAGATAGATTTATTTCTTTCTTTTTGTTCTTTTTATGAATCTACTTCTAAAATTCTAAATATTTTGTAGTGTCAACTTATAGATGACCAGAAGTAGAAGGAACATTTGTGAATGGTCTTTATAGAGGGGGAAAATTTGCCTATCGCGTAAAATTCCCAAAAGGCTACATCCGTAAGAGATAAAAGCTTTGGTGTGAACCGTAGGGGTTGTGTTGTTCTCTACACTCAGTGCTAGGGGGGAGGGTTTATCAGGAATGACTTTAAGGACTCACTCCAAATCCATAGGAATTTCATGAATGTTTGATGTATTAGATTCAATACAAACACCAATATTTGCTCTTTCTAGGTCTATGCTATGAAATATAAAGGACAATGCAGAAATACAAGATGCAAGAATACAAGAGCTAACCCTAGTATGATCCTTTTTTGAATTCTTTTCTAACCCAGGGTTTAAAAAGAAACCTTTAAGTAAGGGCTTAAGAAGAGATGCACAAACAAAATTAACCCTAAGTGCACACTATATGTTGTTTATATTTCAAATACCTAGAACTAATTAAATATATTTCTATAAAATTAGATCTTAGGGTTTTGAAATTGAATTATAAAGCACTCAGAAAACAACATAAAGACTAATTAGAACACTTATCTCATCCAGTGGTTTATCCTTGTTTTTATTCTTTATCCAAATCTATCAACAATTCCTACAAGACAACTTAATAAACACTTTAAAGATATGATTAGTGTTAGGGGTCCTGTTTAGGCTACTATACAGCAATTCTTGGATGTGCATCAGTCAATCCCCCTAGGTCCTTTTAGCTGACCTTTGAAAATTGAAGTGGAAATTGACCTTTGGAAGATGAATGAGCATAATAGAATATAGCAAAACAAAATAATAAAATAGAGTACATAATATCTAATATGGTCTAAATGTAATATATATGGTTTGGGGGTAGAAAATACCCCCAAATGTGTTCTATGTAAAATCACACCTTGTATGGAACAATCACGATATCGCATAGTGAAATCATGTCCCGTAGAGATCTAGGCGCGATTTCGTAGAAGCTAGGAGAAAACTCAGAAAATGTGAATTAAATAGATGCATAATCAAAAATATATCTAATATGAAAAGTATAGAATAGTGAAAGCAACCTAGTAGTAGTGAAGAAGCAAGCAAAATGGATGGAGACCTCCAAGTAGTAGACTCCTCCCTAGGGCTTCAACACTTGTCCACCAAGAGTAGCAACACATAATCAAATGTAGCAGAAAATAAAGCTTCAATAGATCACACTTCACACTTGTGAGTTAGCTTGCTTGTAGAAGAAGAAGAATAAGAAGACCTCAAGAAAATAGAACTTTAATCAATAATTGTTATCATGAACTTGCTTGGTGAGAAACTTGCTTGATTGCATTGATACTTGGTTAAAACTTGGTTGGAAGAAATGAATTTCAAACCCTCCTTATATAGTGGATTTGAAAGAGGGATGGGCAAGAAAAACCAAGCATGACCTATGATAAAAATATCAACTTTAAAAATTAGGGTTTTCTTAAGAGAAAACATGAAATCGCGCTCCATAAAAGACGGACCGTGACATCACACCAGCTAGTCCCCTGTGCAGTTTTAATGGATTTTGGATGGTCAAACAGAGTCAAAATGGATCATATAATATACTGTTGTAAATCTCATTTCAAGCCCAATATAATGGTATAGGATTTAGGAGGAATTGATAAGATTTTGCAAGGGAAATTTTGGCTCAAAGATGGACCTACTTTTCCAAAGAGAAAATAAGGGATCTAGGGAAAATTGCTCATCTTAGTGGGTCAATATTTCATGTCTACATTTTTCCCCCTCTTTGATATATTTAAGGCCAAGTAAATGCATTAAAGAAATATGTAGACTCCTATGGGTAAGAATACAACAAACTCAAACAAGGTATGGCCAAGTTTGGACAAAGAGATGTTGCAAAAGGAGTATCACGAAGGACACTCTGGACTTTTGCGCACAAGATGAAACATTACTACCATTAATGCCTCTATAGCTAGGGTGCCCCCTCGAGTTTTGAAAGGAAAGGAACTTCCTTAAGAAACTCATATAAGGTAAAGAAAAAACAAAACATAGAAATATGGAGAACAAAGCAAGCAAACAAATAATAGAGCAAATATTATTGGGTACAACATGAATCTAATACAACTAGCCTAAAATGCATGGATGAATAGAATAAATGAGAAGAAAGAAGGGAATAGAAGAGAAGAAGAACAAGAACAAGAAGAGAAGAAGAAAAATAACAAGAAGAACATATTCCAAAAATTTCAACCATAAAAATCAAGAGAAGTTGATCAAGAACCCTAAATGAAGGGTGTTATGCCCAAAGAGAAGGTCTAGATGTGGAGTGAAAACTTGCTATGGGTGTAGTACTCACTAATATGGATAGATGGGCAAAAAATATGGAGCATAACCTGCTATGGATGATTTCTCAAATGATCAAATTATGGATCGTAACTCGTTATGGATGATTGCTCGCTAGTGACTATTGTGGAGCAATTACCCACTAGGATGTATATCGAGACCTATTGAAATGGCCAAGGAGCTTATCCTGTAATGGGGTGTTGAGCCTATTGAGTCAAAAGAAGCATAACCTGATAGGGGTGACATATTATTATTGATGTGGATGGTGTATTGGCAAGATGTGGATGGTGTATTAGCAAGTACTACCCGATAGGAGTGTGTTAAGAATATGTATAGACCAAATTCATATGATCATAATACAATGTGAGTGTGTGCATGTGTTGGAAGAAATAAGAGGAAGAAAATATAGAGAAATGAATTGTGTGTGTGTACCCCCAGCTTGAAGTTCCAATTATTGAAAAATCAAGAGGAAGTGTGCAAATCAAAGAAGAGAAAAGTGTATATCCTTATCTGAACAAATAAGACAAAGAAAAATAAGAATAATGCAAAGGAAAAGGATATACCATAAGAGGATCGTATTCCTTAACTTTGGCGAGAAAATATGATCATTGTAAAAACTTTCAAATACAAGGAATACAAGAAGAAGAGAGATAATAAAAAAATAGAAAACGAGAAGAGAAGAAGGGATAAAAATGTATGGACATAGGTTTGGGGCTTCGCTAGGCATCGGAATCATAGTGAAAAGTGCAATGCATGTGAGTTATGATCTAAATAGGTATCATCACATGTTATTGTTGTGAATCCCCAAAAATTTATATGATCAAGCAGTCATGAAAAAACAACCATGCAGTATGAAAAGCAAAAGTGCAAGAAAATAGGATGTCAAGCAATCATGCAGAATATGATAGGCAGTCATGCAATATGAGCAAGAAAACAAGTATGGTGGGATGAAAATGCAAATGTGTGCCTAATTAATTATTGATTTTATTTTATTTTATATTATTTTAAACAAGAAATCAGAATGACAGTCGACACATATTCTAATTGTGCCTCCTATATTAACAAAAAGAACATGCATTCAAGGTACTGCTTCATAAAATAAAAATCTAGAATGCAAGACATCTCAATGATTATAATCACAGAGAGACTCCTTCATAACTCTTTCTTTGGCATCCATAACATGATAATCTATACATTATTGAACAAAACCATTTTTCTTAACATAACAAGGAGCAATTCCTAACTTTGCAAGATCTCTATGAGAAGCAGAAAATTTACCATTAGAACATAAAATTTATCATATTACAAAACAAAATATTAGAGGGATAAGGGGAATCCTCATCCTCATTACTTTGCTCCAAACCTTGATGAGATGTATTGTTGGTCAAATATCTGCCTAATCAATAAACACAATGTTTATGCGCCCTAGATACGGCCAACATTGAAAGGCCAAAGGAAAGAGATGTACTTTGTGCCAATCTCCAGAGAGGGTTGGTTCTTGAACTAAATCCTATACTAGTAAAATACTAGGGATGCATGAAAGAAATTGAAAATGACCAAAAGAGATTGGAAATATGGCCATAGACTGAAGTACAGGATTTGGGGCAGACTAATAGCAGGAAAATACCCAAGCACAGAATAGCATTTACAAAAGGAAAAACTACAGAATAAACCTATAATCTTGTAAAAATAACTGTCAAAATAATCACTCCAGCATTCACTCTCTTACTAGCAATATTTAAATCCAATCACAAAATTTAAATTTAACAGCAAACAAGAAGGACGAATGTGAAAAATAAGTGCATAGTACAGAAAGAAATTACACACAAAATCACTTGTAAATTTTGAATCCTAATGCCTTGTATTAATGAAGAGAACTTAGAGAGTATTCTCGCAAAGTGTCTAACCTCCTTTTACAATGAAATTTTATTAGTATTTATAGAGGTTTACGTCTATTTTATTTAATACACAAGAGAACAAAACGTCTAGGGATCAAGGATAGAACAAGGAAAATCCTCCTTGGAATCATTGAAAATCCATCTCTTTTGAGGAACAACTTCTAGAAAATCAGCAACTTGGACGTCGATGCATAGATAATTAGAACTTCATTGAATATTTTGGAAGTGTCTCAGTGCTTTGGAAATCAGGAAGATTCGTTCATTCTTCTCCTTTGCTTCGAGATCCACAACATGAGTTACTTGATGTCACCTTTATTTAATACTTATGATCTTGGCACCTTCAAACCTTTGACCATACTTCCCTTTCACCCTAGAATCATGTTCACTTTAGAAACTTACTTCACCCCATCTGCCTTGTGCATGCATGCGATCCTTATTTTAAAAGCATGTTCGCCCTTGAAAAAGGTGAACGGGACATTCACCCCTCAACTAGGGTGAACTCGATGTCACCTTGCTATTATGTTCCATTCGCCCTTGGGAAGGGCAAACAGGACGTTCACCCCTCAACCAGAGTGAACATTTTGTTACTATCCTTAGGCACACATGATTGCATTGCTCTTTGGGACGCGTTCATCCATAGAAAGGGTGAGCGGCATGTTCACCCTATAGCAAGGGTGAACATGCCTTCATTTTAAACTTTGTTTGTACCCAATATTAGAATTTCATTCACCTATCCATTCTTTGGGGCAAACACGACTATGTTTCAAAGCTTTAAAACAAGTCCCTCATTTCGTTTTGATTCAAAAAAAATCATAGGCGCTTTCCTTTATAATGTATTCATATTGTGGCGAACTCAAATACCTTAAGAGGGATTTTATACAAAACTTAAAAATTTTACAAAAACATTCATATGGAAACAAACCAGGAACATATAAAATTATCTTCAAAATAATATTGTCGCCATATACAATACAAAACTTCATCAAAATTCTCCAACAAAATTCCCAATGTAGCAAAATACAAAATGGCCAAAAATTTTGGTGACTCACGAGGTATCTAGCTCACATGGATTCAAGTGATCCCAGGCCTTTATTCATTGTATTGTAGAGTCCTTTCTTCCAGATTCTTTAGATAGTACCACTACCTTTGTTGCAGATGTATTTTTTCAAGATACCTCCTCCTTTGCTCGTTCCTCCTGCTCGACCTCTTCTACCACTCGAAGCACTTCGGATCTCTCTACTTCTTCTATTGCTTTGGCTTCCATCGTGTGCTCTACTGCTTCTTACTCCTCTTTCTCATGGATTGTTTCAGTAAGAACCTCATAAGCACGAACGACCTCATCCCAAGCATGAGTGGTGAATAGGCATGGGACACTAAGTGACTCATAGACAAAGTGAAGATTTTGCATATCCATCAAACTGAGATGCTTCGATCATTGAGCCAACTCATATAGTGATAGCTCCAAGAGCGTATACTTTTGTATCAAAGGAAATACTTACGCTTCAACAAGAGGTTCATCTAGGGCATCAATTCCAAAATCATCCTCAATGAATTTTTTCTAGAGTGCTTCCAGTTCTTCCATGGGAAGAGGTTCTCCCCAATTATCCATAAAATTTGGAAAGCCCAAGTCATGGATAGTCTCCAAATGGGTCATATAAATATTATGCTCACACTCAATAATATTGAGGATGGCCCACCCCTCCCTCACTAGGTCCATACGCTGAAAGTAGTTGTGCAGTGTTATTCGTGCCTTGGACCAAGCGTAATCCATTTCACTAAGAGGGTGAATGTACAAATTAGTGTTCAAAAAAGCTTTTACTTTTATGGCCATCTCCATGTAGGGAAAAATCATTTCCTCCATGGAGTCAATTAACTATTACCCGAGCTAAATATGTATCTATGCCTCTCATAAATACTATAGTACCTTGACAGCGTGCGCAACTAATTTTTTGGAATTTTGAGTAGATCAAAGTCGGGTGCCTTTAACACTCTCACATGAAAATCTTGTTGCCTGCACTACCCTCTCCTCCAACTGTTTCATCATGTCTTCAACCTACTATTGAAGCTTATGCATTTCAATTGTGGCAGCATCACGCTCTTTTAAGTGCACTTTGACCTGATTGTGCAAGTAATAATTCTCTATGGCTGTCTTTTCTTCTGTGGCTCTGCTTTTCACCAGGGAGTTTTTGAGCTCAATTACCTTGTTCTGACTTTCAAAATACTTCCCCTTGTAGTGCTCACCATGCAAGTACACTAAGCTCATGTCAACCTGAATGTTACCCATTTTCTCGATCGGATCAATCCTTGTAAGATCTTCTGTAATGGTTTCAAAAATGAGGTCCTCTGGCAACAATTCTTCCTAAGGCTTTTGGACCAACAGAGAGATTGTTGGTATGTGAGCCTCCTTGGAAATAGGGTCAAAGGCTACCTTATTTATTGGTCTATCTGAAGCTGAGGCCTCATTGCAGTAAATTCTCTTCAACCATTGTGAATATCTCAGGTGCGTATAATTAATTATTTCTATGTCGGGTTGTTTGCGAGCCACCTATACATCAGGAACTGACTGTAACTCCAAAAATAGGTTAAAAGAGACCAAATTTTTTGAGCGACTAGGCCCATTAGAAGTGGACAAAACTAACAAAATTGGGGGGATGGAAACGGCAACAATGGAAGAGAGAGAGATGGCTAATCTAGTAGTGGATGTAGGCTCGGCTACAATTACACTAACCCTAGGAAACCTGAGTAATTATAGCCTCAATGGTGGAGGTGGTGATGATAGAAGGGGTAGGGCACAAAAAAGGATTCAACCCTGATGCAAAATAACTAAAAGAAGCAAAGGACGAAGGATCAAGAATATAAGACGAAGCAGTAGTGATTTCAGGAACGAAAGAAGATGGCACAAAAGAATATGGTATAGAAATTGAAGTGGAAGGTATACCAAAAGGTGGATAAATGGAAAGTGGAGGAGATGAAAATGTAATCGATGGAACTAAAAGGGAAAACACTGCTTGCTCTGTAGGGAAAGAAGAAGAAGGAAAAAGAGACGTACCTTTGGGTGCATACACCATATGCAGAGGATATGGGGGTGGTTGTGAAACTGCCTCCTCTTCTTGATCATCTACCTTTTCTCTAATGCTAGGAACGCCTTCTTCATCCATGATTTCTACATGAGAATTCTTTGACAACTTTTCCTCCTCCTGTTGTTGTGTCATTGGAAATATTTGTGCGATTGAGGACGGGAGTTCTTGTTAAGGATTCATCATTGGTGCACTAACCATTGCAAGAACTATTACAATTGGAACTGTAGAAACTATAGCGATAGAAGTCATAGAGGCCTCAACAATAGAAGTTGTAACCGCACTGGTTCAAGGCATTTTTACCACTTTAGGAAATGGAGGCGCCACTGGTTTTTTTTCCTTTTCAAGTGCAGACGCTTCTTCTGGTGGGTGCTTTGTTCTTTGAGACATTTTTTGGAACCTATACTATTGCTCTTCCTCCTTAGAGGTCTCATTTTTAATAATAGGGCACTCATGTTTAGTTTTGCATTCATTGCTATCAAACTGCTGGAAACTTTGTGGCAAAATGTTCACGAAGGCGATGGGTTGATATGAGTCTACAAAATTATCATAAGCCTTTGAAAACTACTCATATAACTTCAATCCATAAGGATCGTGCGACTTTCTACGATGAATGCACTTAACCCACCAGTTCATAATTTTTTCCTTAGTCCATTCAAGTTCTTCTTGTTTGATAGTTCCAAATAAACCTAGTGGAGGAATATGAGTCGTGTTCTTGGTTGGATTATATTTCGCTTCCTGCTCATAATAGTCATGCCATGGCAGGAGAGAGGTTATCTTCTCATATGCCAGTTCATATCTAGATCATCAAAATTATTCCTTCGCTTTTGAATGTCAGGGTGAGGACAACAATGGAACGACTTTGCTTTTAAAATTTCTAAAAACTTCCCCAGAGGGGCATACCACCAGTGTTGTGGTAATTCAATCAATCCCAAGTTCTGGAGCGCTACTGTTAACAATATATTTTGCCCAACATGACTCACCTCTATGCCCTCAAATTTTAAATATATAGTGCAAGTAGTCTTCTTTCCACACCCAGTGCCATAGATGTCATTCACATGGTCTGTTTGGCACACGACCTCCATTGCAAACATGTGCACTATAGAAAAATACAGTAGTAAAAATGGCTTACTAGTGTATCCAAAAATTTGAACAATAATGCCCTAGGTAAGCAGCAAAATGTCACCCTTTCCTTCTGTGATGACTGCATCTTTATACTCCCATGGCACTCTATCACAGGTACCGCACAACAATTCAATTGTGGGCCCTAAAAACCAACTTTTAAAACTATACATTGACTCCTTCCTTGACAAAACTAGGGTCCACCTATATACGAGTAAAGGCTCATTATTTTCACCTAAATTTGAGACTACAATGAACGAAAAGCTTTGTTGCAACTGAAAAAAAAGAACCATACCAAAAATGATGTATGCCAAAATGATCAAGACTCCCCAGTTTGCATTTTTTCCAACTGGGAATTAATTCTTCGGGAAATAAAGTCTGCCAAATCAAATTAAATGGGGTTTCCCCCTTGTCTCATGTTAGAGGGAGAGTAAAACACAACTTTGTAAATGCATTAAGCCATAGCTTCCTGCCACTTATGCATTGCCTCATCCGAAGGCATCCCAGCAACCCAAGACAATATAGAATAAATATCTTGGCTCTTAGATTTAGAGAGCGGCTTTGGTAGATTTTGCAGCTGCCCCATCTATGGCTCCTTAATGATTTGGATCTCCATAAACTAGTGCATGACTATAGTGGAGACGTATCTGTCTTCATGTTCATCTATGTGGATCTTCTTATGAACTGCATAGGAAGGAGGCTTCAACCCACATGCAAAGGCTTCCCAAATTTCATTCGAAGTAATTATGAATAGGATTTCTCTCCTGGCATTCCACACGGCCTTGGTGAAAGGATCATAAAATTGTGCAATAAGTTGCACCAACTCAGGGCATGGGTGGACGGGCGAACACAAATATAAGGATATTTGTGAATTGTAAGGGACTATGAGCCAACTATTGTACGAAATGCCCTGACTCATTGTTTCTTCCATGTCTTGCCTCAGATTTTTGACTCCCTTATGTGTAATTAAGCAATCTCTTACCTCTACCACAGTGTCTTCGTAGGGGTCTAGGTCTACGTAATAATTTTTACAAGCATTTTTAGCTCTTGAACTCCTTTCCTTTATTTTTTATTTCTTAGGTTCTTCGACCTCTTTGACATCCTTGGACTCTTTACTTCTCTTCCCCATATTTTTGTTTCTCCTCTAACAAATATTCTGAACAAACTTCTGCAAATTTTTTACTTTGAATAAGCTTTTGCAAATTCTCTGCAACTAAAATGCAAAATGCAATAGAGAGGAATTTTTAAAAATAGGAAAGAATAATGAATTTTGAGCAATTTACCTCCTTTATTCTTATAGAGCGCTCTGACCTCTGCCGTAATAAATGTAAAATTAAATGCAAGCACCTTCGGGTGAGTATTATCCTTGAGCTACTATCCTAGAACCATCTCTTAAGTACAAATGGTTTCTTCTCCGATTTGCTGCCAGATCCTCCTAAAAAATTGTGCAATCTCGTTGTATAGTGTGCCCTAGCACTTGAAGCTTGCTGGGGAAACTAATTTTACCGCTTATCAACCAATCATTTAATATTTGAGGCCCTCTTGGAAATCTAAAAATACCCTTTTTGAGTGTTGTTGCCTTTCGAATGCTGACACGTAACCCAGGGGCATATTAATTCTCAACGTGCCTCCGAAATTATTGTTTTCTCCTTCAACAAAGCTCCTTGGGCACTTGATGATTTTTGACTTTGCAAAACTATGTTAAGCCTTTGTGAAATTTGGGTGACTCATTTTGAAAATTCCATGGTAGGCATCTCCCTTTTAAAATCAAACTTCCTTCTAAAAATATTTTTGAGTCATTTTTCTTTCTTAAAGCGATTTTTTCCTTTCCTTTTTCTTTTTTCTTTTTTTGTTTTAAACAAACTTGAATGTAGAAAAGTACATGTTTTTTTTTTTTTTAGGTGCCTTGTCACCTTTCAAAATACGTTCGTCCAAAAAGAGGGTGAATGTGTCGTTCACCCCTTTCCTAAGGCGAACATGATGTTATACTTGTCGTCGCCGAATTGAACATCAAAACTCATTCACCCATTAAATATTTTTAGAGGTAAGCATGTTGTGTTGCTTAGTTAAAATATACCCCTTTTCTTTCTTTTTTTTAAGCGAAAAACCCCTTGTGGGGCTGCCTTGGTCCCGGAAACCATGGGACGGGGGGTTCCCCATCGTCACAGCCACCCGCAGCACCCGACCCCCCCCCACATTTTATCAATTGGATTTTGGATACCCAATTCAGATTTTTGGTAGAGTGGAGATTTGAACCTAGGACCTCTCTTGAAGGATTTCCCTCTCCTCTCCAACTCACCTACAACACCTGGGTAAACATACCCCTTTTCGGGTGAAAAGAAAATTTACATCATTTTAATTGGCGACTTCGTAGAGCGAAAGGCTTTTGATTTCTTCTTTCCTTTCTTTCTCCTTTTTTTTAAGTAGATACAAAATATATCTTTATAACATATAATTCAAAATAAAAATATATTTACATATGTACAAAGTCATACCTCATCAAAATAAAATCATAAAATATAGGCCTTCAAATGAAGACCATTTACCGGAATGAGAAGATCGTGACCTTCCATGTCATGTAGATGATAAGCATTTGTAGAATTTATCACGAAAATCTAAAAGGGTCCCTCCCATTTGATATTGAACTTATGGTGATTTCCTGGCTTGGATTTCTTCTCATTCCATTTTAAGACTAAATCTCCCACCTGAAAACCTTGATCAGTCATATTTTTTCCAAACCACTTCCTCATCTCTACGGTATGTTCAAAAAAAAACCTGGTAGGCCTACTCCCTATCCTCTTTTAACTGTAGTAACTATGTCAACCATGCATTCATAGGATCGTAATTTTCATCTTCATCTTGAAACATCAGTAAAGTTTGAAGCACTAGAAGTTCAATATGTGTAGGGAGAACAACTTCTTTTTCATAAACCAAAGCATATAGGGAATTTTTAATTGATTTCTTCACTGAGATGCAATCGGCCCAAAGTGCTTGATTTAATAGCAAATTCCAACTCCTTTTGTTACTGCCCATTATCCTCTTCAATATTCGTAGCAAATTTTTGTTAGTCGATTCGGCTAACCCATTCCACTGCGAGTAATAGTTGGAATATATTTTCAAGTAAATACCATATTTGTAGGTGAATTTAGTGATCTCAATTTCGATGAAGGGAGTGCCATTGTTAGTAACTAGAGAATCTAGTATGCCGAATCGAGTGATGAGCCCCTCCAGAAAGGAGATAATGGTCACTTGGGCAGCCTTCTTAGTGGGTATAGCCTCCGCCTATCTGGTAAAGTAATTTTTTGTTGTCAGGATATATTTATTTTTTGTAGACGAGTGGGGATTAATGATACCAATAAAATCAAGATTCCACTGCTGAAAATGCGCTTCAACCCAAATTGAATGTAAGGGCAATGCTTCTTTTTTAATAGTGCCCACATATCGTTGGCAACTATCATATTATTGACTTATTCTATCAGCGTCAGCAAACATAGTAGGTCAATAGTAACCTGCTCGGATAATTTTCAAAGCCATGGGTCTGCCTGCATAATGGCCTCCAGATAGCCCAGAATGGAATTCTTCCAAAACCTTCTCCTTTTCAAAATATTTTACACACCTAAGGAGTACATCATCAATATTTTATGATATAGCCCGTTAGGCAATAATACATATCTGAACATTTGCAATCTGAAACTTTGACGCTGTGATGGGTCAAGGTGGGTTGAACACCTCCCAAAAATAAAATAGTCAATCAATTCTTCTGTCTAATCCTTGTCACTTGTAGTATGATTTACACAAATTATTTTGTCAATGGCTTCTTCATGAATCATATTCAATGTCTCAGCAATAACACTCCTAGCCAACTCTTGGCACAGAGCGCGCCCACAAATCAACTTTATTGATCAGATTTCCATAGATCTTTGAGACCCATCCTGCTCTTTTATCACCTAGTTTGCCCTGAATTATGAAGTTTCGAACATCAGGATGGATGACATAAACAACAATGTTACTTTGAGAAACAAAATGCTGAAACTTTTTGAATGCTTTCATCACTGCATAAACCTATTTCTCTATAAAATTGTACTTCTCCTGATGCTGCACAATAACTTGGCTTAAAAAAGCAATGGCCTTCTCTTCACCATCATCATATTTTTGTGTCAACACAATAGCATAACTTTCTTGCTCACCTACTGCATAAAGGATGAATTCGTTTGAATAGTATGGGTTAATTAGAACTAGCGTTTGAGTGATTCTCTCTTTGATTTCCTAAAAATCTTGCTTCCTAGCCTCTGTCCATTTGAATTCAACATTATTTTTCAAAATATTGGTCATAGGCATAACAACTTGGGCAAAATCAGCAATAAACTTATGGATGAAGTTTATTTGATCGAAGAAATACTGTAAGTCTTTCTTATTAGCAGGTAGCAGCAATTTCATGAGCACCTCAACCCTCGTAGGATCAATCACCAATCCTTCTTGTGATATCACATGACCCAACAACTTCCCTTCCTTAACGATAAAGATTGATTTCTTCAGATTTATAAAAATCCTGAATTCGTGGCACTTCTCAAATACTTGCCTTAGATGAGTAACATGATCTTCTCTGCAATGTAAAAATATAGTCATATCATCAAGATATATTATGATAATCCTATTCAGCAACTCATCGAATGCAACGTTCATAGCTCTTTGGAAGGTAGCACGAAATTTGAAAGCCCAAAGAGCATTTTTTGATAGGAAAATGTGACCCACTTGGTAGTGAATGTTGTTTTGTATTGATCATCATCCTTCACCCAAATCTAATTATACGTAAATAAAATCCAATAGTGAGAATCTCTAAGCACCAGCGACCACATTAAGAATTTGATCTATTTGGGGTAAAGGATAATGATCCTTGAGCAAATCCTGGTTTAGATTGCATAAATCAACGCACAATCGTATATCTCCATTATTTTTCCTTATAGGGACTAGGTTCACTGCCTAGGTTGAGTGCTTAATTGGGTATGTAATTTTTACCTCGAGCATCTTCAACAATTTTGCTTTCATGAAGACTTCAATCTTAGGATTGACAGGACGTTGCTTTTTTCGAAAAGTCTTGACTCCTTATTACAGCTCTATGGTATGTTGGATTACATTCTTGTCATATCCTTTTAAATCTTGATAGCTCCATGCTACAATATCAGGGTATTCATAGCACAGGTTCTTAATACCTTCAAGCTCCTCAGACATACAATCGTTCTCGATATTGATAATCTTTTCTAGTTCCAATTGCAACTCTTTGTATTCTTTGGTATCTACATTAACCTTGTGCTTATCAGCTCTATCATTCTGGTCAAATAAACTTTCCAATGAGATAAAATCCCTAGGAATATGATTATTCTTTAACTGAATCATTCCCTCCTTTTCTTCCTCAGCCAGTGTTCTATCATCTATGCCAGCAGCTTCTCTGAGCAGAAAGTTTACTATTTGTTCATCATTATCAAATACTTGTCAATGGATATTCTTATATGGGACTGAAGGTCTATGGATCACTCAGATTGTTTTGGGACTTTGTACCACTTACTCGGCAGGGGAATAATTTGTGCTAAGAAAAGCTAAAATATCAGCATCTCCATTCTGCTCCCGAGAAATTGCCTGAATATTCAAGGCTGTAAAAATTTCCAACAAATCCCAGACCCTATTACGATAAGCTTTCAAATAATGTTGCTTCGACACACATTTATTAGTAACCTGGTTAAAAATAAGCTCAAAGTCACCAAAAATAGATAGTTGTTCAATGCCTAATTTCTTGGCCTTTTTCAACCCAAG
This sequence comes from Wollemia nobilis, assembly GCA_028583015.1. Lineage (NCBI taxonomy): Eukaryota > Viridiplantae > Streptophyta > Pinopsida > Araucariales > Araucariaceae > Wollemia > Wollemia nobilis. The sequence continues at coordinate 497,293 of JAQPPZ010017244.1, forward strand.
GCACAATGCTTCGTAATCAGCTGCATTATTTTTATAGCTCCAAGTCAACCTATAAGAGTAAGTCTTTTATATTCCCTTAGGAAAAATTTATACGACATTGGCTCCCGCACCATTCTTACATCTAGCACCATCAAAATACAACTTCCATAATTGATGCACAATAACATCTGAAGAATCAGGAACTTTCTCTTCAACCCACATGGACTTAGTTATTGTGTAACAACCAATATCCATTTCGATCATCACATTGAAGTCTGTTAGCAAAAATTCATCCTCTTAAATTTTGTCTAATGCTTCTTCTACTCGATCAACTTCTTCCAGTTCTTCGATCATCATGTTCACTATGCCTAGAGATTGATCTTCCTCTTCTAGCCTCTCAATATGAAAAGGTGAAGTATTTTCATTATGGATATGAATCCTCTTTCCCTTGAATGGTATCTCAAGGTGTGAATAGTCTAGAGACAAATATCCTCCTAGTTTAGCTATGAATTCCCTTGAGAGACACATGCTAAATTATGGCTCTAATTCAACTACCACTACTTCTTGGATGATGGTGATATGTGGCATACTATTAAGGACGATAGGGATTTCCTTGATTACTCCCACCATATTAACTGGGGTTCCATCCAACTGCAACACTCTAGGGCTACTTCTGGTATATTCCATCCTCATTACTTCACACACTACCTTTGGCATGATAGTAGTTGTAGCTCCAGATTCAATCATACAATTATGTACAATCCACCCTTCCATTCTCAAAGATAAATAAAATGAGGAGACCTATTTTTGCTTGTTATAGAAGTTGGCAGTGCTTGCACTAGGATTTTTTGGGAATGGTCTTTCTTCTAATCCTTAGCGGTTTTCAAAGATTCTTGTAATAAATCAATCTGTCCTGGCAATTGTAGCACATCATACAAGCTAACTTTTGTTGGTATCTTCTTCATTTCCTCTATGATGTTGTAACTTGGGGTAGCCAAAACCTTCTCTTTTGGAGCTTGTTCATATCTATCCTAATATTTTTGAGTGGCTTCCACTCTTTGCCTCTTCGTCAATGATGGATACTTAAGTCACTCCTTGGCTTGTTCTCTTGTTTCACCGTGTGTTTGAGTGGCTATTGTATGTTGCGGAGTGGGTGTTTTGGTCTGCACCTTTTCTTGAGTTGACCTAGGTAATAAGTCCTTCAATTTTAATAGAAACTTACTCCTTAGCCTTTGCGGTAGGTGCTCTCACTGGGGGTGAATGCTTCTCCTTTGGTGCCTTTGGCTCTATAAGTATCTTCAAAGGTTCGAGCTCCGTTGGATCAATGGTCACCATTTTTTTTGTAGACCTTGTGAGGACTGAAACTTGTTCTAGGGATGGCATCATGCAATTGTGATCAACTTCTCGAATCATGTTAATTTTCCCATCTATGAAACTTTATGTCAGCATTTGGACATAGTTCATATGTACCATACAAGTGTCTTCTCCATGGGTATCATTACATGTAGAGCACCAATACGCATTTTTCGTCACACTAGCCTCCTCATTCGCTAGCACTGTATTACTTCTCTCAAGACCCATGTTGGTAGAAGCTTGCTCTTGGGTAATTGGTGGAGTTTGAAATATTTAAGATCGAAACTCAGCCTCTACTTGCTTCTTCCTTACCATTGTAAGCTCATTCGATATTGTCCTCAAGGCCATGTTATTATATTTTAATTCTTGTAATAATATCATGAAAGGGGCGAGATTAGATGGTAGAGAGGGTGCTAGCAAAGGTAATGGTACTTGCGACATCGATAACAACAAAGGAGTCAGAGGCATTGATAATGTGGGAAAGGGAACTGATGCTGGTAGTTGAGGAACTGATGGGGTAGGTAACTGTGTAAAACTCAGAGATGACTATTGTGGGATGGTAATTAGAGCAATATGAGGCAGGCCAGAGTTCCATGAGGGAACTGGGTACATAGATGGTATAGGTTGCAAAAATGCACTAGAATACAGATACTGAGGAATATCAGTAAGTATTGACATAGTTGCTTTCGGAGGAAGCCTACCTACAGTGATCAAATCAAATTCAACCTTTTGAGCTTGTGTGTACAGGTCTAGAAATGTTATCACATTGGTCTATTGTACAACCATACCAATATTAATTCTAAGTACTCTGATATAATAGAACCCAAATTGCTTATGCATAGGTTGCAAACCATTAGGGACTCTCTGCCAACTTTGCACGAATATGACATTAAAATCCATGATCTCCTCTTATGGATGTCTTTGAATCATCGTGAACTGGTGCAACAAAGAATATGGATCCGCTTGTTCATGAAAATTCTTGATTAGTAACTCCACCAACTGATCCCATGAAGTGATAGTACCTAGTTGTAACGATCGATACTAGTACAACTTTTCTCTTAGAGATAATATTAACAACTTTATCATTACGTCTTCATCTATTATATCATTGATAGTTGCCAATGAGTCCACATATTGGATATGGTCATATGCAGTTTTTCCAGTACCATCATAAGTGGGCAAGGCCTTTAAAGCATCTTGAGGTATTGGGTTTTACGCTTGCAAATTCAATCCTCCTAAGCGATTCCATGCTGGGAATTTCCTTAGTGGTTGTTGTTTATGGGGCAGGGGATTCTGAGCCATATGGACTGGTATAGGAACTGTGGTTTGTGGAATGCTAGCAACCGTATGAGGTGGAGGGAAAATGGTGGCAGTACTAACTGGATTTACTAGAGCAAAAAATACGTTAGTTAACCATGAGGATGTAATAGATGGTATGTGAGATATATGAGGTAATGAAGAGGTACGCCTAAAAGTGGCTAACTGAGGATGTTCTCCTAACCTTTGGATATCAAGTTTGTAGAACTCAATTTGATGATTTGGATTTTTGGCTTGCGATCTTGTATTCATGATAAAAAACTTCCGCTACTCTCACATTTTGAGATTTTTGGCTATAATCGAGTCACCAGATGTTCTAATTATCCTTCAAAAATGCAAACACAAAACCTAAATACTGCTAGAAATGGATTCTTTGAGGTCCCACTGAGCGTGCCAAAAATTGTTTGTCAAATATCTGCCTAATAAATAAATATTGCGTTTATGAGCCCTAGATACGGCCAACATTGAAATACCGAAGGAAAGAGATGTCCTTCGTGCCAATCTCCAGAGAGGGCTAGTTCCTGAACTAAATCCTATACTAGTAAAATACTAGGGATGCATGAAATAAATTGAAAATGATCGAAAGATATGGGAAATATGGCCACAGGACAAAGTACAGGATTTGGGGCAGACTAATAGCAAGAAAACACCCAAGCATAGAATAGCATTTACAAAAGTAAAAACTATAGAATAAACCTGTAATCTTGTAAAAATAACTTTCAAAATAATCACTCCAGCATTCACTCTCTTACTAGCAATATTTAAATCCAATCGTAGAATTTAAATTTAATAGCAAACAAGAAGGACGAATGTGAAAAAGAAGTGCATAGTACAGAAATAAATTACACATAAAATCACTTGCAAATTCTGAAGCCTGATGCCTTGTATTAATATAGAGAACTTAGAGAGTATTCTCGCAAAGTGTCTAACCTCCTTTTACAATGAAATTTTATTAGTATTTATAGAGGTTTACTCATCTTTTATTTAATACACAAGAGAAAAAAATGTCCAGGGATCAAGGACAGAACATGGAAAATCCTCCTTGGAATCATTAAAAATCCATCTCTTTTGAGGAACAACTTACAGAAAATCAGCAACTTGGGCATCGGTGCACAGATAACTAGAACATCATTGAATATTTTGGAAGCACCTCAGTGCTTTGGAAATTAGGAAGATTCATTCATTCTTCTCCTTCACTTCGAGATCCACAACATGAGTTACTTGATGCCACCTTTATTTAATACTTACAATCCTGGCACCTTCAAACCTTTGACCATACTTCCCTTTTGCCCTGGAATCATGTTCACCTCAAAAACTTGATTCACTCCATCTTCCTTGTGCGTGCATGCGATCCTTATTTTAAAAGCACGTTTACCCCTAGAAAAGGTGAATGGGACGTTCACCCCTCAACCAGGGTGAACGTGATGTCACCTTGCTGTTATGTTCCATTCTCCCCTGGGAAGGGTGAACGGGATGTTCACCCCTCAACTAGGGCAAATATGATTTTTTACTATCCTCGAGTGTACACAATTGCATTGCTCTTCAGGGCGTTTTCACCCATAGAAAGGGTGAACGGCGTGTTCACCCTATAGCAAGGGCTAACGTGCCTACATTTTAAACTTTGTTTGTGTCCAATATTAGAATTTCTTTCACCTATCCAAAGGGTGAACGGGACGTTCACCCCTTCTTTGGGGTGAACACGACTATGTTTGCAAATATTTCAACTAAGTCCATCATTTCATTTTGATTCACAAATATTCATAGGCGCTTTCATTTCTAATGTAGTCATATTGTGGCGAACTCAAATACCTTAAGAGGTAGTTTATACAACACTTCAAAATTTTACAAAAATAGTCATATGGAAACAAACCAGGAACATAAAATTATCTGCAAAATAATATTGTCACCATATACATTACAAAACTTCATCAAAATTCTCCAAAAAAATTCCCAATGTAGCAAAATACAAAATGGCCAACCTGTATCCAAAAGAGGTTCTTGAAGCAACTGGTTGTCTTGATCCCATGATGAATTGATTAGAGGTTCCTCACTCGCTTTTAGATTGTTGAATTGCTCAAATTTTTTAGATGAGGAACTTGGAGAAATAGATGATGAAACTGAAGGACAAACATTGAAACTAAACTGAGCTTGTCCAACCATCGAACAATATTTGAATGGATGAGGGTCACCCAAAATGGTGATAACTTGAATCTTAAATTTGAACTTTAAACATTGATGAAGAGTATACCTTCATCGCATGGATCCAAGGATGTCCGAGAAGCAAATTAAAATATGCAGGGCAAGGTACCATATAGAACAATGTATCTAAAATCTTAGGTCCAACTTTAAGGGGGAGAGATATAATGTCACAAGCTTCTTGGGACTCATTGTTGAATTTTTTGATGATTTCATTGAATTTAGTTAAATCTTCATATTTTAATCCAAACTTTTGGATAAATTGATATGTGCATAAATTAAGGGAAGAACCATTATCAATCATAACCCTCTTGATAAAATTATCCTCAATAAATGTGGTGATGTAAAGAGAATAATCTTCTGGCAAGTTTGAGGAAGAAATATTGTCATTCGATAATGTGATGTGATGTGTCCCAAGAGAGCTTACAACATTGGCCATATCACTAGGGGAAATATCTGAAGGGAAAGATTGCTACTTTAGAACATTTACTAAGGCTTCTCCATGAGTAGGAGAGTTTTAAAAAAGTTCTAAGAGAGAAATATTTTTTGAAAAACTCATCTCTTGAGATCATTGGATCTATCGATTTTGCACCTGTTGCTCTAAAGTAGTTGTTACCATACCAATCGTATGGTTATAATAATGTTACATTTTTACAAGATAATTGATTAACTATCTATTGTTCTTTCTTAGGTACATTATGGTTGGTAGTGAACTTTTGTTGACTATTTTAATATTGAGAATTTCTTCCATCAAGACAACTTGCATCAATTAAATCTTGAACCACATGTTTTAACTTTCTACAAAAATTTGTCCAATGTCCTTCCACTCTATGATATGCATAATGTTGACCTGCTTTATACCAATGAGTTGTAGTATCTGGTGGCCTTATGGGAGGCAACTCAATTGCATTAGCTTCTAAAAGTTGCTTTAGGACTTCTTCCATAGGTATGCCAAGTCTTGTGAAATTCCTTTGTGGAGGTTTTCAAAGTATTATCTTTTGTAGGTTGTTAGTAATACTACTATCCGTTACATCATCACCTACCACATCCTTATTCTTATATTGTGACTGAATGGTTTTATCTTCTTTCATTTTGATTTGACCTCTTCTAATAAGAGCTTGTTACACTTTCCTTTCTAACTCAATTGCTTGATCAAAAGATGTGATAGTAGTAGTTTCTAATGCATAATATAATTGTTCTTACAAATTTCCAATAAATATCTCAAGCATATATTTTGGAGGTAAAGTATATCTCAAGCATCCCACTAGACTTCTCCAATGAGCCAAAAATTCTGAAAAACTTTCCTCTTTATCTTGTTTCAAATTACAAACATCCTTTATGGTCACATCCTTTTCAATATAAGCACTAAATTGTTGAACAAATAACTCTGTTGTTTCTTCAAAATTCCTCAGAGAATAATTAGGTAATCGATAATACCATTCTAATGCCATGCTAGCAAGACTCTTAGGAAACATATTTAGTAATAACATATCATCATAGATGATATCATGGCAAGTTGTTCTAAATCTTCTTAGATGCTCAATCGGATATTTTTTTCCCTTATATATAGACAAACCCGGCATGGAAAAGTGCTTAGGATAAGGCTTAGCAACGATCATAGGATCTAGGGGTTGATTGCACATCTCTTTATAACTGTAAGTAAAACTAGAAGGTTGAATCATCTCCACTTTTGAAACCAATTGTTTTACCATATTTACCAAATCCTGAACTTCTATATTACTATTGTGCAATGCCTCCATATTCCCTAAGGGAGGTGTATAGGTGGGTTGTGTTAGAATATATTTCAATATTTCTTCTTTCTAATTAATTTTATCCTAACAATCTTATATTGTTGGATTTGATTAATTTTAGGCTAGTTGTTATTTGTTGCAACTGCACCTATTTTGGTCTTGGGTGGTTCCACAACCTCCGGACTAATCTTGGCTCAAATGTATTATTTATACTTTATCAAATTAATGAGAATCTGTTCTGCTTCTCACATGGTATCAGAGCAATCGACACTCTCTCCACCACTCTCATTTTTTTAAATGATCTCGTAGTAGCATTGAGAATCGCCGCTCTGGAGGTACAACTGAGGAAGAGTTTTTTAGTTGAAATTCGAGTTTGATCGGATTTTTTGATAAAAAAAAATTTGAGTGAGATTGAAAGGTTTGATTGATTTTTTAATCAACAAGCGAGAAGGTGATAGAACGGTGGTTCGACCAACCGGTCGAAAGGAAAATATCGGTCGACCAACTGGTCGAAAGGCAAAGGTCGACCAACCAGTCGAAAGGCCAAGCACGGGCGAGGCGCCAGCACAGCGTGGGAGCCAACACCAAGGGCGCCCACGATCCTCTCGGGAGAGCCTCTCCCCAAGAGGATATACTCCTTAATGGAGTAACAAGGTTTTTTTTAACCCTTAGACGTCTTGAAATCCCATCAATGTGGGATATACATGAAATTTCAAACCAAATCGTGCACTCTGCCACCTGAAGGATGTCTTTCAATGGTGTCACCAAAAACTACCACCACCAATTTTTCCTTATCTGTGGGGATGATCATTTTTTATTCTAAAAAATTTATGGCATTATAGGTTCAATCCGAGCACTTCTATCAGATTCAAATTTGTTTTTGGTCATCGGATTGCATCTCACGTAGATTTCTTCCTCCCTGAAGGCATCAATGGTAGAAATAGTTGAGCATTTCCTAAGAATTTATGGGTGTGCACGGTGTTTTTAATCATTCCATAAACCTCCTGTGATCCTCTATGATCATTTTGTGGATAGTTTGATTAAAAAAAAACATTGTTTTTCAATCGCCATCTACCCGCCACCTGAGTGCACCTCCGCTATTGTTTCATCCTGCCACCTGTGCTCCACCCGAGCGGTGGTGGAGGAGGGAGCGCCGCCATAGAAGGCTTTATGCCTTCGAACGCTGCTTAAGGTGGAGGGCACCGAGGAGTACTCCCGGATCAGCCCACTAGCTCACCGATTGTGAGCCAAGTGGTAAGGGCTCCGGGAGCCCTCAGGTCGCGGGTTCGAGTCCCGTCGACTTCCCCCCCCAAAAGGTATAAAAAATTTCATTTTTTTTATTAAGTTTTTTTTTAATATTCTTTAATTAAAGTTAAAATTAAATATCATTTTAATTTATTTTATAATAGTTTAAGGTTATTTTTTTTAAAAACAAAAAATAATTTTTTACTATGTAAGATAAAGTTTTTTTTTTTAACTTTAGTTATAAAAGAATGTTTTAAAATGCTTTATAAAGAGAAATTTTAAAGGGGGGAGTCATTTTTTTTTCGAAAAATCAAGGGGGGATAGAGGGTAATTTTTTAAGAAAAAGCAAATTTTGGCATTATTGTAAAGGTGCATTTTCGGCTGCGCCCGACACCTAGTGGTTTTTTTTTCTGTGGGCACTTTTATGTTGTATGTTGCATTTTTTTTCTTTCTATGCACTACATCATTAAAAGTTAAAATCAAATTCACTCCCTAAGTCCCCGAAATAATTAAAACCCATTCGTGCCATTTATTGCACTACAACGTTCGGTATTTGTGATACCTCTGGCCAGCACTTATAGGTAAAGTCGTGATTGCGCTACTGTATCCGCCGCCTAATATAGCTACCAAAATGACGTCTGATCTTGTTCTCTATTAATCATCGAGGAGAGATAAGTTTACCATTTTGCTATTTTTTTACTCCATCCACTACCCCAATCACTCTCGTGTTTAAGCTTAAATCCAGACGAACGTTCGGATATCCAAAGTGTTTAGGGGAAGTTACGCCCCACGCATGAGGATTGAAGACTTTCTAAGGTCGGTGCCATCAATGAGGTGATTCCCTTTCAGTACCGCCTATGTACCACGTATCGTATAATCATTAAAATTACCTACAGTCTCCCTCACGTAAGGGCGGGTAATTTTTTTGGTTTTTCAAAATACCTATAGTCTCCCTCACGTAAGGGCGGGTATTTTATACGGTATAACGGCCTGGAATTAAGGTATATCGAAGGGGGGACCATTTGGTGTTATAAGGAACCTTCACAATGTCTGCAAAACTAATGACTGATGCTCATCAGTTGTTGAAAGGTCCAAACTATACACCATGGAAAAACAAAATGAAGGTAATCCTAGAGATGGATGATCTTTGGGATGTTGTGTCTGGAACAATAGTAAGACCTTCATCTACAGCTGGAGCCACAACTCTCACTACTGATGAGAAAAACTTTGATAAGATAGATAGCAAGGCAAAAGTGCTCATTTTGCTTGTTGTCTCTGATGAAGTTCAACCCCATATTGTTGATTGTCAAAATAGTAAAGAGGCATGGAATGCCCTTAAAACTATATATGAAGGAAAGAATGATTCCACCATTCTATTTCTTCAATCTCAATTACACAATCTAAGCATGAAACATGGAGAGATAATTGAACTCTTTCTTTGCAGAGTGTCTGAGTTAAAAGGAAAATTGAATTCTTTGGCAACACCAGTTGATGATAAGCTCCTTACCTCAGTGGTATTGAGAGCATTACCTAATTATTTTTTAGTATTGATTACCTCACTTCATGTATCACAGAGACAAGTTACCTTTGTTGAGTTGGTAAATTTGCTTCAAGAGGAGGAGGCACGCCAACTACAATGAGATGATTCTTCTAACACTGCCCTCTACACAAATAGGAAGGGCCATAACAAGAAGAAGGGTATTTTTCAAAAGGGAGGGAGTTCTCAAAAGGATTCAAAAGGGAAAAAAAATCAACAAACTCAACAGACTAAGAGATATTGCAAGATCTGTGACAAGGAAGGTCATGATACAAACAGATGTTGGCATAAGAATAAACAACCAAAACAAAAAGGCCAGAACAAACCACAAAAGAACAAGCAATAGAAAGTGAATGTTGTTGTTGAGGAATCTGACATGGATTCTGAGTGAGCACACAAAGTGCTCATGACTACCACAGTATCCAAGCAGATGGATCCTATATGGTATGTCGATTCTGGTGCCAGTAAGCACATGACTGGTGACAAATCATGGTTTGAGTCTTTTGAGGCCAAAGAGGGCAAACCTGTCACTATTTTTTATGATAAAACCTACAAGGTTTAGGGAGAAGGTACATTTTATGTTACTCTTCCTGATGGCAAGTGCCAGATTGAAAAGGTTCTCTATGTTCTAGGATTTACGAACAACTTGTTGTCAGTCACACAAATTCTAGACAAGGATATGGTTGTAAACTTTAGTGTTGAGGGGGGCAAGAAGTGTTGTTCTATTACCAGGAGGGGTAAGAACATTGCAACTGCTTCATATAAGCATGGCTTATTTGCCCTAGATGCTATCTCTACTCCAGATGTAGCCATGACTGTCTCTACAAAGGAGGCAACTTCCCTATGGCACAAGAGATATGGACATATGAGTTCTGGTTACTTACTTGAGTTAAGTAAGTATGAGATGGTAAAGGGACTTCCTTCTCTTTCTACCACATTGCCAGTTTGCTCTAACTGCTTGGTAGGAAAGCAGCATAGAGTACCTTTCGAGAGAAGCTCTACAAGAGCAAAGAAACCTTTGGAGTTGGTTCACACCGATCTGTGTGGTCCTTTAACACCCAACAGTTGTGGGGGTAAGAGGTATTTTTAGTTATTCATGGATGATTACTCACGAAATATGTGGGTATTCTTTCTTCAACTAAAATCTAAAGCATTTGGCTTCTTTCAACAATTCAAGAAATCTATTGAAAAGGAGTTAGGGACTTCTATAAAGACCCTCCACTCAGATCGAGGGGGGGAGTTCACCTCTAAAGAATTTTTTGCATTCTTTTCTAAAAATGGGATCACACGACAGTTGACTACTGCTTATACTCCTCAACAAAATGGAGTTGCTGAAAGGAGGAACCGTTCCATCATGGAAATGGTTCGTTGCATGCTCACAAGAGCTAGAATTGGGCAACAATATTGGGAGAAGCTGTCACCACAAAAGTATATCTATTGAATAGGGCACCCACTAAGGCCCTACAAGGAATGACTCCACAAGAAGCATGGAGTGGTAGGAAACCCTCCATCTCTCATCTACGCATTTTTGGTTGTAAAGCATTCATGCACATACCAAAAGAAAAGAGGAAGAAGCTAGATGAGAAAACATTGAAGTGCATTCTTCTTGGGTATGATGAGCACTCTAAGGGTTATCGATTGATTGATCCCTTAACCAAGAAGATTCACATCATTAGAGATGTAGTTTTTGATGAGGCTTTCACATCAGAAAACACATCAGATGTATACCTAGACCTTGTGGAAACTAAGGTTGAGAAGTCTCCTTCATCAAAGGTTGGAGGTCCTTCTTCATCTTCTTCAACACCACAGAAGAAGAATCCAAAGTGGTATACAAATACAATCAGAGACTCTAAGCTATCCACTCCACCATATTTGACTTTGGACAGACCTCGTACTCGTAGCATGGCTCGACAGGAGAAAGCTGCAACAGATATTATAGGGGTTAATGATCTTTGTCAATCTTTTGAGGAACTTTCTGTAGATCCAGAGAGAAATATAGAAGATATGGATATTGATGATGATAGGGTGTTTATGTCTTCAATATATGAACTTGAACCTACTTTAGTGCAAGATGCTCTTAGTGAGCCTCAATGGAAGGCCACTATGGATGCAGAATATAAGTCTCTGATGAAAAACAAAACTTGGAAGCTTATCGATCTGCCATACGAAAAGAAGCCCATAGGCTACAAATGGGTGTACAAAGTCAAGTACAAGGTATATGGGACAATAGATAAGCATAAGGCCCGACTTGTTGCAAATGGCTATGCTCAAAGAGAAGGCATTGACTACGAGGAAACTTTTGCACCTACTACTCGGATGACAACCATTCGAGTTCTTTGTGCTATAGCAGCATATTATGGGTGGAAAGTGCACCAAATGGATGTCAAGAGTGCCTTTCTAAATGGTGATCTCCAAGAGGAAGTCTACATGACTCAACCGAAAGGATTTGAAGTGGAAGGCCAACAACAGAAAGTTTGCAAATTGGTCAAATCCTTATATGGTTTGAAACAGGCCCCTCGGGCTTGGTACATAAAAATGGATAATCACCTACTACATAATGGATTTAAGAGATGTTCATCGGATGCAAACCTCTATTTCAAGAAGCAAGGCTCTAAAATAGTGTTGCTTGTACTCTATGTTGATGATCTGCTCATTACAGGGAGTTAAGAAACAATGATCTCTACTGTCAAACAGGATTTGAGCAAATCTTTTGAAATGACAGATCTCGGACTTCTCCATTACTGTCTTGGTCTAGAAGTGAACCAAAAGGAGCACTACATCAAAGTGTCCCAAAAAAAATATGCCAAGATACTACTAGAAAAATATCGCATGACTGATTGCAAGCCGATGGCAACACCAATGGAATCAGGACTTCAGCTATCATGATATGACAAATCACCTCAGGTAGATGCTACTCTCTATCGTTAGTTGATTGGGAGTCTCATATATCTGACCAACACTAGGCCAGATATCATATTTGTTATCAACTATCTTTCGAGGTTCATGTAGGAACCTAATACTACACACTGGAAAGTAGCAAAGCGAGTTCTTCACTATGTCCATGGCACAATGGAATATGGCCTAGAATACAAGAAGAACAACAAATTCTTCTTACAGGGATACATGGACTCCGACTATGTCGGGTCATATGATGATCGTAAATCAACTTCAAGATATTTGTTTCATCTTGGATCTAGTCCTGTCTCTTGGCACAACAAGAAGCAACAGGTGGTTGTTATCTCATCAACAAAGGCAGAATATTGCACCGCACATGAAGCTATGTGCGAAGTGATATGGTTGTGTCGCATCTTGACAAGTATGGGTCTTCCATAAAAATCTCCAATACACTTGTTCTACGACAACATGGGTGTTTTGAACCTTGTTAAGAATCTAGTGCATCATAAAAAAACCAAGCACATTGATACACAATGCCACTTTATTCGAGACAAAGTACCAAGGCACCGAATTCAGCTTTAGTACATCTCCACCAATGCTCAAGTTGCAAACATATTCACTAAGGCACTTGCACATGTCAAATTTGAATTGTTTCACAGCTCTCTATGTATTTCAAAATAATGGGGGGATGCTAGTATAGCTAGTAGTTATATGTTTCCTCAAATATTGTAATAAGGGGGGATGTTAGAATATATTTCAATATTTCTTCTTTCCAATTAATTCGATCCTAACAATCTTATATTGTTGGATTTGATTAATTTTAGGCTAGTTGTTATTTGTTGCAACTACGCCTATTTTGGTCTCGGGTGGTTCCACAACCTCCGGACTAATCTTGGCTCAAATGTATTATTTATACTTTATCAAATTAATGAGAATCTATTTCGCTTCTCACAGGTTATGGAAAAGGCACTTGGCTTAAGTTGGAGGTATTGCTAATATTGTGATATGTGATACCTTACTAGAGAGAATAACTTACAATTGGTGGAATAGAATAAGTAATATTGAGATTAGCATATTGGGGAGGAAATTAAAAATAATCTTGAGTGACACTAATGGTTGGAGGAACGTGTAGATTCCTTCCAACATTGGTGGTTATAATAGTGGCATAGGTCAGTTGATGGACAATATTACCATGATTCAAAGATTTAGACAAAGGGTTATCATGCACATGCCTAGAAGGGACAATTGGAAGAGGAGTCTCACCTCTTTTGAGTTAAGTTTCTTGTTCCATAGCCTTCAAAAAAGCCTCTTTATGGTACTTTATGAAATCTAAAATATGATCAAAAGATTTAAATGGTACCCACCATTAGGATCAAGGTTTGCTTGAGTTTCAATATTCGCTTGCTCTTTTGAATCTAAATTAGGATTCTCTCTATCAATCTAATCATCTTCTGAGGGAACATAATCAGATTCAAGAAGCTTTCACTGACTTCTAAGGAATGGATCCATTAGAAGAAGTGAAAGGATAGAAGAGAAAACTAGAAAAACACACAAGATAGTTTTTAAGATATTATTAATGTTCTAAAACCAAACAAGAAAATTAATGGTCTTATTTAAAGTTTTTAAAAGAAAATGAGGTGTTCATGTCGGGTTCACCAAATATGTAGAGGGGGAAAATTTCCCTACCGTGTACAATTCCCAAAAGGTGGATCCACAAGAGAGAAAGCCTTTGGGGTGAACCACGGGGGCTGGTTTTTCTCTACACTCGTTGCTAGGGAAAGGGTTCACCAAGAACAGCTTTAAGGACTCGCTCCAAGTCCATAGGAATTTCAAGAATGTTTGATGTATTATATTCAAGACAAACACCTAGATTTGACCTTTCTAGATCTATGCTATGAAATATAAAGGACAATACATAAATAAAATATGCAACAATACAAGAGCTAACCCTAGTATTATTCTTTATTTGAATTCTTTTATAACCTAGGGTTTAAACAAAAAACCTTTAAGCAAGGTCTCAAGAAGAGATGCACAAACATAATTAACCCTAAGTGCACACTATATGTTGTTTATATTTCAAATTCCTGGAACTAATTAAATATATTTCTATAAAATTAGATCTAGGATTTTAAAATAGAATTATAAAGTACTCAACAAATAGCCTAAAGAATAATCAGAACACTTATCTCATCTAGTGGTTTATCCTTGCTTTTATCCCTTTATCCAAAGTTATCAAAAATTCATTTTCCTGCAAGACAACTTAATAAACACTTGAAAAATATGATTAGCATTAGGGGGCTTACTTAGTCCACTATACAGCAATGCTTGGAGATGCAATAGTCAAGCTCCCTAGTTCCTTTTAGCTGACCTTTGAAAATAGAAGCAGAAATTGACCTATGGAAGATGAATAAGAATAACAAAATATAGCATAACAAAATAATAAAACATAGTATATAATACCTTAATATGGTCTAAATGCATTCTACAACATATATCTAGTGTTTGGGGGTAGCAGATTGCTCCCAAACGTGATCTATGTGAAATCGCACCCCGTATGGAGCGATCACGATATCACATGACAAAATTGTGACCCGTAGAGACCCAGGCATGATTTCACAAAAGCTAGGAAAAAACTCAAAAATACAAATTAAAAAGATGTGTAATCAAAAACCTAACTAATATGCAAATCACATAAGAGCGAAAGCAACCTAGCAGTAGTGAAGAAGCAAGCAAAACGGATGGAGACCTCCAAGTAGTAGATTCCTCCCTAGGGATTCAACACTTGTCCACTAAGAGTAGCAACACACAATCCAATGTAGCAAAAACAAAGCTTCAATAGATCACACTTCACACTTGCGAGTTAGCTTACTTGTGAAAGAAGAAGAAGACCTCAATAAAATAGAACTTTAATCAAGAATTGTTATCACAAACTTTCTTGGTGAGAAACTTGCTTGATTGCATTGATACTTGGTAAAAACCTGATTGAAAGAAATGAATTTCAAACCCTCCTTAAATATTGGATTTGAAAGAGGAATGGATGGGAAAAACCAAGCACAACCAACCTTAAAAATATCAAGTTTGAAAATTAGGGTTTTCTTAAGAAAAAACCCTAAAATGCAAAATCACGCTCCATAAAAGACGAACCGCAACATCACACTAGCTATACCATCATGCGGTTTTAATGCACTTTGGAGGGTCAAACAGATTCAAAATAGGTCATATCATATACCATTGGAAATATATTTTTAAGCCCTATCTAATGGTATAGGATTTAGGAGGAACAAATAATATTTGGTAAGGGAAAATTGGCTCAAATATGGACCTACTTTTCCAAGGAGAAAACAAGGGATATAGGGAAAATTACTCACCTTAGTGGGTCAATTTTTTGTGTTTATAGTCTTAAAACAGAGGAATTGCATAAAGCAAGAGATTATGGATTTTTGAATGAATTGAAAAATAAAATTTCTATAGAATCACCATTATTACGTAGTGATTGAGAAGTAGAGAAAAATGGAGTAGAAGAAAGTTGTTATTTGGTAGACTATATCCAGGATTGTGGAATGGATAATTTATCCCATGAAATATATTATGGTTTGATTGCTTGTCCCTTATGTCCTATTTTAATCAATAGAGAGGATCCTTTAGGAGACTGAACTTATACAAAAGGATTCAAGGTATTTGTGATACGCAAATTAATCTCCAATGGATATTTAAACTGTGATAGCCTTCAAGCATATTAATCCTAGTAGATTTGATTTTTAACTTAACTACCTTATCCAAATAAGGATCTAACAAGAATACAGTAAAATTGGGATAAATGCCAGTAGAAACAACTTCATCATTTAAGGGAACATTTACAAGACCTAACATGGAATATAAAAAAAATTATGATGGGAGTCAAGATAGGTTAAAATAGCAAAGGTATCAATGTATTTTCAAAAGAGGGCTTGTACACCAAATACAATACCTCCAATATGATAGCATTTATGTTTGTCTTCTTTACGTACTTTTTGTATTTTCTCATTATCTAACATATTTATCTTAATTTCTTCATCAAATGAACACAAAATAACTTTTATTTCAACAACATTAAATGTATCCTTTGAAAATATTTTAAATGAAATAACTTGTTTATATATTTGCTCTGTTGAAATATTAGGCAGTCTCCATTCTAGTGCAGGATATTTTTCTTCGATAGAAATTTGTTCAAGATTTGATGCAAGCGCTTTAGCAGCTGGAACAAAATATTCAACCAAATTATATGATGAATATGCCATCTTTGATCTTTCCAATGTAATCCTTATCTGCAACTCAAGAAACCCTAAATATGGCCTCTTGCCTAAAATCAGGTATTGGCTTCGAAATCTAAATGGCAACCAATCTTAGATCGGGTTTGTTTTTTGATTAAGCAAATATTGAATAGCATACTCACTACTAATTTTAGATCAAGGAATGCACAGGGACTTGATATTTATAGAGGTCAAGTGAGCTAAATAGTATAACATTGTCAATTGGCTATGGAATACTACAACATCAAAATGATGCAGCGTTACCTTAACCAAGACGATCCTTGATACCACTAAAATATCTTAAAGTTCACCATTTTTTATTTACGATATCAAGACTAGTGTCTTGCAGGAAAAGAGCATACTTTAGCTAAACTTGGCTCTGATACCATTATAATAAAATGTTTATAATAACAATTATAAATAAATAAATAAATAACTCAACTAGTCAAATTCCTCGCCTTTCATGAAACAAACCTAACTTTAAATCTTATCTAAGTAACATATTTATAATAACAAAAGCTATTGTAAATTTATTATATGATCATGATGTAATATTGATGAGACCTATATCAATTTCATATAACCAATTTAAAAATTACACATTATATTAAATATAATTTAAAATTGACATAAACAATTATATATGTTTATCTAACCATATTTTATTTATTGTGATATACAACCTATCTTTTTTTTAATTAGAACTTTAAACCTTCTTTTAAAAAATTTAAATGTTTTACCTATTAAAACAACTATACCCAAAATATAGGTTGTGAGCTTATTACAATGGTAAGGACTTTGGCCTCTCTTTGAGAGGTCCAAGGTTCAAATCCCACTTAGTATGAGGAGACCAATATCCCTCATAAAAATCTGTGTAAACTCATTGAGAGTTGCAAGCTTACTATAGTGGTAAGGACTTTAGCCTTGCTTTAAGAGGTCCAAGGTTCAAACCCCATTCAGTATGAGGGGATCAAGATCCCTCATTAAAACTTGTGTAAACTCATTGAAAAAAAACTATACTAAAAATATATAATATTTAAAATAATGGGGGCAACCTGATTGTAAAGGTAGTAGTCTGATCTGAATCCTCTGAGTGTGTGTTAGATAGACGATGACAGTATGAATCTCGAACAATCAATGGTCCCATTCATGTTGGGTCAACAATAACGAGGTGAAATAGGTTTGGTGAGAGCCCCTATGGTTTGAACCCTATGCTTGTTAGTTACTAAAAATAGTGTGGTTGTGACCAACTCTCCTATGTAACCCAAAATATATATACTTGGAAATAAAAGCTCTCTTGATATTCATGTAATGAAATCAATTATTATTATACAAGATTATAATTTTTATCGGTGCTCACTTTATCGTATGTGGCCATTTTCTATTAAAGAAAAAATATTATAATATAAACGATGGTATTTTTACATATAGTACTATCAAATATATTATATACTATTTATTTAAGTGTGAGGTAGAGGGTCAAGATGATATATGCTCCACTTCTTTATTTAATTGATGAATAACAGTTAATTAGTATAACATGTTTATGATTTTAGAGATTTTTTATTATTATTAGGGTGGAATAAGGGGTTTTGAAAGGGGCCCCAAACTTTTATAAGAAAACACCTATAAATATATTAACAATCTTAAAAATGAGACACCACAAATAAGACAACCCATAAAACTAAAATATTTTGAAGTGCAACAGACCACAAAGTGAAATGGTCTTCCAGGACCAAACCGTACAGGAACCCAAAAGATCAAAACACACATAAGCAAATGGATTAAAATTTCATAACACCATAAAGGATAGGCAAATCTATGTTCGTAGACTCAACATGGCCTACAGTATCATCTTTTTTCTCTTGTATTATGCACCTATTTATTTCCCCTATCCAAGGCTATTACTATTTTGATTTCATTAGCAATATTTGTCTATCTATTTTTCTTTGATTTTCTTATTGGGGTCTTCCTTGATATTTAACAATACCCACATCAATTGCTAACTTCTTTTGATGTCTGGTTTTTGGAGTTTGGGTAGCTTTTTTTGAATCAGCTAAATTTTCTAGTTCTTTTTTATTTGATCTACCCACTTTTTCAAAACTATTTGGTTATGCTCATCTTCATATTTCTCATTTTCTAAATGAAGATTTCCATAATCTACCTTTTCCAAGAGGTCATTACCTTCATCTCCAAAAGTAATCTCTTTAAGCATATCAAAGGAATTTGGAGAAAGAACATTATTTATTTGTGATGAGGGTTAAAGTATCACATATCTTTATCTTATCTACCATAACTTGATTCTAAAAGGAATAATTATATTGCATATCAACTTTCCTTACTTTATTTTTAGGGATCTCAGGTTCCAATTTATCTTCCTTTCTGGAACCCTCTAAGGATGAGATCTTTTGCTTTTCGCTCTCAGGGTTTTTAGCTTCCAAGATATCTTTCTTCCCAAGGTCAAAATTTTTGACAACAAAAGCAAATTGAATGATTCAAGTTCCTTAATTTCTTACAAACCCCACATTTGACAAGAGGATTCTCATATTCTAAAGGTTGGTTACAAACACCCAATCTTGAAACCAATAGAATCAAATCTGGTAAATTTCCCTCCAACTCCGTATTAACACATATATGGCATAGATGAGGCAAGATTTGGATTTTGTGGCCAAATCCATAGCAATTAGATGACTCATTTTCCTAGTAATTCTAGCAAAAACCTCCTTATTCCAATAGTGAAAATGGAGATTGATAATCTCACCCAAACTAGGGCCTACAAAAAAATTTGGATATTCAGTTTGAAATCAAGTCCACATCTCCTCAGAAAAAATTCATGCCTTCTAAATAACCAGGCCCCCCCATAAAATTCTCTTTTAATTAGCAAATTAAAAACAGTTTAGCTTCACCATAAAAAAAAACCCTAGAGAGGGCGACAATCTCCATAAGATCATTCGAGCTCCACTTAGCAGAAGCCCATTATCTTATCGCATGTAGGTCAATTCTAACCACCATAAATCTACCTACCAAGTGATGGGAACCTTGTTCAATGGCCATATTAACCAGGTTATCCGAAATAATAATAATAATAATAATAAATAAATAAACTAGGTTTTGAATCAGATCAAACTTGGTCTTTGGGGATTTAGGCTTGCCCAACACCACTTGAGACCAAGACTATTTTCCCTTATATTCTAAGCCCAAAACATTAGCATCCTAAAGAATTTTTATACTATGACACTTTGTCTTGTCATTCTCAATACCATCGAGACCACAAATGCTACCAGTTTTGATATCGCTATCGAACCCATTCCCATTGGCTTGTTATTTGAAAGGAACAACTTTGACCTAAGTTTGATCCACCGCATATTGTAATATCTCCTTGTGCACTTCACACTCCAAATTGCTCAAGTCCTCCATAAATAACTATAGCAATTGCTCGACACCACCAACGGTATGTCATTCAAAACTATGATCAATGAAAACCTTAGCATTCTGAACATGATTTTTGGATAGAATGGGTGCAAGTATGAGTTTGTATTGCTTGATTATTTCCCTCTTATCAGTAATGGTTATCGCAAATTGTAGAGCATTCATGATTTCACCTGCCATTTCCTCAATCTACCATTTCCATGATTTTAGATATTTGAGGTAATGGATAAAGAGTAATTTAAAATTGATAAGTAATTTTTAATATTTTATTAAATGAGATAACTTTTAATTTTTAATTTTTTTATATTATACATATATAATTATCAAGTTATTATATACCATTGTATTGTAATGATATAAAATCGTTTTAATCTCATATAACTAATTAAAAAATATAGTATCCTTATAATATAAAGAATCATTAAATGTTTTAATTAATTCAAATAATAATCATGATATACATAAAAGTTATTGAATATGCTACATAATTAATGTAGCAATGGATTGAAAATAATTTAATTTATAGAATAATATTAGTTCATGTAATTCAAAAATTAAAAAGATTGTTATTTATATCATGTAACATTCAATATACTTATAGAGCTCTTCTAGGGTTTGCACATTGCATGTAGAAGCCTCAATAATGTGGAATGGATGTGGATTGTAGGGCTTAGGTTTGGTTGTCTTCATCTACAAATCTATTCAAATAATTTCAAGTAATTTCTATTTTTGTATCTTGTCACCTAATCATCATAGTTTAAAATTGCTTTCTTTTTGTCCATGGCTACTAGCGAGGGCCCTTCAAGGGCCCTCCCTATACCCCCATCTCCCAAGTGATCCTTTGTAGACATAGTGAGGGAGAGACAAGAACCTGAGGATGATTCTTTGAGCAGTGATGCCTTAAAATCCATCTTCTTTGCTACATCCAAGAAGCCAATGAATAAAGGCTTCCAATCCAAAGTTAATGGTTGTCTTCCCCAGGCTACCCACTATCCCAAACTTATTGAATAAATTTTGGTGGCTAAAAATATTTTGTATAGGAGTAACCATGATTTAATATGTAATTTTATTGGCATGAGACCATCTTTAGGGTTTATGACTTCATGGATATAAAATAACTAGGAGCCTTTAGGAAATATTCCAATGTTTCTCATTAGTAATTGTTGAAGAATATTACATTATTTGATAGATGCTAATGTACCCCTATGGTACCTTCATGGTATAAATGTAAATACTAGATTAGGGTTGAGTCTATAGTTTAGATGAGTGATTTATATTTTCCCTTTATGTAAGTATCAATGTGCAGGAAATGCACAAGTATCATGTAAATAAGAGTGCAAGTGTGTATTGAGAGAATGTACACAAGTGTCATGTATGTAATTGTGCAAATATGTAAAGTGATGATGTTCACAAGTGTCTTGTATTAGGAATGTGTGTAGGAGAGTTATTCATGTAGAAGTATGCAAGTATCATAGATTCAAGTATGCATGTAAGAAGAGAGTTAAGATTCTAATATAAAAGTGGCAAGATGACAAGCCAAAGGTCATGGGAGTTGTAAAATGGAGAGAAATAGTCAAGTACATGAAGTGTCATCTTCTATGTCTATACTATGGAGATAATGTAAGGGGAAATGGTTTGTAATGATCACCACATAGCAAGAATTGATAATAAATATTGTATACATATTTTGAGCAATTTATTATTGTAAGTATTCTTCATGCATGTACATGAATGATTTTAGCCATTTTACATTCATATTTGATATTATAAGTGAATGTTATTTCATTATTATATTGACCTAGATATATATTTGATTGCTCATATATATAATTCTACTCTTAATTATTAATATTTTGACCTTTATTATTGTGGCTTATTTATATTTGGACATGTGATATTTTAAGATATTAAGGCTTAAAAGCCAACACTAATGGATATTATATAGTGAGTTTCTCTTCACAAGAAGACAGGGACAAATCTTTTGAATCGAGGAAGAAAAGTTGTGGAAAAGCAAGTCTTTTGTGCAATCCTAGAATCTAGGATTTGATCCAAGAATGGAACACACTGTAGCGGTTGTTTGGGTTCACTCATATGCTCTACCAATGGAAAATTGGTTTGAACCTATTTTTAAAAGATTGGGTAATTTCTTGGGATGTTATCTAGGATTATCTAGAAATATGATGATGAGATTTTTAGCCATTTATGATTGGATTTATGTTGAGATGGATATTAATCATCCATTTCCAACTAAAATAAAAATAGATATTGGGGATTTAACTTGGTTCTAGCAAATAAACTATTAAGTGATCTCCTTTTGATGTAGGATTTATCATAAGCATGGACATCTTGTTTGGTTGTGCCCTGGGAATATTTAAAAGGAGCTCATCCCATTGAAGGCTAATGGCAATGACGACAAGATGCCTAAGAAGAATGCAGAATCTTAGCCTACAACCTCAAGCCTAAATACACTAGAAGAGATTTTTGAAGCACCTAAAAGAAATAAAAAGCAAAATAAGAAGGTGGCACGATCAAACCAAACAGAAGAGAGAAACCTAAACAGGTATGAAATTCTTAATAACCTAATGGATATGGAGAATGAGATAACTATAATGGGGGAACCACAAGGGGAAAATATACCCTCTAAAAATGTAGAAGTAGTTCAACAGATGATAACTCAACTAGTGTTGAAAACCAATATCCAACCCATCCCAAACCATATTGTCATAATAGCTTTAGAGAACCTCAACCTTGCTATGGTCTTGGTTGATAAGGATGTCTCAATAAAATATAGAGATAAAGATAGATGGAAGCCTACTCTTGGAATTTAGCAAGCAGAGAAATGATTAAAAAATCCCAAGCCAAGAGTGTGGGAAAAAAATCAAACCAGGAGCAATTAGCAATGGAGGGTGACCAACTAGTAAACCAGGGAAGAGTAAAGCAAATTGATACTTATTGGGTTCCAAATTCCCAATGATTGTACAATCATGGAATATTAGAGGTTTAAACAATAGGTCTCATCAAATTGTTGTTCATAGGTTAATTGAAAGTCATCATTCATATTTTATTCTCCTTTAAGAGATAAAATCTTCAATACAAGTGATGGATAGAATAGCCAAGAAAATATGGAGACAGGTAGAGCATATGGCTGTAGCATCTTAGGGTGCTTTAGGGGGTATAATGAATTTGTGGAATCCTTTGAATTGGACAACAATTGATCATGTTGTAGGAAGGGAGGTTCTTACATCTCTCTTTAAGAGTAAGAGTTTAGGAGAACTTTTGTTGATTTCAAATTTCTATGGTTCAAAAATTTTTGGGGAGCAATGCCTCCAATGGGTAGTTTTACAAGCAAGTAGGATAGGAAAGGAAGAGGTGAATTGGATAGTGGTTGGTGACTTCAATGCTAAGATTTTAGCTAGGGATCAAGAAGGGGGCATCCCATATTTGGATCAAGGAGACATATTTATGATCTCTAGAGTAAATCAACTCAATTTGATTGATGTCTAGTGTGTAGGGCCTTCTCATACTTGGACAAACAAACAAGCGAGGTTGGAAAATAGGAAGGTAAAGCTAGATAGATTCTTGGTGTTCGAAGAGGCTTTTCTAAGATGGTCACTCAAGTTGGAAATTCTCAATTGTATAGAATTAGACCACTTTCCAATTCTCTTGGAATGGGATATGGACCATAAATATTTCTCTAAACCATTTTAGTTTGAGAATTTCTAGTTGGAAAAGGAGGAGATTAGGAATAAAATACCATATTGGTGGGAGGAGGGGTGCCTTGCTCATGGGATAACATTGTTTGGAGTCTTTAAACAACTCCAACATGTCAAAGCTCAACTAAAAATCTGGAAAAGAAATAATAAATCAAACTTTTAGATTTAGAGAGTTCCACTGGTTGCAAGGATGGAGGAGCTAGCCACACTCTTTTGGACTAAAACAAACATAGAAGATTTGAAACAGGAAGATGAACTAGTCAAAAAAGAGTTAGAGAGTATAGACAAACAAGAGGAGATCTATTGGAAACAAAGAGCTAGAACTTCTTGGCTGTTAGAGGGGGACCAAAATACTAAGTTCTTCCATTGCTCGACCTCAACAAGAAGACACTCCAACACACTACCCAACCTAAAAGACCTTCATGGTAATGTGATGGACACTATCCTAGGTATGCAACAAGCTGCAAATTTCTACTTTGAAAATATTTTCTCTACTTCTACCCATCCTAATATTGTAGCACAATAAGAGATACTTAATTGTATCCCACAAATTATAACAACTGAACAAAACTAGGCCCTCTTTAGAACTATGGATCTAGAGGAGGTGAGACACATAGTTTTCAACATGAGAACTAGTAAGTCCCTAGGCCCTAATGGGTTCCCAATTGAATTTTTCCAAGCTTTTTGGGATGACATAGGGGAGGATGTAACTAGGGCAGTGGAATAATCTCATGCAAATAAAAGCATGTTACGAGCTATGAACCATACTTTCCTTACTTTGATTCCTAAAGTGGGAGAGGCTTCCAACCTTGGAGACTTTCTCTCGATTGCACTTTGCAATGTAGTCTACAAGATCATTACCAAACTGATGGTTGAAAGGCTCAAGAAGGTACTGGATAGTATTATCTCTCTAAAGCAAGGAGGATTTGTGGAGGGTTGACAAATTCTAGATGGAGTAATCTTGGCACAAGAAGTAGTTCACACATTGCATCAAAAAGGTTGAAGAGGTATGTTTATCAAATTAGACATGTCTAAGGCCTATGATAGAGTTCCTTGGTAGTTTTTGGATCAAATGTTAGAGAACTTTGGTTTCTCTCAAGTATTGGAGAGAGTGGATCATGAGTTGTGTCTCTTTGACCTCCTTCTCAGTCCTCATCAATGGTATTCCCTTGGTTCCCTTTCAAGCCTCTAGGGGAATTTGGCAAGGAGATCCTATATCCCCATACCTATTTATTATTCTTGCTAAAGGATTGGGTAGATTTCTTCAAAGGAACAAGCAATAAGGAGTTATCTCAAGAGTGCAAGTGGGAGTGGTGAATCTGACCCATTTACAATTTGTGGATGACATAGGGTTGCTTGGGGCGACCAATGTCAAGGAGGCAAGAGCACTCAAAGTTGCCTTAAATACTTATCTAGAAGCCACAAGCCAGGAAGTGAATGCAATCAAGTCCAAGGTAGTGTTATTTAATACCGAAAGGGGGATCCAAGATCAGATTCTAAACATCTTAGGTTTTTCTCAAGGCTCCCTCCCATTGGACTACCTAGGGATTCCACTCCATTATAAGAAGCTAAAGGTGGAAAAATGGAAAACACTAGTGGACAAAATTGGTGGGAAGGTAAATCATTGGATGCATCAATAGCTTTATTTTAGAGGAAGAGTGACTCTTCTTCAATCAATGATTCAAGCAATGCCAATTTATAAATTTTCTATCCTTGTAGATCTTCAATTGGAATCCTAAGGGAGTTGGACTCACTCATGTAAAAATTCCTTTAGGATGGCCCAAGGATGGGTAAATGATGGGCTCTAGTAAGTTGGGAAAAAAATTTCCAGCCTAAAGCAAGTGGAGGATTAGGAATTCAAAAGCAACATTGAATAACCAAGCTCTAGTAGGAAAGATTTATTGGATATGGATCTCTAATCAAGAAGTATTGTTTAGAAAAGTTATTACTAGTAAGTATTTGTGTAATATTCCCCATGAGGAAGCAAGTCATATTCCTATGAGTGGTCAAGGTTCTATTGTTTTGAAAGTGTTGAAATTAGGAGAGAAAGTGGTAAAACCAAGACTATTTTGGAAAGTGGGTAGAGGGGATAAGGCAAATTTTTTGGATCGATTCTTGGGACCAATACCCCCCTTAATTTTAGAATTTCTAGAGTTGTAACCCCTTTAATAGATCTTGGAGGCTAGATGTTGGATTAAGACAACATGTTATCTATATACAAGGTATATTGGGACCTTCTCTCTTATGCAACTAAAGCAATGGGAAGAGTGGCCAGTCTTGATCTCTCAGAATGTGTTGTCACTTTTAGAGAGGATATTAAAGAAATGCCACCATCTATAGGAAAGGAGGAAGAGGATAAGATAGCTTGGGGTCATGGGAATTTAGGCATCTATATAGTCTGGGATGGTTATAATGAATTGCTCCCTCCCCATCTGATGTGGTTGGATGTTCCATGGGATAGAGTATGGTTGGCAAAGGGTTGGCCAAAAATAAATTTCTTTGCCTGGCAGGTTATGCATCGGAGCTTCCTTACTTATGATAACTTACAAAATAGGGGTTTTCATGGCCCCTCTAAATGTATCATGTGCAATACCCAGGAGGAGACAATAGATCATTTGCTCTTCCAGTGTGACTTTACCCTGAAGTTATGGAACCGATGGGTTGATCTCTTCAAGGCCTATCTCAATTAGTAGTTAACACATACTAATATATGGGAGGTCTTGAAATAAAAAGGTTAAAAAATTTGTTTAATTGGGTTGGTCTCTGAGTCCAAGCTTTATCTTCTAGCACATATGGTTGGAAAGAAATGCCAAAATTTTTAGAGAGGAATACACTCTAATAGAGCTAGTTTGGCAAAAAATATTAAACAAGGTGACAAAAACAATAAAAGCTCATGTGGGAGAGCAAGAAAATCAGCAAGAAGAGAACACTGCCATGAGGCAGATTCATAGGGCTTTGCAACCCCCATACCTAGGTTGGTAAAAATCAACATAGATGGAACAACCAAAAATAATCCTAGAAGTAGCAACAAATAATGAAGCATATGCTTTGGCAATCATACATGGCTCTCAATGCTTGGGAGAATGGAGTTCGAAAGATCATAGTGGAATCTGACTCTTAAATTTTGGTGGGGTTTTTAGATAAGATTAGTAATTTTAGACTGAGTGTGTGATGGATCAAGAACATGGTGATTAGTAATTGTCCTTCATAACAAATTCAAGGATAAAATTCTATGGGTATGGTTGTATATTATAACTCTATAATAAAAGTATGTTTGGATAATTATATATGAGGTAAACTATCATTCATAAGGATAAAAATTATGTTTATCTTTATTGTACAACCTGAATAAACTTAATGGTGAAGATTTTGAAACTTTAAAGAGAAGATCCAAGGTTAAAATCCTTAGGAATAGAGTTGTACACCAATGCTTTGGTAACCTATGTATGATTGAACAACAATATATTAGGTAAAATAATTTAAAACTTAAAAAAATGAAATTCAAAGTTTGAAACCTTTAAGAAATAGAATATAATTAAATAATCATATATATTAAGTAAACAATATCCTCTATAAAGATTATTCTATATAAAAATTAAAACTTATTTTACCTTTATCTTCTATCAAAAAAATATTTCTATATAATGTTAAGGATAACAGAGATAGACATTTATTAAAATATTATAATTTAAGGATTAAGAGAGATACACGATATTTAATTAATTTATATAATTTTTTTTTTTTTAAGAAATTTATATAATTTTTAATGTACATTTTTTTTTCCTTGAACGTGGTCTATGGACAAGGACATCACTTATATTATCCGTGGTGTACCCAAATTCAATCCCCATATATTATTAACACTTTTATGGAAGTTGTTTTAATAGACTATCATAATTTTAAAAAACAAAACCTATTTGACCATTCAAAAGCCAGACATGCATGTTTATCTTTAACAAAATTATATATTTTAAAAATATTTTATTATTATTATGTAAATATTATAATTTAATTTATTAAAATAATATAAATAAAATATAATAATATAATACACATTAAATCCAAATCAATTTATATAATTAATTAAAATTAAAATTAACTTTATTTTAGTAAAATATCTCTATAGAAATATATCCTAATTTTACAAACTTATTTGACGAGGAGCTAGGCATGCATTTTTAACTTTAACAATATTTATAAATATACTAAAAGCATAACTAGGACGTTCAATAGATGCACATCTATTTTTAAAGATTAAGGAAAACCTCGGGCACAATAACTAATCTTTAATGGTTGTGCTTTTAATATTTTTACCATGTTTTTAATAATAATAAAAAGTATTATACATGTAATTTTTTTTTATTAAATATTGAATGTAATTTTAAGTGATTATAGAATATATTTTTGAAGATCATTTTATTTTTAAAGATAATTTATATTTATTTGAATTTATTTAAATAAATTATATTATGGATTTTTTTTTTATTATTTGGTTATTGGGAGAAACCCGACATATAAGGTTGAGCATCTCCTCTCAAACATGATTTCTCGTAAAGCCGAGAGCTATACTTATCAATGTGGAATTTAACACAAAGCCACCACATACCCACCCTCTCACACACTCGTCCACGTCATGGTTTAAACCTTGGACCTCCCTAAGAAGAGCTAAAGCCCGAACCGTTGCACCCCCAAGTGCTATATTATGGATATTTTAATTGAATGTATTTAAAGTTTAAGGTTTAAATTTGAAAAGGTATAAGGTTGTGCACCATACTTTCATTTTTTTATTAGGATAAGAAGGGGTTTTAGGATCCCCAAACTCATACATCAAAATGTATAAGACAATAAAATATGTTGCAGCAACTTGAACAAAATACTATCGTCCACTTACTACTACGGTTGAACCTTAGAATATCGCATATCGATAAAACTTCCAAAACATGATAGATTAGTAGACCATTTTTATAACAAAACTTAAAACAACTATAGCTACAAAAATAGTCATTGAGACTGTTTCAGAGTTTGTAGCCTTTGGGACTATTATGAAGTTCGTAGCCATTGGGATTGTTATGGAGTTTGTAGCCATTGGGTTTTTTTATTGTTTTTCTTCTATACCCAAGGTTTTTCCTCCTTCATAGTGGCAAGATCTAAGAATGCATTTTTGCACTTTAAGCTCTTGAGGTAATAACTAGTTGTAACACATTTTGTAGGATCTTCATTTTTTAAAACTATCACCAAATATCTTATAATTAGCTTCACGAATATCATCTGAGATGCTAATACTTTCCATGGAACTGATTGGATGGTTTTTAGTAATCATTTATCTTTTATCAATTATTTGATTTAAATTTTCCTTTCGGGGTTGAGTCTTCTATTACTCGCTTGTTTTCTACTGGACAATTGGCACATATGGAGGATGAGCTTCTTTCTTTTGAACTAGGATGTTTGAAGGTTCAATATCATTCACATGTAGGGCCTTCTCCTCCACCAAGGAGGAATTAGAGCATGATCAGATGATTGGGCATCTCTTCTTTAGGTGGCTATATTATTGATAGCCATAACATCTCAGGGAGAAGTTTTCATATTCAATATTTTGGATTCATTTCTCTTTGCTTGAGGATATAGTAAAGGATTAAGGTCAAGAAACTAAAAATCTATCCAAACAGTTAATCTTGCTTTACTCATATTAATTTTATTGGATAAACTTTCCTTTGTTTAGGCATCCTTATACCAAAATACATCAATGGTGTTATCAATTTTGGTGAATATCTTCTCTTCCCAAAACTCCATAGGGAGAGCATATAGATTCACCTAGACTAGGAAGCCATCAAATTCTTCTGTAAAGGGATTGAAACTAAGAGTCCAAGGTCTTATATAGACACCCCTTTGTTCAAAAAACCAATTTTATATTTTATATATATATATATATATATATATATATATATATATATATATATATAAATTTGGGTAGCAGAGTTACTTGGAATTCTTTACTGGTCCAAAAATGTTTAATGTATCTTTTGAGATCCTTCAAACTTGGCCTTTTGCCCCTGAGTTTGTAGATAATTGTTCAAGCTTCGATCAATTAGATCCAACCCAAATTCATCCTATAAAATTTTGATAGAGGGTAGATATTCATCATAAAGCTCCACCTATGAACCCAGATATCCCTAAGAAATATTTCTTCTAACTAAAGAGGTTTTCTCACAGATAGAAGAGCAACTAATATCCTCATGAGTACCACAAATGAGATGTGGACAACCCTCTTCCTGGAATGCTTGACTGCATGTAGGGCTTGCACCATACTCTATTATGGGTGGATAAACACTTGAATAAACATATTGTCATGTATAGCATATGGTCCCATGTAGGTCAAAAACTACTTTATTTTGCACAACTTAAGTGGACCTAATAGTAAAGATTTCGAAACTCTAAATATTTTGTCCATGGAGGGATAGGGTTGTACACAATGCTTCAATATTAAAAGTCTAGTTGTATAAACACATTATCCTTCATGAGAGTCATCCCATATAATTTATGGCATCATAGACGTTGGCCGGGTCTAGGGTGCACTTGTAAAATCCTTTCCTGTGGCAGATTCGTGACCAACAGTTTTGGCACGCCCGGTGGGACAGACAAGTTTTGTCTCCAAGAATTCATAATCGATGGGATACGCAAAATTTTCCAAAGTGATAAACCCATCGGTGCCAACAGTTTTGGCACGCCCGGTGGGACAGACTTCTTCTGTCTCACAAAAATCCACATTTTTTTAAACACCCGGAGGTCTCAAGATTTGATGAGCTATCTTGGCCTCACAGCAGAGATTTGTAAGTTCATCTGGCGACTTTGCTGAGTTGAAGATCTGTTCGTGGACGCCTGTTTTTTTTTTAAATTCAAAGAATGTTCGTCTGGTGACTCTGACTTAATGGCGATAGCCGTGATCCCGCAGACCACTGCCACAAAGGCGAGGGTTTTTTCTAGATGGGATGATCCTGGCCCTCTGAATCTCCAAGTTCGGCATGAAATTCCCGAAGGTGCCCTGAAGAACCTGGCAAAATACGATGGTACCGAAGGCATGGCTCTGGCACATGTTGAAGACATTGCTACTCTGTCCATGATCCATGTCATAGAATATGAAGATGTCATGATCCGACTTCTGGTTCAGTATTTGGAAGGAAGAGCATTGCAGTGGTACAGATTGCTCAAACATCAAAGCATCAGCTCATGGGACGATCTAGCGGGGGCACTGATCAAAATATTTGACGAAGATCCTTTCTACAGTTCTTTGGATCTCTACCAATTTTTCATGTACATCAAGAGAGCACCTCAAGAAAGCATCACGGACTTCAATGTCCGATTCTTGATAAGTTGGAAGAGAATTCCAGAGAAGATTCGTCCATCACCCACCCAGGCCCACCTCTTTTATGTTCGAGCTTTTAATTCTGACATAGGTCTCTTTTTGCTGCAGTCAGGTGAACTACGGTTCCCACAAATCTTTGAGGAAGCAGTGCGAGCGGAACAGCTTTTGCTCTTATTGAGAAAGTTACCGTGGGGAGAACCTCCATTACCTTCTTCGGTGGTTGCTGCTCCTGTCTACCCTGCACAGTACTTTTCATGCCAGATCCCTTATACTGAGCAGAAACCTGAGATGCAGTCATGTGGAGTTCAAGGGACAGATCTCGTCCAAAGTCAAGGATTGGAACATGCAAGCACTTTTCCAGCAATGAACAATATGGTTGCTTGCAATTTTCATCAAGAGATGGGCCAAGTAGAAGAACAAGTTCAAATTCCAGAGCCTGAGGAGATCCCAGAATCAGATTTCTCACTTGAAGAGCCCTGTAATCACATCAAGGAGTTAGAGGAGCCTGTATTCAGCCCACAGCCAGTAAAGTCTGCAAAGTGGTGGTGTTGGTTCCAGCCACTACATCCAGTACCTGAAGAAGTCCTCCATGTGGGTACTAGTAAGAAGGATAATCTGTCGCATTGCATCCTATTCGCACCATGGAGAACTTTAGGAAGGAGCCAGCCCAATTTCAAGAACCGACTCAAGTATGATTGGATCTGGTCGGGACATTGCAGATTTACCGGATAACACTTTGAGACTGGGTTTGTGGTGGCGACATGCCAATCATGTCGTAAACCCTTGTATATAGTATTTTGACAAAACCAAAAAAAAAATAGAAAAGAGAAGAGGAAAACAAAAAAAAAAAAAGAGAAGAAAAAAACAAAAAAGAGGTATGGTTAGTACTGTTCATCTCAGCTCTTTTGTTGTCTGCGAGCTGTAGGTGCTTGTTTTTTCCTTTTGTCTCTTCCTTTCCCGGCAGTTGGTGGCTTTCAGAAAATTCTTCTTTTCCCTACCCCGTTTCCTCTCTTTCCTTTCTTCATCTTCTTCCTGCTTTTTCTTCTGCATTAAAACAAAAATAAGCCACGGCTGTTGTTTCTTTTCCCTTTTTCTGTTTTTCCCCGTCCCTTCTTATCCCTTTCCTCTAAGTTCAGTCTTTTATGCATTTATTTCGCAGTCTAGTTCATTTCATTTCACAGCCTTCATACTTTTATTCCCACTCCATAACTTCGTTCATTTTCATTTCATCATTCCATTGCAGTCACCGCTTGCGCAATCGCAAGAGCTCACTCCATCATCGCGTTCCATTAGTCATTTCATAATCAGTTACATGCAGGTTTTTTCCAGTTTCAATTTTTCAACAGAACATGTATTGCAGTAGCCAGCTTCTTGTTCTGATATGACTCTGTGCCCAATGGACTAAGGCCTGGATTCTTGCATACAACGAGCTGTATACCCCGCGAGCCGCCAAGAATGTTGGCATTTTTGCCACATTGATCTTGATTGAAATATTAATGCTTATATTGTTGCAGATCTAACCTCTATTTTCAGTTTTGATGCGGTTTTGAGCAAAAAAGGAGCGAAAAATGGCTAAGTCTAAAAACTGCAGCGATTCGCTGACATGTCGCAGAATCGCGGTCAACGCAGTCAACGCAGGCAGGTTGGGCGAAACCGTCGCGATATCGCGACGTGTTCCAGAATCGCGGGTCGGTCGGCTTCAAAGACTCAAGTTGAAAAGTTGCGGCGCGTCGCTGACGTCTTATTTTCGCGATGCAGTGGTTTCAAAAGGCTCAAGTGGTGCAAAGTGCAGCGATTCGCTGCATATTGGTCGAAGAAGAGCTTAAGTGCCAAAACTTGCAGCGACGCGCTGCGTGTTCGAGCGAAGGGAGTCTAAAGCAAAAAGTGCAGCGATGCACTGCACGTCTTAAATTCGTGCGATGATTGGCTTCAAAAGGCAAGAAGTGTTCCATTTTCGCGACCCGTCCATGAAGCCGTACAAGGTGCCCGAAACATGTAGCGATATCGCTACATGTTCCGTTTTCACGGGGCAGAGCGCAAGGAAGAACCAAGAACCAAAAGACGTAGCGAAATCGCTACATGTTCCGTTTTCGCGGAACAAGCTAGCGATGGAGACATTGAAGCCGAAGATGTAGCGATATCGCTACAGGTCCCATTTTCGTGGGTCAAAGGTGGCCAGGGCGTACGGCATTAGAAGACGTCGCGATTTCGTGACCCGTCGCGTTTTCGCAACCTGCGACTGTTTCCCGCCAAAGTGCAGTATGAACGGCCCGAGAGGTTTTTCTCGATTTCCGAGTATTTAATACTGACCCGAATTAAATATTTTGTGGATTTCCAAGGCAGTCAAGGTCGAAGAAGCACCCAGGCCACCAAAATTAAAGTTTTATTTATTCAAAGCTGCTGTTCGTGGATTAATTCAACGGTTTTCATGCACATGTTCGAAAGCTCAAATTTAATGAAAGACCGCGAACGTTTCATCGCATTTAATTGTAGATCACGAGGAAGTTGGTTTTAAATATTAAATGCTGCAAAGAGGACGGACCTCTATAAAAACCAATGTAATTCTCATTTACATAGGTTGGGAGTTTTTCTGCTAGAAACTGGAAGCGCATTTGCAGGAATAAAAAGTGTTGGCTTCTAATTTCTCAAGTGTTGTGTGGATGATTTTCCTTTCTGTCCTTTCGCATTTCTAATAGCATTTATATTTTTAATGGCTGTTGCATTTAAATTATGCATAATTGGATTTAAATACTGCTATTAAGGTATGATTCCTGGAATGTAGTTTTGGAGGGTTTTTTCTGCATGCATCGTGCGAGAGTTAACGCTTTTCGTTACTTGCTGTTGTTGTCCTTTAAGTTTCCTGCTATTGTTATCCCGATCATTATCACTTCGGCTACGGCCATATTTCCCATTTCTTTCTGCAACTTTAAATCTCTTTCCAGCAACCCTTATCTTACACCAAGTTTAGAATAGTGAAGGGAACCAGCCCACTCTGGAGATTGGTCTGGGAGCCATTTCTTGCTTCCAGCCTTTCAATGTTGGCCGGGTCTAGGGCGCACTTGTAAAATCCTTTCCTGTGGCAGATTCGTGACCAACAGGACCTAATAGTAAAGATTTTGAAACTCTAAATATGTTGTCCATGGAGGTATAGGGTTGTACACAATGCTTCAATATTAAAAGTCTAGTTGTATAAACACATTATCCTTCATGAGAGTCATCCCATATAATTTATGGCATCATAGACGTTAAAAATTATTTTATTTTACTTTACTTCATACATGTTCATATACAAGTGGTGGAAGAAATATGTCAATGACACTAATGTATGATACTATAAAGAAGATAAGTTACAAGAATTGAAATGGAAGCTGATTACAATGACAATATTTAATTTTTCGATAGACTTATTATGAAAAATATGGATGTTCTATGGAGAATATAGGTTATATGAATCAAAATGAAGGTGTTTATAATGACAATCTCTCATTTTTTAGATAAGCGTTTTATTATAAAAATATGGATGGAACTCATGACAAGAATATTGACAAAAATGATGGTAAATCCTTGGATTTTCATCCAGGAGATCCAAGTTCAAACCCTAGTACGAGGGGACAGAGACCCCTCATAAAAACCCATGTAAAATCAATATTTTATGTATTAAAAAATAATGATATATATTCATGCTAAATCACATTGCTACATATAACATAAACAAGGGAACTTAACCACTTTAGTAACTAGGGTAGTAAGAATACCTATTGATGAGTACCTAAAAGGAGAATTTAAGCATTTTAAAGATGTTTAATATTTTTTTTTCCTGAATAATAAGGGGTTGTAATCAAGTCCCCCACCCTTGACAAATTACAACTCTCTTATTTAGAGCTTGATATTTTATAAATAGATACACTTCTCATCTCAATTGAGATGTTATAGCTAGAAACCTACATCATTTTACATAAAATGTCTTGATTTTCATTTTCTGGATCTTTTCAATTTTTTGTATGAATACAAATATTCCAAAATTTAGCATCCTTCTTGAAATTTTTCTATAGTAGCCTTCACAATACCAAAACTTCACCTCTACTATCTATGCATTGCATTTTAGTAGAGTAATATTTTCAAAACATTGCATTATCGTAGTCCGCTTTATGAAATCTAGATTGCTAGTTTCCTTCCTAAAGCACAAGCGCAACCACCAAAATTATAATAAATAGTTTATATGAAAACACATTATTGTTACAAAATAAAATAGATATTACCAATGGAAAACATTAAAGTAATCTTAATCATTATTTTATTCAAGCAATCAATATTTTCTTCATGATCCTTAATCAAAACCCCTCTATTGGCTACCCTATGTGCACATTTGTTTCCTTCCCTTCAAGTATGTGTAAACTTGATTTCTTCAAACTCTTTAAAAAGATCTTGAATTTCCATAATTATCTCTTGTATGTTCCATGGAGCCTTTGCTTTCCCTAAAATTTTATTTATTACTATCATAGAATCACCTTTCATCCATAATCTATTTCATTTCATTTGTTTTCACATTTTTAGCCCTTCTAAAGTCACCCAAGCTTCAACTTCATTATTTTTCTTAAATATACTATTGAAAGTGTAATGAGAAAAAATATCTCCTCTATTATTTTAATTACTCCTCCTCTTGTTGGTCCTATATTTCTTTTAGATGCTCCATCAAAATTCAATTTAACCCAATCCCCATGGTGGTTTCCACTTTATATTCTTTGCCTTCTTTTTTCTTCTCTTGTACCCAACATCATAATTTCATTTAATGACTTGAATCCATCTATCAAGGCTCTCTACTTCTAGATTAGGGACTGGGTGAGTTGATAGGGTTGGTTTAGACTCCTCTATGGCTAAATAAATCTTCCTTTTCATTACCTCTAAACTCCTTTCCTTTAAAATTCTTCTATTTATTTCTATCCATACAATACTTTCATACAGTCCAAAGTATTGTATCTTTTGATATATCCCATATTATCTATAAAGCCTCACTTTTATAAGTGTTTTATCATTGCTTTAACCAATCTTTAATTTTGTTATTCATCACCATTCATTTACCAAACAGATTAAGAATCCATTACCATAGTTTCCGTACTATTGAGCAATGTCCAAGAGATGGTCTATACTCTCCTCCTCCTTTTTACAAAGAACACATTGAGAGGGGCCATAAAAACTCCTTTTCATAATTTTATCCTAGGATAAAATTCTTCTATGACATACTAGCCAAACTAACATTTTAACTTTAGGAATGCTTGGGCTATACCAAATATCTCTCCATATTCTAGTGATATTACTATTTTGTTGTTGTTGTACATTATAACAACTTCTTGTTGTGTAATCTCTTGATTTATTCAACTCCCAAATCAATTTATCCTTGGATTCCCTTGGAATAATCACAATTGTTATATTTCTACTCAAATACCTCCTAGCATCAATGTCTTATATACTTGTACAAAAATCTTCTTTCCAATTGTATATTCCTTCTTGATCCTTATACAAAATTTTTGAAACCCTATCACCATATTTGTCTTGATAAGGTTTCAAAATTAGATCTAAATTGAGTGGTTTCTTATCACACCAAGTTTCCATCCAAATAGAAATTTTTCTCCAGTTCCCACCATCCATATTAAACCTTTAATCATTAGATCAATAGATTTTTTTTAAACCATTCCAAAGAGAAAAACAATTTGGAAGAGAGAATGCAGTAAATATTAAACTTGGGTCATTGGGCTCAACATACTTACTTAGAAGAATTCTTGCCCATTGTCTTTGACTCTCTTTGTACAATATCCATATTACTTTTCCCCTAAGAGCTAAGTTTGCATATGTAAGAACTCTTAAATGAAAACCTCCCCTAGTTTTATCATCACATACCTTGCTCCATTTCACCAAAGAAAATTTTCTTTTATCATGTAAACCTGACCATAAAAAGGATCACAAAATATAGATAAATCTTTTTCAATTGATTTTGGCATAGAATACAATGGCATATAATATATTGGGATGTCCTGTAAGACTGACTTAATTAACTACACTCTTCCTACTAATGATTACCATCTACCTTTCCAAGCTGGAATTTTATTCTAAACTTTACTAATAATTGGATGCCATAAATCTATCCTCATTCTCCCCTCAAATAAAGGCATCCCTAGATAGGTTGGTAAATTTACCTCCTCCATTTAAAGTAACCTATAAATTCTTGCTTTGATATTAATTGGATTCTAAAGGAAGTAAATTTTACATTTTATCCTATTTACTTTTTCCCTGATGCTCTTTTGTAATCCTTTAAAAAGTTATTCAAAACTCTGGCCTCATTTATCCTTACCCTTTCAAAAAGGGTTGTATCATCTACAAATTGTTCATGGGTGATGTTTTCAATGTTATTACTAACCTTAAGTCCGCTATAAGCCCATATTTGTAAGCCTTCTTTAAGTTCCTACTCAAAACCCCTACCATAATAATAAACAAATAAGGAGATAGAGGATCTCCTTGTCTAAGGCCTATCTTGGTTTTAAAAGATTATGTTACTAACCCATTGATCAACACTGAATAAAAATTGTAGAGACACAAGCTTTAATCCATCTAACCCATTTCTTCCCAAATATAAACTTTTCTAAAACTGTAAAAAGAAAATCTCATTTAACTCTGTCATAGGCTTTACTCATATCAAGTTTTAATATTATTACTTTCTCTTTTCTTGAATTTGTTGAATGTATAATTTCATGAGCTACAATAATCTTGTCTAGAAGTTGTCTCCCTTTCACAAATCCTCCTTGCTCTTATGAAATAATTTTGTTTAACAATGGCCTTAATTGATTCACCATGACTTTGGAGATAATATTATATACCATATTACATAGACTTATGGGTCTAAAAGAATAAAACAATTCAACGTCCTTCTTTTTTGGAATTAGGGTAAGATATGTTGCATTTATTTTATAAGGTATGTATTGTTTTACCCTAGATTGTTCCACTGCCACAAATAAAGAATCCTTCACTATATCCCAATTATGTTGATAAAAAGTTGCATAAAGCCCATCTAGACCTGGGGATTTATCCTTATTAAAAGATAAAATATCTAAATAAACTTCTTATAGAGTAATAGGCTTAATCAGTTTTCCAATGTATTCATTTGTTGTAATTGAAGGAACATCTTGAAGAAGTTTATCATTAATAACTTCAATCTCCTCTGATCCTTGAATATTCTGATAAAAAGACTTTACCTCTTTTCTAATTTCACTTTTATCTTCAATCCAAACACCTATTATTAGGTCCGAGGTGTAGACCAATTGGTTCATCCAAACCCCATAAGGGGGCGGAGGTCCAAGGTTCAAATCTCGGGCCTCGTCGGACTGAACTCTTGTCCCTTTCTTGGTGCTTTCAATGACGTAAAGGTTTAAAATGATTGTGGCATGGTGGTTATAGGGGCGGACTGTGCGAAGATCTGTGTGGCGGCTTCTGGGGTGGACAGCACATAATACTGTGGTGGCCATAAAAGCCAGACAGCCTACTCGAATTCATGACGGTTACCGATTCCACCATGTAAATACAAAAAAAAAAAAAAACACCTATTATTGATTTAATTCTACTAATTTTGGATGTTTATCTTTGTACTATAACCATCATATGAAAAAACTTTGTATTTTTATCTCCTTATTTTAACCAAGTTTGTTTTGATTTTAATCTCCATAATTTCTCTTCCTCACTCAAAATATTATGATATTCACTAAGCAACTCCATTTCCTCTAATCTTGGATTATTATGATCACCTTTTTAGAATTTTTAAAGTTTATATTTTAGTTATTTCTTCTCAAAAATGTTTCCAATAGTTTTATTGTTCCATTATTTTAATCTATATGTCGTAGAATTAATTTTATTTAGAAGAGCATACAACCCACCATTACCTAAAGAATTCCACGTTTGAGCTATCATATCAAAAAATTGAGGATGGTCTTCCCACATCTACTCATATTTAAAATATGATATTGTAGCACCCTAAAATTGGCGCAGTAAAAATGCAATAATTACATTCACCTTAGTAAATAATTTAAAATTCAAATTTAACCTCCCAAACCGCCCGTTAACCGTCGAGAAATCCGTTTCCCCCTTTTTCGTGCCATTTTTAGAGGTTGTTTTGACCGCTTGACGATATCGTCGCCGATCAGATGATATCGCCCCGGATTTGACGATTTCGTCCGGACTAGGACGTCCAGACGATCTTGTCGCAAAACTGATTTTGCAAAGTTGGAATTTGTTCCAACGGGTCTCCAATCTGGGCAGAAGCATGTATCCCCCCGTTGGAGATCTCCCAAATTGGGATGATCTCCAACCTCCTAACTACTCCCCTAAGCCTATTTAGTCTCTAGGATTTTCCCTTCCCAACCCCTGGCCGAAATTCTCTCGCAATTCAATTCCATATACGTTAAATCATCTCTATCTTGCATTTGCACTAGTTCCACATCAATTTTGTTGTAGGTACAACACTATTTTTCAGCCGGAGCCAGCACCTATCGTCGCCGACGAACCTGTTCAGATCGGAGGCGAACCTGTCGAATTCGAGGCGATTGCGTACTGATGCGAGACGATCTCGACTGCAGTCCGTATTAAGGCAATCAGTGCCTGAAG
The DNA here is from genome assembly GCA_028583015.1 of Wollemia nobilis. NCBI lineage: Eukaryota > Viridiplantae > Streptophyta > Pinopsida > Araucariales > Araucariaceae > Wollemia > Wollemia nobilis. The sequence continues at coordinate 537,003 of JAQPPZ010017244.1, forward strand.
TTTGCGTTCCTCAACCCTTTTTCTTGTCATTTTATTCTGCAAATTAGATAATCTATTCAGTGTTTTATATTATCTTGCATTTGGAGTTCACCCATTTAGATTAAGTGCATAATTAAATCTTAATTATCATCAAATTAGCACAATTCATTTCTGTTTCTGTGTTTAAGTTGCAGCTTGATAACATTGCTGCCATTTTATATCATTTCCCTCTGTTAGCACTGTAGTATTTTTTGTATTTTGCATCTGTTTTCGGTTTTGCAGGTCTCTGACGAATTCGTCAGATCTCAGACGATCTTGTCTGATTGCAGACGATTCTGTCGAATCTCAGACGATCCAGACTACTTCAACATCAGAATCTTCTTCAGACATCCGGATCAGGTATTCCTCATTTGCATTCTGTAATCTCTCTGTTTTTGTCTTTAAATCTATTTTATGTATTCATTGAACTTGCATTTTCATATAGATTAATATAGATTCATTCGGCCAAACCTAGGATATGAATGCTTAAGGTTAAAACGAACACATTTAAACACATTCCAAAACCTAGGCGTGGAAACTGCCATCAAATGTTTCCTGGTGAACCCACCATCCGTCGAAAAATCATCAAAATACACCTCCCTTGAGAGGCGGGACCTTCGCAAAGTCCTCTCAGTCCGAGGTACCGCACCATCCTTTTCCCATCCTCCTTTCGGGCGCGGATCCTATAGCCTGAAGGTAGGGATGCGAAAAATTTGGAGCGATACATTTTGGTGAACCCGACGTGAATGCATCATAACCTTTTGAAAAACAAAAACAAAAACAAAAAAATATATAGAACAACTGAAACATAGATGCATTTTAAACATTTAAGTTTGAAAACATGTTTAGATGGTAGCTCCTAAGAAAAGGTTAGCGGTTACTATAAACGTAGAAAATCAATTGGCAGCCATAGAAGTTAATTCTGTCCTTAGTGTGCCTCGAAACAAGTAGAAGTCAATTCCTCGTGGAACGAACTTGATAGGAGACTTAGTCTCATCTCATCTAGGTCCACACAACTTAAGCAAATCAAGAGGCTAGTCCTAGATAGAATCCTGGATCCTCATCAATTAGTTTTTTATCATGAACTTCAGAGAGCCTGCCATAGATGGTTAGCCTATAGGAGAGCTTTAGTATCTTCAGAGTTGTTCACCTTCGAGGAATACCTCGAGAACGCAGCCATTGTGCACCAGTTCCTAGGTTGTGTAGAAGACCAAGAGGTTGTTCTTATAGATAGGGAAATATGGAATAGAGTTCCGCGAGCTGTGTTATATCGAGAGTATTGCCATGAGCTTTACTTTTATCAACCAAAGCATCCGAAACAGCACAACATCACTATAGCTCTTTTCATCAAATTTTTAAAAGAAAACTTTCAATTTGAAGAAGAACATTTCATGACTCCTGAACAACTCGAACCTATCAATGATATTCATAAGTTGTTTATAGAAAATTAAATTATTACTTCAGTAATTATTTCTAGCATTTATTGTGTTATTTGCTGTCTTTATTGTATTGTTTCAAAAAATTAAAGAAAAACTAAAAATCAAAAACTTAGCAAAAACTTAAACATTTCATTTTCAAATATTGTAGTAGGTATATAGTAAATATATACCTCTTAATTTGTTGCATATATATATATATATATATATATATATATATATATATATATATATATTTGCTGAAATCAAAACTTAGCACCATGCCTAAACTTAGGAATGGTAAAGAAACTTTAGGGGAAGGAGAAGATTGGTTACAAGATACAACTAAAGACCCAAATGTCCTTCTTGGAGATACAAATCCGGAAGGAGAAACTCTAGGTCAATCAGATGAAGACTTAGGTGAAGATAAGGAACAAGAAGGAAGTGTTAAAGAGGATGGATCCTCATCCCCTAGAGTAGCTCCTAATGGAACTATTGCCTTTGACAATGCAGAGCATTTCAAGAAATTTCTCATAGATAACATTGATGACCTTAATGTGGCAATTCGCCTTGATAAAGGGCAAATCAGTGACGCTCAAGCAGCTATAGAACAGGCGTTTAATATGCGCATTAATCCCTTGTCTTTCATTGATCAAGAAAGTGACAAGGCTGGGCCATCCAATACGGATATGGTCACTATGGCTCAAAACATGTCAAAACAACAGGTTACCCAACCTCCTAAGGAACCTCGTTATTCAACCTAAAATCACTCCCACACAAAAGAAACCTTCCTTCACTACTTTATTCCGTCAAACTATTGAGCAATATGCTTCAAATAAACAAAAACCTAAAACAAAGCCAAATACAAACTTTCAACAATCCGGAATACAACATAATCCAACTTCAAAATTCCTCCATAATACTTTTCCTACCAATACTTTACACAACAGTAACATGGCATCTAATCTGCATGTTCCTCCATCCTACGCCCATAAAACCCATGTCAATGCCCTACCAAACCAATATGGGGGGCAAACTAGTAATCTGGAAGCCATGGTGAAACAATTGGCTTCACGTATGGACCGAATAGATCCCTACCGTCCCTCGTATAATTATCGAGAGATCTGTAGTCAACCTTTGGATCCCATAGTTGTAGCTCAACCATACCCTAAGCATTTTCCCATGCCCGTCCCGCCTATATATAAAGGAACCGAAGATCCCATAGAGCATCTTCGCATGTTTAGGATAGCATGTCACGACATATCGCATGACGACTTGCTATTACTAAAAATGTTCCCCAAAATTTTAGGTGGGATGGCATTAGAGTGGTACTATCGCTTGCCCACTCATTCTTTGAGAAACTTCGAAGAAACAACTGAATCATTTGTCCATCAATTTAGTGCCTACATCGAGAGGCATGTAACTATTAAAGACCTATACAATTTAAAACAAGACAAGGATGAATGTTTTGCCGATTTCTTAGCTAGATGGAGGCAATTGACAGGAAAACTACACTTTGTGCTGCCTTATAGGGAAATGTTGGACATTTTCATCAACAATTTACAAGAACAGATATCTTATGAGCTATCAACCGCTACTTTAACTACCTTCGATCAAGCTATAGATTTAGCTCGAAGAGTAGAAGATGCCCTCATTAGGAGAGGCCAACTTAGGAAGAAGGATGATGAGAAAACATCCAGAAATCAATATAAAAACAAACAAGTTGTCGGTGACGGAGTCACTGACAGCATAAACGTTGCTAATATCAATGCAACGAAGACAACAGAAAAATTCATATTAAAACCTCCTGACAAGCCTCCTCGAGAATTCACTAGATTAAACCAACCTTTATCAACTATTTTACCTCAATTACTTGAAAGAGGTTTGATCCAATTACCAACTATCCGGGAACCTGACCCAACTATACCCGGATACAGAGCTGACTTGCACTGTGATTTCCATAGAGGACCCGGACATTCTACCAACGCTTGTAAAAGATTGAAACATAAAATACAAGATTTGATTGACAATAATGAAATGGAAGTACAAGCCTTCCAACCTAAACAAAACCCTCCTAATAATACTCAAAAGACCATTCCCCAAAATCAAAATCAAAATGCCAATCAAACTCTAGACATATTTCAACACCCTTTACCAAGACATGGTAAAGAGGTAGCCAATCAAATCGAACATCATAATGTTCCCCCTCCTACCCGATATGTAGGAACCATTAGCGGACAATTACCTGTTCAAGATCCTCAAATATTTGACACGACCTTATCCCCGGTTACGACCAGGCCCTTACATAATTTTCAAACTTCTGATTCTAGTGATATAGAATCAGATAGTGAAAGTGAACTAGACATTACTTCAAACCAATCGAATAGTTCTGAAAATGAATCAGATCCTATTCAACCCGTCACAGATGCTAATGTTCCAGAAGAACCATTCCCTAGAAGAGTCACTACTCGACCTTCTTCCAATATATTCCTTTCTAATGAACAAGCCATTAATGCTCAACCGAGACCAGTTCAACGTCTTCACTATAACATCGTAGGTACCATTGGAGTCGTTACTCGACAACAAGCTCAAAACTCCCAACAAGAACCAAACCAGAACGATGGATCGGCTCCATTCGTTCTGAAAAACCCTAATAAAGGGAATCATGCTCCTAATATCCAATCTAAACCCCCTTACAACATTAATGAGCAATTGGCCAATACTACGGCCATAATTTCTCTCTTAGATTTATTAAGATCCTCTCCCACCCATAGGGATGAGTTGATGCTTACATTGAGCCAAATGATGGTACCTCAAAACATTCAACCAGAAGCTATGGCCAATACTATCATCACTCGAGAGATTGATTGTATTGACTTCCGGGATAAAGATATCCCACAACACGCTTTACATAAGGACAATCCCTTATACATTACTGCTTTAATTGGAGATGTAGCTGTCAAACGAGTTTTGATTGATAATGGCTCATCTCTAAACATTTGCACCTTTGACTTCTACCAACGATTTGGCTTTAGAAGTGATGAAATGAAGAAAACCGATATGATTATCAAAGCTTTTAATGACGAAACACAAGAAACGTGTGGAGTTATTACCCTCCCATTGCAAGTTGGTCCTAGAACCCTAGAAACAACCGTGTTTATTGTACATTGCCCAACATCGTACAATATACTTTTGGGTCGCCCTTGGATCAACGCCATGCGAGCGGTCCCATCAACTTTACACCAATGTGTTAAATTTGAATTCAAAAATCAGTTGGTCACTATTCATGGTGACCCTAGACCTTTTGATATGTGTGCTTTGGCAGAACCCGTTGGAGTGCAATTTTGCCCAACTCTGTCATCCACACAACCTAGTTCTTATTTTTCATCTAAAACTGTGAAACATACACCCATAACTTCACCTATTTCCCCTCCATTAATTTCATCCTCCTATATAGATCAACAATCCTCTAAACAAATTATTTTAGAACCTCAAACAGATCTTAAGTCTACAACCAATCCTTCAAGTTCTATCCTTATAAATTCAAGACCTATAGACACATCTATCATACCTTCCACAACTAAAGACATAGGTAATAAGCCTTCTACATCTTATGCCCTTTTTGATGAACTTTTACCAGATTTATCTACAACCTTAATATCAAAAAAAATGAATGCTTTCATGCAAGATTCAAACCTTTTAAATAACTTGCCGCCATCTCCTCGTACTTTGGGCCTCCCACAACCTATGGGAAGTACTTACCAAGTCGGGAGTTGTGCCTTCATTTATAAAGGATATGACTGGGGAAGAATCCCTCGAAATATCAAAACTCACCATGAAGGATACGCTCGGTGTTATTTTACCAATGATTATATTAAAGCTAAACCCATGATGCTTAAAATGGGATATGAAGGGAAAGGCTTGGGACCTTTCCAAAATGGCATGAAAGAACCTTTCGAGGTAGAACCGTGGCCTGCCCGCTGTGGTGTGGGCCTATTTCCTAGTAAGGGTCAACCCTTTCCTTTTGAGGATGATGATCATCTCATATGCTATCAAGATTATTTGGATAGGCATGTTGATTTGCCTCTTAAAAATCAGTCGTTTTCATGCAACATGCTGTCCATAGCATACCCCGAAATGATTGCTGACCCCGATGAAGAGTTGGAAGGAGATATCTTCCATGATGTCTCTTGTTGAAGAGATGTTACACAATGGGTTTTATTTTGATGGTTCTATACCAACTATAGCTCAACTTGAGGCCACTAATCCTCAAGATGAATTATCTAAATTAACCTTACAAGAATTACAAGAATTGGGCGTTTCACCCGCCCCACCTAATTTTGAAAGAGATCTACACATGGAGGTAGAAAATGTCATTAAAATTAACATTGGAACTGAGGACAATCCTCACATAATCAATATTGGATCAGAATTAAGTCAAGAAAAACAAGAACAATACATCGCATTCCTTAAAGAGTATGAAGATGTCTTCGCTTGGACATACGAAGATATGCCAAGTCTAGACCCTTCCGTAGTCATGCATCATCTAGTGGTCCATCCGGATGCTAAACCCGTCAAACAAAAACTTAGAAAAATGCATCCCAAAGTGGCTCTGCTAGTCAAAGGGGAGTTAGAAAAACTCCTGAATGTTATCTTTATACAAGCTATTGATTATGCCGAATGGATCTCAAATGTAGTTCCAGTCACCAAGAAAGAAGCTACCAAAGTTAGGGTTTGCACGGACTTTAGAGATATTAACGCTGCATGCCCTAAAGATGACTTTCCTCTTCCAAACATGGACCAAATCATTGACTTCACTGCCGGAAGTGGGATGATGTCCTTAATGGACGGATTCTCCGGTTATAATCAGATCAGATAGCTCCTGAAGACCAGGCTAAAACAGCCTTTATTACCCCCTGGGGTACCTTTTGCTGGAAAGTGATGCCATTTGGCTTAAAGAACGTCGGTGCAACTTATCAACGAGCTATGACCTACATTTTTCATGATATGATGCATGATATCCTACATGATTATGTGGATGATATTATAGCTCGCTCTATTATTGAAAATAATCATTTAGATGATTTAAGGAAAGTCTTTAATCGATTACGAGAATATCTCATTCGATTAAATCCAGCAAAATGCATATTCGGAGTTAAATCCGGCAAACTATTAGGGGTTTTAGTTTCTTTACGTGGTATTGAAATCGACCCTCTCAAGATTGCGGCCATCACTGATATGCCCGCACCGACTAATATATCTGAGTTACGAAGTTTACAAGGTAAGCTTCAAGCCATCCGTCGCTTCATCGATAAGCTGGCAGATAAAACCGGTCCCTTTCTTAAACTCCTTAAGAAGGATGTCCCCTTTAATTGGGATACCGAATGTAGAGAAGCTTTTGAACTTCTCAAACAATACCTCCTTAATCCACCTGTGCTTTCACCACCTAAATCCGATCGCCCATTTCTCCTATATATTTTAGCTTCAGATTCTGCCTTAGGGGCTATGTTAGCCCAACTTGATGATGAAAAGCGAGAACGTGCTAATTATTATATTAGCCGAACCTTCATCAGTTATGAAACCCGCTACACAAAATTGGAAAAACTATGTCTAGCAGTCGTGTTTGCTACGCAAAAATTACGACATTATATGCTTAGCCAAAAAACTTATGTCATTGCTAAATATGATCCCTTAAGGTATCTCATGAGTCGACCTTATTTATCGGGTCGCACAACCAAGTGGGTTCTTGCTCTAAGCGAGTTTGATCTCACATTCATAGGACAGAAGTCTGTTAAGGGTCAAATCATAGCAGATCAATTAGTTCGCTGCACCCTTAGAGTCTACCCATCCCCTCATCATCGAGTTTCCAGATGAATGCCTTCAATTAGAGGCGGACCATCCCGAACAATGGTCCTTATACTTTGATGGAGCCCGATGCATGAGTGGGGCATGAGTGCGGGTATTATTTTAATATCTCCGCAAAAACATCTTATTCCTCTCGTCCTTCAAACCGACCTTTGCTTGCACCAACAATACCGCTGAGTATGAAGCTCTAATCCTTGGATTACGAGCCGCTCTAGCACTAAAAATTAAACATCTTTTAGTTTTTGGTGATTCCCAACTGGTTATAAACCAAATTAATGAAGTTTATCAAACCAGAGATGATAAACTGTGCCCATATAAGGCCTATGTTTTACAATTAATGTCCCTATTCGATCAAGTCACCTTGGAAGCTATTCCTCGAACTAGCAACCGTGCAGCTGATGCTATGGCCGCAGCTGCATCTCTCTTGCCCTTGGAGTTAGATGACGAATATGCCACTATCATTATTCGTCGACTCCAGGAACCCGCCTCAAATAAGTCATGCTTAGAGCCTTTGGATGTGTTTCTAATCAATGAAACTACTCCTGAGCCTTGGTATACAGACATATTTGATTTTCTTCAAAATGGGACTTTCCCTGCCAATTCTAATAGAAACCAGCATCGGTTATTACGTCGACGAGCAAGTCGATTCGTAATAATTGGCAATACTTTATATAGGAGATCTTTTGAAGGTATCCTATTAAGATGCTTAAACTTAGAAGAGTCTAAATCAGCCTTGAGTGAAGCCCACGATGGATCTTGTGGAGGACACTTTAGTGGTAGTGTTATTGCTAAAAAGCTCCTTCGGATAGGATACTTTTGGCCTACCATGGAAACGGATGCACATGAATATGTGCGCCATTGCGACAAGTGTCAAAAACATGCTGACCTTGTCCATGCGCCCGCACAAGAGCCGCAAGCTATTTCATCTCCATGGCCCTTTTCTAAATGGGGCTTGGATATTATTGGCAAAATCAATCCCGTGTCATCTGATGGACACAAGTTCATCATAACCGCCACCGAGTATTTCACGAAGTGGGTCGAAGCTATGCCTTTAGCTTCCTGCACCGGCACACAAGTTTCTAAATTTATTTTTAATCAAATCATTTGCCAGTTTGGAATTCCTGCCAATCTCATCTCTAACAATGGAACTTGCTTCAAAAATAAAGATGTTAAAAAATTATGTCAAAAATATAAGATTCAACATCGCTGGTCCACCCCCTATTATCCTCAGGGTAATGGTCAAGCAGAAGCATCTAACAAAACCCTAATCAAAATTCTCAAAATATTAGTCAATAAAACTGGCCGTGACTGGCACATTCAATTATATCCAACCTTGTGGGCCTATCGAACTAGTGTTCGAACCCCCACTGGAACTTCACCATTTGTTTTGGTGTATGGTGTTGAAGCACTTTTTCCATTTGAATTGGAAGTTCCTTCTTTGGCTCTCTACTTCAAGATACCGAAGTAGGAGATGAATATCGTGCTTGGCAGACTCGACCACTTGGAACTCCTAGATGAAAAATGCATCAATGCTTTGGAGCATCTCCGTGCTTACCAAAACAAGCTTAAAAGATCATATGCTAAGAAAGTTCGTCATCGCTCCTTTGAGATTGGCGACCTTGTTTTAAAAGAAAATCAAAAAAATACAAATGCAACTAAGGAACTTAAAGGTAAATTCGAGCCCAATTGGCTTGGACCATACATTATTACTGCTAAATTTGAATCAGGAGCATATAAATTATCTACCTTAGATGGTAAAGAACTTAAAGAACCCATGAATATTTTGCATCTTAAACGTTACTATGCATAAATCTGGTCATTTCATCCATGTATATATTTGTTCAAAATTACTATCTTGTATTTCTTTCAATTTATTCAAAAAAACACCAAAAACATTCATAAATCTCCCAGAAAAATCTTCAAAAACTATCTATTGCATTTATTTAAAGCACTTGTTAAATTGTTTACTCAAAAACAAAAATCAAAATAATGATAAAAACAGCTATATGCTTGACTCTTTCGAAACCAAAACAATATACATAAGAAAGAGAGAGTCAACATTCTCCAAACTTATCAAAAAATCATTTATATATATTTTCTTACAATTATTGCAGTTATATGTTTCAACTTATTTTGGGATAAATTAGCATTTATTTTGAATCCCTCACTTGCACACTCACAACAAATAAATATCTTGATTTTATCTGGCATGATTACTAATCTCTCTTATATCAAAGTCCACAAAATTCAATTAAATAAAGTTTGAGCATAGAGAATTGATCTTGTTATTTACTTAAACCAAGCACATCTTTTCACAATAAAATGATTATATTTGTAATTTCCATGTTTTGCTACATAGTAGAACCGATTTCTTGAGCGAAAAGTTTCCCCTGCTATCCTATCATGCACATGGTCTAGAATCTTTGAGAATTGGCAAAAGGACAAGCTCACCCCTACCCATAATAAAAATCCCTTGCTCTACAGCTAATCCGAGCAAGTATCCCTAGCAAAGAAAAAGAAAAAGAAAAGAAAAATTCAAGAAAAAGAGAAAAGAAAAATGTTCTTTTATATCATTACAACAATGTTACAAGCATTATCAAGCAAAAGAAATACAAAAAGAAAAATAAGCAAAGTTCAAAAGAAAGCAAGAAAGCAATAAAATCCCTTTCCCTACCCTTTGAAAAGAAAAGAAGGGTTGATGAGCTTGAATCCCCGGAATTCTCAATTATTCGAAAACCGTGAGGTAAGCCCCATAACAGGTGGTTTGTGCCCAACCCCGCTTGGCCTTGGGTAACTCCTAGCGTGGCGATATGTCCGTCACATTAGCGACCTTCTTTTGTACGGACCTATGTCTCGCTTATGGATTAGCTAGCTTTTGATAATCCGATCTACATAGTAGCCTAGTATGGTTATATGCATCTACATCATGGTTAATGAACACTTATTTGGTTTCTTCAAATCACTTGTATCTTAGTATCTTGCTCAAAACTCGGTAAATGAACAATGCAATTGCACACACATTTGTATTTGAGAGATTTCGTGTATCATTATGATAAATCAAGATCAGAAATGAATTCACATATGCACATGGGATTCCTTATAAATCTAACTTTTGTCTTCAAAATAATTTGAAATATTATTTTTGCAACTTGTTTGGAATAAATCAAGTACAGTTGTTTACCACAAAGACAACTATATAATAGAAAAATCAAAAATTTCTTTCAAATCAAAACATATACATATATATCTGATTGACTTTCGCGACGATGGTATAGTTTCAAAACCCAAATTGAAATATTATGCCTAGCGCAAGTCCTCATTTTCATATTTTCTGTTCATCAAAAATCAACCATGCAATAAAACTATTTTTTTTGGATTTTCGCGATGATGGTATAAGTCTATACCTACATATTCTATGCCTAGCGCAAACCATTGTAACAATTTTTATTCCCCATTTATTCAAAAAATCATGAAAACCATATGGCTTAATTCATTATGTTACACAAATTATGCTTTTCCAAAGCAAACACATTTTCATTATTTCATGTCATTATGTCAACCTTTAATTTTGCAATGATGGTATAATTCCTAAGGAATTATCCAAAAAAATTTATCACCCTTAGGAATTTATGCCTAGCAAAAATCATTTTAAAACATCATTTCATGCACAAACATTTTTTATGAAAATCTGAAAACAAACCATCATCATCATTATCATTTGCACTATCACAACAAAGTCTTAAGACAGTCTCTTAAGCACTCTTTTACTTTTAACAATATTTCTATCCTGGGATTAGCTTGACGACCGAGTGAGCAGCGACTCCGTGAAATGGTCTATAATAGCGACAATGTCCTTTGAAATTATTGTTAGAAGTCTCTTTTTATTTTTTATTTTTATCACATTTCATCATAAACAATCAATTTGTTACATCAGATTATTTCATTTAAAAATATCACCATGACATTCAAATTATAATATCTCCAACGACATAATTACATCCAATTATCAAATCAATCAATCAAAACATAAAAGCATCATAAACATACACAAAGACACAAGTCATATGATCAAAAATATCTCAATATATATATATATATCAACATATGTACATCATCAAAACTAGATTGGTATGCCACAATCTGTACCTCGGCATACTCAATCCTCTATCAAAAATAATCATATCATACAAATGTCAATCCCGCCCTCTAGCCTCGAGAGCCTCTCGAGCTCTCTCGCCTCATCTCCTCCCCCGCCCGAGGTGGAGGAGGTGGCCCCATCGCCGTCTCGTGTAGTCCTCGTCCTCGATCGAGACGTAGTCCTCGAGGACCCAATCCCGATAGGGTCGGCAATGCCGGCCGGCGACTGTACCCTCCGACCCTCCGGCACCATCTGGAAGTAGATGCCCCGGTAAAACGTGGTCCGAGCAATCGACCGCGCCGGCTCCCGTGTGCTCGCCCTCCGCCCCGTGCCCCGAGGCGTGCAATCTCATCCCGTAGCCGTGACACCTCGCCTGGTGTCGTGCAGCCGCATCCTGTAGCGTCTGCACCTGAGCCTCGCAGACGATCTCTCTCCGCCCGGAGAGTAGCCATCTCGCTACTCTCTCCCGTGTCCACACCCTTGCCCTTATCGGGCGATGGTGGCCTCTGTGGAGATGGGGGTCTCACCTCCCTCCTCTCCCTCTCTCTCTGTCGTGGCCGCTCCTGTGCCCGTGGCCGCCTCACCTCTCTCCCGCCGTGACCCCGGGCCGCCTCCATCGCCGCCCTGGCGTCGCCTCCCTATCCGACGCACAACCGCGTGGATCGGACCCCGTGCCCTCGTCATCCGAGGAGGGCGGATGCCCGCGTACCGTGCATCGTAGCCATCGGCTACCCTCGCGTCGTCCCCATCCACCGGCCGGATGGGGGCATCATCCGTGTCCCGGCTCCGGAACCGCCGCATGTCCGGAGCCCCGCTAACCGTAGTGTTATCCCGCACAATCCGAGAAAACTCGTAGTCTCCGAGGGATGGGATCCCCGCCGTAGACCGAACTGCCTCAAAACTCGGTCGTACCCATGGAGCTCCACCTCTCCCCTCTCCATCCTCAGCCACAAACTCGCCCTGATGCGAGCCAGCTCCTGTCCATCCTCTGGCCACCCTGGATGCTCTCTCCATGGCCTCCAGGTGATCTGGTCCGGGACTAGGTCATCCAATAGCCTCCGGGACATCGGCAAGTCGATCCGCCGCTGTGACCCTCTCCGGAGCCACCAGTAGAAGACTCGGGGCCTCTCCCCGTCAACCCCTATCAGAGGAAGCCCTACCGGCCTCCGCACCGCAATGTGCTCCCAACACCAAACCTGTAGTAGCGATGTCATAACCAGACATCGGCCGCCCTTGTACACGACCCCATACAAGATCCTGTACAACCGGCATAGAACAAAACTGCCCCAAGCAAACCTATAGCCGTGGTCTCTCATATCGTAGATCACATCTACGAGCATCCATGGCACCCTGCACCCGCTCTGGTGGCACAGCAAAGTCCACCAACTACTCCAGCTAGCACCCGTGTGAGTGTAGATGCCCCAAGCATCTGGCGTAGTGCCTCGATGTTAACTCCGCCCTTCTCCAGGGCGAAGCTCGGGTCACCGCATAACCGTCCCATAGCACGGCCCTGATTGGCCGTAGGAGTAATGAGCCGTCCTTGTATGGGGATTCTCATAATCCTCCATACGTCCTCTAGTGTGGGAGTCATCTCCCCTGTCGGTAGCCGAAAACATGAAGACCCCGGATACCACCTCTCTGCTAGGGCCGTCAGTAGCCCCATGTCTGTAGATACTTGTGGCATTTTTGCCACATGCAGTAAGCCGGCCTGTGCCAGCTGATCTCGCTCGCTCGTGTCGGAGCGGCCAAGTCGTCTCTCAAACCTCCATATTTCCATTCTCTCGCTCTTTAGTAATCCTCTCTCGCAAACATAAACAACAAAACAATAAACAATCATTAATCAACAATTCAAATAATCAATAATGCAAATTAAAAATTCAACTTTGTGCAATTGATGATATCGCCCACTATTGGACGATATCGTCCCAAATTTGAGCATAATCGTTTTCGATTTCGCAGTTCGAAATCGTCTCTAATTTGACTAAATCGTCCCCCTTTCGACGATTTCGCCCTCGGGCGAAATTGTCGAAATTGAGACGATTTCGTCCCGACGACGTCGACGGCCCAAAAACGGCCGCGATGCTCAAAATTCATCTAAAAAACATGTAAAGTTAAAATTAAAGCATTCTAGATCAGTCTGGACTCTTACCCGTAGACCGCGCCGGACCTCTGTTGATCTGTGCGTCGTCTCCACCATTTTTGCTTCCAGAGCTCTAAAACCAAAAAATGAACAGTAAAAATGAATTAGGGTTTTACCCTATTTTTCTTAATTTTATTCAAAAATAATTTTTTGCTTTTCTGCGTTTTTACCTCAAACGTTCGATTTGGGTAAAAACACGGAGGGGGCACCATAGTAAGTTGTCGTACGATTCGACCAAGAATCGTCGCCTAAAAATGGGAATAATTTTTGCTTTCTCGTAGATCGAGAAGAACTCATCTTTAACGCATTTTCTTCGGAAAATTCGCTAAAGAGGGGGCAAAATGTAGCACCCTAAAATTGGCGCAGTAAAAATGCAATAATTACATTCACCTTAGTAAATAATTTAAAATTCAAATTTAACCTCCCAAACCGCCCGTTAACCGCCGGGAAATCCGTTTCCCCTTTTTCGTGCCATTTTTAGAGGTTGTTTTGACCGTTTGACGATATCGTCGCCGATCAGACGATATCGCCCCATATTTGACGATTTCGTCTGGACTAGGACGTCCAGACGATCTTGTCGCAAAACTGATTTTGCAAAGTTGGAATTTGTTCCAACGGGTCTCCAATCTGGGTAGAAGCGTGTCTGCGCCATTGGGACCCTCCTCCCGTTGGAGATCTCCCAAATTGGGATGATCTCCAACCTCCTAACTTCTCCCCTAAGCCTATTTAGTCTCTAGGATTTTCCCTTCCCAACCCCCGGCCGAAATTCTCTGCAATTCAATTCCATATACGTTAAATCATCTCTATCTTGCATTTGCACTAGTTCCACATCAATTTTGTTGTAGGTACAACACTGTTTTTCAGCCGGAGCCAGCACCTATCGTCGCCGACGAACCTGTTCAGATCGGAGGCGAACCTGTCGAATTCGAGGCGATTTCGTACTGATGCGAGACGATCTCGACTGCAGTCCGTATTAAGGCAATCGATGCCCGAAGTTTGCGTTCCTCAACCCTTTTTCTGTCATTTTATTCTCGCAAATTAGATAATCTATTCAGTGTTTTATATTATCTTGCATTTGGAGTTCACCCATTTAGATTAAGTGCATAATTAAATCCTAATTATCATCAAATTAGCACAATTCATTTCTGTTTCGTGTTTAAGTTGCAGCTTGATAACATTGCCGCCATTTTATATCATTTCCCTCTGTTAGCACCGTAGTATTTTTTGTATTTTGCATCTGTTTTCGGTTTTGCAGTGTCTCTGACGAATTCGTCAGATCTCAGACGATCTTGTCTGATTGCAGATGATTCTGTCGAATCTCAGACGATCCAGACTACTTCAACATCAAAATCTTCTTCAGACATCCGGATCAGGTATTCATCATTTGCATTCTGTAATCTCTCTGTTTCTGTCTTTAAATCTGTTTTTTGTATTCATTGAACTTGCATTTTCATATAGATTAATATAGATTCATTCGGCCAAACCTAGGATATGAATGCTTAAGGTTAAAACGAACACATTTAAACACATTCCAAAACCTAGGCGTGGAAACCGCCGTCAAATGTTTCCTGGTGAACCCACCATCCGTCGAAAAATCATCAAAATACACCTCCCTTGAGAGGCGGGACCTTCGCAAAGTCCTCTCAGTCCGAGGTACCGCACCATCCTTTTCCCATCCTCCTTCCGGGCGCGGATCCTATAGCCTGAAGGTAGGGATGCAAAAAATTTGGAGCGATACAGATATGGCCATTAATCTGGATCAATCCTTATTAAGGTATTAATTTTAGCACAAGTTCCTTCATCTAGCCAATGATCTGAGAGAATACATCTGTCTAATTTTTTTGCTATTAGTTTTTGGCCTCTCCTGTTGTTGGTCCATGTATAGTTGTCTTCTTCAAACTCAACCTCCTATAGATTATTGTTTTGAATAAAAGCTAAGAAATCTCTCATACTTTGGGTTAATTTCCTAATTCCCCTAAATTTTTCATCCAACTTGGTTATGGCATTAAAATCTTCTATGATCATAAATCAAGTTTCTTGTTCTTTACTTCTCATAAAGGCTTCAATCCCACTCCAATATTCTAATCTACCTGGCTGAGTTGTAGGACCATAGACATTGAAAAGGTTGAACTGAATACTTGCAAAGTAGCATGTGACTAAAGAGGCTATCCAATACCTAGTTTTATGAATTGTTACACAAGAGGTTATAGAAGGATTCCAACAAATTAGAATTCCCCCTATTGCTCCTTTAGAATTTATAGCATCATATTCACATCTTGTCCATACTTCTTTCATAGTTTTTTAAACTTCTTCTTTTGTCATTTTAGTTTCCTGGATACAAAGAATATCAGGATTATTACTTAAACATAGGTCCCTGATACACCTCTACTTTGAGGGGGAATTAGCACCCCTTATATTCCATGAGATGATAATAATGTCTCATTAGGGGCTTACCAATATCATTTTGTTGTTTGGAAAAGATAAGTTCAACCAAGTTAGTTTGTGTTCCTTTCTCTATGTTTGCTCTTGCTTCCCTAGATCTTGCTTGATAATTTGAGGCTTTCCTCTTTTTTTCTTGCCTATATCAGGAGTAGATCTTATTATTCTATTCCTCAATATTCTTTCACAATTTTGTATGTCATCATATTTATCCTCTCCTTGCTCTACTACAGAAGCTTTTGACTTATCCTGCTCATTTTCTAGTATTTCCTTATTAATGGCAAAGGTATTAACTTCTAAAATTATATTTTTTTTACCAATTTTTTCTCCTGAATGGTGCATGGTACTTCAAGAGAGTCTTCAAAATTTTATGAGACACATTCCTTAGGTTCATCGAGAATTTTCTTCCTTAAATCAGGATCATACTAAATAGATAGTTCCTTGTAAATATGTTGAAATTACTATATTGTGTCTCGTAGGTTTTGATTTACTTTTTCTTCATAGGCTAAAGTCAAAAGAGTTAGTATTTCTTCCAATATACTTTCTTACTGGTCTCCACTATTTATTTTATTTAATTTTTCTAGATCTATTTTTTGGAAGTTGAAAATCATCTTCATCCAAAACCATTTGTAAGTTTCTCTTGTGGTTTTCTACATATGATTTTGTTGGACTCTTCTTAGGGCATGATCTCTAAATATGCCCCACCTCATGAAATATTCTACATCTAAAATATATTTTTTCATAATCTATGGATTGGTTCCACAACTTATCCCCATACTTAAGGATGATTGATTTTGGTAAATCTTTACTTGTATGAATCATGACCAATATCCAAGCATAAATAGCCAAGAATGCATCTTTTGTAGTATCTAGAATCTCAAAGAATTCTCTTGGAGTGTTTCCTATTGCCTTGAAGGTATTTATTTCCCAATATTTAATAAGCAATCTAAACATCCTGATCCAAATTGGTACTAGGGATATATTTATATTTTCAGGTGTAAAACCTTTATATCAACGGGTAAGGAAGAGTCATGATCTTCCCATAAACAAAGGACTCTCTTTTAGGATTTTTTCTCTTTCTTCCCTAGAACAAAAAATGTCTAGGAAGAAACCTTTGGGAATAAATGATAGAATCACTCCTAGAGACTTCCAACTCCTATCAATCCATTTTCTCAAGGCTAAAGCCCCTAGCCAATACCCATTAAATTTACCAAAAACCACTCTATCTTGGAGCAAAAAGGATCTCTCTAAGGTGCACTCACTAACCTCTACCACTAGATATGATTCTAAGAATTTAACTATAAATCGGCCCATGGAAAGGAAATTAAAACTCAAAATCTATTGAAATTTATTAAAATATCTTATAGCAAATATAATATTTGATGTAAAACTTTATAATAATTTGCATGCAAAATTTCTAATAAAAAGAAGGGAAAAAACTTGGTTGAAAACTTCTCTATCCAAATAGAATGTCTTACCTCACTAAAGTCCTAGCCCTTCATTGCTCCTCCCATAATTTGAACCCTAGCTGACAAATATTTGCAATTTTGTTTTTTATGACTTGAAAATTTGTCACTACCCTTGTTCTGGATGGTTGACTTCACATGGTCGTATTTCCCTCAATATTACTTGGATTCTTTCATATGACCACTCATTTTAAATATATTCAAATTCCACACAAGTTGGTCCAAGAATCAGCTGAATAGGATAACCCTTCATGAAGATATGACTCTTAAAAGATTAGATATTTAAAAAAAAAACCTAATATTTTGTGAAGCAACTATGTGTTTCAAAAAATGTTTAATTTTATTGGTTAGAAAACAAGGCAAATAGCCAAAGCAATAAGGAAGACAAGAAAAAATAATGGAAATAGAGAAGAGAGGGATATCATCCTACAAACATACTTAACATATCAAAGTATTTAGGGGTTGTGAACACAAGGTTAGTAAGAATTTAAAAAATGCAAAGTGTAATTAAGGAAACAATTTATATTTAAAAGAAACATCTAGCATTTGAAAATGTGTTTAAATATAATTATTTTTATTTTGGTTGTATATGAGAATTGATAACTTTTTTATCATTGTATCCTATTAGTCTAATATTTAACTTTCACTGTTTGATACTATAACCCCATAACTCTCGGTTAAATGTGGTGACTAGCTATCATATGGGTGTGAGGTAGACAAACAACATCTCACTAACTCAAACTATAGTTGGATGGATATCACCCATGCTCTTTCCAATTAGTTTTACCCATTGGACATGTCTAAACATAATGACTATAAAATTAGTTTACTCCATTGACCATGTCTAAACATAATGACTATAAAAGAACATAAATATATAAACCAATAGGGGATCAAGATAAATAAAGGGAAAAAGAAAAGATAAAAATCCTCTAGTAAGTATAATTACCATATTTAAAGATCATGTCCAATATATTTACAAGAATAATTAAAATAAATAAGGTTAGAATTCCTTATAGAATGGTTCAAAATGTTTTGAGAGCATCTAAGGATAAAATAGACCCAAAGAATGAATGCAATATTTTCTTGATATCATGAGGGGTAACAAAAAATATTACATTGTATAAAAAACCATGAATGCAATATTTACTTGATATCACGAGGGATGACAACAAAGTTTACATTGTATAAATAAGCAACACAATCCAAACAAATATTAGGGAGCATTGGCTCTAACTATGTTTAGAAAGTTGTGTTAGTGAAGCAATTGAATGTAGTTGAGTGTCACAGGGTACCCTATTAGAATGGAGGACAACATTCAATCACAAATTTAATAACAATAAATATTTATAAAATATCTAAAAAATCATAATGAATATTACAAAACTATAGTTTATCTAGTGTGAATTTATCTCAAATAAATAAATCTTTAATGTTTATAAAAATATAAAAATTATGGTTTATTTTTTAAACATAATGAATAAGAACAAATATAAAAAAATAAAGGATTATATACAAGTTCTAACAAATATATTTTAAAAAATTTATTATCTAATTTAGTAGTGGTTCTATTTTTACCTCTTATAGTGAGTTCATATTTCTAATAGATATTTTACTCTTCAATTTGATACAAATATAATTAAAAAATATTAAAATGATAATTAAACCTAAAAATTTATATTTTTTTTAAATAGGACTTTTAAAGGGTTTTCCTTTCCTTTTACAATTATAGTACAAGAACTATAGGTCACATCAACTAGTCACATGGAGCTATATAACTCTTTTGATGCCATTGGTATTTAAACATTATGTGGGTTGTGGCATTCATATGTCTCAACCATTGAATCAAGGCCTCATAAACAACCTAGAAAGTTATTATTTAAAGTTATATGTAACCTCTATTGGGATCACTTCCATCCAAATACCAAAACATAACAATTGTTGTTAAGTTAATTAAACCATATCCAACTTGTCCTTTAATCAAAGATATTCTTATTTTTTCTATCAAATATATTTATCTTCCTTTAAGTGCTATGTTTCTACAATTAACTTCTTGCAATCATTTTCAAAAAGAGATAAAATATAACTCATCCATTTGTCTTCTAAAATTTTAGTTTCATCAAAATGAAGATCAACACTATGATTGGTTAAATTATTTATTTCTTAATTTCTTTCTCTATAGATATGTTCATATTTTCTTCTCTATATGATTAAAAAAATATAATAATATATTCCTCAAAATCTCTACTTATTATAAAATATAGTAGTGTCTATTCTTTTACAAGATCTAATGAAGTTTAATGGAGACAACTATTCAACTTCCACCTTATTTCTATAAAAATAAAAAAATGTCTACCAAAATAAGTAGAGAAAGTGAAGGCACTCATTCATAAAAGTGATAAAAAAATATCTGTTAAATTTTTCCTTTAATTACATAAAACATTTTAAAATAATCGTAACAGATTATCTTGGTTTTAGTATCATAAGCCATATCTTCTTTATGCAAGTGCATCCAAAAATAATTAATATTTTTGGTCATTTGTTTTTGGTCTACTTTAGAAGGAAAAAAATAAATGTAATTTTAGATGATATGAAAAAAGAAAAGAAAAATATTTTGACATATTTATATAAAAAATATATGTTATTTTTGATGATATAAAAAAGAAAAGAAAAATAACCTTTTATGTCCTATCAAGAGATGGCAAGCTCATAATGCTTCCTCAATCCCTTCTCTTACTATGGTCATTATGGTTGGTGCATAATCTCCATATGATGGTGGTATGCTAACATAGAAATCTCAATAAGACGTTAGAACAACATGGAAAATAGTAATTTATGGCAACACAATATATGGTACAATAAAAATAGAAGGACCTTTTTAATAAATATAAAGTGCAAAATCGTATGAATGCTCACCAGACAACCTTGTGAGCAAATGTGGCCCATTTGTTGAGCCTCTGCCTTTTATGGACTTGCCTAATGACAATTCTCCACACCCTCACTCTAGCAATCTTGATCACACCTTAGACAAAGAGACTCTTTATAGTTAGCTTGGCTTGATAGTACTCACTCATACACTAGACTTCTATTACTTTCTTGAGCTCACACTAGTTCAAATTGCCTCCCATAAGGGATATCTCCCCTATTTATAGAATTATGGAAGCCATGCATGGAGAATTCTAGATGGATACATGGAAATATTTTCTAGAAATATCTTTTTTGAATTCTTCAACATATCCTAGATATATTTTTAATTACATGAGATAGTCAAAATATGGCATGTTGTCCCTATTGAGACACCACAATGGTAAAGGTGTTGGGATCTCCTTGTGGAGACCCAAGTTCGATTTACAAGGAGGGTGGCCCTCAATATACCCCCAGCTAAATTATTTGGTTGTTATTGTATGTTTCCAAAAACAATATAACATGTTTCTAGATATTTTTCTTTTGTACTTTTCCTATGATATTTTATAATTACATGAGATAGTCAAAGATGACATGCTTCTAGAGAATTTTCTTTTGGAATTTTCTTACAATTATATAAGACTTCCAAAAGCACATTTGACTATCTTGGATTTCTATAGATTTTATTATTTACAATATATCTCCTACTTGACAAAGATAATTTACTATGATATTGACACTTTTAGTATTTACTAGTTAATTTTTAACATAACCTATCCCTATCACAATATTCTTCTTATACTACTTTTGTGCAAATATTATATTATAATGTTGTTATTTTATGGTTGCTACAGCCTTCTTGGTGAAAAATTACTATGTCGCAAGCATCCCAAGCAAACTATCAAGTCATAATCTTCTCTAATAAGCCATCCCACTATATATTCTACATGATCCTTATACTTCTACACATGCAAATAACATGAAAACTATATGTCAACATCACTCTCCCTCCTAATTTCTACTTCATCCTTGGAGTAGGCTTGATCTATTATGAGGATGAAATATCTTAATTTTATCATGGTTCACCCTTTTCTTAATAGGTCATCCATGGAACTTCTCAAGCTTGTAGGTCCCATTGTCATACATAGTTACTATCCAATAGGATCCTATATACATTGGTAGAAAAATTTTATGCTTCCTATTTTTGTGTTAGGCATTATACACCCTTACCAATTCATTGGTTTTGAAGGGGGGCCACTTTAGCTTTTTATACCAGTACTCTTTTTCTTTCATCTTCTTATTTGCAAAGTGGTTTTGTGTCTCTTATCGTACTTCATGCAACTAGTATGGTTATACCATCCAATTCTTCATGGATTCCCTTGCACTCTTCTATACCATATCATCATCCATATGGTTGAAAAATTATAATAAATGGGAAGGACAAGATCAATATCACACATCAACTAGAATGGAAAATACATTGTGGCTGACTTAATCATGGCCCTATAAATCTATAATGTTGTGTGGATTGTTTTATCCCATGTGTCAATGTGCAAAGTTGCATCTTTTGCAATGATTTGTCATAATACATGATTAGTTTGTTTCTCTACCCACTAATACTTAGTTCATATGCATCCACCTTCTTGTACTTGATTACAAATCAAGCAGTCAAGCCTTCCACCAATTTGTTCAAGAAATTTATACCTTGATCAAAGACAATCTCCATTGGGCATCTAAAATTATGAACAAATTTTTCATACATGAACTATGCAACTTCTTCCTTTATCCCACACTTCACCATTAAGCTTCATCCTACTTAGATAATTTTTTGCAACAATGATATATTGGTTTCTTCATGTTTTTATAGGAAGCAGTCCAACAATGTAAATTCTCTACTTCTCAAAGGTCCCAAGAGAAAAGATAGGACATAAGTAATTAGTCACTTTTTGATTATTCTCAAAGGCCTGGCACACATCACATGTTTTACAATACTCTATACAATCTTTGAAGAGTGTTGTCCAATGATATTCTACATCCAAAATCCACCTTGTTATAATCTTCCTAGAGAAGTATCCTCCACACACCATCATGGGACTCTAAAATCAATTATTTTTCTTACTTTCATCCAACTGCTTGTCAATATCTCCCATATGTCCCTACTCGATACAAAAATCCCTACATTGTTGAATAGGGTCAACTAGCTTGAGCAATATTCATATTTATTTTTTGAAGTAGAGGTCAACTATCACTAGTTGTATACATATTCCTTTTGAATGGCTTCTATTACTAGCAACATTACATTAAGAAACTCATCATCTTCACATTCAGATCCAATTCCCTCATATGCTCTTGAAAGATAATTTGCATTGATATACTTTTAATCTAGTTAGTCACTAATATTAAAATCAAATTTGTACAAAAGAAGAATCCATATAGCTATTGTTCCTAATGAATTGGGCTTACTAACATACTTGATAGTAGCATGGTCTATAACAATAGTGAACTTTTTCCCCAAAAGATAGTTTCTAAACTTCTTAAGAGCCAAGATGATGGCTAGTGCTTTCTTCTTTATAACTATATAATTTACCTCTATATTGCTCATTTGTCTACTTCCAAAGTATATAGGATGATCATACTTACTACCATATTGTTGACTGAATATGATCTCAAGCACTATTTCAGATGCATCTATGTAGATAATAAAAGGCTTATTCCAATTTGGATTCTTCAATAATAGAGTAATGATCAAGGCCTACTTTCATTCCTCAAATGTAGACTTGGCTTCTTTCTTTGGTTTATAGGGCATCTCATTCTTGAGTAATTTTTTTAATGGAAATTCAATCCTTAATAAATTATTTATGAACCTCCTATAATATACCACATGGTCCAAAAACAATCACAACTTACTCTTGTTGCTTAAAAATTATAGCTCCTTAATATTAACGACCTTTGTAGGATTAGTTAAATCCCTTATTGGGAGACCACACATCCCAATAATATACCTTTAGTGAATCTAAATATGAATTTATTAGGATTAAGTGAGTACTTAGCCTCATTCAACCACTAAAATACCTTCTTAAGAGAGACTAGATGGTATACCTACCTTCTAAAATTACAAAAATCTTCTAGAAAAAATCTGATATAATTTCTAATATAAGGTTCAAATACTTTGTTCATCAATTGTTGGAAATTCACGTGTACTACACAACTTGAATGACATCACTTGATAGGAAAAGGTTCCCCATGGACCTATAGAGTGGTGAAGGTTTTCTTTAGTTGGTCTTTTTCTACAATGCAAACTTGATTATAACCACTATAGCCATTTGCAAAGCTATAGCAATTATCCTGCAACTTCATCCAAAATCTTATCTAAGAAGGCAAGTGGATAGTGGTCTTTCTTTATAGCCTTATTTAGCTTCTAATGATCAATACATACCCTTTAATTTCCTAATCTTCTTCCTTATAATGATAATTAGAGACACCCACTCTAAATTGTCTAGTAGAAAAATGAATCCTACATCCAACAACTTGTCTATATCTTCCTTGATGGACTTGGCAAAATTTGGGTACATACAATATGGCATCTACTTCATAGGATTAGCATCATCAATCAGCTCTATCTAATGCCTCATCAAATCTACTTGTCATAACTCTTTATGCTTAAAAGTGAATAAATGAATGTACCTATGGAAGAGCTAGAAGTAATCCTATTTTTTATGCTCTTCTATTGCATCCTCGAAGTGTATATTTTATAGTCAGTTCTCCAAATCTTCCTTAGAAAACTAATGTGGTAGACTCATTGGATCATCAAGAAGGATGTTAGCCATTGAGACATCCACCTTTTCTTTCTTTTTTTAATTTCACTATCCACCTCACTCTTACTAGTATAATATAAGGTTATCCACTCACCTTCTTCATCTATTTTTGTTGTCTTCAGTGTATAAAATTAAGATATCACGTTTATCTTCACTTGCTTGGGACCCTAACCAATGGTCATGTACCCTTCATGCCAGTAATTAGAGCTAGGGATTTTCTTAACCATGGATTTCCTAACAATGCTAGATAGATTATTGAACCGTCTTTTATGACTTAAAAATTCACCACAAAAGTGACTCCCATGACTGAAACTACTATATCAAAGACTACTCTTGTTGGATTTATTTTTCCTTTATTTAAGTATATCAACTATAAGTTAAATTGATGATATTTCTCTAGCCTTGATATATTGAAAGTATATTCTATCATTATATTAATAGTAGCTCCACCATCTACCATGACATCAATAGTAGAAATACCTTTGCACAAGACTTTAGCTTGTGAAGCATATGGGTTAAATTTTGTGTTGAACATAGTGACTTTGGATTTCCTCATGCATTTGTAACTAAGTCCTTACGCATCTTACTTCATGTTTTTGATAATAATGCTAGTATTTTACCATATGTGATGTTGGTAGTTTGCTTTGACAAATCCTCCATGATTGAGTATGGTGTCTAGCCTACTAAGATTGGAAATATTGAATTCCTAATGTCCTTATCTTTTTGGGATATTCATTTTTCTTTTTGACCTCCTTTCCTTCATTGTAAGTCCTAACATGAGCTTGTTTCATAACAATGACATCAACTTATTTGTTATATTGAACAATATTAACAATGTTAACTAGAGCTTTGCCCTTCTCATTACTTATTTTTCCTAAAGTAGATGCCTTATTAGAATAATTTGTATTGTAATTCCATCTATGTTTACACTTATAGCATACTACCTTAAACAAATTCTTTCTAACACCTTTATTTTTAGATTGGGCTTGTTCAGTTTCTATGTCCTTTTCTTATAACAAATTGATTACAAGTTATCCAAAATAGTTTTTATTAGATATTCTACTTCAGCTATAAAAGTAGAGGAAGATTGACTTATTCCTACAACTAGTGGTACTAATTATAGAACCTGGCTAGAAGCTATTAGAACAATTGGTCTAGTAGAAGTAGCTCCTCCTCCAAACTATTCTCTTGCTACTTCACAATCACATATGCACATTGGATATTGGCATGTTGCTCATCCTTAACCCTTGACCTAATTGTTGCTTTTAGATCTACAATAAAATACTTGCAAAGCATGTTATCCACACCCTCCATGAGGCCATTAGGAAAGTTATCCCTTCATAACTAGCCCTTCATTTTATTTTGAAGCTCTTGCACTTATGCATAGTAGTAATAAAATTTCTCTTCAAGTACTTGAACTCATTGTTGTCTCAATCATCAAATTAAAATATTTGTAGCATGGGTTGTACTTAATAATTTTTTATTAAACTCATTTTGGAAATTTTTGATATGATCTTCTTGTGTTTCATACAATCTCAAAGTAGCACATCCAAAAATGTCAAAAGAAACTTTACCCATTGATAACTCTTTGTTAAGCCATTATAAATACATGTTATCTTATATTATTGAATGAAGTTCTTGGTATCTTCAGAAGATTAGGCTAAAAATATAAGAATTTTTTTTCATATTTACTACAACTTTGGAATCCCAACTACAAATACACCTAGTTAAAGATCCAAGGGCTCATGAAATAGAAGCTAAATATACCTATAGAGTATTGTGATTACCAAATTTACCAAATTATACCTTTCAATTGCTTAATCTTACAAGGCATATGTATGTATGTATGTATCTATGTAGAATTATATTTTGATTATGTCCATAATGGTTTCCAAGTCAATATTAACTACTATGTCATCATCAATAACAAAAAAAGTATTAGGTGGGATTCAAAACCTGATTGGATTAGAAGGGAGTATCTTAGGTTGGTTGAGCTACTTAGACCACCAAGATGCCTAGTGAACAGAAAGTGTACCTCCAAAGATATATGGAGGGACTATTTGAAATTCATATAACAAAAATTTTCCTTCACAAAGTATGTTAGCTTATGATGAACTCTAAACCTCTCAATAATTTAGGAATAATTAGTACTAGACTACCAACCAACAAGACCAACATTTGACAAGATGGGGAGAACTACACATTTCTTCTGAAAGTGAAAATGTGATGTTTTTTTTTCCAAAATAAAAGCATCGATGTGGATAAAATTAAAGACCTCAAGAAAAATATTAATCTCTATCATATTATCTGGCAAGCTATTAACCATAGGATAAAAACCCAAGAATTTCCTTGAAAAAACCTTGTGACATTATGGTAAAAGGAGGAAAGTGTTTTAAAAATTACACAAGTAAAATTTGAACCTATAATATTTGCTCTACAAAATCTTCAACACTACATGTGCTAGATGAGTTAGGAAAATTCCTTGCTCCTTGGAGACAAGGTCATACCCTCAACCCTACACAAAATGTGTCAATGCTATGGAGCATAAGAGAAGAGCACAAAACTTACAATGACCTAACTATATAATGTCTCAAACACATCTATGTTGGTCAATACACCTATACATTTGGCTAAAGCCAAAGTATCACATCCTTCGTCATGTAAAACAAGCATTTATGTATACCTAAAAATAGTTTCTAATAAAGAGCAACCAATGATGTATTCTAACTAGAATCTTATACAACCATCCATTTTTCAATGGTATTCATAGTGCCAAAAAGAATGGAAATTCAAGTCCAAATAATTAAAATCTATCCATGATCACCAAAATAAAAGGCAATGTGTAGGATATTAGAATATTTTGCATGCCAACCATAAGGGAAAAAAATCAAACCTATGGCAGTAGGGCTAAGAGAGAGTAGAAACACCTATCCTATAGCCATAATAGCAATGAGCCCATTTGAGAAGATCACATTAGGGCTATGATCAAGGCAATAAGGATCTAAAAATAAATATGCTAAAAAAGGCATTCATGCTTAATAAATAGGATGCAATGGGAATTAAACCCTAAACCATCACAATGAGTTATATAATAAAAATTTATTAACCACTAGATCATATCACCATGATAAGAGGAGCTCACATAATGCTTCTTGAAAATACCATGTATTCTCTTCCTAAAACACCCTATAAAATAGATTTTTATAAGTGGGATTCGATCTTACAACCTATCTAATTACATTCATCAAAAGACATCCCACTATACAAGTCAGTAAGAGATTCAGATGTGTAGCATTTATCATGGCTTGACAAATATTATGTGTACTCAACTTCCCTTCTAGAATGAAATATGCACTTCCTTTAAAAAATGTCATCAACGAGACTTTAACCACTATCATTTTAGAGTAAAAATATTTAGCCTTCATGAGATAGTCAACAAATATACACACCTAGTTGTGAGGAATAACATGTTCCTCTTTTAAAATTTAAGGTATCCTAGAATAAAATATTAGCAAAATCTAGCACTAGTGAGAATTGAACTCATGCCATCCCCTTATCATGCCTCCAACTCGTATATGCTAGCTGACATGCCCATACACCTTATCAAGAGCATGATGAATGTCATGGCCTTGATCAAGATATGAAGTTGTCATTCTTATACAATTCCTCCTTAGAGATATGTCCAAATAATAGTGTATATAGATGGCATATAAAAAATAAGGCATCAAAATTCATTTTTTTAACTTAAAAATACAAATATTCCCTCCAAAATGCAAGGGAATTTGTGTTCTTCTTATTCCTTATATTTCCAAACAAAAAATATTTTTCTTCATAAAAGGGATGTCTCTTTGTACCCACTCTGATATCATGTTATATTTCATAATACTTTTCAGAATAAACAAAAGCATATAATTCATCACATATCACATGTAAAAGCATAGAGAAGCAAAATAAAAAAACAATAAACAAAATAAAATTAGCAATAAATGAAAATATGTCATGTTATATTTCATAATACTTTTCAAAAATAAACAAAATCATATATTTCATCACATATAATAAATAAAAGAGAAGAATGGGGTGCTTTTGGGCACCCAATGAAATGTCACAGTAATGTCACACCAATGCAATGGATTCATTAGTAGAGGATTATTCATATCAAATCCTAAACATAAATAGTTGCATCATCTTAGCTAACATAGCATTAGGATTTAGAGCTAAATTATAAGTTACACTATTATCCATGATAGTAGTTTAACTAATATTGTTGGTAGAATGCATCAAATCATTACATAGTAATTGCTTGTAGGTATACATATTACATAATTTTAGCCTAGGACAAATAAGATTATATTATTAATATTCCAACAAACTATAACTTTTAGTTTATAGTTTCTTAGCTAATAAATAACTTTCAAAAGAATGTGAAATTATAAGTTTCAAAGACAAAAGGATAATTGAGACGTCCCACCTTACAATTTTACTAATAATATATGTATGGATTATATTAAGGAACATCTTATGAGGTTTCATATTTAAAGTTATCTTATTCTTTTTATTTGTAAGGTATATTTAAAAACACCCTTCAATCATGAGGGTTGGACAGTTTTTTTTGTTTTATGATAAATAAGTTTAAGATTCATACCTCATTCTTTATGCATCAAATCTATTTAAATAAATTATTATATAATATTTTTTTCAATTGGTTATATGGGATTGAAACGAATCCCACCGGTATTACTTCATCACCACATAGTGGTATGACAATAAAGCTTAGATATTATTTATGTATTGCTTGGCAAGATTTGAACCTTGGTTTGATCCTTAAATGTCGAGGAATCTAATTGATTGAGCTAATACCAATTGATAAATTATCATATAATATTATAAAAGATTATATTATTTTTTCGTTACATAGGGGAGTTGGTTACAACCACTATTTTTAGTAATTGGCAAGCACAAGGTTCAAACCACAGGGACTACTCCCAACAGCCTATTTGTTTTGTTGTTGTTGACCCGATGTGAGATGGAGACCACCGATCACTCAGGGTTTGTACCATTATCGTCAGTCTGGCACGCACTCAGAGGATTCAGTATGGACTACTACCTTTGCTAAAGTTGGTAGCGTGCCCCCAAGGTTTGAACCTAGGTCTCTTCTTGAAAAGTACTTTTCCGGTTAAGCCTTTGCCAATTCACCTAGCCCTTGGGGGCAAAAGGATTTATGGTAAACCAATGTGATTTGAACCGAAGTGGTGTGGACCCCCACCATACAGATCACGTTCCTCAACTGGCCACCTCACACCAACTCGGTTGCAGACTCACCCTTATAAAATATTATATTATCACAAACCACTTATTACAATTGTGTTTGTCATAATAAGAATTTGAACTCTCATTATAGATATACAGTTGTAACTTGTTAACATTGTTTCACAATGCCTAGGATACATACCATTATGTACTATTTTTAATTGATTGTGTGACCTTAAAACAAGTGTTGCTCTTACTACATTATGGCCACATTACCATGGTATTTCAACAAATCACATAGTGTTATTACAACAATTGTATTGTCATAATATCTAGGAAATTGAGCCCTAATGAGTTGATAGTGTTATATAGTCTTCTTAATAAGGTTAATAAGCTATATGTGGTTTCTTTTAGAGGTTACTCTCATTAAAATATCATAATATTACATCTGCTATTAGGTCAATTAGAGCATATTCATCTTGCCTTTCTATAAAATTTTCATCTCTCTCGTTATTTTCATTAAAATATATAATCTCTCTTGGCTAGTTGCATTTAAAACTTTGAATTTTACTAAAACAAAAATTGGTACCATAGTTTCCTAAACTATTTGCTACCCTATTTCCTTGTCTACAATTATATTGGAGTTTATAAGATACTTTTTTTTTTTTTTGCATAAAAATGTTAGGATAAAGCAAGGGTTTTGAAAGGGTCTTTATCCCCTTATACTAGGGTTTGAACTTGGGTCTCCTAGATGAAAACCCAAAGGTATAACACTATGATATCCCTTAATGGATAAAATTTTAGTGTAAAGTGTGGGTTTTTGAAAAGGATCTAGTCCCCTCATATCGAGGTTTGAAATTGGGTTTCCTAGAAGAAAGAATTTATAAGATACTACCTCCATTGATAATTTATGTATTTCAAAATAATGTTATTATCTTTTCAATTCCTACTTACTTTTTTACTATAATAGTAATAATAATAATTTATGAATCCCCTCAATTAAGATATATCCCTAACCTTTTTTCATGGCTATCTTGATCCCCATAAGAAATGTCTTATTATATTTATAGTTGTATATAGAATTTCATATGATTATAGAAATATTATAAGAAGTTTATATTCATTATCATGAAAAACACCACCTATACTTCTAAAATATCAAACTAACTTTGATTAAGCCAACTTCAAAATATTTTATTTTTATTATAAATTGATTTACATCCTTTACACTAAACCCATTATCACATGATATCGCCTCTACATATACGTTAAAATCCAAATCCTATAACCAAATAATTAACATATCCTTTTTATACCTAATATTTTCTATGATAAATACCATATATATAATACATTTTATAGAGAAGCAATGGTACGAACCTAAATTTAACTATAATTCTAAAACTTATGTAGAGAAAGAAAATTATGTGCCTAAAAAATATTTTAAAATTTCTATTATTAGAAATATAACGTCTAGGAGTTAGGTTAATTAAAGTTAATTTGATCTTGCTTTAAAGAAGAGGTGGTGTTTCTCAATTTCTCATCTCCTAATCATAAATTCAATAACCAACTATGAGCGTAAGAGATCAAGATGGCCACGAAAAACAGAGACTTAAAATTTACATTATCGTCACATGATATCACCTCTGCATATACATTTAAAATTCAAATCCTATGACCAAATAGTTAACATGTCTTTTTTTTCATACCTGATAATTCCCCTGAAAAGCTACATTTTATAGAGAAGCAATGGTACAAACCTAAATTTAACTATAATAAGAAAATTACGTGAGTTAACTTGGTTGTGCCTAAAAAATATTTTAAAAATTCTATTATTTTTTAAATCATAATTTCTAATTAATAGACTATTTTTCTAAATGATTTATAATGCTTTAGTTTTCAAACAATCCGATCAGCGTATTAACTTTTTCACATTATATTATTTATATAATTTTATTAATTGAGTATATATTTATTTATTTATTTTTATTTGATATGTTAAATTTGTTTGTAAGTGTCTAACTTTTGATATAAAATTATATTTAAAAATAAAAAGAAGGAAGAATGAACTTATTGATTGATTACTTCTATTTTTTTAACTATTTATTTGTTAACATTTATTTTATTAATTGAATCTTAAAAATTGGAGGAGAGGATTGGGATACTATGGAGAAAGCAGCGGCACCAAATTTTTTGGAATAAAGGTTATAACATATTTTTTTGATCAAGCAGCAATGGATTCTCTAGAGTAAGCAACGATAACAAATTTTTTGGAACAAGGATTAAAGTTGTTTTATTGGATCCAGCGACGACGGATTCTTTGGAGCAAGTGATGGTAGTAGATTTTTTGGAACAAGAGTTACATCAAAAAAAATTTAGATTAAGAAGCAAGGACAGTTTCTCTGAAGCAAGCAATGACAGTAGATTTTTTGGAACAAGAGTTAAAGCAGTTTTTTGGATCAAGCAATGGCGGTGAATTCTCTAGAGCAAGTAACAATAGCAAATTTCTGGAACAAGGGTTAAAGGAGATTTTTTGGATCAAGCAATGGCTATAGTTTTTTCTTTTTGGATTAGTTCGACGATGACAGTTCTAATGAAACAACTAGCAAAAGAATGAGTGGGGATCTGAGTAGAGGAGCACGATCTAAGTGGGATCTGAGTGGGATCTATATTGTGAGATGAAGATTTAAATTTTTTGTGAAGACTATCAATGGAGGGAGAGAGGGTGGCCCCCTAGGGCCACCCGATTTTAAACTTTAAGGGGGTGGTTGTGGGTTCTTCAGTGTTTAGCCCTGATAGAGTTGGTAAAGCGTATGATTCCCTGAAGAAGGCTTGGGTTGGTGCGATGGGTTCAGCGTCAGTGGGCGGTGTCGAAAAGGTGAACGACTACCTTCATCGCAAGGAGGAGCGACCACGGATTTAGGTGCAGCCTGAAGTGGTGGCAAATGAGGTAATTTTCTTACAATCCAAGGCCCTCATTTGTAGATTCATTGGAATTAGGGCAAACCTAAGAAGGATTGAGGGATGGACAACGTGATACTAGAAAACTGAAGGCAAGTATGACATTGTTATTTTTGCAAATGGGTATTTTTTAGTTATTTTTGATAAGGAGGATCAAAATAAAATTTTTGAGGGTGGCCCTTATTTCATGGGGTAAGTGGGGCTATACATGAAACTGTGGCATGCAAGGTTCAATCCGATAGAGGAACTACCTTTAATTGTCCCAGTGTGGACCAGACTTCATTGTTTACCTTTGGAGCTTTGGAAGGAGGAGATTTTTAGAGATATTGGTGAGGCCATAGGGACCTTTGTTTTGATCTCTGATCTTACGAAGAGGAGGAAGTTTACTACTTATGCTAGGATTTGTGTGGAGTTGGATATATCCAGTCCTCTCCTAAATTCTATTGACATCCAAATTGGGGAGGTGGTACGGGTTCAAGCTCTTGACTATGAGGTGATCCCCTTTAGGTGCAGATGTTATCATATTTATGATCACCTAGCAAGGGATTGCCCCAAGAATACTAAGATGAAGCAGAAAGAGGAGCCCCATCAAGGGAAAGGTGTGGAAGTGGGGGAGGAGGATGGTTTTTGTGTGGTTATAAACAGGAAAAGATTGAAGGTTGGTGGTCGAAAGGGTAAGGAGCATTTGGAAGTTCCTTTCAAAAATTAGTTTGATGTCTTGGGATCTAGGTCTAGTGAGGTGGATGTGGATGTTGTGGGGGAGGGGATTTCCCCTCTCATGAGCAGGTTGTTCAAGATGATTTGGTGTCATTCCCTTGTAGTAGGGGTGAGGCCCCAATAGAGATGTGCAATCCAAAAAATTTTAGAACTCAGAAGGAGGAGGTTGGGCCCTTGGAGGAGTCGATTCTAGTGAAGGCTAGGGATGCAGTTGAGGATGATACAGAGAGGGAGGAAAGAGTTATCAAGGTTGAGGGGGATGGGAGGAGAGGAATGAGAAGTAATCCCTTAGGGATTACATCAAGCACCCCAAGGAAGCATCAAGGAGGGAAATAACATGTGGCTGGAAGAAAATTAAAAAAGGACAAGCGAGATAAGGAAGGGGAGCATTTGGTGGAAGCGAGGATTATGCAAACTATTGATTCACATTTCAACTCTTTCTCCAAATGAAGATTATTTCATGGAATGTGAGGGGCTTGGGGGTGAAACCCAAGCAGAATGTTGTGAAGTATTTGATTAGACAATATCATCCTTATTTGATGTTGATTCAAGAATCCAAATTGAGTTTAGAAGGAAGCTTAGTAGTTTGCAAGAGAATTTGGAAGGAAGCTTTGAGTTTAGCGGTTGCTGCCAAGGGTAGTTCTAGAGGATTGCTTTGTATGTGGGATCCTAGGAAGATAGAGGTTGTGGATGCAGTGGTAGCTACAAGAATTTTGGAGATAAGAGGGTATCTGCTTTCAAATGTGGCTCCCTTTCAAATAGTTAACTTTTATGCTTTGGCTAATATAAAAGAAAAGGTGGAGCAGTGGAGGGCAATGGAGGTAATTTTAGAAAGAGGGAAGGAGATGTTTCAAATAGTTGGAGGGGATTTTAATGCTATTGCTTCATTGGAGGAAAAGCAGGGAGGCTCTAGAGTCTTGGACGTGGGGAGTCATTTGTTCATTGACCAAATGGATAGGTTAGGTCTTAGAGATGTGGTTTCAAAAGGCTGCTTGTTCACCTAGAGTAATAGGAGACTAAACTTGGACCATATCCAAGAAATATTGGATCATTTTTTAGTTGATGACTCCTGGGCAGCAAGAGGAATAGTGTTGTACTCAGATATTCTCTCTTTTGTGGGATCTGATCATTGGCCAATCTCTCTTGATGTCTTGAGTTGGATTAAACCAGGGAACAACCCTTTTTGATTTCAACTTGCCTGGCTCGACCATGAGGGTTTCAAGGATTTGATCCTTAGATGGTGGATGGAGGGATGCCCAAGATTTGGAACTACAATGTTTATATTTTTTAAAATATTGTAGTATGTGAAAGAGAGGCTAAAAGAATGGAACCATCTAGTTTTTGGGAATATTGAGCGAGAGTCCCAAGAGGTAGTGCGGGCTCTTAAGTAGGTGACTGAGAGGATTCATTTGGAAGGTCTATCTCGAGAGCTCTTAACCTAGGAGATAGAGGCATTGATGAAGGTGGAGGAATGGGAGCGAAAGGAGGAGGTGTTCTGGAAATAAAAGTCTAGAATCACCTGGCTGAGGGAGGGGGATAGAAATACAAAAAATTTCCATCGATCAACCATGGCTAGAAGGGAGTTTAATTTTATCAAGTCTCTAACCTGTGAAAGGGGGTAGGTCATAAGGACATGGAGTGAGATGTAGGGGGAAGCAAGGAGGTACTTCTCTGATATTTTTTCGAAGGTTCCTTTGGATGATGAGGCACAATGAGAGATATTGGAGTCGATTCCTCCTTGTATCTCGATCGAGCAGAATTTATTCCTAGCTAGAGAGGTGTCTTTGGAGGAAGTGCAAAGGGTAGTCTTTGAGATGAAAAAGGTAAAACTCTAGGACCAGATGGGTTTCCAATTGAATTCTTTCAATTTATGTGGGAGGAGTTGGGGGAGGAAATCCTACAAGTAGTTGAAGAGGCCAAAAGGTCTAAATCTATCTTAAGAGCTATGAACTGTACTTTTATTGCTCTTATTCCAAAAAAGGATGGGGCTTCCTCGTTGGATGAGTTTCGACCCATTTCCCTCTATAATTGTATATATAAGATTATTTCTAAGGTGTTGGCAGAGTGTTTGAAGGTGGTTTTACCAGCCATTATATCTGAGGAACAGGGTGGATTTGTGCAAGGGAGACAAATCATGGACCAAATTATATTGGCATAGGAAGTTACTCACTCCATGAGACTCAGTAAGGAAGGTAATATGTTTATTAAACTAGATATGTCCAAAGCCTATGACCAAGTTGATTGGAGTTTTTTGACTAAAGTTCTACAAAATTTTGGGTTCGAGGATAGGTGGATCGATTGGGTGGTAACTTGCTTTTCCAATCCTACTTACTTGATCTTGATAAATGGTGTCCCATCAGAGTAGTTTGGGGTAAGTAGAGGCTTGAGACAGGGAGACCCTTTATCTCCTTACTTGTTTATTATTCAAGTGGAAGCCTTGGGTAGGACTATCCACAAAGCTAGGGAATCCTAAGAAATAAAAGGTTTTGTAGTGTCTAGGGGGCTGTGCCTCTAACACATCTGTAGTTTGTGGATGATTCTACTTGTATGGGGATAGCAAAGATCAAGGAGGCCAAGGGGTTTAGAAGATGTTTGGATCTATACGAGAGAGCTTTGGGTCAAGTTATCAATGAAGATAAGTCTAAGGTTTTCTTTTTCAATGTTGATAATAGGGTGCAAACCCGTATCCTTAATATTTTAAATTTCAAGAAAGGCTCGGTCCCCTTTAAATACCTCGAGCTTCCAATGGTAGGAAGACATCTTGGAAAGGAATCTTGGAGGACTCTTATAGATAAAATTTGATGTAAGTTAAATAATTGGACCCATCGATGGCTCTCATTGGGGGGAAGATTGACTTTGATAAAATCAGTGTTGCAGGCTATTTCGATCTTTCAATTTATGACTATGATTGGTCCCAGGCACTATGTTAAGGAGATTGATAGAATTTTGAGGGAATTTCTTTGGGGAGGCTCAAAATTGAAAAATAAATGGAGTTTGGTAAAGTGGGATTCGATCTACCTCCCACTAAATAAAGGGGGGTTGGGTATCCATAGATTGGTTGATCAAAACTTGGCTTTATCGGCTAAATTATTGTGGAATTGGATGTTGGACCAATCCAACCTTAAGTCAAAGGTTTTATCTACGAAGTATGGGGATGGGGTGGAACCAATTTATGGCCTCCCCTTTAAGAGAGGGGGTCCATTATTTGGACTACAATTAAAAATGCTAGTATTATTATTACTACAGGGCTATTTTGGAAAGTCAAAAATGGGAGAAAGGTAAAATTTTGGGATGATGCATGGGATCAATACCAACCAATTACTACATAGTTTCCAAACTTGAGTAATGTTGTAGATATTTTTAAGAATGCAAATTGGGTCTATGTTAAGGACTTATGGGAGGAAGATGAAGGGGGAGTGGGTTTGAGGAGGTGGAAAGACCTCTCAGTTTGGAGATAGATAGTTGAAGAAGACAGGGATAGTCTAAGGGCTATTTTGGATCAAAGGTAGTGCTCGTGGTTAGAAGAGGACTCTTTGGGATGGGGAGACAAAGGAAATGGATAGTATTCCATCAAGAAGGGATATGACTAGCTCATAGAGGGATTGGGTAGGGAGGGGTGATTTGGAAGAAGGTGTGGAATTCAAGTATCTGGTTGAAAGTCAACATTTTTATTTGGTTAGCCATTCAAAATAGGATTTTGACTCAGGATAATCTTTGTAAGAGGGGCTTGGTGGGCCTAGAATGGTGTGTGCTCTATTATGGAGTGGGAGAATCTATGGACCACCTTCTAGTTTGATGTCCCTTTGCTAGTTGGATCTAGGAGCAAGGTGAAAGGATGTTTAATTTACCTCGACTTGGTGATGTCTCATTGGAGCAGTTCTTTGATCTATGGGGCTCTAGGGGGCCAGGTGTGGTTGGAGTGTAACAAGCATATTTTTTGTGATGAGTGCTCATCTAGGGAGTCAACTCTCTTGAAAATTTTGCTCAATATTAGAGAGGTTGTAAGAGGAATCAAAGGTTCCTAGCTTATGCCCAGAGATAAGGAGTTATTGAATCTTCTTGGGATTGTGATCCCTAGGTGGGTTCAGTCCCAATATTTATGGAATTGGAGCTCAGGAGTAAGGAAGGTTCCTCCTTCTAAAAAGTTGGACAAGGGAAGGGAAGTGGAAGCCACCATCGATGGATTGGGTTAAGGTTAACACCGATGGTGTTGCTCGTAGCAATCCGGGGGAGGTAGGTATTGGAGGGGTGGGTCGTACGCACGAAGGGATGATGGTTTTTGGCTTCCATCGAGGCATTGGGAGGAACAACAACATGGTGGTAGAGGCCATGGCCATTTGTGAAGGCTTAGCCATGGCTCTTAAGCAAGGATACTCAAGAATTGAGGTGGAGTCTGACTCTCAGGTCCTAATCAATAGGTTGAACAAGCAGGAGGAGGGGGAAAATGGAATGGAGGGTCCAACGGGTCTTGGACAATATTATGGGTTTAAAAAATAGAGCACAAATAAAATTTCTCCATGTGGTGAGGGAAAAGAATAGAGTTGCAGATAAGTTGGCTAACTGGGGAATAGAGAGAGGTCATCATTGGTGGGATTATGGTAGGGGATAAAACTTGGGGGAAGATTATATGGACTTATAGGTTTTGCTTTGATAGGATTACCCCAATGATGGGGAAGGAAGTAGTACCAACATGGCAACTCCTGGGAGGAGGGAGTAATTACGCACATGGAGAATGAAGGCCTCGGTGTTTCATGATTAGGAATTGTTTGAATCTCTATGTACGTGGGAAGGTGGGGATAGGATAGACAAATAACAATGGATATTGGTAGGATGAGATGGTGGAGTTGCAGGAATTTGTAATTGCCATTGGAAATGAAGACCTCTCAAATGCGATTTCGAGAGGATATGTTGTATACAAGGAAAATACATCGATGGTTTATCTTATTGCAGTTCTAAGGAGTCCTCCTCTAATATGTCATTCAGTGCTTAGGTGTAGCAATGCTCTTTTATGCAAATTTTGTTTATTCTCTAATTGGGCATTTAGCCTCCATGGGATTATAGGCATGTATATCTAGAGGCACTTCCAGGCTGTGGCCCATGTATGGAAGGCCTTGCGACTATGTAATCTGGTTTTTGTTTAATAAATTTTAGTCTTTTTTTATCAAAAAAAATAATAATGTTATTAATATTTCTTATCAATTTCATTCTAATATTATATTAGTTTTTTAATGGAGAGTCGCTTACACTTAAAATACTTTTTAAATGTTTTATTTTCTAATATTTACTTTTATTAATATTTATTTATCAATTTCATTATAATATTATATTAGTTTTTTTTAAATAGTTTCACTTACACCCATCCTATATGTAATGAAGTTAGGGTCATAGGGTAGTGACCCTTAATAGTTTGGCATCATGCACGCCTCTTAGAGTGGTTTCTTAGAAATTGAATCATAAGAATATGCTACAGGATATGTCTTCCAATGTCCAATGGCCCTACACAATGCAAAACAACCCATGCACATAACTATAGATTTAATGGGTTAATAGCAAAAGCATTCGACTATATTCACATGCATTGGCATTGCAATGTAAGCATAACACAAGAGAGCACACACATCATTTGGGAGCCAAGAGAATATTTATTATATTGCACAAGGGGTACTGATGGTCCAATATTACAACTCAACCTGAGGCCCTTCAAAACTCTCTTACAACATCATGGTTGACTCAGCATGATAGCTCAATAAGGATAGGCTTAACACTCACTTATTGGTGCTCGATGGGATCACAAGCCTTGAGTCTCATTCAATCGGTCCTTCACTCTTACACACATGGACTTTACACAAGGTGGTCATTAACCTCAATCCTTATTGTTTTCATGGCATGATGTTCACCTAAATTCTGGATAGCGCTAAACACATTCACAAGATTGTTTGTTCACACATATTGACCCACCCATTAGCTCTAGGAAAGCATGCAACATGGTGGTCTCGGATAGCACACCTTACCCATATAGCCAAGTTCTCACCTTTAGCACAAGTAACACAAGGTAAAGTGGTACTTCTCTCACTTTGGTAGCTTGATCTATGAGGTAGCCATAAGAGTTGGTGATAGGCTGTCAAGACACAACCACCCTATCACAATCCTCCTCAACATCAAAATTGGTGTCATCCTCAACATTGATATAATTCTCATTGTACCCCATTATGGGAAAGGTCCCTAGGAGGGTCTCTAATGTCTTATTTTATCTAATTTACACTATTTCTTTCTTCAACTTGTCCTTGAAACTCTTACTTGACTAGCCACCTGATGGTATGTCACTTTGCCCGCCTCATCAAGCCCATTGGTTGATGGCTCATGATGAGGTTATCCCATCCTTGCTTCACTTGTATTGGTAATTTGGGTACCCAAGATGCTCATGCCATGGTACTTTTACCTAGAATGACCTCATATAAAGATTTCATGTGAACTCGAAGTCATCCTCTAAAAGTAAGTTATATGCCCTAGATGGCATTCATCTCTTTCTCAATGATATCTTTGTCCAGTTCTTCTTTATGATGAATCATGGTAGCTTGTTGTTGTTGAGGATGCTTCCTTTGGGTGTGGTATGATAAGTCTAACATCTTAGCCACTAGCTAGATTGTCAATTCCCCTTTCCTTTTTGGGACTAGCTCCTTCTTTTTTGGTTGGACTAGGCTCTATTTTATGATTGCTTATTTGCCTTCCAATCATTCTTTGACCTATCAAAATATTGACTAAATCCTCTTCTATTCCTAGATTCAAATCTTGGGGTATTTCCACCCCCTTTGATCTTGAGTCTATAGTCAAAAAATCCCTTAATAGCTATGATAGCTTCTTTGATTATATTTGGCTTGTAGTGATGGAGCTCCTCTTAAGCCCACTACTTCAATCAATGCTAAAACAAGAACAAATTTTTATTTTTTTAAATCCACTTCACTTCGACCAAGAAGTCCTAGAATACCCTCATGTAGTCCTGAATCTTTCTAATGTGTTTTAGCATCTAAAGCTTGGACCTCGCTAGCTAGTTTTTATTTTTGGATTGAAACCACTTGGTTAAGATCTTGAGTTCTTCCCATGATTCAACCCTCTAGGTGACTTTTCCCTCTGCCATATCATCTACCAAGTTAATCCACTAGGTGTGGGCAATACTCATCAAGTACCTTGCTGCTATTCTTACTTGTTTTTCACTCAACAAGTTCCCCAATGCTACCAAGTATTCTCCCATGTCCCAGAAGAAACTATTTAGGATGCACACATCTCAAGATCCATCATAATACTCTAGCTCCTTTAGTTTGGGTCATTTGGAGTTTAACAAGTGAACCACAACCATCAGGTTGATTGCTTAAGTCACTCGATACCCAATAACTTATTGCATCTTTTCATAAGTTGTCATGCTCTCCTCCAATCTACACAAAAATCTAGATACAATGGATTCTAACAATTCAAATCACTATTCTTGACTCTCCTAATCTAAATGCATGTCGATTGTACCCTCATCCATGGCCATTATCTTATATTCTAGTTCCCCTACTCTTTGGGAGACCCATTCCAATCCTTTCATCCATCGTGCTTGACTCAAGTGACGGGTTGTTCTATCCCTGCTACAACCTTGCTCAACTATGTCATATTACTCTCCTCACCCATGAGGTTGTTTTTCTAGCAAGAACTTCTAGCTCTTGTATGTACCATATCACTGATGTATTTGAATAGAGCATAGGGTAATAAAGTGTGTTCTAGTTATGGGCCATTAATGCCTCAATTGCGAAGCACGGATTCTTGCCATTACATTGCACAAAGATGGTGTTATAATACCATAAAGGTGCTTACTATTACATTGCACGGGGGTGGTGCTATTACACCCATAGGGGTGCTTACTATTACATTGCATGGGAGTGGTGCTATTATGTTCATAGGGGTGTTTGCTATTGCGCTACACATGGGTGGTGCTATAATACCCATGGAGGTGCTTGCTATTGCATTGCATAAGGGTGCTTATTATTATGCCCATAGAGATGCATTCTATTACACTGTTAGGGGTGTTTCAATTATGAAACATGAGATGTTGTCATTATACAACATGAACACTTTGAATACAAAGCATGGGTACTACCATTATATTGTACAAGATGTTGTGAATGGTAGAATGCACACATTGGCTTGAACGTTCATTTATAAAAATCTCACAATGCTTTGGATGTTTGACTATGGAGCATTCAACACACAAAGGGTTTGGTGCCCGATTATAAAATGCTCACAATATTGGGGATGTTCAATAGCAAAGCATTCAACACATGAAGGATGTAAGGTTACTTTCACAAACACCATAAACTAGGAAATGTAGTGTGTGTAATACTTAGTCGTACGACAACTGGAATGTTGGTACCAACTAGGTTGGCCTCAGCTTCAAAGGGCTATCTACAACTTGGCTATGATATCAACTATATTATAGTTAAGATCATAGGGCAATAATCGTTAAGTAGTGGGTATCATACATGTCTCTTAGAGTAGTTCTTCAAAATTTGACTCGTCAGAAGATGCCACGGGATACACCTTCTAGTTTTCAATGACCCTACACAACACAAAACAACCTATGCACAAGACTATAGCTTCAAGGGGTTAATAGTAGAAGCATTCAACCTAAATTCACATGCATTGGCATTACAATGAAAGCATACACATCATTTGAGGGCCAAGAGAATATTTATTATATTACACAAGGGAGACCGATGGTCCAATATTACAACTCGATCTGAAGCCATTCAAAAATCTCTTACAATGTCATAGCTAGCTCAACCTAACAACTCAATAAGGATAGGCTCAAGACTCACTTACTGGTGCTCGATGGACTTATAGGCCTCAAGTCTCATTCAAGAGGTCCTTCACTCCCACACACATAGACTTTGCACAAAATGATCACTGGCCTCAATTCTTCTTGCTTTACAGCATGGTGCCTCTAGATGGCACTAAACTCCTTCATACGCTTATTTTTTCACACACACTAACCAACCCACGGGCTTTAGGATAGCATGTAACACACCTTGCTCATATAACCAAGCTCTCACCCTTCACACAAGTAACATGAAGTAAAGTAAAGTGACACTTCGCTTTCTTTGAAAGCTTAATTTATGAGATAGTTGTAAATGTTAATGATAGGATATCAAAAGGCAACCACCCCATTATACCATAGTTTACACTTTGGTCTCTTTGATAAAAATCTAAATACATAATAAAGACACTATTATATTAGTTTTTATAAAGTAAAAATTCAAATTAACATTTAAAAGGAAAAGTTGAACTATTCCCTTTACTTCAAGATCTAAAGAGGAAAAAATAAAACTTAATTTTTTTAATAATTAAAAACAAAATAACATTAAAAAAAACTTTAGAGTTACCATTTTCATCCCTCAGCCTTACAAATAACTTTTTATCCTTATATAGATTTTTATAAACATATATTATTGGTGATAATTTTTGAATGTTAAGTATGTGGCTGCCTATTGGATGCTTGAAATAATTTGAATATGGTGAGCACTTTGGATCACATATTCCTTTTCACGAAAAACAAAAATATGCGCTTTCTCATTCCTGGGACAATGTTTTAGCAGTTACAAAATCTAAGCTCTTCTCATTCTTGGGACAATGTTTTAACAGTTACAAAAATCTAAGCTCTTCTTATTCCTGGGACAATGTTTGACAGTTACGCCAGAAGCGAGCCTTCTAAAAGGGAACGGATGCGCCTCTCGCTTCTCTTGCAGAAGGCAAACAGTCCTCGCCGCCACCACCAGGATAGCGGGGATCACCAGAACCCACCCCCCGGGATATCCATAATACCCACAAACTGCTTTACAGTAATCTCATCTTCTTCCTTTGTGGGTTAGTCCACCAAATCCTCCAAATGGAATTCGAGGGGAAAGACGGGGCCAAAGATACCAAGAGAAAAGTATGCGATATCCATGAACAACCTCGTTCAAGTTCCCCCCTCTTTCCATTGAAGAAGAGAATCAGCACCGGAGAACCGATTCCACCAACTTCCGTTGATCCTGAGCCCGTCCCTGTTCCTCCCCATGAAAGCGTCAGCCAACACATCCAGGCTCTCAGGGACCTCCACACATTGGAACCCACAGAACGAGAACATGCCCTCCTCATCGCCGCCATAGACGACATCACCAGCCTCAGGCAGCATCTCCAGACCGACAAAAATCTCGCAGGTTTCATGGTACACACACAAAGAATTGTCCCTCTCTTGATTGCCCTCCTCACAATAGAAACTCCGCGGGGTTTTGCCAACGAAATCCCCACGAGCGCCGCGAGCCTGTTGAGGGACATCGCCGAAGCAGGAGGCAAAGAATACAAAAATCATATAGGGGAAGCCGGAGCGATTCCCCCTCTTGTTGAGCTATTGACAAGAAGGGGGACGAGCGCCCACGACCGCAGCATCCTTAACCTCCGCCGCGTCGTTCTCCAGGCCGTGGGAAGTGTAGCGGCAGCCAACATTCCGGCGCTGGAAGACGCCTTGGATACCCACGGCGGCGCAAACGTGATTTTTCTCGACCTTCTGCGGTCCCCGGACGTGTACGTGCAGGCGTGGGCGGTTGGTTTAATGTGCACGGCGGCCGCCCTCAGCAACCGGCTGAGGCAGAACGTTTTAGAAGGAACCAGCGCACTCAGCCAGATCCCGGCGCTGCTCTGCTCCGGCCACCGCCCGCTCCGCCGCATGGCGGTCGCCGCCGTCATTGACGTCGGCTCGGCGGAGCCGACGCGCATTGTGGAGATTCTCTGCGA
Source organism: Wollemia nobilis (assembly GCA_028583015.1). Lineage (NCBI taxonomy): Eukaryota > Viridiplantae > Streptophyta > Pinopsida > Araucariales > Araucariaceae > Wollemia > Wollemia nobilis. Next base: position 580,937 of record JAQPPZ010017244.1, read on the forward strand.
CGCCGGCGCGGTCAACGCCGTTGTAAACCTCGTCCGCTCGCGGCATAGCTACTGCGCGGCGCTCGGTGCTTCGCTGGTGAAATTCTTCGTGGACAACGACCCGGATGCGAAAACCGTTGGGTTTCACCACCTGGGCGTGATCCGACCCCTCGTTTCCATGCTGTTGTCTCCCGTGTGGTCCGTCCGAAAGAATGCCGTTTTCGCCCTGGAGGCTCTGGCGAAGGAAGATAGCGCCGACGCCGTCGCTCAGGAGGGCGGGCTGGGGCCCCTGGTGGACCTCGTCGGCTCCGATGACTTTCAGCGCGACCCCTTGTTCGCCGCCGCGGTGGCGAACCTCCTGCGCGAAGTCGCTACGGCCCCGGAGGGGATGGTGCGTTTCGTGCTGATGGGCGGGCTGGAAGTGGTGAGGAAGGCTGGTTTAGGCCTTGAGGGTGATATACGGAAATGTATGGCGACCCGACTTAACGAACATTGGGCGGACGGGTTAACAGGCCGGGCGCTGCTCTTTAACGCCATGGAGACCGATGACGAAGCCGGGCGGAATCGGATTGCCCACGCCCTCGCCCTCTTCACCGACCCGTTGCTGTTCGGCCGGATCTTCGTATTCAATGACTTGCTGGAGAGCCTCCTGATTCTGTACGGCGCCGCCGATGCTGCCAAGCGCCGCCAAGGCGCGGAAGCGCTCTATGCCCTGGCCGACCGCTCCAGGAGTTTTCTCTGCCATTATCGCCTCCACAGTAAAGTCGACCGGGCTTTGCTGCTCCTCTGGACCGAGCACGGCGGCATGCAGCCGCCGCCGGCGTTCCCCCGGTCGAGCTTTGCCGACGACCGGGATTACGACGTCGTCTGCCTACTGGACTACAGGACCGTGGAGTTTCCGGCGCACAGGCGCCTGCTGAGCGCGGTGTCGCCGAGATTGGCGTCGGCGCTGGCGGACACCCGGAGCGTGGAGATTGAAGAAGTGAGAACCGATATTTTTGAGACTGTTCTGCGGTTTGTCTACACGGGAGTGTTGTATGAGACGGATGAAGATGAACTGTGTAAGTTATACAGGGCTGCGCGTTATTTAGATATAGCAGATTTGATGGCTCTGTCTGCGTATTATCTCTGTCAAGAGTATCTGATCGTGGAGAATGTCGAGAATTTGTTGAGCTTTGCTGAGGCTTTTGAGGATGATCTGTTGAGGCATGTGTGCATTTTGTTTGTGTTGGAGTACCATGAGGCGTTCTCTTGTGTTCCTGGGCATGAGATGGAGATTCAGAAGATCGTTCCCGAGATTCGGCGGTGGTTTCCCAGAATAGTTCCGGGGCCTCAGCACCGTGAAGACTTTGTGTGGTAAATTGTTTGTAATGGGATGTTTATTATATTTAATAAGGAAGAAGAAATATTAAGAAATTCCAGGAATATATTATTAAAAAATAAAAATTTATTATTATTTTTAAAATATTATTGAAAAGAACCAAACATCTTGTTATAACCTTTTATAAGGGTGAGAGTTGAGCTTAGGGTTAGGCATCCCTCTTAAAAGGATGATAGTTGAGCTTATCAATAAGAACCAGACACACAATCATAACCACATTACCCCCTCACTCATTCGGCCACTCACCTTGTGGTTTGAACCTCTCCACCCCTTCAAATAAAACCCTTCAACCTCTCCACCCCTTCAAAGAAAACCCTTCACACGCTCACCACCCACCTTATGGTTTGAACCCTTTAAAGAAATACCAAAACCTAAACCATTGTGTAATGTCATATCCAAACATTATAATCATTTTTCATATTCTTATCTTATATTTCCATGAGATAATCCATCCCTTTCAATCCATTATCATTGTTAAGAGTATCACAACTATTGAATTTGTTCACCACCATTCATTATCATTGTTAAGAGTATCACAACCATTGAATTTGTTCACCACCAGCAAACCTTTCAACAATTAAATTGATTGGCATTTAAGAAATATTATAAATTTTACTAAAATAAATTATTTTGGAGTAAAATTATAGAACTAGTCAATTTTAGAATGTTATTATTATTATGAACATCTAAAACCTTTTGTAAGAAGAGTAATCAGGATTAAAGGTTGATTAAATAAAATAAATTTTATTTTTAATTTGAAGATAATGAAATATGAAATATCACTAGTGAAGAAGTTGAAAAGGAAGGGCATATGACTTTTAACTTTTTTTTGTGGAAAACATCCCAAAAGGGATGCCACTTTTGGGTAAGACCCAAGGAGGCAGGGGTATCTCTTCCGCAAAAATCGTCTAGGGCTCGCACTTGGCCTACCACCTTTGACATACTCAAGGAGCAAACCTGAAACAACAAAAAACAAGAACACACAAACACAAACACAAAAGATTTAAAAAAAACATACTCCTTGAGTATGTCGAAAATATAAAGCACAACCAAACACACACACACAATAAGATTAAAAAAACACAACACGAACCACACAGAAAAAACACAAGAACAAAATAACAAAACACAAACATAACAAAAAACAACAAAACGCTACAAAGACACAACAAAAAAACATGAAAATAAAAAACAACCAAAATTTAAAAAAAAACAACAACCAACAACAGACAACAAACAAAAACAAAAACATAGAAAACACTCACACACCAAAACACAAAAACACTAATTAACACAAACATACAGAAACACAAGAGCAAGAACAACAAAAACACAAGAACAACAACAAAAAACACAAGAACAACAAAAAACAACACAAAAACAAAACAAAACAAAAAAACACACACACACACCTCAAAAAACTAAACAAAAAAAGAAAAAAGAAAAAAATAGAACACAACAATGACCTTTCTAGACCAAAAGACTTTTAAGGCAAGAATCAACAAAGGAAACAAAAGAAATATTAGTTTGAGCTAGGGAACTAAAATACCCTGACCAAACCAAAGAGAAGCAAAAATAAAGCAAGAAGAAACTAGGTACCTCCAAAACTAGAGCCATCCAAAGAAATGATAGAAAGAAGAGCTTCCCTTATTTGCGAAACCCACCATCTAGGAGGGTGGTCGTAGCAAGTAAGATCACCTTTGTCCAAAGCCCAATTAGCTAAAGCATCAACACTCTTGTTCTGATTTCTGACCACATGATTGTAATCAACTTTCAAAAATCCCATCTGGATTAATTGAATCTTCTCAATAATTCTTTTTATTCTCTAATCAACCTTATGATTCTTAGGAGTCTTCAAAATATTAATCATGAGTTGAGAGTCAGACTCAACTAGCACCTTTTCCCATCCAACCTTAGTAGCCTCTTGAAGGCCTCTAAGGATACCATACCCCTCAGCAAGGTTATTGGATAGAATACCCAAATTCTTAGCAAAAGTAAAAACCAGGGAGCCATCTAAAAGTCTACCAATTCCTCCCGCACTAGCTTTTCTAGGGTTCCCTCTAGAGGCTCCATCAGTATTGACTTTTCCAAAATCCTTAGGAGGAGGTTGCCAATTCCTTGTTCTATCCATCTTGCAATTACTCACATTCCCTTTAAGTTGGTTGCCCTTAGAAGAGTTAATCTTCAATCTTTGCATCACTTGATCCCATCTTTGGTGGGAGTTTTGGGGGTGATTAAGGAGTTGTTGGACTGATTCAACTAAGTTGGCAATGGTATTTTGCCAGATATAGTGAATATCCTTCCTTTCTTGATTAAAAATTTGGTTGTTCCTTTCATTCCAGATATTCCAAAGAAGAATGGTAGAACCCATCCAAACTAACTGCCTAATAAAATGATCAACACCCTCTTGTTTAGGCCAATCCCTCCAAAGTTGTTCAAAAGTAAAAAAATTGGACCACTGTAAGCCAAGTAAAGTGGTCATTCTCCTCCATAGCTCAGAGGCTAAAGTACACTCAATAAAAATATGGTTGAGAGTTTCCACATTCTCTCCACACATTTCACATCTAAAAGGGCCATGAAAACCATGCTTCATAAGTTGCTCCCTAGTAAGCACCCTGCGATGCAATAAAAGCCAAGTAAAGAACCTCACCTTAGGCCAGAGCTTTTGAGCCCACAACTGAGAAAATATGTTAGATGATTGGTTGGGATTATTATGGCATAAGGTCAAATAACCTTGAGCAACTGAATACTCACCCTTAGTAGTGTTGTTCCATCCAAAACAATCTTTATCATGGGACCAAGAGAGAGATCTCATATGAAGGATGCATTGGATATCTTGTCTTTGCCTTTCTGGGATTTGAATAGGCCAGTCCTCAATAGGGATCCAATATCTACCAACCTCTGAATTACTAGTATGGTACCAACAATAATTAGCCACCTTTATCCAGTTAGCTCGGTGAAGCTCCTCCATCCAAGGCCTCCAATCGAGAAACTAAGTTATCAAAGGCTTGTGACCATCCCAAGAATCTATCCAAAAATTTACCTATTGACCATTATGAATGATCCAAAATTATTTTTTCTTTATCAAATCCTCACCAGTCTTAAGAACTGCTAAAATGGGAGAACCTTTGGAAGGCAATTGATAGCGAACAAGGTCTTCAGGACTTTTGTTCTCAGCATATTTAGCACGAAGATTTTTGGCCCAAAGAGCATTGGGGTTATGCAAAATCCTCCAATATAATTTAGCAGCTAAAGCTTTGTTGTTATTAATGGCAGACCGGAATCCTAACCCCCCTTCATTCTTAGGAAGACATAAAGTGTCCCATTTCACCAAGGCCCATTTTCTTTTCTCCTTAGTACCACTCCAGAGGAATCGATGATTGATTTGATCTAGTTCTCGAAGAACAACCTTTGGGATATTCAACATGGTAGAAACATAAATAGGAATAGCTTGAAGGACTGATTTTACCAAGGTGATTCTACCCCCAGAAGAAAGCCACCTATTGGTCCACTTTCCAATTTTCTTCTTGACTTTGTCCAACAACCAATTCCAATATTTTTTCTATCTTCGAATATTGATGGGAATACCTAAATAAGTGATCGAAAGGGAGGTCTTCTTATATCTTAATTTATCCAAGACCATGGATTCATGTCTGGAAGAGCAGTGAAAGAAAATGACTTTAGATTTATCTTCATTGATCAATTGCTCGGTAGCCTTAGAAAAATAGCTAATGATTTGCTTAATATTAGAAGCTTCTTTAACTGTAGCTTTACCTAAAAGAGTAGAGTCATCAACAAATTGAAGATGAGAGATAGGTCTAGCTCCATGAGCAATGGTAACTCCCTCAAGGGTTTTGTTTTCTCTCTTTTTGGTTATAGTCCTACCTAAGCATTCAGCAAGAATGATGAATAAATAAGGGGATAGGGGGTCACCTTGCCTAATACCTCTAGAAGCTGGGAACAACTAAGAAGGCCTACCATTGATAAGAACTAAGTAGGAAACTGAAGAGATACATCCCATAATCCAATCCATCCAATCTTGAGAGAAACCAAATTGCCTCAAAACTTTGATAAGGAAGTGCCAATCCACTCTATCATAAGCTTTGGATAAGTCTAATCCGAATGAACATGGAAGGAGATTTTTGCATATCCATGGAATGGATGGCTTCCTGAGCAAGAACTATCTCATCCACTATTTGATGCCCTTCCACATAACCCCCTTGTTCAAGGGAAATAATCTTATGCAAAAGAGGCTTCAACCTTTCTGCCATGATCTTAGTAATGATTTTGAGAAGAACATTACATAAAGCAATAGGTCTAAAAGTTGAGATATGATCAACCTCTTGAGCTTTTGGAACAAGAGTAATATAAGTTTTATTGATAACCTTTAAAATTTCTTTGGCTTTCCTGGCTTCTTCCACCACCTCTAATAAATCAGCATGAAGGATATCCCAGAACTCTTGGTAGAACTCAATGGGAAAACCATCAGGACCTAGGGTTTCCCCTTCTTGCATTTTAAAAACTACCTATTGAAGCTCATTGATAGTAATAGGAGCAGTCAAAATAGAGTTATCCTCAGAAGTGATAAGAGAAGGGATTGTTTGAAGAACATTTTGTTGAGAAGTCGAGTCAAGAGGAGTAGCAGCAAAAATATTGGAAAAGTAATTGACAACAATAGAGTTCATGCCATCCCAAGTGTAGACAACATCTCCAGAATCTGATTTCAAGGAAGAAATAAAGTTGTGAGATCTTCAAGCTAGAAGATATTTGTGGAAGAAATTTGTGTTTCGATCTCCTTCTTTGAGCCATTGAATTCTAGATTTTTGCTTCCATAAGAGTTCTCTTTTTTCCCATTCCTCTAACTGAGTTGTGAGATTAATTTCATCTGCACTTCTACTCTTTGTGAGGCCAGCTAAATGGATTTTCTTATTCAAATTTTCAAGCTGAGCAATAACTTCATGTTTTTTTTATGAACATCCCCAAACTCCTTCCAGTTCCAAGTCTTGATTTTGGATTTAATATATTGCAATATTTTGGAAAAATAGAACATCTTAGTCCCATACCTAGGTTTACCTTCCTTCCACCATTGTTGCACTCGAGGTCTAAAGGAACTATCTCTAAGCCACATTAACTGAAATTGAAAAGGAGAGAAACTCACATTGGTTTTCCACATTTCCACCATGATAGGCCAATGATCCGAACCAACATTGTTAAGAGTCTTCACTTTAGGAATGTGACCATGGATTAAGAAATTGTTAGAGAGCAAGAACCTATCCAATCTCTCCATTATACAAGCTAAGCCTTACCTTCTGTTAGACCAATTCATAAGGCCATTATCTGGTTGGATGTCCACAAGATGGAGGTTTGCAATATATTCGCTCATGAGGTCAGTGCTCCTATCCAAATTTCTATTTCCCCCATTTTCTCATCCAAAGAGAGGATGGTATTGAAATATCCTCCGATCAAGATCCAAGCTTTAGGAAAATGAGAGATAATATAAGTTATATCCTTCCACTATCTTCTTTTTTCCTCCAAAGTAGTTGGAGCATAAATAGTAATGCAGAGCATAATTTGGTTGGAATGTCTACTTTGAATAGCTATAGCCAAAAGACCCCAAATTCCAACCATATGGTGAATAACTACCTCTTTTGGGTCCCAAAGGCAAGCAATGCCACTAGAAGTCCCCTAGGAACTGAGGGAAACCACTTTTCCAGCTGGCCAAATTTTACTAGCAATTGATTCCATTTCCTCTATTGACATCTTCATTTCTTGAAGGAAAACAAGATGTGGATGATTTATCTGAATCATTCTTCTAATTTCATTTTGTTTTGAAAGACTCCCTTTGAGTCCTCTAATATTCCAAGTGATGATCTTCATTAATACCAGGGCTAAAAAATTTGGGAAGGGTATTAATCTTACCTTCCTCTACAAGCTTTTCACCTTCTTTTACCATATGTTGTTGATTGGTCTTGCGACCTGCCTTTTGATTAGAATCCATCTTCAATTTTTTTCCCTATTTCTTGACTTACTCCAATTGAATCTGAGATGGCTTCTAACCTTGAAGAATGCATGTACATAGCCAAAGTGTTACCAGAAGGTTCAACAAAGTCTATATTGGAACCTGTATTATTTGAAGTTTTAACATGTAAAATATTATTTTTCTTGTGTATATTTTCTTCCTTTTTTCTGTTGAAAACCTTTGATTTGTTGGTTTATCTCTGAGTTCTTCCCTTCATCTTTAAATTGTGTTTCTAATATTTTTGTTTCCATTATTTCCTCTTCCTCACTTGGGACATCATTTGTGGAAAGAATTTCAAACATATTAGTAGATAACTTAGATTGATCCTTCATAACTGGTTTTTTTTTAGTGTTCTTCTTCTTAGGCATTTGGAAACCTGCTGAGTTTATATCTTCTTTCTTTTGATCTGGAATTTTATTTGGGAAAACACTAGCCAAATGACCATATTCATGGCAAATTCTACAACGAAAAGGAATGTTCTCATAGTCCACTACTTGCTCCCAAGTGTCCTCCCCAAATTGTAATGTGATCTTTTTAGGTAGGGGTTTGTCAAAATCCATTAAAACACAAATCCGAGCATAAATAATATGTTCAAATTTTTGAGTACAATCAACAATCATCATAAAAGTTCCTAAAGAGTTTCCAATTGAAGAAAAAAAAGTCGGATTCCAGAATTCAATTGGGAGGCCAAAGAGTCTAACCCACACGGGACCTGTAGAAGGCATCTCTTCTTCAACTTTAAATTTAGTATGCCAAGGCTTCATGAAAAGCCCTACCCTTCCAAAGAACCAGGGACCCCCTTGAAATGTTTTCTCTCTATCTTCATTATTAGCAAATAAAATAAGAAAATAACCATTTGGATAAATAGAGATTTGTAACTCACCTTTAGTTTTCTAGCTTTTTGTAGCCCAGAATTTGAAAGCAGATAGGCTCGGATGAAAACCCACGAAACGACAAATTAGTCCTCTTTTTTCTAGATCTTCAATGTCAGTTTGAATGTTACCCATATCAAGCTTAACAATAGGAGTTCCATCAACTGCTTTAAGACATCCTGACTCCATTTTCCTAGGATCCATCTTAGGCATTCTTAGAGGTTTACGGGAAGCCCTAAGATTAATATTAGCATTAGGCTAAGGTTGTCCACCACGGAGGGCATCCCTAAAATTTATTTTTGGGGTTGAGTCTTAGAAATTCTTACCCTTGACAGGGGTTTCCACAGTGGATTTATTTTGTGGGTGCACCTTAGCACCAAATTCACTTGAGATCTGAGCCATTTTTTGATCAGCTGCTTGAAACTTGTTTCATGATCTCTTTAATCCATGCCCTAGACATTGTGGAAAGGTATGATTTTCACTTTTATTTTGTGCAACAAATTGGAAGCCATTGTCAATCAAGTTCACATCATGAAGATCTATTGAAAGATAGATTTCTAACCCATATTGGATCCCCTGCAATATATCCTACTAAAATCTTGAGCAAAAACCACAAAAATATTGGCTTCTAGGGCCCGAAGGCCCCAAAAACCAACCTCTGGAGCTGCTTGCACTCAACCCAGATGAAACCCTCGCACAATCACTTGCCAAAACTCTTTTTCACACATAGGGATGCACTAGGATCTGTGTTGCTCCAAATGATCTAAAAATTGGTGGAGATATTCTAGGGTTTCTCAGGCATCTACCCTCAAAATTTTAGCTCAATCTGAGTCTAGATGAGTGAAATATGGCCAAAACAAGTTTGGTAGTTTGGGTAGTCCTCCAAAAAATGTCCCCCTATAGAATCTTCTTAATTTTTTCTGACCTTTAACTTTTTATGTCCTCTTTTCTTTCTTTTTTTTGAAGGTATGGTATAATAGGTGGCATAATTGGGGCCACACTCCTTAAGGCACAACAAGGGCCTTCCTCCCTATTATTTAAACTTGGGTAGCTTGGATAACGATCCAACAATATACCACTAGGGTGTTCAAATAAAAACTTATTTCTTATTGTGTTGTTAGAAAAGCATAAATTAGAGATGTTATATTTTCTAGCCAGTACAAGTTAGGAACTTTAATACTAGCTAAGAGTTAAATGAGATTTTATGTTTTCTCCTCTTCTTCTCTAAGAGATATTGTTCAGCTCATGTACATTGTACTCCCAATTATATTTTAACAATATAAGTTGTAGTGACTTATGTTTGTGTGTTCTATTCCTCCAAATGTTTTTCTCCATGTAAAACATGATGTTCTTATTGTCTCCTCAATTTGTTTTTCTTTCCAATAGTTGTTTTAATTCATTTCTCTTTCTATGTAATTATTAGCCATGTTTGTCAATTCATTAAGAAATATATATTTTATTATTTCATTTTGTATGGAAAAATACTTGTCTAAGTGATTTTGATGTTGATTTTCATAGATCATTTGGTATTATAGCAAGTTTTTCTAGAGTCTTGTGTGAAGTATACAAGCCCTTTAGATTTTTCATATGCAACCATACTTATGTAAAGTGTTCAAATAAATGCTTGTGCAGTTCTTTATTGAAATAAGAGAAAATCTAGTAGAAAGTAGTAGAACTAACTCTAAGAGACAAAAGATAACATTCAATACTTGTCAAATACCACCCAATAGCAATCCCAAGAGTTAGCCAAGCATATAGAATAAAATACAAATATGAATTTGAAGCTTAATTATATATAATAGATCTCTAGATCTCTGCATCTCAACATAATAGCATCGATAACACTATCGTCTCTCAGTGATTTTGAATGCCATGCACCAAAATCAAGAAATTTGACTTCCTATCTGTTTCAAGTTGTCAGCCATTAATGAACCAAATCCCCAAAACTTGAATAACCCCTATAGTAGATCCCAAATCTAAGACTTTCCACTCTCATGATCTTCCATTAATGACCTCTTGATCCTCTTTTCAAATTATTACCTTTTTCTATCATGTCATCTTTAATGTAATTCTTCTCCCAAGGAGCCATGACTACCTATAAAACTAGCACTTGGGGTGACCAGTTCATCAAGAGTTTTAGAGTAACAAAGTTCTACCGAAATCTCTGTAGAATCATAAGTATTTTAGCTTTTGTATGGTAATGTTATGCCCAATTCTTTCTACAACCTTGTGAATGCCAAGCATTTAAGCTCGTGTTCCTTGCAGCTCTCTCTAAGCATTCTTACAAGCATCTAAGCACCAAGTATTAAAGCTCTCTCCAAGTAATCAAGTCTACAAGCAATCATTAAGCACCAACCCTTCAAGATTAAGCATTCAAGTGCCATCAACAAGCAAGCTAGCAAGCTTTCAACAAGGGAAAAACAACCTTGTGTCTTGGGTTGTGCTCGTTTCCCTTATTTTTCTTATTATTTTTTCTTTTGTCCTTGTAACTTTAGGCTTTTATTTCATTGCATTTAAAATTAGTTATATATCTTGGACTTGTATTTATAGTTAATCTTGCATTTAGGAATTTAATATTAAACTTTAAGCAATTAAATCTGCATTTTTTGTTGTTAGATAGGGCCTCTATACCCCCAAGTTAGAGCCTTTCATCATAGACATCTTAAACTTGTCATGTATTACGTTTAATTTGGTTGTTCTACTATTAGAAGCAAAAGCATCGCCAAATTGTAGGTCAATGACATTATTGCTCTCTAGTTTTACGCAACAAAAGCATCATCATTGAGTGAAAGTATTAGTGATGTTATAGTGACCTAGTGGTACTTTTGCCACCCAACATTCATTTCTTACATTCTATATTTTTTATCATTTTGTGTTTATCTAAACAAGGATGTGATTATTATCCAAGGGATTCAACCCTCCTATGCCTACTTAGGTATACCCATCTATATTTGAATATATATTTTTCTATTTGTTTTATAGGTTAATTGATAATGTCATCAATAAACAACAACACCAACAACACTTTTGTGAGTAGTCAGTGTTTCTTTCGATAGTGAAAAAAATAGTCTTTTCTACCCCATAACTCCGTTATTTAAGTATTTAGGATTTAGATTTTGTTTCTTATTATTGTAGACTAGGTTTTATTATCTATTTATTGATAAAATAGATAAATAGGAAAGAATTAGTTAGTCTTAATCATATAGGTTACCATAATATTAATCGTTAAGCTTTATCATTAATTCAAATCACATATAGTTATATTTTAGGCTTTGTTTATTGCATCTTCTTGTGCTCTTGCCTCTTATAACAAATTTTTATTTCCTTCATCATAAAATTCAAAAGAGCATTTTAGTTGCATGACTTATGTGTTGTATTTTGTATGTGCATTAGGGCAAAGGTTAAGCTTGGACAAAAATATTTCTTAGGAGAAACATAGGTGTTCTTTAATCAACCCAATAAAGTAGACTTTAGGCTCACACGTCTCCTAGTCTTGTAGTGAGAAAGGGAAGAGAGTGGACAATGGCATGAGGAGGCCCTTCATGATGCACCTTCCATATTTTCCCCTTCTCAAATTTATTATCACATTCTTTAAAATTAAGAATTATTTTATTCTAATATTTTTCCATTTCAACTACGTTTTTCTTCTCTAGTTGTTTGATAAACTTTTCATTGTCATTAGTCATCTTTAAACCAAGGCCAAATAGTCTTCAAGCTTATTTCTTACTTTTTATTTTATGAATACATTTCATCATAAAATTTAAAGGGTTTGATTAATAAATTATCCCTATTTTCAACGACCAATGTCCATTGTATTGGGTTTACAAATGATGTTTTATTTTCTATGTTATATTCAACCCATTATTTATTGCTAGCTGTGGAAGATTCCTCTGTTTTCTTGCCATATTATATATATTATTCCATCTCTTGATGGTACTTTGATTTTGCATCCTAAACATCCATCTTGAATTAAATTGTTTAATGGTAGTATTGCTAGAATTATTTTCCTAACTATATGGCATCATTTATCCTACCAATTGCCTTCTAGATAAAACAATGTCATCAACATATTTGTAATCAATGCCCATTTTTTATTCTAGAGGTTATCCTAGAGGGGCCTCACTTGTTGAATCTTGTTCCTAACTTTGAACTGTAGGTTGGGTTCAATTTACATTGATTTTTGGGAGACCTTTATAGAATTAGCAATGCTTTAAGATTTATCAAAAATCTTCACCAAATTCTAGAAGTAATTGTTTTTCCCTCAGTATGGTGCTCTCCTTTTCTAGTTCTTGAATTTTTTCTTTAGTAACTTGAAAAATTTTGAGTTTTATTTTAGATTATTTAAAAACTATTTAGGATATTTATATAAATAGATAAAAGTATTGTTTGTAATGCCTCACTTTTAAAAGTGCTATGTCATTGTTTTAACCAAAATTAAATTTTGTCATCCATCACCATGAATTTATCAAACATATTAAAAATCCATTACCATAGTTCCCAAAATATTTAATAGTGTGCCAAGAGATGGTCTATACTCTTCTCCTCCTTTTTACATAGAACACAATATGAGGGGCCATGAAAACCCTTTCTATTAGGTTATCACAAGATAAATTTTTCCTATGACCTATTAGTCATACAAACATTTTGACTTTTGGAATGCTTATAATGTACCAAATATATCTCTATATTCTTGTGGTTTTCCCATTTTGTTGGTGCTTTACATTATATACACTTCTTGTTGTGTATTCTCCTGAGCTATTCAACTTCTAAATTAGCTTATCCTCAGCTTCCCTTTGAATAATCATTGTTATTATCTTTCTACTCAGCTACCTCATAGCAATAATGTTTGATATACTTGTAAAAAAATATTCTTTCCATTTGTATCTTCCTTCTAGATTCTTACACATAACATTAGAAACTCTATCACCATATTCGTCTTGAAGTAATATCGTCCATGGTTTCAAAATTGGATCTAGATTATGAGTGGTTTTTTACCACACCAAGTATCCATCCAAATAGAGTTTTTTTCTCCAATTTCCACCACCCATCTTAGAACTTTAATGACTAGATCAATTAATTTTTTTAAATCATTCCATAGTGTAGAACCATCTAGTGATAAGAATCTAGTATAGATTAATCTTGGGTTATTGGGCTCAAAATCCTTAGAAGAATTATTGCCCATTGTTTTTACTCTCTTTGTACAATATCCAAATTACTTTTCCCCTTAGAGCTAAGTTTGCATCTATAAGAACTCTTAAACTAAGACCTTCCCTAGTTTTATCATCACACACCTTACTCCATTTCACCAAAGAAATTTTCTTTTTATCATGTAATCTTGACCAAAAAAATAACCGCATAATATAAATTAAATTTTTTTCTATTTATTTTGGCATAATATACAAGGACATATAATATATTGGAATGACCTATAATATTGATTTAATTAGTTGCACTCTTCTTGCTAATGATAATCATCTACCTTTCCATGTTGGTAGTTTATTCTAAACTTTATTTATAAATATATTTCATAATTCTATCCTCATTCTCCTCTCAAATAAAAGCATCCCTAGATATGTTGTTGGTAAATTTACCTCTTCCATTTGAAATAACTTGTATATCTCTACGTTGATTCTAGTTCTAGTGTTTAGGAAGTAATTTTGGATTTTGTCCTATTAACTTTTGTCCTGACACTCTTTAATTTATTCAAAGCTTTGGCCTTGTTTATCCCTTCCCTCCTAACAAGGGTTGTATCATCTACAAACCATTGATGGATGATGTTATTGATGTTATTACTAGTCTTAAGTCCACTTATTAGCCCATATTTGTATGTCTTATTCAAGTCCCTTCCCAATACCTCTGCCATAATAATGAATAGACATAGTGATAGAGGATATTTGTGTCTAAGACCCCTCTTGGCTTTAAATGATTCTATTACTATCCCATTGACCAACACTAAATATGATACTATAGAGACAAGCTTTAATCCATCTGAACCATTTCTTCTCAAATCCAAACATTTTTAATACTAGAAAAAGAAAATCTCATTTAACCCTACACAAGCTTTATTCATATCAAGTTTTAAGATCATTGCTCTATCTTTTCTAGAATTTATTGAATGCATTACTTCATGAGCTATTGTGATCCATCCATAATCTATATCCCTTTCACAAATCCTCCTTGCTCTTCTAAAATAATTTTGTCTAAAAGTGGTCTTAACCAATTTGCCATCACTTTGGAGATTATCTTATATACCATATTACATAGGCTTATGGGCCTAAATGAATTAAACAATTTTTTATCATTATTTTTTATAATTAAGATAAGATATGTTACATTTATTTTATAAGGTATATACTATTTTACCCTAGATTGTTCCATTGCCACCAATAAAGAATCCTTCACTATTTCCTAGTTATGTTGATAGAATATTGTAGAGAGTCCACCTGAACTTGAGGATTTATCCTTATATAAAAAAAGAATTAAATGAACTTCTTCCAGACTAATAGCCTCCATTCTTTTGCTATCGTCTTCATATGTCATAACTAAAGGTACTTCTTGTAGTAGTTTATCATTCTTCTTTTAACAAAGTTTGTCTTTATTTTAATCTTTAAAATTTCTCTTCCTTAGTCTAAATATTATAATATTCACTAAGCAACTCCCTTTCCTCCAAGCTTGGATTATTGTGCTCACCTTGTTGGAGTTTTGAAATTTTCTCTTTTATTTCTTCTTTCTTCTCAAACTTGTTTACGAAAGTGTTCTTGTTCCATTTTTTAATCTAGATGTCATTGAATTAACTTGTCTTGGAAGTGTATACAACCCAACATTTTCTAAAGAAATCTACATTTGTGCTAACATATCAACAAACTGAGGATGATCTTCCCACATCCACTCATATTTAAAATATGATCTCTTTTGAATTCACTTGCCACCATTTTAACTCTTATTGGCCAGTGATATGAACATATACTTGTCAAGGTATTAAATATAGCACAAGTACCATCATCTAGCCAATGATCTCAGAGTATGCATTTTTCTAATTTTTTTGCTATCAAGTTTTGGTCTATCTTATTGTTGGTATATGTATAGTTGTCCTCTTCAAACTCAACGTACCATAAATTATTTTTTTGAATAAAATTTGAGGAATCTCTCATACTTTGAGTTATTTTTCTTATTCCCCCAAATTTTTCATCTAGCTTGGGTTATAAAATCTTGCTTGTGTTGGGTCTGGAAGCCTCAATTTTATTTATTGATGTTAAAGGAAATGTTATCGAAAAATGAAATAAGACAAGATGTTGTTTTATCTTTTTGTTATTCATTTAACATCATAAAGAAGGAGAAGTTGAAACGAATCACTTGGGTGGAAATTTTTAAATGACCACGGGAGGCCATTGTAAAAGGGGGGGCTGGAAATGATGTAACATTCCGAAAAGCAATAAGAAAGAGCATTTTTTCAAATTTTGAAAGAGTAGCAAACTTTTGTGAGCAAAATCAAAAGGAGGGTTTTTATCATAAAACTAACGTTTTTAGTGTCTTATCATTTCTGCATTTTAGTGACTTCTAGCCATTGTCTTATGCCATGAAATGGGTTGCAATAGGCGAAGGTCAAGATGATGCAGTTTCTCTATGTTTCCTTTGAGTCTCGCACTTGATTTAATGGTATTGTGCTTATGTTGCAGGTCCATTAATTCAGGTTGTTTTATGATTACCTCATAACTTGGGATTTTGCAGGGAGGAGCTTGCTAAACTAATTCAGAATTTGACTTTTTCAGCTAACCAAATTTGCATTTTGATTTATTTTTGTTAAGTTCATTTTATTTCAAGCACTCAATCATTTCATTCTGGTCCTTTTCCAAAATTTTTGCTAATTTCTTTTATTTCCATTCTGGTCCTTTTCCAGAATTTTTGCTAATTTCTTTTTACTTCCATTCTGGTCCTTTTCCAAAATTTTGCTAATTTCCTTTCAGTTTCACTTCTATTCTGGTCCATTTCCAGAATTGTTAAGCTTTCAAGTTGTTTCCATTCTGGTCATTTTCCAGAATTTTTGCACCTCCAAACTTCATTAATCTAAATTTTTAGATAAAACACATGGTTTAGGAGGGATACTAACCTGCAATCTCACATTAAGTTAAGATAAGAAGTGAAAGCTAACTTTGCTAACATTGCTAACATGCTAACTTCTACTAATCACTATTAGGGTAGTGGCATCAACATAAGGAAGATAAAATGAACCCACTATCTAAAATTTACTTCATCTTAAAGGCACGAGCATTAAAATGAGGTGGACAATTCCACATTTTATCATTTGAAACCTTTTAAGTGAAGATAAAATACTTTACTAACAGGGATTCAGGGTAGCACCAATTTAAAAAAACCTAAAAAGAACTGCTTTTATTTTGCATTTGCTTTTAGTTAGATCTTTCAATCACTAAGCATTATTTAGAACTAGCAAAGGCCCCTTGTTTATGGTCACATGCATCATTGAATTATTTTTGGCATTATTGTAATATTTTAGATATTTTACCATAACCTTGGAGAAGTTGAATGTTTGTCATTTGGTTTCTTTTCAAGAGGGAGTTTTCTGTTCAATACTCTGCATGTGGTGATATTTTGCAATTGGGAAAAATATACACTCAACATTTTGGTGCTAGAAGGAGGGCCTTCTTTTATGCTTTGTGATTTAGTTTTTTGCTAATGCTAACGTGGTCAGTTTTGGTTCAATAGTATTGTGTTTGTAGGTGCAACATGTTACTCTTGACTAGTTTGTGAGAAGCCTTAATAGAATAGTTTTAAGTTTCCCAAGCTGGACACACCTAGACGCATTGCTACTAGGTCTAAAACCACTGAGGAAACCATTTTTCAAAGTCTTGCTCCCAAACCTAGAAAATCGAGATACAAAATCCAGGAGATCGAAATCCCATCCGAGCCTTCTGATACATTAGGTTTAGAGATGCTTTGCCAAGATTTGGAAAGGCTAGCTCTTAGACCTCTGAATCTGAATAACTTTAGTGGGTGTGCACCCATTAGTTCCATCGCAAGAGCTACATCAAGTGTACCCATCTCCATCATCCCGAGTGTGTCAACTACTTTAGTAGGGTCATTACCTTTGGTTAATATGGCCCAACAACAACAACAACTAGTTCCTTGGTTTGGTACCCAAAGTTCTCCGTTAAGTATACATAGGGATGTCCATGACATACCTAGGCACCTTGAGAGGTCTATCCCTAAGTTTGTCCATGATGGTCCCATTTCAGCTGAAGAGCACGTTCAAATTTACAAGGACCATATGATTAGGTAGGGAGTCAATCATGAAGACGTCGCTTGTCGACTCTTCCCTAATAGCTTTGACCAAATGGCTCATGAATGGTACAAGAATCTTCCTGCAGGGTCCATTACATCTTGGGCCCAGTTGGAAGCTACCTTTGTTAATCAATTTAGGTCATTGCTAGATCCTACCATCATGTATAACCAATTCGTGTCATGCAAGAGGTATCCTAATGAACCTATCAGAACATTTAATGCCAGATTCCAAAAGCTTTACACAAACATGACTCATCATTTTGCAATAGATGTTGTTGTGGCATTGCAATTATACCTCGCAGCCTTAGACCCGATGACAACCATGTTTACCAGGAGAAATCCTCAAGTTACAATGTTGGCCTTAGCCTATGTTGAAGCCATGACTATTGAGCAACAAATGACACCGCAAGGTGGCACTATGCCTCAATTTCCCATGTTAGGGCAATATGGCCCTTACAATCAATTTGCCATGATGAATCAAGCTGTGACACCTCAGATGCCCATGATGAATGCTTTGCCATATCATCAGTCATACCCATTCGCTCCCACGCTTCCATATTTTTTGACATACCCTAGTGCTGCCATTCCACCCACTTCGCAAATGATGGTTGATAATCAGATAACCTTGCCAAGATTTGAGGCGAGTAGTACTCAAGCCTCAAATGCCTATCCCATGGTTGCACCTCTTCAGGCCAAGGGTCCATGGTGGACCCAAAACACCCAGAGTCAAACCTTAGTGCCTAATCCAGAGGTTGCTAATGTCAAAAATGTCAGTGGATCTGGGGCTGTCATGCCCCAGCCACAAGGATCCAATTTTGAGCTAGAAGAGCTCAAGAGAATGACCATAAAATAGGGCAATGACATCATTCGATTACAGAAACAAGTTGCCCAAAATCACATGCCCAATCGAAACCATGACCATAGGAGAACAGGACCGTACAATACGCAGCCTAACAATGGGCGCATACCCAATCTGGTAGCCAATCAGGCTGATGCATTAGGAGATTGTGATGAGTCAGAGTCATGTGATGAGGAAATGCATCATTGTTGCCATAGAAAGTCAGACTCTTTGGTGTCTGAAGTCATTCATTATTTAGAAAATGATGAGATGGAGGAAGATATGAATGTGTTAGGAGAGGAAGAGGATGAAGCTTTGGAAGCCCAGGCCGCTAGACATTTTGGGAAAGCTAATCACAAGTATTTTACTAGGAGTTCTAAGGATCCCAAAACCTCCTCTACTCCCCCAAACAACCCTTTAGTTCCTCCTGATACAAAAGGTGATGTGAATCCACCACCTCCATTTTTGGAAGCACCTAGGACAATGCCAAAAGTGTCAAATCCTGGAACATCCACTTATGACTTGGAAGAAGATATGAAAAGGACCAAGGCCAATATCTCAATGTATGAGGTCTCTCAATTGTTGGGGCAGGATAAAATCATGGGGAAGAGATTGAATTCCCCAAGTCAAATTCATGAGGTTAAATCTGTAGAACCCCAACTTGCTATGATGAAAGAGAAACCAGAGGTTCCCCATTTTCTCATAACTGTTAGGATCGTAGGCAAGAATTTACACAACTATTTGATTGATTATGGTGCCTCGGCCAACATCATGCCTCTTGAGATAAGCCAAAAGCTAGGACTTAAGCCTGTTCATTCGAATAGCAAAGTGGTCCAATTGGACAGATCTATGGTGGATGTAGTAGGTGTTGTAAAATATGTCCTAGTTCAGATCAACTCAGAGCCTAGGGTCCAACATTACACGGATATCCTTGTGCTAAATATTGCTGCCAAGTATGGCATGGTTTTGGGCAGGGATTGGAGCAGAAATCTCAATGGTTATGTGGTGACTGATTCCTCCCATATGTGGTTGCCATGGAGAGGAGTTGCAAACCAAATCTGGGTAGACAGAGAGCCCAGACTTAGGGAGATGATTACAGAGTATAATAAACCCAATGAGATTCAGTTTACTAAAATAGAATTAGGGGTTTACAATTTTGACATAGAGGACATAGCCGAAGGGTCCCAAAATGATAATCTTTACCATTGTACTTCGGAAGAAAACAAGAGGGTGTGGACCCTAAAGTTTGATGGGTCCAAATCAAAACAAGGTGCGGGAGCTGGGGTAGAGCTCACATGTCCTGGTAGTAAGCCTTTGCTTGCTGCCTACAGATTACAGTTCCCGACCACCAATAATGTGGTGGAGTATGAAGCCCTAATTTTTGGACTTTAGTTGGCCCTAAGAGAAAAGGTAAAATGCCTTAAGGCATCGGGAGACTCAGAGTTAGTAGTCAAATAGGTCAAGGAGCAATATACCTGTAGAGACAAGAGGTTGAACCTCTATAAAACCAGAGTGAGGGAATTAATTAATGAGTTTGATGCTTTCAATATTTCCCTCATCTCAAGAAAAAATAATAAAATGGCTGATTCGTTAGCCGTAGCGGCCAGCATGCTTTCACCTGTCGACCATAAAAAATGTAAAAAAATTTCCATAGAGTTAGTGCCTTGCCCCTCCATACCAGACAATGTCACGAACTTACAGGTCTTTGATAGTGATAGACACATTTTTAGTTTTGTCACTAATTCTGGTATATTTGAAAATCAGGTTATAGACGAAGAAGAGAGGAGGCAAGTAGAAGTAGGAACAACCAGAGTATGGAACGAGATGCCAAGTGATAGGGCCTCTCTAGAAAAGTTGTTTGATATTGGATATCAAAAGAAAAAAGAAAGAAAAATACCATCCCCCAAGGAATCATGCAATTCAGTCAATTTGGGGAGTGCAGTAGATCCACGTGAAGTGTTCATTGCAAAGGCATGCACACAACGAGAGAAGGAGTCAATAGCTCAGGTTTTAGGAGAATACATTGATTGCATAGCTTGGAGCTATGAAGAGCTAAAAACTTATGACCCGAATGTAATCATGCATACTATTCCTCTGAAGCCTGATTCCAAGCCTTTTAGACAGAGGCAAAGAATGGTTAACCCAATCCTAGAGCCCCTGATAGAGAAGGAAGTGAAGAGGTTGCTGGAAGCCAAAATCATCTTCCCTATTAGGCATTCCACATGGGTGGCTAATCTTGTCCCTGTTAGGAAGAAGAGTGGAGAGATTCGGTTGTGCATAGATTTTAGAAATCTGAACAAAGCTTGCCAAAAAGACAATTACCCATTACCCACCATTGACGAGATACTCCAAAAGGTAAATGGGTCTGAAATGATGTCATTCTTGGATGGATACTCAGGATATAATCAAATTCTCATACATCCAAATGACAGGATGAAGACGGCCTTCACCACGAAGTGGGGAACATTTGCCTACCGGAGGATGCCATTTGGTTTGTTGAACGTCGGAGCCACTTTCCAAAGAGCCATGGATTTTGCATTCAAGGGGCTCATTGGTAAGTGCATTATTGTCTATGTGGATGATATTCCTGTCTTCTCCAAGAAGAGGGAAGATCATGTTAGAGACTTGAGGAAAGTGCTCCAAAGGTGCAGAGAACATGGAATTTCCCTAAATCCAAAAAAGTGCATCTTTGGGGTAACAGAGGGTAAGTTGTTAGGACATGTCATTTTGAAATATGGGATTGCTATAGACCCAGAGTGGATAGCCACTATCCGGGATATTCCTCATCCTAATAGCAAAAAGGAGCTTAAGTCCTTTTTCGGTAAGATTAACTTTGTGAGAAAATTCATTTCAGGTTTTGCCGAGATCGCCAAGCCCCTAAATGACATGCTAAAAAAGGATGTTCAGATAAAATGGACCAGTGAGAATAGGGAGGCCTTCACAAGCATCAAGGATGCTATTTCCAAAGCCCCTATTCTCATTAGTCCAGACTATGCTAAGCCATTTTATATTTACACATTCGCTTCAGATCATTCTTTTGCAAGTGTGTTAACTCAGAAAAGTGAAGACAACATTGAAAATCCTATAGCCTTTTTGAGTTCTCCTTTGAAGGACGTGAAACTGAGGTATTCTATCCTAGACAAGCAAATGTATGCCTTGTTTAAAACTATAAAAAAATTTAGGCATTACATTGTGCATAGTAAAGTTTTTGCTATAGTTCCTGACCCTGCAATAAAGTCCATGTTCTTACAGAGTGAGCTAGGTGAAAGAAGGGGGAAATGGCTTTCCACCCTTCAAGAATTTGACTTAGAGATAAAGCCCATGAAGATAGTGCATGGACAAGGTTTGGTCAAGGCTATCGCAGAAATTGACCCTTCAATAACGTGCCAAAACTACGAGGTTAATGATATCACTACAGAGGAATGGTACGTAGATATTGTATATTTTTTGTTGCATGGTAAGTGCCCTTCTCATTTGAATTCCACTCAACGTAGGGCACTGCATTTAAAATCAGCTAGATTTTTGATTAAATCTGGTGTGTTGTACAGGAAGAATCACGAAGGAATTTTCCTTCGTTGCATTACTCAAGAGGAAGCAACCCAAGTACTCAAAGACTTCCATGGTAAGTATGGAACTGGACATGGGTCAGCAAATGCGACAACACACCAAATTCTTAGAGTTGGGTATTATTGGCCCCACTTGTTTAAAGACGCACATGCACATGTAAGAACATGTCACATATGCCAAGTGGCAGCCAATAGAGAGAGAAATGTTGCAATGCCATTGCAATCTGTGGTAGAGGTGAGACCATTTGCACAATGGGGATTAGACTTTGTTGGGGTGATAAATCCTAACTCATCCGATTCCCATAAATTCATCCTCACCACTACGATTACTGCACAAGGTGGATAGAGGCTATACCTACTAAGAATGCCACCTCCGAGGTTGTGATTAAATTTCTAGAGGAAAACATAGTCACTCATTTTGGAATGCCTAACTCCATAGTAAGTGATAACGGTTCTGCCTTTTCCTCTTTAGAATTTGCAAATTGGGCATATGATAATAAGGTGAGTCTGAAATTCTCTTCAAATTATTATCCACCAAGGCAATGGTTTGGCAGAATCATCAAATAAAAATTTATTATGCATAATAAAAAAATTACTTGAAAAGAACCCTAGAGATTGGCATAGTAAATTAAAATTTTCCCTTTGGGCAGATAGGACCGAATAAAGGAGTCAATTGGGACATCTCCTTATCACTTAGTCTATGGGCAAGACCCTATTTTTCCCACTAATATGAAATTGCAAACTTTACATTTTATAAAAGACTATATTGGGACTGATAATAAACTTGAAACTAGATTAACCCAATTAATGCATCTTGATGAGAAAAGAGATGAGGCCATGCTTCATTTTAGCAAACATCAAGATGTAGTGAAAATATGGTTTGATAAGAAATCCAAAATCAAAACATTTAAAATTTTAGACCTAGTTTTGTTGTGGGATAAAAGTCATGAAAAGAAAGGAGAGCATCAAAAGTTTGATTGTTTGTGGTTGGGTCCATATCAAATTGCTGAAATCCTAGGTGAAAATAGTTTCAGATTAAAAACCTTGGATGGAAGTGATTTAGCTTTGCCCGTTAATGGGCTACATTTGAAGCACTATTTTCAGGCCTGAAAAGGCAAAGATCCTGTATTATATGTAAATATGTTTGGGTTTGATGATGTTGAGTCTGATTGTGTTTGTATTCATTCACTTCCAATATTTAATATCTTGTATATAGCTTGGGTGTATGGGTTTTTGTTTGTTTGGTTTTGGGCATGTCTAGTTTTCCATCTATTCTTGGTTTGGATTTTGTTTTGAATGTTTGTAAGTTGATTGGGTGTTTTGTATTCATTCGCTTCCAAGTTTTGGTTGTTTTCTAGTATTTGAGAGTGAGATGTCAGCTCATGTCCTCATGAATGTTTAATAAGATCAAGAGAATGTGAAACATCAGAATTGTACTGCAAAAGGCTCCACAATTATCACAAACACATTAAAGTATATCGTTTGAAACTTGTGATGCATGAAGTTGTCAATTTTACAAATTAGGGTTAAATATTTTACATGCTCCATCTCATTTAGCCTCATTTCAGGGTACATTTCATATCGCATTGCCTCTCATTTTCATCTATATTTCAAAGGCAATCACTAAAAATATGTCAAATTCTCTTAGGATCATTGCACAAGATACATTAAGAAGATCTTGAGAGTGGGAACTGATGCCAATACTATCTTGAACCAAGCACGTTTTGCACATCTTAAATACATCTTGAGAAAAATGGTTAAAACCATCCTTGGAAGAAAATGCGAGGTGAAAAGAGTCATTCTTGCCTGTCCTATCATGCAACATAGTCCATAAAATAGTGGTTTTTACCACTTTCACAATACTTGAAACCCAAAATCAGAGTAGTAAGGATAGGGTCAAATTCTCATCATACTTAGGTTGAGAATCTGATTCCCCAAAGCTCTGATTTTGCCTCCATCACGCCATGGATTATTGGGTTGTAAGGATCGTACTACATATCCCTCAGAAGGATGGGTAGTCATCCCCAAGATTCAAGAAATCCAAAGTAAAATATTCAATAGTCCATATCCATCACACCATTGACTATTGGGTTGTAAGGATCGTACTACATGTCCCTCAGAAGGATGGGTAGTCATCCCCAAGATTCAAGAAATCAAAAGCAAAATCATGGACTATGGGGCTAACCTCCATCGGGGCTATAGACGCTTGAATGGCAGTGGAGTATGCTCATGCGTGGTGACATGTCTCATTTAAAAGTGAGACCTCTGACCGCTCAAACGGATAGGCTAGCCTTGCGGTTTCATCCATAACAGGTTTAATCATTTTGGTCAAGATGAGGTAATAAACTCAGATCAGAGTAGTAAGGATAGGTTCAAATTCTCATCATACTTAGGTTGA
This sequence comes from Wollemia nobilis, assembly GCA_028583015.1. Classification (NCBI taxonomy): domain Eukaryota; kingdom Viridiplantae; phylum Streptophyta; class Pinopsida; order Araucariales; family Araucariaceae; genus Wollemia; species Wollemia nobilis. The sequence goes on from JAQPPZ010017244.1 coordinate 605,287, forward strand.
GAATCCGATTCCCCAAAGCTCTGAGTCCACTTGCACACACTGGTTCGGGATGGTAGCGGTTCATAACTAAGCTCTTGATCTGGTAAATGAATTCATTGCACACACATTTGGTCCTAAGAGGGTTAGACAGTTTTAGTATGTTTGTTCATGGTACTAGAATGTTTGAGTCTCTGCAAAATAGGTCGTGCATACATCTGATCCTGCAAGAATCATCCATAACATATCATGTGCATAAATCATAAACAACATGTGAAACTGACAATGGAAGGTTGAATGGTTTCAAACGATAAGGAATGAATCACTTTGCACACACTGAGCTGATGCTAAATAATTCTGATGGTTCATGTTTTCTTGGGTCTATTCTTCATTCTTTGGATATTTGTTGATGCTTGTATTTTTAATTTTTGGGTTTTATGTGTTTTCGTTTCAGGTTGGGTTCTCACCCGAAATGCTCAGGAGCATTTCCTAGTAGAGTCGCCATTTGTTGTGGCTGCTCCACAACTAGCCCCAAAATTGGGGACCCACCTTTTTTTTTGTGTTTTGGGGGATTTTGGGATCCCTGGGGATGTGAGTTTAACATGCTTTATATTTGGCAGTCATATTTCAGTATGCATGCAAGCCTTGTCGCTTGATTGATGTTTCTCAAGTCATAGTTTTGCAGTAATAATTGTGTTTGGGGTCACCTTAGTTCTTCAAGTCCTGTTTCCATTTGTTCTTGTTAGTTTTGATTAAATGACCTTTGTGGTTTTAACTTTGGTGTTTGAGCTTAATTTAAACAAATAGTTGAATTTTATTATTGTAAAACTCAAGTATTTAAATTCATGTAAATAATGGTTATGTATATATGTATATACATGCTATCATATATATATATATATATATATATATATATATATAGATAAATGATTATAAAAATATATATATAAGAAACAAAAAAATAATAATATAAATAAATAAAATAAAATAAATATAATATATATATTTATATTTATAAATGTATATATTATAAAATTAAAGGTGAAAGTGAAGTATCATAATGTCGGAATTTTATTCCACTTTAAAGCCTTTCTTTCTCTGTACATATATATATTATATAATAAAATATATATTATTATTATAATAATATATTTTATATATATTATAATAATAATATATTAAAACAAAATAAAAAGTAAAAGCCTCAGTTTTAATGCACATAAAGTCTCAATGTCATGTTATTAAAGTTATGGTTAATGTGTTTTCTTTCATATGTGCAGATCTGGTTCTTCTCGGAGGCAACGACTAATGTTGTGGCAAATATGGGCGACGACGTGGCTAATCGACGAGTGTTCCGAGGAGTGATACGCGTGGATCGATGTAGGTCCCAATGTCACATGTCGGGTTCGACGATGACACTCAAACGGGAAGCCTATGGATGTTTTTGGTTAGACGACATATAGCATAGTAGAGGCAAGGTGAACCCACCCAAAATTCAAGCTAGACATGGATGTGTAGAGAGGTGTGTGCGATCGGAGATCGCGTGGTGCCAATGCGATGGGTTCAAAGAGCATAGACAAATGGTGCTTTCAGGGATTGATGAGCATCAATGGTTGTAGAATGACCCCACATGACAATTTTTGTCAGCGAAAGAACAAGGCCAGGGTTCAAAGTCATAAACAATGATGTGGTCTCAAGCAAACATGGACCAATAGCCAAAAATTTCATAGCCATACACTAGGTAGAGGACGTCGAGGTTAGCACCGAGCGGTGAGATGGTCTACGGGACTCATGAGACCATGGTGGATAAATCTAATAGACCACGTCAGTGATGCCAGCATGGCCAGATCAAATGAATACAATAATGAAGACAAGGTGGAGCTAGACAAGCATTCAGGGCCCCACACAAATAGGTGCCATGCCAGCATGTGATAGACAAGTCAGACAGAGAACCACACACGGGTTTGGATCGCTCAAACAGTGTAGAAAGAGTAGACGTAGGTGGAAAATCGATGACATGGCATCGAATAAATAGCCAAGTCGAGCAACCCATAAGTATATAGGTGAAAATGTGGGACTGCGAGTGTTCATTAGTTGGTAGCAGAGACAACATGGAAAGGGCTGACACATGCAACAGTACACATCATTGGCATGCAAACGAAACCTAACCCTAGCACTCAAACTATGAAACCTCATTGATCTGGGAAGATTCATTTTTTAGTTGAAGGTTCATGGAAGGAGCTATCAAGTTCAGGGAGCAGGATTAATGCTCGAATATCGAAGTCGACATCATAGCTTGTTGTGGAGTCGCAGTCACATCCCGTAGGGGTACCAAAACCAGGGTAAATTGCTTCATTGCCGAAGAGTTTTTCTTTTATTTTTGTTTTTATAGCGGGTGTAGTTAATATTGAATGCCTCCATTATATAGTGCCTAAGGCCGGATTCGACACCCAAAGTCTGTAGTAAGACTGTGTTTAACCATACGAAGCCAAATATAGAATGCTTTGTTAGTTATTCATTAACCATGTTATAAAGGTTTTTTTTGGAGATTTTATTTGGTAATACAAGGCATAGGGGAGTTATAAGGAGAGCTCACGGGTATAAAGGTTGATTTTTTTTATTATTATCATTTATGAAGATCCTGTGAAGTATAAAGAAGGGTTCAAAAGGCCCGTCATATTTATTATAATAGGAGTTATGAGGAGCAATATTATGAGATTTATTTTATAATATATGCGATAAGGGGTTATAAAATCTTGCTTGTGTTGGGTCTGGAAGCCTCAATTTTATTTATTGATGTTAAAGGAAATGTTATCAGAAAAATGAAATAAGACAAGGTGTTGTTTTGTCTTTTTTTTATTCATTTAACATAATAAAGAAAGAGAAGATGAAACGAATCACTTCATGGAAATATTTAAATGACCACGAATGCCATTGTAAAAGGGGGGCTGGAAATGATGTAACATTCCGAAAAACAATAAGAAAGAGCATTTTTTCAAATTTTGAAAGAGTAGCAAACTTTTGTGAGCAAAATCAAAAGGAGGGTTTTTATCATAAAACTAATGTTTTAGTGTCTTATCATTTCTGCATTTTAGTGACTTCTAGCCATTGTCTTATGCCATGAAATGGGTTGCAATAGGTGAAGGTCAAGATGATGCAGTTTCTCTATGTTTCCTTTGAGTCTCGCACTTGATTTAATGGTATTATGCTTATGTTGCAGGTCCATTAATTCAGGTTGTTTTATGATTACCTCATAACTTGGGATTTTGCAGGGAGGAGCTTGCTAAACTAATTCAGAATTTGACTTTTTCAGCTAACCAAATTTGCATTTTGATTTATTTTTGTTAAGTTCAGTTTATTTCAAGCACTCAATCATTTTATTCTGGTCCTTTTCTAGAATTTTTGCTAATTTCTTTTATTTCCATTCTGGTCCTTTTCCAAAATTTCTGCTAATTTCTTCTTACTTCCATTCTGGTCCTTTTCCAAAATTTTTGCTAATTTCCTTTTAGTTTCACTTCTATTCTGGTCCATTTCCAAAATTTTTAAGCTTTCAAGTTGTTTCCATTCTGGTCATTTTCCAGAATTTTTGCACCTCCAAACTTCATTAATCTAAATTTTTAGATAAAACACATGGTTTAGGAGGGATACTAACCTGCAATCTCACATTAAGTTAAGATAAGAAGTGAAATCTAACTTTGCTAACATTACTAACATGCTAACTTCTACTAATCACCATTAGGGTAGTGGCATCAACATAAGGAAGATAAAATGAACCCACTATCTAAAATTTACTTCATCTTAAAGGCACGAGCATTAAAATGAGGTGGACAATTCCATATTTTATCATTTGAAACCTTTTAAGTGAAGATAAAATACTTTACTAACAGGGATTCAGGGTAGCACCAATTTAAAAAAAAAACCTAAAAAGAACTGCTTTTATTTTGCATGTGTTTTTAGTTAGATCTTTCAATCACTAAGCATTATTTAGAACCAGCAAAGGCCCCTTGTTTATGGTCACATGCATCATTGAATTATTTCTGGCATTATTGTAATATTTTAGATATTTTACCAGAACCTTGGAGAAGTTGAATGTTTGTCATTTGGTTTCTTTTCAAGAGGGATTTTTCTGTTCAATACTCTGCATGTGGTGATATTTTGCAATTGGGCAAAATATACACTCAACACTTCTCTAATCAGCTACAAGTAATTATTGCCCTTGGGAATATAGAGCTTACCTTCTTTGAACAACAAGTCATTCTCCACATGATAGTCTACATTGGATTTGCCTTGCATGCCATGCTTCAACTCCTTGTATTTGTCTCCCAATTCATCATCCTCATCATATTGTCCCTTATATTCCTCAAATGAGAAGGGCTCTAACTCCATCACCATGGATGCAATATTTAGAGGAGGTCTGGACAACATATCAACAAGCTTGTTGGTTTTCCTTCTTGTACTTAATCAGGAGATTGAACTATTGTAGGAAACCCATCCACTTAAAGTGCCTTGACTATTGTAACTTGCTTTGTGTTTGCAAGTACTTTAATGGCTCATGGTCCATATGCACAATTGTTTCTTTTCCCAATAGATAATGTCACCATTTCTTCACTACTTGGACTAGTGCAAACAACTCTTTATCATATGTTGGGTAGTTAAGAACAACCCCAAAGAATAATTCAGAATGATAACAAACAGGTCTACCTCCTTGAAGTAGGACAACTCCCATTGCATGTCTGAAAGCATCTATCTCCACCTCAAAAGGCATCCTCATGTCTGGCATAGCAAGCATGGGTGCATTGCATACCTTATCCTTTATCTCCTAGAATACTTTATTCTCAGCTTCACCCCAATGAATGCTCTTGTTCTTCTGCAACATCTTTAGCAAAGGTGCTACTATGTGTGAGAAATCCTTGACAAATTTTCTGAGGTATTGGACTGCCCCAATAAAACTCCTCAACTCAGTCTGAGTTTTGGACTTTGGCCAATCCCTTATGGCTGCCACTTTGGCTGGATCAATCCTTATCTCTCCATTGCCAATGACATATCCCAAATAAACCAAAGATATTTTTCCAAACTCACACTTCTTCAGATTCAATTTCAAATCTACCTTTGTTAATGTTTCAAAAACTGACCTTAAGTGTTGTATATGCTCTTCCCATGTAGGACTGAAAACTAATATGTCATCAAGGAAAATAATTACATACCTATCCAGGAAAGGTCTCAACACGTCATTCATCAGCCTCATGAATGTTGTAGGAGCGTTGGTTAATCCGAATGGCATCACCAACCATTCGAATAGACCTTGCTTGGTCTTGAAGGTTGTCTTCCAGATGTCTTCTTCCTTCATCCAGATTTGATGGTATCCTGATTTCAAATCCAACTTTGTGAAATACCTTGCATGCTTCAACTGGTCTAGCAAGTCATCAATCCATGGTAGTGGGTATCGATTCTTAATGGTAATCTTGTTCAATGCTCAGTAATCAATGCACATCCTCCAACTACCATCCTTCTTTGGAACTAGTACAATTGGGGATCCAATTGGTGATGCACTTGGGTGAATCAGTCCTTGATCCAATAGCTCTTGTACTTGCTTCTTCACCTCATTTGATTCCATTATGGATTACCTATACAACCCAATGTTTGGAATAGGTGAATCAGGTAGTAATTGGATCTCATGCTCCACTTCACGCTTTGGTGGTAAGCCTTTTGGTGCTTGCATCAGTTCTCAAAAATTTTGTAGCAATGACTCCATTTCTAGCTTCTATTTTGGAGTGCAATCAACTGCTTCAACCTCCTTGCTGATTTGAGCACTATCCTCTGTACCTCTTATCATTAGAAGCACAAAATTTTTGCTCACATTCACTAGGTGTTTGGCTTGTTGTGCTGTCACAAGTTGGAATTTTTTTCCATCTTACTAGAATTTACCAGGAACTTAGTACCATATTTTCTTAGTTCCCATTGATTCAACCTTCTTCTGAATAAGCCATCCCTTTCCCATATGTATGGGCTGCCAAAGATGACTTGACAAATGTCTAAGGGTACTACATCACAAGTGATTGTATCCTTGAATTTATCATTGATAGAAAACCCAAAAGTACATTGCTTTGTTACCTAGAGCTCCACATCCTTTTGCACCCAACCCAATGGGTATGGTTGTGGATGATCTATAGCTTTCAACCCTAGCTACTTCACTAGATCTTTAGAAATTAGATTTCTTTGTGATCTCGTATCAAACAATGTTGTAACTTTTATTTTCTTCACTTGGATATACACCCAAAACAACTCCTCCTTCTTGGCTTCAAGAGTTTGCTCCTCCTTCTTAGAGGGCTTCTCCTGCCTTGAGGGTTGGGATTTGGTGACACACACCACTTTACCCTCTTCATCCCCTTCATTATAGTTGTCCTCTTGGTGTTCTTCCTTCTTGCATGCACTTGTTACCTTCTTCTTACCCTTGTTCCACCATTTGGGCCTCTTCTCTAGATGCAACTTCCAACAATCTTCACTTGAATGGGTGTTGACATCGCACTCCTTGCAATGCTCTTCACTTTGCTATGATTTGGTTGTTGTTGCTCCAAATTTCTTCTTACCCTTGTTGTTGGAACCCTTGGATTTTTTTACAACTTTTGAGGACTTTGAAGGGTTTGGGGTTTGCTTTTCCTTCATGGGTTTATGGCTCTTCATCTCCAAGTAAGTGGCTTTGATGCATGCTTCATCAATGCTCTTGACATCAAATAATGCCAATTCTATCCTGATCTAAAAGTGCAGACCACTCTTGTACTTCTTGAAGATCTAGGGGTCTTGCAGATTTATGCCCAACATCACCGCTTGTTTCCTAAATTTGGTGGTGTATTCTTGAACATTCTGCCCCTATTTCTATCACAAAAATTGCCATTTCTCCTCAAGCCTTTCTTGATACCCTATGGGATAAAATTGGGCTCTGAGGGCTTTGGAAAATTCTGCCCATGTATGTACTAGTGGTTGCTGGTTTCTTGCCAATCTAGCAACATATGCCTCCCACCATGTGAGAGCATGGCCACCAAGCTTCAGCCTGGCAAAGTTGATCTGTTGTACCTCTGTATAACCCTTGGTGCTGAAGTAAACTTCCAGCTATTTGAGCCATCCATCCAACTTCTCAGGATCTAGTTCCCCACTATAGACTGGAATATCTAATCTGACCTCCATTCTGAATGGATCTGGGATCAAGGGTTGTGATGAGGAATTTTTAGGTTGTTTTGATGCAAATCCTTCAACCTCTTTTTCCTTTTCATCACTGGAAGAATTTGAATCAGAATCATAATCTAATCCTTTCCTTCCCTTCCTTGACTTCTTCTTCAACATCATCTCCATCAGGCTTTGGAGGGTATCTTCCATTGCCAGGAACCTCCACTGGAAATCCTCTTGTGACATGGTTGGGGTTTGTGCTTGATCTACCATCTGTCTAGATCTGATCCTTCTACTCCCAATATCAGGGTTATAAGGAAATAACTCTCCTTTTAGGGATCTTCTACCTTGCATACACAGGCCTCATGAAAAGAAATTGCTCTGATACCAAACCTGATCTATAAAGTGCCACACTATGGATTCACCTCTACATACAAATCTATGGATCTTGCTTAATCCTTATGCTTCATTAATTTGTGATTTTTGCATGTTAGTATTAATCTGATAATTACAACAATAAAGGAAAATAAACAACAATAATCTCAGACAAACATTCACACAGTTCAAAGAGAGACACCAAATTTACGTGGAAACCCCAAAATGGGTAAAACCACGATCAAAAGATTTCTGCAGATTTTTATTGAAAAAATCATGAATTGATTACAATCCTTAACTATTGTATTAGATTGCAATATTTCCTTCTCCAACTCTGCTTCCCCTACTCTGATGTCTTTCCTGCCCTTTGTTCTTCCACGAACTTAGTTTCTCCTTCCCTTGTTCTCAAGAGTTCTCTTGAAGATTTTGGAATGCCTCCTTCTCTTCTAAAAGTTTTTCTTAGCATTAAAATGATATAAACATCCTTAGAACTCACATATATAGTCCTAATTTAGGTTTGGAAAATTATATTTATAAGCTGTTGTTAGTACTTTCTAGAATCCCACCACTTTTCCTCCTACAACTAGTTGTAAGCTTGAAATTGCCATAACTTTTGCTAGAGAGCTTCGTTTGATGCAATTCAAAGCTTGATGGAAATCTCTCAAGATAAGATTTGCAACGATACCAAATTTTCATACACAACATCAATATTTCAGAATATTTGGGTAAAAATATAGTTCAACAACATCAATTCCCCATAATAGTCCATGAATTTCAAAAGGCTGTATATTTTGATCCACAATGAATTTTCTAGTTTTTATAGCTAGTTGTAGGAGGAGAAGTAGTGGGATTCTAAAAAGTACTAACAAAATATTATAAATATAATTTCTCAAACCTAAATTAGGACTATATATATGAGTTCTAAGGATGTTTATATCATTCTAATGCTAAGAGAAACTTTTAGAAGAGAAGGAGGCATTCCAAAATCTTCAAGAGAACTCTTGAGAACAAGGGAAGGAGAAACTAAGTCGGTGGAAGAACAAAGGGTAGAAAAGACATCAGAGAAGGGGAAGTAAAGTTGGAGAAGGAAAGATTGCAATCTAATACAACAGTTAAAGATTGTAATCAATTCATGATTTTTTTCAATAAAAGCTGTAAAAATATTTTGATCGTGGTTATTGCCCATTTTAGGGTTTCCATGTAAATTTGATGTCTCTCTTTGAACTATGTGAATGTTTGTGTGTGATTATTGCTATCTATTTTTCTTTATTGCTACAATTATCAAATTAATCTTAACAAACAAAAATTGCAAATTAATGAAGCATAAGGATTGAGCAAGATCCATAGATCTTTATGTAGAGGTGAATCCATAGTGTAGCACTTTATAGATCATAACTATATTTTAACATGTTAGAATTCCCGTTGTTGCTCCTTTTGAATCCACAACATCCCATTCATACCTTACCCATATTGCTTTCATACTTTTTAAAACTTCTTCCTTTGTCATTTTAGTTTCTTGGATACAAATAATATCGGGCTTATTACTTAAATAAAGGTCCTTGATATACCTCTAATTTGAGGGGGCATCAACACCTCTTATATTCTACGAGATGGTAAACATGTCTCATTAGGGGTTGTTGTCCTCTCCTTCGAATTACCAATATCATTTTGTTGTTTGGTAAAGAGAAATTCAACCAACTTAGATTGTATTCCTTTCTCTATGTTTGCTCTTGCTTCCCTAGCTCTCACTTCATAATTTAGAAGCTTTCTTCTTTTTGCCTTGTTAGTAGCAGGAGTAGGTCTTATTATTCCATTCCTCAATATTCTTTTACAACTTTCTTTTTCATTAGATTTTTTCTCTCTTGACTCTGCTAAGGAAGCTTTTGACTTATCTTGCTCATTTTTTGGTATTTCCTTGTTAATGGTAGAGGTATTAACATCTAACACTATATTTTCTCTACCACTTTCCTTCTCTTGAATGGTGCATGGTACTTTAAGAGAGTTCAAATTTTGATGAGACACATTCCTTAGGTTTAGCAAGAATGCTCATCCCTAAATCATAATCATACCAAGTAGATGGTTCCATGTTAATATTCTAATCCTGTTGTACCATGTACTCTAAGCTCTAATTTGCTTTTTCTTCACAAGCTAAAGCCTTAAAAGAATTGATATTTCTTCCAATATCCTTACTAGTCTCCACTATTTATTTACTTTCATTTGTTTGGAACTATTTTTTGGAAGTTGAAAACCATCCTCATCCATATTCATTTGTAAGTTTCTCTTGCGATTTTCTACATATGTTTCTACTAGACTCTTCTTAGGGCATGATTTCTTAGGATACTCCACTTCATGACATATTCTACATTTGAAAGATATATTTTTATAATCCATGGTTTAGATCCACAACTTACCTCCATACTTAAGAATGATTGATTTTGGTAAAGGTTTATCGATATCAATCATGACCAATATTTGAGCATAAATATCCAAGACTTCATCTTTTATAGTTTGAAATCTAAGGGAATTCTTTCATAGTGTTGCCTATTGTCTTGAAAGTATCCATTTTCTATAATTCAATGGGAAATCCATACAACCTGATCCATATTGTTACTGGGGATAGATTTACATTTTCATATGCAAAGCCTTCATACCAACGGGTAAGGAAGAGTCCATCTCTTTCCATAACCAAGGACCCCCTTTCAGAACAAAAAATGGCTAGGAAAATTTTTTGGGAAGAAAGGATATACTCACTCTTGGAGATTCCCACCTCTCATCAATCCATTTTCTTAGAGCCAAAGCCCTTCGTGAATGCCCATTAAATTTACTAATGATTACCTTATCTTTGAGCAACAAGGATTACTGCTCTGTGAGGTTCTCCCTGATGTCTACTACTAGGAATGATTGAGGATATAACTATAAATTAGTCCAAGGGAAGGAAACTATAACTCAACATCTATTAAAATTTACTAGTATATCCTAAAGCAATTATATTATTTGAAAATAAACCTACAATAATCTACATGTAGAACTTCTAAGATAATGAAGGGATAAACAAAATTTAAAAACTTCTACATCTAGAATGAATACCCCACCTAACTAGTGCCCTAGTCCTCCATTGCTCTTCCCACCATTTGAACCCTAGTTGACAGATATTTGCAATTTTGTTTTCCACTACTTGAAAAATCATCATTGCCCTTGTTCCAGATGTCTAACTTTACAAGGTCATATCTCTCTCAATATTGCTCGGATTCATTCATATGACCACTCATTTTAAAGCTTTTCAAATACCATACAAATTGATCTAAGAATCATCTGAATCAAATAACCCTTCGCAAAGATATGACTCCTAAAATATGAAATATTTTTTGGAAAAATTTACCCTAACGCTACCCTTGTTCTAGATGACTGTCTTTAGATGCTCGTATCTCTCTCTATACTACTTAGATTCTTTTGTATAACTACTCATTTCAAAGCTCTTTAAATTCTACTCAAAATAACACAATAATTATTTGAATCAAACAACTTTACGCAATTTTTTTTTTTTTTAAATAAACCGTTTTTTACCTTAACTCTTTTAAATTTTCGTATATTAACTAATAATTAATTTTTTTTATTTAAAAATATTTGTATCTTAAATTGCAATGTTTTGCCATTACAATAACCTCAAAAGTCCATGCCGCTTTTATATATTTATCATTGAAAAAAGATATATTTTTAAGAGTAAATACTTTTTAAATACATTTGCCGTGAAGATTGAAAAGGATAATTTTTACCATTTATAATGTTATAAATTATATAGGTCGACTCGGTAAATTGTCACCGGTAAGGATATTTTTTCACCATTTATAACGTTATAAATTAGGTAAGTCTACTTCATAAAAGAATTGGTTACATTCGTATTATTATTTTATTGATAAAATGATATTTTTTTATTGGTAAATTGTCATTGGAAAGGTTATTTTTTTATTGATAAAAGAATTGGTTACATTCATATTATTATTTTATTTTATTTTATTTTTATTTTTGGTTTAATAAGAGAGTTGGTCACAATCACATTATTTTTAGTAGTCATTTACATTATTTCTAATAATTAATAAATAATAAGGTTCAAATGTAATATATATATTTTATAACTATTGTGAGAGTTCACTAGTTAAGTTTATTAATGAGACCAAATATATAGTCATATATACACCTCACACTCATCCATGTAACAATTTAAACACTAGCTTAGATATAAAAGATATATATCTAAAAAAGCTGAGAGTTATCTTGGAGATCACACCCCCAAGAAATGAGATAGACTCTCAAAATCAATTGCGCTGGATTGTTTTTGGTATATTGCAATGGATGTCCATGTATTTATACAATATTTTATTAAACAGTGGCAAAGACTGTTTTAGTTTAAATATTTTAAATGTTTGCAACAGTTAATTGACTATTTTATTTAAATATTTTAAATATTTTTATTAATATCGACCTTTTTAATAAAAACAAAATTGTTTAAAGCATGTGACATGTATGACCTCTTTACCTGACCTCTTTGCCTCCCACCCCTAGGAAGGCCTCTCGGCATAATTAAACCTTAAAAACTTACACTTACTCATATCAGAGTTTAAACCTTACGGAACCCTATTACTTCACATATAATGATAAACGGTAAACTTCTTTTTAAGGTTGCGAAATGTCCACCTCTTAAATCAAATCGGTCGGCCTTGACATTAATACTTCTACGTAACATTTGAATACGAATCCGCATCATGCACAGTAAACTTAAATTACAAAAATATTTTAAACCCTACAAAAATTTATCACAAAATATCTACTGTTACAGAGCTTTCTGCAACCCGTATCTTATCGACATACGTTTGAAATCGGAATTGTTTATTACACTTCTGTTCATCCATTTTATCGGCAAGCCAGACGCTTCTGCCATTAAACACCAAATTTACAGTTAAATGGCCTACAAATTAAACCATTGAATCTCTGCAAATTTGGCGGTTCTGCCAATGCAGTGAACAAAATGGACGCCAAACCCCTGAGGAGTGTCGCCAAATTCTCAACAAGTTTATCCTTCCATTTCTCGCCAACAAGTTCACTGAAATCTTCACACACTAATGTTCTCAGTTGCTGTCCTAAATTTAGATTAATTTACAGAAGTCCTTGCAATTGTTACGCGAAGGATTTCAGGCCTTTGATAAGCAGAATTGCAACGAGTTCGAATACCGAAAAGTTTAACTTTACAGAGAAATTGCGTCCCTGCAGAGGAAGAAGGCAAAGGATTATTGTGAAATCTTATCCGAGGTTTAATTTCGGTAACGGTGGAGGAGGAAATAATGACCCAAGGCGTGTGGTATTTAACGTGGTCATGGCCGGAGCGTTAACTTATCTGACAGTTACAGGAAAAATTGGCTGGGTCTTCGATGCGGTCGTTTCTCTATCGGTAACATTTTTTTCCTTGCCTTCTAAATCATTATTTTTTAAAAACCCTCACAGTTAATTCGAGGCTTCGACTTTATGTGGATGGAATGTCGCATTCTGAATATTTTTTAAAATATCCTTTAAAATTTATTTAGTTCGTTTTCAAATTGAAAATTCGAAATTTTAGCAAGATTCAGTGAGGACGAGTGGACATTTCACGCCCTGTAGGCTAGATTGGGCTGTAGAGGAAGTATCAAAGTATATGTATTTGTCTAGAATGTTTGTTTTAACGGATATGTAGTTCTGAAATGACTTCTACAAGCTTTATTTTATTGTTTTGATAAAATTTTACGTGCTAAATTATGATTGCAAATGGATATGCTTTCCCATTTACTCTTATTGCGTTTCATCCTGTATATGCTTAACAAATTCTTTGATCCTTAGGTTAGGTGTGTTGAGGTTGGTTCGTTTAAGTCCGCAAGTCTTATTTTATTGTCTTGATGAAATTTGATGGCTCAAGTCTTGATTGCAAATATATGTGCGAATCCATTTAACATCACTATATAATGTGTATACTCTACTTCCTTTGAAATTGGCACAAGTTGTTTGATCTTAAGACGTTTTAAGGTTGGTTTATCCACAAGCTTCATCAATTTGTTCGCCGACCCTAATTCTGGTCTTTACAAAATTAGGGTTCGCAAGTCATGATTGCAAATATATGTTTAAATCCATTTAACATCATTATATAATTTCTCTGCCTCCTTTGGAGTATACATTGTCACAAATTGTTTGATCTTAAGATGTTTTAAGGTTGATTTTCCACAAGTTTCATCAATTTGTTTGCGGATTGTAATTTTTTACAAAACTGGGGTTTGTTCCTTTGTTTTATAAATTTATTTTTTTAAGAAGCCACTTTGCACCAGTTAGCAACTTGTAATTCTTTTCAACATCAAGATTGAACCACTGCACTTAACTTATTCATTAATAACATTATGCTAGTCCTGCTCTATTTTAACTGTTGGAGTAAAATTAAAGGCGGAGTTTGAGGGTCACTAGCACGCCCAACGGATATATGAGATTCCTGAGGGTTTTCACCTTAACTTGCATATGTTCAAATTTTGCATCTCCTTTGGCTTTGAGCCTTTGACAAAGCTCATGATAAATTGGATCTTCCGAACCCATCTAAGCCCAAGGTTAAATGTAATTCTTAATCATCTCTTTCTTCCTTGTAATTATCTCAGTTAGTAACTAGAGTCTTAGCTTGCATGTCCAGTTCATCTCAGTTACTAGCTACAGTCTTTGTTTGCATACCCAGTTCATCTCGGTTGGACTGAACGAGGTGTCCATGGACATGTACGGATCACAATTTGCATGTAAGTTAGAATAATTGTGGCTTCTAAACATGCCTAGTTCAAGGGCAGTTTGCAACCCTTCAACCTCATCTCTGTAAATATCTTTATACCTCATTGATTAAGAGTGTATACCATTAGTTTTGGCAGCTATATTCTCTCATTTGCTCTTCAGTTTGTGTTCTCTGCTATTTGCATTCTAGTTAGTGCATTCCGATGTTATAATTTTACTGCAGGTTCATACCATTTGGTATCAAAGCCCCATTGAGGTCTCCAATATTTGCTTGCTCACTTGGGATCCATCCTCACTGAGTACCATTCTTCTCAGCCTCAAGTTGATCTTAGTTGCAACACCCTGCTTTGTTGTTTGTTTGCTGCTCTTGCATTTGCTGCCCCAAGCTGCTGTCTTTTTTCCTGCAAACCAGCATTCTCTATTTTGCTGGTCTTCTTTCCTTGGAAAAATGAAGGAAAAAAAAAAAGAAAAAAATTCCTGCATGCATTATGGTGTGTCACTTTGAAAAGTTGTTCTGTTTGCTGTTCTAGATTTGGCACCTATAAGAGTCATATTGTTTCCTTGCCACTTAAAGCAAATCAGCTAAGTAGAAGACATTTTCTTCCCTTTGCTTCCTGAAAATTACTTTTTAAGTTTTTATAAGCGGGTCCTTTTCTCTTTTGCCCTTTGTAGTAGTGCATTTTTTTCCCTTTCTTATTATCTTTATAAAAAGCAAAAAAAGAGGCTTGTGATGGCTAGTACAGGCAACTCTACTCCGAACTCCAATTTGATTCAGTATCTGACCCAAAGAGCTGAATGATTAACGATAAAAACAGAATGAGTCTAAGCTGAAATTCATGGATCAAATGGCAAATACGATCCAACTTCTCATGGGACAACAATCTGCCAGTTCTCTATCTTAGACTGTTCCAATTGCCTAACTTGGCTTCAAGTTGGACACCAAGATATCCATTCCTCATTTTGATGGCACAATTGATGGGGATAAAGTGGATGCTTGGGTTCACAGTCTAGAGGCATACTTCAAGACGCAACCCCAGCTCGTGGAGGCACAAGGATAATGGTTGCTGAGGTCCATATGGACAATCAAGCCCTCACTTTGTGGTAGTTAGATCAGGTTTCTGCAAGCCACAAAGCATCCAGAAATCGACATGTGGAAAGAGTTCAAAAAAACTCTTCGGGCATGATTTTACTCCCTTTGCACATCCAATGGAGCCATTGGCTGTTTGGCTTCATTTTTGATAAAATCTAGCCAATCAATCAAGCAGTATATTGAGGAGATCAATCGACTCACTATCAAGTTGGACATTGTTGAGGCTGCCAATGTTCTTTGTATCAATTTGTCTCCAGATTGTTTTCTCATCTCCAAGAGGAGATAAAGCTTATCACCTTTACTTCTATAGAGTATGCTTACCAACTTGCTATAAAGGGTGAAGATAGGCAGTAAAAGAATAATTATTATTGCCTCTCATCTAAAGAGCACTTCTACCCCAACCGACTCTTCAAACCCTGCCATTCTTTTCAAGAACGAATTTTTTTCTCAAAGTGGATCCACTAAGGGTTTTCGCAATGGGAAGACAAATTTTTGTGCTTATCTAAACTTCAAGCATCTTTAGAATCAAAATTCTGTGGAGACAATCGGATGCTCTTGCTTACTTTTGCCACTTAATATAGCTGATATTCAACCTCAACAATACTAGGGTGATGATCTTCAACACATCAAAGAGTTCTCTCTCCAATTTCCAATTCCTCTTTAAGGGCAGATTTATTGAAATCACTACTACATATACCTATTTTGGGGTTCAGTTTGCTTTATATAGACAATATATTTTGTTCACTTGGATTGGTCCACCTTAACCTTTTAGTCCTAAGTTAACATTATATTGAGCACTTCTTGAGGACAAAGAATGGCATTATTGTTTGCCTTGATTGTACTCAAGGACATTGGGTGCACGGCCTTAGGATCCCTATTGGTCAACTCAGAGTTTGCTCACATCAATTGTAGTGGAGACAAACCACCATATTCCTTGAGAGGAAAGGATATGTTGCCTTTGTTCTCTTAGGGAATTGGAGATTGAAGAATATTTCGTCTTTAGATGTCCCATTTATTACGAGATTCAAGGGAAGTATCGTTGTTTATATAAGGGTTAAGGCAGATGGCTTGCCACTTTTTTTTGCTACACTTACCCAAAGATGCGTGGCTTTGTATGTTTGAGAAACCATCACTGTCCGATATTAGCTATTATAGGAGAGTTTGTCTACCTCTTGATTATCACCTCTTTCCTTGACCATGTCTATCGCTAGGAGCAATAAGCACCCCTTAGAGGATAAAACTCTCCAAGATGAGAAAGATAGATTTATACGTCCTTGCCTATACTCTAGAGCAGCTACAAGGACTTCTACGTCTTCTTCTCACATGTGACAGGTTGGGACCATGACTCTTTGACATTGGATTTTGGTTTCACCCCACTTGCCTAGGGGTGGTAGACAAACACAACTTACTAGCTTCTTATCTTCTACTAGTTCCTTGGCCATGCATGTCAAGAGAGTTCATAGGGCCTAGGATTACCCAACCACGATCCTTAGTCCTAACCACTCTCTTGGGAACATCATTGGATTCTACATTGGTTCTTTATAATAGTTGGTGATGATGGTAGTCTTGCCCCTACACATTCTACCGTGGATTGACATCTTCTTGAGTTCTTCATTATTTCTCGTTGTTTCTCTCCTTGTTTTTGGCTATTACATGTTTAGGGTTTTAACTCTTTATGGATTCGCCTCTTGAGGTGCGATTGGATGTTGTTCTTTTCACTTTTGAATAGTTTGCTCTAGTTTAGTTTTAGTTAGTCTAATCTAATTTATTTATTTTAATTTATTTTGTTATATTACAACACATCGTAATAGTTTGTTTTCGACCAGTCCCATTGGCATACTTTGGTTATCCATGGACATTAATAGAATTATATTATCTTATCTATAGAAATATGACATTTTTTATAATTAAAGAAGGCCAAGATCCTTCTAGCTGAGTTGCAGTAACAATTGCATCCACAACATGAAGATTCAACAATTGAGGTAACCAATCCCAACACTTCAAATCCTCAACTCATTCTCATGGTCAATAATTATGATGCAAAAAATTGGGAAGCTTTGTTCACTCAAAATTGTAAAATCAAGGACACATTCATCTTGCTTTTCCTTGGTAATGGCAGTTCAAAGAACCTAATTTAAAAGAAATTGGTGGATGAACTTTGTTTACCAACTATAAAACATTCATGCCCATACCCATTGGGATGGGTCGAGAAGGAAGGGCAGCCTACTCATGTCAATTGCCAGTGTTCTATAACATTTGCCATTTAGCTATTCCAGGACATAGTGGTATATGATGTCACCCCATTGGATTGCTACAATTTGCTGCTTGGAACATCATATCAATATGATCGTAAGGCTGTTTTTGACCATTTTTACAAGACCTAGATGCTGCAAAATGATGGCAAAGTATCTAAGTTCACTCCTATTATTTCTTTGTTTTTTGGTTGACATGCAATGAAATGAGTCAATTTGTACAAATTTCTCATTCTTTGTATCCTTTGGAAAGATGCTTATTGCCCTTGATGCGGTTCTTAAGCAAGGAGGACATCTAGTCTGCGAGGGCTTTCAACCCTTGGCCCCTGTTATAGTAGCTTTACCAATTCCACATTCGTCCCACAAACAAGAGGAGCAAGACAAAGCTTCTTCATTTGTATAAAATTAAAGCTTCACACCAAAGTTTAGGATATTCTTTAGCATCCACAAACTACATTTTAGGCATTTATGGTGGTCTGAGAACCTCTTTTTCTTTTCAAGTTGGTGACCATGTTTGGCTTTGCTTGGACAAGCACATCTCAGAGCCATGTCACTTGTGGGAGGAGGTTTCACTCACTCATCCTAAAGATACTGATTCCAAATTTTCAGCAACCCTTGGTGGATGATACTTTGCTCGATGTTTGAACTCATATCAATTGCACAAAACAAATTGTTACATACTTGGTTGGCCACAAATGCTCTTTGCCAATGTAAGCCATGCGTTTCTCTCCTCATTTATTGTAGAAGTTGGGGACAACTTCCAGTAAGCATGGAGGAAATGATGATATTTTTAATTGTCTTTATTCTTAATCATCTCCTTCTTCATTGTGATTATCTCAGTTAGTAACTAGACAGTCCTTACTAGCATGTTCAGTTCATCTCAGTTATTAGCTAGAGACTTAGTTTGCATGTTTGGTCCATCTCAGTTGGACTGGATAAGTGTCCATTGACATTTACAGATCACTAACTGCATTTAAGTTAGAATATTTGAGATGTATATGCATGCCTAGTTCAAAAACAGTTTGCAACCCTTCAACCTTGTCTTTGTAGATCTATTTATACCTCACAAATTTAGAGCGTATATTACCACTTTTGGCAATTATCTTCTCATTTGTTTGTCAGTGTATTTTCTGTTATTTGCATGCCAGTTAGGCATTCTGCTATTATAATTTAAGTGCAGGTTCATATCAAAGTTGGATGAGCATGGAACTATCTACATTGGTTTAACTTGACATACCACTATGGTGGAAGTCGCACTCAGTTTAGCAAATGCTGAATCCAATCAATTTGCAGCTAAAAAATAGTAGAAACATTTACAATAATTGCTCCCCTTGTCCTTCTTTATTGATGTGTTTTATATACAGTTATTTGCAGTGATTGTACCTGTGGTGGGAGCAGTAGCCTTCCTATGGTTTGCAGGACGTGAAATGCTCCAAGGAACTGTAAGTTATTCTTTTTTTTTCCCTATTTTTTTTAGGTTTTTTGTTTTAGTATAGATCACAAGTTATACCGTAACCTTTGACTTATTTTTTAGAGTAGGACGACTTTGTTATAAAGAATATACATACTATGCTTTACAATTATGCACTTTAGTTGCTATGTCTTGGTTTCTGGCTTGTGCTATAATATTTTATGCAAACTTGCAAAATTTTTACTATTTGGCTTTGATGAAGAACCATGATTTTTGAACTTTGGATAAATGTAAGAAGGACTAGGCTACCTGATTAGGCTTTCTCCCCCTTCATAATTCCATCGACTCACTCTATTACAAAAGAATTGAAAATAATTTCACAGTTATTAATTATATACAATAACCTATGTATAAAAGTTATGCACTGTCATCATATACAGAAATGAGTAAAGCACATGATATAAATAGTATAGAAATAGAAATGTATTCATTAATCATGGCTTCAATGTTCATGGTTTCCAATATATTCAAGCTTGAGGTGTCTATGATGCTAGTGAGAAACTTGGATGGAGAATTTTTAGTGTATCAATCCAGCACATTGATGAGGAAAGGAGATGAAGGTATGACAGTTGACAACGATTGTCCACATCATACTTCACCTTACCATCTCATTACTTAACCAAAAATTAAATTAAGGGTAACAAGAACATTATATGTTCATGTGATTATTTTTTTAGTAAATACTTTGTTTATTCATGATTATGTACAAAGACTATGACGCATAATCACAAAATGTCTTGCTACGTCTATCATCTATTTAGTTCTACTGCTGTCCTTCTCCACAACTTAGCAGTTGTAGAAGTGTGGTGTAGAAAGGGAGATGGATTAGATGGCAGCAAGGTACTAGAAGCCTAGGCTATTAAACTAGGTTGAGCTGTATCGAAGCTGAAATTGAAAGTGAAGCAACTACTGAAGCAGTACCCTTCAACCGATTATAATCCATTTCTGATTTCTTAAAAGCTCTTTCAGACTTTTTGACAATCTAGATCATTTTCCTTGAGTTGATGTTTACCAACGTCTGCTTCTTGAACTCTAATTTTTCCTTTGATAGGTTCTTCAATTTCCTCAGAGTCTAATAACATTCATGTTCTTTGGCCTTAGATGTGACCAAATCCATCTCTAAATTCATGGACTTAGATCAGCAGTCATTTAGGGCTGCTACATGCTGCTGTTATTGATTTCAAATGTGCCCTTTGTGTCACTCTGGTTTCAATTATGCTGTTTTGTTGTATAGATGTTTCTTCTTTTGGCTGTGGCATCAATTTTAGTCCTTTCTGATTATGGAATGTCTTCCATATTAATGGGATCTTTCTTGAGTTTTTAACCTGTTCATCTATATAGCTTGCATGCTATTTACTTAATTTTATATTCTTTCTCAATGTATGCCTAACATATCAGTTGATATTCTTACATTTCCTTACCATTGTCTTCTTTTTCGACTTTGTTTTCCATATGATTATAATATTAGCTTTTACATGGAAATTAAAATTTATGAAAATACTCCTTAGTTAATGTGAAAATCATAGATCTCACTAATCTTATTCATCACATTCATCACACCCAAAGTACAACATTACCATTAAACTGTCCATAGTGTCAAGTTAATGGGATAACCATATGTGAAAATTTTGCCACCTAACTTGAGGATTTTGAATTTGCTTTCTTCTCGGCCGCCTTTGGCATCTTTGTTTACATGGCCCACATATTATGCGTACCTTTCTTGGAAAGGTATGAAGAAGGACATACACAATTTTGTGGCCGCATGTGACACCTGTCAACGGATGAAAGGCGAAATGGTGCATTCTCCAAGAACTCTACAACCCTTGCCTATTCTTGAACAGGTTTGGACAGATATTTCCATGGACTTTATTGAAGGGTTATCTAAGTCCGGAGGCAAATTAGTTATTTTTGTGGTAGTGGATCGTCTTTCGAAGTATGCTCATTTTTGTTCCCTCTCCCATCCTTACACAACCTCCACAGTTGCCCAAATTTTCCTTGATTCTATCTTTCGCCTTCATGGCATGCCTGCCTCCATTGTGTTCGACCGTGACCCTACATTCATTAGTAATTTTTGGCAAGAATTGTTTAAGTTGCAGGGAACTCAACTCAAAATGAGTTTAGCTTATCATCTGCAAATGGATGGCCAGACTGAGATTGTCAACAAATGTTTGGAGACCTACCTTCGTTGCTTTGCCTCTGATCATCCTACACAATGGGCGAAGTGGCTTCCCTTGGTCGAGTGGTGGTATAATACTTCCTATCACATGGTGACCAAGGTCACCCCTTTTGAAGTAGTTTATGGACGGCCTCCATTCACGCCCTCCTCCTACATTCCAGGCAGTGCCAAGGTCCATGCAATTGACACTACACAACCAACATGCTGAAGTCCTCCATCAATTGAAGATGAATTTGGAAGCGGCCTAAAACCGGATGCGCCAACAAGCTGATCAACACTGTTCTGAGCGTAGCTTTGATGTTGGTGATATGGTCTTCCTTCGCTTGCAGCTGTACAAACAATCACCCCTCCAACTTCAAAGGTGCTAGAAACTTGCTGCCAAATTCTATGGGCCTTACCAGGTTTTACAGCAGATTGGAGCCACGGCCTACAAATTGGCCTTACCATCAACATCCAAACTCCACCCTGTTTTTCATGTATCCTCTCTCAAGAAGGTTGTGGGCAAAGGTACAGGTTCAATATGCCCTTCCAGAATTGAATGAAGAAGGTTCTATCTTTTTTGAGGCAAAACAATTGTTGGATCGTAGGATGTGCACTCTTTGCAACCGAGCCAATACTGAGGTCCTTGTTCAGTGGCATGGTCGACAATTGGAAGATGCTACAGGGGAGTCTCTCTAACAACTCCAACACTAGTTTCCTCATCTACAACTTTGAGGACAAAGCATTTTGAAGGGGAAGGACATGTTAAGATCCCATCCTAACAATATATTTGTAATTCTCATTTGAGTATGTAATGACCCACTTCCAACGTGGGTACCCCATTATAATGTTATTTTGTAATACTTTTGTGGCAAGAAAGGCGCCAAGACAAGTGGGGCCATTTCATGTAACCGTTATCAAGAATGTAACCGATGTTTGGTAGAAGATTCTAGCTCGAGTGGCATTTTGCATGTAAGTTAACTCTTGAGCTTAGGGTTAGGGTTGCATGAAGGTTTTCTTTTAAAGACATGGAGCCATGGACGAATGTATCTTTTTGCAATTTAATGAAATATTGAAGAAGGTTGCCCCCTCGAAGAGGCCTGCGATACTGAGTTATTTTGTGAGATTGTTTCAATTCTGCAATTACTTTTTGTATAGTGTTATTATGTTATTTGATGAATTTCTGTTTATTTACATTATTTTGTGTGAGCGAGTTTATTTTAATGGTAGGTTCCTAACAGTATGACAGTCTGTCCAATATATGATGTTTTCTTAAAGTTGAAAAAATGCATGTTGTATCACTTGACACATGAATTGTGTCAGTGGAACAACAGGATTACATGGAATTTCTCTTCCTGCATAAGCAAGGAAACAAAGAACATAAGCCTTTGTCATAATGGATTAGGAATCAATGACTTTATGTAGTCAGAATAGGCTGAGCTTTGACAAGCAGGGCTAACTCTTGCTTAGAAGGTGTTGATATTTAGGTGGAGCAAAGATTGCATCTTTTTAAAATACTGCTTTACATCTCCTTTGGTGTTCCGGGGGGATGGGGAAGCTGCCAGCAAGGTTGTGTCATGAACTTCTCCAACTGTCAAGAATCTTTGCGAAGAGAGCCTAACCAAGTGAGATGCACTGAAATGAGAGAAATTCAGCTTGCAGTCATGCTCAATAAGATTTCTGTGCATCTTCGAAAGACATATTCAACTGTCTCCTCTTTTTCACACTTAATGCTGTAAAGATTTGAAATTCCAGTGTAAATATGCCTTCATTGCCAATCTGTGGTGTAGCACTAGCTAATCAGAAACCTTGAACTTAAAAAGATTATTGATGGCATTGGATCTAGTGAATTTAGAGCTCATTAGCTCCCTAGCATTTGTTCAAACACATGGCAACTTGTCCAGTTTTTTATTGACATCAAAGCAAAGGAGATTTGCATCAAATGAACAACAGACTTACAAGGAAATTCTCTGGCTATGAAAACAAGGAAAAACATCACCTGAGCTTGAACTGCAGTGGTAAAGGGATTAACCTCTTTACTGAACCACCTAAATTTTGCTTTGAGAAACAAAATCAATTGTGGTTTTAAGTGCCTCCGTTGCCCTTGGCCAAGAAGGGAAGCATACTGAAATTTTTCTTGACACGTCTTCTATGAAAAAGCATATAATGGAGAGCCTGAATTGTTTGTCAATTGCAAATTTGTGAAAGTTTTTTGTATCCAATGAAGTGAAGGTTGAGGATGATGTGCTGTCTACTAATTTAAAATTGATACATTTTGTGTATAAATAGAACTGAAACAAGAATTTTAAAATCTTTAGAGGTATTTTTACAAAATATTAATTGTATGAGTTAACCAGTTAACCATAATCCATAGCTGTACAACTACCTTCTTTTATTTTAAATATTAGTATTTTGATACCCAACTGTGCAACTGTAATGAAACATCTTCCAGAAAACAGTAAATTCAACAATAAATCTCAGAATACCAATAGAAACAACATTCATCAGAATATTCACAATAGAAGCAGATTCCAGAACAATAAATCAAAGTAAGTATCACAGATCCAAATTCTAAATTTGAGAAAAAATCCAAGCCACTTAGAGACAGCAAAGTATGTTATATGCACCAGAGGCGACTGAAGTTAGATGAATGAATGATGATCCAACTATATCACATCTCTCATATTTATGGTCTAAGAAAGTAACAAAACCTAACCCTAATGCTTAAGGGTTGTCTACCCTAACCTAAGGGCCCAAGCCAATTAAAATAGAGATAGCCGATGGCTACATCGGGGCTATTACATGGCTTCCCCCTTCAAAAAGCTTTGTCCTCAAAGATGGAAATTTTTGTAGAATGGTCATTGGTTCCATGTTGCCTCTTCTTCAGGAAGATCCTGCCACTTGATGAGTAGCTTCTTCATCTATCGTGATCACAGATTAAGGACCTGTGACTGCAACACTACTTTGACTTCAGGTTAACCCGTCCTTCTTCAAACAACTTTGGAAGCTCCATCTAGGACTGCACCTTCTGACCAAGTAACTGCTCAAGAGAAGAAACATGAAGAACAAGGTGTTTTTTTGATGTAGGAGAAAGCTCCAACTACTATGCCACATCCCCTATATGATGAATCGCCTTGTAAGAACCATAGAATCTGGGTGCAAGCTTTTGGCTAGACTTGGTCCTCAAAGAAAGATGCTTATATGACTGAACCTTCAAAAAGACCATATCACCTACCTCAAAGTGCTGTTCAGAGTTGTGTGAATCTTGTTGCTGCTTCATATGATTATGGGCCTAACAAAGATTGTCCTTGAGGAGCCGGAGGACAATTTGGCACTGTTGGAGGAAATCATTCACTTGAGCAACATGAGAAGAACTTGGAAGACAGTTTGCCAAGGATGGGGGTTTCTACCCATAAAATGCCTCGTAGGTACACCTTAGTGGAAATATGATAAGAAGTATTGTACCACCATTCTGCTAAGGGAAGTCATTTAACCCATTGATATTGCTTATCTTGGGCAAAGCATCTTAGATATGTACCTAGGCACTTGTTCACAATTTTTGTTTGGTCATCCAACTAAGGGTGATAGGAAGAGCTCATATTAAGCTGATTGCCACTGAGAGCAAAAAACTACTTACCAAAAATTGCTAGTGAAAATAGGATCATGATCATAGACAGTAGACTTGGGGAGCATACTGTGTAGTTTGAAAATAGAATCAAGGAATATCTTGGTCACCTTGCTAGAAGTGAAAGGATGTTGCAAGACACAGAAATGGGCATTTTTGGAGAGGCAACCCACCACCACAAAACCAATGTTTTGCTTTAAGACTTTGGAAGACCTTCAATGAAGTCCATAGATATGTGTTCCCATTGGATATCTGGAATGGGAAGGGGCTAAAACAATCCCGAAGACTTAATTGTTTTGCCCTTATTCCTCTAGCACACTTCACATTCTGCTACAACTTGTTTGAAATCAGCGTTCATTCCCTTTCAAGAGAAAGACCACTTAACCTGTTGAAAATCTAGAATGTTCTACCAAGGGAGAAGCTTGTAATTTTGAAGGATGTTCTTGACCTGGAAGGTTTGATGAGATAAATGCGGTCCTTCTTATAGCAGCCAGTTCTGGACAGTCACCAAAGCAGCCAAAGTAAACATTATAAATATGAAGATTAATTGCAAAATGCACTAAGTTTTGTAATGAAATTGAAATGTAAATTCAATGTAAATGAAAGACAAATGGAAATGAAATGTAATGTCAATGAATTATGAGTGAAACATACTTTGGGATGTGACATCATAAGATTGATTAAGAATTTGTAAAGGTACGGCTAAAGTCTTAAGTCACATAAGGGAAATGGTAGTTATAGGGTGAGGTGTCCTGGGAGGCAGTTGCTTGCAACTGCTGTCCCACAAGCATAAAAGGACCCCCCATTCATTGTTTTGTAATTCATGGTATGCAGAGGTAATGCTAGAGCAAGCATAGAGTGTCCTGAGAGAGTAATGCGTATTGGACAAGGGTTCCAGGAGGTGTCTTGTGTCTGTGTACTGCAAGTGCAGTCATACTTGTAATGCAAGTGCCATAGAGGCAATATAATGCAAAGACATTCCATTTCCATCTGCGTGTGCATGTTTATGTAATGACATTGTTGTTGTAGTTAAGTTTGTGTATTTGCCAAGTTTTGTGTATGTGTAGGAATTTGTAGACAAGAGTTGCAGTTTGAATAACTATATGAGTTGCCTTATAATCATTGCAATTGGAGTGTTGTACGAGGAAGGTGACATAGTTGTTTCCTTACAAGTACATTCCTGACTAATGTGAGAATGAGGGAAGATTACCATCAGACTGAACTATAATTGTGTCGTACAAGTGACTGTGCCATACAAGTACTTAGTAGAATTGTCGTACAAGTGTTGATGATGTCAAGTGTTGGACCAACAATGACTATAGTCTTAGTTGGCTCCTAGAATATGTTATTCCAATTGTTCCTCCAACCGTCGAAATACCCATCGTTGTGCTACATTTGGCACCGTTGTTGTATGAATTTCAAACCTAGCTTGCGTGAAGATTGGAGAGGTGGATGACAGATTCCTTATTGCAAAGATGAGGGAGACGTAACTGCGGGAGAAGTCAAGACCAGCTTGTAAGATGAAGTCAAAGAATTGCCAACCAAGAATTGCAGTCAAGATGAACAAAAATTGAACAATCAGAGGTGGAATGAGTTTGGAATCCTCAGGAGGAGGATAGTTCCAGTGACAAAGGTAGAAAGTGGCATAAATTGTTTTTAACAACGGAAGACAAGGTGCGATCAAATTTTGGTTCGGGGCAAACAAAGAGGGGCAAGTCATGACCCAACGACCAAAACGAGTTCCAGGCCGCGATCACGACCTAACACACCTCTTGCTCTAGGTCGTGGTCAAAGAAGTCAAACAAATGAAACTTGGAAATCAAATCGTGGTCGACAGTAGGTTCTACGCCACGAATCGCCCAGCGAGGAGAAGCGCAAAAAGGAGAAAAGGACTAGGGCTATGGCCAATATTTTTCAAAAGCCCGTTTGTGCGGAAAGAATCGTGGCCTAGAGCAACTTCTAAGCATTCAGTGATAACATTAAGTGAAGAGGTCACGACCCACTATAGGCTCTAGACTGCAGTCAAAGGAGTCAAACAAAGAAATTTACTAAAGTGGACCCCGACCCAGATCGCGTTCTATAAAGCCAACTTAAGGCAAAAAACTAAAAGGTGGATCCCATCCCACAACAGGCTGTAGGCTGCGGTCAACTTGGTCAAAATT
This sequence comes from Wollemia nobilis, assembly GCA_028583015.1. Taxonomy (NCBI): domain Eukaryota; kingdom Viridiplantae; phylum Streptophyta; class Pinopsida; order Araucariales; family Araucariaceae; genus Wollemia; species Wollemia nobilis. Next base: position 632,337 of record JAQPPZ010017244.1, read on the forward strand.
TGTACGAATGTATCTTTTTGCAAGTTAATGAAATATTGAAGAAGGTTGCCCCCTCGAAGAGCCCTGCGATCCTGAGTTATTTGTGAGATTGTTTCAATTTTGCAATTACTTTCTGCATAGAGTTATTTTGTTATTTGATGTATTTCAGTTATTTTACAGTATTTTGTGAGTGAGCTTTATTTTAATATAAGGTTCCTAACAAAATCTTCCTAAAACAGAAAATGATTGTGGTTTTGGGACTCCAAAAAGAAGAACGATGAGTGTACCTGGACCGCGACCACTAAAAACATGCCAATCTTTTCAACAGATTTGATCTCGACCTTTCAATGGCAGATCAACGGGTGATGTTGAATTTAGCTGAAGAAATCCATAAAACAAGGATTCCATGGCAGCATAAGACAAACTTGAGGTGCCTCTTTCTGAGATGGTTCATAGAGATGAAATCGTTGGGCCTGGAAGATGAAACGTCCAATATTCAAGATTCTTGAACAGATTCAGTTCCAGATATGCGGCAAAGAGCGACTGCAAGAACAGGGAACGACTTGGATGCATTCTTGGCGAAACTCATATAGATGGAAGCCATGAAGGCCAAACAAGTTGCAGAAGATCAATGGAGCGAGAGTGCATTTCTTTCCTTGATCGAACAGGAGACTACCACATCGACATCTTGCCAGCTTGGCACTCCAACTTCCTTGTAATGCTCTAATTTTCTCAAATCTACTATAAAAACTATAAATAGAGGTCGTACCCTCGTTTCAAAGGGTCGGCTCTAAAGTGTTTGCTTGCACTACTGTTGTACACTTTTTGCAAATTAATAGGAGCATTACTTGGGATGTTTACCTCAGACTTGCATCTTCTTTATCTTCTGATAACAAACCTGTGAATTCATTTCTGCTACTGCTGCTATGGTTAGTTTATTCTGCTAATTTGGATTGCTAACTTAGAGCAAATTGGAATGATTCATATTTGAATGTATGCTTAGAAGAATTCATTTCTGTTAGTCAGTGTTAATCTAATTTTGTTAATTTGGATTATTAATACCCTAGATGTTTGGAATGATTCTTGAAGTATGCAAATGTTCTTAATTTTGAAGATGGCTAGTTGTGAATGTTGTTAGTTCCAAGTTTTACTCTTGAAGTTAATCTATTAGAGGTTCTTTGTAGAAGCCTATGTTGTTAGCTTTATCCATCCACCTTTGATTCATTTCTTTCTAACCCTCTCCTTCTTAACCCTTTCTCATTTCTATCCCTATCCTTTGTTCATTTAACTGTGCTTAAATGAGTCAACATCTAGTAAGTTGACAAGGAACCAACCTACTCTAGAGGTTGGGTTAAAACATTTTGACCCATCCAATGTGTGGCTTGGGCTGTGATTAGTGGGTGCTTGCCTTTCAAAATCTTGTAGATGATAGTTACAGTTCGAGTTTATCTTGATGTCAATCTAAGCCACAACAATTTTTGGCACACTCGGTGGGACTAATCACAAAATATCATTTTCCCACTAGATATTTTCTTTCATTTTTCCCAGAGGAATCAAGATTCAGTGAATTGTCTTGACCTCACTTAGCAGCGAAAACAAATTCACTTGGCAATTCCTAGAGTATAAGAACCTAGAAACCCTTTTAGTAGCTCATATTTCATGTTTACTAGGTCATCTACTAAGAATAGTCGAGAACCAATATCATTCTTTGAGTTACCACTCAGGAGATCAAGGCATACAAGAAGTCTATCTCTAGATTCACCTTTTGAAGAGGTCCAATTACCATCAGATCACTGGGTACCCTCAAAACCAATTTCATTAAATACCCCAGTAATCATGGCTCAAAACCAAAACCAAAATCAACCTCCACAGAATTACCCTAATTGGGATACCTTTGGTCCTCTAGGAATTCCCCATATGAATGATCTCCCTCAGGCTGCATTAAAAGCCATACCTACATATGATGGTTTAGGAAAGACTGTTTATGAGCACTGTCAGGATATATTGACTTTAGCAGCTATTCACAATATCAGGAATGAAGATGTTATTGTCAGGCTTCTAGCCCTATCCTTTAGAGGTAAAATCCTTCATTAGTTTAGAACCCTAGAAGACAACAACATTCGTCCATGGGTTGAATTGGCTGGTCCTTTCGTGGAAGAGCTTAATGAGTCAGCCGATCCTTTCTTGCTTTTGAATCAATTCACCGCTATGCAAAGACATCCACAAGATTTAGTCTCTCACTTCAATTTGAGGTTCAGTAGGACATGGAAAAGGATTCCCCCTGAAGCTAAACCTACTACTCCCCTGGCATATATGTATTACATTAGAGCTCTTGGTTCAGACCTAGGGTTACAAACTCAGCAATCAAGTATAACTACCTTTCCACAAGTTTACCATGCAACTGTGCATGCAAAGAATGTTCTGATTGCTGTAGGAAGGCTACCACCAAAAGTGGTCATGCCTTATTGCTCTGAAATCCCTCAGTTTACACATCAGTCTAGGACATCAACTCCCTCATACGTGGATCCCCCACCATTGTCATCGCCACTTCCCCAAATGGCTCCAATTCCTCCTCCCAAAACATCATTGGCTTCAATCCCTTTTCCTCCTCTTCCATCTCAAAATCCCCAAGAATCATTTGTTTGATATCCAAAATACCTTGAAGACAATTAATAACAAGGTAAATACCATGGAAAAATAGATAGAAAGGTCTCAACAAAGAAGGTTCCCATATATAAATAGAGATCAAAGGCCTACTACTAGTAGTAACACAGGGCCTAGGGTTAATGCCAATATTGATGAGCATGATTCAATCCTTGAAACCAGTGGATATATCTGGTGTTTAATTTGCAATGACCCCCATAGTCCAGAGACTTGTGCTATGTATCAGCATCATGTGCAACAGGCTATGGAAAAGGCTGAAAGATCCCAAAAGAGTACAATCAATATGATGTTGCAACCTGAACATATCATGGTTGGCCAAGATTCTCTGGAGGAAGAAGCTATTTCCATCCTCACAAGATCAAGAAAAAAGCCATTGCAAGTCAATCCACAGAAAATGGGATAGTTCCAAGTACCTTCTCAAAAGAAGGGAGATCAACCTTCAGCAAGCAATGAGAGATTTCCAGTTCCTCAAGTTGGGGAAAAGAGGGCTTCAATTCCTAAGGAATAGGGGAATGAGAAATTTATTCCAAAACAAGCTGATAAAGAAAAGGGGAAAGAACAAGTTGAATCTAAAGAGGAAGCAAGCGAGAAACTAAGATTTCCTTCTATCACCAAGAAACAAAGAATTGAGGCAACTCAACAATTTAAAAGAAAATTTGGTGAAGGTGAAAGTAAAACTTTAGGGAAATCTGATTTCAATATTGTGGAAGAATTGAAGAGAACTCCTTCTAAAGCAAGTTTATATGATACTCTCTTCATTCCTGGTTAGATAGACCTACTGCAAGCTTCTCTGGAAAGTAAATCTCAAGAAAAGGAGAATCCTACTATATACAACCTATCACCTGAATGACAAAAAGTGATTCCACCTGTGCTAAAGAATAAACCACCTCCTTTTTACATTTCTTTAAGGATGGAAGGGTGGGTAGTTCATAACTGCATGATAGACTCAGGAGCTTCAACTACAGTTATGCCAAAAGCAGTGTGTGAAGAAATGGGTATGGAATATACCCGTTCTTGTCTAGGAGTCCTACAATTGGATGGAACACCAGTTAAAACAATTGGGGTAGTCAAAGATGTTCTGATGAGATTACATAGAGCCACAAAGGTTACTGTTGTTCAAGAGATAGTTGTAGTAGATTTAGAACCATATTTTGGCCTATGCCTATCAAGGGAATTTATTGCCAAACTAGGAGGATACTTGTATTTGGACTATTCTCACATGATGATCCCCTATAAGGGTGAAAGAATAAAAATAGTCCTAGAGAAGCCAGTATCCTATCATATTGAGAAAATAGAAGATGATATGTACAACTCTGTCATGGAGGAACCAGAATTGGTAGAGGTACTAGAAGATTTAGAGCTTGAGGATGATCTACCATCAGAGGATAGTTAGATTTTGTTTGAAACTGGACTAGGCACATACAACATCTCCTCTAAAGATCGAAAAGCAACTTCTGTAATTTCCAATCAAATTTTAAGAGAATCTGAAATTTAGACTATGCATTTTGATGGAGCAAGATGCAAGAATGGAGTTGGGGCATGAGTAGTTCTAAAATCACCTTTAGAGGGAGTTAAAATATTTTCCTATAGATTAACTTGGTCTTGCACAAACAATACTGCTGAATATGAGGCTTTATGTTTAGGTTTGATGCAAGCAAAGAAAATGGGTATTAAATTACTAGACATCTATGGTGATTCAGAATTGATAGTAAATCAAGTTACAGAGAAGTGTAACAACAAGCATCATTATTTGAAGACTTATAAAAATAGGGTCTGGGATTTAATGGAATCTTTTGATGCTTTGAATCTACATGTTGTTCCAAGACAATAAAATCTTTTGGCAGATGCTTTAGATATCAAAGGTTCTAATTTTTCTCCATCTTCAGATTATGGATTAGCTAAGAATAAGAGAGTTAAATTGGTTTTCAGACCTTCAATACCAGATAGATAGATATTTTGGTAGGTATTTGAAAATGATGATCAGATTGTTGATTTCTTAGTCAGAGAGGCTAGCTGTATCAGTTCACAAGGTGAGATATCTCAAGAGATTGAGCAGCAATAAATTATACAGTTAAAAAATAATCACATACCTAAGGGGTTGATTACCTTAGAAAGTCTTTTTGACAATGAAGGTGGGAAAAAACTAAAGCAGATGCAAATTGATGATAAGATTTATAAAGAAATTGAAATAGAAAATGGAAAAAAGCTTAAAATTGGTAACCAATGCACTCCAAAGGAAGTTGAAGAATTTAAGGCTTTGTGTCTTCAATATTAGGACATAATAGCTTGGACTTATGAAGATTTGAAAGTCTATGATAAAAGCATAATCCAACATACTATTGAATTAGTTCCTGAAGCAAGACCATTTAGACAGAAACAAAGACCAGTAAATCCCAAGATTGAAGCAATCATGAGACAAAAGTTGCTTAAATTGTTAAAGGCAAAAATCATTTATCCTGTTAAGCACTCCACATGGGTTGCCAATCTGGTTCCAATGAGAAAAAAGAATGGTGATATTCGCCTATGTGTGGATTTTAGAAATCTGAACCAGGCATCTCTCAAAGATTATTATCCCTTGCCACAGATAGATCAGATTTTGCAGATGGTAGCTGGGGCTGAAAGGTTTTCTCTGTTAGATGACTTCTTTGGTTATAATTAAACCTGGGTAAAAGATGAAGATCAATATAAGACAACTTTCACTACAAAGTGGGGTACTTTTGCTTATCAGATAATGCCATTTGGTCTGTCTAATGCAGATGTTAATTTTGAAAATGTATGATAACATTTGCGCCTGTTGTCATCCACTAACATAGGAATTCTTCTCTTATGTGAGACTGCCTAAGAGAAGAAGACCTCCAGAGTGAGCTGGTTCTCATAAAATTGCAGAGGAAAAGAGAGAGAAGGAAAAACAAATAACTGAAAATAGGGAAAGGGAGGTGATACACCAAAATAAGAATAGTTAATACAGCCTTGAAATACACAGAACACTGGCAAATGCCAAAATAACCAGCATAGAGGTAAGAACCGAATTAAACCTGGTAGCCAATTAAATCCACACTTAATCAACACAAAGAAAATCACACAAAAACTTACACAAATCCTGAAGCAATGCAAGAGGTAAGATGAAATCACACCAAGGGCCAATGCCACATGCAATGAAATTCCAGTTAGAATACACAGGTGCAGCTGCAACAAATTTTGTATTAATTCCTGAGTTTTTTCTACAGAGGTCTGCAAGTAGGTAGATAATCAACAACCTTTTACAATGAGTTAGGAATTCTCTTTTATAGACGAGCAATTCCAAGAGTCCTTTTTTCTTTTCTTAAGATAGAATAAAATATAGAGAGATCTTTTACAAAATATCTCAATCCTTTCTCAAAATATCCAACTTTGACTTTAACAGATATTTGCATTTCTGAAAATATCTGCCCTTTTGAAAATATCTCAAAATATCCAACTTTGACTTTAACAAATATTTGCATTTTTTAAAATATCTGCGCTTTTGACATCCGTAAATTTTTTTTCTAAATATTTTAACATCTTTGGATAAATCCTCCAACTGGAATATGAAAATATTGAAATATTACTTTGCAAGAATGGACTAGCCTCGACCTTGGGGGAAGTCTGAAAATCCATCCTGCATATCTCCTTTTACACGCCGCTTGAATTTATCATAATTATCCAGAAAATACTTGAATTCCCGCACATATAAATATCAAAATTTTAGAATAAAGGGGCGTATTGAAATAATTTTAATAAAATCCCTTGTAGAAATCCCTGGATTGCCGAACTTTCCAAAGCATTTTTTATCCACATAGTTAATAAATTTGGGTAGGAGGCTCAAAATTTATTAACAGTTTGGCGATTTTCAGGGGAAGCATGCCTGCTATGCTGAAAGAACCCAAAACCGGTAGCCTTTATCCATTGGGCAAAGGATCAGAAAAATATCCAGATTTTCAATGAAGACACCTTGTACTTGCTCTGTCGGATCAGACTTTGAAACCAACCTTTGCAACCAAACAAACCAACACAAACAACAGAAAAAACAACAACAAACGGAAGAAGGAAAACATACTCCAAAAAGAAGCAAGAAATGTGTCAAAACACTTAGGAAACACAACAAAAATGAACCTAAAACTATATCAGTTCAAGGGCTGAAAATCTCAAGGCTAAGCCTTAGAGATCAATTCCATTAACTGGAATTTGCAATGCTTCTCCATTAAGCCTTGAGAGCTCGAATGCATTGCTGCCTTTGTATCCTGTAACAATGTATGTGTAGAAAGTTTAACATGTCGACACAATTCCATTTCCACTTAAATAATTCTACAGATTTGCAGTCATTGTAGTGTAGCAATAAATAATGCACAGAACCTGCAACAGCAATAATAACAGCAACAATAACAACAATAGCAGCAGCAATGGTAGATAACTGTAATTACAAGCAGTTTTATATTAACAATGGCATGTATATTACAGCATTACAGTTTCAGCATTACAATCTGCACTCTGCAAACCCTATGCAGAATATTCTCCATGGCTGCATACAAGACTGGACTGCATTACACACATAGGCATCAACCCTCACACGTACCAATGCTGTTCTGTTAATTCCCCAACCTGCATGACTGCCTTCAATGCCCTGGCTGAATGAATGAATGAACAACCACCAAAGATGAACTATTGAACAACTTGAATGAATGAGGGGAGGGCTTATTTATACTCCAAAAAGTAGTTACCCTCCAACTACCTTATAACTTCCCTCAAATTACATTTCATATGCATTTGCTCTTGCATTACTTGACATTTCCCACTACAGGACGAAATAGTTTATAACTTGTAATTTAGCCGACATAATTGACTTAACATGACTTTATTCTTACGTACAATATTAAATTGCACTTTATAACATAATTAAATATATGCACGCACATTTCGTCAAACACTTTGTGTACAATTACAAAATAACACATAATACCAAAACTGATTCACCAATTACAGACATATCAATTTGCCTGTCTACATCTATCCCCTCCTCTAAACTGGTCGGCGTCCTCGACGACCCGAGCTAAACACTGGGAATAGAAGTATTGAACAATGTAACAAAATCTCTTGTCGCGTTCCTTTCGCTTTCTCCTATTCCATACATCTTTGGCAATAGACTTCACTTGAGACTGCTCGCAACACCTTATTCTCTGATTGGACACTCCCCTTGCTGCAAGAACGTGTAACATCAACATGATCAATAGGATCAGTAGTCTCTGATTGTTCACTACACTTTTTGGAATCATCAACATCATGAACATGACAGGCAACGCCCATCGCCACTTGTGTCGGGGGTCAAGGGGGCGGGAGCCCCCTTGTAGGGTCAAGGGACAGCATCCCTTGCGGGGTCGAGGGGCAGCGCCCTTTGCGTGCTCCCTCAACGGCAAAACCATTAAAATCATCAACGCCTGAACGAAATTTTTCTCCTCAGCAAAATTCTGGAAGCCTTCATTCAATCTATTGAAACTGCTTCCTCTCAGCTCTAATTCACTGCTTTCATGATCCAACTGACTTCTTATCAACCTCTGACAGGCATCTCCCTTGTCGGATTGTACTTCTAACGACAACTCCTCTGACTGCACTGCCTTAGACAACATCTCTGATGACAATCCCTGACGGCTTAGTCTTTGACGGATTAGACTAGACGGATTGAGAAGTCTGACGGGTACCATGTCTAGACGTCTAGGACAACGGGTTAGACGGCTCAGACGGGTAGACGTCTCGGACGGGTTGCACATAGGTAGACGTCTCAGACGGGTTGCACATAGGTCTAGACGGGTAAGTGTAGACGTCTAGGACGGACGGCTGGACGTCTGGGATTGACGGCCAGACATCTGAAATTGACGGCCAAACATCTGGATGGTTAGATGTCTAGGACAGACGGCCAGACGTCTAACTTCCTTAGATGGGTATGCTTTAGACGTGTACCCTCCAGACGGGTAGCCTCCAAACGACTCCATTTCAGATGGCTCCTGCTTTGACATCTACACCTCAGACGACTCCTGCTCAAACGATTGCACCTCAAATGGCTTCACCTTAGACGTCTGCACCTTAGACGACTCTTGCTCAGACGATTGCACCTCAAACGTCTTCGCCTCAAACGTCTCCTCTGCCATCTGGCTGCATTCTCTAGTCATCCGAGTCTCATTCATCGATGAGGTTTTTGTATCACATTCCTAAGTCAAGGCATAATCCAAAGCCTCTTGGTATGATCTTGGAGGAAATTTCTTCATCTCCCTTTGATATGTAGGGAGAAGTCCATCTATGAACCACATACTCTTTGATTCCTCTAAGTGGTCTTTCTCCACATGGTCAAACAACCTACTCAACCTTCGATTGTAAGAACGAACAGACTCGTTCTCTCCTTGTATTCAATAACTTTGTTAGTATCGTATGATCAAAATTCTTCCACAAATGCATCATGCAACTCTTCCCATGTCTTGTACTTGTCTGCTGGCAATTTTATGTACCAATCCATTGCGAATCCACGAAACGTTGCAGGAAACCACCTCTTCCAATCTGCTTCATTGTTCTGCCCAGTCGCTTTCCACACCATGCGGAAAATTCTCCAATGCCTAATCGGGTCTTCCTTCCCTTCTCCTGTGAAAAGTGGACACTTTAGTTTCCTTGCTTTGGTGGCTACGTTAGCCATTGGTGGGGTTCCTTCTTCTTCGTCACTTTGATGAAGAGTCCCTTGGAATCCTTGACTGATTCCTACTTCCTGTGGGTGATTTGCTATGCTGCTCCTCGTTGGATGTTTTTAGCCTAGGTACCTTTATTCTCACCAAACAGTCTTCTCCCGACTTCCTACGCGTCCTTACTCCGTGACCTCCTTCGCTGGAATGTTGGTTGTGGCCCTAGTCTTTCTTCCTGAGACCTCGCACGCTGTTGCTCTGGTGCTTGACTCCCGTCCTTTGCACTCCTTTACAACCTTCCTGCCGCTTGTTCAGGTGTTACCATCCACTCACCATATCCTCGCATAGTTTTTGCGTCAACGTCTTTCCTTACATCAATGTTTTCCTTGACTCTTGGTGGTCCTTGTACCCCTTCTTCCGTTCCTATCAGCAATGTTTCCCCTCTTTCTTACTCTGCTCTTGGACTCTCGTCTTCCAAACAACTGACTGGTCTACCTATTCTGTTGTTGTAGACGTCTAGACTGCAGACGTCCAGACTGCAGACGTCTAGACTGGTGCTACAGATGTCTAGATTGTAGATGTCTAGACTGCAGATATCTAGATTGCTTCAGGCGTCTGCGAATCCTCAATCTGCAAAATCTTCACTTGCATTTTTGCATCCCGTTGGTGTGCACGTCCCTTTAGACAACCCTTCATCTGCATCAACAAACAAATCTGGTGCGTCTTCACCTACGTCTTTGGTTGCACTCCATTGTTTTCGTTGCGCATCTTCCCAAGGGTTTTACTTCTCAGAACTCCATGTCACCAAATTGGACCCAACTTTGATCAAGCAACAGCGCCAGAATGTAGAAATGAAATTTAACATGCCAACACACAATTCCATTTCCACTTAAATAATTCTACAGATTTACAATCATTGTAGTATAGCAATAAATAATGCACAAAACCTGCAACAACAATAATAACAGCAGCAATAAGAGCAATAGCAGCAGCAATGGTAGATAACAGTAATTACAAGCAGTTTTATATTAACAATGGCATTTATATTACAGCATTACAATTTGCACTCTGCAAACCCTAGGCAGAATATTCTCCATGGCTGCATACAAGACTGGACTGCATTACACACATGGACATCAACCCTGACATGTACCAATGATGTTTCGTTAATTCCCCAACCTGCATGACTGCCTTCAATTCCCTGGCTGAATGAATGAATGAACAACCACCGTGAATGAACTATTGAACAACTTCAATGAATCAGGGGAGGGCTTATTTATACTTCAAAAAGTAGTTACCCTCCAACTACCTTTTAACTTCCCTCAAATTACATTTCATATGCATTTGCTCTTGCATTACTTGACATTTCCCACTACAGGACGAAATTGTTTATAACTTGTAATTTAGCCAACATAATTGACTTAACATGACTTTATTCTTACATACAATATTAAATTGCACTTCATAACATAACTAAATATATGCACGCACCTTTCGTCAAACACTTCGTGTACAATTACAAAATAACACATAATACCAAAACTGATTCACCAATTATAGACATATCAATTTGCCTGTCTACAGTATGGGCCACTCTAGATAGCATCAAACTTCGAATGTTTTCCTGGTTTTGCTCTATCTTCATCCCACTTTAGAACCATATCTCCTTTCGTGAAACCTTGAGGAGTTGCCTTTTTATCAAAGAACTTCTTTATAACAAGCTGATTTTTCTACAATGTATCCTTAGCCTGCTCTCTTAGCTCATCTAGCTGCACCAATTCTGCAATTCTTAGCTCTATAGGGTCACAATGCTTTAAATCCATTTGATAAACCAACTGTAAGGCAGGGAGTTCCAAAGAAATAGGAAGCCTCGCCTCTTTCCCATATACTAACTTGAAGGGTGAATGGCCTGTGGCTTGCTTAGGAGTTATCCTATCTGCCCATAAAGCACCTTTCAATTTGGTATGCCATGCTCTCTGGTTTTCTTCCACAGTCCTCTTAATAATTCTGATCAAATTTTTATTGGTGGACTTAGCTAGTCCATTCCCTTGAGGATAGTAGTTGGAAGAAGTTTTCATATAGATCCCATGCTTGATACCAAAATCTGTAACCACAACACCTATAAAAGCTTTAGCATTATCAACAATAATTGTTTCAGGTACTCCAAACCTTGTAACAATGTCCTCTAAAAATTGAACAATAACCTCTCCAATGGCTTCCTTTAATGCAGCAGCTTCTGTCCATCTTGTGAAGTAATTTGTGGCTGTTAGAATAAATTTATGACCAGCGCTAGAAGGTGGGTTAATCACACCAATGAAATCCAAACCCCATTGTGTGAATGGCTGGTCTACAACAATAGGCTGCAATGGAAAGGGAGCCCTCTTCTTCCTCCCTGAGAAAAATAGACATTCCTTACATTGTCTAACCCAAGAATATGTATCAGAAAATAAGGTAGGCCAGAAATAGCCTGCCCTCATAATTTTAGCAGCAGTTGTAAGGGGAGAATAATGACCACCTGAGAACCCTTGATGGAATTCCTTCAAGACTTTTTCAACTTGTCCAGGCTCTATACATCTCAACAACAAGCCTTCATGATTCCTCTTGAACAGAATACCATTAATTACTTGAAAAGATAAGGCCTTCAATCTCAGGTTTCTCCTCTTGGTAGAGTTGAATTCTACCGGATAAGTTCCAAAATTCAGAAAATCCATCATAACATGGAACCAATTTAAATCTCCCTTAGCATATTGGTTATTAAACAATGTTACTTCAGTACCTAAATCCTCTGCAAGGTGTTGACACAAGGCTCTACCCCGTATCAATTTAGTAACTCTAATTTCCACATCAAAGTTCATTATTTTGGTCACCCAGTTGGGCCTCTTATCAGGAACATCACGACCCAATAAAAACTCTTTTATGCTGGGATGAACCACAAAAACTATAATCTGGAAGCAACTCTATTGTATTATGAATAACTATATGAACATGTAAAGGCTAGAATCAGAACATAGGAAGGGTTATCTAAATGTTTCGGTAGTGACATAGGTGTCAAACAAGGTTGCCCTCTATCTCCGACCTTATTTGGGCTGTACATTGACAAGTTAGAAGAATGGATAAACAAATTTGGGGGAGAGGGTGTGCACTTAGCCAAATATGTGGTAAAACTCCTCATGTATGCGAGATGATGTAATTCTTGTGGCCAAAACAACCAAAGATCTAGAAGATCACCTTCAAGCTCTAGAACTCTTTTGTAAAGAAGTTGGGATGCAGGTGAACACGAGCAAAACAAAAATTATGATTTTTTCAGCAAAAAAGAAGAAGCAACAACTTGAATTTCAGTTTGCAGGAGAACCGCTTGAGGTAGTAGTAGAATACAAATACTTGGGCATAGACTTTCATGACAAACTTAATTGGAATACATGTAGGATGAAAAAAACTCAGAGTGGTTGGAGAGCACTATATGCACTTCAAAACAGGTGTAGGAATGCCGAGTTGTGGGACTGGAAGACCACCAAGGTCTTATTTGGCCTACTTGTTACACCGGTTTTGTTGTATGGTTGTGAGGTGTGGGCTAGTGGCACAACAAATGCAAAATGGAGGCAAATAGAAAGGATTCAAAAATATCTAATCACAAATTTTCTCAAAATTAAGGCCATAACCCCTTATGAAATTATTCTAGCTGAAACTGGAATGTTCCCTTTAGAAGGAATTGCTATGACCAAGTTGTTATGTTACTTGAAAAAAACAGAAAACATGAAAGATGATAGATGGCCTAGGGCAGCTAGGGGACGAAGAGTTGCACAGGCGAAAGAATGCATGGATGAAACAAAATCAGAAATGGATGAAACGTTGGGAAATCAACATAAATGAATGCCCAAATGTCAACAAAGACATAAAAAATTATGTGAATGAAAAGTTCAGAAGTGGAATGTGGAAAAATGCAAGCAGGAAAAGACAATATTATATTGCAGATTTTAACCCAACGTATGACCACAAGGAAAAAGCGTATATAGGCGCTGAAATAATCAAGTGGAAGGAAAAAATCCTCATTGCTCAGATAAGGACTAGCTCTCATAGGCTTAGATGTGAAACAGGGAGATGGACAACGCCCAAAGAACAATGGGAAGAAAGGATATGTACTCTATGCAGCACAGGGGCAGTAGAGACAGAGGAACACTTCATCTATAAATGCCCGAGTTTTTTAGATATCCGTGACAAATACAAAGAAACACTTGGGAATGGGTTTATGGCAGATTTATTTGAAGACAGTAAAATAAAAAAAGTTGGAGAATTGCTAACCCAAATCAGCAGGAGAAGGAACAACCTTCTCAAAGATATTAAAGATCATATGATATGATTTGAGTAATTGTACTTCCATATTTGAGGTCCCATAGACCATATTTGGGTCTCGCGGACGTAATTAAAATCTTTCATTTATTCATTCATTCAATTGGTCATAGTCCCAGGCTATGACATCATCAAATTTGTTACATGCTTGAATGAAAACAAATTTTGTATTAATTCTTGAGGTTTTTCTACATAGGTCTGCAAGTAGGTAGATAATCAACAACCTTTTACAATGATTTAGGAATTCTCTTTTATAGACGAGCAATTCCAAGAGTCCTTTTCTTAAGATAGAATAAAATATAGAGAGATCTTTTATAAAATATCTCAATCATTTATCAAAATATCCAACTTTGACTTTAATAGATATTTGCATTTCTGAAAATATCTGCCCTTTTGAAAATATCTCAAAATATCCAACTTTGACTTTAACAGATATTTGCATTTCTGAAAATATCTGCCCTTTTGACATCTGTAAAAATCTTTTAAATATTTTAACATCTTTGGATAAATCCTCCAACTGGAATATGAAAATATTGAAATATTACTTTGCAAGAATGGACCAGCCTCGACCTTGGGGGAGCCTCAAATCCATCTTGCATATCTCCTTTTACACGCTGCTCGAATTTATCATAATTATCCACAAAATACCTGAATTCCCGCACATATTTAAATATCAAAATTTCAGAATAAAGGGGCGTACTGAAATAATTTTACAATAAAATCCCTTGCAGAAATCCTTGGATTGCCGAAATTTCCAAAGCATTTTTTATCCACATAGTTAATTAATTTGGGTAGGAGTTTCAAAATTTATTAACAGCGGGAGCTACATTCCAACGAGCTATGGATTATGCCTTTGGAGAACTGATTAATAGAATAATTCTGATATACCTGGATGACATGACAATTTTTTCTCATGAAAAACAAGCACACCTCAAGCATTTGGAACAGGTCTTTCAAAAGTGCAGAGAATTTGGTATATCTCTTAACCCAAAGAAGTCAATCTTTGCAGTTCATGAAGGAAAGCTACTAGGGCATGTGGTGTCCAAATAGGGAATGTCAATAGATCCAAATAGAATCAAATCCATATTGTCTCTTCCCCTTTCCATGAACAAAAAGGCCTTGCAGTCCTTCTTTGGGCAGATCAACTTTGTAAGAAAATTTATTTATGATTTTGCTCAAATAGTCAGACCCATTTTAGAGCTTTTGAAGAAAAATGCTGAATTCCAATCGATTGATAGGAGAAATCAAGCCTTTTAGCTGATTAAACAAGCTATTGCTATTGCCCCTGTGTTAATCAACCCTGATTTTAACAAAAATTTTATCCTATACGCCTATGGAGCTGATGAGAGTTATGCTACGGTACCGACTCAGAAAGATGATGCAGATAATGAAAATCCCATATTCTTTTGGAGTCAAACTTTCCATGAATACCAAATGAAATATAACTTCATTGAGAGGTAGGTTTTTGCAGTTATGAAATCATTGAAAAAATTCCGGCAATATCTGGCTCAGAGTAAGACTTTGGTATATGTAGTACACTCTGACGTTAGAAGCTTCATTTGGCAAGGAGAGCTAGGTGATAAAAGAGCAAGGTGGATTACTAAGATTCAAGAATATGATGTAGAGATTCATCCTACCAAATTGGTAAGAGGAAGAGCCCTATGTCAGGAATTAGCTACTAAAGCAAATAACGAAATCTCAAACAGGGATATGTCCCAGAAATCTCAATGCTTCACAAAGAAGACTCCAAGCATTGAATTATGTTCTGTCACCTGAAGGATTATACAAAAAGAACCTAGATGGAGTTATTTTAAGATGCATTAAAGATGATAAAAAACAAAATATTCTAGACGAATTCCATGAAGGACTATTAGGAGGTCACTATTCAGGTAGAACAACTGCAATGAAGATAATAAGAGTTGGTTATTATTGGCTTAATATTTTTTCTGACACTTTCAAAATTTTTAGATCATGTGATAAATGTCAGAGATATGTGGGGAGAAGCAAGAATGCATCATTGCCACTCAAGCCAATACAGGTAGAACAAGCATTCCAACAGTGGGGCTAGACTTTATGGAGTGATAAATCCAAACTCTTTAGCTGGTCACAAATACATCTTGTCTGCTATTGACTATTTCACCCAATGGGTTGACGCAGTTCCAACTAAGAAGTCTGATCAGGATGTAGTAATTGAGTTTATTGAAAGCTTGATCACAAGGTTTGGCATTCTTGAAGCTTTGGTAAGTGACAATGGTCCATATTTTATAGGAGCAAGGTTCATTGAATTTGCCAGTACTTATGGTATATGTTTGAAAAATTCCTCCAATTATTATCCACAAGGAAATGGCCTAGCAGAATCTACCAATAAGAATTTGCTCCGAATTCTAAAGAGAGCCTTGAAGGATAACAAAAGGAGTTGACATTTGTCGATAAACTAGGTGTTATGGGCAAATAGGATCACAATGAAGAAGGGCACATCTCCTCATGCCTTGGTGTATGGAAAAGAAGCTATTCTTCCTACACACCCTGAAATACCTGCTCTAAAGTTAGCCAACGGGGATGATTCATCAGATGAAAATACTATAGAGATAAGGCTAATGCAATTATTGCAGATAGAGGAATAGAGGAATAAAGCATTTGAACAATTTTAGAAACATTTGACAGACTAAAGGGCCACATGTAGAAAATTCAAGATTGGAGGCTCAGTCCTAAGATGGAATGAAGAGAAAGCAAAACCAGGCAATCATCAAAAGTTTGATTCATTTTGGGAAGGTCCATATAAGATTGTTGCAGTCAAATAGAACAATGCTTTTCAGCTGCAAGATCAGGGAGGAAGGTTGCAGCCAATACCGGTCAATGGATACCATCTTAAGTTGGACTTCAAGTAAAATCCTTTCCCTTGTATTATATGTTCATTCCTTTTAATTTTTAGATAAAAAGAAAACAGAAAGTGTGGCCGTCGGCAGGCTCCACGCCTCAGTAAAAATAGTCAAAATGAACTCGACTCACCCATGCTCTGCACCGCATCCAAAGGCATGATGAAAGGAATGAAGCATTAAGTGGAGCGCTGCCGTTGATAGGCTCCACGTCGCGGTCAAGCATAGTCAACATGCAAGAAGCAGCTAACAAAAGCTTCTCATGCAAGCTTCATCGTTTTGCTGCTAGCTCAAGAATTGAAGTGTGTGGCTAAGTGGCAGTCCAACTACCGCATTAATGGCGAAAGATGTCCCCTGAACACTATTATCAATGTCCCTCTATTGGAAGAGAGAGTAAACAACACAAGAACTTGAACTCGAAGCCAAGAGTCCCCTGAACACACTATTATCAATGTCTTTCCTTAGTTGGTCCCTCGTCTTCCATGTCATTATGGTATCGGCTACTGAAATAGCTGTGTCTAGGAAACACGCAGGCTTGTTGCTCTTGGCCTCAGTGGTCTTCTCTGGAGCTGGAGGCACCATTGTGGTCAATTGAATGTTTGAAGAAGTTTTTGTAATTGCTCTTTCAAAGTCTCTACAAGTATCTCTGGGTCTCTCTGCAAGCGCTCTCTGAAGCTTAGCAATCTTCGCAAACAGAATTACTGTCGAAGCCCTAGCTTAAATAGCTTGCATGCACAACTTCCGCTATTTTGCAGTAGTTGGACTGCCGCTTAGATGCACACTTCAAATTCTTGAGCTGACGGCAAAACGGTGAAGCTTGCATGAGAAGCTTTTGTTAGCCGCTTTTTGCATGTTGACTATGCTTGACTGTGGCGTGGAGCCTGTCGGCGGTTGCGCTCCACTTAATGCTTTATTCCTTTTATCATGCCTTTGGACGCGGCGTGGAGCATGGGTGAGTCGAGAGTTCGTTTTGACTATTTTTACCGCAGCGTGGAGCCTGTCGGCGGCCATGCTTTCTATTTTCTTTTTATCTAAAAATTAAAAGGAATGAACATATAATATTATAGGAACCAAGATAGGTATTTAATATTGAATAATTTAATATTGTATTGTATAATGGTATGAGCCATAAATTAATTATTAAGGAAGGCCACATGTCAAATTAGAAATAGGTATGTCATAGAATCATATATGTAACCGTTGGGGAATATTGTCATATGTAACCGCAAGGAATATTGTCATATCATTATGCACTTTGTATGGAAGATGAACCTCCACATGTGTTATCTTGTAACTCATGGAAGTTGAGCCATCACACTCTTGTATAAAGAGAGATGTACCCCCATTGTGTAATGTCCAACCCCCAATTTTTTATTTTTTTTGGTTTTTTGTTTGGAGTAATACTTCTTATACTTGTTTTCGTTGCTTTTGATTCACAATTTGAATACAAAGGAAAATAGCAATACTAACTGGAAATATATGCAACACTCAGAAAAACAACAGCTAACTATCACTTTTTGCATTCAAATCTTAATGGAAGACATATACAATCTGATATACTTGTTTGTAAATGAGAGTGGCTATCAAGTATTCAAATTACAAGCATACCCGGGTGCGGCAAATAGCATTTCCAGGTCTGTAATAAACTGCTACAGCAAACAGAATGACACCAAACGAACAATATTCATTTATTTTTGCTGTTCTCCAACTCCAATGATGTATACAAATGCTGGTATAAGGTAGACGCCTCAAAACAGGCCCAAAACAGTTTCCAAAGTGGGGCGATTCACCTCCAAACTCAAACGCCCCTCTTCCACAGGTGTACGGCCCAGCCAAGATGTACGGCCCCCTTAGCAAGTGGTTAAAATCTGATTATTCTGCTCAAACTTGGCGCCCAGGTCTGCACACTCACCCTTAGCAAATTTCGATGCAAACTCACTTCAAACCCCACCTCCAAATGGTACGGCCTTGTGCAAATGGTACGGCCTGTTTATGCAACTATCACGCCCAGCCAAGGATGGAAAAAGCACATTAAATCTGCCTTAAGCCCTCTGCAATTTCTTCTTATATAAATCTGAAAATGTAAGCACAAATAGATTCAATGAAGCTCCATTGCAACCTCCGAATGAAGTTGCCTGCAAACCACCCAGGAGTGATCTTTCACACTCGAAGATGATGTCCCCTGTGAAGGATTTCGTCTCCACAAAGCAAAATAACCTTGTTCAGGTCTGCAAGTCACCAAAAGATATCCAGCATCCACTGCCCACTTGGTTGTCCAATCACCCCAAGTCTTCCCACTTGGTTGTCTAATATCAAAGATTTCAATATGTGAAAATTTTTTCTTATTTTATTCATTATTGTTTCATTTTCTAGTATGAGCATGTTAAATCCATCTTCATGAGTGCCATTCCGCTGCAGTCGAAATACTCATGAGATCGAGATTGGCCAAATACTCATGAGATTTTGAACTTCACTCTCCTCCCGAGATCCCAAGTTCAGGCAATGGGTTTCTTTTCCTCTAGGGCCCATAACACCTAGAGGTGTGACACATAACTTTCCCATGTCTTAACATGATTTCACAAACTTGTGTCTTATATTTATATCATGTAAGACTTAGCACATACATGCTCGAGCTAGACGATCAACCATTCTTTGTGAAGCATCGTCTAGGGTCTTACCAATACCCTGGTAACTACTCGGCGTCTTGTGTTGATTAACCAACACGAAGTCCCATACCATCGTGCTGTCGGTTTCACCTAGTCAAACACAATTCACCACTCATCACTAGCAGGGATAACCTAGAAGAGATGCCCATACAACTCTTCGTTACCTCCCGTTTTGACCCTTTTCCGTCAGAAGTACGGTTAGAGCCCTGATCCATGATGATTGCCTACCCGCATCATCATTAAAATTTGTTTTCCATGGTGATTGCCTACTTGCAACACCATTAAAATTGTCTTCTCAAGATTGTCCTTCCCACAATCTTGAATCTCTGACAAGGTTGTCTTGCCCACAACCGTAGGTTGCGTATTAAGATCATCTATCCCACAATCCTAATTTCTCTTCTCTCCACTTAATTATGGTTCGAATTATCTAAAGGGGTTTGTAAACTAACACTATTTCCTAATGGTTTTGAAGATTAATATGGCAACATAAAATATTTAGTTTCCTTTTCTCTCTCTAAAATATGTATATCACTAAGGCTGAATAGATATCAACTAACTTTGAAAACAATGCGATAAAATTAAAGAATCGCAAATCTACAATACTGCCATGTTTTATAATTCCTTTTATTTCTTATTTAATTGAAGGAGTAGAAGCTACTTTTAATTTAGGCAGAAAATAAAACATCTTCTATTTTTATATTACTCCATAATATTTATGCCACATAAACAAAAGATAGAGTGGCTAGCTTGCATCAAAAGAAGTGGTGAGGCATAGTTTCTAATATTTAATCTAAAGAGGTTTTTAAAAGAAGTTTCAATATTTCTGATTTTAAATAAGAAAGACAATACTATCCGCAATTCTTGTAAAGCTACTATACACCAAACACCTTTATTGTCTTGCTTTAAATTAAAGATGATTTACAACTGACCTACAATTGTACCCATTTAATGTCTCTCTTCAAACTTACGCAATGATTTCAAAAGCAACAGTTTTCCTGATAGTTTTCGGTACCAGGTCTGATTTTAAACTAAGGGCTACTCTTGCTTACTATGTATAACTTCTCTATCAAACATACCCACGTTTTTCAATGCATTTATTCTTAACCTAAGCTTTGTATAAAGAATGAAGACAAACATGTTATGACCTCATACTGAGTACCTTAATAAGGTCCATTTATATTGCACAGCGATTTACTCTTTTCTCATTTCGCCGTGGGTGATTCAGACTGAAACAATTTATGTTTCCAGCTGTGCCATCAAGAACTAAAAATCAGATATATAAAAACATTGTCTCAGGGCAGAATACGTTTCAGAATGTGGGTAACGAAAGGAACAATAATCGCTGTACACACTTATGGCTTCAAGTTTACAATAGATAACAGGCTTGTCTCCTAGGTAAAGGAGTTCCCTATTAGCTAGATTATTCTCCACCTAGCTACCAATCTGCGTTAAGGGAATAACACAATCTGCAAATCAAGATTTTCCTAGATAATTTACCCTACATATATTTTCAAAATATGTTTATATATTTTTTTACTGTGCTCAACGCTATGATAGCAAGCTTTACAAAAACCATAAGTATTAATCATTCTTTGTTTTGCGACGGAATTATTCACAAAGCAATAGCTATCTTTAAATAAAAACATAAAATAATTTCCCCATCGTACATGCATGTTTTTTTTCTCAAAGCTAAGTTTCCAAATTACATTACACAATCTTTCCAAACTCAGTCCTGCGCTTTTCCCAGGAGCTATACAATTATTGACAAATGCATGATATAGTTTGGCTATATTCCATAGTAACTCAGGCTTCGACATACCCTGAGAAGAATTTCTAAGTCACAAATGTACAATAGTTTCCATTTCCCCACTATACACAATTCTTTACCATCTGAACGCAGACAGAACCGTAAATGGATAGCATGCTTCATGGTTGTAGAGTTCAACAGGTCTCATCCTTCATATTTTGATTATCCGATGGATATCAAGGGTCAGAACGGTCGATCTACGATGAAGTGCAGCTAGTTCTAATATGCATACACCATACCAAACAAAATTCAACACGAAGAGTTTTTTTTTTTATTTCCCAACACGTCTTATCACATCATAGTATCTTTAACACAACATGCAACATCAAATAATAGGAGGGATAAATTCGGTCTTGGTTCACAACCAACCATTCACACAATATTTCACTGATGCTTATTGTTAACATAGATAGCATGCAACGTCACACCATTTTAGAAAAGATAATCTTTGTCTTGGTTCACAACCAACCAATCACATAATAACACATTGGTACCTAATGTTTCCATAAAACGTTCAAGTGCATGCAAAATCCATATCACACAGAATAAATTTTGAGTTTCCTGAAATGCATATGTCATTCCGAATTTCTCACACAGAGCATCATCGAATTATCTTTGCCATACAAACAAATATTCCATTTTGTTTATCTTAAATTATTTTACCAGACAAGACTCACTGTTCATTGCTCTCCTTTTGCTGCGCTCCGTTTTCTCTTTGTCTTTCACGTCTAACACACCCTTCGCCGTAACCATACACCACACCATCCACTGCTCTCCTGAACTTCGTATCCACCATCTAGAAGATGGTTTCCCCCCACTCCTTGCATGCATAACTGGTGTTTGTTTTTCAATCTTTCCACTCTAAAAATACTAGGTGGTCTCCACTTCTCCACATTCATCAGCCATAATAACTTCCAGAAAAATACCGACAATTCCCTAATTATCCATTTTAATGAATGCCAAACAGTAATCCTTTGATATTCGCATTATTCTATTATATATTTTTAATATGCTATTCGTATAGATTTCTTTATTAACCTTGCCTCCAAAGCGACCATAAGACATTAGGTAATATTTATTTTCAATATACTTTCAATACACTTATATATTGATATTTATACAAGTATATATATATATTAATTAATTAATTTTAAATAAATCAATTTCTCAAAAGAACACACATTTTCCTTTAAAATCTCGAAACACTATAAAATTATAAATCATATCTTTTATTCTATATTTATTTCATTAATTTTAAATTATGGCTCCCATGCATTAAGCATTTTCATTGCCCACTAATAATTTAAACTATGGCTCCCATGCATTAAGCACTTTCATTGCCATTCAAACATCAAAATTCACAAGTTACCAAGCATCAAACACCTACAAATGCAGCTACATGATATGCATTCTACATGGACCGCTGACGAATGCATTGCCTATAGGGTTCTTTGCCCCTATCAACTGGCAAATACACCACCGCACATCATCTCCCTTGACTTACCTTACACCGGAATAATCCTTTTGTCTGTTGAGGAGACCTCTTTCCTTTGCACTGCCTTGCCAGTAACAATACTTGTCTTCTGCAACCACAGATACATTAGCAGTATCTCATCCTTGCAGACAAATTAGGCGTATAGGAAAATAGAGTTTTGGAGGGTTGTTACACATCCCCTCGCAAAATGAGCTCTTTCCCTTCTTTTATTCTCACCCCAAACCCCACGCCCAACTTGGCATTTAAATTTTAATTTAATTTTTTGCTTTTCAACTATAGCTGGGCACCCACTTTCATTTAATACATATGGCCCTTTTCTTTTAATTTTTATAAATCATTTTATGTCCTCTAGGAGCCCTTTCACTTTATCATTTAATTAATAACGCTTTAAAGTTAAATATTTAATTTAACTTTAATATATTGCGTTAAAATTAAATATTACATGCCAAGTAAAAGAATACCACCGACCATTATAATACGTCCTCCTCAATCAATTACGCATACCACCATGTCCATAGATCAAATCGGTGATCCAAAATGCACTTACTAAAAATAGTAAGTATGGGCCTAAAAGTCCAAAATGGCTCCGGAAAGTGTCAATTGAGAGCTTGCGATGATCTGAACCATCTTCCACAACCCCAAGAGTTCCCTAACCCCATCATATTAGCCTACGGGAACCCGAGAGTAGGCTAACCGTAACCACATAGTCACTGCTTAGGAAGGGGACATTACACATTGTGAAAGGTATCTATGATGTATTCTTGGAGAAGTCTTGGCTTGTGGAGCTAGAGATCTTGTGGAGTGGCTTCCTTCCAAAAGGAGCATTGTATGGTGTTCCTCTACCTCAAAGGTATAATGAATCTCTATTTTATTGAGCAATTAATTTATTTATGGATGAATGTTGAATATTTATGCAAATTGTTGAAATATTTATGGAATGAGAAGAGAGGTTCACAACATAATACAAGGGGAATGATTTTACTTGAAGTACAACTTAAGACGGTATCCATTGATTGGGATTGGTGTGAAGAATTTTAGTCTTCAATCTTTGATTCTGGTCTTCGTCCTTTGATTCTAACTCTTGCACTGCTTGAGGTTCTGGCACTGATTTGTTGACCTATTCCCTACAATATTTATCAAACTTTATTTATGCCCATAAAAACATTGTAACATGTCCATGATCCTATTCCAATCTGATTTTTTTATCCATCCATAGTGTACTTCAATTTTCTTTTTGTGATCTGTTTTTGGTTTGGTCTTCTCACAAATTTTGCAATTTTAGAATGATCTTGATTTTAGTATGTGCCTTTCATCAGTTTTTGTTGTCTTATTTTCAGCTACTTTTATTTCATCATTTGAAACATCAGTGCCTTTAGAAATTTATGAATGATTTTCATTTTCATTCTTTTCACAATCATTTTCAATTTGGTCTTCATCTTTAGTGTTTATAATCCTTACTATAAGAACTCTTATTTCATTTTCTTCTTTAGCTTCTATATCTTGAACTTCTTGAACTCTGTACAGCCATGCCCCGAGTTGGTTTTTGCAATTGTTAAATTTTATGACCCAAAGAATAGGGCAATAAAAACAGCTCAGGGCAAAAGTCCTTTTAAAGCTAACCTCTGAAGCCTGTTGTTACCTCTTTGCCATGGGTAGAATTCCTCATGCTAGCCCTAAGCCTTTTGACCCAGAAGAACAGGCTAAGTTTTATACGTTGAAGGGGCATCCTAAGAATAGGAAACATTTTAAGAATTGGGTGAATATGCAGTTTAAAAGCCTGGTAATCAAAGATCGTTTGTCAACAAGCCCAATTGCCACTAAGCACTTCGCCAACCTGGAGCTTTTTTCCATGCTAGCAACATTAGCAGGGTTGAATTCTGATATAAATGTGCAAAATTGGCAGATAGCTATGGCTTACTGCATTGCAAATGAAAAAATGTATGATATGTCTCAAATAGACAGCGATACCAACCCCATTTATTTTGATTGGTCCTCTTTCCTTTGCAAAATGATCCATGAGCAGTTGGTTAAAATGAAGAAGGATTCTCAAGCTGCCTCGTTTAGACATTGTTCTAACTTGGCATGGCTATTTTTCAGTGCCACCATGCAAGAGATGCCCTGGATAGCAATGACAACAAAAGATAAAAAATGGGAACCCTCCACCGGTTTATGTATGGACAAAAGTCCTGAGTAAGTCTGAATCCTATTATAATTTCAATAGGGAATTTTTAGGGCCAACCCTGAGGATTTTGTATGGACAATTTCCTTGAATACCCCCTCTAGCACGGGAATTGTTACAAATAGATCAATCCGAAGGAGACTGGTCTCTTTTAACTGAGGGTACAATGATTAGGCTATATGGTTTCACAGGGAAATTGTTTTTGCTGCCACATTTTGTCACCGGTCGGATGTTGGCATTGGAATATTGCAAACAAACTGACTACATTAACTCCACTTTTGGCACTGGAGTAAGGAGAAAGGGCACAATCAACTATCCTTTTAATGTGGAATATATTACCTTAACAAGGAGGGGCCAGAGTGAGAAGATTGCTCAGGTAATGGAAAGACTAGGACTTAGAGAGCTCCCACAAAGATGGTGGTATGACCTTGCTAATAAATTTTTGGAAAACCTAAAAGCTCTTAATGCTGCTAAGGCTCCAGTTGGCATTTTTGCCACATTAAATCCCTTTGGAGCTTTAAATCGGCAAATCACATGCAGAGATGTTGGCATTTTTGCAGGCCCTAAAAGAGGAGGATAAAGTGGACGAAATGATCTTTTTATATTTCATTATTGTAGATCTTCTCTTAAGCTTTCCAGCGATATATTATAATGGGCGATTGGGTTAGCGGATTGAAAGTTATGGCCCCGGGAAGCAAAACCAGCGAGGCTTGAAAAATCAGCTAAGGCACAGACAGGGCTCAACTTCGCCTAGGAACCCAGCGAATCTCAACTTCGCCCTAGAAGGTAGCGAAGCTCAGCTTCGGGCCTTGCTAGGAGCGAAGTACAGTTTGGGCAATGAAAAAGTTTCTAAGGCAAAGTCAGCCTCAACTTCGCCCAGGAATCCAGCGAACCTCAGCTTCGGGGGATTTCGGAGTGAACTTTAGCTTCGGGGGATTTCTGGAGTGAAAATCCGCTTCGGGGGATTTTGGAGCGAACCTCAGCTTCGGGGGATTTTTGGAGCGAAAATCCGCTTCGCGGATTTCTGGCTCGAAAATCCCTTTTTCGTGGATTTTTGGAGTGTAAATCCCCCCTACTCCAGCAAAGCTCCATTTGGAGCATCAACTTTGGCGAAGCTGCGTTTCGGGCCCAATCCGAGCGAACCCTCCCTGCCAGACCATGCCGAAAGCGAAGGACTGCACTTCGGGCCCGATTCCCAGCGAAGCTTCTCCAGAGCGTTTTTTAAGCGCCAAGGCTACATCCGGAGGGCGCGCTTCCCGAGAAAGAGAAGGTAGGTGAGAATTTAATGCGCCTCCATGGCGCACGAGTGCGGGTCTCCTGCCCATCCCATCAAGACGACGCTGTCAGGACCGGGAAAGCCTCTGGAGGCGAGTTCCACCAACCGCATTAATGAGACAAGCATTCCCAGCGGTAAAACCTGTCCGAAGCCATACCTCATAACTGCTGACACAAGTGAGCCGCATTCCATGGATACTCTGTCATCTGACAGGGGTCAAATCTCAGCTGCCCCAGCGGTTTTAGGGTTTTGACATTAATGATTACGGGGGTAAATCCCTCTATAAAAGCCAACTCAATGTAATGTAATCGGGGGGGGGAACAATTTGCTAGAAAGCTGCTACACTTGGATTTTGCATCAATATTAAGACTCCTGGTTTTGATTCTGGACCTCTTTTCTGTGTATGATGCCTTCTATTATTATTTCTGTTAATTCTGTTTCTTTATATGCATACTGTAAATTGTAAATTCTGCAATTTCGATTTAAGTGTGTGATAAAGAACGAAACCTGGAATTATTGAAGGATACATATCAGAGAATATTTCAGTGTTAGTTTATGCTATATTCATAGTATTGATTGCTACTGGTTTAAGTAGAAGTTAGTAATTGTGCTGCTTGTTCTTCCCCTTGGAACTATCTGGCCTGTGGCCATATTTCCCGTTTCTTTCAGTTATTTGCATTTCTTTCAGCACTTTCCCAATCTCTTTCCAGTTCTCTAATCTAAAACCCAGTGTAGTGTAGTAAAGGAGCCAGCCTTCTCTGGAGATTGGCACGGAAGGCATTCCTTCCTTCCGGCCTTTCAAAGTGTTGAACGGGTCTAGGGTGCATAGACAAACCAAACCCTTTCTTGTGGCAGATTCGTGATCAACAGCTGCAAAATTTGAAAGGACTCTGAGGCCACACATTGAAAAATTCAGAAATAACAAGGAAGATTCCCCATTGGAATGGAATGTGGGAAAAATGGAACCACTGCCTCCTTGGAGAGATTTTTATGATCAACTGGTAGATTATGATCCTAGGCACAAAAAAGCACGAGTTAAAAGAGTAAAAAATTCAAATCATTCAGGAAAAGACCGGTTGGGATGAGGCTAAGATTCTAGATTGGTGGATAATGAGGGTTGAGACAAATGCAATAGGCTCTATGTTTGGTCACCAATCTGATAAATATTTCTCTGATATATATGATGAACACTATAAAACTTGGAAGGCCAACAATGGAAAAAGGTTAGCATTAAGTTTTAAAAGGGCCGAAACACAGGAAGAAGCAGGGAAAACTAAGACAACAAGAATAAGGTCAGAGGTGAAAAAACAGTAGGAAATCCAGATGCCCCCAGCTCCTCCATCCCCTCAGCCCCAACAACAGGATGATACTGCAACAACTCCACCTTCAATGGTTGAAAAGCTACAACATGTTTATGAACCTTCACAGGTTTCAACTATATACTAAAGGGGCTGTAATGATGAAGAAGTTGGGATACTTTGGTGGTGGACTTGGGAAAGATGAATCAGGACCTATAGAGGGCATTAAGGTAGAAAAGAGGCCAAAGTATTTAGCCTTGGGGGCAACAACTACTTCACAAGAGCTAACGGAAAATAGGGTAGATTATGCTCCAACCTATTCCCCTATCAGATTCACTTCTGCAACCCCTTCTAAACCTCCAAGTCCCCCTGTCCAAAATGTTGTATCATCTCTACTGCAGCAACAGGATGATGCTCCAATAGCTAACCCTTCATTCCCCATTGTATTCAAGAGAAAAACAAAAGATTCAGTTGGGGAGGCTACTAAAGAGGTCAGTAAAAAGAAGAAGTTAGACCAAGCACAACATGCAGCTGAACATACACATGTTTCAGAAACAAAACAGTCAACTCAGCAAGTTCAGCAGCTGAGTATAGATAACATCTTTCAACAGTCTACTCTAGTAAGCTCAGGTATGATTTCTACCCCTTCTTCTCCTTCTCCTTCTCAAGAACAAGAGGCACAAGTAACATCATCACCACCACATAATTCCCCTCCATCATTGCCTAAGCCTCCTCCATCTCACTCTACACCAAGGTTCCTGTTGGTTACAAATCTGCCACTGTAGGAAAGGATTTTAATCTTTTGCACCCTAGATTCGCCCAGCAGATTGAAAGGCCGGAAGGAAGGGATGCCTTTCGTGCCAATCTCCGGAGAAGGCCGGCTCCTATGCTAGTTTACTTGATTTTTAGATAAGGGAACAGGAAAGAGATTATAAAATGCAGAAAGAAATGTAAATATCATGTGTTTCGGGTGGGGAAGAACAAGCAACACGATTACTAGCTAGTACACAAACCAACAACAATCAAAACAAGGCATGTAACAGAAACTGTTACTGCAATTCTTTCCTATGTATCCTTTAGTTTCGTATTCCAGATTCAATTAAATGCCAATGCTGTGATCCAGGATTCAGAATGACAACAATTAGAAAAATAAATGAACATGAAGCAAAAATACTAGCAAAAGGCAACATAAAAGAAAGAGACAGAAACAGAGCCAAGGATGCTTTTGTATTGATGCAAATGTCTGATACAGCAGAGCTTTCTTAGCAATGAAGTCCTTCTGCTATTTATAGCAGGATTTTCCCCCCAAATTACAATTATGCACGGAATCCAAGAACCGGCAAAAGCTGCTAAAAGCTGCAAAAGCTGCCAGGATTAGACCTCTGTCGGTCGTAGGTGTACTTGCAATATGGCTCTTCTGAAATCCGTATGGGTCCGGTCAGATATGGTGGGCTGGAAGGTCAGGTCTGGTTAAATGCTGTAGATGTGGTACAGTTTGTCCTTCAATGGCCATCTACCCTGTACTCTGGCAACACACTTTCTATTTCATCCCGATAGGTGTGAATCCCGAAATCCGTGCATCGCTGAAGATTGGGGGGTTTGACCAAAGTCGCCGATAAAAATGGCGACCCTGGGAGTCGCTCCAGAATGGGGCGAACCCAGGATGCACTTCTCCTTGGAAAATCTGCAATCTGGTCATCTTTCTCATATTTGCTGATGTGGGGGGAGAGACGACGGCGGTCGCTGAAAAAAGGCAGTGACAACGGGAGTCGCTCGAAAAATGAGCGACCGACGTCGGTCGCTACCTTGGTGCCTTAGCCGGAATTGCTCCGAAACGGAGCGACCGACGTTACCCTGAGTGCTGCCTTTGACGAAGTCTGTTTGGGCAACGGCGACGGCGAGCGCTGGTAAAGCTAAGTGACGACGGGAGTTGCTCCAAAATGGAGCGACCGGCGTCGGCTCAGCACTTAGTCTTTTTTCTTCATCTTTTCATCTTTTGCCCACGGTCGCTCAAAAAGGGGAGCGACGACGGTCGTCGCCCGAGAAATGAGCGACCGACATCGGTCGCTCCCAGGCCAACACTTAGAATATTTTGCGCCTTTGCTTGCCCGCCGAGGTTCGCTTGAAAAAGGGAGCGACGACAGGAGTCGCTAGGAAATTGAGCGACCGACGTCGGTCGCTCCCAATCTAACACTTAGCCAAATTTTGCAATTTTGCTCTCCTGCTGAGGTTCGCTCCAAAAGTGAGTGACGACGAGCGTCGCCCGAAAGAGGGAGCGACTCCCGAAATCGCTCCAAAACGGAGCGACCAAGGGAATGCCCCAGACTTAGTCATTTTTTGGCCCTTCTTTCAAACTTGCCAGAACTGATGGAATACTCGGAAAACAAAGCATGAAAACAGAAAATGGAAGACATGAAACATGGAAAATGCATGAGCCAAAACTGAAAAGAAAGGATGGAGGGAGGCAGCAGCAAATTTTCAGATTTTCAGAATTTTTACCCCTTTGCAAAATGTGACAACAGTTCCACGAGCCTGGGGGAGGAGTTTCAGGGACGGCGGAGGACGACATTCTGATTTTAGGGGACGGCTGGTAAAACACTATGAAATGTTCTAGAAATTTAGAATAATCTACAAATCTTACACACGACAAAAATGAAAAATACTAAAAACTTAAAAAAGTAAGCATGTTCTTAAAACATGTTTCAATCTGAAATGAATTCCGCTATTAGCCTAATTACTAAGTGCAGCCATTTCAACAAATGTAACTTGAAGGTTCAGCCAAGGATATCAAGTGCAATCTCTAACAGTTAACCAAAATAGTTGCTATTGCTCAAGTAATGAATGCCACACTGTTCAGCTTTTAACATTCAAACAATAACAGTCATCATTTTTTCAGCCACCAATGTTCAAGCAAAGACTATCATTTTTTAAGCTTTTTTTTTCAGTCACCAATGTAAAGACAGTTCTCAGTTTTTACTTTTTGGCCATCAATGTTCAAGCAAGATAGTCATTGTTTTTCACTTTTCTCAGTCATCAACGTTCAGGCAAGATAATTATCTGTTTTTTCAGCCATCAATGGTCAATCAAGACAGTCATCAGTTTACAACTTTACAGCCCTCAATATAAATTATAAAAGCAAGACAGCTTTACTGTTCAGTCTCTAGCAATTCTGCACTGATGTCCAATCACTAAAGTAATATTTAACATTGACAACTACCATTGTTCAGTTCCCACCATGTAAGCAATAACAGTTACTCCTAACTGTCCAAATATGACAGCATAAATGGTCAGCCACTATAACAGGGAGACTAATACTAATAGTCTCAATGCTCATTTACAACAAAAAGAGTGAAATACAAAGAGAACAAAAAATAAAAATACTACCAAATAGTGAAATACTCATGGTCCCACCCCCATACTTATTTTTATTTTTATTTTTGGGCATGAGACATTTAGTCGTATGGTTCTGGGACGAAGACGAACAGCGGTTTCTCTTAACAATTGAAGACCTTCAAGCAAACTTGACATCAATTGTGCAGGATGATTCTGAGATAGATGCTTGGCCGGAACCCATTTAGCAAGATCATTTGATCCAACTGGTGAAAGGCTTGACCAAGCTCAGAGATTTGATGGAAGATATAGTGGATAAAGGACAGTTTGTCTTATGAAAAACTGGCTAAGCTTCAATTCACTCATCAACAATTGATGGAAATAGCAAATCCCATTCAAGCAGTTTGGGACGAAGCTTTAAAAACATTAGACTATATGAATCAACTATTTGGTGAAAAGGTAGAACAAGAAGATGGAGTAGATGAAGAAGAAGATGATGAGGGAGAGAGAAGAAGAGGATGATGTTGAAGATGAAGAAGAACAAGCAAAGAATATTGAAGAGAGGTACAAAGAAGAAGATGATGATAACGTGGAAATAATTGAGAAGCCTGAAGAGCGAGGCAAAGAGATGCAAACTCAGCAAGAAGGGGGACAAGAAGAACATGGATCACCTCCAAAGCAAATGGAATAGTTAGAAGTGCCACAATTGGGATGAGGTCTAGATAATACCTTATTAATGATTTCGATTTTATAGTCGTGATATAAAACAAGAAAAGCATGATCTTTCAAACATCATAAGGAAGTCATGCAACTGAGCCTTTTAAAGAGGATCAATTCTCTGTCGAGGAAACAAACGTTTTGCCTCTTACATTGCTTCCATATGAACTGTTACCCTCTGAATATGTTTTCAAATGTTCAAGAGGGTGATAGTCATAAGGAGTTAATATTCTGAGCCATAATTTTGCAACTGATTGGAGTCCATTCTTCCTTTCCATTTCCCTTCATCAATTTTCTGTCATAATTCATTCTTTCCACCCCATCCATATATCCATTCATTCATGCTTCCATTCATTTCATTCATTTTTTCATTCTCACCTATAATTTTCCATCTATCCATATTATTTCATGTTATTTCCTTTTATCGTTTCCTATTTTCCTATCCATTCAAGTTTTGACTCCATATACCCAAAGGATAAGGCTTTGAGTTCTATAACTTTGCTAGCAAATTTCCCTGGGAGGTGCCATAATGTAGGCCCAAAAGGCTACATCCTTAGAAAATTTTGCAAAATCTCAAAAAATTTACTAAGTATTGAAGGGTGTCTCACAGTTGCGATCGCGGCCCAGCGCCAATAGGTTCCTGGCTGTGGTTAGCGCGGTCAAATGCGTTATTTTTGAAATTTGAATCATGGCCCAAAGCAGGGTTCTAAGCCGTGATCCAATTTTGGCTTGGGGCAAACAAAGAGGTGGAAGTCATGACTGTGTGACACTCAAACACGCTCTAGGCCACGGTAAAACTTGGTCAAAGCGTCCTAATGTGGAAAGTAAATCGTGGCCTAGAGTAGGGTTCTACACCACGATCAAATTTTGGTTCAGGGCAAACAAAGAGGGGCAAGTCACGTCCCACGACCAAAACGAGTTCTAGGTCGTGATCACGGCCCAACACACCTCTTGCTCTAGGCCGCGGTCAAAGCAGTCAAATAGATGAACCTTGGAAATTAAATCATGGCTGGCAGTAGGTTCTATGCTACGATTCGCCCAGCCAGGAGAAGCGCTAAAAGGAGAAAAGGCCCGACCCAAAGTAGGATTTTGAACCAGCTAAGGAAGAGACCGTAGGAAGACTGGTTGAAGCACCACAACAGTATTCAGGAAGCTTTGAAGGCATATTGGTCCGGGAGAGAGGAGAGCCAAGTAGGACCAATGAGGAAAATGGTGCAGCACAAGAAAATGAAGAAATGGATCTAGGATGGTTGTTTGGGACAGAAAATGGAGAGCAGCCTGTCATTGAACAAGAAGAGTTGGAACCACATCCAATGGAATGAAGAGAGGGCAAAGTCTTTTAGCCACATAGAGAGGGCAAAGTCTCTTGTGCACACTAGAGGCAACAAAAATTAGATGAATGAATGATGATCCAACTACATCACATCTCTCCTATTTATAGTCTAACAAAGTAACAAAACCTAACCCTAATGGTCAAGGACTGACTATCCTAACCTAAGGGCCTGAGACAATCAAAATAAAGATAAGCCAATGTGGCTACATCAGGGCTGTTACAACAACTACCATTTTTATTCCTCATTCTAGCTGTGTTCCACCATGATGGGCCGCCACTTCTCAATACCCTTAGGAAGGGGGACTTGGGGATGCATAGAAGACTTCTCCATTGCATTCTCATTCTCTTCCTTACCCTGAAGGTGAATATATAGACATCCCCACCAAGGACATTTGGGCCCAACAAAACAGAAAAGTGCTAAAAACAGTTCCTGCCCAAATCCTTGTTAAACCATGAAATACTCATTCATTTTTCATGAACTCAAAAAATTGTGTAGGATGCAGACTAATTGTGACTCTTTTGCACTTAGAATTTTTTTTTTTTGGTTTGGATCATATCTTTGTTTAGATTGTTCATGAGCATTTTGTAGTCAGTCTAGGTGCATTTTGCAAACCATTACAACTTGGAGGATAAGCGAATCCTTCAATTATCCTAACTTCTTATGAAAGTAGCAATACCCAGAGATTTGCTCAAACAGAAAAAAAATTGTTATCATAACTCTCAACAACATGAAAAACATCAATCATTGAGAAGCTTATCATAAATTTTAAATTTATAATACCCATGATGGTAAGGATGAGTGGACATCAGATAGAGAAGCTTGATACACCTTTGCAATTCAAATGGAAATTGCTATTTGTCTATCATGACACGCTGGATAGTCCCTTGACTGCTTTCGGTCTTCCATGGAAGTAGTATAAGTTCTTCTTTACTGGTTACTAAAAATAGACATGCTGGACTTCAAGGTTTTCTTCTAAAATGAAAATGTTGTAAACTTTAACTTTAAATTAATGTCAAATATCAAAATGCTGATGGAAAAACAAAAGAACAGTGTAGTAACTTTTTTGTATTTGATGCATGATGCAGTGCCCCAACTGTGGAAAGGAATTCCAAATATTTGAGTAAGTTATGTCATATATTTGGATATATTTTTTTATTTTTTCATTTTGCTTTGTTATTTTATATTTATTTATTTTTGGTTGGATATCATGACTTAAAGCATACCATGTTTTACAGGTTTGCTCTAATGGATGGTCCACAACTTTGTCCTTACTGCACCCAGCCATTTGAATGTATGTATGTGGATTCTACCTTAATGTTGGTTGCATTTTAATCATTCGTGAAGAAGTTATTTCTAAGCAAAAATAATGTCTGTGATGTTATATATATAATGGGAACACAACACATGGTCGTGAGTGTTTATTCAAGACAGAGAGTTGCGTTTAACTTTTGAAGATATCTTCAGAAGTTCTCAAATGATCACTCCATCAAGGGCAATAATGAACAGTCCATTATAGAAAACTCTCACAGGTGGCATTCTGAAACTGAAATATTACACCAAACAACAATTTTAGAAAATGGGATATCCTTCTGAGCTGTTTATCCGAGCTGAGCCATATCACTCTCTATGTTCTGTCTATCTTACCTTTGTACTAATTAGAAATGTAAATGAGACAAATGTAGCTTGGTTTTTTGATCCTTTGAGATTGTCAAGTCTAATGATTAGGTGTTTTTCTATTATCCAGAATCACATCAGAATCTTTATCTCTAGCAATAACTTTCAACTCATACAAACCGATATATTGCTGCTCAAACACAAAAGCGTTTCTTCAGATTGTACATGTGATTTGATGTAGGGCTATCCAAACACACAACCTCAAATACAAGAACAAATCCTCTTGGGATCCTTAACACCATCTTTTGCTGCCTGGGGTTGAAACATCATTCAAAGGAATTACTGGTTTTGCAATTTGTGAGAATCACATGGAGATTTGTGAAGAAAATACCATGAGGTTGTTTCACAATACTGAGCCCAAACTCCCCATGCGTAATTATCCCAAAGACTCACACACAACACTATTAGGTTATGGTGGTTTGAACCAGTCATTTGCCTTGCAATAATACCTCCAAAACCTTTAAAATAATATGTTCATCGATATTCAGTGTCACCAACTTATCTTTATGTGGCAGCACCTTGAATCTTTTTTACATGTATAAACTTGATCGGTGACCTCTAATTCTAAAGAATTATCATCTTGGTTGTCCTACCATATAGGTATTGAACATTCAATTAAAGAAGAGACAACGTCAAAGGGAGATGACAGATTGAGATGTATTTATTGAGTTTGAATGTCATATATATACATTATTGAAGTTATTAGGTATATAACCGTCTCAATTAGTAATATATGTAATAACATTTTTAATTACATCTTATATGTACTACAAAAATTAAATTTATAAATCTATAGCTAAATGGGCTTTATACTCCAATAGTAAAGATGACATAGGATTATTGATGGATGAGTTGGATCAAATGAATGTGAATCAAAGCAAAGAAGACAGTTGGCAATTGATTTTAGTTTCCTCTGGGAATTTTCTACAAGAGACCTTGGACATATGGGTTTGTGCCTGATCAAGGCAGTGATAACATTGGATAGAGAAAGTATGTAGACTATTTGACGATCAACTTACTCAGGTTCTTGGTGTTTCACTTCATTCAAATGCAAGTTCTTTGTGAAGAACCTAATGACAGAAGTCAACGACAAAGTGAGAATTGAGGAAGAGGAATGTGAAGGGGAAAAGAGACAATATTGTTGATTTTTACCTTTAATTCATAAGATGACAAAGACTTCTAAGGATGCAAGAAATAAAAAGGTTGACACAGATGGAGAAACAATGGGGAAAAAGCAAAAGTTACAGGTGGTGATAGTATGACCAGCACATCCTTTGAGAAAGGAAGTATACGATCCCTTTGGTGTGAAGTACATGCAGTATCCCTTCAAGACATGGGAAATCCTCCAATAAGAAGTGTGTTAAATGACCCCTTCTTAGTTGAGGACGAATTTTTATACGACACTTCGTATGATAATTTATAGATTGAAAAAGTTGCTTGTGAGTGATATGGAAGATAAGCAACAAGAGAAGTATTGACTTTTGCAAATATAGAATAGGGCAGGATGAACCATGTCTTGGAACCACTAATGAGGTACATATTTACTTTGCAAGGATTGCTCAGAGCTTTCTAGGAGTGGGTGATGATGCGGCTGACAATGCTCAGGGTTGGGAATTTAGCATGGGACCAGTCAACATTATTCTACCATAGGAGGAGGATGTGCCATTTAAGGATTGCCAAAGATGATCGCAAAATTGCTTGAATTGCCACCATACTAATTTTAGAGGAGATGAAAAGAATGATAAGTTACCAAGTCAAAAACGATTTACAAATTTCTAAGTAATATCTCAGAGGTTACACATGTCAGCCTCCCTCATCCATTAGGTAATATCTGGAATCAAGTTCTCCTACATATGCCTTACATTAGTAATTGAATGATAAACTTGCTCGCAAAGCAATTTAGAAATTCATCACCAAAGAACATGTAGTTGATCTCATTAGGATATATCATGGATGACCAAGACTTATAGAGGACGGTGTCCTTGTATTGCAGCTTGAGAAGCTTTTAATCTACCATATACAACCCTCCATTACAAGCCATGGAAAATCAGAAGTAATTGTTCATGGTGTAAGATGGGACACAAAATATATAGGAAACGGAGGCCTAAGGCAGGCATGAATGAACACAAAGAGGAAGAAGCAGATAGTTTCAGATATCTTGCTTAAGACATGACAAAACAACTCCCATTTCACCATCTATCCACACATTATGGCTTCTATACCCTCACAGTCTTGCCTTAGATGCAGCCTATGCTAATGGCAGATGATGGGCCTGTCTCAAGGGCATCAAGTTTTGATAACCTCCATTATGCTCAGCTCTAGTTTAAATGTGGTTTCCATCCAAAGCCACAACGCACAGATGTGTGACTTGTCGCAGTTGCTCTGTTGTCAAGAGATGGCAAAACATATGTTTCCTACACCCATTGCAGTAGTTGTGCATCATATCGCACAGCATCCTCCCAAATTTCTGAGGATAGGTGTTTAAGATGAATCAACCACTGACTTAGGCAATAATAAGCCATGAAGCTTTGTACCTATGTCTTTGACTGTATGTGTTTCACTCAGCCTAACCTCATCTTCTGTCATCCTTATCCAGATAGTGGTGAACAACAGCAACATTACTATATAAAAGCATCTAGAAGGTGCAGTAAAACTTTCAATATGAAGTACCATCTAATCTTTACTATACACTTCATTTAATTATCAAAAATGTTCCTCTCCCCCCTTTGAACTACAAACATCTTCATGTTTTACTGCATTTGCCAGATCCTAGGATGATGCATCTGGGTACATTTATTTGTAAATCTTTGCTTCGCATGTATACCTTTTTAAAAGAGTCTGCAGTAGAATATAATTGTAGTCTGATGTTCAATTGCAAGGTTTAAGGTTTGTTTTAGTGTCTCAGCAATAACCATTTTCATCTTAGTTTTATTCAGCAGTGCATAGCAATCTCTGTAATTTTGTAATTTTACTCCATATTTTGTACCTCATGCATCTAAAAGATCTGCTAGATCAGTTGACTGCTATTTAGAAGATAATCAATGATGAGGACATGGTTGGCATTGTTTTGTGAGGTTTGTCCCCATCTTTTGAATCTTTTGTTTGAGTCTCTATATCTGCTTGCTGAAACTCAAACTCTTGATTTTGAAAAGTTGTCTTCTTTACTTCTACAAAAAGAGAGGAGACAGTTACAGATGGGCACATCCACCTTAGGGAGTACAAAAAGTGCATTTACTGCCAAATCCAAACACAAAAGCAATCAGAATGCTAAGTCCTCAGAATCTGATCACAAGCAAGGTAAAACTTATAATGCAAAGCAATCTAAAGTCATTTGTTTTTACTAGAGGAAACCTGGCCATTTCAAATGGGATTGCAGAAAGTTGAAGAATAAACAAAGCCAACAAGGGACGAAACAAGTAAATGTTGCTGAGATAGAAGATCAAGAAGAGAGTTTGCCTTTGTAACAACTTAGAGTTCATCTAATCAATCTACTGAGTGGTACTTTGACTCTAGATCATCTAGACATTACACATGTCGAAGAGACCGGTATGTTAATATCATTGAAGATCAAAATAAGAAAGAGTTTGTTTCACGTAGTGATGGTAGATCATACTTTGTTGAAGGGTGTGGTGATGATTGTCTGACATTGAACAACAAGGTTACATATGCTTTCAATAATGTTTGGTATGTTCTTGATATAAACAAAACTCTTCTGTCCATCATAATTGAGAAAATCTGCAAAAAATCTGCAGAATCCTGATTTTTTGCCGATTTTTTAAAATGCCGATGCAATCTGCAAACTCTCGGCAATGCAAAGATTTTTTGAAAATTTTTTGCCGATTTTTTAAAAAAATCTGTATCGCCGATTTTTTTCAAAAAATCTGCAATTTTTTTTTTAGGCTGCGGCCGATTTAGGGTTTTTTTATGCAAGCCCATTTTTCAGCTGTTAATGTTTAAACTTCGAAGTTTAAAGTTTAAACCCTAAACTCGAAACCCTAGTCTAGGGTTTTGGGTTTTTTTTCCCTCATTTTTTTAAGTAAATATTGCTGCCTGATAACTATGTATGCAAGCCCCTTTTTTAGATGTTGATGTTTGAAACTTTGAACTTTTAAGTTTAAACCCTAGGCCCTAGGGTTTAGGTTTTTTTTTTCCCTCTTCTTTTTTAGTAAATATTGCTGCCTGGTAACTATGTATGCAAAAAGCCCATTTTTCAGCTGTTAATGTTTGAATTTGAAACTTTGAACTTTGAACTTGAAGTTTAAACCCTAAACCCTAGTCTAGGCCCTAGGGTTTTGGGTTTAGGTTTTTTTTTCCTCCTCTTTTTAAGTAAATATTGTTGCCTGATAACTATGTATGCAAGCCCATTTTTTAGCTGTCAATGTTTCAATTTTAAACCCTAAACCCTAGCCTTTTGGTTTAAGGTTTAGTTTTTTTTTCCTTTTTTTTCAAGTGATTGTAACTTTGTTGTTACTTGTTTCCATGTGCAGGTATATAAAAAATGAAACCTTTTTTTCCTTCTTGTTACTTGTAACTTTGCACCTTTTCATATTATAAGCAATACAAGATGTGTTTTGTCACTTTCATGTGTACTTAAAGCTTGAGCCTTGTATGATGTATTGACATGAATTATTGCTTTTATTGCAATATTTGATTTGCATAATATTAATTCATTGTAATATGCATGAAAAATCTTTTTTCAATGAAAATTTTTGTTTTCTTCAGTTTTTTTTTTTTGCCGATTCTTTCCCCGATTTTTTGTCGATTTCCAATTATAGGTGAGGTGATGCATGTGGGTAAAAACTAGCTCATTGCTCTTGGTACAGGTGAGAAGGGACTATACAAGTTAGTTGATGCCAACTTTGCCTTTTGCCTTGACAGTTGAAGATAACTGTTCTATTCTTTAGCGTGAGAGGTTTGGACATCTCAAGTATAAGTATTCATTAGTTCTCACTAACATGGTTCATGGATTGTCATCAATTCAGGAGTAGCAACATTTGTGTGTAGGATGCCAAATTGGAAAACAGAGTTGCCAATTTTTTAAGACAGGTAAGTTTTGGTGTGCACAAGTTGTCTTGGATTTAGTGCATATTGATTTGTGTGGTCTAATGAATACACCTTCAGTTTGTGGTGCGAAATATTTTTTTGATGGTTGATAATTATTCGAGGAACATGTGGATATACTTCCTCAAGCATAAATCTGAATGGTTTTCATACTTTCGAACTTTTAAGGCCCTTGTAGAGAAACAATTTAGAAAGCAAATCAGGGTCTTAAGGTCAGAAAATGAAGGTGAGTTTACCTCGAAACAGTTCTAGGATTTCTGTAGGCATGAGTGTATACATAGGCAGCACATCTCCATACACTCAACAAAATAGGGTAGAGATAGGGGAAACAGGACAATCATGGAGATGGCCAGATGCCTGGTGCATAGCTGAAACGTACAATATTGTTACTGGGCAGAAGCAATAAATATTTTAGTCTTCATTCTCAATAGGTGTCCATGTAAAGTTTTGCAAAATGTTATCCTAAAGAAGAGTGGTTTAGAAGAAAACCTTTGGTTAGTCATTTCTGTACTTTTGGTTGTGTTGCTTTTGCCTTAATTCCTATGGAGAAAAGAAGCTAGATGCTAAAAGCAAATTCATATTGTTGGGTATAGTGAACAATCCAACGGATACAGATTGTTTGATGCCTCTACTAACAAGATTGTAATTAGCAGAGATATTATTGTACATGAGAAGACTCCTTTCTTCTCAAATGATGAGAAGAATCCTTCCTTTGTTGTACAAGATTGTATGTTTTAGAACCGCTAATGGTGCTGCAACAGGTAGTGAAGTTCACTTGGATTCAAGTACATCAAAGACTAATGATGAAAAGAAAGATGTGAAGAATTAGCCACACTGGTGTGCTACAAACCCATTTTGAGATGACCTTGGAGAACAAAGCTTGATAGAGCTACATTCAAGTGAAATTCACCAACAAGAGTGATGCCAATGACCAAAATGGTACACAAAGACAATGAAAGATGTTAAGGAGGATGAGAAAGAGGTAGGTAGACGATTTAGGCAAGCTGGAAAAGTGCCTAGTCAAGTGAATGAGCAGGCAAATATTGCTTTAGTGTCATAAGTTTTTGAACCCCATAGATATGAAGAGGCCAGAGGTAAGCCAGATTGGGAAGCTTCCATGAAGGCAAAGTTTGTCTCTTTGATGAAGAATAGAACATGGGAACTATATGAATTACCCCAAGGAAAGAAATCCATTGGATATAAATGGTTTATAAGTTAAAATGTAAATCAGATGGTACAATTGACAAGTTCAAAGCCCATCTTGTTGCTAAAGGTTATGCACAACAGGAAGGTATAGACTATGGAGAGACATTTGCCCCAACTATGAAGATGGTAAATTTTCAATTAGTTCTTTCAATTGCAGCATAGTTTGGTTGGGAGGTATATTAGATGGATGTTAAGAGTGCCTTCTTGAATGGAGATTTGGTAGAGGAAGTCTACATGCTGTAGCCACAAAGGTTTCTGATAACAGGAAAAGAATAACTAGATTGTAGATTAAGTCAGTCACTATATAGACTTAAACAGGCTCTTCAATCTTGGTATTTTAAAATTGATCAACATCGTAGATATTTAGGGTTCAGTCGGAGTTTTCTGATCCTAATGTCTATATTAAAACTACAAGTGATGACATTGTAATCCTTATTGTTTATGTTGACAATCTTGTCATGACTAGTAGTGGAACCCACCTGATTCAATAGGTAAAACTTGTTTTAAATTTTTGATATGACAGATTTAGGGTTCCTTCATTACCACCAAGGTGTAGAATTTTGGCAACTTGATCATGCTATTTTTGTATCACAAAGCAAGTATGCCAAAACACTTTTGGAAAGATTTTGGATGACAGATTGTAATCCAATATCTACACCTATGGAAGTTGGGCTGAAACTATCAGCCTACTCTGATTCATCTTTGGTCAATGAGTCAGTATATCGTCAGTTGGTGGGCAGCTTGATTTATCTTACAACCACTCGACCAAATTTATGTTTTGTAGTAAGTTATTTGTCTCGTTTCATGACAAATCCTTGAAGAGAGCATTGGCAAGTTGCAAAACGTATTCTCAGGTATATCAAAGGTACCCTTGACTTTGGTATACTGTATCAGCAATCTAATGATTTT
Organism: Wollemia nobilis; assembly: GCA_028583015.1. Classification (NCBI taxonomy): domain Eukaryota; kingdom Viridiplantae; phylum Streptophyta; class Pinopsida; order Araucariales; family Araucariaceae; genus Wollemia; species Wollemia nobilis. The sequence goes on from JAQPPZ010017244.1 coordinate 673,832, forward strand.
CAGTTGGTTGGATACACTGATGCAAACTGGGCAGGATCAAATGATGATCAAAAACCTACTACTGGCTATATGTTTGCTCTTGGATCAGGGACCAAAACTTCAACATAGATTTGGTTTGACATCAACTGAGACAGAATATAAGGCAGCATATAATGCAGGCTGTGAAGTTGTTTGCTTGTGTTGTATGATCTTCACATAGATCAAATACCTTCAACACTGTTTCATTGTGATAATCAAAGTATGCTCATGTTGGTGAAGGATCCAGTATATCATGCTAAAACAAAATATATTGAAATTCATCATTACTATATCCGGCAGTTGGTGGAGCACGAAGAAATTTGTTTATATCATTGTCCAACTTCTGAACAGATTGCTGATGTAATGACTAAACCCTTAGGTAGAGAAAAATTTGTAAAGTTTAGGGATAAGCTTGGGATTGTATCCAGGTTAGCCATTGGGGGGTGGGGGGTTAGAATAAAATCTGTTAGGATTAATTCCGTTACGATTGGCACTGTTATTTCTGTTACTCTGTATTTGTTTGTTATAGATGGTTAAGTGATTAGGGCACTTGATTAATCTTATCAACATAAACCAGATACCCGATTATAAACCACTATAAATTTGTGCTCAGAAATAAACAATGCAGTCTGTGTTATATTCTTTTATTGTAGGATGAGAAGCCACTTGAAGCCTGGTTGTCTTTTACCTTCTACTGAAATTTGTCCTTGCTTTTGAAAGGAGCTGGCAAAGATCATGATGTCTTCCACCTCAAAAGATTGTGATGGCCATGATAAAGTTGAAGACACATTTCAAGGAGGACTTTTATCATGAAACAAGATAAAGATGAGAAAGCCAAGGATGGCAACAAGAATTTTGATTCTAAAGAGCATTGAAGTCAAGGAGACCAAAGACAGTTCAAAATTTTGAAGACATTTTGAAACTGTCTGGAGACATCTATCTCATTCAGATCAACGATGTATAACAAAACAGTGCATGAATGAAATGAATGTAATTAATGTCCATGAACAACCAACGTAGGTCTATAGGACCTGAAAGTACAGCAATGCCAAAGCAGACAATGAGGAGTGGGGGTCAGTATCCATTATGCACTGATTGATGATTCTCAACAATGAAAAGGTTACACCTTTTAAAGTTTTGTAGGCTTAATGGTTGCCCATTTTTTTTCTAACTTTTGGGTGACAAACTAGACTTAATGTAGAATGATGTTATTATCCTTTTGGTTGCTTTATGTTTCTTTTATTGGGCATTTGGTTGTGTTTCCTCGATCTTTGTTTGACTTTGAGTGCAGTAGAATTTCTTGATTTCTCCACCTTAAAATGTAATGCATGGCTGGAAATGACAAAAAACACATGCATTTTAAGAAAAGAATTATACCCACTTTTATTTTTCAAAGTTTAACCTGTTTTTAAGAGTGGTTTATTTATACATCTTTCTTTTGATTCAATGATGGTTACTATATTATTATTATTTAGTTTGACTGTGCATATATTCAGTAGAGGAGTTTCTGACGGAGTCTCCAAGATTTTCTTCTTCAAAAGGCTTTGAGGGCTTCAAACAAACTTTTGATGGTTTTGATTCTCAGACAGGAAAACAAGGTAAGACTTTCTGTTACTGTTATATTTATTTTAATTAGATCTTAGATGTCTTATTTGATTTAGTAATGGACATTATCCACTGTAAATTATTTTGATTGAAGCAAAATTAAATGCAGTTATGCTGGTAATTACTACCTGTTTATTTTATTTCTCTTTGTTAAGAGAATTTTTTAATTTATTTTATACTTCAAAAGAAAGAAGAAATACTGCCAATCTAAAGGGCATAAATACTAGCAAAAGCAAGGTCTCGCCCACAGGTAAGTGGTGGACACTAGATTCTAACCATAAATACTTTCCAAGCATCTTTGCTTTCTTAGTGTGTCTGACGCTTACAAGTGGAGTCCCTTGTCTCCCGCTTTTTTCTTTTTCTTTTTTGTATTATTTGGTCAACTCCGTTGCAGACGTCTTATGAATTGTCCTATTAGCAATACCTGCAACAACAGTAAAATGCAATGATACTTGCAACAATAGCAAGTTTAAATTTTTTTAAATTCAATGGTTCCAGTTTTAGAGAGTAAATATTATTTTAGTTCTATTCATGTGGGCATAATCAATGTCCTGGAGTCCACTTCTGAATAGAAATGCGTGATGCACACCATTTTAAAGACGGACCACTCATAAAAAGAATGAATATTAATCACATATACAAACCTCTAAAGACTGGATAGCAAAAAGCCCCTTGGTATATATCTCAAAGTTGTCCGACTCACAATATTTCATGGGTCATTCCAAGTACTTGCCATGTGGACCTGAAATGAGGAAATTTTAATGTGTATTTCAGCTTGCCAGTCAATGACCATGAGAAAACAGTAAATTGGAATTGCATATCCGAAATATTGGGAATGACTTGAATATCAAGAAGCTTAGAAAATGTGAAGCTGTAAATTATCCGATTACTGTTGAATCTGGACAGATGGGCCTAAAATTACAAGAATGGTCCAGGGGGTACATGAGTCTGCTCTTCATTGGCCGTTTCAACTAATATCTAAATTTGTAATAATGGACTTTAGAGTTCCTTTCATTCAATTATGTTCTACTTAAGCTCTTTTACATAGTTTTCATCTGTGTCATCTCCGCTTACTAAAGCTTTACTGTTGCATCTGCCTTCTCTAATTCTTAGCTTTGTGATACAATTACCTCCGATTCCCTATGTTCTTTCTTAAACTCTTTATGCACTATTTCCAATTCATGTCTTTGTTGTATTGGTTGACATTGTTGTTTTGTTGAGTGCCACATGTTGAAGTAACTCTGTGCAAGCAAGCAGTTTGCTTCTAAATCCTGTGCAAGGTGGCTTTTGCACCGTGGCATGCAAATGCAATCATTGATTATGCGTGGCATGATGAAACTATTAAAAACAGAATTCAAATCTGTGAAGGGAACCTGCAAGATGAAGATGAACCATTCATTACTTATGTGCAAAGTTGCAATAAACTTGGAAATGGGTATGGTTTCTGTTGGTCACAAATCTGCCACAGGAAAGGATTTTTTGCGTGTGTATGCGCCCTAGACCTGGACCAACATTGAAAGGCCGGAGGGAAGAGATGCCCTCCGTGCCAATCTCCGGAGAAAGGCCGGCTCCTTCACTAAACTACTTGCTTTTTTAAGACATAAGAGCAGGAAAGAAATAAAAGGATAGGGAAAGAAGTGGTACGATATTGTGGTGGGAAAGAACCAGCAGCACGATTATCAACAAATACCTTGAAACAGCAGCAATAAATATAAAGAACGAAACTAAAATAAACACTGCGCTATCTTCCCTATGTATCCTCTGGAAGAGTTCCAGGGTTCAAGTATCTTCCTATGCCTAAATCCAGAATTCAGAATTACAGCAATTAGGAAACACAAGAACTTGACAGAAACCACTATCCACAGGCAGCATAAAAAGAATCTAACGCAATATTATCTCTTACGTAACCCTATGAATGATTCCAAGGTTCAATCCCCAATTACACACCTAAATCCAGGATGCAGAATTACAGTATGCAAATGAAGAAAAAGAATAACAGAAATAATCACAGAAGATAACATTCATGAGAGAAATGGAGCTCAAAGTCTTCAATATCTATTGCAGAAATCAAGATACAGCAATTCTCTAGCAAAAGTTCCCCCCCTTTTCTCATTACAATTCATGGGTTTTTATAGAGGACCCGATCCTCTGAGCCATCAATGCTCTGAATCTGGAAGTACGCCCTCGGCAGACTACAAAATTTTCGCCCGCTCCTTCTGAGAATGAGCTTTCACATCCTTTTCCTTTATTAGCAAGTATGACCGCGTCAACCGGGGAAACACGCATTGATGAGCCGTCCAGCTTGTCCTGAATTTCTCCGGGTGCGATGCTCGAGTGACCTTCAAGTGGCTCTGCCTTCCGGTCTGCAATTGATATCTCCTTTTCCATTGCCACAAATAGGCCCCGGGTCTTTCGGGCAAGTAAAAATGCATTTATGAAACACTTGAATGCCTCGTGGAAATACCCGTTCTTGATATGTGTGTCATTGGGGAAGGTGCCCTAGGAAGAGCTTCGCTAGGTTCTCATTCGGAGCTATGCTTCACAACAATCATGAGCCGAAGTTGGAATGATGAACCCACAAAAATGCTTCGCGCGAAGGGGCTCTCAAAAACTGCTTCGCGAGGACCAGATGCCGAAGCTCCTATATCCCGCAGAAAACACGACTCTTAACTACCTACTACTTTGCCGAGGATACGAGCCGTATACTACTTCGCCAACAGCTCCGTCCGAAGTGGACTACAACAATGCTTCGCCGCGAACCTCTTCAAAAACAGCCGCTCGGGAGGAATTCGGGCGAAGCTCATCCATGCCTTAGAAAATTTTCAGGGATAATCAGCCTTCGGATGGGGAAGCTTCGCACTGAAATCGCCCGAAGCAAGTGCTTCGCAAAAGTTTTGAGCGAAGTAGATTTTTCTTGGGGGCGGTTCGCCAAAAAGGAAGGCCGAAGCGGGTGCTTCGCTGGAATTTTTGCGAAGTGTTTCTCCACACTTTAGAAACTTTTGCATTTCACATTTTATGCTTCGCAGAATTTCGGCCCGAAGCAAGTCTTGCGGGAGCTTCGCTTGCGAAGCTCTTTCTATGCCTTAGGAGATTTCAGGCCTGCACCTATGTTTTCCCTATTTCTTGTTTGCGAAGCTGCCTGTTCCTGCTAATGCTGTAAGCGAAGCTTTTTCTTACACAGTTATCTACAAAGGGGATTCAAAAAATGACAACCAAAATTGCTGCAATGCCACTATCAACAAAAATAAAGAAAACCAGAACAAGAAAATCCTTTACACAACATTAATTTTCACTACCCCTCCAATGTGACGAAATTGTCAACATTCCTGGCGGCTCACGGGGCAACGAGCTCGCCTCGGTGTGAGGACCCTCAGCCTTCATCCATTGGGCCAGAGTTGCCTCCAGACCCTTCTCCTATCTGCTCTTCCTCTTCCGAGGGGGCCTCCGTAGCTACTTCTTTTCCTTTTTCTTCGTCTTCTGGTGCCTGATCAAGTGGTGGCGGCGGGGGAAGGCGATCACGGATGCGTTCCATAGTTCGGCAAACGTGGGCCCAGGCACCCTTCTGAAATGGTTCTCGATCTTGCAGTGCCTTAACCAGAACATGGAACCGATCAATCTGCCCTATATCAGCACATTTGGCTCTTACACTTAGATCGTTCAAACAAGCCGCGATCCTGCAATATCTGAAAATGAAATCCGTGACCTGCCCTTCCGTGACTGGCTCCTTCCATTCATCGATTTCTGAAACATCGCTTTCAAAGCTGAGCCACGTTGGTTTCAGTTCTTCCTTGGTTAAAAGGTTCCCATCGTCATCAGTGAAACTTGGGAAGCCCAATGTTGAGAGATCCTGGAAATATCCCAGGGAAGCATGCTGCTCTTGCTCAAACACGTCCATAAGTTGTTTTGCCTTCTGAGCTTTCCTCACCTTGGAGAAGAAGGCACGGACCGTGGCTTGAGCAGTGGACCAGTCTCTTGCTGTCCGACTCATAGCAGTGACTTGCAAATCCTGGTACTTGATGCTTTGTACCTCAAAGGCTAGGTCAAGTCGGCTTCTTATTTCTTGAATTATCTCGTCCACTATAGGCCCCTTTTGTGTAGCAGCATTCTGGGCTTCTGTTATATAAGACAATATCGAAAGGGCGCTGGAGGCCCGGGATCTGAAGTTCTTGAGCAAGTGGGAACGGATGTCTTTAATTCTGCCTTTGTCAAACAACTCCAAGTTTGCCTTCTCATACAGCTGCTGCTGCATCTGCAGGATCCGGCTCTCAAATTCTCTGGCCCTTACCTCGGCTTCAGCCTGCGTTTTGCTTTGATCTTTTGCTGCAGCCTGCAGCTGATCTACCTGCTGCTTTAAGGCATCCGTTTCTTTCCTCATTTGCTCACATTGCTTTTGAGCATCTTCCAATTGGGAGCGTGTCCTGGCTAGGTCCTCCTCTAGCTTGACATTGGCATTTTCTGCTTCATATCTGCGCTGGTCGGCGATCCTCGCGTGTGTGCGGAATGCTTCTATCCTCACATGCATAGACTCAGATTCATTATCTATGTCAAGATGCTCTAGGTCCTTGATCTTCTCTTGGTACTCATAATCAGCCGGGGTCATTTCATCTAGGGGCTTCTGGACCTTAGGTATCTTTTTCACCTTATGAAGCTTCCCATTCTTCAAATCGAACACCGCGCATTTTTCAGCCTTCGCCAGAGATCGCCCTCTTCTTCTCCGTGCTTCTTTGAGCATCTTATCGGTATTTTGACGGGCTTGGATCAACTTCTCTGCTAAAGGACGCTCCTGGATCATAGCCAATTCATTTTCGAATGCGGCTGGGCTACCAGCCAAGGGTGTAAACAAATACATGGACTGCATGGACGACACGTCACCGGTGGGCTCAGCGACAGGTGTGGTGGGTGTTCGGGCTGGTGAAGTGACGACTCGTGGGACTGGGGAGCGGGAGTCAGGGTGTGGAAGTGAAGCATCGCTCCCGGATGATCCAAGTGTTGCGGGGTTAATGGTGTGGGCGAGTGATGTGGTACGGGTGTGTGTGTCCCGGCCTGGTGACTCGGATGGAATGGAAACATTAAAGGGGGCGGCGAGGCCGTGAGACAAGTCGGATGACCGTTCAACGTGAATGATGTTATGGGGAGATTTATCTAAGACGGAGGATCCAGGGGAACCTTCGGCCGGGACGGCTATCGACGTGACTAGGGGAGTAAGAGTAGAGGATAAGGGGTGCGTACCTGCGTGCTCTAGTGATAGAGCAGAAGTGTCGAAGTCTTGCGTTTCAGGTCTGGGTCCGCCTCCAGCTTCTGTTTCCTCGACATTTTCGGTCTCCTGGAAGTATTCCTCCACATTGATGGTCCCCATCTCGGTACTCTCTTCCGTCCCCTGCAGCGGTGGTTCGGGCACTACCTCTCCAACACCTGCACTAATTGAGCCTGCCGCAACTGATTCGCTAGGAACACTTGAAGTTCTGCTGCGAGGTCGTTTCGGGTGAGGAGGGGGCATGTGGACTTGTTCGAGCCTTTTCCTTTTCCCTTTCTCCTGCTGCTGCAGCGGCTTCTCAACATTTGCCTCAACATCCTCAACTGGCTTATCTAGTATCTCTTGCTGTGTCGCCGCTATCTCCTCTTCTTCCTCTTGTTCAGAAATTTCCTCGATTCGTCTTGGGCTTTCGCCCGAACCCGGGGCGCTAGGGGGAATGAAGTCAGCGAATGAGATGGGCTGCCAGGACCCGACATGGGCTTCGTAGTAAATATCGAAGTCTTTATCCATCTCTAAGAGACCATACGATCTTTGCTTTCGGCGGTGGACTCTCATCACCCACCATTCTCTCAGCTGATCTTCGCGCCATTTTTTTACTTCTTCCCTCAGATCATCTTTCATCTTTTTCCAGAAGGGGGAATCCGCCTCCGGGAAGGGATGCCGAATAGGATCATATTCAGCTTCAATAGTGTAAAATTCATGCCATGGAGGCATTGTCTTCATTCTCTCCAGGTGCCATTCCAAATCTCTCCCCGTAGGGTTGTTCCGCTGCTCTACGATCTCCGGGCGGGGGCAAATATGGAAGTTTTTGAACCTGAGATGATCTCTCCTTATCCCCAAGGGATCATAGCACCATCGCTGCGGGATCTGCAGCAAACCGAAGTCAGCAAGCTTTTCCTCCAGATAAATGTTTTGTTTAAGGGCGAAAACCTCAATGACTCCCATTTTGAAAGGGAAATCACAGGTTGGTGCCCACTTCCGGCCATGGCCGTAAACAACATTCGTCACATCGCTCTGACGAGCAACCTCCAAAGCAAATTGATACTCAGAAGGATACAGTGGCAGCAGGAAGGGTTTTCCCGTAAATCCAAACAGGCGAACAACAAGCCCCTGCGTAAGTTGAAAAACATCGCCCATTTTCTCATTAACAACCTTATCTCTGAGAGCCACGGGCACCCGAGGGCGGGAACCCTGTACAATCTGCATAGCAGGTCCTGAGAACTGCTGGTTGAAAACATAGTATGACCCCGTCCTTGCCAGGAGAGGAGTCCACTGATATACTGGCAAAGGAGCTCCATCCTTGCCGCTTGGAGTAATGGCAATGTGGGGAAAATGCTTATAAGTATGGTAGAAAAAGAGCCACACTAGGAAGGAGCAAGGCCCAAAATATTGACCTGTTCCAGAATTCTTCACGCTGACCAACCGCGTATGCAGGGTCCGGGCCACCCATTCCGCCCAGTCGAAGAAGACCGGATTAACGCCTGGCCTTGATGGGTCGGGGGCATAAAACTCCCCTCGTGAGATACATTCAGCCAACGATACTTGCCAGGGATATACAGAAGCATCCGTAGACAATCCCGCAACCCATGCTATGATAGAGAAAATGTCAGTATTCTTAAAATCGGTGAGAGGGCGAGGCATCTGTGGTCGCTTGCCCGAAGGAAGCCCATCTTTCATATTCTCCTTTAAGAACTTGATGATATACTCGGAGGTGGAGAACCTATCCACTTGTTCACTCAGAACCACGTTGCGGACAATATACCCCTTGGGTGGCCCTTGCTGAGGAGCGAAAGCCTCCTACACATCTTCTTTAAAAATTGCAAACAATTTGTTTCCTGCCGCGTCCAAACCTTGCTTGGTGGAGGGTTGGTAATTTTGTGCAATGGCATGGATTAACTCGGGACAGGGGTGTGTTGGCGGAGTCAGGTACCAATATATCTGAGAGTAGTATGCGGCAGCCCTCTTGTTTTCCGCAGACAACCGACTCTTCATGTAATCAATGGTGTATCGGAGCTCGGCTATGCTCCTTGTGAGCTTAGTGTCCCTTATGTTCTCCCACCCGTCGATGGGCGGTTCTCCAAGTTGTTCTTCTTCGGAATCTTCCCCTTCCTCCACAACCTGTTTGTCAGGGCGAAGATTGAGGTTTACCCTCTTGGGCCTATGCTTTTTCTCTTCCTTACCCCTTTTGGCCTTCTCCGGACCGGCCGACTCAGGCTCTTTCTTCTTCTCCTTCGAATTCCTTTTTCCCATCTTGGTTTTTAGAAGGCGGCAGAATTTCGACGCAGAATGATGAGAGTGCAGCAGAGTAACGTAATGGCCAGGGCTCCTTGCGTTTGAATTTATCAGCGGACGAACAACTTTTCGTCTCTGAAGCTTGGCTTTTATAGTTGTGGATTGATACTGCCACCATTTATGGCACCTGCCAAAATTAAATTTAGAAATCGGGCCGAGGAGATCACATTGCACTCGGATTGGTTTTGCGGCGCGGGCGCACGCGGGCCTATGTACTTCGAAATCCTGACCATGCTTTGAAAATCCAACTTTCTGCCACCTCGTACCTGAGCACGTCTTTCGATCGCAACTAAATTCTTTCGGGATTTACTCCGCCACCTTTGCATTAACTCCGCACGTTTTTTAAGCTGCTGTCGGCACACGTCTCGAGGCATATTTAAACGCCTTTTTACTTTGTGCCTTATGATTTGGCGAAGCTGATATTAGCGATAGATACTTCGCTAGAACCTTGTGCGATCCGCAAATTTTTATGCTTCGGACCCGAAGCTGTTTTTTTTTTACGGCTGCTTCGCAAAAAACTAGTCCCGAAGCGGGATTCTTAAATCCTTTTGCGCGAAGTGTTTTCCTAGCTTGTCCTTTCAACTTTGTTGTTTTTATGGGCTAGAGGGATGGTTCGCTGAGCCTCTACCGAAAGTAGCTTCGCTAGACCTCTTTATTGCGAAGTGTCTCCCGTGCCTTAGTCGATTGGGGCTTCAAACGAGGAGCCTTTATTGATCTCTTTAGCGAAGCTCGCTCCCGGGTCAAACTGTTTATACCTGTTTTCTCCCTTTTGCTCTGAGCTCGATGAGACACACCTCGGCAGGATTGTTGGAGAGGCACTGCATTCTGACCCGTCTTCACCTTGACGTTGTTTTAGTCGCGGGGGCGATCTCTACATACTGCTTCATGTTTTGACGCTAGGGTACTTCGCAGCGAACCAACTCCCGTTGGTTGCTTCGCACAAAAATTTCCCGAAGGAGTTTTCGTTGAGCTGGGTGAATCCTGGACTTAGCGACTTCAAGCCGGAACACATTGTTAAGGCGGCGTGGAGCCGCGATCCTTTCCTAACTATATTTTACACTTACTAAAAAAAAGGTATATACAAGTGTAAATGACATAATGCTATATACAGAGTGGAAAGGTGTTATGGTACGTTTTAATGGTGAAAGGTCTTCAGATGAAGACCGTTTACAGGGATCGGCAAGACTTGGCCGGTTGCATCTTTGAGGATGAAGGAGTTGGCCGAATTTACCTTTATAATCTCGAACGGCCCTTCCCAGAACGCGTCAAGCTTATCATGATTGTCGGGCTTTGCCTTCCAGGAATCCCACTTCCATACCAAGTCTCCTACCTTGAATGTGCGAACAGAGGACTTCTTCTCGAACCAGTTTCGAGTGATCTGTGCATGCTTTGCGAAGTTCTGGTAAGCCTTGTCTCGATCCTCCTCTAGTTGTAGCAACCGAGTTAGCCTAACTTCCATAGGTCCGGATTCTCCTTCTTCATCATTTAGCATCTGCAAGGCAGGAATTTCTACATGAGTTGGTAAAACAACTTCCTTGCCGTACACCAGGGCGTAAGGTGAGGTCTTGATCGACTTCTTGATAGAAATCCGATCAGCCCACAGGGCTTGATCCAGGAGGAGATGCCAAGTCCTCTTGTTCCTTTCTACTAGCTTTCTTAGCAATCTCAACAGAGTCTTATTTGTCGATTCTGCTAACCCGTTACCTTGCGGATAATAATTGGAGGTGACCTTGCGGTATATCCCATACTTGTAGGTGAATTCGCTGATCTTAGCACCTGTGAACCCAGGACCATTGTCCGTGACTATTGCTTCAGGGACGCCGAACCGGGTGATCAAACTTTCCAGGAACGCAATGACCGTATCTTGGTCAGCGTGTTTCGTGGGTATCGCTTCGGCCCACCTGGTAAAATAATCGGTTGCAGTCAAGATGAATTTATGTCCTGCAGAGGAATTTGGTGAGATGACTCCCACGAAATCCAATCCCCACTGCTGGAATGGTGCCTCTACTTGTATTGGTTGAAGGGGCATGGGAGCGTTCTTGCTTCGGCCGGCGAACTTCTGACATTTCTCGCATCTTCGGCAAACTGCAAAGGCATCGGCGAAGAGAGTCGGCCAATAGTAGCCTGCTTTGATTATTTTCAACGTTGTTGTTCTTCCAACGAAGTGGCCTCCTGATAACCCGGAGTGGAATTCACCAAGGACCCTTCTCTTATCATCTTCCTTTATGCATCTTAGAAGAACACCATCGATGTTTCTGAAGAATAGGCCTTCGGGGCGTAGAACGTAGCGAAGGGATCGCATCCTGAAGTGCCTTCGCTGTGAAGCGTTCAGGTGTCGCGGACATTTTCCAGTGTTGAAATATTCAATTATTTCACTGGTCCAATCCTCTTCGTCTGTTCCCAGATTTGCGAAGCTATTTTCCATTAACGGGTCATCCCATTGACAAGCTGTCACCTCAGCGGCGACGCTTTTTGCAAGCTCTTGACATAGGGCGCGACCGCGAACTAACTTTGTGGGTCGGATTTCGATATCAAATTCTTGTATCTTGTTGACCCATCCGGCCCTTTTGCCGCCCAACTCCCCCTGAATGATGAAATTCCGCACGTCTGAATGGATGACAAACACAGTAACCCGACTTTGGGAAATAAAGTGCTTGAATTTCCTCAGGGATTTCATAACTGCATGCACTTGGCGTTCTATGAAGGTATATTTCTCTTCATGGGATGGGATTACCTGACTTAAGAAGGCGATAGGGCGTTCTTCGCCATCTTCTCCCCTCTGCGTTAGGACTGCGGCATAACTTTCAGGTTCGCCCACAACATACAAAATGAAGTCTTTGCTGTAATCAGGGTTAGTTAGCACAGGAGCCTGAGCGATGCGAGTTTTAATTTCCTCAAACGCTCGTCTTCTATTATCAGTCCAGATGAATTCGGCATCCTTCTTTAAGAGTTCAGACATTGGCTTGATGACTTGAGCGAAGTCTGGGACGAACTTTCTTACAAAATTAATCTGGCCGAAAAAGGACTGCAGGCCTTTTTTGTTCATCGGGAGTGGGAGCTTCAGGAGTGCCTCGGCTCTGTCAGGGTCTACAGCAAGGCCTTTTTCTGATATAACATGTCCTAGCAATTTCCCTTCATTTACCGCAAATATGGACTTCTTCGGGTTGATTGAAATACCAAATTCTCGACATTTTTCAAATATCTGTTGTAAGTGTAAAGGGTGATCTTCTCTTTTCGGGAAAAGACAGTCATGTCATCTAGATAGATGACGATGACCCTATTCAACAACTCACCAAATGCCAGATCCATAGCCCTCTGGAAGGTGGCTCCTGCGTTTGAAAGGCCAAACGGCATCCGCTGGTAAGCGAATGTTCCCCATTTGGTAGTAAAGGCTGTTTTGTGCTGATCTTCATCTCTAACCCAAATCTGGTTATACCTTGAAAATCCATCAAGCAAAGAAAAACGCTGGGCTCCAGCTACCGAATGCAGGATTTGGTCAATCTGCGGGAGAGGGTAGTGATCCTTTAATGAAGCTTGGTTCAAATTGCGGAAATCTACACATAGGCGGATGTCCCCATTTTTCTTCCTGACCGGTACTAGATTCGCTACCCAAGAAGAATGCTTTATGGGATAGATGATCTTGGCCTCAAGCATTTTTAAGAGTTCGGTTTTCATCAGGGTTTCGATCTTCGGGTTGATAGGTCTTTGCCTCTGTCTGAAAGGTTTGACCCCTTCTTGCAGCTCGATTGTATGTTGAATCAATCGTCGGTCGTAGCCTTTCAGATCTTGATAAGACCATGCCACTATATCGGGGTACCTTTTGCACAAAGATCGGATTTGTTCTAATTCAACCATGGTACAATCTGTCCCAACTTTTATCACTTTCCCGGATTCAAGCTCTAGATCTTGATATTGCCTAGCGTCGACTTTGATTCTGTGAGAAACTACTCTGTCGTTCTGATCGAACAGGCTCTCTAGAGTGATCAATCCTCTTGGAACATGGTTATTTTTTAACTGGACCAGTCCTTCATACTCCTCGCCCTTCATACTCCTTTCTTCAACAGTGGCTGCTTCTTGGACCAAGAAATTGATGATCTGTTCATCATTATCGAAAACTTGCCAATGCATGTCCCTATCCGGCACAGAGGGCCTATAAATCATCCTCACGGCCTTGGGCTTGTGTACCATGTCGTCAACTGGAGAATATCTAGCCGCGATGGAGGCCAAGACGTCAACGTGTCTATTTTTCTCTCGTGGGATGGACTGCAGATTGAGTGACTCAAACTGTTCAAACAGGTCCCATACTCTGTTGCGGTATGCTTTAAGATAATGTTGGAGAAGGCTAGTAGCCAGCCCCCAGGGCCCCCCCCCCCCCCCCCCCCCCCCCCCGCCGCCCCCCCCCCCCCCCCCCCCCCCCCCCCCCCCCCCCCCCCCCCCCCCCCGCCCCCCCCACCCCCCCCCCCCCCCCCCCCCAACCCCGCCAAGGAGCACGCCGTGACTGCTTCGCGTGTACTCCATTCCTATTTCTTCGCAGACAGCCTTAGGCATTACCGTTGTTGCGGCACCAGAGTCAATCATACAGTTGTGAACGATATGCCCTTCCATTTGCAAGGACAAGTAGAACGGAGGGGGTCGGTTTTTCCGGTGATAGACGCTGATAGGGTTTGTACCAGAGCTGGCTGTACTGACTTTCCTGCCTTCGCTGACTTCAAGGATTCTTGCAACAAATCCACTTGTCCCGACAGCTGCAATGCGTCATACAGACTGATCCTGGCAGGAGTTTTCTTTAGCTCATCCACGATGTTGTACGTTACGGAGGCATGCACCTCAGGTTCCTTCTTGGCCTCGTACCTCGTGCGATATTGCTCCGTGGCTTCAACTCTTTGTCGTTTTGTCAAGGAAGGGAATTTAAGCTTTTCCCTAGCCTGTTCTTTGGTTTCAACCGGGGATGCGGCGGCTTGTTGGGATTTCTCTTTTGTTGGCGGAGGATGAGAAACCTTGTCTGGAGCCTTAACAGGTTGATGTTCCTTCTCGCGGCGAGTGTACACCTTCAAGGGAGCTATTTGAGCCGCATCTACCTCCATTGGTTTCTTTCCTTCTCGGGTAAGAACTGACACTTGTTCTTCTTCATCAATCACTAGGCTCTGATCCGCCTGCCTTATTATATTAACTTGACCGCTAGAGCTGCTACCTGACAGCGTTTGCACGTAATGTTGATGCAACATGCATGTACTTTCTTCGTGTGGGTCGTTGCATGTTGAGCACCAATACACATAGTCAGAAGTGCTTGGTCCTTCGCTAATCGCGGCGTTCCTTGCCGAAGACTTTCCCGGTTGTATCACCTGATCTTTAGTGAGCGCTGGCGGAGGATATGACCTCCTGGGCAAGAACTCTTGTTGTGCCTGCTTTTTCTTCATGACAATCATGTCATTAGACAAGGTCTGTACAGTAGAATTTAGGGATTGGACCTCCTGTAATATTTTAGCTTGCATATCTTCAGCTGCGGGAGCTGATGGCAATGGGGCCATCGTCGGTATTGGCGGTAAGGCAGGGTACTGGGGTGGCGCCGGTAACGCCGGGAATGGCGAGGGAACGGTGGGCCGTGGCGCCAGGAATGTAGGAAAATGTATTTGAGGGGTAGCGATTTGAGACACAACGGGATTCGGGTTCCATGATGGGATTGGGTATACGGGGGTTGTGGAGGTTTGCTATGTAGTGGCGCCGGGGTACTGCGACTGGGGAAATTCCGGGAATATAGGCATCGACATCCTTGGAGGAAGCTTACCAACAACTATTAAATCTATTTCCGCCTTTTGGGCCAGTTCGTATAGTTCAGGGAAGGTATTAACATTGGAATACCTTACCATCACGCTGATATCAGGGTTAAAGGCCCTAAGGTAGTAATGCGCCGCAGCTTCGTTGGTGGGTCGAAGTCCGACAGGTACCCTTTGCCAAGTTCGGGCAAACCTTACATTAAAATCTGCGATCTCTTCCTGAGGGTGTCTCTGGATCGTTGTAAACTGGTGCAAGAGAGAGGAAGGATCAGCGGATTCGTTGAAACCTCTCATCAGTTGTCCAGCTAACTGGTCCCATCCCGTTATAGTGCCAGGCGGCAGGGATCTGTACCAGTAGAGGAGCTTTCCTCGGAGGGACAGAACCAAGAGTTTCACCATAACTCTTTCCTCTGTGATATCATGAATCGCCGCCAGAGAAACGATATCTTGGATATGCTCCAACGCTGTCTTCCCCGTGCCATCGAACGTGGGGATTTTTTTCATGGCAGCAGGCGGCACCTGCCCTTGTCTCGCTAGATTCAACGGTCCGGAAGAATTCCATGCTGGGAACAACCTGGGCGGTTGCTGCTGCGGCAGCTGTTGTTGTTGTTGCTGCTGCTGCTGCATTTGTTGTTGCTGATGTGCCATGCCTGTGCCTGGATTGGGCAAAACCGGAGTCCCCGAAGCTCCTGGTTGATTGCTGACTGGAATGGAGGCACTGGTATGATCTGGTGAGTTAGGAGGATTGGGAGGGAGGCTAGCTGCTGTACTATCAGAGGTTAAGCCTTGGTCGTCGAATGCAGCCTCTTGCGAAGATGCTTCGCACAGGAGTGATTCAGGCGTGACTAGCCTGGGGCGTTCTCCAAAGGCATCTATGTCGAGTTCAAAAAACTCGGTCTCTTCTCCCCTATTCCTAACTCTCCATCTTGTTTGCATGAAGACACAAATATCTTGGTACTGGTCTCTACGACTTTGAGATTTTCGGGTTGAACAGAGTCGCCAGATGCTAGAGTCCTACGGCAATGAGATAGGCATCAACTCTCACTACCACTCAGAAGGTGAGACTGACCAGGTCCCACCGGGCGTGCCAGAAACTGTTGGTCACAAATCTGCCACAG
Source organism: Wollemia nobilis (assembly GCA_028583015.1). NCBI lineage: Eukaryota > Viridiplantae > Streptophyta > Pinopsida > Araucariales > Araucariaceae > Wollemia > Wollemia nobilis. The sequence goes on from JAQPPZ010017244.1 coordinate 689,893, forward strand.
GAAAGGATTTTTTGCGTGTGTATGCGCCCTAGACCTGGACCAACATTGAAAGGCCGGAGGGAAGAGATGCCCTCCGTGCCAATCTCCGGAGAAAGGCCGGCTCCTTTACTAAACTACTTGTTGTTGAAGATAAGGGTACAGGAAAGAAATAAAAAGGGGGATAAAGGAGGGAATGTAGATAATGTGGTGGGAAAGAACCAGCAGCACGATTACTGACTGATAGCTTGAAATAACAACAATGAACACAAAGAATACAATCTAAATAAACGCACGCTCGCTTCTCTATGTATCCTCTGGAAGGGTTCCAGGATTCGACCGTTTTCCTACGCCTAAATTCAGATTTCAGAATTACAGCACTTAAGAAAACACATGAATTTAATAGAAACCACTAACCACAGGCAGCATACAAAGAACCTCACGCAGTTTAAACTTCTCCCACACACAACCCTCTTAAAAATTCCAGGGTCCAACCGTCAATCACACACCCAAATCCAGAATGCAGAATTTCAATATGCAACTAGAAAGATGGGATAACAGAAATAATTAAAGAAGACAACATGTAAGAGAAGAATTGAGCCCAATGCTTTAATATTGATTGCAGGAATCAAGTTACAACAGTTTTCTAGCAAAAGTTCCCCCCTTTTTCATTACAATTCATGGGTTTTTATAGAGGACCCGATCCTCTGAGCCATCAATGCTCTGAATCTGGAAGTACGCCCTCGGCAGACTACAAAATTTTCGCCCGCTCCTTCTGAGAATGAGCTTTCACATCCTTTTCCTTTATTAGCAAGTATGACCGCGTCAACCGGGGAAACACGCATTGATGAGCCGTCCAGCTTGTCCTGAATTTCTCCGGGTGCGATGCTCGAGTGACCTTCAAGTGGCTCTGCCTTCCCGTCTGCAATTGATATCTCCTTTTCCATTGCTACAAATAGGCCCCGGGTCTTTCGGGCAAGTAAAAATGCATTTATGAAACACTTGAATGCCTCGTAAAAATACCCGTTCTTGATATGTGTGCCATTGGGGAAAGTGCCCTAGGAGGAGCTTCGCTAGGTTCTCATTCGGAACTATGCTTCACAACAATCATGAGCCGAAGTTGGAATGACGAACCTGCAAAAATGCTTCGTGCGAAGGGGCTCTCAAAAACTGCTTCGCGAGGACCAGATGCCGAAGCTCCTATATCCTGTAGAAAACATGGCTCTTAACTATCTACTACTTTGCCGAGGATACGAGCCGTATACTACTTCGCCAAAAGCTCCGTCCGAAGTGGACTACAAAAATGCTTCGCCGCGAACCTCTTCAAAAACAGCCGCTCGGGAGGAATTCGGGCGAAGCTCATCCATGCCTTAGAAAATTTTCAGGGATAATCAGCCTTCGGATGGGGAAGCTTCGCATTGAAATCGCCCGAAGCAGGTGCTTCGCAAAAGTTTTGAGTGAAGTAGATTTTTCTTGAGGGCGGTTCGCCAAAAAGGAAGGCCGAAGCGGGTGCTTCGCTGGAATTTTTGCGAAGTGTTTCTCCACACTTTAGAAACTTTTGCATTTCACATTATATGCTTCGCAGAATTTCGGCCCGAAGCAAGTCTTGTGGGAGCTTCGCTTGCGAAGCTCTTTCTATGCCTTAGGAGATTTCAGGCCTGCACCTATGTTTTCCCTATTTCTTGTTTGCGAAGCTGCCTGTTCCTGCTAATGCTGTAAGCGAAGCTTTTTCTTACACAGTTATCTACAAAGGGGATTCAAAAATGACAACCAAAATTGCTGCAATGCCACTATCAACAAAAATAAAGAAAACCAGAACAAGAAAATCCTTTACACAACATTAATTTTCACTACCCCTCCAATGTGACAAAATTGTCAACAGTTTCCAAAACAGAAACGCCTTAGAAAACACAACTCCTCAAACCCTTCGGAGATGTGGAACAACAAAGGAAACATCTAATAAAAAAAGAATCAAAATTTAGATAATTTTAAAATTTATAGACAAATTTGAATTAATGAAATTGCAACCTGATGAAAACACATTTATCTCTTAAATCCCATTTAGAGTATAATGTCAAAGGTCTGCCTTTATAGATGAGGCTATACATGTTATGCAAAATTGAACAACATGGGATACACGATGAACTTAGCTCTTTTGTTCAAAGCCATCAAAACCAGCACCAGAATTGGAAGAAGAACGACCTCTTGTGGCTTCAACTGAAGGTGTGTGAAATAGTCATCATTCTCCAGATCGAGTGCAACCATGGAAACAACTATGTAATGATTTTCAAGATTCACATCCCAATCTTTTGTTTGCTCTCTTGTATATTCTTCTTTTTTTTTTTTTTTTGAGTAATACTTCTTATACACATCCGCCGTGGGGATTGAACCCGGGTCACATCACCGATAATGCAAGTGGCGTCCTTGCCGATAGACCACACTCATGTGGATGTATACTCCTCTTTTTTGTGAGATATAAGACAAAGATTAGAATGCACAAAAGATAGATCCTCTACCTTTTTTGAGCGTAACCTATGTTGCTTTCTAAAATCAAAGTGAGTTAATACATATGCAATTCAATTGTTCTTTGTTGGCAAGAGCATACTAGTTGTTCTAGATCCTTTGGCTTCATTGATCCCAGCCTGTTATCATTGTCAAGTTATATTTTTCCTCATCTTGGATCCTTTTTTGGTTTTTAAATTAAATTGGGTCATGTGTGTTGCATGTGCGCATCATGCAATACTCACACAACCCCTTACAGCTCCCAAATATGAATCTTTTAATTATTTATGGTTCAAACGACTAAGATCGGTTGGAAACTGCCTTGGAAACATCTCCTATAAATGTTAGGAAATATTGGAAGTGAAGATCACAAGTTTTTGGGAGTTCTTGACGAGTTTCCAAGTTTCCAAAACTGGGAAACAAGGGCACCCTAGGAGTTTCCTGCAACATAGCTTATGTGCTTTACTAACCCAACTGGTTAATGTGAGAGTCATGGGTTATATGTTATAACTTGCTAGTGTATTGCATATGGGTTCCCTGGCAGCTTGACTAATTAGTTCTGTTGCTACCTATCAGTTTTAAGATTTCCAGCATATTGTGGTAGAAATGAAATGAAATATTATTAATGTCCACAATGGGCCAAAAATGACCCAAGGGACTATAAAAAGGACAACAATAACCACCAGCGAATAGGCCTAAGTGCCCAACAAAGAAAGGAACAGAGATAAATACAAAGACACGACCCAATAAGCGGGGCCAAAGGGAATGGGAGTAAAGAAGAGAGGAGAGAAGTGGGCTGCAATCCACAAGAAACAAATTGAGTGGAGTGTTCGCCAAGAAGAACAAAGAGAGTGAGAGAGAGAGAGGGGGGGGGAGGAGGAGCTGCCCTAAAAGGCGCTCTCCAACGGCCTCGGACACTAGTCTCTCCTAACAATCAAGGCCGAAGAATCTTTGCTAAAGAAATCCATGATCTGTCTTTGCCCATCACTAATCCGGAGTGCCCTAACAAACTGTGGGTGCGCTGTCTAGTGGCCCTGCTTCTATTTGGACGGTACGATATGTGACATTTCTGTCTGATATCCTCCCTTGGTCCATCTGAGCTGGTGAAGTAGGTTGTGATGGGTTGAGAGTGTGGGGGGCGAGAGCCACTTGGAGGAGAGCTCCTCTGTCGACGAAACTGAGTTGCCTCCCTAAAGTAGAGTGCGAGACATTGCTGGTTTGGGTATCTGAAGAAGGTGGATAGAGATCGAGAGTTATCCCTGAAAAGGCAATGAAATCTGCCTCAGAGATGGGACATCGAAAAATAAAATGATGCAAGGTTTCTACTTCTCCCAAGGATCAAAATAGGCAAATCCACTCCTCCCTAGGAAGATGGTAATCTGACTTATTTTCTTCTAATGTTTAAACTGTCTCTTGCCTTCATTGACATTTGCTTAACCGATGAAATTAATGCCACCGGACATCCCATTTTTTCTATACAGTTTGTATGCCATAAATAGAAGGCAAGAGAAATGTTCCAAATATTTGCTTTGGTTTTTTTTTGTATATGATTACCTAAATGTCTTGACTGTTTAATACTACGTTCCATGGGGATGCATCCCAGGATTTGGAGGCTGTCTCATATATATGCGTCTCATATCCCAAGAAACCATCCTGGTGTCTTGGTAGCATTCTGGATATGCATCTCATCGCCTTGTTTTATCCCTGTCCCAGAAACTTCATGGAACATAGGTTTAAAATTAAGAAATAATGGTGAACGAATCTGTTTTTTTATTTCTGCTATAGAATTCTAAGCACCAATGCTTATCTACAAAAACTAAGATTTCGATGATATACCATTTATTTTTTAGACCTTGGTTTTGGTAATCATGTATTTGAATCAAAGAGCATTGAATTTAACATGCATTTGGGATGAATTCTTGTTGGTGGTCAATATTTATATTTGTAACTGAAGGAATACAGTACATGCAATTGCTTTGGATACTTAATCCATCTATAAGAAATGGATTTATTGTTCAAAATGTCTAATATATGAAAATCAATTCATAATTAGATAGAACATTTTACCTTGCCCATTTTCTTTTGAAGGTGATGCTTATTTACAAGTTTGCAAATATGATGAATTCTGGACTCAATTCATTTGTGTATTTCCTTCCCATCATTCAAATGATCACTAGATTTATTTTAATAAAGGTATTTATTAATGGTTTTCATTATATTTTGTAGATCCATCAATAATGGTTGTAGATGTAGAAGCTGAAGTGAAAGATAAGGACTAAAAGAGGATATTTTGAGCTTCACAGGTTAGTTTCTTTGTGTTTCAGTCTGTGTGCATGATGGATTCTCATAATGGTATCCCACTGTATCATTGTCATTATAATTTTTCTAATGGGTTATATGGGACTGAAATGGGTCCCACCCATATTACATCATGACACAGTGGTATTGCAAAAGCTTAACAATTATGCATGTATCACTTGGCAAGATTTGAACTTTGGTCACCTCCTTGAAAGCCGAGGAATTTAACCGGTTAAGATAATGTCATTTGATCATTTTTCATTATTATTATTATTATTAAAGTTTAAACAACTGATTTTTACTTCTTGTTATATTTTGTGGAGCATAAAGGGATTGTCCTTTCACTTTCTTATCCATAAATGCAATTTAGGCCCACTTTGTCAAATTGGCTGGTCATATCAGTACTTGTCACCATCATCTAATATAACATTGTCTCACTGTATTATTACAATTTTCTTTGATAGTGCATCTTGCAGAATATGATAGGAAAAAAATAATTTTCTTATTTTCTTAAGAACTTCATCACAATTTTTCCAATACTCAACCGAGTTTTTGTGATAGGGGCATGTAGGATATGTTCTGAACTTTATTATTATTTTTTTAACATTTCTAAATGTTGTGCCTCTTCTAATCTACACCTTTCTGATGTCTATGTATCTGACATCTAACATAATTTTTGTCATTTTATACTAAATAAGATGTGTTGTTCACATCAAATGTTGTCTCTTAGGGAGAGGGGAACATATCCTAAGGATGTTTGGAGAGACCCCTCATGATTTCAGAGGATGACACGGGATCACAAGCCCAATGGATAGATCTTTATTACTTGTTATAAACCTATGAAGATCTGAAACTGAAACTTGCTTAAGCTGATAAAAAACTCAAAAATCAGAAATCTGGACTGAATCATATGATCATAACACAATTGTTCTTCTAGACGCTGAGATTAAGCATAAAAATTTAAAGTGAAACAGATCTGAAAATTAAACTCCTATTATGAGAAAGCAAAATAAATCTATTCTGCTTACTACCAAAACCAGAACAGCCCAAGCTTGCAAGTGTGCCCCTCCTGATTCGAGAAGACAACCAAACTTCTTTCCTTTTCTGTGTGAATACCAATTTTCTGTTTGCAAGAAGTCCCCTTACTCATTAAGTATTTCATACTTACAGACGAGGGAGTGCCTTATCCTATTCTTGTCTTATTCCTCCAGTTGTACTTGCTCTATCCATCCAGCAGTACTTTCTATATTTTCTAGCTGCACTTGCAATATTCTTTCCCAGTTGCACTTGTTTTATTCTCTTTCTTAAACTTTGCTATATTTTCCAGTTGTACTTGATTTATTCTCCAACATCACTTACTTTGTTCTTTTAGCTTACTTAGAGTTTCCTATCTTAGCTGTACTTTCTTTATTCTATTCTTATAAACTAATTCTTATTCCTCCTATGCGGTGTTTGAGCTCATTACAAGCCCACTCATCTGAATATGATTGGTCCCCAATCATGCATTTAATGTTGTGTGTTGTAAGATGTAAGGGCTTTCCCATGAGGCATCCTCAGGAGGCAAATCTTTCCACTGTACTCGGTCAGTACTTTGTTTTTGCAGGCACTTCTCTTGGGCAGCAAGGGTTTGATCAGGAATTAATACCAATTTACTCTCATCATCAAATGGGGGAAAAGTTGGCAAAGCCTGTAAATGTTGTCCATATGGATTTTAGCTGATGGAGATAATTGTAGTTTGTAGGCAGCTGACCCAATCTTTGAAATAACCATAAATGGTCTGTAAAAGTTGGGTGACAACTTTTCAGAAGTGTTTAATTTGTGAGAAGTTTGCTTGTAGGGTTGAAGCTTGAGAAAGACTTGATCTCCCACCTCAAATTTTCTTTTAGAGCAGTGTTGAGCGTCTTGGCTCTTCATTCAATCCTGTGCTTTCTTCAAATTTTCCTTCATCGCTTGCAAAATCACTTGGCTCTCTAGAATGAAATCTCGCATTGTCGGTACTTTGGTTTCTTGTAGATCCCACGTAACTAGTGAAGGTGGGTCATAACAATAGAGTGCCTTGAATGGAGTCATAACTATAGACATTTGGTAGGTGGTGTTGTACCAATTCTCAGCAAAAGTGCAACCACCTGGGCCAAGCACTTTGCAAAAATACTAGATAATTACGAAAACAACCCTTAAGGGTCTTATTGACAATCTTTGTCTGACCATCAGTTTGATGATGGTAACTGCTATCAAAGGATAAAGTGGTGCTGAAAAGCTTAAACAATTCCTTCCAAAAATTGCTAGTATGCTTTTGGCTTTCAATCATGATCGCTGACTATGTTTCTTGGTAACCCATGCAGTTTGTAAATGTTCTCCATTAAAGTACCTGCTAGCTGATGTGCCTTGATAGAAAAATCAATGGCAATGAAATGAGAGTATTTGGTTAATCTGTCAACTACAACATAAATACAATCCTTACCATTGACTTTTGGTAATCCAGAATGAAATCCATGCTAATGGATTCCCATTTTTCACTTGGAATAGGAAGAACTTGAAGTAATCTAGGATGAGATACTGTTTCATCCTTGTTCCACTGGCACTGTTCACATGATTAAACAAATTGTTGTACATCACCTTTTAAACCCTTCCACTTGTATGCCTTTATGACACCTATGTAAGTTTTCAAGAATCCTACGTGTCCCACTGATAGTGAAGAATGATTTTCAGCCATAACATTAGATATGAATTTTGACCTGGAGCTTAGGACCAAACCACTATCATGGTAAATAAATCCATTTTTGAAAGTATACTTTTTACCTTTGCTGTGGTCTGCTTGTGGGCTTTTGTTAATAAGGCTGCCAATTCATTATCCCTTTCATACTCCACTTGAATCTCATAATGCCAATTAGGTAGAGCCATGGAAATAGCATGAAGAGCTGGAGTTATCGAAAAGGCATTAGCCACTACATTATTTGGGTCCTTGCAATACTGGATGTAAAAACCACATGCTTGAAGTTTGCTTACCCACTTCGCTTGCTGCTCATTAAGATCGCGTTGGGAGAGGAAAATTTCCAAGCTGTTATAATCAGTTCTGACAGTGAATCTTCTACAAACTAAATATTTTCTGAATTTTGGAAGTGCATGCATGCCTGTAAGTATTTGTTTGTCGTAAATGAAAGGCAGCCCTTCCTTCTCCTTCAATTTTCTACTTGAAGGCAATTGGTCTCCCTTGCTACATTAAGACTGCACCAACTCCCAAGCTTGAACCTTCACATTCAATGAAGAAAGGAAGTGAGAATTCAGTTATGGCAAGCATTGGACAGGTGCAGAATGCGCTTTTTAATTCCTTAAAGGTTGTTCTTGCTACCATATTCCATTCAAGTTGATCCCTCTTTGTAATGTCTGAGAGAGGAGCAGCTAAATGTTAGAACCCTTTGATGAACCTGCAATCGGAGCTACATCATCAACCTTGGCCCCATCATGGCTAATGATGTGGCCACGATACAATAATTCATCAACTGTAGAGGTGCATTTGCTCTTTTTGGCAAAGAGCTTTTGAGTCCACAAAAGACTCAAAACAACATTCAAATGTTGCAAGTGTTCCTGCAAATTCCTGTTATAGACCAGAATATCATCAAAGAAAGCAAGCGCAATCTTGCATAACTAAGGTTGGAATACATTATTCCTAGCAGATTGGAAAGTGAAGGGAGCGTTCATTAAGTCAAATGGCATGACTGAGAACATGGAATGACCATAATGCATTCAAAAAGCTGTCTTTTGTCTGCATGTGAATTTGATGGTGCCCAGATTTTAGAATCGACTTTCTAGAAGATAATTGTGCCACAGAGTTCATCAATCAACTCTTCATCTCAGGGAATTGGAAACCAATTCTTAATTGTGTACTTGTTAAGAGAGCTATAGTCAATGCACATGCAGAAGTATCCTTTTTTTTGCATACTAGTACCATAGAGACAGTAAATGGGATTTTTCTCGGCATGAGGTGTCCTATTTTTAACAGCTGTTGAATCACCTTTTCCATTTCATCCTTGAAGAATCATGATTGGTTTGGTGACCTTCTCCAGCTCTATGATATATTAATGACCTTTGTCTGGTGGTAATCCTTTAGGAAGTTCTCTAAACACGTCTGCAAACTGATGATGTCACACACAATTATGTATGCACAAGTTTTATTGATTTGTTTGAGTGACTTAGTCCCTTAAGGCTGTCACATTGGAGCATATAGCCAAGGGTCTGTTTTTGGATATCTTTTTGCACTTCATGTGTTGAAATCAGTTTATTTTTTTGGAGGTCTGAACCCTGCATAAATCTTATGGATAGCTCCTAGAAAATCATGTTAATATTTCCAAGTAGTCTCAACCACCAGATTCTTAGAATTACATCATCACCACCCAATGGTACAATATAAAAATAAGATTTCAAAAAAGAGGTTCCCATGCGAAGGGGAATTCCTTAACTCATTTCTTGCATTGGAGATGGGACCCTTAAGCAATATTAATGTTGAATGGAAGACATTTTCTACTTGATAAACCCAAGGCACGATGTAGTTTTGAATCTAGGAAGTTGTAAGTATATTATAACCTTTCTACCTTTAATAAATCCTTCCACAGGTAAGGTAGAGTTAATAGATATACCTTTTATATTTGACAAAGATGCAATGGGTTGCTTGTTCTTGTCCTTTTCAAGCATATCTTCCAACATTGGTATGTCAAAATCTATTGATTCTTTTTCATCTTCGGAGTGGGGTGTATCATCAGCTACTACAATCAATTGAATTAAGGTACCATCATATTGTGGAACTTAGATCATTGGCATGTGAAGTTGTCACCCTGTCCTAGCATGGTCTTGTGACAAATAGGCATTGAATTCACTCTTGTCCACTAACATCAACTCTGATTATCCATGTAAGCACTCCAAATCGTTTTAACGGGATCCTCATTGAAGTCTCAAGCTTCCTGTCTAGGATTCCAGTGCGGAGGAGGAGATCCATCATAAGCTGGCCTATAAAGTTTCTGGTGGGGAGATGGAGGTGGAAAGGGTCAAACATTATGATGTGATTCAGCTCCATGGGAATAATGGATGGGCATTCTAAATTGTTCTTGAATCACTTGAGACATCTCCCTTGCCTTTCCACCATTGGTTGTGTGCCTTTGCATACACTTTCAAAAAACATTTTCCATGCATTATCATTTCGAATGGACATGCTAACAGAATTGATGGCTTTGATACCATTGTGATGAACCTATGAAGATCTGAATTTGAAACTTGTTTATTCTGATTAAAAAACACAAACTTCTGAAATCTCACTTTTGGGACTGAATCATATAATCATAACAGATATTTTTCCATAGATTCTAGGATTAGACTTGCAATGAAATAGATCTGAAAAGTAAACTCCTATTAGGAAAAACAAAAGAAATCTATTCTGCTTACAACCAATAAACAGAGCAACCCAAGCTCGCAGGGAAGCCACTCTCGATTTGAGAAGACACCAGTCTTGACACCAGTCTTCTTTCCTCTCCTTTGTAGATACTGAATTTCTGTTTGCAAAAAGGCCTCTTAATCATTAAATAGTTCATACTCAGGTGAGAGAGTGCTTTATTCTATTCTTGTCTTATTCCCCAGTTGTACTTGTTCTATCCATCCAACTATACTTTCTATAGTTTCCCTGGTGCACTTGCTATATTCTTTCCCAGTTGCACTTGCTTTATTCTCTTGATTGAACTTGCTATATATTCCAGCTGTACTTGCTTTATTCTTTTAGCTTACTTAGAGTTTTCTATCTTAGCTTTACTTTCTGAATTCTATTTTTATAAACTAATTTTTATTCCCCCTATGCGGTATTTGAGTTCATTACATTACTCTACATCTGTCACTTCACAAAAATTCGATCAACTTTGACATTTGTAATTGAGGTGTCATATTCGTTGTGTCAATATGAAATCATTTGAGTCCCTCAGTTTCAAAACTTGAACACTCACTATGCATCTTGTTCCTTCATGTCAATTGTGCATACCTATTTCTATAGGTAGTAGTTGCACCATGATTATTTCATGATGCAATACATTCTACGCCTTTGTTGAATGCCCACAAGTCTTTAAGAAACATACACATGATAAATAAAATAGCTGTCCTAATCAAACAACTCACCAATTTTTGATATGTGGCCATGGCTATGTAATATAGCTTATTTATTATATGCATATTGGTGATAATAAGAAATTAGGAAGCTAAATTTTTGGTTAGTTCAAAAAAATAAATCTCGTCACAAGCCATTTGATGTGAGTGTTAGGATATTTTAAGCAATATCATTAAGGCTGTCCTGAGCTATCTATTTATCTGTCTTTCTATATAATTTAACACCCTTCAGTATTTTTCTCCTTGGGATACTAGTTAATATAGAGTACACAATCGAGTATTAGGGGAGGGGGAGACAGGGCACATACCTTAGATGTTCATGAAAGTGTCTCTTCTCCAAGTTTCAGGAATGCGTCTGGTGTAACATGCCTTCAGGGAGGGGCAGGGGGAGGAGGTTGATATTAGCTCCAAGCCATCACGTCATTGAGATTTAGGAAATGCAAGAGATGTGTCTTCCACTCTTAGGTACATATTTCTTTGCAACTTTGGTTATTCCTTGTTGCCATTTCATTAAGAGCATTTGACATTTGGTTTTGCATATATTTTACGAGTGTGAATACCAAACTATTCGCATTGTTGCCTTGTTAGAAACAATGTTTATATTGTATATTGTGTTACATGTGTTTGACTTTTAGTGCTTATATTTGAACTAAGGAATATGAGCATGGACAAGTCATTGTTAGTAGATATTAGTTGTCCTAAAACTTTGAAAGGATACTGTTTTAGTAGAACTAAATCACAACACAAGCATGAAATAACATTCAAACTCACACGCCCTATGGATTGTTTGGCTTTTAGAAGGTCAGCAGGCAAAGATTGTGTAACACTGTTTCTAGTGCCACTTAAGATTTACACTGAAAACATTCTCCTTCTATGTGTAAATGTGTGTATGTGTTCTATGTTTTTTGAGTGTAGCTGATATAATCAATCCAATATATCCTCAACATACTTTGCTTTAAACAAATGTGCATTTTTTCAAAATGTGGACCATTGATTCTTTCTTTGTCAACAAGAGCTTATTTAAATCAAATTTTAGACTGTTGTAAGTATTAGTTCATTTGCAAAACTCATCCAAGAATTTAGTATATTTGTCACCTTAGATGTGGGCTTCTAAGATTAAACCAATAATTAGATGGATTCTTAAAATAAGCTAGAGATTTATTGTAGCTTGAGTTGAACTTTCGACTTAAGTCTGACCTTCATAGTTCTCATGAATTTCCTCCAATCATGGGTCTGTTTAACATCTGCTATTTTCAACCATCATAATGGTCCCAGCTTTTAATTCAACTAATGATTAAGGCCAATCCAAAGGCTAAAAGTTAAGCTTTGAATATATTAAATTCATCTAAAGCTGCCATGACTAGTTACCAAGCTTGTTATGCAACATACGTGCTACCAATTGGACAACCCACTATTGATTCCAGAAGCCTTTGTATGCTAAAAAGGTCTTAGCCACCAAACTAGCTTATTAGTCATTGATGTGGAACCCATCGAATGATGTTTGCTTAAGCTAAATGTAAGTCTAGCCTATAAGGTTAGGCGTACGTGTTGCATAAATCTTGGCTTTATACACATTTGTAAACTTGAGCCTGTAAGGGCTACACTTCGCTTGGAGGGGCAGATCTTTCCAAGTAGATGTCCAACAAGCTCACGAGACTACTAGAAGGCATATGTTCTTTTTGGAAGCTTTGATTGAGCTAAAATTTAACACAGGCCATAGATAAGGGTTGGTTTAGATTTATTTATTAGTTGGGCTTTATTAGCTCGACCCTTCAATGGGGAAGGAAATTATTATTGAACAAGCTAACTTTATGTAGGCTGCTTAATATTATATAAGCTTGAGCTAATTAAAAGCTATGGCTATTCAAGTCTCATAGCTTGTTGTACCTAAGCTAATGACTCTATTGATTGTGCTTAAAGCTAAGGTTAAGCTGAGGCATTTCTCTCTCTAAAAATAGAAATGAGCTCATGTAAGAGATTATATCTTAATCTAAGAGGCCTCTCTCTCTCTCTCATTCACTCACACACACAATAGAAATGAGCTCATGAACAGATTATATCTTGATCTAAGACGCTCTATCTCTCTCTCTCACTCACTCACACACACAATAGAAATGGGCTCATGAAGAGATTATATCTTGATATAAGATGCTCTCTCTCTCTCTCACTCACTCACACACACAATAGAAATGAGCTCATGTAAGAGATTATATCTTGATCTAAGATGCTAAAAGCTTAAATTAGTATTTAGAAGCTTGGGCTCATATAAAACCATAATTTAACCCTTGGCCAAGTGCATGAGCTAGTTCACATGCTATTTAACATGTACACAATAAAGAGACCCTTGCAAAGATGAGTATAAAGAATGGTCATTGATCATCCTTGAATGAAACAATGTACAAGCTATAGGGGATGCTTCCCTTGAATGCAACATATGCTTTTGTAAGAGGGATAGAGCTTGGGGATACTAAAGCTGAAAGTGTTAATCCCCAAAGCTTGGACTATTGCAAGGATCGCAAATTAAGCTCAAACTCGAGCATTTATTAGGCGAGAGCTCCCTCTTGCTTTGAGAGCATGGACGCTAAAACATAAGTTTAGCTTAAGCTCGGTTAGGTGTCTCTAGAAACTCGAGTGAATGCTAAATGATATAAGCTTTGGGTACAAGTTTGTTTAAGAAAAATATAGTACTAATTATAATCTTGACTCATAAGGGCAAAAAATAGATTTGTATACGGTTCTACCAAGTGTAGGGTCCACAAGCTAACTTGCATGCTTAATTTCATGTGCCTAATAGAAGGCTCAAGTGATATGAAGCTAAGGGCAGGCTCGACTTAGGACTACCCTCTTCACAAGGGACCACATGTGCTTGATCTCTAGTGGCAAAGATCTCTATGTCAACCAAGCATTGGGATAGTATTGTCACTCGTCTCTGTGTGTCTTTGTTCAAGTAGAATGAGTAGAGGCATTTGCACACCTTCTCTTCCCTCGTCATGAGAGGGCTTTGTAGAAGGTTTGCATTCTATACTTCCTTTGTCCACAAAAGGGCTTGTCATGGTTCACTCGAACTTTGTCTCGCTTCCATGAACACATCATTGATAGCACACTCATCTCTCATCACGACAATACATTGTGCGATTTGCTTGGACTTGCATGTAGGCTCCCTCTACTATCTTCGTTGTCTATACTGTCATATGCCTTGTGTATTGTCGATCATTGAATTGTGTCATTGCATTTACTTTGAACCAAAATTGATGCAGTAAGAACTCCAAATGTAGTATAAGGTTTTTCATATTCCAATCCATGTACAGAAAAAAATAACAAAACTAAATGTGCAATGCAAGTACATATACAACAATTCAATATATCTCACCACAATAACGAGTATATGTCATTATGAAAGGAGTAAATAGACAATCAAGCCTCACATGATGTATGGCAATGCTTTGCACGACAAACACAATACCTTCAACAGCACACAATGTAGTCTTCGGATCACTATTGGGCAACTCAGGGTGTGTTCTCACCAACTCCGGATTGAGTCAGATCACCATCTTCCGACGGAGTAGCGGATTTGCTTGTTTTGCCCCTTGGGTGAAGTTGAAACCCTTCATCAATTTTTTTTTTGTCCCATTTATTATGAGATCTAGGGTAGATTCCATTGCCTTTTCAGGGACAACTCTCGATCTGTTTCTACCTTCTTCATATACCCGGACCAACGGTGTTTCGCACTCTTTCTTAGGGAAATAACTCAACTTCGACGACATAAAAGTTCTGCAGATGGATCTCTCCCTCCTCAACATCAGCTCATCACAACATACTTTACTAACTTCGAAGGACCAAGTGACTTCGGACGGAAACACCCCACATCATCCAGTTCGGGCAAAAGTAGGGTCAGTAGACAACGCACCCACAGTTTGTTAGTGTTCCGAACTAGCGCTAGTCAAAGATATATCATGGACTTCTTTAGCTCCAGCACTTTGGTCTCGACTGTTAGGAGAGAATAGTTTCTGGGGGGTTCTTGGAGCTTGCCCCTCCTGGGTTGCTCCCTCCCCTCTCCTCTCTCTCCGTTCTTGGCGTGCACTCCTCTCTTATGGACTGCAGCCCTCCCCCCCTCTGCTCTCCCTTTTATTTTCCCTTTCTCTTTGGCCCGGTTGTTGGGTTTCATCCTGTGTATCTTAGTTCTTTTCTTTGTTGGGCTTTTTAGCTTGCTAGTTGGCAGTCATTATTGTCCTTATAGTCCCTTGGGTCTTATTTTGGCCCACCGCGGACATTAATAATATTTCATTTCATTTCTAACACATGATCATTACACAAGTGGTAACAATAGTCTCCTATGACGATGAATATATCTCGAGGGTAGTATGAAGAGAATATATACAATAATACAAGGGACTATAGGGAAACAATTGGTAACCACTCAATAACCCAACTACTTGATACTCAAATACATACATGAATATTTTATGTACCCCATAACTTAGGTGAAATACATTGTTACAAACACATAGGTTGCAGCATGTGTCATGACTCATAACATGTGTAGAAATGCAACAAACATTACATACTATGTACAAGACAATGCTTCGACGACTCCCTCTTGTGGTTGCATTTGAGTTGGCGCCACGTCATCGAGTTGGTTGCCTACACCCTTTTGTCTAAGTCTTCATCATCGGTGTTTTAGTCCTATTTTATAATTCAGCTTGACTCCTCGGGTTGTCAGTTGATGACCTTTGGTTTGATTGTCTATTAATATCTTGTGGTTGTTATATCGTATATACCAATGTAGGCTTCGGTTTCCTATGGCTACTCCATGCACTACCAAACACATAGTTATTGTCACTCCCTTGCTGGATTTCCATCTTGTGCATCGTTGGATACACCTCTTTACACTTGCTCTCATGTTGAATCTCCTCATGTAGTCTCTATTCCTCCACTTTGGTCTTCTACAACTCCAACGTGGCTAGTGATTCTAACTTGTGATTTTAACTTATGATCCAATTTGTCTTGCTCTTTTGTTGTTAATAACAAGGTTTCCAGCCAAACTAGATTTAGATGAAACATGCTCCTTTCCTTATCAAAGAACATTTGATCCTTTAAATGCAAACATTTCTTGTCCCGAGGATCCCACATGTACTTTTGGGTGAACTAAAATTCTTCAATCAGGTTAGCAAGCAAGATGGCTTCTTTATTCAGGCTATCATGTCTTCATTTGGTCTAAATGGGAAAATGTTTCTAGAAAACCTCTCTTCCCTTGTTGTAAAGGGCACTATAGGAGTTCCAACTTCTACACTTCCTTCCAGGTGGGGAAGGGGTGGGTCTTACGGTGGACTTTGACTTTGTCATTATTTTGCATGCTTGCTTTGTTGTTAATCCGTTATGTGGCATCGATCATGTTGGTTGTTTGTCATGCAATCCTCTCCAACTTTTGAGTGGGTTCACCCCATGGTTGATGCTATCGTCATCCATGAACAAATTGTGGATGATCATCACTCATTTACTCATGTTATCAACCCAACTCCGTGTCAACAATTATGCCAAAATGTAGTATTGTCTAGTATTGAGGTCATGTATAAACTGGAACATAATACAAATTGCAATATAATTCTATTCTACGATAATTGAATTCATTTGTAAAAATAATTCACCACCATGAATAAGAATAATATATCAACAATTTTTACCCAGGTGTTGTAGGTGAGTTGGAGAGGAGAGGGCAATCCTCCAAGGGAGGTCCCAGGTTCGAATCTCCACCCTACCAAAAAGCTGAATTGGGTACCCAAAATCCAATTGATAATGTTGGTGCGGGCAGGGCTGGGTGCGACTCCTAGGTGACTTTGACGGTGTAGAACCCCCTGTTCGTGGTCTCTCAGACCAAGGCGGCCCCACAAGGGGTTTTTCGCTTAAAAATATATATATATATATATATATATATATATATATATATATATATATATATATCAACAATTTTTATAATTGATTCGTACAACACACACATATATGATGCTATCAACACAACTTCAGCCCGTTTAACCTCCTAACCTCATATTGACTGGAATGAACATAATTAAGAGGGCTGGAGAAATATCAGTAGGTGATTGGCAAGTCCCATACCTACCCAACTTCCACCTAACTACTCGATATCCATTTACATAAAACAACAAAAAGCACGCAATAGTGTTCGAGATACTATTTTATTACATCATCCTTATCATCACAACACATCCTAGACTCCTCTACAAATGGCAAAAGTCTATGAACAATGACTCAACTTGTGACTCATCACTATGCTGGCTCCTGAGGTGGCATATGATCACTTTGCTTGCTTGCATTATCTACTTTAGACTGAAGCCTCATAATGATGAAGCCCCCCTTGACCCCCATGAAGGTGGATGAAAATCGTCGAGCACATGCTTAGTTTAGAACAAGAGAGGAGAGTCTAGGGAAGCTATAGCAATGGCAGATGCGAGAGAAAAAGCCATTATGCACTTGAAGCTTGTGAATGAGGGAGGATCTAGTGGAGGGTAAAAGGAAATTAACACTTAAGGAAATTAGATCTAGGGTATTTTATTGTAAGGGGCCTGAGGAGAGTAAGATCTAAGAAGGGTAAGAGATGAGAACCCTTAAGATGAATAGATTTAGCCTCTAATATCAAATGATATGAACTAAGAAACACAGTTGCAACAATGAATGAGAGACACAAGATTGCTGCAAACGTACATACTATGCACACATTGTATTATGTATGGTTCTGTATAAAGAGTACAAAGGAAGGAAGCTTCTAGAAAGAAAAGCTTCTAGAGGATTACAATTATCAAACGTATCTACCATCACTAAATACAAGTTCATAATTATTTAATGCATCAGCTATAATTAGTAACAACTTTATAATTTTAGTGGTCCCTGTGACTGTCTAATCAGTCTCATTCCATTTCGTACATAAACATGATCTGTTAAGACTTCTAGTATCTTAGCGTTTATCGAAATTTAGTTCATGCCTTTGCTATCTAACATCATTCATAAATGGTTCTTTATATACCTGTTGTTGTGCTTAATGAAGATTCTAACACAGATTTTCTTTCTTTATCAATGGGGGAAGAGAAATTCTGAAGACCATATTGCAATCCTATTGGCCTTTAGGCATTCTTCGTTTTTGTTATCTACCAAATAATAAGGATTATATGTTTTATTAAAGTGAAACACCTCTAGGTTAGGTTCTTTGCAACATTTCTGGATGCTAATAAAATAGCAAAGTGCATCCATATGAAATACAGTTAAATACTTCATGAGAATATTGGTTCACAAGAAAGACTTAACATCATGCAACATAAGCCTCTTATCAGTTTTTGAAGACAAGTACATGAAGGCTTATAGCATTGCATTGCTTGTAGAAGATACTTATCTCATTCGTCATGTTAAGGGTAATGCCTTCTTATTAGTGTCTCACATTCCATACTAGTTGGCATTTACAATCCATCTCTTTCCCCCTCCCCCAATACTCTTTTAAAAAATGCATCATATGTTTCTTCATTGCAAAAAATATGGAACTTATAGATGAATAACAGGTTACATGGAACTTCTCTTCCTGCAAAATCTAGGAAAGAAAGCATCTGGCTTTTGACCCCTGTGGGCAAAGATTCTATATCTTTGTAAACCCACGTCACTTGGAACTTTAATAACTTCAAATTCCTTAGGCTCATGGAAGGAAGATCATCTTGATACGTTGATTTAAATTACATTTTCCACAAGAAAGACAGCACTGCAAGACAAAACATGTGCCAGAGGCTCTTGAAGGTTTTTGTGTTCATCTACATATCTCCAAGCACTACTCTTCATCAAGAAAGCGATACAAAAAAGAAAACACTATAGTTTACTTGAAATCACGCCCAAAGGTTTTAGCTACTAGGCATTGTTGCCACATTTTGCACGGGGTGCCATGTTTTTGGTTTCCGTGACTGAGCTGCTCTTCTCCTTTCCTTCTCCTCATTTTCCCCTTCTTCATTCCTTCCTTTCTCCCTCTTCCTTGCAATTTCATTCCTCCATCTTCCTTCCCCTTTCTTTCCCCAGTAAAATTTCAGAGGTGTTCCTTGAAAAATGTAAGTGTTGGGGTGACACCCGACTTTGCAGCGAAGTCGGAGTGCACCCCTCAGTTGGAGCGCAGTAGGGAACCCGAAGTGCGCAAACAGGCAGGACCAAAGGAAAAACTAATTGTCAGGGGCGCAACCCGACTTTGCAGCGAAGTCGGAGTGCGCCCTTCTTCCTGGGCGCACTATGAGAATGGTCTGGCAGAAAAACAGCTAAGTGTTGGGGTGACACCCGACTTTGTAGCGAAGTCGGAGTGAGCCCCTTTTCCAGTGCGCAGTCCGAGCAGCGGAAGAAGACAACACCGGTGCGACACCCGACTTCGCAGCGAAGTCGGAGTGCGCCCTTTGACCGGTGCGCAGTTGGGTAAAGCTAACTCAGAAAATACTAAGGCAAAAAGGCCTTCCAACTGCGTTGTTTTCAACCTACGCAACCCGATTGCGCCCGAATCCTGAGCGAAGTTGGATAAACTGCCTTTCAAGGCAGACACGTGTCATACATCAGCATCCGACAAGTATCCACCTTCGGGATTCGAGCCAAGACTTGACCGCGCAAGGACAAAGCATGGGCTACACTACCGGTGCCAACTGTCACCATTTAAGCCGATGTGAAGTACCATCCGCCGCACCTACCCGCATTCCTGCTGACCAAAGATTTGATCCAACGCGCTGCCACGTAGCTGTACCGCCTTCAGGGACACCATGCTGCGAGTACAGTCCGGCCTGATAAAAGTGAGCATTCGCAGCTCTTCAGCCGCTCGTGTCAGCTACTGTTTTGTCTGGGACTTTGTGCCCATGAATGTAATCGGGGGGAAATTGGGCTATAAATATCCACCACTTTTCCATTGTAGGGGGTGGAAGGGGAATATATTGCTAGGGAACAATTGTAGCTGTGCGTTTGCCTCAAATATAAACATATACTTGGCTCTGCTTACTGTCTTTTATCTTGTATGCTGCCTCTCCTTGTCATTTCTGCCTCATGTTTCTTGTGCCATTGCTTGCTATTGTACTGAACTCTGGACTCCGGCACTTGGTGGCCAAGTATTCCTGGAATGCATAGATAGAGGATACATAGGGTCGCTGATAGCTGCAGTTTCGATGTATGTCTGTAGATGAATGCTGTTAGTAGTGGTGATTGATTCCTTGCCGTGCTGCTTATTCCCCCCACCCAACTCCAATCACATTTGGAATCCCTTTCTGCACTTTTATCTCTTTCGCATTTTTATCTCTTTCCCTGCACTCTTATCTTAACACAACCCCATAGGAAGCCGGCCTTCTCCGGAGATTGGCACGGAAGGCATTCCTTCCTTCCGGCCTTTCAATCTGTGGGCGAATCTGGGCACATTAACAACAAATCCTTTCCTCATGGCAGATTTGTAACCAACAGGCATCTCTAGAAAATGTGCACCATAATATCTTCTCTTCTTCACAAGAGATAATTGGCATCTGAGATCCTGATTTTAAGTAGATGGACTTTGATTGCTAATCCTTAATGTGCCACCAACCATACCATGACCTTGTGCTTGAAGGAAGATCTCACATTTCATTTCTCCTTGCTGTTGCATTGCCATCTTACTTTTTTCTTCCATTTTTTTTAAAATTTTATTTTTCAAAGTGAACTTTTTATTTTTATTTTTATTTTGAACATAATTTAACAGTCAAAGCATACAACTGGGGGCACAACAGGGGCCACCCTCCCTGTGATTCGAACTTGGGTCTTTGCAATGTGAGCCCAAAGCCTTTACCAATGCGATGTCCCTATAGGGACATTGCCATCTTACTTAAAGTTCATTTGCTTGCCAATGTTTTATTCAAGTGTCAAGCTCTTGGCAATGAGTGTTTCAATTGGGCATACTAATTCTTGGTAACATAATTAAAGAGTTTTCTCCCTTTGTCCCATTCCCAATCCCTCCAATACTCTCCTGAATTGTGCTTCTACAATTTGAAGTAGCAATTGTTAAGGACAGTTTGCAAACATGTCTTGAACATGAGAGTACTCTATACCAACCTATTATTATTAATTTTTTTAAATTTTTTTAAGAGACACTCCCATCAAAACAACAAAACATTACATTTCTCTCATTACATTGCTGTGAGGTTAATTAAACCACATCCGACTTGCCTTTTCATGAAACATATTCTTCATTTGCCTTTCTATCAAAGATATTCTTCATCTTCCTCAAATTGCAATGTTTTCGCAATCAACTCCTTGATATAAAAAAATCAAGAAATTTCTTCCACATCTTCCTTTGCACCTTTAATTCCTTCTAAATTTGAATTTACACGTTGTCCTTCCTCATCCCTTGTATCCTTATTGTTTTTTCTAATGATTTATCCGAATGAACTATAATGACCTTTGTCATTAATGCTGCAAATAGGCTTTCTTTGCTTCTTTTTTGGGAGTGGAATATCCTTGATCTAGTCCAACTTCTACTATAGTATGATCTCCTTGCTTCATCTTGAAGTTTGACTCTTGACCAGAATCTTCTCTCTTTCTCCATCAATTTCACTTTGAAATTTCTTGCCATATGTCCAGTCTCATAACATTTGTGGCATCAGAATGCAATGTTTTAATAAGCCACTAGTTGATCCCATTCTCTTGATTTAGATATAATCTTAATGGGCTGTGGCAAAGGTTTTGAAATACCCATAGTAACTCATTCGTGTATACACAACATGCTTTCGCACTTTTTTAAGTAGGCCCCTTTTGGATGAACTCCCCTAGGGTATTGCCAATATTCTTCAAAACATCCTTATTAATAAGCTGATATGGAAGTCCAAAAATCCTAACCCACACCAGAAGCTTTTTAATAGTTTTTGTCTTGACAGGAAAATTCTCATTCCATGGTCGCTATGAGACTTCGCCCTCTCCAAGTGGCTATGAGACTTCGCCCTCTCTAAGTGGCTAAGGATTTGCATTGATTTGAATCTGGAATTTGATTATTGCATATTTGATTTTTTGGCAATTGGATCTGAATTATTATTATCATTTGGGTAATGTTATTTGTGCATTATTGGATTGCTACTGCTATTGCTATAATTCTCGAAGTTGTTTCGTAACAAGTGGTATCAGAGCTTTGATCTCGGCTCCCTATGGGGTGCAAATTTGCAACAGAAGGGCATGCAAACCATTCCAGAACCTCTGTCGAACATTACTGCTGCTTGTTTCTTGGTAATTTTTCATAATTTCTTGGTCCATCTTCTGGGCTATTGAGTTTGTTGTTGTTACATATTGGATGTTGCTGGACCCTTGTGAGAGACCTATACCATTGTGATCGTCTCTTCAAGATAGTCAAAACAAGGGGTATCTCCAACAACACTTTTTTGGAAGGCAAGTGTCCTAGGACCCTTGTGGGAGACCTATCTCTTTGCGATCATCTCTTCAAGCTGATCAAAGTAAGAGGTATTTTTCACAACACTTTTTTCAATAGCATTCCAAGTATTTTTTGAGTTTTTCAATTGCCCCTAGTGTATGAATGAACTTGTTACCACTATTGGTTGGGCACGAGTCAATGGTCAATTACAACATATTATTCATTCAGAGGATGTGTATGAGCAGAAAGAAGCGCCAACCTAGAAATCCTAGTAAGCATCACAACACTTCCCCAAATATCAATAGTTTTGACCAATGTCTTCTTTCTTCCTTAAACACCATGGCTTCACCTCCTCCCAACACCTCAAGTTCTTCCTCTCCTCCCAATAACCCTCCCCTAATCACTCCTCCCACTACCCCTCCAATTGGTAATCCTCTTCCCAATACTATTGACCCTAATCTACATGTATATCTTTTGAATCAAGAACAAACAATTACTTCCATTGCCAAGTCCTTGGATAACATCCAAAGAGTCCTACAAATATCCACTACTATACCTCCTCTTGTCCAAGGGTCACAACAAACCATTAGGCAACAACCTTTGATCATTCATCAAGCACCAAATACTAGTGTTCTTCCACAATCACCACCTAGTCATAGTCCTCAAATTCTATAATTACATCTAGTTATGGGTGCTTACGACCTAGGCTTTGCTTTTGATTTGGATTCCATGATAGGAGGTGCTTCTAATTTCCTTGACTAGCCTCATGAAGTTCTTATTCCTCGCATCAACATGCCCACCTTTGAAGGTGTCGATCCACAAGGGTGGCTAGCCAAGATGGATAGCCTTATCTACCTACACCATGTTCCTAAAGTAGGTCATGTCACATTAGCAACTTCTAAGTTGGGAACCCAAGCTCATCAATGGTTGTTGTGGTAGCTTCGCCAACATAGGGGTTCTCTTTTGTGGCCTAATTTCAAAGAATGATTTTTCTAAATATTTGACAAAGGATCTTCCACATCATATGTGGTCCATCTTATGCAAACAAAGCAAACAGGAACAATGGAGGAGTATTGCTTCGAGTTCACAAGTCTTCTCACCTACACCCACCAATTGAATCCAATAATGGTGGTCTCAACCTTTTACCATGGTCTTAAGGATAAAATTCAATGGGAAGTTGACATGCTCGATCCCTATACTCTCGATGATGCTCAACGTATAGCTTTGGTAGCAAAACAAAAGCTCCAAGATTCTAGTCCCCAACACAGACATGACTTCAACTCTCATTATCCTTACCACAATAATGAGCATTCCTAAGGATTCTTCTATTTCAAATATCGTTCTCACCATCCCCAAGATCAAGCCTATGAAGAACGTCATAACTTTCAAGTGGAAGGTGAAGACAACAATATATGAAGATGAAGATTCATTACAGTAGGAGCAACCAACAGAAGTAGATGAGGCAGAACATGAGGATGATACCATGGCTCTCTCTACTCATGCTCTTATAGGGCTCCAAGCTCACCATACTATCAAGGTACAAGGATTTATTAAATGACAGTGTCAATGTGTTGATTGATTTAGGTAGCACACATAACTTTATAGATAGTAAGACAACAAAGTCCTTGGGCTTGTATATCAATACTTCAAATCAAGATAAATTTCAAGTCTTAATTGCAAATGGGGGTACCACTCAATGTGTGGGTCGAACGACTAAAGTTAACATCCAAATGGGGGATTATACTTGGTTGGGCAATCTCTTTGCCATGAACCTAGGTAGTTCAGATGTCATCTTGGGAGCACAATGGCTATCTCAGCTTGGTGATGTTACTATTAATCTACAAAAATTATATGTCAAGTGGATGGAGAAGGGAAGAGTCATTTGTCTCCAAGGAATCCAACCCCCTCCCTCCAAGGTGGTTAGTTCACATAGCATGGAAAAGATATTGAAGAAAGGTGGTTGTGGATTCTTTGCCCAAGTCAATTGCATGGAGGTTTAGTCTTTAGAGCCACTTCTTCTAGCTCTTCCTTTAGATTTACAAAACATTGTGGATCACTATGAGGTCTTTAGTGAGCCCATGGGTCTTCCTCCTAAGCACACACATGATCATGCCATCCACCTTGTTCTAAGAAGTCAACCTCCTAATGTGCATCCTTACCACTATCCCCAACCCCAAAAGTTAAAAATTGAGAAGTTGGTTCAAGAAATGTTGGAGCAAGGAATCATCCATCCAAGCATCAGTCCATACTCCTCTCCAATGGTGATGGTACGATGCAAGGATAATTCATGGTGCATGTGTCCTGATTTTTATCCTCTCAACAAGATCACTATCAAAGATAAGTTTCCTATCCCTATTATAGATGATTTGTTGGATGAATTGCATGGTGCTAGATACTTTACAAAACTAGACTTGCATTCTAGGTTTCATCAAATTAGGGTTAGAGAAGAGGATATCCCTAAGACTGCTTTTCATACACATGAGGGTCATTATGAGTTCCTAGTCATGCCTTTTGGTCTCACTAATGCTCCTTCCACTTTCCAAAGTCTCATGAACTCTGTCTTTCATCCTTTTCTTCACAAGTTTGTCCTAGTTTTCTTTGATGATATTTTAATTTATAGCAAGTCCTAGGAGGATCATCTAGTTCATATTGACAAAGTTCTTCACCTATTACAAAGGGAAAACTTTTTGTCAAAAGGTCCAAATGTTCCTTTGGGGTCCAGGAGGTAGAATACTTGGGACATATAGTAACTCAGGAAGGAGTCAAGGTAGATCCTAACAAGATCAAAGCTATGCAAGATTGGCCCTTGCCCAAATCCCTTAAACAACTCCATGGATTTTTAGGACTCATAGGCTACTACAGAAAATTTGTCCACAACTATGGCAAGATTGTTGCTCCTCTCACTACTCTCACTAAAAAGGATGCCTTTGTTTGGTCTAAAGCCGCTTCCCAAGCCTTCCAAGCCCTCAAAGAAGCTATGTGTACCACTCCTATTTTGGCCACTCCTAACTTTAGCAAACCTTTTGTCATTGAGTGTGATGCTTTTAACACAAGTATTGGAGTTGTTTTGATGCAAGATGGACACCCATTAGCCTTTGAAAGTAAGCAACTTTTAGGCAAGAATCTGGGATGATCCACTTATGAGAAGGAAATGTTAGTTATTTTGCATGCCATAGAGAAATGGAGGCCTTATTTGTTGGGGCATCGTTTCATCATCAAGACCGACCATAGCAGCCTTAAGCATTTCTTAGAGCAGCGTCTCTCATGCCCTGAACAAAATAAATGGATGACCAAGCTCTTGGGTTATGATTTTGTCATTGAATACAAGAAAGGAAAGGAGAATGTGGTGGTTGATGCCTTGTCTCGCAAATATGAGGATGTTGTTGTTGTCAATGCCATCTCTAGTCCTCTTCCACAATGGCTTTCTCAACTTTGGGAAGATTGGCTTTCTGATCTAGAGACTACATGGATCATTCAAGAAAGGGAGGTGGGCTCATCATTGCATTCTTGTTTCTCATATATTGATGGAGTGCTTCGCAAAAAGGATCGCATTTATCTTCCTCAATCTTTGGCTATTAAGTCAAATGTTCTCCAAGAATTGCATGCATCTCCTTTGGCTGGACATTCGAGATTCTTGAAAACATACTAGCGGGTGAAGCAATCTTTTTCTTGGAAAGGATTAAAAGTAGATGTCAAGACGTTTGTGGTCGAGTGTGAGGTGTGTCAACGTAACAAAGGGAAATAGTTAAATCTCCTAGATTGTTGCAACCCTTGCCTATCCCTGACTATCAATGGGAGCACATATCCATGGATTTCATTGAGGGCCTTCCCAAATCTGAGGGCAAAATGGTGATCTTTGTGGTAGTAGATCGCCTTTCCAAGTATGCTCATTTATATGCATTACAACATCCCTATTCAACAAGTAAGGTGGCCAAGGTATTTCTTGATTATGTTTTTAAATTACATGGTATGCCCAAAACCATTGTGAGTGATCATGACCTTATCTTCACCAATAACTTTTGGAAAGAATTGTTTTGTCTTAGTGGTACTAAGTTGAGTATGTCCTCTTCTTATCACCCTCAGTCGGATGGTCAGACAGAGATTGTTAATAAATGTTTGGGTACTTACCTTCATTGTTTTGCTCAAGACAAGCAGTATCACTGGGTTCATTGGCTCTCATTAGCTGAATGGTGGCACAATACTTCTTACCATTCATCCCTCAAGATGTCCCCATTTGAAGCATTGTATGGTCAAAAACCTCCATCAGTGGCAGACTATGTTCCAGGATCCTCCAAGGTTGCCCAGGTAGATGATTTGTTACAACAATGATGACTTGTGCTTCAACTTCTTAAAGATAATTTGACCTAGGCCCAGAACCGCATGAAGCAACAACAGGATTCACACCATTCTGAACGACAATTTACCGTAGGAGATATGGTCTTTTTGTGCTTGCAACCCTACAAGCAATTGTCCTTGAAGACCAAGTCTAGTCAGAAGTTGGCTCCTCGATTTTATGGGCCCTACAAGGTGGTTCGTCGCATTGGTGAAGTGGCATATCAGTTGGAGCTTCCACCATCTTCCCGCATCCATCCTGTCTTTCATGTATCTTGTCTCAAACAGGTTATTGGCCAAAAGGTGTAGTCCCAGATGGAGCTTCCAATACTCGATGAAGAAGGTCGAATCACTCTCCAGCCTGAAGCAGTGTTGCGGTCCAGAGTTCGTCATCTTCGGTCTTGACAAATTCAAGAGTTCCTCATCAAGTGGCAGGACCTTCCAGAAGAAGATGCTACGTGGGAGCCTGAGAGCATTTTCTAGTCTTTTCCAGCTTTGAGGACAAAGCTTCTAGAGGGGGAGCCATGTAATGGCTCCAATATAGCCATGTCGGCTATCTTTATTTTTATTAGCTTGGGCCCTAGGTTTAGATAGTCAGCCCTTGAGCATTAGGGTTAGGGTTAATGATTGATTTAATCTATAAATAGGAAGAGTTAGGTGGTAGTTGAGATCATCTTTCATATTCGAATCTTAGTCGCATTTGTTGCGCATATGAGACTTCGCCCTCTCCAAGTGGCTATGAGACTTCACCCTCTCTAAGTGGCTAAGGATTTGCATTGATTTGAATCTGGAATTTGATTATTGCATATTTGATTTTCTAGCAATTGGATCTGAATTATTATTATCATTTGGGTAATGTTATTTGCGCATTATTGGATTGCTATTGCTATTGCTATAATTCTTGAAGTTGTTTCATAATAGACATGAGCTCAACCGGTTAAATACTTCGACTTCAAAGAGGAGGCCCAGGTTCGAACCTTGCCAAGTAATACATGCATAATTGCCAAGCTATTGTAATACCACTTTATGGTCTTGATGTAATAAGGGTGGGGCCTGCTTCAGTGCCATTTAACCAATTTAAAAAAAAGAAAAGAAAAAAGAAAGAAACTCGCCAAAACTCATCAAAACTTGTCCGAGCTAGTTTTTGCCCAATTTTGGCCAAATTTTGGTGAGTTCTTGCCAAAACTTGATGCTGATGTTTTTGGCGATCTTCTCACCAGGCATAAAATATCATGTTTTCAACGATTTCTCGAGGTTTATTGGCGAGTTTTCCAACTTCGATTATAATGAATCATTTTTTGGCTGATTACTATATGATGAAAATGGATTGGCAAAATATGAGTCCCAAGTATGCATTTAATCTATGAATTCAAAGGCAGCCAAGTTCTTGCATGTGATAGGTACAAACTGCTGAAAGCATACTCATTATTATGCATCCTGTAATAAAAGTAAAACTGCATAGAAACATGATGTGAACTACTGAGAATTTCTATTTTCCTTATAGGGGTATATTTGAACATGCAAAAAATATAAGGATATAACTGGAAAGAAAGAACTGAAAATTATTAAACACCTATGAATTACATTAAATTTCATTAGCCTAACATTTATTTTCTTGGTTAACAATAAGTGTTTGTTATAACTGCCACTCATATGAATAGGAGAAATGTATCATATGTGTTTTATTCTCTGTCAACAAAATATCATCTCTCTTTCAAAAATTTCTCCTTTCACAAGAACAGAGACTGCATGCAAGAAGGGAAACTAGTAATCAAAAGATACACTACTCTAAATCTAATAAGAGTATTGAAGTAAATCAAGAGATATCAATGACTAAGAAATGCTCCGAAATGTAATAGATTGCAGCATAAATGTTTTCTTTAGTTGGGGCTAATCAATTTAATACTTTCCATGTTCTTGAGACATCTGAGTAAGGTTATCTACCTTTCCATCTAGGAGTTGCTGAAGGTTGTAACAATATTATTCTTAATCATTACTCCTTTTTCTTTGTTCTGGAATAGAGATCTAAGATTCGAATCCTGCGGGGTCAGGGTTGTACACCATGCTTCAGTAACCAGAGTATGGTTGGATAATGGGTAAAACAAGGGTTGTCTCATATGGCCTTGTTGGCAATCGAATCTGCCTAGGTATAGATTTTCTAAGTCTACATCGCCCTAGACCCGCTGCCAAGCATTGAATGTCCGAAGGAAAGGAATGTCCTCCGTGACAATCTCCAGTAGGGCTGGTTCCGAAAATAAAAATGGTTTGGGATAAGGGTTGGGGAAGATACGGAAAGAGAGGGAAAATACTGAAAGGAATGGGAAAGAGGCTAAAAGCCTGAAATACAGGGTTGATGGACAGGAAGCACGATACACAACTTTCACTCAAACCAACAACAATTAAAACAATAAACTTTTAACAAAAACCGACACTAAATCCTCTCACCTGCATAACCTCCAGGGGTACTCCAGCATTAATCCTTCACCAACAGCTAAATCCAGAAAACAAAATTCAAGCCGTATGATAAAGTGACTAACTTAACAAAAATAACATGATAGAAGGCATACACAAAGACAGAAGATTTAAGACCGGAACCAGAAGTCCGTGTTTCAAAAGCAGATTTCAAAATATACAACTGCTTTTCTAGCAGAGATTGTCCATCTTTATTTACAGAGAAAAATCTAGCTTTTATAGAGGATTCCGTCTCTCAAAACATTAATGCCCAACCACTTCTGCGATGGCGGCAGATATATTCGTTCCGAAACCGACTTAACAACATAAATTTGATTTTGTAGATAACTTAGCATTGAATGCAGAAGGGTCCCCTGATCTACCATGATTGAACGGCTAAGAGTGCAACTTCGGGATCGGTTGGGCAGCCAATGGCGGTTCTGTGCAGCTTTCACTGCGCTTGGGGGGGCCCGCCTGGAGTTTCGCTCCACAACTGGAGCGAAAGCATTTTCGCTCCAGAGGTGGAGCGAAAGCACCAGCGAAAGCATCCCTTTGTGGAGCGAAAGCACCCTCTACCTTATACTTCAAGACCATTGCGCTTGAAAACTGGCCCGAAAATGATTTTTGGTGGTACAGCTTCCCGGGGCCATAACTTTTGATCCGTTGACCCGATCGCCTATTGTAATATATCGTTGGAAAGCTTAAGAAAATATCTACAACAATGAAATATCTAAAGATCATTTCATCCAATTTATCATCCTCTTTTAGGGCCTGCAAAAATGCCAACACTTTTGCATGTGTTTCGCTGATTTAAAACTCCAAGAAGATGATTTTGTTGGCGAAGTGCGCTTCACACTTAGGTAAAATTTTGTTAAAAAATTTGATGTGGCAAAAATGCCAATAGGCCTCTGGTCTCACGGACGTTAAAAACTAATTTACTTTACCCTTTATCCTTTGCTTGTGGCCCACTTATTAGACTGAGTTAACTACTGCTATTAGTCTATTACAGCCTTATGTTCCATGTAGATGGAGTGAGAACGTGCTTATGCTTTCCATACATTGTTCTGAAACTGCCATTAATCGTTCTGTGGATTTCACCTCATAGGCTTATGATAAAAAATAACCAGAAAACTGTGATGTTCTTAGTTGCTTATCCTTAGCATTCTTATGCACCAGTAACGGTTTTACTTATTGCTGCTTGAAAATGTTATTTTACACTTAAGAAATATTTTTGCATTGGATTAAAGTAAATATCCTTAATATCCAAGCAAAGGGGCTAACTTATTATTATTATTATTTAACTATCTAATAATGTATGCGAGGCATTAGTAAGATGTCTTGCTTCCATCTCATATTGCATATTTTTTTGATATACCCAATGTTTGACATGAATGTAAGTTTGTGAGGGATTGTGCTTGATGGTAGGGATTGACGAGTATTTCTGTTTGACATAAAAAATTACATTGGATGTCATATTAAAGCAATACATCAAAACTTTCTGCATGTAAACATCTCTTTTTATATTAATCTTTTGCTAGTAATTTTTGAACAAAGCAGATTGTCGTTAAGGTTTTACGATTTGAATCCACATAATTGTAGTTCTTTTTATATTTATTATTTTAAGGCAGAGTATCTCACGGTTGAAATTGTAATAACAACATATTTCCTTTATATTGAAGTCCCGTAATAGTTCGATTAATCAAAATAACATAAGGTTACAACTTAAATAGTATAGGAAAACTTAGATTAACTACTAAGCGAAAAATAGGGAAGATAGGAGAGAAAATAGGGATAGAAGGAAGGAAAGGGAATTTAAAAATGAATTCTCTCCCGCCTGTCGTCCACTCCCTTGCCATCCACCTTGGTGACGTCATCACCTGCCGTCCACCATGGTAAGTTAAATACTAACATTCTCCCCCTTAAAGTTGAGAGGGCTGACAAGACAGTCTCTCAACTTTATATATTGAGCTTTAGCAATGCCTTTGGTGAAGATGTCCGCCATGTTGTCCAAAGTGTTGCAATGTTTAAGCTCAACTACCTGGTTCTCCACCATGTCTCGGATGAAGTGATACTTCATATCAAAGTGTTTTGATCTGCTATGGTGGATAGGATTATATGCCAATTGAATGGCACTCATGTTGTCATAGTACAATCTGGTAGGACCACTTTGTCATTCTCCAATCTCTTCAAGGACTTTTCTCAACCATAGAGCTTGAGTACTAGCATATGTGATTGCTATATACTCAGCCTCAGTAGATGACAATGCTACAACAATCTGCTTTTTGGAACTCCATGTAATTAGTCCTGACCCTAGACTAAAACAGTTCCCTGATGTAGATTTTCTATCATCTATATTGCTGCCCCAATCACTATCACTGAAGCCAACTAACTTTACAGAATTACATTTGTGGTAATGGATCCCAAAATCCAATGTACCCTTTACATATCTCAGAATTCTTTTAGTTGCTTGAAAATGAAGCTCGGATGGATCAGCCATAAACCTTGAAACAAGAGAAACAACATACTGAATATCAGGTCTTGTGTTGGTGAGAAACATCAAACTCCCAACCATGCTCCTGTAAGTGGTCATGTCAACCTTTGGTGCTCCATCATATTTGCTCAATTGGATCCCATGACCCGTTGGAGTTGCAACAGATTTGCATTGCTCCATGGCAAATTTCTTAATCATATCTTGAGCATATTTGTGTTGACATATGAAGATCCCTCTATCTGTTTGATGAACTTCCATGCCTAGGAAGTAATGCATTAAGCCTAGATCTTTCATCTCAAATTGTTTCATCATGGAGTGTTTGAACTCCATATTCATCTTATCATTACTACCCATAAATATGAGATCATCCACATATAAACAAACTATGAGAATGTCTTTACCTTGCTTTAGGTAGTAGAGAGTAGGTTCACTTTTGCTCCGAGTGAATCCATACTCCTTGAAGTAGCCATCAATGCGAGAGTACCATGCTCTTGGTGCTTGCTTGAGGCCATATAGTGCTTTTTTCAGTTTGTAAACAAGGTTCTCCTTACCTTGTTCTTTAAAACCTTGAGGTTGTTGGACATAAACCTCTTCAGTCAAGTACCCATTGAGAAAGGCACTCTTTACATCCATGTGCTGAATTTTCCACCCTTTGTGGGCAGCCAAGGAAAGTACTGATCTGATAGTTTCCTGTCTAGAAACAGGAGCAAAGGTCTCCTCATAATCAATGCCATATTTCTGAGTGAATCCTTTTGCTACAAGTCTTGCCTTGTGTCTTTCAATGCTTCCATCAACATTGAATTTGGTCTTGTAGACCCATTTGCATCCAACACATTTTTTTCCTTTAGGAAGCTTCACTAGCTCCCAAGTATCATTCTTTTTTATAGAGGTGATTTCCTCTTCCATGGCTTGCTGCCATACATCATGAGTGCATGCTTTCTCATAGCTAGATGGCTCTAGCTGTGCACTAGTCATTAAAGCATAATTAACTACATCTCCCTTAGGATCATTGGAGTCATCATCACCATACATATGCAGATTTTCAAGTTTTTGTAAAACTGCATTCATTTCACTAGCTTGACTTCTAGTGTATCTTTTCTGGAAATTTTTATCCAACATTTGAAAATATGGATGATGTTGTAGTGTTCTTTTACCTCTTGATGGAGAATCAATATCCATAGGTGAAGAACTTACTGATCTTTGTGGAGAAGGACTTGGAGTAGCTGTTGATGTACTCGAAGTAGTACTCATACTTGGGCTTGGAGGAGTTCCTTTGCTATTTTTGGGCTGCATTTGCTGCACTTGCTGTACTTGAGAGGTACTTGCATCATGAGATCCATCATCAACAAAAAGTTTTTGATGACCCCATTCTCCCCCTTCATCAAAAATCACATCCCTGGAAAGTACAATTTTATGTGTTTTGGGATTGTAGAGTCTATATGCTTTGGTAGACTCACAATATCCAACAAAAATACATGCTTGACTCTTGGGGTCAAGTTTCTTTCTTTTCTCATCAGGAATGTGAGCATATGCAAGAGAACCAAAAACCTTAAAGTGTTTTACATTTGGCTTTTTGCCATTCCATCCTTCATAAGGAGTGATCCCATCCAAACTAGAAGTAGGACTCCTATTTAAAATGTAAACACTAGTTCTAACAACATCGGCCCAATACATATTACTGAGATGCTTAGTTTGAAGCATCGATCTTGCCATTTCTACTATGGTGCGGTTCTTCCTTTCCGCCACACCATTCTGTTGTGGAGTATAGGCAGTGGTGAATTGCCTTTTTATCCCACATTCTTTACAATATTTTAGAAATGCATTTGAAGAGTACTCTCCTCCTCGATCTATCCTTAGACATTTTACAATGAACTCACTTTGTTTCTCTACATTATTCTTGAAATCTATGAAGCAATCAAAAGCTTCATCTTTGGTTTTCAAGAAATAGATCCAACACATCCTAGAGAAATCATCTATAAAAGTGAGAAAATAGGAATTATTACCTATGCTTTTTGTCTGCATTGGACCACAAATGTCCGAATGCACTAATTGGAGTGGATGACTGGCCCTCCATGCTTGTCCTTTTGGGAACTTGGATCTTGAGTGCTTTCCCAAAGCACATCCTTCATAGACCTCCTTGTGTTCATAAATTTTGGGAAGTCCACATACCATAGCTTGAGAAGTTAACAATTTCAAGCTTGCAGAATTTAGGTGACCATATCTCAAGTGCCAAAGCACACTTGGATTTGCTATAGCAATACTAGCAAGTTGAGCTCCCCCTGGTTCCCCAAACTTAAGGGGAAACAACCTATTCTTGGTCATAGGTACTTGTGTAATGACTCTATTACAATTGTTCTTATCAAAAATTACACATTTGCCTTCATCAAAAACAAGTCTATAATTTTTCTCCATCATTTGTCCAACACTAAGCAAATTATGTTGGAGTTTGGGGGTGTAATAGATGTCATTTACCTTTTTGATGCCTTCTTTTGTTGGAACCTCCATGGCTCCAATGCCTTCAACTTGCAAAGCTTTATCATCTCCCAACTTGATTCGAGATTTATAGGTGGAATCCATTGTAGCAAAGAGCTCTTCTTTGCCACTCATGTGATTGGAACAACCAGTATCCAAAATCCAAGTGTCATTCAGATTTTGATCTGATTTTCCATAAGAAAGAAATAGATTTGATGTTCCTTCTTCTTCACCATAGTTGCCATATTGACCGCTGCCTCCTTGAGAAGTCTTGGACCAACAGTCTCGAGCAAAATGACCGGGCTTGCCACAATTGAAACAAGCTTTCTTTGTTTTGTCACCTCCTCTTCCTTGATTGCCATTCCGACCTTGATTTCCACCTCTGCCTTGATTGCTACCTCTACTTTGATTGCCACCTCTGCTTGGATTTCCTCCTCTTGAGCTGCTTCTGCCTCTTCCTCTTCTTTGTCCTCTGCCTTGGCCTCTTCCTTGTCCTCTTCCTGCACCCTCATTGGATGAGAAAGCTTTATCATCGCCTCCATAGCTCGTTGAAGGAGATCCTTGTAATCTCTCTTCATGAGACATTAATGAACCGATTAGTGCATCAAAAGTTAGAGTGGAAAGGTCTTTTGATTCTTCAATGATGATAGCAATGTGGTTCCATTTATGAAGAAGTGTTCTCAACACTTTCTTCACAACCGCTTCAGGTTTGACTTCTTCGCCAAGAGTTTCCATCTTGTTGACAACTGCTTTGACTCTTACGCAATAGTCTCCAACTTTCTCATCTTCATTCATTTTGAGATTCTCAAAATCTCGTTTCAGGGTTTGAAGCCTTACTTGCTTCACCTGATCGCTTCCTTGAAAACCTTCTTTCAATGCTTTCCATGCATCTTGGGCAGTTAAACAAGAGGTAATCCTCGGGAAGATGCTCTTCTCCAATGCTTCTTGGAGATGATAGAGAGCAGAGGAATTGCTCTTTTGGGCATCTTTCTTTGTCTTCTTATCGGTTGCACTCAAAGTGGTCCAATCTGAAGGTTCTGTGTAACCTTCTTCGACTATATCCCATAGTCCCTTGCCTATGAGTAAGGTCCTCATCTTGATGGACCAATACTCATAATCAAACCCATTAAATTCTGGAATGGGTAGATTATTATTGGATGCCATAGCTTTTGGAAATAAACTAGAAACACACTTTTTATTTCTCAATTACAATCAAAGCACTATGCTTTTCAAAGGAAGAATTACAGATTTAAATCAAATCTAACTTGATCTACTCTCTCGTAGATATCATGTTCTACCTGCAGAGGTTCTCCTATCACTGGATTGACAAAGTTGTCAGCAACTGAATCACCGTCGTCACTGATAAGAATGATTTCGGGTGAATATGGTTCTGGCTCCAGTATTTCAACTGAGTCACTGTCACTGAGATGAGTATTCTCTAGCTCCTGTGGTGCAACTCCTACAGATTCTGACTCCTCAAATCTGCTACCAAAGGAATTGTCTTCTGAATCAGCATCATATCCTGCATCTGGTGCTCTTTGATGGGCTATTACTACATTTTGTAATTGACTGAATACAGTATTCAATCCATACGTTCAAACTTTTTCATCAAAGGATTCGGGGTTTTCTCTTACTAAAAGAGAACAAAGGGCATGATAGCATCCAGTTGACCTTATCATGAATGAGTACAAGAATATTCCCTTTAAGATGCAAAAATATTCCCCCTTAAAGCCTCTTAGGCTATTACAAAAAAAAATCACTCTTAAAGCCTCTCAGGCTATTACAATAATTTCCTCTTAGGAAATGTCCTTCTCCTTTTTTAATGTTGCAAAATAAAAAATACAATTTTATCAATAATATTAATTAATAATAAAATTTAATATTAATAAAAATTTTAAAAAACATTAACAAATGCATTTTTTAATTAATATTCTAATTAAATTAATAAAAAAATTTTATATTTTGCAAAATAAAAAATTATTTTTCCAGGTCAGAGGGTTTCGAACCCGCGACCTCCCTTTTTCAAGCTCTTACCTCGTGGCCTCTAACCGGCCGCGATAGCTCACCACCTGTGAGCTAAGGGAAAGGCGCTCCCCCTTATACCAAAGCCTCAACCTTAGTAAATAAAAAAAATTTAAAAAATTTTGCTTTTTACCTCGTAGTGGTTCGAACTCGTGATCGGGCGGAGGGCAAAGTCCTTCGTGCTGGCTCCTCGAGCCAGTCGGGCTACAACGCCCAACGTGAAGGCTTAATAAATCGCCTTCTCTTTGTAGTAACGACGTCTCACTTTTTTTTTAAAAAATATGGGATGAATTATCCCACATTCGCCCAAAAATGGATGCAGAGATGGTATATTAGCTCAAACACGCACTATGATATTCGATTCCCTTCGGGCAATCGAACGCCTCCCTTTTGCCAATGATTTGTCCAATCACTATTCGCCACATTGCCCTGCCATGCCTTGCCACGTCACATTGCCACGCCTTGCCACGTCACACTCCACGTCACACTACCACGTCAGCCTCGATCCGCGTGTCTTTGCTGGGTCAGCCTTGTTTTGCGTGTCCTTTC
Organism: Wollemia nobilis; assembly: GCA_028583015.1. Taxonomy (NCBI): domain Eukaryota; kingdom Viridiplantae; phylum Streptophyta; class Pinopsida; order Araucariales; family Araucariaceae; genus Wollemia; species Wollemia nobilis. Next base: position 726,516 of record JAQPPZ010017244.1, read on the forward strand.
TCCGTCTGCCACGTGTCCTCCTTTGGTCCAGTGGCTTGTCGCCACGTGTCTGTCAGGGCAGCTCTGCTGTCCGCCATGTCAGTTGCCTCGGGATTCGTGCCCCTGTCAGGTCAGCTGTGTTGTCCAGCCATGTCAGTTGCCTCCTCGGTCAGCGTCCGTCCGCCACGTCAGGTCCTCGATCTGCGTGCGGCTTCAGTGCCACGTGTCCTCCTTGGGATGCATGCCTGGGGCTTTGGCTCCTCTATGGGCCACTCCTCGGGATGCGTGCCTGTGGGGGCTGCTCCTCCTCCTCGGGATGCGTGCCTGCGGGGACTGCTCCTCCTCCTCGATAGTTGGATGCCAGATAAACCCTAACCCTACGTTGTGCTCTGATACCAAATGAAGTCCCGTAATAGTTTGATTAATCAAAATAACATAAGGTTACAGCTTAAATAGTATAGGAAAACTTAGATTAACTACTAAGCAAAAAATAGGGAAGATAGGAGAGAAAATAGGGATAGAAGGAAGGAAAGGGAATTTAAAAATGAATTCTCTCCCCTGTCGTCCACTCCCTTGTCGTCCACCTCGGTGACGTCATCACATATCGTCCACCATGGTAAGTTAAATACTAACATATATTAAATATTAAAACCTACTAAATATATGTCTCTTTGGCCATTGAATCTGATAAGAAGTGGTCTTTATTCTTTCCTTAAAACTAGGTTATACTATTTAGCAAGTTATGTTGTCATTTTTTTTCAATGCTCAAAAGTATAAACAGTTCATAATTAATTTATAAGACAATTTAAGAATACCTTTTTTTTTAAAGTTCTATAGGGGAAGGGACACAACTCAGTGACCTTTGATTTTCCTTTTGAACAACCCAAATACTAAGCAAGACATTGTGAATGACTCAAAATGTGAATTCAAGGTGAATTCGTTTAGGGCAGTAAGAAAAAATGCTCACAATTATAGCTTCTGTCTACAGCATGTTGATTACAAAAAAGCTATAAGAAGAAGTGCAATTAGAGACTTATGCTTTACAGGCAAATTTGAAATTAGCATTGACACAATAATTTCTAAAATTATTAAATTGCCCTGTCTCATATATTATGATGGAAAGCGAATCTAAACATTTTTCTTCTTAGTAAACTTTTGTGAGAACCTAGTTTTCTAGGCTAACAACCTTGCCATAAAATGTTTGGCTTCATGGATAATTGTTGAATGTAATTAGTCTGTAATATTACTAATATGTTAGTTTAAAGGAAACAGTTTGACTTCCTTGAGATGAAGTCAATCCTTGCACCCCGAAAACAAATATATCTATAAAATGCATTGGTGTTTAAGCATGAACAAATTAAAACCTAAGGTGAGCTAAATGAGAAGGAAAGTTGCCCTCTTCAAACTGTAAATGATGTACTTTAGAAGACATGGCAATGACATCTTACATCAGAAGTCTCTGAAACCCTGGTGTTTCCTTCATTTTCTATTTATGACAATTTGAAAATGCATATACATCCGTCGGTGTTAATTTTTGTTAGTGTTTGTTCAAGTATTTGTCAGATGGATATTGAATGTTGTCTCTATGGAACTCATTTATCTTTAGGTAAGCAAGTTGGTCAGGACTGGTTGAACATCTGGCTTGGTCACTTGTTTGAATTCTGGGGGTAGGGTGGGTGTGTCCCATTGGGGTCTCATAGGAGGCTAGGACTGTGATCTAAAAATCATTTAAACCCCTAACCCTTAAGAAACAGCTAAATCTGTTTTTTCTGCAAAATTTTTTCTCCAAATGAAGGAAACCACAAAGTTTAATACTGCTATTTGGAGATAATATTTTAGAATTGATTAGATTATTCATCTATATTTGAAATCATGAGCAGTACTGTTGCATAGAAAAGTCAGACCAGCGAAAACTTCTTCAACATATTTATTTGATATTATCTCAATTTATGTTCTTTCTTTTTTTTGGCAGGTCACAAAAGAAAATATGGAATGCTTGCATTGCTGCCAAAATAGGCATAGAATATAAGTAAATTTTCAAGTCTATTAAGAGTCAATTTGTTGAATGGCTACCCATGCTGATCTGATTAGTACCTCATAAATAAGGTGTTGAGGCCTTTGTCAAAATGACCCTCCTTGTACAATAACCCATTCTCATATGCAATATATTTCATTTCCATAACTTCTTTCTCTTTTTGCTTGGTTGTTTTTAAGCCTATTAAATTTATTGCATCTTGATTCCTGTCAACATGTGTACTTATTTCACTCTCTATTTTCATTCTAGCTTTGTTTATTACCTCTACTTCAAAATGCAGTCTCAGAATATGGACACAACTACTTAAGATCTGTGTTATTATCCACATGGATTGCTGAGTTACATTCACAAGGATTTTTTCCAATGCTGAACCAAATTATTATATTAATAACATTTAAATATTGGGTATGCTAAAAGTAATTATTTGGATACCATTTTTCTTGGATTCAAACTTGTTTTTTTTGTTTTGTTTTGGATTTTGTCATTCTTCAAATTTCTTGTATTATTTAAGTTCAACTCCTCATCATTGAGGTCATGCTTGCTTAAAATGAAAATTACTAATGGTATGATTAGTGGTATGTTTGCGGATGCCGATTGCTTGTCTCCTTATTAGCTAGTGGGTAGCTTTTTGAAGACCTTGACGTTGCTTCTTTATGTAATCAATCATTCTGAGGTTTGTTAAGAACTTTAACCTAGTGTTGTTGATTTAATGACATAATTTGGTTATTAGTGTAATGGGTAAGAAGATAAACCTGTCTTGGCAACAAGTGGAACAACTACAATAATAAGACATTCATATTGTTTTAAAAAATTTAGTTGTTTATTTATTGGATCAAACCATGCACTAAAAAATTAACAGGTGAAACAATAAAACTACATCAAAGATCTTAGATTTCTGTAGCGAAAATTGTTGTGAAAACCTTTTTAATTATCTTTGTTAATTGTTAGTTGGATAAACTTTCCAAGCCATCCCACTGTTAGGACAACATATTTTGAGTTGTGAATATGTTGAAAGAAGTAGGTAGAAATATAACCATTGTATATATACAAGGATGCTAATTTGGCTTTTGTTAATTATTCATGAAATTCAACTGCCAATAGATGATAGTTTAGTTATTACTCAAAATGCGTGAATCAATATTATGTATGTGCTATTTTATCCCATTTGCCTCTGACGCATCCTTGAGTTTAGTGTTTGATTTTTGCTATTGACTTGTTTTCTTCTAAAGCATATAGATACTAAATGTTATGAAAATGATTTGACAAGCATTGATTTCTTTACTTGTTTATAACAAAGACGAGGACAATTTTTCTTTAACCTTGCACTTTATTGAGCGGTCTATCTTATAGATGTGGGGTTGACTGCATGAGTATGGAATCATATAGATGCTGATTTGCCTATGAGCAATGGGATTCACCATACTTAATTTGTCTTCTAATAAGAAGGCCAAAGGTTGTACTTTTACCTCTTTCTCTTAGGATTCTCACTAATGCATATATTATTCATGCAATGAAGACTTGAACCTTTTACTTGTCTTGTTGTTTGGCATGGGATGATATTGTGTCCACAATATATATAATTTTTCTATCATGATATCCATTGTTTCTTTAGGGCTCTACTTGAATTGGGGAATTGTCGTGACTTTTGATTAATGATGCGCCCAATTCTAGTTTTAGCAAAGTTGGAAGTAAGGGCCAATGGCTCCTCCCCATATTTGGATTGAGGCCTCCTCACTATTCCTGCATAGTACCCTTATGCTAACCTACACTAAGTTGCATGAAAAGTAAAGTGCAAAAAATATAAATGCGTAAAAGAATAGGGGGGTGAGGGATTCAAATCAAATATGGTATTAACCGTAGCAAGGAAGTGTGTGTGAACAATCAATACATGAGAAATCAAATAACAACAATGTTCACCCTTTCATTAAGTTTGACATTACTAAGTGAATGAAAATATGGGAAAAACGGCTATGCCTCAATCATCGTGCACTTAGTAAACCACAAAAGCAATGCTAGTGATGAAATGCATAAGGACTTGGCAAGTCAACAATTTCATGAGATACGGAGCACAATGTGGGTTTCACATAGTGTAGCATTGAATTCTCATGGCCAAAAGATGAATAAAATGGAGCCCATGGCTCCTATTTAGAGTAAGAGTTTATCCTTGAGTTATTTGGGTTGAGAAACAATTACTCTTAGTAAAAGTAAAGATTTGGGGGCAACTCTAACCAAATGGTGCACCTCCAAATGTTACATGCCTCTAATAGGCTTAAAGGCTTCCAAAATGAGTTAGTGTGCCACTACATGTGAAAATATCACTCTCAAAATATTCTCCTTAAGATCCACACCTTTATTTTTACCTATTCGTTGGTCGATGAGCAATTCACTCTAGGAAGTGAGCAAACCACTTGAATTTGCTATTGAATCGCTAGTTGATCCTAAGTGGTTCACTCCTTTGATTGAATCGGGCCCCTTTACAAGCAAATTGGTCCTGAACCAATTGACACTTGAGTTGGACTTAGTCAAATTTTGGAGGGTTTTGAAGGGCATTGGCTACTTTGATTTCACTATTTTGTGCCCTTCCAAAATTGAGAATTCCAAGGTAGTGTCAAGGTTTGCCAACATCATGGAGTGCTAAACTCGATTGACAAGAGATCCCAGATCTTGCCTTTATCCTTGGGCATTGAGTCTACAAAATTTGGATCCTTGTTGCAATATTGTCAAAATTGTGTTCTTATCTTGTCTTTTGCTACAACATCCCCAATAGCTTATGCCATTTTTCATTGCTAGCAATTGGAGGGATGCCAAGTCCTTGACTTATCCCATATGATCTTCAAATGGATTCTTTGACAACTCATCCTTCTTCCCCTTTAGCTCCTACAATTTGGTATACAAAGGATTTAACTTCTTATATGTTTCCACTACACCCCCCACGTTGGCTTGATTCTTTTCTTTCTTGAATATGGCATCAAAAATATCATCATTGAGGATCTTCATTTGTGGGTTAAAGATGTCTGACAACCCGAAAACAACTAACCCTTAAATTTCCTTGACCATTTCTTGAACTATGATTTTTAGAGATGCCAGAGTGTTTTTGCAAGTTTGTAGGTCTCTCTGGCCATTTGGGATCTTAAATTTCCTGACTAGGTCCTTTCTGTCCATACCTAGTTGTTGCACGTGTGATGCCAAAATAGAGGACAAAAACGTCAGTACTTCTTGATATTCTCCCCTAGTAATTGGTTGCTCCTCCACCTATTTGATGGTTTTTGTCACTTTGCTCAGGCTATGTTTTTCATATGCTACGAAAATAAAACATTCTTTTGTGTTCTTCACTTGTCTTATCTTGTCCAAAATGGACTTCACACTTTGAATGTCAAAAGCGTTCTTGGGTTCAACAATTGCTTTTGTTGGTCTTGAAGTTGTTAGTTCTTTAATATTTTGATCCCTCTCTTATAGGGCTTCTTGGAGTTGTTCTATTTGGCTCTACCCTTGTGCAAGTTGCTTCGAAATATCCTCTAGTTGATGTGCACTTTTCTTAGCCTCAACAAGCCAAGATTTGAGGTCATCAACTTGCTTCTTTAGCTGGTCCCTTTCTAAGACATCTTCCTTTAGCACCTTGCTCTCTTGCTAGAGTTGTTCCCTTTGCACCTTAAGTTGTGCCACTTAAGTTTCTAGTTCTTCATTTTTCTTCTTTAATGCTTCATCCTTAACTGTTAGTCAACCAAATTTCAAGGGTGCATCAATTGTGAGTTGGTTTGTTGTAATGGACACCCTCGGTTGGGATTCCACAAATTTCTGTTCTGATGTGTTTAATTGCAACAATAAATTTTGAATAACAAACAACCTCTATTTTGCAACAATAATAATCAAACTTGCAACTCATTCAGATATTATTTCAAAATAGGGCACAAATATATACTTGATCTCTTTGTCTTGGGCAAACAGTTTGGTGAAGTACCCACAAAATTATATGCATACAATATGAAGATATGACTAAAAATATAGGTATGCCATGACAAACCAGACAACCCTAGGATCTGCAAAATAAAATAAATACCACTCCAAAGATTGCCAAATTTGTGCTCAAAACGATTGTTACACGCCAAGGAATAATATGCACCAATGCCCACAAAAAAATTCCTCCTTGATATGAAGTTATGAATCAAAATATAGGTCTGCCATGAAAATTACAGTCAACATTAATGGTCTGAAAATACCTCTATATGCCCTCAAATCATCAAAATAATTGTGGTTTCCTTCGTGGTTGATGAAGACCAACAAAACCCATGTCTTGGTTTGCTCATATGATGACCTTCAAATTTCTGCAAACCCTAGTAATGGAAATCTGAAGCACAACTGAACTTCCTGAAGTAGAAGCTCCTCAATGATTGATTAGGTGTGGTCTTTCACACATGAAACCAATATTCTTATGGAGGTAATTTCCCCACAAGCCCAACAATGCAACAATCTGCAGTGTCCTCAAAAAAAGATAACCAAAAACATACAAACATGGATGATAGAATGACCACACACAACCCTTACTTATTCTTTTTTCCAACCGTCTTCTAGAAGCTTCCAAAATGGGTCGCCCATCTTGGCCCCTTCCCTAGTAGTCATAACGTTGTTTTAAAACAACTTTGGCCCCCTTATAATTAAATATTATAATTTCCCTTTATAATTTGCTTTTATAAAAATATATTATAATTAAAGGGAAATAAATCAAACTTAGGCCAAATATATCATCCCATAACCAAAATGGCTAACAAACTGCAAAACCCATGCTGAAGCTCGATCATAGTAATATCCTCCATGGCGTTGAGTCCCTAAGCATCACTCTGCATGACCTACAAGGACTCTAAATAGGTCATCAGGATCATTACCACCAAGTCACTGAAAATGGGGACATTACAATCTTCCCCCCTTAACATTGCTTGTCCTCAAGCAATGGCAAGGTATACCAGGATCCCACAACATCCTGCAACTACTGGGAAGAACCTCCCTCCATACTAGTTGTATGTCGGGATCCCATATAATGATACTGTTGCCTCTGCTGCAACCTGAACCAATGAGTGTTTCCATATCCGACATAAACACTCCTAACCGACCAGAACTCATAGGGAATCTGGCATCCCCACTAACTGAAGAATACTGTTGGCCTAAACTACGCACAAGTGAAACATTGTTCGGCCATAACTCTGTCTCTGCACTAAATCCATTATGATGAACCATACAATCATCCCAACAAAAAGTCATCTTAGGGTCTTCAATAACTTGTTTCACAGTCACATCCACTGTTGCTATTTTAATGTCTTCATCATGCGCAACTTCATCATTTGTAGGTGCATGCATGCCAATAGAATTAATTTGAGATTCAGCCATACATACCTCATGTGATGAATTCTTGTCTTCATGACAAACTTCTGTTCTGGGTTCTTCTTCTTCTGCAAATACATTTGTTTTTTCAGCTTCATTATCATGGTGTCCTGATACTACGTTCAAATTTTTAGACTCTTCCCTTGCAAACTTCGGAAACAAATACCTTTTGAAGTCCTGGATCCTTCATAATGTTAAAGATCTTTTGCATATCATGCTGAACTTCACCCCAAAACTTATAATCAATTGATGATGCCATCATGAGTTCAAACTTAACCATAGGCTGGCAAGAAATGACTGCGCTCTGATACCACTGTAATGGACACCCCCGATTGGGATTCCACAATTTTATGTTCTGATGTGTTTAATTGCAACAATAAATTTTGAATAACAAACAACCTCTATTTTGCAACAATAATAATCAAACTTGCAACTCATTCAGATATTATTTCAAAATAGGGCACAAATATATACTTGATCTCTTTGTCTTGGGCAAACAGTTTGGTGAAGTACCCACAAAATTATATGCATACAATATGAAGATATGACTGAAAATATAGGTATGCCATGACAAACCAGACAACCCTAGGATCTGCAAAATAAAATAAATACCACTCCAAAGATTGCCAAATTTGTGCTCAAAACGATTGTTACACGCCAAGGAATAATATGCACCAATGCCCACAAAAAATTCCTCCTTGATATGAAGTTATGAATCAAAATATAGGTCTGCCATGAAAATTACAGTCAACATTAATGGTCTGAAAATACCTCTATATGCCCTCAAATCATCAAAATAATTGTGGTTTCCTTCGTGGCTGATGAAGACCAACAAAACCCATGTCTTGGTTTGCTCATATGATGACCTTCAAATTTCTGCAAACCCTAGTAATGGAAATCTGAAGCACAACTGAACTTCCTGAAGTAGAAGCTCCTCAATGATTGATTAGGTGTGGTCTTTCACACACGAAACCAATATTCTTATGGAGGTAATTTCCCCACAAGCCCAACAATGCAACAATCTGCAGTGTCCTCAAAAAAAGATAACCAAAAACATACAAACATGGATGATAGAATGACCACACACAACCCTTACTTATTCTTTTTTCCAACCGTCTTCTAGAAGCTTCCAAAATGGGTCGCCCATCTTGGCCCCTTCCCTAGTAGTCATAACGTTGTTTTAAAACAACTTTGGCCCCCTTATAATTAAATATTATAATTTCCCTTTATAATTTGCTTTTATAAAAATATATTATAATTAAAGGGAAATAAATCAAACTTAGGCCAAATATATCATCCCATAACCAAAATGGCTAACAAACTGCAAAACCCATGTTGAAGCTCGATCATAGTAATATCCTCCATGGCGTTGAGTCCCTAAGCATCACTCTGCATGACCTACAAGGACTCTAAATAGGTCATCAGGATCATTACCACCAAGTCACTAAAAATGGGGACATTACAATCTTCCCCCCTTAACATTGCTTGTCCTCAAGCAATGGCAAGGTATACCAGGATCCCACAACATCCTGCAACTATTGGGAAGAACCTCCCTCCATACTAGCTGTATGTCGGGATCCCATATAATGATACTATTGCCTCTGCTGCAACCTGAACCAATGAGTGTTTCCATATCCGACATAAACACTCCTAACCGACCAAAACTCATAGGGAATCTGGCATCCCCACTAACTGAAGAATACTGCTGGCCTAAACTATGCACAAGTGAAACATTGTTCGACCATAACTCTATCTCTGCACTAAATCCATTATGATGAACCATACAATCATCCCAACAAAAAGTCATCTTAGGGTCTTCAATAACTTGTTTCATAGTCACATCCACTTTTGCTATTTTAATGTCTTCATCATGCGCAGCTTCATCATTTGTAGGTGCATGCATGCCAATAGAATTAATTTGAGATTCAACCATACATACCTCATGTGATGAATTCTTGTCTTCATGACAAACTTCTGTTCTGGGTTCTTCTTCTTCTGCAAATACATTTGTTTTTTCAGCTTCATTATCATGGTGTCCTGATACTACGTTCAACTTTTCAGACTCTTCCCTTGCAAACTTCGGAAACAAATACCTTTTGAAGTCTGGATCCTTCATAATGTTAAATATCTTTTGCATATCATGCTGAACTTCACCCCAAAACTTATAATCAACTGATGATGCCATCATGAGTTCAAACTTAACCACAGGCTGGCAAGAAATGATTGCGCTCTGATACCACTGTAATGGACACCCTCGGTTGGGATTCCACAAATTTATGTTCTTATGTGTTTAATTGCAACAATAAATTTTGAATAACAAACAACCTCTATTTTGCAACAATAATAATCAAACTTGCAACTCATTCAGATATTATTTCAAAATAGGGCACAAATATATACTTGATCTCTTTGTCTTGGGCAAACAGTTTGGTGAAGTACCCACAAAATTATATGCATACAATATGAAGATATGATTGAAAATATAGGTATGCCATGACAAACCAGACAACCCTAGGATCTGCAAAATAAAATAAATACCACTCCAAAGATTGCCAAATTTGTGCTCAAAACGATTGTTACACACCAAGGAATAATATGCACCAATGCCCACAAAAAAATTCCTCCTTGATATGAAGTTATGAATCAAAATATAGGTCTGCCATGAAAATTACAGTCAACATTAATGGTCTGAAAATACCTCTATATGCCCTCAAATCATCAAAATAATTGTGGTTTCCTTCGTGGTTGATGAAGACCAACAAAACCCATGTCTTGGTTTGCTCATATGATGACCTTCAAATTTTTGCAAACCCTAGTAATGGAAATCGAAGCACAACTGAACTTCTTGAAGTAGAAGCTCCTCAATGATTGATTAGGTGTGGTCTTTCACACACGAAACCAATATTCTTATGGAGGTAATTTCCCCACAAGCCCAACAATGCAACAATCTGCAGTGTCCTTAGAAAAGATAACCAAAAACATACAAACATGGATGATAGAATGACCACACACAACCCTTACTTATTCTTTTTCCACCGTCTTCTAGAAGCTTCCAAAATGGGTCACCCAACTTGGCCCCTTCCCTAGTAGTCATAACGTTGTTTTAAAACAACTTTGGCCCCCTTATAATTAAATATTATAATTTCCCTTTATAATTTGCTTTTATAAAAATATATTATAATTAAAGGGAAATAAATCAAACTTAGGCCAAATATATCATCCCATAACCAAAATGGCTAACAAACTGCAAAACCCATGTTGAAGCTCGATCATAGTAATATCCTCAATGGCGTTGAGTCCCTAAGCATCACTCTGCATGACCTACAAGGAATCTAAATAGGTCATCAGGATCATGAGCACCAAGTCACCAAAAATGGGGACATTACATTTGTAAATTGGATAATTTGGTATGGATCTATTTGGTTAAGATCCAAATTGTAAACCCTGATAGTTAAGTCAATAAGGAAATTTGCTACCCTATGTAGGCACTAGTTTTGACTTGCCACCTTAGCATAAGAAATAAAGTGAAATAAAATATGCAGGGATGTCAAGTACACATTTTAAGTTTTGTAAATTTGAATAAAATATGTACATTGTAATAATACATGCAATAATGACTCAAGTTGGAGATATGTGCGAACATAGTCATGCAAAGGTAGTTAGGAGGTGAGGTGTTGGTGGTGGTAGTTGTTTGTAACTACTGTCCCCATAGTTAAAATATGACCCCCTCACTCATTTGAGTAAGTACACACACATATGTGAGACATTGTATATGCCAGAGAGAGGCCATTGTAGTTGCATTATGTATGTCAAGAGAGTGTAGAGTGCATGGAGGTATTTTGCACAGGATCAAATACTAAGAAAATGTTGTGATAGGCTATCATCAAGGCGAAATCTCTTTATACTTGTTCGTCATTTGCTATTGCTATTGTGTATGATCTCCATGTATTGCTATTGATGGATTGTTGTAGTAGATTAGATTCAATCTTGTCATTTGTATTATTTTTCAAGTTCTATCATACAAGGCCATCTGGGTAGTTACTAGGCCATCCAACATAGTTTCCAAGTCGTATGGGTCTAGGAAGTGTGCAGGTCGTCCGCTTCTCAAACTTGGTCATTTGGAGTAGTGAATAAGGCTATCAAAAATGAGATGATGCAAGTTGTATAGTTGCATCATTGCAAGTTATAGATAGTTAACTTGTCAATTCAAATTGTTCCTCTAAGGGTTGAATACCACCATTGTGCTACATTTGGTGTTGTCACAGATTAAGTTCAAACCAACATCGCATGAAGATTGGAGAGGTGGATGATAGATAACTTCCCACGAGGACATGGGAGACATGGACACCAAAGAGTGATAGATTAGCCAATACACAAGTATAAGGACAACAAGAACAAGAAAAATGTGGGCGTATTGAGGAAGACTTGCATGTTACTAATTAAGTGCTGAACAAAAGAAGAATATTGACAAGACTTGTTGGTGAAAAGATACACATACTCGAAGTTGAACGAGTTTGGAATATTAAAGAATTTTATAGTTTAGGCAAGGAATGAGAAAGGTGGCTAACCTTGCTTTCAACAATAGAAGATGGAGTGCAAGTGGAGGTGCAAAGAGCAAATAAGGTTCATGTTGAGGAGAATGTTTGCACGAGTTGTGAATAATGTGCAAATGTGGAGCATGTGCAAGACACGACGAAGCAATTGGTGATGCTAGCACAAGTGTTAGGAAGAGTGCTTAGAAGCACAGAGGATGGGAGTCAAGCACAAAGACAACCATAAGAGAGTGTTCTCAAGAGACCATATCCGATGCTCACGTATTTGCAAAAATCACAAAAGTTTGAATTTCAAGGCCATATCTGATGCTTAAAAGTGTGGGAGTGTGAGGTACCAACCAAAGATTGTTTGCAAACAAAGGGTTGTCAAGTGGAGATGAACAACCACCAATGGCTAATATTGCTTTAGCTATAGGCAAACAAAAGTGCACAAAGTTCATGGGTTGTAATGTCCCCTTTTTGAGTAGTCAGTCAGTTGTGGTATTTTAGCCTATTCATGGGTTCCCATAGGCTAAACTGAGGTGATTGGGAACCCTATTTGAGTTGTTCCCTGGTGATCAGTGCTTCGCCAGCTTCCTTCTGCTTCTTTTTGGAGGCGTTTCGGAGCTGAGACGTTCAGTGGTGATGAATTTTATGGGTTTTTGTTCAGAGAGGTGTTGTGAGGAGTTTTGATGGTCCGAGATTGTCACTTGCTATTTTTGGCAGTACTTGCTATTTTTAGTAAGTCAGTGCAGCGGACGAGCGGTGATTAGGGTTTGCAATCGGGATTGGACAAGGTGCATCGAAGATCATAATTCTTTCAGTTGGTCGATTATTTGGGGCCAAATGTTTATTATTTAATATTTAACGTTAAATCGTTATATTAAATAATATTATTAATAAAGTGTTTTTCCTAAGTAAGGGGAAATAAATATTTATTTGATAAAGTGGTTCCTTCCCTAAGTTAAAAAAGGAAATATTTAATAAAGGTGACTTAGGAGTTTAATTTTGAGACAACTTTGGGAAAAGTAATTTAAATATTAAAAAAGTGCCTCCAAACCCTAATTAGGGCGTTGCAAATTGGAGATATAAGGAGAGCTTGCAAGAATTATGGATTCATTCAGGTTATTTGTATTTTCTTCTCTCTGAGAGACAGAGGCTCTGGCATCAGAACTTCGAAGGCTTTGTGGAGACGAACACCTTCACAGGGAGCATTATTCTCGAGTGTGAGAGATCACCCCTGGATAATTATCTATCGGTTTCATCCAGGAATCGGGATTTACATTTCAAATGAGAATTTGAAGAGGCAAATGAGTTTGATATTTTCAAGGGTTTATTGTCAGTATGTTTGCAGGAGATTTGGTATTTTTGGTGTGAAGTTCTTGCAGGGTTTAGGCTGGTCGTACATCTTCTTTCTGGCAACATAACAGAACTCTGTCAAATTTGCTTCAACAATTGCAGACTTTGGCTTTTGGAGACGAAAACCTCCATTGGTATCACTAGTTTCGGGGGTTAAAGGTCCTCCCTAGTCAGTTCTGGGTGTTTCTACTTCCAGGGACACAGATTTGAGCTTGATTTGCAATAGTAGGGTTTGTGATTTCGATAACTTCAGTGGGTGTTTGAGGAGATATTCTGGGTCTTCTAGTTTTTGGTCATTTTCATCCGGGTGTGCTTCAGTTTAGTGTTTTGTGGTGTGATTTGAGGGTTCTTGGAGCTGGCCGTACCATTTAGGAGTGCATTGGAGAACGTGTAAAGCATTCATATCTCTTAATCTGGGAAGTTTCTCATTTTGGGTTTCCTAGCATATGTTTTCCAAGTTTGGGCGATGAGAATGGAGGCATTTTGATGAGGGTTTGGAGCTGGAGTGAATTTATTTTGTTGGTCGTACCTTTTCTAGCGAGTTGTACCACTACCTTGGGAGTGTGCATAAATTCAATCAAATTTTAGGTGTTTTTTGTCCAGACATTGGCACCTAGCTTGTACAAGATTGTTGCATTTTACGACATGTCATTCGGAGCTCATTTGATGAAGTTATGAGCATTTTGGTGTGTTCAGATGTGTATGGTTCATTTCCAAAATTTTGTATCAGACCTGTACTTGCATTTCCAAGTCAGAAAATTGAATAAAATAATGTTTTTTGGTGTTGGGTTTCAGTTTGTTTCATTTCAATTTATGTTTATGCAATTTAGAGTTTTTCTTTATGCATATGTTCACACATTATAAAGCACAAAAACCCCAAAACAATTGCATATCATACCTATCAACAAAACATCAAAAAAAGCAAAAAAAAATTAGACATTACAAAAATGGAAACAAAGAAAAAACCCTCAGATATTTCAGAGCAACAAACAGGGGTGCCTATTACAGTGGTATCAGAGCACATCTTGGTCTTGCCAGCCTGTTGGGTAACTCATGCATACACACCAATATTATTTGAGGAGGAATAAATCTAATCCGGTCTTTGTTCACCAGGAGACATTCTTAGATCAGGAACAGGTACAAGGGGATTTATCTAGCAGGTCTAGTAATAACAGTGCTACAGAGGCTACTCCTAATTTGTCTAGTCCACCTAGAGACATGGGAGACAGGCAAAAGGGTAGACAGGGCTCAATTAGTCCTAACACTAGAGGTGAGAGACAATTTATAGTGATGATGGATATGATGTCACAACTACTTTCTAAGTTTCAGCAAGGGATACCAGTGCAGACACAGGGTAATACTGAGCATACTAGAGCTCACACAACTGAGTCTAGTCATGCTAACCAGCACACTAACCGTGGTCCCATAGTCTCTTCATTGAGACCATTACAACCGACTTTTGCTCCTCGTGTTGAGGCACCATTGATACAGGAGCCTCCACTTACTCTAGCAGAGGAGTACAGGGAAGCCTATGCAGAGTATGAGACCTTGCCAGATGAGATTAAGGCCCTTACCACACTTAATGATTTTGTGCATGAGAGGAGGGCGAGGGGAAATTCACATAGGCATGATCAACGTGGACCACCAGCCCAACGGGAGATGCATCATGCTTTGGGTAAGGTAACATTACCCCACTTTGATGGTAGTGGGAAGACCACAACGAGGGCATGGGTTGAGAAATTGGACAATTTTGTTACACTCCGGTCTATCCCAGAGGACGAGGCGATTAAGTTCGCTACATTGCATTTGGATGGCGTAGCACATGATTGGTGGTATCATGGGCTCCATACATTGGGACACAGGTTCATTACATCCTATGTTGAGTTCACGGAGAAGCTCATAGACATGTTCGACAGGAAGGACCCTGAGTTGCATTTCAGAGAACTTGCTCAGTTGAGACAGTATGGGTCTTTGGAGACTTACATCTCGGAGTTTCAACGTTTGTCAGTGATGGTATCAGACATTTTCGAGAGGAGGTTGACGGTTCTGTTCATGGAGGGACTCACCGAGCCTATTCGTGGTTGGGTCAAGGCATTTGATCCATTGTCTCTTCAGGATGCTATGAAGAAGGCGAGAAACCTGGAGTTGGCTGCCCCTAAAGCAAAATTTCAGTCAAAGCCTTTTTCAAGCAAGGATAATAAAAAACCATTCCTTAAGAATTCTGATCAACAGAAGAAAGAGACCCCAAGAGGAGATAGAGAGTCCTTGAATGACTTAAGAAAGAGGAATTTATGTTACTCTTGCAAAGAGCCTTGGGCCCCAGGGCATAAGTGTGTTGATAAGGGAAAAAATAGACAACTTGAGGCCTATTCACATGATGAATTAGAATATTCTGATCAGCAAACTGAAAATTCTGATTTGGATGTAGAAGAGCATGAGGAGACACCTGAGGATGAGCCTAAGGGTGAGGCAAAGGGAGAGACAAAAGGGGAGATGATTGTGGCACAGTTGCACAACTTCCAAAGGAATGATTCCTTGAGGATACGTGGTGTTCTTAAGGGACAGCATGTTACCACTTTGATTGACACGGGAGCTACACACAATTTTATTGATGAAGGCTTGGTTGCTCGTAGAGGCCTTCAAACAGAGGAGATAAGTGAATTCAAGGTTATGGTTGTAGATGGATTCACTATTGGGTGCACTAGGAAGATCTCCCAGTTATCATTTCAGTTGGGCAATTATGAAGTCAAGGATGACTTCTATGTAGTGAGTATGGTGACACCCGAATATGAGCAGATAGATTTATATTCATTCTTGGCTTGCAAGCAGCAGGGTGTGGGAAATTCTTCAGGCGTCAGGCAGTTGATTTTATGTCCCACATGGTTGTGTTGTGATCACTGCAGTTTAGTTATGATGTTGGTAGCTATCTTTTCAGAAGATGCTTTGATGATTGCAGTTGACTTTGGTACTGGGGATCACCTGATTTTCATCGTGAGGATGAGTGCTGAGATAAGATTGTTAGTTCACATTTCCAGAGATGATTTGGCAGTTGCCTATGTTGATGTTTTCATTGATATTACTTGGCGAGAGGTATTCCATTTTAGTTTTGTTCGGTATTTCAATTTCAGACTAGAGGGTGATCTTATCATGGTGTTGCAATTGAGACTTGTGCAGTTCTGGCACAATGTTTTCTTTGTTGTGATCAGAGTGGTGCAACATCAGCATGGTGGAATTTTCCTGAGGATGTTATGGGATCCTGGTATCACTTGTGACTGTAGCCAAGAGCTGACGGATGATTGGAGTATGATTTGGTATTGCTTGAGGACAAGCAATCTTTGGGAAGGGCGGACTGTAATGTCCCCTTTTTGAGTAGTCAGTTAGTTGTGGTAATTTAGCCTATTCCTGGGTTCCCATAGGCTAAACTGAGGTGATTGGGAACCCTATTTGAGTTTTTCCCTGGTGATCAGTGCTTCGCCAACTTCCTTCTGCTTCTTTTTGGAGGCATTTTGGAGCTGAGACGTTCAATGGTGATGAATTTTATGGGTTTTTGTTCAGAGAGGTGTTGTGAGGAGTTTTGATGGTCCGGGATTGTCACTTGCTATTTTTGGCAGTACTTGCTATTTTTAGTAAGTCAGTGCAGCGGACGAGCGGTGATTAGGGTTTGCAGTCGGGATTGGACAAGGTGCATCGAAGATCATAATTCTTTCAGTTGGTCGATTATTTGGGGCCAAATGTTTATTATTTAATATTTAACGTTAAATCGTTATATTAAATAATATTATTAATAAAGTGTTTTTCCTAAGTCAGGGGAAATAAATATTTATTTGATAAAGTGGTTCGTTCCCTAAGTTAAAAAAGGAAATATTTTATAAAGGTGACTTAGGAGTTTAATTTTGAGACAAATTTGGGAAAAGTAATTTAAATATTAAAAAAAAGTGCCTCCAAACCCTAATTAGGGCGTTGCAAATTGGAGATATAAGGAGAGCTTGCAAGCATTATGGATTCATTCAGGTTATTTGTATTTTCTTCTCTCTGAGAAACAGAGGCTCTGGCATCAGAACTTCGAAGGCTTTGTGGAGACGAACACCTTCACAGGGAGCATTATTCTCGGGTGTGAGAGATCACCCCTGGATAATTATCTGTCGGTTTCATCCAGGAATCAGGATTTACATTTCAAATGAGAATTTGAAGAGGCAAATCAGTTTGATATTTTCAAGGGTTTATTGTCAGTATGTTTGTAGGAGATTTGGTATTTTTGGTGTGAAGTTCTTGCAGGGTTTAGGCTGGTCGTACATCTTCTTTCTAGCAACATAACAGAACTTTGTCAAATTTGCTTCAGCAATTGCAGACTTTGGCTTTTGGAGACGAAAACCTCCATTGGTATCATTGGTTTCGGGGGTTAAAGGTCCTCCCTAGTCAGTTCTGGGTGTTTCTACTTTCGGGGACACAAATTTGAGCTTGATTTGCAGTAGTAGGGTTTGTGATTTCGGCAACTTCAATGGGTGTTTGAGGAGATCTTCTGGGTCTTCTAGTTTTTGGTCATTTTCATCTCGGGTGTGCTTCAAGTTTAGTGTTTTGTGGTGTGATTTGAGGGTTCTTGGAGCTGGCCGTACCATTTAGGAGTGCATTGGAGAACATGTAAAGCATTCATATCTCTTAATCCGAGAAGTTTCTCATTTTGGGTTTCCTAGCATATGTTTTCCAAGTTTGGGCGATGAGAATGGAGGCATTTTGATGAGGGTTTGGAGCTGGAGTGAATTTATTTTGTTGGTCGTACCTTTTCTAGCAGGTCGTACCACTACCTTGGTTTCTTGGCGCCTAGCTTGTACAAGATTGTTGCATTTTACGACATGTCATTCAGAGCCCGTTTGATGAAGTTATGAGCATTTTGGTGTGTTCAACTGTGTATGGTTCATTTCCAGAATTTTGTATCAGACCTGTACTTGCATTTCCAGGTCAAAAAATTGAATAAAATAATGTTGTTTGGTGTTGGGTTTCAGTTTGTTTCATTTCAGTTTATGTTTATGCAATTTAGAGTTTTTCTTTATGCATATGTTCACACATTATAAAGCACAAAAACCCCAAAATAATTGCATATCATACCTATCAACAAAACATCAGAAAAAACAAAAAAAATCAGACATTACAAAAACGGAAACAAAGCAAAAACCCTCAAATATTTCAGAGCAACAAACAGGGGTGCCTATTACATGGGTGATGTTAAGGAAGACCCAAAATGCCATATCGGAACGTGTGATATGATATGACACTCCAATGGTGTAGATGATGAAGGTTCACGGTTGCAATTTTTTCTAGCCACATTGTGTGGGATAATGATGGATTGACACATAAAATGGAAGAACTCTTTAAAATTTGGGATGAATTGAAGATTGCATTTAGTAAAGAATTCATATTGCTCCTAGACAATACAAAGATCATTGGAGTGATCTCCTCAACGAAGCAAAAGAAGGATGAGGACTTGGAGGAAGTGCAATCCATGATTGAGACAGTTTGGTGAGTGATCGAGATGACTTGAGCACATCAATCCAGGCCATGAGGAGGACTTGGAGCATATGATTAATGATACGAAGGCTAAGAAGAAAAAGGAGAAAAAGCACATGATGTTTTGATTGCAAATCATGACACACCAATGTCAATTGTCCAAAGAAAGCATTCTGCAATATTCGTGAAGTTGTGGGGCATGTTTTTGCCAATTGTTCATTCAATATCATAAGTGCAAGACACTAGACATTGACGGGATAGGAGAGTAAGGAAGAAAAATCCAAGCACTTCAAAGAACAAACAAGGAGCAAGAAGTGGCAGATATCAAAATAACCACGAAGGAAGAAGGCAACTACAACATGGAAATCAATCTGTAGAACGAGAGTGTCAATTGTAGTATGATTCGAATGGGATGCCAATCATTCAGTGCTAGATATGTCGAGAGTGGGGAAATTTTGCATACAACTATTAGAATGCCCCAACAGGAGGCAATAGAAAGAATTATGCAACGATGTACTAGTGTGGACCATGCAACCATAAGGAGGCTAATTGCCCCAAAGAAAGCAAGTACAAGTAACTTACAAAATGCCATTTTTTATTGGCATTGAGGAATCTTTACAGAATCAACACATGTTAGCAGTATCTTAGGCAGAGAAGAAGGAAGAATAGTACCTAAGCCTTACTAAAGAGGAGAGATAGAAAGAAGCACATGCAGACATGGGCGAGTACCTTCCTAGGATGAGGGGATAATAAGTTTTAGGAGAGGGAAGGATGGCAAACTTGGTTAATAATCATAATGCTAAACTATATTGCAGATCACCCTAGTGGATGATTGATTGGACAGGGCAAATAAATAGTGACTGATGACTATAAACAGGTTAGCTCAGATGGATTGCACTTGATGGGTCTATACGGGTTGCGGTCAGATGGATAGGCTTAGACAGATAGGCATAGACGGATGACTGGAGGTCTGGACTGATGACATGTATCCGTAAAATGGGTAGCTTCTGGACGGGTAACTTCTAGTCTAGACGGGTAGGCCTAGACGGGTTCAAAATGACAATTAACCTACAATATCGTAATTATCTTGCCAATCCTCAAACATGCCCCTGAGCGTTCCTTGTAACTTTGCACAACACACAACATTGACAACACAAGTCTGCTTCCAATATACTTCATAACATTCATAACCTGGATACCTGCAACACAAGACAATGCTATTCACACACAAATCTACACAATAGTAGAACAATTTTGATTGATGTATGGATATCTTTACAATTTAATGGGGGTCTATATATAGGATGGCCCTGGTAGTTATAGCAACCACCAGTCCCCCAACGTCCCCAACCGAATACTTGTTACACACTTAACTAATCCTGCCTAGAACTAATCAATCTGGAGCGTAACTAATCAGTCTGAGACTGAACTAATCAATCCTTAACAACTTCAGACAAGTTCATGATGACTAATTTATATGTAATTAATGCTTATACCAAAATCTTACTAATTAGACAGTAACAATGTGACGATTGACTACACATTACAAAACATTTTATATCTACAATTCCAAAACATTATTTAGGCATTTTGCCAAATAGTTATGAATATTCATTTCTTCTTAGAACTGCTCTCTACATCTATCCTCCCTTTTGAAGTAGTCTATGTCCTTAGTGACTTTCTGTGTTGTCTTATCAGGGTTTCAACATTTCTTTGGTTCAACAACCTAGAGTCCTTCCAATTCCTGTGCTCGGAGCTTGAAGTCTTTTCGTTCATCGTGAACTCACTTGGCATAATTGAAATACTTGGCCCATTCAACTCCCATATTGTTGGCCCTATCTTCCATTTCTTGGAGTTTTGACAACTCCGATTTGCGTTGAATAAATATTTTCTTCATCTGTTGCGGTGTCAGGGTTGAGGAAGATGGTTTCCTCTGTTCCAACTCCTCCTTGAGAGCTACTTCACGTTGTTGTGATTGAAGCAATTCATTACACAATGCCTCCCATTCTTTTTGCCAGGTATCCTCACTCTGACTCTTTTGGGCCACTAATTCTACGTTCTATTGCAAAAGCAATTCCTTGGTGGATTTTTGACGCAAAATTTCTTCCTCCAAAGTCATAATCACTTAGTCCCTTTCCCTCAGTTGGTCATTAACGTTCACGAGTTCCTGTTGGTTTTCTCGAATACACCACATAGTGTCTTCCAATTGTATGACATCTTCTGCTAATTGTTGTTCTTTTTATTTTAGTTTTGCTTTGGTCAGTTGCACGTCTTTGTCAAGATTGTGCCTTGTTAGATTCAACTGCTTGATCCCCTCAGCTAGCCAACACAACAAGTGGGCTATGAAGTTAATCTGATTGTACATTGATAATAATTCGGGTACCAACTCCATATGTGGCCTTTTTTCTATGGTGCATTGGGAAGGAGGATTATTACCATGGCTAAGAACATACACCTATGCTGGCTCCAAATAGAGGGTAGGTGTCTTATATTGCAACTTCTCGACGCCCTCCATAGTCTTCAAGTTATCAGTAGGTAAGCTCCATGGCTATTGTTGGTAAATGTTGGAAATTTTTACTCGCCAGCTTCCCTTTCTAGCCCATTTAACCAACTTGTCTAGCTCTTCTTTTGTCGTCAACTACTATTTCTTCCACTGCCTTACACAAGTTGCATCAAATTGCAGTTGTAAGCTATCCATTACATGGTTTAATTTGGTAAAACATGCGATTTCTTGTTGATCGATTCGGGCACCCATGTCTAGTAGATCTAAACAATTGGACAGTTCCAACATTATGTCCAGCCTTCCTTGGTTTTCTCCTCTCCCTGGTTTCGAGGGGCTCCTTTCCTTTTTCGAAAATATCAATGGGCTTCTTAGTTGCTTTCCCTTTGGTGATCATCTATTGTTCTGTCAATATCTGCGATTGACTACTCTCACCAGTTGCCATAACATCCTGCTGAGGTACTTCAATCTGTTGTGAGTCCTTCCCATGCACCGTTCTAGTCTCATGCTTTGGAGACACTTATCTTCCATTGAAATCAAATGTTGTGTTCCTTCTAGAAGGTTTTCAGTGGCTTGCGGAATGAGTGGTGGTTCTTTATTTATTGTACCTACTTTTGCTTCTTTTGTGGTGCCTATGTCTACAGATCTACCTGTTGCCTTTGTTGCCACCGCTGCGAGCATATCCTCAAATGAGAAAGCCCGTAGGGTGTCTATAAAATAAGTCCTTGCAAATAGGGATTACTTTAGGTGACTCTAAATGATCTTAGAATTGTGCTTCTACCAGATATTTTGTAGGCCCCATCCCATGTATACAATAGTACTGGGTCCTGATGGTACTGGAGAACAACATGGATTGTAAAGTCTACCTCTGCAGTTTTGGTCTCCTTACTTTGTGACCTCATTTGTTGCTCGATTTTATGGGCTAATACTTGACTTCGTGCTATCTTCTCTATTGTTTCTATTGCCACTGGTTTCGGTGACGGTGACGGTGATGGTGGATCAATTTTTCACGTTCGTTGTAGGTTTTACTGCTTCCTGTGTAGGTGCAACAACTTCCTTTGTTGGCAATGTATTTTCTTGCATTAGTGGTGCAAAACATCTTCCCCTTTTGAATCTTCTACTAGGTTTTCTTCCAGTGAAGTCTTACTGAATTACTATTTTACTCTTTGCTTTTTCATTGGTGTGCTCCACTTCACCTGTGGTTTTGCATCCTTCCCATGCAAAATTGTTGGTGCTAACTCTGGTAAGTCTTTGGGAGGGTCTAATCCTAGAATTTGCACTCTTGCTCTTAATGCTATGTCTAGAAATAATATGATGGCATGTAAGACCTTCAAAAAATTCTTGGTGGTCCCCATCAGGAAATTTTGAATACAGAGTTCCAAGTAAGTTGCTCAATCATAGGCAACTCCCTTCTCGATTCCTTGTAGATACGAAATCAACCATATTGGTAGATCCGAGCTTCTTTATTCCTCGGATAGCCTGACCATCAACACATTCATGATGCACTGTAACCTCGTATTTGCCAACCGAGTTTTCTTGACCCCTTGACTACCATATGTCAACAAGGCTTCAAACTCTTCCTTTTTTAGGATTGTAATACTTTGAATTAGTTGTGGGGTCTTCTTGGGGTCGACTAGTTCATTTAATATAGGCTATTCGAAATCTCTTCTAAATGCCTCGGCTAAGAAATCCACCACCAATTTTGCTTCCACATGTACTTTGATGACATTTTCACTAGAACATAGGTCAACACCTGTATCAAGTACTCTTTAGAGAAGTATTTGTCAAAATTAGAGACATGCAGAATGAAATTTACTCTAGTTGCCTTGATATTTTGCTTAATTGGATCATCTACCGATGCTTGTTCCCACCATTGTCAACAAAAATCTCCCTTAGCATGAATCCATGTGATCTCCTTAATTGGTACCTGATCCTTTTCAAATTGTTGCACTTCTTTACTCTTCTTTTCAAGGCTGCTTCTTGCGCATGCCCTTGTTTGCCCCAAGCCTTCCCTTGCTCTAGGTTTGGCAATTGTCCCCACATCACTCCTTCAGTCTAACCATGTTCTTGGTGATAGTGGAGTCGTTTTCCTGTGACCGACTCCGACAATTCTTC
The DNA here is from genome assembly GCA_028583015.1 of Wollemia nobilis. NCBI lineage: Eukaryota > Viridiplantae > Streptophyta > Pinopsida > Araucariales > Araucariaceae > Wollemia > Wollemia nobilis. The sequence goes on from JAQPPZ010017244.1 coordinate 749,911, forward strand.
GTCTCTTGGGGTTATCGATGTTCTACCTCCTCTAGAATGTTCGGGTTCATTGATCCGAATTTAGCCCGATCTCAACCTACTCATTCTTCCAAGCTCATGATAATCATCTTATCCGATGGCACCTCCTACTTGATGGTTTCTCCGCCATACGACTCCTGTCAAGACATTTTTATTAGACAACTCTTCCTATTTGATGACTCTCTACCAAATGGCTCTGCCTCAAACGACTATAGTTCAAACGACTACAGTCCAAATGGTTGCAGTTTAAACGATTGGTAGGTCAAACAACTGATAGGTCAAATAATTAGCAGGTTAGGTGGCTATGCCGTAGATGACTTCGCTTCAAATGGTTCCTTCTACAGATGACTCCTCCTTAGATGCTTGTAGATCCTGACAACGATTTTTTGAAATGGTTGAATTGCGTTGTAGCCAAAATTGGTTCATGTGATTTCTAGTGCTACCCTTCCGGCTAACTACGAATCATAGGAAAAAATAGCGTGCACTTGCAATGTTAATTCTATAATTTTTTACGAAGCTTTCAAATCTGTTGGGTGAATTGTGGCGTCTAAATAGTTTTCGTCTTGGACAACACACAAGTTATTATGCCTAACTTCCAACCTTGTTCTCCTCAACGAATGCTTTCCCTTGAACTAATGTCTACAAATTCTTTACAACAAATGAACAATCCCTCCTTGCGTTCAATTTATGGACTTCGTTGCCACCCATGCAACTGCATGTTTAACTACCACTTTTGCCCTTAACTTCCACATGTGCACCACATCGCTACCTTTGCATGCGATTGTCATATTTTTTCCCTTTCTCATCCTTTTCTTTATTATCTTTTTATTATTGTCTTTTTTTTTATATTTTTGTCTTTCTTATTTTTGTCTTTTTATTTTCATTTTATTATATTTTTTTAAAAAATGCTTTTTTTCTTTCACCTTCGCCTGGTGAAGCGCATGGCAATACCAATGCGGAATTCCAGTGTTTCTGATGACCTTTCCTCTTGTTGATAACTACAAGTCCCTTAACTGTTGAAGTCATCGTCGTCATACATTGCTTCAGTCTGTTTGCAATTTCGGTGATTTCCTCCGCTTTGGAGAGTCTTCCTTTGTGGCTGCTCTTCCTATCTATCATTTCTCATTCGAATGATATGCCAATATTCTTATCCTCTATCAGACGACTTCTTCCTTCTGTTGGTGGATGTCATTGTTCCCTTGAATCAGTCCCGCTGTCGGTGTCCTGACGTCCTCCCCTTCTGGCATCACTCTAACTAATTTCACTTGATCTGCCATCCTCCGGACGAGTTTTGTCATCTACAGGACGAATTAGTCATAGGTAGCCATCATATAGATAGCTTCAATCATCTTTAAGATAGATCAGTCCTAGGCAACCGTCATCCAGATGGGTTATATCGTCTTTAAGACGGATCAGTGTTGGGAAACCATCATCCAAACGGATTCTGCTATCTTTAAGACGTATTAGTCTTGGGTAGCTATCATTCAAACGGGGTCTTCTATCTTCCAGACTGATTCTTTCAGTCCTTCCATCTTCCTGGCGGATAATTATGTTGTCATCCATGTAGTAGAATCCAGTCTTGTTTTGCTCTTGACGACTGTCTGTCCTTTCGATTGGATGGTGGTTTCCTTGTCGTCCGTTATTTCGATGGATCCTTCTTGTGGCTTGCCCTTTGCCTTTGAACTTTTGTTCTTTCTTGGCATGCCTGATTTTGTGTTGGATTTCTTGGAGATACGTGACCTATATTTTTGAATCTATGTCTCACTCGAGCTTGCTCAAATCGTCCTCCCCCTTTCTAGTCAAATCTCTTTAATGTTGGGTTGTCACACTCCTAGCTGCTCGAGATTTGGCTAGTCCCTTGAACGTTCGTGGCGACGTCTTCGATTTCTACGAGCTTGTTGAGGTAGATCTGATGGTCTATCCTCATGAATTCATAGTTGTTGGTTGGTTTGAACTATGTCTGTAGATGGCCCTTATGGTCCATTTTGCGGACTAGTCGACCTATGGGTAGCAGGAGGGGAATTTCTTCCTCTCAAGCTATCGGGAAGGAGACCAACCGAAATCCTCCTTGGTTAGGCATAATTGGGTTGCCCAACAATCCTGACAAACTTCCAGAGTTACCCAAGTCACCTCTATTTCTGGTATGGTCAATAAGTTCTACTCTAGTGTTTGGTTTTGCATGATCTTGGGTTTTAAGTGTCAACTGCCCCATAATCCTTAATTTTCTATTTGCCCTTCCTCTCCACCTCACTTCTTCAAAGTGTCTCTGAGGTGCGCATTAAGCTAAGGCATCTCTATACTGGTTTGAGAAGACGAAGTCCGTACTTGAATCATTCCCTTCTCCTACAATATTCATTGGCCAATTTGAGGTTTCCTGAACCCTTCTTTGCAATTGTCTCACTTCTCTCCTTTGTCTTCGCAATTCATACATAGCAAGCCAATATACTACCACCTCTCGACATTTTGTTGGACTTTTGATTGATTCATATTCACTACTTGAATGATTCCCCATTCTCCTTTCCTCTTCCTCTTGAGGTATTAGTGGTTCCTCATTCTCAATCACTTGGACCGTTTCGAGGAATCGAACCCCTACTTGCCGACTTTGGACTTTGTCCCTTTGTCTTCTTCGTTTCGGATTGGGACTTGGGTAGGGCATGTTAGGGTCCCTAGGAATATTTTCATCACTACTTGATTCTTCTAGCCATCCTCCATTCCCAGGTTGTTCGAGTACTTCTCTAACATCCCTCCACAAAATGGTATTTGTTTTTTCTCTGCTTATCTGATGTCTTGTATTGTTAACAAGACCTTGATGTGGTTCCCTTATCCTATTGTTCTGGAAAAATCTCATGGTTCGTTGTCTTTGGGAATGTCTTGTTAATGGTGAAGTAGTACTTGAAGAGTCTTCGATATTCAAAAGAATCCTCAATGTTGCTGAAGATGAACTACCGAAGTCCAAGGAAAATAGGCTACTTTTTGAAGGTACTTCCTCATTACCTTCTACACTTCCCCTTAGCTCTCCTTGTTGCCTCTCTAGTTGTTCAAATTCATCCAATTTGGCTCTTCGTACTTCTCATTCCTACATTCACTGCATGGTTTCGTCCAACTCTTGAACCACTTGTTCTTGTAATTGCGCATTGTGCATCCTTAAAGTTTTGTATTCCTCCTGCAACCTATGTGTTTCCCTAATCATCTGTTGCAAAACTCTTGATTCCTCATTTCCCTCTTCTTCCACTTCTAGTTCTTGCTCTTGCAATGTGATATTTGTGAGGGTCTGAAGTCGTTCTTCTGCTTCATCCCTTGGAAATATGACATGAACTTGTAATCGCCTCTGCTCTCCTTCGCGAGGTTCCAACTCCCTCTACTCGATTACAAGTTCTCCTTCCGCTCCAAACAACCACTCCAGGTTTGTTGGTTCTTCATCTCTAACAATCCCACTTGGTTCTCCATGTTCGTAGGATCGTATCCCTGGTCGTGATTCCTCTATTGTTCTTCCAAAAGTGTCTCTCGATGTTTCTAAGTTGATCACATTCACCTATGCCTGTGCCTTGTACACTTTCAACTTAGAACCATTTACAGTTTTGGGGCAAACTATGCCATCCAATTTCTTTAACCGGACAACCCCATTGTCTAGTACTTCTTCCACTTGGAAGGGTCCAAGCCATAAAGTTTTTAACTTTCCTGGCTTGATTTCTCGTTTTCCATTGTATTTGAGCACTAAATCATCGATCTTCAAATCCATCTTCCTAAGATGCTTATCATGCCAATACTTGCATCTTTGTTGAGCAATATTTGTTGCCCATTGTGCCATCACCCTCTTTTATCCTAACTATACTAGTGTTATGAGCCTTTCTTCCATGCTCTCTTTGTCATTTAGGTGATGCTCTATTGCTATTCTTAAACTTAGTACCAAAAAATTGACTAATACCATCACATCTTGCCCGTACATTAATTGAAAGGGTGTATGGTTTGTGGTCGGTTTGAAGGTGGTCTTGTATGCCCATAGAATTGTTGGCAAGCACTCCTCCCAATCAACGCCTTCTACACCACATGTTTCGCACATAATCAAAATCGGGACCTTATTTGTTGCTTTTTCTTGCCCATTTACCCTGGGGTAATATGGGCTTGACAAGGAATGGAATATCCTAAATTCCTTTGTTAAATTTTGAATAATTTCATTAACGAAATGGCCAAATCTTCTATAATAACCAATTGTTCCTAAGAAGGTCTTCACCAAACTTACATCATGTGGCTCTTCCATCAACAATATCACTCGTATTTTATCTGGGTCAGGCTTCAAACCTTCCTAGCATACAATATGCCCTAACAACTTCCCATATGGCACCATTAATACGCATTTGCTTGGATTTAACGGTATTCGAGCTTTCTTGCACAAGCTCATACATTCTTCTAGTGCCTTCAAATGCTCTTGTATCTTGCCATATATTGACTAATTATCTAGAAAGGCTTTGAAGTTACCTGTGGATATTTTTATCAAAAATATATAATATGATTCTTTGAAAAGTAAGTGGTGCATTACACAATCCAAATGACATGCGGTTATAAGCATATATTCCATTTTCCACTATAAAACTGGTTTTTAGCTTATCTTACTTTACAATACTTATCTGGTTATACCTCGAGAATCCGTCTAAAAACAAATAAATTTTGTGATTGGCTACTTCCTCCAAAATCAAATCCGTGAAGGTAATTGGGAAGGGATATTTTATAGTAATTGAGGCTCCAAAAATCCACACAAATCTAGATTTTATTTGCCTCTCTCTTCAAGGTAATCACAATTGGTGATACCCATTTGCTCATCGTAACTTTGAATATTATGCTTGCATCAAACATTTTCTTGATTTCGATATTCACCAAGGTTGCATATTTTGGATTCATTCTATATGGTTGTCTCCTTACTGGTTGTGTGCCTTTGATTAAAGGAATTTTATGTACACACAACTCCGGTGGTACTCCCTTCAAATCTCTATATGTCCAAGCAAAGACATCCTTGTCCTTCGCAAAAATCTTGAATGTTGTTGCTTTTAGTACAGGATCCAAATCATCCCTGCATTTAATCATTTTCTCTTCGCTTTCTCCCAAATTAACTTGAACCATTCTTGGTTCGTCATACTTAATGGACTCAGGTTCGATTGCTTTTAGGACATAATTAGGATGGGTTGGCTTATCCTCAATTACTGCATATCCCATCGTATATTCTGCAAAGTTCTTGGAAAATGTCCACTTTTCCTGTTCTTGGTCCTTTACTGCTGATTTCTTTTTGCTACTTTCTTCTCTCTAGGGCTCTTTCCTTTCAATTCCTTGAATTTTGTGTTTTGCATTGATGCATAAACATTGTGGAGAAAACACTTAATAATCCTCCATTTTCCAATGGAGTAAGCCTTTATCCTCGTCATTCTCATCTTCAGTGCATTCTTCTAATTGCAATACTCCTTTGTCCGGTTCATATCTCGTTTCTCCATCCGATGAGGAACTTTTTTATTCATCCGAAGTTGCAATATCTTGGCTTACTTTCTGGTTCTTTAGATTAATCAAGTACATGTGCTGGCCTTTCTTGAAGGTAAGATGTTCTTTCTCCCAGTTGTGGTTCACCTTTGCTGTTCTTAGCCACCCACGTCCGAGTAATGCATCATATGCAGGTTTTTGCATAGCAATTACAATGAAATCTAGAATGAAATCTTGTTCCACTATGCGCACTTTTTGGCTCATCAACACTCTTGTTTCGATACCATATTGGTCAGCTCCATATAACTTGAAATTCAGAGATCTTAGTGTTGGTTGGCCAATACTCTGCCATGTTTTCTTCGGCATCATGTTTACACTTGATCCTTCATCAACGATTACTTGATTTAGCTTATGGTCCAATATCTCCATGTGAACCAAAGTTGGTTTTTTCCTACTTCAATCATTAGTATTGTAGGATTGATAAATTGTTCTTGCTTGATATTAGCTACCTATTGGACTTCCTCCCTCTTCTTTGCTTTTATCACTTCCTTGACTATAGCGTATAATTCAAGTATTGCACTAAATAGTCTTGATACTTTGACTTCCAAAGTATTGAGTACTTGTGTTACCAAGTGTTCGACTGATGCTTGTTTATCTGTTACGATCTTCATCTTCTTCAAGGATTTCTCTTGGACTAGCCTTCCCTACTTTTCTTTATCCAATTCTATCTTAATCATTTCCTGAGCTTCTTGCCATTGTTATTTTTCCTTGGTAGGATTCAAATATTGCTCCATTTTCCTAGCATGAGCTCTGGTTACCGCTAGGACTTCTTTTCCTTTTTCCATCTCATTACTAACTTCCCCAATGTCAATCCAATTGACATTTTGTGTACCACTTGTACTTGCTTTATTTGGGCAATTTATCTCTTTATGGTTTCCTGGCCCACACCATTGACACATTTAGGTAGCATTGCTACCATTGGTATTATCTGCATTCTAAGGCTTGAGGCAATTTTTTGCAAAGCGTCCCCATTCTTGACAATTTCGACATTGAATGATTGGTCTTCCCTTAGAGTCATACTGTAGATGACTTTGTCCACCTTGTCTTCCCCCTCAACGATTATTCCTAAATCCGCAACTCGTTGCACCTTGTCCATTTTTTGAGGTGTTTGGTTGTTCCTCCTATTGTACTATCATAATTTAATGTCTTGCTCCTTTTAGATTGAATGGATAATATGCCACCAGATGCCCTGCTTTTTCGCATATGTTGCTATACACATTTTTTTGGTAGTTGACATTTGTATGTCCTTCCACTTTGCAGTCTGAGCACCAAATATCTTTTCGGTCTTTCCCCACTTCTCCTTTAACTTTCATGATTTTATCGAATTCTATTCTAAAGGAGTGTATGGCGCTTTGGACTGTCTTTCGTGTGGTTGTAGGAATCGTCATTCCTTGAATGTCCTTCGATTCTTGTTGTTGTTTAGTTAGATTTGCTTTCAATTTTTCCTTTTTCGAGAACTTCTACGTACATGGAGGATGGTACTGCTTTCATTTTCTTTCTATATTTTGGTAGAAGTTCGTCTAAAACCAACTTTTCACCATTCCATCCGCTGGTGGCATTTGCATTTTATCAGCCAATTGTTTCAATATCCTATTATAACTTTTGACATCTTCATCTAGCTTTTGTTTAGTTGCAAAAATCTTAGTAATGATCTTTGTATCATCCCTTAGTGGTCGGAATTCCTCTATGAATGTGTCTTTTAAGACATTCTATTGTGTAAACTATTGGGTACTCTCTTTAGGTACCAATCCATAACCATTCCTTGTTAGGTGGCTGGAAAGAGTTGCAACCATTATGTTGATTGTGATACTCCATTTGCCCCTCAAATTGTAATACAAGTACCTATATGACATGCTAGGTCTTCTTTCCCTTCCCTAGTGAAGGGTGGGAATTTCTGTTTGCCCGCTCAGTTGGCAATATTTGCCATTGGGACTCTTCCAATATCGTCAACACTTGATGACGATTCTTGTGTTGTTCTATTCCACTCCCTTTCCGTTGTAGGTGGTTCAAAGTCTCGTTCAAGTATGTGTTCAAATAGCCTTCTCCCCAACTCACGTATGTCACTACTTCACGACCTCCTTTGTGAGTACACGAGGTGTGTTCTGGTCTTCCTCCCCAAGAACCCATACGTAGTTGCTCTGGTACAAAACTTTTATATTTTGCATCCGTTGGCTAACTCCTCTTTGCTAGATTAGGTGTTACCATCCGCTCCACTTCCAATGTTAGGTATGTCCTCTGCTATTTGATTTTGTACCTCATTCTTTGTTGTTAATAGTAATGTTTCCCACATTTATCACCCTGCTCTTGGACTCTCATTGTCCAAGGAATTCCACACACACTTGTTCCACCTCTGGTTATGAAACTTCGTCTTGAATTTGTGTTCTTTGATTTGTCAGTCTCGCACTTTGCCTAAGTGGTATTTGATTCCTTCCTCATTGGTCTTGTAGCCTAGAATTTGTCATTCACCTCTTTGCCTTGTCACGTTTAATTCTTCCTTGACCCGAAGTTGATCTAGGCAATGACGCCAAATGTAGATAGGGGTGAGTACCTTTCTAGGACAAGGGGATGACAAGTTTTAGGAGAGGGAAGGATGACAAACTTGGTTAATAATCATAATGCTATATTATATTGCAGATCACCCTGATGGATGACTGATTGGACAAGACAGATAGCCAGTGACTGATTACTGTAGATGGGTTAGCTTAGAAATATTATTCCTGATGGGTAAGTGTTGTGGCTAATCCACAACACGCCCCAAAATTGGGGACCCACCTTTTTGCAGGTTTTCAGAGAAAATCCTAGTGACCCAGATGCTAAAATGAAGAAAAGGGGCAAAAAATGCACAAGTGTAGAAAGTGTCGCGAAATCGCGACATGTCACAAAAAATGCGACATGTTGGAAAAGAAAGTGTCGCGAAATCGCGACAGTTGCGCCGTCGCGACCGAAACCAGAAAAGTGTCGCGAAATCGCGACGTGTTGTGCGGTCGCTACCAAAAGCAGAAAAGTGTCGCGAAATCGTGACATGTCGCTCCGTCGCGGCCCAGAGAGGAGAGAGAAAGGTAGAATGAAAACTGTAGCGAAATCGCGACGTGTCGAAAAATCGTGGTCAAAGCAGTCAACGGCAGCAGGTGGGCAGAACGGTCGCGAAATCGCGACGTGTTTGATTTTCGTGGCTCGAAAGCGGGCAGAGGGCACAAATTGGAAAGGCATCGTGAAATCGCGACAAAACTGGGACATAGGTGCATAGTTCGAAAGGCGTCGCGAAATCGCGACGTGTCGCGTTTTCGCGGCGCACGTAGATAAAAAGGCCTAAGTGACAAAATGGTAGCGAAATCGCGACGTGTTGGAGTTTCGCGGCTTGAAGGCGGGCAGAAGGCACAGAGTACAAAATGGTCGCGAAATCGTGACAAAGCCGAGCAAAAGAGTCTTAGGCCCAGCAGTGTAGCGAAATCGCGACAAAATCGGAGACAAGGCACTTAAGTCGAAAGGTGGGTCGAAATCCGGACGTCGCGTTTCGCGCGGATGGATAAAATAGCCTAAGTAGGAAAATGGTAGTGATTTCGCGCAACTTTTGGTGAAACGCTTCAGCCAGGAAAAGACGTCGTGAAATCGTGACAAAAGGTGAAGACCATGCCCGAAGAGAAAATGGTAGCGAAATCGCGACAGTTTGCGGAGAGATGGTCCGAAAGAGAAAACGGTAGCGAAATCGCGACAGGTTTTGACAAAGTGTACGAGAACAAAAACGGTAGCGATTTCACGACAAGTTGCGATGAGATGGCCCGATGGATAAAATGGTCACGATTTCACAGGTTTTGACAAAGCGTACAGAACAAAAACGGTAGCAATTTTGACAGGTTGCGGTGAGAGGGCCCGATGGAGATAACGGTAGCGATTTCACGATCGGGTTGCAGTCGAAGCGTACGGAGAATGAAAGCGTCGCGATATCGTGACATGTCGCGATTTTTTGGTGAAACCAAAGGAGCAAGGCTGCATGCTATTTTTGGTCATGATTTTCAAGGAACCGTTACGAAACTACAGGAAACGCTGAACACGTGGTGCAAAGGCAGGAGGATCATTGTAACGCTACGGATCGACTGTTACATTTAGCAGAGAAAGTCAAACGTTTCAAATTCAAGCGAAAGGTCAAAAACACCAAAAAGCGGGAAATGAAACGAAGCGTTAAGGGAAGGAAACGAAGCGTCGCAGAGCAACCAAGAGCCGCAGCAGAAGGTTTAAAAGCCGAAGTGAATGTGGATACAGGGGCTGGAAATTGTAGCAAGAAAGCATTATTTTTAAATAAAGGAGTTATTTGGCAAGAGCAACTTTTGTGTGCAAAACCAAAAGGAGATTGAAGCTATTACTATTGTTTTCTCTGTTAATCTTTATTTTGCATTATTTTCTCTTGTATCTATCCGTTTACGCCATGAGATGGGTTACGATAGGTGAATGACGAGAATGATGCAATTATTTTCTTTCCTTAGAGTCTTGCATCTGATTTGATTTGATTGTGTGTTAGTATAGGTCTGTTAGGTCAGGTTGTTTTAGAACTTCGTCTCACAACTTGGGGTTTTGCAGGGAGGAGATTGCTAACCGAATTAACGTCCTGTTTTAGTTTTCCAGCTGATTTTCATAAGCAATGTTGCGGTTCTAGGTTATGATATTATTTTTTTACTTTTTATTCGAAGATTGGCATCTCGGATTCTGGTGCATTCCAGGATACGTTTTATATTTCTTACTAACTCCAAACACTAACGTAGAAATAACAGAACATTTAAATGAAAGATAAAATGAACCGATTAATCATAAAATGAACCTCATGCTAAAGGCACGGAGCTTAAAATGAAGTGGCCTATACCACGCATGTTTTCATTTAAAATCCTTCTTTAAGCCAAAGATAAAAGAGGTTGCTAATTCATTCTAGGGAGGGTTTCATTAATTTCAAGATCATAAAAGAAGAAAGGGTTTTTATTCTTTCTTTTGCTTTATGCTGTTAGATTGTTTTGACAGATTAGGGTTACAAAGTTTGTTGGGAATCATCAAAGGCCCCTTGTTAACAGTTACTTGCAGAAAATAAGTTGTTCTAGATTACATTCATTTATTTGCATTTTGTCTTAATTGGTTATATGCATATGAATGTTTGTTCACAGGAAACTTGGAGAAATTAAAATAATAAATTTTCTTTGCAAGGAAGAGTCTGCGGGTTTGAGACTCCAGTTGCGTGTTCATTTTGTATTAGGACAAAATATTCACTCAACATTTTGGCGCTAGAAGGAGGGCCTTCTTTATTGCTTTGTGATTTTTGATTTGTTCTAACAATTAATGTGGGTAGTTTTGTTTCCACTTATTGTGCTTGCAGGTATAACATTTGGATACTGTATTTTGCAAGCAAGTTGAGAGAAGTCTTTTGAGTTCTAGAGTTTCCAAGCTGGCCCAACCTGAGTACATTGCTACTAGGTCTAAAACCACAGGGGAAACTATTTTCCAAAGCCTTTCTCCCACTGCTAGGAGGCCAAAAAACAAAACATTAGAGATCGAAATACCACCCAGTATACTTGAGTTAGGGATTTCTTTAGACTCAAGTACATCTAGCGGGCCTGAACCTTTAAGTTCAAGTGCGACAGTAACACCCGTGATATCTGTCTCCATAGTTCCAAGCGTTCCAATTGTTCCCACAGGGTTAACACCTTTGAATAACATGGCCCAACAACAACAACAACAACAACAACAACCACCTGCCCTCTGGTATGGTGCGCAAAGTTCCCCTTTAGATATTCCGAGGGCAGTCCATGACTTGCCTAGAAACATTGAAAGGGGATTACCCAAATTCTTGCACGATGGTCCCACAACAGTAGAAGATCATGTTCAAATCTACAAGGACTATATGTTTAGGCAAGGGGTTACTCACGAGGATGTTGCTTGCCGAGTTTTCCCTGCTAGTCTAGACCCCACGGCCAATGAATGGTATCGAAATCTTCCAGCAGGGTCCATCACTTCATGGGCCCAATTAGAAACCGCTTTCATTAGCCAATTTAGAATGTTATTGGATCCCTCCATAATCTACAATCTATTCATATCATGTAAAATATTACCCAATGAGCCCATACGAACATTTAACCAGAGGTTCCAAAAACTATACACGAATCTGACTCGTCACTTTGCGGTAGATCCTGCGGTCGCCTTGCAATTATATTTTGGAGCCTTGGATCCTTTAACGTCTTTGTTGACTAGAAGGAACCCTCAGGTTACGACGCTTCCTTTGGCCTATGCAGAAACAATGACTCTCGAACAACAGATGAACCTGCCAGGAGCAGGATTGTCTCAATTGACTGGGATGGGACAATATGGTCCATACAGTCAATTTGCCATGATGAACCAGTTAATGGCACCACAGGTTCCTATGATGAACAATTTCCAAACACCCACCCAAGTGACGCCATTTCCAGGTTATCCGAATGCCTCTGTTCAAACGCAGGGATTAATTCAAAATAGCCCGATGGGTTTGCCCGGGTTCGGCATGGGCAATAATTTGTTGACCATGCCGGGGTTTGCTCCGATTAGCACGCCAAGCCCAACGACTTATCCAACAATCACTCCCATTCAAAGTGTGAATCCAGGATGGAATCCACCTGCCCAGACCCAAGCCATTGTACCTATTCCAGAGGTGGCTAATGCAGCAAACACAACTGGACCCGGAATTACAGTGCCTCAACCACAAGGGTCCGAATCCGCCATAGAAAACATGAAGGAAACCTTGGCCAAAGTTTTGGTCACGGTGGGAAATGTCAATAAAAAAGTGGACCAAGCCATGGGTCATAACCGGCCTCATAACCATAGAGGAAAAGGAACATACAACACGCAGCCGAATAATGGGCGAGTACCCAATCCCGTAGCCAATCAGGCAGATGTCTCGAAAGATTTTGGAGAATCGGGACCTTGTGACAATGATTGTATGCACTGTGGCCACGGGAAGCATGAGTCTATATTGACTGAGGTTATACATTCCCAAGAAAGTGAAGAAGAGGAGGATGTGGAATTTTTTGGAAACGAAGATGAAGAAACATTGGAAGTTCATGCCAACAAACGTTTTGGGAAAGGAAATCACAAGTATTACACTAGGAGTTCTAAGGAGCCCAAAACTTCCTCTACTCCTCCAAACAACCAATTACTTCCTCCTGATTTCAAAGGAGATGTCAATCCCCCTCCTCCATCCATGGTGGAAAAGTCTAAGATGGTGCAAAATATGTCAAATTCAGAAAAACCCACTTATGACTTGGTGGAAGACATGAAGAAAACTAAGGCCAATGTCTCAATGTATGACATGTCCCGATTATTAGGCCAAGAAGTAAGTCCACCAAAAATATTAGATCCATCTGCCCAAGTTCATGAAGCTAAAAGTGCTGAGTCCCGATTGGTTTTACAAAAGGAAAAACGAGATATACCTCCTTTTTTGATAACCATTAGAATTGCAGGTAAAAACCTCGCACAATTGTTTAATAGATTCGGGGCCTCGGCTACCATCATGCCCCTAGAAATCTGTAAAAAATTGGGATTTACACCAAAACCTTCTAGAAGCGAGGGTGGTGCAGTTGGATAGATCAACCATGGAGGCGGTGGGATAATTGGGTGATGTTCTTATTCAAGTCAATTCAGAACCCAGGGTTCAACATCACATAGACATATTGGTGCTCGACATTCCTATCAAATATGGCATGGTTTTGGGAAGAGATTGGAGTAAGAACCTGAATGGTTACATTGTGACAGATTCTTCACATATGTGGTTGCCGTGGAGGGGAGTGGCCAATCAAATTCGGATTGATAGTGAACCTAGGCTCAAGGAGATGATCACGGAGTACAACAAACCGAATGAGATCCAATACATTGAAGCAGAGCTGGGAGCATATTGTTTGGACATAGAAACGCCTGAAAGTTCCCAAAATGAAAGAATTGGGTGCAACGTTACTGAAGGACATCAGGACATTTGGACTTTAAGATTTGATGGATCCAGGTCCAGACAAGGAGCAGGAGCCGGTGTTGAATTGTCATGTTCGGATAAGGAGCCTATGTTCGCTGCATACAGACTGCAGTTCCCTGCCACCAACAACATGGCAGAGTACGAGGCCTTGATTCTCGGACTTCAATTGGCCCTTCGAAAAAAAGTTAAGTGTATCAAGGTCCTTGGTGATTCGGAACTGGTGGTAAAACAAGTGAAGGGACAATACGTATGCAAAGACAGGCGGCTTAGACTTTACCGAACCAGGGTTAGAGATTTAATAGACGAGTTTGATGCTTTTAACATATCTCTGATCTCTAGAAAAGGCAATCGTCTGGCAGATTCTCTAGCCGTAGCTGCGAGTATGTTGAAACCAGTGGACCATAAGAAATGCAAGAAATTCTCCGTAGAACTGGTCCCTTGTCCCTCAATACCAGACAATGTCACGAATTTCCAAGTGTTCGATAGTGACAGGCACATATTCCATTTTGTCACTAATTCTGGTATATTTGAAAAGCAGGTTATAGATGAAGATGAGAGGGATTTAAAGGAGGCAGATTTGGAAGAAAGAATTATTGGAAAAAACAATAAGATGCCAGATGAGATGGCTTCGTTAGAAAAAACCTTCGATATCGGATACCAACCAAGAGAAGGTAAAAAGGTTCCACCTCCCGGAGAAGCCTGTGATTTGGTTAACATTGGATGTGCAGAAAACCCTCGAGAGGTATTCATAGCAAAAGCATGTACCAAGCAGGAGAAGGATTCCATTGCCAATGCATTAAAAGAATACATAGACTGCATAGCTTGGAGTTATAAGGAGTTGAAAACCTATGATCAGAATGTCATAATGCACACGATTCCATTGAAGCCAGATTCCAAACCCTTCAGGCAAAGACAAAGGCGAGTTAATCCATTATTAGAACCCTTGATAGAGAAAGAGGTGAAGCGACTGTTAGAAGCTAAGATCATATTTCCTGTTAGGCATTCCACATGGGTTGCTAACCTGGTCCCCGTGAGGAAAAAGAGTGGAGAAATAAGGTTGTGTATCGATTTTAGAAATCTTAATAAAGCCTCCCAAAAGGACAACTACCCGTTACCCACCATTGATGAAATACTCCAAAAGGTAAACGGGTCGGAGATGATGTCATTCCTGGATGGTTATTCGGGATATAATCAGGTCCTTATCCATCCTAGTGATAGGATGAAAACTGCTTTTACCACAAAGTGGGGCACCTTTGCATATAGGAGAATGCCCTTCGGACTATTGAACGCAGGTGCCACTTTCCAGCGAGCTATGGACTTTGCTTTTAAAGGGCTCATAGGTAAGTGCATCATTGTCTATGTAGATGACATTCCTGTCTTTTCTAAGAACAGGGAAAACCACGTCAGGGATCTTAAGAAAGTCTTTCAAAGATGCAGGGAACATGGCATTTCTCTCAACCCAAAGAAGTGCATTTTCGGGGTGACGGAAGGAAAACTGTTGGGGCATATAATATCTAAGGATGGAATTTCCATTGACCCTGAGAGAATAGAAGCCATACAGTAGATTCCTTGTCCCAACAACAAGAAGGGGTTGAGATCATTTTTTGGGAAGATCAATTTCGTCAGAAAATTTATTGCAGATTTTGCAGAAATAGCAAAACCTTTGAACGACATGTTAAAGAAAGAGGTCCAGATCAAGTGGACAGATGAAAATATAGATGCTTTTAAAAATATCAAGGACGCGATTTCTAAAGCCCCGATTTTAGTGAGTCCCGATTATACGAAACCTTTCTATATCTACACATTTGCTTCAGATCACTCCTTTGCGAGTGTTTTAACTCAGAAGAGTGAAGGCAGCATTGAAAATCCCATTGCCTTCCTGAGTAGTCCTCTCAAAGATGCGAAACTGAGATACTCTATCTTGGACAAGCAAATGTATGCTCTGGTTAAGACTGTAAAAAAATTCAGGCATTACATAGTCCACAGTAGGGTCTTTGCTATCGTCCCAGATCCTGCAGTCAAAGCCATGTTCATACAGAATGAATTAGGTGAGAGACGTGGTAAGTGGGTTTCAACTTTGCAGGAGTTTGATCTTGAGATTCAGTCGATGAAGATAGTGCGGGGGCAAGGGTTGGTTAAGGCAATAGCAGAACAGGATCTCGCAATTTCATGTCAACATTATGAAGTCGCAGATATAACCAAAGATGAGTGGTATACAGATGTGGTGTATTATCTACTAAATGGTAAATGTCCACCGCATTTGAATTCTACTCAACGAAGAGCCTTGCGCTTGAAGTCTGCTAATTTCCTAATTAGATCCGGCACGTTATACAAGAAAAACCATGAAGGTATTTACCTTCGTTGCGTTGATCAAAAGGAGGCAGTGCGAATACTCGAGGAGTTTCATGGTAAACATGGGACAGGGCATGGGTCCGCTAATGCCACAGCCCATCAAATCCTCGGAGCCGGTTATTATTGGCCTCGACTATTCAAAGATGCCCATACTCATGTGAGGTCATGTCATACATGTCAAACTGCAGCCAATAGAGACAGGAGTGCTTCCATGCCTTTACAATCCGTAATCGAATCTAGACCTTTTGCACAATGGGGCCTGGATTTTGTTGGGATTATCAGTCCCAATTCATCCGATTCCCACAAATACATTCTGACAGCTACGGATTATTGCACAAGGTGGACTGAAGCTATCCCCACAAAGAATGCTACTTCGGAGGTTGTTATTAAATTTTTAGAGGATAACATTGTCACTCGGTTCGGGATGCCTAACTCCATTGTAAGTGATAATGGTTCAGCTTTTTCCTCTCTAGAGTTTGCTAATTGGGCCTTTGATAACAGCGTGAGTTTAAAATTCTCTTCCAATTATTATCCGCAAGGTAATGGATTGGCCGAATCATCTAACAAGAATTTGTTAAATGTCATAAAAAAATTGTTGGAAAGAAATCCGTGGGACTGGCATAACAAGCTTAAGTTGGCTCTTTGGGCCGACAGAATCAGAGTCAAAGAGGCAATAGGAACATCTCCTTACCATCTGGTTTATGGACAAGATCCCATTTTTCCTACAAATCTCAGGTTACAAACGCTGCATTTCATGAAAGATTATTTTGGAACTAATGATAAACTTGAGTCTAGACTAACACAATTAATGCATCTGGATGAAAAAAGGGATGAGGCTATGCTTCATTTTAGTAAACACCAGGATGTAGTAAAAATATGGTTTGACAAAAAGTCTAGAGCCAAGGCTTTTAAAATATCAGATCTAGTCTTGTTATGGGACAAAAGACATGAGAAGAAAGGGGATCATGATAAGTTTGACTACTTATGGTTGGGTCCGTACCAAGTTTCAGAAGTCCTAGGGGAAAACAGTTTTAGACTAAGAACCTTGGATGGAAAGGATTTGGCATTACCTGTCAATGGGTTGCACTTGAAACACTACTTCCAGGCTTGAAGCAGCTGGGTTTTGTATTATATGTAATTATGCCATGCTTTGTTTCTTTTGTGTGCAGATTTGATATTTAAGTTGTGTGTTCTTGACATGTTTAGGTTTGTATTAATGTTGTGCTTTGTTTCTTTTGTGTGTGCAGGTTGGACGTTTAGGTGGTGTGTTTATTTGACATGTTTTCATTGTTGTAAATAAAAAAAAAAAAAAAAGGAATAAAAGTTTGAAATGGTAACACATGCCTAAGATCGGGAGAATATGAAGCATTGGAATTATGTTGTAAAAAGCTCCACATATAACACGAAATGTTAATTAATATCGTTTGAGGCTTGTGATGCATAAAGTAGTCAGTTTTACAAATTATGGCAATACTTCATCTGCAATTCAAAGGGCAATGCATTCATAGTACATCTCACTTTGCATATACATGCCATCTTAGTTGCATATGCATTTCAGATACAAATCATTAAAGTGTGTTAAATCCTCTTAGGGTTATACTATAACATAAATAAAGAAAAAATCCTAAGGTTGGAAACTGAGCCCCGAGATATCTAGAACCAAGCACATTTTGTACACATTAAAAAAGATCTTGGGCAAAATGATCAAAACCTTGCTTGGAGGAAAAGGGTCAAGCGAAAGGAATATTTCATGTCTATCCTATTATGCAACATGATCCTTAAAACAGTGGTTTTTACCACTTCCATTAAGCTTAAAGCCTAAAATCAGAGTAGTAAGGATAGGGTTAAGTCCTCATCGAACTTAGGTTGAGGATCCAACTCCCCAAAGCTTTGATTTGACCTACATGGAGTAGTAAGGATAGGGCATAATTCTCATCTCGATTAGGTTGAGAATCTGATTCCCCAAAGCTCCTATGTCTCATTTCAAGATAAAACTTGGATTGGAAGGATCGTACTACTTGTCCTCTGCAAAGGATGGGTAGTCATCCCCAAGGTCTAAGTAATAAAAATAATATTCTTCATTTTCATCTAAGACTTGGATTGGAAGGATCGTACTACATGTCCCTAGCAAGGATGGGTAGTCATCCCCAAGATCCAAGAAGTAAAATTAACTTTTTCCCATCTCATATTTATATTGGATTGAAAGGATCGTACTACTTGTCCTCTGCAAAGGATGGGTAGTCATCCCCAAGGTCCAAAGAAATGAAGTTAAGTCATGGATTATGGGGTTAGGTATGCCCATGCATGACAACATGTCTTGTCTAAAAAACAAGACCATTGATTGTTCAAAGGGTTAGACTAGCATGACCATTTCTTCCATAATTGGTTAAATCATTTTGCTCAAAGTGAGGTAATGAATTCCAAATCAGAGTAGTAAGAATAGGGTTAAGCTCCCATCTCGATTAAGTTGGGAGTCTGATTTCCCAAAGCTCTGATTTCACTTTCACTTACACATGGGTTCAAGATAGTAGTGACTCATAACCAACTTTGGGATCTAATAAAACAATTCATTATACACATGGTTGATCCTAAGAGGGTTTGACAATCTTGAATATTTGTGTATGATATTAGAAGGTCTATGCATTTGTAAAAGCAAAATCTCTAAGCATATTCATTAGGTTTCACAAATCATTTACAATCTCACACATGCATGCATGTAAAACTGACAATGGAATGTTGATCAAGTCCAAGCGATAAGGAATGAAAACAAATAGCACACACCGAGCTAATACTAATGATTCTGATGTTTCATGTACTCTTGATCTATCGGTATTTGTTTATCTTTTATGTGCTAACGCCTGTATCTAAGCTTGTATATTTCAGGTTGGGTTCTCACAAAAATGCTCTGGAGCATTTGACAGCAGAGTCGCCATTTGTTGTGGCTAATCCACAACACGCCCCAAAATTGGGGACCCACCTTTTTGCAGGTTTTCAGAGAAAATCCCAGTGACCCAGATGCTAAAAATTAAAGAAAGGGGCAAAAAAATGCACAAGTGTAGAAAGTGTCGCGAAATCGCGACATGTCGCGAAATCGCGAAAACGAAACCCACCCCACCAAAAAAAGGTCAGGCCAAATCGCGACGGTGGCCACCAAAAAAAAAAGTGTCACGAAATCGTGACATGTCGCTCCGTCGCGGCCCAAAGAGGAGAGAGAAAGGTAGAATGAAAACTGTAGCGAAATCGTGACGTGTCAAAAAATCGCGGTCAACGCAGTCAACGAGCAGGTGGGCAGAACGGTCGCGAAATCGTGACGTGTTTGATTTTCGCGGCTAAAAAGCGGGCAGAGGGCACAAATTGGAAATGCGTCGCAAAATCGTGACAAAACTGGGACATAGGTGCATAGTTCGAAAGGCGTCGCAAATCGCGACCCCCAAAAACAAAACAATCCCAACAAAGCACAGAGTACAAAATGGTCACGAAATCGTGACAAAGTCGAAAAAAGAGTTACTTACCAAAATCCACAAACAGAGACAAGGCACTTAAGTCGAAAGGTGTCGCGAAATCGTGACGCGTCGCGTTTTCGCGACGCGGATGGATAAAATAGCCTAAGTAGGAAAATGGTAGCGATTTCACGCAACTTTTGGTGAAACGCTTCAGCCAGGCAAAGACGTCGCGAAATCACGACAAAAAGGTGAAGACCATGCCCGAAAGAGAAAATGGTCGCGAAATCACGACAGTTTCGAGAGATGGTCCTGATAGAGAAAACGATAGCGAATATCGCGACAGGTTTTGACAAAGTGTACGCAGAACAAAAATGGTAGCGATTATCACGACAATGAGACGATGGCCGATGGATAAAATGGTCCGAATCCATTTAAAGAACAAAAATGGTAGCGAAATCGTGACAAGTTGCGGTGAGAGGGCCCGATGGAGATAACGGTAGCGATTTCGCGACGGGGTTGCAACCGAAGCGTACGGAGAATGAAAGCGTCGCGATATCGCGACATGTCGCGATTTCGCGACATGTCGCGTTTTCGCTGTGAAACCAAAGGAGCAAGGCTGCATGCTATTTTTGGTCACGATTTTCGAGGAACCGTTACGAAACTACAGGAAACGCTGAACACGTGGCGCAAAGGCAGGAGGATCATTGTAACGCTGCGGATCGACAGTTACAATTAGCAGAGAAGATCAAACGTTACAGATTCAAGCAAAAGGTAAAAGCACCCAAAAGCGGGAAATGAAACGAAGCGTCACGGGCAGTGAAACGAAGCGTCGCAGAGCAACCAAGGGCCGCAACAGAAGGTTTAAAAGCCGAAGTGAATGTGGATACAGGGGCTGGAAATTGTAGCAAAAAAGCATTATTTTTTAAATAAAGGAGTTATTTGGCAGGAGCAACTTTTGTGTGCAAAACCAAAAGGAGATTGAAGCTATTACTACTGTTTTCTCTGTTAATCTTTCTTTTGCATTATTTTCTCTTGTATCTATCCGTTTACGCCATGAGATGGGTTACGATAGGTGAATGACAGAATGATGCAATTATTTTCTTTCCTTAGAGTCTTGCATCTGATTTGATTTGACTGTGTGTTAGTACAGGTCTGTTAGGTCAGGTTGTTTTAGAACTTCGTCTCACAACTTGGGGTTTTGCAGGGAGGAGATTGCTAACCGAATTAACGTCCTGTTTTAGTTTTCTAGCTGATTTTCATAAGCAATGTTGCGGTTCTAGGTTCTGATATTATTTTTTACTATTTATTCGAAGATTGACATCTCGGATTCTGGTGCATTCCAGGATACGTTTTACATTTTTGCTAACTCCAAACGCTAACGTAGAAATAACAGAACATTTAAATGAAAGATAAAATGAACCAGTTAATCATAAAATGAACCTCATGCTAAAGGCACGGAGCTTGAATGAAGTGGCCTATACCACGCATGTTTTCATTTAAAATCCTTCTTTAAGCCAAAGATAAAAGAGGTTGCTAATTCATTCTAGGGAGGGTTTCATTAATTTCAAGATCATAAAGGAAGAAAGGTTTTTTTTGTTTTTCTTTCTTTTGCTTTATGCTGTTAGATTATTTTGACAGATTAGGGTTACAAAGTTTTCTGGGAATCATCAAAGGCCCCTTGTTAACAGTTACTTGCAGAAAATAAGTTGTTCTAGATTACATTCATTTATTTGCATTTTGTCTTAATTGGTTATATGCATATGAATGTTTGTTCACAGGAAACTTGGAGAAATTAAAATAATAAATTTTCTTTGCAAGGAAGAGTCTGCGGGTTTGAGACTCCAGTTGCGTGTTCATTTTGTATTAGGACAAAATATTCACTCAACAAGTAAGTTACAGACTCATGAGTCTATATGGGTTGCGATCAGATGGATAGACCTAGATGGATGATTGGAGTATCTATCTAATGGGTAGCTTCTAGACAAGTAACTTTTAGATAGATAACTTTTAGTCTAGATGGGTAGCTGCAGGGTCCAGACGGGTAGGCCTAGACGGATTCACAATGCTAGTTAACCTGTAATCTCGTAATTATCTTGCCAATCCTTGAACATGCCCTTGAGCACTCCTTGTAACTCTACACAACACACTTAACATTGGAAACACAAGTCTGCTTCCAATCTACTTCATAACATTCATAACTTGGATACCTGCAACACAAGACAATGCTCTTCACACAGATTTGCACAAAAGTAGAACAATTCTCATTGATGTATGGATATCTTTACAAAATGAATGGGGGTCTATATATAATATGACCTTGCCAGTTATAGCAACCATCGGTCCCTCAACGTCTCCAACCGAATACTTGTTACACACTTAACTAATCCTGCCCAAAACTAATAAGTCTGGAGCGTAACTAATCAGTCTAAGACTGAACTAATTAGTCCTTAACAACTTCAAACAAGTTCATGATGGCTAATTTATACGTTATTACTGTTCATACCCAAATACTACTAATCAGATTGTAACAATGTGATGGTTGACTACACATTACAAAACATTATGTGGGCATTTTGCCAAACAGTTCTGAATATTCATTTCTTCTTAGAACTATTGTCTACAACATGTGTCCAAATTAAAAAAGAGATGAAAACACCAATCAGGAGAGATTGGTCCAAGAAAAGAAATTAAAGGAACCCAACAAGATTGAAGAAGAGTGTAACAACCCAAAAATATAAGGGTTTTTTTAAAATATTTTTAACACCAAACATATACTTGAGAGGGATCTCTATATTCCAATCGACATGTGCATAATTACAAAGATATCTAAGCTAACCTAATGTTTAAAGTTGTTTGTCTTCTCTTTCCAACGAACTAACATTCTTTTCTAAAATCTACTTAGGATACACCCATATCTATACCATACACAAGCCTGTCTGTGTAGGTATACTATGCGTATTACGATAAGCTATTAGCCTCATTACTATGAGGTCTAACTTATATCATTCTGTCAAAAGTAGGGAACGTCCATCTCTATACCATACACAAGTCTATTTGTGCAGGTATACTATGCGTACTGCAATTAAGCTACCAATCCCATATTTGTGACCAGCTAACTTATTCCTTTCATAGATAGTCACAATCCTTTAAATATACTCTGTAGTAGAGTCTATTCAATTTCATATCTTTGAAAGGAAATCCTTAAATTAAGTTTACCCACGCTCGGTACTAAGGGATCCCATAATCCCTTAGGTTCCTTTACTCTACTTCTAGCACAAACTCATAATCATACTTAAATATCTATTTAGTTTATTTAACTATTTTAAACATTTAAGATCCTTCAAATCTTAGGAGGATAGTTATTAAACCTATCTACTAAATTCAAGCATGAAATAACATCTATAAAGAAACATTAGAAGAGATGCTTAAAAAGACGTCAAGATCTAGCTAAAATATTTTAACAAAATAGAATAGCTTGTGGAACTACAACATCAAGATAATATATAATTAACAAGAGGTACCTTTTCCATTCATTTAGCAAATCATTACATAGCGAAGTATAGTAGGAGTATTCCCATACTTAAAACGAATAAGTCATTACATCAATATATCAATAGCAGATTTCTCAACTAGAGCCTACCCCTTAATAGATTTCCTCATTAAGTCTTTACTATAACATAAATCAAAGGTAACCATCTTGGATCTTAAGTGTCCTCCTTGGTCCTTCTTGCTTGCCCATCGCTCAATTGATGGTGGTAAGGGATCAGGACAACTCATAGATTTTATGAAGCATGCAACTAGTGCATCTTTTAAATGACTCTTTAATCCAACGCATGTATAATTCTATATGCCAAATTGCAACTATACAATTACCAAATGCATTTTGTAAATCATTCACTCAACATCAAAAGGAAAGTCATCTATCAAACATGGGTAATTCAATATACCATCCTTTTATCAATAAAAGGTTCATGCTCTAACATAAAAGGCCATCTCTTAGATCAATTAAGGTTCCATAACCTTAATTAATTAAATACTTAACAAGCCCTTTCTTTAACTAATTAAGGTCCCATAACCCTAATTAATTAAATACTTAAAACAATCATTTCTTTAACTAATTAAGGCCCCATAACCCTAATTAATTAAATACTTAAAACAATCATTTCTTTAACTAATTAAGGCCTCATAACCCTAATTAATTAAATACTTAAAACATTCCTTTCTTTAACTAATTAAGGCCCCATAACCTTAATTAATTAAATACTTAATCTATTAAGATACCCATAAAAATCTCCTTTCTTTTTAACAAATCACTCTCATGACTTGGTTGGGAGGGATTCCAAGTGGAACCATTGTTCCCACTGGTGGTCTTAGATTTAACATAATCATAAAAATCTATTTTCTCTAACAAATCAATAACCATGACTTAATTTATTAACATAAACATGAAAATAAATTTTCTCTAACAAATCAATAACCATGATTTAATTTATTAACATAATTATGAAAATCTATTTTCATTAACAATCAAACTCATGACTTAATTTATTAACATAACCATAAAAATATTTAAATAACCACTTCCTCTTAATCAAAATACCAAGCTTTTGCATAAAAACAAATACACTATTTAAAAAAAAAGGGGGTTGGTTCAATTCAATAGTCAACTCCTTGGTCAGTGTACCAAATACAAGCGAATTAACAACACGAGGGTCGGGTTACGATGCGGACCAACAACAGGCTGACAATCGTACCAACTACAACCAAGTGATGGTCTTCATGACCACCACTTGGTGGATAACATACATAAAATGACTTCTTCCTAAAGTGGCGCTAGAGTGCCCCCCACAAGGAGAATGTGGGATAAACCAAAGGTGTATTACACAAAAGAGGTTCTACGATTTGTTAGGCTGAATGATGACCAAACGCTTGCAACTAACAGACAACAGACCAAATTCCATGTGTCCAACATCAACTCTCAAGAATGGGTTAGAGGATTGCGGGTTTAGCAGTTAATCCAAGTGCTTGACTTAATTTACACTTAGACGTCTGGGGAACAAAAAGTGAGCGTCAGGTCAACCCACTACCTATGTGGTATAATTTTCCCATAGACAGTCTAGGCTATCTCGAATTGATCGAAGCTCGACCTACGGGTGCCACACCAGCAAAGGAGGAAACCCTAACATGGAGGGCCCACAATCCCACACAACCTACCCCAACCAACGAATCTCCACGTGATAGGGTATGCAAGTTTAAAAGGGAGGACCAAGATATAATTTTTGATCAAGCCACCATAAGGACATCTCCTTGTGATAAGCACATACAGGGGCGTGCAACGCACAAGCATGAGGGACTGACGTTTATAGGATCATCGACGAGTTCCAACGTCGATCAAGGAGGGAAAACATTGGGCGAAGGCGGTTTAAAGGTAGAACTCCAGATTACTAATGGTTGCTCTCACAGACAACATCGAGGAAGCCAACTGGTTTAACTTGACAACTCAAGGGAATCACCCAATGCAACTGGTATTACACCATGGTTAAGACAAAGAGCACCCACGCGTCACAACACAAGGAGGACTATCAAGGATAGAAGGGCCAACACCTATTTTGCGAAAAATGGGAAGGATAATCCTTTCATGGTTACCCTTCGCATAATGAGCAACAAGGAGCATAAAGAGAATTGGCTCGATCACAACATATTGACTGCTCAACATCCACAACATCTTAAGGGAAAACGTTTCCCTATTTACTAAATAAATTGCTAAAGTACAACATAACACAATATTTTGTATTGAATTATCTATGAACAATTTAAACTATGAAAGGTGAAGGTCCCCAACTTGAGCTTCCTCGAAATGAAATCCTCCTCCAAATAGTCAACTCCCTACTTTTGTCTTTTGTTTCTTTCAGTTTCTCCAGAGGAGGAAAAAGAAGAAGAAAAATCCCCCTTCTTCCTTTCCTCGACCCTCTTAAGGAGGAGAATCTGTCTACCCTCCCCAAATTCTTCATTTTAACATAAATGTCATCTAACAACAATTATGTTGGTCTTACCCAAGCGACCAAAAGGAGATATTTTGAATCTAAAAAAATATATATTTCCTGCCTTCAAAATATCTCGCCTCTAACAAAATATTTCATTTCCAATTAAATATAAGTCTTTCTTTAATTAAATGAAAACATTATATTAAAATAAAAGTCTTTCTTATTTACAGCAAAATGTTCTTAAAAATAAAAAATAAAAATATTTCTTTACTTTAAACGGAACATTTTTCTATATAAAAAATATTTCTTTATTTTAAAACATTTTATTCTACTTAAATAAAAATCGTTCTTCATTTTAAATAAAACATTTATTCTAGTTAAATAAAAATATTTCTTTATTCTAAATAAAACATTTCTTTTTATTTAAGTAAAATCCTTTATTATTTAAAACATAGATGTTCTTTCCCCTTTAAATAAAAGCCTTTTGTTTTTAATTAAAATACCCATACTAATATCAAACATTAGTATGGTATTTTAAGCAGACTTAGGATTAATGGACCCTTTATGTCCATTAGTCCTTTCAAAGGTGTTCTTTACCCAATATTCTTACACAACATACATGTAAACAAATCGAACAATCAAGTGCATCAAACAAGGTGGGTGATTTATCGTCAACCCAATCACCTATCCTAGCCAAGGATTTACGATAGCTTCTAGGCTACCAAATTCAACTCTAGGTGTATGGATCGTCGATGATCACTCCTAGAAGCAAGAATGCATGTCTATATGAGGGTAGTCATTCATGTTACCCTGAGTTATCTAAATCATCACTTTCCTTTTCAAGTACCCCGTTCTTGATGGTCGACTCTACCTCTTCCATCCATGGATGTACCTGGTGCTGCACATTGACAATACATTAGAAGTGCCATATCCTTCAAATATAAATAAATACAAACAAATGCATAACCATTCAAAGCATCTAAACTAGACATCAATTAGTCATTTATCAATACATAGTCTATTAGGTAAAAGTCTTGCCAAAGTGGGGTATGACAAAGATGATGTAGTAATGAACTGGTTGGTCATGCAATTATTGGATACAAGTATCAAAGTGAAAGTATCTTGTTTACTAGGCATAAAATTAGAGCTATATGCAATGATAGGAGAGATGGTGCGGACAAGGAGAATGAATAAGTTGCAACACCCATTGGAAGTAATACAAGTATGGAAGGATTTGTATATTGATCTAACACTTTTGATGATAGATTTCAGGAATAAACCAACATTGGTTCTCACCTAGTTGTTGAATCACAAGTCGACTTGAGTATTTGTTGGAGGTTCAAGTGTAAATGTCTTGCCTAAAAAATATGGAAAGATTTGGGGGCACCATTTTTGTGGTCTTCCAACTTTTGGTTGTATGACACTAAATAGTATGAGATAGAGATGAAGGAAGCATTGATTGCACAAAAACTAGCCTGTGATATGTTGTAAGGATGCATATGGTTGCGCATAACACAGGTAAACCACAACTAGGAGAAGGATTATTTGAAATTCAAGAAATGCCAACACAAGTAGGTGATTAACTTGAAAAATCAATCCATAAGTGAAGAAATGATGACATATGATGAGTTTGAGAGTTCATCATTGAAGGATGAGAATGAACAAGAACTAAAAAAAAGTGTGCTTGAGTTGGAGGAATGTAGGGAGGATGAGGAGCACTTTGAAAACAAACTTCTCCATTGGTAAATGGAAGACTATGAAGTCTTCCAATCAAATTGTATGTGTATCAACACATAAGAAGACCAAGATGACAAGAGGAAATAGCAAACAACAAAAAAACAAAGAAGAAGAGAAGGATTTTTCCATAAAATTTACAAATTACAATGATGGTGATGCCTTGATTGATGAAAAGTCAACACATCCATTTGATATAGAGAAAGTAGCAAAATAACTTGACACTGTACAGTATGAAGGATCAAAGACAGTGCATGTAAACCTTTGTGAAGGAGACAAAGAGAAGATCCATTGTAGGAATAATTGGGATCCAGTCTTGAAAGTAGCAAATTTCAAAATATTCATGAAGTATAATGAGGAATTCACATGAACCTATAAGGATTTTAAGGCAATGTTGCTTGAATTATGTGCATTGGATTTTTTTGATTTAGGATGCATAGTCAGTATGAAGAAGGTTGTACATAATGAATCCAAAGTATGTTGTCTTAAGTCAATATAGAAATTGAAAAGATATTGGAATAATTTTCAAGGTGACTAAGTGAGTGGGTGTCATCAATTGTGATTAGTTTGAAGAAAGAGTGATAAGATCCACATTTGTGTTGATTTTAGAAGTTTGAATGTAGTAAATATTAAGGATCCATTTTTAATACCCTTTATTGGTTCAATATTGAAGAAGGTAAGTTGGACATGAGATCTATTCATTTTTGGATGGATTATTGAGCTATAACCATATCAGTATAGTCAAGGAAGATAGGTTGAATACTACTTTTGTAGTAAAGAATGACATCGATGCATATAATCAAATACCTTTTGGTTTATGCAGTGCTCTCGCCACAGTTTAGAGGATCTATATATTTTTGAATGTATCCACAAGCAAATTCAAAGCATTCCTAGATGATTGATCATTGTATGGAAAGAAGGATGAGTATTTGAAGGTATTGTAGGAAAGCATGTCACTGTGTTTGAACACACAATTGTTCTTAAACCCAAATAAATGTAAGCTATTGGTACCATATGGCAAGTTACATGGAAATGCATGTTAGGAGGGTTTGAAGACCAATACTAACAAAATATGAGCCATGATGAGCATGGAGGAGCCATACAACATGAGTCTATTGAAGTATTTTTTGGGATGTTGGGTATTATTGGCACTTCATCAAAAAATTTGCACAAGTGTCGCACCCTCTAGAGGTGTTGACACACAAGAATGTTCCTTTTTTATGGACGAAGGAGCATCATAAGGTCTTTGAGGAGTTGAAGATAAAGTTAGTTTGTACATATATTCTGGTATTTTTAAATTGGGAAAAGGAGTTCCATGTCCATGTTGATGCATCCAATTTTACAATTGGATGTGGGTTAGACCAAGAGGGGTAGTATGGGTTGGATCAATCCATATATTTTTCCAGTTGATTTTTGTCTCGTGTAGAGAAAAATTACAATATTATGGACTGAGAAGCCTTGGGGATGGTGTATGTGGTACAAAATATTAGACATTACTCACTTGCAAATCGTTTTACCTTCAATGGAGACCATCAAGTGTTGCTATATTTAATCAAGCTTACTATTGACGAACTAGTTAGCTAGTGGCTCATCATGGTGTACGAATGTATATTTTGAGTGGTAATCAGACTAGGATAGAAATACATGATAACCAATCAATTATCAAGGATTTTCTCAAGAGAGCCTAAAATGGAGTGTCAGATGAATTTCCAAATGCTCATTTATTTTCAATCACTACGCTACCATCATGGTACAAGTACATAGGAGAATACTTATTGACAACAAAGCTACCATATGAAATGGCAATAGTTGAGAAGAAGAGGCTAATTGTAAAATTAAAACCTTTTTAGTCGATAGTTGAATTGTTGTACAAGATTGGACCCGATGGATTGTCGTGGAGATGTGTGATGGACAAGGAAGTAAATGCAATGCGAAAGGAAGCTCATGAGGGGATGGTAGGACATATGGAACCAAATGAAATTGCAATGAAGGTGCTTCTGGTAGGGCTATTGTGGCCCACCCTCTATCGCGATGTGAAGGAGTTTGTGATTGCATGCAATATGTGTTAAAGAGCTGGAAATATGTTGAGGTGGAACTTCATGTCATTGCACCCATCATAGTCGTAAGAATTTCTTCGAAAGATGGGGTCTTTATTTTGTTGGACCATTGAAGATAAGTTAAAGATGATGTAGCTACGTTGTGGTAGCAACAAAATATTTGATAAAGTGGGTTAAGGTAAGAGCATTGCTTGATAATTAGACCAAGACTACTGCATGTTTTTGATATGAACTTGTGATAACAAGATTCAACATACCTTTTCAATTGACGAGTAATCGCGGAGAACATTTTATTAATGAAATAATCTAAAAGTTAACCACGTAATTTAAGATATTGCATTCGTTGTCTAGTTTATATTGTCATAGAGCAGATGGGCAAGCAAAAGCAATGATTAAGATCTTAGTGTTAATAATATATAAGACATACAATTGAATATGTTGATTGGGAAGAGAGATTGCCAACAGTCTTGTGGGCATACAAGACTACGTTCAAGCCAAAGATTAATCACACTCTGTTCCAATTGATGTATGGTCAGGAGGCAATTGTGCTAGTAGAGTTTTTGGAACCATGTTTGGGAGTGGTAATACAAAACCGTTTAGGTGATCAAGAGAGCATGGAAGAGAGGCTAACAAAAATAATCCAATTAGACGAGAAGAGAGTGATGGCTTAGTGGGCCATCACGATTTTCTAGAGTTGTAAGAAATTATGGTATGATTAGCACTTGAAGAAGATTGATTTGAAGTTAGGTGACTTGGTTTTGAAACATAAATATAAAAGAGAAATCAAGCTAGGAAAGTTGAAAACTTTATGGCTTGGATCCTTCCACCTAGATGAAGTGATAAGTAAGGGCATAGTAAGATCGAAAAAACTGGATGAGACATTGTGTTGTAAACCAATTAATAGTTTGAAATTGAAACCATATAAGATGAAAGCATAAGTGAACATGGTAATTCTTGAACCAATTGGAGAAGGAATGAGTATAAAAAGTATGATAGTGGCACCAAATCAGTCTTTGAAACCTTTTGAGGGAATCTTGATTCAAGAAGTTAGGGAGTTGAGCTAGACTAAGGAGGAAGATAGTGCAATAGAAAGTAGTAACTCAAACAATAAAATTGTGGAGAAAATAGCTTGGTTGTATGAAAGGGAGAATGTAAGTAGAGAAAATATGCAACCTATGATTGAACAAGATTGGAAGCCTCAGTATGTAGAGCATAGATGGATTTGGGTATGTGTTAGATTTCTAGATGTAGGAGAAGAATGGTTGAGGTCATTAAATGCAGAAGAAAATATACAATGAATGGTGGCGGTGTATGTTGGGCAAGGAGAACCACCAGAACAAGAGCCTTTTAGTGAGGGAAACCATTATGAAGGCATGAGTTTACTTGCAACCATTGGTTGTGCACAACAACGAATGAGGGAAGAAACACAATAGTTGTGAGAGAAAAGTGAACAACTAAATAGAAGAATGGAAGAACTGAGGCAATTGTAGGAGAATATTATATTATTTGGTACCTTGCAAGTACCTTGTAAATACTTTACAAGTATCTTGTAAATATTTGGTTTTATATAATCATTAGGTTTTGTCATTATTAGAATGTGAATACAATATTTCTTCTATGAGAAGTATGAAGAGTCATATGTCTGAAAAGTTTGAGAGGACATGAAGATATAGTTGAAGATGAAATGCCAAGAGACTATGTAAATGTTATTTGTAGGGATAACATCAAAGATTTTCTTTGTATTAAATTGTAGTACATTATTTGTATTGTATGATATTTCTATCATCCTTTTTGAATAGACAGTGTTTATTCATTTGAGTTATGGCTTGAGTATTTGAGTTGTGTTCTTGTGTGAAATATTATCTTTAATGTTGTGAGATCATTGCTGATATATTATGAGAAATTTTTAACCTTGTATCCAGATTTGATAATTATATTCTAGCTCATTTGCTAACAACAATGTGCCTAGGAATTGTTAAGACTATAGGAGAATATTTAGGCAATGGGTAAGAGAAGTTTTTATGGGAATGGAACGAGTTCAAGAGAAACTCTAGGAATGTGCAAAAAAAAAGTAAGTGTTGGGACTTGTTAATGGCTATGCGGAGAAAACTAAGTTTTTGGAGATAAACTACTAACCCCACAAGAATACCTATTGCAAGTGAAGAAGTATGGAGTGATTTATTTGAAGTACCATTACAAAGAAGGAAGGAAGTTGAGAACTTGAGGCAACAATTAAGTAGTGTATCCATGACAAGTTCAAGCAACAATGAAGAAGATTGGAGTAATAATGTTTTAGGAATTAAACTTGGGAATAAAGCAAGAAGGATGGCACCACATCAACACCATGATAATCAACTTAGATACAATGAATTGCAACTCATAGCTTGAATATCTTTCAGGCAAGTAGGTCGATGAGTCAGAGAAATTATGACCTACCAAACTTGAACGGTTTCTTGGGAAGTCAAGGCAGCTTGTAAAGAATTTTAGATGGACCAAGGTGTGCTTATGACAAGTAATTCAGGTAGTCTAGGAATTTCATTAGAACGCTTAATCCATATTGATCAGCTAGGCCAAGGGAGAGGTCATTTGGCCTCTTTATTGGTCATCTAAGGTGAAGGTTTTTCCCTTAGACTAACCTTAGGCCATACAACTAGCAAGGTGGGATCTTTGGGATATAGGATACCCAAAACGATCCGTAGATCGTCAAAACTAGGGACTAAGCTGATAGAGATGTTAAAGGAAGACTAGGAGGAAGTCTTGGTCCATCCTCAAGATCTTGACCAAGACTAGATGATAAAAAAATAAGGATTTTTTTAGTCAACCTCTGAAGCAAGCCAGTTCCTATGATCCTAGCTAAACTAACTAAAATGAGGATTGTAGACTAAAGTAAGGGATGCATAAAGTTAGAAGCTAAGCTAAAAATGATATGGATTTAGCAACATCAAGAGACACAAAGTATGAGAGTCTTTCACTCCAAACTAAACTAAACTACCTAACAAAGTACAAGGTGTTTAATCATAATAAACACTAAGCATTATCAAGCATTTTAGGAACTAATGAAAAACAAATATAGGGAGAAATATAGAAAGTAGAATAACTATAACAAAATAAACCATTCATATAGCTTTAAAATAAATGCTTAATGACTCGGTTGACATACATACATATTTTGTAATAAGTTGAGAAAGAGGCCAAACAACAATCCAGTCTTTATTCAAAGGTGTATAGCATAGTCATCATACAATTATACAATTGTAAATGCTAGAGAAAATCTCTTGAAGGGGTTAAATTCAAGCATATATAGTTTTACAAATACATTCTATTATCTTAGCATCAATGCTTTAAGAGTGGATTGCAGGTTTTTTAGGTTGCTACAACACATGTGCATCCCTTCCAATTCATTATGTTGTAATTGGATTGGAATCATGGCATTGATGTGGCTTAATTTTGTTTCATCCAAGGGAGTGGTGGCTAAAGTGTCTTCATCTGGTGCACTAGATCCTCTAACAAGTTTATTTTACTTTTAGCTACCCCATTATTGCTTTAGCTTTATCAACATAGGTGTCAGTCAGTAAAGCTATTGATAGGAGCATGTTTGGGCCTTTCAGTCCATCCGGTGCCTTTAGCTTCAACTTTCTTTTGGTGCTTTCACATATATATTTCAACTATGCATTGGATGCCAAATTTCTTATGCATGATTCTGTAAGTTGGAAGCTAGATACTTATTTTTTTGGATCTCCTCTTTATCAATTCTTCATTCAACACTACTTAATCCATGTTGGACTTATATGTGACTCTTGATGTCAATGTTTGGAATGTTCAACACTTTTTGACACTTAGTTGATGAAGTGCTGCTAGATCCACATTATGTTGCCTAGTGTACCAAGTTCCAGGCCTTATAATATTTTCTATTCAAGATCTCTTTTTCTATGTCGAGTTTTCATGCTATCCTTGTTGATGTCAACACCCAAAATATTTGTCACTCTTTTCTTTGTAGCCTACATTGTTATACCTAACAAACTTTGATATAATGTTGGGTGTTGGATTTTCATCCATACTTAACCAAAAACTATTTTCTAATGCGTTAGATGTTTTTCCATGCTTTGTTGGATATTTGGCTTTTATCAAGCCTTTGCTGACATCAATATTTTATGTTTTTGGCAGTGTTTCATATTTAGTCAAAATTTGAGATCGACATGAAAATCAATAGACAGATTCTTTTGCCTTTGATTATTGGATGGTAGATGCTTTCATGCTTGTTGATATCCTCACAATAATATTTTCGGTAACTTTTTACACTTAAAAAAAATTAACATTATGATGCTACTCATGTCTAGCTTGCATTCTTTTTTATCTGACGATTGTTTTAGGTGTATGATTGTGTTTCTGAGGCTACCTTAGCAAAATGGTAGAACATTCTATTGGAAAAATTCATCTCCTTTTGAGGAGATGGATGTGGGTGAGAAATTCTACCCATATTATTGGCACCTTGTAGGGGGTTTTTTCTTGTAGAAGCATAGAACCCATATAGCCTTATCCTATTGGGCAATGGAGTTAGAATTTAAAATAAAAAGATAAAATAAAGTCAAATTTTACCCATACAAGGGTCACCTTTTTATATACTTCCCATTTTTGAAGTCTTAGCTATGCCACTTGATTGTTCTTGCCCTTCTTCCAAAGCTTCTCCAGACGTTTGCCCTATTGACTAGCTGCTTGAGCTGTTGAAAGAGCTACTAGCAGCTAAAATAGCCTACACATTTTATCTCATGGATTTTGAGAAGGGACATATATTACTATGAATTTGTAGAGGACTTCTTGTAGCTCAAAGAAGAAATCATAGGAGGGGTTATTATATCTTTGCACCAACTCTTTAGATTTTGATAGCAGAGTAGAGAGCCTATGGAAGAATGCAATGATTTATTCTATTGTTAGAGGCTTATGTAATGCATCAATATCACTTCCATTATTGAGTTGCTAGTCTAGTCGTTGGTTGAGTTGCTTTTCATTATAAAATTATCCATTTATATCCCAAAATCTTGAGAAATTGAGATTCATGACCTCTTGGAATGCCAACTTTATTTTATCAATGCTTATTTTGAGGGCACTGATTATTTCTCCTCCCTTTATAATTAATTGGCTTCCAAATATGACATGATTTGCACATAATTTAAACTCACCCAGGTATCTTTGTGAGCGCTTTGCTAGTTGATGGTATTATCCTTTATTTCTTAGCATATGTCATGCAACCTCTGCTTGTTGCACTTTGCTCATTAGCTCATCTCTACCTTTGTTGAATTCTCCCTTTGCATCTTGGATCAAATTTGCAATTTTTGCTATTCTTTTCACCAAAGGAAAAGCTCTCATTGAAACACTTGATTTTGATCCAATATTAGCCTTTGATTTACTTTAGCATATATTTGGAGATCAGATGACCTTGAGGCTTTTCTCTTTATTTCTCTAGCTTTGATTGAACCACTACCAAAATCTCTTTTGGCTCTAGAGCTTTGACTTCAATTCTTGCAATGCTTTCTCTTATGCTTGCATCTTGTTGCTTTCTTGTTGTAATTATTCTTCCAACAACATGATCTTCTCATCCCTCTATTGTAGTTGTTCTTTGGTGGGATATTTATTTGTTATGCATTTTAGATCCCGGATCTCATTTTTGAGACTATCTTTTTTCTATCTTTTCTTTATTCAGCTTCTGGTCCAAAGCTTCAATATTTTTTTTAGTAGTTGTTAGTTTTATGTTTGTTTGATTGCTTTGGAGGAACAATGTGTCTACTTTGGTATCTTAGGAATCTTTGAAATATTATACCTTTGCATCTTGATATGCTAGTCCTTCATTGTCATTTTTGCAACCAACTTATTGACCTTAGGATATGCAACCAACTTAACCCATTCTCTAGTAATTGGGTGCACTTCATCATACATTCGGGTGGTTGCTTTTTTGTGCCATCTTGTGATTATTTCTGCTTTATCCATTTTAAGTATTTGTCTCAATGTTCTAAATCATAAATAATACCTCCAATAATGGATGCTTAGAAGTTGGGGGAGAAGTGAAGGTGGATTGAAAAGGTGAAAAAATCATGGATGGGGGATTTAATGATACAATGGTGGTACTTACAAGGGTTCACATATATACATATTTTGGGGCTATTTGGGTTTCTTGTACATGGGAGGTGGAAATTGTTCTTGATGACATATTATATGAGGAAAATCCTCATCAACAAGGGAATATGGTGGGAGAGGTTGCTCAGGTGGAGGCTGTATAGGTGGTGGAGCAATTTCAAAAAAAGTGGAGACATACCTAATCCTCTCACTTCCAACATTGAATCTTGGACTATTGCATCAAATATTACAATCTATGTTTTAGTCCTTAGCACTTCCTACACCAGTTGTTGCTCTTTGGCTACTCTTGTCATCTCCTTTTGCTTAATGTTTAGGTGTATTTTTTTATTTGCTCTTTCACTGGACTTCTTGTGCTAAGAATGTTGCTAGACCTATGGCTAGGACTTGGAATTTTTTGGGCTTGATGCAGCGACTACCTTTCTTATGAATGCTACTGTCTCAGCTATTTCAGTTTCTGCAACTAGACCTATTGGCTCTTCTTCATTAGATTCTAAGGGAATATCAATTATTGAAATTGTTTTAGGCACACCAACTTTCTAAGCTTGTGTTATTCATTTTCTCTATAGAGGCAAGTCCTCTAAGCTTACATATTCCTTTTAATATTCATAGTCAACCGAGGATTGTGCTTTACTAGGAGTTTGTTGAGGTACATGTACATGTTCTTCTTTATGTACGTCTTCCTCTTGATCCCTCAGTATCATTAATCCCAAATATATTTCTCTTGGGTGATATTCCATCCATTTTTGTATCCAACATCAAATAGCTTGTTGAAGGCGCTAGGTAAAGCTTTCTTTAGCTTATCACATTCATAACATGAGATCCGTCATTATCTAACCTTGTCATGCTTCCATTTTAGATCATATTTAATTTTACCTATGAGTTAATCACTTATCCATTGCTCCTTGTTTCTTGTTGGTTCATAAACCCGCTTGAACTCATAGCAATTCCTCCATGGAAGTTGTTCTTGCATTTCATTGATATTGATCTTGATGACCTGATCTCCCTCATTGTTTTTGAATTGCTCAATCTCTAGGTGTGGCAGGTGATCAAATGTTGGTGGCTTATTATTCAATTCTACTAATTTAGCTTTAAACTTACCCTCTAGATCATAATTCCACATGTGTGTCACGATTTTCAATTGGAGGATGTTGAGCTTATCATATAGAAACTTTGCTTGACCCCTTGCC
The DNA here is from genome assembly GCA_028583015.1 of Wollemia nobilis. Classification (NCBI taxonomy): domain Eukaryota; kingdom Viridiplantae; phylum Streptophyta; class Pinopsida; order Araucariales; family Araucariaceae; genus Wollemia; species Wollemia nobilis. The sequence continues at coordinate 786,310 of JAQPPZ010017244.1, forward strand.
ATGGATATATCTTCAAACTTAAAGGGATAGCAATAAGTTTAGGATTTATTGGCTTTAGATCCAAAATTTTCATTTGCCTCTTCTATTTACCCGCACAACTCTATGTCGAATACCCAATATTTAACAGTATGGGAGAAGATAAGGAGTTCTAGGAAATCCATATAATATGATGATGGTGTTATCCAACAAAAATACCAATCCCCTAATTTGTGCTTCTTACCTCTTAGCTTATCTATAGCTTCAGAGTTGAGGCAAGAAATTTGATCGTATATGGATGCCAATGCAGGTCCTAGGAACATTCTGTTAAACTCTAGGTATGAAGAGGTTTCCCTAAGAATTGAAGTCCAATAAACTATAGAGTGATATTGCTCATTATATCTTGTATATAGCTTAATATTGTGCGATTTAAAGTATATAAAAAAGAAATAGCCATGCTAAATATGATGGGTAGTGGAATTTCTCACTTTATTTTAGCTTGAGGGCAACCAGTTGACTATGGATTTGATAACTTAGAAAGTGGGCCTAGTCAAAGAATATAAGGTTACTAGCACTTGAACCATCATAGTTGTACACATTAGTGACTACATAAGAAATGAATATTTTATAGTCATACACATATGTGTCGAAATCCAACCCTAAAATGATAGCTAATATAGACAACACTATTTGGAGAAAGTGATAAAGGTGAAATATTTTCATGAAAGTGCAAATAATATCTATAGTAGTAATAGAGTAGAAACATAATTTGAAATGGGAGAAGGCAAGAGCATCTCTAGTCATGAGATTGAATATGGCATTGGTTTATTTATTGGGTTGGAGACAACAGGAATCGAGGTGGGTTTGGACCTTATCCTTGGGATTGTGAACCCCATAAAACCCTTGCTGAAAATCCCTTCCCCACCTTTTGACCTAGGAGCCAAATAGTTTGCTAAGATCATTCAAAAGGACTCTTCCTCTCAAAGTGTTCACGGTAGCTTTTTTGACCTCCATTCGGTCCAAGGGAAGCTTTATGTCTTGATGGAGCTTTTGAAGATGGCTTTAGTTGAAGAAGCTAACAATTTAGTGGAGAAGTTCCTAGGATTTCACCCTAATAACAACTCCATCTGTAGATGGGTTGTTATTGGGTAAAACATTGATTAGTTTTCTACAATTCAATTAATTACCTCTATTTAATTATCAACCCGAGGTAGCTCGTAGACTTGTGAGCATCACGCGCACAATATATTCCTGTAGTGCGAGGAATGAGTCCCTCTGTGCCTATTGGTTTGGGGGTGTTTAATATTCGTTGAAGTTTTTATTCAAACCAATAATCTATCCTATGTTTATAAAAACATGCCTAAATTACATATAGAAATTAAAACTGCACTTTGCTAGAAATTACAGAAAACAAGGGAAATTGTAGAAATTAAATAATCTAAAAAATAATAAATAAATTAACTATAGAAAGCAAGGTAAAAGGGGACGAGTACTATTTACAGTGGGCCCAGGCTCCAAGAGTCTTCTGCTCGATCAATTCATTCATTGTTTGCTAGATTGAGATTAATAAAAACACTTAAATGAATATATTGCAGCTTCAGAAAATTATACAGCAAGTTTGAAATCTAGGATTCGGGATCCAAACTTATTTTTATCAGGGGTGGCCTACATATTTATAAGATATGCAGCCATGCCCTATTACATTTGAGAGAAAATAAATTCTTGATTTTCTAGTTACAATAGATACGTAAAAATAGGAAGATAAAGCAAAAACATTAATTCTATACTGATTTAACGTATTCTGTTTTTATCAAAATAGAATATGTTTTAATTATATGCTCTTGTTATTTACGTATTGCTAAAAAATATAACACATGATATTTGATGTTGTCCTTCGTCTTCATCTTTGTTGAAATATCATCTGCATCCATCGTTGAAATATCTGTTCTATTCTATTGACCACAGTCGCGCTGTCATTTTACGTCAATGGAAGTCGGGTGCCTTATTTTATATGGGAATCAGACGTCTTATTTTATATGGGAAGTAGGCACCTTATTTTATATGGGATGTAGGCACCTTATTTTATATGGGAAGCAGGCGCCTAATGGGAAGCAGATGCCCGTCAGTTAAACGTAAAATGAAAGTCGGGCGCTTCAAAGGGAATCGGACGCTTGACTTAGCACTTTTCACCGATGTATTGTGGATGTTTTACCTTCATCAAATTGATAGTGCTAGGTCCGAGTGGTACCTTGATGTAAACATGCTAAAATACCGTAAAACTACTAAATTTGCACATAATTCACTTAAAAATAAATATTAGATAATATACATAATTTACTATTATATATATATTAAACTTTCATAAAACATACATTCTATAATAATAATGCCGCATAATATATTAGAAATCCATGTATAAATATGAGCATTTTGGTGCTCATCATCCCTCCATGCTTAAAAGAGTGGCACGTCCTCGTGACACCCCTCATGCTTAAAGAGTGGCATGCCCTTGTGACACTTGGTGCTTATAATTTCTATTTTTAGCAATGGTTGTCTAATAAGCTCTATTTTTCTTTCTCCTCTTTCTGGCTGTGGCAGCTCATTATTTTTCAGCAAATGATTTGTGGATTTTCCCCATGGTCAATCTCTTTGTTTTTTCTTTTTTTTTTGTTTGTATGGGAGTCAAACGCTTGTATATGGCCTGTATATGGGAATCAAGTGCATGCATATGGGAATCAGGCCTGTATATGGGAAGGAGGTACCTTTATATGGGAATCAGGCCTGTATATGAGAAGCAGGTGCCTGTATGTTATTTTTAAGATGATGACCATGAGTGTTCTCCCAACATAATATTTGCATGTGGATAAAATACTAAATGGGGCTAAATGGTTGGATAAACAAATTAATGGGGATTGTGCTGACACTATTTTACAGAAATATATTTCTATGAAAACTATATATATACAAAACATAAAATTAAGTATACACCTATATTGTGTTTTGTGCATGTATTATGCACAGACATTAATGGTGCACTTGTATTGGCTATTTGATGATGACCATGTATACTAAAAAAAGAACAACATGCTTATTTCCCATGTGAAAATTTTTTTCTCCATATGACTGGTTCTTGATTACTGCAATTTAATCATTTGAGGTTTCCTACACAAATTCAAGAAAATATTAGAAAAAACATGTCTTCACGGGATGACACACATCCCCTCCTTGGAAGCTATTTGCTGACAACTTTTTCATTTTTAGAATGTGCACAATCTCTTTAACGGATAAAATTAAAATAATTTCATCCATGATAGATTTGACTTTGTGCATATGAGCGGTCAGTTGATGTGGCACGGGCCATTTCCTGAATGACAAATTATTCACACAAGGAAAAAAAACCTCTTAGAATAGAAAGCAAACACCTTCATATGGGAATCATTAGAATAGAAAGCAGACACCTTCATATGGGAATCATGCACCTTCTTTTAATTCACAGAACACAGGTGCTTGCTAAAACAGAAAGCAAAATTTATACAAACTTTTTTTACATGTTTGGAAGGCTTGTCATCGGTTATTTCTCGTAAAACAAGAAGTCGTGCACCCTCCTGGAGAGGTCAGGAATCAGGCGTTGGTCTATAGGAAGTCAAGAAGTGGGCACCGTCTTCTTAACACGCTTGGAGTCAAGTGTCGTTTACCATTAGAAAATGAAAAATAAACACTTCTTTTTATTCAACAGGTGCTGGCTTTTCCTCAAATGTGCGCTGTAAGGTTGATCAGGCCTAAAGCACTTTGGTTGAAGAAAAGGGACAAAAAATCTGCATTTACCCCTGAATCAACAGTTAAGTGTTTTACTATCCATAAAGACCAGTCCAAACATTCTTGTGCAGATTCAGGTTTAGTATTCCCCTTAAATGAGGACTAACTTACTCCTACTGAAAGCATAAATCTCCTAGAAATATGGAAAGGTTCATGTTGCCTATGCTTGTTAAGCCTAGGTTTCCCAAGCTGCCTAACAGCTGCACCAAGGTCATGTTCTTGCAAAATAAAATTTATGTTAAGAAAAACAAGTCCATGTTGTCTTTCCTTTTTTTTAATGACAAATACATGAACATTCATCAAATGGCTGGTATGGATTTAAAAATATGGAGTCTCCCCCATGCTTGTGTTTGATTCAATCTTGTAAATGTGAGGTGCATGGTAAGGTTGTAAATGGAGCCGAATGACTGTTACTTGCATTATTTCATCGTATGTTGTTATAGACTCCCTGTAAAAATTCCTCACTTTGTGAAATCTTCATAGCCATTTGTTTTTTTAACTGGGCAAAATGTGTTGCTCAATAGAGTATTGTGAACCATCTGAGCTCATATTTTGTCCATCACAACTGATGCTTCCATGATCGAGTGTTGCACATCTACCCGTTGTGCCAACCCATATGCAACAAATGTGTTTTATTGGTTAGTTTTCTACGGTTCAATTAATTACCTCTATTTAATTGTCAACCCAGGGTAGCTCATAGACTTGTGAGCATCACGCACCCAGTATATGCTTGTAGTGCAAGGAACGAGTCCCTCTGTGCCTATTTGTTTGGGGGTGTTTAATATTCATTGAAGTTTTAATTCAAACCAATAATATATCCTATGTTTATAAAAATGTACCTAAATTACATACAAAAATTAATTCTGTAATTTGTTGGAAATTACAAAAAATGGGGGAAATTTTAGAAATTAAATAATCTAAAAAAGCAATAAATAAATTCACTATAAAAAGTAAGGTAAAAGGGGAGGAGTACTTTTTAGAGTGGGCCCAGGCTCTAGAAGTCTTCTGTCCGATCAAATCATTCATTGGATGCTAAATTGAGATTAATAAAAACACTCAAATGAATATATTGTAGCTTCATAAAATTACACAGCAAGTCTGAAATTTGGGATTCGGGATCTAAACTTATTTTTATTAGGGGTGGCCTGCATATTTATAAGATATGCAACCATGCCCTGTTACATTTGAGAGCAAATAAATTCTTGATTTTTTGGTTACAACAAATACGTAGAAATAGGGAGATAAAGCAAAAACATTAATTTTGGACTGATTTAATGTATTCTATTTTTATCAAAACATAATGTTAGCATATGTTGTTATGTTATATCACATTATTAGCACTTATATTAAAATAACGCTCATAGGCGTTCTCCGAGTTCGTTGATTAACCAACTTGGTGGTTAATCAACTACATTGTAATCTTTATATGCAAATCAATGAGAATGAGTTGAGTGCTTCGTCAATTTCTTTATGGCATCAGAGCTACGAATGCGCAGACCGAGCAGACAGAGGACAGACGCAGCACGTAGACCCGCAGCGAGCGGACGGGACGCACGACCGACGACGCAGAGGCATCGACGAGCGGACAGGACGCAGACCGCAGACCGAGGACGACGCAGACAGACTGACGAGCGGACAGGACGCAGACCGAGGAAGCAGACAGGACGCCGACAGAGCGGCGGATCGGGGAGACGGCTGTGGAGGCAAAAGGGCGGACTGGGGGTGGTTTCCCGAAGGCAACCGAAAGCTTAAGGAGCTTTCAGAGTTCTTAAACCCTCCCACAGTGGCCGCATAGGCCATGTGGGATAATTGTTTTTTTTCTGCCTGTCTCCGGCCCCGAGGCTGTAAATAGATCCCGGTTCACGCTTGTTCCCGTCGGGCCTTCTGGCTCACGTGGTCAGGGTGGTGAATGTTAGGTAGTAGGTTTTGGGTTCGAATCCCTTCGGGGAAGATATCTTGATGCCCTGCACAGTTTTTTGACGCTCTGCAATTTTTTGACGCCCTGCACATATTTTTGAAGCACTGCACAGTTTGTTGACGCTGAAACAACGTAGTTGACGCCGGAACAATGCAGTTGACACCTGTGATGCCTGCTAATGGTCATTTGACACCTAAGCAGTCTACATGACGCCTTGACAAGCTCCAATTTTTTTTTGAGAGTTTCTCTAGGTATTTTTTCCCAATCCTTGTCTACTTTGCAATTTGAAGGGGGGGAGATCTCGTTTTTTTTTCACATGATTCATTTGCAAAATTGTCAGATAAAGGGGGGAAATCAAACCATTTGGCAGAATAATTGCTAGATGTGAAATAGGTGCTAAAATTTGTGGGCATTTATGATTGTTTCCTTTGCATTTAAATATTCTGTTTTCTTGCATTCACAATCATAAATTAAACAAAGTATAAGACCCCAAATTTATACCCTATTTGTGCAATTTATTGCACATAAGCGTTCGGTATTTGAGATACCTCTGGTCCACACTTACAAGTAATGTTGTCGTGCTTTGGACTACTGTATTCGCCGCCTAATATAGCTGCAACAACGACGTCTGAGCTTGTTCTCTATAAATCATCGGGGAGAAATAAGGCAAACCAGTTTTTTTCCCATTTCATACCCACATCGTGATTGTTGTTAGGCGTAAATCCTGACGAAAGTTTTTTCCAAAGTGTTTAGGGGAAGTTACGCCCCACGCATGCGAAATAAAAATTTCTATGGTAGGTGTCATTAACAACACGATGCCCTTTCAATATCGCCTATGTTCAATATATTGTGCTTCTCATATGTACTTATAGTCTCCCTCACGTAAGGGCGAGTACATATTGAGTAGTATACTGTTCATATATACCTATAGTTTCCCTCACGTAAGGGCGGGTGTATATTGAATGGTTACAATATAACAATCTGGCAGGTATAAAGAAAGGGAGACCAATTGGTGGTATAAGGAACCTTCATAATGGCCACAATTCATAAGTATCTCTCGATTCACAACTGTTGAAAGGTCCTAACTTTGTTCCATGGAAGACAAAGATGAAATCCATACTTCAGTTGGAAGATTTATGGGATGTAGTGACTGGCATTGCAAAACGTCCTCAAACAGTAGGAACAGATCAAGATGATTGGGATAAGAAAGACAAGAAGAGTCTTGTGTTTATCTTGCTTGCTACCACAGATGAGGTGCAACCTCATATTTGTGATGCAAAAACTAGTAAGATAGCCTGGGATGCTTTGATCACAGTATATGAAGGGAAGAATCAATCCACTATTCTCCATCTTCAAACTCAACTACATAATCTCAATATGAGTTCTGGAGAAATAGTTGACATATTCCTTTGCAGAGTGGCAGACTTGAAAGCAAAATTGAATGCTATGGGAAAACCTGTGGATGATGATGTCTTGAATTTTGTTATCTTGAGAGCATTACCAAGTTCCTACAAGATGTTGATCACTTCTCTCAATGTTTCTGGTAGACAAGTCTCATTTGTGGAACCGGTAAACTTGCTTCGGATCGAGGAAGCAACTCAGGTCCAGAAAGATGATATGCCCGATAATACTCTCTCCACACAACAAAGTGGTAAAAAGCAAGGCCAGTTTCAAAAAGGAGGTGCTTCTTCCAAAGGAAAAGGGAAGCAATCTTAGCAAAAAGATACAAAATATTGCAAAATTTGTGACATGAATAACCATGACACCAACAGGTGTTGGTTCAACAACAAGCAACCAAATGAAAGAGGTCCACAAAAGAAGGGCAAGAACAAGCAAAAATACAATAAGCATAAGCAATCTAAAGGTCATGTTGCTTATGCTGAATCCAACTCAGACTCAAATCCTCCTGAGTCCGATTCAGATTCTAACTCTAAAAGAGCACACAAGGTGCTCATGACTCATACTTCGTCTTCCCAGATAGATGTTGTATGGTATATTGATTCAGGAGCTAGCAAACACATGACTGGGGATAAATCCTGGTTTGATACTTTTGTGGCGAAAGAGGGTAAGCGAGTCACAATTGTTGACAATCAGGTATATCAAGTAAAAGGAGAAGGGGATATTTACGTGTCTCTTCCCGATGGTAATTGTCAAATTGAAAAGGTTCTCTATGTTCCAGGCTTAGCCAATAATCTGCTTTCAATCACACAAATGTTGGATAGAAACATGGAAGTCGTGTTTCGAGTTGTCAATGACAAGAAGAGATGTTTTATCACACACAGTGGTAAACATGTTGCAACCGGCTCTTACAAACATGGCTTGTTTATTCTCGATGCTATTTCCACTCCACATGTTGCTTTGGCTGCAACTACAAAGGAGGCCACCTCTCTCTGGCATCGGCGTTATGGGCATCTTAGTTCTGGATATTTGCTTGAATTACACAAATATGGGATGGTGAAAGGTCTTCCACCCCTCTCATCTATCTTACCAGTTTGCTCGGATTGCTTAGCAGGGAAGCAACATCGAGTGCCTTTTGAAGCAAGCTCCTCTCGAGCTGCAAAACCTTTAGAGCTGGTACATACCGATCTGTGTGGTCCTATGCCAACCAGCTATGGTGGGAAAAAGTATTTTCAACTATTCGTTGATGATTACTCATGGAAGATGTGGGTTTTCTTTCTTCATTTGAAATCAGAAGCGTTTCTCTACTTTCAACAGTTCAAGAAACTTGTTGAGAAGGAGTTGGGATGTTTGATAAAAACCCTCCGCTCAGATCGAGGGGGGAATACACCTCTGAAGAGTTTTCAGAGTTTCTTAAGAAACATGGGATCAAAAGACAACTGACTACAACCTATACACCTCAGCAGAATGGAGTTGCAGAAAGAAGAAATCGTTCCATTATGGAAATGGTTCGATGTATGCTAAAAGGAGCACATCTTGAGGATCAATATTGGGCAAAAGCAGTAAACACAACATCATACCTCCTAAATAGAGCACCCACTAGAGCTCTACAAGGGAAGACTCCACAAGGAGCATGGAGTGGTAAGAAACCTTCCATTGCTCATCTGAAGGTGTTTGGATGTAAAGCATTCATGCACATTCCAAAATAGAAAAGGAGGAAGCTGGATGAGAAAACCCTACGAGTGTATCTTTCTTGGCTATGATGAGTACTCAAAAGGTTATCGATTGATTGATCCTAAGACCAAGAAGACACATGTAAGTAGAGATGTTGTATTTGATGAAGCTCTCACATCAAAAGACACATCCACAACTGTATACCTAGATGAAGAAGAGCCTAAGAAGGAGGTTCAACTTCCACAACAAAAATAGAAAGTTCCAAAATGGTATACTAGCACTTTGAGAGATGCTAAGTTGAAATCCCTTCCAGATCTATCTCTTGATAGGCCATGTACTCGTAGTATGACTCAACAGATGAGAGCAGAAGAATCTACTTTAGAGGTTGACGAACTTTGTCAACACTTTGATGATTTGTCAGTGGGTACAGAAAATGATAGAGAGGAAGATAAGGATGGAGAAAAAATTTATATGTCTACATTGAATACAAACAAACCCACAACGGTTCAATCTGCACTTGATGAACCACAGTGGAAAGAGGCCATGGATGTAGAACATAAATCTCTCCTTAAAAATAATACTTGGAAGTTAGTCGATCTGCCAACAGGGAAGAAACCCATAGGCCGCAAATGGGTGTTCAAAGTGAAGTATAAGGCAGATGGATCTATTGATAAGCATAAAGCCCGGCTTGTTGCAAAGGGATATGCTCGGAAAGAAGGCATAGATTATGAAGAGACTTTTGCCCCTACCGCAAAAATGACTACCATTCGTGTACTTTGTGCCATGGGAGCTCGGGTTTGGGTGGAAATTGCATCAGATGGATGTTAAAAGTGCCTTCTTGAATGGTGACTTACAAGAAGAAGTATACATGACTCAACCAGAAGGATTCGTGGTTGAGGGGCAAGAACAAAAAGTATGCAAGTTGATCAAATCATTGTATGGGCTAAAACAAGCTCCTCGAGCTTGGTATATCAAGATAGACAGTCACCTTGTGTAGCATGGTTTCATAAGAAGTCCCTCAGATGCAAATCTCTATATTAAGAAAAATGGTTCTGATATAGTGATTCTTGTACTTTATGTGGACGATCTGATCATTACAGGAAGCTCAGAAAGAATGATTGACTTAGTGAAAAATGACTTGAAGCAATCATTTGAAATGACAGATCTAGGACTTTTGCACTATTGTCTTGGTTTAGAAGTTACTCAGCAAAAATTTCATATTAGAGTAACACAAAAGAAGTATGCCAAGACTTTAGTAGAAAAATATCGGATGACTAACTGTAAGTCAAAGGCAACTCCCATGGAGCAAGGACTTAAGTTATCTCAATATGATGAGTCACCTTAGGTAGATGGTACTCTCTATTGCCAATTGATTGGGAGTCTCCTATATCTGACAAATACCAGACCAGATCTCAGTTTTGTTGTGGGATATCTTTCAAGGTTCATGCAAGAGCCTAAGATGACACACTGGAAAGCAGCAAAAAGAGTGCTTCATTATGTTCATGGTAGTACAAATTATGGTCTGGAATATAGAAAGAATAATAATTTTTTCTTACTGGGATACACAGACTCAGATTATGCCGGATCTATTGATGATCGTAAATCCACTTCTGGATATGTTTTTCATCTAGGATCCGGACCTATCTCATGGCACAAGTAAGAAGCAACATGTGGTTGCTTTATCTTCTACGTACGAGAATATCGTGTCGCAGGTGAAGCGGCTTGTGAGATAATGTGGTTAAGTCGCATTCTTACAAACATGGGCCTTCCAAAGAATCTTCCTCTTCATTTGTTTTGCGACAATCAAGGTGTTTTGAATCTTGTCAAAAATCCAATCTTTCATGAACGTACCAAACATGTTGATACCAGATGTCATTTTATTCGAGATGAAGTTCCAAAGCACCATATACAACTTCAATACATTCCTATTGATGCGCAAGTTGCAAATATCTTTACCAAAGCACTTGGACATATCAAATATGAAAAATTTCGCAATACTATTGGAATTTGCCAATAATGTAATAAGGGGGGATGTTAGCATATGTTGTTATGTTATATCACATTATTAGCACTTATATTAAAATAACGCTCATAGGCGTTCTCCGAGTTCGTTGATTAACCAACTTGGTGGTTAATCAACTACATTGTAATCTTTATATGCAAATCAATGAGAATGAGTTGAGTGCTTCGTCAATTTCTTTACATAATACGTTTTAATAATATGATCTTGTAATTTACGTATTGCTGAAAAATAGATAACACATGGTCTTTGATGTTGTCCTTCATCTTCATCTTTGCTGAAATATCATCCGCATCCATCGCTAAAATATTTATTATGTTCTGCCCACCACAGGAGTCGTGCTGTCATTTTACGTCAACGGAAGTCGGGTGCCTTAGTTTATATGGGAAGCAGGAGCCTTATTTTATATGGGAAGCAAGTGCCTTATTTTATATGGGACATAGGCACCTTATTTTATATGGAAAGTAGGTGCCTAATGGGAAGCAGGCGCCCATCAGTTAAGCATAAAATAAGGTGCCTATGTCCCATATAAATGGGAAGCAGGCGCCCATCAGTTAAGCATAAAATGGAATTCGGACGCTTCAAAAGGAATCGGGTGCTTGACTTAGCACTTTTCACCAATGTACTGTGGATGTTTTACCTTCATCAAATTGACAGTGTTAGGTCTGAGTGGGACCTTGACATAAACATGATAAAATACCGTAAAAACCACTAAATTTGCACATAATTCACTTCAAAATAAATATTAGATAATATACATAATTTTATATTAAATATATATTAAACTTTCATAAAACATACATTCTATAATAATAATGTCTCATAATATATTAGAAATCCATGTATAAATATGAGCATTTTTTGTGCTCATCAGTTTTCACTAAATGGAAGCTACAAAGGCACATGGAGTTAGTTGCGTTCCCAAAATATTTCTTTCTTATCAAGTTGATTGTGCTAAAGATGTAATATAAATCCTTGAATGTGGCACTTGGTTCTTTGGTAGACACAACCTCTTTCTGAGAAAATGGGGACTAAACTTTAACCTGAACACCCAAAGTATCAACTCAAATCCATTATGGGTTAGAATCTCGAGTCTACCTATCTAGCTTTGGCACAAATAAATCCTCCTTGGGATAGCGAGAACCATAGGTGATCTTGTCTTGTTTGACCTTGTCACTAAAGCTAAATCAAGGATGGTCTATGCTAGAATGTGTATCAACGTAAACTTGGAAGTTGAGCTATCCAGATCCATAGAGTTGATCTCTAATAATTATTCTTGGATTTAGGAAATAGAATATGAAAAAAAACCTTTTTTCTAGTCCTCATGCAAAAGATATGGTCACCTTTCTTTCCATATCCCTCTAAGATGAGCCATCCTGGCCCAAAGAAATCTTGGCTTTGCAAGGATCTTTCCTATACCCCCTCATAATAATATGGCAACCGATGCCTCTAAGGACTTCCAAGATGCAAATCCATCGCTCGATGTCTAACAGTCATTGAGCGAGGTGGAGTTTTGATAGTCCCCTGTCTTGGTAAGCTCCCTAAATCCCTTCTTTTTCAATTCTTCTCTTGACCAGGTAGTGGAAAAAACCTTTCTTGTATATATCTAAAACTTAGGAGTTTTTGAGTTGGTAGAAAAAGGGTGATTAGCTACAAAAGAATCTAGAGGTTGGTTACACAAGTCATTATATGAATACTTCTAACTAGGCGAAGACCCTTGGATGATGACCATTTGTTGTTTCAATTGTTGTAATTGATTTAAATCTTGAAGTTCAAGAGAAATATAATTTGATGGCACAAAAAATTATGTGTTAATAAATAGAAGGAATTTGTTGATTATTGATATAGAAAGGAGGTTGGTACACTTGGGCATACAATGTTCAAGTTGGTATCATATGGTTTATTCCTAAGAAATCTAATATGAAAGGATTAGAACATGAAATATAAGAGATTATAGAATTATGGTTTTGTATGAACCCAATACTATAAAAACCCAAAAAAAAGACTAAACTAAAAACTAACCAATTTGAGAGAGAATTTTTTTTTTAGATACTCATTATGATCTACATATTCCCACGTTACATAAGTCATTCTATTAAGGTTTATATTGATGTAATTCCTTATGATTAAGTTGTTCATCTCATCTCAGCAATGAGCCAACTTATCCATTTTTATCTATCAAAAGGGTATGTTCATCCCTACACCATACATAAGCTGTCTATGTAGGTGTACTAAGCATAGTGGCATAATATTTCTATGATTCCTTTACCATACATAAGTCCATCTATGTAGGTAAATTTTTAATTGTTTGTCTCATCTATGCAATGAGCCAACCAAAGTATCTATCACTTCACGTGATAGTCCATTCATTAACACTACAACCTAATTGTTGCCTTCCCACAACTACCTAAGTTTAGGTCATTAAGGAGAAGTTGTGAAACAAGGTTACTCAAAGTTTCCTTCTAAAAGGGACCCCATAATATCTTATATTAACTCCCTCTCTAACTCTCTCTAAGCTTCTAATGAATAATATCCTTGCTAACTAGGAGAGATTCCAAGCATAACTAGCATGTAAAAATACTTCACATCCTAGTAGGATACTTCTAATCCATAAGCATAAAAATTTGATAGATGCCATTTTCCAACCATTTAAATTCATTATACCAATCATAAAGATCACCCAATCTCTCTTTATGAAGCACTAGAATCACATAAATTCAAAATGTGATGTAAATGATAGCAACATATCATTAATCATAATCATACAAGATTAATATGAAAGCAACTGAATTTCTCTTCCAAAGATACATTTAGACTTTCCTTGCATCCAACATAAATTAGGAATATAATACCATATTCTATTACATATAATAAAAGAGACTTAAATTAACATTAGAACCAAAGCATACATAATTTTCTTTCCTTTCAAGGATACAATTCAATACGAGATATAATAGACACTCATTACAAGTTAACTAATTATATCTTTTTCATAGAGAGGTACAACATGAGAATCTACTCTTAAAAAAATGATTTGTTCCTCTCTCCAAATCTATCCTCCTTAATCTTTGTGCAAGGTTAGATATGTGTAAGGGATCAAGACATCTCTTTCCACCCATATATATGCATTTATGTATGATTTATTTCAAAATGCAACGAATGCAATATAATCATAAAGAAGCCCATACTTCTTTCAATATATTTTCCCACTAGTTTGAAATGTAAGGAAATTCTCTTTCCAAAATAGTCTATCATTTTACATTCAACTTCAACAAAAGCATAGAATAATCCAATATTTACTTCTATTCAATTTTTATAGAAGCTTACCAAGAGAAGCCCATACTTCTCTTGGGAAGAGTTAACCTATCTATTATTAACCATAAATTTAAAACTTATGTATAAACTCTATGCATTCAAATATCATCATTTGAAAGTATAAACTTATCAATCTAAATCATTCATAGAAAAATATAAGTTGAATTCCATTAATATTATTCAATATGTTCCTTTATAAAACAAGTTCTTCCCTTGTATAAAGAAGATTAAGCATTGCTATTTAAGCTCTATTACATTTTCAAAATATAATAGATTTACCTTTAAAATAATAAAAAAGATACATGTAATCCTTTCTTATCATAAAAATACCCATAATCCATTCTTTTAATTAATCAAAAGGTTATGACTATAATCCCAAAAGGCTTATTTAACCATAATACAAAAATATTGGTTTAATCATAATCAAATAGTCAACTAAGTCAATGAACCCCCATCCAAATAGGATGAACAGTCAGTAATCGAACTACATAGTTTCAGATCAGTCAATAGATAAAGAATAACATCCTTAGGAGCTCCCATCAACCGATGACCACCATCAACACCACCAGGTGGCCCCATGCAATAGCCACCCAAAACCTCCAATTGGCAATAAAGTATGGCCCACATGGAGCTACCCTGACCACTAAGCATGGTTAATTACCAAAGGGGAACAAAAATAGTGTGGGATTAAAGCTAAGGTGAGGAATAAAAGGTTTTTAACACCACTCGAACTAGAATGCAGCAGACAAAGCCACATGGCAAAAGGAGGCCAAATATTGGTCAAACTTAGACATGGTCAACTAATACACAAACAGGTAAACAAGTGATCAATAAGGATAGGTGTTTGAGGAGTACAACACCACCAACCAATGCTCAAGTTATCCCCCACTCGGTGGCTCTCTTGACCACTGAGTGGTGGTCAAAATACTAAGGTGCTAAAGTTCCAATCCACTAAGCATGCGAGATAAATCCCAAAAAATAACCTAACTTCTCCTACTCACCCTAGCTAGCCTACACGCGACTCCTTCCTTGGAATGTTGTCACATATCAAGGTGACATGAAATAAGAGTCCCCTCCAGGTGGTACCTATGTAGAGATCGAACACAAAAGGTAAGTTTGATTAAGTGTTTGGATGTATTGTGGTAGGGTTTGAAATAAGTGAAGTCAGATGTGTATCCTTCTCTAATAGCCCAAACCAAGCAAGTTCTAGAGTCATTGAAAGTTGGCTAGAATGGTTTTTGACATCATGACGTAGGCTTAAGATTTAACACAAGGGAGATAGATGCCCTCCATGGCAATCTAGAGAAGACACAAGATTGGGCGACTTTTTTAAAGTGTCTGTTCAACATTGAATGCCTTCCTCTTGGGGTCACAACAAACGCTATCATTTCTCACTAAAATAAATAACTAGTTAAAAATGGTTGCACTATAGGGATGCCTTACTAGAAAATATAATATGGAGTATTAATAAAACAAAAAGCATTAGTAATTTATGACATTAGTCACTTTAATTAAAACTCACACTAGTAATTTATGACATTAGTCACTTTAATTAAAACTAACAAAAGCATAGAATGAAATTAATCATCTCCACAATTAATTAAATTGCTTTTCTTTTACAAAATATATTTCCCAAAATAGATTTTCACAAAAGCATCAATTTTTTACCAAAAATCAATATATTTCTGCAATATATTTTTCAAAATACCAAAACAACAATCAAAGGCATCAAAATCATAATATCAAACAAGAATTTATCAATCAAATGCTCAAAATATTTTATAATAACTTCTAGGTTATCAACTTTCGCTTCACAAATTCTATTGCTTATAACAACTTCCCTGGCGGTGGTATATTATTCAACAAGCAGACATGAAATGCAACTCCATGAAGGGTATTCATCCATGTTACCCTATATTGATGAATTAATCATCGTTATCATTTTTTTTTTCTAGTATCTCATTCTTGGTGGTCGAAAACCTCTTCCACCCATGAGAGTACCTATTCCTGCAGTCAAATAATATATTAGCAGTTTTATGTTCATAAAACATAATCAATGCTACAAATAAATTTTATGTAACCATAATGCAAACAATATTGGCATAGAAATAATAAATTCAATATATTGCCATCTCATAATTGAGTCCTGCCAAGGTGGGTCATGATATACTACCTCCCTTGGACTAAACATAGTCCTTTGTATTTTTTGCATTACAATTTATTTTCATTCAAATAAAAATGGAAAATGTATTTTCATTCATCCAATTTTTTCCAAGTGGTACTTCGATCCCATTGGACCTTACACTATTCTAGAGTTTGCTTCCTCATCATTTTGGAACAAAACTCTAGAATCTTCACTAGCATCACTTCAATGATTATGGGGTCTTCCATATGCAATTTAGAAACATCCCACACATGATTAGGATAAAAAATGTACTTCCTAAGCATGGATACATATAAAGTGTCGTGTATCTTTGATAGGTTGGGTGGAAATACGAGTCTATACGCTACTAGACTAAACTTCTTAGTGATCTCAAAAGGCCCAACATATCGAGGATCCAATTTTATGGACTTGATGGCACTTTTCATAGGTCTAACCCTTAAGAACACTCTATCTTCCATAAAGAGTTATCTTGGTGATCATTTCAGATTAGTATAGCTCTTCTAACAATTGGTGGCTTACTTAAGCCTCTACCGGTTTATATTAAGTTGTTCTTCCATTTCTTTAACCATGTATGGTATAAACACAATCTGATTGATGAGCCACAAAATTTCTCATTTTTTGTATTCTTTTCCCCATAATGTGTTGCATATATTCTTATAGATATAAATATTTTATGGAAATTATATATATAATTAACAATTTATTTTGCATGTTCTCTAATATTTATCTTTAAGTGTAATTTGTGTAGATTTAGTGGAAATTGTTGCATTTTGGCATGTTTTCGTCGAGGTCCCACTCGGACCTGACACTTGTAATTTAATGAAGGAAAAACATCGGTAAAAGATCGATAAAGAGGCACAAAGGTTGCAAATTCCTTTGAAGTGCCTGAATTTCATTTAGCACTTAACTATTAGATGCTTGCTTCTCGTTAGGTGCTTGCTTCCCATTGTACAACAAAAGGTGTCTGCTTCCCGTTATACAATGGAAGGCACCTGCTTCCCGAATTCTGCATACAAGGCACCTATTTCCCGACTTTTGCATATAAGGCACCTGCTTCCCGACTTCTTCAACCACAATGCCTAATTTACATTAACACCAAACTTTAGCACGGTTTTGTGGTCGACAAAACAAAGCAAAACTTTGGTAACCAATGTGAAGGGATTTCTAAAATTACAACCGAACATGGAATAATGTCAAAGGTGACTCATCACCCATTTTTTAGCTAATACATAAATCATTTTTGTAAGTTGGGCAAATAAAATATCAACGTATTCTGAAAATAGAATACGCTGAAATATCATGATATTTTTTCCGATTCCTCTAATCAAGCAAATAGTTGTAACAACGAATCATTTGTTGATTCATCCTGAAAATTGTAATAGGGCTGGCCGCATACCTTATAAATATGCAGGCCATCCCTGAAGAAGACCCCCAAATTTTTTTATGTAATTTTCTTCTACTACAAACTATTAATAAAATATTTGCATTTTTCCTGTAAAACATCTTCTAAGCATCCGATGATCATTCTACCACGGGCAGAACCTGTTGGAAGCGTGGGCCCACTTACAACAGAGTTCTTCCCTATTTCCCCTATTTTATGTATTTGTTTTAATAGATTAATTTATTTCCAATTATTTCCCCTATTTTATGTAATTTCTAGCAAGGTAGTTATTTAGATTTTAAATATTTTCAATCTTGTTTTCTTAGACTTAGCATGAGATTATTGGTTTAAACATAAAATCCAACGAATACCAAATACCTCCCAAACCATAATCCAAGGGACTCATCTCCGAAGGAGAAATTACAAGCATAGATTTTGCATGACTTCTCACAAGACTACTAGCTACCCCAGGTTGACAATTAAATGGAGGCAATTAATTGAACCATAGAAAAACTAACCAATGTTTTGCCCCAAAATTTTGGTGTCGTTGTCGGGGAGTAGCCATTATAATTTCTTTTTCTGAAGAAAACATAGTTACAATAGTTTAGAGTGTTTTCTTCAAAAACATTCATTTGAAACTTTGTATGAGTCCACCTAAGAATAGAGGACCAGACAGTCATTTTGTCAAAAATAAAAAAGTTATTTCTCAAAATAATTATGCTTCAATAGAACCTCAACTTGAGACTGAAATCTCACCATCTCAATCTCCACCTATGTATTTGTGGGAACACCCACTATTTGCACATGATCCTTCTGAAATAATCTAGTAGAATCTTGGAGCAGGATCAAAGATAGGTAGAGTTTAATCTGAGGAAGATTTGCTGAATGTTGAACGTTGACAAGCAATGTTAGACGAAACTATCTCGAACGTTGACTTATTCATCCTTCTGAAGGATAAAATAAATGAACTAGAAGCATTGACAGTTGCTTTGAACGAAGTAGGGGTAGAAACACTAGTAGTAGGCAAAATGGTAGAAAATCCATAGGAAACATCCACTAGTTTTAGTTTTCCAATAGGAGAGGTAGGGGGAGATCACAAGATGAAACACATATCTCTTGCCCACCTTCCAACCTTTATAGGACTACCAACAGAAGATCCATACTTGTTTCTATTCAAATTTTATGTTTTATGTAGATCTGTGGATTATACCATAGATCCTCATAAAATAAAATTATTCCCTTCCACCCTTGATGATTCAACTTTGCACCAGTTCATCAACTTGGGGGATAAACTGATAACTACCTGGGAACAATTGAAGAAAATTTTCTTGGATTAGTATCAGGATTTTGGTAAAGCAAGAGATGCAAGAGAATGAGTCTTAGACATGCCCCAAAAGGAAGAGGAATCTATGAAAGAATACTAGGATAGGTTTAGCTTTAATTTGCAAAGATCACCCCATTCAAAACTAGGAGATAGGTCTCTAAGAAGCATTTTTCTAAAAATACTGACAAATGAATCCTTGGAAGCTTTAAACATAATGTCTGGGGGAGACATTTACCAACACCAAATGGATGATATTTGGCAACTGTATCAAAATTTCTCAATAAGAAAGGGTAATTTAACCCCTAAAAATGTTAAGCAATCAGCCATTGTCACCAAAATAGAAATAGGCAACATGCTAGAAGACCTTAAGAACGAGATGTTATCATCTCTAGCTCTTTAAATGGATACTCTTCTACTTCAAAGAAAGAAGCAGGAGAATGAGGCAACATTGGCCTACTTCTATCCCAAATGCAGAGGCAAACATGCTAGAAACGAGTGTCCATAAAATAAAGTTTGTGTATGTGATGTTTGTAAGAAGGATCATAAAATAAAGTTGTCCACAATTAATAAAATCTAAAAATGAACCTGAAGTAGTAGAGGCATACTTCATGGATAATAGGAGGAACTGGCAATTATCTCCTATGGATAATAATATGCAATCAGGAATGTCATCCTATGGGGGCAATAATTACCAGAACCAAGGTCAAGCCTAGCCACCCAACATGGGTTGGTATGGTCAACAACCTTGGAATCCATTTCCCCAAGGAGCAAATCCTTACAACCCTTATCCTTGGAACCAATATCAACAGCCTGGGTAGCAGTGGAGAAATTAGAATGCTTGGAATTAGTATCCATAGCATACTGCTCCAACTCCACTACAACCAAGTCTACCAACTTTACCTGCTCCAAGGACTCCTTAGTTACCAACATAGCCAACAACAAACCCAAACAAAAAGTAACCAGCCTATCATATGGAAAATGAGATGTACTCTATGTATAATATTAAGGTAGATTGTCATCCTATCCAGTTAAGGTCAGGAAAGCAAGTAGGTGTAGAAGTCACTCCTCATAAAATAAGAGGAACCAATAGAAATAGAGAAAGGGGAATCACCTCTTATAGAAGAGGTAGAAGAAGAATCAACACCTATACATAACAAAGAGGAGTTTCCACATTTTCCATAGTTGTAGGAACCCAAGAAACCAATACAAACAAAGTTTGATATCCTCTTCAATTTAAAGAACTTAAACGTCACAATCCCTCTCTTTTAGGCCATTAGAGACATACCTATATATGCGAAGGTTGAAGAGAAATTAACAACCCAATAAATTAAAACTGAAAAGTAGTAATAACATAATCAAAAGAAGAAGATAACAGATTCACACATTACACAATATTTATCCTGGAAACCCTCAACTAGGAAAAACCAGCACAATATTATTATTGCATTAACTTCACCGTCTCCAATACAATAATATTCTCTCTCTATCTCCTTGTATTTTCCTTAAACCCTTATGCAAGTGCAATATATATAACAAAAGCACATGCATAGATTTTTACAATATCATGGTATTATTTTATTATTGCATTAACTTGATCGTTTCCAATGCAATAATATTCTCCTTTTATCTCTATTAAATCCTCATGCAAGTGCGATATATATAACAAAAGCACATGCATGGATTTTTACAATATCATGGTATTATTTTATTATTGCATTAACTTGATCGTTTCCAATGCAATAATATTCTCCTTTTATCTCTATTAAATGTTCATGCAAATACAATATATAACAAAAACACATGCATGAATTTTTACAATATCATGGTATTATTTTATTATTGCATTAACTTGACCCTTTTCAATGCAATAATATTCTCCTTTTATCTCTCCAAACCCTCATGCAAGTGTGATATATAACAAAAGCACATGCATGGATTTTTACAATATCATGGTATTATTTTATTATTGCATTAACTTGACCATTTCCAATGCAATAATATTCTCCTTTTATCTCTCCAAACCCTCATGCAAGTGTGATATATATAACAAAAGCACATGCATGGATTTTTACAATATCATGGGTGAATAATGCAAGGGTTCAAATATAGTAACCCTAAAAGCCCATATGGGTCTAAAAATAGCACAACTAAAAATAACCTATCTAAAAATAGCTTAAACTCTAAAAAAATTTGGAGTGTCCAGTACATGTCTATAAATAGCTTGTCTATAAATATCATGTCTATAAATAGCTTGTCTAAAAATAGCTTGAACCTGAATAACATGGAAAATATTCAACATATTTTCAACAAAGACCATAAGAGAGTTGTGCCTCAAGAAACTAGAGAGGAAACCAAGTAAATCAATCAGTTTGGTAGGTCAGTTAGCTGACCTTATCTTAGATAATACCTACAACCAGAAGTACTCAGATCCAGGAAGTCGGATGCTAATTGTAAAAATAGAAGGTTATGTTTTACCCAACACACTAGTATATTTGGGAGCTGCCATCAATGTCATGCCCTAGGAGACCATGCAAAATTGAAATTAACCAATCTGAAGCCCACTAAAACTATGCTACAGTTGGCAGACAGGTCTATAGTACTTCTTGATCGAATACTGGAAGATATCATTATTACAATAGATGCATGGAAGTATCCAGTAGATTTCTTAGTGTTGCAATCTTTCTGGATTAGGTGGATAGCCATTAATATTAGGTAGATCTTGGCTGGCAATAATTGACGCCTACATAAGTTGTAGAGATGGGAAAATGACCATTTTAGATGGTCAAAATATAAAGAAACTGATCATACATCCACCTGCACAGTCTACAAATTTTTTGGGAGAACCTGAGGATGAGAATCAAAATATTGATGGTCTATCAATGATCCAACCTGTGATGACACTTGAGGATTTGGAAGATGAAAGTGATGAGGATAATATGATCTCCCACTTTTTTTAGGGAGAAACTTCCTATCCTCCTCTTGAGTTGCCATTAGTAGGAGGAAAATATCATCACATTTAGCAAATAGAAGTTGCACCTGGTATAACATTGAATGTAGATAACAAGTTGACAATTGAACAACAAACCAAACTGAAACAAACATTGGAAAAATATCAATATGCCTTTTCTTGGGAGTATTCTGACATGAGAGGAATAGCTCCTAAGACCTGTACACATAGAATATATATGGAATACTAGGTCAGACCAGTAAGACAACCACATAGGAGAATGAACCTAGCCATGAAAGAAATTATCAAAAAAAAGTTACAAAAGCTCCTCACAGTTGGATTCATCTACTCGATTTTAGATAGTGAGTGGGTATCACCATTAGTGGTGGTGCCCAAGAAGAATGGAAAATGGAGAATTTGTGTTGATTACAGGTTGCTGAATAAAGCAACTAAAAAGGACCACTTCCATTTACCATTTATAGATCAAGTCCTTGACACCTTAGTAGGCAAGAAGTACTTTTCTTTCCTAGATGGGTTCAATGGATACAATTAGATCCAAATAGGGGAGGAATATCAAGATAAAACCACCTTCACTTGTCCATGGGGGATATTTGCTTATCGAGTTTTACCATTTGGCCTATGCAATGCACCTGCCACCTTTCAGAGGGTAGTTCTTAGTATTTTTTTAGATATGATTGGAGAGACTATGGAGGTATACATGGATGATTTCACTGTATATGGTGAAACTTTTGAAACTGCCACAAAAAATTTAGAAAAGACACTTAAATGTTGTGAGGAAACTAACCTGTCCTTAAGCAATGAGAAGTGCTATATTTTGATGCAGGAAGGGATAGTTTTAGGACATCACCTTTCTACAGATGGGATTAAAGTACATAGAAAGAAAATTGAAGTCATTCAAACCCTGCCTACTCCCAAAACACAAAAGGATATTCATAGTTTCCTAGGATCAACTGGTTACTATAGGAGGTTTATATCAAAATTTAGCAAAACTGCTAAACCTCTTACCACATTGTTAACTAAAGATGCAGAGTTTGTCTGGACTGAAGAATGTGAACAAGAATTCAACACCTTAAAGGAAAAACTAATTATTGCTCCAGTGTTGAGAGGTCCAAATTGGACCATACATTTTCACATATATGATGATGCATCCAACAATGCAATAGGCTCAATACTAGGACATAAATATTATGATGATTTTTATGACATCTATTATGTTAGTAAAAACCTCATATATGTTGAATTAAATTATACTATCATTGAGAAAGAGTTTCTTGTAGCAATAATGCTCTTAATAAATTTCGTCATTATATTACAAGTTATCAGGTATTTGTACACATTCACCACTCAACAATCAAATACTTTACAAACAAACCTAGGATTAGTGGAAGAATTATTAGATGGTTGTTACTCTTGCAAGAATCTAATGTGACAATAGTGGACAAGCTAGAAAAGGATAATATGGTAGTTGATTTCTTATCCATATTGACACCTCCAGACTATGCAGCTATAGAAGACCAATTTCTAGATGAGCATTTGTTTGCTCTAAATGATCAAATACCTTGGTACACAAATATGGCTAATTATTTAGCCACTAGTAGAGTATTCCCTACACTTTTACCTTGTGAAAAATAGACTTTAATTGAGAAAAATACAGATTTCTCATGGATTTATGGGTGCCTACTTAAAATAGGACCTAATCAAATCATGAGAGGATGTTTTTTTGGAGAAGAAATAATTCAAATACTGAAGGCTTGCCATGATGAACCTTGTAGTGGCCATTTTGCAGGAAAAAGGATTTCATATAAAGTGTTGCAGGTTAGTTATTATTGGCCTTCACTATTCAAAGATGCAGTCAAGCATGTGATCCAGTGTGATCAATGTCAAAGGATGGGCATACCTACTCTCAAAGATGAGATGCCACTCTAACCACATGTTCATATTGAACCATTTGATAA
Source organism: Wollemia nobilis (assembly GCA_028583015.1). Taxonomy (NCBI): domain Eukaryota; kingdom Viridiplantae; phylum Streptophyta; class Pinopsida; order Araucariales; family Araucariaceae; genus Wollemia; species Wollemia nobilis. The sequence goes on from JAQPPZ010017244.1 coordinate 810,219, forward strand.
TTGGGGGATGGACTTTGTAGGACTTATTAATCCACAATCAAGAGGTAAGAGGTATATCCTAGTTTGTATTGACTGTGTGACAAAGTGGGTTGAAGTACAAGATTTGCATGATTCAAAGGAGAAAACTGTAGAAGATTTCTTTTATTCATCAATTTTTACAAGATTTAGGATCCCAAGGGAGATCACAATATATCAAGGACCTCATTTCACTTCAAGGATGATCCAAGAACTCATGCAACAATAGAAAATCAGGCATAACAAAACCACTCCCTACCATCCATAGGAAAATGGGCAAGTTGAGGTGAAAAACAGAGAGTTGGAGGATATCCTGACAAATATAGTGCAACAACATAGGAAGGACTGGACTACTAGATTACCAGAAGCAGTGTGGACCTATAGGACAACCTGGAAGACTACTACTGGTTTCATATCATTTCAGTTAGTCTATGGGAAAACTGCCATGATGCCTATAGATTTTGAAGTCAAAACACTTAGGATTGCAGTAGAATTAAATATCAACCTGGATGATGCATAAAAATATAAAATTTAGCAGCTTAATAAGTTGGATGAATAATGCCTTGAGGCTCTACAAAAAATAGATATTATTCAAAAACAAAGGGCCAAGTGGCATGACCGTGACACCAAGCCAAAGTAACTTAAAGTGGGAGAATGGATATTACTCTATGATACCAGTTCTAGGAAAGGAAGGGTAAGCCCATGCAATGTTGGATGGGGCCATATGAAGTGACTGAAATCATCAAGAATGGGGTTGTAAGAGTTATAACAATATATGGCAACAAAATTATCTTCATAGTCAATGGCCACTGCCTACGTCCATACTATGTGTCTAAAGCATACATGATTGAGTCTAGATTAGGAATGGGGAAGATCCCAGTTGATTATGATTTTATCTTGAGTCAGTGAGATGTCGAACTAGTCCACATAGTCCCAAAGACAATTATTCTTTCAAAATTTTTATTTTTTTAGTTGTGTTTTTATTTTGCAAGAACAATGCCCTTTGTGCAGCTATTAGGTAGCCTGGGAGACCTAGGCCTAACAAGCACAGGATCCATGAACCTACGCTTTCCAAGATTTCTAGGAGAATTTTCTTGTAATAGGAGTAGCTAGTCCCCATTTAGAGAGGGGAATACTAAACCTGAACCTGCACAAGAGTGTTTGAATTGGTTTTTTGGACAATAAAACACTAAACTCCTGGTTCAAGGGTGGATGCTGATTATGTACCTATTTTTCAATCAAAAGCATTGAAAGGCTTGATAAACCTGACAACGCATATACAAGGACAAGTCAACACCCATTTAATAAAAGAAAAGTGCCATGTTTTTGTATTTTATGGGGAGGCGTCTGCTTCCCGTTATTAGAGAAGGCATATGCTTCACATTGTATGGCAAAAGGCATCTGCTTTCTATTGTACGATGGAAGGTGCTTGCTTCGCATCGTACGGTGGAAGGCGTCTGCTTTCCATTGTATGGTGAAAGGTGTTTGCTTCCCATTGTACAATGGAAGGTGCCTACTTCCCGTTATACGCTTTATGGTGCCTGACTCCTAGTATATTACGAAGATGGTGACTGCGTCCCATTTTTTGGTAGATCAATGCTTGACTCCTAATTTTTTAGAAGAACAATTGAATTCCAGATTTTAGGAAACTGACACAAAATATTCTTAACATATGTAAAAAAAATTATAAAGTTTATTTTATAAGTACGACACCCGATAGTTAGCAAAAAGGCACATGCTTCACATGTGAGATAGAAGCACTTGATTGCTAAAGCATCTGCTTCTCATGTTAAGTAGAGCACATGATTGCTAAGGCACCTGATTCCCATATTAAGCAAAGCGTTCAATTCCTACGGTGCCTATTTTTAGTTTCCAAGGCACCTACGCATCATAATTCAAAAAGAAGGTGCATGATTTCCATACAAAAAAGGTGTCTGATTTCCATTTACTATGGTTATTTTCTACCTTGATAGAATAACATGTCAGCATTGGGATGTGTCCCGAGCTATGTTAGCACCCCATGCACGTGCAAAGTCAAATCCACCATGGACAAAATTAAAATTTGATATCAACCAACTTTCAAGGAGGGGACTTTTGTCGTCCCAAGGTGATACATTTTTCTAATTTTTGTTTTTAATTTTGTAGGATTTCTTGAATAACCCATAGTGTAGCTACCAAGATCTAATCACGTTGAAGAAAATTCATTTTATGGGAACCATGGCCATCGTTGTCCATTGTAATTTACCCCATCATCAAACGCTAGCCAATAGCAATGCACCACAAATATCTGCACATATGCACCCACGAAACGAATTTAGATGCATGTTTAAATTTTTTGTTTCTTGTCTATATTATTTTCATGAACATGTGTGTCTATGGAAATGTGTCGACACAACCCCCCATTATTACCTTAACCACTTGAACAAATCCACTTGGCATGGTGCTATGTGGCATGCCTCTAATTGGTCAACAATTTATGGTTATCATCTCTGCACAATCAAGTACATGCTCGAAGGAAATTTACTACGGATAACCATAATCACTGTTGATTATGGTAATTAGTTGCTTGTGTGCATGAACACTGTTGTTTTAAAAGGTTGTTTACCAGCTACTGTGCAACCAACTTCAATGAGAAAAATATAAATTTGAGGCATAGTAGTAATTCGAAGGGGAGGCAGTAACATTGTTGAGTGAATTGTGAACTAGAGGTAAAGCATGGGGGAAATTCAAAAAATAATGATCTTAAGAAGAGTGAGCTAATCGATTGCTTGAGTATTTTTGTACACATCCAAACACATTTGGACACTATAGAATGGATGGATTACTGTTGACTAGTCAGTTAGGACCAGGATGCAGCAGTAACAAATGAATTTATGACATCAATGAGCGATGGAGTCGTGTGCATGCGAGGGCTGGAGATCCCAATCACAGAGGCCTATATCACCAGAGTTACGAACCTCCCTTTTACAAGGGAGCACATGTACAAGGAGGATAACCTTACCCTTTATGGATAGATATTTTTTAGAGTACCAACCAAGTGCCTGATGCGTGCTGGCTTATCGAAATGACACATTATCGAGATTTGAAGGGTCTTTTTCGAACATATCACCCATTTATTCATATGCTTTAGTACGTAATATCATCTAAATGCCAACCACTTTTGTTTCCTCAATCATATTTTGTATGGGGATAAAATCAATGTCCCCCACTACCTTACATGTGCCTTGAAATACAAGGCCAGGCAATACCAGGCAGGCACCACCTCTGCCCTAGCTCACCATGGCCTAATTTTGGCATTGGTGCGATATGCATAGTCACATATAAATGTGACAATTAAGGAATTTGTAGGCACTAGTGCAACGATAGAGGCACAAGTAGAGGGAAGGTGCCAATTCAAAATGAACAGTTAGACAACGATGCGACAGAATGAGAAAAGACAACACCTACATCCCAACCTATAGGAAATACAGGGGAAGTAGGACAGGCCTCATCCCCTAATTTTTCCTAATTTGGGGAGGAAGCAGGGTAGGCTCTATCTCCTTTTGCACCCCAATTTGAATATGAGGTAGAGAAATATTTTATGCCTATCTTCACTAGGATGCGAAGCAGAAGAATGAGGGCATAAAGGGTGGTTTCAAGCTCATCCGACGAGGAGATACCAATCGATGAGCTCAAAAATGAGGAGTATTTGGCCCATATTTTATAGAATATTTCCTATGGGTCAACTTCTCAACATGAGGTAGCCATGGAAGATGTACGATCACAAGGCCAAGTAGAGAATTTGTAGTAGCAACTGTAGGTTTTGAAAGAACAGGATTCCACTTGGGAAGCCAAAATAAAAGAAGAATGGGCTTTGTTTGAGAAGTCCAGAAAGGAGGTTGCATTAAAAATGCATGAATTGTATCAAAAAATTTGGCAACTATAAAGATAATCATAGTTGCAAGGCGTACCAGGAGGAGCCAAGTGGTAGACTAGGGTTGATACAGCAGTGCAGACCGATGGGGCAACAGAAGTATCCCTTGCTAATACAAAAATAGAACAAGGAGACGTTGCTACAATGGAAGTAGAGTAGCCCTGTTCTATGCCTCCCTCTATAGAGCAGGTAATTTAGGAGGATGAGGTTGAAGTTGAAGAACCTCAAAATGTAGAGCAACCTACAAAGGAGGGAGAAGAGGGGGAAAAGGAGACGAAGGCCGAAGAGCCTCAAATTACAGGTAAAGAGGGAGAGGCAGAGCACTCTCCAATTGATGTAGGGGCCGGATAGCCTCAATAAGAAGAAGCAATCCCTATTGTGTAGCAAGTTGTTGCAAAGGAAAAAGAGGCTCAACAACCTAAATCCCCTATACTCCATGAGGCTTAGCAGCCTAAATCCCCTGTACACCAGGAAACAAAAGTTGCACCAACATACTCTAGGGTACAACATATCAAGCTAAGATCAAAACAAAAAGATATAAGGCCATCTCAATGATGACCTAGAACTAGAGTGAGATTTGTAGAGTTGAAGGTCCTGAGCAATGAATCTAACAAGGAATCTGAACTCGATTTCAATGAGGAATGGGAGGCAGCAAAGAATCTGTTTGCTGCCCAAAAACAAAAATTTGAGGAGCTTAAGGAGGAAATTAAGGTAGATAAGAAGAACTAGAAGAAGACCTCCAAGAAAGCCCTCAAGGAATCAGAAAAGGAGACCAGAAAGCAATCAGATAGACCTCATACAAAAATTCCAGTTGCTCAACATGAGCAGTTCTAGTATTTGTATGGGTCAGAGGATGGAAAGCCTTTGAGGATGCAAGCATATTTTACACAGATGGGATTTCTAGACCCTATGCAGAAGGAAGATCTGGCATCAAGTAGCATAGCTCCCTCAATGGCAAAAATAGAGGTCAAAGCTGAACCTAAGCTTGACCCAACATGGGCAGATTTACCCACAGCTAAGGTTTCTAAGAAATCTAGCATCCCATTTGGAGATAAAGAATCAATGCCTGTGGGTGAAAATTTGCCACCTCACCAAGAGTACTGGAAAATGGCTGAGCCTGCATTCCAGAAGGATGCCACCAACTTCTCTGGTTTTTATCTGAATGTTGATAAGGGTAAGATGACTTGGACCAGAGAACCACCCAAGAAGAGAGTAGGGCCAAGTGTAGCACCCTAAAATTGGCGCAGTAAAATTATAAAAATTACATTCACCTTAGTAAATAATTTCAAATTCAAATTTAACCTCCCAAACCGCCCGTTAACCGTCGGGTATTCCGTTTCCCCTTTTTTGTGCCAATTTTAGAGGTTGTTTTGACCGTTTGACGATATCGTCGCCGATCAGACGATATCGCCCCATATTGGACGATTTCGTCTGGACTAGGACGTCCAGACGATCTTGTCGCAAAACTAAATTTGCAAAGTTGGAATCTATTCCAACGGGTCTCCAATCTGGGCAGAAGCGTGTCTACGCCGTTGGGACCCTCCCCCGTTGGAGATCTCCCAAATTGGGATGATCTCCAACCTCCCAACAACTCCCCTAAGCCTATTTAATCTCTAGGATTTTCCCTCCCCAACCCCTGGCTGAAATTATCTGTAAATTGACTCCCTCTGCGTTAAAACATCCTGATCTTGCATTTGCATTAGTCCCATACTAATTTTGTTGCAGGTACATCATTATTTTTCAACCGAAGCCAGCACCCATCGTCGTCGACGAACCTATCCAGATCGGAGGTGATCCTGTCAAATTCGAGGCGATTTCGTACTGATGCGAGACGATCTCGACTGCAGTCCACATCGAGGCAATCAGTGCCTGAAGTTTGCTTTTCTCATCTTTTTCCCTGTCATTTTATGCTACAAATTAGATCATTTATTCGGTTTTTATATTATTTTGCATTTGGAGTTCACCCATTTAGCCTAGATTGCATACTAAGATCATATTTTGCCATTAAAGTACAGTAATTTGCTTGAATTTTTGTTCTTAAATATTGTTCAGTATTCGTACTACTATTTGGTATAATTTGCCTCTGTTTGCATAGTAGGACTTCTTGTATTTTGCATCTGTTTTCTGTCTTGCAGGTCTTTGACGAATTCGTCTGACGAATTCGTCAGATTTCAGATGATTCTTGTCAGATTGCAGGCGATTCCGTCGAATTCCAGACGATCCAGACTACTTCAAACGTTAGAATCTTCTTCAGACATCCGGATCGGTATTCTTCATTTGCATCCTGTAAATTCTCTGTTTTTTGCTTTTAAATCTGTTTTCTGTATTCATTGAACTTGCATTTTCATATAGATTAATCTAGTTTCATTCGACCAAACCTAGGATGAATGCTTAAGGTTAAAACGAACTCATCAAACACATTCCAAAACCTAGGCGTGGAAACTGCAGCTAAATGTTTCCTGGTGAACCCACCATCCGTCGAAAAATCATCAAAATGCACCTCCCTTGAGAGGCGGGACCTTCGCAAAGTCCTCTCAGTCCGAGGTACCGCGCCATCCTTTTCCCATCCTCCTTCCGGGCACGGATCCTATAGCCTGAAGGTAGGGATGCAAAAAATTTGGAGCGATACATTTTGGTGAACCCGACGTGAATGCATTGTAAACCTTTTGAAAACAAAAACAAAAAAAAAAATATATATATATGTATACAAGAAAAACAAAAACAAAATCATCATTTCATGTTTTAGATTCAATTCTAAATAGTAGATGCTAAATATTACTTTTAGAAGCACTAAACAAACCATGAGTTTTTACTCAAATCAATATGAGCCCATTAGTAATGTTGGAAGAATTCAGCCAAATACATTTGTTGATTATGATCAACCTTATCCCTATTCAACATCACCTCCATCACACTTCTCTCATTTTTCATCCTTACCCCAAAAAGACAATCCCTTTTCCAATCCTCTTCATAACGATATTATCTATTCTCCTATATATCCATATTATGTCTATCAATCCACATATAATCCTCCACCACCTTTTCAATATTCTTCTTTCAATACAACACATCCATTTCAACAAGAAAATACTTATTCTTCCAATTCTACCATGCACTCACCTCCTACATCGCAATCTTCCTATCATCATTCTACCCATAACAAAGAAAGTAGAGGTGAGAAACCATTAGGCCCTTTTATGATGAAATTCCTAAAGCATTTATCAAAAACCTCTCAAAAACCTTCATCACGTACATTTACAAAGCTCAATCAACCAACGGATATAATTCTCAAGTATTTACTTGACACAAATAGGATTGAACTCCCTTCCGTAAGACAACCTGACACCACAACAGATTGGTTTAAACCTGAGCTACATTGTGAATATCATAGAGTAGATGGACATATGACACAAAATTGTAAAGATTTAAGATGTGCAATTCAAGATTTGATTGATAAGGGTCTTTTTAATATAAAGGAATTACAATCTACAACTGATGATAAACCTCCAGTAAACAATCAAACTCCTACACAACAAATACCAATAATCAATCAAGACATGGGGATCTCCCAAGAACCCCTATTCAATTATCAACAACAAGAAACCAATCAAATATTGCATGTTAATGTGTCCCATCATGATGATATTATTAATATTGTAACAAAAACTACAAATGAGCAACCTCAAGTTCAATCAACTCAATCCGATATTCAAGATATGGATTCCTCATTTGACCAACCTTCAAAACTATCTTTGGCTCTAGAGAATGATACAAAATGGAATGTAAGCATAGAAAGCTCATATTTAGAATCAAAATCTCAATCTGAAATCCACTTTGATAGCCAACAACAAGTGATTAATTCTCAAGCAAAGATATCCCTTTTAGAAGTATTACAAATTTATCACAAGGAAATTTTGTTCAAAATACCTAGCCAACAATTTGTTCCTCATCATATTTTCTCTAAGAACATAATTAATGGTGTAAACCCTCTTGAGGTTAACCATATTTCATTCTATGATGAGGATATTCCTTCCTCTACTCCACAAGAAGACTCCTATCTTTACATTATCAAGATCTAGTAAAGAAACACTTGTTAGAACTATCATGGTAGATAATGACTCCTCTCTTAATTTATGCACTCATCAATTATTCCAAAAACTCAAATCAAAGGAAGAAGATATTAATGAATCAAATGTTCTTATAAAATCTTTTAACAATGAAATTCAAGAAGCTCAAGGTACTATAATTCTTCCCCTTAATATTGGATCCAAGATCCTGGATATTTTATTCTATGTAGGATATTGTCCTTCACCTTACAACCTATTTCTCCAGAGTCCTTGGATTCATATGATGAGGGTTTTCCCTTCCACTCTTCACCAATTTTTGAAGTTTGAACTTGCAAATAAAATTTTTACCATACATGGTGACCCAACACCATTTGAAGAATATTTAACGATTGAAACATCAAGTTCTATACATTCTCTATTGTCACAATTATCTTCTATCCATCACTTTTCTTCATCCATATATGATCATCCTTGTTTACAAAATAACATTCATGCATATCTTTCACCTATAATTTCTCCATCTTATCAAAACTTGGAATATAGTGATAAGAATGAAGAACTTTCTTATCCTTCTTACATTTTATTTTGTAACATGATCAATTTTACACATATAAAAGTCAAATCTTTTTCTACATTATTCTACATTATAACAAAGCTTTTGTTATCACTACCTTTTATTCATCACCTTCTATTCTTACCTTCACCTCAACCAGATTATCCTTCAAAACCTCCTTTGATTTTGAAGCAACCTTAGACATGCTATACTCAAATAACCTTGTATAGTGTATATAGATCATCTTGTATATACCACCAATTTCAATTCATAAATTAAAATCAAAATACAAAAAAAAAAAAAAAAAACTCAAAATCTTCAAAAAAAATACTAATGCAACTAAAGACCTTAAAGGTAAATTTGAGCCCTGGCTTGGACCATATATTATTACTTCTAAATTTGAATCAGGAGCATACAAATTATCTACCTTAGATGGTAAAGAACTTAAAGAACCCATGAATATTTTGCATCTTAAAAGTTACTATGTATAAATCTGGTCATTTCATCCTTGTATATATTTGTTTAAAATAATTCAAAATCACTATTTTGTATTTCTTGCAATTTATAAATTCAAAAACACCAAAAACATTCATAATCATCAAAATCTTCAAAAATATTTGTTGTATTTATTTATGGCACTTGTTAATTTTTTGTTCAAAATCAAAAATGAAAAAATAAAAAACAGCAATATTCTTGACTCTTTCGAAACCAAAACAATATAAAGAAGAAAGAGAGTCAAACATTCTCAAAAACTTCTCAAAAATTTCTTATATATTTTCGTACAATTATTGCAGTTATATGTTTCAAATTATTCTGGATAAATTAGCATTTATTTGGAATCCCTCACTTGCACACTTACAAAAATAAATATCTTGATTTTATTTAGCATGATTACTAATCTCTCTTGTATCAAAGTCCACAAAATTCAAATTAAATAAAGTTTGAGCATAGAGAATTGATCTTGTTATTTACTTAAACCAAACACATCTTTCACAATAAAATTATTATATTTGTAATTTCCATGTTTTGCTACATAGTAGAAGTGATTTCTTGAGTGAAAAGTTTCCCTGCTATCCTATCATGCACATGGTCTAGAATCTTTGAGAATTGGCAAAAGGACAAGCTCACCCCTACCCTAAATAAAAATCCCTTGCTCTACAGCTAATCCGAGCAAGTATCCCTAGTATAGAACAAAAAAAAAAAAAAGAAAAGTTCAAGAAAAAGAGAAAAGAAAAATGTTATTTTGAATCATCACAGCAATATTTCAAGCATTATCTCAAAATCAAGAAAAAATACAAAAAGAAAAAGAAGCAAAGTTTAGAAGAAAAGCAAAAGAAAGCGAAAGCAAAAGCAATAAAATCCCTTTCCCTACCCTTTGAAAAGAAAAGAAGGGTTGATGAGCTTGAATCCCCGGAATTCTCAATTATTCGAAAACTGTGAGGTAAGCCCCATAACAGGTGGTTTGTGCCCAACTTGCTTGGCCTTGGGTAACTCCTAGCGTGGCGATATGTCTGTCACATTAGCGACCTTATTTTGTATAGACCTATGTCTGCTTATGGATTAGCTAGCTCTTGATAATCCGACCTACATAGTAGTCTAATATGGTTATATGCATCTACATCATGGTTAATGAACACTTATTTGGTTTTTTCAAATCACTTGTATCATAGTATCTTGCTCAAAACTGGTAAATGAACATAGCAATTGCACACACATTTTATATTTGAGAGATTTTGTGTATTATTATGATAAATCAAGATTGGAAATGAACTCACATATGCACATGGGATTCCTTATAAATCTAACCTATACCCATGATCCCTCCTCCTGCAGTGTCTACACTTGAGCCCGCAAGAGGGCAACCTCAGCTCGGAGAGTCGCTGTCTCGCTGTTCTCCCTAGTGTCCATGCCCTTGCCCTTATCGGGCGATGGTGGTCTCTCTCTCTGTGGAGATGGGGGTCTCTCCTCCCTCCTCTTTCGCTGCCGCGGCCTCTCCTGTGCCTGTGGCCTCCTTTGCTCCCTCCCGCCGTGACCCCGGGCCGCCTCTATCGTCGCTCGGCGCCGCCTCCCTATCCGATGCACAACTGCATGGATCGGTCCCTATGCCCTCGTCATCCGAGGGAGGGCGGATGCCTGCGTAACGGGGCATCGTAGCCATCGGCTACCCTGCGTCGTCCCCATCCACCGGCTGGATGGGGGCATCGTCCGCGTCCTGGCTCCAGAACCGCTGCATGTCGGGAGCCCCGCTAACCATGGTGTTATCCCGGACAATCCGAGAAAACTCGTAATCCCTCAGAGATGGGATCCCCTGCTGTAGACCGAACTGTCTCAAAACTCGGTCATAGCGGTGGAGCTCCACCTCTCCTCTCTCCATCCGTAGTCAGAAGACTCGCCTGATGCGAGCCAGCTCCTGTCCGTCCTCGGCCCACCCCCGGGTGCCCTCTCCATGGTCTCCAGGTGATCTGGTCCGGGACCAAGTCATCCAGTAGCCTCCGAGACATCGGTAGGTCGATCCGCCGCTGTGACCCTCTCCGGAGCCACCAATAGAAGACTCGGGGCCTCTCCCCGTCTATCCCTGTCAGTGGAAGCCCTACCGGCCTCCGCACTGCAATGTGCTCCCAACACCAAACCTGTAGGAGCGATGTCATCACCAGACATCGGCCGCCCTTGTACACGACCCCATACAAGATCCTATACAATCGGCATAGCACAAAACTGCCCCAGCAAAACCTGTACCCATGATCCCGCATATCGTAGATCACATCTGTGAGCATCCATGGCACCCTGCACCCGCTTTGGTGGCACAGCAGAAGTCCACCAACCACTCCAGCTAGCACCCGTGTGAGTCTAGATGCCCTATGCATCTGGCGTAGTGCCTCAATATTAACTCCGCCCTTCTCCAGGGCAAAGCTCGGGTCACCGCACAGTCGTCCCATAGCGTGGCCCTGATTGGCCGTAGGAGTGATCATCCGCCCTTGTATGGGGATTCTCATAATCCTCCATACATCCTCTAGTGTGGGAGCCATCTCCCCTGTCGGTAGCCAGAAATAGGAAGACCCCGGATACCATCTCTCTGCTAGGGCTGTTAGAAGCCCCATATCTGTGGACACTTGTGGCATCTCCGCCACATGCTGCAAGCCGGCCTGTGCCAGCGGATCTCGCTCCGCCTATGTCAGAGCGGCCAAGTCATCTCTCAATCCTCCATACTTCCATTCTCTGCTCTTTAGCAAACCTCTCTGCAACATAAACAACAAAACAATAAACAATCATTAATAACAATTCTAGTAATTAATAATGCAACTTAAAGATCAATTTCATGTAATTGATGATATCGCCCACTATTGGACGATATCGTCCCAAATTTGAGCATAATCGTCTCCGATTTCGCCTGTCGAAATCGTCTCTAAATTGACGAAATCGTCCCCCTTTCGTCGATTTCGCCCTTGGGCGAAATTGACGAAATTGAGACGATTTCGTCGAAATCGGGACGATTTCGTCCCGACGACGTCGACGGCCAAAAACGGCCGCGATGCTCAAAATTCACCTAAAAATCTACCTACAAAGCATGTAAATTCAAATTAAATCAGTCTAAGTTGAGTCTAGACCCTTACCCGTAGACCACGTCGGACCTCTGCTGATCTGTGCATCGTCTCCACCATTTTTTGCTTCAGAGCTCTAAAAACAGTAAAAATGAACAGTAACAATGAATTAGGGTTTTACCCTATTTTTCTTAATTTTATTCAAAATAATTCAAAAATAATTTTGCTTTTCCGCATTTTTACCTCAAACGTTCGATTTGGGTAAAAACACGGAGGGGGCACCATAGTAAGCTGTCGTACGATTCGACCAAGAATCGTCGCCTAAAAATGGGTATAATTTTTTGCTTTCTCGTAGATCGAGAAGAACTCATCTTTAACGCATTTTCTTCGAAAAATTCGCTAAAGAGGGGGCAAAATGTAGCACCCTAAAATTGGCGCAGTAAAATTATAAAAATTATATTCACCTTAGTAAATAATATCAAATTCAAATTTAACCAAACCGCCCGTTAACCGCCGGGTATTCCGTTTCCCCTTTTTCCGTGCCAATTTTAGAGGTTGTTTTGACCATTTGACGATATCGTCGCCGATCAGACGATATCACCCCATATTGGATGATTTCGTCTCGGACTAGGACGTCCAGACGATCTTGTCGCAAAACCAAATTTGCAAAGTTGGAATCTGTTCCAACGGGTCTCCAATCCGGGCGGAAGCGTGTCCGCGTCGTTGGGACCCTTCCCCCGTTGGAGATCTCCCAAATTGGGATGATCTCCAACCTCCTAACAACTCCCCTAAGCCTATTTAATCTCTAGGATTTTCCCTCCCCAACCCCCGGCTGAAATTATCTGCAAATTGACTCCCTCTGCGTTAAAACATCCTGATCTTGCATTTGCATTAGTCCCATACTAATTTTGTTGCAGGTACATCATTATTTTTCAATCGGAGCCAGCACCCATCGTCGCCGATGAACCTGTCCAGATCGGAGGTGATCCTGTCAAATTCGAGGCGATTTCATACTGATGCGAGATGATCTCGACTGCAGTCCACATCGAGGCAATCAGTGCCTGAAGTTTGCTTTTCTCATATTTTTCCTTGTCATTTTATGCTACAAATTAGATCATTTATTCGATTTTTATATTATTTTGCATTTGGAGTTCACCCATTTAGCCTAGATTGCATACTAAGATCATATTTTGCCATTAAAGTACAGTAATTTGCTTGAATTTCTGTTCTTAAATATTGTTAAGTATTCGTACTACTATTTGGTATAATTTGCCTCTGTTTGCATAGTAGGACTTCTTGTATTTTGCATTTGTTTTCTGTCTTGCAGGTCTCTGACGAATTCGTCTGACGAATTCGTCAGATTTCAGACGATTCTGTCAGTATCAGACGATTCTGTCAGATTGCAGGCGATTCCGTCGAATTCCAGACGATCCAGACTGCTTCAAACGTCAGAATCTTCTTCAGACATCCGGATCAGGTATTCTTCATTTGCATCCTGTAAATTCTCTATTTTCTGCTTTTAAATCTGTTTTCTGTATTCATTGAACTTGCATTTTCATATAGATTAATCTAGTTTCATTCGCCAAACCTAGGATGAATGCTTAAGGTTAAAACGAACTCATCAAACACATTCCAAAACCTAGGCGTGGAAACTGTCGCTAAATGTTTCCTGGTGAACCCACCATCCATCGAAAAATCATCAAAATGCACCTCCCTTGAGAGGCGGGACCTTCGCAAAGTCCTCTCAGTCCGAGGTACCGCGCCATCCTTTTCCCATCCTCCTTCCGGGCACGGATCCTATAGCCTGAAGGTAGGGATGCAAAAAATTTGGAGCGATACACCAAGTGAACCACTTCGGTGCAGCAAACACCAGAAGTAGCAGGGTCAGGAGACAACAACTCCCAAGGCATCAAAGGGGTGAAAGCCCTAGGATAAATAGAAAGCCAAGGCTGCTAAGAAGAAGAGAACACAGACTAACAGGGCCTATTGGGATGAAGTGAACAGAACCGATAATTAGCAGTTCAAAGTGGCATAGGGATGTGCCACCCCTTAAGCATGGGGGGATGATGAGCCACATAATTGCTCATTTTTTGTACTCTTTTTTCCATAATGTTCAAAATATATTATTGTAGATATAAATATTTTATGGAAATTATATATAATTAACAGTTTATTTTGCATGTTCTCTAATATTTGTCTTTAAGTGTAATTTGTGTAGATTTAGTGGAAATTGTTGCATTTTGACATGTTTTCGTCGAGGTCCCACTCAAACCTGGAACTTGCAATTTAATGAAGGAAAAACATCGACAAAATATTGGTAGAGGTACGAATTCAGGCACCAAATTCCTTTGAAGCACTTGACTTTTTTTTGGCACTTATCTATTATGTGTCTACTTCCCGTTAGGCGCCTACTTCCCATTGTATGATAAAATGCGCCTGCTTCCCATTGTACAATAAAAGGTGCCTACTTTCCATTGTACGACAGAATGTGCCTACTTCCCGTTATACTATGCAAGGAACTTGTTTCTTGACTTTTGCATACAAGGTGCCTACTTCTCAACTTCTACATACAAGGCACCTGCTTCTCGACTTCTTCAACCATGGTGCCTGATTTCCATTAATGCCAAACTTCAACACGACTTGGTGGTCAGAAAAATAGAGCAAAAATTTGGCAACCAGCATGAAGGGATTTCTAGTATTACAACCAAACATGGGATAATTTCAAAGGTGACTTGTCACCCATTTTTAGTTGATACGTAAATCATTTTTGTAAGTTGGGCAAATAAAATATCACCATATTTAGGAAACAGAATATGCTGAAATATCACGATATTTTTTTTAATTTATCTAATCAAGAAAATAGTTGTAACAACAAATCATTTGTTGATTCATCCTAAAAATTGTAATAGGGTTGGTTGCATACCTTATAAATATGTAGACCACCCCTAAAGAAGACCCCCCAAACTTTTTATGTAATTTTATTCTGTTGCAAACTGTTAATAAAATCTCTGCATTTTTCCTGTAAAAACATCTTCTAAGCGTCTGGTGATCATTCTACCATGAGTAGAACCTACTGGAAGCATGGGCCCACTTGCAACAGATTTTTTCCCTATTTTCCCTATTTTTTGTATTTGTTTTAATAGATTAATTTATTTCCAGTTATTTCCCTTGTTTTCTATAATTTCCATCAAGGTAGTTATTTAGATTTTAAATATTTTTAGTCCTATTTTCTTAGACTTAGCATGAGATTATTGGTTTAAACATAAAATCCAATGAATATCAAATACCCCCCAAACCATAATCCAAGGGACTCATCTTCGAAGGAGAAATTACAAGCATAGATTTTGCACGGCTGCTTACAAGACTACGAGCTACCATGCGTTGACAATTAAATGGAGGTAATTAATTGAACCATAGATAAACTAACCAATATTTTTCCCAACACTGATCCTCTACATTTTTCCAAGAAAAATGTATTTTGCATATCCTACCATACAAGGCTTCAAATGGGGCCATACCCAAGGAAGAATGATGAATATTTTTAGGTAGATTCTACAAGATGCAAAAAGTCTTCCCATAAAGAATTTTGGTCCATATAGTACATGCAAAGCATATCTTCCAAGACTTAGTTTACCCTCTCTATTTGACCATCTGTCTTTGGGTGGTATGCAAAACTTATATTTAGTTTTATGCACAATGTACGATGTAGAGCTTTCCAAAATTTAGATGTAAATTTAGAATCCCTATATGAAATAATAATTTCAAGAAATCCATGTAACCTAAATATTTCCTTGGCAAATATGTTAGCCATAACCAATGCATCATACTTAATGTTTCTTGGTATAAAATACACAACCTTAGTCAATCTATCGACTACCACAAGGATTGTGTCATGTTGGTACCTGATCTTAGGTAAATCCACTATGAAATCCATAGATATAACCTACCACTTTTGCATGGTTATATCATGTAGATAATTTTTTCCTACAGGGTGTCTATAATTGGCTTTCACTTTCTAGCATTCTAGACATCAAGCAACAAATCAATGATATCCTTCTTTATTCTCGATCAAAACAGATATTCATCTTCTCCCTCATCTTTACCCCTCTAGGATGAGTAGATTAAGGATATCTATGCACCTCTCGCATGATTAGTCTCCTCAAATCACCTATTTTAGGTATAACTATCATATCTTGAAAATATAAAATATCACCTTTTATGTTGAAATTCTTTTTCTCTTCAAGGTTTTTTTCCATTTTAGCCTAAATTTCCTTACAATATTCATCCTAAGATTGTATTTTCCTGACTTGGTCCACTAATTCTACATGAATTTGGGTCAAAGCAGTTATATACCTTATTTTACTTAAGGTGTCAATGACCTTATTTTTCTTTGATATATTCAATATCAAAGCCATATTTGGCTAGAAACTTGATCCATATTCTCTATATTGCACTAAGCATCGGTTGAATAAATACAAAACTCAAGCTTTTATGGTCAGTCCTTAACTCGAAAAGTCTTCTTACCATGTAATATCGCTAGATCTGAAGAGCATGCACCATTGTTGCTAGCTCTATATCATGTGTAGCATAATTTAATTTATGCTTTTAGAGTTTTCTTGATATATATGCTACAACTGAATCATTCTAAGAAATGTTGAGCAAGGTGCAACAAAAAGTATTGTCATTGTTGTCAACACGACAGATTTATTGATGCAATGGACAAGAGTTTATTGAACAGCAAGGTGCAGCCAAAGTACAATGGATAGGAGTTCAGTTTTGAGCAAGGTGTTGCAGGAGTATTGTCATTGTTGTCAATACAGTCAATTAGATCTAATGATGCAATGGACAGGCAGTTCAAAAGTCATTCAGATGCAGAGGATAGAAGTTCAAAAGTTAGTCAGATCATGTACAACAAGTTTTCAGGAAGAAAGAAGTGGCCCAGTTTCAAACATTCAAAGAAAAAGACAAGTAAGAAAACTGTCACGATATCGCGACATGTTTTCTGTCGCGATTTCGTGACAAGTCGGAGGAGAGAGAAGGCACAAAGAAAATTGTCACGATTTCGCGACAAAAATGAGGAGAGAGAAGGCACAACCGAAAATGTCACGATTTCGCGACAAAAATGAGGAGAGAGAAGGCACAATCGAAAGTGTCACAATTTCGTGACATGTTGGAGGCCAAGAAGCTAAGTCGAGAAACTGTAGCGATTTCGCTACATGTTGAATTTTCGCTGGCCGAAGCAAGGAGAAAGTGTTAAGTGAAAAATATGTAGCGATTTCGCTACGAGTCAAAAGTGCACAACACAAAGGTGTAGCGATTTCGCTACGAGTTGAAAAAGCACAACAAAAGGTGTAGCATTTCGCTAGAACAGGTGATCAAAAGTGCACAACACGAAGGTGTAGCGATTTCGCTACAAGTCAAAAGTGCAGAACTCAAAGGTGTAGCAATTATGCTACAAGTCGAAAGTGCAAGGCACAAAAGTGTAGCGATTTCGCTACAAGTCAAAATCTCACGGGTAGAAGCAAAGTTGGAAGCACAAGGCACAAAGTTGTAACGATTTGGCTACTGCATGAAGCAAGAAAAGCCTCTGGAAGCCGAAAGCGTTGTGATTTCGTGACGAAGCTGAGGATGACATCAGCAAAAGCTGAAAGTGTCACGATTTCATGACAGGATGCAAGAAAAGCCACTGGAAGCCGAAAGCATCGTGATTTCACGACAAAGCTGAGGATGACATCAGCGAAAGCTGAAAGTGTCGTGATTTCACGACAGGGTGCAAGAAAATCCATTGGAAGCCGAAAGCGTCACGATTTCATGACAAGGATGAGGATGATGTCAGCAAAAGTTCGAAGTGTCACGATTTCGTGACAAGAACGGTGGCAAAGCTATCAACGGCCAAAAGGGTCACAATTTCATGACAATAAGGACAAGAAGGCGTATGGCCACAAAAAGTGTCGTGATATCGTGACATGTTATTATTTCACGGTAGTAAGCTACAGGAAGGTGACAAAGGTGGCAGAAGAGTTTGAGGCCGAAAAAGTTAAATCTAGGCTGACGAATTTTAGGTTTTTGTAGTAAACAATTTCTAGGGTTTTGTAGCCGACATTCTTAGGGTTACAACCGACGGATTTTAGGGTTTGGCAGCCGAAAATTTCTAGGGTTTCTTAGCCGACATTCTTTAGGGTTTATTCCTAAAATTTCTTCTATAAAAGGAGGGCTACTTCGAGTTTGAAGAAGACGCAAAAAAAAAAAAAAAGGGGTGTATGAGTATTTTGTACGATATGCGGCTGTAAAAGCACAGATAGCGCAGAGCTGGCAAAATGATAGCGAAGTGTGTAATGTGAGCTGGTCATGTCGAGTTATTCGAAGTTCGATTATGAATAAGCATAGAGAGAAGAATGTGAAACGACACAGAGTGTGCGAAGCGTGTGTGCAAAGAAAGCAGAGTGTGTAGAGAGCACGAAGGGAAAAGATGATTACAAAGTTTGGCTGTAGTAGTGCAGCAGACGGTGTGAAGTGATTGCGCAAGAGAGAGCAGAGTGCGCAGAGATTGCAAAGGTGATGTAGACCAGTTAGAGTCTTGCAATAACAAAGGTATATGTCAAATATTTTTATTCAAAATTGAAGTCCAGCTTGGTGCTGGCAAATTAGGGGTTGGTGCTCCTTTCGTTGATGCAGATAAATAAGGGGTGGGTGCTCCTTCCAGTTGGTGTTGGTAAACAAATTGTAAAGTTGGTGCTTTGCAAGAGGCTAGATTTGGATGGGAGTCCAAGCAGCCGTTCTTTTTGAGGAGTAGCCATTTTGGTGAACCTTGTTAAAAATCTGTGTTGTGTGATGTTCTCTTGCGGTACTTATTATATCTGTTTATAAATTTTATCTGCTGTAATTTTTAGAGCTGTTAATTCATGTCTTGGAATGCTACATTGATTCACCCCCCCCTCTCAGTGCCATACTAAGTACAACAAGAAAGTACTCCTCCTAACCCTTCTAATGATGCATCAGTGCATACTGAAAAGTTCTCTTAAGGATTTGGAATCTTTAGTATTGGTGCCATGGTGAGTTTTTGCTTAAGCAACTCAAAAGCAGCTTCACACTTATCTGACCACTTAAATTCCTTCCCTTTTCTTTGAAGGTTGGTTATTGCATAGGCTATTTTGGAATAATATTTTACATAACACCTATAATAACCCATCATGCCCATGAAGCTCCACACTTCAGACACATTAGTAGGTGATGACCAATTCAAAATAGCCTCAATATTCTTTGGGTCTACTACAATTCCTTCTACAGATATAATATGCCCTAGATATTATACTTCTAAAACATAGAAGTCACTCTTAGATAAATTTCCAAAGAGTTGATTCTTCCTTAACAACTCTAGCATGATTCTAAGATGTCTATCATGCTCCTTTCTATTTCAAGAATATATCAAAATATCATCCAAGAATATAAGAATAAACTAATCCAGATGTTTTTTGAACACGTTGTTCATTAGGTTCATAAATGTTGTTGGTGCATTAGTCAACCCAAATGGCAAGATTGTAAACTCATAATGTCCATATCTGGTCTTAAATGTCATCTTATGAGTATCCTCTTCATGGATTCTCAATTGATGATATCTAATATTTCAAATCAATTTTTGAAAATATGGTGGCATCCTTTAATTGATCAAACATGTCTTCAATCCTGGGAAAAGGATACCTATTCTTGATGGTTGCTTTATTAAGAATTTTGTAGTCTATGCATAATCACAAAGAACCATCTTTCTTTTTGACAAATAACATCGGTGCACCCCATGGTGACACACTAGGTTTGATCAATCCTTTTTCTAGAAACCCTTGTAGTTGCACTTTTAGCTCCTACATTTCAATAGGATTCATCCTATAAGGAGTTCTATGGATAGGTTTTGTTCCTGATATTAGCTCGATAGTGAAATCGAATTCATGCATAAGAGGAAGTCTAGGTAGGTCTTCAAGAAACACATCCCTAAATTCCTACAACATTAGGTATTTTCCAAACACTTCTTCCTTCTTATCCTCCTCGACTTCATTAAGCTTTACAACATAAACCATTCCTCCTTTTCTAATGGTTTTCTTTAGTTGCATTGTTGAAAGTAACTGGGGTTGAAAAGATCCTTGTTCACTATGGATTCTTAATATTTCCTTGTCTTTCTTTGAATATTCTATCCATATTTCTTGGAAATTGATTATGGCTCTATGAGCCTATAACTAGTCCATTCCTAAGATAATATTGAAAGCATGTAGCGGCACTACATATAGACATCCTATGGTAGAACCATTGGTTAGGGTAATCTCGGTCGTAGGAAAACACTGATCCATCGAGTAGGTTTATCCAAAACCATACTCAACCTTCCACCCTTGTGCCAAAAACCTTGATCTTTTTGGCATATCCCTGACTATATTAGATGAAATAAAGCTATCAATAGCTCCACTATCTATTAAAATATTTACTTCTCTATCAAAAACCTTACCCTTTATGAGCAATGGAGTGGCTTGCCCATCCAAGTTTTGGCTTCTAGTTGCTACGTAGATCTTGTGGATGGGTTCCTTTCCTTTTATACTTGGTCCTGCTCGATGTGGACAATGATTGGAATAGTGTGGACCTCCATAATTGTAGCAACCACTCTTGGGTCCTGGGTGCACTCCCTATCTTTATTCCCCTACTCTTTCCATTAGTGCTGAATTTGGCTACCTTTGGGGTTGAGGTTTGTTGTTGTTGTTGTTGTTCCTCCTTTGGAAATTCCTCTAAAAATTTCCTTGCTTTCCATCATTCCTCTTTTCAAACTTTGGAAAGCTTCTGTTCTTATGGACCTGCTCTCATTCCCATTTCATGAAGCTAGCATTGTTTATTTTTTTGAGAGAATGTTGATCTTGCTCAGACAATGTTGCATAATTAAAATAGGGCTTTTCTACCTACAAACTTGATTTTGCTTGTCTAGCCAAGTCGTATGCCTTTTGTAGTGTCTCTGGCTTATGCATATTCACTACATATCTAATCTTAGGTTTTATTCCTAAGATGAATTTGTGTACCTTCATTTTCTCATCATAAGTCGATACATATTTTAACAACTTTACTAATCTCTGATAGTAAACTTCCACCATTCTAGTTCCCTATTGGAGGTTGGTAAATTCTTCGAATATTTCTGCAAAGAATTGCTTTGTGAGAAATATTTTCTTGAAGGCTACAATGAAACCTTCCCATTTCAAATCAACTACCTCAATTCCTTATTCCTCTCAAAAAATTTCCCACCATTCTAGTCTGATTTCTTGTAAGTGCAATGTAGCCCATATTGTTCAGGTTCTAGTAGAATAATTATTAATGGTTAAGTAAATATATAATTCCCTTAGTCAAGCCTCGATTGCATCACCTCCACCTTTTCCATTAAATTTAGAGGTGTGGATATTCTTTATGTCTTCAACCAGTTCTACCTCCAAAAGAGCTTTGGCTTCCCATTCTTCAATAGTAGGATCATTTACCTATCTAACCTCAGAATCCCTATTCTATGAATCTTGATTTGCTATAGTCTCTAGCAGTTGTCTTTGCTGCTCCATCTATTCTTGTATTAGCATGACTATTATAGTGAGGTTTTCCACCTCTCTTTTAGAATTACCCAAACATTCATCTTGGGTTCTAGCCTCGACATTACTCTGTTGGGTTTTCCTATTTGGTTGGATAGATCTCCCTTTCCTCATTTTTGGTGCCATTTCCCTGGTCACACAAAAAGTAAAAAAAATTGAGTTAGGTTACAATTCCTTCCTTGAATTGCACTACTAACTATTAGCTAGATATGTCATCCGTATAACTAACTACAAAGTTTTATACCAAAGATCACCCTTACTCCACGTAGGGTGATACTCTATAATCTATCATCTATTTTTATTACCAATGGTCACACTTACTCCATGTAAGGTGCCATTTCGCAAATATTATCATTCATTGATAATATCAATGGTCACACTTACCCCACGTAAGGTGTCATTTCCATTAGAGGTTACACCCTCTAAGAATTTATTCCTTGGTCTATCTAAACCCACTGATGTACACCACTCAATGAATCTAACCCAAGTTAAGGTCCTCATATTGCACATCTATTGGAAATTTCTAAATTCTTTCTTGGAAGCTCCTAGTCATTTTACCTAAGGCTTCAAATTCAAAGCAATCTAGAAATTCAAGGTCTTCCTAGCTTTAGCTTAAAAACTAAGCAAGGCCTGAAAGGAAGATACTCGAATCCTTTCCTTTTTCCATGAAAGTCTCTAGTCCATCATACCTAGAGCTCTGATACCAAATGTAACAACCCAAAAGAAAACTAAACTAAAAACTAACCAACTCGAGAGAGAATTTTATTTTTATACTCATTAGGGATCTACATCTCCCCACCTTACATAAGTCATTCTATGAAGGTGTCTATTGACATAATACCTTATGATTAAGTTGTCCGTCTCATCTCTATGATGAGCCAACTTATCCCTTTTTTCTATCAAAAGGGTACACCCATCCCTACACCATACATAAGTTCATCTATGTAGGTGTACTAAGCATAGTGGCATAAGGTTTCTATGCTTCCTTTACCATACATAAGTCCATCTATGTAGGTAAAGTTTTAATTTTCTATCTCATCTATGCGATGAGCCAACCAAAGCATCTATCACTTCGCATGATAGTCCATTCATTGACACTACAACCTAATTGTTGCCTTCTCACAACTACCTAAGTTTAGGTCATTAAGGAGAAGTTGTGAAACAAGGTTACCCAAAGTTTCCTTCTAAAAGGGACCCCATAATCCCTTATATTAACTCTCTCTATCTCTCTCTAAGATTCTAATGAATAAAGTCCTTCTTGCTAACTAGGAAAATATTCCAAGCATCACTAGCATGTACAAACACTTCACATCTTAGTAGGATACTTCTAATCCATAAGCATAAAAATTTGATAGATGTCATTTTCCAATCATCTAAAATTCATTATACCATTCATAAATATCACCCAATCTCTCTTTATGAAGCACTAGAATCACATAAATTCAAAATGTAATGTAAATGATAGCAACATCATTAAGGACTTCATTAATCATAATCATACAAGATTAATACAAAAGCAACTAAATTTCTCTTCCAAAAGATACATTTAGACTTTCCTTGCATCCAACATAAATTTGGAACATTATACCATATTCTATTACATATAATGAAAGAGACTTAAATTAACATAAGAACCAAAGCATACATCATTTTATTTCCTTTCAAGGATACAATTCAATACGAGATATAATAAACTCTCATTACAAGTTAACTAATTACATCCTTTTCATAGAGAGGTACAACATGAGAATTTACTCTTAAAAGAATGATTTGTTCCTCTCTCCAAATATATCCTCCTTAATCTTTGTGCAAGGTTGGATATGTGTAAGGGATCAGGACAACTCTTTCCTCCCACATGTATGCATCTATGTATGATTCATTTCAAAATGCAACAAATGCAATCTAAAACATAAAGAAGCCCATACTTCTTTCAATACTAGAACATGAAAGATAAAAGATTATAGGATTATGGTTTTGTATGAATCCAATACTATAACAACCCAAAAAAAAGACTAAACTAAAACCTAAACAACTCAAGAGAGAATTTTTTTTAGATACTCATTAGGGATCTACATCTCCCCACCTTACATAATTCATTCTATGAAGGTATCTATTGATGTAATTCCTTATGATTAAGTTGTTTGTCTCATCTCAATGATGAGCCAACTTATCTCTTTTTATCTGTCAAAAGGGTACACCCATCCCTACACCATACATAATTCCATCTATGTAGGTGTACTAAGCATAGTGGCATAAGGTTTTAATGATTCATTTACCATACATAAGACCATCTATGTAGGTAAAGTTTTAAGTTTATGTCTCATCTATGTGATGAGACAACCAAAGTATCTATCACTTCAAGTGATAGTTCATTCATTGACACTATAACCTAATTGTTTCCTTCCTGCAACTACCTAAGTTTACATAATTAAGAAGAAGTTGTGAAACAAGGTTACCCAAAATTTCATTCTAAAAAGGGACCCCATAATCCCTTATATTAACTCCCTCTCTAACTCTCTCTAAGCTTCTAATGAATAAAGTCCTTGCTAACTAGGAAAAAATTCCAAGCATCACTAGCATGTAAACACACTTCACATCTTAGTAGGATACTTCTAATTCATAAGCATAAACATTTGATAAATGCCATCTTCCAATAACCTAAAATTCATTATACCAATCATAAAGATCACCCAAACTCTCTTTATGAAGTACTAGAATTGCATAAATTCAAAATGTGAGGTAAATGATAGCAACATAATTAAGGATTTCATTAATCATAATCATACAAGATTAATACAAAAGCAACTAAATTTCTCTTCCAAATATACATTTAGACTTTTCTTACATCCAACATAAATTTGAAACATAATACCATATTCTATTACATATAATGAAAGAGACTTAAATTAACATTAGAACCAAAGCATACATCCTTTTCTTTCCTTTCAAGGATACAATCCAATACGAGATATAACAAAATCTCATTAAAAGTTCACTAATTACATCATTTTCATAGAGAGGTACAACAAGAGAATTTACTCTTAAAAGAATGATTTTTTTCTCTCTCCAAATCTGTCCTCCTCAATCTTTGTGTAAGGTTTTATATGTGTAAGGGATCGGGACATCTCTTTTCGCCCACATGTATGCATCTATGTATGATTCATTTCAAAATGCAACAAATGCAATCTAAAACATAAAGAAGCCCATAATTATTTCAATATATGTTTCTACTAGTTTGAAATGTAAGAAAATTCCCTTTCCAAAATAGTCTATCGTTTTATATTCAACCTTAGCAAAAACATAGAATAATCCAATATTTACTTTTATTGAATTTTTATGGAAGCTTACCAAGAGCATCCCATACTTCTCTTAGGAATAGTTAACTTGTATATTCTTAACCATAGATTCAAATCTTAAATATAAACTCTATGCATTCAAATATCATCATTTGAAAGTATAAACTTATCAATCTAAATCATTCATAGATAAATATAAGTTTAATTCCATTAATATTATCCACTATGTTCCTTTATAAAACAAGTTCTTCCCTTGTATAAAGAAGACTAAGCATTAATATTTAAGCTCTATTACATTTCCAAAATATAATAAATCTGTCTTTCAAATAATAAAAAATATACCTATAATTAAAAACCTTTCTTTCAATTAATTAAAATTCCCATAATCCATTTTTTAAATTAATCAAAAGGTTGTGACTATAATCCCAAAAGGTTTATTTAACCATAATCCAAAAAGGTTGGTTTATTTACAATCAAATAATCAACTAAGTCAATGAACCCCCATACAAATAGGACAAATAGTTAGCAATCGGATTACATGGTGTAGAGCTAAAAATGCGACACTAAGCAAGCAATAAATAAATCAACTCAAAGAGAAAAATAAATGCACAAAATGGAATATATTTCAATAAATGGGGGGGGGAGCTGAAAAACTCCTTGTTACAATTATTCTGCCTTGACAGAGTTGATTTGATACAATAGATACAAATTGCTAGGGTTCTCCGAAACCCTAGCTATACAAAAATGAGTGTCTTCAAATGTGCTTCACTCCCAACAGAATGAGTGGGCTTGTGAGATATCCGATGCTCGGACCACTCTAGCCTCAGTGGCTATCCAATATTGAATGAGAACCTATAGATCTGCATGCACACAAATAGACAAGGGGATCAGTAATACCTGTGAGGGCTCCACAGTGTGAGACCCTCAACTATCAAATAAACCCTAACTACAAATGAATACAATGGCATACAGAAACCTATAGATTATGTAATGAAATAAAAACCAATGGTGATTTACCTTGCTTAACTTGATGATGTTTCATTGTAGATCCATTGGTATGATGCCCTAACAACAACAGCAAGTGTGACGCAGCAGATTCTATAGAGCGTTGATGGTGACGAGGATCTGGCGGGCGCTTGGCAGGCTCTAGCATGAGATTGGAAGGCTCTGTCATGAGCTTGGTAGGCTCTGGAGTGCACCTATAGGATATGGTAGGCTCTGGTGAGTGCTTGGAAGGCTCTGCAGTGAGCCTAGCAAGCTCTGGAAGGCACCTATGGGTGAGGGTTTAATCTACCGAAGCAGATCATGGGGGTGTGAAGGATGCAAAAAATGAGGGGATTATGGTGGTGATGGAGGATGGATGTGGAAGTGGATGGAATGGAGGAAGTCCTATGGCAAGCTAGGGTTTGAGTCAGCTCTCACAAGTGGATTCAACCATTGGGATCTTCAGGGCTCTACAACCTTTTGCTTCACAAGGGCTTCTTCAACAATCTCTCCAAGGGCGAGAACATTCCAGGGTTTGAGCATTTGCAAATGCCCTTACTTATAATCCAACCTAGGATTTTATTAGAGTTTTAACCTAACACTTTTGATCGTGTGGCTAAGATTAAATCAAATCCTAAGGCTGAGATTGTACTTTAAGTGTGGCATGGATTAATGAAGATGGATGGTTGAGATTAGATTAAATCTAATGGTTGAGGTTAATTGGGTTTAAATATATATATTTTATAATAAATATATTAAAATATAATAATAAAATATTATATTAAATATAAATAATATAAAATAAATATAAATTAAGTCCAAAGGGGTCGAAAAGTGGCGAGAAAGGGCTAAAGTGGGCCTTTTGAAGGTGGGAAAGGGGTAAGGTGGACAAGTGGGTGGTGGGATGGTTAGGATGAAGGATTAATGGCTAGGATTTGGTGTCTATAGATGCTCCTTTTTGTACCATGTTGCGTGAAGCGCAATATGGTGCAAAAATACGAGACACCTGCTTGGGTTATGGGCATAGAAGTAGCTTCTCTCTGTTGTTGGATTTGAGCACTCAATGTTGAAGACAAAAGAATAAATAATTTTTGGAATTTTGCATAGCTTACCCCCTCAATTGGTGAATGAGTTGCGGATGAATCTCATGAGCCAATTGAAAAAATTTATGCAAATTATGAATGATGTGGTACCATTTTTGCCCCAATGGTGAGAAGGGGGATGGTGCAAAATGTGATGTAATGCGGACGATATGAATGATGTAAAATGTGATACCATTTTTGCCCCAATGGTGGAAAGGGGTTGGTGTAAAATACCATGTGATTGTGGACGATATGAATGATGTAAAATGTGATACCATTTTTGCCCCAACGATTGAAAGGGGATTTTGTCAAGTGTAGATGTCATGATCATGTAAGATGTATCCCATCGTGGGAGGATCAAAATCAATATTTTGGTTGCCCCAAATTTGGGGGTGATTCGATGTTGTTGAATAGTGTGCTCTTTGATGCCATTGATATGCAAGTATGATGATGTAGATAAAAAGAAAAAGAACCGTGGATGGCCTACTAGTGACTATTTTGATAATTCCCACAATTGGAACCAATCATCCTAGCTAGTGCCTATCATTAGGTTTTTGAAGAAAATGATGAAATTTGAGTGTTTGTTCATGTGTTAAGCCTCACGAACTAGGCCATCAATGACAATAGTTATGCAAATTATTCTTGGTAAGGTTTCACTCCAAAATGTGAAGTACCCAATGTGATTGTGATCTTTGACAATGAGATAATTGATGATGATCATGGTCAAGTGTCCCTATGGTAGGCTATTCATCTTATCAAATTGCATGGATGCAAATCGCTACAATCGCCAAGTAGATAGAATAGACCACTAGATACGAGGTTTGCTTGAATTTGTAGGTGATTTTTGACAAATGTTGCATGACATGATGGATGGATTGAGAGATGGTGATGGAAGAATGTTGGATGAATGAATGTTGTGATTTCACTAAATGTAGAGTTGATTGATGTTTGATTTGTATTTTGTCCTTTTTTTAGTGATTCATTTTCCATGAAAATAAGAGATTTATCGGTCAAATCAACTCTAATTTTTGTGAAATTGTGTTGGATGATGAAGAATATGATGCAAAATAGTGGAATGTTGGTTTTGTGAAAATTTGGATTTATTTGATGCATTTTGTGACTCGATTTGTGCATTTTTAAGATTTGATTTGTTCTAAAAAATTATGCATGCAAAACAATTTTTGTTTTCACAAAACCTGATTTTATGATGTGCATGATGTGTGGGTGAAATTTGGTGCAATTTGGAGGAGGTAAGCTACTATTTTGATCAATGTTGTCTTCATGCCTTTTTGGTGCCAGGTGCCCAACTGCGCCTACGGCATCCCGCAGGTGCCCAGGTGCGCCTGGGTGTGCTTGTAGGTACCTAGGTGAGCTTGCAGACTGTAGGCATAGACCTACACCTGAATGCGCTAAGGAAAGCTATAAATAGCTTTCTGAGTGAATCATGAGGCTCACTTGTGCGTTTCAGACTTTGAGAAGCTGCGTCTAAGGAGTGGAGTGGATTTTGGTGAGCTAAGTGAGGCTAGTGGAAATATGCATGGAAGCTATGGTGGTGGAGGGATTGAATGCTGCTGGTGGATTTGAGGCACAATTTGCTTCGGTAATGTTTAGAAACACTTTGTCTTTTGTGCAAAACTTTTTTTTTTTTTTGAAATGGTATTAAAAATAGAAAAATGTTTGTTGCTATAGTTGAGGGAGATAGAGCCTCGACATCGCTTCTCTCCTCTTGTTCCCGGTATGAGGAAGAAGCTCATGGATGGGGATTGAGAGCTTTTGGGGAAGGTGGGCTTGGAGGGGGTGGCTAGGTTGGATGTTGTGAGGGGGAGACAGTCATGAGGCTTCGAGCAGAGATTTTGACTAGAGAGCGATATCATCAACTTGACCTACGATGGTTATGTGCTAGTGAGGCCTATGCACATTCCTTGGAGGATGTGTGTATGGCTAATCACATTCCTTTGTCGGATCCTCCATCTTCCTCTAGGACTGAGTCATCGAGGCATACAACATTTAGTTCTAGGTCTAGGGCTCCTGCTAGGTCTCAGGGGTCCACTCATAGGCATTAGCTTAGTGCTTAGATGCACTTTTGTATATGAGCCTTGGTGCTCCATTGTAGTCTTTATGGAATTCATTGTACATATGACATTTTTGATATATATATATATATATACATGGATTTTTATATATTTGTGTTATCCTTTGTGTGAATGCTTTTATGTTTATGCGATGCATGTTTTATGAAAATGTTTTTATGCTTTTCTTATGGATGACTAATGCAAACTAATCATGATGTGTATGCATAGTGTTATGGATGATTAATGCAAGCTAAATGGCATGTGTATGAATGGTGTTTATATGGATGTTTAATGCAAGCTAAATGGCATGTATGTGAATGCAAACTATATGAGAGGAATGCATGATGTTTGAATGATCATTTTTAGTTTAGAATTTTGTTGGCCATTTTTGTTCATTGTTTTACAATTGGGGGCATCAATCTTGGTGGCTTTATGCGGGTTGATCCATGATGAAGACATAGATGTTGATATGGAAGAAGATATGGATGTTGATATGGAAGAAGATATGGATATTGATATGGAATACTGAAGGATTTTCAAAGACTCAAACAGACTAGTACTATCAACCAAACTCACTTGACGGTTGTCTAACTTTCTTTAGGACCAATGTGTGTGCAAGTGAAGTTCATGTACCAAATATTGAGCATGGCAATGACCCTAGTCAATCAAGAACCCATGTGTGTGCATGTGAAGTTCATTAACCCATTATGAGTAAATTGGGCGTGACCTATTATGGGATGGACCAAGAAGCTAGCTTGCCCGTGTGTGCGGTCAGAGGTCTCCCTTTTTGGAAGAGAGACATATCGCCCCACATGAGCTTACTCCACTACCAGTCAAGCATCTATAGCCCTGGTGGAGACTCACTCCATAGTCCAATGATCTGATATTTTAGGCCTTGGGGATGACTACATATCTTTCTAAGGGAAATGTAGTACGATCCTTACAGCTTTAGGGATATGTGGTGTGTGTATGGAATTTGTTAACTTTGGATAGAGCTTTGGGGAATCGGATTCTCAACCAAAGTGTGATGAGAATGTGACCCTATCCTTACTACTCTATATTTTGTGTTTGTATTTGGAGAGCAACTATGATAGTGGTAAAAACCACTATTTTTTATTTTGGACTATGTTGCATAATAGGACAAGCGAGGAATACCCCTTTTCACTTCAAGGTGCTACCCAAGTATGGTATTATCCCTCTTTTACTCAAAATTTTTTTAAGATGTGAAAGAGTGTG
Organism: Wollemia nobilis; assembly: GCA_028583015.1. Classification (NCBI taxonomy): domain Eukaryota; kingdom Viridiplantae; phylum Streptophyta; class Pinopsida; order Araucariales; family Araucariaceae; genus Wollemia; species Wollemia nobilis. Next base: position 840,572 of record JAQPPZ010017244.1, read on the forward strand.
GTTGGTGCAAGATTGCTTTTGGAATCAATCGATAATACTCAAGACTTTCTTAATGTGAGAAAAGTGCTTTTGGTCCTAAATAAAATTGGACATCTTTCTGGAGGTTGCTAAACACACTAGTAGTGGCTGAGTGAGTGAAAATTTTGGCTTTTTGTGACTTTGGACAAATGGGATTGTTGGAGGGGATTGCATAAATTCTCCCAAATAGGTACCCCCAGTTGTGGAAACTTGACTTTTTTATTTTGGCCATATCATCACCACTATAAATGATCATTGAACGTGGGATGGGATGAATGCAATATGCAAGATTAAAGAATGCAATGGAATGCATGTGGGATGTAAAATGTAGTGGAATGTGTTTGGAATGGATGCAAATGCAATTGTGAAAATGCAGTATGTATGAATGCAATGTGAAAAATGCATGCTAAAAATACCTATATGACAATGCAATATGTATGCGATTGGAACATGCCTATGTGAATGATTTTTGTTGGTTTTGTTGTTTTTTTTTTAGCCATGTATATATACACATATAGAACATCATATTAACAATGAAATACCTTTAAATGGATAACGGTAAGAGTTAGTCCGGTTCAAATCAATCATGTACCACTCCCTTAGGCTAAACGGGACGAGGCTTGAGAGCCAATGGTCGTCTAAGATGTCATCCAAATCTTCATGTTTATCGTCATCTAACTCTGCCTGAAAAACCTTGGGTCTCTTGGTTGAATATGGGGGCGAAGGTGGAGGGGAAGGAGGTATGTAATTGGCCAAAGCCTTTAACAATTCCTTGGATAGGATGAACTCCAAAAAGGAGGGTGGGGAAGAAATCCGGTCCATGTCAACAAGGCTTATGTCAATTGTAATTGGTTTAGCCGAATTGTACGGATTGCGGAGTGGGGTGAATAAGTCAATAGGACTCATATTGACTTATAGGCCGAAAGGTGAGATGGCTTGGACAAATGAATGGGTGGGATGATTGGATTTGAATCGATGTTGAGTCTTGTTAACCCTGGATAGCAACAAAAAATATGAAATCAAATTCTATGTACATATAAAGAAAAGTTTTTTTTTGAATATATATATATATATATTTATATACATATGTTACAAATTTTGGATTTGGTTGAATGGCTCAATGGAATTCATGTGGGAGGTGGTTCACTAGGTGGGTCAACTTGTTATTGTGGAAGAAGAAAGTGAAATATGGGCTGGTGGATGGGGAACATTCTGAGGTAAAACTCATCCTATTGGGTAAGGGGAACAATGGGCTGAAATTCCTCTTCAAAGTCGTCAGAAGCGTTTGATATTACTTCAAACTCTTCATAACTTTCCTCATCGAAATCGAGGATTGGGTAGGAAAAATTGAGGGGGTCATCCTCATTTACTTCATCAATGCTAAGCTCTTGAAGGGCTTGCTCAAGAGAGGAGGTTGAGGGAAATGGATGGGTGTTGTCATCTTCATCATTGATGCTAAGCCTTTTGAAAGCGTGCTCAAGAGAAGTTGTGGATGAAAGTGGGGTGTAGCCTAAGCCTAACCGATCATGTGCTCCTTGATATGGAATGTCTAGGATATCATGCATCCCTTGTTCATGGGAACCTAGACCTTGACCTTATCAATTAACCATGTTGAATTAATGGGATGGAAATCCTACCATGTTTGATATATTGGCCTGTCTTGGTTCTTTAGGTTCATCGGGTGGGTTTATCCCAATTGAGGAATCTAACCCTCCATAAATAAATTTGATACTATTTTGAGTGGAGCCCATGTCGTATACAACACCTATGGTTAAAGGATGATCATGTGGGTGGCCAAAATCCTTGGCTGTGGGAATGGCTAGGGGTGTGATGGTGACGTCTTGGACCACGTATTCACCAATACCAGGATTAGTGATGTGGACTTTGACTTGGGCTGATGTGGTGGATGATGTGGGCACAGATGGCTCAGGATTGGATGTGGCTATGGGTGTTGGTGGTGAATTAAATATTTCACATTTCGAAAGTTTGACTTGGGAGACATCTATTGATGGAGCAGGGTTGGATGATGGCATGAAATTAGAAGAAAGTGGATGAGGTATTGATGAAGAATAAGAAATGGTTGTGGAAGAAGGGATGGTCGAGGTGTATGATGTGACAATGGTGGATTGATTTTTACCACATGTACAAGAAGAAATGGATGATTTAGGAGGTTCGGTGATGGGTAACTCCTCAAGAATAGGAGCTTTAGAAGAAGATGTGAATGGATTAGAAGAATATGGATGAGAAGATGAAGAAGGTGGATTAGACAAAGATGGGGATAAAAATAAATGAGTGGAAGGCAACATGGATTCATAAGGGTTTGAAATGAAATTGCAATACTTAAAAGGTTCTACATCCATGGGGATGCAATGGACTTGTCCATCATGAACGTATTTCAAGCATTGATGGAGTATTGAAGGAACACATTTCATTTCCCTCATCCAGGGTCTACCAAGGAGTACATTGTATGCCATGGTTCCTTCCAAGATGTGAAACATTGTGTGCAACGTTCTGGTCCCTACTTTAATGGGCAAAACAACAGTACCAACCATGGTACACAAAGCATCATTAAATACTTTGAGGACGAATGATGACTTGGAAATGTGGGAAGGTGATAGCTTGAGGTGGTGAAGGGTAGCGGTAGTGATGATGCTAATGGATGAACCAGTATCTATTATGATGGGGAGCCAAATTAACCACAAATAAAATGACGCAATTTTATTTGAAAGACGTAGTTTTATTAATTCGAAGCATGGAAGCTTTTACAATAAAAGACCATGAAAATAAATACACAGTGCTTTAAATGCAAAATACAGCCGCAGCCTTCCTTCCTTCCCCCAGCCTCCCGAATCCTTCAAATAAATCCCTTTTATGCTCTATGCTTCGTGCTGCACCGCCGTTCGTAACCGCCTTAACGGCTTCTGGAACGGTCATATGGAACGGCCTTAACGGCCCTTGAAACTGCCGCTTGGAACGGCCTTAACGATCTCAGGCACTGCCACTCGAAACTGCCACTTGGAACTGCCACTTGGAACTGCCACCTGGAACTGCCACTTTGGCTTTGTCTGCTAAGGTGTCGCGATATCGCGACCCTTCTTTGTGTTTTGGCTTGGCTGCCAAAGTGTCGCGATATCGCGACACTTCTTTGTGTTTTGGCTTTGGCGGCCAAGGTGTCGCGATATCGCGACACTTCTTTGTGTTTTGGCTTTGGCGGCCAAGGTGTCGCGATATCGCGACACTTCTTTGTGTTTTGGCTTTGTGGCCAAGGTGTCACGATATCGCGACACTTCTTTGTGTTATTGGCTTTACCAAGGTGTCGCGATATCGCGACATTTTTTTCTGATATCGCGACTTTTTTTTTGCTTGCTAAAGTACGTCGCGATATCGCGACAACTTTGGTGTCGTGATATCGTGACCATTAGTTGCATTTGCCATGGTGCTCGAAATACGTCGTGATATCGCGACCATTAGTTGCTTTTGCCACGGTGCTCGAAATACGTCGCGATATCGCGACGATATTTGCGTCGCGATATCGCGACCAATTTTATACTTAGTCAATTTTGCAAATTTTGAACTTTTTCAAACTTTGAACTTTTTTTTTTTTTGGTGATGCAAGATTGTTGTGCTGCCCGAGATGCTCCTGCATCAGACACCCGGGGTAGATGTTTTTAGAAGTGATCCTCACTTCTGGATGGTCAGAGGAAAACCCAAACGATCAACCTCTGATTTGGACAACCATGTGGCATCTTCGACAGGTCTGTTCTTCCACTTGACCAAATACTCCGAATATTGCTTGTTTCGGGTACTTCTGCCTGCACGAGTGTCGAGTATGTCTTCAATTTCTTCTTTGTCTGGAGTGGATGCAGGAATGTTCCACAGATCCGGACCGGGTGGTTCACTACAGCTTCCTGCATGATATTCAACCAAGTCTAAAATATTGAAGATAGATGAAATATTTAGCTCACGTGGGAGATCAACTTCATAGGCATTGCCTTGAATCTCGTTTGCCTATGATCCGGCATGGTCCAAACTTCTTCATCTTCAACTTATTGTAAGTTTTTCTAGGAAAACGTTCCTTACGCAAGTGAACCATGACTTCATCCCCTACTTGGAATTCTTTGAAACGCCGCTTCTGATCTGCTCTGGCTTTGTAAGTAGCATTCATTTGACTGATATGTTGTTGTACCTCTTCATGTAAAGTCTTCATGTGTGCTGCAAAGTCTTCAGCTTCAACACTGCACTTGTCTGCTTTATCCATCGGTCTCAACTCAGAAGCGTTTCTAGGGCTGTACCCATGCACAATCTGGAATGGTGATTTACCAGTACTGCGATTGACAGAATTGTTGTAAGCAAACTCTGCCTGGGGTAAAATCAGATCCCATCCCTTCGGTTTATCTCCTACCAAACATCGTAGAAGATTACCCAAACTTCTGTTGACTACCTCGGTCTGTCCATCAGTCTGTGGATGGTACGCAGAACTGAATTTCAAGTCTGTTTTCAGCTTCTTCCATAGAGTTCTCCAGAAATAACCCACAAATTTGGTATCTCTCGTCCGAAACAATGCTTTGGGGTAGACCATGAAGTCGGACTACCTCCTTGAAGAACAAGCCGGCAATGTGAACCGCATCACTTGTCTTCTCGACATGGAATAAAATGGGCCATTTTTGAAAACCCGTCAACAACAACAAAAATGGCATCATTTCCACGTTGTGTTCTTGGCGGACCAAGAACAAAATCCATGCTGATATCCTCCCAAGGTCTTCCCGGTACAGGCAATGGCTGGTACATTCCTATATTCTGGTCGACTCCTTTTGCCATCTGGCACACTCTGCAACCCTGCACAAATCTGGTCACATCCGACTGCAACTGTGGCCAATGGTAATTTTCACTAACAAGAGCAATGGTCTTATCACGGCCAAAATGCCCTGCTAGTCCTCCACTATGCTTCTCTTTGATCAAATTTTCCCTCATGGAACTTCGGGGAATGCACAACTGATTCTGTCGAAACAACATCCCATCTTGGATCATGAAATCTAACCACTTAGTGCGATCCACGGTAGTAGGAGACACACATGCGGTCCATGCCTCTGCAAAATCTGGATCTGCTGGGTATAAACTCTTGAGTTCATCAAACCCAACAACCTGCACTCTCATTTCCATCAACAAATTATGCCTTCTACTCAAGGCATCTGCAACTCTATTAGATTTGCCACTTCTATGCTTTAGTACAAAGGTATAACTCTGCAAGAATTCAACCCACTTCAAATGCCGTTGGTTAAGTTTACCTTGACTATTGATATACTGCAAAGCTTGATGGTCGAGATATAAAACAAACTCTTTGGTTAGCAAATAATGTCTCCATTTCTTAAGAGCCTGAATTATAGCATAGAATTCTTGATCATAAACAGAGTATTTCTTTCTAGCATCATTCAATTTTTCACTAAAATATGCAACAAGTTTACCTTCTTGACTCAACACAGCTCCAATGGCACTGCCATCGGCATCACAGTCAACCTGAAACACTTTATTAAAATCTGGAAGTGCCGTAATGGGCTGTTCTGTCACTTTCTTCTTCAATATATTCATGTTGGTATCTGCTTTGGCAGTCCACTTAAATTCTCTCTTATCCCCTCTCATAGTTTCTGTTAGGGGTGCACAAATACTGCTAAAGTCTCTAATAAACTTTCTATAGAAACTTGCAAGACCATGAAATGATCTTACCTCTGTCACATTCCTTGGAGCAGGCCATTCAAGGATAGCCTTCACTTTCTCAAGATCCATTTTCGGACCCTCCTCTCGAGATGACAAATCCCGTGTATATCAACTCTTTCTGTACAAAACCGCACTTCGTATATTTATCAATAACTGCTCCTCACGCAGTTTTTCAAAAACTGTCCGAACATGCAACAAATGTTCATCCAATGTTTTACTAAAAATCAGAATATCATCTAGATACACTATCACGAACTTTTCCAGGAAGTCACGCAATACTTCATTCATCAACCTCATAAATGTACTGGGTGCATTAGTCAATCCAAATGGCATAACTAACCACTCATACAAACCCTCTCTGGTTTTAAAGGTTGTCTTCCATTCATCACCCTCTCTAACACGTATCTGATGATATCCGCTCTTCAAATCAATCTTAGTGAAGTATTTAGCTCCACTCAAGCAATCCATTATATCGTCCATTCTGGGTAATGGAAAGCGATATTTAATAGTAATTTTATTAATGGCTCGGGAATCAGTGCACATTCGCCATTCGCCATTCTTCTTTGGTGCAAGTACTGCTGGCACTGCACAAGGGCTCAAACTTGCCCGAATCAAACCCTTCCTCAACAATTCCTGAACTTGTCGGTTCAATTCTTCATTCTCAACAGGAGACATTCTATGAGCTGCCTTGTTGGGTAAGCTAGATCCTGGCATTAAGTCAATCTGATGACTAATCTTCCTCATTGGCGGCAAACCCTCAGGCACATTGTCTGATATAATATCAAGAAATTCTGCTAACAGATGTTCAACTTCTGCTGGAATGTTAGTAGTATCTTCTCTTTTTACATTAGGAATTAATGCATAACACATTGAATCCCTCTTTATACCATCCAAAAATTTTTTGCCATCTACTAAACAAATTCTAGCATTATTGCATACCTTTTCCTCAACCTCCTTTAATGGCTTCAATTTGTGGCGTACTCCATATTTTGTCAGGGAATAGGTATTTGCATGTCCATCATGCGCTGCACGTCTATCAAATTGCCATGGTCTTCCAAGCAACAAATGGCAAGCATCCATCGACAAAATATCACACAGGACCTCATCCTGGTATCTTCCAATTTTGAACTTGACCAAGCATTGTTCACTGACCAATGCTCTATGATCCTTCTGCAACCACGCAATCCGGTATGGATGCGGGTGCTGTTTTCTTTCTAGCTTTAATTTAGCTACCATTTCCTCGAAAACCAAATTATCTGTACTACCATTATCAATAATAATATTACAGATTTTACCTGAACATTTGCACCTCGTGCGAAACAGGCTTTTTCGCTGATCTGGTTCCTTCTCTTCATTCAACAAAGTTCTTCTTGTGATCATCACTTCTCCGTGCTCTGCTTCTTCAGAGTGCTCGGATTCAACACCATCCTCAGCAACTGCAGCTCTGGCATTTCCTTCAGGCCTTCTGTTTGGTGCTTCTTGGTGTTTGGGACACTCATATGATCGATGCCCTTCTTCTCCGCAATTAAAATAGGTTCCACGAAATCTGCCTCTGCCATATCCGCGTCCACCTCTACCTCTGCCCCTTTGATAATCATTGTTCTGATTACGGGGTCGGTAAGCATTCTCCTCCTTCTGTTCCTGGCGATTGCTGGTTTCACCATTCTATTTTTGATCATCATATTTAATTCCACTGGTTCTTCCACCAGTTCTTCCACCACGACCTCTTCCTCTTTGCTTGCTGTCAAATCTGCGATTCAGTTTCTCTTCTACTTTCAAAGCAAACTGATAAGCATCTTCAATGTTGTTCATTCGAACCAGACTCAATTCCTCTTGCACGCTGGTTCTCAACCCATTAATGTAACGGGCTACTCTTTCCTTATTTGCTTCCGTATGACCGGTTCTAATTGAAATTTTAAAAAATTCCTCAGTATACTCTTTAACAGTTTTGCTGGACTGTCGCAAACTCTGCATTTTTCTCAGCAGATCTAATTCGTAATCTGCTGGAATAAACTGTCGTTTCAATTTTTCCACCATTCGATCCCACCTGGAGATCTTTTCTTTGCCTCTCCGATTTCTTTCCAACTGCACTCCTTTCCACCATATGCCAGCATGGCCTTTTAATTTTGTTCTGGCAAATTTTATTCGATTTGGATCTTCAACGTCCTCATAATCGAAATATTCTTCCATGTCATTAATCCAGTCAATTAATTCTTCTGGATTTAAATTTCTAGAATACGTAGAAACGTCAATCTTTGGCCTTTTCCCAATCTACGAAATGGCTTTTATCATTCGCGACTCTGCGGCACTCATTTCTTCTTCTTCCTCTTCAGACGGGTCTTCAACTCCGTCATCATCGCTGCGATCTTCTCCTCTTGGCTCTATTCCCTTGCGCAATTCTTCCTGCAATGCCAACACTTGTCTCTGCAATGCACGAAAATCTCCTTCGAGGAACCACGTTCCTTCCAAAGACCACGATTTCTTCGCGGCGGCATTCTCGTCTCACAGTTTCTCAGAAACCCGTAACCCCAGATCCTGGTGTGAGCTGCCTCACGTTCGGCGCTCTGCTCAACACACTCAGAATCTTACAGCTCTGATACCACTTGATGGGGAGCCAAATTAACCACAAATAAAATGATGCAATTTTATTTGAAAGACGCAGTTTTATTAATTCGAAGCATGGAAGCTTTTACAATAAAAGACCATGAAAATAAATACACAGTGCTTTAAATGCAAAATACAACCGCAGCCTTCCTTCCTTCCCCCAGCCTCCCGAATCCTTCAAATAAATCCCTTTTATGCTCTATGCTTCGTGCTGCACCGTCGTTCGTAACCGCCTTAACGGCTTCTGGAACGGTCATATGGAACGGCCTTAACGGCCCTTGAAACTGCCGCTTGGAACGGCCTTAACGATCTCAGGCACTGCCACTCGGAACTGCCACTTGGAACTGCCACCTGGAACTGCCACTTTGGCTTTGTCTGCTAAGGTGTCGCGATATCGCGACCCTTCTTTGTGTTTTGGCTTTGGCTGCCAAAGTGTCGCGATATCGCGACACTTCTTTGTGTTTTGGCTTTGGCGGCCAAGGTGTCGCGATATCGCGACACTTCTTTGTGTTTTGGCTTTGGCGGCCAAGGTGTCGCGATATCGCGACACTTCTTTGTGTTTTGGCTTTGGCGGCCAAGGTGTCGCGATATCGCGACACTTCTTTGTGTTTTGGCTTTGGCTGCCAAGGTGTCGCGATATCGCGACACTTCTTTGTGTTTTGGCTTTGGCTGCCAAAGTGTCGCGATATCGCGACAACTTTGGTGTCGCGATATCGCGACCATTAGTTGCATTTGCCATGGTGCTCGAAATACGTCGCGATATCGCGACCATTAGTTGCTTTTGCCACGGTGCTCGAAATACGTCGCGATATCGCGACGATATTTGCGTCGCGATATCGCGACCAATTTTATACTTAGTCAATTTTGCAAATTTTGAACTTTTTCAAACTTTGAACTTTTTTTGGTGATGCAAGATTGTTGTGCTGCCCGAGATGCTCCTGCATCATATTAGGACTCTTTTGAATGGCTTCTTATCTATCAAGGCCATGATATGCAATGGAGGATCCATGGATTCTGAGGTTATCGACTTAATTTCAAAGTCATAAAAGGTGATGGATGGTTCCATGCATGTCCTAACACTCCCTACAAAACTATTGAAGGCATTAGAGTCTTGGGATTCTAATTCAATAGACTTAAGGATCTCCATCAAAGCTTCTCTATGCCTAGGTGATTGTTGGATAAGCTCATATACAGATAATTTAGCTGATACCATTTTCAAGCTAGTAGTCAACCAACTACTTAAGGTTACTAATGGCCTTATAGGGTGATGGATGGACTGATTTGGTGGATTGGATAGAGTGATTTGCGAGGATGGATTTGGCAATGTTTGGATGGGTGGTGGATTTGAAGGTTGTTGTACATTTTGTTGATTTTGCCTTTGCCCTCTTGTGACTACATGGACTGCTCCTACAAAATTTTGGTATTGTTGAACATGGTTAACTTGGTTAGGAGGTGTTTGATGGTTGTTACCTCCTACAGTAGTTTGGGCCTCTCCATGGTTGGGCAGAGGTGTCTGAAAAATTCCCAAATTTTGATTTTGTGGAGCTAAAGGATTACCCACATTGATGGCCCCCAACTCTATAAGGTCTTGGACAATGTTATTAAAAACATGGCAAGAGTTGATGTCGTGACCATTTTGCCTATGATATGGGTAAAATAGGTGTTCTCTATAATTCTTGGAGCATTTTGTGGGGTCATCGGGCCTGAATTAAGGTAAGGCTAACTTGTTTGTTTCGTACAACCTTCAAAAAAGGGAAGAATACGACTCCGTTAAGGGAGTGTATTGGCATTGAGGTCGGGTGTATTGGTGATGGGGAGGTTGTTCCACAACTGGCACTATGTTTTGCATAGTTGGTGCTTGTGTGACTGATGGGACCACATGATAAGCAATTGGTTGTTGCACAGGTTGTTGAGCCATTACGGGCTGGCTCATCACCACTTGATTAACTTGATTGGGTGTATTAGCCATCGAGGCTTGTGATGATTTATTTTGGCTAGATTGATTATTTCGGTATTGGCCCTTATTTTGCCATTATTTCTTCTTAGGCTTGATGATGCCCTCTTGGATTTTGATTTCCTCAATGACGCTAGCCTATGCTAAAGCTTCTTCAAATGTGTGATAAGTATTAAGTTGAAGCATCCAAGAGATGGGTTTTAAGCAACTCTTGGTGAATAATTTGATAATTTCTTCCATTGGTAGGGAGAATGGCAATTTGGTTATGACTGCCCTCCAACAGTTTCCAAAATCATAGATAGGTTCATCATCCCATTGTTTTATATAATAAATGTTTGATAATGAGACCTTATTTCTGATGTTTAGGGAAAAAAATTCCAAGAATTGATCCATCAGTTGATTAAAAGTGTAAATGTTGTGTGTTGGTAACTGATTGAACCATTCTATGGCGTCTCCCCCTAATGTTTGAGGAAAATTTTGGAGCATGAGGGCATCGTCGGTTTGAATTCAAAAACATGTGTGAAAAAATGAGCTCACATGCTCCTTAGGGTCCTCGGTTCCCCTATATTTATCAAACTTCGGTAGTGTGAAGTCTGTCGGATATGGCGATGATGGTACCGAAGGATGAATTGGTTGGTGAATCAGTTGACTTAAGGTCAGTTTCTAGCTTGACATGCTAGGGGTATTTTGCATCAACTGATCAATATATTTTTGCATGGCCTGTATCCTAGGATCTTCCCCAAGAATTTGGAAGCCTTGGATTACTTGATGATTGGGAGATGGATTGGAAGAAAAATATTGTGGAGTGATTAGCCAATTTTGGTGGAATGAATTGGTTTGAACATGGGGTGAATATTGATGAATGAAAGAAGGAGATGATTGATGAGGGGGATGTTGGAAGAATTGGTTGAGAGGTTGGCTAGAAGAAATGGTAATTGGTTGGGTTGGGGTATGAATTGGTGGAGGATTGGGGATGGAAACCACCGAATATTGGGGTACCCATGTTGGATTTTGGTTGGCTATGATGGGTTGGGTTGGAATCATTTGGATTACAGGGTCTACCTGAACTTGTTGCTTAGCTTTTCTAAGCTGTGAGAGCAATTTGTTCGTGTAGCCTGATATATCCTGTAACTCTTGTTCGGACATGTTTGACATTGACATGGCTACGACTGGATTGAAAGATGAAGGAAGTGAAGGAGATGGATTAGAATACATGGGCATGGCACAAGTTACACTTGATGTGGCAACTTGGGAGGTTGGGTCTTGTGAGGCAGCATTCACATACTCCTCATACAAGGGATTATAATAGGTTTGGATATGGCTAGATGAAGGGTAAGTGTTAAAAACACTTGTGTTTTGGGTTGGGCTAGAAGAAGAAGGTATACCATATTCATAGGTAGAATTATGATATCCTTGGGTGGTGGTGGATGGACAAGTTGTAGCCAATTCTAGTTGTTCAACACAGTCTTGACTAAGGGGCTCAAGAACATAGTTAGAGGCCTTGTAGATAGCCTGTACTTTGTCCATGTCTATGTGGGTGGTAGGTTGCTCAATGTTATGTGAAAGAGATCCTACTTGTGGTAGGGATGGATAAGGGTTTGCCATCGAAGTAGCAGGGGGATTGGATGTGGTTTCCATTAAGTTATTTTGATTTATTACTTTCTTTTGATTTCGTGTTAATACCATAAAGTAGCTAAATCAAAACTTAGAACTATCAAAATAAACACAAAAACTGAAGCTTGTACAAAATTGAAAATGAAAAGAAACAATCAATGCTAGGTTTTGACCTTGTGTCTTACCTCATTCATTAATTATTTTCTCCATTAATGTGTATTCCTTTTAGAATGATAGTTTTGTGTGTTTTGATGTTCTAATATTACTTAATAAAAACAAAGGTAAAAACTAAGGCTGGCAAGGACAGCGATATTCTTGTTGGTAATGACCTCCAACAAGTTTGCTCGAGGGTAATCCTATGGTGTCTAGGGTAGATATTGGTGGATGGAAATGACGGCCACCGTCACCAAATATCAAGCAATGGTTGGTGATGAAATCCAGCCACTACTATTTTAGAATGAAACGTGCAGTGTGTGATTGATTCTTTAAATTTCCTGTTCTTTATTGTGTTCAAAAAATGCTAAAGATTACCAATTTTACTCATCTAAATTAGAAGCCAATATCAGAACGTAAATTTCACCTAAAGAGCATGAAGTACACCGCTCAAGACCCCCTACCTAAATAGCAACCGGAGGGTTCATCCACCTCTCTGCCAAAGGAGTCACCCTAGGGCAGGATTACTTTTTGCGTCTGAATACTGTTCCTATTTAGATATGCAAAATAAAGCAGTATTTAACTCCTAAAAATGCAGATTCTAATAATGCTCTTTAGTTTCCAATGCAAACAAAATATGCAAGCAATCACTCGAATTTGCAGATTTTAAAATAGGAAATTTAAACTATGTGAATGTATGCACGAAAAACCCTAAATGCAATCTACTATGAATTATTTTCCAGATTACTTAGTTTGTATTCATTTTATATTCAGAATCTGAAGAATCATGCAGAAAAATAGAATACGTAAATTGAAAATTTGAAACAGGGGCTATGGGACTTACTCAGAAGCCTACGCTCTACTTCAACTTGTCACCAGGCACAGCTAGGTGCACCTGTGCAGGCATAGAAGAGCACTTGTGATGATCAACGAGTGCAGTAGAGTGTCTGTGCACCTTCTGCAACTATTATAGAATTCTTCAAAAACCCTAATCGACGAAATCGATAAATTTTTTGCTTCTAAAAAACCTGCAACAGATAGAAACAAAATGAAATCAAAAAAGTAAATCAGATTAATAAATGAAACCCTTGTGGGGTCCCATCGTGATCGCCATTTATAGAGCTAAAAATGTGACACTATGCAAGCAATAAAGAAATCAACTCAAAGAGACAAATAACTGCACAAAATGGAATATATTTCAATAAATGGGGGAGCTGAAAAACTCCTTGTTACAATTATTCTGCCTTGATAGAGTTGATTTGATACAATAGATACAAATTTCTAGGGTTCTCCGAAACCCTAGCTATACAAAAATGAGTGTCTTCAAATACGCTTCGCTCCCAACAGAATGAGTGGGCTTGTGAGATATCCGATGTCGGACCACTCTAGCCTCAATGGCTATCCAATATTGAATGAGAACCTATAGATCTGCATGCACACAAACAAACAAGGGGATCAGTAATACCTATGAGGGCTCCATAGTGTGAGACCCTCAACTATCAAATAAACCCTAACTACAAATGAATACAATGGCATACAAAAACCTACAGATTATGTAATGAAATAAAAACCAATGGTGATTTACCTTGCTTAACTTGATGATGTTTCATTGTAGATCCATTGGTATGATGCCCTAACAACAGCAACGTGTGTGATGCAACAGATTCTGTAGAGCGTTGATGGTGACGATAGGCTCTGGCGGGCGCTTGGCAGGCTCTGGCATAAGCTTGGAAGGCTCTGTCATGAGCTTGGTAGGCTCTGGAGTGCACCTACGGGATATGGCAGGCTCTGGTGAGTGCTTGGCAGGCTCTACAATGAGCCTAGAAAGCTTTGGAAGGCACCTACGGGTGAGGGTTTAATCTACTGAAGCAGATCACGAGGGTGCGAAGGATGCAAAAAATGAGGGGATTGCGGCGGTGATGGAGGATGGATGTGGAAGTGGTTGGAATGGAGGAAGTCCTATGGCAAGCTAGGGTTTGAGTCAGCTCTCACAAGTGGATTCAACCATTGGGATCTTTAGGGCTCTGCAACCTTTTGCTTCACAAGGGCTTCTTCAACAATCTCTCCAAGGGCGAGAACATTCCAGGGTTTGAGCATTTGCAAATGCCCTTACTTATAATCCAACCTAGGGTTTTCTTAGGGTTTTAGCCTAACACTTTTGATCGTGTGGCTAAGATTAAATCAAATCCTAAGGCTGAGATTGTACTTTAAGTGTGGCATGGATTAATGAAGATGGATGGTTGAGATTAGACTAAATCGGATGGTTGAGGTTAATTGGGTTTAAATATATATATTTTATAATAAATATATTAAAATATAATAATAAAATATTATATTAAATATAAATAATATAAAATAAATATAAATTAAGTCCAAAGGGGTCAAAAAGTGGCAGGAAAGGGCTAAAGTGGGCCTTTTGAAGGTGGGAAAGGCATGAAATGGTTAAATGAGTGGCGAGAAAGGGCTAAGGTGGACAAGTGGGTGGTGGGATGGTTAGGATGAAGGATTAATGGCTAGGATTTGGTGTCTACACATGGTTTTAGATTAGTCAAAATATAAATATCAACATCCTTAGGAGGTCTTACCTATCAACACCACTAGGTGGCCCCATGAGGAATCCACCTAGTACCTCCAATTGGTACCAAAGTATGGCCTGCATGGAGCCGCCCTGACTACTGAGCATGGTCAATTACCAAAGGGGAGGATTATCCCCTTTAAGGTGCATAGGTACCTCCCACAGGAACATTGTGGGATTAAAGCTAAGGTAAGGGATAAAAGGTTTTTAACACCACTCAAACTAGCATGCAGCAAAAAAATCCACATGGCAAAAGGAGGTCAAATATAGTTCAAACTCAGACATGGTCAACTAATATGCAAACAGGTAAACAAGTGACAAAGGAGAAATAGGTTTTCGAGGAGTATAGGACCACCATCTTATGCTTAGGTGATCCCCCACTCGGTGCCTCTCTTGACCACTAAGTGGTGATTAAAAGTATAACAAGGATAATTCCCTTTTAATGTGCTAAAGTGCCAACCCACTAAACATGGGGGATAAATCCCTAAAAAGAACCTAACTTCTCCTACTCGCCCTAGCTAGCCTGCATGTCTCTCCTTCCTTGGAATGCTACCACATATTAGGGTGACACAAAATAGAAATTCCCCTCCAAGTAGTACCTATATGGATATCAAATACGAAAGGTAATTTTGATTAAGTTTTTGGCTATATTGTGATAGGGTTTGAAATAGGTGACATCAGATGCATATCCTTCTATAATGGACCAAACCAAGTGGATTCTAGAGTCATTGCAGGCTGGCTAGAATGGGTTTTTACATCAAGACACAGGTTTAATATTTAACACAAGGGAGATAAATGCCCTCCATGGCTAGAGAAGACATAGGATTGGGTACCTTTTTTTAATCTTCTCTTTAATGTCGAACACCTTTCCCCTGGGGTCACAACAAACACTATCATATATCACTAAAATAAATAATTGGTTAAAAATCATTAAACTACAAGGATGGCTCAAGAAGTCTTGCATCAAGCCTAAAACTTAGGAGGGAATACTTATTCATATAAGTTTTCATTTACATCAAGGAATCAACCTATATAATTCGACAAGAAATCTATTCAAACTCTAGTAAAATCTTATTAAAATAAACCAGTTTTATAGAAAATAGGTACATTTGAAAAGATCTCGAAAGAGCATGAAAAAGGTCTACAAAAATCTAAAATTCTAAAAAAATAAATTTGAAGAGGGAGAAGTAGTACAAATGAAATTCTTATAAACACCAAATTGCTAAAACATTAAACAATCAAATCTAAAACTTCTTCATTTCAACAAGCCTCCTTGTTCCTAGCCTTCAATCTGACTTGTAGCCACCAAAATCCTCCCCAAAATTTGCCTATCCCAGCAATCTCCTTTTTTCTTTTTTTCCAAAGTCTTCCTACCGAGTCTTTTTTAATAAGAAAAAACTCATGCACTCTTATCTAAAACTAAATGCCCAACTTCCAAAAATAAAAGCCCATCTACGCAATATGGCAAAGGAAAATCTTTCTTTTTATAAATATAACGTGATTTCTTTCTTTTTTCTAAAATATCTCATATTTTTTTGGTAGGTTAAATTAAAAGTGGGTTTTTATCAAGGATCCCAAAACCTGATTACATTGAATCAAGATTACATCAAAAGGAAAACGTCCAAGGAAGGACAACAGGACAAACATGAGGAAGACCAAAAGGAACAAAGGAAGGAAAGCACCAGAGGATCTAAATCAGAAAAAAAGCAAAGGAAATAGGAAAAGGACGAAAGCCTATAGAGGAAAATCATGCAGGAAAGGAAATCCCACCAGAAAAGCAAATTTGAAACTTTAGGCGCTAAAAATAAAATTGAAGCTTTTCAAGGATGGGGAAAAGCACCAAACCGCCCATTTTGCCAACAAAACATTTAAAACTTCCCAAAGGTGGGAAAAGGACAAGTGCCAAAATTTAAAATTTGAATCCTCCCAAGGGCGGGAAAACCAGAAACCACCCTTGGGAAACCAGGACCCGAGAAAAAACTACTTCCCATGCAGGGGAAAACCAGAATGGATCTAAAAATCCACCCTAAACAAAAGGGTGGAGCAGTGGATCAGAAAAACTATGAATCCCACCAAAATAGGGATGGGAATCACACAAGGATGGTGAAAATTATGAAAACTAGAAAAAAACACTCCCTGAAAGCCTGAAAAACGAAGCAGCATAAAGAGAAAAATCATAGGCCACAAAATCCTCATGCAATGGAACAACAGCCTGAAGGATGGTGCAACAGTGGATCAGGAACAAGATGAACTTCCCAGGCTACGAAGTCCTCAAGTACAAAAAATGAAGTCTTTAAGAAACAATAGCCCAAAGGAGGAAACAACAGTAGCAAACCAACACATCTGAAGAAAAATATGGGAAAGTGCCATAGGAACCCAAAAATAAGGAGTCACAAGGAGGCTCGGCTGTAGAAATTAGAGCCCAAAATGAAAGGAAGTAGCCATGCATCCTAGACAACCTTCAACACCACAACTTCAAGGACATAGAAAAGGAAGTCCTGCAAGGATTCAATAGCAAGAAAAGTAGAGGTCATACCAAAAGCCACAAAGGAACTAAAAACCTACAAGAACCATCACCATGAACCCAAAGAGTAGAGTCACAATAGAAAGCACATGGTCCAAAACTAAAAGGATGTTGTGCAAAACTGCTCATGAAGCCATAATTCCTCAGACCCACCAGTGAACAGCTTCAAGGACATAGAAGAGGAAGTCCTAAAAGTATTCAACAACAAGAAGCACATAGGCCCCCCTGAAAGCCACGAAAGGAGCTGAAATCCCATAAGATCCACCACTTCAAACCCAAAGAGCAGAGTCACAGTATAAAGTGCATGGTCCTCCAAACCAAAAGGATGTTGTGCAAAACTGCTCATGAAGCCAAAAATCCTCAGACCCAAAAAACCACAACTGAAGATCCCCTAAGAACAATTGTGAAGAAGACTTCCAAAAACAACCTGAGAAAAAAGGAAATTTCAAGGAAAACCCTGAAAGATCCAAAAAACCTAGGAAATGTCCTAGGGAAAACCTAAACCCATCCTAGAACCCAGACACCAAAGGAAAATGTAGGACAATGAAGCATAACAATGGAACAATGATCTCCCCCCAAAAGGAGATCGTCTGCAACACCTTCCAGCAGAAAAGGATGGGAAAAGGAGGTGTCAGGGAAGCTGGGAAAGGATCAGGGACCTGGGCAGGGCCAAGGAAGGGATGCAGGAAAGAGGAAAAGGACTTCATAGGAAGTCTCCTGTAGAGCCCAACCCTTAAAATATCTCATATGAGATAAAATATCTCATATTAATATATTCATTTTTTCTTATTTTACTAGAAAAGACAATAGGGGGTATTAATAAAACAAAAAGCATTAGTAATTCATGACATTAATCACTTTAATTAAAACTAACACAAGAATAGAAAAATATTAATCATCTCCATAATTAATTAAATTGTTTTTCTTTTACAAAATATATTTCCCAAAATACATTTTCACAAAAGCATCAATTTTTCACCAAACATCAATATATTTTTCAAAATAGCAAAACAAGCAATAAACTTTCACAAAACAACAATCACAGGCATCAAAAATATAAAATCAAACAAGCATTTTTCAATCGTATGCTTGAAATATTTTACTATGACTTCTAGGTTATCAATTTCCACTTCACTGACTTTATTGCTTATAGAAACTCGGTGGTATATTATTCAACAAGTAGACATGAAATGCAACTACATGAGGGGTATTCATCCATGTTACATCGATTCGTTGATGAATTAATCATCGTTATCATTTCTCTTTTCTAGTATCTTGTTCTCTATGGTTGATAATCTCTTCCACCCATGAGAGTACATGGTCCGGCAATCAAATAATACATCAACAGTACCATATTTATAAAACATAATCAATGCTACAAATACATTTTATGTAACCATAATGAAATAAATATTGGAATTGAAACAATAAATTCAATACATTTTCATCTCATAATTGATTCCTACCAAGATGTATCGTGACAAATACTTTGATTGAGACACTCAATGGCACACTTTGATTGGGAGTGTAGCTTGTGTCTTCTTGTTGAGATACAAGGCAATTAACATTACCTTGTAATAATTCCTCAAGGGCAGGTAAAGATGAATGATGTTCCAAAGGAGGTGGAAGGGTTTTTCTCCCAAAATTCATGGAATTGGTGATGATAGGATAATTTGTATCAATGAAATGAGAAGTTGACGCACTAAGACTTGCACTTATAGACCACTTTATTTAAAGGTAAATGGTTTGAGCTAGATTGCTAGGGATGGTCCATAGGTAAACCCTCCCCTATTGAAATACCTAGGGTTTCACAATATTCCCTATAAAATGTCTCCATAACTTCCTTATACTTCTTAAGAAGTAGGCTATATGAGCTATAGATTGGAAGACTACTCTTGCATCCTCATCATAGGTAGGGCTTAGAGAATCAAAACATGTAGAAACCTCTTCTTCTGGGTAGAATTTTGAGTTCTTAAAGGTGGGTTTGGAATCATGACCTTCCATAGGAGCATTAGAGTTAATGACTAAATTATGAGCATTCCTACGTGTTAAGCATCATTTCTTGGCCATAGGTTTAGGAGAAGAAAGAGGAATAATTAAGTTCTAATGTTTATACAGTTAATTGAAAATGCAATAGCATATGTTTTAGCAACCTTATATTCCCTTGCCTTGATACACCAAATACAACTTGTATACCTTAGGGTCCTTCCTATATATCGAAAGTCTTGATACACCTAACTCCTCTCTATATACCTATTGGTGTGTAAGAGAAAGTTGATACATGAAAGTGATCTCATGGATACATGGCCAAGATGGTACATGAGGGGTAATAGTATGCCTCGTTATGACTCTCATTAGCCCAATATAGTATACTCCTTACTAGACATAAGTATGCATGAGACCCTATGTAGGCATCTATCATCTTGGTATCACTATACCCAATATAGTCTAGCGTCTCATATGACAATTACTCAAAGGATCATGAATACCCTTAGTAGGATTGGTTATATTCTTGTTATTTAGATTTAATATGATCTAATCTAAACAAACAAGATTAATAGTCTTTATTAAAGTTTGATAAATTTTAGTTTGATTAAGGTTTAACTTGGTGAAGAAAATTATTGGCACCCTATTGGCTTTTTAACCAAATCTAATCAAAAGTTCCAATATCCAAAATCCTAAGTAGAATCAATATAAGAGCACACAATATAAATGATCAATATCAATGAACATAAAATTCATGAAATATAACAATAATATAACACAATGAATAAACTCACTATATTATTGATGAATCAAATATACAAGATCACAATTACAATTTCTCTTTGATAATTAGATACTCAATATTTGATACAATACATGAAGCTTTGTCTCCATAATATAACCATAGAATATGACTCTTCAATACTTGACTATTTCTCTTCTCACATATCCGAGATATGCATCCTTTCTTATTCCATACATAGGATAAACCTCTTATGTCTCTTGACTTTGCATATTGCCACATATATGTGACTTTTCACTTGCACACTCACACATTACGGACTTGCTCATATTATTATATAACACTTTGCACACTCCTACACACTTGCACATTTTATGACACTTGGATTCATCCTACACATAGACACATACTTTAAGGAAAATATAAATCACACACCCTAAACTATAGACTCACACACTAATATAATATTTACAATATTTACAATGATACCATGGGGATACATTAGCATGTACCAAATAATGTAATATTCTCCAACACCCCCTATATTACACTATGTGATTATTGAAGACTTTAGTCTTCAATCTCTATCTTTGCCTAGTAGACAATTTTACATTGTGCTTGTTCTTCCTCTTTTCTTTTTATTCTTTATCTTTAGTTTTCTTTTTTATTTGATTCTTTTCATCTATTTCTTTGGTTTCTTTGTAGTCTTGATCTTGATCTTGATGTTGTCCTATAGATTCTAAATATTCACTTAGTGTATCATAATAAATTTTTGAATTTGATGGGCTTTTATTGTCAAACTTACTACCATATGTTGAATGTAATAACATTTCATTACATTCTTTATTTGTATCGAAAATAGTATGATATAAAATATTTATGTCACAAATAATGTCTTTTGTCACAACATTTTTCCTTTAAAATTTTAATCAGCTCTTATTGCTTTTGATTTTTATCTTTGTAAATTTCAAGTGTAATTAATGTCATATACATTACCCTACCTATATCAACAAGGTATCATAATAGCATCCTTATAAGTTTTATTTACCTCAGTGATTCTAAGTGCAAATAATAACTAAATGTTTCAAAGTTTTCATATTTAGCTTCTTTGTAGATTGAGTATAGAAACTTATTTAATCCTATTGATATGTCTTGTTGTTCATCAAATTTTTAATCAAATGGTGTATGCCAATTTTCAAAAGCTCCAATATTTCTTTCTTATTATAGCATTCAAAATATTTCTTTCCATAATAATTCTTTTGATGTTGAAATCCTTATAACTCTAAATCTCAAAATTTGAGCAATAAAAAAAATCTTCATTTTTTCAATCAAGCAATTATGCTATCAATTTCTTCAAATCAAGTCCTTTGGAGTAGAAATCCTTATTTCTCCAAAGTTCAATTTCAATCAATCAAACAATTTCAAAATTTTCAAATTCATAAAATAAATTCTTTTGGATTAGAATTCCTTAAGACTCCCAAATTAAGCAATAAATAATTTCAATTTTTTTTAATTTTCAAATTCTTCAATAATCAATTTCAAATTTTTTCAATCTTCTAATTTTCAAATTTTCAAACAATTCAATTTTTCAATTTCATAAATCAATCAGTTTAATAATAAAATTTGCAATTTTACAAATTAATCAACTTATTCTTATCTCTCCAATTCAATTTATTTTCAATTCAAATATCAAATTTAAAGTTAACTCATAATTTTATTTTATCCTTATAGCTCCCTTTTTCTTTTTCAAAAAATTAAATTTCACTAAGCCTTATAACTCCACTTTATTCGAAAAGTAAATTTCAATTCACTTGACTTAGATACTAAATCAAAATATTTTGTTCAATACCACACCTTAAAGTTTGTTAGTTTTATCTATCATACATTGTCAATCACGTCAAACCGGTTCAAGTTATTTAAGGCATTAACAAATCACTGCTAGTTTTACCAATTGCTTTCTCAATTTTTTTTGTCAATGTGCTCCTCTGTGTCTTGATACAATTCTATTATGATCTTTAAAATTTTGAATTCCATCAAGACGATAGTCTATTGTAGGCTCAAATTTATTCAACGCTCGGGCTTGATAAGGTATATAGGCTCTTCATTAAAAATGCTCTCAACCACTTCTTCAATGCTAAGGCACTCAAGCTTTTTCTTAATTTTAACTTTATACTATGCTTTCTAGACTCCAAATTGTGTCCTTCAGTCTAGCTTCATGCTTCTTTTGGTGACATCAACCAATTAGGTGGATTATATTCTCTTTTCTTTGCTCTCTGGTGACTCTATGCTCTTAGGAAATTTTTCGCTCTTCCAAAAAATTAGCTATCAAACATCTACCGACTTCTTTCTTATCTTTACTAGAAAACTTTTGTTGGATGTTTTTTATCCTAGTATATTGTTGGTCATCTTCCTGACAAAGTTGTCTCTCACAGGTAGACTTCTACCTTGGCTCTCTAGCCTTTTATTCTTTATATTGTTGGTTCATAGTAATATTGGCTTGGTTCACAAGTTCTTTGACTTTTGATGTATATCCTTAATGTTCTCAAGCCACCACCCTATTGTTTATCAATGCTTGGCTTATATCTTAAATCTTCACCAACTCAAATATTTTCCTTCAATAAATATGTTAGGCAACAAGCATTCGACTCTTTTCTTCAAAAATTTATCAATAATCAATTATGCCTAATCTAATTCAAATTCATACTAGAGTTTTTATTTTGATGCTAGATTTTAACTTCAAATCCTTCTCAATCAAAGTGAGGATAGATGTGGCTTTGATAGCTCAATTATCCAAGCTCCTTTCTTAGCTTGAATTTTATTGATAGATAATTCTCTAAGTTGCTTTGTTTGAATGCAGCTCTGATACTACTATTGGCTTTTTAGTCAAATTTAATTGTACGTCCCAATATTTTGGATGTTAAGTAGACTCAATATAAGAGCTTAAAATATAAATGAACATAAAGTTCATGAAATGTAACAATAATGTAACACAATGAACAAACTCACTATATTACTAATGAATCAAATATACAAGACCAATGCTACAATTTCTCTTTGATAATCAGATACCCAATGCTTGATACAATACATGTATCCATAATATAAGCATAGAATGTGACTCGTCAATACTTGACTATTTCTCTCCTCACATATCAAGAGATACATTCTTTCCTATTCCACACATAAGACAAACCTCTCAATTCTCTTGACTTTACATCTTACCACATATATGTGACTCTTCACTTGCATACTTGACACTTGCACACTCTCACACATTACACACTTGCTCACATTATTATATGACACTTTGCACACTCCTACACACTTGCACACTTTATGACACTTGGACTCATCCTACACATAGACACATACTTTAGGGATAATATTAATCATACATCCTAAATAATAGACTCACACACTAATATAATATTTACAATGGTACCATGGGGGTACATTAGCATATACCAAATAATGTAATATTCTTCAATAGATCCATGTTTGTGTTCATTTTGGGTTCACCAAAATATGGTAAAGGGGATAGGCAAAGGATTGTGAAGGGCCCCTTCACAATGCTTCCCTCTCCTTTATTACCTCGAGAATAGGGTCATTTTGTGAGCTTAGAGTCTAAAGTTTAATGGATTAGTTAAAGAACTATAGACACTAAAACATCACCAATACGATTATGTGACTACAAGCACTGACCGAATTGGCATACATACCCCCTAAGGCAACCTCCAGAGGTTAAACAGTGGTCCTAACCACTCCCAAATCAGTTTTGGAAGGTCAGAGGTCATTTTTGCACCTTTTAAGCACTTTGCTCCCTATTCGTCCCACCCTGGGATGATTATAATCCTATTCGTCCCACCCCGAGATGATTAGCAGCAATCGCTCCAGGGTGGGATGATTAGCAGGTTTGACTGGCAAAAAGTCAAGCCTTGACAAATGGCAGCCCAAATTCACCACCTAACTTTGCCTTCAGGGCATGCAATTGCGAGGGAACATTTCAAATCAGAGAGAGAGTCTGCCCTGATCATGGAGGCCTCAATCAATGAGCCCCTAATCAGGGAAGAATCTTCTCTCCCCCCCAAAAAAAAGGCATGGTGAGCCAAGTGGCGCCCTCGCATGCGCATTCAAAGGAGACCCTTAGGTCTATAAAAATGTGAGCCTCCTCACCCCAAAAAAAATAGATCTGGAGCATTTGGAGCAATGAAGTGTTGTCGAACTATACCCCCATTCCTCTTTGTGCTTCCTACATCCCTAATTTCTCTTTTGGAAGAGAGGTTATCGGGTGAACACTAGGAACACAATCCAGACCCAAAACCCAAGAAATCGGCCATAATCCCACCCCAAACTCATCAACACAACCCCCTAGGAGATTTTGGACCCATCCCACTTGGATTGGTGCCAAAACTAAGCCCTAAACGGTGGGCGTCCCACCCCCAGGCGCCCCCAAACTGCTGCAATCCTAATCGCCCCACCTCGGAGTGATTAGAAATTTGTGCATGATTTCTTTACTTTTATTTTTGCATTCTCCTTTATTTAATGTACTTATGCTGCTGTCCAAGTTTCATGGCTTTCTGACATGATTTGACCTGGTTTTTGTCATTTTTATGCGTTTACTAACCTACAAGGAGCGCCATCGGATACAGGATTACCGGGGTAGAATCTGCAAAATATGACCTTCTGGGTCATCTCAAAATGTTGTTTTTAGCCTAACCACAACTTTGCAAGAGTTTTAAAGGCCTCTGGGTAGGACATTTGCAAGGTCACTTTTTGCAAGTTTTGTTGCAGTCCCCAGCGTCCCACCCCGGAGCGATTAGAAGTTTATGCATGATTTCCTTACTGTTCTTTTTGCAATAGGTCCCTGATGATAGCCTAATGCCTTTATTAAAGTTTCATTTCATTCTGATTAAATGGTGGACTTAAAAGCAATATCAATAAAAGAGGCCCCGCTTTGTTTGCTTACATCTCGTTTCTACGTCATTTCCTTCATGCATTCGTAGGACTTAGCATCTGTATCCATTTTTGTTTGCATCATATCGGTACGCTGTCTTTCTACATCACTTTCAGTGGCGATCATGGTGGGACCCTGTCCCCTACTGTTAAGATCAAGTTTTTGATCCAAATTTTGTGGTTTTTCTTTGCAGGTGTTACTCATTCGGGCACTGGACTGCTACTCGTGCCACCCCGGGACGAATACATATTCGTCCCACCCTATGACGAATGCAGACCTGCTATTCATCCCACCCCGGGACGATTAGAGCTCTGTGCATTTTTTGAGCAGAAACTCAGAGGCATCTGGTTTAGACAGAGAAGAGGTAGGCCTTCTGAACATCCTCTGTGTTTTTCTACTTTCTGTTTCTGCAAATTTTTGTTTTCTTTGCTTTATTTTTAGACACTTGCATAGAAAGGTTAAGTAGTTTGTTTTCCTTTCTTGCAATAAAAAAAAATAAAAAACATAGAGTAAATTAAATGGAAGGAACTTGATTAGGAATGCATTTTTCTCTGGTTTGCTTGCATGATACTTGCACCAATGGCAAGTCCTCATCATAGGTTTCAGTTCTAGTTAGGTTTTGTGATTTCCTTTTTGCTACTAATTGTTTTTGAAAGATAAAACGTACTTTAAAGCATTGCATTAGTGAAAATCATCTTTTGCTGTATGTTTTCTTTCTTTACACAATTAAAAGGAACCACACACACACCACCTAATAAAATTAACATCAAGGAGTTGGTCTTAATACCCCAACACTTGATCAAGACCAACGGTGGATTTCATCACCACCTTGGCTTGGATTTTGCATACATATACCCTGATCGCGACTATTGCTAGACGTAAATCCTGATGAAAGCTGACCAAGTGTAGCGGGGGTGATTCCCCATGCATGAGGATAAGTCTTCTATGGTAGGTGTCAAAAATAGAGTGATCCCCCTTCCATACCACCTATGTTCCACTTACTATTCTGCTCTCGCGTACCAATAGTTTCCCTCACGTAAGGGCGGGTATATTGAGAGGTTCGGTATAATGGCCTGGCAATGGTATATTGAAGGGGCGACCATTTTGGAGATACAAGAGCCCTCATTATGCATGTATAACAAAGTTTTCTTTACAAGATTTACATAACAAAAATCAAACACATTGGACCAGATCTAGGACACACATTTAATCTGTAAACGAGATAATCATTTCTTTGCTTGTGTGGTCCCCTTTTGTTTGGTATAGCATAAAAATTGTAAAGGAGATAAAAATATACATATCTTTTTAGAAAAACCACCACCATGGTGTATACCCGTAGCCAAGCCCAATCACGGGCAGAAGCTACGAAAAGTATACAAGGGGGCACAAGTCACCTCCGTTATAGCCCCAAGGACTTGGTTATACCACCTTGGCAGCCTGACCCACAACATAGTCCACACTATGCCACTACAGAAAAGGACTATAGAGGCACCCCTTTGAGGGGCACTCCCATTCAACATAGACCCTCTCAAGAGGAGTACACACATGGGAAGGCCCCCTTAGACACTCATTATGAGTGGCCACTATGCGATGAAGTGCTAGAGCAACATAGGGTTCATAAGGAGGGCCCACATGATTATATCATTCCTCCTCCACCCCTCATTACTATTAGAACTAATAGGCCAAATCTAGAGCGCAAGGCTCTTCAGATAGGGCGAGCCAACTCTACCCGTCCCTTTCACATGTACGAAAGGGAGCATGAGGAAAACTAGTATATTCCTCAAGAGCAATACATCGCGTGGGAGCAATGCACCTCCGCACCTGCTGATTATCAAGATCACCTATTGAGGCCAGAGCCTTGGGTGAATGCTTCTAACCTCGATAGAGGAAAGTGACCCATAGAGATCTCGGATCACCACGACCGAGATAGATATGTAGGGGAGGCATCTAGGCCTCCTAGACCTAGGACGGTGAAACAAATTGACTTGGCATTTTCCAAACATGTCACCCACCAAGCGCAAATCATGCAGCTTAGGCAAGATCAACAGTAGTTAGAACAACTGTATCATCTTAACAAAGAGCGCATTCAGCGCCAGATAGATGAGTTGCTCTAGAACACTATGCATGAGAGGATTCCAACCCCTCACATGCATAAGACAAAAATTTATGAGAGGCACAACCCCTTAGTACGAGATAGGTCTCCATGACCTTATCAAGCGTTGCCTCCAAGACCTCCTAGACCTGAGCGGGAGGCCACTCCTAGAACCAATGATGGGCGCCTTCCTCGGGCACCCGTCCATGTTTATAGGTCACGCCCAGAAACTCCTCAAGAGGCCTATGAGGAATTTGAGTGAGAAGAAGAGTGGGCTGAAATGCCCTACCAAGGCAGGGGGGCATTATCCGGCTACCCCTCCATAGGCCTCAAGTTCCTCGCAATTCACAACGAGAACAAACCAAAGAAGAGGAAATCAAATCCTCTGATGCATACAAAGCACTGCTAGAGCGCTTAGAGTCTATGGAGACTAAGACTTCGGGGCCCCAAAATCCCACCTTACGCCAGCTCCGCAGTCACCCTGTGCATCCTTCAGTTCCGGCACCCCCATACCCCGACCACTTCAAAATGCCTCAATTGGCAATTTTTAGAGGGGATGAGGATGCCCAAGAGCACGTAACAAGGTTCCTGAGTCAATGCTTTGGCATTCAAGACAATGATGCATTGCTTCTGAGAACGTTTATAACCACGTTCATAGGCCCTGCCTCGGATTGGTTTACCCAGTTGCCGAAGCATAGCATCAATAATCTAGACCAGCTAGTGGACGTGTTCCTTGAACGTTTTGCCTTCAACACCAAGAAGAAGGCATCCTTAAGTGACCTAGCTGGCCTTAAGCAATATGATGATGAGACCATGGCTGCTTATGGGAATCGATGGAGGACATTGCTTTCAAAGCTACCTTACCTCCCTCCCATGGCCGACATGACTCAAATGTTTTCAAAGAGTTGCTTAAGGTCGATCTCTGTGCTATTGCAGCTGCAGCAATATGCCACCCTCGAAGAAGCCCTGGCGCAAGCCAGGATAATTGAGGAGATCAAAATACAAGACGGCGAGATTGCCAAGCCGTGCAAGAAAGAGTGGCCCAAAAATGCTAAAATTAGGCCCATGCAACCGAAACCCGTCGCGGTCAATCAAGTTGCCATAACTATACCAAAGCCTGCACAAATGACACAGCCCCCAAAGGCTAATTATCAAGTAGTTCCTCTTGATAACTATGAAAAGGAAAATCATAAACAAGAGCAAAATCAGCAGCGTCGCCCTAAGCGACAATTCACACAATTCACGGAGTCTAGAGACTCCTTGTTTGACCGCTTGTTCACGGCAAACCTGATAAACTTGTCGAAAAGTCGACCCATAGACCCCAACGCACCAAAACCCAAGGGCTATAGGGAAGACTTATATTGTAGATTTCATCGACAGAAAGGACACGAAATCTCCACTTGTTGGAAATTCAAAAACTTAGTGCAGGACTTGATAGACAACAAAATGCTCATGGTAGATAATCCCGTAGCATTGAGCAACCAACAGATGGAGGTCTTCAAAGACCCCCTGCCTGCCCATGATGCGCAGGCAAAGACTTTACAAGTGAACGAGGTAACACAAAACTGCCCCATGCAAGGATACGTAGGGATGATAAGCATCGTGACACGGAACAAAAGATACCCAAACATGGCTGCACCCACTGTAGCTACAGGAGATGTTCCATCAATGTCACAACCTCCACAACACCCTACGCAACCTCCCTCGCCTAGACCAGTGGCCACGATTCGGACTAAACTTACTCAAATTTTAAGGACCACGTCGGCTAGGCTCTCCATTTATGAGCTCATCCAACAATCACCGCCCCATCGGGAGGCTCTGATGGAGATACTCAAAGCCATTGAGCTACAACCCCATGAAGCCAATTCTTTCAACAATTTTGTAGGACATGTGAGACGATGCATAGAACTAGTCATAACCTTCAGGGAAGATGAACTAAAATTGGTGACTGGTGATATGGTGGATCCACCCCTGCACGTCATTGCATGGGTCAACGAGATTCCATTCAAGAGGGTGTTGGTGGACACTGGCTCGTCCAGCAACATAATCATGATAGTGGCATTAAAACACCTTAAGCTACCAACATCCCACATTGTGGCATCCACTTACACTCTTCGAGCATTCAACGACGCGTTATGCTCGACGGTTGGCACAATTGTCCTGCCCATCCAAGTAGGACAAAAGACCATTCCTACATTGTGTCACATCCTTGAGGGTGAGATGGCCTACAATATCTTGCTAGGCCGGCCTTGGATCAGGGACATGAAGTGTGTCCCTTCGATAGCCCATCAATGCCTCAAGTACACATACGAAGGGCAAGTACATGTAGTCCCAGTAGACTTAGAGCCCTTTAAGTTTTGCAATGCGGTGCCTGATGCCACAATCGACCCTCCCATCGACACATTTGGACTTTCAATTGAATCCATCCACAGGGTCCGATTTCACCTACATCCTCGCTGTTGAGTCCCTCAACTCACCAACCTGGCCCATATTCATCATCTATTCCTTCACCAACGATGCCACCTATGGTGGCCACATCGAAGGACAATGGGAAGAAGCCCCTAGAGGAGGTACCACCATTAGTCTCAACCATCTCTATCGAAGAGGTGCCCAACCGAATGGAAGTCGAGACACCTGGTTCACCCAACATGGAGTGGACTCAGGGAGAACTCCCATTCCCTCCCCCTCAACCATCGATGATTACCGTTGAGATGGCCAATACGGGCCTAGGGGAGTACCTAGTGCGGAATATTGTGGCAACACCCATGCTCGAATCCATGCAAGACATGGGGAGACCTCGCCTCCCCATCGGCACTATCATCCCTTTAGGCTACCCGCCAAATCAGACCAATTTTGTATATGGGGGCCTCGAGAATGGCATTGAACCCTACCTACAAGAGGAAGAGGATGAAGAGCCATTTGTTGAGAATGTTGACTATCTATCCAACCCGGACTTCGCCTTGAAATACCTAGACCAATGTAATTGGCATGGATATGGATTGGGCAGATACGAACAAGGAATGCACATTCTTTGTCAACCGAGATACCAGATGCCATATGATAAATCAAGAGTAGGGTTCAACCACCCTTTGCCCCTTGACATCTTGGTAGAAACCATGCAAGGCCTAGGTCTAGGCAATAGGGATGGGTTGGCACAAGATCCATATGCCAATCCCAACACAACATACACATTGGGGGATTATCTCCCATTGTTAACAACAAACCTTGTTGACCTCAACAACCCCTCCCCTTTGATCGAGGAAGGGGAAAGTTCAAGAAGTAACCTCCAAGAGGGATATGAACAAGATCAAGGGGGGTCTTCTGAAGATGAGTCAGATTATGAGGTAGCACCTTGGGACCCTTTTGAGTCCGATAGCAATCACTCGCAGGTGACACCCATTGACGACTATCAAGAGAACTTCATGGCAATGTTCCCCTTTAATGTTCCAATCGGGCAATTGCTACCTCCAGAGAATCCAACCCTCCCGTAGAGAGCGGAACAACCCAGAAGGGACCAAATCAACTTGCTCGAACAAAATGAGCCTCCCATGCCGGCCATAAGGCCAAGTGATCCACCGGAGGAAGAAGATCCAAATATCTTCCTCAACATCGACTATTTTTTATTTTCATAGAGAGTGAGGATAGTGATCAAGAAATGCCTAGTGGGAGGCTATACCAGCCAAAGGGGCACATAGTTGTCGAAGCCAATGAAGGCCTATGGATCTTCGATAGTGACTATGAGGATGAGATTGAGATGGCATATCTCAACCATATGAGGCAACAAGAATACCCCATAGACATCGATGATATGTTTGAACATCTAAATATGGGACCAAGGCATAGGTGGCATTTAAACCAAGTATAGTTAAACCAAGTGCTTCATCCACCACTTTGGGCATACAGGGAGCACCTCCCACCTAGAGACCCTATAGGGCCATCAATGCCAAGGGTAGACCCTGTCCTTCTATCTACACATAGGGCCGATCCTTTTGTGCCAATACCCACAGAGCCAGATCCGGGTACAAGGATCACCAAGGATGTCTGAATCAACACCCACACGGTAATGGAGACCAAATTCATTCCATCAACATGATCTCCATTGATTTAACCACCCCCATCCGCAATCCAGCCGATCCAACATGACCATTGTATCTAGACCTAGATGCCATAGACTGGGATCGTGTTGACTCACCACCATCCCCATCAGAGTATTGGCCTTGCGGTGAGATGTTTCATTTCACCCCAGGACAGACTCAGGATATCTTCCATGCTGAAGAGGAACCCGACATTCCCAACGTAGATCTAAATTCAGAAAATGATATCCACCTGATCCCAACTCCACACCAGTTGGAGGATGGATCCCACATGTCAGTCGAAGAGACGATTGACGTAGACATCGGTTCTGATCCAATGAATCCACAAATCATCAAGCTAGGGGTAAGTTTATCCCCCGAAGAGCAAGCCGATTACATTACCCTTCTCAAAGAGAAGAAGGAGGTTTTTGCATGGTCCTACAAAGACATGTCGGGGCTAGACCCGCAGCTAGTCATGCATAATCTAACACTTGATCCGATAGTCAAGCCAGTCAAGCAAAAGCTACGTAAGATGCACCCAACAATGGCCTTAATGGTCAAATACGAGCTACAAAAGTTGTTGGATGCACAGTTTGTCATCTACGTAGATTACCCACCATGGTTGTCCAACATGGTACCCATCAAAAAGCCTGATGGGAGGATTCGCATATGCACCAATTTTTGAGATTTAAACAAAGCGAGTCCCAAGGATGATTTCCCCTTGCCTAGCATCGATGCATTGGTAGACGCTACAACAAGCCACGAAATGCTTTCCCTCATGGATGGTTTCTCGAGATACAACCAGATTCGTATCAATCTCGATGATCAACTAAAAATGGCGTTCACGACGCCTTGGGGGACATTTTGTTATAAGGTCATGCCCTTTGGCCTTAAAAATGTTGGCGCCACCTACCAACGTGCTATGACATACATCTTCCATGATCACATGCATAAAACTTTGGAAGATTATATGGATGATTTGTTGGCCAAATCTCTTTTGCGCAAAAATCATCTCGATGACTTACGCAAGATCCTTGATCGCCTCATCGAACACAAGGTTAGGCTAAACCCCAAGAAGTGCGTATTTGGCGTCACATCTGGAAAACTCTTGGGTTTCATAGTCTCAAAATGAGGCATCGAGGTAGATCCAAATAAAGTCAAGGCAATCCTTGAAATGCTTCCCCCAACCACCATCAGGCAGCTCAGAAGCTTGCAGGGTAAGGTCACGTCGATCAAGCGCTTCATAGCACAGTTATCTGACAAGTGCCGACCCATGAATAAATTATTACACAAGGGGGTAGCATTTCATTGGGATGACGAGTGCCAGTCAGCCTTCGACGACATCAAACAATACTTGGCTTCACCGCCAGTATTGGCACCACCTAGACCAGGAGTGTCATTCTATTTATACATCTCAGCTATTGAGGTGGCACTGGGCGCCATGCTAGCCCAAAAAAATGAATTACATAAAGAACAGAGCTAATTATTATCTTAGCCGCACCCTGGTCAGTTATGAACTTAACTATGCATACGTTGAGAAGCTATGCTTGGCGGTGGTATTTGCCACCAAAAAGCTATGCCATTACATGTTGAGCAATACGACGTATGTTGTGTCTAAGGAGAATCCATTGCGGTACATGATGAGTCGTACTTATCATAGTAGTCGCACGGTAAAATGGATCATGTTGTTGATGGAGTTTGACATCGAATTCATTGGACAAAAGTCCATCAAAGGTCAAGTCATCGCTGATCAACTAGCAGAGGCTCCTCTCGAAGATGATCAGCCTCTGACCATAGAGCTGCCCGATGATGGGGTCTTCCATGTCTCAGAATCGCCAGATTTTGATGAGCCTGAGTCATAGGCCGACATAACCTTATTTTTTGATGGTTCTAAATGTGAGCAAGGGGGTGGCATGGGAATCATGTTTTTCACACCGCAAGGGGCTCCAATGCCTTTATCATTTAAACTTGATTTCCCGTGCACCAATAACAATGTTGAATACGAAGCCTTGCTCATAGGTCTTCAGACAACCATCACCATGAACATCAAATGCTTGAATATCTTTGGTGATTCGTTGTTAATTGTCAACCAAGTGAAAGGGGTATTCCAATGCAAATGCCCAGTTCTGCAGGCCTACAAAGCCCTTGTGGATAAATTCTTGGCAAATCTTGAATGGTACGACATCGAGGCACTCCCTCGATCATCGAATCATTTTGCGGACACTATGGCCTCCTTGGGGTCACTAATCCCGCAAGACATTTCTGGTGAGATGACAACCATTCAAGTCAAAACGTTATCGCAATCCATGATGGAGCGTGCAAGCTCTGACATAACGCCAGGAATCCACCTGATCCAGATTGAACCATCTCAGGATAGGTTCTCTCGAATCCATGATAGTCTGAATCATGCCAACTAGGGGTCTTTGTTCTCTCCAACCCCTCTTAATAGCAACACAACGCTATTTTTACAAGTTCTTTCCCACTCAACTTTTGCTAGGGATGAACTTCAAGAGGGATCGGTCGTTCATACCATCGAGGTTTCTGATCAGCAGGATTGGTACACACCCATAAGAGACTATCTCAAGTTAGGTAGCCTCCCACTTGGATTGTCGCACGTCGCAAAAAGATCATTCAAATAGAAAGTGGCAAAACATGTCTTGCTAGGAGACATTTTATACCGTCGAAGCTACGAAGGAATCCTCCTCCGTTGCTTGGACCAGCAGGAGTCCACTTGGGCGATCACCCAAGCGCACGATGGTACATGCGGTGGCCACTTCAGCGGTATGGCCATCGCAAAGCGCATTCTTTGCATGGGCTATTATTGGCCATCTTTAGAGTGAGATTGTTGTGCATATGTGCGAAAGTGCATGAAGTGTCAACACCATGCTAACTTGACACACGTACCTTCTCAAGCCTTGCAGCCGATCCAATCGGCTTGGCCATTTTTGTAGTGGGGCTTAGATCTCATCGAAAAGATCTCCCCTATGTCGTCAGGTCATCACACGTTTATCATAACGGCCACAGAGTACTTCACTAAGTGGGTGGAAGCAATTTCGCTTACCTCTACGACTGGGCCCCGCATTGCGGAGTTTATTTTACATAACATCATATGTCATTTTGGTATTCCATCCAAGATCATCTCGGATAATGGGACGTCATTTAAGAACAAATATGTGCGTGCTTTGACAACAAAGTACAAAATTTAGCATAGTTTTTTGACACCTTATTATCCGTAGGCAAATGGGCAAGCAGAGGCGTCAAACAAAATGCTAGTTGCCATCCTTAAAAATATGGTCGTAGATAGTCATAAGGATTGGCACATCCAAATACCACTTGCCCTATGGGCTTATCGCACTAGCATTCGGACGCCCACTGGGGCAACTCCATTTTCGCTAGTGTATGGCTCCGAGGCAGTCATGCCTCTCGAGTTGGAAATACCCTCCCTATGCATATCAATGCAAGAGTTCATCGATGATGACACTGCACGGTAGGCCCGGTTAGACCAGCTTACGTTACTCGATGAATGATGCATCAATGCTCTCGAGCATTTACGTATCTATCAAGAGCGACTTAAGAAAGCATACAACATGAAAGTTCACCTGAGGGACTTTCAGGTCGGTGACCTGGTCTTAAAAGAGAACCAACAAAATTCTAACTTGCCACCCCATTTAAGGGACAAGTTCATGACAAATTGGTTAGGTCCTTATGTAATCGATAATAAAATAGGACCTGGAACATACCGGCTCACCTCTCTTGAAGGAATCAAGGAACTAGAACCCTTGAACATCAGTCATTTGAGGCCATTCAACATTTAGAGAGCCATGGCCCACTCCAAAAGCTCCAAGGGTTCCCACAATCGCTTGGTCAACCAAAATACCCCAAAGGTATCCATAATCCCTTTGGTCAAACCAAAAGCTCCAAGGATTCCCACAATCACTTGGTCAACCAAAAGCCCCAAAGGTATCTATAATCCCTTTGGTCAAACCAAAACTCCAAGGGTTCCCTGTCAACCAAAACCCCAAAGGTATCCATAATCCCTTTGGTCAAACCAAAAGCTCCAAGGGTTCCCACAATCGCTTGGTCAACCAAAATGCCCCAAAGGTATCTATAATCCCTTTGGTCAAACCAAAAGCTCCAAGGGTTCCCACAATCGCTTGGTCAACCAAAATGCCCCAAAGGTATCCATAATCCCTTTGGTCAAACCAAAATCTCCAAGGGTTCCCACAATCGCTTGGTCAACCCAAAACACCCCAAAGGTATCTATAATCCCTTTGGTCAAACCAAAAGCTCCAAGGGTTCCCACAATCGCTTGGTCAACCAAAAATGCCCCAAAGGTATCTATAATCCCTTTGGTCAAACCAAAAGCTCCAAGGGTTCCCACAATCGCTTGGTCACCCAAAATGCCCCAAAGGTATCTATAATCCCTTTGGTCAAAACCTCCAAGGATCCGTAAGAATCACTTGGTCCGCACCCATTCGGGTTAAACCACCATAACGAATATTCAAAAACAACAGATAATCAAAAATAACAAAAAAATTGCATCTCACTTTCATGCATAATCTTAAAAATCAAAACACAAAAAGTTGCATTAGGCATCACATACATCCATTGCATATTTGTTGGTCATACATGTCAAACGCACCATAGACTGTAATTACTCGGCAATTCCATCATTTTCCACATTTGTCCATTTTGTAAATGATCCATCAAGAATAACGCCATTCGCATTTTTGCCATATCATAGTCAATTGTCTTCTAATGTCTTTAGGGTTTTTGTCATTCAACTGTCTTTAGATTTCTAGTCAAATGTTGTACAAAGTCGGACCGATTTTTACAAGGTAGAGTTTTACTTGGATCACGCCTTGTTACATAGCATCCCAACACAAGCTTAAAACACATAAAAATTCCCAAGTTGTGTGAACGAAAGATGAAACCTACAAAGTGGTCTAGGGTACCTTAAGCAAAAAAATTATCCTGCTCATCCCCCTATGCGAATGGTTCAAGAATGCTGAGAATTGACAAAAGGACAAGCTCTTCCCCATCCAATTCCCCAAAATAAATAGTGGTTTTCACCACTATCAAAAATTCCCAAACACCCTTGATCCCCAAAGTCATAAGGATTCATACTACACGTCCCTGAGAAGGATGGGTAGTCATCCCCAAGGCCTAAAGGATCAATACCATTCCAAAGAAAAATCCCAAAAGTTCACTATCAAAATTCCCAAACACCTTTGATCCCCAAAGTCGTAAGGATTCGTACTACATGTCCCTGAGAAGGATGGGTAGTCATCCCCAAGGCCTAAAGGATCAATACCATTCCAAAGAAAAATCCCAAAAGTTCACCATCAAAATTCCCAAACACCTTTGATCCCCAAAGTCGTAAGGATTCATACTACATGCCCCTGAGAAGGATGGGTAGTCATCCCCAAGGCCTAAAGGATCAATGCCATTCACAAGCCAAAAATCCCACAAGCTCAACTTTGAAATCAAAATTCAAAATCTAAATCCTCAAAAGGCAACAATAAAAAATAACAGTGGTTATCACCACTACTCAAACCCCTTGCTCAAGAGAAGAAAAAAAAGAAAAAATAAACAGTGATTTTCATCACTATATGTGAGAGCAAGTATCCCAACAAATTGAACAACCGAAAGACGCCTGAGCTTGAATCCCTAGAATTCTCAGCATTTGAAAAACCATTTAGGTGATCCTCATTACGGGTTTGGTGGATAGCCTACCTGGCAATGGTGGTATCCTAAACGCATGATGATATGTCTATCACATTAGCTTTGCGTGTGTGTAGACCAATGTTTGCATGTGGATGAGCTAGCTTATGGTATCCTAGATTGCATCGTAGATTAATCCTACTAAATACAACAAAGGAGTTAGTGGAGCTAATTAGGTGATCCTCAATAGAGTTTGGTGGACAGCCTACCTGGCATCGGCGGTATCCTTACGAATACCACATAAACGAACTCAATCGCACACATAGGGATGTGAAATAACTTGGTCAAACTCAAGTCTGATTCGTACCTTGTTCGAAAGTCTTGTAAGATAATGTACAGTCTTGACTAGTTAGTTAAAGCATCCGAGTCTCAGAAAAACCTTAACTACATTCTAAAACAATTGTTGTACATTTCATTACTTACATCACCATCAAAAAATACAAAACAAAAATTACAAATGCAAAGTTATTCCATAAAGCAATCACATAGTACAGAAAGCCAATAAATCCTGTACAGTCTATGGTGCCACCGCCTGCATACCAACAAATCATTCCATCCATTCCATATGCATACATCTATATCATATAGTTAAAATCATCCGCAATCATAATAGCATATGCATACATCAACATAAATAAATGTGCATAAAGAACAATAAACCATGACAAGTATATAATCAAACCAAAAAGAGTCATGTATATATATCAAGTCAAAATGCCCTCAAGCTACAATAAGAAGGTCCTCCGACCTCACAAAAACCAAAAACTCAAAATCCCCAAAGCCTAGGGAGTCGGCCACCATGATCACGCAGGATCGGTGCGACTGGAACTACCCCCGGTAGTATGGGTCCTATGGGACCTCTTAGGGCAGTTGCTGCCAGCCCTCGCACCCTGCCCACCAACACTACCCTCACCTAGCCGCCTACGATGAGATGATGTAGACTGCTCAGTCTCACTGCCTCTCGTACGATGCGACGAACCACCTCCATCAAGCACAGGCAACTATCCACCGAGGTGGACAACCTCTATCTCTAACTCTATCCGGTACCGACCCCACTCCATATCTCATCGGTGATACACAACCAATGCACTATCTCGCTGTGCCAACTGAGTCCATAGGAGATCCCTCTCCTATGTTACCTCCACCAAAGCATCTCTATGCTCCTCCTCCCATCTCCGTAGGAGACCCTCCAATCATGCTATCTCAGCATGAAGCCCAGCCTCCACATCCCCTGAGACAGCCTGAGGCATGGGCACCTCCGGGATGGCCTGTTGCTCTAGCACCCACTACTCCGGGACATCCTATACATCCGACTGCTCCGGAACCCCCAAATCATCTCCATCATCGATGAAGTCATCGACCTCCACCATGTCAACATCATCAAGCGGAGCCCCCCAACCCTCCACCGGTGCCTCTGCACCCCCACCTCCTGCTGTTGTAGTATCCATGCCTCCTAGAGGCCCCTCACCCCGCCATCACCGCATAATCCACCATCGGTCATACTCTGTAGTCACCCCGACATCATCCACATTGGGTACATCAATAACTGCATCAGACCCCTCACCCAGTGGCTCAATGATAGGCCAGACTAGAGTCCTCTCATCACCATGACGTCGATAGATCAAGGGATCACCAGGAAATCCCTGGCGCACCCCAAACTGTCACGTCACCCAGACATATGGGAAGTACTCCTGCTCTATCCCATGTCGCCCAATCAACCATCTACCCCTATGCACACATCGGAGCCACTCTCCAGCCTCAGGCCAGGCTGGACAGTCCTAGTACGATCGCCAGAACACCTGCCCTAGCACTAGACGAGAGAAGGCATCAGTATAGTGACCTACGTCACCTGCCCACCGTCGACTCTGTCCATGCTCCTCTGACCTCCACCATAAATTGGCATATCCAATCTCTCGATCCACCATCTCACCTCGGGTGGTCCAAGGCAAACCTTGCGGCCGCTCCACAGCTATGTGCTGCCACCCCAACACTGCAAGAGATAGCTGCACCCGATCCCCTTCCACCTTCGATAGCGGACCTCGTACAGCTCATCATACAACTATGCCAATAACGTCTGACCCCATCTCATAATAAGTGGAGCTGATGTAGGACACTCCACCAATGTGAAAACCAACTCAAGTAGGTTCCAAGGGAACCTCACACCTGAGGAGTCAAGAAGTAGCATATTGGAAATGAGGGTCATGAGCAAAGCATGCCTCACCCCTAATACGCCCTTCTCCAGCCACCACCGCACCATAATACCACCTATCTGGAAGTCAGCCTCTACCCTCTCCACAACCCTCTCCACCCCCTCTCCACCTTGGACCAAAACATCATGTCAATACCATTGTCCGTTGGTCACGATGGGTCATCCGGATAGGAAGTCCATCTATCAAAATCCATAGAATCCGATACACATCCTCCAGAGTCACAGTCATCTCCCCTATTGGGAGATGAAAAGTGTTGGTGCAAGGATCCCATAGATTGATCAGGGCAGTCAAATATGCCTGATCCCCCACCACAGGCTCCAGACGCATCACGTGCTTGAGCCCAAGGGCATCAAGCCACTCCCAATCCACAACTATCAAGGCATCCCGAGCATCAGAGAAACAGTCGATTGGTGGTACCGACTCTTCACAACCTAAACAAAAAAATAAAACAAAAAAGATATTAAGTACATACTTAATATAAACAAAAACATTAAAACAAAACAACAAAAAAAAATCATATTAGGGTTTCAACCTTAATATGAAAACAAAACAAAAAAAAACAAAACATATTAAGTACATACTTAATATAAACAAAAACATCAAAACAAAACAACAAAACAAAAATCATATTAGGGTTTCAACCTTAATATGAACAAAAACAACAAAATAAAGAGAAGGAACATCATACCGGTCTCGCCTCGGCTCCTCCACTCGAAGATCCGGTTCTCGCACTCATGATGTCCATGAAATTTTAGCAGTGCTCCGCTACGCACACTCGCACTCCTCCTCACTGCTCCAAATCGCCAAGAAAAAAATATTGCAAATGAGCCCAAAACCTAGTTTTGGTCCTTATATAGGCTCTTAGGCCTGTAATCGTTCCACCCTGGGATGAGCGCTCTAGTTAGCACTCGTCCCACCCTGGGATGATTACAAAATTGGTATTCGTCCCACCCTGGGACGATTATAGAGCAAGAAATAAAGCAACAAAAATTGCATCCAAAAAATGCACCAAAAATAGCAATAAATCTGTCGAACAAAGGTGCCTTTGCACCTGACATTCATGGCATGAAAAACCATCGTCGGGGTCACAAATACTCACTATCCTACTCCCTAAGAAGGCTAGCATAGCCGGACCACTCCACGGGAAGGAGGATTTTCGATAATTTCTACCCCAATAGGCGTAAACAAAAAAGGGTCAAAACCCACCAAAAATAGGTCCGATGGTTGGAAAACTGCAATAAGCGTTCAACGAAAAACAACTGA
Source organism: Wollemia nobilis (assembly GCA_028583015.1). Classification (NCBI taxonomy): domain Eukaryota; kingdom Viridiplantae; phylum Streptophyta; class Pinopsida; order Araucariales; family Araucariaceae; genus Wollemia; species Wollemia nobilis. The sequence continues at coordinate 880,770 of JAQPPZ010017244.1, forward strand.
AGGCACCCTTACAAACGTCATCTTGGGTCAAGTGACTCGTCGCTTTTCTCATTTTTGGTCATTCCCTCATCGATTCGTCGCTTGAGGGGGTAGTCACACTTAGTCACCAATCAACAAATACACACCCAATCAAGGAAATGGCATGCATTCAAAGAATCATTGACAAAGACAATCACGCTCCTGCTTGGGGCAGCAAACAAGCAATAATCACAAGCTAAACAAACACTTGGCATTCTGGAAGCATGAAGAAAAGGTTCCTCGGACAAAAGGTTGTGCCCTTTGCCTATTCATGACTGAACAATGTCCAAGATCAAGTACACCTCACTGAAAAAGGTTACACTTGAGTTAAGCTCCTTAGCTCGTCAGAAGCAAGGATTCAAGAATGCGTGCCCTTTCCATACTTGGGGCATCAAAATTTGGTTAGGTTACTGAGAAACCCTAATCATTAAGTGCTTTGGTCATCTATTTTTGCTCAGCACTGCGCCACACACAGCGCATCCCAAAAAGGGGCATCTGTAGACACCAAAACAACACCAATCCGATTATGTGACTACAAGCACTAACCGAATTGGCATACATACCCCCTAGGGCAGCCTCCAGAGGTTAAACAGTGGTCCTAACCACTCCCAAATCAGTTTTGGAAGGTCAGAGGTCAGTTTTGCACCTTTTAAGCACTTTGCTCCCTATTCGTCCCACCCTGGGACGATTAGAATCCTATTCGTCCCACCCCGGGACGATTAGCAGCAATCGCTCCAGGGTGGGACGATTAGCAGGTTTGACTGGAAAAAAGTCAAGCCTTGACAAATGGCAGCCCAAATCCGCCACCTAACTTCGCCTTCAAGGCATGCAATTGCGAGGGAACGGTTTCAAATCAGAGAGAGAGCCTGCCCTGATCATGGAGGCCTCAATCAAGGAGGCCCTAAATCAGGGAGGAATCTTCTCTCCCCCCAAAAAAGGCATGGTGAGCCAAGTGGCGCCCTCGCATGCGCATTCAAAGGAGACCCTTAGGTCTATAAAAAGGTGAGCCTCCTCACCCCAAAAGAAAATAGAGCTGGAGCATTTGGAGCAACGAAGTGTTGCCAAACTATACCCCCATTCCTCTTTGTGCTTCCTACATCCCTAATCTCTCTTTTGGAAGAGAGGTTATCGGGTGAACACTAGGAATGCAATCCAGACCCAAAACCCAAGCAATCGGCCACAATCCCACCCCAAACTCGTCGACACAACCCCCTAGGAGGTTTTGGACCCATCCCACTTGGATTGGTGTCAAAACTAGGCCCTAAACGGTGGGCGTCCCACCCCGGGCGCCCCCCGAACTATTGCAGTCCTAATCGCCCCACCCCGGAGTGATTAGAAATATGTGCATGATTTCTTTACTATTATTTTTGCATTCTCTTTTATTTAATGTACTTATGTTGTCCAAGTTTCATTGCTTTCTGACATGATTTGACCTGGTTTCTGTCATTTTTATGCGTTTACTAACCTACAGGGAGCGCCTTCGGATACAGGATGACCTGGGTAGAATCTGCCAAATCTGACCTTTTGGGTCATCTCAAAATGTTGTTTTTAGTCTAACCACAAGTTTGCAAGAGTTTTGGAGGCCTCTGGATGGGACATTTGCAAGGTCACTTTTTGCAAGTTTTGTTACAGTCCCCAACGTCCCACCCCGGAGCGATTAGAAATTTATGCATGATTTCCTTACTATTATTTTTGCAATAGGTCCCTGATGATATCCTAATGCCTCTGTTAAAGTTTCATTGCATTCTGACATGATTTGACTATAGTTTTATCATTTTTATGTGTTAACTAGCTCGTAGGGTGCCCCTGTCACATACAAGAAAATATGGGTAGGATAGGCAGATTCTGAGCATCTGGGTAGTCTTAAAATCACATATAATGCCTAACCCATGAGTTTCAGGTGATTTGGATGAGCATAGGTGGGACATTGGAGCGCTCACCTTGGAGAGGCCCCCGACGGGCAAACGAGCATAACGGGGCCGTCCGATGCCGCTTCGATGCAAAATCAGGTGATACCAACTCTAGATGTTGTCCTTTACATTCATATGTCATTATGTAATCGATCTATCAACCTTATCACTGATATTCCACAAGCGCCCGCTAGAGGCCTTGGGGATTGCATGTTTTTCTAGATACGCATATGCTATTAACGATTTGTTGTCTTTCTATGTGCATAGGATCTCACCACCAGGAATACTAGAGGGGCAACAAGGAATGATGAACACATGGACACAAGCGACGACAACCTTTAGCCCGCCCACTTCGAATGTGGGCACGCGAAAGACGTTGGAAGCGTACCGTCCGATCTTGGAAGCGCGACTTCATCCATGCATCCATTGATGTAACAAATTGTATCACATGTTCTGAGCCCTAGAGGGGGGATGTATTGTAATCGGATCAAAAGCAATATCAATAAAAGAGGCCTCGCTTTGTTTGCTTACATCTTGTTTCTGCGTCATTTCCTTCATGCATTCGTAGGACTTAGCATCTGTATCCATTTTTGTTTGCATCATATCGGTACGCTGTCTTTCTACGTCGCTTTCAAGAATACCTACCTTTCTCCCAATATTTTCTTGATAAATCCTAACTAGTATATAATTAGATTAAATATTAGAACTACAAAATAAAGATGATGTCAAATCAAGAAAAGGGAAAGAGCACAACCCCAATCACACTTGTTACTCCAATATGCTAAGGTTTTTCTCCCTTTTTTTTGGAATCTTTATTGAAGCTTGCTAGTTGCTTGAAGACACTTGAGAACTTGAGAGCTTGAATGTTTGAATACTTGGATTTTTGAATGCTTCGATAGTTCAATGCTTGAATGTTTGAAGGTTGAGAGCATAGATGCTTTCACAAGGTTGTCGTAATATTTTGACATAATCTTGCCATGCTTGAAGATAATTTTTATAAACCTATATAAATTTTGGCACAATTTTTTTACTTTTAAAATACCATGGATTACCTCTCCTAAGTACTAGTTTTATAGGAAGCCATGGCTTGTCGGGAAAAGGATTACATTGAAGATGATAGGATTAGTGAATATAAGAATTTGAAATGAGATCAAGAAGACATTAATGGAAGAAGATTAAAAATGAAAAATTTTAGGATTTGGATTTTTGATAGGGTTGTGAATCGATCTTGGTGATCAAATCCATTAATGGTGGGTGGTTTAGAAGATTCTAGCTATCAATTTCTTTTTGTGTTTTGACTCTAACAGTTAATAGTGTTAGAATGCAATAGCATTAGGGATGATATTGCTCCAACGCTTCCATGAAGATGATTATTGCCAATCAAATATGGGCAAGAAATTATGAAAAGTCAAATTTTACAAAAGCATTACCAACGCTTTCATTTTTGGAGCAATAAATACTCCCAATTTGGTCTTAAAGATGATTGCTTCAATTTGACTGCTTGATTGGCTACTTAATTAAGATAATTGTAAGTTTATAAATTGATGATGCACTCAAAATTATGTGTCTACAATCACAAATTCCTAATTAAGTGATTGTGTCGACCAACAATTCTTGATTAAACAAGAGCACTAATTATCAAAAAGTAGTAATCTTGCTTAGACGACCCAAAAATGATATTCAAGCTCAAAATTAACCAAATTTCATCAAATATATCAAATTCACCACAAAGAAGTAAGAAAAATAAATTTTAACAAATTTTAAGCAAAATTGACCCATTTCCAAAAGCCAAGCATTTCTTGATGCATTTAGGGCATCAAGAAATTCTAACCAAAATGAAACAATTCAATATTGGACTTTGTAAGGGGGTTCTAAATATTCTTCTCTTCATTCCTATTGTTTGGATTAAAATCCAATGCTCAATCAAGTTTATAAGATAAAAAAATAGTTAGCTCCTCTATGAGCTCCAACAATAGCTCTAGATCTTGTCAAGATACTATATTAGTACAAAATAATTCAACTTTTATTGATTTTTCACACATATTTTTATCCATGAGTCAAAATGAGTTGTTCAATATTATATACCCCACCTCTTCAACCATGAAAAGTACATTGTTTACATTGACGACTAGTAGTCAACCCTCTAACCACTAGTGGTTATTTATTATTTTTCTATAATTTTAATTTCCAACTCAAGATTACCTACCCACTCCATGCTTGCAAGATGAATTTTGAGGATTTTATACTAACCGATGATGGTTGTCATGACCCCATGTTTGTATTTGATCTTATATGTTTGTTTCATGCTTTTGTAGTTTCATGTCTTTTATCCCAAGGTGTTTTGTCTTCGCTTCACTTCATGCTGAAATAAGCACCTTGTGGGGGTAAAATCTATATATATAATTACCTATTCTAACTTCAAATGCCAAATACAATGTATATATATTTTCTTTTCTTTCTTGGTTAATGGATCCAAAGAAAGGAAGAGTAGGTTAGATGTTCATAAGTTATGGCTAGCCTTTAGGTGTTTTCCCTTCAGCTAAACCATATTTAGGTTAGTATCATCATCATTTAACATATAGATTACCTTCTAGGTCCTACAAAAAGTCCTAAGAATGGTCCAAATCACTTAATTTTATCATTTTTGTATTGTTGTCAACAATGTTATTCTTTTAGCAAGAGCATCACTCTATCAAAGCGACAATGCCACATTAAGGCATCAACATCTCAACAATAATGCCTAGGTAGGCACTATGGACAAAACACTATAAAAACATAAAATTGGCTATAGATTTCACATATTTATATCTAAATAGGCTTTGTGTTGTATTATGAGTTTTTTATTTGGCTTGCCTAAGACAACACCTATGTTGGCTAATGTTCTTGACAAAATGATTTTAAAGTCAATTGTTATACATACAATGTATAATAGGTCATTTAAGCAAGAACTCTAATCAATTTCAATGACAAATGCTTTGAATTCTAGATTAAGTAGGCAAAAGACATACATATCTTCTATGAACCACTTGGCACCCATGTGATAGGTTAATCCTCCATATCTCAGATTATATTCCTTCATAAGTATTATTTTTTTTATTTTATATTTTATACATTGATATTCCATCACCATACAAGGAAAAATGCTTTACTTTGCTCCTAGATTAAATTTTCTCCTTTTATTAAGATTCTTCATCTTAAGGTCAAGTTAGGCTTCTTATTAACCCAAAATTCACTAATGATTAATGGGAAGAATCACCATTTCCTAAGATCACACCAAAAAAATGGATTAAAAAAAGGTATATCAATAGAAGGAGGTATAGCTTTAGATTTTGGAAGTGGTGGGAACACCTTAGCATAGGGTAAAAAATCTTACCTAAGCATTGCTAAAGATAAAACATTAAGAGAAATACAAAATAGGAAGCAAAGATCTATACTTGGGGTTCTTAGAGTAAGATAAATCCTTGGGAAGTTTAAATAATGTTAATAATCTCTCTCAATATTAGGAGAATGGGTAGTGATTCAAAAAAACATACCTTGGATAGGTTAGTATAGGTGCAAAAACCATATATACTGATGTTGCAAGAAATAATGGGAAAAAGCTACAAAGTCAAAGGAGATCTATACAAATTCATGAAGGATTGGAAATTTCTTTCTATGGATGTAGAAGGGAGGTCAAGGGGTTTAATTTTGGGATGGAAAAAATAGCTTGTCAACTTGTAAATACAAAAAAAATTGACTCAGGAATAGTCATAAATTGGATGAAGGGCACTCATTGGATAGAAAATTTAATTTTAAGTCCATTTATGAATAATTGGAGAGCACAAAGGTTTTTCTTAACTCAATATCATATAGAGAATTAAATACAATAGCAAATTCTCTATCAAAGAAGGCCTCCAAGTAGAACAAGGGAGATAGGTATTATGGGAGGTAAGGCATAGAACTCGTATTCCAACTATAACCAGGTCTATTCATGACCCTTAACCAGAGTCTTATGTCCAAATAGGAAATCATAATATAACAATATTGCAAAAGCATTAAATAAAATCATTTTACCTTCTCAAAAGTAGAAGGGAAGGAAAAAATATTTAAAAAAAAATAGTTTTGAAAATCTCTAAATAGATCTTAGAAAAGGTTATTTCTTGAAATGTATAATACCTTTGAGGGTTATTAGATATTGTATGAATGCCAAGTGCATCTATGCCTCGTAATTTCATTCTCTCTCGAAATAGAAATTATGTTTTTTCAATAAAAAAATTAACCAAAACATATATTTAATCAGGTCTCCTTAGGGAAGCCTCCCAATCTCTCAGTATTTTGATTTATATTGCTTGCACTAGTTAGAATATGTCTATTTCTTGTCCATAACTATCACTCTATATCTACTTCATACTTAGATTATCTCTTAGGGGAACCCATATATTTGACTCCAACCTAACCTTCGTCATATTTATACTTATTTTTTAGGGGTTGTACAAAGTATGGATTAGTGTTAGTGTTGTCTTTTCCCATGGGTTGTAGTGTTCTCCTAGGTTCATCCAAATGTATGTAAAATAGATATTGCTTGGTGTTTCTTTTTTTGGATATATAGGGAAGTTGGTTACATCCACCATAACACGGGTTTTTATGAGGGGTCCTAGTCCCTTCTTACCGAGGTTTGAACTTGGATCTCTTGAATGAAAACCCAAGGACTTACCACTACGGTATCCCTCATGGGTCATATTGCTTGGTGTTATATAAAGTATGAATATCATTTTATTTTCTTTCTTGCAAAATATCGCACACATATTTCTAACATGCTCATGCTTTTGATTTACATATAATGCTTGCACATTTTATTTCCCCTTCAAAACCATTTTGGAAACTGACTTGGGCAAGCCTACCCAAAAACTTGCAAATGAAGGCCCCCAAATATTAAATTATAAATTTGAAAGGTTTCCTAACTTGGTTTTTCTTCAACTATATATTTTCAAACTATTTTTAAAAATTGTAACTAAGATTTTTCAACCATGTTGCCTAGTTTCCAAGCATATAAATATTATTTTATGTAAATTTATTTACTAATCTATATTGAATTTTAACCTAATATATCTCCAAATTCCATAGACATAGAGATATGTTACTTCATTAACAACTTTAAAAATGTTTAGTGGGTAGGGAAAACAAGTATGACATCAACCTACATATCATGAACTACAAAATGGAAAAAATAGTCAATCTTTCTAGCCACATTACAACTACCACACTTGATGTTATATTTTTCACTCTATTGACTTACAAGATTTATTAAAAATATACACATCATAATTTAAAACACCATTTACTTGTGTGCAAATAACAAATTAAAATTTTTATGTTTATTGATCTACCCTTGGCCACGTATAGCCATATTATTTACTCATATTTAAAAATATAGCATATCATTCTTTATAACTCATCAAAATACCCTACTTAACCTAATAGGCCAAACAAGTGTTATATATCTAGAAACTAGATTCAAAAACTGCAATTCATCTTATATCATATTCAAATTTGAAATCCAAGTGACTTGGATCATTCTTCTAAGTCTAGGGAACCTTAACTTTTATGATTTTGATATCTAATCAAGTCCTCTTTTTCAACCTCGTCTTATTGTACTCACCCTAAGGCTTTCAAGGAATTGGTCAAAAATCAGAGTGGAAAGAAGATCAAGTAATTGTGTTGAAGGGTACATAAAAGTGAGCTTGAAAGTTTTCTCACCTCTCATAGCATTACTTGGAAGCAGATTATTCTATACATCCCTAAGAAAAATGGGGTAGCTAAAAAAAACAATAGGGCCATCATGGAAATGACCCATTGTATGATACATGTTAAGGAAACAAATCTCAAATATTTTAGGAAATTTGTACATTGTGCAACTTACACTTTTAGCAAAACAACCACTCATGTTGTAAGGGTATTATTCATTTTGATAGTTGTATAGGAAAGTTTCCTTGGATGTGATCGACATGAGATATATCACTTTTGGTGAGGTTCTTACTTATGGGAACTTTGATTCTCTTCAACCTTCTTGTTGAATCCTATTCATCTCATGGGAGTTTAAAATAATTTGGAAGCTAAACATCATCCCTAAAGTTGCTATGTTTTTTTGGACTTCCATTCTCAATAAGATCCTTACAAAAGACAATATGTTCAAAAGGGAGATTGTGGTTCCAACTGTTTGTGTCTTATGTAACAAAGAGGATGAGTGTGTGGACCACATGTTTGGAACTTGTGATTTTTTCATGATATCCTAAATATGTTATTGAGAGAAGTTAATGTTGCTTGGGTCATTCCAGATTCTCTAATCAGGATTTGGGAACGGTGGCACTTATGAAGCAGTATGTTTTGGCAAAAATGCATTCCACATGTTTGCTGAGGGATTTGGTTGGAAAGAAACAGACGAGTGTTCAAAAATAAAACCAGAGGAATAATTGGGATTTATGCTAGGATAAAAACAACCCTATTGGAGGATTGTATTAAAAACATTATTGGCCAGGAAAATCTTGCAATGATCCTCTCTAGAGAAAAAGATATCTTAAATATAGAAAAAAATCAATAAGGTGAGACTAGATACCAGATGGGAACGTCCCCACAAAGACTGGGTAAAAATTAACTTCGATGGAGCTGCAAAAGGTAACCCGGGTCATGTTAGTGGTGGGGGTATCATTAGGAATGACAGAGGTCAGGTAGTGGTTGCATATGCTGAGGATCTGGGAATACCACAAATCACCAAGCTAAAGCAAGGGCAATGCTTACAGGCCTCCAAATTGCAGTGAATTTGGGTTTTAGGAGAATTGTTCTTGAGGGGGATTCCAAGAATATTATAACTTCCCTTCAAAAAGGGGAGTTAAATAATTCTAGTATTTTCCAAATAATTACAAATGCGAGGAGTATTTGGGAAACCTAGAAGAAATTCAAGTTAAACATATTTATAGAGAGGGAAACAAAATTGCCAATAAAATGGCGAATATGGTAGTTAAATCTGAGAATTTCAAGGTCTGATCATATGCCCCCATGGAATTGGAAGAGATTATAAGAATTGATAATGAAGCTAGCAGATAAAGAGGGTAGAGCAAAGCAAAATACTTATTGGGATCATGCGATGAAGGATTTGATGACACTAAATTACATTATTGTCAGCAGTTTCTTTATCGGTTATGTAAAGCATTGAGCATTGCATCAGCTACATTAAATAGAAGGATAGCGGGAGGAATATTATTTCAGCTTCTCCATCAACAAGTTTAGCCCAGGTTTGTTTGTTTTACTAAGATAGGGCTATCTTGCATTTGTATGATCTTCTCTTATTTTTTTCTTGTATATCTTTCGAGCTCTGTGTAAAGGGTTGAGGCCCTTCAACCCCTTTTTTTTATCAATACCAAAAAAGATATTCACACTTAGACTTCTACTATTGTTTAATCTTGTAGTCATGGGGAAACTTTAGTTGTTGAGGTCGATCCTCCTACCATTTCACTCATGAATATTCTTTTAGATTTTAATAAGTTGGATACTTCAATAGATGATGAATGATAACTCTCTTATCAAAATAACTCTCATCAATAATTTTTTTGGATGAGCCTATAGTATCTTCCACATATTACTATATATTCATACCAATATTTGATGTTGCTTAATTTGATGAGTTCCCACCTCTCGCAAATGCTCTAGTCAATGCTAGACCTATGACCAAGTGGGCTAAGTACAACCTCCAAGTTGTCAAGGGGTTTCTTTAGGAAAAAACAATTAGCCATTTTTCAATATTTTTTATGTTTAATTTCCTACACTTGCCTTTGGATTTTAGAGATTCTCATATTATTGGATTTTCATGTACACTAAGGGTGGTTCTATTCATGTCTAAACTACTCCACAATTTTTTTGATGTTACACGATTTTGATCCATTGATTTTGACCTTACAAACCATTGGTTTTCAACTCCTTTTCTTGCTTATACTCTCCTTGAAACTAAAGTTAGTTTATGGTAGAGAATTCCCCCTATTTTTGTAAGTTTTTCTCTAATTATAGGATATTGATATTTCCTATTGCTTGTTGGATGAGTTCTACCAATGTAATATTTATGTTTAGACAAATCCAATAATATTTGCTACTCAAATCCCCAAAAGCATCAATGACATGATGTAGATCTTATTTTTGGGAAAAATGTCTTCCCAAGGTTTGTGATTCTCTTATTCATAAAAAATCAACTAAAAAATAAATGATATAAGTTGAATAAATTGTTAGTAATTGTTAAATTTGCCAGATATCGATGATTCTTGCAAGGTTTTCATGGTGATCTAGCATGCAATATTTAGCCCAATAGCCACTTTGATATCACTTATAAAAGAATTAAGATAGAAATACATTAATGTGTCAATTCACATTCATATCTCAACCATTTAGATTAGCAATTTCTATATATAAGCATTTATATATTCTTAATCATACAACACTAAATCATCTATCTAATGCATGTAAACAATATATTTAAAAGAAAATCCATTGTGATAGCCAAATAGCAAAGGACAAAGTGTGAGTAAAAATATGGGCATAAATACCACTAAATGGGATGATTCCTAATTCTATTATAGACTACTTAAATATAATCAAGAAAAGAACACAACTAATGTTTGAGATCAACCCTATTATAAAATTATTGAACCCTAATAGATCATGATAGCTTGTGTTCAAGGGCTTCAAAAGCACTCAAAATGAAATCTAAGGAGATGCGGTATGCTAACATTGATAGTTGTTTGTAGCACATCCACAAGCATTGAATTAAGATGAAAATGAAGGGAAAATCAATATATTAATAAATGCTTAAAAATATAAAATTCAAAGGAATTTTGGATGCAATTTTCCTCTTTAGATGAGTAAGTAGAGAAGTAGATCCCAACACTAGTCAACCTTAAATGTATGCTTTCTTTAAAAAAAAAATCAGTTTCTATTGGTCAAGACTAATTAAGGGTCTATTGATCCAATAATTATTGAAGGTATTTTCCATAAGGACATTCTTCACAACTTCGTTTTTGGTATACATTCTCCTTTGTCATTTAAAGCAAACCAAATATTTTGGTGATAAATAAATTTTTGAGAATTCATCCAATTGTAGAATGTTTTTCAACCTTATGCAAAAACTAATTGTATGAAATATGTGTACATTAATTATGAAATCATATCCAAGATGATTGAAAGGTCATATGTAATGGAATCTTTAGAATGTTAAAATATGCAATAATGTCTAGATGATGACAAAATACACTCTACAATTAACTCTAAGGTGATGGAATTAACCAAAACAATGTCAGTGTTTTATAAGATGCATCCACGGTTTAAATTTATATTTAAAGATATGAGACATTGAACACAAATGGGTTAGCTACAATAACCAAGTTGAAGAGCTCAATTGCGCAACTCGACTAGGACGCTTTCCATACTTCTAGATAAAGAAGCAATCATCTCAATGGAGTATCGATGAAAGTGATGTTTCACCGAAGGCACATAGCACAGGTAGCTTAGAAGCTACTTCATTAATTTAGGATGTATATAACACAAAGACAAGTTTCTCAATGTTTAGAATTGACCTTACAATCTCTCGATGTTTGGAACTAACATTGTAATAGAATTTTAAAAGCCAAATGCATCATTGCAATAAAAGGGTTTAGGAAAAAATTCAATAAGCAACCCCTAAATGAGAAAAGAACTGGTAAAAAACCACATGGGTTCAAAAGTTATTGCCTCAAGCAGTCTAGAAAATGGTGATGATGGCAAGGAGCATGGGTCAACCTCACTATCAGAGTGAAACAAAAAGAAAAAGTAATAGGAAATAATTTGGTGTAGATGGAGAAAAGCAAGCTCAAGACAATGCTGTTGAGCAAATCATACAAGAGGTAGACTTGCATAATTAACCACGTATAGAAAGAGAATCCTTCTAAATATCCTACATCACCTACTTTTCAAACCCTAATTTCACACAAGAAGAATCTCTCATTGATTTGATCTTTAGAATACTTGCCAAAGCAAGCAACTTTAACTGTCTACTCAAAGTCTAATCTTATTTCATTGTTCACAAATTATGAGCCTACCTAAATGAAAAGGGAAACAATTTCAAGAGTAAAGCAATGACTAAAAGATTGTTAAAATAATAGTAAGTGAAGTGACTAGGGAGGTTGATGTAATTGATATAGATAAGTGATATCCGTTTCCCCAATCTTAGAATACAATTTTGGAATACAGTTATATCAATTGTACAACCAAATCTTTTAAACTTAAAATTAATCAAAGGTTGATAGGGATGAATTTCCTCCAATATAAAGTTACACACAGTTAACTTTTATCTTCTTTCTAGATTTTAGAAATTTCAGAAGTACAGTTAATCCCTATCAATATCTCCTCTCGATATCATCCTCCTTTCTAAATATCTTGTAAATTTTGAAAAACAATTAAAATTCCTCAACTCTATAGAATATCTTGATAGCAATAAATGTTGATCAAATAAAAATCATATAAGCCAACAAACAACCTGTCCTATAATTTCCTTCAACAACCACCCATTAAAACTAGTTACAGTCCTACAAATATCGAGTTATTCATAAAATGAACTACAATGCAAACAAAGCAAAAAAAATAATTAAAAAAAAAAAAAACACAAAAAAAAAAAAAAAGTTATTCATAAAATGAACTACAATGCTAACATTGAAAAAAAACAAAACTATTACGTTGGTAGAGTCCGTGTGGAATTAGAAAATAGCACTAAGTGTGTTGAACTCTCAAACTAAGATAAAAAGAAATTATGATTTGTAGGTAATTTGGTCAGGCACAGTTGAAAATCAGTTTGTTTGCTTCAAATCTTACAGTATTAAGGTGTGTGTATTCCTTCTGGAGGCTTTCATTCTCCAAACCAGGAGTGTTGGCCTAGATTTGTGACCTAATAATTGCTTTAACCCTTAATAAACTAACATCAACATGACTCCTCTTATATCGTTGCAAATTGTATGGCAAAAAAAATTTCATAAAATAAAATTAAACAGATCCAAAAGAATATAATTAATAAGCAACATACAACAAATTCATAATGTTAAAAAATTAATAATTTAAAAAAAAATTACAAAATTCAAATAAAACTTGAATATACTAGATATTATATTTTCAATACATGTAAATATATCGCTCAATAAGCTATGGCCTAAGCTGTAACGAAGCATCTGCCACCAGCATGGCCTGAATTCAAATCTTAATAATGTGGATATAATAGGTGACTTGCCATACAAAAGGAGTTCAAAGAGCATTTAGAAACTCAAGATTGCATGCTGGCAAATGTATTAGTTGTGCTAGAACTCCAGGGGATGGAAAAAATGGTAAATAAACTACTGTCCTACACATAAAATTGCTTTCCACTCACTCATACACACCTTTTTACTGTTTATAATAAGCTCAGTGGCGAAACTTATCATCTTCCTGTTTATGATAACCTCACTGGTGGGACATATCAATCTTCCTTCCTTGCTTTCCTCAATCTCTCTTGAACATCTCCCATGTATGGGTAAGCATGGTATGCATACTGTTGCATAACAGAAAATACAACCATCTCTAAGCATATAAGCACGTTTTGCAAAGCTTCTTGAATGTGTCCGACATCTAGCCAGAAATGGTGAGAACGGATAATGCCAGCTGATGCTAGTATATCAAGTACAACACCCTGCAACCATCAACCATCAGAAGAAGACAAGTGATTTATAAATATTAAACCTAGAAAGTTGGAATTATTGGAAGAATAAGCCTGCAACAGATGAAAACAGAGTGCTAATTTTATCTGATTTTCATCATAAAGTTTATATGGATGTAAACCAAGATTTTTTTATCTTTTAACAGAGCACACCTAGTAAAATGGGTTAAAAGCAGATTGATGTGACATATGTACCTGCCAGAAACAGAAGAAGACAATTCCTTTTATACACATAAACTTTGCTAAGGGCTTGTGTGGGGCCAACTCCTTGGCAAAGACATGATAGAATATCACAAGAGAATAAAGGGCCAAGGACACAGAAATGTTCAATATAATTGAAAATGTCCAACTAATCCATCCTGTGTAGATGCCAAGCATTTGCAAGATTATCATCAAAATGGATAAAACTGGCCTTATGATAGCAAACTGCCAGGTCCAAAGCTTCAGAAGCTTTAGTGTCTTATGATCCAGATGCACCGTCCGAGGCTGATAAGGCATAGAACACAAATCAGTATATTGGAAACTACAATCAAAACAGATTAAAATTCTTATCTCTGTCACTATGAAAATCAGAATGTCACAAAACAACAAATATCCATACAAGTTTATGTCTTATATAGTAAAAATGTCAATTGTACCTGGAAAAGCGTCATGGGAAATGAATGATGAATTTCTCTACCCTTAATCTCATCAGGTACTACGTTCTGACTGATGGATATATTCAAATAGCTATACATCAAAGCCAAAAATTTTGCAATAACCTGACAACAGTTGAAACCCTCTTTTGTTAACGAGTCCAAAGATGAGTTGATGATTTCAGCAATTCCAAAAAAAGTCAGTCATCTAACTATATATCTCTGTCTAAATAGTAAATTAAGAGATGCATTACTGTGCCAGAAATGATATGCCATGTAAGTAAAGATAAAGATATTAAACAAAATATGTGGGATTAGATCCTTGGACATAAGTAGGTCTATTGAGTGCAAAATAATTTTTGTTTGTGTGTGCACTGCCCATCACAAAACCTGAGGTCACAAGACCACTCACCAGGCCCTCATAACACTCTTTAATCGAACCCAAGAACATGAAGAAAGTTTCACTTCCTTGAATTTCCACCAAGCCAATAAATGCATCAATAGCATAGATAGGGGCCATTAATATAATAATGATAATGGCCTTCTGTTCCTTGGGATTCTTCCAGTAGAACAGGTGCTGGGACAACAGCTGTACTGTAAAATGCATGGTAAGCATTGTGCAGCATCCTGCCCCAAGCAGTGTCAAGGTTCTTCTGTCCATACTTGCTAGATCCATCTTGGTCTACTCCTTTCCCTTGGACTGAGACCCTACATATAAAGAGGGAAATTGACTCACATCAGGAAAAAAAACACACAAGATTTTCAGTCCCTGCTGCAAAGGACTCCATTATTTTACTATAAGCATTCAAATAAAAATATTAGGAGTAGTGAAGGTTTTTGTATTTGCTCACAAACCCATAGCAGGGAATAAAAACAAATATCCTAAGATTCATCAACTACCAATGCAGAGTAAAACTAATCCAAGTATTTTTACTTCTAATCGTATTATCGCTATAGCAAGCACCAATGATATAGTATATACATTCAATGATTTCAACATGTGCGTAAAAATGAAGCATTACAAAGACTATAGACATGCAGTAAACAAACAAACATGGGAGCAAAAATGCATGTGAATGGAAGGTTTAAAGAGGTGAATATGGCTTCTATGACAAGGCATGTGTCTAGAAAGTTTAGAAAGGTAAATGTGATTTTTTAGGTCCCAGCCTAGCCGGCATGCCTTATTAACATATAAGACCTCTTTGTGGGAACATGGGAACTTTTCACTTTTCCTTGCATTTATTTTTTTAGGTTTGTACAAGTACAAGCTTAAGTGTATCTAGGTTTCCATCATCTAATGAGGCTCAGTCTGCACATATCCTTGTAAGCATGAAATTATATTATTAAAAAAAAAAAAACAGTGAACATTCCAAGCAACATAAATATCAATTTTTGGAACTTCCTTCAATCTATAAGTAGACAATCTAGATGGATATCTAACAATATGCTAAATGGCATACACAGCAGCTACCAGCTGGTCATTTCTTAATCTCAGCTTGACAATTGCTGTTGGAAATGTGATGCTGAGCAAAAACGCATGACTCCCATTCATGTAGTGGCCAAATGTCAATTTTTTCATTCACTTCAAGATTATTATTTCCTGTGTATGGAAAATTGTGTATAAAAACTGTGTATAAAACAACTGTGTATGCTCTTACACAGTGTAGTTGCTTCTGTGTAAAACTTCTGGAAACTACCGTGTAATTCTGCTCCTTCCTGTTTAAAATTTCTGTGAGGTGTGTGGCTTAGTATCGTTGCTTTTTTTTTTTTTTTTTTGAGTAATACTTCTTATACACATCTACCATGGGGATTGAACCCGGGTCACATCACCGACAATGCAAGTGGCGTCCTTTCCGGTAGACCACACTCACCGGGATAGTATCGTTGCTTTTGAAACACCCTGTCGTTGTAAAAGAGCAGATTTCACATTTGGTATCAAAGCCATTGCTGGTCTTGGGTTGGAGTGAGGTTGAGAACCTGATTTTTCTAATCATTAAGCATGGCCATAACTCCCTTCCTATTCCAGAATTTAGTGGGCAAGATTATGACTACTGGAGTATTAAGATGAGGACGTTGTTGACTGGGAAAGATCTTTGGGATATTGTTGAGGCTGGTTATGATGAGCCAACAGATTGGTTTACTATCCCACATAATACAAGCAAAGAAGGAGGCCAAGAAGAAGAATTCTTTGGCATTTTACCACATTCAGTCAACTCTAGACAAGAGCTTGTTTCCAAGGATTGCAGATGCAAAATCAGCCAAGGATGCTTGAAAGGCTCTACAAGAGGCTTATCAAGGTAGTGACCAAGTGAAAGTGGTCAAGTTGCAAACCTGGAAGAGAAAGTTTGAGAACTTGAGGATGCAAGAATCTGAAAGTGTAAGTGAAAATTGTGTTAGAGTAAAAGATGTGGTTAGTAAAATGACCACTCTTGGAGAAACAATGGAGAAGGAAGTCATTCTCAAGAAAGTATTAAGAACTCTAACACCAAGATGGAACCATGTTGCCATCATTATTGAAGAGAGTAAAAGATTTGACAACATTGGAATTTGATCGTCTTGTTGGTTCTCTTATGTCACATGAAGAAAAACTAAGAGACACCTTTGGTGAAGGTCAAGAAGAAGGCTTTTGCCTAAAAGGTAAAAGTCTCAAAGAGTGATGGTGCTGGTGCAACCAAGGACAAGGTCAAGGCAGCGGGCAGAATCAGAATTTTTCAAGAGGAAGAAGAGGAAGTGTAGGTGGACCTGCTGCTAGAGGAAGAGGAAGACTTGACAAGAGAAATGTCCAATGCTACCACTGCAAAAGGTATGGACATTTTGAAAAAGAATGTAGAATGAAAGCTGCAAATGAAGGAAAAAGAATAAATTATGCAAATGAGAATGAGGATGCTTCAAGCAACTTGTTCTTATCTTATGACAAGGCTGAAAAGACTCTTCAAGAGACTTGGTATCTTGATTCTGGCTGTTCCAACCACATGACAGGCAACAAGGAGGTGTTTGCTACTACGGATGAGAAATTCAAGACCAAGATCAAGCGTGGTGAAATAAGTCTTTGGAGGTGGCAGCAAAAGGTGTAATGGATGTAAATACTAAGGTAAAAAACAAATTCATGATATTTATTACACTTCTGATCTTAAGCATAATTTGTTATGTGTTGGGCAGCTTTGTGAAAAAAAAATTACAGAGTTATTTTTTATGATAAGCAATGTATCATATATAACAAGAACCATGGGAACAAAGTTGTCACTATTGTTCCCATGTCAAGCAATTGAATGTTTCCTTTGAAGTTTGGAGGTAGTGGCAGTAGCTTGTGAAATTTTGTCATTCAAGATAACAACTGGTTATAGCATTTGAGGTATGGCCACCTAAACTTTCAAAGTTTAAAGTTAGTGACTTCTCATGAGCTGGTTTTTGGTTTGCCTAAAGTTGAAGATCACAAAGAAGTTTGTGAGGGATGTGCCAAAGGCAAGCATACTAGAGAAAGGTTTCCAAGAGGACAAGCGTGGAGGGCCCAACATCCACTCCTATTAGTTCATTCAGACATATGTGGCCCAATGCAAACCAAAATCTTGGGTAAGTCATATAATTTTATTACTTTTATTGATGATTTTTCTAGAAAGTGTTGGGTATATTTTGAAGAATAAAGATGAGGTTTTAGATGTTTTCAAGAGCTTTAAAGCCTTTGTAGAAAATGAAAGTGGATATAGAATTAAGTGTTTAAGGACTGATTGTGGTGGTGAGTATTGTTCAAGGTTGTTCACATAGTTTTGTGATAAGAATGGAATCAAGAGGCAGCTCACAACTGCCTACACTTCTCAATAAAATGGGGTGGCTGAAAGAAAGAAACAGACTGTAGTTGAGATGGCATGAAGCATGCTTCAAACCAAGGGGCTAAACAATTCTTTTTGGGCTGATGCGGCTACAGCAGTATACATTCTTAATACAAGTCTCACAAGTGCTCTTGATAAGATGACTCCGTATGAAGCATTGTAATGAGAAGAAACTCAATGTTTATCATTTTAAAGTTTTTGGTTGTTTAGCCAATGTTCATGTTGCTGATGAGAAAAGGAAGAAGCTTGATCCAGAAAGTAAGCGTTGCATTTTTGTTGGATGTTGTGAAAATAGCAAAGCTTATGAGCTCTACAATCCAAAGACTCATAGAGTGGTGGTTTCTAAAGATGTGACTTTTGATGAAGGGGGAGTATATGGTCATCAAAGAGACCAACCTGGTAAGACCATCAATGTTGATAATGATGATGTTGGTGATGAACAACCCACTAGTGTGCCTGCTCCTCCATTAAGTCCGCCAAGCAGTTCTTCTAGCAGTTCTTCAAGCAGTCCTAAGGAAAGTTCATCAAGTTTTTCAAGTAATTCATCATCCATTATTGATCTTATGAAGACTAAGAAAAGGGAAGAGAACTCTTCAAGCTCACCCACCAAGTCAAATGCTTGATAGTAATTTTGAAAAGAGGCTTACAAGAAGCCAAGCTCAATAAGTTGATCAAGTTGCTTCCAGATTGGAAAGGCAGCACATTTATGGAGATGATGAAGAAAATCCTAAAGATGAGTTGGTTAATTATGCTTTGATGTCTCAAGCTGAGTTTGAACCTTCTTGTTTTAAAGATGCTTGTACTAATGATATGTGGGTGCAAGCAATGCAAGAAGAGATCAATTCCATTCAAAAGAATGATACTTGGGAGCTTGTGAGACTTCCCAATGGTAAGAAATGTGGGGCACACACAAAAAAAGAAAAAAAAAAAAGAAAAAAAAAAAACTAAGGAAAAAAAAAAAAAAAAAAAAAAAAAAAAAAAAAACCAACGAAGAAGACAAAAAAATTTAAAAAAAAAAAAAAAAAAAAAAAAAAAAAAAAAAAAAAAAAAATGTTAAAGAAGTTTTGTATGGACAAATGTAAACCAGTTCCCACTCCAATTGCTCATGGAGTAGTGTTGTGCAAAGACAATGGAGCTGAGAAAGTAAATGTGACAGGTTATAGGAACATTGTGGGGAGTTTAATGTTTCTCACTAAAACTAGACCAGACATTGCTTATGCCATTTCTCTTATTTCAAGGTACATAAATGAACCATCTCAAATTCATTTGTAGGATACCAAGAGAATCTTGAGTTATGTGAAAGGCACTCTTGATTTCGGCATCCATTATTATGCAACTAAGAAGATGGAACTTGCTGGTTTTAGTGATTCTGATTGGGGCAGCAGCTTAGATGACTGCAAGTCTACTTCTGCCAATTATTTTTCTCTTGGTTCTGGATTGATCACATGGAGCTCAAAGAAGTAAGGATAAGTTGCTCTTTCCTCCATATAAGTTGAGTATATTGCAGTCAAAATCAACTAGT
This sequence comes from Wollemia nobilis, assembly GCA_028583015.1. NCBI lineage: Eukaryota > Viridiplantae > Streptophyta > Pinopsida > Araucariales > Araucariaceae > Wollemia > Wollemia nobilis. The sequence goes on from JAQPPZ010017244.1 coordinate 900,416, forward strand.
GCACAAGCCTTGTGGCTTAGAAAGGTATTGGAGGAGAATGGTGAGAAGCATGTCATCCTACAATCATTTTTTGTGATAATACGGGTACAATTTAATTGGCAAAGAATCCCATCCATCATAGCAGATCTAAACACTTTGATTTGAAGTATCATTTTATCAAGGATATGATACAAAAGAAAGAATATCAGAAATGTGATGCTGAGCGGAAATGCATAAGATTCCCAATCATGTAATGAAACAAATGTCAATTTTGTCATTGACTTCAAGATTGTTATTTCCTGTGTACCAAAAACTGTGTATGAAAAACTGTACACTAGAAACTGTGTATAAAACAACTGTGTATGCTCTTACACAGTGTAGTTGCTTCTGTGTAAAGTTTCTGGAAACTACTGTGTAATTTTGCTCTTCCTGTTTAAAATTTCTGTGATGTGCTTGGCTTAGTATAGTTGCTTTTGAAACGCCCTGCTGTTGTAAAAGAGCAGATTTTACAATTGCATATTCAAATCATTTGGTCAATTCCTTCAAAACCAATTCACTTTCGGTGGAGATCTATTTTAAAGATAAAGGAAAAGAAAGATATGGGAAGGTTTCAACTGTTAACTCATATAACCATCCCTATAAAGGCCGAGTGAAAAATTGTAAGACGATGGCAACAATCCAGCAAGATCACACTACAATCTGACAAAAACACTTAAGGCCATACTCCCACAAACAACTCACATCCATTAAGAAAGCTTTCTTCAGAAGCTCATAATAACAGAGGATGATATTAAACGCTCTCTATGTTTTATTTTTATTTTGAGAAGGTGAGTCTTTCGACCCACTCACTAAACTATGCTCAGTAATATTAAGCTCAAATCTCAGCTGCAAAGACTTCTCCACGAAGGAGTTTTGAACCAAGTCCAAAAGCCAGAAAGATATTCTCTACCAACGGATGCAGCCCAATTCCTGGAGGCCAGGTGATTCAGGTGGCATGTGCATCACATCTAACTGCAGGAGTAATAACCCTAAAAACTTGCAATTGGTAGAAGCCAAATAATCCAACCTCTATTATCCAGAGAGAGGGTTTTCCCTAACGATTGGGCCTCTATCAACAGTGCAATTTATGCTTGAACCAGGATTAGACAACACATCTCAGGCTTTCATATTGGAGCCGACCTCATGCAATCTAACCAACCAAAATGGGCATAAAATCATAGACAAACACAGAAAGCTTTAGCGCACACTCCCTCTCTTCTCCCCTATTGTCATTGGCATATGTTGTTGCATAAGTACAAGATTCCTGATGATCCCAAGAGACACCAACTTACTAATTGACTACTAGCACATACTAATTATTACACCGTATCAACTTACCTAATCTAATCACAATAAGATTTTAGAACCAAAAAATTCAAATGAACAAACAAAAAACATTACTTACTTGAGAATCCAAATCACGGCAGCAGAGTCTGATCTTGACAAGCCGTCTGCACCTCAAGATTGTCCTTCCAGCTTAATGTGCACAGTCCAGATGCTTAAAGAAATAAGCCGTCCACAACATATACCTGCCAAATAAATCTTAGTTAAGGTTCTTAAATGGAAAACAACCCAAACCATGATTTTTTTTTGTGTCACTGAAACCCAGTTGAGGATTACTGGAACTGACGATACCGAACTCAAGATTTGACAATATATCTACTACCCAAATGGGGATTTTTAAATCGGATTCCACCCATTCAAGAATTACTGGAACTGACGATACCGAACTCAAGATTTGACAATATGTCTACTACCCAAATGGGGATTTTTAAATCGGATTCCACCCATACAAGAATTATTGATTTTTCTTATGACTGGAACGGATATTGCTTTCTTGAGGGTTCATTAGTATATACCTGTGACCCAACGTGAGCATTCAAACTTGTTAGTATATACCTGTAACCCAAAGTGAGCATTCAAACTTGTGCTTCAGACATCCATTGATATGTGGCATAACATTCAGATCTAGAGATTTGAACATGAACGTAACTGCCCGATATACCTCTTTTGTGGATCTTTATATGGGTGTCCTTTCGCTTATAAAGGCAATATAGAAGTTCCAAGCAGACCATGCCAAGCTTGCTTCTTTCTTTTTTCTTAAGGTTTGATAGTGTAATTTATTGGATTTATTATACCTTTATGATAGGTTGTTTTACTTTAATTTTAATAATAATTTTTTTTATTAATTTCATATTATCTTTATTAAAGATTAAAATTTATAAAAAATTCTTAAAAAACTAAGAGTTTCATGCTCTAAATCCATCAATTAAAAAGTACAAAATATTTGAATGTCTTTTAGATATTTCTATATTTCAATGTCATTTTCCATGAATGGTTCGTCAACCGACTAGTTAAAAACTACTCTGTAACATTTTTTAATCTTCGAATATTGCTTCCCACGCTTCTTACGTGTCCCACACTGCTTCGCATACGATATTATTAAGAAATTTATATTGCATTATCTTTTTGAAAGTTTGTTTTTTCTGGCTAATATTTTTTCATTTTTAATAATTAGATAATATTTTAAAGGTCAAACATTTTCTTTGAGGTTTCTGTTTTTTAATACATGTTAAATCATTGAAGCTGCATCTATAACCCTAGCCTCTTCTCAGTAAACGCAGTCCAAAGTGAGGGGGATTCGATAGCTTAGGTTTAGTACGTTGTCAAGCTGACGCACACTCGGCAGACTCAAGTTCCCCTTATTGAATATGCCCCCAAGGTTTGGACCTAAATCTCTTCTTGGTAAGCGCCCAAAGTCTTACTAATCCACCTAGTCTTTGAGGACTTTAAAAGTTTTTTTTTAATATATATAATTTTTTTACCTCTGTTATTATTGAACATGTTTTTAAGGTTTGAACCTAGGTCTCCTCTTGGTAAATGCTTTAAATCTTACCAATCCAATTAACCCTTAGATGCTTTCAAAGTTTTTTTTTTTAATTATAATTTTTTTTTGCAATTGATTAGTCTAGATAAATATTTATTTAAGTGAAAAGTCTAAAAAAAATTCCATATTAAAATCCCTAACCTCAAACTCACAAACACTCAACGACTATCGATCTACTACCTCCCTTCACATCTACTAATCTTCCTACTAACTAATTAATGTGATGATGCAAATCTAGAGACATATTCCATGATTAAAATAATGTTCACTTAAATACTTATCTAAGTATCTTTCTTTTCAAAGTTGTTCCATTTGATTGGTTTGAAAAAAATGTATTTTTTATTGAAATCATTAATGAATGAAATATTTTAATTACGTTCACGAGACCCAAATATGGTCTATGGGACCTCACATATGGAAGTACAATTACTCAAATCATATCATAATCTTTAATATCTTTGACAAGGTTGTTCCTTCTCCTGTTGATTTGTGTTAGTAATTCCCCAACTTTTTTTATTTTATTGTCTCCAAATAAATCTGTCATAAACCCGCTCCCAAGTGTTTCTTTGTATTTGTCACGGATATCTGAAAAACTTGAGCATTTATAGATGAAGTGTTCCTCTGTCTCTACTCCCCCTGTGCTGCATAGAGTACATATCCTTCCTTTCTTCCCATTGTTCTTTGGGTGTTGTCTATCTCCCTGTTTCACATCTAAGCCTATGAGAGCTAGTCTTTATCTGAGCAATGAGTATTTTTTCCTTCCACTTGATTTCAGCACCTATATACACTTTTTCCTTGTGGTCATACGTTGGGTTAAAATAATGCAATATAATATTGTCTTTTCCTGCTTGCATTTTTCCACATTCCACTTCTGAACTTTTCATTCACATAATTTTGTATGTCTTTGTTGACATTTGGACATTCATTTATGTTGATTTTCCAATGTTTCATCCATTTTTGATTTTGTTTCATCCATGTATTCTTTCGCCTATGCAACTCTTTGTCCCTAGATGCCCTAGGCCATCTATCATCTTTCATGTTTTTTGTTTTTTTCAAGTAACATAACAACTTGGTCATAGCAATTGCTTCTAAAGGGAACATTCTAGTTTCAACTAGAATAATTTCATAAGGGGTTGTGGCCTTAATTTTGAGAAAATTTGTGATTAGATATTTTTGAATCCTTTCTATTTGTCTCCATTTTGTATTTGTTATGCCACTAGCCTACACCTCGCAACCATACAATAGAACCGGTGTAACAAGTAGGCCAAATAAGACCTTGGTGGTCTTCAAGTCCCACAACTCGGCATTCCTACACCTATTTTTAAGTGCATATAGTGCTCTCCAACCACTTTGAGTTATTTTCATCCTACATGTATTCCAATTAAGTTTGTTATGAAAGTCTATGCCCAAGTATTTGTATTTTCCTACTACATCAAGCGGTTCTCTTGCAAACTGAAATTCGAGTTGTTGATTTTTCTTTTTTGCAATCATAATTTTTGTTTTGCTCGTGTTCACCTGCATCCCAACTTCTTTACAAAAGAGTTCTAGAGCTTGAAGGTGATCTTCTAGATCTTTGGTTGTTTTGGCCACAAGAATTACATCATCTGCATACATGAGGAGTATATTTGGCTAAATGCACACCCTCTCCCCCAAATTTGTTTATACATTCTTCTAACTTGTCAATGTATAGCCCAAATAAGGTCGGAGATAGAGGGCAACCTTGTTTGACACCTATGTCACTACCAAAAAATCAGATAACCCTTCTTGTGTTATGATTCTAGCCTTTACATGCTCATATAGTCTGTGAACTGCTGCCTCGTAGTGAATTGGAACCTCTAGCTCTTCCATTCTGCTCCATAATTTTTTCCTTGGCACTGTGTCAAATACCTTTTTGAAGTCTACAAAACAACAAAAAGCCTCCTCTTTTTTGTCCCATATTTTTTCCATTATGTGTCTGAGCGTGATACAGTGATCAATAGTTGAGTGCTTGGGCCTAAAACCCGCTTGCCCCTTTGCTCTCTTTCCCTTTTCTTCTACCCATATGTTGATCCTACGCTCTATCATACTCCCAAACAACTTTGCAAAGAGAGGGTTGATCATGATAGTTTGATAGTTTGAGGGATTATTTACATATCCACTTTTAAACAAAGGAATGGTCAAGCTAGTTGTCCACTCATTAGGGAAGCCATTTTGTATGACCTCATTGAAAATTTCTTTGATCTACGATGCTAGGATATCTACCCCCCATTTTATATGCTCTTCTTGAAGATTATCTATGTCATGAGCTTTACCAGTTGCTAACTTTTTTATCCCTTGAATAATGTCTTCAATTGTGAAAAGTTCTTTCTTGACAATGATAGTAGGGGGTGTCTCCTGCTGGTTACTATACTGATATAATTGTTTTGAATACTCCAATCATTGAACTGTTATGTTATTTTTAGTTTGTATCCTTTTCACGCTTAGTTCCTTCCAAAATTTCTTTGGTTCATGCTTCCCTAAGTAAATCAATTCTTTCATCCTTGTTCTAGTGTATTCTTATTTTTTTGCCCTTACCAATTTCTCATATGCTTTTTTGTTTGCTCTTTTTTTACCCGTTGGTTCCTTTAGTAATCTTCGCATTTTTTTGCTATCTTCATCGAACCATGGGTTGGTTGGGAAGCTATTCCTTTCTTTCTTTTTAGGTTTAGCTCTCTTGCATTTGTTTAGAGCTTCTTGAATAACGTGCATTAACCATTCACTCTTACTATAATCTATGCTACTGTGAGGTAGTTCTTCCCTTTCCTATAACTTGTTATTTAATACTGCTCTAAAATTCTATTGATTTTCATCTTTTAAGAGAATGTTTCCCTTGTGAGGATATTTATTTTGATTGCCTTGCAAGTGTTTTTCCCTTGGTTTGTCTCCATGCATTCGAAGTTTCATAACAATTGGGTTGTGATCTGAATGCATCGTAATGGTAAGGTATTGAAATTTTCAATGAAGATTCAAATTTCAAATTCGAATTTGCTTTGTAAGGAGGATGACATTTTGTGCATAGAATTGTATGTTTATTATTATTATTATTATTATTAAAAAAATTAATAAATAATTTTTACAACTTAATTATCTTTTGTTAAGTAAATAATATATTAACAAGTTATTTATATTTTACAAGTTATTTTCTATTTTAATTTTAAGTTTTTTCAAGTTTTTTTTATTAAAGTGAATGTTTGCCAAAATAGGGTAGGTAGTTATTCTTCTTTATATAAAAATAATAATAAATAAATAAATATATATATATATATATATATATATATATATATATATATATATATATATATATATATATATATATTACAAGTTGTTTATAATTTTTTAATACATAAAAAAAATTAGTAACACCATTAAATGTTGTTTCTATAAACTCCATTGGGTTAGATGAAGTCAATGGAACCCTCAATCCTTCATGGCATATGGAACAAAGAGTGTTGCCACTGTAAACCTTAACCTACTGGGTTAGATGAAATCAACGGGACTCCAACCTTCCATGACATATAGGGTAAAGTACTGCTACTATAAACCCTAGCCTGTTAGGTTAGATGAAGTGAACAAGACCCCAACCCTCTAGGGCATCTGGTGCAATGTTGTCATTATAAGCCTTAGTTCGATGAAGTCAACAAAACCCTCAATCCTCTAGGGCATTTAAGGTAGCATTTTCACTATAAATCGTAGCCCATTGGGTTAAATGAAGTCAGGAGGATAGTGTTGTCACTATAAACCTTAACCCATTGGGTTAGATGAAGTCAGTGGGACCCCAACCCTCGACGCATTTAGGATAGCTAATTGACAAACACCTAGTCATTATGATCCAACCTATATTTTTTGGAAAGTCATGGTTTGGACCTTGGACCTCTAAAAGAGAAATTAAATCCCTAGCCATTACGATGTCATTGTCAAACAAAAAAAATTGAGTTTACACGAGTTTTTATGAAAGGTCTTTTCCCCTTATATCGGAGTTTGAACTTATGAAAATGGGTGAACTTACCACTACCATATCTCTCACAAGTCACAAGTTGTTTATAATTAATTAATAAGTGTTTAACTACACTCAAATCCTAAATTATGATAGACTTTATTTTTCTCTAGGGGATAACGCAACAGTTTGGGCTTTGGCTCTTCTTTGGGAGGTCTAAGGTTCAAACTATGGTATGGACGAGTGTGTGAAGGGTGGGTGTGTGGTGGATGTGTGTTAAATTCCCTGATGATAAGCATAGCTCTTGGTTTTAGGAGGGGTCATGGTTGAGGAAACCTGCCCAACCCTATGCATTGGTCGTAGGGGTTTATCGCACTAACCAAATCAAAAATAAAATTATAGATTTTATTTATTTTTTATTATTATTTTTTAAATAAGTTTATTTGTACATATATGAAAGAGAACCCAAAAGCCTAACCATTAAGCCATGGTTTTATAGATTTGGACATCCGTTCTTCAAGTTATTTATAAGACTTGTAAGAAATCTTTAAAAAATTAGAATAGAAAATACGGTATATACGACGAAACCCTCATAAGGGGATGGATGCCCAAGGTTCAAATTTCGAGCCTCGTCGAACTGAATGCGTGTCCCTTTTTTGGTACTTTCAACAACGTAAAAGGTTTAAAATGAATGCAACATGGTGGTTTGTGAGTGCAGTATTGTGGCGAATTTTAGGGTAGATAGCGCATAATATTATGGTGGCCATAAAGATAGATAATTTGTCCAGATCATCATGGTGGCTACCCATTTCACATGTAAAAAAATATATATATATATATATATATATATATATATATATATATATATATATATATATATAGTTTTTTCAATTAGTTTACATATGTTTGTATGAGGGGTTTTGGTCCCCTCATACTAAGTTGGGTTTGAACCTTGAACTTCTCAAAGAGAGGCCAAAACCCTTACCACTATAGTAAACTTGTAGCTAAAATTTGTATTTTTATTGGTTAATACATTTATAATATTTTTTTTATTTAGATTTATAATAAATTATTTCTTTTGAAGTGGTTATATGGGATTAAAAAAATCTCATCCATATTACATCATCACCAAATAGTGGTATTACAACAAAGCTTGAATATTATCCATATATTTTACCATCACCAAATAGTGATATTACAACAAAGCTTGGATATTATCCATATATCGCTTGGCAAGATTTAAACCTTCGCCTCCTCTTTAAATATTGAGGAATTTACTTGGATATTATCAAGTATTGCTTGGAAAGATTTGAACCTTAGTCTCCTCTTTAAATATTGAGGAAATTCAAGGAGCTTTGGAGGAGAAAACTAGGGCATCAGTTGGGTAGCCGAAGAGATTTTTGGTTGTTGTGGAATTGAAGACAAGATTGTTGCCCCAGGAGGGCCCAATGGGGACACCTTCGGATCCTCTTTTAGAGAGACATAGTTCTTTTGCAGATTTGTTAAAGGATAAATCTCCAGCAGAGACTGAAGAAGCACAAAAAACTGCATTAAAAATGCTCTTTACGATTGCTAGAAATAGATCAACATCTCAACGAGTTAATGGATGCTTGCCATAGTCAGAATCAAGGCCAAAGATTGTCATTGAGCAAAGGATGGTAGAAGAAATAGTTTTATATAGAGCCAATCATGATTTGATCTATAAATTCATGGGTATTCGCCCTACCCTAAATTTTTTGCATTCTTGGGTTCGACAAAACTGGGAGCCTCTTGGTGAGTATTCTTTGTGGTTTATTAGCAATGGATATTTTATTGTTAGTTTTTCTTCACTTGCCGATAGAAATAGGGCTTTCAAATCAGAAAAGAGGAATCATGGTCCGACAAGATTATTTGTTCAGCCCTGGAGAGTGGGATTTGATCCTCGAATTGAACCCACTGTTGTCCTAGTTTGGATCCATTTGTATGCACTTCCAATGGAGTTTTGGAGTGAGCAGGTATTGGAAATTATCGACAATTCCCTTGGAAGACATTTGGGTGTTTCCAAAGACACAATGGAAGGAAACACAATCGTTTATGCTAGATTATGCATGGAAATGGATCTTAGCCAACCTTTGTCGATAGAGGTTGAACTCGAACTTGCAGGACTATCTTGGATTCAACAACTGGATTATGAGGCATTGCCCTTCAGGTGTAGAGTTTACCACAAATATGGGCATTTGGCCTGATCCTACCCAAACAATATGAACATAAAAATGGAGGCTCCTCTAGGAATGTCAAATCTTCCTAAGGAGGGTAAGTCAATAATCAATAAAGAAACAACCAATATTTCTCAAGGTAAAGAAGCATAGGGAGATGGTTTTGAACAACCCAAAAGAAGGAGAAGGCAAAAGAAAAAATATGGTAAAGAGCAAACCCAACTCAAGCCCTCCAATAGGTATGAGATCTTCAAGACACTAGTGGACCAGGAAGAAGAACAATTCATGGAAGGAGTGGATGGGAATAATAAAAATAATAACAACCATGTTCAAGCCCCTCTTTCACCTCCTCCCATCCTAGAGCAAGTAATTGAGTACAGTGAGTTACCATAATCAGAGATTATAGGGGTATTGATAGTGCATAACCAAGAGCAACCGATAATTAAGGATGTCATCATGGGTATAGCAGAAAAGAATAGAGAAAGGCCAACTCTAGGGATAACTCAGGTGGAAAAGAGATAAAAAATATCAGCTCTCAAGGAGTGGGTAGAAAATCAAATAAGGAATTGATAGCAGTTCAAGGAGACAAACTGATCACTAGAGGATCGATGAGGCCAATAGATTTTTACTACTCTCAAGGTAACCAATGATTATACAATCATGGAATGTTAGGGGTTTAAATAGTAGAACCCATCAATATGTTGTTCGAAGACTCTTAGAAAAATGTAAAACATATTTTTGCTTATCCAAGAGACAAAAATATCATTGGATCTTATGTGTAAAATAGTAAATAGACTTTGGAGGGTGTTGGTCATATGGAAGTGGCTGCCCAAGGGGCCTCAAGGGGGATAGTTACTTTTTGGAACTCTCTTGAATGGATGACAATAGAACATATAGCTTGGAGGGGTGTCCTCACATCACATTTTAGGAACAATGTGATAGCTGAGCAGGTTTTAATCATAAATTTTTATGGGGCTCAAAACCTAGATGGTCAGATGCATCAATGGAAAGTGGTGCATAACATGAGAGTCTCAAGGGAGGAGTTAGACTAGATTGTTGCTAGGGATTTTAATGCTAAATTATCCTCTAGATATCAGGAAGGGGGAACCCCAATTTTAGACCCAAGGGATCGACTTATGATTGCCCAAGTCCATGCATTACACTTGGTGGATATTAAATGCCCTAGAACCAACTATACTTGGACTAATAAGAGGAGGGAGCCACATAGCAGGAAGGTGAAGTTAGATCATTTTTTGGTTTTAGAGGAGGCATTTGTGAAATGGAATATAAAATTTTAGATTTTGGAGGGTCTAATTTTAGATCACTTTCCCATTTTGTTGGAAGGGGGATCAAGATAGTGCAACATCACAAACCATTCAAATTTGAAAACTTTTGGTTACAAAAAGAGGAACTTTAAAAGAAAATTCCATAGTGGTGGGAAGAGGGCCACCCAACATATGGGACAACAATGTTTAGATTCCACAAGCAACTTCATTATGTCAAGGATCAACTAAAACAATGGAGGTGAGCTAACAAGATAGACTTCTAAGTCCAAAGAGCTCCATTGGTGGCCAGATGGGATGAGGTTCAAAAACACTTCAGGGAAGGAACAATTACAGAGCAGCTCAAAGAAGAGGATGATGCATTGCATAAAGTGGTTGAGGACATTGACAACCAAGAGGAGATCTACTAGAAATAGAGAGCAAGAACCACTTGGTTATTAGAAGGTGATAAAAATACCAAATTTTTCCATCGGGTTGCTTATGCTAGGAGATAGATGAACAACATGGAAGCTCTTCAAGATGAGAATGGACACTCCTTTGATACAATTCTAGGTATGCATTTCCATTCAATGGATTATTTTTCTAAACTATTTAAGGAAAGTATGGTGCAAGATGAAGAGGCTCAAAAAGAAGTTCTTGTTGTCATACCCTCTATTATCTCTGAAGAAGAAAATCAGGCCCTACTTAAACCCATTGATAGAGAGGAACTGAAGAAAGTAGTCTTTGGAATGAGCACCAAAAAACACCAGGTCCAGATGGCTTTCCAATTGAGTTTTTTAGGCCTTCTAGGACAACTTGGAGGAGGATGTAATGGTTGTTATAGAGGAGTCCAAAGGTAGTAAAAGAATGCTTAAAGCATTAAATCATACTTTCATTACCTTAATTCCAAAAGGGGAGGAGGGGTGCATATTTCAGATTATAGACCTATTGCCTTATGCAATGTCATATATAAAATAATCACAAAGGTAATGGTTGAGTGGCTAAAACCTCTTCTACATAGCATTATCTCCTCGAAGCAAGGGGGTTTTATAGAGGGCAGGCAGATCTTGGATGGTGTGGTTCTAGCTCAGGAGGCAATCCATTCAATGCAAAAATCTGGTAATAGGGGAATGTTCATAAAATTGGATATGTCAAAGGCTTATGATAGGGTGGAGTGGAGCTTCTTGTCAAAGATGATGGCAGCCTTTGGTTTCTCTCAAGATTGGATAGAATGGGTCATGAGTTGTGTTTCTACTTTGACATACTCAATGTTAATCAAGGGCCTTCCCTCGCAACCATTTGGAGCTACTCGAGGCCTTCATCAAGGAGATCCTTGTTCCCCCTATATTTTTCTCATATTGGTTGAAGGTTTGGGTAGACTCATCTTGAGGAGAAGACAACAAGGTTTGCTAACAGGTATCAAGGTGGGTGAGGAAGTTTTGACTCACCTACAGTTTGTGGATGACATAAGATTGGTGGGAGTGGCCAACTTTAGGGAAGCAAGAATGATTAGAGATACACTTAATGTCTACCTTAGGGCCACAAACCAAGTCATCAATGATAAAAAATCCAAAGTGGTATTTTTCAATCTTGATCAAAGGCTTCAAGATAGAATTTTAGAGATCTTGGGATTCACGAGGACTTCTCTCCCAGTGGTATACTTGGGGGTCCCTTTGCATTTTAAAAAACTAAAAATAGATATCTGGAGGAATATTTTGGATTGTATCAAGGAAATAATTAATCATTGGTCTCACAAATGGTTAAGCTATGGGGGTAGATTAACATTTTTATAGTCAATCATTCAGGCCATGCCAATTTATAAATTTTCTATCCTTGTTACCCCACATACCATATGGAAAGAGTTGGACAAGATGGCTAGAAAATTTTTATGGGGAGGAGTAAAAGGAGAGAGGAAATGGGCCTTAGTAGGTTGGGAGAAAGTAAGCCAACCCAAGGTAAAAGGAGGTTTGGGACTGAGGAGATCAAAGTTAAATAATAAAGCTTTGGTTGGAAAGCTTTACTAGAGGTGGATTTCCCAACCAACTTCTTTATTCAGTAGAGTTTTAACTAGTAAATATTTGGGATAGGTAAACCCAAATGAGGTGGGTCATTTCCCTTTGGATGGTAATGGGTCCTTAGTGTGGTAGGATCTAAATTTAGGATCTCAGGTAGTGAAAGATGGATTATTTTGGAAAGTGGGGAGAGGGGAGAAGGCATGATTTTGGATAGATTCATGGGATCAATACCCACCTATCATTATTGAATTCCTAGAACTACAACCAATAAAAATAACCATGGAAACTAGGGGTTGGGTCCAAATTAAAAGTTATTTCAACACTAGTCATTTAGGGGATTATAAGTTTAAGCAATTTAAGAAGTTGGATGAGTGGCCAATTTCAATCCCTCCAAAATTGACACCCATCATGACTAAAATCTTGGCAAAAATATTTCTCATAGGTAGAGATGAGGAGGATGAATTAGCTTGGGGCTATGGGAGCCTTGGTGTCTACATAGTGAAGGATGGATATGATAAGATCCTTCTAGAGCCTCCTCCTCATGCATATCAGGTTGAGGATTGGAGAAATATTTGGCAGTCCAAGGGTTGGTCGAAAGTAAACTTTTTCCTAGCAGTTCATGCATAATGGAATTCTTACTTTTGATAATATCAGATGTAGGGGAATCATTGGTCCATATCAATGTGTTTTATGCTACAAGAGTGAGGAAACATCTGACCACTTGATGTTTGAGTGCCCATTCACATGCCAGATCTAGGAGAGATGGTTTTTATCTTATAAAATTTGAGTTAATGGTGATTTGAATCGGATTAATATTTGGGAAATATGGAAGAGGGGTAGATTTAAATCTAAAGCTCTTTGTATCGGTTGGGAGCTTGGATTAAACTTCATTTGGTGGCAAGTGTGGTTGGAGAGAAATGGTAGAATTTTTAGAGAAACCTTTTCATATTTAGATGGAGTTTGGTAGGTCATTTGGAGCAAAGTCACAGAAATTATGGTAGTGTATGCTAAAGAGGAAACTCAGGCTATTATAGGGACAATGGAGAAGGAAGTTGAAGTGCAAGAGGGGAGGATAGAGCTAGTTGGAAACCACCCCCAGAAGGTTGGATTAAAATTAATACTGATGGAGCTGCAAAAGGTAATCCGGGTAGAGCTGGAATTGGAGTGGTTTGTAGGAATCATGTTGGGATAATGCTCTATTGGGAACTACAAGGCCTAGGAAGGGCCACGAACAATGAAGTGAAAGCCTTAGCTATCAAATATGCTTCTATTTGGGTAGTAAAACAAGGTTACAAGAGGATAATCCTAGAATCAGATTCTCAAATAATGGTAGGAGCTTTGGATTGCATGAGGAACTTTGCTTTGAAGACATGGAGGTTGAGGATTCTTGTCACTCAAATTAAGGAATTATGGAGGGAATTAGATGATGTGATTCCAGTTTATGTGAGTAGAGATCTAAATAAAGTGGTAGACTTCCTGGCTAAGATGGGTACTGAGAAGGAGGTAGGGGTTCAGTGGCATAGTGACATGGCTATTGAGGATGAGATGATTAGGCAGGTTGGTGAGCAAATCCAGTGTTTAGCTAATTTGGACAACCATTGTAGAAATATGGTTTAGGAGATTTGGCTCCAATGTAGATCTTCTTTTACAGTTGTAAACAAGTGAACAACCATTGTAGAAATATGGTTTAGGAGATTTGGCTCCAATGCAAATCTTCTTTTACTATTGTAAACATGTGTTCTCTTTGGCTAAGGTTGGGAGAAGTCTCATCCCAACTTGTAAATGATCTTTGTTTTAATATAATTTTTCAAATTATTTTTTGAAAACATCCTAAAAGGGATGCCACTTTCGGGAAAGACCCAAGGAGGCAAGGGTATCCATTCTGCCAAAATCGCCCAGGACTCGGACTTGGCCTACCACCTTTGACATACTCAAGGAGCAAACAAACACACAAAACCAATTTAAAAATAAGTAAATAACAACAAAAATAATAAAATAAAATATAAAACATGCTCCTTGAGTGTGTCAAAAACAAAAGCAAACCAAACATGCACAATAAGATAAAATAAACCACAACACAAACCACATAGAAAAACACAAGAACCACATAACAAAACACAAACAAGACAAAAATAACATAACACTACAAAGAAATAACCCAAAAAAAACATGAAAAATAAACACAACCAAAACCTAAAAAATAAAAAATAAAAACAAAAAAAAAACAACCAACAACAGACAATAAACAAAAACAAAAACAAAAAACATAGAAAACACTCACACATAAAAACACGAAATAACACAAACAAAGAGAAACCCAAGAACAAGAACGAAAAAACACAAGAACAATAAAAAAAAACATAAAAAAAAAACAACAACAAAAACACATGAACAACAAAAAACAACACAAAGAACACAAAAATAAAAAATGATCTTTATTTTGATATAAGTTTTTCAAATTATTTTTCAAAAAATATATTGAGGATTCTAATTGATTGAGCTAATGTCACTTGATGATTTATAATATTTTTTTTGAAGGTTAGTACGAGAAACCTTACGACCAACCCCTACGATCGATGCTCAAGACTAAGCATCCCCATCTCAACCGTAACCTTTGATAAGGGTGAGAGCATACCCATCCCAACCATGACATCTAATAAGGGTGAGAGTTAAGCTTATCAATAAAGGCAAAACACACAACCATACACACATCCACCCTCTCACACACTCGCCCATGCGGTTTGAACCTTGGACTCCTGAAGAAGAGCCAAATCCAAAACCATTGTGATGTACCCTAGGATTAGATTTTGTTAGTGTGAGAAACCCTATGATCGATGCTCAGGGCTAGGCATACCCATCCCACCATGACCTCTTATAAGGGTGAGAGCTGAGCTTATCAATAGGGACCAAACACATAGTCATACACACATTCACCCCCTCACACACTCATCAACACCATGACTTGAACCTTAGAACCTTGGACCTCCCAAAGAATGATTTATAATAATAATTATTTTTCTTTTGCTTGATAGGAGGGTTGATTACAACCACACTATTTTTAGTAGCTGGCAAGTGCAAAGTTCAAACCATAGGGGCTACATCCACCAAACATATTCCACCTCGTTGTTTTATAGCTTGACGTGAAATGTACCACCGAGTGCTTGGGATTCATACCATCATCATCGGTCTAGTGCGTACTTAGAGGATTCGGATTAGACTACTACCTTTGCAATAGGTTTCCCCTAAGGTTTGAACTTGGGTCTCTTCTTGGTAAGTGCCCAACCAGATTAGCACTTACCAATTGACCTAGCCCTTGAGGATATGATTTATAATGAATTTTTAACTTAAAGAAAATTGAAAATATAATTTTTATTTATAGATATAGGTTTTTAATTAAAAGTTTAAATTAAAAATTATTGTAAAACTAATTTTATTTATAAATGCAAGTGAGAGATTTTAATGTTTATTTTATATTTTCTAAAATTGTATAAAATTTTACAACATAATAACATAAAAAAGTTAAATTAAAATTAGAACTAAATACATAAAATGTTTGTTGTTTAAAAAACATAATAAATTATTGGTTTTTAATTTAATTTAATTTAATTTTTAAATACAAGTAATTTTTTTAATGTTATTACATGAAATTTTACAAACAATTACACAAAAAATTACATTCTATTATTTATAGTAAAGATTGGAAAAACCATATAAAATTTTCCATTAAAACATAAGTTGAAGTAAACATTGAATTTAAAAATATAGAAGGTTGTCCCAGGGGGGACAACACAACGGTTTGGGCTTTGGATCTTCTTCGGGAGGTCCAAGGTTCAAACTGTGGCATGGGTGAGTGTGTGAGAGGGTGGATGTGTATTCATAATATATATATATATATATATATAATGCAAAATGAATAATGCATGTAGCGAGGAGCGAATGCAAATGCGAGTGTAGCTGGCAGTGAGTGCAACCAGAAGCGAATGCAAACATGAGCCAAGAGTGAGTGCAACCAGAAGTGAGTGCAAACACGAGCTGAGAGTGAGTGCAACCAGAAGTGAGTGCGAACACAAGTCAAGAGTGATTGCAACCAAAAGCAAGTGTGAACACGAGTTGAGAGTGAGTGTAGACAAAAGTGAGCACGAGCTGGGAGCTAGTGTGAGTGCAGTCGAAAGAGAGTGTGAGTGTAGCCAGAAGGGAGTGCAAGTGCATCCAAAAGTGCGTGAGCCTGGAGTGAGTAACAAGTATGAGTAGGGAAGCAAAAAGTAGAAAGCAAAGTATGATCAAGGAATAAATGCCACTTCTTGTTCCAGAGAATCTAAAGGATTTATTTGAAGAATATCTAGGTAACATGGAAAGAAAATCATTTGTGAAAGTCCTTGTTGAAAGTATGAATGGCCAATTTGGAAGTATGGATGCCCTAGCTAGCATTAAGAGGAAGAACTAATCTATGGAAAACCTAGGCCATGTAGCAGATTCTACACCAAAATTTATTATCAAGGATGAGACGATTGAGCATGATATAATGGTTCTTAAAACTAGAGGGTTAATATTTAAGTTTCATGGATATTGGCCAGGTTTTTATGAGATTAAAAATAGGATCAAGTGGAAGTGGGGTTTTAATTCAAATTACTCCATGTATGTGGTTTAGGGGTAAAGATGTATTATATTTAAGACCTTGGAGTGAGAATTTTTCTATGGACATAGAAACTATTAAAAGGCTTCCGATATGGATTAAGCTTTTTGGACTTCCTTATCAACTCATCAATAAGGAGGTTTTGAAGAATATTGGTAATACTCTAGGTGAATTCATCTAGGAAGGACCAACTACTAAGGAGAGAAGACATGTTGTATACACTCGAATATGTGTTTCTATGTATATTTCTAAACCTTTACCATAATCAATTAGGATTAAATCTGAATCAAGAGAATGGGATCAACAAGTGGATTATGAAAACATTGCATTCCAATATCGCAAATATCATGAAATTGGGCACATGGCAAGAGACTACAAAGTGAAAATGGAGGAAGAGATGGATTTTTTTGGGCATGAGGGTAGCTTCAATTTGAAACAAGGAGACCATATCATAGGAGAAGCTAGGTCAAATCAAGGATTTTCCACTCCTAAGAAAGTGTCTAGAAAAATCCCTCTACATCATCAGATGGTAAATGTCATTACAGTTCACTCGAATCAACCATTGGAAGAAAAAAATTACATGGGGGATGAGGAAGTACAATTCGTAAGTTCAAATATAGGAGCTAAAGGTGTGAAGGAAGAGGGGAAGGCAAATTTTAAAACAAAGGAAGATGGGGAGACAAATTTTAAAGCAAATGAGGTGAAGGAGGTCAAGCTTAATCCAGGTAAATCACCTTTATTATCCTCAAGTAGCTTAAAATATTCTCCTTACAATAAAAATGAAAGTAGTATGGAGTGTATTCCTTGCACTTTAGGATATCAATAGTAGTATAGTAAATAAAATATTATGGAGGATATCCAAGGAAATTTAGGGTTTTCAGGCCAACATAAGAAAGTGATGACTTTGGAGGATCATCTATGCAGTTTAGAGTTTTCAAGGCAACATAAATAAGAAAATGCTAATGAGGCTATTCCTTGCACTTTCGACTCTTTAAGGCAACATAAATATTTAGAAGATAAGTCTCATTTTGAACAATATAAAAAAATAGAAGAGATTGATGAAGATGAGAGTGTTGGTGGGAATGGAAGAAGGAGAGGAAGGCCATCAAAGCAGGAAAAAAGAGAAAAAGAAACTCAAAAGGATATTGATTTGGGAAGCCAAATAAAAATATCACAGGTGTTAACAAGAAGTGGGGCTAAGCCCACTAATAAAAATAAAAAGTGTTGATGATGAAAATGATATCATGGAATATTAGGGGTATGAATAAAACCCCTAAAAAAAGAGTTATTAAGGAATTAATAGGTTGTTATAGCCTTGAGTTTATTTTAATACAAGAAACAAAATTAAGCAGTGAGGAATGTAAGGATGCTTTTAAGAAGATTTGGAAGATAGATGATTGTTTAGCAGTTTCTTCTATAGAAGCTTTAGGTGGTATTGCAATAATATGGGACAAATGCAAATGGGATGGACAACTACTAGAAGCAAAAATTAATTGGGTTGCTAGATTATTTTGCAGGAAAGAGGAAAACATCAAAGTTGGGGTTATAAATGTATATGCTCCAACTATAATTACTCCTTGTGAAAGATGTTGGAAGGACCTTAGCATATTATTGTCAAATACAATAATGATTCATTGTGTTTTATGGATTCTTGGGGTGATTTTAATATTGTTCTATCTCCTTTGGAAAAGAAGGGTGGCATTCTCCTAGCATTCTCTTGGGGGTGATTTTAATACTATTCATCATCTATTACTAGAGGCAATCTCCTAGTAGTGTGAGCATATTTATAGAGAAGGAAATTGGGTAGCAAATAAATTAGTGAATTATGGTGTTGATCTTCATCCCGGTGAAATTCAAATTTTAGAAGGCAACTAGCCAAGTGAGATTTTATATCTTAATCAAAATGATGTCAAGGAGTTGATTGTGGAAACATAGCACTTCGAGGAAGTTGAAGAATATATTTAAGAGAAAAAAGAAATGAAAAAACTATGATAAAAAGGTATGTTGCAACAAATATAATATTTTGGTATTTTGATGGGAGTGGCCCCCAATAGAAGCCACATATAACCTATTAAAAATAAAATAAATAAATAAATAATGCATGTCTAAAGTATTTTAAGTTATTCTATATATATATATATATATATATTAATAGGTTAAGAAGGGTATTGAAAGGGCCCTGTCCCTTTTACATAAACTTCCTTACAAGTAGATCATAAAAGATAAAGAAAATAGGGTGCCAAGTCCATATGAACTATCAACAATCATAAAGAACCAACCTAAAGCACCCGATGAAAAACACATAAACTACACCACCAATAACAACGGTAACCAAATAGAAATTGACTTTACATACATAAAAAATTACTGCATATAGATCGGGTCATCCATAATAGTCTACTCCAAGAGTTGGTCCCCAAGACTTAGCTTCTTCCAACTAGAAATTGAACATCATTGGGCCACTTTGACTCCTCCTTAGCCACAAATTCAATAAGTTGAAATAAAAAATTATCTTCCCATATAATAATATCCTGAGCTTCCACCCCCATGTTTGCCAAAAAATCTACAACTCCATTCCCCTCTCGAAATACATGATTAAACATGATCTCTTTCATCCCCACAACCATATATGCAATGCTCCAACTAGCTTCATGTATTCCTTTCAAAATATTTATAAGATTTAGGGAATTACCTTCCACGATAATATTTCTATAACACCCTTCTTTGATTAACTTAGCCCTTGTGAAAAAGGCTTGAGACTCAATGAAATGGTTGGATTGGATGGATAGAGGTGCAATGAAGGCTTGCACAATCATCTCTTTAGAATCTCTAAAAAACTTTACCCACACCAACATGTCTCAAGTTCCCTTTCGCAACACCATCCACATTTAGTTTGATCCACCCATTTGGAGGGGGTTCCCAATTAACTTCCAATCTTAAAGACCTCAACAGATTCATACAAATTAAAGGCTTCAAATTACAATGGAAAATAATGGCTTCATCATGTCTATTTTCAACTACCTTAAGAAAGGATAAGATCTAAGAGTTCTCGACAACAACATTGAGGATGCAAAAAGAAACCACATAAGCCTCATTTTTTCTATTTTCAAAAGCATTTTTATTCTGCTCCTTCCAAATTCCCCAAAGAAAATGGGGGAGACAAAACCTCTAGAGAGCTTTCAATCTACCACTTTTGAAAGGAGGATTCCATTGCACACAAATATTATAATTTTATAAGTTATAACAATGACACAATTTTTTTTATAAAATATTTTAACAAATATCTTTTTATAATATATATTTGGAAAAAAAGACTGCTGTCAAAATATTTATATAATTCAAAAAGTTATGGTAATAATATTTAATATATTAATATACTTAAACTCCAACCCAAAAAAATATGTTAATATAGTTAAGGTTAGTAAGCAATAAAATTAAAAGGATTGGAAATGATTTTATTCTTTTATAACAAATAAAGTAAAGTCATATATTTTTACATTAAATTAAAATTTGGTTCAATATATATTATATTACAATTATTAAAATTAAAAGTTTGAAGACAATTTTATTTTATTTATATAGAAGATTAAGGGTTGTTGGAGATTGATGCTAACTACAAAAATAAAAAAACCAAAAGTTCTCCTACGAATTTGAAGAAGCTCAAAAGCTTCTATAGGCCTTGAAGAGTCATTGTGACTGTTGGACTTCCAGAATGTGAAATGAAGGGTTTTAACATCATTTTCTCTCTTGAAAATATAAAATAGTGTAAAATAGTTGAAGAAGAATGTAGAAAAAGCTTTGTAATATTTTTGAGTTCATTTGAAATACAAAACAACATTTTATTCCATTCATTTTGTAAAATACATGCTTGTTGTCTCTGTTTTTCTTAAACCTATAGTCAACTTTCAAAGCTCATAACTTTTGTTTTACAACTTCCTTTTATGCCTGTCATACACCATTGGAAAGGTATTTTTATGTAGAATTCACTCCCAAAATTTTATTAAATTCTGAGTAGTTTTGGTCCCTCAAATTAAGACTATCCTATGTTGTTGCAAAAATTGCTGTATTTTTTGTTGTAATTTTTTTCTTGTTACGTTTTTGCTGCACTTTTTGCTCTTCAGGTTTGGGTCAAATAATTCATTTGGTATTAGAGCTTGGTTGGTTTTGGGATTTGAGTGAACTTGGGTTTGTGGTCAATCTAACATTTTATCAAGTTCTTGGACAAGTTCATTAAAGAAAAAAATTTATTTGTTGTTGCTTGAGTCTAATGGCCAACTTCAACAACTCATTACCCATTCCAAAATTTAACGGGAAATATTTGATTATTGGAGCATAAATATGAGATCATTGTTAATTGGAAAATATCTTTTGGAGGTAGTGGAGAGTGGTTATGAAGAACCACTTTATTGGAACACATTACAAAAGAAATGATAGGACAACAAAAAGGGAACAAAGAAGAAGAATTCATTAGCCCTCTACCATATTCAATTTTCTCTTGACAATAGTTTATTTTCATGTATAGTTGTTGCTACATCAACCAAGGAGGCTTGGAAGTCTCTTCAAGAGGCTTATCAAGAAAATGACCAAGTGAGAATGGTAAAGTTGCAAACCATGAAGACAGAGCTTGAGAACCTGTAGATGAACGAGGTTGAACGTGTGGGTGATTATTGTGTTAGAGTGAAGGATGTGGTGAACAAGATGACTACCCTTAGAGAGACCTTGAAGAAAGAGGTAGTTGTGAAGAAGGTATTGATATCTCTTACCTTTAAATGGAATCATGTTGCAATAATTGTTTAGGAGAGTAAAGATTTTTCTACATTCAAATTTGATTGTCTAGTTGGTTCTCTTATGTCACATGAGGAAAGACTAATAGAAACTAGTAAAGAAAATGAGGAGAATGCTTTTAATTCTAATTTTTTTTTTTTGAGAATTATGAAGCTAGTCCAAGCACAAGTAAACAAGCACATGGAAGAGGAAGAAATTATAAATACTCAAAATATAGAGGAGGAAGAAGAAGAGGAGATGTTGCTAGAAGAGGACATGGAAGGGTTTATCAAAAAATGAGTTGAATGCTACAATTGCCATAAAATGGGCTACATTGCACAATATTGTAGAGTGAATACCACAAATGGATATAAAAGAGCTCACTATGTATGTGAGAATGAATATGCACAAGGTAATTTGTTTTTGGCTAGTGACATGGCCGAAAAAACTAGTCAAGAAGTTTGGTATCTAGATTTTGGTTGTTCTAACCACATGACTGGAAAAAAAGAGTTGTTTGCTGATGTGAATGAGAATTTCAAGAAATTTAAAAAGTCTAGAAATTTAATCTTCAAAATACTTGGTAAATATACTACCTAAGGTTGGAGAGCACAAGGGTTTGTGTGAAGCATGTGTGATTGGAAATCATGCAAGGAAGGAGTTTCCAAAAGGAAAAGCATGGAAGGCCTCATACCCACTCCAACTTGTACATTTTGATATTTGTGGACCTATGCAAACACAAAGTTTGGGCAAGTCTTCATATTTTCTCATATTCATTGATGATTTTTTAAGGAAGTGTTGGGTGCATTTTTTGAAACATAAGGATGAAGCTTTTGGTATGTTCAATATTTTCAAAGCATTGGTTGAGAATGAAAGTGAATATAAAATAAAGTGTTTGAGAACTAACTATGGAGGATAATGTTGTTCAAATGAGTTCAATAATTTTTGCAAATAATATGGTATCAAGAGGTAACTCACTACCACCTATACACCACAACAAAATGGGGTAGCTGAGAGAAAAATAGAACCATTATAGAAATGACAAGAAACATGTTGAAGACAAATAGTTTGAGCAATTCTTATTGGTCTTATGTAGATACAACAATGTAAAGTTTCAATAGATGCTCCGTAAGAGCACTACACAAGAAGACTCCACATGAAGCATGGTATAGCACATTACCCATTGTAAGTCATTTAAGAGTTTTTGGTTATCTTGCATATGCACATGTAAATGATAAAATGAAAAATAAGTTGTACCCTAAGAGTGAGCCATGCATTCTTGTGGGATATTATGAAATAAGTAAGGCATATAGACTATATAATCTAAAAAATCACAAGTTTGTAGTCTTTAGATATGTAATTTTTGATGAAGGGGGAGTGTACAGTCATACAAAATCTGCAAGAAAAATATATGATGTTGAAGAAGATAATACAATTGGGGGATAACCTTAAAATATTCCCTCTACTCCTCTAAGCCCACCTAGCCATCCATCAACAAGTTCAAAGGAGACTACACCAAGTTCAAGCATAAGCAACTCATCTATAAATCCCACCAAGAATACAAATAAAGGATAGAGAATACTCAAAGCACATTCAACCAACCAAATGATGGATAATAACTTTCAAAGGAGGCTAACAAGAAGCAAATTGCAAGAGTTGGACCAAGTTGTTTCAAGATTGGAAAAGCTCCAAATGTATGGTGATGATGAAGAAGAACTAAAAGATGAGTTGGTGAATTATGCTCTAATTTTTGAAGCTGAATTGGAACCTTCTCATTATGAATATGCTTGTACTAATGATGTTTGGGTGCAAGCAATGAAAGAAGAAATTGAGTCCATTGAAAAAAATGACACTTGGGAACTTGTGGAATTGCCCAAGAACAAGAAGATTGTTGGATCTAAGTGGGTCTACAAAAAAATTTTAACAGTTATGGAAGCATAGAAAATTTAAAGATACAAAGTAAGTTTGGTTGCAAAAGGATTCACTCAAAGATATGGTGTGGATTATGAAGAAACATTTGCCCCTATTTCAAGATAAGAGACAATTCGAATGGCTCTTTCATTAACAGTTAATAAACAGTGGAAAGTGTATCACATGGATGTGAAAAGTGCATTCTTGAATGGTTATATAGATGAGGAGGTTTATATTTAGAAACCTCAAGGTTTTAAAGTGGAAGAAATTACAAATTGAAGAAAATATTGTATGGACTGAAGAAAGCACCTAGAGCACAATACTCAAGAATTGATGGTACTTCTAAGATTGTGGTTTCAAGAAAAGTAATAATGATCCCACACTCTATTTCAAGAATGAATGTGATGACATTCTTCTTGTGTGCCTATATGTTGATGATTTGATATACATGGAAAGTAGTTCAAAGATGATGAATGATTTTAAGCATGCTATGACGAAAGAATTTGATATGAAATATTTAGGACTAATGCAATACTTTATTGGTGTGGAAGTACATCAAGGTGATGGTAACATTTTTATTTGCCAATCAAAATATGCAAAAGATATTTTGAAGAAATATGGCATGAAAAATTGTAAATCGATTTGGACACCTATAGCACATGGAGAAGTTTTGTGTAGAGATAATGGAGAAGAGAAAGCTAATAAAAAAATGTTTAGCATTGTTGGGAGCTTAATTTTCCTTACTACAATAAGACTTGATATTGCATTTGTAGTTTCACTTGTATCAAGGTACATGAATGAACCTTCACAAAACCACATGAGAAAATCCAAGATAATCTTGAGGTATGTCAAAGGAACCTTGAATTTTACAAATGCACAACAATGGATCTATATAGTGCTTAACTTGGGACTGATATAAAATCCTAGAATCACTGGTCATGAGTGATACGACCAATAGCACCTCCATGAAGAAAGCACTCTATAGCAGCCAACCTTGGTTGAGAAAGGTACTTTAAGAGATTGGTGAAGTTCAAAATAGTCCAACAACAAATTTTTATGACAACACAAGTGCAATCAAGATTGTAAAATATCTAGTCCATCATAGTAAAACTAAACATATTTATTTGAAGGTTCATTTCATAAGAGACATGGTGGAAAATAAGGTTGTAGATTTGAAATATTGTAGCACCAAACAACAACTTATAGACCTATTTACCAAAGGTGATAATAAAGAACAATTTTTGAGATTAAGAGATAAAATTGTCTCACCATTCAACATAAAGAGGGAGTATGTTGGAGATTGATGGTAACTAATAAAAATACAAAACCAAAAGTTCTCCCACAAATTTGAAGAAGCCCAAAATTTTCTATAGGCCTTGAAGAGTCACTGTGACTATTGGACTTCCAAAATGTGAAATGAAGGGTTGTAACATAATTTTCTCTCTTGTAAATGTACAATAGTATAAATAGTTGAAGAAGAATGTAGAAAAATCTTTGTAATACTTTTGAGTTCATTTGGAATACAAAACAATATTCTGTTCCATTCATTTTATAAAATACATGTTTGTTGTCACTATTTTTTTAAAACTTGTAGTTAACTTTCAAATATTTTATTTATTTTACAGCTCCATTTTGTTTATATAATACGCTTTTAGAAAGGTATTTTTGTGTAGAATTCACTCCCAAAATTTTATCAAATTTTGAGCAGTTATGGTCCTTCAAAGTCTTGCGCTACTGCTACATTTTTGCTATACTTTTTGCTCTTCAGTTTTGCTTCAAATACTTGAAGGGTAAGAAGAGATTTATAAAAGAGGATATTTGAGGAAGAGAAGATTGCCAACAAGACTACCAACAGTGAGAAGCAAATTGAATATTACCAACAAGAGAAGTGATTTGAGTTTCAACTATAATATTTTATTTATCAATAAAATAAATTTTTAGCATTGTCACTGCTACCATCGAGAAGAATCATGTCATGATCAAAGTCATCCATGCTCCTTTGCAATAGCAACAACAATTTTCTCAATAATGGATTAATGCAAAGTCATATTGGATGGGTACATTCCTTTTTTTATGTTAATTATTTTACATTTAAATTGTTCAATGGGTGATAGCAAGGATTAGAGGAGATTAATTTATTTTTTGAAAAACCCTATTTTTTTCCAAAATCTTAACTAATTTTGGATTTTTTTGGGGTTGAGATCATGGAGTTACCAATTTTCATTGGAAAGGATGACATTGATGCTCAAGAATGGTGGATGAAGTTTAGATCTCTATATTATAATGAACATTTTTGTACTAGCAAACTTTTCTATTTTAAAAGAGGAAGCTTATGATTGGTGGAAAAGTATTAGTAAGGGAAGGAAACAATGTTTATCTTGGGATGAAATGGAGCATGCATTCTTGATTCAATGGAACCCTTATAAATAATAACTAGTTTGAAGGTCACCATAAAAGGATTTAGAGAAGAAATAAAAATACTTCAAAGGGAATCGAAAGATATAAAAAAATAGGATATAATATAAGAAAAAAATATAGATGACAATGCACAAGTTCATGATCATATTTAGAAGGAATATATTAAGAACCAAGGATCCAAGGAGAAGCAAGAAGTAGCTATGGCAAGGGAACAAGTTAAAGAACCATTATAAAACTCAAAAGTTGAATTTACAGTAGCAACAATAGAGTCCATAGAAGAAGCGGTAACAAACTCCAAGAAAGCCTCGTCATAAGTGCACAAGGATGAACCAAAAGAAAGGTATAAGAGAGAATATTGTGAACAAGAATTTAAAATTAAAAAATAAATTGTTGAAGAATCAAAGGAAACAAAATGCTAGGTTAAGGTCGGAACATATCGACACCCACACCACCTTGATCGGTAACAACCTTAGAGGTATGGATTAAGGTATTAATATTTTAGATCTACATGGAGTAAAAAAGGAACCAAGTATGACAATGTTTGGTAGAAAAATTATAATGTTTATGGATTTCAAAGAAGTGCAGTGGTGTACTTATCGAGTGTTGGTGTATGTTTGTACCATAGGCACGTAGTGTTTATGTAATGTCCCCTCTTCTAGGCAGTCAGTGTACCGGGGAGATTAGCCTATACACGAGCTCCCGTAGGCTAAGTCAGTTGTTGGGGAGCCATCTGGAGAGGTTATTATCTTCATCAGCTTACAGAGAGCTCATGTTTGCCGGTCGTTTGGGCTTATTTGGAGATCATTTGACTGGACTTGCTATTTTTAGCAATGTCCATTTTTAGGGTTTCGGATGACGACTTCAACACAATATTATTCTTCGACGAAATGGGTATCCGAAACCATTCACGGATTGTTGCTTTGAGGAGCAGAGGTCCAATATTTTAATGGGTGAAGTTATATTCCATTAAAGTGATTTATTATTTAATGACTTTATATTATGAAATCACTTTATGGATGTGAAAGGGGCCACTTTATAATATAATGTTATAACGTTAAGTTATAACTTAAAAAACAACTTAAAGTGGTATGCCTAGGCCAAGGGGGGGGGACGTGGCCCTCTTTATGATGTAAAGGGACATAAATTAAAGATATTAAAAATAAAAAAAATAAGTATGTGCAACCCTAATTAGGGCACCCAAACCCTAATTGCACCTTTATATTTTGGAGTTGGGCCTCATTTGAGATATGGAAGATATTGTTTTTTTGTGGAGCTTTTCATAGGGATTTTCACTAGAAGATCACAGGGCTTGTTGGGAGCTATCTCAGCAGGAATTTGTCAGTTTCAGGTGTGAGAGATCACCTCTAGCTGATCGGGATTGGAGCTTTCGCATCAGAGAGTTCATCTGAGCATTCACGGGGCAGACAAGGGTTTGCCAAAAATTGAAGTTTTCTGGGTCGAGAAACGGAGCATCTAGGTCTTCGTATTTTGGCCATATTCCACCTAGGCAGGAGTCATATTTCATAGATCTGAAGGGTTTTAGTGATTTGTATATCAGGCCATACAAGTGCATTGGGAAGCATGCCAAAATTATTGGGGGTTTCAACCTGCATTTTATTAGTTGGAAAAGGTGTGCCTAGCCTCCAGGAGTAGTTAGCATCAGACGACACATGATTCGGACACCAGACGGTGAAGATATCAGTGATTCACTATTTTAGCTTATCATCCGGGCACACCCAGAGCCATGGACGAATTTTGTAATTTGTTGATTTCAGGTCAGAATAAATAAAAAATCAGTTTCTGTCAGTATTATTTGATTGTTGTGTTTTTACATTCTATTTTCAGTCCATTTATCTTTATAAACCCTCAATATGAAACACGAGCAAAACCAACATTAAACCCTCAGAAATAAGAAAAATCAGATCAGAAAGCAAACTGAAATAAAATAGATCAGACCAATGTGCAATCTGTTCATCAGATCGGGGTGTACATTATAGTGGTATCAGAGCTCAAGTTCAGCCCTGCCAACTTGTTCGGGTATTGAACTATGGCTCTAGTCAGTGATGGAAAAGAATGGCACAAGAAACTATGGTTTGTAGGTAAAAAATTTGAACAGTTATTACCGTCAGATGATGATGCTATTGTCATCCTGAATGAAATAGAGGAATGTTTGGCCATGGTGGAACAACAGCCTTCAGTGGAGTGGTAGGTTGCCATACTTCCTACACTGGATACCTTGAGCCAGGATAAATGGATGACACATTCAGATGACAGGATAAGACTCGTTGTTACTTGTTGTTTAAGTGAACTCACACGGATCACAGCTCCAGAGGCACCATATGAGGATACAAAAATGAAGGAAATTATGCATACGATTGTTGACAACTTCCAGGGATTGAGTGATATCAGAAGCCCATTGTTTGGTAAGAAGGTAAAGAATTTGGAGTTGATGGCCAATCTTCATTTCAGTAATCTGTTGATTGACTTGGGTTGTGACAGTGATATCTTTCATATGTGTTATTATTTCATATCTTCTATTGGTGAGGAACATGATGAGTTCATTTGTTGTGACATGGAGGACATCATGTCCTTAATCATTGATGAATATGACTCCATTTCATAGCCTTTGTTAACCTTGTTATTAGTCGTTTGGAGGCAGGACAAGGTTTATTCTTCTGCAACACATAGATTGGTTGACATTGTTGTAAGAAGGTGTAAGAAGAAGCTGAGAGTCTACCTGGACAACGAGGAGAGTTGGGAAGAAGAAGAGCCAGAATCGAAAAATTCACATGAGGTAGGTGTGGAAAATTCATAGGTTGATCTAGTAGATAGGGCTGCACATACAGATGATGAGATTGTACTTCATGAGGACACCAGATCAGCACCAGCTGACATTCACCCATCACATCTTGGTGATGGTAGTACAGGTGAACACGGGTTGTATTCTCAAACCCAACCCATTATGATGTATGCACCCGAGAGATACATATTCTTGGGTGATCCGCAAAGTGATTTGCAGTTAGGATCAGACAGGCATAATGCACATGATGGTGATGTTACAGGTTTCATAGCAGCCTTTTTCGATGAGCCTATACTTGATTTTTCCAATCATAACATAGTTGAGTTTGTTGTTGATCATAGATCAGATTATCATGATGGTTCACCTCATCAGGACAACCAAGAAGACTTGATGAATGATGGGTCTAACGCTGATTGTAGTTCATCTTCAGATTGTGTGAATGATGAGTTTGATGAGGATGGACACAGGGAGGCACATGAAGCTTGGAAAATCTTGGAAGACACTGCTGAAATTCATGAGGTTAGTTCTGATTTTTGTCTGAATTGTAGTAGCAGTCAGCATAATATTTATGACCATGACAATTTGGATAAGAATTGGAAGAACCAACTCACAGTGTCTGCTGAAGATGAAGTGCACGTGTTGTCCACCACTAATGACACTAAGAGGATGCTCGAGGACATCATTCATAAGGCCCCTAGGAACCAATATGAACAGGTGGTTTCCCTCGCTGATTTGAAACACATCAAAGGTGCACTAGAGGAAATCAAATCAGCGTACTTGTAGGTAATACATGACAGGGATACAACTATCAAAGCTGCAGATGTCACCTTGGACGCTTTCCATGAGAAAGAGGACGAGGTGGATAGACTATGTTTGGATCTCAGTTTGGCTCACTATTCACTGTTCCAAGCTGAGAATCAGTCTTCAGAGGCAGCCATAGATAGGGGGCAGGTAGCAGAGGTGAGATGCATAGAGATTCAGTAGTTGGTGGAGGGCATTGAGGAACTCCATGAGGACTCTTTGTTGGGGCCTAGAGATTCATGCTACCCTCAGATTGAGCATGATGACTATGAGTTTGGCCTTGTGGATACATCGCAAGGAGAGGAGACATTGGGTGGCTCAGTAGAGGCTGAGGTGGAGTGGTCGTGTGTTATACGGACATGCATTCCTGACTTCTATCCAGTTGACGTTCAGACCATTTGTGGTCGGGTGCAGTTTCAGGGTGATAGGGCCACTTTGGAGTTGAGTTCACTCACCCAGGATCGTATGCTTGTATCTATGAGCTTCGAGGATGATGGTAGGACCATGTTTTGGGTGAGGGTTGATTACGGGTTGGAGTGGTATGTTGTCGTTCACTCCTTGAGCAACCATGACATTTATCCATTTGTGCTTATACAAGTGGATTGGAGAGAGGTACTGAGCCTAGCTTGGAGACTAGTGGACTTGTTGATGTTTGGGGAGCACTGGTACTCATGGGATGTCCTATTTGACTCAGGGAGTCGGAGTATCACTATGGATTATTCAGTTTCTTGTGGCCGATACATTTTTTGGGTGGCCAGTTACAGTTCTACCCTTGCTATCTCTGACCCTACCGGTTGCATAGCAGAGATTGGTCACCATTTGGGTTGGCATTATCCGATGAGATTCACTGAGTATCCTGCTTCTGTATTGAGCATAATGTTTTCTCAGGGGCTCAGTTCTATTATGATCAGTGGGAGTGCAGGAGTGGATTGGATTGAGTCACTCGTGTCGGAGATGTCACCTGGGGCAGAGCTCAGACTTTATGGGCATACCAGTTTAGTCTATGAGGCTGAGTTTCTTGTTGAGTTGCAGGAGTGGGATGTGGATGATTCTTCGGATGTCATACAGATTAGTTTACACCCAACTTGGCTGAGTTTGATGATGGACGACATCTTCCTCGAGGGTGTTTGGTCTACTGCAGTTGATTGGGTGGCATGGGATCATCCAGGTCACTTTTGGAGTACGTGTGTTGAGCTGAGTTGGGTAGGTGATGGTTATGGAGGCGCT
This sequence comes from Wollemia nobilis, assembly GCA_028583015.1. Taxonomy (NCBI): domain Eukaryota; kingdom Viridiplantae; phylum Streptophyta; class Pinopsida; order Araucariales; family Araucariaceae; genus Wollemia; species Wollemia nobilis. The sequence continues at coordinate 931,296 of JAQPPZ010017244.1, forward strand.
CCTAGTGTTGGTTTGGTAGTGGCACGTGATGTTGATCTCTTGGTTATGTTGTGGTATGAGATATTTCGATCCAGTTTAGTCAGGCATGTTGGTGCCAAACTCGAGAGAGATTACATCAGGCTATTGCAGTTGGGACTTCTGCAATTCCATCTTGTTAGAGGAGCAGTGTGGAGCAGTGTGGTGCAACATCAGCTCGGTGGGTACTTTCTGAGGTTGTTATGGGATCCAGGTATTCTATGCGGCCTCATCTGGGATGCAGACCACTAACTGGGTTATGTTTGGGCATTGCTTGAGGATAAGCAATATTTGGGAAGGGCGGACTGTAATGTCCCCTCTTCTAGGCAGTCAGTGTACCGGGGAGATTAGCCTATACACGAGCTCCCATAGGCTAAGTCAATTGTTGGGGAGCCATCTGGAGAGGTTATTATCTTCATCAGCTTACAGAGAGCTCATGTTTACCGATCGTTTGGGCTTATTTGGAGATCATTTGATTGGACTTGCTATTTTTAGCAGTGTCCATTTTTAGGGTTTCGGATGACGACTTCAACACAATATTATTCTTCGATGAAATGGGTATCCGAAACCATTCACGGATTGTTGCTTTGAGGAGCAGAGGTCCAATATTTTAATGGGTGAAGTTATATTCCATTAAAGTGATTTATTATTTAATGACTTTATATTATGAAATCACTTTATGGATGTGAAAGGGGCCACTTTATAATATAATGTTATAACGTTAAGTTATAACTTAAAAAACAACTTAAAGTGGTATGCCTAGGCCAAGGGGGGGGACGTGGCCCTCTTTATGATGTAAAGGGACATAAATTAAAGATATTAAAAATAAAAAAAATAAGTATGTGCAACCCTAATTAGGGCACCCAAACCCTAATTGCACCTTTATATTTTGGAGTTGGGCCTCATTTGGGATATGGAAGATATTGTTTTTTTGTGGAGCTTTTCGTAGGGATTTTCACCAGAAGATCACAGGGCTTGTTGGGAGCTATCTCAGTAGGAATTTGTTAGTTTCAGGTGTGAGAGATCACCTCTAGCTGATCGGGATTGGAGCTTTCGCATCAGAGAGTTCATCTGAGCATTCACGGGGCAGACAAGGGTTTGCCAAAAATTGAAGTTTTTTGGGTCGAGAAACAGAGCATCTGGGTCTTCGTATTTTGGCCATATTCCACCTGGGTAGGAGTCAGATTTCACATATCTGAAGGGTTTCAGTGATTTGCAGATCAGGTCGTACAAGTGCATTGGGAAGCGTGCCAAAATTGTTGGGGGTTTCAACCTATAGTTTATTAGTTGGAAAAGGTGCGCCTAGCCTCTAGGAGCAGTTAGCATCAGACGACACGTGATTCGGACACCAGACGGTGAAGATATCAGTGATTCACTATTTCAGCTTATCATCCGGGCACACCCAGAGCCATGGACAAATTTTGTAATTTGCTGATTTCAGGTCAGAATAAATAAAAAATCAGTTTTTGTCAGTATTATTTGATTGTTGTGTTTTTACATTCTATTTTTAGTCCATTTATCTTTATAAACCCTCAATATGAAACACGAGCAAAACCAGCATTAAACCCTCAGAAATAAAAAAAATCAGATCAAAAAGCAAACTGAAATAAAACAGATCAGACCAGTGTGCAATCTGTTCGTCAGATCGGGGTGTACACTACAATTTAAGGGTCAATTATGATGTAACCTTTACTTTAATTATATTTAGGAGTTAGTAGCTTGAGTCCCATTTTTCATGTGGTTTGATCCTTAAGCATTAGGGTTAGGGTAAATAAGAGTCTATATAAGGATATGGTTTTGGAGTAGAAGGTATATGATATTTTTCTCAAATTGTATTAAAGCTATGCTTCTAAGGAGGTTGCTTCCTCGAAGGAGCTTGTGATATTTGTTCCATTTGATTAATATAAGTTTGTTCTATTTACACCTAGTTATTTTATTGACCACTTATAATACAAATAAATTCAAGATGGACAACCTCCTTTGAACAATAATCATTCAATTGTACAACAATCTTATCATACGACAACTTAGTTGTACGACAATTCCTTCAATTTTATGACATGCATTGTATGGCCAATTTATTAAATGATAAATCCAAATTGTATGATAGGTTAAAATGTACAGCCAATTAGTTGTATGGCAGGTTCAAATCGTACAAAACTTGAATTGTACAATAAATTTCTTATGTTTGTATGACACCCAAAGTCACTAAAATGATAACTCTCATTTGTACAGTGCAAGGTTCCTATTGCATGGTTTTTCTTACTTGTACAATAGGATTCTTCTTGAATGAAAACCAAAAATTTAATCCTTTCTTCCTTTTAATCCTTAAGTGGACAATAATCACAAGTCCATTAGTGAAGACCTCCTATGCCCTAGTTGGTGTTAAATGCCCAAAATTCCTTAAATATCCCCAGTATTCCTTTTTGGAAGAAATGCTTGGTCAAGAAACAACTAGAATAGGTCAATATTTTGCACCCTTGCTCAACCACCTGGCTTAGCCAAATTTCACTTTTGTTGCAGAGTTGTGAACCTACACACATTGACTACAACAAATCGACAACAAAGAGGAATTTTAAAGGTGTTTTCCCTTCCTCAAACACCACTTAAACTATTGATCAATTTGGTATAAGAAAAAGGAGAGGAACAACCACACCCTTAAAGCCCTTTTTAAATAGAGAGAGTGCTCTCTATTTTTGGAGGAGGAGATCAAGAGGTCAAGTAACTTCATTTGGATCTTGACGATCCTTAGTTCTAATAAAAGAAAACATCTAGAGACAACATGAAATTGATTGGGATTAAAAATATATTTTATTTTTATTCAATGTTGGGAACAACAAATGGAATATAATGACAATTTTGAGCATTGAGAATGAAGATCTCTTTCTTCTCCTTTTATATTTCAAATCCATCACTTTAGACCTCATTCTTCTCTCCTCCTCTCTTGAATTTGTTCTTTTTAATTTATCTATACCCACCATCCTCCTCATTTCCAATTCCACTTCATTATTTATGCATTGAAGAGGGCGATTATACGGTTCACCAACAGTTACTATTTCATTTTTATCTACCTAGTAGATGATCCTACATCATACTCATCGGGTAAGAGGAAATATTTCATGAGTGAAGCTCATGAACATTTTTGAAGTCTATAACCAAGATTCCATACTTAGCAATCTTGGAAGCATTCATCCATGTTGCCACTTCAACTGGTTGGTTCTTCCACTTGACCAGATATTCATAATAGACCTTGCTTCTCGTCCTCTTGGCCACTCTAGAGTCTATCATTACCTCTATTTCATCCCTTTTTCTTTTTTGGTAATTATGCTATCCATTCTTCCATCAGAAAATCAGAAGTGATATCTTCAACATTCTCCATAGGCTTATCATAGTATGGATACAAATCTGCCACATTAAAAATTGGTGAGATGTCTACCTCCTTCTGGGAGTTCAATTTCATAGGCATTGGCTGCAAACTTCTTCAAAACCTTACAAGGTCCAATCTTCTTCCAATTGAGCTTGTTGTAAGTGCCTTTGGGAAACCTTTCCTTCTGCAAATGTGCCAAAACCAAATCTCCAACCTGGAATTCTTGTGTTTGATGCTTGAGGTCAGCATGTTGCTTGTATTTCATGATATTCTTTTCCAAATCAACTTTCACTTCTTGATGTAAATCTTGCATATATTCAACAAAATCCTCTGCTATAGCACTAGGTCTCTGCAAATCAGTTGTACTTCACAACTCATCTACTCCTCTTGGACAGATTCCATACACAATTTGGAATGGACTCTTGGTTGTACTTCTATTTATTGAATTGTTATATGCAAATTTTGCCTATGCCAATATGGTATCCCACAACTTTGGCTTCTTGCCAACTAGACACCATAGCAAATTCCCAAGGCTTCTGTTCACAACTTTAGTTTGTCCATCCATTTGTGGGTGATAAGTTGAACTAAAGCTCAATTTTGTACCCAACTTCTTCCACAAAGTACACCAAAAGTGACCTACAAACTTAGCATCTCTATCTGACACAATGCTTTTTAGTAAACCATGCAATCTTACAACTTCTCAAAAGAACAAATCAACAATATGAGTAGCATCATTCATTTTCTTACAAGGTATAAAATGTGCCATCTTCAAAAATCTATCAACAACAACAAAAATTGAATCATTCCCCTTTTGTGTTTGAGGTAATCCAAGGACAAAGTCCATACTTATGTCTTCCCATGGCCTTTCTAGTATCAGTAATGGTTGATACAACCTAGTGTTTTGACTCTTTCCTTTTGCATGTTGACAAACTTGACAACTTTACACAAATATTCACACATCTATACTTATTCCTAGCCAATAATAACTTTCACAAAGTTATTTCAAAGTTTTATCTATTCCAAAATGTCCAACTAGTCCTCCACTATGTTTTTCTCTTATCAAGTTCTCCCTCATTGAGCTCCATGGTATGCATAATTGTTGTCCCTTGAATAATAATCCTTCTTGGATAAAATAATCTATCCATGGCATTCTATCTCCTATAGTAGGATCATTGCAAGTTGCCCAAGCTTCCTTGAAGTCCAAATCATCAACATAAAGCTCTTTCATAGCATCAAAACCTACCACTTCAATCTTCATTGCATTCATCAACAAATTTCTTCTACTCAAAGCATCAACTACCCTATTTGAACTTCCACTTCTATGCTTCAAAACAAATGAGTAACTTTGAAGATACTCCACCCATTTCATATGTCTTTGGTTCAATTTGCCTTGACTATTAATGAACTGCAAAGCATGATGATCCATAAACAACACAAATTCCTTTGGTAATAGATAATGTCTCCACTTCTTGAGTGCTTGCACAATGGCATAAAACTCTTGATCATAAATTGAATATTTCTTCTTAGCTTCATTCAACTTCTCACTAAAATAAGCAATAGGTCTACCTTCTTGACTCAAAACTCCTCCAATGGTAGTTCCACTAGCATCACAATCTACTTGGAAAACCTTGTTAAAGTTTGGCAATGCCAAAATTGGTTGCTCTATGACTTTCTCTTTCAATATTTGAAAGCTCCTTTCTATTGCACTCATCCATTTGAACTCATGTCTACCTCCTTTCATCATTTCCATGATTGGAGCACAAATTCCACTAAAATTTTTGATGAACTTTCTATAAAAACTTGCCAAACCATGAAAACTTTTAGCTTCAAACATACTCCTTGGTGATGACCACTCCACAATAGCCTTCACCTTTGCTGGATCCATCCACAAACCATCCTTGGATATGACAAAACCCAAGTATACCAATTCCTTCTTCATAAAACTACATTTCTTCAAATTAATCAACAATTGTTCCTCCTTCAACTTTTGTAAAACTAACCTCAAATGCATTAGGTGTTCTTCCTTCATCTTGCTAAACACCAAAATATCATCCAAGTAAACCACCACAAACTTACCAAGAAAAGGCTTCAAGACCTCATTCATCAATCTCATAAAAGTACTAGGTGCATTTGTCAACCCAAATGGCATAACTAGCCATTCATACAATCCTTCTTTGGTCTTAAACATAGTCTTCCACTCATCTCCTTCTCTGATTCGAATTTGATGATAACCACTCTTCAAATCAATCTTTGTGAAGTACTTTGCTCCACTCAAACAATCCATCAAGTCATCCATACGAGGTAATGGAAACCTATATTTTATTATGATCTTATTGATTGCTCGAGAGTCCATACACATACACCATTCTCCTCCTTTCTTGGGTGCTAGTACAACTGGTACTGCACATGGGCTCAAGCTCTCCCTAATCAACCCCTTATCCAATAGCTCTTGGACTTATCTCTTCATCTCTTCATTCTCCATAGGTGTCATCCTATAAGCTGCCTTGTTTGGAAAACTTGATCCAGGTATGAAGTCTATTTGATGACTAATGCTTCTCATAGGTGGTAACCCATCAGGTAATTCTTCTAAAATAATCTCAGCATATTCTTCCAACAAATCCTTCACTTCATGTGGAATGTCATCCATCTTATTCATTGTCCCATCTTCCATGGGTTTAGCAATGAAAGCAAAACATGCTTCCCCTTCTTCATCTCCTTCAAGAATTATTTTCTAAAGATCAGGCAAACTTTAGAACTATTGCACACCTCTTTTCCTTTGTCCTTCAATGGACTTAATGTATAACTTTTGCCATCTTTGACAATTGAGTAAGTGTTCAGTCTACCATCATGTACTACCTTTCTATCAAATTGCCATGGTCTCCCCAACAAAATATGACATGCATCCATCGACATGATGTCACATAGAATTGTATCCTTATAAGAACCAATTTGAAAGTTTACCATACATTGTTTGGTTACCAAAATTTGGTGCCCATTTTGTAACCATGACACTTTGTAAGGATTTGGATGCTCCATCCTCTTCAAACCAAGTTTCTCTACCATCTTTGTTGACACTAAGTTGTTTGTGCTTCCACTATCCACAATCACCTTACAACATTTACCTCCTGATTTACAAATTATCCTAAATAAGTTCCTCCTTTGCTCAAGTTCATGCACCTCCTTTGTTGGTTTCAACAATACCCTTTTCATCATAAGGGATTCTCCTTGTTCTAGTTCCTCCATGTGCTTTGGTGAGGCTACACTTTCTTCATATGCTTGTGTAATATGGCTATGGGCTTCCTTTCCATGCCCACTAGTTTGTTGTGCTTGAGGGTATTCATATGCTCGATGGCCAACTTCTCCACATCTATAACAATTTTTGGGGAATCCTCTACCCCTTCCTCTACCATAACCTCCTCTTCCTCTTGAGAAATATCTATTTTCTCTATTATTATGAGAAGTACTAGCTTCTCCCTCCTGCCTTTATTGTCCTCTTTCACTATTGTTTTGTCCTCTTCCATGAGAGGATCATCCTCTTCCTCTAGCATTATTTTGTTGCCTTCGCAACAACTTTTCCTCTGCCTTGAGTGCATACTGATATGCCTCTTCAATAATTCTGATTTGAATCATACCAATCTCATCTTGTATGGACAATCTTAGTCCATTTATGTATCTTGCCACCTTTCTCTTCATCATCTTCAATATGACCTACTCTTATGGTCAATTTATAGAACTCTTTGTATATTCTTTTACTCCTAACTCCTTTTGCTTGAGGTTTTGGAGTCTTCTAAACAATCCAATTTGATAATCCATAGGTAAAAACTTAGATTTCAACTTGGACACAAACTTTTCCCAAGTTTGGATTTTATCCTTCCCCTTTCGTTGTCTCTCGGTTTGGACATGATCCCACCAAATCGAAGCATGTCCCTTCAGCCTCATACATGCAAATTTGACCTCTTTGGATCCTCCATAGATTCATAATCGAAGAATCTCTCCATGTCCATTATCCAATCAATCAACTCTTCTGGGTTTAAACTTCCATTAAAATTGGGAGTATCCATCTTTGGTTTACGTCCCATATTTGAGATTGCCCGAATCAACCATTGCTTTGGTTCTTCTCCTTGCTCTTCATCTCGAGCTTTCACGTGACCAGTTTCCTCCTCTTCACTATCACTAATCTCCTCAAGATGAATGCCTCTCCTTTGGGTAGTCTCAATTGCATCTAACCTGGTAGTGATTCCTCTCAACATTTCCACTATATCCATGGGTCGGGGTCCCAAACCATGCGGTCTTCCTCTTCTTCATTACATCATATTCATCTAGTACATATTATAACCTGATCTTATACCAAAATGATGTAGATATATTCAATATGGATAAGCTCCTTTGAACAAAAATCATTCAATTATACAACAATCTAATTATATGATAGTCTTATTGTACAACTTAGTTGTACGACAAATTCCTTCAATTGTACGATAAATTATTTCAATTGTACGACATGGCATTAAACAACTAAATTATTGAATGAAAGATCCAAATTGTATGGTAGGTTAAAATGTATGGCCAATTAGTTGTATGAAAGGTTCAAATCATACAACACTTGAATTGTATAGTAAATTATATTTGTACAACACCCAAAGTCACTAAAATGACAATACTCTTCAATGGTGCAAGGTTTCCTATTGCATGGTTTTTCTTACTCATATGACAAGATTATTCTTGAATGAAAACCAATAATTCAATCCTTTATTCCTTTGAATTGTTAAGTGGATAGTAATCACATATCCATTAGTGATAACTTCTTATGTCATCAACAACTTTCTCCCTGGTTGGTGTTAAATATCTAAGCTTCCTTAAATAGCCTCATTTTTCCTTTGCAAGAAAAATGCTTGGTTCTTCCTCTAAGAAATAAATGGAATAGGTTAGTATTTCACACCCTTATTCAATGGCCTAGCTCAACCAAATTTTACTTCTCTTTTAGAGCTATAAACTTGCACACGTCAACTGTAGAAAATAAACAACAACTAGTTCTAATAAAAGAAAATATCTGACACAACATGGAATCAATTGGGATTAAAAACATATATTTTATGTTTGTTCAATGATAGGAACAAAAAAATGGAATATCATGATAATTTTGGGTAGTGAGAATGGAGATCTCTTTCTCCTCCTTTTCTATTTCAGATCCACTGCTTCAAACCCCATTCTTCTCTACTCTATTGTGTATGTTTGTTTAAATTTATATGCATCCACCATCCTCTTCATTTCCAATTCTACTGCATTCTTTATGTGCTAGATAGGGTAGTTAAATGGTTCACCAACCATAACCATTTCATTTTTATCTACCTAGCGGATGCTCCTGCATCAACTTCTATTAGTTTTATTTTCATGGTCATTTAGTCTATAAGCATTTCTATTAATTTTGGCATTGCTATTACAATTATGCTTATTTTTATATGAAGATTTGTAACAAGTGGTATTAGAGCTCTTTATAGGGACGCGTTCCATAGAAATAGTAATAGTTCTTGTACTTTCATTCATTTTTCTATTATGTTCATTTTCCATTAAAGTATATATATATTAAATTTTTAGTGGATTAGATTAGAAACATTATGTTGGGGATTTTAAAATATCATGGACGAGGTATCATTTTTGGCAAAGTTAGATTTCTCATAAAGTTCCTAATGAAGTGAGAGGTGCTCAAACTCTAATACCTAGGCTTTAGACAACACCCGTATACGACTGTGAGCATCGACATTGTTGAGGAATATTATATTTTTTGGTACATTCTAATGTAACCCCATGGTACCTTCATGGTATAATTATAAATATGTAATATATTAGGGTTGAGTCTTTATTTTAGGAGTGTGATTTATATTTCCCTTTCATGTAAGTGTCAATGTGCAAGAAATGCACAAGTGTCATGTAAGTTAGAGTGCAAGTGTGGATTGAGAGAATGTGCACAAGTGTCATGTATGTAAGTGTGCAAATATGTAATGTGAGGATGTGCACAAGTATCTTATATTAGGAGTTCATGTTGAAGTGTAAGAGTTTTATAGAAGTGTGCAAGTGTCATAGAGTTAAGTGTGCATACAAGAAGAAGTGAAGAGTCTAGTATGCAAGTGGTAATATGATAAGCCATAGGTCATGGGATTTGTCATATGGAGATCAATAATCAAGTACTTGAAGAGTCATATTACTATGGCTATATTATGGAGATAATTATCCACAATAAAGTAATTTAATGAAATCTGAATATACGATTGTAGGAGGAAGAAAAAGAATAAAGCTTGTATAAATATTTTGAGCAATTAATATTGTAAGTTTTCTTCATGCATAGTTCATAAAATATTTAGGCCATTTACATTCATATATGATTATATAAATGAATGTTATTTTCTTTATTATATTAGCCTTGATATACATATTAAAATGCTTATATGTTATTCTACTCTTCATTATTGATATTTTAACCTTATTGTGGTTTCTTTATATTGGGACCTATGATATTTTGTGGTAGCAAGGCTTGAAAATCCAATCTATTAGAGCTACCATTTGACTTTGTTCATTTTGATAGAGTTTGTTTTATTAGCCACTACAGTATGCAAAAATCATACACCTAATGCAATTATATGAAATCAAATTGAAAGCATAATCATGTAACCATCAAAATGAAACAAGAGGTAAAGAAATGGTGCCCATCTCATTATTATTGAAATTATCCTTCACAAGGAGGTTATAATGATATCCCTCTTAGGGATTTAATACCAATTTTATACAATTGTTATAATAAAAAAATATGGTAGGTGTAACACGTAGAATATTTGTACCCTCAAAATTGATTTGGAGAGGAGTTTCTTGTGACCTCCACAAGGTATGATGTGAATGTGATGAATCTTTATGTTGATAGCTCCTGCCAAGCCCTAAAATTTGCACACAAGAACACTCACAAAAAATTAGTAGCATTTGTAGAGCCTTTCATGATAAGAACCTTATTCATATTGAAGAAATTGAAAGGAAATTCTGAAAATGAGAAATAAATGCATGATAAACTAAATTAAACTATGTTAGAAAGGAAATTAACTATTGCTATTCCTACCACAACTAAGAAAAATAGTAAAACAAATATCACCGATAGACCATCCTTGTGTAGAGCAGACTAGCCTGCTGATCGTCCTAGGGTAGGGTGATGGTGCCTACGACCCACCTCGGGGCGAGGTGAACGTTGAACTATGGATAATTTCCTCATAACTAATGCAAGGCGATGTCGAGATTGATCTGTAAGTGGGTTGAAATTTTTGGTGCATTTGTGAGGAACAACTAATTGGTGGAAATGGAAACAAAATAAGATCGTTAATGATGAAAGAATGTTGAATTTGATCTTCAAGCTTCGATATAATCCATTGTTACATTTGTAAGCTCCATGATTGAAATCTAGTAGCACTTCATAAATTATGAGAGGAAAGTCTCTTTGGTATTCAATCTAGTAGCACTTCATTGTGGAGAATTTACTATATTTTTCATGAAGGCAAGGTGTCTTCTTATAGATTTCCCAAATGGGAATCTTGGCTTGTAGGAGAAGCCAAGAATCAAGAAATGGTTAGGATATAGGAAGACCAAACACCAATTCTAGAACCTTCTCATGCTTGATTATAAATGCTTAGTTATTCTGTAACTAATTTTGCTTTAGCTCAAGATCCCAAGTTTGTTATAGATGTGGTCATCCTAGGATAGGGTGATTGTGATTGCTGGTTGCTCCAGGGTAGGGTGGCTTCTAGAGGCCAACCTTAGGTATGACAACCCAAGCTACAAAAGGCAAGTTGCCCCTATTAGAGTGGTAAAAACCACTGTTAATCCTAGAGGTTGCCTAAGGTGGGTCATATGGCCTAAAAAGGTATCCATATAGGTAGTCTCCTCAAAATGACATGTTTTAGGTGTCTACATATGCCCCTTTTTGAGATGCATTGTGTGAAAACACAACGCGGAGAAAAAATAGATAACCTAAAGTTAAGTTGAAGGTTGATTAATGTTCATTAGTCTGATCAATATTAGATGCCCCAATCATGAAAAGAGCATGCATATTTGAGTCATTGCCTCTAAAAAAATTAAAGAGCATAATTCAAGTAAACCTTTTGATGAGGTATACTTGATCTTGGTACACTATTTCAGTGCAAGAATACCAAGATATCTATTTAGTTTAAATTTTTGCTTGTTATCTACCCCAAGCAAAAAGGACATGATTGTCTCTGATAATGATTCATGGATGAACGTAATTAGCATGATTGGGTGTTTTATTATTGACTTTGATTATGAATTTTATGATGCATGACTACCCACTCAAGCGTCGAGTCAATGAGAAGATGGAAAGTGATGAAACCAATGAGTCACTTGACCAAGATGACTTGCTTGGATTTTGTAGGTCTTGTTCAGATGTGTAATGGAGGGGAATTCCATTATAACTGATTTTGACCATTAAGGATGATTGTTTTTAGTGAGTGACCTTATGGTAATTTAATCATCCTAATGAATTGCATGGATAACCAATCACTGCAATCACTAGGTTGATAGAGAAAATTACCAAATACAAGATTCACTCGATCTTTGTGGTTGGATCTAACCAAAGGGGTTAGGTACCTTTGGAACCTTTTTGAAATGTGACCAAAGGAATTGGGTATATTTGGAGCCTTTTGAAATTGACCAAAGGAATTAGGCATATTTGAAGCCTTTTGAGAATTTGACCAAAGGAAATAGGTATCTTTGGGGTTTTTTGTAATTTGACTAAAGAAAATAGGTGTCTTTGGGGTCTTTTGTAATTGACCAAAGGAAATAGACATCTTTAGAGCCTTTTGAGAATTTGACCAAATAAAATAGACATATTTGGGGATTTTTGGAATTTGACCAAAGGAAATAGGTATCTTTGGGGCCTTTTGTAATTGAGATAACAAGGTAAAGGGTGCAACCTTTTAAGCTTGGCAGTTGATTTATCAAATGATTAAATGCAAGGTGAAGAGCACAATATTTTAATTCTAGCAATTGAAGTGTTTGGATTGATTGAATGTGAGGCAAAGGGTGCAACCTTTTGAAACTTGGCAATTGATGGGTTGATTAGTGATTGAATTAAATTAGACCTTTGATAAGGAAGGTGTGCTACCTTGATTTACCCTATGTTGTTTGATTGCTCATTGGGGGAAGTATGATATTGATAATTCCCCAATTGATGTTTGAAAATGTTTTTGTGATTTGCAATTGTATAATTTTGGACCACTAGATGTGATTAAATGTCCAAATTGATGTTAATTAAGCTTAAAGAATACTTGCAACTTGTGCCATTTTGAGGCCGTCCTAGGGTAGGACAATTACCATTTGCAAATTATAGGGTCATCTCAAGGTAGGATGGTCGCACCGAAATGCGATCGTGCCACCCAAGGGCAATCTTAGAATTTGGAAAATATAAAAGCAAATTTGTGATGCAGGAGCCTATCTTTAGAGGGTTTTTTTAAAAAGAAGTTTTAAAGTAATTTTTTTATTACTCAAAATGAAATTATTTGACGTAAAATATAATTTGCCGAAAATGGTAATTACTAAAAAGACAAATTTTTATGAAAAATAATTTGTTGAAAATAGTAATTTTTTTATTTCTAGGGTTTTAAGCTTTAGGGTTTTCTTTTAGGGTTTATTTTAGGGCTTCAAGTTTTAGGGTTTTCTTTTAGGGTTTATTTGGGGATATATATTCCCTTGGTATTGCATTGTAAAAAGGGGAAGTGAATCCAAGAATGAGAAAATAAATTATTTACTAGTTTATTTCCATGTACTATAGTTTTTATGTGAATGAAGGGTTTTACTGATTATTTTCATTTATTGCAGTTTTTATGTAAATGGAGGGTTTTACATATTATTTTCATTTACCACAGTTTTTATGTAATGGGAGGTATTTTGTTTTGACCTCTTGCAGTTGGATTTACATCATTTGATATCAGAGCAAGTTGGATCTTGTTGGGAGGAGAAAAGAGAAGAGAAAAAAAAAGAAAATGAGAGGAGAGCAAAGAGGCTCCAAAAAAAAAATTTGGCACTCTATGCAGTGCTTGCAGAAGGTTTGTAAAACCTTGGAGACAAAAATTGGCACTCTGTGTAAGTGCTTGCAGGAGGTTTTTTTTTTGTAAAAGCCTAAAAGAAAGAGATTGACACTTTGTGTAGTGCTTGTAGAAGGTTTGTAAAACCTTAGAGAAAGAAATTGGCACTTTGTGTAAGTGCTTGCAGGAGGTTTTTTTATATAAAACCTCAGAAGGAGGAATTGGCACTTTGTGTAGTGTTTGCAGAAGGTTTGTAAAACCTTAAAGAAATAAATTGGCACTCTGTGTAGTGCTTGCAGGAGGTTTTTTTTATTAAAAAACTCAGAGGGAAGAATTGACACTTTGTGTAGTGCTTGCAGGAGGTTTGCTATTTTAAAACCTCGAAGGAATAAATTGGCACTATGTGTAGTGCTTGCAGGAGGTTTGAGATATAAAACCTCAAAAGAAGATTGGTACTTTGAGGAGTACTTGCAGATGTGTGACACTCTATAGAGAGATATTATGAGTTTGATCAGAGGAAATCACAGGAGCAGAGTTCTTTTCAACCAAAGGAGAATGATGCAGGAGCCTATCTTTAGAGGGTTTTTTTAAAAAGAAGTTTTAAAGTAATTTTTTTATTACTAAAAATGGAATTATTTGACACAAAATATAATTTGCCAAAAATGGTAATTACTAAAAAGGCAAATTTTTATGAAAAAATAATTTGCCGAAAATAGTAATTTTTTTATTTCTAGGGTTTTAAGCTTTAGGGTTTCTTTTAGGGCTTCAAGTTTTAGGGTTTTATTTTAGGGTTTCTTTGGGGATATATATTCCCTTGGTATTGCATTGTAAAAGGGGAAGTGAATCCAAGAATGAGAAAATAAATTATTTATTGGTTTATTTCCATGTATTGTAGTTTTTATGTGAATGGAGGGTTTTACTGATTATTTTCATTTATTGTAGTTTTTATGTAAATGGAGGGTTTTACATATTATTTTCATTTACCACAATTTTTATGTAATGGGAGGTATTTTGTTTTGACCTCTTGTAGCTGGATTTACATCAATTTGGTAAATTTTTAATGTCATTTTTACAACTAGTAGTGAGAGAAAAGGTGATGTGAGGTGGAGGAGAGAGTATTCTAACATGAAATATTGCTGGAAAGCCGACCTAATATCACAATGGATCAGTTGGAGGCATCTACGAGCGGAGGAGCTAGTGCTAGGAAGGTAGAAACCTCATTTCTCTAATTGTTAATTTTGAAAATTTAAAATGAACCTCATTAAGTAATTGGGACATGAACCTCACTAAACTGCTGGTAATGAACCTCACATTAGATTAGGCAATCTAGATTAGGCTAGTATAGGCTTAACTATTAAATATATATTTTTTGAAAATTTTAATGCTTTTGAGCATGTTTTTGGATGCTATTATGGGGCCATCCTAGGCAGGGATGGCTCCTCTTTGGAAGCTTGGGGACCATCCTAGGGTAGGGATATTACGTTTAAAACACAATAATAAAATTTTTGACCATTGGGGCAGCCATCCCGGGGTAGGATGACCTCGCTTGTAGATTGTCTTAGGCTGAGGTGGCTACATTTTGAATGTAAAATTATTAAGTTTTTTTTGAAAATTTTTCTAGATTTTTTTTGAATTTTTGTTAAGCTTTATGTTTGCTAGGCTTTATATATAGATGATTTGATATAGAGTACCCACATTTTTTGAGTTGTGGGATTAGCTCACCGATGAGAATTGGGTGTGGTTTGAGGCGATTGACCTCGAGCAGGTCATTCGCATACCCACAATCATGTTGGATCAGACCTATCTGATGGCCTTGATTGATTGATGGGATAGCAGGACCAACACCTTTCATATATCTATTGGAAATATGAATATCACTTTAGAATATGTCTACCACAAATTACGCATTCCCATCAAGGGACACCCCATCACCTTGAATCCCCTTTTTTAATGAGAGAGAGTGCTCCAGAGGATTTTTGGAGTACAGGTAGGGGTTGTGCTGTAGTGGATGTACCATGGTAGGGTACTCATCAGAGCATGGTATGATGCCCAAGTATTCACTTGATGACACACAGTAGTAATGTATGTCATCTCGAACATCCTACTACTAGATTCTTCAAGAGCGAGGTTCATGTGGAACCTCCTCGATATGGTTTAGGATTTGATTGAGTGTGACACAGAGCATCTGATTATCATGGAATAGGAGAGTACTCTATTGGCTCATCTATATGATGGGCTATACGATATTTAGCATCAAATTTAGATAGGATTAGACTATAGTCTACTCCTCTAGATTTGAGGATGGAAGCACATCCATGTAGATCAACCAACAGGACTGCTAGTGCCATGATCTTATTTGAGTGACACTGAGATTAGATATGTGACTTGATGGTTATGGGATCGAGAGATAGGTCAAAATACAATCACAGGTAGGTAGACTATCCCACTATATAGGATATTTGAAGGGATTACGACTAGAGTAGGTGGTTTGGAGCCTATTTGGATTACCCTCATTGGGTAGAGGCCATGGCATATCTAGGATGCATGAGGTATGAATGGTGGCTCATTGGGCATCACAACATCGAGCAATATTACTTCAAGTACTCTCATATCAGATAATAATTTAGGATATATTAGGATGTCCCAAAGGATCCCATAATCTATCATCATCGAGGAGATGAGACATAGTTGGTGTGGCCTCGAGTGGAGGCTCTAACAGACAAGTATGATATTATTATAGCCAATATAGGATTAGTAGACTCGGGGATCAACGTAGAGTATGACACCTAATGGGTCACCCAACTATGGTAGGGAGGTAGACCGATGGGCAGGCCTATTGAGGCGATAGTAGAGAAGGGTGTAGATGAGGTTGGGGGATGAGTGCATCATCAGATAGAGGAGGAATGGGATAAGCCTATAGAGGGGGTAAAGGAGCCATAGGATGAGGGTGAGGGGGATGAGAATGACCTTAATGATGAGGTGGCTCAGTTGAGAGCGCTAATATAGACCCTATAGGGGTAACTAGCAGAGCAGGAGACTATCATTGCCATAGTCTAGAGTCAGCTCTATAGTGGGTAGCAATAGTGGAGGTGATTCTTCAAGGAGAGAGAACTTATCAAGGCCCATGTAGCCATAGTCTAGACAAATATAGATAGGGTTACTACTAAGAGAGACAAAGTGATAGCATATGATACACTGTAGACCCGGATGATAGCTATGACAGTCAAGAGAGATGCTAGGATGGTAGAGTAAGATGCTCTATAGGTCCAATTGATAGTTACAACTTCAAGGTAGGCTGTACCATCTATTTTGATGATTTAGGAGTAGGCAACATCTGGTGGAGAGGCTAAGATTAGCAAACTGCAAAGCCTTATAGAGAAGTACCTGGTGCAACACCGATTCAATGTGGCTTATATAGTCAATTTGGAGGGTCAGGTCAGGATACATAGTGACAATTTACCTGAGAGGTCTATAGAAGGGGGATCTCAGTGGAGCCAGCACAACGAGTTTGGGTAGTCATCAGTGCAACCTAATCATAGGTCAACATCCAAACCAATAAGGTCAGGGGCTAGTGGCTCAAGAAAACATCACAAGGATGAGGCTGAGGGCGGAGATGACTCTAGGGGTGTAGGCCCCATGTGACTTACTTGATGTATTGATTCTTTTTGGGTGTAAGGTTTGAGGACCTAAACTATTGTAGCCTACGAGTATTTTGTATCATGATGTACTTTTATATTACCATATATATATGATCTCATTTATGGCTCATTATGTGTTTATGTTGTGTTTTAATTTTATGTTATGGATGTAGTGATGGATGTGATGATTATATGACGTATTGATTTATACATGCGATGTACTAATGACATGCAATGATTAGGTGATGGATGTATGACTAGATTTTGTAGTCTAGATGTATGGATGTACTATTATGTATGTGTATATGGATGCAATGTTTAATATTAAATACATGTTTTTTAATTTATTTATTGATTATGCATTTAATTCTTGTTATTGATATGACGAATGTAATGTGTATGTAAATACATTAATTTTATGTGGATGTTCTAATGCAAATTGTACATGTATGCTTTAATTATTTAAAACATAATGAATGAATCTAATTTGTGTTTAACAAACTAATGGTAGACACTATAGAATGTATAAAAAAATCATGAATTAAAATGTTAAACTTATCACAAGAGTTATACATTTGTATATGATATGAAATATGTGTGATGTAGGGGTTTTTCCCATAAGCTTTTGCAAACTAAAAGGTGTGCATAAAATAGTCAGTGGTCGTCTAAATATCATTGCTAATATTTATCCGGTATCTATCCTATTTTATGAGGACCCCTTAATAAGAAAAATCTCATAAGAAAAATTGTGATTGTTGATGAGATGATTGGGTGCTATGAGGGGATTTTGAGGTTTTTCATGAGACTCAAACACCCTAGTTGATTGATCAAAAGTTGTATACTGACTATACAAGACTCTTGAAAGATATAAATTTGTTAAGAAGATCTAGATATTTAATATCCCTGTGTGTGCAAAGTGAATGTATTTTTATGAGGTATAAGAGTACCTCATTGCCAGACGATTTTCATGCATCCCATTGTTGTAATGAGGATCACCCTATGATCATCATGATCCTATGGTTGGATGTAGTTAGACTAGACTACTAGGAAATATAGGCCACCAAAAGCTAGCTCAAGCATAAGCTAACATTGGTTTGTACAGAAGAAGGTCGTTAATGTAACAAACATATCACCATGCGTAAGGCTACTCCATTTCTAGGCGGGTTTCATTCAACCCATTGTTGTAGTGGATATTTTCCAATAGAGATTGAATACTAAAGATTCCAGGGATTCAATCTTGTTACCCCCTTATTTTCTTTTGAGTACTTGGGATACTTGCTTATGATTAGTGGTGAAAACCATTATTTTTTAGAGCAAGGGATTTGCATAGTGATGAAAATCACCATTTATTTTTGTTCTATTTTAGGAATTTGCTCATTTTATGGAAGTTTAAAAGAGCAAAGGGATTGCTTGGGTAGGGGGAGCTTATCCTTTTGCCAATTATCAGCATTCTAGACCATGCACATAATAGGATGAGCAAGGAAAAACTTTCACTTAAGGTTACTAGGACCACTTTGTAGTATCATATTTCCTTGTTCAAACTTGGATTGTTAATGTGTAAAATTATATTGGGATTTTGAGATATGCAAGGCACTATCGAAGCGAGACCTTATTTTCTAAAGCTAAGACAACTTTTTATAAAATCTGAAAATATAACTAGGGATGGCTGAATGATCAAAAACCCTAGTATACACCCCATAGCAACTCATTAGTTGTGTTGAAAAACAAAGTTACTCACGAGGGAAAATGTGAATGATAATGATATGTGGGATGTAAGGGTTTTCCCTACAAGATTTTGCAAACTAAAAGGTGTCCATAAAATAGCCAGTGTCCATCTAAATACCATTTCTAATGTTTATCCAACATCTAACCTACCTTATGAGGATCTCTTAATAAGAAAAAGCTCATAAAGAAAATTATGAGTGTTGATGATTGATAAGGTTGATTTGAGGTTTATGACTAGCATACAAACATGGTGTCATTTGTAAGAATGTAAACACGACTT
This sequence comes from Wollemia nobilis, assembly GCA_028583015.1. Lineage (NCBI taxonomy): Eukaryota > Viridiplantae > Streptophyta > Pinopsida > Araucariales > Araucariaceae > Wollemia > Wollemia nobilis. Next base: position 950,394 of record JAQPPZ010017244.1, read on the forward strand.
ATCCTAATGCAAGTGCAATGGATGAATATGCCTAATAAGATGAAACTAATCAATGAATACAATGAAATGCATGATAACATAATGTAAATGTTTTTATATTTTTGATGTTTTATATTGTTTTTGTGTTTTTATGCTTTCTGATTTATTTGTATTTTTGATAATTTTTGTTGTTTTCATAATTTTGATTGTTTTATGATCTTTAGGGGGGAATATGCGATACCTTATGCACCCATAGAATGTGTGGTGATCGATGAATGTAGGGAAGGTATGATACCTTCAAAATCCTCAATTTGCTTCATCAATTGTGATGTGGATGGTGGAGAAGGTGTGACACCTTGAAGACCCCTAGTGTGCACTTTGTTTGATGCGATGTGATTGAATTAGTTAGGAGTGATAGAAATTGACCCCAATATTATGGCATAGAATTTTATGCAATTCCAATGTCCTGATGAGGCAAGATGAGTGAACCATCGATGCGAAGCTCATTTCATTCTATCATCTCTTCGACCAAATTCTTGAATGAGTAGCAATTACAGATGTCATGCCCGTTTAGCTAGTGATAGGTACAGTAGAGGCTTTCATTATTTGTCTAGGTTTTCTAGATCTAAATATTGATAATGTGATTTCATGTACCTCATTCAATTTTTGAAATAGGGCTAAAGTAGTCATCAATAATCTGACGTACTGGCAAGGTAGCTTGTCAAGTTTACAATGTTGGACATTTTGAGCTCATTTAGTTGTCATTGATGTCAAGGTGAAAAGTCGTCATTGATGCCAAAGTAAACATATTAAGACACCATTAATACCATGGAGCACACCATAAATAGCACCACGAGCAATGTGAAGAGTTGAAGAAAAAGTTGACAAAATAATGTTTTATGAGGGTTTATGGTAAACTCATGGTGGAAGATTAAATTATTTTATTAAAATCATTATGAGGATATAAAAGTCTCCTCACACATTGAGATGGCAGTTAATATTTTAAAAGACCCACGGTGGCAGAATAATTTACAAATTAAAGGTTTAAGTTTAAACCCAAGGAACGCTTTAATCTCCTTAAAGTTAAAGTTTATAAATATAATTTATAAAATTTAAATTCCTTATAATTTAAATTTTTTATAAATTATAAAAGGTTTTGAAATGCGTCGAAGTCATAAAATAAAATGGAGCATCGACGTCTAAGGCATAATGTGAAATCGTGTATAAATAAGATGCCAAGAGGCATTCAAAAGCATCCCTCTTCGAATTAATTTTTGATGTGACCAAGCTAAAGGAATTCATGAAAATCGTTGAACAACGAACATTGAGGAAGAAGACAAAGAGCTTATTTGTCTTATTAGTGCAAGAAGAAGACAAAAGGTGTAAGTGCATGGTGTGACCCACATTGGACATGGTGGTCCAATGGTACAACACATTGTGTGAAAGCATTGGAGTGGAAGGAGTCCATGATCGATTCGTGTGGACGATTGGCGTGTTCGACTTGAGCGCCAAGGGAAAGTTTTTGTTCACATTCGGTTTGAGTGCCAGGTGTGGTAGAAGGAGCACGAGGTGCTCATGGAGTATTAAATGTGCGTCTAGCACACATGGTGGTAAGGTCCACGGCTAGAGCGCTCACGGAGGTAGAGATTGTGGGTTTGAATCCCACTAGTGGCAAAGGTAATTTTTGATTAAATTTTATATTGCCTAAAGTTTCTTTTAAGGGGTCATTTGGAGTTATAAGGGTTTGTGAAAAATTATTTTTAATTGATTTGTGTTTGGAGTTATAAGGGTTTGTGAAGAATTATTTTATTGGTAAATTATTTGTGCTATTTGGAGTTATAAGGGTTTGTGAAGAATTATTTTATTGGAAATTGATTTGTGTTATTTGGAGTTAAAAGGGTTTTTGAAAGATTGTTTTATTGAGAAGTGATTTATGTTATTGAGGTTTTTAAAAGAAAGAGGATTTGATTTATGCCAAAGTTCTTCTTGCCATTAAAATTGATTAAAGAGGTTTTGAGTTATTTTGGTGGATGTTGAATTTATTTTAGTTGGGAGTTTATAAGGTGTTATTGGATAAATATTTTATTTATGTTGATGGTTGTTTTTGAAAGGTGGAGTGATAAGGTGTAATTGAGTATTTACATTATATTGTGAGAAATATTTATCTTCTAACCTCTTTGAGCTTGGCATAGAAGTGTGTGGTTGTGATAGATTTATGAGATCCCTTCATATTCAATAAAAAGGTATGAGCATATTCTTCCATAGTTGAGTTGATTGATTGGTTTTCTGGAAAATAAGCTTGGAGTGAAAATGACTTGATTAGGGTTTCCTTATTGAGTGTGTTTGAGTTAATGCTTCAAGGTTTTCTAGAATAAAGAGTTGTTAAAACCTTGTTTGATAAGCATTGTTGTTGAAGCCATTGGTTGTGTGAAGAACTTGAACTAGGATTTGAAAATATCATGAGTATCATTGTTATGTGAAGATTGTTTTATAAGCATTATTATTGAAGTGAGTTGTTGTGCAAAGAAATTGAACTAGGGTTTGAAAAGAACATGAGTATCATTGTTATGTGAGATTTGTTATTGAGCATTGTTGGAAACATTTTGAGTTGGTGGTTATATGCTTGGACTAGGGTTTGTGAGAAAGGGGTGTTCCATTAAGTGATTGGTTGAGTAGAGTTGGTTGAGCCTAGTCAAGTGGATGTGTGGAGTGATTGTTCAAGTTCCATAAAACAAACTATTCTATATTCTGATTTGAATTGAGAGAGTGATTGAGCATTGAGTATAGAACATATTGAGTCTCTAACAATTCTCTTTATGTTTCTATGAAATTTGGACAAGTTCTGAGTGAGCTTGTTGAGCATATTTGAGCAAGTTATGTGTGAACTTGTTGAGTAGAATTGAGCAAGTTCTATGTGGACTTGTTGAGAAAATTTGAGCAAGTTCTATGTGAACTTGTTGAGCAGAATTGAGCAAGTTCTATGTGAACTTGTTGAGCATATTTGAGCAAGTTTTGTGTGGACTTGTTGAGCAGATTGGACAAGTTATGTGTGGACTTGTTGAGTAGATTGGACAAGTTATGTGTGGACTTGTTGAGCATATTGGACAAGTTCTGAGTGGACTTATTGAGCATATTGTACAAGTTCTGAGTGGAATTGTTGAGCAAATTTAAGCAAGTTCTGAGTGGACTTGTTGAGCATATTTAAACAAGTTCTGAGTGGACTTGTTGAGAATATTTGAGGATAGAATTTGGTGTAGATTTGAGGACATATTTGTGCTAGAACAAAGATAGATATTGAGCAGATTTGTGCTAGACCAAAGGATTGTGTTTAGTGCAAATTTGAGACAGAGCTTTGGAGGTGACAGAGCAAAGAGGACAGTAGTCTCCAGTGGATAGAGATCCATTAGCTAGGGCAATGAGGATAGGTCTTCTGAGTGGGGACAAGAGTCTTCAGTGGAGAGATATCCACAAGCCAGTGCAGTGGAGGTAGTAGTATTCTAGAGGATCACCAACCAGAGCAGAGGAGAAGGAGTTCTCCTGTGGATAGAGATCCATGAACTTGATTTAGGAGATCAACATCTCCTTTGGACAGAGGTCCATAAACATTGTAGGGAAAGGATTCCCAAGAGATTATTTGAGAAAAAATTATAAGAAATATTTTCTCCATGGAGGTAGCCATATTTGGGTGAACCACGTTAAATTGGTGTCTCTATTGTGTGTGGTTATTTGTGCATTACTTTTATTATTGTTGTTTATATTTCTATCTATACATTGTATAATATTGATTTGGAAATAAAAATAAAAAGTGGTCTTATATTGTTCACCCCCTCTCAATATAAGCTTGTGTTCTTCATACAAGGCTGTGGTTGATCTTAGGTTTGTAGATGGGGTGATGTGGCCTAAATTATGGTTGGATCAGGTAAAGCGGGTGAACTATCTATGGGTGAAACCTCCTTACCCATAAGGTCTTGGAATACATTTTTAATTGCATTACAATTGTCAATGTCATGCCCCTCCATTCGATGATAAAGGTAGAAGTGATCCTCCTTGTAACCCTTAGAATTGTACTTATTGGGGTCAAGAGGGCATATGTCGGGTAAAGTAATTGCCTTTGATTCTTGTAAATTTTGAAGAATGGTCAAAATGGGCTTAGATAACGAAGTCTAGGTATGAGATTGATGTTTTAAGTGACGTGGACTTGGTAAATTAGTTTGGTAAGATGGTTGGGCTGTATGTATCTCAGTCACCTGCTTAGGTTGCTCTGCCTATTTTTATGGTGTAGGTAATGAACCATTAATTATGCCTTCATGTTGATCCTTAGTATTGAGAGGATTGTCTCTTTGAATTTTATTCTTGTCAACCATATCTTGTACTATGTTCTTGAAAGCGTAGCATGCTTGTATATCATGACCATTTTGTCTATGATATAAATAGTATAAATTCTCTTTATGCACTTCATATTTTGGGCAATCTGGATTTGAGGGGTGAATCTCAAGTAAAGTAATAGTCCATGTCTCACATAATCAATTAAAATTTGATGCCAAAGATTCAAACAATGGCATGTAAGTGCGAGGTGGATGATGTTGTTGATTTAACATCTGATATTTCAGGGGTCCATGTTGTGTTTATGGAAGAGACGATTTAGCTGTGGATGCGATTTGCTACTGAAACTCCATGTTTGTGAGATGATGAATGATTTTATGCAAATCATCATTTTGGTGACCCGTTTATGTCTCAAATTTGGCTAGACGATCCAATATGTGTTGTAAGACTAATGAGGATGATATTTGAATAGTTGATGAAATTGGATGACAACTGCTAGGTGATGGAAGTGGATTAGGTGTAAGTGCCAGAAGACTGTTAAGTAGATGTGAGTTAGAATCACTCAACATCTAAGGAGATGTGGATGCTTCATGATGATCATGTCTAGTGAGTGTGTCCACATGCTCTTATTTTTTACTTAGCTTATGCTCTTGTTCCACCCTAAAGTGCTCAATTGTGACAACATGATTACCCCCATTTTGGTGTAGTGGATACACATGTTCTTTATTTTATGAAGATGTTGGGTGAAATGAGCTAGGTGTGATTAGTTTCGGTGGTGGTAACACTTGTTGTGTAGAGGGAATGTTAGATGAAGTTACTAGTTGTGTGATTTTTTAGAGAACCCTAGTTACCTATCATAACATTGATCATTCCTACAAACTCCTGAGAAGAGGTATTATCGTTTGAATAAGTCATGAATGTATCATAGACTTATCTAAGGTGATCTGATTTTCCCCCATGTTTAGGTAAAGGATCGAGGATGGAATCAATGAGTGGTGACTTGATAAGATATTGACCTAAATCATTGATCGACTTGATGGATCCATGTAAGTTTTCTACTCTACCAGCTCGTGGTTGAGCTCAACTATGCATAATTAACATGTTGTATTGATTAAGAAAACAATAAAGGAAAAAATAAATATACAAAATGATTATCTCATTTAAAAATTTCTTTGTGAGTCCTAGACTATTTGGTGTATTTTGATTTGTTGTTGCTTTTTCTTTCTTGTTCAAATTTTTTCTTTTGTTGATGATGTTACTCATTTTAGGGGTTTTCACTTGTATGCTCTCACACATAGACTTGGTGATGAAGTCCAAGCCATAAAACCCACCAAAGTTTGGTGATGAAGTCCAAAATAAATGAGGGAGCCTAGGTCCTACCAATCCTCACCTTATGAAGGGTCTTGGACTGGTCTTGGTAAAAATAGGGTACAAAATAACCATAAAAAAGCCAACAAGGTAGAGATAAAAGTCATCATTGTTGGTATTGATCAACGATTGGGTGTGAATTCCAAATTATTGATGTTTAATATGATGCGTGGTGTGTGTGGGTTCGCTTTATTTTATACAAAAATAAATGCAAACATAGAGCAATCAATGATTTTTGCTAATGCATAAAATAAAATTTAATTTTTTAGATTCCTAAATAAAAATATTTTAGTTTAAAAAATCTAAAATTACAAAACCCTAATATGATGTCAACCTTTACACAGGCAGTAAGCACACAATCCACATAGTAAGCAAATAAAGACTGTGTCTATGTAATATGGTCTACAGTAGAGGCCGTCTAACATAGGGGTAGTCAAAAATAAAGGTTGCCTGACCCAAGGGCAATCACAAGAAGAATGTTTTAAATTTAAAAATTCTTCTATATTTTCCAATTAAACATGAAATTTTAACTTTCTCTATGAAAAGCAAGAAAATTAGGTATAGAAAAACTCATAGGTGAAGCCTACATCCGATGAAGGTGCTCCTCTGATTTGTGATTTTGCTTTGGGACCATCTCTAGGTAGAGCGACGAGGTCTATTGGCCATCACAGGGTAGGACGACTATGACTACTAATTGTTCCTGTCCAAGATGGCGGTACTTGCAATTCAAGAAACTCTAGAAAACAAGTAATTAGCGATAAATTTCAAATGTGGAAAGAGTCCACCACCATGATTACCACTGTAGTATGAAAAAATTATACACCTAATGTAATTATAGGAAATTAAATTGAAAGCATAATCATGTAACCATCAAGATCAAACAAGAAATAAAGAAATGGTTTCCTTCTCATTAATATTGAAATTATCCTTCACAAGGAGGTTACAATGATATCCCTCTTAGGGATTTAATACCAATTTGATACAATTGTTACAATCAAGAAATATGGTAGGTGTAACACGTAGAATCTTTGCACCCTCAAAACTGATTTGGGGAGGATTTTCTTATGACCTCCGCAAGGTATGATGTGAATGTGATGAATCTTTATGTTGATAGCTCCTGCCAAGCCCTAAAATCTACACACAAGAACACTCACAAGAAATTAGTAGTATTTGTAGAGCATTTCATTATAAGGCCCTTATTAATAATGAAGAAATTAAAAGAAAATGCTCAAAATGATAAAAAAATACATAAACTATGTTATAAAGGAAATTAACTGCTGCTATTTCTATTATAACTAAGAAAAATAGTAAAAAGATATCACCAAGAGGTCATCCTTGCACATAGTAGTTTGGCCTACTGACCATCCCAAGGTAGGACGGTGGCACCTATAGCCTTAGGGTGAGGTAGCTACTAAACTGTGGATAATTTCCTTGTAACTGATGCATGGTGATGTCAGGATTGATTTGTAGGTGGGTTGACATTCTCAGTACATTCATGAGGAATAACTAATTGGTGGAAATGGAAACTAAATAAGATCATTGATGATGAAAGAATGTTTATTTTGGTCTTCAAGATTAAAGATACTCCATTGCTGCATTTGCAAGCTCCATGAATGAAATCCAGCAACACTTCATGGCTTATGAGAGGAAAGTATCTATGGTATTCAATCTGGCAACACTTTGTTGTGGAGAATTTACTATATTTTTCATTGAAGGCACAATGTCTTCTTATATATTTTCCAAATGAGAATATTGGCTTGTAGGAGAAGCCAAGAATCAAGAAATGATTAGGATCTAGGAAGACCAAACACCAATTCTAGAACTTTATTATGCTTGATTACAAATGCTTAGCTTTTTTATAATATATTTTGCTTCAGCTTGGGAGCTTGAGTTTGTTAACTACTGGTCACTCCAAGGAAGGGTGGCCTCTAGAGGCCGTCCCTGGGTATGATGATCCATGTTGTAAAAGGTAAGTTGCCGCTGTTAGAGTGGTAAAAACCATTGTTAAACCTTGGGTATGCCCAAGGTGGGTCATATGGACTGAAAAGGTGTCCATATAGGTAGTCTCCTCAAAATTATGTGTTTGAGGTGTCTATAGCCACCATTATCAATATCTAACTCTGTCTATTTTTGATAAAGTTAATTTTGAGTCTATCCACTTTGAAGGCAGTGCAGACTTGGACTCTATTTTAAAGGTTTGATTGAGTAGAGATTGAGGGGACAAGGATTAGTCACCCTAATTTTGATGCTAGGGTATTTCCACTTGGTTGAAGGAAAACCAATGAATACTAGGACTCAACTATATTGATATAAAGGGTCAACTTAGGAGAAAAGTTGAATATTTGATAGAGGAAGCCAACTTAGAAGAAAAGTTGGATATTTTATTAGAAGCCAACTCAGAAGATAGTTGGAAATTTAGAGATATACAAAGTCACCTTGATAATATTTTGGATTCTCTAGAGAAAAGAGGAGAATCATTATTGAATATTGGAAAGAACCAACTCAGAAGAAAAGTTGGTCATTCGAGGACATTCATAGTCACCCTAACATTGATATTGGGTTCTCTATAAAAGAGGAGAATTATATTTTTGTTCTTAGGTGCAACCTAAGATATTGAAGATAGTTTTTTAGAGGTTAAGAAGCTTCCTATAGAGATAGAGAATAATTTTAGCTTATGGAGATAAATGAACAATTTAAAATTCAAAGGCTTCCTAATGGATTTGAGAAGTAGAGTACAAAGTGATGGATTTTTAAGCCTTAATACTACCACAAATATCACAGGATCAAATATAATATATCCACAATATAATAAGTTCAATATAATAATAAGAGTAGAATAATATGAGCAAATTAATATGTAATAGAAGGTTTATAATATATTAAATAACATTTAATAATATGCAACAATATTGTAACAACCCAAAACTACCAACCTATTTTTTTAAATAATGATTACAAGCAAAGGTTTTCAAGGGGAATAACCTTTTCTTTTTACATATCTCAACATTCAAGGCTTCACCATATTTGAGTTTCTAGTCATTGCAGATGACACTCAATGGATAGGAGTGGCCAACTCCCATGTTTTTTGGGGTTCACCTTACTAAACCTACACATTTAAAAGGATGCCAAAAGTGGTCCTCCCACATTTCCCATACCCTTAGTGGAATAGAACCATGTGACCATGGTGTAGGGATTATAATTTAAGGTCCATAACACTTAAAGGGGGATTCTTATTTCCTAACTCAACTCTAAGTCCATCAAGGGAGGTTAATCAAGAGTAGAGCCTTGGTGCTTAGTTTCTACACCTTCATGGGATAACTAAGGTCATTACCACTTCATTGGAAACTAAAATCACCCAATCTTGCACATTCAAGGGATCACCACTGTTGACTTGTGAATGGTTCCATAAACTTCTAGTTGGGATACACCCAATCCTACTCATTCAAGGTGCAAAGATTCACAAGATACCTGGCTATTGTATTCACACAACTCCTTCTAGGTTTACAAGTTCTTATCTATTACATCCTTGCAAATCCTTCTAAGACTCATATTTACTTGGTTATTGCATCCACACAACTCCTTCCAATATTGGGATTTACTATATTTTGGTTTACAAGAGTATTTCTATCCACCCATTCCCAAGGTAACAAAACTTGCATTGAAACATAATTCTAAAATAAATCATTACATATTACATAATATGAAAGCAACTTTGTAATCCAACATGCTGCAATTGATAATAAAGATTCATCTTGAAACAAAGCCAAATTGCACATAATACAAATGCTTATCATAAACTTCAAGGATCATTTTTGCTAACATACATACTTTAACACAAGATATCCAATTATCATAATGATGCATTCCAACAATTGAAAGAAACTCATTACTATCTATCCATAGCAAATATTTCTAAACACACCTTAAAGTACAAAACCCATAGCATCATTAAAACAATATAATCTTTCAATTTGTACAATAATCAAGTTTACAAAACTTTTTGAACAAAGCATTCCTTTACATAGCCTTTGATTATTTTTTTAGTAGCTAAACATTTCTAGAGCTTATGAAGCCATACCCCAAGGATCTCCAAGCCTTCTAAATATTTGCAACATCCTCTTAATAGGGACTCCACCCACAACTTATGAGAGATACTTAGGTATCATAACAACTTTAAATGTAATGCAACTTAAATCATGCCTTTTCTACTATGCAAACAACCATGCATAAAACATAATAAGAACAAACCAACATGAAGAGAATCCCATACTTCTCTTTATAATTATCCTTTAACTCACACAAGTCTCAAGAATCATTATAATGGCTTCTCTTTCAAAACCAACATACAGTTCTCCATCTAACCAAAGAGAATATCATACTTCTATTTATAATGATCCCTTAATCCACATAGATATCAGGAATCATTATAATAGTTTCTCTTTCAAAACCCAAAATAATCAATAAAAAAAACACATTAAAAATAACTACTAACAAATTATACTTAAGGTTATTTTCTCTAAATATAATGGCACGAGATAGTAATAAAACAAGGTATTTTTGAAATACCATTTTAGAACCAAAAGTTATTAAATTACTTACTAAGCAAGATTTCATCAAGCTCTTTATTAAGCAAAATATTATCAAAGTACTTTACTAAACAAGATAATATCAAAGCACTTTATTAATCAAAATACCATCAAAGTACTTTATTGAACAAAATACTATCAAAGTACTTTATTAATCAAATACTATCAAAGCACTTTATTAATAAAATACTATCAAAGTACTTCATTAATAAAATACTATCAGAGCACTTTATTAATCAAATACTATCAAAGCACTTTATTAACCAAATACTAACAAACCACTTTATTAATAAAAAATAATAGAGCACTTTATTAATCAAATACTATCAAAGCACTTTATTAATCAAATACTATCAAAGCACTTTATATAATAGTCTCACAAACCTTAGGGCATAACACAAAAATCAAGCTCTCTTACAAAAATACCATACACACATGCGGCTTAGAAGAAAATATAAATATAATTCAAGATAAAGAACCTACCCTTAGTATGAGAGAGCCATGATAAACCAAACCCAAGGAGCTACCTATGCTGGTGAAGGAACAATTAGGTACACCCCTTAATGGTGACAATGAGGATATCTCTCAAGGCATTGTCTAGGGATAAACTCACAAAACAAAATAGGGATCGATTTCACAAGCAAATAGAGAATGATCTCAAAAGCAAACAAAGCAATATGTTGGCTAAAGAAATAGTGCCATCAAGATGAGCACTTAAACACAACTAAGGAACCGATGCCAAAGAGAAGAGGTTATAAATATAATATGGTTTAAGAATAACCAAACCCAAAGAGGTGCTAGCTTCATGGGTCACAATAGGTTAGAAAAATCATGCGGTAAGCACAAACATGAGCAATATATATTAAACACAACAAAGATATTACTCCAAAATAAAAAAATCTAGAGACTACCTAAAAACAAAGCCCGATCGACATCCCATTGACATGCTACTCCTTTCTAAGCTTGTTGCCTCCCCTTCTAGCAAAAATCAACCAACAAAATCCCTCCTAGAATCACCTTCTTAAACATAAAGGATTGGGCACTCTTTTGCATGGTGATGGTAATGTTCATTACCCTCTATTGCCATCTCTTGAGAATTAAAGCACCACCCAAGTGTTGCAAGGGAGAGAGAATTCATTTAATTTAATTAAGTCTTATTCCAATCATTAAGAGCAATAATGAATTAAGCATTCCTAAGATTTAACCAATATTTTATTAAATTAAGTTCTACTATGGTCTTAATTGATTTTTCTTTCCAAATTATAATTTCCACCCAGCTAACTAATGTTTCTAAAGCATTAAAGCCAATATTTAGTTAGCTTAATAAATCAAAAGCAATAATATTATCAACTAATGATTCTAAAGTATTAATGTTGCCAAATAATACTTAATAAAACTTGCACACCAAGAACCAACATATACTCCTGCAAATAATGTTTCACACCATTGTTTTATCCCTAAGTAGGTGGTCTCCTTTAATATAGTCTAGTGCTATCACCAATATATTAAGGAGACTCATTGCACAAGCAACTTTTTGACCCAATGGTGTGAACATAAAAACAATAAAAATGTAATGCATCTACATGAAGGGTAGTTTTCCTTGTTACCCTGAGCTACCGATGAGCAAGTCATCATCATAATTTCCCAAAATATCTCTCATTGTAGGTGGTTTACCCATAATTCCCACCAGAGAGAGAGTACATAGTCCTACACCCACAAATACATTAGTAGTACCATATTCCATGCTCAAAATAATATAATCATTCCATCATATAGATATCATAAGAGAAACTATGCCATTAAACATTCACACCAATACATAGTTCATTGTTCATAAAGAGTTTTGCTAAGGAGGGTTGTTACAAATATGAATGTAAATAGCCTTAATCAATATGTACTAATAATGTAATACAAATTACAATATTAATTGCTCAAAATGTATGCAATCTTTATTACTTTTCTCTTTCTCTTATAAAGAAATAATTATGATTGTATTTTTCTCTTTGTAATGTTATGCTATCTTCCTCTCTCTTTGTTATAGAGTATTACCTCCATAATATAGCCATAGTAGTGTGACTCTTTAGATACTTGACTATTCCTTTCCATATGCCAAGTATCATGACTCTTGGATTCTCTACTTGACACTTGCATACTTGATGAACACTTGACTCTATATTGTATGCACACCTATATATGACTCTTGCACTTCTATAACTTACAAATTTTAATCTAAGACACTTGTGTACATCTTTACATTACATATATACACTTTTACATATAAGACACTTGTGCACATAGACTCAACTTACACTTGCACACTAACTCACATGACACTTGTGCATTTCCTGCACATTACAACTTTACATGACACTTGTGCATTTCCTTCATATTACAACTTTACATGACACTTGTGCATTTCCTACACATTCACACTTACATAAAAGGGGAAATATAACTCACACTCTAAACTATGAATCAAACCTAATATATTATTTATATATGTACCATGAAGGTACCTATTGAGTGGTATTTTCACCCAGTTGTGAAAGTACACTCTCCCTTAGGATTTGGGTTCCAAATCCCCTCTTGCAAAGAAGTTAAACAAACAACTTCTCCAAGGTCTCCGCTATATTAGCATTTGCATATGTGTATTAGTAATCTCAAATAAAGATATTCAATTTAAATGCTTGGAACACCTTAGTGATTGCAAGTAACTGTAAACAAGGGGCAATGTTGGTTTATTTTACCATGAAACTTTAGTGATTGTTCATTGAACCAAAATAAAGCAAATGTGAGTTGGTCCTCATATGACCACGATGTAGTGCTCAAGAAATGGAAATTTGTGAAAATGCCATAAAACATAACTCCTTCAATGAAATTGGAATTTTCATGAAGGGAATGTCATCATAGGCTCATGAGTGCAAAACAAAACTGAAAAAATGAAATTTGACCTTAAAATGGAAATTTTCATTTTTCGGATTTTTTTAAAATCTGCAGTAAAACAGCAACTTCGATGAATTTTTTTAAAATATTAAACAACTCCGAAAATGAAATTTCAAATTGCGTATTAGAAGTATGAAGTATAACCTACGCAATGGTTAAATTATTTTTGGATTTTGAAGTTTTTTAAATGTTTATTTTAATGCCTGAAAATAAAAAAAAAGTTAAAATTTCTGGAAAATAAAATGCAGAAAATGAAAATGAAATGCAGAAAATGGAACACAAGATGCATTCAGTTTGATGCTATCCTATTCCAAAAAAACCGAAGATATGAGGTTTTCATGCATGCAACCTAACCTATTGGACCTGCAAAACAAGCACAATCCGGATAAGCTAAGTGTTGGCTCCTAGGGTTTTAAATGAGGTTTTCAGATTTAAACATTCGCATGAAGCAACCAAGAAAACTTGCATAAACTCCATTTACAAGCCTAAAATCTGAAAAGGGGAAAAATAGACATTTAATCTTGCATGCAGAAAATGACTCCTTCTTTCTTGTCCATAAGATGCAACTTTCTGAAAATTTCTGTATTAAAAATTTGTCATTTTACAATAACAAAAGTTTTTGGTTTTCCCAAACCAGTCAATGGAAGAAAAACAACCCAAACAGGTCCAGAATGGCCCTCTTGCCTTCAAATCTGTAACTCTGCTCATGGCAGTTTCCAACCCTTTCTGGCCTCTTTGAATGGCGTATTTAAACTTCTGAAAAAATTGTTTCTCCTTCCATGACGGTTCGTTTCATTTTCCAATGGTTGTTCGTTTCACCTTCCCTGACTGTTCGTTTCATTTTCCAATGGCTGTTCGTTTCACCTTCCCTTGTGCATGCATGTGCTTTGGTTTCCATTTTGTGGCCCTTCACCGCGAAAATGTAACATGTCGCGATATCGCGACACTTTTCCTCCTTGCTCTCTTTTGTTGCTTTTAGCCACGAAAATGTAACATGTCGCGATATCGCGACACTTTTTCTCTTTTGGCCATGAAAATGCAACATGTCGCGATATCGCGACACTTTTTCTCTTTTGGCCGTGACAAATGCAACATGTCGCGATATCGCGACACTTTTTCTCTTTTGTCGCGAAAATGCAACATGTCGCGATATCGCGACACTTTTTCTCTTTTGGTCGCAAAATGCAACATGTCGCGATATCGCGACACTTTTTCTTTTGGTCGTGAAAATGCAACATGTCACGATATCGCGACACTTTTTCTTTCTTCTTTGGCCACAAAAATGCAACATGTCGCGATATCGCGACACTTTTTCTTTTTGCGCGACATGCAACATGTCACGATATTCTGACACTTTTTCTTTTGGCGCGACAATGCAACATGTCGCGATATCGCGACACTTTTTCTCTTTTGGCCGCGACAATGCAACATGTCGCGATATCATGACACTTTTTCTCTTTTGGCTGCGACAATGCAACATGTCGCGATATCGCGACACTTTTTCTCTTTTGGCCGCGACCATGCAACATGTCACGATATCGCGACACTTTTTCTCTTTTGGCCGCGACAATGCAACATGTCGCGATATCGCGACACTTTTTCTCTTTTGCTCTCTCTCTTTGCTTTGGACCATGAAAATGCAACATGTCGCGATATCGCGACACTTTTTCATCCTTGCGGTGTTTTGCCTTTTCTTTGATCTTTAGCATATGGGCCACTTCGGTCTTCTTGGAAACATGCAAAAAAGGTGGGTCCCCAATTTTGGGGTACGTTGTGGAGCAGCCACAACAAATGGTGACTCTGCTGGAAAATGCTCCTGAGCATTTTGGTGAGAACTCAACCTGAAAATACATGAACTCAAATACAAGCATCAGAAAATATCCAAAGAATGCAAATAGATCAGAAATACATGAAGCATCAGAATCGTTAAGCATCAGCTCGGTGTGTGCAATGTGCTTCATTCCCTATCGTTTGAAACTCGTTCAACTTTCCATTGTCAGTTTCACTTATGATTCGTATGCAAGGCTATGAATGATTTGTGCAGGATTTGATGTATGACAACTATGCTAGAGATATAACAACCTGCTTTGCAAAAGCTCAAACTTTCTAGTATCATAAACAAACATATTAAAACTGTCAAACCCTCTTAGGACCAAATATGTGCATACTGAATTAATTTACTAGATCCCAAAGTTGGTTATGTGTCACTACCATCTTGAACCCATGTGCAAGTGTAAGTGAAATCAGAGCTTTGGGGAATCGGATTCCCAACCTAAGCGAGATGGGAATTTAACCCTATCCTTGCTACTCTGATCTGGAGTTCATTACCTCATCTTGAACAAAATGATTTAACCTGTTATGGATGAAATTGTCAAGCTAGCCTGTCCGTTTGAGCAGTCAGTGGTCTTGCTTTTAGACAAGACATGTTGCCACGCATGAGCATACTCCACTGCCAGTCAGGCATCTATAGCCTCGATGGAGATCAACCCCATAATCCAGGATTTGACTTTACTTTTGATTTCTTGAACCTTGGGGATGACTACCCATCCTTGCAAGGGACATGTAGTACGATCCTTCCAATCCAATATCAATGATGCAATAAAAGTAGAATGAAAAATATTTGCCTTGGAATTTTAAGTTCTTGAGTGGGCAAAATAGAAGCTTTGGGGAATCGGATTCTCAACCTAAGCGAGATGAGAATTAGACCCTATCCTTACTACTCCATGAAGGTCAAATCAGAGCTTTGGGGAATTGGATCCTCAACCTAAGTTCGATGAGGATTTAACCCTATCCTTACTACTCTGATTTTAGGCTTTAAGCACTATGGGAGTGGTAAAAACCACTGTTTTAAGGATTATGTTGCATGATAGGACAGACACGAAATACTCCTTTCGCCTCACCTTTTCTTCCAAGTATGGTTTTGACCATTTTGCTCAAGATCCTCTTTAATATGTGTAGAACGTGCTTGGTTCAAGATAGTTCGGGCATCATTTCCCAACCTTAGGATCCTTTTAATATATGTTATATAATAACCCTAAGAGGATTCGACACCTTTTCAATGATTGTACTTGAAATGTAGATGCAACTGAGATGAAATGTATATGCAATGCGGAATGTAACATGAGATATGGATGAATGCATTGCTCTCTTTTGAAATGCGGATGGAGTATATCACCTACTTTGCCATAATTTGTAAAACTGACAACTTCATGCATCACAAGTTCCAAACGATATTCTTTAATGTGTTTGCGATACTCGTGGAGCTTTCTGCAATACAATTCCGATGTTTCATATTCTCCTAGTCTTAGTCAACATTCATAAGGACATAAGTTGACATCTCGCTTTTTCTTTTTTTCAAAACAAACCAAAAATGTCCAAAGGACCAACACACAAAACTTAAAACCAAAACTGAAATGCAAACCCAACATCACAAACCAAAAAATTATATACAAATGTACAATATGGTACAAGATGATGCAAAACTTGGACTATCACTTTCCCGGATCCCAAACATGATTAGAACATTTCAAAAGACATATGACACAATAGGTATGCCAAATGTTGTAGGAATCCAACAACAATAAGATCAAACCAAGCAATGCAAAAAAATTCAACTTGCCCCTCTCACCCCACCAATTTGATTTAGTGTCATTAGTACTCTCATAGGTGAGATTCAAATCATCAAATTGATTAGACAATATTTGATCTTCAATTTCATCTCGTCTATTCTTTAAGGTATAAATTTCATAATTCCATTCATGATTTAGAACTAGGCTTTCTTTATTCAAAATGAAATTTTGTAAGCAAGAGCCTATTTCTAAAAATTTCAAAGCTAATTCATTTTCCATGTTCTTAGGCCAATTAAAATTGTGCAACAATTTACAAGCCTCTAGGATATTTACTAAATTGGGATCATTAGGAGTTTTTATCCTAGGTTCAAGAATTAATTGTTGATGAATTTGATTTAGCAATTTAAATGCATCAAGCTCCTTTTCATTCATTAAAGTAATGTTATCAAAGGTGTGGTTAGAAATTAATCCTTGTTCTTCATTCACCTTCAATGGCATTTCATCATATAGCACTTGTTCTTTCTCCATGATTCGTTTATCAAAGGCACCAAACTTAGGTACCCAATTGAACACACGTCCATCCTTTTCAACCCTCAAATATTTTTGGTCAAAGTGTATGTCAAGTAACTCATCTTCATGATCAATCACTTGCATCTCCTCCCATTCATCTTCACCTTCCTTAGATGGTTCAGTTATTTCCAAAAGTGGGTTATCTCTTGAATTCAAATTGGTAAAGCTATCATAATCAAAA
This sequence comes from Wollemia nobilis, assembly GCA_028583015.1. Classification (NCBI taxonomy): domain Eukaryota; kingdom Viridiplantae; phylum Streptophyta; class Pinopsida; order Araucariales; family Araucariaceae; genus Wollemia; species Wollemia nobilis. The sequence goes on from JAQPPZ010017244.1 coordinate 967,913, forward strand.
TTTGTAACCCATGATTCAATTTTATCACAATTTGGAAGGTGTGGATCCTCTTGGTCATCACTTTCGAGAACATCATCCAAAGTGTCGTTCGAGAACAAGTGGTGAAATTCGATTATGTCTTCAACTTCATTTGTTGATTTTCCTTCCAATTCATTTTCAACCACTTGTGATGGCTTAGGAGCTTCTATAATGGGATCGATTTTTGAATTCCGTGTCATATAGTTGCTCCAATCCTTTGTAAGTACATCTGACCAAATCATGTCCACATAAGTTTGTTCATCCAAATCGTCCTTTTTGGGTAATGATTCTGGATATTTCTTTTCCAAAACAAGATGGTGATCATTTGATTCCAACTTCTTGTTACCCATCCATAGAATTTCTTCTCCAAAATCTTCATGCTCTTCAAGACTTTTCGAATAGGTATTTACTTCAACATGAGTCACCTCAAAATCTCTTGTAACGCTCGAAGAAGCATAACATGAAACACCATTAAGATCGGCATTATGAATTTTCTTCCTAGGATGATTTGGATGCATACATTGATGTGCTCATTTTTGTGGTGGAACATGCCTACATACCTTCTTAACCACTTTCTTTTGCTCTTTTACTTTCGATACGAACTCTTTGGGTTGAGTGGTAGAAGTAGTAGGATTAGTTGGATTGATATCCACGGATTGAGCTTGAACATTTGTTGCGATGGTTCCATGAGTGACCACATGATTCTCTAATTGAGGCATAGTTGGATGGATGGAAGTACTTGTATAAGCACAAGTGGGAGCATAAGTTGGTATGGTAGGATAAAGTTGATTGTAGGGAAAAACATTTAATATCAAATTTTGTTGTGCCCACGCTTGATTTACCATCGAGGTTTGATTGCAAGCCCCTAGTTGTCCTACCATAGTTGATTGCTCCATTCCATAACCTTGTGGCCTCAATTGTTGATCTACAATCATAGCTTCTATGTAGGCCGATGCAAGATCAGTAACCAAGGGATTCATCCTAACAAATATGGCAAATAATGGATCCAATGCTCGAAAGTATATTTGAAGAGCACCACTTTCCTCAATAGTATAGGGAGAAATTAATCTCGCATAAAGCTTTCGAAACCTCAAGTTGAAATTTCTCACTGGCTCATTAGGTTCTCTTTTGCAAGAAACAAATTGTTGATATATCATGAGAGGATCAATGAACAACCTAAATTGATTGATAAACTCATCTTTCAATTGCGTCCAAGATGTAATAGAACCAGTGGGTAAATTGATGTACCAATCATATGCCACCTCATCTAGGGTTCCAGGAAACATTCTACATGCCACATCCTCATGTTCGACATTCCATCTAACTAGGATATCCACATAGGCTTGAATATGTTCCTCGGCTGATGTTGGACCATTGTGCTTAAATTTGGGCAAACATTTTTCTACGTTCTTGGGTAAATCATGAGAATCTCCACTAATGTTCAAAGGACTAACATGTATCCCATACCACGTTCCTGCAATTGTAGCCATTAATGAAACTCAAAGAATAACTTCAAAACCAATTTGTTAGTCATGAATAAAAGAAGGAACCATGACAAAGCAATATTCTAAAAATGTAAATTAGTTTCTGATTCACCAGATCACATATGCGCAAGTGAAGAGCATACTCCTAGTGTTGTAGGCTTTCTGATTCACAAGATCGCATTACACGCAAGTGAAGAGCATAATACCGACAACAAATACATTTTTAGACAAAGTAATTCCTTACAAATAAGCATGAAATGACTAGCAAATATCAAACATGTAACGTATGAATAATCATGTTAGCATCAACCAAGAAATGTATCCATTAAAATCAAATGAAAGTAATTGCATGGAGACAACCTCGTTAGTCAAGACCAAAATTTTTCAAAATCAAATCAAAACACATTATTCCTGTATGAACAATCAAAAGCGTTAGAACAATGCATAGCAATTCATGTCCTCCTTTTAACACTACAAGGTTGTATTGTTAAAAGAGGGCTAAAGATAATAATCAATAGGGCATGAAATATTCAAAATTTAAATCCCTATAGCATTTAAATCACACTTGAAATAAACCAATTCAGGCCCTCCTTCTAGCGCCAAAATGTTGAGTGGTATTTTCACCCAATTGTGAAAGTACACTCTCCCTTAGGATTTGGGTTCCAAATCCCCTCTTGCAAAGAAGTTAAACAAACAACTTCTCCAAGGTCTCCGCTATATTAGCATTTGCATATGTGTATTAGTAATCTCAAATAAAGATATTCAATTTAAATGCTTGGAACACCTTAGTGATTGCAAGTAACTGTAAACAAGGGGCAATGTTGGTTTATTTTACCATGAAACTTTAGTGATTGTTCATTGAACCAAAATAAAGCAAATGTGAGTTGGTCCTCATATGACCACGATGTAGTGCTCAAGAAATGGAAATTTGTGAAAATGCCATAAAACATAACTCCTTCAATGAAATTGGAATTTTCATGAAGGGAATGTCATCATAGGCTCATGAGTGCAAAACAAAACTAAAAAAAAAAAAATAACTTAAAATGGAAATTTTCATTTTTCGGATTTTTTAAAATCTGCAGTAAAACAACAACTTCGATGAATTTTTTTAAATATTAAACAACTCCGAAAATGAAATTTCAAATTGCGTATTAGAAGTATGAAGTATAACCTACGCAATGGTTAAATTATTTTTGGATTTTGAAGTTTTTTAAATGTTTATTTTAATGCCTGAAAATAAAAAAAAGTTAAAATTTTTGGAAAATAAAATGCAGAAAATGAAAATGAAATGCAGAAAATGGAACACAAGATGCATTCAGTTTGATGCTATCCTATTTCGACAAAACCGAAGATATGAGGTTTTCATGCATGCAACCTAACCTATTGGACCTGCAAAACAAGCACAATCCGGATAAGCTAAGTGCTGGCTCCTAGGGTTTTAAATGAGGTTTTCAGATTTAAACATTCGCATGAAGCAACCAAGAAAACTTGTATAAACTCCATTTACAAGCCTAAAATCTGAAAAGGGGAAAAATAGACATTTAATCTTGCATGCAGAAAATGACTCCTTCTTTCTTGTCCATAAGATGCAACTTTCTAAAAATTTTTGTATTAAAAATTTGTCATTTTACAATAACAAAAGTTTCTGGTTTTCCCAAACCAGTCAATGGAAGAAAAACAACCCAAACAGGTCCAGAATGGCCCTCTTGCCTTCAAATCTGTAACTCTGCTCATGGCAGTTTCCAACCCCTTCTGGCCTCTTTGAATGGCGTATTTAAACTTCTAAAAAAATTGTTTCTCCTTCCATGACGGTTCGTTTCATTTTCCAATGGTTGTTCGTTTCACCTTCCCTGACTGTTCGTTTCATTTTCCAATGGTTGTTCGTTTCACCTTCCCTTGTGCATGCATGTGCTTTGGTTTCCATTTTGTGGCCCTTCATCGCAAAAATGTAACATGTCGCGATATCGTGACACTTTTGCCTCCTTGCTCTCTTTTGTTGCTTTTAGCCGCGAGAATGTAACATGTCGTGATATCGCGACACTTTTTCTTTTGGCCGCGACAAATGCAACATGTCGCGATATCGCGACACTTTTTCTCTTTTGGCCATGACAATGCAACATGTCGCGATATCGTGACACTTTTTCTCTTTTGGCCACGAAATGCAACATGTCGCGATATCGCGACACTTTTTCTCTTTTGGCCGCGAAAATGCAACATGTCGCGATATCGCGACACTTTTTCTTTTGGCCGTGAAAATGCAACATGTCGCGATATCGCGACACTTTTTCTTTCTTTTGGCCGCGAAAATGCAACATGTCGCGATATCGCGACACTTTTTCTCTTCTCTTTTGGCCGCGAAGATGCAACATGTCGCGATATCGCGACACTTTTTCTCTTTTCCTCTCTTCGCTTTGGCCGAAAATGCAACATGTCGCGATATCGCGACACTTTTTCATCCTTGCGGTGTTTTGCCTTTTCTTTGATCTTTAGCATATGGGCCACTTCGGTCTTCTTGGAAACATGCAAAAAAGGTGGGTCCCCAATTTTGGGGTACGTTGTGGAGCAGCCACAACAGTACCATGTGGGTACATTAGCATGTACTAAATAATGTAATATACTCCAACACCCCCTATATTAAATTATTTGATTATTGAAGACTTTAGTCTTCAATCATGATATTCATATTTATCTTCATTCTTCAAATGACCTTGTAATGCATGTGATATTTTGCTTTAGCTTCATCAGGTTCATCTTCTTGCTTGAATTCTGCTTTGATTTTATCATTAGCTTCATGTTGTTCAATCTTTGTAGCATCAATATTACAAGCCTCTTGAACTCTTTCATTATCATTAGATTTTTGCAAAGGTATATTTCCTTTGACTTTGTCCTTAGAATCATATGATTCTTTCTTTTCCTATATAGTAACTTTTGAACATTCACTTAGAGCATCATAATAAATTCCTAAGTTAGATGAACTTGGAATATCAATACTGCATGAAGAATGAAATATCCTTTCTAGAAATGATCCATCTATTTCCACTTTCTTCTTAAGGGTTTCAATCACCTATTTTTATTTCAACATCTCATATTTATGAATCTTAAGTGAAAGTAATGCTACATACATTATGCTACATATATATATATATATAGGTATCATAATATTATAGGTATTGGGCAGTAAATTATTGAGAGAGCAAGAGACCTCCCGCTTTGGGCGGGATGTCACCTTTTCAAATTCTTGCTCCCTCCTTGGATATTCATGTGGATTTTTTAGGTGGATCTCTTACTTTCCTATGGATTTCCAGGTAGATATCTTATTTTTCTAATAGATCTCCTGCTTTCTTATGGATTTTCAGGCAGATCTCCTACTTTCTTGTGGATTTTTAGGTAGATCTTCTATTTTTTATGGGCTATTTGGCCTTTACTATCTTTTCTTGGTGCCTAGAGGACCTCTAGGACATTTTATGAATCTTCTTTAGGTTTTCCAAGAAGTTTTCTTGGGTGGTGTTGCTTGGTCGGACAAACTTGGTTTTTTGGCAAGGTTTGGAGGGTTTCCATTCTTGCTCGGTTTGGGAGTGGGGCTACTGGATCTCTTCCCTGCAATTTTTCCTTTGGCCATGGGAAGGTGCCATGCACTTTACTGCCTATAGGGGAAACTCTTTGTTCCTCTCCAAAACTTGGCATTGCTTCAGGATGGGCTTCGGTTCATTTGTTCTGCTTACCAAGAAGGTCATTCATTGTTTTTCTAGGCTTTGGGAGAGGCCCCAATTTTATTGCTCATAATTGAGTGTTTCCCATGGTTGGTGGTTCAGGTTTTTTGATGGATTTGTTTTATTCATTCTACTTGCTAGGATGGTCATTCACTATATTTTATAGTCTTTGGGGGAGACCCCAATCTTATCGTTCACGGTTGAATTCTTCCCGTGGCTAGCGGTGCAATATAATTGCAGTTCGTGTCTAAGATTTTTGATATATTTCTTATCTTCCTTTTCTAGTATTGGAGGGGTGGTAGGGTACCTAGGAATAGATATTTGGGGATATATTATTATATTGTATAAGGGTTGGCATGGGCCACACATAACCCAAGGTTGATTGTATTATTATAATATTATATTAGTAGTAGGTTCCCCAAAGTAGAATAAGAAGATGGATATATAAAGAAGAGATATTTGTCATTGAAATCATGATTGGAGAAGAATCGTATGTAATTATATTTGTCCACGAAGTGGCTTATGGGAATTTTCCCTCCTTAAGTGGCATCTCTCATCTTGGGAGATCTTGTGGAGTTATTCTTCCCTAAGGATTATTATTGGTGTTTCCCTACCTTAAGGGTATTATCTATCTCTCTATCATTTGTGGATTGTTATTGTGGATAATTATTTGTGGATGAATGATTTGATATTTCTACATATTGGTGAATGATTTTTATTAATGATAATAAAGTTTTGCAATAAGTGGTATCAGAGCAATGATTTTGGCAAAGTGGGGATTTTTGTGTGAAATTGCAGAATTAGGGCAAATTTTGTTTTGGAAAAATGTCTCATATTTTAGGAGCCATATCTCTGTGAAAGTTTATCCGATTTAGGTGATTCTTGGACTAGTTTATATAGAATTTGAAGAGATTTAAAATGAGTGGTCATATGAAGGACTCTGAGTAGTATTGAGAGAGATACGACCTTTTGAAGTTAGTCATTCAAAATAAGGATAGTGACGAATTTCATAGATTTTATCTAGAAGAACGTCTCATATTTCAGAAGTCACATCTTTGTGAAAGTTTATCCGATTCAGGTGATTCTTGGATCAGTTTGTGCATAATTTGAATAGCTTTAAAATGAGTGGTCATATGAAGAATTCTGAGTAGTATTGAGGGAGATATGACCTTATGAATTCAGCCATATAGAACAAGGGTAGTGAAAAATTTTCAAGTCACAATTTTTTTAAAAGATGAAATTTGTTTAGTTCGAGTAAGCAAATTAGTTGCACATTATTTTTTTTGGAAGAAAAATTGCAGATCTAGTTATCTATGTGGATTTTTAGCTTCAAATTAGTGGGAAGATATTTATTTCCATAAAACCCTAGTTTGCATTAGGGCATGATATATATTACCAAAAACCCTAGTTGCATTAGGGCATCAACTATGGCATGGGAAAGGTTTAATGGAGAAAATGATATTGATGCTAGAGAATGGTGGAAAAAGTTTATATCTCTACATTGTAATAATTATTTCTGGAAAGTCAACCTTCAATTGAGTCTTTATGGGGAAGCTTGGTCTTGGTGGAAATTTTTTTCTAAAGAAAGGAATGATGAATACACTTGGGATGAAATAGAGCATGCATTATTGAGTAAATGGGATCCATATAAAAATATAGCTAGTTTGAAGGTCACCATCAAGGATTATGAAGAAGAAATAATTATGCTTCAAAAATAACAAAAGAAAATAAAAAGAGAGCTAGAAAATTTCAAAGAAGGGGTAGAAGATAAAAAATATGTTAGTATGCAAACAAATGAAACCATACCTTTGGTAGAAGATAAAATTAAAAATGGACAAAGGGATTTGTTTGAATCTAAAAATTCTATTTTACAAGTTCATGGAAGCATTAAAAAAGAACAAGTTATTATTTCCATTGAACCTAGTAGCATATATAATTTTATTAATATTGCCTTGGCTAAGAGGTTGCAAGTTCAAGCAACAAAAATTAAGGGCACACATATTGAGGGTGAGAATGTTTAGATTTTTGAATATTTGAATATCACCATGGATAAATATGTTTTACATTCAGATTTTCATGCTATTCATATGGATGATGAGGATATTGTTCTTGGTTATCCTTAGTTAGATTCTTTGGGTACTGTTAACATTAATGTGCAAAAGAAGTTTATGAAGTTATGGTACAGGAAAAAGAAGATAACATTGCAGGTTATTTCTCAGCTTAAGGAGCAAGGATCCAAGGTTAATCAAGAAGTGGTTGTAGAGAAACAAATTGAAGAACCTGAAAAAAAATCCAAGAAGGCAGTAGCAGCAAAAGAGTCCATGGAAGAAGTAGCAGCAACTGATTCAATGGAAATAATAATAACAAAATCCAAGGAAGCTTTGATAGAAGAGCACAGGAATACACCAAACAAAGATAACATGAAAGAACAATATGTAGAAGAATTTAAAATAGTGGAGCCAAATGTTGAGAAGTCAAAGAAGTTAGAACATCAAGTTAAGGTTGCACCATATCACCATCCACACCACCATAAGCAACAACAATATCAGGGGCATGGTTCAAAGCAATAATATTATGGTTCTATATGGAATCATAAGGGCACCAACTATGGCAGTGTTTGGCAGAGAAAGCATAGTGATCATGGTTTTTAGAGTGGTTCATCAACATCAAGGAACAAGTGGACCCATCATTCAAGTTATCAAAATACAACAGTAGAAGCGTGGAGCCAAAAAAGCAGATTTGGATACTCAAGTAACAAAATGGCACACTAGCATCAACGTGTTTCACTTGGATGTAGGGATGATTGAGATTGTTACCAATTGATAACATTGCTTAGAAAATCATATGATCATGTTTCTTCATATGTTTTAGGACAAAACATTTGTAATGAGGGTGGCATGGTAGGGTACCTAGGAATAGATATTTGGGGATATATTATTATATTGTATAAGGGTTGGCATGGGCCACACATAGCCCAAGGTTGATTGTATTATAATATTATATTATATTTTATTATAATATTATATTAGTAGTAGGCTGCCCAAAGTATAATAAGAAGATGTATATATAAAGAAGAGATATTTGTCATTGTAATTATGATTGGAGAAGAATCTTATGTAATCATCTTTGCCCACGAAGTGGCTTATGGGACTTTGCCCTCCTTAAGTGGCATCTCTCATATTGGGAGATCTTGTGGAGTTATTCCTTACTTAAGGATTATTATTGGTGTTTTTCTACCTTAAGGGTATTATCTATCTCTCTCTCATTTGTGGATTGTTATTGTGGATAATTATTTGTAGATGGATGAATGATTTTATATTTCTGCATATTGGTGAATAATTTATGTTAATGATAATAAAGTTCTGCAACAAGGGGACCATGTGCTACATTGTATTGTAGAAGGGTTCCATGGGTTTTTCTCTGGTGGTAGAGTTGGGGCTTTTTTGAAGATTTACGAGTACTTTGTGGGTGGTCCTATCTACAACTCTTTCTAGTCTTGATGGGGACCATGCATTAATTGTTCACTGTAGCAAAAATATTCTTAACATTATATTGTACCTGATATTATTCTTTCTTTTGGGGCATCTTCTTTACCAGGTTCTATTTTTGGCTGTGCTTCACCTTTCTTCACTAGGATATCTCATGGCCTGTAGTGATCTCCTTCGACTATTCCATTTTTAGGCCTATGGATGATCCTACATGGACTATCTTTACGGATCTACTCGGTGCTAGTATTTTTAACACTAGGTCTTGTGGAGTATTCTATGTATTTGGCCTTTCAAAATAGTGTGTTTTTCCTAGGCGAAAAAACCTTTTTTCAAAAAAAATTAATTTTAATTTTCTTGGAAAGGCTTTTATGGATGGTCCAATGCTATTTTGCGGATGACCCTCGGCTATTTTGTGGATGGTTCTATGCTGGTTTATGGGTGGTCCCATTTCTTTTGTGGATGATCCCATTTATCTTGTGGATGGTCTCGTTTCTTTTGCACATGGCCTTGCACTGTATTGCTTCATTTTTTTCTTTGGGTCTTCTAAAACTGTGAGGTTTTCTCCTATGTGGGAAAACCCTTTTCAAATTTATGTGTAACTGTGAGGTTTTCTCCTATGTAAGAAAACCCTTTTCAAATTTATGTGTAACTATGAGGTTTTCTCTGCTACCCCTGCAAAGGATTTTCTTCTTAGCTTGTGAGGCTTCCTCTCTTGCTCTTGCGTGGGCTTCTCTTTTTTTAGTTTAAGCTATTTATCTCCAATAGCCCAAGAGGGCATGTTTCTTCAGCTATATTTCATTTGGGAATTCCTCTCCCAACCCTCATATTTCCATAAAAGGTTACGGTTTCCTTTCAAAATCTCTATTTACCAATAAAAAATAAGAATATTATAGGTATCATAATATTATCCTTTCCTCTTCTCTTTGGCTGCGGTCTTCCATCTTGTCGCGATTTTGCGACACCTTTTCTCTTTGGCAGTGGTCTTCCATCATGTCGTGATTTCGCGACACATTTTTTCTTCGACAGCGGGATTCCATAAATGTCATGATTTCGTGACTCTTTTTCTCTTCGACAGCGGTCTTACTTCTTGTCGTGATTTTGCGACACCTTTTCTCTTCGGGCGCGATGTCTCTTCTTGTCACGATTTCGTGACACCTCTTCTACCCTGTCATGGTTTTGCTTCATGTCGCGATTTTGCGACTCTTCTTCTCTTCTGGCTCCAACCCATCAACTTGTCACGATATCGCGACACTTCATTTCTTCTGGCAGCAACCTTTCAACTTGTCACGATTTCACGACACCTTCCCTCCTTCGGCTCCGATGGCGCTTCTTGTCACGATTTTGCGACATCCCTTCTTCTCTTGGCTGCAACGGTGCATCTTGTCGTGATTTCGTGACATCACCAAACTGGTTGCGTTTTTGCGACTCCTTTCCTCATGGGAAGGTTTGCTCGCTCTTTTATCTTTAGACCATATCGGTCGCTCTAGATTTCATGTAATTCCTCTTGTACAAGGTTCAGGGACCTTTCAACACCCTTTCTACCAATCAAAAAAAATATTATCCTTTCCATCATCAATTGCTTCAAATGTTTCAAAATTTCCTTCTATAGCTTCACTATAGATGAATTTTGAAACTTTATTTATATTTCCTTCAAAAATTTCAATCAAATTCTTAATCCCAAAGTTTATGACATCTATTTTTTCCTTTTTGATCATAGACTCCATATCCATAAAATTTGTATTTTTTGAAATCTAAGTTTAAAATTAATTCAAAGTTTTTTATTTTAATTCCTATAAAGTAGTAAACCTTATGTATCGCTAAATTTAGAAACTAATAATAAATTTTGCAAATTTATGTTTTCCTAATTTTTGAAGTTGAAAACCTTTTATCTCCCAAGTAAACAAATTTGCAATAATTCAAAAGACTTTTTAATTTTCAATTTTCTCAAAATATAAAACCAAATAAAACTTAAAAACTTGAAATATGAAAAACTTTAAAAAATCAAATAACTTAGTTGTAAACCTTATTAATCCAAACTTATTAAATAATACTTTCAAAATTTCTAACCTCCTTATTACTCATCTTATAAACACACAAACTATCAAACCCTACTTTTATTAATCTTATCACTCCAAATATAAGCACTTAAAATACTTTAATCAATCCTTACATATTTATCCTACCTTTAAAAAATAAAAAAATTACTCCAAACAATACCTATAACTCCTAATATGAACCTAATCAAATATCAAATATTAAAATTTAATCAAACCCTAACCTTTTATGAACACTTTCCAACTGTGCATGTCTTCTTCGTACGTCTTCGCTGTTGGTTGTTTGAATTGCTTGTGTAAATATTATAATGCTCTTTTCAAATTTTGAAGGCATTGGAAACAATGCTCCACATGGAGACTTGCATGGAGATGTTTCCCTTCTCCTAAGCGTAACAACTCACTCAAACCTTGTTTGTTGGTGCTCAACCTTCTTGCACTTTACAATTCCTTCCTTGGAATTATATATTGATCAAGGGCACTTAGATTATCATTATAATATATTAGAATACCTTCAATTGGTACTTAGATGGTGATTTGAATCTCAAGATTTTGGTTAGACGTTAGAATATCCAAAATTTTATTGTGTAACTCCTAAAATGCATTGACTGTAGGAAACACTTTAGCTTCCTTTCTCTTGAGAAGCAATGCACTCAAAATTTCTAGAATTCTTATGTATTGATGAATATAATCCTATAACTCTAGTCTACATTATTTAGCTTACCATATTCTTCTATCAAGGGTTATCAAGTTCTTTAACTTGTGCTTGTGATGCCCAATTCTTTCTACTTGAATTATCTCATTCTTTTTCCTTGAACCTTCTCGTTCTTTTGCTTATGCTTTAAAACTTCAATGTCACATTTGTAGTAAACAATTTTGCTTTCCCTATGGGAAACCTTATTATTTCTAATAGGGGCCTTAAAATTCTTCTATCATAGGCCTCTTAGCTTACCTTTGAATGTAGGTCCATTTCTATTCTGCACTTTGTATCTCAGCCTCTAAGTACTCAATATTTTAATCCTTTTATTTTTTTGAATATATCTTATGCTCTCCTTTACTCTATATATATCTTAGGCTCTTATTTCCTCTGAATATATCTTGAGATTTATTCTCTTATTATTTGAATATATTTTCTTGCAGACTTCTTTCTATTTTACCTCGAGCCTCTCTATATGATCACTTTCTACATTTATGCAGACCTCCTTCTTATTTTAATAATGGTCACTTTATTTCATCTTAAACAAATGTATATCCAATTCTATATATGGATCTCTTTTATTTCCACTTATAAGAGCCTTAATTATTCTATATGGACCTCTTTATTTGAAGGGTCTCTATTCTTCAATTTTTTTTCTCTTGGGTCAATTTCTTCTATATCTGAATCATATTAATATCTTGCAACTCTTATCTATTGTAAATTCAATACTTGAAGTTAGATTTACCTTATATTTCTTAAAGAATGATATCCTTGTCTTCTTTCTTTTGTTTTTATCTCTTTATCTTAGGAAGATCTGTTAGCATAATGTATTTAATCACATGTTTATATTACATTATGGCAAGGGTGGTAAAACATCGCTCGTAGGCGCTCTCCAGATTAAGTGGTTACACAACCACTTTGGTGGTTCCATAACCACTTAGAAACTACCAATGTATATTTATTACCATAAATATTCAATACATGCTATTGCTTCGTCTAAATTCTACATGGTACCAGAGCTACGGTGATCGGGCGTTGGGAAGGTAGTTTCTAACCAAATGTAACTACTCCAACTACAACAAAGTGAGGCAATCTTGGGAACCACGATGGGAGCAAGGCTCGTAGAAGGCTATGCGGGAGCAAGGCTTGCAGAAGGCTGAAGCAAAGCACATGAAATGAGGCCATAGGAAGGCACACAAAGGATAAAAACACACATAGAGTGAGGTCAGAGGATGACACATAGAAGACAGAACAAGCCACACGTGAAGGACCATGTTAGATCGGGAGACACGTGGGAAGAAGACACGCATTTTGAGAGCCACATCGAGATGAGAGACACATGGGCAGACAAGATAGAAGACACACATTTCGAGAGCCACATCGGATGAGGGACACACATTTCAAGGTTCTGGTAGAGGCAAAAGGAGGGGACTGGTTACCCGAAGGCAACCGAGAACAATAGTGCATTTCAAGCACTATTAAACAACCTCACTACCGTAGCATAGTGCATGTGGGATTTTTTTCCACTGTGCACTGACTGTAAGTAAAGAAGGACCCCTTCCTTCTTTGTTCTCGATGCGCCCTCCAACGTGAGTGGTTTGTATGTTGCATGTTTGGTGAGAGGTCACCAGTTCAACTCCCATCGGGAGTTCTTTTTTGACATCCCAGATGTCGGATTGACGCCCTTGACACCTCGGACGTCGGATTGATGCCTTGCGAAGGCCCGTAATGTCTCCAGATGTGATAGTGACACCCTGCGACGTCGGATTGATGCCCTACGAAGTTGGATTGATGCCCTAGCCAAAGTTTTTTGATGCCAACAACAAAAATTGTAATTTTTATCAAATTTTTGACATTTTTTTGTCAAAGAAGGTGATAGCAATTTTTTTTCATCATCAAACCAGCAGAGGTGTCCAATTTTTTGAGGTATTCTTCCCTCCTTATGCATTTACTTCCTTTCCAAGTTTATTTTTGGAGGGATAAGTCATTTTTTTTGGAATTTGAAAGGATCCATTTTTTTCTCTTTGTTTATTTTGCAAAAAAAAGGGGGATATTTAGCATTTCTTTTTTGCAAAATTCTAAGACAAAGGGGGGAAAAATTCAAAAACAAAAGGGGGAATTTGTGGAAAAGTGAATTTTATTATCAAAAAAAATTGGCATTGTAATAGGTGCATTTTCGATGGAAATCGACACCTACAATATTTAAATTTGTGGGCATTTATGGTTGTATTTTGCATTTAAATTTCCTGTTTTCTTGCATTAACAATCATACAATAAAGCAAAAGAAAAGACCCCAAATTTATACACCTATTTGTGTAATTTATTGCACAACAACGTTCGGTATCTACGATACCTTTGGTCCACACTTACAGGTAATGTTGTCGTGCTTGGACTACTATATCTAACGCCTAAAATAGCTGCAACAATGACGTCTGAGCTTGTTCTCTATCAATCATCGGGGATAAATAAGGCAAACTAGTTTTGATATTCACTCCATTATTACCCTAATCATTATTGTTGTTAGACGTAAATCCTGACGAAGTGAATTCCAAAGTGTTTAGGGGAAGTTACGCCCCATGCATGAGGAAGGACCTTCTATGGTAGGTGTCATAAATAAAATGATTCCCTTTCAGTATCACCTAAGTTCCATGTATCGTTCTACTCTTATATATACTTATAGTCTCCCTCACGTAAGGGCGGGTATATATAGAGGAGTTTCGATATAAAGGCTTGGCAGGTATAAAGAAAGGGGGACCATTTGGTGTTATAAGGAACCTTCACAATGGCCTCTGTTCACAAATATCTCTCAGATTCACAATTGTTGAAAGGTTCTAATTTCACACCATGGAAGAATAAGATGCGTGCTATTCTTCAAGTGGAAGATTTGTGGGATGTAGTGACATGCACTACAAAACGCCCTACAACAGTAGGAGCAGATCAAGAAGAGTTTGATAAGAAGGACAAAAGAAGTCTCATGTTTATCTTGCTTGCTACTACAGATGAGATCCAACCCCATATCTGTGATGCCAAAACTAGTAAGGAAGCTTGGGATGCTTTGATTACTATTTATGAAGGAAAGAATCGGTCCACTATTCTACACCTTCAAACTCAACTTCATACACTCTGTATGAATTCTGGTGAGACAGTTGATCTATTCCTATGCAGAGTGGCAGAATTGAAAGCAAAATTAAATACTATGGGACAACCAGTGGATGATACTCTCTTGACTTCTGTCATCTTGAGAGCATTGTCTGAGTCCTATAAAGTGTTGATAACCTCTCTTAATGTATCTGGAAGACAAGTATCTTTTGTGGAATTGGTGAATTTGCTTCAAACTGAGGAGGCAAATCAGATTCAGAAGGATGAAGTGCCAGATAATGCCCTCTACACCACACAAGGGGGTAAGAAACAAGGTCAGTTTCAAAAAGGAGGGTCCTCATCAAAGGGCAAAGGAAAACAACATCAACAGAATGACAAACAATATTGCAAGATTTGTGATATGAATAACCATGACACCAATAGGTGTTGGTTTAAGAACAAGCAACAAAATGACCAAGGTCATAAGAAAAAGATAAAAGGGAAATACAAATCACAGAAAAAACATAAGCAACCCAAGGGACATGTTGCTTATGCCGAATCAAATTCAGACTCAGAGTCTGCAGAATCTGACTCAGACTCTGAGAGAGCACACAAGGTGCTCATGACTCATACTTCATCTCTATAGCTAGATGATGTATGGTATATTGATTCAGGAGCTAGTAAGCACATGATTGGCGATAAATCATGGTTTGAGATATTTGAGGAGAAAGAAGGTAAGCCAGTCACCATTGCTGACAATCAAGTCTACCAAGTGAAGGGTGAAGGTGATGTTTCTATCACTCTTCTAGATGGCAAATGTCATATTGAAAAGGTACTCTATGTTCTTGGATTGGCTAATAATTTGTTGTCAGTCCCTCAAATGTTGGATCGAGATATGGATGTTGTGTTCCGTGTTGCCAAAGGAAAAAAGATATGTTTTATAACCCACAAAGGAAAACATGTAGCAACCGGATCCTACAAGCATGGCTTGTTCATTTTAGATGTTGTTTCCACACCTCATGTTGCCCTAGTGGAAACTACAAAGGAAGCTACTTCTCTATGGCACAAAATATATGGGCATCTCAGTTTAGGCTATTTGCTCGAGTTGAGAAAATATGAGATGGTGAGAGGACTTCCCAACCTTTCATACACATTGCTCGTATGCTCGGATTGCTTAGCAGGGAAGCAACACCGAGTCCCTTTTGAAGCTAGCTCTTCAAGAGCTATGAAACCCTTGGAGTTGGTACACACCGATATGTGCGGTCCTATGCCAAATAGTTATGGTGGAAAGAGGTATTTTTAGTTGTTTTTTGATGATCACTCATGGAAGATGTGGGTTTTCTTTCTTCAATTGAAGTCTGAGGTATTTCTGTACTTTCAGTAGTTCAAGAAACTTGTTGAGAAAGAGTCAGGGTGTTTCATCAAGACCCTCCGCTCAGATCGAGGGGGGAATATACCTCCAATGAATTTTCATCATTTTTGAAAGAACATGGGATTAAGCGATAGCTGACTACAACTTATACTCCCCAGAAAAATGGAGTTGTTGAGAGGAGGAACCGTTCCATCATGGAAATGAGTCGTTGTATGATTTCAGGAGCACATCTTGAGCAATAATTCTGGGCAGAAGCAGTGAATACAATAGTGTACCTCCTAAATAGAGCTCCCACAAAGGCTCTACAGGGCAAGACCCCACAAGAAGCATGGAGTGGTAAGAAACCATCCATTTCTCATCTAAGAGTTTTTGGATGTAAAGCTTTCATGCACATACCAAAACAAAAGTGAAAGAAGTTAGATGAGAAAACCCTGCAATGTATTTTTCTTGGTTACGATGAGCATTCAAAAGGATATCGATTGATAAATCCAATAACCAAGAAAACATACACTAGTAGAGACATGGTATTTGATGAAGCTTTCACATCCGATATCACATCTACAGATGTATACCTTGAACAAGTAGAAGAACCTAAGAAGGAAAGTACTTCCCCAAAGAAGAAGATTCCCAAGTGGTATACCAATACATTGAGAGATTCTAAGTTGAATTCACTTCCAGATCTAACTCTAGATCGACCTTGTACTCATAGTATGACTCAGTAGAAGAGAGTAGAGGCATCAACTTCAGAAGTTGATGAGATTTACCAATAGTTTGATAAACTATCTATGGATGCAAAGGAAGATAGGGAAATGGATATGGAGGATGAGAGGGTTTATTTGACAATATTGGATGAAAATGAACCTACAACAGTTCAGGATGCACTTAGTAAGCCTCAGTGGAAGGCTGCTATGGAAGCAGAACATACATATCTCATGAAAAATCATACATGGAAGCTAGTAAATATGCCTTCAGGAAAGAAGCCCATTGGCTACAAATGGGTATTCAAAGTGAAGTATAAGGTAGATGGTACTATTGATAAGCATAAATCCCATCTTGTTGCAAAGGGCTATGCTTAGAAAGAAGGCATAGATTATGAAGAGACTTTTGCCCCTACTACAAAAATGACTACCATACGAGTACTTTGTGCCATGGCAGCTCAGTTTGGGTGGAAGTTACATCAGATGGATGTAAAAAGTGCTTTCTTGAATGGTGACCTACAAGAAGAAGTGTACATGATCCAACCAGAAGGATTTGTTGTTGAAGGGCAAGAACATAAAGTTTGTAAGTTGATCAAATCCTTGTATGGGCTGAAACAAGCTCCTCGAGCTTGGTACATCAAAATCGACAGTCACCTAATGCAACATGGTTTCCAAAGAAGTCCATCAGATGCAAATCTCTATATAAAGAACAATGGTTCTGACATAGTGATTTTGGTGCTATATGTAGATGATCTGATCATAATAGGCAGTTCAGAGAGTATGATTGATACAGTGAAAAATGATCTAAAAACATCCTTTGAAATGACAGATCTAGGACTTCTTCACTATTGTCTTGGTTTAGAAGTGACTCAAAAGAAACATCATATCAGAGTTACCCAAAAGAAATATGCCAAGACATTGATTGATAAATATCGCATGACTGACTGTAAGTCTAAGGCTACTCCAATGGAGGCTGGACTTAAGCTATCTCGATATGATCAATATCCACAAGTAGATAGCACTCTCTATCATCAACTGATTGGGAGTCTCATCTATCTTACTAATACCAGGCTAGATCTTAGTTTTGCTATGGGTTATCTTTCATGGTTCATGCAGGACCCAAAGGTGAGTCATTGGAAAGTAGCAAAAAGAGTTCTTCATTATGTCCGTGGTACAACAAATTTTGGCTTGGAATACAAAATGAATAACAAGTTCTATCTACAAGGATACACGGACTCTGACTATGTTGGATCCATTGATGATCGAAAGTCAACTTTTGGTTACATTTTTCATCTTGGATTTGGTCTTGTCTCTTGGCACAGTAAGAAGCAGTAGGTGGTTGCTATCTCTTCTACAGAGGTAGAATATCGTGCAACTAGTGGAGTAGTCTATGAGATAATTTGGTTAAGTCACATTCTTACAAATATGGGCCTTCCAAAGAACCTTCCACTTCATTTGTTTTACGACAATCAAGGTGTTTTGAATCTTGTCAAGAATCCAAATTTTCATGATCGCACCAAACACATCAACACTAGGTGTCATTTCATTCGAGATGAAGTTCCAAAGCATCATATACAACTCCAATACATTCCCACTGATGAGCAAGTTGCAAATATCTTCACCAAGGCACTTGCACGTGTCAAATTTGAATTGTTTCACAATGCTCTTTGCAGTTGCCAATAATGTAATAAGGGGGGATGTTAGCATAATGTATTTAATCACATGTTTATATTACATTATGGCAAGGGTGGTAAAACAACGCTCGTAGGTGCTCTCCAGATTAAGTGGTTACACAACCACTTTGGTGGTTCCATAACCACTTAGAAACTACCAATGTATATTTATTACCATCAATATTCAATACATGCTATTGCTTCATCTAAATTCTTTAAGCTCTAAATTCTTCTCAATATGCTACTATATTTTCCTCTACACTTAGATGATAAAATTCTTCTCTATCCTTTGTAGGAAGCTTCTCATACTTTTGCTACTTAATATCTACTACACTCTTTCTTCTATATTGTTAAGGTGACTTGAAGTTCCTATATCTTCAACTTTCTTCTGGTAATAATCAATGTCAAGGGATATCTATGTCTCTTAATCCTTTATCAATGTCAAGTTGATGTTGAATGTCCGTGAATATTCTATTAATATTGAGGTAATATACCCAAATATTCTATCAATGTCAAGGTGACATTGAATATCCCTAAATCTTCTATTAATGTCAAGGTGATGTTGAATATCCCTAAATCATCCATTATTTTCAAGGTGACTTTGAATGCCTTTGTATCTTCTAAAAAATTTCAAGGTTTATCAATGATCTTGAATCCTCTATTAATATCAAGGATTAGCAGTGACCCTGAATTCTCTATCAATGTCAAGGGTTGGTTATGGCCTTGAATTATCAACTATCTAAAATTTGATTCACCTATCAATATAGTTGAGTCCTAGTATTCATTGGTTATTCTTCAACCATGGAAATACCCTAGCCTATCTACTCAATATGACCTTCAAATAGAGTTTGAGTCTCACTACCTTCAAAGTGGAAAAAATCTTAATCAACTTTATCAAACTGGATATAATCAAATTTTTAATAGTGGCTAAAAAAATCTATCAATATGGATAAATTTTGGTGGTAGCTTTGATACAACTAATGGTTTTTTAAGCCTTAATACTATCACAAATATCATAGGATCAAATATAATATAGCCACAATATAATAAGGTCAAGATAATGATAAGAGTAGAATAATATGAGCAAATTAATATGTAATAGAAGGCTTATAATATATCAAATAACATTCAATAATATGCAATAATTTGAATGTAAATAGCCTTAATCAACATGTACTAAGCATGTAATACAACTTACAATATTAATTGCTCAAAATGTATGTAATATTTATTACTCTTCTGTTTCTCTTACAAAGCAATATTTGTAATTATATTTATCTCTTCATAATGTGATGATATATTCCTCTCTCTATATCTATTATGGAGTATTATCTCTATAGCCATAGTAGTATGACTCTTTGGATACTTGACTATTTCTTTCCATATGCCAAGTCTCATGACTCTTGGCTTCTCTACTTGACACTTGCATACTTGATGAACACTTGACTCTATATTGTATGTACACCTATACATGACTCTTACACTTCTATAACTTTCACACTTGTGCACATATAATCTACTTACACTTGAACACTAACTCACATGACACTTATGCATTTCCTACATATTACAACTTTACATGACACATGTGCATTTCTTGCACATTCACACTTACATAAAAGGGAAAATATAACTCACACTCTAAACTATGACTTAAAACTAATCTATTATTTACATATGTAACATGAAGGTACCATGGGGGTACATTAGCATGTACCAAATAATGTAATGTACTCCAACATAGAGAAATATAGTCTTAAGAAGTACATTCATAGAGAAAGAATTCTAGTTAAAGTAGGGCTGATAAAGAAAAATACATAGTCTTGGCCTTTGATTTAGTAAGAACCCAAAAGATATTGAAGATTAAGCTATTAGTATACAAGTCTCTACTACATCAAAAGAAAGAGAGCATCATCAGAAGAAGACTAGACAAGTATTTATGCACTACCCTAAAGCACCATTATCATGAGAAAAAAATTTCGGTAGGTATACTAGAACTATCCTAGGATTATTAAGAGAAATATTGCTAAGGTGTAAGAAAAACTATCTTGAGTAAACAACAAAATAAATTGGATAAGGATAAGAATTTATAAGTAGATAGAGTCTAATATCATTAGAAGATGGACAAAGCTAAGCACCACTAGTAGAGAGAGTCTACAATGAATAGTTGTAAGCATTATCAAGGTGAAAGTGGAATAGAGAGCTATCAAGGCAAAATCAGACCAAAGATCTATCAAAGAGAAATGAAAGAAAGAGTTATCAAAATGAAAGTATAATAGAGAGCACTACTATAATGTTAGTAAAATATTAAAATATGGTAATACCAGTGTCATATTGAGCACCTCCAATAGAATACAATAATAGGAGAGAATTATCCAACACCTCCAATAGAAGTCAATAGAAGGAGAGAATTATCTAAATAATATCTATAAGGATTATATTAGCAAATATATTGCATCCTCTAAACACCAACTCCATTCATAAGGATGAGGAGGAACACAACATACAACACAAAATCATTGTCCAAAGCATTTGTTTCTTCTTCATATAGAATAAGGGGAGGAGACCAACATGAGGAAAATGATAGAGCAAAGAGACCAACGTTTCTTCTTCATAGAGAAAAAGGTGAGGAGACTAGTGTGAGAAGAATAACAGAGTGAAGAGACCAACGAAGAAGGTAAGGAGACCAACATGAGGAAAATGACAAAATGAAGAGATCAACGAAGAAGTTGAGGAGATCAACATGAGGAGAATAGTGTAGTAAGTAGATCGACATACACATAATACCTACAAGAAGTAATGTCAAGTAATGGAGAAGTAATATTGCTTGCATTATCTATATCCATTTGAATAAACATTTCTCGAAGTCAAATACTCAAAGGCCGTTATCATAGAAAGAAGCCAATGTAATGCTACTTACTACTAATAAAAAACATGTAGAGTTCCACATGGAATTAGGGTTTAGACTAACACATTTAAACAAGGACTACTTAAATTGGAGTGTAGATCTATTAGTGCATCCAATGAGAAAGCAAAGTAAGAATAAAATGCAAGTGGATCAAGGTGATAATTAAGGTTAGTTAAAATTAAAATTTTTGAATGCTTTAATTGGAGTCATAAGTTAGTAAGATTTAGGAGTTATAAGGAGATTATAATTTAATTAGTTGGAGTTATAAGGTTTATATAGAGATATAAATTTTTATTTTGAGTTTTTAAAAGTGTGGAGTGATAAGGGTTTCTAATTCAATTAGTTTATTTGATTTAATTGTTTAAATATTTTAGTATTTGAAGTTCTTCAATTTTTGAGAAAATTTAAAATTATAAAGGATATTAGAAATTTTCAAAATTTTACAAATTTAAAATATTAGGGAGTTAAAAGGTTTTCTACATAAAAGGTTTAGAAAATTTAGAATTTGCAAATTTTATTATGTAATTTGGGAGATATAAGGTTTATTACTTCAAAAGAAATAAATCATAGAACTGATTCATATTATGGAAGAAATTATTGGAAATGCATTCAATAAAGATAGTGATGAAATGGTGAACAAATTACAGTTTTATTCTCAAAATTTGATAGATGATATTGATGAAAAATAAGAAGATACTAGAATGGATAAAAAATACACTTAAGAATTCAAGATCACAATCTAGTAGTTTAACAAAATCAAATTCTATAACATGATCTATAACTACTCAAAGTGCCATAAATTGCAAACTCATTTATAAGAAAAATAAAGGAAGAATAGTCCTAATAGTGCATCAATTGTTATGTTATTTTCTTAAGAAGATAAAATTTATTAGAGTACTAGCAAGGAAGCATAAATAAAATAAAATACATTACATTTAGTTGAAGTGTGGTTATTGCAATAGAATTGGTCATGAAAAAGCTAATTGCTAGAAACTTTATCCATGCAAATTTTGTGGAAGAAAATCTCATTCTCTAGCATTTTGTTGGTACAAAGGAAAATATTGTGGAAGATTTGAAAGAATGCTATTATTAAAATTAGACAACCTTTTTCAAAAACTTATTTCTGAAGCATTTTCTAATAGTAGAGCAAAGTGTTCAATTTTTGAAATACAGGACAACATTGAAGGTAAAACATTTTATGATAAAATATTTAGAAAAAAAGGAAAAAATAAATGGATCAAATATGATCCAAATTTATCTTACAGAGTAACCAGGAATGAACCATATATTAGAGATTAAATAAGTTCAAGTTATCTATGAACATGAACCTAAAGAAGGAGCTCAAGTGGTTCATGAACAAGATAAAGAAAATACAAAGACTAAAGATCCAAAGAATGAAGATAAAGGAGAAATCGAAGCAAAAATCAAACAAGAAGTTGAAGATGAATCTCAAGTAGAGGTTCATGAACAATGCAAGGTCACATGAATATTGAAGATAAATATGAAGATCAATATTGAAGACTAAAGTCTTCAATAACCAAATAATGTAATATAGGGGGTGTTGAGGAATATTACATTATTTAGTACATGCTAATGTACCCCCATGGCACCTTCATGGTAAAATTGTAAGAATTTAATAGATTAGGGTTGAGTCTATAGTTTATGAGTGTGATTTATATTTTTCCTTTCATGTAAGTGTTAATGTGTAGGAAATGCATGAGTGTCATGTAAGTTAGAGTGCAAGTGTAGATTGAGAGAATTGTACACAAGTATTGTGTATGTAAGTGTGCAAATATGTAATGTGAGAATGTGCACAAGTGTATTATATTAGGAGTGCATGTAGAAGTGTAAGAGTCTTGTAGAAGTGTGCAAGTGTTATAGAGTTAAGTGTGCATGTAAGAAGAAAGTGAAGAGTCTAGTATGTAAGTGGCAAGATGATAAGCCAAAGGTCATGAGACTTGTCACATGGAAAGCAATAGTCAAGTACTTGGAGAGTCACATTACTATTATGGAGACAATGCTCTATAAGAAAGCAATATAATGAGAATCTAAATATATGATTGTAAGAGAAAGAAAAGTAATAAAGCTTGTATACAGATTTTGAGAAATTAATATTATAAGTTTTCTTCATGCATAGTTTATAAATGATTTAGGCCATTTACATTCATATTTTATCATATAAGTGAATGCTATTTTATTTATTATTTTGGCCTTGATATACATTAAATTTCTCATATATTATTATACTATTCATTATTGATATTTTGACCTTTAATATTGTGGCTTCTTTATATTGGTACTTGTGATATTTTGGGGTAGTAAGGATTAAAAATCCAATAAATGAACCCCCAAGTATATAGGGAGACCCCCTAGGAATAATAGAAGCCTTCATCAATAGAAAGATATCAGTCATTTAAGTTTTATGATGCATCGATAAGCGGTTAGACTTAGGAAGCTACTCTCATGGCACCCTTGAAAATGGATAGTGTAGATATGGGTATGATAGAACCCTCTATAGTTAGAGCTCTGAAATAGTGGGTTTGCCACTAATCATGAAAAATATTGTATACCAAATATCCCATGAAATCAAACACACCTTCAATTAAGTTATCCTTATTGAAACCTTATTTTAAGTACTTTCCTAGTTAAAATAAAAACTATTTTTGACCATATGTAGAAAATACTACTCTACTCATAGTCTAGCAATGTAGAAAATATCTAGTGTGATAGTATAGAGAATATATAATTTGATAGTAACAATAACCGATTGTCATTCATCATAATAGTTATATGTCATTTGTCATTTTAGTAGTGTAAAAAATAACTAGTCTAATAGTCAGAGCAATCAATTATTAGTAGTCTTCCAATAGTGTCAGTAGTTAGAAAAATACACAAATTTAAAATTTATCATTTTGTAGTATAGTCCATAATAATCCTTTTTTTGAGCCAACTATTTTGATATATAACTCTAATAAACCTTTTTGGAGACCCTATAGTGACTAAAAATGGATGATGGTACTAAAGCTACCCAAGAGTTAGAGTGACTAGACAACCAGGTAAAATAAATTGAACAAAACTAGTCAAATCCTTTAGGTATTATCCAAATTAGACAATTTAGATAAAATTGATGACCTGGAGAATTTTTTAATAGGCCTAATTCAAAATATGATATTTTTGTAGGATAATCACTAGGGAGTTAAGATGGTAGTTTTAAGGGTAGAGCACAAACTACCTTACCTCTAAATACAATTCAGAGAATGCCTAAGCTAGAATTTATAAAATTTGATGGAGAGGACCCAACCAGTTGGTTGTATCTAGTTGAACAATATTTTTCTCTTCATTCCACTCATAATAAAAAGCTTGCAATTGCATATTTTAACCTAGAATAGAAAGTAGTTCAATGGTATTAATGGTTACAGAATATGCATCCAAAACTCGCTTAGGTTGAATTTGAGATAATTTTACTCATGCATTTTAGAATTAGTTATATGAATATTTCACTAGAGCCCTTGCTAAGTTAAGACAAACACCATCTATCTATGATTACTAGATAGTTTAAAATACTAGAAAATAGCACTACGAGATTAAGTATTGAGTTTTTCCAAAGTTTTCTTAGTGCGTTAAAGGAATATATCCATGCTGAAATGAATATGCTCAAGTCATATAATATGATAACAACTATAGGATTGGCTAGGCTTGCTAAAAATAAATTCATAGCATAGAGACATACAACTAAACCTCCATAAGCTCAGATCCTATTTTCATACTGTATCCCATCAAACTTAGCAACAAAAACACCTCAAGTCAAACATTTCATCTAAGAAAAATAGAGGTATGTAGGGTATGGAAACTATGTCACAACTATGATGATAAATATTCCTTGGACCATAAGTGTATATAATTACTTTATGTGGGTAAAACTTCCACTTGAGAACCACATGACAAAGGGGAGGACCATAAGGAGGAAGATCAACCTAAAGAGTCCAAACCAACAGAGGACTAACCACCTAAAATTTCAAAACATTCATTAGTTAGGATTTCTATTCCCCAAAACATGAAAGTGGTAGGGCATTTCAAGGGCCAACGACTCATAATACTCATTAATTCTGGTAGTAGCCCCAGTTTTATTGATCCTTGAGTAGTTAAAAAAAACATCCTATAACATATACTCTTGTAATTCATTTGAATTCATAATTTCCAATGGGGATACTCTACTATGCAAAGGGAAATGTAGAAGTAAAGGTGGCAATAAGTGACTAAATTTTAGGGTGAACATGCTTGTCCTTCCCTTAAGGGTTTGTGACGTTGTGTTTGAAACTCAATGGGTTAGTACCCTAGGACCAATAGTATAGGAATTTTTTAAGCTATGAATGCAATTCATCAAACATGGGAAGCAATACACTTTCCATGGTATGATCATAGGTCCTACCCAATTCATCAACTCACATTGAATGGAATTATTTTTGAAGAAATCATATTAACGGGTGGTGGAACAACTATTTATACTATAGGCTTTGAATACTAATGATACAATTCATCAAGCTAAATTATAGTAAATTATGGATAAACATGCACTTGAATTTATAGAATAATAAGGATTACCACCATGATGCACCCATGATCATACCATTGAGCTTATTATGGGAAGCTTACCATATTTATCCCTACCAGTACCTATATGTGTAGAAGTTTGAAATTGAGAAGATAGTGTAGGAGATATTATCAACAAGGGTCATTCAGCCAAGTGTTATACCATATTATTTCCTAGTAATTCTAGCTTTTAAGAAATAAGGGTCTTGGTAGTTATGCAAATTTTCAAGAGCTCAACAAAATTACCATCAAGAAAAAATTTTCCATTTTCATCATTGACGAGTTACTAGATGAACTCCATGGTGATTGCTTCTTCTCAAAGTTAGATCTTCATTCAGGTTATTTTTATATCATATTGTGATAAGAAGATACTCCAAAGATAACATTCCACACTCAAGAAGGCCAACATAAATTTATTCTCATGCCATTCGGTCTTACCAATGCGCCATCCACATTTTAGAGTCTCATGACTATAAATGTTCAATTATTTCTATGTAAACTTATTTGTCTTTTTTAATGATATTTTGGTTTACAATCATACATGGGGGTGCCATTTGAAACATTAAGACCATATATTACAACTCTTGGATGATAATCAATTGTGTTCCAAATGATATAAATGTTTTATGGGATGCAAGAAGTGGAATACCTAGGCCATATAGTTTTAAGAGAAGGGGTAAATGTGGATTTGAATGATAATCAATTGTATGCCAAATTATCACAAACCTCCTTACAAGTACTAATCCTTCAAGTTGGACTATGTATTGCAAATGATGTTTAATGCTTAGTTTTATGGTTTTAATGGTTACATGCTTTTGATATTGTATCCATTTATGCATAAGAATATGATACTACTGATGCATTGCTTGGTTGTAGGATTAGGTACTCTCATGGGTGGACAAGATTTTTGGCCATAGGGAAATGAGAGACCATATTAAAGGGGAAATGATGACCAAACGACTCAGGATAACATGAATGAATACCCTATTTTCATGTAGGTGCATTATTAATTTACTTGTTCTCCTGTTCATACCTTTGGGCTAGGAAAGTTGCTTGCAACAAGCCTCCTTAACATGATTAGATGATAGCTTAGGTCTATCTTAAATAAGGAGCAACTCATTTAGGGATAAAATGATGGTAAAAAATTTTGAGAGAGTGCATTTGTTCTTGGCATGATGTTTAGTTCTCTTTCACTTGTGATTGTGTTGCATGGTATCTTTGTTTGGACTAGATATATTTTAATCTAAAGGTTACTTCTTAGCTTTGAGAGTAAAAATATTATTTATGTTTTCTATGTTAAGCATTAATATAATGTTAGTATTAATCAATGTATATATTAATGCTATTATTTTTAATATTAATCAATAGAATGATTAATGTTAGTATTGATCTAATGCTAGTATTAGATTAATGCTATCCTAATGTTATATTTTAATATTAATCAATAGAATGATTAATGTTAGTATAATTCTAATGTTAGTATTAACCAATGGAAAGATTAAAGTTATCATAATATTAGATTTAATGATGTTGCTCTAATATCTGAGTTTAATCTAAGGAATTGATTAATGTTAAGCTAATATTAGTTCATTTAATCCAAATGATTGATTTATTTGCTTAGTCTATGGTTTTGCTTCTTCTTTTGATCTTCGTTTCTTCGAGCATTGAGGCACATTGGGCCACATTTAATCTTGTGGAGGTAGTTCCATATTGAATGCTTGGTGGGCAAAGGTGGTGCCACCTTTTAATAATTTTATGCTTTATTCCCCACTCAAGCTGCATTAAAGAATGCCTAAGCATGGTGTTGTGGGGTAGAGGAATCACCTTTGATTGCCATTAAACTCTAGAAGTATGTCATCTTTTCTCTTTGGTGGGTCTATAGGAGGAATGTAGGATGTTGTAGACAAGAGGATACCAGGATTGAGGAGAAAGGAAGGAGAGCGTATGCATAGTGAGGATTGTTAGCTTGGGGCATGAAGGGCTTTAGACCATTGTTCTACCTTTTTCCTTTGTTGGTGCTATGTAATGCTTATAGTCTGTGAGAATTATTTGCTTGGTACTACTGTTGCATTGCTTGATTGCAAAATTAGGTACTCTCATGGGTGGACAAGATTTTTGGTCATAGAGAAATGAGAGATCATATTAAAGGGGAAACAATGACCAAACGACTCAGGATAACATGAATGAATACCCTCTTTTCATATAGGTGCATTATTAATTTACTTGTTCTCCTATTCATACCTTTGGTATAGGAAAGTTGCTTGCAACAAGCCTCCTTAACATGATTAGGTGATAGATTAGGTCTATCTTAAATAAGGAGAAACTCATTTAGGGATAAAATGATGGTACAAAATTTTGAGAGAGTGCATTTGGTTTTTGGCATGATGTTTAGTTCTCTTTCACTTGTGATTATGTTGCATGGTATATTTTTTGTATTGGATATATTTTAATCTAAAGGTTACTTCTTAGCTTTGAGAGTAAAAATATTATTTATGTTTGCTATGTTAAGCATTAATCTAATGTTAGTATTAATAAATAGAAATATTAATGCTATCCTAATGTTATATTTTAATATTAATCAATAGAATGATTAATGTTAGTATTAATCTAATGCTAGTATTGATCAATGAAAATATTAATGCTATCCTAATGTTAAATTTTAATATTAATCAATAGAATGATTAATGTTAGTATAATTCTAATGTTAGTATTAATCAATGGAAAGATTAAAGTTATCCTAATATTAGATTTAATGATGTTGCTCTAATATCTGAATTTAATCTAAGGAATTGATTAATGTTAAGCTAATGTTAGTTCATTTAATCCAAATGATTGATTTATTTGCTTAGTCTATGGTTTTGCTTCTTCTTTTCATCTTCGTTGCTTCGAGCGTTGAGGCACGTTGGGTCAACTTTAATCTTGTGGAGGTAGTGCCATATTGAATACTTGGTGGGCAAATATGGTGCCACCTTTTAATCATTTTATACTTTATTCCCCAATCAAGCTGCATTAAAGAATGCCTAAGCATGACGTTGTGGGGTAGAGGAATCACATTTGATTTTCATTCAACTCTAGAAGTATGTCATCTTCTCTTTGGTGGGTCTATAAGAGGAATGTAGGATGTTGTAGACAAGAGGATACCTGGATTGAGGAGAAAGGAAGGAGAGTGTATGCACAGTGAGGATTTTTAGCTTGGGGCATGAAGGGATTTAGACAATTGTTCTACCTTTTTCCTTTTTTGGTGCTAGGTAATGCTCTTAGCCTGTGAGAATTATTTGCTTGGTTTTATTTATGTTCATAATTATGCTAATTCCTCTTGTTTCTAGCTAATCGATGTTGTATTTCCAAGCTTGCTCTTCTATGTTTTTTGATTGCAATCTTTAGAAGGTTTTAGGGGGTTTTTCTATGAGCTTTTGTAAGTTCTTCTATCTTTTGAAATAAGTTTCCTTGAGTGGTGCAAGGATATTATATAAGAGCAACAATGGAATATTTTCTCATACATTCATATTGCTACCAAGTAGATTCTATTCTTTGCTTTTGAATCCCTACTATTGCTATGGCATCTTCAGTATGTTGATAGATCTAATGATGCCTTAAGCATGACACATTTACCTTTTTCTTCTCTTTAGTGTTGGTATCATATTGCTATTTTTGTAGGGATTGATTTATGTTTTAATTATCTCTTAAATTTGTAAAAATGCTAGCCAAGCTTGTAGGCACCATAAGCTTCTTGATAGGTTTATGCTTGGTATTGAGTTGACTTCCCTTTAGCTTTTAGATGCCTAGAAATAGAGTTTTCGTTGGTCCCTATTTAGTTATATAGTTGAGATGAGCTAAGGGTTAGACTAGTTCTTATTGCCTTGGTTATGGTGTTCAAGGTTTAAGGCTTAGTCTAGAGTTTAGTCTTTCTAAGGATAGACTAATGTTTGGTTGATTCTAATTGCTTAACTAATCATGTTAGATTATTATTTGGAAAATAATCTAGAGTAACATTAAATGCATTTAATATTTATATTATTATTAATCTAATGATATTTTAGTTTGAGAATGAATCCAACCTTTTAATGCATTTAATATTTAGATTATTATTAATCTAATGATAGTTTGGGAATGAATCCAACATTTTAATGCATTTAATATTTATATTATTAATTAATCTAATGGTAGATTAGTTTGGAAATGAACCCAACTATTTAATGCTTTATAATCCTTAGATTATTAATTAATCTAATGGTAAGTTAGTTTGGAAAAAAACCCAACTATGTAATGCTTTATAATCCTTAGATTATTAATTAATCTAATGATAGTTTAGTTTGGCAATGAATCCAACATCTAAATGTATGATAATTTTTAGATGATAAACTAAACACATGTTAGATTAGATTGGATATTGATCTAATGAAAGAGTTAACTCATTCCAATCTTTGGTTTACTTAATCAATTGATAGATTAATCCTAAGTCCTTTCAAAAGAATGTTAAGGCTTACAATTGGCAAAATGAATGTTTTTCTGCCTAACCAAAGGATGAGTCAATTTTAGTGATAAGCTAACATATAGATCGTTGTAGCTTTGGGAATTGATATTTGTGGAAAATATCTTGGAAAAGAAGTATGAGCTTCTTTTGTGTTTGTTTATTGAATGGTTTTGTGGTTATTGGAAATTGATATTTGTGGAAAATATCTTGGAAAATAAGTATGGGCTTCTTTTGTGTTGTTTTATTGAATGATTTGTAGTTTAATTTGGAAATGATATTTGTGGAAAATATCTTGGAAAGGAAGTTTTAATGAAGTGTTTTGTAGTTGTTTTGGAATTGATATTTGTGGAAAATATCTTGGAAAATAAGTATGGGCTTATTTTGTGTTTGTTTAATGAATGGTTTTGTAGTTTATTTTAGAATTGATATTTGTGGAAAATATATTGGAAAAGAAGTATGGGCTTCTTTTGTATTTGCTATATTGAATGGTTTTCTAGCTTTGCAAATTGATATTTGTGGAAAATATTGTGGACAGAAGTATGGGATTCTTTTGTGCATTATTTGTATCATATAGAATGTATTCATACTTGCATATGAGCTATTTTAATCCCCATATTCCTATCAACTACCACAGAGGCCAAATAATGAAGATGTTTAGATCATGCTAAGTTTAATCTTCAAATATTCTTGTTGTATTGATAAAGTCACTCTTGGAGGAAGATGACTTATTGTAATAGAAACAAAGACTATTATTTTGTAATCTAGACCTTTGGATGATTGAATATATGGTGCCATGTTGATAATTGATTTTATAGTTCTTAGCTATACTATTAAATATTCCAAATGGTTATAATATATTTATGTTGTAAGCTTCTGGTGATTGATTTTGTTTCATATTTGAATATGATTAATATATAATTCTTGTGGTTTGAGAGAGAGAGAGAGAGAGAGAGAGAGAGAGAGAGAGTTATTTTTGGGCTTAGGCAGGATATATCTTTGGGAAAGGCTCTAAAGTTAACCTTGTCTAAGAACTCTCCTTTTTTAACCTAGGCTATTGTGGGTTAGAAACACCTAGTTTTCTATGTCCATGAGAATTCAATCACGTAGAGTGATTGGTTCTTAAGGGCCCATCACAAATATGGGAAGGCAAGCATGAAGTTTAAGAGATCATTGTGGAGGTGCAATTAAACTAGATTAATACACTAGACTAAGACACTACACCTAATGGATCTAGACTAGATTGATTTATGGTTAGAAGTGGAAATTGGCACCCCCCTTACTCTAAATATTGAGAAGGAATAATTCTAATGCTAGGGTCAAAATGTCTACATTCATGAAGAATGTCAAAAATGTAGGATAACCTTATTAAAGAGTACTCTATATTGCATAGGTATAATATTTAGACAATGCTATAATATTAAATACTTATCTTGGTACCTAACATTCCATCCCCCTTACAAATTTTTCATCCTCAAAATATTAGAAGAAGCTAAATAATATGATCTTTGAAGCCATGTTGAGTATTGGTACCAATCTCAATCATCCATCCATCCGAGTGGAACTATGATTGGTGGTGGTCTTCCTTGATGTTGATATGCCATGTGTCCATTTGAGTAGCCAAAATTGTTGGATTTGCTCCATGCTTTTGGTGATCTCCTTTGATGATGAGTCCATTTGTTTTGTGATGTGGCTACACCACCTTGAAAACCAGACTCACTATGCTTTCTTTGCCAAACCTTGCCATAGTTGGTGCCTTGTTGAATCCATGTAGAACCATAATATTGTTGCCTTAATCCATACCTCCAAAATTGTTACCTCTCATGGTGGTGTGGGTAGCGATATGGTGCAACCTTAAATTGATGTTCTACCTTCTTTGACTCTTCAACATTTGGTTCCATTGTTTTAAATTCATCTACACATTATTTTTTCATGTTCCCTTTGTTTGGTGTGTTCTTGTGATCTTCTAACAAAGCTTCCTTGGACTCTGCTACTGTTATTTCCTTGGACTCAATTGTTGTTGCTTCTTCCATGCAATCTGTTGCTACTACTGCCTTTTGGAATTTTATTTTAGGTTCTTCTATTTTTTCTTCAATTTGTTTCACTATAACCACTTATTGTTTTTCCTTGGATCCTTTCTCCTTAAGCTAAGAAATATCCTACAATGTTATATTTTTTTTCCTGTACCATAACTTCATAAACTTCTTTTGCATATTAATGTTAACAGTATCCAAATAATCTAACCAAGGATAACCAAGAACAATATCCTCATCATCCATCTCAATAGCATAAAAATATTAATGTAAAACATATTTATCCATGGTGATATTCAAATATTTAAAAATTTGAACATTCTCACCCTTCAACTGTATGTCCTTAATTTTTGTTGGTTGAACTTGCAACCTCTTAGAAAAAGCAATATTAATAAAATTATATTTGCTACTAGGGTCAATGGAAATAATAACTTGTTCCTTTTGAATGCAACCATTAACTTGTAAAATAGACTTTATAGATTCACACAAATCCCTTTGTCCACTTTTTAACTTATCTACTACCAAAGGTATTGTTTCCTCTGTCTGCACATTGACATCTTCTTTACCTTCTACCATTTTGAAATTTTCTAGCTCTCTTTTTAATTCCTTTTGTTCTTTTTGAAGCATGTTTATTTCTTCTTCATATCCCTTTATGGTGACCTTCAAACTAGCTATCTTTTTATATGGGTCCCATTTACTCAAGAATGCATGCTCCATTTCATCCCAAGTGAATTTATATTTATGGGCACTATTAAAACTATAAAACCAAGATAAAGCTTCTCCTCCAAGATAGTGAGGAAGCATGAGTTGCCAAACAAAAGAATTGTCATACAAGGATTTAAATAGTTTCCACCATTCACTAGCATCAATATCATTTCCTCCAAAAAACTTTTGTAGTTCCATAGTTGATGCCCTAGTGCAAACTAGGATTTTTTGACAATATATATCATGCCCTAATGCAACTAGGGTTTTATGAAAATAAATATCTTCCCATTGATTTAAAACTAAAATTTTATATAGACAACTAGATATGCAATTTTTCTTCCAAATAAAATAAATTGCAACTGATTTGCTTACCCGAACTAACAAATTTTGTCTTGAAAAAAATTGCAATTTGAAAATTCATCACTACCCTTATTCCAGATGGCTGACTTCAAAATGTCGTATCTCCCTCAATACTGCTTGGATTTCTTCATATGACCACTCATTTTAAAGATCTTCAAATTCTACATAAACTGATATAAGAATCATCTAAATCAGATAAAATTTTGTAGAGATATGGCTCCTGAAAGATAAGACGTTTTTCTAAAAAAAGTCTACCCTAATTCTACAATTCCACAAAAAATCCCTACTTTTTCCAAAATTATTGCTCCTAAAAAATATGGTCTAGCTTTGCAAAAAATAAACCCACTTTGTCAAAATCGCTACTCTGATACCACTTGTTAGGAACCTCATTTTATCAACCACATAAATCATTTATAATTTACAAAAATATTGAATAAAATCCAAAAATAAATAATCTACATAATATAAAATAAGATAAATATGGAAATTACTGCAATGTATTCAAAACATAAGCAAACCCTTGAGGTAGGGCAACACCATACAATGCTCCTTTGGGAAGGAAACCACTCCACAAGATCTTCAACTCCACGAGCCAAGACTTCTACAATATAATTCTCTTCATATCCTCTCCATGATTCTTTACCTCTATTTATAATGCCTAACTACCCACCACTCCCACTTATCAATGCATGTGGGATAATTACATATAATATAATATTATAATATTTATACAATATTATAATATTAAATATTTATCTTGGTACCTAACATTAGTTCTTTACTTGTAGAAATTTGAGTTGACACTATTATAATTCTAATGTTTATATCATAAAAAGGATTTTCAATTAGGTTATAAAATGATACACCTAGGTAGACTTGGAGTGGTCATAAACCTTATAAAAACAATTTATAGAACCTTAATGTGTTGCATGAAATCATGTATTTTTATAATAGAGACTACGATAAGTTTTAGATCATATGAATTGTAAATTTATCTTTCATAATTGATCATATCATCCTATTATGTAAAATTTAATCATAAATATAAAGTGAAATATAAGTTTTATGGAAGATGGATCCAATAACTACATGTAATTAACCTTGTCATAGAATATTTATTATTTGTTTTATTCATTTTGTTGTTGATCCCTATATAGATTCTAACAAAGGAGATATTACTAAATTTATCTATTTAATTTATGTTTCTCATATTTATGGTCTATCTCCCTCTTAGATTGTAATTCCTATTGAGATGTTATTAATAATTCCTTGCATTACTCTTTAAGATACTTTAAGCACACAATTTTTTTAGAGTATTTTACCATAAAATAAATAGATAAGCATAAATAAGAAAGTGCTTGTGATTTGAATCCTTAAAAGAAAGATAAATATATAAATTATAAGTCTCACTATGAGCACTATGAAAAAATTAAAGAGATATATGAAGATAAAAGTGTTGGTGGGAATGAAAAAAAAAGAGGAAGACCCAATAAGCAAAATCAAAAAGAAAAATAATCTTAGAGGGATATTGATATGGGAAAATAAAATAAAATATTGCAAGTGTTTACAAGAAGTGGGGATAAACACATAAATAAAAAGTGATGATGAAAGTAATATCTTGTAATTTAGGGGCATGAATAAGACCCCTAAAAAGGAGGTATTAGGGAATTGACACGTTGCTATGGATAATATATTTATAGGTAATGATCTCTAAATATGTAAATATTGTAGTAATTTGAAATATATAAATTTAGTGTTTGATAAGGATTCTAGGATTTATACATTAATTTAATTGAGGAAACATTTATATTGTAGTGGATTTATACAATCAAAATTTGAATTTATAATAAATAATGTTATAATAAGGATGGGGAGGGTACATAGGGATTTTCTTGAATGAAACATGTAGATTTTGTGGTAAAACATACTTCTAATAATTTTTAGAAATATTTTATATTCAATTGTGAATCCCTATTGAAATATTCATAAATGGATGTTAAATTCACTTGCCTCATGGTCAACAAGCATATAATATACACCCATAAAAAATTATAGAATATATATATTTTTTGGTTACATAGGGGAGTTGGTTACAACCACTATTTTTAGTAACTGACAAGCGTAGGGTTCAAACCACAAGGACTGCTCCCAACAACCTATTCATCTCATTGTTGTTGACCTGGTGTGAGATGGAGATCACCGGTCCATTGGGATTTGTACCATCATCATAGGTTTGGTGCACACTCAGAGAGTTCAAAAAAGACTACTACCTTTGCTAAAGCTGACAGCCTGCCCCCGAGGTTTGAACCTAGGTCTCTTCTTGGCAAGTACTTGGCCAGTCAAGCCTTTACCAATCCACCTAGCCCTTGGGGGTAAAAATCATAGAATATTATAATTATAAACTTGCATAGGATAAACTATGGTCCTTACATATGATATAGAACAAGTTTCTTTAGTTTGACATGGAAATAATGATTAGTTCTTTGGTAGTAGCATTTTTAAGCTAATACCATTCTAATCTTAGGATTAAATAATAATTTATTTTTTGATATGATGATAAAACTTGAAAATACCTTTAAGATGACTTACGCAAGTCTAATAACTTTTTTGTTTAACTAAAAATAATACAAAAGAATGAAATGATCTTAATATCCTAGTATAACTACCAGTTAGTTTTGTTAGCTTTTGATACTTGAATATTTAATATAAATCACCATAGAAAAATATTCACACGATCTAATATAATGAAGTTGCAATATAATGAATCAAATAATATATTAGAATATAATAACAAACTGAAAAAACTCATAAGAATACTCACATAAACATGCTCACAATATTGCACGTGAAAAAATACTAAAAATGTTATTGAATAAATGTCTACTAATGGAAGCATAAAGTTTTGCATGCTTGATTCACCTTCATAATATTACAATGCTTAGTCACAAATATATAATTTTATGTGACTTTTCATATGCACTCTTGACCTTCACTCTTAATAACTTTTAATTTTCTATTCTAAGGACACACTTACATATTAGACATGTGAACATCTACACTCATAACAATTGCACACATATTTGTATGACACTTGCACATTTCTTGCACATTATTACATTTCAAATAATGCCATAAATATAAATACCTTTTATCTCCCAAATAAAAAATTTAAAAATAATATTTACAAGTTTCCTTTTCAAAATATTTACAAATATTAAAATGCTCTACAAAATTTAATTATAAATTTTCCAAACAATTTCTCAAAAAAAATCTTTTTAATTAATAAAAATTCTAAGGTTTTATTTTCCATTCTCAACCTTATATCTCCTATATTTCAATAGAAACCAAATTAATTGATTTTAATCATGTTAAAATAAGTATTAACTACCCTTCTAACTCCAACCTTAGAAACTTCCTTTTTATGTCACCCTGATTACTAAAGCTTTCAAATATCTTAGAACTTGTTGCTCCAAAAGATAATTTATAAAGGTGTTACCTCTTTTTTTTATTCTTCGTGCTCAGCCGATAGCCTACGGCCTGCATCGTTGACGTTGTCTGTAGACATCTTGGATAACCGCATGGCAATATTGGTATTCCTCCTGTTATTCATCCCAAGGCATGTACATGGCCTATCAAGGCCTCCCTTCTTTTGCTAGAGTGTATATTCGATGATGCTGTGTGAATAAAAAATAGCTCCTCCTCGGCTAGCTTTCGTCCGATTTGCAGTGTAACGGCTAGCTTCTTTCTTTGATTGGTGTTGGAAAAAAAAAAAAACCTACTTTTTCTTTTCCACTAAGGTGCTTAATGTTTCTTTCAGCGCTCCACGTGTAGGCGTAATGAATCACAATGATGGTTATCCACCCAATCGGTTGTAACAGTCAAGATTATTGCATAATAGGTCTGCAATTATTCTTCCATGTGGACTCCAAGCTCTGGATGTAACGACTATTAGCTGCGTTCTTCAAATATATATCATCCTTTTCGTCCAACCTCAATGTGTCCTCTGTATGTTTGTCACGATTTTCCAGTGAGTATCCTACGTAATTGCGGTAATGCTTCTACTGCGTGATAGCTATTTACAATCTGATACTTACACTGGTTGAGAGGAAACGGGTCTCCGTTGTGCTCACTGGTCGTTTAACTCAGTAATGCTCCTGTAATAGCTATGATGCATCTGCCTTCACTGTCTTGCAAATAATGATGAATGCTTTGAATGCTATGCGGTCTGCGAGTATCTTTGTGTGAGCGAATGTAGAAAGCTTAAATACACCGCCACTCAATCTTATGCTCCTTAGGTGTTCCTCGATGTCTGCGAGACTGCTAATGGTTGTCTCTACCAATGAATGCTCGGTTTTCTTCGAATCAAGGATGCTCCTTACTACTTTCTAAACAACAAACGACTGTTCTAATGAGCTTGATCTGCTACTCCTTTGACCGATGCTAAAATAGGTGACTTCACTTTTGAATATGCACCAATTGATGTCTCTTTCGTGGTCTCTAAATCAGCAACTAGATGAAACAAACACTCACTGCAATGGTGCTTTTCAAACAGTTGCACTCAACTGTCATGAATTAGTGCTTATCTTGTGCTGTGAACTGCTTGCCTTAAGCTCACCAATTTTCCGTCTCCTATTACTCCACTTTTATGCACTTTCTAACCTTTCTATTTGTTGTTATGTTATATAGATTTTAAGATAATAGAGATCTCTCTTCCCTTGACTAGACTTGGAGATTTTTAAGGTAAACTAGCCTTTGTTCCTTAAATAACTCTAATATGGTGTTCTCAAAAAACTTTATAATAATGCTTAAATGATAACTTTTATAGCATCACTTTTATACACCTTTTTTTTTGGCCTTCTTTGTAGCTAGTCTTCTTGGTGATTTGGTTCACTTATTTGCTACCCTCAAATATCTGAAATCTACTTGGAATCTCTTCCAAGTTTTGACTCAATATCGCCTTCAATTCCTGCTGTAAAAATCAACCTCATTCTTCCTTTTGGACTTGTTGTTGGATGGCGATAATTATCCCAATCTATTTTGATCAGGTGCTACTTTTTCTTACAATGTTCTGACACAAACTCTGCTTCAAATATCTTCCAATGGTCGTTGCTTCAATTTTGCAATAAGACCTTCTGTAGTCCTTCTGTCTTCTATCTCCAATCTTCAATATTCCAATCTTGAAAGTTCTTAAATATGACCTCTCCTTGGATCTCTATATTCAATCTTCAAATTTTCAAAGCTTGGAAGTTCTTCAATGTGACCTCTTCTTGGGTCTCTATATTCAATCTCACTAGTGGATTTTCCTATTTCCTTTCAATCTACCATGTGCTTTGATACCACTATTAGCTTTTCAAGCTATTAACTTAAAATAAATGTAACCACAAGTAATGAAATAAGCATACAATATTATAACTATGATAATGACAATATACTAAGAAAGTAAAACTCATAGAAAACTTCTACAAGAACTCATAAAATTGGCATTAATGATATCTCATGAAAATAATACAATGCTTTGTAAGTATCTAGTAAGTGTCACATAACTCAAGTCTATAACATGACTAAATAGCCTTTCTACAATGACTCAAACTGGCATTTCCTATTTCCTTTCAATCTACTATGTTCTTTGATACCACTATTAGCTTTTCAAGCTATTAACTTAAAGGAAATGTAACCACAAGTAATGAAATAAGCATACAATGTTATAACTATGATAATGACAATATACTAAGCAAGTAAAACTCATAGAAAACTTCTACAAGAACTCATAAAACTGCCATTAATGATATCTCATGAAAATAATACAATGCTTTGTAAGTATCCAATAAGTGTCACATAACTCAAGGCTATAACATGACTAAATAGCCTTTCTACAATGACTCTTGGATGGCTATGATGCTTGGTCATCCATATTCCCATAGACATGTGTGCACATGCATACCTAACTAGGACACTTGTTATTTCTATTCTAAAGGACTCATGTACATGTGGACAACATGCACATTTACATCATTGCACATTCTTGTGCATTTATTCCATTGCATAAAGTAAATTCTAATCTAGACATGTACATAATAATATAAAATTCTCCAACAATATAGTGAATTTTCACTACACTTAGAAATTTTACCTTAAACAAATTTTGAAAGAGGAATGAAGCCAAAGCCAAAATAGGTCGAAAACAAAGAATGAGAGGTTAAAAAAATTGGGCACAATTAGATTTTTCTAATCAATGACTTGTACTCTTTCATAAATTTTTTGATGAAAAGTAAAAGATAATTGTTTCATGAATTTATCAAATCATAGATCAATAACCCATGGGATTTCTAAAAAATATCCAAACTATCCAAGTATAGTAATGAGCAATAAGTTTTATGGACTGATAGAGCCAAAATCGATGGCCCATGGAGTTTTAAAATTTTTTTAGACATGAGGATGATAAAAGTTCTAAAGATTAGATATTTTGAAGAGATATAGATGAAGAAAATGAAGGAGAAGTACCACTAAACATCCAACTCAAATGCAATGGCCTAAAAAACATGAAGATACTTCCAAGGATAGATGGAAAAAAATTATAAGGATTAGACCCTTCAAAAGGGTTTGATATTATACTAAGAAATGAGGATTTCCATAAGTACCATAATAGAAGATCATCAAACTATAAAATATTTTAGAGAAGTGCAATACAAGATGATAAGCAAAAGTTTTGAAGATTTATTGATCAAAATCAATATACACAATACTTTAGAGAATGAAATAATCCAAGGAGGAAACAAGAAACTCTAACAAAGGGGGTAGATGTTTTATCAAACTACAAAGAGGCCAATGAAGAAAAGTGTTCTGACTGTTGGTAATTTGAGTTATTTTATATTGTCATTGATGTCACATGGATCACATTGAGTTTTGGTGGCCAAAGCATTTCATAAATAAGCATTTATGATATTTTGGAGAGCAATGGATATATACAGGATTTTTGTGAAAACCAAGGCAAGCAAAATAAAAGGTTTTATTTAAAACCATGGATGATAGATTTGAAATGGGTTTTCATTAAAACCTAGATTGGCTTTTTGTTTTGTCGAAAAATGTGCCCCGGTGATGGAGATATTTATTTTTAAATATTTAGTTTAAA
This sequence comes from Wollemia nobilis, assembly GCA_028583015.1. Classification (NCBI taxonomy): domain Eukaryota; kingdom Viridiplantae; phylum Streptophyta; class Pinopsida; order Araucariales; family Araucariaceae; genus Wollemia; species Wollemia nobilis. The sequence goes on from JAQPPZ010017244.1 coordinate 1,008,378, forward strand.
TTTTAAATTATTTAAAATAAAAATAAAAATTTTAAAATTATATATTAATTTTAGCGCTGACTAAAGAAAGGAGGAAATACTATTTAATATATTGCACTAATGTCTAAAGAAAGAGGAAATGCATATATATATATGCCAACAAGTTCTTAGAAAAATGATCCCCAATGCTTATTTTTCGAATACCTTTGATTGGGGAACAAATTGCGAAAAGAGAGAGAAGTGTGACTTTGGTCTATTTAAAAATAATTCGCAGAGTTTAATAAGACACATAGGCATATTTGGCCTAGCGATTCATGCAATGTGTGTTATGCAGGAGGTCCTGTGATCGAGTCCCACTGTGGTTATTTGCTTTGTTGAAGCGCTCGAAGCACTGTTAAGTTTTTCGAAGGATGCAAAAGTTTATGATATAAGTTTTTGTTCGTGTCCCTTTGGACACGTGAGGGCATGTGGCCCAACATAGTTTGGTTGTGGTTTAAGTGCTGAGAAAGGAGACATCATGAGATCAAATCCTGTCAAGGATAGAAGCAAGTTAATAATTTTTTTAATTTATTTTATTTTTCTAAAGTTGCCCTAGGAGGAATAAGGGTTGTGATGCATGTTTAGAAAAAAAGAGATTTTTGGTGTTTCTCCTTTTAAAAGTATATTATATTATATAGCGTTGGAAAGCTTATTTCGAGGGCTATTTGATTAAATTTCTTAGAGGAAAAAATAAGGTGTATGTAAAGAGATATTTCTATTTTTGTAAAGGGTTTCAAAAGTGAGGGTTGTTTTGTTCTTTTTCAAAGGTGATTAATTCTTTCATGAGGGGACATGTTGTATCTTATTGAGTAGGATTTATAAGGTGTTATTTGGATATTATTGTTGTGATATCAATCATGATCTCTAACCCTTGTTAAAATTTGAAAAAGAAGTTTATTGAGTGGTAGATTTAGTGGACATCCAATAAGGCATCAAAAGGTATGAGCAATATTCTCCATTGACTTTGTTTATGGTGGTTGATTTCTGAAATATCATTGAAGAGAAAAGGATTGATTGTGGTTTCCTTTTTGAAAGTGGTTGGTTGAATGCTTCAAGGGTTTCTGGTTTGAGAGTTGTGTTTAAAATTTATTTTATAAGCATATTTGTTGAAGCCCATTGATTATGCAAAGAACTTGAGTTAGAAAAGAACATGAGTATCATTGTTATGTGAGATTTGTGTTTGAGCATTGTTGGAAACATTTGAGTTGGTTGATATATGCTTGGACTAGGATTTTGTGAGAAAGAGTTGTCCCTTATGGTGATTTGTTGAGTTGAGTTGATTGAGACTAGTCAAGTGATTGAGTGATGTGATTGTTCAAGTTCCATGAAACAAACTATTGTATAATTCTGATTTGAGTTGAGATTGAGATTTGAGATTAGAAAATATTGAGTCTCTAACAATTCTCTTTATGCTCCTATAAGACTTGAGTTGAGTTGAGATTGATTTGAGTTGAGATCATTGTGGATCATTTTTGTCATACATTGTGGAGTACATTACCATTCATTGTTGAATTCATCATTGAGCCTTGCCTTCATAGATTTGTGGATGATATTTAAGTGCTACTTGAGCATGATTGGTTGAGCCTTTGAGAAGGCTTTTGGGATAGATTTGTGGATAGATTTGTGGCAGTTTTTATGTATTATTGATTGAGCTTTTGAGAAGGCTTTTGGGATAGATTTGTGGATAGATTTGGGATAACATTTGAGCAAGTTCTTATTGGTGAGCTTGTTGAGCAGATTTTGAGCAAGTTATTAGTGAGCTTGTTGAGCATATTTGAGCAAGTTCTTGGTGAGCTTGTTAAGCAGATTTTGAGCAAGTTCTTAGTGAGATTGTTGATCAGATTTGAGTAAGTTCTTGGTGAGCTTGTTGAGCATATTTTGAGCAAGTTCTTGGTGAGCTTGTTGAGTAGATTTTGGGCAAGTTCTTAGTGAGCTTGCTAGAGCATTTTTGGGAAAGTTCTTGGTGAGCTTGTTGAAGCAGATCAGTGGATTGTCTACCTGAGCAGATCAGGATTACCTTGTTGAGTAGATCAGTAGATTGCCTACCTAAGCATATCAGGATTACCTAGCTGAGCAGATCAGTGGATTGCCTATCTGAGCAGATTAGTGTATTGCCTAGCTTTGAGAAGATCAAAGTAATTATTTGTATTGGGATAAGGATCCTTATTTTTGTGTGAAATTATAAGGAGATTATCTTGTGGAGTACCCCATATTGGGGAAACCACGGTAAATATTGTGTCTCAATTGTGTGTGGTGATTTGTGTACTTGTTTACTATTGCTATCTATGTCATTAATACACACTGCTATATTTGGTTATTGCAATTAAGGACACTAATTGATATTGGTTTGGAAAGAAAGTAAAAAGTGGGCGCTATATTGTTCACCCCCTCTCAGTATAAGCTTGTGTTCTTCACTGATATGACAAGTATAGAAGGGGAAAATGCTGATAGTAGCAATAGATCTCATAAAAAGTATCCTGAGAGACTATTGTTGATGCTTGAAAATATAGCAGTTATATATATATATTGTCATCATGTGTTTCTCTATTGCTTTATTAGATGTATGCAACGTTTATGTTTACTTTACTTATGATTTTATGGATGCATGTATTGTAATATAATGTTATTTTATGATATGTGCATGTGTCTATGCATAATAAAATGGATGATTTGTTAATCTATATGATGAATTATTAATACTACTCCAAAGATGAGGGCATGATATTTTCCACATCTAAGACAATTTTTGGAGTTGGCAAAAATATTTTCCACATGAATTTTGAGTTGCAAACCCCCTATTTTATGGTCATTCTAAGGTGGGACTACTATAAATTTTGGGGTCATCCCTGGGTGGGATGACTACTTTGGTCATCCCTAGGTGTTCTAGTTAGGAAATTAGGGGTTGTTTCAGGCCATAATGACTAAAAATTATAATATTTCAAAGATAAAATAAGATTCAAAACTTGTAAAAATTAAATGGGATAGGTACCCCACCATGATCACCATTATAGAGTGGAAAAAATGGTGCACCTAGAAAAGGGATATGGAATGCATCAATTTTTATATTTAAGCATTTAAAAGCGACATTAAAGTAAGCATAAATAACAAATAAGTGAAATAAATGGGGGGTTCTCTTTATATTAATTAATTTTCCAAACAGACAGTTACAAAAAAATCCCCTTGAGGGCTCTTAATTTATACAATCCATTACAATATCCAAAGGATCTAATCCTTTCAAAACCTCAAGATGCACTTTCAGTCTCTTCCTTGCACTCATGATTTGAAGAGTGTGCTTTTAATACCACTACGATATCTATCCATGTTCAAAATTTTAGCTCATTCCTCATGTGTTGGGATACTTTGATCTACACAGAAGGACCTAAAATTGAATAATAGCATGTGTGGATTAAGATGAAATCAATGAAATACATGCAATGTTCAATACAAAAGATGAAATAGATAGTGCAAAACTATTCCAAGTTGAACCAAAACTTAGCATAATGTATATTATCTACTTAGGAATGATCTATGTAGCAATTGAAATGAAATTGTAAGCAGAATCTACGGTTGTCCCTGGGTGTTCCAATTGGGACTGTCATAATAAAAACCCTAATTGAAGATCTAATATTACTCCAAATTTCACTAGATTTTAGTATGATGTCTATAAACTAATTTAGAAATCATCTACACTAGAAGTGAACCAAAATTATATGCAAATTCATGGCCATCCCTAGGTGTTCCAATTAGGAATGTTAAACATCCCATATGGGGACGACCACCAAACCTGGTGGTTTTTTCCACAAATTCCTCTAGGATATAGTCCAAAATAATTCTAGGGGTGTTGTCATAAAATTTGGTAATATAATGCATAAAAATGGATGGGTTTTGAAATGGATTTATGTGTTTTGGTATCACTTGCCAACCTACTTTGATTTATGGAGATTCCAAATGAAAACACGTATGTAAAAGTAAGAGTGAATCTTGAAAGCACTTCATGGTGAATTATTGTAAATATCTCCCTCTAAAATTGGGTGGAGCAACTCCAATTTATAGCCCAAGAGGACCAGAGTTACAAATGGGCAAGTTGGGGTATGCAAGGTAGGTGTTACCACTTGTAAAAACCCTTGCCATGCATTGGGTGGAAGAGACCTCCAATTTGGACCTCTAATTTATAGGTTGTGATGGCTTTGATAGGCCCTCAATCTATCATAGATAATTAGGTTGGATAAATGGTGTAATTCGATTGCTATTTGTCCTGCCCTTGAATTTTTGAGGGGCCTAGACCATGGCCATCTTACCCAGGGATGGTTGCTGGTGGCCATTTTTGGGTGGGATGACCATGAACTGTGGCCATCCTAGGATGCAACGGCCATGGCTACATGACCCAAAACTTCCCAAAAGTGGGTTAAACCTTCCCAAAAATGGTTAGTACCACTATTTAATGCCTAAGGATTTTCCCAATGGGGCCATATGGTGCTTATAAGAATGGCATCATCACAATATAATCATATTAACACGATTTTAGTGTCTACAATTTCAACCATATTTTTAGGTAATGTAGGTTCTATGCTCACTACTTCTAGGTCAGCTTTCAAGGCTTCACACTCATTTTAACTATATCCTAAAAGTATTTCTAATTCAACAGTTGAAATGGTTCCTTCTTCAATTACTTTCCACCATTGAATATTTATTAAATCATCCTTAGATTATGTTCTCCCAAATAGATGTCCTGATCCATAATTTTAAACTAGTCTTTAAACAAAATATGTGCCTTAATGGCTAAGAAGAGCTTTATTCAAATATTAGTTTACTACCCCAATGTACTTTTGGAGGAGATGATAATCTAGTTTCAGGATTAGTTTCAGATGTTTCAGAAGGAACTTCAAAAGGTTTTTCAGATATTTGTGAAGTAAAATATTTTCTTATCATAAAATGACCATCTAATCCTCTTAATCTTGGTGGACTCATACAATATCAAGTACACAATATATGGATAAACTAATATGAACTATAAGTTTAGGGTTGACTATCCTATAGATTTGACTACTATAGTTGGAACTCCATGGAAATGGCACAAAAATGATGAGCATAAATTATATTCTAAAACAAGTTATTTTTTATCCATTAATTATTAATTCTATAGTTCATAGACTTGTGAGTACCAATGCAAAGTATATACCTGTAGTGGTCTAAATATGAGTCCTCTATGTCACTTTGGTTTGGGGGGTGGTTTTTGGTATAGTTGAAGTTCAACCAAACTAGTAGAATTAAATTATATGAAATTAAATTCTATAGGAACTTGTAGAATAACTAAATTCAAATTTCAAACATGTGACTGAAAGGAGATGTGTAGAAAAGTAAAGTACAAGAAAGCAAACACTCTTGTAGGAATTAAATAAAATAGGGAAAAACAAAAATTAGACACACTTTTAGGAAATAGAAACTAATTAATTAAAGGAGAAGAAAATAGGGGAGGAAAAATGCTTGGAGTGGGCCCAGGCTCCGTAGACATCTGATCGGTTAAACTAAGCAATCACTCTTCAAAATAAAGAAAATGATCAAACACTTAGAGATTTGTATTATGCAAAAATAATTTTTACAAAGCAAGTTTGGATGATTTCTTTAGGGGTATCCTGCGCTTTATAGAGAACGTAACCATCCCCTTTTTACAATTTTAGTCGTTGTGTGTTTTTCTACGATGAGCGTGCATAAATTGATTAGACATCTAAAAATAGATGAATCATGCTAAAATTAACCCTTAAGAATAATTACAACGTTTGCTATGTTTAACAAAATGTATCTAATTATACATGCTCTTCAATTTTCATGGTCAATGCATGTGTTTTTATTTTATATGATGAATGCACTATTTGTCCCACTACTAGAAAACATGCACCTTTTTGACCTATCACTGGGATACAAGTGCCATGTTTAACCCTTTTTTTTTCTAAAGATTATTGTTGGTTTCTAGACGACAAATAGTATATATTTTTATTATATCATCGAGAGACAAGTGTCGTCTAGCCTATGATCAGGAGATAGGTTCCATCCTATGTATGGAAGACATGCACCTTCCAAAATACAATTGGGAGATAGGTTTTTTCCTTTGCACCAAGAGATAAGCGCTTCCATTTTGCGAGGAGATAGGCACCTTCTAGAAATTGATCGAGGGATAGGCACTGTAACTTAGCATATTTTAGAGTATCTTACTCCTTTCTACTATCATCATTTACTCACCAATCCTTCCTTAATTGCATCATAAAAATATCAAATGCTAGGTCCACATGGGACCTTGACTAAAAAGGTGTAAAAAATACATAATGAAATGCATCTACAGAAAATTTTCACTCAAAACATGAATTAGGCATAATACGTCATTCTCCATTAAATATATACAAAAATCTCATAAAAGATGCATTTCTAATATAATATGCCTCACAATTATGCTATTAAAATATACAAAAAATGAGCATTTTTGGTTCTCATCACTTTGACACAATTTTTTTTATCACCAATTATTATTGGAACTAGTACCTTGTTAAAAACATGTGAACTTACAAGAGAACATTATTCAGTTTCTGTGAGAAGACTTAACTCCATAATGTCTTAATATTTGAATAAAAGTTAATGCAATGTTACAAAGATCTCATTGTGAACCCAGGGACTTCATTAAGATGATTTGTATTTAGCTTTCCACCTGCATAAGCTATTGATTAAGGAATTGGAATGTTAAAATTTTTGTTTTTCATCTTATGAAAAGGAACGGGTTAAAAAGGAACCTAGAGCATTTATATAAGGGTAAATACATTTTCAAACAATTAAGTTTTGTGTTACGTAATGCTTAGCTTAATCTGTGCGTGGGTCAATTTGGTCAGAATTTTTAAGTTGATGCTATAGTCCTTTTGATTGATTGTGAAAAATTAAAAAGTCTATATGTATTATGGAGAAGCAATGTTTAAGCCATGATCTATTAAATTAAAAAATAAGTTTAAGATTTGTGTTATATGCTATTTGAATTTAGACTAGATAATATAATTAAGTTGGATTATAGAATTTATTAGTCATGATAGTGATATGGACTATTGTGAGCTTTTACCTAAAAGTTAGATGGTTATTGGTTATTGTTATTAGGCTTTAAATTTAGTTTTGAAATCATTTATTTAGTTTTATAAGTTTATGTATGAGAAATATAAACCATCAAACATATGAAAAAATATATAAACACCATAGGAGATGGTGATAATTCCATAGATTTTATTCTTGTACAAGGTTAATAGCATATAAAATTGACTAATGTGAAATCCTTAGTTTATGTGCCCTTTGAGGGAGTGGATGATCCAAGAGTGACCCTAGTAAAACCTACAAACTCAAACAATTAAAAAAATAGTAAATCATGAGAAAGGTGAGAATGTAGTCTTTGCCAAACATAGTACAAACCACATTTTGGAACAACCATAACAATGGCTTCACACCTTTGGTACATTGTTTCCTAAATAAATAGTTTGATATCACAACCTTAATAGGTATTTTCTAAATTGGAACAAGCCATACAATATGGTATTGTGGAGCAAATCCAATTTTGAGGTCTAAAAAGTCTTTCATCTCATTGTTGAAAATGAGTGATTCTATTACATGGCTTTGTATCAAAATTTTATAAATATATGTAACATTCAAGCGAATAGATCAAGGTAAAAAGACTATAAAAGAGGTGTGATGATCCAAAACTCATAGTCTTTATTATAAAATATTGAAAACCATGTAAAAAGAATAATAAATTTTAAATATTAATATTAATAAAACTAAGTACATTGTAAGTAATATTTAAAAATATATATAATGTTAAAACATTGCATAAATTAAGAATTTTATTTTTTTCAAATTAAATAGAATTTTAGGGAAAGAGCATACTCAAAAACTCTTTAGATACAAGAAGAATCTAATATCTAGCACCTCAAATGAAATGAGACATTTCTTATTTATAATATTTAAATCTTAATTTCTAACAAACTATATTTTATAGTAGATTTCTTTTGAATGACAGTCTTGACAAAGTGTGTTATTATCTATTGACCAAGAAAATTACAAGAAATGTGGAAAAATCTAGTGTTGCATTTATTGTGTCTCCACCTTCCATATGCTTCCTCTACCTTGGTCAAGTCATCATCTAGTCCCTATGTAGAATCATTTCTTGAGATGTGAAGGTCTCACATATAGATGTCTAAATTTTATGTGGATAAGGTATGTGTGGTATGAGTATAACCAAATCCTTGAATGTGAACATCTATGAATGAGGTGTACTCCATGTGAGTTTAATCATACCATATGATACCTAGGAATAGAATGTGCAAAATTTTATAAATTACAAATTTATGCTCCCAACAAAGTGGTTATGTATGTCACACGCTTGGACCAATTACAAAGTTAGGCTCCTAATAAGGTGGGTATGTTAGTCACATACTAAAACCACTTTTAAAGTTATCCTCCTAGTATGGTATAACAACCATGGTCTACTCACCTAGTTGCACCAAATAAAAAAGGTCAAGTTTTTTCTCAAGGTAATTTTTTTTTTTTTAATTTATTGTTTCAAACCTAAAAAGAGATTTCATGTTCATAATAAATTAGTTTCACCCAATGAATCAAAATATTTGTATTTAATTAGTACTTGCATATCATACCACTTTTGGATTAAATACTACTGCAAACAACCACCCAAGTGGATAAGATTGACTAAATCCTCTGAAGGTGCCATTTTGTGGATTTGAATTACCTCATTTATTGTCTTCATATTCTGGCATGAGGATCAAACCACGATTGGGATTATCCTTGAGGGTCCATAACACCTAAAGGGTAGATTCTTACTTCCCCATATCTTATCATACTAAATATTTGACATCCAATCATCTTGTTCTAAAATTTGTATTAATGGAGTTAGCGTACATATACCTAGTGTCTAGCTGATTATCCCCTTACCTGGAGTCATCTAAATTCGTGTCAATACCCTAATATTAGACTTGATCACTCATGTTCATTATGACTCATGATTATTTATTCCATACAAAATGATGTGGCTTACCCAACTAAGTCAAATGAACATGGGGCTTATCACGATACTATCTGATTAGTAACCTAAAGGTGGTATCCCATACCACCCCTCGCTAAATTTTTTGACCTAGTCCCTTGTTTTGATTGATTTTATCAGACTTCATTTTCTCTTCTATCATGTTGTGTGCATACTTGCACCTCAACGATATTGGATGCTCTTAATATTATACTCGCACCTCAAGTTTTCATAATAAATCGAAAGGACTTTACAATCGACTTAAACATTATGATTGAATTGAACCACAAACACAAATTAAACTAAGCATTATGCAATCTAAAACTTCATTGGATAGAAACATATTTACCCTTATATAAATATTTTTAACTTGTTCCTTCTTAATAGATGAAGAATAGGAATTTTAATGTTTCAATTCCTTAATCAATAGCTTACATAGGCAGAAAACCAAATATAAATCATATTAATTAAGTTCCTTGGTTCACAATGAGATCTTTGTAATATTACACTGAATTTTATTCAAATATTAAAATATTATGGAGTTAAGTCTTCTCATAGAATCTGAATAATGTACTCTCATAAGTTCACATATTTTTGGAAAAGTACTAGTTCCAATAATCATTGGAGATAAATAAATTGTGTCAAATCCTACTCACTAGTGTGGGGAAATGTAAATCCACTTCCTTCTAACTTATAGGTGACCTAACCTAACATCATGTGAATGCTTCAACTATTTTTTAATCAAAACAAACTCAAGGAAAAATGGTATGATAGAAACATTTAGTAAACACATACTAATATTTAATATGACAATATAATATTTCTGAAGTAACATTTGACTGCTCATAAATTTTCAACATTTATCTAATTTTTTTTTTGGGTACTATTAAGAAAAGAGAGGGTTTTAAAGGGTCCCACAACCTATTACATCAACTCCCAAAGGAGCACTAACCTAGAAAAACAACTTTCTTGCATGAGCAATACAAAGGACAACCAACCCACAGGAAAACAAGCACACCCAAATGTGCACTACAACGAACAAATAGCCCATAAAATACAAATATGAAAGGAGTAAAACAACTGAAAAACCAAGGATAAAAGGGACCCACAAGCTGACGAAACCAACTATCAAGGACCAAGCAGTAAAAATTTGAAATTTAAAAAGAAAAAATCCCACTTTAACTGAATAGAGAAATTTGAAACCTTTCGAGAAATGAGAGGAGACAACCAAAGAACCATGGTGAACTAGCCACCATGGAAAATTAAACATTTATCCAAGCAAATCCATAGCCAAATAAACCATATAGAAAGGAACACGTCACCCAAAAAATAGCACTAAATACCATCATGCAAGCACTAGGGATTCAAACCCTATCTAAAAAACCATCCTGAGCATGAACCACTGATCTAAAACCTAAGAAGTGAGGGAACCAAAAGCAAGGGTCAGATTCTGATGAAGAAAGCCAATGAAAAATAAAGAGAAACAAATTTCCAGAACCCTGCAACCCCACCCAACACCAAAAAACACACCAAACGATCCTCCATAGATGCAAAATTAGTGGCCATGGAGCAGGGTTTTGATGGGGAACCAGAACCTCGATGCTTGAGGGAAAAAAGAACCCCCAGGCCACTAGAAACTAAGTACCCCTAACACATGTGGGTTTGTCCCTTTGGAAATAAAAATAACATAGCTTACACAAGGGATAAAGCCCAATAGCACTAGCAGCCTAAGCTTACTAAAAAACTAGGGCAAGCAGCCCATCGCATAAACCACTACACAACCCACCATTCAGACCACTACATAGCCCACTGTAAAAACCATTGCACAACATGTCGTACAAGCCATTGCACAAACCACCATCCAACCCATTTCTCAACATCGATAAAATAGAAATAGGAGACTCCCCTGAATCCAGCACATGAAAAACCAAGGCAACAACTTCCCCATCCACAGAAGCAGGACAAACAATCAAAAACTCCCCATTCACTTACAACCCAACAAATGAAGAGGTATAGGGAAATGAATTAGGGCTAGAGATGCAAGGTATAAATGTTCTTCCAATTGTCACATCAAGGAGAAATATATTCAAACAACAAATGACCACCACATTCTTTGGACCAACAATCCCCAAATATGGATCTTGAAGAAATTCTAGCTCCTCAACATCGCTTCTCCCTCCATACCACATCGTGGTATTCCTCTTTCTATCAATAAACCTTGTTGTTCTTCTTATTATGTATTCATTATAATTTTTACATTTCTCTATTGGTTTTTACCACATTTGCTAAAAAATATAATAATCAAATAAAGGGTTTTGATAAAATAATATTTCTTTTATTCAAAAAAGTTAAGAATAGCCTTTCCCATAAAATATACAATATGCATATCCTAAATTGCTTTTAAATCTACCACAGAGCACTTATTCTATAAGAGGTTCTACTGAACATGCTCAAAGTTGCTTTTAAGAAAATGTACATAAATTGTATTCTAAAGATACCAAGTTATTAATCAGTAAGTATATTTGCTATAGTCTATAGTTCTTACAACGATATTAGTTATTTACTCAATTATCCATTGCCAAATTCACACTAATTCTTTATTTACATTCATTTTAACTCTAGAAAATATGTATTCCTTACAGAATATCTTTAGTCTACCCTTAAAATAGGGAAATGCTATCATAGTTATTTCACAACTATTTAACTTCATGAAATAATACGAAGTATGAATATCACACCACTTGATATAAGCTCCCACTATAGCCTTAACCTTCTTCCTCTTGACAAAATTTTCATTCACAAATTTTGATATTGAACAATCATCTCACCACAAGAAGGAAAATTAGATTTGAACAACTCTTAGGACTTTAAATTTATAATGCTTGACGGGATCAGATACAGTTCATTGGATCTTATGAATACATTTAACGTAACATTTATAATACATTCATTTTTAAAATAACTTGAATACATGCAACACAATGTATTCCTATTCTTTTTTCAACAACTTCATTCGAAAGCTTCAATACAAAAGTCACAAACAACCTTCTCGTATACAATGTCGTAGTAGCATCCACAAACAACACAATAACATAAGTATATTCATATTTCATAGTCAATAAGAAACCTTTAACACTTTTATCTTTGTTTCATAAATTGTTTCACACATTTAGAGATATATTTGAAGTTATGGAATCCAACACTTACAAAATGCAACTTTATTTTTTCAAAACATAGCACAAACTTCTCATCCACAACCAATATCATTATTTTTCTAATTTTAAAAGAAGATAAACATAGTATTCACTTGTTAAGATATTTGTAGAAGAATACCTTTCCTAGACTCTTGAAAAATTCTCCATAATGCCAAGAAAATACCAACTTGTTTTATCCCCTAAACTCAGAATATATGTATCCCACTCAATATTTTTCTCTCCAAAACCAAGGATCCCTTCACACACCAAAAACATGCAAGTTTATAAATAGAGAGGAGAGGTAAAAACAGTCATTTGCGCACATCAAAAGCCATCATGATAAAAACAACCTAATGCTATTTTCTTGCTACCATTTATTTTTATATTTTTGAAGTGTTCTTCATAATCGTATGGGCACCCATCGAAGCATAATTTGAGATATGCAAATTATTTTTAATTAAGCTTGGATTTTATTCTAAATCCAATGCCATTATTATATATTTTAATTAAAATTTTATTTATTTAATAAAGTAATTAAACACATGAACACTCTAAATCATTATCTAACCTATAAAAGAGTGGCTCCCATGTCTTAAGCACTTTTATCACCACCAATATGTACAGTCTCATTTCATGTCAATCAATATGCATACCTTCAAAAAAAAGCACACACAATATTCAGTCAATTTATAAAATCTACATGATATAAAAAGGTATGAGCATCCATCTACTTGCAAGCCAAATCATCACTTTTTTTTTTTTCTACTAACCAACTTTGTCTATCAAAAGAATATACTTGATCCTACATACACAATGGACATCAACAATACCATGCTCCATAGAAAATAATAACTGTAATACATTAATTAATTTATAATCAATGATCATACAAGGAGGGTCGTTACACCCTACCCCACTAGAAACAAACATAGTCTCTATGTTTCATGGCATGGTCAAATACATTGATTATATCCAAGTATATTTTTTTACATATACTAAATTTATCATATCAATTTATAAGTCATACCTTATTATCCATATCAAAATCAACATTGATTCATAAATCATTCATCTTTGAATTCACAATTAAATCATTTAATATGTCACATTGTATTAATTCAAATAGCCATGAAGAAACCAAAATACACACCATCACATAAGTAAAATTACTCTATGTAGTAACTCCAAACATATACAATTTACTCTAATCGGTAACTCAAAACATATACGAGCTAATCTACCTAATGTCTAGTCTCATATCCATATGCATATATACATATAGCATCAAATCATATATATTTTTTTAAAATATCTATGCCTACTGAAACAGATAAGGAAATTGTTGGTACATATCTACCATGTCCTCTCACGTGGTGTTTATATTCGAGTAGTGGTCCCATTGGACCCCATATTTCTCTATACTCCTCTTCCTTAGGTTCTTGGTCCTAAAACCAAGTGCACGAATAAGTCGAACTTCAATTTTTAGTGGACAAATCATTTACAATTTTGAAACATCTAAAACATGAGTTGGATCAAAAATGTATTTTATAAATAGAGACACATAGAAGACATTATGGATTTTGGGTAAGATTGGTCGTAGAGCAAGTCTGTATGCAACAAGGCTTATCTTACCCATAATTTCAGATGGACCCACATATCTGGAGTCAAGTTTGGAATATTTTATGGGACATTTAGTTGGTTTTACCCTTAAGAATACCCTATCTCCCATAGAATATGCCCTTGATGTTATTTTGATATCCACGTAGCTCTTTTGACGATCAATGATCTTTTTAAACTTCTACTGAATACTTTTCAATTTGTCTTCCATTTTTTATAGTTTTCTATCTGATAACTATATGATATTTTGAATTATCCCAAGATAAGGGAATCCTACATATTCTTTCATATAGGGCTTCAAAAGGTACCATACCTAGTGATGCATGATAACTATTATTGTATGTGAACTCCACTAGATATAAATAGTCTTCCCACTTTGTATTTTGATCCATGCAATACATTATTAACATATCCTCAAATACCTAATTCACCCTCTTAGTCTTCCCATATGTCTTAGTGTGATAAGTGGTACTAATATTTAATTTGGTTTCCAATGCTTCATGCAAAGCCTACTAAAATTTAGAAGTAAAGCAAGAATCACTATCATAGATTATGACTTCTAGAAATCCATGTAGTCTTACTACTTTCCTCTCAAACTTCCTTTCTACTACATGTGCATCATATTGTACATTGCCTGGTATAAAATGTGCAACCTTGGTTAACTTATCCATGACTACCAAGATTGTGTCATTCCTAGATCTTGTTTTAGGTAAACTCACTATAAAGTCCATTGATACCACTTTTAATTTTTACGTAGGTATCACATGTGGGTATAGCCTACCTGTTGGATGCATATGTTATGCTTTCACTCTTTGGAACTCTAAACACCTAGCCACATAATTAGTAATATTCATTTTCATACTTGGACAATAGTAGGCCTTTCTCAAGATTTCATGTATTTTTATCCCTCCAGGATGTGTTGAATAAGGAGTGTTATGAGCCTCCTTAATTTTTTTTTCCCTTAAACCACTTGTATTTGGAACTACCAACCTATTCTTATAATACAAAAAGTCATATTTATATACAAAGTCTGTATCCTTTCCAAGTTCTTGCTCAACCTGAATATTACAAGATTGGCAAAAATTATTATTTTGTTGCAATTCTTTAATTCAATCTAACAAATAATAATGACATTTTGTCATTGTAGTTATGTGGAATCTCCTACTCATAGCATCAATGACTTTATTCTCCTCTCCCTTAACGTATTCAATACCAAAATCATTCTTGGATAGAAACTTCATCCAACGTCATTGTCTGGCATTCAATAAGGGTTGAGAAAATATGTATCTTAAAATTTTGTTATCTATCTTTAGTTTAAATGGTTTCCCAAACAAATAGTGTCTCTAAATATTAAGGGCATGTACAATTTCTACCAACTCCAAGTCATGAGTAGCATAATTCACCCCATACCTCTTAAGTTTTGTGGTCTCATAAGTAATAACCATATCATATTTGGTTAAAACCCCTCCTAATCCTTCAATTTATGCATCGATATATATTGTAAACTACTTATTACAATTAGGTAATTATAAAATAAATGCGGTTCTCAACCTTTCTTTCAAAATTTAAAAATTCTCTTCACACTGCTCTATCCATTTAAAGGATTTTCCTTTCCTTTGAAGGTTTGCAATGGGTTGGGCAATTCTTGAGAACACTTTGATAAATCACCTATAATAACATGCAATACCTAAAAATTTGTACCTTAGTCACATTAGTAGGTGTTAACCAATCAATAATTGCTTCTATTTTCTTGGGATTGATTACAATCCACTATGTAGATATAATATGTCCCAAATACTGTACTTGTAGAATGTAGAATTCACACATTGATAATTTTTCATATAACTAACTTTTTCCAAGAATATCAAGTACAATTTGCATATCAATATTATATGGCCCCATTGGGAAACCCTCAGGGATTAATTAGGGGTCTTAACCCCTTTTCTGAAGTTTTATCCCACTTTTGGGAGGCTTTAGGCCATGTAGCCATGGCTTTCCCATCCCAAGACAACCACATTTCATGGACATCTAGGATGACCACAAGAAACCATCCCTGGGTGGGATTGCCATGGTACATGCCCCCCAAAAATTATAAGATGGGACAAATGGTAGTCAATTTATGCCATTTATCCCACCCAAAGACTTATGATAGATTGGATGACTATCTAGGCCATTAGGAACTGCAAATTGGAGGCCCAAATTGGAGGCCTCTTTCACCCTATGCATGGCAAAGGTGTTGACAAGTGGTGGAACTTGCCTTGCATGCCCCAGTTTTTCCCTTTGACACATTTTCCCTCTTGGTATATAAATTGGAGTGTTTTCACTCAATTATAAATAGGGACCTTTGTAAGCATTCACCATGAAGTGTTACCAAGATTTCCTCTCACCTTTGCCCTCATATTTGTCCTTGGAAACCTCATCAATCAAAATAATTTTCAAGGCATTTACAAATATGTACATACTATCCAAAACATATCCATTCTTATAATTTAATTTACCAAATTTGATGAAAAAATGCATATGAGGATTCTAGACCAAATCCAAGTGGAATTGGTGGCAAAAACCACCTTGTTTTGTGGTCTTCCCCACTTGGGATGGTTGACAGTCCTAATTGGAACACCCAAGTATGGCCATGAATTGGGAAATAATTTTAAATAAATTTTAGTATAGATAATTTCCATAGCATTATATAAGCATAATACTTGACTTTTGTGAATTTTAGAGCATTTTTTATTCATTAATTACGATTTTGTGATTATAATCCTAATTGGCCCACCTAGGAATGGCCACATATTTTTCTCATAATATCACTTCAATTTCTACATAGATCATTACAAAAGTAGTTAATTTACATCATGTTAAGTTTTTTAATAATTTTAGGTAGTCTAGCTATAACGATTGCACTTTGTACTCTCAATATTGCATGTATTTTCTTGATTTTATCATTATTTGTACATGCTTTTAACCCATTTCAATTTCTTGTTTGTAGGTACATGTATTCTTAAACATAAGTAAGGAGATAAGGATTTTAATATATATATATATATATATATATATCAAATCAGTGGCAGTGCAAGCCCGCTCTTTAATCATGAGTGCAAGAAGAACATTGAAAGTACGCCATAATTTTATGAAAGGATTGGATCCTTCAACATTGTAATTTGAATTGTATCAAGTTGAGAGCCCTCAAGGGGAAATTTTGTAACCTTCTATTTGGAAAATTAATCAATACAAAGAGAACCCCCCATTCATTTCAAATATTTGTCTTTTATGGTTTAATTTATTTTTCGCTTTTAAATTAGAACATTAGTACATTTCAATTTCATTTGCTAGGTGCACCATTTTTCTTCTCTAAAGGAGGAAAAAGTATTTCTACTTGATCTTATATTATTGCAAATAATTTTTTTCTAATGTTTCATATTAGGGATGACCTGAGAGGTCATCTCTATGGTTAGGGTGTTGTGTTGATATCTCACCCATTGCGAGTCAAGTTGTTCTCATGAATTGATATCTCACTCGAATTCATGGAGGCTACCGATTCTACCATGCAAAATAAAAAAATAAAAATAAAAATAAAAATATCCCACATTAGGGAGTTATAAGGAATACTACATTAAAGTAGGAAATTGGAAATTAGAAACAATAAATATCAAATCATTAAAGTCTATAAAAAGATTTTTAATAAATAATATTAAGAGTTGGAAATTAATTGGTATACTTGTCTAAAAAATGCACTAAAGGATTAAAATAAATCCAACTATTAAACCTCATAAAAATATAAAGTGATCAAGTTCAATAGGAATAATAAGGTATAAAAGAAGTTGATTTTTGCTATTCACAAAACTTTACAAAATCAACTCAAAGATGAACTATTATTCTCAAAAGCACTATATCTATCATATAGCTTTTCCAAATCTACTAGGGACACATAATGCATTTTACAAAAATTGATAATATTAGCATTCTTCAAATATATTCAAGTGAACAATCCATTAGGAAGTATATGGTCTCTAAAAAGTCTATAAGGACTCTACTAATTCACATCTCTTAACTAGGGAGATACAAGGAATCCTAAAAAACTTAAACTCTAGAAAGGCTTTATCAAATCAAGCTCATAACTAAGAAGTTATAAGGTAGACCACTTAGTATATTCTATCTCATAATATTCTATTCCAATAAAAGCACTTATTCAAGGATTTCTATCCTAAGGAATACAAAAAAAAAACACATGAATAATCTCTCTAGAAAGGAAAAAGTATGTGTCATAAAAATTGGAATCATGAATCTACTTATAAAAGGTGAAGCATATTTAGACATTACTTCAAACATGATTCACAATGAAGCATTATATTATGACTTTGATACCATGGAACTATATCCACAAGATCAAATCAAATAAGCAATTAAGAATGAAAGGGATGGCATTCCACTTTCCCTAGATTTTGTAAGCATTTTGTATATGGCATTACTTTCATAAAAATGCTACAATATTGAGAATACAAAAACAAAAAGTTCAACAAAATCTCATGAAAGGAAATATTAACTAAGTGAATCATACTTAAAAAGTATATTTCAATCCTCATGTAGTATTGGTACTTCAAGATCCACTAATCCAAGATCTTATCTTTATGTCTTGAAAAAAAGGTTTTGTAAAGAGTAAGCACAAAGAAGGAGAACGATTCTTGCAAGGATATAGAAGCAATACTATCATCTATAGAAATGCATAAACCAAACTCAAAGGAAAATATAAAGAAGAAGAAATTTTAGATACAAGAGGGTTCCAGAGAAAAAAATAATTGATGAAAGTACCTGATCAAATCAAAGACCATACTAAAGATAACGATCCATATTGAAGATTAAATATTCAATATCCAAATAATGTAATACAAGGGGTGTTAGAGTTAAAGTATATTATATCATTTCGGCTATATAAATGTACCACCTTAGGTACATAGTTAGGATAGGACATTACTTTAGCGATAATTTATCTAGTTACTTCACGCAATGTAATAAATGGACAAGTGAGAATGTGCAGGTTGTAATGTGCAATGTGTCCTCTTATACAACTAGGTAGAGTTTTGACCAAGGAATCAATCATCCTATATAAAGGGCCTCATAGTGGTATATTATATGATCAATAATATAGGAATTCAAGTTCTCATATAGTCTAGTGTAGTAGATAGTGGTGCTCCCATATGGAGTACCATGTAGCTCTTTAGCTCATAGTAATATGTAGTGTAGTAGATATTTCATCATTTCTATTTATAGCATATTTCATTCATATTATTGTTTCGCTTTTTTTCATATTTTTTGTACTTAATTAGGACCTATGTTATATATCTCCATAGAATACATCCTCAAAAGCTAACATGGATCACCTAATTGATACCCTAATTTTTATAAAATTGTAGCTTCAATATGTTATCCTTTGCTATCCAAAACTTATCTATCTTGCAACTCTTCTTGCTATTCAAATCAGATCCGTAACTCTCCCAATTTGTAGTTTTAGAAATACTTACTTATTATCCAAGAATATGGTTTTGTTTATTCAACTCTCCTCCAAGTTGCTCTCTTGAAATCAAAAAATTGGAAGCTATTAATGTTGCTGAAACACTACCTTCTTCCTGTCCTTAAATCTATGCGTTTCCAACATCTAACGCAACTAATTCCTCCTTCAATTTTTTTTTCCTAGAATATCTCAATTCTTCTTGAAATCTCTTCCAAGTTTTGAATCAAAATTACTTTCTAGAAACCTTCAATTTTCTACTATAAAAAGTCAACAATCTTTTTATTCCAAATCTTCCTTCAAATATTTGGTGGTTTTCCTTAAATATCTCAAATTTTATGACCTCTTCTAGCTCCTTTATCCTTCAATATAATTTTCAAATTTTGATTTCATGTTTATCCTCCTTCTCAATAATCTAAATTTCTTGAGGTCTTCAATAATATCCTCCAAAATTTGGCAAAATTCTTGCCAAATCCTTCTTCCTTTTGGGCTTGTTCTCATATGCCAACAATTTTCTTAATTTATTCTTTATTAGAAACTTCTTATTTCTAGAAATATTCTACCTTTATTTCTCCTCAAGTCTCCTCTAATGGCCTTCTACAAATATTTTATGAGGTATTCCAATCCTTCTACTTCTTTCTCATTTCAAGTTAGCTTGAGGTATTCTTCTCTTAGGCCTTCAAATTTTGTAGCTCCTTAAGTCCTCTTCTAAAAAATTCAATGAGATATTTCCTTTATATATTTAATATTTAATTTAAGAAAATTTTTCAATGAGGTTTCTTTATTAAAACTTCAAAATATGCTACTTCTAAAATTCACAATAGGACCTTTTCTAGTCTTTATCTACCTTCAATCTTCTATATCTAGAAATTATTCAATCTGACATCATATGGGTCTCTTTAGCTTATTCAATATTAAGTCTTCAATATTCAATGGAGATTTCTTTCTTAAGTCTCTTCTATCCTCTATCTCCAAATCTACAAATCTTGCAATATGAACTTTTCTTGAAGGTATCCAAAATATTCAATATTCAAGTTGTTGCTTCAAGTACTAGATTGATTGCAAAGAATATATTCTTTCTAGATCTTATAGGAAGCCTCTCAAAATTATTTGAATCTATCCTTATCTGCAAAAAAGTATTAGAAAATTATAATATAAATTTCTTCAAATCTAATGAAAATTGACTTCACTAGTTGATTCGTCAATCTAGAAGAATCAATGTTGAGTCTCAATATTCAAAAGTTTTTTGCAACACTATGGAAAGACTCTAGCCAAATGCAATATTAAAAATTTCATAAAATTATATTTCCTATATCCTCTCAATCTATTTTGTGGCTCTCTCTATTTCCAATAAATCCATCATGTGCTTTGATACCACTGTAATGTTATAATCTTAAAGGAAATGCAACCACACGTAGTGAAATAAATATGTAATATTATATCTATAATAATTCTAATATAATATGCAAGTAAATAGCATGAGAAACTTCTTAAATAACTCATGAGATAGCCATTAATGAAATCTTATGAAAATTTCAACTTGTTATAATATGTGGAGATCTCAATGCTCCATTCTTTACAGAAGTTCTACATTGTATCTACTAATGCTTCTCATTATCTATCTCTCAAACTATTCTACTCACTCTACTTTACTTACTAAAACAAAAATATTCTACCAAAGGCCTATATATAATGAGATATGTTTCTTAGCCTTCCACCTTCCTATGACTTTCCATATTCCTCTTATAAGAACTCATATACATGTGGACACCATGCACATTCACATCATTACATATTCTAATAATACTTGTGCATTTATAACATTACATAAAGTTAATACTCAAGAATTAATCTAAGAAACTCCCCTAATCTAATGATGTACCCAATATGATACATTAGCATGTACCAAATAATGTAATATATTCCAACACACCTCACGTATTACATTATTTGGTTATTAAAGACTTTAGTCTTCAATATTGATCTTCATATTTCAAATGTTATTTAGCTTGATCAAATTCTTTTTATTCTTATTTAATTTGAATATGGCCATGTAATCCATAGTTTTGTTGTCCTCTCATTTTTATTGTTCTGAATATTCAATTTCCCTATCAAATTTTATGATATATAGGTCTTATAATCTCTACAATTTGTTCCTCAGTAAATGCATTAGTTTTGTCTTCAAGTACAACAATATCATGTCAAATATCAGTTGAATCTAGAGCATATATATCTTTTTGGATTGATCCAATAGATTCTATCTCATTTTTATTTATGATGGGACACATATTGACTCCATTTATGTAGTTAAAATCAACCATGCTTTTGCTCTCTACTAGCTTGACTACTGAAATAAGATAAGATGTTAATCCAGGAATATTCATTACATCATGTAACAAGAAATTTCGAATTGTGATAATAGATGTTACACATATATCCATGTATAAGATAGGTTTTCCCATATGCAATTTTTAGCTTGAAATTGTTAGTGATTTCAAGACAATCAAACCATTGTAAATTTCCTATCATGTGATGACTTGCACTAGAATCAATATACCAAATGTCCTTTTCATTTTGACCTATGAAATTGTTTGTGTTTGAAGTAATTTTACATCTTTGATATGGTATATTGGATGAATTTCGATCTTGAGTCATTTCATAGTGTATCTTGCAATGATATGTTCCTCTTGATAACTTACCATTATATTAAGAAATTATAGTATTCCTTATATCTCCCAATATTTTCAACTTCTAGATTAACCTTTTAATTATTGTAGTATATGATCAATCAATAGAATTCTTTTTACAATTCTAGTATTGAGAATAATTTTAATATAATATTTTATCTCTCAAAATCCTTGAAGTTATCTACATTATGAATCCCTAGTTTTAAGTAAGTGATCAAAACTTTTCTACTTCTCAAGTTTTGTAAAATACTTTGTTAGAATAAGTGAATATTCTCTTAAGTTCTACTAGGATAGACACACTTGAGTTTCCACTCCTCCATGTTTCAGGAGAACACTCAGTGGTGTCTACATCAGGTTTGATTAGTTGTTATAATCCAACGGCTCTCGATGATCAACTTTGCTATTTATACAAAATTGATCCTTGGAATAAATCAATCAGTTCTACTCTTTCTTCATATTTTGTGTAATGCAATGCATGTCTATTTCTAGAAATTCTAACATGGTACCAGAGTAGGATAGATCTTGCTAGCATTCTTTCTTGGAGATTCTAGGAGCTGGTTCTTTGATTCTTATGTTGGATTCTCCTTTTTTTTTTGGATCAGTCATCAATAAGATTTTTTTTTAACTTTTTTTGGAATATATATATGTGGGTTATTATGAATTTTATTTACTTCTATATTTTGAAGGAAAGAAGTTTGTTTGATTCTTACAGTAAATTTTTTATTTCCATATTATTACCCATTATAATATATACTTTTTTCAAAAAATTCACCCCTTTTTCAAGTCTTAACTTATATAGCAGCTTGATAAAAAGGGATATCCCTTTCTCTAATGTTATTTTTTTGCAGGTAAAGGATTTTATTTGCTGCCATCACGTTGCTCTCGGGAAGATTTCAAAGCTATCGTATCATGGCACCTGTTTTCTTTTGGGTGCCAACGATACATTACGCCATCGATATCAAAATATCATTTCATGGAGATATGAATCGTGGCCTCCCCATTTAATGCTTGGAACTCCTTTAAAATCTCTTTTATAACATCATTGAAAGGGTAAATTTTTTTTGCTGCCATCACGTTGTTCTCGGGAAGCTTTCAAAGCTATCGTATCATGGCACCCGTTTACTTTTGGGCACCAATGATACATTACACCATCGAAGACAAAATCTCCTTTCATGGAGATATGAATCGTGGCATCCCCATTTAACACTTGGTGCTCCTATAAAATTGTTTTGAGCTATTACGTCACTAAATTTTGCATTTAATGTCATTATATTTCGTATCTTGGTCCTCTTTGGTGTTCGTTTGTTTTTTTGGCAATCACCTTCAAAGACGCCTTTAAACTAGGATGATCTTAATCACTGAAATTCAGTGGATTCACTCTCAGTTACTGATTTTTAAATGAATCTCCTCCATCCTATTTAGTTATCTGGATTCACATTGTTTTTATCAATTCTCTGACTTATATTTGTGCAGATAATTTTGCTCAAGCATTGCGACAGAAGCTGAAGAATATTCTGATCAAATTTATTTATATCAATCTTGTCTAACTCTCCTTTTTTGTAGGCTTTGATCCCTCTTTCGAAGCACTGAGAGGAGACACTTTATATGATATATATTAATTTTAATTTTTAGTAGGTTTTTCCCTTGTTCGCCTATGCTTTTTTTCTCTACAGGTTCAGGTTATTTCACATATGAATCTTCATATTTGAAGACCTTATACTGTGACCTCAATGTAAAAGAATGTCTTTGAAGACCACAGGGCAAAGGAAACCCTTCAGGTTGAATGATGCTTTTTTCAACGACCACGAAAGAGCCTTTCAGCTACATTCAAGTCAGCGAAACTACGACATCTAGTGGCTTGATCTAGCATCAAAACTCGTTTCATCTCGTTGGATTTCCTGTATGTCTTCTTTGATTGTGCACTAGCGAACAAATTAGTTTTCTTATGGTTAAAGTTTAAAATATCATTGTAATGTCTATTTCCCTTCAATTTCGAAGGTAAAACCATTATTTTTACTCCCTATATTTTATTTAGTTTTATTTTTTACTCATATTTTGCTACGCCTCTTTCGAGGATGAAAGTGAAATGAGTCATTTGTAAGAATTTAAATAAAATATCTTTTTCAAGGGGGGTTGCAGGTGCCTTTTTTTTTTTTGCACCATTCGTTCTTTATCTTTTGGGCAGGTGTTCTTTTACATGATTTTTTAGAGTCTAAAATATTCATATCTCTAAATTTATTAATTTTTTTAGTTTAGGAGATATATATATTGCTTAGATATCTCTCTATAAATAATTTTTAATTTACCCTCACATACATAAAAGAAATAATTCCTTTTAAAAGCTTGCTTAAATTATATGTTTGGTTAAATTTTAAATCATTTCATATTATCGAAAAGGGTGTTCTTCTATATGATTTTTTTGAGTCCGCAATATTCATATCTCTGTCAAATATTATATTTTCTAATTTAAGAGATATAAATTGCTTAAAAAACTCTCTCTATTTATCATTTTATAACACTCTTATTTATCTCTCTTTTTG
The DNA here is from genome assembly GCA_028583015.1 of Wollemia nobilis. Taxonomy (NCBI): domain Eukaryota; kingdom Viridiplantae; phylum Streptophyta; class Pinopsida; order Araucariales; family Araucariaceae; genus Wollemia; species Wollemia nobilis. The sequence goes on from JAQPPZ010017244.1 coordinate 1,032,998, forward strand.
AAGATCTCATGATTTTCCATCTTGATCTTCCCTCGATTTATTTGTCCTTCGGTGCTCCAGGAGATCATCGTTTATTTTTCTTTATAAACATATTACTTAAGCTTGAAATCATGCACTTCTTTGATATGAGTAACTAGTTTTAAGTATATGTTGAAGGCCCATTACTATCTATTCCTTTTTTTTGTAAAATAAATATTTGTTCTATAGTTTGGTGTGACTTCCATAATTTACTCTGTGTAATGAAGCTCTGTTGGCACCTTCCCCATTTACAAACTCTGCTGCTAGTTAGTGTGGCTACCATCATTTACTTACGTAATGATACTTTGCTGGTGCCTTCCTCGTTGAGCAACTCTGTTGCTGATTGGTGTGATTGTCTACATCTACTTTGTGTAACAAAGCTCTACTAGCACCTTCCTCATTAAGAAAATATTCTACCACCATCCTCTCAGTGCTCATATTTGAACTCATTAGTCTCTAGTGCAATCGCCTTCTCTGCGTAACATTGCTCTATTGGTGCCATCCTCTTAGTACCTCCTTTTGTAGGTAGTATTGTTATATTTATTTTAAATAACTTGTTAAATTCTTTGCAGGTGAAGGCTAGTGACTCCACTTGAGAGAAAAATGCTATTTGCTCAGAACATTTTTTTATCACTTGGTAAAGGTTTTTCATTGGTGAAGCAGATCTTTCACCCCCTCTCCTCTATCTGACGTCTCTTTCAATGCATCATTTAGCTAGTTTATTTGTTCTCTATTTATTTTAGTTATTTTGTACATCCTTGTAGCCATTCGAAAAGGAGATTACCTAAGTTTCTATCCTCTCCTTGGCTCAGAATTCAAGAGCAGTAAAAATAATATATTTTGGGGGGGATTTTTTAGGTGCTTATTTGCACCTATCTCAAATCTGGGGGGTAATGAGTCCTTTTTCACCTCATTTCAATTGCCTTTTAATTTGGTATAATTTACTTTGCTTAAAACATTAAATAAAATTTATATATTTTTTCTTTATAGTATTTCTAAAAGCAAAGCTTTAAATTAATATTTAATTTTGGTATAATTTATTCTGCTTAACACCTTAAAGAAAAATATAAATTCTTTTCTCTTTAAAGTATTTCAATAAGCAAAGCTTTATATTATACATCTCTAAATTAAATTTGATTTTCACAATTCTTTTCTATAATAGTACAATTTAAGTGAAAGAGTAATAATTCCTTTTAACTTTTCACTTCCTTAAAAGTACTTATTTTCATAAATATTTGTTTATATATCTTGCCTAGTTCAAATTTAGAAGAAATTCATAAAATATATCTATTTTATTCTTCTTTTCATTAAGCAAAATATATATGTAATTTTTTTTTTTAAAAAAGATAATAATTTTCTAAAAAAAAATTCATATCTCTTTCTTAAATTTGTAAATCTATTTAAGTAAAGAATTCAAAATTTCTTTATTTCTCTAAAGAACAAATATTTTATCTCCTCTCACCCATATTTGTAAACTAATATAACTTATAGTTTCCCTCATGTAAGGGTAGGTTATTAATATTACCACTATAGGTCTGGAAGATACAGCCTATGTTCCAAGTATCTTATCTAAACAATACTTATAGTTTCCCTCTCCTCAGGGCGAATATTTGAAATAAATAGATATATAGACCTGGCATATTTGTTCTCTTTGAAAAAATATTAAACTCCAAATTTCCTCAATACTTATAGTTTCCCTCTTGTTAGGGCAAGTATTTTTGAGTTATTTGGTGTATCTTAAAAATCTTTGGTATATTTTTTCTCATTAGCCTCAAACTCATATCATTTTACTCATATTACTTATAGTCTCCCTCTCATTATGTTAGGTAATTTTGGGGCATTTGGTTATTCGTTCAGGATTCTGTAACTAATATCCATTGCATTCTCTAAATTAAAGTCAAAGGGGGGAACATTGGGTTAACTTTCAATTCAAAATAAATTCAATGAATACAATTGATCCTCTCACTCCTCATAACTACCATACATGGAAGCCCAAAATTTTAAAAGGGTTCACTCAACTTTTAGAAGAAAAACAACCTAATTTTGAAAAAGAATATGAAATATTTGTTCACAAAGGGAAAATGTATGAAACTATGGGAATTATAAGCTCTGATGTAAGTGAAATTTTATGGTTTCACATTACAGATTGTAAAAATCCTTATGAAAGTTAGGAGAAACTAAATAACTTATTTGGGAAAGTAGATCAAATTAGATCAATGAAACTAGAAGTAGAATTAACAACTCTATCTCCTGAGGACTTCATCAATATTGTTGACTTCCTCACCAAATTCAAAGAGGTCCTCACTCAATACAAAGGCAGTGGGAAGACTAAGTCTAAAGAAGAATACATTTATCTAATCCTTTCTAAACTAAATGGTGTATTTAAAATCTTTGCTACCACCTTTCTATCTACCAAAGATGATCTTGGTGCAACATTTAAAATGCCCTCTTTAGAAGATTTTTGTGATAGGATAACTAGGTAATAAATAAAAATTGCAAGATATGAAATATCTTCTTCTTCCCCTTGTTCAAAAGCCTTAGTAGCCTTGACCTCTTCTAAATAAAAATTCAAAAATATGGACTCCTTCCTCTCTCCGTAGGTTTTTCTCATTGTGAGTTTGATAACACAATCTACATTTGGAGAGATGAAGGAAAAATCACCATTCTTGTTCTATATAATGATGATCTTCTTCTCACTAGTAGTATTATCACTCACATTCATATTATAAAAGAATCCCTCTCTAAAATTTTTGAAATGGCTGATCTAGATTTAGCTCATTATTTCCTTGGGATTCAAATAAGTCAAACAGATGCAAGAATTTCATTGTGTCAACAAAAGTACACACTAGATATTATTCAAAGATTTAAAATGATAGATTGTAAACCTTATCCTACCTATTTTCAATATGGCATCAATATTAGTACTTCCTACTCATCCCCTCTATGTGATGCAACTCTATACCATCAGCTTATAGGAAGTTTGTTATACCTTACTCATACTCACCCATATATCTCATATGCTAATGGCCTAATATACAGATTCTCTCATCAACCTCACTTCAGTCATTGACAAGCATAAAAAAGAATCCCCTGTTACTTGCAAGGCACTACGCACTTTGGGCTCTTATATAAGATAAAATCCATGGATATCTTTGGCTACACGGATTCAAATTGGGCAAGTTCAGTAGAAGACATATGTTCAACCTCAGGATATGTCTTTGCCTTGATTCTTCACCAATAGCCTGGTTATGCAAGAAAAAATAAGTAGCAGCCTTATATTCTATAGAGGTAGAATACAGGGCAACAATTTTGGCTATTCAGGAGGCTCTTTGGCTTCATCAAAATTAGAGAGAATTTGACTTCTCCCATGAAAAACCTATAAATATTTTATGTGAAAATCAAAGTACAATTCATATTGCATGCTATCTAGTTGAGCATCAACGTGCCAAGTACATTGAGATACACATGCACTTAATACGACAACATATTCAAAATAGGGATCTATACTTGGACTATACTCCAAATGAGAATCAAATTGTAGATATCTTCACCAAGTCATTTCCTTCTCTGTGTTAGCTTTAGTTGCACGATAAACTTGGAGAAATACAACTGCATTGAAAAAAAGGTGATGAAGACCCACTATCATAGAGAATCACTCAAGCTTTCATTTCATCAAACTTTCAAGAAAATTACAATACTAGCCAACAAGCATAATTTCTGGTTTCGAGCCCCCTAGGCCATTAATGACCCACCTGGAAGACCACATCTCTCAAAACTAAAAAGTCGGCTCTTGTCTTCGCCTTCATGACTGAAACTTCACATATTTTACCCTAACTGGAAACTACCATTGGGTTAGCCACGAAAACATGCATTGATGAGTCGTCTGATCGTTTCTGACCTCTGGGCACAGCCTTCGAGTGGCCGCCATGCTCAACGAACTTATTAGGCAAGAAATCATGCATAAATGAGGCTTGACTGCCTCGAGAAACACCATCTGGGAACGTGGGACTTTTTGATCTGTGAACCAGTATGTCGTGATATCGTGACATTTTTATTCCTCGCTGCCTTCTTCTCCTTCGGGTCATGATGTCATGACATGTCACGATATCGTGACAATTTTCCTTCTTGCTGTCTTCTTCTCCTTTGGGTCGCGATGTCACGACATGTCGTGATATCGTGACATCTTCCATTTCTACCTCCTTCTCGCCTCTTCGGGTCATGAAATCGTGATGTGTCACAATATCATGACATCTTTGCTCTCTGCTTTCACCCTCTGCTTCAGGTCATGAAATCGTGACATGTCGCGATATCACGATAGCTTTGCCTTCTGGCCCTTCCTATTCTCTTTCAATCGTGATTTCATGACATGTCACAAAATCATGAAATTTCTTCTTCTGGCACTTTCCTTTCTTCTTTCGATCATGAAATCATGACATGTCACAATTTCGTGACATTTTTTATCGGACGCCTTCTCCCTCCTTCCTGCATCATGAAAACATGACATATCGTGATAACGTGACACTTTTCTCTCTGGCACCTTCTCTCATATTCTGGTCATGAAAATGTGACATGTCATGATATCATGACATTTTTCTCCCATGTGCCTCCTCTTGTCTTCTAGTCACGAAAATGCGACATGTCGCGATATCGCGACATTTTCTCCTCTTGCTCTTTTCTCTCGGCTTCTGGTCACAAAAATGCGACATGTCGCGATATTGCGACATTTTTCTCCTCTATGCCTCCTCTTTGTCTTCTGGTCGTGAAAATGTGACATGTCACAATATCATGACATTTTCCTCCTCTATGCCTCCTTTTGTCTTCTAGTCGCGAAAATGCGACATGTCTCGATATCGTGACATTTTTCTCTTTTGCACCTCCTCTTGTCTCCTGGTTGTGAAAATGCGACATGTCATGATATCGTGACATTTTCCTCCTCTACACCTCCTTTTGTCTTCTGGTCGTGAAAATGCGACATGTCACAATATCGCGACATTTTTCTCCTTGGCGCCTTCTCTTGCCTTCGGTCGCAAAAATGCGACATGTCGCGATATCGCGACATTTTTCTCCTTTGTGCCTCCTTTTCTCTTTTGGTCGCGAAAATGCGACATGTCATGATATCGCGACATTTTTCTCCTCTGCGCCTTCTCTTGCCTTCTGGTCACGAAAATGTGACATGTCACGATATCGTGACATTTTTCTCCTCGGCACCTTCTCTTGTCTTTTGGTCACAAAAATGCGACATGTCGCGGTATCATTACATTTTTCTCCTCGGTGCCTTCTCTTGCCTTCTGGTCGTGAAAATACGACATGTCATGATATCGCGACATTTTTCTCCTCTACACCTTCTCTTGTCTTCTGGTCGCGAAAATGTGACATGTCGCGATATCACGACATTTTTCTCCTTGGTGCCTTCTCTTGCCTTCTTGTCGTGAAAATGTGTCATGTCACGATATCGTGACATTTTTTCCTCGACGCCTTCTCTTGCCTTCTGGTCATGATTTCGTGACATGTCGCAAAATCGTGACATTTTTTCTCCACGTCTCTCTCTCTCTCCTCCTTGAGTCATGAAAATGCGACATGTCATGATATTGCGACACTTTTCTCTATCGCGATATCGCGACATCAAGGCAAACACTTAGAAATTTTCTTGTCGATGCAAGATTGCTCTGCTACCACCGGATGCTCCTACATCAGACAACCGGGGTGCATTGAGAAGTGACCTTCACTTCCTTCTTCTCCTCTGGGTTCAAGCCCTCTACGCAACTCTTCTTGCAGGGCCTGAACTTGCCTCTACAAAGCTCTGAAATCTTCTACTGGCACCATAGTTCTTACACCACCATGGTTTCTTCTTGGAGGCATTCTTCCTCACTCTCTTCTCACAAACCTTCCACAGATCCTGGTGCAAACTGCCTCACGTTCGATGATTTGTTTTCACACTCAGGAACTCTACACCCTTCCACAGATCCTGGTGCAAACTACCTCACTTTCGATGATCTATTTGCACACTCAGGAACTCTCGCTCTGATACAACTTGATGAAAACCCACTATCACAGAGAATCACTCAAGCTTTCATTTCATCAAACTTTCAAGAAAATTACAATACTAGCCAACAGGCGTAATTTTTGGTTTCGAGCCCCCTAGGCCATTAATGACCCACCTGGAAGACCACATCTCTCGAAACTAAAAAGTCAGCTCTTGTCCCCGCCTTCGTGATTGAAACTTCACATATTTTACCCTAACTAGAAACTACCACTGGGTTAGCCACGAAAACACGCATTGATGAGTCGTCTGATCATTTTTGACCTCTGGGCGCAGCCTTCGAGTGGCCGCCATGCTCAGAGAACTTACCGGGAAAGAAATCATGCATAAATGAGGCTTGACTACCTCGAGAAACACCATCTATGAATGTGCACCTTTTTGATCTATGAACCAATATGTCACGATATTGTGACATTTTTCTTCCCCACTGCCTTCTTTTCCTTCAGATCGCGATTTCACAACATGTCGCGATATCGCAACAGTTTTCCTTCTCGTTGTCTTCTTCTCCTTCGGGTCATGATGTCGTGACATGTCACGATATCGCGACATATTCCCTTTCTACCTCCTTCTCACCTCTTCAGGTCATGAAATCGTGATGTGTCATGATATCGTGACATCTTTGCTCTCCGCTTTTGCCCTCTTCTTCGGGTCATGAAATCGTGACATGTCGTGATATCATGACAACTTTGCCTTCCGGCCCTTCCTGTTCTATTTCGGTCGCGATTTCGCGACATGTCACGAAATCGTGACATTTCTTCTTCTGGCCCTTTCCTTTCTTCTTTTGATCATGAAATCATGACATGTCGTGATTTCACGAAATTTTTCGTCGGACGCCTTCTCCCTCCTTCCTGCATCTCAAAAATGCGACATGTCGTGATATCGTGACACTTTTCTCTCTGGCGCCTTCTCTCGGATTCTGGTCACAAAAATGCGACATGTCGCGATATCATGAAATTTTTCTCCCTTGCGCCTCCTCTTGTCTTCTGGTCGTGAAAATGCGACATGTCACGATATCATGACATTTTCTCCTCTTGCTCTTTTCTCTTGGCTTCTGGTCACGAAAATGCGACATGTCGCGATATCGGGACATTTTCTCCTTTGTGCCTCCTCTTTGTCTTCTGGTCGCAAAAATGCGACATGTCACGATATCGCGACATTTTCCTCCTCTGCACCTCCTTTTGTCTGTTGGTCATGAAAATGCGACATGTCGTGATATCGCGACATTTTTCTCTTCTGTTCATCCTCTTGTCTCCTGGTCGCGAAAATGTGACATGTCGTGATATTGCGACATTTTCCTCCTCTGCGCCTCCTTTTGTCTTCTGGTCGTGAAAATGCAACATGTCATGATATCGTGACATTTTTCTCCTCGATGCCTTCTCTTGCCTTCTGGTCGTGAAAATGCGACATGTCGCGATATCGCAACATTTTTCTCCTCGGTGCCTCCTCTTCTCTTATGGTCACGAAAATGCGACATGTCACAATATTGCAACATTTTTCTCATTTGTGCCTTCTCTTGCCTTCAGGTCGTGAAAATGCGACATGTCATGATATCATGACATTTTTCTCCTCGGCACCTTCTCTTGTCTTTTGGTCGTAAAAATGCGACATTTCGCGATATCGTGACATTTTTCTCCTCAGCGCCTTCTCTTGCCTTCTGGTCGTGAAAATGCGACATGTCGCGATATCGCGACATTTTTCTCCTTGGCACCTTCTTTTGTCTTCTGGTCACGAAAATGCGACATGTCGCGATATCGTGACATTTTTCTCCTCGGTGCCTTCTCTTGCCTTTTGGTCGCGAAAATGCGACATGTCATGATATCGTGACATTTTTGTCCTCGGTGCCTTCTCTTGCCTTCTGGTCATGATTTTGTGACATGTCATGAAATCATGACATTTCTGCTCCATGTCTCTCTCTCTCTCCTCCCTGAGTCGCAAAAACATGACATGTCACGATATCGCGACACTTTTCTCTGTCGCGATATCGCGACATCAAGGCAAACACTTAGAAATTTTCTTGTCAATGCAAGATTGCTCTATTGCCATTGGATGCTCCTGCATCAAGAGGTCTTCCACCTCTCATTATAATTTTTGGAGAATGTTTTTTTCCCTTGTGTTATTTTATCTCTCCAAAAGCATGTATATTATGAGGACAATCTTCACCATCTGAAGACATGCCTTTATATTGGATATTTTTTGTGTGAAATATGGTTTTTTCCAAGGGGTTTTTTCACCATCTACATATATTTTAAATGAGTACCTCATTAGGCCATGTTTTCGGGGCTCATCATTCTTATTGTATTAAGAGGATAATATTTGCCATCCAAAGACAAGCCTCTTCCTTACTTCATTTTTGGTTGATGGTTTTTCCCATAGTGTTTTTACCATATCTTCAAAAAAAGTTGTGATGGTTTTTTTGCCAAGGGGTTTTTTCACCATCTACATATATTGTAAATGAGTACCTCAATAGGCCATGTTGTCAGGACTCATCATTCTTATTGTATTAAGAGGAAAATATTCACCATCTGAAGATAAACCTCTTCCTTACTTCCTTTTTTATTGATGGTTTTTCCCATAGGGTTTTTACCATCTCTTCAAAAATAAGTTGTGATAGTTTTTCCCCAAGGGTTTTTTTCACCATATATATATTATAAATGAGTACCTCATCAGGCCATGTTGTTGGTACTCATAATTATTATTGTATTAAGAGGATAATCTTCACCATATGAAGACAATCCTATTCCTTACTTCCTTTTTAATTCATCGTTTTTCCCATAGGGTTTTTACCATCTCTTCAAAAATAAGTCATTATACATGAGCACCTCATCAGGCCTTGTTTTTGAGAATCATTTTTACAAAAAATCCCCTAGTATCACTTAAAAAATGGTGTTAGAATAAGTGAATATTCTCTTAAGTTCTAGGATAGACACACTTGAGTTTCCACTTGTCCATGTGTCAGGAGAACACTCAGTGGTGTCTTCATCAAGTTTTATGAGTTGTTGTAATCCAAAGGCTCTAAATGATCAACTTTGCTATTTATACAAATTTAACCCTTGGAATAAATCAATCAGTTCTACTATTTCTTCATATTTTGTGTAATGTTGTGCATGTCTATTTTGGGAAATTCTAACATACTTTCTATCTTGCAAGTGATTTGAATGTACTATGCTCTTGATAGTATGCTTAGGTTTCTTAGTTTCCTTGAGTTGAAACCCTTTTATCTCTCTAATATTAAAATTCTATTATTCACCTTATTTCTTTCTATTAATGAATATATAGAAAGCTAAGGATAATTTATGATGCACCTTCAAATTTTTAAAAGGTTCTTTATTTCAAGACCTTTACGTTGGATTCCTTGTGTCTCATAAATTTGAGGAAGTGATAAATTTTAAATACTATAATAAGCTTCTTCAATGTTCAATAGAATAGTTTCTATGCTTTACTTCTTTCAATTCTCAAAAGTATAATTTCTAAATTTCAATAATTTTATTTTATTTTAGAACTCCTTATATCTCTCTAATTAGAAAGATAGAAACTATGGATATTTTCAAAATTAATGTTTTCAATTTCTATGGTGAATTCCTTTTTCCTCCAAAATAAGGTATTTGCAAATAATCCTAGCGCTTTAATAAATTAATTTCAAATATTCTTAACTAAATTTTCCTTGCTTTAAAAATACTTTCAAATCTTGAATATTACATTTAAGGTTGTACTATATCAAAGCAATTCCTTATACCTCAAATTATCTAATTAATACTAAGCATTAAATATTAACTAGTTTTAACCTTTGTAATAATATTCCTTATTCCTCCTTTAGTTTATAAAAATGTACTTTTATAGGTCATCCCAAAATACCCCCAATTAGCTAACCCCCACTTTTGCAGGAGATTTGGAGCTATCCAAATGTGACATTTTGAGCGGTGCTATCTGGCATTTTGTTGTAGGTCTATTCGTCCCACCCCGAAACGAATTCAAATCTATGAGTAATTTCCTGAATATTCCATTTATAGTGTTTCCTTTGCGAGGTCTTGATGCCCCTATCAAATTTTTAGATCATTTGGATATATGTTGGTTATCATTTTATTTATTCCTTGCATGCGCTAATCGTAGGCTTGGGGATTGCATGTTTCATCTCATCCGTAGGTGCTACTGACTGTCTCTTGTTTCTTTGAACGTAGGATCTGGATGTTAGAGGAGCAATGAAGAGCCAATACTCATCAATGCAAATGATAGTGACGTTTGGTCCGCCCACTTTACATGTGGGCACGCGAAAGAAGGATGGCTACCCATGGATGTAACCAAGAAACAAATTTAACGATCCTCGCCCATAAAAATGGAGGAGGCAAATTGTAACCAAATTCCAAAATGTAGCAATAAAAGAAAGGGATGTTATCTACATTGGATTTTAATTTGGGTTTCAATTCATTCATGATTTCCTTATTGCATGCATTTTCAATTCGTAGGACTTAGCGTTGAGTTTAGTTTCGTTTTGCATCGTACTTGGAGCTTTTCCTTTTTTGTTTTCGTATCCTCGTGCTTTCAGTGGAAATCACGGTGGGACCTTGTCCTATGTTCTTTTTTTAGATCAGAAATTTGATCAAAATTTGCCTTTTGCTTGCAGGTATCATTTTTTTTAATCCAAAACTGCTATTCGTTCCAGTCTGTGGTGAATACTGAGCTGGAATTTGTCTCACCAAGGGATGAATGGGAATTCACCCCACCCTATGATGAATTCAGTTCTGTTATTCATATCATCCTAAGACGAATAGCTCTCTATGCAATTTCAGGGCAAAAAATCAGAGCCAGCAGATTTGGGCAAAGAAGAGGTAGGGATTCTAAACTTTTCCCGTCACTTTCTGTTTTTAGTTTTCTATTTTTTTTTTGGGTTACTTGCTTTCTTAGGGAAAGTTTTCTTGTACTACTTTCTTGTTTCCTTTTTGCAAAATAAAAAAAAACCTACACATCACGTGGTAAATTAAACACCAAGGAACTGGTCGTAAAACCCCAGCCCTTGATCAAGACCAACGGTGGATTTCATCACCACCTTGGCTTGAGTTTTTTTTTGCATCCATTATCCCGATCACTACTATTGCTAGACATAAATCCTGATGAAAGCTGACCGAGTGTAGCTAGGGTGATTCCCATCACATGAGGATAAGTCTTCTATGGTACGTGTCATAAACAGGGCAATTCCCCTTTCGTACCACTTACGTTCCACGTACCATCTGCTCTCACGTACCTATAGTTTCCCTCATGTAAGGGCGGGTATATAGATAGGTTGGTATATCGGCCTGGCAATGGTATATCGAAGGGGTGACCATTTTTTTGAGTCATAAGAACCATCATATTGCATTTAAACATTCTTTACAAAAACCTTCAAAAACAAAACAAAATCTAAAACACACTAAACCAGGTCTAGGACACACTTCTAATCTTTAAACGAGATAATAATTGCTTTTGTGTGTGTGCTCTTTTATGTTTAGTGTAGCACAAAAATCATAAGATGAGATAAAAACCTACATATCTTGTAGAAAAGTGCCACCATGGTGTACACCCGTAGCCAAGCCCAATCAAAGGTGGAAGCTATGGAGAGTGTACAAGGGGGCACAAGTCACCTCCTCTATAGCCCCAAGGACTTGGTCATCCCACCTTGGTGGCCTGACCCACTAGAGAGTCTGAATCATTCCATTTTAGAATGTAACTATAGAGACACCCATTTGAGGGACGTGCCCATTTGTCATAGCCCCTTTCAAGAGGATTCATTACACGTGGCGCTCAACATAGACAAGAAGGCTTCCTCAAAAGCTCAATATGAGCGGCCACCATGCGATGAAGTGCTAGAGCAGTGTAGGGTCCATAAGGAGAGGCCACATGATTATGGCATCCATCCTTTACCCCTTCTCACTGTTAGAACCAATAGACAAAACCCAGAGTGCAAGGCTCTCCAAATAGGGCGAGCCAACTCTACTCACCCCTTTCAAACATACGAAAGGGAGCATGAGGAAGACCATTACCTTCCTCAAGAGCAATATACAACATGGGAGCCATGCATTTATAAAACCACTATATACCATGATTACCTACTAAGGCCAGAGCCATAGGTAAATGCCACCAAACTTGACAGAGGGAAGCAACCTATTGAGATCTCGGATCATCATGACTGAGGTAAGTGCATAGGAGAGGCATCCAGGCCTCCTAGGCTCAATATGGTGAAACAAATTGACTTGGCAATCTCCAGACATGTTGCCCACCAAGCACAGATCATGCGGCTTAGGCAAGACCAATAGCAGCTAGAGCATCTATATCACCTTAGCAAAGAGCTCATTCGGTGCCAAACAAATGAGCTGCTCCATAACATGGTTTATGAGAGGGTTCCAACCCCTCGCACCCAAAGAGCAGAACCGTATGAGAGGTGCAACCCCTTGGTGTGGTATAGGTCTTCGTGACCTTACCAAGTGCTACCTTTGAGACCTCCTAGACCTGAGCGAGAGGCCACTCCCCGAAAAAATGATGGTTACCCTCTGTGGGTACCCACCCAGGGTCATAGGTCTCATTCGAAGACTCCTCAGGAAGCCTACGAGGAGTCTGAGCAAGAAGAAGAGCAGGCTGAAATGCCCTACCAAGGTAGAGGGGTTGCTATAGGCCTCAAGTCTCCCACAACCCATAATGGGAGAAAACTAAAGAGGAAGAGATTAAATCCTTAGATGCATATAAAGCACTGCTAAAGCGTCTGGAGTCTGTGGAAACCAAAAATTTTGGGCCCCAAAAGCCCACTTTACGCTAGCTCCGCAGTCATCCTATGCATCCGTCAGTGCCAACACCCCCTTACCCTGAACACTTTAAGTTGCCTCAGTTGGCAACCTTTAGAGGTGAGGAGGATGCTCAAGAGCATGTGACAAGATTCTTGAGCCAATGCTTTGGCATTCAGGACAATGATGCTTTGTTATTAAGAACATTTATAACCACATTCGTAGGCCCTACCTCGGATTGGTTTACTCAATTACCAAAGCACAACATTAACAACTTAGATTAGTTAGTGGATGCATTCCTCGAACGCTTCACCTTCAAAACCAAGAAGAAGGCATCACTAAGTGACTTGGCCAGCCTCCAATAGTATGAGGAAGAAACCATGGCAGACTATGGGAATCGATGGAGGACTTTGCTTTCAAATCTACCTTACCTTCCCCCTATGTTCGACCTCACTCAAATGTTCTCAAAGAGCTATTTGAGATTGATTTCTATGTTATTGTAGCTGCAACAATATGCCACCTTAGAGGAATCTCTGGTGCAATCCAGGATCATTGAAGAGATCAAGATACAGGATGGTGAGATAGCCAAACCTAAGAAAAAAGAGTGGACTAAGAACACTAAAACAGGGACCATGCAACAAAAACCCGTTGCGGTCAATCAAGTTGCTATCAATTTCCCTAAGCCTGCACAAGCAACACAACCTCAAAAGGCTAACTATCAGGCGGTGCATCCTAGCAACTATGACAAAAAAAATTAGAGGCAAGAACAGAGTCAGCAGCGTCGCCCTAGGCGACAATACACACCCTACATAGAGTCTAGGGACTCCCTGTTTGACCGCTTGTTAGTGGTAAATTTGATCAACCTGCCAGAGATTCAAACCATATACCCCAACGCTCCCAAGCCTAAGGGGTACAGGGAGGACTTGTACTGTAGGTTCCACAGGCGATAGGGACATGACCTAAATGCTTGCTGGAAGTTTAAGGGCTTTGTACAAGACCTAATTGATAACAAGACACTAGCGATGGATAATCTTGTGGCACCAAGCAATCAAAAAATGGAGGTCTTTAAAGACCCCTTGCCTACTCATGCTCCACAAGCAAAGACCCTACAAGTTAATGAGGTCACATAGAACTGCCCCATATAGGGGTATGTAGGGATGATCAGTATAGTGACTCAAAACAGGAGTTATCCGAGTACAAATGCTCCTACGGAAGCTGTAAGGGAGGTGCCAACAACATCACAACCACAAAAACACCTTGCACAACCTCCTCTACCTAGACCAATGGCCACACTTTATAGCAAGCTCACTCAGAGTTTGAGGACAACCTCAGCTAGGCTCTCCATATATGAGCTCATACAACAATCAATGCCCCATCGGGAGGCTCTAATGGAGATATTGAAAGTCATCGAGTTGCAACCCCACAAAAAAAATTCTTTCAACAACTTCGTGGGACATGTCAAATGATGCACTGAGCTAGTCATCACATTTCGAGAAGACAAAGTGAAATCAGTGGCTGATGACATGGCGGATCCACCCCTACAAGTTATCGCACGGGTCAACGAGATTTTGTATAAGAGGGTGTTGGTAGACACTAGCTCATCCAGTAATATCATCACAATAGTGGCATTGAAACATCTAAAGTTGCCATCATCTCACATCACATCTTCCACTTACACTCTATGAGCATTCAATGATGCAATATGCTCAACAGTTGGCACAATTGTCCTACCCATCCAAGTGGGTCAAAATACTATACCTACATTGTGCCACATCTTGGAAAGTGAGATGGCCTACAACATCTTGTTGGTTCGACCATGGATCAGGGACATGAAGTGTGTCCCTTCAATAGCTCACCAGTGCTTAAAGTATACATTTGAAGGGGAGGTGCATGTAGTCTTGATGGACTTAGAACCCTTCAAGTATTATAATGTGGTGCAGTTGATGTCGCAATCGACCCTGCCATCAACACATTTGGATTTCCAATTGAATCCATCTAAACAGTGTCTGATTTCGTAGGCATCCCCATTACTAAGTTCTTCAAAACCCTAGTTGGGTCCATCTTCATTGTCTGACCCTCCACCAACGATACCAGCTATGGGGGCCAAACAGAAGGACAAAGGGAAGAAACCTCTGAAAGAGGCACAACCTCAAGAGACACCACCATCAGTATCAACTATCTCTATTGGGGAGATGCCTAGCTGAATGGAAGTTGAAACTCCTAGTTCACCCGACATGGAGTGGACTTAGGTAGAACTTCCATTTCATCCCCCTCAACCACCAACAATCACCGTTGAAATGGCCAATACGGGCCTAGGGGAGTATCTCGGTGCAAAATATTGTAGCAACACCTACATTGGAGTCCATGCAGGACATGGGGAGACCTTGCCTCCCCATTGGCACTATTGTTCCCCTAGGCCAGCCACCAAACCAGAAAAACTTCATGTATGGGGGCCTTGATCATGGCGTTGCACCATGCATGCAAGAGGATGAAGATGAAGAGCCTTTTCCTAAAAATTTCAACTATTTGTCTAACTCAGACTTTGCTTTGAGATACCTTGGCCAATGCAATTGGCATGGATATGGGTTAGGCAAATATGAGCAAGGGGTATGTGTTCTTTGCCAACCAAGATACCAAATGCCATATGACAAGTCAAGAGTAGGGTTCAACCACCCCCTACCCTTGGAAATCTTGGTGGAGAACATGCAAGGCCTAGGGATAGGCAATAAGGGGGATTGGCATCAGATCCATATGCCAACCCTAACATGACATATACATTGAGGGATTATCTCCCATAAATGGCAATCAACCTTGTTGACCCTCGCAATCCCTTCCCTTCACTTGAGAGGGGAGAAATCTCGAGAGCTCATTTTCAAGGAGGGTTTGGACAATGTTAGGAAGGATCTTCATAAGACAAGTCAGAATATGAGGTAGCACCATGGGATCCCTTCAAATAAGATAGTAATCACTCTCAAGTGGTTCCCATGGATGATTATCAAGAAATCCTCTTGACCATGTTCCCTTTGGATGCTCCAACCGAGCAAGTGCCACGTTAAGAAAATTAGGCCCCACCGTAGAGAGCGGAACAACCACAATGGGGCCAGATCAATTTTCTCAAGCAATACGAGCCCCCAATGCCGCAAGCAATTGTCGGATCCAATGAAGGCCTTTGGATCTCCGATAGTTATTATGAAGGTGAAATCGAGATGGCGTATCTTAATCACATGTGGCAAATATAGTGATCATACCTCTTAGATATTAATGACATATTCAAACAATTAAACATAGTGCTAGGGCATGAGTGGTACGTAGAACCAACGCGATGGGACCAAGTGTTAAATCCACCACTTTAGATATACGAAGAACATCTTCCACCCAAAGACCCTAGAATGATATTAGTGCCGAGGGCAGACCCTATCCTCCTATCCACACATAGGGCTGATCCATTCATGCCCATACCTCTAGAGCCAAAACCGAAGCACAGAGAACATCCATAAAGTCTGAGTCATCACACCCATTGTAATTGAGGCCAAAATCATTTCATCAATATGATCTCCATTGAATTAACCACCCCCATCCACAACCCGGTTGATCCAGCACAGTCATTGTATCTAGACATAGATGCCATAGACTGGGATCACGTCAATTCACCACCATCCCCATATGAGTACTGGCCTTTCGATGAAATGCTTCATTTTACCCTTGGGCCAACTTAGGATATCTTCCATACTGGAGAGGGACTCAACATTCCTAACAAAGATTTAAACTCAGCAAATGATATCCATTTGATCCCAACTCCACACCAATTGGAGGATGGATCCCACATGTCAGTCGAGGAGATGACTGATGTAGACATTGGCTCAGACCTAGTGAATCCACAGATAATCAAGTTGGGGGTAAGTCTATCCCATGAATAGCAAGCTGAATACATTTCCATTCATAAAGAGAAGAAGGAGGTTTTTGCATGGTCATACAAAGACATGTCGGGACTAGATCCATAGATAGTCATGCATAACCTAATGCTTGATCTGACAGTCAAGCCAGTTAAACAAAAACTATGTAAGATGCACCCAATAGTGGCCTTAATGGTCAAAGACAAATTGCAAAAGCTATTGGATGCATAGTTTGTCATCTGGTGTGGATTATCCGCCATGGCTATCCAACATGGTGTTCATCAAAAATCCCGATGGGACGATTCGCATATGCATTGATTTTTGAGATCTAAACAAAGCAAGTCCTAAGGATGATTTTCCCTTATCGAGCATAGAACCATTGGTAGACGCTACAGTGGGCCACAAAATGCTTTCCCTCATGGATGGTTTCTCGAGATACAATAAGATTTGTATCAATCTCGAGGACTAGCTAAAAACGGTGTTCACAATGCCTTGGGGGACATTTTGTTACAAGGTCGTGCCCTTTGGCCTTAAAAATGCTGGTGCAGCCTACCAACGTGCCATGACGTACATCTTCCATGATTACATGCACAAGACTTTGGAAGATTACATGGATGATTTGTTGGCCAAATCTCTTTTGCGCCCAGATCATCTCGATAATTTAAGCAAGATTCTTCATCGCCTCATGGAACATAAAGTCAGATTGAATCCCAAGAAGTGCGTATTTGGCATCACATCTAGAAAACTCTTGGGTTTCATAGTCTCAAAGCGAGGCATCGAGGTAGACCCAAAAAAGTCAAGGCAATCCTTGAAATGCTTCCCCCAACTACCATCAAGTAGCTCATAAGCCTGTAGGGAAAGGTCATGTCAATCAAGTGCTTCATAGCACAACTATCTGATAAGTGCCGACCCATGAACAAATTATTGCATAAGGGGGTAGCATTTCATTGGTATGACAAGTTCCAGTCAGCATTTGATGACATTAAACAATACTTGGCTTCATCGCCAGTATTGGCACCACCTAGACCAGGAGTGTCATTCTACTTATACATCTCAACTACTGAGGTGGCATTGGGCACCATGTTAGCCTAGAAGAATAAAATTCATAAAGAACAGGCTACTTACTACCTTAGCTGCACCCTGGTCAGTTATGAACTTAACTATGCATACGTTGAGAAGCTCTACTTGGTAGTGGTGTTTGCTACCAAAAATTTGTGCCATTACATGCTAAGAAACAAGATGTATGTTGCGTCTAAGGAGAATCCATTATGGTACATGATGAGTCATACCTATCATAGTAGTCACATGGTGAAATGGATCATGTTGTTGATAGAATTTGACATCGATTTTATTGAAAAAAAATCCATCAGAGGTCAGGTCATAGCCGATCAACTAGTGGAGGCTCCTCTTGAAGACAATCAGCCTCTGGTCATAGAATTACCCGATGATGGGGTCTTCCATGTCTCATAATTACCAGATTCGATGAGCCTGAGTCACAGGCTGACATAACCCTATTTTTTGATGGTTCTAAATGTGAGCAAGGTGGTGGCACGGGAATCATATTATTTACATCGTAAGGGGCTCCAATGCCTTTGTCATTTAAATTAAACTTCCCATGCACCAACAACAATGTCAAATATGGAGCCTTGTTCATAGGTATTTAGACAATAATCACCATGAACATCTTTGGTGATTTGCTGTTAATTGTCAACCAAGTCAAAGGGGTATTCCAATGTAAATGCCTAGTTCTACAGGCCTACAAAGCCCTTGTGGACAAATTCTTGGCAAAGATTGAATGGTATGACATCAAGGCACTCCCTTGGTCATCAAATCATTTTGTGGACACTATGGCCTCCTTAGGGTCACTAATCCCACAAGACATTTCTAGTGATATGAAACCATTCAAGTCAAAACACAATCACAATCTACGATGGAGCATGCAAGCTCTGACTTGACGCCAGGAATTCACTTGATCCAGATTGAACCATCCTCGGACATGTTCTCTCGAATCCATGATCATATGAATCATGCCAACTAGGGGTCCTTATTCTCCCCTACTCCCTTTAGTAGCAACACAATGCTATTCTTACAAGTTCTTTCCCGCTCAACGTTTGCTAGGGATGAACTTCAAGAGGGATTGGTTGTTCATACCATCGAGGCTTCTGATCAACAGGATTGGTATTCAACCATCAGGGACTACCTCAAGTTAGGTAACCTCCCACTTGGATTGACGCATGTCGCAAAATGAGCATTCAAATAGAAAGTGGCTAAGTATTTCTTGTTAGGAGACATTTTGTACCGTCACAGCTACAAAGGAATCCTGCTTCGTTGCTTGGACTGGCAGGAGTCCACTTGGGCGATCGTCTAAGCACATGATGGTACGTACGATGGCCACTTTAGTGGTATGGCCATCGCAAAGTGCATTCTCTGCATGGGCTGTTATTGGCCATATTTAGAGTGATATTGTTGCACATATGTGAGGAAGTGCATGAAATGTCAACACCATGATAATTTGACACATGTAGCTTCCTAGGCCTTGCAACTGATCGAATTGGATTGGCCATTTTTGTAGTGGGGCTTAGATCTAATCGGAAAGATCTCCCCTGTGTCATCAGGTCATCACACATTTATCATAATGGCCACAGAGTATTTCACCAAGTGGGTGGAAGCGGTTCCGCTAACCTCTATGACAGGACCCCATAACATCATATGTCATTTTGATATTCCATCCAAGATAATCTTGGATAATGGGATGTCATTCAAGAACAAAGACATGCGTGCTTTGACCACAAAGTACAAAATTTAGCACAGTTTTTCGACACCCTATTATCCATAGGCAAATGAGCAAGCATATGCGTCAAAAAAAATGCTAGTTGCCATCCTCAAAAATACAGTCACAGACATCATAAGGATTGGCACATTTAGATCTTGCTTGCCCTGTGGGTTTATTGCACTAGCATTCGGACGCCCACTAGGGTAACTCTGTTTTCGCTCGTGTATATCAATGCAAGAGTTCATCGATGATGACACTGCACGGTAGGCCTGGTTAGACTAGCTTATGTTGCTTGAAGAATGACACATTAATGCTCTCGAGCATTTACGTATCTATCAAGAGCGACTTAAGAAAGCATACAACATGAAAGTTCACCTGAGGGACTTTCAGGTTGGTGACTTGGTTTTGAAAGAAAATCAATAGAACTCTAGTTTGTCGTCCCATCTAAGGGACAAGTTCATGGCAAACTGGTTATGTCCCTATGTAATTGACAATAAAATAGGACCTGGAACATATCGGCTAGCCTCTCTTGACAAAATCAAGGAACTAGAACCCTTGAACATCAGTCATTTGCAGCCATTCCATAGCTAGAGGAGCTGCAGCCCAATCAAAAATCCCCAAGGATTCCCATAATCACTTGGTCAAACCCTAAAAGGCCCCAAAGTGCCCATTACCCCTTTGGTCAACCCACAAAGCTCCAAGGGTTCCCACAAATCGCTTGATCAAAAAAAAAAAAAAAAAAAAAACAATAAAATCATCAAAAAGAACACAAATTTGCATCTCATTTCCACGCATACTCACAATCATCACAAAAATAATGAGCTCTTTTTGCATCTCATCTTCATATTCACAAAAATCAATCCATCAAAAACACAAATGTATATATGTCTTAAGCATCACATCCATACATCACACATTTGTGGTCATAAAGGTCAACGCACCATAGGCTACCATTACTTGGCAAAACCATCACCTTTTCACATTTTTTCCATTTCAATCAATAATTCATCGTAAATAATCACCACCCATGTTATTTTCCCACATCATAGTCAATCTTCTTCTAATGTATCAGGAGTTTTCGTCCTTCAGTCGTCATTAGATTTCTAGCCATGTACTGTACCAAGTCAGACAGATTTTACAAAGGTAGAGTTCTACTTGGATCACACCTTGGTACATAGCATCCCAACACAAATTGAAACACATAATAATTCCCAAGTTGTGTGAACAAAATATGAAACCTGCAAAGCAATCCAGGTCACCATAAGCGAAACGGTTATCTTGCTCATCCCCCTGTGTGAATGACCCCAAGAATGCTGAGAGTTGGAAAAAGGACAAGCATCTTCCCTACCCAATTTCCCAAGAATCCCAAATTTTCAAAAGGTTGCAAAACATCACAAATTTGCAAAAGTCAAAACTCCAAAAAAAAAAAAAATGACATCACAACCAAAGTGCATACATCAAATAAAAGTACATAAAATAGTGATTCTCATAACTCCATATTCAAATCCCTTGCTCAAAAGAAAAACAAAAATAAATAGTGATTTTTATCACTACAAAAGAGCAAGTATCCCAATACACTTGAAGAAAATAAGGGAGTCAAATTTGAATCCCTGGAACTCTTAGCATTTCGATAGGTCATGAGGCAAACCTCGATCTTGGTTTTGGTGGATAGCCTATCGATCCATCGGTGGTAAACCTCCCACATGACAATATATTTGTCACATTAACTTGTGTGCAAATCAATGTTTGCATGTGGATGAGCTAGCTTATGGTATCCTACGATAGCACCGTAGATTAATATGACTAAATACAACAAAGGAGTTAGTGGAGCTAATCAGGTGATCCTCAATATAGGTTTGGTTGACGACCTATCCTGCATCGGCGGTATCCTGACAAACACCACATAAATGAACTCAATTGCACACACAGGGATGTGAAATAACTTGGTCAAAAACAAGTCCGATTCATACCTTGTTAAAAAGTCTCGTAAGATCAAAGTACAGTCTTGGCTAGATAGTTAAAACATCTGAGTCTCGAAAAACCCTACCTACATTCTAAACCAACTTACTGTCTTTCATTCTCACCTTGCCATCAGAAAATACAAAAATAGCCTGTATACATGAAGAAATTTAGGTCACACAACAATCACCCAGCCCAAAAAGACATAAATTCTAAACAGTCGATGGTGCGACCGCCTAAAAAAATCACACATTCAATTCATCCATTCCATTTGCATATCATATAAATTAAAAACATTCACATTTCATCAAAACATATGCACCCATCAATATAACTTAAAATGCATACATCCATATTCATCAATCATCATGCATAACATAAAATCATGACATGTGCATAAATAAAATAAATTCATCTATATATATCATCAAAAATACTCATAGGCTACAATGAACTGGTCCTATGACCCCGTGACAAAATCCAAAAGCTCAAAAAATCCCTAAATCCTAAGGCGTCGGCCACCATGATCACGTAGGATCGATGTGACGAGAACTACCCCCCATGGTGTGGGTCCTATGGGACACCTCAAGGCAGCTACTACTAGCCCCTGCATCATGACTACTACCCCCTCCCTCATCCAATTGCCTACGAGGAGATGATGATGACTGCTCAGTGTCACTGCCCCTCGTCTGACGTGAAGAGCCACCTCCAGAGGGCTCAGGTACCTGCCCCCCAAGGTAGATGATCTCTCCCTCCAAATCCATCTGGTGCCGACACCACTCTGCCTCCTGCCAATGGTACATCGCTACTACATCATCCTGCTGTGCCAGTTGCATCCGTAGGAGATCCCTCTCCCATGTAGAGTTAGTATCCTCCTCCTATCGATGATGCATAGCCCACACGTTCTCCCGCTTCACTAGCTGAGCCCGCAAGAGATCCCTCTCTTGTAGAGCCTCCCACAGCTCCTCATCTCACCTCCATAATAGCCCTGCCAACCGTGCATTCTCAGCGTGCACCCCTGCCTCCATGTCCTCCGCCACTACCTAATGCATAGGCAAATCTGGGACTACAACCTGCTCTGGCTCCCACTGCTCCGGGGTGTCCTATATCTCCAGCTAATCTAGGACATCATAATCTGCACCCACATCATCTACCTCCACCATGTCTGCATCCTCTAGCAGAGCTCCCAAATCATCTCCTAGTTCTGAGGCACCCTCCCCGCCTGCTGTTGTTGCCTCCGTGCCTCCTAGTGGCCCTTCTCCCTGCCATCATCGTAGTATCCACCACTAGTCATACTCCGTGGTAGTATCGATGTCATCCATGTCTAGGACGCCAATCCCTATATCTAAATCCTCACCCAGTGGCACGATGACTGGCCGATATAGAGTCCTCTCGTCCCCCCAATGTCGATAGACCACGGGCTCACCAGGCAACCCCTGGTGCACCCCAAACTATTGTGTCACCTAGCTATAAGTGAAGAACTACTCAGTCCCATGTCACCTAATCAGCCATCGCTCCTTGCATAACCGCCAAAGCCACTCTCTAGCCTTAGGACAAGCTGGACAGTCCCGATAAGGGTGCCAGAACACCTTCCCTAGAGCAAGCTGAGCGAAGGCATCGACATAGTGCCCTATGGCACCTTCCCACCATCGACTCTATCCCTGCTCCTCAGATCATCGCCATAGAGCCACATAACCTATATCCTTATCCACCATCTCTGCCCGAGTTGTCCATGGTAACCCCACTGGCCTCTCCACTGCTATGTGCTGCCAAGCCCAGCTCTACAATAGATAGTTGCAGCTAATCCCCTTCCACCTCTAATAGCAGACCTCGTACATATCACCATAAAGCTACACCAGCAATGTCTATCCCCACCTCATGATCAAAGGCTCATGCATCGAACACTCCACCAACTGATAGACCACATCCAACAGGTTCCATGGGAACCTCACACCTGACGACAGGTAGCAGCATGTTGGAAATGAGGCCCATGAGTAATGCATGCCTCACTCCCAACACACCCCTCTTTAGCCACCATCGAACTAGAATCCCACCAATATAACAGTCGCCCTCTGCCCTCTCCACTGGGATCTCCACACCCAAATCCTCCCCATGCCTGAAATAGCGTATTAGTACTGTTGTCCTCCGATATCATGATGTCGTCTGGATCGACAGTCTGTCTATTGGAATCCGAAGAATCCGATAGACATCCTCCAAGGTCACCGTCATCTCCCTTGTTGGGAGATGGAAGGTGTTGGTCCGAGGATCCCATAGGTTGATCAGGGTCATCAAATAGGCTCGATCCCTAACCATCGGCTCCAGTTGAGTCACCTGCTTGAGCCCAAGGGCATCAAGCCAGTCCTAGTTTGCCAAAGTCAGCGTCGCACGTGCTTCAGTGAAAACTATGGGCACACGGTATCAGCTCTTCACAACCTACAAAATAAAACAACATAAACACATTAAAACAATGAAAAAATGTACAACACTAACAATGAATATACAACAATGCATCAAAATGTACAGCCAAAAACATAACAAAAATTCAAAAAACCTAATTTCTCAGTTTTAGGGTTGTAACTTTCAACTGATAAATTCAACAAAAACATAACAAAAATTCCAAAAAAACCTAATTTGTCAGATCTCAGGTTTTTAAATCTAACTGATAAATTAACAACAAACAAATAAAAAAATCATTGGTCAGTTCTAGGGTTTTTAACTCTAAACTAATCCATCCAAGAAAAAAAAAAAAAGTCACAAAATAATTTCTCAGACCTAGGGTTTTTTTTAACTCTAAGATGGAAAATTAAAAACATAAAAACAACAAATAACTAGGGTTGAGCTATGTTTTTACGTTCAGTTTTACCCTAAGTTTCTCACCTAAGTTTTGAACTTTGTTCAAATTCAGGTTAAGAAAGGTTTTAAGTTATGTTATAAAATAAGTTTTTTAGATAATTTTTAAACTAAAATGTTGATATTTGTTTAACTAGGGTTAAATTAAGTTTTAAGCTAAGTGCTCATACACTAGTGTTTCATTTAAAAAAAAAATTAAAAAAACAAAAAAAACAAAAACATGACAAAAAAAACTTGCGGTTTTCAAATTATAACATAAAATAATAAAGAGGGAAGGCACTCACTGGTATCGCTTCGGCTCCGCCGCTCGATCCAGTGTGTGAACTCATGGTCGCAAGAAAAATTTGGCAGCGCTTCGCTTCGCAGAATTGACTTCCTCCTCCTCAGAGCTCCAAATTGCCAAGAAAAACAAATGCAAATGAACCAAAACTTAGTTTTGGCCTTTAAATAGGCTTTTTGAGCCTATACTCGTCACCCCTTGGGATGAGTGCTCTGGTTAGTGCTCATCCCTCCCTGGGATGAATACTAAACAGGAATTCGTCCCACCCCAGGACGAATATAGAGCAAAATTTCAAAAAGAAGCAATAAAACTGTCCAATGGGAGTGCTTTTGCACTTGACATTCCGAGCATGTAAAATAGATGTCGGGGTCACAAATCCTCACTATCCTATTCCCTAAGAAGGCTATCATAGCTGGACCGCTCCACGGGCAAATGGATTTTTGAGAATTTCATCCCCAAATGGCGTCACCAAAAAGGGTTAAAAACCCAACCAAAAATAACAATAACATTGCCGAACGAAGGCGCCTTTGTGCCTAACATTCTTGGCACTCAAAATAGATGTTGGGGTTACAAATTGTCACTATCCTACTCCCTAAGAAGGCCACCATGGCCGGACCTCTCCACGGGAAGATAGATTTTTGCCAATTTTAGCCCCGAAAAGCATCACCAAAAGGGTTAACACCCACCAAAAATAGGTCTAAATGTCGAGAACCGCACACACGTTCAACAATAAGCATATGAAGGCACCCTTACACAAGTCATCTTGGGTCAAGTGACTCGTTGCGTTTCTCATGTTGGTCATTCCCTCATAGATTCGTCGCTTGAGGGGGTAGTCACACATAGGCACCAATCAACAAAAACACACTCAACCATGGAAAGGGCACACATTCAAAGGATCATTGACAAAGACAATTACACTCCTGATTGGGGCAGTAAACAAGCAATAATCACAAGCTGATCAACCACTTGGAATTCATGAATCATGAACTCAAGGTTCTCACAGATAAAAGGTTGCACCCTTTGCCTATTTATGACTGATCAATGTCCAATCTCAAGTAACACCTCACCAAAAAAGGTTAACACTTGAATTAAGTTATTTTTCTCGTCAGAAGCAAGGATTCAAGAATGCATGCCCTTTCCATACTTGGGGCATCAAAAGTTGGTTAAGTTATTGAGAAACCCTAATAATTAGTGCTTTGGTTATCTATTTTTGCTCGGTATTGTGCCTTGCACAACGCATCCCAAAAAGGGGCATCTATAGACACCAAAATGACACCAATATGATTATGTGACTATAAAAACTGATCACATTGACACACACAGCCCCAAGGGCAGCCCCCAGAGGTTAAACAGTGGTCCTAACCACTCCCACAGTAGTTTTGGAAGGTTAGAGGTCAATTTGACACCTTTTTGGTACTTTGCTCTCTACTCGTCCCACCCTGGGACGAATACAAAATGGTATTCATTCCACCCAGGGACGATTAGCAACATTCATCCCAAGGTGGGGCGAATAGCAGGTTTGACCGATAAAAAAGTCAAATTTTGACAAATGGTAGCTTAGATCCACCACTTAATCCTTCCTTCATCGCATAGGAGCATGAGTGAGCATTTTTGAGTGTTAGAGGTAGTTACAATGGCAGTCATGAAGCCCCCAATCAAGGAGGAATCTTCCCTCCCCTGGAGAGGCATGATTTCCAAGTGGCACCTCTGCATGCTCATCCAAAGAGACCATCAAGTCTATAAAATGGTGAGTCTTCTCACCCCAAAAGAGGGAGAGGAGGAGTATTTTTGAGCAATGAAGTGTTGTCATTCAACTTCCCCATATGCCCTTGTTTGATTTGTGCCTTTCACATCCATGATCTCTTTTAGAGAGGAGGTCTTTTCGAGAAGACAAAGTGAAATCAGTGGCTGATGACATGGCGGATCCACCCCTACAAGTTATCGCACGGGTCAACGAGATTTTGTATAAGAGGGTGTTGGTAGACACTAGCTCATCCAGTAATATCATCACAATAGTGGCATTGAAACATCTAAAGTTGCCATCATCTCACATCACATCTTCCACTTACACTCTATGAGCATTCAATGATGCAATATGCTCGACAGCTTGGCACAATTGTCCTACCCATCCAAGTGGGTCAAAATACTATACCTACATTGTGCCACATCTTGGAAAGTGAGATGGCCTACAACATCTTGTTGGTTCGACCATGGATCAGGGACATGAAGTGTGTCCCTTCAATAGCTCACCAGTGCTTAAAGTATACATTTGAAGGGGAGGTGCATGTAGTCTTGATGGACTTAGAACCCTTCAAGTATTATAATGTGGTGCAGTTGATGTCGCAATCGACCCTGCCATCAACACATTTGGATTTCCAATTGAATCCATCTAAACAGTGTCTGATTTCGTAGGCATCCCCATTACTAAGTTCTTCAAAACCCTATTTGGGTCCATATTCATTGTCTGACCCTCCACCAACGATACCAGCTATGGGGGCCAAACAGAAGGACAAAGGGAAGAAACCTCTGAAAGAGGCACAACCTCAAGAGACACCACCATCAGTATCAACTATCTCTATTGGGGAGATGCCTAGCTGAATGGAAGTTGAAACTCCTAGTTCACCCGACATGGAGTGGACTTAGGTAGAACTTCCATTTCATCCCCCTCAACCACCAACAATCACCGTTGAAATGGCCAATACGGGCCTAGGGGAGTATCTGGTGCAAAATATTGTAGCAACACCTACATTGGAGTCCATGCAGGACATGGGGAGACCTTGCCTCCCCATTGGCACTATTGTTCCCCTAGGCCAGCCACCAAACCAGAAAAACTTCATGTATGGGGGCCTTGATCATGGCGTTGCACCATGCATGCAAGAGGATGAAGATGAAGAGCCTTTTCCTAAAAATTTCAACTATTTGTCTAACTCAGACTTTGCTTTGAGATACCTTGGCCAATGCAATTGGCATGGATATGGGTTAGGCAAATATGAGCAAGGGGTATGTGTTCTTTGCCAACCAAGATACCAAATGCCATATGACAAGTCAAGAGTAGGGTTCAACCACCCCCTACCCTTGGAAATCTTGGTGGAGAACATGCAAGGCCTAGGGATAGGCAATAAGGGGGGATTGGCATCAGATCCATATGCCAACCCTAACATGACATATACATTGAGGGATTATCTCCCATAAATGGCAATCAACCTTGTTGACCCTCGCAATCCCTTCCCTTCACTTGAGAGGGGAGAAATATCGAGAGCTCATTTTCAAGGAGGGTTTGGACAATGTTAGGAAGGATCTTCATAAGACAAGTCAGAATATGAGGTAGCACCATGGGATCCCTTCAAATAAGATAGTAATCACTCTCAAGTGGTTCCCATGGATGATTATCAAGAAATCCTCTTGACCATGTTCCCTTTGGATGCTCCAACCGAGCAAGTGCCACGTTCAGAAAATTAGGCCCCACCGTAGAGAGCGGAACAACCACAATGGGGCCAGATCAATTTTCTCAAGCAATACGAGCCCCCAATGCCGCAAGCAATTGTCGGATCCAATGAAGGCCTTTGGATCTCCGATAGTTATTATGAAGGTGAAATCGAGATGGCGTATCTTAATCACATGTGGCAAATATAGTGATCATACCTCTTGGATATTAATGACATATTCAAACAATTAAACATAGTGCTAGGGCATGAGTGGTACGTAGACCCAACGCGATGGGACCAAGTGTTAAATCCACCACTTTAGATATACGAAGAACATCTTCCACCCAAAGACCCTAGAATGATATTAGTGCCGAGGGAAGACCCTATCCTCCTATCCACACATAGGGCTGATCCATTCATGCCCATACCTCTAGAGCCAAAACCGAAGCACAGAGAACATCCATAAAGTCTGAGTCATCACACCCATGGTAATTGAGGCCAAAATCATTTCATCAATATGATCTCCATTGAATTAACCACCCCCATCCACAACCCGGTTGATCCAGCACAGTCATTGTATCTAGACATAGATGCCATAGACTGGGATCACGTCAATTCACCACCATCCCCATATGAGTACTGGCCTTTCGATGAAATGCTTCATTTTACCCTTGGGCCAACTTAGGATATCTTCCATACTGGAGAGGGACTCAACATTCCTAACAAAGATTTAAACTCAGCAAATGATATCCATTTGATCCCAACTCCACACCAATTGGAGGATGGATCCCACATGTCAGTCGAGGAGACGACTGATGTAGACATTGGCTCGGACCTAGTGAATCCACAGATAATCAAGTTGGGGGTAAGTCTATCCCATGAATAGCAAGCTGACTACATTTCCATTCATAAAGAGAAGAAGGAGGTTTTTGCATGGTCATACAAAGAAATGTCGGGACTAGATCCATAGATAGTCATGCATAACCTAATGCTTGATCTGACAGTCAAGCCAGTTAAACAAAAACTATGTAAGATGCACCCAATAGTGGCCTTAATGGTCAAAGACAAATTGCAAAAGCTATTGGATGCATAGTTTGTCATCTGTGTGGATTATCCGCCATGGCTATCCAACATGGTGTTCATCAAAAATCCTGATGGGACGATTCGCATATGCATTGATTTTTGAGATCTAAACAAAGCAAGTCCTAAGGATGATTTTCCCTTATCGAGCATAGAACCATTGGTAGACGCTACAGTGGGCCACAAAATGCTTTCCCTCATGGATGGTTTCTCGGGATACAATAAGATTTGTATCAATCTCGAGGACTAGCTAAAAACGGTGTTCACAATGCCTTGGGGGACATTTTGTTACAAGGTCGTGTCCTTTGGCCTTAAAAATGCTGGTGCAGCCTACCAACGTGCCATGACGTACATCTTCCATGATTACATGCACAAGACTTTGGAAGATTACATGGATGATTTGTTGGCCAAATCTCTTTTGCGCCCAGATCATCTCGATAATTTAAGCAAGATTCTTCATCGCCTCATGGAACATAAAGTCAGATTGAATCCCAAGAAGTGCGTATTTGGCATCACATCTAGAAAAATCTTGGGTTTCATAGTCTCAAAGCGAGGCATCGAGGTAGACCCAAAAAAAGTCAAGGCAATCCTTGAAATGCTTCCCCCAACTACCATCAAGTAGCTCATAAGCCTGTAGGGAAAGGTCATGTCAATCAAGTGCTTCATAGCACAGCTATCTGATAAGTGCCGACCCATGAACAAATTATTGCATAAGGGGGTAGCATTTCATTGGGATGACAAGTTCCGATCAGCATTTGATGACATTAAACAATACTTGGCTTCATCGCCAGTATTGGCACCACCTAGACCAGGAGTGTCATTCTACTTATACATCTCAACTACTGAGGTGGCATTGGGCACCATGTTAGCCTAGAAGAATAAAATTCATAAAGAACAGGCTACTTACTACCTTAGCTGCACCCTGGTCAGTTATGAACTTAACTATGCATACGTTGAGAAGCTCTACTTGGTAGTGGTGTTTGATACCAAAAATTTGTGCCATTACATGCTAAGAAACAAGATGTATGTTGCGTCTAAGGAGAATCCATTATGGTACATGATGAGTCATACCTATCATAGTAGTCACATGGTGAAATGGATCATGTTGTTGATAGAATTTGACATCGATTTTATTGAAAAAAAATCCATCAAAGGTCAGGTCATAGCCGATCAACTAGTGGAGGCTCCTCTTGAAGACAATCAGCCTCTGGTCATAGAACTACCCGATGATGGGGTCTTCCATGTCTCATAATTACCAGATTCTGATGAGCCTGAGTCACAGGCCGACATAACCCTATTTTTTGATGGTTCTAAATGTGAGCAAGGTGGTGGCACGGGAATCATATTATTTACATCGTAAGGGGCTCCAATGCCTTTGTCATTTAAATTAAACTTCCCATGCACCAACAACAATGTCAAATATGGAGCCTTGTTCATAGGTATTTAGACAATAATCACCATGAACATCTTTGGTGATTTGTTGTTAATTGTCAACCAAGTCAAAGGGGTATTCCAATGTAAATGCCTAGTTCTACAGGCCTACAAAGCCCTTGTGGACAAATTCTTGGCAAAGCTTGAATGGTATGACATCAAGGCACTCCCTTGGTCATCAAATCATTTTGTGGACACTATGGCCTCCTTAGGGTCACTAATCCCACAAGACATTTCTAGTGATATGAAACCATTCAAGTCAAAACACAATCACAATCTACGATGGAGCATGCAAGCTCGACTTGACGCCAGGAATCCACTTGATCCAGATTGAACCGTCCTCGGACATGTTCTCTCGAATCCATGATCATATGAATCATGCCAACTAGGGGTCCTTATTCTCCCCTACTCCCTTTAGTAGCAACACAATGCTATTCTTACAAGTTCTTTCCCGCTCAACGTTTGCTAGGGATGAACTTCAAGAGGGATTGGTTGTTCATACCATCGAGGCTTCTGATCAACAGGATTGGTATTCAACCATCAGGGACTACCTCAAGTTAGGTAACCTCCCACTTGGATTGACGCATGTCGCAAAATGAGCATTCAAATAGAAAGTGGCTAAGTATTTCTTGTTAGGAGACATTTTGTACCATCACAGCTACAAAGGAATCCTGCTTCGTTGCTTGGACTGGCAGGAGTCCACTTGGGCGATCGTCTAAGCACATGATGGTACGTACGATGGCCACTTTAGTGGTATGGCCATCGCAAAGCGCATTCTCTGCATGGGCTGTTATTGGCCATATTTAGAGTGATATTGTTGCACATATGTGAGGAAGTGCATGAAATGTCAACACCATGATAATTTGACACATGTAGCTTCCTAGGCCTTGCAGCTGATCGAATTGGCTTGGCTATTTTTGCAGTGGGGCTTAGATCTAATCAGAAAGATCTCCCCTGTGTCATCAGGTCATCACACATTTATCATAATGGCCACAGAGTATTTCACCAAGTGGGTGGAAGCGGTTCTGCTAACCTCTATGACAGGACCCCATAACATCATATGTCATTTTGATATTCCATCCAAGATAATCTTGGATAATGGGATGTCATTCAAGAACAAAGACATGCGTGCTTTGACCACAAAGTACAAAATTTAGCACAGTTTTTCGACACCCTATTATCCATAGGCAAATGAGCAAGCATATGCGTCAAACAAAATGCTAGTTGCCATCCTCAAAAATACAGTCACAGACATCATAAGGATTGGCACATTTAGATCTTGCTTGCCCTGTGGGTTTATTGCACTAGCATTCGGACGCCCACTAGGGTAACTCTGTTTTCGCTCGTGTATATCAATGCAAGAGTTCATCGATGATGACACTGCACGGTAGGCCTGGTTAGACTAGCTTATGTTGCTTGAAGAATGACACATTAATGCTCTCGAGCATTTACGTATCTATCAAGAGCGACTTAAGAAAGCATACAACATGAAAGTTCACCTGAGGGACTTTCAGGTTGATGACTTGGTTTTGAAAGAAAATCAATAGAACTCTAGTTTGTCGTCCCATCTAAGGGACAAGTTCATGGCAAACTGGTTATGTCCCTATGTAATTGACAATAAAATAGGACCTGGAACATACTGGCTAGCCTCTCTTGACAAAATCAAGGAACTAGAACCCTTGAACATCAGTCATTTGCGGCCATTCCATATCTAGAGGAGCCGCAGCCCAATCAAAAATCCCCAAGGATTCCCATAATCACTTGGTCAAACCCAAAAAGGCCCCAAAGGTGCCCATTACCCCTTTGGTCAACCCACAAAGCTCCAAGGGTTCCCACAAATCGCTTGATCAAAAAAAAAAACAAAAAAAAAACAATAAAATCATCAAAAAGAACACAAATTTGCATCTCATTTCCACGCATACTCACAATCATCACAAAAATAATGAGCTCTTTTTGCATCTCATCTTCATATTCACAAAAATCAATCCATCAAAAACACAAATGTATATATGTCTTAAGCATCACATCCATACATCACACATTTGTGGTCATAAAGGTCAACGCACCATAGGCTACCATTACTTGGCAAAACCATCACCTTTTCACATTTTTTCCATTTCAATCAATAATTCATCGTAAATAATCACCACCCATGTTATTTTCCCACATCATAGTCAATCTTCTTCTAATGTATCGGAGTTTTCGTCCTTCGATCGTCATTAGATTTCTAGCCATGTACTTGTACCAAGTCAGACAGATTTTACAAAGGTAGAGTTCTACTTGGATCACACCTTGGTACATAGCATCCCAACACAAATTGAAACACATAATAATTCCCAAGTTGTGTGAACAAAATATGAAACCTGCAAAGCAATCCAGGTCACCATAAGCGAAACGGTTATCTTGCTCATCCCCCTGTGTGAATGACCCCAAGAATGCTGAGAGTTGGAAAAAGGACAAGCATCTTCCCTACCCAATTTCCAAAGAATCCCAAATTGTCAAAAGGTTGCAAAACATCACAAATTTGCAAAAGTCAAAACTCCAAAAAAAAAAAAATGACATCACAACCAAAGTGCATACATCAAATAAAAGTACATAAAATAGTGATTCTCATAACTCCATATTCAAATCCCTTGCTCAAAAGAAAAACAAAAATAAATAGTGATTTTTATCACTACAAAAGAGCAAGTATCCCAATACACTTGAAGAAAATAAGGGAGTCAAATTTGAATCCCTGGAACTCTTAGCATTTCGATAGGTCATGAGGCAAACCTCAGTACTGGTTTTGGTGGATAGCCTATCAGTCACTGGTGGTAAACCTCCCACATGACAATATATTTGTCACATTAACTTGTGTGCAAATCAATGTTTGCATGTGGATGAGCTAGCTTATGGTATCCTACGATAGCACCGTAGATTAATATGACTAAATACAACAAAGGAGTTAGTGGAGCTAATCCGGTGATCCTCAATATAGGTTTCGTTGACAGCCTATCTGGCACTGGCGGTATCCTGACAAACACCACATAAATGAACTCAATTGCACACACAGGGATGTGAAATAACTTGGTCAAAAACAAGTCTGATTCATACCTTGTTAAAAAGTCTCGTAAGATCAAAGTACGAGTCTTGGCTAGATAGTTAAAACATCACGAGTCTCGAAAAACCCTACCTACATTCTAAACCAACTTACTTGTCTTTCATTCTCACCTTGCCATCAGAAAATACAAAAATATAGCCCGTATACATAAATAAATTTAGGTCACACAACAATCACCCAGCACAAAAAGCCATAAATTCTAAACGATCGATGGTGCGACCGCCTAAAAAAATCACACATTCAATTCATCCATTCCATTTGCATATCATATAAATTAAAAACATTCACATTTCATCAAAACATATGCACCCATCAATATAACTTAAAATGCATACATCCATATTCATCAATCATCATGCATAACATAAAATCATGACATGTGCATAAATAAAATAAATTCATCTATATATATCATCAAAAATACTCATAGGCTACAATGAATTGGTCCTATGACCCCGTGACAAAATCCAAAAGCTCAAAAAATCCCTAAATCCTAAGGCGTCGGCCACCATGATCACGTAGGATCGATGTGACGAGAACTACCCCCATGGTGTGGGTCCTATGGGACCCCTCAAGGCGGCTACTACTAGCCCCCGCATCACGACTACTACCCCCTCCCTCATCCAATTGCCTACGAGGAGATGATGATGACTGCTCAGTGTCACTGCCCCTCGTCTGACGTGAAGAGCCACCTCCAGAGGGCTTAGGTACCTGCCCCCCAAGGTAGATGATCTCTCCCTCCAAATCCATCTGGTGCCGACACCACTCTGCCTCCTGCCAATGGTACATCGCTACTACATCATCCTGCTGTGCCAGTTGCATCCGTAGGAGATCCCTATCCCATGTAGCGTTAGTATCCTCCTCCTATCGATGATGCATAGCCCACACGTTCTCCCGGTTCACTAGCTGAGCCCGCAAGAGATCCCTCTCTTGTAGAGCCTCCCCCAGCTCCTCATCTCACCTCCATAATAGCCCTGCCAACCGTGCATTCTCAGCGTGCACCCCTGCCTCCATGTCCTCCGCCACTACCTAATGCATAGGCAAATCTGGGACTACAACCTGCTCTGGCTCCCACTGCTCCGGGGTGTCCTACATCTCCAGCTAATCTAGGACATCATAATCTGCACCCACATCATCTACCTCCACCATGTCTGCATCCTCTAGCGGAGCTCCCAAATCATCTCCTAGTTCCGAGGCACCCTCCCCGCCTGTTGTTGTTGCCTCCGTGCCTCCTAGTGGCCCCTCTCCCTGCCATCATCGTAGTATCCACCACTAGTCATACTCCGTGGTAGTATCGATGTCATCCATGTCTAGGACGCCAATCCCTATATCTAAATCCTCACCCAGTGGCACGATGACTGGCCGATATAGAGTCCTCTCGTCCCCCCAATGTCGATAGACCACGGGCTCACCAAGCAACCCCTGGTGCACCCCAAACTATTGTGTCACCTAGATATAAGTGAAGAACTACTCAGTCCCATGTCACCTAATCAGCCATCGCTCCTTGCATAACCACCAAAGCCACTCTCTAGCCTTAGGACAAGGCTGGACAGTCCCGATAAGGGTGCCAAAACACCTTCCCTAGAGCAAGCCGAGCGAAGGCATCGACATAGTGCCCTATGGCACCTGCCCACCATCGACTCTATCCCTGCTCCTCAGTTCATCGCCACAGAGCCACATAACCTATATCCTTATCCACCATCTCTGCCCGAGTTGTCCATGGTAACCCCACTGGCCTCTCCACTGCTATGTGCTGCCAAGCCCAGCTCTGCAATAGATAGTTGCAGCTAATCCCCTTCCACCTCTGATAGCGGACCTCGTACATCTCACCATAAAGCTACACCAGCAATGTCTATCCCCACCTCATGATCAAAGGCTCATGCATCGAACACTCCACCAACCGATAGACCACATCCAACAGGTTCCATGGGAACCTCACACCTGACAACAGGTAGCAGCATGTTGGAAATGAGGCCCATGAGTAATGCATGCCTCACTCCCAACACACCCCTCTTTAGCCACCATCGAACTAGAATCCCACCAATATAACAGTCGCCCTCTGCCCTCTCCACTGGGATCTCCACACCCAAATCCTCCCCATGCCCGAAATAGCGTATTAGTACTTCGTTGTCCTCCGATATCATGATGTCGTCTGGATCGACGATCTGTCTATTGGAATCCGAAGAATCCGATAGACATCCTCCAAGGTCACCGTCATCTCCCTTGTTGGGAGATGGAAGGTTTTGGTCCGAGGATCCCATAGGTTGATCGGGGTCATCAAATAGGCTCGATCCCTAACCATCGGCTCCGGTTGAGTCACTCGCTTGAGCCCAAGGGCATCAAGCCGGTCCTAGTTTGCCAAAGTCGGCGTCGCACGTGCTTCAGTGAAAACTATGGGCACACGGTATCGACTCTTCACAACCTACAAAATAAAACAACATAAACACATTAAAACAATGAAAAAATGTACAACACTAACAATGAATATACAACAATGCATCAAAATGTACAGCCAAAAACATAACAAAAATTCAAAAAACCTAATTTCTCAGTTTTAGGGTTGTAACTTTCAACTGATAAATTCAACAAAAACATAACAAAAATTCCAAAAAAACCTAATTTGTCAGATCTCAGGTTTTTAAATCTAACTGATAAATTAACAACAAACAAATAAAAAAATCATTGGTCAGTTCTAGGGTTTTTAACTCTAAACTAATCCATCCAAGAAAAAAAAAAAAAGTCACAAAATAATTTCTCAGACCTAGGGTTTTTTTTAACTCTAAGATGGAAAATTAAAAACATAAAAACAACAAATAACTAGGGTTGAGCTATGTTTTTACGTTCAATTTACCCTAAGTTTCTCACCTAAGTTTTGAACTTTGTTCAAATTCGAGTTAAGAAAGGTTTTAAGTTATGTTATAAAATAAGTTTTTTAGATAATTTTTAAACTAAAATGTTGATATTTGTTTAACTAGGGTTAAATTAAGTTTTAAGCTAAGTGCTCATACACTAGTGTTTCATTTAAAAAAAAAATTAAAAAAACAAAAAAAACAAAAACATGACAAAAACAACTTGCGGTTTTCAAATTACAACACAAAATAATAAAGAGGGAAGGCACTCACTGGTATCGCTTCGGTTCGCCGCTCGATCCGAGTGTGTGAACTCATGGTCGCAAGAAAAGTTTGGGAGCGCTTCAATTCGCAGAATTGACTTCCTCCTCCTCGAGCTCCAAATTGCCAAGAAAAACAAATGCAAATGAACCAAAACTTAGTTTTGGCCTTTAAATAGGATTTTTGAGCCTGTACTCGTCACCCCTTGGGATGAGTGCTCTGGTTAGTGCTCATCCCTCCCTGGGATGAATACTAAACAGGAATTCGTCCCACCCCAGGACGAATATAGAGCAAAATTTCAAAAAGAAGCAATAAAAATGTCCAATGGGAGTGCTTTTGCACTTGACATTCCGAGCATGCAAAATAGATGTCGGGGTCACAAATCCTCACTATCCTATTCCCTAAGAAGGCTATCATAGCTGGACCGCTCCACGGGCAAATGGATTTTTGAGAATTTCATCCCCAAATGGCGTCACCAAAAAGGGTTAAAAACCCAACCAAAAATAACAATAACATTGCCGAACGAAGGCGCCTTTGTGCCTAACATTCTTGGCACTCAAAATAGATGTTGGGGTTACAAATTGTCACTATCCTACTCCCTAAGAAGGCCACCATGGCCGGACCTCTCCACGGGAAGATAGATTTTTGCCAATTTTAGCCCCGAAAAGCATCACCAAAAGGGTTAACACCCACCAAAAATAGGTCTAAATGTCGAGAAACTGCACACACGTTCAACAATAAGCATATGAAGGCACCCTTACACAAGTCATCTTGGGTCAAGTGACTCGTTGCGTTTCTCATGTTGGTCATTCCCTCATAGATTCGTCGCTTGAGGGGGTAGTCACACATAGGCACCAATCAACAAAAACACACTCAACCATGGAAAGGGCACACATTCAAAGGATCATTGACAAAGACAATTACACTCCTGCTTGGGGCAGTAAACAAGCAATAATCACAAGCTGATCAACCACTTGGAATTCATGAATCATGAACTCAAGGTTCTCACAGATAAAAGGTTGCACCCTTTGCCTATTTATGACTGATCAATGTCCAATCTCAAGTAACACCTCACCAAAAAAGGTTAACACTTGAATTAAGTTATTTTTCTCGTCAGAAGCAAGGATTCAAGAATGCATGCCCTTTCCATACTTGGGGCATCAAAAGTTGGTTAAGTTATTGAGAAACCCTAATAATTAGTGCTTTGGTTATCTATTTTTGCTCGGTGCTGTGCCTTGCACAGCGCATCCCAAAAAGGGGCATCTATAGACACCAAAATGACACCAATATGATTATGTGACTATAAAAACTGATCACATTGACACACACAGCCCCAAGGGCAGCCCCCAGAGGTTAAACAGTGGTCCTAACCACTCCCACAGTAGTTTTGGAAGGTTAGAGGTCAATTTGACACCTTTTTGGTACTTTGCTCTCTACTCGTCCCACCCTGGGACGAATACAAAATGGTATTCATTCCACCCAGGGACGATTAGCAACATTCATCCCAAGGTGGGGCGAATAGCAGGTTTGACCGATAAAAAAGTCAAATTTTGACAAATGGTAGCTTAGATCCACCACTTAATCCTTCCTTCATCGCATAGGAGCATGAGTGAGCATTTTTGAGTGTTAGAGGTAGTTACAATGGCAGTCATGAAGCCCCCAATCAAGGAGGAATCTTCCCTCCCCTGGAGAGGCATGATTACCAAGTGGCACCTATGCATGCTCATCCAAAGAGACCATCAAGTCTATAAAATGGTGAGTCTTCTCACCCCAAAAGAGGGAGAGGAGGAGTATTTTTGAGCAATGAAGTGTTGTCATTCAACTTCCCCATATGCCCTTGTTTGATTTGTGCCTTTCACATCCATGATCTCTTTTAGAGAGGAGGTCATTGGGTGACCATTGGAAGGTCAAATATTGAGCCCAAAACCTGACATTTTGCCATAGCATACCACCCAATTTTCTGACAACACTTTACAAGATATTTTGGACCCATCCCGAGTGGATTGGTGTTGAAATTAGGCCCCAAACGGCGGGCGGCCTGCCCCGGGTGCCCCCCCTCGCACTGCTGCAAATCTAATCATCCCCTTTAGGAGTGAGTAGGAATCTATGGCAGATTTTCTTTCTATCACTTTCTTTTGCATTTCATCCTATGCTACTTAAATAGTTTGCAATTTCGATTTCATAACGTTTTGAGCAAATTTTATCATGTTTCATCAATTTTCTGTCTTTACTAACTTGTAGAGGGCATCATCAAAAATTTTGTGTTAGAGGCCAAATTGGGGAAATCTGACCATCTGGGTCATCCCAAAATACCCCCAATTAGCTAACCCCCACTTTTGCAGGAGATTTGGAGCTATCTAGATGTGACATTTTGAGCGGTGCTATCTGGCATTTTGTTGCAGGTCTATTCATCCCACCCAGAGCGAATTCAAATATATGAGGAATTTCCTGACTGTTCCATTTGCAGTATTTCCTTTGTGAGGTCTTGATGCCCCTGTCAAATTTTTAGATCACTTGGATATATGTTGGTTATCATTTTATTTATTCCTTGCATGCGCTAATCGTAGGCTTGGGGATTGCATGTTTCATCTCATCCATAGGTGTTACTGATTGTCTCTTGTTTCTTTGAATGTAGGGTCTGGAAGTTAGAGGAGCATTGAGGAGCCAAGACTCATCATTGCAAGTGGCGACGACGTTTGGTCTGCCCACTTTACATGTGGGCATGCGGAAGAAGGATGGCTACCCATGGATGTAACCAAGAAACAAATTTAACGCTCCTCGCCCCCAAAAAGGGAGGAGGCAAATTGTAACTGAATTCCAAAATATATCAATAAAAGAAAGGGCTATTATCTGCATTGGCTTTTCATTTGGGTTTCAATTCGTTCATGCTTTCCTTATTGCATGCATTTTCAATTCGTAGGACTTAGCATTGAGTTTAGTTTCGTTTTGCATCGTACTTGGAGTTTTTCCTTTATTGTTTTTGTATCCTCATGCTTTTAGAGAGGACTCTGGTCTGGCCGATCATCATGTCATTGGGTGAGGAGTCGAATGCAATGATTGATGTTCTTGACGTGGACAATGTCAGGGTGACCGCTGAGTACGACCAATGGTGGACTTTGATGTGTGATGAGGGTCGTTGTTCATTCATCATTTAATCATTATGTGTGTCAATCTAGGGTGGTGTCCAGAGGCTGTATATGATAGGAAGTGTTACAGTTGTAGGTTCATTTTATCCAAGAACAGGTTTTATTGGTGGATCGGTTAGCATTTGGGGGTTTTTTTGTGACCTTTAACTCCTAAGAACTGAAATTAACTCCTATTTACTTTTGCAGAAATAGAATTGCAGGAAATGAAATGACAGAATCTAAAAATTGTAGAAAATGAAATGTTGCTAAATTGAAATGACAAAAAAATAAAGTACAAAATTTAAAACACACACATTCTTGCAAGAAAGTAAATCGGCTAGATAATATCAAAATAGAATTTCATCTACTACAAAATTGAATCAACAAAAACTGCCAAATTACAAAATGACAAGATATCTAGAAATTGTTGTGTAATGCAAAATTGAATCAATAATGACTGTCAAAATGCAAGATGAAAAAATATTTGGGAATTGCTGTAAATACAAGGAAATGCTGTCCACTGCTGAAATCTGTATTGAAAATTACTAAGAAAATAAAAACTGGCAGAATTCTGCTAACCTGCTACAGCAAGAATTCAGCAAGAAATTCTGTCAGAAAACTACCTTCCCCTGACCTGCAAGTGGCCCTTGCTTCTAGAACTAGAATAAGGTGAGGAGTTATGCTAAGAGAATTTAGCTGTTACTCATCAAGTTCAACATGCCAATTGAAAACTAAAGATTGCACCTTTTTTATTGAATCTGAAAATGCATTACAGTAATGCAGGAAAAACCTGCAAATTACTGTTCTGCTGTAGGAAAAATTTACTCTATGCTAATTTTAGTATTCTATTGCCTATTTTTCTATATATCTATCTATATATCTGTATGCTTGACCATATGGGAGATTTATTATTTATAATATAACACTGATATGTTTGGTTACTGCTTTGCAAGGATTTACAACTAATTACATAACTGCTTCCTAGACTGTAGGATTTTACTTTGTCCAAAATTCATCTATTCATTATTGTTGGGTTGCATCTATTGAGGAAATCATGTTAAGATGATTTGGGACAACCTCTTGGTCAATTTCCAATAATTTCCTTCATCGGTTTATTGCTTTTTGACCACCTTCAGTTGTTCCTACGCTATTCCCTATTCCTGCACTACTTATTCCTGCACTGCTTCGAAACAACAGGCAGGTGAACGTTTGTTGTTGATTTATGGTCCAAATGCATAGGGAGTAATGTGTTGAATTCTCCACTCTCTTGCACACCATTCTGCATTGGTGGCATGTGCTGGAGTGACTAATTCTAAGCCCTGCTGTATATGTACAACTGGCTAGAACTGTCACAGTTACAACCCATTTTCCTGCATAGTCAGCTACAGTGGACAAATTCTTGGCACCCTTTTTCATTTGAATTAGTTTAACCAAAGGAACACAATATTACCAAGCATTAGATATTCAAACAAGTTCTAAATTGCTATAACACTACTGATTAATTAACTAAAAAATAGGTGAAATTATAGTAAAAAAAACAAAATAGAGCATATGCACTTTGTCATTCCAGAATTTGCAAACATCATTATATAATGCATTGTTCCATAATTAACATAAAAATCATAGTAAAAAGGGTAAGTCAAATAGTCAAAAATGTTTCAAAGAGTGTCCATGGATGAGGCAATTCCTGGCCTCATCATTCCTACCCAACTTATGGTAATGCATGTCCTCATGCATTTTGTACAGTGACAGCGACACATAGATCTAGGTCTAGACATCTTTCATGAAATTTGAGTAATGTGCCACCAATTTTGTAGAATCCACTGACTGCTTTGATGGACTGAAACCACTGTTGGAAGTGCACATCAGGTTGTGGGTTAGTATCAAAGAAGTAGGGGACAAGAGTAATAATTATGGGCATCCTATATCTTAGACCTATCCAAAGCTCCTTGATTTTTGATATAATTAGGACAATGCCTTTTGCCCTTCTCATTGACCACAACAAATTGGTGGGAGAAATTGGCTCTCTTTTCTGGAGAGAGATAGATAACTCACCCCATCTATTTTTATAAGCTGCCACAGCATCATCAAAGAAATCCGCACAAAAATTCTAAAACTGGATTATACATTTTTGAAGGTTCCCTAGATAGAGTTGTTTCATTCTGATATCCCTCATGAAGGTATAATGAACATTTGTACAATCTCTATGATTTAGGGGAGTAGGTATGATAAGCAAAACAACCTATGATTCTAATTCCTTGGTGAACTTCTTTTCTGTGTCCCAGTAAATCTAATTTTGTAGAGTGGACATGAAAGCTCTAAACTGTAAATCACCTATATAAATGTGAGGCAGAAACATACTTTCTATGGGCAAAAATAAATTATGCAAGAATAACTCACATAACAAGTTTTGTTGCTCTGCTAGACTCTGCATAAATGCCTCTATGAATTCTTCAGGAGTGTTCAACTGATGAGGTAGCTTAGAAGCAAGTCTCATGATTTGCCAGCAAAGGTATCTCTCCTTGAGTAGGAGGATATAAAACCAAGGTGGTCTTCTACACTGTATTGCATATTCTACAATCTGACATACATCCTACACCTGTGTTTTTAACCTATTCATCTCTGTTTCCTTCTATGCTACTTTAGCTGCTTCAAATTTTAAAGTGGTAACTTTGCCCTCTAACTGGTGACACTGAGTCATCCAATATGCCAGGTCTTCATTGTACCTAGTTAAAGGCACTGTGTTCGGGGGTCTTACAATAGGTTGCATTTGTGCCACTATATTCACTTGTACACCAACTTCCATAGTTGGTATTACAATAGGCAAATCTATTTGTGTCCCTTATTCTGTTGTAATAGCAATGAGAGGAGAGGGTGTGGATACCTGATCTTGTGCTATAGCTTCTTGTTCCTCTACAAAAGGTGTCTGTGTTTCCTACTAAAGTGCAGTATCATTTGTCAGCAAAATTCTTGATGGACTCTCATCATCAAATACTGCCATTCCTACTTCCTCTCTGTCAGGTGATCTCTATGCAGGTGCTATGTTTGTCTCAGAATGTTTAGCTAAATCTAAGAGAATGTGGGCCCATTCATCCTGTGATGCTTCTGGTAACTCTGTAGACTGATATTCAAGTTGAGACAATTGGTTTTGCAAATCTTGAATTTTCTACTGAAGCAGATCAATTTGTTGATCCTTTTGTTTTATGGTCTCTTCAGCTTGCTCAATCCAATGGGT
The DNA here is from genome assembly GCA_028583015.1 of Wollemia nobilis. Lineage (NCBI taxonomy): Eukaryota > Viridiplantae > Streptophyta > Pinopsida > Araucariales > Araucariaceae > Wollemia > Wollemia nobilis. The sequence continues at coordinate 1,076,063 of JAQPPZ010017244.1, forward strand.
TTGGGTTTTAATAACACTCTTTGTAGCATGCAATTGAGTGTGGATATCGATTTCCTCTTTAGAATCAAAATCAACATGCATTAAAACATTCATATCATCCCCAACTGGTTCAGAATCAAAATTTAGCGGCTCCTCAGAATCAGAGTCAGAATAATCAACTAATAGACATACAGGGCTTATTGAAGTTTCATCCATAGTTGTATCTAATTCCATTGTCTGTATCCGTGTGTCTGTCATTTCTATTTCAATATTTGGTTCCTGTGCATCCTCTATTCTAATTTCTCCTTCATTTGGGTCTGTGATATCTATTAGTTCTTTTGACAGGGTTTTAGTTTTTTGAAGTCTAGTAGACCTTCTTAACCCTGTAGATCCTAGATACTTCTTAGCAGGTGTAGGTTTTGGATGTTCTGGAGCAACTGCAGATGTTGCTATTGTTTTAGGAGTAGATTCCAGAGCATGTTCACTTGCACTTCCCATTTCTCCATTGGATTGTACCATATTTGCAAAGGTTACCCTTTTTATTTTTGACTGAGAACCAGATGTGGACGCTTGCTATTTCCTAGTTTGTGAAGATGGGGGACCATCTGGAGAGGGGGAAATTCTAATTTCATAGGGTTCTGGACTAGGGTTTCCTACAGAGTCTTCCTCTGCTTCTTCTTCCTCTGCTTCCTCTTCCTCTACTTCCTCTTCCTCTGCTTCCCCTTCCTCTAATGCAGGATTAGAGTCATTTGTTTCTGCCCAAGGGGCAAAGAAGCGATCAAAATTTCTAGGGTTACCCCTAAAGTGATACTGAAAAATCAGTTTGATGAGCCCATGGTGCTTAGGGCTTCCCTTCCCTGCTTGGTATTTGCTGGCCATAGCCTTTAACTCTTGAAAAAGGTATAAGGGCACATTAACCCTACATTTTGGTTTAACTGCTCCATGGCACAGATGGTTGAGGATACAAAGGTGTGGGCCAGATACAACAGGAAATTGGCTGTCACAAGTGATGTACCTCATAACCCACATTGCAACTTCTTTCCAAAGGACTGGTAAACTAAGTCTTTTTACTCCCTTACAAACATTTCTACGCATTAAAAACTCAATTTCTCCATATCCTTATTTCTTAAACTGATTAACTAGGTTATTTAAAATATTTCACCCAATTTTTACAATCTGCAAGCCTTGAAGAGGTAATTCAGTTACTTGGATGAGTATTTCGGGAGTTACCTGGATAGTCATCCCGTTAATGTGCACCCTATTGTTGTGGAAGGTGCGTGTGGATTCTGATGCCAAGCCCTTGGAATAGCTGTCAAATTTTTGTAGGAATGGCAGAAATCCTCCACCAATGAATATTTGCAGAGATGCAGGGTCACTTTCCAATAAACTAATATTTTCAAGTTCGGCTCTGATTTTCTTTCGCCCTATGGTGTAATTTCTTGCCTTTTGTTCTATAGTTTTTGTAAATTGGCAGACAATACGAGCGTGCATCTGGTTTAGGGTTTCAATCATCATAGCAGGAATAATAGCAGTGTAGGAACTGCTTCGAAACGTGCAGCATAATGACATGGTAGCGCATGTGAAGTTATCACATGTGACTTTGCTCATTTTTGTTATGGGCGCTAGCTGTCACATGCAACCGTGAGTCGATGACCTGTCTTTTTCCAATTAACTCACCGCAGGCCACGTGTCATAAAATTTTTTTACACATAATTTCATTCCTGTGCTTAGTGATTTATTCCTGAGCTTAATCAATCCTTCCTGCATTCTAGGATATAAACAGTTTATTCCTACGCTTGTTAAAGAATTCCTATACTCTGGGAAATAAACAATTTATTCCTGTGCTTTGGAATATAACAGGTTATTCCTGCGCTTCCCTATTCCAACGCACTTCTATTTTTTTCATTCTAGAGCAGAATTGAGGTAGAGGCATTACTGACAAGGACTTTCCATGTTTGATTCCCAATTTTTACATGCTTTTATACTAATCAAGGATATATACACTATATACTAATGATTTACATTATTCAGAGAATGAAAAAGACACATACCTGTTATAACCATTTTATCTACATTTCGAGGTGCTCCTGCTGAGATTTCCAGCTAATCAATATTTAACCTAAGGTAGGTGCAATCTGAAAATAGACGAAACAACAATCATGAGACAAGACCGAACAATGATAGTGAAACCAACTAGGTAAACATGCTAGAAAACTGGTTTTCATGTAAACCCAACTCAGGAGTGCCTCAAAGAGGTTTTCACTTCCTGAATTTCTTATTTGTTTTTTTTTTTTTAAATCAAAATATTGTGTTAATCTGTTGAATTTGGGATGGAAGAAGTGTTTTATTCCCAAATGTGTACATCCAAATTTTCCACTTGCTTGAGAAATTCTGCCCTGTTGTATGTTTGTGGTACATATGAAGACGATGTCCATTCACCACCAACTTGCATTGTGAGTCATCAATAGGTGTAAGACAAACAACTCCATTGTCAAACACTTCCTCAATTTGGTAAGGTCCAAGCCATCTGGTCTACAACTTTCCAGGGAAATCCTTGTATTGTGAATCAAACAACAAGGCCCAGTCACCTTGCTAAAATTTTTGCTGCTTTATGTGACTATCATGCCACATCTTCCACTGTGCTTGTATTATCTCCGTATGATGTAGTGCATCCATGCATAGTTCATCCAATGCATCAAGTTGCAGAATACAATCTTCTTGTGCCTGTGACAGATCAATACCTACTTCCAAAGTAGTTCGAAGAGTTAGTAATTCAAACTCAATAGGCAAAAGCGGTTTTTTTCCATAGACCAATTCATAGGGCGTGTTGGCAATTTTGGGTACTTTGGGTACATTGCCTTTGCTCAAGTGTATAAGTTGTCATTGATGTCAAAAGGCACTTTTGTGTTGATATCAAAAAGAGTGTGATGTCAAAAATATCTTGAGAAGCTTCTTGAAAAACCTTGAAGGTCCATGTTTATTATTAATAATTAAATTAACTCAAACCTTTGACAAAGGTCTAATTTTAATTTATTATTAATAAAATAATAATAATAATTATTTTAATTATTATTAAAGGGTCTTTTAACCCTTAAGCGACGCACATAAAGAATTCATTTGCCGACGTGTTGCCATCGTTGGAGGAGCACCGACGTCAAACAATTAAGGAGAAATGGCTATATAAGTGGGGATGATTTTCTAAAGTAATTGTACCTTTGATCGATGCAATTTCGTAGCTCTGTGTCCTCCGTAAAAGCGATGTTTTTCACTGTATTTTGTTGTCCATCCATATTGAATTGCCCAAGTTTTTTTTGCGCTTGACATCCGGCAGATTGCATTTCTCTGACATTTGATAAGACTGCAAACTATGTTTTCTGGGAGTTACATTTTTGGACAGTGCTGATGATGATGGTGGTGGCTTGAGGAAAACATTTACATTTTCAAATCCTTGGCGATTGAAGGAAGACAACACATAGGATTACATTATATTTTTCATTGGGCACTTGTGCTCCAATGGTGGTGGTGTGTTGAATAAGAAGCGTTGGGCAGAGGTGCCAAGTTTGACCCATGTTGTGGGCAATTTCATCTTGGTCGTGATGCATGAGGATAGCAGCAATGAAAGAGCTTTAGCATTTGTGGTGGTGTTATTCATTTTCTCCAAAGGATGGAGAACTAAGGTTGGCCAAGGTATATCTTTTAGTATTTTCTTGGAGTATTTTGAGTTGACTTGGCAAATATAATTGATGGAGGTATAAGGTTAAGTTGTCATATTTTGCTTTGACATTATTTTATTGATATTTAATGCTTATGTGGAGTAATAAGGTGTAAAGAGGTTTTACTTTGTTTGTATATTATACTTGTGGTGGTTGTTATTAAGTTGGAGAAATAAGGTGTTAATTTGGATCTTCATTATTGTATATTGTTGTATAGTTGCTAACTCTAACTTGGTTGGAAGTTTGAGAGTTGTGTGTGGTGACAACTTGAAGGTTCAATTATCTTCTACTCCAATAAGGTATGGGCACATTCTTCTTATGAGTATGATTGGTGTATGTTTTCTGAAATAAGGTTGGAGTGAAAAGGTTTTCAACTAGGTTTCCTTTGGTTGGGTGTAAATCCTATTTTCTGGTTTGTTGAAGACTACTTATGCATTGTTATCCTTAAGGAGAGTTTTTGGTGAATGCATAATTTTTGGTTTGAGATAGTGGAAGCTTTGTGCACTAGGGTTTATATTTGTGAGTCTAGCTACTTGCATTGAGTTTGTGGAACCCTTGGTTGGCTGTTTTGAGTTTGATGGTTGAGTTGCTTCCATAGAGGTTGTTTGATCAAGTTATTGCTTTACTTGATTCATGATATTGGGCTTACTCCATTGAGTTGATTTGAGCAAGTTATTCTTTGCATTTGGTGATATTGTGTTGGTGGCTATTTTGTTCAAATATCTTTGGAGGGAAAAGGATTTCTATTTGTTTCCTTTTTCTTGTGATGATTGGTTGAATGCTTCAAGGTTAATGTTGAGTTGAATGATGTTGGTTAAACCTTGTCTATAAGCATTGTTGTTAAAGCCCTAATTGGTTGAGAAAAGATATTGATTGTGGAAAGAACATGAGTATCATTCTTATATGAGATATTGCATGGTTGGCAATTGTTGGGTTGTGTTTCATGTTCTTGAGAAAATCATACTACATCTATCTTATTCTTTTGAGATTGAGATTGAGTTGAGATTGAGATTGGGAGTTAAGTATAGAACATATTGAGTCTTTAACAATTCTCTTTATGCTTCTATGAGGTTGATGAATCACATTGGGTCTCTAACAATTCTCTTTGTGGGTTCATGCTAAGCAAGTTTTTCTTGGTGAGCTTGCTATGGTTTTGTACAGGTTCCGATGGGGACTTGTGAGCAGTTTTGGACAGGTTTTGGTGGGGACTTGTGAGCAGATTTGGACAGGTCCTAGCGAGAGGACTTGTGAGCTAGTTTTTGAGAGTTCTATCAGAGAACTTGAGGATAGAGGAGCATTGGTTCTTTGAGAAGAACCTGAGGACATATTTGGCAAGTCTTTGATAAGGCTTGTGTGTAGAGGATTGATTTGTTCAAGAGTTGGACAGATTTTATAGATAGAGGAAGACTTGTACTAGACCGACTGACTGTGTTTGGTACAGGTTGCTGAGTTGTTGTGGACATGATCATAGAAGGCAAAGGTCTCTTAGGCTAAGCATTGAGGATAGGAGGTCTTCGGTGGAAAGGAGTTCCACATGCTGGCAAGAAGTAGAGACATTTGATCTTCTGAGGGATCATATCCATAGCAGAGGGGAAGGTATCTCCTTTGAGCAGAGGCTCATAAATTCAGATAGAGGGGAAGGTATCTCCTTTGAGCAGAGGCTCATAAATTTATATTGGGGGAAGGTATCTCCTTTGGGCCGAGGCTCATAAACATTGTAATTGGGAAGGTTTCCCAAAGAACTTTGAGATAACTTTTAGAGAAAAGTTTTGTGGACGTAGCTCGACCATTTTGGGTGAACCACGTTAAAATTGGTTTCACTTTGTGGATGATTTTGTGCATTGTTTTGATATTGTTTTGGGTATATTGCTTTACTATTTTGAAGTATAAAGGAAAAAGTAAAAAGAGGTCTTATACTGTTCACCCCCCCATCTCAGTATAAGCTTGTGTTATTTAGGGCATAAATCCAGTGGTGGATTTCCAAGTGGTATTATAAGCCCAAATAGCTTCTGGTAATTTTTCTAGCCAATTTCTTTTATGGACTGCTACGGTTTTGGTCATAATTCATTCTAATTCCCTATTGGTCACTTCAACTTGGCCATTGGCTTGTGGATGATAAGGTGAGGATTTTCTGTGTTTGACTTGATAGAGTTGAGTTAAGGCTTCAACAACTTTTGAAGTAAATTGGGACCCTTGATCAGTGGTGATGGATTTTGGGGCTCCAAAATGTAGAAAAATCTATGAATACAAAAAATTAGCAACTTTTTCTTCTCTAGCATTTTTAAAGGCACGAGCTTCTACCCATTTGGTAACATAATCAGTACATACCGAGATATGCACTTTGCCTTGGGAAGAGGGATTAATGGGTCCTACGAAATCTAAACCCCATATTTCAAATGGTTCTATTCCTATTTGGGGTTGTAATGGCATTTCATTAGTAAAGGTAGGTTTTCCCATTCTTCGGCAAGCATCACAATATCTAATGTACCTCTTTACATCTTTATGCAAAGATGGCCAATAATATTCGGTTCCCAAGATTTTACAAATAGTACTTTTTACTGAATAATGCCCTCCTGATGGTTCATCATGGCATGCCCATAGGATATCATATACGTCATCTTGGCGGATACACCTGCATAAAACATGATCAAGACTGCATTTAAACAGTAAGCCCTCTATCCATTGAAAAGAAGAACTTTGCTTGATTAACTGTTTCTTTTTTTTTTGGGTAAAGTGAAGAGGAATCTTCCCTGTAGCCAAGTAATTAGCTATGTCTGCAAACCATGGAGATTGTACAGAGACAACAAACAACTTTTCATTTGGAAAGGTATCTTCCACAACTTCCCTTGTATCTACATTTGGTATTCTTGACAAGAAATCTACAACTACATTATATTTCCTAGGCTTGTTTACTATGGTAACATTAAATTCCTGCAACAAAATCAACCAACGAATAATTCTTGCACTAACCAATGATTTTGTTCATAAAATATTTGATTGCAGTATGATCTGTATGGATGAATACTTGGTACCCTGTGATATAGTGTCAAAATTTTTTAATAGCATAGATTACAGCCAAGAATTCTTTTTCAGTGGTAGTGTAGTTTTTCTCGGCTCTCGTCAAGTTTTTACTGATATAATAAATAGCATAATGTTCCCCATTTTCAATCTTTCCTAACACAGCTCCAATAGCAGTATTGGAAGCATCAGTTTGAATATGAAAAGGTAACTCCCAATCAGGACCTCTTAATACCGGTGGAGTGGTTAACTTTTCCTTTAAGTCTTCAAAAGAAGTTTGACATTTAGAAGACCAAACAAATTTAGAATCCTTCATGAGTACAACAAACATAGGATTTGCTATAGTACTGAAGTTAGCAATGAATCTACGATAAAAACCAATGTGCCCTAAGAAACTACATACATCAATTTGAGTTTGTGGAGGAGAGAGGTTTTTGATGACTTCAATATTCTTAGGATCAACCTTGATTCCATAAGAAGAGATGTGATGTCCAAGGACAATTCCTTCCTCCATCATGAAGAAGCATTTCTCAGGATTCAGAGAGAGGTGGTATGTTTCATAGTGAATCAACACTTTTTCAAGTTGTTCTAATGCATATTCAAAACTATTTCCAAACACCATGAAATCATCCATATAAATTTCAACACTTTCATTGGTTAAATAAAAAAAAATTGCTAAAACAACTCTCTGAAATGTTGTTGGAGCATTACATAAACCAAAGGGTAAAACCCTATAAGCAAAGGTTCCCCAAGGACATGTAAAGGTAGTCTTTTCTTGGTCTTCTGGGGCAACTTGTATCTGGTTATACCTATTGAAACCATCAAGAAAACAAAAAAAATTCTTTCCAGCAAGGGTATCTAATACTTGGTCTATGAATGGTAATGGGAAATGATCCTTATGTGTGGCCTTATTTAACTCCGTATAATCCACACATACTTTCATTTTACCATTTTTATTTGGAACAATGACCAGTGGTGAAACCCGTTTACTGTTTGAAATTGGATAAATGAATCCAACATCTAAGAGTTTTTCAATTTCCTCTTTCACAATTTCCTTTAGAGCAGGATTCAAGTGTCTCTAAGGTTGCCTTACTGGTTTTACATTTTCTGTGTATATCCTATGTGTACATACCTTAGGATGAATGCCTGTCATGTCTTTATAGTTCCATGCAAAAGCTTGAACATGTCTTTGTAAGACTGCAAATAATTTGGTTTCTTGGTCCTCAGTTAGCCAGCTATTAATGTTCAAAAATTTACCTGGCTAGATTTCAATTTGTTTGATCCCTGGATAGATAGAACTATTTGCTTCATAGATACTGATTAATGCATTTAATGGACAATGATGTGGCTATAGAGTATGAAATACTCTAGAATCTGTCTCAGAAATGCTACCTGGTGGAATCAAAGGACATTTGAAGGTGTTAAGGAGATGATGATGCCATCCATGTGGTAGAATGAATGGTCTTTCCTGATTAGGCATGGATGACAGTGGTTCTGAATTTTGTTCCTCTTCTTACCACAACAACTGATGAACAAGAGTTTGATCATCAGTTAGTCCTTTCGATTGTAATGTTTCAATTAGGACAGTTTCATTCTCGAATATTTCTCTCTCAGGTGTAGTGATATCCTCAATATGTTCTTTTACTACAATTGTAGCCAAAGTGGCAATGGTTTCTTGTTCTTCATCAGATTCAGGATACCAAATTTGTCCAAAAAATTTAGCTGAAGGTTGAGCTAGTGGATACAAATAAAGTTTCTTTAGGTCAACACCATTAGAAATGATCATTTCTCCTAACCTGCAGTCTATAAAAGCAGCTGCAGTAGCCAACCAAGGTCGTCCTAGAATGATAGGGTATCCATTAACTAATTTTATAGCCTGCAACACTAAGAAGTCTACAGGATATTCCCAAGAAGAGACTTCAATGGCTACATATTCTAGGATACCTTCAGGTTTAGCAACTGACCTATCTACCATTTCCAAAACTGTGGTAGCAAGACTGAGATTCTTGAGCTGCAATTTTTGCATTGTGTCCTTAGTCATAACATTAATTACAGCTCCAAGATCAATTAGCACATTAGGAATTTAAATTAATCCAATAGCAATTGTAACTATTGGACTACCGGGGTCACTATATTTAGGAGGAACTAGTTTCTTGGACAATAAATCAACTAATTTTCCTTCTACCTGAACAGTTTTAGGAAAGGCCTTCTTTTTACCAGGTTTCTTGATACATAACTCCTGAATAGTTTTTTTGAGTGAAGGCACATCCCTTATTGCCTACAACAAAGGGAGAGAAATTGACATATTTTTAAGTTCTGTCACTAATTCTGATTTAGGGGCAGTATCAATATGATCAAACCTTTCAGGGTATGGTAATGCTACTGGAGAAGATTCCTGCATTTTTTCTATTACTTCCTATTTTTCTTTTGTTGCACTGTCTCATGATTTGGAGGTTCTTGTTTCTCACTTATTTATTCAATGGTGGGTGGAACAGGTTCAGGTAAAATCTTCCCTGAACATAGTTGGATGTTACTACAGTAAAGTACATGAACTACAGCAGAATCTTCAAACTCAGCCTCATAAAAAGGGGCTGTTTGTCTGGTATTCTTTTGGTTAGTCACAGGATGAGCTGGGAGTGGAGGTTGTTTCACTGGTTGCATTTGTTGATGTTGTGTTCTTCCTTGAAAATTTGGATTAGGAGCTGGCAACAAGTTTTGAGCTTGCCCTTGATACCTTTATTGTCCTTGATATGGTGGATATTGTTGTACCCATATTTGTCCTTGTTGTGTCCACTGTGGATGAGTTACATTCCAATGTGGGTTCATCCATCTAGGATGTGACCAATCTGGAGGAGATGTCCAAGATTGGTTCCAAGGTTGTGCAGGGACTTCTACATGTCCCCATGGCATGTTCATATTCCAAGGAGATTGTCCCTAGTTTGGAAACAGAGGAGCAATGGGATAATGTTTATAGCCACCATCGGATCTTTGCCCAATAGCATTAAGTTCTTCTGTTTGGGTGCCTAAGACAGATTTTAGATGAGGCAACAAAGGACATCTATCTGTTGAATGTTCCTTGGAACAAATTCCACAAATAGAAGTTTTATTTAAATGGCAATCCTGCAAGGCATGCTTATTCTTGCATCTTGGGCAATAAATTTCCAGAGGTGGTGTAGAATTGGATTTTATGTTTCTCTCACCTAATGTAGAATTAAGTTGAACAAGGATATCAATTTTTAAATTAGCCATTTCCTCCATCAACTCCTTTATGTCATTATTTTCAGCATTCTGTTTCTTTTTTCGATGGTGAGTATGAGAATAGTTTCTACATAACTCCATAATATCTTCAAGGTCAAGTTGATCTATGTCTCCTTTTCCCATTAAATCTAACACTTCCCTAGATTCATCCTGCAATCCTCTTAAGAAGATAGGCTTTAAGAAATCAGGTTCTATAGGACCACATCTCTTTTGGACAAAGGCAAAGCGATCAAGGTAATCCTCTAAACTTTCATATTCTTCTTGCTTGATCCAAAACAACTCATATTTTATGTTTCGTACTCTACAATAATCCTGATATTTATGTAAGAATGCAGTCTCCATGTCATCCCAAGTACAAATTGAATTAGGTTAAATATTACTCATAAACCATCGAAGAGCAGCATCCTTAAGCATAGAAGGAAACAATTTCAATTTTTGATTATCATTTATGTAGTCATAAGTCTGACATAACACTTTGAATTAAAAAAAAAATTGATCAGGATCTTCTGAAATAGTTCCCCTAAAAATTGGCAATATGGATGGAGAAATAGTTTTCATGGGAGCATCTGGAGCTAGATCCAACCGTATGGGATATTCAAAAGTCTTAAGAGGATCATCAACGTACCCACCTAGTGGTGGTAGTGGTGCTACCATAGTTGTTTTCTTTCTTGAGTTTGATGTGGATGGTTTAGACTTAAGGGAACGTTTAGCAGAAAGTGCTGCAAAAAGTTCTTGTTCTAATCTGTCCAAAGCTTCAATTTATGAAGGTATTTCTTGTTTTGGAAATTCTTCATCTGATCATGAAGAACGCCTTGGTGGTTTAGAACTAGTTATGATAAACCTCCTTCTTTCATCTCTTGGACTATGCATTCATGCCTATTCACTAAATAAACTAAAATGCAATATTTCAAAAATTGCAACACAATTCTTGACCTGTTTCACTTTTCCTAACAACACCGATTGTTCCCCGACAACGGTGCCAAAAATGATGAGGGTCATTGTTCATTCATCATTTAATCATTATGTGTGTCAATCCAGGGTGGTGTCCAGAGGCTGTATACGATAAGAAGTGTTACAGTTGTAGGTTCAGTTTATCCATGAATAGGTTTTATTGGTGGATCGGTTAGCATTTGGGGGTTTTGTTGTGACCTTTAAATCCTAAGAACTAAAATTAACTCCTATTTACTTTTGCAGAAACAGAATTGCAGGAAATGAAATGACAGAATCTAAAAATTGATGAAAATGAAATGTTGCTAAATTGAAATGACAGAAAAAATAAAGTACAAAATTTAAAACACATACATTCTTGCATGAAAGTACATCGGCTAGATAATATCAAAATAGAATTTCATCTACTGCAAAATTTAATCAACAAAAACTGCCAAATTGCAAAATGACAAGATATCTAGAAATTGTTGTGTAATGCAAAATTGAATCAATAATGACTGTAAAATTGCAAGATGACAAAATATCTGGGAATTGTTGTAAATACAAGGAAATGTTGTCCACTACTGAAATTTGTATTGAAAATTACTAAGAAAATGAAAACTGGCAGAATTCTGCTAACCTGCTGTAGCAAGAATTCAGCAAGAAATTCTGTCAGAAAACTGCCTTCCTCTGGCCTACAAGTGGCCCTTGCTTCCAGAACTAGAAGAAGGTGAGGAGTTATGCTAAGATAATTTAGCTGTTACTCATCAACTTCAACATGCCAATTGAAAACTGAAGATTGCACCTTTTTTATTGAATCTGAAAATGCATTACAGTAATGCAGGAAAAACCTGCAAATTACTGTTCTGCTATAGAAAAACTTTACTCTATGCTAATTTCGGTATTCTATTGCCTATTTTTCTATATATCTATATATATATCTATATTCTCGACCATATGGGAGCTTTATTATTTATAAGATAACACTGATATGCTTGGTTACTGCTTTGCAAGGATTTACAACTAATTACATAACTGTTTCCTAGACTATAGGATTTTACTTTGTCCAAACTTCATCTATTCATTATTGTTGGGTTGCACCCGTTGAGCAAATCACATTAAGATGAATTGGGACAACCTATTGGTCAATTTCCAATAATTTATTTCATCAGTTTATCGCTTTTTGATCACCTTCAGTTGTTCCTGTGCTATTCCCTATTCCTGTGCCACTTATTCCTGCACTACTCTGAAACAACAGGCAGGTGATAGTTTATTGTTGATCTATGGTCTAAACACATAGGGAGTAACATGTTGACTTCTCCACTCTCTTGCACACCCTTCTGCATCGGTGGCATGTGCTAGAGTGACTAATTCCAAGCCCTATTGTATATGTACAGCTGGCTAGAACTGTCATAGTTACAGCCTATTTTCTTGCATAGTCAGCTACAGTGGACAAATTCTTGGCACCCTTTTCCATTTGAATTAGTTTAACCAAAGGAACACAATATTACCAAGCATCATATATTCAAACAAGTTCTGAATTGCTATAAAAATACTGATTAATTAACTGAAAAACAGGTGAAATTACAGTAAAAATAGCAAAACAGAGCATATGCACTTTGTCATTCCAAAATTTGCAAACATAATTATATAATGCATTTTGCCATAATTAACATAAAAATCATAGTAAAAAGGGTAAGTCAAAGTAAAAAATGTATCAAAGAGTGTCCATAGATGAGGCAATTATTGGCCTCATAAATGCGGTGGCAAGGCGAGGGGCCTCTAGGGGGTGCAGAGGTGGCAGTAGAAGGTGGTGAGGATGCAAATGCATCAGGAGAGGGCTGGGGGTTTCCGATGGAGGATGCAGAAATGGTAGAGGTGGAAAGCTTTGGGGGGGATGATTTTGGGGTTCCAGAATAGCTAGATATGTAGGACATCTCGAAGCAGTGGGAGCCAAAGCAGGCTGCCATTTCAGAGATGTCGATGCCTCAGGCAGTCCTGGAGGACATAGAGGCAGGGTTGTGTGCTGAGATAGCACAATTAGAGGGGCTACTCCAGAGATGGGATGAGGAGCTTAGGGATGTGCTACAGGAGAGGGATCTCCTACAGACACAACTAATGGAGAGGGAGAACACATTTGTTGTGTATCATCTATAGGATGGGGATCCAAATGCTATGTAGGAGATGGATCTCCTACAGACACAGCTGGCATAGCACGACGAGAACTTGGTGATAATTCATCAGTGGGAGATGGACTTGATTCAACATTAGTTTAAGCTAGAGGCAGAGATTATCCACCTCGATGGGTGGATCCCTATGATTAGTAGATGCATATCATCACATCGCATGAGAGGGAGCGATACTGATCAGTCAGTATCCTCTCGACATAGGTGACTGGATGAGGGAGGTGCTAGTAGGCATGATGTAGGGGATAGCAGAAGCTGCCCTAAGGGGTCCCATAGGACCCACACCATGAGGGGTAGTTCCTATTGCACCGATCCTGCGTGATCATGGTGGCCGATGCCCTAGGCTTGGGGGTTTTTGACCTTTTGCCTTTTTGTTAGGTCAAAGGACTGGTTTATTGTATCCTATGAGAATTTTTGATGATATATATATACAGATGACTTTCTTTTGTTTATACACATGTTGTGATTTGATTTTATGCACAGTGACTGATGTTTGATGGATGCATGTTAATTTACATTATGTATGGATATGTTGCGATGAATGCTAATATTTCCTAATTTATATGATATGCAAATGGAATGGATGAATTGAATTTGTGATTTTTGGCGGTGGCACCATAGACTGTTTAGAACTTATGGCTTGTTGTCCTATGCAATTGGTGTGGTAAATGACCTTTTTATGTATACATATTTTTTTTGTATTTTTTGATGGCGATGCAAGGATGAAATATATCACAGTTGGTTTAGAATGTAGTTAAGGTTTTCTGAGACTCAGGTGTTTTAACTAATTAGCCAAGATTGTACTTTTATCTGACAAGACTTTTGAACAAGGTATGAATTTGACTTATTTTTGACCAAGTTATTTCACATCCCTGTGTGTGCAATTGAGTTTGTTTATGTGGTATTTTTCAAGATACCACTAGTGCCAGATAGACTGTCAACCAAACCTATACTAAGGATCACCTAATTAGCTCCACTAATTCCTTTGTTGTATTTAGTCAGATTAATCTATGGTGTTATCTAGGATACCATAAGCTAGATCATCCACATGCAAACATTGATCTACACACAAGTTAATATGATATATATATCGTCATGCGTGGGGATTGCCACCAGTGACCGATAGGTTATCCATCAAACTGATACTAAGGTTTACTTCATGACCTTCTGAATGCTGAGAGTTCCAGAGATTCAAGTTCTATTCCCTTATTTTCTTCAATTGTATTGGGATACTTGCTCTTTTGTAGTGATAAAAATCATTGTTTATTTTTGTTTTTATTTTGAGCAAGGGATTTGAATATTGAGTGATGAGAATCACTATTGTATGTGCCTTTTGATGTATGCACTTTGGTTGTGATGTCAATTTTTTTGGAGTTTTGAATTTTGCAAATTTTTGATGTTTTGCAATTTTTTGAGAACTTGGGATTCTTGGGGAATTGGGTAGGGAAGATGCTTGTCCTTTTGCCAACTCTCAGCATTCTTGGGGTCATTCGCATAGGGGGATGAGCAAGATAACCTTTTCACTGTATGGTATCCTGAATTCTTGTGCAGGTTTCATCCTTCGTTCACACAACTTGGGAATTTTTATGTGTTTTAATTTGTGTTGGGATGCTACGCAACAAGGTATGATCCAAGTAGAACTCTACCTTTGTAAAATATGTTTGACTTTGTATAGTATTTGGCTAGAAAGCTAATGACGACTGAATGAAGAAAACTCTTGATACATTAGAAGACAACTGACTATGATATGGCAAAAAAGATGTGAATGGCGTTTATTTTTGATAGACTGTTTATAGAATGGAGAAATGTGGAAAATGATGGATTTGCCAAGTAATTACAATCTATGGTGCCTTTGACCTGTATGACCAACAAATATGCAATGTATGGATGTGATGTTGAATGCAGCTATTATTTTTGTGTTTTCAATTGATTGTTTTTTTTTTTTTTGTGAGTATTAAGATGAGATGCAAAAGAGTTCTTTATTGTTGTGATGATTTTGAGTATGCATGGAAATGAGATGCAAATTTTTGTTATTTTTGATGATTTTATTGTTTTGACTTTTCTTGTTTTTGACCAAGCGATTGTGGGAACCGTTGGAGCTTTTGGGGGTTGACCAAAGGGATTATGGGTACCTTTGGGGTGTTTTGGGGTTGACCAAGTGACTACGGGAATCCTTGGAGCATTTTGGGTTGACCAAGCGATTGCAAGAATCCTTGGAGCTTTTGGTTTGACCAAAGGGTTTATGGGCACCTTTGGGGCATTTTTGTTTTTTTTTGGGGGGGTTGACCAAGTGATTGCGGGAATCCTTGGAGCTTTTGGGTTGACCAAGCGATTGCGGGAATCCTTGGAGATTTTGGGTTGACCAAGCGATTGCGGGAATCCTTGGAGCTTTTGGTTTGACCAAAGGGTTTATAGGCACCTTTGGGGCATTTTTGGGTTGACCAAGCGATTGCAGGAATCCTTGGAGCTTTTGGTTTAACCAAAGGGTTTATGGGCACCTTTGGGGCATTTTTGGCATTGACCAAGTGACTACGGGAATACATGGAGCATTTTGGGTTGACCAAGCGATTCTAAGAATCCTTGGAGCTTTTGGTTTGAACAAAGGGTTTATGGGTACCTTTGGGGCATTTTTTTTGGGGGGGGTTGACCAAGTGATTGCGGGAATCCTTGGAGCTTTTGGGTTGACCAAGCAATTGCGGGAATCCTTGGAACTTTTGGGTTGACCAAGCAATTGCGAGAATCCTTGAAGCTTTTGGGTTGACCAAGCAATTACGGGAATCCTTGGAGCTTTTTGGGGTTGACCAAGCGACTATGGGAATCCTTAGAGAATTTTGGGTTGACCAAGAGATTGTGGGAATCCTTGGAGCTTTTGGTTTGACCAAAGGGTTTATGGGCACCTTTGGAGCATTTTTGGGGTTGACCAAGTGACTACGGGAATCCTTGGAGAATTTTTGGGTTATGAGAATCCTTGGAGCTTTTGGTTTGACCAAAGGGTTTATGGGCACCTTTGGGGCATTTTTTCGGGTTGACCAAGTGACTACGAGAATTCTTGGAGCATTTTTGGGTTGACCAAGCAATTATGAGAATCCTTGGAGCTTTTGGGTTGACCAAGCGATTGCGAGAATCCTTAGAGCTTTTGGTTTGACCAAGCGATTACGGGAATCCTTGGAGCATTTTGGGTTGACCAAGCGATTACGAGAATCCTTGGAGCTTTTGGTTTGACCAAAGGGTTTATGGGCACCTTTGGGGTATTTTTGGGGTTGACCAAGCGACTACGAGAATCCTTGGAGCATTTTGGGTTGACCAAGAGATTGTGGGAATCCTTGGAGCTTTTGGTTTGACCAAAGGGTTTATGGGCACCTTTGGGGCATTTTTGGGGTTGACCAAGTGACTACGGGAATCCTTGGAGCATTTTGGGTTGACCAAGCGATTATGAGAATCCTTGGAGCTTTTGGTTTGGGCTATGGCTCTTTTAAATATGGAATGACCACAAATGATTGATGTTCAAGGGTTCTAGTTCCTTGATTCCATCAAGAGAGGCTAGCCAGTATGTTCCAGGTCCTATTTTACTGTCGATGACATAAGGACCTAACCAGTTTGCCATGAACTTGTCCCTTAGATGGGGCGGCAAGTTAGAATTTTGTTGGTTTTCTTTTAAGACCAAGTCACCAACCCGAAAGTCCCTTAGGTGAACCTTCATGTTGTATGCTTTCTTAAGTCGCTCTTGATAGATACGTAAATGCTTGAGAGCATTAATGTGTCATTCGTCGAGCAACGTAAGCTGGTCTAACCGTGCCTACCACATAGTGTCATCATTTATGAACTCTTGCATTGATATGCATAGGGAAGGTATTTCCAACTCGAGAGGCATGACTACCTCGGAGCCATACACCAGCGAAAACGAAGTTGCCCCAGTGGGTGTCCGAATGCTAGTGCAATAAGCCCACAGGGCAAGTGGGATCTGAATGTGCCGATCCTTATGACTATCTGAGACTATATTTTTGAGGATGGCAACTAGCATTTTTTTTTATGCCTCTGCTTGCCCATTTGCCTATGGATAATAGGGTGTCAAAAAACTATGCTAAATTTTGTACTTCATGGTCAAAGCACACACGTCTTTGTTCTTAAATGACGTCCTATTATCCGAGATGATCTTGGATGGAATACCAAAATGACATATGATGTTATGTAAAATGAACTCCACAATGCGGGGTCCAGTCGTAGAGGTTAGCGAAATTGCTTCCACCCAATTTGTGAAGTACTCTGTGGCCGTTATGATGAACGTGTGATGACCTGACGACGTAGGGCAGATCTTTCTGATTAGATCTAAGCCCCACTACGAGAATGGCCAAGTCGATTGGATCGGCTGTAAGGCCTGAGAATGTACGTGTGTCAAATTAGCATGGTGTTGACACTTCATGCACTTCCTTACATACGTGCAACAATCTCACTCTAAATATGGCCAATAATAGCCCATGCAGAGAATGCACTTTGCGATAGCCATTCCACTGAAGTGGCCACCACATGTACCATTGTGCACTTGGGTGATCGCCCAAGTGGACTCTTGCTAGTCCAAGAAATGAAGGAGGATTCCTTCATAGCTGCGACGATACAAAATGTCTCCTAACAAGACATGTTTTTCCACTTTCTATTTGAATGATCTTTTCACGGCATGCATCAATCCAAGTGGGAGGTTACCTAGCTTGAGGTAATCTCGTATGGGTGTATACCAATCCTGCTGATCGAAAAAATCGATAGTATGAACAACCAATCCCTCTTGAAGTTCATCCCTAGAAAAAGCTGAGCAAGAAAGAACTTGTAAGAATAGCGTTGTGTTATTATTAATGGGAGTAGGGGAGAACAAGGACCCCTAGTTGGCATGATTCAGACAATCATGGATTCGAGAGAACTTGTTCGGAGACGGTTCAATCTAGATCAGGTGGATTCCTAGAATTAAGTCAGAGCTTGCATGCTCCATCACAGATTGCGATAGTTTTTTGACTTGAATGGTTTTCATAGCACCAGAAATGTCTTGCAGGATTAGTGACCCCAAGGACGCCATAGTATCTAAAAAATGATTCGATGACCGAGGGAGTGCCTCGATGTCGTACCATTCAAGCTTTGCCAAGAATTTGTCCACAAGGGCTTTGTAGGCCTATAGAACTGGGCATTTACATTGGAATACCCCTTTGACTTGGTTGACAATTAACAGCGAATCACCAAAGATGTTCAATCGTTTGATGTTCATGGTGATTGTTGTTTGAAGACCTATGAGCAAGGCTTCATATTATGCATTGTTGTTGGTGCATGAGAAATCTAATTTAAAGGATAGAGGCATTGGATCCCCTTGCAGTGTGAATAATACAATTCCCATGCCACCCCCTTGCTCACATTTAGAACCATCAAAAAATACGGTTATGTCGGCCTGTGACTCAGGCTCATCAAAATTTGGCGATTCTAAGACATAGAAGATCCCATCGTCGAGTAGTTCTATGGTCAGAGGATGATCATATTCGAGAGGTGCCTCTGCTAGTTGATCGGCTATGACTTGACCTTTTATGGATTTCTGTCCAATGAACTCGATGTCAAACTCCATCAACAACATGATCCATTTCATCATGCGGCTACTATGATAAGTATGACTCATCATGTACTGTAATGGATTCTCCTTAGACACAACATACGTCATGCTACTCAACATGTAATGGCATAGCTTTTTGGTAGCAAACACCACTGCCAAGTAGAGCTTCTCAACATATGCATAGTTAAGTTCATAACTGACCAGGGTATGACTAAGATAGTAAGTAGCTTGTTCTTTGTGTAGTTCATTTTTCTGGGCTAGCATGGTGCCCAGTGCCACCTTAGTAGCTGAGATGTATAAGTAGAATGACACTCCTGGTCTAGGTGGTGCCAATACTGGTGGCGAAGCCAAGTATTGTTTAATATTGTTGAAGGTTGACTGGCACTCGTCATCCCAGTAAAATGCTACCCCCTTGTGCAATAATTTATTCATGGGTCGACACTTGTCAGATAGCTGCGCTATGAAGTGCTTGATTGACGCGACCTTTCCTTGCAGTCTTCTGAGCTGCTTGATGGTAGTTGGGGGAAACATTTCAAGAATTGCCTTGAATTTGTTTGGGTCCACCTCGATGCCTCTCTTTGAGACTATGAAACCCAAGAGATTTCTAGATGTGACACCAAATACACACTTCTTGGGGTTTAGTATGACTTTATGTTCCATGAGGCGATCGAGGATCTTGCTTAAGTCATTGAGATGATCTGGGTGCAAAAGAGATTTGGCCAACAAATAATCCATGTAATATTCCAAATTTTTATGCATGTGATCATGGAAGATGTATGTCATAGCACGTTGGTAGGTGGTGCCAACATTTTTAAGACCAAAGGGCATGACCTTATAACAAAATGTCCCCCAAGGCATTGTGAATGCCATTTTTAGTTGGTCCTTGAGATTGATACGAATCTGATTGTATCTTGAGAAACCATCCATGAGGGAAAGCATTTCATGGCCTACTATAGCATCTACCAATGCATCGATTCTAGGCAAGGGGAAATCATCCTTAGGACTCGCTTTGTTTAGATCTTGAAAATCAGTGCAAATACGAATCCTCCCGTCAAGATTTTTGACGAGCATCATGTTGGACAACCATGGTGGGTAATCCATGCAAATGACAAACTATGCATCCAATAGCTTTTGTAACTTATCTTTGACCATTAAGGCTACTTTTGGGTGCATCTTACATAGTTTTTGCTTAACTGGCTTGACTGTCGGATCAAGCGTTAGGTTATGCGTGACTAGTTGTGGATCTAGCCCCGACATGTCTTTGTAGGACCATGCAAAAACCTCCTTCTCTTTGAGAAGGGCAATGTAGTCGACTTGCCCTTCAGGGGACAGACTTATGCCAAAATTGATAATCTATGGATTCATTGGATCAGAACCAATGTCTACGTCAATCGTCTCCTCAACTGACATGTGGGACCCGTCCTCCAACTGGTGTGGATTTGGGATCAAGTGGATATCATTTGCTGAATTCAGATCTAAGTTGGGAACCTCGGGTTCCTATTTAGCATGGAAGATATCTTGAGTTGGCCTTGGTGTGAAATGAAGCATCTCACCGAAAGACCAGTACTCTGATGGGGATGGTGGTGAATTGACGCGATCCCAGTCTATGGCATCTATGTCTAGATATAATGAATTTGTTGGATCGGTTGGATTATGGATGGGGGCGGTTAAGTCAATGGAGATCATGTTGATGAAATGATTTTGGTCTCCATTATCACGGGTGTGGTGACTTGGAAATTCTTGATGATCTTTGTGATCTAGATCTAGCTTTGGAGGTATTGGCACGAATGGATCGGCCCTATGTGTAGATATGAGTATAGGGTCTACCCTCGAAAATGATATCTCTATAGGGTCTCTGGGCGGTAGGTGTTCTTTATATGCCCAAAGTGGTGGATTCAACACTTGGTCCCACTATGCTAGGTTTAGGTGCCACTCATGCCCTGGCCCTATGTTTAGTTGTTCAAATATATCATCAATATCTAAGGGGTATTGTTGCTGCATATTCCGCATGTGATTGACATATGCCATCTCAATTTCATCTTCATAATCACTATCAAAGATCCAAAGGCTTTCATTGGTTCCAAAAACTATTTGCGATATTAGAGGCTCGTATTGCTTGAGCAAATTGATCTGGCCCTATCGGGGTTGTTCTGCTCTCTATGGGGGGACTTGATTTTCTTGAGGTGGCACTTGCTCGATTGGAGCATCCAAAGAGAATATTTCCAAGAGGCTTTCTTGATAATCATCCATGGGGGTCACTTGTGAGTGATTACTATCCAATGATTACTATCCGATTCAAAGGGGTCCCATGGTGCTACTTCATATTCTAACTCATCTTTTGAAGATCCTTCCTGACCTTGTCTATACCTCTCTTGTAGGTGAGTTCTCAAAATTTCTCCTCTCTCTAGTGAATGGAAAGGGTTGTTGAGGTCAACAAGGTTGGTTGTCAACAATGGGAGATAATCCCCTAGTGTATATGTCATGTTAGGATTTGCATATGGATCTAATGCCGATCCACCCTTGTTGCCTATCCCTAGGCCTTGCATGTTCTCTACCAAGATGTCCAAGGGTAGAGGGTGGTTGAACCCTACTCCCGATTTGTCATATGGCATCTGATATCTTGGTTGGCAAAGAACGCGCACTCCTTGCTCATATCTGCCTAACCTATATCCATGCCAATTGCATTGGCCAAGGTATCTCAAAGTGAATTTTGGGTTGGAAAAATAGTTGACATCTTCTACAAAGGTCTCCTCATCTTCTTCCTCTTGCATGTATGGTTCAATACCATGATTAAGGCCCCCATACGCAAAGTTTGTCTGATTCTACGGGTAACCTAGAGGAAAAATAGTACTGATGGTGAGGTGAGATCTCCCCATGTCCTACATGGACTCCAGTGCAGGTGTTGCTATAATATTCTACACCAGATACTCCCCCAGGCCTGTATTGGCCATTTCAACGATGATTGTTGGTGATTGAGGGGGAGGTAATGGAAGTTCTTCTTGAGTCCACTCCATTTTGGGTGAACTAGGAGCCTCGACTTCCATTATTCTAGGCATCTCCTCAGTAGATATGGTTGAGAATGATGGCAGTGCATCTTCTAGGGGTTTATTCTCTTTGTCCTTTAGTGTGGCCATTGTAGGTGGCATCGTTGGTGAAGGACTAGACAATGAAGATGGACCCGACTAGGGATTTGATGGACTTGTCAATGGGGATGCCTATGGAATCGAACCCTGTTTAGATGGATTCAACTAAAAATCCAAATGTTTTGATGGAAGGATCGATTACGGCATTAGCTGCATCGTATTGCAATACTTGAAGGGCTCTAAGTCTTTTGGGACTACATGAACTTGCCCTTCAAATGTATACTTTAAGCACTGATGATCTATCAAAGGGACACACTTCATGTCCCTGATCCATGGCCGACCCAGAAAGATGTTATAGGCCATATCATCCTCCAAGATGTGGCACAATGTAGATATAGTATTTTGTCCCACTTGGATGGGTAGGAAAATTATGCCAAGTGTAGAGCATATTGCATCATTGAATGCTCGTAGTGTATAGGTGGAGACAACTATGTGAGATACGGGCATCTTTAGATGCTTCAAGGTTGCTATTGTAATGATATTATTGGATGAGCCAGTGTCCACAAATACCATCTTGTACAGAATCCCATTGACCTGTGCAGTGACGTGCAGGGGTGGATCCGCCATGTCACCAACCACTGATTTCAATTCGTCCTCTTGAAAGGTGATGACTGGATCAGTGCATCGTTTGACATGTCCTATGAAGTTGTTGAAGGAGTTTTCTTTGTGGGGCTACAACTCGATGGATTTTAGTATCTCCATTAGAGCCTCCCAATGGGGTGATAATTGTTGTATGAGCTCGTAGATGGATAGCCTAGTCGATGTGGTCCTCAAACTCTAGGTGAGTTTGGTTCGAATCGTGGCCACTGGTCTAGGTGGATCAGGTTGCGTAAGGTGCTTCATTGCGAGTTGTGACATTGTTGGCACCTCTCTTGTAGCTACCATGGGGGCGGCTGTGCTCAGGTACCTCTTGTTTCGATTCACTATCTTGATCATCCCTACATACCCCTGCATGGGGCAGTTCTGTGTTACCTCATTGAATTGTAAGGTCTTTTCCTGTGAATCATGGGTAGGCAAGGGGTCCTTAAAGACCTCCATTTATTGGTTGCTTGGTGCCACGGGATTAGCCACTGCTAATGTCTTGTTATCTATTAGGTCTTGCACCAAGCCTTTAAAATTCCAACATGCATTAAGGTCATGTCCCTTCCATCTGTGTAACCTATAGTACAAGTCTTCCTTGTAGCCCTTATGTTTTTGTGTATTGGGGTCTATGGGTTGACTCTCAAGTAGGTTGATCAAGTTTGTCGTTGACAAGCAGTCAAACATGGAGTCTCTTGACTATGTGTAAGATGTGAATTGTCGCCTAGGGTGACACTATTGATTTTGTTCTTGCATCTGATTTTCTCTGTCATAACTGTTAAGAGGCATCGCCTGATAGTTAGAATTTTGGTGCTGTGTTGCTTATGCAGGCTTAGGGACGTTTATAGCAACCTGATTGACCACACCGGGTTTCTGTTGCATGGTCCTTGTTTTGGTGTTCTTAGACCATTATTTCTTCTTTGGCTTGGCTATCTTGCCATCCTTAATATTGATCTTCTCAATGATTCTGGCTTGCACCAGAGCTTCCTCTAAAGTGGCATATTGATGTAGCTACAATAGCACAGAGATCAATCTCAAATAGCTCTTTGAGAACATTTGGGTGAGGTCAAACATAGGAGGGAGGTAGGGCAGCTTTGAAAGCAAAGTCCTCCATCGGTTCCCATAGGCCACCATGGTTTCTTCCTCATACTGCCTGAGGCTGCTAGGTCGCTTAGTGATGCTTTATTATTGGTGTTGAAGGTTAAGCGTTCGAGTAACGCATCCACTAGATGATCTAAGTTACTAATGCTATGCTTTGGCAATTGAGTCAACCAATCCGAGGTAGGGCCTACGAACGTGGTGATGAATGTTCTTAGCAGCAAAGCATCATTGTCCTAAATGCCAAAGCATTGGCTTAGGAATCTAGTCACATGCTCTTTGGTATCTTCCTCCCATCTAAATATTGTCAACTGAGGTAGTTTAAAGTGTTCAGGGTAAGGGGGTGTCGACACTGATGGATGCACAGGATGACTATGGATTTGGTGTAAAGTGGGTTTTTGGGGACCAAAATTCTTGGTCTCCACAGACTCCAAGCACTCTAGCAACGCTTTATATGCATCAAAAGATTTAATCTCTTCCTCCTTAGTTTGTTATTGTTGTGGGTTACAAGGAACTTGAGGCCTATAGAGGGGTGGCTGAATAGCACCCCCTCTACCTTGGTAGGGTGTTTCCACCCACTCTTCTTCTTGCTCATACTCCTCATAAGATTATTGAGGAGTTCTTGGGCGAGACCCATGACCATGGGTGGGCACCCACGGAGGGTACCCATAATTGTTCCTAGGAGTGGCCTCCTCCTCAGGTCTAGGTGGTCTCAGAGGCAGCACTTGGTAAGGTCTTGGAGACTTGTCTTGCACTAAGGGGTTATGCCTCTCATACCTTTCTACCCTCTGTGTTCAAGGGGTTGGAACCCTCTCAAGCATAGTTTTGTGGAGCAACTCATCTATTTGGCATCAAATGCGCTCTTTGCTAAGGCAATATAGATGCTCTAGCTGCTATTGGTCTTGCTCAAGCTGTGTGATCTGTGCTTGGTGGGTGGCATGTCTAGCAAATTCTAGGTCGATCTACTCTATCGTATTAAGTCTAGGAGGCCTAGATGCCTCTCCCACACATCTGTATTGGTCATGGTGATATGAGATTTCTATAGGTCACTTCCCTCTATCGAGGTTAGCGGCATTCACCTGAGGTTTCTAGCTTCAGTGGGTGATCCTGATAAATAGCAGGTGAGGAGGCGCATTGCTCTCGCACTGTATATTGCTCTTGAGCAATGTAGTGGTATTCCTCATTTTCCCTTTCATAAATGTGAAAGGTGTGGGCAGAGTTGGCTTGCCCTGCCAGAAGAGCCTTGTGCTCTGGATTTGTCCTATTATTTTGATAATAAGAGGGGATAAAGGAGGGATGATGTAATCATGTGGCCCCTCCCGATGGACCTTGTGATGTCCTAGAACTTCATTGCACGGTGGCCACTTGTAGCAAGCATCTAAGGGAGCTTTCCCATCTATGTTGAGTGCCACGTGTAGAGACTCCCCCTCAAATGGTCTATGTTGGGTGGGCGTGCCCCTTGAAGGGGTGCCTCTATAGTCCCGTTCCATCAAGGTATGATGTGGACTATCTCATGGGTCAGGCCACCAAGGTGGAATGACCAAGTCCTTAGGGCTATAGCGGAGGCGACTTGTGCCCCTTGTACACTCTTCGCAGCTTCTGCCCTTGATTGGACTTGGCTACGGGTGTACACCATGGTGGTGTCTCACTACAAGATGCGTAGATTTTTATTTCTTTTTATGATTTTTATGCTACACTAAACAAAAAATATCACACACACACAAAGCAATGATTATCTTGTTTAAAGATTAAAGGTGTGCCCTAAGCCTGGTTTATTTTGTTTTGATTTTTGTTTTGACAATTTTGTAAATAAAATTTTGTAGAAAATGCAATATGATGGCTCTTATGACTCCCAAAAATGGTTGCCCCTTCGATATACCATTGCCAGGACGTTATACCAAACCTCTCTATATACCCACCCTTACATGAGGGAAACTATTGGTATGTGAGAGCAGAATGGTACATGGAACATAGGCGGTACAGAAGGGGGATCGCCCTATTTTTGAAACCTACCATAGAAGACTTATCCTCATGCACTGGGAATCACCCCAACTACACTTGGTCAGATTTCATCAGGATTTACGTCTAGCAACAATAGCGATCGGGGTTATGGATGCAAAAATTCAAGCCAAGGTGGTGATGAAATCCACCGTTGGTCTTGATCAAGGGCTAGGGTCTTACGACTAGCTCCTTGGTGTTTAAATTGCCATGTGATGTGTGGGGTTCTTTTTATTTTGCATAAAATAAAGCAAACATGCAATGAAAACTTTCCCTAAGAAAGCAAATAACCAGAAAATAGAAAATGACAGAAAGTGTTTAGGACCTCTACCTCTTCTCTGCACAAACAAGATGCCTCTGAGTTTCTATTTTGAAACTGCACAGAGAGATATTCATCCCTGGTTGGGATGAATAATAGAGCTATATTCATCATAGTGTGGTACGAATTCCCATTCACCCCAGGGTGGCATGAATTTTAGCTCTGTACTCGTCACAGACTGGAACGAACATCAGTCCAGTGTTTGAAAACTTGGTACCTACAAGCAAAAACAAGTAATTTTTGATCAAAAGTTTGATCTAAAAATAGAGGACAGGGTCCCACCGTGATCACCACTAAAATCACGAGGATACAGAAACAAAAAGGAAATGCCAAGATGCGATGCAAGCAAAGCCAAAGATAACGCTAAATCCTATGAACTAAAATGCATGAAAGGAGAGAAACATAAATGCATTGAAACAAGGTATAAAAGCAAATATGGAGTACAACCCTTTTTATTAATATGCTTTAGAACCTAGTTACAATCCGTCTCCTCCATTTTCAGGGGCTAGGAGCGTTAAATATGTTCTTGTCACATCAACAGATGGCATTCCTTCTTCCACGTGCCCACATGTAGAATGGGCAGATAAAACATCGCTGCCTCTTGCATTGATGAGTCTTGAATCATTTTTGCTCCTCTAATGTTGAGATCCTATGTTCAAGGAAATAAAAAATAGTCAGTAGCACTTGTAGATAAAATGAAACATGCAATCCCCAAGCCTATAATTAGTGCATGCAAAAAAAACGATGACTAAATAGCATCAGAATGATCTAAAAATTTAATAGAAGAATTATGACATTACCAGGAGGGCACTGCAAATGGAACAGTTAGAAAATTCACCACATATTTCTAATCACTCCGGGGTGGGACGATTAGACCTGCAACAAAATGTCAGAAATCACTGTCCCAAATGTCACATCCAAGAAGCTCCAAATCACCTACAAAGTTGGGGGTTAGGTACAATGGGGTATTTTGGAAAGACCCAAAAGGTCATATTTTTCCAATTCGGCCTCTATCATAGGGAATTTGATGATCCTACCTGCATGTTAGCAAAAGTGGGAAATGACAAAAACATGATCAAAATAGCTCAAAATGATGTGAAATTTGAATGAAAACCTATCTAAGCAACATAGAATCAGATGCAAAAATAACAAAAAGGAAATATACTACAAATTTCTAATCACTCCGGGGTGGGACGATTAGGACTGCAGTCAGTGCGGGGGGCGCCTGGGGGCAGGACACCCGTCGTTTGGGGCCCGGTTTTGGCACCAATCCACTTGGGATGGGTCCAAAACCTCTTGTGGTGTGTTGTCAACAAATTTGGTAGGATTTTATGGCCTAATGTTAGGTTTTGGTTCCAGATTTGCGCTTCCAATAATTACCCAATGACCTCCCTTCCAAAAGAGATCAAGGATGTGAAAGGCATAAATCAAAAGGTGTGAGGATGTAAAATGGTAGCACTTCATTGCTCAAAATGCTCCTTCCCTCCTTTCTTTTTGGGTGAGAAGACTCACCATTTTATAGACCTTATGGTCTCTGTGTATGAGCATGCAGAGGCGTCACTTGGAAATCATGCCTTCCCAGGGGGGAGAAGATTCCTCCCTAATTAAGGGCTTCATGACTGCCTCTGTAACTGCCTCTAGGGCTCAAAAATTCTCACTCGCACTCCCATGAAATTAAGGAGGAGTTAAGTGGTGGATCTACACTGCCATTTTTCAAGATTTGACCTTTTGCCCGTCAAACCTGCTATTCGCCCCACCCTAGAGCGAATACTACTAATCATCCCTGGGTGGAACAAATACCAGTTTGTAATCATCCCTGGGTGGAACGAATAAGAAGTAGAGTGCCTGAAAAGTGCCAAATTTACCTTTGACCTTCCAAAACTACTGTGAGAGTGGTTAGGACCACTGTTTAACCTTTGGGGGCTGCCTTGGGGGTTGTGTGTGTCAACTCGATCAGTGTTTGCAGTCACATAATCAGATTGGTGTTGTTTTGGTGTCTACATATACAATAAGAAAACAAGGCACTATGTTTCATTTAAGGGTGAAGAATTTCACAACCCTCCCTAAAAATGAGTCCTTTAGTTGCTAATATAAATTCTTCACTTGTTATTTCATGCTTTAATATTTTGAAGCTAGATATAGGAATATCTTCAATTAACATTGGTAAGATTACAGGTATTCAACAAATTAATGAGAATTTTAAAATCTGATATACAAATTATCTTGCATCAAACCAAACCATATCCTTATTCCAATGCATAAATAATAGCAAGGGCTTACATATAATTATTGGTATATATTCCTTTAAAATATGAGAAAATGAATGATATTGCACCACCACAATCACATATCACTCCACCAATATCAGTATTTCTAGGATTACCTCTTGAAGACCCATCAATATTAATCTTAAGAACCCCCTAGGAGGTATGTGCCATATACCCTCTCTATGCACTCTATTATTGAATCCCTTCATGCTAAAATTAATAGTAGCACATGGATCAGACACCATCAAACCAAAACCATGCATAATCTAGATCTCCACTATGTCCAGAAGAATACTAGTCTATCATTTGATAGACATAGTTTCCTAAAGCATTCTCAAAATTGTTTTACAGACTTGATAAGCAGATAATTGTCTCCCTTGAAAAATTATTCGATTCCTTTCAAGGCATATTTACTAAAAAATACATGATGGACCAATATGTCAAGCAACATATAAAAATAAGACCTTAGCAAAAGGTCTAATAAAACTCCTCCAAAAATCTTAAAGAGAATAAGAATGAACACAAGATTATTTCTATACACCCCACCATAAATGCTATAGTTGATGTGCAAAACTACATTGAAGAAGTAAATGACCATCAGATTCCTCACTATTCTAACATAGGAAACAAAAGGAAGGACCATGAATACCTCACTTTTTAAGGTTATCCCAAGTGAGACATGGATTACGAGTGACAATACACAAGTAAAAATTACACTTAGGCCACACAAATTTATTCCATATTTGCTTCCACCATGGAACATCCCCAGTACCATAACATTGGTGATCCAATTCATGATATCCAAAGGTAACCGATAAAATCCCTCTACTATCCTGACCCCAAGCCAACACATTATCATCTTATGAAGAAGAGCATTATTTAGAAGCAAGAGTGCATGCCAAATCCTCTCTATTTTCCATAGAGCCTCCAATAGGCCATTCAATGGAATCCCACCATTAGAACATTTCCATCTGACCAATTATCTTAAACACTTTAAAATCCATCACTCTAGACATGATATAATGAGTAAGCTCAGCATCATCCATCCCATAGAGATATTTATAAGAAATAATTTTAGCCTAGTTTTATCATATCTTCTAGTAATATTCTATAGAGATATTTCAAATCCTCCTTCTCTTTAAGAAGGGCAATGTAGTCGACTTGCCCTTCAGGGGACAGACTTATGCCGAACTTGATAATCTATGGATTCATTAGATCAGAACCAATGTCTACGTCAATCGTCTCCTCAACTGACATGTGGGACCCGTCCTCCAACTGGTGTGGATTTGGGATCAAGTGGATATCATTTGTTGAATTCAGATCTAAGTTGGGAACCTCGGGTTCCTATTCAACATGGAAGATATCCTGAGTTGGCCTTGGGGTGAAATGAAGCATCTCACCGAAAGACCAGTACTCTGATGGGGATGGTGTTGAATTGACGCGATCCCAGTCTATGGCATCTATGTCTAGATATAATGAATTTGTTGGATCGATTGGATTATGGATGGGGGCGGTTAAGTCAATGGAGATCATGTTGATGAAATGATTTTGGTATCCATTATCACGGGTGTGGTGACTTGGAAATTCTTGATGATCTTTGTGATCTAGATCTAGCTTTGGAGGTATTGGCACGAATGGATCGGCCCTATGTGTAGATATGAGTATAGGGTCTACCCTCGAAACTGATATCTCTATAGGGTCTCTGGGCGGTAGGTGTTCTCTATATGCCCAAAGTGGTGGATTCAACACTTGGTCCCACTACGCTAGGTTTAGGTGCCACTCATGCCCTGGCCCTATGTTTAGTTGTTTAAATATATCATCAATATCTAAGGGGTATTGTTGCTGCATCTTCCGCATGTGATTGACATATGCCATCTCAATTTCATCTTCATAATCACTATCAAAGATCCAAAGGCTTTCATTGGTTCCAAAAACTATTTGCGATATTAGAGGCTCGTCTTGCTTGATCAAATTGATCTGGCCCCATCAGGGTTGTTCTGCTCTCTACAGGGGGACTTTATTTTCTTGAGGTGGCACTTGCTCGATTGGAGCATCCAAAGAGAATATTTCCAAGAGGCTTTCTTGATAATCATCCATGGGGGTCACTTGTGAGTGATTACTATCCAATGATTACTATCCGATTCAAAGGGTTCCCATGGTGCTACTTCATATTCTAACTCATCTTTTGAAGATCCTTCCTGACCTTGTCTATACCTCTCTTGTAGGTGAGTTCTCAAAATTTCTCCTCTCTCTAGTGAATGGAAAGGGTTGTTGAGGTCAACAAGGTTGGTTGTCAACAATGGGAGATAATCCCCTAGTGTATATGTCATGTTAGGATTTGCATATGGATCTAATGCCAGTCCACCCTTGTTGCCTATCCCTAGGCCTTGCATGTTCTCTACCAAGATGTCCAAGGGTAGAGGGTGGTTGAACCCTACTCCTGATTTGTCGTATGGCATCTGATATCTTGGTTGGCAAAGAACACGCACTCCTTGCTCATATCTGCCTAACCTATATCCATGCCAATTGCATTGGCCAAGGTATCTCAAAGTGAAGTTTGGGTTGGAAAAATAGTTGACATCTTCTAAAAAGGTCTCCTCATCTTCTTCCTCTTGCATGTATGGTTCAATACCATGATCAAGGCCCCCATACACAAAGTTTGTCTGATTCTGCGGGTAGCCTAGAGGAACAATAGTACTGATGGTGAGGTGAGATCTCCCCATGTCCTACATGGACTCCAGTGTAGGTGTTGCTATAATATTCTACACCAGATACTCCCCCAGGCCTGTATTGGCCATTTCAATGATGATTGTTGGTGATTGAGGGGGAGGTAATGGAAGTTCTTCCTGAGTCCACTCCATTTCGGGTGAACTAGGAGCCTCGACTTCCATTCTTCTAGGCATATCCTCAGTATATATGGTTGAGACTGATGGTGGTGCCTCTTCTAGGGGTTTCTTCTCTTTGTCCTTTAGTGTGGCCATCATAGGTGGCATCGTTGGTGAAGGACTAGACAATGAAGATGGACCCGACTAGGGATTTGATGGACTTGTCAATGGGGATGCCTATGGAATCGAACCCTGTTTAGATGGATTCAACTAAAAATCCAAATGTGTTGATGGAAGGATTGATTGCGGCATTAGCTGCATCGTATTGCAATACTTGAAGGGCTCTAAGTCTTTTGGGACTACATGAACTTGCCCTTCAAATGTATACTTTAAGCACTGATGATCTATCAAAGGGACACACTTCATGTCCCTGATCCATGGCCGACCCAGAAAGATGTTATAGGCCATATCATCCTCCAAGATGTGGAACAATGTTGATATAGTATTTTGTCCCACTTGGATGGGTAGGAAAATTATGCCAAGTGTAGAGCATATTGCATCATTGAATGCTCGTAGTGTATAGGTGGAGACAACTATGTGAGATACGGGCATCTTTAGATGCTTCAAGGTTGCTGTTGTAATGATATTATTGGATGAGCCAGTGTCCACAAATACCATCTTGTACAGAATCCCATTGACCTGTGCAGTGACGTGCAGGGGTGGATCCGCCATGTCACCAGCCACTGATTTCAATTCGTCCTCTTGAAAGGTGATGACTGGATCAGTGCATCGTTTGACATGTCCCATGAAGTTGTTGAAGGAGTTTGCTTTGTGGGGCTACAACTCGATGGATTTTAGTATCTCCATTAGAGCCTCCCAATGGGGTGATGATTGTTGTATGAGCTCGTAGATGGATAGCCTAGTCGATGTGGTCCTTAAAATCTAGGTGAGTTTGGTTCGAATCGTGGCCATTGGTCTAGGTGGATCAGGTTGCGTAAGGTGCTATTGCAGTTGTGACATTGTTGGCACCTCTCTTGTAGCTGCCATGGGGGCAGCTGTGGTCAGGTACCTCTTGTTTCGAGTCACTATCTTGATCATCCCTACATACCCCTGCATGGGGCAGTTTTGTGTTACCTCATTGAATTGTAAGGTCTTTTCCTATGAATCATGGGTAGGCAAGGGGTCCTTAAAGACCTCCATTTATTGGTTGCTTGGTGCCACGGGATTAGCCACTTCTAATGTCTTGTTATCTATTAGGTCTTGCACCAAGCCTTTAAACTTCCAACATGCATTAAGGTCATGTCCCTTCCATCTGTGTAACCTATAGTACAAGTCTTCCTTGTAGCTCTTATGTTTTGGTGTATTGGGGTCTATGGGTTGACTCTCAAGTAGGTTGATCAAGTTTGTCATTGACAAGTAGTCAAACATGGAGTCTCTTGACTATGTGTAAGGTGTGAATTGTCGCCTAGGGTGACACTGTTGATTTTGTTCTTGCCTCTGATTTTCTCTGTCATAACTGTTAAGAGGCATCGCCTGATAGTTAGCATTTTGGGGCTGTGTTGCTTATGCAGACTTAGGGACGTTTATAGCAACCTGATTGACCACACCGGGATTCTTTTGCATGGTCCTTGTTTTGGTGTTCTTAGACCATTCTTTCTTCTTTGGCTTGGCTATCTTTCCATCCTTAATATTGATCTTCTCAATGATTCTGGCTTGCACCAGAGCTTCCTCTAAAGTGGCATATTGATGTAGCTACAATAGCACAGAGATCAATCTCAAATAGCTCTTTGAGAACATTTGGGTGAGGTCGAACATAGGAGGGAGGTAGGGTGGCTTTGAAAGCAAAGTCCTCCATCGGTTCCCATAGGCCACCATGGTTTCTTCCTCATACTGCCTGAGGCTGCTAGGTCGCTTAGTGATGCTTTCTTCTTGGTGTTGAAGGTGAAGCGTTCGAGTAACGCATCCACTAGATGATCTAAGTTACTAATTCTATGCTTTGGCAATTGAGTCAACCAATCCGAGGTAGGGCCTACGAACGTGGTGATGAATGTTCTTAGCAGCAAAGCATCATTGTCCTGAATGCCAAAGCATTGGCTTAGGAATCTAGTCACATGCTATTTGGTATCTTCCTCCCATCTAAAGATTGTCAACTGAGGTAGTTTAAAGTGTTCAGGGTAAGGGGGTGTCGACACTGACGGATGCACAGGATGACTATGGATTTGGTGTAAAGTGGGCTTTTGGGGACCAAAATTCTTGGTCTCCATAGACTCCAAGCACTCTAGCAACGCTTTATATGCATCAAAAGATTTAATCTCTTCCTCCTTAGTTTGTTATTGTTGCGGGTTACAAGGAACTTGAGGCCTATAGAGGGGTGGCCGAATAGCACCCCCTCTACCTTGGTAGGGTGTTTCCACCCACTCTTATTCTTGCTCATACTCATCATAAGATTCTTGAGGAGTTCTTGGGCGAGACCCATGACCATGGGTGGGCGCCCGTGAAGGGTACCCATAATTGTTCCTAGGAGTGGCCTCCCGCTCAGGTCTAGGTGGTCTCAGAGGCAACACTTGGTAAGGTCTTGGAGACCTGTCTTGCACTAAGGGGTTATGCCTCTCATACCTTTCTACACTCTGTGTTCAAGGGGTTGGAACCCTCTCAAGCACAGTGTTGTGGAGCAACTCATCTATTTGACATCGAATGCGCTCTTTGCTAAGGCAATATAGATGCTCTAGCTGCTATTGGTCTTGCTCAAGCTGCGTGATCTACGCTTGGTGGGTGGCATGTCTAGCAAATTCTAGGTCGATATACTCTACCGTATTAATTCTAGGAGGCCTAGATGCCTCTCCCACACATCTGTATTGGTCATGGTGATATGAGATTTCTATAGGTCACTTCCCTCTATCGAGGTTAGCGGCATTCACCTGAGGTTTCTAGCTTCAGTGGGTGATCCTAATAAATAGCAGGTGCAGAGGCGCATTGCTCTCGCACTGTATATTGCTCTTGAGAAATGTAGTGGTCTTCCTCATTTTCCCTTTCATAAATGTGAAAGGGGTGGGCGGAGTTGGCTTGCCCTGCCAAAAGAGCCTTGTGCTCTGGATTTGTCCTATTATTTTGATAATAAGAGGGGATAAATGAGGGATGATGTAATCATGTGGCCCCTCCCGATGGACCTTGTGATGTCCTAGCACTTCATCACACGGTGGCCACTCATAGCAAGCATCTAAGGGAGCTTTCCCATCTATGTTGAGTGCCACGTGTAGAGACTCCCCCTCAAATGGTCTGTGTTGGGTGGGCGTGCCCCTTGAAGGGGTGCCTCTATAGTCCCGTTCCATCAAGGTACGATGTGGACTATCTCGTGGGTCAGGCCACCAAGGTGGAATGACCAAGTCCTTAGGGCTATAGCGAAGGCGACTTGTGCCCCTTGTACACTCTTCGCAGCTTCCGCCCTTGATTGGGCTTGGCTATGGGTGTACACCATGGTGGTGTCTCCCTACAAGATGCATAGATTTTTATTTCTTTTTATGATTTTTATGCTACACTAAACAAAAAAGATCACACACACACAAAGCAATGATTATCTTGTTTAAAGATTAAAGGTGTGCCCTAAGCCTGGTTTATTTTGTTTTGATTTTTGTTTTGACAATTTTGTAAAGAACATTTTGTAGAAAATGCAATATGATGGCTCTTATGACTCCCAAAAATGGTTGCCCCTTCGATATACCATTTCCAGGCCGTTATACCAAACCTCTCTATATACCCACCCTTACATGAGGGAAACTATTGGTACGTGAGAGCAGAATGGTACATGGAACATAGGAGGTACAGAAGGGGGATCGCCCTATTTTTGAAACCTACCATAGAAGACTTATCCTCATGCACTGGGAATCACCCCAGCTACACTTGGTCAGATTTCATCAGGATTTACGTCTAGCAACAATAGCGATCGGGGTTATGGATGCAAAAATTCAAGCCAAGGTGGTGATGAAATCCACCATTGGTCTTGATCAAGGGCTAGGGTTTTACGACCAGCTCCTTGGTGTTTAAATTGCCATGTGATGTGTGGGGTTATTTTTATTTTGCATAAAATAAAGCAAACGGGCAATAAAAACTTTCCCTAAGAAAGCAAATAACCAGAAAATAGAAAATGACAGAAAGTGTTTAAGACCTCTACCTCTTCTCTGCACAAACAAGATGCCTCTGAGTTTCTATTTTGAAACTGCACAGAGAGATATTCATCCCTTGTTGGGATGAATAACAGAGCTATATTCATCACAGGGTGGGAGGAATTCCCATTCGCCCCAGGGTGGCATGAATTTTAGCTCTGTACTCGTCACAGACTGGAACGAACATCAGTCCAGTGTTTGAAAACTTGGTACCTACAAGAAAAAACAAGTAATTTTTGATCAAAAGTTTGATCTAAAAATAGAGGACAGGGTCCCACCGTGATCACCACTAAAATCACGAGGATACGGAAACAAAAAGGAAATGCCAAGATGCGATGCAAGCGAAGCCAAAGATAACGCTAAATCCTACGAACTAAAATGCATGAAAGGAGAGAAACATAAATGCATTGAAACAAGGTATAAAAGCAAATATGGAGTACAACCCTTTTTATTAATATGCTTTAGAACCTAGTTACAATCCGTCTCCTCCATTTTCAGGGGCTAGGAGCGTTAAATATGTTCTTGTCACATCAATAGATGGTATTCCTTCTTCCACGTGCCCACATGTAGAATGGGCGGATAAAACATCGCTGCCTCTTGCATTGATGAGTCTTGACTCATTTTTGCTCCTCTAATGTTGAGATCCTATGTTCAAGGAAATAAAAAATAGTCAGTAGCACTTGTAGATAAAATGAAACATGCAATCCCCAAGCCTATAATTAGTGCATGCAAAAAATAAATAAAACGATGACTAAATAGCATCAGAATGATCTAAAAATTTAATAGAAGAATTATGACATTACCAGGAGGGCACTGCAAATGGAACAGTTAGAAAATTCACCACATATTTCTAATCACTCCGGGGTGGGACGATTAGACCTGCAACAAAATGTCAGAAATCACTGTCCCAAATGTCACATCCAAGAAGCTCCAAATCACCTAAAAAGTTGGGGTTTAGGTACAATGGGGTATTTTGGAAAGACCAAAAGGTCATATTTTTCCAATTCAGCCTCTATCATAGGGAATTTGATGATCCTACCTGCATGTTAGCAAAAGTGGGAAATGACAAAAACATGATCAAAATAGCTCAAAATGATGTGAAATTTGAATGAAAACCTATATAAGCAACATAGAATCAGATGCAAAAATAACAAAAAGGAAATATACTACAAATTTCTAATCACTCCGGGGTGGGACGATTAGGACTGCAGCAGTGTAGGGGGCGCCCGGGGGCAGGACACCCGTCATTTGGGGCCCGGTTTTGGCACCAATCCACTTGGGATGGGTCCAAAACCTCTTGTGGTGTGTTGTCAACAAATTTGGTAGGATTTTATGGCCTAATGTTAGGTTTTGGTTCCAGATTTGCGCTTCCAATAATTACCCAATGACCTCCCTTCCAAAAGAGATCAAGGATGTGAAAGGCATAAATCAAAATGTGTGAGGATGTAAAATGGTAGCACTTCATTGCTCAAAATGCTCCTTCCCTCCTTTATTTTAGGGTGAGAAGACTCACCATTTTATAGACCTTATGGTCTCTGTGTATGAGCATGCAGAGGCGTCACTTGGCAATCATGCCTTCCCAGGGGGGAGAATATTCCTCCCTAATTAAGGGCTTCATGACTGCCTCTGTAACTGCCTCTAGTGCTCAAAAATTCTCACTCGCACTCCCATGCAATTAAGGAGGAGTTAAGTGGCGGATCTACACTGCCATTTTTCAAGATTTGACCTTTTGCCCGTCAAACCTGCTATTCGCCCCACCCTAGAGCGAATACTACTAATCATCCCTTGGTGGAACAAATACCAGTTTGTAATCATCCCTGGGTGGAACGAATAAGAAGCAGAGTGCCTGAAAAGTGCCAAATTTACCTTTGACCTTCCAAAACTACTGTGAGAGTGGTTAGGACCACTGTTTAACCTTTGGGGGCTGCCTTGGGGGTTGTGTGTGTCAACTCGATCAGTGTTTGCGATCACATAATAAGATTGGTGTTGTTTTGGTGTCTACATATACAATAAGAAAACAAGGCACTATGTTTCATTTAAGGGTGAAGAATTTCACAACCCTCCCTAAAAATGAGTCCTTTAGTTGCTAATATAAATTCTTCACTTGTTATTTCATGCTTTAATATTTTGAAGCTATATATAGGAATATCTTCAATTAACATTGGTAAGATTACAGGTATTCAACAAATTAATGAGAATTTTAAAATCTGATATACAAATTATCTTGCATCAAACCAAACCATATCCTTATTCCAATGCATAAATAATAGCAAGGGCTTACATATAATTATTGGTATATATTCCTTTAAAATATGAGAAAATGAATGATATTGCACCACCACAATCACATATCACTCCACCAATATCAGTATTTCTAGGATTACCTCTTGAAGACCCATCAATATTAATCTTAAGAACCCCCTAGGAGGTATGTGCCATATACCCTCTCTCTACACTCTATTATTGAATCCCTTCATGCTAAAATTAATAGTAGCACATGGATCAGACACCATCAAACCAAAACCATGCATAATCTAGACCTCCACTATGTCCAGAAGAATACTAGTCTATCATTTGATAGACATAGTTTCCTAAAGCATTCTCAAAATTGTTTTACAGACTTGATAAGCAGATAATTGTCTCCCTTGAAAAATTCTTCGATTCCTTTCAAGGCATATTTACTAAAAAATACATGATGGACCAATATGTCAAGCAACATATAAAAATAAGACCTTAGCCAAAGGTCTAATAAAACTCCTCCAAAAATCTTAAAGAGAAGAAGAATGAACACAAGATTATTTCTATAAACCCCACCATAAATGCTATAGTTGATGTGCAAAACTACATTGAAGAAGTAAATGACCATTAGATTCCTCACTATTCTAACATAGGAAACAAAAGGAAGGACCATGAATACCTCACTTTTTAAGGTTATCCCAAGTGAGACATGGATTACGAGTGATAATACACAAGTAAAAATTACACTTAGGCCACACAAATTTATTCCATATTTGTTTCCACCATGGAACATCCCCAGTACCATAACATTGGTGATCCAATTCATGATATCCAAAGGTAACCGATAAAATCCCTCTACTATCCTGACCCCAAGCCAACACATTATCATCTTATGAAGAAGAGCATTATTTAGAAGCCAGAGTGCATGCCAAATCCTCTCTATTTTCCATAGAGCCTCCAATAGGCCATTCAATGGAATCCCACCATTAGAACATTTCCATCTGACCAATTATCTTAAACACTTTAAAATCCATCACTCTAGACCAACCAACAGCCACAAAACATTGAGCAAGATCAAGAAGATGACGATACTTAGTTAAAATAGTAGAAAAACCATCCCAAGAATCGTGTCAGAAGAGAACCATAGAGCCTTTATGACAAATCCAAAATAGCCCCTATTTTATAAGAGAATCTCCCTTCTTCAGAGTGTTCCAAAAAAAAGAGCCTCTCTTAGACATGATATAACGAGTAAGCTCAGCATCATCCATCCCATAGAGATATTTATAAGAAATAATTTTAGCCTAGTTTTGGTCATGATTAGTACACCATCACCAATAAATTTTGGTAGCTAGAGCTTACCTAGAAAGAGAACTCAGGTGAAGACCCAAATCACCCTCTTGTTTAGGTCTATAAAGAGACCCCCATTTCACCAAACTCCATTTAGAGGAATCTAAATTACTAGCCCACAAAAATATTTATGAAAGAGAATCAATATCATGAAGAAAAATCATCTGAGTATCCTGAATTAAGCTCCTGTGTACATAGGTAATGCTTGAACTACATATTTGAGGAGCAAAACCCAACCAATAAAAGACATCCATTTTTAAGTCCAATGACTAACCCGAGTACAAAATTTCAACAAAATTTTAAACCAAAAACTCCTAGGAAACTTAAAAATAGATATAGTAATATCCAAATACCTAAAAGGGAGAAATCCAACTTGAAATTTAAGAAAATGAACAATTCTAGCCTGAATAAAAGGATTAGTATTAAAAAATAAAATGAATTATTTAGTCTCATTAATATGCTGCCCCTGAAGTGGCCAAATAAATATCCAAAAATTTTCTAAAATTAGTTGCCTCCCTAATAGAAGCAACACCCACTAGAGAAGTATCATCAACAAAATACAAATGAGAATACACATGTAAATTACTATCCCACCTCCAACCATGAAGTAGACCCTGATTCACTTGAGATGTTAACAATATTCCTGAAACCTCAGCCATAATGACAAAAAAGTATGGAGACAAGGGATCACCTTGATGTAGACCCCATGAAGCATGGAACAAAGAATAATGATCTCCATTAATAAGAACATAAAAAGAAAAAGTTGTAATACATCTCATTACCCATTTAATCCACATAGAATCAAACCCAAATATTGTAATAATTTTCTTAATAAATGACCATCTAACCCTATCAAAATCCTTAGCCATGTCAAGTTTCATAAACATTGCTTTTTATTTAGACGTACCCACTAAATAAATTTTCTTTGCAATAATAACCACACCATAAAGAATCTGATGGTCTTACCACAAAATATTCTTACTCATTAGAAATAACCATTTCGAACCAAGGTTTTAGCCTCTCAACAATAAACTTAGTAATGATTTTATAAAGAACATTACACAAAGCTATAGGCTGAAACAGATCAAAAGAATTTTCTCCCTCCAATTTAGGAATAAGATCCAGAAAGGTAGAGTTTAGAGCCTTCAGCTTCTATTTATGGTTGAAGGACTCATGCACAACTCTCAACAAATCAAAATTGATGATTTTTTAAAACTCCTAAAATAATTCAATTGGAAAACCATCTACCCCAGAGATTTCCCTCTTTTCATATGAAAAAAATACCTTCTAGATCTTCAAGATAAATACGCATTACAAGATCAGCATTTATCTCAGCAAAAATAACTGAAGGTATACAATCCAAAATAACATTCTCTTCAAC
Source organism: Wollemia nobilis (assembly GCA_028583015.1). Classification (NCBI taxonomy): domain Eukaryota; kingdom Viridiplantae; phylum Streptophyta; class Pinopsida; order Araucariales; family Araucariaceae; genus Wollemia; species Wollemia nobilis. The sequence continues at coordinate 1,116,080 of JAQPPZ010017244.1, forward strand.
ATCTGCCCTAGAAGAATCCTTAGTATAAAGTGAGGAAAAGAAGGTGACTGCCTTGTGAAAAATATCATGGGTAGCTTTAAAATGGACTCCTACAGAAGAGACAATGGAAGGAATAACATTAACATGTCTTCTAGCTTTAACCGAGTTAAAGAAAAAGGTAGTTTTTGCTTCCAATAAATTTTCTCATGAAGTTCCCATAATTAATCAAAATGCCAAGCCAAGATGTTGAGTCTTCGTCCATCGTTAAGGCAACTTCACAAAGAGTATGTTTAGTCTTTTTCTATTTTTATATTTTAATATCCAAGAAAGGACCCTTTTGATGTTCATTTTATCTTTGAGAACCTGCACAAAATATTTAATAAATCCCATTAATGTTTCAAAAAAATTATATAGGTGTCAAAAATATACAAGTCGTTATTAAATAAAATAGTTATATTTATTTATTTTATAAATTATAATATTTTTAAGTGGTGAAGAAGAAAAAGAAAATAACACATTGGTCTTTTACATTTTTAACTTATGCCTTTGTGAGGTGTTATCTCAATTTTTTTATATCACACATGTTAAATTTTTTAGCCATACCAAATATGTTTATGTGAATATTTTCATTACATGAGATTGGAAATATTACTTGCATTCATTTAACCTTCCCTACGGGCCATTCTGATATCATAAAATATTTTCTTGAGCATGGTAAATGAAATTTAATCAGTCGTCAGATCAAGCCTATACCTTGACATTTTAAAGGTATGTGAAATCAAAGATTTTTTGTCAAAATGTACCTCTAAGAAAATGTCAATAACACCTAGCAATTATTCCTCTATTTTGATGTAATATTTTCATTGCAAACATTAGAAATATGTGTAAAATAGGAGATAGAGCGATATTGTCTTCTTTTGCATTCGCATGCACAGGAGCGAGCCGAGAGCACACCTAGAGACCACCTTGCATGCATTAATCTCTAGGGTTTGTGTTATCTTGTCATACTACGTAGATTGCACTCTTACAGGATTGTATTTGCTTTAGGTTTACCATATCACAGTACCACCACCTAGGGAAATGTAATCGCCCCTATTTATCATGGCGGTTGCTCAATTGGTCGGCTCAATTAATACTACAACCACCGAAGATCGTCATGGCACCAGGGAAGAGACCACACAAGTTCCTCCTGAAGGTTGTTCAAGAGGTAATGCTCCTATTCCTAAAGTGGTTATCCCTTTTTAGGAATTTAAAAAATCTTGTCAATGGTATGAATGTTTCCATCTTGTTGGTTATTTTTTGGAACGTATCCCTAATGATACTTTGTTATGTACCTGGGTAAACCAAGTTTGGGGCCCATATGGCATTAAAGTGGTTAATGTGTAAAATATTACCAAGGGTTATTTTATTTTTCATTTTATGATCATGTGCATGCACAAAAAATGCTTTCCAAAGGACCTTGGACGGTCTGTAATTCTTTGCTTATTATGCAACCGTATCATAGGGATTTTTCTATTATGTCTGTCTCTTCCCTAGAGGTCCATGTTTGGGTTGAATTTCCTAACCTTCCTCTACCTTGCTGGCATCTTATGGAGTATTTGATAGCTATATTAGGAAATTTTATTTGCTTTGAGCCTCCCCACTTTTTTTTTTCTCTTCCTACCAAGCGGGTTTTCCTGAAAGTTGATCTTACAAAGGATTTACCCGAGTTTATTGATATTGAAATTGGGGACCAATTTCTAAGGTAGAGGGTTCAATACATTAACCTTCCAAACACCTTCTTTCATTGTCAATCCTCATCACATAAGATAAAGGATTTCCCACTCATGGTGGGCAAATTTTATCAAACTCCCCCACCACCTCCTACTCCACCAACCACTCCAACGATCGGGGGTTCTTGGAGTGCATTTGGGGTACAAGAGGAATTGCAAGTTGTGCAGAGGAAACCTCCTGCTCAAGGTTCTATGAATACCTATAAATCCAATACATCAAACTCTGTCCCCATAGACCCACCTTCGGCTCCTGTTTTGACTCCTGTTACTGCTTCTATGGTTCTTGCTAAAGTCATTGTGCATGTGCCTTCTTCTTGGTCTCCATCGACATATGCTCAGGTGGTGTCTGAGTCCCAGGGAGTTTTGGCCCTTAGGGGTCCTTCCTCCTCCTTAGAGGAATATGTTTATGTGACCTTTCATCTTCCCCTTCTAGAAGGGTCCAATTCTTCTACTAAAGCACGTCGTTCTCGTAGTCCTATGCGAGAAGATGTGCACTCTGATAAACACTGTCAAATAGAGGAAGCTTATCTTTCTAATCAAGGGGGTGGTAATGAGCAGTTTGGATCAAATTCCTTTGGGTCTCTTGGTGCTTTGGGAGACTTAGGGGATGTTAGTATGGATCTTATCCCAACTGCTCATTCTCAATGATTTTCTTTTCATGGAATGTGAGAGGACTGATGAGTCCAATCCATAAATATTTGATCTGACGTGAGTTATCCAAGGTCACTCACACGTATGGTTCTCTAGATTTTATTTGTCTGCAAGAAGTGAAAGTTTTAAATTTCAATTTGTAGTTTTCTTGTTCTTTTTTGTCGTCTCGTGGCTCGTTTCATACCGCTAATCATTCTGGTGGGAGAGGTGGTGCCGTCACTATTCTTGCTTCGAGGTGGTACTCAAGTATTATTTATTGGGGATGTGACCCATCTAATCAAGTAGTATGGACTTTATTGGAATTGAATGGTAAGCCTTTTGAAATAATTAATGTGTGTGTCTCCACTGAGCCACCTAATAGGTGTACTTTATGGCGATGGTTGGCTATTAATTTGCCTTTCGCTACTTGGGTTTTATGTGGTGATTTTAATATGGTTGAAAAAAAATTTGATAAAAAGAGTTTGGCACCTAACCGTTGGTGTGCTGGAGAGTGGGAAGCTTTTATTTTTTGAAAAACAAGTTGAGCCTTTCTGACCCTAATATTTGTTATTCCCCTACCGATTTTGATGATGTGCAATGGTATACCTGGTCTAACTTTCAAGCAGGGGATGCTAGGTTTTTGAAATGCCTAGATAGAGTTATGCTTTTTACCGATAATCATTTTAAATTTGCTCGTTTATCCCCTTCCTTGCCTGTAGTTTTCATTTTCCCAGGATTTACCTTGTCGGACCATGTTCCTATTGTTTTTCCAATTGAGTCTGCTCAGAGTTCCTCACAAATTTTTTCCTTCGAGTTTTATTTGAATGTGTCATTTTTGCATCATCCTACTATGAAAGCTCATATTTTTTGAATGTGGAATGTTTTACCCAGATCTTCTTCTGATTATGGTTGGATTGCATGGTGGAATTCTACTATAACCCACACCACTTATTTTCTTTGCTCTTTAGGAGTTGATGTTGCCAAAATAAGAAGTAACTCTAACCAGGTTATGTGTTCTGAGTTTGCAAAGGCCACACTCCATTTAGAGGCTTCCCCCTTTCACCCAGATCTATAAGCTTTTGTTGCTGCTCTCCACCATGAGCTGAGGAAAATTGACCTATATGAAGCAAAAGGGGCTCAATTAAGAGCCATACTCCACTAGTTGAAATTTGGTGACAGATTAACCAAAGTTTTTTCAACGACTTCGGCCTCCTACATATACTAAGTTTGAAGCCATCCAGGTTAATGGAACCCGTCTCATTGCTTTATTAGATATAACCTCTGCTTTTGTCAAGCATTATGAGCATGTTTTTTCCTCTCAAGGCCTTTCTACTACTCGTTAAGTTGTTGTAGATGCTTTTTGTAATGTCATACCTCCTAAGCTCTCTAAAGCTCAAAGGGATTTTTGTGATACTCCTTTGACCCTTAGTGATATTGAAGCTTCTTTATCTCAAATGGCCAATGAAAAAGCACCTGGTCTGGATGGCTTTCCATGTGAATTTTATAAGGAATGCTGGGATTTTGTTGGTTTTGATCTCCTTAGAGTCTATAAGGAAGCTCTTTTAACTGATTATTTAGGATCCATTATTAATAAAGGCAATGTTAAGTTCATTCCCAAGGGAGGAGATCATGAGCTTATTACCAATTGGAGGCCTATCACTTTGTTTAATTTTAGTTATAAGATTATTGCTAATGCTTTGGATCTTAAGCTTCGACCTCTTCTCTGTCTTATCATTCGACCAGAGCAAACTAGATTTTTTCATGGGAGATACATTCTCGATAATGTGATTGGAGTCTGGGAAGGAATGGACTGGGCCTCCTCTTCTGGTCAAGATGTTTTGTTTATCAAATTTGACTTTGAAAAGGGCTATGACAAAATTGAATGATTCATTATTACTACAATGCTTAAATATTTGGGTTTTGGATAACTTTTTATCAATTAAGTTCTCATGTTATTTAGATATGCTTCCACTGTGCTTAATATTAATGGCTGCCCATACCAATGCATACAATTAGCCAAATCTATCAAACAAGGTTGTCCTTTGGCTCCTTCCCTATTTATTCTTGTTGCTGAAGCTTTTGGTTATCTGCTTGCTGATAGAGCCTCAAAAGGCCTTCTTAAAGGCATTGCTTTGCCTTATTTGAATTCGCAACTAATCAATGGTCATTTTTTTGATGATTCTTTTCTTACTGTAGGAGAGGATGATCAATTTTTTTCTCAAGCTCTTGATTTCCTTGATACTTTTTGTCAAGCTTCTGGCTCTAGTATTCAATGGATAAAAACCTCCTGCTATAGATAATATCAAAGGGTTATGCCTTCTTGGTTAGCTGATAAACCCTGTAGATGGTTTCAACCTGGGGAAGTTTTTAAATTTCTTGGCATTCCCTTTGCTTTTCAAGGAACTCCTACCAGACTTTGGGATTATGTGGTTGATAAAGTTGAAAAGAATCTTCTGTATTGGTCTTCTAAGAAGCTTTCCTTAGCTGTAAAGTTTCAAATTTGTTCTAATTTTTTGGCTTCTACTCATGTTTACTATTCTTCATGTTGGGTTCCTTTTGCTGCTTATTATGCCAATTTGGACAAATTACTTCGAGATTTCCTATGGTCTAATGTTTTTGGAAATAAAGTGTTTCACAAGGTGGCATGGGAAATATTTCGCCTCCCGAATAAATCTGGTGGCTTGGGTCTTTTTGACTGTCAAAAATAAGGTTTTGCTCTTTGTGCTAAATGGATTTGTAGGGCACTTCAAGGGGATGAAATCTGGAAGATTTTAGTCAAACATTGTCTTTCTTCTGGTCTGCCTTATGGTAGACGTGTATGGAAAGGTTTAAACCTTCAAACCATTCTTACTGCATCTGTACCTATTAAAATTTTAGACTCTTTTGTTATTTACAGTATTTGGAAAGCTTGGGAGGCTCTTAAACCTTGGATTTCATGGAATGGAGGTAAGACTGAGGTTGGTGCTTCTGTTCCCCTCCTTAATGTTTGGTGGTCCTCTACTATTGTTTATCAAGGAGCACCTCTTGCTCAGGTACAATGGATTTGAGCTCAATGATTTTATAGAAAGGGTATTGCTTACCTGTCTAATTTCATGAATTTTCATACTAGAGATTGGATCCCTTGGAATCATTTTATGCAATATTTCAGTTTATCTCCTGCAGATAAGAGTACTTATGATGTTGTTGTGGATTCCACTCTTATGATTTGGTCTAAGGTTTTTAGATATTATCAAAAACCATGGTGGTCTGACTGGTCTTGGCCTAATAAGCTTTCTTTTATAAAAAACAAACCCTCCTTGGGGCATTCTTGGCTATCTCCCATGATTCCCATGTCAGATAAATTGAATTCCCGATAGGACTTAGTCTCATTGCAATCTCAATGGAGCTTAAGATTCAAGGTTGTTTGGGCCAAATTTCTTGAACCCAAACAATAATTTTTTGCTTGGATCCTATTGTTTAAGGGTCTTCCTAGGGGGCAAAGGCTTCGGTATATGGGTGTTGACAATATTACTTGTATGAATTATGGTGCTCAGGAGGACATTCTTCATTTCTTTTGGTCTTGTCCTCGAGCCAAAAAATCTTGGTATTGGATTATTTCTTTCTTCAGTCCCTACATGTTTGATACTTGTTCTTGGGTGAATGTTTTTCTTAGTGATCCTATCAGATTTAATGATAAACTTGGTGCATTTTGGAAAATTTTTAGAGTGGGCATTTTGTTTCATCTATGGAAAACTTGAAATAACATTGTTTTCTGTCAGCAAGAACCTTCTTTGCATTTTTCTCTTGCTGATATATATATATAGATTTTTATGATTGTTGGTTCTAGATTCATATCCAAGTGGAGAAGTTAAATGTGGAGTTGCAGTATTTATGCACTTTTATGGACCATTGGCAAAATGCACCATGCATGGTGAGTCACGTGCCTCCTAATGCTCCTCCCCCTCGAAGGCGTTCTCGGTCTGTTGGTGTTGGGTTCTGAGACAACGACCATTCACGTTTAGGTGGCAATGCTCAACACTGACCGCAACCTCCTCTTGCTACAAAACATAACTCTGCAAGTGGTGCTTCTTCTTCCTATCCCAATTTTGGGTGGGATGTTTGTCACCCAACTTCTATTCATACCAATGCATGGGATTTGGCTGCTCGTTCTGTGCCTTTGAATTCGACGATGAGTTGGGGAGATGGTTCTTCTTCTCCTCCCCCACAGTCTATTGTGCCTTATGGTCAAATGAAGATTCAAGAGCGCAATGGTGTTGTTGATGATGGTTGGGGCCATTCTGAGCCAGATAATGGTGGTGGTTTGGGTAGAACCATAGAATGCTTAAATGCTTGCAAGCCTACTTTCTTTTGATTTATACGATGTAATAGCTTAAATTTGTTTTATTGTTGTCTTCCTAGCTGTGTGGTCAGTAGTTAGTATGGTTTTGGACTCGGGGACTCGGGGTGTGCTCAATTCCACCCATCCTTTTTGTATGATTAAGCCTCTTTAATATAAAGCTTCTTCATTATATATATATAAATATATATATATATATATATATATATATATATATATATATAGTTAATAGTTCAAATGACTCAAAAATCCTTTTTAAGCTTTTACATTTCCTACAATGAAATAATTTTATCCTATATTTTAATAATAATGAGGAATTGTTGATTTCCTTGAATTTAATTGGCCATTATATAGTCTGCGCTATGGAATATTAGCAACCTAAGAGTGCTTATTTTATAAGTAATTTGTTTTTACAATGTTTCTTTCAGATATGTGAGTAATCATGACTTTAAATTAATTAGCAATCGTATACATGGGAGAAAAATAATTAAAGTTTTTTGCTTTAATATAATATTTTATTGTATAAGTAGTTTATATTTGCATATGTATGAGTAATCCTGACTTTACATAAATTAGGAATCGTTTACATGGAAAACAAATAAATAGAGTCTGTTACTGATGAAAAGTCAAAAAAGAAGATTACTTCAATATTTATATTATTTATTCCAAAGGAAATTATGTGGTTTAAGAAAAATGATTGTTTCTTGCTTAAGTTTTAAAACAAGTAATTATATTTAGATCTATCAAAGGTAATACTTGAGAATTTAGTTAATGTCTATTAGACATCAAACATAGACAAATTAAAGTTAGTTTTTATAAGGAATCTAAAATGTATTTGGGGTAGAAATTATATGGTTGGATCAAGGTAAAATGACTAACTAGAGAACTAAAAACCCAACACTAGTGGTTACACAAAGGTGACAACTAGGATTCGAGAATGATCATTTTTTGTAAGATAGACTGGGATGAGTAGGTAAGGATGGATGATATGGGACATCCATCTAGGCCATTGATCGAGTGATTTTGTAATGGTTCCTTGATAAATTTATAAAAAGGTAGAAATCTAGAATGAAAGTTAAATAAATCTATGATGGTCAGAATGGGACATCTCATCGTTTACTCATAGATTAGAAAGTAAAACCAAGACAATATCCAAAAGAATGGAATGGCCTTAATTGATACCAAAGTAGTGGATATCAACTAAGCACTATGTATAAAATATCTTACTTATATCTAAGTTTGAGATAACATGATAAGATCTGGGAAGAAAGTGTCCCCCCTCTAAGTGTTATTGTTATTAGAGGATAACCCTAAGCCATGGTTATATTATCTCATACCAAGTTAGAGGATGAGAAAGGAGGATCCCCTAAAGGTACTTTTCATGGAATTTGGTCAATATTGTCCACTTGGGTGTCAACTACAATGACCATAACCCAAATGTGGCTATCTATATCTAGTACCGATTAAACACTATGTGAACATTATAGTTAATAACTCACAAAATTTTAACTTGGGATAAGTATAGTCATATAGGTCAATGAAAATTCTCATCCCATTGATCCATTAAGCTAGTTTGGATTGTTACAACTAGTGAGTTAGACTCAGGTTGTTATATATTAGAATTGTATGGATGAAAGGTTTCAAAAATAATAATTTTTTTCATATGTGTGCATATGTACACTATATTTATTGCATGTGTATGATACACTTGTAATTGTACAATGTATTTGTGGCTATAAGGCACATGGGAGTACTTTATAGTGCACTTGCACCCTATAGTACACTTTTTAGGCCCATACAATGTAATTGCATCCATATGGTGTATTTGCCATAGTTGTATGAAGCATTTATTATGGTTCATGTAGACTTTATGCTTATAGTTTATCTATATTTTTTTTTATTTTACATGTTGAAAATTACCTTATTTATGGATGGAAGAGTACATTGATGTTATAGTGTATCAAACGAGGTGACCATATGCACTATAGACTATTCATGGCCTTTTTAATTGTAATTATTATACCTCACTAATGATAGTGGGGTTATTTCACATAGCCCATGTGCTTAAGGTAAAATTTGACCATACATTACTAACCACACTAACAAGGCAATGATACTCAAAGATAACTATATTTTAATTTCTTATAGGGGAGATGATCATCACACTAGATGAAGCATGAAGGATCCTCCTTGAACCTATTACAGTTGTTGTGATTGAGAGAAGAAATGATTAGGGAGTGTGCCTATAGAGATTGATAGGGGATTCTGATTTTGTGTTTATACAATGCAATATTGATATCAATACCTCCTACTTGATCAACAATTGGATCAATGGATGATACTACCATATGTCTTGTTTGTGTGTCCTATTAGCATATATAAATAGATAGGTGATGGCATGGTATTGGGAGGGTGTAGTAGCATATATGAGGGATAAACAAGTTAAGTTTTATTAGGGTCCAGTGGTACTAGTTCATCTATATCAAATACTACATTGGGTCATATACAAGGAGGAAAATGATTTGACATGTATTCTATTATAGGTTTTAGCATGGGAGCTTATAGCAATATTATGATCATCTAGATTACCAAATAGGATGGATGATTGGGATATGCTTATCTCATTTCAATAGGAATGATATTTTGAGATAGAGTAGAGAGATTTATCTAAGAGATGATTATCATATATGAGGGGAGAATTGGAAAAGCTTTAGGATTAGTTTATATGGTTACTATATGACTTACATCTACAGTGGAGAGATGTTAACCATGAGTCGCTTGAGTAAAATGAGTGAGATGGTTCATGGGAGCTAAGGGTGAGTGGGAGCTACACCAACATGATCTATTAATGAGGTAGTTTAGTGGGGTGTAAGGTACTCCAAAGGGGACAAATTGGTTTAGGAGAATACACTAGGAGAGATAAAGAAGATTATCTAATTTGGAGATATATCTAGAAGAGGATATGGATGATCCAATTATTCTAGATCTTACTCAAGATGATTTAGATGTAGTAGAGGAATATGCTCATTGGTACAAGGTAATTTTACCTCAACAAGTCGTATGGATGATCCAATTATTCTAGATCTTACTCAAGATGATTTAGATGTAGTAGAAATATATGCTCATTGGTACAAGGTAATTTTACCTCAACAAGTCGTATTACCCCAAGCATAGGTACCAAGATGGAAAACACAAGGTCATTCATATATATGATTACATGTTCAAAAGTTTTTGAGGAAGAAATAAAATGATAATGTTGGTGTGGGCAGGGCAGGGTCGGGTGTGACTCCCGGGTAACTTTGACGGTCGGGTGCGACTCTCGGGTAACTTTGACAATGTAGAACCCATGTTCGTGGTGGTCTCTCAGACCAAAGCAGCTTAGCAACGGGTTTTTCGTTTAAAATAATAATAATAATAATATTTACTTGATAAGTGACAGCTAATGTGTGAACTTTGGAATTCTTGATTGTAAAACGGCATCAATACCCACTACTTTTCTGAGGGGCCATGAAGAAGTTTAAGGCCATGAAGAAGTTTAAAGCCATAACGATCATCCACGCATATTATTCCAATGACTTGCCTTCAATTTAAGAGGCAGTAGAACAAATTATTGTATAAATTATGAGACAACACGTGAAACATTGTGTCCTTCAAAAAAAAGCAAATGAAAGCGCAGGTGGATCCACCGGATCCCGTTTTGGAACAGGAAGTTCTATTTTCTGATAATTTTCCTAAAGCGCAAAGCAAAGCATAAAGAATCCATCCAACAATTATAACACTTTCGATGAGACATGAGAGCGCAAGAAAATGGAAAGCGAATCTAACAAGCACGATGCTCACGTAACATAATTATATTCTATCCTTCACTGTTTAGCTGTAGTAACCTCTGTTTGATCTATTTAATTGTTTAGTGTTGTTTTCGATACCTGATCTGGGTATTTAAAGAATTTGTTATTTAATATACAGATTAAAGAATTTGTTATTTAATATACAGATCCGTAATTCAAATCAGAAAGGAATAGAGTTATATTCCAATTTATTATTTACTAAATAAAGAATATAATTAAATTTAAATAATTTAAATTTATAAATTAAAGCAAACATTTAAAAATGTTGAACAAACAACATCGACCTTTGGTATCTGTGGAGACCTCTAATCTCGTACAACAAATCCGAAACAAGCGTGTAAACAAAATTCTTTATTTGATCAGCTGGAAAATTAGCCTTCTAACTGGATAAAGTTATTTTGCTTTTATTCTTGGAGTCTTCATTGTTTTTCTTAGATTTACTAATAAGGAATAGGTAATAATTAATGGGTTTGCATATGATGAGCTTGACCTCATTCAGTGTGATATTAATTATTTTAAATTATTAAAAAATCGAGTATACATATCTAACAGTGTTAGAATAGATGTTTTTAAGAATTATGAAGGTCTGAAAGAATGAAAAATCTTTTAAAAATAGAATCAACCATAAATGTTATTTAATTTCAAATTATAACTAAAAACATATCAAATAAATGACCATTGAAATTTAAAGTTTTCTATTTTGTTAGAGGGTTTTATCTTTTTTGTGTTTAAAATAGGGTTTAGGTCCTTCTAAAAAGCTTGTGTTTATTCTAAAACATTTTATCCTCAATGATGGTGTAGTGGTTAGTGTTTTGGTTTCTCTTTGTGGAGGTCCAAGGTCCAAACTACTGCATACCCATAAAGGGATAAGGTGGATGATTGGCTACCCCAGTTGACTGTACTTTACCAAGCACGCCTAGGATTTATAGAGACAGCAGCCCTTTCATTGAGTTTTCGATTTTCTTATGAATAAATTTTATATAAACTTAATTGAAATTTAAATTTTTATACTTTTCTTTTTAAATTTATAAAAATATTTAATAAATTTAAATAAGGGGATAGGTTAGATGATAGCGGGTGACTAATGGTTGGCTATCCCAATTAACTATGCTTTACCCAAAGAACTTAAGGTTTATAAAGGCAATAACCCATTCATTGAATTATGATTTTCTTATAAATTATAAATATATATATTTAATTTACAGTTAATTTTTTAATATAATAATTTTAATTGGAACACATTATCATTAAACTTAATAAAAAAAATTACAATTAAAAAGAAATAAAACAAGGAAATAGAAGCCACTAAGCCACCTGTGCAACACTAGGATGAGGAGGTGAATCAGGCCGAGGATGATAGAATAGGGTTCATCCGCGCCGGTGGGTTAACCACCCAAGTATCAGGAACATGAGCAACAAGAGGAACCATAATTCCCCAAGTAGGGGCAAGAGATCCAACCAATTGAGTGTGCGTGGAAACCTGAGAACCAAGAGCAATGGAAGGTGGAGGAGTCAGAGAAGCATGAACAGAGTGTTGACCCGAAGCCAGAGAGGAGTGAACAGAGTGACCTTGAGCAAGAGAAGGGCTCCGCCAACCCATATGCAGGAGAAGAACCCCAGCCATGGGTAGGAGATCGATAATGGGAATGCCTCTCGAGAGAGTGAGAACAAGCAGTAGAGTGCCCATGGCTTTTAGGATGAGTCACTTCCAGAATGCCAAAGAAGAACCTCCCCTTGGCCGAGGTAGAGGAGGAGGCGGACCACTAGGATGGTGAGGACCAGAACCACCGAGAGGAACATCAGGAGGAATTTTGGACATCGTACAAGGCATTCCCCGCCAAAGGCTAAGGCTAAGCATTCCCCACCAAAGGCTAAGGCTAACCATTCCCCACCAAAGGCTAAGTGAGCAATGTCAAGCGCACATGTATCCACCTAAGCTTGAATACCAAAGGCTAAGTGAGCAATGTCAAGCGCACATGTATCCACCTAAGCTTGAATATGCAAGATAACAATAGAGATAACAATAATCTTTTCAATATGAAACAAAAATAAATACCTATGAAACTTAATTGAAATTTAAAGTTTTATATTTTTCTCTTTAAATTTATAAAAATATTTAATTTACGTTTACTTTAATAATTTAAAAGTATTTAAAAAATATCAACTAAAAATATAAACCTAATATTCTATTATTTATTGAGTAAATACTTCTTACATATCCGCCAATATTCTATTCTTATGACTCTTTTGTTGTTTGATTGTATATAAACTTAGTTCAAGTAAATTCAATGTATTATTTTGATTTAGTTATGAAGTAAATTGCTTTGGATGGAAGTATATTTTGTTTTTCGTTTTTTTAAAGCACTTATAGGTCTTTTGACTATGTAAATTGGAAATAATTATTTGTAAAAGATATTTTTATTATTTTTTTCCCGCAGAAAATAAAGTAGTGAAGTAATTATTAAATTATTAGTAAGTGAACCTAAATATTTCATAAGTTTAAGTTCCCAAGATCATAAAGATATTCACACAAAATCATATTGAATGAAAAAGATAAATTTGTATAGTACAATATTCACTATTACATTCATAAAATATTCAATTACAGTTGAATGGTATTTGGTATCATCCATGTGGTTGTGAGGTCCATTCTTCTTGTGTTTGTTCGAACGAGTAAACAATGTTCAATATAAAAAAAAATATTCAATTATATTGAAAAAATTATATAGCTTAAAGCTTTGTCTCAGATATATAATAATACTTATAAATTTTGCTCTCTTCAAATTTTGGAGAGATGCAACCTTTCACATGCCTCATATTATGCTAAATATTTTCATGATTACATATCCTCCTACTTCACATCTTGACATATCTTATGACTCTTAGTATGACATATACTTTTAAAAAATATTAAAGACTTCTTAAACTAAATATTGACAATAGTTTTGCATGGTACTTAGTGATACCCAATGATACCAAATGGTATAAAATAATGTAATACCTCTAACATCCCCATATTACATTATTTGGTGTGAAGATTTTTAGTTTCCTATCATTGTCTTGACTCCATCCTTGGTTCTAAACTTGGTATTCCCTTATGTCCAAACATTGAATATGTTCTTCTAACTTGTAGTCTTTCATTTATTACAAGCAATCCATCGAAATAATATATTTATTAATATTTAAATTCAATGAATTCTTATTAAATTTATCATATGTTGATTGTACACTCTTTTTCTACATCTAAGTGTGTTTCTTGAAGAATATTATTTTCTAAAAATTTCTATAAATCACTTGTGTTACAACTAATATCCTTCATTTCATATTTGTTTTCTTTTTATTTTTTATCATTATAGATTTAAAAAATAAGCAATGCCATATATATTATTATGTATATGTCAATAGGAAGTATAATAGCATCCATAGAATTTTCTTTTGCTTCAAAAAGTTCTAAACATAAATAATTACCAAATATTGTAAACTTTTCATTTTTGGCATTTTTGAGAATTAAAGATAATCTCTTCTTAAATGTTATTGGAATATCTCTTTATTCATCCAAATTATCTATCATATGTTGTGTATAATTATTTAGTTTTTCCAAAATCTCACAATATTTTTAAAAAACATTTTGAATAATTTCATCCATTATATTTTTTTACAACTCATTTGTTTTTAATTTCTTCAAATTAAATCTCAATCTTCTTCAAATTTTCAATTTCTAATGTTTCTTTTAAATTTAATCAATTATCTTGACATAGAAACCATAATGGAAAAATATATTGGGCTTTCCTAATAGAGGTGATGGTGGTCGTGATATGCCCCCAATTTTTCAATCTATTCAAAAAAAAAAACTTAAGTCAACTTCACTAATCAATTTCAATTCATTTTTCGTCTTATTATAATTCTCAAATTTATAACTTGAGTTATTCTCTTTTCTTAAATTCAAATTTCAATTTTCACTTATATCTTCCTAGTTCTAAAATTTTATTAATCTTAAATTTTTAATTTTATCAAACAAACAATTTCATTTAATTTTTTCTCATATCTTCCAAAATTTTAATTTGAGTCAATATTGAATTAATTCAATAGTCAATACAAATTTTTAATGTTTAATTTCCTTATATCACCCATTAATTCATTCCTTAAATAAATTTCTTTTAACTCCTAAATCAAGTTTTAATTATAAAATATCTCAAATTTTCTAAATTAATCTCAAATACTTATAACTCCTAAAGTCAATTATCTCACGAAAAACTTATAATTGAAATATTCCCTTTAATAATCTCAAAACCTTAGGATGTTACCTTAGTATTTTCCACATCTTGATTTATGTCTATTTAGGGAATTAGTTATATTGTCAAAGCATTACTTGCTATGTCCACTTCCACCATGCATTACAATCGTCTATTCACTATGCTCTATTTTTGTCTTCTTTAACTCAAATTAGATTCCTTTGTGTTAGGCTATAATTTCTCAATTTTGCTATCCTCAAATTCAATAAAATAATGTCTTCATCAACAATAAGCATTCGATAAACTTTCTCTCCACCAAAGGTCTTCTTACATTATCCATGTTCATATTGATATCATCCGGTCACACTTGTGCTTTCACATCTTCTTCCATGTTTACTTCATCAAATACCTCCTCTCACCTCCATTATCTCTAGCAAACATCAAGTGTAAATTTGATACAACCATATATAGTTAGATACATGGATAAAATGGGTTAGTTGTATTGTAGGGGAAAATATACATAAATTTCTTTTATATTAAATAGCTATGACTTTGATGACATTATACATGGTTTTATAGATTTTAGATGATCATCTTTTAAGATTAATAAGTTCAGCATATTATATTAAAATATTTAAAATATTAGACATAAAAAATAAATAACATCATTAAATATATATAAAATATTAAAAATAAAAAATATTTATATTATATATTTGTATATGAGCATGAGAGAAAATACTTTTATTTAATATCTTGCAACAAGAGGGAATACTAAAAACAATGCATTGAAACACTAAAAACCATAAATAAAGGAGCCTAAGATAATAAATATTTCTTTTATATTTATTTATTTTATGAATGCATTGAGCTACACCTGAAAGCACGAGATTCCGGTCAAAGGAAACACCAAGTGCGATTGCATTCAAAATTAAGTACGCTTAAGTCCTAGAAATGTAAATTGCATGAAACGAAAAAGAGACACATTGGAAGAGACACAATCAAATAGAAAAAACACAGCCCTTTCATTAATTTCCCTTGATCTCTGTTACAATGATGCCTCCTCCATTTTCAGGGGCTAGGAGCGCAAATAGGGTTTGATTACAATCGTCGAATGATTCCTCTTTCCGCGTGCCCACGATTGCAATGGGCGGGCCAAGATGATGCTGCCGCTGATGTCGATGAGTTCTTCGTCTCTGCTGCTTCTCCTGCAAACAAAGAAATGACCAAGATGTTAGTAGCACCCGCTGCAAATGAAAAGCATTCTCTCTCTAAAACCAACGAAATATGCATATGAATATTTGCCTGAAACAGTGAAAACAGTGAGTCCCAATTGCTTCAAAACCTGACAGAAGGTAAGAAAAGTTACCAGAAGGCCACTGCCACTGAGGCAGCTAGCCAATCCACCTTAAACTGGAATTCATCCCTGGGCAGGACGAATTCTGACTATAATTCGTCCCTGGGTGGGACGAATTCTTTTGAGTTGGAGAAACCGACCTGCTGCTGCTCCAATGTTGGATCCTGGGACCTGCAAAACGCCTGCAAATAGGGGGGTTAGGTAATTGGGGCCATTTTGGGACGACCCAGATGGTCGGATTTTCCCAATTTGGCCTCCACCCTCGGGAATTTGACCTTGACACCTGCAAGTTAGCGAAACGACAAAGCAATACAAAACATCCTAAAATCGGACCAAAAGTTACAAAATTGCAATTATAGACTAATCAGACCTAGTAACACAGAATGCAATCTAAAAAATAATCTAAAGTGCTCAAAAACTAAAATTAGGACTTGGGAGGTGCGGGGGCGCCCAAGTGGGCCTCCCACCATTGGCCCTCGATTTTGGAGCCAATCCATCGGGGATGGGCCCAAAACCTTTTAGGATTGGGGGGTCGGCGAATTGGTTGGTTCAGATGTCCATGCGTAGGATTTGAGTAAGGTTCGAGATTCCAAAGGCCACCCAACAACCTCCCTTGCAAAAGAGATTGGTGGATGTGGGAAGGTGAACAAAGGGGGATGAAAGTGAGTCTTCAATTCGGCAGCACTTCGTTGCTTGAACACTCCTTCAACCTGTATCTTTTGGGTGAGAAAAGTCCCACCTTTTATAGACCCAAGGGGTCTCTTTTGGGAGGGAAGCACAAAAGCCAAGTGTTGGCCATAGGCGCCATGTGGTAGTCTTGTCTTCCCATGAGGGAGGGGAGTCCTCCATTGACTTGAACTTTGATAAATGCTTTTTGTAACAGTCCTCTAACGGCCCCCTCTGTCCACTTACACATGCGTGCAAGGCAGGAGCCCTTAACTGACTGTTATGGGCTGCCACTTGGCACCATTTGCCTTTTTGCCCGTTAAGCTTAGAATTCGTCCCACCTAGGGACGGATTCAAAATTCGTCCTGGGGTGGGACGGATTCTATTTTGAATTCGTCCCGGGGTGAGACGAGTACTGGGCAAAGTGTCCAAGTGTGCCAAATTGCTTCTTGACCTCACAAAATTGCTATGAAAGTGGTTAAGACCACTGTTTGACCTCTGAGGGCTGCCCTAGGGGCTGTGTTTGTCAAAGCGATCAGTGTTTACAGTCACATAATCAGATTGGTGCTGTTTTGGTGTCTACAACACCATACGTGTATATAATAAATCTCCCATGTATCATGTCAATAATATATCTCCTTGGGAATGTGATTTAATCATTTTCAATCGTTGAAGAGGAAATTATTCTATTTTGTCTATTATGCTCTTATACTATTACCTATTATACTAGTACCTATTTAACAGGTTGAAGGTACACATATTCAAGATGTTATAGACTAGCACTTGTATGATTTCATAACTATATTCTAGCTATATCTTTCTTTTACTCCTATTTTATCAAACTCTCTTAAATATTTTTTAACTTGTCCAACACCCAATGTTATGTTGAAGATATAATATTATGTGCCCCCCTTGCAATATTAGTTTGGTAGATAATTTATATTTTACATAATGTATGTGGCAATATGAGAAAGAGTGCAAAGTGTCAAGAGAGTATGAAAAGTCACATAATATGTGGCAAGTTGAGAGCTTTGTCTTCATTATAGGAATATGCAAGGTTGCATTCCCTAGATGAAAGAGGAGAGCTATAGTTAGAGAACTAAAATATCATGAAAAATAATATATTGGAGGTAAAGTTGCATGTAATGTAACCATGATGTATTATTAATGTACTATTTGTATATTGTGCATATTTAAATTATATTTTGTGAGATATTATTGTTCATTGGTATGAGAGATTGTTGATATTGTTTGTAGCATTGATTTATTTCATTCTTTATCATGGAAAAAATTTACTGTGAGTTAATATATTATGAAAGCTAATGGTGGTATGAGAGCTACGGATTGGGACAATTGTCATCATTTTGTGACATACCCATTTGAAGATAGGATAATTATTGAAAGAGGTTTAATTAAAGTATGAATTATAGAGAAATAAAGATTGTAAAGACATCAAATATAAAGTTGGATTCAAAGACAAAATTTGAAACTTTTTGGAAAGTGAATTTGGGTAGCAGTTGGAGGAGATAGTAGAGCTAGAAATAAGAGTTATTCGGTAGCATTTTTGAAAGAAGACAAAATAGTTTTTGGTCAATATTTTTGAGAAGAAAAGGAGTTGCATTTTTACAGGCTTGGGAAGAAAGTTTGGACAACAAATATAAGAAAAAAATCAACAAGTAAGTAAGATAGCAAGAAAGAATAAAAAGATTACAATTTATGTTTAAAGAATATTATGTTAATAGCAAGTTTTGAAAGCATCATATTCATTTTTAAAGGTAGAAAAAAGAAGGTATTAATATCTTAAGATTTCAAAGTTGAAATCAAATCTTATTTATCACCATTACACCTGTACTAAGCTGCAAAAATACATAAAATATTAGAGGGAGTATCAGGTTGAAAGAAGAACAAAACAACAAAGCTTAAAAGAAAAATAAGGTGTAGTCTAAATGTTGTAAAAAATAGCATTGAATGGGGGAGAATAAGTGAATTAAGATCCACCACATTATAAGGAAAATAATAATCTAAGTTAAGGATAAACCATCATGAGAGGAGCAACCATTGAACGTGGAAGAAAGAGCCACCAAATTGAGGAGGAGAAGAAAGGTTTAAAAGCCACCATTAGGTCCATTCCAAGAAGCACAAGGGCTATCTATGAAATTTGGAGAATAATCACCTAAAAGGATATTTGGTGGATGTCACAAATCCAAGCATCAAGGTGCCAAAGCATTGAGGATCCAATTTAGGGTAATTTGGAGCATAAAAAGGTAATGTCAAGCATCAAAGAACCAACAAACAAATAATAAAATGTTTATGAAGCCATAACACCATCAAGAAAGGAATAATAATGCTTCAATTTTCTTACTACCAAGTGTTATGTAGGGAAGAAGAGCATATAAAAAATTTGAGTACAAAAGGAATTTAATAGCCATGTGGTATATCAGTTAAAAAGTAAAATAAGTTTGTAAGCCATTTGGAACCCAAAATAGAGAGTGCCAACAAGTATTAGGGAGAGATAAATCTCAAGGCAGTAATTAAATACATGGGCTAAATAAAATGGTAATGTATCCATCAATACATTCACCAAGAATCGAGCAAGAAGTATGAGCACGAGATAAGGGAGGGGATTCGCCAAGGAGCACCATCTTAGGAGAAGGTCAAATGACTTTGACCAAAATAATTGTGCACCATTTTGGGAGGTAAAAGTAATTTAATTTAAATTTGATTATTTGCTAAGGATAGGAGTTATAAGGTTGAGAATTATTATTTTTTAAGGTTATAGCAAAATTAATCTAATTGCCTATAGATTAATTTAATCATTGGAGAGATAAGGCTTCAAACTAAAAATTTAATACCTTAAAAACTTTATTAGATAATTTTAAAAGGTTTTGAGAAGGGTTCAAATATTTTTGAAGATTTTTAGGAAATTAATTTCATGTTTTATAATTAATCTATTAGATTTTGTAAATCAGATTTAATATTTGCAAACTGATAATTTTGGAGAAATAATGACTATCACATCAAATTAGAATATTATTTTACAAAAATTCCTAAATTTATTATTTGGGAGTTGAAAGGAATTCAACTTAGAAATTTGAGAATTAGAACCTCCATCAAAAAAATATTTTTTGATCATATAACCAGACATAAGGGAGATACAAGGTATTCAACATCAACATAGATTTTTGAGATTTAGAATATTATTTTTCCTACATTCAAAACCTAGGGAATTATAAGGTAGTCAACTTGAAACTTAAAAAAATAAATAAATAAATTGCAAAACATAAATCTAGGGAGATAAAAGGGCAACTACTCCGAAAGAAATGGCAATTATAAAAATATTCTTTTTTGAATCATAGTTATTAAAGGGACCTAATTTTACCCCATGAAAAAATAAGATGAGGTCAATACTTATTATTGAAAAACTTTGGGATATATTGAATGGAAAAAGAAACATTTCAATAAATAGAATAAGAATTCAACATTTCAAATATGATGATGCTAATACCCAGGTGTTGTAGGTGAGTTGGAGAGGAGAGGGCAATCCTCCAAGGGAGGTCCCAGGTTCAAATCTCCACCCTACCAAAAATTTGAATTGGGTATCTAAAATCCAATTGATAATGTTGGTGCGAGCAGGGTTGGGTGCGACCCCCGGATGACTTTGACGATGTAGAAACCCCTGTTCATGGTCTCTCAGACCAAGGCGGATCTGCAAGGGGTTTTTCGCTTAAAAAAATGATGATGACGCTAAAGCTCTAATGTTAATTCTATTTTGTATATCAGATGAAATTCAAGCACACATTAGTGAAACAAAAACTTCAAAAATAGCATGGAAAAATGGGTATGATATTTATAGAAAAGAATGAGGTAGCCATTTTACATCTACAATCACAATTGTATGCACTAAAAGTTCATCATGAAGAAAATATAAAACAATTTATTTTAAGGATATCAAAATTTAAATTAAAATTTCATACCTTAGGAGAAAAGGTTGAAGATCAACTTCTAGTTTTAGTTATACTTAGAGCACTTCCTAAATCATTCACAATGTTGGTCACTTCTCTTCTAGTATCAAATAGAAAGATATCATTTGAATAATTAATAAATATTCTTCAACAATATGAACTTGAAAATCAATTGAGAAATGAGTCATCCAATGAGACACTTGTATTAGAAAAATATTGCACTTCATTACAAAAAAAAAAAGCAAAAGAGGTATAATCATATTTATGAAAAATAAGGTCTGCAAACTAACATAATTAACATTTTTATTAAATTTAAAACTTTAAACCTTATTCCTTATTCTATCAATGCTCAAACCATATGCTATATTAATTGTTTCACATTTCCTTACAATATAATAATCATATAAGCATCTTAATTCAATTATTCACTCAAACAAGGTGTGGCTCCTATGTTTATAACACTTACATTGCCACCACAATTCATTTGCAAACCTTATTTCACTTCAAGCAACAATCACACATTCCAAATACAAGTTGAACCCTAACTTAATAAGTTAGCATAATTCCTCCATGCACTTTGGTATTTTTATTACCATCAAAACAAGTACACAAGCAACAAACTCATCATTCGCACTTCCTTCAAAACAATTACACAAGCAACATATTTATCATTCACACTTCCTATATAAATGCAAAAACGAGTTTCCATATACTCACAAGTTGAATAATCACTTCCCCACTTACCTTTTTCATCGACTTCACTGTCCTATCGAAAGAATGTTCCTGGTCCTACATACATAGAACCATTAATAGTACCATATTCCACAGAAAAATGTAAGTTTAAATCATCCATTAATTTGCTATCAAAAGAGGTATAAGGAGGCTAGTTACATTAAACTTATAATACAAATAAAAACTTTTAGTTGTTCATCCAATAAAATCTCATACACTTAAAAAGTGTGTTGATTTAGTTTTAAACTTTAAAATTACACTTATATTTACTTTTAGACATAAAATATCATCATTATTTTTTGCTCTAAATAAGCTACACATAACATATTCAATTGTAATAAATAATTTGATGTTTTCTCCATAAATATTAATTATGTGATCACCCAAATTCAATAAGACTCATATTAAAAAATAAAACAACTTTTAATAATTTTTTATTTTTATATTAAAAATTTATAATTATTATTACTAAACAAATATATATTATTATTTAAAAAACATATATTATTAAAGTTGTAGCCATTTCTTTGTTGCTCATACAAAGGCCATAAATAAACGTTTCTTTTTTGAATTATTATTTTATTAATAATTTGTACGTTTGTTTTTTCCCAATTATTATTTTATTAATATTATTTTTAATTATTATTTTATTTATGCATAGCCATAAAGAGGAAGGAATCATTTAGATTTCTTATATGAATCGAGAAGCTATAAAAATGTAGATGAAAAGATATATAAGTGGATCGATGACAAGGGTTGATAAAACATGAAATGGCTATTGGTCTACAAATTAAAAATATCATTATATGGGTTAAAGGAAGAAGCTTGTGCTCGGCTTGTATATATAGTGTACTCACAAATAGAATTCAAAAAAAAAGTGAATTGTAACACTTAATGCTAATTATTGCCTTTTGTGTAGTTGAAAGTTGATACTATACAAATACCATGCAGAATTTTTTTTTTTCCCGAAAAATCTCTTGCGGGTTTGTCTTGGTTAGAGACCATGAACAGGTTTTACATCGTCAAAGTCACCAGGAGTTTCATTCGACCCTTATCAATTGGATTTTGGATACCCAATTCAGCTTTCTGATAAGGTGGAAATTTGAACCTTATAATACCATCAACAATACCTACAACACCTAGATATTGAAGATCTTGAAAAAGAAGGAAAAAAAAAGTACTCCTTAATTTTAAAATCATATTTTTTTTATGATAATTTAGGGTATATATATGTTTTTTATTTGAGTGACCAGTGAATGGCCTCAGGTCACAGGAACGGACCTCTCTGTGACCCCTCTTAAAACGTCTAAACCCATCAATTATATTACTTCATATTACTTTAAAAAATCACATTAAAAAGTTCAAAGACAAAAGGAAGTTGACCATACAGATTTTAAACAGCATCCAAAGACAAAGAAGAATTAAACATGTTGGTATATGTGCCTTTTCAAAATGTAGAAAGAGGTACGTATGGCACGACAAGTCCCAGAATAGTAGTGGAAGTTGTGATTCAATACATGGCACATCTTTTGTTGTTTATATAAATGCTGTAACATAAGTTGAACTGCAATACTATGCTCTGGAAATTATGAAAGCTTACATATCTATCAAGACACTCCCATCTGTTTAATTTGAGACTAATAGACACGACTTGAATGTGAAAGGTAAGCAAATTATTGTAGGTTCATCCTATGTGAAAGTGTTAAGTGGATAG
Organism: Wollemia nobilis; assembly: GCA_028583015.1. NCBI lineage: Eukaryota > Viridiplantae > Streptophyta > Pinopsida > Araucariales > Araucariaceae > Wollemia > Wollemia nobilis. Next base: position 1,139,308 of record JAQPPZ010017244.1, read on the forward strand.
CTTGTATCTACGAGTATCATGCTGTGTAGGGCAGTTCTACAAAGTGTCAGATAGGTGGACTCCAACAGAGAATGGATTCATTGAATTTAAAAAATAAAAATAAAATTGAAATATTTTGTGAGGTGCTTATCTTTCTTTAATTCTAAATCCCATTTCATTTTAAAATATTTTCCCTATTTCTCTTTACTTGTAATCTATGCTCTCTTGGTATACTCTGCTATCAATATTATGTTCAGCAAATTCGAAGAACTATAAGAGTATTAGAATATAAAAAATGCAGATGACATCAATAGACAAGCTTTGTGCTAAACCTAATTCAGGGCATTTTCAAATCTTGCATTGTTCTGAAAAGTGCATTCAATGACTGAAATTAAATCAACGCAAAGCAACAAAAACAGTTCTGTACAAATTTTGGAACCCCCCAAAATTTCTTACACAGAAATAAATACAGCCAGAAATAAAGGCCTATCTTTATGATCCTCCATACAATAATAAGTCGGTTTGTATTTTCCTTCAATGAATCCGTAGTTAGCCACACAAGTCAAAACAATTTATTGCATTAGGCTACTGCTTCATACACCATTCCATAACTACAATACTCCACACAATAGTGCATATAAAAGCCCTGTGCATCATTTATCCGAGTGAGACATCAATTCTCATCATCCATAGACATGGCTATGCCATAAACACCAACATCAACAACTTCTCTGCCTTCAAACTTGTAGCAGATGATGGCAACGGCTACCACACCAACGACGACAAATTGTAGGAGGAACACACAAAAAAGCTGGGGGGTGTCATATACAAATGAATTATTCTGGAGGAGCGCAGTCACATGACCTGGAGTAAGGATCGACCACCACTGTCTTCTGGCTGCTCTCAATATAAATTTGCTGTCCGCATTTCTCATCTTTGCAGGCCCTTTCTACAAATTCTGAGATGTAGCAATCTTGGCATGCACTAAAACATTCACAAATATCACAATGATAGGCAGGTTTTTCCTTATGACACAGAGAACAAAAATTATTATCTGAAATTTGTTCGCTAAGGTGTGTTGAAGGATGCGTTGTGAGCCATATTCCATCTTCAAAAATCATCCCATCTTTCTCTTCAATGGATACGCTTGGGCCATTTGGGTCAATCACTTCAATCAATGAGGATTCTCCCAGTTCTTTTTTTGCGGAATAAACTTTCACTTCCCTACTTTTCCCCATTGCTATGAATGACTTTATGGAATGTTCAACATTATTTGATAAAATTTCTACAAGCTCTTTTCCTCGCCCTGTCAAGACCTCGGTGCCATCCTTACCAATTGCCATCATCCACACACTACTGTTTCTTCTGGATAGGCAATCAAGAGAGAGAAGGCCTAGTAGCAGTGACCGCAGCTTCTCCAGTCCCTTTGATTTTTCTTTTGCTTTTGCTATTAAATGCACTAAGTAATGTATGTGGTGCCAGAATCTCCTCACATCCCCAAAGGATAAAGCCAAGCAAGGCACCCCAGTGTTCTTTTTATATGACTCTGCCTGTTTCTCTATTCTATGATGTAGTTCTGCTTCTTCTCCTGTCGTATGAAGATCCTGCAGAAAGAATCTCCTGCCAACGTATAGAGTCTGAATCTTGTTTGCACTAAATTTAGTTGACACACCCTGTAACTTGCCAGCAAAGTCAGAGATCTTTCCAGGATCCCCTCCATATAACCAGGTCATTTGAGAATCACTCACTTTTTTCTTAATCTCCTACAAAATCAAAAACATATAAAGCTATGTTTTTTTAATGAAACTCATAAACTTGTACTTTGGGATATGCGTCCTTAACCAAAGTCTAAACAGGGGACCTTCAGCACCCACATTCTTCTCTCTCACTCACACACACCAAAAGGAAAAAAAAGTTAATAGCTCTTGTGTGAATTGAACTCGTAAAAATCAATAGCACGTCATCACTTTGTTGTTAATAAATGAAACTAAGACCAATCTTACCCGGAAATCTCTTAGGAGAAACAACAGGTGGGATTGATCTTCCATTTCAGCGAGTTCTGGACTGTTGTCAAGTGATAAACCACTATCATTGAGAAAAAGCCATGCTTCTGGCCCCAGCCTTGCCACCGTAGGCAGCACATCTGTGGCAGAAATTCCACCATTTGGATCCAAGGTTACAAGTATTGGCATTTCACAGAATCCCATCTTCTCCCTCAGAATTTTTGTTAAAGTTGGTTGCTCCATCAGCCATGGATCAATTGCTAACCATAGCATACTTTTTGCCAGTCGCTCATAAGTTGAAAACCACAGATCCTTATCTGCATTTGTCACGGGAACCCAAACCCAATTGATTTTGGAGCCGTAGTGTGTCTTTCGCATTTCTAAGTACATTTCTCTGAAGAATGATAATTGTGTTTGAGTTATTTCCAGAGTTGAAATGAATAGGAAGATCATTTTCCCTTTAAGATCACTGATCTTCACCTTTTCCTGCAAATTTTGATTCAAAACAGAGAAAAATAAACATCTCCAACTTTTTTTTGTCACATAAGGTTTTAAAACAATGTTAAGCGAGGAAATTCTGTACCTGTGTGTTATCTGCCTTGGCCATGGATAGCTGCTGACTGTCTTTCCAAATCAACGGAGATTCTTCTGACATCATTTCTTTGAGCCTGTGGTAGCCTTGAATTCTCAATTTTCTTCCCAGCAACTTACCCGACATACTTTCCCATTGTTGGAACCTCTTATAACCTCTTTTAACTAGAACTTTCGTTTTAACAATGCAAGTGCTAAAGTGCCAAAATTCAGCACCTGTGGTGACTAATATCAGTCTGTCTAAAAATGAAAGATCTTGGGATGTCTCTGACGTATATGCCCAAATTTTGTCCGCTAGTTTGCCTGGGATTTTAGTAAAAGATCTACCAACATAAATGGCTTTCATGCCATCCAAATTTACTAAGAGCTCATCAAGTTCGTTGTCCAGCATTTCCCAATCCCAGTGAGAAATACTATAATCAAAAACAAATGCAAGGGTATTGTCGGGTAAAATACTTCTCGAAGGAAAGAAGGGCCTTCCATCCACAAGTGTCAGAACAACTTTTTCTTTGAAAAATTCTGCTGCTGCCTTGTCCAAAATTTTGTCGAGGTCCACATCCTGCATTTGAGAAATACCTTTTAATTAAGTCCTACATAAACTGAGGGGAAAAAACAATAAACCAAATTTGACATTATTTCAAGCTAATAAATAAAAAACTATTGCATACCTCTGATATAATTGTCAAATTGTCCTGTATTTCCCTTTTTGAGTCCATCCACTGGTTTTTGAGAATGTTGCTTCCATGAATGTCCACAGCTCTCAAGCTTGGCATTTTTATGAATTTTTTTATCCACTTGCCGGACAAATCAGGACAGTCAGAGACGTTAAGATATCTTAATGCCTTAAGGCCTTCAAATCCCTTACACAAATTCTGCAATTTTCTACAGGAGCTTAAGTTCAACATTTCAAGACATGTAAGTTCGCTGAAGCTTTTTGGAATGTTAAGCAGACTTCCACACCCAGACAAATTCAATTTTCTCAGCTTTTCTAATTCCTTCATTTGGCCCAGAACCCTCTCTAATTGAACACAATAGGCCAGTGAAAGGTCTTCAATCTTGTTACTCTGGCAAAACTCTGTATTCAGTTCTACCAACCTTGAGCATCCGGAAAAATTGATGGACACCAATTTTGACTTCAATCGGGTTTCTTCCAAATCATCTGGCAGTTTTTCCAGATTGCTACATCCACGTAAGTTGAGAAGCTCCAACGAGGGCACCAGCTGAAATGTTTTTGGAAGCAGCTTCAAATTTTTGCAATATGATAAATCAAGCTCCGTAAGAGAACTAAGTTGCTCAAACTTCTTTGGAAGTTTCTGCAAATTATGACAATGTGAAAACGTAACTTTTTTGAGAGTACCCAAGGAAACAAAACTTTCTGGCAAGTGTTTCAATGCAGAACAGTGAGTTAGAATCAGTTGTTCTAAAGATTGGAGGTAGCCGAATGAGTGAGGCAGTCGTTTCAATGTCGAACAATAACCCAAGTTCAGCTTCATCAAACATAGAAGGTCGCCAAATGATTCAGGCAATTTTCGAAGATGTTTGCAGTCCTGCAGATCCAGCCTTTCGAGAGAATACAACTGAGTCAAAATTTCTGGGATCTCTGTCACGCTGCATGACCTTATGCACAACTCTCTAAGGTTACCCAAATGCCTGGAGATTTGTCTTTTGGGCTGCAATTTAATCAAACTTTGAAAATATTTCAACTTCAACGTTCTCAAATTCTCCAGCTCCCCTGTACGATCATATGTAAAGTGTGTATCCCCAAAGAGCTTTAAGACTTTCAGTTCTGCCGTTGCCTGCATGAACAATAAATCAACCGATAAGGTCACCCGTTTTAAAATTAGATTCATTTTACTATCCGGTATTCACTATAGAAGAACAAAAGAGAATCATTGCCCATGTTAATTTCAGACCAAACATACGATTTGGAAAATCCTGGGTCACCCTTATGAAATGGGAATAGTAGACCTAACACAGGACCTTCCTCAGGGGAATTGCTCTACTTTGCTCCTAACAAAGTAATATGCTAAGAGCTAATTAAAACAAATAAGACCGTGTGGGTATATATAAGCAACGAGCACATGCCTCCGAGATATCAAAATCCGCGTCTTCATCAGAGCTCAAGTAACTCAAGTTCTGGAGATTGGTTATCAGATCGAACGGAAGACTCTCTGCGGATCCACCTTCTTTTAAAAATTTGCCCACTTTTAGAAATGTCAATTTACGGAACACCTTGATGCATTTGCCATCCACGAACATAGAACTTCCAAGAGAAAGAACTCGAAGAGTATCGCTCATGAGATCCAACTTTGCAGCCGGAATCTTAACTGTCTCATTATCACCCATCATCCAAATTCCCTTGACTTGCTTAATCATCTGCATGACGAAAAACAAATGCACAAATTTCAGTGTCAAGAAGGAAATAATCAAGGCCTTGAATTTATCCATAAATGCCGCCCTATATATACCTCATCGTCCTGCAGAGCTTTTTGAAGCTCATTGCTCCTTGTGATTCTGTCACCATTTGTTCTGGACTGACCAAATTTAAGGAGAGGATCCGTAACCGTTATCTGATTTTCAGAATTCCTCTTTACCCATGCATTTTGATCTAGGGTTTGAAGCTCTGCCTCTCCTAGAATAAGGGAAACTTCCTCCCAATCCCACCCATTTGCGAAGAATGAGCAAACATCTAGAAATGCATCCTGACATGAGGCCGGAAGATTCAGAAAGGCAAATTCGAGAGCGAAACGAAAACCCAGTTCGACTATACGATTTTGGTTCACCCATACTGATTCTATCTGAACGCCTTCATCTTTATCTCCTCCTCTGTCTTTGCATCTGTTCATGTAAGCTTGTTCCATCTCCAGAAGCAGGGGTTCTAGCCTTTCCCTTGCTGGATCGACCTTATAGTCCTTACAGTCAAACCCATAGCCCTCAAGTGTCGCCTTTACGTTCATATTGGGAGAAGTTACGAGCAATCTAACAATCTTCGAATCCATTGCTTTCACATCAAAAATCTTTGTGAAATCAACAGCTCCAAGAATGTTATCGATGCAAATGAAGACAGGTTCGTTCTGTATAGTCTCTGACTTTTTCCTTCTAAATCTTTTCCTTTTTTTTCCGGCTGCAAACAGCTTGTCAATCTCAGAACGCAATTCTTGTATATTTGGTTTAAATTCAACATCTTGGGTCAGTATTTTCTTGTACAGCTTCCATCCTTCAAAAATGAGTTTCACTTCCACACCATCATATACAGCCTCCGCCAATTTTGTCCTCCTTTGCCCGCTATCACCTTGTATGACAACAGCTAGCTTCTTCTTGTCTCTTCTTTCCCTGCTGAGAAGTTGAATTACTTCTTTAACTTGTTGTTCTCTGTTACTTTCCTCGACTTTTGCTTGTTCGACTTCTTTTTTCTCTTCTTCAATCTTATCTTGCTTGATGTTTTGTTCTGTATCATCTTGAAATAAGAAATGGACAACCCAGTTTAGCTTCTACCTCTAAACAAACAAGTTGATGTCCTGACAATCTTAAACGACCAGAAAAGCAATGTCTGTGACTATTTAATCCTGCACAACTTGAGAATTTTATATACAAACTAGATTTGGCAAAAAAAATCTAAAAATACAAGAACAAACAAAGCAAGAGTTAAGCATGAAGTCAACAAAGTGTCAAATTCTCATAAACTAAGTACATTGTGGCAACAAAACAATCTAAAAATACAAGAACAAACAAAGCAAGAGTTAAGCAAGAAGTCAACGAAGTGTCAAATTCCTAGAACATAAGTATATTGTGCCGCAAAAGTTTTCAGGGAGGGTACCATGCAGGAGGGCTATCTATACGGAAATGGCAGAACAGGGATTTGATAAAGTAAAGAAAATATCCCATTGTCCAAAAATTGGATTTTTTTTTTCGCTAAAAACCGCTATAATTTTCGAGCGACTGTTAATAAGGGAGGCAGAATGCCTATGCAGGGATCTGTATCAAATAAAAAAATTCCTGCTGGTTCCCAATTGAGGAGGTTTTCTATCTATCCCCTACACCTGTAAAAAGTTTATGAACTGAAAAGGACAAATTGGAAATTTTTAAGTAGATTGGTAAGTGTGGTTGGACATTTATCAAGATGAAACTTAGATTTAATCTTGGGAAAGCTTTTTTTTTTGCAAAGGTGATCCTAATCCTCTAAGTGCGTGTCAAATGGATGCTTAAACAGTGTTCTAAGTAATCTCCATCTCCCATGACGGATCAATGAGACGAATAAGAGTTATAGGTATAGGAAACAACCCCAATTTCAAACCTTGATAGTAGAAAATAACTATAAAATAATGGATTTCTAAAAAAAAAATATGAACTACTGATATGTGTCGATTTCCACCATTATGCTTTATATGGAACCTAAGCGAAGCTTTTTTTTCCAGCTGCATAGGAACAACTATAATATAAATTTTATTATCCAAATTTTAGTGATCCACAAGATCAGCCTTATTATTTGAAATAGCGTCCAAACTAAATATATTAAAGCACTATAAGAAATATCCATTGTTATTGTGAAATTAACATATTATTAAACAATAAAATTAATTATAAAATATGTTTAAAAAATTAAAATATCGTCTTTAAAATCTTATTCAAAAGACTTGCCTGACACCATTATATTTTTTTATAAAAAGATATACACCCATTTTAAAACCTCGTCTTTACCATGGTCTCAAAAAAAACATTTTTAATTAGCTTTAAAAAATTAATTTACAATATCTTAAAAACATATTTAAACAATATGGAAGACGAAAACGTAAAAGAACGAAAACTTAGCTACCTGCACCCTTGGCATCAAGTAGCCTTAATTGTTCAGCCCGTAAAATGTATACAACCATCTGCGTACCCAGATCCTTGTGCGCCGCATTGACTCGCCATCTATATCTCTTAAGATCATTTATATACTCGGTTTTATTTGAAACCCACCTGTTAATTCGAATAAAAAAAAGGGGATGTTGGATCTCAAAATTCGAAAAAATCATTCTTTTCACAATCCTCCATTGAATTAGACAAGCGTAAGACATAGATATAGAACTTACCGGTGATACTTCATATATTTTCTTTGGATGAAGCATGCGAATGATGCATCAAAAATGGTAGACACAACAGGATCATCTTCAACATTTTTCTTCTTGTATAGATCAGCAAGTATAGGAAAATCCTTAAGGCTATGAAAGGATTTAGCCAACTCATACATTGCCTTAAGAAGTTCCCAACAGTCTTTCCTCCAAAATGAGATAATCTGAAACTGGTCTAAAATAGTTGCTACCATTAAGATCATCTTCACTGCCAAATTGTCCTTGCATTCATCCAAGTCACAAGAGTACGATATCTGCACAAAACAAATTGATGGTTGCTGTTTTTTTTTTTCCCTAATATAAATCAATACAGTTACAAATTCTGGATGGTAATCCATTTCTGAGGAGAGTGACCCACAGGCTGGTTGGGTAATCCCACAGATAAAGATCTCCTTCTGCCGGTGCTATACCTGCTGGTACATAATCTCTAACAGTTTTTCGCTTTTTGTTTTTTCTTTCTTTGTTTATTACATTATAGTTTAATAACACTGTTTGTTTCTGGACTGGATCCATGACATATCCATAGTTCACTCTTAGTATTCTTGTAAATAATATAATATCACTTTTCAACCCAAAAAAACACACTTACAAATTCCATGTGAATTATACCTTCTTTGGAAACTTGCTCATAGTCCATTGTGGTGGCAAGGGGGCCTGCAATATATTTTCAAACTGTTTAGTAGTACTATAATAATAGTGAGTAGCAATAATCTAAAGAAAAGAAGAGGGCGAACACAAAATAAAATACCTCAAACTTAAAAGCCTCATCCATACGCCAGATGAGACGACTAAAATTATAATCTCTCTTTCTATCATTTTTATAAATTGGTTGTAGCAGATCAGACGTTTTCACGTAAAATCCAGGAGAACTAGTCTTTTTCTTCATTGTTAGAAGAGTAAGATTTCGACCTTGTACATCATGAGCTGCTGCAATTCATGCTAATAATTAAAGGAAGAAAACTTCAAAATTAAATCTGCAAAAGAAAATACCTTTCCTATCTGATGTGTATAAAGAATGTGCTTGAACTGTCAGATGGACAGGAATTCGACAAGGCTGCTCTTTACTCTTCTTAATCCACATGCTTCATCTTTCAGGAAGTCATGCATAGAATATAGTACACGAAATATTTGGCCTTTTCTTTTCCTAGTGTTATGTACACGTTGCTCTTTTCGTTCTTTATCCTAACAAACGGGAGGGACACTACAGAGAAGAATCTATGCTTCTAGGATTTTTGCTTCAATTGAAATAGTTCTGTCATCTTTCTGTGATGGCTTATAGCAGTACAAAGGTTTTGAATCGTATTCTCTACCTTAAAAGCATGAAGGAAGAAAGGAGTTTTATATTCGTACAACTTTTGCCAGTTTAACCAAACTTGTAGAGCAATCGTTACTTCGGTTTGTCCTTTTTCTACATGCAGCAATTGAAACTTGAAATTTGCCCCAGACATGCATGGCTTTCAGTCGGGCTTTAAGGGAGATTATTTAATTTATGTTTTTAATTTGAAACCGTCAATTTTTTTAATAAGTATAAGTGTCAATCAAACTATTTATCCAGGATACACTTAGCTTAATAAATAAATAATTTTATTGTGACAAAATATCAAAATAAAATTACAAAAGCGATCCTTTTGTTATGTGTATAAAGGCAACACTGAAACATATGTTTTTTAAGGGATGTTGAAATATGTAAGCTTGCTTCTAGGTGTGCCATATTTTGAATGTTTTGTAATAGAATTGCTTATATATTTTATAATTTAAATATTTTATTATAATGTTTTGCAATAGAATTGTTTATATATTTTATAATGTAAATATTTTATTATAATTTTATAAGTTATAAATAAGTTTTTAAGTTCTAGTTTTCAAAGATTTTTTTTTTTTTATTAATTTAAATAAAGGGTTTTGAAAGGGTTCCCACAACCTTATACATACGACCAACCTCTCAACCATAATAACAATCTCCACAATATTATTCTTAATATTAGGCCTATTAGAAATAACCGAAAGAGTAATTCCTAATAACCATAATCATTTCGGAGAGAACTTAGAAAAGTACAACTCTTTGAAGGTAAAACAAACTCTAACAAACTCCGGTCAAAGGGCAAAGCGAGACCGAACACCCCTTCCAACGAGAGCCAAAGGGATGTTCGACTCCTCCTTACAAAAATAAAGCATCATGAGCCTCTTTCCTAGCAAGGGAGACTACATCATTCGGGACATCATTTTTCCACATCGAAAAAGCAGCATAGTGGACACCATGTTTGGCTAGGACATTGGCCAGTGCATTCCCCTTGCAGAACACGTGGTGAATGTTTACTTGTTCAAAAGCGTACAACAATATCCTAACTTTGGTAATAATATTGAGAACGTTCCCCTTTGAGCATCTTGATTATGTTCAATGAGTCGCCTTCGATTTCCACATTTTGACATCCAGCATCCGCTAACAATTTCACTCCATATAATTTGCGTGAGCCTCTGTGAAGTATGAATATTGGGAATCAAGGGGTTCAAAAAATACCAAGAGGATGTTGCCATTCTTGTTTTGCACTACGCTGTCTGCTCCAGCCTTGTTGGGGTTACCCTTTGAGGCCCCATCGAAGTTGATTTTCAGCCAATTGGGAGTCGGATGGGCCCACTTAATTCCTGCTCTAGGATCAGGTTCGGGGAGGGGCCGAGGAAGAGGGCTCCAACCCATTTTAAATTACAAATCAACTTCGTCGGAGAAGGAGGGTGCCTTGGGTCGTTTACCCACAAAGGCGGCCAAGACATTCTTCGACGCTCTGTTAATGATCATAGTACCCATCCTAATAGCATAAGTCTCAACATCATTAAAAGCATGGGCATTCTTTTCTTTCCACATCCCCACCACACATGGGGAAGCATAATTTTCCACAACCAAGATAGGCGTTGGGACACAAACGACGAACACCATTGAACGATGTTGTTATTAAGTTGGAATACGAATGGCAACACCATTGAAGGACAAGAATTTTTTTTTATTTTATAATTATATATTAAATAATATATATGAATTAAGTTGTTATTTTTTTGGTTAATTTGTTAATTGAATGTTTTATAACAAAAAATTAAGATAATAAGTTTTATAAGATAAAGTTTAAAGTATCATAAATTACATAATTTTTATGTGTAACAAGGTCATGCTATTTATTTTCAATTTTAATTTTTTATTTTTAATTTTAATTTTTTTAAAAATATTATATGCCCATTTTTTTTTTTGGTGCAAATATTTTATGTTTATTTGACCTAAAAAATAGTTATGGAGTTTACTTTAGAAGAATGTGTGGTTTTTTTATAAATATATTTTATTTTGTTAGGAAATAATTGTTCAAAGCTTTTGACTTAGTATCCTTCTTGCTTCGGAATAAATTATATATTTTTATTTGTACATATGAAATTTAAATAATATATAGTAGGATTAGTTATAGTTTTATAAAATTTGTAAAAATAATAAAGCCTTTAATGTTTTCATATTTTTCAAATTCATCATCTTATTTAACAATGATAAAAGAAATATTTTAAAAATTCATATCTACTCAATATATTTTTGGTAGTAAGTATAACATTAGAATATACATTTAATTAATCTATGAATCTTATTTTCTAAGAAAACAAAAAAGTATTAAAGTATTTTCTTTTATCATACTAATGTAATTTTGAATTGTGAGGTAAGAGGGATAATCAATTAATTGCTCCATATAGGGTTGAGTGATAGGGACCACTCTATATCTATTGATTGACTCAAGGTAAAATGATCAATCTGTTCACATATCTATTGAAAAAATCATTGATCTACAAATAAAGAACTTAACAATTTCAAGGGTATCAATCCATGATTTTTTAAAATATAACAAATAATCAAGTTTTAACCATCAACTCTACTGTTACAATATAGTCCCAAATCATACCACCTATGGAAGTTACTTCCCTTTAAATAGCTATTAGAGTCAACCCATTTAAAGCAATACCATTTGAAGTGACACCTTCCACATCTAAAGCAATCTCAATTCCAAAGGAAAAGGTAATGAAATATTTGTTTGAAACACTATGAGAATTACTATTACAGATAATGGAATAGAAGTACATTATTTAATGGAATAGAAGTACACTATTTGATTGCCAATAATTTGATTTCTCTTCTACTATTCAGTGATGTTGATTCAAACCTTGCTCTAGTACCACATTGAAATTCATAATATTTTATAGAATCATTCAAAACATGAATTCACTACAATTGTATGAAAAAGAGAAGAAAAGGTGATTAGAAGATAACATTAGCAAACAAAGTTAGTGGATGAATGGAGATTATGAGAATAAGTAAAATATGGGTTCCCATGGGTACCTCAATATACCACATTTTATTCACACTTATTCGATACAAATGAATCCTCATTTATAAGTATTTTTAGTGGTTTGAAATCCCCAATGAGAAGTTAATCCAAGGCCAATATTAACTTACCCTCGTGGTTAACCTTATAATAAAATAATTATAACTTACCCTTTAATCAAGGATATCCATAAAGGTAGATTAGCCAACACCACTAAGGGTAAAATATGAAAGGGGCACTTAGACTTACATGAACATGCTTGTAGGCTTACATAAACAATAAATACCCATAGAATTATATAATCACATGTGTATAGGCTACACTAATAGTTCTTATAAGTAGTTCATTCAACATATGGTCTTGGCCTAAATAATATTATATTACACATATTTTAACATCAAGCCTAGCCAGGATGCTTTGGGATACACCATGTCCCCATCCATATCATGTTATTGCAAACCATGTCCCCATCCATATCATGTTATTGCCTTCTCATTGCAGGGTAAAAACAAAAATTGACCATCCTTATTACACATCCAATGATGATATTGTTTCTTTAAATAAACTAGAGTGGAAGAGGGATTACAATGTGGGGTCATCACACATAGATGCTAGCCTAAAAATTATCCAATATATTGGTGAAAATATTCTAACCCTATGTTATCCAGAGTTGATTGTTAGTGATAATAGATATGAATCATAGGATGTTTTGAATGATCCTCCTCAAGACAGTCCCTTAGACTATCTAGTAGAAAATAATTTTTATTTTGATTGATTTATATTCTAAATCATTAATGCCACTATCTCATAACCAATCAATAATAATTATTCAATATTTAGATGTTGAATATCTATATAGCCTAGGAGTGTTGTTATCTCCCCCTCAATTGGAGAACAAATATTTTATATCGATCAAGAAAAATTTGGATATCAGTATTGGAGATTTAGAATATTCTAAAATATTTAAGCTAAGTACAATATTGACCCAACTAAGTGTGATAAATACACCAAGCTATTGATGAGTTTCAAAGATATTTTTTCTTGGTCCTACATTGATATACCTAGTCTTGACCATTCCCTTGTTTTCCACCATATATTCAACAATCCTAATATTGAAATTATAAAAAAATACAAAAAATACATCTAAAATTTGCATTGTTAGTCAAAGAGAAGCTCCAAAATCTCCTCAATGTTAGATTTATTAAAATTGTCAAATATCCTAATTAGATATCTAACATTGTTCTTATTGCTAAGAAAATAACCAACATTAGAATGTGCATTGGCTTTTAGGACATCAACATAACATATCCCAAGGATGAATTTCATTTCCCAAAATCAACATTATTGTTAATCCTAATATCAAAATGATCATTTCTTACACTACAAGATATGGAATGTTGTCATTGATGATGGATTCATAAGCTATAATCAATTCAAGATCACTCCTAAGGATAGATCCAAAAAAAATTCTAAGAATCAACTAAACAAAGCTTTCAAATTTCATTTTAAATCTTTTTTATCTTAACATAATGCTTAGAAAAAAATTAAACTAAATTTATGTCTAGATCAAAATAAATAAATAAAAACATGTTTTGGTATATAATCAAATAAAATCAATTATATGTAAAGTTATAATATCATTTAAAAAATATAAATAAAATAAATAATTAGCTACGATAGAGTATAAGATTAGTTTTTAATCCATAATAACATAAATGTTACATATTTTAAAAACAAAAAATATCATATAAAAACATTATTTCATGAAATTCATGTTTGTATGGGCATAAAAACTAATTGTATATGAATGATGCATGTTTGATCTCAAGTGAGTTGCCCAAACACCATTATAAACTAAAATCTATTATAACATAAATAATTTTCATCTAAAAAAATAAGATTCACTATAAAAATATATATTTACAAAATAATTAATTATCTTAAAACAATACTTACAAGTAGTCAATTTATACTTCATATGCATTTTAATTTAGCATTAATTCATTTCAAAAATAAATATGTATAAGGTTTTGTAGAATTGCATTATTTATATGTTTAAATAATATTTTAACTCGTGATTTTTAACATTTTTATGGATGAGATATTATAAATGCATAAATTTAATATATATAAAAAAGGAAAACATATTTTAAATTTACACATAGTTGACATATTTATGTTTAATTTTTTTCATTAAAAAATGTAAATGATACTTGTTAAAGATAATTTTATTATCTATTACTTATAATATAGTTTGCAAGACTTTGGAGATATACTATAATGACATGTCCAATACCTTAATCACTTGAAACCAAAAATATTGTTAGTATGTATGCATTATACTTTTGTCAACTTCAATTGAATTCATAGATTAGAGTTTTCATTTTAATATATATCTTTAGTAAATTAGATTACATAGTGATGGTATTATAATAATATTTTTATAAATTATACATGTACCATCTAACAAGATTTGAACCTATTTGAATGTTGACTTGAAGGTTCTACTAGGAAGCTTATTCGTTTGGACAAATTTTATTTTAGAAATTATTTCCTAGATAATTTCTCCATCCACAAACAAGTTCGTATACTTTCTCACACAACTTTGTTCTATCACCTTCCTATCTTATCTTCTATCCAAACTTCCTCTATCTCCATTAATTCCATGTCGCTTCCTTTCAAATTAAATGTATCCCACCTTAATAGTCCTACCTACTGCTAGCTCATAGAGCATGTCTAGAATATATTTCCTAGACCAATTGGTAATATTGGTTGGATCAAATGGTTTGAAATAACTATTTCCAATACAATTTCATCCCTTAGATGGTATGGGTGCTCTATTGGAAGGAGGGAGAATATTCAAGAGAGTCACCTTCATAAGGAGATCTCTCATCTCCATTCCATGCTTTTGAAAGACCCTACTAACATTGTTGTTTAATGTAATCTAGCTATTGTTGAAAATCATACTAGAGTTTATGAGTCTTACTGTAGACACCAAAACGGCACCAATCCGATTATGTGACTGCAAACAATGATTGCTTTGACACACACAGCCCCTAGGGCAGCCCTCAGAGGTTAAACAATGGTCCTAACCACTTTTCCAGCAATTTTGGAAGGTCAAAAGGCAATTTAGCACATTTAGGCACTTTGCTCAGCATTCGTCTCACCCAGGGACAAATTCAAATTGGGATCCATCTCACCCAGGGACAAATTCTAAATTTTTCCTAGGTCAGGACGAATTCCAGGTTTAACGGGCAAAAAGAAAAATTGCGCCAAGTGGTAGCTAAGGACAGTCAATTAATGCCTCCTGCCTTGCATATGCGTGTAGGTGGGTAGATTGGCCTTTAGAGGACTGTCACAAGGGCAGTCATGGAAGCCCAAGTTAGGGAGGAGTCTCCTCCCTCTTTGGAAGGCATGGCCGCCACATGGTACCCCTACATGCCCCTCCAAAGAGAGCCCTTAGGTCTATAAAATGGTGAACTTTCTCACCTAAGAGAGGACAAGTTGGAGGCATTTTCAAGCAATGAAGTGCTGCCAAAATTGAATACCACCTTTTACCCCTTTGATTCACCTCTTCCACATCCTTGATCTCTTTCACAATAGAGGTTATTGGGTGGCTATTGGAAGTGTGAATCCAGTCCTAAAACCCGACATTTGACCACATTGATCTATCAATTCATCGACAACCCATTACAAGAGATTTTGGGCCCATCCCAAGTGGATTGGTGCCAAAATTAGGTTCCAACAGTGGGCGGCCCGCCCGGGCACCCCGCACTTCTTAGTTTCATTTTAATTTGTTCTTTTGTCACTTGTTTATATTCCATTCCATTCTATGTTGTTTAAATAGTTTATAATTTCAATTTTAGAATGTCTTGATCAAATATTGTCATCTTTTGTCGCTTTTGTTGTCCTCACTAACTTGCAGGTAGCGACATCAAATTCCCGATGATGGAGGTCAAATTGGGGAAATCCGACCATCTGGGTCGT
Source organism: Wollemia nobilis (assembly GCA_028583015.1). NCBI lineage: Eukaryota > Viridiplantae > Streptophyta > Pinopsida > Araucariales > Araucariaceae > Wollemia > Wollemia nobilis. Next base: position 1,155,325 of record JAQPPZ010017244.1, read on the forward strand.
CCCAAAATGCCCCCAATTAGCTAACCCCCATGTTTGCAGGTGTTTTGGAGCTCCCGAGATGTGACATTTGGGCAGGATCACTTCAGCATTTTGTCGTAGGAGAATTCGTCCTACCCAGAGATGAATTACAATAGAATCTATCCCACCCAAGGACAAATTCAAATTGGCAAACAATTTCTTGACTGTTTTGATGGTAGTGGCCCTCTGGTAATGTTCCCTCGTCTCTGTCAAATTTGCAGGTTATTTGGAGTCATTTTATTTATTGATTTAGCTAATCTTATGCATGCATCCTCCATTGGTTTTTAGGATCAAACGTCTTATCTTTTGTCATAGGTGCTACCAACAACTTGTTGTGTCTTTGAACGCAAGAAGAGTAGCAAGAATCAAGGATTCATCAACGCAAGCGATGGCAACACTTTGGCCCGCCCATTTCAAATGTGGGCACGCGAAAGGAGGAATACTAAGTCATGATTGTAACCAAAATTCATTTAACGCTCCTAGCCCCTGAAAATGGAGGAGGCATCTTTGTAACCGAGATTAAGAGAGTTAAATAAAAAGGGCTGTGCTTTTTGTACTTTCTTTTGTCTTCGTTCAATTTGTCTCTTTCATTTCATGCATTTCACATTTTAGGACTTAAGCGTTTGTTTGATTTTGAATGCATCACAATAGTTTTCCTTTCAATCTTTCGAAATCTCGTGCTTTCACTTACCATGCTAGAGGTGTGCATGTTAGATTTCGTCTCAATTGGATCTCCTAAGGATATAAGGGAACAATTTTGTTTAACTACCTTAGACATAAGAATATTTTGGAAAGGATTACTAAGTTAGAGGACACTTTAGGTCATTCTCTTTCTGACTCTAACGAGATCATTAATCTTTTTGAAGCTTATTTCTCTCAACTTTTTACAACAAAGCCAAGGGATGACATCCCATGTATATTAATGGAATATTTGTAGGAATATATTCCCTCCCTAGTAGACCCCATTATTAGGGATACCAAATATCTCGTAATAAATTATTAGCTTAGAAGTTTGACTCCTTGAGACATGGTCCGAGCATCGATCTAAATAGTCTTTGGTGGAATAAAATTTTCCTCCACAATGATATACCTTTAGCTTTATGCAATGCTATTCAAGGTCTAGCTTTTTTGAAGAAATGTATTAATAGAATTAGAGATATATGGGATTTGGGTAGCTTAAAATCTTCCTAAAATGTATTAATAGAATTAGAGATATTTATCAAGTCAACTAGGGAGGGATCCAAAATAATGGGGTCTACTAGGGAGGGAATATGTTCCCACACATATTCTGTTAAGATACATTGGACGTTATCCCTTAGTTTCATTGTAAAAATTTGAGAGAAATGAACTATAAAAAGATTCATGATCTCTCTAGTGTCAAAAAGAGAATGACCTGAAGGTTCCTGCAACTTAGTGATCCTTTTCAAAATATTCTTATGTCTAAGGTAGTTAAAAAAAAAATGTTCCCTTATCTCCTTGGGAGATATAATTGAGGTGAGATCTAACATGTGCCCCTTTAGTAGGGTAACTCATAAAATCTACTATGATTTTCAATGTTAGCTAGATCACATTCAATAATAATGTTAGTAGGGTCTTTCATAAGCATGAATGAATATGAGAGATCTTCTTCTGAAGGCAACTATCTTGAATCTTCTTCCTCTTGGCAATAGAGTACCCATACCATCTAAGGGATGGAACTATATTGGAAATAATTATTTCAAACCATTTGATCTAGCCAATATTACTAGTTGATCTGGAAAATATATTTTAGACATGCTCTATAAGGTGGTAGTAGGTAGGACTATCAAGGTGGGACACATTAAATTTGAAATGAAACAATGTCGAATTAAGGGATATGGATGAAGTTTGGATAGAAGATAAGATAGGAAGGAGATAATGAACATGAACTTGCTCATGGATGGTAAATTTATCTAGGAAATAATTATTGAAATAAAATCTATCCAAATGAACAAGCTTCCTAGTATAAATTTTACAATAGTTGGACCACATAAACCAATTATCTCTATGAGAGGATGCTTTACCAAAGAGAGGGTCATGCACACCTAAATTATTATGATAAAACAACCAACTACCAAATTCAACACTAGAAAGGGGTCTACTACCAATCTAACTTTTATCACTAGGATTCTCAATCATATTAAAGTCACCTCTAAGGATCCATTCTATAGGAGGAAGAGAAATAACTAACCATTCCTAGAGGGCTATATGACTAGGAGGGTCATTGGGAGCATATATAGAACAAAAACCAATAACCTGAGAGTTGAGAACCAATCTGATCCATGCACAATGATGAGCAGGGTCTTCACCATGGTCTATAATAACATAACAAAGATACTTGACTATGAAAAGGGCAACACCTCCTTTACCATTAATATGAGAAGTAGTAAAGGTAGATGCATATCCACCACTAATGATGTCCATACAATGGGTGAGAGAGTGGCCAATGAATTTCAATTATTGAAGGAAAAGAACAAAAATATGATTATTAGCAACTACTTTTCAAACCTAAAACTTACTGTAAGGGAGGGAGAGCCCCTTAACATTCCAAGATTGAAGATTTAACTTCATTAAGGGTTATTTAGAGGTTGATCAACCTCATAAATTAGACACTGGAATATATTTTCATTAATTGGAAACAATTATGTGTTGTTCAAATGGGTTTGTTGAGAAAAAACCTAATTTTGAGTAACCTGAGAGAAGGATCTAGAAAGATATTTAAGAGAGGGTTTTTTATTCTATATGGATGGAGTGATTTTGGGGGGTCGACAAACATTGTCGCTTGCCTAGAATTCTCCACCCATTTGTCATAATACCATCTTTCAAGAGTTGTCTTGAAGGAACGAGAACTAACTCAAGACTTGTGGTTGAACTTGGTGGGGCTTGTGGATTAACAGGAGTATCTGAGGATTTAATTTGAGCTATGAAAGGGAAAATAGGACTTGTTGGAAGGAAAAACCTGAGAACGAAAAGATTTTTCGAGAATAGGGGGTGTTGAGGGCCATTAGTAAGGAATTTTTCAGCCAAATTTTCAGTTGTAAATTTCATATGAGGGCCATAGGTTGGGATTTTTCTACAATTGTTTTAGTGGTCGCTTCCATTTGTTTCTTTTTAGCTAATTTTTTTGAACAATTTCTGATCAAGTATCCAACTTATCTAAAGTTAAAACATGTATTAGGTAAGTTTAGGTAAATAAGAGGTTGACTAAAATGGAAACCTAACCCATTGAGATCAAATAAAGGGGGCAACATATTGGATATGTCAATTTCTACACAAATATAGGGCTGCACTCTATAATTTTTTTAACATTGAGTGAGACCACAAAACCTTACCAAAAATAACAACCATTTTATTAAGAAAAGAACGACATAAAAGAGATAAAAATGACAACTCTATCCAAAAAATATGTTTTATCCTAGAAAGATCCTTTGAATAAATATTAAAAAACGAACCTTGTAGATAACAAGTTTGCTTTTTCTGAAAGCTTTAACTTCATTGTTACTTTTTAAAAACTTTTACTTCATCGTTACCTTTCAATGGATGTAGTTTATATCTAGTAATTTCAATCTAATTGATTTTCAATTTTTTTTTGAAATCTTAATTTTTTTAACAACCACCCCTCTTCTCAAAGGAGCTTGGACAAAGTTTTCTCAAATGTTTTATGCAATTTTACTATCGTTTATTCACAGTTTCACATTGCAACCTAACCTCCGCAAGGGTAATCATGTCTCCTTTATCGTCCACGGCCGTCGTAGAAATAATTCATTTTTTCATCGTTGATAATCATGTAACTTTTTTTAGTCAATGGATGTAGTTTATGTCTAGTAATTTCAATCTAATTGATTTTCAATTTTGTTTGAAATCTTAATTTTTTTAACAACCACCCCTCTTCTCAAAGGAGCTTGGACAAAGTTTTCTCAAATGTTTTATGCAATTTTACTATCGTTTATTCACAGTTTCACACTGCAACCTAACCTCCGCAAGGGTAATCATGTCTCCTTTATCGTCCACGGCCGTCGTAGAAATAATTCATTTTTTCATCGTTGATAATCATGTAACTTTTTTTAATAAACTAAAAAATTAATTATTAAAGTGCATAGCACATAGACTAATTGGATCGAAAATAATTAATAAATACACAACACATATTATGATATCAAATTTATATACCGTAGGAAGTTTCACTTTTTGTAGCCGTCAATAATGTAACTTCGAAGTCGTATTTCATGTGTGGGACCATTCAATAATGATTTCAATTTCTGTAGCCGTCAATACTGTAACATGTGAACTTTGAAATCGTATTTCATGTGTGGGACAATTCAATAATGATTCCCTTCTGAAAGAGGGTGGAGTGACGCAAGGTTCGAATCCCGATTACTTGAGCTCGTAATTCTCTCGTATGAGTTCAAATTTAAAAAATTTTAGTCGGATTTCTTTTATCAGACAGAAATAACGATTTTATACTTTCTTGCAGCGATCGATTTCAGTTGCCAAGATAGCACTTAATACACACAGATTTTCACGTGTTGTAGCCCACTACGAATCCCTTCTTCATCCAATCCATCTTTAATAGATTATCTGTCCCCCATGGTCCAACTTTCGTGGAGCATAAACGTCCCCGGAAGCTATTCACATATTTTGGGATTTGCAAAAGCCCAGGACTAGACTTAAACCTTACGTAAAGCAAGCATATCGCATAACATTTTCTAAACTTATCTTGGCATACTATACACAGAGATTTTCACGTGTTGTCGCCCACCATGAATCCCGCCTTCATCCAATCTATCTGTAATAGATTATCTGTCCCCCATGGTCCAACTTTCGAGGAGCATAAACGTCCCCAGAAACTATTCCCATATTTTGGGATTTGAAAAAGCCCAGGAATAGACTTAAAGTCTTAAACCATAGGTAAAGCAAGCATATCGCATAACACAGTAAACTTATCTTAGCATTCCAATACTACTCGACTGCATTCTTCCCCCATCGGTCTCAGGATGAGGGAAAAGAAATTATGTGGCTGTTCTATGGCATGTCTTTCCTCTGGTACTACCAAGCATGATGAAGCAGAGGAAGAAGTCTACGCCAACGAACCTGAGAACCCTGAAATATTTGCAAAGCTTGAAGACCAAATAGACAGGTTTTTAGATGCGGCCAAAATTCAGGTAAAATCTATCTTCATTATACTGGCAAACAGTAGTCAAGATGCATACAAAAATTTCAAATATGAATGAATTGAATTATAGATCTTTGCTCAGGATGAGTGGTCAGATAAATTGGGATCTATTGCTTTCGACATGTCTGGCCCCTTCAAAATCGCCTTCGAAAAGGTAAAACAATAGGCTAACACCTGTTTTTTTTTTTGTTTTCATAGTAATATGCTACTATTGTTTTCAGGCGGTTATTTATCCTTAATTAAAATTTGGTATTGGATCCTTCATTATGGCCTATTAGTCTATTAGCCAAAAGGATTTGTTGAGTTTTTTTTTTTGAAGATTTACCTTAATTTTATAATAATTTAATCATTTTAGTTTAAATTTCAAACATTCTTCTAAACCTTCTATATACATTTAAACATTATTAACTTAGATTTCAAAATTGATTCAAAAACTGATTCATAAATACATTTTGGAGCCTTAAGCATAACCCTAATTGTTTCCATGTGATGGTTTTAGTTGAAATCTAACAAGTTCCGGAATGTATCAAAAACGGGCGAGGAAATACGTGGCGCGATGGAGAAAGTCCATTTCGGAGCGGCAGGTTACTTGGCGGTGGCAACGGTCATATACAACATTTACAAATCTAAGCGCCGTGACAGGGCGTGCCTTGAATTACTGGATTTAATTAACACCGTCGCAAAATCTCTTAGCAGGCTCGCCCTTTTGCCGGAATTACCTGTGGAAGTGAATTCCACCGTTAACGAAGCCAAAAGTGCGATTGCCACCGGTGCCGCCTGCTGTTTATCTATCGTCAAATCCAGCGGATATCGCAGGTAAGTAGACAAAATTTATGGTGACTGTTGCCTAAGTTTTTTTATTAGGTTTAGATCTTCAAAAATTTCTATAGAGATGGTTTGAATACCATAAGCATGAACGAAAAAAATACAGTGTGTGGAAAACAGAACTACAAGTTAGCCATGCCAAAAACAGAACAGATAGATTAATTTTCGAATGGTATGACAAGACCCCGTTTGGCTAAATCTCATACTGCTTTCAAGAATTTTAAGGAATACATATTCCCATAGGGTGAAGCGTCCCTCCATATCTTTCTAAGGTTGATAGTAAAACATTTTATCGGATATTTTCTGATCTAATGAGAAGTGTTATACAGGTTCTTTTGTTCTCCAAGGGACGAGGAACGTATTGCTTCATGCAAGGAGCAATTACAGAGGTTGCAACGCCAACTCAACTCCTACCTCATAAAATTGAATGCAACTCCAGGTAAATCAAACGAAGCCTCCAAAAAAATTAGGCTTTTCTGAATATATAATTTATACTTTAAACTTTGGTCGATTATTACATTCTCTCAAGCCTGCCTGATTGCCACTTTTTGGTTTCGCACTGTAGACATAATCGGCCATGGACCGAGCGAGGACGAAAACATTACCTTCTCAGAAGTAGAAAAGGACGAAGGTACGTAATTCTAGATGTGATGCTTAGGATGCTGTTTAAACTTTACCTTCTTAAAAGTAGAAAAGGACGAAGGTACGTAATTGTAGATGTGATGATTAGGATGCTGTTTTCTTTATAATAATAATAAATTTTCATGGGTGTTTTACTTAGGCAACTGATAAATAAATAAACGGTGCTAAGTAAAATCTCAAGTGTTAAATGAGGTCCTATGGTGCCCGCCTTAGTAGAGCAAAAGAATCAAATTTTGTTATGCCTTGAAAAGAATCATTGATCTTGTGATAGTATAAAGTAGAGTAGTCTACATGGTCAAACCATGACATGTGATCATCATAGCCAAAAGTACGGAGACAACAAAATTTAATGACCATGTATTTAGATCAACCAAATTCAATTGTAATTGGCTTCTATCAACATCTCCTTAGCAATTACTATTGTCCATGTGGGGGGCTTTGGAAAGGTCACAAAATATAGATAAATAGTATAAAATATTTTAAGTTGGTTTACGGATGAAGATTGTAAGATCTTAAATGACTCAAGTTTTAATGATGGAGTTTTTTTTGGTTGAGAAAAGTTAGGAAATATTAATTTATTAATTGGAACATTATAATATTATGGTATAGTGTTAACATTGTCCATCACTGTCTACCAATTAAAAAATTAAATTAAGTGGATAAGGAGTAAAGTATCCATAACTGAATATAGATAAGAATATAAGCTTTTAGCAACAAAAATATTATAGCTATATCTTGTTGCAATACACCAGATATCAACATTCATCTATAGGAGAGTTTATTATATGGAGAAATTTTAGCGTGTCTTACATGATATCTTCAGAAGTCTTCAAAGAAGAAATAGAAGTAACCAAAACCTAAACTTGCTCATAATTGTTAACTATCTTCCTTTTAGTTTGTTGTTGGACCTTCTGAAGATCTTGAACCATATGATAAAGTTGATGAAATTTGTCAATAACATCTTATGGTGAGCTAGAAGTTCAATAGACTTGGGAATGAATGAATCCCACACGTAGCAATAGATCAAAGGTCAAGTCTGCTAAAACTATATCCCATGGAGGAGAATATTTAGTAAACACCTTTTTGCATCTACACTTCTAAATGTGCTTGAGAAGGATTAGTTTACAAACATCTCAAAGTCTGGGGCACTGATCCAATTGAGAAAAACCAAGCAGAGAGAGCTTCCAAGATCTAGTGAAAGAGGGAAAAAGAAATGAGTAGAAGACATCCCAATTTTTTCTAGCCATTTCACAAAAGCAAAATAAGTGAATTGGAGTTTCTAAAGCATTACAAAAATTGCATTAAGGGGGAATGTGTAAAATCATTTCCAAACATTCAAAATTTAAAAGTTTTTAATGCAAAATCAATCATCCAAGAGTTGATTTTTGGACTAAAAAAGAACTTTCCAAATTTTAGTAGCAAGAAACTACCATTGGGCATTGGTAAAATTCACTTGCCACTTAATATTGATCTTAGAGTCTAAAGAAGGAGGACACAAAAGATTTTTATATATCCATCTAGAAGTAGTGGAAGATATTCTATGACCATTAAGCCATCTCTAGTGATTTCATATATTACGGGTAGTTGTTCCCAACTTTATAAGGACCTCACAAGGAATGGAAGCCACAACGAGGTCATAAGACTCTTTGAACCTAGAGGTAAGGGAATAGTCATTGTATATTTGGTTCCAAGTAAGAATAGAGCAGCTACCCGAATCCCACATATGTCTAATTCTATTAATATATTTCTTAAAAAAAACCTAGACCTTGAAAAGCATTGCATAAAGCTAAAGGTTTACTCATCCTGTTGGATGGTCCCCAAGGTGGCCTATATCAAATTAACTCATTTTATGAACAAAATGGGATGAGATGGTTGGAATGACTTCCATATCATGTAAGATTTGTACTCAACCTAAGGTTTTAGGAGGTCTAGGCATAATTGATCCTCTTACCCAAAGCAAAATTTTGGCTACAAAATGGGTTGCTAGAGCCATCATTGGTGATAAAAATTAGAAACACCTATTTTGTTACAAAATCTATGGAAAGAAATTCCTTCGAAGGATAAAGTTATAGGATCTATTCCAGTTACCTAAAACTAGAAAGATTGACAATTAGTTTTTCATTTATTGGTTTGGATGTCTAACTCCTTGAGACATGGTTTGAGCATCAGTCGAAATAGTCTTTGGTGGAATAAAATTTTTAAAAATTCAAATAAAAGTTTAATATTAAATTTAAAGTTGTATATTATATTTAAAAGTTTTATGAGAGGAAATAAAATATATTCGACTTTGGACTAAAAATTATTCATTTTCTATTGTTTTAGCCATTGACAATAATATATACTTTTGTGGTAAATTCCCTCCTTTTGAGACAATCCCTCAAAAATTAGGCATAGATTATGCTTGTTCATCTAAACATTAGAAGTGTACTTAGTCTTATAGATCCATTTATAGCCAACAATATTCTTATATTCATAAAGAGAAACAAGTTCCAATATTCGATTCTACATTAATTATCCATAGCAATAAACATAGCATCCTTCCACTTTAGATAATTATTGGGTTTAGAATAAGTGAGGGGATATCTAGAATAGTCAACCCTCAATATTATGACCTAAGAAAAAACCTTTTAATAGAACATGAGAAATAATAGGGTGAGCCCTCTTAAGGAAGGTCTAAACCCTCTTGGGCATAAAACAAACCATGTAAGAATGAGATACATACTGTGGAGAAGCAAAATCAAGATCATGTACTAGAGTATCCAATATAAAATTAGCACCCATTCAACATCCACCACTATTGCATAAAACCTAGGGAGACTAAGCTCATCTATTATAGGATCTAAAACTATAGGTGCTAGAGAAGAATATAAAGAGGAGATGAATAAAGGGTCTTGCTAAAGAACTTAAAACAATTACAATGGTGGTATAATGAGAATCTATGGATGGTTAAAAATAACCATTGATGAATCTATAAAAGAAGATTCCTTGACTAAAAGAATAGAAATATGGTTAGAAATGATAGCTATAAATACCTCATCAAAGATCACATGTCACTAAATGAGAATGTCATAACTATAGAGACCATACAAGCGATAATCCTTGGAAGTGTCAAAGTACCTTACAAGGATACAATGATAGCTCTTATTATCCATATTCTTTCATATATCTTTAGGAATATAGTCTCATGTACTGCATCTTAACATAGAAGAAAAATATATTACCCTTGTCACTTGTCAATCTATCATGAGTCATACACTAAGTAACTAGAGTTATAGTATGATTAGTAATATTAACAATATAAATCACTAATTCATCCCAAAAATTATACCCTATCTATTTGGTATGCAATATACATCTATCCATATCCATAATAACCCTATTATTCTAGTCAAGCATCCCATTCTATTATAGTCCATAATGCATAATACTCTAAAAAGAAATACCATAAAGATTCAAAAGTTTAGTAAAGACGTGACTCACTTTCTCACCTACTCTATTTTTCTATGAGAACTTGATCTTACTCTTAAATTAGTTCTCTATGAGAGACTTGAAGTTCTTGATGTTCTATAAAGTTTTATCTTTGGTATGAGTGGCATACAACCAAATAAACTTGGATAAGTTATTAATGAAGATGAGAAAGTACTTTTATCTATGAAATATATGGCATCCCATGGTTCTATAAATGTCACTGTGAATGATATCTAAGGGTCATGTAGCACCCCTAGTAATCCCCTTTAGAAAGAAATATTAAATATACTTCCCTAAGATGCCACCCTTACAAATATAGTAGGAGCAAAGACAAGAGGAAGACTAGTAGACAACTGATGTTGACTCATATACCTCATAGATCCATACCCAAGATGTCCAAATTTATGATGCTATTACTTGAAAATGTCATCTACCTATGCCACCATAACCATAAAGTATATTTTCTAGAGGAGGAAGAATAAGAAGCTAGACAATCATCAAGCTTATACATTTGGTATAACTCATCATAATATCTTAAGGTTTTTGTCTTGAAGCCATCATCAATATTTAGAAATGACCATTGATCCAACTAGAACCCAACCTTCTTATTAGTATGGGTGATGTGAAGTATAGAAAAAAGATTAGGAACTGCTCTAGGAAGATGGACTTCATCAAATTAAGATGAACCAATTGTTACCTTACTATTTATAGCCATGTGTAAAGAGGAACCATTATGAATAACCATAAAATATCTAAAATGTTATATTTTGTAGTCATGCAAGAGATGGTTATGCTTAGTATTAGTATTGAATTGCTCTTGAATCCATAAGCCACTATTTAGTAGAGGTGGATGTCTAGTATGTTGAATGAACAATTACATGTGCCTATGAGTCCTCACTATCATTATTATCCCCACCTTGAGCATACAAACAAATAGCATCATTACCCCCTTATTAGATGCCTCTTCAAGCTTCTTAATCTATAACTAATAAAAATTTTCTTTGTGTGCGTCCTTCGTACAAAAGGTGTAAACATTCATCTTGAATGGATTCTTGGTTTTCTTCTATCATTGCTTCAAATTCTTGTGAACATCTATTTTATCCACATCCTTTCCATAAGATGAATAGTGAGAGAATGACTCCTATGAATTTGTAACCAAGATTGTTGGTGATTTAGGCACTTGAACACCACATCAAGGGATATCTTATGGATAAACTTAATATCATTTTCTAAATACTTTTATATCACTAAGGTTTAATTATCAAGTAATTTACATAGACCATTTTACACTCCTCTCTAATATTAAACTTCAAAGGTTGTTGAAAATAAGTATAAATATATAGTCAAACCTATTTTTATTCCATTTATTAAATATTCTAGATTGTTCAATCCTCTTCCTAGGTGTATATGTTGTTGATATAAAATGAAAATTGTTCAAAATAAAATTTTATAATATTCAAAGAATGATAAGTGTACATCTCTCTCTATGTAAGTTCTAAGTGAAATAAATAAAGAGAGAGGAATGTGACAAGAGGGGGATTATAAAATATATAATTCAAAATTTATAAAACTTACTAGTTATGTTATATTATTTTAAAATGTTATTCCTTCATCATAATACAATTTTGTGCATCTTCTTGCAGGGAATGGACATTGTATATTTAGCAAATGCATGCAAAAACTCAACATGTGTAAGATTAAAGGTAAGTATACACATATATAAATGATGGTATAAGTAGTATTTTATGCCACATTAAAAAATCAATTGAGAATAGCCTCATTATTATTTATAAAAATTTTAGTGTAGTTTTATTTTTAAAGATTATTACATTACACTTTTAATTTTCCTTTATCCTTTTTGTATGAAAATCAATACATAATATATTTATTAATAGTTTTCAAAATTTTATTCTATTAATTTTAAGTGATTATGTTTTGTTTAAAAAATATATTTTATAATATCTTTACTATATAAGTACTATGAAGAGTACATGTTAAAATTATACATATGTATATGCATGCCCACACCTATTTATAACCATATAAAAATAATCATTATTTTTAAATTTGTGTATCATTTTATGTCTAAATATTATCATAATTCATGCATTTAATCTTATTCAATGCTAATTAGTGATGATACATTAACATATTATTATAATATATTATAACAAAGATTGGTTTTTAAATAATGAACAAGTTCAATAACAATCATCAACTTGCTTTAATGTTATAAGTACGATGAAAACATATAGAGTATACTGATAATAAAAAATTCTCATGTATGAGAAAAATAGAATACAATTTTATAATTGAAAAATAAATTACAAGTAGGGCAGCCCAATATTTTTTAAAACATATTAACAAATCAAGATTATTTAAAACATATTAACAAATCAAGATTATTTAAAACATATTAACAAATCAAAATTATTACACTAAAATATTACCTATAAAGTGAATAGCAAAAAATAATTATCCTTCCTCAATAACAACTCCATTCATTATAAATAGATATCTTAATTCTATTCAAGCCTTTTACTTATGTAGCAAAGATATTTATGACCAATTTGTTGATATAATCAAACAATCCAATATAAGTTATAAAATTGAAGTATGTTTAGTTTAGCTAGTATACTAGAGCTTGAGTAATAAAAATAATCAATTCATTATATTCTAATAACATAGGTCATAGCAATTGGAGAATTTATGAAATAGATAATGCAATGTAAAAAAGACATTTCCAATTGAGAATTTGGAGCTCTAATAGGGCTTGATGAGGAAAAACTACTCTGCTAGGGTTTGATGAAGAAAAACTGCTCTATGGGGATGGCAGCAAATTTCAAAGGAGGTCTAAAAAATTGGAGGAATATCATGATGGCATCGGGTCCGACACAGAGAGTGCATGCTCGTGATATTTTTTCATCTAAAAATGACTGGAAGGAACAAGATTTTCCAGTGCATGTCGGGAACCGCTTGTTAAAGAACAATGGATGTTTGGAACGATGTGAAGCTAGACCAGTTCTAGTGGTTCAACCAGACTCGGTGGCGAAAGATGTGGAGTATCTAACCAAACATACCCTTATTGGTAAATTTTTGGGCATCCGAATTTATCTCCCCTTTGTGGAGGCTTGGGTCAGGAAGACTTGGAATCCTGAAGGTGATGTGGAGGTGATGTTGAGTGCGAGAAACTATTTTATGGTGGTTTTCTCTTGTATTGTATATCGTAGCAAAGCATTTGAAGGGGGTCCTAATTTATATAACCAAGTGGGAATATTTCTTAAACCATGGCATGTGGGTTTCAACGCATTAGAGGAGTGGCCATCACGGGTTCCAGTATGGGTGTGACTTCCATGGATCCTGTTGGAATTTTGGAGAACTGATATCTTGCATAAGATTGCCCTTCTGCTTGGGATGCCAGTCGGACCGTCACAACAGACAATGGATAAAAAGGTAATCTTTGTTGATCGTATTTGTGTTGAAATTGACTTAAATAATTCTAGTCCATATTCTATTGAAATACAATTTGGATCAACTACATGGGTTCAAATACTTGACTTTGAAGCTCTTCCATTTCGTTACTAGATTTATCGTGAATATGGCCACCTGCAAAGAAAATACCCTAAGTTTGTCTTGCCTGTGGCTTCAAATCCTAGGCCCTCTTAGTCTGGACAAATTTTGGATAAAGGAAAAGCCCCGATAAAGTAAAGGGTAGGGGATAAGGAAGGTTTTGTTTCGGTAAAAGCCTGAAACAGAGGATGAAGGGAAAATAAAGACCTTAAGGTTAGCCAGCCAGATGCGCTACTCAACCATTTTGAAATATTAGATGATCTTGATCAGTGCATGGAGATACCTAAAATGTCACTACCTGATGCAAATATAACAAGGCTGAATCATGTCTCTTCTTGAGGGGGAACTTAAGGAATTAGATCTAGGGAGTTTAAATGAAGAAAAAAGGGCTTTGAATCTGAGTATAGGGGACATGGTTAGGTCTAGCCCTATAAGGGAAACTATTTTGGAAAGTGGTACAGATTTAGTTATTCCCTCTCCTACTCAAGCACTGATGTAGCCATACTTGGACTACAAAACTCCTACGGTGTTGGGATTGTAGCAAAAAATAATTAATTTTTTTTTTCGAATAAGAATATGAAGGTGGGTCGGAAGAAGGACCAGGATAAAATTAAGTTAATTGGGGAGACTTTGGTGGAGTCAGGCTTGGTGAGAACATTGGACTCCCATTTTTATAACCCCCAAAAATTATTATCCTCTCATGGAATGTAAGGGGGTTGAATAGCATCCCCAGATAAAAAGTTGTTCGTGATTTGGTTCATGTGCATTCTCCGGATGTGTTTTTTTAGGAGACTAAATTGGCAATTGATAGTATGTTCAATATTTCTCCCAAGTTGTGGAGAAGGGGGCAATGCCAGTGTATTGGTGCATGTGGATATACTGGTGGTATCGCTTGTTTATGGGATCCGGTTAAGATATCCCCTCTTACTTGGATTTCCTGTAGATGGTCTATTTCAATGGTCGGGCATGATAATGAATCTGGTGAAATAATCCTACTTACAAATGTGTATGCTCCTATTGATTACAATGGTAAAGTGAATTTGTGGAAGCACATTTGCTTTGTGAGAAGTTTGGTTCCTTGTACCCATGGATTTTTTTTGGAGACTTCAACTCTATCACTTGTCTAGAGGAGAAACGTGGTGGGGTGGACCATCTTGAGCCTTTTAATTCTATCTTCAGTGCTCATATCCAAACCCTAAATTTGGTTGACATCAAGCCATATAATGGGATATTTACTTGGCATAATAGAAGATGTGGGTAAGCTTCTATCTTAAAGAGACTGGGTAGGTTTTTGATATCCAGTTATTAGATGGGTAATAACAGAGGTGCTAGTTCTATGATTATGGAGGGTAGGGGATCTAATAATTGGTCTATCAAACTCTCTGCTTTGGAGTTAGGGCTAAAAAATAATCCCTCCTTTAAGTTTCAACTTATGTGGCTTCGTGATCCTAAGCTTCATGATTTCATGCGAGGCTGGTGGACCAATGGCAAACCTCCTCATGGCACCGCTATGTATTCCTTTATGAAGTGACTACAATTTGTAAAACATAAATTGAAGAGATGGAATATACTAAATTTTGGGAACCTTTCATTGGCTAAGCTGGTAGCTCTTAGGAGGATGGAAAAAGCTTCAACAAAGATTAGAGATCAGGGATTCACGAAGGAGCTTCTTGTTGAGGAATCTTAGGCTACGAAAGACCTTGTTGAATGGGAACTGAGGGAAGAAATTTTTTGGAAACAAAAAGCTCGAGTACATTGGCTTCAGGAAGGGGATAGGAACACAACCTTATTTCATAACTCAGTTAAGGCTTGTTGTAATGGTAACCTAATTACCTCTCTTATAAATTCTCATGGTGCCCTACTCTCTTCTTTCAGGGATATTTCAGAAGAGACTAAGAGGTATGTTTTCTCTCTCTTCAAGGAGGACTCCATATTAGATGATGAGAATTAAAAGCTTATTCTAAACTGTATTCCAATAATTATTTCTAGAGAGATGAATGAGCACTTGATGGGTCCAATTTCCCTTGAGGAGTTGGAAAATGTTGTATTCAAGATGAAAAAATGAAAATCCCTAGGTCCAGATGGATTCATGATTGAATTTTATCAAGAGTTTTGGGATTTAATCAAATTTGATCATTTGGAGGTGGTCCATGAGTCCTAAAAGAAAAAACAGATGCTAAGGGCCCTAAATGCTACCTTTGTGGTGCTTATACCCAAAACAGAGGGAGCAAATTCCTTGGATATGTTCAGGCCTATTGCTCTCTACAATGTTGTGTATAAGATCATCATAAAAATTATTGTTGAGGCTGAAGATATGGGAGAAAAATCATCTTTGAGGAGCAAGGAGGGTTCGTTGTTGGCCGACAAATCTTGGATGGGGTTGTTATTACTATAGAATTTATTCACTCGATGGAAAATTCTAAGGAGAAAACTATTTTTATTAAGTTGGACATGGCCAAAGCCTATGATCGGGTCAGATGGTCCTTTCTTCAAAAATTTCTTGCTGCTTTTGGATTTGAGGAGGAATGGATTAGATGGGTGATGAGCTGTGTTTCTTCTTCCTCATTATCTATTCTTGTTAATAATGAACCATCAGAGTTGTTTGAGGCCTCAAGGGGATTGAGGCAAGGAGATCCTTTATCTCCTTATTTGTTTATCATTATGGTGGAAGGGTTGGGAAGATTTCTAAAATCTCAAGTCATATAGGGTCTCATTCAGGGGTGGAAGTGGGATAGTAGTTTGCCACATCTTTCCCACCTTCAATTTGTTGATGATACTGCTTTGTTGGGAGTTGCCACTATCATGGAAGTTGTCAATATTAGACAATATCTTGACATATATCTTGGTGCTTCTAGACAGTTGATTAATGAGGACAAGTATTATATTTTCTTCTTCAATACCCCTCCTCTTATTCAAGCTAGGATTGCTCGTATTCTAAGATTCTAGGTTGGGACTCCCCCATTAATTTATCTTGGTATTCCAATTTCATCTCACCCTCTACCTATATCTTCTTGGCAGTCTATGCTAGATAAGTTTAGAAGGAAGGTGAATCATTGGAATTTAATATGGCTATCCACTACAGGTAGAGTGTTGCTTTTAGAATCTGTTGTTCAAGCTTTACCCATTTATAGATGTTTTGTACAAATAGCTCCCTCTCACTTCATCAAGGACATTGATGCTTTGTTAAGAAAGTTTTTATAGTTTGGAAAAATTGATTAATCTAAATGGAGTTTGTTTAGGTGGGATTCTATATCTAGGTCGGTGCAAGAGGGAGTCCTTGGGTTGCGATAGATAACTCTTTTTGGGCACGCTTTGGCTGCAAAAATTTAGTGGATATGGTGTACCTCTCAAGATCATACTTGGCTAAAATATTATCTTGTAAATACTTGAGAGGTTTTTCTGAGGCTGAAATCCCTAGAGTCAGCTTGGTTGGGAAAGGTTCAGTTATCTGGGACACTCTGAAAAGAGGAACTAATTTAATCAAGTAGGGTTTGTTATGGATTTACAATCAGGGATCAAATGCTCTTTTTTGGGAGGATTCTTGGGATGGCCACCCTCCTATCTTGAATCAATATCATAGGTTACGTTCCCTAAGAATTTTTTTCTTGGAAGCAGGCTGGTCTCGTGTGGAGGATTTTAAAAAAATACAATATTTTGGAAATATGGAGATGTATAGGTGGAAAGATCCACAAGAATGGCCCCAAGGGGACTGGCCAAGGACATAGATGTGCTTACTTTTATTCTTATTGGGAGGTCTTATTCTTCATTAAGGGGTAAAGATATTTTGTCTTGGAACCCTGATCCTAAGGTAACCTAGTCGATAGCCTGTGGTTATTAGGTTCTTGATAAGCAAAAGTATGTGAGTTTTCCTATCACTTGGTGGAAAAATGTGTGGGAAAAATTTGCCTAGAAAAAATCTAACTTCTTTCTCTGGTTGGTAGCTCATAATAAATGTCTCACTTGGGATAATGTGAGGAAGAGGGGATTTCAGGTTCCCTCTTTTGTGTCCTTTGCAGTAAGAATGAGGATGACTCTTTTCATTTATTTTTCCAATGCTCCTTTTCCAAATATATTTGGCACTATTGGTGGAGTGCCTAGAACCATCCATGTTTCCATGTGTTGGCCTTGGTGGAGTTTTGGAGTAGTCTGGGCAGACCTCCTGCCAAGGCCCCTTTCCTTCGGGTGGCTTGGAATTTGGGCCCTTATTGCATCATCTAGAAAATTTGGCTCGAACAAAACCAACACATATTTTAGGATAGTTATTTGGCTATTCAACAGATCTGGCAAAGGATCCTATATATGGTTCAGGAAACCATCCATAGCAAATGTGATGTGGACCCTCTTTTGGATTCTAGGGAGGAGAAGGTACAACAAGACCTTAGTCTCTTTAGGGATGGTGTGAACTCTTCTAGCCCTAGTAGGGTTCCCCAGCTTAGCCAGAAGGTTAGGAGAGATGGTAGGTGGAGGCCACCCCCTAGAGGAGTTTTAAAAATTAATACGGATGGATCATCTAGCAGTAATCATGGACATGGTGGCATTGGCGGTGTTGGGAGAGATTCTACTAATGGTGTCAGTTTTTTCTTTTCCATTTATAAAGGTGTTCACTCCAACAATTTGATGGAAGCTCTTGCAATTATTGAGGCCTTATGGAGGGGGTTTTCTCTTTGCTGGCATAGGATTATCTATGACTTTGACTCTCAAATTGTAGTTAATATTTTAAACAGTAAAAGGGTGGAGGAATTTAATTTGCAGTTGGCCTCTGTAGTTGTTCAGATTCTCAAAATGAGTGAAGAGTTCAAATTTATATCCTTTGTGCACATTCCAAGGAATGGAATGTGGTTGTTGATTACCTGGCCAAAAGGGCTTCTAAGCTGCTGGATCCTTGGAGTATCAATAATTGGGAGAGTCTCCCGTCTGGGGACTCTCAATGCCTATGGGAGTTGATCCATAAGGATGTACAGACTTAATGTGGTTTATTCTTGTTGTCTTTTCTGGGTATCATTCTAGTCTAGTGGTTTTAGCCTGTTTGGTTATTTATTTGAGTCTTGGTTTGAAGCTCAGTTGTACTTTGTAATCCAAACTTTTTATCAATACATTTTTACCCCTTTATTAAAAAACAACATAGGTCATAGCAATTGAAACCCTAAAAACAACATCAATAGTTAATAGACTTTAAAATCCATGTTCAAAATACTTCTTGTTTATTTTGGGATAAAATAAAATTATTTACATATTTTTAAATGAAAAATGACCTTAATATAAGTGATAAATAAGAACCATAGCAAACACCCTTTTAGTATTATGTATATCCTTTATAAATTAAGCTAAACCTATCAAAAATAATATGGTAAATACTAGGATCCTTATATTTTTGTCGTGAACCAAGTTTTTGTGGGTGCATGGGTGGATTGGTATGTTAAGTTTGGGGATGAGGTACTCAATGTAGACCTAAAAATTTGTCATCTTGGTGTGTCCTATCCATATCTAATACATCATTAAGGTGTGATACACATACCCAAGCAGTAGCCTAGGTATATATTTTTGAATGAGCCTCAAATTATGGATATGTTATCTAGAACTCAAAACTTGAGTTAAGAAAAATCAATAAATAATGTAATTTAGAAATAATAGAGTATTAAAAATTCAAACAAAAAAATATAAGCAAAATAATAGAATGATTTTATTGATTAAAAAATAGAATACAATGTAAGAAATATTTGAGAAGATATGTGGGGCTATAACATTCAATCCATGAGTCATGTATTTTTTAGTGATGGTTGCTTCTCTCTTTATATAATATTTTTGGTACATTGGAAATAAATCATATAAAATATAAAAGGTCACCTACATTGAAACGTAGTGGTTCACCTTCCATGAGTTACAACGTGTATATCAAATAAAAAATAAATACATATAACTTGTTATTTTTTATATTATTTTAGTTAATGTTCTACTATGGCTAGAGATGTATTTTAGCTAAAAAATAATTAAAACTAGAAATTATTATTTTTATCATGTATATAGGTTTCTAGTTCTAAGAGATTTTAGAGTATTTTATCCATATAGTTATTGGGAACCCTATTTATGATAGGTTTCACCACTAAAATTGTTATTATTTATCTAATATTTCTAAAACTTCTTGAATGAATGAAATTTGAGTTTTGAGCATAAATTTATTCCCTTGATAACATGGTTAGGACAAAAAAAAAATGTATTTTCATAATTTTAGGTATAAGACCATACCCAGAAAAATTATGTGTAGAGCATTTACTACCTATTGAAAATAAATGGTTTCCATTATGTCAACATTTAAAGGTAGGCATAGAAATTATTTCTTAATCTATTTTTTGTGAGCCCTTCTCCTTGATCACCAAGCTATCCTATCTTGACCACTCCGTACATCTAAACAAACTACCTTCTAGTGGTATTAGTTCATGTATCCACAATTGGATCATTGTGTTAAACTATTTTAGATTGAATTATTCAACATACAACTATTTTACTACTATGAAAGTGTCCAAAAGAAGTGAGTGATAGGGATTGAGAAATTCAATATTGATGACTAGATGCAAACCAAGATAAGATGGAATATTCATTTCAAAAAAATTATCTCTTAACTTCTTTGTGATGGTGTATGGTCCATAGCAAAGAGGTAAAATTTTCCTATGGGGTCCTACAAGCATGCCTTTCAAGAGTTGCAACCATGCCTTATCTTCGATCTTAAATTGATGTGGGACTCAATGTTAGTCATGGTATTTCTTCTAAAACTGAAATTAGGTAGTTTATTACATCTTACATCATTATAAATATAAAATTTTGAAATATATGTCTTTGCTTTATTTCTCATTACACTAGAAATATATATTTTTAATTCATTTACAATTCATTATTGATAAGTTTTATCCTTCGTATTTGTATTCCACATACGAAATTAGACTAAGGAATAGTTTCACCTATTCAAATTTTAAATACATTTAACCATTTACTTATAATAGAGCTAAGCCAATCCTAGGTTAGGTAACCAACCATTTTCCTATATACATATATTTATTGTTCCATATAAATATATTAATAATGTATATAAGGTCCATTAATTATTACACTAACTTTAAGTATATCACAACCTAATAACTCAATGGCTCATCCCAACATAAGTTTTAAAGTTAATAATACATGGAAACATAAGATAAGATCACACATTACTTTAGTATCATTAGATTTTCCTTGGAGATCCATGACGAGATTACTCTCCAACATCATTTAGTTTAATCTTTACATCAAAATATGATGTTCAAATTTAAAATGAAGAAGATTTCACATAATCAAAGTATCTATTATCAAATTGAGGAACTCTCAGCCTCGTACCATATCCTTGTAAATTATTGAAATCTTCAATCCACTTGGATCATTATACAAATAATTACTTCAATTATTTATAACTAATACTTGAATATATTATATCTCTAACGTATATGATTATTCTCTATATGGCATAAGTTTCCCTATAAAACCGTAATATATGAAGTTAAATATCTATAAATTGAACATTAGATTTACTAGAAGGAATATATGAATATAAAAGTAAAGATTATAAGTATTTTTCATTAATAACTCTTTAAACAACTCTATAATATTTAAAACCATTATTATATGCTTTTGAAATTGTATTTTCATAAGTTTATCATCATATTAACCTTTCAAACTAGGAGCATATTAATAGGTGGCTTTTTGGATGACCCTTAAATCATATGCTAGAATATTAAGTTAACTATATTAAAGTCTTGGTCACGTGGACCCTCTATATTTTATATAATGCTAAATTATTAAATTTAAAGTGATTATTATAAATATAAAAATCCACATGTACCACCAATATATATGTTTTATATATGTGTTTTATTCATGTTTTTAAATTTATTGATACTCTAATAAACTTTATATAAAAGAGCCTCCCTCAAGTATTAAGAAAAATAAATAACAAAAGCCATATAAGGATAAGGATGGAAAACATTCATATTTTATATGATATCACATATATAGTTCATTATCATTGTCCAATAGATTCCTCAAAATTAAGATAAACTAAGCGAAGATAAATATTAATATAAATGTAGTATTTAGGTGACCACAATAAAATATATCTCACAATTAGTATTATCTATGATGATTTACCACTATTATTATATCATCATGTGATATTTTAATGTTACATAAGATATGAATAATGTAAACCTTAATGGTCCTTACATAAGTCACTTGGTAATAGTGAAGCACTAAGCATGGTTAAAAGTCATAAATTCACCATCCATGAACATGTAGTCTATCTTGATGGTTAGCCTATAATCATCCATGTTCATCCTAATTTCATATAATTTTTATGACTTTTTATCATCAATATAATATAAATTTATTTGAAAAAACATATGTATTTGGTAGAGATAATAGAATTTCTAACCATTGAAATTCATATATATATTCACCACAATAATATATAGAAAAAGAGACAAGCAAAATAAATGGAGCAATTATATATATATATATATATATATATATATATATATATATATATATATATATATATATATATATATTAAGAGAGAGAGAGAGAGAGAGAGAGAGAGAGAGAGAGAGAGAGAGAGAATAAATAAAAATAGGGATAAGACGTGGGCCTATAATCATTTCCATGATAATAATTGGGGGTATTTATAGTGATACATAATCCCAAGTTAAATGTTATCCTCAAACCAACATAAGCTAACTTGAGGGTTCAATTAAAGTATATTAAATGTATTAAATCCTTTAATCAAGGTTGACCATAGAGGTGGTTTAACTAGTGTCACCAAGGATGTATACATCAAATTTACCCATAGGTTTACATATAAAATACTCGTAGTCTTACATAAAGAACACCCAAAGGGAACTTACCTATAGGCTACATCAAGAGCCTTTATAGGAACTTCATCACTATTGGACTTTGGACTAGTAAAGTTAGATTATAGATATTCTAAAAACCCCCATAATATAAAATAAGGAGCCAAGAAGAGGAGATATTAGAGATGGTACATCTTCCCCATAGTGAATGCTTGAATAGGCTAATGAATCTTCATCGAGATTCCTATTGTATTATCTTTTCAAATATAAATGAACTGCATCAAACCTTCCTCAAACATGAAGTGAATCCAACTTTTGAATCCAATATGTTGAGGTTACCATGAGAATATGCTCAACATACAATACATAAACCATGATCTTCCTTAAAATCATAAAATAAAAAAACTAAGTTATAAGTAAAAGATAGATCTCTTAATATCAAATACCATGGTTAGAAAGTGACTCATAGGAAATGGTATACGTTGAACTAATCATCAAAAACATACTCCTCTTATACATGAAAATTTTTCTACAATACCATAATAACTCCTTGAACTAATTTGACCAATGCATAGAACTTAAAAAATGTATTATCTAAATATTTTTCCCAAAATGGTTCCACATGCAAACTCTATGGCCTATGAAAGGTTGGGCATATTAATAGGATAAAAGTAAAAATTTAAGCATCCAAAACTTAAGATGAAAATTTGTGAACACAAAAATAGCATTTGGAAAAAAAATATTAGGGTTTTCTTCACCATCTACCACTTGCACTAAAATCGATAAACTATTTGGGTGATAATTGTATAAATTTTACTTGAAAATATCCCTTCATATACACATGTGTGTGTATAAAATTATTTGTAACTAATGGGATTCAAACTTCTATCCTCCATTTTACAAAGAGGATATCCAAATGTTGTGTCACTGTGAGAATTGGATATAGAGTTCATTGTACACTTACAATAATAATGATTGAGTGTGAAAAGAAAAGAAAAATGACTCCATGCTTTATTTTAAATACATGAGCTAAAATCCATAGTGTAGCTTACCAACCAGTACACCATGGTCATCGTTGAAATTGAAGAATGAAGAACCTTTATGATGTAGGAACAATAGTATGAAGATATATTATTCATCATAATGCAAGTATATATAGAATTACAATGGATGTTACGTAGGTTAAGTGGTTGCAACAATAAGCCAAACATGGCCAACCACTTAACTACTAGTTAACCAAATTCTAACTAGGGATGTCCATTTACTTCTAGAGGACAAGGGAGATCTCTAACAGTTAACAACCATATAACAACATGCTAACAACCTATTTCTAACATGGGCATCCTATGCCTCATGTGAATACAAAGTGCAATGAAATAGGAATAGTAAAAATAATAATAATTAACTTAGGCTTAAGTGGATAAGCCTAAGTTATCCTCAACACTCCTCCCAACCATATAAGCATTGGACCCCAATGATCTCAACAAATGTGGAAAGTCATGGGCCATCTCATGGTGAGGAATCCAGTGAGCCATGTGTGGAAAGTGACCATGATGAGCGACAAGGTAAGTAGTGGAAGAACCTTGTCCAGTGTGATGAGTCTTCATCTTGAAAACTCTATCTGAAATGAGCGGAAGCTGACGATCAGGTGCCACTGTTGCTATAGGACTAAAAATAGGATTAGGTACCAAAAGAGGGTCCTAAAATGGTGTCTCTGGAAAGTGGCGCTCATCCAAAGGAACCCAAACTCTGCCTCCAACCTATGGTGAGTGAGTATTGTGATGCTTTCGCACCACTCCCTACGGAGTCTCCTGCAATTCATGTGGTACCTTGCCTAGAAGGCTCTGTCTATGTTTAGTAAGGGAAGTAACCTTAGCTTGCTCCTCCATGTGTGCAATGGTGGTAGTGGGCAAAGCCAAAGGTAAATTATGTGGAAAAAGTGGTTTAGTAGTTGTAGGTGTACCCAAAATTATACCAATGGAATCAATGGCATCTTTCTCGTGAGTGAGATTGGTGGGTTCCTTAACCACTTGCTCTTGTGACTGTTCATCATGTGGGAGTGAAAATTCTTCCTTTCCATGTTACTTAGGTGGTGCTTTTTCTTCATTTTGTGTGGGACAAATGCTAGTAGGAGCTAAAATAAGTGCTTGACTCAATGACTTCCTTACTTACCTACAACTTAACATCAAATTGGAAGTAGGTGTAGTGATTTGTATCAAGTAGTTTTTACCATGCAACTCCAATGTGTAGGTGTTTTTTTTAGCATGATAAATAGAATTCCTATCAAATTGATAGGGTTTACCTAGCAAGAGTCCACAACAATCCATATATGTGACACCACACCTAACTTTGTCCACAAACTTGTCACCAAAAGCAAAAGTCAAGGTGCAAGTATGAGTGATGTTGGATGTGGAGTCTACATCTTTCCACCCAAGTGCATAAGGTTGGTGATGTGGTTTGATGGGAAGTTTCAACTTCTCCACAATGGACTTCCCAATGAGGTTCTTTTGCGATTCTTTATCAATGATACAATCAACATAGAAATCATGCGTCAAGTGGGCTCTAGTGAAAAACAAATGATCACGCCCTCATTGAGCAAACACATTGGACATTAGGGTAACTTTGTTTAGTTTACCCTTTAAAGCAGGATATTCTTCTTCTGTCCATGTAGCCAAAATTGGACCATATTGTGGTTCCTCATGTGTAGGCTGTATAATTAGGGATTTCTTCTTCTTAAACTTCTCAAAAGTATAGCATTTGGATTTTACATGTCCATGCTTTTTACAAAATTCACAATACAATGAAGAAGAAGAATCTTTAGCATGAAAGGAAGAAGAATGTGCTTTAGGATAAGTGGGAGGAGAAGAAGAATGAGGGAAATATTGAGAATTGTTCTTCACCTTCTGTTGATGTTGATTCCCACCTTTGGAAGAGCCCTCCTGTGATGAACGAGACTTTTGATATGCACCAACTTTCTCCTCTCGCAAGAATGGCATGATTGAATGCCACATCCAAGGTGAGGAAGACATTGAATTTGATCTCCCGAAAATATGATCTTGCAAGCCATGAGTGAATTTATTAATCAAATCATCTTCTGAATCTTTCACACCAAGAAATACCCTCAACCTATTAAATTGGAAAATAAAATCAAAAACTGACATTCCATAGGTTTACCTCAATCTATACCACTTGGTAGTGAGGTCACTTTGGTAGTTTGGTGGAAAGAAGGTGTTTTTCAGAATTTGAGTTAATTATTTCCAAGTCATGGTGGCATTATGGCTATGTCTTTCTACAATGACAACTTTTAATAAACCTATGAGTTTTAGTGTAGCAAATGTAGTTTTTTCATCCTCCGAAATTTCAGCATAAGCAAACCAAGTTTGCATATCCAAAATCCATGTAGATAACACATTGGGATCCCTAGATCCATCATACATTTTAACCTCACATTTAGCTTTGTTGGCATGATTATCGTGGATTTTGATTTCACTAGGATTGAATTGCACAACAATATCTCTTACCTTCTTTGCTAAAATATCTACTACAGAAGTAAGGTTTTCCATGTTTGACCTGAGGTCTTGAGCCATATTTTTCTTGGTATATGCCAGACTAGGAGAATTAAAAAATGGTATTGAAGAATATTAATCTAGGCTTAGGAACAATTTTAGTTTCCTATGCAGCCAAATTGCCTAGATTTTACAAGTTTTGCTCTCAAAATTAGGGCTATTTTAGTGCTTTTTTTTACAAAATAAATCCAATTTTGCAATTACAAAAGTGCAATAAAATTGCTGAAAAATTAGCCCTTTTACAATGCCAAAATTTGGTTAGGAGAAAAAATTATCAATCTGCTGAAAATTTGCAATACAATGCAAAAAATTCACTAAAAACGGACTGAAAATGGAGAAGTTATCACCTTTTGAAGTTTGCTTCTCCTTGTTTGTTGTTTTGGCACTAAAAAGGTAAAATTTGAATTTAAATTTCCAAATTTTGAAAATATTCCCACCAAGTTGTCTTTCCCGCCAATTTTTTTTTTGTCTTCCACGAGCACCAATTAAAAAGTTGACCAGGTTGACCGGTCTAGAAACTTGCTCAAAAAGCTCGAACAACTCAACTGCCACGTGGGGCTGTACCCTCAACTGGTGCATACGCATGCGGGGAGAGTTGTGACCACTAAGAGGTGGTCACACCTTCTACCTTGTGTATTGGTGGTTATGAACCACTTTTTGGCTCTTCTAGAGCCAATGTGGGATAAACCCACTATGAAACAAAAAAAATAATCGTGCCTTTTGCTTGCCCACCCACCGGTCACCCTCAACGAGTTTTCACGATCATTGGAAAAAAGAGATTTTGTTACGATTCCACCGTCGATATCTGCTGGATTGTCACTTAAACCATCATCAAAAATGAATTGGTTGCCAAAAAACATAGTCCTCCTTGAAAAACTTTGTAATGACGTCGGTTTGTGCACTAGATTCGATAGGGTTTTCGTACTCAAAAGTTGAAGAGTCACCTCCTGCAACTCAGTTCGATCATCGCCTACGATCGATCATGGGAGGTGTGGTATCTACGATGGCTGGAGCGTGACTGGTCCTGACCGTGTGCCCTTTTACCGATCGAATTTCGGTCGATGGTCTAAGCGCCAGGTTCTGTTAGGCTAGAAAACCTGTTGGACTGTGTAATTCGGGTGTCGATCGGTGGGGGGGTTGTCGAGTGGTCACCCCTTACGCTGAGCAATCGAATGATGGACCATCGATGCTTCTGGATACAAGTCATCGGTGCTGGTGGCTGCCAGTGCTGGTTGTGGCTAGCTGGCTATCACCGGTTTGGGGTCGAGTTGGCCCGGTGGTCGGTGTACCATCAGCTAGAGCTGGCCCCTACATCAGCAAGGCTAGCCATGGGCTGCCGTCGATGGGTGCCGACAAGGCTGGAGTGCCATCGGCTACTGGCCGCCAGGTGGTGGTTGGCTAGGCCCTAACACTTAGGTTTTAAAACCTAAGTTAAAATTTTTCATGCACGACTTGATTTTTTTTTAAAATAAAATATTCAAGATTATGAATATTTAAAAAATATATATATTTCATGCATATTATTTTTTTTTTAATAAAATATTAATAAGAATATTAATATTTTATTTGCATGAATTATAAAATTATTTCACAATAAAAGATTTTTTTTTTCAATTTTGCATGAAATTGAAAACTAGTCTTTTGCTCCACTTCAATCTGTTCTTGGGAAATATTCTCGGCAGATCTCCAATGTCCACCTCCATAATTTGGTTTCTAACTGGTGCCACTGATAGTCAACACCTAATGTAGGGGTAATGTCTACCCTCTGTCACCTCAGCTTCAACTTGTGTTGTGGGTGGCTTCAAGCCAACTCCACTCAACACCTTCCTAGGATCTAGCAGTGAAGTGGTAGTTCTATCCTCCTTCCTGCACTCTCCTGAAGCTAACTGATACCAATGATGTAGGAACAATAGTATGAAGCTATATTATTCATCATAATGCAAGTATATATAGAATTACAATGGATGTTACGTAGGTTAAGTGGTTGCAACAATCTACCAAACATATCCATTTACTACTAGAGGACAAGGGAGATCTCTAACAGTTAACAACCATCTAAAAACATGCTAACAACCTATTTCTAACATGGGCATACTATGCCTCACGTGAATACAAAGTGCAATAAAATAGGAATAGTAAATAATAATAATAATAAACTTAGGCTTAAGTGGATAAGCCTAAGTTATCCTCAACACTCTATATCTTTGAGTGCTTCAAGAGGGTATGCATGTCCATGCATATGTACCCCATGGATATGCTTGTGCTAGGTGATATCACTTCAAATAAGAGTTAGTATAATTTTAACTAGCGACCTTACCACTACAGTCAAACTAACTAGTCATTGCACCATCATGGATAGATGGAGTTAGGAGGGAATCACAAATTGAAATTAGAGATACCATACCTAGGGCATAAAAAATGTTACTTCTAGGATTCAAACTAAAAACTCATATTTAGAAGTGATAGGATGAATAATTGTACCACTAGCAAAGGTTGTAGTTAGGGCATAAAGAAATTTTATTATTTTGAAGAAAATTGAGGGGGTTGCATATATTGATCTCTATGCTATTTATGAGCATCTGTCTTCTAGAAAATAAAACTTCCTACTTATATTTGAAGCTAAATATTTGAACCTAGGATACGAAATCCATAAATACAATGGTCAATAAGCTTTCCAACAATTTTGCTTAAGTTAGGAGGGTGAATCTATGAATAAAATCATGCAAAAAGGGATATTATGATGCCTTGAACCCATCACTACAAAAAATATTATTAACCAAGAATCAACCTCAAGATGTCCTAAATCTGAATATGGCTTGTTAACAAATTATTCGTCATTTCAAGTGAGTGAAATCATCTTTATAGATGATTTTCTTTGCTCAAATATAGTAGTCCTACACATGATAATAACAAATGGTTAGAATCTAGCATGATGGAATCCTGTATGACTAGATTTTATGACGTCCCAATAGACATATAATAGCCTTACAACTATGCTATAGCTTCTAAGGCATGATGAGTTTAGGTGAATAATAAAAAATTTAAGTGCACACAAAACAAAGAATACTACACATGATTATTTTAAAAGGTATTAGCATGTAAACTATTTAAAACCAAATAAAATTTAAAAATAACATAAAATTATAGTGCAAGAGTTCAATATTTTTGAGACAAACATCCATAACTAGGAAACAAAGAGATTTTTTGGTTGCTTTTCATCACTAAAATCACGAGAATTTATTTACATAGTTGGGTGATGTAGGTTCAGTACTTGCTTTAATACCATATTGGAATTCATAATATTTTTAATAAACTTTTCAAAACATACATTCACTATAATCATATGCAAACAAATAGAGGAATAAAATAATGAGAACAATTAGATAAAATAGAGAGAAAATAAATGGAGTAAAGATAAGGGATGCAAGCACCTCCACAATTTCACATATAAAAAATTTAGTCATTGAGAAGCATTTATAATGAGACATAATCCCCAATAAATTCTAACCATAATATACCATAACCTAACTTGAAGGTTAAATTACAATATGTTAAATATATTGAAGTTGTTTAATCAAGTTTAACCATAGAAGTGGTTTAAGCAATATCGCTAGT
The DNA here is from genome assembly GCA_028583015.1 of Wollemia nobilis. NCBI lineage: Eukaryota > Viridiplantae > Streptophyta > Pinopsida > Araucariales > Araucariaceae > Wollemia > Wollemia nobilis. The sequence goes on from JAQPPZ010017244.1 coordinate 1,185,091, forward strand.
GGTGAAACATTGAAACTACCTATAGGCTTACATAAATATAGTCATAGGCTTAGATATAATATACCCATATGCTTACATTTAAAATCCATATAGGATTACATAAAGAACACCCAAAGGCTCTACATAGTACTTGCCTATAGGTTGCATCAAGAGTACTCGTAGGCACTTCATTTTTGTTAGCCCTTGGCCATATATTAACTCATAAACAAGGATTTTTTATCATAGCTTATTTTTGCACTTAATTATCCAACATCATGATATTTAAAATTAATTCCAAGATCTGTTAAGCTTTGTTTTCATCCAATCCACCATCATTATTTATAGTCAATGGGAATTTAGATTATTTTTTTATGCCATGCATTATGGAATTAATCTTATTTATCATAAACTTCTATAGTATAAACACCCTTTTTTTATAAGAAAAATAAAAATAATATTGTTAGAGTGTAAAATACTTTTTGTTAGTGGGCAATAGGATGTATATGCCATTATCAAAATAATAATATGTATTGTGGCTATATCTAGAAAATAGGGTGCACTATGGTATTGTTTAGGTAATATTGAGTAGTGACCAAACAATTGGATGCAACCACCTTTCCAAGTATTTTTTATAGATATAGGTGCTTGGATGAATGGAAATAAAGCAATTTCATGTGTGATATATTGTGTTCTTCTATCTGTCCCTATTGTATTTATGTGTAGTATTTCTTAGAGCTAGAATTTGGTATTAGAGCCATATGTGTCCTTGGAGAATGTAATAGTATGTAGTTTAACTTTATGTCTATAGAGTCTAAAATATTTTAGAATGTGAGAGGAAACCTAGTGTGACTAGGCATGAGAATACTCTATTGTGTAAATTATGTTTGTGCTACTTGTAGTGCATTATCAGTGGAACCCAAAATCCTTAAACTTGTGTTGAGAAATTCAAGTTCTAGAAGATATTTTTATCACCTAGCAAAAGTGAGAAAGGTTGAAAAAATAATAAAAAATTAAAAATAAAGGGGCATCAAATCAAGAATTTTGTTTTAGAGAAGGAATTGAAGATAAAATACTTCTATTCTTCAAATGAATTTGAATACATTTTTAAAAGGATCTCATATTGATAAAGATGACTTTGTACCTCCTATCTCCATAGTGATGATGATATGCATTGTGATCTCCAATTTTATCATGATTAAGGAGGAAAACATAAAACTAAGGTAGTAATATAATGCATAGTTGAAATACAAGCCCTCATTAATAGATTTTTCTTCTCATACAAGTAACCTCCTTGAAAAGGTGGATTTTACTCATGTCACTAATAACTTATGTATTGACAATAATATTAATGTTATTCATAATGGTTTTAATAGTATGCTTGATGGTAACCAAATTGAGTCTCAACATGAAGAAAACAATGATGTTGATATAATATATGATGTTAATTATGTTGTTGACGACCATGATAGAGGTTATGTTCATGGTGTTTATAATTATAATGATGAATATATTGTGTTCTTTGAATACTACATCAAAGATATTGGCTCCAAATTAATAAAATAATAGGATATTATAGAAAAGTATTGGATAGAAATGGACAAGGAATAAGAAATCCTATAGAACCAAAAATTATACCTAAGAATGAAGACCTTAGCTATTTTTTTCAAACAAGAAATTGAAACCTCAAGTTTATGAAAAGATAAACCTATGTGGTAGATGAGATATCTATAAGTGTACAAAACCAATAAAACTCTTGTGTTCACACTAATTTATGTGGGAATGTTAGAGAAGGTTGTTGGGATATTCATCCTTATGACATATGTGGTATGAAAGATCATTCTAAAATATGTTATTGGCACAAATTGATATGACCAATAAAATACATATTGATTGTGTATAAATATATATGTTTGGATGGGATATGATACAAACATATTGAGAGTATTCTAGAAAAAAATGTTTCATCCTCAAAAGAGCAAGATAAAATATAAAAAACATATTTGTACTTACAGTGATTGTTGTCAATGGATATCAAGCCTTTATGTGTGCAAAAGGTTAGGTGGCTTAGAGGAACCACATGGTATGGATGTGGTTGAGCAAGACCATAGTAAAATTTGTTGTTAGTTTTGGGTTAGCCATAAGAAAACCCGTGTCATATTGTTATGTCTTAACCAATTGAAAACCTTAGAATGTATACACTGATTGATGAGGTTGGAGAGACATCTAAGGAGGACTACAAAAATATACAATTACATAAAAGAGATACCCCAAGTGTAGTATGGAAAGAAATCCAATATTTTAGTTATTGCATAAAGATGGAAAATATTCATGGTGATTGTACCATGATAGAGTGGAAGACTTGACACATATATCTATTGTAAATGGGTACCTAATTAGAGATAAGATCGGTAGAGATAGGTAAGACCCAATTTTCTATGTTGTATTTATGGGAAGTTCATCAAATCTTAAAAAATAATAATTTATGGGAAGGTGTTAGCAAGTAAGTTTATTTTGTTAGTGAACAATAGGAGGTGTGTGTTATTATTTAGAAAATAAGATGTATTGTGACTATGTCCGAGTAATGGGATGTATTGTGGCATTGTTCAAGTAATAGTGAGTGGTGACAATTAGATGCATTTGCCCACAAAAATGCACTATAACTATGAGTGATTGGATGAATGAAAATAAATCAATTTGATGTGTTATATCTTGTGTTTTTCTCAATATTTTTTTGTAGGTTGTGTAATATGGCCTAAAGCCAACAAGTATTCCCATATGTATCTCCTAAAATATAATATTATATATTATTTATTAAATGAAATACAATCATAATTTAACATTATTATTATTATTATTATTTTCATTTAAATTTTTACAATTTTTCATTTCACAAACAATGCAATTAAAAAAAATCAATAAATAAACAAATAAATAAATAAATTATATATATATATTGAAGTTATATAATTTAAAACATAGAAATAAATTTTAGTTCATTTGATCCAAGGTTCAAGGTCTCAAATCTCAAGCCTCGTCGAAGTTAACGCTAGTCCCTTTCCTCGTGATTTCAGCGGTGTAAAATTTTTAAAATGATTGTGGCATGGTGATTATAAGAAAAAACTGCACGAAGAACTGTGTGACAGCTTCTAAAGCGAGAATACTATCATGACTATAAAAATCGACAACCTCGTTGCTACTCATTCCAACATGTAAATTAAAAAAAACAGTTCATTTAAAATGCCAATAACCATAACATATTAGTCATATATTTAATTTTTTATTAAAAACAATACTATAATTAAAATAATATATAAACATACCCAGGTGTTGTAGGTGAGTTGGAGAGGAGAGGGCAATCCTCCAAGGGAGGCCCCAGGTTCGAATCTCCACCCTACCAAAAAGCTGAATTGGGTACCCAAAATCCAATTGATAATGTTGGTGCGGGCAAGACTGGATGCGACCCCGGGTGACTTTGATGGTATAGAACCCCTGTTCATGGTCTCTTAGACCACGACGGTCCCACAAGAGATTTTTCGCTTTAAAAAAAAAATAATAATAATATATAAACACTTAACATACAACCTCTTTATTAATATTCATTACAACTTACATCTACATTTAAATCTAGATTTAAAGCATGAATATGGCCATGCTTTCATAGCCCTTTACTCTTTCAAGGACCTTTAATCTTACCCATGTTTTTTAGTATCTTGATGTAGGTAAATTTAATGTATCATTTCCATAGTGGTCTTTCCCTTTTCTTATCTTCTCGAACATTGTTTTCTTTCAAAGAATATGTACATGTATCCATATTCCATGGTCTTTGTCGATTGATCTAATTTACAACTCCTTGGTAGTTTCTTTTGGCCTTCGATAAATAAGAAATACATATTTTATCGAGCATCGTGGAGGTTGCTTGTGAGATCCTCTTGAAGCGGTGAGGGTACTTGAAAATAAGTAAAATTGACCCTACAAAAGTTAAACAGATAAATTTTTAAAATCTAAAAATAATCATTCTTTATAACTCATTATTGCATTGTTCAATTGTTCAAGTCAAATCAATGATAAAGTCTCTTTGATCTTAAGTTTTTACAGATATTTTCCATTCCTACTAATTTTGAACATTTCCTTCCAAAGCCTTAACCAAAATTTAAATAAAACACTAAAGTCATGACAAAGATTATTTGGAAAAGGCCTCTTCGTACCATATACATAATAATGAAAGCTAGATAAGTTATATAATGAAATATTATATATTAAGTACCATATACAAAGATGGATCCGTCTTCACCATCCTGTCCTCGTTCCCTGCAGGTGATTCAGTTTCTCCATGCAGCACTGACATGGAAGTGGATGAGACAAAAGATGCAGGTAGATCTTTCAGCGTGTGTTTTGTACTAATGCCTTGGCTAGCTGCCCATAAGAGATGATTATACTGATTGTATTATAAGAATTACTTTCTGATTTATGAGTGTTTCCTTCTGTTGTACTTTTGTTCCCGAAACATCCAGTTAGTGAAATCAAAAGAATGCTTGACATCCAAGGTGCAACCCTAGCACAAGCAGTTTTCTTATGCGGTGATCGTGATTGTCCCCAAGATAATACCCGACTCGGTTATGAAGTCATAGCTGACCTACAGGATGACCTGAAAAAAGGGCAATGGAAGCAAGTCATGGTGACAAGCAATGAACCAGACAAAGCCAAAAAAGGATCAGCATCAGATATTGACATAGTTCGTAGAATGCGGTTAGAAATCTTAAAGAAGTTGAATCCTCAAAAAGAAAAAAAAGATCTACAACATATAGAAGAAGATGGTTACTGGCCGAGAAGGATCTCAGAATGCCTAATTGAGGCCAAGCAGGTATTTATTTTTATTGTCAATGTTCCCAGTTCTGAAGTGCTCAAAAGGATTTTTCCGAAGGAGGCTAGTTTAAAAACATGGAAACAGGTCCTCCTTAGGAAGATTTTGCCAAAGAAGTTTATTAGACGTACAGATACTCAAGTCCGAGTCCTCCTTACCACTTGTAATAAAAATGCAGTTTCTGCCCTGAAGGATTCTATATTTCAAAGACGAGGACTATGTGTTATGAAACCTCTGAGTTATGACAAAGCATTGGAAGTCTTGAAGAAAAAATTGCCAGAGAAGACTGATGCGCCCGCAGTGAGGAAGATAATAATGATGTGTAAGGGCAAGGAGAATAAATTGAAAATAGTTATGGATTATTTGATTAAGTACTACACGGACGATGAAGCCTTCGACAGATTGTCAGAATGGATTAGAAGGAAGGATCCAAGTTTGGGTGAACTCATGGAGTATTTCACTTGCGAGGAAAGGTTTGCCCATCTCTCTCCTGTCGCTAAAGACTCGCTTCTAGACCTCTGTTCGTTCTACAGTGATTGGGAGTGGGATAAAGCGGCGTGCGTGCTGGACAGTGATGTTTTGGAAAAGCTAAGGGAGTTAGAACTTGTGAAGAGAGAAGAGGGCATGAACAGAATATCTGTCCCTGAAAATGTGAAGACATATTGTCTTTCTCGGTCACAAGGAAGTCGAATTACAAGTGCCAATGATCTGCATGTTGCTCTGGCAGAGAGAAAGGTACGTGCTCTCAGTTTTCAAATCCAACAACTTGCCTTAAGCTGGATGAGCTTATGCAGCCTTCACTATACAAAGATCTTGTTTCCCAGATAAGCGACCTCAACACCTCCTGAACTTTTCTAACACGAACATTACATAGTTTTGAAATTTGTTAAAATTATTTTGCAATCCATTGAATATTTTTAAATCACGTCAATGTTGACTGTACGAAAATAATTAGGGATTGCCTCCGGAACTTTTCAAACATGAACATTAAAAAGATTTGAAATTTGTTAAAATTATTTTGCATTCCATTCAATATTTTTAAATCTGTCCGAAAATAATTAGATCCCTAGTCATATAAACAATCATGTCGGAAAACCACGAAAAAACTAAAAACATACAAACTTGACGTATATTTTTATTAAAATTAATGAAGTTTATACAAGGATGGTTTGGATAGCAGTAGTGGTTTAAATACTTTAAAGTTAGGTGATGTTGACTTCTTTTAATTCAATCCAATGATTTAATTAAATATTTTAAATAATTATATAAAATTGATTTTTTTTTAACTCAATAAAATAAAATTTATAATAACAAAACGTAAGAATATTATATATTTTTTTATATATTAAAATTAAAAAAACTTGTAACATATGACACCACGGTGAGAAGCAATTTGGAGTGAGGTTTTATATATAATTTAAATTTGGATTAAATTTATATATGTAATAAAATTTATAATAACAAAAATTTAATAATATTATTTATTTTTTATATATTAAAAAAAAAAAAAAAACTTGTAATAAACAATTTGAACTAAGCTTTTATCTATGTAATTTTAATTTGGAATAAGCTCATATATATATCTATATCTATATCTATATAATTTTGCACTTAGAATCCTGAATTTGTGTTTAAACCATGTAGAAAAAACAATGAAATTTCAACCATTACAAAGTTTCAATAAAATATACACTGCGACAATGCGCCTGACAGGTTTAGTGTGTTACATGTTTAGCCAATTCTGCACGGTGCAAGCTGCCATATTTTCATAGCCTATATTTTAAGAAAAAATAAGCTTAGGCATCTTTGTATAACCTATGTTTTCAGTCTAAATTTCGTTCCCATTAATAGATACAGGATGAAACGTCCTTTTTATAAAAATAATAAAGTGATCAAATATCACTGTTTCAGGTGCCGGTGAAATTGACATTTTGTTGACACTTGTGTCTGCCTATTACCATCAACCTAGAGTTCATGTTGGTGTATAAAGTGTTGTCTAATTTTTTATTTTTTTAAAATCCGGTGGAGGCAGGTAGCTGCATGTATAGTTAATTGGTCTTTTCATTGCTATATTTTATTAATATAAACTGTTATTACTATGATTTATTTTTATAATATTATTTTATTTCATATAAATATTTATTTTAAACTCAAGCTGTAATTCTGACCGATGTGTGATGTATGCAAAGTGATGTTACTGCAATCCTACTTCATGTCTCACTTTTTGTGACTTCCAGTGTTTCTTCTAATTTATGCAACTTTGTCTGTAATTGAAATTGCAATTGAAACTTACTTGCATCTATTGTTTGTGTTGTCATGTCCTAAAGTTTCATGCAATAAAAGGAGTCTCCTTGTTACAAAATAATATTCCATTCTTCATATCTGCACAACAGCTGGATCAAATGGATTCTTTAAGAATGCTGGAACTAGGAGATTGGACAATAGTGGAGGGCAATTGTCAAACGATGTTTACTCATCTGAGATATTTTCAAGCTGGATCAAGAGTTCAAAACCTGCCATTTGATATCACCCGGTTAGATAATCTAAGGTTCTTGGACAACAACTCTCAGAAACCCATGGGAATCGTCCCAAACAAGGCAAGTTCTCTTATTTCCATTGCAACAAAAAACCAGGCCCATATTATTTCATTAAAGATAATAGTTTTGGTCAAAGATGACTCATGGCAACGAACCTGCAACTAAAAGCTTTATAGCTGTGAAATTTTCATGCCTGCAGGTTCCCCCATCACTAAGAATTCTCAAGTCAATGGACCTGAAACTTTGCCAGTATATTAATATGAACAAGCTGCCGAAAGCATGCAAACTTAAAAGAATGGATATAAGAGGCAGTAACCTGACAATGTTACCAGAAAACTTCTCTGAATTGGATGCTTTGGAGGAGATAACTTTGAGGAAGTGCTATATATTGAAGAGTTTGCGACACTCCTTTGCCAATCTTAGATCTTTAAATATGCTGGATCTGAGCCATTGTGCAGCGTTGAATTGCTTGCCATCAAGTTTTGGTTGGTTGAGCTCCTTGCAGAGGGTTAGCTTTTCATACTGCACAGGCTTAAAACATCTTCCAGACACTATTGGTTTGCTGAGCTCTGTGAAGGAAATTGATTTGTCATACTGCAAAAGAATAAAGAAACTTCCCAAAGACCTGGTGAAACTATCCACATTGCGGGTATTGAAATTGAAGGCATGCAATCATCTATTGGAACTGCCTCAAGGATTTCAATCTTTATCTCTCGAAGAGCTAAGTTTGGAATCATGCAACCGGCTGAAACTTCTTCCAGAAGAGATTCAATCAACATCCAAGCAGAAGACCGTCTCCCTAAGTTGGTGTTTCAGTGTGGAAGAATTGTCAAAGGGATTCATCAACCTCATCAAGCCTAATGTGGAACATCTAATTTTAGTGGACTGCATCGGCCTCAAGACCCTCCCAGAGGAGCTCCCTGCTGAACTAAGTGGCCTAAAAAGCATCAATCTCAGTGGTTGCATAAACCTTTTGAGCCTTCCAAAACGATTCCACAAACTTCAGTATTTGGAAAAGTTGAATTTGAGCTCATGTGAAAAATTAGACGAAGACTCTATTCGGCTTGGACGCTTATCATCATTGAAAGAGGTGAATCTCTCGAAATGTAAGGGACTCAAGGGTTCCTGTTTAACTAATTTGAGCAGGATATCAAGCTTGACATTTGTGGACATTCGCGGCAGTCCATATCTGGCAGATCATTGGAATCAGATGATGAAAGAGAACAAGATTTCTCACTTGACAGCGGCCACAGATAGTCCTAGCGTAGGATCCCGGTCCTTTTTCCCTTCCCTCTCGAAGGTATGTTTCCGAACAATTTTCTTCCAATTTTAATTCACATTGTCACCCATATGAAGAACCTCAATGTCATCAGAATTAATATCCAATCCAACTGATATAAATCTTTGTGTTGTAATCTATGTAAACAAGTGCCTTGTAGAGTCAAAGACGGAAACTTGACCAAATATTTGAAAATATAATTTTAAATTAATAATTGTATAATCATTAGGACATTTGAAGTTATTATGATAGTTATTCTAAATTAAAAAATTTAATAAAAGTTAATTAAATTATATATAATAAGTTTGTATGTTTTAAAATATTTTTTAATATTTTTATTGTATATATATATCTAATTTTAAATAAATGTGTTTTTAATTGAATATAAAATTTTATATGATTAAAATTTTGTTTCGCATTAATACTTATCTATTTATCTATGAAATTTTTAAAAATTAAAAAATATAAATAATTTATTTATTAAGTATGTAAATAAAATATTATTTCTTTTATATATATATATATATATATAAGTGTTTTAGTCACACTATATACATATGTAGATAAATAAAAGTATTGAGTATATTTGAAGTAGAGTATATGTATTTATATATAATGTTTTCTATATAAAATATTGGAAAAAAAATTAAGACTAAAATTTTATGTTTTTATGAAATTATTTAAAATATTATATAATATTAACTATTTTATGTTTCAATTAAAATATGAATATATATAATTTTATCTTTTTAAAATTTAGTTTATTAATATTTTATATTCTTATATAATATTTAAATAATTATATAATATTAATTTAAAACCACCCAAAAACACCAAGAAATAAAAAAAGAAAATGTGCCTGCCTTGGAAACCAAATGTATTCTTACAATCCTTTAAATGAAATAAAAATTATCCAATCCTAACCAATATGTAAGGTCGACCTCTCTTTACCATTCCCATACATAAATCTTGACCCACTTCAACCTGGTTAAGGTTTAGAAAATATTTAAAAATTGTCCATTGCATGCCCTTGAAAGGCTTTTCTGCTTGCATTTGCCAACTTCTCAATTTCTTATGGTCTTTTTCTCAGTCACAATCTGCAGTGGAAGAGACTCTTGAACTTTATTGGCATGGTAGAATTACAAACTCGGGAAGAGAGGACTATTACAGTAATAGTAACAATTCCAAGACATCAATATAGATCTATCCTAACCTAAGATGTATTTTATAACCACACTAGATCACAAAGATTAAAGTGAGAAGTCGAGCAAAACGTCTGACGATAAAATCAACTTATAATTTCTCTCGTTGTATTTATTTCCCGATTCCTTTAAAACCAGAACGAACCAGAACCAAGGAATTATTATTATTATTTTCCTTTAAAACCAGAACCACGGGATTATTATTATTATTTTCCTTTAAAAATTTCAATCTACTTTCTCTAAATTTCTATGCTTCTCATTGTACTGCAGTTCTTAGATTTTGAAAAGGAATTGCAGCTGGGAACAATAGAATTCTTCCACGACAAGTGGCCTTTTGTTGATGCCGACGGCAGCCAGTTTTATCCATCAACTCTCAAGGCAGGCAATACCCTTGGTGTTATTTTTGACCATGACTATGCAAAAGAAGAGGTACAAGAGCTGGAAAAAATACTCGACGACCTGCGAGCAACTTCTCACTGCTTGCAGATATTCCATGTTGGCAATCTCGTATCTTTATTTGGGAAGGAGTTGGCCCGCAGGCTTCGTGTCTGGACTTCTGACAATTATGAAGCTCATGTATTTTTTCAGAAGGCATTGTCTACGGTTGAGTCATTCGATGAGAAGAGGAGATATGCCATGATAATTTGTAATGTGCAGAAATTAAAGGCGGGCAAAGGCTTTTCTACCTGGACAAGCATAACAAATGATAGTTTGAAGGTTATGGCGGTGGACGTCCCAAAAGAGGAACTCTTTCGCTTGAAGGAACTCACAGAGTCTCCTCAAGAGAGCAATCTCAAAACACTGAAGGCATTGCTGCTCACAAAAGAGATAAATTTTCTAATAACCAGAAGAAATCAGGTATGGATGAGTTTCTTTTCACTTTTCTAGAAGATAAATATCTAAAAGAGACCTGATAAGGATAATTTTTGTCTGTTCTGGTGCAGATGGAAATTAACAAACTTGAAGGGAAAGTCGTTTTCCTTTTGTTTTCATGGCTGCATAAATTTGAAGAAGAAAAAACGGCTTTCAAAGATGTGTATGAGGAGCTTAAAATCTTGATAGAGATGAAGCCAGTGTTTGAAGTGGTGTGGATTCCAATAGTAGTAGAGGGGAGAGATACAAGAGCTCTTCATGCAAATGCAGTTCTAGAAATTCCGTGGGCATCTATTGCAGATCCGTGGTCTATCAGCCCTAACGCAAAGCAACTTTTCCGCAAGCATCCCGGCTTTAATAAGTTACCATTGCTTACTGTGGTGTATCCTGATGGAAAACTTTGTTTTGAAAATATCATTCCTAAGGCAAAACAATTTGAGGAGGAGACAATAAAAAATTTGGAGGAGATGATAAAGATGGAAGAAGAGACTCTAAAATGTTTGGACGTGGAGAAAAAAGGCGAGAGGGCAGAAGAAAATGAAGTTGACGAGGAGGAAGAAAGAAAGGAAAGAATAAAGAATTTGGAGGAGAAGACAATGGCAGAGAAGAAGAAAGTGGTAGCAAGGAATATCTACCGAATTATAAAGGAAAGGGAGGAGAAAATATGCAGTACCCGTTGAAAACAATAAATACAGACATCGATTTGTAATAAATCATACATAGTTCTTTATACCCTCGGTTTAATTTTTATTGATTTTTAGCATTCATGGTTGAACTTAAAATTTAAGTTTGGGGATTAATATTATTTTTTATTAAAAAATATGTTTAAAAAGAGATAAACAGCTTAATGTAAGAATTTTAAAATTTTACATAAAAACTTAAGGTTTAAATTTACTGCAGGTAGCTGTTATAGCATGTTTTCTTTCAGCATATTTTGAAATATTTTAAAAAAATTAATATATAAAAATAAATATCACCTATATAAGCAATAACTTAAAAAAAATCATTTTGTTAAATATATCTAACACATCTATGTATGTTTAAGTGATAGAATATGTTTTACCGGTACTTATGTTCTTGCCAATAGGTTCACTGAGCAAGCTCGGAGCTAATAAGGAAAAGCCGTTAGTAATTAAAAAACCTAAAGTTTGCTTAGTATCGCGTTAATTAGAATTTATAACGGTATCAAATAATAATAAATAAATTAAAATTGTATGAAATTTTAAGAAGGAAAAACAAAATAGATTTTATTTATTTATAGAAATAAGTATAGTTAATGATAATAAAATTCTAATTGCAAGATAAATTAAGGATGACAATGTAGTGTACTTATTCTTTTAATAATTAATAAGTTTAAGTACCTATATATTTTATCAGGATAACACTTATATATATTAAGAAATTTGATCGAATAGAAGAATTTTTTTTTTTTTTTTTATTGGTAGAAAGGGTTTTGAAAGGTCCCTGAACCTTGTACAAGAGAGATTACAATAAATCCATATCGACCGAGGTGGTCCAAGAAGAAAGGAAAAGAAAGCTGGCAAACCTCCACACTAGGGAAGGTGTCGCGAAATCGCGACCAAAATGGTGATGTCACGAAATCGTGACAAGAAGCGCCGTTGAAGCCACAGGAAGAAAAGAAGTCGCGAAATCGCGACAAGAATCGCCGTCGGAGCCGAAGAAGGGAAGAAGTCGCAATATCGCGACATGTTGCAAAGTGTCGCGATATCGCAACATGTTGCAGGGTTGGAGCCGGTCGAGAAGAAGAGTCACGAAATCGCGACAAGAAAAAGGAGTCACAAAATCGCTACAAGAAGTGAGAACGCTGTCGAAGAGAAAAGGTGTCGTGAAATCGCGACAAGAATGAAGACCACAGCCGAAATAGAAAATGAGCCCCAAAATCGCGACAAAAGTGGAAGCCTGCTGCCAAGAAGAAAAGGTGTCGCGAAATCACGACAAAAAGGAAGACCGCCGTTGGAGAGAAAAAATGTTGTGATATCGCGACAAAAAAGGAAGTCCGCCGTTGGAGAGAAAAAAGGTCGCGATATCGCGACAGCCTGGAAGACCGCCATTGGAGGGAGAAAAGGCGTCGCGATATCGCGACAAAAATGAAGACCGCCTTTGAAGAGAAAAAAATGTCGCGATATCGTGACAAGTTTGCGTAGAGGCACCCGGAGAGAAAAAGTGTCGCGATATCGCGACAAGTTTGTGCAAAGCCACCCGGAGAGAAAAAGTGTTGCGATATCGCGACAGAATGGAAGACCGCCGTTGAAGAGAAAACTTGTCGTGATATCGCGATCGAATGGAAGACCACCGTTGGAGAGAGAAAAGGTCTCGCGATATCGCGACAAAAAGCAAGACCGCGCCTAAAGGCCAAAAGTGTCACGAAATCGCGATAAGTTTGCGAAAGAGCACCCGAAGGGAAAAGGTGTCGCGATATCGTGACAAGTTTGCAAAAAAGCACCCGGAGAGAAAAAGTGTCATGATATCGCGACAAGTTGGAAGACCACACCAGAGGGAGAGAAAGGTGTCGCGATATCGCGACAAGAAGCAACCTCGCGGCCTGAGCAAAAAGGAAATTTTGAGATAACGCGGCAAGCTGAGATTTTGCAACCAACTTAGAAAAATGACGTGCAACCGCTCCAAGATGCCAAAACGCAGCCGAAAAACATGGATACCAGTGACCCACTCACATTGTGCAAACATTGAAACTTGTAGAAATGTCCCTGAGGCTGATTGGGAAGGAATCTCTCCAAACTTGAATGTCTGTTGTGTCAACTCCCTTATTAGCAAGCCAGTCCGCAGCTTTGTTTCCTTCCCGGTATTGATGTTGAATGATTAATTCGGGATAAACACCAATTAGTGTCTTGCATTCATCGAAGATGGAAACAAGGGCCCAGGGACGCACAAAGGTTCCTTTGAGCCAGTTGATGCAATGCAAGGAGTCTCCTATGATGAGTTTATTGATAGTCAAGCCTTCCAAGAGAATCAAGCTTTGGAACAAGGCCCGAGCCTCGGCCATATTGTTAGACTGAATTCCTAAGTTCTGGGCAAAGGCCAAAATTATTTCTCCTCTGTGATTTCTGAGAATTCCACCTCCGCCGACCGCTCTAGGGTTGCCTTTGGCTGCGCCATCGAAATTAAGTTTGTGCCACCCAGAAGGAGGTAAGACCCACTTGATAACAGACCTATCAACAGAAGTGCGGGGTGTGGCAAAAAAATTGAGAAGATTGAAATGATTTGCTAGATCCAATTCAAGTCTAGGAGGGGGGGTTTGGACGATGAGACGAGAGAGGCATTCTCCGCAACAAGGGCCAAGATTTTGGCAACAACAATCTTCTTATCCTTGACAAGGTTTTGAAAAATTCTGGCATTTCTCTCAAGCCAAATCTGCCACAAGAAAATGTGAAGGCAAGCTTGCCACATGAATTTGAGTTGACTGCTTTTGAAAGGTTGGGGCCACTGTTGAAAAAGGAGGGGAATGGAATGAGGGAGGGCTACGGAGATGGCAAAAGTGTTGAAAACCTGGTTGAGCACTGCAAGGGAGAAGGGACATTCCAGAAAAACATGCTTAGTAGACTCACATGCATTTTTACATAGGATGCACCAGTTGGGGATGAGAATCCCTCTGTTTATCAGATTGTCAGTGGTGAGGATTCTATTTTGGATGGCCAACCAACAGAAGAATTTAACCTTGGGAATGATCTTAGGAACCCAGACCAGATTAGAGGAGTCGCGGCCATCACTGGGATCTTCTTGGTTGTAGTAGGCAGATTTGACAGTGAACTGCCCAGAATCTTCAAGGTTCCAAACCATGGAGTCTTCTTTGTGAGAGCTAGGGATTATGTAGCTCCTCAGTAAGTTTTGAAGGCGCCTAAGCGCCTCGATGATAGGTCTAGGCCCATTTAGATCCAGTTGTTTCCATTCGGGTCTTGTAGTCCCTGGGTTAATGAAATGACACACCTTAACCCCAAAGGTAGCTTCGGTCACCATCTTGAGCATAGCAAGATGAGGATCTTGACTGAGATGTTTGTCACAGATCTAAGGGTCATCCCAGAAGTGAATGGTCAATCCATTTCCAAGATGCCACCTTAAATCTTCCATGATGATCTTCCTTGTTTTAGTGACACCATTCCAAAAATGGGATCCGCCAAGAAGGTTGTGCTCTCCAAGAAAGGGAACCTGATGAAGGTACTTGGCTTTGATGATGTCAATCCAGGTGGCATTTTCATTGATGGTAAGTCTCCAGGACTGTTTGGCAATGATAGCCATGTTCATCCGCTTGATGTCCCTGAAGCTGAGACCTTCATCCTTTTTCTTGGAACAAACCTTGTCCCAGGAAACAAGGGAAAATTTGTTCTTGTTTTCGTTTCCTGACCAAAGGAATCTACATTGAATTTGCTCGATTCTCTGGCAGATGGAAGCTGGAGCTTTGAAGATAGATAAGAAAAAAATAGGAATACTTTGCAGACAAACCTGGACCAGAGTGGCTTTGGCTGCCTGACTGAGCATTGAACTTTTCCAGCCTGCAAGTTTCTTGTTGAGACGATCTAGAACAGGGTTCCACATAGCCAAGACCGATTTGCCATGGAACAGCGGTAATCCAAGATAAGTAGTTGGAAGGCTCCCAATGATACACCCAAGGATCTCAGCAATCTTGTTTTGCCTGTGGATGGGAGTATTGAGGAAGTATAGCTTGCTTTTGCGGTAATTGACTTTCTGCCCAATCGCCTCTTCATAAGAGTCAAGGATGCTCTTAATGACTTTTGCTTCGGGAACAGAAGCATGAGAGGAAAGGATAGTATCATACACAAACTGTTGATGGGAAATGGCCTTGGTAGTTGAGGCAGGTTTGATCCCAGAGACGAGTCCACTATTGCAGGCAGTAGTAAGGGTTCTTCCAAGAGTTTCGGCCAAAATGATGAAGAGGAAGGGTGACAGGGGGTCCCCTTGGCGAATGCCTTTAAAACTTGGAAAAAAGCCAACAGGTGAACCATTGATAAGAACAGAGAACCAAGCAGTAGAGATACATTCTCGAACCATCTTAACCCATTATTTGTGAAACCCAAACTTCTCAAGGACCTCGAACAGGAATTTCCAAGAAACCCGATCAAAAGCCTTGTTCATGTCAAGCTTAAGGAACATACTGGGTTTTTTTTTTTTTGTATGCCGAATGAGCCAACTCGTGGATGGTTATCACTCCATCAGCAATGAATCTGCCTTTGACCGAGCTACCTTGGCACTAGTTGATGATGGATGGAAGGATGTCTTTCAGCCTGTTTGCCATAACTTTGGTGATAAGTTTGTAGATGACACTATAGAGACTTATAGGTCTGAAGTCGGAGAGGGAAGCATGCTCATTAGACTTGGGAATTAAAACAATGAAGGTGGAATTGGCTTCTCTCGGCATATTTTTGGCTCTCTGGAAGAATTTAACCACAACAACAACATCAGGGCCCACGATATCCCAAAAGTGTTGAAAAAACTGGGGTGGAAAGCCATCAGGACTAGGAGCCTTGTCAGGTTCCATTGCAAATAGAGCATCTTTGATCTCCTCTTCAGTGTAGGATTGGAGTAGTTTCTCATTATCATCGTTAGACACCAACATTGGAATGTTCTGAAGCAGAGAACTTGTTGTGCGGGGGTGGCAGTCAACACTTGGACCTAAGATTTCTTGAAAGTGGTGCACAGCTTCCTGTCTGATGGCATGGATATCAGAGACAATGGTACCATCAGCCTTGGTCAACTCTGAGATTTTATTTGAACCTCTGTGGCACAGGGTGGAAGCATGGAAAAACTTCGTGTTGGTGTCTCCTTCTTTGAGCCAGAGGCTTCTAGATTTTTGTCTCCAATAGGACTCTTCCTTAGCCAAAACATTGTGAAGGTTTGAAAGGAGGCATTTTTCTTCCATGAAAGTTTCAACCCTCTGATCCCCTTCCTGAATCAGATTTTCCACCCTTTTGAGCTCATCCAGTAGAAGCTTTTTTTCACTAAAAAGGTTGTCGAAAACCTCCCTATTCCAGCATTTCAGCTTGAGTTTGACTGCTTTGAGTTTGAGGAACAGATTCAAGAGAGGGTTTGGACAAAGGTTTTGTTGCCACCATTGTCGAATACACCGACCTAAATCTGGATGAGTGAGCCACATATTTTCAAACCTGAAAGGGGTTTTAAATGTTTCTATGGTCGGGAACAATCCAAAATTATAGGGTTGTGATCAGATCCAATTTTTGGGTGGCTATGTAGCCTGGCATCGCCAAAAACAAGAATTAGTTCTTTGGACAAAAGAAATCTGTCAAACCGAATTTGGATGTGATGAATGCTCGCCTGTCTGTTGCTCCAAGTATAGTTGGATCCTTGGAGCGGTAAGTCCATAAGCTCATTAAGGTTGACAAAATCACTGAAATCTTCAATGCAGCGGCTAGTGATCGGATTGCCTCCTTGCTTGTCAAACAGGTGAAGGGGAGTATTGAAGTCACCACAGAGCATCCAAGGAAAGTCAAGAAAGTTGTTGCGCATTGCGGTAATGTTATCCCACAACAATCTTCTATTGACAGGACTGTTTGGTCCATAGACATTGGTGGCAATCCATTGAAGGTTGGTGACTTTGTTAGTGAACAAAATGTTGATGGTTCTGTCAGAGACTAAAAGGACTCTCCCCTCAATAGTTGTCGAATCCCACAAACAAAGGAGACCCCTCGAGGCCCTAGAGGAGGGGGAAGAGGAAAAATTGCAATTTTCCCATATTAGCTTGCAAACTTGATTGCTGCTGTTCTCATCCAATTTGGATTCTTGAAGAAACATGATATTTGGTTTTAGGTTTTTTCTCATCGACTTGACAGTCCTCTGTTTGGCAGTTCCGTTGAGGCTTCTGACATTCCAGGAGACAAACTTCATCGATTTGACTTGGGATTTGCTTTGCGACCTTTGCATCTCCTTTGAGACGGAGTAAGTTTAGGTCTAACCTCATCCAAATCTTGATGAATGGGTTGTTCATATGAAGGGCCCAAGGAGGTAGGCACAGATCCATCAGCCGCTTCAATTAAAAATTATATATTATTGTTATATTTCTTTTATTTAAAAAAAATAGAATAAATTTCATTATATACAGTTACAGGATTAATACCTTCAAGGATTAATAAGCAAATGGAATAAATTATTCCAATGTCATGAATCTATATCATGTTAATTTTTTTTACAAGGAGCTTAATTTTATAATTGTTTTTTTATATTTATAGTGAGGGAATTGTTTATTTTCAAGAATAAATGAAACTTGTAAAGATGAGTATATCCTTTAATACACCTTTTAAAATGCTCCATGGAATGATTTGATCAAATAAGCCATGATTGAATAAATACCTTGTCGTCTAGAAATCTTCGTAATATTTTGTTAGATTTAATGTATGTTCAATTACTCTTCTACGTGCAAATGCAGTGCAAGAATGTAAAATTTAGGTTCGTTTGGAAATTATGAGAAAGGAAACTCAATTCCCATATCAAAAAAGACTCATTCCAACTTAGAAGACTAACGGCCAATTGGCATGCTTTCTAGAAATATTGGATTTGAGGTAAACCATGAATAATGAAGTGCATGTCCTAGCTTTATTGAATTGAGTAGTTAAAACATAGTGTTTGATAATCCTTTTCCAAAGCTCATTCCTAGTCAACAACTTTAATCCCCATTTGGCCATTAAGTTGTTTCTTTGAAACCAAGGGACAATAAGCCCTATCCCGTCTCTTCCTTTTGGCTATGTACCAAAGGGTTTGAAAAAATATACACAAAAAGAAATATAGATTACAAATTACTGTTATAACCAATATTCAGAATGCACAAGGAAAATCTCTTGTATTAAATTTTTTTAAACTACTATTTTTACATTTATCTTTTTCATTTCTTCTTCATGTGTATATATATATTTTTTTTATAATAGGGAATTACGTAGAATAAAATAAAAAATATCACATCAAAGATATTATTTTTTACAACTTGTTATGTGTTATAAAAAATTCAAATCAGTTCCTAAAAATTTGTACATTTTAGGGATAATAAGCACTAATACATGTATTAATTTTTGTATGCTAAAACTGCTACTAACTATACATAATAAAATATTAAATTGATCTCCAAAGGATAACATCCATAGAGGAAACTTGGGTGACTTCCAACAATGTATTTTAAAGAAAATTTATTAAGATTGTGACACCCAAAATAATTTTCAATTGTTGAAGGTCTTTCGTCTAAGTTTTTGTAAATATGGCTACTACTTGTTCCTTTGACCTACAAAATTTCAATTTACTTTCTATATTTCTAACTAGCTCTTTGATGAAGTGCAATATGATATCAATGTGTTTGCTTTTTCCATTGAATAGTGGAGTTTTTTAGAATGCTATAGTTGAATTATTATCACAAAATATCTTAGTTGCATATTCTTGTATTTGATTCAATTCATCTAGAATCCTTCTAAGTCATACTACTTGACATATGATTGTAGATTCAAAACGTAAACATCACATGCAGGAGGGATCCACTGGGACCCCTGCTTCCTCGTAAGAGATCTCTTTCCAAAATATTCATTGAAGACTAGGATCTTCATGCAATTTGGCTCTACCTCATGTATTTAAAATGTGGTTATATGTTCTACTGATGCTCAAGTTTACATGGTGTTTAATTATTTAATCCAATAAACACCTAAAGGTTGTGGATTTCTAATCTCACTCTTTATTGAGCCTTATCAAGATAAAGCTTTTCAAAATTAAATAAAAATAATCTAAAGTATATGGTAAATGCAATCAAACAAAATGTAAGAAAACAAGTGCTAACTGAGTATACTCTTTGAATTTGAATGATGACTATGCTATGGATATATTTTTCAAGGCAACAAAGGAATGTGCAACAAATAAGCTATCTTAAGATGTAAGCTATATGGATTTTGATTATCATATAAATTATTTTGAAAGTAAAAGTGTATGCTAAGAATTATCTAAATTTCTAAGATAAATGTGACTTATGACAGATAATTTAGCAAGAAAAAAAGACCAACAAACAAAAATAATGAAATATTACTGAGGAGAGATGTGTCAAGTGATAGGGTTACTTGAATTGATGTTTGAGAAAATTTTTCATAGGCTTTTAAAGTTACCACTAGCATTTTTGCAACTCGATGGTATTTTTAAAACCTATAAGATTTAGACTTAAAAAATAGGTTTATCTGATTTTATGGGTATGCCTAATTTGTAAAGAGGTGATAACTATATTCCCAATGGATCAAACCCCCTATTATGATAAATTTGAGTATGAACTTAATCTTTTGAAGTGGAAATGATTGTTGAAAAATTTGCCATAGCTTGGCAAAATTTCCACTAGCATTCTTTATAAGAACTCATATATATTCTATGTAATTCTAGAAAGCAAATTCACCAGTGGTTGTAGAAATTGGTATTTTTACCATGTAATAGTGGCTAAACAAGATTTGGGTCAAAATTTGGTGTTATTTGGGTCAATTCAACTTGGAATCAGAGAAAGTGGAAGAACTCTATGTCCTAGAAGGTTACACAATTGGAATAAATGGACTTGGATGTAGAAAAGTGAATGAAATGGATAGAATCACCTTTTGTTTGAATCACTATTGCACTGGAGGTAAACTTGACAATGAATTTAATAAATATATCTTCTCATAAATTGATGGATGTTTATCTACACCCATGTGAATGACTCTATATACCTAGGCTAGAGATATGAGTGAAGGGACATGATGGTCCATATAAGTTATGCATAGTTAATTAGTGATAATAGTTAGGATTAAGAAATCCTAACATGCCACCCTCCTTAAAAAGATATTTGTTCTCAAATATCAAAGTGAGAAGCTTCATCCCTTGTTTTCTAATTAGTATTTACTCATGTTCTTACACCATTTAAATGTCATTGTTTTGTAAGAAGGGATATTGTGAAGGTTGAAGTGTTGGTGGGGGATAGGTAGGAATAATAGGAGGATGAGAACAATGATAGGGGGAACCCTTTTTGTGCCTTCTTGGTGTCTTGGAGAGAAAATAAGTGGGCAACCATTTCCTTACCTCCTCTATAAATAATTTTCTCCATTCGATGAGAGCTTACTAGTGGAGAAGGACATGATTTTAATCCTTTAAGAGTATATGTTTGATTATTTATTGTGAATTTCATCCATAATTTCTCAAAATTCCATTGGATTATCTCGAGTGTTCATAACCATTGCACTCCTAAGATAATATCACATCCTTCTAAGGGAATTGCATACATGTCATTTTTCATGGTGTGATCGCCCAAGGTGAGCTTAAAATGTTGGTATTTCCATTTACAGGTGATTCATCCCCTATTACCAATCATGAATTCAAAATTATTGCAAGGATGTATAAAGCAGTTAGCTTATTTTACCACACGTGGTTCGATGAAATTATGGGTACTACCAGAGTTAATAAGCACAATAAGATTTTGTCGTTTGAATAATCCTAGGACTTTCATAGTTTGGGGAGAAGAATTACTGGTGAGGATATTGAAAGAAATTTCTAGTGGATCTTGAGTGCTATCGTTGGGTGTATACATCACTACTTCTACCTTGATCTCATATTCATCATTGGTTGATCGACAAGGAATAGTTACATCCAAAATATATAATTTGGGTGTAATACATTTATGATTGGGTATAAATTTCTCATCATAATGAAAACAAAGGACTTTTCTCTTCATTATTTCATTTCATTGGGCTGATAAATTTAATTTATAGGATTCGATTAAGTTTTGGGGTGGTGCAAGTATTTTATAATTCTACATTAGATGGGTTTCCCAGTCGATGTTGGGTATTGAATTTGTTTTTGCCATTTGGGCTAACACAATAGTCTGAATCATGTTAGTGTAATTGAGCATTTCAATTCTAATTGAATGTCTTCCTTTAAGCCACTAATAAAACAACTTTGGAAGAATGAGGTATTTAACCCTAATGTATGATTTACCAATTTTTCAAATTGAGCTTGGTATTCTCGCACTGCAGTGGTTTGGCAGAGTTTGGTAAGTGCTCCCATGAAATATTAAAATTTTCTAGGGTTGAATCGTACCATTAGTTTTTTTGTAAATTTTAGCCATGTAGGGGTGCAGTTCATATTTTGGTACCACTGGTATCATTGGGTGGTGGTACTTTCAAGATGGAAGGATGCAATACAAACCTGCTATGCCTTAGAGACCTGGTAGAGGGAGAAGTGTTGGTTGGTATGATAGATGCAATTAGTGGGGTTGCCTCCTTCAAATTTTGGAGAATCCAATTTAGCGGTTCTAGGTAGAATGGATGTTTGTGGCCCCCCAAGTAGTGCTTGTTGTGTTGGTCCCCCTATAGATTGGCCAACTTGGATTAGTTCCACATTTTGTTGTATCATATTGATGAAGTGGTTGTAGGTATGAATTTTTAAATCTAATTCTAATATTTTGTTTTCATATTCTACCCTTGGTATAGTTGTAAGATTCAGCGAACTTGATTGTATTATTCAACAGGCGTTTAAATAACACATTGCATTCCTGGATTAGCCCGAAGAGGGCGCATCTCAACAAGATGTCGCTGCAACAACTGCAACAAGTTGCTAAACATAAATAACAACTAACAAAATACAAGTATGCTAACATCCCCCTTTATTACATTAGTTGGGTAATGTAATAACTAATAGCTATACTAACATCCCCTTACATTATTTTGCAATACAAAGTGAGCTGCGAAACAATTCAAATTTGACACGTCCAAGTGCCTTAGTGAAAATGTCTGCAACTTGAGCATCGGTGGGAATGTGCTGAAGCTGAATTCGATGATTTGGAACTTCCTCTCGAATGAAATGACATTGTGTGTCAATGTGCTTTGTTTTTTCATGATGGACTGGATTCTTGATGAGGTTCAGAACACCTTGATTGTTGCAAAACAAGTGTATTGGAGATTTTGATGGATGGCCCATACTTGTCAGAATGCGACGTAACCATATCACTTCGCACACAGCTTCACGTGCGGCGCGATATTCGCCTCTGTTGATGAAATAGCAACCACTGTTGCTTCTTGTCGTGCCAAGAGACAGGACCGGATCCCAGATGAAAAATGTATCCAGAAGTTGACTTGCGATCATCAAATGATCCGGCATAGTCGGAGTCCATGTATCCTTGCAAGAAGAATTTGTTGTTCCTCTTGTATTCTAGGCCATATTCTATAGTACCACGGACATAGTGAAGAACACGTTTTGCTACTTTCCAATGAGTAATCTTAGGCTCCTGCATGAACCTCGAAAGATAGTTTACAGCAAAAACGATATCTGGCCTAGTATTGGTCAGATATATGAGACTCCCAATCAACTGTCGATAGAGAGTACCATCTACCTGAGGTGAGTCATCATATCGCGACAACTGAAGTCCATTCTCCATAGGAGTTGCCATTGGCTTGCAGTCAGTCATGCGATATTTATCCAACAATGTCTTGGCATACTTTTTCTGAGACACTTTGATGGAGTGCTCCTTCTGGCTGAATTCCAGACCAAGACAGTAATGGAGAAGTTCGAGATCTATCATCTCAAAATATTTGCACAAGTTTCTTTTGACAGTAGAGATCATATCTTCTGAACTCCCTGTAATGAGCAGATCATCCACATAGAGTACAAGCAACACTATCTCAGAACCCTGTTTCTTGAAATAGAGGTTTGCATATGACGGACATCTCTTAAATCCATGCTGCATTAGGTGATTGTCCATTTTTATATACCAAGCTCGAGGAGCTTGTTTCAGACCATACAAGGATTTGACCAATTTGCAAACTTTTTGTTGTTGACCTTCCACTTCAAATCCTTCAGGCTGAGTCATATAGACTTCTTCTTGGAGATCACCATTAAGAAAGGCACTTTTGACATCCATTTGGTGAACTTTCCACCCATATTGTGCTGCCATAGCACACATAACCCGAATTGTGGTCATCCGAGCAGTAGGTGCAAAATTTTCTTCATAGTCGATGCCTTCCTTTTGAGCATAGCCCTTTGCAACAAGTCGGGCCTTATGCTTATCAATTGTTCCATCTGCCTTGTACTTGACTTTGTATACCCATTTGCAGCCAATAGGTTTATTTCCATGCGGCAGATCAACAAGCTTCCAAGTTTTATTCTTCATCAGAGACTCATACTCTGTATCCATAGCGGCCTTCCACTGAGGCTCACTGAGAGCATCTTGCATTGATGCAGGTTCAAGACTATCTATGGTAGACATGAATGCCCTGTCATCATCAATATCCATATCCTCAACTTCTCTACTTGGAGTCACAGAAAGTTCCTCAAAATATTGACAAAGATCATCAACCTCACCAGTTTCTCTGGCTTCTCTTTCCTTTTGAGCCATACTGCATGTACGAGGTCTATCCAAATTCAAATTGGGAGGAGTGTATAAATTTGCATCTCTCGATTGTATTTGTACACAATTTAGGATTCTGCTCGGTGGTGGTGAAGAAGATGTAGAAGGACCTCCCTGTCTCGTGTTGACGAAGGAATCTCCTCTTCCTTTGGTTCCACAATATCCTGGTGTACTGTAGATGTGCTCTGTGATGTGAAAGCTTCATCAAAGACAACATCTCTGCTGATATGAATTTTCTTGGTCAAAGGATATATCAATCGATATCCTTTAGAGTGCTCAGAATATCCAAGAAAAATACATCTCAGTGTTTTCTCATCTAGCTTCTTCCTTTTCTCTTTCGGTATGTGCATGAAAGCTTGACACCCGAAAATACATAGATGAGATATGGAGGGTTTTCGACCACTCCATGCTTCCTGTGGAGTCATTCCTTTTAGGGCCTTTTTGGGTGCCCTATTCAACAGATACACTGCAGTGGTGACAACTTCTGCCCAATATTGTTGCCCAAGAGTAGCTCCTATGAGCATACAACGAACCATTTCCATGATAGAACGGTTCCTTCTCTCAGCAACTCCATTTTGCTAAGGAGTATAGGCAGTTGTTAACTGTCTCTTGATCCCATGCTTATCTAGGAATGCAAAAAATTCATTAGAGGTAAACTCTCCCCCTCGATCTGAGCGGAGGGTTTTGATAGAAGCCCCTGACTCCTTCTCAACGGATTTCTTGAACTGCTAGAAGAATGCAAAAGCTTCAGATTTTAGTTTGAGAAAGAAAACCCACATCTTTCGTGAGTAGTCATCTACGAATAACTGAAAGTACCTCTTCCCTCCAACACTGTTGGGTGTGAAAGGACCACATAGATCGGTGTGAATTAGCTCCGGAGGTTTTCTTGCTCTTGTAGAGCTCTTCTCAAATGGTACTCTATGCTTGCTTTCTGTCAGCGGTCAGAGCACACTCGGCAATGTGGCAGAAAGGGAAGGAAGACCCTTTACCATCTCATACTTGCTGAGCTCAAGTAAGTAGCCAGAACTAAGATGCCCATATCTCTTGTGCCATAGGGAAGTTGCCTCCTTGGTAGAGACAGTCATGGCAACATGTGGAGTAGAGATAGCATCTAGTGCAAATAAGCCATGCTTATATGAAGCTATGTTGCAATCTGCTTACCCTTCCTGGTAATTGTACAACACTTCTTTCCATTCTCAACATGAAAGTTGACAACCATATTTCTGTCCAGGATTTGTGTCACTGACAACAAATTGTTGGCCAATCCCGAAACATAGAGGACCTTGTCAATCTGACACTTGCCATCAGGAAGAGTGACTGAAACTGTACCCTCTCCCTGAACCCTGTAGGTTTTATCATCAGCAATTGTGACAGGTTTGCCCTCTTTTGCCACAAATGATTCAAACCACGATCTGTCGCCAGTCATATGTTTACTAGCTCCAAAATCAACATACCAAATAGGATCCCTCTGTGTGGAATCTGTGGTAGTCATGAGCACCTTGTGTGCCCATTCAAAATCTGAGTCAGATTCTTCAACAGCAACATTCACCTGGGGTTGCTTGTTCTTATTTTGTGGTTTGTTTTGGCCTTTTTGCTTGTTCTTATGCCAACACTTGTTGGTGTCATGGTTGTCTTTCTCACAGATCTTGCACCACCTCTTCTTCTCTTGAGGTTGTTTGCCTTTTCCTTTCGTATCCTGTTGAGAATTTCCTCCTTTCCGAAAGTTGCCTCCTTTTTGCCCATTACCTTTCTTCCTAGAACCCTGCTTGTTGGTGTATAGGGCTGAATTGGAAGAATCATCCTTGTGAAGTTGGCGTGCCTCCTGTTGTTGAAGCAGATTGACCAACTCGATGTACGTAATTTGTCATTGGGACACCTGGATTGAGGTTATCAACATATCAAATGAAGAAGGTAAATCTCTCATCACAAGTGAAATGAGAAGCTTTTCATCCACAGTATCTTCGAGAGAACTCAATTTCTCTTTCAACTCAGACACTCTGCACAGAAAGAGTTCAACTGTTTCACCCTGCCTCAAACTCAGGTTATGAAGTTGTTGTTGAAGATGAAGAATGGTGGATTCATTCTTCCCCTCATAGATGGTTCTAAGGGCATCCCATGCCTCTTTACCACTTGCTTTATCAGCTATATGAGGTTGCACTTCATCTGAAACAGCAAACAAAATGAGCACCTTTGCTCTACTGTCTTTCTTGTCAAAAGCAATCTGATCTGCTGAAGGACCTGTGGATCCTGTTGTTGGTGAAGGCCTGGTTGCTACTCCAGTAACAATATCCCACAAATCTTCCATTTGGAGAATAGCCTTCATCTTATGTTTCCATGGTGTATAATTTGGACCTTTCAATAACTGATGCGGATCAGTCATCAACTTTGCAACAGTGGCCATAGTGAAGGTTCCTTATATCACCAAATTGGTCCCCCTTTTGATATACCTTTTGCTAGGCCAATATACCATACAAAATACCCACCCTTACGTGAGGGAAACTATAGGTATTTAGAAAGATCAACAAAAATCACCCGCCCTTACGTGAGGGAGACTATAGGTGAGTTTTAGAGATCATACGATACGTGGAACATAAGCGGTACTGAAAGGGAATCGCCTTGTTGATGGCACCTACCATAGAAGATTCTTCTCATGCGTGGGGCATAACTTCCCCTAAACACTATGAAGAATACTTCGTCAGGATTTACGCCTAAACACAAGTGCGATAAAGGGTAGTGGATGGAGTAAAAAATGCAAAAATGGCGTACTTATTCCTCCCCGATGATTTATAGAGAACAAGCTCAGACGTCGTTATAGCAGCTATATTAGGCGATGGATACAGTAGCCAAATCACAACGACTTTACCGTAAGTGTCGGCGGAGGTATCGCATATACCGAACAGCTGCGGTGCAATAAAATTGCACGAGATGGGTTTTATATTCCGGGGACTTAGGGAGTGTTTTGATTTTAATTTTTAATGTTATAGTGCAAAAATGAAATATGCAACATACAACAAAAAAAATTGCCCACAAGAATAACCCACAAGGTGTCGGTCACAGCCGAAAATGCACCTTTTACAATGCCAAATTGCTATTTTTCGAAAAATTACTCTCTATCCCCCTTTGATTTTTGAAAAATATCCCCCCTTAAAAGGCTTTCTTTAACAAAGCATTTTTATAATCATTATTTATTTAAAATTAAAATAAATAATTTCAATTTATATAGTTTTAAAAACTTTAGAAAAAATAAATTAAAATTAAATTTTAATTTATAAAGTTTAAAACTATATTAAAAAAATTAAAATTAAAAATTTTAATTAAAAATAATAGTAATTAAAAATTACTTTGAAAAAAAAATATACCTGAGGGGAGTCGGCGGGATTTGAACCCCCGACCTGCAGGCTCCCTGAGCCTTACCGCACGGCTCACGACCACGTGAGCCAGCGGGCTGATCCGAAAGGATCAATTGAGCTTCTCCCTTTTCAACCCCGAATGGTCCTCCTCCTCTGCTGCGGCCTCCGGTTCCTGCTCCGTCCGGATTTTGCTGCTTCTCGGCGCTCTTATTTTTTTCGAAAAAAAAATTCACGCTGCGTTCCAGACGCGCGCGTTGTGGTTTTTTTTTTTTTTTTTGAAAAACGGAAGCGGCGGGGGATGTGCAGTCGCGCGCGCTCTACCAAAAAAAATGGGGGGGGGAGCAGCGTCTACTTGACGCAGGCCCGGAGCTGCATCTAAAATGACATAGTCGCCCGGGGGGGGGGGTTTTACCCCTCCTGCCGCGGCGGGCGGGAAATTTAAATTCCCCCCCGCAGCGTCGGCCAAGGGGGGGGGCTCCCCTCCTGTCGCACGGCCTGCGCGACATTATGTTGCACGGGCCTGCTGCGACAGCTCCTCTGTCGCGCGGGGGAGCGCACGGCCTGCGCGACAGTCTGTCGCACGGGCTTGCTGCGACAGCTCCTCTGTCGCACGGGGGAGCACACGGCCTGCGCGACAGTCTATCGCATGGGCCTGCTGCGACAGCTCCTTTGTCGCACGGGGGGAGCGCGGACCCTCCTGGTGACAGACATCGCACGCGCGGGGAGTGGTCCCTCCTTCCAGTCAACCGCGTGCAACGGGGTCCGGGCCCTCCTTCGACGCAGCGCGCCGGCTGCGTCTGCTTCGACGAGCGGTGGGGAGTCTGGCTGCTTTCTCCTTCTATCGCGTCTGCGCGACAAAAAAAAAATTAACTGCACAACCGCCCAGTTTCTCCAACCTCGGCTTCTCGTCACGCCTCCCTGCACATCGCTGGCTCTGATGCCATGTAAGATTCAGCGAACTTGATTGTATTATTCAACAGGCATTTAAATAATACATTGCATTCCTGGATTAGCTCGAAGAGGGCGCATCTCAACAGGATGCCGCTGCAACAACTGCAACAAGTTGCTAAACATAAATAACAACTAACAAAATACAAGTATGCTAACAATAGTATTGTTTGTAATTTCATCCTTCCATTGGAGGAACTCCTCCTTTTGTATATTCTTATTTGTAAGTTCCTCCTTCCACCAGCGAACATCCTACATGAATTATTTGAGGTCAAGGTCCTACAATATCCTACCATCGGCCATTGTAGGACTATTTTGCAATTTGTAATTCTTCTTTGGTAGGTGGAATTAGTTTTTTTGAAAAAATTACAAAAATTTATGTATTTTAGTAATAGATTTTTTTGTAAAAAGTTTGTTTATCAACTATTTGGATCTTAACTATCAAAATTTTGAATTTGAATTCAAAATCAGTGGGAGAGGCAGGGATCAAGTAGAAGCAGTAGGTAGCATGAAGGATAATGGGAAACAAAGGTGGGGAAAGTAAGGATGAGCGATTGTCAGTGGGCATGGAGCACGAAGCACAAAGGATGAGGTGGTAGTCAATGATGCAGAGTCTACATGAAGCACAAGGGATGAGGTGGTCATCAGTGGTGTAGAGAACAGAGCACAAGGGATGTGACAGTTAAGTTTGAAGTGGCAGTATATGGTTCACACAAGGGAAGCCAAGGAGAAACGTGATTGAAGTCACAATGGCATATGCACATGTGTTTATTTTTAAACCAATTTCCTACCACTTCCTTATAGATTTGAGATTAATTCCCTTTAGTTTTTTTTTAAATGCTACTTGCCTTTCACCGATTTTTCGATGTCATGAATTACAACGGTGTCAAAAATAAAAAGAAACCTTAGTGTAAATAAAGATTAATTTTTTAATTTTTTTCCACATAATCGGTGCTATATTTTCGATGTCGCCAAGCTCGCTTTTTGCTGCTAAAAAATATTGTAACTTTAGATTAGCTGTAATTTTTTTATTTTATTTTTCACTGGTTTTTCCTATCATTCGTTGGATAGCACGTTCCTACTGCAAAATTAATTTGGAAAGTACCTGTGGAGAGGATTTTTTTTACTATTGAAGGATTGGATTCATCTATAATTTTGAAATTTTGATTTCTACCACGTCAATCACTCGTTGTAATTGTCTCTATGACTCTTTGAATGTTGTCTTCTCAGTTTTATGTCACTTTGGTTGGTTTATGACTAGATTGACATTGTGCAAGGATAAAGTTCAAGTTTATGATAAAAATATTTTTGTAGTAGATGGTAGACAAATGCTAGTGAAGAGTAGAGGAAAAAAATATGGTTGAACGATGGCTCTGATACCAGATGGTAGGACTCTAGGTCCTAGTAGGTTACACAATTGGAACAAATGGACTTGGATGTAGAAAAGTGAATGAAATGGATAGAATCACCTTTTATTTGAATTAATGTTGCACTAGAGGTAAACCTATCGATGAATTTAATAAATATATTTTCTTATAAATTAATGGATGTTTATCGACACCCAAGTGAATGAGTCTATATACCTATACTAGAGATATGAGTGAAGGGACATGATGGTCCTTGTAAATTATGCATAGTTAATTAGTGATAATAGTTAGGATTAAGGAATCCTAACAAAAAGGAGGTGAAAAGATAAATTTGTAAAACCTACAACTTGGAGATTTACAAAATATTAGAGAGAATTTTAGTAATTTCCCAAATATTACGTAAGGGGATGGATAGAGCCAAGAGGATGCGAAATTATTGTTTAATGCTTTGGTGTGCTCCCAAATGAGGGTATAAAGGGGCCTAGATACTAAAGTGGACCCTAGGATGCTTCCAAGGTGAGGTTAGAATAGATTCAAACCTATAGAGGAGTAAATGAGATGATGCAAAAGGGAAAAATATATGGTATAATAGAGTTTTGAACTACTATTATGGATTCAAGAGCTATGGTAGAGGCTTCAATGCTACCTTACATAAAATAAGGAGCAAAGAGAGCAAGCAAATGGAAATAAATATAAAGGAATTGTATCTAGTTTACAATGTTAATGCAAGATGAAAGTAGCATGAAGTAATATGTTAAATAAAAAGCTTATTTAGAGTGCATGGAAATAAAAATATGTAAATATAATTTTAAATAAAATAAATAAGCATGTAAACTTATAAATGATATGGAAATGAGCATGAAAACAAGCTAAATAGATATTAAGCCTACAAGTAGATGTGAGTTAGATAAAATGAAAGATAAATACCTACAAAATGAGAGATGTTAATGATTAAAATTCATGAATTAGATAAGAAATGAATTTAATATGCCAAAATGAAGAGAGAAATGCTTGTAAATAAAATAATTCATGGATGGATGTGGGCACAAATAAGAATTAAATATCTACAAATAGGTGTTAGAGATGCTAATGAATAAAAAATAAATATTAGTAAATTTAAATGTAAAATGCAAGTTAGCAAGGCCAAAATAAGAGGGAAAATGCATAAAATGAAGACAAGAAAATGGAAAGAGAGAGGTGCTAAGAAGATATATAGTCCTTTAAAATTATATTTCTTATTCCAAGATGATTCCCTTGCTTAAATGCCCCCTTGCCTTGCTTGACCTGACCCAAATGCTTGTTGAGAGTGCTTCAAATGAGAGAATGAAAGATTTTTTTGGGGGTAGAATGTATCTAGCCATAATTGCTTCTTCAATGCTTTCTTGAGGGTTATATTTATATTTTTTTGGAGGAAATAATGAGATAAAAATTTAGGTGCAAGAGGTCATTGGGGCTCAAGATCAAATTTGAATTTGCACGCCTAGTTCATGGCTAGAGCATAAAAAATTAGAGGAGGTAGCGGGAAAGAGAAATATGCATACCTTTAGTTTGTGTCAAAGGATTCTGTCCATTTTGAAAAAAAACCACTTCATGTCAAAATTACCATTGGTGCTTTTATCCCAATTTGGTAATTTTGACTAATGCTCATTTTTTACTAGTCCAATGGCAAAAAAAATAATTTTTTTTTAAATACCACATGATAGAAAAATCACCACTAATATTTTTGTCATGAAGTGGAATTTTTGATAGAGGATGGAAATGGTACACAAATTCCTTAGATTAAGTTAATTGATTGACTATTTATTATTGGTGTGATGTTTGATGTGTTTGCTTAGGTAGTGTGTCAAAATTGGGTGTTTATATTTTACCATATTAAGATGTGATTTCTATGAAATTGCATTAAAAATAAGTTTTAGGAACCCAATTTTGATATTGTGATGCTTGCTAATATATTGGAATGCTATAATGAAGAAATGATTACAATTGAGGTTTTTTATTGTTCAATGTAATTTTTGTATGTGTGCCTCAAATTTGTATGCCTTGGACTATTGTATTATGGGTATCTAAATATTCATGTCTTATGTGCCCCATGGGTTCCTCCTCAAGAATTTTTTCCAAA
This sequence comes from Wollemia nobilis, assembly GCA_028583015.1. Taxonomy (NCBI): domain Eukaryota; kingdom Viridiplantae; phylum Streptophyta; class Pinopsida; order Araucariales; family Araucariaceae; genus Wollemia; species Wollemia nobilis. The sequence continues at coordinate 1,216,993 of JAQPPZ010017244.1, forward strand.
TATTATTTGGGGAGAAGTCTTGATGTGAGGGGATGATTGGATAAAATACAGAGATATGTTTTGAAGGAAAAGTGAGCTAGAGTGGATATGGTGGGTTTTAAAGGGGAAAGGGAGGCAAAATGAAATCATTTTCACTATGTAAATTTGGAAAGTTGTATAGCTCATGTGAAATAGGCTAGATATTGATCGAAAACAATGAGAGACCTATTCATTGTGCTAAATTGGTTCGAGGGACAATGTCAAAATTGAAGAATATTTTTTGGGTAAGACCACAAATCGAGTATCATTTTTTTGTTTTTTTTGGAGATTGAGTTAAATTTTCTAGTGGTGTTTTTGTCACTTGTGGTGAATTTACCAATGGTATTTTTTTCGCTTGTGGTAATTTTTCCAAGGTGATAAAAATGGCTTAGAATGATTGTCTTAGATTATGTAGCATATATGATGAATCTAGAGTTTGATCAACCACTTATGATAGTGTTGGTTGATAAATGGTATATAGAGACCAACACTTTTAGGTTACCCATCGGAGAGATGAATGTGACTCTCAAGAACATGTGTTATATTCTTCATGTCCCTATGTGAGGAGTTCTAATATATCTTGGAAAGAATGACAAGATTGGGAGGGATATATTCATGAGGAAAGAGAGGTATGTAGGGATAATGATAGGATTATGCATCAATGATGCATACAAGGGGAATCATATAGATAAAACTACAACACTACTATATTATCTTATGTCTAGGATTCTTATGGAAGACATGATCCGATAGACTCTTCCTTAGGTATGAGGAGAGGTGATAGCTAGTTTGTGAGAATATGGAATTATCTATGCATGAGATCCAAATATTTTAGCTAAATAATATTAGACACTATATTGGTTGGTTTACCAAAATGGAAGAGGCTGATATAGGTGGGTAGATGATGGTAAGGATTTGGTTTTGATGAGAAAAATTAGATTACTAGATGATAGGTGATGATGCTACAAACTTTATTGATATGACCATATGGTGTGCTAGTGTAGGGGTATTGAGAGGATACCTACATTGTGAGAGATGTGGGTTTAGAAAATTACTCAATATAGGTTGTTCAACCCTCTTAATCCATTCACTTTTATTGAGGTGAATGTGGATAATCCTAATATTTTTGATCCAACTATACATGATCATGGGGCGGTGGAGGGATATGTGCGATGATAGAACAAATTTTTCCTATCTTGATTGACACTAGTAGAGATTCTAGTAGAGCAATATTTGGTAGTTGAAGAGATAGCCAAGACTCTTAGGGACATATGGTAGTAGTTAGGGAGATATTTTTAATATAAATGGGCTCTAAGGTAGGAGGTTGGTAATGAGATCTTCTTTCTGGATATCTAAAGTTTGTTTCTATTCAATATGGGTTAGAGATCCAATGAAGGTCCTATTCAATATTCCAATTGTAGTAGGTTGAATGAAAGGTCTCATTTGGAAGACTAAAGAAGCTATAATTTTTAATACCTTGGTGAGGTATTAGGGAGAAATGAGGAGGTATGGTAAACCTAATTATTAGAGATTAAAATAAGACCATTAAAGGAGTGCCTATGAGAAATCATTTGAGAAATTTACTACCAAGGAGAACTGCATGATAGTAAAGAACTTGGAACAATTATCATCATCCAAAAAAATGCCCAAGAGAGAAATATTTGGTAAGAAATTAGTCAAACTTCAGAATACCTCAATACTTTCATATTCTTGAGAAGATGACCTAGATTAAAGTTAGATAAGGACACTTAAGGAGAAAGGATCCAAACACTACTACCAAATCTAGAATATTTGAACACAACATTTGAAGGCTAGAAAGCTCATTCGAAAATAGAGGTTTGCTAAATATTAAGTAGAATACTAAAAGGTTCTTGAAGGAAACCTCGACTATGATTTGGGAGAATTCCCTACCAAAATTTTGAGTTTCAACAATAGTATTTTAGTGTAGATATTAACTATGAAAGAGATAGCAATCAAGGCAACATTACTAGCCATAGTAACTTCAAAATTTACAAAGTCAATCTTGAAGGTTAATAAAGTCACCTACTATAATTTATGGGTAACAAGTTAGATGTTTTTTCGAGCTACAAAAATGTGAGTTAAAGAGTTTTTTATAACATCCAAATAGAGTTGAAAGTTCATCTAGTTAAATGCAACAATAAGGTGAGTCTAACCACCTATTAATCCTTCATCTAAAAAGAATATTAAGGTAAGAAACTTGGGTGCAATTAGGTTCATTATTTGAAGTTTAATTTTGGTTATTATCTAGTTCCATTAAGCACCATTTTAAGTTCTTTAAAAGTTGCAAAGTGAAGGTTGCATATTATAGTCTTCAAAGGGAGTGAACAAGGAAGTGCAAAAGGAATTTTCTTTTAAGGTTTATACCTGCATATTAAAATAGATTTTAGATATATGTCTTCCTATTATTCGGTTACAATAAATAAGACTACATTAAGCTACATAAGTTATAGTGCATTTAGTAGCAATTACTAGTGCATGATTTAAGGTTAATTTGAAGGAGTAATAAGGTGAGATCAATATTACACTATACTAGTTCTTAAAATATTTTTTAACATGCACTAAATACATCAAGTTATAGTGACTCAAGGTGCACTAAGTATTTTAAGTTATAGTAAAAAATAGTGCATAGTACGATTTACTTTGAGGGTTAATCTATAGGAATAATAAGGAGAAACTATTACTACACTATATTAGTTATTCAAATTTCACTAAGGATTCGTAGTTAAGGTGAACATAAGTGCAAATTTAAAGCTCTAAAAATTAGTTACATAGTTAATAGCTTGGACTCATTGGTATTAAAATTATCCAAGTTAGAGGATAGTGTTGTCTAAGAAGAAAGGTAACAACACATTGCTCTCAAGGATTAGAGCGAGTAATCACCATATCAAAGAAGCAAAAGAAAAGCTTGATGGTGATTAGTCATATTGCTCATATTTTGTAATCCATAATTTAATATTTATTCACAAGTAGTGCAGATAATATTGTTGATTGCAACAATTTAATGTTATCTTATCGAATGTATCTTAACCAAAACATTGTAAATTCATATTTATATATATTTTTGGCAATTAAAATAATTATTTCTTCATCAATAGATATTGTCATATGTATGTTTATGGGTGAATCCATAACGGTTGGTATTCAAAGTCAAGTTTGATAAAATTTCCTAGTCAATCTAATTTTTTTTAGATCATGTTTTTTTTGTAGTTATTTTGGCTTTTCCCTCATCTTTGGCCATCCTATAAATACACCTCTTTGGCTTATTTTCGGTGCTTTACATGACCTTTGAATTTTTTCTAACTACACTACTACGTGATCTGCCCTAGCCACCCACTTCCCCACATATTTTGGCATCACTTTGACGTGTTCTAGCACTGATCTACCAATTTACAGACTTGCTCAGCAGTTTTTAGCTCTCTTATGTGGCTTTTAGATGTGATATATTGATTTAACACCTGTATCAAATTCCCACTATCCCTCTCAATGTTGGTTTGGCTATTTTCCACATTATTTTGATACTATTTTAGCTTATTGTTGATTAAGCTATTTTACCTCACCATTGTGCTACTGTGTTGTTTTGAAATTGTTCTTCAATTTCAAACCCTCAAATTGCTACTTCCTAGCTTCTCGATATAGATTCCCTCTTTTTCATCAATGATCTACTCTATCATGTATTTTTAGGTACTTTTTTGCTGACTCGAGTCTTACTTTTTTGGCCTTGTTGACTTCGACATTGCTTTTTCTACCACTCTTTTTTGGCATGTAGGCCTTGCTTTTCGAGCATTATTGATTGCTACACTCCTCTTTCGACCATGATTCCACCTCTTTCCATGATGATTCCAGCCTCTTCGCACTGGTATTCTAATTTTTGGGCCTGAACTACCATTTTCAGTGTGATTCATCATTTTTCCAATGCACATACCTATTATGGTGGTAAAAATTAATATTTTTCCTAAGGTATTGTAAGTTTTCTAGTTTTTCTCCATTTTTTGGTCATCCCTTTTCTTTTTCGGTGTGCACATGTATTTTTTTTGTCACAGCAATTGTGGAATTTAACCCACATCTCCAGTGTTACAACTCTTTTGATCTTTATATCTCCTACTTATGTTTTTATGAGATAGCTAGCTTTCACTAGCTATCCCTGATCCTACTTCTATAATACTCACTACTCTCCATTGATGTCACCTTACCTCTAACTCCTCTTGTGCCCTTAACTTTCTTGCCTACCGCATCAATCGTTGTGCTACCTTATTATGTTCATGTCCTAAAACCACTCTTGCCACCTTTTCATGTGTTGAAAACCATGTCTTTTATCCAACCTAATAGTATACTCCTTGTTTTCCTAACTTTCTATGCCCTATCAGTCCACGAGAGAGGGTAGAGGTAGGGTGATGTCAATGGAGGGTAGCAAGTATAGTGAAAGTAGGGTTAGGTATAGCCAATAAAAGCTAGATATCTTGTAATAGGGGATGCGCAAGATATAAATACCGGAAGGGCTATAACAATGAATATGTGGGATAAAACCCATAAATATTTTGATAAAAACAAAAGATACACGCACATCATAAAATCAAAGGGATGTCCAAAAAATGGAGAAAAACCAAAAAGCTTACAACACCTTAGGAAAAATATTGATCTTTACCATCGTAATACATATGTGCATCAAACAAATGATGAATCACACTAGAAATGGTAGTTTAGGTACGAAAAATGGTAGATTAGCATAGAGAGGTTTGAATAATAATAGAAAGAGGTGGAATCATGGCAAAAAGAGGAGTGTAGTTCTTGAAAACACCCAAAAAGTAAGGCCTACATGCTAAAAAAAAGTGGTAGGAAAATCAAGGCCTTAGTCAACAAGACCGTAAAAGTAAGGCCTGACTCGGCAAAAGGGTTCTTGGAAACACGTGATAGAGCATATCATTGATGAAAAAGACCAAATTGATACCATAAATCTAGAAAGCATAAATTTGAGGAAACAAAATAGTAGAGTGACATTGAAATAGCAAAGTGACATGATGGTGAGACAAAATAGTTGGATCAAGAACAAGTTGAAAGAGCAATAAAAGAACGTAGAAAATAATTGGATCAACACTGAGAGGTACAGTGGGCATTTGATAAAGGTGAAAAAGAAGCAGATCATATCTTAAAGTCGTAGAAGAGAGTTAAAAACTATTGAGTAGGGTTGTAAATCAGTAAATTGACACTAGAGCATGTTAGAAGGATGTTAGAATACATGGAGAAGTGTGTGGCTAGGGTAGATCACATAGTAGTGCAATGAGTGAAAGTTCAAAGGCTATGTAAAGCACCGATAACAAGCTGAATATGTTCATTTATAAGAAGATATGGTCAAATATGAGCAAAAAGCCAAAATTACTGTAGAAAAGCATGATCTAAAAAAAAAATTCAAGATTGCCTAGGAAATTTTTGTCAAACTTGATTAACTACAAAATTTTGTCAAATTTTCCTTCCATTTTGAATGTTTTGGAGTCCAATGCTTCTATGGTGGGGAGGGATGATAGGGATTAGTCATATTGTTCACATGTCATATTGTTCACATTTTGTAATCCGTCATTTAATGTTTGTTCACAAGTAGTGTGGATAAGATTGTTGACTGCAATAAATTAATGTTATCTTATCCAATGTATATTATCCAAAATATTGTAATTTCCTATTTATATATGTTTTTACAATAAAAATAATCAAATATTCATTGATAAATCTTGTCGTGTGTATGCTTTTGGGTGAATCCATAACAAAGCTTTAGAAATCTATCTTCATTTATCTTTAAGTTATACAATGAGGAGCTTCCATATCAAAGGAGAAGTATAACATAAAATAGAGACAAAGAACTCTCAATAATTTGGTGTAAAATAAGGTGTTATATATATGTTACAGTGATTTCCCATATCTCTCATAAATATGATGTAATATAGAGTGTCCCAAGACACTAAAGGCAGTAAGTATCCTACGACCATGATCTACTAAAACATAGAATATAGAAAATGTGAGCTGAACTAGGGCACACAAGCATCGGTTAGGGGTGTCTAAAGACACCATCTTCACTAGCTTATCCAGTGCCCATTATTGCATCAACCTATTACACAAGTACCTACATAAGGATAAAGGCAATGGTAGATAATAACAAGTGGTATATTAAGAAGAAAAATGAAGGTGCAATACTTAGTAAGGCGGTCGAGTGAAAGCACCACATTCTACCACTGAAGCTCCATAGGACCACCACTCCATCACCCTTGGTACCTCATAATTGGAGCCAACCAGCATTCTCAAGTAGAACAATTTGCAAGAAGAAAATCATTCATTGTAAAAAGAGCGAAGCAAGCTTGCATATGGTTGGATTGAATAGACAATGAGAAGGTATTAAGCATAATTTTTTATATTCTGAAGAGAGTGTGCATGCAAAGGATATATCTACACTTATCTTGAAAGAGGAAGGAATATTATATCACTTGGAACAAAGGGCTCACTACGCTCTTATCTCCAATGCTCAAGAAATGCATTAATTCATGTAACACTTCTCATCATAGTCCTAACATCCAAGGAACTTCAATGCCTAGCAAGGAGAAGCTAATCTTGTTCCAAATGATTTAAAATGCTCCACAAGATCCAAAAAAGCTTGAGAAAGACACTTAAGTAATGCCTACTACCACCTGTCACTCACTTCATGAAGTAGAAGCTTACATATAGCCTCTAGACAAGAAACACACAACATGTGAGAAAACGAGTGAGTGAGTAAATGAATAGAAGAAAATAATTTTATAGCAAGCATTAAGTGAAGTGCATTTGAAGCCTAAATTCAAGGATTCAAAGGTGCATTTAAGATTTTTATAAGAGAAGGACCACTGAGTTTGTTATAAATTAGTAAGATATTAGTGCTCACAATCAATGCTCATATTAAATAAAATTCAACACGAATTCAAAGGAAAAATTGCACTTACTTTCTTTCATTAAAGTTTAAAATGGAGGTATAAGGAAAAATATATCACTAAGGTTTAAATAATTAGAGTAGATATAACATTATATAAAGTAATAAAATCAAAAGTGCTTAAGATATCTCTCTATATATATATATATTTATATTTATATATATATTTACATGGTGGAATTGGTAGTCGCCACGAATCCGAGCAGGTTTTTCAGCTTTTATGGCCGCCATAGTATTCTACATTGTCCGCCCTGGAATCCGCCACACAGATATTATTTTAGTACACCTCTATAAATGCCATGCCACAATAATTTTAAACCTTTTACGCCACTGAAAGCACCAGGAAAGGGACAAGCATTCAGTTCGACGAGGCTCGATATTTGAATCTTGGACCTTCACAAAAGTGTATAATATTAAGGGATAATTCATGAAGTATTATATTTGAAAATAATTAAGTAGGAGAAATAAGGGTTTCTACTTTATACACTAAGAAATTATATTGCAAATATTATTAATTTCTAATATTCCAAAAATTAGGGAGTTATAAGGTATGCTACATCAAACATAAAAACTTGGAATTTAGAAATAATGGATATTAAGGGATATAAAAATAAGTTCATTATTTATTTAATGAGTTGTAATTATTTACTTACATTTGTATCATACTCATATAAAAGGGATAAAATAAATCCAACCATAGAACTTCAAATTAAGTGCATAGTTCATTAGGAGAGATAGGGTGAAATAAAAGTTGATTATTGTTACTTACAAAACACTACAAAATTAACTGAAAAGTGAACTATTATTTACTAAGCACTTTATTAAGCTTATAGATTATTCTAAATCACTAGGGAGACATAAGGAGTTCTACAAAATCAAATTAGAAGCTTTGGAAAATTACTCCTCGTGGAAAATCAAAGTGAGGGCAATTTTAATAGTTGAGAAGCTTTGGAAAATTATCAAAGGAATAACTACTAAACCTAATTTAAGTGATACATAGATTCAAAAATTTGAAGAGAGTGATGGAAAAGCATTAATTATAATAGTGTTTTCCATAACAAATGAAATACAACCTTACATCAGTTCAACAAGAACATCTACAAAATATTGGAAAACCTTAGAAAATATATTTGAAGGGAAAAATAAATCTACTATCCTAAATCTTCAAACTCAATTACATTCCTTGAAAATGAATAGTGGAAAAATATAGAACTATTCCTATGGAAGGTAGCATATATTAAGGGAAAATTATGAACTTTAGGAGAAAAAGTTGAAGAAAAATTTCTTGATCAAGTAACCATGAGAGCACTTCCAGATAGCTACAAGCATCTAGTTACATATTTACAGGTTCTAAGTAAAGATACTTTATTTGATGAGCTAATCAACATTCTTCAATATATGAGGTAGAAAGCATAGTGAAAGATGAAATGACCAACATTGCATTGGTTTCAAAATATACTCCATAGGAAAACATAGCCTCATCCTCAAAAGGACGAAGACCTTGGAAAAACAAATATTCTCATGTATCCAAGAGAAAAGGTCATAACACTAATTACTATAGATTCAATCCCAAAAATAAAAACTAGATAAATCAGATAAACTATGGAAGCCAATAAATAGGGTATTCTAACCAAGGTAGTATCAAGATCAAAATAATCCTTATTAGTAATAATTTTAGTGATCATACAATTATCCTCAATTGGAATATTGAGAAGAAAATCATAAGGGACACTTAGCTCAAAGAGTTGAAGAAATTGAAGAACTAGATCCTAAAAAATATAATGAAGTAAAAGCTCTCTCAGTTGAGATAGCATTTTATGAAGACACTAATTACTTGCTTGAATAGGATAGACAATAGATAAGGAGAATTCAAACTCCAATATCATATATAAGATCCATATTGAAGACTAATGTCTTCAATACCAAAATAATGTAACAAAGGGGGTGTTACAGTATATTACATCACTTTGGTCATGTAAATGTACCACCTCTGGTACATAAATAGAGTAGGACTTTACTTTAGAGTAAAGTTAGTTAGTTACTTCAAGTATTATAGTAAATTCACAAGTGTCAAAGGTGCATGTTGTAAATGTACAAGGAGTCCACTTGTACATCAGTTAGATAGGTAGAGTAAGGGGTAAGTAATCTATCTTCCTATATAAACATAAGTAGATATAGTTTGTGTGTAGTAGTGTGGTACAATGTATTCCTTTCATATATTTTCATGGAGTGTTCATGTCCTCCATTATATAGCATTATACTATGTTTATCACTTCCATTAATGGCATATTTCTGAGTTATTTGCAGATATTCATATTATTATTTTCCTACATATTATTGTGTCATTAGTTTATAATTATCTCAAATTAGTTATCTTGCATCTTGTGGTTGCATTCTCTGCACTACTATGTCATTAAAAGCTAACAAATATTGCTTTCCATATGACCTTTGGATTATTATCTTGCCACATATACAATACTCTTAGACTTCTAACATGATACATGTACATATCTTGCACATCCCAATATATCATATAATATAATTTTCTCTAACATCCCTTGTAGTACATTATTTTATGTGGACTTCTCTTTATCTACATAGATGATTCCAAAATATCTAAATTTTGTTTTGACCAAGTACTTCTGTAAAAATATCTACAATTTGATCTTTAGTAGCCACATGTTTCAATTGTATATGATGATTTTTAACATAATCCCTGATAAAATGGCACTGGAATCTAATGTGTTTTGTTATTTTATGAATCATTGGATTTTTTATTAGATTAAGTACTCATTGGTTATCACAATTTATTATTCTAGTAGTTATTTTGATTCCCATATCTGAAAATATGTATTATAACCAATGTGCTTCATAAACTACATAATTTGCTACATGATATTATGCTTGTATAGATAAATGTGCTATTGCATGTTTTTTATTGTACCAAGAAATAGGTCTAGAACCAAGATAGAAAACATAGTCTGATGTAGATTTTTTGTCATCTATATATTTGACTAAATTAGAATCTAAATATCCCTATAAGCAGAATTCACTGCCATCCTTTTTATATGTTAGTCTATATTTTGTAGTCTTTCTAATATGCTGTAGTATTCCTTTTGTGGATTTCCAATGACTTTATCTAGGTTCTTGCATAAATCTGGAATGATAATTTACAAAAAAAACTATATCTGATTTGGTATTTGTTAAATATAAATAAATCCTAATTAATTGATGATAGATAGTGGCTAAGATGATAGGTGTCTCATAATATCTAGATAATTGTAATTCTTTATCCATAGGAGTGTCTTTGGGTTTACAAATTTTTGTCTTGTATTTTTCAAGTAATGATTTTGCATACTTTATCTATGTTATTGTGATATTGTTTTCATTTTGATAAATTTCTATACCAAGACAATACTGAATAAGACACAAATTTGTCATTTCAAAATCCTTTTCTAGATCCTTTTTAATTTTATCTATCAAAATTTTCAAGCTTCTTGTTATTACTATTTTATCAACATATACTATAAGTATTATTCTATCTCGCCCAAAGTTTTTTCTATAGAGATTTAAATATGATAAACTTATTTTAAAATTGTGATATAATAAATGATTATTAATATTTATATGCCATGATATTGGTGCTTACTTTAGACCATAAAAGAAATTTTTAGCTTGTAAACCTTTTATTCCTATCCTTTGATCACAAATTCTTCTAGTTGTGACATATACACATTCAAAAAATACACATTTTACATCTATTTGATAAATTTTCCATCCATGATGTGATTCTAAAGCACAAATTATTTAATTAGTAATCATTCTTGATGCTGGTGCAAAATTTTCTTCATAATCTATTCCTTTTGTTTGAGTATATCCTTTTACAACTAATCAAGTTTTGTATTTTTCAAGAGAACCATCTGCTTTGTATTTTATCTTGTAGACCCACTTACATCCTACTACTTTATTTCCTTGTGGTAGATCAACCAAATTCATTTTTTTTTTTTCATTAACATTGCATATTCTGATTCCATGGCTACCTTCAACTCTAGATGCCTTAAAGTATTTAGAGTAGTTGTAGGTTCTGTTACAAAACTTATCAATCCCCCATTCATTCTCATTAAGATATGAGTTTGAGATCTTGTAACCGTGAGATCTAGAATTTGCTCTAGTTTTGAGACCTTAAGTATATCTCTAAGATATCTAGGTTCTTTTCTTTGAAGTAAATTAGCAGTCTCTACATTATCTATTTTTCATCATCTACGTTTGATTTTGAGTTTTCACTTGATGGTTCTTATTTTGAAAAATTTAAAATTATTCCTAAATGAATCTTTTGTTCTTTAATAAAATTTTTGTTTCCTTCATAAAATACAACATCTCTACTTATGCATATTTTATTTTTTGTAGGACCATTCATTTTGTAACCTATTGAATTATCATCATAACCAATAATTATTCTGAACATAGTTTTCTCATCTAGTTTAGTTCTTTGCTTTGGAATATGCATGTATGTCTTACATCCAAATATTCTCAGTTGTTCTATTGTTGGATTTTGTCTTGACCATACATCTTAAAGAGTAACATTTTTTAGCATCCTTGTAGGTGATATATTTTATTGGTATACAACTATTTTAACTACTTTTACCTAATATTGATGATTAATATGGACTTCCTTTAGCATACAACAAACCATTTTCATAATTGATCTATTTGTTATTTTTGTAATACCATTTTACTATGGTGAATATGATGTGGTAATTTGTATTTTTATACCATTGGCTTCTAATAGTATGTCAGATTCTTTTGACAAAAAATCACCTCCTATATCTTAATGAATATTCTTAATTATTTTTCTTGGTTATTTTTCCACCAATACTTTGAATTGTTTGAAACAATTGAATGCTTCATATTTGAATTTCATAAAATACACCCACATTTTTCTAGAGTAATCATCAAAAAATAGTTGAAAATATATGTCCTCCAATACTAGTAACATTCATTGGACCACATAAATATGTATATATTAATTCCAATAGTTCTGGAGTTCTATGTTGATGAAGTTCAAAAGGTATTCTATGTTGTTTTTTGCTAGACATTTTGGACAAATTGTAGATTCCCATGAATGTTAGGTAAAACTTTGACCATTTTATGTTTACTTATATAATTTAATGAACATGCACATATGTGTCATAGTATTTTATACCAAATTTCTCTTGTTTATAAAATCCCTACTGATAGAGACATATTTGATAATGTATGCAACATAAACAAACTTTTTTTATAGGAAACGTTAGCTATAAATATTCCCTATTTGGTAATAAGATATTTTTATCTTTAATATTTTTAAATTCAACTTCCAAGGTTTTATCCATTAGTTGAAAGACTGAAAGAAGATTAGTCGTTAATCTAGGTACATATAGTACATTTCTAATTATTCCTTTTTCATTTGATAGATCAATTAAGACATCTTCTACTCCTTTGACATCATAAGTAATACTATTTGCTAGCATAATTGATTTTTCATATTTCTCTTAAAAATTGAATCTGTTATTTATTTCTAGTCATATTCCTACTCTTTCCAGAATCAATATACCAATATTTCATGATACGTTCCTTTCGAGTTGAAATCCTTATTTATCCCTAGATAAATAGTCATTTAAATATGGTATTTTCAAATTTTAAATTTTTCTAAACTTTTGATGTAGAAATCCTTTTAACTCCCTACTAAGTTAAATTTACAAAATTTCAAATTAAAAATATATATTTTTTAAAACTTTAAAAAACGTAAAATCTAAATTTATTCAAATTCTAAAATTTTATTGAGGAATATTACATTATTGGTTATATTATAATTTTCTCCCATGGTACCATCATGTTATAATTGTAAATATGTACTAGATTAGGGTTGAGTCTATAGTGTAAAGGTGTGATTTCTATTTCTTCTAATATGGAGGGTAGTACGACTAGAAATTCCTCTATGGAGGTTGGTTTTGCTACTTCTCTAGGCTATTGAGCTTGTTATCCATTGCTCTAACCAAATTCAATACATCCTTTATTTGGTCATTTAATTGACCAAAATGTTAGGTGCATTCTCATAAATTACCAATGGATTAACTGCTGGAATATTACCAATGGGTTGGGTATAGTCACATATGGAAATAGAGGCATAGGAGGTCTAGGGGAAATCCTACCACACTGCACTAAATAATTTTCAACCTGAATAGCCTTTTCATATGCATCAGGTAATGTATTGATTCCCATAGTTTGGATGCTCATACCTATATCAGAACTCAAAGCTCTCAAGAAATACAAAAAAGTAGATTGTGCATTTGGCCTTACCTCCATGGGTATTCTATCCCAAGTCCTTTGGAATCTAAAATTAAAATCTGTAATCTGCTCATTGGGATCTCTTTTGATGGTAGTCAACTACTCCATAAGTGATAAACTATCTGTTTTATCCTCAAACTGCTTGATCAACTTATCAACCAAGTCATCCCAGCTTGCAATGGTGAGAATAGGAAGGCTTATAAACCATTGAAGGGCTTTACCCTTAAAAGAAGATACCAACAACCTCACAACCACATTGTATTTAATCACATTATGTAGTAAGCATAAATTTGCCATGTCTTGAAGATTTTCCACAAGAGTGATTGAGTTTTCCCCAGTATAGTAAGGCAATGCCTTAATTACTGATACTAGAATATCATCATGTATTTTTAGGGCCAATGGACTTCCCTAATTAAAATAAGGATAGAATCTAGGTGGTTGTTGAGCCATGAATGAAACAGGAATAGTAGACACACCCCTCAAAAAATGACACACCCCTTCATCTTCTTGAACTGTTACTTGTAGACACACCCCTCAAAAAATGAGGATGTAACTAACAATCTGGTCCTTTTAACTAGCAGAGTTGCCAGGTGTGTTTTGTAATGCTTCAATAAGCAAATAATAGTCAAGAAAAACACCAAATATTAACTATTTTATAACCAGGATCTGTGCAAATTTTTCACAACAAACTGCATATCTGTCCCACCAGGTGTGCCAAAACTGTTGATAAATTTTGATCCTCCTACTCTAATTTATTAACGGTTGCACCATTTCAAAATTCTAGTGTTATGTGATGCATAAGTTCATGTTTGTAGTTGATGGAGTTGAGCGATACATGTAAATTTTGGTGCCTGCTTCCCGTTCATATTTTAGCACCTGCTTCTCGTTCAAAATATAGTGTCTGCTTCCCGTTCAAAATCTAGCACTTGCTTCCCATTCAAATTCTAAAACCTGCTTCATATTTAAAATCTGACGCCTGATTCCCATTCAAAATCTAGCACCTGCTTCCCATTCAAAATTTGGCACCTGTTTCCCATTGAATTTTTTTTGACTATTTTTAATTTTTATCGGTGCAGTTATTTAATTTTTCCTATATGTGCGCTGTTCACTTTTCAAAGTGTAACTATTTTAACCATGTAAGTGAAATACATTATGCAACCTTATAAAATTGGGTGCAGCTATAAATTTAAGTGCAGTAAAGTATGTAATTGTTGTGTGCAGTTTTAGTTGTAACTGTTGTTTGTAGTAAAGTATGTAACTGTTGTTCCTAGTTTTAGTTGTAAATACTATTTCTAGTTTTAGCTATAACTGTTGTGTGCAGTTTTGGTTGTAACTGCTATTTTTTTTTTTTGAAAAAATGAAAAACTTGTATTAATACAAAGAACAGTTACAAACGGGAAAGAACACATCCCGACCAAGAGCAAAGAGCAACACAACAAGTGCAGAGCACAGAGACAACACTTTCCAACACAAGGCAAAGAAGTCAACAGGGCGCGAAAAAGCGACATGTCGCGAAATCGCGACATGTCGCGATATCGCGACAGTCAACCCCGTCTCGACCGCATCAGCGCCACTAGTCGCGAAATCGTGACAGCCAGAGCCCTCGGCATCCGATCGCCAAAAGAGTCGCGAAATCGCGACGACAGCTCCCTCCAGCGGCCCATCGGCAAAGGTGTCGCGAAATCGCGACTAGAAAACCAAATAGCTCCAACACGCCAAAAAGGTCGCGAAATCGCGACGGAATGTCTCCAAGTCGCCCAGCCAGCAAAAGCGTCGCGAAATCGCGACGAGTTATCCATTTGACTCCCTGGCCGCAAAAGTGTCGCGATATCGCGACAGTTTTCCTCCAAACCGCTTATGTGCCAAAAGTGTCGCGATATCGCGACGAAATTACCTTTCAGCTTCCATTCCTCAAAACTGTCGCGATATCGCGACGAGTTTTCCATTTGACTCCCTGGCCGCAAAAGTGTCGCGATATCGCGACAGTTTTCCTCCAATCCGCTTATGTGCCAAAAGTGTCGCGATATCGCGACGAAATTACCTTTCAGCTTCCAATCCTCAAAACTGTCGCGATATCGCGACGAATTTTCCACTTTGCTCTTCATCTTCAAAAGTGTCGCGATATCGCGACAAGTTTTCCAGTTGTCATCACCTTGCCAAAACTGTCGCGATATCGCGACGGTTTTTCTTTGCGGCCTCCACACAGCAAAAATGTCGCGATATCGCGACGGATTATGCACTTTACTCCAATTAACAAAAGAAGTCGCGATATCGCGACGGCTGACCTCCATGTCAACCCTGCGCCAGAAGCGTCGCGAAATCGCTACAATTTCCAGCCAAAGGCCGCGATGGCGCACCAAGTCACGAAATCGCGACAACTTCCCACTCAGAGCCTCAGCATCAAAACAGGTCACGAAATCGTGACAATATCTCTCCAAGGGTCGCGATAGCGCGACATGTCGCGAAATCGCGACATGTCGCGATTTCGTGATAGAAACCCGTCGAAGGCCGCGAAGGCGCAACCTGTCGCGAAATCGCGACAACTTCCAACTTGAGGCCGCGACGGCGCTACAGGTCGCGATATCGCGACAAAAAACTCCCTTAGCAAAAAAAACTCTGCACATTATTTCAGAAATCGTTCAAGGCCTTGTCTAATCTCTGCATCCTCCACAGGCATATCACTGTGCAGCTGCATCCCAACCTCCCTCTCAGCACCCATCTTAGCAAGAAAATCGGCCACCTTATTAAGATCTCTATTCGCATATACTGGTATCACATCATCTAATTCCCTCCAAAGCTCTTTGATTTGGGAGACCAGAATCCGCAACCTCCAAGCTTTCGAGGCAAAGTTCCTCATACAATCAAGAGCGCCCACCAGGATTTGAGAATCAGACTCAATAATTATCTTCCTGTGCCCCTGTTTGACAGCCCAGATGGAGGCAGATTTAATAGCAAAGGCCTCGGCTTCATTGTTTGTGGCACATCCCAGACCCTGCAATTCCCAATAGAGCACTGACCCAGCATGATCACGGCACACAACTCCAATTCCAGCACTACCCGGATTGCCTTTTGCAGCTCCATCAGTATTGATCTTGATCCAGCCTTCTGGGGGAGGTTTCCAACTACCTCTCACCTGTCTCTCTTGATCAGCAGCTCCCTCTTCAAGAGGCTCAGAAGCAGACTGGTTTTCCTCCTCAGCATAAATGGCAACCGTTTCCACTACTTTGCTCCAGATGACCTGCCATATTCCATCTAACGAAGAGAAGGTTTCACGAAAAATACGGGCATTTCTCTCCAGCCACACCTGCCACCAGATAAAAAGTAAACCAAGTTCCCAACCAATTCGAAGAGCTTTAGATTGAAATCTACCTCTTTTCCAGCTTTCCCATAAATTGGTCCGAGTCAAGTCTCCGTTAGCCTGAAGTTTAAAGTGGGAGAACCAGCGTTGCCAAATCTGTCGTGTGAAAGGACATTCAAACATTAGATGATCAGCAGTTTCCTCATTCTTGTGGCATAACACACACTGAGAAGGACCAATGATGCCTCTGATTCTGAGATTGTCAAAGGTTAGAATTCCATTGTGCATAAACTGCCAGGCGAAGAAGTTCACTTTCGGCCAGCCCTTGGGATGCCATATCTTTCTCCAATCTTGAACCGAAAAAGAGTGTGGGGGGGGCTCTGGAAGGATCATATCATATCCCTCCTTCACAGTATAAACCCCAAGGTTCCCATAGCCCCATGCTAGTTCATCCTCTTCATCTCTCCCAGTAAGAAACCGTTCTGACAAAATTTTTTTCAAAGTAGGTGCCAGCTCCGGGGGGATTGGAATTGGCCACTCATCCAGCCGCTTGAACTTTTTGATCTTGTACTCCCCCAATTGGCTGGTATTAAAGTAGCTCTCAATTTGGATCCATCCCTTATCTTCTATAGCAGATTTTATCGGTTGCAATTCAGGAAACACAACAATGATGGGTGGATTCTGATCCCAGGAATCAGTCCAGAACCGGGCCTTCTCCCCTCTCCCCACTTTCCAGAACAATTGATCTTTGATAAGTTGAGATCCAAGCTTGAGAGCCTGCCACACTAATGAACCATTACCCTCCAGAGGAAAGCGGCCCAAATCATTGGGATGAGCAAAACTCAAATATTTACTAGAGAGGATTCTGCTGAAGAGGGACATTGGCTGGGAAATCCACCTCCAGTACAGTTTGCCAGCTAAAGCCTTATTGTTAACCTTGGAGCTTCTTAGTCCCAACCCTCCTTTTTCCTTGGGCTGGGTAACCTTATCCCAACCAACCAAGGCCCATTTCCTCTCTCCTTTGGCACCTTCCCATAGAAAACTTCTAGCCATTTTGTCCAGCTCTTTCCAAATAGAATGTGGGGCAGCCAGGATGGAGAATTTATAAGTTGGCATGGCCTGTATAACTGACTGCAAGAAAGTTAGTCGGCCCCCATAGCTTAACCATCGATGAGACCAATGATTCATTCTATCTTTGATACCATCCAAAAGGTCCTTCCAAATATCAATTTTTAGTTTTTTGAAATGTAGAGGAACCCCCAGGTAAACTACTGGGAGAGAGGTCCTAGTGAATCCCAAGATCTCAATAACTCTGTCCTGTAACCTTTGGTCAAGATTGAAGAAGACCACTTTGGATTTTTTATCATTGATGACTTGGTTAGAGGCCCGGAGGTAGACATTTAGAGTATCTCTGATTCCTCTTGCTTCCCTGAGGCTAGCCACTCCCATCAATCCAGTATCGTCCACAAACTGTAAATGAGTCAAAACCTCTGCCCCGACTTTAATACCTGTTATCAGACCTTGAAGTCTTCTTCTCAAGAAGAGTCTGCCTAATCCTTCAGCCAAGATGAGGAAGAGATAAGGAGAACAAGGGTCTCCTTGACGAAGACCCCGAGAGGCTCCAAAAGGTGGCGAGGGAAGCCCCTTGATTAGAACAGAGTATGAGGGCGTAGAAATACAGCTCATGACCCAATCTATCCAATCCTGAGAGAAACCAAAGGCTACCAACATCTTTGCCAAGAAGTCCCACTCCACCCTGTCATAAGCCTTGGACATATCCAGTTTAATGAACATTCCTTTGTTACCTGATTTGTGCATTGTATGGATAGCCTCCTGAGCAAGGATCACTCCATCCAAGATCTGTCTCCCTTCAACAAAACCCCCTTGCTCTGAGGAAATTATATTATGAAGGAGAGGTTTTAGCCTTTCAGCCATAATCTTAGTGATTATTTTATAAATCACATTGCATAAGGCAATAGGTCTGAAATCAGATATATGAACCCCCCCTCACCTTTTGGAATTAAGGTGATGAAAGTATGATTTAGGGCCTTGAGCATTCTTTTATTAGTTCTGGACTCCTCTGTGACAGCCAAAACATCCTCCGCCAGGGAATCCCAAAAGGCCTGAAAGAACTCAATAGGGAAGCCATCAGGACCGGGCGATTTTCCAGTGTTCATCCCGAAGACCACCTTCTTAAGTTCATCTCTATCAATGGGTCTAAGCAGAGCTTGATTCTCTTCATGAGAGATAATAGAGGGAATGACATCAATAACTTCATTTTGGGCTTCCACATCTTGCTCCATACTTTTCTTAAAGAGTTTTGAAAAATACTCCATTGAGTGGGAATGCATACCAGGAAGAGTGTCAAAAGAGTATCCATTCTCATCTTGAAGGAATTCCATGTTATTCATTTGTCTCCTAGCGCAGGCAGAGCGATGGAAAAATTTTGTATTTCTATCTCCTTCTAATAACCAAGTATTTCTTGCTCTCTGTTTCCAGTAAATCTCTTCTTGATTATCAATGTCCTCAACCGCTTTGCGCAGAGCATCATCCTCGGATTTAAGGTGCTCAGAAATGTTTCCTTCCCTGAACTATTTTTGCACCTCATCCCATCTGGTCAGCAAGGGAGCCCTTTGGAGCTGGAAGTCTGATTTGTTAGTTTGCCTCCACTGCTTCAATTTACACTTGACAAAATGAAGCTGTTTGTGAAATTTGAACATTGCTGTCCCAAAAGGTAGGCGACCTTCTTCCCACCACTGAGGAATTTTCCTTTGGAGGTCCTCTTTTTGCAACCAAAAATTTTCAAATTTAAATGGTTTGTGGTACTGCCCTGTTATAGTCCCTCCCTCCAGCAAAATGGGAAAGTGATCTGAAACTGGGCCTTCCAATATCTGAAATTTGATATTCCATTTAACAAATGCCTCCTCCGAGACCAGAAACCGGTCTAGCTTTACCTTCCTACTGTGTGGCTCTCTTCTCTTGTTAGTCCAAGTAAAGTAAGTGCCAGGGCCTTTGATATCAACAAGGTGAAAGGCCTGGACTTGGGCAATCAGAAGCCTGTCCCCTGGATCCAAAACTGGGATACCACCTTCCTGATCCCTGGTAGATAATTTGGCATTGAAGTCCCCAGCAATAATCCAATCAAAATCTTCCCGGGAGGACCTCATGTTATGAACCGCTTTCCATTGAAGCCGCTGGCCATCAAGGCTTTGAGCCCCATAGAAGTTCGTAATTAAAACCTGCTCAGCTGTAACAATGTTCCTAAAAAGAGATGTGAGAACACCCCTCCAAGCTATATGTTCTATTGCTGTCCATTCCAGAGGGTTCCAAAGAGTAACAATCCCCCCCGAGGCACCTTGAGCAGCCACATCCATATATCCAGCGCCCCTCCATATTCTACTAACAGTTTTACACATAAGATCTAAAGACATTTTTGTCTCCTGAATGAGCAAAAAGTCTGTTTTACTTCTTCCTAAAAGTCTTTGAACAGCAGATTGATGGGTTCTACTGTTTAAACCCCTAACATTCCAAGATTGAATAATCATTGGAAACCTTGGGAGCAATAAGAATCGATTGTTCTCACCGATCCACCATTGATCAGCTTGTCCCCTTGTACTGCTAGTAGATCCTTATTGGATTTTCTGCCCGCCCCTTGGGAATTACTATTTTTAGACCTCTTCTCCACCTGGGTAATCCCTAGAGCTGGTCTTTCTCTGTTCTTTTCTGCACTTCCCATGTTGACATCCTTAATAACTGGCTGTGTTGGGGAGTGGATTACCAATGCCCCTGGGTTTTCTGGCTGCAAAATCTCAGAGGGTTCAATCACCTGTTCTAAGACAGGAGTTGATGAGGGAGAAGTATGAGAGTGGATATTATTATCCTCAACATTCCCATCCACTCCTTCCATGACTTGGTCTTCTTGATCCACAAGGGATTTAAAGATTTCATACCGGTTGGTTGGCTTGAGTTGAGCTTGTTCCTTGCCATTTCTCTTTTTGTTTCTCCTTCGCTTCTGCTGTTCAAAGCCATCTTTCTGGGCATCAGAACCTTGGGGGATGTTATGTGGTTCTTTGACCGGAGTGAACTTACCCTCTCTGGGGCGATTTGGCATTCCAAACGGAGCCTCCGCTTTTGTGCTCAAGATATTCGGGCAGAACCTAGCCAAATGGCCATGCTTATGGCAGACTCTGCATCTAAAAGGTAGGGCTTCATAGTCTAATTGTTGTATCCAGGATTGTCCTGCTAACTCCAGTTCCACCTCGGCTGGTAACGGCTGGCTAATATCCATTTCAACACAAATTCTAGCAAAGACAGCAGTGTTTCCCTCTATGGTATCTTTGGAAACTCCCAAATATCTACCTAGAGAATTACCAATCATCTCAAGAATCTGCTCACCCCAAAACTCCATCGGGAGAGCGTACAGCCGGATCCAAACCGGGACAGCCGTGGGCTCAATGCGAGGATCGAAACCCACTCTCCACGGTTGGACAAATAACCCTGCCGGGCCGTGGCTCCTCTTCTCTGATTCAAATGCTCTGTTTCTATCTGCTAAAGAAGAGAAACTAATAATGAAATACCCGTTGCTTATAGGCCATAAGGAGTACTCACCGATAGGCTCCCAGTTCTGTCTAACCCAGGTATGCAGAAAGTGCAGAGTGGGTCGGATACCCATGAATTTGCAGATCAGGTCATGGGTAGCACGGTAGATGATCGTATCCTCGACCAGCTTTGGTTCTATGACAATCTTAGGTCTGGAAGCGGATTGCGGGAGGCATCCATTAACTCTGTTTGCAGGTGAACCCTTGCCAGCATTCTTGAGAAGCGTTTGGTAAGCACTCCGCTGAGTTTCATCGGAGGAAGACGCAGGAGTTTCTTTTAATATCTCAGCATAAGAGCTCTTTTTCCCATCGAGAGATCCTGGAGGAGACCCCATTGGGCCCTCCCTGGGCACCGAACGAGCCTTCAGAGTAGAACAAATTCAACCCACCAGAGTCCCTGGTTGAATCTTCCCACCAGAAACCCTAGAGCTTCGGCCGACGACTGCTCAAAAATTTTCCCGCCAAATCGCCAGAGCTCCGTTTCGAAAGGTCCTTATCCTATTTTTTTCCTTGTAACTGCTATTGGTAGTAAATTTTGTAACTATTGTAAATGTAGTAAATGTTGTAAAGAGCTGAAATATATCTTACTATAAAGGAATTTTTTTCAAATATTTCAAGGGGTTGATTCCATAACTTGTTAGTCTTGTAATATTATGGGAAGTAATGCAAGAAACTATTTGAGCTGCAACCTATGTATTTTCAGTTTGGTGAGATTGCATGTGACATTGGCCCTTAGTCTACCAACCTTGCCTGTTGTAGTTTGTGCATAAATTGTCTTATGTATTGTATTGCATTATGCCTCTATGGGAGTTCTTTTTAGATCAATCAACCTATCTTATTTTGGTGTATCGCCCTTGTTTTTATTTTTATTTTATCGATCTGATTTACCGTTCCTTTTATTTTTCCTTTCCCTTTTCCTCGGTGAGCTAGTAAGTGTAGTTTATTTTAATTTTATTTTGCTATGTAGTTTTATTTTATGAGGTTCCATTTTTTTTAGTGTGGTTTTATGTTGTAATTTTGGTTGTATTTTTTTTTTTTTTTTTTTTTGAGAGTCAGCTCTATCTGAAGGTTTTTTCCTTTTAAGTAGTCCCACATAAGATGGGAAATCCCATGTTGATGTTGTGTATGGATGCAGTGTAGGGTGTACATATTCAGACATCAGTAAGTATATTATAATGTTCCCCCATGGTACCATCATGGTATAATTGTAAATATATACTATATTAGGGTTGAGTCTATAGTTTAAATGTGTGATTTCTACTTCTTATGTTATGTAAGATTGCAATGTGTAGGAAATGCACAAGTGTCATGTAATTTAGAGTACAAGAGTGTATTCAAAGAATGTGCACAGGTGTATTGTATGTAAGTGTGCAAATAATATAAGGATCTATACATGTGTTTTAGATTAGGAGTGCATGTAGAAGTTTAAGAGCCATGTAGATGTGTGCAAGTATCATAGATTCAAGTGTGAATGCAAGAAGAAAATGAAGATTCTAGTATGCAAGTGGTAATATGATAAGCCAAAGGTAATGAGACTTGTCACATGGAGTATGGCTATATTATGGAGATAATGCTCCATGCAAAAGCAATCAAATGAGAATATGATTATCATATTGTAAAAGGAGATATAGTTAATAATAAAGCTTGTATACAGATTTTGAACAATTAATAATGTAATTTTTATTTATGCATAGTACATAAATGACTTAGATCATTTACCTCAATATTTTATTATATAAGTGAATGTTATTTTCATTATTATATTGGCCTTGATATACATATTAGAGTACTCATATATTATTCTACTCTTTAAAATTGATATTTGTATCTTTAATATTATGGCTATTTTATATTTGGACATTTTATATTCTATGGTAGTAGGGATTAAAAATCCAACAATGGTATCAAAGCTACCACCGACTTTGTCCATATTTTCCAAAGTTATTTTATCACCATTTTTAGTAGTCAACTTTATCCATTATTGATAATGTTAATTTAGATTCTATCCACTTTGAAGGTAGTGTGTACTTGGACTCTATTTCTAAAGGTCTAATTCAGTATAAATTGAGGGAGTAATGATTAGTCACCTTGATTTGAATGCTAGGGTATTTCCACTTGCTTGAATGAATACCAATCAAGACTAGGACTCAACTATATTGAAATAAAGGTTGAACTAATGAGAAACATTAGAAATTTTATAGAGAAGGTCAAATTAGAATAAAGTTAGATATTGATTGATTGGAAGACAACTCAAAATATAGTTGGAGATTTAGGGACATAAAAAGTTACCTTGATAATATTCAGGATTCTTTAGAGACAAAAAGAAGAATCACTATTGAATATTGGGGAAGAACCAACTCAAGATAAAGTTGGTCATTTAGGGATATTCAGAGTCACCTTGATATTGATATTGGGTTCTCTAGCAAGGAGGAGAATCATATCTGGTTCTTAGGTGCAACCTAAGACATTGAATATTTTAGATAGATAGAGGGTAAGCATTTTTATAGATATTGAGAAGCATCATAGCCTCCTATAGAGATAGAGAATCATTTTAGCTTCCAAGGATTGAGAAGTATTCAAAGCTTCTTGAATACAGATATTTGAAGTAATAGAATGTAGTAATTTCCTAAGTATACATATTTGAAGCAACAAAAAGTAATAATTACATAGAAAAGAAGAATAAGAAAGCAATAAATTCTTGAATATAGATATTTGAAGTTGTGAAAAGAAATAAGTACAAATAAAAAAGAAGAATAATAAAGCATTGCAAGTTTCTAAGATAAATAAACATTTAAGAACAAGGTCAAGACTTAATTGAACTTGATATATATTTAGGATGTTTTTGGTATATAGAAAATAATAGCACTATTAGAGTGTTGTCTATAATCATAAAGAAGATAGCAAGTAACAAGAATATTGAAATACATTAAAGTATCTACTGAGTGGAGCCATCATCCACATAGAAAAAGTGACTAAGCTTAGTAATAATAAGCCTAATTGGCCAATCATAGTGAGACAAATCCTAAGCAGCCAATTATAAGGAACATAGAATATAAGTTCTAACATAGAGCACTTAGTTTAGCACTAACTGAGGCACTATCATTCATATAAGGTCAAATAAGCCTAACTACTATCTAGGAACTAGTGAAAAGCACTATCTAGGCACTAGTTTAATGGAGAAAGGTATAACAACTATCAAGGCACTGGCTAAACAAAGAAAATTATGTGTTATCTACGTGCTAGAATCATAGAGAATAGATGTAGCTCTATCTAGGAGATATCGACACAGAGAGCACAACCTATATGCTTATAGAATAGAGATAAGATCAACATCATTACAATTTTAGAAGGGGATGATATCTTCAACAAAATACAAGAAGAATACTGTAAGAGAAAAGTGAGACTAATGCTAATAGGGCACTAAGAGTCTCTTGAAGTAGATAAATTATGCTAGCTTACATTGATATTGTGAAGCATCATTAGAAGAGCACTCTAAAGTGCAACTATCTTAGATGGGATATGCAAAAGTTAAAGAGTAGCTAAGATACTCAATCTATTGGCTAAGGTAGTCAACTCATCAGATATAAATTACAATATCCAACGATGATATGGAGAAACTAAGGTTCTCAACATTCAATCAAGATGAGGAAATATCAACCAAAGTGCTCAACATTCAACAAATATATATTAATATCTCAAAGCGATCAGGGAATGCCACATCTAGTAAAGACATTATCATATCTTAAATCAAGAAGGTGTTTTACTATATTTAGATACATGCAAAATCATCGAATACATTTTGGGAGTGTGGTTTGTGAGAGAAAAATTAGGAGCAAATAGAAAATAATATATATTGAACCTTAGAAAATTGAGATTACAATGGTATTTATAATGGTAACTCCAAACGACTTTAGGGAATATAGGGAAGTTAGGAAAATAGGAGAAATAGGGAGGAAAAGAGAAAGGGAAATAGAATTGGTTTGCCTTGCCACCCTTGTCATCCAATCCGCCCAGTCAGCTATCGTCCAAGTCAACCTACCTGCCTAGTCAACTATCGTCAAAGGAGGTAAAAGGGGTAAGATCCAAAGCTTAGAGTTGAAATAAATATTTACACATTTTTACTCCTTTTACTAGCTTTATTTCCAACATTCTCCCCATTAATGTTGAGAGGACTAAGTATATAGTCTCTCAACTTTATTTATTGAGCTTTAGTTATACCTTTGCTGAAGATGTTTGCAATATTATCCAAAGTGTTATAATATTTAAGCTCAACTATCTGTTGTTCCACCATATCTCGAATGAAGTGATACTTCATATCGAAATGCTTTGATCTACTATGGTGTACTGGATTGTATGCCAACTAAATGGTACTTATTTTATCACAATACAGTCAAGTTGGACCACTCTGACTTTCTCAAATATCTTCAAGAACTTTTCTTACCATAGGGCCTGATTACTAGCATGAGTGATGGCTATATACTCAGCCTCAGTTGATGACAATGCTACAAGAGTTTATTTCTTGGAACTCCATGTAATTTGTCATGATCCTAGACTAAAATAATTCCTGATGTATGTTTCTTGGCATCTATGTTACTACCCCAATCACTGTCACTGAAGCCAACTAATTTCACAAAATTACATTTTTGGTAATGGATTCCAAAATCCAATGTACCTTTTACATGTCTTAAAATTATTTTAGTTGCTTGTAAATGTAGCTCAGATGAACTAGTCATAAACCTTGAAACTAGAGAAACTGCATATTGAATATCGATCCTGGTGTTGGTGAGAAACATCAGACTCCCAACCATGCTTTTTTAAGTGGTCATGTCAACCTTTGATGCTCCATCATCCTTGCTCAATTGGATCCCATGTCCAGTTGGAGTTGCAACTGATTTGCACTGCTCCATGGCAAATTTCTTGATCATGTCTCGAGCATACTTGTGTTGACATATGAAGATCCCTTTATTTTATTTATGCACTTCCATGCCTAGGAAGTATCACATTAAACCAAGATCTTTCATCTCGAACTGTTTCATCATGGATTTTTTGAACTCCATATTCATTTTATTGTTACTACCCATAAATATTAGATCATCCACATACAAACAAACTATGATAATGTCTACTCCTTGCTTTAGGTAGTACAAATTTGGTTCACTTTTGCTTATAGTGAATCCATACTTGCTGAAATAGACATCAATGCATGAGTACCAGGTTCTTGGTGCTTGCTTGAGGCCATAAAGTGCTTTCTTCAATTTGTAAACAAGGTTCTCTTTTCCATGTTCTTGAAAACCTTGAGGTTGTTGAACATAAACCTCTTCTATCAAGTATCCATTTAGAAAAGCACTCTTCACATCCATGTGTTATACATTCCATCCTTTATGGGCTGCTAATAAAATAACTGATCTGATTGTCACTTGTCGTGCAACAAGAGCAAAGGTTTCCTCATAGTCAATGTCAAATTTTTGAGTAAAACCCTTTGCTACTAGTCTCTCTTTATGCCTTTCAATGCTTCCATCAACATTGTACTTGGTCTTGTAGACCCATTTACACCCAACACATTTTTTCCTTTGGGTAGCTTTACCAGCTCCCATGTATCATTATTGTTTATAGAGGTTATTTCCTCTTTCATGGCTTCTTACCATACATTTTGAGTACATGACTTCTCATAGCTAGCTGGTTCTAGCTATGTACTAGCCAATAAAGCATAATTTACTACATATCCCATATGATCATGGGAGTCATCATCTCCATACAATTGTAAATTTTCAAGTTGTTGCAAAACTGTATTCATCTCACTAGCTTGACTTCTAGTGAATCTTCTCTAGAAATTCTGATCCAACATTTGAAAGGATGGATGATTTTGTAATATTCTTCTACCTATTGATTGAGAGTCTCTATCGATGTCCATCTATGAAGAACTTACTGATCTCTGTGGAGAATAACTTTGAGTGTTTATTGAATTACATGATGTAGTACTCCTGTATGGGCTTGAAGGGGGTAGTGTACCTTTGCTTTTCTTTGGAGACACCTGTTGTACTTGTGAAGAACTTACATCTTGGGACTCATCATCAACAAAAATTCTTTGATAAACCCATTCTCCCCCTTCATCAAAAATTACATCCCTAGAGATTACAACTTTATGAGTCTTGGGATTGTAGAGTCTATATCCTTTTGTAGACTCACAATACCCTACAAATATACAAGCTTGAATTTTTGGATCAAGCTTCTTCCTTTTCTCATCAGGAATGTGTACATATGCTAAAGAACCAGACACTTTGAAATGCTTTACATTAGGTTTATTTCCATACCACACCTCATAAGGAGTGAAACCATCAAAACTAGAAGTTGGAATTATGTTTAGAATATATACATTGGTTCTTATAGCCTCTGCCCAATACATATGATTTAGATGCTTAGACTATAGCATCGATCTTGCCATATCAACTATGGTGTTGTTTTTCCTTTCTGCCACACCATTTTGCTATGGGGTATAGGTAGTGGTAAATTGCCTTTTGATCCCACTTGCTTTACAATATTTCAAAAAATATTTTGAGGAGTATTCACCTCCTCGATCTATCCTAAGACATTTTACATAATTCCCACTTTGATTCTCTACATTGTTTCTAAAATCTATGAAGCAATAAAAATCTTCATCTTTGTGTTTTAGAAAGTAAATACAGCACATTCTAGAGAATTCATCTATGAAAGTGAGAAAATAAGAACTATTTCTGAGACTTTGTGTTTGCATTGGACCACAAATGTCTGAATGTAATAATTGTAGTGGATAGTTGGATCTCCATGCTTGTCCTATCGAAAACTTTAACCTTGAGTGCTTTCCCAAAGCACATCCTTCACAGACCTCCTTTTGTTCATTGATTTTGGGAAGTCCTGTCACAATATTTTGAGAAGTTATAAGTTTCAACATAGCAGAATTAAGGTGACCATATCGCAAGTGCCAAAGAACACTTGGATTTTTTATAGCTACATTTGCAATTTGAGCTCCCCCTAGCTCATCAAACTTGAGAGGGAATAACTTGTTCTTGGTCATGGGGACCTGTGTGATGACACGATTACAATTATTATTATAAAAAATAATACATTGTCCTTCATCAAATACAAGCTTGTAATTGTTCTCCATAATTTGTCCAACGCTTAGCAGATTGTGTTGGAGATTTGGAGTGTAATATATGTCATGCAATTTCTTTAGTCCTTCTTTGGTTGGAACCTCCATGGCTCCAATACCCTCTACTTGCAATGTCTTATCATCCCCTAATTTGATTTAGGATTTATAAGTGGAATTGAGAGTAGAAAATAAATGTTCTTTACCACTCATATGGTTAGAACAACCAGTATCTAGAATCCATGTGTCCTTTAAATTCTATTATGATTGGCCATATGATAGAAAAACATTATAAATGTCATCTTCTTCTCCATAATTACCATATTGACTATTGTTGCCTTGTGAATATTTCAACCAGTAGTTGCAAGCGAAGTGACCCGGCTTGCCACAGTTGAAACATGTTGATTTGTACTTGTCACTTCCTCACCCTTGATTGCCACTTTATCCTTGATTTCCGCATCAATTTTTATTTCCACATCTTTGTTGGTTGCCTCCTCTGTATGAGTTTCCTCCTCTATTGGAATTGCCTCCTCTGTTCTGGTTGCCTCCTCTGTTGGAATTGCCTCCTCTATAGTTGCCTCTACCTCTACCTCTTTGCTTTCCTCTACCTTGACCTCTTCCTTGTCCTCTTACATTATTTTTATTGGAATTGAAGGCCTTATCATCATCTTTGTAGCTTGTTGAAGGAGTTTCAGGAAACCTCTCTTCATGTGACATTAACGATCTGATCAATGCATCAAATGTTTTTTTTTTTTTTGAAAAAATGAAAACTTGTATTAAAACAAAAACCAGAAACAAGCGGGAGAGAACTCATCCCGAGCCAGAGCCAAGAGCAACACAACAAGGGCAGCGCACAAAGGCAACACTAGCAGCCACAAGGCACAGAGAACGGATGGCGCGAAAAGGCGACATGTCGCGAAAACGCGACATGTCGCGAAATCGCGACAGGCAAACCCGTCACGGCAACTTCGGTGCCAACAGTCGCGATAACGCGACATGTCATGAAATCGTGACATGTCACGAAATCGTGACAGGAAGGGCCCTCGACAGCCAACCGCAGAAAGCGTCGTGAAAACGCGATGAAAACTCTAAACAGCAGTCATGCCGTAAAAGGGTCGCGATATCGCGACAAGAAACCAACCAGTCGCAAAAGAGCCAAACATGCCACGAAATCGTGACAAAAAAGCCAAGCTGCATCCAATTAGTCAACCTATTGCGAAAACGTGGCACAATACCACCTTTGAACAACATCTTCAAGAGAGGCACAATATCGCTAGCCAAGCCCAGCAAAAGCCACGACCATGCAACATGGCGCGATATCACGCAAGAAATACGCCAAAGGCCAGGAAGGCACAACCTGTCACGAAATAGCGACAAAAACCAGGTCGTTGCCACAACAGCGCTACAGGTCGCGATATCGCGACAATTTTCCATCGACCGCCGAAGTGCCAAACGTGTCGCAAAATCACGACAGGAAAACCAAGCAGCTTCCAAATCACAAACTTGTCACGAAAACGCGATGAAATATTTACTTTGCTTTTCAACTTCATGAAGGGAACGAGAGCGTGGCAAGAACACCAATCGGACCAAGAAAGCGGGACCTGTCGCGATATCGCGACATGTCACGGAATCGCGTGTCGCAAAATCGTGACATGTCGCAAAATCGAGACATGTCACGATATCACGACATGTCGCAGAATCACGACACGCGATTCCGTGACATGTCGCGATATCGTGACATGTCGTGAATTTGCGACACGCAATAACGCGACATGTCGCGATGTCACGACAGAAACCCACCAGAGGCCGTGGAGGCTCAACCTATCGCGATATCGCGACAGCAACCAGCCAAAGGCCGCAACAACACTACATGTCGTGATATCGCGATAGGAAGGACCCTTAGCAAAAAAAACTTTGCACATTATTTCAAAAATTGATCAAGGCCTTGTCTGATCTCAGCATCCTCCACAGACATATTGCTATGCAGATGAATCCCAACCTCTCTCTCAGCACCCATCTTAGCAAGGAAATCATCCACTTTATTGAGAGATCTACTAGCATAAACAGGTATCACATCCTCAACTTCCTTCCAAAGCTCTAAAATTTGGGAAACCAAAATCCGGAGCCTCCAAGATTTTAAGGCAAAGTTCCTCAAGCAATCAAGAGCACCAACCAGGATTTGGGAATCAGACTCAATGATTATCTTTCTGTGACCTTGTTTGACGGCCCAGATGGAGGCAGATTTAATAGCAAAGGCCTCAGCTTCATTGTTTGTGGCATATCCCAGACCTTGCAATTCCCAATAGAGCACAGTCCCAGCATGATCACGGCAGATAACTCCACTACCAGCATTACCCGGATTACCTTTTGTAGCTCCATCAGTATTGATTTTGACCCAGCCTTCTGGGGGAGGTTTCCAACAACTTCTTACCTGTCTCTCAAGATCAGCAACTCTCCCTTTCAAAGGCTTAGAAGCTGGCTGATTTTCCTCCTCAGCATAGATGGCAACGGTTTCCACAACTTTGCTCCAGATGACCTGCCAAATCCCATCCACCGAAGAGAAGGTTTCACGAAAAATACGAGCATTTCTTTCCAACCATACCTGCCACCAAATAAAAAGGAAACCGAGCTCCCAGCCAGTATGAAGAGCTTTAGATATAAATCTACCTCTCTTCCAGCTTTCCCATAAATTGGTCCGGGACAAGTCTCCAAGCGCCTGAAGTTTAAAGTGGGAGAACCAACGGTGCCAAATCTGCTGTGTGAAAGGACAATCAAACAGAAGATGATCCGCAGTTTCCTCATTCCTATAACACAAAACACACTGGGAAGGGCCAATGATGCCTCTAATTCTGAGGTTGTCAAAGGTCAAGATACCATTATGCATCAGCTGCCAAGCAAAGAAGTTCACTTTCGGCCAGCCCTTGGGATGCCATATCTTCCTCCATTCATGAACAGGAAAAGAGTGTGGGGGGGCTCAGGAAGGATCGAAGCATAGCCCTCCTTCACAGAATAAACCCCAAGGTTCCCAAAGCCCCAGGCAAGCTCATCCTCCTCATCTCTCCCAGTAAGAAACCTTTCTGCCAAAAGTTTTTCCAGAGTTGGAGCCTGCTCCGGAGGGATTGGAATAGGCCATTCACCCAGCCGCTTAAACTTTTGAACCTTATACTCCCCCAATTGGCTGGTATTGAAGTAGCTCTCAATATTAATCCAACCCTTATCTTCAAGAGCTTATTTTAACGGATGCAAATCAGGAAACACAACAAGGATAGGAGGATGTTGATCCCAAGAGTCAGTCCAAAACCGGGCCTTCTCCCCTCTCCCAACTTTCCAGAACAATTGATCTTTGATAATGCGAGATCCAAGCTTGAGTGCCAGCCACACAAGAGATCCATTACCCTCCAAAGGATAGCGGCCCAAGTTGTTGGGGTGAACAAGACCCAGGTATTTACTAGAAAGGATTCTACTACAGAGGGACGAAGGCTGGGAAATCCACCTCCAATACAATTTCCCAGCCAGGGCCCGATTGTTAAACTTGGAGCTTCTTAAGCCCAGCCCACCTTTTTCCTTGGGCTGGGTGACCTTATCCCAACCAACCAAGGCCCATTTCCTCTCTCCATTGGCACCTTCCCAAAGAAAACTTCTAGCCGCTTTGTCCAACTCTTTCCAAATTGAAGGAGGGGCGGCCAGAATAGAGAATTTGTAAATAGGCATGGCCTGAATAACAGACTTCAGGAAAGTTAGTCGGCCCCCATAGCTTAACCATCTATGAGACCAGTGATTCATTCTCTCTTTGATGCCATCCAAAAGGTCCTTCCAGAAATTAGCTTTCAGTTTTTTGCAATGCAGAGGAACCCCCAAATAAACAACAGGAAGGGAGGTCCTAGTGAAACCCAGGATCTCCATAACTCTCTCTTGTGACCTTTGATCAAGGTTAAAGAAGACCACTTTTGATTTTGTTTCATTGATGACTTGATTAGAAGCCCGAAGGTAGACGTTAAGAGAATATTTGATTCCTCTTACTTCCCTGAGGCTGGCAACTCCCATCAAGCCCGTATCATCCACAAACTGTAAATGAGTCAAAACTTCAGCCCTGATTTTAATTCCTGTAATCTGTCCTTGACGTCTTCTTCTCAGGAAGAGTCTGCCTAAACCTTCAGCCAAGATGAGAAAGAGATATGGAGAGCAGGGATCTCCTTTATGGAGACCCCGGGAGGCTCCAAAAGGTGGCGAGGGAAGCCCCTTAATTAAAACAGAGTAGGAAGGCATTGAGATACAACTCATGACCCAGGAAATCCTGTCCTGAGAAAAACCAAAGGCTGCCATCATTTTGACCAAGAAGCCCCACTCTACTCTATCATAAGCCTTAGACATATCCAGTTTGATGAACATTCCCTTGTTACCTGAATTATGCATAGAATGGATAGCCTCCTAAGCCAAGATCACTCCATCCAAGATCTGTCTTCCTTCAACAAAACCCCCTTGCTCAGGGGAAATTATATTCTGAAGAAGGGGTTTTAGTCTTTCAGCCATAATTTTAGTGATAATTTTGTAGATGACATTACATAATGCAATAGGTCTAAAATCAGAAATGTGAGCCCCCCCTCTCCTTTAGGAATTAAAGTGATAAAGGTGTGATTTAGAGCCTTGAGCATTCTTTTGTTAATTCGGGATTCCTCAATGACAGCCAACACATCCTCCTCCAAGATATCCCAGAAGGCCTGAAAGAACTCAATAGGGAAACCGTCCGGACCAGGCAATTTTCCTGTGCACATCCCAAAGACCACCTTCTTGAGTTCATCACGATCAATGGGCTTAAGAAGGGCCTGATTCTCTTCATGAGAAATAATAGAGGGAATTCCCTCAATGACTTCATTTTGGGCTTCCACATCATGCTGCATACTTTCCTTGAAGAGGTTTGAGAAATACTCCATAGAGAGGGAGTGCATATCAGGGAGAGTGTCAAAAGAGTTTCCAATCTCATATTGAAGGAACTCCATGTTATTCAATTGCCTTCTAGCACAGGCAGAGCGATGGAAAAATTTAGTATTTCTGTCTCCTTCTAATAGCCAAGTATTTCTTGCTCTCTGTCTCCAGTAGATCTCTTCTTGATTATCAATGTCCTCAACTGCTTTGCGTAAAGCATCATCCTCAAATTTAATATGCTCAGAAATAATTCCTTCTCTGAATTGTTTTTGCACCTCATTCCATCTATCCAGCAAGGGAGCCCGTTGGAGCTGGAAATCAGATTTGTTAGTTTGCTTCCACTGTTTTAGTTTACTCTTAACAAAGAGAAGCTATTTATGAAATTTGAACATAGCTGTTCCAAAGGGGAGACGACCTTCTTCCCACCACTATGGAATTTTCCTTCGTAGGTCCTCTTTTTGCAACCAAAAATTTTCAAATTTAAAAGGTTTGTAATACTTCCCTGACATAGTCCCTCCCTCCAGCAAAATGGGAGAGTGATCGGAGACTGGGCCCTCCAAAATCTAGAATTTGATATTCCATATAACATAAGCTTCCTCCGAGACCAAAAACCTGTCAAGCTTAACCCTCCTATTGTATGGCTCTCTTCTCTTATTAGTCCAGGTAAAGTTTGTACCAGGGCCTTTGATATCAACAAGGTTAAAGGCCTGGACTTGGGCAATAAAAAACCGGTCCCCTGTATCCAGAACAGGGATGCCACCTTCCTGATCTCTAGCGGATAATTTAGCATTGAAGTCCCCAGCAATAATCCAATCAAAATCTTCCCGGGAGGACCTCATGTTTTGAACAGCTTTCCATTGAAACCGCTGACCATCGATGTTCTGAGCCCCATAGAAATTTGTAATTAAGACTTGTTCAGCTATAACTATATTCTTAAAAAGAGATGTTAGGACCCCTCTCCAGGCTATATGTTCTATTTCTATCCACGCCAAAGGATTCCAAAGAGTAGCAATCCCTCCCGAGGCACCAAGAGCAGCCACTGCCATATGGCCAGCACCCCTCCAGATTCGGCTGACAGTTTTACTCATAAGGTCTAATGACATTTTTGTCTCCTGAATGAGCAGAAATTCTGTTTTACTTCTTTCTAAAAGTCTTTGAATAGCAGATTTATGGGTTCTACTGTTTAAACCCCTCACATTCCAAGATTGAATAATCATTGGAAACCTTGGGAGCAATATGAATCAATTGTTCTCGCCAATCCTCCATTGATTAGATTATCTCCTTGCACTGCAATTAAATCCTTATTGGATTTCCTGCCCACCCCTTGTGAATTACTATTTTTTGACCTCTTCTCCACCTGGGAAATTCCAAGAGCTGGTCTTTCTCTGAGATTTTCTGCAATTCCCATGGTAACATCTTTAATAACGGGCTGAACTGGGGAGTGGATTACCAGAGTCCCGAGGTTTTCTTGCTGCAAAGTCTCAGAGGAGTCAATCACCTGTTCAAGGACAGGGGTTGATGAAGGAGGAGCATGATTAAGGATGATATTGTCCTCAAGGATCCCATCTGCTCCTTCCATAGGTTGGTCTTCTTGATCCACAAGAGATTTGAAAATTTCATACCGGTTGGTTGGCTTGGGAAGAGCTTGCTCCTTACCATTTCTCTTTTTGTTTCTTCTTCTCTTCTTCTATTCAAAGCCATCGTTCTGGCCCTCAGAACCCGGGGGAATGACAGGTGGTTCCTTGACCGAAGTGGACTTACCTCCTTGGGAGCGATTTGACATTCCCTGTGGAGCATCCTCTTTGGTGCTCAAGATATTTGGACAGAACCTTGCCAAATGGCCATGCAAATGACAGACTCTACATCGGAAAGGTAGGGCTTCATAGTCTAACTGCTGTATCCAAGAATGTCCTGCTAACTCCAGTTCCATCTCAGCTGGTAGCGGTTGACTAATATCCAGTTCTACACAAATTCTTGCATAAACAACAGTATTTCCTTCAATGGTATCCTTAGAAACTCCCAAAAATCTACCTAGAGAGTTGCCTATCAATTCAAGAATCTGCTCACCCCAAAACTCCATCGGGAGAGCATACAGCCGGATCCAAACCGGGACAGCCGTGGGCTCAATGCGAGGGTCGAAACCCGCTCTCCACGACTGGACAAATAACCCTGCCGGGCCATGGCTCCTCTTCTCTGATTCAAATGCTCTGTTTCTATCCATTAGGGAAGAAAAACTAATAATAAAATACCCATTGCTAATGGGCCATAAGGAGTACTCACCGATAGGCTCCCAGTTTTGTCTCACCCAGGAATGCAAAAAGTGCAGGGTGGGTCGAATGCCCATGAACTTGCGGATCAGATCATGAGTGGCCCGATAGTTTATCGTGTCTTCAACCAGCTCTGGTTCGATGACTATTTTCGGTCTTGACGTAGATTGCGGGAGACATCCATTGATTCTATGCCCAGGAGAACCCTTGCCCGCATTTTTGTATAGCAGATGGAAGGCACTCCGCTGAGCATCAACAGAGGAAGACGTAGGATTTTCTCATAAAATCTCTGCATAAGAGGTCTTCTTCCCTTCGAGAGAACCTGGA
Source organism: Wollemia nobilis (assembly GCA_028583015.1). NCBI lineage: Eukaryota > Viridiplantae > Streptophyta > Pinopsida > Araucariales > Araucariaceae > Wollemia > Wollemia nobilis. The sequence continues at coordinate 1,252,838 of JAQPPZ010017244.1, forward strand.
AGAGACCCCATTGGGCCCTCTCGGGGAACCGAAAGATCCTAGAACAAAAACCAGCAGCAAACCCCCAAAGACTCTGGAAGAGGTTTCCGAACTGAAACCCTAGAGACTCGGCCGTCGGCAGTTCAGAAGGTTTCCCGCCAAATCGCCAGAGCTCAAAAAAAGAATTCAATAGGCTTCTTAGGACATCAATCAATGCATCAAATGTTAAAAGGGAAATATCTTTGGATTCTTCTATTATTATGGCAATATGGTTCCATTTTTGTGTAAGTGTTATCAACACTTTTGTTACAATTATCTCAGGCTTGATTTCTTCACCTAGTGTAACCATTCTATCTACAATTTATTTTACTCTAACACAATAATCACCGACTTTTTCATCATCTTTCATTCGGATATTTTCAAAGTCTCGCTTCAATGTTTGAAGCCTTACCTGCTTCACTTTATTACTACCTTGGATTCCATCACTCAACGCTTTCCATGCAGCTTGTGCAGTCATACAAGTAGTGATTTTAGAAAATATACTTTTCTCCAATGCAACTTGGAGATGAGAAAGAGCAGATGAGTTGCTCTTTTTCTCTTCATTTCATGTTTTCTTGTCTGTGGCACTAAGTGTTGTCCATTCTGAGGGTTCTGTGTAGCCCTCTTCTATGATGTCCAACAAACCTCTACCTATGAGCAAGGTCTTCATATTTATAGACCAATACTCATAGTCATAATTGTTAATTCTGGTATAGGTAAGCTATTGCGTGAGGCCATAGTTACCAAAACACTCTCTTTATTTCATGGTTACAATAAAGTACTTTTGCTATTTGAAAGAAGGAAAGAAGAAGAATAAAGAAGGAAGAGCTTATAAATTTAAGTCAAATATGAATTGTTCTACTCTATCATTGACTACTTTTTCCTCTTGATGTGGGGATGCTATCTCTTGATTTACAAAGTTATTTGCCACTTCTTCTTCGTCGTCACTTATCTATATATTTTTTGGTGATTAGTTATAGGATTTCTACTGAAATACTGTAGTGTGTGTACTCTAATTCTTGTGGTGCAGCTTGTATGGATTTTGATTGTTCAAATTGACTCTTGAATGAGTTATCTTCAAAATCCACTTTGTACCCTCAGTTAGGGCCTTTGATGTGCGATCACTGTGTTTTAGAGTTGACTAAACACAATGTTGAGTCCATAAACTTTTACATTTTCATAAAACCTTTCTGCACCTTCTCTTTGCACATAAGGCATGATAACAACCATTCGGTCTTATCAAAATGCCCTTTACAAAAAAAACTAAGCCTCTTAGGTTTATTACACACTCTTTCCTCTTAGGAACATTTTAACTTCTTTTACAATCTCTAAAATTTTCATAAAATGTGAAATTTACAACGCTCCAATGACAATATCAAGCCTCTAGGGCTTTTACAATAAATTTTTTAAAATTTAAACTTAATAAAATAAATAAATATTCATATTTAATAAAAAAATAATTTTATAATTATTAAAAACCTAAGTTTTAAAATAATTATAAATTACTTTTAATTTTCTTAAATTAATATTTAATAATTTTAAATATTCTAAAGTTTAAATGATAAAAAAAAATTAATAAAATTTATCCTCTAGCCCATTCGAACCCATGACTTCTTGACTGTCACAAAACTTTTGACCAATGCACCATAGTGTCTATTTGAAACATAAAGGATCTGTGATCCTTTTCTATCTTGTGCTTCCCGCAGATTCAAAAAAAAAAAACTAAAAACGTGCCTGGCGGGATTTGAACCCGAGACACCCTACTCACAAGCGCTCCTCCTTAGCCACTCGAGCTACGCCCATGAATGGGTATGAAGGAGGGATATTTGCTATTTTAAATGCAGTGGACAATGATTTTAATAGAAAAACATTGAAATTCTTTTATCCCACATTGAGCAGGATGGGGACAAAAATAAGGTTTATAACCCTCGATGGGCGAGTAATGAAGTGATTGCCTTCGGGTAATTAACGATTTCCCCTTTTGCCTCATTTCAACCAACCGCTCCTTGCCATGTTGGTCACTTTTCTGCCACATTGCTCCTCATCCTTGTACCACATGTATGTCCATGTCAGCTCTTGAGTCATCCTTCTCTTGCCATGTGTCGCTCTATGATAGGTCCTTATGCATATCTCATGTCTCTGTGTGCTTGTTGTGCTGGCCTACTCTAGACTTTACCTCAATCTGTGTGATTTGGGCTTCTCTCACCTTGAGCTACGTGTTGCGAGCTCCACCTCAAGCTCACTTGGGGTTGTGTGTTGCAGGAAACTCTCACCTCGTTCCTAAGGCCTCCCTTGCCTCAATCCTCATGCCCTCTCAGCTTCGGATCTGATACCAGATGTGGTTTGTGAGAGAAAAATTAGGAGTGAATAGAAAATAATATATATTGAACCTTAGAAAAATGAGATTATAATGGTATTTATAATGATAACTCCATACGACTTTAGGGAATATAGGAAAGTTAGGAAAATAGGAGAAATAGGGAGGAAAATAGAAAGGGAAATAGAATTGGTTTGCCTTGTTGCCCTTGCTGTCCAATCCGCCCAGTCAGCTGCCATCCAGGTCAACCTACCTACCCAGTCAGCTGTCGTCCAAGGAGGTAAAAGGGGTAAGATCCAAAGCTTACAGTTGAAACAAATTTTTACACCTTTTTACTCCCTTTACTAGCTTTATTTCCAACAGGAAGGAGACTAGAAATAGGTCAATAGAACACTACGTAGTGGGCATATAAAGAGTCAAATAAGAATATAACATTACCAAAATCTTCTTCATCGGTAATAAACATTGTATAGTTCACTACTAATAGACAACATACAAAACAACACATGGAATTAGGGCTAAAGCTAGCATGTTTTTTAAAGATGCTATTTAAAGTCTTAAGGATATGTTAGCACATCTAAGCCAATTTTAATCAACAACCAAGTAAATACAATTGAGAAAGGTAAGTCAACTAAGGTGGTGAACAAGGTTAGTAATATTACCTTAGTTCAAATTAAATATTTAAGTGCTTTATTTAAGTGGAGTGATAAGTTAGTGATTTAATTAGTTGGAGTTATAAGGTTTAGAAGGAAATATATGTTTTTATAACTTGAAATTATTATTTGAGCTTTTCAATATTAAAGTGTGGAGTAATAAGTATTATTACATAAATTTGATACTAGAAGTTTATAGAATTAGAAATTGGAGAAGTTAAAAGGAGTTAAGTTATTTCAAGTTTTTTAAATTTAAGATTTTTTTATTTGAAGCTATTTAAAGATTTAGAAAAGTTAAAATCTTTATAATCTTTGAAAATTAAATTTTTAATGAAAATTTAATACATTTTGGAGATAAAATATTTTCAAGCGAAGGGAAAGGCATATAAATATGCCACCAAGTTTTTTAAATCGATGATTCCTGCTCGTTGATAATCTTGCGTGGTATATGCGAAGGAAAGAACTTGTGTTTTGTTTTATGTGATGCAACGAATGGTTAAAATTAGACAACGACAACTTACCAAATCATATTGGGTAGCATGGCCTAGTGGCAGCTTGGATTGTGCAAAGGTGTTCATAGCACGGAGGTCATAATTTTGATTCCTGTGAGCATTGTTTTAGCATTGTATTGGTTGAAGTGTTGTTCGTTGTTTAAAAAATTGTGGGAAAAAAGAAGAAACATAAGGAGCACAAGGTGGAATAGCTTCCACGTGGGAATATTAGCCCACTTGGTGGGTAGAGGGAGAACAGAGGTGCCTCTCTACAGGTCTCGGGTTCGAGTCACCCGAAACCTATTTTCGCATGGTTTGCTGTCACCGCATTATTCGGAGCCAAAAAATATTTTATTTTCTAAGGTGTGCCTGTCACCACAATTTTTGGAGAATGAATAATTAATGTTTTAATTTTTCAAAGCTAAGGTTTCAAGAACCATTATTGAGGGTATACTATGGTGATGTGATTTATGAGTTGTGGTTTATATTTTGCACTATTTGATGTGGGAATTTTTGCATTAAGGAGCTTAGTGAGTTGTGCATTAGTGCAAAGTGATTTTTAGGAGAAATAAGGGAATGGTAAATGGTTGTGGTGATATTCATTCTATACTTAATTAATTAAGAAAATAATTATTTTTAATTATTTTCTAGAGGTGGATGTGATTTTTGACTAGGAGAAATAAGGTGTAAACGATTATGATATTTGTTTTGTAATTTATTCTAACCCTCATGAATTTTAGCAAGAGAATATTGTGATTGTGGCAGATTTCCAAAAAGGCTTCTTCATATTCACAAAATGTATGTGCACATTCTCCTATTCATTGATTATGGTGGTTGATTTCTGAAAATAACATTGGAGTGAAAAGGATTGATTGTGGTTTCCTTTTCAAAAGTGATTGAGTTAATGCTTAAATTTTTTCTGAATTGAGAGTTGTTATTAAACCTTATTTTATAAGTATTGTTGTTGAAGCCCATTAGTTGTGCAAAGAACTTGAACTTGAGTTATAAAAGAACATGAGTATCATTGTTATGTGAGATTTGTTGTTGAGCATTGTTGGAAATATTTTGAGTTGATTGATACGTGCTTGTACTAGGGTTTGTGAGAAAGGATTGTTCATTGAGGTGTTTGGTTGAGTTGAGTTTATTGAGCCTAGTCAAGTGGATGCATGTGGTTTTTCAAGTTCCATAAAATAAAATATTCTATATTCTTGATTTGAGTTGAGATTGAGATTTGAGAATAGAACATATAGAGTCTCTAACAATTCTCTTTATGCTTCTATGAGATTTATTTTAGTTGAGATTGGGATTTGAGTATAGAACATATTAAGTCTCTAAAAATTATATTTATGCTTCTATGATATTGATTTGAGTTGAGATTGGATTTGAGAATAGAACATATTTAGTCTCTAATAATTCTCTTTATGCTTCTATGAGATTGAGTTTAGATATTAATTGAGAATTAAGTATAGAACATATTGAGTCTCTAACAATTCTCTTTATGATTCTATGATATTGGTCAAGTTCTATGTGAGTTTGTTAAACATATTTGAGATAAGTCTTTGAGAAGGCTTGTGGACTGATGTTGAGTAAGCTTTCATGGAAGCTTGCTATGCAGATTTGAGCAAGTCCTAAAGAGGACTTATTGAGAAGATTTGAGCAAGTCCTATAGAGAAATTATTGAGCATATTTGGACAAGTCCTAGAGAGGACTTATTGAGCAGATTTGAGCAGGTTCTATGTGGACCTATTGAGCAGATTTGAGCAGGTTCAGTTTGGACGTGTTTTGAGTGAGCTTGTTGACCACATTTGGAAAAGTTATGAGTGAGCTTGTTGAGTATATTTGAGAAGGTTATAAATGAACCTATTGAGACAGATCTTTGGAGGTGATAGAGTATAGAGGACAGAGTCTCAGTGAATAGAGATCCAGTAGCAAAGACAATTGAAGACATATCTGATTGAGGAGTCTTCAAGTGGATAGAGATCCACCAATCAGTGCAGCAGAGAGATAGAGTCTTATATAAGATCACTAGCTAGAGTATAAGGGGAAAAAGTTCTCCTATGGACGAGATCTATGAAATTTAGATTAGGGGATCAATATCTCCTTATGATAGAGGTCCATAAACATTGTAATTGGGAAGGATTCCCAAAGATATTGATTGAGAAACTTTTACTAAAATATTTTCTTCATGAAGTAGCCTACATTGGGTGAACCATGTAAATTGTGGTGTCTCTATTGTGTATGGTATTTTGTGCATTACTTTGATTCTTTGCTATTGTGTTGGCAATTTTGGGTTTGAGATCCTAGCTCCTTGTCTATGAGTTGTCATTGATGTCAAAAGGAAATGGCATTAATGTTAAGAGGATGTGTTGGCTTCAAAGGTGAAAGATTCCAAGAGAATATTCTTAAGAGAATCCGGAGAGATTCCATTGGATAAGGTTTTTGGATAGGGTTTTTATTAAAACCAAGTTAAATGGTTTTTATTAAAACCAATGGAGGTTCTCTTTATTATTTAATTATTATTTAAAACCCTTCAAGGTTTTAATTAATTAATTATTTAATTAATTAAGGGAGAAATTATTTTTAATTTATTAAAAATATTTAAAGGTTTTTAAACCTTTTTTATTCTTAATTTATTAAAATTAATTAAGGGTTTTTAAACCCTTTAGAAAGCAATTTCGATTAAATTCGAAATTACGTTTCTCTGTCGTCGACGTGTTCTAAAGTCCACGATTGGACTATAAATATGGGAAGGATCCTAAGGTTTAACTCCTCTTGAGAATTTTGAATGCATTAATTTTTGGCTGCGATCGATGCTCGTTGACGTCGCGGAAGAAGAGAGCTCGCGTTTGAAAAACTTACGAAGTGCTTGTTCGTTGAAGTGGTAGGAAGTCTGTCTTAGACTTCGTTAGCCCCTTGTGGGCTAGTGGCAGCATAGGCTGCATTTGGGCTTTGCGTAGGCGGAGGTCTGCGTTTCGATTCCCGCACGGAGGGAGCTGTGCATGGATTAAGTCACGTTTTTGTTAAAACGTATTTTGTTCCACGATTTTTGGATTCGTCAAGGGCAGCCATTCCGCGATTTTTGGATTCTTCAAGGGCAGCCATTCTAAGGTGTGATTAATTTCTTGATATAATTTTTGGCATTGTTTAGCATTGTTTAAAAGACATAGGAGAAATAAGGGGATATTTCTTTGGTTGTATTTTTGAGATTAGTCTTTTGCTATGCTAAAGTTTAAAATGGAGATATAAGGTGTAAGTTTTGGTTGTTGTGTTTTTGACTTCTTTGGTGGTTGTTTTCAAAAGAAGAGAAGCTAAAAGGTGTATTAAGGAAAGTTTTTATATGCTCATTTATCTTGGTTCTAACCCTAACTTGGTTGGAAGTTTGAGGGTTGTGTGTGGTGACAACTTTAAGGGTCAAGTTTCTTCTACTCCAATAAGGTATGGGCACATTCTTCTTATGAGTATGATTGGTGTATGTTTTCTGAAATAAGGTTGGAGTGAAAAGGTTTTCAACTAGGTTTTCTTTGATTGGGTGTAAATCCTATTTTCTGGTTTGTTGAAGACTACTTATGCATTGTTATCCTTAAGGAGAGTTTTTGATGAATGCATAATTTTTGGTTTGAGATAGTGGAAGCTTTGTGCACTAGGGTTTGTATTTGTGAGTCAAGCTACTTGCATTGAGTTGGTGGAACCCTTGGTTGGCTGTTTTGAGTTTGATGGTTGAGTTGCTTCCATAGAGGTTGTTTGATCAAGTTATTGCTTTACTTGATTCATGATATTGGGCTTACTCCATTGAGTTGATTTGAGCAAGTTATTCTTTGCATTTGGTGATATTGTGTTGGTGGCTGTTTTGTTCAAATATCTTTGGAGGGAAAAGGATTTCTACTTGTTTCCTTTTCTTGTGATGATTGGTTGAATGCTTCAAGGTTAATGTTGAGTTGAATGATGTTGGTTAAACCTTGTCTATAAGCATTGTTGTTAAAGCCCTAATTGGTTGAGAAAAGATATTGGTTGTGGAAAGAACATGAGTAGCATTGTTATATGAGATATTGCATGTTTGGCAATTGTTGGGTTGTGTTTCATGTTCTTGAGAAAAGCATACTACATCTATCTTATTCTTTTGAGATTGAGATTGAGTTGAGATTGATATTGGGAGTCAAGTATAGATCATATTGAGTCTCTAACAATTCTCTTTATGTTTCTATGAGATTTGAGATTGAGTTGAAGATTGATATTGAGAGTTAAATATAGAACATATTGAGTCTCTAACAATTCTCTTTATGTTTCTATGAGATTTGAGATTGAGATTGGGAGTTAAGTATAGAACATATTGAGTCTCTAACAATTCTCTTTATGCTTCTATGAGGTTGATGAATCACATTGGGTCTCTAACAATTCTCTTTGTGGGTTCATGCTAAGCAAGTTTTTTCTTGGTGAACTTGTGAGCTATTTTGGACAGGTTCCGTTGGGGACTTGTGAGCAGGTTTTGAACAGGTTCCATTGGGGACTTGTGAGCAGGTTTTGGACAGGTTTCGGTGGGGACTTGTGAGCAGATTTGGACAGGTCCTAGCAGAGGACTTGTGAGCTGAGATTGATAGTTCTATCAGAGAACTTGAGGACAGAGGTACATTGGTTCTATCAGAGAACCTGAGGACAGATTTGGCAAGTCTTTGAGAAGGCTTGTGGATAGAGGATTGATTTGTTCAAGAGTTGGACAGATCTGACAAACAGAGGAAGACTTGTACTAGACCGACTGACTATGTTTGGTACAGGTTGCTGAGCTGCTGTGGACGTGATCATAGAAGGTAGAGGTCTCTTAGGCTAAGCATTGAGGACAGGAGGTCTTCGGTGGAAAGGAGTTCCACATGCTGGCAAGAGGTAGAGACAGTTGATCTTCTGAGGGATCATATCCAGAGCAGAGGGGAAGGTATCTCCTTTGAGTAGAGGCTCATAAATTCAGATTGGGGGAAGGTTTCTCCTTTGGGTAGAGGCTCATAAATTTAGATTGGGGGAAGGTATCTCCTTTGAGTAGAGGCTCATAAATTCAGATTGGGGGAAGGTATCTCCTTTGAGCCGAGGCTCATAAACATTGTAATTGGGAAGGTTTCCCAAAGAACTTTGAGATAAATTTTAGAGAAAAGTTTTGTGGACGTAGCTCAGCCATTCTGGGTGAACCACGTTAAAATTGGTGTCACTTTGTGGATGATTTTGTGCATTGCTTTGATATTGCTTTGGGTATATTGCTTTACTATTTTGAAGTATAAAGGAAAAAGTAAAAAGAGGTCTTATACTTTTCACCCCCCCTCTCAGTATAAGCTTGTGTTCTTCAATTGGTATCAGAGTCGGTGCCTTTGAAAAGTTTAACAACTTGAAGGAAGATCTTACAAGAACACAAATGGCAAGGAAAGGCAAAAGCAAAACCATAAGACACAAGAAGAAGAAAACACACATGGTCATGAAAGAAAATGAAGATGAACTCAATGTTGCTATTTTGGGAAGAAGAATGGAAATAGATTCAAGAGATGAATCAAACAGTGGAGAACAGACCAGATTAATAAAGTTTTGCACCAGATGTGGGAAGACCGGTCACTTTGCAACTGATTGCTCACAAGGTAGAGAATGTTTTGTTTGTGGTCAACTCGGTCATAATGAACGTCATTGCCATGGGTTTAGTAGCAGTGAAGATGAAGATGATCCATTCAAAATTGGTGAAGAAATAGATTCAGAACAGGAATGTGATGAAGAAGGAAGTGATGCAGAAGCAAATTGGAAACAAAAACTAATTTTAGCTCTGAGTAAAAAGGTTGAGGATGCAGAAGATATAATCACCAGTTTGAAAGTACAAACAAAAGAATACAAGAAAATTTCTGAAGATCTCGAAATGCAATTAACCAGGAAAACAGAGTATTGCAGTAAGCTAGAAAAAGAAATTGACGGTTTAAGAATGCAGATAGAAGAAATGAGTAATAAAGTCGATATATGCAGCAAACATGAAGAGGAATCTAACAAAGTTGTTAGCAATCTGAAGCTGCAAATAGAAGAGTCCAAAAGGAGTGAAGAAACTCTCGGGTCTCAGATCAATGAGAAAGAGACTGTTTCTTGCAAACAAGAAGAAGAGATTGTTTCATTGAAGAAACAACTAGAAGAGGCCAATACAAATCTTAAAATCAAAGATGAGCACAACAATCAAGGAAAGAGGTATTCTCACAAGCACAAGAAGAGTTTCTACCTAGACAAAGCAAGTAAGTGTTCTAGTAGTGATAGTGAAAGTTCTTCAAGTGATAATGAAAATGAGATGTTGTTCATATCAGAAAAAGAGGAAGAACCGAAACATAGATTCATTATCATGAAATGTCTTAGATGTGGAAATTTTGGTCACCTTGAGGATGATTGCACAAATAATGATTTGGTTTCTAGTATGTATGAGGATGCTTCAGAAAACTATAAGGAAGATGCATGTATGGTTTTTGAAAAGGGTAGCACCTCTAGTGATAAGAAATCTGAAAATGGCTTTGATGATTCAAAAGGAAATCAAATAAAGGATCTTGAGAGTGAACTTATTAGTGCTCTTAGTGCTTTGAAAAAGGAAAGAAAGAAGAATGCTAGACTCAAGGATAAGTTAGATGAATGTTGTATGGAGAGAGATGATCTTATTGAAAATCTTGATTTCTCTATAGCTAAGACACAAGAACTCAAGGATGAGTTAGAGTCTAAGGTTCTTGAGTATAGTGAGTTAGAACAGAAAATGGCTTCTTTGAAAGAGGAAACTAAAGAGTACAAGGATAAGCTTTACAGGTTTCAAGATAGCTCCAAAAAGGTTAAGTCACTCATCAAAGGTCAAAGAAAGACAATAGATAAAACAGGCCTTGGTTTTGTTAAGTCACACAAGGAACAAGTTGAAGAGTCTAGTAAGAGACTCCAAAAGGAAGAGAGTTCTGATGAGGAAAGTATTTCAGATCATGAGTCCTTGAATGATAGATGCACAGAAACTAAAAATAGAATTCAGAATGAGAAGAAGAAGTTTTCAGGACCCAAGAGGTCAAATAAAGGAAAGTTTCAAGGCAGATGTTTTGCTTGTCACGAGTTTGGTCACATGGCTTCACATTGCATGGCTCAAGTGAAGAAGGTAAATGACATTTTCAGAAGTGCTAGTTACTTTCAAGGGTATTGCTACTCTTGTCAACAGTTTGGGCACAAGGCAGTTTATTGCAAGGCAAATAACAAGAACAGATTTGGTCAGAACAGGTTTGGCCAGAACAGGTTTGGTCAGAACAGGTTTGGTCAGAACAGGGTTGGCCAAAACAGGTTTGGTCAGAACTGGTGGATTCAAAGATCAGGTTTACCATAGAGAAATAACATTGTTACTTGTTATAAGTGCAACAATAAAGGTCACATAGCTAGACAGTGTAGAGCTGAAATTCTAGAATACAGGAACAAGAACAGTGGCATGATCAGGTCCAAGGATCAAGGCATGGACAAGAACAGGGATGAGAACAAGAACAAGAACAGTGACAAGAATAGGAATATGGACAAAGAGTTCAAGAGAAGGCCCGGCAAGGAAGTTATAGACGCTGATGATGATCAGTGCCTAATGGGAGTTTTACTCCCACCCTAGAATTAATCACCTCATCGGGGAGGTGGGGGAGGGACTAAGCTAAGAGGCTCATTCTTAGTCCCGAGCCCCAAAGGTGACCCTTTGCCATTGATGACAAAGGGGGAGAGATTTGAGTAAGGGGGAGAGCCTCAAGACAGGGGGAGCTCTTTATGTTGAGTTTTTTGTTGTTGAGAAGCATGGTTTGCCATCAATGACAAAGGGGGAGATTGTTGGCAATTTTGGGTTTGAGATCCTAGCTCCTTGTCTATGAGTTGTCATTGATGTCAAAAGGAAATGGCATTAATGTTAAGAGGATGTGTTGGCTTCAAAGGTGAAAGATTCCAAGAGAATATTCTTAAGAGAATCCGGAGAGATTCCATTGGATAAGGTTTTTGGATAGGGTTTTTATTAAAACCAAGTTAAATGGTTTTTATTAAAACCAATGGAGGTTCTCTTTATTATTTAATTATTATTTAAAACCCTTCAAGGTTTTAATTAATTAATTATTTAATTAATTAAGGGAGAAATTATTTTTAATTTATTAAAAATATTTAAAGGTTTTTAAACCTTTTTTATTCTTAATTTATTAAAATTAATTAAGGGTTTTTAAACCCTTTAGAAAGCAATTTCGATTAAATTCGAAATTACGTTTCTCTGTCGTCGACGTGTTCTAAAGTCCACGATTGGACTATAAATATGGGAAGGATCCTAAGGTTTAACTCCTCTTGAGAATTTTGAATGCATTAATTTTTGGCTGCGATCGATGCTCTGTTGACGCCGCGGAAGAAGAGAGCTCGCGTTTGAAAAACTTACGAAGTGCTTGTTCGTTGAAGTGGTAGGAAGTCTGTCTTAGACTTCGTTAGCCCCTTGTGGGCTAGTGGAAGCATAGGCTGCATTTGGGCTTTGCGTAGGCGGAGGTCTGCGTTTCGATTCCCACGGAGGGAGTTGTGCATGGATTAAGTCACGTTTTTGTTAAAACGTATTTTGTGCCACGATTTTTGGATTCGTCAAGGGCAGCCATTCCACGATTTTTGGATTCTTCAAGGGCAGCCATTCTAAGGTGTGATTAATTTCTTGATATAATTTTTGGCATTGTTTAGCATTGTTTAAAAGACATAGGAGAAATAAGGGGATATTTCTTTGGTTGTATTTTTGAGATTAGTCTTTTGCTATGCTAAAGTTTAAAATGGAGATATAAGGTGTAAGTTTTGGTTGTTGTGTTTTTGACTTCTTTGGTGGTTGTTTTCAAAAGAAGAGAAGCTAAAAGGTGTATTAAGGAAAGTTTTTATATGCTCATTTATCTTGGTTCTAACCCTAACTTGGTTGGAAGTTTGAGGGTTGTGTGTGGTGACAACTTTAAGGGTCAAGTTTCTTCTACTCCAATAAGGTATGGGCACATTCTTCTTATGAGTATGATTGGTGTATGTTTTCTGAAATAAGGTTGGAGTGAAAAGGTTTTCAACTAGGTTTTCTTTGATTGGGTGTAAATCCTATTTTCTGGTTTGTTGAAGACTACTTATGCATTGTTATCCTTAAGGAGAGTTTTTGATGAATGCATAATTTTTGGTTTGAGATAGTGGAAGCTTTGTGCACTAGGGTTTGTATTTGTGAGTCAAGCTACTTGCATTGAGTTGGTGGAACCCTTGGTTGGCTATTTTGAGTTTGATGGTTGAGTTGCTTCCATAGAGGTTGTTTGATCAAGTTATTGCTTTACTTGATTCATGATATTGGGCTTACTCCATTGAGTTGATTTGAGCAAGTTATTCTTTGCATTTGGTGATATTGTGTTGGTGGTTGTTTTGTTCAAATATCTTTGGAGGGAAAAGGATTTCTACTTGTTTCCTTTTCTTGTGATGATTGGTTGAATGCTTCAAGGTTAATGTTGAGTTGAATGATGTTGGTTAAACCTTGTCTATAAGCATTGTTGTTAAAGCCCTAATTGGTTGAGAAAAGATATTGGTTGTGGAAAGAACATGAGTAGCATTGTTATATGAGATATTGCATGTTTGGCAATTGTTGGGTTGTGTTTCATGTTCTTGAGAAAAGCATACTACATCTATCTTATTCTTTTGAGATTGAGATTGAGTTGAGATTGATATTGGGAGTCAAGTATAGATCATATTGAGTCTCTAACAATTCTCTTTATGTTTCTATGAGATTTGAGATTGAGTTGAAGATTGATATTGAGAGTTAAATATAGAACATATTGAGTCTCTAACAATTCTCTTTATGTTTCTATGAGATTTGAGATTGAGATTGGGAGTTAAGTATAGAACATATTGAGTCTCTAACAATTCTCTTTATGCTTCTATGAGGTTGATGAATCACATTGGGTCTCTAACAATTCTCTTTGTGGGTTCATGCTAAGCAAGTTTTTTCTTGGTGAACTTGTGAGCTGTTTTGGACAGGTTCCGTTGGGGACTTGTGAGCAGGTTTTGAACAGGTTCCGTTGGGGACTTGTGAGCAGGTTTTGGACAGGTTTCGATGGGGACTTGTGAGCAGATTTGGACAGGTCCTAGCAGAGGACTTGTGAGCTGAGATTGATAGTTCTATCAGAGAACTTGAGGACAGAGGTACATTGGTTCTATCGGAGAACCCGAGGACAGATTTGGCAAGTCTTTGAGAAGGCTTGTGGATAGAGGATTGATTTGTTCAAGAGTTGGACAGATCTGACAGACAGAGGAAGACTTGTACTAGACCGACTGACTGTGTTTGGTATAGGTTGCTGAGCTATTGTGGACGTGATCATAGAAGGCAGAGGTCTCTTAGGCTAAGCATTGAGGACAGGAGGTCTTCGATGGAAAGGAGTTCCACATGCTGGCAAGAGGTAGAGACAGTTGATCTTCTGAGGGATCATATCCAGAGCAGAGGGGAAGGTATCTCCTTTGAGTAGAGGCTCATAAATTCATATTGGGGGAAGGTTTCTCCTTTGGGCAGAGGCTCATAAATTCAGATTGGGGGAAGGTATCTCCTTTGAGCAGAGGCTCATAAATTCAGATTGGGGGAAGGTATCTCCTTTGAGCCGAGGCTCATAAACATTGTAATTGGGAAGGTTTCCCAAAGAACTTTGAGATAACTTTTAGAGAAAAGTTTTGTGGACGTAGCCCAACCATTCTGGGTGAACCACGTTAAAATTGGTGTCACTTTGTGGATGATTTTGTGCATTGCTTTGATATTGCTTTGGGTATATTGCTTTACTATTTTGAAGTATAAAGGAAAAAGTAAAAAGAGGTCTTATACTGTTCACCCCCCCCTCTCAGTATAAGCTTGTGTTCTTCAATTGGTATCAGAGTCGGTGCCTTCAAAAATTTTAACAGCTTGAAGGAAGATCTTACAAGAACACAAATGGCAAGGAAAGGCAAAAGCAAAACCATAAGACACAAGAAGAAGAAAACACACATGGTCATGAAAGAAAATGAAGATGAACTCAATGTTGCTATTTTGGGAAGAAGAATGGAAATAGATTCAAGAGATGAATCAAACAGTGGAGAATAGGCCAGATTAATAAAGTTTTGCACCAGATGTGGGAAGACCAATCACTTTGTAGTTGATTGCTCACAAGGTAGAGAATGTTTTGTTTGTGGTCAACTCGGTCATAATGAACGTCATTGCCATGGGTTTAGTAGCAGTGAATATGAAGATGATCCATTCAAAATTGGTGAAGAAATAGATTCAGAATAGGAATGTGATGAAGAAGGAAGTGATGCAGAAGCAAATTGGAAACAAAAACTAATTTCAGCTCTGAGTAAAAAGGTTGAGGATGCAGAAGATATAATCACCAGTTTGAAAGTACAAATAGAAGAATACAAGAAAATTTTTGAAGATCTCGAAATGCAATTAACCAGGAAAACAGAGTATTACAGTAAGCTAGAAAAAGAAATTGATGGTTTAAGAATGCAGATAGAAGAAATGAGTAATAAAGTCGATATATGCAGCAAACATGAAGATGAATCTAACAAATTTGTTAGCAATCTGAAGTTGCGTTTGGGCTTTGCGTAGGCGGAGGTCTGCGTTTCGATTCCTGCAGAGGGAGTTGTGCATGGATTAAGTCACATTTTTGTTAAAACGTATTTTGTTCCACGATTTTTGGATTCGTCAAGGGCAGCCATTCCACGATTTTTGGATTCTTCAAGGGCAGCCATTCTAAGGTGTGATTAATTTCTTGATATAATTTTTGGCATTGTTTAGCATTGTTTAAAAGACATAGGAGAAATAAGGGGATATTTCTTTGGTTGTATTTTTGAGATTAGTCTTTTGCTATGCTAAAGTTTAAAATGGAGATATAAGGTGTAAGTTTTGGTTGTTGTGTTTTTGACTTCTTTGGTGGTTGTTTTCAAAAGAAGAGAAGCTAAAAGGTGTACTAAGGAAAGTTTTTATATATGCTCATTTATCTTGGTTCTAACCCTAACTTGGTTGGAAGTTTGAGGGTTGTGTGTGGTGACAGCTTTAAGGATCAAGTTTCTTCT
This sequence comes from Wollemia nobilis, assembly GCA_028583015.1. Classification (NCBI taxonomy): domain Eukaryota; kingdom Viridiplantae; phylum Streptophyta; class Pinopsida; order Araucariales; family Araucariaceae; genus Wollemia; species Wollemia nobilis. Next base: position 1,268,374 of record JAQPPZ010017244.1, read on the forward strand.
ACTCCAATAAGGTATGGGCACATTCTTCTTATGAGTATGATTGGTGTATGTTTTCTGAAATAAGGTTGGAGTGAAAAGGTTTTCAACTAGGTTTTCTTTGATTGGGTGTAAATCCTATTTTTTGGTTTGTTGAAGACTACTTATGCATTGTTATCCTTAAGGAGAGTTTTTTGATGAATGCATAATTTCTGGTTTGAGATAGTGGAAGCTTTGTGCACTAGGGTTTGTATTTGTGAGTCAAGCTACTTGCATTGAGTTGGTGGAACCCTTGGTTGGCTGTTTTGAGTTTGATGGTTGAGTTGCTTCCATAGAGGTTGTTTGATCAAGTTATTGCTTTACTTGATTCATGATATTGGGCTTACTCCATTGAGTTGATTTGAGCAAGTTATTCTTTGCATTTGGTGATATTGTGTTGGTGGTTGTTTTGTTCAAATATCTTTGGAGGGAAAAGGATTTCTACTTGTTTCCTTTTCTTGTGATGATTGGTTGAATGCTTCAAGGTTAATGTTGAGTTGAATGATGTTGGTTAAACCTTGTCTATAAGCATTGTTGTTAAAGCCCTAATTGGTTGAGAAAAGATATTGGTTGTGGAAAGAACATGAGTAGCATTGTTATATGAGATATTGCATGTTTGGCAATTGTTGGGTTGTGTTTCATGTTCTTGAGAAAAGCATACTACATCTATCTTATTCTTTTGAGATTGAGATTGAGTTGAGATTGATATTGGGAGTCAAGTATAGATCATATTGAGTCTCTAACAATTCTCTTTATGTTTCTATGAGATTTGAGATTGAGTTGAAGATTGATATTGAGAGTTAAATATAGAACATATTGAGTCTCTAACAATTCTCTTTATGTTTCTATGAGATTTGAGATTGAGATTGGGAGTTAAGTATAGAACATATTGAGTCTCTAACAATTCTCTTTATGCTTCTATGAGGTTGATGAATCACATTGGGTCTCTAACAATTCTCTTTGTGGGTTCATGCTAAGCAAGTTTTTTCTTGGTGAACTTGTGAGCTGTTTTGGACAGGTTTCGTTGGGGACTTGTGAGCAGGTTTTGAACAGGTTCCGTTGGGGACTTGTGAGCAGGTTTTGGACAGGTTCCGATGGGGACTTGTGAGCAGATTTGGATAGGTCCTAGCAGAGGACTTGTGAGCTGAGATTGATAGTTCTATCAGAGAACTTGAGGACAGAGGTACATTGGTTCTATCAGAGAACCTGAGGATAGATTTGGCAAGTCTTTGAGAAGGCTTGTGGATAGAGGATTGATTTGTTCAAGAGTTGGATAGATCTGACAGACAGAGGAAGACTTGTACTAGACCGACTGACTGTGTTTGGTACAGGTTGTTGAGCTGCTGTGGACGTGATCATAGAAGGCAGAGGTCTCTTAGGCTAAGCATTGAGGACAGGAGGTCTTCGATGGAAAGGAGTTCCACATGCTGGCAAGAGGTAGAGACAGTTGATCTTCTGAGGGATCATATCCAGAGTAGAGGGGAAGGTATCTCCTTTGAGCAGAGGCTCATAAATTTAGATTGGGGGAAGGTTTCTCCTTTGGGTAGAGGCTCATAAATTCAGATTGGGGGAAGGTATCTCCTTTGAGCAGAGGCTCATAAATTCAGATTGGGGGAAGGTATCTCCTTTGAGCCGAGGCTCATAAACATTGTAATTGGGAAGGTTTCCCAAAGAACTTTGAGATAAATTTTAGAGAAAAGTTTTGTGGACGTAGCCCGACCATTCTGGGTGAACCACGTTAAAATTGGTGTCACTTTGTGGATGATTTTGTGCATTGCTTTGATATTGCTTTGGGTATATTGCTTTACTATTTTGAAGTATAAAGGAAAAAGTAAAAAGAGGTCTTATACTGTTCACCCCCCTCTCAGTATAAGCTTGTGTTCTTCAATTGGTATTAGAGCCGGTGCCTTCGAAAAGTTTAACAACTTGAAGGAAGATCTTACAAGAACACAAATGGCAAGGAAAGGCAAAAGCAAAACCATAAGACACAAGAAGAAGAAAACACACATGGTCATGAAAGAAAATGAAGATGAACTCAATGTTGCTATTTTGGGAAGAAGAATGGAAATAGATTCAAGAGATGAATCAAACAAGTGGAGAACCAGGCCAGATTAATAAAGTTTTGCACCAGATGTGGGAAGACCGGTCACTTTGCAGCTGATTGCTCACAAGGTAGAGAATGTTTTGTTTGTGGTCAACTCGGTCATAATGAACGTCATTGCCATGGGTTTAGTAGCAGTGAAGATGAAGATGATCCGTTCAAAATTGGTGAAGAAACAGATTCAGAACAAGAATGTGATGAAGAAGGAAGTGATGCAGAAGCAAATTGGAAACATAAACTAATTTCAGCTCTGAGTAAAAAGGTTGAGGATGCAGAAGATATAATCACCAGTTTGAAAGTACAAATAGAAGAATACAAGAAAATTTTTGAAGATCTCGAAATGCAATTAACCAGGAAAACAGAGTATTGCAGTAAGCTAGAAAAAGAAATTGACGGTTTAAGAATGCAGATAGAAGAAATGAGTAATAAAGTCGATATATGCAGCAAACATGAAGAGGAATCTAACAAAGTTGTTAGCAATCTGAAGCTGCAAATAGAAGAGTCCAAAAGGAGTGAAGAAACTCTCGGGTCTCAGATCAATGAGAAAGAGACTGCTTGTTGCAAACAAGAAGAAGAGATTGTTTCATTGAAGAAACAACTAGAAGAGGCCAATACAAATCTTAAAATCAAAGATGAGCACAACAATCAAGAAAAGAGGTATTCTCACAAGCACAAGAAGAGTTTCTACCTAGACAAAGCAAGTAAGTGTTCTAGTAGTGATAGTGAAAGTTCTTCAAGTGATAATGAAAATGAGATGTTGTTCATATCAGAAAAAGAGGAAGAACCGAAACATAGATTCATTATCATGAAATGTCTTAGATGTGGAAATTTTGGTCACCTTGAGGATGATTGCACAAATAATGATTTGGTTTCTAGTATGTATGAGGATGCTTCAGAAAACTATAAGGAAGATGCATGTATGGTTTTTGAAAAGGGTAGCACCTCTAGTGATAAGAAATCTGAAAAAGGCTTTGATGATTCAAAAGGAAATCAAATAAAGGATCTTGAAAGTGAACTTATTAGTGCTCTTAGTGCTTTGAAAAAGGAAAGAAAGAAGAATGCTAGACTCAAGGATAAGTTAGATGAATGTTGTATGGAGAGAGATGATCTTATTGAAAATCTTGATTTCTCTATAGCTAAGACACAAGAACTCAAGGATGAGTTAGAGTCTAAGGTTCTTGAGTATAGTGAGTTAGAACAGAAAATGGCTTCTTTGAAAGAGGAAACTAAAGAGTACAAGGATAAGCTTTACAGGTTTCAAGATAGCTCCAAAAAGGTTAAGTCACTCATCAAAGGTCAAAGAAAGACAACAGATAAAACAGGCCTTGGTTTTGTTAAGTCACACAAGGAACAAGTTGAAGAGTCTAGTAAGAGACTCCAAAAGGAAGAGAGTTCTGATGAGGAAAGTATTTCAGATCATGAGTCCTTGAATGATAGATGCACGGAAATAGAAAACATAATTCAGAATGAGAAGAAGAAGAAGTTTTCAGGACCCAAGAGGTCAAATAAAGGAAAGTTTCAAGGCAGATGTTTTGCTTGTCACAGGTTTGGTCACATGGCTTCACATTGCATGGCTCAAGTGAAGAAGGTAAATGACAGTTTCAGAAGTGCTAGTTACTTTCAAGGGTATTGCTACTCTTGTCAACAGTTTGGGCACAAGGCAGTTTATTGCAAGGCAAATAACAGGAACAGATTTGGTCGAAACAGGTTTGGTCAAAACAGGTTTGGTCAGAACAGGGTTGGCCAAAATAGGTTTGGTCAAAACTGGTGGATTCAAAGATCAGGTTTACCATAGAGAAATAACATTGTTACTTGTTATAAGTGCAACAATAAAGGTCACATAGCTAGACAGTGTAGAGCTGAAATTCTAGAATACAAGAACAGGAACAGTGGCATGATCAGGTCCAAGGATCAAGGCATGGACAAGAACAGGGATGAGAACAAGAACAAGAACAGTGATAGGAACAGGAATATGGACAAAGAGTTCAAGAGAAGGCCCGGAAAGGAAGTTATAGACGCTGATGATGATCGATACCTAATGGGAGTTTTACTCCCACCCTGAATTAATCACCTCATCAGGAGGTGGGGGAGGGACTAAGCTAAGAGGCTCATTCTTAGTCCCGAGCCCCAAAGGTGACCCTTTGCCATTGATGACAAAGGGGGAGAGATTTGAGTAAGGGGGAGAGCCTCAAGACAGGGGGAGTTGTTTATGTTGAGTTTTTTGTTGTTGAGAAGCATGGTTTGCCATCAATGACAAAGGGGGAGATTGTTGGCAATTTTGGGTTTGAGATCCTAGCTCCTTGTCTATGAGTTGTCATTGATGTCAAAAGGAAATGGCATTAATGTTAAGAGGATGTGTTGGCTTCAAAGGTGAAAGATTCCAAGAGAATATTCTTAAGAGAATCCGGAGAGATTCCATTGGATAAGGTTTTTGGATAGGGTTTTTATTAAAACCAAGTTAAATGGTTTTTATTAAAACCAATGGAGGTTCTCTTTATTATTTAATTATTATTTAAAACCCTTCAAGGTTTTAATTAATTAATTATTTAATTAATTAAGGGAGAAATTATTTTTAATTTATTAAAAATATTTAAAGGTTTTTAAACCTTTTTTATTCTTAATTTATTAAAATTAATTAAGGGTTTTTAAACCCTTTAGAAAGCAATTTCGATTAAATTCGAAATTACGTTTCTCTCTCGTCGACGTGTTCTAAAGTCCACGATTGGACTATAAATATGGGAAGGATCCTAAGGTTTAACTCCTCTTGAGAATTTTGAATGCATTAATTTTTGGGTGCGATCGATGCTCTGTTGACGTCGCGGAAGAAGAGAGCTCGCGTTTGAAAAACTTACGAAGTGCTTGTTCGTTGAAGTGGTAGGAAGTCTGTCTTAGACTTCGTTAGCCCCTTGTGGGCTAGTGGCAGCATAGGCTGCGTTTGGGCTTTGCGTAGGCGGAGGTCTACGTTTCGATTCCCGCGGAGGGAGTTGTGCATGGATTAAGTCACGTTTTTGTTAAAACGTATTTTGTTTCACGATTTTCGGATTCGTCAAGGGCAGCCATTCCACGATTTTTGGATTCTTCAAGGGCAGCCATTCTAAGGTGTGATTAATTTCTTGATATAATTTTTGGCATTGTTTAGCATTGTTTAAAAGACATAGGAGAAATAAGGGGATATTTCTTTGGTTGTATTTTTGAGATTAGTCTTTTGCTATGCTAAAGTTTAAAATGGAGATATAAGGTGTAAGTTTTGGTTGTTGTGTTTTTGACTTCTTTGGTGGTTGTTTTCAAAAGAAGAGAAGCTAAAAGGTGTATTAAGGAAAGTTTTTTATATGCTCATTTATCTTGGTTCTAACCCTAACTTGGTTGGAAGTTTGAGGGTTGTGTGTGGTGACAGATTTAAGGGTCAAGTTTCTTCTACTCCAATAAGGTATGGGCACATTCTTCTTATGAGTATGATTGGTGTATGTTTTCTGAAATAAGGTTGGAGTGAAAAGGTTTTCAACTAGGTTTTCTTTGATTGGGTGTAAATCCTATTTTCTGGTTTGTTGAAGACTACTTATGCATTGTTATCCTTAAGGAGAGTTTTTTGATGAATGCATAATTTCTGGTTTGAGATAGTGGAAGCTTTGTGCACTAGGGTTTGTATTTGTGAGTCAAGCTACTTGCATTGAGTTGGTGGAACCCTTGGTTGGCTGTTTTGAGTTTGATGGTTGAGTTGCTTCCATAGAGGTTGTTTGATCAAGTTATTGCTTTACTTGATTCATGATATTGGGCTTACTCCATTGAGTTGATTTGAGCAAGTTATTCTTTGCATTTGGTGATATTGTGTTGGTGGCTGTTTTGTTCAAATATCTTTGGAGGGAAAAGGATTTCTACTTGTTTCCTTTTCTTGTGATGATTGGTTGAATGCTTCAAGGTTAATGTTGAGTTGAATGATGTTGGTTAAACCTTGTCTATAAGCATTGTTGTTAAAGCCCTAATTGGTTGAGAAAAGATATTGGTTGTGGAAAGAACATGAGTAGCATTGTTATATGAGATATTGCATGTTTGGCAATTGTTGGGTTGTGTTTCATGTTCTTGAGAAAAGCATACTACATCTATCTTATTCTTTTGAGATTGAGATTGAGTTGAGATTGATATTGGGAGTCAAGTATAGATCATATTGAGTCTCTAACAATTCTCTTTATGTTTCTATGAGATTTGAGATTGAGTTGAAGATTGATATTGAGAGTTAAATATAGAACATATTGAGTCTCTAACAATTCTCTTTATGTTTCTATGAGATTTGAGATTGAGATTGGGAGTTAAGTATAGAACATATTGAGTCTCTAACAATTCTCTTTATGCTTCTATGAGGTTGATGAATCACATTGGGTCTCTAACAATTCTCTTTGTGGGTTCATGCTAAGCAAGTTTTTTCTTGGTGAACTTGTGAGCTATTTTGGAAAGGTTTCATTGGGGACTTGTGAGCAGGTTTTGAACAGGTTCCGTTGGGGACTTGTGAGCAGGTTTTGGACAGTTTTCGGTGGGGACTTGTGAGCAGATTTGGACAGGTCCTAGCAGAGGACTTGTGAGCTGAGATTGATAGTTCTATGAGAGAACTTGAGGACAGAGGTACATTGGTTCTATCAGAGAACCCGAGGACAGATTTGGCAAGTCTTTGAGAAGGCTTGTGGACAGAGGATTGATTTGTTCAAGAGTTGGACAGATCTGACAGACAGAGGAAGAGTTGTACTAGACCGACTGATTGTGTTTGGCATAGGTTGTTGAGCTATTGTGGACGTGATCATAGAAGGAAGAGGTCTCTTAGGCTAAGCATTGAGGACAGGAGGTCTTCGATGGAAAGGAGTTCCACATGCTGGCAAGAGGTAGAGACGATTGATCTTCTGAGGGATCATATCCAGAGCAGAGGGGAAGGTATCTCCTTTGAGGAGAGGCTCATAAATTCAGATTGGGGGAAGGTTTCTCCTTTGGGTAGAGGCTCATAAATTCAGATTGGGGGAAGGTATCTCCTTTGAGCAGAGGCTCATAAATTCAGATTGGGGGAAGGTATCTCCTTTGAGCCGAGGCTCATAAACATTGTAATTGGGAAGGTTTCCCAAAGAACTTTGAGATAACTTTTAGAGAAAAGTTTTGTGGACGTAGCCTAAGCATTCTGGGTGAACCACGTTAAAATTGGTGTCACTTTGTGGATGATTTTGTGCATTGCTTTGATATTGCTTTGGGTATATTGCTTTACTATTTTGAAGTATAAAGGAAAAAGTAAAAAGAGGTCTTATACTATTCACCCCCCCTCTCAGTATAAGCTTGTGTTCTTCAATTGGTATCAGAGCCGGTGCCTTCGAAAAGTTTAACAGCTTGAAGGAAGATCTTACAAGAACACAAATGGCAAGGAAAGGCAAAAGCAAAACCATAAGACACAAGAAGAAGAAAACACACATGGTCATGAAAGAAAATGAAGATGAACTCAATGTTGTTGTTTTGGGAAGAAGAATGGAAATAGATTCAAGAGATGAATCAAACAGTGGAGAACAGGCCAGATTAATAAAGTTTTGCACCAGATGTGGGAAGACCGGTCACTTTGCAACTGATTGCTCACAAGGTAGAGAATGTTTTGTTTGTGGTCAACTCGGTCATAATGAACGTCATTGCCATGGGTTTAGTAGCAGTGAAGATGAAGATGATCCGTTCAAAATTGGTGAAGAAACAGATTCAAAACAGGAATGTGATGAAGAAGGAAGTGATGCGAAGCAAATTGGAAACAAAAACTAATTTCAGCTCTGAGTAAAAAGGTTGAGGATGCAGAAGATATAATCACCAGTTTGAAAGTACAAACAGAAGAATACAAGAAAATTTTTGAAGATCTCGAAATGCAATTAACCAGGAAAACAGAGTATTGCAGTAAGCTAGAAAAAGAAATTGACGGTTTAAGAATGCAGACAGAAGAAATGAGTAATAAAGTCGATATATGCAGCAAACATGAAGAGGAATCTAACAAAGTTGTTAGCAATCTGAAGCTGCAAATAGAAGAGTCCAAAAGGAGTGAAGAAACTCTCAGGTCTCAGATCAATGAGAAAGAGACTGTTTGCTGCAAACAAGAAGAAGAGATTGTTTCATTGAAGAAACAACTAGAAGAGGCCAATACAAATCTTAAAATCAAAGATGAGCACAACAATCAAGGAAAGAGGTATTCTCACAAGCACAAGAAGAGTTTCTACCTAGACAAAGCAAGTAAGTGTTCTAGTAGTGATAGTGAAAGTTCTTCAAGTGATAATGAAAATGAGATGTTGTTCATATCAGAAAAAGAGGAAGAACCGAAACATAGATTCATTATCATGAAATGTCTTAGATGTGGAAATTTTGGTCACCTTGAGGATGATTGCACAAATAATGATTTGGTTTCTAGTATGTATGAGGATGCTTCAGAAAACTATAAGGAAGATGCATGTATGGTTTTTGAAAAGGGTAGCACCTCTAGTGATAAGAAATCTAAAAATGGCTTTGATGATTCAAAAGGAAATCAAATAAAGGATCTTGAAAGTGAACTTATTAGTGCTCTTAGTGCTTTGAAAAAGGAAAGAAAGAAGAATGCTAGACTCAAGGATAAGTTAGATGAATGTTGTATGGAGAGAGATGATCTTATTGAAAATCTTGATTTCTCTATAGCTAAGACACAAGAACTCAAGGATGAGTTAGAGTCTAAGGTTCTTGAGTATAGTGAGTTAGAACAAAAAATGGCTTCTTTGAAAGAGGAAACTAAAGAGTACAAGGATAAGCTTTACAGGGTTCAAGATAGCTCCAAAAAGGTTAAGTCACTCATCAAAGGTCAAAGAAAGACAACAGATAAAACAGGCCTTGGTTTTGTTAAGTCACACAAGGAACAAGTTGAAGAGTCTAGTAAGAGACTCCAAAAGGAAGAGAGTTCTGATGAGGAAAGTATTTCAGATCATGAGTCCTTGAATGATAGATGCACATAAATAGAAAATAGAATTCAGAATGAGAAGAAGAAGAAGTTTTCAGGACCCAAGAGGTCAAATAAAGGAAAGTTTCAAGGCAGATGTTTTGCTTGTCACAGGTTTGGTCACATGGCTTCACATTGCATGGCTCAAGTGAAGAAGGTAAATGACAGTTTCAGAAGTGCTAGTTACTTTCAAGGGTATTGCTACTCTTGTCAACAGTTTGGGCACAAGGCAGTTTATTGCAAGGCAAATAACAAGAACAGATTTGGTCAGAACAGGTTTGGCCAGAACAGGTTTGGTCAGAACAGGTTTGGTCAGAATAGGGTTGGCCAAAATAGGTTTGGTCAGAACTGGTGGATTCAAAGATCAGGTTTACCATAGAGAAATAACATTGTTACTTGTTATAAGTGCAACAATAAAGGTCACATAGCTAGACAGTGTAGAGCTGAAATTCCAGAATACAGGAACAGGAACAGTGGCATGATCAGGTCCAAGGATCAAGGCATGGACAAGAACAGGGATGAGAACAAGAACAAGAACAGTGACAGGAATAGGAATATGGACAAAGAGTTCAAGAGAAGGCCCGACAAGGAAGTTATAGACGCTCGATGATGATCAGTGCCTAATGGGAGTTTTACTCCCACCCTAGAATTAATCACCTCATCAGGAGGTGGGGGAGGGACTAAGCTAAGAGGCTCATTCTTAGTCCCGAGCCCCAAAGGTGACCCTTTGCCATTGATGACAAAGGGGGAGAGATTTGAGTAAGGGGGAGAGCCTCAAGACAGGGGGAGCTATTTATGTTGAGTTTTTTGTTGTTGAGAAGCATGGTTTGCCATCAATGACAAAGGGGGAGATTGTTGGCAATTTTGGGTTTGAGATCCTAGCTCCTTGTCTATGAGTTGTCATTGATGTCAAAAGGAAATGGCATTAATGTTAAGAGGATGTGTTGGCTTCAAAGGTGAAAGATTCCAAGAGAATATTCTTAAGAGAATCCGGAGAGATTCCATTGGATAAGGTTTTTGGATAGGGTTTTTATTAAAACCAAGTTAAATGGTTTTTATTAAAACCAATGGAGGTTCTCTTTATTATTTAATTATTATTTAAAACCCTTCAAGGTTTTAATTAATTAATTATTTAATTAATTAAGGGAGAAATTATTTTTAATTTATTAAAAATACTTAAAGGTTTTTAAACCTTTTTTATTCTTAATTTATTAAAATTAATTAAGGGTTTTTAAACCCTTTAGAAAGCAATTTCGATTAAATTCGAAATTACGTTTCTCTGTTGCCGACGTGTTCTAAAGTCCACGATTGGACTATAAATATGGGAAGGATCCTAAGGTTTAACTCCTCTTGAGAATTTCGAATGCATTAATTTTTGGCTGCGATCGATGCTCCGTTGACGCCGCAGAAGAAGAGAGCTCGCGTTTGAAAAACTTACGAAGTGCTTGTTCGTTGAAGTGGTAGGAAGTCTGTCTTAGACTTCGTTAGCCCCTTGTGGGCTAGTGGCAGCATAGGCTGCGTTTGGGCTTTGCGTAGGCGGAGGTCTGCGTTTCGATTCCCGCGGAGGGAGCTGTGCATGGATTAAGTCACGTTTTTGTTAAAACGTATTTTGTTCCATGATTTTCGGATTCGTCAAGGGCAGCCATTCCGCGATTTTTGGATTCTTCAAGGGCAGCCATTCTAAGGTGTGATTAATTTCTTGATATAATTTTTGGCATTGTTTAGCATTGTTTAAAAGACATAGGAGAAATAAGGGGATATTTCTTTGGTTGTATTTTTGAGATTAGTCTTTTGCTATGCTAAAGTTTAAAATGGAGATATAAGGTGTAAGTTTTGGTTGTTGTGTTTTTGACTTCTTTGGTGGTTGTTTTCAAAAGAAGAGAAGCTAAAAGGTGTACTAAGGAAAGTTTTTATATATGCTCATTTATCTTGGTTCTAACCCTAACTTGGTTGGAAGTTTGAGGGTTGTGTGTGGTGACAACTTTAAGGGTCAAGTTTCTTCTACTCCAATAAGGTATGGGCACATTCTTCTTATGAGTATGATTGGTGTATGTTTTCTGAAATAAGGTTGGAGTGAAAAGGTTTTCAACTAGGTTTTCTTTGATTGGGTGTAAATCCTATTTTCTGGTTTGTTGAAGACTACTTATGCATTGTTATCCTTAAGGAGAGTTTTTTGATGAATGCATAATTTCTGGTTTGAGATAGTGGAAGCTTTGTGCACTAGGGTTTGTATTTGTGAGTCAAGCTACTTGCATTGAGTTGGTGGAACCCTTGGTTGGCTGTTTTGAGTTTGATGGTTGAGTTGCTTCCATAGAGGTTGTTTGATCAAGTTATTGCTTTACTTGATTCATGATATTGGGCTTACTCCATTGAGTTGATTTGAGCAAGTTATTCTTTGCATTTGGTGATATTGTGTTGGTGGCTGTTTTGTTCAAATATCTTTGGAGGGAAAAGGATTTCTACTTGTTTCCTTTTCTTGTGATGATTGGTTGAATGCTTCAAGGTTAATGTTGAGTTGAATGATGTTGGTTAAACCTTGTCTATAAGCATTGTTGTTAAAGCCCTAATTGGTTGAGAAAAGATATTGGTTGTGGAAAGAACATGAGTAGCATTGTTATATGAGATATTGCATGTTTGGCAATTGTTGGGTTGTGTTTCATGTTCTTGAGAAAAGCATACTACATCTATCTTATTCTTTTGAGATTGAGATTGAGTTGAGATTGATATTGGGAGTCAAGTATAGATCATATTGAGTCTCTAACAATTCTCTTTATGTTTCTATGAGATTTGAGATTGAGTTGAAGATTGATATTGAGAGTTAAATATAGAACATATTGAGTCTCTAACAATTCTCTTTATGTTTCTATGAGATTTGAGATTGAGATTGGGAGTTAAGTATAGAACATATTGAGTCTCTAACAATTCTCTTTATGCTTCTATGAGGTTGATGAATCACATTGGGTCTCTAACAATTCTCTTTGTGGGTTCATGCTAAGCAAGTTTTTTCTTGGTGAACTTGTGAGCTGTTTTGGACAGGTTCCGTTGGGGACTTGTGAGCAGGTTTTGGACAGGTTCCGTTGGGGACTTGTGAGCAGGTTTTGGACAGGTTCCGGTGGGGACTTGTGAGCAGATTTGGACAGGTCCTAGCAGAGGACTTGTGAGCTGAGATTGATAGTTCTATCAGAGAACTTGAGGACAGAGGTACATTGGTTCTATCAGAGAACCTGAGGACAGATTTGGCAAGTCTTTGAGAAGGCTTGTGGATAGAGGATTGATTTGTTCAAGAGTTGGACAGATCTCGACAGACAGAGGAAGACTTGTACTAGACCGACTGACCGTGTTTGGTACAAAGTTGTTGAGCTGCTGTGGACGTGATCATAGAAGGCGAAGGTCTCTTAGGCTAAGCATTGAGGACAGGAGGTCTTCGGTGGAAAGGAGTTCCACATGCTGGCAAGAGGTAGAGACAGTTGATCTTCTGAGGGATCATATCCAGAGCAGAGGGGAAGGTATCTCCTTTGAGCAGAGGCTCATAAATTCAGATTGGGGGAAGGTTTCTCCTTTGGGCAGAGGCTCATAAATTCAGATTGGGGGAAGGTATCTCCTTTGAGCAGAGGCTCATAAATTCAGATTGGGGGAAGGTATCTCCTTTGAGCCGAGGCTCATAAACATTGTAATTGGGAAGGTTTCCCAAAGAACTTTGAGATAACTTTTAGAGAAAAGTTTTGTGGACGTAGCCCGAGCATTCTGGGTGAACCACGTTAAAATTGGTGTCACTTTATGGATGATTTTGTGCATTGCTTTGATATTGCTTTGGGTATATTGCTTTACTATTTTGAAGTATAAAGAAAAAAGTAAAAAGAGGTCTTATACTGTTCACCCCCCCTCTCAGTATAAGCTTGTGTTCTTCATATTGATACTACTATCTATACACTACATAATATTTAATTGAAAGGAAAAGTATAAAGTGGTCTTATACTATTCACCCCCCCTCTCAGTATAAGCTTGTATTCTTCAATTGGTATCAAAGTGGGTTCCTTCAGAAGAGTTTGATAGCTTGAAGGATAAGTGGTCTAAGAACACAATGGATAAAAAGGATCAAAGAGACAAACCATTCAATAATGGAGTACCAGTATTTGATGGAAATGACTTCTTATATTGGTGTATGCTGATGGGATTTTACCTGATGGCACTTGGAAATGAAGTTTGGGATGTAGTGACCTTGGATATGATTCAACAGTCAATATTCCTATAGATAAGGAAGGTAAGCTTCTAATGCATGCAAATTCAAGAGCTATGAATGCAATTATAAAAGGTTTACATAGAGCAGAATCTATGAAGGTTATGGAATGTAAAACAAAAAAAGAAATGTGGTAACTTCTACATGAAATATATGAAGGAGATAAAGGAGTCATAATGTATAAGATCATAAATCTCAAAGGATAATTTGAGAACCTAAGAATGAGGGATGATGAAAATATTCATGACTATCTCAACAAGGTTGATGAAATTGTACATGAGATGAAATGTCGTGGAATGAAGGTTAATGAATCTGATGCTTGTGATAAGATATTTAGGACTCTTCCAAAAAGGTATAGTGAAAATGTTTCTACTATATAAACATCAATTGATAGTGATTCTTTGAAAAGGAATTATTTTCTTGGCATGCTTACTAATTTTGAGATAAGAACAAAATATCTTATTCCTCCGAAAGAAGTTGCTTTCAAAGTAGACAAAAATAAAAATGGAAAGAAGATAGAATCAAGCAATGAGTCATCCAATTATGAATAAGAAAATTATGGTAGAAGAGATAGAGGTTGTAGAAGACCCATAGATCTAATATCTATCAAATGTTTCAATTGTGGATGATATGGACACTATGCAACATAATTCAAAGAGCCAAAAGACAACAATGATGAAGAAAAATAGGATCACAGATATAGAGAATAAAAAATACATAGGTACTAAAAGAGAAGCAAATATGGACAAAGTAGACAAGGAAATAAGTTATTCCAAAGACAAAAGAGAAGCTACTATGCAAAAAATGCAAGTAAGTAATCAATTTATAGTGATGGTGGTTTTTTAGACAATGATAGAGATGAATTCATGTTTATGGTTAAAGATAAAGATCCAATTAAGAAAAGGACTCCAGTTATTCTCAAGTTTTTTAGATGTGGTAAATTTAGACATCTTGAAGATGATTGCACTAGGGATGGTTATAGTTTCAGTGACTATGATTTTGAAGATGCACTTGAAAGACCAGATTAGAATATTCTAATGGCTTTGGAAGATAAAGAAGATGATCCTATAGAAGACAAGCCAAAAGAAAGAAATAATATGGACAAAGGTAAACAAATAAAGTATTATTCAGTAAAGAATGACTATGATCTCAAGGGAGAACTTATCTATGCCCTTGAAACAGTAAATAAGGTTAGAAAGCAACACTCCAAGCTTGAAAGTTAGTTTCAATAATGTGATGAAGAAAGGTTATTGCTCATAGAGGATTTAGAGAAGTCAAAGGCTAAGGCAAGCAAGTTCAAGGATAAGTTAGAAGAAAATATTTTGGAATGTGAGAAGTTAGCACAATAATTGGCTACTCTAAAAGAAGACTTAAATGAGTCCAAGATCAAGATGAATATTTTCACAAATAGCTCTAAGAACTTGGATAAGTTCATCTGTGTACAACAATTAACATCATATTCAATAGATCTTGGCTTTGGAAAGGTTCAAAAGAAACAGGAAAAAGAATCTACTTCAAGTCTTGATGAAGAAGAAACTTCAAAAGAAGATACATTAGAAGAAGATAGTTTAAGTGAAAGTGGGACATCATAGGATGATTTGGACAACAAAGAGTTCAATAAAGAGAGGGAAAATACACAAAGAAGATACATATGGAAGAGCAATTAGAATAGGAGACCAATGAGGTAAATACAAGGAGGCTTCAATGGAAGATGTTTTTCATGTCACAGGTTTGGGCATATGGCTTCACAATGCAGGATACATGAAATACAAGAATATGGGAAAGGACAAATTTTCCATGGGTATTGATACTCATGCAATGGGTTTGGTCACAAGGAAATAAATTACAGGGTTCATGATAGAAGACGATATGGCTTCATTAAGAGAAATCCTAAGACAATTGCACATCCAAGGAATAATAACATTAAGTGTTATAAGTGCAATAATGATGGTCACATAGCAAGATGGTGTAGAGAAAATATTCTAGAAGCAAGCATGAACAAGAATAGGAACATGTGCATGAATAGGAACAGAACATGAACATGAACAGGAACATGAATATGAACAAGAATAGGAATATGAATAGGAATAGAGACTCAAAAAATAATAATAACAAGAACATGGATGAGAACAAGAATGAGAACAGGAACAAAAGTGATGACAGGAACAAGGATGATGACATGGAAATAAAAAGTGAGAGGATTTAGAAGACTCAGAATAGAAGAGAGAAAGATAAATACAAAGAATAGTGCTTTCGGGGAGTAGAAATACTCCCACCCTAGAATTAACCATCTCATGCGGAGGTGGGGGAGGATGACCATGGCCTTGGGTGGGATGACCATGGCCTTGGATCCTTAAAAAGTCAAAGGTGAGATAAATGGAACCTAGATTCTACCATTTATCCTACCCATTGAAGCATTCCAGTCTAAGGGTGCATAACTCCCATGACAAGTTGCAAATTAGAGGCCCAAATTGGAGATTCTTCCACCTCAAATGTATGGGAGGGTTTGGATAAATGGTGGCACTTGCTCTGCATGGCCAAGCATACCCATTTGACCTTATGCTAACTTTAGCTATAAAGTGGAGTTAGTCCATCCAATTTCATGGAGGAGTCTTTGCTATATTTTACCATGAAGTGCTACTGAGATTTACCCCCAATTCACATGTGTTTTCCCTTGAGATCTCCATAAAGCGAAGGAGGTTTTCAAGTGATTCTAAAACACACAATCCATTTACAAAATTGACCCATTTGAGTGAATCAGATCCCAAAATTTGATGACAACACCCCTAGGAGTATCTTAGACCAAATCCAAGAGGAATTGGTGGTAAAAACCTGTAAATTTGGTGGCCATCCCACTCCTGGACGACTCCCAAATTGTGATAGTCCTAAATGGCACACCTAGGGATCACCATGAAATGGAGCACAATTTATCTTCTATTTTTGCATAGATTAATTCTAGAGTAGATTTTATGCCTTCTATCAAGTTTTGGTGCAATTTTGAGTTGTTTAACATCTATTATTATGCATTTCTTGTTTTGTAGTCTTGAATGGCACACTCCAGGATGACCCCAAATTTGTGTGAAGTTTTATTTTATTTATTGTTTATATAATTTCTAGAGAACATTATATGCATGATCCTAAGTTTTTGTAGCATTTGTAATATTTTTGAATCGTATGTTATACATTTCCTCTTTTAAGCTAATTATTGAATACATCTCTTTGATTGCATTTCAATCTGCACATGCTATTAAAAAATTCAATTTCTTCATGTGTAGATCCAAGTATCATAGTGCATGAGGAAGGATAATCAAGTTAGAACATTGATAGAACATTTCAGCAGCATCGAAATCCCACTCTTCAATCATGAGTGCGAGGAAGACATTGAAAGTGCACCTTAAATTTGTGAAAGAATTTAATCCTTCATAAATTGTAATGAGTTGTATCAATTGAGAGACCTCAAGGGATGTTTTGTAACTATATATTTGGAAAATGCAATAATATAAAGGATAATTACCCATTTCTTTCACTTATTTGTCATTTATGCTTACTTAAAATATCACTTTTGTAGTGCTTAAATCAATAGAGCAATAGATGCATTTCATTTCCCTTTGCTAGGTGCACCATTTTTTCCACTCTATAGTGGTAATCATGGTGGGACCCCTATCCCATTTCATTTTTGCAAGTTTTGACTTAGTTTTCACTTTCGAAATGTTGTAGGTTTTATCCATTTTAGCCTAAAATGGCCTGTTATTTCCTAATTGTAACAACCAATATGACCACAATAGTCATCCCACCTAGGGACGACCCCCAAATGTGTAGCCATACCACCCTAGGATGACCACAAAATAGAGGGTCTACAACTCAAATTGATAGAAATAGTAGAAGCATAGGCTTTCAAGGTAAGTAACTACACCTTGTCTTTACATTTTTACTGTTCATAAAAGGTCAAATTTAGTTTTTTTTTCCCCTTTTGTTTTCTTGAAAGGTAGATTTTTCTTATCTTTAATCACAAAAAAAAAAAAAAAAAAAAACTGAAAGAATCCAGTAAGAATGCATCTATGTGGTTTGATTTTTTGCAACCCACCCAATGGGTAGGTTGCCATTTAGGGCATGCATTTTGTAGGTTCAATTTCTATTTAATATTTTTGAAAGTGAAACATTATTTTTGCATTTAGTGAAATCTCATTGAATGCTCTATTTTTTTACTTTCTTTTAGTATAAAATGAACCACACACACCACATCACATTTTGAATATTAGCGAGTTGGACTTCATCCCCAACCACTAATCGAGACCATTGACGGTGGGCTTCATCTCCACTCGTTGGCTCACATGATTGATACAAACCTTGTTTTATTGGCCAAATCCAGCTCCAATAATCGTCATAGCCTATGGGATAGATCACATATTTCTCTTTAGAGAGGTATATCACTGACCATAGGTGAACTATATGAGGATTGGTAGGACATGTGATCCCTGATCAGGTATGGGCTTCATATCCATACTTTTGTGGGTTTATGTGACCGAACTTTCATTTTCAATTATCGAGTTATGAGTATACAAGTGAAATCCATTTAACATAATAATATCATCCAACAAGAGAAAAACACATGACAAGAGGTCTCCTTGCAAATAATGAATCCAAAAACACAAAATAATTTTAGAGAACACACATAAATATTTAAAAGAGATAAAAACTTGTCTTATTGTGTGTTTTCATTCTTGTGTGTTGTATCATTAAAATTTGTAAATAATATAATCACGTATGGTTTGGTAGAAAGTAGCTAAGGAGTGCACCCACAACCAAGCCCATTCAAAGGCAGACACTGTAGAGAGTAGGCAAGGAGACACAATTCATCTCCAATTTAGCCCTAAGGACATGTTGATACCTCATTTGTAGCCTCCTACTTGCCCAAGTCCCAGAATAGCTAGTCAAGAACTTCACCTGCAAGGGACCCCTACACAAGATACCCCTACAGGTTTTAGTCCTAATAAGGGAACATACTTCCCATGTTTAGGCACTTCACATGCATTCTTTCAAAAATGGCATTCATGCATTGAGACACTAAGAAATAAAGCAATACCATGCATTCATGTGCCTCCTAGGTTTACCACACCCACCTACAGGTAAGATCAAGAGTACACATACTGGGCAAGGCCAAATGATCAAACTATGCCCTTAAACTACATTAATAGGTTCCAGTAACCTAAGTCCCAATATGAGTATGATACTCATCACTCGGGGTGAAAAAATTCAGCCCTTCCCTTCCTCATCAATGAAGTAAGACATGAGAAATTTTATTATTATCCTCAGGTCCATTATGCCATGCAAGCATGATGTGCCTCTGCGCCATTTCAGTATAAAGAATGCTTGTCTATGACTGAACCTCAAGTGAATGTGACTTCCCTCAATCGAGAGAATATTATAGTCAATATTTTAGATAATATTGAATGAGATAGGCCCTAGGTCTATACGGTTAGGGCTCATATCCCTCGCACGATTTAATAGATAAATCAAGTGGTTAAGAGATATGCCAAGAACCAAGAACAATTCAATCATATTTGGTAGGATAAAGAATGCTTGGACCACTAGCATCAACTATAAAAGAAAATAATTGAGCAGCAAACCAATTAGTTGTTTTAATAGACCTTACATGATAGGGTCTCTACCCCAAGTACTCATAGATAGGGGGTTCATTAGAGGTAACCTACTTTCAATAAAGATATGCCTCCTAGGCCTAACCAAAATTTGCCTCATCGACCTCCTAGGACTAATAAAGACTTCCCTCCCAGGACAAACATAGATCAACATCCATAGGATCTTACTCCTTATTGTAAGCTAGTTCAAGAAACACCGTGTGGGGCCTACACTGAGCTTGAACCAAAAGAGAAATATCTTGAATAGCCTTATGGAGGCAGGATGGATGACATTCAACCACCATGCAATAGGCTTGATATTCCTCACCCTCCCCTTCAGGGTCAAAGCAAAGAAGAGGAGATCAAATCCTCTGATGCATACAAAGCATTGCTAGAATGCATGGAATCAATAGATAACAAAACCTTGAGGTTTGGACCTCAAAAACCCACTTTGTTCTAGCTTAAAAATCAATTGCTTCACCCATAAGTACCTTCCCCTCCCTATCTAGAGCATTTTGAAATGCCCAAGATAGATAAATTTAAAGGAGAGGAAGATGCGTAGGAGCATGTCACTAGATGTTTGAACTAATGCTTGTGTATCTAGGATGATGATGCCTTACTTTTGAGGACATTCCTCCTTACCCTCTCTAGCCCTATCATAGAGTACTACAATCAACTCCCAAAGTATAACATCTACACTTTTGAACAATACGTAGATGCATTCCTAGAACGCTTTGCCTTTAACACTAAGCAAAATATGTTGTTAACAGACCTCGCAAGGTTGAATCAATATGATAATGAGTCAATCACATACTATGGAAATAGGTGGTTAACACTTATTGCTAAAATATTGTACCTACTCCCCATGTTTGAGTTGACTTGCATGTTTGCTAAGAGCTGTCTGAAGCCAATTTCCTTATTTCTACAACTCCAATAGTACCCAACTCTTGAAAATGATATAGCATAGGCTAGGACAATTGAAGACATTAAAATTCAAGAGGGCAAAAATTGTAAAACCTTGCAAGAAGGAATGGACTAAGAACACTAAGAACAATTTGGTGCAACTAAAGCCGGTAGCAGTCAACCAAGATGCAACCAACACTGCCTTAGAAGCCCAACTATCAGGCCACACTTGGAAACTACAACAACAATAATCAAACAAATCAAGGGTAAAACTAGTAATATCATCCTAAGTGATAATTTATGCCCATTTTTTGAGTCCATGGATTCTTTATTTGAGTACCTTTGTGTAGCCAAGGCAATTAATCTACCTGAAAGTTGACCTGTAGATCCGAATACACCAAAGACCCTGGTATATCATGAAGATATATACTGCAAGTATCATAGTCAAAATGGGTATGATGTGCAAATATGCTTAAGGTTTGAACACCTAGTACATGACATGATCGATAGGAATGATCTTTAGGTCAATAAACCTATTGCAACAAACAACAAACAAATGGGTGTTTTTAAAGACCCATTGCCTACTCATGAGGAGTAGGCAAATCCAACACAATAGGTGAATGAGGTCCATATAGCACCCCCTCAACAAGGGTTTATTAGAATGGTCAACATCATTACGATGAATAAGCATTACTCAAGTCAAGTCACACCACTTGCAGATTCAAATGATATTCATTCAATGTCATAACCTTTGCCACCTCTAGTACAAAACCTCTCACATTGTATGGTGGTCACAATAAATATTAATATTTCTTAGATATTGTGAAAAACATTGGATCAACTCTCTATCTATAAGCTTATTCAATAATATCCACCTCATAAAAAAGCTCAAATGGATATCCTTAAGTTGATGAATATAGCCCCAAGATTCTAACTCCTTTAAAAACTTTGTGGGGCACGTTCAACAATGCATAGAACCAATAACCACATTTTATGAGCATGAAATCAAGCCAGTACCAAATGACATGGTGGATCCTCCCCTACACATAATTGCATGTGTAAATGGAACACCTTACAAGAGAGTTTTGATTGATACTGGTTCCTCCAACAATATCATCACCATGATTACTCTCAAACATCTAGGGCTTCTAGCATCCCAAATTATTGCATCCACGTATACCATTTGAGCATTTAATGATTCTCTATGCGCAATGGTTGGTACCATAGCCTTACTTATTCAAATGGGAAAAAATACCATACCAATGTTGTTTCACATATTGGAGTATAAAATGGCCTACAATATCTTGCTGGGTAGACCCTGGATTATGGACATGAAGTGTGTGCCATCCATAGCTCACCAATGTTTGAAGGACACTTAAAAATGGCAAGTGCATGTTGCCTCTGTAGATCTTGAGCCATTCAAATACTACAACTTGGTGCAAAAATTCCCTAAGTTGAACTTTCAATTAACCCATCTAGACTTCCAATCGAACACATCCATCCAATATCTAGATCCTTCACCACCACCTTCCATTAATCTATCACCATCTTCTTCCATACCATCCTCATCATTGGCACCTCAATATATACCTTCATCATCATCGAATCCTATGCAAAGTAACATGGAAAAGAGGCATATTGATGAGATCCCTCCAACCATATCTAACATCTCCATAGAAGAGATTCCTAGTACAATCAAACAAACTTCATTTATGGGGTATTGACTATGGCATGGAAAAATATCAGCAGTAATAAGAGGACGAAGAGCCATTTTCTAAGGATATTAATTACATGTATAGTCTTGAATTTTCCATGAGATATCTCCATCTCTATAATTGGTGTGGCTATGGTTTGGAATTGTACGAATAAGGTACTCACATTCCTTATCATATGTAATATTAAATGTCATATAATAAGTATAGTTTAGGACACAATAAGCCTGTGCCTCTCAATTTCCTCACTGAGAGTTTAGAGCATCTGGATCTGAACTATAGATATGAGCTTGTGTGTGATACTTATGCCAATCCTAATCATGTCCATTATTTGGAGGATTACTTCCCTACAACTATGATAGATCAAGAGATATCTTGAAATTTCAACCGATCCTATGAAGCAGGTGAAATTTTTCATACTCTTATGTATGATAGAGAGGAAGCAAATCAAGGTCCTCCCTATGAATGGACAACTGATGATGAATCAAATTACACTATAGGGCCTATCGAATCTTCTAGTTCAAATGGGTAATACAAGTGGATCATCCCTTTGTATGATGAAGATGCGTTATATTTGTGTGTATTCCCATTACCACATCCCATCTAGTGATAACTTTTATCCTTGGAGGACCAAGCTTGCCCACATCCACATTTACCACCTTCAATCATTTCGCTTCCATCGCAACCACCTCCACAAGTCTTGTGATAACCTATTATCAACAAATCCCATCAACCACCCAGAGGAGATTATCTATCCATCAACATTTCATATCATTGCATTATACACTCACTTGCATTAGGCATACCCATCATCGCATTTTGCATTCTAGAATTGCTAAAACATGTCTAGCACTAGGTCTATATATTATACATCCTTCAAAGTCAACTTTGTCAAAAGTAATTAGTCACACTCATCTACATTACCATCATCATTTTCATCCACATGTCCAACCTTTCATATTTGAGTCTGTTTCCCTTCACCTAGTCATTTATTCTAGGGTGTTTTTAGGATTTTTAGTCACTCAACTACCTCTGGTTTTCTTTTTAGATTTTGTATAAAGCCAACCTAATTTTTAGAAGGTAGATTCTTGCTCTAATTATACCTTGTATACATCAAAATCCCAACATATTTTCACATTAAATCCAAGCTTTGCACAAGGAAAGAGGAAAACTACAAAGTGGTCTGGGTTACCTTAAGTGAAAATTTACCTTGCTCATCCCCCTATGCGCATGGTTCAAAAAATTTGAGAATTGACAAAAGGACAAGATCCTCCCTATACAAATACAAAATAAATAGTGGTTGTCACCACTACCAAAAATCCCCAAAATAAATAGTGGTTTTCACTTCTAAAAAAAGGAAAAATCAAAATAAATAGTGGTTATCACCATTCCCAAAATCCCTTGCTCACCAAACAAAAATGAGCAAATCCTTGGAGTAATTCAAAAATAAAATAACAAAATGGAGTACTGAACTTGAATCACTAGAATTATTAGCATTTGAAAAACCATGAGGTGATCCTCATTACAGGTTAGGTGACATCAAGATTTCCTAGAAATGGTGGTATCCTTATGCATGACGATGTGTCTATCATATTAGCATCCTACTTTTCTACATATAAATATTTGCATGTGAATGAGATAGCTTTTGGTAGCCTATACTACCTAGTGGTCTAATCCAACTACGTAAAAAACTTAGGATCATGATACTCATAGGGTGATATTCAGTACAAATGGGCTACATAAATATTGTTTGGCACTGGAGTAACTTTGTGCATTATCATAACAATAAAATCACCTGCACACACAAGGATATTGAATATCTTGACCATCCTAGTAGATTCCTACCTTGTCAAAAAGTCTTCCATGGTCAGTATATAATTTTTAACTAGTTTACTAAAGTGTTTGATTCTCACGAAAACCTCAAGGACATTTTATAACATCTTACTATTCATTCCATAACATACCATTTTATCACATTTTGTTAGTTTACATTTTCATAAATCCATCACATAATCTCATGACAACATTACAAATGAATCGATGAATTTTATATAGTCTATGGTGCTAACATAGTGTGTCAAATAGTATTCATATTTCATCATACATATAAACAACTCATCCATTACATTATGCATACACACAAATCCATATCATCAAAACATCATATTACAACACATGCATCCATAAAAGCATTAGTAAAGTAAACATAAGCATTGCATACATTCAATAAATCAATAAGGAAACACATGATGATAATAATAACTCATACATATCTCTCTCTCTCTCTCTCGCTATATATATATATATATATATATATATATATATGTATGTATGTATGTATGTATGGGGTAAAATCATACATCATCATCCAAAAATTGTTCGTAGGCTATAATAAAGTGGGTCCTTAGAACTCATGCCACAAAAATCCAACAACAAAAATGACCACAGAGTTACAAAATCCATGGTCATGCAAGACCGACACCATGACTCTCACCCCCACCCTCTGTTGGCACTCATAGAGAGCTCCCATATCTACTCCCCGAGCCCTATATGCTCTCCTCATGGAGCTAGGATCCCCCATACTTTTAGATGACTGCCATGTACCACTCCTCCTACTCTAATTTAACCCACTAGTAGAAGAGAGAGTTGGTAAGTGCCCTCTAAGATATGCTATCTTATCCTCCAAATATTGTGTGTGTGCTATATCCTCTCAAAAATGCACCTGGTATTTTCTTAGTAAAGTATGGATCTATGTCACATCCTCCCATATCCTGGCTACCTCACCACTGCTAGGTCCCCCATGGCTTGAGCTACCTGCTCTAAACCTATGACTAAAAAGTAGTTAACTCTACTGCTTGCCTATTCATCTCTTCCTATGCATTCTACACCAATTCTTGTAGGAGATCCCTCTCCTCTACATGCTCCCTCCACTCATGTATACCTATAATAACTCACTCTATAGCTCAAAAATGGTGGTATCCCATGCTACCAACTATGCCTGCACCCTAAACTCATCCAAATCATCCTCATCATAGTACCCCTACTAGCCCTCTGCATCCATGCAGTCCATCCACTCACCATATGTTTGGTGATGCACATGTTTCTCCCCTGAGTCTGCTTCTGTTGAGAAATGTAGCTCGAACAAGAACTTCTTGCACAGGTTTTAGTATGAACGTGCTAGAATTGGTTCGAGACATTTCTAATTCTATATTAAATTTCAATTAAGTGATTTTCTATTTTTAATTTCATTTAAGTGATTCTATTTTGTAATTCACTTAAGTGATTCTATTTTGAAATTCACTTAAGTGATTTTCTATTTTTAAGTTCACTTAAGTGATTCTATTTTGTACTTCACTTAAGTGATTCTATTTTGATATTCACTTAAGTGTTTTTCTATTTTTAACCTTACATATCAAGATGAGATGAGATCTAATTTTAGGGTTAGAGAGATTAGGGTTACCTTTTTCAAGGATAAAAGGAGAAGATCAAGAGTGTTTTAGATACATGGACAAAGACACAAAAAATAATGGGAGGAGAACTAATTGCAAAAGGAAAACTACAATATTAGGAGGGGAAGAACAGTGATTGCTGGATAGAAAAGTAGCAAGAGAGAAAAAGTGTTCTGCTGTAGCTGTAGCCTCTTTTATTTGTAATATTTCAAGTTCAGAAATATATTTAAATTCTATTGTTCACGTTGTTTATTTTTTCAGCCATCTGTATGACTGTTGCATGTTTGAATAAATTATTCTCAGATCTAATTTATTTTAAAATAACATAGGACAATAGTTATCTATGGCTAGAAAATTTACATGGTATCAGAGCTAGGTTTTATGATTGATATCCTCAAGGATTTATAGCAGTAGGTAACTGCTGGATATTAAGAAAAAAACAACAGTTAGGGTTTCAAGTACAAAAAAAATAGTTAGTGTTTCATTTTTTTTTGGCTTTAAGGACTAAGCTTATTTGTAGGACTATTTTTTTTGAGTCATTAATATTTCAGTAGTTAGGGTTTCAAGAAAATAAAAAAAATAGTTAGGGTTTCAAGCAAATAATAAAACAAAAGTAGTTAGGGTTTCATATATTTTGGCTTGAAGGACTAAGTTTATTTGCAGGACTATTTTTTTTAGTCATTAATAATTCATTAGATCTCAAAAATGGTAGTAGCTAGCCTCAAATTTGAGGATAGATTGGAAGGTGCCTCCAATTTTTTGCCTTGGAAAGTTAGGATAATGTTCTTATTGGAAGATAATGATCTCTGGGATATTGTCAAGGCTGATGTGACTTTGCCTATAGATCCGCAGGAATTGGCAGCTCATAAAAAGAAGGAAGTTAAGGCCAAGCGGATGATCTTGGATGTAGTGAAGGATAACCTGATTCCTCAAATATCTGAGAAGACTAAGGTAAATGAGATGTTTGATTCCTTGGTTAGCCTATACCAGAGCGAGAACATAAATAGGAAGATGATATTGCAGAACAAACTTAGATCTATAGATATGACCAGATATGACATCGCTACCAGTTACCTAATGAATATCACATTGATTCGTGGTCAATTGGTATTATTAGGGGAGAAGGTTGAAGACACAGAATTGGAGAACATGGAATTTAATGGTTTCTAAGTTTCATGGGAACCATTTTTCAAAGGCATTTGTTCTCATGAGAACCTTCCCAAATTTGAGAAACTATGGGATGATTTCATCTAGGAGGAGACTCATATTGACTCAAAGGCCAACACGAAAGGTGATGATGATAACCTAGCTCTTTTTAGACAAACCAAGAAGGGCAAAGTTAAAGGACCCAACAAGGGTGAGGTAAAGAATTAGGAGTCAACCTCATAGTCAAGGAAGAAGGACTTGAGAAAGATCAAGAGCTTCATTTGTCATAAGCATAGCCATGATGCATCACAGTGTCCATACAAGAAGGGCAAAAGGAAGCAGTAGCAGATGCAGGTAGCAACATCTATAGGAACTCAGATGAGTGAGTTTACTACAAAATTTGAGAAGGATTTCTAATTGGTCTCTTACCTTTCTACCAGCACGGTTCCAAGGAATGCTTGGTATGTGGATAGTGGGGTATCCTAACACATGACATCAACCCAAAAATATTTTACCATTCTACAAGAGCAAGACTCAGGGGTTCAGGTTGATCTTGGTGATGATACCAAATATCCAATTTTAGGAATTGGTACCATTCCTTTTCAACTCCAATCATAGAAATATTTAGACTTTGATGATGTTTTGTTTGTTCTAGGTATCAAGAAGAACTTGCTTTCAATTTCAGTTATGGAGGATAAGGGTTATGCAGTGGAGTTCAAGAACCAACATGTCCTTATTATACCAAAATAATCTAGCCCAAAAACAACACAAGTAATAGGGTTTAGAGAAGGCAATTTATACAGGTTGCAGGGTGAACCTGTTCAAGCCCTAGTTTATAGTAGTAACAACTTGTGTGGTTTGTGGCACAAGAGGATGGGGCACATGCATCATAGAGTGTTGACTATTCTAAGGGATATAGTCACATGTCTTCAGGAGTTCAACATTGAGCAACAGGGAGTATGCAGAGGGTGCACGCTTGGCAAGCACACCAAGGTTTTTTTCCCAAAAATTGAGCATAGATCTAAGAAGATACTATATCTAGTACATTCAAATTTTTATGAACAGATATTAATAGCATCAATTTCAGGTAGAATGTACTATGTTTTATTTATTAATGATTTCTCTTGTAAGACATGGATCTATTTTCTAAAGACCAAGGATGAAGTATTTAGCAAGTTTCAAGAGTTAAAATCTCTAGTTGATAACCATATAGAGAAGAATATTAAGGTATTGAGATCAGACAATGAGGGTGAATGTGCCTCCAAGGAGTTTTATGGTTTCTACAAGCAGACAAGAATCAAGAGGGAGTTTACTATTCCATACAATCCACAACAGAATGGGGTTGCAGAGCGAAAGAATCAATCCATCATAGGGGCTATTAGGGCCATGATTCATAACCAAGGCTTGCCAATGTTTATTTGGGTATAAGCATGCAACACAATAGTCTACATCCAAAACAGGTGTTCTCATAGGATCTTGGATGACAAGACACCAGAGGAAGCATTCACTAATGTGAAACTAGGGAGAAGAGGAAGATAGTAGTGAGTAGGGATGTAAATTTTGAGGAGGACATTGCATCCAAGAAGTCCCATGAGCCTATTCTAGTGATAGATAATGAGGAGCAAGAAGCTCTAAAGGTTGAGCCAGGGTCACCAAAGACACCAATGGTTTCCTGTTCAGAACAACAACCTTTAGGTGAGGAGGTGGAGACATTAGCCCCTTCCAGTTCTATTAGGAGATCTCAATGGCTTACACAGACATTGTGGGATGTTGAGGAGTATGTTGACGGTCCTACCAGTATGATTAGGGAGAGCAGACCTCCATGGAAGTTTTCAAGCTACAAGGAATTCATGAGTAACATCATAAATTTAGAGCCTACCAATTTTTAGGAGGCAACAGACCAACAAGTTTGGTGGGATGCCATGGTGGAGGAGTACACCTCCATCATGAAGAATGATGTTTGGGACATAGTGCCAAGACCAAATGGGAAGTCAGTTGTGAGTTCCAAGTGGCTCTACAAAATTAAGCATGCTACAAATGGCAACATCAAGAAGTTCAAGGTAAGGTTTGTGGCGAGAGGGTTCTACCAAAAAGAGGGAGTGGACTATTTGGAGACTTTTACTCCCGTCACCAGATACACTTCCATTAGAGAAATTATATCTTTAGCTTCATCTATGGGATGGCATATTCAGAAGGGAGCCATAAAGCTCTAGTATATTCCCGCAGATCAATAGGTAGCTGATATTCTGACCAAGACCTTAGTGAAAGGGAATTTTGAAGTATTCAGAGGTAAACTTGGATTGGTACAAAATTCCTTCCTCGCTAAGAGGGAGTCTTGAGAAATGTAGCTCAGACAGGAACTTATTGCACAGGCTTCAGTATGAACATACTAGAAGTGGTTCAAGATATTTCTAATTTTATTTTGAATTTCACTTAAGTGATTTTCTATTTTTAAGTTCACTTAAGTGATTCTATTTTGTAATTCACTTAAGTGATTCTATTTTGAAATTCACTTAAGTGATTTTCTATTTTTAAGTTCACTTAAGTTATTCTATTTTGTACTTCACTTAAGTGATTCTATTTTTATATTCACATAAGTGATTTTCCATTTTTAACCTTACATCTCAAGATGATATGAGATCTAATATTAGGGTTAGAGAGATTAGGGTTACCTTTTTCAAGGATAAAAGGAGAAGATCAAGATTTTTTTATATACACAAACAAAGACACAAAAAATAATGGGAGGAGAACATATTGCAGAAGGAAAACTACAAGCTTAGGAGGAGAAGAACAGTGATTATTGGCTAGAAAAGTAACAAGAAAGCATAAGTGTTCTGCTATAGTTGTAGCCTCTTTTATTTTTAACATTTCAGGTTTATAAATATATTTAACTTCTATTTTTCACGTTGTTTATTTTTCCAGCCATCTGTGTGACTATTCCAAGTTTGAATAAATTATTCTCAGATTTTATTTATTTTAAAATAACATGGGACAAAAATTATCTAGGGATGGAAAATTTATAGCTCCCTTATTATGTCACCCATCCAAGCCTATATCCTCCTCAAATGGAGCATCATCTGCTGCCTCCCCATGAGCCTCCTCTGCCCTTGTAGCCATAGCACCCCGTAGTGGTCCATCCTTGTGCCACTAGGGTATCACCCACTAGAAGTCATACTTTGTTGTGGTCCTAAAATCATCTCTCTCAAAAATAGCCTCCATAGGATCTACCTCCTCCCCAACTACCTCCACTATAGGCCAAGTTAGTATCCTCTCATCACCACAACATTGGTAGATAACTAGCTCACCAGGTAATCCTTGGTGTATCCCAAACTGCCATAGCACTTTAGTATATGTGAAATACTCTCGCTCAGTCCCATATCAACTAAATAGCCACCTCCCTTGTCATACCCACCAAATTTATGCCTTAGCCTCAGGCCATGTCAAAAATTCTCTGTATGGTCTCCAGATAACTGCATCTACCTTGAGCCGTGCAAATGAATCTACATAATTCTTAATTGAACCTGCATCAGGATAGCTTTGAACCCTTTCCTACTCTCACTACCATAGGATACCATATCCCATATCTCTATCTATGAGCTACACTTGTATCATCCAATGTAGCCCCTATCATCACTCCATGCTCATATGCTTCCACCCCACACTTGCAATAGAAAGTTGCAACCCAATATGTTTTTCCCATGATAATGGATCTCGTACAACTCGTCATAGAGCTATACTAGAAAAGTAGTGCTCCACACCATCACTAGAGGTATCTCTATGTTAGGACCCTCCTAACATAATAAAATTATCATTATCTTAATATATTAACATACAAGGGGTCACACCCTTTCACAAGCACACACTCCTTGGTTGGGCATATTAACCCAATCACTTTTTATTTTTAAGACATTGAAGAATATACATTATTAATATATAAGGATTTTACCTTCTATTTTCCAAATGTGATTCTTAATATTTCTTGCGATTCTATTTAAGTTAGAGTCTTCCACTTGGTATCTTATCAACTTGGATCAAAGTTAGTGTGAAGCAAAAAAAAAAAATCCTCTTACGTGATAAGATCCTGTTGACACATTGAAAACACTAAAATGACAAAGTGAGCAAGTTATAAACCAGCATTTTTTGATCAACAGACATGGAATTCACTTAGGTGCTTCCCCACGAGCCTCCTTTGCCCTTGTAGCCATAGCACCCCCTAGTGGTCCATCCTTGTGCCACCAGGGTATCACCCACTAGAAGTCATACTTTGTTGTGGTCCTAAAATCGTCTCTCTCAAAAATAGCCTCCATAGGATCTACCTCCTCCCCAACTACCTCCACTATAGGCCAAGTTAGTATCCTTTCATCACCACAACATTGGTAGATAACTAGCTCACCAGGTAATCCCTGGTGTATCCCAAACTGCCATAGCACTTTAGTATATGTGAAATACTCTCGCTCGGTCCCATATCAACCAAATAACCACCTCCCTTGTCGTACCCACAAAATTTATGCCTTAGCCTTAGGCCATGTCAAAAATTCTCTGTATGGTCTCCAGATAACTGCATCTACCTTGAGCCGTGCAAATGAATCTACATAATTCTTAATTGAACCTGCATCAGGATAGCTTTGAACCCTTTCCTACTCTCACTACCGTAGGATCCCATATCCCATATCTCTATCTATGAGCTACACTTGTATCATCCAATGTAGCCCCTATGGTCACTCCATGCTCATATGCTTCCACCCCACACTTGCAATAGAAAGTTGCAACCCAATATGTTTTTCCCATGATAATGGATCTCGTACAACTCGTCATAGAGCTATACTAGAAAAGTAGTGCTCCACACCATCACTAAAGGTATCTCTATGTTAGGACCCTCATAACATAATACAATTATCATTATATTAATATATTAACATACAAGGGGTCACACCCTTTCACAAGCACACACTCCTTGGTTGGGTATATTAACCCAATCACTTTTTAATTTTAAGACATTGAAGAATATACATTATTAATATATAAGGATTTTACCTTCTATTTTCCAAATGTGATTCTTAATATTTCTTGCGATTCTATTTAAGTTAGAGTCTTCCACTTGGTATCTTATCAACTTGGATCAAAGCTAGTGTGAAGCAAAAAAAAAAAAAATCCTCTTACGTGATAAGATCTCGTTGACACATTGAAAACGCTAAAATGACAAAGTGAGAAAGTTATAAACCAGCATTGGCTGATCAACAGACATGGAATTCACTTAGGTGCCTCCCCACGAGCCTCCTCTGCCCTTGTAGCCATAGCACCCCCTAGTGGTCCATCCTTGTGCCACTAGGGTATCACCCACTAGAAGTCATACTTTGTTGTGGTCCTAAAATCATCTCTCTCAAAAATAGCCTCCATAGGATCTACCTCCTCCCCAACTACCTCCACTATAGGCCAAGTTAGTATCCTCTCATCACCACAACATTGGTAGATAACTAGCTCACCAGGTAATCCCTGGTGTATCCCAAACTGCCATAGCACTTTAGTATATGTGAAATACTCTCGCTCGGTCCCATTTCAATCAAATAGCCACCTCCCTTGTCGTACCCACTAAAGTTATGCCTTAGCCTCAGGCCATGTCAAAAATTCTCTGTATGGTCTCCAGATAACTGCATCTACCTTGAGCCATGCAAATGAATCTACATAATTCTCAATTGAACCTGCATCAGGATAGCTTTGAACCCTTTCCACATCTCACTACCATAGGATCCCATATACTATCTCTCTATCCATCAGCTACACTTGTATCATCCAATGTAACCCCTATGGTCACTCCATGCTCATATGCTTCCACCCCACACTTGCAATAGAAAGCTGCAACCCAATATGTTTTTCCTACGATAATGGATCTCGTACAACTCGTCATAGAGCTATACTAGAAAAGTAGTGCTCCACACAATCACTAGAGGTATCTCTATGTTAGGACCCTCCTAACATAATACAATTATCATTATCTTAATATATTAACTTACAAGGGGTCACACCCTTTCACAAGCACACACTCCTTGGTTGGGTATATTAACCCAATCACTTTTTATTTTTAAGACATCGAAGAATATACATTATTAATATATAAGGAGTTTACCTTCTATTTTCCAACTGTGATTCTTAATATTTCTTGCGATTCTATTTAAGTCAGAGTCTTCCACTTGGTATCTTACCAACTTGGATCAGAGCTAGTGTGAAGCAAAAAAAAAAATTCCTCTTACGTGATAAGATCCTGTTGACACATTGAAAACGCTAAAATGACAAAGTGAGCAAGTTATAAACCAGCATTGGTCGATCAACAGATGTAACAACAACAATTCTGCTATCACAACAACACCTATGATGTTCTCCGGTGAAGTAGAGGGAAAATAATACTATCCAACACCTTGGTCACTGCGAAACATCACCAACCCTGCAAAATTTTTGATCTGCAGAAGAAATACGTTGAAAAATCTAGCAAAATACACCTTCTGGCATCGACTAATACTTTGCAGGCATATAGTCAAAATTTTGGTGACTTTCCAAAAATACGATGACAAAAATTAAATTAAACCAAAGGTTTATAAGGTTTTCCGTTGCCGGGAAGAAGAAACTCTGACAAAAATTATTTCGACGCCGGAGGGGGGGAAAGAAAGTTGAAATTTTAAAAAGCATTCGGGATTAAAATCCCATATCGGGCGTGTTTAAAAACTTATAACCCTTATATTCACTGAAGCACCTAGACTAAGCTGTGACTTCGGTCACGCTTCACAAAAAAACCTTCATGCGACCGAAGTTACCTTACCTGCCGACACTTGTCCAGCCGTTAGTTTGACTTTGACCCCTCAAAATTTGTGCACTTTCGCTCGGTCTCCACCCAACTTTCCACCCATAGCTCAGCTTCTGCCACCACTGCTCTATCTCCTCGCTCATCTACCATCACTTACTATGCCTTGCTGACTGACGTGCTTCGTGTTCTATGTCACCCTATTCCTCTGTGGTGCCACCTTACTGACTATCGTGCCTTGCCTACTAACCACCTCATGTTTTGCATCATGCCTATTGACTCTACCATGCCACATGCTCTCCACCCACCTTACGCTCCATCGCCTTGAGCTCCGAAATTCCCGTCGGTTCAAATAAAAAATATATATAAAAGTGCTACTGTCACAAAATAGAGAGCACCAAAAAATATAGTTGTTGGGATTAAGCCCCAAATTTTTGAGAAAATTTTGCCAATTAAAGAGAATTAAAACAATTTTTTTGCCCAAACAAATAGCAACAAATTTTTCTCATCTAACCAACTGCTATGGCCGATGGACGTCGATCACTGGATTCCATTCATGAGAAACACGAAAGGCTCGCTGAAGAAGTTAAATAGGAAAGAGAGGAGAATGCCCATAACACAAGAGAACTCTTCAAGAAAATATTTGCAATGGATGTTAAACTTGATGCTATCAGTCAAAATCAGGCAACAACACATTCAAATTCAACCAACAATGGGTCATCAAACCGAGCAATGTTAGGAGGTCCACAAACTTCCATTTTACCATGGACGACCAAATTAGACTTCCCAAAATTTGAAGGCGATGACCCTACAAACTGGATCTACCGAGCAAAGCAATATTTCTCACTAAATCAAATTCCAAAAATGCAAAAAGTGCATATCGCCTCCTTCCACTTGGAAAATGATGCCATCCAATGGTACCAATGGTTTGAGAAAACTAATGGCACTCCGACGTGGTCAACCTTTACACAGAATCTATTAGTGCGATTCGGCCCTAGCAAGTTTCAAAGCTTTACAGGGGCCCTCACTAAATTATGCCAAACCACTTCGGTAAGTGAATACCAAGAAGAATTTGAAAGGCTAGCTAATCGAACATCCGGATTAGACGTTGCCTTCTTTCAAGAATGTTTTTTCAATGGATTAAAAGAAGAAATTTGAATTGAGGTGCAAATGTATAACCCTACAAACATGTTAGAGACCATCGGCTTGGCAAAATTAGTGGAAGACAAAATCAAGGCACGAAATCGGTTCACAAAACCAACCTTGGGGAAACCATCAAACACTTATACCAACCCCAAACCAATGCAAAATGGAAGAACCCAAAACTCCTACACAACCCCCAAAATTAACCCCGCTCTACCAATTAAGCTTCTGAGTTTCGAGGAAATGAAGGAAAGACAAGCTAAGGGTCTTTGCTACCATTGCGATGAGAAATTTGACAGAAATCATAAATGTGCCTCACAAAAATTATATATTCTAGATGCCACAGATGGGGGGAATTCTACCGAAGAGGAACCTAAACTCGAAGTAGAGGTATTATCCGACACACTTGAAAGTGACGAAGAAAATGCACCAAAGGTTTCCTTCAATGCCCTTGCCGGATTTTTTGCCCCTCAAACAATGTGAGTTAAAGGGTATTTTAAGAAACAAAACCTTACTGTGCTCCTAGATTCTGGTAGCACGCACAATTTTATCGATCCAAAGGTGGCTAAGCAAGCAAATTGTTTTATATACCCTTGCAATAACTTCGAAGTGATGATTGGAAATGATGAAAAATTGCATGCAAAGGAAAATGCAGAAATATAAAACTAACTATGGGGGTTTATAACATGAAAGGTGACATGTACGTCCTACCCCTAGGTGGTTGTGACATTGTACTAGGCGTACAATGGTTATGAACCTTGGGCGTAGTCCAATGGGAATTTGATGAACTATGGATGAAGTTCACAACAAAGAACCAAACCTATATTATCAAAGGCCTAAAATCAGGACCTTCCCAAATCGTAAGCTCGCATAGAATGGAGAAAATTATCTGAAAAGGAAACAAAGGAATGGTCGCCCAATTATTTTCAATTCAACCTAGTCACAAAGAAGAAGAGACACCAGAGTTACAAAATATTTTAGACCACCATAAGGCGGTATTCAATGAACCAAAAGGACTACCTCCACAACGAAGTCACGATCACACTATTCCACTACTTCTAGGGCATCAACCCCCTAATATTAGACCTTATCATTATCCATACCTCCAAAATACCGAAATAGAGAAATTAGTACAAGAGCTTCTTAAGGCAGGAGTCATTAGACCTAGCAAAAGCCCTTACTCCTCTCCAATTATTTTAGTTAGAAAGAAGGATGGATCGTGGCGTTTATGTGTCGATTTTCGAGCGCTTAATAAAATGACCATCAAGGATAAATTTCCTATTCCGGTCATAGATGAGCTATTAGATGAACTCCATGGGGTAGCTTATTTTTCCAAGTTAGACTTACGGTCGGGCTACCACCAAATACGAGTCAACAAAAAGGATATTCCTAAGACGGCCTTTCGCACTCACGAAGGGCACTACGAATTCTTGGTGATGCCATTTGGCCTTACCAATGCTCCTTCTACCTTTCAAAGTCTAATGAATAAGGTATTTCACCCTTTCCTTCATAAATTTATCTTAGTTTTCTTTGATGACATTTTGATTTATAGCAAAACATGGGAAGAACATTTGGACCATGTTAGACAAGCATTACAAATCTTGAAGGAAAATCAACTTTATGCAAAAATATCAAAGTGTTCCTTTGGAAAACAAGAAATTGAATACTTAGGGCATATTGTCTCAAAGGAAGGAGTTATGGTAGATCCTTGCAAAATTGAGGAGGTGAAAAATTGGCCTATTCCAAAAACCTTAAAAGGTCTACGTGGGTTTCTTGGACTAACGGGATATTATAGAAAATTTGTCCAAAATTATGGTAAAATCGTTGCCCCTCTAACAACATTACTTAAGAAAAACGCTTTCAAATGGTCATCTAAAGTGGATGAGGCCTTTATCACCTTGAAAATTGCAATGTGTACCACCCCTGTTCTAGCCATGCCCAACTTTTCTAAACCATTCGTCATTGAAAGTGATGCTTCGGGAATAGGAATGGGAGCCGTACTCATGCAGGATGAAAGGCCTCTAGCTTTTATAAGCAAAGCATTTTCTCCTAAGAATCTAGCTCACTCTACGTATGAAAAAGAGATGTTGGTGATTGTCCACGCTATTCAACATTGGAGGCCTTACCTTATTGGCCAACATTTCATTATACGCACTGACCATCATAGCTTGAAGTATTTTTTGGAACAAAGGACTAATACCCCGGAACAACAAAAGTGGGTTACTAAACTTCTTGGCTATGATTATGAAATTACATATAAAAAGGGAAAGGACAACATGGCAGCCGATGCACTTTCTAGAAAATTTGAAGATATGCCTCAAGTCCATGCTCTTTCCTCCCTTATTCCTAAATGGGTAGATGAGGTGCATGAAGAATGGATAAATGATCCTACTATCCACGCCTTAATTCAACAACTTCAACATAATCCTAGTAGCAAACCTCCATACACTTGGAAGGACAATATATTAAGATACAAAGGAAGGATGGTCCTCACCCCCAATTCAACTTATCATGAAAAACTTCTTCATGAGTTACATACCTCACCCACTACAGGCCACTCTGGTTTCTTAAAAACCTATAAAAGAGCCACTACCTCCTTCTATTGGGTAGGAATGAAAAATTACATCAAAAATTTTGTAAAAGAATGTGAAGTTTGCCAAAGACAAAAGGGGGAGACCCTTGCTATTCCAGGATTACTTCAACCTCTTCCTATACCCACCAAAACATGGGCAGATATTTCTATGGACTTTATTGAAGGACTACCAAAATCAGGAGGAAAAACAACCATTTTCGTAGTCGTTGATCGCTTATCTAAATATGCCCATTTTTTTCCGTGGCTCATCCTTATACCTCTAGCACTATAGCCCACCTCTTCCTAGATAACATCTTTAAATTACATGGTATGCCCTCCACAATTGTTAGTGACCATGACCCAACTTTCACTAGCACTTTTTGGAAGGAATTGTTCAAATTACAAGGTACTCAACTTCGTATGAGCTCCGCTTACCATCCTCAAACCGATGGCCAAACAGAAGTTGTAAATAAATGCTTGGAAACATACCTTCGATGTTTTTTTTCTACTCAACCACTCCATTGGGTAAAGTGGCTTTCACTAGCGGAATGGTGGTATAACACTTCATACCATACGTCCATAAAAATGACTCCTTATGAAGCATTATATGGCCAAACACCACCATCCCTCACTTCCTATATTCCAGGGACTACAAAAGTCCATGCGGTGGAAATGGAACTCGCTACTCGAGATGACATACTACGGATCCTAAAAGAGAACCTACACATCGCCCAACATCGCATGAAGCAGCAAGCCGATCAACATAGAAGCGAACGTAGTTTCCACGAGGGTGATATGGTTTTCTTACGTCTCCAACCTTACCGTCAATCCTCTCTTAAACAAAAAGGTTCTTAGAAGTTAGCACCCAAATTTTACGGGTCGTATAAAGTTCTCCAACGTATTGGGACCATTGCTTACAAACTTGAGCTTCCTCCCTCTTCCAAAATTCACCCCGTATTTCATGTATCTTGCCTTAAGCTCGCAGTTGGAGCCCATATCACGACACAAACCACTCTCCCTGAATTTTTTGATGATGGAGTACTTCTAGTCAAACCAGAAGCTATCTTGGATCACCGCTCTCGTCACCTTCGTACTCATGATATCACGAAAGTTTTAATCCATTGGAAAGGTCTACCTTTAGAAGACGCGACGTGGGAAACTCTTCACGATATCCAACAACAATTTCCAAATTTCTAGCTTTGAGGACAAAGCTCTTTTAAGGGGGGTGGCATGTTAGGACCCTCCTAACATAATACAATTATCATTATCTTAATATATTAACTTACAAGGGGTCACACCCTTTCACAAGCACACACTCCTTGGTTGGGTATATTAACCCAATCACTTTTTATTTTTAAGACATCGAAGAATATACATTATTAATATATAAGGAGTTTACCTTCCATTTTCCAAATGTGATTCTTAACATTTCTTGCGATTCTATTTAATATTTCTTGCTTTGTTCTTCTTTACTTAAGGTGGCTTTGATTTTAACCATGTGAGGATTAGTTTTTGTTCCAATATTAATTTTCAATATATATTCTACCACAATGATCAAATCCCTTTCAAAGTTAGGAGGGGTAGGTGAAACACCCATTTCTTGGAGTTCTTCTAGGGATAGTTTGTCTAGCTTATCTTGTGTGGTAGTTTTTTTGATATGGGCTATGCATGGGATAGACCCATAGAAGAAGAAAATATTCCACATAATTTCTTCATGAGAGATATCACAAAAGATATCCCCTTCCACACACTCATCTAGAGTAGCAATTACTTCTGGATATACTATTGAAAGCATATTATAATAAAACAAATGATTTTCATTTTGCTTCTTAATATCCTTTAAATGCTTTTTATTTTCTGAATATTCGTCATATGTTATTAGGTGATCATATTCATCAAAGGGAAAAGGTTAAGATTTTATAGGGATATAGCCTATACTACATCGGGTAGGCCATTCCTCTACCTTAAATAGTTCACATATGCCATTTTCAAAATGACCTGAACCTTTACCCTTGTACACCATATCACACATAATTTGTTTTGATTTTATATATCTGTTGGAAAAATAGCATTGGGAAAAACTATTTTCATCAATCGTAAAGCTCATTTGCTTAATGTTGATTTTATTTGAGGAACGTCCTATGAAAATAAAGGTACAACTTCCAACATGATATATATCTTCATGTTTGTAAGGTAAAATTTGTAGTACATGATTATGGTTGTAATTGGGATAAGACAATGGAGTCTTGTATAGCAAAATTAGCATGTTCTATAGGTGTTAATATGGTGGATAGATCTGGTAACACATCATCTATGAAAGGGCATGATGTAGAAGGATGATTTTTACTATAAGGTATAGGTATGTTAAAAGGAGGTGTTGATTCAAGCTTTTGTGAAGAGGGTTTTAGTACAGTTGGTTCCAATTATGATAAAGCTGGATAGAATTGAACATCAATGGGTTCTGCCATTGCACACATTTCATAAGATCTAGGGTCTCCATGAATGGTGATAAATTGATTTTTAAATTCAAATTTTACACATTGATGCAAAGTAGAAGGGACTAACCTCATTTAATTTATCCAAGGACATCCCAAAATAATATTGTATTATGATAGACAAGATACAACAAAAATTGACGTATCCAAAATCCTAGGGCCGACTTGTAATGGAATATATATCACACCACATGCTTCTTGGGTATCATCATTAAAATATTTAATAATCATTTCAGTTCTTAAATATTTATTTTTGAATCTGAATATTTTTAAAAATTCATAAATGCATATGTTCAAATATGAGCCATTACAATCGACACCCTTTTAACACAGACATCCCTAATTAATGTTATTATGCATATAGAATTAACCCTATGCATACTTTGGGGAGGAATATCTTTGTCATGAAATTCAATGTAGCATAGGGGTGTAGCATTCCTTATGGGTATGTGGTTCTAAAGGAATTATAATGATCAAATTACTATTCTCAATCGAAGAACCAAATCGTAGTCATACAACATCCACAACCATTTTTAGGCGATAATAAAACAACTTGTACGGATACCAAATCATACCACTGTATGATCCCAAATCATATAGTGACAGTTATTGTACAATTTTATACTCATCAAGTCCTTAAAATTCATTTTTGCAAGTTGTCATACATAGTTTTGTAACTAAATTGTTCAATTAACCAATATTGCCAAATCAGGTAAGTTTTTCTCAATCGCATAAACTACCAAATCAGGTAAGTTTCTTCTATACGATTTGTAGCACGTTTGGTGTATGATTTGTATGAAATAAAAGTTTATTAGGGTGCCAAATTGGATACTATTATGTACCAATCCATCTCAGACAAGTTTTGGAAAATTATGAAATGGTAATTACTCCATTCCTACCAACATGCAAGTTTTATCACCACAGTTTGAGAGAGTTTCTTCCAATGGCAATATCTGGAAATCATACAATAGCCTTAAAGAAATCCTTATTAATACTATCTACCTCATATATCATTCCTAAGGATCACACCAGTGCTATTTCAATTCCATCCCTCATAGCATTGCATTAATCATCAACCATAAACATAAATAAGTAACATGCAACAACCAGATACTGCAAAACATTACTCATCATTACAAAATCATATAATACGCGAGAAAATATTATGAAATATGGTTCTTATTCATTACTTCTCAACAGTGCAACACAATCACTAAAAGGTACACAATAATCATAGATATGCATTCAATATTTAGGCTAATCAGACCAAAATATCACCAGATCATAACCAGACTATCAAAAATGAAAAGGGAGTATTATATAATTTTGCCTAGGCCATTCTAGGTGGTTCTTGAGGCAATTAATTATTCACAAATATACATGTATAATGGAATACATAATTATATCTTTTTACTAAGTCTAACAAATGATTTATCAATTCATTTGCAATTACAACTCAAATTGCATTTCCTTGCATTTCATTGCATTTTATTGCATTTTGTACATTTTCCCATCTAGTTTATATGTTTTTACTCCTACTTGTATAGTTTACCAAAACTATCAAAACTGAGAAAATCCTCTTGTCACTTCTTCTAGGAGGTGGATTGGCTGCCTAAATCTCTCCCCCCCTTTACTTTGGTCAGTTTTCTCATCAACTAGTCTTTCTATTTCAGCTAGGACGCATATTCTCTAACTAAGTCTTCACTGCATTCCATCCAGGCACAAATAATTACGTATTTATTTTGTAACTTGGCTGCATAGTTTTCCATTTCTACTGCTTTCACACCATGTCGGTTGGTTGTCTCTTCGGTAGTATTTAAAAGTTCCTTCAATTGTTGTTCATGCTTAGTAGCACTCTTATTAAGCTTCTCCTACAAATGTGCTTTTTTTTTATATGATACTTCTAACACTTCATTCTTATCTACAATGGTCTTCATATGGTGATTAATATCAACCTCTAGAGCACGAACAGTCTCCTCGTTAACATTCAGTTGTTTTTGCTTCTCCAAAACTCTATCATTATATAATTTGTTATCTTTTATGAGCTCTTCTATATTATTATCCTACACTACTAGTTGCTCATATTTCATAGCCAATTGTGTTCTCAGCTATTCATACTTTGCCTATACTTGTTCTTCTTCTACTATTAGTTGATATTCCAATTGATTGATCCTGTCTTCTACTATTTGTGAGACCTATCACTTCTCCTATTCTAGAAAACTAATTCTGGACTCAAAACCAACCCTTTTACTTAGTAGTTCTTCTTCAAATTTCTTTAACTTATCTTCTATTGTAGCCTTACTCTTCTATAATTATTCCTCCATTATAACCATTTTCTTTCAAGTGACATCTATCTCTTCTTTCTGAGCTTCCTTGAGATGATAGATCTGCTCCAATCCTATGCTCAACCACTCTATCCAATGTTTTAGAAAGTTTAACTTCCTTAGAGTGATCTCCAAGCCTGAGGTGACCCACTTATGTTTCACATCCATTGTATTCAAGAGATAAGTTAGATAATTGGCTCTATCTAGGTAAAACCTTATATGTTGCCTACAGTTGGTTCTCACTCCGTCTAGCAAGTCATATCTTCCTAACATCATTATTACCTCTTCCTTGGGCAACTTCCATGGATGTTGTAAATTAATATCAACAATTTTCTTTGTAAAATACTCATTGTTCACCAATTCTATTATATTTTCCAATTTGATAAACACATGTTCCTCTGATAGCTTCAAATCTCCCACATATCCAATACAAAACTATAGTTTGGTGCTAGCCATGACATCACCTATATGAGAGAAGAAATGGTCCACCTGATCTTCTATCCTTTTTGCATCCTCCTCCATTTCAATCTTTGATAATTACAGTACCTCTAAGAGGTATCTTGTTTGTATCCTCTATAGTTCTTCATGTGTAGGATTTTTTTCTTCCTCTTCTTTCTAGTGGTGACTAGATCTTCCCCCAAGATCCATTAGTGCTTTCTCCATGTTTATATTTTCCTATGGTGGAGTCTATCCTATAGCTATTTCAATATCCACATCTTCAATATCAACAACCTTAGGATGAGATTGCTACCACCCTATAGTTTCCTGAACTTTATTTTGCTCAGTTAAGTCCACCTGTTGTTCTTCTGTCACCTACTTTTCTTCCTAATTTTTCTAGACTTCCATTTCTATGACGTCTTCAACAACAATATCCTCATATTTCTATGATGTTTTTGTATCCTCTTGTGCATCACTCTGATCATTTTGATTCGTGCTTCCTCCCATAATGAATTTAAAGCAAGGCTTCTTCTTTTCCATTGACTCTTATTATGAGGCTTCCACTATTACCTTGGATTTCTATTTTATCTCCTAAGTACTGGCTCCCACTTCTTGTACTATTTCCCTCACTTCTATATCATCTAAAATTTTAGAAGAGTCCAAAATTTTGAGATCAGTAGACTAGAAAATCTGTGGGGATTCTACCATATCTTCTACTACTGCCCAATTCCAATTTTGCAAATCCAGCTTCTTTGAGTCTAATTATTATTTCTTCTACTGATTCTCCTATATAGGCTTGGTTTATTTTTTCAAAATGGGATTGTTTGCCATTATTTCTCATTGTCTTCTTGTTATTACTTGTATTGGGCTAGATTGCCTCCCCACAATTTCCTCCCTTTCCTAAACTAATAGTTGCTCCTACTGCCATTATTGAAGTGCTTTTTTTTCTAGTTT
Source organism: Wollemia nobilis (assembly GCA_028583015.1). Taxonomy (NCBI): domain Eukaryota; kingdom Viridiplantae; phylum Streptophyta; class Pinopsida; order Araucariales; family Araucariaceae; genus Wollemia; species Wollemia nobilis. The sequence continues at coordinate 1,311,253 of JAQPPZ010017244.1, forward strand.
AGGTTGCAACTACCTAGACCTTTTTCTTTGATGATGTACCTCCTCATACAAAGAAGTATCCTCATGTACTATGATGACCTACTGCTTACACACTTTCTTTTCTTGAGACTTATATGGAGTCTCCTTTTTAGTTGGAACTGAATTTGCCCACCATATAATGGTTGGCTTACCTACCTCAATATTCCTATTTTCTGTCAAGCTTGGGAAATGAATTCCCATATCTATGACAACATTCAATAACAATCCAATACCATGGAAATTCATCCCAAAATTCTTTTACCTCTTTGTTAGCATGTCATGCATTTTTTCCTCTAGATAGGTACCCCAATCGTACTGATTTCCTTTGGTGATAACTTCCACGTATTGTGCCATCTAGATTGGAATCTCTATGGCTCATGTTTTCATTAATAGTTGAGCCATCACAATATTCATGGAACATGGTCAATATTTCCCAATCAACATGCTTTATTTAATCCCTTTAGTTCCTGCATCCAAGGTCTTTGCTTCATTTCGATGTTTTCACATTCGTGACTGAAGTGATAATGTAATGTGTCTCAATCAGATCAAGTAACTTCTTGACTACCTCGGTGCCATATTCTAGAAATCCAAATATTTTCCTAAATGCCTCTGCTGTGAATTCTACCTTCATCGACCACTTGCCCACATTAATATAGGTAAGTTTGCTTGCAGGATTGTATGCTTGAACAATCTGCAATAGATAATTATGAAACAAGGTCTTCTAGTATAGTGGCACCTATGCTATCACAACTACACTAACCTTCTCAAATTCTTTTCTCCATAGGTGGTTCTTTTTTTCTTCTTTACTCCACCACTTCTGGAATGTATCTACTTCATGCTGTATAATTGATATGCTTGTTATTTCAACCTTGTTCTCCTAGAATTCACTATTTAGGTCCTCCTATGGATTTGGGTAATGGACTTTGCTATGCAATTCCATCCTTAGAGCTCTGTCTTGTACCATTTCCTCCTCTTAAAACCTTAGTGGTGTCCTTCTTCGATCAACCCTCTAGTACCTCTGCCCTATCCACAGCCAGTATCCTTCTCTCCTCCAAGGAAAATTACCATGCCAACCGTAGGACTAAAACTGTCACCCTTGGTATTGCCACGAGTGTGACTCTCTATCATGCAGAGGTCATGGTGATCGTTCCACTCTATTGGTTGCAATTCTTCTTAACTAGTATCCAAAATCTTTGACTAAAATCATTTTCCCACTATTCCTTCGGTTAGATTTGATTTTTGTACATGACTTATCATACAATAAAAAGTGCCCTAAAAACCATACAATGCTATTATAAATCATACAATATACTATCCAAATCATTCATGTACATTTTTAGTTCGTACAACCACCTCTGGATTGTATGATATCTCAAATTGCTTCAAACCGCTTAATCAAATTCAAATCATATATTGGCTACACCAAAATGTACAAGGCCTATACCAATCCATACAATGTTCCTGTCTATCTATTCTTATTTGTTAAATTCATACAACTCTATATGATTTGCTCAAAAAGGTTGAAATCAACCTCTAAACTGCTTGAAATCACATAATTTGTTTTATTGAGATCATACAATCTATCCTCCACATTGTACAACACATTCTTTAAAACCCTTTTTTACCTGAAACTTACGTTTTTTCCTTCTTTTGCATGATTTATCATCGACCTAGTTGTCGAAATATCCCGATCTATATTTTTAGTGCAATTTTGTAGTAAGTCTACATTTTTTCATTTACTTGGTGCAATTTCCCCCCAAAACAAATTTTCTTGGCTGTATTGAAGGGTTGTACAATCATCTCCTCTTTTTCTTATACCTTTTGCAATTCATTTTTTTGCCACTTTTCTCTGATTAGGGCTTGTAATCTCCTTTTCCTTGCAATTTTTTCACTTTGGCTCAAATCTGCAATTTCGTTGAACCCTTGATGTACGTTTTTCACAATCTGGTTCTTTCTTGCAAACCCTTGCTTCTCTTCAACTAAATTTCAAAATTTCTTTAAATGGAGTCAAAACCATTTATTTTTCTCTTTTTGTTTGATTTTTTTAAATGTGAAAAGTCTCCCTAGTGCAAATTTAAAAATGGGTCATGCAATCTTGTAGTTTACTGATGAATTCCAATGTCTATATAGAAAATTTCATGCGATTGCATTCCTTCCACCTTCTCTCTCCTTGAAATTTTGAATTCTCCCTTTATGATTTGCAAAATTATTAAAAATATTCATTTATTTAAATTGCTATCAAACCCTAACCATTCGATTTTTAAAATTGCACCATTTTACCCTCTTGCATGTCTTTTTATCTTCTTTTGCCTGAATGATTGACAACTCATTGCTTTTCATATGTGATCTACTATTTTTCCTACTCTTTTTCGATAACTCATCATTCCACTCATGTGAACATGTGACATTTGAAAATAATACAATCGTACATAAAATCATACACCATACGATCTAAATCGTACAATATGCTTCCTTGTATGATTAAACCTGTACTTTTTATTTTTTTGTTTGTACGATCTCCCATTTATACTTTTTGATATTTAAAATTGCTTTGTATGATCTGTTACTTAGAGAAATTCTTTCATTTTATTTCTCTTGAAGATGTCGTCATTTTTGGTTTTCAACCACTTCCTTCTTAATTGCATCCTGAGGGATTTTCATAAGGAATTTTATTTTTCTTTTTATTTATTTATTTATTTTTTAATTATTATTTTTTTTCATTTCCTAATTCTATTTACACTTTTACCATCATGGGAATATCACAGTGACATTCACTTGTACGATCCCATATGATTCTTCTCTTGGAGGTTCGACCGTAACATTACAAGTGATTGTATCCTCTGGTACCACTTGCTCTCTAAGACAATTCATCTCAACCTGTGATGTTAACAAGTTCCCTGGCATTTCAGTACCATGTGTACAATTTGGAATTATACAATTGCGAGCTGGAGCATTTTCACCTGGTGTATCTTTCTCTTGTCATATAGGTGATTGATCCCTTGGTAGCGATGTTCTAACTATTCTACTATAATTTGAGCAGCTTCTTCACCTATATCCTTAAATCAATTGTATCTCCAACCTTAGTGATTGGATTCTTTGTTGTCCTTGATTTCTTTCATCTGTAAAATGTACTCTTCCTCTACCAGCAAGGCCTCTACCTCGTAAGTGTCTTCCATGTTCTATTCCTCTTGGCATCAAAATTATCTAAACACTTGGGTTGCTCCCTTCCTTGGAGTAATCCTCTACCTCCTTCCACTCTTCGAGGTCCTCATCATATTATGGTGGTCATATGAATGGATACCACCCTGTAGGATTTGGTAAGATCCCTATTATCCTTGGTATACCTTGTAGATTCCTTGTTTAGTTCAAACATGCTAAGGGTGCATCCCTCGACTATATAGGAGTAGGGGGTCAAAACCTTCCTCGTCCTCTTCATCCTCTAGGTGTAACATCACCTTTAATTAATTCATTCCATTGTTTAATACCTCCTTCCATTCCTTCCTCCCGTTGCTTGGTTATTAGGAGTTATCTCTACCAACTCAATGTTGGCTAGTGGACTTCTGATTTATCTTACACTTGGTGATAATTATCGTAATGCTCTGATTCTATGATCTACATGTACTAAGAAACATATCCATATTCTTTACTTGAAGCATCTTTGTGGATATGAGGTTTCCATGATCTCTCTATATGCATTGGAAGAGTCTGTATCAAAAGTTGAGTCATTCTATTTTTTTTGACCAATTCACTGGTAAATTCATCAATCTCTCCATCTCCTTACTTCTCTCCTTTTTCTTCTTAGTTGTCAATAGTCTATTGTATATTATTGCAGATCAAGGTTGGCTTGATGCTCCCGGGATATCCCTAGTTATCGTTGTATTGTTGTATAGGTTGGAGGATCAGAGTTATCATGAGGATTCTAGGTTCTCTCTAGGTAATCGTCATCATTACTACTTTCGATGCTAGGTTTCCTTATTATCCAAGACATTCCTTTGTTACTATATTCAATCAAATCTACTCATGCATTACCTTATAATTCAGATTATGTGGTTGCTTCCTCAATGTCTCGCCACAATATTTTTGCATATTCATTTGTCATTGTCTAATCAATTGGTGGTACTTGTGAACTTGTGCTTACACCATCATTTCTTGTACCACTTCTTGGATTTATCCCCTCATTATCCTAAACTCATCCTTCAGGTTCTTGTAGCCTAGTTGTTCTTTTATCATCCAGCCTTCGCATTGTAGCATCCAATTCCTAGATGATTTATTCCCTTAACATTGCATTATGACCTCACAACATCTGATATTTCTCTTGTAGTTGTTGGATCTATAGTTGCATTCTTTGTTTTAGTAGCCCTATCTAAGCTAATGGAGTAAGTCCAACCAATTCTTCATTAATGGTATCATTCTTCTTCTCTTATGGAACTTCCATTTCAAATGTGTCCACTCTATCTTCATATTGTACTCTTAGCCGTATCCTCCTCCATCATTCTACTTGTTGGAATAGTTCTTTATGCTCCACCTGAGGATACATCATGTTTTGATTTACTTGGGGTGCTTCTTATTACATTTCCTTATTTCTAGGTAATAGTATTATATCATGATATCCTCTTTCATTTAGAGGAATTCACTCTTCATATTCCTCTGTTACTTTTTCGGTCCCATTTGTGAATATGACACACACTCACAATATTCTTCTTTCTCTAGGTCAAGGTACCAACTCCTATTGTTCTATAGATGGCCTTGTATCCTCCCATTCTACAAATAATTATGTGAGTCCTATATCAGGTTCTTATTGTGATGGACCTTGCTCATCTTGATTCCTCCATTGAGCTCCTACTTGTTTTCTTTTTTCAATATATTATGAGGAAATGAATAAGTACTATACTTTGTAAGGCTTCAACTTTGAGCCATTTATAATGTTGTGTACCTTAGTTCCATTAAAATTTTAAAACTTGACTGCTCCATTATTCATTACTACTACCATTTTGTAGGGGTCAAGACATAAAGTATTCAACTTATCAGGTTTGATTTCTCACTTTCCATTAAACTTTAGAATCAAGTCACCCAAACTAAGTTCTAGCTTCCTCAAGTGTTTGTCATGCCATAATTTCCTTATTTTTTGGGCTACCTCAATTGCCCATTATGCCATGACTCTTATTTCATCCAACTTAATTAGTGTTATCAGTCACTCTTCCAAAATTTCTTGATCACCCAAGCGATGCTCCACTGTGACTCTCAAACTTGGTATTAAGAATTCAACTGGCACCACTGCCTCTTATCCATACATCAACTGGAAAGGTGTATGCTCTATTGTTGGTTTAAAAGTTGTTCTGTATGCCCACAAAATAGATGGTAACCTTTCCTCCCAATTTGATCCTTCTATTTCATAAGTTTTATACAAAGTAGATACTAGGAATTTATTTGTTTCTTTCACCTTCCTGTTTGCTTTAGGATAGTACGGACTAGATAATGAATGCAAAATCTTGAATTCATTTGTTAGCATCTTAATGATATCATTTACAATGTGTCCTTTCCAATAACTTATTATCTGTAGTATAGTACCAAATATTGTAATTACCTGCTCATACAAGAATCTTGTGGTACTTTTATTTAAGTTATTAGGTAATGCTCCCACTTCGACCCACTTCATCAAGTACTCTATTGCTACCACAATGTACCTACACTTTCTTATTCAAGAATTTTTCAATGGTTCGATGAAGTCAAATCCCAATATTTCAAATAGTTCCTAGGGTTGTGATGGATGCAATGGCATAAAGTCTCTATTTACTAGCTTTCCCATCCTTTTACAAGTATCGCATGCTTTTAATTATTCTTTTGCATCGTTATATAGTGTGGGCCACCATAATCCTGCTAGTAATATTTTCCTAGTAGTTGCATCTGGTCCCATGTGCCCTCTTGCTAAGCCTTCATGAGCTTCCTTCAATACCACTTTGACTTCATCCTCCATAATTCATCTTCGTAAGATACCATCACTTCCCATATTATATAGTAATCTTGCTATCAATTTGAAAGGTATTGACTTCCTACAGCATGGAATCTGTGAAGGAAATAGGGAAGGTATCCTTGATGATTACTATGTTTAGAATCCTAAAGTCCTCACATATTTTGATTTTGTCCACTTTATTATTCAAGGTGACCACTACAGGTGATACCCATTCACTAGTTGTAACCCTAAATATGATTTCTTCCTCCAACATCTTCTCTATCTCTATGTTCACTAATGCAACATGTTTTGGGTTCATCCTATACGGTCTCCTCCATACTGGTCATGATCCAGAAATCAGTTTAATTTTATGGACACATAAATTAGGTGGTACTTCCTTCAAGTCCTTGTATTTCCATGCAAAGACATCCTTATATTCCAAGGATATCTTAAAAGCTAGCAATTTTAATACAAGGTTCCAAACATCACCATAGTAAATCATCCTAGGTTTATCCTTCGTCCCTAGATTTATGTCCACTATATGAGGTCCTTCATATTTGATATTTTTTGGCTCACTCGCTGCTTTATCCACATTCTTTGAGTGTGTCGATCTTGCATCAATTTTTGTATCTCCTACTATATATTCTACAATACTTTCTGGAAACATCCATTTCTCTTCTACCTACTTCTTGGGTTCTTGGATGACTTTGATTTCATCTTGTTTTTCCTTGATCTCCTTTGAATCAATACAGAGGTAGTTAGGCTGAAAATTGTGTACTCCTCTATTTTCCAATGAAGAAGTCTTCTATCATATCTAGCTTGATATTTGCTACACTTATCTAGGTACAATATTCCTTCTCCACATGGTTCATATCCTTCATCTCTTGAGAAGTTTTTTGATTCGTCGTTTATGGGTAAATCCTCATTGACATTTTGATTATTTAAATTAATCATATACTTATATTGTCCCTTTTTAAAGTGATCTATTTCATTCCCTAGTTGTGATTAAATTTAGCTACAAGTAGCCATCCTCTTTCCAATAGAGCATCATATGCAGGTTTTTGTATCGTAATCACAACAAAGTCCAAGACAAACTCTTGATCAGCTATCACCACCTGTTATGCTATCAAGACTCCTTTTGTCTTGATATCATACTAGTCAGTACCATATAGTCAAAAGCTCAATGCCCATAGAAATGGAGTGCCAAGTTATCACCAAGTCCTTTCATGTAGCACATTGATGCTAGATCCTTTGTCCATGATAACTTGCATCAATTTGTGCCCTAAAATATTCATATGAACTAATGTAGGTTTATTTCCCACATCAATAATTAATATGGTGGGGTCCATAAATTGGTATTTTTATTTTTTTCTTGAATTGGTTGAATCTACACTTCCATAAATTTGTGGGGTTGTATCTCTTCCACCATAACTTTTTGTAATGATGGGATAGCTTCCAACAGGCTAGCCATTTTGATCTCTACTATGGTGTTTAAAAATAGTGCTACTAGATTCTATACAACTACCTTCTCTTTTTATTGTTTTTTAGTTTCTTCTCTTTTGCTAACTTTACTTGCTTAGCTTTTTGTGCTTTATATTGTAGTACTTTCTTTGCTACTTGCTAGTACTACTTTTATTTTGCTGGCTCAAGATACTTATCCTTTTTAGCCTAATTCCTTGTCAGAACTAAAACTTCCTAAGTTTCCTCTTTAACTTGAGGAACCTCAATATCTAAATAGTTTACATTTTATGGGTTACTTGAAATCACCTGCTTGGGATAATTTGCTTCCTTGTGGTTACCTAGACCACACCACCTACATATGTGTGTAGTGTTCGCTTGTTTAATTTCTTGTCTTTGAGGTGAAGGGCAATGTTTTATGAAATTCCCCCACTCTTAGAAATTGCAACATTGTATGGTTGGCCTCCCTTTTGAATCATACTGCAAATGGGTATATCCTCATTTTTTATTTTACTATTTTTGCCTTCCACATCATTGACTATTTCTATAACCGCAACTTGTTGCTTGTTGCCTATTCCTAGGGTATTTGGTTTATCTTCCTACTCCTAGATTGTTAAGACCTATGGGTGTACTCTTGAATTATATGGACATAGCATTACCTCATGCCCCATCAGGTTAATATGATAGTAATTATTCTATGAACACTTTACATTTGTATGACCCTCAATTTTACATTATGTGCACCAAAAGTTATTCTTTTTAGGTTTACTTATTTTTTATTTCATGCTCTTGTTGAATTATTGATGAAATGATGCTATTATCCTTTGTATAGTGTCATCTTCTCCACTATTTGAATCATTAGACTTGGAATGAGATAATATTCTTGTGTACGTCTACTTCGACTTTAAAAATTCTTTGCATGCTTCAAAACTTCATCATATGTTTCTAATGGTATTGCCTTAATTTTTTTCTTATATTTTGGTAGCAAGCCATCTACGAACCATAACTTTACCAATACATCTACCAAGGGCATATGCATATTATCTACTAACTGCTTTAACCTGAGATTGTATAATTTTACATCTTCATCAGAATTTTACTCAATAATACAAATTTTAGTGATAATGTCCACATAATCCTTCAAGGGATGAAATTATTCAATGAATTTCTCCTTCTCTTGGTTCCAAGTCCATAAATCTAATTTATTTTCCCTTTTCAGATACCAATCCATCACCAATCCTCTTAAGGTAGCAAGAAATAAAGTCAATCATTCATCTAGATGGTCTACACCATTTTCCCTCCAAATGGTTATACAGGTTCCAATATGTCTTGTGGGGTCTTCCTTACCCTCACATGTAAAGGGTGGACATCTCTGCTTGGCTGCCTTATAAGCCATATTTGTAGAATCATCCTCGTCACTTGAGGTGTACCATGGAATCTCTGTCTAATTTCTTCTTGGGGGTGTTTTACTACACTCATCATCATAATTTTCTATTTGAGGTATCTTATTATGTCCCACTAATTTTTTACCAAACTCATGTGCATATTAACTCCATGACTTCCTTCATTGATGTGAGGGAGATGGTCTTGGTATTTCTTCCTGAGACCCCATGCTTTGTTGCCCTGGTACCCTACTCCCATCCTCTGTACTCCCTTGTAACCTTTATATTACTTTCTCAGGTGTCACCATCCATTCTCCTTCCTCATGCATAGCTTCTATTTCAACTTGCTCCTCTATGTTAGGTGGTTTTGGTACCTCATATTCTATCCCTATCAATAGTTCCTCAAAATTTCCTTCTTCAAATGTGTACACTTGTTGTATTTCTTGTTCATGTGTACTATGGTATGACTTAATTGAATTATCTCTTTGATAAATTTGTGTTCTCCTTATTACTCAAAATTTATCTTGTACTTCTTGTCTCCTACATCTTTTCACACTGGTGTCTGTCATTCACCTCCAATTTTGTAATAATCTTACTTTGTCAATTTGACCTATTTTAGCAAAAATTCAAAGTTCAATAAGGTAACAATACCAAATTTAGCATAGGAGTGTAATAATCCCAGTATGAAGGTTGTTCTCAAGGCCTTAGAATTATAAAATTACTATTTTCAACCGAAGAACCAACTCGTACTGTCGTACAACCTCCACAATCATTAATATGCGACAACAAAACAACTTGTACGAATCTCAAATTGTACCACTGTATCATTTGAAATTATATAGTGATAGTGCTTGTATGATTTTATACTCTACCAATCCTTCAGATTTGGTTTTTCAAGATTGCGTACATAGTTTTGTTATTAAATTGTTCAGTTTACCAATATTGCCAAATCGGGTAAGTTTTCCTTAATCTCATAAAATACCAAATAAGGTAAGTTTTTTATGTATAATTTGTAGTAGATCTGGTGTATAATTTGTATGAACTAAAAGTTTAGTAGGATGCCAAATTGGATACTCCTCTATACCAATCTCTCTTAGAAAAGTTTTGGAATATTTTGAAATGGTAATTAGTCCATTCCTATCAACATGTAAGTTCTATAATCAGGGTTTGAGAGAGTTTATTTGAATGGAAATATCTAGAAATTATAAAAAAACCTTCAATATGTCCTTCTTAATACTATATACCTCATAGATCATTCCTAACACTTGAACCAGTGCTATTTCAATTCCATCCCTCATAGCATTGCATTAATAATCAACCATAAACATAAAGAAGTAATATGCAACAACCAGATATTGCAAAACATTACTCCATCATTTTAGAATCATACAATACGTGAGAAAATATTATGAAATATTGTTATTATTAATTACTTATCAATAGTGCAATACAATCACTAAAAGGTACACAATAATCTTAGATATGCATTCAATACTTAGGCTAATCATACCAGACTATCACCAGATCATAACCAGACTACCATACTCAAAAATTAAAAGGGGGTCTTATATAATGTTGCCCAGGCTATTCCAAGTGGTTCTTGAGGTAATTCATTATTCACAACTTCCCATGTATAATGAAATACATAATTATACCTTTTTACTAAGTCTAACACATGATTTATCAATTCATTTGTAATTACAACTCAATTTGCATTTTATTTGCATTTCATTGCATTTTATTGCACTTTGTACATTTTGCTATCCAGTTTTTACTTTTTTCCTCCTGCTTGTATGGTATACTTATACTTGTATGGTTTACCAAGACTATCAAAATTTGTAAATCGTCTTGTCACTTCTTCTTCTAGGGGGTGGATTTGCAGTCTACAGTCAATGTAGTCAATTCCATGAGAAACTAAACCATTGACTATGATGGTTGGCTCTATGTCCTAGGGAACCATAATTTGGCTTAGGGTATTTATTAACTACTCCCTATAAAGTGATGAAGTTGTAATAATATCAATAAGATAAATCCTAGCTATTGTATTGGCTAGTTGTTCATTGGTATCAAAATAAGTCTTCTATTGAGGTTAAAATAAATTATTTCCCTTATGAGGTGGTGGGTCCACATAATTTGTTTGAGTTGTGGGTAATTGAAGTTGAGAAGCTTGAGTTTGATCTTGTTACTTATTTATGGATCTAATTGTACCTATAATGTTGTTTTATTGATGTGATGATTGAGGGACAGTAAATGGATTATATGAATTAAACTTAATGGAGTAAGACCTAGTAGTTGATGTTTGTTCTATATAAAGCAATTGTTGTAAAGAAGGATGAGTTGTTATCATTATGGAAAATGGTTCTTCTGGAACTAACAAATATGTAATAAGTAGAACTGGTCCATATTCATATTTTGAGCTATTATAATGATGAGAATTCACGTCTACTTCCAATTTTGATTCACTTTTTGTATGTTCCAAAGATGAAGATTGTAATTTTCTTCCATTGAAATTACTCAATTGTAATTATGGATTGAGTAGGCACAAACATGGTTGGTGGAATTTGCGATGGATTTATTCCACATAATGTTTTGGATGAGAAACAATCTTATAATCTATTTTATTCATAGCTTCCTTACCACAATTCGATATCGGGTTTTGAAAAATGTCTAGATTTTTTCTTAACATTTTGTACCTATTGATTTTATGGGTTTTTTGGATGATTAGCATTTGGCAGAGGGCTTTATATTTCTATATTTCCATTATCAATCAAATATTACACAAAATGGTTTAGTCTCCTATAAGTATTGGTCATATGTCCATCAACTTGATGAAAATCACTATATTGGTTTGGTCTATACCAAGGCCGAGAGGTATATAATTGTTGTATTTCTGGTAATTTTATCAAAGCTCTTTCTACTTAGTTGAGGTAAGACCATTGTTAAATATTGACTCAAATTTGTGAAATTCCATTGTAGAGGTTTTTGAGGTGCTTTTAATATGAACTATTTTGTGGATTCTATGGTATTAACATTTGGAGGAGGTCTATTTTCTGTGACCTCATAACCAACCACATGCTTGTTATTATACTAGTTTTTAGATAATTTATCCTCATATTTCCTTTTACGTTATCCTCTTCTGATAAGGGCTTCTTCCATCCTTCTTGCTAAATTGATAGCTTGATCAAAAGAGGTTACTGTAGCAGTGGCTAACTCATAGGAAAATTGTTCTTGTAAGTTTCCAATGAATATTTCTAGCATTTCTCATGGAGGTAGAGCAAAATGTATTTTTCCTAAAAAATTTCTCCATCGAGATAGAAATTTTGTAAAAATTTCTTCTTTATCTTGCTTTAAGTTGTATAAATCCTTAATTATGATATGTTTTTCTATGTAGGCACTGCGTTGATGCACAAATAACTCTGCAGTTTATTAAAAAATTCTTAAGGAATGTGTTGGCAATTGATAATACCATTCCAAATATATATCTCCTAATATTTTTGGAAATATTTTTAACATGCCATCATATGCAATATCATGGTAAGCTATCCTAAGCATACGAAGATGTTCAATTGGATCTTCAATCCCCTTATAAATAAGCAAGAATGGAATGGGGAAGTGTTTAGGATATGATCTAGTGGTAACAAAAGGATCCAATGGTTAGTTACACATATGCTTATAGATATATATGGGGTTATAAGGGTCTATTTGGGATAATCCTGAAGCTAATTATTTAACTATAGCTTCCATACGGTACAGTTATCCATTGTGCCTATTTTATGCCACTATGTTTGCATACGAAGGGGAGTATGTAGCTTGTGCTTCCATGTAAGGAGTTGGAATGGTAATACTATTGTGCATATGATTTAAATTATGAGGATTTGTGAGATTATAAGGAGGTGCATTTTGTTGAAAATTTGGTTAAGAATAAGTTGGAATTTGCATATTTTTACTTCTTTGAGATGTTGAAGCTTGAGTAAATAGATTGTTGAAATATTGAGAGATAAAATTATTTTTGGTAGCATAATAAGGTAGTTTTTGAGTTGAAGTAGTGGTGGTGGCCACACAAATAGTTTTTTGTTGTGGTGCTACAGATGTTTGAATTTGAGAATGAATATCTTGGGTGGTACCTAAGGAATGATCATTATGGGTAACATGTTGTAAAGGTTGAATATTATCACTTGCATATGTCTTTGGTTGTGGATGAAGTTGAAAAGATTCTTCTAAAGCTTTTACAATTGAAAATTCACCATTTTTAAGTTTATCTTCTATTTCAAAAGCATTAGTGAGAGTGGATCGATTAAGATTTAAACATTTCCAAAAATATTGCACATATTCAAAGTGAATCTCCACTTGAGGTCCCACTGTAGGGTCAAAATGGTCGACTATTTCATCATATTAATTTTTTTCTATTTGTTCTATTTGTTCTTCTAGAATTTATTCTATTTTCATTTCTGTATTAGGGTTTTCAGTATTCAAGTCCTCTTTAGATCCGATTTCTACATGTTTACCATTCCTTAAGGTTTTAGGCATATTTTTTTATTGATGATATTCTAAGTTTTTTTGGATTAAATTAAATAAAAAACATTATTACTAAATATTTACAAAACTATGAATAATAAATATAAGAAAATTATTCTTCTTGAAAGAGTTTATGGATGTCATTGATAGGTTATAATTCTTTTGAGTACATACAATGCTCTTCTTCAAAGACAAAATCCTTTTTCAAAATATGAATGAAATGAATAAGAGTCAAATTATTAGTTCCAGACGCAGGATGTTTGAATTGAAGCTCGTGATAGAAATTTCAAAAGAGGACTACTCTAGGTGCTTTATGATATCACCTATTTTGTTCAAAGGTTACTTCCTTATTTTCTAGGTTTGCTAGGAATTTGTGAATAGTTACTAATTCTTCGTTGTAGGTTTCCCAAGTGTAAACTATCGAATGAACATTAGCCCTCTTATTTGCTAACCAACGTTCACAACTCATTTTAATCTAAAATTATCGGGAGTAATACTCTGCACCTAAAGCTTTTGTTATGTCGATCCTCTTAATTTGTTTTAATTCCTTAGACCTAGTCTTGACAAAATCAAGGTTATGCCACAACTCACCCCAACATTCTCTATCATAAAGGGTGTTTACTTCTTGCTCTATAAATAACCTCCTAAGATCAATAAGTGTGAAATATCTAGCACTATTGTCCACCATTTAAAATTATTTTTGTTTGTTTGTGTTTTTTTATATATAAAAATCACAATAAAAAGCAAAAAGGAAAAATGAAAAAGTTTCAAAAATAAGATTTTTCTCCTAACTAGGGGTTTCTTTTCAAACTGTTTTTAAAGTTGTAGGCCAAGTTGTCTCATTTATTTGTTAGAAGTTCACCTGGATGTCTGCATATAGATGCTTGATGATGAAGTCCAAGCCATGATGAATCCCAAGTTCTACCAATTCTCATCTAGTTCACTATGGATAGTGATACATGTAAAAAATATGTGTTATTTTCCATGGTTATGATGGTTTTTGGACTAGCTAAATTTGAAATATTTATTAAAGTTTCAAGTTTTTTGGGTATAGGTCAAAGGATAATCCCTTTCTGAAGGTCCCTAAGTCTTCACTGTTTATCTTGTTATGTCTAAACCAGCTAAAGCTATTGAAAGACACATCATATGTGGTTATTTTTTAGGACAATTATGTGAAATAAAAACAAAAGAGTATGATTCGATTCATTTGAAAAATTATCTATTTTTTATGATTTAATATAAGGCACAAAAGTTTAAATGATATTTTTTTTTGGAAAATAAATAAAAGTATTAAAATCAAAGATATGGTGTATATTTCATGTCGGGTTCACCAAATCATATAGACCCAAATTTTTTGTACCCCTTTCCTTTAGGCTAATGAATCTATGCTTGAAAGGAGAAGGAAAAGTGATGTGCCAACATCTCAAACGACAAGCACTTGAGTTGTGATCTTCTTAATGTTTGTTCATGAATTATGTGGGGTTCACCATGAAACACTTTATGGTGGTTTTCATGCCTAGGTAAGTGGGTGTTTTATGGGTTATTCAAATTACACATACCTAGTATTTCTCCAAATGCAACCGTATCTAACTACATGCACTTAAAATTTCCATAAACCAACAATATAGTTTAACTTTAAAGCTTTTAAATTTAGCTAAGATGCGCTGATTCTTGTAAAATATGAAAGTAAAGGCTTGAATTCTACACTGAAGAGTGTATATATTTTTTGTCTTTTTGTGTTTTTCAACTAGTGTAACCTAAACAAAAGCAATATAACTACTTTTTTATTTTCTTATTGGTATTTTTTTTATTTATAAGAATGCTTTCAAAATAGAATAATACCAAATTAAAGTGTGGAAAATTGAAAGGAATTCAGAACTAGGTCCTTACTTGATCTAGATGTTTGCTATCAAGGGATTTCAGATCTGTTAGAGTGAATTCAAATCTCCAAAAATGAATTAAGAAGGCTCTAAATTAGTCCAAAGCCTACAACTTCACACATAGAGCACTAAAAGTGCAATAGAGGTGAGGGATCCACTTAGGCCATAATAATAGTGATCCTCAGTGGTGTGGTAGTCAGATCCCCTCGGTTCTGTTAGTAAGCCATACAAAAAGTAATTGATCTCTAGATATAATGCTAATAGATATGAATTTTCTAAGAAAGTAATAATGCAATATAAAATGTAGTAAATAATAAGTCTTATAGGAATTGAAATGTAAAACATAAATCAAGTACAATAAACCTAAGGCCAAGATATTACCCCCAACATATGTTTATGCAATTTTGGATGTTTCTAGCAAATTCGGATGGCTTCGAAGGAGTTAAAACCTGCAATGGTCATATTTAGAAACTTGCAACAATCAAATTTACAAAGTTGCAAAGTAATTTCAGAAACCATCAGTGAATTCAGACTATTCTAAATTTATTCAAAAACTATAACACGATAAGTATTTGCTAAGATTCAAAATGTATGAAGTAGTGGTATTCATTTTCATCTTAGTTAATCTTCAAAATTATGATTGAATATATATATATATATATATCCATAGAAAACTTACAACAAAAGAATAAAAAGGTATCTTCTCCTCTTGAATTCTCCTACAAAATTATTATTAGGTTTGTCTGGGGGTATCTTACAACATTTAACACTCAATGTCGATAAAGAAAATAGGAGGAAGATGAAGATATATTGGATTGGTTAGGGAAATTTAGAAATTTCCCAATCTAGGTGAATTAAAATGCTTTTGAATTTGTTGAAAATCCAGGATTTTCCAAATTGGTGGTAAAATCCAAACAATGCACCAAAAAAGGTGCACATTTTATTTGTCTGAATTTAGATGATTTTGAATTTTTCAGAATTGTTCAAATTTGTAAAAGTAAAGGGGAAATAAAAATATTTGGTTTTCTAACAAACAAAAAAATCAAGGCAAATAGCTGAAAGGGAGAAGGTACATTGTTGAGGAGGGAAAACATTTTTTCTAGGGAGTAATAATTTTGAACTGTATCAAAATTCCACAAATACAATAATACATGAATGAATTAGGTCATTTTCATTCATATTTTGTTTTTCAATTAATTATATGGGATTGAAATGGGCCCCACCTGTATTACATCATCACCACATAGTGCTATTACAACAAATATTGGATATTATCCATGCATCGTTTGACAAGATTTGAACTTGGATATTGTCTTTAAACATTGAGGAATCTAACCTGTTGAACTAATACTACTTGATTATTTTCATTTATTTTTTATTATATAAGTGAATGCTATTTTTTTATTATATTTGCCTTGATATACATATTATATTGCTCATATATTATTCTACTCTTTATAATTGATATTTTTACTTTTAATATTATGGCTATTTTCTATTTGGACCTATGATATTCTATGGTAGTAAGGCTTGAAAAGCCAACAAAAATCTCCAATTTCTAAAATTATTTTAACTGCCAAAAACAAATTCTAAAAGCTTAAATATTTAAGGCTTTAAAATAAATATTATACTTTCAAACCTTAAAATATTAATCCTTATCACGCAATGATATAAATAAGCTTTTAAAACCTAAAAAATAAAATTTTGAATTTAATAATGTAGAAAACCTTGACTCCCTACATGATAAAGTTAATAAGGTTTTAAAAATCAAATAGCTTATTTTTCCATCCAAGCACTAAATAGAAGAAAGTTTATTCAACGTACCTTTCTATAAAAATGTTTCTTATGCTTAATGTATAGGTGTTACCTCCTATTGCACTCAGAAATAAGTGCAATGTAAATATAGAAGATGTTTCATTCTCCATATAATTTGGAGCTCTCTTCTATATTGATACTTGGCTTCTAGGTTTACCTCTACTACATGAGATGTTGGGTATCTCTTGGATACCATTTTTTCTCAATGTTTGCTTAGACTTATTGCTATTAGAAATGATCGATTCTCGCTTGCACATTTGGTCTTCTCTACTATAGGGAACACTTGATGCTTATGTTCAAGCTCATACTACTTGCATTAAATCATACTCTTCTCAACTATCACTATTGTGAGGAAGTATTTCAATTCTTGTGTTCACATTGTTCTAGAAAATATTTAGTGCTTCCATAGACCTCTTTGTTCTACCAATATATTCATTGGATTTGCTCACTAATTTTAATGTGTGTAGACTCTAATATCCTTTGTTAGCTTTGTTGGCTTTTGATTTATGGATAGGCTTTACCTATTTTTACTCATAGGTTTTTTTGGTTCTAGCTTGCTATGATTTACTAGTTCTAACTCTTAGAACACTATGTCTATGTTACAATGTTACAACACTCTATCTATTACTTATCTCCTTTGTTTGTTCATGTTGATTTCACTATGTAGGCTATGAAGATCAATATTCTACATTGGCCGCTTGAACCTCTCCTCTATGGTGGCTAATTAGGCCTCTATTTTTTTACTTGATCACTTATGTTGGCCACTTAGGTTGCTTCTTCTATGCTTGGTCACTTGAGTTTTAGTTTCTCCTTTTATGTGGATGATGTGTCAACATGATAGATACTTAATGTGCAACAATGTTCCTTGCTTCTTATCTCTGTAACATTATAGATAGAGCTATTATCTACTATAGAATAAAAACCTTCAAAAATATGTCAAGGCCAAGACTGAGATTGCTTCAATCAGCCTGATATTTCTAGTTCTTTGAATAGCCATAATTCCTCTAGGTCTCTATTTCTCTAGAGGCTCCTTATCTATACTTCTCAGTACAACTCTTATCTCTATATACTGTTCTACTTTGTATATTGTTTCTTCTCAATATTTATACTTAGAAAGATTGAATGCTTCTCTATCCCTGAAATCTTGAATGCTTCACTATCCCTGGAAGCTAGAATTCTTCTCTATTTTTTCTCAAAATTTGAAACCTTCTTCAATGTCTTAGGTCATACCTAAGAACCAAAAAATTATTCTCCACTTTTCTAGAGAACCCAATATCAAAATCAGGGTGACTATGAATATACCTAAACTATCAACTTTCTTCTGAGTTGGTTTTCAATCTATTAATGTCCAACTATCTCCTAAGTTGGCTCTCAATAAAATTATTTGATTCTTAGTCTTCTTTGGTTTTTATTCAACAAAGTAGAAAAACCATAACATCCAAATTAGGGTGAATTATCCTTGTGCCCTCAATCTCTACTTAATTAATCCATTAAAAATAGAGTCCAAGTCTTCACTTCATTCAAAGTGGATAGACTCTAAATTAACTCTATAAAGAATGGACAAAGTTAAATATTGATGATGGTGGATAATAAGATAACCCTATCAAAAATAGATAGAGCTAGGTGGTAGTTATGACACCACTATTTTATTTTAAGCCTTACTACCATAAAATATCATAGGTCCTAATATAAAGAAGTCACAATATTAAAGGTCAAAATATCAATAATGAAGATTTAATTATAAAATAATATCAATGCATACAAATCTCATATGAACCAACATAATATTCAACAATATTGAATGAAAAATACTCACAATATTATTCATAAATCAAAGAATAAAATCTTGATATTTTCTCTACGTTTAATACCCATTATGAAGTTTTTTCTCCATAATATAGATTTACTAGATAACTCTTCAAATTATTCAATATTTATTTCCATATAACCTTTGGATTCTTATCTTACCACATGCATACAAGACTCTTAGTCTTCTAGCATGACATATGTACATATCCTAAACATACCAATATATCAAATAATGTAATATTATCTAACAAGTAGTGCCCTATAAGGGCCTATTAAATAATCATAAAAATTAGAGGAAAAGAAAAATTTATTTGTTTGAAATGAATGTAGACCATGGGAAATAGATTTTTCTAATGTTGGGTGTCCTAACATTGAGATACAAGAAATGGGTAAGGTCACATACTTAGGGATATGGATGATTTTTTAATACATCACTTAATCCAAGAGAGGGAGAATAAGAGAATAAATATGATATATAGGAAAACGATAAGTTAAAATAAAGTAGAGTAGGAGTAATTAATTTTTTCTAATGTTGGTTGTCCTAAAATTAGGACTACAAAAATGGGTAAGGTCGGGTCATTAGGGCCATAGATGATTGCATAATACATCACTTAACCCAAGAAGGAGAAGAAGAGAAGCAATATGATAGGAAAAATATAATTTAGAATAAACTATGATAAGAGGGGAAAAAACAAGCAAGTTATTGATCAAAGACGATCACTCAATATTAGGTTTCCTATGTGAATGCAATGCAAGTGACTATTATAGTGAGTAGGGTTGTTATTTTCTTCATTGAAAATCATCCTAACTATATGGTATGATCAAGCAAACCAAGACATCATGTAATCAGGATAATGATTTTGACTGAGTATTTTTTATATGATATTGCAATCAAGCAATCAATTATACGAGCAAGCAGGTCATGCAATGTTTAGGCATAATACCTTTGAAGGTGTATTACATTGATAGGTTATTTATAGACTAGGTGGTAGGCCTCAAAACTAAATTTAGTAGTGATTATGAAAGTTCCTAGTTAATTAGGCTCATATTTTCCTTTAATTTGATCTTTGGTATTGATATTATTTTGATTTTATTTGAGGACTAAATACACAACCTCAAAGGATCTTGGGAATAATTTCTTATGATAGGCATGCAATTTTTTTTTTTATTATAGGTTCTTAAATGTTCTAGGGCATTAATATGATTTTCTTCTAAAAGCTCTAATTTTTTAAGATAGCCTAGGTGATATGCCTATAGGGGTTCGTATGTTAGTACAATATTCCCATAAGACAAGGTAAAGTTGCAAATGCAAACCTAGATCATTTTTGTTTACCAATTTATTTTAAATTTTAGCTTTAATGCGGCTTGAAGGTATAAAATAAGTGCCTCATATTATGCTATATTATTGGTACATAAGAATTGAAGTTTAAATTATAGTGATCTAACTTTTTGTTGGGTTACTAGAGCGATTCCTGCTCCTACACCTTTGATGCATTAGTATACATCAAAGTATAATATCTAGGATCTGGGATTTTGTGTTTCTATAACTAGAACCATTTCATCAAGAAAAGTTACATCTCAGGTATGTTTTGACTCTAGGGGTGCCATGACAAGCTTATTTTCTATAACTTGCCCCTCTAATGAGCTTGGGCTAATAAATTCAAGGTCAAAATCACTAAGGATTATGACCCAATTATAATTCCTTGTTGAGAGGTGAGGCTTTGACATTAGGTACAATAGGGGATCAATACTTGCTATTATGTAGATATTTTAGCTAAGTACATAATATATTAGTTTGAATTAGGAGAAAACAAATACTAAACATAGCTTTTCCAATGGCATATAATGAATCTTGTAGTTCACCAATGTCCTACTTATATAGTAGATAGTTATTTCTCAATGTTGGTCATCATATTGAGCTAGTAGGGCTTCAAGGGTATGATTAGTAGTAGCTATATAGACTAGTAATGGTTAGGTTGGATTAAGTCGCATCAAGAGGTAAGTTTTTAGAGCCTCAAAATCCATTTGACACTTATTGTCCCATTCAAATATGGTATCTTTCTTAAGTAATTTATAAAATGGTTGGAATTTATCTGCTAATTATGATATGAACGCATGAATGGCTTATAATTTTCCTTGTTGACTACAAATTTTAGTTAAATATGTTGGTGGTGGCATATTTTTTATTGCTATGATTCTGAAAGGATCTACCTCAAATCTATGATGGCATACGATAAAACCTGATAACATTCGTGATGTTACCCTAAAGCTGCATTTTTTAGGTTTTAGGTAAAATTTATATTATTCTAATATTTTAAAAATGCATTTTAGTTCCTGAATATGATCTTCTCTTTTTTGGGATGGCCCTAAGCCATAATCTACATAGTCTTCTACAATGTTATGCATGAGGTCATTAAATATATGTCATGACTCTTTGATATATTGTATTTGCATTCTTAAGGCCAAAAGACATAACTATAAAAAGAAATATTCCTCAATTTGTTATGAAGGTTGTTTTGGATTGGTCCTTACAAATAATTTTTATTTGGTTGTATCTTGAAAATACATCCATAAAAGACAACATTTCAAAGCATACAATGAAGTCTACTATCATGTTTATGTTTGGTAAAGGGAAACAATCCTTGGGACATGCCTTCTTTATATATTTAAACTCTATGTAGATTAAAATGGATACTTATTTATTGGTAATAGGGATAATGTCTAATATTTTTTGGAGCTCATATTTTATCAAAATAGCACCTTTGGGATGCATCTTTCTTAGTTTTGGTTTGATTAGTTTGGCATCATGGTGCATAATAAGATGTTGTACTACTAGTGAGGGATCAATCCTACACATATCGTCATATGTATAGGCAAAAATATAATTCAATTCTTTTAAAATCCTTGTGTATTCTGCTTGTTCATCTTGGGACAAAACCTTTCCTAATTTCATGATTCAAGGATTTTATTTAGTTTCAATTTTTCTATATATTGTTTCTTCAATCAAAGTTTGTTATTCATCCTCAAAGTAAATAGGAACAATTTTTTTATATATAATATATTATATTATTTAGTACATGCTAATGTACCATTGTGGGTACATGTTTAGATTAGAAGTTTGTCCTAGATTAGGATTTAAGTATTTTCTTTATGCAATAGAATAAATGCACAATGTACAATGATGTAAATGTGCATGCTGTCCATATGTACATGAGTCCTTAAGAATATGAATAAAAATAGTCATAGGTATATAAAATACCAAGGATCATGTCCCATTATATATAGGCCTTCTTAGGTGATAGCAATGTGATGAATTTTGGAGTGCACAAGGTAGAGTAGTAGTAGATACAATGTAAAGCACTGGTGTAATATGGAGTGTTAGTGATATTCATTTCATTGAAGAACACAAGCTTATACTGAGAGGGGGGGTGAACAGTATAAGACCTCTTTTTACTTTTCCTTTATACTTCAAAATAGTAAAGCAATATATCCAAAGCAATATCAAAAAAATGCACAAGATCATCCACAAAGTGACACCAATTTTAACGTGGTTCACCCAGAAAGCCTGGGCTACATCCACAAAAATTTTCTCTAAAATTTATCTCAAAGTTCTTTGGGAAACCTTCCCAATTACAATGTTTATGAGCCTCGACCCAAAGGAGATACCTTCCCCCAATATGAATTTATGAGCCTCTTCTCAAAGGAGATACCTTCCCCTAGCTCGCTCTCGGTCGGTGATCCTCTAGAAGACCTCTGCCTTCGCTGCCCTTAGCAAATGGAACTCTATCCACAGAAGACACCTGTCTTCCCCGCTCTGGCTGGAGACCTCTGTCCTCAACTCTATCACCTCCAAAGCTGGTCCTCGAATTTGCACTAAACACAGTCCTTCGGTCTAGCACAAATGTCCTCGGGTTCTTCTCATAGAACCAATGCACCTCTGTCCTCAAGTTCTCTGATAGAACTATCAAACTCAGCTTCACAAGTCCTCTGCTAGGACCTGTCCAAATATGCTCACAAGTCCCATGGAACCGTCAAACCCACAGTCCCAAGAACCTTCCAAACCCCTACAAGTCCCCAACGGAACTTGTCCAAAACCCGCTCACAAGTTCATCAAGAAAAACTTGCTTGGCATGAACCCACAAAGAGAATTGTTAGAGACCCAATGTGATTCATCAACCTCATAGAAGCATAAAGAGAATTGTTAGAGACTCAATATGTTCTATACTTAACTCCCAATATCAATCTCAACTCAATCTCAAATCTCAAAAGAATAAGATAGATGTAGTATGCTTTTCTCAAGAACATGAAACACAACCCAACAATTGCCAACCATGCAATATCTCATATAACAATGATACTCATGTTCTTTCCACAACCAATATCTTTTCTCAACCAATTAGGGCTTCAACAACAATGCTCATAGACAAGGTTTAACCAACATCATTCAACTCAACATTAACCTTGAAGCATTCAACCAATCATCACAAGAAAAGGAAACAAGTAGAAATCCTTTTCCCTCCAAAGATATTTGAACAAAACAACCACCAACACAATATCACCAAATGCAAAGAAAACTTGCTCAAATCAACTCAAAGGAGTAAGCCCAAATCATGTATCAAGTAATAGCACTAACTTGATCAAAACAACCTCTATGGAAGCATCTCATCCATTAATATCAAAACAACCAACTAAGGGTTTCACCATCTCAATGCAAGTAGCAAGACTTACAAACATAAACCCTAGTGCAAAATGCTTCCACTACCTCAAACCAGAATTATGCATTCACCAAAACTCTCATCAAGGATAACAATGCATAAGTAGTCTTCAACAAACCAGAAAATAGGATTTACACCCAACCAAAGGAAACCTAGTTGAATACCTTTTCACTCCAATCTTATTTCAGGAAAAACATACACCAATCATACTCATAAGAAGAAAGTGCCCATACCTTATTGAAGATGAATAAGCCCTTGAAAATCTACTTCCATTAATAATTTTGATCTTCCATAAAAATTATTAACCCAACATGTCATGTCAAAATAATTCAACCACCATGGCAATTATTTCCCTTTTAAATTTCAATCCAACTAAAGCAAAAATATTAAGTTAGCATTCCTTATATCTCCCAATCAGATTAATATACCATTTCCTTATCCCTCCTAATAAAACTAATAAGCCATACCCCTTTTTGAAATAATTCAATAAAAAAATACTAACCGCTTCGCTGTCGCTGCGATTCGATCCAACGATCTGCCGCAGCCCTTAAACCTTAGCACCTGCTATCATGCCGGATGTGCTAGCCCACCGATGAGAACATTAAGTACTTCTAGCACATATTGTGTCTTTCCTCCAGCTAGAGCAAAAATTAAATCTGTCTCTATCAAAAATTGTCGACTTCGAGATTCGAACCAACGACGTTTAGCATCCTAGAAACATCTCTCAACCGGTTGCATCGCTACAACACATAAGATGTATAAGCACGATCTAATTTTTGTACCCTTCTCAGTTTACCTTCAAAGGGAATGTCGACGGGATTTGATCCCTTAACCTCTGCCCAATAGGGGTTCCATGAAATCTCGCTTACCAGCTTGCTTCCTTAGTGAATGGAGTAAATCAGAGCATCATCCTTTTATTTTGAAGGATATATTATGTTGTCGCATCCCAGGATAGTTCTCTGGTGGCCCTACAATTTGGTATCCATGTCACTGTTCCATTACAGATGAATCGCAGAGTCTCATTCGATGAAACTTTGTTTTCCCTTGCCAAGAGTAATAAGTTTATTCACGGTGACACTGATATGTTCTCTAAAACAATTGTCACAATCGATATGGCGCTCTCCTTCTATTTAATTTTTTGCTCGATAGGACATCTCAAATTCCTTTATTCTGCGCCGGTGAGAAGTATTTAAACTTATGAAGATCTCCCTTGCTAATGCGTCGTAGCCATGATGTTCAATATCTTTTCTTTGATCGAATGAACATCACCTCTTTTTAATCGCATCCACACCTTTGACCATGCAACGATTGTCTTCCTCCTTCGCTGGCGCAGGGGCTTCGATGTCAAGAATGAAAATGCACAGGGATTAATCTCAAACTCTTCGCCAAACATTAATGAATTTATTTGCCTCATTTTATATGCACTTTGATGCATTTCCAAACACGTCGGCCCTTTTTAACATGATTTCCGTCGATGGAAAATATTTTAATTTAAATTTTAAATAATTAAAATTTAAACTAAATATTTAAAATTAAATATCTTCATCATCGGGGCACCTTTTTCAACGAAACGAAAAGCCAACTTGGGTTTTAAGAAAAACCCATTTCAAATCTGTTGTCCATGGTTTTAAATAAAACCTTTTATTTTTTCTGCCTTGGTTTTCACAAAAACCCTTCCTTGAACTTAGATTCTATTGACATCAAATCAAATTCCTTCAAAAGCTTCTTGACATCAATGACAACATCAACACTTGAGCAAAGGCAATGTACCCAAGGTACCCAAAATTGCCAACAATCTCCCCCTTTGTCATTGATGGCAAACCTTTACTGAAACACATCTTAGGAGCCAAAACCGAAACCAATTGTGCCAAAAACTGAGAATCTCCTTTTGAAGTTTTGCTCCCCCTAACTTGAAGCTTTCCTCTTCACTTGAAGCTCTCCCCCTTACTCATATCTCTCCCCCTTTGTCATCAATGGCAAAGGGTCACCTTTGGGGCTCGGGACTAAGAATGAGCCTCTTAGCTTAGTCCCTCCCCCACCTCCTGATGAGGTGATTAATTCCGGGGTGGGAGTAAAACTCCCATTAGGCACTGATCATCATTAGTGTCTATAACTTCCTTGTCGGGCCTTCTCTTGAACTCTTTGTCCATATTCCTGTTCTTGTCACCTGGAATTTTAGCTCTACACTGTCTAGCTATGTGACCTTTATTGTTGCACTTATAACAAGTAACAATGTTATTTCTCTATGGTAAACCTGATCTTTGAATCCACCAGTTCTGACCAAACCTGTTTTGGCCAAATCTGTTCTTGTTATTTGCCTTGCAATAAACTACCTTGTGCCCAAATTGTTGACAAGAGTAGCAATACCCTTGAAAGTAACTAGCACTTCTGAAACTATCATTTACCTTCTTCACTTGAGCCATGCAATGTGAAGCCATGTGACCAAACCTCGTGACAAGCAAAACATCTCGCCTTGAATATTTCCTTTATTTGACCTCTTGGGTCCTGAAAACTTCTATTCTTCTCATTCTGAATTCTATTTTCTATTTCTTGTGCATCTATCATTCAAGGACTCATGATCTGAAATACTTTCCTCATCAGAACTCTCTTCCTTTTGGAGTCTCTTACTAGACTCTCCAACTTGTTCCTTGTGTGGCTTAACAAAACCAAGACCTATTTTATTTGTTGGTTTTCTTTGACCTTTGATGAGAGACTTAACCCTTTTGGAGCTATCTTGAAACCTGTGAAGCTTATCCTTGTACTCTTTAGTTTCCTCTTTCAAAGAAGCCATTTTTTGTTCTAACTCACTATACTCAAGAACCTTAGACTCTAACTCATCCTTGAGTTCTTGTGTCTTAGCTATAGAGACGTCAAGACTTTCTATAAGTTCATCTCTCTCCATACAACATTCATCTAACTTATCCTTGAGTCTAGCATTCTTCTTTCTTTCCTTTTTCAAAGCACTAAGAGCACTAATAAGTTCACCTTTAAGATCTACTTCACTTTCCTCTATATGATTGCTTTTTGAATCATCAAAGCCTTTTTCAGATTTCTTATCACTAGAGGTGCTACCCTTTTCAAAAACCATACATGCATCTTCCTTATCATTTTCTGAAGCATCCTCATACATACTAGCAACCAAATCATTATTTGTGCAATCATCCTCAAGGTGACCAAAATTTCCACATCTAAGACATTTCATGATAATGAATCTATGTTTTGGTTCTTCCTCTTTTTCGGATATGAACAACATCTCATTTTCATTATCACTTGAAGAACTTTCACTATCACTACTAGAACACTTACTTGCTTTGTCTAGGTAGAAGCTCTTCTTGTGCTTGTGAGAATACCTCTTTCCTTTATTGTTGTGCTCATATTTGTTCTTCCTTTGATGCCTATGCCTTTTAGAATCCTTGCTCTTACAATCTTGTTTATCTTCATCACTTTCATCCTTGGCAACAGTACAGTTAGTAGCATAATGACCAATCTTTCCACAATTGAAACATCTTACGTTTTTCATACTTTTGTGCTTTCTAGAGAACTTGCCTTTCTTGCTGAAATATGCCTCTTCATCACTAGAAGACTCATCACTCTCTTGAAACTATTTACCTTTGGAATAATCCATTGTGTTCTTTACTAGCTTTTCCTTCAAGCTGTTAGACCTTTCCGAAGGAACCCGCTCTGATACCAATTGAAGAACACAAGCTTATACTGAGAGGGGGGGGTGAATAGTATAAGACCTCTTTTTACTTTTCCTTTATACTTCAAAATAGTAAAGCAATATATCCAAAGCAATATCAAAACAATGCACAAGATCATCCACAAAGTGACACCAATTTTAACGTGGTTCACCCAGAAAGCCTGGGCTACGTCCACAAAAATTTTCTCTAAAAGTTATCTCAAAGTTCTTTGGGAAACCTTCCCAATTACAATGTTTATGAGCCTCGGCCCAAAGGAGATACCTTCCCCCAATCTAAATTTATGAGCCTCTGCTCAAAGGAGATACCTTCCCCTAGCTCGCTCTGGATGGTGATCCTCTAGAAGACCTCTGCCTCCGCTGCCCTTAGCAAATGGAACTCTATCCATAGAAGACACCTGTCTTCCCTGCTCTGGCTGGAGACCTCTGTCCTCAACTCTATCACCTCCAAAGCTGGTCCTCAAATTTGCACTAAACACAGTCCTTCGGTCTAGCACAAATGTCCTCGGGTTCTTCTCATAGAACCAATGCACCTCTGTCCTCAAGTTCTCTGATAGAACTATCAAACTCAGCTTCACAAGTCCTCTACTAGGACCTATCCAAATCTGCTCACAAGTCCCCAATGGAACCTGTCCAAATCTGCTTACAAGTCCCTAATGGAACCCGTCCAAAACCTGCTCACAAGTCCCCAACGAAACCTGTCCAAAACTTGCTCACAAGTTCATCAAGAAAAACTTGCTTGGCATGAACCCACAAAGAGAATTGTTAGAGACCCAATGTGATTCATCAACCTCATAGAAGCATAAAGAGAATTGTTAGAGACTCAATATGTTCTATACTTAACTCCCAATATCAATCTCAACTCAATCTCAAATCTCAAAAGAATAAGATAGATGTAGTATGCTTTTCTCAAGAACATGAAACACAACCCAACAATTGCCAACCATGCAATATCTCATATAACAATGCTACTCATGTTCTTTCCACAACCAATATCTTTTCTCAACCAATTAGGGCTTCAAAAACAATGCTCAAAGACAAGGTTTAACCAACATCATTCAACTCAACATTAACCTTGAAGCATTCAACCAATCATCACAAGAAAAGGAAACAAGTAGAAATCCTTTTCCCTCCAAAGATATTTGAACAAAACAGACCACCAACACAATATCACCAAATGCAAAGAAAACTTGCTCAAATCAACTCAAAGGAGTAAGCCCAAATCATGTATCAAGTAATAGCACTAACTTGATCAAAACAACCTCTATGGAAGCATCTCATCCATTAATATCAAAACAGCCAACTAAGGGTTTCACCATCTCAATGCAAGTAGCAAGACTTACAAACATAAACCCTAGTGCAAAATGCTTCCACTACCTCAAACCAGAATTATGCATTCACCAAAACTCTCATCAAGGATAACAATGCATAAGTAGTCTTCAACAAACCAGAAAATAGGATTTACACCCAACCAAAGGAAACCTAGTTGAATACCTTTTCACTCCAATCTTATTTCAGGAAAAACATACACCAATCATACTCATAAGAAGAAAGTGCCCATACCTTATTGAAGATGAATAAGCCCTTGAAAATCTACTTCCATTAATAATTTTGATCTTCCATAAAAATTATTAACCCAACATGTCATGTCAAAATAATTCAACCACCATGGCAATTATTTCCCTTTTAAATTTCAATCCAACTAAAGCAAAAATATTAAGTTAGCATTCCTTATATCTCCCAATCAGATTAATATACCATTTCCTTATCCCTCCTAATAAAACTAATAAGCCATACCCCTTTTTGAAATAATTCAATAAAAAAATACTAACCGCTTCACTGTCGCTATGATTCGATCCAACGATCTGCCGCAGCCCTTAAACCTTAGCACCTGCTATCATGCCGGATGTGCTAGCCCACCGATGAGAACATTAAGTACTTCTAGCACATATTGTGTCTTTCCTCTAGCTAGAGCAAAAATTAAATCTGTCTCTATCAAAAACTGTCGACTTCGAGATTCGAACCAACGACGTTTAGCATCCTAGAAACGTCTCTCAACCGGCTGCGTCGCTACAGCACATAAGACGTATAAGCACGATCTGAGTTTTGTACCCTTCTTAGTTTACCTTCAAAGGGAATGTCGACGGGATTTGATCCCTTAACCTCTGCCCAATAGGGGTTCCATGAAATCTCGCTTACCAGCTTGCTTCCTTAGTGAATGGAGTAAATCAGAGCATCATACTTTTCTTTCGAAGGATATATTATGTTGCCGTGTCCTCGGATAGTTCTCTGGTGGCCCTACAATTCGGTATCCGTGTCACTGTTCCATTACAGACGAATCACAGTCTCATTCGATGAAAATTTGTTTTCCCTTGCCAAGAGTAATAAGTTTATTCATGGCGACACTGATATGTTCTCTGAAACAATTGTCGCAATCGATATGGCGCTCTCCTTCTATTTAATTTTTTGCTCGATAGGACATCTCAAATTCCTTTATTCTGCATCGACGAGAAGTATTTAAACTTATGAAGATCTCCCTTGCTAATGCGTCGTAGCCGTGATGTTCAATATCTTTTCTTTGATCGAATGAACATCACCTCTTTTTAATCGCATCCACACCTTTGACCATGCAACGATTGTCTTCCTCCTTTGCTGGCGCAGGGGCTTCCATGTCAAGAACAAAAATGCACAAGGATTAATCTCAAACTCTTTGCCCAACATTAATGAATTTATTTGCCTCATTTTATATGCACTTTGATGCATTTCCAAACACGTCGGCCCTTTTTAACATGATTTCGTTGGTGGAAAATATTTTAATTTAAATTTTAAATAATTAAAATTTAAACTAAATATTTAAAATTAAATATCTTCATCACCGGGGCACCTTTTTCAACGAAACAAAAAGCCAACTTGGGTTTTAAGAAAAACCCATTTCAAATATGTTGTCCATGGTTTTAAATAAAACCTTTTATTTTTTCTGCCTTGGTTTTCACAAAAACCCTTCCTTGAACTTAGATTCTATTGACATCAAATCAAATTCCTTCAAAAGCTTCTTGACATCAATGACAACATCAACACTTGAGCAAAGGCAATGTACCCAAGGTACCCAAAATTGCCAACATTCATAGCATTTTAATATTGTGAGCTTTCATTAATGTATATTTCATGAGTATTTTCTCAAGTTTCTCATGTTATTTACTTGCTTATTATATTTCCATTATCATAGTTATAACATTGTATGATTATTATACTACTTGTGGTTGCATTTCCTTTAAGTTTATAGCATCAAAAGCTAACAATGGTATTAGAGCACAATGTATATTGATAGTAAATATAGAGAGCCACAAGATATATTCAGAGGATATAGGAAATCTCATTTTCAAAATTTCTAAATTTACTATTTGACTAGATTCTTTTCATAGAGTTTTAGAAAAACATGTGAAAACTAGGACTCAACATTGATTCCACTAGATTAACAAATCAACTAGTGAATTTGATTTTGTTTAGATTTAGAGAAACTTCTATTATCATTTTCTAATGTTTTTTTTTAGAAAAGAGTTGATTCAGATAAAGTTGAGAAGCTTCCTTCAAGAGATATGAAGAATATCTTCTTTGGAATCAATTCAATACTTGAAGCAACAAGTTGAAGATTGAAGGAGGAGGTCTAAGAAAGGAGGTCCACTTGAAAATTGAATATTGAGGAGAACCAAAATGGAGGTCGTCATAGAAATATAAATATTAAAGACTATAGAGTGAAGAAATAAGAAAACAACTCTACAAGAAGGATATCAACGAGAAATGTCCCACTGAAGAACATCCAATTTTGAAAGATTAAAGATTGAAGATAAAGGACTAGGAAAAGTCCTATTGAATATTTGAGAAGTTGTAGAATTTGAAGACCCAAGAGAAGATATCTCAATAAAAATTTTAAAGGGTAAATAAAGATAAGGCTAGAAAATCCCTATTGAAGAAGGTGAAGAAGAAATTATAAGGATACTATTGCTAGAAAGGGGAAGTTCTTGACAAAAGGATTTGGGATAATTTTTTCCATATGAAAACAAGCACAAAAGGAAGAATGATTTGGCAAGAAGTTTTCCAAATTTTGGAAGATTTTTTTGAAGTCCTCAAGACATTCAAATTTTTGAGAAGAGGGCCAAAAAATAGGTAAAGGTTGAAGTCAGAATTTTATAAGGAGGTTGAAGGAGAAAGGAGCTAGAAAAATCCACTAGATTTGAGAGATCTAAAGATTGCCATTAAAGGATTGAAGTCTGAATTTTGAAGGAGAAGATTATTATTTTTATAGTAGAAGTTGAAAATTCATAGGACAAGTCAAGGTGATATAGAGCTACAGGGTAGAGAATATTTAGGTAGAAGTTGAAGATCCCTTGAACAACCAACTTAAAGGAAGGCTTGAGAGAAATGAAGGTAACATTCAAAGAGGAAAATATAGCTACAAATTAGAGGAGTTTTCTACCAAAGTTAAGAGTTAATGACAACATATTAGAGGAGAAATTAGTTGCATTAAAATATGGAAATTTCAAATATTAGGAAAACAAGAGAGTAGCAACTTGGGTAGAACTAATACATGCAAATTATAGGGTCCTAGAACAATAAGGTTGAAGGTGAAATAGATAGCATTGGAAGCTACAAAATACAAGAAATTAGGTCAATAACTAAAGGAGAAGGTTTCAAGAATTTCCAGTAAGAGTGGACAGCAAGAAAAGTTGCAAATTTATAATGTTTAGGGTAGTAAATCAAAAAGAGTTAAAGCTACAAAAACTACAAAACTAGGACAACATGTAGGTGAATTGAATCACCAAGAAATATTGCTAAAAATAAGGACAATATTAGATTTTAAAATTGGTGTTATTAAAGTTATATTATTCAAATATTATTTAAGATTTTTAACACCATATTTGAGTAGCAAAAAAAAAGGATTCATTTTTATGTATTCAAGGGTGCAGAAGATAACTTTTATAAGGAATTAAAACCTACACAAAACAAGGAAAAGTTAGATATATTATCAAGTAAATAAAATATCAACTTCTCATTATATATTTAAATCTAATAGTGGATACTGTATAGAAAAGAAAATATTATCGTAAAGAAAATATTGGATATAGAAAGCTATCCAAAAGGTAATGTTCTGGCATGATTTAGAAGCTTGAAGTCACCATAGAAGATATCACCAAGCATTGCACCAAGAAGTAGAAGTGGTATAAGAGTAGACAAATTGGAAAAGATAATGTAGAGGAGAAACCATCATTTTATGATAGTTGAAAGTACATGGGGTAAGCATTTAAATCAATTTATTTTAAGATTACATGAGCACCATATTAGATCCATTAAAGTTATCAAACTAGTGCTCTAAAGTTTAGTCTTTCCAAGGTGATAAAGGAGTCATCTTGAGTATCATTAAACCTGTACATTTCAAACAACACAAATCAAATCAAATATTTTTAAAGGAGTCATAAAGGAAGAAAAAATCAATTTAAAAATATTGCTTTAGACTCATCAAGGTGCATATTATTCTAAGGTCTATTGAGCATAAGAAGAAGACTCAATAGTAAAATCTAAAGAGGTGTGCCAAGTATTCAAAAGCCTTTGGTGAAGGTAAATTAACAAGGCATATAAGGAACTACCAAAAGCAATGTCATATTGCTGAAGAAGATAGCCACTTCGGATGTAACACAGAAAATTTAGTAACAGTAACTACTCGACCAACATAAAGCACTTAAAAATTGTCATGGATTACAAGGATTAAGCCAGCATGGTTCCACCACCAGTGAGATGAGAATAAGAATAGTTTCATAGCTAACACAACATCATAGGCCATAACATATGAACAATTATCAACTAAGAACGAGCATTAACATACACCACTAGCATATTCATAACACCAGAAAGAAACTATAGAAAAGACCACCAAATCAGTTGTAAGCTTGACTATGTAGAAACTACCATAGAAGGATAAGTGTTTGATAAATAATAGGTGAGAGAACTAAGATAGCAAACATTGGAAAATACAAAGGATATTCAAGTGGTAAGAACCAAAATTAGGGTGCACATGTTGCATGCCAAGGAAAACCAAGTGTTAATCGATCATTCACCACATGGAGAGAGTTTCATATTCTATTTGAGGGCGTTAAATATTCCATTGAGGAGAGCTACATTAAAGAATATCTAATATCTTTGCATTCAATAATTATAATGCCCTTAGCAAGTATTAAGCAAGAAAAGTTGGTTAGAGCACCACAAAAGACATTAAAATGAAGTGCAAAGATATGTAGTGCCACTTGCTACAAGTGTTAAAGCAAGAAGATTTTGGTAGAGCATCACAAGAGATGTTAACAAGAAGTGCAAATATCTTAGTAACACTTAGAACTTGATATGCAACATATCAGTTATAATTAAAGAGAGAAGCAATGTCCAAAGGGCATCTATTTAGTGCATAGCCTAAAAATAGCCTGATAGTAGTGAAGGGAGCATGTGAATACCAAAGTTAAGAGCCTTGGAGGAATTGAAAAGCATTTAGGAGAGTCAAACGTCAAGAAACTACATTGAAGAAGTAAGGAGACTGCATTTATTATAGTAAGTTAGAAGTCCTTTATTGAGTGTAGGTTGTAGAGTTAATGCACATTGAGATTAGTGCATTGAGAAGGTAAGAATTATTTTTCATAACCTTTGCAAAGTACATATAAGCCATATTTAAGGATATAATTAATTAAGTTTTTATACTTAAGGTTATCTAAGTAATAGGAGTAATAAGGTGACAAATTATAACCTTGAATATAGTATTGAATGCTTTAGAAGTTACTTGGAGAAAAAAGCATTGAAATTAATATATTCAATTCATATTGCATTAAATATTTGCAAATTATTAAACTTGGAGATATAAGGATTTCCACATTGAAACTAAAATTTAAATTGAAATTGCAAATACATTTATTTTCTAGATTTGTAATTAAGAGGTTATAAGGAGCATCAATTTTAAGTTATTGAAATTTAGAAATTATGCAATTGAGAATGTAATATTGAAAGAATAAAAACCTAGAATTCATTGAATATTGAAAAATATTGTTGATGTTAGTCTCAACATGTGCTAGAATTACTACAATGGAAACATCCCCGAGTATGGCCAATGAGGGAGACAAAGGAACTAACTAGAAAATTCTGGAGACATCTCCAAAGACATCTAGTTTAGGATGGTTCTAAGAGGGATATACTTGGATGAGGATGAATTAAGTTGGAAATTTATAAGGTAAAGGAGGGATACAAGGTAGTCTATGGATATGGGATTACCCCAACACCACTTCCATGGATATTTGTCTGGCAAAAGGAAGGATTTCTAAAAATTAACATTTTCTCATGGCTAAATAACCACATAAAATGCTTAATATTTGATAATTTGAGAAAAAGAGTTTTCTACAGGTCTTCCAAATGTGTTGTGTGGAAAGGTAGAGGAGACCTTGAATCACCTATTTTTTGGGTGTTATTTTGCAAAAGACATATGGATAAGTTAGTAGAGGCAGATGAGATAACATTGGGAAATTTTTGGGAGCAGGAAAAGCTTTTATCAGAAATAGAAATAGTGCAAATTTAAGACTAGAATAATGAAAATGGAATAGAAGCTAAAACCTAGCTTTATATGGTGGCATCCAGGGTTATACATAGTGGCTATTTATCACCAAATTGGCTAAATTTAGGATTTTCAAAATTTAGAATTGGCTAATATTTAAGACCCTTTACTAAGGCCCATTAGCCAAAAGTGTTTGGGTGCAAATTTTTTTGGGTCGATTCGCCCTAATTTTATAATAATTTGATCATTTTAAGTTTAAATTTCCAACATTACCCCTAATAATAGTGAACCTTCTACATGCATTTGAACACTATTCACTTGGATTTCGAAATTGATTCATCAATTTTTTATAAATACATTTTGGGGTTGACCCCTTATGCATAACCCTGGACTAGAAGCTATGGCTAGAACAAAATACATGTATATTTAGATCAAAGCACAAAACAATGGAGAAATTTTGGTAGAGGGCTATGATTAAGTTAATGGAAACACTATCCATTATACTACAAGAAGAAATAAACATAGAAATGTAGGAAGTGACTATTCTAAGGAGCTTTGTAATAATTGTAAAAGAAAAACATCTAAGGGTTGGTTGCATAGGTAATATTTCCATGAATAACATAGAGCAGAGACCACCTCACAAAGAGTGGGTGAAGGCAAACACATATGGGGCTTCTACTAAAAATATTAGAAAAGTTGTTTTTGTTGGACATTTTGATTCCCTAAGTCAAAGTTGTGATTAATGTCACCAGATGAAGTCATAATTAATATAAAGGAATTCAGCAAGAAATAAAGGGGATAAAAATGGTTATTTGATATCCAGGAAGAAGGCCAAAGATCAAGTGAATCAATGCAGAAGTTAAGATTTCAAAAGGATATATAATATTTATTTTTATAAATTATTTAAATTAGTGAGAATTTAAATTTTATAAATAAATATTATTTATGACATGGCATACAGTGAGAAGGAGGTATTTTATCAAAGGTATAATATTATAATAATAGTTATTATAATATTAAAGGTGATATGGTAAAAACCCAAATAAAATCTTTATAATTATTATTATAATATTTTATAATGCAAAAGTGGGTTCTATAAAGTCTAAATATATTTTATAAACCTAAATGTTGGGTTTAAGATAAAAGGCATTCGAAGCCTATATAATGTCCACCGAGAAGATAACATGGAGAGCACCGATGTCTTTAAAACAATGGAGGAAGAATATAAATACAATACCCAAAAGTTCAATTAATTATCCTTGCTCAAAAATTAAAAAGATTGCATGCGAAGAAAAGAGCTCATGAGTTTTTGGAAAAGTCATGATAGAGAAGCATTTAAGGGAGGAAGCTTTAATCCTCAAAGTTGCATAGGACAATGTGGCCTAGTGGTATTTTTAGAAGCACAAAAGCACTGGCCTGCTAGAGGGTTTGCGTTCGAATCTCAATGGGTGTATCGTGAGTTGTGTTGGTTAAGGTGCCCAAGGCGCATGTTATTTTACCTAAAGCAGAAGGTGTTAGGATATTAAGAAGCATGTGGTGCTTCGTTAATCTCAGACAAGTTCTTGGCTCGTGCGATGACTTTGGACGTGGCTAAGGCACACATTGGGGGCAACGTTGGGGGTTCGATTCCCTCTGAATATGAGGTAATATTTCTGGTTTTAATTTTAATCAAATGCCTAAGTTGGAGGTATAAGGTTGTTTAGTCATTTTTCTTTGGAAAGGTTTCTTTGTAATAAAGTTGTGGTAGTTGAGAATTATCATTACAAGTTATAAGGAGATTTCTGTTTTTAATTTTTAATAAATCCTTAAATTGCTATAGTGGTATATTGGAGGATTAAGACTTTGTGGGTATTGTGTTATTTTGAATTAAGGGTTTTGTGATTATTGTGAGGGTGTTGATTATTATTCAATTTGGAGTGATAAGGTGTAAATTTGATATTATTTTTGTGTTATGTTTTATTGAGAAAATTATCCTCTAACCCTTATTGAGATTGGAAAAGAAGTAATTGTGAGTGTGGCAGATTTGTGAGATCAACTACTTGTCAAGCAAAAAGGTATGGGAAAATTCTTCTTTGGTTGAGTTGATTGAATGGTTTACTAGAAAATAAAATTTGGAGTTAAAATTATTTGATTAGGCTTTCCTTTTCAAAAGTGTTTGAGTTAATGCTTCAAGGTTTTTTGAAATTAAGATTTGTTATTAAAACCTTGTTTATAAGCATTGTTGTTGAAACCTTGTTTTATAAGTATTGTTGTGTGAAGAACTTGAGTTAGGGTTTGAAAATATCATGAGTATCATTGTTATGTGAATAATTATTTTATAATCATGGTTGTTGAAGTGATTTGTAATACAATGAACTTGAAATAGGGTTTGAAAAGATCATGCGTACCAATGTTATGTGAGATTTGTTATTGAGAATTGTTGGAAACATTTTGAGTTGGATGATATATGCTTGGACTAGGGTTTGTGAGCAAGAGTTGTTTCTTGAGTTATTGGTTGAGTAAGTTGATTAAGCCTAGTCAAGTGGATGTATGAAGTGGTTGTTCATGTTACATAAAACAACTATTCTATATTCTGATTTGAGTTGAGAAAGTGATTGAGTTTTGAGTATAGAACATATTGAGTCTCTAAAAATTCTCTTTATGATTATATGAGATTGATTTGAGTTGATAAAGTGATTGAGTTTTGAGTATATAACATATTGAGTCTCTAACAATTCTCTTTATGCTTCTATGAGATTGAGTTGAGAAAGTGATTGAGTTTTGAGTATAGAACATATTGAGTTTCTAACAATTATCTTTATGTTTTTATGAGATTGATTTGAGTTGAGAAAGTGATTGAGCTTTGAGTGTAGAATGTATTGAGTATCTAACAATTATCTTTATGCTTCTATGAGATTGGACAAGTTCTATGTGGACTTGTTAAGCAGATTTGAGTTAAGTCTTTGAGAAGACTTGTGGACTGATTTTGTGTGAGCGTTTGTGGAATATTACAATACATATTTGGTTAAGTCCTAGAGAGGACTTATTGAGAAGATTTGGAAAAGTTCTATGTGAGCTTGTTGAGCATATTTGAGTAGGTTCTTAGTGGACCTATTGAGTAGATTTTAGTAGGTTCTGAGTGGACTTGTTGAGAAGATTTGAGTAGGTTATGAGTGGACCTATTGAGCAGATTTATGCTATACCGACTGGACTGTATTTAGTGTAGATTTGAGTGGACTTGAGATAGACTGACTGGACTGTATTTAGTACAAGAGTTGAGAAGATTTATGCTAGACCAAATGAACTATATTTAGTGCAAATTTGAGTGATATTGTTGAGAAAACTTGTGCTAGACAGATTGTACTATGTTTAGTGCAAGAGTTGAGGAGAGTTGTGCTAGACTGGTTGGAATGTGTTTAGTATAGAATTGAGATAGATATTTGGATGTGACAAAGCATAGAGGACAATATTCTCTAGTGGATATATATTCATCAGCCAGCGCAGTGAGGATAGGTATTCTAAGTGGGAACAAGAGT
Source organism: Wollemia nobilis (assembly GCA_028583015.1). Classification (NCBI taxonomy): domain Eukaryota; kingdom Viridiplantae; phylum Streptophyta; class Pinopsida; order Araucariales; family Araucariaceae; genus Wollemia; species Wollemia nobilis. Next base: position 1,349,586 of record JAQPPZ010017244.1, read on the forward strand.
ATTTAGTGGAGAGAGATCCACAAGCTAATGCAGTGGAGGCACTAGTCTTCTAAAGGATCACTAGCCAGAGCATGGAATAAGGAGTTATCCTATGGATAGAGATCCACAAACTAGATTTAGAGTATCAGCATATCCTTTGGATAGAGGTCCATAAATATTGTAATTGGGAAGGATTCCCAAGAGATTAATTGAGAAAATTTAGTGAAATATTTTCTCCATGGAGTAGCCCACATTGGGTGAACCATGTAAAATTAGTGTCTCATGTGTGTGTGATTTTTTGTGCACTTCTTTGGTTTCTACTATTGATATTACCATTGATATATTGCATATTATTGATTATGATAAGAAAATTAAAAAGTGGTCTTATACTGTTCACCCCCTTCTCAGTATAATCTTGTGTTCTTCAATTGGTATCAGAGTTAGTTCCTTTGGAAAAGGTTTAACATTTTGAAGGAAGATCTTACAAGAACACAAATGGCAAAGAAAGGCAAAATTAGAACCATGATATACAAGAAGAAAAGAACACACATGGTCATGAAAGAAAATGAAGATGAATTCAATATTATTGTTTTGGGAGGAAGAATAAAAATAGATTCAAGATATGAATCAAGCAATGGAGAAACAACTAGGTTGATAAAGTTTTGTACCAGATGTAGAAATACAGGTCACCATGCAACTTATTGTCCACAAGAGGGTGAAGAATATTTTATTTGTGGTCAACTAGGTCATGATGCAAGTTATTGCAATGGGTTCAGTAGCAGTGAATATGAAGATGATATTTTTAGAAATTAAACCCTAGAGGTTGGTTCAAGAAAGGATAACAAGGACAATAAAAATAGGTATGAAGAAAAAAATATACCTTCAGTATTAGAAGAAAATGTTCCTATAGAAGATAAAATAAAGAAATAAGAGGAAGATTCAAAAAAAGAAAAGGTGGAAGCCACTCTTAAGGAACCTTTTGAATTGAAAAGAGAGAATTTAGAATTGAAGGCTCAAATACAAGAAGATGAGAAATGCAAGACAAAGCTTCTACAATATCTCTCTAACTTGAGAGATAAGTTTGAAAATGCAATAAGAGTTGAAGAAGGTATGATTCAAAAGTCAAATGTAAAAAGGATAGAATGTGAAAGACTTATGGTTACTCTTGAAGAATTAAAAAGGGAGAACTCAGGATTAAAATTTCAAGCTCAAGAAGATGATAAATAAAAAGCAAATTTTCTATAGGACCTCACCAACTTCAAAATCAAGGTTGAAGAGGCAAATAATATTTAAAAAGGTATGGCTAAAAAATTAAAGGATCACAGGAACAAGGAATCAAAAAGATACATGCATCAAAAGAAAAGCAAGGATGGAAAAAACAAACAAGGAAATAAGTTCTTTTAAAGGCAAAAGAGAAGCTACTATGCGGATAATGCAAGTAAGTACTCAAATGATAGTGATGCTATTTTTTTAGACAATGATAGAGATGAAGTCCTATTTATGATTGAATAAAAAGAACCAGTTAAGAAAAAAACTCTAGTTATTCTCAAGTGTTTTATATGTGGTAAATTTGGACATCTTGAAGATGATTGCACAAGAGATGGTTATAGTTTTAGTGATGATGAATATGAATATGCACTTGAATAATCAGATGAAAATATTCTAATGGTATTAGAAGGAGAAGTGTGTGATCCTATAGAAGACAATCAAAAAGAAAGTAATGATGTGGAAAAAGGTAAACAAATAGAGGATTATTTAGCAGATAATGGTTATGATCTCAAGGGAGAACTTATCTATGCCCTTGACACGATAAATAAGGTAAGGAAGCAACGCCCTAAACTTGAAATTTAGTTTCAATAATGTGATGAAGAAAGAAGATTGCTCATAAAGGATTTAGAAAAACCAAATGCTAAGGCAAGGAAGTTCAAAGATAAGTTAGAAGCAAATATTTTGGAATGTGAGAAGTTAGCACAAGAAGTGGAACTACTAAAGGAAAATTTAGAAGATTCTAAGAATAAGCTATACAAGTATGTAAATAGTGCAAAGAGTGTGGATAAAATAGTCAAGATACAAAGAGGAGCAACAAACAAAATAGGTCTTGGTTCTAAACAGGTTCAAAATAAATGGGAATATGAGTCAAATTCAAGCTTTGAAGAAGAAGAAAATTTAGATGAAGATACATAAGAAGAAGACAATGTAAGAGAAAGTGAGACATCATAGGATGAGTTGGACAATAAAGGGTTCAACAAAGATAATAATAATGGACAGAGAATATACAGATGGAACAACAATAATAATAGGAGACCAATGAGGTCAAGATAAGGAAGCTTCAATGGAATATGTTTTTCATGTCACAGGTTTGGGAACATGGCTTCACAATACAAGACACATGAAAGACATGAATATGGAAATAGATAGATTTTATATGGGTATTGCTACTCATGTAATCAGTTTGGTCACAAGGCAATGAATTGCAAGGTTCATGATAGAAGAGGATATGGCTTCACTAGGATAAATCCTAAGACATTTGCACCTCCAAAGAATAATAAAATTAAGTGTTATAAGTGCAATAATGATGGTCACACAAAAAAAGGTGTAGAGCGAACATTCTAGAAACATGCATGAACAGGAACAGGAACATGAACAAGAACATGAACATGAACAGGAACATGAATAGGAACATGAACAAAAATAGGAACAAGAATAGGAATAGGAACTTGGATGTGAATAGGAACAAGAACAAGAACATGAATGATGATAGGTTTAGGGATGATGAGACAAATATAAGTAGTCATAGAAATCATAAAACTCAAAAAAGAAGGGAAGACGATAAAGTCAAAGAACAATACCTTTTTGGAGTAGAAATACTCCCACTCTAGAATTAACCACCTTAAAAGGAGGTGGGGGAGGGGCTACGCTAAGAGGCTTATTCTTAGCCCCAATCCCAAAAGGTTAACCTTTGCCATTGATGTCAGAGGTGGAGATATTTGTGTAATTGGGAGAGATTTGATATTTGAGAGAGCATTGAGCCAGTGGGGCAATGTCCGAGGGGGAACATAATAAAAAGTAAGGTCAGGTTTTGGTAAGAAGAGTATGGGTTCCCATCAATGACAAAAGGGAGATTGTTGGATAATTTGATTCCTTAAATCAGTTTTCATTGATGTCACCAAATGAAGTCATCATTAACATTAAAGAATTCAGCAGGAAACAAAGGGGATAAAAATGGTTATTTATATCTAGGAAGAAGGCAAAAGATCAAGTGAATTAGTGCAAAAGTTAAGAGTTCAAAAGGAGATGTAATATTTATTTTAATAAATTATTTAAATTTAGTGAAAATTTAAATTTTACAAATAAATATTATTTGCGACATGGAATACAGTGAGAAGGAGGTATTTTATCAAAGGTATAATATTATAATAATAGTTATTATAATATTAAAGGTGATATGGTGAAAATCCAAATAAAATATTTATAATTCTTATTATAATATTTTATAATGCAAAAGTGGGTTCTATAAAGTCTAAATATATTTTATAAACCCAAAGGTTGGGTTTAAGATAAAAGGTATTCGAAGCCTATATAAAATACACTGATGTCGTAGAAAATAACATGGAGAGTGCCGATGTCTTTAAAACAATGGAGGAAGCATATAAATACAATGCCCAAAAGTTCAATTAATTATCCTTGCTCAAAAATTAAAAATATTGCATGCAAATAAAAGAGCTCGTGAGTTTTTGTGAAATTCGTGACAGAGAAGCATTTAAGAGAGGAAGCTTTAATCCTCGAAGTTTCATAGGAAAACATGGCCTAGCAGTATTTTGGGAAGCACAAAAGCGTTGGCTTGTACGAGGGTTTTCATTTGAATCTTGGCAGGTGCATCATGAGTTGTGTTGGTTAAGGCGACCAAGGCGCACATTATTTTATGCAAAGCATAAGGTGTGAGGATATTAAGAATCACGTGGTGCTTTGTTAATCTCAAACAAGCTCTTAGCTCATGTGTCAAGTTTGGACGTGGCTAAGGCACACATTGGGGGCAATGTTGAGGGTTCGATTCCCTCCAAAGATGAGGTAATATTTTTGGTTTTAATTTTAATAAAATACCTAAATTGGAGGTATAAGGTTATTTAGTGGTTTGTGTTTGGAAAGGTTGCTTTGTAATAAAGTTGCGGTAGTTGAGAATTATCATTAGGAGTTATTAGGAGATTTATATTTTTAACTTTTAATAAAGTCTTAAATTGCTATAGTGGTATATTGGAGGATTAAGACTTTGTGGGTATTGTGTTATTATGAATTAAGGATTTTTGTGATTATTGTGAGGGTGTTGATTATTAATCAAGTTGGAGTGATAAGTTGTAAATTTGATATTATTTTTGTGTTATGTTTTGTTGAGAAAATTATCCTCTAACCCTTATTGAGATTGGCAAAGAAGTAATTGTGAGTGTGGCGGATTTGTGAGATCAACTACTTGTCAAGCAAAAAGGTATGGGAAAATTCTTCTTTGGTTGAGTTGATTGAATGGCTTACTAGAAAATAAATTTTGGAGTAAAAAGGATTTTATTAGGGTTTGCTTTTCAAAAGTGTTTGAGTTAATGGTTCAATGTTTTTTGAAAATAAGAGTTGTGATTAAAACCTTGTTCTATAAGCATTGTTGTTGAAACCATTGGTTGTGTGAATAACTTGAGCTAGGGTTTGAAAATATCATGAGTATCATTGTTATGTGAAGAATTTTTTATAAGCATAGTTTTTGAAGTAATTTGTAATGCAAATAACTTGAACTAGGGTTTGAAAAGATCATGTGTATCAATGTTATGTGAGATTTGTTGTTGAGCATTGTTGGAAACATTTTGAGTTGGATGATATATTCTTGGACTAGGGTTTGTGAGCAAGAGTTGTTTCTTGAGTGATTGGTTGAGTAAGTTGATTAAGCCTATTCAAGTGGATGTATGAAGTCGTTCAAGTTACATAAAACAAACTATTCTATATTCTGATTCGAGTTGAGAAAGTGATTGAGTTTTGAGTATAGAACATATTGAGTCTCTAAAAATTCTCTTTATGATTATATGAGATTGATTTGAGTTGAGAAAGTGATTGAGTTTTGAGTATATAACATATTGAGTCTCTAAAAATTCTCTTTATGCTTCTATGAGATTGAGTTGTGAAAGTGATTGAGTTTTGAGTATAGAACATATTGAGTTTCTAACAATTATCTTTATGTTTTTATGAGATTGATTTGAGTTGAGAAAGTGATTGATATTTGAGTGTAGAATGTATTGAGTATCTAAAAATTCTCTTTATGTTTCTATGAGATTGGACAAGTTCTGTGTGGACTTGTTAAGCAGATTTGAGTTAAGTCTTTGAGAAGACTTATGGACTGATTTTGTGTGAGCTTTTGTGGAATATTACAATACATATTTGGTTAAGTCCTAGAGAGGACTTATTGAGAAGATTTGGAAAACTTCTATGTGAGCTTGTTGAGCATATTTGAGCAGGTTCTGAGTGAAAGCACGAGGATACGAAAACAAGAAAGGAAAGACTCCAAGCACGATGCAAAAAATGAAGCTAAACTTAACGCTATATCCTACGAATTAAAATGCATGAAATGGAGAAAGCATGAATTGAAACCCAAATGAAATAACAGCCCTTCTCTTTTATTGATGTATTCCACAACTCGGTTACAATTCGCATCCTCCCTTTTTAGGGGCGAGGAGCGTTAAATTCATCTCTTGGTTACATCCATGGATAGCCTTCCTTCTTCCGCGTGCCCACATGTAAGATGGGCGGACCAAAACGTCGCCGCCGCTTATGTCTACGAATGTTGATTCCTGAATGCTCCTCCGATGTTCTGGTCCTGCATTCAAAGAAACAAAAGATAATCAATAGCACCTGCGGATAAAACAAAACATGCAATCCCCAAGCCTACGATAAATAGATGAGAAAAATGAATTAAACTAAGACTAAAATGAATCCAAATGCTCTAAAAATTTGACAGGGGCATCAGGACATCACCAGGAGGGCACTACAAAAAGAACAGTCGGGAAATTCCTTGCCGATTTGAATTCGCTCCGGGGCGGGACGAATTCACCTGCAACAAAATGCCGAAAAGGTGTTGTCCCAAATGTCCAGCCTAGAGAGCTCCAAAAGACCTGCAAACTTGGGGTTAGCTAATTGGGGGCATTTTGGGAAGACCCAGATGGTCGGATTTTCCCAATTTGACCTCCATCAATGGGAATATGATGACACTACCTGCAAGTTAGTAAAAGCGAACAAATATAGAAACACGATCAAAATTGTTCAAAACGAGACGAAATTTAAATGACAACCTATCTAAGCATCATAGATTTGAATGCAAAAGATGAAAATGATAGAAAGCAAAATCTGCTATAGATCCCCAATCGCTCCTAAAAGGGACGATTAGGCCTGCAGTAGAGCAGGGCGCCCGGACGGGCCGCCCACCGTTTGGGGCCTGATTTCGGTACCAATCCACTTGGGATGGGTCCAAAATCCCTTACAAGGTGTTGTCGGAAAATTGGGTGGTATACTGTGGTCAAATTTCGGGTTTTGGGCTCAAGATTCGCCCTTCCACTAGTCACCCAATGACCTCCTCTCTAAAAGAGATCAAGGATGTGAAGGGTACAAATCGCACTAGGGTGTATGGGGAAATAAAACGGCAGCACTTCGTTGCTCACAATTGCTCTGTCTTCCTCCTTTTTTGGGGTGGGAAAACCCACCAATTTATAGACCTGGAGGTCTCTTGGGGATGAGCATGCAGGGGCGCCACTTGGCAGCCATGCCCTTCCAGGGGAGGGAAGATTCCTCCCTGATTAGGGGCTTCATGATTGCCCCGTAATAGCCTCTAACGCTCGAAAACGCTCACCCATGCTCCCATGAAATGAAGGAGGCGTTAAGTGGCGGATCCGAGCTGCCATTTGTCAAGATTTGACTTTTTGCCCGTCAAACCTGCAATTCGCCCCACCCTGGAGCGAATTATGAATTCGTCCCTGGGAGGAGCGAATCCCAATTTGAATTCGTCCCTGGGTGGAACGGATATTGAGCAAAGTGCCTGAAGGTGCCAAATTGATTTTTGACCTTCCAAAACTATTGTGAGAGTGGTTAGGACCATTGTTTGACCTCTGGGGGCTGCCCTTGGGGCTGTGTGTGTCAATGCGATCAGTGTTTGCAGTCACATAATCGGATTGGTGCTGTTTTGGTGTCTACAGATGCCCCTTTTTGGGATGCGTTGTGCAAGGCACAACGTCGAGCAAAAAATAGATATCCAAAGCACTAATGATTAGGGTTTCTTGGTAACCTAACCAAATTTTGATGCCCCAAGTATGAAGAGGGCATGCATTCTTGAATCCTTGCTTCTGACGAGCGAAGGAACTCAATTCAAGTGTTAACCTTTTTCGGTGAGGTGTGACTTGAACTTGGACATTGATCAGTCATGAATAGGCAAAGGGCGCAACCTTTTGTCTGTGAGAACCTTGAGTTCATGATTCACGAATGCCAAGTGATTGATCAGCTTGTGATTATTGCTTGTTTACTACCCCAAGCAGGAGCGTGATTTGTCTTTGCCAATGATTCTTCGAATGCATGCCATTTCCATGATTGGGTGTGTATTTGTTGATTGGTGACTAAGTGTGACTACCCCCTCAAGCGACGAATCGATGAGGGAATGACCAACATGAGAAAAGCGACGAGTCGCTTGACCCAAGATGACTTAGGTAAGGGTGCCTTCAGAGATTTATCTTTGAATGTGTGTGCAGTTTTCCGACATTTAGACCTATTTTTGGTGGGTGTTAACCCTTTTGGCGACGCCGTTTGGAGCTGAAATTGTCAAAAATCCATCTTCCCGTGGAGCGGTCCGGCCATGGTGGCCTTCTTAGGGAGTAGGATGGTGACAATTTATAACCCCGACGTCTATTTTGGATGCCAAGAATGTCAGGTGCACGAAGGCGCCTTCGTTCGGCAATGTTATTGCTATTTTTGGTTGGGTTTTGGCCCTTTTGGCGACGCCGTTTGGGGATGAAATTCTCAAAAATCCGTCTTCCCGTGGAGCGGTCCGGCTATGGTAGCCTTCTTAGGGAGTAGGATAGTGAGGATTTGTGACCCTGACATCTATTTTGCATGCTCGAAATGTCAAGTGCAAAAGCACTCTCATCGGGCAAGTTTATTAGCTGTTTTGGTGCATTTTTGTTCAATTTTTGTTGTTTTTGAAATTTTTGCTCTGGATTCATTCCGGGGTGGGACGAATTCCTATTGAGCATTCGTTCCAGGGTGGGACGAGTGCTAACCAGAGTGCTCATCCTAGGGAGGAACGATTACAGGCTCAAAAATCCTATTTAAAGGCCAAAACTAGGGTTTGGGCTCATTTGCACTTGTTTTTCTGGCGATTTGGAGCTCTGAGGAGGAGGAGGTCAATTCTGCAAGGTGAAGCGCTGCCAAATTTTTCTGCCACCATGAGTGCACGAACCGGATCGAGCGGCGGAGCCGAAGCGAGACCAGTAAGTGAACTCCCTCTTTATTATTTTCTTGTACTAAATTTTGCTATGTTTAATTTTTTTTGTTTTTTTTGTTTGTTGTAATTTATGAAATTAAGAGTGTAAACCCTAAGTTGACAAATTAACTGTTGTTGTTGTACACTATTTTTCATGATTCTAGCATGCTTATTTTGTTGTCTATTGTAGGTTGTGAAGAGCCGGTATCGCGTGCCGACTGTGTTTGCTGAAGCACGGGAGGCGCTAGTTGTGGCTGACTGGGAGTGGCTTGACGCCCTCGGGCTCAAGCAGGTGGCTCGGCTGGAGCCAGTGATTGGGGATCGGGCCTACCTGATGGCCCTGATCAACTTGTGGGATCCTCGGACTAATACTTTCCATCTCCCAATAGGGGAGATGACAATCACTTTGGAGGATGTCTATCGGATTCTTAGGATTCCAATAGACGGACTGCCGATCAGGACGACGTCGCGGGATCAGCGGACAACGGTGCTGACCCGCTGCTTCGGGCATGGGGAGGAGTTGGGGGTGGATGGTCCAGTGGAGATGGCAGAGGTTGACTACCAGATGGGCGGGATTCTGGTTCGATGGTGGTTTGAGAGGGGGGTGTTGGGAGTGAGGCATGCATTGCTTATGGGCCTCATTTCCAACATGCTTGCTACCTGACTCGTCAGGTGCGAGGTTCCCATGGAACCTGTTGGATGTGGTCTATCGGTTGGTGGAGTGTTCAACGTAGGAGCCTTTGATCATGAGATGGGGATAGACATTGCTAGCATAGCTCTATGGGGAGCTATATGAGGTCCACTACCGGAGGCGAAAGGGGATCAACTACAGCTATCTGTTGCAGAGCTAGGGTTGGCAGCACATAGCGGTGGAGAGACCTACGGGGTTACCATGGATGACACGGGTAGAGATGGTAGATAAGGATATTGGTTATGTGGCTCTATGGTAGTGGTCTAGGGAGTAGGGATAGAGTCGATGATGGGTAGGTGTCATAGGGCACTATGTCGATGCCTTTGCTTGGCTTGCTCTAGGGGAGGTGTTTTAGTGACCTTATCAGGACTGTCCAGCCTGGTCGAAGGCTGGAGAGTGGCTCCGATGGGTACGTAGGGAGCGGTGGCTGATCGGGCGACATGGGACCGAGCAGGAGTTCTTCCCATATAGTCGGGTGACACGATAGTTTAGGGTGCACCAGGGGTTTCCTGGTGAGCCCGTGGTCTATCGACATAGGGGGACGAGAGGACTCTAGATCGGTCGGTCATCATGCCATTGGGCGAGGATTCGGATGTGATGATCGACGTCCCGGACATGGATGACGTCGAGACTACGCTAGAGTATGATCAGTGGTGGATACTATGATGATGGTGGGGAGAGGGACCATTGGGAGGTGCGAAGGTGGCAGCAATAGGGGATGATGGTGCGGAGGCACCAGGTGAGGGTTGGGGAGCTCCGCTAGAGGAGGCGGACATGGTGGAGGTGGATGACTCGGGCATGGATTTTGGGGCTCCGGATCAGCCGGAGATGTAGGACGTCCCGGAGTAGTGGGAGCCAGAGTAGGTTGCTATTCTAGAGGTGCCTATGCATCAGGGAGATTCAGAGGACATGGAGTCAGGGTTATGCGCTGAGAATGCATGGTTGGTGGAGCTGCTACGGAGGTGAGATGAGGAGCTAGGGGAAGCTTTGCAGGAGAGGGATCTCCTACGGGCTCAGCTGGCAGAGTGGGAGAGCGCATTCGTTGCACACCATCATGGGGATGGGGACACCAGCGCTGCATAGGAGAGGGATCTCCTACGGACATAGCTGGCACAGCGTGATGATGCAGTAGCTTACTACCATCGATGGGAAGCAGAGTGGTTGCGAAGGAGGTAGATTGGTCTCGATGGGAGACAGATTGGTCTCGACATCGGATGGATATGGAGGGAGAGATTATCCGCCTCGGTGGGTGGTTACCTGAGCCTCCTGGAGGTGGCTCTTGCACTGGATGAGGGACAAGTGGTACTGAGAAGTCAGCATCATCTCATCGTAGGTGATTGGATGAGGGAGGTGGTAGCAGGCGTGATGCGGGGGCTAGCAGTAGCCGCCCTGAGGGGTCCCATAGGACCCACACCACGGGGGTAGTTCCTGTCGCACCGATCCTACGTGATCATGGTGGCCGATGCCTTAGGCTTGGGGGTTTTGAGATTTTGGATTTTGGTTGCGGGGTCACATGACCGGTTCTTTGTAGCCTACGGGCATTTTTGATGATATATACAGATGACTTTATTTTGTTTATGCGCATGTGGTGATTTGATTTTATGCATGATGATTGATGAATATGGATGTATGCATGTTAAGTTATAGTGATGAATGCATATGTTGTGCTAAAAATGTGCATGTTTTTAAGTTATATAATATGCAAATGGAATGGATGAATTGAATTTGTGATTTTTGGCGGTCGGACCATAGACTGTTTAGAACTTTATGGCTTTTTGTCCTAGGCGATTGCTGCGGTGAATAGCTTTGTATGTATACATGTTTTTTTTTGTTTTTTTTTTTTGGTATGGCGAGAATAAAATATAGTAAGTTGGTTTTGAATGCAGTTAAGGTTTTCTGAGACTCAGATGTTTTAACTACCTAGCCATGACTGTACTTTATCTCACAAGACTTTTTGAACAAGGTATGAATCGGACTTGTTTTGGACCAAGTTATTTCACATCCCTGTGTGTGCAATTGGGTTCATTTATGTGGTGTTAGGTCAGGATACCGCCAGTGCCAGATAGGCTGTCAACCAAACCTGTATTGAGGATCACCTGATTAGCTCCACTAACTCCTTTGTTGTGTTTAGTCAGATTAATCTACGGTGCTATCGTGGGATACCATAAGCTAGCTCATCCACATGCAAACATTGATCTGCACACAAGGTAATGTGACAGATATATCGTCATGCGGGAGGTTTACCACCAGTGACCGATAGGCTATCAACCAAACCGGTACTGAGGTTTGCCTCATGACCTGTCGGAATGTTGAGAGTTCTAGGGATTCAAGTTTGACTCCCTTCTTTTCTTCAATTGTATTGGGATACTTGCTCTTTTGTAGTGATAAAATCACTGTTTATTTTTGTATATATATTTTTTGTTTTTTTTTTTTTTTTTTGAGCAAGGGATTTTGAATAGTGAGTGGTGATAATCACTATTGTATGTGCTTTTTGATGTATGCACTGTGGTTGTGATGTCAAATTTTGGAGTTTTGACTTTTGCAAATGTTTATGATGTTTTTGCAACTTTTTGAGAACTTGGGATTCTTGGGGAATTGGGTAGGGAGGATGCTTGTCCTTTTGCCAACTCTCAGCATTCTTGGGGTCATTCGCACAGGGGGATGAGCAAGATAACCGTTTCGCTTATGGTGACCTGGATTGCTTTGCAGGGTTCATCTTTCATTCACACAACTTGGGAATTTTGTTATATGTTTTAACTTGTGTTGGGATGCTACGTAACGAGGTGTGATCCAAGTAGAATTCTACCTGCGTAAAATTTGTCTGACTTGGTACAGTATGTGGCTAGAAAGCTAATGATGACTGAATGACGAAAACTCTCGATACAAAATAACTGACTATGATGTGGGAGAATATCATGAATGGCGGTTATAGGCGATGAGCTATTGACAAAGTGGGAAAACAAAATGTGAAAATGATGGTTTTGCCAAGTAATGACAGTCTATGGTGCTTCGACCTTTATGACCACAAATATGCAATGTATGGGTTTGATGTTGAATGCAGCTATATATTTTTGTATTTTTGAGGGATTGATTTTTGTGAATATGAAGGTGAGATGCAAAAGAGCTCTATGCTGTTATGATGATTTTGCGTATGCATGGGAATGAGATGCAAATTTTTGTTATTTTTTGATGATTTTGTTGTTTTGTTGTTTTTTTTTTGGATTTGCTTATTTTTGTGAGTATGAGGATGAGATGCAACAGAGTTTTGTATTGTTGTGATGATTTTGAGTATGCATGGAAATGAGATGCAATTTTTTTGTTATTTTTGATGATTTTGTTGTTTTCTTATTTTTGACCAAGCGATTGTAGGAATCCTTGGAGCATTTTGGGATTGACCAAGCGATTGTGGAAACCATTGACCAAGCGATTATGGAAATCCTTGGAGCATTTTGGGATTGACCAAGCGATTGTAGAAATCCTTGGAGCATTTTGGGATTGACCAAGCGATTGTGGAAATCCTTGGAGCATTTTGGGATTGACCAAGCGATTGTGGAAATCCTTGGAGCATTTGGGATTGACCAAGCGATTGTGGAAATCCTTGGAGCATTTTGGGATTGACCAAGCGATTGTGGAAATCCTTGGAGCATTTTGGGATTGACCAAGCGATTGCAAGAATCCTTGGAGCATTTTGGGATTGACCAAGAAAAAAACTAGCGGATTGAGCATTGTGAACCTTAGGGATTGATACCGATTGTAGAAATCCTTGGAGCATTTTGGGATTGACCAAGCGATTGTGGAAATCCTTGGAGCATTTTGGGATTGACCAAGTGATTGTAGGAATCCTTGGAGCCTTTGGGGTTGGGCTATAGCTCGTTTAAATGTGGAAAGGCCACAAATGACTGATGTTCAAGGGTTCTAGTTCCTTGATTCCGTCAAGAGAGGCTAGCCGGTATGTTCCAGGGCCTATTTTGCTATCAATGACATAAGGACCTAACCAGTTTGCCATGAACTTGTCCCTTAATTGGGGCGACAAATTAGAGTTCTGCTGGTTCTCTTTCAAGACCAAGTCACCAACCTGAAAGTCCCGCAGGTGAACTTTCATGTTGTATGCTCTCTTAAGTCGCTCTTGATAGATACGTAAATGCTCGAGAGCATTAACGCGTCGCTCGTCAAGCAACGTAAGCTGGTCTAACCAGGCCTGCCACGCAGTGTCATCGTCGATGAACTCATGCATTGATATGCGTAGGGAAGGAATTTCCAACTCGAGAGGCATGACTGCCTCGGAGCCATACACCAACGAAAATGGAGTTGCCCCAGTGGGTGTCCGAATGCTAGTGCGATAGGCCCACAGGGCAAGTGGGATCTGAATGTGCCAATCCTTATGATTATCTATGACTATCTTTTTAAGGATGGCAACTAGCATTTTGTTTGACGCCTCTGCTTGCCCATTTTCCTGTGGATAATAGGGTGTCAAAAAACTGTGCTGAATTTTGTACTTTGTGGTCAAAGCATGCACATCTTTGTTCTTGAATGACGTCCCATTATCCGAGATTATCTTGGATGGAATACCAAAATGACATATGATGTTATGCAAAATGAACTCCACAATGCGGGGTCCAGTCGTAGAGGTTAGCGAAACTGCTTCCACCCACTTGGTGAAGTACTCTGTGGCCGTTATGATAAACGTGTGATGGTCGGACGATGCAGGGGAGATATTTTCGATGAGATCTAAGCCCCACTACAAAAATGGCCAAGCCGACTGGATCGGCTGCAAGGCCTGGGAAGGTACGTGTGTCAAATTGGCATGATGTTGACACTTCACGCACTTCCTGACATATGCGCAACAATCTCGCTCTAAAGATGGCCAATAATAGCCCATGCAAAGAATGCGCTTTGCGATGGCCATACCGCTGAAGTGGCCACCGCATGTACCATCGTGTGCTTGGGTGATTGCCCAAGCGGACTCCTGCTGGTCCAAGCAATGGAGGAGAATCCCTTCGTAGCTTCGACGGTACAAAATGTCTCCTAACAAGACATGCTTTGCCACTTTCTGTTTGAATGATCGTTGTGCGGCATGTGTCAATCCAAGCGGGAGGTTACCTAACTTGAGGTAGTCCCTGATGGGTGTATACCAATCCTGCTGATCGAAAACCTCGACAGTCTGAACGGCCAATCCCTCTTGAAGTTCATCCCTAGCAAAAGCTGAGCGGGAAAGAACTTGCAAGAATAGCATTGTATTGCTATTAATGGGAGTAGGGGAGAACAAGGACCCCCAGTTGGCATGATTCAAACGATCGTGGATTCGAGAGAACCTATCCATGGATGGCTCAATCTGGATCAAGTGGATTCCTGGCGTTAAATCAGAGCTTGCTCGCTCCATCGCTGATTGCGATAATGTTTTGACTTGAATGGTTGTCATTTCACCAGAAATGTCTTGTGGGATTAAGGACCCCAAGGAGGCCATAGTGTCCGCAAAATGATTCGATGATCGAGGGAGTGCCTCGATGTCGTACCATTCAAGCTTTGCCAGGAATTTGTCCACCAGGGCTTTGTAGGCCTGCAGAACTGGGCATTTGCATTGGAATACCCCTTTGACTTGGTTGACGATTAACAGCGAATCACCAAAGATGTTCAATCGTTTAATGTTCATGGTGATTGTTGTCTGAAGACCTATGAGCAAGGCTTCATACTCTGCATTGTTGTTGGTGCATGGGAAATTTAATTTAAATGACAGGGGCATTGGAGCGCCCTGCGGTGTGAAGAATACTATTCCCGTGCCACCACCTTGCTCACATTTAGAACCATCAAAAAATAGGGTTATGTCGGCCTGTGACTCAAGCTCGTCAGAATCTGGTGATTCTGAGACATGGAAGACCCCATCATCGGGTAGTTCTATGACCAGAGGCTGATCGTCTTCGAGAGGAGCCTCTGCTAGTTGATCGGCTATGACCTGACCTTTTATGGATTTCTGTCCGATAAATTCTATGTCAAATTCCGTCAACAACATGATCCATTTCGCCGTGTGGCTACTATGATAAGTACGACTCATCATGTACCGCAATGGATTCTCCTTAGACACAACATACGTCTTGTTGCTCAGCATGTAATGGCGTAGCTTTTTGGTAGCAAACACCACTGCCAAGCAGAGTTTTTCAACGTATGCATAGTTAAGTTCATAGCTGACCAGGGTGCGGCTAAGATAGTAAGTAGCCTATTCTCTATGAAGTTCATTCTTCGGGCTAACATGGCTCCCAGTGCCACCTCAGTAGCTGAGATGTATAAGTAGAATGGCACTCCTGGTCTAGGTGGTGCCAATACTGGTGGCGAAGCCAAGTATTGTTTAATGTCATCAAAGGCTGACTGGCACTCGTCATCCCAGTGAAATGCTACCCCCTTGTGCAACAACTTGTTCATTGGTTGGCACTTGTCAGATAGCTGCGCTATGAAGCGCTTGATCGACGTGACCTTTCCCTGCAAGCTTTTGAGCTGCTTGATGGTAGTTGGGGGAAGCATTTCAAGGATTGCCTTGACTTTGTTTGGGTCCACCTCGATACCTCATTTTGAGACTATGAAACCCAAGAGTTTTCCAGATGTGATGCCAAAAATGCACTTCTTGGGATTCGATCTGACTCTATGCTCCATGAGGCGATCGAGGATCTTGCTTAAGTCACCGAGATGATCTGGGCGCAAAAGAGATTTGGCCAACAAATCATCCATGTAATCTTCCAAAGTCTTGTGCATGTAGTCATGGAAGATGTATGTCATGGCACGTTGGTAGGTGGCGCCAACATTTTTAAGGCCAAAAGGCATGACCTTATAACAAAATGTTCCCCAAGGCATTGTGAACGCCATTTTTAGCTGGTCCTCGGGATTGATACAAATCTGATTGTATCCCGAGAAACCATCCATGAGGGAAAGCATTTCGTGACCCACTGTAGCATCTACCAATGCGTCGATGCTCGGCAAGGGAAAATCATCCTTAGGACTCGCTTTGTTTAGATCTCAAAAATCAGTGCATATGCGAATCCTCCCGTCGAGCTTCTTGACGGGCACCATGTTGGACAGCCATGGTGGATAATCCATGCAGATGACAAACTGTGCATCCAACAGCTTTTGCAATTCATCTTTGACCATTAAGGCCATTGTTGGGTGCATCTTGCGTAGTTTTTGCTTAACTGGCTTGACTGTCGGATCAAGCGTTAGATTATGCGTGACTAGCTATGGGTCTAGTCCCGGCATGTCTTTGTATGACCATGCAAAAACCTCCTTCTTCTCTTTGAGAAGGGCAATGTAGTCGGCTTGCTCTTCGGGGGATAAACTTACCCCTAACTTGATGATCTATGGATTCATTGGGTCTGAGCCGATGTCTACGTCAGTCGTCTCCTCGACTGACATGTGGGATCCGTCCTCCAACTGATGTGGAGTTGGGATCAAATGGATATCATTTGCTGAGTTTAGATCATCGTTAGGAACCTCGGGCTCCTCTTTAGCATGGAAGATATCCTGAGTTGGCCCAGGGGTAAAATGAAGCATTTCATCGAAAGGCCAGTACTCGGATGGGGATGGAGGGGAATTGACGCGATCCCAGTCTATGGCATCTATGTCTAGAGACAATGACTATGTTGGATCGACCAGATTGTGGATGGGGGCGGTTAAATCAATGGAGATCATGTTGATGGAATGATTTTGGTCTCCATTACCATGGGTGTGGGTGCTCGGACATCCTAGATGCTCTCTATGCTCTGGATCTGGCTCTAGAGGGACGGGCACGAATGGATCGGCCCTATGTGTGGATAAGAAGATAGGGTCTGCCCTCGGCACTGATGGCACTATAGGGTCTCTGGGTGGAAGGTATGCTTCGTATGCCCAGAGTAGCGGGTCCAACACTTGGTCCCACCATGCTGGGTCTACGTACCACTCATGCCCAAGCCTTATGTTTAATTGTTCGAACAAGTCGTTAATCTCCAAGGGGTATGGTCACCGCATTTGCCGCATGTGATTAAGATATGTCATTTCTGTTTCATCTTCATAATCACTATCAGAGATCCAAAGGCCTTCGTTGGCTCCAACTGCTTGCGGCATTGAAGGCTCGCCTTGCTCAAGCAAATTGATCTGGCCCCATTGAGGTTGTTTCGCTCTCTACGGGGGGACTTGATTTCCTTGGAGTGGCGCTTGCTCGATAAGAGCATCCAAGGGGAACATTGTCAAGAGGTTTTCTTGATAATCATCCATGGGGATCACCTGTGAGTGATTGTTATCTGATTCGAAGGGGTCCCATGGTGCTACCTCATATTCCAATTCATCCTCTGAGGACCCTTCTTGCCATTGTCTAGACTCTCCCTAAAAATGAGCTCTCGAGCTCTCTCCTCTCTCGAGCGAAGGGAAGGGATTGCTATGGCCAACAAGGTTGATTGCCATTAATGGGAGATAATCCCTCAATGTATATATGGTATTAGGGTTGGCATATGGATCTGATGCCAATCCCCCCTTGTTGCCTATCCCTAGGCCTTGCATGTTCTCTACCAAGATGTCCAGGGGCAGGGGGTGGTTGAACCCTACTCTTGACTTGTCATACGACATTTGGTATCTTGGTTGGCAAAGAACACGTACCCCCTGCTCATATCTGCCTAACCCATATCCGTGCCAATTGCATTGGCCAAGGTATCTCAGAGCAAAGTCTGGGTTAGACAAATAATTGACATTTTCAGCAAAAGGCTCTTCATCCTCGTCCTCTTGCGTGCATGGTGCAATGCCATGATCAAGGCCCCCATACACAAAATTTTTCTGGTTCGACGGGTAGCCTAGGGGAACAATAGTGCCAATGGGAAGGCGAGGTCTCCCCATGTCCTGCATGGACTCTAGTGCGGGTGTTGCTACAATATTCCACACCAGATACTCCCCCAGGCCCGTATTGGCCATTTCAACGTTGATCGTTGGTGGTTGAGGGGGAGGGAATGGAAGTTCTCCTTGAGTCCACTCCATGTCGGGTGGACTAGGAGCCTCGACTTCCATTCGGCTAGGCATTTCCTCCATAGAGATAGTTGATACTGATGGCAGTGTCTCTTCCAAAGGTTTTGCCTCTTCCAGGGGTTTCTTCCCTTTGTCCTTTTGTTTGGTCTCCATAGATGGTGTCGTTGGTGGAGGACCAGACGATGAAGATGAACCCAGTTGGGGTTTTGAAGAACTTGCTAATGGGGATGCCTACGAAATCGGACCCTGTTTAGATGGATTTAACTGGAAATCCAAATGCGTCGATGGCAGGGTCGATTGCGGCATCAGCTGCACCGCATTACAATACTTGAAGGGTTCTAAGTCCGCCGGGACTACATGCACCTCCCCTTCAAATGTATACTTTAAGCATTGGTGAGCTATCGAAGGGACACACTTCATGTCCCTGATCCATGGTCGGCCCAACAAGATGTTGTAGGCCATCTCACCCTCCAATATGTGGCACAATGTAGGTATGGTCTTTTGTCCCACTTGGATTGGCAGGACTATTGTGCCAACTGTCGAGCAAATTGCATCATTGAATGCTCGTAGAGTGTAGGTGGAAGCTGTGATGTGAGATGCGGGCAACTTCAGATGCTTTAAGGCCATAGTTGTGATGATATTATTGGACGAGATAGTGTCTATCAACACCCTCTTGTATGGGATCCCGTTGACCCGCACGATAACGTGCAGGGGTGGATCCGCCATGTCATCGAGTCATTGATCTCAATTCGTCTTCTCGAAATGTGATGACCGGCTCGAGTGCATCGCTTGACATGCCCCACGAAGTTGTTGAAAGAATTTGTCTCATGGGGCTGCAACTCGATGGCTTTCAAAATCTCCATTAGAGCTTCCCGATGGGGTATAGATTGTTGTATAAGCTCGTATATGGAGAGCCTAGCCGATGTGGTCCTCAAACTCTGAGTGAGTTTGGTCCAAAGTGTGGCCACTGGTCTAGGTGGAGGAGGTTGTGCAAGGTGTTGTTGTGGTTGGGACATTGTTGGCACCTCTCCTACAGCTACGATAGGAGTATTCATGCTCGGATACCTCCTGTTTCGAGTCACTATACTTATCATCC
Organism: Wollemia nobilis; assembly: GCA_028583015.1. Classification (NCBI taxonomy): domain Eukaryota; kingdom Viridiplantae; phylum Streptophyta; class Pinopsida; order Araucariales; family Araucariaceae; genus Wollemia; species Wollemia nobilis. The sequence continues at coordinate 1,368,816 of JAQPPZ010017244.1, forward strand.
CTACATACCCCTGCATGGGGTAGTTTTGTGTGACCTCGTTAACTTGTAGGGTCTTTGCCTATAGAGCATGAGTAGGCAAGGGGTCTTTGAAGACCTCCATTTGTTGATTACTTGGTGCGACGGGATTATCCACCGCCAGGGTCTTGTTATCAATCAGGTCTTGCACCAAGCCCTTAAATTTCCAACAGGCATTTAGGTCATGTCCCTATCACCTATGGAACCTATAGTACAAGTCCTCTCTATACCCCTTAGGCTTGGGTGCATTGGGATCTATAGTCTGAATCTCTGGTAGGTTGATCAGGTTTGTCGCCAACAAGCGGTCAAACAAGGAGTCCCTGGACTCTGTGTAGGGTGTGAATTGTCACCTAGGGCGACGCTGCTGACCCTGTTCTTGCCTCTGATTTTCTCTATCATAGTTGTTAGGAGGCACTGCCTGATAATTAGCCTTTTGAGGCTGAGTTGCTTGCACAGGCTTAGGGACATTGATCTTCAACTTGGTTAACTACAACGGGTTTTTGTTGCGTGGTCCCGATTTTAGTGTTTTTAGTCCACTCTTTTTTCTTAGGTTTGGCTATCTTGCCATCCTGTATTTTGATCTCTTCAATAATCTTGGCTTGCACCAGAGCTTCTTCTAGGGTGGCATATTGTTGTAGCTGCAATAGCATAGATATTGATCTCAAATTTTTTTTGAAGAACATCTGAGTGAGGTCGGACATAGGGGGGAGGTAGGACAGCTTCGAAAGCAAAGTCCTCCACTGATTCCCGTAGGCCACCATGGTCTCCTCCTCATATTGCCTGAGGCTGGCTAAGTCACTTAGTGACGCCTTCTTCTTGGTATTGAAGGTGAAGCATTCGAGGAACGCATCCACTAACTGATCTAAATTGTTAATGTTGTGCTTTGGTAACTGAGTAAACCAATCCGAGGTAGGGCCTGTGAATGTGGTTATAAATGTTCTCAATAACAAAGCATCATTGTCCTGAATGCTAAAGCATTGGCTCAGGAACCTTGTCACATGCTCTTGAGCATCTTCCTCACCTCTAAAGGTTGCCAACTGAGGCAGCTTAAAGTGTTCAGGGTAAGGAGGTGCTGGCACTGACGGATGCATAGGATGACTGTAGAGCTGGCATAAAGTGGTCTTTTGAGGCCCAAAAGTTTTGGTTTCCACAGACTCCAGATGCTCTAACAACGATTTATATGCATCTGAGGATTTAATCTCTTCCTATTTTGTTTCCTCCCGTTGTGGGTTGTGGGAGACTTGAGGCCTTTGAAGGGGTGGCCGGATGGCAACTCCTCCGCCTAGGTAGGGCATTTTGGCCCGCTCATCTTCTTGCTCATACTCCTCGTAAGCTACATGAGGAGTCTTTGGGTGAGACCTATGACCCAGGGTGGGTCCCCGCGGAGGGTACCCATCGTTGTTCCGGGGAGTGGCCTCCCGCTCAGGTCTAGGAGGTCTCGAAGGTAGCACTTGGTAAGGTCGCGGAGACCTATCTCGCACCAAGGGATTATGCCTCTCATATGGTTCCACTCTTTAGGTGTGCAGGGTTGGAACCCTCTCAGGTGATGAGACCTAGAAATACCTCAATCATAACATGTTTTGAAAACTAAAAATGCCTATAAACTCTTATGTTTTATCTGATATGTTAGTTAAGTTGATTCAATATGTTGTATATTAACCATTTTGCATGATCAATGTATTTGGAATATTATATGCTGATTTTACATCTTTTTGCATAGTTTTGTGTTCTTTTTGCTATGATTTGCTAAAATGGGATATGCTTAGAATAATAGAAGCATTTCACTAATCATGTTTTGATTTGTCTCAAGCAATTATTTCACCTAAATCCGACAACAATGCAAGCAAACTGTTGCTGTGCAGCAAAAACTGGTCTTTCCCATGTAAATTCTAGCCAACTGTCCATAAATAGCAAGGATTGGAATTCACATGTGGAAAAAGATGAATACCATTGGAATTTGATCTTAGGAGATAACCCACCTGAGATATGTAGAAGAAATCACTGGAAAAGCACGCATTTGTTCATTCTGAAGTATCTTTGGAATGAACAGATATCTTTGGAATGAGCAGATCTTCAGAATGAAAAATGCAGTGTCTTCGAAATCAGCGGATCTTCGGAATGAAGAATGTAGTATCTTCAGAATGAGCGATATTCAGAATGAAGAATGCAATATCTTCGAAATGAGCGATCTTCAAAATGAGAATTGCATTGTCTTTGGAATGAAGCCACTTATCTTCGGAATGAAAACAAAATATGCTTTTTGACTTGTTGATCGATTTTTGAAGCCAAAAAAAGGGAAATAAAGGTTGGAAAAGGTAAAGGAAAAAATATTCCATCTGTCATTGCTGTCATTGCCAACAAAAGCCATCATTAAGGAAAATATCAAGTTTTAATCTTCTTCTAGGATAAAACCAGAATTTGTTGTAGCATTGTAGGATTAGATCTTTTGAGATATTCACAGTTTGTAATTAGATCATAGGACATCTATAAATATTGCTCCCATTCAGGTTGAGCTAGAGGAGGTAAGGAAATAGTAGCAGAAGGAAGTAGAAAGTAAGGAAGCTAGGAATAAGCAAAAAATAGGTAGAATTTGACTGTTATAGTCCTATAACAGGTTTTAGTAGAATTATTGTAATCATGTTCTTTAATCAATAAAGTGCACCAGTTCTATTTTATATTGCTTGTAAATGAGTGTGATTAAGATTTAGAGAGAGAGAGAGACTTATACCTTCTTCTGGACAAGGAGGCTGGCCACTTCCAGACCTAGGAGGGGGACTAACAAGCAGGTTTTTATTCTGATTTTGCTGCAACATAATGAGTTGTAGAACTTGTTATTTCAATTGCTTGTAAACAGCTGACAATATTTGTGATCTTAGTTTATTTATGTTTATATTAAACTTGTGCTTAATGTTTTAGTTGTAATCTCTACTTTCAACAAAGCTTCCATTTTAATTCAGACTGTTATTTCAAGAATTTGTTGTTTTTAGCAATTTCTTGTATTTTATGTTTTGCTGTCAAACCCTGCACAAAAGATTGACAACCTTCTGTTACAGAGCCTTGACAATTTTCATTTCCATGTTAGAATTAGAATTTCATTGCTGCAAAAGTAATTAGATTTTCTTTTTGTAATTAGGATCAGACTTTCAATTCTGCAACTGTTATTTCTGCAATATAATTAGGTCTCATTCTGCAATTGTAATTAGGACTTTATTTATGCAGTTAATGATTAGTTTCCAATTCTGCAACTTATATTAAGGTTTAATTCATGTAATTTAGAGATAGGAATGTCCCAAAACCCCCCACATAACTAGTTCCATCAATAATACCTGTTGCTCTAGATTGACCTAAGTTATAGCTGTTTCACTTCTTCCATAGATAGCCTTGTACACTACCCTGGATTGACAAATTCATTGAGAATTAATAATGGTATAATGACTACGCATCATTTTGGTGTTGTTTCTAGGGAATAGTGTTGCCAGAAGAAAAAAAATAGTCCAATAGCTGTAATCAGACTAAGCTATGAAAATTTAGGTTAAAACTGAATACAACAGCTGAGCAAGATAACAACTATTGACTTAATTTATGTCATTTAAGAGTAAACATGAATGAGTAAGTCTAGAGATGAAAAATGTAGAACTACCCCAAAGGATCCCTGGCTTGTTCCATTAAGGAGATCTTCATGCCTAAGGGGTGAATCACCTATGTTTGAACTACCAAAAAGATTGATAGAAAAATAACCAGTCTCACCATCATTAGAATATTTTGAGAAAGGAAAATCACCAATTTTATCATCATTAGAATATCCTAAGGAAGAAAATTCATCAGACTCATTATCAATAGAGGGTCTTGGACCTCTTGAGAAGACAATTTGGAAAGCTTTAACTTCTCCTAACAAACAGGAAACTATGGAAGAGAGGGGCAATATAGATGGCCAACATGGCTATGTCCATAATGAAGGAGATGATCAAGATATGCCCCAACCTTCCAGAACATTTGAATATCCTATTCATATGAATCCAACACAAAACTCTCCTATGAAGACCATTTCACCTTCAGTACTTCCAACCTTTCGAGGTGTTGTATCTGAAGATCCTGATTAGTTTTTTTTTGAATTCAAGGTAGTGTGTCAGACCTATGATTATATAAATGACAATAAAAAACTTAAGGTTTTTCCATCAACACTCAAGGATTTAGCATTATGCTGGTTCATGAGCTTAGAGCCTAATTCCATAAGAACCTAGAATCAAATGGAAACTATATTTTTAGACAAATATCAGGAATATTACCGTGTAAGGAATAAGAAAGATGAGTTATTCAAAATCAAGCAGGAAGATGATGAGACATTGGAAGATTATCTTGATAGGTTCTCCTTTGTTCAAAGGAGATGTGGACTTGTAGAACCAAAATTATGTAAAACCATCTTTTTGAGAGGATTGCAAGATGAATCCAAAGAAGTTTTGGATTTGATGGGAAAAGGGGATGTAACCACTCTCAGTAATGATGAAATTGTGGATCTCTGCAGGAATTACTCTCACACTAAATAGAGAAGAAGAAAAAGCCACACAAATGGCACTAATGTGAAGGACCTGATAGAGGAACTTGCAAATTTCAAAACTGATATTCTAGTGCACCTAAACACTACTTTGGGGGAAATATCTACAAAAGCAAAAAACATAGAACCTTTGGCAATTAATTTCCCAAGATGTAGAAATAAACATGCTTTGCAGGAATGTCCTTTGAATAAAACATCTATCTCAACCATTTGTAGTATCTGTTCAAAAATGCATTCAACTGATCAATGCCACCTGCTACCACAACTCAAATCTGTGTTAGAAAATCAGACTGAGGAACTCAACTATATTGGACCGAAACAAGGGGGAAATTTCTCTCAATACCAAAATCCTCCTCATTTTCCTAAAAATTGGGGGCATAATCCTAGTACTCTGCCTTGGGGACAATCAGAACCACCCCAACGTCCTTGGAATTATCCTCAATGGACAAATTCCCAAGAATAGCCACAAGAAAATTGGAGTAACCCAACATGGAATCAAAATCAAAACAACCCCTCATGGAATCAAAACAACCCATCTTGGAATTAAAACAATCCAACATGGAATCAAAATTAGACTATTCCACATTGGATGCAAAACCAACCATAGTGGAATCAGCAATACCAGTCCTATCCAAGGCAGCAAAGGAATCAAAGTCAAACTCAGCATTTATTACCTGCACCTAATCAAAATTTTCAAGAAAAATAGCAGTAAACATAGCAAGTTAAACAACCTCAATTTTCAGCTAAACCAGTCACTAATCCAAATAGTGTGAGATAGACACCTCCTATCTATGTGGCTGAAGTTGAAGAAAATGTTGAAATTAATGTTCTTGATTGTAGTAACATCCAACTTCGTTCAGGAAAAGTTGTACCTGAACTAGTTTCAAATGAAATCAAAGAAAATGAAGAGCAAGAATCATCGGAACCAGAGAAATTCCAACCAACAATGGAGACGAGGAAGAAAAATTGGAACCGAGAGAAATTCCAACCAACAATAGAGAAAGAGACAAAACCACAGGCAAAACAATTACCAAGGATAATTCCATATCCTGAAATATTCAATGCAATACCAAAAAATTCTGAGTTAGAATTAGTCAAAGAACTCAAAAAGTTGACTATATCATTGCCCTTATTGCAAGATATTAAGGAAATACCAGAGATTAATAGTACTATCCAAAATTTGTGCATTAAAAGAGCAGGAAGAAAAAAGAAGGCATTTCTCAAAATTGTGCAAGTTGAAGGGAAGATAGATGATCTCTTATCTGGAAAACTAGTACCTCCAAAGCATAGTGATCCAGGAAGCCTAGTTATCATAGTCACCATAGGTTCAGTACCAATATCAAATGTCTTAGTAGATCTAGGAGCTACAATAAATGTCATGACCAAGGATACAATGGAACAATTATAGCTCAAACATCTCAGCCCCACATTTACAGTTTTAGAAATGGCTGATAGGTCAATTGCAAAACCTGAAGGTATCATTGAAGATGTCCCTATAAAAGTTTCTTCTTGGGAATTCCCTACAAATTTCTTGGTTTTACGGCCAAGAAATTCAGCACATGGATATCCCATTATTTTGGGAAGACCTTGGCTTGCAATTGTAGCAGCATTCATAGACTGCAAATCTAGAAATATGACTATTTCAAATGGTATTGATCTGAAACAGATTTCTTTATATCCTCCTACAAAACCATCTAGCAAATTTTTAGGTTAGTTATGGTTTTTTGACTTAGAGGAAGAACCAGAAGAGGTCATTTCTACACTAGCTATCTTAGTAGTAAGAGAACACACAGAAGACCTCAGTGACACAAAAAATTTAGAAAATGAAACAATCTCGATGAATGTTCTGCATGAACAAGGTTTAGAAGGGGAAGCAACAAATATCCAACGGTTAAGTAATGAGGAGAATAAAAAATCTGAATATGAACCATCTGTACTATCATAGGGAAACTCTGTTTCACTACCACATGGATGGCACCATCATCTGATTTTTCCTTCTCACTATTCCATACAAGATATGCTTCCCTCAAGCAGCAATAAAACAAAAACTGCTTCTTTTCTCCCATCTCAGCAATGTCCTCTTAATCCCTTAATCACCAGGTATGAAGGAGTGAATTCAGTCCTAAATACAAAACAAATAGAAGTCCAACCTGGCAAATTTTTGAACATTTACAGCTAGCTTGCTAGGGAAGAGGAAGAAAAATTGATAGTTGTCTTGTAGAAGCATGTTCATGCTTTTGCTTGGAACTACAAAGATATGTCAGGAGTCCATCCTGATATATGTACCCACAAAATCTATACCGAAGAAGTCAAGAAAATTAGACAACCCTAGAGGATATTGAATCCTGCATTAAGAGATATTGTGAAAGAAGAAATTGAAAAACTTCTGGAAGTAGGATTCATTTACCCAATTTTTGATAGCCAATGGGTCTCTCCATTGGTTATAGTTCCTAAGAAAAATGGAAAAATGAGAGTATGTGTAGACTATAGAGAATTGAATAAAGTGACATACAAAGACCATTTTCCATTACCTTTCATAGATCAAGTGTTAGATACTCTTGCTGGAAAAAGATACTTTTGTTTTCATGATGGATTTAGTGGATATAATCAAATTCAGATTGCACCTAAAGATCAAGAGAAAACAACTTTTACATGTCCATGGGGAACATTTGCCTATAGGATTTTACCTTTTGGTTTGTGTAATGCCCCAACAACTTTTCAGCGAGTAGTCCTAGCAATTTTTGCTGATCTGACCACCAAAAGTGTTGAAATATACATGGATGATTTCATAGTATGTGGACAGACTTTTGATTTTACATTGGAAAATCTTGACAAATTCTTAACTCACTGTGAAACATACCGGTTATCCTTGAATCCAAAAAAATGCTTCATGATGATGAAGGAAGGGATAGTTCTTGGTCATCACATCTCTCCCGAAGGGATCCAAGTTGATCCAAAGAAGGTGGAAATTATCAAGAATCTCCTTCCTCCTAAAACTCAGACTAATGTCAGAAGCTTCCTAGGACACATTGGTTTTTACCTTAGGTTTATTCCCAACTTTAGTACAATAGTAAGTCCTATGTTTGCCCTATTGATTAAAGATTCTGAATTCTCCTGGACTGCAAAGTGTTAGGAAGCATTTGAAGCTTTGAAAGAGAAATTGATAACTCCACCTGTGCTCAGAGGACCTAATTGGACATTACCATTTCACATACAAATTGATGCCTCCAATACAACAATTGGAGTAGCATTAGGACAAATTGACAATGGTTAACACTATACCATATACAACATTAGAAAGAACTTGATAGGAGCCGAGAAAAATTATACAACCACTGAGAAGGAATTCCTAGTAGTAATATATGTCATCAAAAAATTTAGGCATTACATCACAAGTTATCAAATATTTATTCACACTAATCATACAACCATTAAGTATTTGATGAATAAACCTATGGTAAGTGCAAGAATTATTCATTGGTTGCTGTTGCTACAAGAATTTGATATCATTATAATCAACAAAACAGGAAAAGCTAATGTTGTGGCAGATTTCTTGTCCAGGTTGCAGAACACAAATGAAGGGGAATTAGTTGATGACACTTTTTTTTATGAAAAACTATTTGCTCAGTTCAATCACCTTGGTTTGTAGATATAGCCAATTATTTGGTCACAGGGAAAGTTCCTCCACATTTCACTTCAAAACAAAAAAAACAATTGATCAAATAGAGTTCTTATTTTGAATGGATTAAGGGTATGCTTTTTAAGTGCAGTCCTGACCATGTGTTACATAGGTGCATCGAAAGGATGAAGTGTATGATATCCTTAGAGCTTGTCATGATGAACCCTCAAGTGGACACTATTTTGTAAAAAGCACAGTTAGGAAAATCTTAGGGACAGGATATTATTGGCCATCTCTTCATAAGGATGTGAAAAAGTACATCAGGCATTGTGATTCATGCCAAAGAATGGGGAAACCCACTCATACAAATGAGATGCCATTACAGTCTTAAATGGTTTTAGAACCATTTGAGAGGTGGGGGCTTTATTTTGTAGGACCTATTGATCCACCTTCTCAAGGAAAGGTGCATATTCTAGTATGCACTGATTACTTGACAAAGTGGGTAGAGGTGCGTGCTTTCAAACATGCTCATGAAGAGAAGGTCGTTGATTTCTTGTATACTCAGATTTTTCAAAGATTTGGAGCTCCACGGTCTATCACCACAGACCAAGGACCCCAATTTGCATCCAAAGTCATAAAGGCATTTATAGAATTGTATGAAATCAAACATAGGAAATCATCACCTTACCACCCACAAGCAAATGGTCAGGTTGAGGTAACAAATAGGGAACTAGAATACATCTTGACAAAAATAGTAGCTTTTCATAGGAGAAATTGGCTAGATAAATTACCTGAAGCAGTTTGGGCCTACAATACTACTTGGAAGTCCACTACTGGATTCACACCTTATGAACTAGTATTTGGTAAAAATCCTCTCTTGCCTATTGAATTTGAGCTACTAACATTATGCATAGCACTGGAAATTAGATTTGAATTGTTGCAGGAACAGATATACAGGATTCTGTAGTTGAATACATTGGATGAACTTAGATTGGATGCTCTACACCAAACTGAGGTAATTCAGGAGTAGAGGAAGTTGTGGCATGACAGTCACATTCAATAGAGGAAACTTCAACAAGGAGATTGGGCTTTATTGTTTGATTCTCACTATGAAGACTTCCCTGGAAAATTGAGAACTATATGGTTGGGACCTTACTAGATTAAGGAGGTATTTGACAATGGAGCAACTCGTCTATCCCCTATTGATGGATCACAAAGAAAGTTGGTAGTGAATGGACATCGCCTCAGGGTGTACCATACACCTCTAACTAAAGATGAATTCTTGTAGCAACTTGATAGTTTGGATACACAACAGGTGGAAGAGATTCCCTCTTCCACTTCAAAACAATCAACATGATCATGGATTTCAAGAAAAAGCAAAAAATACAAAAAAATTAGAAAAAAAATAGAAAACAAAAAGATAAATAAATTCTGAGTATGAATTCCTTTATGGGCATGGTTTCAGGGGAAATCATGAAATTACTTCATGGGCATAGTCAGGATCAAAAAAAAAAAAGAGAAAAAAAGGAGAGAGGAAAGGAGAGGTAAAAAAAAAAAAAGGAAAATCAAGAAAAAAAGAGAGAAAAATGAATAACTCAGCAGTGAAAACCTTTTCATAAGGCACTACTAGGTTGGTATGCATGAAAACCAATTTTCTAGCATGCATAACCTTGAGAAATTTTTGAATCATCATTGTACAAATTCACCAAGTGCACTTGTTTTGAAATGTTGCAGAAAATCTCAACAGAATATCAACAAAGGCAGTCATTCTTCAAAACTGGAATTAACTGTTTTTATTAGGTATATATTTCTTACATTTATTCATTGTAAAATGATTGGTATATAGTATATGAAAATTAACCATTAGCATAAAAGGTATTCATAAGAGTTGACATACTTAAAACATGTTTTGAGAATGAAAATATTGATTTCTACCTAATCTTCGAAACAAGAATGCCAAAAACAGTGCCTCTTTGTATTATCTTCGGATTGAAATTGTCTTCGAAATGATAGAAAATGAATGTTGCACTTTGTCTTCAAAAATAAACTTTGTCTTTGGAATGACAATTTGTCTTCAGAATGAAACTTAATCTTCGGAATGACGACTTGTTGCATCATCTTCGAAATGAAGATTTGTCTTCAAAATGAAGATCTGTCTTCGAAATGACGATTTACCTTTGCAATATAGCCTGATATTCAGAATGAGGATTGATCTTCGAAATGAGGATTAATCTTCGGAATGAAGATTTAAAATTGCAAAGAGGATTTGTCTTCGAAATGAAGACCTGTCTTCGAAATGAAGTTATAATCTTCGAAATGAGGATTTGTCTTCGAAATGAAGACTCGTCTTTGGAATGAAGTCATAATATTTAGAATGAAGTTTTGTTTGCGCAATAAGTTATAATCTTCAGAAAGAGCATTTCCACATGGCATCCAATAAGACAAGGTACGACAAAATCAAACTCTTTAAGTTGCATACGATAAAGGAACACATGTCAGTCAGCATATGGTTTGTTTTTGCACCCATTGGAAAGTACCATAATTATGGAGGACGTGACCAACCATATGCCACCAATTTTTTATGCCAATAAACATGCACGTGAGAATCTGTAGACTGAACAAAAAAATTAAAACCAAATAAGGTGGATCTGATGGCAAGGAAGTCTAAGCAATCATTGATGGATAGGTGTTCGATGCAATAGTAGAAATGTGTGCCACCTTTCTTTTCGAAGACGTGTTTGTGAAGTACAGTGCTCAAGTTATAGTTCATTTTGAAGAAGCATACGAGAAACAGGGCAATGAAGGTTTCAAACTAAAACTCTACAAATATGCAACATAAAAAAAAAACCAGATATCCAGTAGAGAAATAGTAGCAACAGTGAACAGAAAATATGGGACAAAAGATCAGAACAGAACCAGCAGATACCACCTACCTCCAAGAAAATCCGACAGTCATGCAGATTTTTAAAGATGGAGGGTTTATGCCATTTTTGGATAAGTTTAATGGGTCTTCTGAATATTTGGCTGACATGTTTGCCCATACATTCAGAAAAAATCGAGCACATGTAAACGACATGACTATTGAGGTAACCCTTGAAATTTTAAGTCAGATTACTGAGTTGCCATTAGAAGGGATTTCAATTTCTAGATCTGGCAAGAATACATTGGCAAATGTAGTTAATCAGTTTGTAGAAGAAAATGATAGAGAGCCAGAGTATTTAACCCATAACAACACATGCAAAGGGTTAAAAAGGGCCAACCTGCAAGAACCCTGGGATGAAGTAGCCACCTGGGTAATAAAATTCCTAACCTGTGAAGGGCAGTATGTGCTGTTAATAGGGCATCATCTATGAATTTTGAACCATCTCAGACATGGTGAGCAACAACCAAAAGTTAGGGTAAATCTTCCCCTGTATCTATATCAAGAATTAAAAAATGTGGCAAAGAGATATCAGGAGGGCAAAGGAAGCCTTCGCCATCATGGCCTCATCAAACTAGTTTTCCAACACCATTTTAGAGGAAACCCTAGGATTTTTGATAGGTTTTACTCTACCCTAAATGATGTCATTTTTAGGGATGAATATGAGGAAGAAGAAGAGCCAGATACTGCTGATGTTGCTATAGAAGAAGAAACAGCTACTGCAAAAAATGTTGCAGAAGATGCTATAGAGGAAACTGCAGAAGGTGCCCCTGAAGCTGTTACAAAACCACACCCAACAGCAGTAGAAGAAAACCTTGCTCCTGAACCCTCAACTTCATGAACCAAGAAACAAAAGAGAAGAGGATCTGGCAGCAGAGCATAAAAACAAAAAAAGGTTCATTTTTCTAGAGTGACCACTAATTTGATAGAACAGAGAAGTGAAGCACTTAACCAAACAGAGGTAGAAACAACAAGGGAAACATAGGCATCTGAAACTGACCCCATAACCCACGCTATCACCAAAAAATAGAACAAAAAGAAGAAGTTTGCATCTGGAACTAGGAGGTCTACAGTAATCCATTTGAAATAAATAGTAGAACAGGTTATGGAGGAAGAAGATAGACCAAGCAGCCTAGATGTCACAGAGATACAACCAGCCTTTGAAAACTTTTTAGAATTACCTAAACAGATAGTTGAGACAGAAACTGGGCAGGATGGTTTGGAGGAGGCTACAATTCATCAGGCTACAAATATGGTAGATGCCCTTATAGACAGTTTTATAGAGCCTCCTGAACAAGAACAAACTATTGCAGAAGAAGAGATATTGGTTGAGCAGCCAACTGCAGCTAATTTGTCTACATCAGCTTCTGAAGCAGAAAATAGAGCAGCTGAAAGCAACAAGAAGTGTTGTTAGAACACAAACCAAGTGGATTGAGGAGAAAGAAAGCATCATTGAGATACATGAAATAAAAATTGCAGAGCTTTAGCAGGAAGTGGCAGAATTGAGAAAGATGTCACAATCTAAAAAATAGCCAGCTGTGTCCATTGATGAAAACAATTTGGCTTAATTGCTTCTGGGTCTATCAAGGGTAGATGACTCTGTTGAGACAAACATGGGTGTTCATTCTGAAGTAGCACTCCTTCATTTTGAAGAAGTGCCTATTCATTCTGAAGCACCACCATCTCATTTTGAAGCATTGCCTTCTTGTTCTGGAGATGCTTCAAAAATGGTAAAGAGCATAGTAGAGGATGTTGAAAATGAGCCACCAACATAGGAACAGTCCCAGTAGCAAGAAAAAGTTCAAGTAAGTACTCCTATTGAGGTCCCTACATTCCAAACTGTTACACTTTCAGTAGAAACAACAAATAAGGGGTTACAAATAGAAATACTATCTGATGAAAACCCCATAGAAATAGCAAATAAAGAGGTACAAGTAGAATTATTGATAGATGATCAACCAGTAGAAGTGGCAAAAAAAGGAGTTCAAGTTGATCTGCTACCTAGGATTCCACCTGTAGTCAGACCACCTAATACTGTGTTTCTAGAGCAGTACAATGCAAACATAGCTAGCTAGATGATTAGATATGAGCAGCTTGCCACTAAAATTGAAAAGTTCAAATTGGAAGCAAAACAACTAGAAGCCAAGGAAACAAAAAATTCAAGCATTGAAAGAAAAGGTGTCTGACTTATGTCAAATTGCTAAATTTTTAGTCCAATTTAGATGACCAGCCAAATTTTACAGCCTTATTTTGAAGGAAAAATACCTCAGATGGCAGGTCATGAGGATTAGTTCAAACCTCCCATATAAATTGGACACAACTACAGATTTCTTGGAAGCATACTTTGACAGTCCTTTTGAGAAGAAAAATCTCCTATGTGAACTGTTTTTACACAGTTTCTTCATTCCAGAGGAAGTTGAGTCTGATCCTCAAATCTACATTGGAGATGTTTAGTTGAGAGCATTTATGTCTACTTTGCAGAATTAGATTTACTGGGATCAAGAGAAAAAGTAGAACAAAGAAATTAAAACAAGGGCTGAGTTGTTAGTCAGAGCAATCCAGCCAAATCACCTAGTTATCACCAGGCAACACTTCTCAATGATGAACAAGGATGATATAAAGAGGATGTACTTGAATAACTTAAGGGACTGTGTGGCCAGACTCAATAATTTCTATGATCACAATTTTTTCCCAGCATTGTCATTGTGCAGAGACAGATGGGCTAAAATTTCCATGTCTTTGAGGAAAAGAGAACCCATCTCCCCCATCAACTTAGAATGGTCCAGAAGAAGAGCAGAAGGTGTAATCCAACTGATTCAAATCATGCAACATAACTAGATAGGTCTCAGGTTTAGGCCTCCGACCATCATTACTCCAGTTCCATTCTACTTTGAGGAAGATGCCCAACCTAATGTGATTCAAATCATGCAACATAACTAGATAGGTCTCAGGTTTAGGCCTCCGACCATCATTACTCCAGTTCCATTCTTCTTTGAGGAAGATGCCCAAACTGATGAACAATTTGAAGACTGGCTCAGAAACATTTAGGAAAACAAGGGGTATTATATAGGCAAGAAATTATTCTACAGGTCATGGAATCTAAACATGGACATATGTGATTCCATAGCCCAACAGAATGCATGAGGGCATGCATTAATATAAGTTGGGGGGAAAATGATGAGGCACTGGAAATGCCTCAATCATAACATTTTTTGAACACTAAAAATGCCTATAAACTCTTATGTTTTATCTGATATGTTAGTTAAGTTGATTCAATATGCTGTATATTAACCATTTTGCATGATCAATGTATTTTGAATATTATATGCTGATTTTATAGCTTTTTGCATAGTTTTGTGTTCTTTTTGCTATGATTTACTAAAATGGGATATGCTTAGAATAATAGTAGCATTTCACTAATCATGTTTTGATTTGTCTCAAGCAATTATTTCATCTAAATCTGGCAACAATGCAAGCAAACTGTTGTTGTGCAGCAAAAACTGGTCTTTCCCATGTAAATTCCAGCTAGCTGTCCATAAATAGCAAGGCTTGGAATTCACATGTGGAAAAAGATGAAGACCATTGGAATTTGATCTTAGGAGATAACCCACCTGAGAGATGCAAAAGAAATCACTGGAAAAGCACACATTTGTTCATTTCGAAGTATCTTCGAAATGAACAGATATCTTCGGAATGAGCAGATCTTCGAAATGAAGAATGTAGTGTCTTCGGAATGAGCGGATCTTCGGAATGAAGAATGCAGTATCTTTAGAATGAGCGATCTTCAGAATGAAGAATGCAGTATCTTCGAAATAAGCGATCTTCGGAATGAGAATTGCATTGTCTTCAGAATGAAGCCACTTATCTTCGAAATGAAAATAGAATATGCTTTTTGACTTGTTGACTGATTTTTGAAGCCAAAAAAATGGAAATAAAGGTTGGAAAAGGTAAAGAAAAAGATCTTCCATCTGTCTTTGCCGTCATTGCCGACCAAAGCCATCATTAAGAAAAAGATCAAGTTTTAATCTTCTTCTAGGATAAAACAAGAATTTGTTGCAGCATTGTAGGATTAGATCTTTTGAGATATTCACAGTTTGTAATTAGATCATAGGACATCTATAAATATTGCTCCCATTCGAGGTTGAGCTAGAGGAGGTAAGGAAATAGTAGCAGCAGGAAGTAGAAAGTAAGGAAGCTAGGAAGAAGCAAAAAATAGGTAGAATTTGACTATTACGATCCTGTAACAGGTTTTCAGAGAATTATTGTAATCATGTTCTTTAATCAATAAAATGCACCAGTTCTATTTCATATTGTTTGTAAATGAGTGTGATTAAGATTTAGAGATAGAGAGAGACTTATACCTTCTTCTGGACAAGGAGGCTAGCCACTTCTAGACCTAGGAGGGGGACTAACAAGCAGGTTTTTTTTCTAATTTTGCTGCAACAGAATGAGTTGTAGAACTTGTTATTTCAATTGCTTGTAAACAGCTGACAATATTTTTGATCTTAGTTTATTTATGTTTAGATTAAACTTGTGCTTAATGTTTTAGTTGTAATCTCTACTTTTAGCAAAGGTTCCATTTGAATTCATACTATTATTTCCAGAATTTGTTGTTTTCAACAATTTCTTGCATTTTATGTTTTGTTGTCAAACCCTGCATAGAAGATTGATGACCTTCTGTTACAGAGCCTTGAAAGTTTTCATTTCCATGTTAGAATTAGACTTTTATTGTTGCAAAAGTAATTAGATTTCCTTTCTGCAATTAGGATCAGACTTTCAATTTTGCAACTGTTATTTCTGCAATATAATTAGGTCTCATTCTACAATTGTAATTAGGACTTTATTTCTATAGTTAATGATTAGTTTCCAATTCTGCAACTTAGATTAAGGTTTAATTCATGCAATTTAGAGATAGGAATGTCCCAAAACCCCCCACATAACCAGTTCCACCAATAATACCTGTTGCTCTAGATTGACCTAAGTTATAGCTGTTTCACTTCTTTCGTAGATAGCCTTGTACACTACCCTAGATTGACAAATTCATTGAGAATTAATGATGGTATAATGACTACGCATCATCAAGCACTGGGTTATGTAGTAGCTCATCTGTTTGGCACCTAATGCGCTCTTTGCTAAGGCAATACAAATGTTCTAGCTGCTGTTGATCTTGCTCAATCTGTGTGATCTGCACTTGGTGGGTGGCATGTCTAGCGGTTTCCAAGTTGATTTGGTCTACCATATTGAGCCTATGAGGCCTAGATTCCTCTCCTATGCACTTACCTCAGTCGTGATGATCTGATATCTCAATAGGTCACTTCCATCTGTCGAGGTTGGCAGCATTTACCTAAGGCTCTGGCCTTAGTGGGTGATCATGGTATCTAACTAGAGCAGAGGTGCATGGCCCCCATGCTGTATCTTGCTCTTGAGGAATGTAATCATATTCCTCGTGCTCCCTTTCATATGTGTGAAAGGGGCGGGTGAAGTTAGCTCACCCGGTTTGAAGAGCCTTGCACTCTGGATTTTGTCTATTGGTTCTAATAGTGATGGGGGGCAAAGGAGGGATGCCATAATCATGTGGCCTCTCCTCATGGACACTATGTCGCTCTAGCGCTTCATTGCATGGTGGCCACTCATATCGAGCTTCTAAGGGAGCCTTCTTATCTATGTTGAGCACCACGTGTAAGGAATCCTCTTGAAAGGGGCTATGATGAATGGGTGTGTCCCTCAAAGGGGTGTCCCTATATTTCCATCTTGACATGGACTGATGCGGACTCTCTTGCAGGTCGGGCCGCCAAGGCGGTATGACCAAGTCCTTGGTGCTGTAACGGAGGTGACTTTTGCCCCCTTGTACATTTTCTACAGCTTCTGCCCTTGATTGGGCTTGGCTATGTGTGTACACCATGGTGGTGCTTTCCTACAAGCTATGTAGATTTTTATCTCTTTTATGATTTTTTTTTTTATGCTACACTAAACAAAAAAGGAGCACACACATACACAAACAGTGATTATCTCGTTTAAATATTGAGAGTGTGTCCTAAACCTGGTTTAGTGTGTTTTGATTTTTTTTGTTTTTGTTTTTGTTTCTTTTTGTTTTTGGTTTTGAAGGTTTTTAAAGAACATTTAAATGCAAAATGAGGGCTCTTATGACTCCCAAAAAATGGTCGCCCCTTCGATATACCATTTCCTGGCCGATATACCAACCTCTCTATATACCCACCCTTACGTGAGGGAAACTATAGGTACGTGAGAGCAGATGGTATGTGGAACATAGGTGGTACGGAAGGGGAATCACCCTATTTATGACACCTACCATAGAAGACTTATCCTCGTGTGCTGGGAATCACCCCATCTACACTTGGTAAGCTTTCATCAGGATTTACGTCTAGCAACAGTTACAATCGGGGTAATGGATGCAAAAACCAATCCAAGGTGGTGATGAAATCCACCGTTGGTCTTGATCAAGGGCTGGGGTTTTACGACCAGTGCCTTGGTTTTTAATTTTCCACATGGTGTGTGGGGTTCCTTTTATTTTACAAAAGGAAACAAGCAAACGACAAAAGGAAAACTTTCCCTAAGCAAACAAATAATTCAAAATAGAAACACTAAAAACAGCAAATGACAGAGAAAGTGCAGAATCCTTACCTCTTCTCTACCCGAATCTTCTGATCCTGAGTCTCTGTCCCAAAAATGCATAGAGAGCAATTTGTCCCTGGGTCAGATGAATAACATAACTAAATTATTCATAGGGTGGGGCACATTCCCATTCGTCCCTAGATGAGATGAATTATTGTTCTGTGTTCACCACAGACTGGAATGAACAGCAGTCCCACGTTCCAAAAAAAGAGATACCTGCAAAAAAGGCAAATTTTGATCAGATTTCTGATCCAAAAATGTAGAGGATAGGGTCCCAGCATGATGGCCACTGCAAGCATGAGGATACAGAAACAAGAAAGGAAAGACTCCAAGCACGATGCAAAAATGAAGCTAAACTTAACGCTAAATCCTACGAACTAAAATGCATGAAATGGAAAGAGCATGAATTGAAACCCAAATGAAATAATAGCCCTTATATTTTATTGATGTATTCCACAACTTGGTTACAATTTTCATCCTCCATTTTTAGGGGCGAGGAGCATTAAATTCATCTCTTGGTTACATCCATGGATAGCCTTCCTTCTTCCGCATGCCCACATGTAAGATGGGCGGACCAAAACATCGCCGCCACTTATGTCTACGAATTATGATTCCTGAATGCTCCTCCGATGTTCTAGTCTTGTGTTCAAAGAAACAAAATATAATCAATAGCACCTACGGATAAAACAAAACATGCAATCCCCAAGCCTACGATAAATAGATGAGAAAAATGAATTAAAATAAGACTAAATGAATCCAAATGATTTGAAAATTTGATAGGGGCATTAGGACATCACCAGGAGGGCACTGCAAAAATAACATTCAGGAAATTCCTTTCCGATTTGAATTCACTCCGGGGCGGGACGAATTCACCTGCAACAAAACACCGAAAAGGTGCTGTCCCAAATGTCTAGCCTAGAGATCTCCAAAAGACCTACAAACTTGGGGTTAGCTAAATGGGGGAATTTTGGGAAGACCCAGATGGTCGGATTTTCCAAATTTGACCTCCATAAATGGGAATCTGATGACACTACCTGCAAGTTAGTAAAAGCGAACAAATATAGAAACACGATCAAAATTGTTCAAAACGAGACAAAATTTAAATGAAAACCTATCTAAGAATCATATATTTGAATGCAAAAGACAAAAATTATAGAAAGCAAAATCTACTACAGATTCCCAATCACTCCTAAAAGGGACGATTAGGCCTACAGCAGAGCAGGGTGCCCGGACGGGCCGCCCACCATTTGGGGCCTGATTTCGATACCAATCCACTTGGGATGGGTTAAAAATCCCTTACAAGGGGTTTTCGGCAAATTGGGTGGTATACTATGGTCAAATGTCGGGTTTTGGGCTCAAGATTCGCCCTTCCACTAGTCACCCAATGACCTCCCCTCTAAAAGAGATCAAGGATGTGAAGGGTACAAATCGCACTAGGGTGTATGGGGAAATAAAATGATAGCAGTTCGTTGCTCACAATTGCTCTGTCTTCCTCATTTGGTGTGGGAAAACCCACCAATTTATAGACTTGGAGGTCTCTTGGGGATGAGCATGCAGGGGCGCCACTTGGCAGCCATGCCCTTCCAGGGGAGGGAAGATTCCTCCCTGATTAGGGGCTTCATGACTGCCCCTGTAACAACCTCTAATGCTAAAAAATGCTCACCCATGCTCCCATGAAATGAAGGAGGCGTTAAGTGGTGGATCCGAGCTGCCATTTGTCAAGATTTGACTTTTTTCCCATCAAACCTGCAATTCACCCCACCCTAGAGTGAATTATGAATTCATCCCTAGGAGGAGTGAATCCCAATTTGAATTCATCCCTAGGTGGAACGAATATTGAGCAAAGTGCCTGAAGGTGCCAAATTGATTTTTGACCTTCCAAAACTACTATGAGAGTGGTTAGGACCACTGTTTGACCTCTAGGGGCTGCCATTGGGGCTGTGTGTGTCAATGAGATCAGTGTTTGCAGTCACATAATCGGATTGGTGCTATTTTGGTGTCTACACTGAGTGGACCTATTGAGTAGATTTGAGCAGGTTCTAAGTGGACTTGTTGAGAATATTTGAGTAGGTTCTGAGTGGACCTATTGAGAAGATTTATGCTATACCGACTAGACTGTGTTTAGTGTAGATTTGAGTGTGGACTTGTGCTAGACCGACTAGACTATGTTTAGTACAAGAGTTGAGCATATTTGTGCTAGACCGAATGAACTATGTTTAGTGCATATTTGAGTGAGATTGTTGAGAAGACTTGTGCTTGACCAACTGGACTATGTTTAGTGCAAGAGTTAAGCAGAGTTGTGCTAGACCGACTGGAGTGTGTTTAGTAAGTAATTGAGACAGAGCTTTGGAGGTGACAAAGTAGAGAGGACAATAGTCTCCAGTGGATAGAAGTCTATTAGCCAAAGCAATGAGGACAGGTATTTTGAGTGGGGACAAGAGTCTTGAAAAGTAGAACATGTATAATATAGAGTAGAATGTATGAGAAGACAACAAATAATGAAGCAAAAGGACAAGAGATCTTGTCAACATCAATGATAGCTGCAAATATAAATTTACATAAGTTATAGATAGAGAAAAACTCTTAGGTATGGGCTAGATTCTTGGATCCAATAAGACCCTTTCAGGTGTTAGAAATTAGAGAGAGAAGAAAAGTGGAAATAGTTCAAAAAATCTGAAAGGTTTTTCAAGATGTTTTTATTACCCATATCAAGCGAGAGGGAAATAGGATGGAAAATTATTTAGCAAAATGGGAAAACGAATTGGAGGAAGGACAATATATAGAATATCAAATAGAAAATTAGATAATTTGGTGCCAAAGAATCCAAGGGATGTGAGAGGTGGTACAAGCAGATAGAAGCCATGTTCATTATGCCAATAATGACTTCAAAACATCATGAAGATAGATGTATGGTCTACAAAATTTATATGACTGATAAAAAATGGAATTCAACTATGGTAATTTTGATGTGTATGGATAAATATTATGGTGGCCTCAGGTGATGTTTTTAACAAACACACCTATATATAATTTTTATGGATAATTTTTGAGCCAAGATGGATTGGAGGAGGATTTTCTTCTTCCTTTGTTTCCTGTCCAACTCATTTTACTTTATAACACAAATTATATAAATATAATATATTATTAAAAAAAAACAAAAATAAAATGAATAAACAAATATATATAATATTGATAAAGGTATTAAAATAATTTTAAATTGTAAAATATTAAAAAAAGTAAATTTATTTATTTTGATTACAATTATTCATGACCAACAATAAGGGATAACAAATTGGACTTCACAACCCTTCAAATTCACCTTTTATTTTATATTATCCTCTAATTTTGAAGCATTTAAAGAATAATTGTAATAATTATTATAATAATATGTACATATGAAAATAGAATGTTGAATATTACATTTCTATATTGATTAACTTATAATAATGTTAAATCTAGGAGTTTGTCTAGGATGGTTGAATGAGGTTTGTCTAGTTAAGAGTAGTTTTTTCCCAGGTTTCAATTATTGTGGTCTCCCTAGGATAAGCTTTCGAATATTTTCCATAACACTAACATTTTTGGTATGGTATGAGTGTGTAGCTCCATTGCCTACAATTTTTTTTTTTCGTATTTCCCCTTTGGATGAAAGGAAGGCTTATCTTCCTTATTATGGGATTTGTATTTTAATTGTCCTATTTTGATGACGGTGGTCTCTACTCTCTTGGGCATGTCAATGGAGGATACATTAATCATATCCAAATAAAAACTCAATTTCTCATTAATGTTTCCTATAAATATGTTTAGAAGGTTTGTTGGTGGAGGGACATATTGGAGTCTTTCCACCAATGCTTGCCATTTCATCAAGAAATTAAGTTCTTATATTTAGAGTATGTGAGCTGATATAGGTCACTACTCATGATATTTTCCTCAATATAGATAGAATTGTTTAACAACAATCTTGATAAAATCCCTTAATATTTTATGGGAATGTCTTAGAATTTGGTAGTCCCTTTCCAAGGCAGGATCATTAAGGCTATTGGAAAATATTTTGAGTAGCAATATCTCATCATAAGAAATATTGCTATAAGATATTCTAAACAACCTAGGGTGGTTTATGGGATATTACTTCCCTTTGTACATTTGAAACCTAAGAGATTCAAATTTGGGAGAAAAAGGTGACTAGCTACAAAAGAATCAAAGGGCTAGTTTTATGAGTCATCATAAGAGTACATTTTTCTAGAAGAAGACCCTTGTATTGTTGATATTTACTATTTTAATATCTATAATGGAGAGGTTAAAATTTGAATTTTATAATTAACCAAATTTGATGGTACAAAAGGAATATATTGAGAGACAAGATGCAGATAATTGACATAAGAATAGGATTGATACACTTGGGAATACATTATTGAGATTGGCATCATATGACTTACTCCAAAAATTATTTAAGTAGAAGGAATAAAAAATAAAGGATGAGAGATGTGGTATTAGGGTTTTGAGTAAATATTAGCTCATATTTATGATATTAGAATAAATTTTATTGATATGAATATTAGAAATTGGGATACTTTTTTTTTTTTGGTATAAGGTAGAGGTGGTTATAAGGTCCACAAACCTTTTACAAAGTCAAAATGGGCTGGTTCTAGCATCAAGCCCGTATAATCAAAATACAAAATGGATCTTTCTAAGACTCACATTAAGCCATACTTAGAGTCCACGGTCCTATACTTGTCGCTTGACTATTCAGGATAAAACAAAAACCAAACAACACCTAGCACTTACTAACACTAGGTTGCTGTATCTTGTACACTTGTCACCTCCCGAGGCCCCAACAAATGGGATGCCTTTTACGCCTAATTCCATCCGTCGGATTACTCATCATCAGCCCCTCCGATCTCCCGATGCTCTAACGGGTTTGATCTTAGCTCTTCTCTAGCGACCAACACCAATAGTTCTTGAGGGAAGTTATCCTTCCAAATTTGCATCTCCCCAACGAAAACTGCAATATTTGCCATTAGATCCGTCGCTTGGTTCCCTTCTCTGAAGGTGTGTTGGATTCGGGCATTAACCAAATGAGATTTATGAATCTTTGCTTCTAGGATAAGCTCCAATATGGTCCAGTTGGGGTCTTTATCCTCCTTAATTGCCTTGATTATATTAAGCGAATCCCCTTCAAAGATAACTTCCTTATAACCCTCAAGTCTGGCAATTCTCATTGCTTGCATGCAGGCTCGGGCTTCTGCAAAATGATTTGTTTGAGTTCCCAAAGGCTCTGCAAAGGCAAGGACCACTTTTCCTTCCTCATTTCTCAAAACTCCTCCTGCTCCTGCAACCCCCAGATTTCCTTTAGCTGCCCCGTCAAAATTAAACTTAACCCACTTTTGTGTGGGGGGTATCCACTTGACACCATCCCGTGGGTTGGTTGTAATGTCTAGGTCCGGAAGTTCCTCTCCCCAGTTTCGCAAAATCCTCCTTTCCCTTAGAGACATGGTCTCATTTTTGAAGAAGAAAGTTTTCCAGTTTTCTTTCAAAGCTATGATTATTTTATTGCCACATAACATGGGATCTTTCTTACGTCCTTTAAATACTCTCTTATTTCTCTCATTCCATATCCCCCATAAAAAATGGGGTAAGCTGAGCTTCAAGAGCCAAGTCAAAAGCTTTGCCGGAAGGGGAAGCCCATTGTATGCGAAGTCGGACATGCTATTTGGACAGACCCAATCTATATGAAATTTGGACGGGATCATTTGGAAGAGCTGTACAAGAAAAATCACAAGTTAGAAATATATGACTTACTGATTCTATTGCTTTCTCACACAAGATACATCGATTGATGAATTGGAAACCTCTCCTTTGCAGATTATCAGTTGTCAGGATCTTATTTTGAACTGCCAACCAAAAGAAGAAAGCTATTTTTGGGGTTAAATTATTTAACCAAATAACAGAAGTCGGAGTCCGGCCATTGAATCCTGAGTGGATTAACTTATAGGCGATTTTTATTGAATAGATCCCACTTGTAGTTTTGCCCCAAATCGCCTTGTCTCTTCCTCCCCAAGGAATGATCGGGAACACCCTTAAAGCATCATTGAGTTTGGTTAGGGCCACCTTCTCTTGCTCGACAGATTATGAAGCTGTGATTTTCTTCCAAGAAGAAGTTTCTGTGCTACAGCAATAAAATCCCCTACTTTTCCTCCCATTTCCTTCGAAAGTTTATGTTGGAGGACTTGAAGGTCTAAGTTATCTTTCAGAGGGGCCTCTTCCAACCACGGGTCTTTCCAAAAGTCCACTTGTCTTCCATTACCAATTCTCCATCTGATGCCTTTCCTGACTACCTCCCGACATTCGAGCAAACAATTCCAAAAATAGGATCCTCTAGGAAGATTATCAGCTTTCGGGAAGTCTCGATTATTTCCGATATATTTTGCCTTAAGAAGTTTTACCCATCCCAATTGATCATTATTGATAAATCTCCATACCTGTTTGCCAATCAGAGCTTGATTCAATTCTTTCATTCTCTTTAACCCCAGGCCCCACTGATCCTTGCTTGCACACAACTGATTCCATGCTACCAATGGAATTCTCTTTCTCTCCTTTGAACTGACCATAAGAAGTTGTGTTGAATTAGCTCCAATGTAGCTCGGACCTTTGCGGGCATTCTAAATAGAGACATGCGATAAATTGGAATGCTCCGTAAAGTAGTTTGAACTAATAAGGCTTTTCTGCGGAGTCGAGAAGGCTGCCCTTCCACCATGCTAACTTTTTGGAGATCCTGTCAATGGTCGAGTTCCACAAAGTAGCCTTCATTCTTCCTTCGAACATAGGCATGCCTAGATAAGTTCTTGGTAGAAGCTCCTTTCCACAACCGAAGAGGTTAGCTATTCTTTCCTCCCTCCCACCGGGCGTGTTAAAGAAATAGATGCTACTCTTCTTATAGTTTATGTCTTGTCTCCTTCTGTCTCATACTTGGTTAGAATTCTCTTCAACTTCCTAGCTTGAGGCACCGAGGCTTTGGACACAATGATTGTATCATCCACAAAGCTGTTGGTGAGACACCGGCCTGCTTGTTGAGGCTGGTTTAAAACCTTCCAATTGACCATCTGCCACCATTGCTTGAAATGTTCCTACCCAATGCTTCCGCTAAAATAATAAACAAGTATGGAGACAAAGGATCTCCTTGTCGCAACCCCCTTTCACTCTTAAAGTAACCTGAGGGTGACCCATTCACCATGACGAGAAAATCTTGTAGTAGAGATACAACTAAAAATCAACTTAATCCACTGAGGACAGAAACCAAACTTACCCAAAATCTTGGTGAGGAACCGCCATGAGACCCGGTCGTAGGCTTTATTCATATCAAGCTTTAGTAACATACATGCTTCCTTACTAGTCACCATTGAATGAATAACCTCATGAATTGTGATGATACCATCCAATATTTGTCGCCCTTTCACAAAGCCACCTTGGTTCATATCAATGATGAAAGGAAGGATAACCTTCAGCCTATTGGCGATTGTTTTTGTGAGAATCTTCATCAGAGTGTTACATAAACTGATAGGGCGAAAACTGGAAAATTCCATTGCTCCCACTAGTTTAGGGATGAGGACTAAAAAAGTAGCATTAACTCCTTCGGGATTTCCATGTCCTTTTGAGCCTCAATTATAGCTTCCACTACATCATTGCCTAGGATATCCCAAAACTTACGGAAGAAAGGCTGCGGGGAAGCCATCCGGTCTGGGGAGGCTGTTACCATCCATGTCAAAAACGACCTTCTTGATTTCCTCCTTTGTGAAAGGACTAAGTAAGAATCCATTAAGATTATCGATTCTGAGGGGTGGAATGGCTGCCAACGAGAGAGTCCTCTTCTTCAATAGTCGGATTTACATCTTCTAGCAACGATTTAAAGTACTCAACCGCTTCCCTCCTTATGTCTTCCATATCTTTGGTGTTAGACCCATCGGCCATCTTGATCTCCTTAATTTTGTTAGTACTCCTGTGGCGAAGAGTAGAGACATGGAAGAACTTTGTATTTCTGTCACCCTCCTTTAACCAACGCAGTCTGGATTTCTGCCTCCAAAAGGTTTCTTCAAATCCTAGCATCGTGTGGTATTCGGCTAACAGCTCCCTCTCCTGGTTTCTCAGATCCTCTGTAAGCTGCTC
Organism: Wollemia nobilis; assembly: GCA_028583015.1. NCBI lineage: Eukaryota > Viridiplantae > Streptophyta > Pinopsida > Araucariales > Araucariaceae > Wollemia > Wollemia nobilis. Next base: position 1,394,712 of record JAQPPZ010017244.1, read on the forward strand.
TGACTTCAACTTCTCCTGTAGTTCATTGATCTTGTCTTTTAGTTCTGCCTTTTTAACAAAAATATTGCCAAAGGAAGTTTTGTTCCACTCTCTAATGTTAGCCTTCACATTCCTTAGTTTACATGCCACTTGGGCCAGTTTCGAACCATTATACTTTTTGTCCCACCATTGGGCAACCGGATCCTTGAGATCCTGATGTTGGAACCACATAAGTTCGAATCGAAAGGGTCCGATGTATCTTTTCTTAGAGTCCTCCCCTGTTTCCCATAGAATTGGGTTGTGATCGGACCCGATTCTTGGGAGTGCTGTTAATGAAGAGTCCCCAAACCTCTCCGGGCATTATTGAGAAAGAAGAAACCTATCTAATCTTATCTGAATTTGGTTTTCCTTCAATCTTTTGTTAGACCATGTATAGGAGAATCTACGCGAGGTCCACATCCATCGGCTCATGTTGCTCAACAAAATCTCTAAACTCGTAGATATCGGCAGTTATTCTTTGAGAGCCCCCCAATTTATCTACGGGATTAAGGTAGCAATTGAAATCCCCATCCACAATCCAAGGGTAGTTGGGGACCGTCTCCCTCAATTCAGCTAGTTGACTCCAAAGAACCCTTCTCGGTCCACTGTCTAAGCTGGAGCATATACATTCGTTAAGATCCACTCTTCTGCGTGGTTTTATCCACACATAAGAGACAAATAAACCAACTAGACATCAGAATCACTCTACTATCAATCACATTTTTGTTCCACATAACCGGTAACCCTCCTGCTGTTCCAGTGGCCTCTTGGCCTACTACTTCAGCTTCTCGCCAAGTCCTATTCTTAAAAGGAATAACTCTACTCTCCTCCATTTTAGTTTCTTGCGGTAAAATCATATCCGGTTTGTGTTCTTGTCTAAGAGCATACAAAGCTCTTATTTTTGTGGGATTACTCCCACGAATATTCCATGAAAGAATCTTCATTTATGGGCTTTGGATCCTCGAGCCTTCGCCCCAAAGAGCAATACTGCTTGAGTGCCATCAGCCACTCCTCGCTCTGCTTCTTTACGCCTTAAGGCGGCATTGCTAGGTTTCCCTCTTCCTCCCGAACCATATCCCCATACATCCGCTCTAGGTTGAAGTTCCTTAGGATTCACTTGGCTTCTAGTAACCATCTTGGGTAGGTCGAGTCTTGGTATTTGGGGTAACAATTGGCTTTCCAGGTTAAGCTGGTCTTTTTGACAGTGGAGATGATTCCGTGCTCTTAGCTTCTTGATTAGTAGATTCTTTTTTCCCTGCTTTGGGGTTACACTGATCTTGGTGGTTCACCTCTTCCTCCTGAGTATCCTTGCCTGTATTATTAGTTTCCTGCTCCTTCCTCTGATTTTTCTCCTCTAAATCCTTCTCTTGAGTCTCCTCTACCTCAGATTCCACTTCTTGGCTGTCCATCGATCTCCCTTCAAATGATTTAATGCATCAAAACTGTTCTCCATTGGGATGTTGATCTCCTTGGAATTTCTTCCCATAAATTCCTCTACAGTACATGGGACCACTTCCACCGAGCCTCCATAGGCCTCCTGTATCACCCAATCAAACTTACTTTCCCCAAGGCATTGATCTATGGGGTTCTTTCCTTTGTTATTTGGCTCCGAGGCTTCTTTGTATCATCTTAGGAGCGGAGTTGAGCTTGAGGGTTCCCATCAAAGGGACCGGCTCCCATGTGAGAGGGTTTTGGGGCATAGGAATTTTTGGGAGGAGGGTTAAAACGTTGCCTCTTGCTTACAATAGGGCGAACAGGGGTCTACGATATTCGGATTTTGAGCTCCACGTCCTTGAGGCCCGGGTTGGGTAGGAATGGAGATCTGCGGGGGAGGGATATTATTGCGGGTTTGAGGATCGGTATTTTGGAGTGGGGAATTTGGTTCTTGGAAATGCAGTGGATACCCTGGTGCCCTACCTTCCCACAAACACTACACTTAAAAGACATATTTTCATATTCAAATACATGAGTATGAAGGCCAAACATAGACGACAAAATAATGGATTTAGGGAGCTCTTTACTCGGGTCCGCCAACACACACATGCGAGCGAGACGGGAGTCTTGTTTTGCTCAAGGTTGCGGGATCAATAGCTATTAGTTCTCCAATCTCTGTAGCTATCCCGGCCAATATTTGTTCGTTCCAGAAAAGCGGAGGTAATCCTGGCATCTTAACCCAAATAGGAGCCAAATCCGGAACCTGAGTCTAGGGGTTGAAATCGGGGGACCAACGCTTCAGATACAAGCCCCTTTTCCCAAAAAACCAAGGACCTCCTTGGAGAGTCCTTTCCATGTCCTGTTCACATTGAAATGTCACCAAAAGAAAACTCTTGGGTAAAGCCTTAATCATCATACCGGCCCTTGGCTGCCATTTTTGGATGGCCCATCTCCTTATGACTTCCAAGTCCGGCCTCACCCCCATAAATTTAGCCACCAAAGATGTTCTGCCCTCCATAGCCACATGCTGAGCTAAGGTATGCGAGACGTGCAACCTACCATTGACAGATTTTAGATTAAAACAAGAGTCGGATAATTTTTGCTTACCGCGAAGAGCATTAAGATATGAAGGTCTCCAGTTGCCAGGTTTCTCTTTGTCTCCTTCTTGGTTCTTCCTTTGATCTTGACGCATAGAGTCCTGGTCCCCCTCGGAGAAATCTTCAACCGCATCCGCCCAACGCCCTTGGACCGATTCCAACAGAACTTCCTTGTCCACATCCTCCGCACTGGGGGCTCGCTATCTCGCCGAGCCCCCACTGCCGCGTCTGCTGATCTGCCCTCTGAAGTCCCACACCTAGGGTTTGATGCCCCTAGACCTCTCGCTCCTCCTCCTTGCTGCTCCATCCGTCACAACTTGTTTGAAATTGGGATACTTGATAATACATCTATGTTAGAAATATAACTTGTGCCTACTTATTGATATATAGGACAAATCAAACTACCTAATAATTGTTATTTAATAAAAGGAAAATATGAATGACATTCCATAGAGGATGGGGGTTTTGTACCTCAACATCCACAAAAGTTTTGGTGGTAGGTGGATTAGAATCAATGAAATTAGACATTGATGGATAAAATTTTGTATTTAATAATTCAAAGGATAGATTCACTTGATTAAAATATTAATGGTTAGAGATAGGATATTAGGGATGGTGCAAGAGTGAAACCCCCCTATAAAGATATATAGGACATCATGACCTTACCAAAGGAAAGATTCCACAACATTTGTATGTTTATGTAAGAATAAACCCATGTGATTAGCAGATTTAAAAACCATTATCTCTTCATCAATATGTATAGGGGTTAGAGAAGCTAAGTGGAGAGAATACTCATCTTCTTATTTAGAATTTGGGTTCTCAAAGGTGTGTTTGTCGTTAGGACCTTTCATCAAAGATTCAAGGTTGGTGGCCAAATGATGAGTGACCATATGGGTTAAGTAGTGTCTCTTGGCCATGGGTTGGAGGGAAGGAGGGATTCAATTAATTTGTTTAAAGAGTTGATTAAAGAGGAAAGTGAATATGTATTAGAAACCTTGTATCTTTCTACCTTGATATATCAAATCTAACGTATATATGTAAAGGACCTACTTATAGTCCAAAGATCCCTATATACTTGACTACACTCTATATACTTGGTATGTGAGGAAAATATAGTACTTGGGATACCAATGGTATATGGAATTGATTGCTTGAATATATGGTCAAGACGATATGTGAGGAGTAATAGTATACCTCCTAACTCCCACTAGCCTACTATAATATATTCCTTGTTGTTAGAGTTAAAGTGCACTATGCCTTCACCTTGAAACTTGTCAGTTTCTCTTGACAAGTGTCATGTGTTGAATATAGGATTATGCCTATATATTGTAACCATTTTTATCAATAATATCAATCCCATCAGTTTCAGTCTCAAAACTTGATAGGTGTAAGTATGTGTGAGACCCTATATGGGCAGTTGATATCTAACACTTGTTATATTCCTAATATAAGCTTAGTGGATCATATGAAAGTTACTTAAAAAATCATGAAGACCCTTAGTATAACCAACAATTTATTATATTTTTATTATCTAGGTTAATATGATTTAATCTAAACAAACAAGATTATATGATATTGATTAAAGTTTTATAAATTGTAATTTGATAAAGGCATAGCTTAGAAAAATAATATATTGGGACTTGTGGTCATGTTCACATTAGTTTCACAAAAAATATGGAGAGGAAAAAAGAAAATCTATCATGAAGAACATCTTAGTGAATTTTTTTTACAAGGATTAATTAACGCACTAAGAAACCTAATAAATTGAACATTGTTAAGGAATAACCATATTGAGTTCATTATCACTACAGTCAACACTCAACTGGATAGGAGTGGCCAACTTCTGGTAATTCCTAAGGTTCACTCTTTTAACCTAATTGTTAGAAAAGATGTCATAAGTGCCTCTCCCATTTTCCTACACTACCTTGTATGGGATAACTTGACCATAGCATGAGGTTACACTTTAAGGTCCATACTTCTTAAGGTGATGCCTATCCCCTAATCCTACATAGCATTTATGTAAAATTAATATGGCGTAATATATTTTAAGCTATGGATAATTTGCATGAACTTTATATTTGATGGATTAGTTGAAGATAACATAATTTATCCTAATATACTTCATTGTCTAAGCTTAAACCTAATCTAGCCCTAAAACATATACAAATGCAAAAAATAAGGAATAATACAAATATTCATTACTTTTGATGAGGAAGGAAATATTGGAACCATTTACTGCATCCATAGGATTCGATTGTCACGCTACAAGAAATTATTTGAAACCAATGAGCTATAATAGGCTATGGTCAACTTGCCACTTTATTCTATTTTATATGAAATATTGCTAAGGAAAAACTACAAAATGGGTAAGGAAACCCCAACGATAATTTACGATATACACTAATTACATACTCCATATTAGATTACACTAGATGTATTGAAAATGATCAAGCAAGAAAACAACCATTGTTATGACTTATGTAGATAGGTTCCTAGATTCATTGGGTTGTTATAGCAATTTAATAACATAAAGGATATGAAAATAAATAATGGAGGAAAGATAAATTGGCACTCTTAGACTTATTAGAATATCGTAATAAAACTAAAAGTTGACCAATGAGATAAATGTATGCAATGCATTCAAATAATGTAATCCATTACATAGTAACACATCCATCTAACACAAAGAAATAACAGAAAAAAGACTTAGAATTGTATTGATTTAAAATGTCATTGCATGCAGAGTAAGCAAGAAGCTTTTAAACTCTGTTTCTCTCAAAAATTATCAATACAATGAAGATATTTTGTTCAAATAATGTAACATAAATCTCCTACTCTCCTTGTTCCAATTAGGTAATAGTAGAGTCTCCAAATATTTGACTCAATAGATCTAGAAATATTCTCAGCTTCTTGAGTACTTTCCTATAAAAATCCTACAAAGAAAGAGGAAGAAAGAATAATGAATAAGAAAAATAGGCACGGAAAGGAGACACAACAATATAACTCTAAAGGACACTCAAGTATACCTCTTAGAAAAATTTGCTATCTCTAATACTTGACGATGATTTTGAACTTGGGCGTTTCTTCTTATAGGTTGGGTTCTTGAATCTATTATTCTTGGCCTGATCTTGGCCTTGCACTTGTACCTTTTTGGGTTGATCTTCCATGTGTGCTATCTAGCTGGCGTGGCTCTGAATTGACTGTTATAGTTTGCTCTTGGTTTGAAGGGAGCTTTTATGCTGCAAAGAGTTGGCATACTTGTTTTTCTTCTTCTGCTCATTTAAACAAAGGATTTATACTTAGATACAATTTATTTTCTTCTGCTTGTCTTGGTCATTCTGATATGTTGTTTGAGATCGACCAGACTGATAATGTTAAATCTTGACAAAATATGGAGGGGGACCTGATGTAATGATGAAGAGAAGATGTGGTGCGATAGTGGCAAATATATGAAATGGTACATATTATATGATGGTATGAAGGGAGAAAATAGAAAATGGGATGGCTTTGCATAATGGATGGTGTTGAAATGGTGTTGTGTGGGGAGGATAACCCGGGTGGTTAAGAGAGAATACCAAAAAGTAGGGGGGCAGTGATAAGTAGGAGGAATGTGGGAATGAAAAACAAATTCTAGAAGACATTATATGCTGCTTCCATAACTATACTCTGTTAGAGTGTTTTCCTTGTAACTATATTTTATCGAAGAGCAAAGTAGAAGATTTTTTGTAAGTCGAAACTATGTTTCTCTTATCACACGCTTTCTTCATCTTAAGAATTTGTAGAATAGAAAATGAATGCTTTCATATTATTTGAACTCCATTGTTTTTATCACTAATGCCTTTTAGATACCCTTTACTGTATTTATTTATAGGCTATGAGCTTTGGTTATGAAATTGCTTTGAACGAGATTATTTTATTATTTTGGGTAGTATGCTATCATTCTCAGTGGATACGCATGATTCTATTATGTGCTTGAGCATTAGTTTTTTTCTTCTGATCAGTATACCTTAGCCTTATCCTAGTACTATTTATGGGATTTGTTTTGATCATTTGAATATTTCCTTCCTTGGTTATCATTTGAATTTATGATTTTTGTGTACTATTCGCTCGACTCTGTTGCTCATTGTAGTGCTCTTCGTTAAACATATATCCTCGTGAATGAGTCATCCCTTTGCTCCTTGCTTTGTTATTGGATTTTGTCATGTTGTGAAATGGTCATTATTTTTTTGAAGTTAGACCGTCATTTTTATTCTTTGGAAAAGGTACTTTTTGAATCTTTTGATTCGTGATCATCATTGGTCCCGTTAAATTATAATGGTTGTGGGATGGAATATGCTTCATATGCTTTCTCTTAATATTTCTAGACCTACAAGGAATTTAGCTTCCAAAATATTGAAGGCATAGGTTAGGGGTGATTTTGCTCTTTAAATTTAATCAAGATTTCAAACTTTATTTAACATTGGTTATTAAAATATTAATCGAGGAGTTATTAACCATGTTAAAAGCATAGTCCTTGATATTCGGGTTACCTCGCTAGTAGCTTACCATAAAATTAGATTTTTGAAAAAGCACAACCATCTGATCGTCTGTACATACCTCAGGTTACCTTGATTCATTTTCGGGCTTTAATCACCTTTGATAACCATGAACGAGTGTATCCATCTGATCAGATTGGACATGACTGTGGCCGTAGATTTTATTTACTTCAATTTGTCTTCTGAGTGTAGCACTACCATTGGATATTGATTAGTTTGAGTACAACCATTGATATATCTTTGATATTTTATAAAACTCTAATTAGATGGTGACCATCGGATCTAAGCGTGTTAAAACATTGTCGTTGATTTCTTTTTATTCTTCAATTACTCTTGATAGAATCTCCACCATTGGATTTATCTAACGCATTCATAGCCATCGATATATTTCGAGTATTTTACTCATTGACCTTTACGTCACTTTTATTAATTCGTGATCATCGGATCCATGAAGGATTGAACACATCCATCGATATATTTTGCATATGACTTGTTCCTTAAGAGAACCGTAACCTTCATATTGAAATAAATATATCAAGATTGTTGATCTAATTTGGCTTGCTTTTTGAAAGAGCTTTCCTTAATCTTTGATCACCTTCCTTTAGCACAGAACCGTTGGATTTTTTGGGATTTCTCGTGATTGTCAAATCTAATGGGACTTGTGGTCACCTTAACTTTGGGTATGAGTGGGAACACTTTAAAGGTTATCCATCTTGTATCCTGTGGCATAATTGATTTATATTTAGTAAAAATGCCTCCATTGATCTTATTTATTCTTCTTTTCGTTGAAACAATCGCTACCATTGGATTATCTCAGGAGGGGATGTAATCATTGATTTTAATTAGATCTATGTGTAATCTCAGTTATATTTGGTAGTCTGAGGTGAAAGCATATTTGTTGGATATTTATCAGATGAAGCACAGCCATTGGATCTTCTATAACTTATTCTATTGTTTTGACTTTGACTCGTTCACTGCCATTAGATTTGGTTGATTGCTTTAGTAGCAATCAATTTTTTCCAACCTGCGGGGTTAGTTTCAAAATAAATGCAACCATTAGATCTAAACATAGGCCTATCACCACCCTTGGATTTGTCGAAGGCACTTAAAATTTAATCAAGGTTTTACTCATTATACTTAGGATTAAAATTCAACTTATCGAATAGAGCATGGTCTTTGGATCCTCATCTTGGTGGAGCACTGCCATCATATTTGCTTAATCAAAGGGGGCATGTTTTCAAATTTAACCATGGGTTCGATACTTTATGCTAATCCATTTAATTATAACATTACCTTTTGTCCTGGTCGATTTATCTCCCGATTGGTTTATTACAGTGCCTTCATTCGATTAAGGAGGATTTGAGCACCACCTTTGGATTTGCACAAGGTGCTAGATTTTTAATGAAAGGTGGCGCATAACCTCAAGATTTTATTCAAAATTATAATTCTAGCCTTTGGTTTATTTTATTTTCAGACCACGATACTTTATTTTTAGAACTTTATTAATCTCTTTTTAATGATATAGGGTTTGATGATCATATTTTTGACTTAGTTCCAAAAAGTGATTGTTATTTTAAGAGACAAAAACCTTGCTTTTTAAGAGTTGGGTTTATTAAAATGTTGACCTTTGCAAGCCCTTTTAAGATAGAACAATATTTAAAAGTGCACATATTAGCAATGGCTAAGGTTAAACTCACCCCTAAAACATATGAAAATCAACTTTTCAAATGTTGAGTCAAATTTGGTTCCAAAATAAGCTCTTATTGGGACAATATGCTAAAAATGTGAAGCACTTGAGAATTCCAGAATCTCGTGCTTTTACTACACTTATTTGAGCAGGATCAAATACCAACATATATGTTTAAATCATAAATCAAGATACACTCCTAAAAGTTAAAATATTCACCTTGAAAAAATAAAAACATGACATCAAGGAAGCAGAGCATAAAACTGTTAATCCTCTTTGACAATTTGAATTTGAAGATCAGAATTATAAATCTAGAGTGGGCTCGCGGTCTATTGTTATGATTTTTCCTATAATATCATAAAATATGATTGTCCCTAATATTTCAGAGTTCTCTGTTCCATCATGATTTAGCCCAAGTGTGTGTTTAGTGCATTAATTTCCAATTCCTTGGCCTTTCAGGACTTTATTATTCTTGGAGAATGATTAAAGCTTAATAGAATTTTCACTCTTTTTAAAAAATTTTCACCATGTACAGGGCTCCACTGCCAGTCAAGCGTCTATAGCCCCGATGGAGATGTAATTGATCCCATATGATCTTACCCTACTTCCAACCAGGCATCTATAGCCCCAGTAGAGATTTACCAACATATCTCAGACATTGACTCAATTTGCTATGTTTTTTAATTTTCTTCCTCTTGTGAGAAATATTGATATATAAGCAAATTGTGCAAGGAGTTTACCTGAGTTGAGGATCATTTTATGGTTAAAAGGATAGAGTGTAATGATTTTTAGCTTTAACCATTTTTCAAAACTAACTTTGCCCCTTGGACTTTGAAATTTCTTATAATTGTGTGTATAAAGTGAGGTTTTATCAAGATGGACCAACTACTCTGATTTACTATGTTTTGTATCAATACCACATGATATTAATAGAAAAGCTCAAGTTAATAGTTTGCAAACCTGCTCATGTACTTATAATAAATTTCTTCTAATTCTATTTGTTTTTTCAAGAATCAACAATCAAAGGATATTCTTCTCCTTGATGATAGTCATGAAAACAAAAGCGACAGAGAAATTAAATCAACAAAACATGAAATAAAATGCCAAAAACAAACCTCTCTATTTTATTATTATTATTATTATTATTTATATTATTATATATTTATTATATCACCTTTTGTTTACCCCATGGTAGGGGTTATAGACTTTGAGGTGTATACCATTAATAGGGATTTTCATAAGGTCTCCTTCTAATGTTTGTAACTTGTAGGTATTCTGACCAACCACCTAGGCTATTTGGTAAGGACCAATCCATTTGGGCTCAAGTTTCCCTTTTTCCCCATGTTTATCATTTTTAGGATCCCAGTATAATACTATGTCACCTTCCAAGAATGGAGTACCTTTTACTTTTTTGTTAAATGATTTCATAGTTTTCTGAGTTTGATCAATCATTCTGTTTAATGTTTCCCTCCTTTGTTCTTGTAAGTAAACAATTTGGTCTAATCTTCTCTATAGTGCATCATGATCTTGTAATAATAGGGATAATGCATATTTTTCAACACTAGTGGGTAATAAGGCCTTTTCCCCATATACCATTTCAAAGGGAGTCCTGCCTATATTTCTTTTTATAGACAACCTATCTACCCAAAGAGCAAATTTCAATTGACTATCCCATGCCCTTTTGTTTTTACCCAATGATATTTTAATTCTGGTTATTATATTTTTATTGGATGACTCAACAAGACCATTTCCTTGGGGGTAATAATTAGCAGACTGGGAAAGTTCAATTCCATATTTAGCACAAAAATCTATCATTTCATATGAAATAAAATATGGTCCATTATCTGTTACTAGTTTATGAGGAACTCCAAACCTGGTCAAAATATTCTCTTCCAAAAATTTGATAATGGTGGTGGATGTGGATGAGCTTAGAGAAGCTGCTTCCACCCATTTGGTGAAGTAATATATTGCAGTTATGATCCACTTGTGCTGGCCTGATGAATTTGGATTGATATCTCCAATTAAATCAATGCCCCATTGGGTGAATGGTGCTTCAATGATTACTGGTTTGAGAGGCATGGCTGCTAGCTTCTTCTTTCCTACAAAAACCTGGCAGTTATGATAGTTCCTAACATATTTATATACATATTTAAAAAGGGAAGGCCAATAATATCCCACTCTCATAATTTTATTAGTTGTGGCTTTTGGAGCAAAATGTCCCCCACAGAAACCATCATGAAATTCATTAATTATTTTTGGGACTTCACTTTCATATAAACAGACTAATAATACTCCATCAGGGTGTTTCCAGTACAACACACCATCCTGTATATAATATTTCTAGGCTTGAAGCTTGACTGACCTCATTCTATTTGCTGACATATCTTCAGGGAATGATAGGGTTTGTAAGTATGACAAAATTTCCTCATACCATTTGTATTCGGTATTATTGATTCTTCTAACATCATATGCTTCATCTATTATGATAACATTATCAAATCCTTCTTCTTCTTTGTTGGCCAACAATTTAGCCAAACCTTACCCTTTGACAATTTTAACTATTTTGAATTCAACATCATACTGTAGAAGCTTTACCATCCATCTTGCTGGTCTTCCTAATGGCTCTGATTGAGTAAACATATCTTTTATTGCTATAAAAGGGATACAACAGTAAACTTTATTTGAGCCAAATATACCTTTGTAGTGTTCTAAATATTGGATGACTGCATAAGCATGTTTCTCTAGCAAGGTGTATTTAAGATGTGCTCCTTTAAGACCTGAACTCATGAAGGCTATTGGCATTTCATTATTTTCATCATATTTCTATGAAAGAACTACAACAATGGAGTTTTTAGATGCATAAGAGTAGATATTAAAATATTTAGAATAATCAGGGCAACTTAGGGTTGGAGTGGTTGATATGGCTTCTTTGATCTTGTTAAATGCTTCCATATTTTCTATTGTCCATTTTATTTCTCCAGTTTTCTTAACCATGTCATTTATAGGTTTGGTCATCTCTGCAAAATTTGGGACGAATCTTCTGACAAAATTTATCTTACCAAAGAATGACCTAACTCCTTTTAAGTTCTTGGGAGGAGGAATTTTGGTAATAGCCTCTATTATTTCTGGATCAATGCTTATTCCTTTTTCTGAGACTATATGACCTAATAATTTTCCTTGAGTTGTCTTGAATATGCATTTCTTGGGATTCAAAGATATTCCAAATTCTTTGCAGCGAGAAAAAACTAAACAAAATTTTCCAAAGGGGTTTTCGGATTTTTAAAAAAAAAAAAAAAAAAAAAAAAAAAAAAAAAAAAAATTTTTGAACATTAATCCTTTGAAGGCAAAGTCCATTGCTCTCTGAAAAGTAGCACCTGCATTCATCAATCCAAAAGGTATCCTTAAATATTCAAATGTACCCCATGGTGTAGTGAAGGTTGTCTTATGTCTGTCTTCAAGATTAATCTGGATTTGATTGTATCTAGAAAAACCATCCAACAAGGACAATCTGGATGAACCTACTACTGCTTGTAGTAGTTGTTCCATATTAGGCAATGGGTAATTATCTTTTAATGAACTTTTGTTTAAATTTCTGAAGTCAACACAGAGTCTAATATCACCATTATTTTTTTTGACTGGTACTAAGTTGGATATCCAAGAAGAAAATCTTACCTTTCTGATTATTTTGGAATCCAACAATTTTTGTACCTCTTTTTGCATTATTGGGTGTAGAGTCGGGTTATATTTCCTTTGTTTTTGTCTGAATGGCTTGGAATCTTCCTTCAAGGGTATTATGTGTGTCATTACATCTGTCTTGAAGGTTTTTAAGTCTTCATAAGTCCAAGCAAAATGTTCCTTATTTTTCTTTAAGAAACTGATGTATCCAACCTTTTCTTTAGCTAGCAAAGTTGTGTCTATCTTGACTATTTTGGGCTCTTTCATTGAACCAATGTTAATGTTTTTAGGTATCACTTCTTTAAGTAAAGGCTTGTAAGCTTTGTCAAAATCATCAAACAAACTTTCTAGGGAGACCAGTCCTTTGGGTATTCTATTTGTTTTCAGTTGGATTACTTCTATTGGTTCACCTATCTGGTCTTTTAGCTGATCTTCATATTTTTCATCACAAATTATGTCTGCATATTGATTTTGCAGAGTCATGAAATCTCTAATGTCTACATCATCTTGAAAAACCTGTAGGTAAACTATGTTATCTGGCACAGAAGGCTTATAAACTAAAATGGTTGGGAATCTATCCATATATTTTGTGGTTATGTCTAGATGATCTAGGCCTGAGGCATTTACAGCTAAAAGATCTGCAACATGATTTTGTTCTCTTGGAATAAAAGAAATATTGAAGGCTAAAAACTTTTCAATTTCTTCTAGTACTGCATTCTTGTATTGTTTTAACCTAGGATGCTTGGTCTGATATTTTCCTTTGATTTGTTGTATAATCAATTCTGCATCCCCTATTACAATTAAGTAATTAATGCCTAGTTCTTTTGCTTTCCTCAATCCTAGCAATAAGGCTTCGTATTCAGCTACATTATTTGTGCAAGGGAATTCTAGTCTGTAAGGAATACCAAGGTAATTTCCTTTTATATCAGTCAAATTAATTCCTGCACCTGCTCCATATTGGGATTTAGCTCCATCAAAAGACATAGTCCACATTTCTTGAGTTAAAACTCTATCTGATTCGGCATCAACCAATTTCATAACTTTTGGGTCCATGTTCTTTGCTTTTGGAACTTCTGCTATGAATGGGTTATGCCATATTGAATAAACTCCCATCCCTCTTTCTTCTACAAAATTTACCAAGTTTACCATTGTTTCATCTATTTTAATCAACTCTACGGAATATTTATTGAATGGTTCTCTACGCAGAGTCACATTTTCCTTGTTTGACATTGGGATGGTTGCATAAGACCAGTCTAGTTGAATTGAACCTCCTAGTTGTTCAGCCCAATGTCTGCTTAGTAATAATGAGAAAAATGGGTCAACATCCACTACAACAACATCCATTACTATGACCTTTTTAGGGTGTTGATCTAGGAAAACCAATAATCCAGTTATCACCCCTACACAAGGCACTTGTCTGCTATCCATGACTGAAACAGGGGCAGAATATCTAGTACATATTAACCCCATTTGATCAACTATCATTTTGGGCATAATGTTATGAGAAGCTCCACTATCTAACATACAGTTGTGGATAACATACCTTTCTCCTTCATATGAATTATACCTTAGTGATACATAGAAGGGTCTAACAGAAGAGGGTGACCTTGTGTCATGTTGATCTTTCCTAGAAACATGACATGTTGGGTCTTCTTTTTGTTCAACTAACCCGAATGCTCTACAGACTTGTTCTCTATATTGTTGTACTTTCATAAGTTCACCAAATGTGATGTTGACATTTTGTTTGTTGAGTTTTGTCCCAACATCAAATTCAATATTTTTAATGTCCAATGGTTTGTTGCTTTCTTCTTTGAGTGTTTCCTCCTCTACTTCAATAATCTCAGGGATTATTATTTTAGGGGTTTTATCAACTCTCTCTCTATTAGCACTTTTGTTGATGAAAGGTTGCTTCTTGATTTCACTAGTGGGAGTTGTTCCTGTCCTTTTAGGGACTGTTATGTTCCTTAAGTTCAGAACATGGGTTGCTTCCAATTCTTCCACTTCTTGAATAATAAGAGTTATCTTACCTTGTTTCATCTTGTCATATCTTGACTCATGTGGTTTTTGCAATATTTTGGTACCTTTTGCTACAATAATTTGAGGATAATGATTTGAAGCATATTTTTCCATATTTTCTTCAAACAACCTTTCCCTAGACTCATCTTCTAGAGACCAACAAGCATTAATTCTTATATCTCCCTCTGAATCATCATGTAAATCTATATTGTGTGGATCACTTAGGTGAATTCCACATGCATCAGGGTTATGAGGTGCATCACAAGTAGAGCAATAATAAGGAAATCCTTCTGCTATATTGACAGATGGTATAGGATTGGGAACATTATTTTGTTCTCTATCAGTTTCTCTATTTTTCTAGTTACTGTTTCCATTATTCCTATTTTTGTTTCCTTCTTCAGGGCCATTATTGTTTACCCAATTTTTGTTGAAGTTTTTCTTAAAAGGAGGGTGATTATCAACATGTGTTCACTCTGTCTGTGATGTCTCACCGCTATTACCATTATTTATTTCAATTCTTGCTAACTTGTTGCTCATAGTGTTGAACATCTCAGTCATTTGATTTGTTAGTTTTTCCATTGGATCTATTTCAGTTCTCCTTTGCAAATCAAATGCTACCCTTTTGGGCTTTCTTTTAGGTATGTTAGCTTCTAGAGAGTAAGGCTTCATATTACCACTATCCAACATGTTTCTTTTGATGTCTATTGCTTTTTCCATGCATTCATCTATAGTGTTAGCTTGTTCTTGCCTTAACTCATAATTAAATTCTCCTTGGAAAGCATTTTTATAAAAGCATATTGACTGAATGTCACTAGGTCTAAGGTTGGCAGGGATTTTGTTTTTGGTTTTTGAAAACCTTCTGTTAAAGTCACTAACAACCTCATTTTCCTTTTTCTTCATAGTGGCTAACTCAGTTAACAGGGACTATTCATTTTTTCTCTCTCCAAATTTCTTTAAGAACACAACTTCCATCTTGGTGAAATCTAGAATATCATTATCTGGAAGGGAATTGAACCACTC
The DNA here is from genome assembly GCA_028583015.1 of Wollemia nobilis. Lineage (NCBI taxonomy): Eukaryota > Viridiplantae > Streptophyta > Pinopsida > Araucariales > Araucariaceae > Wollemia > Wollemia nobilis. Next base: position 1,410,194 of record JAQPPZ010017244.1, read on the forward strand.
CCTGGCATATTTTTCCAGAGTTTGTAAAAAAAGTCTCAGGACTACATCTTCATGTTCTACTTCCAGACTATCCATTGCATACAAGAAGCTTTTGATGTGATCTTCCCCAGTTATTGCATTATTTCCTAGGAATTTAGGAAGGTACTTATGGGATTTATTGGGTAAGGCATTCAAATTTTGAGGTAACACAAAGGGTCTGTATCTATTGGTCCTCCATAAGTGGACATTAGCCTGATTTTGTTGATTTTTTTGGTTTTTTTGAGCCATTGTTACTGTAGGTTTTAAATTTCTAGCAATAATGCCTACAAGAATATGAGTTTGGGTCACCTGAGTATGATCTAAAGAACAAAATATAGAGCTAGGTAACTGATATGATCCTAATGTATTTTCAAAATAAACATTCAATATTTCATCTACAACAATACTATCTTGTATTCTATCTTTCCTTACGTACCTCTTACCACTAGAATTTGATTTACTATTATAAGCAATATTCTTAAAAAGTGGAGTTTTCTTATTATGTATAAATACCTCTGGATTCTTGAGTTCCAAGAATAGCTCCTTACCGCTTCTCCTGTAGTGTACACCAGCACATTCTCTCTTTCCTTTTTTATTTTTATCTTTTGGGTTCGTTCAGACAGAGTCGCCAACATCGAGGATGTAGAAAGAACAATATATGCTTTATCAAGAATGCTTGATATTTAACACTCAGCCTCACAAGAGATGGTTCTTGGGATAATTCAAGAAAATCAGAGGGATTTTCCAAGAAAATAAAGAAACGTAAAATAAAACTTCAAAATTGAAAACCATGGGTAAAATAAATAACGTACAAATCATAGAAAATCAAAGCATTAGTTCTTTATTCCTATTGGCTACTCATTTTTTTTTAAATAATGTCATTGTTTAAGTCAAAGAAACTATTGGTGTCAGTTTGAATTGCTAGAAAAATTTATCGTGAAATCCAGGTCTAAACTCATGAAGACTTTATCCTCGAAAACGGTGCCAAAAAACTGTTGGAACCATTTCTTGCATCCATAGGATTCGATTGTCACACTACAAGAAATCGTTTGAAACCAACGAGCTATTACAGGCTCTGGTCAACCTACCACTTTATTCTGTTTAATACGAAATATTGCTAAGGAGAAACTACAGAATGGGTAAGGAAACCCCAATGGTAATTTATGATATTACACTGATTACACGCTCCATATTAGATTACACTAGATGTATTAAAAATGATCAAGCAAGAAAACAACCATTGTTATGCCTTATGTAGACCGGTGCCTAGATTCATTGGGTTGTTATAGCAATTTAACAACATAAATGATATGAACAGAGAGAATGGAGGAAAGAGAAATTGGTGCTCTTAGACTTATTTGAATATCGTAATAAAACTAAAATTTGACCAATGAGAGAAATGTACGCAATGCATTCAAATAATGTAATCCATTACATAGTAACACATCCATCTGACACAAAGAAATAATAGGAAAAAGACTCATAATTGTATTGATTTAAAATGTCATTACATGTAGAGTAAGCAAGAAGCTTTTAAACTCTATTTCTCTAAAAAATTATCAATACAATGAAGATATTATGTTCAAATAATGTAACATAAATCTCCTACTCTCCTTGTTCCAATTAGGTAACAGTAGAGTCTCCAAATATTTGACTCAATAGGTCTAGAAATATTCTCAGCTTCTTGAGTACTTTCCTATCAAAATCCTGCACATAACGGGGAAGAAAGAAGAATGAATAAGAAAAATAGACACAGAAAGGAGATACAACAATACAACTCTAAAGGGCACTCAAGTATACCTCTTAGAAAAATTTGCTATCTCTAATGCTTGATGATGATTCTAAACCTGGGCACTTCTTCTTATAGGTTGGGTTCTTGAATCTGTTATTCTTGGCCTGATCTTGACCTTACACTTGTCCCTTTCTAGGTTGATCTTCCCTGTGTGCTATCTAGTTGGTGTGGCTCTGAATTGACTGTTACAATTTTCTCTTGGTTTGAAGGGAGTTTTTACATTGCAAAGAGTTGGCATACTTGTTTTTATTCTTTCGCTCATTTAAAAAAAGGATTTATACTTAGATACAATTTATTTTCTTATGCTTGTCTTGGTCATTCTAATATGCTTTTTGAGATCGACCAGACTGATAACGTGAAATCTTGATGAAAGACGAAGGGGGACCCAACATGATGGTGAAGAGAAGAGGTGGTGCACTAGTGGAAAATAGATATAATGGCACAAATTACATGATGGGATGAAGGGAGAAAAGAGGAAAGGGGATGGCTTCACACAATGGATGGTGGTGAGATGGCACTGTGTGGGGAGGATGACCCGGGTGGTTAAGAGAGAATACCTAGAAGTAGGGGGGCAGTGATAAGTAGGAGGAAGGTGGGAATGGAAAACAAGGTCTGGAAGGCACTATATGTTGCTTCCATAACTATACTCCATCAGAGTGTTTTCCTTGTAACTATATTCCGTCGAAGCATGGAGTAGAAGACTTTTCGTAAGTCGAAACCATGTTTCTCTTATCACGTGCTTTCTTCATCTTAAGAATTTGTAGAACAGAAAATGAATGCTTTCATATTCTTTGAACTCCATTGTTTTTCTCACTGATGCCCTTTAGCTACCCTTTACTATCTTTATTTATAAGCTATGAGCTTTGGTTATGAATTTTCTTTGAACGAGATTATTTTATTCTTTCGCCTAGTATGCTATCATTCTCAGTGGATATGCATGATCTGATTGCATGCTTGAGCATCAATTTTTGTCTTCTGATCAGTCTACCTTAGCCTTATCCTGGTACTATTTGTGGATTTTATTTTGATTGTTCGAATCTTTCCTTCCTTGGTTATCATTTGAATTATGATTTTTGTATACTATTCGCTTGAATCTATTGTAATTTTTGCTCATCATAGTGGTCTTAGTTCAGCATATATCCTCATGAATGAGTGACACCTTTTATCCTTGCTTTGGTACTTGCTTCTGGCATGCTGTGAAATGGTCATCCTTTTTCTGGGAGTTAGATCATCAATTTTATTCTTTGGAACATGTACTTGCTAAATCTATCGATTCGTGATCATCATTGGTTTTGTTAACTTATAATGGTTGTGGGATGGGATATGCTTCATATGCTTGCTCTTAATATTTCTAGACCTGCAAGGACATTAGCTTCCAAAATATTGAAGGCATAAGTTAGGGGTGATTAGGCTCTTTAAATTTAATCGAGATTTCAAACTTTATTTAATACTGGTTATTAAAATATTAATTGGGGAGTTATTAACAATGTTAAAAACATAGTTCTTAATATTCGGGTTACCTTTCTAGTGGCTTGCCATCAAATCATATGTTTGACCAAGTGCAACCGTCTGATCATCTATACATACCTCAGGTTACATTGATTAATTTCTAGGCTTTAATCACCGTTGATGACCATGAATGAGTGTATCCATCCGATCAAATTGGACATGACTGCATCCATAGATTTTATTTACCTTGATTTGTCTTCTAAGGATAGTATTGTCATTGGATCTCAGATAGCTTTAGTACGGTCATTGATATATCTTTGGTCATTTATAAAACTCTGATTAGATGGTGACCATCAGATCTAGGTGTGTTAAAATGTTATCATTGATTTATTTTTATTCTTCAATTGCTCTTGATAGAATCTCTGCCATTGGATTCAGCTAACGTGTTCATAGTCATCGATCTATTTTGAGCCTTTTGACTCATCAACCTTTACATCACTTTGATTAATTTATGACCGTTGGATCCATGAAGGATTAAACACATCCATCGATCTCTTTTGCATATGACTTGTTCTTTGAGTGAACCACAACCGTTAGATTGACATAAATATATCATTGTCCTTGATCTGATTTGGCTTGCTTTTTTAAAGAGCTTTCCTTAATCTTTGATCACCTTCCTTTAGCATAGAACCATTGGATTTGCTAGGCTTTCCCGTTATTATCAGATCTAATGGGACTGGTGGTCACCTTAACTTTGGGCATGAGTGGAAATATTTTAAAGGTCATCCTTATTATGTCCTACAACATCGTTGATTTATCTCTAGCGATGGTGCCTCTATTGATCTTATTTATTCTTATTTTAGTTGAAATGGTCACTATCATTGGATTCTCTTAGGAGGGGATGCAACCATTGATATTTATTAGATCTGTGTGTAATCTCAATCATCTTTGGTAATCTGACGTGAAAGCATATTTTTTGGATCTTTCTCAGATGAAGCATAGTTGTTGGATATTCTACAACTTGTTCTATTATTTTGACTTTGACTCGATCACTGTCATTGGATTTGGTTGATTTCTTTAGTAGCCATCAATGTTTTTCAACCTACGGGGTTAGTTTCAAAACAAATTCAACCATTAGATCTAAATATAGTTCTATCACCACCCTTGGATCTTTTGAAACCACTTATCATTTAATTGAGGTTTTAATCATTATACTTAGGATTAAAATTCAACTTACCGAATAGAGCACGACCGTTGGATCCTCATCTTGGTGGAGCGCTGCCATATGATTTGCTTGGGGGCATATTTTTAAAGTTAACCATGGGTTTGATCCTTTATTCTAATCCATTTAATTATAACATTACTTTTTGTCCTGGTCGATTTATCTCCCAATTGGTTTATTACAACACCTTCATTCTATTAAGGAGGATTTGAGCGTCACCTTTGGATTTGCATAAGGTGCTAGATTTTTAATGAAAGGGGGGCACATACCCTCAAGATTTTATTCAAAATTATCATTCTAGCCTTTGGTTTATTTGATTTTCAGACCACGATACTTTATTTTTAGACCTTGATTAATCTCTTTTTAATGCTATAGGGCTTGATGATCATATTTTTGACTTAGGTCCCAAAAGTGATTGTTATTTTAAGATACTAGAACATTGTTTTTTAAGAGTCGGGTTTATTAAAATGTTGACCTTTGCAAGCCTTTTTAAGATAGAACAATATTTAAAAGTGCACATATTAGCAATGGATAAGGTTAGACTCACCCATCAAACATATGAAAATCAACTTCTCAAATTAAACGTAATAGGGACCAACAATTCTTGTTATTTTTATGAAATCAAAAAAAATTAAAATTGGGGATTCCAAATGTTGAGTCAAATTTGGCTCCAACAGGAAATAATAATTTTTATTTTATGAGGCAAGGGTATAATAAAATGCAAAAAATAGAGTCTAAGATGTATCTATATGTAATTTTGATTAAATTTTAAAGCGTAATGATTATGTTGGTCCCCTATATTCTTAATAATAAACGATTTCTTTCTTTTCTTGTTGTCTATTTACACTAATAAACAAAAAATAGAACTTAGTTTGAATAGACAAGAAACAAAATATTAGTCCCGATTACATAAATGATAAATATTGGGGGTAGAATATCCTATTTTTGCCATATACGCAAAAGTATTACTAGTTCATAGAAGCACCATCAATGCTATCCTTTAACTTGTAAACTAAAATAAAATAAAAATAGTGAGAGGAGCCTTCTTGAACTAGTAGAGGATGTTAGAATTCCTTGGACACAAATTATACCCCTATTTAGATAGACAAAAATAATGAAAAGAACAACAAAAATGTATAGTGGAAAAAGGGTCATTGGATCATGATAGTAGTCATCAATGCTTTCACTTAGTACTAGTGATTTTGCTCTATGTAATTCAAAGAGTGATAGCACCACCAACCTATAATTTGGTAGCACCTTTGCTTCGAAGAGAAAAATAACAGTTGCAACATAAGCCAAGATTATGATAACTATGATGGAGAGCTCTGATTTGAAAGTACAAAGACCCCCTATCAAATAGTAGAAAAATATCGATCTACTTACATAACATGAATATTATATGGAAAAAATAAAATGGTAATTAATTGCAAGTGTAAGATGCAGGATTAGTTTTAAGTGCAATACCATAAAATCCTAAAGCTACAAGGATAATGAAGAGCCAAATTCAAACAAAGGGAAAGAGTACAACCCAAGACACAAGGTCCTTTTCCCCTTGTTGAAAGCTTTCTAGCTTCCTTGTTGATAGAACATGAATTATTGGGCTTATGGGCTTGGATGCATGATTCTAGATGTTCAATGATTGCTTAAGATCTTATAGACTTGATTATTTAGAGAAATATTGGAGATTTGATTGGAGACTTGCTTGGATTCTTAGATGCTTGCAAGAGGAAGATCTTAAGTTCTTGCAAGGATGACCTTCATAATATTGTAGCAGGATTTTTTCATAATCTTACCATGCATAATGCCTAATTTCTATGATTCTAGAGAACTTTTGGTAGAAATTTATTACTTTCAAAAGACCATGTGTTGAGCTCTCACAAGTGTTATAGGAAGCCATAACCCCTTGGGGGAATAAATATATTGAAAATGACATGATTAAATAAGATAAGAATTTGAAAAGAGATCAAGAAGCCATTAACAGAAGAACATGAGAATGTTAATCTTGGATTTGGGATTTCTAGTAGAATCTACAAATTAGATTTTGGATATTTGGTTCATTAATGGTGGGCAACTTGAGAGATATAGGAAGTCAAGTTTCTTGATTTTGGTGCTTAATAGTCAAAAGCTTTAGGAGTTGATAGAATTGGTGGCACTTTTGCCTCATGACTATTGGAGGTCAAAAATAGGTAGAAAATGATAAAATTAATTATTTGTAAAAGTACCACTAGATCACGATAGCACTATTGATGGTATTGCTTGTGCCCTGATGCTATTGCATTTGGAGCAATAAATACCTTAAATGTGAGCACAAGGAAGGTTGAATCAATTTGGATTCTTGAAAGGCTGATTGATGAAGGGATTAGCAAGCTTGAAGATTAGCCCTACGCATAAAATTGGGTGTCTAGAAATATTTTTCAAATATACTATAAAATATAAATTTAAACTTATGTTGAATAAATAAAATACAATGTCCCTTCAAATCTTATATGGATTTAAAATTTATATAATTATTAATAATAAAATACACCAATCTTTTAAGTTTTCTCATGTTAATATAATATATGGATTTTTTATATATATTTTATTTGTTACTTCATTTCTATCATATTAATCAATTTATTATATGAACATAATTTTTAGTACATTAATTAATTAATTTTCCAACATTAATTTAGACCAATAAATCCTTTGATGCTTCACATTTGAAAAGAAAAGAAAAATTAAAATTTTAAGATCACTTACAAATTTTATATAATTAAAAAGTAATGTATTATAATTTATTTTAGATATAAAATAAGAGGTATTAAGTTAAACCAAATTTCAACATAGGAATATGCCAAGAGTGGCCAACTACCCCCACACATGTCGCAATGTTAATAGGGGTGAGGAGTCTCACATAAGGAGCAAGGGCTTCAACCTTTAAACATGTTACCGCATTGAAAAAGAATTTGATAAGTGTTAGGGCTCATAATCTACTCAAATACCACATAGCATATTACATATCAAATATTTTTACTACATATTTTAATTTTTTAGTTGGCCAATACAACTCATTGCAATTAAGCATCCACCATAATATATTTAATAAAGATTTTTATTTTTTTAATATAGTTTATTATTTATATTTTAAATAAATATATAATTAATATGATTTATTTTTAAAATTATTAAATAGCATAAAATGTCAATTTTTAAAGAAAAGACTTAAACAATATTTAAACTGTGTTATATTAAAAAGATAAATTTAACTGTAGGATGTGGTATACTGGTAAGGATGCCAGGGTGGATGTGTATAAGAAGTATTTCTTAAAAAAAAATTAAAAAAAATTCATGTCAATGATGTAACCCCATTGCAAATGTATATAAAAAATATTACTAAAAAAATCATCTTTCATCTCTTAAATTAAAACTATAATCTACATTATTGGACTTCTCGTTATAATAAATAAAACTATTTGCCCTAGTGACTAAGATGGTGGTTGTTTCTTAAGTGATCTTGTGTTTAAAACCCCTTGAGACTAAGATGGTGGTTGTTTCTTAAGTGATCATGTGTTCAAAACCCCTTGAGACTAAGATGGTGGTTGTTGATGTAATTTGTAAAAGTTCTCTTAACAAAAACAACTACTTAACCTGCATCCTGAGGCAGTTTTCAACTAGTGCTAAGTTGTTGTGACAGAAAATTATTTTCTTGGTAACAAATGAAATCAGGTCTGACTGATTCCTGGTGAATTGCTATTTTAACGCATAGACTTCGCTTTGGGTCCCCAGCATTTTCTCTCCGCTCTTTAGTATCCGCCCTTTAACTAAAGAGAAGCGTAAATGCCAATAAACAAAATATTCTTCTGCAGTCAAAGTCATTCATTTTATTCTCAAGACGCCTTCCCCGCATTTCTCTCTTTGCCTCTTTGTCAATTTAGCTTTGAAAAGCAGAAAAGTAAAAGTGTAAATGTTGATAACCAAAATATCTGTTCGGCGGCCAAAGCCATCCTTTTATTCCAAAGAAGCCTTCTCCTTCTCCATCATTTCTCTCCCGGTCAAGTTGTATAAAAATAAGCGTAAAGGTTGATAACCGAAATATTCATCCTACAGCCACATCCATTCATTTTCTTCTAAAGAAGCCTCCCCTGCAAGGTTGATGTGCTTTTGTTTTTTCGCGGTATACCTTTATTTTCTAAGAGAAGGACCCAGTTTTCAGTCGAAGGTCTGTCCATGGTATCATAACGGAGTAATGTAATGGATTACGAGGTCTCTCTGGAATATTGATGTGGGGAAGCTGTGAAGAATTAAAGTCCTTTAGTACGCGGAAAATCTTCCGTACTCATTATTATATTCGATATCAATGTCACGAAAGAAAATTTATTGCTTCTTCTAAATGTTCGTAGAAAATCTTATGCACGAATTTGTGTGCGTCCAGATGTTTGATGATTGATCTACTGCGAAGCATGGTATAAGCCAAAGTTGTTTTTCAAAAGAATACCAGGGATGAACGGCGCTACCTTATATAAAATAAATGAATAAAACACTATATTTTACAATCATAAAATATTAGGTTAGAGGTGTAGAACAATTGGTGTTATGGGGACAAACATCCAAGGTTCAATCTTGAGCCTTGTGGTGCTTGTCCCATAATATATTTTTTCAATTGGTTATTTGGAATTTAAAAGCATTACATCATCACCACATATTGCTATTACAACAAAGCTTGGATATTATCTATGTATCCTTGGCAAGATTTGAACCTTGGTCTCCTTTATAAAATAGTAGTGAGGAATCTAACCACTCCAGCTAATGTCACTTAATTAAAATAATAAAATATTTTTGCATTTGTGTTTATAATAAAAGATGAATGTTGTGACCTTCATAGAATTTTAAAGTGGATGTATAAGTTTTTTTTTTTTCATTTTTTCTATTCAAACCTTGGACTTTCTATAAAGAGTTTTAAAGTATTAATCACTATATTTTTATATTTGAAATCAGCATAGTAACCAAAAATAAGAAGAACAAATACTAGATATGAGATATTTAAACAACTCGGAAGCTTGTCAACAAAAGAAGATTTCCAACCTATGAAGGAGACCATACGAGGGCAATCAGAGCAGGGGATAGTCTTAACTCAGGAAATAAATATGAAAGAAGAAAATAATAATAAAGACAACCCTACTTTAGGTATTCATCAAGTGGAGAAGAAAAAAAAATCGAACCAATCTACAGGGAGGAAGTCAAACAAGGAAAATATGGAGGAACAAGGAATAAATTTGAGCCAGAATGTACAAGTAAAATTGATGGATGATTTTTTCTCTCCCTATTCTTAATGATTTTAATTACTTGGAATGTAAGGCGTTTAGGCAGCCTCCTCAGACAAAATGTAGTTAAAAGCATTATCATGGATATGAGTCCAGACATAATTTTGTTATAGGAAACCCAAATGCAAGGAGAAGGCTTACAAAAAATAAATAGGAGGATATGGCAAAAAGGAGAGATCCTTTCTCAATCAACATAGGGAAAATTAGGTGGATTGGCCACTATGTGGAATCCCCAATTGTTCCTAGAAATAGGGGGGCCTTGATGAGAGGGGTGTTGATGGTTTGGTTACAAAATAGAGAAAATGGGAAAAATTGGACTATAGTTAATTTCTATGGAGCACAAATAGTTAGATTATAGAGCGATGAATGAGAAGCTATCTAGAATTTCAAATACAACTACCCAAAGGAACAATGGATTGTGGGAGGAGACTTCAATTCAAATATTAGAATAGAGGAACAACAAGGAGGTATAGCCATGTTGGAGGAAAAATATTGGTTCTTTTTAGTAATAACATGTCAAATAAATCTAATAAATATCCCAACTATGGACATCTCCATGACTTGGACAAATAGAAGAAATGACAAAGAGACAATCAAATCTTGCTTGGATCATTTCTTCATGGGGGAGGAATTGTTCTTGCATACCAAGCATCAAGTGAGGGATATGGATAGGATTTATTTAGATCATTTTCCAATAAGCCTTACCATAGAAGAAGATAATCACAAAGTTGTAGAAACCTATGGTGGCTGAAAGATGAGGTGTTGGAGGATCGCATAAAGGAATGGTGGGAGTTAGGGAGATCAAGATTTGGGACATCCCAATTCAAAATCCAAAAACAACTAAAATATGTGAGGAACCAATTAAAAGAGTGGAGTAAACACAAGAAGGAACTCACTAGAATCTAAAGGAATGAAATCAAGGATTAGAAGAAGATTGCTCAAGAGATAAGATAAGGAACTATTACAGAAGATTTGTTTCAACGTGAGGCAAAAAATTATTAGGATAGAGGAAGCTCTAGAGGACAAGAAGATATCTATTGGAGGTAAAGAGCTAGAGTTACATGGTTAAAGGAGGAGGATCAAAACACAACTTTCTTACATAAGATATCAATAGATAGAAGACAACAAAATAGAATTATATCTCTTATAGATATGATAGATCAGATAAAAACCAATGGAGATGAAATGAAAACTATAGTAAATCAATACATCCATACTCTTTTTAGTATCAGTAAAAATTTGAATGCAACATGGTAGGAGAAGATACTAGAGGAAATTCCACAATTAGTCAAACTTGAACACAATAAATTATTAATGGAGAATTTTTTTTGGAAGAAACATCGTGGATCATACAAAAAATGCAAACAAGAAAGACCCCAGGACCAAATGGATTCCCCATTGAATTTTATCAAAATTTTTGGGAAATTGTGGGCCAAACAATGGTGGAGGCACTGGAGGAAATCAGCTAGAGTAAGAAAATGTTAAAATCCTTGAATAGTACTTTTATCACATTATTTCACTATGTAATGTAGTATACAAGACATTAACAAAGCTTATGTCAGAGAGGTTAAAACATTTTTTACCAAATCTAATTTCAAGTGAGCAAGGTGGTTTTGTTGAAGGTAGATAAATTCTAGATGGAATAGTAGTGGCCCAAGAGGTGATACACACAATGTCCAAGAAAAATGACCTAGGTATATTTATTAAATTAAATATTTCTAAAGCTTATGATAGAGTAGATCTATCCTTTATGCAAAGGATTTTAGAAAAAATATGGCTTGTAGAGGAGTGGAGAGATTGGGTAAAATATTTTGCATAGACTACAAGTTTCTCAATTATGGTAAATGGTAATCCATCTCCCATGTTCATAGTAGGAAGAGGGTTGAGACAAGGGGTCTCTATTTCCCCTTATATTTTTATCATTTTTGCAAAGGGTCTAGGGATATTGTTAAAAAGAGGAAGACAAGAGGGGAGGCTAAGGGGTCTAAAAATAAGTTCTCAAATTGAGATAAATCACCTTCAGTTTGTGGATGATACTTCTCTTATTATTCAAGCCAATATCCTACTAGCAAGAAATATAAAAGAATTTTTAGATGGATATACTCAAGTTGCTAGGCAAACTTTTAATGAAAAAGGTCTCAAATAGTTTTTCAATACAACAAAGAGGGTGAGATCAAATTATATAGTTGTTGAAATTTATGGAAACTCCTTCACCTATACAATATTTAGGAGTACCTTTATCTATAAAAAAAACAAAAAGCAAGGAGTGTAAAGGGTTGATTGACAAAGTTCAAGCTAAGTTGAGCAACTGGACACACAAATGGCTAAGCTTGGGAGGAAGGCTTACAATGATTAAAGATATGCTACAATCTCTCCCAATATATAAATTTTCCATACTTTAGCTCGAAAGAAAATTCTAAAATATATTGAAAAATACACAAGAAATATTTTGTGGTCGGGTGCAAGGGAAGAACAAAAATTAGCTCTAGTTGGGTGGAAGAAGATATGCCAATCAAAAAAACAAGGAGGATTGGGGATAATATTAGAATTCCAAAGCAACAATGTACTAGTAGGAAAGCTATATTAGAGGACGATTATAACTACTGGAGGCTTATGGAGTAGACTATTACAAGCCAAATATTACCCAAGAGGGGCTAAGAAATACATCCCAAAACTTAGAGTGGAAGGATATGGATCTACAATACGAATAACAATGAAAGTAGACTAGGATTTAATAAATCCATACCTTTATTGGTAATTATGGGATGAAAATGATGTTATTTTGTTGGGAGAATTCATGGAATCAATCTCAACCAATTATTCAAACATTACCAAATATGGAGAGTTGGAAAGTAGAGCTCCAAAAGGTAGGGTACTGGAAATCCTCTTACTATATAATTGATGGAATCAACATGTGTGAAACTTACTATAGTGGAAACATCCTCGAGTATGGCCAGTACAGGGGACATAGGAATTAACTGGAAAATTGTGAACATCTCCAAAGACATCCAGTTTAGGATGGTTCTAAGAGGGATATACTTGGATGGGGAGGAAGTAAGTTAGGAATATATACGATAAAGAAGGGATAAAAGGTAGTCTGTGGATATGAGATTACCCAAACATCACTTTCATGGCAATTTATTTGGTAAAAGGAAGGATGGCAAAAAATTAATATTTTCTTATGACTAATTAACCACATAAAGTGCTTAACATTTGATAATTTGAGTAAAAAAAATATCTCTACAGGTCTTCCAAATGTGTTGTGTGGAAAGGAAAAGGAGATCTTGAATCACCTCTTTTTGAGTGTTCTTTTGCCAAAGATATATGGATCAGTTGGTGGAGGTAAATGAGATAGCATTGGGAAAATTTTGAGATCCAAGAAAGCTTTTATGAGAAATGGAAATAGTGCAGATTTAAGACTAGAACCATGAAAATGGTATGGAAGCTAGGACCTAACTTCATATGGTGGCAGTTATAGCTAGAACAATATGTACACATATTTAGATTAGAGCATAGAATAAGGGATCAAGTTTGGGAGAAGATTATGAGTAATTTAATGGAAACACTATCCATTAGATTACAAGAGAAAACAAACATAGAAATAAGGGAATTGACTATTCTAAGGATCTTTGGAATAACTGTAAAAGAAAATATCTAAGGGTTGGTTGCGTAGGTGAGAGCTTCTCAAATAACATAGAGTGGAGACCACCTTCCAAAGAGTGGGTGAAGGCAAACACAAATGGGGCTTCTACTAAAAATCTCAAAAAATATGGTTTTGGCGTTATCATACGAAATTGAACAGGATAACAGGTATACTAGAGAGAAGAAGGTATGGGGAGACAACAAATAATGAAGCAAAAGGACAAGTGATCTTGTCAACATCAATGATAGCTACAAATATACATTTACATAAGTTATGGATAGAGACATACTCTCAGGTATGGGCTATATTATTGGATCTGATAAGACCCTTTCAGGTGTTCGAAATTGGAGAGAGAAAGAAGGTGGAAGCAGTTCGAAAGATTTGGATGTTTTTCAAAGATATTTTTATTACACATATCAAGCAAGAGGAAAATAGGATGGCATATTATTTAGAAAAATAGGGAAAATAACTAGAGGAAGGGTAATATATGGACTCTCATATGGAAAATTAGATAAGTTGGTGCCAAAGAATCCAAGGGATGCAAGAGGTGGTACAAGAAGATAACAGACATGTTCAAGATGCCAATAATAACTTCAAAACATCATGAATATAGATGGATGGTCTACGAAATTTATATGACTAAGAAACATTGGAATTCAGCTATGGTAATGTTGATGTGTATGGATGATCGTATTATGGTGGCATCGGGTGATGGTTTCAATAAACACACCTATATATATTTTTTATGGATAATTTTTGAGCCAGGAGAGATTGGAGCAGGATTTTCGTCTTCCCTTGTTTCTTGTACAACTCATTTTACTTTGTAATACAACTTCTATAAATATAATATATTTTTTATTTAAAAACAAAACAAAACAAAAAAATGATTAAACAAATATAAATATAAATATTGATAATGAAGATTTATTTATTTATATTGATAAAGGTATTAATATAATTTTAAATTATAAAATATTAAAAAGGTAAATATATTTATTTTGATTACAACTATTCATTACCAAAAATAAGGGATAAAAAATTGAACTTCAAAACCCTTCAAATTCACCTTTTATTTTATGTTATCCTCTAATTTTGAACCATTGAAAGAATAATTTTAATAATGATAATAATAATAATACATATGAAAATAGAATTTTGAATCTTACATTTCTATATTGATTAACTTATAATAATATTAAGGTATAATGAATAATTAATAGAGTTTAGGCTTTGGTAAGGGATACTATTCTTAAGATAAATAAAAAATGGTTTTCATGACTACATTTATTAAAAATGGGGTCATTATTATATTTTATATTCTCTGTTACATTTTGCTTTAGGGTAGTATCCATAGAAAATACATTTGGATCTTTTTATCTAAATAAAATACTTCATTAAAATTACACTTTAAAGTTTTCATGGTAACTTGGCAATAAAAAAACCTATAGCAATGCTTTGATTTTAATGATGCAATACTACTATGGATGCATTGTTAATAAATTATAGCATTGAAATAATACATTTGAAAAAATTCATCCATATGCTCACAATATATTTCTATTATTTCACTAAGGTGACACAAACATGCTTTAAAAGCTATGCATAAATGATTATAAAATGATGCATATTTGAAACTACTACGTAACTGTATATCACATAGAATCTTAATGTTTGAAAAAGGTAAACTTTTAATAGAAGTACTGGCATAGACCAGGTTTTTTAAACTTGAAAAATAATTGTTATCATCTTTGAATGCACCTATCAGTTTGTATGGAATGCTCAACAAGATATATGTACCCACACATCACATAGTGTGAAACAACTAAAAATGTTGGGAATAGAAGAATGCTTGTAGGGAAACCTTCAAAGTTTCTAATTGAGGCAATCAAAATTAATCCTTGATACACAAATACCTCCATGAGTTGAGGCCAGAGGAATTACAAGGATAGTAATTGCAATGAAAGTAAAAATAGGTAAAGTAAATACTTGCAAAAATAATAAAACCTAAGCTATGGGGGTAATGTACCAAAGAATTAAGACCCCTAATTTTGATGACAACAAGTGGCCATAATTGAACTTGATATATGTTGTCCTACAACTACGTGAACACAACCAAACAAACAAAATTCCAAGAATTGAAAACAAGTTACAGAAAGGAGGATAAAGAAAAATTAGTCACAACTTTCATTAACATATTAAAAATGAATATAATATAACTAATACCGAAGGGTTCGATGCTCCTTAGACAACATGACAAGGTTTAAGCTATACTTATTACAAATGAAAAGAAGGGGGGTGAAAGGAAGAGCCAAAAAGGATAGGTAATAGGCACAAACAAATAACTCTTAATGCCTTTATAATAAAATTGGACCTATTAATAAACCATAAGGGTTCATTCACTCCAACGTTTTGTGTTGAAGGCTTGTAAATTATCCTCTACTTTTATATCCAAAATCCTTTTACAACTAGAAATAGTAGCTTTGAGGTCTCTAGATCTAGGGCCATAAATTCTAAGAGCTTTCATAAATTTTGATGACTAATTATTGCTAACTCATCTATTTGTTCTTTTTTATTGTCCTATAATACATCATCTTACCGATGTAGTGGTCATGGCCTCCCTAATCCACATAGATCAATAGGATAGGTTCATGTGTATGGTGGGTAGTTGTAGTGAATGACAGATGGTAGGATCTAACAAACTAGGTCATAAAAGTCAATACTTGTAGCCAATGATGTGTGGTTCTTATAAATTCTCCTTTTTCTATCTCCTTCGTTATACACATGACTACCACATATCCTCTGGATGAGGTGGAACCTCCTTTGGCCAATATTAAGCCTCCTTCATTTAAGAATTGGTGCTTTCCTCTTTGGACTCATGACTAGTTGTCGCATACCCATATTTAGGCTTCATTGGTGCTTTTATTATTTTCTATGCTCTCTTTATATAAAGGACTCCATGAACAATTGGATTAAAAATAAATAGATCATGGGCCTTAGCATCCTTAATGTGGACAGTTTGGGAAAAGAGGAGCATTTATCATAGATGGAATATCTAAGGTTGACAAAACTTTTGAGATTTCCTACCATTCCTATGGAGTTATTTTATTCTAACTTATGGTGGGAAGTACCTTTTTATTGTACTCTTTGGCTTATCCTACTTCCAACTAGGTTTCTTTGAAGTGAAGCAATAATATAGGAAAAAATTCTCTAACACTTTGGCAACTCCTAGGGCCTTTTAGCCTAGAAAAAAGGAAGTGAACCAAAATTTATTCTCTTGTCCTTGAGTGTAGAGTCAAAATTAGAAGCTAAAAATAGAGTGAAAGGGTATAAAACAAATTAGGAAGTGAAAGAGGTATAATTTTAGTTTTGCCTTGATATACTTTCTAAGAGTCCATTTATTCTAATGGTGCTTCCTATCTATGGGACCTATAAAAGTTCCTTTGATTGTTTTAGATGAGGAGAACTTTGAGTAATCTAGTCTATTGTTAAGGCAACTGTATTTCCTAACCTTTTATGCCATTGCATATGATCCCCAAGATCTTTTGTTTGAAGAGTGTAACTATGCTACTTTTATTGTTTTATTAGGCCAACTTATTGGCCTCTTTTTTGACTCCTTATGAAAAATTCAAGGACTTGTAGACTCTAAAGGGCTCTTTTTGTGTTAGTCATGATCGATGATATAGAAACCAAATGTAAATCTAAGATATGCATTATCATCGGGTTCTTAAATAAGAACATTTACAAACACACATGGAGCATCTAATCTTACTAGAAGGATAATATTAGATGCTACTTGTAACCATTTCTAACAACTAAGCATAGGTGGCTAACACAAGCTAACTAATGTATCACCTAGTTAGCTACAAGATAAGAAATGATATCTAAGTGCTAACCACTTGGTAGTTGACTTAAACAAACCCAAAAAATAAGCCAACTATAATCCTATGTGAACAATGGAGGCTCACATATTATTAACATGAAATAAAATATAACTAATATAATTACATAGACTATTTGATACCATCATCATACCACCCCTTAATAGAAGAATTGGACTCCAATACTTTTACAAGAGAAATGGGAGTGTGAGACACCAAACACTAAAAATAAATCTTTTTGGATGGATGGAGTGAAGTATAAGGTGCCACATCATCATTAGCATAGACAAGGTCAATGCAGCCCATCGGTGCCTGTGCTGGAGCACCACACTTGGTTAGTAATCTATCACCACCATAATAAGGAGGAGGAATTAAAAAAACATCATATTGCTCCATATATTCAAAAGTGATCATGGTGCCTTAGCCTTGATCAAGAATATCTAGGAAGCTATTAGGAATAAATTTGAGGGTTTCCTAATGCACAATTGCCTAGAGTACAAATTTTTTCCTTCCAAATTACAAAAAGGGTAATTATAGTGCTTTACAAATTTGCATCAATTTGTGCAATTACAATAATTTACCCTTCAATTTGAAGTGGTAAAATAAAAATAAGCACTAAATTTAAAAATTAAACCCTTAATTTGTAGAAATAAATTTGAATTCTTGGAGGCAAAAATTTGAAAAATTTTGTTAAAAAAGAAATTGTTTTTCCTTGCAAAATCTAGTTATCTCAATTTACTAGTTGGTCAACTATGACAACTCAATGTGTAGACACCAAAACAGCACCAATCCGATTATGTGACTGCAAACACTGATCGCTTTGACAAACACAGCCCCCAGGGCAGCCCTCAGAGGTTAAACAGTGGTCTTAACCACTTTCATAGCAATTTTGTGAGGTCAAGAAGCAATTTGGCACACTTGGAAACTTTGCCCAGTACTCGTCTCACCCGGGGACAAATTCAAAATAGAATCCGTCCCACCCCAGGACGAATTCTGAATCCGTCCCTGGGTGGGACAAATTCTAAGCTTAACGGGCAAAAAGGCAAATGGTGCCAAGTGGCAACCCAGAACGGTCGGTTAAGGGCTCCTATCTTGCACGCATGTGTAAGTGGATGGAGGGCCGTTAGAGGACTGTTACAAGAAGCATTTATCAAAGTTCAAGTCAATGAAGGACTCCCCTCCCTCATGGGAAGACAAGACTGCCACGTGGCGCCCATGGCCAACACTTGGCTTTTGTGCTTCCCTCCCAAAAGAGACCCCTTGGGTCTATAAAAGGTGGGACTTTTCTCACCCAAAACATACAGGTTGAAGGAGTGTTCAAGCAACGAAGTTTTGTCGAATTGAAGACTCACTTGCATCCCCCTTTGTTCACCTTCCTACATCCATCAATCTCTTTTGCAAGGGAGGTTGTTGGGTGGCCTTTGGAAGCTCGAACCTTACTCAAATTCGACGCATGGACATCTGAACCTACCAATTCGTTGACCCCCCAATCCTAAAAGGTTTTGGGCCCATCCTTGGTGGATTGGCTCCAAAATCGAGGGCCAACGGTGGGAGGCCCACTTGGGCACCCCTGCACCTCCCAAGTCCTAATCTTAGTTTTTGAGCACTTTAGATTATTTTTTAGATTGCATTCTGTGTTACTAGGTCTGATTAGTCTATAATTGCAATTTTGTAGCTTTTGGTTAGAGTTTAGGGTGTTTTGTATTGCTTTGTCGTTTCGCTAACTTGCAGGTGTCAAGGTCAAATTCCCGAAGGTGGAGGCCAAATTGGGAAAATCCGACCATCTAGGTCGTCCCAAAATGGCCCCAATTACCTAACCCCCTGTTTGCAGGAGTTTTGCGAGTCCGGGATCCGACATTGGAGCGAGTAGCATGTCGGTTTCTCCTACTCGGAAGAATTCGTCCCACCCGGGGAGGAATTACGGTCGAGTCGTCCCGCCCGGGGACAAATTCCAATTTAAGGTGGATTGGCCAGCTGCCTCAGTGGCAGTGGCCTTTTGGTAACTTTTCTTACCTTTTGTCGAGTTTTGAAGCAATTTGGATTCACTGTTTTCACTGTTTCAAGCAAATATTCGTATGCATATTTTGTTAGTTTTAGAGAGAGAATGCTTTTCATTTACAGCAGGTGCTACTAACGTCTTGATCATTTCTTTGTTCGCAGGAGAAGCAGCAGAGGTGAAGAACCCATCAACATCAGCAATGGCATCATCTTGGCCCACCCCGTGCAATCGTGGGCACGCGAAAGGAGGAACCATTCAACGATTGTAATCAAACCCTATTTGCACTCCTAGCCCCTGAAAAGGGAGGAGGCATTATTGTAATAGAGATCGAAAGAAATTAATGAAAGGGCTGTTTTATTTATCTGATTGCGTCTCTTACAACATGTCTCTTTTCCGTTTCATGTAATTCATATTTCTAGGACTTAGGCGTGCTTAACTTTGAATGCAATTGCACTTGGTGTTTCCTTTGACCGGAATCTCGTGCTTTCAGTGGCGATCACGGTGGGACTCTGTTCCCTGGTTTTTGAAATCACAGAAACTAATTAAATTTTTGTGTTTGTGCTTGACAGGTACATTTTTTTTTGTTGCAGACTGCTATTCGTCTCTGACAGGGACGAATCCTTTTCTGGAATTTGTCTGACCCTGAGACGAATTCAAATTCATCTCTGGATAGGACGAATTCTATTCTGCAATTCGTCTCCCAGAGGGACGAATTCCTGTCTGCGGATTTTCAGAGCAGAAATTCAGAGACAACAGGAGCAGGCAGAGAAGAGGTAGGGATTTTCATGATCTCTGTTATATTTTTTTGTTTCTGTTTCTATTTATGTTTCGTTAATTGTTTTCATTTAATCTTGCATTGCATTAGGAAAAGTCATGTATGCTAGTTTCATTTTGTTGGATAAAACGAATCCCACACACATCACGAAATAACTTTAAACCAAGGAGCTGGTCATAAGACCCCGACCCTTGATCAAGACCATTGGTGGATTTAATCACCGCCTTGGCTTGATTTGCATCCATTTCCCGATTGTCAACTCTTGTTAGGCGTAAATCCTGACGAAGACGGACCGAGCGTAGCTGGGGTGATTCCCATGCGCGCGAGGATAAGTTTTCTATGGTAGGTGCCATTAACAGGACAATCCCCCTTCCGTATCGCCTATGTACCATGTACCTTCTACTCTCACGTACCTATAGTCTCCCTCTCGTAAGGGCGGGTATATAGAGAGGTTGGTATATCGGCCTGGTTGGTATATTGAAGGGGCGACCTTTTGGAGTTATAAGAGCCTACATGATGCATTTAAACGTTCTAAAAAATCTACAAAAACAAAACAAAACATCAAAATGCACTAAACCAGTCTAGGGCACACCAAGAATCCTTAAAAGAGATAATCACGGTCTTGTGAATGTGTGTGTTTAATTCTGCTTAGTGTAGACAAAAAAAAAAAAAAAGAGAAAATCATAAAACGAGATAAAAACTTATTTAGATAGCATAGAAGCACCGCAATGGTGTACACCCGCAGTCAAGCCCAATCAAGGGCAGAAGCTCCGAAAGGTACACAAAAAGCGAGCGCAAGTTGCCTTCACTTCAGTCCTGAGGATTTGGTTATACCGCCTTATCGGTCTAACCTACAAAAGAATCCAATTCAGAATCCTCGGTGGGGTATGCCTATTCAAAGCAGCCCCTTTCGGGAAGATGCCTTACATGTAGACCTTGACATAAATAGAGAATCACCTCTTGAAGGTAGGCATGAGTGGCCACCGTGCAATGAAGCGCTAAATAGGCACACTGTCCATTTAGAGGGGCAACATGGATATGGCGTCCCTTCTTTACCTATCATCAGAACAGAGAGACCAAATCCGAAGCGTAGGGATCCTTACATAGGGCGACCTAACTCTGACCATCCCATTTACACTCGTGAAAGGGAGTATGAGGAAAACCATCACATTCCTCGAGAGCAACAAACAATGTGGGAACCTTGCATTTCTGCACCAGCAGGATATCATGATCACCCCTTGAGGCCAGAACCTCGAGCACATACCGCTTACCTTGACAGAGGGAAGCGACCCATTGAAACTTTAGGGCATCAAAATCAAGGTAGACCCATAGGAGGAACATTTGAACCTCCTGAACAAAATAGGGTAGAAAAAATTGATCCGGTTGTCGCCAGATATACCACCCGTCAAGCCCAAATCATGCGGCTTAAACAAAGTCAGCAAGAGATAGAGTATCAATACCGCTTGGATAAAGAACACATGCAACGCGAAGCGGATGAGTTACGCTATGAAATACCTGAGAGGGGGCCAACCCCTCGCATCCAAAGAGCTGAATAGTATGAGAGGCGTAATCCATTGGCGCAAGACAGGTCTCCACGACCTCGTCAAGCTCTACCTCCAAGACCCCATAGATTCGAGAGGGAGGCAACTCCCCGAAACAATGATGGGTATCTTCAGCAAGAACTTGATCAGGGTCATAGGTTTCGCCCTGAGACTCCTCAAGAATTTTACGAGGAGTATGAACCAGAAGAGGAGTATATCGAAACTCCCCATCAAGGCAAGAAGGACGCCATTTGGCCACCCCTCCATAGGCCTCCAGTTTACCGTAACTTGCAACAAGAGCGAACAAGAAAGGAAGAAATAAAATCTTCCGATGCATACCAAGCGCTATTGGAGCATTTAGATTCGGTGGAGACAAAAGCTGCTGGGCATCAAAAACCCACATTACGTCTACTCCGCAATAATCCGGTGCATCCCTCAGTGCCTACACCTCTTTACCCCGAACAATTTAAGTTGCCTCAATTGGCAGTTTTTAAAGGTGAAGAGGACGCACAGGAACATGTTACACGGTTTCTAAGCCAATGCTTCGGAATTCAAGATAATGACGCGTTATTGCTTAGAACATTCATAACCACATTCGCAGGCCCTGCCTCGGATTGGTTCACACAACTGCCCAAACACAAGATAAGCATCTTAGATCAGCTAGTAGATGCATTTCTTGAACGCTTCGCCTTCAACACAAGGAAGAAGGCATCACTTAGTGATCTTGCTAGCCTTAAACAATTTGAGGAGGAAACAATGGCAGCGTACGGGAACCGATGGAGAGCTTTGCTTTCTAAGTTACCCTACCGTCCTCCCATGTCGGACCTCACGCAAATGTTCATGAAAATTTGTTTAAAATCAATCTCTGGTCTATTGTTGCTACGATAATACGACAGCTTAGAAGAAGCTTTGGCGCAAGCCAGAGTCATAGAAGAGATTAAGATAGGCGAAGGCGCAATTGCCAAGCCTAAGAAGAAAGAGTGGAATAAAACCACTAAAACCGGGACAACGCAACCACAACACGCTGCAATCAACCAAGTTGCGATAAATGTCCCAGCGCATGTGCAAGAAACGCAGCCTCAAAAGACTAACTACCGAGCAGGTGCCTCACCGCTTACGAAAGAGATATCGGGAGACAAGAACAAGATGTCGAGCGTCGCCCTAGGTGACAATTCACCCTGTATGCAGAGTCTAGGGACTCCTTATTTGACCGCTTGTCAGCGGCGAATCTAGTTACTCTGCCAGAAATCCAAATTTTTGACCCTAACGTTCCCAAGCCTAGGGGGTATAGGGAGGAATTGTATTGCAGATTTCATAGACGCAGAGGACATGACCTAAATGGGTGCTTGAAATTCAAAGAACTAGTCCAGGATTTGATCGAAAACCGAACATTGGTCGTGGACAACCCCATCGCACCTAACAACCAACAAATGGGGGTATTCAAGGACCCCTTGCCTGCCCACGAGGCACAGATAAAACCGCTCCAAATAAACGAGGTGCAACAAGATCTTCCCACACAAGGATTTGTGGGAATGATTAGCATTGTAACAAGGAACAAAAAATACCCAGCAGTTGCCCCCGAGGTACCTGCGAGGGAAGTTCCATCGACATCGCAGCCTCAACAACGCCCAACGCAGTTACCTCCGCCTAGACCTGAGGTCACGATACGAACCAAACTCATGCAGAGTTTGTGGACCACGTCAGCTAGGCTGTCCATCTACAAGCTTATTCAACAATCAGCTCCACATAGAGAAGCTCTTATGGACATCTTAAAAGCCATTGAAGTACAACCCCACGAAGCTAATTCTTTCAACGCTTTCGTGGGACATGTGAAACAATGTACAGAGCCTGCCATCACATTCAAAGAAAATGAGGTCAAAACAATATCGAATGACATGCTGGATCCACCCCTGCATGTTATCACGCGGGTCAATGAGATCCCGTACAAGAGAGTGCTGATAGATACTGGCTCGTCCAGTAACATCATAACCACTGCAGCATTAAAGCATTTAAAACTGCCAGCCTCTCACATCATCGCCTCCACGTACACACTGCGAGATTTTAACAATGCAATATGCTCGACAGTCGGCATAGTCGTTCTGCCTATACAGGTAGGACAAAAGTCAATACCCACACTATGCCATGTGTTAGAAGGCGAAATGGCTTATAACATCATCGCTAGGCGGCCTTGGATCAGGGACATGAAGTGTGTCCCCTCGATCGCACACCAGTGCTTGAAGTATGCCTATGCAGGGAAAATACATGTAGTCCCAATGGACTTAGAGCCCTTCAAGTATTGCAATGCAGTACAATTCATACCTCAATCGACCCTACCATCAACACATTTAGATTTTCAATTGAATCCATCTAAATAGGGTTCGATACCGCAGGCACCACTGGTAGCAAATAAGGCAAAATCCCAGCCAGGTGAGACTTCATCATCGGCTCCTTCATCATCAACGCCACCCATCGTGGTCCAACAGAAGGACAAGGGAAAGCAAATCATGGAAGAAGTTAAGCCTCTAGAAGAGGGGTTGCCCACGATCTCAGCAATATCAACAGAGGAAGCGTCCAACGCAACGGAAACCAAAATTCCTGAACAACCAAACATGGAATGGACTCAGGAAGGACTATCGTTTCCTCCTACCCAATCATCGATAATCACTATTGATATGGCCAGTATAGGCCTAGGAGAGTACATAGTGCAAAATGTTGTGGCAACCCCCACACTGGAGTCAGTACAAGACATGGGAAGACCTCGCCTTCCCATTGGAACAATCGTCCCTCTAGGATACCCACCGAACCAAACGAATTTTGTGTATGGGGGCCTTGATCATGGTTCTGAACCATGCGAACAAAAGGAAATAGATGAAGAACCTTTTGTCGAAAACATCAATTATCTTTCGAACCCAGAATTTGCCCTAAAATATCTCGAACAATGCAATTGGCATGGGTATGGGCTAGGCAGATACGAGCAAGGGATGCGGATCCTTTGCCAACCAAGGTATCAGATGCCATACGACAAGTCGGGGGTAGGGTTCAACCATCCCCTGCCATTAGACATCTTGGTTGAAAACATGCAAGGCCTAGAAATAGGCAACAGGGGGGGATTGGCACAAGACCCATACGCCAATCCAAACACAGAATACACATTGGGGGATTATCTCCCATGGTCTACAAACACCCCTGGTAACAACAATAATCCCTCTCCTTTGCTAGAGAGA
Organism: Wollemia nobilis; assembly: GCA_028583015.1. Classification (NCBI taxonomy): domain Eukaryota; kingdom Viridiplantae; phylum Streptophyta; class Pinopsida; order Araucariales; family Araucariaceae; genus Wollemia; species Wollemia nobilis. The sequence continues at coordinate 1,435,038 of JAQPPZ010017244.1, forward strand.
GGTGAAAGTTCAGAGAGCAGTCATCAAAGAGAACAACAACGGCTTCCAGACATTTTTCTAAAACTATTCCCCTTAGAGGTTCCAGACGAAATAACACAGTCTCCAAAGAATCAGGTCCCTCCACTGAGAGTGGAACAACCGCAATGGGACCAGATTAATTCACTGGAATAGGAAGAGTCCTCAATGTCGAAAGCAACAGATGCTGAAGAGGATGAACAATTTTGGATCTATGAAAGCGATTCAGAAGACGAGACTGAGATGGACTATCTCAGACATGCGCGACGACATCACCGTGCTCTAACCCATGAAGATCTAATGGGACAAATGGGTATACGGTTAGGACATGAATGGCACTTAGACCCAATGAGGTGGGACCAAGTGTTAGGCCTATGGCTCCAAATTCAAGATGAGCAGCGTCCACCTCAAGATCCCATCAGGACAACAGTACCAAGGGAAGACCCCGCCTTCCTTTTCGCACATAGAGACAAATTTGCACCTAGAGAAGATCCATTCGTGCCTGTTCCCGTAGATCCAGATCCAGAGTATAGGGAACATCTGAAAGAATCAAGTCATCACACCCGTGGTTCTGGAGACCAAATTCATTCCATCCACATGATCTCCATTGATTTGACCACACCCATCCGCAATCCGACCGATCCATCTCGGTCATTGCATCTAAACATGGATGCCATCGACTGGGATCGCGTCAATTCACCATTGTCACCATCAGAGTACTGGCCTTTCGGTGAAATGTTTCATTTTACCCCAAGGACAACTCAAGATATTTTTCAAGCTGAAGAGGGACCCGAGGTCCCAAACGCAGATCTTAACTCAGCTGATGATATCCATTTAATCCCAACTCCACATCAGTTGGAGGACGGATCTCACATGTCAGTCAAAGAGATGACTGACGTAGACATCGGCACAAATCCAATGAATCCAAGGATTCTCAAGCTGGGGGTAAGCCTTTCCCCCGAAGAGCAAGCCGATTACATTGCCCTTCTTAAAGAGAAGAAGGAAGTTTTTGCATGGTCATACAAAGATATGCCAGGACTAGACCCATAGCTAGTCATGCACAATTTAACGCTTGATCCAAAAATCAAGCCTGTAAAGCAAAAACTAAGAAAGATGCACCCAACAGTGGCCTTGATGGTCAAAGACAAATTGCAAAAGCTGTTGGATGCATAATTTGTCATCTGCGTGGATTATCCGCCATGGTTGTCCAACATGGTTCCCGTCAAGAAGCCTGACGGGAGGATTCGCATATGCACCGACTTTCGAGACCTAAACAAAGTGAGTCCCAAGGATGATTTCCCATTTCCAAGCATCGACGCATTGGTAGACGCTACAGCAGGTCACGAAATGCTCTCCCTAATGGACGGTTTCTCAGGATACAATCAAATTCGTATCAATCCTGAAGACCAACTCAAAATGGCATTCACAACGCCTTGGGGGACATTTTGTTATAAGGTCATGCCTTTTGGCCTTAAAAATGCTGGTGCTACATACCAACGTGCTATGACGTATATCTTCCACGATTACATCCACAAAACTTGCGGTGTGAAGAATACAATTCCTGCGCCACCACCTTGCTCGCATTTAGAACCATCGAAAAATAAGGTTATGTCGGCCTGAGACTCAGGCTCTTCAGAATCTGGCATTTCTGAGACATGGAAGACCTCATCATCGGGTAGTTCTATGACCAGAGGCTGATCGTCTTCAAGAGGATCCTTTGCTAGTTGATCGGCTATGACTTGTCCTTTTATAGATTTTTTCCCAATAAACTCAATGTCAAATTCTGTCAACAACATGATCCATTTCGCCGTGTGGCTACTATGATAAGTACGACTCATCATGTATCGCAATGGATTCTCCTTAGACACAACATACGTCGTGTTGCTCAGCATGTAGTGGCGTAGCCTTTTGGTGGCAAACACCATTGCCAAGCAGAGTTTCTCAATGTATGCATAGTTAAGTTCGTAGCCGACCGAGGTGCGGCTAAGATAGTAAGTAGCTCTGTTCTTTGTAAAGTTCATTCTTCGGGCTAGCATTGCACCCAGTGCCACCTCGATAGCTGAGATGTATAAGTAGAACGGCACACCTGGTCTCGGCGGTTCCAATACTGGCGACGAAGCCAAGTATTGTTTGATTTCGTCAAAGGCTGACTGGCACTCGTCATCCCAATGGAATGTGACCCCATTAAGCAAGATTCTTGATCGCCTCATAGAGCATAAGGTCAGACTGAATCCCAAGAAGTGCGTGTTCAGCGTCACATCTGGAAAACTCTTGGGTTTTATAGTATCCAAAAGAGGCATCGAAGTGGACCCAAACAAAGTCAAGGCAATCCTTGAAATGGCTCCCCCAACCACTATTAAGCAGCTCAGAAGTCTGCAAGGAAAGGTCACGTCGATTAAACACTTCATAGCGCAATTATCTGACAAATGCCGACCAATGAACAAACTATTGCACAAGGGGGTCACATTCCATTGGGATGACGAGTGCCAGTCAGCCTTTGACGAAATCAAACAATACTTGGCTTCGCCACCAGTATTGGCACCGTCGAGACCAGGTGTGCCATTCTACTTATACATCTCAGCTACTGAGGTGGCACTGGGCACAATGCTAGCCCAGAAGAATGAACTTTACAAAGAACAGGCTACTTACTATCTTAGCCGCACCCTGGTCAGTTACGAACTTAACTATGCATACGTTGAGAAACTCTGCTTGGCAGTGGTGTTTGCCACTAAAAGGCTATGCCACTACATGCTGAGCAATATGACGTATGTTGTGTCTAAGGAGAATCCATTGCGATACATGATGAGTCGTACTTATCATAGTAGCCGCACGACAAAATGGATCATGTTGTTGACAGAATTTGACATTGAGTTTATTGGGCAAAAATCTATAAAAGGACAAGTCATAGCCAATCAACTAGCAGAGGCTCCTCTTGAAGACGATCAACCTCTGGTCATAGAACTACTCGATGATGAGGTCTTCCATGTCTCAGAATCGCCAGATTCTGAAGAGCTTGAGTCTCAGGCCGACATAACCTTATTTTTCGATGGTTCTAAATGCGAGCAAGGTGGTGGCGCAGGAATTGTATTCTTCACACCGTAGGGCACTCCAATGCCCCTGTCATTTAAATTAAACTTCCAGTGCACCAAAAACAATGCCGAATATGAAGCCTTGCTCCTAGGTCTTGAGACAATAATCGCCATGAACATCAAAAGACTGAACATCTTCGGCGATTTGCTGTTAATCGTCAATCAAGTCAAAGGGGTATACCAATGCAAATGCCCAGTTCTGAAGGCCTATAAAGCCCTCATGGATAAATTCCTGGCAAAACTTGAGTGGTATGACATCGAGGCACTCCCTCGATCATCGAACCGTTTTGCGGACACAATGGCCTCCTTGGGGTCACTAATCCCGCAAGACCTTTTCGGTGATATAACAACCATTCAGGTCAAAACCTTATCGCAACCCGCGATGGAGCGCGTAAGCTCAGACTTGACGCCAGGAATCCACATGATCCAGATCGAACCATCTTCGGATAAGTTATTTCGAATCCGAGACTATTTGAAACACGCCAACTGGGGGTCTTTGTTCTCCCCCATTCCCATTAATAGCAACACAATGCTATTTTTACAAGTTCTATCCCAATTAGCATTTGTTAGGGAAGAACTCCAAAAGGGATTGGCTGTTCACACTGTCAAGGTATCTGATCAACAGGACTGGTATTTACCCATAAGAGATTACCTCAAGTTAGGTAATCTACCCTTTGGATTGACGCAAGCTGCAAAACGAACATTCAAACAGAAGCGGCAAAATATGTCTTGATAGGAGACATTTTGTATCGTCGCAGACTACGACGGAATTCTTCTTCGTTGCTTGGACCAAGCAAGAGTCCACTTGGGCAGTCACCCAAGCGCATGACAGTACATGTGGCGGCCACTTCAGTGGTATGGCCATTGCAAAGCGCATTCTTCGCATGGGCTATTATTGGCCATCTTTAGAGCGAGATTGCTACGCGTATGTCAAGAGGTGTGTAAAATGTCAACATCATGCCAATTTGATGCACGCACCTTCCCAGGCCCTACAGACAGTCCAGTCTGCTTGGCCATTTTTGCAGTGGGGCCTCGATCTAATCGGAAAGATCTCCCTTGCATCGTCAGGCCGTCACACGTTTATCATAACGGCCACAGAATATTTTACCAAATGGGTGGAAGCAATTCCGTTAACCTCTACGACAGGACCCCGCATTACGGAGTTCATTTTGCATTACATCATATGTCGTTTTGGTATTCCATCCAAAATAATCTCGGATAATGGGCCATCATTCAAGAACAAAGACGTGCGTGCTTTAACCACAAAGTACAAAATTCAGCACAACTTTTCAACACCCTATTATCCGCAAGCAAATGGGCAAGCAGAGGCGTCAAACAAAATGCTAGTTGCCATCCTTAAAAAGACCGTCGCAGACAGTCATAAGGATTGGCACATACAAATCCCACTTGCCCTTTGGGCCTATCGCACTAGCATTCGGACGCCCACTGGGCAACTCCGTTTTCACTAGTGTATGGCTCAGAGGCAGTAATGCCTCTCGAGTTGGAAATTCCTTCCCTCCGCATATCAATGCAAGAATTCATCGATGATGACAACTGCGCGGCAGGCCCGGTTAGACCAGCTTACGTTGCTTGATGAAAGACGCGTTAATGCTCTCGAGCACTTACGTATCTATCAAGAGCGGCTTAAGAGAGCTTACAACATGAAAGTTCACCTAAGAAACTTTCGGGTTGGTGATCTGGTTCTAAAGGAAAACCAACAAAATTCTAATTTGCCGTCCCATATGAGGGACAAATTCGCGGCAAATTGGTTAGGTCCTTATGTCATTGATAGCAAAATAGGACCAGGAATGTACAGGCTAGCTTCTCTTGACGGTATCAAGGAAACAGAACCCTTGAATATCAGTCATTTACGACCATTTCATATCTAAGACAGCCATGTACCCAAAAAAAAAAAAAAAATTCAACAAAAACAAACAAACAAAAAGCTCCAAGGATTATCGCAATCTCTTGGTCACCCAAAAAGCTCCAAGGATTATCGCAATCTCTTGGTAACCCAAAAAGCTCCAAGGATTATCGCAATCTCTTGGTCAACACAAAAAGCTCCAAGGATTATCGCAATCTCTTGGTCACCCAAAAAGCTCCAAGGATTATCGCAATCTCTTGGTCAACCCAAAAAGCTCCAAGGATTATCGCAATCTCTTGGTCAACCCAAAAAGCTCCAAGGATTATCGCAATCTCTTGGTCAACCCAAAAAGCTCCAAGGATTATCGCAATCTCTTGGTCACCCAAAAAGCTCCAAGGATTATCGCAATCTCTTGGTCAACCCAAAAAAAAAAAAAAAATCAACAAAAACAAACAAACAAATAGCTCCAAGGATTATCGCAATCTCTTGGTCAACCCAAAAAGCTCCAAGGATTATCGCAATCTCTTGGTCACCCAAAAAGCTCCAAGGATTATCGCAATCTCTTGGTCAACCCAAAAAGCTCCAAGGATTATCGCAATCTCTTGGTCACCCAAAAATCTCCAAGGATTATCGCAATCTCTTGGTCAACCCAAAAAGCTCCAAGGATTATCGCAATCTCTTGGTCAAACAAATCAATAAATTCAACAAAAACAAAACAACAAAAATCAACAAAATCAAAAAAGATTTGCATCTCAATTCTAGGCATAATCGAATTCATCAAAATCAATAAAAACACCATGCATAAATTTTACCACACTACAGTCAATAGTCTGGGAATGTACTAAGAGTTTCAGTAATTCAGTCATCATTTTCCTCTTTAGCCATGTAGTGTACCAAGTTGAACGGATTTTATAAAGGTAGAGCCATACTTGAAATACACCTTGTTACATAACATCCCAACACAAATCAAACATTAAAATTCCTAAAATTGTGTGAACGAAAGATGAAACCTGTAAAATAATCTAGGTCACCACAAGCGAAACGATTATCTTGCTCATCCCCCTGTGCGAATGACCCCTAGAATGCTGAGAGTTGGCAAAAGGACAAGCTTCCTCCCTACCCAATTCCCTAAGAATCCCTAAATTTCTCAAAAGTTGCAAAACACAAAAATTTGCAAAAATGTCAAAACTCAAAAAATTGACAAACTATAGTGCACACATCAAAAGGCACAAACAACAGTGATTTTCATCACTCCATATCCCAAATCCCTTGCTCAAAAAAAAAAAAAAAAAAAAATCAAAATAAACAGTGATATTATCACTACAAAAGAGCAAGTATCCCAATACAATTGAAGAAAAGAAGGGAGTTGACCTTGAATCCCTGGAACTCTCAGCATTCTGTAGGTCATAAGGCAAGCTTCAATACCAATTCGGTAACAGAAGTAAACCTCCCGCATGACGATATATCTGTCACATTAACTTGCGTATAGATCAATGTTTGCATGTGGATGAGCTAGCTTATGACATCCTGGATTACACCGCGGATTAATCTTAGTACATATAACAAAGGAATTCGTGGAGCTAATTAGGTGATCATCAGTACAGGTTCAGTTGAAAGCCCATCTGGCACTGGCGGTATCCTAACAAATACCACGAAATGAACTCAATTGCACACACAAGGATGTGAAATAGCTCGGTCAAAAAAAAGTTTGATTCATACCTTGTTCAAAAGTCTTGTAAGATAAAGTACAGTCATGGATAGTGAGCTAAAACTGTCTGAATCTCAGAAAATCTTACACTCATCCCAAAACCATCTGCGCTACTTATCATCCTTAAGATACCATCAGAAAATACAAAAACAGCAAAGAAAAAACCAGATAAATAAAAATATCATTCATCCATTTCAATTTGCATATCACATAGACATATAAAACATTTCAATTCGTCATAACATCCGCATTCATCAAAATAAATAAACATGCATAACAAAAATCAATCACATCATCACATGTACAAATCCAAAAATAAAACCGGTATATATATATATATCGTCAAAAAAAGATGCCCGCAGGCTACAAAACAGGTCCTCAGACCCCGCAATCATATCCAAAACCCAACCTAAGGCGTCGGCCACCATGATCACGCAGGATCGGTCCGACGAGAACTACCCCCCGTGGTGTGGGTCCTACGGGACCCTGCAGGGCGGCTACTGCTAGCCCCCGCATCATGCCTACTACCACCTCCCTCATCTAACCGCTTGCGACGAGATGATGCTGACTGCTCAGTCAGACTATCCCTCATCCGTCGAGAAGATCTGCTGATCGAAGGCTCAGGGAGCTGCCCGTCAAGGCGGATGACCTCCCTCTCCAAGTCTATCCGGTACAGACACCACTCTGCCTCCCACCGAGGATAGATAGACAATGCATCATCGCGCTGCGCCAAAACGCTATCTCGCTCTGCAAACTGAGCCCGTAGAAGATCCCTCTCTAGATCCCGCATCCGTAGCAGCTCTGTAAGCCGCGCAACCTCATCGCCTACATCCGACCCCACCCCCTCCGTATCTGCCGAACGCATAGGACTCGCGGGGACAGTAGCCTGCCCAGGCTCCAACTGCTCCTCCACATCCTGCATGTCCGGCTGCTCCGGAACACCCAAGTCCACATCCTCATCTCCCACATCCACCATGTCTGCATCATCCAACGGCCCTCCCCAATCACCCCCTGTTGCCTCAACATCCTCCACTGCCGCCTCCGCACCTCCCAGTGGACCCTCACCTCTCCAGCACCGTAAAACCCACCACGAGTCATACTCAGTGGTAGTACCTACGTCATCCACATCCAACACCTCAATAACAGCATCCGACTCCTTGCCCAATGGCACGAGGACAGGTGGCTCCAGATCCCTCTCATCTCCCCGACGACGATAGCCAACGGGCTCACCAGGCAACCCCTGGCGCACCCCAAACTGTCGTGTAACCCGACGGTACGAAAAGAACTCGTGCTCCGTCCCGTGCTGCCCAGTCAACCATCGCTCCCTCCGTACCCGTCGAAGCCACTCTCCAGCCTCAGGCCAGGCTGGACAGTCCCGATAGGGATGCCAAAACACCTCCCCTGGAGTGAGCCACGAAAAGGCATCAATGTAGTGATCAACTGCACCTGCCCATCGCCGACTCTGCCCCTGCTCCGCAGACCGTCGCCACAAAGCCGCATAACCAATCTCATCATCCTCCATCGCTGCCCGAGTCGTCCACGGTAACCCGGTAGGCCTCTCAACAGCTATGTGCTGCCAACCCCAAGCATCGCAACAAAAAGCTGCAATCGACACCCTTCCGTTGTCGACGGCGGACCCCGTCATGACTCCCCGTAAAGTCGTGCCAACAAAGTCTATCCCCATCTCGGGATCAACGGTGCCTCTATCGGGCACTCGCCAACCGCCAGACCAAATCCAAGCAGGTTCCACGGGAACCTCGCGCCTGATGAATCAGGGAGAAGAATGTTAGAAATGAGGCCCATCAGGAATGCGTGCCTCACTCCTAACACCCCCCTCTCCTTCCACTAGCCAACCAAAATCCCGCCAGCCTGGCAATCCGCCTCGGCTATCTCCACTGGGTCTACTACACCCAGCTCCCACCCATGCCCAAAACATCTCGTGAGTATAGCAGTCCGCTGATCGAACGAAGATGTCCTAATAGACAGACCATCTATCGGAATCCGAAGCAACCGATAGACGTCCTCAAGAGTCACAGTCATCTCCCCTGTCGGGAGATGGAAAGTATTGGTCCTCGGATCCCAAAGCTTGATCAGGGCCGTCAGATAGGCCTGATCCGAAACCACAGGCTCTAGTCGAGCCACCTGCTTGAGCCCAAGGGCATCAAGCCATTCCCAGTCGTCATCAGTAAAGGCCAAATGCGCCTCAGTAAAGGCAGCGGGTACACGGTACCGGCTCCTAACAACCTGCAAGCAAACAAAAAAAATAATAAATAAAAAAATGAAAAAGATAAAATTTTCAATTCTAGGGTTTCTAACCTTAGTTGTTAAACAAAAAACATTACAAAAAATCTTAAAGTTTTGAAAAGCGCAACACAAAAACAATGCATTCAATTAAAGCAAAATAAGCCCTAGGGTCACTTACAGGACTCGCCTCGGCTCCGCCGCTCGAACCAGTTTGTGCACTCATGATGGCAGAGAGAATTCCAGCAGCGCTTCGCTTCGCAGAATTACCTCCTCCTCCCAGAGCTCCAAAATCGCAAGAAAAAAATGACACAAATGAGGCCAAAATCAAGTTTTGGCCCTTAAATAGGCCTTTTGCACTGGAATTCGTCCTTGACTGGGACGAGCGCTCTGATCAGTGCTTGTCCCACCCAGGGACAAATTCTCCAGCTGGAATTCGTCCCACCCAGGGACGAATTCAGGCCAGCACAAAAAAAATCAAGAAAAATGACTAAAAATGCACTAAAAACAGACAATAAAACTGCCTGACAGGATTGCAAATCCAACTGACAACATGGGCATACAAATTCGACATCGGGGTCACAAATTATTACTATCCTACTCCCTAAGAATGCTACCATAGCCGGACCGCTCCAGGGGAAGACAAATTTTGAAAATTTAATCCCAAAATGGTGTCACAAAAAACAACAAAACAACAAAAAAAATGCAACACAAAACAAGCAATAAACATTGCCAGACACAAGTGCTCTTGCACTTAACCTCTTGGCATAGCAAAATTGATGTCGGGGTTTGCATTGTCACTATCCTACTCCCGAAGAAGGCTACCATAGCCGGACCGCTCCACGAGAGGACGGATTGCCGACTATTCAATCTCCAAATGGTGTCACAAAAACAACAAAAACAGTACAAAATTCAACAAAAACACAACAAAAACATTGCCGGGCATAAGTGCTCATGCACTTAACCTCTAGGCAAAGAAAATCAATGTCGAGGTCTAAATTATCGCTCTCCTAGTTCCCCAAGAAGGCTATCATAGCCGGACCGCTCCACGGGAAATAGGTTTTCGACGATTTCACCTCATTATGACATCACCAAAAGGGTTAACACCCACCAAAAATAGGTCCATATGTTGGAAAAATTGCACACGCTTAACGGTAAACCCTCTAAAGGCAACCTTGCACAAGTCATCTCGGGTCAAGCGACTCGTCGCTTCTCTCACGAAGGTCATTCCCTCATCGATTCGTCGCTTGAGGGGGTAGTCACACTTAGTCACCAATCAACAATCACACACCCAATTAAGGAAAATGACATGCATTCAAAGAATCATTGACAAAGACAATCACGCTCCCGCTTGGGGCAGTAAACAAGCAACAATCAAATCAATCAAAAACTTGGCATTTCGTGAATCATGAACACAAGGTTCCCCCGAGGATAAAAACGCCCTTCACTTGTTCATGACCGATCAATGTCTAAGTTCAAGTCACACCTCACCAAAATAGGTTAATACTTGAAATCAAATTCCTTATCTCGTCAGAAGCAAGGATTCAAGAATGTATGCCCTTTCCATACTTGGGGCATCAAAAGTTGGTTAGGTTACCAAGAAACCCTAATCATTAGTGCTTTGGTTATCTATTTTTGCTCAAGACTGCATCACTCGTAGCGCTTCCCAAAAAGGGGCATCTGTAGACACCAAAACAGCACCAATCCGATTATGTGACTGCAAACACTAATCGCTTTGACAAACACAGCCCCCAGGGCAGCCCTCAGAGGTTAAACAGTGGTCTTAACCACTTTCATAGCAATTTTGTGAGGTCAAGAAGCAATTTGGCACACTTGGAAACTTTGCCCAGTACTCGTCTCACCCGGGGACGAATTCAAAATAGAATCCGTCCCACCCCAGGACGAATTCTGAATCCATCCCTGGGTGGGACGAATTCTAAGCTTAACGGGAAAAAAGGCAAATGGTGCCAAGTGGCAACCCAGAACAGTCAGTTAAGGGCTCCTACCTTGCACGCATGTGTAAGTGGACATAGGGGCCGTTAGAGGACTGTTACAAGAAGCATTTATCAAAGTTCAAGTCAATGAAGGACTCCCCTCCCTCATGGGAAGACAAGACTGCCACGTGGTGCCCATGGCCAACACTTGGCTTTTGTGCTTCCCTCCCAAAAGAGACCCCTTGGGTCTATAAAAGGTGGGACTTTTCTCACCCAAAACATACAGGTTGAAGGAGTGTTCAAGCAACGAAGTGTTGCCGAATTGAAGACTCACTTGCATCCCCCTTTGTTCACCTTCCTACATCCATCAATCTCTTTTGCAAGGGAGGTTGTTGGGTGGCCTTTGGAAGCTTGAACCTTACTCAAATCCGACGCATGGACATCTGAACCTACCAATTCGCCGACCCCCCAATCCTAAAAGGTTTTGGGCCCATCCTTGGTGGATTGGCTCCAAAATCGAGGGCCAACGGTGGGAGGCCCACTTGGGCACCCCCGCACCTCCCAAGTCCTAATCTTAGTTTTTGAGCACTTTAGATTATTTTTTAGATTGCATTCTGTGTTACTAGGTCTGATTAGTCTATAATTGCAATTTTGTAGCTTTTGGTCAGAGTTTAGGGTGTTTTGTATTGCTTTGTCGTTTCGCTAACTTGCAGGTGTCAAGGTCAAATTCCCGAAGGTGGAGGCCAAATTGGGAAAATCCGACCATCTGGGTCGTCCCAAAATGGCCCCAATTACCTAACCCCCTGTTTGCAGGAGTTTTGCAGGTCCCGGGATCCGACATTGGAGCAGCAGCAGGTCGGTTTCTCCTACTCAGAAGAATTCGTCCCACCCAGGGACGAATTACAGTCGGAATTCATCCTGCCCGGTGGATGAATTCCAGTTTAAGGTGGATTGGCCAGCTGCCTCAGTGGCAGTGGCCTTTTGGTAACTTTTCTTACCTTTTGTCAGGTTTTGAAGCAATTTGGATTCACTGTTTTCACTATTTCAGGCAAATATTCTTATGCATATTTTGTTAGTTTTAGAGAGAGAATGCTTTTCATTTGCAGCAGGTGCTACTAACGTCTTGATCATTTCTTTGTTCGCAGGAGAAGCAGCAGAGGTGAAGAACCCATCAACATCAGCGACGACATCATCTTGGCCCGCCCAGTGCAATCGTGGGCACGCGGAAGGAGGAACCATTCAGCGATTGTAATCAAACCCTATTTGCACTCCTAGCCCCTGAAAAGGGAGGAGGCATTATTGTAACAGAGATCAAAAGAAATTAATGAAAGGGCTGTTTTCTTTATCTGATTGCGTCTCTTACAACATGTCTCTTTTCTGTTTCATGTAATTCATATTTCTAGGACTTAGGCATGCTTAACTTTGAATGCAATTGCACTTGGTGTTTCCTTTGACCGGAATCTCGTTCTTTCACAATGGTCTATGACAACTCAATGGTCTATATTGAAATGTCATTGCATAATAAGTCCACTAGTCAATGAAATCAAATAGTTGATAAATTTTCTAGAAGTCCACCAATCAACAAGATCAATCAGTCCAATAAGTTAGACTGTGTCAAACTACACCTCTAATCGATGCACACTACCACCTAACCACATGAATGTAGGTAGGGTTATGCATAAGGGGTTGGAATCAAAATGTACTTGTAAAAAAATAGCAAATCCTAATCAAAATCAAGGTGAATCATGGAGAATCCTAAGCAAATCAAATCAAGCATCTTCACACCAAAATTTGGGATATTTGAAGCTCTAAAATATAAGGTCATATTTGGGGCTAATTTTGACCTATTAAATAATCTTATAACTTCATAAAAATACCACCATTAGATTAGGCTTGAAAAGAGCTTTCCAATGAGTATAAATATGCCTATGTTTGGATATATATTGTGAGGAATTGACCCTAAGAAAAAATTGGTCCTAAAAATTTTAGGCGAATGGACCGACATCGAGGGTTCTCATATTCTCCAATTTCCAATTTTTAAAATGCTAATATTCACCCAATTTAAGAATATTCACCAATGTGCATAACCCTGCATGTGGGTGAGGTGGCTACTTGACCACTGGTTTATGGTCGATAAACTAAGGGACCCTCTACTATTTTAAATCCCTCTTTACCTATCTCACAAGCAATGTGAGATAAATAACATAGAGTCCAAAACATGAAACTACATGATTTCTTGCTTGCATCACACCTACCAACCAAACGTTTCCACATGTATGCTCATTTTGGAAGGTTTTATTTGGTGTGGTCATTCCATGTGTCCAAAGCTAACTAGGCATCAAAGATTCTTTTTGTGTGGCTATAAAAAACCACATGGCATGTTGTGATTGAAGGGCATGTAAGGGTCTAGAATCTCTCACATGATTAGCTATTTTAAAACATTAGGAAAACTATAAAGTTTTATCCTGTTGTTATTTTTCATAATATTCTATCATCTATGGTTTTTTTCTATGATATAAAAGCATGTGTGGTGTTTGGAGATCACACAACCTATGGTGGGAAGGAGGGGAAGCTCCCCCCTAGTCTATGAATGATGGACAAGGAATGAGAAGCATTGTCCATTGTTGATCTACCTATGTAGGGCCATCACCAAGCTAGATTATGTTGATCGTTTACTTGGTATAAATAAAAGGGCATAAAGAATCCCAAATAGTGGTAGGGAGGGAATAGGGGGGAATGAGTGGGGTGGGTAGAGTGGGAGGAAGAAATAGGATAGGGTAGCCTATCAATATAGATGTTAGTCAGGTAGAATACTAATTGGAAATATGATCGACTGGGCAAGGAGGGGGGTAGGGAAAATAAGAGGTGGGGTGGTCAATCAGGCAAGGGAAACTAATCATGCCAAAAAAAATCTTTGAATCCTCTAAGAATTTGGATTACAAAAAATGGAATGATTATCCGATTCTTGCCACCACCAAGATCCTATGTACTTTTTGGTTCGTTGGATCCTCTCTTGGAAAAGAGTGTTGAAGGCTTCTTTTTCCCACAAATTGACCAATACCTTGTGCAACTAATTCCTTCTTCCAGCTATACTATATCCTCAACTATATTAAACAATCCTATTCAAAATATTATTACCTTCCTCAAGATAAGTTTAGTTCTTTGTTATTTCATGGATTCTAGGCTACCCTCTCATAATTATTTCAAAGGTACTTGGTGTAGGGGAAATTACAAATCCTCTTGCACCTCTTGAGCTTCAAAATAGGATGTTGCAAATTGGTCCAAGTTAATCTAACATAGCACCTAGCCAAGGAAATTATGCCCTGGTTAGAATTGATCCAAACTAAGCACCTAGCAATTAAAGTTGGTACCTTGCCTCCTTTCTTGCTGAAATTTCCAACTCTAATGTCAGTGATATAGAAACCAAATTTGAAGCTGAGATATGCATTATCATAGGGTGCTTAAATAAGAAAATTTAAAAACACACATGCAACATCTAGTCTTATAAGAAGGACAATATTAGATGCTAGTTATAACTAGTACTAATAACTAAGCATAGATGGATAACAACAAGCTAACTAATGTATTACATAGTTAGCTACGAGATAAAAAACACTAACAAAGTGCTAACCACTATGTCGTTGACTTAAACAAACCCAAACAATAAACCAACTAGAATCCTATGTAAGCAATGGAGGCTCACATGTTATTAACATGAAATAAAATATACCTAAGCTAATTACTTAGGCTATTTTATGCCCTCATCATTCAAGATGAATATTTTATGGGCCAAGAAGGCTATACAATTTTTGGAAGTTCTATGACCCAAAGCCTCTTGGGTGCTTAAATTGTTATGTGATTGTATGCTTTATTGGATTATACCAATCCCTTGCTTTGTCACCTTAGATCGTAATTGTCCTTTAATTTACTATTAAGTTTTCCCCTCCTTGGATCCCTATTGGCATTGCCTTAATAATGGCCCTAGGAAATAAAAAAACTAGTAACAAGTGAGAGAGGATTTAGTTTTTGAGCCTATCTACCTAGGCAATGGGTGGGCTCAAAACCATAGGATGTGAATGGGTCTTACTAAGGATATATCCATTTTAGATATTACTAGAAGGGTTTTGGGCTCTTATCCATAAAAATAATTAGCCTAGCTACCATTTAAAAGGCTAAAAGTCTTCATGTAGTGGGTTAGTGTAGACATGAGACATAAGGACTTTTAAGTTTGCTAACAACTTCTTTTGAAGTGCTTCTTTTGTCAACATGCTTGACATCCTTTTTGTATCTATAAATAGGGCTTTAGGAACACTTATCCTTTTGGATATAATCTAGCTTAGAGTATGGTTTGGTTTAATATCCTTTAAGTCATAGTAGGGAAGACATTTCTTATATAGATTTTCCTTGTCTCTAAGGTTTTTGATCTATTAACTCTACTCATTAGTGGGAGTTGACCCTTAAAAATGGTCATATTTGTAGAGGTATGATTAGTTTTATTTATTGTGGTTGTCATATGTGACATGTGATAATTCTAAGGAGATTTCCTATGATGTAATTATTTTTGGTAGTGTTGACTTGTGCAAACAATTTCTCTTGTGGTCATTCATCATTTGGGATCCTAAGCAGATCTTGTTGTTATGATATTTATTGTTCGTTTCTTATTTAAAATGTATTCCTTTTGTGTTAATAAATGTATCCTTTGAAGATCCATCTTAGAGTTTCTAGTCAAGCCATACATCCTTTCTAGCGTAACAAAATATTTCAAACCTATATTGAACTATGTGCCTTTGTAAATGTTGAGGTGATGTGTTGTTGCCTACAAATGAGATCTAATTGAATGGTAGATGAATTCCATTTCCTCACCTTTATTTTCTTAAATCATGCCATGTTTCCTTACATTAAAACACCTCCCTCTAATCAGATGGATGTTGGGGACCATATTGAGTTTTGACTTTGTAGGCCTCAACCCTTTCTTTGTCAAAAAATATTTTTGATCATTCTTTAAATTTTCTTTTAACTATATCTAATATTTACACTACATACAAGGGAATACATGGTGATATATAACCCTATGCTAACTAGCTTGAAGAACTTTTCAAGCTACATTTCACATGTCTCATATGCCCATTACTCTAAATAATAATCAGAGATATAGTGGTGCATTCTATCCATTAAGTAGTTAGAGTCTGACAACTTTTCTTCTATCAAGAAGGCCTTCCCTTATCGAGTTCCTTCAAAAATGATTTGTTATATGTGGTATATTTTGAGGGTATTTTATGATATTATGAACTTAGTCCTATACTTGGTTTAGAGTGGCATGCGAGTCCATTCCAATTATAGGTATTCTTTGATATTAGTAATGAATTCTATTAAGAGATATATTCCAAATGTGGTTGGGAGATCAATCACCACTACATCTTGATGAATCATCAAGTTAGGGTATGCTTGGATTTCTAGAGGAATGCCATGAATTAGACTAAATATTGGTATTATAATATCATCTAACTACAACACCCTACTATTGGCATGATCTAAAGATAGTCCAAGCGACTTTGCTACCATTTTTGGCATAACCAATGTGTTGGACCAAAAATCAACTATGTAGTTATGTTTCAACTGATCTCCATAGATGAGGGTTAGGTATAATGGCATAGACTTGGGCCTATTGGGATATAGGTCTATAGCCAATAAGCATCCCTTATCTACTCCATTATTTTTGCTTCTTCAAGGCCTTTTCCAAATTCTTCATCTATTTTAGAATAGAGAGGACATCCTAAAGAGGCATGGTTTTAATTGGCATACTTAAGTACTCCACAATTTTAAAGGATACAATATAAGGGGATCTTAGAATTGTTTATGATATCAAAAGTTTTGTCTTTTCTATTATTAGATGTGGCCTTGGTTGATTTGGAGTAGGTTTCCTTCAAGGTGCAAGAACAACTCTTATCACTATTGGAACTGCTTGAACTCAATTATTTGGTGCAACTTGTGTTGGAGGGGTCATTTTATTATCTAATTTTATCCTCTGAGGTATAGCCTTTGTTGGGATAGGTATTAGCTACACTTTGATAGCCCTCCTTTTAGATCATGTGTTATAATTTGATTGAACATATGGTCTCCCGAAGGTTGAGGGGCCTACTTCATCCAACACAACATACACTTTTGTTCCATTCAATGTAATGAAGGTATGCTCCAAAGTAATGGAGTTAATAGCTAGTGGTATGGTCAAAGACTAAGTGGTAGATTTCAGACTCAGTATTGGGGCTTCTAATTAAGGAGGATGTGCAATATTATGATAAAAAGGAGACATAACAGTTACAAAATGGATAATTAAGAGTAGGATAATACTTCTAGATCACAAACAAGTCCCTAGATGATCTTGTAGGAATTTATTGAACTAGGACTGACACAAGTACTATCTATTGAGTTCAGGCCTAAGAGTGATTAGGATTCTTATTGGTTGGAAATGGAGGCTTATGATATCTAGATTGAGCTAGTTAGAAACTTTGGTTTCCCTATTGGAAAGAAGGCTTTTGATAACTTTGGTGAGGAAACATTTGGATATTATACTATCTTTACAAGGTTATGATGTCATTGAAAAGGATCCTCATAGTTTTGAATAATTCATCCATTTTGGCATCTAGAGAAGATGAAGTTTAATTTTTCTCTAAGTACATGATAAGACAAGTAGGACCAGTGGTAGGTTGTATGGTTTAAGAGGAATCATAATAGGGATCAATGAAAGGAAATAATAGAGGAGGTGATCTAGGGGCTAGCATTCCCATTTGTATTAGGTAATTTTTAGCTTTAATGGCTATCTTAGAGGCCTACAATAGTGAATTTCCACCCTTTGACTTGACCATCATGGCAATCTCAAAATTGAAATATTTTAGATAGTAAATAAATTTCATACCTAGAGGTGGTCAAATATTCTTAGATATCCTTTTCCAAGTATTGTCGAATTAGATATTGAAATTATCCATTTTTTCTATAGGTACTCTCTTGATGATCATGAGTTATTTCAAAAGAGATGCTCCATTTGCCTTCTCTTTGAATTTATTTATCAAAAACTAGATAATTCATCCCAACTTCCAACTAATCATGGGATGAGGCTAATGTACCATTCATGAGATCTCCCTAAAATAGAAATAACAATAGTATCAAAGCTATATATTGATTTTTAATGAAATGCATAGTGCACAAGGTCACCAAGTGTTGCAAGTGTTCAATCAGAGTGACAACATATTCTATTGATAAGTAATGTAAGGACTTAAGCACTAAGGTAGGAATTGGGTCTAATATGTGTTGAGATTAAAAATCCTAACTTATATTTTATCCCTATTTTTCAAATAAGGTCAACATAAAATGTTAAGAGATTATAGATAGTCAATATCGCAAGTGAAAAAGTTGAAGGTCAAAAAAGTCTCCATGACCATGAAAGTATATGAATATAAAATCCATAAGCGTTAAGCTATACGATTGTAATTCTGACTCATAAAATATTTCCCTAACTCTACCTTTTTCCTAAGTCATAGCAATTATCAATATTATTCATAAACCCATATCGATGTATTCATGTTCCCTACGGTATGAAGTGTGTAACATTCATTTAATATTTTTCCCCTTTTAGAATCATCAAAGTTATCAAATGTTCAATGCCTTAGTTATCACACACGATAAAATTCCCATCGACCATATTACTCGACTGAATAAAAGATCATGACTATCACAAATGATACCCCCTTCATCTTGCCAAATAACCCATATTTCCACAAGCCATCACATCAAACTTAAAGAGTCATCATATATAACTTCCACCCTGAAAGGTCCATCGACTACCTTACACGATGCCCCTTCATTTTTGCTTGATAACCCATATTCTCTTTGGTTATTGTGTGTGACTATATTTTATAGTAGCTAAGTCATCTAAATATACCTTTCTCATCATCTATTCTAGTTGATAGCCTTCCCCATTCGTCTGACCATTCAAACCACATCAAATATCATAGTTGATGGTAGATATTTCTAAGCACCTAAGTCAAATGTCTCGTTCAATGGTATCTGACTGGTGTGAAACTAACTTTAAACCATGTTGTCCATGCCTAGGTCTTTAGGTGTCTCATGTAATTAATTTATTCCCCTTTTGGTACCATGGTAAATCATCCTATATAGTCTTTCATGGAGAATGATTGCTTAGCCCACTTGCTTGATACCATCTCATTAGTTGAAGGTCTTGATAAATGCCCTTGGATCATTTGGAAGAATTAACAATATAAATACATTTGGTTAAGTCGAGCAATAATCTAACATTGGTCGATCTCTTCATTTGATAGTCATCTCACTTTATGTCCTAGGTGGATGACTCATCCAATGATGATCAATAGACTAAAAATCAAGTCACATCACCTCATTCTTCTATTGTTGACCCATTTGTCAGCCATTTTACCCACCATAGATTCATTGGTCTAACTTTTTGCCTACCAATGTCTCATTAGCTAGGCATCAATGGTGTTCTTAGTAAAGAAAACATTTAAGTTGCATCATCAATATTAATGCCCAAAATTATACATCTTTTTGGCCATATCACCTATATAAGAACATAACTTGCTTGATGGGATTAAGTTTAGCATCTAATCCACCTGATGAGTTAATATCCTTGGCCAACATGCATAATCGATCATACAATAAAAGTAGTCAACTATTGACATTAATGGTGCATGCTTGGGATAAATGATGTAGATGGTATTGCAAGAGGTAAACAAATGATCAATATCAAATGAAGGTCAAATCAAAATTTGTAAGGTGCATGATTCTATAATTTTATAATAGAAATATTTTTTTCTAAACTAATAGCTACAGTAGAAAAGCCCAAAGATAAATTTTCACTAAAATATATACCAAATTTTGACAACCAATTCAAAAGAAAATCTCTAAAAGTGATCAGGCACATTGGTTCACATATACAAGCTCGAACCTAGTTGGCTTTCACAAGAAGTCTACAACATAGAAACCAAGCTCTATCAGCTGAAATGGCCAAGATGTAGACAAAAAATGAATTAATGCAGACTGATATTAAAAAAAACAAGCTAAATTCAAGAAACTAAAATGAAAAGTACCTCAGTAGCCCAAATGATTACTTTATAGTGTAAAATACATCAAAAAATACAAAAAAGGACTGATCAAAGACATAAAAGGAGAATTAGAGGCTCTACCACAAATATTCAAAGAACTGAAAGACATAATGCAATTAACTTAGACTATCAAATATTTGCCACAAGACACAAAAAAGAGAGCATCTGTATTTAAACATGTATGTTTAAAATACATAGAAGAATACAGTCAAGTAGGGGATAAACAAGTTCATACTACAGATGGATAGAGTCATAACTATAGAACATAATTCCCAATATTAAGTGCTTTCATTCATTGGAATTATTACTGGGAAAGCACTCTAGATGAAATGCACGTATTAGTTAGGGAGATAGAAAACAAAAAGAATATACAATGTAATATGATTGGAGAGTTGATTCTAGAATAGAATACTAAAGTCCTTGCCATTAGAAGAATATAAGAGTTTGAATGCACTGGAGAAGACATGCAAGAATTGGAACAATAGCTAAAATAATTAACTTTGGTAGTCCATAATATCATAGAATTTAATAATGAAAATCCATCAATATTCAAGAAGAACATCAAAAAGATGATGATGATTGAAAAAGACATCAAGGCAACTACCACATTTTTTGATGAAGCATGGGGTCAGATCACTATTCTTTTAGGCTTGGTACTTCCAATAAAAGAAAAAACTACAAAAGCTGATGTAGGGCCCACCATAAAATACGATAAATAAGCAAAATAAAAAATTTCTTTTTTAAATATATTTGTTTTTTCTAATAAAGATAACTAAAATATGGAATCCCAAGCATAATTAATGAAGAGTTGTTGGATTAGACTCAAATAAAGGTAGCATCATCTCCTAATATTGGACAAGCCTGGGAAAGCTACAGTTCTTACTAAAATGCACTCCAAAAAAGTATAAGGTTGAAAAGAGCACACGTGGAGCAACCTGCACCAAGTATTGGCAACTAAATTTTGGAAAAAAAAGACATCATAAGGAGTCAAAGTGGCCAATAATGATCATCAAACATTTGTGCAGGAATTTCTAAAGCTGTATCCATCCAATTGAGATCATTTTCAGTGACTGAATCAAATATCAGAGGCTCTTGATTACTTCATTAGAATTGAGAGTTGTGTTCTTTTGTTACATAATTTGAATAGAAAGAACCATTGTATTGAGTTTCATTAGGGTCTTGGCACTCTACCAGATATTTATTGTAATATTTTCTATGAAATTTAATACAAATATTGATCTCTTCCTTCTTGCAAATTTGTTGTGCAAATGTATGTGTTGTTTGTTTATGTGTTACATGATTTGAACATATGAATAGCACCTTATTTCATTGGTAAATATTTATATCCATTATGTAATTTGAATGTATGTAAACAAACCAATTATCTCTTTCTTATTTTAGTATTTTCATTATGATCTAAATTCTTGCTATGATTACCCAATGGACAAGGCATCGGTCTGCATTCTTGAAGTGTTATATTAGCTTGGTCACAATTTAAACCTAATTCAAACCCATTTGATCTTGAAGAACAAAAAATATAGAACATCCATTTTTAGTTAGGTTCTTATTAGGGTGTCCAAACCTAATCTAGTATTTCATGAATTTACTTTAAAATCCCTTATAGGTCAAAGCGGAAAGTCCACCATAGGTTGCACATTGTTGTGATTAGTAATTTTTGGTAGTGTGAGAACCATATTTTAAGGATATCAAAATTCTCCACAATAGTTTTTGGTTCCATTTTCGGGTATCAAACCCTTTGTTTTTTTTACTCACCTCTTTCATAGGGTTTATCTCCTTATGAAAAAATTTACCCATCAATGCCAGAATTTTTGGGTGTCATGGATACCTTTGTACATATCTAAGATATTGAGAGAATTTAATATTTGAGCAATCTTGGCTTGCGTGAGATTCCATCACACCAAAGTGCTAGTAACTCTAAACGAATTGAAAAGATAGAAAAAAGGAAGAATTTGACCTAGCACATACCAGATGAAGTGGTTAATAAATATTTGAAGAATTTTAAGACCCAAAGCTATTTACCAATCACAAAGAAACCCAATTTTAAGAAATCAAAATTATAAGGTTTAAGCAAAATATAGTCAAAAAATAATTTTGTTAGAAAGTAATGATACTTTGAATAAAATTTCTATCACTATAGATCACTTTGTTAAAGGTATTTTTCTAATAATCCCTCTACCCTATTGTTAGTTACTATTCCCATGATCAATATAGCCAAATCCTTTAAAAATAACAACCAGAATAATTATATTCTTCAAGCTTGGAGAGCCAATAGGTATAGATCTTTCCAATTGCTAGCATTGTTACAGAATCTCCCTAGTAAAGCCTATAGATACCTTCCAAAGTTTCAAGGCAACAATGCAATCACATGAGAAGATCATATCAAAAGTTTCATATATTTCCTAAACATCATTGAAGTTGAGGAAATATATGTAGCTCTCAAATTGTTTCTCTAGAATTTATAGAAATGTGCTAGGGATTGGTTCAATAGTCTTCCAATAGGTCACATATCTAATTTCTAGACCATATAATAAGTCTTTCTAAAAAAGTATGGTAATAGAAATAATAGATAATTCTTTTTAATGAAAAATAAGGAAAAGGAATCAATCTATGACTTCAACATGAGATCTATTGAAGTTAAGAATAAAATTTCAATTGGATCAAACACCTGATGATCATAAAAGAAAACCAGTTCAAAAAGTGTAAATATGGTGACCATATTTCCATTCTATTGCTTTGCTTGTAATGCACCTCATAATACTTCTAAGTGTGGCATCTATTTAGCTTTGCATCTTGAAATAGACTTTAATAAGCATTTCGATAAAAAAGATAAAGTTAGATTTGAAGAAGATATTGATGAAAAAAGACTATTTTTGAGACAACAAGAATGTTGCCATAAAATCTCTAATATCATATTTGATAGAATCCAACAAGGTCAGTATATAGGAACAAAAGTGTTTGAAAGAACCCATGCCATCAACTTTAAGAGTGCAACAGATAAGACTAGTGAGTCTAATACAAATGAGATGCAAGAACAACTGTCAGAAGGAAAGACACTATCTAGTGAAATAGTAAATACTGGAGAAGAAAAGCTAATGAGGGGTCAAGAAATGAGAATAATAAGATAGAAAATGAGATCATTTGTGAGAAATTTGTTGCAGATAAAGACCATAAAATAGAATTTATTGACCATGAGATCAAAATTGTAATGTAGTTTAAATAAGGTGTTGACCAGTAGATTACAATACTAGAAGAAAAGATAACAACTCCTAAATGCATAAATGATGATCGGTTCAAATAATTATCAAATAGGTCTCCAATTGTAAAATATTGTGAGCACATAATCCCATCTACACTAACACCCTTCTATGTCCCTCTGATATATATATCAAGTTTAAGAGATGAATGTGTCATTTATAAGTGCATACTTGAAAGTGGAGCCTCACAGAATATCATAACTAATCAAGTAGCTAATATATTAGATCTCAATTGTACAAAGAATTGTCCTCCCATTCAGGTGGTGGATAAAAGGAAATATTCATGTGTTGACATCATAGAAGAACTATCTAACTACATAGACAAATATCCTAAAAATGAAATAGTTATGGATGTTGCAATAGTAAACAAGGATTCAAATTTTTTATTCTATTATCTAGAAAATCGGCTAAGAAATTAGAAGGTATAATTCAACCAGACCAGTCATTTGCTACTATTCCTATGCAAGGTGCAAAAAGGTCCATCTTAAAATAACATTTCAATAACAGTTAATTTGAATTAAGGCAACCATATGATAGCCTAGATAAGGTCATGAAATATGCAGAGTAGAAAAGATTAGAAGCATATCCTATCCAGAAAATATTGTATTTTGAAACATCTAATACAAAAAATATATATGAGGTAGATAGATGGGCTAAAATTTTTGATTCAGCAAAACCATAGGTAGAAATACGAGTCAAAATAAGTTGGACTATCTTAGTAGATAATCATCTTAAAATATTACATGACTGTGAATCTTCTTGTGCTACTGAATATGAGGCTCTATTGTCAAGGCTCAAGAGAACAAGAATTTTAGGCTTCAAATACTCAGCAGTCAATAAACATGAAGAGTATGTATTGTAGTAGGTCAAGCATCTTAAATTAAAAGAATATAAGTAGGTTATATTAAATGAAATTAAAAAATTTACAAATGAAAAATATGAAAGTATCATTTACAGAGGTTGGGCAGCCAGACTAGAGGGATATCAAAATTAAAAAAGAAGCAGATATAGATAATATACATAAGAATCTATTAGAAGAAGAAAAATAATATTTTAACAAAGATGTTTTTTCCTGAAATCATCAAAAATAAAGAACATATCCCAATACTTTCAGAGAAAAATAAGAGGAAGTTTGAACTTACTTTACATCCAAAGGTTGAAAATATGTTTGATAGACAAACAAATTGATGAAACATTGTAAAAAATATAGAGAGAAGGAGAGTAGTGTTTAAGCATTTGGTCAAGAATAAATTGATTTGTGTCATCCAGGTTAGTAATGAAAATAAATAAATATATATATAAATAAATAAATATCCAGAGTCTATGATAGTCAACATAGAGCTCAAGTATGTGGAAACAATATTTTTCCTTAGGCCATACCAAGAAATTAAAAATCATGCAGGCTTGGTTAGGTCAACTAAATATTCTAGTGTCCTCAAGAGAACTATTTTTTTTTTGGTAAGTAAGAGAATATTATAATTAACACCGGGTTTTAACTGGCTGACCCAAAACCATTTTACAAAATAGGGTCCACTGACCAACTGGACAAAGGCCAAGCCCTAAAAGTTTAAACTGACAACAAAAAGGGCCAAGACCTACTCTTCCAATAGAATACGGCCAAACTAAACTATGGAAGCCTAATATTATGGCCATCGAAAAAGAAAGACGCAAAATAGAACTAACAAAGACAAAAACTAATCATGCAAGCACCATGCAGAGTAGCTTGTGCCCATATAAAAATAATAGAATATGGTAAAAAAACATCCCATAGAATGGACAACCAAGAGGCCAAGCAGTCTTCCTTGTAGTCCTCATCTAACTTCTTATCATCCTCCTTGCCATCATCTTTAGATTTTGCCTTCGACTCCTTGTGCCCCTGGAACTACTGGCTATAAAACAGAAGATTTAGAGAATCACACAAATCAATAGCTGCACTGATGAGGCCAGACAGACTCTTCAACTGGTTGATACTGTTGGAGGCTGATGAAATTGTCATCTTCTCCAAGACTATTATGGTGGGGTCTGGTACCTCATTTTCAGGGATCTCCAACACTTTGTTATTTCTTGCTAGGGCATTTTTGTGACATCGAATCCAAACACACCTTGGGAAATAATTGAGGCCAAAGCGGATGTTTCCCATGCATGAATTTGTAGATAAAAAAACCTATATCAGTGCCCCACCAGCTGCAAAAAACACTAGTCACATGAACACAAAAAACAAATATGACAAAATCCATTATAAGGTTCAAAAAAATATTTTTAAAAATGCCCCCATTTTCTGTCATTGATCCACTTTGAGCCTTCCAATCTAAAATTTTTCATTATCTATCACCATTGAGATCCGTATGAGGAAGATTTTCAGTCCACGTGATCAAATTTGTTGCTACAATGCCTTCATTTGCCAGCCTATTAGCTGCCATGTTTGCTTCCTGGAAGGTATGCAAAATTATGGCCTCAGGTCGATCATGAATTAGAGCCCTTGCTTCATGGATGTAGTCATCAAATATCCAAGGAGATCTCTTAGTGTTCTTTAGAAGATTTATAATAATAAGAGAATCACCTTTCACCAACAGTTTCCCTGGATAATTCTTTGCCACCTTGAGGCTCCTCCAAACTGCCCTCGCTTCAGCCACATTGTTAGTTTGAGCTCCAAGATGTTCAACAAAAGCTACAAGCACCTCACCCTTGTGGTCTCTAAGTAAGCCACCAGCCCCAGCTTCACCTGGGTTGCCCCTAATCCTTAAGAGAACTTTTAATTCCTAAAATTCAAACACTTATCTTGTCCCAGAAAAATCATGTGTTGTGCTTAAATATACTAACTTTTATTTTACGCCTAATTTTCAAACAATATCAAAATCAATTGTTAAGAAATTATAGATAATCAATGTCGCAATTGAATAAGTTAAAGGTCCAAAATGTCTCCACGACCATGGAAGAATATGAATATAAATTTCGAAAGCCTTAAGCTATACGATTGTAAGTCTAAATCATAAAATAATTCTCTAAGTCTACTTTTCTCCTAAGCCCTAGTGATGATAAATATTACTCATAAACCCATCCCGATGTATTCATATTTCGTAAGGTGTGAAGTGTGTCATCTACATTGAATACTTTTTCCCTTTCTAAATCATCAAAGTTCCAAAAATTTCAATGCCTTAGTTATCATGCTCAATAAAATTCCTATCGACCATCTCACTTGATTGAATAAAAGGTCATGATTATTCTAGTAGATGCCCCCTTCGTATCACCCAATCATCCATGTTTCCATCAGTTATCACATCTAACTTAAAGAGTCATCACCTATAACTTCTACATTGAAATATCCATCATCTACCTTACCCGATGCCCCTCCACTTTTTCTTGATAATTCATATATCCTTTGGTTATTGTGTGCACCTATATTCTATAGCGGCTACGTCATATGAAGCTACCTTTCTCATCGCCTATCCTAGTTGATGGCCTTCCTCATCTTCCCTACCATTCAAATCGCATCAAATATCTTAGATGATGGTCGATATTTCTATACACCTAAGTTAAACATCTCATTCGATGGTATCTGATTGGTGGAAAATTAACTTTAAACCATGTTCTCCATGCCTAGGTCTTTAAGGATGTCACTTACACAATTAATGCATTCTCCCTTTTGGTACAATGGTAAATAATCCTGTCTAAAGTCTTTCATGGATAATTATTGGTTGACCCACTCACCTTATGCCATCTCATTAGTTGAAGGTCTTGACCAATGCCCTTGGATATTTTGGAAGTATAGATAGTGCAAATAAGTTTGGGTAAGTTAAGTGATAATCTCCCATTGGTCGACCTCTTCATCCAATAGTTGCCTCACATTGTTCCTCGAGGGGATGACTCATATGACAATACTCGATAGACTAAAAATAAAGTTATGTCACCTCGGTATTTTGTTTTTGACCCATTGGTTGACCGTTTTACCCTTTATAGATTCATTATTCTATCTCTCTACCTTCCAACGTCTCATTAGCTAAGCATGAATGATGTTCTTACCAAAGCTATAGTTTAAGTCGTGTTGTTAGTTGTAACACCTAAAATTATATCCCTTGTTGACCATCTCACCTACCCAAGCACATAACTTACCTAATAGGATTATGTTTAGTAGCTAGTCCACTAGATGACTTAATATCCTCAATCGACGTGCATAGCCAATTGCTTGATAAAAATAGTCAACTATCAATATTAAATTGTGTGTGCTAAAGGTAAATGGCATAGATGGTGTCACAAGAGGTAAATAAATGGTCAATATCATCTAAATATCAAATTAGAATATATAAGGTACATAATTCTGTAAGTAAGATTATAATAGAAATAATTTTTTACAAACTAGCAACTATAGTAGAAAAATCCAAAGGTGAAGATTTTCATTAAAATGCGTACCAAAATTTGACAACAAGACAATATCTAAAAGTGATTGAGCACATTGGTTTACGTACACAAGCTCAAACCCAAGTGGTCACAAGAAGTCTACAATGAAAAAACCAAGCTCTATTAGCTAAAATGGCCAATATTAGATAAAAAAATAATTAATGTAAACTGAGATTCAGAAACTGTAAATTGAAGTCAACAAATAAAAGGAAAAGTAACTCAGTAGCCCAAAGGATTACTTGACAGTTCAAAATACATCAAACAATACAAAAAGGACTGATTGAAAACATAAAAGGATAATTAGAGGCTATACAAAAATATTCAAATAACTAAAAGACATGATGCAATTAACTCAGAATATCAAATATTTGTTATAAGACACAGAAAAGAGAACATCTATATTTAAACTTGCATATTTAAAATAAAAAGAAGAATATAGTCAAGTCGGGGATAAACAAGTTCACACTACATATGGACAGAGTCATAACTATAGAACAAAATTCTAAAGATTAAGTGCTTTCATTCACCAAAAGTCTTACTTGGAAAGTGCTCTAGAGGAAATTTTGGTATTAGTTAGGGTGATAAAAAAACAAAAAGAATATACAATGCAATCTGATTGGAGAGTCGGTTCTAAAACAGAATACTGAAGTCCTTATCATTAGAAGAATAGAAGAGTTTGAATGCACTAGAGAATACACGCAAGAATTGGACCAATAGCTGAAATAATTAACTTTTGCAGTCCATAATGTCATCAAACTTAATAATGAAAATCCGTTGGTATTCAAGAAGCACATCAATAAGATGGTGATGATCGAATAAGAAATCAAGGCAACTACCACCTTTTTTGATGAAGCATGGAATCAAATCACTATTATCTTTGTCTTGATGCTTCCAGGAAAATATAAAACTATAGAATATGATGCAGGGACCACTACAAAATAATATAAATAAGCAAAATTAAAATTTTCTTTTTGAAATATATTTGTTTCTTCTGAAAAGATAAAAAGATAAACATGCTTACAACCCAAGTGTCATTAACAAAGAGTCATAAAATTAGACTCAAAGAAATGTGGTATCATCTCCTAATTTTGGACAAGCCCGGGATAGCTACAGTTCTTACTGAAATGCACTCTAAAAAAATCTAAGGCTGAAAAGAGCACACATGGAGCAACTTGCACCAAGTATTGGCAACTGAATTTTGGAAAAAAAGATTACATAAGGAGTCGAAGTGG
This sequence comes from Wollemia nobilis, assembly GCA_028583015.1. Lineage (NCBI taxonomy): Eukaryota > Viridiplantae > Streptophyta > Pinopsida > Araucariales > Araucariaceae > Wollemia > Wollemia nobilis. Next base: position 1,463,922 of record JAQPPZ010017244.1, read on the forward strand.
CCAAGAATGATCATCAAGAATCCATTGCAAAAATTTACAATCAAGGTACACTCTATATCCTATATTTAGGTTGTTGTATTTCCTTGTGTTAATTTTCCTCTATTCCGCTCTTATTCTTCCCATTTGTGCAGGAATTTCTAAAGGCGTATCCAGCTAGCTGAGATCATTTATAGCAATTGGATCAGATATTGGAGGCTTTTTACTACTTCACTAGATTTGAGAGTTTTGTTCTTTTGTTACATCATTTGAATAAAAATTAATTGTAGTTAGTTTCATCAAGATCTTGGTACTCTGTCGGATCTTTATTGTAACATTTTCTATGAAATTTAATACAAATATTGATCTCTTCCTTCTTGTAAATTTGGTGTGCAAATGTATCTGTTATTTGTTTATGTGTTACATGATTTAAACATATGAATAGCACATTCTTTCATTGGTAAATATTTATATCCATTACGTAATTTTAATGTATGTAAAAAACCAAATTATCTCTTTCTTATTTTAGTCCTTTTATTAAGATCTGAATTCTTGCTATGATTACCCCATGGACAAGGTATCGATCCGCATTATTGAAGTGTTATATTAGCTTGGTCACAATTCAAACCTTATTCAAGCCCATTTGATCTAGAAGAACTAAAAGGACAAAATTTCCATGTTTAATTAGGTTCTTATTAGGGTTTCCAAACTTGACCTAGAATTTCATGAATTTACTTTAAAAACACTTATAGGTCAAAGCGACAAGTCCACCGAAATTTGTATATTTTTGTGATTAGAAATTTTGGTAGCATGAAAACCATATTTTAAGGATATCAAAATTTTCCACAATAATATGTTAGGTGGAACTAGTGGAATCAATTAATGCTTGTCTTTCTATGCTATAAACATTTTGGAAGGGCGATCTACTATAGCTTCCATGTTGCATCATAGGTTCCTCCTTTATCTTTGATTTAGTGGTGGCACCAATTCTTGTTGATTGGCTCCAATGAAGGTCTATTTATGGGCCTTTCCTTCATATAATTTTTGGCTCTTCCTTTTATAATAAAGTCACTAGGTAAGGATATTTTGTTTCAACAAGATCATGAGATATAGACCCCACCAAAATCTTGGTCTATTTTTTGTTAGACAATTTCTCCAAAGTCTATATCTTTTGAAGCGAAGTATCTAGGTGAATTTTTGGGTGCTTCACTTCAAGAAGGTGGACTATGACCTTCACTAGGATCATAGTTGAAATTATTTAATCTTCATAGGATTAACATAGAATATTTTCCCAATGAGCATGCTAGAAAAACTATTTTCATCTCTAAATGCTTTAGCCAATCCCAATGAAAGGCTCGATGATCCAAATGCACCCATGTATTGCATAGAGTGAAACAACAAGAAGCACCATAGATGAAATACTTCATATGGAATAACCTGTATGACTTTTAATTAAGTCTAGATCCATTTCAAAATTAATCATTGAAGCATAGAGACCTCCATGAGTTGAGTCTAGGGGGTTACAAGGAAAAGAATTGCATTAAAAATAAAAATAGGAAAAATAAATACTTGTAAAAACATAAAATATAAGCTACATGGGCATTGTGCGAAGACATTAATACTCGTATAACTACAATAAGTGGCCATAAATGAACATAAAATTTATCATCCTATGGCTAAGTGAACAAAACCAAACAAACACATTGCTAGAAATTGAAAATAAGTTAAAGAAAGGAGGATAGATAAAACTTAGCCATAGATTCCATTAACACACTAGAAATTATTACAAGACAACTAGGCCTAAAGGGTTTGATTCTCCTTAGTCAATGGTACAAGGTTTAAGAATTGCTTATTATAATTTAAAAGAAGGCAGTGAAAGGAAGAACCCACAAGACTAGGTACTATGAATGAGAAAACAACTCTCGATGCGTTTACATTAAAATTTGGTCCTATTTTTGAGCCAAGATGAGGTTTCCTTCCCTCTAGATTTCTTTGCAAAAGGTATACAAATTATCCTCTCCTTTGGTATCCAAAAACCTTCTATAACTAGAAATAATAGTTTTGAGGTCACTAGATCTGAGGTCTTAAATACTTAAAGCTTTTAGGTATTTGAATGACCAATTCCTGTTGACTCATATCATTTATATTATGTTAGGGTATGTATTCCACTAATTTATTACCATTTTTATCCTATAATTCATCATCTTATTGATGTTATGGACATGTCCTCCCTGACTAGTGCAGATCAATAAGGTAGGCTAATGGATATGGTGGGTGGTTGCCACAACTAACATGTGATAGTCTATGATAGGCTAGGCTAAACAATTCAATAATTATTCCCAATGGTGGGTGGTTTTGTTGAATGCTCCTCCTCCTACCTTCTTCCTTGTGTGCATGGATACCACATATTCCTCGATGAGGTGGAACCTCCTTCAATCAATAATGGGCCTCATTTGTTTGAGTGTTGGTGTTTTCTTCTTTGAAATCTCAACTAGTTTCTAGATGTCCATATTTATGCTTCATCAATGTTTTTCTTCTTTTTGTGCTATCCTTTGTCAAAAGGACCATGTGGACCACTATTTTAACAATTGATGACCTATCATCCTTAGTGCCCTAGATGTGGCTAATTTGGTGTAGAGGAGGAGTGTTGACCATATATGGAATATCTAATTGTTGGTGTGGCTTCTAAGCTTGTCCAAAATTCATCTAGATATATTTCATTTTGATTGAAGGCAAGAAGCACCTCCTCACTATACTCATTGGCCCATATTCCTTCCAAAATTTTTTTTTAGAGTGAAGTAAGGTTGTAGGTAAAACTTCCCTACAATAATCAATAACATATATTTTTAAGAAGGGAATGTTTGACTTGGGAATGTATGAAGATATTTAACTTATGAAAATTCTTTAAGAAGAAGTTTCTGAAAATAAAAATATTCATTTATGTAATTTGTGGGCTTTCTAGTGTCAAATTATTGCTAAAATCATGCATGAGAAACCATAAATCTACTAGTATTACCTCATACAACATAATATACACAATATGCATTGAATATTCCATGCAAAGAATATTTGATGTATACTATAAGCCTAATTTAATACCTCACTATTCCTCCCATAAGCATCCTTTTGCTTGGGGTTTTTCCCTTTTAAGTATATTGATATTTGTTTGAACCATGTAATCTCATCCTTCTTGCATTTGCTTGCATTTATAAGAATTTCCCCTACGAATCATGGCATGAATCCCAAAATAATATTTTATCCATTGACCCAAAATTAGTTCTTCTGCCCACCCAATTTTTTTTGTACATACCTAATAAATCCACACATAAGCTATTTTTCTTTAAATATTGCTTTACTCAACCATTCTTTTACTTTCACCTCCTCTCAAGGTGCACACATGGTGTTTCTTCCTACACTCTAAAGGTCTTTTGTAACAACATTAGTTGGGTCTCTTTTGCAAGAAGGTTTATTTATCATTAATGATTATCTTGCCTTCTCCTCTTTAAGTCCTTCTCCACCCTCTTTGTTTCCAATTTTCATATATTAATGGTGCATAAATTTCTTTTAGCTAATTAAAAATATCGTCTATTGGAATATTGTATTTTAAATATTTATAGATTAGATTCTCTTACTTTTGACTGATTCCTTCTTACAATATAATTTTTTATGAAATGGTGAACTATAACCCTGCACGTGAGTTTCATCCACTAAATCCATAACAAAAATACAATCTCATTTTTTCATTGTATTGTAAAATCCTTGCCTACTTGAGTATTGATTGTATTTGTTTTAAGGTTCTAGTGAAACATTCCCCCAAAGCCATGGATATTTGGATTTTAAAATTTTTCATAAGAGAAACATTCTTGCAAATGGTTTGGTTTTCGATCCATACCTTCGCTATAAAGCATTTATCCATAGTCATTCTCACGTAAATGCAAGTACATTCAATACTTTTATATAGTCACAACACTAGTCTTACATACATTTACTATTGGTGTTTTATTTCCCTATGCACATGTACCCTTGTTGTACTTGTAATGTTCTTCCATAACTATATAATTTTCTAAGTGTCATGCAAAAATGGACTCTCACACATGTCAACTTAAGTAGTTGTTTGAGTGTTCTTGGTGATGGGCTACTCCACCCAACACTCTCACAATACACAAAAACACAACAAATTATAAATAACAGTACTCGATAATAATATTTGATAACAAAATCAATAACAATACTCAATAACAATACTTGATGATGGGCTACATAACCAGAAAATACAATCTTACGACCACAAGGGCCGAATGACAAGAAATCTATAAGATGGAGCCACAATATGTCATCTCAGCATCCTTCTTCCGGTAATCTTTGTTTCTATTTTATAACTTCCATAGACTCTTTTGGAAAGTGTAACTCCCTTTTTTTGTCGTTCCTTTTCGAAATAAATTGGGCATTTAAAAATACCATCATTAATGAATAAATTGGGTATTTAAAAATACCATCATTAATGAATAAATTGGTCATTTAAAATACCATGATTAATGATTAAATTGGGCATTTAAAAATACCATAATTAATGAATAAATTGGGTCTTTAAAATACCATAATTTATGAATATATTGGGTATTTAAAAATACCATCATTAATGAATAAATTGGGCATTTAAAATACCATCATTAATGAATAAATTGGGCATTTAAAAATACCATCATTAATGAATAAATTGGGCATTTAAAAATACCATCATTAATGAATAAATTGGGCATTTAAAATACCATCATTAATGAATAAATTGGGCATTTAAAAATATCATCATTAATGAATAAATTGGGCATTTAAAAATAATGGTGAGTTTGGTGGACCATAGTCAATGGGTAGAACTGCTCATTTTTTCCTACCCAAGAAGATATTCATTTGAAAATGTAATTTTTTTTTTGGTGATGGAATATTGTCCTTACACCACTGGATGCTCCGGTATCAGACACATAGGGTAAAATGATAAGTAACATTCACTTATTTAGTGTTGGATGAAAACCAAGATGGTCAACCTCTACCTTAGACAACCATAATGAATCTTCAATAAGCCTTCCTTTCCACTTAACCATATATTATTCATACTACCTTTTTCTTGTACTTTTACCCATATGACTATCCAAGATTTCCTTTATCTCTTCTTTCTCTAGATTAGATATTGGAATATTCCACCGTTATTCTACTGGTACATCCTCATTGTCTCCTTCTTGATATTTTGTCAAGTCAAAAATGTTGAATGCAGGTGATATATTAATTCCACTTGGTAATTCTACCTCATATACATTTCCTAAATTAGGTTTCTTTATGATCCTGCATGGTCCAAACTTCTTCATTTTTAACTTGTTATATGTTTTAAGAAGAAATATTTCTTCTCTTAGATGAATCATAACTTCATCTCCAAACCAAAATTGCTTAAACCTTCACTTTTGGTCTAGCTTTACCTTGTACTAAGTATTCATCTTATTAATATGCTTCCTTACATCTTCATGCAAGTTATTCAAGTGTTCTACAAAGTCCTCGGTATCAGCACTATTTTTTTCTCCTTTGTATATCTTCCTCAACTCAGAAGCATTCCTTGGTCTCCTTCTGTATACAGTTTGAAATGGTAATTTGCTAGTTCTCTTGTTGATAAAATTGTTGTAAGACAGTTTTACCTATGGTAAAATAAAATCCCATCCCTTGGTTTTATCTCCTACTAAGCATATCAGTAGGTTGCCCAAACTCCTATTCACCATATTTGTTTGTCCATTAGTATGTGGATGGTGTGTAGAACTAAACTTAAAATATGTCTTCAGCTTCTTCCATAAGGTCCTCCAAAAATAAACAAAAAATTTGGTATCTCTATCTAAAAATATACTCTTTGGTAGACCATGTAGTCGTACCACCTCTCTGAAAAACAACCCTGTAATGTGAACTACATCACTGGTTTTCTGTAAGGGAATGAAATATGCCATCTTAGAAAACCTGTCAACCACCACAAATATTGAGTCATGTCCTCTCTATGTCCTTGGAAATCCAAGAACAAAATATTTGCTAATATCTTCCCATGGTTTTGCTAGTACAGGTAATGGTTGATATAGCCTGGTATTCTATCTTACACATTCGGTCATCTAGCATAGTTTGCAAATTTGTACAAACTTCTTCACATCTTACTATAACTATGGCCAATAATAGTTCTCACTAACAAGAGCAATGATTTTATCTCGATCAAAGTTTCCAGCCAGCTCTCCACTATGCTTCTCCTTGGTCATGTTCTCTCTCATAGAAGTCCTTGGAATGCACAACTAGTTTCCTCTAAACAACATCCCATCTTGGATTAAGAAATCCAAACATTTCATTGAATCCAAAGTAACAGGTTCCAAGCAAGATCTCCAAGCTCCTGCAAAATATTGATCTTAAAGGTACAAACTCTTGATTTCGTCAAACCCAACAAGCTCTACCTTCATATCTATCAATAAATTTTTCCTTCTACTTAAGGCATCTACAACTCTGTTTGAATTTCCATTCGTGCTTCAATAAAAAAGTATAACTCTACAAAAACTCAAACCCATTTTTTGTGCTTCCTCACTGATGGTAAACCTTCAGGTACATTATCTGATACAATATCTTGGAATTCTCCCAGTAGATCTGAGACTTCTACTGGTATATCTTCATATTTTTATTCATTAAATCTAGGAATCAATGGATAGCACATATGCTCATGTTTCATACCATCCAAAAATTTGTTATCATCAACTAAATAAATTCTTGCACTACAACATACTTTTTTTTCCACCTCCTTTAGGGGATTTAATTTATGGTGAACTCCATCCTTTGTCAATAAATAAGTGTTGGCATGTCGATCATGTACTACACGCTAATAAAATTACCATAGTCTCCCTAATACAATATGACAAGCATCTATAGGTATGATGTCACACAGTTTCTTATCATGGTAACCCTCAATTTTGAAATTTACTAAGCATTGTTCATTGACCAAAGCTCTATGGTCCTTCTGCAACCATGCAATCAGATATGGATACGAATGTCTCCTTCTCTCCAACTATGATTTTTTAACCATCTCCTCTAAAAATAAATTATTAGTTCTACCATTATCAATGATAAAATTACAAACTATACCTTCATATTTGCACCTTATGTGAAATAAACTCTTCATCTAAACTATATCTTTCTCCTTATTTAGCAAGGCTCTTCTTGTGACAAGAACTTCTCCTCTTTCTGCCTCTTTGTAATGCTCATATTCAACACCTTCATCTACATAAACGACTCATGTATTACCTTTAGGTCTCTTATTTGTCCTTACTTGATGTTGAGGACACTCATATGCTCGATGCTCTTCTTCTCCATATTGGAAACAAGTTCTATGAAATACTCCTCTTCTAGGTCCTCATCCAAACCTTCATCTTTCTCTTTGGTCATAATTATTTTGCTCACGGGGGTGGTAGACATTATTTACTTTTTGGTTCTAACTACTGCTAACTTCTCCATTCTTTTTTTGGTTTTCATTTCATCCACCATATGGTCTTCTACCAGTCCTTCCACCATGACCTCTTTCTCTCTTCTTGATTTTAAATATTCTATTCAAATTCTCTTCTACCTTCAAGGGAAAATGATAAGTACATTCTATGGTACTTATTATAACCAAACTTAGTTCCTCTTGAATACTTGGCTTAAATACATTTATATAATGGGCTACCTTATCCTTGTTATCCTTAGAATGACTTATTTTGATCATGACCTTGTAGAAATATTTTGTATACTCTTTGATAGACTTACCTTTGTGCCTCAAACCTTACATTTTCTTCAGTAAATATAACTCATAATCATCTAGAATGAATTGTCTCTTTAAATTTTCCACCATTCGATCTCATCTTGTTATTCTTTATTTTCCTCTTCTATTACTATTTAGTTGTACTTCCCTCCACCAGACATTAGAATGACCTTTCAAATTGGTATTTACAAATTTGACCCTCTCAAAATATTCCACTTCCTCATACTCAAAGTACACATCCATATCATTGATCCAATCGATCAACTCATCTAGGTTAATATTCAAAAAATGTAGAAACATCAAGCTTTAGCCTTTTTTCAATATTGGAGATGGTCTTAAATAATTTGACTTGCTTAGGCTCTACTGCATCATGTTATTCTTCGAACTGGGCTTCTTGTTTAACTTTGTCTTTACTTTCATCTTCTTTTATTGGCTCAAACCCTCTACATAGATTCTTTTGCAGTGCTTGAACTTATCTCTATAGGGATATAAAATCCTCTTTTGGTACCACAATATTTCTCCCACCACAATAATTTCTTTGTTGAGGTATTCTGATCACTTTTCTCTCAATCAGCAAATCCTGATGCAAAATGCTTCACATACAATGATCTGTTTACACACTCAAGAACTACCACTCTGATACCACTTGGTGATGGGCTACTCCATCCAACACTCACATTACACAAAAATATAGCAAATTTCAAATAACAGTACACAATAATAATACTTGATAATAATACTCAATAACAATATTTGATAAGGGGATACATAACCAAAAAATACAATCTTATGACCACAAGAGCTGAACGACAAGAACTATGTAAGTTGAAGCCATAATCTATCATCTTGATCTCCTCCTTCTAGTAATCTCTGTTTTCCTTTTATAACTCCCATAGACTCTTCTGGAAAGTGTAACTCCTTTTTTTGTCGTTCTTTTTTAAAAAAAATTAAGCATTTAAAAATACCATCATTAGTGAATAAATTGGGTATTTAAAAATACCATCATTAATGAATAAATTGGTCATTTAAAATATCATCATTAATAAATAAATTGGGTATCTAAAACTACCATAATTAATGAATAAATTTGACCTTTCAAATACCATCATTAATGAATAAATTGGACATTTAAAAATACCATCATTAATTAATAAATTCGATACTTAAAATATCATTATTAATGAATAAATTGGGCATTTAAAAATACCATCATTAATGAATAAATTGGGAATTTAAAAATACCATCATTAATGAATAAATTGGGAATTTAAAAATACCATCATTAATGAATAAATTGGGCATTTAAAAATACCATCATTAATGAATAAATTGGGCATTTAAAATACCATCATTAATGAATAAATTGGGCATTTAAAAATACCATAATTAATGAATAAATTGGAAATTTAAAAATAATGGTGAGTTTGGTGGACCAGGGTCAATGGGTAGAACTACCGTTCATTTTTTTCCCACTCAGGAAGATATTCATTTGAAAATACAACTTTTTTTTGTGTGTGATGCAAGATTGTCCTTACACCACTGGATGCTCCTGCATCAATTCTCATGATTATTTTATGGTAAATTCTTCATGTAAGTCCACCCTCACATATTATGCATCTAGCTTATATATATGCCCTTATAAGTGTGTCATTTGTCACTTATATATATCACTACGCTCATGTCTTCCTACATTTATGTTAATCAATGTAAGGTTAAAAGCCATGAAATTTAGCTTGTTGTAATATTTGTTTATTTGTTGTAGCTACCTCACGAGTTATGTAATGAATATGGTCACTCTATCATCCATGAGAATAAACTAATTCGGTGACTAACTTTTCCAGAATCACCAACATTAAAATGGTGATGAGATACTATGAGATTTGGAAAGACATATCTCAACAGATTAAAAAACATAATTGATTGAGAAATTTGTGATGGCAAATGTCTTTACTTTTTATGAAATGTTCTTGTGTGTTGATCTTGGTACTATTTGTGCTATACATTTGGATTGATGAATTGGTAACTTGGTAACTCTTAAAGGAAAAGTGTTCACTTTGATTAAATATTTGGTGATAAGAGTTATTTTTAGCTTAGAGTAATCCTCAAAGGATTGGTGGTAACCACTAAATTAAAGATAGTTGAGATATGGGAAATAAACTATGATGCATTCTTGAAGTTTATTGGAGAAAATCGGGTTATAATCCCGTAGAAAAATCTCCATACAATTATACAAGTTGCCAACATCAATTTTAAAAATATGATAATGGCTTCATTTGTATTGCTCTCCTACATCAAAGAGTAACTATAGTCTCAATATTTTAGAACATGGTCATTACTTCTTCTAAATATCATATTTGAAAATAATAAGTTCATTGATTATAAAATTTAATTTGATTAGAATTGGTTAGCTCACTTGATAACCTAACTACTATGTGATTTTACACAACCTCATATCGAATTATATTCTTTTGTAAATTTATAAATAAAATTTATGAATAAACAAGAAGGTTGACTAAGGATTGCTAGTTCCTCAATGTTATTCCATATTCTAAGATATGAATTCTAATATTAATGATAATTTCATCTATAATTAATTTCTTAGATATGTATTGGAAATCCTTACTAGGGACAATAACACGAGATTGTTAGAAGACTCGATAAAGGAAATGCATCCTTATACAAATTGGCATGTACATGTGACCTATTTATATATTTAGATGTTTAAATATATGAGTAGTCTAGTGATGCTTACTATCAGGTCCACTAATGACCAAATATTTAGGGCTTTTTGCCAATAGATACTTTCTTTTCATAGGAAGGTAACTAGAAAACACCTTAGGAGAAACTTAATTTACCTTTTACTAATATATGGTGCACCTACGTGTCATCTAAATATTTGAACAATCACAAGGGTAAAGTTCAATTTTTTCATGACTATATTTGAAAGAAGAAAATAGGAGAAATATAATAAGAGCTTCCTAATTGGAAATGGAAGATGTGACCTTCAACCATGAATCTAATGATGGAGGCTTTTGGGCCAAATCAAAGGGTGATCAAGGTTTCCACAAGCAAGACACTAGAGATTATAGTATTTGAGTGTAGATTAAACTCCAAAATGACCTAGAATTAGTTGATGAATGGAGGTCAAGAGACTACAAAAAATTGCTAGACAAGGGTGATGTTGAGGATAATTTTAGATAAATTTTCTCTAGTAAATTTGCATAGGAAGCACAAAATTACTTAAGGGTATGGGTATCCTCATGAAAGAAACTTCCATAGAGGGATTTTATTCTAAATAAGAAGTGAAGCATGATGTAGTAGTTTGAGCAATTGAAGATGGTATCATAGGAGGAGATTATCCTAATGGATCACCAATTGAGTGCTACAATCTAAAATTTTAAAAAATGGTTGAAGAATTGATAAGATCCCCCAAAGTACGGTACTCTCTACAATAACCCTCTTTAAGGGTGATCTCTCAAGACATGCCCATATGTTCTTCTTAGAGGTAAAATCAAAGTAGAGGTATATATCGAATTATTGGAGTAGGAAATGTTGATGGTCACAACAATGATAATGATAACAAATTGAAAAAGAAAAGATCATTGCTACACAATGTGACACAAAATAAACTAATAAAAAATAAATATAATAAATATGGTATTGATGTTTAACAACCCTCCTAACACCACTAATGATTATGAATGAATTGGTGAATTATACTAGTTTTATTTGTAGAATGTGGTATTTTTGATGATTGTTGTGTATGTAGGACCAAGTACATTCATTCGACGGATAGAAGAAGGTTGACAAAAAAAGGTAAGTAGGATATGATGATAGTATGAAATATCATCATGACTCGTAAATACATAGAAGCTCAAAAAATTGTATATCATATAAAACATCATAAATGACTTGCATTATGTATGTACTTTGTTTTGAGGTGATGTTTGCTATTGTTGAAAAGTGATGAATGCATATAACCTTTGATTAGCAATGAAAGTGCCTAGAGTATAGGAACCATTTTCTATTAAACCACTTGCAAATTAAAGGTTATTTGTATGCCTAATACTGAGTTTGAAAGACAATATAAGATTTATTGAATAAAATAACAATATAATATATAAAAAAATTATTATTAAAATTAAATTATAAATAAATAAAAATCTAAATAATTTATGGAATAGGATTATGGGGGTCTTCCAAGTTGGATAACTATGTGTAAATCTCATAATTGTTTTAACTTCCCCACGTCCTCCAACGAAAAGGGAGGAAGTTCTGTAAATCTCATAATTGTTTTAACTTCCCCACGTCCTCCAACGAAAAGGGAGGAAATTGGTTGGAAGGGAAGTAGGGGAAAAACATCTATCATCTTGTATCTTGCATGTAAGAGGGATCGAGATCTTATTGTTGCATATAATAATAATAATAAAAGAAAAACCTTGTACTGTGTTGCCTAAAGAGTGCCATATTGGGAAAAAGGAAAAAAAAAGGAGAAACTAGTAGTGTATGCGAAAGAATAAGGTTGGGATTCGGTTCTTAAATTAGTCTTTAATGTTGATAAAAGAAAATGAAATGCCAGTTTTTTCTTAACTTAATGTATGGCCTGCAATTGCTTGTATTTCGAATTGATTGCATAATGTCGATCAACTGTGTTGGCTTGAAATAGAAGAACTTTGTCTATTCTTTTCTAGTATTTTTTGCTACTTGGATTTACGTCCATTGGAAAAGATGTTTGATGGTATATTTTCAAATTACTGTACATTGTTGTAATGTGTGCCATAGACAGAGTATGTAGTTGCTTATCTGAACATACCTTGATTTATTTCCGTTATCTGAAGCTTAATATTTCTGGTAGTACACCATGCAACTTTTGTAAATGATATGGTTTTGTCTTGTAAAAAAAATATATGATATTATTTTTCCTTAGTCTGAGTCGGACTGTGTCATCGTAGGTGAGAAATCAAAGTTTGAGAATGTAATAGACGACGCCACCATATGTCGTTTTTGATAATTTTATATTGATACAGAATTAAAGTTATTAAATGATTATGCGTAAAACCGCTAAACTGGAGATGTGAATTGGTGATAAAATGCATTGGATTGTTTTGATGTTGTTTACTAAAGTTAAAAGATCATGTAGATGCATTTTAGTTCATTCAAACCGTTCTGATCTTGTATGGCATCACTTGAACTCTTGATCATTGTACGCGCCAATGGGAAAGAGTCTTAGGTGAATTGTCAACTAATCACCAGCGGTTGCAGTGGAGTTTCCTACAATCTCATATTTGAGTTCGTATTGTAGAGTTTGGACTAAGAGACTTCGTATGATATGTTCTAAAAGAAAAAACATCTTCTAGATGAGTATTTGCATGTCTACTTCAGATTCCATATACTCTGTATCATTGTGTAAAACTAAGTATGTGTTACCAGAAGGGTGTATCTTTTAAAAGAAAACTCTGTAGAAGATGTAGTGTTGTATCATTTTGTAATATTTGTAATTATAGTCTTCAGCAATATATTTGTAATTATAATCTTCAGCATCCACATGCTGTGGTCTACCAGTAAGGACGCCACTTGCATTGACTGTGATGTGACCCAGGTTCAAACCCCACGACGGATATGTATATATACGAAATATTTACTCAATAAAAAAAATTATAGTCTTCAGCAATTCCTAGGTATTATACGGGAACATGTAAGTTTCATGTTGTATTAATTTTTTTTTTAGTAATATTTTTCTAAGATGAATAATTAAGAAAAATAAATAAAATCTCAATTGATAATTTTTTTGTAGATAAATCCCTTCTTGTTTATATTCAAATAATTATCCTATTAGTTATTGAAAGTTGCTTTTTTCCTTCTTGTCAGGGTTATGCATAAGGGGTCAGCTTCAAAATGTATTTATAAAAATTTGGTGAATTAGTTTCAAAATTCAGGTGAATAGTATTGAAACACATGTAGAAGTTAACTATTATTAGGGGTAATGTTGTAAATTTAAACTTAAAATGGTTAAATTATTATAAAATTGGGACGAATCCACCTCCAAAAAAAATGCATCCAAATTTTGTTGGCTAATGGGTCTTGGTCAAGGGTCTCAAATATTAGCCAATTCCAAATTTCAAAAATCCCAATTTTAACCAATTGACTAAAAATAGCCACTATATATAACCCTGCTTGTTGTCGCTTTGTGATTGCACGTTAGGTTTACCAGTTCAATACTTCGAATCTAGAAAAATTAATAGATATAAAAAATTTGCTTATGCATGGGAGGAAGATAGCAACCTCCGGTGTTTCTTTTTGTCAAGTTTTCTATTTAATAAATTTATGGTTTGGTATTTAAAAATAAAATCACTTTAGTAATTCCCATGCCTTGCTTGTTGATCTCTATTCATTAAAAATATGAAGAAACAATGTTAAATGGCTATCTAACGATTGGTATGGATTTTAATTATTACACAGGAATGGTGTCATAAAATTAAAATTATGGATGAGTTGACCATGATAGAATATGAGAGTTCTTTTAAAGAAATGGTTTGGATAGGAAAAATAGTTAAATTTTAATTAAATATAACTTTTTTGGGAGGGATGCTTATTAGAAATATTAAAGATGATCTTCACCATAGCCGCGAGTTGCTCCGAAGGTGAGCGACTCTGGGAATCGTTCTTCTAAGGCAGCAAAAAAGGGCTCCTCACCAAAGCCAGTGATTTGACGCTACATGTGTTTCTCTCTTGTCGTAGTTAATTTCCTTCATGCTAGTTGGTGTGCTTTTTGCCCTAATTTTTTTCGAAGACCAACCTGTAAATACCCTAGTTCAGCTCGCATTTTGTGTGATGCAGAGTGGAGTGGAAAAACAACAAAGAGAATAGAAAATACAAGGGATATGAATTGTAGTAGCAGTTGGCCAGGTCCGAACAGTAGATTTGGAGTGTCTCCTTTTGTCTTGTCCTGCATTTTATGCAGTTGTATGAAATCCCTCACTCGAGGAATAATTGTATATCTGGTTTTGTTATTAATATAAAAATTGGTTATTTTGGTGTAAAATCCAAGTTTCGATTCATTTAGATTAAAACCTTATTACTCCTCTCAGTAAGATAAATTCTCTCTACTCCTTAGTCACCAGAAAAACCTCTACCTGCTCCTTATCGCTCATGTTGGTGAGCGATTCTGAGAATCACATCACCTTTGGAGTGATGTTTGTCTGGCTCAAATTTTATCTTTAAAATACTTGTTTCTGAACTTAATTTTTGTCTTATTTACCTTATAAAGAAGCATCATCTTGTTTTTTTCCTACACCCATGATCACTCATTAGAGTGAGCGGTTTGAAGCGTCGCTCACTTTTTCAAGCGACTTCGGGTGTATTTGTCTTTGGTGTTTTTTGAATTATTGTCTATTAGTGCAAAAAGAGCGAACTTCATCTCAAAGGAAGCTCGATGTCACTTGGTTTGAAGAGCGATGCCCAATAGTGCTCATTTTTGGAGCAACCATCGATTGTCATTGAGTTTTAATGCAACGTTCGGAGTAAGCCAATTTTAGTTGTTGTTAGATCCTTCCATCATCTATAATTTGTTTGTGTCCTATAAACGATTACCCAATGAGCCTATTAGGATGTTCAATGTTAGGTTCCAAAAGCTATACACGAATGTAACTTACCATTTTGTATTAGATGTTGTTGTGGCCCTTCAATTATATTTTGGAGCTTTAGATCCTGTAACGTCCTTGTTTTCCTAAAGAAATCCTCAGGTTACAAATCTTGCCTTAGCTTATGCTGAGACAATGACCCTTGAAAAAGAAATGATTTCTCTAGGAGGGTTGTCTCAATGAGCTGGGATGGGACAATACGGTCCATATAGTCAATTCGCCATGATGAATCAGGTAATGGCATCACAAGTACCAACAATGAACAACTTCCAACAACCATATCCATTAACGCCAACCTATTCACCATTTCTCATGTATCCTAACGTATCCATCCCACTGCAAACCATATTTTTGAATAATAATATAACCATGCTAGGGTTCAGCATGGTCAATAATTAGTTGACCATGCCTAGGTTCAGTGCACTCAATACCCAAAACCCAATGACTTATCCTTCGATCATGCCTCTTCAAAGTGTGAACCCTCGATGGAACCAAAATACTTAAAACTAGTCAATTGTACCCATTCCAGAGGTGACTAATGTAGGAAATACATTTGGACCTGGAACTATAGTGCCTCAACTGCAAGGATCTAATTTTGAATTGGAATATTTAAAAAGAATCACTATTAAGCAAGGTAATGACATAGTTCAATTACAAAAACAAGTTGCCCAATATCATGTTCCAAATCGAAATCATAACCATAGGAGAACAGGACCATATAACATGCAACCCAACAATGGACTCGTACCCAACCCAGTATCCAATCAGGCTGATGTTTCAAAATATTACGATGAGTTGGAACCCTGTGATGATGAATTGCCCCATTGTTTCCAAGGGAAACAAAAGACTTTTCTAACTGAAGTTGTCCACATCCAAGAAAGTGATAAAGAGGAGGATGTTGAGGTCTTAGGATAAGAGGATGAAGAGACTTTTGAAGTTTAATCCACTAGATGTTTTGGGAAAGGAAACCATCAGTATTATACGAGAATCTCCAATGATCCAAAAACTTCCTCCACTCCTCCAAACAACCCCGTAATTCCTCCTGATACAAAAGGTGAGGTTAATCCACCTCCTATGTCGATTGTGGAGAAGTCCAAGCCGGTTCAAAAAATACCAAATTCATAAAAATTCACCTATGACTTAGAGGAGGACATGAAGAGAAATAAGGCTAATATCTCATTGTTTGAAGTAGCTAAACTTTTGGGTCAAGAGATATTTTTGTCGAAAGGGTTGAACCCACCTAGTCAATTCCACGAAGCTAAGGGTGTCGAGTCTCAATTGGTGTTGAAAAGGGAAAATCTAGAAGTACCTCCCTTTCTTATAACCATTAGAATTGCAAGCAAAAATTTATACAACTATTTGATAGTTTCAGGTTCTTCAACCAACATCATACCCCTGGAAATTTGCTAAAATTTAAGACTCACACCAATCCCTTATTAGAGCAAGGTTGTACAACTGGATAGATCTATTATGGATGTAGTTTGAGGTCTAAATGATGTCCTTATTCAGATTAACTTAGAACCTAGGGTTAAAAATCACATAGATATATTGGTGCTTAATATTTCTACCAAATATAGAATGGTATTGGGAAGAGATTGGAGTAAAAATATGAATGGGTATATTGTAATAGATTCTTCCCATATGTGGTTGCCTTGGAGAGGAGTAGTAAATCAAATTCGGGTGGATAGTGAACCTAGGCTCAAGGAGATGATAACTTAATACAATAGACGCAATGAAATCTAATATGTTGAAACCGAATTAGAGGCTTATAGCTTGGATATAGAAGAAGCTATTGAAGAACATCAAAAGAAGAATTTTTCATGTAACACTTCAAAAGAGGATAATCTTGTTTGGACTCTAAGATTTGATGGATCTAGGTCAAAGCAATGTGCTAGAGCTGGTATCAAAATTTCATGTCCAGGTAGTAAGCCTATGTTGGCTACCTATAAATTAAGTTCCCATCCACCAACAATGTGGAAAAATATGAAGCGCTTATTTTTGGACTTCAATTGGCCCTAAGGAAGAAAGTCAAGTGTCTCAAAGTGTTGGGAGATTCAGAATTTATGGTTAAACAAGTTAAAGAGAAATATACTTGTCAGGATAAAATATTAAGCCTTTATAAAACTAGAGATAGGGAGTTAATAGCTGAGTTTGATGCTTTTAATATATCCCTTATTTCTAAGAAAAATAATCGAATGTCAGATTCTTTAGCTGTGGCCGCAAGCATGCTCAGACCTGTGGATAAACAATTTGAAAAAAGAAGCAACCGGAGTGTGGAATGAGATGCCAAATGGTATGGATTCTTTATAAAATATATTTGATATTGGATATCAAGTAAAAAGAGGTAGAAAGGTGCCACCCCCTAAGGAAACTTGTGACTTAATCAATTTAGGGAGTGCAAAAAATATACAGGAGATATTCATTGCTAAGGCATGTACCAAGCAAGAAAAGGAATCTATTGCATAGGTGTTAAAGGAATATGTGGATTGCATAGCTTGGAGTTATAAGGATTTGAAAAGCTATGATCAAAATGTAATAATGCACACTATTCCAATGAAACCAAACTCCAAACATTTTTGACAGAGACAAAGACCAGTCAACCCTTTATTATAGCACTAATATAGAAAGAAGTGAAGAGAATACTAGAATAAAAAATCATCTTTCCTATTAGCCATTCCACATGGGTGGCCAATCTTGTCCCGGTAAGAAATAAGAACGAAGAGATAAGGTTGTGCATAGATTTCAGGAATTTGAATAAGGGTTACCAAAAGGATAATTACCCATTGCCTACTATCGATGAGATTCTTCAAAAGGTGAATGGGTAAAAAATGATGTCATTCCTGGATGGTTATTTAGGATATAATCAAATTTTAACTCATACAAATGAAAAAATGAAGACAACCTTCACGACTAAGTGGGGAACATTTGCATATAGGAGAATGTCATTTGGCTTATTGAATGTAGGTGCAACTTTCCAACGAGCCATGGATTTTGTATTCAAAGGACTCTTTGGTAAGTGTATTATTGTTTATGTTGATTACATTCCTGAAAAATGGGAAGATCATGTAAGGGACTTAAGAAACGTACTTTAGAGATGTAGGGAACATGGGATCTCCCTTAATATGAAAAAATGCATCTTTGGAGTAACATAAGGTAAGCTATTACGACATGTCATTTCCAAGGATGGGATTGCTATTGATCTAGAAAAAATCACAGCTATATTAACCATTCCTCAACCTAATATGAAGAAAGAGTTAAGATATTTTTCAGTAAGACTAACTTTGTGAGAAAATTTATTTCAGGTTTTTTTGAGATTGCGAAGCCTTTGATGACATGTTAAAGAAGGATGTTCAGATCAAATGGAAAAATGAAAATAGGGAATTTTTCAAAAGCATCAAGGATGCTATCTCTAAAGACCCTATTTTAATTTGTCTAGATTATTCAAATCCTTTCTATGTTTATACTTTTGCTTCATATCATTCTTTTGCGAGTGTCTTAACACAAAAGAGTGAGGGTATCATTGAAAATCCCACAGCCTTATTGAGTGCTCCATTGAAGGATGTAAATTTGAGATATTCTTTCTTGGATAAAAAAAATGTATGCCCTATTCAAGACCATCAAGAAATTTAGGCATTATCTAGTTTACAGTAAAGTCTTTGTGATAGTTTCTGACCCCACCGTTAAGTCTATGTTTTTGCAAAATGAACTAGGTGAAAGATGAGGAGAATGGATTTTGATCCTTCAAGAAGTTGATTTGGAAATTTGACCCATGAAAATAGTTCATGGACATGGTTTGGTCAAGGCAATTTTAGAAATTGATCCTTTGATATCATGCCAGCATTACAAGGTAGATGACGTAACTAAAGATGAGTATTATGTTTATATTGCATATTTATCATTGTATGTTAAGTGTCCATCACTTTTGAACTCCACTTAACATAGAGCTTTGTGTTTAAAATATGCAAATATTTTGATTAAATCTAGTGTTTTGTATAGGAAGAACCACAAAGGAATTTACCTTTGTTGTGTTAATCGAGAAGAGGCGATCCAAGTACTTAAGGATTTCCATGGTAAGTATGGAACTAGACATGGGTTAGATAATGCAATGGCACATCATATTCTTAGGGTCGGATACTATTGGCCCCACTTGTTCAAATATGCACATGCTCATGTGAGATCATGCCACATATGTCAAGTGGTAGCTAATAGAGAAAGAAATGTTGCAATGCCATTACAATTTGTGGTAGAGGCAAGGCATTTTGCACAATGGGGATTAGATTTTGTTGGGATCATCAATACCAACTCATCTTCTTCTCATAAATGCATCCTTACTACCACATATTAATGCACAAGGTGGACTAAAATTATTCCCACTAAGCATTCCACTTCTGAGGTTGTCATTAAGTTTTTAGAGGATAGTATTGTGACTCATTTTGGAATTACTAACTTGATTGTAAGTGATAATGGCTATGCATTTTCTTCTTTAGAGTTTGCAAATTGGGCATATGATAATATGGTAAGCTTGAAATTCTTTTCAAATTATTATCCACAAGGTAATGGTTTAGCGGAATCCTCTAACAATAATTTGTTGTGTGTGATAAAAAATTACTTAAAAATAACCCTAGGGATTTGCATATAAAGTTAAAGTTCTCCCATTGGGCTGATAGGATCAGAACCAAAGAATCAATAGGAACATCTTCATATCACTTAGTCTATGGGTAAGATCCCATATTTCCCATGAATTTAAGACTACAAATATTACATTTCATGAAGGGATATGTTGGAACTAATGATAAACATGAAGCTAGGTTAGCCTAGTTAATGCATCTGGATGAGAAAATAGATGACGTCATGCTTCATTTTAGCAAACATTAGGATGTAGTGAAAATATGGTTTGATAGGAAATCTAAAATCAAAAAATTCAAAGTTTTAGATCTAGTTTTACTGTGGGATAAAGGACATGATAAGAAAGGAGATCATCAAAATTCTGATTATTTGTGGTTGGGTCTGTATCATATTTATGAAATACTAGGTGAAAACAATTTTAGATTAAAAATTTTGGATGGGAATGGTTTGTCTTTGTCCGTTTACGGGCTACATTTGAAGCACTAATTTCAGGCCTAAAAAAGGTAAATATCCTATATTATATGTAAATATATTTATGTTTCATCATGTTGAGTCCGATTGTGTTTGTATTCATACGCTTCCAATTTTAGTTGTTTTCAAGTATTTGAGAGTGATATGTCAGCTCATGTCCTCATGAATTTTTAATAATACTAGGAGAATGTGAAACATCAAAATGGTACTGCAAAGGGCTCCACAATCATCACAAATACATTAAAGAATGTTGTTTGAAACTTGTGATACATGAAGTTGTTGAGTTTTTAGATTAGGGTGAAATACTTTGCATACTCCATCTCATTCAGCCTTATTTCATGGTACATTTGACATTGCATTGCATCTCACTTACATCCACATTTCAAATGCAACCATCAAAAACCTATCAAATTATCTTAGGATCATTGCACAATATATGCTAAGAAGAACTTGAAATTGGGAACTGATGCCGAAGTTGTCTTGAAACAAGCATGATTAGCACATATTAAAAACATCTTGGATAAAATGGTCAAAACCATCCTTGGGAGAAAATGTGAGGTGAAAATAGTCATTATTGTCGGTCCTATCATGAAACATGGTCCATAAAATAGTGGTTTTCACCACTTCCACAATACTTGAAAACCCAAAATCAGAGTAGCAAGGATAGGATCATATTATCATAATACTTAGGTTGAGAATCAAATTTCCCAAAGCTCTGATTATACCTCCATCACACCACGAAATATCGAGTCGTAAGGATTATACTACATATCTCCTTAGAAGGATGAGTAGTCATCCCCAAGATTCAAGAAATTTAAATTAAAAATTTCACCATTTCACTTCCCTCACACCACCATTTATTGAGTTGTAAGGATCGTACTACATATCCCCTCAGAAGGATGGGTAGTCATCCCCAAGATTCAAGAAATAAAAATCTAAATCATGGACTATGGGGCTAAACTCCACCAAGGCTATAGACGTTTGACAGGCAATGGAGTATGCTCATCCATGGTGACATGCCTTGTTTAAAAGTGAGACCCCTGACCACTCACACGGATAGGCTAACCTTACGGTTTCATCCATAACAGGTTTAACTATGTCAATATGAGGTAATAAACTCAGACCAGAGTAGTAAGGATAAGGTAAAATTCTCATCATACTTAGGTTGAGAATCTTATTCCCCAAGTCTTTGAGTCATATTGCACACATTGGTTCTGGATTGTAGTGGTTCATAATCGAGCTCTTGATCTAGTAAAGGAATTCACTGCACACACATTTGGTCCTAAGAGGGTTAGACAATTTAGTGTGTTTTTTTATGGTACAAGAATTTTTAAATATTGACAAAACAAGCCATTCATATTATAGCATTTTGTCCTACAAGAATCATCCATAACTTATCATATGCGTTTATGTGAAATTGACAATGAAATGCTTCAACCAACATCATGCCCCTAGAAATTTACCAAAAGTTAGGACTCACACAAATACCTTATTAGAGCAAGGTGGTACAATTGGATAGATCTATTATGGATGTAATTGGAGGTCTAAATGATGTCCTTATTCAGATTAACTCAGAACCTAGGGTTCAACATAACATAGATATATTTGTGCTTAATATTTCTACCAAATATGGAATGGTATTGGGAAGAGATTGGAGTAAAAATCTAAATGGGTATATTGTAATAGATTCTTCCCATATGTGGTTGCCTTGGAGATGAGTAGTAAATCAAATTTGGGTGGATAGTGAACCTAGGCTCAAGGAGATGATAACTTAATACAATAGACCTAATGAAATCCAATATGTTGAAACCAAATTAGGGACTTATAGTTTGGATATAGAAGAAGTTACCGAAGAACCTCAAAAGGAGAATTTTTCTTGTAACACTTCGAAAGAGGATAATATTGTTTGGACTCTAATATTTTATGGATCTAGGTCAAAGCAAGGTGCCGAAGCTGGTATCAAAATTTCATATCCAAGTAGTAAGCCTATGCTAGCTTCCTATAAATTAAGTTCCTAGCCACCAACAATGTGGCAAAATATGAAGCGCTTATTTTTGTACTTCAATTGGCCCTAAAGAAGAAAGTCAAGTGTCTCAAAGTGTTGGGAGATTCAAAATTTATGGTTAAACAAGTTAAATTGAAATACACTTGTCAGGATAAAATATTAAGCCTTTATAACACTAGAGTTAGGGAGTTAATAGACGAGTTTGATGCTTTTAATATCTCCCTTATTTCTAGGAAAAACGATCGAATGGTAGATTCTTTAGTTGTTGTTGCAAGCATGCTCAGACCTATGGACCATAAGAAATGCAATAATTTTTCTATTGAACTAGTGCCATGCCCATCAATACCAGATAATGTTATTAACTTCCAAGTTTTTTATAGTGACAGACATATTTTCAATTTTGTCACTAATTCTGGTATAATTGAAAATCAAGTCATTTATGAAGATGAGAGGAGGCAAGGAGAAACAAATTTGAAAAAGGAAGCAACCATACTGTGGAATGAGATGCCAAATCGTATGGCTTATTTATAAAAGATATTTGATATTGGATATCAAGTAAAAAGAGGTAGAAAGGTGTCACCCCCTAAGGAAACATATGACTTAATCAATTTAGGGAGTGTAGAAAATCTGCAGGAGGTATTCATTGCTAAGGTATGTACCAAGCAATAAAATGAATTTATTGCATAGGCGTTAAAGTAATATGTGGATTGCATAGCTTGGAGTTATAAGGATTTGAAAAGATATGATCAAAATGTAATAATGTGCACCATTCCCTTGAAACCAGACTCCAAACATTTTCGACAGAGACAAAGACCAGTCAACCCTTTATTAGAGCAACTAATAGAGAAAGAAGTGAAGAGACTACTAGAAGCAAAAATTATCTTTCCTATTAGGTATTCCACGTGGGTGGCCAATCTTATCCTGGTAGGAAAGAAGAATGGAGAGATAAGGCTGTGCATAGATTTCAAGAATTTGAATAAGGGTTGTTAATAGGATAATTACCCATTGCCTACTATCGATGAGATTCTTCAAAAGGTGAATGGGTCAAAAATGATGTCATTCTTGGATGGTTATTTAGGATATAATCAAATTTTAATTCATCCAAATGACCAAATGAAGACAAACTTCACAACTAAGTGGGGAACATTCGCATATAGGAGAATGTCGTTTGGCTTATTGAATGCAGGTGCAACTTTCCAATGAGCCATTGATTTTACGTTCAAAGGACTCATTGGTAAGTGTATTATTATTTACGTTGACGACATTCCTATCTTATCTAAGAAAAGGGAATATCATGTCAGGGACTTGAGAAATGTACTTTAGAGATATAGGGAACATGGGATCTCCCTTAATATAAAAAAATGCATCTTTGGAGTAACAGAAGGTAATCTATTAGGACATGTTATTTCCAAGGATGGGATTGCTATTGATCCAAAAAAAAATATCAGCTATATTAACCATTCCTCCACCTAATATGAAGAAAGAGTTAATATCTTTTTTCAGTAAGATTAACATTGTGATAAAATTTATTTCAGGTTTTGTTGAGATTGCCAATCCTTTGAATGACATTTTAAAGAAGTATTTTTAGATCAAATGGAAAAATGAAAATAGGGAAGCTTTCAAAAGCATCAAGGATGCTATCTCTAAAGCCCCTATTTTAATTAGTCTAGATTATTCAAAGCCTTTCTATGTTTATACTTTTGCTTCAGATCATTCTTTTGCGAGTGTCTTAACACAAAAGAGTGAGGGTATCATTGAAAATCCCATAGCCTTCTTGAGTGCTCCGTTGAAGGATTTAAACTTGAGATATTCTATCTTGGATAAAAAAAATGTATGCCCTATTCAAGACCATCAAGAAATTTAGGCATTATCTAGTTTACAGTAAAGTCTTTGTGATAGTTGCTGACCCGACCATTAAGTCTATGTTTTTGCAAAATGAAATAGGTGAAAGACGAGGAAAATGGATTTTCACCCATCAAGAATTTGATTTGGAAATCCGACCCATGAAAATAGTTCATGGACAAGGTTTAGTCAAAACAATTATAGAAATTGATCCTTTGATATCATGCTAGCATTACAAGGTAGATGACATAAACGAAGATGAGTGTTATGTTGATATTAAATATTTCTCATTGCATGGTAAGTGTCCATCACATTTAAACTCCACTTAACGTAGAGCTTTGTGTTTGAAATATGCAAATTTTTTGATTAAATCTAGTATTTTTTACAGGAAGAACCACGAAGGTATTTACCTTTGTTGTGTTAATCGAGAAGAGGCGATCCAAGTAATTAAGGATTTCCATGGTAAGTATGGAACTAGACATGGGTCAGCTAATCCAATGGCACATAATATTCTTAGTACTGGATACTATTGGCCCCACTTGTTCAAATATGCACATGCTCATGTGAGATCCTGCCACATATGTCAAGTGGCAGCAAATAAATAAAGAAATGTTGCAATGCCATTATAATTTTTTGTAGAGGCAAGGGCTTTTGCACAATGGGGATTAGATTTTTTGGGATCATCAATCCCACCTCATATTATTCTCATAAACACATCCTTATTGCCACAGATTAATGCACAAGGTGGACCGAAGTTATTCCCACTAAGCATTCCAGTTTTGAGGTTGTCATTAAGTTTTTAGAGGATAATATTGTGACTCATTTTGGAATGCCTAACTCAATTGTAAGTAACTATGGATATGCCTTTTCTTCTTTGGAGTTTGGAAATTGGGCATATGATAATATGGTAAGCTTGAAATTCTCTTCAAATTATTATCCACAAGGTAATGGTTTAACGGAATCCTCTAACAAGAATTTGTTGTGTGTAATAAAAAATTTACTTGAAAATAACCCTAGGGATTGGCATATCAAGTTAAAGTTTGCCCTTTGGTCTGATAGGACTAGAACCAAAGAATCAATAGGAACATCTTTGTTTCATTTAGTTTATGGTCATGATCTAATATTTCCCATGAATTTAAGACTACAAACATTACATTTCATGAAGGGATATGTTGGAACTAATGATAAAATTGAAGCTAGGTTAACCTAGCTAATGCATCTTGATGAGAAAATAGATGAGGCCATGCTTCATTTTAGCAAACATCAGGATGTAGTGAAAATATGGTTTGATAAGAAATCTAAAATCAAAACATTCAAAGTTTCAGATCTAGTTTTACTGTGGGATAAAGGACATGATAAGAAAGGAGATCATCAAAAGTTTGATTGTTTGTGGTTGGGTCCGTATCAGATTTCAAAAATCCTAGGTGAAAATAGTTTTAGATTAAAAACATTAGATAGGAATTATTTGTCTTTGCCCATTTACGAGATACATTTGAAGCACTACTTTCAGGCATGAAAAAGGTAAATATCCTATATTATATATAAATATATTTATGTTTGATCATGTTGAGTCTATTGTGTTTGTATTCATTCACTTCCAATTTTAGTTGTTTTCCAATATTTGAGAGTGAGATGTTAGCTCATATCCTCATGAATTTTTAATAATACGAGGAGAATGTGAAACATCAAAATGGTACTACAAAGGGCTCCACAATAATAAAAATACATTAAAGTATGTCGTTTGAAAATTGTGATAAATGAAGTTTTCGGGTTTGCAGATTAGGGTGAAATATTTTGCATACTCCATCTCATTCAGCCTTATTTCATGGTACATTTGACATTTCATTACATCTCACTTACATCCACATTTCAAAGGCAACCAACGAAAACCTATCAAATTCTCTTAGGATCATTGCAGAATATATGCTAAGAAGATCTTGAAATTGGGACCTGATGCCAAAGCTGTCTTGAACCAAGCACGATTAGCACATATTAAAAAAATCTTGGATAAAATGGTCAAAACCATCTTTGGGAGAAAATGTGAGGTGAAAATAGTCATTGTTGTCGGTCCTATCATGCAACATGGTCCATAAAATAGTGGTTTTCACCACTTCCACAATACTTGAAAACCCAAAATCAGAACATCAAGGATACGATCATATCATCATCATACTTAGGTTGATAATCAGATTTCCCAAAGCTCTGATTATACCTCCATCACACCATGAAATATAGAGTCGTAAGGATTGTACTACATATCCCCTCAGAAGGATGAGTAGTCATCCCCAAGATTCAAGAAATTTAAATTAAAAATTTCACCATTTTACTTCCTTCACACCACCAGTTATTGGGTTGTAAGGATCGTACTACATATCCCCTCAAAAGGATGGGTAGTCATCCCCAAGATTCAAGAAATCAAAATCTAAATCATGGACTATGGGGCTAAAATCCACCAGGGCTATAGACATTTGACTGGTAGTGGAGTATGCTCATGCATGGCAACATGCCTCATTTAAAAGTGATACCCGTGACCACTAACATGGATAGGCTAACCTTACGGTTTCATCCATAACAGGTTTAACTATGTCAAGATGAGGTAATAAACTCATACCAGAGTTGTAAGGATATGGTAAAATTCTCATCATACTTAGGTTGAGAATATTATTCCCTAAGGCTTTGAGTCCACTTGCACACATTGGTTTTGGATTGTAGCGGTTCATAATCAAGCTCTTGATCTGGTAAAGGAATTCACTGCACACACATTCGGTCCTAAGAGGGTTAGACAATTTTAGTGTGTTTTTTTATGTTACTAGAATGTTTAAATATTTGCAAAACAAGCCATTCATATTATAGCATTTTTTCCTACAAGAATCATCCATAACCTATCATATGCGTTTATGTGAAATTGATAATGAAATGCTTCAACCAACATCATGCCCCTGGAAATTTGCCAAAAGTTAGGACTCACACCAATCCCTTATTAGAGCAATGTGGTACAATTGGATAGATCTGTTATCGATGTAGTTGGAGGTCTAAATGATGTCCTTATTCAGATTAACTCGGAACCTAGGGTTCAACATAACATGGATATATTGGTGCTTAATATTTCTACCAAATATGTAATGGTATTGGGAAGAGATTGGAGTAAAAATCTGAATGGGTATATTGTAACATATTCTTCCCATATGTGGTTGCCTTGGAGAGGAGTAGTAAATCAAATTCAGGTGGATAGTGAACCTAGGCTCAAGGAGATGATAACTTAATACGATAGACCCAATGAAATCCAATATGTTGAAACCGAATTAGGGTCTTATAGCTTGGATATAGAAGAAGTTACCGAAGAACCTCAAAAGGAGAATTTTTCTTATAACACTTCAAAAGAGGATAATATTGTTTGGACTCTAATATTTGATGGATCTAGGTCAAAGCAAGGTGTTGGAACTAGTATCAAACTTTCAAGTCCAAGTAGTAAGCCTATGTTGGCTGCCTATAAATTAAGTTCCCAACCACCAACAATGTGGTAAAATATGAAGCACTTATTTTTGGACTTCAATTGGACCTAAGGAAGAAAGTCAAGTGTCTCAAAGTGTTGGGAGATTCATAATTTATGGTTAAACAAGTTAAAGGGAAATATACTTGTTAGGATAAAATATTAAGCCTTTATAAAACTAGATTTAGGGAGTTAATAGATGAGTTTCATGCTTTTAATATATCCCTTATTTCTAGGAAAAACAATTGACTGGTAGATTCTTTAGTTGTGGCCGCAAGCATGCTCAGACCTATGGACCATAAGAAATGCAATAAATTTTCAATTGAACTAGTACCATGCCCATCAATACCAGATAATGTTATTAACTTCCAAGTTTTTGATAGTGACGGACATATTTTTAATTTTGTGACTAATTCTAGTATAATTGAACATCAAGTCATTCATTAAGATGAGAGGAGGCAAGGAGAAATATATTCGAAAAAGGAAGCAACCATAGTGTGGAATGAGATGCCAAATCGTATGGCTTCTTTGTAAAAGATATTTGATATTGGATATCAAGTAAAAAGAGGTAGAAAGGTGCCACCCCCTAAGGAAACATGTGACTTAATCAATTTAAGGAGTGCAGAAAATCTGCAGGAGATATTCATTGCTAAGAAATTTACCAAGAAAGAAAAGGAATCTATTGCATAGGTGTTAAAGGAATATGTGGATTGCATAGCTTGGAGTTATAAGGATTAAAAAATATATGATCAAAATGTAATAATGCACACCATTCCCTTGAAACTAGACTCCAAACCTTTTCGATAGAGACAAAGACAAGTCAACCCTTTATTAGAGCCACTAATAGAGAAAGAAGTGAAGAGACTACTAGAAGCAAAAATTATCTTTTCTATTAGGCATTCCATGTGGGTGGCCAATCTTTTCTCGGTAGGAAAGAAGAACAGAGAGATAAGGCTGTGCATAGATTTCAAGAATTTGAATAAGGGTTTCCAAAAGGATAATTACGCATTGCCTACTATCGATGAGATTCTTCAAAAGGTGATTGGGTCAAAAATGGTGTCATTATTGGATGGTTATTTAGGATATAATCTAATTTTAATTCATCCAAATTACAAAATGAAGACAACCTTCATGACTAAGTGGGGAACATTCACATATAGGAGAATATCATTTGGCTTATTGAATGCAGGTGCAACTTTCCAACAAGCCATGGATTTTATGTTCAAAGGACTCATTGGTAACTGTATTATTATTTACATTGACGACATTCCTGTCTTATCTAAGAAAAGGGAATATCATGTCATGGACTTGAGAAACGTACTTTAGAGATGTAGGGATCATGGGATCTCCCTTAATATGAAAAAATGCATCTTTGGATTAACAAAAGGTAAGCTATTAGGACATGTTATTTCCAAGGATGGGATTTCTATTGATACAAAAAAAAATATCAGCTATATTAACCATTCCTCCACCTAATATGAAGAAAGAGTTAATATCTTTTTTCAGTAATATTAACTTTGTGAGAAAATTTATTTCAGGTTTTGTTCAGATTGCCAAGCCTTTGAATGACATGTTAAAGAAGTATGTTCAAATCAAATGGAATAATGAAAATAGGGAATATTTCAAAAGCATCAAGGATGCTATCTCTAAAGCCCCTATTTTAATTAGTCCAGATTATTCAAAGCCTTTCTATGTTTATACTTTTGCTTCAGATCATTCTTTTGCGAGTGTCTTAACACAAAAGAGCGAGGGTATCATTGAAAATCCCATAGCCTTATTGAGTGCTCCATTGAAGGATGTAAAGTTGAGATATTCTATCTTGGATAAAAAAAAATGTATGCCCTATTCAAGACCATCAAGAAATTTAGGCATTATCTAGTTTACAGTAATGTATTTGCGATAGTTTCTGACCTGACCGTTAAGTCTATGTTTTTGCAAAATGAAATAGGTGAAAGATGAGGAAAATGGATTTCGATCCTTCAAGAATTTGATTGTGAAATCAAACCCATAAAAATAGTTCATGGACAAGGTTTGGTCAAGTAAATTGTAGAAATTGATCCTTTGATATCATGCCAGCATTACGAGGTAGATGACATAACCGAAGATGAGTGTTATGTTGATATTGTATATTTCTCATTGCATGGTAAGTGTCCATCGCATTTAAACTCCACCTAACGTAGAGCTTTGTGTTTGAAATTTGCAAATGTTTTGATTAAATCTAGTGTTTTTTATAGGAAGAACCATGAAGGGATTTACCTTTGTTGTGTTAATCGAGAAGAGTCGATCGAATTAATTAAGGATTTCCATGGTAAGTATGGAACTAGACATGGTTCAGCTAATGAAATGGCACATAATATTCTTATGACTGGATACTATTGGCCCCCTTTGTTCAAATATGCACATGCTCATGTGAGATCATGCCACATATGTCAAGTGGCAGCTAATAGAGAAAGAAATGTTGTATTGCCATTACAATTTGTGGTAGAGGCAAGGAATTTTGCACAATGGGGATTAGATTTTTTTGGGATCATCAATCCCACCTCATATGATTCTCATAAATACATCCTTACTGCAATAGATTAATGCACAAGGTGGACCGAAGTTATTCCCACTAAGCATTCCACTTCTGAAGTTGTCATTAAGTTTTTAGAGGATAATATTGTGACTCATTTTGGAATGCCTAACTCGATTGTAAGAAATTATGGCTCTGCATTTTCTTCTTTGGAGTTTGCAAATTGGGCATATGATAATATGGTAAGCTTGAAATTCTCTTCAAATTCTTATCCACAAGGTAATGGTTTAGCAGAATCCTCTAACAAGAATTTGTTGTGTGTAATAAAAAAATTACTTGAAAAGAACCCTAGGGACTAGCATATCAAGTTAAAGTTCACCCTTTGGTCCGATAGGACTAGAACCAAAGAATAAATAGGAACATATTTGTATCATTTATTTTATGGGCATGATCTAATATTTCCCATGAATTTAAGACTACAAACATTACATTTCATGAAGGGATATGTTGGAACTAATATTAAAATTAAAGCTAGTTTAACCTAGTTAATGCATATTGATGAGAAAATAGATGAGGCCATGCTTCATTTTAGCAAACATCAGGATGTAGTGAAAATATGGTTTGATAAGAAATCTAAAATCAAAACATTCAAAGTTTCAGATCTGGTTTTACTGTGGTATAAACGACATGATAAGAAAGGATATCATCAAAAGTTTGATTGTTTGTGGTTGGTTCTATGTCAGATTTCTAAAATCCTAGGTGAAAATAGTTTCAGATTAAAAATATTGGATGGGAATGATTTGTCTTTGCCTGTTTATGGGCTACATTTGAAGCACTACTTTCAGGCATGAAAAAGGTAAATATCCTATATTATATATAAATATATTTATGTTTGATCATGTTGAGTCTATTGTGTTTGTATTCATTCGCTTCCAATTTTAGTTGTTTTCCAATATTTGAGAGTGAGATGTCAGCTCATATCCTCATGAATGTTTAATAATACTAGGAGAATGTGAAACATCAAAATGGTATTGCAAAGGGCTCCACAATCATCAAAAATACATTAAATTATGTCATTTGAAAATTGTGATACATGAAGTTGTCGAGTTTGCATATTAGGGTGAAATTTTTTGCATACTCCATCTCATTCAGCCTTATTTCATGGTACATTTGACATTGCATTACATCTCACTTACATCCACATTTCAAAGGAAACCAACGAAAACCTATCAAATTCTCTTAGGATCATTGCACAATATATGCTAAGAATATATTGAAATTGGGAAATGATGTCGAAGCTATCTTGAACCAAGCACGATTAGCACATATTAAAAACATCTTGGATAAAATGGTCAAAACCATCCTTGGGAGAAAATGTGAGGTGAAAATAGTTATTCTTGTCGGTCCTATCATGCAACATGGTCCATAAAATAGTGGTTTTCACCACTTCCACAATACTTGAAAAACCAAAATCAGAGTAGCAAGGATAAGATCATATTATCATCATACTTAGGTTGAGAATAAGATTTCCCAAAGCTCTGATTATACCTCCATCACACCACGGACTATCGATTCATAAGGATTGTACTACATATCCCCTTAGAAGGATGAATAGTCATCCCCAAAATTCAAGAAATTTAAATTAAAAATTTCACCTTTTCACTTCCTTCACACCACCAATTATTGAGTTGTAAGGATCGTACTACATATCCCCTCAGAAGGATGGGTAGTCATCCCCTAGATTCAAGAAATCAAAATCTAAATCATTGACTATGGGGTTAAACTCCACAAGGGCTATAGACATTTTACTGGAAGTGGAGTATGCTCATGCATGGCAACATGCTTCGTTTAAAAGTGAGGCCCATGACCACTCACACGGATAGGCTAACCTTACAATTTCATCCATAATAGGTTTAACTATGTCAAGATGAGGTAATAAACTCAGACCAGAGTCGTAAGGATAGGGTAAAATTCTCATCATACTTAGGTTGAGAATCTTATTCCCCAAGGCTTTGAGTCCACTTGCACACATTGGTTCTGGATTGTAGTGGTTTATAATCGAGCTCTTGATATGGTAAAGGAATTCACTACACACACATTTGGTCCTAAGAGGGTTAGACAATTTTAGTGTGTTTTTTTATGTTACTAGAATGTTTAAATATTTGCAAAACAAGCCATTCATATTATAGCATTTTGCCCTACAAGAATCATCCATAACCTATCATATATGTTTATGTGAAATTGATAATGAAATGCTTCAACCAACATCATGCCCCTAGAAATTTGCAAAAAGTTAGGACTCACACCAATCCCTTATTAGATCAAGGTGGTACAATTGGATAGATCTATTATGGATGTAGTTGGAGGTCTAAATGATGTCCTTATTCAGATTAACTCGAAACCTAGGGTTCAACATAACATAGATATATTGGTGCTTAATATTTCTACCAAATATGGAATGGTATTGGGAAGAGATTGGAGTAAAAATCTGAATGGATATATTGTAATAGATTCTTCCCATATGTGGTTGCCTTGGAGAGGAGTAGTAAATCAAATTCGGGTGGATAGTGAACCTAGGCTCAAGGAGATGATAACTTAATACAATAGACCCAATGAAATCCAATATGTTGAAACCGAATTAGGTACTTATAGCTTGGATATAGAAGAAGTTACCGAAGAACATCAAAAGGAGAATTTTTCTTGTAACACTTCAAAAGAGGATTATATTGTTTGGACTCTAAGATTTGATGGATCTAGGTCAAAGCAAGGTGTTGGAGCTGGTATCGAAATTTCATGTCTAGGTAGTAAGCCTATGTTGGCTGCCTATAAATTAAGTTCCCAGCCACCAACAATGTGGTAAAATATGAAGCACTTATTTTTGGACTTCAATTGGCCCTAAGGAAGAAATTCAAGTGTCTCAAAGTGTTGGGAGATTCATAATTTATGGTTAAACAAGTTAGATGGAAATATACTTGTTAGGATAAAATATTAATCCTTTATAAAACTAGAGTTAGGGAGTTAATAGACGAGTTTGATGCTTTTAATATCTCCCTTATTTCTAGGAAAAAAAATTGAATGGCAGATTCTTTAGCTATGGCCGCAAGCATGCTCAGACCTATGGACCATAATAAATGCAATAAGTTTTCAATTGAACTAGTGCCATGCCCATAAATACCAGATAATGTTATTAACTTCCAGGTTTTTGATAGTGACAGACATATTTTCAATTTTATCACTAATTTTGGTATAATTGAAAATCAAGTCATTTATGAAGATGAGAGGATGCAAGTAGAAACATATTTAAAAAAGGAAGCAACCGGAGTGTGGAATGAGATGCAAAACCATATGAATTATTTATAAAAGATATTTTATATTGGATATCAAGTAAAAAGAGGTAGAAAGCTGCCACCCCCTAAGGAAACATGTGACTTAATCAATTTAGGGAGTGCAGAAAATTTGCAGGAGGTATTCATTGCTAAGGCATTTACCAAGAAATAAAAGGAATCTATTGCATAGGCGTTAAATGAATATGTGGATTGCATAGCTTGGAGTTATAAGGATTTGAAAATATATGATCAAAATGTAATAATGCACACCATTCCCTTTAAACCAGACTCCAAACATTTTCGACAGAGATAAATACCACTCAACCCTTTATTAGAGCCACTAATAGAGAAAGAAGTGAAGAGACAACTAGAAGCAAAAATTATATTTCCTATTAGGCATTCCACGTGGGTGGCCAATCTTGCCCAGGTAGAAAAGAAGAACAGAGAGATAAGGCTATGCACAGATTTTAGGAATTTGAATAAGGGTTGCCAATAGGATAATTACCCATTGCCTACTATCGATGAGATTCTTCAAAAGGTAAATGGGTCAAAAATGATGTCATTCTTGGATGGTTATTTAGGATATAATCAAATTTTAATTCATCTAAATGAAAAAATGAAGACAACCTTCATGACTAAGTGGGGAACATTTGCATATAGGAGAATGTCGTTTGGCTTATTGAATGCAGGTGCAACTTTCCAATGAGCCATGGATTTTATGTTCAAAGGACTCATTGGTAAGTGTATTATTATTTACGTTCACGAAATTCCTCTCTTATCTAAGAAAAGGGAAGATCATGTCAGGGACTTGAGAAACGTACTTTAGAGATGTAGGGATCATGGGATATCCCGTAATATGAAAAAATGCATCTTTGGAGTAACAGAAGGTAATCTATTAGGACATGTTATTTCCAAGGATGGGATTGCTATTGATCTAGAAAAAAATATGATCTATATTAACCATTCCTCCACCTAATATGAAGAAAGAGTTAATATCTTTTTTTAGTAATATTACCTTTGTGAGAAAATTTATTTCAGGTTTTGTTGAGATTGCCAAGCCTTTGAATGACATGTTAAAGAAGTATGTTTAGATCAAATGGACAAATAAAAATATGGAATATTTCAAAAGCATCAAGGATGCTATCTCTAAAGCCACTATTTTAATTAGTCTAGATTATTCAAAGCCTTTCTATGTTTATACTTTTGCTTCAGATCATTATTTTGCGAGTGTCTTAACACAAAAGAGTGAGGGTATCATTGAATATCCCATAGCCTTCTTGAGTGCTCCGTCGAAGGATGTAAAGTTGGGATATTCTATCTTGGATAAAAAAATGTATGCCCTATTCAAGACCATCAAGAAATTTAGGCATTATCTAGTTTACAGTAAAGTCTTTGCGATAGTTTCTGACCCGACTGTTAAGTCTATGTTTTTGCAAAATGAAATAGGTGAAAGACAAGGAAAATGGATTTCGACCCTTCAAGAATTCTATTTGGAAATCCAACCCATGAAAATAGTTCGTGGACAAGGTTTGGTCAAGGCAATTGTAGAAATTGATCCTTTGATATCATGCCAGCATTATGAGGTAGATGACATAATCGAAGATGAGTGTTATGTTGATATTGTACATTTCTCATTGCATGGTAAGTGTCCATAACATTTAAACTCCACTTAACGTAGAGCTTTGTGTTTGAAATATGCAAATGTTTTGATTAAATCTAGTGTTTTTTATAGGAAGAACCATGAAGGGATTTAACTTTGTTGTGTTAATTGAGAAGAGGCGATCCAAGTAATTAAGGATTTCCATGGTAAGTATGGAACTAGACATGGGTCAACTAATGCAATGGCACATAATATTCTTAGGACTGGATACTATTGGAACCACTTGTTCAAATATGCACATGCTCATGTGATATCATGCCACATATGTCAAGTGGCAGCTAATAGAGAAAGAAATGTTGTAATGGAATTACAATTTGTGGTAGAGGAAAGGCATTTTGCACAATGGGAATTAGATATTTTTGGGATCATCAATCCCAACTCATATGATTCTCATAAATACATCCTTACTACCACAAATCAATGCTTAAGGTGGACTGAAGTTATTCCCACTAAGCATTCCACTTTTGAGGTTGTCATTATGTTTTTAGAGGATAATATTGTGACTCATTTTGGAATGCCTAAATCAATTGTAAGTAATTATGGCTCTGCATTTTCTTCTTTGGAGTTTGCAAATTGGGCATATGATAATATGGTAATCTTGAAATTCTCTTCAAATTATTATCCACAAGGTAATGGTTTAGCAGAATCCTCTAACAAGAATTTGTTGTGTGTAATAAAAAAATTACTTGAAAAGAACCCTATGGATTGGCATATCAAGTTAAAGTTCACCCTTTGGTCTGATAGGAAAAGAACCAAAGAATTAATAGGAACATCTTTGTATCATTTAGTTTATGGGCATGATCTAATCTTTCCCACGAATTTAAGACTACAAACATTACATTTCATGAAGGGATATGTTGGAACTAATGATAAAATTGAAGCTAGGTTAGCCTAGTTAATGCATCTGGATGAGAAAATAGATGAGGCCATGCTTCGTTTTAGCAAACATCAAGATGTAGTGAAAATATGGTTTGATAAGAAATCTAAAATCAAAACATTCAAAGTTTCAGATCTAGTTTTACTGTGGGATAAAGGACATGATAAGAAAGGAGATCATTAAAAGTTTGATTGTTTGTGGTTGGGTCCATATCAGATTTCTAAAATCCTAGTTGAAAATAGTTTTAGATTAAAAATCTTGGATGGGAATAATTTTTCTTTGCCCGTTTATGGGCTACATTTGAAGCACTACTTTCAGGCCTAAAAAAGGTAAATATCCTATATTATATATAAATATATTTATGTTTGATCATGTTGAGTCTATTGTGTTTGTATTCATTCGCTTCCAATTTTAGTTGTTTTCCAATATTTGAGAGTGAGATGTTAGCTCATATCCTCATGAATGTTTAATAATACTAGGAGAATGTGAAACATCAAAATGGTACTGCAAAGGGCTCCACAATCATCAAAAATATATTAAAGTATGTCGTTTGAAACTTGTGATACATGAAGTTGTCGAGTTTGCAGATTAGGGTTAAATATTTTGCATACTCCATCTCATTTAGGCTTATTTCATGGTACATTTGACATTACATTACATCTCACTTACATCCACATTTCAAAGGAAACCAATGAAAACCTATCAAATTCTCTTAGGATCATTGCACAATATACGCTAAGAAGATATTGAAATTGGGAAATGATGCTGAAGCTATCCTGAACCAAGCACGATTAGCACATATTAAAAACATCTTGGATAAAATGGTCAAAACCATCCTTGGGAGAAAATGTGAGGTGAAAATAGTCATTCTTGTCGGTCCTATCATGCAACATGGTCCATAAAATAGTGGTTTTCACCACTTCCAAAATACTTGAAAACCCAAAATTAGAGTAGCAAGGATAAGATTATATTATCATCATACTTAGGTTGAGAATCAGATTTCCCAAAGCTCTGATTATACCTCCATCACACCATGGACTATCGAGTCATAAGGATTGTACTACATATCCCCTCAGAAGGATGAGTAGTCATCCCCAAGATTCAAGAAATTTAAATTAAAAATTTCACCATTTCACTTCCTTCACACCACTAGTTATTGAGTTGTAAGGATCGTACTACATATCCCCTCAGAAGGATGGGTAGTCATCCCTAAGATTCAAGAAATCAAAATCTAAATCATTTACTATGGGGCTAAACTCCACCAGGGCTATAGACATTTTACTGGCAGTGGAGTATGCTCATGCATGGTGACATGCCTCGTTTAAAAATGAGACCCATGACCACTCACACGGATAGGCTAACCTTACGGTTTCATCCATAAGAGTTTTAACTATGTCAAGATGAGGTAATAAACTCAGACCAGAGTTGTAAGGATAAGATAAAATTCTCATCATACTTAGGTTGATAATCTGATTCCCAAAGGCTTTGAGTCCACTTGCACACATTGGTTCTGGATTGTAGCGGTTCATAATCGAGCTCTTGATCTTGTAAAGGAATTCACTGCACACACATTCGGTCCTAAGAGGGTTAGACAATTTTAGTGTATTTTTTTATGGTACTAGAATGTTTAAATATTTGCAAAACAAGCCATTCATATTATAGCATTTTTTCCTACAAGAATCATCCATAACCTATCATATGCGTTTATGTGAAATTGATAATGAAATGCTTCAACCAGCATCATGCCCTTGGAAATTTACCAAAAATTAGGACTCACACCAATCCCTTATTAGAGCAAGGTGGTACAATTGGATAGATCTGTTATGGATGTAGTTGGAGGTCTAAATGATGTCCTTATTCAGATTAACTCGAAACCTAGGGTTGAACATAACATAGATATATTGGTGCTTAATATTTCTACCAAATATGGAATGGTATTGGGAAGATATTGGAGTAAAAATCTGAATGGGTATATTGTAATAGATTCTTCCCATATGTGGTTGCCTTGGAGAGGAGTAGTAAATCAAATTCGGGTGGATAGTGAACCTAGGCTTAAGGAGATGATAACTTAATACAATAGACCCAATGAAATCCAATATGTTGAAACCGAATTAGGGGCTTATAGCTTGGATATAGAAGAAGTTACCGAAGAACCTCAAAAGGAGAATTTTTCTTGTAACACTTTGAAAGAGGATAATATTGTTTGGACTCTAAGATTTGATGGAACTAGGTCAAAGCAAGGTGCTGGAGCTGGTATCGAACTTTCATGTCCAGGTAGTAAGCCTATGCTGGCTGCCTATAAATTAACTTCCCAGCCACCAACAATGTGGTAAAATATGAAGCGCTTATTTTTGGACTTCAATTGGCCCTAAGGAAGAAAGTCAAGTGTCTCAAAGTGTTGGGAGATTCATAATTTATGGTTAAACAAGTTAAAAGGAAATATACTTTTCAGGATAAAATATTAAGCCTTTATAAAACTAGAGTTAGGGAGTTAATAGACGAGTTTGATGCTTTTAATATCTCCCTTATTTCTAGGAAAAACAATTGAATGACAAATTCTTTAGCTGTGGCCGCAAGCATGCTCAAACCTATGGACCATAAGAAATGCAATAAGTTTTCAATTGAACTAGTGCCATGCCCATCAATACTAGATAATGTTATTAACTTCCAAGTTTTTGATAGTGACAGAAATATTTTCAATTTTATCACTAATTCTAGTATAATTGAAAATCAAGTCATTTATGAAGATGAGAGGAGGCAAGGAGAAACAAATTTGAAAAAGGAAGAAATCGGAGTGTGGAATGAGATGCAAAATCATATGGCTTCTTTATAAAAGATATTTGATATTGGATATCAACTAAAAAGAGGTAGAAAGGTGCCACCCCCTAAGGAAACATGTGACTTAATCAATTTAGGGAGTGCAGAAAATCTGTAGGAGGTATTCATTGCTAAGGCATTTACCAAGGAAGAAAAGGAATCTATTGCATAGGCATTAAAGGAATATGTGGATTGCATAGCTTGGAGTTATAAGGATTTGAAAAGATATGATCAAAATGTAATAATGCACACCATTCCCTTGAAACCAGACTCCAAACCTTTTCAACCGAGACAAAGTCTATTCAACCCTTTATTAGAGCCACTAATAGAGAAAGAAGTGAAGAGACTACTAGAAGCAAAAATTATCTTTCCTATTAGGTATTCCACGTGGGTTGCCAATATTATCCCCGTAGGAAAGAAGAATGGAGTGATTATGTTGTGCATAGATTTCAAGAATTTGAATAAGGGTTTCCAAAAGGATAATTACGCATTGCCTACTATCGATGAGATTCTTAAAAAGGTGAATTGGTCAAAAATTATGTCATTCTTGGATGGTTATTTAGGATATAATCAAATTTTCATTCATCCAAATGACAAAATGAAGATAAACTTCAAGACTAAGTGGGGAACATTCGCATATAAGAGAATGCCATTTGGCTTATTGAATTCTGGTGCAACTTTCCAACGAGCCATTGATTTTATGTTCAAAGGATTCATTGGTAAGTGTATTATTATTTACGTTGATAATATTCCTGTCTTATCTAAGAAAAGGGAATATCATGTCAGGGACTTGAGAAACGTACTTTAGAGATGTAGGGAACATGGGATCTCCCTTAATATGAAAAAATGCATCTTTGGAGTAATAGAAGGTAAGCTGTTAGGACATGTTATTTCCAAGGATGGGATTGCTATTGATCCAAAAAAAATATCAGCTATATTAACCATTCCTCCACATAATATGAAGAAAGAGTTAATATCTTTTTTCAGTAAGATTAACTTTGTGAGAAAATTTATTTCAGGTTTTGTTGAGATTGCCAAGCCTTTGAATGACATGTTAAAGAAGTATGTTCAGATCAAATGGAAAAACAAAAATAGGGAAGCTTTCAAAAGCATAAAGGATGCTATCTCTAAAGCCCCTATTTTAATTAGTACAAATTATTCAAAGCCCTTCTATGTTTATACTTTTTCTTCAGATCATTCTTTTGCAAGTGTCTTAACACAAAAGAGCTAGGGTATCATTGAAAATCCCATAGCCTTCTTGAGTGCTCTATTGAAGGATGTAAAGTTGAGATATTCTATCTTGGATAAAAAAAATGTATGCCCTATTCAAGACCATCAAGAAATTTAAGCATTATCTAGTTTACAGTAAAGTCTTCATGATAGTTTCTGACCCGACCGTTATGTCTATGTTTTTGTAAAATGAAATAGGTGAAAGACAAGGAAAATGGATTTCAACCCTTCAAGAATTCGATTTGGAAATCCGACCCATGGAAATGGTTCGTGGACAAAGTTTGGTCAAGGCAATTGTAGAAATTGATCCTTTGATATCATGCCAGCATTACGAGGTAGATGACATAACCGAAGATGAGTGTTATGTTGATATTGTATATTTCTCGTTGCATGGTAAGTGTCCATCACATTTAAACTCCACTTAATGTAGAGATTTGTGTTTGAAATATGCAAATGTTTTTATTAAATCTAGTGTTTTTTATAGGAATAACCATGAAGGGATTTACCTTTGTTGTGTTAACCGAGAAGAGGTGATCCAAGTAATTAAGGATTTCCATGGTAAGTATGGAACTAGACACAGGTCAGCTAATGCAATGGCACATAATATTCTTAGGACTGGATACTATTGGCCCCACTTGTTCAAATATGCACATGCTCATGTGATATCATGCCACATATGTCAAGTGGCAGCCAATAGAGAAATAAATGTTGCAATTCCATTACAATTTGTGGTAGAGGCAAGGCCTTTTGCACAATGGGAATAAGATTTTTTTGGGATCATCAATCCCAACTCATCTGATTCTCATAAATACATCCTTACTACCATAGATTAATGCACAAGGTGGACCGAAGTTATTCCCACTAAGCATTCCACTTCTGAGGTTGTCATTAAGTTTTTAGAGGATAATATTGTGACTCATTTTGGAATGCCTAAATCGATTGTAAGTAATTATGGCTCTGCATTTTCTTCTTTGGAGTTTGCAAATTGGGCATATGATAATATGGTAAGCTTGAAATTCTCTTCAAATTATTATCCACAAGGTAATGGTTTAGCGGAATTCTCTAACAAGTATTTGTTGTGTGTAACAAAAAAAATTACTTGAAAAGAACCCTAGGGATTGGCATATCAAGTTAAAGTTCACCCTTTGGTCTGATAGGACTAGAACCAAAGAATCAATAGGAACATCTTTGTATCATTTATTTTATGGGCAGGATCTAATATTTCCCACAAATTTAAGACTACAAACATTACATTTCATGAAGGGATATGTTGGAACTAATGATAAAATTGAAGCTAGGTTAACCTAGTTAATTCATCTTGATGAGAAAGTAGATGAGGCCAAGCTTCATTTTAGCAAACATCAGGATGTAGTGAAAATATGGTTTGATAAGAAATCTAAAATCAAAACATTCAAAGTTTCAGATCTAGTTTTACTATGGGATAAAGGACATGATAATAAAGGAGATCATTAAAAGTTTGATTGTTTGTGGTTGGGTCCGTATCAAATTTATAAAATCCTAGGTGAAAATAGTTTTAGATTAAAAATCTTGGATGGGAATGATTTTTCTTTGCCCGTTTATGGGCTACATTTGAGCACTACTTTCAGGCCTGAAAAAGGTAAATATCCTATATTATATATAAATATATTTATGTTTGATCATGTTGAGTCTATTGTGTTTGTATTCATTCGCTTCCAATTTTAGTTGTTTTCCAATATTTGAGAGTGAGATGTTAGCTCATATCCTCATGAATGTTTAATAATACTAGGATAATGTGAAACATCAAAATGGTACTGCAAAGGGCTCCACAATCATCAAAAATACATTAAAGTATGTTGTTTGAAACTTGTGATACATGAAGTTGTCGAGTTTGCAGATTAGGGTGAAATATTTTGCATACTCCATCTCATTCAGCCTTATTTCATGGTACATTTGACATTGCATTACATCTCACTTACATCCACATTTCAAAGGAAACCAATGAAAACCTATCAAATTCTCTTAGGATCATTGCACAATATATGCTAAGAAGATATTGAAATTGGGAACTGATGCCGGAGCTATCTTTAACCAAGCACGATTAGCACATATTAAAAACATCTTGGATAAAATGGTCAAAAACATCCTTGGGAGAAAATGTGAGGTGAAAATAGTCATTCATGTCGGTCCTATCATGCAACATGGTCCATAAAATAGTGGTTTTCACCACTTCCACAATACTTGAAAACCCAAATTTAGAGTAGCAAGGATAAGATCATATTATCATCATACTTAGGTTGAGAATTAGATTTCCCAAACCTCTAATTATACCTCCATCACACCATGGACTATCGAGTCGTAAGGATTGTACTACATATCCCCTTAGAAGGATGAGTAGTCATCCCCAAGATTCAAGAAATTTAAATTAAAAATTTCACCTTTTCACTTCCTTCACACCACCATTTATTGAGTTGTAAGGATCGTACTACATATCCCCTCAGAAGGATGGGTAGTCATCCCTAAGATTCAAGAAATCAAAATCTAAATCATGTACTATGGGGCTAAACTCCACCAGGGCTATAGACATTTGACTGGCAGTGGAGTATGCTCATGTATGGTGACATGCCTCGTTTAAAAATGAGACCCATGACCACTCACACGGATAGGCTAACCTTACGGTTTCATCCATAAGAGGTTTAACTATGTCAAAATGAGGTAATAAACTCAGACCAGAGTTGTAAGGATAGGGTAAAATTCTCATCATACTTAGGTTGAGAATCCGATTCCCCAAGGCTTTGAGTCCACTTGCACACATTGGTTCTGGATTGTAGCAGTTCATAATCGAGCTCTTGTTCTGGTAAAGGAATTCACTGCACACACATTCGGTGCTAAGAGGGTTAGAAAATTTTAGTGTGTTTTTTTATGTTACAAGAATGTTTAAATATTTGCAAAACAAGCCATTCATATTATAGCATTTTTTCCTACAAGAATCATCCATAACCTATCATACGTGTTTATGTGAAATTGATAATGAAATGCTTCAATCAACATCATGCCCCTGGAAATTGACCAAAAGTTAGGACTCACACCAACCCTTATTAGATCAAGGTGGTACAATTGGATAGATCTATTATGGATGTAGTTGGAGGTCTAAATGATGTCCTTATTCAGATTAACTTGGAACCTAGGGTTGAACATAACATAGATATATTGGTGCTTAATATTTCTACCAAATATGGAATGGTATTGGGAAGAGATTGGGGTAAAAATCTGAATGGGTATATTGTAACAGATTCTTCACATATGTGGTTGCCTTGGAGAGGAGTAATAAATCAAATTCGGGTGGATAGTGAACCTAGGCTCAAGGAGATGATAACTTAATACAATAGACCCAATGAAATCCAATATGTTGAAACTGAATTACGGGCTTATAGCTTGGATATAAAAGAAGTTATCGAAAAACCTCAAAAGGAGAATTTTTCTTCTAACACTTCGAAAGAGGATAATATTTTTTGGACTCTAATATTTGATGGATCTAGGTCAAAGCAAGGCATTGGAGCTAGTATCGAACTTTCATGTCTAGGTAGTAAGCCCATGCTGGCTGCCTATAAATTAAGTTCCCAGCCACCAACAATGTGGTAAAATATGAAGCACTTATTTTTGGACTTCAATTGGCCCTAAGGAAGAAAGTCAAGTGTCTCAAAGTGTTGGGAGATTCATGGTTTTCAATTGAACTAGTGCCATGCCCATCAATACCAGATAATGTTATTAACTTCCATGTTTTTGATAGTGATAGACATATTTTCAATTTTATCACTAATTCTGGTATAATTGAAAATCAAGTCATTTATGAAGATGAAAGGAGGCAAGGAGAAAAAAAATTTGAAAAAGGAAGCAACCAGAGTATGGAATGAGATGCCAAATCGTATGGCTTCTTTATAAAAGATATTTGATATTGGATATCATGTAAAAATAGGTAGAAAGGTGCCACCCCCTAAGGAAACATGTGACTTAATCAATTTAGGGAGTGCAAAAAATCTACAGGAGGTATTCATTGCTAAGGCATTTACCAAGCAAGAAAAGGAATCTATTGCATAGGCGTTAAAGGAATATATGGATTGCATA
The DNA here is from genome assembly GCA_028583015.1 of Wollemia nobilis. Lineage (NCBI taxonomy): Eukaryota > Viridiplantae > Streptophyta > Pinopsida > Araucariales > Araucariaceae > Wollemia > Wollemia nobilis. Next base: position 1,508,296 of record JAQPPZ010017244.1, read on the forward strand.
GCTTGGAGTTATAAGGATTTGAAAACATATGATCAAAATGTAATAATGCACACCATTCCCTTGAAACTAGACTCGAAACCTTTTCGACAGAGACAAAGACCAGTCAACCCTTTATTAGAGCCACTAATAGAGAAAGAAGTGAAGAGACTACTAGAAGAAAAAATTATCTTTCCTATTAGGCATTCCACGTGGTGGCCAATCTTGTCTCGGTAGGAAAGAAGAATGGAGAGATAAGGCTATGCATAGATTTCAAGAATTTGAATAAGAGTTACCAAAAGGATAATTACCCATTTACTACTATCAATGAGATTCTTCAAAAGGTGAATGGGTCAAAATGATGTCATTCTTGGATGGTTATTTAGGATATAATCAAATTTTGATTCATCCAAATGACAAAATGAAGTCAACCTTCATGACTAAGTGGGGAACATTCGCATATAGGAGAATGTCATTTGGCTTATTGAATGCAGGTGCAACTTTCCAACGAGCCATGGATTTTATGTTCAAAGGACTCATTGGTAAGTGTATTATTATTTACGTTGATGACATTCCTGTCTTATCTAACAAAATGGAAGATCATGTCAGGGACTTGAGAAATGTACTTTAGAGATGTAGGGAACATGGGATCTCCCTTAACATGAAAAAATGCATCTTTGGAGTAACAGAAGGTAAGCTATTAGGACATGTTATTTCCAAGGATGGGATTGCTATAGATCCAAAAAAAAATATCAGCTATATTAACCATTCCTCCACCTAATATGAAGAAAGAGTTAATATCTTTTTCAGTAAGATTAACTTTGTGAGAAATTTTATTTTAGGTTTTGTTGAGATTGCCAAGCCTTTGAATGACATGTTAAAGAAGTATGTTCAGATCAATTGGACAAATGAAAATAGGGAAGCTTTCAAAAGCATCAAGGGTGCTATCTCTAAATCCCCTATTTTAATTAGTCCAGATTATTCAAAGCCTTTCTATGTTTATACTTTTGCTTCAGATCATTATTTTGTGTGTGTCTTAACACAAAAGAGTGAGGGTATCATTGAAAATCCCATAGCCTTCTTGAGTGCTCCATTGAAGGATGTAAAGTTGAGATATTATATCTTTGATAAAAAAAAATGTATGCCCTATTCAAGACCATCAAGAAATTCAGTCATTATCTAGTTTACAGTAAAGTCTTTGCGATAGTTTTTGACCCGACCGTTAAGTCTATGTTTTTGCAAAATGAAATAGGTGAAAGATGAGGAAAATGGATTTCGACCCTTCAAGAATTTGATTTGGAAATCCGACCCATGAAAATAGTTTGTGGTCAAGGTTTGGTCAAGGCAATTGTAGAAATTGATCCTTTGATATCATGCCAGCATTATGAGGTAGATGACATAACCGAAGATGAGTGTTATGTTGATATTGTATATTTATCATTGCATGGTAAGTGTCCATCACATTTAAACTCCACTTAACGTAGAGATTTGTGTTTGAAATATGCAAATGTTTTGATTAAATCTAGTATTTTTTATAGGAATAACCATGAAGGGATTTACCTTTGTTGTGTTAATCGAGAAGAGACGATCCAAGTAATTAAGGATTTCCATGGTAAGTATGGAACTAGACACGGGTCAGCTAATGAAATGGCACATAATATTCTTAGGACTAGATACTATTGGCCCCACTTGTTCAAATATGCACATGCTCATGTGAGATCATGCCACATATGTCAAGTGGCAGCTAATAGAGAAAGAAATGTTGCAATGCCATTACAATTTGTGGTAGAGGCAAGGAATTTTGCACAATGGGGATTAGATTTTTTTGGAATCATCAATCCCAACTCATATGATTCTCATAAATACATCCTTACTGCCACAGATTAATGCACAAGGTGTACCGAAGTTATTCCCACTAAGAATTCCACTTTTGAGGTTGTCATTAACTTTTTAGAGGATAATATTGTGACTTATTTTGGAATGCCTAACTCGATTGTAAGTAATTATGGCTTTGCCTTTTCTTCTTTGGAGTTTGCAAATTGGGCATATGATAATATGGTAAGCTTGAAATTCTCTTCAAATTATTATCCACAAGGTAATGGTTTAGCGGAATCCTCTAACAAGAATTTGTTGTGTGTAATAAAAAAATTACTTGAAAAAAACCCTAGGGATTGGCATATCAAGTTAAAGTTCGCACTTTGGTCTGATAGGACTATAACCAAATAATCAATAGGAACATCTTTGTATCATTTAGTTTATGGGCAGGATCTAATCTTTCCCGTGAATTTAAGACTACAAAAATTACATTTCATGAAGGGATGTGTTGGAACTAATGATAAAATTGAAGCTAGGTTAACCTATTTAATGCATCTGGATGAGAAAATAGATGAGGCCATTATTAATTTTAGCAAACATTAGGATGTAGTGAAAATATGGGTTGATAAGAAATCTAAAATCAAAACATTCACAATTTCAGATCTAGTTTTACTATGGGATAAAGGACATGATAATAAAGAAGATCATCAAAAGTTTGATTGTTTGTGGTTGGGTTCGTATCAGATTTCTGAAATCCTAGGTGAAAACAGTTTCAGATTAAAAATCTTGGATGGGAATGATTTACCTTTTCCCATTTATGGGCTACATTTGAAGCACTACTTTCGGGCCTGAAAAAGGTAAATATCCCATATTATATATAAATATATTTATGTTTGATCATGTTGAGTCTATTGTCTTTGTATTCATTCACTTCCATATTATAGTTGTTTGCCAGTATTTGAGAGTGAAATGTCAACTCATATCCTTATGAATGTTTAATAATACTAGGAGAATGTGAAACATCAAAATGGTACTGTAAAGGGCACCACAATCATCAAAAATACATTAAAGTATGTCGTTTGAAACTTGTGATACATGAAGTTGTCGAGTTTACAGATTAGGATGAAATATTTTGCATACTCCATCTCATTCGACCTTATTTCAGGGTACATTTGAAATTGCATTACATCTCACTTACATCCATATTTCAAAGGCAATCATCGAAAACCTATAAAATTCTCTTAGGATCATTGCACAATATATGCTAAAAATATCTTGAAATTAGGAATTGATGCCGAAGCTGTCTTGAACCAAGCACGATTAGCACATATTAAAAACATCTTGGATAAAATGGTCAAAACCATCCTTGGGAGAAAATGTGAGGTGAAAATAGTCATTTTTGTCGGTCCTATCATTCAACATGGTCCATAAAATAGTGGTTTTCACCACTTCCACAATACTTGAAAACCCAAATTCAGAGTAGCAAGAATAGGATCATATTATCATCATACTTAGGTTGAGAATCAGATTTTCCAAAGCTCTAATTATACCTCCATCACAACATGGACTATTGAGTCAAGGATCGTACTACATATCCACTTAGAAGGATGAGTAGTCATCCCCAAGATTCAAAAAATTTAAATTAAAAATTTCACCATTTCACTTCCCTCACACCACCAGTTATTGAGTTGTAAGGATCATACTACATATCCCATCAGAAGGATGGGTAGTCATCCCCAAGATTCAAGAAATCAAAATCTAAATCATGGACAATGGGGCTAAACTCCACCAGGGCTATAAATGCTTGACTAACAGTGGAGTATGCTCATGCATGGCGACATGTCTCGTTTAAAAGTGAGATCCCTGGCCACTCACACAGATAGGCTAACCTTGCGGTTTCATCCATAATAGGTTTAACTATTTTGGTAAAGATGAGGTAATAAACTCAGACCAGATTAGTAACGATAGGATAAAATTCTCATCATACTTAGGTTGAGAATCTAATTCTAGATTGTAGCGGTTCATAATCGAGCTCTTGATCTGGTAAAGGAATTCATTGCACACACATTTGGTCCTAAGAGGGTTAGACAATTTTAGTGTGTTTTTTTATGGTACTAGAATGTTTTAATATTTGCAAAACAATCCATTCATATTATAGCATTTTGTCCTGCAAGAATCATCCATAACCTATCATATGCGTTTATGTAAAATTGACAATGAAATGCGGAATAGTTTCATATGATAAGGAATGAATCCCTTTGCACACACTAAGTTGATGTTGAATAATTCCGATGATTCATGTCTTTCTGGTCTGCTTGCATTCTTTGGATACTTGTTGATGCTTGTTAATTTTTGGGTTTTGTGTGTTTTCATGTTCGGTTCTCATTGAAATGCTAGGTGCATTTCCCAGCAGAGTCACCATTTGTTGTGGTTGCTCCACAACTAGCCCCAAAAATTGGGGACCCACCTTTAAATTTTTTGGTTTTGAGTATTCCGAAGGTCTTTGAGTAATATCATCTGATAGGAACATAGTAATAAATTCACCATGCAGAGGTTGAGGTTCCTAAAATCGTGTTGTCTCCTTGTATTTGTTTGGAGGTGCTTAATGTGGGTGTTTTTTTTATTAAAGTTTTAATTTTTGGTTGCTTGGTTTGATATTGGTGTCGAAATTTCCGTCATAAGTTTTTTTTGTGATGTTCTGATAGAAGTGATGTTTCACCCAGGACACCATGGCATTGAGATAAAGCGAGAGGTGTTGGAAAATTAAAATGTCGTAGACATATACTTGGCAGGCATCGAGGATGAAAGAGTTAGATGATTCTAACAGAGCCAATTGGACAATATTAACAAGTAATGTAGTGCCGAAGTTAGAGAAGAAATGCTAGGTTGAAAGGGGATTCCTAACAATAGTAAGTTAGGTGGGTTAGACCCAGTCAGGAAATTCAGTGACTAGACGTTAAAGAATGTCAATGAGAAATTCAGGAAGAAAATAGCAATTTAACAGGAATAAACAACAACGCCAAGTGTGACAGGCAATGACAGAACAAGGAAACCCTAACCATAATAGAGGAACCATAAAATCGCATCGCTTCAATCAAGGTTATTTTGGTTACGAGGCATTTGAGAGTCAAGGAGGTGACGGTGGAGCTGTAAAACCAGATTCGTCTACAAAACATAGAGCCACCACCAAAGGTTTGGTTAGACAGGTGTTGACAGAATCAACGTCAATGGCATCATGAGTAACGAGGGCCACAAGGAAATAGATGATACAACCACGACACTACGAAATGGAGGTATAAGGTGAAGGTAATTATTTTTACAATCATGATTATTGGGGGCCGTACTGTGTTTAAATGAGATGATTTTTTTTTAAGTTAAAATGTTTTTTAGCTTTATATTATGTGACCATTATGGAGTCATAAGGTGTGGAAGTTGTTCGCAAGGAAGGTGACGATTTTTTTTTAGGGCCTTGGTATAAATAAAGTTTAAAAGTTTTTTTATATAATTTTTTAATAAAGTTTTTTTAATGTTTATATTATATAGCATAAGAATTAAGGTTCTTTATTAAATTTTAATAAAGTTCTTTAAATTTTATATTATATAATATAAATATTAAGGCACTTTATTAGATTTAAATAATTTTTTTTTAACTTTTATATCATAGGAACCTAGGGGAACCTAGGGGAGTTATAAGGGTTATAGAAAAGACAAAATAATGCATTGTTTTATTATTTTAACATCACCAAATATGGGAGGTGGAAATAGAGACTTCATGTATTTTAAAAGGCCTAATGAAGGGAATTGCAAAGGGCTAGAAATTTTGTAACAAAAGAGATTTTCAGAATACAAATATTTTGGGCAAGATCAACCTTTGTGTGCAAAATCAAAGGGAGATTACATCTAAAACTATTGTTTTATTGTATATTCTTTTTTGCATTATTTTCTGCTTGTATCTATTTGTTTATGCCATGAAATGGGTTACAATAGGTGAATGCTAGAAATAATGCAAGTTTGTTTCATCTTTGGACTTTCACACTTAGTCTAATTTGATTGTGCTTGTGTTGTAGGTCTATTAGGTCAATTTTTTTTATATTCATATCATAACTTGGGGTTTTGCAGGGAGGGGATTGCTAACCAAGTTTTATGTTATTTTTTTATTTTTCCAGCTAACCTTGTAGATAATTTCTTTTTTTGTTTATTTTCAGCATTTTAGATTAATTTGTTTTCCATTTCATTCTGGTCCTTCCAGAATTTCTTTTATTTATTTATTTATTGTTTCATTCTGGTCCTTCCAGAATTTAAGTTGTTTCTTTTCCATTCTGGTCCATTCCAAAATTTTAGTTTGAGCATTTCCATTTTGGTCTTTCCAAAATTTCTGTTTATTTTCATATTCATTTTCATTCTGGTCCATTTTTAAGGATCTCTTATTTTATTTCTGGTTCATTTGTTTCTATTCTAGTCTTTTTCCATAATTTTTGCACCTCCAAATACATCAATTTAATGTTCAAATAAAATGCTGATTTAGGAGGGCTACTAACGCCAAATTCACACTAAGGCATATAAAACAAATGAATGTTGACATGCTAACTTACTAACTTTTGCTAACACCAAATTCTAACATAGGGATAGTGGAACATTTACAATGAAGATAAAATGAATCCACTAACTTCAAAATGAACCACACATTAAAGGCACAAATTCTAAAATGAAGTGGACAATTCCACACACTTTTGCATTTAAAATCCTTTTAATATGAAGATAAAATTCATTTACTAACTATGATTCATGGTAGATCACACTAATATCAAGAGCTCTAAAAAGAATCAATATTTTGCATTTTGGAAATAATTTTAATTGCTAAGCATTGTTTGAACTATTCAAGGCCCCTTGTTAATTGTCACTTGCAGGTTTGAGTTCATTCCGGTATATATTTGTTGTTATCTCATTTTTCATTGATTATATACTCACAAGTATTAGCTTACCAATACCTTGGAGAAATGGGTGATTTCACCTAATTTATTTGCAAGAGAGAGTTTTCAATTAAATACTCTATTTGTGGTGATCATTTTTCAATAGGGAAAAATATTCACACAACAAGCCCCTCCATAGTTTTCAAACTATAAGGGATTTGATTTTAGAGTGGATTGGTTGAAACTCTAATCCTGATTATATTAGAGACATCTAGGAATGGACCCCAATTATATTACTTGGTCGATTTGGTTACAGATAAATAAAATAATTTTTAGGGAGGAAAGAATCCCCTAATTCTAAAATTGGCTTTTTGTTTATAGGGTGGTGGTTAATTCCATTTTGACCAAGTAGTGGGAGGACTGGGATAAACCCCTAGATAGTAATCTTAGAGATATCAAGAATAAATAGTTGAGCTAGAATTTAGATGAAAAAAGCATTTAGTGCCCAATCAAGAAAAATACAAACTCTAAGAATCATACAAAAATTAGTTGGCAACCTCTCCATAAAAGGTTTGGCATGTTCATCTTTCATGGTGTGTCTTGGGGGAACTAAGGTAAAGTTGGTGGGGGTAGGATTTTTCATGATGACCAAGGGAATATGAGAGTTTATTTTTCTTTAGCCTTGAAGATACCAGTAACAATCATGCTAAGGCACATACCCTTCTTTAAGGGTTTTTGTGGGCCCTTAAATAAAATTAACATAATATTTATGTTGAAGGGGATTCCCAGGTGATCATAAACCAATTAAAATACCAGAAATGGTCTTCTCCACTCTCTAACTAGAGGTTGGGGGATATTATTTAAACTTCTAATGAACTTTAGCATTCTTTTTAGTCCCTAGAGTACTTTCATGTGTGAAGATTTGTAAACAAGGTGACTGTTGCTATTGCTAATTGGGGAGTGGATAGAGATATGAGAGAGATCACCTAGATCAACCAATTTTATAACATGGATTCTTCTGAGGACACCAAGAATAGAATTATTTCTTTGATCAATAAAGATAATGAGGGTGCTGCTAGAGCTAGTCATGGTGAAAGCGGGCTGGAGAAAGCCTTATGACTATTGAAAGTTACATAAGCCTTGAGTAATTGGTTTTTTGTTAACCTTTTTGGCTGATACATGCATAGGTTGTTGGATGATTTACTTTGGATTAGGTATGCTCTTTGAGTATGTTGAAGGGGGCAGGCCATATACAAGTCCTAGAAAATTTTAGCGGAACAAATACCCCAGTATCCTTGAGACTTACCCGAAGTAGCACCCCTAAAAAGATGTTTTCCAAAAAAGCATACAAAAGAAAATTTATGTCAAAGTATATTATAATATACAAAATTACTAAGAATTTTTTTTTAATAATAGATTAAGTATTGAAGTGTGCTATGGTATAAAAGCATAAAACAAACACACAAGGATTATATACAACGTTCATATTTTATAGATTAAAAAATAAAGGACAGTGCATTGCTTAAATTGCCAATTTCATATTTATTTACAGGTAATAGTGACTGAATAACTTACAGATTATGCCTTCACCCTCTTTTCTGTATAAAGAAGCAAAATGATGCATCTCAATCCCACATAATGCAGGATGCGCTTGTCCATTCTTCTTCTTCACTAAATTGTGAGGATACGGGAATCTTTGAGGTCGATAGAGCCCTTAGCCAACTTATACATTGCTTGGAGAAGTGCACAACACCTTTTTCTCCATAGCATGACCATTCCAAAGTCCTCTAGAATTGTTGCAACTATAAATATTCATCTAAAAGTCCAATCATCTTTGCAAGCATTGAGCCTCTCCATGGGAGTGGAATACATTACAGATTATGCTTTCCCCTTCTTTTCTGTATATCGTAGCAAAATAATGCATCCTCAATCCTACATAATGCAGGATGCGCTTGTCCATTCTTATTCTTCACTAAATTGTGAAGATAAGGAAATCTTTGAGGTCGATAAAGCACTTAGCTAACTTATACATTGCTTGGAGAAGTGCACAGCAACTTTTTCTCCATAGCATGACCATTCCAAAGTCCTCTAGAATTGTTGCAACTATAAAGATTCCTCTAAAAGTCCAATCATCTTTGCAAGCATTGAGCCTCTCCATGGGAGACGAATAGATTATCTACATATGAAAAAGAAAAAAAGAAGAAATGATTAACGCTTGGCATTAAATTTTGGAGACAACCAGAACAGGGCGAAGGAGATTGTAGTTACAATGCTAACTACAGTTACCTCACCTCATGTAACGCTACCTTTCTTTCGAGGTTCCACTGATATTTTTGCAGTAATGAGGAAAGCTGCAAACATAATTTCATTTCTAATTAGTCATACAAGTTCAATGTTTTATTACGATAGTGAACAAAACAATGATCAAGCCGAGTAGGAAAATACTGACGGACATCCTTTTCAAAAGCTTTATCCATGCGCTTAATTAGAAGACTCAGGAAAAAATCTCTCTTCTCCGGATTGGATTGAATTGACTTGATGGGATCAGAGGTTTCTATTTAGAATCCTGGAGATTTAGCACAAGGCTACCAGTTTTCCATTATAGGAAGAATATTTCGGTGTCCTTGTTAACTGAAGAAGTCAATGCAGTTGTTTCTAACTTCTGATATCTTATCCAGTTGAACTATACCTTCTTAAATAAGATGCATTATGCTTTGCCACAAACGAAAGATATTTTTAGTAAGAGTTTTCTTTAATCTATACTAGAGTTACTGGGATTCTTTTACTAATATTCCGACAGACAGAATCAAAGTTGCGTCGTTCATCGTACCTGGTATTCTTTTGCAAAAAAAAAACTTTGGCTTATGTCATGATTCGCAGTAGATCGAACATCTTAGACGCACACAAATTCGTGCACTAAGATTTTCTACACTTGGAAAAACATTTACAAGATTCTCTACAAGGCAATAAATCTCCTTCTGTGACACTGATATCAAAGATGTTTTTGTAAAGCTTAATTTTGTAATTAAACATTATTATATTAAACTTGCTTTCTTAAATAAAAACCAAATTATTACTATGCTCTATAAAAATTGTAAGAGTGAACGGCTTTTTCTTTCATTTTATCTATTTGATCCACTATTAAGCCAGGTTTAAATTCTTGTTATTTAGTTTAAGATTTGGGATGGTATACACTTAGGAGAGTCAGGTCATTATTATCTTTGAAAACAAGCATATTTTAGAGTTTGAATGGACTTTATTTTAAGTTTGAACCTATGTAAATTTTTTTTATAATCCTTATCTTCTTTAATCTTCATTTTCTTTAATAAAAACAAAATCAACTAAATCCCAATAATCTCACTAGTAAACTATCAACAAACCTTTTAAGCATATACTTTTTATAATATATACGGAAGTACCAAAGGGCTTAAACTCTTCACAACTTCACGTGATTAATATTTGGGAGAGACCTCGTAATTCGTTTTTCTAGTACTTAAATTAGGAAAGGGATTAGGTGTGGATATGTATCATATTCCCCCTTCGTTACTGATACCATGCGTAGACCTTCGAATGAAACGGGGTCCTTCTCTTAGATAGTAAAAGAGGTCCCATCGTCACTCCCGACGTATACCGGGAAATTTAAAGGACATCACAATGTGAGGCTTCTTTACAATAAAGTCAGTAGCTTTGGCCGCCGAATAGATGTTTTGATTATCAAACATTTTTTACAACGTATTCGCACATACTTTAAGTTTTTCCAATAAAAATCTAAAACTGTGTTCTTTTTCTTTTCTACTTTTTAAAGCTAAGTTGACAAAGCGAGAAATGACACGAGAGGCTTCTTTAGAATAAAATGAATGACTTTAGCTTCAGCATAGATAGTGGTTATCAACGATTCTCTTTAGCTAAAGTGGCGGACAGAGAATATGATGTGGACCCAAAGCGAAGTCGACATGTTAAATAAGTCACATTCGATTTTAGATTTATTCTGCTTTTTAAAGTTAAGTTGACAAGGAGAGAAATTACTCGCCATTCTGCTTTTTAAACCTAAGTTGACAAGGAGAGAAATGACTCGACAGACTTCTTTAGAATAAAATGAATAACTTTGGCTTCAGAATAAATATCGTGGTTATCAACATTTACCCTTCTCTTTAGCTAAAGTAGCGGATAAAGAATATGATGCGGACCCAAAGCGAAGTCGACATGTTAAATAAGTCACATTTGATTTAAAATGTTTTTATTTGGTTGTTTCAGCGTTATAATTTTTAGTTTATTGAATAAAGATTAATTAGTATATTTTAATCATTAAATAATCAAAAGATAATTTTATTTAAAATTAAAAAAAAACTAAAAACAAATTTAAAAATCTAAAGAAAATATATATTTTTTTTTTTGACAAATACTTAGTACTAGTTGAAAATTGCCTCAAGATGTAGGTTAGATATTTGTTAAAATATATCGTTTTCTTCTGACGGATAACGAGAAGTTTTATAATGTATATTAAAGTTTTGATTTTAAAAATAATTATTTTTTATATAATATTTTATAATTATTTGAGTAATGTTTAAGATTCTTTTTAAATATTTAAGTGTTTGAGTTTATACTATTCAATAATTATTTTTTTATTTTTTTATTTTTTTAATTTATATGGTTGAATTGGTAGCCGTCACACGAATTCAGGTAGGTTGTTCGGTTTTTTATGGAGGTTGTCTAGTTTTTTTATGGTCGTCACAAAATTTGCGCTGTCCGCCTTGAAAACTGCCAGACAAATCTTCGTGCACTACGCCCTTATAACCACCATGTTACAATCATTTTAAACTTTTTACGTCAATGAAAACATTAAGAAATGAACAAGCGTTCAATTCGACGAGGCCTGAGATTTGAACCTTGGACCTCTACCCTTTATGAGATTTGGTGGATCCAATTAGTCTACTATTCAATAATTTTAAAATAATTGGTCGAACCTTGGACCTCCACCTCCACCCCTTATGATATTTGCACCTCCCCTTATGATATTTGCACCTTGGACCTACCTTATGATATTTGCACCTTGGACCTACTATTCAATAATTTTAAAAAAATAAATGACAAATTATTGTATTAAATATAAAGGTTTACTATGTATAATGGTGGGTGCTTAATTGCAATGAGTTGTGTAGACCTCGCTAAGTCATTTTATCTACTGAAAAATAAATATGAAAAATTAAAACATATAATAAATATATTTAATATGTAATAAATTGGGTTTAGTTTTCAGATTTAAAATAAATTAAAATAAATTATTTTTTTGTTAGGTTATTGTGAGAAATCTTTATGATCCACGTATTGGATGAGCTATACTTATCAATAGGGAATTTAACACAAAGTCATCACACACCCACCCCGTCATACACATGCCCATGCCACGGTTTGAACCTTCAAATATATAAGTTTTTAATTATATAAATTTTATAAGTAATGTTAATTTTTTATTTTTAATTTGCTTTTTAAATGTAATACATTAGAATATTTGTTATTTTAAATTAATGTAGAAAAATATATTAATCAATGTACTAAAAATTATATTAGACTAATAATTTGATTAATATTATATAAATGATGGAATAAATAAAATATATAAGAAAAGTCAATATATTATAGTAATAATTTAATATTAAATTAGGATCATTATATATAGTGTGACAAAACTTAAAAATATTAGAATATATATTTTTTGTAATATTAAGAGAAAAGAGGGTTTTGAAAGGAATCCTTCAACCTTGTACAACAAAAAAAATACCAAAAATACAAACACCAGAAACAAAGAATAGAAGACCACATACAAAACAAAAGGAGGGACCAAGCAAAACCAGAGAACCTCGAGATGACCAGTGAGTGAACCGAGATGGTTCTACATCAAAGAGTCAAACCCAATAATAATTCCATCGAATATTTGGGCCACCTCATCAACATAATACAGTACCATCTTCATAGAACTCCACAAAGCACACTCTTTAATCTCCGTAAGATGAAGACTATGAAGAATGATGCTCTTTTTAACAGTGAAATTACCCTAAAAATACATATCATTAAAAAAATTAACTTTGGCCATAGGTTAGGGGAGGACTTCAACCACCTCGTCCACATCGTTCATCTTGGATATAGGGGAATATTGTAACAAATTACTCTTATTACCGCTCAAACAAGTTGACTTGCGAACCCCACCTCTCCCCCTGCACTTACCCTCAAAAGTGCTCACCTCTACCGGAGTAGAGATAAGGGGAACCAAAGATATTTCCCCCCAACATTAGAAACCTTCATAAAAGCAGAACCCCACACACCCTTAACATAATCGAAATCCTTGATAAACATTTTCTCTGATCTAGAGCCCAAAGAGGAAGAGCACCCCAACTCATCCTCAGAATTGGCACCATAATCCAAGACCAAAAAAGGATCACCAAGCATCAAAATCAAAATGGATTTCAAAGAGTTGAGAATTTCATCAGAAGTCGCCCCTTTTTCAACACTACATGTTCAAACAACAAAAGTGTCAACTCATGGTGCAAATGAATCTTTCATCTACCATTTTGAATAGCTAACATTGATCTGCAGAGCAAGTTGAATAGGAACAACATATTATTCATCCACCTCTACCTGTGAAGATGGTTAAGTAAAATTACATGAAAGCTTCGCACAATCTTCTTCGATGAATCCACCATAAAGAAGTCCATGATCACCTTGATGACCATGTTCCAAGGAGTAGACAAAGCTTTGGCACTAAACCCATTTTGGATATGAGGTAAAAATTCCTCCTCGTCCATAAAGTGTCTAATTTTCTACTCTAGCAAATGTCACTCCCTATTATGCATAGCACCATCCACAATCAAACCAGTAGTGTGGCTAACAAGCTCCACCATAACTTCAAAATACCATGACACCACTCGAACCCACCCCTCCCTCCAAGAAACCACAATACCATTAGAAAGAACGAGGTTGTGGCCATGGAACTTCTGGACGTAGTCTAGAAGACCCCCAACCCTTATAATGTTCAAGACCTTCTCATCCGCCACTAGAGACATAGGTTCCACCCTAGACATAGTAAGGATAGACTTACGTTTCCCCTCCTTGGATTTATCCATCTTAAAAAAAAAGCTACAATGGCAAGGGGGAAAAAGAACAAAAAACCATGTGAATGACTCAAAAGAAAACTCATAGTCACTCTCAGGAAAATAAAGTAAGGCCCACACCAAACCAGAGTTTAAAATATCAATAAAACTTGCACCAGACCAAAAAGAGCCTACACCAGTCCAAAAAGAGCCTCCAAAGTCAAAGGCACTACAAAAACCCACCGTCATCATGTGAACACCGAGACTATCATAAAGGCTCATACAAAGCCCCGAATGGTAAATGTAGCTTTTTGGAACAAACAGAAACATGGTTTCCATAAGAAACTCAGAAAACTTCGATGAGAGGATTTACCAACGCATAAGGAGGTGAATAAAACTAGGGTCATAACTGAACATTAGGTACTTACCAAAAGTAACCGAGAAGTCTCTAGTTGATGAAGAGAGAAACAGAGGTGGAATAACGGTAGGAGGCCACCTCGCCATAAACACCATCACAAGAGACATGTAAAAGGAAGGTTTCCCAAGATGAGAGAACCAAAGGCAACTTGTTAGAATACAATTCCCAAGAAAAATGAGCATTCCAATCCTTGGGTCCTTTAGATAATCGAAGCTAGAAGGAAGCCACCACAGTACCAACACGATTGGATGCAATATCCCAAGAAAAATAAATAGCCTTGGAAATAGAGAGACTTCATGTATTTTAGAAGGCTCAATGAAGGCAATTGCAAAGGGCTAGAAATTTTTGTAACAAAAGAGATTTTTGGAATACAAATATTTTGGGCAAGATCAACCTTTGTGTGCAAGATCAAAGGGAGATTGCGTCTAAAACTACTATTTTATTGTATATTATTTTTTGCATTATTTTTTGCTTATATCTATTTGTTTATGCCATGAAATGGGTTACAATAGGTGAATGCTAGAAATAATGCAAGTTTGTTTCATCCTTGGAGTCTCGCACTTGGTCTAATTTGATTGTGCTTGTGTTGTAGGTTTGTTAAGTCAAGTTGTTTTAGATTCATCTCATAACTTGGGGTTTTGCAGGGAGGGGATTGATAACCAAGTTTGATGTCATTTTACGTTATGTTATAGAAGGGTTTGCTTTTGGAGATGTAATTAATGTTTGCATGGTGATTGTAGGGACCTCACAAGAACGAATGAAACCAATAATAGGGAGCTCGATGATGTGGCGATATGGACTCACTTGGCATGACCAATGGGGCATCAAGAAGATATTTTGGATGTGCTCAGTTGTAGATGAGGTGAACGCCTAGTAAGACGATGGGTCTCGGTATGCGCCTATGTGAACCAGTATGGGTAAACCGGGACAAGTCAGCATGTTTGGTTAAACTACCGCCAACACGGACCCACGTGGTGAGAATGTAAACAAAGACAGACCGTCCGACGTGGGGGCAGACTCATATTCACCAAAGTAATAGAGTTGTTATATGCATAAATTAACAGGGGGAGAGTTGTGAGGGGGTCAATAGCATGCAAGGTGGACGATAAAATTAAATATGAAACACAAGACGACAGTGAGGTGGCAGACTGGGTACCCAACCACTGGTAGTGAATGTAATGAAAGATAGTCTATGTGGAGTACATGGTCCACACTTTAGTGGGTGATAGCATGGTGATGGCGAGTGACATGGCAATCCATCAATGCAATCGGGATGTGCGGCATAGAGTCGTCGATATGTGCAATGTCAGAAGGACAAGTGTAGTGTAGATTGGCATAGTGGGCAGTAATAATCGAATAATGATAACAAAGGATGTCAATGCTACCTGTTTTGAATGGAAATCCCAGAGCACAACGGGCAAATTGCTAGACATAGATGGCGATTTTGTATTTATAGCCGAGCGGACCTTCGAAATCTTGTAACAATAGCGAGATATCAGTAATATGGTGTTAATGTCACCCACGGATGTAGATGCATAGTGAGCAGATGAAACACCACATAAAATCGAAGTTGTAGTGGACACTAGTTAGTAATTTGATATGAACATGATGACAACATCAAATGGCAGGGTATCAACTGGCTCGTGGTTACATAGATAAAGTTACGATGGTACAACTAGGATACACTGCATTCACGACATAACATTGAAACATATAGAATTGGGCAGGTTAATGTCGGACGATGATAGATATTCTTGAAGATATGAATGGTGTGATACATGGCATGATCAGTGTGTTTGGGATAGAATTCTCATGACGACAACGTTGGTATTGGTGAAGACGCGGATGTTGAATGTCGAACACTGATACACTGTTGTACAATGTTGTTACGGTGACAACGAGGAAGACATCCAAGTTGGCAGCGATAAGGACCAAGTCAGATGTTGATGGATGGCAAATTCGACAGTGAAGAATGGCTGCTAAAATTAGAACGCATTAATACCGAAAGTGCCAGTGAGGACGTAATATTGGACATAGGGGTCCCATGGATAATGTCTAGGAGTGATGTTTCACCCGGGATAGCATGGCATTGAGAGAAAGCGAGAGGCGTTGGATAATTAAGATGTCGTACACGAATACTTGGCAGGCATCGAGGATGAAAGAGCCAGATGATTCGAACAGAGCCAATCGGACAATATTGCCAAGTAATGCAGCGTCGAAGTTAGAGAAAAAATGCCAGGTCGAAAGGGGATTCCTGATGATAGTAAGTTAGGTGGGTTAGACCCTAGTCAAGAAATTCAGTGACTGGACGTTATAGAATGCCAGCAAGAAATTCTGGAAGAAAATAACAATTTCACAGGAATAAACAACAACGCCAGGTGGGACAGGCAACGGCAGAACAAGGAAACCCTAACCCTGATAGAGGAACCATAAAATTGCATCGCTTCGAGTAGGGTCATTTTGGTTGTGAGTCATTTGAGAGTCAAGGAGGTCACGATGAAACTGTGAAACCAGATTTGTCTGCAGAATGTAAAGCCAGGGACAAAGGTTTGGTTAGACGAGTGTTGACAAAATCGACATTTATGACGTCATGAGTAACGGGGGCCATAAGGAAATGGATGATACTGTCGCGGCACTATGAAAGGGAGGCATAAGGTGAAGGTAATTATTTTTACGATAATCGTATTGTGTTTAAATGAAATGAAATGAAATATATATATATATATATATATATATATATATATATATATATATATATATATATATTTTAAAAGTTTAAATGTTGTTTAGCTTTGTATTATGCGACCATTATGGAGCCATATAGTGTGGAAGTCAATCGCAAGGAAGGTGATAATTTTGTTTTAGGGCCTTGGTATAAATAAAGTTTGAAATTTTTTTATATAAAGTTTTTTTAATTTTTATATTATATAGGATAAGGATTAAGGTTCTTTATTAAATTTTAATAAAGTTCTTTAAATTCAATATTATATAATATAAATATTAAGGTGCTTTATTAGATTTAAATAAAAAATTTCTTAACTTTTATATCATAGGACCCTAGGGTAGTTATAAGGGTTATAGAAAAGACAAAATAATGCATTTTTTTATTATTTCATTATTATTTTAACATCATCAAGTATGGGAAGTGGAAACAGAGAGACTTCATGTCTTTTAAAAGGCCCAATGAAGGCAATTGCAAAGGGTTATAAATTTTGTAACAAAAGAGATTTTTGGAATATTAAGATTTTGGGCAAGAGTAACCTTTGTGTTCCATATCAAAGGGAGATTATGTCTAAAACTACTGTTTTATTGTATATTACTTTCTGCATTATTTTCTGCTTGTATCTATTTGTTTATGCCATGAAATGGGTTACAATAGGTGAATGCTAGAAATAATGCAAGTTTGTTTCATCCTTGGAGTCTCACACTTGGTCTAATTTGATTGTGCTTGTGTTGCAGGTCTGTTAGGTCAAGTTGTTTTAGATTCATCTCATAACTTGGGGTTTTGTAGGGAGGGGATTGCTAACCAAATTTGATGTCATTTTTTTTTTTTCTAGCTAACCTTGTAGATAATTTATTTTGTTGTTTATTTTCAGCATTTTAGATTAATCTATTTTCCATTTCATTCTGGTCCTTCTAGAATTTCAGTTTTATTTTTTTTGTTTCATTATGGACCTTCTAGAATTTAAGTTGCTTCTTTTCCATTCTGGTCCTTCTAGAATTTAAGTTCTTTCTTTTCCATTCTGATCCTTTTCAGAAATTCAGTTTGAGCATCTCCATTCTGGTCTTTCTAGAATTTCTATTTATTTTTGGTTTTCATTTTCATTTTGGTCCATTTTCCAGAATTTCCTGTTTTATTTTTGGTTCATTTGTTTCTATTCTGGTCCTTATCCATAATTTTTGCACCTCCAAATACATCAATTTAATGTTCAGATAAAATGTTGATTTAGGAGGGCTTCTAACGCCAAATTTACACTAAGGCAGATAAAACAAATGAACGTTGACATGCTAACTTACTAACTTTTACTAACACCAAATTCTAACATAGGGATAGTGGAACATTTACAATGAAGATAAAATGAATCCACTAACTTCAAAATGAACCACACATTAAAGACATAGATTCTAAAATGAAGTGGACAATTCCATGCACTTTTGCATTTAAAATTCTTTTAATTTGAAGATAAAAATTATTTACTAACTAGGATTTAGGGTAGATCACACTAATATCAAGAGCACTAAAAAGAATCAATATTTTACATTTTGGAAATATTTTTAATTGCTAAGCATTGTTTGAACTATTCAAGGCCCCTTGTTAACTATCACTTGCATGTTTGAGTTCATTCCGATATATATTTATTGTTATCTCATTTTTCATTAATTATATACTCACAAGTATTAGCTTACCAAAACCTTGGATAAATGAGTGAATTCACCTAATTTCTTTGCAAGAGAGAGTTTTCAATTAAATACTCTATTTGTGATGATCATTTTGCAATAGGGTAAAATATTCACACAACATTTTTTGGCGCTAGAAGGAGGGCCTTCTTTATGGTTTTATGATTTAGATCTTTCTAAAGGTTAATGTGGTCAGTTTTTTTTCCACCCTATTGTGCTTGCAAGTACAATATTTATTCAAGTGTTATTGTGAGCAATTTGTGAGAAGTCTTTTAGAGAGTTAGGATTCCCAAGATGGATCAACCTGAGTACATAGCTACTAGGTCTAAAACCACCGAGGAAACTATTTTCCAAAGTCTTTCTCCCAATCCTAGATGACCAAGAAATAAAACTCAATAGATCAAAATCCCTCCCAGTATATTTGAGCTAGGGTTATCATTAGACTCAAGTACATCTAGTGGGTCTGCACCCACTATTTCTATTGTGATAAATACATCAAGTGTATTTATCCCTGTTACTGTGATTGCTATTATTCCCATAGGATCATCATCATTGAATAAAATGTCCCAAAAACAACAACAACCTGCTCTTTGCTATGGTACGCAAATCTCTCCCTTGAATATACCCAAGGATGTGCATGACTTGCCTAGGCATATTAAAATATCGCTACCCAAGTTCATACATGATGGTTCTGTTACTACTGAAGAGCATGTCCAAATTTACAAAGACTACATTTTTAGATAAGGGGTCACTCATGAAGATGTTGCATGTCGAGTATTCCCTAATAGTTTGAAACATGTGGCCAATGTGTGGTATAAAAATCTACCCACAGGGTCCATTACTTCATGGTCCCAATTGGAAGCTACCTTCATTAGCCAATTTTGGTTGTTTTTAGATCCTTCCATCATCTATAATTTATTTGTGTCTTGTAAAAAATTATCCAATGAGCCTATTAGGACATTCAATGCTAGGTTCCAAAAGCTATACGTGAATGTAACTCACCATTTTGTAGTAGATGTTGTTGTGGCCCTTCAATTATATTTCGGAGCTTTAGATCCTGTAACATCCTTGTTTACCCAAAGAAATCCTCAGGTTACAACTCTTGCCTTAGCTTACACTGAGACAATGACCCTTGAACAACAAATGAATTCTCTAGGAGGAGGGTTGTCTCAATGAGATGATATGGGACAATATAGTTCATACAATCAATTCGCCATGATGAATCAGGTAATGGCATCACAAGTACCAACAATGAACAACTTCCAAAAACCATAGCCATTAATGCCAACCTATTCAACATTTCCCATGTATCCTAACACATCCATCCCACTTCAAGCTATGTTGCTGAATAATAATATAACCATACCGGGGTTCAACATGGTCAATAATTAGTTGACCATGCCTAGGTTTAGTGCACTCAATACCCAAAACCCAATGACTTATCCTTCGACCATGACTCTTCAAAGTGTGAATCTTGGATGGAACCAAAATACTCAAAACCAAGCCATTGTGCTCGTTCTAGAGGTGGCTAATGTAGGAAATGCATTTGGACCTGGAACTACAGTGCCTCAATTGCAAGGATATAATTTTGAATTGGAATATTTAAAAAGAATCACTATTAATAAAAGTAATGGCATAGTTCGATTACAGAAACAAGTTACCAAAAATCTTGTGCCGAATCGGAATCATAACCATAGGAGAACAAGACCATATAACACGCAATCCAACAATGGACATGTACCCAACCCAGTAGCCAATCAGGCTAATGTTTTAGAAGATTACAATGAGTTGGAACCCTATGATGATGAATTGTCCCATTGTTTCCAAGGTAAGCAAGAGACTTTGCTAACTAAAGTTGTCCACATCCAATAAAGTGAGGAAGAGGAGGATGTTGAGGTCTTAGGAGAAGAGGATGAAGAGAATTTGGAAGCCCAAGGCACTAGATGTTTTGGGAAAGGAAATAATCAGTATTATACAAGAAGCTCTAAGGATCCCAAAACTTCCTCCACTCCTCCAAACAACCCCTTACTTCCTCCTAATACAAAATGTGAGGTTAATCCACCTCCTCCATCCATTGTGGAGAAGTCCAAGCCGGTGCAAAAAATACCAAATTCAGAAAAATTCATCTACGACTTAGAGGAGGACATGAAGAGAAATAAGGCTAATAACTTGTTGTTCAAAATAGAAAAACTTTTTGATCAAGAGATAGTTTTGCCAAAAGGGTTGAACCCACCTAGTCAAGTCCACGAAGCTAAGGGTGTTTGGTCTCAATTGATTGTAAAAAGGGAAAAACGAGAAGTACCTCCTTTTATTATAACCATCAGAATTGCAGGTAAAAATTTATACAACTTTTTGATAGATTCAAGTGCTTCTTGTAATGTGTGCCATAGACAGAGTATGTAGTTGCTTATCTGAACATACCTTAATTTATTTTCGTTATCTAAAGCTTAATATTTTTGGTAGTACACCATGCAACTTTTGTAAATTATATGGTTTTGGCTTGTAAAAAAATATATGATATTATTTTTCTTTAGTGTAACTCGGACTGTGTCATCGTAGGTGAGAAATAAAAGTTAGAGAATGTAATAGACGATGCCACCATATGTCATTTTGATAATTTTATATTTATACAGAATTAAAGTTATTAAATGATTGTGTAAAACCGCTAAACTGGAGATGTGAATTGGTGATAAAATGCATTGGATTGTTTTGATGTTGTTTACTAAAGTTAAAAGATCATGTAGATGCATTTTATTTCATTAAAACCGTTATGATCTTGTATGGCATCACTTGAACTCTTGATCATTGTACGCGCTAATGGGAAAGAGTCTTAGGTGAATTGTCAACTAATCACCAGCGATTGCAGTGGAGTTTCCTACAATCCCATATTTGAGTTCGTATGGTAGAGTTTGGACTAATAGACTTCGTATGATATGTTCTAAAAGAAAAAACATCTTCTAGATGAGTATTTGCATGTCTACTTCAGATTCCATATACTTTGTATTATTGTGTAAAACTAAGTATGTGTTGCCAAAGGGTGTATCTTTTAAAATAAAACTCTCTAGAAGATGTAGTGTTGTATCATTTTGTAATATGTGTAATTATAGTCTTCAACAATATATTTGTAATTATAGTCTTCAGCATCCACGTGCTGTGCTTTACCAGTAAGGAAGTCACTTGCATTGTCGGTGATGTGACCCGGGTTCAAACCCCACGATGGATATATATATATATATATAAGAAGTATTTACTCAATAAAAAAATTTATAGTCTCCAGCAAATTGTAAGTGTTATACGGGAACATGTCAGTTTCATGTTGTATTAATTTTTTAAGTAATATTTAGGATGCTTGTATGATTTTTTATTTTTTTCTCAGATGAATAATTAAGAAAAATAAATAAAATCTCAATTGATAATTTTTTTTTGCAGATAAATCCCTTCTTGTTTATATAATTATCCTATTAGTTATTGAAAGTTCTTTTTTTCCTTCTTGTCAGGGTTATGTATAGGGGGTCAGCCCCAAAATGTATTTATAAAAATTTGGCGAATTAGTTTCATGAAACACATGTAGAAGGTTAACTATTATTAGGGGTAATGTTGTAAATTTAAACATAAAATGGTTAAATTATTATAAAATTGGGGCGAATCGACTCCCAAAAAAATTGCATCCAAATTTTTTTGGCTAATGGATCTTGGTCAAAGCTCCCAAATATTAGCCAATTCCAAATTTCAAAAATCCCAATTTTAGCCAATTGACTAAAAATAGCCACTATGCATAGCCCTGCTTCTTATCGCTTCATCACTGCATGTTAGGTTTGCCAGTTCAATACTTTGAATCTAGAAAAATTAATAGATATAAAAAATTTTCTTGTGAATGGGAGGAAGACAACAACCTTCGGTGTTTCTTTTTGTCAAGTTTTCTATTTAATAAATTTATGGTTTGGTATTTAAAAAGAAAATCACTTTAGTAATTCCCATGCCTTGCTTGTTGATCTCCACTCATTAAAAATATGAAGAAACAATGTTAAATGGCTATCTAACGATTGGTATGGACATTAATTATTGCACAGGAATGGTGTCATAAGATTAAAATTATGAATAAGTTGACCATGATAGAATATGAGAGTTCTTTTTAATAAATGGCTTGGATAGTAAAAATAGTTAGATTTTAATTAAATATAACTTTGTTCGGGAGGGGTGCTTGTTAGAAATATTAAACATGATGTTCACCATAGCCATGAGTTGCTTTGAAGGTGAGCGACTCCGAGAATCGCTCACCTAAGGCAACAAAAAAGGGCTTCTTGCCAAAACCAGTGATTTGACACTGCATGTGTTTCTCTTCTGTCGTAGTTAATTTCCTTCATGCTAGTTTGTGTGTTTTTCTCCCGTTTTGTTTTCCAAACCCAGCCTATAAATACACTAGTTCGAATGGCATTTTGTGTGATGTAGAGTGGAGTGGAAAAACACCAGAAAGTAGAAAATATAGGGGAGCTGAATTGCAGCAGTAGTTGGCTAGGTCCAAACAATAGATTCAGAGTGTCTCCTTTTGTCTTGTCCTTGAGATCCCTCACTCAAGGAAAAATTGTATATTTGGTTTTCGTTATTAATATAAAAACTAGTTATTTTGGTATAAAATCTAGGTTTCGAATCATTTAGATTAAACCCTTATTGATCATCTTAGTAAGCTAAATTCTCTCTACTCCTTAGTCATGAGAATAACCTCTACCTACTCCTTATCACTCATGTTGGTGAGCGATTCTGAGAGTCACATCACCTTTGGAACGATATTTGTCTGGCTCAAATTTTATCTTTAAAATACTTGTATCTGAACATAATTTTTATCTTATTTGCCTTAGAAAGGAGCATCATTTTGTTTTTGTCCTATGCCCATGATCACTCATTAGAGTGAGTGATTCCAAGCGTCGCTCACTTTTTTGAGTGACTTCGAGTGAGCGACTTTGGGTGAACGACTTCAGGTGTATTTGTCTTTGGTGTTTTTTGAATTATTGACTGTTAGTGCAAAAAGAGCAAACTTTGTCTCAAAGGAAGCTCGATTTCACTTTGTTTGAAGAGCGATGCCTGATAGTGCTCATTTTTGGAGTGACTCTCAGTTGTCATTGAGTTTTCATGTGATGTATGGAGTCACTGTTGCCCAATAGTGACTCCCACGATCACTACATTTTCTAGCGACCGTCGCTTGTCATTGAGTTTTCATGTAATGCCTAAAGTTGCTGCTATCCAACAGTAACTCCAGCGGTCGCTATATTTTCTAGTGACCGTTGGCTGTCGCTACTCCTCCGAGCGATGCTCGAAGTTACTACTGGGAGTCAATGACTCCTGTGATAGCTGATTTTCTCAGTGATGCACAGTGTAGGTAGTCCTTGGCGATGCTTAGTGTATTTGAAAACTACAAAATAGTATCAGAGCCCTTAGTGCATTAATGTGGAAGGCTGACGCATGGCTTCTAGTAATAATCACTCACTACAGTTGTAGATCCTATGCTTCAACGATAAAAATTATGACTATTGGAGCATCAAGATGAAGATTATATTCGGATCTTAGGGGCTGTGGGAGTTGGTCGAGAACGACTACCCAGAACCAGCAGATGCAGCAACACTGGCCACCCTCTGCCAAGCAAACAAGGATGTGTTGAAGGAGAATATGAAGAAGAACCAGAAAGCCCTATTTTACATTATGCAAGCAGTCAATGAGACCATATTTCCATGGATTGCATCTTCCACCAAGGTAAAGCAAGCCAAGGATATTTTGGCCAGTTCGTATCAGGGCACTAACAAAGTGAATTTGGTGAAACTGTAGATGCTCAAGAGGGAGTTCGAGAATATGCAAATGAATGAGTCTGATTCCATGAGCGACTTCTTCACCCGGATGATAGACATCATCAACCAGATGCGATTGAATGGAGAAATCATGCAAAGCTAGAGAATCATGGAGAAGATTCTCAGAATCCTGCCTACTAAATTTGATTATTTTGTGATAGCGATTGAGTAATCGAGGGATCAGACAACCCTATCAACAGATGAGCTCATGGGTTCCTTGTAGACACATGAGCAGAGGTCGAGTCATTCATCTTAGTCCTCTGTAGAGCAAAAATTCAAGGCATAGGTATCATTTCGAGATGGTGGAAAACAAGATTCCCACCAAGGTGCCTCTAGTTCTCAAGGAGGAAGAGCCAAAGGCAGGCATGGGAAAGGCAACAAGAAAGGAGGAAGGTCAAATCCTAATGAGGGAGAGACTAACTGTAACTTCCATCAGCAAGGAGGAAGATGCGGTGCGACGAATCAGCAAAGTGGATCCGATCAAAAGAAAGACAAATCCAAGGTTTAGTGTTACTATTGCAATAAATTTGACCATTACAACTTTGAGTGTAGAAAAAGGATGGTCAAGGAAAACTAGCAGTAAGCTCACTACACTGACAAAGCCTGAAATGTGGCAGGTGGGAACAAGCTACTGATCTGCAATATTGAGGAGGAGAGACAGAAGAATGTATGGTATCTCGACAGCAGGTGCAGGAATCACATGACAAGGAACAAGGGGATGTTATCACAACTGGATGAAACAATCCAGTCCGAGGTTAATATGGAGAACAACATCAAGGTTTCTGTGATGGTGAAATGAAAAATCCTCATCCACACTAGGCACGGTGAAAAAAAGTAGATATGTGATGTCTACTATATGCCTAGTCTGAAGCACAACCTTTTGAGCATTGGACAACTTGTGCAGAAGGGGCACACTATCTAGTTCAAGGATGAAGCCTGCACTATCAAATATACATTGCATGGGCAGATTGCAACTATGTCCATGATAAAAAATAAAATGTTTCCACTATAGATTCATAATGAATCTTTGTTGTCTCTGAGTGCAGTCATGAATTATGCTACCTGGCTGTGGCATCTAAGATTCAATCACTTGAGTTTTAGTGGCTTGAATCTATTGCACAAGAAGTAGATGGTGAAGGGATTACCCCTTACTGAGCAGCCAAATCAAGTTTGTGAGGGTCGCTTAGTTGGCAAACAACATTGGAATTCTTTTCCTTCTGAGTAGTCTTGGAGAGCATCCTAGCCATTGGATCTAGTGCACTCAGACATTTGTGGTTCGATGCAGACCAACACATTTACCAATAATAAATTATTCTTGGCATTCATTGATGACTTCAATCGTAAGACATGGGTATATCCCATAAAGAAAAAATTAGAGGATTTTGACAAGTTGAAGGAGTTCAAGGCTCTGGTGAAGAAACAAAGCAGCTACTAGGTCAAAACCCTCAGGATGGATGGTGGAGGTGAATACATCTCCAATGAATTCCAAAAATTCTGCAAGAAACACAAAATTCAAAGGCAACTCACTTCCAGATACACACTATAGTAGAACGGTGTAGTTGAAAGGAATAACAGAACCATGATGGATATGGCACGTAGTATGATGAAGGTGAAGAGATTGTCTCATGAGTTCTAGGAAGAGGTTGTAACCTATGCAGTCTACCTGCTAAACAAATGTCCCACCAAGAGCATGAAGGACAAGATTCCTTAAGAGGCCTAAAGAGGTCAGAATCCATGTGTGGCTCATTTGCATGTTTTTGGGTGCATAGCATATGCACATTCTAGAAGAGAAGAGGTAGAAGTTGGATTATAGGGTAGAGAAGTGCATATTCATAGGGTATAATGAGCAGACAAAGGCATATCGCTTGTATAATCCTATGACGAAGAAGCTCGTCATCAGTTGCGATGTGAAGTTCTTGGAGGATCAAGCCTAGAACTGGAAATCAAAGATTGGCCAACCTGAGCTAGTAGTTATTGAGTCTATTGACTTGGAGGAGAGTAGTGTACAACCACCTACAACCTCAAGCAACAGCAGTGGTGCTAGTAGCAGTTCAGCCTCACCATCTTGATCACCTCCACTTGCAATTAAAATTTCAAATTTGATGACACCCACGAAGATGAGGAGCTTGCAAGATATTTACAAGACAACCTGTACTCATCATTATGAAGAACATTCTGACTTTGTATTCTTTACTGAGTGTGATCCAGTGGAGTTTGAAGATGCAATTCATAATCAAAAGTGGGTGAAGACGATGGATGAGGAGATAGACACCATTGAGAAGAATGATACATGGCAGCTAGAAGATCTTCCAAAATGGAAGAAGACCATTGGGGTCAAGTGGGTGTATAAAAAAAATTTCAACGCCCAAGGAGAAGTTGATCGGCATAAGGCCACACTAGTGGCAAAGGGGTACAAGTAGAAGTCAGTCATTGACTATCATGAAGTGTATGTTCTTTAGCCTGACTTGACACAATGAGGATGATCCTAGAAATGGTAGCTCAGAAGGACTAGAGTGTTTACCAGATGGATGTCAAGTCAGCATTCCTCAATGGTGTTTTGGAGGAGGAGATCTACATAGACCAGCCACCCGATTACAATATTGAAAGACAAGAGAGCAAGGTCTTCAAGCTAAAGAAGGCCTTGTACGGGTTGAAGCAAGCACCTCGGGCATGGTACAACCGAATTGATGACTATTTTTAGGAGAATGGGTTTTTCAAATGCCCATATGAGCACACATTTTATTTAAAGATAAATGAAGCAGGGGAGATCATAATCGTTTGACTGTATGTGGATGATCTGAATTACACTGGCAACAACAATGCCCTATTCTACTAGTTCAAAATAGTCATGAAGGAGTTTGAGATGATAGATTTGGGACTGATGAAATATTTTCTTGGCCTTGAAGCTGACCAATAAGGAGATGACATATTCATTTTTAAGGGTAAGTATGCGAAGGATTTTCTAAAGCGGTTCAATATGAAAGACATCAAACCTGCCATTACCCCTGTTGCCACGGGCTTGAAGCTGAGCAAGTTGGACTCTAGGAGAAATGTTGATTCAACCTTGTTCAAATAGCTAGTTGGCAGTATTATGTATTTAATTGCAACTCAGCCAGATATAATTTTTGGAGTTAGCTTGATCAATCGATTTATGGAGACTTCAAAGGACACACACTAGCAAGTAGGTAAGTGCATCTTGCACTATGTCAATGGGACGTGAAACCATGTTCTATTCTACTCCATATGAGACTAGTTAGATTTGGTGGGCTACACAGATAGCGACCAGGCTAGTAGCACCGATGATTGGAAGAGTACTTTCAGGTATACATTCCATTTTAGATCGAGAGTTGTGTCATGGGCGTCCAAGAAACAACCAATCATTGCTTTGTCCATTGTTGAAGCGAAGTATGTCGTCACCACGTCAATCGTATTCCAGGTAGTTTGGCCCCATCCACTAGAAGAGGCAACAATTATGTTTTGTGACAACAGTTTCACCATAGCACTATCGAAGGATCTAGTGTTTCATGGGTAGACAAAGCACATCAATATTCGGTATCACTTCATTAGATAACTGGTGAAGTTTAGGGAAATTCAATTATAATTTTGTAGATCCAAGGAGCAGATAACTAATATTTTCATGAAGCCTTTTAAGGAGGAAGACTTCAGTAGATTGCAAGATCAATTTGGATTCAAAGTTCTCGTGAAATCAGGTTTAAATGAGGGTGTTAGAAATATTAAACCTGATGTTCACCTGTAGCCGTGAGTTGCTCCAAAGGTGAACGACTCTGGGAATCGCTCGCCTAAGGTAGCGAAAAGGGCTTCCCACCAAAACCAATGATTTTATGTCGCATGTGTTTTTGTACTATCACAGTTAATTTCTCTTGTGCTAGTTGGTGTATTTTTCTCCTCGTTTTGTTTTCCAAGCCCATCCTATAAATACCCTAGTTCGACTAGAATTTTATGTGATGTAGAGTGGAGTGGAAAAACAACAGAGAGAGCAAAAAATATAGGGGAGCTAAATTGCAGCAGTAGTTAGCTAGGTCTGAATAGCAGATTCAGAGTATCTCCTTTTGTCTTGTCCTAGATTTTACACAGTTGTATGAAATCCCTCACTCGAGGAAGAATTGTATATCTGGTTTTCATTATTAATATAAAAATAGGTTATTTTGGTGTAAAATCCAAGTTTGGATTCATTTAGATTAAACCCTTATTTCTCCTTCGAGTAAAGTAAATTCTCTCTGCTCCTTAGTCTCCAGAAGAACCTCCACCTGCTCCTTATCACTCATGTTGGTGAGCGATTCTGAGAATTGCATCACCTTTGGAGCGATATTTGCTTGGCTTAAACTTTATCTTTAAAAAACTTGTATCTAAACTTAATTTTTGTCTTATTTGCCTTATAAAGGAGTGTCATCTTGTTTTTGTCCTACACCCACGATCGCTCATTTGAGTGAGTGATTCCAAGCGTCGCTCACTTTTTCGAGCAACTTCGAGCGAGCGATTTTGGGTGAGCGACTTTGGACATATTTGTCTTTAGTATTTTTTGAATTATTGGTTGTTAGTGCAAAAAGAACGAACTTCGTCTCAAAGGAAGCTCGTTGTCACTTGGCTTGAAGAGCGACGCCCGGGCAGTGCTCATTTTTGGAGCGACCACCGATTGTCGCTAAGTTTTCATACGATGCCTAGAGCCGCTTCTGTGCAATAGTGACTCCTACGGTCGCTACATTTTCTACTGACCGTAGCTGTCGCTACTCCTCTGAGTGACTCCTGCGATCACTGATATTCTCAGCGACACACAACACGGGTAGTCCTTGGCGACGCTCTGCGCATTTGAAAACTACAGTGCTAATAGGTAAATAATTAGAGAGCTCATTTATTTTTCAACTCATTAGAAAGTAGGCTAGGTAGTGGTCCACGTGAAGGAATGTTCAAGCTTATTTGCTATACAGGAAATGGGTAGGAGTAAACACCAATGAACTTCCGTATCATATAGCCTGCAATAGTGGTTTATTTAAAAAGAAGGATAATTTATTTATCAAAATCTTAGGCATATTTATAATGCTCCCACAATAATGTGCTATTCCTTAGAAATATGTTCCTTGTATTCAACCTGTGCTACGAATACTAGTTAGGTTAGTTGCAAAATATAAATTTAAAAACTTTATTTAATAAACAAATGCATTCAGTTATTTATTTATGATTAGAGGTAAAAATATTTAGTACTGCATGCTTTATATTGAAATTGAAAATATGATAACTTGTTTTTTTATGTATGATTAGAGGTAAAAATATTTAGTACCGTATGCTTTATATTGAAATTGAAAATATGATAACTTGTTTTTTTATGATTAGAGGAGAATCATAATGATGGGTTGATGAATTAGGAGGTCATTTAATCATGCTAAGATGGTTTTGTTTGTTACTATTATAGAAAAAAATATTATTAGAAATTATTTTTAAAAAATTAAAATAGGTTAAATTAATTATTTCTGAGATAAATATCTTTTAATTACATGCTTTGATAGACTATACGATGAAACATCGGTATGTATTATTATGAGAGTTCGATACCCACTATCAATAGTTTCAATTAAAATATTATTTTTAAGAGCTATTCTACATATTTTAGTTGAAATGAATGTTTTTTTTAGTAAAAGTATTTGATTATTTTAAGAATATTATCAAAATATGTGTATTCTCTATATAAAAGGATAGGGCAATGAAATTTATACTTTAATGATAATGTTAAGTTTGGTTTCTTTTCAAGTAGAATGAGTGTGTATTTTATTAGAAAGGAATAATGTCTTATAAAGTGCTTATTTGATTTATTGCTCTTGATAAAAGTAAAGGTTTATTGGGAGTTACTACATCCTTTTAAGTTAGATTAAAATATGTATATCATGTTTTAATTTAGAATAGATGTGTGAAGGTTTTTCATTTGATTGTTTTATTTAAAGTTTTAGTTAAAAGTAATATTTTATTTATTAAGTTGTATACCTTATAATTTAAAGATTATTGTGGAATGAAAACTCTAGTTTATGTGAACTAATACCTCATGAATTGTGATTAGAATAGTGTGGGTAGAAATTTGTGAACTCTCCTAGTAAACCTTTCATAGGTGTTTAGTTAAATCTATTTATGAACTTTTTTAGTTAAACTTACTCATCATGAAAGATAATATTTAAACATGCTTCCCTTAATCATCGGGAAGAATAAATGATCAAAATACACCCAA
Organism: Wollemia nobilis; assembly: GCA_028583015.1. Taxonomy (NCBI): domain Eukaryota; kingdom Viridiplantae; phylum Streptophyta; class Pinopsida; order Araucariales; family Araucariaceae; genus Wollemia; species Wollemia nobilis. The sequence goes on from JAQPPZ010017244.1 coordinate 1,538,967, forward strand.
TACTATTGAGATATGGATAAACATGCAACATGATTTGGAAACAACCATTTTCTGATAGAATGAGTTGAAACAAGTGATAGAATAAGTTGAAATAAGTGATCTTGTCAGAACTAGTAACGAGGGGTGGTATGCGACATCACCTCTATGTCATTGTATGAGAAGCATGATGATGACTACTTGTACATTTTTGTTAATAGAATAATCTAGTATATAGAAGGAACTAGACCATTCTACAATAGTTGGTATGGCACAACTTGTCAATATTCACAATGTGGAAAGTGAGGCCACATATCTAGAGCTAAAAAAATTAGCATGGCCCTAGTTGACTCCAATGAAGTGGATCATCAACTAGGCACTAGACATATATGCTAAACCCTTGCATATTATTATATAATACATAGAAAAACGAGTATAAATAAACTCAAGCATTCTACATGCTAAGAAATTGAGAGAGTATGAATTCACTCTCTAGGTGTTATATGTCTTATAGGATAACCCCAACCGTGGATCTACACTTATGTTCAAAATAAGATGATGTTAAATGAGAAGATAAACCCACAAAATGACACCTTCTACGAGATTTTATCCAATCTTATCTTCTTGGAAGATTGTCTCTACAACGGTTCTAATTTCTAAAAGTGGTATGTTATACCTTGTACTAATAAAGCATTGGTTGGATGATCATCAAGCCATTTACCTCAAAAATTTTCTTAGGATGAGTTTAGTTAGTTAAACCAAGCAAATATTTTGACATTTTGAAGGAGAAGGCTTGGGTTGTTACAAATGGTATCAGAGTAGAAAAGATTCCTAAGTTATAGGAATTTGTATGTTTTCTTTTATATAAACCTAAAAATAAAATTAGCATATCTCTTTTAATGGTCAGAGAGAAATGGACAACCTTTCATTTACAATTAAATTGTTTCAAGAGCAATTGGAACAATTCACATTCATGATTAGTAGAAAGGATGGAATCAAAATGAATGATAAAGCTTCTTGTTGAGCACAACATAGAAGCAAATAAAACAAAGAAAGATAAAATATGTGACCAAGGTTCTAGCAGGGACCAACAAGATTAAAAAAAATTAAAGAATGTAATCAAGAATATCGATTTGAAGAGAAACTATAAGAGTGATATGAAACTTGTAAGCACTAATGAAAATAAGAAGTTAAAATCACAAGCACTAAGATAGGTTGCTACATTTGTGAAAAGTCACAAATACCCTCAAAATATTTGATGGAAAGGAAGAACCCCATGAACCACTTCAAGAGACATGTGCAACTGCAGAAACTTCAAATAGGAACAACAAACTATTTTCTTAACTTAAGAGATAAAGTTGCAAGAAACACATTTTATTATGAATACATGAAAATATCTATATTTTTGCACCTTAGAGTCAGTTTTCTAAAAATGAAGATCATACAAAATGTGTTATAACTATAGATATTACCTTAGGAGCTTGAAGTAAAAAAATGCATTCTTAGATCTTGTTAATATCTTTGATAGAAAGACAAATGAATAATATCTCCGATAGAAAAGTAAAGTTGGCAATGTTGTAATTAACTTGTTAAAAATGTAATGAAAACAATATATATATATATATATATATATATATATATATATATCTTAATGGAACACAATTTTTTTTTAAATGGGTAGATAAATTTTCAATAACTTTTAGGTGCGAGAGAAAAAATTAAATATTTAATATCCTCATAAATTTTAAAATTTAAGCTTATTATATTTTTTCAAATCTAACAAATAAAAAATATATTTTATTTTTAAAAAATGAGTGCACATAATAAACTTGTATAATATTATTTTAATATAAGAATATTGTGTTCCTTCAATAAAATATCAATCTTTTCTGGTTCCCTTCATTCCTTCTTTTTTAAAATGTCATTCACACAAACAACCATAGGGAAAGTAATATGAGCATACACGTCTTCTGCAATAGATGCTTTATATTCCATGGAATTTTCAATTAAGACAACAACTATAAGATGATCTTCTACCTTTACAGCTTCCTTCAGCTTTCCCATTACATCATTAATCACTCTCTTCATCTTCGTCTTTGCTTTTTGTTTGTTCGTTGTTCTTTATTCTCTCTCTCCTTAACATGTTCGTCTTTTTTTACTTCTTTGTCTCTTGTCGCATTTCATTTATTTTCTTGTTCACCGTTTACCTGTTTAAGTTATTTTAGAGTTGATTATAGAAACTTAGCAATTTGAGGAAGATGGAGAATATCTTTGATAGAAATACAAATGAATAATATCTCTGATAGAAAAGTAAAGTTGGCTATGTTGTAATTAACGTGTTAAAAATGTAATGAAAACAATATATATATATATATATATATATATATATATATATATTAATGGAAGTGGTCCCTAATAAAAATCACAATTTTTTTTTTAAATGGATAGATAAATTTTCAATAACTTTTGGATACAAGAGAAAAAATTAAATATTTAATATCCTCATAAATTTTAAAATTTAAGCTTATTATATATTTTTAAATCTAACAAATAAAAAATATATTTTATTTAAAAAAAAATAAGTGCACATAATAAACTTGTATAATATTCTTTTAATATAAGAATATTGCGTTCCTTCAATAAAATATCAATCTTTTCTGGTTCCCTTCATTCCTTCTTTTTTAAAATCTCATTCACATAGACAACCATAGGGAAAGTAAGACGAGCATACACGTCTTCTGCAATAGATGCTTTATATTTCATGGAATTTCCAATTAAGACAACAACTGTAAGATGATCTTTCGCCTTTACAGCTTCCTGAAGGAATTTTAATTTCCTTTTGATCGCCACAGTCTAAATGTCGGGGGCGAACTGCAGACTTCGCTCAGCCGACGGCGTAGTGTGAACTACGGGGGTGAAGTCAGTACTTTGCTCACCAAATGGCGCAGTGTGGACTACGGGGGCAAAGTGCAAACTTTGCTCAGCCGATGGTGCAGTACGGACTGCAGGGGCGAAGTCCATACTTTGCTCACCAAATGGCACAATGCGGACTGTGGGGGTGAAGTGCGAACTTCGCTCAATGGATGGCGTAGTGCGTACTTCGCCAGACTTCAATCTTGGCTCGCGCACTCATGCTACGCTCGAATTTCGAGCACAGTCGAGTTGTGGCAACGAACTTGGAAAACTTCTTTCGACTTAGCCAACTTTGGCTCTACAGTGTTTTTTGCTCGAATGGCTTGCGCGACTGCGGCAACTATTTGCTTGGGTGGGAGGAGAGAAACATCGAAACTATGATCTGAGTCTCGGATCTGAGCTCTAACTATTAGAACCCAAACACAATCACTCTGAGGCAATTTGTACAGAGAGCAGCAAGCTTTAACACACACAAATTAACTACAAACCCTAAAGATGCCTAAAACAAACAACAAACTTTATTTATATGAAAAGGAGGTTACAGAGGTCCTCCACTGAGGAAATAACATCTGTAGGCCAGGCTATAGGATAAACTAAAAGACAAAATGTCGAGTCGACTGCTCGAACATTAATCAGATGAGCCACACTGCTCATCGAGATACTCTTCTTCTCCTCACTCCTCTTTTCTCTCCCTGTCTTCTTCTACTCTCTGCTCCTCTGTGCACTCTGCTCTACTTTTTAAAGACCCGAAATGCCTTATATAGCCATGGGGAGAGGAGGATTAGGGTTTGTTCTTTGACAGGTTCTGATAGGCCCTCAACTAGGGTTTCTGACCAATCGTTGAACTGGCATTAAATCTTTGAGTTGGCATTAACTTCTACGGTGATCGGATCTATCAGATTTCACATCTGTCAGAGGGTAGGTGCAACATCATGTCAGACCTTTTTGTTGGGATCCCCAACTACGCGAGCATAGTTCTACTTCACCCATTTTCAGAGTGCAGTCTGGTGAAGGCGTGAAATCTGGGTTAATATTTCTAACACCCTCCTTTAAGCCTGATTTCACGAGCGCTTTGACTCCAAGCTGCTCTCGTAATCTGCTGAAGTCTTCCTCCTTCAAAGGATTCATGAAAATATCTGCCAACTGCTCCTTGGATCTACAAAACTGGAGTTGAATTTCTCTAGACTTCACCAACTCTCTGATGAAGTGATAACGAATATCGATGTGCTTTGTCCGGCCATGGAACACGGGATCCTTTGACAGTGCGATGGTCGAATTGTTATCACAAAAAATTGTTGTCGTGCCTTCTGGAGGATGGTTTAGTTCACTCAGAACTCTTCGTAGCCAAACTGCCTGGCATGCGGCTGATGTGGCGATGACATATTCTGCTTCAGCTATGGACAACGCAATGATGGGTTGCTTCTTGGAATCCCATGAGATTGCCCCTGATCCGAGATGGAAAGCATACCCGGAGGTGCTCTTTCGATCATCGGTACTATCAGCCTATTCACTATCTGTGAATCCGACTAGTTCCAACTGGTCCTGTCTAGCATAAAATAGGCCATTGTTTCGCGTCCCATTGACATAGCGCAAGATCCTCTTGCTTGCTTTCCAGTGCATGTCCTTCGAAGTCTCCATGAAATGACTGATCAAACTGACTCCGAACATCAGATCTGGTCGAGTTGTAGTCAAATACATCAGACTGCCAACTAGCCTCTTGAACAGGGTTGGATCAACATTCCTCCCTAAATCCAGCTTGCTCAGCTTCAAACCTATGGCTACAAGTGTGATGGTAGGTTTGCTATCCTCCATCTTGAACCGCTTTAGGACATCCTTTGCATACTTGCCCTGAGAAATGAATATGCCATCTGCCGATTGGTCAACTTCAATGCCGAGAAAGTACTTCATCAGCCCTAAGTCCATCATCTCGAACTCCTTCTTCATGGCTATTCTAAACTGGTCGAATAGGACATTGTTGTTGCCAGTATAAATCAAATCGTCCACATACAGGCAGACGATAATGAGCTCACCTACTTCATTTGTCTTCATGTATAGGGTGTGCTCATATGGGCATTTGATAAACCCATTTTCCTAAAAATAGCTATCAATCCAGCTGTACCAAGCTTGGGGCACCTACTTCAAACCATACAGGGCCTTCTTTAGCTTTAGGACTTTGCCCTCTTGGCCTTCAATCTCGTAACCTGGTGGCTGGTCTATGTAGACCTCTTCCTCCAACACTCCATTGAGGAAGGCTGACTTGACATCCATCTGGTACATCTTCCAACCTTGTTGGGCTGCTAATGCCAGGATCATCCTGACTGTGTCAAGTCGGGCTATAGGTGCATATACCTCATGGTAATCGATGCCTGAATTTTGCTTGTAACCCTTCACCACCAGTCTGGATTTATGCTTGTCAATGTCTCCTTGGGCGTTGAACTTCGTCTTATACACCCACTTGACCCCAATGGTCTTCTTCCCTACTGGAAGATTAGCTAGTTGCCATGTCTCATTCTTTTCAATGGTTGCTATCTCCTCATCCATCGCATGCACCCACTTATGATTTTGACTTACGTATTCAAACTCTACTAGATCAAATTCAGTAAATAATGCAAAGTCAGAGTACTCTTCATCTATGTGGGTTTGGGTTGCCTCATAGATTTCTTGCAAGCTCCTTATCTTCATTGGTGTTAATAGGTTTTGGATTCTACTTGCGAGTGGAGGCGATCGAGATGGAGTGGCTGTGCTACTACTGGCACTGTTGTTGTTGTTGGAAGTTGCAGGTGGCTACAATTCCTTCTTCCAAGTCAACAGACTGTACTACTACTTGCTCTGACTGGCCAGTCTCTGACTTACCATTCCAGGCTTGATCTTCAAGAAATTTTACATCATGGCTAATGATGAGATTCTTTGTCACAAGGTTGTACAACCTATATGCCTTTGCCTACTCACTGTACCCTATGAAAATGCACTTTCTAGCTCTATCATCCAACTTCTACGACTTTTCTTCTAGAACATGTGCATATGCAATGCACCCGAACACACGCAAGTGAGCCACACTTGGCTTCACTCCGCTCCAGGCCTCCTGAGGGATTTTTTCCTTCACGCTTTTGGTGGGACATCTGTTCAGCAGGTAGACTGCACATGTTATAGCCTCTGCCCAAAATTCGTGCGACAATCCCTTCGCCTTCATCATGCTTCGTGCCATTTCCATGATGGTTCGGTTCTTCCTCTCAACTACGTCATTCTGCTATGGCGTGTATCTGGCAGTGAACTGCCTTCGAATTTTGTGCTACTTGTAGTAGTTATGGAATTCGTTGGAGATGTATTCACCTCTGCCATCTATCCTGAGAGTCTTGATTTGATATCCACTCTATTTCTCCACCAGAGCCTTGAACTCCTTAAATCTGGCAAATGCTTCTGACTTCAACTTGATGGCATAGATCCAAGTCTTTCAGCTGAAGTCATATATGAATGTTAAGAAGTATTTGTTGTCGACTAATGTGGTGGTCTGCATCATACCGCAAATGTCTGAGTGCACCAGCTCCAATGGCTGTGATGCTCTCCAAGACTGATCGAAAGGGAATGAATCCCTATGTTGTTTGTTGACTAGGCAACCTTCACAAACTTGGTTCGATTGCTCAATAAGGGGTAAACCCTTCACCATTTGCATCTTGTGTAGTTGATTCAGGCCACTGAAGCTCAGGTGACCAAATCTGAGATGCCACAGCCAGGTAGCATCTTTCACAACTACACTCAAAGACATCAATGATTCATTCTAAATCTATAGTGGAAACATTTTGTTCTTCATCATGGACACTGTAGTAATCTACCCATGCAACTTGTCTCTGATGGTGCAAGCTCCATATTTGAACTAGACCGTATGTCCCTTCTGCACGAGCTGTCCAATGCTCAGCAGGTTGTGCTTCAGTCCAGGCACATAGTAGACATCACAGATATGCTTTCGTTCACTATGCTTGGTGCGGATGAGGATTTTTCCTTTCCCCATCACGGGAACCTTGTTGTTGTTCCCCATATTCACCTTAGACTGGATTGTTTCATCCAGTTGGGAGAACATCTCCTTGTTCCCCATCATGTGGTTGCTGCACCCACTGTCTAAGTACCAGACATTCTTCTAGCACTCCTCAATGTTGCAAGTCAACAACACATTTCCTCCTGCCGTATTTCTAGTTTCATCCGTGTAATGGGCTTGTTGTTGGTTCTCCGTGGCCATCCATTTTCTACACTGTGAGATGTAATGGCCGAACTTCTTACAAAAATAGCACTGGACCTTTGACATGTCCTTCTGACCAGATCCAGCTTGCTGATTTCTCAAATTGCCTCTTCCACCTTGCTAATGGAAATTACAGTTGGTCTCCCCTTCGCTAGGGTTTGACCTTCCTCCTTGCTTGTTGCCTTTCCCACGTCTACCTTTGCCTCTTCCTCTGTGAGAACTAGAGGTGCCATGGTGGGAATCTTGTCTATCGCTATCTCGAAATGAGACCTAAGCCCTGAATGCTTGCTCTAGAGAGGTCTGAGATGAACGGCTCAGCCTCTGTTCATGTGTCTACAATGAACCCATGAGTTCATCTGTCGAGAGGGTTGTCAGATCCCTCGAATCTTTGATTGCTATCACAATCGAGTCAAACTTTATGGAAATACTTCTGAGAATATTCTCCATGATTCTCTGGCTCTGCACATTTTCTCTATTCAACCGCATCTGTTTGATTATGTCTGTCGTTCGAGTGAAGAAATCACTCATGGACTCAAACTCACTCATCTACAGATTTTCAAACTCCCTCCTGAGCATCTATAGTTTCACCAACTTTACCTTGTTGGTGCCCTGGTACGAGCTGGCTAGAATCTCCCAGGCCTGCTTCACTTTGGTGGCTGATGTGATCCACGGGAATATGGTCTCCTCGATCGCTTGCATGATGTAGAAGAGGGCCTTCTGGTCCTTCTTCTTGTTCTCTTTCAATAGGCCCTTGTCTTCTTGAGAGAGGGCGGCCAGTGCTGTTGCATCTACCGGTTCTGGGTAACCGATCTCGACTAACTCCCATAGCTCCTGAGATCTAAATAGGATCTTCATCTGGATTCTCTAGTAATCATAATTTTTCCTGTTGAAGCGCGGGATCTACAACTGCAAGTTGTTTCTAGTGGAAGCCATTCTAATTTAGTCTCTATGTCAAGGGATCAGTGGCTCTGATACCAATTTGAAGAATTTAATTTCAATTTTTGATTCTCGCCAAAGTCCAAAAGTCGAGGGTGAAGTGCGGACTTCGCTCAACCGATAGTGCAGTGCAAACTGCGAGGGCAAAGTGCGGAATTCGCCCACAAAATGGTGTAGTGCAGACTGCAAGGGTGAAGTGTGGACTTCGCTCAACTGATGGTGCAATGTAGACTGTCGGGGATGAAGTGCGGACTTCGCTCACCGAATGGCGCAGTGCGGGCTATGGGGGCGAAGTGTGGACTTCGCTCAATGGATGGCGTAGTGTGTACTTTGCCAGACTTCAATCTTCGCTCGTGCACTAGGGCTATGATTAGATTTTAGGCGCAGTCAGGTTACAACAGTGAACTTGGAATACTTCTTTTGACTTAGCCAACTTTGGCTCTACAATGTGTTTTTGATCGAAAGGCTTGTACGGCTATGGCAACTGTTTGCTTGGGTGGGAGGAGAGAAACACCAAAACTGTGATCAGAGTCTTGGATCTGAGCTCTAACTATTAGAACTTGAACACAATTGCTCTGAGGCAATTTGTATAGAGAGCAACAAGCTTTAACACACATAAATTAACTACAAACCCTAAAGATGCCTAAAACAAACAACAAACTTTATTTATATGAAACGGGGGTTACAGAGGTCCTCCACTGAGGAAATAACATCTACAGGCTAGGCTGTAGGATAAACTAAAAGACAAAATGTCGAGTCAGCTGCTCGAACATTAATCAGATGAGCCACACTGCTCACTGAGATACTCTTCTTCTCCTCACTCCTCTTTGCTCTCTGCCTCCTCTTCTTCTCTCTGCTCCTCTGTGCACTCTGATCTACTTTTAAAAGACCCGAGATGCATTATATAGCTATGGGGAGAGGAGGATAGGGTTTGTCCTCTGACAGGTTCTAACAAGACATCAACTAGGGTTTCTGACCAATCGTTGAACTAGCATTAAATCGTCAAACTGGCATTAACTTCTAGAACGATCGGATCTGTCAGACATCACATCTATCAGAGGGTAGGTGCGACGTCATGTTAGACCTTTTTTTTGGGATCCCCAACTGCACGAGCACAGTCCGGCTTCGCCCATTTTTGGAGTGCAGTCTGGTGAAGGCGTGAAATTTGGGTTAATATTTCTAACACTTCCTTCAGATTTCCCATTACATCATTAATCACTCTCTTCTTATTCGTCTTTGCTTTTTGTTTGTTCGTTGTTCTTTATTCTCTCCCTCCTTAACATGTTCGTCTTTTTTAACTTCTTTGTCTCTCGTCGCATTTCATTTCTTTTCTTGTTCACCGTTTAAGTGTTCAAGTTATTTTAGAGTTGATTATGGAAACTTAACAATTTGAGGAAGATGGAGAATATCTTTGATAGAAAGACAAATGAATAATATCTCTGATAGAAAAGTGAAAAGTAAAGTTGAATATGTTGTAATTAACTTGTTAAAAATATAATGAAAACAAATATATATATATATATATATATATATATATATATATATATATATATATATTAATGGAAGTGGTCCCTAATAAAAACCACACAACCTTTTTTTAAATAAATAGATAAATTTTCAATAACTTTTAGGTGCGAGAGAAAAAATTAAATATTTAATATACTTGTAAATTTAAAATTTAAGCTTATTATATGTTTTCAAATCTAACAAATAAAAAATATATTTTATTTTAAATAATATGAGTGCACATAATAAACTTGTATAATATTCTTTTAATATAAGAATATTGCGTTCCTTCAATAAAATATCAATCTTTTCTAGTTCCCTTCATTCCTTCTTTTTTAAAATATCATTCACACAGACAACCATAGGGAAAGTAAGATGAGCATACAATAGATGCTTTATATTCCGTGCAATTTCCAATTAAGACAACAACTGTAAGATGATCTTCTGCCTTTACAGCTTCCTTCAGCTTTCCCATTACATCATTAATCACTCTCTTCTTCTTCGTCTTTTTCTACTTTTTTTTTTTTTGTCTCTTGTCGCACTTTCTTTCTTTTCTTGTTCACCGTTTACGCGTTAAAGTTGTTTCAGAGAACACGAACCCCACAAAAGTAAAGATCAATTTGTCACTAACAGAACAGCAGTTGTGACTTGTACACGACGCAATCTTATTGTTATGAACAAAGCATACCAACAGTGGCAAAATAAAGATTAGTTGGTTATGAAAAGAACATTTTTACTTTATTAGATAAGGCAAAAGCATTGCTACGAACAATGCATACCACCATCGTTGCCATGATGGATTCTTTGTTCAGAACGCACGATGTATAGAAAGACTTTCATTCCCAGATCATCATATGCCTCGTCGACCCTTATCAATATCCTTCTTATGCTTGAATAAATTTTGATGACAAGAACGTTGTTAAACTTTCGATTTCTAGTATTTGTAAATTATTCCATCGCCACACAATCAGTCTAACTTTTGCACACGAGAGTTTACATTATCAGCAAATGCACTCCATTTCCACCACAATAGCTACAAAATATCCAAATATATATAAATTAATTTACACAACCATAGAAAGTAACCTGCACTGTCATGGAACCATTGAACATTATTTTTAATCTGCGTGCTAAGGAAGATGGATTCAAATAAGCTGAGAAAAACCTATCTAGCCTGGAAAATCAAAACTACAAAATTTGGACAATCAGACAATGTGCAATAGATCAATCTTTGTTAAGATTGGCGTCTTTGAAAATGAACGTCAATAAGGTTTATTTTCTTTTATTGCGTCAAAAAATATTAACAGATAACTATATTACCAGTACATGTCACACCATGAAATCATGGATGCAACCAGGGTGCAGTTCTTTACTTGGAAGCAATGAGAATTGGTGGGCGCATGCAATTTGGATGTAGTGAGAATTGCTGGGTGCATGCAACCTGGATGTATTTCTTTACTTAGATGCAGTTCTTTACCCCATGCAGGCACAAAATATCATATTGTCTAGTTTTAAGGCTTCTTCCATGCATGCATTGTGAGATTTTGGTCAAGCAATTCATTGTGGTGTAAAGGTTTCCAGTTGTAAAGGAAGGTATTGTTAAGTGTTTTCCCTTTTTTTCTATTTTTTTGTGTGTGGCTTTCTCTCTTTCTGATGTCACCTATTCACGAGGCATGCCACCTCCCTATGTAGAACAAAGGTACTAAAGGAGAAAGTGGGAGAGATACTAAAGGAGAATGTGGAAGCTCTTCAAGAGGTATGAAGCATGTAGCTATTAAAGAGGTAAAAGACAAGAAATCACACAACCCTTAGCCCTCAATAAATGCTTAGAAAAAACTATAGTTATCGTGATTCAGTGTAAAACTAGAATACTTTAAACACGAAATTTTCTATTTATCCAAGTGGGCATTAATTTACAACTTCACAAGTTTTTGGACGATGGAGCGGGATCTACAAAATTGAATAAGGGATGTGTAGAAACCAAAGGAAGATGTAGAACTTACACAATGTCCTAAAATCTTCTTCATAGCCATTTTTAGCTATTTGGAGGATAAGGAGAGGATTCAATATGGTGATCCCTACTTCAAGGTAAGAGCAGGTCTTTTTATACAAAATTGGACCATAGGTTTTGATCTCGATAAATAAAATCCAACCAAAGTCCATGTCTGGGTGTGGTTTGATGCTCTCCCTCTGGAATTTTAGAATGAGATAACCTTGAAAGGAATTGGAAACATAATTGAAGAATTTATAGGAATGTCCAAAGTAACTAAAGAGGCTCATGTAACTACCTTTGCCTATATTTATATCCATATAGAGGTATCAAGTCCTCTTCTAGACATAATTATTCTAAGTGTATGGGATTATGAGTGGACCCAAGACCTATATTACGATAATGTGCCCTTTCGATGTAGATTTTGCCATTCTCATGGCCATATCCTATAGAACTATCCTACCCTTAGGAAAAAAGTGGAGGAGACAAGGAAAAAGAAGGATTCAATAGGGAATAAGGAAGAGTGGAAATCTCCAAAATTGATAAAAAAAAAGGATAAACAAGTGTGGTAGAAGAAAGGGGAGCAAAAAATCAACAAACAAATAAATTTTTGATTCTACAAGAGACAAACCAAGAGATGGAGGAATCCATGCATATCCCCCTGAGTGGAACGTGAATAGACAAACAAGGAAGGGATTAAGGGGGAAAACACAATGGAAATTCTTATCGAGTAGTCAATGAAAGATCCTAAAAACCCAATGGAAGGAAATAAAAAATATGACACTAAGGAAGTAAAGAGGACGAAAATATGAAAAGACTTTGGGAACCTCTCCCTGAGTGCTCTACACTTGGGACTAAAGTCTACCTCATATACCAAAAGAAAGATAGACAAATTAATTTAGTTAAGAATATGAAGAAAATATTTGATAAAGCTTCTAGAAGATATGGGGAAGACCTTCATGGATTTTGGACTGGTTGTTCCCTAGAGTATAGAGTTTTTTGCAAGAAAACTCTTCACAAAAGGTTCACAATGAAGATCCTCTCCTGGAATATACGTGGGTTACACTCTCTAAGAAAATATAGAGTCCTTAAGAGAAGTATAGGCTTGGAGGGTCCTAACATAATTCTTCTTTAGGAAACCAAGCTAAATCTAGAAGAAATGGCTTGTAAAACTGATCAAAATTGGAAAGGAGCAAAATGTATGGTAAATGTAGCTAAGGGACAAACAAAGGGTTTGGTGATTCTATGGAATCATAGAAAGTGCATGATGGTGGAATCCCTTGCAAGTAATCAGTGGATTCCTATTAAGTTCAAATTGGTCTCTTCCCCCTCCAGGTCTAGGTTACAAAAAATTATAGTCCTATTGATGCCCATTGCAAATTGGAGTGTTGGAATAATATTCTCTTTTCTCATGACCAATATAGAAATGATAATTAGATCATTGGAGGAGATTTCAATGTTATTCTTAACCTTAGTGAGAAGAAGGGGGGTAATAATATTGGGCAAAAGTAGTGAAGGCTTTGACTCTTTCATCTCTAGCCTTAACTTAATTGATGTGGTCAAAAAAGAGGGGCGATACACCTAGAATAATAGAAGAATTGGGAAGGCATTTGTGGCTAATATATTGAATAGATTCCTTATTATTGAGAGTTTCCTTGAGGTATCTTTTGTTACTAAGCCTTAATATTATCAAGGTCTTTCTTAGAGCATTGGCTTATTTCCATAAGTTTGAATATTTTGATCCGTCCAAGATAGTCTCCCTTTAATTTTGAAACCATATGGATTCTTCACCCTGATATGGAAGATAAATTTAAGATATGATGGAGAGAAGGAAATCCATATTGGGGCACTAATATGTATCTTCTAGGAAAAAGACTTAGTTTTATCAAGAGAAAAATAAGGTTCTAGAACAAGGATATCTTTAGGGATATTTTTAAACAAGGGGAAGCCCTAGAAAAATATGTCACTCTTATTAGAATATAGATGAAGTATGAAGGGTTTATCGAGGCACTTCTCAGCTATGAGAATGACCTTAGTAGATGAGTGGATTAATAGGAGTTGAAGGAAGAATTTTTCTAGAAACAAAAGTCAAGAATTAACTAATTGAAGGAAGGAGATAGAAAGCATGCATGTCCTTAGTCATAGTGGTAATCTTGGTGAATGGTTTTACTATTAGGTTCTTTATATTGTCTAGAAGTCTGAGATAGGGGCACCTTCTTTCTTCTTACCTCTTTATTATTTTGGCAAAAGGTATAGGGAGATTGTTCCAAGATGATAAGAGTTATGGTCACATAAAGGGTGTTTATGTGTCTAGGGATGAGCAGACTATTTCCCACCTCTAGTTCATGGATGACACTTTGATTATGGGTGAAGCCACTCTTAGGTAGGCACACAGATTTAAGAATAATTTGGAGGATTTTTTGACCACCTTTGGATGGGCAATCAATGTGATGAAGTCAAAGATTTTTTCTTCAACACTCTTATTTGTATCAAAGCAAATATTTCTAGGTTTCTTAGCTTTTAGAGGTCCTCTCTTCCTTTAAAGTACTTAGGATATCCTTTGTTTGACTCTAATCCTAAAATTTTGGATTGGAGTGAAATTATTTCTAAATTTAGAAAGAGGTTGCAGGGATGGAATTTCAAATGGCTTTCCTTGTCTGTTAGACTAACCCTTCTCAAGTCCATTCTCTAAGATCTTCTGGTCTACTTCTTCTTTGCTTTATTAGCACCTGTAAAGGTTTTAAAAAAACTCCAAAATATTCAAAAAGAATTTATTTGGGTGGTCCCTCTCTATAAAGGAAATGACCTCTTGTTGTGTGGAAATATATTTTCAAACCTCTCCAAGAGGGGGGCCTTGGAATCAAAGATCTTCAAATCTTCAACAAAGCCCTTAATGGGAAACTATTTTGGAGATTTTGTAATAAAGAGAACCTTTTTTGGGACATAATTCTTAGGTAAAATTATATCCCTAAGGTGTAATCAAAGGAGTTGATCAGGCTTGAACACATTACCCCAGATTCTTGTCTTTGGGTAAGCCTAATGTCCCACAATACATGGGTGCATTATGTAGCCTTCTCGAAGATTAAGGATGGAAGCCATGCTCTCTTTTGGGAGGATGCATGGAACCAGTATGAAAATTTTAGAGAATATAATTCCTTGATTGAGTTGAGAGAGGCATTCAAAGAGGAGGGTTGAATCCAAGTCAAGAACTACATTCAAGACCATCCCATTCCCCATAATATCAGTAGGGTGGTGCTTCATTTCTGGAAAGAACCTTGGTCATGGCTTGGTCAAATCAAGGAAACTGATAAATAAAAACTTTAGGGAATCATATATATTAGAAAGCTTTCCTACTACAAGGGCCTAGACTTTTTAAGTTCAAGAAAAAGTGCAGACGAGAACTTTACTACCAATAAAGCTTACAATTTTCTTATAAAGGTAAACTTCAATGGACATAGGAATAAAATTTGATAGAGAATATGGAGGAAAGGTGTTTGGCCCAAAATATCAATTATTGTCTAGATGGTAGTGCAAGACAACATATTAATTGGTAAAAACTTGATAGAGACTATTATGACCTCTTTAGATGTTCGAATTGTGAAGTTGATATTGAAACCATCAACCATATATTCATCTCTTGTCCCTTTGCTCAATTCCTCCGATGGAAATTTGCAAACTCTTGGAGAGAGCCCCTCCATAGTTTTCAAACTATAAGGGATTTGATTTTAGAAAGGGTTGGTAAAAACTCTGATCCTGATTAATTACAGACATCTAGGAATGAACCCCACTTACATTACTTGGTCGATTTGGTTACAGATAAATAAAATAATTTTTAGGGAGGAAAGAATCCCCTAATTCCAAATCCGACTTTTTGTTTATAGGATGGTGGTTGATTCCATTTTGTCCAAGTAGTGGGAGGATTGGGATAAACCCCTAGATCATAATATTAGAGATATCAAGAATAAATGGTTGAGCTAGAATTTATATGAAAAAGAATTTGGTGCCCAATCAAGAAAAATAAAAACTCTAAGAATCATACAAAAATTAGCTGGAAACCTCCCAATAAAAGGTTTGGCATGTTCAGCTTTCATGGTGTGTCTTGGGGGAACTTGGGTAAAGTTGGTGGGGGTAGGATTTTTCATGATGACCAAGGGAATATGAGAGTTTATTTTTTCTTTAGCCTTGAAGATACCAGTAAAAATCATGCTAAGGAACATACCCTTCTTGAAGGGTTTTTGTGGTCCCTTAAATAAAATTATAATATTTATGTGGAAGGGGATTCCCAGGTGATCATAAACCAATTAAAAGACCAAAACTGGTCTTCCTCACTCTCTAACTAGAGGTTGGGGGATATCATTTAAACTGTTAATGAACTTTAGCACTCTTTTTAGTCCCTAGAGTACTTTCATGTGTGAATATTTGCAAACAAGGTGGTTGATGCTATTGCTAATTGGGGAGTGGATAGAGATCTGAGAGAGATCACCTAGGTCAACAAATTTGCTAACATGGATTCTTCTGAGGACACCAAGAATAGAATTATTTCTCTGATCAATAAAGATAATGAGGGTTTTGCTAGTGCTAGTCATGGTGAAAGCAAGCTGTAGAAAGACTTATGACTATTGAAAGTTGCATGAGCCTTGAGTAATTGGTTTTTTGTTGACCTTATTGGCTGATACATTCATGGGTTGTTTGATGATATACTTTGGGTTAGGTATGCTCTTTGAGTATGTCAAAGGGGGTAGGCCATATACAAGCCCTAGGAAATTTTAGCAGAATAAATACCCCAGTCTCCTTGAAACTTATCCAAAAATGGCACTCCTAAAAAAATATTTTCCAAAAAAACATAAATTTTTTTTTTATATCATAGTATTTTATAATATACAAAATTACTAAGATTTTTTTTTTAATAATAGATTAATTATTGAAGTGTGCTATGGTATAAAAGCATAAAACAAACACACAAGTATTATACACAACGTTAATATTTTATAGATTCAAAAATAAAGGACAAAAACATGCGATGCTCTATAATATTAAAATGAAAATTAAACACAACTATACATTATGATTTTGCACTACTTAGTAATTATTTCTTATGCTCTGTATGGACAGTGCATTGGTTAAATTGCCAATTTCATATTTACTTATAGGTTATAGTGATTGAACAACTTACATGCCTTCCCCCTCTTTTCTGTATAAAGAAGCAAAATGATGCATCTCAATCCTACATAATGCAGGATGCGCTTGTCCATTCTTCTTCTTCACTAAATTGTGAGGATAGGGGAATCTTTGAGGTCGATAGAGCACTTAGCCAACTTATACATTGCTTGGAGAAGTGCACAACACCTTTTTCTCCATAGCATGACCATTCCAAAGTCCTCTAGCATTGTTGCAACTATAAATATTCCTCTAGAAGTCCAATCATCTTTGCAAGCATTGAGCCTCTCCATGGGAGTGGAATACATTACAGATTATGCTTTCCCCCTCTTTTCTGTATAAAGAAGCAAAATGATGCATCTCAATCCTACATAATGCAGGATGCGCTTGTCCATTCTTCTTCTTCACTAAATTGTGAGGATAGGGGAATCTTTGAGGTCGATAGAGCACTTAGCCAACTTATACATTGCTTGGAGAAGTGCACAGCACCTTTTTCTCCAGAGCATGACCATTCCAAAGTCCTCTAGAATTGTTGCAACTATAAAAATTCCTCTAAAAGTCCAATTGCAAGCATTGAGCCTCTCCATGGGAGAGGAATAGATTACAATCATCCTTTGCCCTTCTTTTCTGTATAAAGAAGCAAAATGATGCATCCTCAATCCTACATAATGCAGGATGCGCTTGTCCATTCTTCTCCTTCACTAAATTGTGAGGATAGGGAAATCTTTGAGGTCTAAAGCACTTAGCCAACTAATACATTGCTTTGAGAAGTTCACAGCACCCAAAGCATGACCATTCCAAAGTCCTCTAGAATTGTTGCAACTATAAAGATTCCTCTAAAAGTCCAATCATCTTTGCAAGCATTGAGCCTCTCCATGGGAGACGAATAGATTATCTACATATGAAAAAGAAAAAAAGAAGAAAAGATTAACGCTTGGCATCATTAAATTTTGGAGACAACCAGAACAGGGCGAAGGAGATTGTAGTTACAATGCTAGCTACAGTTACCTCACCTCATGTAACGCTACCTTTCATTCGAGGTTCCACTGACATTTTTGCAGTAATGAGGAAAGCTGCAAACAGAATTTCATTTCTAATTAGTCATACAAGTTCAATGTTTTATTATGATAGTGAACAAAACAATGATCAAGCCGAGTAGAAAAAAACTGACGGACATCCTTTTCAAAAGCTTTATCCATGCGCTTAATTAGAAGACTCGGGAAAAAATCTCTCTTCTCCGGATTGGATTGAATTAACTTGATGAGATCAGAGGTTTCTACTTAGAATCCAGGAGATTTAGCACAAGGCAACCAGTTTTCCATTATAGGAAGAATATTTCGGTGTCCTTGTTAACTGAAGATGTCAATGCAGTTGTTTCTAACTTCTGACATCTTATCCAGTTGAAGATGCATAATGCTTTGCCACAAACGAAAGATATTTTTAGTAAGAGTTTTCTTTAATCTATACTAGAGTTACTGAGATTCTTTTACTAATATTCCGACAGACAGAATCAAAGTTGCGTCGTTCATCGTACCTGGTATTCTTTTGCCAAAAAAAAAAAAACTTTGGCTTATGTCATGATTCGCAGTAGAACAAACATCTTAGACGAACACAAATTCGTGCATTAAGATTTTCTACACATGGGAAAAACATTTACAAGATGCTCTACAAGATGCAATAAATTTCCTTCTGTGACACTGATATCAAAGATTTTTTTTCTAAAGCTTAATTTTGTAAGTAAACATTATTATATTAAACTTGCTTTCTTAAATAAAAACCAAATTCTATAAAAATTGTAGGGGTGAACGGTTTTTTCTTTCATTTTATCTATTTGATCCACAGTTTTTTTACTATTAAGCGATGTTTAAATTCTTGTTATTCAGTTTAAGATTTGGGATGGTATGCACTTAGGAGAGTCAGGTCATTATTACCTTAGAGTTTGAATCGACTTTATTTTAAGTTTGAACCTATATCTCTTCTTGATTAATTTTATCTTTATTAAACAAAATAAAAGTTATAAAAATTCTCTATGTAAAAAAATTTCTATAATCCTTATCTTCTTTAATTTTTATTTTCTTTAATAAAAATAAAATCAACTAAATCCCAATAATCTCACTAGTAAACTATCAACAAACCTTTTAAGCATATACTTTTTATATTATATACGGAAGTACCAAAGGGCTTAAACTCTTCACAACTTCACGTGATTAATATTTGGGAGAGACCTTGTAATTCGTTTTTCTAGTACTTAAATTAGGAAAGGGATTAGGTGTGGGTATGTATCATATTCCCCCTTTGTTACTGATACCATGCGTAGACCTTCGAATGAAACGGGGTCCTTCTCTTAGATAGTAAAAGTACGTAGGGAAATTTTAAGGACATCACCATGTGAGGCTTCTTTACAATAAAGTCAGTAGCTTTGGCCGCCGAATAGATATTTTGAATATCAAACATTTTTTTACAACGTATTCGCACATACTTTAAGTTTTTCCAATAAAAATCTAAAACTGTGTTCTTTTTCTTTTCTACTTTTTAAAGCTAAGTTGACAAAGCGAGAAATGACACGAGAGGCTTCTTTAGAATAAAATGAATGACTTTAGCTTCAGAATAAATAGTGGTTAGCAACCTTTAGGCTTCTCTTTAGCTAAAGTGGCGGACAGAGAATATGATGTGGACCCAAAGCGAAGTCGACATGTTAAATAAGTCACATTCGATTTTAGATTTATTCTGCTTTTTAAAGTTAAGTTGACAAGGAGAGAAATTACTCGACATTCTGCTTTTTAAAGCTAAGTTGACAAGGAGAGAAATGACTCGACAGACTTCTTTAGAATAAAATGAATAACTTTGGCTTCAGAATAAATATCGTGGTTATCAACATTTACCCTTCTCTTTGGCTAAAGTAGCGGATAAAGAATATGATGCGGACCCAAAGCGAAGTCGACATGTTAAATAAGTCACATTTGATTTAAAATGTTTTTATTTTGGAGTGTTATAAATTTTAGTTTATTGAATAAAAATTAATTAATATATTTTAATCATTTAAACAAAGAACTTTATCCTTTTAAAATTAAACTAAAAACAAATTTAAAAAATTAATTTTTTTGGGGACAAATGCTTGAAAATTGCCTCAAGATGTAGGTTAGATTGTTGGATAGTTGTTAAAATATATCGTTTTCTTCAGATCAGATGACGAGAAGTTTTATAATGTATATTAAAGTTTTGATTTTAAAAATAATTATTTTTTATATAATATTATTATAATTAATTGAGTAATGTTTAAGATTTTTTTAAAATATTTGAGTGTTTAAGTTTATACTATTCAATAATTATTTAAAAAAAAAAATTAATTCTTTTATAATTTACATGGTGGAATTGGTAACCTTCGCGAGTAGTAGGCTGTCTAACTTTTTATAACCATAAAGAAAAATAATTTTTTTTTGACAAATACTTAATACTAATTGAAAATTGCTTCAATATGTAGGTTAGATAGTTGTTAAAATATATCGTTTTCTCAATGTATATTCAAGTTTTGATTTTAAAAATAATTATTTTTTATATAATATTATTATAATTATTTGAGTAATGTTTAAGATTTTTTTTAAAAATATTTAATTCTTTGAGTTTATATTATTTAATAATTATTATTTTTATTTTTATTTTTATTTTTTTTTTATAAATTACATGGTGAGATCGGTAGTAGTCACGAATTCATGCAAGTTGTTCGGTTTTTTATGGTCATCACAATATTCTGCATTGTCTGCCCTGAAAACCGTCACATAGATTTTCACGCAGTTCGTTCTTATAAGCACCAATTTTTATGACTGTCATGGTATTCTGCGATGTCCGCCTCGAAAATTGCCACACCAGATATTTACGCAATCCATACCTATAACCACCATGCCACAATAATTTTAAACCTTTTACAATATTTTGATTTTCACCTCGAAAATTGCCACACAAAGCTTTGAGTTTATACTATTCAATAATTATTATTTTAATTTTTATTTTAATTTTTTTATAAATTACATGGTGGTTTTCATTTTTTTTATAAATTACATGGTGGGACCGGTAGTCGCCATGAATTCGTGCAAGTTTTTCGATTTTTTATGGTCATCACAATATTCTGTGTTGTATGCCCTAAAAGCCGTCACATAGATTTTCACACAGTTTGTCCTTATAAGCACCAATGTTTTATGATCTTCACAGTATTCTACGATGTTCACCTCGAAAGTTGCCATACAGATATTTGCCTAGTCCATACCTATAACCACCATGCCACAATCATTTTAAACCTTTTACAGAATTATGTGATATTCGCCTCGAAAACCGCCACAAAAATTTTGTCACAATCCATCCCTATAACCACCATGCGCAATGATTTTAAACCTTTTACGCCAATAACCACCATGCCACAATAATTTTAAACCTTTTACAGTATTTTGATTTTCACCTCGAAAATTGCCACACAAAGCTTTGAGTTTATACTATTCAATAATTATTATTTTTATTTTAATTTTTATTTTTTTATAAATTACATGGTGGTTTTCATTTTTTTATAAATTACATGGTGGGACCGGTAGTCGCCATGAATTCGTGCAAGTTTTTCGATTTTTTATGGTCATCACAATATTCTATGTTGTATGCCCTAAAAGCCGTCACATAGATTTTCACACAGTTTGTCCTTGTAAGCACCAATGTTTTATGATTTTCACACAGTTTGTCCTTATAAGCACCAATGTTTTATGATATTCACAGTATTCTACGATGTTTGCCTCGAAAGTTGCCATACAGATCTTTGCCTAGTCCATACCTATAACCACCAAGCCACAATAATTTTAAACCTTTTACAGAATTATGTGATATTCACCTCGAAAACCGCCACAAAAATTTTGTCACAATCCATCCCTATAACCACCATGCGCAATGATTTTAAACCTTTTACGCCAATTAAAACATTAGGAAAAAAACAAGCATTCAGTCCAACAGGACTGAAGTTTGAACGGAGTTTCATAAAACCAATTGATCTACACCTCAAACCTACTATTCAATAATTTTAAAAATATAAATTACAAACTATTGTATTAAATATAAAGGTTTACTATGTATAATGGTGGGTGCTTAATTGCAATGATTTGTAGGACTCGTTGAGTCATTTGATCTACTAAAAAACAAATATGAAAAATTAAAACATACAATAAATATATTTACTATGTAATAAATTGGGTTTAGTTTTCAGATTTAAAATAAATTAAAATATATTATTTTTAATTATATAGAATTTATAAGTAATGTTAAAATTTTATTTTTATTTTTAATTTGCTTTGTAAACGTAATACATCAAAAGATTTGTTATTCTAAATTAACATATAAAAATATATTAATCAATGTACCAAAAATTATATTAGACTAATAATTTGAGTAATATGATATAAATAATGAAATCAATAAAATATATAAGAATAATCAATATATTATAGTAATAGTTTAATATTAAATTAATATCATTATATACAATGTGACAAAACTTAGAAGATTAGAGTATCTTATTCTCAATAATTATGTACATTTTTTATCCACATAAGATTTAAAGGGGCATCGTATATCATTTAGATTAGGCATCTTATATATTGAATAAAAGTTTGAATTCAAAGTTTCAATATAATTAGCAACTATTTATACACACCTAACATTGTATGTAGGGCTAATCTTCAACCCCTTCATCAATCAACATTTCAATCATACAAATTGATTCAACCTTCCTTGTACTTAAATTTGAGGTATTTATTGCTCTAAAAGGGCTGGGGTTCTCAACATGGTGAAGGTTTTATAAAAAAATTCAATTTTGTTATTTCTTGCCCATTTTTTACTTTCAATAATCATGAGAAACAAGGATCATTGCCACTATAACCTCCTAATGATTTTGACTATCATGCGTAAAAAATCAAGAAACTTGAATCCCTATGTCTCTCAAGCCATCTACCATTAATGATCCAAATCTCCAAAATTTGATTTATATCTCTCATAAGGAATCTTAAGTCCAAAAATTACCATTATTATGTTCTTCTATTAATGGATTCTTGATCTCTTTTCAAATTCTTACTTTCTTCAATTATGTCATCTTCAATGTATTTCTTCATCCAAGGAGCCATGGTTTCCTATAAAACCAACACTTGAGAGACTTCAATCCATAGTATTTTGAAAGCAATTAAATTTTTCTAAAATATCTATAGATTCATAGGAATTAAGCATTGTTTAAGGCAATATTATGCCAAAATATTACCTCAATCTTGTGAAGGAAATCCTTGCAAGCACTTAAGCTCTTGCTCTTGTTGGAATCCAAGCATCCAATCAAGTCTCCAAAATTTCTCCAAGTAATCTAGTCTAAAATCTTTCATGTAGTCATTATGCATCAAGCATTCAAGCCCATAATATCAAGCATTCAAGTGTTATTGACAAGCAAGCTAGCAAGCTTTCAATAATATTCCAACAAGGGGAAAATAAACTTGTGTTTTAGATTGTGCTCTTTCTCCTTATTTGCTTTTAGCTCTTCAATATCCTTATCTTATTACAATTATGTTGTAATAAGATTTTATCTTATTACACTTAGAATTAATCTTATATCTTGCACTTGCATCTAGTTACTATTTCATTTTTGTCATTTAATCTTAATCTTAAGCAAGTAACTCTATGTTCTTCTTCTATTTGATAGGATATTTATACTCCCAAGTTAGACCCCTCCATCATAGTCATCATAATATTAACTTAGTTTACATTTAGACTTGTATTTTTCTCTTAAAAGTGATAATGCTACCAAATTATATGTTGATGGTGCTATCATTCTCTACTTGACATAAATAAAAAGTGCCAATATTGAGCAAAAACATTTGTGGTTCTATCATGTTTGAATGACACTTTTCCCACCCAACATTTATTTCTTACATTTTGTCATTTTTATCATTTATATCTATCTAAACAAGGGCTTGATTATTGTTCAAGGAAGTCGAACATGCTCTACCAACTCAAATAGGCCCCTCTATCATTTATTTTCTTGGTTATGCATTTGCACCATCAACATGTGAAAGCATCAATGACAATTCTATGAATTGGTGATGATTTTCCTTCTCTAGACAAAGTAGGTTATTCCACCCATAATATTTATCATTTAATCATTTAGTAGTAAAATTTTGTTTGTCATCTATTTAAACTAACTTCTATTTTCTATTTACTAGTAAAATGGATGAAAAGAAAAGAAATAAATAATTTAGTCTTAATCATATAGGGGACCAACTTAATCATTACGATTTTACATTTAATAAAAATTGCATAGAGTTACATCTTAGGCTCTACTTGTTAAACCTTCTTATACCCCTACCTCTTAAAATAATTTTTTTTTATTTTGTTCCTCATCAAAAGCAATGAATATTTTAACTTTAGGTCCTATTGTTGCATTTTTATGTGTATTAATGATAGATTATGGTTAAACTTGAACAAAAAATTATATTAGATGAAATGTAGGTGTTCTTCAATAAATCCATTAAACACAAAGTTCACAAAAAGTACCCCTAGTCTCAAATTAACATAGAGGAGAGGAAAATAGCATCATAGGGAGGTCCTTTATGACACATTTTCTCTTTCCCTCATCACATTTTTGTGAACCCGATGTGAATACCACCATGGGTGCCAATATATTATTTTTCCAAAGTAAACCTTAATCAAGCTAAATTTTACCAAAATTTAATCAAATATCATATAATCTTGTTTTCTTATATTAAATCAGATTAATTTTGTATAGTAAGAACATAACTAATTGCTACTCCTACTAAGGGTATTTACTATCCTTTAAGTAAATACCATATGATCTAATAGGATATATAGGTTATATAGTGATCTTGGGTCACTAGCCATCCACATAGGATCTCATGCATGCTTACATCTAGTAAGGAGTATATTACAGTGGGCTAGTATATCTACAATCTTATCCATGTATCCAAGCAGTCACTTCCATATATCATTGGTAATCCACATATTAGATTTTTCTCACATATCAATGGGTATGTAGAGGAGTCAAGTATAATTGGGCCTTAGGTATATACAGAGTCCCTTGAGGTATGTATGTCAAATTTGGTATATAAAGGAAAGTAAATATAAGGTTTCTAAACCATCTTCTCATTCTCATTTAACAAAATATTTAAACTTAATTAATTGAACCCCTTTTATCCATAGCCAAGAGGCACTACCTAAATTTCGCTACCCAACTTTGAGAGCCCAAGATTCAAAGAAGAAGATGATGATTCTTCCCCTTAGGTTCTCTAAACCCTATCCACAATGATAAAGGGAGAGTAGTTTTTAAATCTATTAATCTTATGGATTTATTATTATATAAACAAAGGAAAATTTTAGAGTCTTTTATTAGGCAATTTAATGACATCCTAGATATTTCTATAGTAGATATTTTGATCTTGGATCATCCCTGATAGCCTAGATCTAATCCTTTACCTTTTAATAAAATGAATCCATCGTTTGCATATTTAAATGCAAACCTTAATGCATCAAAATATAATTTTATTTATTCTAATCCCCCTATCATCACCACTTTTATGGATGTTGGGATGCAAAACGTCCTATCCTCCTCAAGATATCATTAATTTTTTTCTTCTCTTGAAGAACTATTATGAGGTAATGTGAGTTATCCTATATCTCAACAATAGGTTACAAGTTGCATTTCTTACATGGATGTACCATCAAGTGTCCCAATTTCTAATACTCATGTCATTAAGATTCATTCTAATATCACAAGTGTGAGCATGGGTCTTACTCAAAACCCTAATCCCATAATCTCTCATCCTTTATATTATAATTCTTTTACTTCAAGTATCTTGAGAGCATGTTATATGATGCCAACCTCAACATCATATACACAAGTTCCTCAATCATATAATTATGTCAATTTTCAATGTCCTCTTATCTCTTAGCATATTTCTTTTGTGTAATTAGAATTGGATGTTTTAAACTTCAAATTCTAACATCTAAATTAAATATATTGAAGTAGCAAATGGCCACAACCCAAGGGTCTTTCTTTAGTCACATCTACTCGTATGATGACTCATGCAACCAATCCTTAGATCCTTTTGTATCTTGTCATCCATTTCCTCCCAACTTTGAAACTCCTTAGTTTCAAATAAATAAAGTGAATGAAGATCTCATAAGCCACCTTAGATTGTTTAGAATTACCTATAGTAATTTCTTATGATGAAAAATTGCTACTAAAAAATTCTCCAACTTTCCTCCCAACTTTGAAACTCCTTAGTTTCAAATATATAAAGTGAAGGAAGATCTCATAAGCCATTTCATCCCAACTTTGAAACTCCTTAGTTTCAAATATATAAAGTGAAGGAAGATCTCATAAGCCACCTTAGATTGTTTAGAATTACCTATAGTAATTTCTTATGATGAAAAATTGCTACTAAAAAATTCTCCAAGAGCCTTAGTGTCCCAATATTGGAATGGTACTACCAAATACCAAGGCATTTCCTTAAAATATTTATGGATCTAGTCAAGACAGTACTACCAAAAATATTCTCCAAATACCTTAGTGTCCCAATATTGGAATGGTACTACCAAATACCAAGGCATTTCCTTAAAATATTTATGGGTCTAGTCAAGACGGTTGTTAAATGATTATCTATCTACATTGAATATAAGGTCATAATTAGTGACTTATATCATATCAAATAGGGTATAGATGAGATATTTTCTAACTTCTTGGTAATATGGTGAGCCTTGGTGAGGATAATCCAATATGTCCCTCCACAAAAGGACCTTCTAGACATCTTTATATGTAATATTAATAATCAATTGGCCTTTTATTTTAAGATGATCAATGTATCCTCCTTTGAAGATGCCATTACAAAATCCAAGAGAGTAGAGACTACCCTCCTCAAAAGAGGACAATTAAAATCTAAATCCCATAAGAAGAAAGATAAGTATTTCTCTCACTCAAAGGGGAAGTATAGAAAAAATACATTATAGGAAATGGAGTTATATAATCACACGGAACCAACAATATTAGTGTTGTGGCAAACCTTAAAAAACTTGTGCTATGGAAACTACAAAAACTAAAACCTAGGAGGAAGTACTGGAAATTGGATGAATCTCCTTCAACCATCCTAGACCAACTCTTAAAATCCAAAATGGTAGAGCTTCAACCTACTAAGATTTTAGGTATTAAAATGGAAAAACCTTCTTCGTTTCATACCAATGAGCAAAGTGCCTTCTAATATAAATGTAGAATTTATTTTATGTACTAAAATCAACATTTGCATTGATGTGATAGAAGTATATATGTGTGTGAAAGCAAGAAGTTATGAGGTTTGGAATTACAACTACATTTCAACTCACCATAAAATTTATAACAATAAGGTAAATATGTAATATTTGTAGCATTCCTCCCTTATTACACCAACTCATCATAAAATTTATAACAATAATATGAATATGTAATATTTACAAGATTCCCCCTTATTACACCAATGCTTAATCAAAGTACATATAAAAAAATTATAATTATTAAAACTATACATATGCAAGAGACATTGTTAGAAGCTTAAGTTGATCACGTCTCCTTGGACCTTTTCTACTTGGGGACTTGAAATTATTGATAAAAATAAATTTAATTTAATTTTACGGACATGAGTTCATCATTACCGTAATCAGATACTTTACCAAGTGGGTAAAGACAATACCCTTATCCTATTGTACTGATGTTCAAGATTCAAAAATCATCTTAAACCAAATATTATCATAATATGGCATTCCTAACATGCTTATCTCTCACAATTGCACTTATTTTAGAAATAAGGATGCATTTAAAATTTGTGCTAAATTCAAAATTCAACATAAGTGGCCAACACCATATTACCCACTGGGTAAGGGTTAGGCCAAAGCTTCTTGTAAGTAAAATCGGTAGGGATTGGCATATAGAGCTATATCCAATTTTATGGGTATATCAGACCAATGTGAGAACTTGAACTGGATCTATACCCTATGCTTTGGTTTATGGTACTAAACCCATCATTTGTTTCAAATTTTAAGTTCCATCCCTCAGAATCCTTCTAAAGAATGTGGTAATCTATGATGAGTATTTCCATGCTTGTATTAGGCAACTCAAGTTGTTTAATGAAAATTAGACTCATATCTTAGAGCACTTACATGTATATCATTAAAGACTTAAGAAATGCTATAGGAAGAGAGTTCGATCTTGTTCCTTTCAAGTAAGAGATTTGGTTCTTAAGGAAATATAAAAAATAACTAACCCAAAAGAAGAACTTAAGGGTAAATTTGAGCCCAACTGGTTAGGTCCCTTCATCATAACAACAAAATATGGATCAAGTGCATATCGGTTATCCACATTAGATGGTAAGGAACATAAAAAATATATCAATATCATGCAGTTAAAATGATATTATGCTTGAATCTACATGTTTTCTACTCATGTGTTTGATTGCATGGTCGATTGTATCCATGATTACCTTAAAAATATTTTTTCTTTCTTTCATGTGTCTAATTGCATGTTTGCTTGTATTTTCCTATTCATACCTAAAAATGTCATAAGGGGGTATCCCATATTAAAGTGATGATGATATTAGCTAGTAAATAGTGTCACTTAGATTGCACTTATAATAGATCACTGAGCCAATAGACCTCTTCAACAACTTCCCAAAGATTATTTTTAGTCCTTTATAATATTTTAGACTTTGGAAAGGAAGTAGAGGTCTTGATGGCATTTACAAATCATTAGTCATGATTTGGCTATAGCTTGATATCTTGGCTTCTTGTTCTAGAATCCAATATTTCTATATGACTTGTATGCTTTTATTTGCTTGATCACATGTTTGCTTGTTGCATAATCAAATGATAATTTTATTTGTTTCTATGCATATGTTTCTTGTTTGCATATGGAGTCAAGATGATTCACTGTGACTAGTGATGATATTATTTAGGATAGATTGCATTCTACTTTTGCATTTAGTTAGGTATTTGAGGTATCTAATCTCTTTGATAACTCCTTTTAGATGACAAACCTATCATTTATTCAAACACTTTTTTTATCTTGTCTCTCCTCATCATATATTTCCTCTAACTTGATTAGCACTCAATGATGATATTGATACTAGAATTATAAATTAAGGGTGGCATATAAAAGGATGATATAAGCTAACAAGTATTGCTCTAGGAAAATGTTTTCTCATAATTTTCTTATCCAAAATATCTTTTGACTTAACCTTATACCTAGGAAAAATGGGTGATATGATTATTCAATAACTGGTGAATGTTTAAAAATTAAAGGATTCATTATCATTGACCAATCCTATCAAATGTCTTTCCTCTATATAGGGACCTATCAAAATTTTCTATTGAATCAATATGTCATCAAGCATTATTTTTCAAACACCATCTTCATAAAGTAATTATTTACTCTTATATCCAAAGAGAAGGTTTGATAGAGTTATTCAAAAATTGCTAAAAATTAGCATTCCTTTATGTCCAATGAGTAAGAAATATGTTTTTCAAACACTCTTCCTCAATATAAGGGTCTATCATAAATTTAAAAACAATAATGAGCATAAACACATTCAATATGTCAAATCTATTTATAAAAAACATAATCAATTTGTGATTCATTCTTATATCTAAATAGAATTTCTATTACAAAATTAGGGCAATATGATAAGGTGTAAATCATTTATGGCCCTACATATCATCAATTTGTACCACATACATATCACATAAATTAGTTTTGAATATTTCTAATAATCAATAATTTTACATGCATGATGCATTTCTTGCATAATTTTGCACACTTGTATGATTGAACATATGCATAGATTGCATGTGTTGGTTTATTTCTCACCCTACATTATCACAATACAATGATTACCTTATTCATGTTATATTAGGGATCGTGTGCTAGTAAATTCTAGTTATACTGCACAAGATAGCTTTTTCAAGAAAGGGATGAGAAAGGTCATTTTGTGTTTGATAAGATAATATCAATATGGAATGACCTCCTTGTTATCTTCCTTCTCTTAAAAATACATAAGATCATATATTTGTTTTTATTTGTGGAAAAAAACCCAAAATGTATGCCACTTTTGGGTAAGACCCAAGAAGGCAGGGGTATCCATTCCACCAAAAATACCCAAGACTTAAACTTGACCTACCACCTTTGACATGCTCAAGGAATAAACAAAAAGGTAAAAACAATTTAAAAAATTAAATAAATGAATAACAATAAAAATAATAAAATAAAATAAAAAACATGCTCCTTGAGTGTGTCAAAAAGAAAAGCACAACTAAACACACACATAATAAGATTAAAAAAAACACAACACGAACCACATAAAAAAACTCAAGATCAACATAAAACACAAACATGACAAAAACAACAGAACACTACAAAGACATAACCAAAAATAACATGAAAAATAAACACAACCAAAACCTAAAATTTTTTAAAAATAACATAAAAATAAAAATTAAAAAACAACCAACAACAAACAATAAACAAAAACAAAAAACATAGAAAACATTCACACAAAAAACATGAATTAAATCAAACAAACAGAAACACAAGAACAAGAACGACAAAACATAAGAACAACAAAAAACAACACAAAGAACACAAAAACAAAACAAAATAAAAGAACACACACACCTTAAAAAACTAAAAAAAATAGCAAAAAATAAAAAATAAAAAAATTGAACATAACAAAGACCTTTCTAGACTAGATTACTTTTAAGGTAAGAATCAACATAGGAAACAAAACAAATAATATATTGAGCTAGGGAAATAAAATAACCTAATCGAAACAAAGAGAAGCAAAAAAAAAAACAAGAAGAAACTAGGTACCTTCAAAACTGGAGTCATCCAAAGAAATGATAGAAAGAAGAGCTTCCCTAATTTGTGAATCCCACCATCTAGGAGGGTGGCCATAACAAGTAAGATCACATTTTTCCAAAGTCCAATTAGCTAAAGTATCAACACTCTTGTTTTAATATCTAACCACATGATTGTAACCAACTTTCAAAAATCTCATCTGGATTAATTGAATCTTCTCAATAATTTTTTTTATTCTCCAACCAACCTTATGATTCTTAGAAGGACTCTTCAAAATATTAATCATGAGTTGAGAGTTAGACTCAACTAACACATTTTCCCATCCAACCTTAGTAGCCTCTTGAAGGCCTCTGAGCATACCATACCCCTTAGCAAGGTTATTGGAAAGAATACACAAATTCTCAGTAAAAGTAAAAACCAGGGAGCCATCTAAAATTCTACCAATTCCTCCTGCACTGGCTTTTCTAGGGTTACCTCTAGAGGCTCCATCAGTATTGAATTTTCCAAAATCCTTAGGAGGAGGTTGGTAATTTCTTGTCCTATCCATCTTACAAATACTCACATTCCCTTTAACATGGTTGCCCTTAGAATATTTAATCTTCAATATTTACATCACTTGATCCCATATTTTATGGGAGTTTTGGGGGTGATTAAAGAGTTGATGAACTGATTCAACTAAGTTGGCTATGGTATTTTGCCAAATATAGTGAATATCCTTCCTATCTTGATTAAAAATTTGGTTGGTCCTTTCATTCCAGATATTCCAAATAAGAATGGTAGAACCCATCCAAAATAAATGCCTAATAAAATGATCAACACCCTCTTGTTTAGGCCAATCCATCCAAAGCTATTCAAAAGTAAAAAAATGGACCATTGTAAGCCAAGTAAAGTGGCCATTCTCCTCCACAGCTCAGAGGCTAAAGTACACTCAATAAAAATATGGATGAGAGTTTCTACATTCTCTTCACACATTTCACATCTAAAAGGGCCATGAAAACCATGCTTCATAAGTTTCTCACCAGTAAGCACCCTATGATGCAATAAAATTCAAGTAAAGAACATCACCTTAGGCTAGATTTTTTGAGCCCACAATTGAGAAAATATATCAGAATATTGTTTATGATTATTATGGCATAAGGTCAAATAACCTTGAACAACTGAATACTCACCCTTAGTAGTGTTGTTTCCATCCAAAAAAATCTTTTTCATGGGACCAAGAGAGAGATCTCATATGAACGATACCTTGGATAACTTGTCTTTGCATTTCTAGGATTTGAATAGGCAAGTCCTCAATAGGGATCCAATATCTACCAACCTTTGAATTACCATTATGGTACCGATAATAATTAGACACCTTTATCTAGTTAGCTTGGTGAAGCTCCTTCATCCAAAGCCTCCAATTAGGAAACTAAGTTATAAAAGGCTTGTGACCATCCCACGAATCTATCCAAAAATTTACCTGTTGACCATTATGAATGATCCAAAATAAATTTTTCTTTATAAAATCCACATCAGTCTTAAGAACTGCTAAAATGGGAGAACCTTTTGTGGGAAGTTGATAGTGAACAAGGTCTTCAGGACTCTTATTCTCAACATATTTAGCACAAATATTATTGGCCCAAAGAGCATTGGGGTTATGGAACATCCTATAATATAATTTAGCAGCTAAAGCTTTGTTGTTATTAATAGAATACCAGAATCCTAACCCCCTTCATTATTAGGAAGACATAAAGTGACCCATTTCACCAAGACCCATTTTCTTTTCTCCTTAGGGCAACTCCAAAGGAATTGATGACTGATTTGATCTAGTTCTCGAAGAACAACCTTTGGGATATTCGACACAAAAGCTACATCAATAGGAATATCTTGAAATACTAATTTTACCAAGGTGATTCTACCCCCAGAAGAAACCACCTGTTGGTCCACTTTCAAATTTTCTTATTGACTTTGTCCAACAACCAATTCCAATATTTATTTTTTTGCATTTGAATATTGATGGGAATACCTAAAAAAGTGATCAAAAGGGAGGTCTTATTATATATTAATTTATCCAAGACCATGGTTTCCTGTATGACAGAGCAGTGAAAGAAAATAATTTTATATTTATCTTCATTGATCAACTGCCCAATAGCCTTAGAAAAATAGCTAATAATTTGTTTAATATTAGAAGCTTCCTTAGCTGTATTTTTACCTAAAAGAGTAGTGTCATCCACAAATTGAAAATGAGAGATATGTCTAGCTCCATGATAAATGGTAACTCCCTCAAGGGTTTTGTTTTACCTATTTTTGGTTATAGTCCTACCCAAGCATTTAGTAGGAATGATGAATAAATAAGGGGATTGCAGATCACCTTTCGTAATACCTTTAGAATATGGGAATGACTGAGAAGGCCTACCATTGATAAGAACTAAGTAGGAAAATTAAGAGATACATCCCATAATCCAATCCATCCAATCCTTAGAGACACAAAATTACCCCAAAACTTTGATAAGGAAGCACCAATCCACTCTGTCATAAGATTTGGATATGTCTAACCGAATGAACATGGAAGGAGATTTTTGCATATCCATGGAATGGATGGCTTCCTGAGCAAGAACTATCTCATACACTATTTGACACCCTTTCACATAAACCCTTCTTAGGGGA
This sequence comes from Wollemia nobilis, assembly GCA_028583015.1. Classification (NCBI taxonomy): domain Eukaryota; kingdom Viridiplantae; phylum Streptophyta; class Pinopsida; order Araucariales; family Araucariaceae; genus Wollemia; species Wollemia nobilis. The sequence goes on from JAQPPZ010017244.1 coordinate 1,572,219, forward strand.
AATAATCTTATGCAAAAGAGGTTTCAACCTTTCTGCAATGATTTTAGTAATGATTTTGAGAAGAACATTACATAAAGCAATAGGTCTAAAAGCTGAGATATGATCAACCTCTTGAGCTTTTGGAACAAGATTAATATAAGTTTTATTGATAACCTTCAAAATTTCTTTGGCTTTCCTGGCTTCCTCCACCACCTCTAATAAATCAACATGAAGGATATCCCAAAACTCTTGGTAGAACTCAATGGGAAAACCATCAGGACCTGGGGTTTTCCCTTTATGTATTTTAAAAACTACCTGTTGAAGCTCATTTATAGTAATAGGAGAATTCAAAATAGAGTTCTTCTTAGAAGTAATAAGATAAGGGATTGCTTGAAGAACATTTTGTTGAGAAGATGATTCAAGAGGAGTAGCAACAAAAATATTGGAAAAGTAATCGACAACAATAGATTTCATGCCATCTCAAATATAGACAACATCTCGAGAATCTGATTTCAAGAAAGAAATAAAGTTGTGATATATTCGAGCTAAAAGAGATTTGTGGAAGAAATTTGTGTTTTGATCTCCTTCTTTGAGCCATTGAATTCTAGATTTTTACTTCCATAAGAGTTCTATTTTTTCCCATTCCTCTAATTGAGTTGTGAGTTTAATTTCCTCTGCACTTCTATTCTCTGTGAGGCAATCTAAATGGATTTTCTTATTCAAATTTTCAATTTGAGCACTAAATTCATGTTTTTTTTGTGAACATCCCCAAACTCCTTCCATATCCAAGTCTTGATTTTTGATTTAATGTATTCCAATATTTTGGCAAAATAGATCTTAATTCCATACCTAGGCTTACCATCCTTCCACCATTTTTACACATGAGGTCTAAAGGAACTTTATCTGAGCCACATTAATTTAAAATGAAAAGGAGAGAAACTCACATGGGTTTTCCACATTTCCACCATGACTGGCCAGTGATCCAAACTAACATTGTTAAGAACCTTCAATTTAGGAATGTGACCATGGATTAAGAAATTATAAGAGAGCAAAAACCTATCCAATCTCTCCATTATACAAGCTAGGCCTTACCTTCTATTAGACCAAGTGAAAGCACGAGATTCCGGGCAAAGGAAACACCAAGTGCGATTGCATTCAAAATTAAGTACGCTTAAGTCCTAGAAATGTAAATTGCACGAAATGAAAAAGAAACACATTGGAAGAGACACAATCAAATAGAGAAAACACATCCCTTTCATTAATATCCCTTGATCTCTATTACAATGATGTCTCCTCCCTTTTCAGGGGCTAGGAGCGCAAATAGAGTTTGATTACAATCACTGAATGATTCCTCTTTTCGCGTGCCCACGATTGCAATGGGCGGGCCAAGATGATGCCGTCGCTGATGTCGATGAGTTCTTCGCCTCTTCTGCTTCTCCTGTGAACAAAGAAATGACCAAGACGTCAATAGCACCTGCTACAAATGAAAAGCGTTTGCTCCCTAAAACTAACGAAATATGCATGTAAATATTTGCCTGAAACAGTGAATACAGTGAATCCAAATTGCTTCAAAACTTGACGGAAGGTAAGAAAAGTTACCGAAGGCCACTACCACTGAGGCAGCTGGCCAATCCACCTTCAACTGGAATTCGTCCCTGGGCAGGACAAAGTCTGACTGTAATTCGTCCCTGGGTGGGACGAATTCTTCTGTGTTGAAGAAACCGACCTGCTGCTGCTCCAATGTTGGATCTTGAGACCTACAAAACACCTGCAAATAGGGGGTTTATGTAATTGGGGCCATTTTGGGATGACCCAGATGGTCGGATTTTCCCAATTTTGCCTCCACCCTCGGGAATTTGACCTCGACACCTGCAAGTTAGCGAAACGACAAAGCAATACAAAACATCCTAGAATCTGACCAAAAGTTACAAAATTGCAGCTATGGACTAATCAGACCTAATAACACAAAATGCAATCTAAAAAATGATCTAAAATGTTCAAAAACTAAAAATAGGACTTGGGAGGTGCGAGGGTGCCCAAGTGGGCCTCCCACCGTTGGCCCTCGATTTTGGAGCCAATCCACCAGGGATGGGCCCAAAACCTTTTAGGATTGGGGGTCGGCGAATTGGTAGGTTCAAGTGTCCATGCGTTGGATTTGGGTAAGGTTCGAGCTTCCAAAGGCCACCCAACAACCTCCCTTGCAAAAGAGATTGGTGGATGTGGGAAGGTGAACCAAGAGGGATGCAAGTGGGTCTTCAATTCGGTAGCACTTCGTTGCTTGAAAACTCCTTCAACCTGTATGTTTTGGGTGAGAAAAGTCCCACCTTTTATAGACCCAAGGGGTCTCTTTTGGGAGGGAAGCACAAATGCCATGTGTTGGCCATAGGCACCATGTGGCAGTCTTGTCTTCCCATGAGGGAGGGGAGTCCTCCATTGACTTGAGCTTTGATAAATGCTTTTTGTAACAGTCTCCTAACGGCCCCTCTGTCCACTTACACACGCGTGCAAGGCAAGAGTCCTTAACTGATTGTTCTGGGCTGCCACTTGGCACCCTTTGCCTTTTTGCCCGTTAAGCTTAGAGTTCGTCCCACCCAGGGACGGATTCAGAATTCGTCTTGGGGTGGGACGAATTCTATTTTGAATTCGTCTCGGGGTGAGATGAGTACTGGGCAAAGTGTCCAAGTGTGCCAAATTGCTTCTTGACCTTACAAAATTGCTATGAAAGTGGTTAAGACCACTGTTTAACCTCTGAGGGCTGCCCTGGAGGCTGTGTTTGTCAAAGCGATCAGTGTTTGCAGTCACATAATCGGATTGGTGCTGTTTTGGTGTCTACACCAAGTAATAAGGCCATTATCTGGTTGGATGTCCACAAGATGGAGGTTTGTAATATATTCGCTCATGAGGTCAATGCTTTTGTCCAAATTTATATTCCCCTCATTTTCTCATCTAGAGAGAGGATGGTATTGAAATATCCTTCGTTCAAGATCCATAATTTAGTAAAATAAGAGATAACATGAGTGATATCCTTCCATTGTCTTCTTTTTTCTTCCAAAGCATTCAGAGCATAAACATTAATACAAAGCATAATTTGGTTGGAATGTCTACTTTGAATAGCTATATCCAACATACCCCAATTGCCAACCATATGGTGAATAAATACCTCTTTTGGGTCCCAAAGATAGGCAATACCACCAGAAGTCCCATGGGAACTAAGGAAAACCACTTTTCCAGCTGACAAAATTTTATTGGCAATTGAGTCCATATCCTCCACTGACATCTTCGTTTCTTGAAGGAAAACAAGATGTGGATGATTTATCTAAATCATTCTTCTAATTTTATTTTATTTTGAAAGACTCCCTTTGAGTCCTCTAATATTCCAAGTGATGATATTAATTAATACCGGGGCTAAAAAAGTTAGGAAGTGCATTAATATTACCTTCCTCTACAATATTTTCACCTTCTTTTACCATGTGATATTGATTGGCCTTACGGCTTGATTTTTGATTAGAATCCATCTTTAGTTTTTTTTCCCTTTTTCTTGACTTACTCCAATTGAATATGATATGGCTTCTAACCATGAAGAATGCTCATACACAACCAAAATTGTACTAGAGGGTTCAATAGAGTCTATATTGGGACCTGTATTATTTGAAGTTTTAACATTTAAAAGATTATTTTTCTTGTGTAAATTTTCTCCTTTTTTTTTTGGTTGAAAACCTTTGATTTGTTGGTTTGTCTCTGAGTTCTTCCCTTCATATTTAAATTGTGTTTCTAAGATTTCTATTTCCATTATTTCCTCTTCCTAACTTGGGACATCATTTTTGGAAAGGATTTCAAACATATTAGTAAATGAATTTGATTGATCCTTCATAACTGGTTTTTTCTAAGTGTTTTTCTTCTTATGCATTTGGAAACCTATTGAGTTTATATCTTCTTTCTTTTGATCAGGTTTTTTATTTGGGCAAGCACTAGCCAAATGACCATATTCATGGAAAATTCTACAATGAAAATGAATGTTCTCATAGTCCACTACTTTCTCCCAAGTGTCTTCCCCAAATTGTAATGTGATCTTTTTACGTAGGGGTTTTTCAAAATCCATTAAAACATAAATTTAAGCATAAATAATAAGTTCAAAATTTTGAGTACAATCAGCAATCATCATAAAAAGAGAGGCCAAAGAGTCTAACCCACACGGGAGCTATATAAGGCATCTCTTATTCGTCTTTAAATTTAGTATGCCAGGCTTCATGAAAAGCCCCACCCTTCCAAAAAATTAGGGAGCCCCTTGAAATTTTTTCCCTCTATCTTCATTATTAGCAAATAAAACAATAAAATAACCATTCGGATAAATAGAGATTTGTAACTCACCTTTGGTTTTCCAGGTTTTTGCAGCCTAATCTTTGAAAGCAGATAGGCTCAAATGAAAACCCATGAACTGACAAATTAGCCCTTTTTTTCTAAATTTTTAATGCCAGTATGAATGTTACCCATATCAAGCTTAACAATAGGAGTTCCATCAGTTGCTTTAAGATATCCTGACTCCAATTTCCTAGGATCAATATTAGGCATTCTTAGAGATTTATGGTAAGCCCTAAGATTTATATTAGCATTGGGCTAAGGCTATCAACCATGGAGGGCATCCCTAATATTTATTTTTGGGGCTGAATCTTAAAAATTCTTACCCTTGACAGGGGTTTTCACAGTAGAATTATTTTGTGGGTGCACCTTAGCACTAGATTCACTTGATATATGAGCCATTTTTTTGATTTTCTTGAAACTTATTTTGTGATATATTTAATCCTTGTCCTAGACGCCATGGAAAGGTATGGTTTTCACTTTTATTTTGTGCAACAAATTGGAAGCCATTGTCACTCAAGTTCACAACATGATCTTTTGAAAGAAAAATTTCTAACCCATATTGGATTCCTTGCACCATATCCTACTAAAATATTGATTATAAACCATAAAAATATTTACCTCTAGGACCCAAAGGCCCTAAAAACCAACCTCTAGAGCTGCTTGCACTCAACCCAGATGAAACCCTCGCACAACCGCTTGACAAAAATATTTTTCACACATAGGGATGTGCTAGGATATGTGTTACTCCAAATGATATGAAAATTTATGGAGATGTTCTAGGGTTTTTCAGGCATCTACCCTCATAATTTTAGCTCAATCCAAGTTTGTATGAGTAAGATATAGTTGAATCAGGTTTGACAATTTGGGTAGTCCTACTAAAAATGTCCCTCCTCCTAAGATCATATCTTCAAAGGAGGTGGAGAATAAGAATTATTTCTTAATAAAATAGTTTTTGTGGATGTGAAAACATTTTATAGGGAATAATTGTTTTTCTCCTCCTTCCCTCAAAAGCATTGATACATTACTCATTTATTACCTATCACATCAACATTTTTGTGATGACTATATGCCTACATTTATGCATTGATTGTGTGTGCATATAAAAATCAAGGGATCTTGTAATGAGGTGATGATGACCACTAGTTAGGATAGCATTCATGTGCATGTCATTCACACTAGGTCTCTAATGCTAGCAAATCACCATTTCTAAGATCATGTATATACTTTACATATTCCATTAATTTTCATCTAGTGTGTCCTAATTCCTACATTTTAGCACATATTAGCATTACAAATTGATTTATTTCATTGGCTTTGTCCCCTGCAATAGCTTTAACAAAGATTTAGTACATATAGGGTGTCATTTGTAAGGCTATTGTGGGTGAACAGAGTCATGATCTAAATCATCCTAATTCTATACCAGTCTTCTCAAACACTCATTTTGTGGTAATAGCTTGTTTTCAAATTAGAACAACCATATTATACCCACAAAAGGATCTACCATGAGAGGTAATAAGATAGGTAGCCACTAGGATGCAATAAATAATCTAATTTATACATGCAATTATAAACTATGGATCCTCAATACTAGTGGAAAATAAACACAATGCATATTGAGTTTCATTTTTACATGCTTATAGTGGTTGTGTGTTCTGTAAATTGATTTGTATATGCATCAAATAATAAATAATTGAAAAATTAAGTCAAAAACTATCCTTTGCTTTCTAAATCATGTCAATTTTCTAGGAGTAGGAACAAATGGCTTTAAACATTTTAAAAATAAATCATATCAACTTCTTCATTTGATCCTTCTTATTAGGACCTACCAAATGATGCAACAAGCACAATCCATTTTCTCACAAGCACCATGAAGGGCTCAAATAAAAATCCTAGACAAATACTTCATATTTACTTTGTGAACACATTGTTTGAGAATATTATATTATTTGGTGCATGCTAATGTACCTCCATGGTACCTTTATTGTACAAATGAAAATATGTAATAGATTAGCATTTGAATTTATAGTTTAGAAGAGTGATTTATATTTTTCATTTATGTTATTACTGTAAATTTTGAATTTGCAGATTAATATATTGATATTTGAAAAGATCCTCAACCAAAGTCTTTCCACTTTAAAGAAAGTGAAGACTAGGATTCCATTCAAAGGATTTGAGAGTAGATATTGAGGGAACAAATAGAAGTCACCCTGATTTGGATGCTAGGGTCTATTTGGTTTAAAAAATATTGAAGACAAGTACCTAGCTAGAAAAAGATATATCTCAAGCAAGAACTTGACAAGATTATTATACTCAGGTTGGACCTACAAAAAAATAAAAAGAAATAAGATATATATTAGGAAATAACCTAAGAAGGTAGTACTTAGGTTAGACATGAGACAATATATATATATATATATATATATATATATATATATATCTTAAGTAAGCACCTGAGAGGATTATTGTACTTAGGTTAGACTTGAGATGTCAACATCAACAAGGAGAAAAAATAGAAAAGATTTCAAGAAGGAAAATCTTAAAGATAAAATATTGAAAGAGAAGCATTCTAAATAAGAAGAGAATTGCATTCTCAAGGTTTCATTCAAGTAGCAAATTAGAGAAGTCATGTGTCATTTTTGAAATCCATTCGGGAAGCTTAAGCACCATAATAAAGAGGATAAAGCTATATGCATTCAAAGTGCAAGGGCCATTTAGTGAAGCTATCCATAGTTAGAGTGATCCAATTGTAATAATGAGGAACTATCAGGGTCAAAAAAATTACTTCAAGTCTAAATAGGAGCTAGCTCAACTAGAATATACTCTCATTATGAGAAGGTTTGAACAACATGATTTTGTAAAGTAAAGTGAACCTGGTTAAGTTGTAGTATAATTTGAATCTAGAATCAACTGAGAAATAATAATTTTAAGCACCATTGTGAAAGAGAAGCATAAGTGGCATAAGAGTGCATTAATTTCCTGGTTACCATTACATGTCAAAATCCTTTAATTAGCTCACACATCACAAATAAATATTTTCAACAAAGAAAAGGGAAGGTAAGGAGCATTACTTTTGAATTTGATATTTCATTTTTATAATTTACTAATTTAAAATTTAAAAATTAGATAATTTGTGTAACTTAAAAACTTTATCTAAGTTGGAGCTACAAGGATTCAACTTTATGAAAATTAATATTAAGGTGGGAGTTATAAGGACTTCTACTTTATTTTTGAAATATTGAAAATATTTGATATTTTATTATTTGCAATTAATTATTGCAATATATTTCAAAAAAAATATTTTTGAAATTTTTTAATATTTATTTGATTTTGGAGAGATAAGGCTTTCTACTCCAAAAGAATATTTGAAAAATATTTTGAAGTTTGAAAAATATTTTGAAAATTTAATATTTTGAGTGCAAAATTTGAAATTAGAAGATTTATATTTGCAAAGTTAATTATTTGGGAGATAAAAGGTATACTACAAAGGTTTTGAAATTTTTGAAAAAACAAATTACATATTTATTTTTGAAAGGTTATTTAAAAAATGGAATTTGAAATTTTGAAAGTTTTGAAATTTCAATTAATTAAACTTTGGAGTTATAAGGCATACTACTACAAAAGATTTTAAAAATAATTTTATCATGTAAGTAGGCGATTTGAAGACCATAATTAGGAAGAAATGATTGAAAGCTATTAAAATTGGCATACATAATTTGATTGAAAAATCTAATGGAAAACAAGACATGGCTATGCAATTTATCTATAAAGAAGCAATGAATGAAAGTTTTGAAACATTTGAATATTATTTACATTCAAAGCTTGTTGAAGCAATTGATAATTCAAAATATGATATTACAATACCTATTGATATAGGTAGTATAATGTATATGGCATTGCTTTCACTTGAAATTCATAAGGATAAAATTCAAAAGCAAAAAGAGTTGATTGAGACTATAAAAGGAAAAATAATGATTGATCATGTTACAAGTGAGTCAAGTCAATCATATCAGAAAGTAGATAATATATTTCTTCATTCTACATGTAATATAATGACATTATATTTTTTCCTCAATAAAAATTAATAATTTTTATTTTTGAGATTGAAAAAATACAATGTTATGGGTATGAAGTACCCTTAAGAATTTTAGTTACATTCTATCCAAGAGTTGGCATAAACTAAACTAAGAGGAGTATCAGACTCCTTGTTGTAATGTGCTATAGTTAACTTAAAATCCATAAACAAAACCCTAATAATAGGATGAACAAATGAAAAACATGAATAATTTCTTAATCATTTACAGTTCTCAAATGACTCTTACCTGAGTATAAAATTAGGACTCAAGTTTCAATTCTAAAGACAAATATTATTTGAAGCCTGTCTTTCTATAAAATAAAGGTAAGGGTGAATTTCAACCCCCCCCCTTTGCTTTTTCTATTAGTAGATATTTGATATAATACTTAATAAGAGAATGACTATTAGGAAATCCCAAGTCTTCTAACCATTTTTTATCTTTGCCAAATACCATTGGAAGAATAAAACCATATTTTGAAATTCCATATCATTCTACATTTAGTTTCCTATAGATGTGCTTGTATGACTCTAGTATAAAATATTCTAATCATTTCACTTGCTCATAGAAAGGACTATTTTTTTTTCCATATTAACATGATCTACAACCCATATTATAACTAATTTTGAATCTTCATAAATATATAAAGCTGTAATTCCTTGCTCCACTGCTATTCTCATCAAGGATAACGTGCCTAAATATTTCTCTTGAATTACTTTTTGCATTAATCCCTTAACGGTTATCAATATCTATAAAATTTTTGTTGCTAACGCTTTTCCAAAATTATCCATATTCTTGAGGCCCCATCCTCCATTTTATTTTTGTATAGCTATTCGGTTCCATTTAACTAGTGTCATTGCATCCTTTTGTTTGTTCCATGACCAAAGAAATTGAAAATACTTCTTCCTTATTTTCCCAACTATTACGATGGTAATGTAAGCTAGGGATTGTCAGTAGACTGTGTGGCTTCCAAAACTAATTTCACTAATTTAAGGTGACCCCCCAATGATAGCCACCTAGTGCACCATGTGTTAAGTAAGAGTGAAACTCCAATATCATCAAATTTAGAAACATATTATGATGCTCTAAGCTTAGTTATCAAGTTCGAGTTCGTTTTCGAGTTCAACATTCTTGAAGTTCAAAATAAGTTTGACATGTTTAAAAATTTGAAATAATATTTGACATAAAATTTGATATATTATAATTGTATATGTATCCTTTTGATGTTATTTAAATAAATTAGTAACTAAAAAACTCAAACAAAAACTTGAAACAAACATTAATAATTCCCTTGTCATATATTTCCAAGCTTCTACAGTAGATTTTAATGGTGTCATTTTAAATAATTTTTCTCAAAAAAAAATACCATTTAATTTTACTTTCAACATTTAAATATAAAATTTTATTTAAATGTATTAAAATAATGTAAACTTACTTTCTATATTTTTAATATAAAACTTTTACTTTAAATGTATCATATATAGATATATATATATCATCATTATAACTAAATGTAAAAATATCTTATTTAATTTTTTTTTTATTTAAAAATTTCATAAAGCAAATATGAGAAAATTCATTTAAAAGCAATAAATATATTAAAGTAAATCACAACAAATTTATTTAACCTACAAAAACTACAAAAAATTTAATGCAGTTGTAGAAGATACAACTTGCAGTTGCATGCAGTTGGCTATTGCTAAATTCACAGTTTTTTGGATGTTGTAAATATTTTCAAAAAACAAATATAAAGGAAACAAATCAGATATAAAGAGAAAACACATGTCAATCCTACCAAATTTAATGTTGAAAATACATGCAAAAGATTTCCCACATACATTTTCCCCTTTCCACATGCGATCCCCACTTGGTTTTTGACCAATTTTTTTTCTTATTGAATTTAGGGTTTATTCACTGAACTTATTCACCAAGGTTTTCAATTCGACAAATTTCATATTTTATCTAAAAAATTCAACAAATTTGATAACTAAGGATCTAAGTGAATGTTCTAAGGTTATAGCACAACATCAATATTACAAGAAAGCATAAATAAAAGAAGCACATGAATTAGAGGTCAAAGAGAAACAAAAAGTACAAGTAGTTCATGAATTAGAACCACGAGGTCATAGCAGAGAAGCAAATCTAGAAGAACCAAGAAAATAAGATTAAGGAGGATCTAAAATAGAGGTTCATGCACAATGCAAGGTTACATGAAGTATCAAATATTGAAGATTAATGTCTTCAATAACCAAAAAATTTAATACAAGGGGGTGTTTGAGAATATTACATTATCTGGTATATGCTAATGGACCTCCATGGTAACTTTATGGTACAAATACAAATGTGTAATAGATTAGTATTTGAGTCTATAATTTAAAAGAGTGATTTATATTTCCCATTTATGTAAGTGTCTATGTGTAGGATATGCACAAGTGTCATGTAAGTAAGAGTGCAAGTGTATAATGAGAGAAAGTGCACAAGTAACATGTAATTACGTGTGTAAATATGTAATTTGAGGATGTGAACAAGTACCATGTGCTAGTTGTGCATGTAGAAGTGTAAGTTTCAAGTAAGAAAGTACAATTGTTATAGAGTTAAGTGTTCATGTAAGTAGAGATTCAAGAGTCGTGTATACAAGTGGCAAGATGAGAAGCCAAAGGACATGAGAGTTATCATTTAGAGAGCAATAGTCAAGTACTTTAAGAGTCATATTATATGGCTATATTATGGTGGTAAATCCTATGTATTGTATCAAAATATTTGGATATTATATATCACATTCAAGCATTAACAATATTACAAGTTGTATGCATATTTTGTATAATCCTATTGTAAGTGTTCTTCATGTTATTGCATGAAAATTTTTGGCTATTTTACATTCATATTTGATATTAGTTTGAATGTTATAATTATTTATATTATCCAAATTATATTTGATTGCTCTTATATTTAAGTCTACTATTGATTAAGAATATTAGGACATGTGATATTGTATTGGAATTATGATAATATAGTTTAAAATCCAACACACATCAAAATGCTTACAAGGCACTCTCAATGATCAATCTATAAATACACCAAAATATAAGAATATTGTGACATTAATACTACTGATGCAAAGACATCCTCTCAAATATCACAACCCTATCATCTAAATAAAAATCTCAAATTAGATAAATTAAAATATCAGAAATAAAGTGGACATAAATTATCCTAACAAAAAGCAAAATGGACATAAACTATCCAAATCTAGCAATAAGGGCAAAGACTACCCTTGACACTATATCATATGGAATAGACTACCTCTAACATTCTATCACATAGGAATAGACCACCCATATCACTATATTATACAAATATTTATTATCCATAGCATTGTACCGTATTAGGACATTAAGTATTTGAATATCAAAGGAGAATTAATTTCCTACACAAAGCAACAATTCAACTAAGCATTTGTTAAATAATTAGGCTAGAATGACCACTCCTTGGCAATAAATAAAATATTTTATAGGACAAAAAATTTCCTATGGCATGGACTACCTAAAAACATTATCAATCATAGTCACCTAGGTATTTGTCTATTTATCAAGCTAAGAGGCAATCACTTAGGGTCTATTGATGACATAAATGAATAAATTTGCAAAAATTTTTAAATTATGCTTCCAAATTGATATGTATCATATACAATAGTTAGTATATAACATAGTTATAATTTTAATATTATGGTTGGACGTTGGTTTTAACCATTCCTTTTTGCAAATAAATAAATTTATGAAAAATAATTTTTACTCTCTAACACATGACAAATTACACTAGGAATATTTGTTAACATTAATTAACATGAATCCCATATTGAATTTCAAAATTAAATCTTCTTTTATCTTTAAGGAACTCATTATGAACATTAATCGTAGTGTTAACACGATTACTCCAACTTTTCCAAAATCCAATTTCACAAATTAATTATCTTTCAAATAAGTCTTACACCTCTTCATATACAAACATTTGCCATATCATACCAATATTTCATACTACAATTTTATAAGTAATTAATTTTTAAGGATATGTCAAATAACCATCAAAATTGTTAATGTGCAAAATTTTCCAAAACAAAATTAATTTGGTAATAATTCTATCTTAGTTCAAGAACCAAATTTATATTTATCTAGACACACAATTTTGAACATATAACATCATCCATGCATCATGTCATCTATCTACCCATCCATACAATTTAGACAATTTTTTGCATAATAACTCCACATCACACAAATATAGTCATAAACCAATCAATTATCTTAAAAAAAAAAAAAAAAATATATATATATATATATATATGTCATCTAATTACATGTTGATTTGGTGTACCACAATTGTAAAAACCCTCCTAGAATAACTATTGTTTATAAATGAATTGATGAACTATATTTGTTTTCTATTCCTAGAATGTGGTATTGTTGATGACTATTGTGCTTACTGGACCAAGTACACTCCTTCAGTGGGTAGATAAAAGGTCGATTGTAAAAGGTAAAGTGGGATATTATGGTAGTGTGAAATAACACCATGGCTCGTGAGTACATGGAAGCTCACACAATTGGATATCATATAGGGAATCATGAATGACTTGCATTATGTGTGTGCCTTGTTTTGAATGTATACTTGTTATTTGATGAAAAATGATGCGTACATATAACATTCGATGGCAATGAAACTACCCAGAGCATGTGAGACCTTCTTTATTAAATTATTTAGTGAGTTGATGATTATTTGTATGCTTATTATTGAGTTTTTAAAGTAAAATAGGACTAAATAAATAAAAATTGTAATAAACATATATAATATAATAAAAATAAATAAAATAAAAACTTAATAAAAATTAACTTTTATATTGTTTTATTGTTCTCGAACATGTGCCTACAGTCATTACTAATAAACTAGAATGATGTAAAACAAAATAAAATAAAAATAAACCTTTCTATATTTTGTCATGATGATTCTAATCATGCATGATATGGTTTGTTATAACCCCATCACTACTTGGAAAAATGCATGTAACTCATGTGTGTGGTGGTTTCCTAGGAATTCTTGATAAGGGGAAAATGAGGAAACTAAATGGGGAACAGAAAAATACATGAAACATTATGTTAGTTTGGAGAGGAACTACACATTGGGGGATCATATTGGTTGAGGAACGCATTGGTGAAGATATATAGGGAAGTAGATAATGAATATTAGATAAATCAAGTAAAATATACAGATCAACTTTTTCAGGATTAATTTTTACATACAAAATTAAAAATATAAATTTATTGCAAATATTGGTGTGTTGGAATCTAAATATGGATATGAAATGAAAATTAATATCTATTTGAGTTACTATTTTCGTATTTGCATGTATTTTAGTCTTATGGAGCTTGAGAAGCATTGTGTATTTTATTTCATAAAGCTGAACTTTATTTTGCATGAAAATATATGCTCCTTGGTGTAAATCGTTTGGTATAAAAACTTGAATGTGGCTTGTTCATTGTTCAAATTTAACTAAACCCAACCATTTTTTTGACACTAGTGCACCTTTCATGGTCTTGTGAGAGTTCCCTACCTGACATAAATTTTATCCTTTAGTAACTTTGAGATCTAGTTTTGTTAAAACAATGGTTGTTTATTCCAGTAATCACAAAAATTTTAAAATTGGTACGCCCTCACATATTTGAGCTATGCATCTGAGCCCAAGATGTTTGGGAAACATTGATTTTTCTCATTACTGGTTCCACCATTATAGCTATCTATATGTGAAATGAGTGGTAGATGCATTCAAGCAAGCAATTTCATGTTGTTTGAGGTATAATGTATCATATAGTTTCATATCATTATATGGTCCATATGATCCCTAAAATATCAACTAAAACAAAACTATGCACATGAGAACAAAGAGCATTCAGTTTGGAGAGATCTTGCTCTCATTGGAGGAGGGAGATATTCTTGTTGGAGAGATCTTGCTCTCATTCTCTCCTTATGGGTTATGTAAAAATTAATGGGAAAACCACATTATGGGTTTTGTTCCAAAGGAGTTATTTATTTTAAAACCCAAGTGTAGTTGTCATTTATAGCTTTACCTTTGAAGGCATTGAACTGTGTAGTGTAATAATATTAAATTGAAACTTCACTTGTTAATTCGTAATTCGTATGAGTCTTTAGTTTTTTTTTACAATGTAATTCAATGTATCTAAAAATTGAGAAGTTTGTTGTTATATATCATGCTATCTAGGGCATTGAATATTAAAATAGACTATCAAAGAACCTTTAATTTAAATGTTAAAATATTAATTTGGTCGATGAATGTTAATATTTGTTCTACCAGGTACAGTGAGTCTGCCCAACAACATATAAGAAAAATGATTGATACCTATTATTGTGAGATATATTTCCACTTCAAATATGATCTTAAAAAATTATTACATATAAGCATTTATTTCTTTATACAATACGATTATATCATTATGGGTTGTAAATTCATCATAGAAAGGAAAGGATGGCACATTTTGTTTAATTTTTGCAAGTTAGATAAAATAACAGTTCATTTTACTAATTCCTTGGATATTAAAATTTCATGTTATAATCCATCAGTGAATAGTCATTTTACCCAAATTTATTATAAAGCATTTTAGATGTTTTCCATTCATACACACTTTCATGATTGTCAGGACTGAAAACAAGTGATTGTTTTGTAGCAATCAATACGTCATTTTTTAAACTAAGCCACATGAACCACTAATTAGTAATTTTCCCTATATTAATGATAACAGTTAAATCACAAAGCATTCAAGGGGATTTGAGTAGGTGTAAAGTATGTTCCTTTCCATTGTATTCCATAGAGAATAACACTTATGTTTACTATGCATATGAAAAATAATTAAGACTTATAGTACTTAGTGACTTAGAGTATGTTATACGTTCTAACATATTACCTTTTCACATAAGGGACATAAGGGAAATACTACGTGAATTACATAAGCCCAATAAGTAGTTTAGACACCCTAAGATTTGGTTTTTTTACTAAAATATTTATGCTCTATTAGAACAATAACTATTAAGCAATTTATTTTGTATTTATATAAGTTCTTTTATAAAAAATTAAGAACATAAGCTTATACTGAGAGGGGAGGGTGAACAGTATAAGACCACTTTTTACTTTTCTTTCCCAAATAGTATTATTCAATATAATCAATGACAATATCAATAGTAGTAACCAAATAAATGCATAAATCATCACACACAATATAAACACAGATTTTAACACGGTTCACCCAATGTGGGCTACCTCCACAGATAAAATATCTCTTCTAAATATTTCTCAATCAATCTCTTTGGGAATCCTTACCAATTACAATGTTTATGGACCTCTGTCCAAAGAAGATGTTGATCCCCTAATCTCAAGTTTGTGGATCTCTTCTAGAGGAGAACTCTTTCCCCTTCTGCTCTGACTAGTGATCTTCTAGAAGACTCTCTCTCTACTGCACTGACTGGTGGATATCTCTCCACTTGAATACTCATCACTTAGATCTATCTTTAATTATCCTGGTTGTTGGATCTCTATCCATTGAGACTCTATCCTCTGTACTCTATCACCTCCAAAGCTTTGTCTCAATACTGTACTTAACATAGTCCAGTTGGTCTAGCACAACTCTTCTCAATCTCTTGCACTAAACATAATACACTCAGTCTAGTACAATTCTGATCAATAGGTCCACACATAAACTACTCAAATCTGCTCAATAGGTCCACATCAAACCTACTCAATTCTGCTCAATAGGTCCACACAGAACCTACTCAAATCTGCTCAACAGGTCCACATAGAACCTGCTCAAATATGCTCAATAGGTCCACATAGAACCTGCTCAAGTATTCTGAACAAGTCCACACAAAACCTGCTCAAATTTTTTGAAAAAGTCCACACAGAACTTGTCCAAATATATTCAACAAGCTCACTCAAAACTTGTCCAAATATGCTCAACAATCGCACTCAGAATTTGTCCAAATCTGTTCAATAAGTCCTCTCTAGGACTTGCTCAAATTTGCATAGCAAGCTTCCACAAAATCATACTCAAAATCAGTCCACAAGCCTTCTCAATAACTTGTATCAAATTTGCTTAACAAGCTCACAAAAAACTTGTCAAATATCATAGAATCATAAAGAGAATTGTTAGAGACTCAATATGTTCTATACTTAATCCTCAATCAATATCTCAATTTAATCTCATAGAAGCATAAAGAGAATCGTTAGAGACTCAATATGTTCTATACTCAAATACCAATCTCAACTCAAATCAACCTCATAAAAGCATAAACAGAATTGTTAAAAGCTCAATATGTTCTATACTCAAATCCCAATCTCAACTAAAACCAATCTCATAGAAGCATAAAGAGAATTTTTAGAGACTCGATATGTTCTATACTCAAATCAATCTCATAGAAGCATAAAGAGAATTGTTATAGACTCAATATGTTCTATACTCAAATCTCATTCTCAACTCAATTCAGATGTAGAATAGTTTGTTTCATGGAACTTGAACAATCACAATGCATCCACTTGACTAGGCTCAAACAACTCTTCTCAACCAATCACCTCAATGAAAAACCCTTTATCACAAACCCTAGACCAATCATGTATCAAACAACTCAAAATGTTTCCAACAATGTTCAACAATAAATATCACATAACAATGATACTCATGTTCTTCTCTAACTCAATTTCAAGTTCTTTGCATAACCAATTGGCTTCAACAACAATTATTATAAAATAAGGTTTAATCACAACTTTAAAAGCAAAAAACCTTGAAGAATTTAACCAATCACTTTCGAAAAGGAAACCATAATAAATCCTTTTCACTCCAAAGATATTTTATAATCAACCACCATAATAAATCAATAGGAGAATGTGTCCATACCTTTTATGAAGATGAAGAAGTCTCTTTGGAAATATACCACAATCACAATATTCTTTTGCCAATCGTCACAAGGGTTATAAGATCACAAAATCATCAACATTACTCCAGTTCACAATAATATTCACCAAGGCTTTTAATTAGAAAACCTTCTTAAGAATTAATGCACAACTTCCCTATCACTCCTAAAACCACTTATACCATAAAATAAAATAAATCAAAATATTGCATAACCTTGTCACTCCAAAAACCACTTACACTATAAAATAAAATAAATTAAAACATTGCATAACCTTGTCACTCCAAAAACCACTTATACCATAAAATAACTCAAATATTTTATATCCTTCCTTTCAACACTTCTACACTTAAAAATCATAATCACAAAGCCTTCTTAGGCAATATCCCACATTAATCAAATATCAAACCTTATCCATATACAAAAATTAAATCCACTATACTCTCTGTGAAAGTTGACGCTTAACACAACCTTACAAATTCGAAATATTTCATGCACTCAAAAATTTCTGCGATCGAATTATGGCATACCTTGCAAAATGGCTTTAGGTGGTTTCAACCCCGCATTCCTCCTCGTCGTGCACCTTAGCGCATTCTCCACCCACTATGTGGGCTAGGCCTCCCACATGGAGGCTTTAAGCCTTTGAGACTTGTATTTTTGTCCTCTATACCTATGCCTTGAAACTTTCTCTCTTGTTCCACGTGCAGTGCACAAACAAAATCAAAAGGGGGGCAATTGATGATTGTGAAGGAGTGGATAATCGAATGTGGATAATATTTATTGTCACCTTCTTGGTTGATAAAATAAATCCCTTTAAATATTCAAACCTTTGCATGATAAAATATATGAAGTCGGTGCACAAGGCGGGAAAACTCTTTTATTTAATTTTAAAATTTAAATTTAAATTTTAAATAAATTAAAATTTAAACTAAAACTTCAAAATTAAATTTCTCCATCACCGGGACACCTTTTACGATGAAACAAAAAGCCAACTTGGGTTTCAATAAAAACCCATTTCAAATATAGCATCCATGTTTTTAAATAAAACCTTTCCTTACCTTCCTTGGTTTTCATAAAAACATTTTGCTAAGCTTCCCTTGAAAATCCTTTTGGAACCAAATGCCATGCATCCCTTCTTGAACCTTTGATAAAAACCTTTGATTCTCATGAAGCTCTTTGTGGAGCAAAATCATAGTGCTTACTTACATAAGTCCTTTTGACATCAATGACAACTTTTAGCTTAGGGACTCAAAATGTCCAACAATCTCCCCCTTTGTCATTGATGGCAACCCATATCCTTTTACTAAAATCTGACCTTCTTTTCTACTTCCCTTGGGACTTTGCTCCCCCTGGATCAATGCTCTCTCAAATATAAAATCTCTCCTTATACCAAATCTCTCCCCAATACACAAATATCTCTTCATTTGACATCAATGGCAAAGGATCACCTTGGGGCTCGGGGCTAAGAATGAGCCTCTTAGCTTAGCCCCTCCCACACCTCCACATGATGTGGTTAATTATAGGGTGGAAGTATTTCTACTCCCCAAAAGCACATATATATACCTTTATCTTTCTCTCTTCCTTTGTGAGTTTTCTGAATCCTCTCACTATTTCTTTCCAATTTATCATCCATGTTCTTGTCATCACTTTTGTTCCTGTTCCTATTCTTGTTCACATTCAAGTTTATGTTCATGTTTCGATTCTCATCCTTGTTCCTATTTCTGTTCATATTCCTGTTCCTATTCATGTTCATGTTCCTATTCATGTCTATGTTTGGAATATTTTCTCTACGCCATCTTGCTATGTCTATTTCTCCTAGTGAATCCATATCCTCTTCTATCATTAATCCTGCAATTCATTGCCTTGTGACCAAAACCATTGCATGAGTAGCAATAACCTTGGAAAAACTATTATTTTCCATATAACTATCTTTCATGAGTCCTAAACTATGAAGCCATGTGTCTAAACCTGTGACATGAATAGCATCTTCGATTGAAGCCTCCTTATCTTGACCTCACTGGTTTCATGTTCTGATTGATGTTCCATTTGTATATTCTTTGTGCATTTTTTCTCTCTTTGTTGAACTTTTGGTTTTCCAACTCATCCTCTGATGTCCCACTTACACTTAAATTGTCTTATTTTGATGTATATTCTTCTAAAGTTCCTTCTTCTTCAAGACATGAGGTATATTCTTCTTCCTATTTCTTTTGAAATTTTCCAAATCCAAGACCTGTTGAACATGATGTTCATTGTTGTCCACAGATGAACTTATCCAAGTTCTTACAGCTATTTATGAAACTCTTCATCTTGATATTTTAGTCCTTTAAATATTATTTTAGAGTAGCCACTTCTTGTGATAACTTCTCACATTCCAAAATATTTGCTTCTAACTTATCCTTGAACTTGCTTGCCTTAGCCTTTGAATTTTCTAAATCCTTTATGATCAATAATATTTCTTCATCACATTCTTGAAACTGATTTTCAAGATTAGAGTGTTGCTTTCTAACCTTATTTACTATTTCAAGGGCATATATAAGTTCTCCCTTGAGATCATAGCCATTCTCTGCTGAATATTCCTCTATTTTTTTACCTTTGTTCATATCATTACTTATTTTTGGCTTGTCTTCTATAGGATCATCTTCTTTATATTCCAAAGCCATTAGACGATTCTCATCTAGTCTTTCAAGTGCATCTTCAAAATCATCATCACTGAAACTATAACCATCCCTAGTGTAATCATATTCAAGATATCCAAATTTACCACATCTAAAACACTTGAGAATAACTAGAGTCATTTTCTTAACTAGATATTTCTCTTTAACCATAAATAGGACTTCATATTTATCATTGTCTGAAAGACTAGCATCACTATCAATTAAGTACTTGTATTTTTCACATAGTAGCTTCTCTTTTTTCTCTGGAAGAACTTCTTTCCCTATTTGCTTTGTTCATCCTTGCTTTTGTTTTGGTACTTGTGTCTTTCTGATTCCCTATATCTATGGTCTTGTTTTTCTTCATCATTGTTGCCTTTTGGCTCTTTGCATTCTGTTGCATATTGTCCATACTTTCCACAATTGAAATATTTGATAGATCTTAGATCTATGGATCTTCTGTAATCTCTATCTCTTCTACCATAATTTGCTTCTTCATCACTGGATGATTCACTGCTCGATTCTATCTTCTTTCTCTTTTTCTTTTTGTTTACTTTGAAAGCAACTTATTTTGGAGGAATAGGATCTTTTTTTATTTTCTCAAAAGTAGTAAGCATGCCAAGAAAAGAATTCCTTTTCAAAGAATCACTATCAATTGATGTTTCTATAGAAAAAACCTTTTCACTATACCTTTTTGGAAGAGTTCTCAATATCTTATCACAAAATTCAGATTCATCAACCTCCATTCCTAGACCTTTCATCTCATGTACAAGTTCATAAAATTTACTAAGATAGTCATGAATGTTTTCATCATACTTCATTCTTAATTTCTCAAATTATCCTTTGATATTTCTGATCTTAGTTATTTTGACTCGTTTTCTCCTTCATATATTTCATGTAGAAGTTCCCACATTTCTTTTGATGTTTTATAATCCATAACCTTCATAGATTTTGATCTACACAATCCTTTTATAATTACATTCATGGCTCTTGAGTTTACATGCATTAGAAGCTTACCTTCCTTAAATGTAGTAGGATTGATTTTTGAATCGTATCCAAGTTCCAATACATCACAAACTTCATTTCCAAGTGCCATCAGGTAAAATCTCATCAACATACACCAATATAAGAAGTCACTTCCATAAAATAATGGTACTACATTATTGAAGGGTTCATATCTTTGATCCTTTTGATCCATTATATTCTTAGACCACTTTTCCTTCAATCTGCCAAACTCTTCTGAAGGCACCTAGCTCTAATACCAATTGAAGAACATAATCTTATAATGAGAGGGGAGGTGAACAGTATAAGACCACTTTTTACTTTTCTTTCCCAAATAGTTTTAATCAATATAATCAATGGCAATATCAATAGGAGTAACCAAATCAATGCACAAATAATCCAACACAATAGAGACACAAATTTTAACATGGTTCACCCAATGTGGGCTACCTCCACAAAGAAAATATTTCTTGTAAATATTTCTCAATCAATCTCTTTGGGAATCCTTCCCAATTACAATCTTTATTGACCTCTATCCAAAGGAGATGATGATCCCCTAATCTCAAGTTTGTGGATCTCTTCCATAGGAGAACTCTTTTCCCTTATACTTTGGCTAGTAATATTCTAGAAGACTGTCTCTTTGCTGCATTGACTGGTGGATATCTCTCCACTTGAAGACTCCTCACTCAAATCTATCTTCAATTGTCATGGCTGATAGATTTATATCCAATGAGACTCTATCCTCTATACTCTATCACCTCCAAAGATTTATCTCAATATTGTACTAAACATAATCCAGTCGTCTAGCACAGCTCTATCTCAATATTGTACTAAACATAATGGTACTACATTATCTCTCTATTGCACTGACTGGTGGATATCTCTCCACTTGAAGACTCCTCACTCAAATCTATCTTCAATTGTCATGGCTGATAGATTTATATCCATTGAGACTCTATCCTCTATACTCTATCACCTCCAAAGCTTTATCTCAATATTGTACTAAACATAATCCAGTCGGTCTAACATAGTACATTTAGTCTAGTTAAATTTTTCTCAATAGGTCCACACAAAATGTACTCAAATATGCTCAATAGGTCCACACATAACCTACTCAATTATGCTCAATAAGTCCACACATAACCTACTCAAATATGCTCAACAGGTCCACACAAAACCTACTCAAATCTACTCAACAGGTCCACACAGAACCTGCTCAAATTTTCTCAATAAGTCCATACAGAACTTGTCCAAATCTATTCAACAGGCTCACTCAGAACTTGTCCAAATCTACTCAAAAATATCACTCAGAACTTGTCCAAATCTGATCAATAAGTCCTCTCTAGGACTTGTTCAAATCTGCATAGCAAGCTTCCACAAAATCTTACTCAAAATCAGTCCACAAGCCTTCTCAAAGAATTGTCTCAAATATGCTTAACAAGCTCACATAGAACTTGTTAAATATCATAGAACCATAAAGAGAATTGTTAGAGACTCAATATGTTATATACTTAATGCTCAATCAATGTCTCAATTCAATCTCATAGAAGCATAAAGAGAATTGTTAGAGACTTAATGTGTTATATACTCAAATCCCAATATCAACTCAAATTAATCTCATAGAAGAATAAAGAGAATTGTTAGAGACTCAATATGTTCTATACTTAAATCCCAATCTCAAATCAAATCAATCTTATGAAAGCATAACAAGAATTGTTAAAGACTCAATATATTCTATACTCAAATCCCAATCTCAACTCAACTCAATCTGATAGAAGCATAAAGAGAATTGTTAGAGACTCAATATGTTCTATACTCAAATCTCATTCTCTCCTCAATTTAGATGTAGAATAGTTTGTTTCATGGAACTTGAACAATCACAATGCATCCACTTGACTAGGCTCAAACAACTCTTCTCAACCAATCACCTCAATGAACAACCCTTTCTCACAAACCCTAGTCCAAGAATGTATCAACCAACTCAAAATTTTTCCAAAAATGTTCAATAATAAATCTCACATAACAATGATACTCATGTTCTTATCTAACTCAAGTTCAAGTTCTTTGCATAACCAATTGGCTTCAACAACAATGCTTATAAAATAAGGTTTAACAACTCTCAAACCAGAAAAACTTGAAGCATTTAACCAATCACTTTCGAAAAGGAAACCACAATCAATCCTTTTTACTCCAAAGGTATTTTATTATCAACCATCATAATAAATCAATAGGAGAATGTGCCCATACCTTTTATGAAGATGAAGAAGCCTCTTTGGAAATCTGCCACAATCATAATATTCTTTTGCCAATCCTCACAAGGGTTAGAAGATCACAAAATAATCAATATTACTCCACTTCACAATAATATTCACCAAGGCTTTTAATTATAAAACCTTATTTAGAATTAATGCACAACTTCCATATCACTCCTAAAACCACTTATACCATAAAATAAAATAAATTAAAACATTGCATAACCTTGTCACTCCAAAAACCACTTATACCATAAAATAAAATAAATCAAAACATTGCATAACCTTGTCACTCCAAAAACCACTTATACCATAAAATAAAATAAATCAAAACATTGCATAACCTTGTCACTATAAAAACCACTTATACCATAAAATAATTCAAATATTTTATATCCTTCGTTTCAACACTTTTGCACTTAAAAATAATAATCACAAAGCCTTCTTAGGCAATATCCCACATTAATCAAATATAAAACCTTAGACATATACAAAAATTAAATCCACTATACTCTCCATGAAAGTCGACGCTTAACACAACCTTAGAAAATTCAAAATATTTCATGCACCCAAAAATTTTGGCGATCAAATTATGGCATACCTTGCAAAATGGCTTCGAGTGGTTTCGACCCTGCGTTCCTCTTCGTTGTGTGCCTTAGCGCATTCTCCACCCACCGTGTGGGATAGGCCTCCCACGTGGAGGCTTTAAGCCTTTGAGACTTATATTTCTGTCCTTACAACCTATGTATTGAAACTTGGTCCCTTGTTCCACATGCAGTGCGCAAACGAAATCGAAAGGGGGGAATCAACGATTGCGAAGGAGGGGATAATCAAATGTGGACAATATTTCTTGTCACCTTCTTGGTTGATAAAATAAACCCCTTTAAATATTCGAACCTTTGCATGATAAAATATATGACATCGATGAACATGGCAGGAAAAATCTTTTATTTAATTTTAAAATTTAAATTTAAATTTAAATTTTAAATAAATTAAAATTTAAATTAAACCTTTAAAATTAAATTTCTCCATCACCGGGGCACATTTTTTGATGAAACAAAAAGCCAACTTGGGTTTTAAAAGAAAACCATTTCAAATCTGCCATCCATAGTTTTAAATAAAATCTTTCCTTGCCTTCCTTGGTTTTCATAAAAACCTTTTGCTAAGCTTCCCTTGAAGCTCCTTTTGGAACCAAATGCCATACATCCCTTCTTGAACCTTTGATTAAAACATTTGCTTCTCATGAAGCTCTTTGTGGAGAAAAATCATAGTGCTTACTTACATAGGTCCTTTTGACATCAATGACAACTTTTAGCTTAGGGACTCAAAATGTCCAACAAAAAAAATTCTATCTCTTATAGGATGATGTATTTAAAAGAGTGTTAAGTTCAAAGTATAACTCACATAGCTTAGTAAGATACGTGCCTATTTTATTTAAAGAAAACTAATAAAGTATTTGTGCATATTGAGATAATTTCTGAGATTACATAAATCATTGAATTCCTTAGGTTCTTATTTTAGATTATATTTGTTCAATTTGTTATATTGATTTAACTTTGATTATGATGGAAACTTAGAACCTTTCTTTATTGAAATTAGAAATAAATTCCATGGAAATTGTGCCTTGTATTAGTATGTGTTAGATATTGAAGGTTTTTCATGTTGTTCTTAGAAGAAACTTTAAATATATATATGGGAGTAGACAAACACTTTATTTCTATATTAAGGTTATATTTTTTTAAGAAAGCTTAAACATAAAGCTTTAAAGTGAGGCTGATTTTAATGAAAATTACAAAATAACTCATAAAATAGTAGGTTTTATAGGTTCAATTATGACTCTTCACTTGAAAAATATAGAGATATATTAATTAGAGAGACTCCTATCAAAATATGATGATTCTTGCTTTACTCTTTGTAAAATTAATCATTTTTATTTATATTATTTTTAGAAAAGATCATGGTAGAAATATATTATGTTTTTTTAGATGAAATGTAAATTCATAAAATGTTAACTATATTCTTATATACATTGATGAAAAGAATCATTCCAAGAAAGTATTAGAGATAGGATTAGATGGACAATGTGAACCCATTATTTAGAGTAATTAGATTTTACTTTTGGAGTACATGCCTTCAATGTTGTTCTAGGAAAAAGTAAAAGATTGCTTGAATGTACTCAGTTTTAAATAATGTTTAATGAATTATCTTTCCTTGAAAGTACTTTATTTATGAATATTATGAAAAAAATGATTTATTTATTGAAGAATATCAAAATGTACACAATTGTATTTTATTAAAAGGAGAGGACCATGTAGGGATGTGCCTTTTAAATAAATAATGGGTTGAGGTTGCTTCTTGAAGTCCAATGATAGTGAGACAACATATCATATGATTTTATTATTTTGTACAAAAAAAGGTTATATTTATTTTAAGAGATAGGTTTAGGTAAAATTGTGGACTTTTACCAAGAAATCCTAAAGTCTTTAATTAAATTTATCGTAAGGATGAATAATCATAATATCTATTGTCTTCCTAACTCATCATAGAGGATGAATGAATAGTGGATTTAATACCCAGTATTAGTTGGATTATGAGTAAGTAATCAGTCGAGGAACTTAATACCCAATGCCAGTTGTATTATGAGCAAGTAATCAATTATGATTAGAGAACAACCATTTTTTGATAGAATAGTTTGAAACAAGTGGCGTTTTAAGAACTAGTACCAAGGGATGGTATGAGATATCACCTCTAGGTCATTGTATAAGTAGTAAAATCGTAGGTCCTTGCACCATTTATGACTAAGATAAGGCTAGTATGACTAAGGAAATAGTTTAGTTAGTGATGATTGGAATGGGACAAGTGAAACCAAGTCTATATTTAGGATAATTATATGGTCCTAGCTGACTCCAGATGAGTGGACAATTAGCTAGGTACTAGGCATATATATGCTAACCCCCTTGCATGCTAAGACTATAATAAGTTGGCCAATAAGGGCTACGGTTGCTCATGTTAAGGGATGGGGAGAGTATGCATCCATTATATAGGTGTTATAGGCTCTAGAGGATAACCCTATCCATGTATATATACTCATACTAGAATAGGAGGATGAGAAATGAGAAGATATACCCACAAAATGTCACCTTCTATGGGATTTGGCCCATCTTGTCCACTTGGAAATAATCTATAGTGACTAAAATCTAAATATGATTGAATATACCTCATACTAATTAAAAATTGGGTGATCATTAAACCATTTAACTCATAGAATTTTTCTTTAGGTTGAGTCTAGTTAATAAAATTGAATAAAAAAAATACTTGTGGAACCGTTGAGCCATAATCGGGTTGTACAACTAGGTGAGTAGAATTGGGTTGTTACATGTGGTATCAGAGCACTATGTTATAAGATCCTTAGGTTGTAGGAATTATAAGTGACATATTTTGTAATATTGGTAAGCCTAAAATGTAAAATTAGCATTGCTCTTCTGATGGCTAGAGAGAAATGGAGGACCATGCATCTAGAATAGAACTATTTCAAGGGTAGTTGAAATTTGTTTATCCATGATTAGTAAAAATGATGGAATCACAACAAAATATGATAAAAAAATTTATGAGAAATAATATAGAAGAAAAGGAAATAAGGAAAGTCAAAGAATAATACCAAGGGTCAAGTAGAGATCTAAGAGGACAAAAAAGAACTTTAAAAAAATCAAGGATATGTAAATGAAGAGGAACTATAAGAGTGATATCGAGCTTGTAAGCAAGAAAGAAAAGTCACAAAAACCAAATATGGATTTCTACATAGTGGAGGGCCACACTTGGCTAATAAATTCCATAAAAAGTTAAATTGAAAGGAAGCACCCAAAGGACAACTCCAAGAGAGATGTGCAATGCCTAGAACTCCAAACTAGGAATAACAAACTATTTTCTTAACTTAAAGAGGTAAAGTTGTAATTAATAATTTTATGAGAAATACACAGAAAGGCTTGGATTTTTGGGTAAATTGTGGTGGAAAAGCATAATATCGGCTATGAAAAACCTAATTAAAAATCAAGTGTATATTTGACCTTATAGTACCTTACCTCATGGAAAGAGAAATAGACACTTGTATATAAATATTCCTTGCATGTGGGATAAAAGCCAAAGAACTCTCTTTAACTTTAAATAAAATGGTTAGAACTTACTAAAGAATTCAATAAATAGATTAGGACCCATTGTAATCACAACTCTTGAAGACCACAGACGTCTGCCATGTAGGTTAAAAGGCAATTAAAAGAAACAAAGTAATATATGTTGACAAATGAATAAGGTATTCAAATGGATAAACCAATATGAGAAAAAATTCAATATATTGAAGAGGAAACTAAACACTACACCAAAACCTTAAAGATTTTTTTTGGATTATATTGATATTTCTATTGAGGGTTTGGAAGGGACTCTAATACAGGTCGATATAATCATCATCTAGGAGTTGTAAAAAAATTAAAAGCATAAGGAAATTTATGTTGTACATAACTTATAATTAGTAGCTATTGTGCTTACACTTAAAAATTTGAAGACATTGATTGCTAGAAAAGCTCTTTGAACTAAGGATTGATCACCAAGGTCTGAGATACATCTTTACTAAATGTAAGATAATGTAGATGAATGAAATTACCGATGGGGAATATGGTTTTGGAATTAAAGGTATAAAATAAAATGAAAATAATATAGCGGATGCCTTGAGTAGAAGAAATCACATAGCCACTATGTCTTAGTATTATTAAGATTTTGTTTATGAAGTCAAAAAGGTATCAACAGTGTGATAACTACTATGGAAAGGTTGAACACATGTTAAGCAAGAACCTAACAAGGAAAAATATAACATGTTTAGGATTAAAGGGTATTAATCTAAAAGAATCACTCTAGATTAAGGCAAAAATATGAAATAATTTAAGAAAAGCTTTTTTATTAGCTAGAAATTAAGAAGGTTATTAATAACTTGTGACTAGGTATTAGAAGTCAACTGAAGGTATAGTATGAACATTTGCATCTAGTGATAATATTGTACCCACATACCATCCTCTAAAAGTGGTAAGTTATTGTCTATGATTTGTTGTGGATCTACCAAAATCATATCGTGGTAAATAAATTTACACCTAAAAATATGCAAGATGATTTGATTATGTGAGTTTATCATTTATGATAGAGATACCAAATTTATGCTAGATATAGGTAGATGGTCAATCAAGAAGGGTTGATCCAACATTTTTAAAATATAATTCATCATGTGGAAGCCCAAAATAATCATGAAAGGATTGGATCAAATAGTTAAACTACATTTCTAAAGGAACAATGTACTTATATAGATCACTGTGGGAATTATTTGAGGAAATGCAAAGCTTCCATAAGGGTAGAAATTCAAATTTTTTAATAGGACATTCTACATAATAAGAAGGCTATGCCCTTTTTCTTGTAATAGCCATCATGCTTTTCTAGGAATGACTCTATTTAAAAAAAACTAAAAGGAAAAACAATATAGAAATTATGTATCATGGGACAATATGGAAGATTAGGTAGTGATCAGGCTGAACACTATCAAAGAGATAGAGGAACAAATAAGAAAGAATACACCAAGTGTTTAAAAGAAGCCTCGAATCATCAAAAGAACTATGTAGACCTAAAAAGGCCATCAAGAAAATTATTTGTGAGAGGCAGAATCTTGTTAAGGGTGAGATCAAAATTGATTATAGTTCTTTGAATCCTTTAAAAACAAAAACATAACCGATTTCATGGTCTATCAACTGAAATTTTTAAAGAACCATGATATTCTCTACACATCTCAACTTAGAAATATAATGATCAACCTTTTGAGTTTGAGATATGTTCAATATAGATTTTGTGTTTGAGATATTTTCAATATGAAGATAATAAGCTTCTTGATTTATCTATATTTTTATGATCATGCTTGTGGATCGGAGTAGGATCCAATGAATCTATTTCCTTATATCTGTTCTATTGAAAAAGAAGATAAACATTCCATTTTTTCTTAGGTAAAAATATATATTAATGTATGTGTATGAAACATTGTGTGCAATTGCTTATATGAACATATTTTAATACTATATGTATTTATGAATGGACATGTATACTAATTAATTTTTAAATATATATATATATATATGTGTGTGTGTGTGTGTGTGTGTGTGTGTGTTGTTGGGACTGAAACTGAAGGGATTTAATATTGATAAAAATATGTTACATATATAGGCAGAAGGCCTATATGATGAACATGACACTTGTCAATGAAACTGACAAGTGTCAAACTGGCATAGTGCACATTACATTAACTCTAACATTCCCCCTTAATGTGCACTATCCTAACTAAAGAAAAAAACAAGTCAACATTAGGTAACATTCCCCCTTAATGTTGACTTCTCTAAAAGTAACTTATCATCCTCTTTTTGGTCTAGGCTCATGCTCTTTGTGCTTGGCTCTCCAACTATGAATAATGCTAGATTCATTGTGTATACATATCGGTCTATTGCCTCAGGGTCAGCCACTTCCACGGGTCTGTTGCCACTGGGTCAGCCATATAAGTGCCTCGAGGTCATCATGGGTGCCTTAGGGTCAGCCACTTCTGGGTCTATTGCACGATCAACGGCTACGTAGGGCCAAAATCAAAGGTTGAGAACTCTAAATCTCTGGGTTTGAAGCAAGAGAGTGGAGATTATCATTTGTAGGGTCAAGCTACCTATGAGTTGGTGTGCATGTCCTTTTTACTGGCCATTTTCATGGCGCACCCAATGTACCTCCGCAATATCGCTGCCCAAAAACCATTAGCAGCCATGAGACCGAGCATTTTTTGTTGTTTTATTTGATTTCAAAATAAATGAAGACTTGACTGGTTGTGTTCTCCACATGGTGCTGAAGAAGGTGGATGTTGCATGTTCGAAGAGGCATGTTTTTCAACTACTACAACACAATTTGGTGTTGCATAGTGTTTGGTATTGAAGGGGGACATGTATGGCTTTTGAGATGGGCCCTCATAATATTTTAATCAAATTTGTAACCTGCATTCAAGTCACCTGCAACATGTTCTAAAAACGTGCTGCTCCCAGGCTGTCGTAGTTGATCGCAGTGGGAAAATTTTTTCATGGGCCATGTAGCAGTCATGCATTATCCAGAAAATCAATGGTGGGCAGTGCAATAATTTGATTTTGTTTGGGGTCATCGTGGCCATGTACCAAACTCCTCCAGCTTGTATTTCTTCATCAGATGTAGACAACCTGGAATCTCCAAGATCATAGCTTGGTGGTGGACCTACATTTTTTTTGCCAAAGATGGGGGACTGTAGTGTTCTATAGTGATGCTGCAGTGGTGCACCTCAGTGGTGCAGTGAACCATTTGTTGAGGCATTTGTCATTAATACCCGAAGCAACCGAAATCAAACTTGTAGATTCACATGTTATTCTTCGCTTGGCACTATGTTGTTCGTTTAATTTGTTGTATGCATCATTTTTTTTCTCTTCCCTGTCAATTGAGACAAGGAGCGTCAAAATATAGCAAAAACAAGGCCATGGCAGGGAGATGGAGATCACAAATAGCCTTGGTCCAAGTCTAGCAATGTGCACAACAACATGAGATGGCAGCAAAAGAGCAGTGATTTCGATGAAGAGTATGCGATCTGGCATTGTTATTTTTTTATGAGACACTCTAAAGTGCATCAATGAAGTGGAGATGAAGATGTTATGTATGGTTTAATTACATCACAATTGGGTGATGTGCATACAGAGATGAAGACAGCAGATAGGAATTTCATTCCCTGTATCGACGGGCGCGAGGGGAGGGGCGTCCTGCATGTGGGACAAATGGATCATGAAGGAAGACAATGTGTAATGCAAAACTAGAGTTAACCACCATCCCAACCAAAAACACAATGAAGAGCACCAAAAATAGTGAATCTCAGCATTTTTTATTCTCCCTGATTTTGCGGTTGCTCTGATGATGTTGAGTGTGAGGGGTGGCAGTGCTCACGGAGGCGAACAACAGAGAGCACCATATGGAGAGGTGGTGGCAGCGCTCACGAAAGCGGACGGGTACCTCAGCACACCGACAGTAGAGAGTGCCATATGGAATTCATAAACATAGATGGGGTCATCAGCGTCCACTCAACGCCAAGTGTTGCACCATGCCTGCTAGATTCACTGTGTATACATCTTGGTCTGTTGCCTCAGGGTTAGCCACTTCCACGGGTCTGTTGCCACTGGGTCAACTATCTAAGTGCCTCGGGATCATCATGGGTGCCTTAGGGTCAACCACTTTTGGGTCTATTGCCTTTGTAGGTCATCCTCAGAGGATGTTGGCTCTCGCAGGTTACTGACTAGATTCACCATGAGTATGAAATCCCTCCTCATTGTGAACTCAATCTAGAAGGTGTCGGTATCTGCCAAAAATGCACCTAATGAAAGGAAAAACAAGCCATATAAGAGTGTTAGTCTCTGTCGAAAATGCACTCAATATAATAAAATGAGCCATAGATCCAAATAGGAGGAGAGAAGAAGAAAACAAGAGAATCTTCTGAAGTGTCTTCGTTTGTAGTATTCAGAAGTAGATCCGAAAACAACCTCGGATAGAGTCTAGGGTGTCTTTGTCTATAGTCCCTAGTATAAGTGTCCTTATGGTGACCTTGTCATCCCACCAAAATGCATGGGTAACCAGCCACTGCATTCGCCAAGTGTATAGAAAAGATCACTAGTTACAAGGATCACATATGAAAGTACCTTGGGAGTGTCGGGTACAACCAAAAGTGCACTCCAAGGTAGAAAAATTTTGAGGCTAAAAAAACTCAATTAAAATAGCATCAAAATTACAATATGACACCACCAATGTGTCCGTCGTGGAAAAACGTTTCCAACGACTATAAATACCCCTATATTCCACCATCAAAGGGACTTCATCATAATGAAAAACAACATGCCTTTCCAAGACAGCAACTAAAACCTCACACTGTGGTGGCATCGCTCTCTAGCGGAAAAAAAATAGTCTCAGTTTCCCTCGCAAAGGAATTACATGGGCCTTCATCTTTGGTCTTTGAAAATTACAATAATTTTCATACATTGAAAAATAAAAGTGGTGTTTTCTCCACTATATAAAAGTTGCCCCTTACAATGTGTGTTTTAAAAAAAAACAATTACTCATGCATGATTTTAAAAATATCCCATATCATTTTTTCAAAATTCAAAATTTACCCTCTCTCCATATGGCACTCTCCGCTGTTGATGTGCTGTGGTATCCGTCCACCTCCGCGAGCACTGCCACCACTGTAGAACGTGAGCGCCTCTCCAGTATTAGCACACTAATATTACATGTCAGTTCCTTAGTAGCCATTTTGACACGTCTAGTAGTGACATATTCCTTGCTCCACTTTTCATTTCGTATCCTCCAAAATTAGCGCCTCGTCGAGGTTTGAAAAAATATCTGCCTGCTCTATTGTAGTTGTAGGTGCAGTAACTCTCAGCGTAGACTCTGGCATCCTTCATCAATGCAAAAATCTCGCTGGATTATTGGTGACACGTAAAGTCTTGCGGGAAGAGGCTCCCGATGGCGTTGAAGTTTGCAAGCTCCTCTATAACCTTCTGGAAATCCTCCTCCCCCATCAACGTCGCTGTCGTCGATTATAGAGGGCTAATCATCCTAGGCTAGAAAACGATGCCCAATCAGAAGTGTGTTCATCTCGTACTACTTTCTTGGATCCCTCGATTCATCCTCTGTCCAATATGACTTGAAACTCCCTAGTTAGGTGGTCGGGGAGGGACGTCAAGTTCCATTTAAATTTACAGAGAGATAGGGTGGAGGGCAGGCAGCGCACAAGCACAAGAGATATAGGAAACCTCTATTCTGACCAGAAAAGAAAGCTTGTTCAAAATTGATTAGTAGAGAATACTGTCAGGAAACAAAAAAATCTATACACCCATAATTTTCCTCAAGTCATTGGACATGAAAGTGATGTCATTGGACTCCATGGCCATAGCAGACCCCGCTACGCTTATGGCTATACCCACATTAGTAGTCGCCAAGGCTGGAGCATCATTTATTCCATCACCAATCATCACAGTCATGCCTTCCTGCTTTAGCTCTCCAATGTGTCTCAATTTGTTTGCCATCCATAGAGGTGTCATAATATCTACAGGAAGGCTATCGTGACCGCGAAGGCAAATCCTCTCGATCACTGTCAAAATATAAGAGCTTTGCGATGATGTTCTTCACGAATGCAATGCCAAAGAACCCTAGCAGATAGCTATTGTTGAGGTTTGTGGCTGCTTGCGAGTTCAGACATCATCGTTGGCTACCTCTCCTTGTATTGCTTCGGCATCCCTGAGACGTATAGACTGCTGCTTAACCAGAGGGATGGATTTCTCGTCCCCATATTTCTCTTCTCAAATAATGGCGCTTCAGCTCGTATTTAGCAGTCCGAAACCAAATGCCTCCAAATCCTGAAAAACTACATCCCAACTTCTCTGTCAGGTCCCATCCTTGGATTTCGTTGTGGTAGTGACCTGGCCATCGGTGGCAATACCGTTTCCCATGAAGCTCTCGAATAGGATCATCTTCATATTCGCTCGAGCTATGTAGATCGATGCAGTGTGCGTCGTAGGACTGCTTCTATGGAGATGCCTCTTAATAAAAAAATGTGACAATAGGTCTGAGAGAGAGAGAGGTGAATGGCCACTTTGACGCAGACCAATGGTCGCCTTTATTTTTATGCTTAATGCATAGCGCGCAGACTTCATTGTGTGACCCACCATCACCAACAGGGCTTTTCTCCGGTTGCCACCATCATGAAGAACAAAGTAAAACAATTGTTTTGTGTAGATTTTAATCTTTAAAATGCTTACCATATGGTTTCTGATCCATCAAATGATGGAAAGCATACTCCCTCAGTAAAAAAATAGGTGGAGGATGAAAATTTAAAAAATGGAGAAAAAAATGAGGGGAATTTCCAGAGGGAAATCCCCCCTCAAGCTCACAAGGCTAGAGAAAGCCTGGAGCTCTGATACCAAATGTTAGGAGTACTCAAACTGAAGGGGATTGATTTTATTGATAAATGGTTACAATATATAGGCATAAGGCAATATGATGAACATGACACTTGTCAATGAAACTGACAAGTGTCAAACTGGTATAGTGCACATTACATTAACTCTAACATGTGTGTGTGTGTGTGTGTGTGTGTGTGTGTATTTTGGTTTGTATGAACATGCATTAAAACATAGGTACATTATTTATTTCTAGTGGGGGAGGATGTAACAACCCTCCTAGCACAACTATTGTTTATTGATGACTTTTTTTTATAGATAGATAATGGGATTTTGAAAGGGAACCCAAATATTTTACAACATGATAAAAAGAGTCACAAACGAAGCAGCTCCAAGGGAT
The DNA here is from genome assembly GCA_028583015.1 of Wollemia nobilis. NCBI lineage: Eukaryota > Viridiplantae > Streptophyta > Pinopsida > Araucariales > Araucariaceae > Wollemia > Wollemia nobilis. The sequence goes on from JAQPPZ010017244.1 coordinate 1,606,911, forward strand.
GACAATAGAAGGCAAACCATCTCAATAAGCTGGTTAAAACAGTAAAATCATGCAAAAATCAAATGGAAGGGAACTAGAACTGTAAGCCCAGGATGGAAGCGAGAGCACAAGATATAAACCTATATCCAAATACAAAAATTAGGATTACATAGAAAAATACAAAATAAACCCTCACATAAAACCTAGACTAATCTCCATTATAATCCTTATTGGTTGGATCATCACTAAGAACCTCCTCTGTATCTTTTTTCATGGTGGTAAGAACTTTATTAGCTTGTACGAGCATACTTGAGGTTGATTTTAGGAGGTATTCCATGCAATTCCACAAATTAGTTTACTTCTAGTAACCCTTTACGTTTAGAAGCTGATTCGAGTCTTCCTCATTTTTAACTTTCTTAACAGGGTTTTTTTCTAAAGTAGTTTTAGAAACCTCATTGGTATTCTTATTATTTTTCTTGGTGAACCTGATTCTATTCACATAATGGTGTGACTAAGATTTGGATGAATGGGTGCAGTTCGGGGTTCTCACAACATTCTTGTGAGAATCATCAGTCATTTTCAAGCTCATCATCACTAGGGACTTCATTCACTGAGTCATCCTTCAAATTTCCAATAATGGCAAGTGTTGGTCTATCAACTTCCTTCTGAAGGGTATTTTGGTATAGAATGAGATGTAGACTTTGATGTCTAGGATAGGTAGAAGACCCATCTTTGACATTTGAAATTGACAACTCTAGAGATTGAAATAAGTATTCTGGTATGTTTATCTCCCTAATTTAATGCATGCGGTTTAGGAAAGAAAGGCTAAAACAAGTGTATATTTGATGTCATCAATAGTAACGTAATCCATAATAGGAATCATCACATGATTCCACAACTCTGAAAGACCTTTCCTAACAAACCCACCCTCTCGAGGGTCACTTGAGATTGAAAAAGATCTACCTTGGAACACTAAAAATAGGTAGGTTGCACCTTGAAGGGGTAAAATAATGCAAGGCCACAAAGGAACTAGACCAAAGAGGTATGAGGTACACAAACTCATACACCGAGCAGATGAGGGAAATTATAGCACATGGGTAAATGGTCTAACTTGAATGGATAAAAAAGTTGAGTTGGCTAATAATAGGGATTAGAGCAATCATGAATAGAACAATGCTGTAGAAACCAAGGCCCATCATGAGAGAGTGAAAGGAACTAGGTAAGCACAAGAAAAAGGCCTTAGATTGAAAAGCTTGTTGATATGGATGATTAAAAACATAGGGGATAAAACAAATTAATATAGGTGTAGTAAGATACCACATGGAAAGTGATCAGTTCATACCCGAATGTTGGCTTCTAATAGATCTAAGTTGGTCAACACATCTATAGCTCTATTGCCCTTCCTATAGGTGTTATAAATAATTATGTTTTCATAACTCTACAATAACCTTTTTTATTCTTCAATCATGTTGTATACATATTCTTCAAATGCCTTATTCCCTTTCACACTATTAATAATATTCAAGGAGTCAACTTCTACAAAGATGTTATGCATGAACTTACTTAGGATAGTGAGGCCCTAGTATAAGCCTATAACTTTTGCCATGTGGTTGGATTGGATATCTAAATTTTTAGCAAATGCTAAAATTACTTTGCAACAATCGTCTCTAACAATACATCCACAACCAACCTGCCCTAGGTTTCTTTTAGCTGCTCTATCAAAATTGAATTTGATATAGCCATCTAGACTAACTATCCAATGAACTTTGAAATGGTCAGTGGAATTGGAAGATAGATGAGGAGTATTTTCAAGTAGATTGAAACAAGTGAGAATATTGGATTCCAAGCCTCTACCAAGAGTTTGAGGTTCAATAACAAGGTGAGCATTTTTAGAGGTAGCACTCAGGATTTAGGTGAGGATAAAATAGGAATCATGCTAAACATCATTGAAAATTTTGTTGTTCCTTTTGAGCCAAGTTTGCCAAAGGAAGTGGGGCCTACATAAATCCCACAAAAACCTAAGGTGTTGATGGTGAAAGGCCTTGGGCCACTAAAAAAATAGATCAAGTATGGTATTGGGATGGGCCCAAGATAGGATGAAAGAGGAAAATAGGGTATACAACACTACCAAAGAAAATGGAAAACCAAGGAAGATGTGGTATATAGACTCCTTTGTGAAAAAGTAGAGGACACAGTGCTTAGGGAGGATCAATTCTCTCGAAATAAGATTATCCATAGTCATTACCCTATTTTGGAATACCAACCAAGAAAATAAAGTGATCTTGGGCACAAGGTGTTTTAACCAAATGAGGCTCATAGGGAACCCCACTAGGATATAATTATCTTGGATGTGGTAAACAAACCTGACCAAAAAGAGGTCATTACCACTTACACCCCAAAAGGGAGTGTCAATCCAATGATGACTAGGAATAATGAAGGTTATCTAAAGATTGGATAAATTATCAGTAACTAATAATTAGATAGCATTGAGGCCAAGATAGGGGATGGGTTTCCACAAATAGGTTTGGGTAGGTCTTAAGGTGAATAAATTGAAGAACATGTGACTAAAGAGGTGGTTAGTAATAGGTTTAATGATGACAAACTTGGGAAAATTAACTAAAGGTTGGTATTTCAGCCTCGGGTCATCCTAAAAATGAATCATTCTGCCATTACCCAACTTCCATCTAACGTCATGCCTATGTTCCTGGAATTAGTAACAAAGTTCCAAAAGGAGTATCCTCTAGGTAGGGGTATTCATCAAGAAAGGAGCTCCTTTGTAGGTATTTGTTTTTGATAATATCCACCCATAGGGATTTGGTTTTTGATATGATTCTCCATCCTTGCTTAGTTATGAGAGATAAGTTCATTTTTTCCACTCGTCTAAAACCAAGGACACCCTGAGTTTTTTGTTGCAGATTTTGTTCCAAGTAACTAGATGGATTATGTTATAGTTTTTGGCCCCCAAAAATAGGAAATTCTTCTAAATTTGCTCAATTTTCTTCTATATGGAAACATAGTCTTTAAATATGGACATGAAATATACCAGAATGCTCTAAAGGTAAGCTTAGACCAAACTGGCTTTGGTAGCTTGGATGAGAAGGGATCCTTTCCATCCTACCTATTTTTTCATGATTCTTTCAATTACGTTATTCCACATTATATCAACTGGGCAACCCTAGAACATGGGAATTCCTACGTATGTGGATGGCAGTTTGAATATTATGCATCCTAGAATCCTTGCAATTTTAATCTGCTTGTCAATGGGAGTATTGATGAAAAAAATTACCCTTTGTAAAGTTTACGTTTTGTCCTACAGCTTCTTTGTAATTATTGAGGATTTTCTTAATTATTTGTGCCTCAGGAATAGAGGATGTGGTTGCAAGGATGGTGTCATCAACAAACTATTGGTGAGGGATTGGACGGAGATTGGAGGATGCCTTTATGCCTAAGATGGGTCCCATGGAACAAATTGCCTTAAGAGTTCTTCCTAGGGTTTCAGCTAGAATGATGAACATGAATGGATAAAGAGGGTCTCCTTGCCTTAGGCCCTTGAAACGTTTGAAGTAACCTACAATGGATCCATTGGTGAGGACTAAAACCCAAAAATGATAGGTATTCTTTAATAAAATGTATGAAAGAGTGCCCCTAAAATATTTGAAGTAACAGATAAAGGTCAACTATAAAAGGTAAAATGGGATATCATGGCGGTGTAAAATAACACCATGACTCGTGAGTACATGGAAGCTCACGCAATTGCATATCATATAGGGCATATTTTTGTTTGATGAAAAATGATGCATACATATAACCTTCGATGACAATAAAAGTGCCAAGAGCATGGGAGTCATTCTTTATTAAATCGTTTGGTGACTTGATGATTATTTATATGTTTATTATTGAGTTTGTAAAGTAAAATATGATTAAATAAATAAAAATTATAATATCTATATCTATATATATATATATATATAATATACTAAATAAAAATAAAATCAAAACTAAATAAAAAGTAACTTTTATATTGTTTTATTGTTCTCGAATGTGTGCCTACAGTCATTACTAAGGAACTAGAATTATGTAAAACAAAATAAAATAGAAACAAACATTTCTATGCTTTGTCATGATGATTGTAATCATGCATGATATGGTTTTTATAACCCCATTACTACTTGTAAAAATGCATATAACTCGTGTGTGGTGGTTTCCTAGGAATTCCTACTAAGGGGAAAATGAGGAAACTAAATGGGAAATGGAAAAATACATGAAACATTTTGTTAGTTTGGAGAGGAATTGCACCTTGGGGATCATATTTCTATAGTAATGCACTGGTGAAGACAAATAGGGAAATAGATAAACAAGATTGGATAAATCAAGCAAAATCTACAGGTTGACTTTTTCAGGCTTAATTTTTACATAAAAAATTAAATATATAAATATATTGTAGACATCGGTGTGTTAGAATCTGAATATGGGTACGAAATAAAAATGAATATCTATTTGAGTTACTGGTTTTATATTTGCTTGTATTTTACTCTTATGGAGATTGAGAAGTGTTGTGTATTTTATTTTATGAAACTGAACTTTATTTTGCATGAAAATCTATCCTCCTCAGTGTAAATATTTTGGTATGAAAATTTGAATATGGTTTTTTCATTGTTCAAATTTAACTAAACCCAACCATTTTTTTTAGACTAGTGCACCTTTGAGGGTCTTGTGAGCGTTCCCTACCTGAGATAAATTTTATTATTTAGTAAATTTAATATTTGTTTTGCTAAAATAGTGGTTGTTTATTTTGGTAATCAAAATAATTTTAAAATTGATATGTGCTCACCCACTTGAGTTATGCATCTAAGCCCACATTGTTTGGGAAACATTGAGTTTTCTTATTACTAGTTCGACCATTGTAGCTATTTGTCTGTGAAACGAGTTGTAGATACATTCAAATGTGAATGTTTATGTGTCTAACCTTTTTATTTGATATATGTGTGAATAAAGTTATATTTATTCCTCAATTTTCAAAGAATACCTCTTGTCAAAATGTGGGACATCGGTTATATGTTGTCTCTATATTATTTTATTTATCTTTGAAATGAATTAAATATGATAGAATTTTGCATGATGCTTTATAAATGAATTTCTATATTAAAGAAATCTATTTCATGTTTTTTGAGGCTTAATGTATCATATAGTTGCATATAGTTGCATATCATTATACAGGTCATCTAATCCCTAAAATATCAAATGAAATAAAATTGTACATGTGAGAATGGAGAGCATTCATTTCAAGTTAAATATGGGAGAAGAACTAAACTTTAAGGAGGGAGGTGTTCTTGTTGGAAAGATCCTACTCTCATTCTCTCCTTATGGGTTATGTAATAATCAATGGAAAAACTAGATTATGGGTTCCATTCCAAAGGAGTTGTTTAGTTTTAACCAAGTGTAATTGTCATTTCCAACTTTACCTTTGAAGGTATTGAAATATGTAGTGTATCAATGTTAAATTTAAACTTTGTTTGTTAATTAATATAAGTCTTTAGTTTTTTTTACAATACAATTCAATGTACCTCAAAATTGAGAAGTTTCTTGTTATATATCATGATGTCTAGGGCATTGAATATTTGAATAGACTATCAAATATCCTTTACTTTAAATGTTAGAAGATTAATTTGGTCAGCGAATGCTAATATTTGGTCCAACAGGTAGAGTGAGTCTACCTGGTAGCATATAATAACAATGATTCATACCTATTATTGTGAGATGTATTTCCAGTTCAAATGTAATCTTATAACATTATTCCATATAAGCATTTGTTTCTTTATCCAATATGATTATATCATTATGGGTTGTAACTTCATCATAGAAAGGAAAGTATGGCACATTTTATTTACTCTTTGCAAGTTAGATAAAAAAATAGTTCATTTTACTAATTCCTTGTATATTAAAAATTAATGTTATAATCCATCATTGAATAACCATTTTATCTTAAAAATATTATTAAGCATTTTAGATGTTTTTTCATTCATACACACTTGCATGATTGTTACACCCAAAAACAAGTGATTTCTTGGTAGCAATCAATACATCATTTTTTTAACTAAGCCATACTACCCATATGAAACACTAAGCAGTAATGTTCCCTATATTAATGACAACACTTGAATCGCGATGTCTTATAAGGGGGTTGAGTACGTGTAATGTCTATTCCTTTCCAATGTATTCCACAGAGGAACAATACTTATATTTACTATGCATATAAAAATAATTAAGACTTATAGTAGTTATCAGCTTAGAGTGTGTTCTACGTTCTAACATGTTACCTTTTTCACATAGGGGAAATACCACATGAATTACATAAGCCTGATAAGTAGTTTAGACACCCTAATATTTAGATTTTTTACTTAAATATTGATCCTCTATTAGAACAATAACTATTAAGCAATTCATTTCATGTTTGTATATGTTCTTTTATAAGAACAAATTGCATCTCTTATAGGATGACGTATTTGAAAGAGCATTAAGTTCAAAGTATAACTCGCATAGCTTAGTAAGATGCATGCCTATTTTGTTTAAAGAAAACTAATAAAGTATTTGTGCACATTGAGATAATTTTTGATATTACATAAATCATTGAATTCCTTCGATTTTTATTTTAGATTATATTTGTTGAAGTTGTTTTATTGATTTAATTTTGATTATGACAACAACTTAGAACATTTATTTATTGAAATTAGAAATAAAGCCAATGGAAATTAGTGCCTTGGATTAGTATGTGCTATATCTTAAAGGTTGTTCATATTGTGCTTAAAAGAAACATTAAATATTTATATGGGAGTATAAAAACACTTTATTTCTATATAAAGGTTATATTATTTAAAGAAGTCTTACACATTAAAGAAACTCATATTGGAACAAGATGATGGGAATTAGTCGATAGACCCACAAAATAACACCTTTTACGAGATTTGACCAATCTCATCCACTTCGAATTTTTCTACAGTTATTAAAACCTAAATATGGTTGAATATGTCGCGTATCGATTAAACATTGGGTGATCATTTAACCATTTAATTTGAAAAAGTTTCCTTTAGGCTGAGTGTACAATACCATTTAATTCATGTGTTGTAGGTGAGTTGGAGAGGAGAGGGCAATCCTCTAAGGGAGGTCCTAGGTTTGAATCTCCACCCTACCAAAAAAGTTGAATTGGGTACCCAAAATCCAATTGATAATGTTGGTGCGAACAGGGTAGGGCACAACTCTTGGGTGACTTTGATGGTGTAGAACCCTTTGTTCATGGTCTCTCAAACCAAGGCAGCCCCACAAGGGGTTTTTTGCTTAATTAAAATTTACCAAAATCAAACAAAAAAAATTCCTTGTAGAACAATTCAACCAAAATAGGGTGGTATAACTAGGTGAGTAGACTTGAGTTTTTACAACATTCTACCATAATTTGTACACTTAGATCTCGCTAGCTGGATAAGGCATATCATAACAAATTAATACTATTAGACCACCCACAAAAATAAAAAATATAACATAACTAACTCTACATATTTGAACCACCCTCAACTGATCTAAAAGAAAATTGAATAGATTGTTGGGATGGTCGAGTCATTGATCCCATTCTAGAACAAGAATGAAATTGAGTCCTTGATGGAGATGGTAGACTCTGCTTAAGAGGAGTGGTTGCATAGTAAGTTTACCTATAATGTGCACTCCTCTCTACCTCTATAGTGAATTAAACCTAAAGTATAGTTGTCTACTCAAATAAAACTCTAATATCTAGATTGCTACTTTGAGCTTCAACTATAGCTACTCAGGCTAAGGTATCATCTTGCTCAATCCTCATTTGATCTCTATTTGATAGGGGCTAGTCCCTTTCCATGAGAGTCATGTATTATGTTGCCAATGCCTGATCTAGTTATCTCTACAACAACTCCATCTTCCTCATCATGGCATCACTCTCCTATTGGCATGTTTTCTTTGTAGTCCTAATAGTGTTTTCCTTGATACCCAAGTTGTAGCTATAGGAGATATAATAAATGATCAAGATGGGATATATCCATATCCCAGACTCCATTGTAAGCAATCATGTATCATCTATATGTGATTATGAGCCATACTACAAAGCCTTAGTCCCATTTATGGCTACCTCATAACTAGTATAATCCACATAGGATAAATCTAACAATACTACTAGTAATACATTTTGCTCTATTTGGGTTATGTTAGTTATGATATGAATTTTTTATATGTTTTGCCCTATATTGATCCATAGAAACCTAGTCATCGGATCTCCTTCAAAATTAAAAGTCATTTACATCTGTGTTTGATGTATTTATTAAAATTTTAAATGCATAAAGAAGGGGTTAAAAGTGGATACCTATATTTGGACCACCCCTTTTACACTAATATTCTATATAAACGTACAAAAGAAGTAAATTAACCATAATAATTAGCTCAATCCTAGAACTTGTAGATAGAACCTTGTAGTAGCGAGTATACAATCTCAAAGAAAATCTACAAGGAATTGAATATGTTTTCAATATGGTATATTCACAACTGATTCAAATCCCCCACCCTTCATTGGATTTGATTTCTAATACTCAAATTCTAAAATACACCAAGGTATGAATACACCAATAAGATATTTTCCCAGGTGACATATTTGATTAAAAATATGAAAGCCTAAATTATGACTATAGTAGCTTGCTAGGGAGTAAATATTGCCTAACTATTCTTCCACAACTATAGGTGATCGATAGGCAAGGAATGAAAGTGGTGGATTTTATTTTACTCTTCCCACCTGGCAGAAAAGAAATCAAATCTAAAGGCAGTTGATTGTAATCTATAATTAGTAGCTAATCTACCCTACCACTAACTAAATTAGCCTACATGCTAGCCACCTCACCCATCCTCTTTGGGAAACCCTAGGAGGGTCAATTTCTTTAAATTGGTCCCTTGAAGTAGTATTTTAAGAATAGATTCTATCATAATGAAACTCTATAAAATTATAATTAATTCAAACATAATGAAATGTTATTTAAATTATCTCATAGGGTCATCCAACAATTCAACCTTGAATAAGGAAATGGAGCATTCACATTCAAAATCTCCATGATATTATTATGTTTCACACTATGATTTTATTCTAACTAGCATTAATTTTATATAGAGAATACATTCATATACTCTAGGTCTTCAAATCTAGCTATCATTGGTTTTATCAAAAAAATTACCTCTTCTGGGATCCATAGGTAACCCAAGAAATTTTTACAAGAAATAAAATAGCTATCAAAATTCCTATAATGCTATTAAAAGGTCTTCATAGCATCCCCATAGCTGGATTTGATGACCTACTCTTAGATTGAATGAATATACCACCTATACCTAGATTTAGGTGGTGTATTCACAACGAGTGGTCATGCCCTCATCCTAGCAATAGTACACAGGGATGTAAAATCAAATAACATATTGCTAGATTTTGAGTTCAAGGCCCATATTGCAGATTTTGGTTTGGCTAGAATTGTGGAGAGGCTGGGTCAGAATCATGAAGTGTCAGGGTTCGCTGGTTCGTATGGGTATATGGCCCCAGGTAAGCATTTCTGACTCCTCCTATAATGGACAAATTCTTGCACTAAAACTATTTTTGCTTAGACTGATGCTGAATTAACAAATATGTGTGCAGAGTATGCATATACACTGAAAGTAAATGAAAAGTGTGACATATACAGCTTTGGCGTGGTGCTTCTGGAACTTCTGACTGGAAAGAAGCCTAATGAGGAAGAGTTTGGGAATGGATCTGACATTGTTAGGTGGATCCGATACCAGATTCAAAGCCCAAATGAGGTGCGAGCAGTCCTGGACTCGCGGGTATCAGAGGGTTATATAGAAGAAATGACGAAAAGGAATGTATTTGGGACCAATGACCCCATCTGCCTTTTGGCATCCCACTAGATCCAACAAGAATAAGATATATAAATAGCCAAAAAAAAAAAAAAAATCACATAATCTATAGCCTTCATTTTATATGCCATATATCTCTTTATTTTTGGAAACATGTCAAAAACGATTTTATTTTCATTTATCAACATTATAACCATATAGTATGCTTAAGTATTAGATTTCTTTCCCATCATAAATATATTTCCATTTTTATGAAAACTAGCAATGATGTTTAGTCATTTAAATTTGAATAAATTCTATTTTACATAATAAAATAATAAATTCTAGCATTATCATTACATTATCTATATATTCCCTTTGTAAAGGAGTCATATGTGAACAATAAGTTGATGGCTTTATCCTATTTGACTATGTAAAGCCCGTAATAATTATCATACTTAGAATATTTATGGAGTATACACGCAAAAGCACTCATATCCATAACATAAAGAAGAGAGGCTAAAGAACACTCTTTCCAAACATATATATGTAAACTGAACTAGGGATAGGGATGCAATCTTATCATTAATTACAAATTTTGACAATAAAATCAACGAATATTAAAATAATTTAATTTATACATTTAAATTTAATTATCAAAGAGTTGTTCTAATACTTTAATTATCAAAGTGTTGTCCTAATACTAGGATGTAGATTAGTTCAAATTCAAAAACGTTAGACTTCACTAATTGAAATGGATATAATGTAAAGGATGTTGTTCGATGTACGAAACCAATATTTTAATCAAATGATATTACTTTATAGGTTTAAAAATGTAGATTTTCAAAATAAAAATCCAAGTTTAAATATACCAAAATATGATGTAATACGACAATGCGGGTTGATAATAGTGTATTCATGGTATCATAGGGGTTTCAATTAGAATTATCACATACACTTATTATGATAATAAACTTAAGATATATTTTATTTTTTATTTTAAATAATTTGCGGGATGATAATAGTGTATTCATGGTATCATAAGGTTTCAATTAGAACTATCACATAAACTTATTATGATAATAAATTTAAGATTTATTTTATTTTTTTATTTTAAATAATTTTTTAAGAATATATATTTAGAATATATATTATTGTATGTATAAGTGATCCATATACTCATAATGATTTTATATATAACCTAATAATAATTTAAATAATATATTTTATAAATAAAAGACAAATATGGATTTTAATATTATATATAATTATGTTCTCCAAAATATTGGTATGTTCTTCTACCTATAGTTTGTGCACGTCTATGTTCGGTACCTACATTTTAAAAGTTATTAATGTGTACTATATACTCATACCATGAGGTCATATAATCTTGTACATTCAAAAATTAAAATATATAAAAAATTAATTGTTAAATTTGAAATATAGAATATTTATTTGAGTTTATCCTTAAATTTGATATTATTTTTATTAGTAAAGTATAATATGAGTAGTTTAGTAATGAAGTCTTTGGAATTGTAAATAGAAGTTTATGTTTAAATCTTGTAAAGTTAAAATTGTATAGTATGTGAAATATAATTGTATAATTATATATTAAATAAACAACATCCTTATAAATATCATCTTATATAATATTATAAATAATAAATAAATAATTATGTATATTTAAGATAAAGTTAATAAATAAAAAAAACTTGAATGTAAGTCAACATATAACCATGTTTCACGGTACACCCATATGGTGTCTAGGCAATGCATTTATCCAAGGGTAATAAAATTTATAGTGATAATTAGAATTAAACTTTGAAATTAATAAAATATAATAAAAAAATAATTATTAAAATGTTTTTTTATGATTATGTTTAAATATTAAAAATATATATATTTAAAAATTATATATAATTTAAATATATTTAAAAAATAAAATTCAAATAATAAAATGTCGGTTTCTCATTTACATTCAATAATAATTTTTTTTTAACACATATTATAAGAAAATAGGCTTAAATATATTTTTATAAATGATCTTTGATCTTTATAATCACTTATTTTTTTTTTAATTATTTTAATTTAATAAATAATAGGGTTAAGTTTACGGAACTATATATTGGCATCTTTTTTTTAAAATAGTTCATAGTCCATAAGTTATTATAATTACTAGTAAATCATTTAAAAATAACAATAATAACTTTTTTAAAAATATTAAAAATTAATAAAAATTTATAAATAACTTAAAAGAGTCATTTAAAAAAATAATTATGTTTTTATTTAAAATATATTAGTAAAATTAAAATAAAGATAAAATATTTTTATAATTAAAAAATTATAAGTTATATGAAAATAATTTTATAAAAAAATTATTTAATATATGTTTATTTAAGTAAATTTTAGTTTAACTTTGTTTTTATTAAAATTTAACTTTATTTAAAAATTTTATAACTTTACTATTGATCAAAAGAAAAGAAAAAATCTTTGTGGGACAATTCAAAGGTTTGAGCTTTGGCTTTTTTTTGAGAGAGAGATTCTAGGTTAGAATCACCATCACATGTGTATTGACTGTATTAATCCCCTATTGATAAGTTTAATTTTTTTTAGTAATACTTCTTATACACATCGACCATGGGGATTGAACCTGGGTTGCATTACATCTACCATGGGAATTGAACCCAGGTCACATCACCAATAATGCAAGTGGCATCCTTGCCAGTAGACCACACACAAGGATTTAGCTTTCAACTTTAAGAAGGATCATGATTAAAATGAAAATTCTCAATATTAAATATATGTCATAAAAAATTTCACATTACCCAAATTAAAAAAAAAATTATAATTAAAAATATATATTATTTTAAAGTTAAAGGATTGCAGGGGTTTTAAGGATCCAAAACAAAAAGCCATACTTGCTATGAACAAAGAAGATTATCAATAAAGAACGCTACCTTGAGCTTAAAACAAAAACAAAAAAAAAAGTAAACCAAATAAAACAACCTCAGGCATTAAAAATAAATAAAAATAACACTGCCTAAGAAGATCAGCCAGCATAGCAAAAAGAAATAAGCTCCACTCAATCATAGCCGACTTTATAAAGGATTCCGTTATAAAAAGCAGAAGAGTGAAAGCAAAGCCAACGTTAGCTATTTCGAATAATGGAATGTGACAGCAGTTGTATCACCAACGTTACTTTAAAGAAAAATAATGTGAAATGCACATGGGCGGGCCGAACTCATATCGTACAAAACCATAGTATGTATCCCACCGCAACCCCACAAATCATAATGGGTCTCCATAATGATATAGCTTTTGAACATAATGATGTAACCCACGCCAGAAGAAAAGTATAACGCACCGCGCTTTTCTAATTCTATATCAAACAGGGGCGCTCTGCTGGACTGCATTCTCCGCAATCTTAGTCCAGGAAAAATAGCAGCCATGGAGGAAAAAGTATCGTCTGGTAGGCCGACTAGTTCATTGGTAGGATATGTTACGCCTTCATCAGCCAAGAGGAATCCTATCACTATGAATTCTGAAGAAGAGGAGCTGGAAGGCAACGGTTTGGAAGACCATGAAGTTTTTGCCTTGCTCACGGAAAAAATAGACGAGTTTTTATTCGAGGCCAGACACCAGGTCTAATTTACGCGTTTATAATTACAGTTACCATTTGCTCTTTTATTTTTTTCGATTTTGATCGACATACTCTACAAATAAATATATTTAATTACCTTTTCGCAGATGAGGTGGTCAAGCAAGTTGGGTTCGATTGCTTCCGGCATGTCTATTTCCGCCGGCTTCGTTAAATCTTTGTCGCCCGGTGCCAGGACTGCTTATGAGATGGTAATAGGTGCAGAGTTATTATTAATTTTAATTGGTCATACGATTGAAACAAAACCATGGTGTTCTCTTGCATTCATTGTTATACATAATTTAAACTTAGTTTTAATCCTACTTTATAATAGTCTATACTTTTAGAAATTTAATGAAAAACCCTTAATCTTTTAGTTAATGGCAATATTTATAGCGCAAAACTAACCAATTTCGTTGTTTTCCTCAGTTGGTATCAACCAAGTTCCTTGATATGACGACCACAGCAGAAGGCATACTTCGAGTAATAAGGAAAGTTCACTGGGTCGCCGCAGGCCAATTGGTTGCAGCAGCGATCATACACACCATTCAAAAATCAGAACGCATCGATAGAGACTGCGTAGACTTACTCCAATCAATTAACACAGCAAGCAAATCTCTTAAAAAGCTTAGAATGCCGTATATTTCGGAGGAAGTGCGATCCACGGTAACGGAAGCCAGAAACCTAATGGCTAAAAGCGCCGCCTGTTGTTTCTATATCCTCAGTTCCAACCGATACCACATGTAAGTCTCGCCTCTGCATATGTTAGTAGAAGTAAAATGAAGTCGTTACCATTTTAATAGTTGACATTAACGCTGTGCTGTAATAAATGGAACAATATCTGCAGGCTGTTTTTTTCCTCAGAAAACGACAACCAGATTGCAAGGTCTAGGGATCAGTTAGAAATGTTGCAGAGGCAACTGCAGACGCAGCTTTTGGTCGATATTTATTCTCAGAGGTATGACATGAGCGGCGGCTGTCATTGCACCAGAACATCGAGAATAGATGAAACTAGTAAATTTTCTTTCATACCTCTCAGAATTTTCTGGGCCGCCGCAGGCCTGTTGGTTGCAGCAGCGATCATACTCACCATTCTAAAAGCAGGACGCATTGATAGAGACTGCCTAGAATTAGGCCAATCAATTAATACAGTAAGCAAATCTCTTAAAAAGCTTAGCATGCCGTATATTCCGGAGGAAGTGCGATCCACAGCAACGGAAGCCAGAAACCTAATGGCTAAAAGCGCCGCCTGTTGTTTCTGTACCCTCAGTTCCAAACGATACCACATGTAAGTCTCGCGTTTGCATATGTTGGTAGAAGTAAAAAGAAGTCGTTATCATTTTAATAGGTGAAATTCACTCTGTGCTGTAATAAATGGAACAATATCTAGAGGCTGCTTTTTTCCTCAAAACACGAGGAGGAGATTGCAAGGTGTGGGAATCAGTTAGAAAGGTTGGAGCGGCAACTGCAGACGCAGCTTTTGGTCGATATTTATTCTGAAAGGTATGCCATGAGCGGCGCCTCTCTTCGCACCATAACAGCGAGAACAGGTAAAACTAGTAAATTTCTGTCACGATTTGTTTTTTCATTTTGGAAGGTAAAATTTGTGTCACGCTAATTTTTTTTTTTTGTTTTGTTTTTTTTGAACGGAGAAAAGACCCGCAACCAGCGGGAGGCTCAGGTACTGCATTCCGATGCCTGCTTGATATTTATATAATCACTTTTTAGCGGGTAAAGTTTTGGTCACATTAGTTTTTTAATTCTAGGGGAAAAAGGAAACCCTGACCAGCATGGCCGCAGCTCCTGTGGCACCAGCACAGCGAAAAGAGGTTAAACTAGTAAATTTTCTGTCGTAATTTGTTTTTTTTCTTTTGTGAAGGTAAATTTTGTGTCACATAATTTTTTTTTTTTTGTTTTTTTATAAAGGGGAAAAGAGCAGCAAGTGAGGGAAGTCACAGGTACTGCAGCCTAATGCCTGCATGATATTTCTACAATCAAATTTTAGAGGGTAAATTTTTGGTCACAATAGTCTTCTTTCTTTTTTGGTTTTTTTACAGGGGGAGAAGGGCAGCAAAAGCTGGAAGACACAGGTGCTGCAGGTACTGCATCCCGATGCCTGTTTGATACTTCTATAATTATTTTGTAGCTATTGTTCCCTATTTCTAAACTCTTGTAATGGCACCCCGTGTGTTTAAACTTTATACATTTTCCCCCGATTTAACATCAGCCAACAACCGAAAACAAATGAGTTTCTAAAAAATTGAGGTAAAACACGCATGCAATTTCATTTTTCACTCGTCGTTTAGACATAAAACTCATGGGCGCTTATGTGGGAAACGTTAATGTTTCCTTCTAGGTTACAAGTTTCACCTTCCTTTGTGAATAAGCTGTGTATGCAATGCTTCTTCAATTCTTCAATGTATCTTTGCACCGCTCTTATTATCAATGCAATACGGCCAACTTTTTGCTTAAACTGAGTTAGTTCCAGTTGGAGTAGAGAGCAGCGCCTTTGGAGTCTTGGAGCTAGGATTCGACAACGATCTTGAAGGCTTCAAGCAATGCTATGGGGGAGTTTGAAGTACTCCAACGATGCTCATAGGTCCAATGTAATATTTTGTGCCTTCGTTTTCAACTTGTTATGAAATCCTTTTTCAGATAATGTTGCCCTTGAATATAACGCTCCTCCTTTCTTTGTATTTTCTTTGTATTGTGCTTTGTTTACTTGCAGGTTCGGCTATTCAAATGGTAGAAGATATGAGCCTTTTTAGAGGCTCTATTCCCTTGCATGGAGTGTGCTATTATATGGCTTCCTTGGGCTGTTTTACCTTGAGAAGATTGTGCTGTGAGGCACTCAAAAGCCTGCCCTTTTCCCTGCGTATGATACATTATAAATGCAAAAGACTTTGTATAATAAATACCTTTTTTGCACCTCTCTTTTGCAATCTGGTTGGTTTAGCTTCCTTGCAGGTAATGGCAGATTTTGAGGTTGTCTCCTTGATTAGACACCTCTCTGCTTTTGTTTGGATATTTTGCTTAACCATATAGATAGAATCTTTTTTAAAGAAGAATTTTTGCATTTTTTTATTTTTTATTTCAAATAACCTTTAGTGCACTTTGAATTTTGAAACTCAACAAGTCTCAATTTGAATCTTCTATTTCTGATTTTAATGGTGGCTTTCTTTTTTTTAGAAGAATTTTTGCAATTTTTTTTTTTTTTTTTGTAAATAATCTTTAGTGCACTTTGAATTTTGAAACTCAACAAGTCTCGATTTGAACCTTCTATTTCTAATTTTAATGGTCGCTTTCTTCTCCATTCCTATGAGGAATATGATCTGATTTTGGTGGCTTCTTTGGGCCACAAAATGTTGTAGGTTCTATGCACCAAATAATGTCTCTAGACACTTTGATTAATCTGCTGGTTTTTGTGCTCTTAATCTTTAACAATCAACAAACACAAACTAATCTTTTTGAGAGTAACTAGTTAAAAATAACTAGTATAGTTCTAATGGATTAATAATGCACTTAATAGTAACAATAATCTCATCTTATTGCTCCTATAAATAAAATATCAAAATAATTTCAAATGCACTTAATATTCTATGCAACTTTTAAGAGTAATCTGTAACGAACCCTTAATAAGTATTCTGCAAATTATTTCTACAATCAATATTGTAGGATATAGTATTCTTGCTTTCTAGATTGCAAATAGTTAGATGATAATTTTATTTTATTTTTGAAATATCCAACTCATATTTAATGTGCAAATAATACTTAAAATAAATTCTCTTTTTACACTTTCTTAATGGAACATATTCTTCTACAACTTTTAATTTGCATATGGTGCCTTAATGCAATTTGATAATAATCTAATTTGAGGCGTAATCAATAAACTTAATTGCACCCAAGTTGCTTATATTTTTTATGGCTTTTGTAGATGATGATCTTGGTGTTTTTGATTCACCAAGTTGTTGCCTTGTAGTAGATGGATGAATTTACAGCTTTCTTCTTGGCTATCTAGAATAGCTTCTTGCTTCACCAAACTATAGCTTTGAACTTTCTATCTTGATCCTTCTAGTGATATTATACTTTCTATTGTAGACTCAAATAACTCCTTTCTCTAAACTATGCATTCTTGCTGTGAGAGGCAATCTCCAAATCTCCTAAATTTGGTAGGCTTCTTCTATCTGAATATTTCTTCAATCTGCTTGTCAAATTTTGACTTCAAATAGGATCTTCTTCTTCTAAAGATTTTATTTTTCTTGAGGTCTTCACTAGATTCTTCTTCTAGGATTTGACACTCCTTGCCAAATTCTTCTTCTTTTGGCCTTGTTTTGCGATGATGAAAATTGTCTCAAGTCCTTCACTATTAGGAGATTTCTCTTTGGTAGTGGATTTCTCCAACAAGTTCACCTAGGAACTCTTTTGATGATGTTTTACGAGCTATGCAATAACTCTCTCCAAGCCTTCTTCTTTTAACTCCTTAAGACCTTTTCAAGGTCTTGTATCTTACAACTTCTCTGATCTTCCAAGTTAGACCTTTTTTTCAACCTTCTAATTTTGTAAGTGTTGGTGATGAGATCTTATTTTTTGTATCTCTAATTGAGATCTTCCTTCTCTTTCTTCCAAGAATAATTTTTTTTAATGATATCTACTTTGGATATCTTTAGCTTCTCCTAAAATAACTCTTTAATCAGTAAATTAAATCACCAATCTCATATTTCTTGGACTCTTCTCTGAAGTCTTCTTCAAAAACATCTTTCTTGAGTTTTCTTTTGAATCAGGAATTTTTCATCCGAATCAAGAATTTTTTCTGGAATTTTCTTTAGAGATCTCTTCTTTGGAGTCTTCTTCTACATCAGGAAATTTTCTTCAAAAAATCTTCTTTGGAGTTTACTTCTGACTCAAAAATTCTTCTTCTAAATCAGGAATTCTTCCCTAAAGTTTTCTTTAGTATTAAATCTTGTATGACCTTCTTCTTGATCAAGGCTTCCATGACCTTTTTTTCTTCTACAATATGTATTTATTAATGTTCAATGGATATCACCAATCTCCTATCCCCTCCTTGACTCAACTTTTGGAGTCTTTTCTTCCTTGAGTCTGCTATAAGGCTACTATGACCTTTTCTTTACTTTTGCATTTTGTAAAATTACAACCCTTCTAATGGGACCTTCTTCGAGGTCTTTGAAATATTTAGTTTTCTTTCTTTTTGTAAGCATCAGAATGATTTTAAGAAGATATTCTTCCTAATTCTCTTGTAGGAAGCTTCCCAACGTTTTCATGAAACTTTTTTTCTAGCAACAAGTTGTTAGAAACTAGAATTGAAGAATTTGTAATTCTAGAGATAATAATATTCACTAGTTGATTTGTCAATATAGTGGCTTGAATGTTGAGTCCTAGTCTTCATGAGTTTTTCTGAAACTCTATGGAAAGACTCTAGCCAATTATAATGTCAATATTTTTGCAACTGAGATTTATTTCAGTCCTCACTTTTATAATCTTATTGACTACTATGGGTATTTCTATCAATTGATTTCCAATGATAACTTCTGCATGGAATGATGCACAATAATAGATATAGTTGACGAATATACAGGTCAACAATAATAATGGTGACTCTTCCTATTCCTCTTGACCTACTAGACTTATCTTATGATGGATGTAGGTCCTCATATCTCCAACTCACCTTTTGGTTCTTATTCATAATCACCATACATTTGGAGCTTCTCCAATATTGAAACAACTTGCTCCAACTCTTGGAATTGACTTCTTGGTAACCTCTTTTGAAATTTATTGTCCATTATTTGGTTGGATGGATGTTCTTTGAGCACTATCTTTCCTTTATTTGTATTCTTGGTGGGAGTCATAGATGAGTTGCTTATGCTTGAACTTGGTGTAGTATCCTTTGAACTTGTTTATGGGTAGTTAGGTGGGCTTACAGGTGTAAAGAGAATATTTGAATGTTGTTCCCCAATAGGATTATCTTCTTGAACATCAAATATTTTGGTTTATTTTTTATGATTGTATACTTCCACTTCATCAAAAATTACATCTCTATAAACTACAAACTTGTCAGTTTCAAGATTATATAGTCTATATGCCTTACTTATTTTAGAATATCCCACAATAATGTATGGCTTATTTTTGGGGTCCAAATTCTCTCACTTCATCATTCACATATGCCTATGCAATATAATCAAAAAAATATTAAATTATCTATAGTGGATTTTGTGCCATACAATGTTTCATGTGGAGTATTCTTGTGTAGTGCTCTTGTCGAGCATCTATTGATAATGTAAATTGTTGTATCAACTACATAATACCAATAATAATTGCTCAAAACTTTTATCTTCAACATGCTTCTTGCTATTTATACAATGGTTCCATTTTTTCTCTTATCTATCCCATTTTATTATGGTATATATGTGGTAGTGAGCTACCTTTTGATGTCATATTGTTTACAAAATTCATTGAAATTATTTGAATAAAATTCTCTTTCATGGTAAATTCTCAAACACTTTATTTTATATCTGCTTTCATTCTCAACCAAATCTTTGAAAATATTGAACATGCCAAAAGCTTCATCATTATGTTTCCTAAAATACACCCAACACTTTATTGAAAAATCATCAATAAATATGAGAAAATATGAATACTTACCTAACTTTGTGTTCGCATAGTTCCAAAAATATCAAAATATACAAGTTGGAGCTTGTACGAGGCCTTTCATGATTTTCCATTTGGAAAATCCTTAGTTGCATGCTTTCCAATCACACATGTCTTGTGAAGACAAAAATTCTAGAATTTTAAAATTCAAGTGTCCAAATATGAGATGCCAAAGCCAATTCTTATCTACAAGTGCCATGTGTGTCATGTTAACACTCCCTTTACCTTCAAAATTCAAAGGAAAAATATGGTTCTTTTTCATATGAACAATGGTGAACATATGGTTCCTATTATTCTTATAAATGATACATTAATTGTTATCAAACATAACTTTATAGTTATTTTCTACAAGTTGTCCAAAATTCAACAAATGATTCATCAAATTGGGAGCATAGTAGATATCATAATTTTTCTTTGTACCTTCTTTAGAACCAATATCCATGGTGAATTTTGTAGCCACATCCAAAGCATTATTATTCCCAAGAATGATCTTGATCTTGAAATTATCATTCACATCAACAAACAACTTTTTATTTCTAGTCATGTGATTAGAACAACCAGAATCTAGGTACCAAACTTCTTGACTAGTTTTTTCAGCCATGTCACTAATAAAAAATAAATTACCTTATTCAAATTCATACTCACATACATAGAGGGATCTTATATCTCTATTTTTGACCTTCAATCTATAATATCATGCATTGTATCTTATTTTATAATAATTGTAACATTCAACTCATTTTTTATCAGCCCTTCCATGTTCTCTTCTAGCATCAATAACTCATCATCATATTCCTCCTCTACCTCTTGAGTAATTCTGATTTCTTCCTCTTCCATGTGTTTGTATACTTGTGCTTGGACAAGTTTCATCATTCGTAAAATTGTCAATTTAGAATTAAAAGAACTTAGTTTATTTTCATTACTACTTTCTCTTAGTCTTTTCTCATGTGATATAAGAAAACCAACAAGACTATCAAATTCAAGTGTAGATAAATCTTTACTCTCCTAAAAAATTATTGCAACATGATTCTATATAGGGCTAAGATATCTGAATACCTTCTTCACAACTACCTCATTTTTAAAGGTCTCTAAAAGGGTGGCCTTATTGTTCACCATGTCCTTCACTCTAACAAAATAATCAATCACACTTTTATCTTATTTCATATACAAATTATCAAACTCTTTCTTAATTTTTTCAAATTTACATTCTTACTTGGTCACATCCTTAGTAAACCTCCTTGGCTAATGTTCTAGCAACAATACATAGAAATAAAATCTTATCAAGAGCAGATTGAATATGGTAGAGGGCTAATGAATTCTTCTTCTTTGTTTTCCTTTTTGTTCTCATATCATTTCCTTGTAATGTATTCCAATTAGGTGGTTCTTCATAACCACTCTCCACTACTTCTCAAATATCTTTTTTATTTAATAATATTCTCATTATTATGCTCCAATAATAATAATATTACCTATTACATTATAGAATGGGTAATAAGCTATTGAAGTTGGCCATTAGACTCGAGAAGCAACAAATAAAGTTTTTTCCTCAATGAACTTGTCTAAGAAATTAATCAATTGTTAGACTGACCATAAACCCAAAATCCAATCAATAATTGATACCAAATGAAGTAAATGATCCAAAAAACAAATAGCACCAAAGTGCGATAAAAACACATCGGTTACAATAGAGTGCCAAAATTACAATAAAGCATGACAGTCTAAATTTAATGAACCAAAATTATTTAGAAATTGATGAAAATTTAGGAGCTAATTATGTTCAATAATAGCTTTACAATGGTGTCTCACACATGAAAAATGGATTTGTAAAAGAAAATTTGGAAGCTCTAAAAATTTACTATGGTTTTCAAAAAATAGGTACAATAAGCATAATTTTCACAAAATGAATGGAATTGAATGTTGTTTTTCATTCCAAATACACTCAAAATTATTACCAAACTTTCTCCACAATATCCTACAACTATATTACTTCACTATACATTTAAAAGAGATAAAATTATGTTACAACACTTCATTTCACATTCTAGGAAGTCCAACAGTCATGGTGACTCTTGAAGGCCTCTAAAAATATTTTGGCTTCTTCAAATTCATAGAAAAATTTTTAGTTTTCTCTTTATTAGTCAGCATTAATACCCAAAAAAATCAACCTTTTATATGAATGGATGAAGGAAGGTATGTTGTTTAGAAAATAAAAATGGATATTGTAGAAGCTCTAGTGTTGATCAATCTAGATTTTGGAAAATATTTTATCATTTATTAATATGTATGAGAACATAGTGTTGAGTAATATTACATTATTTGGTACCTGCAAATGTACCCCCATGGTACATGTATGGTACAAATGGAAATATGTAGTCGATTAGGTTGAGTCTATAGTTTAGGTGAATGAATTATATTATCCCTTTTATGTAACTATCAATGTGTAGGACATGCAAAAATTTCATGTATGTTTAGAGTGCAAGTGTGTATTGAGAGAATGTGCACAAGTGTCATGTATATAAGTGTGAAAATATGTAAATATAGGATGTGCAAAATTTTATTTTAGTAGGAGTGCATGCAAAAGAGTAAGTATCATGAATAAGTGTGCAAGTATCATAGTTTCAAGTATGAATGTAATAAGAGAGTGAAGAGTCTAGTATACAAGTGACAAGATGAAAATACAAAGGTCATGGGAGTTGCAATTGAAGAGCAATAGTCAAGTATGTGAAGAGTCACATTATTATTATGGAGATAAATATCTATACAATACAACATGAAAAAATACAAAAAAGGAGGTGTGAAATAAGCATTGATAATAGAGCTTGTATATAGATTTTGATCAATTAATATTGTGCATTTTCTTCATGCTTTATCATGAATGATTGTAACCATTTTTCATTTATATTTGATATTATAAGTGAATGTTATTTTATTATGATACTGGCATAGATATATATTTAATTTCTCACATATATTATTCTACTATTGAATATTAATATTTAGACCTTTAATATTGTGGCTTCTTTATATTGGTACCTATGATATTTTGAGATAGTTAAGCTTGAATTCCAATAATGCTATTGAATCCACCATTTAACTATATCCATTTTTGATAGAGTTATATTAATATGTCCACTTTGAAAGTAGTGAAGACTTGGACTCTATTTTTTAAAAAATGTTTAATTAAGTAGAGATTGAGGGGATAAGATTAAGTCACCTTCATTTGAATGCTAGAGTCTTTCAACTTCATTGAAGTAAAACTAGTGAAGACTAGAACTCAACTAATTTGATTGAGAGCCAGCTTAGGAGAAAATTGTATATTGATAGAGAGCCAAATCAAGAGAAAGTTAGACATTGATAGAGAGATCCAAATCAAAAGAAAGCTGTATATTGATAGAGAGAACCAACTCAAGAGAATGTTGGTCATTTAGGGATATTCATAATTATCCTTATATTGATATTGGGTTCTCTAGAAAATAGGAGAATCATATTAAATTCTTAGGTGTGACGTTAGACATTGGAGATAGATTCTAGATATTGGATATCAAATATTGGAGAAGATTTTAGAGATTATAGATAGATTTGATATATTGGAGACCATGTATTAGAGATAGTTTCTAGAGATTGAATATTTCAAAGATTGGATACAAAAGATAAAGAAGCATCAAATATTCATATAGATATAGAGAAGGATTCTAGCTTCCTATGTATGTATATTGAATAGTAGTATACAGATATAAGGTTTATATAGAGAAGTAAAAATAATAATCCTCCAAAGATAAGAATAGATAAAGGCATATAAAATTTCTGGTTATTCAAAATACAAAAAACATTAGGCTAACTACAACAATATTAGTCTTGGCCTTAAATTATATTATAATGTAGTATAGTATCTCATAGAAGACTGAAAGCAAGAAATATTAAGGTATATTAAGTGGACCTATTATCCAAAAATAGGAATAAAAAAAATCCTAAGTGGTCAGTATAGAGAAAGAACCCTAAGTGGCAAGTATAAAAGAAGAGGCCTAAGCGACTAGCATAGAATAAGATGCCTAGGTGGCTAGCATAGTTGAAATATGCTTAAGTAATCAATATAGAGAAAGAGGCCTAAGAAGTTAAAATAAAGGAAGAGGTCTAAGCATCTAGTATAGATGAAGATATCTAAGTGACCAACATAAAGGAGGAGGTCTAGATGACTAGTATAAAGGAAGAGATCTAAGAGACTAGAATACACAAGGTAGACCATAATTCTATGTGGCCAACATAGAGAATACAAAGCAACCAAAAATCAGCATAGGGTGGAATAAGAGAGCTAAAGCAAAAATTAAACAATAACCAATCCATGGAAAAATAAGAAACCAAATAGCACAAAGAAGACTAATTTTGTGGATAAAATAGTACCATAAGAGCGTTATCCTAAGGAAAAATAATTTTTTGAGGAAAATCATGTGTTTTAGAATAACAAACACATTAAAACTAGCACATTAGAGATATTTTAGTGAATAAAAAATGTAAAGCATCAAGCATATGCCTCACAATAAATATACTCTAACAAACAACAGACGTAGAGCACCAAGCATGTATCATTGTGAAGATATACAAAAGAAAATTAGAAGTAGAGCACCAAGCACGTGTCTCATAGCAAAGATATACCAAGTAACATAGGTAGAGAGTACTAATTGAGTACCTTACAACAAATATATCCAAATTTAAAGAAGTAGAAGAAAGCACCAATCAAGAGAGGTAGCTAATAGAATATGTAACCATAATCATCTACCCCATAAACAAGAAGTGAGAGCCTAAATCTAGAAAATGAAATGTATTCTAATATGAGCATATCTTTCAAGTATAAGCGTAGAAGGAAGTAGCATCCATACATTATGCATCAGGTGCATGTTTGTTGAATGTAACAAAAGAGAAGGTACATTGAATTACCTTTCGTTCACTATTTGGAGGGAAAGTAAATTATTTAAGTTTTAAACTTTATTAATTAGGAAGTTATAAGGTTTACTACTATATTAAATTTTTGGAATTCAAAATTTTAGTATTTTTATATAAAAAAAAAAATTAAGTTATTTAAGTTATGGAGTGATAAGGATTTTAACTAGAATTTAAATATTTGAAATAAATTTTTAAATATTTAAAGTCTTTCGAGTGATTTTAGAAGATTGAACATTTGAAGTCGTTGAATTTAAAGTTTCTTGAAGGTATTGAAGATTTAAAAATTTTAAATTTGAAGAAATTTGGTTTGAATCAAATTGAAGTTTTATGAAGGTTTTAAAATTTTGAATTTATGAAATTTTGAATTTTTGAAATTTTGAAATTTGAAAATTTGAAATTTTAAATTAGTAGGGAGTTAAAATCATTTCTACATAAAAAGTTTAGAATTTTCAAAATTTATATTTGATTTATTTCCCAATTTCAAATATATGAAGTTTTCTACTTCAAAGGATTTCAAAATTTGAATGAGTTTCATTATGTCAAATAATAAAATATTCCTTTCTAAATCTCAGATTTTGAAAGGTCCAAATTTTGTATCATGGAAGAAAAAAGTGAAATCAATCCTTATTGTAAAAAATTATGGGATATAGTAAATGGAATAAAGGAAAAACCTTGTGAGGATGAAAGAGAAATACAAAAAAATTAAGTGATGCAAAAGCACTCATGTTAATTATATTTGGCATAGTTGATGAAATACAACCATATTTTAGCGGAGCATAAACTTCTATAGATGCATGGAATATATTATGCAAAATATTTGAAGGGAAAAATAAAGCAACAATTATAAATTTACAATCTCAATTATACTCCTTAAAGGTTAATAGTGGAGAAAGTATAGAACTCTTTCTTTGAAAAGTAGTAGATATAAAAGAAAAACTATTAACTCTAGGAGAAAAAATAGAAGATAAATTTCTTGCTCATGTAATACTAAGGGCACTTCAAAAAATTTATAAACATTTTGTTACTTCTTTACAAGTTCTAAGTAAGGAGACTACATTTGATGACTTCGTCAATATTCTTCAGGAATATCGAGTATAGAATTTAGTCAAAGATGAAATGACTAGTAATGCCTTAGTATCTAAATAAAATACACCAAGTTTTATTAATACAACATTAAGGTATAGATCTAAATGGAATTCAGGATTCTATCATATATGTAAGAGAAAGGGTCATAGTACAAAATTTTGTAGATATAATCAAGAAAATCAGAATCAAGCAAATCAGATGAATATGAATCAAGGAAGTCAAATGAATAAACCAATTCAACAAAGACAATATCAATCTTAGCATTTATATAATTCTCAATGAAAACAATAATTTTAATATTAATATCAACAACATCAATATCATCCAAAGTACCAATATGGTTTTCAATAACAACCTCAACTAAAATTTAGAGAATAAAATAAAAAAGGAAACTTAGTTCAATTTATTCATGAAATTAAATAATTAGAAGAAACATCTAAAGGAAATGAATTCAAAGCTCTTATAGTAAAACTCTTGATCAATGAAGATGTTCATTTTTTATAGAAATATAAAGATACTAATGTCACAAATATTATATAACATTAGGATACATGAGGAGAGACTATAGAAATATGACATGGTAATATTAATACCAAACCTAAAATAAATAGATTAAATAAGCATAGGAAGATCATGAAAGTAAAAAAGAAGACATCTAAAAGATATACAATTCAAAAGCAAGTGTCAAAAAAATAACCTTAAGATAAAAATAGATCTTAAGTAGGATGTTCATGAACAATGCAAGGTCACATGAAGATTGAAGATAAATATGAAGACCAATATTGAAGACTAAAGTCTTCAATAACCAAATAATGTAATACATGGGGGTGTTGAGAAATATTACATTATTTGGTACATGAAAATGTAACCCCATGGTACCTTCATGGTACAAATGTAAATATGTAATAGATTAGGTTGAGTTTATAGTTTAGGTGAATTATTTATATTTCCCCATTCATGTAAGTGTCAATGTGTGAGAAATGCACAAGTTTCATGTAGGTTAGAGTGCTAGTGTGTATTGAGAGAATGTGCACATGTATCTTATACTAGGAGTGCATGTAGAATAGTAAATGTCATGTAGAAGTGTACAGTTGTCATAGGTTCAAGTATGCATGTACGAAAAGAGTGAAAATTCTAGTATACAAGTGGCAAGATGACAATCTAAAGGTTATGGAAGTTTTAATATGGAGAGCAATAGTCAAGTATGTGAAGATAAATAGGAAGACCAAGATTTTAGAATAAAGTCTTCAATAACCAAATAATGTAATACAGGGGGCTATTGTTGGAAATATGAGTTTTTTTATGTTGTCATTGATGTCACATGGATTATTGATGTCACATTGAGTTTTGGTGATAAAAGCACTTCATAGATAATCATCTATGATATTTTGGAGAGTGTGGATATATATAGGGTTTTTATGAAAACCAAGGCAGGGAAAATAAAAGGTTTTATTTAAAACCATGGTGGGCTTATGTGGAAAGGGATTTTCTTAAAAGCCAAGGTGGACTTTTGTTTCATCAAAAAAGGACCTCCGGTGATGAACATATTAAAGTTTAAAGTTTAAGTTTAAATTAATGGACGGCCGACCTATGTGCAATTAATGGAGTTTGGCATATATATATGTAAAGGTTTCAATTTATTTCGAAAAGTGGGCATATTATATATCGTCTAAAAGCTTATTTTGAGGGCTATTTGACTAACTTATCTAGAAGGAGAAATAAAGTGTGTGTAAAGATATATTTCTAATTTTGCAAAGGGGTTCCAAAAGTGAAGTTTACCTTGTTATTTTTCAAGAGGATTGATTATTTCATGAGGTGACAAGGTATGCAATATTGTGATTTATTTTATTTTATGGTATAAGTGGTTTTGGGAGTGAAAGTTTATGCAATGTTTTGATTTATTTTATTTTATGGTACAAGCGGTTTTAGGAGAGATAAGGAAGTTGTGCAATTAAAGGCCTTGGTGATGATTATTGAAAAGTGGAGTAATGTTGATTATTTTGTGATCTACTAACCCTTGTGAAGATTGGCAAAAGAATTTTGTGATTGTGGCAGATTTACAAAGAGGTTTTTTCATATTCATAAAAGGTATGGGCACATTATCCTATTGATTGTTTATGGTGGTTGATTTTTGAAATATCATTGGAGGGAAAAGGATTTTTTGTGGTTTTCTTTTTGAAAGTGGTTGGTTGAATGCTTCAAGGTTTTTCGAATTTGAGAGTTGAGTTTAAACCTTCTTTTATAAGCATAGTTGTTGAATCCCATTGGTTGTGAAATAAATTGAGTTAAAAAAGAACATGAGTATCATTGTTATGTGAGATTTGTGGTTGAGCATTGTTGGAAACATTTGAGTTGGTTGATACATACTTGGACTAGGATTGTGTGAGAGAGAGTTATCCCTTGTGATGATTGGTTGAGTTGAGTTAATTGAGCCTAGTCAAGTGATGTGTGAAGTGATGGTTCAAGTTCTATAAAATAAACTATTCCATCATTCTATGTTGAGTTGAGATTGAGGTTAGAATATATTGAGTCTCTGACAATTCTCTGTATGGTTCTATAATACTTGAATTGAGTTGAGAGTGAAATTAGAACATATTGAGTCTCTGACAATTATCTTTATGCTTCTATGAGATTGACTTGAGTTGAGTTGAGATTTATTTGAGTTGAGTTGAGTTGAGATTGATTTGGGTTGAGAGTGAGATTATAATATATTGAGTCTCTAACAATTCTCTTTATTCTTATATGAAGTTAATTTGAGTTGACATTGCCACTCATTTTTTAGTTCATTTTGAGTACTACTTGAGCATGATTGATTGAGCCTTTGATAAGGCCTTTGGGATAAATTTATGGATAGTTTTGGGCAAGTTCTTGGTGAGCTTGCTAGAGTAGTTTTGGGTAAGTTCTTGGTGATCTTGCTAGAGAATATTTGGGTAAGTTCTTGGTGAGCTTGCTAGAGCATATTTGGGCATGTTCTTGGTGATCTTGCTAGAGCAGATTTGGACAAGTTTTATGTGAGCTTTTTATTCATCATTTGACAAGTTTTGTGTGAGATTGTTAAGCAGGTTCTGTGTGAGCCTATTGAGCAGGTTCTTAGTGAGCCTATTGAAAAAGCTTTGGAGGTGATATAGTACATATGATAGAGTCTCATTGGATAGAGATCTAGTAGCCAGCATAGTTGAATATATATCTGAGTGAGGATTATTCAAGTGGAGAGAGGTCCACCAGTCAGTTCAGTAGAGATATAGAGTCTTATAGAATATCACATAGTCAGAGCAAAAGGGGAAAGAGTTATCTAGTGGAAGAGATCCATGAACTTGAAATTAGGAGATCAACATCTCCTTTGGACAAAGATCCATAAAAAATATAATTGGGAGTTATTCCCAAAGATATTGATTGAGAAAGTTTTAGTAAAATATTTTCTCTATGGAGTACCTCACATTAGGGGAACCACGTTAAATATTATGTCTCAATTATGTGTGGTGACTTGCGCTCTTTCTTACTACTGCTATATGAGTTATTAATGCACACTGCTATATTTGGTTATTGCAATTAAGTACATTAATTGATATTGGTTTGGAAAGAAAGTAAAAAGTGGTCTTATACTGTTCACCCCCCCTCTTGATATAAGCTTGTGTCTTCAATTGGTATTAGAGTGTGTTCCTTTGAAAAGGCTAACAACTTGAGGGTAGATTATACAAAGAATATATATGGCTTCACAGAAAATATTATCTTCAAATAAGCTCCATTGTTTGATGGTAACAATTATGCTTTCTAGAGAATGAGAAAGAAGTACTACTTGATATCACAAGGATATGAGGTATGGCGGATGATTGAAAAAGAGTATAAGCTTGAAGGTGATCTCAAGAAAGACAAGACTACCAAGAAATTGGTTGAGATCAATGCAAGAGCAATGAATTATATTTTGAGTGGGCTATGTGAGACAGATTTTGCAGAGGTCATGGTATGTAATTTTGCTACTGATATGTGGACCAAGTTGAGGAATACTTATGAAGGATATTCCAAGGTAAAGTTGGCAAAACTAGAAAATCATAGACAAAGATTTGAGGAATTGAAAATGGAAGATTATGAAGATATTGCAAAGTTATTACTTCGATTTGATGAGATTACTAACACTATGAGAGGCCTAGATTTTGATATGAAAGAATAAAAAGTTACTCAAAAGGTTTTGAGATCACTTCCCATGAAATATGATGCAAAGGTTTCAACAATAGAAGAAACAATGGATATCAACAAGTTAACAATGGAAGAATTGCAAGGTACTCTCATAGCTTATGAGATGAGGGTAAGTAAGCATCAATATCCAATAAAAGATATTACTTTCAAGGCATCAAAAAAAGAGAAAGGGAAAGTTTTAGAAACAGATAGAATTTTAGAAAATGATGAGGAAGCTAACTTCATCAAAAGGAATAAGGACTCTAGGAATTTTAGAGATATAAGGAAATTTAGGTGCTACAAGTGTGGTGATCTTGGTCACTATGCATACAAGTGTCCACATGATGAAAACAACGATGATGAAAAATAGGGTCACATAAGAAAAGAAGATGGAAAACATAAGCATGGCAAAGATGTCAGATTCAAGCAAAATAGGTGTGAGAAGAAGAAAATATTTTGTAAGTTAAAGAAATATTACTACATTGTAGAAGCAAGTGATAGCTCAAATCATAGTGATAGAGACAATTCATATGATGAAAAGGAATAACATTTCTTCCTAGGAATAGAAGGTGAAAGAGAATAATATTTTGTGTGTGGTCAAAGAGATCACAAATAAAGATATTGCAATGGTTTGAATGATAGTGAATATGAGATGACACATCAAGGAAACATGCATGTTCAAAGAAATCTTGAGAGTTTTTTTGTTATAGAATATTATAATGATCTTAGTGATAATGAAGATGAAGAAGGGTTTTTCTATGGAATAAGAGAAGTAGAAGAATAACATTCACTCCAAACTATTGAAGTTAAAGAAGAGGATGTGCCTATTGAAGAAAGACATGAATATATTAGCATAGCCATTGAACAAGCAAATAGGTACAAGAAAGGTCTAAGGATACTAAAATGCTTCATATGTGGAGATTTTGGGCATATAGATGATGATTGCACATACTACAACAATTACAACAAGGAAAGTGTATTTGAAAAAGAAAGCAACAGTTCTAGTGATAATTCTAGTAGTAGTGAAAACAAAGAAGTATCATTTTTGGTAATAGAAAAGGAAGAGGATGAGCCAAGTAAAAAAAAATTGAAAATCAAAAGGTTAAAAGAAGAATACAAGAATCTTGAAAACAATATTTGAACATATATTAAAATTAGAGAAGAACTACTTCAAACAATCAGTAATCTCAGAGAAGAGCATCAAAATGCAAAAAAGATATAATAAAGGATGAATGAAGAACTAAGGGTAACAATGACAAGACATGATACATTAGATGAAAAGATTCAAAAAGGAAAGGAAGTTCTAAAATATGAAAGCAAGGAAGCACCTAAGATTTGTGAGGAAAGTTCCAAAGTTACTATGGCTTCAAATATTTAGTTTGGTTCTTTTTTTGAGATAGGTTAATAAAGCTCAAAGGGAAAATAAATTCTTGAATAGAAAGGCAAGGAAGAGGTTTTAGATGCTACAAAGAAGGTTCAAGAATGCAATGCACAAGTTGAAGATGATCATAAGGATAATGGTCAAGAAAGGTATGAGGAACCAAGGCATGAACAAAGGGATTTTCAAGGATATTGTTTTTCTTGTAATGGATTTGGACACAAGGCTATACATTGTAGGATCCATGGATCAAAGAATTTTGATTTTGCTAGAATAAACTTCAATGGTAGAAGGTATGGTTTTCAGGGATATTGCTTCTCATGCAAGAGGATTGGTCATAAAGCTTTTTAGTGCAAAGGAAATGAACAACATGGTTTTTGTTTTAGAGCTACACAATTCAGAATTTATGGTTATGAAAACAGAGCTTCACAATACAAGGTTCAGGAAAGGAATGGATATGGAAATTACTTCAAGAAATAATTTAGGACATGGGCACAATCCAAAGGCTACAATATCAAGTGTTTTAATTACAATAACTTTGGGCATATTGAAATATGGTGTAGGAATCAATTCCAATAGGTTCAAAGAAAGAAAGTCAAATAGATTCAAGACAAGAAGATCAAGTAATTCATCAAGAGAAGGATATTAGAAAAACATGGAAGGAAGTTGATAAAGGAAAGAAACAAAGTGATATGAGAGTAAAAGTACTCCCACCCCAAAATTAATTACCTCAAAAGAGAATGGGGTGAGGGGGATAAGCTTAAGAGTCATATATTTTACCCCCATAGGTGTTCCTTTTGCCATTGATGTCAAAGAGGGAGAGATTTGAGTAAGGGGGAGAGCATTGAGTCAGGGGGAGTAGCTTTGATTCTCAAAGATGGATTTTGCAGTTATTGTAGTGATTTGCATTAGGGGTGTTGCCATCAATGACAAAGGAGGAGATTGTTGGAAATTTGAGTTATTTTATGTTGTCATTCATGTCACATGGATCATTGATGTCACATTAAGTTTTGGTGACAAAAACACTTCATAGATAATCATCTATGATATTTTGGAGAGCATGGATATATACAGGATTTTTATGAAAACCAGGGCAGGAAAAATAAAAGGTTTTATTTAAAACCATGGTGGGCTTATGTGGAAAGGGCTTCTCTTAAAAGCTAGGGTGGACTTTTGTTTCAATTTATTTCAATTTATTTTGATAAGTGGGCATATTATATATCATCAAAAAGCTTATTTTGAGGGCTATTTGACTAACATATTTAGAATAAGAAATAAGATTTGTGTAAAGAGATATTTCTGATTTTGCAAAGGGGTTCCAAAAGTGAAGTTTGCCTTGTTCTTTTTCAAGAGGATTAATTATTTCATGAGGTGACAAGGTATGCAATATTGTGATTTATTTTATTTTATGGTATAAGTGGTTTTGGGAGTGAAAAGGTTATGCAATGTTTTATTTTATTTTATTTTATGTTACAAGCGGTTTTAAGAGAGATAAGGAAGTTGTGCAATTAAAGGCCTTGGTGACGATTATTGAAAAGTGGAGTAATGTTGATTATTTTTTGATCTACTAACCCTTGTAAAGATTGGAAAAATAATTTTGTGATTGTTGCAGATTTACAAAGAGGTTTTTTCATATTCATAAAAGGTATGGGTACATTCTCCTATTTATTGTTTATGGCAGTTGATTTATGAAATACCATTGGAGGGAAAAGTATTGTTTGTGGTTTCCTTTTCGAAAGTGGTTGGTTGAATGCTTCAAGGTTTTTATGATTTGAGAGTTGAGTTTAAACCTTCTTTTATAAGCATAGTTGTTAAATCCCATTGGTTGTGAAATAACTTGAGTTAAAAAAAGAATATGAGTATCATTTTTATGTGAGTACTACTTGAGAATGATTGATTGAGCCTTTTAGAAGACCTTTAGGATAGATTTGTGGATAGTTTTAAGCAAGTTCTTGTTGAGATTGCTAGAGAAATTTTGTGTAAGTTATTGGTGAGCTTGCTAAAGCATATTTGGGCAAGTTTTTGTGAGCTTGCTAGAGCATATTTGGAAAAGTTCTTGGTGAGCTTGCTAGAGAAGATTTGGAAAATTTCTATGTGAGCATGTTAAGCAGGTTCTATGTGAGTCTATTGAGCATGTTCTTAGTGAGGCTACTGATAGAGCTTTGGAAGTGACATAGTACAAAGGTTAGTGTCTTAGTGGATAGAGATCCAAAAACCAGCACAGCTGAAGACAGATCTAAGTGAGGAGTCTTCAAGTGGATAGAGGTACACTAGTTAGTGCAATAGAGAGACAGAGTCTTCTAGAAGATCACATAGCTAGAGCAAAAGGGGAAATATTTCTCCTATGGAAGAGATCCACGAACTTGAGATTATGGGATCAACATCTCCTTTGGACATATCCATAAACATTGTAATTGGGAGTGATTTCCAAAGATTTTGATTGAGAAATTTTTAGTAAAATATTTTCTCCATGGAGTATCTCACATTGGGGAACCACATTAAATCGTGTGTCTCAATTGTGTGTGGTTACTTGTCCTATTGCTTACTATTGCTATCTAAATTATTAATGCACACTACTATATTTGGTTATTGCAATTGAGGACATTAATTGATATTGGTTTGGAAAGAAAGTAAAAAGTGGTCTTATAGTGTTCACCCTCCCCTTCTCAGTATAATCTTGTGTTATTTAGGTGTGGAGGAATATTACATTATTTGGTAATGAAAATATACGCCCATGGTATCTTCATAGTGCAAATGTAAATATGTAATAGAATAGGCTGAGTTTATAGTTTAGGTGAATGATTTATATTTCCCCATTCATGTAAGTGTCAATGTGTGAGAAATGCACAAGTGTCATGTAGGTTAGAGTGCTAGTGTGTATTGAGATAATGTGCACATGTGTCTTATACTAGGAGTGCATGTAGAAGAGTAAGTGTCATGTAGAAGTGTACAAGTGTCATAGGTTCAAGTATGCATGTTAGAAAAGAGTGAAAATTCTAGTATACAAGTGGGAATATGACAAGCCAAATATTATGGGAGTTGTCATATGGAGATCAATAGTCAAGTATTTGAAGAGTCACATTATTATGTCTATATTATGGATATAAAGCTCCATACCATGTAACACGAGAGAATACAAATCAGGAGGTGTGAAATAAACATTGATAATAAATCTTGAATACATATTTTGAGTGGTTAATATTGTAATTTTTCTTAATTCTTGTTCATGAATTATTTTGGCCATTTTACATTCATATTTTATATTATAAGTGAATGCTATTTAATTATTATATTGTCCTAGATATATATTTAATTTCTCACATATATTACTCTACTTTTAAATATTAATATTTATAACTTTTGTATACATTAAAAATTGACCCACATTTTATCAATTCATCTTCATATATCAACACTCTAACCAACCAAGCAAAATTAACCTTTCAAAGACCTAAAATTGAGCATTTATTGCTTCAAAATTAAGGTCATATTTGAGCTAAAATTTCCCCATAAAGTCATATCCATTCTTCTCAAAGCCTCTACCATTGGACTGGGATCAAAAATAAATTTTATATGGTATAATGTTTATACCATTTTAACATCATTTGGTCTCCCAAAATGTAGAAAAATTACACATGGGTCTAGTTCTCACCCAATTTTTTGGCCGATCTCTATGACATCGATCCTTACCCAATTTTAAGTTTTGTTTTCCCGCCCTTTTCCCCTCCAAACATCTTGTAAATTGAGGATTTAGACTCCCTTTTCCTCCAAGTGGTGAAGTTCTTATTTTGCAAAAAGTGACAAGTTGTGAAGTTGTTAATTTGTTAAAAGTGCTCTTTACAAACCTCTATTTTTGGATTGTTGTGCTACTTTATTTTTGTGCTTCTTTGATTGGATTCTCTTGGTGAAAAAGTGGAATAATATTTATGATAGGATATTTCTACCATTTTGGTCACTACTTTCACTTTCTCATTGCTCCTTGTTTTCTCCATCAACTAATCAGGTTCTTGTGCATTGTTAGTCTTTTTCAAGATTTGATTTCCTATTTTGAATTACATTTGGTTGGTTACATATTGGGGAAATTTTCATCTCTCAAAATCCTAATTTACATTTTTTTGTGTTCCCTTCTTATTATATTCATTCTATCTATATTTCATTTCGTTGTTTACATATGTTTCATCTCACTTTGTTTATTTAAAAGTTCAACAATTATTTTATTTCCAAATGGTCAGCTAAAAGGACAAAGGAGGTTTGACTATTGTGCCTCGAAGCTTAGTCACATAGTAGCCTAAGTAGACCGCCAAATATTGATCAAATTTTCCAAGTATTTTGAAGTTGTTTTTCAAGATTTGAAGTTGTTGGATATATAAATATGAAAGTTAAAATATAGGATCAACCATCAAATCAAGTAAGTTTTCTAAATACACTTCTTAGGATGTTTGTTTTTGCTATTAGATTTTTGTTCATTTCTATTTTTTTTATCATAAATAATTAAAATAATAAAGAGAAAAATATTGAATTTATTTTTAGGTATTTAAAAGAGAAAAACATATAGTTTGCATCTTAGGTTAAATTTGTTTACGCATTCTCTTGCACCCTTGCTAAAAATAAAAATATATACTTGCAAACTAGGGTGTTAGTTCTCATTAAAATAAAAACCATTATAGAGTTAGCTCCTTTTTTTATTACATAATTTTTTGCCATACATAGTTATTTTATAATTCATAGCTTAGATCTTAGAAAGGCCAAATGTAGGTGCTTATCAAATAAACACATCAAACATTCCCATCCCACACTTGGAATGAGTTTAAAAATATCTTGGTGAACTCATTGATCCCTCATACCTCGAATGCAGAGGAAAAAAACATACCCCCATGGCCACCTTAGCTCCCAATGGATCCAGTAGAGAATCATATGTGGTAGGGTAGTTTTCCCCCTTCTACATATTTTTTGAACCCAACATGAAACACATCCTTAGTGGAAAAATTAGGAAACCTTTTACTTTTTATCCCTTTTGGTTTATTTTTAAACTATAAGAAAGACCATTAAATCTATTTGCATATAGTTAGAACATGAAAACACTTAAAAAAATATCTTTTGTGTGTCTTTCATTAGTTTTATATCTCCTTTTATCCATTGTCCTTTATCTTAATCCTATGGATCCAAATGTTAGGAGTAAATGAAATCTTGAAAAATCTAATGAGAATCCTCAAAAGGATGATCGAATTGATAGGAATAATACCAATATAAAAGGAAAAGAGAACATAGAGATTGGTGATGGAATTGATCCTATTGAAGGACATCATGGTTAGGTCACCTTAAAATAACATAATCAACTCATGAATTTTATTAGGCAACACAAGGAAATCCTGAGTGAAGCCTTAGATAGAGACACCCAATTTTATGGAGCTAGAGTGTCTCATCATCAAACCATTTCTCCTCAAAATATTCACATCAATCCTTTTTTGAATATTCTCATAATATTAATACATATCATAAACCTACAACAACAACCACTAATATTGGAGAAATTTCATAAGTTCCTCTAACTAGTAGTGCATTTCAAAAACATTTTCAATTTCCTCCTTGTTCTATTCTTCCTTCCTATAAAATTTCTTCTATTATTCTAAATGTGAGTTATTGATGCAGGAGCATCCAACAAAAGGCAAAATACCGCAAAGTAGAAAAAGTGTCGCGATATCGCGACATGTCGCATCTTCGCGACCAAAGGACGAGAGAAGGCGCCAAGGAGAAAAAGTTTCACGATTTCGTGACATGTCGCATTTTCGCGACCAAAAGACAAGAGAAGGTACAAAAGAGAAAAGTGTCATGATATCGCGACATGTCGCATTTTCATGACTCAAGAAGGAGAGAGAAGGTGTAGAGCAAAAATGTCATGATTTCGCGACATGTCACGAAATCGTGACTAAAAGAAGATAGGAAAGGCCAGAGAAGAAAATGTCATGATTTTGCGACATGTCATGAAATCATAACCAAAGGAGAATAAAGAAAGCAAGGAAGGAAACTATTGTGATATCACGACATGTCACGATTTTGTGACCCAAAACAGAGAGAGAAAGTAGAGAGCAAAGCTGTTGCGATATCACCATGGCCTTATCAACAACACATGGCAAGCAACCATAGGCAAATCATCACACAGGATCTCATCCTGGGGTCTCCCGATATTGAACTTGACTAAGGTCTGTTCACTGACCAATGCCTCACTTTTGGTGAGTTCCTGAGTTTCTTTATGCTCATTACTGATATCAGAGTGGGAGTTCCTGAGTGTGTGAGCAGATCATCGAAAGTGAGGCAATTTACACCAGGATCTATGGAAGGGTTGTGAGAAGAGAGTGAAGAAGAATGCCTCCATGAAGAAATCATGGTGGTGGAAGAAATGCGGTACCTGAAGAAGATTTTAGAGCTTTGTAGAGGCAAGTGCAAGCCTTGCAAGAGGATTTGCGAAGAGGGGTTGAGCCAAGGAGAGAAGACCGTAGTGAAGATGAAGCTTGGGAGGTTGATGATCCATCGATTGAAGAAGAAGCAACGGATCTTGTAGAAGCCAGATTAATTAAGGCCATATCTCGAATCGGGAAGAAGCCAAATTTTGATGTCTCCATGTATTCTGGGAATCTCAATCCATAGGAGTTGATTGATTGGATCAATGATATGGAGGAGTATTTTTAGTATGAAGAGGTTGTAGATCCAGATCGGATCAAGTTTGCAAAAACAAAGTTGAAATGCCATGCTAGCATATGGTGGAAAGAAGTGCAGCTAGAAATAAATAGAAGAGGAAAGGAAAATATAACCAGATGGGATCGAATGGTAGAGAAGTTGAAGAGGCAGTTTATTCCTACAGATTATGAGTTCGATTTGTTGAGGAAATTGCAGAGCTTGAGACAGTCAAGCAAATCTGTCAAGGAATATACAGAGGATTTTTACCAGATATTAATAAGAACAAGACATTCAGAGGATAGTAAGGAGAAAGTAGCTCATTACATAAATGGGTTAAGAATGAATATCCAAGAAGAAATCAGTTTGGTTAGACTAACCACCATTGAGGATGCTTATCATTTTGCTCTAAAAGTTGAAGAGAAGCTGAATAGAAGGTTTGAGGGTAAGCAGAAAGGAAGAAGTCATGGAGAAATAATTGGTGGAAGAATAGATGGAGGACGAGATGAGAAGAAAGAAGAAGCTAGCAATAGTTAGGATCAGAAGGGAGATAATGATTATAGATCCCATGGTCAGAACAACTACTAAAGAGGAAGAGGTAGATATGAAAGAGGAGTATTTTGTGGAACCTTTTTCCATTATGGAGAAGAGGGACATTAGGCATATGAGTGTCCCCAACACCAAGAGAGGATGAATAGGAGACCTGAGGGTCATGCTAGAGCTATTGTAGCAGATGAAGGTGCTGAATCAAAACATTCTAAGGAGGTAGAGAGAGGATAATTTATGGTCACAAGGAGAACCTTGTTGAATGAGGAGAAAGGACCAAACCAGAGGAGGAGCCTGTTCCACACAAGGTGTAAATGTTCGGGTAAAGTCTGTAATGTTATTATAGATAACGATAGTACTGATAACTTGGTCTCTGAAGAAATGGTTACTAAGTTACAACTAGAGAGGAGGAGACACCCGCATCCATACCGGATTGCATGGTTGCAGAAGGACCATAGGGCATTGGTCAGTGAATAGTCCTTAGTCAAGTTCAATATTGGAAGATACCAAGATGAGGTCTTGTGTGATGTTTTGCCTATGGATGCTTGCCATGTGTTGTTGGGAAGGCCATGGCAATTTGACAGACATACGATGTATGATGGGCACGCGAATACTTACTCTCTGACGAAATGTGGAGTGCACCACAAGTTGAAGCCATTGAAGGAGATGGATGAAAAGAGTCTATTGACAACAATGAGAGTGGAAGTTGTGGAGTTCAAAGAACTTAAGGGTTTGTACCCTAAAGACCCAAATTTTGTTGAAGCTTGGAGAGCTTGTACAACCCCAGTTAAAAAGAAGGTGACAAAATAGTACAGAAGTGAAGGTCACTTCTCAATCCACCCCGGTTGTCTAATGCAAGAGCATCCAACAAAAGGCAAAATACTGTAAAGTAGAAAAAGTGTTGCGATATCGTGACATGTCACATCTTCGCGACCAAAGGACGAGAGAAGGTGCCAAGGAGAAAAAGTGTCACGATATCGTGACATGTCGCATTTTCACAACCTTCAAGACAAGAGAAGGCGCAAAAAAGTCTCATGATATCGTGACATGTCGCATTTTCACGACTCAAGAAGGAGAGAGAAGGTGTGGAACAAAAATGTCACAATTTCATGAAATGTTGCAAAATCACGATCAAAAGAAGACAGGAAAGGCCAAAGATGAAAATGCCACAATTTCACGACATGTCATGAAATCACGACCAAAGGAGCAGAAAGAAAGCAAGGAAGTAAACTGTTGTGATATCGTGACATGTCATGATTTCACGACCCAAAATAGAGAGAGAAAGTAGAGAGCAAAGCTATCGCGATATCGTGACATGTCACAATTTCGTGACCTGAGAGGCGAGGAGGAGCTAGAAAGGAAAGATGTCATGATATCACAACATGTCACATTATCACGACCAAAGGACAAGAGACTGCGCAAAGGAGAAAAAGTGTTGCGATATCGCGACATGTCGCATTTTTGCTACCAAAGGATGAGAGAATGCACAAAGGAGAAAAAGTGTCGCGATATTGTGACATGTCACATTTTCGTGACCAAAGGACGAGAGAAGGTGCCAA
This sequence comes from Wollemia nobilis, assembly GCA_028583015.1. Classification (NCBI taxonomy): domain Eukaryota; kingdom Viridiplantae; phylum Streptophyta; class Pinopsida; order Araucariales; family Araucariaceae; genus Wollemia; species Wollemia nobilis. The sequence goes on from JAQPPZ010017244.1 coordinate 1,647,424, forward strand.
GGAGAAAAAGTGTCGCGATATCGTGACATGTCGCATTTTCACGACCAGAAGATGAGAGAAGGCGCAAAAGAGAAAAGTGTCGTGATATCGCAACATGTCGCATTTTCATGACTCAAGAAGGAGAGAGAAGGTGTGGAACAAAAATGTCACAATTTCATGAAATGTTGTGAAATCATGACCGAAAGAAGACAGGAAAGGCCAAAGAAGAAAATGTCATGATTTTATGACATGTCATGAAATCGAGACCAAAGGAGCAGAAAGAAAGCAAGGAAGGAAACTATTGTGATATCACGACATGTCATGATTTCACGACCCGAAATAGAGACAGAAAGCAAAGAGCAAAGTTGTCGCGATATCGTGACATGTCACGATTTCACGACCTGAGAGGCGAGGAGGAACTAGAAAGGAAAGATGTCGTGATATCACGACATGTCGCATTATCACAACCAAAGGACAAGAGACAGTGCAAAGGAGAAAAAATGTCGTGATATCGCGACATGTCGCATTTTTGCGACCAAAGGATGAGAGAAGGTGCAAAGGAGAAAAAGTGTTGTGATATTGTGACATGTCGCATTTTTGCGACCAAAAGACAAGAGAAGGCACAAAGGAGAAAAAGTGTCGCAATATCGTGACATGTCACATTTTCGCGACCCAAGGACGAGAGAAGGCACAAGGGAGAAAAAGTGTCGCGATATCGCGACATGTCACATTTTTGCGACCAAAAGACGAGAGAAGGCATAGGAGAGAAAAAGTGTCACGATATCGCGACATGTCGCATTATCGTGACTATAAGAGAAGAGAAAGGGGATTATTGTGACTATAAGAGAAGAGAAAGTGTTCCGTAAGAGTTTTGGTGGTATGGCATTGGAATGGGATTATTGGTAACCTCATATTTATTTAATGAACTTTGAATAAATGGTTGATTTATTTGTTCAACAATTTGGAGCTTATGTAGAGAAAGGAGTAATCATTCAAAATTTGTATCTCCTAAAGCAAGGTAAAGATGAAAGTTTCTCAGATTTCCTATCTTGGTGGAGAAGTTTAGTTAGATGGTTAAGATACACCCTACCTCCTCGAGACATGCTAGAGATCTTTATTGGTAACTTGCAAGAACAAATATCATATAAATTGAAAATAGCAACTATTACCTCTTTTGAACAAGAAGTATATTTTACAATAATAGTAGATAAGGCTCTCATTCAATGAGATCAGATCAAGTTAATAAAAGAAGAGGATAGGACCATGAAAACACAATATAAGAACAAACATTTAGTTGGTTATGGGGTAATAGATAATACATCAACTAATAATGTTAATATCACTAATACCTTGAAAGAAATGATGCTTATAAAACATCAAAAACCCCCACCAAGGATTTTTAATAGACTCAACCAACCTATTTTTTGAGTCTTGGAAGGTAATATGATTGAATTGCCTCCCATAAGGTAACCCAATACCACAACAACTTGGTATAAGTATGATTAGTATTGTGAGTATCATAGGGTGGAAAGGCACATGATGCATCCATGTAAGAGGTTAAACATGTGGTTCAGGACTTGATAGATGAGGGCCATCTTGTTATAGAGGACTCCCAACTTGCTTCTAACCATACATCTCCAACTAATCAACCTTCTACTCAAAATTCACCTACAACTAATCAAGACATAGGGATATTCCAAAATCTCTTATCCAATAATCAATAATAAATAGACAACTATATGTCTTACTATAATGTGCTACCATCCTACAACGATATTTTTGGTATTATAGCAGCTACCATGAGACAACAAGCTCAAGCTCGACTGTCTCAAAAAATTCTAGAGAAAACATGTTCTACATCCAACCAACACTATAAACCACCCTTAGTTCTCAATAGTTCCCAAAAAATAATCACAAGTGTAGAAATACAACCTTAGGGTTGAAGCCACAACCAAAAGTCTACTTTGATATCCAAAAGTAGTTAAGTAACACATCTATCAAGATATACCTCTTTAAAATTTTAAAGACTTATATTCATAGGAAAGCCTTGTTGAAGCTTCTAAATCAACAATATATCTTGCAATATCTTCCCCTAGTAATCTATATAATGTTGTCGGTTCACTCAGGATTAATCATATATCATTTTATGATGATGATCTTCCTTCTTCAAATTTACAATGGGATTTCCCTCTTTACATCACTGCATATATTAGGGATAATTTTATCAAGAGAATCTTGGTGGACAATAGTTCCTCCCTCAATCTATGCACATATGTTTTCTCAAAATCTTGGATTATAGGAGGAATACCTAACCAAATATGATATCATCATTAAATATTTCAAAAATGAGTATCAAAATGTCTATTTTATTTTACACCTTCTCCTAAGGTGGGACACAAGATATTAGATACCTTGTTTTATGCAGTATCTTTACCAACATATTTTAATATTCTTCTTGGATGCCCTTGTATTCATGCAATAAGGGCTACCCCTTATGCTCTTCATAATTGTTTAAAATATGAATTCAAATATTATCTTATCACCATTCAGGGTAACCCTTATCCATTCCAATAATTTTCAATGGTTGAGCAAGCTCAATCTAGTATCAATTTTTGTCCATATATTTCTCTCCACAAAATTTCTTCTAATTATTCTTCTAACATCATTAAGGAGTTTAAAATTTTTAAAATAAGTGATGATACATCAATCATAATTTCATCATGGGATCAAATAAACTTGCTCAATGAAATTCCTCTTCTAGATCTAGCAAAGCTACCACATTCATCCTGGACTATGGGTTTGCTCCATAAAATGGGTGAAGTAGTGCACATCGGTATGTGTACCTTCATCCACAGGGGTAAATCCTTTGAAGATAAGATCCATGGTATAAATCCCTTTCTTTTTGAGTGAACCTTTGCCCATTATTATCTATCCAATGAATATCCACTTCCTAAGAAGATCATGTCTAGTTTAGGATATGTAGGTGAGAATTTTGGACCACAACAAAAAGGTATTAAGGAACCTTTGGAAGTTGAGCCTTGGCCTAGAAGATGTGGTATAGGCTACATTCCCAATAAAAACCATACCTTACCAATTTATGATAATAAACTTGTCACTTATGCTGAATTTTTGGATCATGGCTTAGAATAGGATAATGAGGATGAGGGACTACCTTCTCCTTGTAACATTCTACTTTGCAATATGATAAATTTTTTGCACCTTGAGTTAGTTGTGAATCCAAGAGAGTATTCTAAAGGGGATTCTCTTTGTGATATGGATCATGAAGATGTCCTTCAAAATAGATTCGTATTTGATAGGTCAGTCTCTTGTGTCACTCATGTCGAGTCTTCTAGTTCTCAAGTGGATCCCATCCCTATGTTTCCTGAAGACCTTGAGCAATTAGGATTCATCATTATTGTTGCTAAGAAGGAAGGAACATTTAGGATATATTTCAACTTTCATTTAGAAACTCCTAGAGAATGTGCTAATGGAAGTAAGATTTATGATGTGGCTCCTAAATATTTCCTTCACCATAGCTTTTTATTTGAGGAGTTAGTCCCTTGTGTTGTCTTTTCAATAGCTAAGAAATATGGTACCATAAGAGAGTGTGTCAAATTTCACCTAGATAATTTGAACCGATTGGAGTTGTTGGATGAGAAGAACATACATGACTTAGATTATATTCAAGCCTATCAGAATATGCTCAAGCGATCTTACTCTATGAAATTTTACAATCATTATTTTGAGTTTGGAAACCTTTTCCTCAAGGAGAATCAAACAAATGCTAATGCTCAATTAGATCTAAAAGAAAAATTTTAGCCCAATTGGGTAGGTCCCTTTTTCATAATGATCAATTTTATATTATAATCCTATTTTTTGGCACATTATATGGTAAAGATCTTAGAGAACCAATGAACATAATGTACCTAAAATGGTATTATGCATGATTTCACATCTTCTATCTTCATCCTGCATTTTTATTTACTTTCTCATATTGCACGATTGTTTGTCATATTTTGCATGAATTTATTGACATTCTATTCTACTCTACATATTTTCTTGTCATATAGATACTTTTCTACTTGATCATACTTGCATTCAACTATTTGAGAATATAGATTTTTTATGACTTCATAATGAGTCAAATGATGAAACCTAGTTAGGATTTAGATCATATCCATTGCACTCATACTAGGTCACTGATGCTTAGAGAATCCCCAATCTAGGGTACATATCCATGCATTTTTCATCATTGAATTTTCTCATTCCTTCTCTTATTTTCTCTTCTCATATATTCCTTGACCTTGAAAGTTTCATTAATTTCCAAATTTTTCTCCAAGTCAAGGAATATAGTTCTTCATCTTTTTTATATCTATTGCCCTTTCAAATTTTTAATCATTTTTTCCCCAAGACAAAGGATATATGTTTCTTCTTCAAATCTATGCATCTTGTTTTGATTACGCTTTTCCTTATTAATATTTTGATTGTTAAGGAATCCTCATAGGATAGAGTAGATGCTACATGAATATCATTTATGGTTTTTATATGGCCATTGACTATCTTATGCACATATCATAGCTATTGAAATTTCTAGAAGGACTCTCATATAATCATTAAAGGATCCTCATGGGATAGAGTATATGCTACATGAATATCATTTATGGTGTTTGTATGGCCACTGACTATATTATGCACATCTCTTAGCTATTGAAACCTAGTTAGGTTTTAGATCATATCCATTGCACTCATACTAGGTCACTGAAGCTTAGAGAATCCCCACTATAGGGTACATCTCCATACATTTTTCATCATTGCATTTTCTTTTCCTTTTTGATATTTTGATTGTTAAGGGATCCTCATGGGATAGAGTAGATGCTACATGAATATCATTAATGGTGTTTGTATGGCCACTGACTATCTTATGCACATATCTTAGCTATTGAAACCTAGTTAGATTTTATATCATATCCATTGCATTCATTCTAGTTCACCAATGCTTAGAGATTCCCCAATATAGGTCACATCTCCATGCATTTTTCATCATTACATTTGCTCATTCCTTCTCTTATTTTCTCTTCTTATATATTCCTTGACCTTGAAAGTTTCATTAATTTCTAATTTTTCCTCCAAGTCAAGGGATATAATTCTTCATATTATTATGTCTTTTGCCCTTTGAAAGTTTTAATCATTTTTCCCCAAGATAAAGGATATATGTTTCTTCTTCCAATTTATGAATCTTGTTTTTATTAGGATTTTACTTCTTGATACTTTGATTGTTAAGGGATCCTCATGGGATAGAGTAGATTCTACATGAATATCATTTATGGTGTTTGTATGGCCACTGACTATCTTATACACATCTCTTAGCCATTGAAACCTAGTTAGGTTTTAGATCATATCCATTGCACTCATGCTAGGTCACTAATGCTTAGAGAATCCCCAATCTAGGGTACAACTCCATGCATTTTTCATCATTGCATTTGCTCATTCCTTCTCTTATTTTCTCTTCTAATATATTCCTTGACCTTGAAAGTGCTATAAAAGTAAAAAATACTTGATTGATTTATTTCATGGATCAACTTTGTATAAATAGCAAAGTTGATCATTGAGAGTCGTTGGATTACAACTCATCAAATCTAAACTAGGATAAACTGAGAGTTCACCTGACTCATGGAAGAGTGGTAACTCAAGTAAGTCTATCCTAGTAGAAATTAAGAGAATAATTATGAGGTACTCATGTACAATGATTCTTTTTGAAGATATGGTAAAACCCCATGGAAAAAAACCATCTATCAAAAAATAAAAAAGAAGAGGCATGTCTTTGTATGGTGAAGATTGTCCTAAAAAATGAGTCCCGACAACTGGGCCTGATGAGGTACTCATGTGCTATGTTATTACATATATGAGAGATGGTGAAAAAACCACATGGGAAAAACCATATTTCAAAAAGGAAGAGGCATGTCTTTGGATGGTGAAGATTATCCTCATTGAAAAAAAAATAAATGAGTCCCAAAAACAAGGCCTAATGAGGTACTCATGTACAATGTACTTATATATAGGAGAGATGGTGAAAAAACCACATGGGAAAAACCATATTCCAAGAAGAAAAAGAACAATAAGAAGAAGAGAGAGGTGAAAACCTCTGTGCACCAAGATAATTTAACACCCTCCTTAAGTGATAGTAGGGGTATTTGAAAAAATGAATAAAAAATATGTGGCATACCCACAGAAGATGATTCTTGATAGCAAGGTCTAATAAGGTACTCATGTATAATACGTGATGGTATAACCACAAAAATGAGTCCCGGTAGCAAGGCCTGATAAGGTACTCATGTGCAATATGTGATAAAAAAGAATAAATATCACTAAATAAAAGTCCCCTAAAACCAAAGTGTCTCACAAAAATCGCAAGTGTAGTTTATAAATGACTCCACAAGAATGAGTATGTGGTTTCCACCTATATGAACACAAGGGACTGATAACAAGGTCTAAAACTTGTGGACAACTAGCAAAACAAGGGAAATGGTGAAAAACCTCAAGGGAGAAAAGCACCTGCCAAAATAGAAGAAGAAGAAGGAAGATGTGCATGGAGGATTGAGAGGAAGGAATATGTCCTCTTCAACCCCCCCAAGGACAACTTTCTTCAAGAAGCCTACAAAGGACCCATCAGATGTCTCAAAATAGTAGAGACTCATCGCATAAATGAAATTATACTCCCATATTGTTGCATGTGAACTATGAAAAAATGTCACCAAAGAAAACGCCCCTAAAACCAAAGTGTCTCACAAAAAGAGTGTGAAGATAGGATGGAGAAAGAACCACAAAAATTGCAAGGGTAGTCCAAAGTGACGTCACAAGCATAAGTAGTGGTTTCCACCTATATGAATACAATAGGCTATTAACAAGGTCTAAAAAAAAGGACAAATAGAAAAAGAAGGGCACCAAATTTTTTGGCAGTGTCGGGTTCAACCAAGAATGCACTCCATGATACAATAGTATTCGATCCACAAAAAAGTATGGAAAATAGTTTCAAAACTGAAAATGGTCACCTCTATTGTGTTCGGCTCAAAAAAACCTTTTTGATGACTATAAATACCCCTATTTTTGAGTTTCAATTTGGCCTTCATCAAGTGGAAAAACATGCCTCCCTAGGCAGCAAAATCAACATCAAGAATAAAAAACTCCTGGCATCGCTCTCAGGTAGAAAAAAAATTATTTCAATTTTCTTAGAAAAGAAATTATGTAGGCCCTGTTTGAATTTTGTCTTCCATTAAAAAATGTTAAAAACAATAAATAACTTCCCCTTGCATAGATTCATTTTTAAAAAATACTCCCATCAAGTATCTTTTCCCATGGCCCATGCTGGCTATGGAAATATATAAAAAAAAAATTAAATAGAAAGAATTTTTTAAAAAGAAACTATGTTAAATATCATATATAAATAAATATCATATATATGGCACACAAAACACAACTCCACCATAGTCTTCACACAACAACATTAAAACGACTAGGTGCTAAATCTCCAGTGATGCTTACAATGATGATATCCAATGACGACATCCAACCGGATTCCATGATCCACGCTAAAAAAATACTTGACACGTGATGATCAAAAATTGCCTTTCAATCCCTCTTTCACAAGACGATGAACCCACCATCTGAGGGGTAAGGGAAACCTAGAACATTAAAACTACTTCTCTTTCGTTCTCCATGGAGTTCCCCTGTCACCATAACCAACAAAAATAAAGTACAAAGAAATAATAGTCAAGTACCACACACAGCAACTCAAAGCAGTACGATGTGCACCTCCAAAAATCATTTGATGGTAGATTAAGTTAAAAAATATCATCACAAAAAAACGTGAGCACATGTAAATAAAAAACTACTATGGGCATCAAGGAAGTTGATTAGAGATTGAAGGCGATGAAGTTTTGATTTATGTTTGAATCTGCCCGAGTGCGCATAGAAAACGTGCACCTTTAGGTTGCGGCGTTAAAAACATGCGAAGTAGGATGGATGGCCCGGTCGATGCCCAACTGCGTAGGTCAAAGGATGCATAGTCAGGCGGCTAGCCAAAGACTTAGCCAAATTTATTTGGCAGTTGAATCCGGTTGTGTAAATTAGAACTTGCGCAGTCCGACTGCGCTGCACAAGCAAACAGGGGGTTAAATAAATTAGCCTAAATTTAGCTAAGTTTGTTGTCTCCAAACCCACCTCAAATACTGCATTGGAGAGAGTTAATCCGACGTCCAGCAACGCACACCAGGAAATTATAAGTTATTTGCTATTTTGAGGGGAAAATTTGGGAATGTTCACAGATAAAACAATGATAAAATGATGGGAGAACTGTGTTTAAACTAACACCAAAAATGAGCTAAGGTGTAGAAGTGCAAGAGAAAAATAGTGAATGAAACAACAGCCAAAACAAACTGAATTGAAAATAGTTAAAAATGAAAACCTTCAAGATGCCAAAAAATGACGAAGTTTATTTATCACATAAACTAAGTTACAAAGATCCTCGAATGAGGATATACAAACTTCTGCAGATGAAACCACAAGATAATAGAGATATTGAAAACCTGAGACTGCTACTCAAGGTTGAAATGAATGAACTTGTCTACACACTAAGTTGCACAGCAAAATGACTATCTTTTTGTCTTCCACTATGATGCTCGCTTCTTCAAAATCTCATACACAAATGTACCCCAAGCTAGGTTTTATATAGCAGGGACCGAGAGCCCAATCACCAACCACGTGTGAATGATTTTAACCAACTGCCTAACTAATACATGAGAAAATAAAAGAGTGATTGGACAACAATCAGAGCACATGTGTGACATCACATCGGACAAATAGGTAGGACACCCAACTCTCTATTTTTGGCGAGCACAGTCCGACATCACCCAATTTCGCAACATAGTTGGGCAGAGAGTGCAAATCAAGGTTAATTTTTCTAACACCCTCCTTTAATCCTTATTTTACGAGCACTTTGACTCCACACTGCTCTCGCAATCTACTGAAGTCTTCCTCCTTCAAAGGCTTCATGAAAATATCCACCAACTACTCCTTGGACATGCAAAACTGTAGCTGTATTTCACCAAACTTCATGAGCTCTCTGATGAAGTGAAACCGAATATTGATATGCTTTGTCTGGACATGGAACATTGGATCCTTTGACAGTGCAATCATAAAATTTTTATCTCAAAAAACTGTTGTCGTGCCTTTCGAAGGATAGTTCAGTTCACCCAGAAATCTTCATAGACAAACTGCCTGGAATGCAGTTGACATGGTAGTGACATATTCTTCTTCTACAGTGGAAAAAACAATGATAGGTTACTTCTTGGACACCCATGAGACTACCTCTGATCTGAGATGGAAACAATACCCAAAAGTGCTCTTCCAATCATCGGTGCTACGAGCCCAATCACTGTCTATGTAGCCTACCAGTTCCAGCTGGTCTTGTCTGGCACAAAAGATGCCATGGTTCCACGTCCTATTGACATAGCGCAAAATTCTCTAATCTACTTACCAGTGCATGTCCTTTAGAGTCTCCATGAATCGACTTATTATACTAACTTTGAACATCATATTTAGCTAAGTTGTAGTTAGATACATCAGACTGCCAACTAGTCGCTTCAACAAGGTTGGATCAACATTCCTCTCTGGATCCAACTTGCTCATATTCAAACCTGTGGCAACAATTGTGATGGCAGGTTTGCTGTCATCCATCTTGAACCATTTTAAGACATCCTTCACATACTTACCCTGAGAATTGAAGATGCCATATGTCAATTGGTCAACTTCAATGCCGAGAAAATACTTCATTAGCCCTAAGTCTGTCATCTTGAACTCCTTCATGGCTATTCTAAATTGGAAAAATAGTGCTACATTGTTACCAGTGTAAATGAGATCATCCACATATAGGAAGATGATAATGATATCTCCTGATTCATTTATCTTCATGTACAAGGTGTGCTCATATTGGCATTTGACAAACCCATTCTCCTAAAAATAGTTTTAAATCTGGCTATACCAATCCTGGGATGCCTACTTCAAACCATATAGGGCTTTCTTTAGCTTCAGGAATTTGCCCTCCTAGCTTTCAATCTTGTAACCCGATGGCTGGTCTATGTAGACCTCCTCCTCCAAAACTTTGTTGAGGAAGCTTGACTTGACATCCATTTTGTAAAAACTCCAGCACTTCTGAGCTACCAGTGCTAGGATCATCCTCATTGTGTCACGTCAGGATACAGGTGCATATACCTCATGATAGTCAATGTCTGACTTCTACTTGTAGCCTTTTGCCACCAATTTGACCTTATGCCTATCCACTTCTCCTTGCGTATTGAACTTCGTCTTATACACCCACTTGACCCCAATGGTATTCTTACCTATTGGAAGATCTGATAGCTACCATGTGTCATTCTTCTCAATGGCTTCTATCTCCTTGTCCATCGCTTTCACCCACTTCTAATTCTGACTTCTATCTTTGAACTCCACTGGATTAAACTCAGTAAAGAATGTGAAATCATAATATTTATCATCTTCATGGTTGCATGTTGCCTCGTAAATGTCTTGCAAGATCCTTGTCTTTACTGGCGTCACCAAGTTTTGGATTCTGCTTGCAAGTGGGGGTGACCAATATAGTGAGGCTATGCTTCTGATGGTACCACTACTGCTACTTGAGGCTACAGGTGGCTGCACACTGCCCTCCTTGAAGTCAATAGACTCTACTACTGCTCACTCTGACTGGCCAGTCTTTGACTTCTTGTTCCTGGCTTCATCTTTAAGAAACTTCACATCACAACTGATGATGAGCTTCTTCGTCACAAGGTTGTACAGCCTGTATGCCTTTGCATGCTCACTATACCCTATGAAGATGCACTTCTCTGCTCTATCATCAAGTTTCTATCATTTCTCTTCTGGAACATGTGCATATGCAATGCACCTAAACACACGCAGATGAGCCACACTTGGCTTCACACCGCTCCAAGCCTCCTAACGGATTTTTTCCTTCATAATTTTGGTGGGACATCTATTTCTAAGGTAGACTACACAGGTTACAACCTCTACCCAGAACTCATACGGTAATCCCTTCGCCTTCATCATGTTGTTTGCCATCTCCATGATGGTCTGATTCTTCCTCTCAGCTACACAATTCTTCTACGACGTGTATCTGAAAGTGAGCTACCTTTGAATTCCATGTTGTTTACAAAATTTGTGGAAATAATTAGAGATGTATTCACCTCCACCATCTATCCAGAGATTCTTGATCTGATATCCACTCTATTTCTCCATTAGAGCCTTGAACTCCTTGAATCTGGCAAATGCTTCTAACTTCAGCTTGATGGGATAAATCTAGGTCTTCTAATTGAAGTCATCTATGAACGTCAAAAAGTATTTGTTATCGGTAAACATTCTGGTCTGCATCGAACCACAGATGTTTGAGTGCACTAGTTCCAATGGTTGTGATGCTCTCCAAGACTGACTAGAAGGGAATGAATCCTTGTGTTATTTGTTGACTAAGAAACCTTCACAAATCTAATTTTGCTACTCATTAAGGGGTAAACCCTTAACCATATCCTTCTTATGTAGTATATTCAAGCCACTGAAACTTAGGTGATCGAATCTGAGATGCCACAACCATGTAGCATCCTTCATAATTGTACTCAATGACATTAGAGACTCATTCTAAATCTACAAAGGAAACATTTTATTTTTTGCCATGGATATCGTAGCTATCTACCCATGCAACTTGTCTTTGATGGTGCATACTCTATATTTGAACTGGACCCTATGTCCCTTCTGCATGAGTTGTCCAACACTCAGTAGGTTATTTTTAAGATCAGGCACATAATAGACATCACATATCTGCTTCCATTCACCATTCCTGATTCGGATGAGGATTTTTCCTTTTCCCATCATGGAAACCTTACTATTGTTCCCCATATTGACCTCAGACTAGACTATTTCATCCAGTTGTAAGAACATCTTCTTGTTCCCCGTCATGTGGTTGCTGCACCCACTGTCGAGATACCAAACATTCTTCTGGCACTCCTCGATATTACAAGTTAGCAACACATTTACTCCTACCACATTTTGGCTTCATCAGTATAATGGGCCTCCTGCTGGTTCTCCTTAGCCATTCATTTTCTACACTGTGAGATGTAATGGCCTAACTTCTTGCAATAGTAGCACTAGACATTTGACATGTCCTTCTTCTAACCAGGTCTGGATTGTTGATTCTTTGCACTGCCTCTTCCTCCTTGCTGATAGAAGTTGTAGTTTATCCCTCCCTCACTAGGGTTTCACCGTCCACCTTGCTTATTGTCTCTCCCACATCTGTCTTTTCCTCTTCCTCCTTGAGAACTAGAGGCACCTTGGTGGGAGTCTTATTTGTCACTGTCTCTAAATGAGACCTAAGCCTTGAATACCTACTCCAAAGAGGTCTGATATGAATGACTCATCCTCTACTAATGTTTCTGCAATGAACCCATGAGCTCGTCTATTGAGAGGGTTGTCAGATCTATCGACTCTTCTATCGTAATCACGACAGTGTCAAATTTGGCAGGCAGACTTCTAAGAATCTTCTCCACGATTCTCTGGCTCTACATAATTTCTTCATTCAACCGCATCTGGTTGATGATGTCTGTCGTGTGGGTGAAGAAGTTGCTCATGGACAGTGATTCTCAAACTCTCTCTTGAGCATCTGCAACTTCACATTGTTGGTGCCTTGGTACAAGCTAGCCAGAATCTCCCAGGCCTATTTCGCCTTGGTGGTCGATGCTATTCACAGCTAACTCCCACAGCTCCTAAGATCTGAATAGGATCTTCATATGAATGCTCTAGTAATTGTAATTCTTACCGTTGAAGCTCGGGATCTGCAACTGCAGTGAATGGTTGTTGTTGGAAGCCATTCTGCTTTGGTCTCCGCATCAAGGGCACTGATGCTTTCATACCAATTTGAAGTTTTGATTTATGTTTGAATCTGCCCAAGTGTGCATAGAAAACGCATAACGTCGGGTTGCGGCGTTTAAATCTTGTGAAGTCGGACAAATGGCCCAGTCAACGCTCGGCTGCGCAGGTCAAAAGCTGCGCATTCAGACGGCTGGCCAAAGACTTAAACAAATATATTTGGCAGCCACATCCGACTGTGCAAATCAAAACTTACGCATTCTGACTACGTTGCGCAAGTGGGAGAGGGGTTAAATAACTTATCTTAAATTTAGCTAAGTTTGTTGTCTACAAACCCACCTCAAATACTGCGTTGGAGAGAGTTAATACGACGTCCAATAGCGCACACCAGGAAATTAGAACTTATTTGCTCTTTTGAGGGGAAAATATGGGAATGTTCACAGATAAAACAACGATAAAATGATGGGAGAGCTGTGTTTAAACTAACACCAAAAATGAGCTAAGGTGCAGAAGTGCAAGAGAAAAATAGCAAATGAAACAACAGCAAAAACAAACTAAAATGAAAACAGTTAAAAATGAAATCCTTCAAGATGCCAGAAAATGACAAAGTTTATTTATCACAGAAACTGGGTTACAAAGATCCTCGAACGAGAATATACAGACTTTTGCAAATGAAACCACAGGATAACAGAGAAACTGAAAACCCGAGATTGCTGCTCAGGATTGAAACGAATGAACTTGTCTACACACTAAGTTGCCCAGTAAAATGACTGTCTTTTCTTCTTCCACCGTGATGCTCGCTTCTTCAAAATCCCATACACAAATGTATCCCAAGCTAGGTTTATATAACAGGGACTGAGAGCCCAATCACCAACCACGCACGAATGAGTTTAACCAATCGCCTAACTCGCACGCCGGAAAGGAAAAGAGTGATTGGACAACAGGTGCAACGTTAGATCGAAAAAATAGGCGGGACGCACAACTTCGTTGTTTTCGGCGAGCGCAGACCGATGTCGCGCCCAGTTTCACAGCGCAGTCGAGCGTAGAGTGCAAATCACGGTTAATATTTCTAACAGGCGGGGCATACTTTTACAGGAAAAAATAGGGCAATCACAAATTCGAGCGTCGACACCTCGTATTATCTTCCAACACAGCGATGGTTCTGAAGGTACGGGTCCCACATGGGTAGCGAGCCGCAAACAGGAAACAATTCAGTTCGTCAACATCAAAAAAAACTTCGAGCAACACCAAGATCCAAGATTCAGAAACTTTCAGCAGTGGCCCAGTCATCGGCACCCTTTCTTGAACATCAACAGCAGACGAATCCATGGCGAAATTATTCCCCATTGGTTTATGTCTGCGAGCAGCCGCACAGGGCCATCCATCCTCCATTTTTGCGGCAAACGTCACCACATATACAAAACTTCATTAGGAGCGAAACACAGTATCGAGGGCCCATCCAAGAAAAAAGTTCACAACTCCCACAGCTTTCAATATTTCCACAAGAAAAGAAATGTGAGACCCAACGATAAATTAAAACATGCCAAGGAATCTCGCTACTCTGCCAGGCTGCCTTAATCTCCTTAATCTCCTTTCTCCGACAATGAAAGCGCTCCAACAACACCAAATCACGATCTCTGCATCCTAAAAAAAAATTATCTGGAGAATCATCCCAAGCAACTATTAAAAAACAAATCCATGAAGCCGCCTGTGCACATGGGTTGATGCCACGAACAGTACGGAAGTTTGAACAAGCAAACCAAAAACAAATGAACAGTCTTGTACAATCTTTAAAAAAAAAAAATACAATAAAAAATATTAATTAAAATCATGGTATTCTCCATCGCACTCCTGCTATTGGCATTATAATCTGAGCAGACAATCTCAAACGACCAACTTTAATTCAACCTCCATGATGCGGAGCTTTCACCTCCATAGGGCTTTTACAATAATTTACCAACATCACTCTGGCGATGATGATGCCAATATGCTTCTATACGAACAGCGGGCATCCTTGATAGTTCTTCGCGGCGCCTCACAGGCGATAGATGACTGGCTCCTCTGTGCATGAATGGAAAAACTACCACGGTTCTACTGTGAAATGGCCCGAAACAAAACTCAAAGCAGCTCACACACAATAATTCCTCGGTGGCACCAAGCGTCAGAGGTTCTCTGTCGCAGCTCAAATGTGTCTTCATCGAAGCTCGGCTACGGACGTTCGGAACTTCGAAGCACTGCAAACCAAACCAGAAACCGTATTCTGCAAAAGACTCAAAATCTCTAGTGACAGACTCAAAGGCTTCAAGAGAAGATGATGGGAAATCTTTAGTGGCAAAGGATTTGAAAAACTTCAAAAAAAGGAAGGACTCAAAATCCACCGAGTCTAAAGATTCAAAATCCATATGTGCTGGTGCTCAATGTATCTGATGACAGTCAAAGACTCCGATGTTGGAAATGTTAAATCCAACTTCGCCCCCGTAAGAGCTTCGGCGCGAAGCATCTCCGAAACACCTTCGGAAAATGCTTCGGCGCGAAGCACTTCCGAAAGAGCTTCGGAAAATGCTTCGCCGCGAAGCAAAATCAAACTGCCCCTCGAAGCGGAAATCAGCCGAAGCAGAAATCAGGCACGCAGATCGGGACATTAATTGTTCAAGCGTGCGAGTAGCTGGAGTGTTCGGCGATTTTTCAGAAAGCCATTCCGGCATTTATTTCTTGTCAGTCAGTTGGTGGATTTATCTCGTCTTCTGTCCTCATCCCCCGCCTATAAATACTGGGCCATTTTGTCATTTTGTATGCGAGGAGGATAGAGGTTGGAGTAGAGCAGCAGAGAGCAATAGCGAGCAGAGGGGCAGCCGCAGAGCTAGGGTTTCAACCAGCAGAATAGCAGAAGGGTGAAACCAGCAGTTGCCAACAACCGAAGAGTGGAGCAGCAGCCTCCAGATAAAACCCGTGTTTTTATCCTGCAAATGTTTATCTTGCAGAAGTTTGTATTCGCTTCAGAAGGAAGCCTTTTGTAATCCGACATTATTTTTAATATATAATATACTTATTCTGCAAATTTGGGTCTCCGCATATTCGTTCTCGATCTCGAAGTATTGTTTTGTCCACAGACATTTCTCAATTAGGGTTTGCCCCGAAGTGGCAAAACACCCGCTCAATCCAGAAGGGAGACTTGTTTATTTATTTGTGCCGAAGCGTATTCCGGGACTCTGGAAAATTCCCAAAGTGATTCTACTTCGGAAGTTTTTCCCCCGAAGTGTTTACTTCGGGAACTATTTTCCCGAAGTAGTTTCACTTCGGCATATTATTTCTGAAGTAGTTTTACTTCGACAAAATATCCCCCGAAGTATTTACTTCGGGAGCATTTCCACCAAAGCTCCTTCCTCGAGTAAGAAATCCTCGAAGTATTTTATTGATGCGATTTAAATCGTGATTTAAATTTTATTCTCTCCGAAGCTCTCTCCTTTTCTGAAACATCGTCGAAGTGTTTGTCGTGACGCGATTTAATTACGAAATAATTATATTTTATTTCCTTCAAATTGGTATCAGTGCTTGTGGTGTCGTGATGCGGATATAGAAGCATGACTTCCAAAAGAAATTCCCTGTAGTTGTAGATCCCACGATTCAACGACAAGAACTACGATTACTGGAGCATCCAGATGAAGATCCTCTTCAGATCTCAGGATTTGTGGGACTTGGTCGAGAATGGATACCCAAAACCAGCAGATGTAGTAGCACTGGCTGCCCTCTCCCAAGCTGACAAAGACCTTCTGAAGGAGAATAGGAAGAAAGACCAAAAAGCCCTGTTCTATATCATGCAAGCGGTTGACGAGACCATCTTCCTGCTGATTGCATCAGCCACCAAGGCCAAGCAGGCCTGGGAAATCTTGGCAAGTTCGTACCAGGGCACCAACAAAGTGAAGTTGGTGAAAATGCAGATGCTCAGGAGGGAGTTCAAGAACCTGCAGGTGAGTGAGTCTGAGTCAATGAGTGATTTATTCACCTGGACAACAAATATCATCAACCAAATGTGGTTGAATGGCGAGATTGTGCAGAATCAAAGGATCATGGAGAAAATTCTGTGGAGTCTGCAAACGAAGTTTGATTTTGTGGTAATTGCAATAGAGGAGTCAAGGGATTTGACAATCCTCTCTGTAGATGAACTGATGGGTTCTCTACAGACACATGAGCAGAGGCTGAGCCGCTCAACTCAGTCCTCTTTGGAGCAAGCGTTTAAGGCGCATGTCTCAGTCCGAGATAGCAGCAGACAAGACTCCCACCAAGGCACCTCTAGTTCTCAAGGTGGAAGAGGCAGGAGCAGGCATGGGAGAAGTAACAAGCAAGGAGGGAGATCAAACCCTCATGTCAATGAGACCAGCTGCAACTTTCATTAGCAAGGAGGAAGAGGCACTGGCAAAAACCAACAAGGTAGCTCTCAGCAGAAGGACATGTCAAAGGTCCAATGCTACTACTGAAAGAAGTTCGGTCATTACATCTCTCAGTGCAGAACGATGAATGGCGAACTAGAATCAGTAGCAAGCCCATTATATAGAGGAAGCTAGAAATGCGATAGGAGGAAATGTGTTGCTGACTTGCAGTATCGAGGAGGAGAGCAGGAAAAACATTTGGTATCTTAACAGTGGGTGCAGCAACCACATGACTGGGAACAAAGAGATGTTCTCACAATTGGACGAGTCAGTCCAGTTTGAAGTCAAGATGGGGAACAACAACAAAGTTCCTGTGATGGGGAAAGGAAAGATCCTCATCCGCACCCGACACAGTGAAAGAAAGCACTAAAAAATTGATCTTATTATATCAAAAAATAAATTTCACCAGTCTTCAATATTTTTTGAAAATATCAGCAACATGGGCATGTTGAAAGAAATCTTTGCTGAGGGGAGAGAGCAAGAATTATTTTTGCCTAAAGAAATGGTGTTTTTTCCTTTTCCCGAGTAATTTTTCCTAAAATAAAATGGAATAAAATGAATTATGCAAGAATTGAAGAAAATATAATTGATCTCATCCCTAAGAGGGGTGAAAATGATTTTTTCCCCACCCCAGGGGCAACTTTGACTTTGACCAATAGATAGAAATGTTGTTTTATGGACTTTTACCCCAAACTAGGTGAAATCAACATTCTGCCCAAAGTGGGGTGAATTCACATGGGTAGGTGCTTCACTAAATTCTCTTTGACTTTGACTTGAGCAATCTTCACCTGGATGATGTCACTTTATCATTTGCATTCTAAAAATATTCTCAATTGGATTTCACCCCAAAGAAGGACAAAAGGGATTTTTCCCCTCTTCAAGGGCAACTTTGACTTTGAATTCTCTAGGCATACATTTCACTTGATTTTCACCTCAGAACGTCTTCAACTGGAAATTCACCTTGAAGAGGGGTTAAAATGATTTTCGCCCCCTTTTAGGGGCATTTTCGACTTTGACCATTTTTTGTCCATTATTTTTGCCCTTTTACTTGTAAAATTTTTCTTTCTTCTTACTTGGATGAAATATTATTATCATGGTATTTTTTGCCCTAGAAGAAGGGCGGAGATGAGTTTTTCCCCTCCCTAGGGCAAAAATGTCTTGAATTTATCTTTCATTGGTATTTTTTATTAAATAAAAACTATCAAAGCCTTAGTCCATTTTTCATCAATCCTTCAATCCTAAGACATTCTTTGCCATCTATTTTTCCCTTTTACATTTTTTCCATGACTTCCATTAATTTTTATTGGTAAAATTTTTTGTGTATCCTTAATTACGAAATCAAATTTCCTTTTTAATTTTATAAATTTTATCGGAGGGAAACAAGAACATTACATTAAAATAGTAAAATTAGAACAACTACATCATTAAACTTATATTTTTCAAAATTTTACAATCAAAATTTGGTGTGATGAACCTGCTAATAAACCTTTAACTGTCTTCGCATCTAGGGTTATTTTTTCATTATTATGTCTACCATGATCTTCACAATTTAAAATATTTTTATGACTACAAAAAAATTCTATATAATTTTATTCGTATCAAATGCATTTTTTGTTATAGGCATCAAATCACTTGTTTCACAACATGCATTCTTCATCAATGGTTTATTTTTCAGTTTTTTAATTTATTATTATTTTTTATTACAAACATTAATAATGACATTATCCTTGTATATTATTTTACATACACTGATAGGTACTATAATAATTTTTTCATAGCATTTATTAGCTTCATTGAGAATGCAATTTTTGCAGCATTAAAGTAATGAAAAATCTCTATTTTTAGCTTCTTTTAGAATAGATTGTAAATTCCGGATTAGTTCTGCTTAGTGTCTTGAGAGATGGATTGTAAGAGATTTTCCACTTACTTTTTTCTAAATTGTACTATCCTCTAGCGATGCATATCAAATATTTGCTTGTCTTTTTGTTTGTTTTCTTTTCCATGTTTTCATAAAAAAATGATCTTTGTGTACAAATTTGTTCGTATAAGTCTAGGCTTCAATCATTGCTTAAATAAAATCAATATTTTTGAATAACTACTCTTTTAAAAAAAAATCTCTAAATAATCCTTGAATTCCTCAATTGTTTTCCAAATTATTCTAACAAATGTTCAACCCGTGAATGCTTGAAATCTTTTCTGTTATCTAATATATTTCAATGTTGTGTTTCTTTTTTCTTCTTAATCTGATTTCCTTCAATATTTTCTTCAACTTCATTAAAATTTATTCAACTATTCTATTCTTATTTAAATAAAATTATTTCCTTATTTTCTTGAATCTTTAAGTTTATATTATTATTCTCTTTCTTAGAATTAATATTCTTCAGTTCAAGTTTTCTTTTCTCCTCGAATAAAATTATTTTAATGCATATTTCTCTTAATTTTTTACTTTCCACTTGAAATTATATTCTCTTCAATCCTCAATTTCCTTTTTAGACCCATATGGGCTTTTAGGGTTACGATATTTGAACCCATGTATTTTTGCCCATGATATTATAAAAATTCATGCATGTACCTTTGTTATATATATCGCACTTGCATTAGCATTTGGTGTGAGATAAAATAAGAATATTATTATATTGAAGAAAGTCAATTTAATCCAATAATAAGATAATACTGTACTATTTTTTTATTTGTTGAAGGTTTATAGGATAAATATTATGTAATGTGTGAATCTACTATCTTCCTCTTTTGATTATGTTATTACTATTTTTTTTATTTAGTTTATCGGGGCTCTTTATTTCTCTTCACCAACATTTTTTGATGTATTTCCATACTTGTCACAATGACTACATTTGAACACATTGTTACTTGTCATAATTTTTCTTGTATTAATACCAATTTTATTTATGAATTTTGTGTCCTTGTTCTCTATTATAATTTCATTATTTTCTATCATAATATTTTCTATTTGAAATTTACTTTTATCTATCCTTGATTCACTATTTTAAGATCTTCAAATTTCTCTTATTGTTGATGCATTGTTCTCTTTTATTCCTGCGCAAATATTTTTGAATTTATGTCATTGTATCCTATTAAAATTTCTATACCAATTTCCTTAGTATTGTTTTTAAATTCATTACATTGATCAACACAACTAAGATCATCATTAAAACTTTAATTGTCTTTGCATCTAGAGCTATTTTTTTGTTGTTATGTCTACATGATCTTCACAATTTAAAATATTGCTATGACTATAATTTATTTTGTTATCAATATAAAAATTCTATATAATTGTATTAGTATCAAATGCATTTTTTTTTATAGGTATCAAATCACTTGTTTCACAAATTTAATCTTTTTTTTGGATAAGGTCCTTTATATTATAATATGCATTCTTCATCTTTGGTTTATTTTTCAATTTTTTAATTTATATTTTTTTTGCTACAGATATCAAGAGTGACAATAGCCTTGTATATTATTTTACATACACTAATAGGTATTATAATAATTTTTTCATAGCATTTATTCGATTCATCGAGAATACAATTGATGTAGCATTAAAGTATCGAAAAATCTCTATTTTGAGCTTATTTTAGAATAGATTGTAAGTGCCACATTAATTCTACTTAGCTTCTTGAGAGATGGATTGTAAGAGATTTTCCACTTACTTTTTTAAACTGTACTATCCTCTAGTGATGCATATCGTATGTTTGCTTCTCTTTTTGTTTGATTTCTTTTCCCTCTTTCCATAAAAAGATCTTTGTGTACAAATATGTTCATATAAGTCTTTAATTTTTTATGTCAAGTCTAGGTTTCAATCATTGCTTAACTAAAATTAATTTTTTTCAATAACTACCTTTTCAAAAAATTCTCTAAATTATATCTTAATTCCTCAATTGTTTTCCAAATTCTTCTAACAAAAATTCAACCCTTGAATGCTTGAAATATTTTCTTTTATCTGATATATTTCAATGTTGTGTTTCCTTTTTCTTCTTAATATAATTTCCTTCAATCGTTTCTTGAACTTTCTTCAACTATTCTATTCTAATTTAAATAAAATTATTTTCTTCTTTTCTTGAATATTTAACTTGATATAATTATTCTCTTTATTCAACCTAATATTCTTCAATGCATTTTTCCTTTTCTCTTTGAATAAAATACCCCCTACACCCCCTTTGTGTAGTGGGTCTAAGTGCAGCTTAAAAAAAAGACCTTCATTAGAGAGAAAAGCAGGCTCCACAATCAACATCCAATACCTTTCAGGGTTAACCCCTCCTAGATAATATGGAAAATATTCATCATAATTCTAATAGTGTAAAGTTTAAAAATACTAAAGATTCTCTTGTATGTAATTTTATTTAGCATTGATATAATAAGGGGGAAATGTTACAAATATTATGTATTCACCTTATTGTTATGGACATTGTTGGAATTTAGAAATTAGTTTTAACTCCCAAACTTGTAACTTATTGATTTCACATATATATACTTCTATCACAATAATTCAAATGTTGATCATAGTACATAAATAACTTATGTTTTTATAATAGAAGGAAAATTGGTCATTGGGAAAAAACCAAGTTTTTTCCCTTCTAGGATCTAAAAGTATAGTCATGAATACTTTATCCTAGGTTTTGATTGTTGTGGTTTCCCTTAGATAAGATTTTTTAGGTTCACCATAGCACCAACATTGTTGGTTTAGAATGAGTCTATAATACCATTTCCTATAATTTTTTTATTTTTGGACTACTCCTTTAGGTGATAAGAAGGCTTATCTTCCTTCTTATGATATTTTTCTTATAATTGTCCTCTTTTGAGGATGGTGGTCTCGAATCCCTTGGCCAAGTCAATGCAATATTCAAAGGAGGATACATTGGTCATATCCACATAAAAGGCCAATTTCTTCTTAAGGTTTCCCATAAAGATGTTTAGAATATCTCTTAGTCAAGAGACACGCTAGAGTCTTCCCACCAAGGTTTATCATCTTACCAAGAAGTTAGCAAAGTTTTAATATTTAGACTATTTGAGCTAATATAGGTCATTATTTATGATCTTCTCCTCCATGTAGATAGAGAATTATTTGAAAAACATCACCAAATCTCATCATTTTTAATTCATTGCTACTCTTTTACTATGGCTTCAAATCTCTCACTCTTTAAAATTCTTCTATGGGTGATCGAAGCCGATTTCCAAGATATGATTGGGATTAGAATATTTATTTTTCAAATGAAAAATTACATACATAAAAAATTTGAAATGAATGCAATGTTTGTTTTAAAATTAAGCAAGATGCTACATCATGATTTTTTACACTATAGTCAGCAATTTATTTAAAACCAATGTGTCATAGTGCAAAACTACCCATGATCTTAAGGAAATGTCTTGCTACTGGGTAGTACCACTCCACGGAAAGGCCACTATTGCTCTTGGAAATTATTTTTAGTATCAATGATTCATAATAAGAGATATTGCTATAGGTAGTTCTAAATAGACCAAGGTGGTTGATGGTATTTTCCATCTATTTTTACATTTTTAACATAGGAGTTTCAAAGTTAAGAGGAAAATTATGACTAGTTATAAAAGGATCTAAGGGTTTATTGCATGAGTTATCATAATAGTACTTGTGACTAGAGGAAGATCCTTGGATTGTAGAAATTTGTTATTTTGATATCTCTAATTGAGAGGTTAGAGTTTAAATTTTAGAAGAAAATAAATTTTATTGCACAAAAGGAATTTATTGAGAGATAATAGGACCTTGATAATTTACAAAAAGGATAGTATTGATGTATTTGGGCATACAATATTGAGGTTGGTATTGTATCACTTATTCTAAAAATGCTTAAAATAAAATGATTAGATGATAAAGGATGAGATATTATGAGATTATGGTTTTGAGTAATACATTTGAGTTATAAAATGATTAGATGATAAAGGATGAGATATGCTTGCACTTGTGAGATTAGAATGAAATTTATTAACATGAGGATTAGAAATTAGGACACCTAATGATACATTTGAGATAGAAATATAAATTATTTCCACTTGTGATATAGGACAACTCACATTACCTTATAATAGTTCTTGAAGGAAGGCAAAGACCAATGATATCCCAATGAGGATGGAAGGTTTTGAATCCTAGAATCCATACAAATGATGATGTTATGGGGATTAGAATTAATGAAATTATATTTTGATGCATTAAGGTTTGTATCTAAGTATCCTAAGGATGGATACATATTATTAAATGAAAAAGAGTTAAAACTAGGCTATTATAAATGGTCCAAGAGAAAACCCTCTCATATAGAAACACCTTAGAAATCATGATCTTACCTAATAAAAGATTCCACAAATTCCCTATGTTTATGAAATAAGAAAGCCATGTGATTAGTGTATTTAAAAACCACTCTTCCTTTATCATCATGGATAGGGGTTAGAGAACCTAACGTGGAAGAATCCTCATCTTCTTCAAATTTTGGATTCTCAAAGGAAAGTTGGTCCTCAAGACCTTCCACCAAAGGATTAGGCTTGTTGGACAACTAATGAGTGACAATATGGGTTAGATATCATCTCATGGCCATGGGTCGAAAGGAAAGAGGAATTCAACTAGTTATGTTTAAAGAGTTTATTAAAGAAGAAAGATAATATGTTTTAGCATCCTTGTATCCCTTTCCCTTTATATACCAAATCTAACCTGTATACATCAAGGGACTCCTTATACATAAAATATCCCTATATACCTAACTTCTCTCTATAAACTCATTGGTAAAAGATAGAAATCTAATACATGTGTTACTAATCATATGTGAAAGTGACCACTTGGATATCTGGCCAAGATAGCACATGAGTGTAATTATAGTATGCCTTCCACTAACCAAATGTGATATACTTCTTACTAGGTGTAAATATGTGTGAGGCCCTATGTAGGTGTATGGTAACCTGAGCTCATTATATACCCAGAATAACCTAGTAGCTCATATGGTGGTTACTCAAAGGATCATGAAGACCCTTAGTAGAACTAGAAATTTATTATGTTCTTATTATCTAATATTTACTTTGGTTTAATATAAACAAACAAAATTATATGATCGATTAAGTTTAATAATTTTTATTTTGATTGAGGCTTAGCTTGGATAAAGAAGATATTTAGAATCATGGTGGTGTTCACATTGGGTTCACCAAAATATGGTAAGGGAAAATAGAAAAGGTATCTTGAAGGACCTCTTTGCAATACTTTTATGCTCTTATTTATGTCACTTTGAGAGTAGGGTTATTTTATGTATAATTTGTGTTTAATGTATTAATTAAATAACACCTACATTTCTCCTAAGATACTTCTTTATCTAAGTGTAACTCTAATCTAGTCGTAATGCATATACAAATACAATAAATAAGGCCTAAAGCTAAAATGTATTTTTCAATTGGTTATATAGGATTCAAATCATCCTCATCAATATTATATCATCACCACATAGTGGTTTTACAAAAATCTTGTATATTATCCATCTATCACTTGGCAATATTTGAACCTTGGTCTCCTCATTAAATATTGATGAATATAACTAATTGAGCTAATACCACTTGATTCAATGAATTTACATAGGTTTTCATGATGGATATCAGTACCCTCATACTAAGTGGGGTTTGAACCTTGGACATCTTAAAGAGAGGCCAAATCCTTTACCATTGAAGTAAGCTTGCAGCTATAAAATGGTATTTTATTTTAATGAAGAAGAAAATAATGATTTTATTTCAGGAGACAAGGGTACAAGAAGATGCACCAAATAGAACCTAAGATTTAACTAGCAATTTTAATTAAATTTTAAAGCTTAAACACTAATTTAGTCCCCTATATTATTAGGAATAAACTATTTCGTTATTTCCTTGTGTATTTTACTAATAAACAAAAGGTAGAACCTAGTTTAAACAAACACCAAATAAAATTTTACTCTTATATAATTAAATGGAAAATATTGTAGGTAGAAAAACCTGTTTTTTCCATAGAGGCAAAAGTATCACCAATTCATAGAAGAACCACTAACAATATCACCTAGTGATGGCATTATTACGTAACCTATAAAATAGATAGAAAAAGATAAAATTAATGATATATGAGCTTATCTACATTGATAGAGGATGTTGGGATTTCTTGGACAATAATAAAGCCCCTATATGGATAGATAAAGGGATAAAAATAACATAATACAAGAAATAAATGTCAATTGGAAAAATATCATTGGGTCACAATAACACCATAGATGCTTTCATTCAATACTAGCCCTTTTATTCTATGTAAACCAAAGAGTGATAGCACTGATGACTTGTAATTTAGAAACACTTTAGCTTCTAAAGGAAAAACGATAAGTTAAATTCAATATAAACTAATATTGTGATGACTATGATGGAGGGATATGATTTGGGAGTATAGAGAGCATATAAAATAGTAGGAAAATATGGATTTACTTCCTTAAGATGAATATTAAATTCCAAAAATAAAATGGTAACTAGATGATTTTGAAAGATGCAATATTAGTTCTAAGTAAAATAAGATAAAATCCTAAAGCTACAAGGAAGAGCCAAAAGCAAAAAAGGGAAAGCACACAACCTAAGATGCAAGGTTGTTTTCCCTTTGTTGGAATCTTTTTGATGTCTTAGAAGGAACTTGAAATCTTGATTTTATGGGATTGAATGCTTAGTTTTTAATTATTTATCGAGAGCTTTTAGACTTAATTTCTTAGAGAAATCTTAGAGATTTGATTGGAAAATTGCTTGGATATCTATATGCTTGTAAGAACAAGATATTAAGTTCTTGCAAGGATGGACTTCAAAACATTGTGGCAATATTTTAGCATAATCTTGCCTTACACAATGATTTAATCCTATGATTATAGAGATATTTTAGCAAAAAAATTATTTCTTGAAGATGAATTTATAGGAATTTGTGACTCCATAGGCGAGTAAATACATTGAAGGTGACATTATTGAAAAGGTAGATAATTTTAAAAGCTATCAATAATTCATTAAAGGAAAACTTATGAGTAAAAATTATTGGAATTGGAATTCCTTGTAGAAGTTACAAATTATATTCTAGAGATTTAGTTCATTAATGATAGATAGCTCAAGAGAGAGACGAAGTTAATTTTCTTGAGTTTGATGCATAATTTTTGGAGAATATTGTATTATTGGGTACATGCTAATGTATCCTCATGGTACCTTCATGGTACAAATGTGAATATATAATAGATTAGGGTTTGAGTCTATATTCTAGATGAGTGATTTAAATTTTATCTTTTATGTAAGTGTCAATATGCAAGAAATGTAAAAGTTTTATGTAAGAGTGTAAGGTGCAATAAATGTATGTGTGTCATGTAATGAAGATTTCAAGTGTGTATTGAGATAATGTGCACAAGTGTCTTGTATGTAAGTGTGCAAATATGTAATATGAGGAATTGCACATATGTCTTGCATTAAGAGTGCATGTAGGAGAGTAATAATCATATATAAGTGTGCAAGTGTCATAGAGTCAAGTATGCATGTAAGAAGAGAATGAAGAGTATATTATACAAGAAGCAAGATTATAAGCCAAAGGTAATAGGAAATATCATATGGAGAGCAATAGTAAATTATGTGAAGAGTTACATTACCATGTCTATATTATGGAGACAGAGCTTCATACAACGTAACGGAAGAAAATACAAACAAGAAGGTGAGAAATCATTGATAATAAAGTATGTATACATATATTTGTGCAATTAATATTATAATTTTTCTTCATGATTGTACATGAATGATATTGGTCATTTTACATTCATATTTGATATTATAAGTGAATGTTATTTCATTATTATATTGGCATAGATATATATTTAATTGCTCACATATATTATTCTACTCTTCATTATTGATATTTTGACCTTTAATATTATTGCTTATTTATTAAGAACTATGATATTTTGATATAGTAAGGTTTAAAATTCAACTATGGTATTAGAGCCACCACTTAACTCTATCCAATCTTGAGAGAGTTATATTAGAGTCTATCCACATTGAAAGTAGTGAAGACTTGGACTCTATTTTATAAGGTCTTATTGAGTATATATTGTGAGGACAAGGATGAGTCACCTCGATTTAGATGCTAGGGCCTTTTCACTTGGTTGAAGGAAAAGCAATGAAGACTAAGACTCAACTAATTTGATTAAGGGCCAGCTCAGGATAAATTTGTACATTAATTGAGGGTCAACTAAGGATAAATTTGGACATTGGTATAAAGATACAACTTAGGACATAGTTGGATGTGAGGGGACATTCACAGTCACCCTAGTTTTTATATTATATTCTATAGAAAATAAGCGAATCATATTATGTTCAAAAAAGAAAGAGAATCATCATAGCTTGTTGATATAGAGAAACATCTAAGCTTCCTAGGTATAGAGATTCAAAAAATATAAAATAACATCATAGCTTCTAGAGACAAAGAGGCATCATCGCTTCCTAATATAGAGAAGCATCAAAGCTTAATGAGAATAAATATTGCTAAGTATTATAAGCTTTCATAGGATATATAAGAATTGTATTGAGAAGTATAGAGAGAATAGATACAAAATAGTACAAAGAAGAACAAATAAGAATCATCCATAGATAAAGTATATAGAGGCATAGAGAAACATTTTGGTAATTCAAAAATATAGACCAAAAAGATAAGGCTAATTTAAAATCATACATATATTTTATTTTTGGACTTTGATTCAATGATATTAGAAGGAATTCAAGGATACATTAAGATAATCAAGAAATTTATCAAAAATTTCTATTATTCTAAGAAGATATGATACATCACTGCACAATATTAATCTAAAGCTAAAGAGCACTATTTTGATATACACTAGTGAAAAAATTGATAAACATTCAAGTGCTATCTACATTGGCACTAGGAAAAGAGGATAGGTAGTCAATAACTATCTTAAACACTAAGTATAGTAGAGTAAGATCAAACAAAAGTGCTAGGAAAAGGAAGAATGTGAGTGCTATTCTAATGTGCCATAACTAGGAATAAATCAAGTACTATTCTAAGCATTATTTGCAAATAAATTAGGGCTATTTAAAGAACCTCTCATAGAAATAAATCAAGTGCTATTCAAAGTTCTATTTGGAGTAGGGCATTGAGTGCATGCATTGAACTAGAAAAATAATCAATAGGAGTTCACTAATAGGATAGTTGAGAGGCATAGGCATGAACCAAGTATTATTTAGAGTGCTAATTACAAAATCTAGATGTAGCGATCTAGTTTGGTACTCATAGATTCGAACATGTATGAACCTAGTTTCCAAGCCAAGAATTCATATGTGCAAGAATCTAGACCCTAGCCAAACATTCATATGTGTAGGCACCTAGCATCCTAGCCAAGAATTTGAATGTGTAGACATCTAATAACATGCATTCAAGTCGAAAGAGAAAGTATTCAAAAATATAGCAATGAGTACCTAAAATAGGTATTTAGATATACAACATAAAGTATCCAAGTCAAGTAGTAGAGAGTGTAAGATTTGGACAATCACCTATAATGATTTTTTGCACTTGAGAAGATGTTTTAGGCTCGCATGTAAAGCCACATGAGAGTGAACATAGAATAGAGAAGCATAAGGAAAATGAATCATTAAACTTTGGAGCAATAAAAAATTTACCATGAGCTAATGATACATAAGTGTTGAGGATTAAAAATCTTGAGAATCATCACAATGTCATCATAGCAAAACATCACAGAGTTAATGTCCTACATTATGAAATTGATGAGTTAGTTGTTTTTGTGGGAAAATAAGATTGAATTTATTTTTGAGAATATTAGGGGGAGTAATAAATTTAGAGTTTATTAATTCATGCACCTTGATTAATTTTACAAAATAAATTTTTTGAAAAATAAAATTCAAAACATTCATGTTATGGAGTGATAAAAACTACTACTTAAGCTTAATAGTTTCTTTTAAAGCTTTGAAGATTTGAAATTTTGAAGATTTAAGATTTAAGTAATTTTTAGTTTTTTGAGGGATTGAACATTTAAATATTATTTGATTTGTGGAGTTAAAAGGATTTGAGTTTTTTAGGTTTTTGAATATTTTTAAAATTTTTAAAGAGTTTGAATAATTTGTAGCTATTCGAAGGTTTTTGAAGGTTTTTAAATTTTGAATTTTGATATTTGAAATTTTACAAATTAAATTCAAGGAGTTAAAAGGATTTCTACATCAAAGGTTTAGAAATTTTAAAATTTACAAATTTCTTATTTTGAGTTATTAATTTAGGAGATACAAGGTTTACTACTATGGAAGAAATAAAATTGCAAACTTTGATTATTATGGAAGAAAATATGGAGTTCATAGTCAGAAATAAAATATTAGAAGCTATAAAATCAAGTACTAGTAGCTTGATTGAAAAATATAGGGGCAAGCTAGACATGGCAATACAATTCATCTATAGAGAAGCTATGAATGAAATATTTGAAATATTTGAATATTATTTACATATGAAACTTGTTGAATCAATTGATAATTCAAAGGGTGATATATAATACCTATTTATATAGGTAGTATAATGTATATGGTATTGCTTTCACTTGAACTTCATAAATATGAAAATGAAAAGCAAAAAGAGTTAATTGAAACTCTAAAAAGGAAAGTAGATATTGATACAAGTGAATCAATTAAATCATATCTAAAAATAGTATTTCATTCTTCATGCAATATTGACATTCCAAGTTCATCTAATTCAAGAAATTATTATGATGCTCTAAGTGAATACTCAAAAGACACATAAAACTACCAATATGATAAGGAAATTGGATCAAATGAAGCATATGATATAGAGGTTAAAGACAAATAAAAATTTCAAGCTATTCATGCACATGAATTAGAAGAATATGATCTTGAGGCCAAAGAAGAAGCTCAAGTAGTTCATGAACCATTTAAATAAGATATAAATTTTGAAGAACCAAAGAATGAAGATGAAGGAGAACTCAGAGCAAAACTCAAGCAAGAAGATGAACTTGATGGATCTCAAGAAGGAGATCATGATCAATGCAAGGTCACATGAATATTGAAGATGAAAATGGATATCGAAGACTAAAGTTTTTACTAACTAAATAATGTAATACAGGGGGTGTTGGATAATATTGCATTATTTGGTATATACTAATGTACCCCATAGTACCTTCATGGTACAAATGTAAATATTTAATGTATTAGGGTTTTAGTCTATAATTTAGATGAGTGATTTACATTTCTCCTTTATGCAAGTGTCAATCTACAAGAAATGCACAAATGTCATGTAAGAGTGCAATGTGCAGGAAATGCACAAGTATCATATAAGTAAGAGTGCAAGTGTATATTGAGAGAATTTACATGAGTTTCTAGTATGTAAGTGTGCAAATATGTAATGTGAGGATGTGCACAAGTATATTGTATTAGGAGTGCATGTAGGAGAGTAAGAGTCATGTATAAGTGTGCAAGTGTCATAGAGTAAAGTATGCATGTAAGAAGAGAATGAAGAGTCTAGTATACAAGTGGCAAGATGATAAGCCAAAGGTCATGGTATTTTTCATGTAGAGAAAAATAGTCAAGTATGTGAAGAGTCACATTACTATATTTATCTTATGGAGATAAAGCTCCATACAATTAAAACAATAAAATACAAACAAGAATGTGAGAAAACATTGATAATAAATCTTGTATACAAATTTTTGGTCAATTAATATTGTAAGTATTCTTCATGCTTGTACATGAATGATATTGGCCATTTTACATTCATATTTGATATTATAAGTGAATGTTATTTCATTATTATATTGGCTTAGATATATATTTAATTACTCACATATATTATTCTACTCTTCATTATTGATATTTTGACCTTTAATATTGTGGCTTATTCTACTATTTTTCGAAGGCATATTTATAATTTTATTTCAAAATTTTCTTATAACATCTAAAGACTATTTATATGTATGCTGACATAAATGGTAATTGATTTTTTTGTTTTGTCTACTTCTAATTATCCTTCATATTTGGAATAAATTACATTTTTCTAATATTACATAAATTATTTGATATATTAAAAATTAGAACATAAAGCATTAAGGGGGAAATGTTGGGAATAGTAATGTTTAATATAGGGAAAAAAAATTCTAAAGTTAGAAAAGTTTAACAAAGAAATGTATCCATTCCAAAAAGGGATGCC
Organism: Wollemia nobilis; assembly: GCA_028583015.1. Classification (NCBI taxonomy): domain Eukaryota; kingdom Viridiplantae; phylum Streptophyta; class Pinopsida; order Araucariales; family Araucariaceae; genus Wollemia; species Wollemia nobilis. The sequence continues at coordinate 1,678,969 of JAQPPZ010017244.1, forward strand.
ACTTTCGGGTAAGACCCAAGGAGGCAAGGGTATCCATTCCATCAAAAATGCCAAGGACTTAGACCTGGACTACCACATTTGACATACTCAAGGAGCAAACAAACACACAAAACCAATTTAAAAATAAGTAAATAACAATAAAAATAATAAAATAAAATAAAAAACATGCTCCTTGAGTGTGTCAAAAACAAAAGCACAACAAAACATGCACAATAAGATAAAAGAAACCACAACACGAACTACATAGAAAAACACAAGAACCACATAACAAAACACAAAAAAGACAAAAAAACAGAACACTACAAAGACATAACCCAAAAAAACATGAAAAATAAACACAACCAAAAACTAAAAAGTTTAAAAAATAAAATAAAAATAAAAGTAAAAAATAACCAACAACATACAATAAACAAAAACAAAAAACATAGAAAACACTCACACATAAAAACACGAATTAACACAAACAAAGAGAAACCCAAGAACAAGAACGAAAAAAACACAAAACAACAAAAACACAAGAACAACACAAAACAACACAAAGAACAAAAAACAAAAAAAAACAAAAAAAAAAAACCCACCCACCTTAAAAAACTCAAAAAAAAAAAAAAACAAAAAAGAAAAAAAAAATTGAACAAAACAATGACCTATCTAGACCAGAAGACTATTAAGGCAAGAATCAACAAAGGAAACAAAAGAAACAATATAATGAGCTAGGGAGCCAAAAAAAACTGAATGAACCAAAGAGAAGCAAAAAAAAAAAAAGCAAGAAGAAACTAGGTACCTTCAGAACTGGAGCCATCCAAAGAAATGATAGAAAGAAGAGCTTCCCTAATTTGAGAAGCCCACCATATAGGAGGGTGGCCATAACAAGTAAGATCACCTTTTTTCAAAGCCAAATTAGATAAAGCATCAACACTCTTGTTTTGATCTCTAACCACATAATTGTATTCAACTTTTAAAAATCCCATCTGGATTAATTCAATCTTCTCAATAATTCTTTTTATTCTCCAATCCACCTTATGATTCTTAGGAGTCTTCAAGAGATTAATCATAAGTTGAGAGACAAACTCAACTAACACCTTTTCCCATCCAACCTTAGTAGCCTCCTGAAGGCCTCTTAGGATACCATACCCCTCAACAAGGTTATTGGAAAGAATACCCAAATTCTCAGCAAAATTAAAAACTAGGGAGCCATCTGAAAGTCTAGCAATTCCTCCCACACTGGCTTTTCCAGGGTGCCCTCTAGAGGCTCTGAAAGCACGAGATTCTGGGCAAAGGAAACACTAATTGCGATGCAACCAAAATCAAATGTGCTTAAGTCCTAGAAATGTAAAATGCATGAAACGAAAGAGACGCATTAAAACGAGATACAAGCGAATGGAGAAAACACAACCCTTTCATTAAACTTTCTTGATCTCTGTTACAAATACGCCTCCTCCATTTTTAGGGGCTAGGAGCGTTAAAAGAATTTGATTACAATCACTTAATGTTCCTCTTTCCACGTGCCCACGATTGAAATGGACGGGCCAAAACGCTGCCGTCGCTGATGTTGATGAGTCTTTGACCTCTGCTACTCTTCTAGAAAGCCATTACCACTGAAACAGTCGGCTAATCTACCTTTCACCTGGAATTCGTCCCTGGGCAGGACGAATTCTGATCGCAATTCGTCCCTGGGTGGGACGAATTCTTCTGTGTTGAAAAAGCCGAAGTGATCTGTTCCAATGTCGGCTCTCGAGACCTCCAAAACACCTGCAGACAGAGGGGTTATGTAATTGGGGCCATTTTGGGATGACCCAGATGGTCGGATTCTCCCAATTTGGCCTCTATCCTTGAGAATTTGATATCGCCACCTGCAAGTTAGTGAAACAACAAAGTGACACAAAACATACTAGAATCTGATCAAAAGTTATGAAATTGCAGCTATGAGTTCACCAAACAAAATGACACAATATGCAATGCGAAAAAATAATCTAGAATGCTAAAAAGAATGGAACTTAGGAAGTGCGGGGGTGCCCAGGTGGGCCTCCCACCATTGGCACTTGACTTCGGAGCCAATCCACTAGGGATAGGCCCAAAACCTCTTAGGATTGGGGGGTCGGCAAATTGGTTGGTTCAGGTGTCCATGTGTTGGATTTGGGTCAGGTTCAAGCTTCCAAAAGCCACCCAACAACCTCCCTTGCAAAAGAGATTGGTGGATGCGAGAAGGTGAACCAAAAGGGATGCAAGTGGGTCTTCAACTCGGCAGCACTTCGTTGCTTGAAATCTCCTTTAACTTCTCTTATTTTGAGTGAGAAAAGTCCCACCTTTTATAGACCCATGGGGTCTCTTTTGAGAGGGAAGCACAAATGCCATGTGTTGGTCATAGGTGCCATGTGGCAGTCATGTCTTCCCATGAGGGAGGGGAGTCCTCCATTGACTTGGGCTCTCATAACTACCCTAGTGAAGGTCTTCTAACGGCCCATCTATCCACCCACACACGTGTGCGAGGCAGGAGTCATCAACTGACTGTCCTGGGCTGCCACTTGGCACCATTCTTCTTTTTTCCCGTTAAACTTGGAATTCGTCCCTGGGTGAGACGAATTCCAGTTAGTATTCGTCCCTGGGTGAGACGAATACTGAGCAAAGTGTCTAAATATGCCAAATTGCTTCTTGACCTTACAAAATTGCTATGAAAGTGGTTAGGACCATGGTTTGACCTCTAAGGGCTGCCCTGGGGGCCATGTTTGTCAAAGCGATCAGTGTTTGCAGTCACATAATCGGATTGGTGTTGTTTTGGTGTCTACAGATGCCCCTTTTTGGGATGCGCTGTGCATGGCACAACGCCGAGCAAAAATAGATAACCAAAGCACTAATGATTAGGGTTTCTTGGTAACCTAACCAACTTTTGATGCCCCAAGTATGGAAAGGGAATGCATTCTTGAATCCTTGCTTCTGACGAGCTAAGGAGTTTGATTTCAAGTGTTAACCTATTTTGGTGAGGTGTGACTTGAACTTAGACATTGATCAGTCATGAATAGGTGAAGGGCATTTTATCCACAGGGGAACCTTGTGTTCATGATTCACGAAATGCCAAGTGTTTGATTGATTTGATTGTTGCTTGTTTACTGCCCCAAGCAGGAGCGTGATTGTCTTTGTCAATGATTCTTTGAATGCATGTCGTTTTCCTTAATTGGGTGTGTGATTGTTGATTGGTGACTAAGTGTGACTACCCCCTCAAGCGACGAATCGATGAGGGAATGACCTTCATGAGAAAAGCGATGAGTCGCTTGACCCAAGATGACTTGTGCAAGGGTGCCTTTAGATGGTTTATCGTTAAGCATGTGCAATTTTTCCAACATCTGGACCTATTTTTGGTGGGTGTTAACCCTTTTTGTGATGCCATAATGGGGTGAAATCGTCGACAACCCATCTTCCCATGGAGCGGTCCGGCTATGATAGCCTTCTTGGGGAAGTAGTAGAGTGACAATTTGAACCCCGACATCGATTTTCTATGCCAAGAGGTTAAGTGCTAGAGCACTTGTGTCCGACAATGCTTATTGCTTTGTTTTTATGTTGCATTTATTTTTGTTGTTGTTGTTGTTGTTGTTTTTTAATGTGTTTTGACCCTTTTGTGATGCCATTTGGGGATTAAATTGTCGAAAATCCATCCTCCCGTGGAGCGGTCCGGCTATGGTAGCCTTCTTCAGAGAGTAGGATAGTGACAATGTAAACCCCAACATCAATTTTTCTATGCCAAGAGGTTAAGTGCAAGAGCACTTGTGTCTGGCAATGTTTATTGCTTTTTGTTTTTGTGTTGCATTTTTTTTTGTTGTTTTTGAATGGGTTTTGACCCTTTTGTGACGTCGTAATGGGGTGAAAGTGTCGACAATCCGTCTTCCCGTGGAGCGGTCCGGCTATGGTAGCCTTCTTAGGGAGTAGGATAGCGACAATGTAGACCTCGACATCGATTTTTCTATGCTAAGAGGTTAAGTGCAAGAGCACTTGTGTCTGGCAATGTTTATTGCTTTTTGTTTTTGTGTTGCATTTATTTGTTGTTTTTGTTGTTTTTTTGTGACGCCATTTGGGGGTGAAATTGTCAAAAATCCATCTTCCCGTGGAGTGGTCCGGCTATGGTAGCCTTCTTAGGGAGTAGGATAGTGATAATTTGTGACCCCGATGTCGATTTTTCTATGCCAAGAGGTTAAGTGCAAGAGCACTTGTGTCTGGCAATGTTTATTGCGTTTTGTTTGTGTTGCCTTTGTTTGTTGTTTTTTTGGTGGGCTTTGACCCATTTGTGATGCCATTCGGGGGTGAAATTGTCGATAATCCGTCTTCCCGTGGAGCGGTCCAGCTATGGTAGCCTTCTTAGGGAGTAGGATAGTGACAATGTAGACCCCGAAATCAATTTTTCTATGCTAAGAGGTTAAGTGCAAGAGCACTTGTGTCTGGCAATGTTTATTGCTTTTTGTTTTTGTGTTGCATTTATTTGTTGTTTTTGTTGTTTTGATTTTCTTTGATCTTGTGCATGATGGTTGATGAATATGGATGTATGCATGTTGATTTATTTTGATGGATGCATATGCTATGATGAATGCAAATGGTTTTGATTTATATGTGATATGCGAGATATGAAATGGATGAATGGGGTTTGCGCACCAAATTAACTCTATTATTTTGTTTTTAGGCGATTGCTATGATGTATGACTTTGTATGTATACATGTGGTTTTATCTTTTTGTATTTTTTTGATGGTATTGTAAGGATGAAAAGTAGCACAGCTGGTTTAGAAATGTAGCTAAGGTTTTCTGAGACTCAGACGGTTTTAACTCACTAGCCATGACTGTACTTTATCTTACAAGACTTTTGAACAAGGTATGAATCGAACTTGTTTTTAACCGAGCTATTTCACATCCCTGTGTGTGAAATTAAGTTCATTTATGTGGTATTTGTTAGGATACCACCAGTTCCAGATGGGCTTTCAACCGAACCTGTACTGAGGATCACCTAATTAACTCCACTAATTCCTTTGTTGTATTTAGTTAGATTAATCTGCGGTGTTATCCAGGATGCCATAAGCTAGCTCATCCACATGATCTGTACGCAAGTTAATGTGACAGATATATCGTCATGCGAGAAGTTTACTGCCAGTTACCGATAGGCTTTCAACCAAACCGGTACTGAGGCTTGCCTCATGACCTGTTAGAATACTGAGAGTTCCAGGGATTCAAGTTCACTCCCTTCTTTTCTTCAATTGTATTGGGATACTTGCTCGTTTGTAGTGATAAGATCACTGTTTATTTTGATTTGTTTTTCTTTTGAGCAAGGGATTGGGGATATGGAGTGATGAAAATCACTGTTTTTTTTGCATTTTGATGTGTGCACTGTAGGTTGTCAAATTTAGGAGTTTTGACATTTTGCAAATTTTTGGTGTTTTGCAACTATTGAGAACATTAGGGATTCTTAGGGAATTGGGTAGGGAGGATGCTTGTCCTTTTGCCAACTCTCAGCATTCTAGGGGTCATTCGCACAAGGGGATGATCAAGATAACCGTTTCTCTTGTGGTGACCTAGATTACTTTGCAGGTTTCATCTTTCGTTCACACAACTTGGGAATTTTTAGTGTTTTAATTTGTGTTGGGATGTTACGTAACAAGGTGTATTTCAAGTATGACTCTACCTTCGTAAAATATATTCGATTTGATACATTACATGGTTAAAGAGGAAAATGATGACTGAATCACTGAAAATCTTGGTACATTTATAGACCACTGACTGTAGTGTGGTAAAAGTTATGCATGGTGTTTTTGTTGTTTTTGTAAAATGGAACTATGTGGAACAAGATGGACTAGCATAGCAATTGCAACCTATGGTGCCTTTGACCTATACAACCACAAATATGCAATGTGTGGATGCAATGCTTAATGCAGCTACATATTTTTGTACTTTTGATGGATTTATTTTGTGAATGTGAATATGCGGTGCTAGAGGAACTCTCTATTGATGAATTTGACCAAGCGATTGCGATAATTGTTGGAGCTTTTTAGGTTTGACCAAGTGATTGCGATAATATTTGGAGCTTTTTGGTGTGACCAAGTGATTGCAATAATCCTTGGAGCTTTTTGGGTTTTGCCCAAGTGATTGCGATAATCCTTGGAGCTTTTTGTTTTGACCAAGTGATTGCGATAATCCTTGGAGCTTTTGGATTGACCAAGTGATTGTGATAATCCTTGGAGCTTTTTGTGGTGACCAAGTGATTGCGATAATCCTTGGAGCTTTTTGTTTTGACCAAGTGATTGCGATAATCCTTGGAGCTTTTTGTGGTGACCAAGTGATTGTGATAATCCTTGGAGCTTTTTGTTTTGACCAAGTGATTGCGATAATCCTTGGATCTTTTGGATTGACCAAGTGATTGTGATAATCCTTGGAGATTTTTGTGGTGACCAAGTGATTGCGATAATCCTTGGAGCTTTTTGTTTTGACCACGTGATTACGATAATCCTTGGAGCTTTTGGATTGACCAAGTGATTGCGATAATCCTTGGAGCTTTTGGATTGACCAAGTGATTATGATAATCCTTGGAGTTTTTTGAGGATATGGCTTTCTTAGATGTGGAATGGTCACAAATGACTGATATTCAAGGGTTCTGTTTCCTTGATACCATCAAAGAGAAGCTAGCCGATATGTCCCGGGTCCTATTATGCTATCAATGACATATGGACCTAACCAATTTGCCGTGAATTTGTCCCTCATGTGGGACGGAAAATTAGAGTTTTGTTGGTTTTCCTTCAGAACCAAATCACCAACCCAAAAGTCTCTTAGGTGAACTTTCATGTTGTATGCTTTCTTAAGCCGCTCTTGATAGATACGTAAGTGCTCGAGAGCATTAACGCATCGTTCGTCAAGCAACGTAAGTTGGTCTAACCGGGCCTGCCACGCAGTGTTATCATTGATGAACTCCTGCATTGATATGCGGAGGGAAGGAATTTCCAACTCGAGAGGCATTACTGCCTCTTAGCCATACACGAGCGAAAATGGAGTTGCCCCAGTGGGCTTACGAATGCTAGTGCGATAAGCCCAAAGGGAAAGTGGGATTTGTATGTGCCAATCCTTATGACTGTCTGCGACTGTATTTTTAAGGATGGCGACTAGTGTTTTGTTTGATGCCTCTGCTTGCCCGTTTTCTTGTGGATAATATGGCGTTGAAAAGCTGTGCTGAATTTTGTACTTTGTGGTCAAAGCACGCACGTCTTTGTTCTTGAATGATGGCCCATTATCCGATATTATTTTGGATGGAATACCAAAATGACATATGATGTTATGCAATATGAACTCCACAATGCGGGGTCCTTTCATTGAGGTTAACGAAATTGCTTCCACCCATTTGGTAAAATACTCTGTGGTCGTTATGATAAACGTGTGATGGCCTGACGATGCAGGGGAGATCTTTTCGATTAGATCGAGGCCCCACTGTGAAAATGGCCAAGCAGACTGGACTATCTGTAGGGCCTGGGAAGGTATGTGCATCAAATTGGCATGATTTTGACATTTCACGCACTTCTTGACATATTCGCAACAATCTCGCTCTAAAGATGGCCAATAATAGCCCATGTGAAGAATGCACTTTGTGATGGCCATACCACTAAAGTGACCACCACATGTACCATCGTGTGCTTGGGCGACTGCCCAAGTGGACTCTTGCTAGTCCAAACAATGAAGAAGAATTCCGTCATAACTGCGACGATACAAAATGTCTCCTATCAAGACATACTTAGTCGCTTTCTGCTTGAATGTTCATTTTGCAGCATGCGTCAATCCAAAGGGAAGATTACCTAACTTGAGGTAGTCTCTTATGGGTAAATACCAGTCCTGTTGATCAGAAACCTCGACGGTATGAACAGCCAATCCCTTTCGAAGTTCTTCCCTAACAAATGTTGAATGGGATAGAACTTGTAAGAATAGCGTTGTGTTGCTATTAAAGGGAGTGGGGGAGAACAAGGACCCCTAGTTGGCACATTTCAGACGATCTCGGATTCGAAATAACTTATCCGAGGATGGTTCAATCTGGATCATGTGGATTCCTGGCGTCAAGTCTGAGCTTGCGCGTTCTATCATAGATTGTGATAAGGTTTTGACTTGAATAGTTGTCATATCACCGAAAAGGTCTTGCAGGATTAGTGACCCCAGGGAGGCCATTGTGTCCACAAAATGATTCGATGATCGAGGGAGTGCCTCGATGTGATACCATTCAATTTTTGCCAGGAATTTGTCCACGAGGGCTTTGTAGGCCTTCAGAACTGGGCATTTGCATTAATATACCCCTTTGACTTGATTGACTATTAACAGTGAATCACCAAAGATATTCAATCATTTGATGTTCATGGTGATTGTTGTTTGAAGACCTAGGAGCAAGGCTTCATATTCTGCATTATTGTTGGTGCACTGGAAGTTTAATTTAAATGAAAGGGGCATTGGAGTGCCCTGCGGTGTGAAGAATACAATTCCTGTGCCACCACCTTGCTCGCATTTAGAACCATCGAAGAATAGGGTTATGTCGGCCTGTGACTCAGGCTCATCAGAATCTGGCGATTCTGAGACATGGAAGACCCCATCATCGGGTAGTTCTATGACCAGAGGCTGATCGTATTCAAGAGGAGCCTCTGCTAGTTGATCACCACTGAAAGCACGAGATTTCGGGCAAAGGAAACACTAATTGCGATGCAACCAAAATCAAATGCGCTTAAGTCCTAGAAATGTAAAATGCATGAAACGAAAGAGACACATTAAAATGAGATACAAGCGAATGGAGAAAACACAGCCCTTTCATTAAACTTTCTTGATCTCTATTACAAATACGCCTCCTCCCTTTTTAGGGGCTAGGAGCGTTAAAAGAATTTGATTACAATCACTTAATGTTCCTCTTTTCGCGTGCCCATGATTGAAATGGACGGGCCAAAACGCTACCGCTGCTGATGTTGATGAGTCTTTGACTTCTGCTGCTCTTCCAAAAAGCCATTACCACTAAAACAGTTGGCTAATCTGCTTTCACCTAGAATTTGTCCCTGGGCAGGACGAATTCTGACTGCAATTCATCCCTGGGTGGGACGAATTCTTCTGTGTTGAAAAAGCCAAAGTGATCTGTTCCAATGTCGGCTCTCGAGACCTCCAAAACACCTGCAGATAGAGGGGTTATGTAATTGGGGCCATTTTTGGACGACCTAGATGGTCGGATTCTCCCAATTTGGCCTCTATTCTCGAGAATTTGATATCGCCACCTGCAAGTTAGTGAAACAACAAAGTGACACAAAACATACTAGAATCTGATCAAAAGTTATGAAATTGCAGCTATGAGTTCACCAAACAAAATGACACAATATGCAATGTGAACAAATAATCTAGAATGCTAAAAAGAATGGAACTTAGGAAGTGCGGGGGTGCCCAGGTGGGCCTCCCACCGTTGGCACTTGACTTCGGAGCCAATCCACTAGGGATAGGCAAAACCTCTTAGGATTGGGGGGTCGGCAAATTGGTTGGTTCAAGTGTCCATGTGTTGGATTTGGGTCAGGTTCAAGCTTCCAAAATCCACCCAACAACCTCCCTTGCAAAAGAGATTGGTGGATGCGAGAAGGTGAACCAAAAGGGATGCAAGTGGGTCTTCAACTCGGCAGCACTTCGTTGCTTGAAATATCCTTTAACTTCTCTTCTTTTTAGTGAGAAAATTCCCACCTTTTATAGACCCATGGGGTCTCTTTTGAGAGGGAAGCACAAATGCCATGTGTTGGTCATAGGTGCCATGTGGCAGTCATGTCTTCCCATGAGGGAGGGGAGTCCTCCATTGACTTGGGCTCTCATAACTACCCTTGTGACAGTCTTCTAATGGCCTATCTATCCACCCACACACGTGTGCGAGGCAGGAGTCATCAACTGACTGTCCTGGGCTGCCACTTGGCACCATTCTTATTTTTGCCCGTTAAACTTGGAATTCATCCCTGGGTGAAATGATTTCAAAATTTGTCCCTGGGTGAGATGAATTCCAGTTAGTATTCGTCCCTGGATGAGACGAATACTGAGCAAAGTGTCTAAATGTGCCAAATTGCTTCCTGACCTTACAAAATTGCTATGAAAGTGGTTAGGACCACTGTTTGACCTCTGAGGGCTGCCCTGGGGGCTGTGTTTGTCAAAGCGATCAGTGTTTGCAGTCACATAATCGGATTGGTGTTGTTTTGGTGTCTACAGGCTCCATCAGTATTGACTTTTCCAAAATCCTTAGGAGGAGGTTGCCAATTTCTTGTCCTATCCATATTAATAATACTCACATTCCCTTTAAGTTGGTTTCCCATAGAAAATTTAATCTTCAATATTTGCATCACTTGATCCCATCTTTGGTGGGAGTTGACTAAAATTTTATTATTAGTTTTTTTATGATTCTATATATTGGTGTGTCCAAAAATTGAATTTAATTCATCCATCCTTACTATTGGAAATTTTGATACTATGCCACATTGGGATTTTTGATGACATTTTGTTGACTGTAATTTGGTATATATATTAATTTATGAAGTAGTGTTTTGGCTGATATAATATGTTGTAGTTTATACTTTTATGTGTTTACTTCCTTCTTTGTTTTCTTTTTTTTTTTGCTATAAAATAATGGCTGTTATAAGGAAAAATGGTTGGGATAATTGGTCTCTGACATAAGTTGAAATCGTCTAAAGATATTTGCAAATAGCGGTGCTTGAAGACAAATTGCATTAAAAATGAAGGGGCATTTCTAAAGATTAAAATTATGCTCACCTCAAAATATGGGTGAAGAGGGCGACCGTAGAAAATTGAAAGTGGAAAAATAAATGTTAAGATCGCCAGATGCTTTCATCCCAAGAGAGGGGCGAAAGTCCCATTTTCCCTTCTTAAGGGTGAAAACACTTTTAAATGGTTGAATATGAAATGTAACCAAAGTGAAACATGATAGTGTTTTTAAGAAAGGTGTTCGGGTGAAAGCATTGTTCACCCCACTTTGGGATGAACATCTTCAAAAAATTTAAAGATAAAGCACCCAACTAATGTGTTGACCAGTCAAAGACGCTTTCACCCTAAGAGAGGTGTGCAAGCCCCATTCACCCCTCCCTGGGGTGAAAGTTCAAAAAGTGATGAGTTTGGGTGAACATTAAGGAAAATGGTAAGTGTTTCGGTTGTGATGAAAGGTCAACTCTTGATTAACCTTCCTTCCAAGTGAATGTACATATAAGGTAAAGTGTGGATCCCACTTTTGCATGCATAATAAAATTAGAGAGTTGAAAGCGCTTTCACCCCATATGAGGGGCGAAAGCTCCATTCGTCCTTCCTTGGGGTGAAGCTATAGGAAAGTAGCCCAAAAAGGAGTAAAAAGTTTCATTTTATTTTTGGGTGAATATGAAAGAATTCATCATGAAAAAGTCAAAATATGTGTTCACCCAAGGTGGAGGGTGATAGGGCCTCTCACACGTTGTGAAGTTGAAAACATATTTTAAGAAGAAAAGACATCTAATGAAAAGTGATTTCATTGTGGGAAGAGAGATTGATTGCTTCTAAAACAAGGAAATAAATGCAGTGCACTGAATGTTAATTAAAATAAATTTAGTGGTTGGATGTATTATAAGAGGTGTTCTCTCTATCAAGGAGTGTGAATGAAGAGTAAACATTGAAAGTTTAAGTAATTTCTTTCACTCATTGCTTCATTTTAGGGAAATTTAATTATTAAATTCAGTTAAAATTTGTTGAAGGCACTCAAGACAAGCATAATTTAATGATTGGGGTGGAAGGAAATTGGAATTACCAATTTCATGCTCAAGGAGTTGAAGTATTAAAACTTTAAGGTGTTTTTCATGAATTCCAAGATATCTTACACCAGGGAAAATTTCCAAGGAGTGATGGAGACACCAAGTCAATGACCATATTTGTAGTTTTCCATGCACCGACACCCAAATGTATTGATTTCATGAAGATTTTACCATAGAATTTGGATTGTTGTTCCAAAAATATGAATTTTCAATATTTCCAAGAAGGAATTTCCTCACCATGGTTCCTGATTTGTAAACATTTTGTCTCCATGTGTATTTAATAAAAGAGGCAAAACCCTCTATAAATACTAATCATTTCAATGTAATGAAGGAGGATAGACACTCTGCAAAAAAATACTTCCAATTTTCTATGTAAATAGGAGTTGTGGCTTCTAATTTTGTAAGCAATCTCTTTGTGTGGTTTCTTTGTGTTCAAGAATTTCTATTTTATATTCATGTTTGTTATCTGCTATTAAGTTCAAATTCTACACCTAGATTTGGGCATTGCTAATGTAAGTGTGAATACTGGAATGCGATTTTGGAAGTTGTCTTTGAGGAACTGTAAGTGAATTCTCTTGCCTCCTTTCCATTTTATGCTACTATAACACTTGTTTGGAATTCTTGCTACTAGTCTATCCTCGATCCTACACTTTTGGCTTGTGGTTATATTTTCCATTTCTTTCTATTATTTCCAATTTATTTCCTGTAACTCTATACTTCAACCAATGTAGGATTAGTAAGGGTGCCAAACCTCTCTAGAGATTGGCACTAAGTACATCTCTTTCCTCTAGTATTTCAATATTGGTCGTGTCTAGGGCACACAAACGTATATTTGTATTTTAGGTACATATTTGACCAACACTTACTTGGGTGGATCATTGAAAATGTGTATTAGCTATAGTTGGATTAAATTGTATGGAATGGAGTGAGATGATTGAAAAATCTATGTGATGTAATGAATAATGTTGTATAGAGAAGAATGACAACAAATCTATCACAATGGTTATTAATTCAATAAAATAGTTGTGCCCTATAGTTTCATCTAAATTAAGTATATAAATTATTTTGTAGAATATCTTTTATATTGTGTATTCAAAAATTTATACTTGTACAATTACAACACAATTCCATGCTTCCATAAGTATGAAAAAAAATATATTATATCATGACAAGTGATATCAAAATATATCATCCTTACACATATATGTTGTTGCCTTATTCTTCTTCCTAAATGCTTCAAAAACCTCTTATACTATATTTAGGCTCTTATGGGTTGATCTTCAACCTTCTTCTCAAAAATCTTGTCATCATTATTATTAGTGGTGTGAACTCAGCTACAAGAGACTAAAAAAATGGACTCCAATCACATAACACAAATGTAATATAATGGAATAAACATGTAAATAGATATTCTTCTCCTTCCTTAATTCACACTCCTTCTCCAAAATATTACAATCCGTCATATAGCAAACGAAAACCAAAGAAACCCTATAAAATGTCTTTTTTTTCTAAAAACTGCTACAAATAGAAATAATTCAGATTGCACCCAAATTATGTGCACGCATCCCTCTTACAATAATGAACCTTAAATTAAAATATTAGGTCTCAAATTAAGGTATAAAAAAATATAATAAAATTATAACATTCAAAAAAACCCAAAAAACCTAGGAACCTATTCTAAAATCTAATTTTAGGACACTATATGGAGGAGTTAGGTCCTGAAAGCATGTTTTTTGGAGGTTCAGGCACATCAAAACATGCACATGGAACCACCTATTAAATTTCAAGGCAAACGGGCATACGGTTCACAAGATATGGCTCCAGCAAGGTGCATCATTCTCCTCTGGTGAAAAAGAACTTAGCTCCTGTGAGTTTAGCTGAATTGAAATCCTATATATTTTGGTTATTAATTTTCTTTAGATTTAACTCCAAAACCCAAGTGTTATCCGACTGTGGTAATCATTCCCACTGAACCAAGTATCTGTTGTAGCTCCCATGTCTGTATTTGATCAGCTTCTTATCGAGCACTTGTGCAACTCTGTATTTTTTCTTCTTAGGCATATGTCATGCCCAATTTATCGTCTCCTATAATTCACCATCCTTGGTAGTACCAAGATACTGAAATAATTCAAAAATAGTAAAAATGAGTGAAATATCAAATTCATTGGGCAACTCCACTTTATAGGCATTATCATTGATCTTCTTAAAAATCCTACATGGCCCAATTTTCTTAATTTTTAGTTTGTTATACATCCCCTTAGGAAATATTTATTTCCTAAGATGAACCATTACCATATCACCCTCTTCAAACATTTTCACCCTACTGTATGCATCAACAAACTCTTTGTAGTGAGCATTACTACTTTGCAATTTTCCCTCACTAACTCTTGCACTTTCTAGATATGCTCAACAAATGCTTCTGCATCATCACTAACTTGTTCCCCAATTTGTAACTCAACTAAATCTAATAAAATTCTAGGATTTTGACCATAAAAAATTTGAAAATGGGATTTACCTATCGACCTATTCACTAAACTATTGTATGCAAATTTGGCTTGTGACAAGGCTAAATCCCATTGTTTTGGTTTTTCTCCAACTATGCACCGTAAGAGGTTTCCCAAGATTCTATTCACTACCTCTAGTTGTCCATCGATCTATGGATGGTAAGCACTACTGAACTGCAGCCTGGTGTTCAACTTATTCCACAATGTCCTCCAAAAGTGACTCAAGAACTTAGTATCCTGATCAAAAGTAATAGTATTTGAAACACCATGCAACCACACAATCTCATAAAAGAATAAAACTACAATCCTAGTTGCATAATTAGTTTTCTAGAAATCAATGAAATGCGCCATTTTTTAACCTTCTTACAAGTAACCATTCTTACAATAATCAACCTTACTTTAAAATATTAGGTCTCAACTTAAGATATAACAAAAGATAATAAACTTCTAACATTCAAAAAAACCCAAAACAATTGGGAACCTATTCTAAAAGCTAATTTTGGGATACTATATGGAGGATTTAGGTCCCAAAAGCATGTTTTTTTGAGGGTTAGTCTCGTCAAAGATGATCCTAACGCAGAACACGTACATGGAACCACCTATTAAATTTCAAGGCAAACGGGCGCACAATTCACAAGTTATGGCTTCGACAAGGTGTATCATTCTCCTTTGGTGAAAAAGAACTCAGCTCTTGTGATTTTAGCTGAATTGAAATCCTCTAGCTTCAAAATATCATCAAAATACACAACCACAAACTTACCATTATATTATTGTAGTACTTTGTTCATCAATTGCATAGATGTATTGGATGCATTAGACAACCCAAATGGCATCACCATCCACTCGTACAACCCATATTTTATCTTAAAGTTATCTTCTATTCATCCCCTTCTCAAATTCTGATCTGGTAGTAGCCACTCCACAGATCAATTTTACTAAAGTATTTAGCTTCAACTAATCCATCCATTGTGTCATCCACTCTCAGTATAGGATACCGATACTTTATTGTGATCTTATTTAGGATACACATCTGCCAGTCACCATCTTTCTTTGGGGTCAGCAATGCTGGAGTCGCACATGGACTCATACTCTCTCTATCTAATCCCTTATTTATCAACTCTGTCACTTGCCTACTCAACTCTACATTTTGTGTCAGGTTCAATCGATAAGCTGTCTAATTTGTAAGTGTTGATCCTAGAATCAAATCCATGTGATGCTAGATATCCCTCTTTGGTGGTAGCCCATCTAGTAACTCCTCTAGTGTGACATATTTATATTCACTTAGAAACTTAGCTGCTATTGTAGGCATAACCACTTCCTCTATTTCTATCTTCCTAGTTGTTAAGGCATAACAAAATCTAGCATCCTTGATCTCTACAAGAAACTCCTTCATCATCAACAAGCTCTCACTCGGCCCATCCTCCTTTATATGTACAAGAACTACCTTTACACCATCCTTCTAGAATGTATAAATATTATTTCTCCCATTATGGTTAGTATCCCTATCGTACTGACAATGTCTTCCTAATAGAATATGACATGCATCCATCAGGATCACATCACACCACACTTCATCCTTGTAAGTGATCCCAATTGAAAATTTAATTAAGCACCTATGATCTACCTACCTCATTCCCCTTATTAACCCATGAGATGCGATATGGATAAGGATACTTTTCGCATTTCAGGTTCATTTTATCAACCATGACATTTTATACCATATTCTCATAGCTACCACCATAAATGATAAGTTACATGCGTTCCCTCATGATGTACACCTTATTTGAAATATGTTCATTCGTAGCCTAGAATCATCACCATATATGGTTTACCCGTTCACTTTGCTCTAAAAATTCTCTATCTTAGGAACAATAAGAATCCTCCTTATCATAAGTTCTTCCCCCATATTAGCAATATCTTCATCCTCATATTGCTCTTCCATCTCAACCAAATTGACCCTTCCTTGTCCCCTTTATTGGACATCATGTTGGGGACACTAAAATTCTCTATGCCCCTCCTCACCACATCCATAACAGGTATACGACCTCCTTGGATCATTCCCATTTTTTCCACCACCGTAACCTCTACCTCGTTGGTATCCTCTTCCTCTTAGATTCTGCCCATCTTCTTCTTGTTTAGTAGGTATTGAGGATTCTCCCTTGAGAAAATTAGATCCACTTCAACCCCGACCTAAAGAGGATGTGAATCCCTTCTTACCTCTTCTATTAACCCTTTTCAATTTTTGCTCCACCTTGAGGGCCATTTGATATGCATCGTCTACTGTAAGAGTGTAATGCATGCTCATATCATCTTGGACAGCAAAAATTAGGCCATTTACATACCTGGAAACCTTTTGGTCCTCCGTCTCATTGTGCTCCACTTGAATGGATAGCTTGTAGAATTCATTAGTATAGTCCTCAATGCTTTAATCCTTTTGTCAAAGATTTTGAAATCTATGAAATAGGGTTTTGGAGTAGTCTACAGATATAAATTTTTCCTGTAACTTCTTCTTCATATTTGTCCAAACCTTGATATTTTCCTTTCAATTCCTCTATCGTGTAGTATGTAAATTATCCCACCAAATAAATTCATGTCCCTTCAACTTTGTGCATGCGAGATTAACCTTATTCTCTTCAGCATGGTTACTCCATTCAAAATATTTTTCTAGGCTATTGATCTAATCGATCAACTCCTCTAGTTTCAACCCACCAACATACTCGGGAACCTCTATCTTGATCCCATGTCGATTTACCTTAAGCTCCTCTAGAGCTTGTATCAACCGATTTTCAAAACTGTATCGTTCTTCCTCTAGGCCCTTTGGTTCTACTTCTACATGGACCTTAGATCCATATATCTTAGGTATATTTTCATCATCAGATCCTTGATTTGGATGTGCCCTGAGATGTCTCTCTCCCATGCGATCAATCACACCAGTCAACCATGCTATTTTTGCATGCAGATCCTTGATCTCCCTATTCATATGGGCATATATTCTAGGTGGCATCTTCCCTTCACTAGCGAGATCACACCCGCTCTGATACCAAATGGTGTGAACTCAGCTATAAGAGATCAACAAAATGGACTCCAATCACATAACACAAATGCAATATAATGGAAGAAATTTGCAAATCGATATTCTTCTCATTCTTGAATTCACACCCCTTCTCCAAAAGATTACAATCCATTATATAGCAACCAAAAAACAAAGAAACCCTAAAAAACATCTTTTTTCTAAAAACTGCTAAAAATAGAAATGAGTCAGATTACGCCCAAATTCAATGCACACATCCCTCTTACAATAAAAAACCTTACTTTAAAATATTAGGTCTCAACTTAAGGTATAACAAAAGATAATAAAATTCTAACATTCAAAAAAACCTAAAAAACCCAGGAACCTATTCTAAAAGCTAATTTTAGGACACTAGATGGAGGAGTTAGGTCCCGAAAGCATGTTTTTCGGAGGGTTAGGCACATCAGAACACGCATTCGAAACCACCTGTTATATTTCAAGGCAAACGGGTGTACGGTTCACAAGTTATGGCTTCGACAAGGTAGAGCGCAATTTTCAATCCTAATCAAAGCGTTGCAAGAAAACCCTAGAAAATCATTTTGAAGAATTTTGAAAAGAATATTTTAATGTATTCTTTCTCCTAATTTTCTATTTTAAACTTCAAATTTTATCTCTTTTCTCAATTTATTTTCCTTTCAATTGTTTTCCTTCAAATATATAACTTTCATATTTTCTCTTTCCATCAAATTTATTGACACTTTAAAGAGTCAATTTATTTTTTAAATCTTTACTATATTCTTTCCTTCACTTTATAAATAAATATTTAACATTTAATTTCTTAATAAATAAAATATGTTTAATATATTTCTCCCTTCACGTTATAAAGCGCTCTTTTAAATAATCAATCATTACTGTTCAAAAATTATTTTGAGGTAAATAAAAGTTATGTACCATAGGTAGTGATTTTCCTCCAATTATCCAAACTACTTTCCTTTACATATCTTATATTTCAACTGCTTTGAAATACTTTGAATCTCTTGACATTTTTATTACCTATAAACTAACTCCTCCTAGATGTTACACCTTCTACATCGATGTTATTTTAACTCCTCCTATGTGTCTATCTTCCCTCAAACTATTATGCATGAGATATTATGTCTCTTCTTCTCTAGCCTATGAACCTTGAAATCTTCTCCATCATATTCTTTACTAATCACCTAAGATTGCCTATTTGGCTTGCACATCTTTGACTCTTTGGTCTTTCACAAATGCTTGTAGCTTCTAGTCCTTTAGCTTTCTACATATTCATGTGTTTATTCCTCTCACCAATTGTCTCCTTTAGACATTCTAGTTTCTTTTATCTTAGAAACTTCAATGACCTAATCTCTACACTCTAAAATTTTCACCTAATGCAATGCTTAGTTCTCTTCACTTGCACTTCATTACTTCTCTAGTATTTATTGTCTTTGACTGGTCACTTCTATAGTATTTACCTCTCTAGCCAAACTCCTATATCTATTATACCTCTTATAATATCAAACCAACTCATATTAACATGGATCTAATACCAATTTAGCATACAATCAATTTTCTCATATATATTATAAGACAGACATACACATGTATTCAAATATAATTGCTATATTCCAATATATCATAGACTTAGTATTCTAATGCTAATAAGTACTAAAATTTCCTTGCATAATTATCTTAAGCTTCCTCTACATATAGCCTTTCCAAAGACTCTATATAGTTCATCTTCAACAAATCATTCACCTCCTCAAAAATTTGGGAGATATGACTCTTCATATTTATCATAAGAAAAATATATTTTATTGACTCCTAATAATGGAAAATATCTAAATATTACTAAATGGCATACTCTAAATAACTCATATTCACAAGACTCTTTTCACACCATATATTTATAATATATTTACAAGTACCAACTAATGTAATAAACTCCAACAATTATAATTCCATGGACACTCCAATAGAAGTAGGGTTGTAAATATCATGTTATGATCCATATCTATAGGTGGATAAAACTCTTTATATATGGTTGATTGGGAGTTTCATTTATTTAACACACACAAGACCTAACATTAACTATGATATGATTTATATTTCATGGTTCAAGTAAGAACCAAAGGTGTTTATGTGGAAAGTAGCAAAGCGACTACTCAAGTGTATTCATGGTATAATTGAGCATGGTATAATGCACTAGAAGAACAAATAATTTTTTCTTGATAGGTTTCACAAATGTAGACCATGCAAGATCCATTGATGATAGGAGATATATTTTTGGATATTATTTTTCTAGGATCTAGTCTAGTTTCCCGAGTAATTAAGAAGTAGCATGTTGCTCATTCTTCAACTAAGGTTGAATATTATATCATAGGAGGATTTTTATACGAGGTAATATGGTTATGCCAAATATTTTCAAGAATTGGAATTCGACAAATGAAACCAATGATCTTGAGTTGAAACAATCAAAGAATTCTAAGGCTTATATGCAATCTAATTTTCCATGAACGCATGAAACACATTGAGATACAATGCCATTTCATATGTGAATATGTTCAAGAATATAATATACAATTTCAATTTTGTTTCACAAAGGGTCAATTTCTAGATATTTTGACAAAGTATCTTACATGTGTAAAGTTTAGAAAATTTAGAGATTTTCTTATATGCACTTTGATTGAGAATGTATGTAATAAGGGGGGAATGTTGTGAATATTATGTATTCATCTTATTTCTATAGAGGTTATGGGAATTTGAAAATTAGTTGCAACTCCCAACCTTGTAACTTCTAAAATTTCACATGTATATATACCTATCACATCAATTCAAATGTTGATCATAGTGCGTCAATAATTTTTACATTTCTAATAGAAGACACCTTGCTCATTGTGTTAAAATCAATAAGTTTTTCTTCTAGGAACTCAATTATTAGAAGGTGGAAGCTCCATCATTTTCACTTTTGGGAGTTGGTTTAGTATGGTTGAAGGAGGTTTGTCTAGTCATAAATAATTCCTCCTAGATTTTAGTTCTTGTGGTTTCCCTTATATAAGAATTTGAAGGTTCACCATAGCATTAACATTATTTGTTTGGAATGAGTATGTAAATCCATTGCCTACAACATGTTTGTTTTTGTACCATATATTTATGTGAGAGGAAGGCTTATGTTTCTGGTGGGAGTTTGATTTTAACTATCCTCTTTTGAGGAGGGTTGTATCTACTCTCTTTGCCATGTTAGTGGCATCTTCAAAGCAGGATACATTGGTCATATCCAAATAAAAATACAATTGATTATTAAGGCTGCCTATAAATATGTCTAAAAGGTCTCTTGGTGGAGGGAAATATTGGTCTTACCATCAAATATTTCTATCTTTCCAAGAAGTTATCAAAGTTCTTGAGTTTAGAATATTTGATCTAATATAGGTTACTATTAATGACTTTATTCTCATTATAGATAGAGTATTTTTTGAAGAACATATTGACAAGATACCTAAATATCTTAAGGGAATATATTGGTATTTGCTAGTATCATTTCAAGGCAAGGCCACTATGGCTCTTGGTAAATATTTTGAGTAAAAACGATTCATCATAAGAAATATCGTTATAGGTAGTTCTAAATAACCTAAGGTATTTGATGTGATTTTCTTTCCCTTTGTACATTTAAAAGTTATTTTTTTAATTTTGAGAGGAAATGTGTGACTAGCTATAAAAGGATCTATGGGTTGGTTGCATGAGTTATGATAAGAGTGCTTGTGACTAAAGGAAGACTCTTATATTGTGGCCATTTTTTGTTTTGATATCTCTAATTGAGAGGCTAGATTTTAATGTTTACAAAAAATCAAATTTGATTGTAAAAAAGGAATATGTTAAGAGATAAGAGGACCTTGGTAATTGACATAAGAATAGTATTGATGCACTTTGGAATACAATGTTGATGCTGGAATCATATGTCTTACTCTCAATATGCTTAAAGTAAAACAATTAGAAAATAAAGGATGAGAGATTATGCAATTAGGGTTATGAGTAAAATTTATGCTTGAACTTGTAAGATTAGAATGAAGGTTATCAACATGAGGATTAGAAATTAGGATACTTGATGATACATCTAGCTTAAAAATATAAATTGTTCCACTTGTTGTGATACAGGACAAATGGCATTACCACATAATAGTTTCTCAAGAGAAGAAAAAAATCAATGATGTCCCAAGTATGCTGGTAGGTTTTGCATCCTAGCACCCACAAAAATGGTGATATAGGGGGAATATAATTAATGAAATTAGGCATTAATGTGTTAAGGTTTGCATTGGAGGATCCAAAGGATATATCCACATGATTAAAATTCAAAGGGTTAAAGTTATGCTATTTGTGATGATCCAAGAGCAAAACCCCCTCTATATAAACACCTAGGACATCATGACCTTACCTAAGAAAATATTCCACAAATTTGCTATGTTTATGCAAGAAGAAAGGTAGGCAATTAGAAAATTTAAAAATCACTCTCCCTTGATTAGCATGTATAGGGGTTAGAGAACCTAACAGAGGAAAATCCTCTTCTTATTCTTCAATTTTTAGGTTCTCAAAGGTATTTTAGTCCTTAATACCTTCCACAAAAAGGTTAGGCTTGATGGACAATTGATGAATAACACTATAGTTTAGGCTATATCTCATGGTTATGTTTTGAAAGGAAATAAGGGTTCAATTAATTATGTTTAAATATTTGATTATAGAAGAAAGAGAAATTATTTTAGCATCCTTGTATCCCATTCCATTGATATTCCAAATCTTATCTATATGCCTCAAGGGCCCGCTTATACACCAAAATTCCCTATATACTTGACTCCTCTCTATATACTCATTGGTACATGAGAAAAACCAATAGATGGGTTGCCAATGATACGTGGAAGTGACTACTTGGATACATTGTCATAATGGTATGTGAGGGGTAATACAATATGCCTTCATATGACTCCCACTAATAAAGTGTAATATACTTCTTATTAGGTGTAAATATGCACGAGGTCCTATGTAGGTTGTTGGCAGCCCATGCATGTTATATATGCAATATAACCTAGTAGCTCATATGATGGTTACTCAAAGGATCATGAAGACCATTAGTAGGACTAGAAATTAGTTATATTGTTATTATCTAATATTTAATGTGGTTTAAGATAAACAAATAATATTTTATGGTCTTGATTAAAGTTTTATAAATTTTAGCTTGATTAAGGTTTAGCTCAGACATAGATGATATTGAGAACCATGGTGGTGTTCATGTTGGGTTCACAAAAATATGACAAGAAGAAAGGGAAAAGGTATCATGAAGGACCTCTTTGTGATGCTTTTTTATCTTCTCTATGTTTATTTTAGAGTAGGAGTAGTTTGTGTTTAATATATTAGTTAAACAACACCTAAATTTCTCCTAAGATTATTTGTTGTGTAATTGTAACCCTAATCTAGCCCTAGTGCACATATAAATTCAAAAAATAAGGCCTAAAGCTAAAATTTTCTTTTCATTTTATGAGGAAGAAAATAATAAATTTCATTTAAGAGACAAGGGTACAAAAGATTCAAAAAATAGATCCTAAGATATCACTATATGCAATTTTAGTTAAATTTTAAAGTAAGTTGGTCCCATGTATGATTAAGACTAAACTATTTTGTTCTTTTCTTGTTTTCTATTTTAATAATAAATGAAAAATAGAACCTAGTTCAAATATAAAGTAAATACAAATTTGCTCCTAAATACTTAAAATATAAATGTTTAGAGTAGAAGAACCTATTTTTTCCATAAAGGAAAAAGTGTCACCAAATCACAGAAGTGCCACTCATGTTGTTGCTTATTGATGGTGTTATTGCTTAACCTACAAAATAGGAAGAATAGGACAAAGCTAATGATAGAGGATGTTGGACTTTCTTGGATAGTAATGAAGCCCCTATTTAGATATACAAAATGATAAAAATGATAAAATGCAAGAAATAAATGTAAAGTGGTAAAAGCACCATTTTTTCATGATAGCATCATATATGCTTTCGCTCAATCATAGATCTTTTATTCTATGTAAACCAAAGAGCAATACACCCGCACCATTTAATTTGGTATTGCTTCCACTTCTAAGGGTAAAACATAAAGTTAAATGTAAGATAAGCCAATATTATTATGACTATGATGGAGGGATCAAATTTAAGAGTTTAGAAATCGTATCAAATTGTACAAAAATATGGATTTACTTCTTTAAGATGAAAATTAAATACCAAAAATAAAATAGTAACTAGATGCTAGTGCAAGGTGCAATATTAGTTCTTACTGCAATAAGATAAAGGTCTAGAGCTAAAAGCAAAAGTAAGAGTCAAAATCAATTAAGGGAAAGAGCAAACCCAATATGTAAGGGTATTTTGCTTTTGTTGAAATCTAGTTGAAAGCTTACTATCTTGCTTGTTGATTGAACTTGAATTCGTAAGTGTCTAGGCTTGGATGCTTGATGGTTAATGATATTTTGAGATCTTGTAGACTTAAATACTTAGAAAATAGCTTGGAGACATGATTGGATACTATGCTTGCAAGAACAAGAGATTAAGTGCTTGCAAGTATGGCGTTAAAAATATTATGGTAAGATTTTAGCATAATATTACCTTGCACAGTGCTTGATTCCTATTATCTTAAAGATATTTTAGCAAAATTTTGTTGCTTAAAAAATACCATGGATTAAGCTCTCTCTAGAGTTGGCTTTATAGGAAATCATGGCTCCTTAGATAAAGAAATACATTGAAGATGACATGATTGAAGAAGGTAAGAATTTGAAAAAGGACCAACACATGATTAATGGAATAACATGAGAATGAAAACTCTTGGACTTGAGATTCCTTGTAGGAGTTGTGGATTGGATTTTAGAGATTTGGTTCATTAATGATAGATAGTTTGAGAGAGATGAGAAGTCAATTTTTTAATTTTGGTATATAACAAGAAAAAGTGTCTTGAGATGATAACTTTGATAGCAAATTTTCCTCATGATCACTAGAGGTCAAAATGGACAAGAAACAACAAAATTAAAAAGTTTTGCAAAGGCACCACCAAGGTTCAATAGCATTGTTTACGCTATCACTTATGCTCCAACATTATTGCTTTTGAAGTAATAAGGGCATACAAAAATTTGATTCAATTTGATTGATTGATGAAGAAATTGGTAAACTTGAAGATTAACCCTATGTGTGAAACTAGTTGTCTAAAAATAGTTTCTAATTATATTATAAATTTTGTTCAAACTTATATTCAATAAATAAGATATCTAATTTAAATGATATACAGTATTCCTTTAAATCTTATGTGGATTTAAAATTTATATAATAATTGATACCATGAAACTCTAATATTTTAAGTTTTTAATATATGGATTATATATATTGATTTGATTATTTTTATATAATTTATTTATTACATCTTCTATATCATATTAATCAAATTATTAGTTTAATATAAATTTGAATGCATTAATTAATATATATTTTTTTACATTAATTTAAACTAACAAATATTTTAATGGATTACATCTTAAAAACAAAAAAAAATTAAAATTTTAACATCACTTGCACATTTTATATAATTAAAAAATAATATGTTATCATTTATTTTAAGTATGAAAATTAAGCTTAGATTATTACATATTAATAATTTGTATTACATGTTTCTTTATATTTTAATTTTTAAGCAGACCAACATTTGTGTTTGGTGAGGCCTATTATGCGTCTACAATTTTATATCTATATTTTTTTGATATATAGAAGCAATAGTTACAATCACGATTTTTAGTAACTACCAGCACAGCTGGTAGGATTCAAACTATCTGCAAAGGCTCCCAAGACTTACACCGTCTCGGTACATGGTAACCCGGCGTGATATGGGGACCGCGGGATGCACAGGGGTTGCACTGTCGTCATCAATCTGGCGCACCACTCAGAGGAATCAGATTTGGGCTATTGTCTGTGCATGGGTAAGCCCGTGGGATTGGAACCTAGGTCTACAATTTTATATATTATTATACCTTTATATTTATAATGAATAGAATAATTTATTTTAATACAATAATTTATCGTTGGTGTTTCATTTAAAATTAAATAAAATATAATTATTAAAATTTATTTTTTAATTATTTAAATATATTAATTTAAAATAAAAAATAAATTTATATAATATTATATTAAAAAAATTTAAATGTTTGAAAAGTTAGAGTATATCGAACATTCTTCTCATAAATCAAATTTGAGTTTCTATTAGAAATAAATAAAATATAATTATTAAAATTTATTTTTTAATTATTTAAATATATTAATTTAAAATAAAAAATAAATTTATATAATATTATATTAAAAAAATTTAAATGTTTGAAAAGTTAGAGTATATCGAACATTCTTCTCATAAATCAAATTTGAGTTTCTATTAGAAAAACCATGTCTGATCAAAACAAAATAAAATCAATGTTTAGACTAAAACTTTATTCGACATTATAGAACTTCTAGATATCTGATCAGAAGAAAACGGTTTCTTTTAACAATTATTGAACCTACATCTTGACGCAGTTTTCAATTATTACTAAGTTGTTGTCACAGTGAAAATTATTTTCTTGCTATCATCTAAAATCAGGTCTGACTGATTCCTGGTGAATCAGCTGATTTAACATGTCCACTTCGTTTTGGGTCTCCTATCATTTTCTCTGTCTGCCACTTTAGCTAAAGGGAAGCGTAAATGTTGCTAACCAAAATAATTATTTTGCAACCAGCGTCATTCATTTGATTCTGAAGAAGCTTTTCCTGTCATTTCTCACTTTGTCAAGTTAAATTTTTAAAAGCAGAAAAGAAGAAGCGTAAATATTAATAACCAAGAAATCTCACTTACGCTTAAATATTAATAAATTTTTTTGTGTACTTGTGTCATTTACGCTTCTCTTTAGCAAGAAATCTCACTTATTTTATAAGCCCTAACGGTGAAAAAACCACATCAACTCGGGTGGTAACAGGATTGGATTGAGATGTCGAAGACAATGCTAACCATCAAAAAATGCAACAAACGTTTGATAAATTTAATAGCCGTCTTCTCCTTTACGGAAATATTTATAAGCATAGGAATCGAATACTACTCAGTTCGACAACTATTATTTATTTATGTAGAGTCATGCTTATTCGCCGACACCAAGAAGGAATTGTTTGTTTTTTGCGGGGAAGGTAAGAGCTATTAGCAGTAAGCAAAATGTACTTTATTTAATCCACCGCAAGCGACAGCCATATTTTAAATTTTAGGTACGTTGATTTTTTTTTTTTACGAGTTCACTCGCACATTTACTTCTCACACGAGATCTCAGCCACGGAAAAGACACGAAAGAGCCTGAAGGTGAAGGTGATGTAAAAATATTCACATGGCGACCTGACAAAATTTAGACGTGGTCCGGCAGACAAAGACGCTTCTCAGCCACGGAAAAGACACGAAAGAGCCTGAAGGTGAAGGTGATGTAAAAATATTCACATGGCGACCTGACAAAATTTAGACGTGGTCCGGCAGACAGCGACCTGACAAAATTTAGACGTGGTCCGGCAGACAGCGACCTGTCCGGCAGACAAAGACGCTTCAGCTATCTAGTTCACACTAATTAAACCTATAAAATGAACCTTATCTATTTTTAAATGCCACCAAAATTCGTTAACGAAAATAAAAATTTAAATTAAAAAAAAATTAATTATATATTTTAAATTGATTATATGTTTGAAAATAAATTCAAACATATTATATCAAAATTATAAGTAAATGTTTTATTTTAATTATTTATATTATTTATATGTTTTAATAAAAGAGGGGTAAAAAATTATTAGACCTAAGAAATCTTATAGAACAAACAACCATAAAAAAAAACCACCAAAAAAAACAAACAGCCAACAAAAAACCTCGACCACATATCCTCAGATTATGAAGATGCTGAGAATAGTCAAAAGGGAGGTGATCCTAACTCTTCACAGATCAATTCCCCTGAAACTAAGAAACCAATTTGACCAAACAATCTACAACCCTATTCCATTCTAAATTGTTCTTTCTGCTATTTAAGATTTAAATGAAAATATACAAGGAGGAGTTCAATTTGAATTCTTCTTTATGCTATTATGTAGGGATTACATTGATAGGTTTTTTATTGTCACACATGACAAGTGTAAAAGATAACATTCAAAATTTAAAATAATAAAATTAATACATAAAAAGTTAAAAGTTTAGATTTTAGCTTTTTAAAATAAAAATATAAATGAAGTTGTTTTAGGGGATAGTGTATCAGTTTAGGTTTTGGTTTTTTTTAAGGTTTAAGGTTCAAACTAGTTTAAACTTTGGTTCTTCTCAATAACATGAGTGAATGTACGAGAGGGTGAATAGGTATATGTATAACAAAACCTTAAGAAAAGTAGATTTGATTCTATGAGTGAGTGTATGAGAAGGTGAATAGGTATATGTATAACAAAACCTTAAGAAAAGTAGATTTGATTCTATCGACCTCATGACCTTCTATCATTTGGATCAGACAAGTCCAACCCGCGGGTGAAGGGCCAACCCGAGGGTGAAGGGCATAACGACATACCTAGGAGAACGTATCGTAAAGTGCGATGAGACAAGCAACCTGCAGGTTTGATCTTTATTAATAAATTATGAGAGGTTATAATTGGGATAGATAGATTGATAGGTTTTAACGTGGAACGAAATGAAGGAGCGATTTTTTATTTTTTCGTTTTTAACAGTCGTCGAAGTGCGGGCACCGAAGTTTGGATCGCGTAGCGCGCACGACAGGGGAGGAAGACGGACGAGCTTCGCCGCTTCAGCAGCCGAAGTGCGGACTTCGGTCGAAGTGCGAGCTTTGACCGGCAAGCTGTCGAAGTCCGGCACTAGCGCGGACTGCGCAGCCGAAGTGCGGACTTCGGCCGAAGTGCGAGCTTCGCACCGGCAAGCTGCCGAAGTCTGGCACTCGCGCGGACTGCGCTGCCGAAGTGCGGACTTCGGCCGAAGTGCGAACTTCGCACATGCAAGCTGTCGAAGTCCGGCACTCTCGCGGACTGCGCTGGGCTGTGCAGCCGAAGTGCGGACTTCGGTCGAAGTGCGAACTTCGCACTTGCAAGCTGCCGAAGTTCGGCACTCACGCGTGAGCTCGGACTACGTCGTCGGAGCAACCGAAATGTGCACTTCGCCGAAGTGCGTACTTGACTGGGCAAGTTGCCGAAATGCGTCGTTGCAGCGAAGTGAATTTACTTCGCTCGGCGTCCAACTTTGCACGGCAACGATCTTCTTTGTCTTTCGCGACTGCTGCTGGGTTTGCCCGACTTGGCAAGACCCGAATGAATGGAGAGAAACGCCGAAACAGACAAACAACTGCAAACCCTAAAGATGCTACAGACAAACAACAAACTTTATTCATATGAACAACTAGGGTTATGGAAATTCCTCAACCGAGGAAGTAACAACATCTGTAGGCTACGCTGCAGGATAAACTGAACAAGGGTAATGTCGAGTCTGCTGCTCGGACATTTATCAGTTGAGCCACACTGCTCACTGAATCACTTGCCCTTCTTTTCTACTCACTTTCATGAACTTCTCTCACACCTACTCTGCTTCCTTCTCTTTTAGCTCTCTTTCGCACTGCTCTTCCTCCTCTCTTCTTCTTCTTAAATCTGAAATACCCGAGACGCCTTATATAGCCGCGGGAAGAGGAGGATTGGGGTTTGTCCTCTGACAGGTTCTGACAGGCCCTCAACTAGGGTTTTTGACCAATCGCCGCACTAGCATCACATCTGTCAGAGGGTAGGTGCGGCGTCATGTCAGCCCTTTGCCGGGATCCCGGACTACGGCAACGCAGTCCGACTTCGCCCATGTCTGGAGCGCAATCCGGTTTCGCCCAAGGTTCGGAGCACAGTTGGGCACAGGCGTGAAATCTAGGTTAATTTTTTCTAACACCCTCCTTTAAGCCTGATTTCACGAGCGCTTTGACTCCAAGCTGCTCTCGCAATCTGCTGAAGTCTTCCTCCTTCAAAGGCTTCGTGAAGATGTCAGCCAACTGCTCCTTGGACCTGCAAAACTGCAGTTGTACTTCACCAAATTTCACCAGCTCTCTGATGAAATGATACCGGATGTCTATGTGCTTCGTCCGGCCATGGAACACGGGATCCTTTGAGAGTGCAATGGCTGAATTGTTATCATAGAAAATTGTTGTCGCACCATCCGGAGGAAAGTTCAGTTCACTCAGAACTCTTCGCAGCCAAACTGCCTGGCATGCGGCTGACGTGGCGGCGACATATTCTGCTTCGGCTGTGGACAACGCAATGATGGGTTGTTTCTTGGACGCCCATGATACTGCCCCTGATCCGAGATGGAAAGAATACCCGGAGGTGCTCTTTCGATCGTCGGTACTGCCAGCCCAGTCACTGTCCGTGAAGCCCACTAGCTCCAACTAGTCTTGTCTGGCGTAAAATAGGCCATGGTTTCGTGTCCCGTTGACATAGCGCAAGATCCTCTTGCCTGCTTGCCAGTGCGTGTCTTTCGGAGTCTCCATGAAACGGCTGATCAGACTGACTCCGAACATCATATCTGGCCGAGTTGCAGTCAAATACATCAAACTACCAACTAGCCTCTTGAACAGGGTTGGGTCGACATTCCTCCCTATATCCAACTTGCTCAGCTTCAAACCTGTGGTTGCAGGTGTGATGGCAGGATTACTGTCCTCCATCTTGAAGCGCTTCAGGACATCCTTCGCATACTTGCCCTGAGAAATGAAGATGCCATCTGCCGATTGGTCAACTTCAATGCCGAGAAAATACTTCATCAGCCCTAAGTCCGTCATCTCAAACTCGGACTTCATGGTCTATTCTAAACTGGTCGAACAAGACATTGTTGTTGCCAGTATAAATCAGATCGTCCACATATAGGCAGACGATAATGAGCTCACCTGCTGCATTTGTCTTCATGTACAGGGTGTGCTCATATGGGCATTTCTGAAACCCATTCTCTTGAAAATAGCTGTCAATCCGATCGTACCAAGCTCGGGGCGCTCGCTTCAAATCGTACGAGGCCTTCTTCGACTTCGGGACTTTGCCCTCCCGGCCTTCAATTTCGTAACTCGGTGGCTGGTCTATGTAGACCTCTTCCTCTAACACTCCGTTGAGGAAGGCCGACTTGACATCCATCTCGGTACATCTTCCAACCTTGTTGGGCTGCCAATGCCAGGATCATCCCGACCGTGTCAAGTCGGGCTACGAGTGCATATACCTCATGGTAATCGATGCCCGACTTCACGCTTGTAACCCTTCGCCACCAATCTGTCTTTATGCTTGTCAATGTCTCCTTGGGCGTTGAACTTTGTCTTATAAACCCACTTGACCCCAATGGTCTTCTTCCCTGTTGGAAGATCTGTCAGCTGCCATGTTTCATTTTTTTTAATGGCTGCTATCTCCTCATCCATCGCCTGCACCCACTTCTGATTCTAACTTGCATCTTCGAACTGAAAGCACGAGATTCCGATCAAAGGAAACACCAAGTGCAATTGCATTGAAAGTTAAGCACGCCTAAGTCCTAGAAATATGAATTACATGAAACGGAAAAGAAACATGTTGTAAGAGATGCAATCAGATAAAGAAACACAGCCCTTTCATTGATTTCCTTTGATCTCTGTTACAATAATGCCTCCTCCCTTTTCAGGGGCTAGGAGCGCAAATAGGGTTTGATTACAATCGCTGAATGATTCCTCCTTCCGCGTGCCCACGATTGCAATGGGCGGGCCAAGATGATGTCGTCGCCGATGTCGATGAGTTCTTCGCCTCTCGTTGCTTCTCCCGCGAACAAAGAAATGATCAAGACGTTAGTAGCACCTGCTGCAAATGAAAAGCATTCTCTCTCTAAAACTAACAAAATATGCATACGAATATTTGCCTGAAACCATGAAAATAGTGAATCCAAATTGCTTCAAAACCTGACAGAAGGTAAGAAAAGTTACCAAAAGGCCACTACCACTGAGGTAGCTGGCCAATCCACCTTAAACTGGAATTCGTCACTGGGCAGGACGAATTCTGACTGTAATTCGTCCCTGGGTGGGACGAATTCTTCTGAGTAGGAGAAACCGACCTGCTGCTGCTCCATTGTCGGATCCCGGGACCTGCAAAACTCCTAAAAACAGGGGGGTTAGGTAATTGGGGCCATTTTGGGATGACCCAGATGGTCGGATTTTCCCAATTTGGCCTCCTCCCTCGGGAATTTGGCCTTGACACCTGCAAGTTAGCAAAACGACAAAGCAATACAAAACACCCTAAACTCTGACCAAAAGCTACAAAATTGCAATTATGGACTAATCAGACCTAGTAACACAGAATGCAATCTAAAAAATAATCTAAAGTGCTCAAAAACCGAAATTAGAACTTGGGGGTGCGGGGGTGCCCAAGTGGGCCTCCCACCGTTGGCCCTCGATTTTGGAGCCAATCCACCAAGGATGGGCCCAAAACCTTTTAGGATTGGGGGGTCGGCGAATTGGTAGGTTCAAATGTCCATGCGTCGGATTTGAGTAAGGTTCGAGCTTCCAAAGGCCACCCAACAACCTCCCTTGCAAAAGAGATTGATGGATGTAGGAAGGTGAACAAAGGGGGATGCAAATGAGTCTTCGATTTGGCAAGACTTCGTTGCTTCAACACTCCTTCCACTCGTATGTTTTGGGTGAGAAAAGTCCCACCTTTTATAGACCCAAGGGGTCTCTTTTGGGAGAGAAGCACAAAAGCCAAGTGTTGGCCATGGGCGCCATGTGGCAGTCTTGTCTTCCCATGAGGGAGGGGAGTCTTCCCTTGACTTGAACTTTGATAAATGCTTCTTGTAATAGTCCTCTAACGGCCCCTCTGTCCACTTACACATGCGTGCAAGGTAGGAGCCCTTAACTGACTGTTCTGGGCTGCCACTTGGCACCATTTGCCTTTTTGTCCGTTAAGCTTAGAATTCGTCCCACCTAGGGACGGATTCAAAATTCGTCCTGGGGTGGGATGGATTCTATTTTGAATTCGTCCCTGGGTGAGAAGAATACTGGGCAAAGTGTCAAGTGTGCCAAATTGCTTCTTGACCTTACAAAATTGCTATGAAAGTGGTTAGGACCACGGTTTAACCTCTGAGAGCTGCCCTGGGGGCTGTGTTTGTCAAAGCGATCAGTGTTTGCAGTCACATAATAGGGTTGGTGCTGTTTTGGTGTCTACACGAACTCTACTGGATCAACTTCAGTAAAGAATGCAAAGTCAGAGTGCTCTTCATCTATGTGGGTTCGGGTTGCCTCGTAAATGTCTTGCAAGCTCCGAGTCTTCGCAGGTGTCCTCAGGTTTTGAATTCTGCTTACAAGTGGAGGCGACCGTGATGGAGTGGCTGTGCTACTGCTGGCACCGCTGTTGCTGCTAGAAGTTGTTGGTGGCTGCACACTTCCTTCTTCCAAGTCAACAGACTGAACTTCTGTTGGCTTTAACTGTCCAGTCTCAGACTTCCCGTTCCAGGCTTGATCTTCAAGAAACTTCACATCACGGATGATGATGAGCTTCTTCGTCATAGGGTTGTACAGCCTATATGCCTTCGTCTGCTCACTGTACCCTGTGAAAATGCACTTCTCCGCTCGATCATCCAACTTCTGTCGCTTCTCTTCTGGAACATGTGCATATGCTATGCACCTGAAAACTCGCAAATGAGCCACACTTGACTTCAACTTGCTCCACGCTTCCTCTGGAATTTTGTCCCTTACACTCTTGGTGGGACACCGGTTCAACAGATAGACTGCACAACTTACAGCTTCTGCCCAGAACTCATGTGGAAAACTCTTTGCCTTCAACATGCTCCATGCCATTTCCATGATTGTTCTGTTCTTCCTCTCAGCTACGCCATTCTGCTGTGGCGTGTATCTGGCAGTGAACTGCCTTCGAATTCCATGCTGCTTGTAGAAGTTGTGGAATTCGTTGGAGATGTACTCTCCACCTCCATAAGATCTGAGAGTCTTCACAAAGTAACCGCTCTGTTTCTCAACCAGAGCCTTGAACTCCCTAAACCTTGCAAACGCCTCTGACTTCAACTTGATTGGATAAATCCAAGTCTTTCGGCTGAAGTCATCAATGAAGGTAGGAAATACTTATTGCCGACATATGAGGTGGTCTGCATGGGACCACAGATGTCTGAGTGCACCAGCTCCAAAGGTCATGATGCTCTCCAAGACTGCCCTACATGGAATGCATCCCTATGCTGCTTGCCGACCAGGCAACCTTCACAAACTTGGTTCAGTTGCTCTATAAGGGGTAAACCCTTCACCATCTCGCTTCTTGTGCAGCAGATTCAGAGCCACTCGAAACTCGAGTGATCGAATCTGAGAGGCCACAGCCAGGTAGCATCCTTCTCAACTGCACTCAGAGACAACAAAGATTCATTCTGAATCTGTAGCGGAAACATCTTGTTTTTCGTCATGGACACAGATGCAATTTTTCCATGGACCTTGTCTCTGTGGAACAGACACCGTCTTTAAACAGTACAGTGTGCCCCTTTTGCACAAGCTGTCCAACACTTAATAGATTGTGCTTCAACCCAGGCACATAAAATACATCTTGAATTGTTTTTCTTTCACCGTGCCGGGTGCGGATGAGGATCTTTCCTTTCCCAATCACAGGAACTTTGCTGTTGTTCCCCATCTTGACTTCGGACTGGACTGTTTCATCCAGTTGTGAGAACATCTCTCTGTTCCCGAGTCATGTGGTTGTCGCAACCACTGTCAAGATACCAGATGTTTTTCTTGCTCTCCTCTTCAATACTGCAAGTCAGCAATACATTTCCTCCTGCCGCATTTTTGGGTTCCTCCGTATAATGGGCTTGCTACTGATTCTCGTTCGCCATCTTCTTCTTGCACTGTGAGGCATAATGGCCGAACTTGCTGTAGTAGTAGCATTGGACCTTTGACATGTCCTTCTTCCGCCGAGAGCTTCCTTACCGATTTTTTCCAGTGCCTCTTCCTCCTTGTTGATGAAAGTTGCAACTTGGCTCGGCGTCATGAGGGTTTGATCTCCCTCCTTGCTTGTTACTTCTCCCACGCCTGCTTCTGCCTCTCCCTCCTTGAGAACTAGAAGCACCGTGGTGGGAGTCTTGTCTCGCCGTTGTCTCGGATCGAGGCCTGAGCCCGAAATGCTTGCTCCAGAGAGGTCTGAGATGAACAGCTCAGCCTCTGTTCATGGTTCTGCATTGAACCCATGAGTTCGTCTGTCGAGAGGGTTGTCAGATCCCTCGACTCTTTCATTGCAATCACAACCGAGTCAAACTTCACAGTCAAACTTCTGAGAATCTTCTCCACGATTCTTTGGCTATGGAAATTTTCTCCATTCAACCGCATCTGGTTGATAATGTCAGTCGTCCGGGTGAAGAAGTCGCTCATCGACTCGGACTCGCTCATCTGCAGGTTCTCAAACTGTCTTCTAAGCATTTGTAGTTTCACCAACTTCACTTTGTCGATGCCCTGATACGAACTTGTTAGGGTTTCCCAGGCCTGCTTGGCCTTGGTGGCTGATGCAATCCGTGGGAAGATGGTCTCCTCAACCACTTGCATGATGTAGAAGAGGGCCTTCTGGTCATTCTTCTTGTGCTCTTTCAACAGATCCTTGTCCGCTCGAGAGAGGGCGGCCGGTCTTCCGCATCTGTCGGTTCTGGGTAGCCGTTCTCGACTAACTCCCATAGCTCCTGAGATCCGAACAGGATCTTCATCTGGATGCTCCAGTAATCGTAGTTCTTGCCGTTAAATCGTGGGATCTGCAACTGCAACGAGTTTCTCTCGGAAGCCATGCTTCTATCTCCGTGTCACGGCACTATCAGCTCTGATACCAATTTGAAGGAGCGATTTTTATATTTTCGTTTTCAACAGTCGCCGAAGTGCGGGCACCGAAGTTTGGATCACGTAGCGCGCACGACAGGGGAGGAAGACGGACGAGCTTCGCCGCTTCAGCAGCCGAAGTGCGGACTTCGATCGAAGTGCGAGCTTCGACCGGCAAGCTGTCGAAGTCCGGCACTCGAGCGGACTGCACAGCCGAAGTGCGGACTTCGGCCGAAGTGCGAGCTTCGCACCGACAAGCTGCCGAAGTCCGGCACTCGTGCGGACTGCGCTGCCGAAGTGCGGACTTCAGTCGAAGTGCGAACTTCGCACATGCAAGCTACCGAAGTCCGGCACTCGCGCGGACTGCGCTGGGCTGTGCAGCCGAAGTGCGAACTTCGGCCGAAGTGCGAACTTCGCACTTGCAAGCTGCCGAAGTTCGGCACTCGCGCGCAGTTCGGACTACGCTGTCGGAGCAACCGAAATGTGCACTTCTGTCGAAGTGCGTACTTCACTGGGCAAGTTGCCGAAATGCGGCTGTTGTAGCGAAGTGAATTTACTTCGCTCGGAGTCCAACTTTGCACGGCAACGATCTTCTTTGTCTTTCGCGACTGCTGCTGGGTTTGCCCGACTTGGCAAGACCCGAATGAATGGAGAGAAACGCCGGAACAGAGAACACCAAGGTTAAGACTTAAACAACTGCAAACCCTAAAGATGCTATAGACAAACAACAAACTTTATTCATATGAACAACTAGGGTTACAGAAATTCCTCAACCGAGGAAGTAACAACATCTGTAGGCTACGCTGCAGGATAAACTGAACAAGGGTAATGTCGAGTCTGCTGCTCGGACATTTATCAGCTGAGCCACACTGCTCACTGAATCACTCGCCCTTCTTTTCTGCTCACTTTCATGAAATTCTCTCACACCCGCTCTGCTTCCTTCTCTTTTAGCTCTCTTTCGCACTGCTCTTCCTCCTCTCTTCTTCTTCTTAAATCTGAAATACCCGAGACGCCTTATATAGCCGCAGGAAGAGGAGGATTGGGGTTTGTCCTCTGATAGGTTCTGACAGGCCCTCAACTAGGGTTTTTGACCAATCACCGCACTAGCGTCACATCTGTCAGAGGGTAGGTGCGGCGTCATGTCAGCCCTTTGCTGGATCCGGATCGCTGGCAGCAGGTCCGACTTCGCCCATGTTTGGAGCGCAATCCGGTTTCGCCCAAGGTTCGGAGCGCAGTTGGGCACAGGCGTGAAATCTGGGTTAATTTTTTCTAACACGAAATAATCATGAAATATGTTATTAGATTTGCATTATCACATTAAGCAGTTAGAAAGCACAAGGGCCAACCCCCACACACATGCCCAAACTCGATGATAATAAATGTGAGGAATCTCACAAAGTAAAACCAAGGACTTGCATCTTTAAGCCTAACAAAAGATAAAAATACTTAACCTTAAATATCAATGATAAAAAAATTTATACTAACTTCAAAATAAATAAATAAATAAAATTAAATGTTCAAAGAAGGAAGTTTTTGACGATAACTCAACCCCCTCTGAACCCTTTTAATTCACCTTTTTAAATCTAGATAAAAACCTTGTGCATGAAAATAAAAACAGTAAAAACACTTCAATACTTGATAATATTTTTTTTAATCTAACATTTCGTAACATTATATATATACATTAAAACTATAATTGAAAAGATGAAACGATCATTGATCAGTAAACATACGTGGGTCATCAATTGAATTATATCGTTCCGAGAACCAGGTCAAAATTAAAATAGAACACACCTTATTGACCATGTGGATTACTTGCTCTCAAGTGGCGCTTCGGCCCAAATAAACATTGTTGAGACAACTCCTTAGGGAATCATCATTTAATGTAATCCACAATAAAATATAAAGTGGTCAATTCAAATTCAAGTATAATGAACTATTTAGAAAAAAAAAATACTCACCTTTCCCATCCCAATAATATCTACCGACCACTTTGAATGTTAACACAACTTTTCAAGAAAGTGTGAAAGATGGTACTCTTTTTACCAAATTCCCCTCCCTTTTCATGTGAAGTTGCTCCAAAAGTCTTTTATTGCAAAGAGCCACTACTACTTCCTACAAAGCGTGATTTTTTAATTTTTTTAAAACAAGTTTATTTATATAAATATATATTTTTATATACATTTATAATAATTTAAATTTAAAATTTTCAAATTAAAACTAAAAATTATATCAATAAATTAAAAAAAACTTCAAAAAAATCCAATTATTTACTCCAACATTTTGGTTCACTTTACAACAAAACGAAAACTTTGCCCCTTCACAAAGCAAGCATAATGTAATGACCACCTGTTGTGATGACCACAAAAGTTTGTGCTTGACAACATGGTTGGAGTAAAATGTTATTATTATTTCATTATTTTTTATAAATTTTACATTTACACCCATCAAACCACTACAATATCCTATATTACATTGAACAACATACATACACTCCATCAAACCACTACAATGCCCACATTACATTGGCCAGCGGACTTCGCAGCCGACTTGATCGACAAAGACTAGATTTTCCCGCAAGAAATAGAAGTGGAACGCAGCCGACTTGATCGACAAAGACTAGATTTGCCCGCAAGAAATAGAAGTAAAACGCAGCCACATTATCATAGGACACAAGCTCTCATTTTTAACCCAGCTTTCATTTTTATTGTTTTTAGTTGGTTAATGTGATGATGTAAGTTTAGTAATATATGTTATAATTAAAATTTCTTTCCATTTTAATATATGTCTGGCTTGTTAATGTAATATGTGCATGTGTGAATAATTTCAAGTTAATTGTGTTGTGGGATCTGAATAGCTTGGGGTAACAGGATTAAAGGTACATATCCTTGGTTCCAGGATTCTTTATCCTATTAACATCTAGTTTGGTGGCTTATCCTCTTCCTTTTTAACCAGTTAATGTGATGATGTCAGTCTACGTTAATATTGTCTGCCTTGTTTAATAGTTTGGTGGCTTATCCTCTTCCTTTTTAACCAGTTAATGTGATAATGTCAGTCTACGTTAATATTGTCTGCCTTGTTTAATAGTGTAGTGTGTGAGTGTGTGAATTTACATTAATTGTGATGTGGGACTTGAGTAGTTTGTGAGCCTTACCACTTGCCATACTCTTTACTAATGAGATAGTGGGTTTAAAGGTGCAATCTTTGGTCCCACTTAGGTGAGATTTCTTGGTCCTTATTAAGTTAGTGTAGTCTTTGGTCCCACTTACGTGAGATTTCTCATCCTTGTTAAGTTAGTGTAGTGTGTGAGTAATTTTACATTAACTCTGTTGTGGGACTTGAGTAGTTTATGAACTTCACCACTTGTCATACTCTTTAACAATGAGATAACAAACTTAAAAATACAGGTCCTAAGTTCTTGGTCCCACTTAATCCTCATCCCTATTAACATTTAATTTAAACACCTAAACAGTATCTCTATCTTTCATTTCTTAACTGTGACCCAAACATTATTAACATTTTCTATCCACACATGTGGCTATCATCTTTATTACATTGTTTTCACTTTTTTTTATTAGAAAATAACCATGTCACTTTAAATGTTAGCTGAACTCTCGAAATTAGTTCAGTGTCTCTGTCGTCCGTTTCTTAACTGTCACGCAAGTATTATTAACATTTTCTATGCACACATAGATGTATGAAAACCATGTCACTATCATTTGTCATTAACTTTTTTATTAGATAATAACCATGTCACTTTAAATGTCAGCTGAACTCTCGAAATTAGTTTACTGGCCCTTAATTACATACTGGCACTCCTCCATATCCTCTGCACTGCTCAAATATCCTCTAACAGCCTTTCTCGGCTTTGAAATATCCATTGCTCTCTTCTACGCTTCATTTTCTGGTAAGTTATTTATTCCATAGGGAATTTGGTGATAAAATCACTGAGTTCGAGCTTGTTCTGAGTAATTTTATAAAACTTCTGATCGTCAATAACGTGACTAAATCGGTGCGACCCATAAGCTTGGGTGTTCATGCAATTTCAATTTGGATTTTGGTGGTTTCGTTTTTTGTTTTCTTAAAATCGAATGTTGTTTTTTCTCTGGGCCATTCAGGAATTCGGACGATATGAAAAGGCAGACTGTTGTGGTTTCTCTACTCGTCTCCTTGTCTTTGCTTCATTTTGTTTATGGTGATGGCAATGGTGGGCTGGTTAGAGTTGGATTGAAGAAGAAGGGATTGGATAAAAAAAGTTTAGAATCTGCTAGGATTGCAAGCAGAGAAGCTGCAAGTACAGCTTCCTGTGGTAATCTGCAGAAGCAGCAGGGTCTCCTTGGAAAGTTCTCCATGTATGATGATGATTATGTGCCTCTCAAGAATTACATGGATGAATATTACTATGGAGAAATAGGCATTGGCACCCCCCCTCAACCTTTCACTGTTATATTTGACACTGGCAGTTACGACCTTTGGGTGCCTTCCTCCAAGTGTCAATTCTCGGTGAGCCCTCTTCTCAATATATACTTTTTTTTGCGAAGCTTGGCCACTTTCCATTAACTTCAAAGGGGAAACCCAATGATTCAGAACCCAGCTTCACTACTAGGGAAATTACCATATCAAAAGCCTTTATTTTTTTTATTTTCATTTTTAAATATTAAGGATTGCTGCTTGCAAGTAGCTCTTTTGATAAAGTTTTCATTTATTTAAGGATTGCAGCATTCAAGTAACTCTTTTTAATAAAGTGGGTTTGCACCATCCATCTAGATACAGGACTTTCCTTTCCATTCTTTTCAGTTGCAAGTAACCCCTTCTAGTGAAGTAGAGCTTCTTCACCTTCAATTCAAATATCAAGGCTGAGCGGCACTTATTGCATTTCCGCCAGTCCCACAACGGTCGAATGATATTCATGCCATAATTCTTAGTAATCTGATTAATTATTTTCAAGCATCCTTCTCCTTCGATGATGTGCAGCTTACTATTTTATTCCACCAGCGGATGCTTAGGTTCTGTGAAAATTACAAGTAGTATATGTTTATCATAATAATAAGAATTCAATAATCAATATCACTTGTGAATTGTGGTATACAGGGAAGAACGTAAAACATAGCCAGTGGTTTGTGATTGGAATATTTTAACTCTGATACAATGTGTAAGATCCCTCAAATTTCCCTTTCAACTTGCAAGAGGTGTTCAGCTTGTGACTTCCATGCTATGTCCAATTCCTTCCTGCAATTAAGTTATTTAACTATAGACAGCATTAAATGGAAAAAGAACATCAACTTAACTTAATGATGACTAACAGCTATGATTTGAGTTAAAGTATGAATTACGGGAGACTTCAAATAAATTTAGCCATTATTGTTAGCATGCCTCAAATTTTGGCCGTCAGATTTTTATGTCAGGCAAAATTTAAAGTGAAATTGTTACACCAAGACATGCCAAAAACAAACCATTATTTTGGTTGCTCGCCCATGAAGAAATGGTGCCAACCATGACACTAAATGGAACCTATCTTGATTGGCTGAACCTTGCTTCTAAATTTAATGGTTAAGTGCAAATAAAAAGGAACTATGTTTCAGGACTGAAAGGCTGACAATACCGTCTGAAATATCAATTTCAGATTCAAGGGAACTATCCCTGGATATACTTTCGAGGCATCTAGCCAAGAATTTCAAAGCTCTATATGTCTAATTAGAAGGAACATGCATTTTTGTTCATTCATTCTGTACCATTATTTCATTCCATTCTTTCCTTGTTATCGCCCCTTTTATTAAGGGCTAAATGCAGCCGAGCCATCTTTATAGGGTGACTGTGTGTAATAAATTGGGCCAGAGATTCATCTTTAAAAATCATCCCATGGACTGTAGTGATTTCATACAATTTAATTAGAAACCACAGTTAGAATTTCCATAATAACCAAGGCAAGTGCTTCCCCTTCATAATTGCCTTTGTTATGCTTATATTCATAAAAAAAGTGATTTCGTTCTTAAATCACTCTTGTATGTGTAGACAAAATTTTGTTTTTCTGGGGCATGTTTAAATTTTCTTTCAAAACATTTTTGTAACATCTAAAGACTGTCCATTTGCATGCTACATAAACGGTAATTCATTTTTTTGTTCTTTCTACTTCTAATTATCTTTCGGCATATTTGAAAGAAATTACATTTTGCTAATATTACGTAAACTATCTAATATTGCATATAATATTTGGCCATTTACCAAAATTGATAAGATATGTACACTACTCTTTGAGATCTAAGTAGATGAATAACGATGGCTCTGATTTCATATTAATATTTATTGTACAGGATGCATGCAATTCTCATTCAAAGTATTATGCAGATAAATCAAGCACATACAAAAATAACGGTAATCTCCTTTTCTCCTTGTGTGCTTCCTTGCATACTACATATAATATTTTCTAATGGTTCTATTTTTAACCAGTCAAGATTAACAGGTTTTGCTTACTTCTGGACATGAATAATTACTACTATTTACCAAAACCTCTACAATTCTTTACCATTACAGAATGTCTCCCTCTGAGAAATTGCGTTCGCAAGAATGTTTTCTTATTATGATTTTTTTTTCTCCCCTCCCAATTTCTTATTCTGTCAAGTTTATCACTGCAAAGTTTGATAGAATGTCAGTTGCAGTTCTGGCTATTGTATATGTAATTTATAATCAAGAAAACATATAGTAATTAGAAATGAGGTGCTTGTATTCATTTTCGGTTCACCTGAAATTGAACAAAATCTTCAATGAATTGTTTTGAAAGATAGTGTTCTATTAGTTTTGAATGACAGAGGAATTTAAGGGCACAATCTATTTTGTTTCCGTGGTGCTGCATTCTTTAACGATTCAGAGCTCAAGTAATGAAGATTTTGAATAATGAAGCTAGTATTGCTTACCTGTATAGGCAAAAAAATTTCGATTGGGTATGGAACTGGTTCAACGTCTGGTTTTCTGAGTCAAGATCATGTCAAAATTGGCGACATTGTTGTTAAAGATCAGGTTAGTCAAATGTTCATAAATTTTGTGGCCATCCATAACACTTAATGTATAATTTAAATTATGCTTAACAGTTTCGACACGGTGTAGATTTTTGGTGAGGCTACAGAAGAAACAAGTCAACCATTCCTGGATGCTAAGTTCGATGGCATACTGGGCCTTGGGTTTCAAGAAGTTTCTTTTCAAACTGTTGTGCCAGTTTGGTAAGCTCCCATCTTTGTCTATTCTATCAAGTGGACAGATAAACATAGTTCGCTAGATTTAAGGGCTTCATAGCTAATATTGGAGTGTTCTCATGCTTGAAATAACTCACTTGGATTTAGATTCCCTCGATTATGGATAGATTAATCCATACAAATCTCCTAGGGACCACACTGAACTTGTTTCCTCTGTTGTGAATATTAAAGCAACGCCATAGACACTAGACGATACTTCAAACAGCTTTGAATGCCTTGTAAAATTGTTAGTTTCATTGTCTATTTAATTCTTTTCAAGTTGCTTTGTGCCATTTTAGGTAAATTGTCTTTTCTAGATTATGGCAATCAAGCAGAAATCACTTCAGGTATTTTATCCCCAAATGAAATAGGTAA
Organism: Wollemia nobilis; assembly: GCA_028583015.1. NCBI lineage: Eukaryota > Viridiplantae > Streptophyta > Pinopsida > Araucariales > Araucariaceae > Wollemia > Wollemia nobilis. The sequence continues at coordinate 1,721,759 of JAQPPZ010017244.1, forward strand.
TGTAATACCTAGTTTTGATTTTGAACAGGTATAACATGGTCAATCAAGGCCTTGTAAAAAATCCCATTTTCTCTTTCTGGTTGAATCGAAACGCAGATGACAACCAAGGAGGAGAAATTGTGTTTGGAGGCGTTGATCCAAATCACTTCAAGGGTGAACAAACTTATGTTCCTGTTACATTTACACAACAGGGTTATTGGCAAGTAGGTTTTCAGAATGTCAATTACAATTATTATCTTCAACTTGAACTCTTACACTTCTTCTCTAGTCACATATCTCTGTTATGGAATTTAGTTCCACTCTAATACCTGTTTATTGGAACTCTTTTTGCTTGAGACTTGCTCTTTATGTTTTTTGTGCAGTTCAAGATGGGAGACTTGTTTATTGGTGATAAACCCACAGGTGATGCATATGGGTCCATTTTAATGCACTTGTTTGTGCATATTTCTGGAACTAATAAACGGTTTTTATTTTGTTTTCCTTTGCCTCCGTCAGGTTATTGTGCTGGTGGTTGTGCGGCAATTGCAGATTCTGGAACTTCACTTTTGACTGGGCCATCTGTAAGTTCTTATTCATAGAATTGAACATTTAAATCATATATTAACTTGGATTTTATTGAAATACTTGCAAAATATAGAGACACCTACACCTTTGACTCTTTCTTAGATCTCTTAGAGATGACTCTGTTGTGGATGAGGGGCTTGTCACATGTGTATCTATAATTAGAATAGAATCTTAGATGGTCACCACGTATGAAAAACACACTAAAACACCAACATGTGTATCTATAATTAGAATAGAATCTTAGATGGATTAGAATAGAATCTTAGATGGTGAATCTTAGATGGTCACCAGGTATAAAAAACACACTAAAACACAAGACATGCCCATTGGGGCATGACGGTTTAGGATGAAATTTTAAAGAGAGCATAAACTTTAAAGTACCTTTATTAATAAAGGAGATAATCATATGAAAATATGTTCTCGAGATTATGATAATGGAATGGAAAATAAAATTGTACATATTATATTAATGGAGTCATCGTATGGCGCTTAAAGACAATTTCAATTCAACTATTTGTTAGAAAATTAAACCAGATTTGACACCTCTGGCAAATCCACCTATTGCACCATTCCTCGAATCTTGCAATGCAAATTAATTACTAGTATTTGAAACTCTCAGTCAGTTCGGCGATTGGATGGAAACCCTAATTTTGTGCTAATTGCATGTTAGAGCAGTTGGTGTAGATTTCCCATCTCATCCATGAATCTTCAGCTATACATATCTATCGGGGTTCTATTTTTCCAGTTAGAAGGGTTGGAGAAAAGCAGAGCAAAGGAGCAGAAGATAAATGCAGCAACATTGTGTTGAGAGCAGAAGGAGCAGGGTGAAGCAGCTAAGTTTATTTTATTCTGTGATTGTACACTGCATATTTTACTTGCAGTCTTGTGGATGTATTTCCAGTCTGAGGCTCTCTGTGGATGTATTTCTTGTTATAAGCAATAAATTAATATTTGCGTATATCTTTCTCTTTGTGCATACTTTATTAACTTAGCAAATTTAATCCTTTTATTTTTCTTCCATTTCGCTTCCAAACCCTAGAAAATCTCATCGTAGAAGCCCGTGTCTCCATTTCGGGTCCTTCCCTTTGTTAAAGCTTTCGGATTTAAATTAATTTCATTCCACTCAATTTGTGTGTATCTATTTGTGGAATAAACTTTAGGTTAAATAATAATATAAAGTTATATTATTAATTTAACCCTAAAGTTGGTGAAGTCTGAATTATTAAAAACCTAATATAAAATTTGCATGCATTATAATTCTGCATTGCCTTAGTCTCCAATCCGCTTCCGCTCAATACCAAATTCATTCCACACTTTTCTTTCAACTTTAGTGACGTCAGCTAAAAATTGTACGGATTTCGAATCTGGGCTTCCTTTCTTGTTAACCCTAGCGGAATCAATTTTACACTGGTTTTTTTGCACTTCCCAGATTGAAGTGTGTGCATTTTTTGAATTGTGATTTCGCTCCACTCCTATTTGGATTCTATTCCTTCTGGAATCATGTTGCTGGATTCTACATCTTCATTTTGCTTTCATTTTCTAGATTGGTTCTTGGTTTACACATACTCTGGATTGGAGTATATTATCCACATTGGAGCATTGCCATTCTAGATTGAGATTTATCTTCTAAAATTGTGCCAAGTGTTAGCACTCTACTTTGAATCTAAAATATTTCAAATTGGTATCAGAACTTGAGCCCTCCCATGGAAGATTGAATCAATGGCTTTCGAAAATAACTCTTTGTAGTTGTAGATCCCACGGTTCATCGGTAAGAACTATGATTACTAGAGCACTCAGATGAAAATCTTATTTGGGTCTCAGGAGTTATGGGAATTGGTTTAGAATGGTTATCTAGAACTAGTGGATGCAACAACATTAGCCACACTCTCCCAAGTAGACTCAGATTTTTTGAAGGAGAATCAGAAGAAAGATCAGAAAGCATTATTTTATATAATGCAGGTTGTTGAAGAGACTATTTTCCCATGGATTGCAGTAGCATCCAAAGCTAGGCAATCTTGGGAAATCTTACCCAGTTCTTATCAAGGCATTGTAATGTCCCCTTATCTATAGTAGACGTAGCAGAGACCTATTATCCTAGTCATAGGGGTCCCCTAGGCTAAATAGTTTGGTTAGGGACTCAACTTGGTGAGAATACCAACATTCAAAGGGTATGATTCTACCATTTGCAAGTGTTGACCTTGGAAAAGGGTCGCTAGGCAAAGTGAAATGGGACATGTTTTAATGTTAAGTTATAAATTTAAGTTATAAAGTGTTAAAAATTAAAATCATAAAGTTATTTTTCTAGGACTTGGGTAACCCATTTAATGACATTAAGAGACATCAATTAAAAATTATAAAATAATGACTTGTGGAAACTTAAAATGGGCGTCTAAACCCTAATTTGATGTTCTCTTTAAATTGAATTTTTGAGACTCTTTTGAGTATGGAAAATTTAGAATTTTTATTGAGCTTTTCACAAGGATTTTCGACAGAAGATCAAAGGGCTTGTTGGAAGTGATTTCTCAGCAGGATTGGACCAGTTTCAGGTGTAAGAAATCACCTCTAACTGAAGGATTGAATTTCTCAATTGCAGAAGAATAATCAGATAATAACAATAGTAGATCAGGTTTTGCCTATGACTAAAATAAACTAGATTGAATATCAGAGCTTTTGGATTTTATTATTTCAATGGTAATTTAAATGGGTCTCAATACATTTTGAAGTTGCTGAAGTTTGAGGGGAAAAAGTAGGCCAACCGTACTATTTTTTGCTCATATTCTATGGATTTGGTGAGGGTTTTGTTGTGGGTATTTACAATTAAATTTGTGTTTTCGAAGCACCCCTTTTTGAGCATTCCTACATTGATGTTGAAAGAATATTGAATTTATAAGGGCTACCATACATATTTGTAGGTTGTACAGTTCAGAGGGTTAGAAGATTTAATTAGTAGTAGTCTTTTGAAAGCAATTTTGGTTGGGTTCAAACTTGCATGTGGAGCAACCAACCTTAGTTTGAAATCTGCGCTTATTGAAGGGTCATTGGGAGGAATGAAGAAGGAAAATCCTAGCAAATGAGACATTTCTAGACTTGTTTTTTGTATCAAATTTACTGATGTTCGTAATCAAATTAAGAAAATATATAAATTTGTATCTGTTTTTAGTTATTATGAATTGAAATAAAAAAATTTCTTGTTTCCAACTATTGCTTGTTATCAATTTGCAATTACTTTCAAATCAACCACACAAACTCACAAAAAAAATCAGACCACAAACAATACATGCAAAATAATAGAGAAGTGTAGTAGAGGGATGGGGTGTTCATTATAGTGGTATCAAAGCCACTTATTCCTGCTAGCCTGTGAGAAAAAACTTGTCATGAGTGAAAGGAAAAAATATGCTTTGGAAAGAGAGACAAAAAAAGCAGAACAAGATTATTTAGATTGGCAGCATAGGCAGAAGCAGTGTCCTAAACCACCTCTAGGACAAGGAATGACTAAAGCATTGGGTATTTCCACAGGTACATATTCATCAGTGGATATGGGTGATAGAACTAATTAGAATGAAATAGAAAGGAAGATGGCAGAGTATATTAGACAGACGCAACATAACATGTAATATATTTTGGAACAATTAGTCGGATTGATGACATAGCAGGTGCACAGGATTAATATTTTGGTTAATGCACAAGGCCCAAAAAAGAACAAAATAATATAGGACAAGGACCAGGTAATGAGGAGTCAGTAGCTAACATAGGAGGTATGACTACTAGGACATAGAGGGCTAGCAAATCTAGGCCATTCATGCCCAAATTCCTACCATGTTTAGAGCCAATTGTTCCTCAACCAGTTGAGGAAGAGTTAGAACCTACAGTGGTAGATTAGTATAGGTAGTACATGCAGGAGTGGGATGAGCTTAGTATTGAATTTCATGACCTTATGTCATTCTAAGATTGTGTGGACACTCGTAATAGGAAAAATCCTAGGAATAGGGGAAGGCCTATTCATCATGGCCAATAGGATCAAGGAGAGCATGCACATCAGATATCATAGGGATGCTAGGAGATACAAAAAAATATTGGCAAAATCCACATTCCTTTCTTTGATGCATCTGGCAAGATCACAACCAAGGATTGGGTCCAAAAGATGGAAACGTATTTGCATTTGAACCAGATGACTGAATATGATGCCATACAATTTTTTACCTTACATTTGGAGGGTGTTGCCCATGATTGCTGGCACCACGACATGCACACCTTAGGACATGATAGGGTGGATACATATGCAGAATTTGCAGATAGACTCCAACATAGATATGATAAGAAATAACAAGAGTTGGAATTCAAAGAGTTGAATCATTTGAAATAATAAATCTCAGTTGACTCTTACATTTTTGAATTCCAAAGGTTATTTGTCATGGTTATAGATATGTCTAAAAGACGATTGGTGGTTTCATTTATGGATGGTCTGATGGAACCTTTGAGAGGTTGGGTCAAAGCTTTTAACCCAACTATCCTGCATGATGTCATTAAGCAAGCTCGATATATGGAAGTCACCTCTGCTAATTCAAAGAGTCAATACAAAGGAAAAGACTTAAATCAATTCAAAGGAAAGGACATCAAAAAGAAGAAAGATAAAAAACTTTTCAAAACAGACAATGATCAGCAAAGAGGAACAGTCAAAAATTTGGATCCCAACACCCTTAAGGAGCTCCGAAAAAAGGACTATGTTTCACTTGCCAAAAACCTTGGACACCTGCACATAAATGTGAATTTAAGGGAAAATTGCAGTTGATTGAGTATTATACAAATGATGAAATTAGTTCTGAAATTTTTTATCAGCAATCAAAAAGTGTTTACAACGATGGTGAACAGGTTGCAGAAGAACCCGAAGAGAGGCAAAATCAAGAGAAAAAATACTCTTGCCCACCTTCATAGTGTATAGGGAGCTCAGTCTTTGAGGATACAAGGTTTTTTATAGGGTCAGCGTGTGGTCACATTAATAGACATAGGAGCCACACACAATTTTATCGATGAGGGACTGGTAGCATGCAAAACATTGGAGACAATGGAAGTAGATGAATTCAAAGTCCTAATTTCAGGTGGTTTCACAATTTCTTGCACCAAAAAGGTGCCACAAATGAAAATTACTTTGGGTAATTATGAGGTATGTACATATTTCTTTGTGGTCAACACAAAGAACTTGGATGTAGTATTGGGTATTCAGTGGTTGAAAACTCTAGGTGAGATAACTTTCAACTTCCAAAAAATATAGTTGAAATTTGAGGTAAATGGACAACGATTTGTGTTGAGAGGAATGCCATCAGGTGAAGCTCATGTTGTCTCATTTAAAAGGATGGAGAAACTTATGAGACATAAGCAGGTTCAGTGGGCAGCCCACTGTGTTATTCTACCTGCACCCACAGACGAAAAAAGAAAGAAGCTATCATCTAGATATTTAGACTTTGCTCACCAGACATAGCAAAGTCTTTAGCAGCATACCACTAGAAGTACCACCAGATAGAGGGATTTAAAATATCATAGAACTAGTGGGGGATACTACCCCTATCATGATTGTTCCCTATCATCATCAGAAGAGACATAAGAATGAGATAGATAAGGCCATCCAAGACTTGATTGATATGGAACATATTAGACCAAGAAAGAGTCCATTTTCTTTGTCTATGGTATTAGTTAAGAAAAATAATGGTACAATGCGTATGTGTATCGACTATCTAGCATTGAAAAAAAGACAATTAAAAACAAATACCTGATACCATGCATTGATGAGCTATTGGATGAGTTGCACAATGTAGTTTACTTCACCAAGATAGATTTGAGATTAGGGTATCACCATATCAGGATGATGGAATCAGATGTGGAGAAGACTACTTTTCGATGCCATTATGGGCATTTAGAGTTCTTGGTTATGCTATTTAGGCTAACCAACGCACCTGCTACTTTTCAGTATTTTATGAAAAAGGTGTTTTAGAGGCAGTTGAGGAATTTCATGTTGGTATTTTTTGACGATATCCTTATCTATAGCTGCACATGGGAGGAGCACCCGAGGCATCTGGATGAGGTGCTAAGTATTTTGGAGGTAGATTCTATTTTTGGTAAAGAGACTAAGTGCGAGTTTGGAATGACCGAGTTATTATACTTAGGTCATATCATCAGTACTCAGGGAGTCAAGATGGACCCTAAGAAGGTACAAGTGATAGTATATTGGCCACCTTCAACTACCCTTACACATCTCAAGGGGTTTTTTGGTTTGTGTGGTTTTTACCATAGATTTGTCAAAGGATTTTCACATTTGGTAGCACCTTTGATAGACTTGGTGAAGAAGGGTGATTTTCAGTGGTCAGATAAGGTGTAGCAAGTATTTGATATATTTAAGGAGGTTATGAGCAGTTGTCTTATCTTAGCTATATCAAAATTCACCAAACCCTTTGAGGTAGAGTGTGATGCATTAGGAGAAGGTATTGGAGCAGTATTAATGCAAAGCAAACATTTGATAGCCTTTGAGAACTAAAAATTAAGGGGAGGAGAGACCAGTTATTTGGTGTATGATAGTGAGATGCTAGCCATCATGCATGTGTTGGCTAAGTTCATATAGTACTTGGTAGGCCATATATTTATTGTTAGAACTGACCACAATAGCCTTAGATACTTTTTGAATCAAAAGGATCTCAATGACAGGTAGATGAAGTGGATCAGTAAGATATAGTCCTATGACTTTGAAATTGAATTTGTCAAAGGAAAGAAGAACTTTGTGGCCGATGCACTATCTAGATGCCCCCACTTGTGTTCATTGGTAGAGATTACCGAGTATTGAAGGCCCAAGCTTACAACAAATTACGCCAAAGATGATTTTATTCATCTGATCTTGGAGGGTATACAGGATAATGATAGGTATGTTATCAGGGATGAATTGATTTACTATCACGATGGAATTTGGATCACATCATATTCCAAGTTCAAGAGACATATATCTAGACTTCTACATGATACACCTATGGCATGATACCCTAGCTACTATAAGACCTACAAGTAGATCAAGGAGAGGTTTTCTTTGAGAGGGCTTAAGAATGATATCTTACAGTACATCCATGAGTGTTCTGTGTGCCAACATAACAAATATGAGCATACATTCCCTGCTAATTTACTTCAGCCACTCTCCATTACTTCACATAAGTGGGATATTATATCCATGTAATTTGTTATAGGACTTCCCAAGGCATAGGGGAAGGATTATTTATATATGGTGGTAGAAAGACTCATGAAGTATGCCCATTTCTTTGCCATCACCACAGGTTTCACAACAGCGCAGGTGGCTGAGCTATTTTTCAAGGAAGTATTTAGACTGCATGGCTTTCCTAAGACCATTATCAATGATTGAGACAATAAATTCATGAGTATCTTTTGGTAGGAGCTATTCAAATTTTATGGGATGGAGCTAACATCGAGCATGAGTTATCATCCTCAGACTAAAAGATAGACATATATTATCAACAAATGGATTGAGGGATATCTAAGGAATTACATGTCAGGACAGTAGAAGGTATGGGTTAGATGGTTGCATTTAGGATAATATTATTACAATTCATCCTATCACATGTCGATTAATATGTTACCATTTATGGCATTGTACAAGTATGAAGCATCCAGATTCATGGATTTGGTTTTAGGTGACACTAAGGTTCTTAGGGCCAGGAATTTTCTATAGGAGACACAACATATCATGTGTTCACTATAAGAGAACATCATACAGGCACATGAGCACCAAAAGAAATATTCTAAACACTCATGTTTTCACTACAAGAGGACTAAACACTCATTTGAGATAGGTGACATGGTTTATATAAGACTACAATGATTCAAGCAGTCATCATTGAAGAGAAGTGGAGTTGAGAAGCTTAAGCCTTGATTTTATGGCCTATTCAGAGTCTCACAGTGTGTGGGTGAGGTAGCTTATCAGCTGGAGCTACCTGAGAGTAGTAGAGTGAATAATGTGTTCCATGTATCATGCTTCAAGAAGGCATTGGGACACAATGTCACACCCTCGATAGATTTACCACCTCTGGATGAAGAGGTCAAGTTGGTATTAGTTCCAGAGGTAGTAATTGGGAAGAGAGAGCATACCATAAGACAAAAGAATATAAAAGAGTATTTGATCAAATGGAGGAACTTACTTGAGGAAGATGCCACTTGGGAGGGCAATGCTATATTACAAACTCCAGGATTCCATTTGCTTGAGGATAAGCAATTTTGTGGTGGGGAGATTGTAATGTCCCCTTATCTACAGGAGACATAGTAGAGACCTGTTAGCCTAATAATAGGGGTCCCCTAGGCTAAAAAATTTGGTTAAGGACTCAGCTTGGCAATAATCCCAACATTTAGAGGGTATTATTCTACCATTTGCAAGTGTTGACCTTGGAAAACAGTCGCTAGGCAAAGTGAAAGGGGACGTGTTTTAATGTTAAGTTATAACTTTAAGTTATAAAGTGTTATAACTTAAAATCATAAAGTTATTTATCTAGGACTTGGGAAACCCACTTTAGTGACATTAAGAGACATCAATTCAAAATTATAAAATAATGACTTATGGAAACTTAAAATGGGTGCCCAAAGCTTAATTTTATGTTCTCTATAAATTGGATTTTTAAGGCTCATTTGTGTATGCAAAATTTAGAATTTTTATTGATATTTTCACAGGTATTTTTGATATAAGATCAAAGGGTTTGTTGGGAGTGATTTCTCAGCAAGATTAGACCAGTTTCAGGTGTGAAAAATAGCCTCTAGATGAAGGATTAAATTTCTCAATTGTAGAGGAATTATCAAAGTATAACAGTGGCAGATCAGGTTTTGCCTATGACTAAAATAAAATGGATTGAAGATCAGAGCTTCTGGGTTTCATTATTTCAATGGTAATTTAAATGGGTATCAATCCATTTTGAAGTTGTTGAAGTTTGAGGGAAAAAATTAGGCTAGTTGTAGCATTTTTTGCTCATATTCTGTGGATTAGGTGAGGGTTTCATTGTGGGTATTTACAGATAAATATTCCTTTTCAAAGAACCCCTTTTTGAGCATTCCTACATTGATGTTGAAGGAATATTGAATTTATAAGGGCTGTCGTATAGATTTGCAGGTCGTATAGTTTAGAGGGTTAGCAGATTTAATTAGTAGCAGTATTTTGAAAGCAGTTTTTGTTGGGTTTGGACTTGCACGTGGAGCATCCAACATTATTTTGAAATATGCACTCATTGAAGGGCCATTGGGAGGAATGAGGAAGGAAAATCATAGCAAATGAGACATTTTCAAACTTACTTTTTGTATTAGATTTGTTGATGTTCGTAATCAGGTTAGTAAAATATGTAAATTTATATCTATTTTTAGTTATCATGAATTGAAATAAAATTTGTTCTTATTTTTAACTATTGCTTGTTATCAATTTGCAATTACTTTCAAATCAACCACATAAACTCACAAAAAAAAAATCAGACCATAAATAATACACGTAAAATAACAGATAAGTGTAGTAGAGGGACAGGGTGTTCATTATAGGCACCAACAAGGTGAATTTTGTGAAGCTACAGATGTTAAGGAGGGAATTCGAGAACCTTAAAATGAGTGAATCAGAGTCCATGAGTGATTTCTTCACCCGAACATTGGATGTCATCAACCAGATGAGGTTGAATGGGGATATTGTGAAGAAAATTTTGAGAAGCCTGCCAGCAAGGTTTGACTCAGTTGTGATTGCAATACAAGAATCGAGGGATTTGAAAATCCTCTCTATGGATGAGCTCATGGGTTCTCTCCAGATACATGAGCAGAGGCTGAGTCGGTCATATCAGTCTTCTATAGATCAAATATTTAAAACATAGGTCTCATTCTGAGACACTAGTAGAAGAGAATATTTCCACCAGAATGCCTCATGTTCTCAAGGAGGAAGAGGATAGAGCAATCGAGGCAAGCATGGAAGAGGTAACAAGCAAGGAGGAAGGTCAAACTACAATGACAGTGAGACCAACTGCAACTTCCATTAGGTAGTGGAAAAAATCAGCAAGGAGGATTTAATCAGAAGAAGGACAAATCAAAGGTCCAATGCTACTACTTCAAGAAATTTGGCCACTATATCTTCAAGTGCAAAAATAAGATGGCGAAAGATAACCAACAACAAGCCCACTACACAAATGAAGCTAGAAATGCAGAGTGCAAAGATGCATGTGGGAATATGTTGTTGACTTACAGTATTGAGGAGAAAATCTAGAAGAATGTCTGGTATTTGGATAGTGGATGTAGCAACCACATGATAGGGAACAAATAAATGTTCTCATAATTTGATGAAATAGTCCAATTTGAGGTGAAAATGGGGAACAATAGCAAGGTTCCTATCAAATGAAAAGGAAATATCATTATCTGTACTAGGTACGGTGAGAGGAAGCAAATACAATATATGTATTATGTGTCTGGGTTAAAGCATAACTTACTGAGTGTTGTATAGCTAGTGTAGAAGGGGTAGACTATTCAATTTAAAGACCAAGTTTGTACCATATGAGATAAAGAACATGGGAAAATTACAACTATGTCCATGAAAAAGAATAAAATATTCCCTTTGCAGATTTAGAATGAACTGCTGATGTCACTAAGTGCAGTTGTGAAGGATGCTACTTGGCTGTGGCATATCAGATTTTGTCACCTGAGTTTCAATGGCCTAAAATTGCTACATAAGAAGTAGATGGTAAATGGTTTACCCTTCATAGAGCAACAAAATCAATTTTGTGAAGGTTGCTTAATTGGAAAGCAACACAAGGATGCATTCCCTACTGGGTAATCTTGGAGAGCTTCATAGCCATTGGAGTTGGTGAACTCAAATATTTGCGGTCCAATGCAGACCAACATATTTGCTGGAATTAAATATTTATTGAATTTCATTGATGACTTCAGTCGGAGGACATGGGTTTATCCCATCAAGCAAAAGTCATAATATTTCAGAAAATTTAAGGAGTTCAAGGCTCTAGTTGAGAAATAGAGTGGTTATTATGTGAAGACTCTTAGAAAAAATGGAGGAGGTGAGTATATCTCCAATGAATTTCATAATTTTTGTAAGCAATGTGGAATTTGAAGAAAATTTATTGCCAGATACACACCATAGTAGAATGGTGTTGTAGATAGGAAGAGCAGAACAATCATGGAGATGGAACAAAGTATGTTAAAGGCAAAGGGATTGCCATATGATTTCTGGGTAGAAGTTGTAGCTTGTGCAGTTTATCTACTAAAGAGATGTCCCACCAAGAGTGTGAAGGACAAGATTCCTCAAGAAGCTTGGAGCAATCAGAAGCCAAGTGTGGCTCATTTAATATTTTTTGGGTGCATATCATATGCACACATTCTAGATGAGAAGAGGAATAATATGGATGACAAAGTTGAGAAGTGTATCTTCACAGGGTACAGTGAGAAGAAAAAGCTTACAAGTTGTATAATCCTCTAACTAAGAAACTTTTCATCAGCAGATATGTGAAGTTCCTATAGGATGAAGCATGGAACTGAAAATCTAAGTTTGGCTAGCCATAGCCATCTATTATTGAATCTATGGATTTGGAGGAAAATAGGGCATATATACCTGTAGCCTCAAACAATAACAATGGTGCCAGTAGTAGCACAACCTCATCATCCTTGTCACCTCCACTTGCAACAAGGATATCCAATTTGAAGACACCATCAAATACAAAGAGTTTGCAAGATATCTATGAGGTAACTAGAAATGAAACTGATGAAGAACATTCTGATTTTACTTTATTTTTTGAGTGTGATCCAATTACTTTTGAAGAAGCAATTTAGAATAAGAAATGGGTGAATGCTATGGATGATGAGATAGTAGCAATAGAGAAAAATTAGACTTGGGAGTTAATGGATATTCCAGTTGGTAAGAAGACCATTGGAGTCAAATGGATATATAAAACTAAGTTTAATTCCCAAGGTGAAGTGGACAAGCACAAGGCCAGATTGGTGGAAAAAGGCTACAATCATAAGTTAGGGATTGTTTATCATGAATTTTATGCACTTGTATCTATATATGACATAGTTAGAATTATCTTGGCATTGGCATCTCAGAAGGGCTGGAATGTTTACTAGATGGATGTCAAGTCTAATTTCTTAAATGGAGTATTGGAAGAAGAGGTCTACATAGACCATCCACCTAGCTATGATCTGGAAGGGCAAGAAGGCAAAGTCCTAAAATTGAAGAAATATTTGTATGGATTGAAGCAAGCACCCAGAGCTTGGTATAGTAGGATTGATGCTTAATTTTAGGACAATGGGTTCATCAAATGCCCATATGAGCACACTCTGTATATGAAGACAAATGTATAGGGTGAAATGATAATCATCTACTTATATGTAGATGATCTAATATATAATGGCAATAGCAGCATGCTATTTGAGAAGTTTAGAACATCCATGAAGAAGGAGTTTGAAATGATAGACTTGGGGTTGATGAATTATTTTCTTGGCATTGAATTTTATCAATCTGTAGATGGCATTTTAATTTCTCAAGTCAAGTATGCCAAATATGTCTTGAAGAGGTTTAATATGGAGGATAGCAAACCTGCCATTACCCCTGTTGCTACAGGATTGAAGTTGAGAAAAATTGATAACAATAGAAGTGTTGATCCAACTCTCTATAAAAGGTTAGTTGGAAGCCTGATGTATTTGACTACAACCAGATCACATTTAATTTTTGCACTGAGTTTAATCATTAGGTTCATGGATTCCCCAAAGGACTCTCACTAGCAAGTAGGTAAAATAATTTTGAGGTATATCAATGGCACGAGGAACCATGGAATCCACTATGCTAGAAAAGATCAACTTGAACTGATTGGCTACATAGATAGTTATTGGGCTGGTAGCATAGATGATAGGAAGTGAACCTCTGGATATGCCTTCCATATTGGATCTAAATTTGTTTCTTGTTCCTCAAAGAAGCAGCCAATTGTTCCATTATCAACTACAGAGGTGGAGTATGTTTCTACCACCTCATCCTCATGCTAGACAGTTTGGCTAGGAAGAGTTCTAAGTAAACTGAATCAACAACTATATTTTGTGATAGCAATTATGCCATAGCACTGTACAAGGATCCAGTGTTTCATGGTTAGACAAAGCACATTGATATATGGTATAATTTCATCAGATATCTGGTGAAATTTAATGAGATTGAATTAATATTTTGCAGGTCCAAGGAATAGCTTGCAGATATATTCACAAAACCTTTGAAGGAGGAAGACTTCAACAAGTTAAGGGAGAAGCTGTGTGTCAAATATTTTCTAAATTTTTTTTTAAAAGAGGGTGTTAGAAAATTAAACCAAATTTGACACCTCTATAAAATCCACCTATTGCACCATTCGTCGGATCTTGCTGCATGTGAATTAATTACTGGTAGTTGAAACTCTCATCTAGTTCGGTGATTGGATGGAAACCCTTATTTTGCATTGATTTCATGTCAGAGAAGTTGGTGTAGCTTTCCCACCTCATACAAGAATCCCCAAAAATATATTTCTCTTAGGGTTCTATTTTTCTAGTTATAAGGGTTGGAGAAAAGTAGAGTGAAGGAGCAGAAGATAAACGCAGAAACATTGTGTTCAGAGCAGAAGGATCAAGGTGAAGCAGCTGAGTTTATTTTTATTTTGTGATTGTACACTACATATTTTACTTGCAGTCTTGTGGATGTATTTCCAGTCTGAGGCTCTTTGTGGATGTATTTCCTGTTATAAGCAATAAATTAATATTTGCATATATTTTCTCTCTGTGAATGCTTTATTAACTTAGCAAAGTTAATCCTTTTATTTTCCTCCATTCTACTTGCAAACCCTGGAAAATCTTATGGTAGAAGCCCATATCTCCATTCTAGGTCCTTCCATTTGTTAAAGCTTTCGAATTTGAATTAATTCCATTCTGCTCAATTTGTGCGTATTTATTTACGAAATAAACTTTAGGTTAAATAATAATATAAAGTTATATTATTAATTTAACCCTAAATATAGTGAAGTCCAACCCAGGTGTTGTAGGTGAGCTGGAGAGGAGAGGGACATCCTCCAAGAGAGGTCCCATGTTCAAATCTCCACCCTACCAAAAAGCTGAATTGGGTATCCAAAATCCAATTGATAATGTTGGTGTAGGCAGGGTCGGGTGTGACTCCTGAGTGACTTTAATGGTGTATAACCCCCTATTCATGGTCTCTCAGACCAAGGCGGCCCTGCAAGGGGGTTTTTGCTTAAAAAAAAAAGTTGGTGAAGTCCAAATTATTAAAAACCTAATATAAAATCTGCATGCATTATAATTCTGTATTGCCTTAGTCTCCAATCTGCTTCAAATCAATACCAAACTCATTTCACACTTTTATTTCAACTTTAGTGACATCAACTAAAAAATGTGTGAATTTTGAATCTGGGCTTCCTTTCTTGTTAACCCTAGCGGAATCAATTCTACACTTGTTAATTTGCACTTCCTGGATTGAAGTGTGTGCATTTTCGAAATTGTGATTCCGCTCTGCTCCTGTCCGAATTCTATTCCTTCTAGAATCATGTTGTCGTATTCCACATCTTTATTCGCTTCTGCTATCTGGATTGGTGCTTGGTTTAAACATACTGTTAATTCGAGTATATTATCCGTATTGGAGCATTGCTATTCTAGATTGAGATTTGTCTTCCAGAATTGTGCCTTGTGTTATCACTCCGCTCCAGATCCAAAGTCTTTCAGTATTAAACTTGAAACAAATTCCATTATATCATTAAAAAAAAAACTAAAATCAAAGAGTAAATATAAAAGAAATGATAACTTAGAGGAAAAAAATTAAAGAGTCAATATAAAGTATCATATTGATGTCCATGCCTGCAACCATCTCAGAGACATTCCAAGGATCATAAATATTAATTAGGACTTTTTAGCTTAAGGGTATTTGATATTATATAATGAACAATAGTTGATCTACATGTTTATATAAAGTGGTCCTACGAGGACCAAAGCACTAACCATAATAAGGGTGGCCATGCAACTTGAATTTGCAAATGGTTAGAAAATTAAACCAGATTTGATACCTCTAGTAAATCAACCTACTCATTAGATCTTGTTTTATTCATATTAATTACTAGTAGTTGAAATTATCAATCAATTCGGCGATTGGAAGCAAACACTAATTTTGCGTTAAATACATGTCATAGAATTTGGAGTTTTCTTGCTTCTTACTTGAAACCATAAATATATTTGTGTTGCCTTCATTTTACGAGAGGTAAAGAGGCAAAAGGGTTGGAGAAAATTAGAGCAAAGGAAGGAGTAAAAGAAGAACGTAACAACGTTATGTGGAGCAGAAGAAACAATAGAGCTCAGAAATGGAGTAGAAGCACTATGCATACCCTGCAAACTCTTACAGTTGCAAATGATTGTGGATGTATTTCCAATTCTGAATATGTGGATGTATTTTTTGTATTAAGCAATTAAAAATTACTTGTATATATTTTGCACTTTGTATGTTGTTTAATAACTTAGCAAAGTTAGTGTTAACATTTCCTTCTTTTTGCTTTAAAACCCTTGTTGTGCATTTTTTATTAGAGCAACTTGGATTCCGCTTCATTTCTTTGTATTTACTAGAAAAATAGAAAATATCATATTTCTATGCTTTGAAATTGCATAATATTTTGCATTAATATTCCAATCCGCTTTCACATTGACATTGTCTCTAATCTGCATATTCTTTGTATTGAAAGATGTGCTAGGTTTTGTCTTTTGTGGGCCATGTACATTATATTTGAAATCTACTCCTTTCTTTTTTTTTCTCCAACAAACTACATTCCGCTTTGTTTTCTCATATTTGATTAGCATATTTCTATTCCGTAAATGTTTTTCAATATAAGTAATGCCAACCACTTCCTTTTGTAGATTTAGAATCTACACCTTCTCTAGTGGTGTCTTAAGCAGAATCCAATCTACAATTTTGCTTTATCTTAAATCAATGGATTATTGCTTTTTTTACGGATTGGAGCTCCCACCATTTCACTAGTATAAAAATTTCATTCTCTTGGATCGCCATTACGTTGTAGATTAAATTAACAAAACTCTGGATTACTACCTTTGACCCAAAATAGAAGCTTGCACATTTTTCGGAGTTGGGTATACTATTTTTGTTTTGGATTAGCACTTTTGGATTCTACTCCAGATTAAATTTCTTCAAAATGGTATCAAATATTTAGCCTTCATATGGATGATAGAAGCAATGGCTTTCAAAAACAACTCCTTGTAATTGTAGATCCCATGGTTCAGTGGCAAAAATTATGATTACTAGAGCATTCATATGAATATCCTATTAGAATCTTAGGAGCTATGGGACTTGGTTGAGAATGATTATATAGAATTATTAGATGAAGTAACATTGACCACACTTTCCCAAGTAGATTTAGGCCTGTTAAAGGAGAATCAAAAGAAAGATCAGAAATCATTATTTTATATAATACAAGTGATTAAGGAGATAATATTCCCTTGGATTGTAGCATCCACCAAAGCAAAGCAAGCTTAGAAAATGCTCACCAGTTCTTATAAAGGCACCAAAAAGGTGAATTTGGTGATACTATAGATATTGATAAGGGAGTTTGAGAGCCTATAGATGAGTGAGTCAGATTCCATGAGCAAATTATTCACCTAAAAAATGGATGTCATCAACCACATGAGGTTGAATGGGGAGATTGTGGACAACTAGAGAATAGTGGAGAAAATTTTGAGAATCCTACCAGTAATATTTTACTCAATTATGATAGCAATAGAAAAATCGATGGATTTGACAACCCTCTTTGAAGATGAGCTCCTGGATTCTCTATAGACACATGAGCAGAGACTGAGTCGGTCATCTCAATTCTCTCTAAAGCAAACATTCAAGATGGAGGTATCATTTTGAGATAGTGGTAGAAGAGAATATTCCCACTAGAATACCTCAAGTTCTTAAGGAGGAAGATGATAGAGCAATCAAGGAAAGGATGGAAGAGATAAAAAGCAAGGATGAAGGTCCAACTTTGGTGAAGGAGATAATAGCTGCAACTTCTGTCAAGCATGAGGAAGAGATTGGCAAAAATTAACAAGCTGGATCTAATAAGAGGTTTGACAAATCCAATATCCAATTCTATTACTACAAGAAATTTGGTCACTACATTTTTGAGTGTAGAAATAAGATGGCCAAAGATAACAAACATCAAGCCCACTACACAAATGAAACTAAAAATGCAATGTGTAGAGATGCATGTGGGAATATGTTGCTATACTGAGGAGGAGAGCCATACAAACACCTGATATTTGGATAGTGGGTGCATCAACCACATGTCTGGAAAAAAAGAGATATTCTCACAGTTGGATTAAATAGTCCAATCATAAGTAAAAATGGAAACAATAGCAAGGTACCTATCAAGGGAAAAGGAAAAATCTATATCTGCACTAGACATGGTAAAAGGAAGTAAATACAAGATGTGTATTATGTGCATGGATTGAAACACAACTTGCTAAGCATTGGATAACTTGTGTAGAAGGGGAACATTATTCAATTCAAATATAGATCCTATACCATTAGAGATAAAGAGCATGGAAAAATTGAAATTGTTTCCATGGCAAAGAATAAAATATTCCCTTTGCAAATTTATAATAAATTTTTGATGTCATTGAGTATAGTGGTGAAGGATTCTACCTAGTTGTGGCATCTCAGATTTTGTCATATGAGTTTCAATGGCTTGAACTTGTTGCACAAGAAGTAAATGGTAAAGGGTTTATCCCTAATAGAGCAACCAAATCAAGTTTGTGAAGATTTCCTGGTCAGCAAGTAGTACAAGGATGCATTCCCTACAAGACAATCTTGGAGAGCTTTACAACCATTGGAGCCAGTACACTTAGATATTTGCGATCCAATGCAAACCAACAAATTTGCTAGAAATAAATATTTTTTGACTTTCATTGATGACTTCAATCGGAGGACATGGGTTTATCCCATCAAGAAAAAGTCAGAAGCTTTCAAAACATTCAAGGATTTGAAGGCTATGTTTGAGAAATAGAGCATTTATTTTGTGAATACTCTCAAGATATATGGAGTAGGTGATTACATATCTAATAAATTTTCTAATTTTTTTAAACAAAATAGAATTTTTAGGCAGTTCACTACCAGATACACACCACATCAAAATGGTGTTGTAGAGAGGAAGAATAGAATAGTCATGGAGATGACATGAAGTATGCCAAAGGCAAAGGGATTTCCGCATGAGTTCTGAGTAGAAGCTATATACTATGAATTTTATCTGTTGAATATATGTCCCACAAAGAGTGTGAAGGACAAGATTTCTTAAGAGGCTTGGAGAAAACAAAAGCCTAGTATGGCTCATTTAAGAGTTTTCAAGTGCATTGCATATGCACACATCCTAGATGAGAAGAGAAATAAGTTGGATGGAAAATTAGAGAAGTGTATATTCATAGGGTACAGTGAAAAAGAAAAATATTACAGGCTATATTATCCTATAACCAAGAAGCTAATCATCAACCGAGATGTAAAGTTATTGGAGGATGAAGCATTGAATATGAAGTCAAAGATTGCCTAGCCAGAGCTAGTAATTATTGAAACTGTGGATTTGGAAGGAGATAGAGTGCCTAATCCTATAGCTTCAATAAGTAATAGTGGTTCTAGTAGTAGCACAACCTCATCATCTTGGTCACCTCCACTTGCAACAAGGATATCCAATTTGAAGAGCCCAACAAAGACAAGGATCTTGCAAGATATTTATGAGATAACCATAATTGAAACTAATGAAGAACATTCTGATTTTGCTTTATTTTTTGAGTGTGATTCAATTATATTTGAATAATAAGTTTAGAATAGAAAATGGGTGAATTCCATGGATGATGAGATAGCAGCAATATATAAAAACTGGACATGGGAGCTAATGGATCTCCCAGTAGGTAAGAAGACCATTGGGGTAAAATGGGTATATAAAACTAACATTTAATTACCAAGGTTAAATTGATAAGTATAAGATCATATTGGTGGTAAAAGGCTACAAGAAGAAGTCAGAGATTGATTATCATGAGGTTTATACACATGTATCCCAACTTGACACGGTTAGAATGATTCTAGCATTGGCAGCTCAGAAAATGTTGGATTGTTTACTAGATAAATGTTAATTCTACATGCCTAAATTGAGTACGGGAAGAAGAGGTCTAAATAGACCAAAAACCTGAATATGAGCTGGAAGGGAAAGAAGGTAAGGTCCATAAAACTAAAGAAAACTTTGTATGGGTTGAAGTAAGCACCTAGATCTTGGTATAGCAGAATTGATGCTTACTTTTAGGACAATGAATTCATAAAATGCCCATATGAGCATACTCTATACATGAAAAAAAATGCAAAGGGGGAGATTATAATCATATGCTTGAATGTAAATGATTTGATATGTACTAGTAATAGCAATAGGCTATTGATCAATTCAGAATACTATGAAGAAGGAGTTCAAGATGACAAACCTAGGGCTGATGAAGTATTTTCTAGGTATTGAAGTTGACCAATATGTGGATGGAATCTTCAATTTTTAGGGTAAGTATGCAAAGGATGTCCTGAAGATATTTAAGATAGAGGACAATAAATATGCCATCATACCTATTGCCATAGGTCTAAAATTGAGCAAGACTGATAACAATAGAGATGTTGATCCAACTCTCTATAAAAGGTTAGTTAGAAGCCTAATGTATTTGACTACAACCAGGCCAAATTTGATGTTTTCAATGAATTTAATCAGAAATTTTATGGAGTCACCAAGGGACACTCATTGGTAAGCAGGAAAAATGATTTTGCAATATGTTAATGGAATGAGGAACCATGGAATTCATTATTACAAACAAGATCAGATTGAATTGATTGGCTACATAGATAGCGTTTAGGATGACAACAAATATGATCAAAAGAGCACTTCTAGATACACCTTCCATCTTGGATCTAGAGTAGTTTCATGATCCTCAAAGAAGCATTTAATTATTGTACTATCCACTATTGAGGTAGAAAATTTTGGTGCCACTTAAATTGCATGCCAGACAGTATGGATCAAACGAATTTTGGGTGAACTGAATCATCCATCTTGGATCTAGAGTAGTTTCTTTTCTTTGTATTTACTAGAAAAATAGGAAATATCATATTTATATGCTTTGGAATTGCATAATATTTTTCATTATTACTCCAATCTACTTTTGCATTGACGTTGTCTCCAATCTACATATTTGTTGTGTTGAAATATGTGCTAGGTTTTGTCTTTTGTAGGCTACGTACATTTTCTATATTTGAAATCTGCTCCTTTCATTTGTTTTTCCTAGTAGACTACATTTTGCTTTGTTTTCTCATCTTTGATCAACAGATTTCTATTTCACAATTTTTCAATATAAGTGACGTTAGCCACTTCCTTTTGCAAATTTAGAATTTTCACCTCATCTAGTGGTGTCTCAAGTGGAATCCAATCTGCAATTTTCCTTTTTCTTAAACCAGTGAATTGCTACTTTTGTTGCAGATTGGAGCTCCCACCATTCTATTGGGTATAAAACTTTCATTATCTTAGATTGCCATTACGATGCAGATTAAATTGACATAACTTCGAACTACTACATGTGACCCAAAACAAAAGCTTGTGCATTTTTGAAGTTGGGTATACTATTTTTGGTCTAGATTAGCACTTTCAGATTCCACTCTGGATTAAATTTCTTCACAAATAACTTGGCAAAAGGAAGAATAAGTGTTGGATTTTTATTAAAAATAACATGTAAAATAGTTAACTTTTTCTAGAAATCAAAATTGGGAGTACATGAATAACATGTAAAAGAATTTAATTTTTCTAGAAACTAAAATTGAGAGTACATTTTTTGGGATTAACTCAGATTAATTTATGTACAATATCTCCTTTTATGTACCTATCAACATTCTCCACCATCTTCAAGCAACAACTCTCAATACGAGTATTATCATTTGGTAGATCCAAGCTCTCAATAACTGATAATAAAATTAACATATGTCCATCCCTATTTTGTACTATCTAACTATCATTTAAAAAATAAATCCGAAGGGAAGATATGTCGAGAGTGAAGGGGACAAAAATAAAAACTTGTAATGCTGCAGCAACAACTATTATTTAAAACTATTATACAAATATATGTTTATTGTGCATTTTGTGATGATAAATTTATATTATACTATTTGTTTGGTTGTTTCTTGTTTTCTATGTGTAACAACCCACTCACCTGGTTTCCTGATAAAATAATAGTCAGAATCCAATATATAAATTTTTAAAATGTTTTACTACTCTGACTATAAATGTTATCCTTTCAAACAAGTTTGCACATAGAGTTAACAACATCATAATCCATCCTTTGAATCTAATAATTCTTATTTGTAGTATAGCACATGCACAACATACCATTTTTGGGTTCAATACTGCTGCAACCAATCTTCCAAGTGGATGAGATTAGCTAAATCCCATGAACATGTCATTCAATGGTAATGTTTATCTCATTTATCATCTACATATAATAGCATGAGGACCGAACCACAGTGAGGTTTATCCACTAGGGCACATAACACCTAGAGGGGGATGTTTTATTTCCCTAACCTTCATATGCTACACCTTCGATAATTAGTTTATTTTCTTATACACAATGTGAAAGTGATCAGTGTAATTATGCCTTGGTGACAAACTGGTGTTTCCCTTTTTTTGAAAATAGTTAGCATCATGTCCATTCTTAGAACTTGGACTTAATTACCCTATACCTTCACAACTCAAAAAATTGTGTCCCATACCAAACCCTATGTTTATATTTGGTAAATTTTGAGAAGTATGGCTTTTATCATAATGCTCAATGAAAAAACCTAGAAAAAGTGACCCATACAACTTTTTTGTTCCAAGTTGATCGAGTCTTTTGTTGACCATACCTGTTAGCTATCATTTGCCTTGATCTATACCTGTGCCTACCCACACCCTTGTATTCTGTGATGAATTTATGAATTAAGGTTTGGGTCTAGTATTTCTAAAAGATTCTATATTTCATTTAACAACCATTTGTTCTAGCAAGTATTTAAGTTAACTTGGTTGGTACTTCCTTCTCTAGAATCATCTTCATCTTTCAAGAGTATGGTGAATATCTCTTCTAAAAGAGTCTACTATATGGCACCACCTAAAGGCATCTTTAAACAAAATATATTTTTTATCTATGGTTTAAATTTACCTTTAATTCCAAAATAGTTTTGATCATAACAAATAAACCTCTTGAATACTTGTTGTTGTTTTCACACTCCTTGTGTCTTATTTTCAAAAATAAATTGACTCCCTTACAAACTTACTCATATGTTTAAAAAGCACATGATATTTTTTTTCATCCAAGAGTTTATTCATTCAACTAGGTTTAAGCATAACCAAATTTCAAGTAGACACCCATACCCAGTGTCACTAGCTAATATACTAATGTCATATAAACAACATCCTTGGGTATCCATTAATTTCAACGATATCAAGAAATTAGAAATTAAAAGATAGTATGACTCTATTAAGCAATATGTGGGTTAAAAATTAACACAAAAGGAATTGAAGTATAAACATGAACATGCTTGCAATTTTTTTAATTAAATAATTTTGCTGCAATACATCATACCCATTTCCAATAATACAGAGGACTTAGCATATAGTTTCTTTCCATACACATGTAATAAATGGTCTTTTTTTTAAATATTTATTGTTTACATCTTACTTGGCTTCATAAGAATATGCTATTGTTTAAGTGTGAATGCCATCAATGCAAGCTACTAAAAAGTCAGCCTCTAAACAATAGCTATAGTTTACTTGACCAACAAGAAATATTTTTGCATAATTGTTTGAGTTTCATTGCCTTTACAATGCGGGATCCAACTACCAGCCTATATTCAAAGATAATTCATGATACCCACTATACATTGTAGTCTAATTCTTGCACAAGAATCCGAACGAATCAATTGGGGATATGATACGACTCAAACATGATCATGAAACTAACATGCACTTTTAAAAATAAGCAATATCCACATAGAAATGTATTGGACATCATTAATACTCACACAAGATTTTCATAGAAGTTTTTGTTACATTTCTCTATCAACTACACCAGGCTATGTTTTCAATTTATACAAAACAAGGTTTGTCTTTTCACATTCTTCCAACTGCAAGCTATGCTACCACATCTTAAAAACATCTAAAATAATTTTCTCTAATCATCATATTATACTACAACATCTAGCCCACTCCAACTAACCATTGCATTCAATACATTTCACACACAACAAGCAATAACCATTGCATTCAATACATTTCACACACAACAAGTAATATGCTATTAAACAACAAGCCTTCGATTAGGGAAAAACAAGGTTTTCTACTACCACCATTATCCTCTACGTTCATGACAATGAAATAATAAATAATTCTATGCACATAATATATCAAACATAGATTTTCTTTTATAAACAACACATTCACCCAAATGTTTCACTTTCACCAATAGAGGTTTCACTTTTCACACGCTAGTGTCTCAAGTAGTTGTAAGAGGAAATATGATAGCATTTCCACATAGTAAAAATAATATTACTAACTTGTAATCGCACTTTCCAAACTACAACAATTCTCTACTCTGAAAATATCCTTCCCCCTTTAGTCCACTGCTCGAATTCCTAGAAAAACTTATTCTTTCTTTTCTTTTTCTCTCCCCACCTTTTCCTTCCCCTTCTCATTATCAACCAAATACCCTTAATATCTCGTGATGTATATTTCCCATATTCCCGACATACCACCATAACCAATAACAATAACAATATACATTCCACTAGCATGGGGTTCTTCATCTTATGAAGTTTCAAAACAAGAATTATTTATTTCTCAAAGTTCAACAAAAACAACAAGCAAAATGAATAATAAAATACTTTTCACCCTTCACAAAGCATTGGTTACGAAAGCACTACACTCAATCTGGAGAGAATTTTGGCCATCATCCTGCCAATGCCATCCACCATCAAAGCCATGTGTGGAGCCTCTCTTCCCTTTATCTTTTATTCACCACAACTTTATACATATTTTAAATACAAGAATATGAACAAATCAACATAGCCATCATATCTTTACAAAAAATTTCTTTTTATTTCAAAAAGGTAAGGGATAAAATAATCATTTTTCTTTATATTTATTTTTCCATTATAAAAATCACCTTTCCCTAGTATCATGACAATATAAGGGTAAACTTAGTTCAAACCATTTAAAGGTAATTTCAAGACTAAAACACCTTCTTTATCACTTTTAATCACACAAGCCAACAATAGAGTATTTCATGAATTAGACATACACACACATACAACAATAAAATACAACCATATGCCTTTTCAAACTAGTGGATCCCATGATCATTGCCATGATAAAATATTTCTCATACATTGTCCACATGCAATATTCAAACCAATTTAATTCACTCAATAATGCACCTAAATAATATGCATACGTTAGTATCCATGTGCTCGCGACCCGAATCATCACTTCCCCTTTATATTTCCCATTGACCTTCATTGCATTTCTTTGACTAACCTACATTTATAGAAGCTATCAGTAGTACCTTGTCTCACAAGAAAAGGTAATTATTTACATATTTTATTCCTTTTAATTAACCATGCAAGGAGGGTTATTACATCCTTCCCTGCTAGAGATAAACATAATCCTTGTATTTAAAGCTAAGTGAAGTAAAAGAAAAACTTATGAACATTCTTTTAACTTCTACTTTTATGCAATAACACTAAATCAAATTTCACTTTTCCATTTGATCCTAATTATTGCCAACATATTTATCATCATAAAGAAAAATACATCATTTCATTTATGATCACCATATAATCACATCATTGATTATGTCATAAAGGAAATCAAATACACATTTCCATTGAAGTCCATACATGAACCATATCAATACCAAAATAGTCATAATCTACTCTACTCAGTAGCTCAACAAACATGTTTTATACACATATCAAAATTTTATCATAGTTTATGAAAAGTCTCTTTCTACTCAAACAAATAAGGAAATTGTTAATGCATATCTGCTACATGTTCCAACATAGGATTTCAATCTAAATAGTGGTCCTTCTAGACTCAACATTGCTCTATATTTCATTTTCTCAAATTATTAAGCAAGCAGACATGTCGTGCCTCAATCCTTAATGGATCAGTCATCTACAAATTGGAAACATCCAAAACATGAGTAGGATCAAAAATATATTTTTAAGGAGAGACACATGAAAGACATTATGGATCTTGGATAATATTGGTGGTAGAGCTAATCTGTATGCAACAAGACTTATCTAATTGTTGAGTGGTTTTTTCACCCAATTGTGAAAGTACACTCTCCCTTAGGATTTGAGTTACAAATCCCCTCTTGCAAAAAAGTTAGACAAACAACTTCTCCAAGGTCTCCGCTATATTAGCATTTGCATATGTATATTAGTAATCTCAAATAAAGATATTCAATTTAAATGCTTGGAACACCTTAGAGATTGCAAGTAACTGTAAACAAGGGGCAATGTTGGTTTATTTTACCATGAAACTTCAGTGATTGTTCATTGAACCAAAATAAAGCAAATGTGAGTTGGCCCTCATATGACCACGATGTAGTGCTCAAATTACCCCTCTTTCGTAAAATTATGAAGAGAGGGTAATTTTAGGCTCAAAAAATGGAAATTTGTGAAATGCCATAAAACATAACTCCTTCAATGAAATTGGAATTTTCATGAAGGGAATGTCATCATAGGCTCATGAATGAAACATAAAACTGAAAAAAATGAAATTCCGGACCAAAATGGAAACTTTCTATTTTCGGATTTTTAAAATCTGTAATAAAACAACAACTTCGATGAATTTTTAAAAATACTAAACAACTCCGAAAATGAAATTTCAAAATGTGTATTGGAAGTCTGAAGTATAACCTACGCAATGGTGAAATTATTTTTGGATTTTAAATTTTTTTTAATGTTTATTTTAATGCCTGAAAATTAAAAAAAAGTTAAAATTTTTGGAAAAATAAAATGCAGAAAAATGAAAATAAAATGCATTCAGTATGATGCTATCCTATTTCGACAAAACCAAAGATGTGAGGTTTCCATGCATGCAACCTAACCTATTGGACTTGCAAAACAAGCACAATCCGGATAAGCTAAGTGCTGGCTCCTAGGGTTTTAAATGAGGTTTTCATATTTAAACATTCGCATGAAGCAACTAAGAAAACTTGCATAAACTCCATTTACAAGCCTAAAATTTGAAAAGGGGAAAAATAGACATTTAATCTTGCATGCAGAAAATGACTCCTTTCTTGTCCATAAGATGCAACTTTCTGAATTTTTTTGTATTAAAAATTTGTCATTTTACAATAACAGAAATTTCTTGTTTTCCCAAACCAGTCCATGGAAGAAAAATAGCCCAAACAGGTCCAGAATGGCCCTCTTGCCTTCAAATCTGCAACTCTGCTCGCAACAATTTCCAACCCTTCAAAACATCCTTGCCTGGCGTATTTAAAATTTTCAGGAAGCTTTTCATTTCATTTTCCAATGACTGTTCGTTTCACCTTCCCTTGTGCATGCAGGTGTTTTGGTTTCAAAAAAAGCTTTTCGTTTCTATTTTATGGCCCTTCGTTTCATTCCCATGGTTTGGCTTCTTCTGTTTGGTTTTCTTCACTTTTTTTTTTATTTCAAAAAACCGTTTCCTTTTCTCCACATGGGCATGCATCCGCTTCCTTCTATGTGTAACGACCATCTTAAATGATTTTGAATCATTACAGATTCCTTATGTAACGTTTTGTCTTATTCATTGGATTTTGTCCTTATGTGACAAACTACCTTATTCAATCTTTGATTTATTCCTTGGCTTTATATAAAGCCTTGACACCTTCGTGAGAAACTAATGAAGGGGTACGAATCACCTCTTTCTTTGCATGTCTATGTGTCCTCTTTTGAGTCGCGAAAATGCAACATGTCGCGATATCGTGACACTTTTGTTTCTCTGCCTGCCTGCCCTTTTTGAGCCATGAAAATGCAACATGTCGCGATATCGTGACACTTTTGTTTCTCTGCCTGCCTGCCTCTTTTGAGCCGTGAAAATGCAACATGTCGCGATATCGCGACACTTTTGTTTCTTTGACTGTCTGCCCTTTTTGAGCCACAAAAATGCAACATGTCACGATATCGCAACACTTTTGTTTCTCTGCCTGCCTACCCTTTTTGAGTCGCGAAAATGCAACATGTCACGATATCGTGACACTTTTGTTTCTCTACCTGCCTACCCTTTTTGAGTCATGAAAATGCAACATGTCACGATATCACAACACTTTTTCTTTGCTTTGGACCACGAAAATGCAACATGTCACGATATCGTGACACTTTTTCCTCCTTGCTCTTTCTCTTTGCTTTGGATCGCGAAAATGCAACATGTCGTGATATCGTGACTCTTTTTATTTCTTGTTCTTTCTCTTCTCTTTTGGTTGCGAAAATGCAACATGTCGCGATATCGCAACACTTTTTATTTCTTTTTCTTTCTCTTCTCTTTTGGTCGTGAAAATGCAACATGTCACGATATCGCGACACTTTTTCCTCCTTGCTTTTTCTCTTCTCTTTTGGCCGCAAAAATGTAACATGTCGCGATACTTTTTCTTTCTTGTTCTTTCTCTTCTCTTTTGGCCACGAAAATGCAACATGTCACGATATCGCGACACTTTTTATTTCTTGCTTTTTCTCTTTGCTTTGGATCGCGAAAATGCAACATGTCATGATATCGTGACACTTTTTCTTTCTTGTTCTTTCTCTTCTCTTTTGGCCGCAAAAATGCAACATGTCATGATATCACGACACTTTTTCTCCTTGCTTTTTCTCTTTGCTTTGGACAACGAAAATGCAACATGTCGCGATATCACGACACTTTTTCTTTCTTGTTCTTTCTCTTCTCTTTTGGGTGCAAAAATACATGTCACGATATCGCGACACTTTTTCTTTTTTCTTCTCTTTTGGCCATGAAAATGCAACATGTCACGATATCGTGACACTTTTTCTTTCTCTTCTCTTTTGGCTACGAAAATACAACGTGTCGCGATATCGTGACACTTTTTCTTTCTTGTTTTTTTTGTTTTTTCTTTGATCTTTAGCATATGGTCCATTTCAGTCTTCTTGGAAAATAGGCAAAAAGGTGGGTCCCCAATTTTGGGGTACGTTGTGGAGAAGCCACAACAAATGGCGACTCTGCTGGGAAATGCTCCTGAGCATTTCGGTGAGAACTCAACCTGAACACCTTCAAAAATCAAACACAAGCATCAATAAATATCCTAAGAATGAAACTAGATGAGAAATACATGAAGGATTAAAATTATTAAGCATCAGCTCGGTGTGTGCAATGCACTTCATTCCCTATCGTTTGAAACTCGTTCAAATTTCCACTGTCATTTTCACTTATGATTCGTGCGTATGAGAAGTTATGGATGATTCCTGTAGGATTTAACATATGGTGAAGATGCTAGAGATATAACAAGCTTTGCAAAGGCTCAAACTTTCTATTACCATGAACAAACATATTAAAATTGTCAAATCCTGTTAGGACCAAATATGAGTATAGTGAATTAATTTACTAGATCCCAAAGTTGGTTATGTGTCACTACCATTTTGAACCCATGTGCAAGTGTAAGTGAAATCAGAGCTTTGGGAAATAGGATTCCCAACCTAAGTGAGATGAGAATTTAACCCTATCTTTACTACTATGATCTGGAGTTCATTACCTCATCTTAAACAAAATGATTTAACCTATTATGGATGAAACTGTCAGGCTAGCCTATCCATTTGAGTAGTCAGTGGTCTTGCTTTTAGACAAGACATGTTGCCATGCATGAGCATACTCCACTACCAGATAGACATCTATAGCCCCAGTGGAGATCAACCCCATAATCCAAGATTTGACTTTACTTTTGATTTCTTAAACCTTGGGGATGACTACCCATCCTTGCAAGGGACATGTAGTACGATCCTTCTAATCCAATATCAATGATGCAATACAAGTAGAATGAAAAATATTTGCTTTGGAACTTCAAGTTCTTGAGTGTAGATCATGCTTTTAATTTCTTAAAGCGTGATGGAGGTAAAATAGAAGCTTTGGGGAATCGGATTCTCAACCTAAGCGAGATGAGAATTAGACCCTATCCTTTCTACTCCATGAAGATCAAATCAGAGCTTTGGGGAATTTGATCCTCAACCTAAGTTCAATGGGGATTTAACCCTATCCTTACTACTCTGATTTTAGGCTTTAAGCACTATAGGAGTGGTAAAAACCACTATTTTAAGGATTATGTTGCATGATAGGACAGACACGAAATACTCCTTTTGCCTCACCTTTTCTTCCAAGTATGATTTTGACCATTTTTCTCAAGATCCTCTTTAATATGTGTAGAACGTGCTTGGTTCAAGATAGTTCGAGCATCAATTCCCAACCTTAGGATCTTTTTAATATACGTTATATAATAACCCTAAGAGGATTTGACACCTTTTCAATGATTGTATTTGAAATTTAGATGCAACTGAGATGAAATGTATATGCAATGTCGAATGTAACATGATATATGGATGAATGCATTGCTCTTTTTGAAATGCATATGGAGTATACCACCTATTTTGCCATAATTTGTAAAACTAACAACTTCATGCATCACAAGTTCCAAATGATATTCTTTAATGTGTTTACAATACTCATGGAGCTTTCTGCAATACAATTCCGACGTTTCATGTTCTCTTAGTCCTAGTCAACATTCATAAGGACACAAACTAACCACTTTGCTATCCCCTTCTCCTTTTTTTTTCTTTTTTTTTTTCAAGACAAACCAAAAGTGTCCAAAGGACTAACACACAAAACTTAAAACCAAAATGATATCCAATCCAAAACCAAAACATGAAAACCAAAAGTATATACAAATGTACAATATAATACAAGATGGTGCAAAAGTTTGGATTATCATTTTCTCGAATCCCAAACCTGATTAGAATTCTTTAAAAAACATATGATGTGATACGCATACCACATTTTGTAGGAATAAAAAAAAAACAAGATCAAACCAAATAAAGAAACAAACTTCCACTTGCCCCTCTCACCATACCAATTTGATTTAGTTTCATTAATAATCCTATGGTGGAGTTTCAATTTTTCAAATTGACTAGACAATGATTGATATTCAATTCCTTTATGTCTATTCTTTAAGATGTCCATTCCACACTTTTATTCATGGTGTAGAAATAATATTTCATTTTCATTCAATAAATCCATAACATTAATAATATTTGAATCAAACCATTCATTAGGTAAACCTTCATTCGAATTTTGCATGGTGAAACCAAAAAGGTGATATTTTACCTTTGGCATGTTTTCATTTGACCTTACTTGAAGAGGATTTGAAAATTCCTTTTTTCTCTCATGACATTCATCATCATGTAGCACTTGTTCTTTCTCCATGACTTGTTTATCAAAGGCACCAAACTTAGGTACCCAATTGAAAATATGTCCATCCCTTTCAAACCATAAGTCTTGTCTATCTAGGGGTGGGTTAACTAACACATTTCCATGATCAATCACTTGGGTTGTTTTGGGTAACATGATATTTTCAATTGGATCATCAATGATATCAAACCCAAATGATTTAGGTTTTGTAATTTTCTCATTTTGAAATGGCATAATCATTGTAGCACAAGTAAGTGGATCAAGATTTTCAATTTCTTTTCCTTCAAAGGAATCTAAAGCAAGTGACTATCTTTCTTAATTCATGGTTGTAGAATCCTTATCATGTTCCAAAATTTGATGAGATTCAAATTCCTCTTCCAAAACTTTTTCAAATTGTACAGGATTTATAGTATCCTCATGTGAGGAAGCAATTGAGTTATCCTGCATATTAATTGACACAATAAGTTTATTAGAAGATTTAAATTGATAATATTCTTCCCATTTATTCCATGAATCATAGTAATCATATTCTAATTTCATGTTGTGATGCTCAAGTACTTCTTATTCATCTTCTGATTCATCAGCATGTTTCTCATCCATTTCATCTTCACCTTCCTTAGATGGTCCAGTTATTTCCAAAAGTGGGTTATCTCTTGAATTCAAATTGGTAAAGCTATCATAATCCAAATTTGTAACCCATGATTCAATTTTATCACAATTTGTAAGGTGTGGATCCTCTTGGTCATCACTTTCGAAAACATCATCCAAAGTGTCTTTCAAGAACAAGTGGTGAAATTCGATTATGTCTTCAACTTCATTTTTTGATTTTCTTTCAAATTCATTTTCAACCACTTGTGATGGCTTAGGAGATTCTATAATGGGATCGATTTTTGAATTCCATGTCATATAGTTGCTCCAATACTTTGCAAGTACATCTGACCAAATCATATCCACATAAGTTCGTTCATCCAAATTCTCCTTTTTGGGTAATGATTCTAGATATTTATTTTCCAAAACAAGATGGTGATCATTTGATTCCAACTTCTTGTTACCCATCCATAGAATTTCTTCTCCAAAAAATTCATGCTCTTCAAGACTTTTCGAACAGGTATTTACTTCAATGTGAGTCACCTCAAAATCTCTTGTATCGCTTGAAGAAGCATAACATGAAATATCATTAAGATCGGCATTATGAATTTTCTTCCTAGGATTATTTGGATGCATACATTGACATCCTTGTTTTTGTGGTGGAACATGACTACATACCTTCTTAACCACTTTATTTTGCTCTTTTACTTTCGATGTGAACTCTTTGGCTTGAGTGGTAGAAGTAGTAGGATTAGTTGGATTGATATCCACGGATAAAGCTTGAACATTTGTTGCAATGGTTCCATGAGTGACCACATGATTCTCTAATTGAGGTATAGTTGGAAGTATGGAAGTACTTGTATAAGCACATGTGGGAGCATAATTTGGTGTGGTAGGATAAAGTTGATTGTAGGTAAAAACATTTGATATCAAATTTTGTTGTGCCCATGCTTGATTTACCATCGAGGTTTGATTGCAAGCCCCTAGTTGTCCTACCATAGTTGATTGCTCCATTCTATAACCTTGTGGCCTCAATTGTTGATCTACAATCATAGCTTCTATGTAGGCCGATGCAAGATCAGTGACCAAGGGATTCATCCTAACAAATATGGCACACCATGGATCCAATGCTCGAAAGTATATTTGAAGAGCACCACTTTCCTAAATAGTATAGGGATAAATTAATCTCGCATAAAGCTTTTGAAACCTCATGTTGAAACTTCTCACTGGATCATTAGGTTCTCTTTTGCAAGAAGTAAATTGTTGATATATCATGAGAGGATCAATGAGCAACCTAAATTGATTGATAAAACCATATTTCAATTGAGTCCAATATGTAATAGAACTAGTGGGTAAATTGATGTACCAATCATATGCCACCTCATCTAGGGTTCCAAGAAAAATTCTACATGCCACATCCTCATGTTCGACATTCCATCTAACTAGGATATCCACATAGTCTTGAATATGTTCCTCGAGCTAATGTTGGACCATTGTGTTTAAATTTGGGCAAACATTTTTCTATGTTCTTGGGTAAATCATGAGAATCTCCACTAATGTTCAAAGGATTAACATGTATCCCATACCACGTTCCTGCAGTTGTAGCCATTAATGAAACTCAAAGAATGACTTCAAACCAATTTGTTAGTCATGAATAAAAGAAGGAACCATGACAAAGCAATATTCTAAAAATGTAAATTAGTTTCTAATTCACCAGATCGCACATGCACAAGTGAATATCATACTAATAGTGTTGTAGGCTTTCTGATTCACAAGATTGCATTACACGCAAGTGAAGAACATAATACCGACAACAAATACATTTTAGACAAAATAATTCCTTACAAATAAGCATGAAATGACTAGCAAATATCAAACATGTAACATATGAATAATCATGTTAGCATCAACCAAGAAATGTATCCATTAAAATCAAATGAAAGTAATTGCATGGATACAACCTCGTTAGTCAAGAACAAAACTTTTCAAAATCAAATCAAAACACATTATTCCTATATGAACAATCAAAAGCGTTAGAATAATGCATAGCAATTCATGTCCTCCTTTTAACACTACAAAGTTGTATTGTTAAAAGAGGGATAAAGATAATAATAAATAGGGCATGAAATATTCAAAATTTAAATCCCTATAGCATTTAAATCACACTAAAATAAACCAACTCGGGCCTTTCTTCTAGCGCCAAAATGTTGAGTGGTTTTTTCACCCAATTGTGAAAGTACACTCTCCCTTAGGATTTGAGTTCCAAATCCCATCTTGCAAAGAAGTTAGAAAAACAACTTCTCCAAGGTCTCCACTATATTAGCTTTTGCATATGTATATTAGTAATCTCAAATAAAGATATTCAATTTAAATGCTTGGAACACCTTAGTGATTGCAAGTAACTGTAAACAAGGAGCAATGTTGGTTTATTTTACCATGAAACTTCAGTGATTGTTCATTGAACCAAAATAAATCAAATGTGATTTGGCCCTCATATGACCACGATGTAGTTTTCAAATTACCCCTCTTTCGTAAAATTAGAATTTTTATGAAGAGAGGGTACTTTTAAGCTCAAAAAATGGAAATCTGTGAAATGCCATAAAACATAACTCCTTCAATGAAATTGGAATTTTCATGAAGGGAATGTCATCATAGGCTCATGAATGAAACATGAAACTGAAAAAAATGAAATTTCGGCCCAAAATGGAAACTTTCTATTTTCGGATTTTTAAAATCTGTAATAAAACAACTTCGGTGAATTTTTAAAAATACTAAACAACTCCGAAAATGAAATTTCAAATGCGTATTGGAAGTCTGAAGTATAACCTACGGAATGGTGAAATTATTTTTGGATTTTGAAATTTTTTTAATGTTTATTTTAATGCTTGAAAATAAAAAAAAAAGTTAAAATTTTTGGAAAAATAAAATGCAGAAAAATGAAAATGAAATGCAAAAAACTAAAAATAAAATGCATTCAGTATGATGCTATCCTATTTCGATAAAACCAAAGATGTGATGTTTCCATGCATGCAACCTAACCTATTGGACTTGCAAAACAAGCACAATCCGGATAAGCTAAGTGCTAGCTCCTAGGGTTTTAAATGAGGTTTTCAGATTTAAACATTCACATGAAGCAACTAAGAAAACTTGCATAAACTCCATTTACAAACCTAAAATCTGAAAAGGGGAAAAATAGACATTTAATCTTGCATGCAGAAAATGACTCCTTCTTTCTTGTCCATAAGATGCAACTTTCTAAAAAATTTTGTATTAAAAATTTGTCATTTTACAATAACAGAAATTTCTGGTTTTCCCAAACCAGTCCATGGAAGAAAAACAGCCCAAACAGGTCCAGAATGGCCCACTTGCCTTCAAATCTGCAACTCTGCTCGTAGTAGTTTCCAACCCTTCAAAACATCCTTGCCTGGCGTATTTAAAATTTTCAGGAAGCTTTTCGTTTCATTTTCCAATGACTGTTCGTTTCACCTTCCCTTGTGCATGAAGGTGTTTTGGTTTCCAAAAAAGCTTTTCATTTCTATTTTATGGCCCTTCGTTTCATTCCCATGGTTTGGCTTCCTCTGTTTGGTTTTCTTCACTTTTTGTTTGATTTCAAAAAACAGTTTCCTTTTCTTCACATGGAAAGAAAAAGTGTCGCGATATTGTGAAAATGTTGTATTTTTGTCTTATTCATTGCATTTTCTCTTCTCTTTTGGCCGTAAAAATACAACATGTCACAATATCACAACACTTTTTCTTTGCTTTGGATCATGAAAATGCAACATGTCATGATATTGTGACACTTTTTCCTCCTTGCTCTTTCTCTTTGCTTTGGACTGCAAAAATGCAACATGTCGCGATATCGTGACACTTTTTCTTTCTTGTTCTTTCTCTTCTCTTTTGGTCGTGAAAATGCAACATGTCGCAATATCGCGACACTTTTTCCTCCTTGATTTTTCTCTTCTCTTTTGGCCATGAAAATGCAACATTTTGCCATATCACGACACTTTTTCTTTCTTGTTCTTTCTCTTCTCTTTTGGTTGTGAAAATGCAACATGTCGCGATATCGCGACACTTTTTATTTCTTGCTTTTTCTCTTTGCTTTGGACCGTGAAGATGCAACATGTTGTGATATCGTGACACTTTTTCTTTCTTGTTCTTTCTCTTCTCTTTTGGCCACAAAAATGCAACATGTCGCAATATCACGACACTTTTTCTCCTTGCTTTTTCTCTTTGCTTTGGACCGTGAAAATGCAACATGTCACGATATCGCGACACTTTTTATTTCTTGTTATTTCTCTTCTCTTTTGGCCCCGAAAATGCAACATGTGATATCATGACACTTTTTCTTCCTCTTCTCTTTTGGCCGCGAAAATGCAACATGTCACGATATCGCGACAATTTTGCTTTCTTGCGGTGTTTTGCTTTTTCTTTGATCTTTAGTATATGGGCCACTTCGGTCTTCTTGGAAAATAGGCAAAAATGTGGGTCCCCAATTTTGGGTACGTTGTGGAGCAGCCACAACACTAATCTATGATCTCAAATGGACCCACATATCGAGAGTCAATTATGGAAGATTTGATTAAACTTTTAGTTGGATTTAACCTTAAGAATACTCGGTTTTCCACTGAGTATTTCCTCGATGTTCATTTGAGTTCCAAGTAGCTCTTCTAGTGATATGTGATCTCTTTTAGCTTTTGCTAAATTAATTTTAATTGTTCTTCTATTTCTCTTATCATTTTTAGGTTGATCACTACTCGATCCTTCAAATTATCCCAAGATAAGGAAATTTTGCACCTTCTCCCATACAAGGCTTTGAAGGGTGCCATACCTAGTGAAGCATGGTAACTATTTTTATAATAAAACTCTACTAGATATACTTAGTCTTCCCACTTAGTATGTTGATCCATGTAATACATTCAAAACATATCCTCAAGAACTTGGTTCAACCTTTCAGTTTGACCATCCACTTCTAGGTGATAACATGTACTAATATTCGGTTTTATTCCTAATGCTCAATGAAATGATTGCCAAAATTCAAAAGTGAAATGAGAATCCCTATTTGAGATTATAACCTCTAGAAAGTCATAAAGTCTTACCACTTCCCTAAAAAACTTACTTGCTTCAACAATTGCATCGTCTTGCACATTACCAAGTTTAAAATGTGCGACCTTAGTTAATTTATCCATAATTACCATAATTGCATCATGCCTTAACCTTGTTTTAGACAACCCCAGTATAAAATCCATTGACACTACTTGCCAATTCTATGTGGGTATCTCATGTGGATATATTTTTCCAACTGAATGCACGTGTTTTGATTTCACCTTTTGACATTTCAAGTAGTTGGTCACATAATTGGTAATATTTTTTTATACTAGGTTAAAAATACACTTTATTTAG
Organism: Wollemia nobilis; assembly: GCA_028583015.1. Classification (NCBI taxonomy): domain Eukaryota; kingdom Viridiplantae; phylum Streptophyta; class Pinopsida; order Araucariales; family Araucariaceae; genus Wollemia; species Wollemia nobilis. The sequence goes on from JAQPPZ010017244.1 coordinate 1,758,865, forward strand.
ATTTTCTTACATCTTTTCACTTCTTGTATGCAAATATTAGGGAGTGTTATGAGCATCCCTAGAGATAGTTTCCCTCAATCCTCCTAGGTTGGGTACCACCAACATATTTCTAAAATAAATCAGATCATCCCTCCAAACAAAATTTGTATCCTTATTTGCTTTTTGTCCATCTACTCCTATATATGGTTGGCAAAAGTCATAATTTTCTTTCCATAACTTAATTTGATATAATAAATGATATTGACATATAGTCACTGCAATTATGTAATCTCTTTGGCTCAAAGCATCAACAAATTTATTCTCTTTACCCTTAATGTACTCTATCCCAAAATCATATTTCGCTAAGAACTCTAGTCAACGTCATTGTCTAGAATTTGGCAAGGGTTCGGTAAATTTATAATTTAGACTTTGATTGTCTATCTTTAGATTAAATGGTTTTCCCAAAATATAATATTGCCAAAATTTTAGAGTATGTACTACCGTTGCCAACTCTAAATTGTGAGTGGCATAATTGACTTTGTGCCTCTTGAGTTTCCTGGACTCATATGCAATTATTGTATTACCTTGAATCAAAATTCATCCTAACCCTTCGATCGATGCATCTATACAATATGTAAATCGCTTATTAGGATATGTTAATTATAGGATTAGTGCAGTCATAAACCTTTATTTCAAAACTTGAAAATCCTCCTCACACTACTTTGTCCACTTGAATATTTTTCCTTTTATCTAAATATTTTTAATAGGCTAGGAAATTCTCGAAAACCCTTTTACATATCACCTATAATATCCTACAAGTCCCATAAAACTTTGCACCTTCATGACATTAGCGAGATCTGACCAATCAATGATTGCCTCTATTTTCTTGGGGTCTACTTCAATTATTACAATAGAGACAATATGTCTAAGGTATTGCACTTGTGGAGTATAAAACTCACATTTTGATAGATTTTCAAACAATTGATTCTTTCTAAGAATCCTAAGAACTATTCTTAGGTGATGATTGTGCTCTTCTTTATTTTTGGAATAAATAAAAAAATCAGCCAAAAGTACTAGTACAAACTTATCTAATTGTTCTCTAAAAAATTTTGTTCATGAGGTTCATGAACGTGGTTGGGGCATTGGTTAACCCAAAAGGTAAAACTATAAACTCAAAATGCCCATACCTTCTTCTCAATGTTGTTTTAGAAGTATCTTCTTACCGAATTATTAAATGATGATATCTATATCTCAAGTCTATTTTTAAAATATAGTTGCTCCTCTTACCTGATCAAATAAATCATTAATTCTTGCTAACGAAAACCTATTTTTAAAAGTAAACTTATTCAAAATTCTATATCTGTGCATAATTTTAAGGTTTTGTCTTTATTTTTAACAAAAAGAATAGGATCTCCCAAGGGTGACACACTATATTTGATTAACCCCTTTTTAAGAAAATATTGTAGTTGTATTTTTAACTCTTGCAAATATATAGGAGTCATCCTATAAGGTGACCTTGCAATTGGTGGTACATTTGGTAATAACTCAATTGAGAAATAAAATTCCCTCTGAGGAGGTAACCCCAGTAGTTACTCATGAAATACATCCTTGAATGCACCTATCACTAGATGTTTTTGGGAGAGATCAGACTCTTCATTTCTATTCATCTTCACTATGAATACCATACCCTTCTTTTTAATAATATTTTTAAGTTGCATTGTGTTCAATAGGTGGGTTTTAATTTTCGTTCACCCATAATTAATTCTAATCCTTTGAGTGGATTCATCCACAAATTCCACCCATATTTCTTCAAAGTTCAAAAGGTCCTTGTGTGTTTTTAGCCAATAAATTCCTAAAATGATGTCAAACACATGCATGGGTGCCACATATAGATGCCAATTGATCCTTCCTTGTGGCAACATAGTATGGAAATCAAAGAGACACTGGTTAACATGGTGAGTTTGCCCTAATCTATACTCTACCTTCCAACCATATTTTTAAATACAGGTCTTACATGTGAGTATCTCATTAATCTAGTTGATATAAAACTATTATTTTACTCACTATCAATCAAAATATCCATGTTTTTACCAAAAAAAAATCCATGTAATAAGAAAGGAGTAATTTTTGCCATTGATTTCAGAGCTACTTATGGCCATATAAATCTTGTGGCTAGCTTCTTTTTTGAGATTTTTGTGTTATATCAGCTCTGTGAGGGAATTTTTTGGTAAAATGAGCCCCTTTGCACACCCATCATCCTCCTGATGGAGCTCTATTGCCTCTGTTGGTTTTGTTTTAATTTCTATTCATAGGTGTATTTTCCTTTTCCTTTCCTTGACCCACTACTTTTTGGTCCTATATTTTGGAAAACTCTTTAGCACATTTCTTGAATTTACCACCTTGGTAACTGAATTTATTTTTGCCACATTGTTTATTCTATATCCCCCTTTAGATTTCTTATTTTATTCCTTTTCCTATTTCATGAAACCAACACTTTTCCATTTTTTGAGATCATTTTTCTCCTTTTCAATTAGCTTTTGGTAATTGAAATATATTTTTCTTATTTTCTAATTAGCTTCCTCCTTCCTTGTTAAATTAAAAGCAGAGGGCAAATTGACAGGATTATGCATATTTACTATCATCATAATTCTAGGATGTAATCCCAAACTAAATATTTGAGTTTTAATTTCCTCATTGATTTCATATTAAATTGCATACTTCAATAGTTATACAAACTTTTTGTGATATTCTCGAAATGACATAATTTCTTGCCTTAAATTTGAGAATTTCTCAAATGTTTCCACATAATATTGCCTCATCAAGAATCTATCTCTGAATTATTTAATGAAATCCTCCCACTTGATATCAACAACCTCTATCTCATGCCCTTTATTGTATGATTTACACCAGTCCAAAGCAACTTCAATCATATTTCTAACTGCCAAAGTAGTTTTAGATTCAGAAGATAGAACTACTAGAGAGAAGTAGGACTCTAATTCACTTAACCAATTTTTAGCCAACTCTCTATCATCCCTTTCGTTAAATTTGGTTATTACAACTTTCTTCAAATTTCTATCCAATTCCTTACTCACTCTTGCCCTTCTAGCATTGGATATCTTTGGTTCCCCTAGCACTTTCACTATCCTACCTAATACAATTTTCCTTTTTCTCTATAAGTCCTCTATGAATCGCTATTGCTAGAAAATAAGTTCTTGTTGTTAAACCATGTGATTTTCTATTGGAAAACCTCTTCCCTTTGATTTTCCATTTTTACTTGCAATAATTTAACCATGTTTTGCAAGAATTCCACCTTCCTCACAAATTTCATTTAGATAATCTCATGAACACTTTTCTGCCTCCTTTCACATTGAGGACCTTCTTTCCTTAAATTTGTGCATGGTCCTCTTATAGTTCTTTCAGTGATTTCCTCCTCCCTACCTCACGTACAATTTCTTGAGGATCCACCTCACAATACTCATGCCATTTGTCTTGTAAGTGAAAGAGGAAGTAAATTAATTTTTGATAACTAATACAATTTTCACATAGATTTCTACAAATTTAGAATCAATTTTATTCTGATACCATATGTAACAACCCACTCGCCTAGTTTCCTAATAAAAGAACAATTAGAATACAATATATATTTGTAAAAATGTTTTACTACTTTGACTATAAATGCTATCCTTTCAAATTAGTTTTTACATAGAGTTAACAATGTCAAAATCCATCCATTGAATATCACCATTGTTATTTGTAATATAGCACAGATACAACATATCACTTTTAGGTTCAAGACTACTACAACTAATCTCCCAAGTAGACGAGATAAGCTAAATCCTGTGAACATGCCATTCAGTGGTAACAATTATCTCATTTATCATCAGCATATACTGGTATGAGGACAAAACCATGGTGAGGTTTATCCTCTAGGGTCCATAACACCTAGAGGGGGATGCTTTCTTTCCCTAACCTTCACATGTTGCACCTACAACAATCAGTTGACTTGCTTATACACAATGTGAAAGTGATCAACATAATTATGCCCTAGTAACTAACCAGTATTTCCTTTTTTTAGAAGTAGTAAGCGCCATGTACATTCCAGAATCGTGGTCTTCATTACCTTGTACCTTTGCAACCCATAAAGGTTTATCCCATATGAAACCCTGTGTCCATATTTGATAAATATTGAGAAGTATATTTTTTATCATAGTGCTTAAAGAAAACTACTTGGAAAAAGTGTCCCATACCACTTTTTCATTTCGAGCTAACTGAGTCTTTTATTGACCATACCTGTCAGCCATCGGTTGCCCCGATCTAACCTTGTACCTACCCACATCCTTGTATTCCTAGACGAAATTATGATTTAAGTTTTGGATCTAGTTTTTCTAAAAGACTCTATAGTTCATTTAACAACCATATGTTCTAGAAAATATTTAAGTTAACATGGTTGGTACTTCCTTCTATGGAATCATCTTCATATATCAAGAGTATGTTGAACATATCTTCTAAAATATTATACTATATGGCACAAACTAAAGGCATATTTAAACACAACCTATTATTTATTTATGGTTTAAATTTACCTTTAATTCCAAAAAAAAATTGATCATAACAAATAAATCTCTTGAATACTTGTGGCTGTTGTCTTATTTTAAAAAATAAGGAGTTGACTCCCTCACAAAATTACTCATAAATTTAGCAAGCACGTGATATTTTATTTTGATACAATATTTTCTTCTTTCAACTAAGTTTAGGTATAACCAAATTTCAAGTAGACACCCATACCCGGTGTCACCATCTAATCTACTAATGACATCTAAACAACATCCTCGGGTATCCATTAACTATGTAACTATTTATTCTATCATAATAAATAAAACATAAATAAACAATTTCCAAAGTTTCCCCATACATACAAAGGTAAAGCTAAAGAAGAAGAAGAAGAAGATGAATCCAAAGAAGGAGGAATATAGTGCAAGGTCAAAGATATCAAGAAATTTAAAATTAAAATATAGTACGACTCCATTAAGTAGTATGTGGATTACATATTAATACACAAAATGAATTAAAGTATAAATATGAATACACCTATAATTTATTTTTAATTAAACAATTCTACTAGAATACATCATACCCCATTTCATAGAAGGTTCCAATAATATGGATGACTCAACATATAGTTTATTTCCATAAACATGTATGAAATAGTTTTGTTTTAAAATATTTATTGTTTACATCATACTTGGCTTCATGAGAATGCACTATTTCTAGTGCAAATGCTAGCAATGCAAGATACTAACAAGTGAATATCTAAACAAGAGCTATAGTTTTCTTGACCAACAAGAAAGAGTTTTGCACAATTGTTTGAGTTGCATTGCCTTCATAGTGCGGTTTCCAACTACTAGCCTATGTTCAAAGCTTATTGACGATGCCCACTATACATTGTAGTCTAATTCTTACACCAAAAACTAAAAAATCCATCGAGGATCATATACGGATCAAACATGATCATGCAACTAACATGCACTTTTAAATTTAAGCAATATTCACACAAAAATGCATTGGAGTTCAGCATTCAGAAGGTTCGAAGTGTTTAGATCATTCTTAACTAATCCCCTTACATGATATTTTCACAAAAAAAATTGTTATATTTCCCTATCAATTACACTAGACTATGTTTCTAATTTATACAAAATAAGGTTTGTCTTTTCACATTCTTCCAATTGCAAGCTATACTATCGTTTCTTGAAAATATCTACAATACTTTCCTCTAATAATTATATTATACTGCAACATCCTATCCACTCTAGCTAACCATTGCATTCAATACATTTCACACACAACAAGCAATAACCATTGCATTCAATACATTTAAAAAACTGCAAGCAATATGCTATTAAACAAAAAGACTTCAATTAGGGAAAAATAAAGTTTTTCGTTCCCAACATTATCCTCTACATTGGTGACAATGAAATAATAAAAAATTCTATGCACACATAATCTGTTAAACACAAAATTTATTTCATAAACAACACTTTCACCCAACTATTTCACTTTCACAAATAGATGTTTCATTTTTTACACACCATTGGCTCAAGGAGTTGTAAGATGAAATCTAATAGCATTTCCACACAGTAAAAAAAATATTTCTAAATTGTAATCACACTTTCCAAACCGTAGTAATTCACTGCTCTAAAAAACTCCTTCCATCATCAGTCCACTACTCAAAATCCTATAAAAACTTATCCTTTATTTTCTTTCGCTCTCCCCATATTTTCTTTCCCCCTCCCATTCTAAACCAAATGCCCTTAATATGTCATGATGTATATTTCCCATATTCCCAGCATACCACCATAACAAATAACAATAATAATATACATTCCACTAGCATGGGGTTTTCATCTTATGAAGTTTCAAAATAAGAATTATTCCTTTCTCCAAGTTCAACAAAAATAACAAGTAAAATGAATAATAAAATACTTTTCACCCTTCACAAAGCAATGGTTGGGAAAGCACTACACTCAATGTGGAGATAATTTTGGCCATCATCCTACAAATGCCATCCATCATCAAAGTCATGCATGAAGTCTCTCTTCCCTTTATCTTTTATTCACCACAACTTTATACATATTTTAAATACAAGAATACAAACAAATCAACACAACCATCATATCTTTACAAAACATTTATTTTTATTTCAAAAAGTTAAGGGATAAAATAATCATTTTTCTTATATTTATCTTTCCATTATAATAATCACCTTTCCCTAGTATCATGACAATGTAAGGGTAAATTTAATTCAAACCTTTTAAAGGTAATTTCAAGACTAAAACACCTTCTTTACCACTTTTAATCTCACAAAATAACAATAAAGTATTTCATTAATTAGACATACACACACATGCAACAATAGCAAACAACCATATTCATCTTCAAACTAGTGGCTCCAATCATCGTGGTCATGATAAAACATTTCTCATACATTTCCAACATGCAATATTCAAACCTATTTAACTCATGCAATTATTCACCTAAATTATATGCATATGCAAGTATCCATGTTCTCATGAGCCAAATCATCACTTTCCATTTTATACTTCTTACTGACTTGCTTCCCTTCATTGTCTTTCTATGACTAACCTATACTCAGAGAAGTTATCAATAGTACAATAAAAGTTAATTATTTACATATTTTATTCTTTTTCATTAATCGTGTGAGGAGGGTCATTACAGTGTATATGTTTCTAGTAGCAATAGGGTATCACAATAATAGCAAGGGAAGTAGTGGGAAATTTTTTCCATTTTCTTTATCTATTTGTTCTAAAATTACCACCCCCTCGAGAGCCACCCCCTAGAAGGATTGTCAAAGGTGTTGCTTATATGTTGTTTAATGACATGGTAGCCTCTTTGAAGGAGCTTATACCCACAATAACCTCTATTCTAGTGGAAAGGAAGCTAAAGCAAATATTAGGAGAAACAAAAAAAATTAAACTAAAGCATAGGATTATGTTTAATGTCCTCCTTTTCAAAGGATCGATCACTTTATTCATAGGAGTGCAAAATACTAGCCACCATATTCTCACCTTGTCTTTTCTCACTAGGATTTTGTGTAAAATGGTCTTCAACTTGTCATCGCTTAGTATCTCAATTTGGTCTCTGATGTGGATAATGACGATGTTTGGGAAGTAATCAACAAAAATTTAGTGGTCTTACTTATAAAGCTAGAGTCTTGGCACTTCATTGGGTAAAATAAGTGTCAAAGCACACATGTCGATGTGGGCTATCCATATTTTCAAATTTAGCTTTTAGAGACTTTGTCTAAGTTGTAAAAAAGCAACAATCACTAGTAAGGTGATTACTAGAGTTTATTATCAATGTTACTTCCATCAATTTTAGAAATAATCTCTAACAATAATTTATTACAACTATAAATCCTACATTTCAATAGGAAAAATTATGAAATACTTCACTTTAGGATTTAGTGGAAAATGGGTATCAAAACATGTAGATGCAACAACTTATAATGCATTCACTCAAGATTAGAAGGATGTATTAAAATAAAATTAAAAGGACAAAAAGGCTATGTTAATCTATCTTTCCAAGAATTGCAGCAACAACCAACTCAAATAAATAAATAAATAATTCATACCAGCACAAAAAAAGTAAAATTAGTAAGATTATAAATGTTGAGAAGAGAATTTGAAAAATTTAGATGAATGAAATTGAGTCTATGAGTGATTTATTTACCCATATAATGGGTTTCATTAATCAAATGAGAATAAATAGAGAAAATATTGACCAAAGAATAGTGGAAAAGGTACTGAGAAGCCTACAACCAAGGTTTGACGTTGTTGGTATTGCCAATGAAGAATAAAAAAATTTATCAAGCCTATATGTGGATGAATTAATGGGTTATCTACCAACACATGAACAAAGGCTAAACCATAAATCTTACTCTTCTCTAGAGCATGCATTTAAAAAATAGGTCTCTTTCAAAGACAAGAATGAAAAAAAAGAATCTCAACAAGAACCTTCAAGTTCTCAAGAGGAAGAGGATATGATAACATAGTTAAAGAAGGTAGAGACTTTAAAAATGGAGGAATAACAAATAATTTTAACAAATAAGAAAGAAGTTGTAAATTTCATGAAACAAGAGGAAGAGGCAATAACAAAAATCAACAAGGCAAATACCAAAGGTATCGTAAATAAAAAATCTAATGTTACTATGGCAATAGATTTAGGCACTATAATTATTAACATAGAAATATGTCTAGAGAAAACAAACAAAAAGAAACTTACACAATTTAAAATGAACAAACAAAAGATGCATGTGGCTCATGTTGGTAACCTACAATGTTGATGAAGAAAGTAAAAAAAATATTGGGTATCTAGATAGTGATTGCAACAATCACATGTCTTGAAACAAATAAATATTTTCAAAATTAGTTAGAACTATCAAATCTAAAGTAATGATGGGAAACAATAGTAAGGTACATATTATGGGAAAAGGCAATATTTTAATTCACACAAAACAAGGAGAAAGAAAACATATTCTTAATGTTTATTATGTGCCTAATCTGAAACATAATTTATTGAGCATTGGACAACTTGTGCAAAAATGTCACAAAGTGTATTTTGAAGATGGAGTTTGCATCATTCGAGATGGTGAAAATAGACTTATAACAAATGTGAATATGACAAAGAATAGAATGTCCTGTTTAAAAATTAAGGGTGAAATATTACTCTCTTTCAATGCTATTGTAAAAAATACTTCATGGTTGTGGCACCTTAGATTTGGTCATTTGAGTTTCAATGGCCAAAATTTGTTGTATAAGATTTGGTCAAATTACTTGGTGTTAATGATAAAAGGATTACCTTTAATAGGGTAATTGCATCAAGTTTTTGATGGTTGTATCATAGGCAATTAACATAGGGATGCTTTTCTTGTAGGAAAATTATAGAGGGCTTCATAATCTTTGGATCTTGTACACTCATATATTTGTGAACCTATGCAAACGAGCTCATTATGAAGTAGTAAATATTTTATGACATTTATAGATGATTTTAGCTTTTAAAACATGGGTATTATTCTTGAATAAAAAGTCAAAATATTTCAGAATATTTCAGTATTTAAAGCATTGGTTGAGAAGCAAAGTGGATATTATGTGAAGACACCTAAGAATAGATGGAGGACATGAATACATTATATATGAATTTCATAATTTTTGTTATGCAAAGGAAACCAAAAGATAATTTATATGCAGATATACACTATAACAAAATGGTGTTGTAGAAAGGAATAACATAACAATAATGGAGATGGCAAGGAGTATGCTAAAAGTAAAAGCATTACCAAATATATTTTAGGTAGAATTTGTTGCATGTGTAGTTTACTTGTTGAATAGATGCCTTACAACAGTGTCAAGGATGTAATCCCTCAAGAAACATGGAGCAATAAAAATCCAAGTATTACACATTTAAAAATTCTTGGATGTATAGCTTATGCACACATTCTAGAAGAAAAGAGAAGAAAAATGGATGACAAGGAAGAGAAAATTATTTTCATTGGATATATTGAACAATAAAAAGCTTATAAATTGTATAACCTTATTACAAAGAAAATAATTGTTAATAGATATGCAAAATTAATTGTGAATGAAGCTTGGAACTGGGATATTAAATTTGATCAACAAGGGATAACAAGCATTGAGATGGAATATTTGAATGGAGAAAGTACAAATCAGTCCTTGGTTTCAAGCAATAGTACCAATGTAGGTAGTAGTCATTCTTCATCTAGTTCATCTTCAAGTGCAAGAACAAGATACAACTTCATCATGAGAACACCATCAAAGACAAGGAGTCTATGGGAAATATATGACGTAACAATAAATGAAAATGAATATCAAGAGTTTGTTGATTTTACCTGATTTTTTGAATGGAATTAATTTAATATACAATTAAAAATAGCAAATGGGTAGAATCCATGGACGAATAAATTGATGCTATAGAGAAAAATCAGACATGGGAATTAATTGATCTTCTAGAAATAAAGAAAACCATAGCTATGAAATGGATGTGTAAAAAAAATATCAATTCAAATGGTGATGTTGAAAGATATAAATCAAGGCTGGTTGAACAAGGGTATTCAAAAAATCAGGAGTTGACTATCATCAAATTAATTCATCTATAGCAAAGCTAGACACAGTGAGGATGATTCTAGCATTGGTAGCCCAAAAAGAGTGGAAAGTTTGTCAAATGGATGTCAAATCAGCGTTTTTGAATGGGGTGTCCAAAGAAGAGGTCTACATAGATCAACTACCAAGTTATGAATTGGAAGGACAAGAAAGAAAAGTCTACAAATTGAAAAAAAAACTTTGTATGGACTCAAACAAACACCCAATGGAGACTCAAGTACAAACCTTAGTAAGAGGGGATTGGGACCCCTTCTAAAAAAATGTCTAATATCATTTATTCAAGCAACACAATGGTAAAAGGCATTGGGATTTCCTAATGGAGATCCAAGTTAAATTCATAGGAAAGGTGGCCTCAATATGCCCTCAACGTTTCAACCTATTAAAAAAAACAACCAAGTCCTGGTATAGGATTGACTCTTACTTTTAGGAAAATGGATTTTCCAAGTGTCTATATGAGCACACTCTTTACATTAAAACAAGTGAACAAGAAGTAATGATAATAATATATTTGTACGCAGATGATTTGATTTATACTGATGAAGAGAGAATTTGAAATGACATATTTAAGCTTGATGAAGTATTTCTTTAAATTTGAATTCTTTCAATTAGATGATGGTATCTTCATTTCACAAGATAAATATGCAAAACATGCTCTAAAGGGATTTAGAATGGAGAATAGTAAACCAGCCTACACACTAGTTGTAACATGTCAAAAATTAAGTAAGCATGACTACAATGGCAACGTAGATTCAACCTTTTTCAAGAGATTGGCTAGAAACCTCATGTACTTGATAGCCACTAGACCAAATATAATGTATGCAGTTAGTCTGATTTCAATATCAATATTTATGGAGACACCTAAGAATACTCACTTGCAAGTAGGAAAGAGAATTCTAAGATATGTGAATGGAACTAAAGATCATGGGATCTTCTATGCAACATCAAACAAACTTAAACTTCTTGGATATACATATAGTGATTAGGATAAAAACATTGATGAAAGGAAAAACACTTAAGGGTATATATTTCATCTTGGATCTGGTGTAGTCTCACGATCTTCTAAAAAACAACCCATCATTGCACTTTCAACTGCTGAAGCATAGTATGTTGGTGCTTGCATGTTCAGCAATATGGATTAGAAGAATTCTAGGTGAATTAAACCAAGTACAAGAATCTACAACTAAGAAAATTTGTGATAATAATTCAGTTGTAGCATTGTGCAAAGATCTAGTATTTTATGGAAGAAACAAACACATTGACATCAGATTTCACATAATTAGAGAGCTGGTCAAGAATTAAAAAAACAAATTCAAGTTTTACAGGTCAAAGGAGCAAGTTGCAGACATATTCACAAAAGCCTTGAAAAAAATAGACTTTGAAAGACTGTTGAAAATGTTGGGTGTCATAATTTCGAGAAATCTGGCTTAAGGGACGGTGTTGAAATTAACATAGATTTCCCTTTTGATAATATCTCCTTCTATGTACCTGCCAGCATTCTCCACCACAGAAGGAACAACTCGCATATTAATATTTTATACCTTCAGGTGCTCAAAAACTCATAAGAAAACTAACATATGTCTAACAAGTAGGTACATGTCTGCTCATCCCTCTTTTGTATTTTCTTGAGAGTCTAGCCCCTGTTTTAAAAAGACAGAAGAAGGAGAAAGATACACCGAGAGTGGGGCAAAAGAAAAAACCTGTAATGCTGCAGCAGCAGCTGTTGTTTAAAACTTTTATACGAGTATCTTTCCTATTCATTTTGTTACAGAAAATTTGCATTCTGCTGTTTGTCTGGTAGTTTCTTGTTTTCTGTGCATCTGTTTCTATCAGGAATAGAGTAGCAGAGTAATAGCAGGGAAAGCAGTGGGAAATCTGTTTTCCTTTGTCTGTATGTTCTGCAACTTACATCAACATTGATATCCATGTCACTCTTTACAGACAAAGTAATCAAGATGTCTACATCTTATGAAGGTTGTTATAACCATAGAGCAATTTGACTTTGTGTTGTTGAACTAGGGCTGTGTCTGCAACCTTGCTTTGGATTACTTCTATAAATCAATTTCAAATATAGGAGACAGAATCCCAATTATAGGAGATTCTTCGTTTTTTTTTTTAAAACAGATTTCCACATTATAATCTATGCAACATGTGTACGAATGTAAACATCTTTTCTAAGTATGTATATTTGTGCTAATCTTGACACTATAATAATAACTGTTTTCCTTGCTTGAATACTTCTTTAGTCTATCCACAGTGGAAATTCTATTTAGTCACATTCTCATTTTGGTTGTTTGGTTGCTATTCCAATGCAGGCTATTGTAGCAGAAATCAACCATGCTATCGGTGCAGAAGGGATTGTTAGCAAAGAATGCAAAAACATAACATCCCAGTATGGGGACACTATATTGGAGCTCTTGATAGCACAGGTCTGGTCTCCTCGTATCTCCACAATGTATTTTGACTACTCAGTAAGGCTTTGTGCCATAAATGTTGTAGCATGGTGACTGTGGACAAATTAAATTGGGTTCTCTCGTTTGAAACTTGCATATGGAGATGTGAAAACGCCTATTCATTTTAAAGAACTTTGTATCGCAGTACAAGTTATGACGTTGTTAAGGTTATAAGTTGTTTCCTGAAATATGTAAGTGGTATACAGGTAAAGCCTGAAAGAATTTGTTCTCAGATAGGATTGTGTGCCAATGATTCCAGGTAAGATTCTTGCTCTCTGTTTCATAAAATCAAGTAAATGAGCATTGTTTGCATGAGGTGCTTTTCGATTGTTTTAATAGATTGAATATTAAATATACTTGTACAAGTTGAAATATTTGTAATAACTGGCATTTTCTTTCTACAGTATGAGAAATGAAAGTGTACCGGAGAAAAAAAATGGGAAAGAATCAAGAGCTTGCAGCATCAATGCTATGTGCGCTGCTTGTGAGACAGCAGTCGTATGGGCTGACAATCAACTTTACCGAAACGAAACAAAGACCAAGATTCTGAATTATGTTAGTCAGGTAGTACTACTATTATATCTCAAGGACATGTTTGAATTGAAATTTCAAGCGTTTGTTTATGATTCATGGTGTGTTCATGTGTAATAGCTGTGTGATCGCTTGCCAAGCTCAAATGGACAAGCTTTTGTCGACTGTGACAGACTGTCAAGCATGCCAAAAGTTTCCTTCACAATTGGCAACAAAAAGTTTGACCTCACACCGGAACAGGTATATTTCTTTCTCTCTTTTTTTAAAAACATAATATTTTATATCATCAGATTCATCACCATTGTTTGTTTTTAGTTTTCTATTCTCGTTTGCCCTTATTTTGCCAGAGCTATATTGTGTTCTACCCTCGGGAGATTTGGGTGGATTGAATTAAGATAGTGCTTGTATTATCTTATGTTTATTATATGTATTTTGGCAGTACATTCTTCGAGTTGGTGGGGGCTCCGCAGCACAGTGTATAAGTGGTTTCACAGGATTTGATTTTCCTGCTCCAAGGGGTCCTCTCTGGTATGTAATAGTAACAACTGAATTGCGAGTTATTGCTAAACTAATTTCAATTTATATTCTCTTCATTTAATATTTGGTTTAAAGAAATTGTGATGGAAGCAGGATTCTCGGAGATGTGTTCATGGGTGTGTACCATACTGTGTTTGATTTTGGAAACACTAGAGTTGGCTTTGCTACAGCAGCCTAGATTTATGGCATTGAATGGAATGATCACATGATGGTCTTGTGCCAAGATAAGAGAGGGACATTGGTAATGCTATTTAAGGTGAACATAACAGAAGGCTACATCAATGGTTAAGCAATTCATATACGAATGGTGTGTACAATCCTTGGACCAAGGGATTAGAAGGTCTGTCGTCACAGGAATATCGAAATTTCAAACAGTATATATTATCGCATTACTTGCTTTTTTATTTTCAAGAAATAATTCTGTGTTGATACGCTAAAAGAAAAGGGTAAATTATTGTGTGTCGATATGCCAGCACTAAGTAATACTTGGCTATTATTGTATCCAGTCTAATATTATTATTTTAATTGATAATTATATTTGTTTTTCAAATTAAAAATATAACTGATTGTATATTATTTTTTAATGGAAAAGTTAAATCATATTAAATAGTTAAATTATACAAAAATGGATGGGTGGAATTAACACAGCCTTGTGTTCACACTAACCGGTTAGGAGTAGCAATCAATAATACATACCAACCAAAAAAAACACTAAAGAACCACATCGATTAGAACCACTCTCAAAATAGCATAAGGAAGACAATAGTAGCAAAACAAAACCCAAGATTAAACATTCCAACCTGTGGAAGGACAATATCCTTCCTATCCGCATAATTAATAATTACATTTGTTGTTAAATTAAAAAATTTAACTCAACTTATATTTTTGTTTGTATGTTACTCACATTTTTATACCAAAAAAAATTTAAACAATGCATTCTAAATTGCTATCTTTTATTATAAAAATTTAGACTATTCCATTTTTAGTATTACATATTTCATAATAAGGGGTTGTATTTGGTGGCCCATCTGTTGCAAATTACAACTCTTTTATTAAGAGCTTGAGAGTTTATAAATAGATGCATTTCTCATCTCAATTGAGATGCTATAGCTAAAAACCTACATCATTTTATATAAAATATTTTCTTTTTAGATTTTTATTTTTTTGAATCTTTTCAATTTTTTTTATTAGTTCAATTTTTTTAGAATTTAGCATCTTTTTTTATATTTTTCTATAGCAACCTTCACAATACCAAAACTTCAACTCTACTATCTGTGTCTTGCATTTTAGTAGAGTAATATTTCTAAAACATCATACTACCATAGTCTGCTTTACCAAATATGGATTGCTAGTTTCCTTCCTGAAATACAAATGCACCCACAAAAATTATAATAAATAGTCTGTATGATAACATATTATTGTTACAAAATAAAGTATATGTTACTAATATAAAACATTAAAGTAAGTCTTAGGTAATCAACATTTTCTTGTCAGCTTCAACTAAACCTACTACCTCTAACCATGAAAAGGAGAATTGAACTTCATGATCCTCAATCAAAACCCATTTATTGGCTAGCCTATTTACATATTTTTTACTTCCCTTAATGTATGTGTAAACATGATTTCTTCAAAATCTTTAGCAAGATCTTGAATTTTCATAATTATCTCTTGTATGTTTCATGGAATCTTTATTTTCCTTGAATTTGCATTTATTTTTTATTTTTATTTTTTGGTGGTGGCCACAAGGGGTAAACAGACTGTGACCACGAGGGAACCATTACATAACATATCCGCAACATGTGAGGTGAGAGATTTGAACCTGGGCCTCTCAGCAACTAGAGAGGTTTAACTACCCACTTGCTCTCCAACTCCTCTACATGGGTTGCATTTATTTTCCTTGAATTTGCATTTATTACTATGAGATAATCAACTTTCATTCATACTCGATTCCATTTCATTTGTTTGCATATTTTAACCCTTCTAAATTTTCCAAGGCTTCAACTTCATTATTTGTCTTAAATTCACAATTGCAAGAATAATGAGACAAAATCTCTCCTCCATTATTTCTAATTATTCCTCCTCTTGCTAGTACTAGATTTTTTTTATATGCTCCATCAAAATTCAATTTAACCCACTCCACATCTAGTGGTTTCCACTTTATATTTTTTGCCTTCTTTTTGCTTCTCTTGTACCTAGCATAATAATTCTATTTAATGACTTATCTCCATCTATCAAGGCTCTCTACTTCTAGATTATGGATTGGGTGAGTTGATAGGGTTGGTTTAGACTCTTCTATGACTAAACATATCTTCCTTTTCATTATCTCTAAATTGCTTTCCTTTTCTTTAAATATTCTTCTATTTCTTTCTAGCCATACAATCTAAAGTATTGTATCTTTTGATATATCCCATATTGTCTATAAAGCCTCACTTTTATAAGTTCTTTTTCATTGCGTTAACTAATATTTAATTCTTCTATTCATCACTATGCATTTACGGAACATATTAAGAATCCATTGACATGGATTCCAAACTATTGAGCAATGTCTTAAGATATGATCTATACTCTCCTCTTTTAAAAAAAAAAAACACATTAAAAGAGACCATGGAAACTCATTTTCATAAGGTAATATTAGGATAAAATTCTTCTATGACCTACTAGCCATACAAACATTTTGAATTTAGGAATGCTTGGGCTATCCAAAATATCTCTCCATATTCTAGTGATATTATTATTTTGTTGGTGTTGTGCATTATATCCACTTCTTGTTGTGTATTCTTATGAGCTATTCAACTCCCAAATCAGTTTATCCTTTGCTCCCCATCTAATAATTAAATTTTTTATATTTCTAGTTAATTACCTCCTAGCATCAATATCTTGTATACTTGTAAAACAATTTTATTTCCATTTGTATCTTCCTTCTTGATATTTGTAAAAAATGCTTGAAACCCTGTCACCATATTTTTCTTGAAGGGATTCCATCCAAGGTTTCAAAATTAGATCTAAATTAAGTGGTCTTTTATCACACCAAATATCCATCCAAACAAAAATATTTTCTCCAGTTTCAACTACCCATATTAAACCTTTAATCATAAGATAATAGATTTTTGTTAAAACATTCCAAAGAGAAGAACCATTTGGTAGAGATAAAACAATAAATATTAAACTTGGATCATTGGGATCAACATACTTAGAAGAATTCTTGTCCATTATATTTGACTCTATACACTCTCTAGATTACTTTTCCTCTAAGAGCTAAGTTTACATCTATAAGAAATTTTAAACCAAGACCTCCCCTAGTTTTATCATCACACACCTTGCTTCATTTCACCAAAGAAAATTTTATTTTATCATGTAATGCTAACCATAAAAATGACTTCATAATATAGACTAAATATTTTCCAATTTATTTTGGTATATAATAAAATGACGTATAATATGTTGGAATGATTTATAAGATTGACTTAATTAACTACACTCTCCCTACTGAGGATAACCATCTACCTTTCCAAGTTGGAAGTTTATATAAATTTTAATAACAACTAGATTCCATAATTCTATCCTTATTTTCTCCTTAAATAAATGCATCCCTAGATAAGTTTCTGGTAAATTTACCTCCTCCATTTGAAGCAACCTGCAAATTATTACTTTGATATGATTAGGAGTGTTAAGGATGTAAATTTTAGATTTTTTCCTATTAACTTTTTACCCTTATGCTCTTTTGTATTCCTTTAAAAAGTTATTCAAATCTTTGGCCTCATTTATCCCTTGCCCTTCCAAAAAATGTTGTATCATCTACAAACTTTTGATGGGTGATATTTTCGTTGTTATTACTAACCTTAATACCACTTATAAGCCCACCTTTGTAAGCCTTCTTTATGTTCTTACTCAAAATATCTACCAAAATAATGAACAAACAAGGAGATAGAGGATCTCCTTGTCTAAGGCCTCTCTTGTCTTTAAAATATTTTATTACTAACCCATTGACCAACAACAAATAAAAAAATATAGAGACACAAGATTTAATCCATCTAACAATTTTTTTCTTAAATCCAAACTTTTCTAAAACTGCAAAAATACAATCCCTAATCCTATCATAGCCTTTACTCATATCAAGTTTTAAGATCATTTTTTTCTCTTTTCTTAACGTTGTTGAATGTATAACTTCATGAGCTACTATGATCCCATCCAGAATTTTCTCTCTTTCATAAATCCTATAAATCCTTCTTGTTCTTTTGAAATGATTTTTCCTAACAATGGTCATAGTAAATCCACCATAGCTTTGGAGATAATCATATATGCCATATTACATAGGCTTATAGATCTAAAAGAATCAAATAATTCAACATCCTTCTTTTTTTGAATTAGGGTAATATATATTGTATTTATTTTGTAAGTTATGTATTGTTTAACCCTAGACTATTTCACTTCCACAAATAAAGAATCCTTCACTATATCTCAATTATGTTGATAAAAAACTACAAATAAGCCAATCTAGATATGAGGACTTATCCTTATTAAATGAAAAAATAGCTAAATGAACTTCTTCTAGAGTAATAGGATCCATCCATTTCCTATTGTCTTTATTTGCTATAACTGAAGGAACATCTTGAATAAGTTTATCATTAAGAACTTCAGTCTCCTTTGATTTTAGAATATTCTAAAAATACTTTACCTCTTTTCTAATTTCACTCTACTTCTCAATCCAAACCCCTTCTGTTGATTAAATTCTACTAATTCTGAATTATCTCTGTACTATAGCCATCCTATGAAAAAATTTGTATTTTTATCTCGTTCTTTTAACCGCACCTATTTTGATTTTAATCTCCAAAATTTCTTTTCTTTACTCAAAATATTATGATATTCACTAAGCAACTTCCTTTCCTTTGAGCTTGGATTGTTATGATCACGTTTTTAGAATTTTGAAAGTTTATCTTTTAGTTCTTCCTTCTCAAAAATATTTTCAAAAGTGTTATTATTTCATTCTTTTAATCTAGATATCATATATTTAACTTGATTTGGAAGAGCATACACCCCACCATTACCTAAAAAATTCCATGTTTGATCTATCATATAAATAAATTGAGGATTGTCTTCCCAAAATCTGCTTATATTTAAAATATGATTTTTTTTAATTCACTAACCACCATTTTAACTCTTATTGGATAGTGATTTAAACCAATCCTTGTTACGGTAAAAATTTTAACGCAAGTTCTTTTATCTAGCCAATTATTTGAGAGTATGCATCTATCTAATTTTTTTGCTATTAGGTTCTAGCCTCTCTTGTTATTGGTCCAATAATGTGAAAATCATTAGACCTAGGATATTGTTTATTAGGCTTAGTCTATTTTATCATTTACTAAATTCTAAGTCCTAAGTCTAAGTTAGAATGTGTGTTCTAGACTAGGTGTTAGCTTTTACTTATTTAATTAAGTATTAAGTCCTAATTCTAGGTTTGATTTAATAATATCCAATTCCAATTTGTAAATGTCGACACATTTGGATGACATAGTCTTTGTCTTAGATTCTTTAGCTTAGTGAGAGTTACCAATTTTCTTTTGAGTACCTAGTCATAATTTATGGTTAAGAATATTACTAATTTGGAATATTATGGTTGTAAATAATGCTATTTAAGCACAACTTGGAAATAAGAATTAGTTAGTGTATTTTTAATTCAGTTTCCTTGTCACTAGTATCAGAGCTTGTGATTAGGCTTGTGATAGTTGGACTCCTAGTTGGTCTAGGAAGCCATTAGTTTGCATAGGAATTAGATGTTAAATTCCTTGCAAAATCTCCTACAAATTCCTATTTGAGGTCCCAAAAAAAAATTGTGTTAGCTTTGTCAAGTAAATTTGCTTCCATGCATACAATTTGGTGTAATTTGAATTAGTTTACTCCAATTTTGGATCAAATAGGTGAGCATTGAAGTCAAATTAAGGTTAAATTATAATTTAATATTAATATTTTTAATTAAATATTAATATTAAATTAAATTTTTCTAAATTAAGCCCTTAAAAAGGGTGCATTCGATCTTTTTAAGGTTTGATTGTTGTTGTAAATCCTAGGCACCTCTAGTTAGCCTCTTACCGGCCACCACCGGCTATCAACATTAGCAATCAATTGCTTGTGCTAGATATCGAACACCAATGCCTTCCCTAGTGCTAACCATTGGTTAGTAAGTCCCATCAGCCACCAGGGACCCCTCAACATCTAGTCTGATGGTGACTCCCCTCAGTGCAACACAATCAATGGTTATTTTATGATTTATGATCGCTCATTAGACCACCTTGGTCCTACTGGCTTGACCATTTATGAACTGATGACCATATTTTCGGTGGACATACACACACATCCCCTTATTGGCCAACTCCCTCATTGCCAATGAACTTTCATTTCTAGATGTAGCAGCTAGACACTACACCTTTGCTATCAAATCAAACTCCATCAATGACCAAACCTGCACTGAGATGCTCGACCTTTCGTAACTTTGATGCAGCAATTATGGTGGTCTAGATATCATTTTTTGATGACCTACACCACCAAATCCACCCTTGACATCAAATATTTTCCTACATCATGGATGAATTTTGAAAAGTTTTAGCCAAATCTTAGAGAATTTTTTATTGCTCTCTACCATTTTTGATCTTTGCCTACCCATTCCTAGTGACTTGAATGTATTTTTTGGTGAGTTTCACTTGTTTTATGAAGTTTTGCTATTTTTGATGAGCTGGCAGCAGTGACATTTCTAGGTATTAGTCCCACATTGAGGGGACGGGGAATATTTATATGATTAAAATATACTTTCCTTCCTAAGAGTTGTTAGTCAGCTTATGTTACTGTTTATAATTTTCATTGGCTAGCTTTGTCTCCCACAAGTGTATTACGATTATTGTGTTAAATATACACCTCTTATTGTTTTTGACTAGGTTATCTGAACTCCATAGTTTGACCTTTCTACTCTTTCCATGTGGTGGATTTAAGCAACATTTTTTGTTGTTTTGTTATTCACTTGCAGGAATATAGTCCCACATATATTATGTGGGAATACCTTGGTGCTTTATAAGGCATGAGGCACCTAATATATTATAGCCATCCTGTAGGGGTTGGCTAGAGAACTATTGCACACGATCCTATGTTTATTTCACTAGTTTTGGTTATTGACCAAACTATCCCATTGACTTGCAGTTGCAAGGCCAAATATTTTATTCTTTGAATTTATTATAGCAAAAATTTTCATTGAGAATTTTTTTTTAATTTTTGTCTTTCTACCTTTAGTTGTAGATAATTTGGTTGGTAGAGACATTAAAAATTTTGCATAGGGATAAAAAAATTTATGTCAACTTCATTGTAATTAGAAAATTTGTAAGCCTTCTCTTGTTTTGATATTTTTAAGGCAACTTCTTGATAGGCTTATAGTTTTCTTTCTTTGCTCCACTTTTATCATAGCCGAGAAGAGGCTATTCTTTTGTAATAAATCTATATTACACTATATAACAAATGGCATCTGATTTAGCTGACCAAATTCTTACCTTGGAAAAAACTATTGGGTACTTGGTCAACAAAGTGGATGACATTTCAGTTCATTATGCTCCTGATGTAAAATCCACTAAATATGTTAAGGCCCATACAAAATGTGAAGTCAAGTTGTATGATGGGTCTCAAAATCTTGATGTATTGAATAACTGTATCATGGACATGGAAACCTAGTTTGCATATACAAAACTTTATGTCAATGATCAAGTTCTTTTTGCTAAACTTAAATTGAATGGGTTAGAAAAACTAGTCATCATGGATAGACATAAAGAACAAAATCCCATTATCATTTGGGAAGAATTGTTCTAGGTATTGAAGGATTCGTTATATCCTTCTTATTATGCCAAAAAATTGAGAGTAAAATATTGTAGATTCTGCCAACTTCTAATATGTTTGTGCGGGATTATGTCTCTTATTTCAACAAGTTACACATTTTATCACACATAAAATATTATGCAGATGAATTAATTGTTAATTTTAAAAGTGGTCTTCAAGAGAACTTGTATAGGAAGCTCAAATATACTCCCTTGGAAACAATTGATGCGACCTTCAACCATGCACAGCTGGCCGAAGAGAATTTCACCACTTAGGTATAGGAAGTAGCTCGCTCTTCAAATCAGTAGTAATCTTCAAAGGCCAATATGCCTTCCAATTCTTATTATTTTTCTTCTACTTCTTCTTCCTCCGCTTCTCCTACTTCTTATAATGCAATAAAATATTTAGATAATTGTAAGAGATAGGAAAACTTAGAATTTGAGTGTTTTAGGAAGTAAAAAATATTCCTTGCAAAACCTATAATGGAGGAACCCCAAAGGTTCCCATCATGGCTATGGGAGAAGGAATATAATATGTTGAATTAAGAGGTAAACTGAACAATGTTACATTGCTAAATAAAAAAGGTGATCGTGATAGTTTGTTTGTCATAAAATCCCATCTCACTCATGACTTCTTTGTGGATTGTATTATTGATAATGGATTGCAAACAAATTTTATTGCACAATCTATTGTCGATAGGATCAAATTGCCTATGGAACCACATCCTCATCCATATCCATTGGGATGGAAGGATACATATTCTAACTCATACATCACAAAGAATTAAACTATGTCATTTGCTTTCTTATTATGTGGATAAAGTCACTTGTGATGTGACTCCCATGGACTATTGTGGTCTTATTCTTGGCTAGCCCAATTAGTTTTATAAAAGGACTATTTATGATGCATACAATCAAACCTACACTTTGCATAATTATAATAGGTAATATTTTATTCATAACCAGCCATAGACCATATTTATGCGTTGTTGTTATCTACCATAGAAGACCGCCTTAGTCTTAAATATGTCTCATAAAATACTTGTTTCCAATGCACTGCCTCATCCCGAGGTGGTATTTTCATCATCTTCTGCTACATTACCTCCTCCTATAGAGGTGATTTCTTCATCGACATGTCCTCCTACTACTCCTACTCTTCTTCCTCCTATTTTAGAGTGGCCTTCTTCATTTCCATCTTCATTGATTACTATTCTATACTAGAATTCACCAGTTCCACAACAGATAATTGGTGTTTTATTATTGACTCATCGATATTCTACACAGATTGGTGATAGAGATGTACCATGATATTCTACTCTACTATTGACTGTAACTCGTGGTCTCCATGACCTTGTTCAGTATCTTAGTCAGCTTTATTTTTAACATGCATTATTTCACCCTCTTATTCCTATTGTAAAAGAATTAGAGTCCAATGCCTATAGGGTGGAGAGGGATGATGTAACTCGTGGTAACTTTAGTTTATTTTATTATTTACTAAAGTCTAATTCCTAAGTCTAAGTTAGAATGTGTGTTCTAGACTAGGTGTTAGCTTTTACTTATTTAATTAAGTCCTAAGTCTAGGTTTGATTTAATAATATCCAATTCCAATTTGTAAATGTCAACACATTTGGATGGCATAGTTTTTGGATTGAATTTTTTAGCTTAGTGAGAGTTAACAATTTTCTTTTGAGTGCTTAGTCATATTTTATGGTTAAGCATCTTCCTAATTTGAAATATTATTGTTGTAAATAGTGTTATTTAAGCACAACTTGGGAATAATAATTATTTAGTGCATTTTTTAATTCAGTTTCATCATCGTCCAAGTATAGTTATCTTCTTCAAACTCAACCTCCCATAGAATATTGTTGTGAATAAAAGTTGAGAAATATTTCATACTTTGGATTAATTTCCTAATCTCCCCAAAATTTTCATCTAGCTTGGTTATGGAATTAAAATCTCCTATGATCATGACTCAAGCTTCTTGGTATTTAATTCTCATAAAGACTTCAATCCCACTCTAGAATTATAATCTACCTAACTGATTTGTAGGTCCATAGACATTGGTAAGAGTAAAATTAATATCTGTAAAGTAGAAAGTTAAAAAAGAGGCTAACCGATTCTCAATTTTATGAATGGTTACATAGGGGGTTATAGAAGGATTCTAAAAAGTTAAAATTCCCCCTACTAGTCCTTTAGAATCCATAGAATCCCATTCATATATTGCCCATACTAATTTCATAGTTTTTGAAACATCTTCTTTTGTCATTTTAGTTTCTTGGATATAAAGAATACCAAGTTTATTACTTAAACATAGGTCCCTCATACATATTTTCTTTGATGGGCCATTACCAACCCTTATATTCCATGAGATGATAATCATATCTCATTATGGGTTTTTGTACCACCTGCATATTACCAATATCATTTTGTTGTTTGGTAAAGAGAAGTTCAACAAACTTAGTTTGTGTTCCTTTCTCTATGTTTGCCTTTGCTTCCAAAATCTTGCTTGATAATTTGAGGGTTTTTCTCTTTTTGCCTTGCCTATATCAGGAGAAGGTATTATTATTCTATTCTTTAATATTCTTTCATAATTTTATTTTTCATCATATTTATTCTCTCTTTCCTCTATTGCAAAAGCTTTTGATTTGTCCTACTCATTTTTTGATATTTCCTAATTAATGGCAGACGTATTAACTTCTAAAAATATTTTTTATTTACTAATTTTTTTCTCCTGAATGGTGCATGGTACTTCAAGAGAGTCTTCAAAACTTGATGAGATGAATTCCTTAGGTTCATTAATAATTTTCTTCCCTAAATCAAGATCGTACTAAATAGATGATTCCTTGTTAATATGTTGAAATTGTTGTATTGTGTTCTCTAATATTTTGATCTACTTTTTCTTGATAGGCAAAACCTCAAAATAGTTGCTATTTCTTCCAATATCCTTCCTTACTAGTCTCCATTATTTATTTTCTTTCATTTTTCTAGATCTATTTTTTGAAAGTTGAAAACCATATTCATCCATAACCATTTGTAAGTTTCTCTTATAGTTTTCTATATATCAATCATGATTGATTCTGGTAAAGCTTTACTTATATCAATCATCACTAATATACAAGTATAAATATCCAAGAATTTGTCTTTCATCGTATTTAAAATATCAAGGAATTATCATGGAGTGTTTCCTATTGCCTTGAAGTTCTCTATTTACTAAAATTTAATGGTAACCCAAACATCCTAACCTAGACTAGTACTAGGAATAGATTTATATTTTCAGGTGAAAACATTCATACCGATAGGTAAGAAAGAGTCCTACTCTTCTCATAAACCAAGGATCCTATTTTAGGATTTTTCTCTTTCTTCCCTAGAACAAAAAATGGCTAGGAAGAAACATTTTGGAAGAAAGGATATAATCAGTCCTAGAGACTTCTAATCCCTATCAATCCATTTTATCAATGCTAAATCCCATGGTCAATACCCATTAAATTTAACAAAAACCACCCTATCTTGGAGCAACGAGGATCTCTCTAAGGTGCACTCACTAACCTTTACCACTAGAGAAGATTCAAATTATTTAACTATAAATCGATCCATAAAAAAGAAGCTAAATATCAAAATCAATTAAAATTTATCTGAATGTCCTATAACAAATATAATATCTGATAAAAAAATTATAATAATTTGCATGCACAATTTCTAAGACAAAGAAAATAAAAATAAAACATAGCTAAAAAATTTTGTTTCTAGATAGAATATCTTACCTCATTGAAGTCCTAGCTCTTTATTTCTTTTTCCATCATCCAAACCCTAGTTGAGAAATATTCATAATTTCATTTTTCATGACTTGAAAAATTGTCACTACCCTTGTTCCATATGGTTGACTTCACATGGTCATATCTTCCTCAATGTTGCTTGGATTATTTCATGTGACCACTTATTTTAAAGCTATTCAAATTCCACACAAGTGGGTCCAAGAATTAGCTAAATATGATAATCCTTCAGGAAGATATAGTTCCTAAAAGATAAAATGTTTTTCAGAAAAAAAAAAAAAAATCCCTAACCCTTCACAAAGACAAATTTATATTATAAAATAAATATAAATTCATTAAAAATCTAGATGAGATATGAAATTTGATTTACAAGATTCATGGCTCTTTTCACAATTTAATTATTATATTAAAATTATATTTAATTCATAGGAATTATCTTAACCTTATTTTTTAAAAATAAAAAGCTATCTTCGAATCTACAATGGATTTTATTGATTGGAAGACAAATAGGAATATAGGCTCTTAATCCCATTATTTTTCAAGTTAAATACCAATATAAATATTTAAAAAAGTAGACTTAGAAGGTAGTCTCATCTCCTAATTTGCTAAGCCCACATTAAAATGTATGTATTATATTGGTATGGGCTCTTTTCTAAGTTGCAATTATATATCATGATTCAATAATATATTAATTTTCAACTACATGTTTTTTTTTTTTTTTTGGAAAAAATGAAAAACTTGTATTAATACAAAGAGCAATTACAAGCGGGAGAGAACACATCCCAACCAAGAACAGCAAACAACACTACAAGAGAAGAGCACAAAGTCAACCCAGCTCAACACAAAGCAAAGAAGTCAACTGAGCGCAAAAAAGTGACATGTCGTGAAATCGCGACATGTCGCAAGATCACGACAGTCAACCCCGTCTCCTCCGTAGCGGTGCCAACAGTCACGAAAATGCGACATGTTGCGAAATCGCGACATGTCACGAAATCGTGACATGTCGCGAAATCGTGACATGTCACGAAATCACGACATGTCACGATATCACGACAGCCAGAGCCCTCAGCACTCGATCGCCAAAAATGTCGTGAAATCGCGACGACATCTCCCTCCAGCGACCCTTCGCCAAAATTGTCGTGAAATCGCGACTAGAAGACCAACTTGCTCCAAAACGCCAAAAAGGTCGCGAAATCGCGACAGAGTGCCTCCGAATCATCCAACCATCAAAAGTGTCACGAAATCGCGACGAATTATCCTTATGGCATCCAGATCGCAAAAGTGTCGCGATATCGCGACAGTTTTCTCCATTCCGCTGGTATGCCAAAATTGTCGCGAAATCGTGATGAGATTTTCTTGCAGCAGCCATCGCCAAAAAGTGTCGCGATATCGCGACAAATTATCCACTTTGCACCACATCAGCAAAATGGTCACGATTTCACGATGGGTTTTCCTTATGACACCAGATCGCCAAAAGTGTCGCGATATCGCGACGGTTTTTCCTTTCGGCGCCCAGTTCTCAAAACTGTCGCGATATCGCGATGAATTTTCCACTTTGCTCTCCATCTGCAAAAGTGTCGCGATATCGCGACAAGTTTTCTAGTTAGCCCCAAATTGCCAAAACTGTCGCGATATCGCGACAATTTTACCATGCGCCTTCCCCGAGGGCCGCGATGGCGCGACATGTTGCGATATCGCGACAAAAACCCGCCAAAGGCCGTGAGGGCGCAACCTGTCGTGATATCGCGACAGCTTCCAACTTGAAGCTGCGATGGCGCTACAGGTCGCGATATCGTGACAGAAATCTTCCTTAGCATAAAAAACACTGCACATCATTTCAGAAATCGTTCAAGGCATTGTCGAATCTCTCGCATCCTCCACAGTGCATGTCACCGTGCAACCGCATCCCAACCTCCCTTTCAGCACCCATCTTAGCAAGGAAATTGGCCGCCTTATTGAGATCTCGATTCACATAGACAGGTATCACATCATCTAATTCCCTCCAAAGCTCTTTAATTTGGGAGACTAATATCCGCAACCTCCAAGATTTTGAGACAAAGTTTCTCATACAGTCAAGAGCACCCACCAAGATTTGGGAGTCAGACTCAATAATAATCTTCCTGTGTCCTCGTTTGACAGCCCAGAAGGATGCAGATTTAATGGCAAAGGCCTCGGCTTCATTTTTTGTGGCACATCCCGCACTCGTAGTTCCCAATAGAGCAAAGACCCAAGCATGATCGCGGCACACTACTCCAATTCCAAGGACTTCCCGGATTGCTTTTAGCAGCTCCATCGCATTGATTTTGATCCATCCTTCAGGAGGAGGTTTCCAACTACCACTCACCCGCCTTTGTTGAATAACATCTCCCTCTTCCAAAGGCTCGTACAGCATTGAATTTCCCCCTCGGCATGAATGGCAACCGTTTTCGCCACTTTGCTCCAAATGACTTGCCATATTCCTTCTAGAGAGGAGAAGGTTTCATGAAAAATACGGGCATTTCTCTCCAACCACACCTGCCACCAGATAAAAAATAAACCAAGCTCCCAGCCAATTCGAAGAGCTTTGGATTTAAATCTACCTTTCTTCCAGCTTTCCCATATATTGTTTCGAGACAAGACCCCATTAGCCTGAATTTTAAAGTGGGAGAACCAACGTTTCTAGATCTGTCTTGTGAAAGAACATTCAAACATTAGATGATCCACAGTTTCCTCTTGCTTGTGGCATAACACACATTGAGAAGGGCCAATGATGCCTCTGAGTCTGAGATTGTCATAGGTGAGAATTCCATTATGCAAAAACTGCCAGGCGAAGAAGTTCACTTTCGGCCAGCCCTGGGGATGCCATATCTTTCTCCAATCATGAACCAAAAAAAAGTGTGGGGGGGGCTCTGGAAGGATCTCATCATATCCCTCTTTCATAGTATAAACCCCAAGGCTCCCATAGCCCCAGGCCAGTTCATCCTCCTCATCTCTCCCAGTAAGAAACCGTTCTGCCAAGATTTTTCCCAAAGTAGGTACCAACTCCGGAGGGATTGGTATTGGCCACTCATCTAGCCGCTTAAACTTTATGATCTTGTAGTCCCCCAATTGACTAGTGTTAAAGTAGCTCTCAATTTGGATCCATCCCTTATCTTCTATAGCAGATTTTATCGATTGCAATTCAGGAAACACAGCAATAATGGGAGGATTCTGGTCCTAGGAATCAGTCCAGAACCGAGCCTTATCCCCTCTCCCCACTTTCCAAAATAGTTGATCTTTGATGAGTTGAGCTCCAAGCTTGAGCGCCTGCCACACTGATGATCCAAAACCTTCCAGAGGAAAGCGGACCACATCATTAGGATGGACAGAACCCAAGTATTTGCTAGAGAGGATTCTCGTCGAAGAGGGATGTTGGTCGAGAAATCCACCTCCAGTATAGTTTACCAGCCAAAGCCTTGTTGTTAAACTTGGAGCTTCTTAGTCCCAACCCTCCTTTTTCCTTGGGTTGGGTAACCTTGTCCCAGCCAACCAAGGCCCATTTCCTCTCTCCCTTGGCACCTTCCCATAGAAATCTTCTAGCCATTTTATCCAGCTCTTTCCAAATAGACTGGGGAGTAGCCAGGATGGAGAATTTATAAATTGGCATGGCCTGAATAACTGACTGCAAAAAAGTTAGACGACCCCCATAACTTAACCATCTATGAGACCAATGGTTCATTCTATCTTTGATGCCATCCAATAGGTCCTTCCAAACATCTATTTTTAGTTTTTTGAAATGGAGAGGGACCCCGTGTAAACTACTCGGGAGAGAGGTCCGAGTGAAACCTAAAATCTCAATAACTCGGTCCTGTAACCGTTGATCAATATTGAAGAAGATCACTTTGGATTTATTGTCATTGATGACTTGATTAGAGGCCCGGAGGTAGACATTTAGAGTATCTCTGATTCTTCTTGCTTCCCTAAGGCTGGCCACTCCCACAAATCCAGTATCATCTACAAACTGTAAATGAGTCAAAACTTCAGCCCCGACCTTAATACCTGTTATCTGACCTTGAAGTCTTCTTCTCAGAAAGAGTCTACCCAATCCTTCAGCCAAGATGAGGAAGAGATAAGGAGAGCAAGGGTCTCCTTGCCGAAGGCCACGAGAGGCACCAAAAGGAGGCGAGGGAAGTCCCTTGATAAGAACAGAGTATGAAGGCGTAGAAATACAGCTCATGACCCAGTCTGTCCAGTCCTGAGAGAAACCAAAGGCAGTCAACATCTTTGCCAAGAAGCCCCACTCCACCCTATCATAAGCCTTGGACATATCTAGTTTAATGAACATTCCTTTGTTCCCAGATTGGTGCATTGTATGGATAGCCTCCTGTGCTAGAATCACTCTATCCAAGATTTGCCTCCCTTCAACAAAACCCCCTTGCTCTGGGGAAATTATATTATGCAGGATAGGTTTTAACCTTTCAGCCATAATCTTAGTGATTATTTTATAGATCACATTGCATAAGGCAATAGGTCTAAAATCATATAAATGAACCCCCCCTTCTCCTTTTGGAATTAAAGTAATGAAGGTATGATTTAGAGCCTTGAGCATTCTTTTATTGGTTCTGGACTCCTCAATGACATCCAGAACATCTTCCTCCAGGGTATCCCAAAAGGCCTGGAAGAACTCAATAGGGAAGCCATCAGGACCGGGTGATTTTCCAGTACTCATCCCAAAGACCACCTTCTTAATTTCATCTCTATCTATGGGTCTAAGTAGGGCTTGGTTCTCTTCAGGAGAGATTATAGAAGGAATGACAGCAATAACTTCATCTTGGGCTTCCCCATCTTGCTCCATACTTTCCTTAAAGAGTTTTTAGAAATACTCCATTTAGTGGGAGTGCATACCAGGAAGAGTGTCAAAAGAGTATCCATTCTCATCTTGAAGGAATTCCATATTATTCGCTTGTCTCCTAGCACAGGCAGAGTGCTGAGAAAATTTTGTATTTCTGTCTCCTTCTAATAACCAAGTATTTCTTGCTCTCTGTTTCTAGTAAATCTCTTCTTGATTATCAATATCCTCAACCGCTTTGTGCAAAGCATCATCCTCGGATTTAAGGTGCTCGGAAATGTTTCCTTCCCTGTAATGTTTTTGCACCTCATCCCATCTGGCCAACAAGGGGGCCCGTTGGTGCTGGAAGTCTGATTTGTTAGTTTGCCTCCACTATTTCAGTTTACACTTGACAAATTGAAGTTGTTTGTGAAATTTGAACATTGCAGTCCCAAAAGGTGGGTGGCCATCTTCCCACCACTGAGGAATTTTTCTTCGGAGATCTTCTTTTTGCCACCAAAAATTTTCAAATTTAAATGGTTTATGGTATCGCCCTATCATAGCCCCCTCCCTCCAAAGAAATGGGAAAGTGGTCCGAAACCGGGCCTTCCAAAATCTGAAATTTAATATTCCATTTCACAAATGCTTCCTCCGAGACCGTAAACCGGTCTAGTTTTACCTTCCTACCGTGTGGCTCTCTTCTCTTATTAGTCCACGTAAAATAAGTGCCGGGACCTTTGATATCAACAAGGTGAAAGGCCCGGACTTGAGCAATCAGAAGCCTATCCCCTGGATCCAAAACTGGGATACCACCTTCCTGATCCCTGGTAGATAATTTGGCATTAAAATCCCCAGCAATAATCCAATCGCAATCTTCCCGGGAGGATCTCATTGAAAGAACAGCATTCCATTGAAGCCACTGGCCATCAATGCTTTGAGCCCCATAGAAGTTTGTGATTAAAACCTGTTCAGCTGTAACAATGTTCTTAAAGAGAGATGTGAGAACACCCCTCCAAGCTATATGTTCTATTGCTATCCACACCAGAGGGTTCCAAAGAGTAACAATCCCCCCCGAAGCTCCTTGGGCCGCCACATCCATATATCCAGTGCCCCTCCATATTCTACTAACAGTTTTACACATAAGATCTAAAGACATTTTTGTTTCCTGAAGGAGCAAAAAGTTTGTTTTGTGTCTTCCTAAAAGTCTTTGAACAACAGATTGATGGGTTCTACTGTTTAAACCCCTTACATTCCAGGATTGTATAATCATTGGAAACCTTGGGAGCAATAAGAGTCAATTGTTCTCACCGATCCTCCATTGATAAGCTTGTCCCCTTGCGCTACTAGTAGATCCTTATTGGATTTTCTACCAACTCCTTGGGAATTACTATTCTTAGACCTCTTTTCCACCTGGGTAATCCCCAACGCTGGTCTTTCTCTGTGTTCTTTCTCGCACTTCCCATGTTGACATCCTTAATAACTGGTTGTGAAGGGGAATGGAGTACCATAGCCCCTAGGTTCTTTGGCTGCAAAGTCTCAGGGGTTTCAATCACCTGTTCTAAGACAGGAGTAGATGATAGAGGAGCATGAGAGTGGGTGTTATTATCCTCAGCATTCCCATCCACTCCTTCCATGACTTGGTATTCTTGGTCTACAAGGGATTTAAAGATTTCATATCAATTGGTTGGCTTGGTTTGAGCCTGCTCTTTGCCATTTCTCTTTTTGTTTTTCCTCCGCTTCTGTAGCCATCTTTCTGGGCATCGTAACCTTGGGGGATATTGAGGGGTTCTTTGACCGGAGTGAACTTACCCTCTCTGGGGCGATTTGGCGCTCCCGACGGAGCTTCCGCTTTTGTGGTCAGGATATTTGGGCAGAACCTAGCCAAATGGCCATGCTTATGGCAGACTCTGCATCTAAAAGGTAAGGCTTCATAGTCTAGCTACTGTATCCAGGTTAGTCCTGCCAACTCCAATTCCACCTCGGCTAGAAGTGGCTGGCTAATATCCATTTCTACGCATATTCTAGCAAAGACAGCAGTATTTCCCTCAATGATATCTCTGGAAACTCCCAAATATCTACCTAGAGAATTACCAATCAACTCAAGAATATGCTCACCCCAAAACTCCATCGAGAGAGCGTACAGTCGAGTCCAAATCAGGACAGTCGTGGGCTCAATGCGAGGATCAAAACCCACTCTCCACGGTTGGACAAATAATCCTGTCGGGTCGTGGCTCCTCTTCTCTGATTCAAATGCTCTGTTTCTATCTGCTAAAGAAGATAAACTAATAATAAAATACCCATTGCTTATAGTCCATAAAGAGTACTCACCAATGGGCTCCCAGTTCTGTCTCACCCAGGTGTGTAGAAAGTTCATAGTGGGCCGAATACCCATGAATTTGTAGATCAGATCATGGGTAGCACGGTATATAATCGTATCCTCAACCAGTTTTGGTTCTATGACAATCTTAGGCCTGGAAGCAGATTGTGGAAGGCAGCCGTTAACCCTGTTTTCAGGTAAACCCTTTCCAAAATTCTTAAATAGCATTTGATAAGCACTTCGTTGAGCTTCATCGGAGGAAGATGCATGGTTTTCTTTTAATATATCAGCATATGAGCTTTTCTTCCCATCGATAGATCCTAGAGGAGACCCCATTGGGCCCTCCCGAGGCAACGAACGATCCTTCAAAGTAGTGTAGATTCAATCCATCGGAGGTCCTAGAAGAATCTTCCCACCAGAAACCCTGGAGCTTCGCCCGGTGCCTGCACAGAAGGTTTCCCGCCAAATCACCAGAGCTCGAAAAAAAATTTATTCCTCTAATTACCACTCTATCCAATTTTCAACTACATGTTATTTTACACATTACTTGACAATATTTTTATTTTTAATAACAAGGAAATAAAATATATTCTTTTATGTTGTTTTTTAATTCCTTGCATTCTCTCTTCTTTTGCAAATTTGAGTATAGTTTTCACTATTTTTAATTTTCTCAAAAATTTTAAATTTTAAATGGCTTATAATAAGTATGAATATTTATCACTCAATTTATTGGTTCTACTTGAGACTCGTGTGTTATTTTGTCTAAGGTTATGTCCAGGAAATTGGGCTTCAATTAACTTTAGTAGTATTTGTGAGGAATCAATTATTTTATGCTAGATTTTGTAGAATTTTTTTTGTTATATTCATTATTTATTTTTATTCATAATCAAGATGATTAGAGAGACAAATAATTTGTATTTTGGATGATCAAAGTTCATGCTAGAACTTGAGAGGTTTGTCTTGGTGAATTTAGAGGTTTTTGGGTAGATTTTATTGTACCATAGATTACTTTGGGGACTAAGCTTCAAGGATGAATGAAAGTAACTTAAGGTTACTTTAAATTATGGTGTGCAACCTAATTGTGTCAAATAGAATAGTAGTAGCTATTCTAGTCATCAAAGTATGACACTATAGGAGAAAAGGTTTACAAAAAATATTTACATTAGTAAAATTTATTTATTATAATTTTGTTTGAGGTGGGAGGTTTCAATTTTAACCATTTTCAATGTATATTCATTTTAGACTTCTTATCAAAGGTTCAAATTTCATCAAAAATTCTTACATTTTTTCAATATAATAAATTGTTTTAATTATGAAAAATAGGAATAAAATATTTTGTTTGATGTATCACCATATTTTTCGTTGGATTTTTGGGGAGAGTGTGAAGTGCACATGCATTCTTATTAAATTCCATTGCAAAGGGACATCTTATATAGGAATAACCTAATCCATGGCTTGTGGAATACCTAACTACCTTAGCTCACATAGAGTGATTATATCCATTGGGATGTGTATTTAAGACTTTAGGACTATGATTATTTTTCCTTGTATTGGGAGGGGCCAAACAAAGACCATGTCCTTCACATGATATTTGAATATTTTTTCATTTTCATGAGAGTAACTTCCCTTCACATAGGATATCAAAGCTTTAAAACCCTCTCTACTTTAAATCTTGAAACATGTGTTCATTTCAATAATTACTCCTCTCCTCAAGTGTTTTTGTTCATTTTTTATTGATCTAAATGTCTTATCTTAAGAGATATTTTAATGGGGTTTCCTTCTTGACATTATATCTTATCTTATGGTTGTTTGTTTGTTCATTATACTTTGCATATTATTTAAGTTTATATATATATATATATATATATATATATATATATTGATGGGGTTTCCTTCTTGACATTATGCCTTATCTTATGGTTGGTTGGTTGTTCATTATACTTTGTATGTTTATATATATATATATATATTAGAATTTATTTATGCTGAAATATTAAGTTGTTTTATTTAAATTGGTTATTGGGATTGAAACAAGCCCCAACTCCTTTACATCATGACCACATAATGGTATTACAATAGATTGGCTTGTGTGCATGTATCACTTGAAAATATTCAAACCTAGGTCTACTTAAAAGGTGAGGATTTTAATTGATTAAGATAATACCATTTGATAAAGCCTCAAGTTACTATTATGAATATTATTTTAATATTTTAATTCATTTATGTTTTGATAAATATAACACTAAAATCCTAATATTAGGATTTTAATTTCAATTTATTTTATTTCTAGGTTTACTTAAACAATGAAGGGTTACTATTATCAACTTAATATCTATGTATGAGTAGGTCTAAAATATATTAGATAAAACTAAACCTTACTCAAATACAACCTTATAAGTTTTTTTCACTTCTAATGTTGAGATATTTATGTTTTATGGAAGTGTCAAGCAAAACATTCTATTGCATCATGGATCTCAAATAATAAAAAACTAATTGTTACAAGTGTTCATGTGCATTAAACTAGTTTTCTTGAATACCTTATCTATAATATTTTTGCAATATGTCTAATATATTTTCTTATTATATATTTCAATTTATTCACCTCTTATTCCTCAAAATTGTTTGAAACCCTTTTCTATTTGGGTCCTATATTTATACTACTTTTTTGGTCCAGGTCCTAGATTTCTACTACTTTTATTTCTACTTATTTTACCTCCACTTTTATGTATTTAGGGGGTTTTATATTTTGATGGTTCCTTATCTTTATTATTCTTGGATAGTTTATGGTTTCACATATATATTCTACTTAAATGCACTGACTCTTCTTCCTTGAAGTTCCACTTTTATCATTGTTCCTCATTCTATTGGGCATAAAATCTCTTTCTCTCATATGTTTGGAGAGTAGCATTACCCTAGGAGAACTATGTATTAGTGGACTTGAGTGTTATGAGATATGTGTTCCCCCCTATTATTCCTCTCTCCATAGCTATAAGCATGACATGTCTTGAATACGTAGTTTCTCTTATGCTTTACATGATTGTATGTGGTTGTGCATGTGCATTGGTCCTATTGTACTATGTACAAATGGACTTGAGTGTTACAAGATGCCTCTCATAGTAGGAATACCAGCCACTATTAGACCTCTTGCTACATAAATTTTGGTGTGAAGGTAGTTGCTTTATTATTTTATTCTTATGCAAATGTTGTCATCTTCCTTTTGTAGTAGAATTTATGTATAGGGCAATGATATATATTATTATACACATTGAATGTTAGTGTAAGATCTATCTTTCCATTATTTATTTGAAGTAAAATACAAATTATAAACATATTGGTGATTATAATGCATTAATACAAATTAGGATCAATTACCATCCATCAACCAATAGGTCTATGTTGCTAAACTACTCAATATTCCCTATATGTCCCAAATCCTATGGACTAGTAACTTTAATCCATTCATATACATCTATGTTGTTTGTATTTTAGCTTGTTAATTTTTATATTTTCCATGCCAATTATATTTATAGATATTTTATTTTGATGTACATTATATCATTTTTATGTCAAAACACTTAGATGTGGTTGCAGTTTTCATTGAAATTATTATCTTGGTTTTTATATGTATAAAATGGAGATGCTTTATAATAGAAGAAAGTTGTTATATTTATTAGAAGTAATCCATATATAAATTATTGCTTCTTTGGAAGTGTTTACTTGTATTTAATATTTATAACATATATATATATATATATATATATATATATATATATATATATATATATATATATATATATATATATATATATATATATATATATATATGTTTTTTTTTAGGGATTTTTTATGATTTTTGAGCTCCATTATGATTTTTTTAAATATAGTTTCATTGTACTATTCATTTCTAGATATATAAATTGTTATGACAAATTTATATAAAGTAATTATACGTAGATATACATTGTTTTATTTTTAAGTCTATATTATAAATAAATGTATGGAGTAGAAATGGGCTCATTACTCTCTACAATGATGGTTGATTTATAGATAAACATTTTAAAAATATTAGAATATAGAGATAATATGTACATTTAGTATGATGAGATAGATTTATTATTTGACAACATATTATAAAATTACCCATATGGGAAAGAATAATTAAATAATTTTATTACTTATTTAAATAGTTTATGAAAATAAATTTGGGTCATAAATAATTTAAAGGAAATATTTTCCTAGAATCTTTGACACTTTAATTGAAAAAATAAAATCATGGGAATTTCTCACAATAAATGTATAAATATAAAATACATATATGTTAAAATATTATCATCGTACATACAAAAAATAAGTAATGCTAAAGGGACACTGGTTAAATATCCTCTGTAACAACACCAAATTACCAACCAAATTAATATTTTTTTTGTGTACATGTCTAACATGTCAAGTTACAACCAAGTATGTTTGAATCAACATCATGCGGGGTAGTAAGTAATCGAGAGTATTACGACATGGTTAGTGTCAAATCTCGTGATAGGAGTTACCAAATCCTATCCAAACTTACATCTCATCATTATATGTATTATCGTTGGTTTATCTTTTTCTACCTCTTCATATTGTTAGGAAGTTTAGGTACTTGGCAAATTTATTGTCATTTCAATATTATTTCCTAATTCCATTATTAGAAAAGGAATACCATGCATGTATAATTTAAACAACAAATAAAGGTTTCCCTAATCACAACAAGACCTTTACTTTATTTAAAGAATAAATCATTACATCATAACCAATGAGCCATTCATAGAAAACACAAAGGCATCAATTATTATAATCACAAGAATAATCATAATCCATTCTCATCCATAGAACATTGCTTGTTAACAAAATATTACATCATATAACATTCTAGTAATCACTTTATAAGAATGTAAATACATCATTCCATTGGGAGGAAAATAACATTTAATTTCCATATTATTCAATATTCACAATCTAACTAATCGTAATAGACAGCAATTATAACATCCATGCATAACAATAATTGTAAACCACACACCATATACCCTGGGAACCCTCACAGGGAATAAACCCAACCCCAAAAATATGTTTCTCCTCTTATTTCATAAACTTAAACTGTCATAAGTACAAGTATAGAAAGGCATCCCACATATCCTTTTCTACATCAAATATTAAATTAAAGAAACTAAATTGTACCTTGCTCTAATCATGATGTAAATAAGGAAATACCACATTTCCTTTCTCTAAGGCATCAATACAATACATAATAATCTCATAAATTCTTATATCTACATGTTTATCAATGATTGTAGGTTTCATATTAAGGAGAAGTTTCATCAATTACCGAGAGGGAACCCCATAATTCCCTCAAGAATGAATCCCATGTTCATTCTAAAAACTAGATATCATTATCCCATTTAAATTAATGTGATATAGTACTCATTTAAGGTTTCATAACACATGGAGAGATCCCATACTTCCTCCAAGATTAGACTCCATATCTAATCTCCCACATCCATTAATATTTCACAATTTAGACAATACTCTCCATATTATCATTTTCTCAAGTTATACTATGATCCCTTAAAAAGGATCATCCTTTAGTTCTCGTATTTGGGTCACCAATTTATTTCATGATCAATCCATAAGTTTACGCTAAAGTTCTACAATTTTGTTCTCAAATTGCATCATAAACTCACAATAGGGTTGGATTATAGTCTTTATAAATTTGAACCAAATAATATATCAAGTAATATTATGCTATAATTTTATTCCAATCCTGACACCAATTTGTCTACACATTCTATCGTAAATCTATTTCATAATCTATCATTCTATATTACGCTATAGTTTCTTCTTATTTGGCAACAATTTTTCTATACCATGATTTTCATTTTATCCATAGGATAATATCACAAAATTTACCCAATTTATCTTGTAATATTTCAATTAATATTACACCTTACCCAAAACAACCTTGCAACCTACCAAACAAGGTTACACCTTAAGCACAATCTACCTTGTAATCTATAAAACTAGATTACGCCTTAAGCCCAAAACAACCTTGTAATATATCAAACTATATTACACCTTAAACATAAATTAATATTGAAATCTATCAACAATATTACACTTTAAATATAAATTAACCTTGAAACAAGGTCACACTACTTTGTCACCAATTGCTCCATAATTTGACTCATAATTTAGTCAAGAATATTACTAGAATCTTTTCCCAAAATCTGATTCAATTACTTCTTTGTATCATTGTTGAAGAAGAGTTATTTTCACTAACTTTATATATCTTGTTCTTTAACTAAGCATTGAAAATATGCATGGGATATTTAACTATTAAGAAAATCTCTCTAAATCGCTTTCTTAATTTTTGATAATTTATATAGAAATTTAGCTAAGGATGTTATTCATATTGGTCAACCCTTTTTACCCTCTAAAGACTAAATAATACTTTACTAGACTCTCATATACCAATATAAATGAGATTGCTACCCGTCCTTTCATAACATTCCTTACAAGGGGTAGACATTGATAATAGTCATATGTCTGTCAATCGATTAGACTATTGCAACTCACTATTGCTAGCCAAAGTTTCTTGCCTAGAATGACCATAATAATGTGCTCATATTTCTTAGAATGAGTTATCTATCGCATGAATTTTCCTCCTCCCATGCTCCCACGGGGAGGATGTTATATAAATATCCCTCATCGAGTTTACTCTAATGGTTTGGTACACAAAACATTGGTGTTGATCAGTAGGCATGTGGCACAAGATAAGGTTAGACCAACAATAGGTACTCATATAGCATACTTATGCATGGTCAATGAATCGATGACTAGATTAAACGGAGCTTATCCAAGCCTACTTGGCTACAAGCCATTATGTACTTTATTCATAATAAAAGTTCTTTGAATCCTCATGCTTTGCATGTGGGATAAAAGTGATTGTTATGGTCTTAAGACTTCCATCACTTGAGTTTTGCACAGATGACAAGAATAGCTCTCTTACAGAGTATAATTTATAGGTTGCATTTCTTAGTTAACATGTCACTCAGAGCACAAATAGAGAAGAATGTACAATGGTCTCAACATAGAGAAGGTCAACTAAATCTTGATATCGGAGTCTTTATTAATATTTTGAACTTA
This sequence comes from Wollemia nobilis, assembly GCA_028583015.1. Lineage (NCBI taxonomy): Eukaryota > Viridiplantae > Streptophyta > Pinopsida > Araucariales > Araucariaceae > Wollemia > Wollemia nobilis. The sequence goes on from JAQPPZ010017244.1 coordinate 1,798,955, forward strand.
TTCTTGAACCTGTGAGGATGAGATTAGCATCTATATGGTTTGATCATAAATTTCACAATGGTTTTTTGCCTACTTTATGTTAGGAAACCTGGTATTGCAACCTGGTTTGACCATAGCTATCAATATTCAATTAATTTGCATTTGGTTAGAGATAAATTTGATATATTTTACTGACACCCATTGTGTGATTGAAGTGTACCAATTGAGTAAGTAGCCATGTCCATCTATGACAAAGTTAGAGACATCGATCATAGCATAGAAAATAGATGAATACTGGCTTTAGGATCAATGATACATAGTCATAGTAATATGTCATACATTCAATGCACGGGATTCTAATTATCTGAATCAGAGTGCTCCCTACATAGGTTTCAGGGTAGACCTTATATAGACTCTAATGAAATCCATTTTGGATTTTTAGAAAGGGTTTCACTTGGAACTTCATTCTTCCATAACGATTACATAGGCATCCATGTTTTCCAAAAAATCATAGAGACTTGTAGTGGTTTATCAGTAGTCAATCCCGATGGAATTCTCCCCAAATGCCATGGGTGATTTGTGTAAACAAACTATAACCAAATATTGATCTTTATCTTACTCAAATGACTCTTTTTACAAAGAGCCATTAAATTGATTCATCACCACCACAATTTGGGTATGCATCCAGACCCCCCCACCACAAGCTTATTTTGAGGATTTAAAACCCACTCTAAAGTCTACAAATGGTCTTTAGTCGAATTAATTGATCCCTATCAAAAAAGAATACCCGAGTAGGATACGGTGAGACATAGGTTACAAGGCATACATTGTAACAAACTGATGTCCTCTTAAGCATTGAGGGATTTGTTAACTAATATTGACTTGTTTTTTTTCTTTATAGTTAGGATAGTGTCCATTAAGGGGGAGTGTTAAAATTAATGTGCACTATACCTCATTTTTTTCCCCCATTTTTTTCTTCAATCCTAGGGAGTATGCTCTCCATTTTTTTAAAATGGATCAAAAACCAGACAGCTTGAGAAGAACTCATGGCTGCCCCTAAAGCTTCATTGCTTGAAGCCATGAGATGTTGAGGATACAATTGATGGGAGATATACATATTTTCTACCACCAATATAAAAAATGTTTGCTGCCAAGATAACTAGCCAAGCCATTATCATCGTGAGATAGCGAGCAACTGTGAATATTTTTTTAATATTGCATTGTAGATTATTTTTTTGTTGGGAGGCAATATGCAGAATGCTTGTGTCTATAGTGCACTTTTATTTTCCATAACTAGAAAATAAAGGATCTGTTGCAGATCCAAAATAACCAGAATGGGTGCATTTTTTTATTTTAAAGATTTCTCCTGCCAAGGCAAGGATGCAAAGATACATGATCTAGTTGGTTTATTTTTCATGCAGGATGAAGCACTTTTGTGTAGTGGTACTATAGCTTTAATTTCATCTACATACTACCAATGTGCATGGATGGATGCTTTTTTTACACGTCTAGCTCAAAAGTGAATTTGAAAAACCAAGAGGATGATCGCATGATGCCACCAACACTAAAAATCTGGTAAAAAATATGCACCATGATAAACGAATTGAGTTTTTCAAATACTGGACACATCAGCCCAGCCCCGATCACATGATTTTGTGATTTATGGCTTCAAAAAAAATGTAGGTAAAATTAATTCATTTGGGTGGCTATAGGGAGATAGACTTGATCATGACATGATGCTGGAGAAAGAACGTCCCTTATAGCAAGGTCACACAGTCTCTGAAAATGATTTGATTATTTTTTTTAAGTTCTCACAGGTTAGACGTATTATTTTCCCCTAGAAGCTCGCACATCAAGTTGAAAAATAACATAATGCAAAAAATTTTAAATATTGGATCATCAAATTATCCATTGGTGATGGGAGCATCATGGTCACGAAGATAAATATATCTATATTGTTGGTGAACTGGCAGATAGATATAGAGATGCCAGATGAATACACATGTGATGGTATTAAATTCATTGGATTGGTATTCAGAGGGTCTGATATGAGTAGTGTCGGTTCTATGCGTGGTTAAAAGGAAGCATTGGGATGGACGAGTGTTTAGCTTGTGAGTGTCTACAACTCACAGATCACACAGTTCGACCATGTGATTTGAAGAAACTTTGGTGTCTAAGTTCAAAACCTCCAGAATGTGACCATACTAATTGGCACAAGTGCTAGTATTGTCAGTTATGGCGAATATTTATTGCTCCTCATCCACAAGATAAGTTGAAGCGGCTTAAAATATTTAGTGGTTATTTTTTTAAATGGAGATGCACCTATTTTTTTTGTGATGATTGCAAAAATTATACTCTGGTCCTCATTTTAGCTACAATCACGATTTATGCCATTAAAAATGGACTTGTTGCTTTATTGCCCTTATTAGATATATCTAGAGGAAAACACAACCAATATTGAAAGGTGGTTTTTTGGCTTTGAGCACTGTTAACCCGCATCTACACCTCGTAAATTTTTGGGTATTGTTCCGCTGGATCGATATGGAGTTCCAGTGATATGATTGTTGTTATGTGGGAGTTGCTTTAATATTTATTTTAGTCCATTGCAGAGTAGAACTGCAACTTTCGATGTTGAAAACTACATATTTTACTGGCAATTTGTACTTGATTTGCCATTTGTGAAGAGTGCATGGATATGCCATACGCGTCACCTATGATAATGGAGATGTGTTGGGCATCATGCGTGTCACCATGGATAATGAATATGAATTGAACAAGTAGAGGTAAATTGAGGATTTTGTGATGTGTGTATGAAAAATAGTTGTTCACTATGGAAAAATCACTCCTATGCATGCCCACAGGGGCTGGTAAGATATATGTGACCATGTTAACCATACTTCAACAGATTGACCACAATAGGAGTGCAAATGATTCTACGATTTCATATTTTCACTTTTTCCTGGGTTTCTATTAACGCCCATAACTTGAAACAAAATTTGTTTTTTTTAAGGTATTTTAAAATACCTATTATCCATACCATCAACAATGGACTTGACCTCCCTTATTGGTTGAGATAGGTTTTTTTGTCTTATCATGAATATGTCCAACATTAAGCTCCACTAAAATATTTAAAAATGTATTTCATGTTGCATGTGTATAAAAGTAGAGAGGGACACTTTATATTTTTGTAAGGGTATGGTCGACGAAAGTATTTTTTTAAAGAGAGGGGCATATTTTATTAAAGTGGAAGACCACTTTAATTTTACTTTGCATGGGGAATTTAATATTGGTTGGATATATACCTTTATTGTAATTTTTAAGGCCCAAGTGTCCCATGTAATTTTCATTGCGAGGAAAAATTGAGATGTTTTTTGAAGGCCCCATTATAGTGGAATATAGGGGTATTTATAGTCATCGAAAAGGTTTTTCTGATATGGATACATTCTGTATTTTTAGCCTCAAATTTTTATACCTTGGAGTGCACTCTTGGTTGAACCCAACACTCCCAAATATAAATTGTATGTGATCCTAATATCTAGTCACCTTCTCTAGAGGACCTGGTAGATGCAGTGGCTGGTTACCCATGCATTCCGGTGGGATGAGATGGTAACCATAAGGACACCTACTCTAGGGACTATAGACATAAACACCCTAGACTCTATCCAAGGATTTTTCCAGATCTACTTCTGAAGACTACACACAAAGACACTTCAAAAAATTCTCTTCTAGTCTCTTCTTTCTTCTTCTCCTCCACATTTATATTCTAAGGCTCATTTTATTGTATCTTATAATTTGTATTTCTTTTGTATTAAGGTGTATTTTTGGTAGATTCTGACACCTTCTAGATTTATTTCATCATGGATGGGATGATATTCTTTTTGGATCTAGTCAGTGACCTATGAGAGGCAACATACCTCGAGGATGACCTACATAGGCAACATACCAAGAAGTGGCTAACCTTGAGGTACACAAGATGACCTTGAGGCACTTAGAAAGCTAACCTAGAGGTAAAAAACCCATGGAAGTGGTTGACCCTATGGCAACAGATCGATATGTATACACCGTTGATCTAACATTATTCATAGTTGGAGAGCCAAGCGCAAAGAGCACAAGCCTAGACCAAATCATGTAATAAAGGAGGATGATAGGTTTCTTTTAGAGAAGTCAACATTAAGGGGGAATGTTAACTAATATTGAATTTTTTTTCTCTATAGTTAGGATAGTATACATTAAGGGGGAATTTTAGAATGAATGTGCACTATACCTTAGTTTTAGTTTTACACTTGTCATATTTCTTTGACACTTGTCATATTTTACATATAGGCTTATGCCTATATATTGTAACCTTTTGTATCAATAATACATCTCATCCATTTTAGTCCTAATAGGATTTCCTAGAATATACCATGCTTTAGATATAGAAATATGTGAAAGGTATAGTCATAAATCAAATACGGGTTGATTCCTACCTTCACAAAATTTAAATAAATAAAAAAAGGCATAATGACAATATACAATAGGCTCAGTATGGCAAATCACAATACTTCATAAAACCTACATAGATAAAATGCTTTTAATAAAGAAAAAAGGAACCCGAATCTCTATCTAACAAGCATTAATTCATTTCTCATGCAAGGTAAAATAGAGCATTAACTCACTTCTTACACAAGGAAAAATAGAGCATTAAGTCATTTTTTATGCAAGGCAAAACAAATAATTAACTCATTTCTTATGTAAGGCAAAACAGATCATTAAATCATTTCTTGTGCAAGGTAAAACAGAGCATTGCAAAATTTTGACTTGAAATTCCTACAAAGAAGGATACCTTCAACTAAGTCTCTTATGCTTTTGTATGCTCCAAAAACCTCCATTTTTTCCTCTAAGATATGATTTTCTTCCAATCACCCCTTTTAGAAAAATGTCTTTTTAATTAATATTATAGTACTCTCCTAGACCTTTTGGTTTCTAATCTACCAAGGTAGAGAGCATACTCCCTAAGCACAAGATTTTTCCTCCCCCATTTCATTGCTTATCTCCCCTTTTATAATTTTTCCATATCTTCCTCCCTCATGGGCAAGAGAGTGGATTTATAAATAAAATATTAAAATGGAACCTTTTTTGGAGTTCACCCAAATAGTGACATTCTATTTTATAGATATAAGGGGTAAATAGTTAATAAAATAAAAATAAAATATTTTGGTTAGGTTGTATGGTATAAGGGTGGTTTAATTGTTTTATCATATATTATGAAGGAGATATAAGGAGAATGAAGGGATTGAAGGTTTCAATAATAACAAAAAAAAATGGAAGATTATTTTTTTATTTTTTTTATGATGTTAAAGGGGGTCATAGAAGGAAACAAAATGATGTGGATTTCATTATTTTATTTATTTTATTTTATTTTAACATCATAAAAATGAGGAAGTTGAAACAAATAGGTTTTTTGAAACCTTAAATACCTAAAGACATCATTGTACAAGGGCTAAAAAATTTTGTATGCAATCTTATTTTGAAGAATCAAATGCTTCCATTTTGGCAAGAACAAACCTTGTGAGAAAAACCAAAAGGAGATTGCATCTAAGACTACTGAATTTATGGTTTATCTTTATTGCATTTCATTTCGATTTGTATCTATGTGTTGATGCCATTAAAGGGTTACACTAGGTGAATGTTGAATAAAATGCAAATGTACTTTGTCCTTGGAGTCTTGCACTTGGTCTAACTTGATTGTGTTTTCTGCAGGTCCTTTAGATCAAGTTGTCTCTAGATTCATCTCATAACTTGGGGTTTTGCAGGGAGGGGATTGTGACACCAAAATTTGATGTCATTTTGTTGTTTTCTAGCAGTTTTGTAAATATTTTTGTTGTTTTATTTTCTACAATTAGTTTAATTTGTTTTCACTTTAGCTTGTTATTTTTCTGATTCTGGTCAATTCCATAATTTTTGTTTTTAGTTTTTTCTCTTTTGTTCTAGTCATTTCCAAAAATTTTGCACATAGTTTATTTTTCATTCTGGTCATTTCCAAAATTTCTACATTTATTTTCTTTCCATTATGGTCATTTCTAGAATTTCAGCATCTAATTTTAGTCTTTTATTCTGGTCCATTTTCTAGAATTGTATTTTGTATTTCTTTTCATTTACTTTCATTATGGTTCTCATCCAAAATTTATGGACCTCCAAATTGCACTAAGTTAATTTTCAAGATAAAATTAATATTAGGAGGGGAGTTACTAACATCAAATTGGCATTAATGGCAGATAAAGTAAATGAACACTAACATGCTAACTCGCTAACCATTACTAATGCCAAATTTTGACTTAGTTGTAGTAGAATGCTCATAATGAAGATAAAATGAATCTACTAACTATAAAATGAACCTCATATTAAAGGTATGGAATCTAAAATGAAGTGGACTATTCCACAAACTCTTGCATTTTTACACCTTTAATTTGAAGATAAAAGGAGCTTACTAACTGGGAATCGGGGAAATCATATTAACATCAAGAGTGTTAAAAGGAATCACTTTCACACTTGCTAAAATCACATGCACTATGAAGATTAAAGGATCATGATCGATAAGCATTGTATGAATTGGATCATCAAGACCCCTTGCTAACTTCCAGTTACATGCTTTCAGTTTATTCTGGTATATATATTCTATTTTACTCATTATTGATTATAGTTATGTATGGAATGTTTTCTTACCAAAACATTGGATAAATGTGTGTTTTCATGTAATTTCTTTGAAATACGAAGTTTTCATTTTAATACTCTGATTGTGGTGATTATTTTGCAATAGGGAAAAATATTCACTCAACATTTTGGTGCTAGAAGGAGGGTCTCCTTTCATGGATTTGTGATTTATATATTTGTTTTCTAACAGTTAATGTGGGTAGTTTTATTTCCACCCTATTGTGCTTGCAGGTGCAATATTTATTCAGGTTTTATCGTGAGATATTTGTGAGAATCCTTGTACAATATTAAGTTTTCCAATCTGGACCAACCTGAGAATATTGCTACTAGGTATAAAACCATTGGGAAAACCATTTTTGAAATTCTTTCTCCCAATTCTAGGAGGCCAAGAAGCAAAACTCAATAGATCAAAATACCACCCAGCATACTTGATCTTGGGTCATCTTTATATTCAAGTACATCTAGTGGGTCTCCATCCATTATTCATCATGGAAACTACATCAAGTGTATTTGTCCCCATCACTTTGATGGTTTCTATCATTTTTGTGGGGTCATTACCATTGAATAACATGGCCCAACAACCAACTCCTTGGTATGGTGTGCAAAGCTCTCCCTTGAATATACCCGGGGATGTCCATGACATACCTAGGCATATTGAGAGGTCGCTACCAAAATTTGTACATAATGATATCATTACAACTAAGGAGCATGTCCAAATTTACAAAGACCATATGATTAGACAAGGATTTAATCATGAAGATGTCGCTTGTCAAATTTTTCCTAATAATTTTGACCAAATGGCTCATGAGTGGTATAGGAATATTTTCGTAGGGTCCATCACTTATTGGGCCTAGCTAGAGGTAGCCTTTTTCAATCATTCTAGGTCTTTTTTAGATCCTACTATCATATACAACCAATTTATATCCTTCAAAGGATTTTTGAATGAGCCAATTAGGATGTTCAATGTAAGGTTCCAAAAGCTTTATGTGAAGGTAACTCATCACTTTACAATAGATGTCATTGTGGCTTTGCAATTATACTTTGCATCTCTAGATCCCATGATGACCATGTTTTCTAGGAGAAACCCTCGGGTCACAACACTTGCCCTAGATTATGCAACAACCATGACCATTGAGAAAAAAGTGGCATCGCAAGGAGGGGGAATACCCCAATTTCCAATGATGGAACAATATGGCCCTTATAGTCAGTTTGTCATGATGAATCAAATAATGACATCACAAATTCCAATGATGAACACATTACCCTATCATCAACCATACCCAATCATGCATGTGATTCTGTCCTTTTCCACTTATTCTAACACAACCATTCACATATCCCACCAATGATGGTAAAAAAATAGATAGCATTACTAGGATTTGAGGTGATCAACACTCAAGCCTTGATAGCCTATCCTATGGTTACACCTCTTCAAAGCAAGAATTCTTGGTGGAACCAAAATTCTCAAAATCAAACTATCATGACTAGTCAAGAGGTTGCCAACATAGGAAATGCTAGTGGATCTAGCACAATGATGCCCCAATCGCAAGGATCTAATTCTAAATTGGAATAATTAAAGAGAATAACTATTAAACAAGGCAATGAATTAGTCTGCTTAATGAAACAAGTTTCCCAAGCCTTGATACCCAATAAAAATCATAACCATAGAGGAAAATGATCGTACAACACTCACCCCAATAATGGACATGTACCTAATCTTGTAGCTAATCAAGCAGATGCTTTGGAATATTATGGTGAGTTAGAGCCTTGTGATGAGGAATTACCCCATTGTTGCCAAGGTAAATAGGATGCTTTGGTGACTAAATTTATTCACTATCAAGAGAATAAGGAAATGGAGGATGACATTAAGGTCTTAGGAGAAGCTTTGGAAGTCCAAACCATTAAACATTTTGGGAAGGAAATCATGGGTATTACACAAGAATTTCTAAGGATCCCAAAACTTCCTTGACTCCTCCAAATAACCCCTTACTTCCTCATTATGTAAAAGGTAACATTAATCCACCTCCTCGTCCAATTTTTGAAGTATCCAAACCAATACAAAAGATTCCAAATTTTGAAAAATCCACTTATGACTTAGAAGAGGATATGAAAGGGACTAAGGCTAATATCTCAATGTTCAAAGTTGGTAAAATTTTGGCTTAAGGGAAACCTTTTCTTAAGGGGTTGAACCCACCTAGTTAAATCCATGAGGTTAAAGGCACCGAGCCCCAATTAATTTTGAGAAATGAAAAACGAGAAATGTCTCATTTTCTCATAACCATTAGAATTGCAGGCAAAAACTTACATAATTGTTTGGTAGATTCAGGTGCCTCAGGTAATATCATGCCCCTTTAGATTTACCAAAAGCTAGAATTTACACTTACCACCTCTAAGAGTAAAGTTGTATAGTGTACAGATCTGTGGTGGATGTGGTTGGAATTTTAAATGATGTCCTAGTCCAGATCAATTCAAAACCAAGAGTTCAACATCATGTGGACATATTGGTACTGAATATCTCCAACAAATACGACATGGTAATGGGAATATTTTTTATTAAGAACCTAAATGGGTACATCGTTACAAATTATTTCCATATGTGGTTACCTTGGAGAGAAGTAGCAAATCAAATAAGAGTGGATAGTGATCCAGGGCTTAAATAAATGATAATAGAGTATAATAGACCCAATGAAATCTAATTTTCTAAAACTGAGTTAGAAGTTTACAATTTGGACATAGAAGAAGCTATCGAAGAACCTAAAAAATAAAACCTTTCTTATAGCACTTCGAAAGAGGATAGTTTGGTTTGGACTCTAAGATTTGATGGATCTAGGTCAAAGCAAGGTGTTGGACCTAGTATCGAACTTACATGTCTTAGTATCAAGCCAATGCTAGTTGCTTATAGACTAATATTTCTAGCCACCAATAATGTGGTAAAATATGAAGCGCTTATTTTTGGACTTCAATTAGCCCTAAGGATAAGGGTTAAATATATCAAAGTTTTGGGAGATTCAAAGTTAGTGGTTAAACAAGTGAAATGGCAATATGCATGTCGGGATAAGAGATTAGGCCTGTACAAAACTAGAGTTAAGGAGTTGGTAGATGAGTTTGATGCTTTCAATATCTCCTTATCTCTAGGAGAAACAATCAAATGGTAGATTCTTTGGCCATATCCACAAGCATACTCAAACCTATGGACCATAAGAAATGCAAGAAGTTTTCAATTGAGCTAGTGTCATGCCCCTCGATACCAGATTATGTTACTAACTTCCAAGTATTTAATAGTGACAAACACATTTTCAACTTCATCACTAATTCTGATAATTTTGAAAATCAGGTAATAGAGGAAGATAAGAGAGGACAAGAAAAAGCAGATGTGGAAAGTGAAACAACCCAAATGATGAAAAAAATACCAAATGATTTGGTTTCACTAGAAAAGATATTTGATGTAGGATATCAAGCAAAAAGAGGAAAAAAGGTACCATCCCCTAAAGAAGCATGTGATATAATAAATTTAGGGAATGCAACAAATCCACGAGAGGTATTCATTTCTAAGTCATGTACAAGAAAATAAAAGGAGTTTATCACTCATGCATTAAAGGAATATGTGGATTGCATAACATAGAGTTATAAGTATTTGAAAACCCCTTATCAAAGTGTGATAATGCATACAATTCTATTGAAACCAGAATCCAAGCCTTTCATACAGAGAAAATATCTTTCAACCCATTATTAGAGCCCTTAATAGAGAAAGAAGTGAAAAATTTGCTAGAAGCAAAAATTATCTTTCCTATTAGGCATTTTACATGAGTTGCCAACCTTGTCCTAGTAATAAATAAGAGTGGAGAGATAAGGTTGTGTATAGACTTTAGGAATTTGAACAAGGCTTGCCAAAAGGATAATTACCCATTGCCTACTATCGATGAGATTCTTCAAAATATTAATAATTCATAAATGATGTTATTCCTAGATGGTTATTCAGGATATAATAATATTCTTATTCATCCAAATGACATAATTAATACAACCTTCACAATGAAATGGGGTACATTCATGTATAGAAGTATGTCATTCGTATTATTTAATGTGGGTGCCACCTTCCAACAAGCCATTGATTTTGCGTTCAAAGGGCTTATTGGTAAGTGTATCATTGTTTAAATAGATGGCACTCCTATTTTTCTAAGAAAAGAGAAAATCATGTCAGGGATTAGAGGAAAGTACTCCAGAGATGTAGGGAACATGAGATCTCCCTTAATCCAAAAAAATGCGTCTTTGGGGTAACGGAAGGTACGATATTGGTCCATATAATTTTGAAGGATGGGATTGTTATTTATCCAAAAAGAATAGCCACTATACTAGTCATTCCTCCACCCAATAGCAAGAAAAACTTCAGATCCTTCTTCAGTAAAATCAACTTTTTAAGGAAGTTTATTTTAGGATTTTCTGAGATTGCTAAGCCTTTGAATGACATGTTAAAAAAGGATGTTCAGATCAAATAGACAAATGAAAATAGGTATGCTTTCAAGAGCATCAAGGATGCTATCCCTAGAGCCCCTGTTTTAATTAGTCCAGATTATGCTAAACCTTTTTATATCTATATATTTTCTTTAGATCATTATTTTGCAAGTTTCCTAATACAAAAGAGCAAGGGTAAAATTAAAAATCCCATTGCTTTCTTGAGTTCTCTTTGAAGGATGTAAACTTAAGATATTCCATATTAGATAAACAAATGTATGCATTGTTCAAGACCATCAATAAATTCAGGCATTACATAGTCCATAGTAGGATTTTTTTTTGTGGTTCCTAATTCTACCATTAAGTTTAAGTTTGTGTAAAATGAGCTAGGTGAAACAAGAGGAAAATGGATTTCAACCCTCTAAGAGTTTGATCTGGAAATCCAACCCATGAAAATAGTTTATGGATAAAGTTTGGTTAAGTCAATTGCAGAAATCGAACCATTGATCTCATGCCAACATTACAATATAGAAGACATAACTAAAGATGATTGGTATGTCAGTATAGTGTATTTCCTATTGAATGGTAAGTGCCCATCACATTTAAATTCTATTCAATGTAGAGCTTTGCATTTAAAATCTGCAAACTTTCTAGTTAATTTTTGTGTTTTATACAGGATAAACCACAAAGATATTTATCTTTGTTGTGTTAATCAATAAGAGGTGACCCAAGTACTTAAGGACTTCCATGGTAATTATGGAACTAAACACGAGTCAACCAATGCAACAATACATCAAATTCTTAGGGTAGGGTTCTATTGGATCTATTTTTTCAAATATGCACATGCTCATGTGAGATCCTACCACACATGTCAAGTGGCAGCCAACAGAGAAAGAAATGTTGCAATGCCATTATAGTCTATGGTAGAGGCCAGGCATTTTGCACAATGGGGATTATATTTTGTTGGGATCATCAATATTAACTCATTTGATTCTTATAAATATATCCTTACTGCCATGGATTACCACACAAGATGGACCAAAGCCATTCCTACTAAGCACGCTACCTCAGAGGTTGTTATTAAGTTTTTAGAGGATAATATTGTGACTCGGTTTGGAATATCCAATGTGATTGTAAGTGATAAGAGATCTGCTCTTTATTCTTTTGAATTTACAACTTGGGCATATGATAATATGGTAAGCTTGAAATTTTCCTCAAATTATTATCCACAAGGTAACGGTTTAGCGGAATCCTCTAAAAAAATTTTGCTATGTGTAATAAAAAAACTACTTGAAAAAAATCCTAGGGATTGGCATAGCAACCTAAAATTAGGATTAGAACAAAAGAATCAATAAGAGCATATTTGTATCACTCATTTTATGGACAAGATCCTATTTTTCCCATAAATTTAAGATTACAAAAATTGCATTTTATGAAGGAATATATTGGAACTAATGATAAACTTGAAACTAGATTGACAGATTTAATGTATCTGGATGAGAAAAGAGATGAGGCTATGCTTAATTTCAGAAAACATCAAGATGTAGTAAAAATATGATTTGATAAAAGGTCTAAAATGAATATATTTAAAGTTTCAGACCTAATATTATTGTGGTATAAAAGGCATGAAAAGAAAGAAGATCATGAAAAATTTGATTGTTGTGGTTGGGCCCGTACCAAGTGTCTGAAATCCTAGGTGAGAACATTTTTAGACTAAAAACCTTGGATGGGAAATATTTGGCTTTACCCATTAATGGTATGCATTTGAAGAACTATTTCTAGGCTTGAAAGGGGTAGAGTCCTGTATTATATGTAAATGCATTCATACGTTCATGTTTTCAAGTTTGATTGTATGTTTTGTATTCATTCACTTTCAAGAATTCATTGTTTTTTAGTGTTATGTATATAGGTTGGTGTTTTGGTGTTTATTTGGTTTTGACTTTGTGTGTGTGTGTTGTTTTCCATTGCCAGTTCTTGTTAAGAGTGTGGTCTATTCATTTTGTGTTGTGAGTTATTCCCAGGTTTTGGGGTAAGAGTTTGCATTCGCTAACTTTTGATCTCTAGCATGTGTTGCTTTGCCTTTGTTTAGTAGGTTGGAGTACATTAGCTGAAAATTGGTGTCTTTTGTCAAAAAAAAGAGGGTGACCTTGTGGGTGGTGTTTCTTTTCTTAGTAGGTTGGAGTACCTGATCTGAAAATTGATGAACCCAAGAAAAGGGAGATGAGTTATTTGGTGATCATGCTCATATTTTGGGGACCAAAATGGAGGAAAGTGGAACGATAAAAAATTATCCAAAGCTCCACATGGGATTCTCTCACATTAAATAGTGTTTTTGGAAGTAAGAAGGATGAAGTTGTCTTTATTTGCAACCATAGGCAAAAATCTAAAATTCTTCACTTGTAGGCCACCCTTACCCGAGTGATGCTTGGAGCTTTGCAAGGTTTATCTTTTGGAAAGAAAAAATGTTATATATGTAAATAAAAAATTTAAAAATAGAGAGAGAGAGAGAGAATGAGCATTGGAAAGCTTGATCAAATTAGTTACAATATCTGGATAAACTCTACTAGTGATATGGAAACCTAACCGGCAGTAGGGCTCTATCTAGATATAGTTAGAGTAAAATGAAAGGCTTTGCAGTTGAGCAAACATAGGGGTGAGTTAGACAAACTTTACTGGGGATATAGATGTCTGACTAGTAGTGGGGCTCTGTCTATAGTCATTTAGTTATGAGCAATACTTTATAGCCTAATGCAGAAAGAGATGATGGAATCTCGAGTATTTTTAGAAATATGGGAAATGAATCACGTTTGCACACACTAAGTAAATACAGATGGATTAGATATTTCTATGCTGAATTTGTTTCCCCCATATTCTCGAGATATTGCTAAATTATTGTGTCTTGTTGATCATTCGTGTTTTCATTTCAGGTTGGGTTCTTACCGAAATGCTCGGGAGCATTTTCCAACAAAGTCACCATTTTTTGTGGTTGGTCCACAACTAGCCCCAAAATTGGGGACCCACCTTTAAATTTTGGTTGTGGGAGGATTTGGCACCCTTATAATGAGAATTTTAAGTAGGTCCCTCCTCTTAAATTTGCTTCGGAGTCTCTAGGGTCACATCATAGTCTTGTGGGGTGCTAAGTATCCTTGTGGCTTTCATTTTTGTAGCTTTCACATTTTAGTTTTGGATTGGGTTTGTCGTTTAATTGTTGGTCTAAGTGTGGTTTTATTGTTCCTTTTAGTTTGATATTGGTTGATTTTTTTTTTAAGTTTGTTTTAGCTTCAATACCTAGGTTAGGTGTAAATTTTGTTAAATGTTTAGTCTAGTGTTTTCATTGTTATCTTGTTGTGTTTAATGGCTAATCATTTAATATTTAAAAAAAATGAAAAAAAATATAATATAATTAAATGTTATTATATGCATATATGTTATATATATATATATATATATATATGTATATAACAATAAAAAGTAATAATATAGATGTGCCTATTATACATCCTTATATGTATATACTAATATAATATAATATATAATATATAATATATAATATATAATATATATATATATATATATTAATAAATAAATAAATAAATAACTTTTGAAATCTCTTTATACATATGCATAGCCTTGGTTCTGGTTATTTATATACATAAATAACTAGAATCCAAGGCTCATTCGTGTTTCGTTTTAATTTCTTTAAGTTTGATATTGAGGTTTCAATGTTCATCTATTCTAACTTATGTTTATATTATGCTAGTACATCTCTGTGAACGTGACACTTGTATAACTTAGAGTGCTACGTCGTGAATCTACCGGGTGACATATTGGTGTGCGAAGATGGGTTCCACTGGGTTTAGTCGATGGTCCAAGTGGCTTCGAAGACATTACACCCGTTAAGCCTATGACATCGCAAAAAAATGCCTAACATGGGAGTAAAAGATGACATGATAGTCATACCACGAGAGAGCGCATATTATCAAAGGAAATTCTAGTGATGATCGGTTCAAAAAGGTGTCAAGCTGAAGATAGGGGAACACAATTGTGATCATGATGAGCCTAGAGCTAGGATTTAAGGGCCTCTGTTGGGATGTCAATGATGATATGGTTTGCCAATGTGGTAATAGTGCAAGGTTTTGGAATAGAAGGTAGCCACTAGTGGGAGCTCGAACAACGTGGCACTGGCTGCTAGTGAATAAGCGCCACAGAATGGACGCAGGTGAAGTAGGAATAGGGATAGTAGTTATCCCAATGTAGTGATCAACCCCACATGATGTAGACAATTTGGTCCCACGTGATGATAGTTAGCCACACAGAAGGCACCACGATGGCAATCTAAGAGGCCTGAAGGGTCATGATGCATATGTCGAGCATTGGGTGAATAAAAAAAAGTAGCGTAGGTCTTTATCAATGAGAAGTGAGGCAAACAATCAGATGACATTGTATAGATTCCAACATGGGGCAAATGCAAGCAGTGTCGATGGAAAGCCTCCCGTTAAAAAATATAAATCCCTCCTTTTTTGATGTGGCATGCAGTTTGTACATGGTGATAGCAAGGGAAAACCTAATGCACAAAAATTGAGTCCATAGAGATCAGACATGGCTGGAGGAAATGCCTGGCCATATGACATGATGATGGGGACTAAAAGAGGTAGCATAGAATAGATTCAAAATTTGTTGATGATTGATTGGGCATTCATGACGAGTACATGGGGTAGGTTGGAAATATAGTAGTTAGCACACAGCAAAGACCAGGCGAAGGTTGTCATCAGTGGTGTTGGCATAAATGGACCAGGTGGACGTTTGGATATATACCAAGGGGTTTGCACTAAGGCAATCATCAGAGTGCATAATAATGGAGATGACAAGGAATGCGGTCATAGTATAGCAGAGAACATCATTATCCTACCCAAATTGAAACCTTAAAGAAACCCTAAAGCCTAAAATTGTTTTGAATATTGGGTTCTTAAAACTCATTTTGAGGGACATTTCTTTTGGTTACGAAAGGCATCGAGGTTGGTTATGCATTGTAGATGAATGTTCATCATAGGGAATGGATGGCACAGATTGAAACGTCATCGAGGACATTGAGGCCGAGGTCAAAGTAAAGTAGAGAAGTCATATTGTGGCTACAGAGTTGTCTAGCAAACATCGAAATGCCGAGGTCAAAGTAAAGTAGAGAAGTCATATTGTGTCTACAGAGGTGTCTAGCAAACATCGAAAGGTGTAGGAACATGGCAGCCATGGCTGCATGGGAGGCATAATGTGAAATGTTTTTTTTGTTTATATATCTTATGGTAATCAAGGGTTAAAGAGTATTATTTTGTTTTATTATATATTATGATGCGGGAGTTATAAGTATAAGGATATGATTTATGGAAGTTTAAACCTTCCTTTTATATATATACCATATGGTATAGGGAGATATAAGAGGTAAATGGATAATAAAATAAAAAGCAAATATTTTGGTTAGGTTCTATGGTATAAGGGTGGTTTAATTTTTTTATCATATATTATGAAGGAGATATAAGGAGAATGAAGGGATTGAAGGTTTCGATAAAAAAAAGGGGAAGATCAATTTTTTATTTATTTTTTAATGATGTTAAAATGGGTTATAGAAGGAAACGAAATGATGTGCATTTCATTATTTTGTTGATTTTAATTTATTTTAAAATCATAAAAAGGAGGAAGTTGAAACGAATAGGTTTTCTAAAACCTTAAATACAAAAAGACGTCATTGTACAAGGGCTAGAAATTTTTGTAAACAAGCTTATTTTGAAGAATCAAATGCTTCCATTTTGGCAAGAACAAACCATGTGAGCAAAAAAAAAAGGATATTGTATCTAATACTAATGAATTTATGTTTTATCTTTATTGCATTTTATTTTAATTTGTATCTATGTGTTTATGTCATTAAAGGGTTACACTAGGTGAATGTTGAATAAAATGCAAATGTACTCTTGTAGCATCCTAAAATTGGTGCAGTAAAACTTAGTAAATAATTAAAATTACCTTAGTAATAATTCAAATTCAAATTTCAACCCCAAAACCGCTCCCAAACCGCCTGCTACCCGTTTCCTTGTTTTTCGTGCCATTTTTAGAGTTTTGTTTCATCCGTTGGATGATATCGTCTTCGATCAGACGATATCGCCTCAGATCGGACGATTTCGTCTGGAGCAGAATGTCCAGATGATTTCATTCCAAAACTAATTTTTCATAATTAGCTTCTGTTTCAATAGCTTCTCTAACTCGGGCAAAGACACGTCTGCACCGTTAGAGTCTCCCCTCGTTGGATATCTCCCAAAATGGGATGATCTCCAACCTCCCAACCTCTTTCCTATGCCTATTTAATCTTAGACCCTCCCCTTGACATTCCCCTAGCTGAATTTTTTTGTACTTTAAGTTTTACATGCTTCAGGATATCCTAGATTATTGTTTGCCTTTGTCCCTTTTTGAATTTTCTTGCAGGAACTTTGTTATTCTTCAGTCGGAGCAAATCTCAGATCGTCACAGATGATCCTGTCCAATTCGAGATGATTTTGTACCAATCCGAGACGATTTCGACTGTAGTCAACATTGGGGGCAATCAGTGCCCAAAGTTTGTGTTTCTTTACTCTTTTTTGTTGTTTTGCTTTGCATTAGTTAAGCTTATTACTGCTTTGCATCTTGGAGTTCACCTCATGTAGCCTAGATGCATAATAAAGTCAAATTTAGTCATTAAAACCATGCATTTTACTTAATTTTTTATCTAAAGTTGTCATTCTAAAATTCATACTTTCATTTCTATCACTTTCCCTTGCTTATGCAATTGTATTTTTTGTTCTTGGTATCCATTTCTATAATTGCAAGTCTCCGACGAATTCGTTAGATCTCAGACGATCCTATCAGATCGGAGACGATCCTATCAAATTCCAGACAATCTAGACTGCTTCAAAAATTAGAATCTCCATTAGACATCCGGGATCAGGTATGGCTTTTCTAATCTAGTATATTTCCTATATTTTATGTTTAATTCTATTTTTTGTATTCATATAATCAACATTTCATATAGCTTAGCTTAGATTCATTTGGCCAAACCTAGGACTTGGATGTTTAAAGCTAAAATTGAACACATTAAACTCATTCCCAACCTAGGCATGGAAACTGCCACTAAACGTTTCCTGGTGAACCCCACCATCCATCGAAAAATCACCTTAATACCCCTCCCCCGAGAGGCGGGACCTTCAAAGGGCCTCTCAGTCCGAGGTATCGTCCCATCCTTTTCCCATCCTCCTTCCGGGCACGGATCCTTTAGCCTGAAGGTAAGGATGCAAAAAATTTGGAGCGATACATTTTGGTGAACCCGATGTGAAACTAAAACCTTTTGAAAACAAAAAAAAAAACAAAAACAAAAAATATAGATGCATTTAAAATCATTAGAAAACTACTAAGTTGCATATCATGTCTAGATGGTAGCTCCTAAGAAAAGACTAGCAGTCACTATAAATGTTGCAAATCAATTAATAGCCATAGAAGTTAATTATGTGCTTAGTGTGCCTGAAATAGATAGAAACCAACTTCTGTGGAAAGAACTTGATAGGAGGCTAGGTGTCATTTCATCTAAATCAACCGAACTTAGACAAATCAAGAGGTTTGCCCTAGATAGGATCCTGGATCCTCATCAACTCATTTTTTATCATGAACTTCAGAGAGCTTGCCATAGGTGGTTAGCTTATAGGAGAGCTCTTGTGTCTTCAGAATTGTTCACCTTCGAGGAATACCTCGAGAACGTAGCTATTATACACCAATTCCTAGGTCATGTAGAAGATCAAGAGGTCATTCTTATGGATAGGGAAATATGGAATAGAGTTCCTAGGGATGTGTTATATAGAGAGTATTGCCACAAACTTTATTTCTACCAACCAGAATCTGAGACAGATAATATCACTATAGCACTTTTTGTCAAATTCTTGAAAGAAAATTTTCAATTTGAAGAACACTTCATGACTCCTGAAGAACTCGAGCCCATTAATGATATTTATAAATTGTTTATAGAAAACTAGATCATTGCTTTCATTATTATTATTTCTTGCATTTAGTGTGTTGTTTGTTATCTTTATAATATTGTTACAAAAACAAGAAAAACCAAAACATAAAAAAACCAAAAACATTTTATTTCAAATACTATAGTAGGTATATAATTAAAATATATACCTCTTAAGCTTGTTGCATATATATATATATATATATATATATATATATATATATATATATATAGTATATATATATTTTTTGAAATCTAAATTTAACCACAATGCCTAAACTTAGGAGTGGTAAACAAACTGAAGAAGAAGGAGAAGATTGGTTAGGAGACAAAACAAAAAACCCAAATGTCCTTCCTGAGGAATCAATTCCGGAAGGAGAAACTCTAGAACAACCAGAAGATGACCTAGCTGAAGAAAATGAACAACAAGAAAATCTTAAAGAGGAAGGATCCTCATCCCCTAGAATAGCTCTAGATGGAACTATTGCTTTTGATAATTTAGATCATTTCTAGAAATTTTTCAATAATAACATTGGTGCTCTTAATATGGCAGTTCATATTGATAGAGGGCAAATTAGTGACACTCAAGCAACCATGGAACATATGTTTGACATACACACTAATCCCTTGTCTTTCATTGATCAAGAAAGTGATAAAGTTGGACCATCCAATAGAGATATGGTCACTATGATTCAGAACATGCCAAAACAATAGGTTACCCAACCCCCTAAGGAACCTTTTATTGAGCCTAAAATCATTCCCACACAAAAGAAACCTTCCTTCACTGCTTTACTTCGCCAAACTATTGATCAATATGCTTCAAGTAGACAAAAACCTAAAATGAAGCCAAACACCAATTTTCAACAATCGGGCATACAACATAATACAACTTCAAAATTTCTTCATAACACCCTTCCTACCAACAATTTATACAATAGCAATATCGCATCTAATCTCCATGTCCCTCCATCATATGCTCACAAATCCCATATTAATGCCCTATCGAATCAATATGGTGGGAAAACCAGTAATCTGGAAGCCATGGTGAAATAGTTAGCTTCGCACATGGACCAGATAGATCCCTACCGTCCCTCGTACAATTATCGAGAGATATGTAGTCAACCTCTGGATCCCATAGTTGTAGCACAACCATACCCTAAACACTTTCCCATGCCCGTCCTGCCTATATATAAAGGAACTGAAGATCCCATAGAGCATCTTCGCATGTTTAGGATAGCATGTCATGATATATCACATGATGACTTGCTATTACTAAAAATGTTCCCGAAAAGCTTAGGAGGAATGGCATTAGAGTGGTACTATCAATTGCCCACTCATTCTTTGAGAAATTTTGAAGAAACAACTGAATCTTTTGTCCATCAATTTAGTGCCTACATCGAGAGGCATGTCACCATTAAAGATTTGTACAACTTAAAACAAGACAAAGATGAATGTTTTGCTGATTTCTTAGCTAGATGGAGGCAGTTGATAGGAAAATTGCACTTTGTGCTACCTTATAGGGAAATTTTGGACATTTTTATTAATAATTTACAAGAACAAATATCTTATGAGTTATCAACTGCCACCTTAACTACCTTTGATCAAGCTATAGACTTAGCTCGAAGGGTAGAAGATGCTCTCATTAGAAGAGGTCAGCTCAAAAAGAAAGATGATGAGAAAACATCTAGAAATCAATATAAAAACAAACAAGTTGTAGGTGACGGAGTCACTGATAGTAGAAACGTTGCTAATATCAATACAACGAAGACAACAAAAAAATTTATATTAAAACCTCCTGATAAACCTCCTCGAGAATTTACTAGATTGAATCAACCTTTATCAACCATTCTTCCTCAATTATTAGCATGAGGCTTGATTCAATTACCAGCTATCTGGGAACCTGATCCAACTATACCCGGATACAGAGCTGATTTACATTGTGATTTTCATAGAGGACCTGGACATGCTACAAACTCTTGTAAAATATTGAAACATAAAATACAAGATCTGATTGATAATAATGAAATGGAGGTGCAAGCCTTCCAACCTAAACAAAATGCTCCTAATAATTCTCAAAAGACCATTCCTCAAAATCAGAATCAAAATGCTAATCAATCATTAGATATATTTCAACATCCTTTACCAAAACATGGTAAAGAAGTGGCCAATCAAATTGAACATCATAATTTTCCCCCTCCTACCCGATATGTAGGGACTATTAGCAGATAATTATCTATTCAGGATCCTCAAATATTTGGCACAACCTTATCCATGGTCACGACCAGACCCCTACATAATATTAAAACTCCTGATCCTAGTGATGTAGAATCGAATACTGAAAGTGAAATAGACATCACCTCAAACCAATCGAATAGTTATGAAAAAAAATCAGATCCTATTCAACCCATCATAGATGCTATGGTTCCAGAAGAACCATTTCCTAGAAGAGTTACTACTCGACCCTCTTCTAATCAATTCCTTCCTAATGAACAAGCCATAAACGCTCAACCGAGACCAGTTCAGTGTCTTCAATATAACATTGTAGGTACCATCGGAGTCATTACCAGACAACAGGCTCAAAACTCTCAACAAGATCAAACTCAGAATGATGGATCAGCTCCATTTATTTTGAAAAATCTCAATAAAGGGAATCATATGTCTAATGTTCAACCAAAACCTCCTTACAATATTAATGAACAATTATCCAATACTACAACCATAATTTCCCTTTTGGACTTGTTAAGATCTTCTCCTACCCATAGGGATGAGTTAATGCTTACATTAAGCCAAATGATGGTACCTCAAAATATTCAACCCGAAGCCATGTCCAATACTATCATCACTCGAGAAGTTGATTGTATTGACTTTCGGGATAAAGATATCCCACAACATAGTTTACATAAGGATAACCCCTTATATATTACTACTCTAATTGGAGATGTAGCTGTTAAAAGAGTCTTGATTGATAATGGTTCATCTCTAAACATTTGCACTTTTGACTTCTACCAACGATTTGGGTTTAGAAGTGATGAAATGAAGAAAACTGACATGATTATCAAAGATTTCAATGACGAGACACAAGAAACATGTGGAGTCATTACCTTACCCTTGCAAGTTGGTCCTAGAACCCTAGATACAATCATGTTTATTGTACATTGCCCCGCATCATACAATATACTTTTGGGTCACCCTTGGATCAATGCGATGCGAGCGGTTCCTTCCACTTTACATCAGTGTGTTAAATTTGAATTTAAAAATCAGTTGGTCACTATCCATGGTGACCCTAGACCCTTTGATATGTGTGCTTTGGCAGAACCTGTTGGAGTGCAATTTTGCCCTGCTCTGTCATCCACACATCCTAATGCTTATTTTTCATCTAAATGTGTGAAACACACACACATAACCTCATCTACCCCATCAACTACACCTATACATTTAACTCAACCATCTTCTGAACAAACCACACTAAAACCTCAAAAATATCTTCAATCCACAACCAATCCTTCATGTTCTATCCCTATAATTTCAAAACCTATAGACCCATTTATTGACACCTCCACATTATCAACATCTATCATACCTTCCACATCTAAAGATATAGGGAATGATCCTTCTACATCTTATGCTCTTTCTGATGAACTTTTATCGGATTTATCCACAATCTTAATATCAAAAAAAACAAATGCTTTTATGCAAGATTCAATTCTTTTAAATAACTTGCCACCATCTCCTCGTACTTTGGGCCTCCCACAACCTATGGGAAGTACTTACCAAGTCGGGAGTTGTGCTTTTATTTATAAAGGATATGATTGGGGAAGAATACCCAGGAATATCAAAACTCATCATGAGGGATATGCTCGATGTTATTTTGCTAATGAATATATTAAAGCTAAGCCCATAATGCTTAAAATGGGCTATAAAGGGAAAGGCTTGGGACCTTTCCAAAATGGTATGAAAGAACCTATTGAGGTAGAGCCATGGCCCGCCCGATGTGGTGTGGGCCTATTTCCTAGTAAGGGTCAACCCTTCCCTTTTGAAGATGATGATCAACTCATATGTTATCAAGATTATCTAGATAAACAAGATTCTTTGTGTTCTAAGAATAATCCCTTTACCTACAATATGCTATCCATAGCTTACCTTGAATTGATTTCTGAATCCGATGAGGAGTTGGAAGGAGATATTTTCCATGATATCTCCGTTGAAGAGTTGTTACACAATGGTTTTTATTTTGATGGTTCTATACCAACTATAGCCCAACTTGAGGCCACCACTCATCAAGACAAATTATCCAACTTAACCTTAAAATAATTACAAGAATTGGGCATTTCACCTGCCCCACCTAATTTTGAAAGAGATCTACACATGGAAGTAGAAAACATCATTAAAGTTAACATTGGAACTGAGGATAATCCTCACATAATCAATATTGGATCAACATTAAGTCAAGAAAAACAAGATGAATACATTGCATTCCTTAAAGAATATGAAGATGTCTTTGCTTGGACATATGAAGATATGCCAAGTCTGGACCCTTCTGTAGTCATGCATCATCTAGTAGTCCATCCGGATGCTAAACTTGTTAAACAAAAACTTAGAAAAATGCATCCCAAAGTGGCCCTGCTAGTCAAAGGGGAGTTAGAAAAACTCCTAAATGTTATTTTCATACAAGCTATTGATTATGCTGAATGGATATCGAATGTAGTTCTAGTCACCAAGAAAGAAGCTACCAAAGTTAGGGTTTGCACGGACTTTAGAGATATTAACGTTGCATGCCCTAAAGATGATTTTCCTCTTCCAAACATGGACCAAATCATTGACTTTACCGTTTGGAGTGGAATGATGTCCCTAATGGATGGATTTTTCAGCTATAATCAGATCAGGATAGCTCCTGAAGATCAGGCTAAAACAGCCTTTATTACCCCTTGGGGTACCTTTTGTTGGAAAGTGATGCCATTTGGTTTAAAGAATGCAAGCGCAACATATCAACGAGCTATGACTTATATCTTTCATGATATGATGCATGATATCCTACATGATTACGTAGATGATATTATAGCTCGCTCTATTAAAGAAGATGATCATTTAGATTATTTGAGAAAAGTATTTAATCGATTAAGAGAATACCTTATTCGATTAAATCCAACCAAATGCATATTCAGAGTTAAGTCCGATAAACTATTAGGGGTTTTAGTTTCTTTACGTGGTATCGAAATTGACCCTCTCAAGATTGTGGCTATCACTGATATGCCCGCACCTACCAATATATCTGAGTTACGAAGTTTACAAGGTAAGCTTCAAGCCATCCGTCGCTTCATCGATAAGTTGGCGAACAAAACCACTCCCTTTCTTAAGCTCCTTAAGAAGGATGTCCCTTTTAACTGGGATGACGAATGTACAAAAGCTTTTGAACTTCTCAAACAATACCTCCTTAACCCACTTGTGCTTTCACCACCTAGACCTGATCGCCCATTTCTCCTGTATATTTTAGCTTCAGATTTTGCTTTAGGAGCTATGTTAGCTCAGCTTGATGATGAGAAGAAAGAACGTGCTAATTATTACATTAGCCAAACTTTAATCAGTTATGAAACTCATTATACCTCATTAGAAAAACTATGTCTAGCAGTCGTATTTTCTATGTAGAAATTATGCCATTATATGCTTAGTCAAAAAACATGTCATTGCTAAATATGATCCCTTGCGGTATCTTATGAGTCGACCTTATTTATCGGGTCACACAACCAAGTGGGTTCTTGCTCTAAGTGAGTTTGAACTCACATTCATAGGACAAAATTTTGTTAAGGGTCAAATCATAGTAGATCAGTTAGTCGCTGCACCCTTAGAGTCTACCCATCCCCTCATCATTGAGTTTCCGATGAATGCCTTCAATTAGAGGCAGACCATGTTGAACAATGGTCCTTATACTTTGATGGAGCCCGATGCATGAGTGGGGCTGGTGCGGGTATTATTTTAATATCTCCACAAAAACACATTATACCTTTGTCTTTTAAATTAACATTTGCTTGCACCAATAATACTATCGAATATGAGGCTCTAATCCTTGGATTACGAGCTGCCTTGGCATTAAAAATCAAACATCTGCTAGTTTTTGGTGATTCTCAACTTGTCATAAATCAAATTAATGAAGTTTATCAAACTAGAGATGATAAATTGCGCCCATATAAAGCATATGTTTTGCAATTGTTATCCTTGTTTGATAAAGTTACTTTGGAAGCTATTCCGTGAACTAGCAACTGTGTGGCTGATGCTATGGTCGCAGCTGCATCTCTTCTACCCTTGGAGTTAGATGACGAATATGCCACCATCATTATTCATCGACTCCAGGAACCCGCTTCAAATAAGTCATTTTTAGAACCTTTGGATGTGTTTCTAATCAATGAAACTACTCCTGACCCTTGGTATACAGATATATTTGATTTTCTTCACAATGGGACTTTCCCTACCAATTCTAATAGAAACCAACATCGATTATTACATAGACGAGCAAGTCGATTTGTAATAATTGGCAATATTTTATATAGGAGATCTTTTGAAGGTATCCTATTGAGATGTTTGAATCTAGAAGAATCCAAATCAGCTTTAAGTGAAGTCCACGATGGCTCTTGTGGAGGACACTTCAATGGTAGTGTCATTGCTAAAAAGCTCCTTAGGATAGGCTACTTTTGGCCTACCATGGAAAATGATGCACATGAGTATGTGCGCCATTGCGACAAGTGCCAAAAACATGTTGACCTTGTCCATGCACCTGCACAAGAGCTGCAGGCTATTTCATCTCCTTGGCCCTTTTCAAAATGGGGCTTAGACATTATTGGCAAAATTAATCCTGTGTCATCTGATGGACACAAATTCATCATAACCGCCACTAAGTATTTCACGAAGTGGGTTGAAGCTATGCCTTTAGCTTCCTACACTGGAACACAAGTCTCCAAATTTATTTTTAATCAAATCATTTGTAGGTTTGAAATTCCTACAAATCTCATCTCAGACAATGGAACTTGTTTCAAAAATAAAGATGTCAAGAAATTATGCCAAAAATATAAGATTCAACATCAATGGTCCACTCCCTATTATCCTCAGGGTAATGGCCAAGCAGAAGCATCTAACAAAACCTTAATCAAAATTCTTAAAATATTGGTCAATAAATTTGGCCGCGACTGGCACATTCAATTATATCCAGCTTTGTGGGCCTATCGAACTAGTGTTCGAACTCCCACTGGAACTTCACCTTTTGTCTTGGTTTATGGCACTGAAGTCATTTTTCCTTTTGAATTAGAAGTTCCTTCTTTGGCTCTACTACTTCAAGATACTGAAGTAGGAGATGAATATCGAGCTGGCAGACTCAGTCAGCTGGAACTCCTAGATGAAAAGTGCATCAATGCTTTGGAGCATCTTTGTGCTTACCAAAACAAGCTTAAAAGATCATATGCCAAGAAAGTTCGTCATCGATCCTTTGAGGTCGGTGACCTTGTTTTAAAAGAAAATCAAAAAAATACTAATGCAACTAAAGACCTTAAAGGTAAATTTGAGCCCAACTGGCTTGGACCATATATTATCACTGCTAAATTTGAATCAAGAGCATACAAATTAGCTACCTTAGATGGTAAAGATTTAAAAGAACCTATGAATATTATGCATCTTAAGCGATATTACGCATAAAATTTGGTCATTTCATCATTTGTACATATTTTGCATGTTGTCTCATTTTAAAAATATATATATAACTCTTTAAACAAAAACAAACAAAAAAATAAAAAAAAAATAAAAATAAAAGTCAAAACAACAATATTATTGACTCTTTTCAAAACCAAAAAAATAAAGAAGAAAGAGAGAGTCAAAATCATCAAACTCCTCAAAAATATTTGTTATATATATTTCTTCTTCAAGTATTGCAGTTATATTTTCAAGTTATTTTGGATAAATTAGCATTTATTTGGAATCCCTCACTATCACAAACACAAAAATAAATATCTTGATTTTATCTCGCATGATTACTAATCTCTCTTATATCAAAGTCCACAAAATTCAATTAAATAAAGTTTGAGCACAGAGAATTGATCTTGTTATTTACTTAAACCAAGCATATCCTTTCACAATAAAATTATTATATTTGTAATGTCCATGCTATGCTACATAGTAGAAGTGGTTTCTTGAGCGAAAAGTTTCCCCTGCTATCCTATCATGCACATGGTCTAGAATCTTTGAGAATTGACAAAAGGACAAGCTCACCCCTACCCGGAATAAAAATCCCTTGCTCTACGACTAATCCGAGCAAGTATCCCTAGTATAGGAAGAAAAGAAAAGTTCAAGAAAAAGAGAAAAAGAAACAAGTTATTTCAGCATTATCTCAAATATCAAGCCAAAATACAAAAATACAAAAAAAAAAAAAGAGAAAAAGAAAAGCAAAAGCAAAGAAAAAGAAACAAACAAAAGCAAAAGCAATAAAATCCCTTTCCCTACCCATTGAAAAGAAAAGAAGGGTTGATGAGCTTGAATCCCTGGAATTCTCAATTATTCAAAAATTGTGAGGTAAGCCCCATAACAGGTGGTTTGTGCCCAACCCGCTTGGCCTTGGGTAACTCCTAGCGTGGTGATATGTCTGTCACATTAGCAACCTTCTTTTGTATAGGCCTATGTCTATTTATGGATTAGCTAGCTCTTGATAACCCAACCTACATAGTAGTCTGGTATGGTTATATGCATCTAAATCATGGTTAACGAACACTTATTTGGTTAATTCAAATCACTTGTATCATAGTATCTTGCTCAAACTTGGTAAATGAACAATGCAATTGCACACACATTTTGTCTTTGAGAGATTTTGTGTATCATTATGATAAATCAAGATTGGTAATGAACTCACCTATGCACATAGGATTCCTTATAAATCTAACTTTTGTCTTTAAGATACTTTGAAATATTTTTGCAAATTGTTTGGAATAAATTCATTTTCTTCTTTGAAGAACAGTTGTTTAGTATAAAGACAACTATATGCATTATCAAAAATCAAAATCATTTTCAAAACATGCAATAAAGTTACATTTATATATAACTTTTGACTTTCGTGACGATGGTATAGTTCCAAAACCAAAATTGGAATTTTATGCCTAGCGCAAGTCCTCATCTTCATATTTTTTGACTATTTTCAAAAATTAAAAAAATCAACCATGCAATAAAACTATTATATTATTTTCTTCTTTGAATTTTGCGATGATGGTATAAGTCTATACCTAAATATTCTATGCCTAGCACAAACCATTGTACCAATTTTATTTTCCATTTATTATCATAAAAACATACGACTTAAATCATTATGTTACAAAATTATGCTTTAAAACAAAACAAACACTTACTCTATTTTCATGTCATTATGTCAAACTTCAATTTTGCAATGATGGTATAATTCCTAGGGAATTATCCAAAAAATTTATCACACTTAGGAATTTATGCCTAGCAAAAGTCATTTTAAAATATTTCATGCATAATATTTTCATGGAAATCTGAAAATAAATCATCATCATCATCATCATTTGCATCATCACAACAATGTCTTAAGACAGTCTCTTAAGCACTCTTTTACTTTTAACAATATTTCTATACTGGGATTAGCTTGACGACCAAGTGAGCGACGACTCCATGAAATGGTCTATAATAGCGACAATGTCCTTTGAAATTATTGTTAGAAGTCCCTTTTCTTTTTTATCAAATCACATCACAAACAACCAATTTGTTTACATCAGATTATTTCATTTAAAAATTTTAAAAGCATGACATTCAAACCATAATATTTCCAAACGACATAATTACATGAATCATCAAATCAATCACACCACAACATTAAAGCATCATACAAACACATAAGACACAAGTCATATCATCAAAAAAATCATATATATATCAACAAAATTATGTACATCATATCAACCATTTTTGTTTTCTAAGCTCTAAAACAGAAAATAATGAACAATAAAAATGAATTAGGGTTTTTCCCTATTTTTCTTAATTTTATTCAAAAACAATTAAAAACATTTTTAAAAATTTTGCTTTTCCGCGTTTTTACCTCAAACGTTCGATTTGGGTAAAAACACAGAGGGGGCACCATAGTAAGTTGTCATACGATTTGACCTAGAATCATTGCCTAAAAATGGGAATAATTTTTGCTTTCTCATAAATCGAGAAGAACTCATCTTTAACGCATTTTCTTTGAAAAATTCGCTAAAGAGGGGGCAAAATGTAGCACCCTAAAATTGGCACAGTAAAACTTAGTAAATAATTAAAATTACCTTAGTAATAATTCAAATTCAAATTTCAACCCCAAAACCGCTCCCAAACCGCCTGCTACCCATTTCCTTGTTTTTCGTGCCATTTTTAGAGTTTGTTTCATCTATTGGACGATATCGTCTCCGATCAGATGATATCGCCTTAGATCAGATGATTTCGTCTGGAGCAGAACGTCCAGACGATTTTGTCCCAAAACTGATTTTTCATAATTAGCTTATGTTTCAACAGCTTCTCTAACTCGGGCAGAGATGCGTCTGCACCGTTAGAGTCTCCCCCAATTGGAGATCTCCCAAAATGGGATGATCTCCAACCTCCCAACCTCTTTCCTATGCCTATTTAATCTTAGGCCCTCCCCTTGACATTCCCCTGGCTGAATTTTTTTGTACTTTAAGTTTTACATGCTTCAGGATATCCTAGATTATTGTTCGCCTTTGTCCCTTTTTGAATTTTCTTGAAGGAAATTTGTTATTCTTCAGCCGGAGCAAAGCTCAGATCGTCGTAGACGATCCTGTCCAATTCGAGACGATTTCATACCAATCCGAGACGATTTCGACTGCAGTCAACATTGGGGGCAATTAGTGCCCAAAGTTTGCATTTCTTTACTCTTTTTTGTTGTTTTGCTTTGCATTAGTTAATCTTATTATTGCTTTGCATCTTGGAGTTCACCTCATGTAGCCTAGATGCATAATAAAGTCAAAGTTAGTCATTAAAACCATGCATTTTACTTAATTTGTTATCTAAAGTTGTCATTCTAGCATTCATACTTTCATTTCTATCATTTTCCCTTGCTTTTGCAATTGTATTTTTTGTTCTTGGTATCCATTTCTACAATTGCAGGTCTCCGACGAATTCGTCTGACAAATTCGTTAGATCTCAGATGATCCTGTCAGATCAGAGACGATCCTATCAAATTCTAGATGATCTGGACTGCTTCAAAAATTAGAATCTCCATCAGACATCCGGATTAGGTATGGCTCTTTAATCTAGCTTATTCTCTCTATTTTCTATTCAAATCTATTTTTTGTATTCATATAATCAGCATTTCATATAGCTTAGCTTAGATTCATTTGGCCAAACCTAGGACTTGGATGTTTAAAGCTAAAATTGAACACATTAAACTCATTCCCAACCTAGGCATGGAAACTACCACTAAACGTTTCCTGGTGAACCCCACCATCCGTCAAAAAATCACCTTAATACCCCTCCCCCGAGAGGCGGGACCTTCAAAGGGCCTCTCAGTCCGAGGTACCGTCCCATCCTTTTCCCATCCTCCTTCCGGGCACGGATCCTTTAGCCTGAAGGTAAGGATGCAAAAAATTTGGAGCGATACAACTCTATTCTTGGAGTCTCGCACTTGATCTAACTTGAGTGTGTTTCCTGTAGGTCCTTTAGATCAAGTTGTCTCTAGATTTGTCTCATAACTTGGGGTTTTGCAGGGAGGGGATTGTGACACCAAAATTTGATGTCATTTTGTTGTTTTCTAGCAGTTTTGTAAATATTTTTGTTGTTTTATTTTTTGCAATTAGTTTAATTCATTTTCACTTCAACTTATTATTTTTTTGATTCTGGTCAATTCCATAATTTTTATTTTTAGTTTTTTCTCTTTTTATTCTAGTCATTTCTAGAAATTTTGCACATAGTTTAGTTTTCATTCTGGTCATTTCCAGAATTTCTGCATTTATTTTCTTTCCATTCTTGTCATTTTTAAAATTTTAGCATCTAATTTAAGTGTATTTATTTTCTTTCCATTCTGGTCATTTCCAAAATTTTAGCATCTTATTTAAGTCTTTTATTCTAGTCCATTTTTCAGAATTTCATTTTGCATTTCTTTGCTTTTA
The DNA here is from genome assembly GCA_028583015.1 of Wollemia nobilis. Classification (NCBI taxonomy): domain Eukaryota; kingdom Viridiplantae; phylum Streptophyta; class Pinopsida; order Araucariales; family Araucariaceae; genus Wollemia; species Wollemia nobilis. Next base: position 1,830,239 of record JAQPPZ010017244.1, read on the forward strand.
CTTCCATTCTAATCCTCATCCAGAATTTTTGCACCTCCAAATTGTACTAAGTTAATTTTCAAGATAAAATCAATCTTAGGATGGGGGTTACTAACACCAAATTGACATTAATGGTAGATAAAGTAAATGAACACTAACATGCTAACTCGCTAACCATTTCAACCACCAAATTTTGACTTAGTTGTAGTAGAAAGCTCATAATGAAGATAAAATAAGTCTATTAACTATAAAATGAACCTCTTGTTAAAGGTATGGAACTATAAAATGAAGTGGACTATTCCACAAACTCTCACATTTTTACACCTTTTATTTGAATATAAAAGGATCTTAGTAACTAGGATTCAGGGAAATCATATTAACATCAAGAGTTCTAAAAGGAATAACTTTCACACTTGCTAAAATCACATGCATTATGAGGATTAAAGGATCATGATCGATAAGCATTGTATGAATTGGATCATCAAGGCCTCTTGTTAATTGCCACTTGCATGCTTTGATTTTATTCTGGTATATCTATATTTTTTTACTCATTATTGATTATAGGTATGTATGGAATTTTTGCTTACTAGAACCTTAGAGAAATGTGTATTTTCATCTAATTAATTTGCAAGAGGGAGTTTTCAATTTATTACTTTTATTGTGGTGATTATTTTGCAATAGGGAAAAATATTCACTCAACAAGGAGGAAGTTCATCACTATGGTTCCTCATCTACGATCATTTTATCTCCATGTGCATTTAATGAAAGAGGTAAAGTCCTCTATAAATACTATTGAATTCTCATTGTAATTATAGGTTAGATACTTTGCAAGAAAACTCTCTAAGTTCTTTGTATCAATTGAAGACACTAGGCTTTTAAATTGGCAAGTGATGTTGTGTGCAATTTCCTTCTATATTCGTGTACTTCTGTTTTACATTCATGTTCCTTATTTTTTGTTAGATTTGAATTCTGCATCTGAATTTAAATGTTTCTAATGAGGGAATGAGTACTGGAGTGTTATTTTAAAGGTTATTCCTACAAGTTTATAATTAAATTCTGCTAGTTTATTTTGTTATATGTTATTTCATGCTTGGGTGAATTTCTTGTTGTTACTCTACTACAAATTCTATGCTTTCAACCTGTGGCCATATTTCCCATTTCTTTTCACATTTTCTAATTTCTTTCCTATAACTCTAGTCTTTAACCAATGTAGAATTTAGTTTGGGAGCCAACCCTCTCTGGAGATTGGCATGGAGGACATTCCTTTCTTTTAGCCTTTCAATTTTGGCCATGTTTAGGGTGCACAAATAAAGTTTTGTTAATTAGACAAATATTTGACTAATAGTTTTTAGTACACTCGGTGGGACTCCAAAAGTTCCACTTTTGATAGTATTAAGGTCTGATATTCACCTTCGTGTTGAACATTTAGAGCATCTAGTGACTCAATTATACCCATAAATCTCCAAATGTGAAAATAGCGAAAGTTGTGTCTCATGAATACAATATCAAAGGTCAAAAATCTAGATCACAAAATTGAGTTCTATGAACTTGAAATTCAAAGGCTAGAGGAACATCCTCAATTATCCACTTTGCAGCGTACATATTCATTACCTCATATATCTCATATATCATATGCCACATGATCATGACTAGCTGGTGTATTTTTTGCTCTCATAAGTCCAGTTAGTACTGCCACTAGCGTTCCTCAAGATTCATCCCATGTACCAGTCCACATAGCTTAGAACCCACCACTATAGTAGCCAAAACCACCAAGGTAGTTCCCAACATGAAATAGCTCAGGGGCCTTAAATTTACAAGCACAAAATCTAGTTCTCCAAGCAGCTTTGAAGGCTTTGTAGACCTATGATGGTACTAGTAACATGACCTATAAACACATTCAGGATGTATCTTCTTTTGCTATGATCCATGGGATAACGAATGAATATGTGATGGTAAAGCTATCGATATGGTCGTTGAGAGGGAAGTTGTATTGCTACCGATCATTGCAACCTGGAACTATTACCTCATGGGATTAGTTGGTGGAATTTTTGATAAAACCTTTTCATGAACAAGTTGATCCATACTCCTTGTTGCATAAGTTTATGATGATTCAAAGACATCCATAGGAGGATATAGTTGATTTCAATGTTAGGTTTACTCAAATCTAGAAAATATTTCCTGATGGTTTGTGGCTCACGCATGAACAAGCTACATTTTATTACCTCAGTGTATTTAGCATTGACATTGGCATGGTTGTTTATAAAACCAATGTAAATACCTTCAAGCACAAAATGCTAAGTCTAACTTGATTGTTATAGGAAAGCTTCCTCCAAAAATGATGATGCCTATTCTGCCCGACCTACTGTAGTAATTGTATTCAAGTGTATTTTCGTAACCCATGCCTTCCATGTATCTAGTAGCCTCATGGAGCTCAGGCCCACCTCAAATCGCTTCGATACCTATTCCACAACACCTGGCTCTAAGATTTCCATAGTTACCCACTCAGTTAGTACCACAATTACCATCATCCATTCCTTTTCTAGCATTGTCAGCACCACTGGTCCTATTACCATTACCCACGCAACCATCACCTCTACCTTTTACAGCACCCCCTACATCTTCTAACCTATATCCTTTCATGATATTGTTACAAGAGATGAAATCTAATAATTCAAACTTAAGGACAATATCAAATGAGTGTGAGGAAGAAACAAGTTGAGGTTGAATTTCGATCAAGGGGTTTTCAAAATCCATTGATTATTCGAGAGAAATAAATTGCTAGTAGAGACCCTAAGAAATGCATGATAGTGCTAGAAAATGAGGAGACTAGCATGATAGAAAAGGTGTGTTGGTGTTAAATGTGCAACGATTCTCATGAAAAAAAATATTGCATGGTACATATGAATTATGTGCAGACACTTGTAGAAAATTCAATAGGTGGGCAAGTCAACAAGATAAAGGAGAGTGATCATAATTTTATGATGCCATACTTGGAGGAATTTTTGGTTCTTACGAGGTCCAAAAAGAAACCAATAATTGTACATCCAGCTGAGCTTGAACCCTTGAAGATGCTTGCAAAACCAAAGGTGCAAAAAAAAAGGTTAACCTCTAGAGAAAAGTTGGTGCAAGGGCTAAGAATTATAATTCTATCATGTTAAAATATTTATTGCCTAAGTAAGATCAAGAAAAGGCACAAAAAAAAACATCGACTTCACAACCTACAATAGCTTCCCAAATGTAGAATGAAATAAAATAATAGGTCAAAGAGCACCTCAAATATCCATCATTGACCAAGCGAAAAAGGGTAGAAGCTACTCAATAGTATTGGGACAAGTATGAGTAGGTCACAGAAGAAAAGGTTTCGACTATCTCAAATTATAATATTGTGGAAGAAATGAAGAAGATACCCACGAAAGTGAACCTATATGATGCACTACAGTTGCCTGGACAAGTTGACCTACTACAAAAATATTTGAAGACTGCTAAATATCAAAATAAAAATACTTCTTAAATAGTATTGGTGCAAGCGCTACCAAATTTGGCCACTGGAAATAATAGGTTGCCCCCATTTTATTTGTCACTCAGAATAGATGGGTGGATTGTACACAATTGTATGATTGATTCTAACGTTGTGACTACTGTCATACCAAAGGTAGTATGTGAAGTGATAGGGATGGAATATACAATAAGTAGCCCTTGGAGTTTTGTAGTTAGATGGGACTTTTGTCAAGATGGTAGGAGTAATAAAAGATATTACCATTATCCTCCATAGTATACCACAAATCATGGTCATCCAGGAAGTGGTAGTGGTTGACCTAGAGCCATACTTTAGCATGTGCCTTTCAAGGGAGTTCACAGTAAAACTAGGAGGATACCTTTCCCTAGACTACTTGCATTTGAAGATCCCATTTAAAGGAAATATAATTCACATATATAATAAAAATCCATCAACTTTTCATATCGAGAAGTTGGAGGAAGAAAAATCTCCAAGTGCAGTTAACATGATGACTGAAGAATTAGAAGAGGTTGATTTTATGGAATAAGTGCTTGGTGAACTTCACCTTGAGTATGAATTCTCGCTCACAAATTTTAATGCAATGATTAGAATAGACATTGGTTGTTATACAATAACCAAGCCCAAGCAGATTGAAGAAAAAGCTCCTAATTCCTTGTATCCTATCACATATCATTTATGGAAGCTTTATTTTTATGGAACCAGGTGTAAGAATAGCGTAGCGGCTGGTATTATTTAGATCTCTCCCATGAGGTTACAAAAGACTTATTATTACTGATTGCTTGGAGTTACATAAATAACGTAGCCGAATATAAAGTATTGTGTCTCGGATTGAAGAAGACCAAAAAGTTCGGCATAAAATAGTTACAAATTTTTTGTGACTCTGAACTCATTATTAATCAAACCATAAATTAATGTATTTCTAAGTAACATTACTTGAAAGCCTAATGCAACAAAGTGTGGTATTTTTTGAGTCCTTCACAATATTGAACATTCAGGCAATTTCTCACGAGCAAAATAAACATGTAGATATTCTAGCCTCTCTTGGCGTGAATTATTCTCCTATAGATAAAATAGTCAAAAATCCCAATACTGTTAGGGTAATATATAGGCCCTCAATACCTAACAAGAACATCTATTGGCAAGTGTTTGACAATGACAAGAAACTAGTCAATTTTTTTATCAAGGAAGTCGCAAGTGCAAATGATAGAAAGCTTGTCGAAGAAGAGATGGAAGCTATGATACAATTGAAGAACAATCACATTCCCAAGGGATTGATTTTTCTAGAGAGTATGTTTGATCAAAATTATAGGGCTAAAAAGCATAGGATCAAGGTGGATGCTAAGGAGTATAAGGAATTATAGCTAGAACCGAAAAAGATCATTAAAATCAGAATTGGTTGCATGTCGAAGGAGTTGGAAGATATTAAGAACTTGTGCTATGAGTACCTCAACATCGTTGCATGGAGCTATCAAGATTTTAAGGGATATGACAAGAATGTGATCCAACATACCATTGAGCTACAGGAGGGAGTAAAACCTTTTTGGCAAAAACAATAACATTTCAATCCCAAGATAGAAGTACTTATGAAGGAAAAATTGTTGAATATGATAGATGAAAAGATAATTTATCCAATTAAGCACTTGACATGGGTCACAAATATGGTGCTAGTGTGGAAGAATAATAGATACATTTAACTATGTGTTGATTTTCTAAATTTGAACCAAGCATCACTAAAATATCATTACCCTCTATTGCAAATTGATCAAATCCTTCACATGGTTTTCGGTGCACAAAGAATTTCATTATTAGATGACTTCTCTTGTTATAATCAGATATGGGTGAAAGATGAGGACCAACATAAAATGGCAGTCACCACTAAGTGGGGCACATTTGCCTACCAATATATGTCATTTGGACTCTCAAATACTCGCGCTACTTTTGAGAGGGCTATGGATATAACTTTCAATGAGTTATTGAATAGAATTTTTGTAATCTATCTTGATGATATGACTGTGTTTTCACATTGCAAAGAAGACCACATTTCTCATTTAAGGTAGGTGTTCGAGAAGTTTCGTGAGTTAGGTATTTCTATTAATATTAAAAAGTCAAATTTTATTGTTAAAGAAGTAAAGTTGTTGGGTCATGTGATCTCATAAGAAGGATTGGCAATTGATCCTACAAGACCTGAAGCACTCTTGAAGTTACCATTGCCTACTAACAAAAAATACTTGCAATCATTATTCAACCAAATAAATTCCATATGCAAGTATATTTTTGACTTTGCTCAGGTTGTGAAACCCATGACTGATATCCTAAAAAAGAATACCGAGTTCAGATGGATAGAATATAGAATATGAGCTTTTCGAGATATCAAGGAAAGAATCACCCAAGCTCCAATGTTGATTAATATTGATTATTCAAAGGAATTCATTCTCTATGCAGTAGTTGAGCAAGAAAGCTATGTTGTAGTATTGACACAGAAGCAGGAAGAATGATATGAGAAGCCAATTGCCTTTTTGAGCCAAGTCATTGCACCCCACCAAGAGAAGTACAATTTTTTTGATAAACAGGTGTACGTGGTGATGAAATTATTTGAAGAAGTTTTGACACTTTGTTTCCCAAAGTAAAACTATCATTTATGTTATACATCCTAATGTTCTAAAATTCACACTCCAAGGAGAACTAGAAGACAGAAGGGTAGGCTGGATCTCAAATATTCAAGAATATGATGTGGAGATCTGATCAATAAATTTAGTTTATGGGTGAGCTTTATGCCAAGAGTTACCTAAAAGTGTTGCATCTAAATCATTGGATATGATACAAGAGGAAGAGGTTGGTGGAAGCATTTGTGTAAATCATACTACAATAAATCATGACTGGACAAAAGAGTTTATTGATTTCTTTACTTTTGGGAAATGTCCACCACACCTTTATTCTTCATAGCATTAGATATTTAGGCTGCAATCCCTCAAATATGTTCTACTGCCTAATGGGCTATTTCATAAGAATATTGATGGATTTCTCCTTAGATGTGTGAAGGAGTCTAAGAAAAAAATACTAGAATAATTTCATTCTAGGCTATCTAGTGGTCACTATGCAGGCAAGCCCATGGCCTTAAAAATTATTCAAATTGGCTATTTTTGGCCCACTCTATTCATCGATGCTCATAAAGTGAATTAGCACTATGATAGTTGTTAACAATACGTTGGTAGAATCAGGAAAGGAGCATTGCCTCTGTGCCCAATTAAAGTAGAAGCACCTTTTTAGTAGTGGAGTCTTGACTTCATTAGATTGAATGATCCACATTCTTCCATAGAATATAAATACATCTTAACAACAACTGATTATTTCACCAAATGGGCAAAGACTATTTCCACCAAGAAAGTTGATTAGGTGACCATCATTTTTTTCTAGAAGAAATTATTACTCACTTTGGCATCCCAGATTTAATTTTAACTAATAATAGAACTCCATTCATTGGAGCTAAAATCATGAATTTTTCTATAAAATATGAAATTTATCTCAAAATGTCATCCAATTATTACCCCAAGGAAATGGCTTGGTCGAATCTACCAATAAAAATTTGCTACGGATTTTGAAAAGGACACTCAAAAATAATAAAAGGAGTTGGCACCTACTATTAAACCAAGCTCTTTGGGCATACTACATATTTGTATAAAAAAATATATAAAAAATTCTTCATATGCTTTGGTGTATGGGAAATAAGCAATTATGCCCACCCACATTGAGCTTCCAGTTCTCCAAATATTGCAGTTATTTAAGGATGAATATGAGGAATTTGATCCAATGAGCACTAGGTTGGCACAATTATTGTAGTTACAGAAATACAAAGAGAATGCCTATCAAGTATTCTTTTATCACACTAAAGAGATGCAAATGTGGTTTCTAGGTGGGAAATTTAGTGCTCAAATAGAATTAAAATAAAGCCAATCCAAGGAAACACCATAAGTTTGATGCTATCTAGGAAGGCCCCTTTCATATTTTTGCAATAAATTCATAAAATTCTTATCATATTCATGACATGGAGGGTTGGGATCTTTTTATTCCAGTTAGTGGTCTTCATTTGAAGGTCTGTGTTCAATGACAAGATTTCAACGAAGTACCATTTTGTAAATATGTATATATCCTTTTGATAGTATTTTATTTGCACTAAAATGGTGATGGCATATTTATAAAAAAAATTGGTTTTATGAGATTCCTAGTAAAAGGAAATTCCTTTGAAAATCTGATAATGGGCACAAAAAGAATTAAGGTTTCACCCCCTCTCAAAGTGTTGCAACATAATTAAAGCAAAATGGGCACTTTCACACAAGGAGGGAATGCAAAGCCTTAGGTGCCCCCTTTGGGTGTGAATGAACACAAAATAAAAGTATATACATTTGAAGTCACATTCACCCCGAAGAGGGGGTGACATGATCATTTGCCCCTGGTTAGGGCAAACTCATTGACAACATAGATGACTTTTTTGGGCACAGATGTCACAAAAAAGAGAGAAAAAATATATATATATATATATATATATATATATATATATATATATATATATATTTGGCTCGCTTTGGTCGATGCGATATCTAAGGTTAAAATCGTGTTCACCCCAATTATGGGGTAAAACAACCATTCATCCTCTACTATGGGTGAACGCATAGAGTGAAGCACGCACATCACCTTGTTTAAAATAAAAAAAGAATTTTTTTGTTATGGAGAATCGTTTTATTTGGAGTGATAAGGATTTAATGTCTAAAAAAAGGGAGATCATGCATTTTGTTGTTTTAGTAAAAGGGTTTTTTTAATAAAAGGGGAAAAAAAGAGAAGAGAGAAAAGCACCGTGAAAAGCGACTTTGTTTTTTTTAGAAAAACGAATTTTATAAATATGGGCAAAAAGAGGCAAAAGAAAAAGGTTTTAAAAGGAGATTGTTCGCCATACAATTACCAAGAAAATTGAAGGTGTCCCGGGATGATTTAAAAAATAATTTGCAATGTAGTGATCTTCCAAGAAAATAAAAAGGAGAATATTGGGCCCCCATAAGACGATCTCGTCAAATAAAAAGGAACAAGTGCACTTATTTTGATGTAGGAGGCATGCTGCAAAGCAATTGCACCCTCAAACACATGGCAACTATCAGAGAGCAGGAATGTAGGTAGAGTTGTGTTTTAAAATCCATTAATTAAAACATGCACCCTACTAAATATTTATGTTCTCGAGGAGCAAAGAATACCTACCATTGGTTTTTAGGCAAATGATTTATTTTTCCAAGCAAGCTTCAGTAACTAGGGCATAGTTTATAATAAAATTACGTGGCAAGGAGGGAACTTTTACCTAGGATGATTTGGTAGGAAATCAAAGGTGATACCATTAGGACATTGGAAATGGTTCCAAGCGATCGAACCAATCCCTACAATATCCTGAAATCATCCAATTTAATTCAGCATTTATTGTGGCATATGGGAGAGTGCTCTATATAAAGGACCAGGTAAAAGCCTATAGTTTAATTTTTTTAAATTTTTACTGTCATGTACTTTGAACTGTCATTGTAGAAGTGCCCATAGAGAGTTCAAAGTATTTTTCAAGGAAAAGAAACAATGGGGAAGTGCAAAAAAGAGAATAAAGACATGATAGAGGCTATAGAGCTCAAAAAGTCAAAGAAAATAGAAGTATGGTCTAGATCTAAGAAGGCCCAAAAGAATGAATATGTCAATTTAGACATGTATGATGACAAAATGGCAGAAATTGGTGATTGTATCATTACCCACAAAAGGGTAGAAAGAGTGCGGTGGTATGTTGAGTTCGGAGTAAACCATGGGGTGACATCATAAATCTGGCTCACGGTGCCTTATCATTCATAGTTTTTCTGGTACCTGTACCCACCAGTTCACCATTATCCTGAGCTAGTGTGGCTTATTGCTCAATTTTATGACCCATACACTAGAGTTGTGAGAAATATTAGGAGGGAAATACTCTTCACCATCACCCCAAATGAGGTTTGGGATGCATTCATTTGTGTTCTAAAGCCCCCTTCCTATGGGATTCATAAAATACTACATACTGACGAACAAGAGGATAGATATGTCTTCATGATAATAATGTGTCAATTTATGGAGACCTAGCTAAGGAGCCACTAATGGGGCAACTTACTAATTTTCCAAAGATGCTCATGGATTTTAAAAGCCTAGATATTTATTCAATGTTGGCATGGGTCATAGGTTTACCTTCAGATGATACCATTCATAAGTGGTAGGCGGCCTTAGCACAATGTATTTTTTAAGTGGAATTCTATTCTGCTTTAGCTATGATACATGGCACCAATTCGATTTTCTTCGATTGGACAGATTTTATTTCCTGGAGGTTGAATTTTTAGTTTGAGAATTTTCAAATTGGGGAGGTAAATTTGTTCAAATATACTTCTTTTTTGATATGGTATTTCGTTTTCCAACTCCAGCGATGCTTTCCTTTCATTTCAATAATGCAAACTGATGAGAAAAATGAACCTCTACTAGTTTATATGTGGACTTTCATCTTGAAAAAAAGGGAGTGATTTTATAGTTTAAAAAAAAAAATTGGGACCTGTGATAGAGTTACTTTGTGGTGCATGTGAGAGAGTGACATAGGAATTAAGAGATGTAGTGGTTTCCCAAGGGAGATATTTTTCTGCTTACTCAGGACGTAGTTGTGAGAATTTTTAGTTCCATTTGTAAGCCATTTTTGTTGCCCTATTTTTCCACTAAGCATGTTTTTGCTATGGAAGTAGTGTGCCAGTAGGATTATGTGAATGATGTGTATGGAGTTGTACATGGGAAGAAAAAAACATGCAATATGTTGTTTAAATTCAGCAGCATAGAGGTGATCCAAGTAGGATATAATCTGCTCCTTATAGTCGCATTGTAGGATTTGGGACTGATAGAATTGTTGCAACGTTGAAGATACGACCCATTGGGCAAGTTTATAGCAATAATAAAATCTAAATCATTTCATTGTTGCCCTTGGCCTAGTATTAAGAAGAATAAGAATAATTTTGATGGGCTTGATATGAATTGGTACATTGAAAAGATGATGATGCTTCCACCTTGGCATGACTACTATGAGCAAGAGGTAGAATATAATCCGATCAAGTATAAATCTCAAGTTCCTCCATCAGGTTTTTTTAGCCAAGTTAAACAGAGTGAGTGTAAATGGATTGAGGAGAAATTTATGAATTGGTAGATAATGCGAGTTCATCAAGGAAAGTCAAAAGCTCCTTACGAGCTGAATTTGGATGAGTAATTTTTAGATCTTTATATGTTGACTCATATCAACCTGTCACTTTCACCAACATTTTACCGTATATTTTTTAACACTCTAATAGTGGTGAAGGTGAAATAGAGGGAAAATATTTGTTGTTTGAGAAAGAACCCATAGGAAGAAAAACAACATGTGTTAAAATAAATATCATAGCAAATGATGCATAAAGTTGAGGAGGCACCTCCATCGAATAAACAAAATATGCCAAAAGCACCACCATTTCTCAATGCGATGAAAATACCAAGGACTAGTGTCATCACTACTTCCATTGCTGAAGTTTTAGTCACTGTAGCTCTTATAGTTCCTATTGTTTCAACCATAGTTGTTAATCCTCCATCAACAATAGAGGCTCTCACCCTAATTGCACTAATATTTCAAATGGTTCCAGAACAAGAGGAGTATCATCAGATATAAATCTCCCAAATAGAGTTCATGGATGGTGAGGAGAATGTGAAAATTAAAGAGGATGGAAGTGCAACAAGAAGTGATTTCATAGTGGCCTCCATCACCATGTTACACGATGCTTGCACCCAAAGGTACATCTTCTTTTCAGTCTTCTTCTTCTCTAAAATATATAGTGACTTTTTTTCACTCCCACCATCTTCTATCTCAATTTATCCATCATTTGGTATGCCCTATATATCTGTGTCACTTACATCTTCTTCCATTACCAAAGTCACTACTTCTCCTTCTTCTATTTCCATCACTTCGACCTCCATTTCTTTTAGTTCACATGCATCAGGGTTGAATCTATTTTTGTACGCTTCCCCTTCCATTGCCACCACCACTACCATCAAGGTTGTAAGTATGCAAGATCCTCCCAAAGTAAGAATAGTTGTAGTCAAACTTGATTCCTCCATCCAAACCACCATTTCAGTTCTCCCTCTTCTAGCTTTCTCATCCACTTCCATTGAGCCTATCTACTCATACATTTTGATCTTATTAATCTAATTTTTTGAATTTCTAGCATTGCCCGATGTATAGGTGGTACCAAAACAACTAGATGTGGAAAATTTTAATTATGTGCACCTGAGTTCTTCATAATAGTTGAATATTAGGAAGTGAAAAGAGACCTTGTCTCTAGCTTGATCGATAAATAAATTTTCCTTCGACCCAGTCACCATGGAGTCTCACATGACTAGAATCACTCCCTTGATCCAAAAGCCACAAGGAGAAATATCATCGAGTGATTACGTTTGTGAGACTATAACGAAAGACCTCACTGGGATAAATCTAATGAAAAAAATGGGAAATATATAGGTTAACATGAGCTCAGTATACTTTCATGGTGAGTATTATAAGGAGATATATTTTGAGAATGAAAATAAAATTATTGAGCTCAAAAATGCCTTGGTGAAAATTAGAGCACAAGAAGAAAATATTGCTACAGAAAATGAACACTTACACCAATAAGTTTTAATGCACTTGAAAGAAAGAGATACTACCAGAATAGAGATGCATAAGCTCCACCAGTAGCTTGAGGACATGAAAAATTAGCTAGCAGTGAAGGTTGCACAGGCTACCGATTTCTCCCTGAAAAGCATCAAGGAGGCACATCTTCGTTCTACCCAAAACTATGAGAAGTTGGCCACACAGTAATTTTAGGTATTGCATTATATTTATGTTGCTTAGATCCATATCTAGATAGGACAGTAGTTGACAGATACTACTGAGGGCATGTTGGATCCACACATGGAAATGGTCATGAAAATGTAGGCTTTGGCCAATGCCAACATACGTATTCGCCTTCTAAGTGAAATGGATCACACCTGGTCAACTACCAAGGTCATGTTGCATAGTTATTTTCAAAGGATGGACCTGGTAAGATAGGGTTGAACAATACTCAACACCATAGAGCGATAACATACCATTTCTATGACTCACTTTAATACTCTTACCGAGTTGGGATTTTAAGACTTTACAGATGAGTTGGGTGAACCCCTACCACAAGAGAAATTGGAGGTGATCTGGAGTATGTTCATGGAAGATACCTCTGAGATTGATGCATGGGAGGAACCCCTCACAAAATCATAAGTATTGCCCCTGATGTAGAAATATATATGCCTAGAGTTATCGTTGTATGAGTTGGCTCAACGAGCGAAGCACCTTAGCATGGATGATATTCAAAATATTTGTTTTGTCCATGAGTCTCTAAGTGTTCCATGGCTATTCTTGATTTATGTTTAGAAGGAGGTAGTCACAGTATTTGAATAAATTTCTAATAGCATCATAGAGTAGGAGGAGTATGCACTAGCAAAGCGCGCAACGACAGAGAAGGCAATAGAAGAAGTGAAGCGAGTTGAAGTTCTCAAAGTGGTGGTCAAAGCTAAAGCTAAGGAGAAATCTGAAGAGGAGGTTCATCAAAAGGCATTTGCAACAAAGGCACCAGCCAAAGTGTTTGGTAAAAAGACTCCATAAGTAGCCCAATGGATAAATGACTAGGATCGCTTGCATCCATGCGAGCTAGATACCTCGTGAGTCATTAGAAATATTAATAGTTGTATACTTTGCCACATTGGTATTTTTGTTTCATTTTAAAGGAGCATTTTTATTGTAATGCGGCGATATTTATCCTAAAATATTATTGTGGGTTGATTTTATATGTTATTTTTTGTTTGCATATGTCTCTTTTAGCTTGGAAGTAATGAATGTTTAAAATTTAAGTTTGCAACATTCGAAAGCACTGTGAATTGCAGATGCCATCGGCCCTGCACACTTTGTCAAAAAGAAAATAAGGAAACATTAAAATAAAAATGGTGAAGGATTGAAAGACTTGAAAATGCCCAAATAATGAGACGTTAAAAATGCGTTCATCCCAAATATGGGGTGAAAGCTTCATTCACACCACCTTGGGGCAAACGTCTGTCTAAATATTTGAAAAATGTGCACCCACCTGCCTTTTAAAAAATTGTTTTAGTGAAAGGATGTATTCATCCCAAATTTGGGGTGAAAGCTCTATTTGCCCCACCTTGGGGTGAACATAATGTGAAAGGCGATAGGAAAAGGAAGGTCAACAGTGCGTGCATGACCAAATGGTTAACGACATGTTTTTTTTTGGTAGATAAGATACTATAGCATTAATACCTGGTTTTACAGGTTGACCCAAAACCTTTTAAAAAAATAAGCCCAAGGTTGTTGATGAACATATCCTTACTAAGGATCCTATATATGTAAAATCTACATGTCGCCAAAGCCATTACATCCGGTAAGGCACATAGCTTGTTATCAAAAAGAAACTTCCCATACAACATTTTGGGTATACCCCGATAAAACACACTTGCATCATAATTACAAAAAAGAAACAGACATGGATCCCTTCCTTGAGACAATGGAGAAACAAAAAGCTGCAGACACACATAGAAGAGTACTAAAAAAAACTCCCACAAGCTTTGTATTGACAATTACTCTTAATAATTCTTTGGTAATTGCTTTCTTCCATATATGACATGCTTTGGTACCACATACTATCTTTGCCAATCAGCCTTGGAGAAGTGAACCTGCTGGCTAGATTTATGGCGGTGGCTATCTGGTGGTCCACGTGGCTTTGGTTCAAAGTCTTATATTGTCGTTTCTTTCCTTCCTTCCCTATGATTATCAACCAACCTCAAATTACTAAGACGACTAGGAGCCATGTTATCTGACAAGTGACTGTCCCCATTAGTCTTTGTGGTATTTTCAAGCAACATCCATGAAGACTGATAGCTCAGATAATTTTTATTGTGAGTCCAATTCAAAAAATATATGGAATACTCCTAGCCTTCAAACTTACAGTAGCTTCCTTGTTGGTAAATTTTACTATCATTATTATAATTCTTGTTAAATAAGCTCCTCTACTTCACTTAGGATACCGTGTTCCCATTTGAAAATTTTGTCACCATCGACACCCAAATTGGCCAGCTTATTAGCAATTTTTTTAGCTTCCCGAAAGACATGTTGGGCTTTTCTATCCTGTCTTCCTTGGAAAAGGATCCTAGCCTCTTCAAAAATTGTTTTAATCCTCCAAGGAGGTGTTTTCCAATTATTGAGAATATTTATAACATGCATAGAGTCTCCTTCTATGATAAAATTGCCTTCTAAGTCTTGAGTCATTTGAAGGCCTCTCCACATAGCTCTAGCTTCAGCTTCGTTGTTTGTCCTTGTTTTCAAATATTCATAAAATGTAAGCATCATATTCCCATTATGATCTTGAACAATGCCACCAGCACCTACTCTACCAATATTGTCCTTAGATGCTCCATCAAAATTAAGCTTAAACCAACCCGTAGGAGGTGGAGACCACTTAACATTAGCTCTGGGGTTGACTACCCTAGGCACAGAGTCATCTAACAAGGTTAAACTTAAATATTGAGCAATCGTGGTCTCCTGCAGATGAGGTTTACAGCTATCAAAAGGGATAAGGTTCACATTCTCATTGGCAAAGGATAGGATCCTAGCAATGATAGTTTGATGATCATAAATAGACTCATAAAAGACTCTATGGTTCCTTTCTAACCACACCTGCCAAAGATAGTGTTTAAGATAAATTTTCCACATGTATCTAAGTATTTGTCTTGAAAAGGGGCAATGCCACTGGATGAACAGATCAAGTACAGTGGCTGGCTTAACCCATGAAATATTGAAGGCCTGAAAAACCCCACTTAGGACAGTCAAGGAAAAAGGGTACTCAAGGAAAATGTGATAAATGGTCTCCTAATTAGCCCTGCATAGATAACAATGATTAGTGATACAAATACCTTTATGCATCATATTATCAATGGTTAGAATTCTTCCTTGGATAACCATCCATGAAAATACTATAATTTTTGGAATTAAATTTTTTATCCAAACTAAGTCCTTTTGGAGGACAAAATCCTTGTCATCAAGCAGAATCTTGTAAGCTGATTTAATAGTGAACTACCCGTTTTTCATAGGATCCAAGATCACTTGATCTTCCTTGGGTCTCATAGGGATAAATTGTTGCCCGAGAATGTTACAAAGATCATTTGATTCTTCTTAAAATCCTTGAATTCTTATTTTTTTCCACTTCATTCTACCTCTGTCCTTAACCATATAAACAAATACTTTTCTACCACTGAGTTCTTCTGTGATATCTTTGATTCAGGCTAAGTGAGGATATTGCGTCAGTGGTTCATCCTTAGCACACCTGTCATTCCAACAATTTATCCTCTCACCATTGCCTAAAACCCATCTTAAACATGTTTTGATGATTTCCATACAATTAAGAATTGCTTTTCAAAAAGTAGAACCTCTGATTCAAACTGAGTCACTTAGAAATTTTATATTTTGAAGATACTTTCATTTGATGATAGCTATCCATTCATTTTCTTCACCAGAAATGAGATGACATGCCTACTTAGCTAGTAACGCTAAATTTATATGAGCAATTCTCCTCAGACCTAAGCCCCCATTTTCCATGGGTCTGCACACTTTGGTCCATCCTACAAGGTGTATCCTTTTTTTCTCCTCTGATCCAGTCCATAAAAATTCTTTTTGGAGTTTCTCAATTTTCTAGAAAACCTTCACAGGGGCTTTGAAAATGGAGAGGAAATAGATTGGAATGCTCTAAAGAGAGGCCTTAGTGAGGGTCAGCTTTCCTACTTGAGATAGAAGATGACCTTTCCATCCACTAAGTTTTTTTTTAATTCTTTCAATAACCCTGTCCCACATTGACTCTATCGTAGAACCAATGAAAAGATGGAGACCAAGATACGAAGTGGGGAGGTTTGCTATATCACACCCTAAAATATCTGCAATCCTTCCTTACCTCTGAATGGGGGTGTTCAAGAAATATAAATTGCTTTTACTCAAATTAACTTTCTGACCAGCAACATCCTCGTAGAGTTGTAGGATGTATTTAATTATTTTAGCCTCAACCACTGATGCCTTAATCAATATAAGGGTATCATCGATGAATTATTTGTGAGAAACAACCCTAGTGAGATATTTTGCCTTGATTCCCGATATTAGCCTTGAACAGTAAGCATTTTTTATGGTTTTGCCTAAAGCTTCTACCACAATGATGAATAACATGGGGTTGATAGGGTCCCCCTGCCGAATTCCTCTACGGCTTTGAAAGTAAACAACAGTTGTTCCATTAACTAGAATATAGAACCATGTTTTAGAAATATATTCTTTGATAAAATTAACCCATTGGTGGTGAAAACCAAACTTAAGGAGGACAACAATCAGAAAGTCTCAATTTAGCCTATCAAATGCTTTGTTCATATCAAGCTTGAGGCCAAAAATAGAGTTGTTAGTATTATGAGCAGAGTGCAGAGCTTCATGAAGTGTGATAAATCCATCCAATATTGACCTACCCTAGACAGAGATTCCCTATCATGGATCTATGATGAGGGGTAGAATAAATCTCATTCTATTTGCAATGGATTTAGTTAGGATCTTGTAAGAAACATTGCACAGACTGATTGGCCTGAATTCAGCCATAGATTCAGTGGTTTGCTTCTTAGAATTAGAGAAATAAAAGTAGATTTGATACCTTTTGGGATATGATTGCTTGCTTGGAATTCTTTGATAGCAAAAATTACATCCTCACTTACGATGTCCCAAAAATCTTGATAGAAATGAGGGGGAAATTCGTCGGGTCTCGGGGCTTTGTCTGGCTCCATGCTAAACAAGGATTCCTTAATTTCCTCATCAAAAAAGGGAGCTAGAAGCTTAAGGTTTATATCCTCATTTATTATGATAGGAATGGATTGCAAGGGAATATCTTTGGCCTCCTCATTGCACTATGATTCCTAACCAAGGATAGAATTGAAATAAGTTACTGCCTCCTTTCTGATTTTTGTTAAGTCTTGAGTAATAGAACCATCTGCTTTTTTTTTTAATTTTATCTTTTTATTGCTTCTATTTTTAAGCATGGTAATGTGAAAAAACTTGGAATTTTAATCTCCACATTTCAACCAAATAGCCCTTGATTTTTGCCTCCAATAGATTTCCTCACAGGACAAAATGTTATGAAACTCTACTAGTTTTGTTTGTTCCTCCTGCCTAGTAGTTTCATCAACATCACCATGTTGGATCCTCTGATAAATTATCTTCAAACTTTCAACAACCTATTTTTTATTTTCAAAGAGGTTCCCAAAGACCTCTTTGTTCCAAGTTTGAAGCTTTTCCTTAAGAAACTTTAATTTTCTAGTAATTTTAAAAGTTGCACTACCCCTGACAGGCTGTTACCACCACTGACTTAAGTTATCTCTAAAACTAGAATGTTTGATCCACATAGATTGAAATCTGAAAGGTTTCTTGAAGGACAAAGAGTTAGGTATCTCCAAAAAAATGGGATTATGATCAGAGGCAATTTTAGGAAGGGCTTGTAGGGTAGAATCATCGAACAAAGTTGTAGCCTCCTTTGATAGAAAAAACCTATCAAGCCTTTCTTGAATGAGATGACATCCTATCCACCGATTTTTCTAGGTATAATTCGCTCCTCTAATTTTTACATCCATCAACATGTTTGAGTTCACAAAGTCATTGAACTCATCCATGCTCCTTATAGGTGGTCCATTTCCATCCATTTTGTCTTAAGGATAAAGAGGAGTGTTAAAATCCCAAACCAGAATCCAGGGGACATGGAAGGTTTCACTCAGATTGCCTAAGTACTCCCATAGTAGAGCTCTCCCTTGAATTGAAGTCGGGGCATAAATATTTGAAAGGTTTTACGACCTATTGTTGTTTATTTCGTTAAATAAAACTCTAAGAAACCTATCATCTTTCTAAATAATGGTGCCTTCTACTAACTGGGGATCCCAAAAAGTCATAAGGCCTCCAGATGCTCCTCTGGCTGATTTGCAAACCATCTCCCCTTGATTCCAAATTTTTTTTGCTATTTTTTTTTTATTGAATCTCATCAATTTTTGTTTCTTGCAACATGATAATAGTTGGATTCACTTGATTTCTTATTGCACTGACTTCCCTGTGTTTGGGCAGGCCATTGATGCCTCTCACGTTCCATGAGAGGAACTTCATTTAGATTTTTTGGGATTTCTTCCTCTCCCCTTCCCTTGAGGGGTTTTTCCTAAATTTTTGTCTTCAGAACCTGGAATAACCTGTTGAAACAAATTTCTCTATTTTCCATTGGCAATGTCATTATCATATTTAATTTTTTGATGCTCAGCATTTGATATTCTCCCTCTTCTTTTTTCACTGCCAAAATCTATAGGATACTTCACAGTGTTGGTTAAATACATATTCACCCAGGTTGAGGGGTGAATATTCTATTCATCTATCCCATGGGTGAACACACTCCAAATAATGAAGTCGTGCAAACGCACCAATAAAAAAATGTTGAGCAAATGCGTCTAAGATGAGGGGGCATTGACAATTCAATATCGTAGTCACCCTAATAAGGAGGTGACTTTCTTTGTCACTCTTTTTTAGGGGTGAATTAAAAATAATTGGCATGGACATGATTACAAAGATGAATATGTTCAATTGTTAAATATTTTCATGTCAAATGAAAGGAATTATTGTTGTCATGGTTTAAAATGAGTAAAGATAATAAAAGGTGTATTCATCATCAATATCCATATTTTCAAAGACACCCAAGGTAGATCACGAAAAACATTAAATGACGGAGGCAACGAGTAACTCAAATTGTGAATCCCAAGCCAAGAATAAATTTGTATTATTAATACAGAGGGATTTTCATGATTTTCAAAGCAAAAGCACATTTTTAAGGCATCAAATATCCCTTAATTTTTTCTGCACTGACATCTTAAGATGTTGATTTCCTGGGAATGTTTCCTTGAAAGATGGATCATTGTTCCAAGAAAATGAATTTTTAATATTCTCGAGGAGGATGGTTCCTAATATATGATCATTTCATATCCACGTGCATTTAATGAAAGAGGAAAAATCCTCTATAAATACTACTGAATTCTCATTGTAATTAGAATTTAGACACTTTGCCAAAAAAATCCCCAAGTTCTCTACATCAATAGAAGACACCAGGCTTCTGAATTTGCAAAGTGATCTTGTGTGCAATTTCCTTCTATATTCGTGTACTTCTATTTTACATGCATGTTCCTTATTTTCTGTTAGATTTGAATTTTGTATCTGAATTTAAATGTTGCTAATGAGGGAGTGAGTATTAGAGTGTTATTTTGAAGATTGTTCCTACAAGTTTATAAGTAAATTATCTTGTTTTTTTTAATATGTTATTTCATGCTTGGGTGAATTTCCTATTGTTAGTTTGCCCCAAATCCTACGCTTTCAACATGTGGCCATATTTCCCATTTCTTTTTGCATTTTCTAATTCCTTTCATGTAACTCTAGTATTTAACTAGTTTAGGATTTAGTTCGAGAGTGAGCCCTCTCTGGAGATTGGCACAGAGGGCATTCCTTTCCTTTTGCCTTTTAATGTTGGCAATGTCTAGGGTGCACAAATGAAGTTTTTTTAATTAGGAAGATATTTGACCAATATTTCCCTAGTGCAACTACAAAGCCTACATTATTACTATTGGGAAGGAGTCATGTGGAATGGATAATAGTTCATACACTAGATAAATATGTACATATTATGACATTATCATTTTTGGGCCAATTTAAAATTGAATAAATCTTGGTTGACACTTAATTATAATAAATTAGGTTCATTCTATTAAGTCACTTTTGCAAAATATAATTTCCAAATTAATCCGTTTTAAAAAGCCTTATTTTATTTTCCCTAAAACCTTACCAAAATCCCAATTTTATTCTAACTCTCCAATTTAACCTGGTAGAGTGTAATTATATTTAATTAGGGATTTTATAGAGTACTTAGGTTTTACCATATCCTATATTTTATTAAATAAATTCTTTTTATTAATATTTTGCAACACTAGTGAGGCTGGTTAATGCTAAAATTCGAGTATTAATTGATCCTTTGTATCAATTAATGTATTCTAGAAAATCCCAATGGGTGAGCTATGACATACTCCCCCCTTGGATTAAACAGAGTCCTTTGTGTTTATCATTAGTTCCTAGTTTATTTATTGTAGAAAATTAACAAAATTAGCATTAGTTCTTTACAAATCAGATAGAATCATCATTTGTTTCCTTATTTCTAGTGTCTCGATCCTGATGGTAAGCAATATATTCCACCCATGAGAGTACCTAGACCTGTAAAAGTGTAAAATATCGGTAGTACCATGTTCTTAAAGTAATAAAACATCCATATTACATCAATAATAAGTATTAAAAACATCATCAATACATAATTTTCATCATGGAAATAAAGCATCTATCACTACATAGTCAATGATATTAGAGTATTGTAAGAAGAGAACTACAAAATAGTTCCATAGAAATGACATGAATTCATGTTTTTAATAATAAACTAGACACAATCTATCTAATTAAATGCATCAAAACTCTCATAGAGTAGTATCACACTATGCCTTATTAGCTCCTTTTTATGAGTTAATTTGATATACATAGGTGTCATCAAAGACAAGGACACAATTTTCATGCTTTTTCATTTAAGATACCCATATATCTTGAAACCATATTAGAAAAATTCTTTGCCACCACTAGTGCATCATCCTTGATATCCATCGGTAATCATATTCAATTAACCTATTACAACATTCATTTCTCAAGAGACACAAATGTCAAGTGCAATCCTCAAAGAGCCTAAGTTACATCGCTTAAGACCCACAAAACATGGAGAGTTCACTTAGATCTTCCTCTTTGATTTACCAATGGCTCAATAGTGGGAGGAATGAACTTAAACATATGTAGTCTCTAAGTAATGACACCCAATAGTAATGATAATATTTACTATGTCGATGATGTCATCAGGATATTCATGGTTGTACTTACTCTCTATAGGGTATCATGCAAAATTTTCATACCAATCATACTACTACTCATCGATAGTACATATGACCACACTTACTCCATGTAAGGTGTCATAACAATCATACTATCACTCATTGATAGTACCTATGACCACACTTACTCCATGTAAGGTGTCATAAAAATCATACTATCACTCATCTAGTACCTATGACCAAAATTAATCCATGTAAAGTGTCATAAAAATTATACTATCACTCATTGATAGTACCTATGAACACACTTCATGTAAGGTATCATAAAAATCATACTATCACTCATTGATAGTACCTATGACCACACTTACTCCATGTAAGGTGTCATAACAATCATACTATCACTCATTGATAGTACCTATGACCACACTTACTCCATGTAATGTGTCATAACAATCATTAGAACATACTTCTATATTAAAAGGGGATTCCACACTCTTATTTAAGGGTAGCTTCCTCATATATACCACCTAAGAGTGTCCCCATATTAACTAGAACTTTGATGTCTAATCTTGATCATGTAAGTTAGTTTTTAAATGTGGTTATCTTTTTATTAAGTTAGTTGGATTCACATAAGGTGCATCCCAAAACACCTCCTCTTAACCTCCAAGAAATTCTTCACTTGAGGTCTAGTTGCTAGAGGTGACTTTCAAGTGATCAATATGCCAAATAGAATATTCAAGTTTTCCTCCTTAGGATCTTCCAAAAGCTACTTGTTATTTGGAACCTTCTGAGCTACTACTTAGAATAAGAGGATTCAAGTGTTGGTATTATCTAGTCCAAATTCTAAGGGAATCTAACCAATATTACTCTTTAGAAAAGTGTTCTGGTTTTAGATAGATTTAAATACTACAATAATCTAGACCAAACATAACTTCATTGTATTTTATTTCAAGGATATATTTTTATATATTTACATAAACCAAAAACCCTCTTGGATTACATTTAACATCCTTATAATGTATAATGGTTGGCTTTTATCCACTTGTGTAGCCCTTAAGGCTAATGTCCTTTGGTCCTACCACTATTCTATGTTGGACCTAAACCCTCAATTGGAGAAGGTGGTGGGGTAGCTATTCCAGTGGTTGCTCGACCTCTACCCCTATCATTCTCTAAGTTGCTCGTGTATTTCTCCCTTATCCATGATGTGCTCTAGATATTGGTGGAGATAGTATGATTATTCCATGGCTTACTAGTTCCCCATAGCATGTTGTTAGGAATGCAATCCTGTATTCATCACTTGCATGACACAGTTGTGCATTTTTTACATATAAATATACCGTGGTTCTGGCTCGCCAATCACTTCTTTATGCTTTTGTTGACTTGAGCCTTTCCCATTCTGATATGGTTGCATCCCTCTTAGCCTCTAATCTCCTCTTTTCTTGGATCCATAAATATTATTAGGTCTACTCTCTTAGTTTTTTAAGAAGCTATAATTTAAAAGCCTTGGTGGTACCCCCTGCTATTGTACTAGCTTCCTACATAACCACATCCTTTTCAATAATTACATTGTTTCCTTGGCTTGTTTCGGTACCATCAGAAGCCATTTTCTCTCTTAAGAAAGTGTGAATTAACAAATAATAAAACACTAGGAGTATGATCATAAGGATCACTATGGGACTTGCTCCCATTGTGCCCATAAATATCAATGCTAACCCCAACATAAAAGCTATCATATTGCATCCCATATCATATTGCTTTTTGACTTCTTACAAAGTAACGCATCTTCGGTTCTCCCAAATTTTCAGCTAGTTATCAATTTTTGGTACATAGAGTTTGATTAGAAATATGATTAAAATTAACCTTATTATTCAACACTCACTATCAATCATGTCTCGATTGATGTGAATGTACTATATCATTGATCCCATCCTAGTTACTTTTTCCAAAGTTCTTGAGGTAATAATTCTCCTTATCAAAACACTTGTGGTTGTATCACCTTTTTACGGGTGTCCCATTAATGCGACCTTAAGGTGTCCTATCATTACCCTTTTGAAGGCTGCATTGGATGAATGCATGTTCACCCATGCATCTCTATTTTTTAAGTTTTCCATTATCATATTATTTTCAACTACCAAGGTTACGTTTACTTACATAGGGTACTATTGAAAAACCTCGATCATGGTTGTTTATTTGATTCAATTTTGTGCTAAGTTGAGTTTAGTTACTAACTCATCTTTTTTCTTGACAAAGATCATAGTCCTTGTGTCGTATAAGAAATTTTTTCCTAGTATGCATATTTACTAGATTATTTCCCTAAATGATATGCATGTTTGTCTTATGAAAGGGATTCTATGAGTAACTTTTAATTCTAAGGTAACTCTTTATCTTCCAATAATTCTTCTTGTGATCACATAATTTCCAACATCTACTCTTTTTTTGACCTTGTAAACTTTCCTGACTAGGCTCGCCATACCTGTAGTCATTCCTTATCACATTTCTACTTTGTATCCCTTAAGACTAGAGATTTGTTTCCTTATTATATACTGTAGACACCAAAATAGCACCAATCCGATTATGTGACGACAAGCACTGATCGCACCAACACACATAGCCCCTAGGGCAGCCCTCGGAGGTTAAACAGTGGTTCTAACCACTCACACAACAGTTTTGCAAGTCAGAAACCAATTTGGCACCTTTTGGACACCTTATTTCTTATTCGTCCCACCCAGGGACGAGTGAGAATTTTACTCGTCTTTCTTAGGGACGAGTGCTGACTTGCACTCGTCTTTCTTAGGGACGAGTGCTGACTGATAGATACTCGTCTTTCCTAGGGACGATTACCGGCGCTCGCTTCGGGGTGGGACGATTGTAGAGTTTGACTTGCAAAAAAGTCAAATCTCGGCATATAACAACTCAGAACTGTCACTTAGCTTTCCCTGCATGACATAGGAGTGCGAGTGAGTTCTTTTAACAACACACATCTGCCACTTAGCTTTCCCTGCATGGCATAGGAGTGCGAGTGAGCTCTTTTAACAACACACATCTGCCACTTAGCTTTCCCTGCATGGCATAGGAGTGCGAGTGAGTTCTGTTAAGACAACTCAGATTTGCCACTTAGCTATCCCTTCATTGCATGGGAGTGCAAATGAGTTTTTCTAAAACATGCAAAGACATGCACAGAGGCAGTTAAGAAGCCCTTGATCAAGAAGAAGTCTTCTCTTCACAAACAAAAGCATTCATGCAAAGAAACACTTTTGCATGTTAATTCAAAAAGACCCCTTGGGTCTATAAAAACGGTGAGTTTTCTCACCCAAAAAGGGATATACAGAGAAGGAGCATTTTGAGCGACGAAGTGCTGCTAGTTCACTTACTGGCGATTTGTGCTTTCATAATCGTGGTATTTCTTTTAGTTTCATGTTTATGCTTTTGTCAAGTCTTTCATTTCATTTAGATTCATTTCAACCATCGTTAGATTCATCTTTTATGTTTCATACATAGATGCTACTGACTTTCTTGTTTGTTTCTTTGAGTGCAGAGTTGCAGCATTAGAGGAGCGGCGAGGAGTCTACCTTACCAACGCAAGCGGCGGCAACATTTGGCCCGCCCATTCCAAACGTGGGCATGCGGAAGGAGGAAGACTAAAATCACAAATTGTAACAAAGACCAATTTAACGCTCCTAGCCCCTAAAAAGGGAGGAGACGTATATGTAACCGAGGATAAGAAATTTGAATAAAGAGGGCTGTGATTTCCTTACATCTTTTCTTTCATCTCCAATTTATCTCCTTTCCTTGTTTTTGTGCATAGGATTAAAGCGTTACATTTCGTCTTATATTGCATAGTTATAGTTTTCCTTTTACTTTCGGAATCTCGTGCTTTCAATGGCGATCACGGTGGGACTTTTGTCCTCTGTTTTTGTTTAGGTTAAATTACTGATCTAAAAATTGCTTGTTTTTTTACAGTGCACTGTTTTTCAACAATCGGATCGTTATTCGTCTCTGCAAGTGACGATTACAGTAATTGTTACTCGTCTCACCCCGGGACGAATAAATTATTCGTTCCACCCTGGGACGATTACGGTTCCGTTATTCGCTCCACCCAGGGACGATTATAGATCTGTGCAAATTTTCAGAGCAAATCAGAAATTTCCGATTAGGCAGAGAAGAGGTAGGGGTTTTTACAGCTTCTGTCAAATTTCTATTTTTTTTTGTTTTCTGGTTTTCAGTTTGAATGGCTTAGGGAAAGATTTCTTTTCGTTTGCTTGTTTCAATTTCGCAAAATTAAAACGAACCCCACACATCACGTTACATTTTAAACCAAGGCGTTGGTCGTAAGACCCCAACCCTTGAGCAAGACCAACGGTGGGTTCATCACCACCTTGGCTTAGCTTTGCATCCATTCCCCGATTGTCAACTGTTGTTAGGCGTAAATCCTGACGAAAGCTGACCGAGTGCTGCTCGGGGTGATTCCCATGCGCGCGAGGATAAGTCTTCTATGGTAGGTGCCATTAACAGGACAATCCCCCTTTCGTACCGCCTACGTACCACGTACCATCTGCTCTCACGTACTTATAGTCTCCCTCTCGTAAGGGCGGGTATATAGAGAGGTTGGTATATCGGCTTGGCTGGTATATTGAAGGGGCGACCATTTTTTGGGAGTTATAAGAGCCTTCATACTTGCATTTAAACGTTTCACAAAAATTTTCAAAAACAAAACAAACAACAAAAACACACTAAACCAGATCTAGGGCACACTATTAATCTTTAAAAGAGATAAGCATTGCTTGTGAGTGTGTATGCTATTTTCTGTTTTAGACAAAAAAAAAAAAAAAAAAATCATAAAAAGAATTTTTGCATTTTTAGGATAGCATTACCATGGTGAATACTCGTAGCCAAGCCCAATCACGGGCAGAAGCTGTAGAACATGCACCAAGAGAGACAAATCGTCTCCGATATAGCCTTGAAGACTTAGTCATTCCGCCTCACCGGCGGGATACAACAATTAGTTCACATCATGCAGAACATGGTTCTAGAGCCCCATCATGGCGGGGCACTCCAACCCATACAGTCATAGAACAAGGTTCTAGAGGTGTCTCAAGGAGTGGCTCTCCAAATCAGGCCTTCAATAGACGAGACTTTAGAACCCCTTCTCTAAGGGAAACTCATGAGCAACAAGAATCTTTTCAAGACAATAACTTATATATACCACCTGGTCTAAGCACGAAGCCTCCCTTTGAAGTTCATTATGGATGGCCTAGTGATGAAACATTGTGTAATGCTATGGAACAACAACGGGTCCAAAATGAAGAATTACATAATGTTGTGGTTCCTAATTTACCCCCAATTAATGTCGAAAACAGTAGACCACATCCAGAACAACAAGTCCTCCCGACAGAGCAAGGCAATTCTGCCCGCACCTTTTATGCATATCACAGACAAAGAGAGGAGGATCACTACATCCCTCCAGTCCAGTGTCCAATACCAAAAAGATGCACGTCTGCACCTGCATTATATCCAGATCGCTTATTGAGACCAGAGTTTCAAGTTAATGCGGCCAACCTCGACAGAGGGAAGCAACATGTAGGGGTCTCAGAGTACTATGATCGAAATAGATATGTAGGAGAGACATCTCGGCCTATCAAACAAGAGACAACAACACAAAGTAACTTGGCATTTACACAACTAGCCGCCCGCCAAGCGCAAATCATGCGGCTTAAGCAAGAACAACAGGAATTAGAACATTTGTGTCACCTTGATCAAGAGCGCATTCAGCGTCAGACTGCTGAAAGGTTTCACAACCATGCACGTGAGAGGGCCCCGATCCCTCGTGCACAACACTCTGAGATGTATGTGAGGCACAACCCTTTAGGGCGAGATAGGTCTCCACGACTTCAGCAAGCATTGCCTCCAAGACCTTTTAGACCTGAGCGGGAGGCCATTCCCCGTGACCATGATGGGTATCCTCCACGGGCGCCCATCCATATTTACAGGCCTAGGCCAAACACTCCTCACGAAGATTATGAGGATTATTACCAAGAAGAAGAGCGGGTTGAAACACCCTATCAAGGCGGAAGGAATGCTAACCATTTAGTCATTCAAAGGCCTCAAGTTTCCCGCAACCCACAACGGGAACAAGCTAAGGAGGAGGAAATTATATCCTCCGATGCCTACAAAGTGTTGTTAGAACGCTTGGAGAATATGGAACTTAAGACTGGTGGGCCTCAAAAGCCTACCTTGCGCCAACTCCGTAGTCATCCAATACATCCGTCAGTGCCAGCACCTCCATACCCTGAACATTTCAAGCTGCCCCAGTTGGCACTCTTTAAAGGGGATGAGGATGCTCAAGAACATGTGACTCGATTTTTGAGTCAGTGCTTTGGTATACAAGACAATGATGCATTGCTATTGAGAACATTCATAACCACCTTTGCAGTGTCTGCCTCGGATTGGTTTACCCATCTACCAAAGCATAGCATCTACAACTTGGATCAACTAGTGGACGCGTTCCTAGAACGTTTTGCTTTCAATACAAAGAAAAAGGCGTCACTCAGTGATCTAGCTAGCCTCAAACAGTATGAGGAAGAGTCCATGGTCGCATATGGGAATCGGTGGAGGACGGTGCTTTCAAAGTTGTCCTATCTCCCTCCTATGTCCGACCTAACTCAAATGTTCGCAAAGAGTTGTTTGCGATCGATCTCTGTGCTATTGCAGCTGTAGCAATACGCCACTTTAGAAGAAGCTCTGGCGCAAGCTAGACGTATCGAAGAGATCAAGATACAGGATGGCAAAATTGCCAAGCCTAAGAAAAAAGAGTGGAACAAGAGCACCAAAATAGGGAATACGCAACAGAAACCCGCCGCGGTCAATCAAGTTGCTATTAATGCCCCTACGCCTGCCCAAGCAACACAGCCTTCAAAGGCTAATTATCAGGCGGTGCCTCATACTAATTATGAGAAAGATAACAAAAAATAGGATCAAAATCAGCAGCGTCGCCCTAAGCGACAATTTACTCCATACACTGAGTCTAGGGATTCCTTGTTTGACCGTTTGTCAACGGCAAACTTGATTAATCTGCCAGATATTCCAACAATCGATCCTAATGCGCCGAAGTCTAAGGGCTACAGAGAGGATCTTTTCTGTAGATTCCACCGGAGGAGAGGGCATGACCTTAATGTCTGTTGGACGTTTAAAGGTTTAGTGCAAGATCTTATTGATAATCACACATTGGTAGTGGATAACCCCATCGCACCCAACAACCAACAAATGGGTGTTTTCAAAGATCCTTTACCCACACATGATGCACAAACAAAACCTTTGCATGTCAATGAAGTGCAACAGAGTTACCCCATGGACGGGTATGTTGGAATGATAAGTATTGTGACAAGAAACAAGAGACACCCAGGAGTTGTCCCCGCGATAGCCACTAGGGAAGCTTCATCCACGTCACAACATCAACCGAATCCTACACAGTTGCCCCCACCTAGACCAAGTGGCCACGATTCGATCTAGACTTACTCAAAGTCTACGGACCACATCGGCTAGGCTCTCCATTTATGAGCTTATTCAACAATCGGCGCCCCATCGGGAAGCTCTTATGGAGATATTAAAGGCAATTGAGTTGCAACCCCACGAAGCGGATTCGTTCAACAATTTTGTGGGGCATGTTAAACAGATGTACTCGAACCAGCTTATTACCTTTAGGGAAGATGAGCTAAAAATGGTGACTCGGAGATGTACCGGATCCGCCCTCGCACGTTATTGCGCGGGTCAACGGGACTCCGTACAAACGGGTGTTGATAGATACCGGTTCTTCCAGTAACCTTATTACAACCGCTGCACTGAAACATCTCGAAACTACCAGCCTCTCACATTGCACCTTCCACTTATACCCTTCGAGCATTTAATGATACGATATGCTCGACAGTTGGCACAATTGTCCTGCCCATACAAGTGGGACAAAAGATCATTCCTACGTTGTGCCACATTTTAGAAGGGGAAATGGCTTACAATATCTTGCTTGGACGGCCTTGGATCCGGGATATGAAGTGTGTCCCTTCAATTGCTCATCAATGTTTGAAATATACATTTGAAGGACAAGTGCACGTGGTCCCTGCAGATTTGGAACCTTTTAAGTACTGCAATTCAGTGCAAATCATGCCGCAATCGACCCTTCCTTCAACGCACGTGGATTTCCAGTTAAATCCATCTAAACGGGGTTCGACTAAGCAAGAATCTCCCTTGCCAACTCAATCAAGTTCTCAGGCGGGATCATCTTCTTCATCCAATCCTCCCACAACGACGCCACCTACGATGGCCACACCAACGGACAAAGGAAAGAAGCCCCTGGAAGCGGAACCACCTCTAGTCTCCAACATCTCTACAGGAGAGACGCCTAATCGAATGGAAGTTGAGACGCCTAGTGCACCCCACATGGAGTGGACTCAAGGAGAACTCCCATTCACTTCCCCTCAATCGCCAACGATTATTGTTGAGATGTCTAACACAGGCATGGGGGAGTACATAGTGCGAAATGTTGTTGCAACGCCCACACTTCGATCTATGCAAGACATGGGAAGACCTCGACTCCCCATAGGCTCCGTGGTTCCTTTAGGCTACCCACCTAATCGGACAAATTTTATTTTTGGGGGCCCGGATCATGGCATTGAACCTTCCCGAAAAGAAGAAGAAGATGAAGATCCCTTTGTGGAAGATGTCAACTATCTGGCTAACCCAGACTTCGCATTACGTTATCTTAGCCAATGCAATTGGCATGGATACGGGTTAGGCCGGTATGAACAAGGAATGCGTGTTTTGTGTCAACCAAGATACCAAATGCCTTATGACAAGTCGGGAGTAGGGTTTAACCACCCTTTGCCCCTCGACATCTTGGTCGAAAACATGCAAGGCCTAGGGATAGGCAACAAGGATGGGTTGGCATCGGATCCATATGCCAATCCAAATACGATTTATACACTGGGGACTATTTCCCATTGCACACAAATAACCTTGTTGACCTCAACAACCCTTTCCCTACGGCTGAACAAGGAGAAACCTCACGGACTCACCCACAAGGGGAAGATGGACAAGACCACGAAGGGTCTTCTGAAAATGAGTCGGAGGACGATCATTCGCATGAATATCAAATGAATGATGATCAGGAAAGCTTCCTGAGGATGTTCCCATTGAATTATCCTAGTGAGCATAGGTTGCAAGATCCTTTAGACATAGATGACAAGTTGGAACACTTACACATAGATCCAAGACCTAGGAGGCATTTCACCCTGGCGCAGTTATAGCAATTACTGCACCCCCCACTCTAGGCATACAACGAACATCTTCCGCCTAGAGACCCTATCAACTCATCAGTGCCTAGGGTAGACCCTATTTGCAGGACTGCGTATAGGGCTGATCCCTTTGTGCCAGTGCCCACAGAGCCAGATCCAAAGCACCAAGAACATCCAGAATGTCACAGTTGTCACATTTGCGGTTATGGAGATTACAATCATTTCATCAACATGGTCTCCATTGACTTGACCGCCCCCATCCATGATCCAGCCAATCCAACATGATTATTGCATCTAGACATAGAAGCTATTGATTGGGATCGCACTGACACACCACCATCTCCATCAGAGTATTGGCCTTGCGGTGGGATGTTTCATTTCACTCCAAGACAGACTCAGGATGTCTTTCATGCTGAGGAGGAACTTGATGTTCCAAATGACGATCTTAATTCAGCAAATGATATCCATCTGATCCCCATTCCACACCAGTTGGAAGACGGATCCCATATGTCAGTTGAAGCAACGACTGATGTAGACATCGGCACAGATCCAATGAATCCACGGATTCTCAAGCTGGGGGTAAGTCTTTCCCCTGAAGAGCGAGCCGATTATGTTGCCCTTCTTAAGGAAAAGAAGGAGGTTTTTGCATGGTCATACAAAGATATGCCGGGACTAGACCCACAGCTAGTCACGCACAATTTAACGCTTGATCCGACAATCAAGCCAGTAAAGCAAAAACTACGCAAGATGCATCCAACAGTAGCCTTAATGGTAAAAGATGAGTTACAAAAGTTGTTGGATGCCCAGCTTTGTCATCTGTGTGGATTATCCGCCATGGTTGTCTAACATGGTTCCCGTCAAGAAACCCGACGGGAGGATTCGCATATGCACTGATTTTTGAGATCTTAACAAAGCGAGTCCTAAGGATGATTTTCCCTTGCCGAGCATCGACGCGTTGGTAGACGCTACAGCGGGCCACGAAATGCTTTCCCTTATGGATGGTTTCTCAAGATACAATCAGATTCGTATTAATCCTGAGGACCAGCTAAAAACGGCATTCACAACGCCTTGGGGGACATTTTGTTATAAGGTCATGCCTTTTGGCCTTAAAAATGCCGGAGCTACCTACCAACGTGCCATGACATACATCTTTCACGATTACATGCACAAAATTTTGGAAGATTACATGGATGATTTGTTGGCCAAATCTCTTTTGCGCCCAGATCACATCGGTGACTTGAGTAAGGTCCTTGATCGCCTCATTGAGCATAAAGTCAGACTAAACCCCAAGAAGTGCGTCTTTGGCATCACCTCCGAAAAGCTCTTGGGTTTCATAGTCTCCAAACGAGGAATTGAGGTTGATCCAAACAAAGTCAAGGCAATCCTTGAAATGCGTCCCCCAACCACCATCAAGCAGCTCAGGAGTCTGCAGGGAAAGGTTGCGTCGATCAAGCGCTTCATAGCGCAGTTATCTGACAAATGCCGACCCATGAATAAATTATTGCATAAAGGGGTCACATTTCATTGGGATGACGAGTGCCACTCAGCCTTTGACGACATTAAATAGTACTTGGCTTCGCCACCGCATCGGCACCACCTGCACCAGGAGTGCCGTTCTATTTATACATCTCAGCCATCGAGGTGGCACTGGGCGCCATGCTGTCCCGAAAAAATGAACTTCACAGAGAACAAGCTACATACTATCTTAGCCGCACCTCGGTCGGCTTATGAACTTAACTATGCATATGTTGAAAAACTCGCTTGGCGGTGGTGTTTGCTACCAAAAAGCTACGCCACTACATGCTTAGTAATAAGACGTATGTTGTGTCTAAGGAGAATCCATTGCGATACATGATGAGTCGTACTTATCATAGTAGCCGCACGGCGAAATGGATCATGTTGTTGACGGAGTTTGACATAGAGTTCATTGGACAGAAATCTATAAAAGGTCAAGTCATCGCCGATCAACTAGCCGAGGCTCCTCTTGAAGACGATCAGCCTCTGACTTTTGAACTACCTGATGATGGGGTCTTCCATGTTTCGGAGTCACCAGATTCTGATGAGCCCGAGTCCCAGGCTGACATAACCCTTTTCTTCGATGGTTCTAAATGTGAGCAAGGGGGTGGTGCGGGAATTGTATTCTTCACTCCACAAGGTGCTCCAATGCCCTTGTCATTTAAATTAGACTTCCCGCTAACCAATAACAATGCAGAATACGAAGCCTTGCTCATAGGTCTTCGTACAGCAATCACCATGAACATTAAACGATTGAACATCTTTGGTGATTCGCTGTTAATTGTCAACCAAGTAAAAGGGATATACCAATGTAAATGTCCAGTTTTGAAGTCTTATAAAACCCTTGTGGATAAATTCTTGGCACAATTTGAATGGTATGACATCGAGGCACTCCCTCGATCATCAAATCATTTTGCGGATACTATGGCCTCCTTGGGGTCACTTATTCCGCAAGACCCTTCTGGTGAAATGACAACCATTCAAGTTAAAACATTATCGCAATCTGCGATGGAGCGTGCAAGCTCTGATTCGACGCCAAAAATCCACATGATCCAGATTGAACCATCTCCGGATAAGTTCTCTCGAATTCGAGATTGTTTGATTAAAGCCAACTGGGGGTCCTTGTTCTCCCCGGCCCCTCTTGCTAGCAACACCACGTTGTTTTTACAAGTTCTTTCCTGTTCAGCTTTTGTTCGGGATAAACTTCAAAAGGGATTGGCCGTTCATACTATCGAGGTTTTTGATCAGCAAGACTGGTATACACCCATTCGGGATTACCTCAAGCTAGGTAATCTCCCACTTGGATTGACCCAAGCCGCGAAAAGATCATTCAAACAAAAAGCGGCAAAGCATGTCTTGGTAGGAGACATTTTGTATCGTCGAAATTATGAAGGAATCCTCCTTCGTTGTTTGGACCAAGCAAGAGTCCGCTTGGGCGATCACCCAAGCTCACGATGGTACATGTGGTGGCCACTTCAGCGGTATGGCCATCGCAAAGCGCATTCTTCGCATGGGTTATTATTGGCCATCCTTAGAGCGAGATTGTTGCGCATATGTGAAGAAGTGCGTGAAGTGTCAGCATCATGCTAATTTGACACACGTACCTTCTCAGGCCTTACAGCCGATTCAATCGGTTTGGCCTTTTTCGTAGTGGGGCTTTGATCTAATTGGAAAGATCTCCCCTGCGTCGTCTGGTCGTCACACGTTCATTTTAACGGCCACTGAGTACTTTACCAAATGGGTGGAAGCAATTTCGCTGACCACTACGACTGGAGCTCGCATTGCGGAGTTTATTTTGCATAACATCATATGTCGTTTTGGTATTCCATCCAAAATAGTCTCGGATAATGGGACACCATTCAAGAATAAAGATGTGCGTGCTTTGACCACAAAGTACAAGATTCAGCATAGCTTTTCAACACCCTATTATCCGTAGGCAAATGGGCAAGCAGAGGCGTCAAACAAAACGCTAGTCGCCATTCTTAAAAAGACAGTTGCAGATAATCATAAAGATTGGCACATTCAGATCCCGCTTGCCCTATGGGCTTATCGCACCAGTGTTCGGACGCCCACTGGGGCAACTCCATTTTCGCTGGTGTATGGCTCCGAGGCAGTCATGCCTTTTGAGTTGGAAATTCCTTCCCTGCGCATTTCAATGCAAGAGTTCATCGATGATGACACTGCACGGCAGGCCCGGTTAGATCAACTGACGTTGCTTGACGAACGACGCGTTAATGCTCTCGAGCATTTGCGTATCTATCAAGAGCGACTTAAGAAAGCATACAACATGAAAGTCCACTTCAGGGAATTTCAGGTTGGTGATTTGGTCTTAAAAGAGAACCAACAGAATTCTAATTTGCCCTCCCATCTTCGGGATAAGTTTGCAGCAAACTGGTTAGGTCCTTACATCATTGATAGTAGAATAGGACCTGGAACATACCGGCTTGCCTCTCTTGAAGGAATCAAGGAAACAGAAACCCTTGAATATCATTCATTTGAGGTCATTCCACAGCTAGAGAGCCATAGTCCAACAAAAAGCTCCAAGGATTACCACAATCGCTTGGTCAACCCAAAAGCTCCAAGGATTCCCACAATCACTTGGTCAACCTAAAAGCTCCAAGCGTTACCATAATTGCTTGGTCAACATAAATATTCAAAAATCAACACAAAAACAACATAAAAATCAAAATCACAAAAACAATCGCATTTCAATTCCATGCATTCTCAAAAAAAAAAAAAAAACATTTGCATTTCCATTCCATGCATTCTCATAACAATCAAAATACAAAAGTATAGTTTGCATTCCGCATTGCATACATACATTGCATACTCCGCTAGGTCATATAAGTCAAAAGCACCATAGGCTGTCATTATTTGGCAATTCCCTCATTTCCACCTTAGATCTATTTTCATAAACACCTACATCCAACATATCACCCTTTTATTTTTAGCATCATCAGTGTCGCCTAATGTATATAGGGTTTTCGTCATTCAGATGTCTTTAAATTTCTAGCCAAGAACTCGTACACAATTAAGCAGATTTTACATGGGAAAGTTTTACTTGGATCACACCTTGTTACGTAGCATCCCAACACATATTAACACACATAAAATAATTCCTAAGTTGTGTAGACGAAAGATGAAACCTCGCACCGTAATCCCGGTTACCATAAGTGAAACGGCTATCTTGCTTATCCCCCGTGCGAATGACCCTAGAAATGCCGAGAATTGGCAAAAGGACAAGCTTCCTCCCTACCCAATTCCCCATGAATCCCAAGTTCTCAAAAGTTGCAAAACCATCAAATATTTGCAAAACGTCAAAGCACTAAAATTTGACATCCTACAGAGCACACATCAAAAGACACAAATAACAAGTGATTATCATCACTCTATATTCAAATCCCTTGCTCAAAAAAAAAAAAAAAAAACAAGACGAGTACTATCATTTTATCACTACCAAAGAGCAAGTATCCCAATACCCTTGAAGAAAAGAAGGGAGTCGACCTTGAATCCCTGGAATTCTCAGCATTTCGACAGGTCATGAGGCAAGCTTCAGTACCGATTTGGTTGATAGCCTATTGGTTACTGGTGGTAAACCTCTCGCATGACGATATATCTATCACATTAACTTGTGTACAGATCAATGTTTGCATGTGGATGAGCTAGCTTACGGTATCCTAGATAACATCGCAGACAAATCGACTAAATACAATAAAGGAGTTCGTGGAGCTAATTAGGTGATCCTCAGTACAGGTTCGGTTGAAAGCCCATCTGGCACTGGCGGTATCCTGATGAATAACACATAAATGAACTCAATTGCACACACAGGGATGTGAAATAACTTGGTTAAATTCAAGTCAAATTTAGACCTTGTTCAGAAGTCTTGTGAGATAAACGAACAGTCTTGGTTAGTTAGTTAAAAATATCTGCATTTCAGAAAAGCTTAACTACATTTTCAAACAACCGATACATTTCATTCCATACATCACCATAAAACAATAGACAAAATACAAAAACAAAGTTTTCATATGTACAAGCATTCCACAAAGTTATCTTATTACTATAACAAGCCACTCCAATTTTGTACGAGTCTATGGTGCATCGACATATCATCCATTCCATATGCATACATCATATAAATTAGCATCATCACATTCATATTAGCATATGCATACATCAATGTAAAAACATGTACATAAACATAAATCATGCAAAAAAAAAGATACACACCAAACAGAATCATCTATATATCACAACAAAATTTCCCGCAGGCTACAAAACTGGTCCTCAGACCTCCCTCCCATCATCCAAACTCCCAAAACCCCCAGCCTAGGGCGTCGGCCACCATGATCACGCAGGATCGGTGCGACGAGAGCTACCCCCGCGGTATCTGTTCTCTGAGATCTCTCAGGGCGACTGCTCGCCCCTGCATCCCGACCACTCGCACTGCCCTCCTCTCGCCGCCTGCACCGGGATGATGCCGACTGCTTCGTCCCGCTGTCTCTCGTCCTGTGCGACGAGCCACTGGTCGGAGGCTCTGGTATTCGCCCACCCAGGCGGAGAATCTCAGCCTCCATCTCTGACCGATGCCGCCCCCACGCTTCCTCTCGTCGTCTCAAGTCTGCCTCCCGTAGCCTCCACTCGGCCTCTCGCCTACGGTAGTACGCAATGGCGTCATCACGCTGTGCTAGCTGCACCCGTAGGAGATCCCTCTCCCGTACAGCATCCGTATCACCACCCTGCTGGCGAGACGCAGCCCCTGCGCTCTCTCTCTCTGCCAACTGTGACCGCAGGCGATCCCTCTCCTATGTCATCTTCGCAAGCTCTCCTGTCAGTTGCGCTACCTCAGTGCGCAACCCCGCATCTGTCTCCCCTTGCCCGATCGGCTGCATCGGCCTCTCTGGAGCATCAGCCTGCTTCGGAGCATACTGCATCTTCGGCTGCTCTTCCTCCTCAACATCATCTCCTACCTCTACCACCTCCACCATATCTACATCTGCAGGTGCTCCCCAACCCTCTCCTGGTGCCTCTGCACCCTCTCCGCCTCCCGCTGCCTCCTCTCCTCCCAAGGGCCCCTCCCCTCGCCACTACCGTAGCGTCCACCACTCCTGATATTCGGCTGTCACACCGACGTCATCAACATCTGGGATGTCCAACACAGCATCTGACTCCTCCCCTAGTGGCTCGAGGATCGGCGCAGCTAGGGTCCTCTCATCACCCCGACGCCGGTAGGTTACGGGCTCCCCAGGCAATCCCTGGCGTACCCCAAACTGCCGCGTCACTCGGAGGTAGTGGAAGTACTCCTGCTCTGTCCCATGCCGCCCAATCACCCATCTCCCCCTTCGGACCCGTCGAAGCCAATCATCTGCCTCTGGCCATGCGGGACAATCCCGATATGGCCTCCATATCACATCTCTGGGAGTCAGTCGTGCTAGTGCATCTCTGTAATGGTCCACGTCTCCCGCGAACCGCCGACTATGCCCCCGCTCCTCTGATCGGTACCATAAAGCACCATACCCAATATCCCTGTCCACCATCTCCGCTCGGGTAGTCCAGGGCAACCCTCGTGGTCGCTCTATGGCTATGTGCTGCCATGCCCAAGACTGCAACAAGAAACTGCACCCCAACCCCTTCCGCCTCCGACAGCGGACCTCGTACAACTCATCATATAACTACGCCAAAAGCGTCTGGCCCCACCTCATAATAACCGGCTCTGTCATCGGGCAATCCACTAACTGCCATACTACCTCCACTAGGTTCCATGGGAACCTCGCTCCTGACGAATCTGGCAAGAGCATGTTGGAAATGAGGCTCATGAGTACTGCATGCCTCACTCCCAACACTCCCCTCGCGTACCACCATCGTACCAGTATCCCCCCAATCTGACAATCCAGCTCCGCCCTCTCCAACGAGGTCATCCCATCCCCATCCCCTCCATGTCCAAAGTATCGCGTCAGTATCGCCGTCCTCTGGCTCCGTGGTGTCGTCCGAATGGGAACCCCGTCTATTGGAATCCGAAGAATCCGATACACGTCCTCTAGGGTGACTGTCATCTCCCCTGTAGGAAGATGGAAGGTGTTCGTACGAGCATCCCACAGGCCAATCAATGCGGTAATGTACGCCCGATCTCGCCACAACTGCATCCAACCGAGCCACATGCTTGAGCCCTAGGGCATCAAGCCACTCCCAATCATCATCAATCAACGCCTCGCGGGCATTAGAAAAAATGGTCGGTACTCGATGTCGACTCTTCACCACCTGCACATCACAAAAAAAAAAAAAAAACAACAAACATCAAAAACATGCATCACATCACCATTACATGTACAAAAATGCATAACTATACCGTACTATTTTTCATTCACATGTACATCCAAAAAAAAAAAATCATCAATTTTTCATTTCATCATCAAAAACACCAAAAATTTGCCATGGTTTACCTACGGTTTTTCCTAAGTTTACCATTTCAAAACAAAAAATTCATCCATTTTGCATCTTTAATTTCATCAAAATCAATAAAAATTTGACATGGTTTACCTAAGTTTACCATTTCAAAACAAAAACAATTCATCAATTTTTCATTTAAAAACGACAACAAATTTGACATGGTTTACCTACGGTTTACCTAAGTTCACCATTTCAACAAAAAAAAAAAATTCACCTTTCATTTCATCAAAAATGACAAAAATTTGACATGGTTTACCTACGGTTTTATCTAAGTTTACCATTTCAACCAAAAAAATTCATCTTT
This sequence comes from Wollemia nobilis, assembly GCA_028583015.1. Classification (NCBI taxonomy): domain Eukaryota; kingdom Viridiplantae; phylum Streptophyta; class Pinopsida; order Araucariales; family Araucariaceae; genus Wollemia; species Wollemia nobilis. Next base: position 1,869,357 of record JAQPPZ010017244.1, read on the forward strand.
AATTTCATCAAAACCAAAAAAAAAAAATCATCAATGTTTCATTTCATCATCAAAAACACCAAAAATTTGCCATGGTTTACCTACGGTTTTTCCTAAGTTTACCATTTCAAAACAAAAAATTCATCCATTTTGCATCTTTAATTTCATCAAAATCAATAAAAATTTGACATGGTTTACCTACGGTTTACCTAAGTTTACCATTTCAAAACAAAAACAATTCATCAATTTTTCATTTAAAAACGACAACAAATTTGACATGGTTTACCTACGGTTTACCTAAGTTCACCATTTCAACAAAAAAAAAAAATTCACCTTTCATTTCATCAAAAATGACAAAAATTTGACATGGTTTACCTACGGTTTTATCTAAGTTTACCATTTCAACCAAAAAAATTCATCTTTAATTTCATCAAAAAAAAAAAAAATTTGACATGGTTTACCTACGGTTTTATCTAAGTTTACCATTTCAACCAAAAAAATTCATCTTTAATTTCATCAAAAAAAAAAAAATCGACATGGTTTACCTACGGTTTCGACCTAAGTTTACCATTTCAATAAAAAAACAAATTCATTCATTTTCCATTTTTTAATTTCATAAACATAACACAAAAATATGGGCATGGTTTACCTATGGTTTCGACCTAAGTTTTACCATTCACATAGAAAAACATTTTTCTAACCATGGTTACCCTAAAGTGTTACTCTAAGTTTCATTTTGGGTTTATCCTATAGTTTTCCATCTAAGTTTCCATCAGGTTTGCATCCATGTTTCATTCGGTGTCATTCATTTACCTTTTACTTTAATTAATTAGGGTTTCATGTTTAAACACAAGAAAAACACCATAAAAACAACTTTGCATTTTTCAAATTGACAATCGAAGAGATAGTGCACTTACTGGTCTCGCCTCGGCTCCGCCGCTCGACGACCCGGTCTGTGCACTCATGGTGGTTGGATGATCCGGCAGCGCTTCACGTCAAAATCTACCTCCTCCTCCCGAGCTCCAAATCGCAATCGCCGAACAAGGGCAAATGAGCCAAATCCGTCATTTTCGCATATTTATAGTTTTTGTCGCTGGTACTCGTCCTTACCGGGACGAGCGCTTTCGCGCGCTCGTCCCACCCTGGGACGAGTACCTTTGGAGATGCCCTCGTCTTTCACGGGGACTAGTACAATCCTGCCACTCGTCTCACCCCGGGACGAGTAAAATCCTGTCACTCGTCTCACCTCGGGACGATTAAAAAAAAAAAACACAACAAAACCAAACATAAACATGACAAATGCCAACAAAATCAAAAATAGGTCAAAACAGATGGGAACCGCTCGAGCATGCTTAGCGGTAAACCATCTAAAGGCACCCTTGCACACGTCATCTTGGGTCAAGCGACTCGTCGCTTTTCTCATGTCGGTCATTCCCTCATCGATTCGTCGCTTGAGGGGGTAGTCACACTTAGTTGCCAATCAACACCATTATACCTAGTCTTGGAAAAGACACGCATTCAAAGGATCATTGCAAGAGACAATCGCGCCCCTGCTTGGGGCAGCAAACAAGCAATCATCACAAACTAATCATATACTTGGCATTCGTGAATCATGAACTCAAGGTTCCCACAACAAAAGGTTGCGCCCTTTGCCTATTCATGACAGATCAATGTCTAAGTTCAAGTAATACCTCACCGAACCAGGTTAATGCTTGACTTAAGTTCCTTAGCTCGTCAGAAGCAAGGATTCAAGAATGCGTGCCCTTTCCATACTTGGGGCATCAAGAGTTGGTTAGGTTACTCGAGAAACCCTAATCATTAGTGCTTTGGTTATATTTTTGCTCGGCGCTGCGCCTTGCATAACGCTTCCCAAAAAGGGGCATCTGTAGACACCAAAACAGCACCAATCCGATTATGTGACGACAAGCACTGATCGCACCAACACACACAGCCCCCAGGGCAGCCCTCGGAGGTTAAACAGTGGTTCTAACCACTCACACAATAGTTTTGCAAGTCAGAAACCAATTTGGCACCTTTTGGACACCTTATTTCTTATTCGTCCCACCCAGGGACGAGTGAGAATTTTACTCGTCTTTCTTAGGGACGAGTGCTGACTGGCACTCGTCTCTCTTAGGGACGAGTGCTGACTGATAGATACTCGTCTTTCCTAGGGACGAGTGCTGACTGATACTCGTGTCACCCAGGGACGATTACCGGCGCTCGCTTCGGGGTGGGACGATTGTAGAGTTTGACTTGCAAAAAAGTCAAATCTCGGCATATAACAACTCAGAACTGTCACTTAGCTTTCCCTGCATGACATAGGAGTGCGAGTGAGTTCTTTTAACAACACACATCTCTCACTTAGCTTTCCCTGCATGGCATAGGAGTGCGAGTGAGCTCTTTTAACAACACACATCTGCCACTTAGCTTTTTCTGCATGGCATAGGAGTGCGAGTGAGTTCTGTTAAGACAACTCAGATTTGCCACTTAGCTATCCCTTCATTGCATGGGAGTGCAAATGAGTTTTTCTAAAACATGCAAAGACATGCACAGAGGCAGTTAAGAAGCCCTTGATCAAGAAGAAGTCTTCTCTTCACAAACAAAAGCATTCATGCAAAGAAACACTTTTGCATGTTAATTCAAAAAGACCCCTTGGGTCTATAAAAACGGTGAGTTTTCTCACCCAAAAAGGATATACAGAGAAGGAGCATTTTGAGCGACGAAGTGCTGCTAGTTCACTTATTGGCGATTTGTGCTTTCATAATCGTGGTATTTCTTTTAGTTTCATGTTTATGCTTTTGTCAAGTTTTTCATTTCATTTAGATTCATTTCAACCATCGTTAGATTCATCTTTTATTTTTCATACACAAGTGCTACTGACTTTCTTGTTTGTTTCTTTGAGTGCAGAGTTGCAGCATTAGAGGAGCGGCGAGGAGTCTACCTTACCAACGCAAGCGGCGGCAACATTTGGCCCGCCCATTCCAAACGTGGGCATGCGGAAGGAGGAAGACTAAAGTCACAAATTGTAACAAAGACCAATTTAACGCTCCTAGCCCCTAAAAAGGGAGGAGACGTATATGTAACCGAGGATAAGAAATTTGAATAAAGAGGGCTGTGATTTCCTTACATCTGTGCTTTCATTTCCAATTTATCTCTTTTCCTTGTTTTTGTGCATAGGATTAAAGCGTTACATTTCGTCTTATATTGCATAGTTATAGTTTTCCTTTTACTTCCGGAATCTCGTGCTTGTGTCCTTGTGTCCTTGTGTCGTATAAGAAATTGTTTCCTAGTATGCATATTTACTGGATTATTTCCCTAAATGATATGCATGTTTTTCTTATGAAAGGGATTCTATGAGTAACTTTTAATTCTAAGGTAACTCTTTATCTTCCAATAATTCTTCTTGTGATCACATAATTTCCAACATCTACTCTTTTTTTGACCTTGTAAACTTTCCTGACTAGGCTCGCCATACCTGTAGTCATTCCTTATCACATTGCTACTTTGTATCCCTTAAGACTAGAGATTCGTTTCCTTATTATATACAATAGATGGCTCTTTGTGCTCCATACAACTATTGAAGGTTTATATCCAAGTTTACTTTTGTGGATAATAATACCACATGCATTGTGTACATGGTAGTTCCCTATTTACATAGTGTAGCATGCCTTACTATACTTGACCACCACCCGGGTGATCGATTGGCATAATTTTATATGGAGTTGGGATACTTGGAGAGGTTGGTGAATTCTCATATGGTAGTGATAATTGGGGTTTCACACCAAAATTTAATGTTAGAAGATGTATCTATCAATATTTTGATTATATACATGCTTAAATATGAAATTTCATCATCCTTTCTCTCCTTCACCATACCAAGTTTTCTTGCTAGAATATGGTTTTGGTGATATGTGAATAGTTTCCATGTTTAATATGGGTTTCACCATTTCCTACACCATAGCCTCTGGTTGAAAACCATGAGTGTATTGTAACATTGATAAAAAATATAAATAAATAAAACATTCTTTTGTTGACCTCATGGTCTTACCTAGACTCTCACCTTATTGCAAGGTGGTATTACCTTTTGCAATTTTGATTGGGGATCTTAAATTCCTATTGTCTTATGGATTACCTTTCCATACATAACCTTCAATACCAAATACTCTTAAGGAAAATTTATAGCTAACATAGCTAACTTTATGATCATGAGGTTACTTTTGCATAGTCTCTGTGTGGTTTTATTAAATATGAATATTCAAGTAAGTCCAAGGTTGGACTTCATAGAAATCAGCATGGTCAATGTATATCCTATGGATAAGAGTGTCCAACCCTCCTATTAAGGCCATCAGGTAATCAAACATACCATGCTATTGGGAATTCTCCTGTCTATTTCAATAGGAATACCCATTTTCCTTTCTATCTAAAACTAGACTTATGTTCGGTCTCTTTCAACCTATACATTTAGTGTATACCTTGAATATTAAATATCGTATCATGTAGATACAACATTAATCATTTGTAATGCTAAACTTACTTACCATATCATACAATATGAGTTAATGGGGTTATCACACAAACCCTCATAGACACTCAATGTGAGATAATGGGGTTATCACACAAACCCTCTTGATCATTCTTGATATTGTTTTCCAAACAAAACTTTAGTAAGTAATAGGCTAGCTACATAACACAAATGTCAAATATCTTTTATCAATGGTCTCTTGGATACTCTACAAGTTGTGTTAGGTTCGCTCACTCTTGCTTTCTAGGTCACTAGTGAATATAGGCATGGGAGGAAAATATTTTCACATTAGTAGCTTCTAAGCACTTACTCTTCCATTACCATGTATTTATCAGTTTAGATTTCATCAAGAACCATTATAGGTTTGCAAAAAAATCCCATCTCTTTGCCAGCCTAGACTTATCATAAGAGTCATTTTAAATAGCCTCGGCTCTTACACCAATTGTAACAATCCCAAATTACCAACCAACCTGAGATAATTTTTTTGTACATATATAACATGTCAAGTTACAACCAAGTATGTTTGAATCAACATCATGGGATAATTTAATTCGATGTCAGCTTGGTTGATTAATTTATAATGCATTTAAATTTAATTAAAATTAAATTTAAATATTATAAATTAAATTAAACCAACCTTAGGTTTTAACTTAATTAAACCTTGGAGCTTTGTCTTATTACACAAAATTGGTGTAAGGAATTTTTATTTATAAAATTTAAATTCCTTGTGAATTTAAATAATTTATAAATAAATATTAGAACCCCGTTTTAACTTTTACAATAACCCTTCTTGGGTTTTTATAAACCAATCACTTAACCTGTTCTCCCAATAATATTAAAATATTATGGAACCTTTTACCATTAACTTTTGCACTGTTGAAGCTTTTTCTTGGATGATAGTGACAACCTTTGATGACTTTATTTTTTTTCAAATTCCTTGATATGAGTGACAACTCTATCAGGTGACATCAATGACAACTTTGACTTTAGAGGACTCAAAATGTCCAACAATGTCCCTCTTTGTCATTGATGGCAACCCATATCATTTTATAGAAACCTGAACTTCCTTTTCCTTCTGCTCCACTTGGGACATTGCTCCCCCTAGCTCAATGCTCTCTCAAATATCAAATATCTCCCCAATATACACAAATATCTCCCCAATATACACAAATATCTTCCTCTTTGACATCAATGACAATGGGTCACATTTGGGGCTCAGGGCTATGAATGAGAATATTACCTTAGTCCCTCCCCCACCTCCACATGATGTGGTTAATTTTGGGGTGGGAGTATTTCTACTCCTCAAAAGCATTGTTATTACCTTTATCTTTCTCTCTTATTTTTTGAGTTTTCTGAATCCTCTGGTTGTTTCTTTCTAAGTAATTATCCCTTCTCCTATCATCACTTTTGTTCCTGTTCCTGTTCTTGCTCTCATCCATGTTCTTGTTCCTGTTCCTATTCTCATTCATATTTTTTTTCTCGATTTTATTCATATTCCTATTCCTTTTCATGCATATTTCTAGAATATTTACTCTACACCATCTTGTTGTGTGACCATTATTATTGCACTTATAACACTTAATGTTATTATTCCTTGGAGATGCAATTGTATTATTATTTCTTCTAGTGAAGCCATGTCCTCTTCTGTCATGAATATTGTAATCCATTGTCTTCTGACCAAACTGATTACATGAGTAGCAATACCCATGGAAAAGTTACCTGTTTCTAAAATTCCCATTTTCCTATCTTTCGTGAGTCTTGCACTGTGAAGCCATGTTCCCAAACTTGTGACATGAAAAACATATTCCATTGAAGCGTCCTTGTCTTGACCTCATTGGTCTCCTTTTCTGATTGTTGTTCCATTTGTATCTTTTCTACCACTGAGTTCTTCTGTGATATCTTTGATTTGGGCTAAGTGAGGATATTGCGTCAGTGGTTCGTCCTTAGCCCACCTATCATTCCAACAATTTATCCTCTCACCATTCCTAAAACCCATATTAAACATTTTTTGATGATTTCCTTACAATTAAGAATTGCTTTCCAAAAAGTAGAACCTCTGATTCAAACTGAGTCACTTAGAAATTTTATATTTTGAAGATACTTTCATTTGATGATAGCTATCCATTCATTTTCTTCACCAGAAATGAGATGCCATGCCTACTTAGCTAGTAACGCTAAATTTATATGAGCAATTCTCCTCGGACCTAAGCCCCCATTTTCCCTGGGTCTACACACTTTGGTCCATCCTACAAGGTGTATCCTTTTTTTCTCCTCTGATCCAGTCCATAAAAATTCTTTTTTGGAGTTTCTCAATTTTCTGGAAAACCTTCGTAGGGGCATTGAAAATGGAGAGGAAATAGACTGGAATGCTCTGAAGAGAGGTGTTAGTGAGGGTCAGCTTTCCTACTTGAGATAGAAGATGACCTTTCCATCCAACAAGTTTTTTTTAAATTCTTTCAATAACCCTGTCCCACATTGACTCTATCGTAGAACCAATGAAAAGATGGAGACCAAGATACGAAGTGGGGAGGTTTGCTATATCACACCCTAAAATTTTTGCAATCCTTCCTTACCTCTGAATGGGGGTGTTCAAGAAATATAACTTGCTTTTACTGAAATTAACTTTTTGACCAGCAACATCCTTGTAGAGTTGTAGGATGTATTTAATTATTTTGGCCTCAACCACTAATGCCTTAGTCAATATAAGGGTATCATTGATGAATTATTGGTGAGAAACAACCCTAGTGAGATATTTTGCCTTGATTCCCGATATTAGCCTTGAACAGTAAGAATTTTTTATGGTTCTGCCTAAAGCTTCTACCACAATGATGAATAACATGGGGTTGATAGGGTCCCCCTGCCGAATTCCTCTACGGCTTTGAAAGTAACCAACAGTTGTTCCATTAACTAGAATCTAGAACCATGCTTTAGAAATATATTCTTTGATAAAATTAACCCATTGGTGGTGAAAACCAAACTTAAGGAGGACAACAATCAGAAAGTCTCAATTTAGCCTATCAAATGCTTTGTTCATATCAAGCTTGAGGCCAAAAATAGACTTGTTAGTATTATGAGCAGAGTGCAGAGCTTCATGAACTATGATAAATCCATCCAATATTGACCTACCCTAGATAGAGCTTCCCTATCATGGATCTATGATGAGGGGTAGAATAAATCTCATTCTATTTGCAATGGCTTTAGTTAGGATCTTGTAAGAAACATTGCACAGACTGATTGGCCTGAATTCAGCCATAGATTCAGTGGTTTGCCTCTTAGAATTAGAGAAATAAAAGTAGATTTGATACCTTTTGGGATATGATTGCTTGCTTGGAATTCTTTGATAGGAAAAATTACATCCTCACTTACGATGTCCCAAAAATCTTGATAGAAATGAGGGGGAAAGTCGTCGGGTCTCGGGGCTTTGTCTAGCTCCATGCTAAACAAGGATTCCTTAATTTCCTCATCAAAAAATGGAGCTAGAAGCTTAAGGTTTATATCCTCATTTATTATGATAGGAATGGATTGCAAGGGAATATCTTTGGCCTCCTCATTGCACTGCGATTCCTAACCAAGGATAGAATTGAAATAAGTTACTGCCTCCTTTCCGATTTCTATTTAGTCTTGAGTAATAGAACCATCTGTTTTTTTTTTTTTTTTTTATCTTTTTATTGCTTCTATTTTTAAGCATGGTAATGTGAAAAAACTTGGAATTTGAATCTCCATATTTCAACCAAATAGCCCTTGATTTTTGCCTGCAATAGATTTCCTCACAGGACAAAATGTTATGAAACTCTGCTAGTTTTGTTCATTCCTCCTGCCTAGTAGTTTCATCAACATCACCATGTTGGATCCTCTGGAAAATTTATAGCTAACATAGCTAACTTTATGATCATGAGGTTACTTTTGCATAGTCTCTGTGTGGTTTTATTAAATATGAATATTCAAGTAAGTCCAAGGTTGCACTTCACAGAAATCAACATGGTCAATGTATATCCTATGGATAAGAGTGGCCAACCCTCCTATTAAGGCCATCGGGTAATCAAACATACCATGCTCTTGGGAATTCTCCTGTCTATTTCAATAGGAATACCCATTTTCCTTTCTATCTAAAACTAGACTTATGTTCGGTCTCTTTCAACCTATACATTTAGTGTATACCTTGAATATTAAATATCGTATCATGTAGATACAACATTAATCATTTGTAATGCTAAACTTACTTACCATATCATACAATATGAGTTAATGGGGTTATCACACAAACCCTCATAGACACTCAATGTGAGATAATGGGGTTATCACACAAACCCTCTTGATCATTCTTGATATTGTTTTCCAAACAAAACTTTAGTAAGTAATAGGCTAGCTACATAACACAAATGTCAAATATCTTTTATCAATGGTCTCTTGGATACTCTACAAGTTGTGTTAGGTTCGCTCACTCTTCCTTTCTGGGTCACTAGTGAATATAGGCATGGGAGGAAAATATTTTCACATTAGTAGCTTCTAAGCACTTACTCTTCCATTACCATGTATTTATCAGTTTAGATTTCATCAAGAACCATTATAGGTTTGTAAAAAAATCCCATCTCTTTGCCAGCCTAGACTTATCATAAGAGTCATATTAAATAGCCTCGGCTCTGACACCAATTGTAACAATCACAAATTACCAACCAACCTGAGATATTTTTTTTGTACATATATAACATGTCAAGTTACAACCAAGTATGTTTGAATCAACATCATGGGATAATTTAATTCGATGTCAGCTTGGTTGATTAATTTATAATGCATTTAAATTTAATTAAAATTAAATTTAAATATTATAAATTAAATTAAACCAACCTTAGGTTTTAACTTAATTAAACCTTGGAGCTTTGTCTTATTACTCAAAATTAGTGTAACGAATTTTTATTTATAAAATTTAAATTCCTTGTGAATTTAAATAATTTATAAATAAATATTAGACCCTCGTTTTAAATTTTACAATAACCCTTCTTGGGTTTTTATAAACCAATCACTTAACCTGTTCTCCCAATAATATTAAAATATTATGGAACCTTTTACCTTTAACTTTTGCACTGTTGAAGCTTTTTCTTGGATGATAGTGACAACCTTTGATGAATTTATATTTTTTCAAATTCCTTGATATGAGTGACAACTCTATCAGGTGACATCAATGACAAATTTGACTTTAGAGGACTCAAAATGTCCAACAATGTCCATCTTTGTCATTGATGGCAACCCATATCATTTTATAGAAAACTGAACTTCCTTTTCCTTCTGCTCCCCTTGGGACATTGCTCCTCCTAGCTCAATGCTCTCTCAAATATCAAATATCTCCCCAATATACACAAATCTCTCCCCAATATACACAAATATCTTCCTCTTTGACATCAATGACAAAGGGTCACCTTTGGGGCTCAGGGCTATGAATGAGAATATTAGCTTAGCCCCTCCCCCACCTCCACATGATGTGGTTAATTTTGGGGTGGGAGTATTTCTACTCCTCAAAAGCATTGTTATTTACCTTTATCTTTCTCTCTTATTTTTTGAGTTTTCTTAATCCTCTGGCTATTTCTTTCCAAGTAATTATCACTGCTCCTATCATCACTTTTATTCCTGTTCCTGTTCTTGTTCTCATCCATGTTCTTGTTCCTGTTCCTGTTCTCATTCATCTTTTTTTTCTCGGTTTTATTCATATTCCTATTCCTGTTCATGCATATTTCTAGAATATTTACTCTACACCATCTTGTTGTGTGACCATTATTATTGCACTTATAACACTTAATGTTATTATTCCTTGGATATGCAATTGTATTATTATTTCTTCTAGTGAAGCCATATCCTCTTGTGTCATGAATATTGTAATTCATTGTCTTCTGACCAAACTGATTACATGAGTAGCAATACCCATGGAAAAGTTACCTGTTTCTAAAATTCCCATTTTCCTATCTTTCATGAGTCTTGCACTGTGAAACCATGTGCCCAAACTTGTGACATGAAAAAAATATTCCATTGAAGCTTCCTTGTCTTGACCTCATTGGTCTCCTTTTCTGATTGTTGTTCCATTTGTATCTTTTCTACCACTGAGTTCTTCTGTGATATCTTTGATTCGAGCTAAGTGAGGATATTGCGTCAGTGGTTCGTCCTTAGCCCACCTGTCATTCCAACAATTTATCCTCTCACCATTGCCTAAAACCCATCTTAAACATTTTTTGATGATTTCCTTACAATTAAGAATTGCTTTCCACAAAGTACAACCTCTGATTCAAACTGAGTCACTTAGAAATTTTATATTTTGAAGATACTTTCATTTGATGATAGCTATCCATTCATTTTATTCACTAGAAATGAGATGCCATGCCTACTTAGCTAGTAAAGCTAAATTTATATGAGCAATTCTCCTCAGACCTAAGCCCCCATTTTCCTTGGGTCTGCACACTTTGGTCCATCCTACAAGGTGTATCCTTTTTTTCTCCTCTGATCCAGTCCATAAAAATTCTTTTCGAAGTTTCTCAATTTTATGGAAAACCTTCACAGGGGCTTTGAAAACAGAGAGGAAATAGACTAGAATGCTCTGAAGAGAGGTGTTAGTGAGGGTCAGCTTTCCTACTTGAGATAGAAGATGACCTTTCCATCCAGCAAGTTTTTTTTAAATTCTTTCAATAACCCCGTCCCACATTGACTCTATCATAGAACCAATGAAAATATGGAGACCAAGATACGAAGTGGGGAGGTTTGCTATATCACACCCTAAAATTTTTGCAATCCTTCCTTACCTCTGAATGGGGGTGTTCAAGAAATATAACTTGCTTTTACTAGAATTAACTTTCTGACCAAAGAACATCCTCGTAGAGTTGCAGGATGTATTTAATTATTTTGGCCTCAACCACCGATGCCTTAGTCAATATAAGGGTATCATCGATGAATTATTGGTGAGAAACAACCCTAGTGAGATATTTTGCCTTGATTCTCGATATTAGCCTTGAACTATAAGCATTTTTTATGGTTCTGCCTAAAGCTTCTACCACAATGATGAATAACATGGGGTTGATAGGGTCCCCCTGTCGAATTCCTCTATGACTTTGAAAGTAACCAGCAGTTGTTCCATTAACTAGAATCTAGAACCATGCTTTAGAAATATATTCTTTGATCAAATTAACCCATTGGTGGTGAAAACCAAACTTAAGGAGGACAACAATAAAAAATTCTCAATTTAGCCTATCAAATGCTTTGTTCATATCAATCTTGAGGCCAAAAATAGAGCTGTTAGTATTATGAGCAGAGTGCAAAGCTTCATGATCTGTGATAAATCTATCCAATATTGACCTACCCTAGACAGAGCTTCCCTATCATGGATCTATGATGAGGGGTAGAATAAATCTCATTCTATTTGCAATGGCTTTAGTTAGGATCTTGTAAGAAACATTGCACAGACTGATTAGCCTGAATTCAGCCAAAGATTCAGTGGTTTGCTTCTTAGAATTAGAGAAATAAAAGTAGATTTGATACCTTTTGGGATATGATTGCTTGCTTGGAATTCTATGATAGAAAAAATTACATCCTCACTTACGATGTCCCAAAAATCTTGATAGAAATGAGGGGGAAAGTCATCGGGTCTCGGGGCTTTGTTTGGCTCCATGCTAAACAAGGATTCCTTAATTTCCTCATCAAAAAATGGAGCTAGAAGCTTAAGGTTTATATCCTCATTTATTATGATAGGAATGGATTGCAATGGAATATCTTTGGCCTCCTCATTGCACTATGATTCCTAACCAAGGATAGAATTGAAATAAGTTACTGCCTCCTTTCTGATTTCTATTAATTCTTAAGTAATAGAACCATCTACTTTTTTTTTTAATTTTATCTTTTTATTGCTTCTATTTTTAAGCATGGTAATGTGAAAAAACTTGGAATTTGAATCTCCATATTTCAACCAAATAGCCCTTGATTTTTTCCTCCAATAGATTTCCTCATAGGACAAAATGTTAAGAAACTCTGCTAGTTTTGTTGGTTCCTCTTGCCTAGTAGTTTCATCAAAATCACCATGTTGGATCCTCTGATAAATTATCTTCAAACTTTCAACAACCTATTTTTTATTTTCAAAGATGTTCCCAAAGACATCTTTGTTCCAATTTTGAAGCTTTTCCTTAACAAACTTTAATTTTCCAGCAAGTTTAAAATTTGCACTACCCCTGATAGGCTGTTGCCACCACTAACTTAAGTTATCTCTGAAACTAGAATGTTTGATCCACATAGATTGAAATCTGAAAGGTTTCTTGAAGTACAAAGAGTTAGGTATCTCCAAAAAAATGGGATTATGATCAGAGGCAATTTTAGGAAGGTCTTGCAGGGTAGAATCATCGAACAAAGTTGTAGACTCCTTTGATAGAAAAAACCTATCAAGCCTTTCTTGAATGAGATGACATCCTATCCACCGATTGTTCCAGGTATAATTCACTCCTCTAATTTTTACATCCATCAACATGTTTGAGTTCACAAAGTCATTTAACTCATCCATGCTCCTTATAGGTGGTCCATTTCCATCCATTTTGTCTTAAGGATAAAGAGGAGTGTTAAAATCCCCAACCAGAATCCAGGGGACATGGAAGATTTCACTAAGATTGCCTAAGTACTCCCATAGTAGAGCTCTCCCTTGAATTGAAGTCGGGGTATAAATATTTGAAAGGATCCACGACCTGTTGTTGTTTATTTCGTTAAATAAAAATCTAAGAACCCTATCATCTCTCTAAATAATGGTGCCTTCTACTATCTGGGGATCCCACAAAGTCATAAGCCCTCCAGATGCTCCTCTGGCTGATTTGCAAACTATCTCCCCTTGATTCCAAATTTTTTTTGCTATTTTTTTTATTGAATCTCATCAATTTTTGTTTCTTGCAACATGATAATAGTTGGATTCACTTGATTTCTTATTGCACTCGACTTCCCTATGTTTGGGCAAGCCATTGAGGCCTCTCACGTTCCATGAGAGGAACTTCATTTAGATTGTTTGGGATTTCTTCCTCTCCCCTTCCCTTGAGGGGGTTTTCCTAAATTTTTGTCTTCAGAACCTGGAATAACCTGTTGAAACAACGTTCTCTATTTTCCATTGGCAATGTCATTATCAGATTTAATTTTTTGATGCTCAGCATTTGATATTCTTCCTCTTCTTTTTTCACTGCCAAAATCTATAGGATACTTCACAGTGTTGGTTAAATACATATTCACCCAGGTTGAGGGGTGAATATTCTATTCACCTCTCCCATGGGTGAACACACTCCAAATAACGAAGTCGTGAAAACGCACCAATAAAAAAATGTTGAGCAAATGCGTCTAAGATGAGGGGGCATTGACAAGTCAATATCATAGTCACCCTAATAAGGAGGTGACTGTCTTTGTCACTCTTTTTTAGGGGTGAACACGATTTTAAAAAGAATTTGCATGGACGTGATTACATAGATGAATATGTCCAATTGTTAAATATTTTCACCTCAAATGAAAGGAATTATTGTTGTCATGGTTTAAAATGAGTAAAGATAATAAAATGCGTATTCATCATCAATATCCATATTTTCAAAGACACCCAAGGTAGATCACGAAAAACATTAAATGACGGAGGCAACGAGTAACTCAAATTGTGAATCCCAAGCCAAGAATAAATTTGTATTATTAATATAGAGGGATTTTCATGATTTTCAAAGTAAAATCACATTTTTAAGGCATCAAATATCCCCTACTTTTTTGTGCACTGACATCTTAAGATGTTGATTTCCTGGGAATGTTTCCTTGAAAGATGGATCATTGTTCCAAGAAAATGAATTTTTAATATTCTCGAGGATGGTTCCTGATATATGATCATTTCATCTCCACGTGCATTTAATGAAAGAGGCAAAATCCTCTATAAATACTACTGAATTCTCATTGTAATTAGAATTTAGACACTTTGCCAAAAAAATCCCCAAGTTCTCTACATCAAACACCAGGCTTCTGAATTTGCAAAGTGATCTTGTGTGTAATTTCCTTCTATATTCGTGTACTTCTATTTTACATTCATGTTCCTTATTTTCTGTTAGATTTGAATTTTGTATCTGAATTTAAATGTTGCTAATGAGGGAGTGAGTATTAGAGTGTTATTTTGAAGATTGTTCCTACAAGTTTATAAGGAAATTATCTTGTTTTTTTTAATATGTTATTTCATGCTTGGGTGAATTTCCTATTGTTAGTCTGCCCCAAATCCTATGCTTTCGACATGTGGCCATATTTCCCATTTATTTTTGCATTTTCTAATTCCTTTCATGTAACTCTAGTATTTAACCAGTTTAGAATTTAGTTCGAGAGCGAGCCCTCTCTGGAGATTGGCACAGAGGGCATTCCTTTCCTTTTGCCTTTTAATGTTGGCCATGTCTAGGGTGCGCAAATGAAGTTTTGTTAATTAGGAAGATATTTGACCAATATTTCCCTAGTGCAACTACAAAGCCTACATTATTACTATTGGGAAGGAGTCATGTGGAATGGATAATAGTTCATACACTAGATAAATATGTACATATTATGACATTATCCTTTTTGGGCCAATTTAAAATTGAATAAATCTTGGTTGACACTTAATTATAATAAATTAGGTTCATTCTATTAAGTCACTTTTGCGAAAGATAATTTCCAAATTAATCCGTTTTAAAAAGCCTTATTTTATTTTCCCTAAAACCTTACCAAAATCCCAATTTTATTCTAACTCTCCAATTTAACCTGGTAGAGTGTAATTATATTTAATTAGGGATTTTATAGAGTAATTAGGGTTTACCATATCCTATATTTTATTAATTAAATTCTTTTTATTAATATTTTGCAACACTAGTGAGGCTGGTTAATGCTAAAATTCGAGTATTAATTTATCCTTTGTATCAATTAATGTATTTTAGAAAATCCCAATGGGTGAGCTATGACATACTCCCCCCTTGGATTAAACAGAGTCCTTTGTTTTTATCATTAGTTCCTAGTTTATTTATTGTAGAAAATTAACAAAATTAGCATTAGTTCTTTACAAATCAGATAGAATCATCATTTGTTTCCTTATTTCTAGTGTCTCGATCCTGATGGTAAGAAATATATTCCACCCACGAGAGTACCTAGACCTGTAAAAGTGTAAAATATCGGTAGTACCATGTTCTTAAAGTAATAAAACATCCATATTACATCAATAATAAGTATTAAAAACATCATCAATACATAATTTTCATCATGGAAATAAAGCATCTATCACTACATAGTCAATGATATTAGAGTATTGTAAGAAGAGAACTACAAAATAGTTCCATAGAAATGACATGAATTCATGTTTTTAATAATAAACTAGACACAATCTATCTAATTAAATGCATCAAAACTCTCATAGAGTAGTATCACAGTATGCCTTATTAGCTCCTTTTTATGAGTTAATTTGATATACATAGGTGTCATCAAAGACAAGGACACAATTTTCATGCTTTTCCCTTTAAGATACCCATATATCTTGAAACCATATTAGAAAAATTCTTTGCCACCACTAGTGCATCACCCTTGATATCCATCGGTAATCATATTCGATTAACCTATTACAACATTCATTTCTCAAGAGACACAAATGTCAAGTGCAATCCTCAAAGAGCCTAAGTTACATCGCTTAAGACCCACAAAACATGGAGAGTTCACTTAGATCTTCCTATTTGATTTACCAATGGCTCAATAGTGGGAGGAAATGAACTTAAACATATGTAGTCTCTAAGTAACGACACCCAATAGTAATGATCACATTTACTATGTCGATGATGTCATAATGATATTCATGGTTGTATTTACTCTCTATAGGGTATCATGCAAAATTTTCATGCCCATCATACTACTACTCATCGATAGTACATATGACCACATTTACTCCATGTAAGGTGTCATAAAAATCATACTATCACTCATTGATAGTACCTATGACCACACTTACCCCATGTAAGGTGTCATAAAAATCATATTATCACTCATATAGTACCTATGACCAAACTTACTCCATGTAAAGTGTCATAAAAATTATACTATCACTCATCGATAGTACCTATGACCACACTTACTCCATGTAAGGTATCATAAAAATCATACTATCACTCATCGATAGTACCTATGACCACACTTACTCCATGTAAGGTGTCATAACAATCATACTATCACTCATTGATAGTACCTATGACCACACTTAATCCATGTAAGGTGTCATAAAAATCATTAGAACATGATTACTTCTATATTAAAAGGGGAATCCACACTCTTATTTAAGGGTAGCTTCCTCATATATACCACCTAAGAGTGTCCCCATATTAACTAGAACTTTGATGTCTAATCTTGATCATGTAGCTTCCTCATATATACCACCTAAGAGTGTCCCCATATTAACTAGAACTTTGATGTCTAATCTTGATCATGTAAGTTAGTTTTTAAATGTGGTTATCTTTTTATTAAGTTAGTTGGATTCACATAAGGTGCATCCCAAAACACCTCCTCTTAACCTCCAAGAAATTCTTCACTTGAGGTCTAGTTGCTAGAGGTGACTTTCAAGTGATCAATATGCCAAATAGAATATTCAAGTTTTCCTCCTTAGGATCTTCCAAAAGCTACTTGTTATTTGGAACCTTCTGAGCTACTACTCAGAATAAGAGGATTCAAGTGTTGGTATTATCTAGTCCAAATTCTAAGGGAATCTAACCAATATTACTCTTTAGAAAAGTGTTCTGGTTTTAGATAGATTTAAATACTACAATAATCTAGACCAAACATAACTTCATTGTATTTTATTTTAAGGATATATTTTTATATATTTACATAAACCAAAAACCCTCTTGGATTACATTTAACATCCTTATAATGTATAATGGGTGGCTTTTATCCACTTGTGTAGCCCTTAAGGCTAATGTCCTTTGGTCCTATCACTATTCTATGTTGGACCTAAACCCTCAATTGGAGAAGGTGGTGGGGTAGCTATTCCAGTGGTTGCTTGACCTCTACCCCTGTCATTCTCTAAGTTGCTCATGTATTTCTCCCTTATCCATTATGTGCTCTAGATATTTGTGGAGATGGTATGATTATTCCATGGCTTACTAGTTCCCCATAACATGTTGTTAGGAATGCAATCCTGTATTCATCACTTGCCTGACACAGTTGTGCATTTTTTACATATAAATATACTGTGGTTCTGGCTCGCCAATCACTTCTTTATGCTTTTTTTGACTTGAGCCTATCCCATTCTGATATGGTTGCATCCCTCTTAGCCTCTAATCTCCTCTTTTCTTGGATCCATAAATCTTATTAGGCCTACGCTCTTAGTTTTTTAATAAGCTATAATTTAAAAGCCTTGGTGGTACCCCCTGCTATTCTACTAAATTCCTACATAACCACATCCTTTTCAATAATTACATTGTTTCCTTGGCTTGTTTCAGTACCATCAGAAGCCATTTTATCTCTTAAGAAAGTGTGAATTAACAAATAATAAAACACTAGGAGTATGATCATAAGGATCAGTATGGGACTTGCTCCCATTGTGCCCATAAATATCAATGCTAACCCCAACATAAAAGCTATAATATTGCATCCCATGGGTAGTATTATTGCTTTTTGACTTCTTACAAAGTAACGCATCTTCGGTTCTCCCAAATTTTCAGCTAGTTATCAATTTTTGGTACATAGAGTTTGATTAGAAATATGATTAAAATTAACCTTATTATTCAACACTCACTATCAATCATGTCTCGATCAATGTGAATGTACTATATCATTGATCCCATCCTAGTTACTTTTTCCAAAGTTCTTGAGGTAATAATTCTCCTTATCAAAACACTTGTGGTTGTATCACCTTTTTACGGGTGTCCCATTAATGCGACCTTAAGGTGTCCTATCATTACCCTTTTGAAGGCTGCATTGGATGAATGCATGTTCACCCATGCATCTCTATGTTTGAAGTTTTCCATTATCATATTATTTTCAACTACCAAGGTTACGTTTACTTACATAGGGTACTATTGAAAAACCTCGATCATGGTTGTTTATTTGATTCAATTTTGTGCTAAGTTGAGTTTAGTTACTAACTCATCTTGTTTCTTGAAAAAGATCATAGTCCTTGTGTCGTATAAGAAATTATTTCCTAGTATGCATATTTACTGGATTATTTCCCTAAATGATATGCATGTTTGTCTTATAAAAGGGATTCTATGAGTAACTTTTAATTCTAAGGTAACTCTTTATCTTCCAATAATTCTTCTTGTGATGACATAATTTCCAACATCTACTCTTTTTTTGACCTTGTAAAATTTCTTGACTAGGTTTGCCATACCTGTAGTCATTCCTTATCACATTGCTACTTTATATCCCTTAAGACTAGAGATTCATTTCCTTATTATATACAATAGATGGCTCTTTGTGCTCCATACAACTATTGAAGGTTTATATCCAAGTTTACTTTTGTGGATAATAATACCACATGCATTGTGTACATGGTAGTTCCCTATTTACATAGTGTAGCATGCCTTACTATACTTGACCACCACCCGGGTGATCGATTGGCATAATTTTCTATGGAGTTGGGATACTTGGAGTGGTTGGTGAAGTCTCATATGGTAGTGATAATTGGGGTTTCACACCAAAATTTAATGTTAGAAGATGTATCTATCAATATTTTGATTATATACATGCTTAAATATGAAATTTCATCGTCCTTTCTCTCCTTCACCATACCAAGGATTCATGCTAGAATATGGTTATGGTGATCTGTGAATAGTTTCCATGTTTAATATGGGTTTTTCCATTTCCTACACCATAGCCTCTGATTGAAAACCATGAGTGTATTGTAAAATTGATAAAAATAATAAATAAATAAAACATTCTTTTGTTGACCTCATGGTCTTACCTAGACTCTCACCTTATTGCAAGGTGGTATTACCTTTTGCAATTTTGATTGGGGATCTTAAATTCCTATTTTCCTATGGATTACCTTTCCATACATAACCTTCAATACCAAATACTCTTAAGGAAAATTTATAGCTAACATAGCTAACTTTATGATCATGAGGTTACTTTTGCATAGTCTCTGTGTGGTTTTATTAAATATGAATATTCAAGTAAGTCCAAGGTTGCACTTCACAGAAATCAACATGGTCAATGTATATCCTATGGATAAGAGTGGCCAACCCTCCTATTAAGGCCATCGGGTAATCAAACATACCATGCTCTTGGGAATTCTCCTGTCTATTTCAATAGGAATACCCATTTTCCTTTCTATCTAAAACTAGACTTATGTTCGGTCTCTTTCAACCTATACATTTAGTGTATACCTTGAATATTAAATATCGTATCATGTAGATACAACATTAATCATTTGTAATACTAAACTTACTTACCATATCATACAATATGAGTTAATGGGGTTATCACACAAACCCTCATAGACACTCAATGTGATATAATGGGGTTATCACACAAACCCTCTTGATCATTCTTGATATTGTTTTCCAAACAAAACTTTAGTAAGTAATAGGCTAGCTACATAACACAAATGTCAAATATCTTTTATCAATGGTCTCTTGGATACTCTACAAGTTGTGTTAGGTTCGCTCACTCTTCCTTTCTAGGTCACTAGTGAATATAGGCATGGGAGGAAAATATTTTCACATTAGTAGCTTCTAAGCACTTACTCTTCCATTACCATGTATTTATCAGTTTAGATTTCATCAAGAACCATTATAGGTTTGCAAAAAAATCCCATCTCTTTGCCAGCCTAGACTTATCATAAGAGTCATATTAAATAGCCTCGGCTCTTACACCAATTGTAACAATCCCAAATTACCAACCAACCTGAGATAATTTTTTTGTACATATATAACATGTCAAGTTACAACCAAGTATGTTTGAATCAACATCATGGGATAATTTAATTCGACGTCGGCTTGGTTGATTAGTTTATAATGTATTTAAATTTAATTAAAATTAAATTTAAATATTATAAATTAAATTAAACCAACCTTAGGTTTTAGCTTAATTAAACCTTGGAGCCTTGTCTTATTGCACAACCTTGGTGTAACGAATATTTATTTATAAAATTTAAATTCCTTGTGAATTTAAATAATTTATAAATAAATATTAGACCTCCTTTTTAACCTTTGCAATAACCCTTCTTGGGTTTTTATGAACCAATCACTTAACTTGTGCTCCCAATAATATTAAAATATTATGGAGCCTTTTACCTTTAACTTTTGCATTGTTGAAGCTTTTTCTTGGATGATAGTGACAACCTTTGATGACTTTATTTCTTGTCGAATTCCTTGATATGAGTGACAACTCTATCAGGTGACATCAATGACAACTTTGACTTAGAGGACTCAAAATGTCCAAAAATATCCCCCTTTGTCATTGATGGCAACCCAAATCATTTTTACTAAAAACTTGACCTTTCTGTAATTTTTCTCCCCATGGGACATTGCTCCCCCTAGCTCAATGCTCTCTCAAATATCAAATCTCTCCCCAATATACACAAATATCTCCCCCTTTGACATCAATGACAAAGGGTCACCTTTGGGGCTCGGGGCTAAGAATGAGCCTCTTAGCTTAGCCCCTCCCCCACCTCCACATGAGGTGGTTAATTCTGGGGTGGGAGTATTTCTACTCCTCAAAAGCATTGTTCTTTACCTTTATCTTTTTCTCTTCTTTTCTGAGTTTTTTGAATCCTCTGATCTGTTTCTTTCCAAGTCATCATCCCTGTTCCTATCATCACTTATGTTCCTGTTCTTGTTCTTATTCTCATCCATGTTCTTGTTCCCTGTTCCTGTTCTCATTCATGTTTTTTTTCTCGGTTTTATTCATATTCCTATTCCTATTCATGCATATTTTTGGAATATTTTCTCTACACCATCTTGTTGTGTGACCATTATTATTGCACTTATAACACTTAATGTTATTATTCCTTGGAGGTGCAACTGTCTTAGGATTTCTCCTAGTGAAGCCATATCCTCTTCTATCATGAATCTTGCAATTCATTGCCTTGTGACCAAACTCATTACATGAGTAGCAATACCCTTGGAAAAGTTATCTATTCCCATATTCCTATCTTTCATGTGTCTTGCACTGTGAAGCCATGTGCCCAAACCTGTGACATGAAAAACATATTCCATTGAAGCTTCCTTGTCTTGACCTCATTGGTCTCCTATTCTGATTGTTGTTCCATATGTATCTTCTCTGTGCATTATTCCTATCTTTGTTGAACTTTTTGTTATCCAACTCATCCTCTGATGTCTCACTCCCACTTACACTATCTTTTTCTGATGTATCTTCTTCTAAAGTTTCTTCTTCTTCAAGACTTGAAGTAGACTTTTCTTCCCATTTCTTTTGAACTTGTTTAGAACCAAGACCTGTCTTGTTTGTTGCTCCTCTTTGTATCTTGACTATTTTATCCACATTCTTTGCACTGGTTACATACTTGTATAACTTATTCTTGGAATCCTCTAAATCTTCCTTTAGTAGTGCCACTTCTTGTGTTAACTTTTCACATTCCAGAATCTTTGCTTCTAACTTATCTTTGAACTTGCTTGCCTTAGCCTTTGAATTTTCTAAATCCTCTATGAGCAATAGTCTTTCTTCATCACATTCTTGAAACTAAATTTCAAGCTTAGAGTTGTTCTTTCTTACTTTATTTACTGTGTCAAGGGCATAGATAAGTTCTCCCTTGAGATCATACTCATTCTCTACTGAATAATCCTCTATTTATTTACCTTTGTCCATATCATTGCTTTCTTTTGGCTTGTCTTCTATAGGATCACTCACTTCTTCTTCTAATGCCATTAGAATATTTTCATCTGGTCTTTCAAGTGCATCTTCAAAATCATCATCACTGAAACTATAACCATCCCTTGTGCAATCATCTTCAAGATGTCCAAATTTACCACATCTAAAATACTTGAGAATAATTGGAGTCCTTTTCTTAACCGGATCTTTCTCTTCAATCATAAATAGGACTTCATCTCTATCATTGTCTGAAAAACTAGCATCACTATAGTTGAGAGCACTTACTTGTATTTATCCATATAGCTTCTCTTTTGCCTTTGGAAGAACTTCTTTCCTTGTTTGTTTTGTCCATCCTTACTTTTCTTCTGGTACCTGTATCTTTGAGATTTTTTGTATCGTGATCCTGCTTTTCTTCATCATTGTTGTTCTTTGGCTCTTTGCACTCTGTTGCATAATGTCCATACTTTCCACAATTAAAACACTTAACAGATCTTAGATCTATGGGTCTTCTGGAACCTTTATCTCTTCTACCATAGTTAGCTTCTTCATCACTAGATGACTCACTACTTGATTTTGACTTCTTATCCTTCATATTCTTGTTCACTTTGAATGCAACTTCTTTTGGAGGGATAGGATCTTTTGTTCTTATCTCAAAAGTTGTAAGCATGCCAAGTAAAGAATTTCTTGTCAGAGAGTCACTATCAATTGATGTTTCTATAGTAGAAACCTTTTCACTATACCTTTTTGGAAGAGTTCTCAAGATCTTATCACAAGCATCAGATTCATCAACCTTCATTCCAAGACCTCTCATCTCAAGTACAAGTTCATCAACCTTACTGAGATAGTCATGAATGTTTTCATCATCTCTCATTCTTAAGTTCTCAAATTATCCTTTGATATTTCTGATCTTAGCTTTCCTGACACCTTTATCTCCTTCATATATGGTATGCAATAATTCCCACATATCTTTTGTTGTTTTACAATCCATAACCTTCATAGATTCTGATCTACACAATCCTTTTATAATTGCATTCATAGCTCTTGAATTTGCATGCATTAGAAGCTTACCTTCCTTATCTATAGGAGGATTGACTGCTGAATCATATCCAAGTTCCATTGCATCCCAAACTTCATTTCCAAGTGCCATTAGGTGAAATCTCATCAGTACACACCAATACAAGAAGTCACTTCCATCAAATACTAGTACTACATTATTGATGGACCCATACCTTTGATCCTTTTGATCCATTGTGTTCTTAGACCACTTTTCCTTCAAGCTATCAAACTCTTTTGAAGGAACCCACTCTGATACCAATTGAAGAACACAAGCTTATACTGAGAGGGGGGTGAAAAGTATAAGACCACTTTTTACTTTTCTTTTCAAATCAATATTATGCAATGTATAGATAGCAGTATCAATAGCAGTAATCAAAGCAATGCACAAAACACCATACACAATAGAGACACAAATTTTAATGTGGTTCACCCAATGTGGGCTACCTCCATAGAGAAAATATTTCTTCTAAATATTTCTCAAATAATATTTTGGGAATCCTTCCCAATTACAATGTTTATGGACCTCTGTCCAAAGGAGATGTTGATCCCCTAAATCTGGTTTGTGGATCTCTATCCATATGAGAACTCCTTCTCCTCTACTCGGTTGGTGATCCTCTAGAAGACTCTACCTCCACTACACTAACTATGGATCTCTCTCCACTTGAAGACTCTTGTCCTCACTCAGAAGACCTGTCCTCAATGTCCTGGCTAATGGATCTCTATCCACTGGAGACTCTATCCTCTTTTCTCTATCACCTCCAAAGCTCGGTCTCAATAGGTTCACTTAGAACCTTCTCAAATCTGCTCAATAGGTTCACTCATAACCTTCTCAAATCTTCTCAATAGGTCCACTTAGAACCTGCTCAAATCTACTCAACAGGTCCACTAAGAACCTACTCAAATCTACTCAATAGGTCCACTCAGAACATGCTCAAATATGCTCAATAATTCCACTCAGAACCTGCTCAAATCTACTCAATAGGTCCACTCAAAACCTATCCAATATATAAAGTCCAAACCACAAATATTCTCACCAGTTCCCACAAAACCTACTCTAATCACACGGTCACAACAAACTTACTAAAATATGCTCAACAGGTCCACTCAAAACCTATCTAAATATTCTCAACAAGTCTACACTCATGGAACTTGTCCAAATATTCTCAACAAGCTCACTCAGAACTTGTCCAAATATTCTCAACAAGCTCACTCATAACTTATCCAAATATGCTCAACAAGCTCACACAAAACTTTTCCAAATCTGCTCAACAAGCTCACTCATAACTTGTCCAAATCTGCTCAACAAGCTCCACACAGAACTTATCCAAATCTTCTCAACAAGTCCTCTCTAGGACTTGCTCAAATATACATTGTAAGCTTCCACAAAAGCTCACACAAAATCAGTCCATAAGTCTTCTCAAAGACTTACCTCAAATTAGCTTAACAAGTCCACACAAAACTTTTCCAATCTCATAGAAGCATAAAGATAATTGTTAGAGACTCAATATGTTCTATACTCAATGCTCAATCACTTTATCAACTCAATCTCATAGAAGCATAAAGAGAATTTTTAGAGACTCAATATGTTCTATACTCAATGCTCAATCACTTTCTCAACTCAATTTCATAGAAGCATAAAGAAAATTTTTAGAGACTCAATATGTTCTATCTTCAAGGCTCAATCACAACTCAACTCAATATCACCTCAAATCAGAATATAGAATAGTTTGTTTCATGGAACTTGAACAACCACTTCATGCATCCACTTGACTAGGTTTAATCAACTCTACTCAACCAATCACTTCAAGGAACAACCCTTTCTCACAAACCCTAGTCCAAGCATGTATCAACCAACTCAAAATGTTTCCAACAATGCCCAAAACAAATCTCACATAACAATGATACTCATGTTCTTTTCTAACTCAAGTTCAAGTTCTTTGCTTAACCAACTGGCTTCAAAAACAATGCTAATAAACACAATCTTCACATAACAATGATACTCATGATCTTCTCAAACCCTAACTTAGGTTTTTCACACAACCAATGGCTTCAACAACAATGCTTATAAAACAAGGTTTTAATCACAACTTCTCAAATTCAAAAAACCTTGAAGCATTAACTCAACCACTTTTGAAAAGGAAACCCTAATCAAATCATTTTCACTCCAAACTTAATTTTTAATCAAGCCAATCACCAAACTCAACAAAGAAGAATTTTGCCCATACATTTTTCTTGAAGAGTAGTTGTCCTTGCAAATATGCCACACTCACACTTACTTCTTTGACAAACTTCAATAAGGGTTAGAGGATATTTATTTTCTCAATAAATCACAACACAAAAATAATATCAACCAAAATACACCTTATCACTCCATCTATAAAGTAACACTCAATATCTTTCAAAAATAATCTCCTTGGCAAATATCTCTTTCACACTAACATCAACTTTATTAAAGTCTTACTTCTCAAATATCCAAAATATATTATCTAAGACTTTAATTAAAATAATACCTAAACTCCTTATGCCTCCTAACTTTATTTCCAATCAATAATTCTCAACTAGCAATTTCCAAATAATAAAAACCTTTTAACTCCCAACTTTGCTAAAATAATTAATCATCAACCTAGGTAATATTATTAAAATGCTCAACAAAATATTACCTCTTGCCTTGGAGGGGATTCAAACCCCTAACTCTTCCCATGACCTGTGCCTTAGCCGTGGCATTTTTGCCATGCGAGCTAAGCGCTCGCTTGAAGCCTTGAGAGCACCACGTGCTCTAAATACCTTATGCTGCCATCAAAAACCAAAACATGTGCAGCACTTTGGTGTTCCCAACACCAACAAAAACATATTGCTAGGATTCAAACGTAGCTCAACATTGCCACAAAAACCTTAACCAATGTCTCCTTGCCACTACACCATGCTTCCCAGCTGGCTTGAGGGTTTCAATGCACTTACGTTTATTTTGATCATCATCCTTCAAACTATTCACCATTCGTTGTTTCTCATGAGCTCAACCACAATTCGTATGCCTTTTCTTTATTGCGAGCAAGGATGATTTTATTAATGCCTTTTAGGGCATTATATATAGTGCCTTTATCTTCCATGCAATCACGTCGATGCATCGATTTAATTCGACGTTGGCTTGGTTGATTAATTTATAATGTATTTAAATTTAATTAAAATTAAATTTAAATATTATAAATTAAATTAAACCAACCTTAGGTTTTAGCTTAATTAAACCTTGGAGCCTTGTCTTATTGCACAACCTTGGTGTAACGAATATTTATTTATAAAATTTAAATTCCTTGTGAATTTAAATAATTTATAAATAAATATTAGACCTCCTTTTTAACCTTTGCAATAACCCTTCTTGGGTTTTTATGAACCAATCACTTAACCTGTGCTCCCAATAATATTAAAATATTATGGAGCCTTTTGCCTTTAAATTTTGCACTGTTGAAGCTTTTTCTTGGATGATAGTGACAACCTTTGATGACTTTATTTCTTGTCGAATTCCTTGATATGAGTGACAACTCTATCAGGTGACATCAATGACAAATTTGACTTAGAGGACTCAAAATGTCCAACAATCTCCCCCTTTGTCATTGATGGCAACCCAAATCCTTTTACTAAAACTTGACCTTCCTTTTCCTTCTTCTCCCTCTTGGAAATTGCTCCCCCTGGCTCAATGCTCTCTCAAATATCAAATCTCTCCCAAATACAAACAAATATCTCCCCAATATACATAAATATCTCCCCCTTTGACATCAATGGCAAAGGGTCACCTTTGGGGCTCGGGGCTAAGAATGAGCCTCTTAGCTTAGCCCCTCCCCCACCTCCACATGAGGTGGTTAATTCTGGGGTGGGAGTATTTCTACTCCCGAAAGCACTGTTCTTTACCTTTATATTTTTCTCTTCTTTTTGAGTTTTCTGAATCCTCTGACTGTTTCTTTCCAAGTCATCATCCCTGTTCCTGTCATCACTTCTATTCCTATTCTTGTTCTTGTTATCATCCATGTTCCTATTCCTGTTTCTATTCTCATTCATGTTCATGTTCTTGTTCATATTCATGTTTCTGTTCATGCCTATTTCTAGAATATTTGCTCTACACCATCTTGTTGTGTGACCATCATTATTGCACTTATAACACTTAATGTTATTATTCCTTGGAGGTGCAATTGTCTTAGGATTTCTCCTAGTGAAGTCATATCCTCTTTTGTCATGAATCTTGCAATTCATTGCCTTATGACCAAACTCATTACATGAGTAGCAATACCCTTGGAAAAGCTACCATTTCCCATATTCTTATCTTTCATGTGTCCTGCACTGTGAAGCCATGTGCCCAAACCTATGACATGAAAAATATATTCCATTGAAGCTTCCTTGTCTTGACCTCATTGGTCTCCTATTCTGATTGTTGTTCCATATGTATCTTCTCTGTGCATTGTTCCTATATTTGTTGAAATCTTTGTTGTCCAACTCATCCTCTGATATCTCACTCCCACTTACACTGTATTTTTCTGATGTATCTTCTTCTAAAGTTTCTTCTTCTTCAAGACTTTAAGTAGACTTTTCTTCTCATTTCTTTTGAACCTTTTTAGAACCAAGACCTATCTTGTTTGTTGCTCCTCTTTGTATCTTGACTATTTTATCCACATTCTTTGCACTAGTTACATACTTGTATAACTTATTCTTGAAATCCTCTAAATCTTCCTTTAGTAGTGCCACTTCTTGTGTTAACTTTTCACATTCCATAATATTTGCTTCTAACTTATCTTTGAACTTGCTTGCCTTAGCCTTTGACTTTTCTAAATCCTCTATGAGCAATAATATTTCTTCATCACATTCTTGAAACTGAATTTCAAGCTTAGAGTGTTGCTTTCTTACTTTCTTTACTATGTCAAGGGCATAGATAAGTTCTCCCTTGAGATCATAGCCATTCTCTACTGAATAATCCTCTATTTTTTTACCTTTGTCCATATCATTTATTTCTTTTGGCTTGTCTTCTATAGGATCACTCACTTCTTCTTCTAATGCCATTAGAATATTTTCATCTGGTATTTCAAGTGCATCTTCAAAATCATCATCACTAAAACTATAACCATCCCTTGTGCAATCATCTTCAAGATATCCAAATTTACCACATCTAAAACACTTGAGAATAACTAGAGTCATTTTCTTAATTGGATCTTTTTCTTCAATCATAAATAGGACTTCATCTCTATCATTGTTTTAAAAACTAGCATCACTATCATTTGAGTACTTACTTGCATTATCCACATAGTAGCTTCTCTTTTTCCTTTGGAAGAACTTCTTTCCTTGTCTATTTTGTCCATCCTTTCTTTTCTTTTGGTACCTATATCTTTTAGATTCCCTGTACCTGTGATCCTGCTTTTCTTCATCATTGTTGTTCTTTGGCTCTTTGCACTCTGTTGCATAATGTCCATACTTTCCACAATTAAAACACTTAATAGATCTTAGATCTATGGGTCTTTTGGAACCTTTATCTCTTCTACCATAGTTAGCTTCTTCATCACTAGATGACTCACTACTTGATTATGAATTCTTATCCTTCATCTTCTTGTTCAATTTGAATGCAGCCTCTTTTAGAGGGATAGGATCTTTTGTTCTTATCTCAAAATTCGTAAGCATGCCAAGTAAATAATTTCTTGTTAGAGAATCACTATCAATTGATGTTTCTATAGCAAAAACATTTTCACTATACCTTTTTGGAAGAGTTCTCAATATCTTATCACAAGCATCATATTCATCAACCTTCATTCCAAGACCTTTCATCTCATGTACAAGTTCATCAACCTTACTGAGATAGTCATGAATGTTTTCATCATCTCTCATTCTTAAGTTCTCAAATTCTCCTTTGAGATTTTTGATCTTAGCTTTCCTGACACCTTTATCTCCTTCATATATGGTATGCAATAGTTCCCACATATCTTTTGTTGTTTTACAATCCATAACCTTCATATATTATGATCTACCCAATCCTTTTATAATTGCATTCATAGCTCTTGAATTTTCATGCATTAGAAGCTTACCTTCCTTATCTATAGGAGGATCGATTGTTGAATCATATCCAAGTTCCACTGCATCCCAAACTTCATTTCCAAGTGCCATTAGGTAAAATCTCATCAGCACACACCAATACAAGAAGTCACTTCCATCAAATACTGGTACTACATTATTGATGGACCCATCTCTTTGATCCTTTTGATCCATTGTGTTCTTAGACCACTTTTCCTTCAAGCTGTCAAACTCTTCTAAAGGAAACCGCTCTAATACCAATTGAAGAACACAAGCTTATACTGAGAGGGGGGTGAACAATATAAGACCACTTTTTAATTTTCTTTTCAAATCAATATTATGCAGTGTATAGATAGAAGTATCAATAGCAATAATCAAAGCAATGCACAAAATACCATACACAATAGAGACACATATTTAACGTGGTTCACCCAATGTGGGCTACCTCCATAGAGAAAATATTTCTTCTAAATATTTCTCAAAAAATATTTTGGGAATCCTTCCCAATTACAATGTTTATGGACCTCTGTCCAAAGGAGATGTTGATCCCCTAAATCTGGTTTGTGGATCTCTATCCATAGGAGAACTCCTTCTCCTCTGCTCTAGCTGGTGATCCTCTAGAAGACTCTACCTCCACTACACTGACTATGGATCTCTCTCCACTTGAAGACTCTTGTCCTCACTTAGAAGACCTATCCTCAATGTCCTGGCTGATGGATCTCTATCCACTGGAGACTCTATCCTCTTTTCTATATCACCTCCAAAGCTCGGTCTCAATAGGTTCACTCAAAACCTTCTCAAATTTGCTCAATAGGTTCACTCATAACCTTCTCAAATATGCTCAATAGATTCACTTAGAACCTGCTAAAATATACTCAATAGGTCCACTCAGAACTGCTCAAAAATTCTCAATAGGTCCACTTAGAACCTTCTCAAATCTGCTCAATAGGTCCACTCAGAACCTACTCAAATCTTCTCAATAGGTCCACTCATAACTTGCTCAAATATTCTCAATAGATCCACTCATAACCTGGTCAAATATGCTCAATAAGTCCACTCAAAACCTACTCAAATATACTCAATAGGTCCAATTAGAACCTATCCAAGTTTGATCACATAGTCCACTTAAAATTGCCCAAATATTCTCACAGTCCACCAAAACTATCCAAATCTACTCAACAAGTCCACATAAAACCTGACCAAATATGCTCAATAGGTCCACACATAACCTATACAAATCTGCTCAACAAGCTCACACATAACTTGTCCAAATCTTCTCAACAATCTCACTAAGAACTTGTCCAAATCTTCTCAACAAGCTCACTCAAAACTTGTCCAAATCTGCTCAACAAGCTCACTCAGAACTTGTCCAAATCTGCTCAACAAACTCACTCAAAACTTGTCCAAATATTCTCAACAAGTCCTCTCTAGGACTTGCTCAAATCTACATTGTAAGCTTCCATAAAAGCTCACACAAAATCAGTCCATAAGTCTTCTCAAAGACTTGCCTCAAATCAGCTTAACAAGTCCACACAAAACTTGTCCAATCTCATAGAAGCATAAAGAGAATTGTTAGAGACTCAATATGTTCTACACTCAATGCTCAATCACTTTCTCAACTCAATCTCATAGAAGCATAAAGAGAATTGTTAGAGACTCAATATGTTCTATACTCAATGCTCAATCACTTTCTCAACTCAATTTCATAGAAGCATAAAGAGAATTATTAGAGACTCAATATGTTCTATCTTCAAGGCTCAATCACAACTCAACTCAATATCAACTCAAATCATAATATAGAATAGTTTGTTTTATGGAACTTGAACAACCACTTCATGCATCCACTTGACTAGGCTCAATCAACTCTACTCAACCAATCACTTCAAGGAACAACACTTTCTCACAAACCCTAGTCCAAGCATGTATCAACCAACTCAAAATATTTCCAACAATGCTCAACAACAAATCTCACATAACAATGATACTCATGTTATCTTCACAACTCTAGTTCAAGTTCTTTGCATAACTAATTCGATTCAACAACAATGCTTATAAAACAATCTTCATATAACAATGATACTCATGATATTCTCAAAACCTAACTCTTCACACAACCAATGGCTTCAACAACAATGCTTATAAAACAAGGTTTAATCACAACTCTCAATCCATAAAACCTTGAAGCATTAACTCAACCACTTTCAAAAAGGAAACCCTAATCAAATCCTTTTCACTCCAAACTTAATTTTTAATCAAGCCAATCACCTAACTCAACAAAGAAGAATTTTGCCCATACCTTTTCTTGAAGAGTAGTTGTCCTTGCAAATCTGCCACACTCACACTTACTTCTTTGACAAACTTCAATAAGGGTTAGAGGATATTTATTTTCTCAATAAATCACAAGACAAAAATAATATCAACCAAAATACACCTTATCACTCCATCTATAAAGTAACACTCAATATCTTCTAAAAATAATCTCCTTGGCAAATATCTCTTTCACACTAACATCAACTTTATTAAAGTCTTACTTCTCAAATATCCAAAATATATTATCTAAGACTTTAATTAAAATAATACCCAAACTCCTTATGCCTCCTAAATTTATTTCCAATCAATAATTCTCAACTAGCAATTTCCAAATAATAAAAACCTTTTAACTCCCAACTTTGCTAAAATAATTTATCATCAACCTAGGTAATATTATTAAAATGCTCAACAAAATATTACCTCTTGCCTTGGAGGGGATTCGAACCCCTAACTCTGCCCATGACCTGCGCCTTAGCCATGGCGCTATTACCATGTGAGCTAAGCGCTCGCTTGAAGCCTTGAGAGCATCACGTGCTCTAAGTACCTTATGCTACCAATAAAACCAAAATATGTGCAACACTTTGGTGTTCCCAACACCAACAAAATACGTCTTGCTAGGATTCGAACGCAACTCAATGTTGCCACAAAAAACCTTAACCAATATCTCCTTGCCACTATGCCATGCTTCCTAGTTGGCTTGAAGGTTTCAATGCACTTCCATTTATTTCGATCACCTTGTCTTCAAATTCTATTCATCATTTGTTGTTTCTCACAAGCTCAACCACGATTCGTATGTCTTTTCTTTATTGCATGCAAGGATAATTTTATTAATGCCTTTTAGGGCATTATATATAGTGCCTTTGTCTTCCATGCAATCACGTCGATGCATCGATTTAATTCGACGTCGGCTTGGTTGATTAATTTATAATGTATTTAAATTTAAAATTAAATTTAAATATTATAAATTAAATTAAACCAACCTTAGGTTTTAGCTTAATTAAACCTTGGAGCCTTGTCTTATTGCACAACCTTGGTGTAACAAATATTTATTTATAAAATTTAAATTCCTTGTGAATTTAAATAATTTATAAATAAATATTAGACCTCCTTTTTAACCTTTGCAATAATCCTTCTTGGGTTTTTATGAACCAATCACTTAACCTATGCTCCCAATAATATTAAAATATTATGGAGCCTTTTGCCTTTAACTTTTGCACTGTTGAAGCTTTTTCTTGGATGATAGTGACAACCTTTGATGACTTTATTTCTTTTCGAATTCCTTGATATGAGTGACAACTCTATCAGGTGACATCAATGACAACTTTGACTTAGAGGACTCAAAATTTCCAAAAAAATTAAAATTAAATAAATATTTGTGGACAATTAATTATAATAAATTAGGTTCATTCTATTAAGTCACTTTTGTGAAATATAATTTCCAAATTAATACTTTTGCAAAAGCCTTATTTTATTTTCTCTAAAACCTTTACCAAAATTCCAATTTTTTTTAAACTCTCCAATTTAACCTTGTAGAGTGTAGTTAGCTTTAATTAGGGATTTTATAGGGTACTTAGAATTTATCATCCCCTAGATTTTATTAATTGAATCATTTTTATTAATACTTGGAAGAATTAGTGAGGTTAGTTAATGTTAAAATTTGAGTATTAATTGATCCTTTGGATCAACTAATGTCTTCTAGGAAATCCCAATGAGTGGGCTATGACATACTCCCCCCTTGGATTAAACACAGTCCTATGTGTTTCTCATTAGTTCCTAGCTTAGTTATTAGAGAAAATAAATGAAATTAGCATTAGTTCATTACAAATAAGATAGAATCATCATTATTTTCCTTATTTCTAGTGTCTCGATCCTGATTGTAAGCAATATCTTCCACCCATGAGAGTACTTGGACGTTCACAAGTGCAAACTATCAGCAATACCATGTTATTAAAGTAATAAAACATCTATATTGCATCAATAATAAGTATTGAAAACATCGTTAATACATAATTTTCATCATGACAACAAAGCATAAAAGCATCTATCACTGCATAGTCAATGATATTAGATTACTGTAATAATAGAACTATAGAATATTTCCAAAGAAATGATATGAATTCATATTTTTAATAATAAACTAGACATAATATAACTAATTAAATGCATCAAAACTCTCATAGAGGAGTATCACACTATGCCTTAATAATTCCTTTTTATAGTTTTATTTGATATATATAGGTGTCATAAAAGACAAAGATACAATTTTCATGCTTCTTCCTTCAAGATATCCATTAATGTTGAAACCATCTTGGCAAACTCATTTTCCACCACTAGTGCATCATCCTTTATGTCCCATGGTAATCATATTCGATTAGCCTATTGCAAGATTCATATCTCAAGAGACACAAATATCAAGTGCAATCCTCAAAATATCCTAAGGTACACCGCTTAAGACCCACAAAACATGGAGGGTTTTCATAGATCTTCCACATTGATTTACCAGTGGACCAATAGTGGGAGGAAAAGAACATGAACATATGTAGTCTCTGAGTAACGAAACCCAATAGTAATGATTGTATTTACTATGTTTATAATGTTATAATGATATTCATGGTCATACTCACCCTCTGTAGGGTATCATGAAAAATTTTCATACCCATCATACTATCACTTATCAATAGTAACTATGACCACACTTAATCCATATAAGGTGTCATAACAATCATACTATCACTCATTGATAGTACCTATAACCACACTTACTCCATGTAAGGTGTCATAACAATCATACTATCACTCATCGATAGTACTTATGACCACACTTACTCCATGTAAGGTGTCATAACAATCATACTATCACTCATTAATAGTACTTATGACCACACTTACTCCATGTAAGGTGTCATAACAATCATACTATCACTCATTGATAGTACCTATGACCATACTTACTCCATGTAAGGTATCATAAAAATCATATTATCACTCATCGATAGTACCTATGACCACACTCCATGCAAGGTGTCATAATAATCATTAGAACACAATTACTTCTTTATTAGAAGGGGATTCCATACTCTTATTTAATGGTAGCTTCCTCATATATACCACTTAAGCGTGTCCCCATATTAAATAGAAATTTCATGTCTAAAATTGCTCATGTAATTTAGTTTTAAAATGATATTCAATTTTATTAAGTTAGTTGGATTCACACATAGATGCATCCTAAAACACCTCCTCTTAAGATATAATACATTCTTCACTTGATTTCTAGTTGTTGCAGATGACTTTCAAGTGATCAATATGTTGGATAAAATATTCAAGTTTTCCTCCTCAGGATATTCCAAAAGCTACCTACTATTTAGAACCTTCTAAGCTACTACTCAGAGCAAGAGGATTCAAGTGTTGGGATTATCCGGTCCAAATTCTAAGGGAATCTAACCAAGAGTATTACTCTTTAGAAAAATACTTTGGTTTCAAAGTGATTAAAATGCTACAATAATTTAGACCAAACATAACTTCATTGTATTTTATTTAAGGCTACTATCTTTTGATCCTATCACTATTTTGTTTTGGACCTAAACTCTCAGCTAGATAATGTGGTGGGGTATTTGTTCCAATGGTTGCTCAACCTTTGCATCGAGCCATTCTCTAAGTTTCTCATGTGGTTCTCCCTCACCCACGTTGTGATCTAACTGCTAGTGGAGATAGAACAATTATTCCATGGCTTACCAGTGCCCCATTACAAGTAGTCAGGAATGTAGTCCTATATTCATCAATTGCCTAACATAGTTGTGCATTTTATATGCATAATGCTACCATGGTTCTAGCTCTACAGTCACTTCTTTATGCTTTTGCTGACCTGAGCCTATCAAGTTCTACTATGGCTACATCCATATCAACCTCTAATCTCCTTCGTTCTTGGGCCCATAAATATTATTCAACATGCTCTATTGGTTATTTAGGAAGCTCTAATTTAACAACCTTAGTGGTACTCCTGGTTGTTCTACCAACTTCCTTTATAACCACGTCCTTTTCAGAAACTGGATTGTTTACTTGGCTTATTTTGACAACATTGAAAGCCATTTTCTCCCTTTAGAGAGTGAATCAATAGATCAAAAAGCACTAGGAGTATGATCATAAGGATTACTATGGGACTTCCTCCCATTTTTCCCATAAATAGCAATGCTAACCCCAAAATAAGTGCTACTATCTTGCATCCCATGGGTAGGATTCTCACTTTTTGAATGCTTACAGAGTAACGTGTCTTTGGTTCTCCCAAATATTTAGCTAGTTGTCAATTTTGGTACATAGAGTTTGATCATAAATCTGATTGAAAGTACCATTATTATTCAAATTCTATTCGACACCCATCATTGATCGTGTCTCGATTGATGTGAATGTACTATATCATCGATACCATCCTAGTTTTTTTCCAAATTTCTTGATGTAATAATTCTCCTTACCAAAATACTTGTGGTCGTATCATCCTTTTATGGGTATACCATAAATGTGATCTCAAGGTGTCCTATCATTGCCCTTTTAGAGGTTCCATTGGACAAGTGCACGTTCACTCATGCATATCTCTTTTCAAAGCTATCCATTATTGTATTATTTACAACTACCAAGGTTGTGTTTACACATAAGCAAGGTACTATTGCAAAACCTCAATCATGGTTGTTCATTTAATTTAGTTTTGTGATAAGTTTAGTTTAGTTATCAACTCATCTCGTTGCTTTATGTAGCTTATAGTCCTTCCTACGTCATACAGAAAATCATTTTTTGATATGCATATTTACTAGATTATTTCTCTAAACAAGATGCATGTTTTCCTTATGCAAGGGATTCTATGAGTTACTTTGAATTCTAATGTAACTCTTCATCTTCCAGAAATTCTTCTTGTGATCACATACTTTCCAACAACTACTTTTTTTTTACCCTGTAAACTTTCTTGACCAGTCTCCTCATATCTTATAGTCATTCCTTATCACATTGCTACTTCATATCAGTTAATACTAGAGCTTTATTTCCTTCTTATATACAATAGAGGGCTATTTGTGCTCCATACAACTGTTGAAGGTTTATACCCCAGTTTACCTATGTGGATAATAATACCACATGCATTGTGTAAAGGGTAGTCCTCTATTTAAATAGCATAGCATATATTGCTATACTTGATCACCACTCAGGTGGTCAGGTGGCATACTTTTCTACAGAGTGAAGATACTTGGAGGGGTTGGTGAAGTCTCATGTAGTGGTTATTATTGGGGTTTCAAACCAAAATTTTATGTCATAAGATGTATTTTTTGATATTCGGATGATTTCCATGCCTAAATATGAAGTTTCACCATCCTTTCTCTTCTTCGTCGTACTAAGGTTTCATCCTAGAATATGGTTCTAGAGATATGTGGATGGTTTCTATATTCAATATAGGTTTTTAAATTTCCTACACCATAACCTCTGGTTAAAAAACATGATTGAATTGTAATAATGATAAAAAATGTAAATAAAGAAAATATTATTTTATTGACCTCATGGTCTTACCCAGAATCTTGTATTATTGCAAGGTAGTATTGCCTTTTGTAATTTCGATTGGGAATCTTACCTTTCCATTTTCCAATGGATTACCTTTCCATAGATAACCTTCAATACCCAATACTCTTATGAAAACTTTATAGCTAGAATAGCTAACTTTATGATCAAGGGGATACTTTTGCATAGTCTCTATGTGGTTTTCTTAAATATGAATTTTCAAGTAAGTCCAAGGCTGCACTTCATAGAAATCAACATGATCAATGTCTATCCTATGGATAGGAGTGGTCAAACCTCCTATTAAGACCAGTGGATAATAAAATATACCATGTTCTTGGGAATTCTCCTATCTATTTCAATAGGAACGTCCCCTTTCTAGCTAAAACTAGGCTCATGTTAGGTCTCTTTCCGCCAATACATTTGGTGTATGCCTTGAAGATTAAGCGTCCTATCATGCATATAGAACATTAATCATTTGCAATACATTAATTTCCTTCCAATATCACACAATGGAAGTTAAAGGGGTTATCACACAAACCCTCGTAGACACTCAATGACTATCATTTCTTCTTACTTGTTCTAACCAACTTTTAATCTCCACAATGTGAGAAAAAATCTAAGATTTTCCCCCCTTGATCATTCTTGATTTTTTTTTCCACACAAAATGTTAGTAAATAAGAGGCTAGATACATACCACAAATGTCAAATATCTTTTCTCAATGTTCTCTTGGGTACTCCATAAGTTGTGGGTGGTTCCTTCACTCTTCCAATCTGATTCACTAATGAATATAGGCATGGGAGAAAAATATTTACACATTAGTAGCTTCTAAGCACATGTTATTCCCTTACCATGCATTTATCAAATTAGAGTTCATCAAGAACCATTATATGTTTACAAACGAAGCCCATATCTATGCTAGCCTAGACTTATCATAAGAGTCATATTAACTAGCATGGGCTCTAATACCAACTGTAACAACCCCAAATTACCAACTAGCCTAGTATATTTTTTTGTACATATCTAACATGTCAAGTTACAACCAAGTATGTTTGAATCAACATCATGCAAGGTAGTAAGTAACCGAGAGGATTACGACATGGTTAGTGTCAACTCTCATGATAGGAGTGATCAAATCCTATCCAACCTTACATCCCATCATTATATGTATGATCCTTATGTTATTTGTTTCTACCTCTTCATATTTTTATGAAGTTTAGTTACTTAGCCAATTGAATATCATTTCAATCTTACTTCCTAATTTCATTATTAGCAGTGGAATACCATGCATGTATTATTTATACAACACATAAATATTACCCTACTCACATCAAGATTTTCACTTGATTTAAAGTATAAACCATTACATAATAACCAAAGAGTCATTCATTGGAAAACACAAAGGCATCA
Organism: Wollemia nobilis; assembly: GCA_028583015.1. Classification (NCBI taxonomy): domain Eukaryota; kingdom Viridiplantae; phylum Streptophyta; class Pinopsida; order Araucariales; family Araucariaceae; genus Wollemia; species Wollemia nobilis. Next base: position 1,907,996 of record JAQPPZ010017244.1, read on the forward strand.
ATTATTATAATCACAATAATAATCATAATCCATTCTCATATATAAAACACTACTTGTTAAAAAAATTATACATCATATCAAATTCTAGTAATCACTTTACAAAAATGTAATATATCATTCCATTGGGAAGCAAATAGCATTTAATTTTCATCTTATTCAATATTCGCAATATAATTAATCATAACATAAAGAAAGTATAACATCCATGCATAAAAATAATTGTAAACCACAAAATAGAAGTACACAATATATACCTTGGGAACCCTCAAGAAGAATAAACCCAACCTCCAAAATATGTTTCTCCTCTCATTTCATAAACTTAAATTGTCATAAGTACAAGTATAGAAAGGCATCCCATGGATACTTTTCTAAATCAAATATGAAATTAAAGGAACCAAATTGTACCTTGTTCTAATCATAATGCAAATAAGGAAATGTCATATTTCCTTTATCGAAGCCATCAATACAATACATAAGAATCTCATAAATTCTTATATCTATATGTTTATGAATGATCATTGATTTCATATTAAGGATAAGTTTCATCAATTACCGAGAGGGAACCCCATAATTCCCTCGATAATGAATCCCACATTCATTATCCAACCTAGATGTCATTATCCCATTTAAATTAATGTGATATAGTACTCATATAAGGTTTCATAACACATGGAGAGATCTCATACTCTCTCCAATATTAGACTCCATATCTAATCTCCCACATCCATTAATATTTCACAATTTAGACAATACTCTCCATATTGTCATTTGGTCAAATTAGACTATGATCCTTCAATAGGATCATCCTTTGGTTCCCGCAGTTTGGTCACCAATTTATTTCATGATCAATCCATAAGGTTACCCTAAAGTTTTTCTATAATTTTATCCTCACATTGCATCATAAACCTACAATATGGTTGGATTATAGTCTTTACAAATTTGATCCAAATAATCTATCAAGTAAGATTATGCTATAGTTTTATTCCAATCCTAACACCAATTTGTCCGCACAATTTGTCACAAATTTGTTTCATAATCTATCATTCTAGATTATGCTATAGTCTCTTATCATTTGGCCACAATTTGTTTTATACCATGGTTTTCATTTTATCCATAGTATCATATCATGAAATTTTCCCAGTTTGTCTTGTAATATTTCAATTAAGATTGCACCTTATCCAAAACAACCTTGCAACCTACAAAATGAGTTTACACCTTAAGCATAATTAACCTTGTAATCTATCAAACTAGATTACACATTAAGACCAAAATATTACACATTAAACATAAATTAATCTTGAAATGTATCAATAAGATTACACCTTAAACATAAATTGACTTTGAAACAAGGTCACACTACTTTGTCACAAATTGCTCCACAATTTAACTCATATTTTACTCAAGAATCTTACTAGAACTTTTTCCAAAATCTGATTAAATTACTTCTTTGTATCGTTGTTGAAGAAGAGATATTTCCACTACCTTTAAACATCTCATTATTTTAATAAGAATTGAAAATTTGCATGGGATATTTAATTATTAAGAAATTATCTCTAAAATCCTTCATTAATTTTGATCTTTGAAACAAGGTCACACTACTTTGTCACATATTGCTCCACAATTTAACTCATATTTTACTCAAGAATCTTACTAGAACCTTTTCCCAAAATCTGATTAAATTACTTCTTTGTATTGTTGTTGAATAAGAAATATTTCCACTACCTTTAAATATCTCATTCTTTAAATAAGAATTGAAAATTTTCATGGGATCTTTAACTATTAAGAAAGTCTCTCTAAAACCCTTCATTAATTTTGATCTTTTAGATAGCAATTTAGGTAAGGCTGTTATTCATATTGGTCAACCCTTTTAACCCTCTAAAGGTTAAGTAATTCTTAACCAAACTCTCATATACCAATATGAATGAGATTGCTACCCGTTCTTTCATAACATTCTTTAAGAGGGGTAGACACTAATAATAGCCATATGTTTGCCAATCGGATAGACTTTTGCAACTCACTATTGTTAGCTAAAGTTTTTGTACTTAGCACGACCACCACAACAATGTGATTCATACATATTAGGAAGATTTCCCTATTGCACAAATTCCCCCCCAATACTCCCACGAGGAGCACATTAGATAAATATCCCTCATTGAGTTTTCTCCAATGGCTTGGTATGTAAAATATTGGTTTTGATTAGTTGGCATGTGGCACAAGATGATGTTAGACCGATAATAGGTACTCATTTATTCTTTAATAGGGATAGACACTAATAATAGCCATATGTATTCCATTTGGATAGGCTTTTATAACTCACTATTGTTAGCTAAAGCTTTAGTACTTAGCACGACCACCACAACAATCTGGTTGCTACCCGTCCTTTCATAACATTCTTTAAGAAGGGTAGACACTAATAATAGCCATATGTCTGCCAATCGGATAGAATTTTGCAACTCACTATTGTTAGCTAAAGTTTTTATACATAGCATGACCACCATAACAATGTGGTTCATACATATTAGGTTGATTTCCCTATCGCATAAATTCCCCTCCCCATACTCCCACGAGGAGCACGTTAGATAAATATCCCTCATTGAGTTTCATCCAATGGATTGGCACGTAAAATATTGGTTCTGATCAATTGGCATGTGGAACAAGATGAGGTTATACTGATAATAGGTACTCATTTATTCTTTAAGAGGAGTAGACACTAATAATAGCCATATGTCTGCCATTCGGATAGACTTTTGTAACTCACTATTGTTAGCTAAAACTTTTGTACTTAACAGGACCACCACAACAATGTGATTCATACATATTAGGATGATTTACCTATCATAAAAATACCACCACACCAATGTAATTCATACATATTAGGATGATTTTCCTATCGCACAAATTTACCCCCCATACTCCCATGGGGAGCACGTTAGATAAAGATCCCTCATTGAGTTTACTCCAATGGCTTGGTATGTAAAATATTGGTTCTAATCAGTTGGCATGTGGCACAGGATGAGGTTAGACCAATAATAGGTACTCATTTATTCTTTAAGAGGGGTAGACACTAATAATAGCCATATGTCTACCATTTGGATAGACTTTTGCAACTCACTATTGTTAGCTAACGCTTTTGTACTTAGCATGAACACCACAACAATGTGATTCATACATATTAGGATTATTTCCCTATCGCAAAAATACAACCACAACAATGTGATTCATACATATTAAGATGATTTCCCTATCGCACAAATTCCCCCCAATACTCCCATGGGGAGCATGTTAGATAAAGATCCCTCATTGAGTTTACTCCAATGGCTTGGTACGTAAAATATTGGTTCTAATCAGTTGGTATGTGGCACAAGATGAGGTTAGACTGATAATAGGTACTCATTTATTCTTTAAGAGGGGTAGACACTAATAATAGCCATATGTCTACAATTCGGATAGACTTTTGCAACTCACTATTGTTAGCTAACGCTTTTGTACTTAGCACAACCACCACAACAATGTGATTCGTACATATTAGGATTATTTCCCTATCACACAAATACAAGCACAACAATGTGATTCATAAATATTAGGATGATTTCCCTATCGCACAAATTCCCCCCATACTCCCACGAGGAGCACATTAGATAAATATCCCTTGTTGAGTTTATTCCAATGGCTTGGTATGTAAAATATTGGTTATGATCGATAGGCATGTGGTATAAGATGAGGTTAGACCGACAAGAGATACTTATTTAGCCTGCATACGTGTGGTCAATGAATCAATTACTAGCTCAAATAGAGCTTAGCCAAGCCTACTTCGCTACAAGCCCTTATGTACTTTATTCATAATAAAAGGTCTTTGACTCCCCAAGCTTTGCATTTGGGATAAAAGTGATTGTTAAGGTATTAAGACTTCCAGTGCCTGATTTTTGTGTAGATGACAATAATATCTCCCTTGGTGAGTATGATTGACGAGTTGCATTACTTAGTTAACGTGTCACTCAGATCTCACTTTAAACTGACTAAGAGAGAAGAATGTACATCGATCTCAACATAGACAAGGTCAACTGAAGCTTGATATGGGAGTCTTTATTAAGCTTCTAAAATCATTCCCCAACCTGCAAGAATGATATTAGCATATATATGGTTTGATCATAAATTTTATAGTGTTTTTCATCCCAATTTCTATTAGGAAATATGGTATTGCAACCTGGTTTGACCACACCTGTCAGCATTCAATTAATTTCTATTTTATTAATTTCTATTTTATTAGGGACTAATTTGATATATTTAACTAACACCCATGGTGTGATCAAAGTATCCCAATTGAGTAAACAACCATGTCCATCTATGACATGGTTAGAGACATCGGTTGGAGTGGAGAAAAAGGATAAATACTGGCTATAGGTTCAATTACATGTGGTCATAGTACTTTGTTATACATTCAATATACAGGTTTCCACTTATTTGAATCGAAGTGCTTCCTACACAGATTGTAAGGTAGACCTTATACAGACTCTGACGAACCCCATTTTGGAGTTTTAGCAAGGGATTTCTCCTGGAACTTCATTCTTCAATAATGATTACATAGGCATCCATGTTTTCTAGGAAAGGATAGAGACTTGCAATGGTTTATCAATGGTCAATCCTGATGGAATTCTCCCCAAATGCCATGGGTGCTTGGTGTAACCAAACTGTAACCAAATACTGATATTTATTTTACTCAAATGACCCTTATTATAATGAGTCATTAAATCAATCATGATTTTCGATATTCATGCCTTGACCCAGATTCGATTTCTTTGAGAGTTGTCATGTTTACCTCCAAAGATGCTAATATCATTCCTTCAAACAATTGTACTTCATCCCCATTGTATATTCAAGTGGAATGTTCTGCTAACCTATATTTTGAGGTTTTTGGTCATCCCCAAGTTGCTATGGATAGATCCCTGGTTTCATGGATTCCCCCCTCATCATTGGTTCAAGCTAAATTTTGATGGTGCTTCAAAAGGAAATCCCGGCACTGCGAGTTGTGGAGTGATCCAGGATGACAGAGGTCAAATCATTTTGGCATATGCAGAAAAACTTGGAGTCCAATATAATAATTTTGTTGAGGCTTTGGTAGCTTTTCAAGGCATCCAAATGGCCATCGATCTCAATATCTAGTACCTGATAGTGAAAGGAGACTCTTTAAACACCATAAACTATTTGAAGGGGGTATCAAATCCTCCTTGGAATGTGGGACCAACCATTGAAGAGTCCATTGTCCAGCTAAGGGTGATCAGTAATAGTTGTATTCAACATGTGTATCGGGAAGGCAATCAAGCGGTAGATACAATGGCACACTTTGGATTAACTGTTCAATATTTTTTGACATGGCAAGAGAATATTACCCAATGTATTTTTTATTCTTGTAGTGAACTTGCCACTACCAATGATGATTAATGTATTTATGGATGATCCCAAAGATGATGAGGACTACATCCTAGAGTAAAACAACTGGTCCTGAATGGTATTATCCCCTTTTGTTTCTTGGGATGGTCTTTGTGCTCTCCTTGTCTCTTTGTATGCGATTGTTTGGGAAGGTCCCTACGATATCTATGTTGTTTCTATTTTCTATTTGTGCCCATGGGCGGTATGTTTTCAATAGTTTAGACTGTTTTATTTTATGGATTCTGTGAATGGTCCAATTTTGGCTTGTTCTGTAGGAAGTTGAACCTTCACAAGATCCTCCTTGCAGCATGTTATAAGGTTTTGGGTCCCTTTTAAAACCCGTTACTAATAAAAAAAAAATTAAATCAATTAATCGCCACTGCAAGTTGGGTATCCTCTAGAAAAGGTGCACATTGGGAGAGAAAATGTGCACTGGTTAAATATACTCTAGAAAGTTGGTTATTAAATTAAAAATAAAAAGATATTTTTATAAAGTAAAGTCTCATAAAAATGATACAAGGAAAAAATGGAACTCAAATGAAAATTATTTATATTAAAGGTTTAACCAAGAAACAAGTCTAGATCATGAGGAAAGCAACATTAAAGTCTTATTTTTTCAACATAACCACTCCTAAAATATTCTTCAACAAGGATAAGGATAAATTAGATCTAAAATTATTAAGGAAGTATATTTGATAACCTACTTATGTAACATACATCACATCAAATAGCGGTGCAACTTCATAAAATTAAATAAAGAACATGGTTTATGAAGCTATCTAGAGCCAAACACACCCATAAAAAACTCCTATTATATTTATTTAGAAAATACCAAGGTACTTATGAGAGAAGATAATCTTCCAAAATGTAAAATATAAGAGACAATAGAAAATGTAAAAGTCATATAATTTTTAATAAATAGGAAGGCATCAAATAGAGTGATATATAGAAGAAAATGATTCACCAAGTAAGAAGTAATAAACATGAAATTGTTATAGGTAAACTTTCTCACTTATTTCAATGGCACTATGATCTACTCCAATTGCATTTCTTGCATCAACTAATATAGGATGTTATAGAGTCGTCATATTTAATATTTTATTTACCTTTAAAAAGTATGGTGTCTCAAAAATGAGCTTATGAGATGATCAACGCCTCATAAATAAATATAATACGTCAATTACAATAAATATTGAAAAGACAGACAATCATGTAAACATCTTAAGAAAAGTACTCAGATATCTAAATTGATAATATAGACAAATATTTTACATTGTTCATTTTTAGGATTAAAATTTATCTCACTACCAAGTATAAAATCCTACTAGTATAGATCCTTTAATAAAATTTATATTAAAATAAATAAATTTATCTCAATATGAAAGTTACATGCAAGAATAAATTAATTCCATGTTTCGCATCCATATCATGTCCAACAAAAGATCATGCTAGATAAAAAAATCAATAATTTATAATTTTAAAATAAAACAATTAGATTAATTCATGTAAAAATATAGCAATACTAATTAAAGAAATGATGATCAATACGATAATGCGTAATAGTCAGTATGTGGTTCTTGTTATGCACATGCATTAGATTCAAAGTAAAACACTCACTCCAATAGAATGTGGATCATACAATGATGTATCTCCATAAGATATTTGTATATCAATATACTACCTCATTCTATGATGGAGTGTAGTGAATGATCTATTACTAATAAATATTGTCAGATTGTGAAACTCAAAAATTCATTAATATTACACTCTCCCCATGATTAGTCTTTAGGTACTTTATTTTCATCCTACTCCCATCCTAATAAAATATTTTAATATGGTTTAAATAAAAATATATATTGATAAAGTATAAAAAAAAATAGAAAATGTGTTTCTAAACAATAGAGATAATAACTATAGCAACACAAATATTAATATGAAATAATTTAAAAGGATAAGAAATATGCTAGGCTTTGTCTTTTAAAAATAATATTTGATGTTGTTCCTTGAACACACATCCATTAGACTCTCAACTCATTTAGTTAATAAAAGCAAATCACAAACCCTATAAAGATGAATTATATATCTCAAGGATCTAAAATAAGAATTTCCTAGTGATTGATACCATAGATAAGAGTACTTTTATCATTGAAATTCACCACCATAGCAATAAAAACCTTATCTAACATTGCAAATGGCTAAAACATGTCATATTTTTGGTGTATAAGAATCATGTTAAGACTTGATGCGGCTAGGGAAGCTACGGTTTTGTATTGTGAAGAATGAGTATTTAAATAAAGGGTAAAATATAATTTTTTCATGGTTATCAATCATTAGAGCACCTCTTGCGTAGTGTGGAGTTTGAGTGCTTTGAGCACAAGCAGTGGAGAACAACAAAAAATTCCATTTGGGACCAAAGATTCAAGGTTTCTATGGGCCTCCTGGAGGGTTTTCAAAAATCTAATATGATCACGTAAATATTATGTTCAATAGGGATAATATTCAAGTCATTGAATCAAATGAGTAACAATCAAGGCAAATAGGGGAAAGTAATATCCAATATTCCTTCATGCATGTGGACCAACAAATCCAACAAAATGAACAAAATTGATCACCTTTTTCAATTTATAACATAAAATAAGTATGAAAGGCATCCTCTTTGAAAGTATATACAAGGGAAAAAATGAAATAGAAACAAGATTTAAGATATGGATCATACAAAGAGAGATAACATGTTGATGGCAGAGTTAGAACTTAGCAAAGATACAACTAGATCTAGGGCACACAATAAAAAAGAACCAATCCTAACAAAAAAATTGAAGGTATGGAGCCCAAGGACCTCCCTCCAAAACTAAATTTTAAGTAAGTAATCTATGCAGGACCACCCTAAATAATACGGAAAAATAACCAATGATTATCAAGGAAACCACTAAGGATGTCAAAAATCGATCCAAGGAAAATAGATATGGGCTACATGAAAGTAACTAATGGATCCCCATTAGTAATGTTGGCAATGGAGAATATCCAAGAGTGAATAGACACTATGGAGAGGAGAAGAATAATTTATTGGTTCATGGGATTTTTATTATATATTGCTATCGTCAAGAAATGGGTTGCCAAAATCTAGAGAACTAAAGGTGAGATCCAAATATTTTCTTACCCTAATGGCTATTTCCTTGCTATGTTTACCACTGAAATATAGGAAGGATATTTTTCAAGGGGGCCATGTTTATTAGCTAGTGTAGGGATTTTCATGAAGCCCTGGAATACCAAGTTCAAAGCTGAGGAAGAAATATCATCAACTACACCTATCTGAGTCTATTTATTTGGTCTCCTAGTAGAATACTGAAATCCAAATATATTAGCAACAATTAGGAGTTCTTTAGGATTTTTCATGATGATAGTTGATAACACTCAATAGTTGGATCATATTATTTATCTAAAGATTTGTGTTCTAATTAACTTTGACAAACCACTTCCAAATATGATCACCTTACAATATGAGGAAGAATTATAGGAGCAACAAGTAGACTATGAAAATATCTCTTTTATATGTAGAATTATCATGAATATGGCTATATAGCCAAGGATTGTCCTCATAATATCCCTAATAAAGAGAAAGAGTATGGGGACTTAGTAGGGTTTCAAATCCCCAAACAAAATAATATTAAGAAAAACCAAAAGATAAAATAGTAATTTCACCTAAGACATTTAAAATTCTCTCTATAGATGAGCAATTAGATGATGAGTATGACAAAATATAAATAGTTATTAAGGAAATATAGTTTGATGAAGATAAGGAATAATCTAGAGTCAAATATCATATAGATATTTGGTGAAATAGATGATGGAATCAAAATAAAATAAACTACCCTAATTTTAAGAAATAACCAGGGAGAGTAATGTCATCCAACAATAGACCTTCAATAAAAGAACAACATAGAAATTTTAAATAAGTGCAAAACTATAAGCTATATTCAAATAGCAAACAAGTCAATTCCTCAAAAAGATCATATAGATCCCAACAATAGTGCCTTGGTTCTAAGTAATCATTTTATAGCCCTTATAGGAATGAAGCAAGATACAAATAAAAATATGAGGATGGATACAAACCAAAAGGTAGGATGTAAATCCAACCAACATCATCTAGTAGAGGAAGGTCAAAATTTAATTGAGGAATGTAAGGTAAAAATTCTTACCTAGTTCTTCAAATCTGGTTCATTATGAATATTATCACTTGGACTATTAGGGGACTTAAATTAAGTCCTTATAAACAATAAGAAATTATAAGAATGATTCAAACAAATCATCTTCAACTTCTCTTTCTTTAGGAGATAAAGTTTCATTTGAATAAATGGAAATAATAGCAAAAAATATGTGGTCATCCACTAAAGTAGTGTCCCTCAACACCAAAGGGACCTTGGGAGGAGTGGCATATCTTTCGGATCCAAAGTAAATTATAGTACAATACATGATGCAAATTAAGGGATTGCTAACAGTTGTTACCAAAAATAGAGATTAAAACCAGGTTATACTTTATATAAATATCTAGGTCCCACGTACTATAGAATAAAAAAAAATAGTATAGAGAAACATAGCTTTTATCACCTCTGAATTCCTTGAATCTTGGGCTTTAATATGAGGATATATCAACTCTATTCCTTCTTTAGAAGAAAATATGGGAGGAAGTAGACAATTTAAATGGGATTTTAGAACTCATGAGTAAATACATTACCAACCATCATGTAGTAGATATCAAACCAACCAATGGTTTGATGACTTGGTCCAACAGAAGACAAGGCTCAACATGCATTCTTGAAAGTCTATATAGGTTCTTGCTTTTAGATAAGGTTTTGATAGAAGGACATATCCCAGAGTGAAAATATTAAACAATGTTGGATCTGATAATTGGTTAGTTTTAATTGAAGTTTGGAGAAAGGGTAAGCCAACACATGTTATTTTTAGATAATGTGGCTTAGATATGAATCTCTCAAATTAAGGATACAATAGTGGTGGAAAGAAGGTAAGACAACACACAGTACTAAGATGTATTATTTTGTAAAAAGGTTGTAGTATATTAAATATAAACTAAAGGTTTAGAATTGGGAGGAATTTGGAGATGTTAGGGAAAATAAAAGGGAAGATCTAACCTGACCTAAGGAGTTGAATGAGTAAATTCATCTTAAAGGATTCACAAAAAATAGGGTGAAGACAAAAATTAATCTTGTAACCTAGGTAAAGGAATGGGACAATAGAGAAGAACTAATGTGAAAACAAAATTCAAGGATTCAATGTCTACAAGAAGGATACTAGAACACAAGTTTCTTCCATAAGTCTCTCCTAGCCCGAAGAAATCATAACTTTATCCCCTCATTGAAGAATAAATTAAAAGATATAGTCCACACTTAGGAAGGAAAGTCTTCTTTAGTTGTGAATCATTTTTCCAAACCTCTTTACAACCCAATTACTTGATCCAAAAGCTCAACAAAATTGTTTATTGGATATACATGTTCTTATTTTTAATGAGGAAAACAATGATCTAACTACTCCATTGACTAAGAAGGAACTACAAAAGGTAGTTTTCAAAATGCAAAAGGGGAAAACCCTAGGTCCATATGGTTTCCTTATTGAGTTTTATCAGTAATTTTGGTATGTTTTGAAGGATGACATTCTAAAAGTGGTAGAAGAGTCTAGAAAGGCAAAATATATCCTCAAAAATATCAACAAGAATTTTATGGCTCTAATTACAAAATCTCAATAAGTAGATAATATTAATGGATATGGACCAATTGCTTTTTGTAATGTTATTGTAGAAATTATTTCAAATATTATGTTAGAAAGGCTCAAACCTTTGCTTGATGAGATCATATCTCCATAACAAGGGGGATTTGTTGAAGGGTATATTATATAAGATAGTGTTAGCCCAAGAAGAAATTCACTCTATGGAATCTCAAAAATCCCCCTCTACATTTATTCGATTGGATTTATCCAAAGCATATTATAGGGTGGATTGGCACTTTCTCATCCAAGTTTTGGGAAGATTTGGATTCTCTAAATACTGGAAAAAATGGATCAAAGGTTGTATATCTTCAATTTCTTATTTATTTATTCTTAATGGCTTTCCTACTCATTGGTTCTTAGCTTCTAGAGGCATTATATAAGGAGACCCTCTTTCTTCTTATCTTTTTATCATACTTACAGAATGTTTGGGAAGGACTTTTACTAAAAATCAAGATTATCAAAGGTTACGAGTCACTATAGCTAAAGGAGTTATATATATCACTCATTTACAATTGGTTTATGATTTCACCATTTTGAGGAAGACAACAATAAAGGAAGCAACCTTAATAAATCAAATTCTTAACTATTTCACTAAATCCTTAGGGAAACTAATAAATGAAGATAAATCAGAAGTACTTTTTCATTGCTCACCTAGAAAAGGGATTTTGATAATGGACATATTAGAATTCAAAAAAAATCTCTTCCAATTAAATACTTTGGTGTCCCAATTAATCTAGGTAGCCAAAAAAAGAGTATTGGAGCTATTATTAGAGAAAGTAAAGAACAAAATTGGCAGTTGGACTAGTATATGGCTTTCATTAGGAGGTTAAATAATTCTTATTAAATTATGTATTTGGTTTATTGCTATATTTGTTTCAGTAGTGTTAAAAATCCCCAAGTTAGTGCTCAATCAACTAGATAAAATTAGTTACAAATTTCTCTAGAGAGGTTCAAAAGTAGAAAATAAATGAGCCCTAGTAAGGTGGCAGACTCTATGTCTACCTAATAATGAAGGGAGTTTAGGCCATAGATCGATAGTCAATAATAATAAGGCTTTGACAGAAAAATTATATTGGAGATGTATTAGCCATCCCAATGCCTTATGGGCCAAAAATCGTAGAGTCAAGTTTGCATAAAATAAAGACCTGTCTAACTAAATTCGTCATCAACTGCCTTCTAAAGGGTTCCTAATTTTAAATGTCCTAAAATTTGGAGAGGATTTGTTAAAAATATACTCTTTTGGATAGTACAAAATGGTCAAAGGATAAATTTTTGGATATACTCTTGGGATGTACACCTTTTCATTATGAATCTAACATCCATAATTGAGGCCTCTAATGGAGAAAATTCATAATATGAATTGGATAAAAAAAATTGAATATTATATAGATTAGAAAAGAAATGTAGAGGTGGTAATATGTTGGATCCTAGTAGAAGATTGTTCAATCCAACTTTATGAAGATCAAAAAAATATTATTCACAGAATCCTTTAAATGTGATTGCCTTCATGGTCACAAGCTAATAATTGTATTAGATAGAATAGTTTAGAGTACGATGAGTATACTACTTCTCAAGGTTACTTAGCCTTAAGTCCTAATAATCTACATCAAGATCAATATATTTTTAAGCAATTATGGGCTCAAAAATTATGGCCAAATTTTATATTTTTTATGTGGTTGTTGCTCCATAAAGGGGTTCTCATAGAGGAGCAACTTATGGAGAAAGGCATTAATGGATCCTTTCAACGTGTAATGTGATGGGATAAAAATAAAACTCTTAATATTTTTTCATAAAATACCCCATAGCTACAATATTGTGGAAGAAGATGGCTTCCCTTATAAATGTAATATTGTCTAATGAATAATCCATAGAATAATTAGGGATATATTAGAGAAACCAAGAAGGAAAATACTGATATGTGAACCAAATAGTTTGGATATGTACGACTATTCTTCCTTGGAACATCTAGAAGGAGTGAAATAAGAGAATCTTTCGACAAGACAGTAGGGATATCCACTATGTCTAGATAAAGACCATAAAAGTGTGAGAGATATTGTCCAATATTTATTATCTCATCCACACAATTCAAATCAACTATGGGAATAAATTATGGCTCGATTAAAGATAATAAATGGATTAACTCAACATAGAAGGAAGAAAGGTACTGGTCAAATGATGGATAGAACACAACAATATAAATAAATTCATAAAAATAAATATTGATGGAGCATCCAGAGGAAATATTGGAATATCTAGTATAGGAGGGATAGACTCGAGGATGGTACACCAATTTTTACTTTTGTAAAAAATTAAGGAATTCTATCTAATAACTTAGCGGAAGGGTAGGTTATTTTTGAGATATTTGTAGGAGGCTCTGAAGGTAGGGTGGATAAGGGTTATTGTTGAGTCATACTCTCAAGTTATGATCAACTATTTATAATCAACTTCAAGGTCTAAGAATGTGGATTGGAGAATCCAAAATATTATAGATAAGACTAAGTTAATCATAAACAATTTTTATGAGGTTGTTTTCAATCATGTACCTAGAGAACAAAACAAAGTGGTAGATGTTATGGTAAATTGAACTCTTCACAAAGGATATTTTAAGTGCTATGGGTATCCTACTAGGTGGTGGATAGAAAAAATTAGGACTAATCTTCTCCTTGTTAAATCTCTTGATGGAAATGCATGAAGCTGTGCTTAAAATGATAAGCAGTGCAAAGCTTTTTACATGACAAGATCCTAAACTTCCAAAAAATTAATACTACTCATGATGGAGGATGTTAAAGGGTTTTTTCTCAATAGTCATAGCTTCAATGGTAGGATGGATGGATTGCAACTCCCTTTTTTGTGTGACATTTTAGATCCCTACTATGGTTATGCAATTTATTTTGATCTTTTCTATTTTGGTGCATTTCTTCATTACTATCCTTGATAGATGTTGTCAAGGGGTTTTGTTAAATAGTCAATAGTTGCATTGGCTTAGGTTTTTTGGGTGTTTTTATTTTTTTTAGTGTTTATTTAATTATTGTTATTGTTTCTGTATTTTTGTGGTTTTTGGTGTTTTTGTGTTTTGGTGTGTGTGTGTATTTTCTGTATTTTTTGTTGTTGTTTGTTGTTTTTTTTTTTTTTTTTGATTTTTTGTTGCTTTTGTTTTTCATGTTTTTGTTTGTTATGTTTTTGTATCATTCTATTGTTTTTTTTATGTTTGTGTTTTGTTATGTTGTTTTTGTGGTATTTTCTATGTATTTCGTGTTTTCTTGTTGTTTATATTTTTTGTTTTCTTGTTGTTTTGGGTTGTCTTTTATTTTTATTTTTGTGTGTTTTTGGTTGTGTTTATTTGATTTTGTGTGTTTATGTGTTCTTGTTTTTGTTGTTGTATGCATGCTCCTTGAGTGTATAGAAGGTGGTAGGCTAGGTGCAAGCCCTAGATAATTTTAGAAGAAGAGATACCCTTGCCTCCTTGGATCTTACTCAAAAGTGGCATCCCCTTTGGGATGTTTTCCACAAACAAACAAAAAAAAAAACTTATTATTTAACATGAAAAATAATTATAAAGATCATACATATGGCCTATCTCATTGTATTTTATTAAATGAACCACCTTGAAGTCATCATCAATAGCCTTAACAATGCACTAATTTGATTAAAATTTTATCTTCTTATTAGTACACATGATATGATAATGGAAATAAAACTAAATCCATATCTTAAAATATGAAAAAATCTATGAATATAAAGGTGTTGATTTATACACTGATACAAATTGAAACATAGAATAATTATCAATAAAACATTTCTACATTATGGCTTTGATTTAAAAAACCAAAAGAATATGGTGATGTGTTGTCATATACATTATAAATATTAAATTATTAATCCATTTCTAAGATAAATAATATGACAAATATGTAAAGTGTGGGCCAACATTGCACTATGTGAATAACCCACATAAAAATATTGTGAAGTGTTAAAAAACTCTTATCATTGTTAGTGGGGAGGCTAATAAGTTGGAATCACCCCCTGCATTAGTGCCATATCCTAGCACTACTATGTATTATAAAACCATAGATAAAGTGGTTAGTACCATGATTATTAAAATGGTGTTATTATAGTTAAGCAATCTAAACAAGTAAATCACTTCCAAAGGACACCTATCATCCATTTATAAGACTATATGACTGCTATTGTAACATTGTGGTATATCTCTTATGAATACATTATACATTGGTGATTGATATTAGTATCTCAGGGAGTGAATGGTACTTTAAATCTATTTTTATATATGTGTACTCAGTCTACTAAATGAAACTTGCACATATTAAAAGGATGTCTCCTTGCTACTTTTGAGAAGACCTAATAACTGGTGCATCAACCAATAAATGTTCTATCAAGTTAGACCAAATAGAGGCATTGTGTTAGGGTTTATAATATCCTAGATTGATAAATCATTGAAAAAAATCCTAGATTACTTGGTAGCATCTAAGGAGAACAAAATGTAAAATAGTATGGATAGTTACTAGAGTCTAGTGATACTAAAATTTAAGAATCATGATTTTCTAAGATCAAATATCAAGATCTTAAAACTAAAATAGAACATCAAGAGGTAGAGAAATAATTTATAGGGGATACATAAAAATAATTGTGTAAAGTTCCTAAATTTGTTAGAAAAGTGAATTAAAAATCATCTAGAGTTTTATAATAAAATAGTAATTAAGGTGAAACATGGACAACACAAAATCTATAGAAGTTAGGAAATTGTAACACTAGGTAATTAGTGTCAATAATTAGGTAGACACCACACTACAAGTTTACCTTACGGAGTGGGAATTGTAATCATGGTTTTCCTTTCATGTCACTAAATCTATATTCATGTGGCGCATAAGAGGTACATTCATAAAGAACCTCCCCTTACAAATTAAGGTACTACTCATTAAAAGGAGTTTCATAAAGTCCCTCTCACCAATATGTTAGGTGAAATACCAACTAGATGATCACCTAAAAGAGAATGGATTTAAATAGAGCCATAATAGAAATGCATATCACCAAAATATAAGATGAAATAATGAAATACAAGAATTAAATGTGTCAGAGTTGAAATAATTGGAACATGGAAGAAGATAAGGTAGTATTAAAAACTTAAGAAGGAAGAGGCTAGCAAGAACTCAAAATGGAAGAAGGCCTAGGATATCCATAACACTAGAACCTTAAGAGAATCCATAAGAAAGATGCTCAAGGGGTCTAGAGATATTTAAACAAGAGATATAATAATGCTTATGCCAAAGGGATATAAATATATTTGCACTATTGTGATTGATGATGTTAGGAGGCTCAAGGGACTTTAAGAGTCAATAAATGAAAAATAAAATAATTATACCAAACAAATATGAATATAAGAAGAAAAATACTAGAAAATATGACATCTCATTGAAGGATTCATCCTTGTGCATCACAAATTTAAAAATAGACCATTCCCTCATATATATATATATATATATATATATATATATATATATTTTTTTTTTGATAAGGTATACTTCAATATCCTTTATAACATAGTAAAATAATATACATTATTAGGAATTTAGGTATACAAAGATATTGATGTAGTGGATTTCGATTAATTATTGGATATATAATATTTTTATATATAATAAGAGAGATAAAGGGAGCACTCACATGCATATATAGGAAAAAAATAGAAAAATACTACAATGCCAAAGAATAAGACACCAAGAATGGTATCAAGAATAACATGAGAAACTCAATTTTAAAGACTACTAGTAGAATTAATAGGGATATCTTAAGCAAAATTAAAAAATATCTTGTGTTTAGGAAAGATACAAATGATGTCAATGAATGGTTATTTATTCTTAATAATATATGAAAATAAGGAGTTTCATTAATGTATGCTATGATATAGGAGTTTTCATATATTGTAAGAAATGATACACTAAAATGGTACACTGATTCATTGGAGGAACTCTTATATGAAAAAAATACATAAAGGATTTAATGTCAAAAATCCACATTCCAAAAATTGGGACAAAAGATGTTAGTTAAATAAGGAAAGTATCCAACATTTTATAAAGCTATACTCAAATTCAATTAATGGTGTATAACCAAATAAAGAAATTTATACAAGACTCTAACATAAAACAGAAAATTAAATGATTTGTTTCAAGGAAAAAATCTACTTTAAGAAAAAACATATAAAAAAATATTTGTCACTTAATTGAAAACATTGGAATTTGTGATGAGGTTGAAATCAAAGATTTAGTTTCAAAATTATGTGCTAAGGATGTATAATTAATAAATACTGACCAAGTAGATTGAGAAATTAAAAATAGTTTAATAACAAATAACATCAATATCCATTCACATTTATAAAATAGAGGTTTGGTGGTTTAGATTTTTGGTAAAATATTTTTCATTAGAATCCCTTAGATAAATATATTTATTAGGTTAACCTTCTCTATTTTTAGATCCAAGAGAATGCATGCACCCCATTGTTTCTCTCTACTATTTGTGAATCGTAATGAACTTGAATAAAATTAAATTTATTACAACTTTTGTGGTAGTTATAACCACATGAATAATCAATGTAGGTACAACAATGTACTAGATTATTAGAGGATAAAATTCATAGGAACATAAGAGTATTTACAATAAATTTAAACTATCAATATAAATAGCATTCATAGCAATCTCAAATTACTATGAACACAACAATGGAACCATAGATAGATTAGATGACAAATTTCATACCTACCCAAAATTAATATAAAATAATGATGCCAAATTTTTAGGTCTATCAACAGGTGGATCCAACCACTTATTCTTAAATATAAATACCATAATTTATTAGATACACATATATGGTAATTCCAACCTATCATACTACAATACTTATGATGGTCATGATCCAAAATCAACCTCTTACCACTATTTTAGATGTGGTGCTATAGTACCAATGCAATGAAGGAGGTGGTTGTGGTGGAAAATTTGGGAGGGGATAAGGAAGAGGATGATGGTTAACATGGCTATGAAGAGTATTATGGTTGTGGAATTGGAAATATAATTTTGGTATATTGGAATTACAACATGCCAAATCACCATTACATGGATCACCCTATAAGATAGTGTATGAGTTAAATATTAATTTTGTAAAAGATTTAACAATCATATCTACATGTATTATCCTAGGATAATGGAATAAATAAGAACAAGGAACCAACCTTGTTCAATATAGGATCTAATATAAATAGAAAATGAACCATCTAAGAAAATCCTAATTGGTCCAAAAGAAGAATACGACAAAGCCTTTAAATTAAATAATAAGAGAACCTCCTAGAAAATAAATGTGATATAAACAAGAGTGTCAAAATAAGAAAGAGTATTGATATACAATTATATGAATATTTCCAAATACACCACTAGTATGGATCTAATATAGAAACCATGGGTATAGAACTCATCATCCAACATGTGGCATTATCCAACAGAGCTATATGTCCCTGTCTTAAAATATGTAGAGAAAAAACAAAAAAAAACCAATAATAGGTCAAGAAAATCCATTATTTAGAAGACAAGATGGTTCTAATAGAATATAACCTAGTATTATTAGTAGGAGAATATAATACTAGGGATCAAGTAGTCTTAGGACAATAGGCATCTATGTCTATAAGGATCGAGTTTGGATTTAGATTAGGTGAAATAAAAATACTTATATAGAATTAAAGCATATTAGAATTCGAATTACAAATAATATCATTACCAATATTATAATTAAAAACAATATCATAAGTAATTTAGCACTAACATAACTTACAAGACAACATAATGTAGTTAGAAGGCACATAGAAAAATCCAAAAAACTAAGGCAAGTAAAAATAAATAAGCTCTAGAAAACAACAATGGATTTAATTGGTTTCTAAATTGGAAATTTCACAATGAAGAATATTATCATAGACATAGAGAATCATGTAAATATGCTTCCTAGAGAAACAAAGGCCCAAATTGCTAGGACACTATTGAAATATTCATTGTAAAATATTATATTGGTTAATGGAAAAATAATCAAACCCCATGGTGTCTTGGAGAGAGTAGAGGAAAATTTTTTAGGAACCACCTCACTAATTTATTTTTATGTTATCAACATGGCATAAGAATAATTCATATCATACATTGACCTCTTATAATTATATTAGTTTATGGATGATATTTGTGTACTACATAGTAAAAACAAAATTCTCATCCTTAATAATGGAAATAGGTAGGTGCATATCTATTTTAACATAGGGATGGTTCGTTTCTACCTAGAGGATATCATCTAGTAAGAAAGACTAGTTGATGAGGAAATCAAAGATCTATATAAATTGACCACAAGAATAGGTGATGTCCAAGTAGTCTAGATTCACACAATGGATGATGGCAATTTAAGTTGGAGAACCATATCCTTGAATTCCAAGATTATATAATCTAAGGGTAACATAAATTGCTATAAATAGAGAAACCATAATCATTCCTCCAAGAGGTTGTATCAAATAGCCAAAAGTAAACCTAAAATTTGTATATACTATGAAGGAAAATGCCAACCATATGTCTTTCCCAAGGGTTGACAGAGTTTAGACGTTGTTGAATTTCCTAATAGATATTAAAGAAATAATAATGAACCCTTCAATAAGAGTATAAACACTCAACGATTCCTTGGTTGGAACCCCATCTTGTTGGTGGGGAACCTTCAAAATAAAGGTAAAAATTTGTAAAAACTAAACTATTAATGATTGATATATTTATGGCATTAATCAACATTGTTATTTATAAGAATTATAGGATAAATACCAACCCAATAAAATATGTCAAATTATAAACCTTCATTTAACCTAAGAGGTTGGTACAAAGGCTTTACTAAACCTTGGGGTGCATATTTAAAGCTTGGAACATTGATAAGAAGGTACTTTACAAGAAAAGGAATAAATGAGCCATGATTTCATTCATGTATTTGATTGCTATAGCCAAGAACCTTATACAATAAAAGAGATATATACTATGGATGATTATTGGAAGAGAGAGAGAGAGAGTTATTTTGTGCCAAATGGAAGCAATAACAATGATAGAAGGGGAAGTCCAAGGAAGAAGATTTGGTGCCTTTGGGAAGAATATATTTGTGCAACCACAAATTGGATAGGAATAAAAAAGAGAAGGAACTATCAAATGATAAACCCCCTAAAGACATAAAAGTGGAAGTAAAAGAAGTAGAAATAAAGTAGTAGAAATCTAGGACATAGACTTGAAAAAAGTAGTATAAATCTAGGATGTAGATTAAAAATGTACTATTAATAAATCCTAATATAAAACCATTCACTTTTTCATCAATAAAATGTGTTGGAACTAGAGATCAATAAACTCCAATCTACATTTCCTTCTAGGTTGTGTAAACTGGTTCCATAAAATTGAAGGAATATAGTAGTTTTAGTGTTTACCCTACTTTGACCAAAAAAACCTTCTCACCACCTCTACTAGATATTAACAATAATATTTAGAAGGTACCCAACAAGAATAGTATATATGAATAGCAAAAATAAATTTGAAGTTCAAAACTTTGATGCTTGAGTCACATATTTTATAAGAAAGGCTCCATAAATTTTGAGATCTACTTTTTGGTCACCAATCAAAATAAAGGTAATAAATAAAATTTACTATATTTTTGGTGACTTATGTAGGTTCTTGTGTCTAACGTGATATGAACAAAAATGTATTCCCTTATCCATTCAAAAATGGAGTTATCAAAAGGTTTTATTAATAAAGGTTAGTCATTTATATGTGGTATAGGTAATTAACAAATCCATTCTATGGTAAAGGCAAGTAGCTTCCTTTGGATACTAGTGCATTGTAACATGCACATATTTTTAAAATAAATAATACTACAAGAAATATGGTAACTTATTATCAATGGAAATATCTTCTTCAAATTGATGCCCATGGTTGTTCCATAGGGTCTTCTTTAGTGCTTGATTTTTTGCAGATGTTCCACTGACTAATTGATCCTAATTTTGTTGTTGCTCCTCAAGTGGCCTATCGAATAGAAATATTAGAATTATTTGGATTGTACTTCCAAGGAACATGAAGAATCAACCATTTGAAAGCACATATGTCTTCCCATTGCATTTTGCAATTTATTTTTCCTTATGCATTTGAAACTCGATTAGTTTTTGTACTAGGTATAAGTCCATGGGTGCTAAACTAGTCAATTGGCTCTAATATTTGTAGTATTGTAGTTGTATTTCCAATGAGCTATTCATTTAATGAAAATTTGACTTGATTAAAACCTCAATCCCTATGAACATTGAAAAACAACTCATTATAGGCTTATAATTGGTCTATCTACATTTTTTGAGGTTGCGGGCCTTCTATGTTTGAATGTTACTCCATAGGAAAAGAAAGTCATCTATGAAAAAATGAATACTTCTATATTAGGAAAATAGTACATGTCATCTTCTTCTCTATCTAGCCAATGTTTTGTCTAATTTGTTTGCTATAAACTAGATTGTTCAAGTAGTTCATCAACAATAAGATATTGGGATCTTTCATTTCCTTCATCTATAACATATATATGTTCTAGATTATATGGTTCTTCCTAACATTAAGATCTTTAGAAGATATTCTCTAGCTCCTTTGAGGACTTAAAAGCTTGATTATTTTGTCATTAACTTGACTTGTTACCTTATTTTTTAGAGAGAAGTTTTCAAATATTATTGTAGAATATGAAGATATTTTTGGACACAAAAGGTCTTCTATTTCTACAAAGGCATGTTGTTTTAATATTATTCCTTCATTCCAAAAAATGATTAATTTTTTTTTATTAATGATTGAAAGGCATTCAAACCTAATTGGTTGTATTTATTAATTTACAACATTATATAGGCATACGAAATACCAAAATTACAAGATATGAAGATCCTTCAAACTACAACAAAGTGCTAACTCAGAGAGATCAAATCATAGAAGTCTAGAATAAATTTCTAGAGATAATTAATGTGAGTTAATTATAGGCACACATGTTACAAATGAATAATAAAATGCATATAAAACTAATTAAATATCTATGCTATAGTTATCATTCCTTTCCACTTAAGAAGCATTGGAATCTAATGCTTTTACAAGAAAGTGGGAGAGATCATGTGCAAGTGCCTAAAATAGAATCCTCAAATGAAATGAAGAAGGGAGAGACCCTTGTGGAAAGTTCTACTCAATAATAGAGAGAATACATAATTATCAAAGCTCTACATGATCACAAAGAACATTCAATCATTAAAGAATCTACTCTAGAGCATACAATCACTCCAATGTAATGGAGAAGGGACTCCTACTCCTACAAGGGGAGTACCCATGATAAAAAACAATCGTATTCACAAAATGCATAAATCCTTGTGAGCAAACACATGATAAAAATCCTTGTGACTAGAAATAACCATCTCATCATGGTACCCACTAAGGCCAATATACTCGAGGCCAAAGTCAAGTAACTATAGAAAGATAAGGCAAAGGATGTCACCAAGAATGAAGAATGTCTTGTCAAGATACCCACCATGACTGAAGCACTCGAAGCCAAGGTTGAAGTAATTGTAGGAAGACAAGACAAATGTGCCAATGTGCAAGGTGGAAAAGATTTGCAAGGTGCAAGATGCAAGAAGGCATGGAGTGGAGTGATGCCTTCACAAAGTCATAATGATGACTTTAACTCGTGCTAAGGGAGTAGAAAATTATCCAACGCAATATAAGTGAACTCAAAGAAAGAGGATGGAGTATTGGGTACCACCCAGTTTGCACTTTATATTACAAGTCCACAAACACTTTCAACAAAGTGTACAAAGAATATAACCAAAACCTAAATTAAAATATAAAGAAAAGTCAATTCAATTCTCAAAATCCATAATGATGAGTGATTACAAAATGCTTTAAAAGCATACAAAGAAAATGGTTTTATAGGCTCTTGATTCAAAACTGTTGAAAATTATTTAGTTATTGTTAAAATAATTAATTAATTAGTTTAGCTTTTACATACATACATTAATTTAAAAAATTATATCTTAAAAGTTTTACCTTAGAATGTTGTCCTGCAGAAGTTCAAACCCTTGTGAAGGAGCTTGTCTAAAAAAAATATGAAAGCGTCCTGGTTAAAAGAATGTCACCATTGCGCTTTAGTCCAAACTCGGTGCGCGGTCTGACGTGCGGTGGTCACAGGAAGTTAGCCCTAATAAGGCCATGTGTCAATGGGTATTTGGCCAAATGACCTGGGAGCACCATTCCTTCCTGGCTTGTCTAGCCGTCCAGCTATGATAGATATGTGGAGGAAACTGTTCTTGAGCACATCGCAGGGCAAGCCCTCCAGCAGGCAACGTTGATCACCACGCGACTAGTGGCCATGTCATCCAAGAAATAAAATGCGAGCTGAAAACGCGTATGACGAGGTCCGTGTTTGTAGTTTGAACCCTGCGTCAAGCTCTACACCTCAGGCGAAAAAGTAGGCGACGACTGTCCCATCGGACATCCTCCATCTCCACAAGCCCAAGACGACGAATCTGTGTAGAATGTGACAAATTATGGTTGTTGTCGAAGGCCTCATGCGCTACGTCAAGGTCGACCAGGACGAGCCGAAGCTCATATTGCACCGGTGCACCGGTGCCTATGGCATTGAAGCCAAATTGTTACCCCTTCATTTTGATCGCACCCACATGAATTCTTTAGTTTCCGGAGTGATGTTTTGGTGCTGCATTGGCTTCTGGTGCCTTCAATACGGCTCTGAATTCTGTTCAGGCATTGGGCCAGGGATTCGATGCCATGTTTCTTCGATGGCTTTGCTCCTGCGAATCAGGTGCGTAGGGCCTAGAATCTGCGCGATATGCCTTTATTCGACGACTGCAATCCCAACAGGCTGAACACGGTGGAAAGGTGCATTTCCTGTAGGTTTGACTGCCTTGTGTGGTTACAGCGATGGATGGATGCTTTTCCATGTATTGATCCTGATTTTGAGGGAGGATTTTTTTTTTTTTTAAAGTAGCCATGTTTGCTAGATTTCCCAGCGTGCAACAGGCCGTGTGGACAATAGATATAGTAAAACTGCAGATCTATTTTATCTGTTTTGGTGCTGCAATGGCTTCTAGTGTCTTCAATATGGCTCTAGATTATGTTCTGGCATTAGGCCGGGGATTCGACGCCACTTTTCTTTAACGGCTCTACTTTAGTGAATTGTGCACACGGGGCCTAGAATTTATGGGATATACCTTTGTTCGACGACTGCAATCCCAACGGGCCAAAGATGTGGAAAGACACAGTTCCAGCAGGTTTGACTGGCCAAACAGGTTAAAGTGCTGACCTTGTGTGGCTACACTATGGATGGATGCTTTTGCATGCACCGGTCCTCGCTTCGAGGGAGGATTTTTTATTTTTTATTTTTAAATCAGCCACGTTTTCTAGATTTCCCAGCATGCAACAGGCCGTATGGTAGATCTATTTTATCTCCATGCTACCGCAAGTTTGAGTCTATGAGCCACTTCATACAGCTTGCTGAAGGTGGATCTGAAGGCCAGTTTGACCATTCAAGAGACTCCACAGTCAATAGCAGTGGCTGCAAGTCAGAATATATCTACAATATTGATCATTCACATGGGTGACATCCAAGAGGATAATGTTTTTCCTCCAACTAGCCAAAAAAATCAGCTCCCTTGATGAATGCTATTATATGGCTTTCACAGCCAAAAAAAAAATCCAAGCGAAGGAGAGAGTTGCATGAGGGGCACAGGCAGGATATCTCTGCTTTAATACCAATGAAAGGGTTTCAAACCCAATTGGTTGTCTTTATAAATTTACAACATTATATATAGGCATATTAGATGTCAAACTTACAATATATGAAGATCCTTTGACCTGCAACAAATTGCTAATTCAGGAAGATCAAATCCTATAAGCTAAGAATAAATTTTTAGAGATAATTAATTATAGGCTCATGTGTTACCAAAAAAAATAATAATAATAAAAATCATATAAAACTAAATAAATATCTATGCTATCCTTATCAATTAATTAGAGATAATTAATTGTTGACTTGATCAGGTCTATAATGATCAATACAAGAGTATGATGCACTTCCATTGGAGTGAGTATGTGGAAACTTGGTTGCCATAGGAATGATATTCCTCGTGTAAACTCTTCTATACAAGATACCTACAAGAGTAGTTGCTTAGCTTTGAGGGACCCAAAGTAGACTTTTAGAAATATTCCTCAATTACTTAACTTATGAACCAATCCAACTCAAAAAGCAAAACATTCATATAACATGCAAATGTTTGGTCCTTATTTGGTTAGAGGTTCGTGAGACCTTGCTTCATGCCCAATGAAAGTACATATTCAAGCCATGAATATCTTCAGAAGGTTTTTGGATTATGCTATAGAAGTGTGAATGAAGAGATAAAATATCATATATCTCTTTTGTAGAATTGTTGAATGTAGGAAAAATCCTATTTTCTATAGACACAATTTGGTGATAGTCATTATAGATTGTATGACCTAAATCATTCCAAGATAGGAATGGTTAGTCCATATTTCCTAATTATAATATTTTACAATAGTTTAAAAAAAAAATGGAATCAAACACTACCTAGTATTACTTATCAAAAGAAATATAAAACATATAAGAAATACAATATATGATGGAGTGACCATAGACACCAAACTATTTTTGCTTTAAAAAGAATCAAAATTGCATCTAATTTCATTTTCAAATAATAAAAAATAAACTCAAACTGATAATCAAATTATCAGTGAGGAGGGGTATATATACCCAATTACATGATACCTTTAGGTCAAGGTTATGAGATTGATCCTCATGAATAAAATATTACAAAAATAATAAAAATACATTTATTCAACATTTAAATGGGACCAAAGGGAAAAAATAACAAAAATTTAGCTATGGATTCAAGAGAAGATTAACCATGGTAAAATTCAACACCCTCCATTAAGTTGAAAAATGGACATGGAGAGAGGTCCTTACATTGGATCTTATCTTAAGTAACACTCTCCCACTCCAGTAAGCTCTTGCATACACATAAATGTGACCTCACTAATGATCATGGTCAAAATATTTGTTGCTTTCATTTATGTAAGGAACAAACATTGGATCTAACATCCCACAAACATGAATCCAACACACAAAGTGCTTCATCCACTAAAGAAATACAATATTACAAACTAACTAAATAGCACTTTGATTATCATAGTGCAGAGGAATTGAAGAGCTTTGAGAAATTCCAATCTCCTACAAAATCATTGATATCCACCTAATATACTTGGATTCCTCATTGGTAGAACAATATTAAGACTTCATAAAAGAATAAGAAATGGTGGGTTAGCATCTAGAACGCCATGAAACTAGGCTAGATCACAAGTAGAACAAAAATTCTTTGGTGGGCCATCTCTCATCCAAATATCCTAGTCAATAATCTAAAAATCCTATAAAGATCAAAGAAGAACCAATATAGTAGTAAATGCCCATATAATATGTCCCTTTGATGTGTTTGAGAAACTACTTAGCTATTGTCCAATGACTCTCCCATGGAACCTACATTTACTTCGAATAGTAGCTAATATCAAAGGCTATATCTAGTCTAGTGTTAGTAAGACCAATAATACCTCCTACAAGATACCTATATAGTGTACCATACACCATACAATCATCCCATATCTTCTAACATGAGGTAAATAGGGTCTTAATAGGCTTGCACTCTTTCATACTAAACTATTAAATAATATTCAAAGCATATATGGGATGAGAAATTTTATTGCCAAAATCTAATTGATCAATCTAGATTCCTAGAAGGTGCAAAAACCCCAAATCTATCATCTCAAAAGTATAATGAAGTCATGACTTCATCTTCTAAATCAAAGTAGTGTAGCTACAAGTGATAAAATGGTCATCAACTTACAATATAATCACTATAGTATCCTCGTCATGATGTTTAATCATGCTCAACCTCACATCAATGAAATCCATAATTGATGAAGAATGAATGTACTTTATCATACCAAGCCTAATGATCCTACTTAATACCATACAATAGTCGGGTCAAGTAGCATACCAATGACTAGGCCTCTCTAGATCAAAACTAGGTGGCTATTGCATGCAAATATTCTTCTAAATTTCTCCATAGAGAAATGCACTCTTCACATCCATCTAATGCACCTTTCATCCATAGGATGTTATATTGGAAGAATCATTCTAATGGAGTCCGTTCTAGCTACAGATGCAAATGTCTCAAATTAGTCCACTCTACCTTATTGAGATAATACCTTGGCAACAAGGCTTATCTTATACTTTTATATCTATCTGATGTGTAGTTGGTATTGTAGACCCACTTACACCCTATAAATTTCCTCCCTAATAGAATAAAACTCAATTACCATATTATATTATTCATCAATACCTCATATACCATTACCATGAAATCTTCCCTGTTTAGGACTCACCTTAGCCTAGAAATAGGTGATAGGATTATACAAACCACTTGCCTTCAAATCTTGGGAATGAGTCTTCCAATGCTATTGAGGAGGTTGTGCATCATTCAATAGTGTCTTAACCCTCTTAGGGGTAGGATGTTTAGAAGAAGCATATGTATCTTGCACCATCTCAATATCATAAACTAAAATAGAAGAATCCAACTCAACACCACTCACATCATTCTACAACTAGAACTTTTTGAACTAAACTATCCTACTCATCATATCTCACTCTAGAGAAAGATGAGACTACCTAAGAAATTGTGCATGATAGAGTTAAATTTGATGGTTTTAGAACTATTATATCTATTAAATAAAATGAGCTACATGAAGAAGTATGACTTTATATTACATAAATAGAATTATACAAGTAATAATAGAGATAAGAGTTCATTATATAGGAAGATATGTTCCTTGGCCTTTAATCTATCCATGAATATTCATCCACCTATTTTGTGATTCATATACATGTGGACTACATGCACATTTACATCATTGCACATTCTAACACTTGTGCATTTATTACATTGCATGAAGTAACTCAAACTTTACTCTAAAGTAAACTCCTACTCTAATTATGTACCCAAGATGCTACATTGTTATGTACTATATAATGTAATATACTCTAACATCCCCCTATGTTACATTATTTGGTATGGTTTTCCGTTCAGTTACATAACTGATTTTTGAAAGTTTAGAACTTGTTTCTCCCAAGATCTTTTGTAAAAATATCTACTAGTTGTTCTTCTGTATGAATATGCTTCATGTTGATATGATGGTTCTAAAAGTGATCTCTGATGAAATGGCATCGTGCTTCAATATTCTTAGTTCCTTCATTAGAAATTGTATTTTTGATCAAATAGAGTAGTCCTTGATAAAATATCAAGGTTAGAGTTCGTTTGATGCCTATATCAAATAATATATATTGTAACCACAATGCTTCACATGTTGTATCTCTTGTTGCTTGATATTCTGCTTTAGTAGATGATTGTGCCACTATATGTTGTTTCTTACTATACCAAGATATAGACCCTCCAAGATAAAATCCATACCCTAAAGTAAATTTTTTGTCATCAATAGAACTAGCATAGTCTAAATCTGAGTAACCCTATAGACAAAAATATTTAACATTTTTTATGTAAGTTAGGCCATACTCAATAGTCTTCTTAATATATTGCAATATTATTTTACAACTTTCCAAGGACTTTCTCTTGGTTCTTGCATGTATTGTGAAATATAATTTACAATAAAGACTAAGGCAGGTCGACTATTTGTTAGGTATATAAGGCTTTAAACATTTTTGGATAATTGAATCCCATGTTCTATAGGTGTATATTTTTTTTTTTTAATTCTTCATCCTATACTTTGCAAGTAAGAATTTTGCATATTTTGATTGAGTAATTGTAGTATTATCTTTATTTTGATAGATTTCCATACCGAGACAATATTTATTAGTCCTAGATCTGTCATTTCAAATTCCTTATCAAGATCCTTTTTAATACCACTTATTAGTTTTTTGTGCTTCCAGTAATTACTATATCATCAACATATTCTATGAGGATTAGTACATCATTTCCAATTCTCTTTGTATATAGTTTGGGATTAAAAATACTTTGTTTGAAGTTATGTTGTATTAAAATTTTAAATTTAAATTATAGTGACAAACAAATATGGATCATAAAGGCGTTTAGTGTCAACAATCTTACTTTTTATAATTTTGACCTCCTTCCCAGTACCAAAGACTTATGTTATTTTTGTAATAGAAATTAGAGGAATACTTCTATCCTAAGTGGCAAGGCCAGGTATTCAAAAAGTCTTCTTGGTGGTTGAGGTGGAAGATGCTAAGATGTTAACTTATCACAACTAGAAATAACCACTCCATGAATGGCACTCATTTATTATTAAGTGATAGTCATAAATGCCTAAGGAGAATTTCTATCACAAAATTGGTTAAAACATGGTGGAAATATTTCACTCATGATAACTGCTTTGCCACCCTCGAAGTTTTGATAATATATTGGAAGAAGTTTTTTAGAAATATTTGGCTTAGTGCTTCCCAGGACATGAACCCTTCAAGGAGGAAGAAAATTTGGCTCTTTAATGATCATTGGCAAAAAGGGATTAGCCTAGTCAAATGGCTTGGTTATCAAATATCCTTCCAAAAGATGATCTATATTATCACAAGGAAAATAATCATTATTCTTATTTGGAGCTCGTCTTACATGTGCATCATGATGTAGTCACAAATTATGGGTATCATCACTCTTCAGCTCAATCCAAGGTGCTTATGGTCTATATTTAACAAGTCCTAATTTAGCATATTTTTGAAACATGTTGTTAATTTAAACTAGATAGGTTTTCTATGGTACGATCCCCACATTGTGTGTTGGAATATGGGTGGCATATGGATGGTGTATCGTTGTGATTTGAGATCCTATATTTTTTAGAAGGATTTATGCCTTGGAAATATTTCTTCTCTTACTGATTATGAGGATTCATGAGTGCCAAAGAAAGGTATTTGATAGGTTGTTTGATTACTTTAATCTTTTTTAGAGTTTATTTATCAGCCCGAGCTTCCTTTTAAATCATGGTCTTTCAAGCAATAGAGGTATAATTAAATTTGAGTGGGTTCTATTGAGAGGTACTCAATATTCTATTAGAATGATAACTCTTATTATGAAACCTAATACCTTGATTATCGAGGAGGATGTAACGAATATATTAAATAAGTGGAACATTCTTCAATATATTTTAAAATTTGTAGGCCAACACAAGGATATGACCAAACACTTGGTATACTCATGATAGGATGGGGTGGTTAGGGTTGGGTATGTGGAGTTCAATATTAATATTCCACTAATTATAGAGGTTACTAGGTTAGTGGTGGATGGCTTTATGCATAATCGAGATAAGAACTCCTCTTTGAAGGAGGCTCAAGCTTTTCTATGAGATGAAGAACAGTTGGTTAAAATATAGAATGGATTTAAGTGAATCTTATTGAAGTTCCCTTGGGATCATGTGGTTCTATTTAAAATGTAATTATTTACCCTTTATGAGAACCAAGAGATCATTTGAAGTTATCATTTCATGTTCTTGAACCATATTCATCACAAAAGTATTATGAATATCCCATTGTTCCTATACCATTCTATGGCTAGCTCGATCAAGAAGGTGAAAAAAGGAGTGTTTTTGGATCCAATACATCAAGGTCTTTTAAAAATGCTCTTTGAATTTGTAGTTAAGTCTAAAGGATTGGATGGAGAAATTATTTTTAATTCCTTGAATAGGATCACTCCCTCCATTGTGAACTACCCTAACTATTCCACTTTGGGAGATCCTAATTCCAAGAGCTAGGAACCTTTCAATGCTACTCCGTTGATTGGGGTTACGACTGGGGTGGTCGATTCACCCCCAAAAGGTTCTAGAGACAGTGAGGAATGGACTAGGAGATTGAAGAGGCTAGTGGCCAAGGTGGTTAACCTTGGGAAATATCCAATGAATAATAAGGAATCTAAATCTAATGAGTTGTGGTCATTGCATAAGAAACCAAAGATAGCTATTGAATTGGATGGTAATAGAAGGGTTCAAAATCATTGGCTTTAAAATGGAACTTGTCTTATAAATTTCTGAGAGGGACGCTGATGAAGCTTTAGACATATCTGATTAACTCAATGTTTGTTACCATTTCTTGTGTGAAATAGATTCTCACTCTCATGGATTGGCATTCTTGGAAGATGAAAGATCAAAATGTGGAGAATTATGTAGGTTCCAATGGAACAAATTTTTTATTACACTGGTTAGGGTCCTAAATTTTATGCACCTGGTTGAAAGGTTTTTAGATCTTTCTCTATATTTAGTTTGGCTTCATTTTGGATTTTAGTACTTCATGGTCTATCTTTTGTCCTTGACCCTATGGGATCTTAGGTTTCTCTATCTTGTCTGTTGTGTTTTGATCCCTCTTTCTCTGGGTTGTGTTGGTTCCAGATTTGTGTTGGTGGGGTTAACATAAATTGCTATAAATAGAGAAACCATAATCATTCCTCCAAGAGGTTGTATCAAATAGCCAAAAGTAAACCTAAAAGTTTTTATAGACTATGAAGGAAAATGCCAACCATATGTCTTTCCCAAGGGTTGACAGAGTTGAGACGTTGTTGAAGTTCCTAATAGATATTAAAGAAATAATAATGAACCCTTCAATAAGAGTATAAACACTAAATGATTCCTTGGTTGGAACCCCATCTTTTTGGTGGGGAACCTTCAAAATAAAGGTGAAAATTTTTAAAAACTAAACTATTGACGACTGATATATTTATGGCATTAATCAACATTGTTATTTATAAGAATTATATGATAAATACCAACCCAATAAAATATGTAAAATTATAAACCTTCATTTAATCTATTGCACAGATCATAGTCCCTAAGAGGTGGGTACAAAGGCTTTACTAAACCTTGGGGTGAATATTTAAAGCTTGGTACATTGATAAGAAGGTACTTTACAAGAAAAGAAATTAGAAATAAATGAACCATGATTTCATTCATGTATTTGATTGCTATTGCAAGGAACCTTATACAATAAAAGAGATATATACAATGGATGATTATTGGAAGAGAGAAAGAGAGAGAGTTATTTTGTGCCAAATGGAAGCAAGAACAATGATAAAAGGGGAAGTCCAAGGAAGAAGATTTGGTGCCTTTAGGAATAATATATCTGTGCAACCACAAATTGGATGGGAATAAAAAATAGAAGGAACTATCAAATGATAAACCCCCTAAAGACATAAAAGTTGAAGTAAAAGAAGTAGAAATAAAGTAGTAGAAATCTAGGACATAGACTTGAAAAAAGTAGTATAAATCTAGGATGTAGATTAAAAATGTACTATTAATAAATCCTAATATAAAACCATTCATTTTTTCATCAATAAAATGTTTTGGAACTAGGGATCAATAAACTCCAATCTACATTTCCTTCTAGGTTGTGTAAACTGGTTCCATAAAATTGAAGGAAGATAGCAGTTTTAGTGTTTACCCTACTTTGACCAAAAAAACCTTCTCACCACCTTTACTAGATATTAACAATAAGATTTAGAAGGTACCCAACAAGAATAGTATATATGAATAGCAAAAATAAATTTGAAGTTCAAAACTCTGATGCTTGAGTCACATTTTTTATAAGAGAGGCTCCATAAATTTTGAGATCTACTTTTGGTCACCAATCAAAATAAAGGTAATAAATAAAATTTACTATATTTTTGGTGACTTATGTAGGTTCTTGTGTCTAACATGATATGAACAAAAATGTATTCCCTTATCCATTAAAAAATGGAGTTATCAATAGGTTTTATTAATAAAGGTTAGTCATTTACATGTGGTATAGGTAATGAAGGCATTATAACTTTTAACAAATCCATTCCATGGTAAAGGCAAGTAGCT
Organism: Wollemia nobilis; assembly: GCA_028583015.1. Lineage (NCBI taxonomy): Eukaryota > Viridiplantae > Streptophyta > Pinopsida > Araucariales > Araucariaceae > Wollemia > Wollemia nobilis. The sequence goes on from JAQPPZ010017244.1 coordinate 1,941,191, forward strand.
TCCTTTGGATACTAGTGCATTGTAACATGCACATATTTTCAAAATAAATAATACTACAATAAATATGGTAACTTATTATCAATGGAAATATCTTCTTCAAATTGAGGCATATGGTTGTTCCATAGGGTCTTCTTTAGTGCTTTATTTGTTGCAGATGTTCCACTGACTAATTGATCCTAATTTTGTTGTTGCTCCTCAAGTGGCCTATCAAATAGAAATATTAGAATTATTTGGATTGCACTTCCAAGGAACATGAAGAATCAACCATTTGAAAGCACATATGTCTTCCCATTGCATCTTGCAATTTATTTTTCCTTATGCATTTGAAACTCCATTAGTTTTTGTACTAGGTATAAGTCCATGGGTGCTAAACTAGTCAATTGGCTCTAATATTTCTAGTATTGTAGTTGTTGTATTTCCAATGAGCTATTCATTTAATGAAAATTTGACTTGATTAAAACCTCAATCCCTATGAACATTGAAAAACAACTCATTATAGGCTTATAATTGGTCTATCTACATTTTTCGATGTTGCGGGCCTTCTATGTTTGAATGTTACTCCATAGGAAAAGAAAGTCATCTATGAAAAATGAATACTTCTATATTAGGAAAATAGTACATGTCATCTTGTTCTCTATCTAGCCAATGTTTTGTCTCATTTGTTTGCTATAAACTAGATTTTTCAAGTAGTTCATCAACAATAAGATCTTGGGATCTTTCATTTCCTTCATCTATAACATATATATGTTCTAGACTATATGGTTCTTCCTAACATTAAGATCTTTAGAAGATACTCTCCAGCTCCTTTGAGGACTTAAAAGCTTGATTATTTTGTCATTAACTTGACTTGTTACCTTATTTTTTAGAGAGAAGTTTTCAAATATTATTGTAGAATATGAAGATCTTTTTGGACACAAAAGGTCTTCTATTTATACAAAGGCATGTTGTTTTAATATTATTCCTTCATTCCAAAAAATGATTAATTTTTTTTTATTAATGATTGAAAGGGATTCAAACCTAATTGGTTGTCTTTATTAATTTACAACATTATATAGGCATACGAAATACCAAAATTACAAGATATGAAGATCATTCAAACTACAACAAAGTGCTAACTCAGAAAGATCAAATCATATAAGTCTAGAATAAATTTCTAGAGATAATTAATGTGAGTTAATTATAGGCACACATGTTACAAACGAATAATAAAATGCATATAAAACTAATTAAATATCTATGCTATCGTTATCATTCCTTTCCACTTAAGAAGCATTGGACTCTAATGCTTTTACAAGAAAGTGGGAGAGATCATGTGCAAGTGCCTAAAATAGAATCCTCAAATGAAATGAAGAAGGGAGAGACCCTTGTGGAAAGTTCTACTCAATAATAGAGAGAATACATAAGTCTCAAAGCTCTACATGATCACAAAGAACATTCAATCATTAAAGAATCTACTCTAGAGCATACAATCACTCCAATGTAATGGAGAAGGGACTCATACTCCTACAAAGGGAGTACCCATAAGCAAGCAATGCTAAAAGGGCTAGGATAGTAAATATCTTCAATCGTATTCACAAAATGCACAAATCCTTGTGAGCAAACACATGATAAAAATCCTTGTGACTAGAAATAACCGTCTCATCATGGTACCCACTAAGGCGGACATACACGAGGCCAAAGTCAAGTAACTATAGAAAAATAAGGCAAAGTATGTCACCAAGAATGAAGAATGTCTTGTTAAGGTACCCACCATGACTGAAGCACTCGAAGCCAAGGTTGAACTAATCGTAGGAAGACAAGACAAGTGTGCCAATGTGCAAGGTGAAAAGGATTCGCAAGGTGCAAGATGCAAGAAGGCATGGAATGGAGTGATGCCTTCACAAAGTCATAATGATGACTTTAACTCGTACGAAGGGAGTAGAAAATTATCCAACCACCAAGTTTGCACTTCATATTACAAGTCCACAAACACTTTCAACAAAGTGTACAAAAAGGTCCTTGTTTGTAGTTTGAACCCTGCGTCAAGCTCTACACCTCAGGCGAAAAAAAAGGCGAGGACTGTCCCATCGGACATCCTCCATCTCCACAAGCCCAAGACGACGAATCTGTGTAGAATGTGACAAATTATGGTTGTTGTCGAAGGCCTCATGCGCTACGTCAAGGTCGACCAGGACGAGCCGAAGCTCATATTGCACCGGTGCCTATGGCATTGAAGCCAAATTGTTAGCCCTTCATTTTGATCGCACCCACATGAATTCTTTAGTTTCCGGAAGGATGTTTTGGTGCTGCATTGGCTTCTGGTGCCTTCAATACGGCTCTGAATTCTGTTCAGGCATTGGGCCAGGGATTCGATGCCATGTTTCTTCGATGGCTTTGCTCCTGCGAATCAGGTGCGTAGGGCCTAGAATCTGTGGGATATGCCTTTATTCGACGACTGCAATCCCAATAGGCTGAACACGGTGGAAAGGTGCATTTCCTGTAGGTTTGACTGCCTTGTGTGGCTACACCAATGGATGGATGCTTTTACATGTATTGATCCTGATTTTGAGGGAGGATTTTTTTTTTTTTCAAAGTAGCCATGTTTGCTAGATTTCCCAGCGTGCAACAGGCCGTGTGGACAATAGATATAGTAAAACTGAAGATCTATTTTATCTGTTTTGGTGCTGCAATGGCTTCTAGTGCCTTCAATATGGCTCTAGATTATGTTCAGGCATTAGGCCGGGGATTTGACGCCACTTTTCTTTAACGGCTCTACTTTAGTGAATTGTGCACACGGGGCCTAGAATTTATGGGATATACCTTTGTTCGACGACTGCAATCCCAACGGGCCAAAGATGTGGAAAGACACAGTTCCAGCAGGTTTGACTGGCCAAACGGGTCAAAGTGCTGACCTTGTGTGGCTACACTATGGATGGATGCTTTTGCATGCACCGGTACTCACTTCGAGGGAGGATTTTTTATTTTTTATTTTTAAATCAGCCACGTTTGCTAGATTTCCCAGCATGCAACAGGCCGTATGGTAGATCTAGCCAAGAGGATAATTTATTTCCTCCAACTAGCCAAAAAAATCAGCTCCCTTGATGAATGCTATTACATGGCTTTCACAGCCAAAAAAAAAAATCCAAGCGAAGGGGAGAGTTGCATGAGGGGCACAGGCAGGATATCTCTGCTTTAATACCAATGAAAGGGTTTCAAACCCAATTGGTTGTCTTTATAAATTTACAACATTATATATAGGCATATTAGATGTCAAACTTACAATATATGAAGATCCTTTGACCTGCAACAAAGTGTTAATTCAGGAAGATCAAATCCTATGAGCTAAGAATAAAGTTTTAGAGATAATTAATTATAGGCTCGTGTTACAAAAAAATAATAAAAAACATATAAAACTAATTAAATATCTATGCTATCCTTATCAATGATGTCATCTATAATTTTGTTGACTTGATTCTACATATCCTAAATCAGGTCTATAATGATCAATACAAGAGTATGATGCACTTCCATTGGAGTGAGTATGTGGAAACTTGGTTGCCATAGGAATGATATTCCTTGTGTAAACTCTTCTATACAAGATACCTACAAGAGTAGTTTCTTAGCTTTGAGGGACCCAAAGTGGACTTTTAGAAATATTCCTCAATTACTTAACTTATGAACCAATCCAACTCAAAAAGCAAAACATTCGTATAACATGCAAATGTTTGGTCCTTATCTGGTTAGAGGTTCGTGAGACCTTGCTTCATGCCCAATGAAAGTACATATTCAAGCCATGAATATCTTCAAAAGGTTGTTGGATTATGCTATAGAAGTGTGAATGAAGAGATAAAATATCATATATCTCTTTTGTAGAATTGTTGAATGTAGGAAAGTTCCTATTTTCTATAGACACAATTTGGTGATAGTCATTATAGATTGTATGACCTAAATCATTCCAAGATAGGAATGGTTAGTCCATATTTCCTAATTATCATATTTTACAATAGTTTTCACAAACAAATGGAATCGAACACTACCTAGTATTACTTGTCAAAATAAATATAAAAAATATAAGAAATACAATATATGATGGAGTGACCATAGAAACCAAACTATTTTTGCTTTAAAAATAATCAAAATTGCATCTATTTTCATTTTAAAATAATAAAAAATACACTCAAACTGATAATCAAATTATTAGTGAGGAGGGGTATATATACCCAATTACATGATACCTTTAGGTCAAGGTTATGAGATTGACCCTCCTGAATAAAATATTACAAAAATGATAAAAATACATTTTTTCAACATTTAAATGGGACCAAAGGGAAAAAATAACAAAAATTTAGCTATGGATTCAAGAGAAGATTAACCATGGTAAAATTCAACACCCTCCATTAAGTTGAAAAAGGGACATGGAGAGAGGTCCTTACATTGGATCTTATCTTAAGTAACACTCTCCCACTCCAGTAAGCTCTTGCATACACATAAAGGTGACCTTAATAATGATCATGGTCAAAATATTTGTTGCTTTCACTGATGTAAGGAACAAACATTGGATCTAACATCCCACAAACATGAATCTAACACACAAAATGCTTCATCCACTAAAGAAATACAATATTACAAACTAACTAAATAGTACTTTGATTATCATAGTGAAGAGGAATTGAAGAGCTTTGAGAAATTCCAATCTCCTACAAAATCATTGATATCCACCTAATATGCTTGGATTCCTCATTGGTAGCACAATATTAAGCCTTCATAAAAGAATAAGAAATGGTGGATTAGCATCTAGAACACCATGAAACTAGGCTAGATCACAAGTAGAACAAAAATCCTTAGGTGGACCATCTCTCATCCAAATATCCTACCCAATAATATAAAAATCCTATCAAGATCAAAGAAGAACCAATAGAGTATTAAATGCACATATAATATGTCCCTTTGATGTGTCTGAGAAACTACTTAGCTATTGTCCAATGACTCTCCCATGGAACCTACATTTACTTCAAATAATAGCTAATATCAAAGGCTATATCTAGTCTAGTTTTAGTAATACCAATAATACCTCCTACAAGATACCTATATAGTGTACCATACACCATACAATCATCCCATATCTTCTAACACAAGGCAAATAGGGTCTTAATAGGCTTGCACTATTCCATACTAAACTATTAAAGAATATTCAAAGCATATATGGGATGAGAAATTTTATTGCGAAAATCTAATTGATCAATCTAGATTCCTTGAAGGTGCAAAAATCCCAAATCTATCATCTTAAAAGTATAATGAAGTCATGATTTCATCTTCTAAATTAAAGTAGTGTAGCTACAAGTGATAAAATGGTCATCAACTTACAATATAATCACTATAGTATCCTCATCATGATGTTTAATCATGCTCAACCTCACATCAATGAAATCCATAATTTATGAAGAATGAATGTACTTTATCATACCAAACCTAATGAGCCTACTTAAGACCATACAATAATCGGGTCAATTAGCATACCAATGACTAGGCCTATCTAGATAAAAACTACGTGGCTATTGCATGCAAATATTCTCCTTTCATCCATATGATGCACCTTTCATCCATAGGATGTTATATTGGAAGAATCATTCTAACGAAGTCCGTTCTAGCTACAGATGCAAATGTCTCAAACTAGTCCACTCTAGCTTATTGAGATAATACCTTGGCAACAAGGCTTATCTTATACTTTTATATCTATCTAATGTGTAGTTGGTCTTGTAGACCCACTTACACCCTATAAATTTCCTCCTTACTAGAATAAAACCCAATTACCATATTATATTTTTCATCAATACCTCATATACCACTACCATGAAATCTTCCTCGTTTAGGATTCACCTTAGCCTAGAAATAGGTGATAGGATTATACGAACCACTTGCCTTCAAATCTTGGGAATGAGTCTTCCAATGCTATTGAGGAGAGATAATGGGTTGTGCATCCTTCAATAGTGTCTTAACCCGCTTAGGGGTAGGATGTTTAGAAGAAGCATATGTATCTTGCACCATCTCAATATCATAAACTAAAATAGAAGAATCCAACTCAACACCACTCACCTCATCCTGCAACTAGAACTTTTTGAACTAAACTATCCTACTTGTCATATCTTACTCTAGGGAAAGAGGAGACTACCTAAGAAATTGTGCATGATAGGGTTAAATTTGATGGTTTTAGAACTATTATATCTATTAAATAAAATGAGCTACATGAAGAAGTATGACTTTATATTACATAAATAGAATTATACGATTAAGAATAGAGATAAGAGTTCATTATATAGTAATATATTTTCCTTGGCCTTTAATCTATCCATGAATGTTCATCCACCTATTTTCTGACTCATATACATGTGGACTACATGCACATTTACAATATTGCACATTCTAACACTTGTGCATTTATTACATTGCATGAAGTAACTCAAACTTTACTCTAAAGTAAGCTCCTACTCTAATTATGTACCCAAGGTGCTACATTGTTATGTACTAAATAATGTAATATGCTCTAACATCCCCCTATGTTACATTATTTGGTATGGTTTTCTCTTGAGTTGCATAACTGATTTTTGAAAGTTTAGAACTTGTTTCTCCCAAGATATTTTGTAAAAATATCTACTATTTGTTCTTCTATATGAATATGCTTCATGTTCATATGCTAGTTCTAAAAGTGATCTCTGATGAAATGGCATCGTGCTTCAATATTCTTAGTTCCTTCATGAGAAATTGTAATTTTTATCAAATAGAGTAGTCCTTGATAAAATATCAAGGTTAGAGTTCGTTTGATGCCTATATCAAATAATATATATTGTAACCACAATGCTTCACATGTTGTATCTCTTGTTGCTCGATATTCTGCTTTAGTAGATGATTGTGCCATTGTATGTTGTTTCTTACTATACCAAGATATAGACCCTGATCCAAGATAAAACCCATACCCTAAAGTAAACTTTTTGTCATCAATAGAACTAGCATAGTCTAAATCTAAGTAACCCTATAGACAAAAATATTTAACATTTTTTATGTAAGTTAGGTCATAATCAATAGTCTTCTTAATATATTGCAATATTATTTTACAACTTTCCAAGGACTTTCTCTTGGTTCTTGCATGTATTGTGAAATATAATTTACAATAAATACTAAGGCAGGTTGACTATTTGTTAGGTATATAAGGCTTCCAATTAATTGGCAATACATGGTTGTTGAAGCTAAAGGTTTTTAAATGTTTTTGGATAATTGAATCCCATGTCCTATAGGTGTATATTTTTTCTTAAAATTCTTCATCCTATACTTTTCAAGTAAGAATTTTGCATATTTTGATTGAGTAATTATAGTATTATCTTTATTTTGATAGATTTCCATAAGGAGACAATATTTATTAGTCCTAGATCTGTCATTTCAAATTCCTTATCAAGATCCTTTTTAATACCAGTTGTTAGTTTTTTTGTGCTTCCAGTAATTACTATATCATCAACATATTCTATGAGGATTAGTACATCATTTACAATTCTCTTTGTATATAGTTTGGGATTAAAAATACTTTGTTTGAAGTTATGTTGTATTAAAATTTTAAATTTAAATTATAGCGACAAACAAATATGGATCAGAAAGGCAGTTAGGGTCAACAATATTACTTTTTATAATTTTGACCTCCTTCCCAGTACCAAAGACTTATGTTATTTTGGTAATAGAAATAAGAGGAATACTTTTATCCTAAGTGGCAAGGCCAGGTATTCAAAAAAAATTCTTGGTGTTCGAGGTGGAATATGCTGAGATGTTAACTTTTCACAACTACAAATAACCACTCCATAAATGGAACTCATTTATTATTAAGTGATGCTCATAAATACCTGAGGAGAATTTCTATCACAAAATTGATTAAAAAATGGCAAAAATATTTCACTCATGATAACTACTTTTCCACTCTCGAAGTTTTGATAAGATATTGGAAGAAGTTTTTTAGAAATATGTGGCTTAGTGCTTCCCAGGACATGAACCCTTCAAGGAGGAATAACATGTGGCTCTTTAATGATCATTGGAAAAAAGGGATTAGCCTATTCAAATGGCTTGGTTATCGAATATCCTTCCAAAATATGATCTATATTATCACAAGGAAAATAATGAATATTCTTATTTGGAGGTCGTCTTACATGTGCATCGTGATACAGTCACAAATTATGGGTATCATCACTCTTTAGCTCAATCCAAGGTGCTTATGGTCTAGATTTAACAAGTCCTAATTTAGCATATTTTTTAAACATGTTGTTAATTTAAACTAGATAGGTTTTCTATGGTACAATCCCACATTGTGTGTTGGGATATGGGTGGCATATGGATGGTGTATCGATGTGATTTGAGATCCTATATTTTTAGAAGGATTTATGCCTTGGAAATATTTCTTCTCTTACTGATTATGGGGATTCATGAGTACCAATGAAAGGTAGCTGATAGGTTGTTTGATTACTTTAATATTTTTTAGAGTTTATTTATCATCCCAAGTTTCCTTTTAAATCATGGTCTTTCAAGCAATAGAGTTATAATTAAAGTTGAGTGGGTTCTATTGAGAGGTACTCAATATTCTATTAGAATGATAACTCTTATTATGGAACCTAATACATTGATTATCGAGGAGGATGTAAGAAATATATTAAATAAGGGGAACATTCTTCAATATATTTTAAAATTTGTAGGCCAGCACAAGGATATGACCAAACACTTGGTATACTCATGGTAGGATGGGGTGGTTAGGGTTGGGGATGTGGAGTTCGATATTAATATTCCACTAATTATAGAGGTTACTGGGTTAGTGGTGGATGGATTTATGCATAATTGAGATAAGCACTCATTTTTGAAGGAGGCCCAACCTTTTCTATGAGATGAAGAAGAGTTGGTTAAAATATAGAATGGATTTAAGTGAATATTATTGAAATTCCCTTGGGATCATGTGGTTCTACTTAAAATGCCATTATTTACCCTTGATGAGAACCAATATATCCTTTGAAGTTATCATTTCATGTTCTTGAACCATATTCATCACAAAAGTATTATGAATATCCCATTGTTCCTATACCATTCTATGGCTAGCTCGATCAACAAGGTGAAAAAAGGAGTGTTCTCGGATCCAATACATCAAGGTCTTTGAAAAATGATCTTTGACTTTGTAGTTAAGTCTAAAGGATTGGATGGAGAAATGATTTTGAATTCCTTGAATAGGATCCCTCCCTCCATTGTGAACTACCCTAACTATTCCACTTCGGGAGATCATGATTCCATGAGCTAGGAACTTGTCAACGCTACTCCGTTGGTTGGGGTTATGACTGGGGTGGTCGATTCACCCCCAAAAGGTTCTAGATATAGTTAGGAATGGACTAGGAGATTGAAGAGGCTTGTGGCCAAGGTGGCTAACCTTGGGAAATATCCAATGAATAATAATGAATCTAAATCTAATGAGTTGTGGTCATTGCATAAGAAACCAAAAATAGCTATTGAATTGGATGGCAATAGAAGGGTTCAAAATCATTGGCTCCAACATGAGAACTTGGCTCATAAATTTTTGAGAGGAACACTGATGAAGCTTTAGACATATCTGATTAACTCTATTTTTGTTACCATTTCTTGTGTGAAATAGATTCTCACTCTCATGGATTGGCATGCTTGGAAGATGAAAGAGCAAAATGAGGAGAATGATGTAGGTTCCAATGGAACAAAAATTTGATTACACTGGTTAGGGTCCTGAATTTTATGCATCTGGTTGAAAGGTTTTTAGATCCTTCTCTTTCTTTAGTTTGGCTTCATTTTGGATTTTAGTACTTCATGGTCTATCTTTTGTCCTTGACCCTATGGGATCTTAGGCTTCTCTATCTTGTCTATTGTGTTTTGATCTCTCTTTCTCTGGGTTGTGTTGGTTCCAGATTTGGTTTGCTTTATACTTTATAAATAGATAGTTTTTTTATGTTTGCTATCATCTTCTTATGTGTTTTGGTGACTCACATATTTTTATAAAAAAAATTGAGATTCTTTCAAAACTCCTTTATCCATAAAATAAAAAACAAATGATTATTGATTTTTATATTCCATGCTTTGGGATCTTGCTTTAGACCATATAAAAAAAAATTAATTTGTAAACTTTATACTCTTATCCTTTAACAATAAATGCTTATGGTTATGACATGTAAACTTCCTATTCTAATTCACCATTAAAAAAACACTTTTAACATCCATTTTATGAAGTTTCTAATCTCAATGAGCTGCTATAACACATATTGTTCTAATAGTAGTCATTTTGGATGTAGGTGCAAATGTTTCTTCATAATCGATTTCCTCATTCTAAGTATATCCTTTGGATACTAATTGAGCTTTGTAATTTTCATGTATCCCATTTGCTTTATACTTGATTTTGAAAATCCAATTACAACCTACAATTTTATTTCTTGGAGGTAATTTCACTAGATCCCATGTTTTATTCTTTTGTAGTGATGCACATTCTAAATCCATAGTTGTCTTCCAATGTGAGTTATTTAGTGCTTGAAGTGTTGATATTGGATCTATTGTATTGCTTAGTAATCTTCTTTTTATTCTACTTTGACTACAAGTTTGAGGTCTAGTAGTAGTAATATTTGGCATTCCTTCTAAGTTTAATTCATTGAGTGTGTCTCTAAGCCATATTGGTTCTTTTATTTGAGTATTTATGGATGTTTCCTTGTATTCATTGTCTTATTATATAGATTCTAACTTTATTTCTTCACTTGTTATATCATCCTCTAAAAAATTTAGGAAGACTTATGTATCAATATTTTATTTCTTGGTATCTATCTTGATATTTTCATAAAAACTACATCTATGCTTATCTATACCATTTTTGAATGTAGATCTATTATTTTGTACCTTGTAGATTCATCATCATAGCCAACAAAAATTCTTACCATAGTTTTGTCTTCTAATTTAGTCATTTTTGTTTCAAAATGTGAATGTAAGATTTGTAACTAAAAATTATTAGTTTTCCTATATTTACTTTTAGTCTTGACCATGCTTCTTTTGGTGTAACATGTCCAAATACTCTTGTAGGTAATCTATTTTTTAAGTATACTATTGTTTTAAATGCTTCTAGACAATATTGATGATTGATATGAGCTTCTTTTTAACATACACCTAACCATATCCATTATAGATCTATTTATTCTTTCTATAATTTCATTCTATTGTGGAGAATATGTTGTAGTAAGTTGTATTTTAATTCCATTCTCTTATAGAAAAGAATAATATTATTTTGATACAAATTCACCTCCTCTATTTGAATGAAGATCTTTGATAGTCTTTCTTGATTCTTTCTCTACTTAAAGTTTAAATTATTTAAAATAGCTAAATGCTTCTGATTTATACTTCATGAAATATATACACATTTTCCTAGTGTGATAATCGAAAAATAATTAGAAATACTTATGTCCTCCAATACTAGTGATATTAATTGGACCAAATAAATCTATATGTATTAATTATAATGGTTTTTGAATCTTGTGTTGACAAAGTTCAAAAGGAATTCTATGTTGTTTTCCAGCTAAACTTTTGGAAAAATAGTAGATTCTAGGGATAGATTTGGTATTCCTTCAACCATTTGATATTTGAGTATTTCACATAAGAAAGATACATTAGTATGTCCTAGATGTTTGTGCCATAGATATGAGGTTTTAATTGAAAATTTTAAATGTGTAGCAATATCTAGAGGAAATAGACTATTTATAAAGGTACCTGATGCTTTCTTTTTCTCTTATTTAAGAATATGATACTATTTTCTTCCATTGGAATCCTTGAACTCTATAGTCATATTTTGAGAAATTGAGAGGATATTATTAGTCAATCATGGGACATATAAAAAATAATAACTATCCCTTTTCCATTTATGAGATAAACTAAAATATTTCCTATCCCCTTTAATTCATAAGTTTTACTATCTATTATAGTAACTAGCTTCTCATTTTTATTTAGTACAAAATCAAATAATTGTTTGTTTCTAGTCATGTGTTTGCTTGCTCTTGAATCTATATAGCAATGCTCCATGGTTGTGAAGTTTTCAAATCTTCTAATATGAATATGTCTACTATGAATCTTGATAGTATACTTAGTTTTCTTAGTTTAAGTTGAATTCCTTTTATCTCCCTAATGTTCAACTTCACTTTCTTTCCTTATGTCTCCCTATTGATTAGTAGAAAGCTAAAAATAAATAGTGATGCACATTCAAGTTTTAATAGGGTTATTTTCTATGAAAGGCCATTTTAATCATAAAAATAAAAGTCCTTTACAGCCAAAAAAAGTGTGGGTGGATAAAAAATCACACCCTGGAAGCCACAAAATTATCCTGATAGCAGATAAAGAAAAACAAACTAAACCAAATAGGCACTATGGCCATCAAATTCAAAGTAGAAACATTCTACAATCAGAAGGCCTTAAATAAGGAAGCTCGTGGTAGACAAAACCTTATCCATTGAAGTGGGTGGTTCTCCCATCCATCACAATGCTTCTCACCCCAACCATAAGCATGAGTAATTGGAGAAGAAGGATGAGACCAACCAAAAATATGCTTGTAACTAAGCCCCCAAACCATAATTAGGCACAGGCATAGATTACGATGTAATCATAGGTATAGAATGTTGGGAGGTATATAGATCCAACTGCTATAGTGGCCCTCCATAGCCATGGGATCTTCTCTGAGAAGGCTAACACCATGTGCGATCAGGACATCAACGCAAACGAGATTTGGCTAGGTGAGGAGACGAATGAATAGGGGCCTCCCTACTAAGGTTATTTTCCTTTAAGACCTTTTACTTGGTTTAATGTATCAAAAATTAATTTAAAATACTGATGTAAAATGCAATTTCCAACTTCTAAGCAATTAATGGTTTTGCTCCTTTAACCTTCCCTTTTCAATGGTTTAATTTTTCTAAATTTAAAGAAAAATAAATTTTAAGTAGTATACCTTATAACTTCTGAATTTGGAATTTTATAAAATAATAATTTTTGCAAATATTGTAATCTTTAAATCTCAAACAATTTAAATATCTTCTAGAATATACTCCCTTTGCTAAAATTATTTTTCCCACTTTATAAGGTTGATATTTCAATGCATTAATAAATTACTTTTAGCATTGTATTAGGAACCTTATAATTCCATAAACATAGGAAAGTAAATATTCGATAGGTAAAACTATACCTTGCGATATGCATGCATAGATTGGCTCCAGTATTTGATGTATGATGTAAACTTTCTCCTCTTATGTGCCTTGGACTATATTAAGTCTTTGAATATTTGTTCATTGTATTGGTGAAAGTAATGGTTGACATGCTCAAAATAAGTGTTGTATTCTCTCTCTCCTCCTTCAATATCCACAATATATTGGTGTTTTTAACTTTAGCATTTTGAAAATCCAAGGTCCAATAAATACACTTGATGCCTACAGATTTGCAATGATCAAGTTTTGGTTGAATAATGTGCACTCACCTCTCGCTGTGCATGGAAAATATAAACCAATCTTCTCATGTTTCTTCTTCTCCTCCTTAATGGTTTTAACTCCCTTCTATAATTTTGTATTGTGTACTTTTATTCTACCTACTTTTTGCTTCAATACTGGGTGCTTAAATACCTTGGATGCTCCTTGAAGTGTTAGACAAGTGGTACCTTGAGAGTTAACATTTTTTATGGGCATTAGTTTAGATTCTTTCAATTATTATTTCCCCCTTATGATTATTATACCTTGTAACATCTAAATTATGTTATTCAATGCTCAACAATAGGCATTACTTTATCTTTGAGTGCTTCTTTCTTGGGCATACGTTAAGGAGTATATGGATACCTTGTTTGGATGTGCCAAGTGGCACAAAATGCCTAGGCTCTAAATTGCAAGTGGTACTCCAATTTCATGCATGTAATACTTCCTTAAACATTTCTTATTCCTTGTATACTTCTTGCTAGTGGATGCCCTTTGAGTCTTGTTTTCAATGCTTTCTTCCCAAGTAAATGGTGATGTTGTGACGTTGGCTCCAGCTATGGTGATTCAAGAGCACTACAATGGTGGTTGTGTGGTACTCCAATGGTGGATTTATGTACTTTATTTCAGCTGGTAGTTCTTCCAAGATGTAGCTTTGGTAATGCAACTTTTTTTTCTCCTTGTATATTGCTTCTTTATACTTGCAATGTGTTGTCCTTAGCACTATCTTCTCTTTGTCGATATGCAATAGATGATGATATTATTACATAGGTCTTGTTCTTGCATTTTAATGTTGATATGAACATTGGATTCAAATATGGATATGGTGTCTTTAGACACCTTAAAACTTGGATAATGTGAGCCCTTCATTGAATCTCTTCCTTAGCCTAAGATCTACTCCTATATTTTGCTAAAATGATCGCTTTGTAGATATGCTTTTCAAATCATTGTAGTGTCTTTGAGACACTATAGATTTTTCATATTTTACTAAATATATTATTTTTATGTAAGACTATTAATTATATCTATAGATGATGGTTATCTTGGTTATTTGAATCACCTAAGTATTGCCTTGTAATGGATAAAATTATAGCTCTTCCTTGATTTGTAGTCTTCCCTCTTGAATGGAGATCACCAACCTCCAACCTTCTCTTGGACTCTTTTCTAGAGTATCTACCTCCTTCAACCTTTCTTCAATTCCTTTTGTAGCTCTAATACCAATGATGGTTTTAGCACTATTATATCTATTCAATAAAATGAGCTACATGAAGAAGTATGACTTCATATTACATAAATAAAATTGTACAATGAAGAATGAAACTAAGAGTCCATTATATAGGAAGATATGTCCTTGGCGTTTACTTTACCTGTGACTCGTCATATACCTATCCTATGACTCATATGCATGTAGACTACATGCACATTTACATCATTGCACATTCTAACACTTGTGCATTTATTACATTGCATGAAGTAACTCAAATGTTACACTAAAGTAAACTCCTTATCTAGTTATGTACCCAAGGTGATGCATTGGCATGTACCAAATAATGTAATGTACTCTAGTAAAGTTGATAAGCAATGAACAACCACTAGAAGAGAAATATTCTCTAAAAGAGACAAACCCAATAAAAGTAGAATCAGAGATATTTAAATCTATAAAATTAGTAGGAAGAGTAGAAAGAGAACTTAGAAGCACCTAATAAAATATGACATATCTCCTAATTAATAGACTCATTTATTTTAGTATCATAGAGATAATATGATTTTGAGATCTTAGAATATCCCACAAATATTCACGTATGGATCTTGGGTACCTCCTTTTTTTAATGATTCTTTAGTATGTGAGTTCATGTTAAAGACCTAAATATTTGAAACATAGACACATCTAGCTTATCGCCTATAATTTCTTCAATGGTGTCATCCCTTGAACATCCTTGGTAGGTATTAGGATCCTAATACTAAATCATATTATATAATTATTTCCTCTCATTGATTATGGACCATTGTGTCCTTTCACATCATAACCATTAGATAGGCATATTTATGCATTTATATGGGTATAGATTGACATCCAAGATCTTAGGTGCCTCCTTTTTTTAAATATCATTTAGTATGTGAGTCCATGTTAAAGACCCAAATATTTGAAACATAGAAACATCTAGGTTATCCCCTCTAGTTTATTAAATGGTGTCATCTCTTGAACATCCCTGGTAGGTGTTAGGATCCTAATATTAACTCATATTATATAATTATTTCCTCATTGATTATAGACCATTGTGTCCTTTCACATCATAACCATTAGATAGGTCTATTTATACTTCATATAATTGTATATTGACATCCAAGAACATAATTTAATACATCTCTTTGAGAGGAATTAGCAGGGAAACCTCCATTTAAAACAATGATTTTAACAAAAGTGATTATTTATTTACTTGTTTGCATTTATTTCCATCTATTCTACCTTGATTTTCAATTGATAGGAACCAGGTTCCTAACTACTGAATCAAATAAATTGATCTTAAAGGCCATTTTATGACTAAATTTTTTCACCCACAATATTCACTACCTCTCATTACCATATTACACCAGTGTCATCAATGTTTATCACTGTTTTGACCATCCATACTATCATAGTAAACTCTCAAACATCTCCCAAACACTCTCAAACATACATACTCAAGGGAAAAATCAAAAACATTATTATAAAATGACATTCCAAGGGTATGATATCATTTCATAGCAATTTTTAGATCCCAAAACACAAAAACATGTGATGTAAAATAACAAAAAATGGAACTAATGACTAATAATGCAAGTCAAGAATTTTATTACCTAATGGAGGAAGCAAGGTACAGTGATAAGATGGAATATGTAAACCTATATGGTATATCTCTCCAAATATCAAGTCTCCACTTGTTCACCAAGATTAGCTAACTTCAAAGTAAAATAACAATCCCAAAATAAAAGAGAGATTTTTAGCAAAAGCAATGAGTGAATTAAGAGCATAATTCTTAATATTATTTCTTCTAGTTTCAAATATTTCTTAGGGGCAAAGAGTGCATACAATCCCTTATTTAGAAGGGATTTGAAGGGTTAAAAGGTTAGGAAAATGAAATTTCACCATGGTCAAGAGCCAACACCAAAATAGGCCGACGAGGAGAGGGGATTTTTTAGAGAAAAGCCCTAGAATGCTAAATGCATGCCCCATACATACAGTACATAGATTTGATAATCCAAATTCATGCCTCATATGGACCAGGTGTGAATTTGGTAAGGGTAGGGAAAATTTCCAAAGGGAGAAGGGAAAAAGATCCCAAGATTGCATTTGGCAAGTTTGGATGGCTTCCTAAAGGTCTAAGGAAATATTGACTCATTTTTATGGGTCACGTTTCTGTGTCTATATTTTGGCCCTTATTTGATGAATTTATGGGTAGATAAATGTGTTAAAGAAAGATGTAGATACCTACAAGTAAAAATTATGAACACAAAAAGGGGTGGTTGGGTTTGGATGAAGGAGCAATGCAAAAAAGATGTGTTATCTTCAACATCACAAATTTACATGCAAATCAATACATTATTACAATTAATATCTCTAATACTAGGGTGCCCCCTCAAGTTTTAGAAGGAACGCAAAATTACTTAAAAAAAAATTGAAATAAGGAAAACAAATATAAAAAAGTAAGAAAAAAAAATAAGGACCACAACAAAAATAAACATAAATGAAAATAAAGAGAGGAGAGAGAAGAAAGAGAGGGAATAAGAAAAGGAAAGAGAGAGAATAAAGGGAGGTAAAATGAGGAAGGGGGATAAAAGAGGATAAATGAGGAAAAAGGAGCTCATTTTCACCATACAAGAAGGAGAAAAGAGATCTGAATAAGAAAGAGAATGGTACTCCCAACTCATTGTGCTACCATGGTGAGAGGTGATGCTAGCACTATCGTAGATCAAGTGAAGGTATGGATCAAAACCCATATGCTAAAATTATTTTTTCACCTGCACACACAATTTTGTTAGTAAAATTTTGATTTTTTTAAGGTTTTTAGATATTTTTTTGCAAAAATTATCATGGAGTGTAAAATTGGTCACAAATCATGAATTTGGTCAAGTGCACTTGCCAAATTCATACCTGATCATTTTGAAGCATGAATTTGGTAAATGTACAAAATATACTTTTTTTAATGATTAATGAGAAATTGTGAACTAATAAGAAATTGTGATTGTTTGTGTGATGCAACTTGATGTACTTGGAATTAGAGAGTGGTTGTCAAACACACTCAAGGAGGCTATGAGAGAGCTTACAGTCGAGAAGAGGGAGACATTGGACAATGTGGGGCTACTACACCTCGTAGAGATGCCTTACATTGAGGTTGGCATGGCTCTGTTGATGGCTCTAGCAAAGACATGGTATTTAGAATCATCCACATTTCAACTACCAATAGGGGAAATGACCATCACACTAAGGGATGTGTTGCACATATTGAGGATCCTCATTAAGGATAGGATGGTTTACATGGTATGTGTATTTATGGTGGTATTGAAGATGATGTTGAGGGATTTGGTGCATGTGATCTAGCAAAGTGGATTCCATGTCGATGAGATGCCACCTTGATATGGAGTAGGGGCACTAATGTCTATATTATATGGGGTGATGGTAGTAAAATTTATGTGCCACATGAGTAGGTGATAGTTTTTATGGGCACTAGTATGAGTAGTGGTATACATGTGAGATTAAGGGATTCTATTTGCATGGGATCTATATGTGTTGGCCTGATTATAAAGGATACTACATGGCATCGTGTATAAGTGATATACAAGGTTAATTTGTATGAAATTGATCTAGGTGTGGTGTTGGGAGTACATAGCAGTCTGAAGGTTGAATACACTAGCAGGGCCATTACCCAATGAGGAGTGACCAACAACAAATATGTGGATCCAATATTATGAGTGTGGTTATAGGTTGTATGTTGGTTTCCTACAACTAGAGAGATAGGTGATAGAGTAGTTATGAGAGTACCAAATCATATGGAAACCATGACATCTACACCTTGGCTAGATAGAGAACATGGAGGAGCTATCTTGGATTAGGAGGAATTGATGGGTCGTCATTGAGAAGGGCGAGTGGGAGCTATTTACGTTTGATCGGGTACAATGCCAATTAAATATTCTATAGAATATTACAAACCTCAAGGACTATTGGTTTAGAGGGTGAGGAATGACCCAGAAGGATGCATATGCACTCCTAATTTGGGTAGGTGTGTAGAGGAGGACCTTTTTTATATAGATTAAAAAAAGGATTTTGAAAGGGATACCAAATATTTTACAAAGGAACAAATAAAACTACAATATTTTGGACCAAAATAAGATCATATTAGTAGAAAAGGATGCCATATCAATGGAGATATCCTCAACAAAATAGCAGATCAAGTAAAAAATAGGGAAGGTTTAGCCCACAAAAATAGAGCACAAAAAGGGATGGCAAGGAGCACCACTTTGACAAAAATGAAACTTTTGATGAGGATTGAGTTACTCTTTAGGACGATCTTACTTAGTTGTATTAGCGTTGACCTCATCCTCAAAAGCTTGGGTGTCTTTATATTTCATGGTGCTAATTGTCTTGCTAGTCTGGAGAAGCATAACCAAAGCAGAGCTTAGGAGTTCCCCCATGGAAGCATAGGAATCATATCTAGATTTTTTGGGCCTTTTTAGTACTCAAAGAACAAATCCAATTAGCATCATCTTGGATCTTGAATTTCTTGAGCTTAACAAGAGTCTTTTTAGGAGTGGTTTCATATTGGTCAGCAATGATTTTGTGCTTTACCTCAAAGACCTTGCTCCTAGATGAGCGATAACATGAATATGAATTATCTTAGGATGAAGTGTCTATAGGGGTACCAATTCCTCATTTGGTTGCACCTATAGAGGTATTATTTGAGTTATCATTGCTGAGAGCCAAAGCAAAAGGATTGTTTGCCAGGCTACTAAAAATGGCCAAAGTTGCCTTATCAGCCTCTTTCTAGACCATGTGGTGATAGAGAATGAGGTGAAGACCTTGATGCTTTGGATAGGTACATGAGCCATCCTTAAAATTTATGATCAAGAGCTCCAACAATTTAAAGATATACTCTAGAATGTTGATCTATTTGACCAATCACATGTGGTTTATGAATACCATATGAAAGATCCTAAGGGGTGAGTTGATCTCATCAATGGTAAATTACTTCATAATTGGGACCATCACCTTATTCCATGACTCTGAGAGGGTCCTTCTAACAATACCACCTTTATCATGAGCCAAATGTTTCCCTTTTTTATTGGAGTGGAATAGTTTTGTGGCTAATGAATTTTTATCCCTATGCACCACATCACCATCATTGGGAAGCTTGATAACATCAACCAAAAAGCAAGCATTGACCTTAAACATGAGCCCTAAAAGGGTCACATTATATTTATCCCAAGAAGATTTAAATTATTTGGATAAGGTAAGAACATGGTTGTTAAATTTAAGAATGAAGGGCATAAAATGGTGAATCCTCAAAAACTCCTCCACAAGGGCATCATATTGAATAGAGGGGTTCAATCAGTGCCATCCTCAGGTTCTCAATGGACTGTCTTTGACACATATACATGGCCCACTTTTGTAAAGCAATCCCAAAACTATAGACAACCCTTGTTGCATCGACCCACTAGTGAACCACCTTCTTTAGTTAACTACTCTTACTCTGCCTCAAAAACATTACATCAAGCATACAAGCACCATTGTATTTCATGCTACAATTAAAATTCTTTTGAGAATAATGGATAAATGGAGTCTTATAGATTACACATGTCACTTAGGAAGGATAGTTGAAGATTTATCGACTCATGTTGAGAGCACTTAGGTGGGTGCACCCTATCAATATTGGGGCTAATGTAGCCAATAGTGTCACAGAACCATTTAAAAATTATCCTCCATATGATAGTAAGTTTCATGATAAAGGGACTCATGCTTGATCTACCTCTTCCTATGGAATGATGGTAATGAGTACTTTGAAATGGACCACTAGCCTAGATATTATAGATTGTGAAGTAGGTGGGAGTCATGATAGGATGCAAAGAAGACACAAAGAGGACAGAATGGGCATACACGGTTGACTAATTACGAGGATCCACATGTATGAAGTAAGAGTGAGTCATATTAGGGTGACATATGATATGGAAAATGGAAAACCAAGCATACTTGGAGCTAAAAACATGAAATATCCTATGCATGAAGTAAACATGGATCAAATTAAAGTGACACATGAGCACAACATGGCTGAAAAGGGGCCATAAAATGTTATTATTATGAGGATTCAATTAAAGAGGTTCATGGCCACATGGGATTGAATATTGCCTATTGGATTTGATAAGGTAATGTATCATGGAAAGAAATTCAAGAAACAATCTTGGATGTGCACGCTTGCTAGGCTAGCTAAGGAGCCTTATAAAATGGACACCAAAACCATAGTAATGAAGAATAATTAGAACGATTGTTTGTAAAAAGGCCATGAGGAAAATGATTAAACCAAATACAAAGATTATCCTCAAAGAGAGCAAGGCTAGCCATAATATCCATAACCTTGTTTCCTTTCCTTTAGATGTTCTAGATCACATTATCATATTTGCTCATAAACCTTCTTGACTCCTCAATCATGTTTAATATAATCCCTTTGGAGGGCTTGGTTATTTTGATATTTTTGATGATGTTCAGGGAATTTACCTCAATGAAAAAATTATTGAAGGGTATATTATCAAGGACGAATAATACTTGGAATAAGGCTCTAGATTCAACCACATCCTATGTTTTTGGCAAACCCTAGGATGATGTTTGTGAGATTATCTCTAACTATACCACCTTCCATATTTACCTATATTACCTTTGGCTACTCCATAAAATTTAAACTTGACCCCACCAGCTAGAGGAGATGATCATCTTATATCAGTGTGATCCAGAAGAGGAGCCTCTGGATGATGAAGACCACCAAAGAGGTTGAAAGAAGCCACAAGCTTGGACTGCAAAATTTTCTTGGTACCTTGACTGAAGGAACAAGAAGAGCATTCTCAATGGAAACATTCAAAAATTAGTAATGAATAGAAATGGGGTCACAAGTTGAGACATTAATCATCCTATTATTTCTATCTAACCAAATTTTCCATAGGAAGTGTGGACAATATAAATCCCAAAGGGATATGAGGTATACATGAAAGAAAGTATTAGTCCAATAGGTGAGTAGGTCATAGATTAAATTGGTTTGGGTCCATGAGAGACAAAAAGTTAAAAATAGGGAGTACAACATTGAAGAGGAGAACAAACAACCAAGGAAAAGGTGGTTAACTTACTCCCACTAAGAACACAAGATACAATGGTTGGGTAAAAGCAAACCTTTAGAAAGGAGGTTATCCATAATCAAGAATCTATTTTGGAAGTCTAGCCAAGAAAAAAAGGAAGTTTTAGGTACAAGGTGTTTAATCCAGATGAGGCTAGCCGAGTAACTATAAGGGATATGATCAGTTTGGATGTGGTACGTAGATATTATAGTGAAGGTACCATCATCACTCTCTTTCCAAAAAATGAGTATCCAACAAAGGGAGACTCAAGATGACAATGATCCTAAGAAGACTTGATAGGAGTATGGCAACATTATTTTGACCAACATTATGCCCATTAAGAAGGATAACATTCAAAAATATGGTTTTGATAAGAGTCTATAGTGATGAAATTAGAGATAGAAGACACAAAAATATGGTCAATGATAGGATTAAGGATGATCAATCTAGGATCATTGATCAAAGGCTGATTATTTAGCCAAGGATCTTCCCAAAACTTTATGGACCTTCCATTACTAAGCCTTCATCTTAAGCCTCTTCTAAGAATAGATTTGGATTTGGTGATGGAATTCCATAAGGATGACCCATCAAGGAGGGGTCCTTCATCTAATAATAAGTTTTTCTAGAGGTATTTTATTCTAATGACCTCCAACAATAGAGCTTTGGCATTGGTGAGGATTCCCTACCCTTTCTTGGCAATGAGGGTGAAATTCATCAATCCCACCTTCTTGAATCCTAAGCCACCTTGGGTCTTTATACAACAAAATTTATCCCAAGTGACTAGGTGAAATATTTTCTGGTTTTCAACCCTTGACCAGAGGAATCTCTTTCAAATTTTCTCAATTATTTTCCAAATATATATTAGGACTTTGAAGATAGACATGAAGCAAATAAGGATACATTTTAGATAGGCATGGACAGTGGTGGATTTGGTACCCTAACTAATATGGTATCCTTTCTATCCTGTATGTTTTTTCATGATTCTTTCGATGGCGTTATTCCAAAAGGAATATATTGGACTTCCTTGGAATAGGGGAAGACTCAAATAAGTGGATGACAACTCATATATCATGCAAGTCAAAAATTTAGTAATTTTTAGTTGCCTATTAATGGGGGTGTCT
The DNA here is from genome assembly GCA_028583015.1 of Wollemia nobilis. Classification (NCBI taxonomy): domain Eukaryota; kingdom Viridiplantae; phylum Streptophyta; class Pinopsida; order Araucariales; family Araucariaceae; genus Wollemia; species Wollemia nobilis. The sequence goes on from JAQPPZ010017244.1 coordinate 1,964,154, forward strand.
ATAAATAAGACCTTTCTTTTTAAGAAATTCACTTTTTTGCCAGCCACTTCTTCATAGTGGTTTAGGATCCTCTTAATGATCTTCACCTCAGGCACCAAAGAATGAGTGGCTAGAATGGTATCATTCATAAACTACTGGTGGGTAATCAGGTAAAGACTAGAATATGCCTTAATGCTTGAGATAACATTAGATGAATAAACATCTTTGAGTTTTCTTCCTAAAGACTCAACAAGGATGATGAAGAGAAATGGAGACAAAGTTCACCTTATCTTAAACCTTTGAAACTCTATAAGTAACTTGTAGTGGAGCCATTTATGAGAATATAAAACCAAGCTGATGAAAGGTATTATTTTATGAGAGTGATCCAATCAGCATCAAACCAAATATAGAGAGTATTTCAAAGAGAAAGTCCTAATAAACCCTATCATAGGCTTTTTTACATGTCCAGCTTGAGGAAAAGACCTATTTTTTGCTATTGGAAATTAAATGTATGAGCTCATGGATGGTGATGACACCATCAATGATGAGTCTACCTTTAATCGAGCTCCCTTAACAAGGATCAATGATTGAGGGTAGAACTTCTTTCAACCTATTGAAAATCACTTTGGATATGACCTTGTAGATGATATTGCACAAGTTGATGGATCTAAATTCTGATAAGGACCATTACAGATGGAACTTCAAGATAATAGAGATAAAAAAAATTGACATCTTTAGATAAATATTTACTCCTTCGAACCTCTTGGATGCTCTTCATGAGATTTATGCAGATAATATCACAAATAAATTGGAAGAATCTATGATGGAACTCATAAAGCCTTGGGAATTTTTTGGCATCCATGGAAAAGATGGCCTCCTTGAATTCATCCATGAAAAAGGTTTTGAGAAGCTTGGAATTGAACTTTGAAAGTGATGAGGTATGGAATATCTTGGAGAAGGGCATTTGAATATTTGGTTGAACAAGGTTGACATGGACATAAAATGCCCTCAAAATAAGTGATTATGTTAACTCTAATTTCCAAAACATTATTAGTGACATTTCCATAATTCTTGAGTAAATCTCTTATCTTATTGGAGATTCTATCCTGAGAATTGAGAGATGAAAATATTTCATGTTGAAGTCACCTTCTTTGAGCCATAAGGCTTGATGTTTCTACCTCCAAAAGATTTCTTCCTTAGCAAGGATGTTATGAAATTGTGATAAAATAAATTTCTCTTTGAATCTAATTTTAGGATTCAAAATTTTGGATTGAATTTTTTCTTCTATGATTTTGAATTGGCCCAAAATGCGTTGTTTGCACTCAAATATATTACCAAAAACTTATTTATTCCATATTTTGAGGATTTATTTAATAAAACATAATTTCTTAGCAATCTAATATATGTGTGGACTTATGAACCTCTTGCTCCACCGTTCTATTGGATATTTTGAGTAGTTGTGTTGTCATTGATGTCAAGAGACAGTTTCAGTGATGTCAAAAGTCAGTGCAAGGAATTGATAAAAGGAGGGTTAAAATATTTATATTTTAAGCCAAATATATTTGGTATAAAGCTTCACATGATTGATCAAAAGGTTGGCTAAACACCCTGAAGGGAGGAGATACCTAGGCCCAAAGAAAATAATATTATAATATTTATTATTATAATATTGAGTGCTAAAATTAATGCCTAAGGTTACTTATAAATTATTTATAATATTTATATTATAATTAATTTATAATATAATTTTAATTAAAACCTAAGTTAGGGTTGGGAACAAAATATTAAATTCAATATTTTCCCCACCGACATCGAAGAAATAAAGGATATGGTATTTATTCCATAATGTTTGGATGGCATAATGTAAGTCTCCAAAAGTCGATTTGCACATGCGAAGGACTAATAAAAATATTCGAGTGATTTCGTGAGCAAGGCATAGATGAAGGTTTTTAATTTTTAAAGGCTTAAGGTGGACTGTGAATGGATAAAGTAGAGTGAGTGTGCACTTCTATCACCATCCGCTCGGGTGGTCTAGTGGCAAGGCTTGTCACGTAAGTTGTTGGTAGACATAGGTCCTGTGTTCGATTCTCGATGGCAACAAAGGGGAGAGTTTTTGGTTCATTAATTTTTGGCACCAGTGGAGGATAGAAAAGGAATGGAGCTCATAGTGGTGTTGTGTGGGTGTGCAACCCGAGTGGTAGCCTAGACATGGCTAAGGTTAGGTAGGAAGTGAATGCGAGTTTGAATTGCGTGGAGTGCAAGTTGTTGTTTAAGGCACATGAATTAATTTTTGATAAAAGTGGCTAAGGTATGATTTAATATTTTTATTTTTTTACCATATGTTGATTTAAGGTTTGGATATTATAAGGGTGTGCAAGGAATTTTGTTGGTATAATTTGGAATATATGTTAAATTGAGAATTAGAGAGGATAAGGTGTATTCTAGGACTTTATTATTATAATTTGAAATTTATTTTGAGTTAGAATATTAAAGTATTTGGAAGGTTGAAATTTGATTGAAATATTTTATGTTGAGTTGGAGTTAAAAGGAGTTATAGAAGATTGTCATTATAATTGTTTTATGAGTGAATGATCTATTGATTGAAGATTGATTTTTAAGGAAGGAGTAATAAGGTGTATTTGTGACTTAACATTTTATTTGTATTACTTGTATGGTGAGATATTTTTTGGGGTGAATATTCCTATGGATATTTTGACATAGACTTTTGCTATTTAACCTAAAGTTGGCAAAAGGATTTGGTTGTGAGTAAAAAAGGTTCTGAAGACATATCTCCATCAAACTAAACTGTATGGACACATCATCCTTATGATTAAAATGTTGTTGTATTGAATGTTGTAAAAAGCAAAAGTGGAGTGAAAAGGATTGTTTGATAAGCATTGTTGTAAATGTTTGAGTGAGCTTTCATATGCATTATTGGTGAATGTTTATGAGAACATTTAAGTTAGGAATTGAAGGTTGTTTGAGTTAGGGTTTGAGGCCCACACTGTGCACTTTGTTTGAAGAAGTTTGAGAACACTTGGTTAGGGTTTGTAAGCAAGTTGTGTTTCATTAGGTGAATTATTGAGTGAGGTTGATTGAGCATTATTGATTGAGAGTATGGGTGTTGTAGATCAAGTTTTGTGAAACAATTTATACTTCATTCTGAATTGATTTAAAAGAGAGTTTACAAGTGAGATTTTTTTGTTGATCACAAAACTTTATGAGTGAGAAACATATTGATGTTTTTATAGAGCTTATCATTCTCTATATGTTCCTGAGGTTAAAACAATATTCTAAGTGAAACTTATTTGAGTGTGAAGAGGTTTTCTAAAATAGATTTAAGTTGATTTTTGTATGCATGTTTTGTAGTTATTTGAGTAAGCTTTTGTGAAATATTAAGAACATATTTGAGTAAGCTTTTATGAAATATTAAGGATAGAGTTGAGCAAGATTTTATGAAATCTTGAGAACATAGTTGAACAAGGTTTTATGAAATATTAAGGATATGGTTGAGCAAGTGTATTGTGAAAGCTTGAGGATAGAGTTGAGCAAGTTCTTGTGAAAGCTTGTAGGTATATTTGGGCAAGTCTTGGTGAAGAATTGTAGTCTGATTTGAGGTAAGTCTTGGTGAAGACTTGAGAGAAGATTGAGCAAGTTCTTGAGAGGACTTGTAGGTAGATTTGAGTCAATTATTGGTGAAGACTTAAGATTAAGTTCTTGAGATGACTTGTAGGTATATTTGAGGTATGTCTTGGTGAAGACTTGAGAGACAATTGAGTAAGTTCTTGAGAGGAATTATAGGAAGACTTGATGTAAGTCTTTGTGAAGACTTGAGAGTAGATTGAGCAAGATCTTGAGAGGACTTGTAGGTAGATTTGAGGTAAGTCTTTGTGAATACTTGAGAGCATTAGTAAGTTCTTGAAAGGACTTAAGGATAGATTTGAGGTAAGTATTGGTGAATACTTGAGAGCAAGCTTGATTGAGTGATTTGTTCAAGGTTTGTGTTGAGGCTTGGGATAAATCTAAGTAGATTTGATTTGTGATTTGATCAAGCTTTGTTTTAAGGCTTGAGGAAATATTTAAGGATAAATTTTTGTGTAGAATTGAGAGCAAATTTGTTCTAGAACTAAAATAGAGTTAATAGTAGATGTGTATTAGACAGAGGATAGTGCTTGATGCATATCTGAGATAAAGTTGAGAGCAAGATTTGGAGGTGATAGAGTAGAGGACATTAGTCTCTAGTGGATAGATATCCATTAGCAATATTACTGAGGATAGAGATCTTCTAAGTGAGGACAGATTTCTTCTATGGAGAGAGATCCACAAGCCAGTGTAATGGGGACACTATTCTTCTAGAAGATCACCAACTAGAGCAGAGAATAAAGAGTTATCCTATAGATAGATATCCACAAACTAGAGCAAGGGGAAAGTGTTATCTTATGGAGTGTGATCCACAAAGTATCTGGGAAGATAAATTTCTTCTATGGAGAGATATCCATGAACTAGATGAAGAGAAAGAGTTCTCTTGGGTCAAGTTCCATGAACCAGATAAAAGGGAAAAGAGTTATCCTATGGAGAGAGATCCAAAAATATGAACATTAAGGTATTGGTGTCTCCTTTGAACATAGTTTCCATAAATATTGTACTAGGGAAGTGATTCCCAAGATATTTTTTGAGAAAATTTGAGTGAAGGATTTTATCCATGGAGTAGCCCACATTGAGCAAACCATATTAAATTGGTGTCTCTATTGTGTGTGATGATTTGTGCATTACTTTGATTACTGCTATTGATATTACCATTAATATATTGGATAGTATTATCTAGGAAATGAAAGTAAAATTTGGTCATAAATTGTTCACCCCCTCTTAGTATAATCTTGTGTTCTTCAATTGGTATCAGAGCGGGTTACTTCGAAAGAGTTTAACATCTTAAAGAAAAAGCTTATGGGAACATAGATGGAATCTTAGAGTGGATTTTAAATAAATAAGGAACCATTATTTTATGGGAACAATTATGAATTTTAGAGTGTAAGAATGAATATTTATCTAATGGCATAAGAAAATGAGACATGGCAAGCAGTTGAGGATGGGTACACATCGCCAGCTACTTCTCCTACAGATAAAGATAGGAAGCTCCTACATCTGAATAATTCAAAGGCAGTGAATGCAATCTCGAGTGGTTTACATGAAGCAAAGTTTATAAAAAATATGTATTGCACATCAGCAAAATATATTTGGGAAAAGTTGAAGAAAACATATGAGGGAGAAAAAATGTTCAAGATGGAAAAATTGCAAAATCACAAGAAAACATTTGAAGACTTGAATATGAAGGATGAATAATACATTGCTACATATTTAGTTTATGTGGATGAGGTTGTTAACTTCATGCAAGGAATTGGGTTTAAAGTTTAGGAATCAAATGTTTGTCAAAATATTTTAAGGTGACTTCCTAAGAGGTATAGTGAAAACATTTCAGCCATAGAAGAAACAAAATATATTAAAACTTTGAATAGGGATGAGTTACATGGAAATCACACACATTTTGATATGATAATAGGCAAGTATCATATCTCCATGATAGAGGCAGCCTTAAAAGTAGAAAATAAAACAAAAGATAAGAAGACAGATTCAAGTGATGATTCATCCAATGATGAAGAAGCAAACTATGGTAGAAGGAACAAGGACTTCAAAAAGCACAAAGGTACAAAAATAGTTAAGTGTTTCAATTATGGTAAATATGGTCACTATGCATCTAATTTTTTGGAAGCTAGAAGTAGCAATGGTGAAGAGAAACAAGATCATAAGAATAGGGAAGCAGGAAAATCTATCTACCAAAAGAAAAACAGGTATGGACAAAACAAGCATGAAAAGAAGTTTTTCAAGAGGTATAAGAAGAGTTTCTATGCAGATAAGATAGGCAAAATTTCAAGTGATAGTGATCGAATATCCTCAGATAATGAAGAAAAAAATTCCTTCTTGGTAATAGAGGAATAAGGAAGTGCTTCTATTGAATATAAATCTGAAAATAATGAAGATGATCTTAAATATAAAAAGGTAGAGGAAGAATCAAAAAATGAAGAGGAAGGAGAAGATCTTGAAGGTGAGATTATTTCTGCCCTTAAGGAATTAATAAAGGTAAGAAATCAGAACTTAAAACTCAATTCAATTTCAAGAATGTGATGAAGAGAAGGGAAATCTTATACAAGATCTAACAAATTCAATATCCAAGACAAGGAAATTTAAATAAAATTTAGAGGTAATAGTATTAGAATGTGAAATATTAGAGTATAAGGTATCTTCACTAAGGACAGAAATGAAAGAGTCTAAATACAAGCTACACAAGTTTGGGAGAAGAAGCTTCAGAAGAAGAGATTCAAAGAGAAAGTGAGAATTATGAGGATAATTTGGAAAATAGAAATTTCAACAAGGAAAGGAATAATGCACAAATGAGGAACATGACACATCACAAGGAAGAAAGGACTAAGAGACCAATGGGGTCAGGACAAAACTTCTTCAATGGACATTGCTTCTCATATGACAGGTTTGGTCACAAGGCTATGTAGTGCAAGACTCATGAAAAGAAAGAATATGGTTTCACCAGGAGAAATTTCAGAAATGGACATCTCTTTCAAGGGTATTGTCACTCTTGTAATCAATTTGGTCATAAAGCAATTCATTGTAGGGTTCATGATAGGAATGGATATGGCTTCACTAAGAGGAACTTCAAGACATTTTCACCTTCAAGGAACCACAAAATTAAGTGTTATAAGTGCAATAATATTGGGTATATGGATAAGTGGTGTAGAACAAAATTTCTAGAGACTAGAAGGTATAGGAACACTCAAAAGAATAAGAAGGATCAGTTGAGAAATAAGGTGGGCAAATGAAAAGAGCAGTGTTTTCTAGGAGTAGAGATACTCCCACCCCAAAATTAACCACTTCAAGGAGAGGATGTGGGGAGGGGGCTGAGCTAAGATTCTTATCTTTAGTCCCAAAGGCGACCATTTGCCATTGATGTCAAATGGGGAGAGATTTGAGTTAGGGGAAGAGCATTCAATTAGGAGGAGTAGTTTCTCAAGAGGAGTAGAATTGTAAAAAGAAAAAAGGAATGGTTAGGTAACAAGGGTTGCCGTCAATGAAAAAGGGGCTGATTTATTTCATGAGCAAGACATAGACGAAGGTTTTTAATTTGTAAAGGCCTAAGGTGGACTATGAATGGATAAAGCAGTGAGAGTGCACACTTCTATCACCATCTACTCGGGTGGTCTAGTGGCAAGTCTTGGCACGTAATTTTTTTGTGAAATAGAGATAATGCATTTGATTCCTTATGGTAGTAGAGGGAAGAGATGTTGGTTCATTCTTTTTTTATGCCAGTGGAGGATAGAAAAGGAGGGGAGATCATAGTGGTGTTATTTTGGCACACATCCTAAGTGGCAGCCTAGCCATGGCTAAGGTGCTAGACTGGTGGTGAACGCGAGTTCGATTCGCATGGAGTGCAATTTATTGTTTAAGGTACGCAAATTAATTTTTTATAAAAGTGGGTAAGGTATTATTTAATATTTTTATTGTTTTGCTATATGTTAATTTAAGGTTTGGATATTATAAGGGTGTGCAAGGAATTTTGTTGGTATAATTTAGAATATATGTTGGGTTGATAATTGGAGAGGATAAGGTGTATTCAAGGACTTTATTATTGTAATTTGAAATTTATTTTGAGTTAGAATATTAAAGTATTTGGAAGGTTGAAATTTGGTTGAAATATTTTATGTTGAGTTGGAGTTAAAAGGAGTTATAGGGAGATTGCCATTATAATTTTTTTATGAATGAATGAACTATTGATTGAAGATTGATTTTTAAGGAAGATGTAACAAGGTGTATTTGTGACTTCGCATTTTATTTGTATTACTTGTATGGTGAGATATTTTTTGAGTTGAATATTCCTATGGAGATTTTGAGATAGACTATTTCTATCTAAGATAAAGTTGGTAAAAGGATTTGCTTGTGAGTAAAACATATTTTGAAGATATATTTCCATCAAAACAAAAGGTATGGGCACATCATCCTTATGATTAAAATGTTGTTGGATTGAATGTTGTGAAATGCAAAGGTGGATTGAAAATGATTGTTTGATAAGCATTGTTGGAAATGTTTGAGTGAGCTTTCATATGTATGATTGGTGAATGTTTATGAGAACATTTAGGTTAGATATTGATGATTTTTTGAGTTCAAGTTTGAGACCCACATTATGCACTTTGTTTGAATAAGTTTGAAAATACTTGGTTAGGGTTTGTAAGAAATTTGTGTTTCATTGAGTGAATTATTGAGTGAAGTTGATTGAGCATTATTGATTGAGAGTATGGGAGTTGTAGATCAAGTTTTGTGAAACAAATTATACTTCATTCTGAATTGATTTAAAAGAGAGTTTGCAAGTGATAGATTGTTTTGTTGAGTACAAAACTTTGTGAGTGTGAAACATATTGAGGTTTTGATAGAGCTTATCATTCTCTATATGTTCTTGAGGTTAAAACAATATTTTGAGTGAAACTTGTTTGAGTTGAAAGAGGTTTTCTAAAAGATATTTATGTTGAGTTTTATATGAAATTTTTGCAGTTATTTGAGTAAGCTTTTGTGAAATCTTAAGGACATATTTGAGTAAGCTTTTGTGAAATCTTAAGAAAATAATTAAGTAAGATTTTATGAAATATTAAGGAAAAAGTTGAGAAAGCTTTTGTGAATGCTTAAGGACAAAGTTGAGCAAATTTTTTTGAAATATTAAGGATAGGGTTGAACAAGGTTATTGTGAAAGCTTGAGGACTATGTTGAGCAAGCTTTTATGAAATCTTGTAGTCAGATTTGGGCAAGTCTTGGTGAAGACTTGTAGGCTGATTTGAGGCAAGTCTTGGTGAAGACTTGAGAGTAGTTTTAGAAAGTTCTTGATATAAATTATAGGTATATTTGAGGTAAGTCTTGGTGAATAATTGAGAGCATATTGAGCAAGTTATTGAGAGGACTTGTAGGCATATTTGAGACAAGTCTTGGTGAAGAATTGAGAGCATATTAAGCAAGTTATTGAGAGGAATTGTAGGCATATTTGAGACAATTCTTGGTGAAGAATTGAGATCATATTGAGCAAGTTCTTGAGAGGACTTGTAAGCATATTTGAGGTAAGTCTTTGTGAAGACATGAGAGCAAATTGAGCAATTTATTTGTGAATACTTGGTCTTATATTATTCACCCCTCTTCTAATTATAAGCTTGTGTCCTTCACATTCTACTATTTTATCTTTGATTTTTGAGTGTTTTAACCACATTGATTCAAAATAAGAAGGATTCTTGAAATATGATGTCGTTTAGGTAGGGAATGTAGGCTAAAATCACCAAATAGATGGATGAACTATTTGGATAATAAAAATCTATCTAACCTTAATTAGATGAGTTGACTTCCAATTCTTCTATTATTCCAAGTGAACCTGGTTCCTTTCAGGTGGATGTCCATCGATTTATTTCATAAACAAAGTTCACAAATTTCTCAAAATATTTAGAATTTATGGGAGTGTCCATACTTTTATCAGAAGGATAAAGGAGGTATTTAAGTCCCCAAAAAATAGTCAAGCTTCACTCTAAAAAATGTTCCTCATTTAAATTAGTGAATTCTATAAAATAAGTCTACCATGAGGATTATTGCGTGTGTAGATATTTGAAAGGACCCAACTAACTTTGAAATTCTTGCAGAAGAAATGGACATTGGTGATTTTGTTATAAGATAACATCATTCTACCTTCAACATTGGAGGGATCCCAAAGAGGAGGTCTCCAAAAGCTCCTTGATCTAGATTGGTGATGAAATTATAATTCCTCCAAATGGATTTAGAAATTCTTACTATAATGGATTCATCAATATTAGTTTCTTGGAGAATCATGATACAAGATCTCAATTCATTTATCATGTATGATACCAACCCTTGTTTGTTTAGTCCATTGAGGCCTCTCACATTCCATGAGAGAATATTCATTTGGAATTCTTAGAAAAGGATATTTTCTCCCCTTATGATAATATTTATTGGGTTTAGATATCTTCCCATCGTATTTATGGAAGTATTTGATTGCTTGGTTGGGCCATGAAGAGTGGATAGTAGATTGAGTGTCATTGGCAATGTCTTCTTTGGCTTCTTTCTTCCTAATCTCTTGATTAGAGGATCTAGCCTTTTTCTTATCACTATCAACATTAGTCGTCAACTTCCTTTGAATCTTGGTAACAAGCTCGATTGGGCTAGGATATTCCTAGATGTTGCTGATAGGATAGGAAGTGGGGCTCACTTTAGGAGGGAGCTTAGAGGAAATGAGAGAAATTGGTAAAATTGAGGGCCCAGACCTTGAAATATAAAGAGGAGAGAGCTCGATATTACATTCATACTCATGGATCCCAGGGTCCATTAGATGGTTCTCTTGAACAATAATGGGAGAAAATATTTGGATTAAGGAATATTTTGAGGGGTACTCCTAGTACACAGATATGACCTGGGTCTTAGAGTATGGGTTATCAATAGGGATAGGGATTTGGAAAGAGTTATTAGAAGGCCTATCCAATAAATAAAAGGTATTTGAATTAGTAAAGAGAGAGAATACCTAATCAGGGATATATTTATAAAGAGAGTTCATTGACTACTTACCTTTAAACGTTGTTGCATAATTAGTGCCTAAGGAAGAAACAAGAGTCTACTTTTGAAGTTTTCTAGGGACCTGAGAGTTAGCAAGGGATCTCCTTGAGTGGGTCCATTCCTTCAACTATTTTTTGAGAAAGGGATATTGCATTCACAAGTGAGTCTACTTCTGAAATTCAATTTAAAATTTTGGTTTGCTTTCATATTTTATGGCTTGGGACCTTCTCCATGAGTAAGAGACTAAATTGATTTATGTTGGTAACTCAAACTTGATATTGAAATTGATGCACAAATGAACATAGACCATGTGGGACTTGGCCTTGGTTGTAAGGTCAAATGTCACAAGCTCTCCAATGATATGAGCAATTTGCCTAAGAATTGGTTTATTATAGAACTGGATAGGAAGCTCAGAAAGCCTCACCCAAATGGATGTTGAGTTGATGCTTTAGGTTTCAAGATCAAAATCAGCATCCCATATTTGAATTAAGAGGCTTCTACGACCAAATAACCAATGTACCTCAGTTAGAATACGATAAGTATCACTTGATTTATTAATATTTATGATGAAAAACCCCCTAGGTAGGGAAATAAGGTCCATTTTGATGAATGAATATCATTTCGATAATGTCCATTTATGAATATATTCTATATTTGGCTTGGAACCTACAAATTTCCTAATGAGTGACAAGTAGTCCTAAGAAAAAAGAGAAGCCACGACTTTAGAAGAAAAATATAACTCTCTATGTTTTGTAGAGAGAGTCCAAATGAAAATATATGGAGGTATTGTAGAGAACCTTGCACTTTCCAAAACTATCTTTGTATAAGAAACATGAGTAGATTTTTGAGGTGGGTTAAGAGGAGGGTCATGTTTGATACTCATGACTTCTAGTGCTTCATCTGATGGGGGATCCCCTTTGAAACATATGGATTCTATCCCCTTGTCTACCTCATTCTGAACGCCCACTTTGTCATCGCTCGCACCTGGATTCTTACCATCAAAAAATTCAAATTTATTGGGAGACTTGTTCACCTAGGGAGACCTATTCACCGTGACATAGAAAATTGATCAATTCAATTCAAATTCAAATTATGATATTATATTTTATTGTATGGGATGCTTATTTTTTTGTTTCAAATAAAATTCTTCTTTTATGTATCAAAGAGGAGGACCTTGATTCTATCATAGGTAAATCATTTTTTAAAATATTTTTTCTTTTATAAAAACAACTCCATATTTTTTTATATTATTCTATTTTACCATGTTTGGCCATCCAAAATTTCTTTTATTTTGTTTTTTTTATTTTCCTTATAATAAAAATATATTTTAGAATGCTAATTTTCTCTACAAAATTTAAAATAAAGGAGGTCTCAACATTTTTTGATGTATTTCCATACCTATCACAATCACTAAATTTGAACACATTATTACTTGTCATAATTTTTCTTGTATCAATACCAATTTTATTTGTGAATTTGGTGTCCTTGTTCTCTATTACAATTTCATTATTTTCTAACATAATTTTTTCTATTTGAAAATTGCTTTTATCTATTCTTGATTCACTATTTCAAGATCTTCAAATTTTGATCTTATTGTTGATGCATTGTTCTCTTTTATTCCTTGCCCAAATGTTTTTGAATTTGTGTCATTGTATCCTATTAAAATTTCTGTACCAATATTCTTAGTATTTTTTTAAAATTCATTACAATGATCAACACAACTAAGATCATCATTAAACCTTTAATTTTCTTCGCATCTAGGGCTATTTTTTCCATTGTTATGTCTATCATGATATTTATAATTTAAAATATTGCTATGAATATCATTTATTTTGTTATCAATATAAAAATTATATATAATTATATTATTATCAAATGAATTTTTTTTATAGACATCAAACACTTGTCTCACAACTTATTTTTTTGGATAAGGTCATTTATGTTACAGCATGCATTCTTCATCATTGGTTTATTATTCAATTTTTAATTTATTGCTTTTTTTTGTTAGAAACATTGAGAGCTACAATAGCCTTGTATATTATTTTACATACACTAATAGGTACTATAATAATTTTTTCCTAGTATTTATTAGCTTCATTGAGAATACAATTTATGTCGCATTAAAGTATTGAAAAAAATCTATTTTTAGCTTCTTTTAGAGTAGATTATAAATACCACATTAATTCTACTTAGCTTCTCGAGATAGGGATTGTAAGATATTTTCCACTTACTTTTTCTAAACTATACTATCCTCTAGTGATGCATATCGAATGTTTGCTTCTCTTTTTGTTTGATTTATTTTCCATGTTTCCTTAAAAAAAGGATCTTTGTGTACAAAGATGTTCGTATAAGTCTTTAATATTTTTATATCAAGTCTAGGTTTCAATCATTGCTTAAATAAAATTAATATTTTTTCAATAACTACCCTTTTCAAAAAAGTCTCTAAATAATCCTTGAATTCCTCAATTGTTTTCCAAATTCTTCTAACAAACATTTTTTTTATCTAATATCTTTCAATGTTGTGTTTCCTTTTTCTTCTTAATCTAATTTCCTTCAATATTTTCTTCAACTTTCTTCAACTATTATATTCTTATTTAAATAAAATTCTTTCCTTATTTTCTTGAATCTTTAACTTGATATAATTATTCTCTTTCTTCAACTTAATATTCTTCAATTCAAATTTTCTTTTCTCTTTGAATATAATTATTTTAATGCATTATTTATCTTAGCTTTTTACTTTCCACTTTAAATTATATTTCTTTTATCAATTTATTTCCCTTACAATTCTTTCCTTTCAAACATCAAACTTTCAAATTTTCTCTTTCAAATAAATTTACGATTTTTTAAAGAATCATTTTTTTTTCTCAACCTTTCATATATTCCTTCCTTCATTTTATAAATGCCTCCTTAATATTTTATTTCTTTATAAGTTAAATATGATCAATATATTTCTCCCTTTACCTTAAACAACACTCTTTTAGATAACATTTCACTATTGTTTAAAAAAAAATTGATACAAATTAAAATTATGTACTTTAGGTAGTGCTTTCCCTCCAATTATATAGACTATTTTTCTATATGTGTATCAAATTTTAATTAGTCTAAATTAATTCAAATATATTGGCATTATTCTTACAAGATATCTAACTCCTAGGTGTGACACCTTCCATATTGGCCTTATTCTGACTTCTCATGTATGTCTATCTTCCTCAGACTATTCTACATGAGATATTACATATCTTCTTATCTAGCCCATGCACCTTCAATTATTCTCTATTATCTTCTCACTACTCACCTAATATTTTCTCTCTAGCTTGTGTACCATTGATATTTAGTCTTTCACAAATGCTTACAAATGTTAGTCTTTCAATATTCTATGCATTGACATGTTTCTTTCTCTCTCCAATCATCTCCTTTAGAAATTGTAGTTTCTCTTCACTTATAAACATTGATGACCTACTCTATATACTTTAAAATATTTGTCTGATGTAGCACTTAATTCTCTTTACCTACACTCAAGCACTTCTCTACTATTTTACTACACTCCATTCAAACTTGGCTATGCCCAATACCAGATCTCATCCACTTGGATGATATCACACCACAAATCTACTTTTAGCTTTAAATTTTGCCACTCTTATGGCTCTCAAAATATCAAATTAACTCATACTAACATTGATCCTCTCATAGTAGTAGCTTTGATGCCATTGTTAGGATATAATAAATTTTCTCATAATATATCATGATCAAATTCTCCCAATATATTCTCACACAAAGACATACACATGTATTCAAAATAACTTACTATATTCGCATAGATCATAAATTTAGTATTCCAACAATAAGAAACATTAAATTTTCCTTACATAATTATCATAAGCTTACTCTACATATAGCCTTTGCAAAGACTCTTGACATTTGGTCTTCAACAAACTATTCATTTCCTCAAACATAGAAGAGATAGAAATTTTCAAATTTATAATAATATAAATATATTTTATTGAATTCTAATAATAAAAAATATCTAATGATTACTAAACAACACATTCTAAATAATAGATATTTACAAAATATTTATAAGTAAAAAATTATGTATAAAAACTTGATAATTATAATCCCATGGATACTCCAATAGAATCAAAGTTATAACTGTCATGCTATGAACCATATATATAGGTGAATCAAACTCTCCATCACTAGTTGATTGAGATTTTTATTTATTTGACATACACAATACCTAACATCAATTATGTTATGAGCTATATTTCAAGGTTCATGTAAGAAAAAAAGGTGTGTCATTGGAAAGCAACAAAGTGGATACCTAGGTATATTAATTCTATGACTAAGTATTGTATAGATTACAAGAATAATTATCATTTTTTCTTGATAGGTTTTAGATATGTAGAGTATGCAAGATCCATTGATTATAGGAGATCCATTTGTGGATATCTATTTTTTCTAGGATGTGGTACAATTTCTTGGGTAAGAAGTAGCATGTTGTTGCTCATTCTTCAACTAAGGTAGAATATTATACCATAAGAGGGGCTATATACAAGGTAATATGGTTATGTCACATCTTGTCAATAATGGACATTCTACAAAAGAAACCAATGATCTTGAGTTTTCACAATTAAGTAGTTTTGAAGCTTATTCACAATATAGCTTTCCATGAATACATGAAACGCATTGGGATTCAATACTATTTAATACACAAATATGTTCAATAATATAACATACAAATCCAAGTTTGTTCCACAAGGGGTAAATGTTTTGACATTTTGATAAAGTCTATTACATGTGTAAAATGAAGAGAAATAAAAATCCACGATAAACTAAATATAGAAAAGAAGTAATTGCAAAATCAAAAGAAGATAATTAAAGATTCACACAACATAATATTTATGCTGGAAACCCTTAACCGAAAAAAACCAGCACAATATTATCTTCTTATTGCATTGACTTGACTGTATCCAATACAATAATATTCTCCTTTTGTGTCTCCTCCAATTCCTAATGCAAGTGTGATATACATAACAAAGGCATACACAAAAATTTTACAATTTATGGCAAAAATGCTAGCATGAAATCCTACCACCTAATCTGTGACCTAATAATAAATGGTCTAAATTTACAAATGGAAAAATACATATATTTTTGGCTTCAAGGGCATTATTTTTCTTATAATAATATTATATTTGAGAATGATAATTTCCTCTACACAATTTAAAATAATGGATGTCCCAACATTTTTTAATGTATTTCCATACTTGTCACAATGACTACATTTGACCATATTTTTCCTTGTCATAATTTTTATTGAATTAGTACCAATTTTATTTGTAGATTTGGTTTCCTTGTTCTCTATTACAATTTCATTATTTTCTAACATAATTTATTCTATCTGAAAATTGCTTTTATCTATCCTTGATTCACTATTTCAAGATCTTCAAATTTTTCTCTTATTATTGATGTGTTGTTCTCTTTTATTCCTTGCCCAAATATTTTTTAATTTTAGTCATTGTATCCTATTAAAATGTCTATACCAATATCCTTATTATTATTTTTAAATTCATTACATTGATCAAAACAACCAATATCATCATTAAACCTGTAATTGTCTTCGCGTCTAGAGCTATTTTTGTCATTGTTATGTCTATCATGATATTCATAATTTAAAGTATTGCTATGACTATAATTTTTTGTTATAAATATAAAAATTCTATATAATTATATTAGTATCAAATGCATTTTTTTTATAGGTATCAAATCACTTGTTTCACAACTTTAATCTTTTTTTGGATAAGGTCATTTATATTGTAACATGCATTCTTCATCATCGGTTTATTCTTCAATTTTTTAATTTATTGATTTTTTGGTTACAAACATTAATATTGATAATAGCCTTGTATATTATTTTGCATAGACTAATAGGTGCTATAATAATTTTTCATAAAAACTATTATCTTCAATGAGAATATAATTTATGCAGTGTTAAAGTATTGAAAAATCTCTATTTTAGCTTCTTTTATAATAGATTGTAAATGCTACATTAATTCTACTTAGCTTCTTGAGAGATGGATTGTAAAATATTTTTCACTTACTTTTTTAAGTTTTACTATCCTCTAGTGATGCATATTGAGTGTTTGCTTCTCTTTTTGTTTGCTTTCTTTTCCATGTTTCCATAAAAAAAATGATCTTTTTGTACAAATATGTTTGTATAAGTCTTTAATTTTTTATGTCAAGTCTAGGTTTCAATCATTGCTTGAAATATTTTCTTTTATTTGATATCTTTCAATGTTGTGTTTCCTTTTTCTTAATCTAATTTCATTCAATATTTTCTTCAACTTTCTTAAACTATTCTATTCTTATTTAAATAAAATTCTTTCCTTATTTTAAGGAATATTTAACTTGATATAATTATTTTGTTTCTTCAAATTAATATTGTTCAATTCAAATTTCCTTTTCTCTTTAAATAAAATGCTCCCTACACCCCCCTTCATGTAGTGGATCCAAGTGTAGCTTCAAAACAAGATATTCACTAGAGAGAGAATCAAAATTCATAATCAACATTTAGTACCTTTCAGAGGTAACCCCTCCTAGATAATATGAAAAATATTCAACATAATTCCAACAATGTAAAGTTTAAAAATATTAAAGATTTTTTTGTATGTACTTTTATTGAGAATTTATGTAATAAGGGGAATATGTTGCAAATATTATGTACTCGCCTTATTGTTATGGATGTTTTGAAAAGTTGGGAATTAGTTGTAACTCCTAAACTTGTAACCTATTGATTTCACATGTATATATACTCATATCACATAAATTTAAATGTTGATCATAGTGCATAAATAACTTATGCTTTTCTAATAGAAGAAATATTGCTCATTATGCTAAAACAAAGAAGTTTTTTTCCCTTCTAGGATCTAAAGGCGTAGTAGGTGGAATCTCCACCATTTTGGATTTTAGGAGTTGGTCTAGGATGGTTGAAGGTGGTTATCTAGTTAGGAATACTTTATCCTAGGTTTTTATTGTTGTGGAATCCCTTAGATAAGATTTTAAAGGTTCACCGTAGCACTAACATTATTGGTTTAGCATGAGTCTATAATACCATTGCCTATAATGTGTTTTTTTTGGACTATTTATTTAGGTGAGAGGAAGGATTATCTTCCTCCTTATGATATTTTGATTATAATTGCCCTCTTTTGAGGAGGGTGGTCTCTACTCTCTTGGCCATGTCAATGGAATATTCAAAGGAGGATACATTTGACATCTCCACATACAAGGCCAATTGCTTATTAAGATTTCCCATAAATATATTTAGAATATCTCTTAGTTGAGGGACACATTGGAGTCTTCCCACCAAGGCTTATCGTCTTACTTAGAAGTTATCAAAGTTCTAATATTTAGACTATTTGAGCTATTATAGTTTATTATTCATGACCTTCTCCTCAATGTAGATAGATAATTATTTGAAAAAAATATTAGCAAGATGTCTAAATCTCTTAAGGGAATGCATTGCTATTTGGTAGTACCACTCCAAGGAAAGACCACTATTGCCCTTGGAAAATATTTTGAGTAGCAATGATTCATCATAAGAAATATTTCTATAGGTAGTTCTAAATAGCCTAAGGTGGTTAATGGGATTTTCCTTCCATTTCACATTTGAAACTTGGGAGTTTCAAAGTTGAGAGGAAAAGTATGACTACATATAAAAGGATCTAAGGGTTAGTTTCATGAGTCATCATAATAGTACTTGTGACTGGAGAAATATCATTGGATTGTAGATATTTGTTGTTTTGATATCTATAATTGAGAGGTTAGAATTTAAAGTTTGAAAGAAACCAAACTTGATTGCACAAAAGAAATGTATTGAGAGATAAGAAGACCTTGATAATTTACATAAGGTTAGTATTGATGCATTTGGGTATACAACATTGATGTTGGTATTGTATCACTTGTTCCAAATATTCTTAAAATAAAATGATTAGATGATAAATGATGAGATATTGTGAGATTATGGTTTTGAGTACTTGTGCACTTGTGAGATTAGAATGAAAGTTATTAACATGATGCTTAGAAATTGGGACACCTGATGATTCATCTAAGTTATAAATATAAATTATTTCCACTTATTGTGATATAGGACAACTCACATTACCTTATAATAGTTATTGAAGGGAACACAAATAAAAATGATATCCCAAGGAGGATGGAAGGTTTTTAATCCTAGCATCCATACAAATGATGAATTTATGGGGATTAGAATCAATGAAATTAGACGTTGATGCATTAAGATTTATATTTAAGGATCCAAATGATGGATCCATATTATTAAATGAAAAAGAGTTAAAACTAGGCTATTATAAATGGTCCAAAATAAAACCCTCTCATATAGAAACACCTCATATATCATGATCTTACCTAATTAAAGATTTCATAAATTCCCTATATTTATGCAAGAAGAAAGCCATGTGATTAGTGGATTTAAAAACCACTGTCCCTTTATCATCATGGATAGGGTTTAGAGAACCTAAAGAGGTAGGATCCTTATATTCTTCTTCAAATTTTAGGTTCTCAAAGGAAATTTGGTCCTCAAGATCTTCCACCAAAGGTTTAAGCTTGTTGGCCAACTAATGAGTAATAATACGGGTTAGATATCATATGATGGATATGGATTAGAAGGAAAGAGGGATTCAACTAATTAAGTTTAAATATTTTATTAAATAATAAAAAGAATATGTTTTAGCATCCTTGTATTCCTTTCCCTTGATATAACAAATCTAACCTATATACATCAAGGGACTCCTTACACATTAAATGTTCCTATATACCTAACTTCCCTCTATATACTCATTGGTACATGATAGAAATCTAATACATGTGTTACCAATCATATGTGAAAGTGAACACTTGGATATGTGGCCAAGATAGTACATGAGGGAAAATATAGTATACCTCCCACTAACCAAATGTAATATACTTCTTACTAGGTGAAAATATGTGTGAGGCCCTTTGTAGCTGGATGGTAGCCTGAACTCATTATATACCTAGTATAACCTAGTAACTCATATGGTGGTTACTCAAAGGATCATGAAGACGCTTAGGAGGACTATAAATTAATTACGTTCTTATTATATTATATTTAATAAGGTTTAATCTAAACAAACAAATTATATAATCGATTAAACTTTAATAGTTTTTAGTTTTATCAAGGCTTAACTTGGACAAAGAAGATATTAGGAATCATGGTGGTGTTCACATTGGGTTCACCAAAATATGGTAAGAAAAAATAGAAAAGGTATATTGAAGGACCTCTTTGCAATGCTTTTATGCTCTCCTTTATGTCACTTTGAGAGTAGGATTAGTTTATGTGTACTTTGTTTTTAATGTATTAGTTAAAGAATACTTACATTTCTCCTAAGATACTTGTTTATATAAGTGTAACTCTAATCTAGTCATAATGCATATACAAATACAACAAATTAGGCCTAAAGGTAAAATGTTTTTTTTTTTTAAATTCGTTATATAGGATTCAAATGGGTCGCATCCATATTACATCATCAGCATATAGTAGTATTACAACAAGGCTTGGATATTTTCTATGTATCACTTGGAAATATTTGAACCTTGGTCTCCTAATTAAATATTGATGAATCTAACCTGTTGAGCTAATGCCACTTTATTCAATGAATTTACATAGGTTTTTATGAGGGATATTGGTACCCTCATATTAAGTGGGGTTTTAACCTTTGACCCCTTGAAGAGAGACCAAAGCCTTTACCATTGAAGTAAGCTTTTAGCTATAAAATATTCTTTTCTTTTAATGAGGAAGAAAATAATAATTTTATTTGAAGAGACAAGGGTACAAGAATATGCAACAAATAAAACCTAAGATGTAACTATAGGTAATTTTAATTAAATGTTAAATATTAAACACTAATCTGGTCCCCTATATGATTAGGACTAAAATATTTCATTATTTCCTTGTGTATTTTACTAATAAACAAAAAGTAGAACCTAGTTTAAACAAACAACAAATAAAATTTTACTCTTAAATACTTAAATGATAAATATTGGGGTACAAGAACCTAATTTTTCCATAGAGGCAAAAGTTTCACCAATTCACATAAGCACCACTAATGTTATCACCTATTGATGGCACTATTACTTAACCTATAAAATAGATAGAAAAAATATAAAGTTAATGATCGATTGGCTTATCTACATTGATAGAGGATGTTGGGCTTCCTTGGACAGTAATCAAACCCCTATTTGGATAGATAAAAGGATAAAAATAACATAGTACAAGAAATAATATCAATTGGAAAAACATCATTGGGTCACACTAACACCATAGATGTTTTCACTAAATATTGGCCCTTTTATTCCATGTAAACCAAAGAGTGATAGCACTGATGACTTGTAATTTAGCTACACTTTAGCTTCTAAAGGAAAAATGACAAGTTAAATGTAATATAAGCCAAGATTATGATGACTATTATGGAGGGATATAATTTGGCAGTATAGATATCCTATCAAATAGTAGGAAAATATGGGTTTAATTCCTTAAGATAAATATCAAATGCCAAAAATAAAATGGTAACTAGATGCTAGTGAAAGATGTAATATTAGTTCTATATAAAATAATATTAAATATTAAAGCTACAAGAGATAAAAAAAAAAAATGGAAAGCGCACAACCTAATATGAAAGGTTGTTTTTCCTTTTTTGGAAGCTTGTTGATATCTTATAAGGAACTTGAATTGCTTATTTTATGGGCTTAGATGTTGGTGTTTAATGGTTTATTGAGAGCTTGTAGACTTAATTACTTAGAGAAAGCTTAGAGACTTGATTGGATACTTGTTTGGATGTTTGGATGCTTGTAAGAATAAGAGCTTAAGTGCTTGGAATGTTGGCAATTTTGGGTACTTTGGGTACATTGCCTTTGCTCAAGTGTATAAGTTGTCATTGATGTTAAGAAGCTCTTGAAGGAATTTGATTTGATGTCAAACAATTTATTTTGATGAAGGTTACGGCATGACAATTTCAAAGGTCTTTTGTAAACCCCAAGTTGGCAGGTTTAAATATTACAGGTGGATGCATTAGTTTAATGCATTTGGGTCCAGGAGGAAGTATTTATTTAATAATTAAAAACATTTTTAAAGTTCTTTTTAATTATTTTTAAAATAAATATTAATTTATTGTTTGCATTGGGTTCTCCTAACCCATGGCACAAATGTCTTAACTTTGATGGCGCTATGTTCTAAGATTGTGGGCGCTAGCCAAGACCTCCGCCGACGTGTTAAACTCCTCGCCGATGTCAAGATTTTATGGGAAATATGCATATAAATCTCCCACGATGAAGATCAAAGATTATCCCATCCGCATTTTCAAAAAGTATTCTTCGCTGAGATTTCGTGATCCGTTGTTCGGATATCCGTCGTTCATTTTTTGTATTCGTCGTAAGGTTTCATCGTCGTCATTCGTGTCATAAGACAGGAAGGCCTGTTGTTTATTTTAGCCCTATCACAGAAGGTACAAGGGAAATAGAGTGAGGTTTAAACCTCACCGGACGCCTTTGGCGCACCGGTAGCGGTTAGGCTGTTGGCAAGCTATCTGAATGGGAGGTTCCGTGTTCGAATAACATGAAAGGGTTTTTCTTCGTTAAAGTGGATGCAGCAGGTGGTGTTAGAGTTCGTGTGCAATTTCTCCATAGCACGATTTTTGGTGTTGGCCAAGGTATTTTCAAAATTAATTTTTGCTAGTGTATTTTGCGCATGGAGGAAGCTTATTAGAAGAGAAAAACAGCTTAGGAGTTATAAGGAGTTTGAAGCTTGCTTTATTTTGATAAAAGATTCTTTTTAAGGTGTTGTTTGCATTATCTTATTGCATTCTTATGAGAGATAAAGTTTATTGTTGATAAGACTATAAGGGAGAAATAAGGTGTATAAGGGATAAATATTTCTTGTAATGTTGAGAGTGCTTTTGGTTGATTATGGAAATGAAAGCATGATGTTTTAAGGTTAGAATTGCTTCTTGTGTGAAGTTGTGAAACCTTAAGTGGGTAGCTTTGAGATTGACATTAGCTTTCATTAAATTGGTTATAATCAAGCTATTCTTTACTTGGTTAAAGTGTTGGGCTTACTTCTTTGTTGATGATTTGAAAAGTTGTTTTGTGCTTGGTGATTTGAGTTGGTGGATGCTTTTTTTTCAAATAATGTTGGAGAGAAAAAGAGTTCTACTTGTTTCCTTTTTTGATGTTGATTGTGAAATGCTTCAAGGTTGTGTTTTGAGTTGAATGGTGTTGATTGAACCTTGGTTTATGAGCATTGTTGTTGAAGCCCTAATTGATGGTGGAAAGAACATGAGTATCATTATTATATGATTCTTTGCATAGTTGGCAATTGTTGGGGTTTCATGTTCTTGAAAGAAAGCATTCTATCCTATCCATTTCAGATATTGAGTTGAGTTTTCAGATTTGAGATTGAGATTGAGCTGAGTTGATTTGAGTTGAGTTTTGAGATTGGGATTTGAGTATAGAACATATTGAGTCTCTAACAATTCTCTTTATGCTTCTATGAGTTTAACAAATCACATTGGTCTCTAACAATTCACTTTGTGATTTCCTAATAAGAAAGTTTTTCTTGGTGAGCTTGCTGAGTTTTTGGACAGGTTTCGATGGGGACTTGTGAACAGTTTTTGGACAGGTTCCAATGGGGACTTGTGAGCAGTTTTGGACAGGTTCTGGTGGGGAATTGTGAGCATATTTGGACAGGTCATAGTAGAGGATTTGTGAGCTGAGTTTTATAGTTCTATCAGATAACTTGAGGACAGAGGTGCACTGGTTCTATGAGAAGAACCTGAGGACAGATTTGGCAAGTCTTTGAGAAGGCTTGTATGCAGAGGATTGATTTGTTCAAGAGTTGGATAGATCCGATAGACAAGAGGAAGACTTGTACTAGATCGATCGAATGTGTTTGGTACAGAGTTGTTGAGCTGCTATGGACGTGATCATAGAAGGCAGAGGTCTCTTAGGCTAAGCATTGAGGATAGGAGGTCTTCGGTGGAAAGGAGTTCCACGTGCTGGCAAGAGGTAGAGGTAGTTGATCTTCTGAGGGATCATTTCCAGAGCAGAGGGGAAGGTATCTCCTTTGAGAAGAGGCTCATAAATTTTTATTATGGGAAGGTATCTCCTTTGAGCAGAGGCTCATAAATTCTGATTGCAGGAAGGTATCTCCTTTGGGCCGAGGCTCATAAACATTGTAATTGGGAAGGATTCCCAAAGAACTTTGAGATAACTTTTAGAGAAAATTTGTGTGGACGTAGCCCAGCCATTCTAGGTGAACCACGTTAAAATTGGTGTCACTTTGTGGATGATATTGTGCATTGCTTTGATATTGCTTTGGGTATATTGCTTTACTGTTTTGAAGTATAATGGAAAAAGTAAAAAGAGGTCTTATACTGTTCACCCCCCCTTCTCAGTATAAGCTTGTGTTCTTCATGGAAGGATGGACTTCAAAACATTATGGTAATATTTTGGTATAATATTGCCTTGCACATGCATTATTCCTATGATTATAGAGAAATTTTAGCAAAACGTTATTGCTTGAATATGAATTTATAGGAAGTCGTGACTCCATAGGAAAAGAAAAATATTGAACATGAAATGATTTAAAAGGGGGATATTTTGAAAAGCTATCAACAATCCATTAAATGGAAACGTAAGAGTGAAAATTAGTAGACATGGAATTCCTTGTATAAGTTCAAATTATATTTTGGAGATTTTGTTCGTTAATGATAGATATCTCAAGAGAGATATGAAGTTAATTTTCTTGAGTTTAATGCATAATTGTTTGAGAATATTACATTATTTGGTACATGCTAATGTACCCCCATGGTACCTTCATGGTACAAATATAAATATGTAATAGAGTAGGGTTTGAGTCTATAGTCTATATGAGTGGTTTATATTTCACCTTTTATGTAAGTGTATATGTAAGGAATGCAAAAGTGTCATGTAAGAGTTTAATGTTCAAGAAATGCATGTGTGTCATGTAAGTAAGAGTTCAAGTGTGTATTGAGAGAATGTGCACAAGTATCTTGTATGTAAGTATGTAAATATGTAATGTGAGTATGTGCACAAGTGTCTTGTATTAAGAGTGCATGTAGGAGAGTAAGAGTTATATAGAAGTGTGCAAGTGTCATAGATTCAAGTATGCATGTAAGAAGAGAATGAAGAGTCTAGTATATAAGAGGAAATATGAGAAGCCAAAGGTCATAGAAATTGTTAAATGGATAGCAATATTCAAGTATGTGAAGAGTTATATTACTATGTATGTATTATGGAGATAGAGCTCCATACAATGTAACACAAGAAAATACAAATAAGGAGGTGATAAATCATCGATAATAAATCATGTATACATATCTTTAAGTAATTAATATTGTAATTTTTCTTCATGCTTGTACATGAATGATATTGTCCATTTTACATTCATATTTGATATTATAAGTGAATATTATTTTATAATTAAATTGGGCTAGATATATATTTAATTGCTTACATATATTATTCTACTCTTCATTATTGATATTTTTATCTTTAATATTGTGGATTATTTATTAAGGAACCTATGATATTTTGAGATAGTAAGGCTTACAGGCCAACTATGGTATTAGAGCCACCACATAACTCTATCCATTCTTGAGAGAGTTATATTAGAATCTATCCACATTGAAAGTAGTGAACACTTGGAATCTATTTTATAAGGTCTTATTGAGTAGATATTGAGGGAACAAGGATGAGTCACCCTGATTCATATGTTAGGGCCTTTCCACTTGGTTGAAGGAAAATCAATGAATACTAGGACTCAGCTAATGTGATTAAGGGCCAACTCTTGATAAATTTGAATATTGATTAAGGGCCAAATCAGGATAAAGTTGGACAGTGGTAGAGAGAGCCAACTTAGGAGATAGTTGGATGTGAGGGAACATTAATAGTCACACTAATGTTGATATTATATTCTCTATAAAATAGGAGAATCATATGTTGTTCTAAGGTGTGACCTAAAATATTGAAAATATATTCTAGTCATTGGAGATAGATTTAGAGGTTCAAAAAATAAAGAGAATCATCATAGCTTCTTGATATAGAGAAACTTCTAAGCTTCCTGGATATAGTGATTCAAAAAAGATAAAGAATCATCGTAGCTTCTAGAGATAGAGAAGCATCATTGCTTCCTAAGCTAGAGAATAATCAAAGCTTCATGAGAATAAAGATTGCTAAGTAGTATAAGATTCCATAGGATAGATAAGAATTGTACTAAGAAGTACAAAGAGAATAGATAAATAATAGTACTAAGAAGTACAAATAAGAATCCTCCAAAGATAAAGTATATAGAGGCATAGAGAAATATTTTAGCCATTCAAAGATATAGATCAAAAAGATAAGGCTAACTTGAAATCATACATATATTTTATTCTTAGAATATTATTTAATTATATTAGAAGGCATTCAAGGATACATTAATATTATCAAGAAAGCTATCAATAATTTCTAGTAGTCTAAGAAGCTAAGGGGCATCACTACACAATATTACTCTAAATCTAAAGAGCACTATTCTGAGAGACACCAGTGAAATACTGGCTAAACATTCAAGTGCTATCTATAGTGGCACCATGGAAAGAGGATAGGTAGTAAATAACTATATTAAACACTAAGTACTAGTAGAGTAAGATCAGAAAAAAGTGCTAGTAGAAGGAATAACATGACTTCTATTCTAAATAGTCATGGCTAGGAATAAATCAAGTGTTATTCTAAGCATCAATTATAAAGAAATCCAGTTCTATTCAAAGAACCTATCATATAAATAAATCAAGTGCTATTCAAAGTTCCATTTTTAGTAGGACCTCGAGTGCATGTAGTGAACTAGATAAACAATCAAGAGTATTTTACTAATATGATAGTTGATAAGGATAGGCATGCACCAAGTGTTGTTTAGAGTGCTAATTATATAAGCTAGATGTAGCGATCTAGTTTGGTATTCATAGATTTGAACATGTAGGAACCTAGTTTCATAGCCATGAATTCATATGTGCAAGAACCTAAATACCTATCCAATAATTCAAATGTTTAAGCACCTAGATTCCTAGCCAAGAATTTGGATGTGTAGACATTTAACAACATGCATTCAAATCGAAAGAGCAAGTATTCAAACATATAGCAATGAGTACCTAAAATAAGTATTTATACATACAACATAAAGTATCCAAGTCAAGTAGTAGAGAGTGCAAGTTTTGGACAAGCACCTATGATGAGTTCTTGCACTTGAAAAGATATTTTAGGCTTGCGTGTAGAGCCATTTAAGAGCAAACATAGAATAGAGAAGCATAAGAAAAATAAATCATTAAACTTTGGAGCAATGAAGCATTTACCATAAGCTAATGATACATAAGTCTTGAGGATTGAAAATATTGAGAATAATTACAATGCCATCATAGCCAAACATCATAGAGGTCATGTCCTACATTACAAAATTGATGAGTTACTTATTTTGGTAGAAAAATAAGATTGAATTTATTTTTTGAAAATATTCGGGGGAGTAATATGGATTTTCACTTTAGAGTTTATTGTTGGAAATTTTGAGTCCATAGAGTTGTCATTGATGTCCAAGCATGAAGTTGTCATTGATGCCAAAACGTGAACCACCACTGACGCCAAAAGGCCAAAAGGAGCAATGCAAAATATTGATGAAGAAGGTGTCATAATATTCTTTTTGATATTATGTATGGCAGAAATAAAAGACTTCATTAAAACCCATGATGGCAAAATAAATGGTCTTTTATTTAAAACCAATTGGATATACCTATGGGAATTAAATAGATTATATTTAATTATAATTTCATTATATATTAATTTGTAAGTTAATTTAATTAACCTTTGGTTATTAAATTAATTATAAGTTAATTATAATAATGTTAATATTAATTAAATTATAATTACCCTAAGTTTAGGGTTGCAAGGCAATTAAATTTGTGCCAACGTTCAAGTTTAAATGTGGTAAATTATATATAAACTATATGCCTTAGTGACATTCAAATTATCCTTCGTTTAAAAAATAAAAAGAAATAAGTGTGTATTGAAGAGAATTTGTGCGAGGAAGAAGACAAGGTTCTTGTCTTAGGCACCAGTGAAAGGGGATAAGATCATCAAGGGCTAAAATCCCATATCCACCTAGGCATTGTGGCCTAGTGGTAAGTGGTGTGGAGTGACCCGCGATCGATTCGTAGTAGCGACATTTTGGTGTGTTGTATTTTAAGCATCAAAGGAAGCGATGCGTGGTTTTTAGCTTTGGTACAAAAGGGAAGGAATATAGATAATGTGGTGCTCTTTGCTCCCTAAACGAGTGCCTAGCACATGCGACAACCAATACCATGGCTAGGAAACATGGGGAGGCAGAATCAAGGGTTCGAGTCTCACCAAGGTGGAGGTAATAAATTTTTGTTATATTTGGCAATGCCTAAGGTTTGACATAAGATTATAGGGAGTTAAAAGGGATAAATTAAAGGTGTTTTATGAAGAACACAATATTATACTGAGATTGGGGGTGAACAGTATAAGAACACTTTTTACTTTTCTTTCCCAATCAATATTATGCAATGTATAGATAGCAATATCAATAGAAATAATCAAATCAATGCACAAATCACCACATACAATAGAGACACCAAAATTTACGTGGTTCACCCAATGTGGGCTACTCCATGAAGAAAATATTTCACTAAAATTTTCTCAATCAATCGCTTGGGAATTCTTTCCCTATTACAATGTTTATGGACCTATTTCCAAAGGAGATACCAATCTTCTAAATCAAGTTAGTGGATCTCTATCCATAGGAGACACCAATATCCTAACTCTACTCTGGATGGTAATCCTCTAAAATACCTCTACCTCCACTACCCTTAGCAAATTGAACTCTATCCATAGAACTCTATCCTCAACTCTATCACCTCCAAAGGTCTATCTCAAATTTGTACTAAACACAGTCCTTCGTTCTAGCATAAATCTATCCTCAATCTCTATCTCTAGTTTGGCACAAACTTATCCTCAAATTTACACCAAAATTTGTCCTTGGATCTGTACTAAATTCAGTCCTTCGGACTAGCATAACTATGTCCTCAATATCTATCCTTAAGCCTTAACTCAAATCTTGAATCAATCTCAAATCAAATCTACTAGATCTACCCCAAACCTTAACTCAAGGTTTGAACAAATTAATCAATCAAATCTGATCTCAAGTCTTCTCAAAGACTTGTCTCTAATCTACTTTGTAAGCTTCCACAAAATCTCACACCAATATGTCCACAAGTCCTCTCTAAAACTTATTCAATGTGCTCAATAATTTCTCATAAGAACTTATTCAAATTTGCTATCAATTTGTATTGTAAGGTTCCACGAAAGTTTATCCAAATCTGTCCACAAGTCTTCTCAAAGACTTGACTCAAATCTACTCAACAAGTCCACACTAGAACTTGTCCAATCTCATAGAAACATAAAGAGAATTTTTAGAGAATCAATATGCTCTATAATCATCACAATGCTCAATCACTTTCAATCGCTCTTTCATAAATATATAGAGAATTGTTAGAGACTCAATATGCTTCACATTCACCTCAATGCTCAAAAACTTTCTCAAATCAATTTAGAATATAAAATAGTTTGTTTTATGGAACTTCAACAATCACTTCACACATCCACTTAACTAGGCTCAACCAACTCTACTTAACCAATCACTCAATGAAACAATCCTTCCTTACAAACCCTAGTCCAAGTATATAAACACTTACTCAAAATGTTTTCAACAATGCTTATCAACCAATCTCACATAACAATGATACTCATGTTCAAGTTATTCACTTAATCAATGGCTTCAACAAAAATGCTTATAAAACAAGGTTTCAACAACAATTCTATATTCCAAAAAAACTTGAAGCATTAACTCAACACACTCAATAAGGAAACCCTAACCAAGTCTTTTTCACTCCAAACTTATTTTCTAGAAAACCAACCAATCAACTCAATTATGGAAGAATGTGCTCATACTTTTTTATTTATGATGAAGGAACCTCAAAAATCTACCACAACCACAAACACTTCTTTTCCAAGCTTAAAAAAGTTAGAATATACTAAACTCTCTCAAAGATACAATGCAAATATCAAAACATTCATACACCTTATTACTCCATACTGAAGAAAGCATTCATCAACATATACAAAAATCAATTGACCAATTACACCTTATGATCTCCCAATAATATTGACCACTTAGAAATAATGTCAACAATATCACCTTCAAATAAGAAATCCTCTCAAATTAATCAACCTTCAATTCACCCTTTTGATAAATCAAGAATGTCAAAATAAATTTATTTAAAATAAATTTTAACCCCTTATATCTCCTTTTAATAAAAAATTAATAATTAAATTAAGCCCATTTTCATAACCTCTTATAGCTCCCTAACCTTATGCTTATACCTTAGGCTTAATAAAATTAAAACAAAAATTATTTACCTCCGCCTTAGGTGAGACTCAAACCCTTGACGTTGCCTCCTCATGCATCCTAGTCGTGGCCTCGATTGTCGTGAGTGCTAGGTGCTCATTTGAAACCAAAGGAGCACTATGTGATCTGTACTCCCTTTTTTTGTGCCAAGTCAAAAAAACATGCAAGCTTCAACACTACCAAAACACTTTCACCGGGATTCAAACACGGGTATCTCTCTTTGCCCAAGTACCTTAGCTCTCAGCAACTTGCCACTAGGCTACGATGACTAGTTGGATGGAGGTTCACCACCCTCGTTGGCTTTACCCTATTCATTGGCACCCAAACCAACTATCGTCTTCTTCCTTCCTGTGGTCTTCGACTCATGAATTGCTTGCTTGATTATTCTCCGATTCGAATGATGCCTTGGTAAATGCCATTAAGGCATATATTTATACACATGCCTCCCTTCTCATTGACGTTGATGCAATTTGATTTTTGCAACCCTAACCTTAGGGTATTTAATATTTAATTAATAATAACATTATTATTATTAATTTATATATAACTTAATAACCATAGGTTAATTAAATTAAAATATAAATTAATATAATGAAATTATAAATTAAATATAATTCATCTAACCAATTGGTTTTAAATAAAAACCATTTATTTTGCCATCATGGGTTTTAATAAAAACCATTTATTTTTGCCATGCATAATATTACAAGGAATATTATGATGTCTTTTCCATTGCTCCTTTTGACCTTCCAACGTCAGTGGTGGTTCACTTCTTGGCATCAATGACAACTTCATGCCTTGACATCACTCAACAATGACAACTTCATATCTTGACATCAATGACAACTCTTATGGACTCAAAATGTCCAACATTTTATTTGGTCATTATTTTGAGTAATTGGAGAAATAAGTGGATTTTAAGAGGACTTCTTGCCATTGAGTTATTTTGATTGTTGGATATTATTTTAACTAGGAGATTATAAGGTGTATTTGGTCAATTATTTTTGTATATGTTGATGGATGCTTTATTTAATATGGAGTGACAATATGTATGTATGTTTTGATGTTTGCATTGTACCTTTGATAGAGTTTATATTATAGATTATTTGAGCTTAGCAAAGAAGTGTTTATGGTTGTGGCAAATTTTTGAGGTTCCTTCATCATCAAGAAAAAGCTATGGGTACATTCTTCCATAGTTGAGTTGATTGATTGTTTTCTGAAAAACATGTTTGGAGTGAAAAGGATTTAATTTTATTTACCTATTGAGTTGTTGAGCTTGATGCATTTTCGTTAAGCACATAATTAAATATCAAATATCTTATCAATCCAGGGTGGTGTCCAACGCTGTCTACGATAGAATGCTAGGGCAGAGTACAATTCAGACATTCAAATTTCAAACATTTATTGGGTGAGACAAATTTGGTTTAGCCTTTTGGTGTCACACTAAACCTAATTTGTAGAATGGAAACTTGTAGGAACTAAAAACTAATTCTAAGTTACAGAAATTGAAATCTAACTACAATTGTAGGAATTGGAATTGCTAAATTGAAAGTCTAATCTACTTTTACAGAATTAAAATAACAAAATTTAAATTACTGAATTTAAATGTTGCTGAAATGAAATCCTAAGTTACATTTGTAGAATTGAAACCTAGTTACTCTTGCATAATTGAAATTATGCTTGTAAATGAAACTTATGCTAAAAACACCTGTCAATGTCTTACCACAAAAGGTCGTCAAGCTTCTACTATAGGAATTGACAACAAATTGAAATATGTTGAAAATGGAAAGTTGCTAAAATAGAAAAGTAAGGAAAACATGGAAAGCAAAGGAAAAATGCTTAATATAATTTGTTATCTGACACACACAAATTTTGTACACAAACATAATAGAAAACATAAAGAACATTATACAAACTTAAAACAAGAAAAGTAAACTTGACAAGTAATTTGTTAATTTTGCTGCAGCAAAATTACAGATTAAAACCTGCCATAAAATCCTCTTTCTAGATCTTAAAGTGGGCCCATACTTACTGATCTAGAAGGAGGTGAAAATTACTCCTTAACTAATTAACATTTAGAACAAAAAATGATAAAATAACTACACTTTTATTAATGACAAAACATGCTGAAAACTGTTACAAAAAATTACTGTACAGTCCTAATTACTGCTATGAAAACTCTCCTCTATTATAATTTCTAACTGTATCAACCAAGGAGGGAGCTGTGTTATTTATATAAATATTTACAACATATCCCATGCTCAAATCAACCTATGTGCTACTTTACAATGATTTGCCAATAATTTTAGATTTGAAATAAATGCAAATCTGGACAGTTTGTGTTGCAGTAGTAGTCATTGGCCCTTAGAAATCATCTTCAGTGGTGGAAGTACGTGGGAGGAGTCTAGAAATATCTCACACATATTTATCCACTTCAGAATATACCATTTCTATATTGCAAGCAACTTCCTATTATGTTGTAGTTATTTCTGGGTTTATCCTAGAAGAGGATCAATTGATCTTTTTCCATGAATGGTGGCTTTGGATGGCAAGGATGACAGAGACAGATGGGGTATATTTTCCCTTAACCTTCTCAACCTTATTTCCCTTTTTCCACCATAAAAAAATAGTAAAAAACCACTTTATGTTCTCAATTCGGAGCTAAGTGGCTCAATCTGAAGAGACTATATTTCTCAATCCGAAGAGATTGTATTTCTCAATTCGAAGATATCTGTTCAATCCGAAGATCTTTGAAATGACCAACTTTGTGCTCTTAAAGTGATTTTATCTGCATTTCTCAGGTGTATTAGCCCTCATGATCAGATTGCAATAGCCTTCATTCCTCTCCATGTGTGAATTTCATGCCTTGCCATTCATTGGTAGCTTGCTAGAATTTACATGGTAAATTACTGCATTTTTTAGCTCTACTACACAGTTGTAAAATATTGGCATTTCTTGCAAATTCAAAAAAATTAGAACATGGAAAATTATTCAAATATCAACATGAAGGAGTACATCAAGTTGTTACTGAATTTATACACTTCATTCACCAAGTAACCATGTTGAAATAGTGCAACAGTGCTGCACAATTGTCCTTGCTCTGTTATACCATGTTGTTACCTATGTAGACCATATGGGAATGCTTCTAAATAGGTAAGATTTCTTCTGTAGTCCTTTTGAACTCATTCCATTCATATCCACATGCTTTGCTTGACAACTTCAAGGTGTTCCTATAAAGTGACAGCTTGCTGATTTTTATATGGCTATTTTTTTTAGATTTTCAGATTTATGATAGTCCTAAAATTTTGGCTTCAATGTGGATTTGAAACAAGTTGAAGGGTAGGAAAACATTCATAAACCATTGTGAAGTTAATGGATATCAGCATACCACATTTTACTGTTTGAAATGCATATTTTTATTTGCTACTTAATCAAGCAAAAACAGTCACAAAATACTGAAAATAGTCAAAAACAGAGATATAATGCTCCTAACATAAAATCATGCAAACACTTAACAAATATATATTCTAATCAACTATTTGGAATTTAACTTAATAATATGACAATTTTTCTATGTCAAACATGGCGTAAAAATGAGGCATTTTCAGGCCTCATCAGAGCTTTATGTGAGATTGGTTTATAAGCATTGTTGTTGAAGTAATTGATTAAGTGAGGAACTTGAACTAGGGTTTGCAAAGAACATTATTATCATTGTTATGTGAGATTTATTGATAAGCATTGTTGGAAATATTTTGAGTAAATGTTCATATGCTTGGACTAGGGTTTGTGAGCAAGGATTATTTCATTGAGTGATTGGTTGAGTTGGTTAAGCCTAGTCAAGTGGATGTGTGAGTTGATTGTTCAAGTTCTATGAAATAAATTGTTATATATTCTAAATTGATTTGAGAAATATGTTGAGTATTTATGAGTGTAAAATATATTAAGTCCCTAACAATTCTCTATATATTTCTAAGAGAGTGATTGAAAGTAATTGAGCATTATGATGAGTGTAGAGCATATTGAGTCTCTAACAATTCTCTTTATGTTTCTATGAGATTGGACAAGTTCTAGTGTGGACTTATTGAGCAAATTTTGAGGTAAGTCTTTGAGAAGACTTGTGTACAAATTTGGGTAAGCATTTGTGGAAGCTTACAATACAAATTGAAATCATATTTGGATAAGTTCTTATGAGAACTTATTAATAAGATTGGAAAATTTCTAAAGAGGACTTGAGGATAGATTTGGTATGAGATTTTGTGGAAGCTTACAAGGCAAAATTGAGATAAGTCTTTGTGAAGGCTTGTGAGCAGAGTTGATTGATTTGTTCAA
Source organism: Wollemia nobilis (assembly GCA_028583015.1). Classification (NCBI taxonomy): domain Eukaryota; kingdom Viridiplantae; phylum Streptophyta; class Pinopsida; order Araucariales; family Araucariaceae; genus Wollemia; species Wollemia nobilis. Next base: position 1,998,679 of record JAQPPZ010017244.1, read on the forward strand.
ACCTTGAGTTAAGGTTTGAGGAAGATCTAGTAAAGTTGATTTGAGATTAATTCAATATTTGAGTTAAGGCTTGATGATAGATTTGTGCTAGATCAAAGTCCTATGTTTAGTATAGATTCGAGGGTAGACTTTGGTATAGATTTGAGGATATGTTTGTGCTAGACCAGAGATATATATTGAGGATAGATTTGTGCTAGACCAAAGTACTGTGTTTAGTATATATTTGAGATAGAGCTTTTGGAGGTGACAGAGTTAGGGATAAAGATCTCCAACCAGAGTAGGGAGGACAAGTGTCTTCTATGGATAGATTTCCATTTGCTAAGGTTAGTGGAGGTAGAGGTCTTCTAGAGGATCACTAGATATAGTAAAATTAGGATATTGGTTTCTCCTATGGATAGAGATCTATGAGCTTTGATTAGGATATTGGTGTCTCCTTTGGATAGAGATCCATAAATATTGTAGAGAAAGGATTCCCAAAATATATATTTTTTTAAATAATTTATAAGGAATATTTTCTCCGTGGAGTAGCCCACATTGGATGAACCACATTAAATCATGTATATCATGTGTGTGATGCTTTGTGTGATGTTTACTACTTTAATATTGATGATGTTATCATTTGTATTAAAAAGTAAAAAGTTATATCTTATATTGTTCACCCTCCCCTCTCAGTATAAGCACATGTTCTTCAATTGGTATTAGAGTGGGTCTCTTCGTGAAAATACTAATAGCTTAGAGAAGGATCCATCAGTAATACATGACTTCATAAAATGAAGAGGATATTATGTTTGACATAAAATAGTAATTCTTTGTTGCTCTTATAAATTTGGAAAGAATTAGAGAGAATAATTCAAGCTTGAAGGAATAAATTCAAGAGGATGAAGAAGCAAGGATGGAACTTCTACAAATTCTCACAGAACTCAAGATAAGGGTGGAAGAAGGAAATAAAATTGAGAAGGATATGACAGATTTGTTAAGAGCAAGAGAAATATAATGTGAAATATTGGAAGTAAAAATTGTTTATCTAAGGAATGAAGTTGAAAGGACCAATGTACTACAAGATATAGAGGATAAGAAATCACAAAGAGAGTCAAGTATTCAAAAATCAAAAACTTCAAACAAGGATAAGCAAGTAAAGGATATCAAAAATTAAGAAAGCAAATAAAAACCTTGGATGAGAGTTAATCACAAGAGGAAGAATACTTCACCACAATCTCAAAGGCATCCAAAAAAGTTATATAATTTCTTCCATGGTCATTGCTTTTCTTATAATAAATATGGTCATAGAGTTGTACACTATATTAATCATGCAAGAAACATTGTCAATAGAAACTTCAATTATTTTGCACCTCTTATAGATGATGATATTATATGTTACAAATGCAATAATTCTTGTCACAAGGCTAGATGGTGTAAAATGATACTTCCTGAGTCTAGAAAAACAATTTCAACAACTAGGAAATATGAAAGAAAAAATGTTAATGCTAGATCAATGTTAGTTCAAACAACCCTTCATGCTCAGGATAAAGAAGAAAAATGGTATATTGATAATGTTTTATCTAGTCACATGACAGGAGACAAAGAAAATTTCATTGTACTAAAAGAAACCAATAGAGGAGCAGTAAGTTTTGATGATAATGGATCAGCAAGGATTGGTGGAAGAGGAACTCTAAGTTTAGATAATGTGAAAACAAAAATAGAAAATGTGTTGTATGTTAAAGGGTTAAAACATAATCTTCTAAGTATAAGTAAAATTTTTGATCAAGGGTATATGGTTACTTTCCACCTAGATAGATGTGAGATAAGAAAATTGGAAACGGGAAAAGTCATTACCAATGCAAGAAGAACCCCAAACAATTTATACATGCTCAGTGAGATCAAAGGAGAAAAGTGTTTTCTATCACAATAATATGAGATTTGGTTGTGGCATAGAATATTGGGTCACTTGAATTTTTACAACATAGTCAACATAAGTAATAAATAGGTGATCAAAGATTTACCCAAAATAAGAAGACCTCAAAGCACAATTTGTGCACCCTGTCAACATGGAAAGTAAATTAGGACAACATTTAAACAAAAAGGATATATGTCATCTCAGCCATTAATTCTAATACATACTAATCTATGTGGTACTACCTAAACACAAATTATTTAGAGTGAGAGCTACTTTATATTGTTTATAGACGATTATTCCAGAATGGTTTGGGTAGCTTTCCTAAAAGAGAAGTCAGAGGCCTTTGAAAAATTCAAAGCATTTAAGGAACTGGATGAAAATAAAATTGGCAAAATGATTAAATATCTGATATATGACAGAGGAGAAGAATTTACCTCAAATGAATTTGTATATTTTTGTGAAGAACATGGGATCAAGAGAGAATACTCAGCAGAAAGAACTCCTCAACAAAATGGGGTAGTTGAAAGGAGAAATAGGACTATTCAGAATATGGCTAGAGATATGTTAAATGAGTCTAAGATCTTAGATGGATTTTGAAGAGAAGCAGTAAACACAATAGTATACATAATCACTAGGTCTCAAATGAGGGTAAACCATCATAAGACTCCATATGAGCTTTGGAAAGGAAGACCGACCACTGTAAAACACTTCAATATTTTTTAAAGTAATTGTTACATAATATGAGAAGATCAAAACTTAGGTAAGTTTTATCTAATATGTGATGATGGAATTTTTCTTGGTTATTCCGTAAGGATTAAAGCCTACAGATGATTCAATAAGAGAACACGTACCATTATAGAAAGTATAAATATAACAATTGATGAGAAGATAGATTCAAGAGAACCAATTCAGCAAATTGTGTATCAGGAAGATGGGAGTTGTCAAGAGGAGTTTCGTAAGGAATCAAATGAAGAAGAAGAAGAAACACAAATACTCCTTCCTAAAACTCCATATAGATATGTATAAAAGCATCATACAAAATATCAAATCATTGGGAATCCATATAAAATATAGACAAGGATAAGGATAATAACACCATATCAACAAGCAAAATTTTCTTTGCTATCTAATATTGAGCAAAAATACTTCACTCAGGCAAGTGAGGATAAGTTTTGTATTAAGGCAATGGATGAGGAATTAGATCAGATAAAGAAGAGCAAGACTTGGGAATTTTTTCCATGATCAAAGGACAAAAATGTGATTGGCACAAAATGGGTATTTAGAAATAATTTAAATGAATATGGATAGGTGGTTAGGAATAAAGTAAGGTTAGTGTGCAAAGGTTATGCATAGGTAGAGGGAATTGAATTTGATGAGACATTTGCTCCAGTTTCATAACTTGAAGCCATAAGAATGTTTTTATCCTTCTCAAGTTTCAAAAACTTCAAGATATATCAGATGGATGTTAATTCAAAATTTCTAAATGGTGTTCTATTAGAATTTTATATTAAACAGCTAGAGGAATTCATATTAGAAGATAAGCCAAATCATCTATGTAGATTAAAAAAGGCACTATATGGTCTTGTTGGTCATGAATCTACCACAAGAAAGGATTTTCTATATCTATGTGCCCTAGACCCGGCCAACATTGAAATGTCAAGAGAAAGAAATGTCTCCCGGACCAATCTCCAGAGAGGGCTAGTTCCCACACTAATCTAAACTGGTTTCAAGACTAGAGATACAGGAAAGAAATGGGAAAATGCAGAAAGAAATGGGAAATAAACTGAAAGGGATGTAAATATAGCCGAAGCTGATCATTAATGGGGAGAATAATCTTGAACAGCAATAACCTCAACTAGATCCTAAAGCTCAGCAGCAACTGACTCTTAGAACACAGAAATTAGATCATGCATTAGCCATGAGTTTGCTTCCAAATAAACTTCAAACATTCAAATGCCAATACAACCAAATTCAAGACAAAAAAATTCAACTGATATTACACTGGACTACACAAAAGTAAATCACATAGAAAGCCAAACATACACAACAAATTAGATCACCAACTCTAGAAGACACTAAGAATGGAAGCAATTGCATTTAGGATTTCTATTTCAATTTTTGCAACAAGATCCTCCTCCTCTTGCTTGAGTTTTACATTGGTATTTATAGAGGTCCATCCTCTTCCTTTCATATTATAGCATTTAATACAGGAAGCATATTTTGAAGAACAATCCCCTTAATCTACATCGGAGAAATGACAGTCCCTGCTTTTAATGAATTACAACTAAAAATGAAATAGAAACGAGGACCCATATCTCTTCATCAAACGACCGTTATCAAGGGAAGCTAAAATCTGTAAGAGATCATGAACAGGCGCTTTGAATATTGGAGGCATCTTTAATTCTGGTGACATCGAAAACTGCTTCAGGTTCTTCCATCTCGCACACCTCGGTAATCAGCACCATTTAATCTTGGAACCGCTTCTTTGACCACGATCTGAAAACCTTTGGAGAGCCTTTAATTTATCCTTATCTCCTCTGCACGTTCTCCTATGCAATCTTGAAGAAAAATGCAACAAAATTGTATCGGGCCTTTTGTCATTGATTCTGTCACAAAAATGAGACAGGTCATGAAAATGCGACATGTCGCGATATCGCGACATGTTTCTCTTGTGTTGTCTTTGCCTCCTTCTTATCCGCAAAAACACGACAGGTCACGAAAATGCGACATGTCACGAAATCGTGACACTTTCTCACTATCTTGTACGGTTCAGCTTTCAACCCGTGAAAATGCAACAAGTCGCAAAAATGCGACATGTCACGATATCGCGATGTTTTTTTCATTTGGTTGTTTCATCTCAAATATGTCACGAAATCTCGACAGGTTTCTGTGTTCTCCTTATTTTTGCCTTCCACCTCGCGAAAACGGAACATGTCGCAAAATCGTGACAATTCATACAATCTGGTCGCCTCCTTGCTTTCCCCTTGCGAAAATGTGACATGTCGCGAAATCATGACAATTCTCTGCTCTTTGCCCTTCCTGTCAAATATGTCATGAAATCGTGACATTTTCTTGCCTTCTTCATCATTATCGCTTCATGTCGCGATATCGCGACGTTTTCCTCTTGCTTGGTCTCGTCCTTAAAAATGTCACGATATCGTGACGTTTTTCTCCATTTTCTCCCTCTTTGCTTTTCTGTCGCGATATCGCGATGAGTTTCATTGACGTTACCCTTTGCTCAATTATTTCATGATTTCATGACATTTTCTATCACTCTGCTCCATGGCCACCGTAAGTCACAATTTTGCAACATGTCGCAATATCACGACATTCTACTCCCTTGCTGTCGTTGACTGTTTTGACCGTGATTTTGGAACACTTCGTGATATCGCGACATTCTCTAACTTTGGCTTCTCTCTCCTCTAAAAACCTGCGATAGCACGACATGTCGCGATATCACGACAATTTTGAACCCATGCTCTCCATGCTGCTTTTGGTCGCGATATCACGACAGTTTTCAGACTTAGCTGTTTTGGCACAAAACTCGTAGAGAAACACAGAGGAGTGAGAACTTCAATAGTTTATGCATGAATAAGCAACAATCAAAACAATGTGGCAAAAATGCCAACAGCTCTAAAGCAAGATCCGAGAGCATGGTACTCAATATTGGATAAGTATCTTTAGAAACAAGGATTCATAAAAGGAATAACAAACAACAATTTATACATTAAAAATGAAGGGAATGATCTACTAATTGTGGTTTTTTATTTTGATGACATCATTTTTGGAGGAAAGAATGATAATATGTGTAAAGAATTTTCTAAGAACATGCAAAATGAATTTGATATGTCTATGCTTGGTGAGTTGTCCTTCTTTCTTGGGATTCAAATTTCACAATAAAAAAATGAGTATTTCTCTCACAAACCAAATATATAAAAGAGATGCTAAAGAAATTTAGGCTAGAAGATTGCAAATTGGTAAGCACCCCCATGGTCACATGATGCAAGTTAAGTAAGGATGATGAATCACTAGAGGTATATCAGAGACTATAGAGATCCATGATTGACAACTTGTTGTATGTTACAGCAGCTACAAGACTAGACATAGTGCAGTCAATGGGACTAGTGGCAAGGTTTGAGGCAACATCTAAGGAAGCACATGTGGCAGCAGTAAACATAATTCTCAGGTATCTAAAAGGAACTATGGATTTTGGGCTCTGGTATCCCAAAAGTGGCATTTTCAAACTTACAACATGTACAGATGTAGATTGGGCTGGCAGTATTGATGACAAAAAAAGCACAAGTGGAGGAGCATTCTTCCTTGGAGATTGTTTAGTCTCTTGGCTAAGTAAGAAGTAGGTTTCAGTATCCTTATCTATAGCAGAAGCTAAATATATTGTAGCAGTAGCCAGTTGTACATAGGTATTATGGATGAAGTGAACTCTAGAAGACTTCTAGATAAAACTTGATCATCCTATTACCATATTATGTGATAATACAAGTACTATAAGTATCTCAAATAATCCAATGATGCACTCTAGGACAAAGCACATTTCTATCAAGTATCATTTTTTGAGAGAATAAGTGACAGATAAATAGTTCAGGTTGGAATATGTTATTACAAAGGAACAAATAGCAGATATTTTTACCAAGCCACTTTGAAAGGAGACATTTGAGTATCTTTGAGAAAAAATAGGAGTAATAATCCCACCCTAGAATTAACCACCTCAAGAGGATGTGGGGAAAGGGTTAAGCTAAGAAACTCATTCTTAGACCCAAGCCCCAAATGTGACCCTTTGCCATTGATTTCAAAGGGAGAGATATTTGAGTAAGGGGGGGAGATCTAGTATTTGAGTAAAGAGGATATATCTGAAGAGAGCATTGAGATAAGGGGAGCAATGTCCAAGCGGGGGCATAACAAAGATAAGGTTAAGTTTTTGGTAAAAATAATTTGGGTTGCCATCAATGACAAAGGGGGAGATTGTTGGACATTTTGAGTCCATAGAGTTGTCATTGATTTCCAGGCATGAAGTTGTCATTAATGCCAAAAAGTGAACCACCACTAACGCCAGAAGGCCAAAAGGAGCAATGCAAAAGATTGATGAAGAAGGTGTCATAATATTATTTTTGATATTATGTATGGTAGAAATAAAGGTTTTTATTAAAACCCATGATGGCAAAATAAATAGTCTTTTATTTAAAACCAATTGGATAGACCTATGGAAATTAAATAAATTATATTTAATTATAATTTCATTATATATTAATTGTAATTTAATTTAATTAACCTAGGGTTATTAGATTAATTATAAGTTAATTATAATAATGTTATTATTAATTAAATTATAATTACCCTAAGGCTAGGGTTTCAAGGCAATTAAATTTGTGTTGACATTCAATTTTAAAGGTGGCAAATGATATATAAACTATATGCCTTAGTGGCATTCAAATTATCCTTCTTTTGAACATGAAAAAGATGCAAGTGTGTGTTGAAGAGAATTCGTGCGAGGAAGAAGACAAGGTTATTATCTTAGGCACCAATAAAAGGGGATAAGATCATCAAAGGCTAAAATCCCATATCCATCTAGGCAATGTGGCCTAGTGGCAAGTGTTCAAGGGCTAAGGTGTTTGGGCACAGAGTGATCCATGATCTATTTGTGGTAGCAGCACTTTGGTGTGTTGTGTTTGAAGCGTCAAAGGAAGTGACATGTGGTTTTTTGGCTTAGGCACAAAAGGGGAGAAATATAGAGCACGTGGTACTCTTTGCTCCCTAAATGAGCACCTAGTACACGTGACATCCAAGACCATGGCTAGGAAGCACATGGAGGCGGTGTCAAGGGTTGGAGTCTCACCAAGAAAAGGTAATAAATTTTTGTTATATTTTATAATGCCTAAGGTTTGACATAAGATTATAGGGAGTTAAAAGGGTTAAATAAAAGGTATTTTATTTGGTCATCATTTTGAATAATTGGAGAAATACGTGGATTAAATTATTGGTTATATTTTGAGAGGACTTCTTGCCATTGATTTATTTTGATTGTTGGATATTATTTTAACTGAGAGATTATAAGGTGTATTTGGTCAATTATTTTTGTATAAGTTTATGGATTCTTTCTTTAAGATGGAGTGACAATGTATATGTATGTTTTGATATTTGCATTGTACCTTTGAGAGAGTTTATCATCTTATAACTTCTTTGAGCTTGACAAAGAAGTGTTTGTGGTTGTGGCAGGTTTTTGAGGTTCCTTCATCATCAACAAAAAGGTATGGGCACATTCTTCCAAAGTTGAGTTGATTGATTTTTTTCTAGAAAACATGTTTTGAGTGAAAAATATTTAATTTGATTTCCATATTAAGTTGTTGAGCTTTATGTGAGATTGGTTAATGATCACTGTTGTTGAAGTAATTGATTGAGTGAGGAACTTGAACTAGGATTTGCAAATAATATAAGTATCATTGTTATGTGATATTGATTGATAAGCATTGTTGGAAACATTTTGAGTAAATGTTCATATGCTTGGACTAGGGTTTGTGAGCAAAGATTATTTTATTGAGTGATTTCTTGAGTTGGTTAAGCCTATTCAAGTGGATGTGTGAGTTGATTGTTCATGTTCTAAGAAAAAAAATGTTCTATATTCTAAATTGAATTGAGAAAGAGATTGAGTATTCATGAGATGAAATATATTGATTCTCTAAAAATTCTCTATATGTTTCTAAGAGGGTGATTGAAAGTAATTAAGCATTGTGATGAATGTAGAACATATTGAGTCTCTAAAAATTCTCTTTATGTTTCTATGATATTGGACAAGTTCTAGTGTTGACTTGTTGAGTAGATTTTGATGCAAGTCTTTGAGAAGACTTGTGGACAGATTTGGGTAAGCGTTTTTGGAAGCTTACAATACAGATTGAAAGTAGATATAGATAAGTTATTGTCAGGTCTTATCGAGAAAATTGTACAAGTTATAGATAGGACTTGAGGACATATTTGGTGTGATATTTTATGGAAGCTTACAAGGCATATTTGAGATAAGTCTTTGTGAAGGCTTGTCAGCATAGTTGATTGATTTGTTCAAACCTTGAGTTAATATTTGGCGCAAATTTAGTAGAGTTGATTTGATATTGATTCAAGCTTTGAGTTAAGGCTTGAGGACAGATATTGAGGACATATTTGTGCTAGATCGAAGGACTGTGTTTAGTACAAATTTGAGGACAAATTTTGGTGCAAATTTGAGGACAGGTTTATGCCAGACCAGAGACAGAGATTGAGGACAGATTTGTGCTAGAATTAAGGACTATGTTTATATTTAAGAGAGAGCTTTTGGAGGTGACAAATTTGAGGATAGAGGTCTCCAACCAGAGCAGGGAGGACAGGTGTCTTCTATGTATAGAGTTCCATTGCTAAGGGTAGTGGAGGTAGAGGTCTTCTAGAGGATCACTAGTGAGAGCAGAGTTAGGAGATTGGTCTCTCCTATGGATAGATATCCATGAAATTTGATTAGGATATTGGTGTCTCCTTTAGAAAAATATCGATAAACATTGTAGGAAAAGGATTACCGAGAGAATTTATTTGAGAAAATTTTATAAGGAATATTTTCTCCATGGAGTAGCCCAAATTGGGTGAGCCATGTTATATCATGTCTCTAATGTGTGTGATGCTTTGTGCGATGTTTACTACTTTAATACTACTGATGTTATCATTTGGATTAAAAATTAAAAATTTATATCTTATACTGTTCACCCCCCCTCTCATTATAAACACATGTTCTTCATTTATTAATTCATGCACGTTAATTATTTTACAAAATTGTTTTTTTGAAAAATTAAATTTAAAACATTAATATTATAGAGTGATAAAAACTAATACTTAAGCTTAATAATTTCTTTTAAATCTTTGAATATTTGAAAGTTCGAAGATTTAACATTTAAGTAATTTTTAGTTTTTTGAGGTATTGAATATTTAAATATTATTTGATTTGTGGAGTTAAAAGGATTTGAGTTTTTTATGTTTTCGAATATTTTTAACGTTTTTAAAGAGTTTGAAGAGTTTATATCTATTTGAAGGTTTTTAAAGGCTTTTAAATTTTGATTTTTGATATTTTAAATTTGCAAATTAAATTCAAGGAGTTGAAAGAATTTATACATCAAAGGTTTAGAAATTATTAAATTTAAAATTTTCTTATTTTGAGTTATTAATTTAGGATATATAAGGTTTACTACTATGAAAGAAATTGAATTGCAAAATTCGATTATTATGGAAGAAAATAAGGAGTTCATAATCAAAAATAAAATATTAGAAGTTAAAAAAATCAAGCACTAGTAGTTTGATTGAAAAATCTAAGGGCAAGCTAGACATGGTAATACAATTCATCTATAGAGAAGCTATGAATGAAAGCTTTGAAATATTTGAATATTATTTACATTCAAAGCTTGTTGAATCAATTGATAATTCAAAGGATGATATTATAATACCTATTTATATAGGTAGTATAATGTATATGGCATTGCTCTCACTTGAACTTCATAAAGATGAAAATCGAAAGCAAAAAGAGTTAATTGAAACTCTAAAAAGGAAAGTAGATATTGATACAAGTGAATCAATTGAATCATCTCTAAAAATAATGTTTCATTCTTCATGCAATATTGACATTCCAAGTTCATATAATTCAAGAAATTATTATGATGCTCTAAGTAAATGTTCAAAATATATATGACACTATCAATATTATAAGAAATTGGATCAAATTAAGCATTGATATAGAGGTTAAAGATAAAGAAAAAATTTAAGCTATTCATGAACACGAATCAGAAGTATATGAGCTTGAAATCAAAGAAGAAGCTCAAGCAGTTCATGAACTAGTTAAAAAATATACAAAGTTTGAAGAACCAAAGAATAAAAATGAAGATGAACCTGATGGCTCTCAAGCAGGATATCATGATCAATGCAAGTTCACATGAATATTGAAGATGAAAATGGATGCTAAAGACTGTAATGCAATGCAGGGGGTGTTGGAGAATGTTGCATTATTTGGTATATGCTAATGTGCCCCCATAGTACCTTCATGGTATAAATATAAATATTCAATATATTAGGGTTTTATTCTATAGTTTAGATGAGTGATTTATATTCTTCTTTTTATTTAAGTGTCAATGTGTAAGAAATGCACAAGTTAAGAAATGCACAAGTTTCATGTAAGAGTGCAATGTGTAGGAAATTTACAAGTGTCATGTAAGTAAGAGTGCAAGTGTGTATTGAGATATTATACACAAGTGTCTTGTATGTAAGTGTGCAAATATGTAATGTGAGGATGTGCACAAGTATCTTGTATTAGGAGTGCATGTAGGAGAGTAATATTCACGTAGAAGTGTGCAAGTATCATAGATTCAAGTATGCATGTAAAAAGACAATGAAGAGTCTAGTATACAAGTGGCAATATGATAAGCCAAAGGTCATGGGATTTTTCATATGGAGAACAATAGTCAACTACGTTAAGAGTCACATTACTATGTTTATCTAATGGAGATAAAGATCCATACAATATAACACAAGAAAATACAAACAAGGAGGTGAAATAACATTAATAATAAAGCTTGTATAAAAAAATTTGATCAATTAATATTGTAAGTATTCTTCATGCTTGTACATGAATTATATTGGCCATTTTACATTCATATTTGATATTATAAGTGAAATTTATTTTGTTATTATATTGTCTTTGATATATATTTAACTACTCACATATATTATTCTACTCTTCATTATTGATATTTTGACCTTTAATATTGTGGCTTATTCTACTATTTTTTGGGTGCATATTTATAATTTTTTTTCAAAATGTTTTTATAACATCTAAAAATTGTCTATTCGTATGTTGACATAAATGGTAATTGATTTTTTATGTTTTCTCTACTTCTAATTATCCTTCATATTTGGAAGAAATTACATTTTGCTAATATTACATAAATTATTTGATATATTGAAAATTGGAACTTAAAGCATCAAGGGGGAAATGTTGGGAATAGTAATGTTTAATGTAGGAAAAAATCAATTCTAAAGTTATAAAAGTAAAACAAATAAGTGTAAAAAATAGAAAATAATAACTTGAAAAAGTTATTATTAGTTTTATTTTGATTATGTATATTGGTGTGTCCAACAATTGAGTTTAATTCATCCATACTTACTTGGGTGAATCATTGAAAATGTGTATTATCCATAGTTGGATTAAATTGTATGGAATGGAGTGAGATGATTGAAAAATCTATGTGATGTAATGAATAATGTTGTATAGAGAATAATGGCAACAAATCTATCACAATGGTTATTAATTCAATAAATAGTTGTGCTCTATAGTTTCATCTAAATTAAGTATATAAATTATTTTGTAAAATACCTTATATATTGTGTATTCCAAAAATTTTACTTATACAATTACAAAAAAATTTCGTGCTTCCACAAGTATGAAAACAAAGTAATCATTCATGACAAATGATATCAAAATATATCATCCTTACACATATATGTTGTTACCTTATTTTTCTTCTTCATCCTCATATATGCTTCAAAACCCTCTTCTATATTTAGGCTCTTATGGGTTGATCTTCTACCTTCTTCTCAGGCATCTTTGTCATCATTACCATTAGCCTTCGATGGGATGGTTTCCTTTTGGATAGTCTCAGGGAATAAATGGACAATATGTTCATGCTAGCTTCATAGTATACTTTTTGGATCTAGGTTAAATCCCCTATATCTATTTCTATTCCAGTTGGTAGTGGGTGATTATGATCCATTCCAACAAAATTCTAGGATAAATGACTAAAGCTCCCATCATTGTATCTCAAGATAATCCTAGATAGAATCCCAATAAATTTCTTAATCTCTCAAAAATTAGTTCATACTAATATTTCATTGGTATATCATATATTCAAACCCAAAAAACCATTACATTTTGTTCCATTCATGGATAAAATCCTAGATTCTAGGGCTGTAAAAAAATACTTGTTGCTCCATAGCTTCTCTACTTTGATTCAAAATCTTTGTCTCTATCTACTCTTGAAAAAAGTATTACTATATAGTATCCATTACTAATGGGGAATATTGAAATATCACCTAAAGGCTCCTAATTATTTCAAATCTTAGAGGTCATAAACCCTATTATGCTCTCATGTCAATATATTTACAAATAAAATTATGGTTTATCTTGTACGAATTATTTTCATCCACCAATATTTGTTCAATGACAAGCTTGATATGGTGGGTAGTCTAGGGAATACAACCATTAACACTATATTAGACATCTTTATCCTTTTGCTTCTTGGTTGTGGTAGCAAAGAAGATAGATTTTAAAGCATCATCTCTAAGATATTCATGTTTAGATTCTTATATCTCCCTCACTATGTCTACAAAGCACTTATTGAGGGAATGGGGTAGAGTGAGGGCCCCATAAGAGCCCTCACATGACACCACGGGTGGGTAGAGAGCAATTTTCAACCATAATCAAAGTGTTGCAAGGAAACCCTAGTAAATCATTTTCAAGAATTTTGAAAAAAATCTTTTAATTTAGTATTTCTCTTAATTTTTTATTTTTCACTTCAAATTCTATCTCTTTTCTTAATTTATTTCCCTTTCAATTATTTTCCTTCAAATATAAAACTTTCAAATTTTCTCTTTCCATCAAATTTATTGTCACTTTAAAGAATCAATTTATTTTCTCAAGCTTTACTATATTCTTTCCTTCACTTTATAAATGAATCTTTAATATTTTCTTTCTTAATAAATAAAATATGTTTAGTATATTTCTTCCTTCACCTTATAAAGTGCTCTTTTAAATAATCAATCACTATTGTTCAAAAATTATTTTTAGGTAAATAAAAATCATGTACCATAGGTAGTGATTTCCCTCCAATTATCCAAACTACTTTCCTCTACATATCTCAGATCTCAATTGCTTTTAAATAATTTTAATATTTTATCATTTTACTTACCTATAAAATGACTCCTCCTAGGTGTTACACCTTCTACATTGGTGTTATTTTGATTCTTTATATGTGTCTATCTTCCCTCAGACTATTATGCATGAGATATTATGTCTCTTTTTCTCTTGCCTATAAACCTTGAAATATTCTCCATAATATTCTTTACTACTCACCTAAGATTTCCTCTTTGGCTTACATATTTTTGACTCTTTGGTCTTTCACAAATGCTTGTAGCTTCTATTCCTTTAACTTTCTACATATTCATGCATTTCTTCCTCTCACCAATTGTCTCCTTCAGACACTCTAGTGTATTTTATATTAGAAACTTCAATGAACTACTCTCTAAACTCTAAAATATTCACCTAATGCAATGCTTAGCTCTCCTCACTTGTACTTGATCACTTCTCTAGTATTTACCTCTCTAGCCAAACTTGGTTATGATTAATACTAGATCTCCTTCACATTGTCATTATCACATTGTGAATCTATTTTTAGATTCAACTCCTATTGCTACTATATCTCTCATAATATCAAACCAAATCATATTAACATGGCTCTAATACAAATTTTAGCATACAATCAATTCTCTCATAATATATTTTTAGATAGACATACACATGTACCCAAATAAAATTACTATATTTCCATGGATCATAAACTTAGTATTCTAATACTAATAAGTACTTAAATTTCCTTGTATAGTTATCTTAATCTTCCTCTACATATAACCTTTGCAAAGAATTTTGATAGTTTATCTTCAACAAATGAATCACCTCCTCAAACATTTGGGAGATATGACTCTTCATATTTATCATAAGAAAAATATATTTATTGACTCCTAGTAGTAGCAAATATCTAATTATTAGTAAATGGCATACTCTAAATAACTCATATTCACAAGACTCTTTTCACACCATATATTTAGGATATATTTACAAGTACCAAATAATGTAATAAATTCCAACAATTATAATCCCATGGACACTCTAATAGAAGTAGGGTTGCAAATATTATGCCATGATCCATCTCTATAGTTGAATCATATCTGGTTGATTAGGATTTTCATTTTTTTAACACACACAAGACCTAACATTAACTATGATATGATTTATCTTTCATGGTTCAAGTAAGAACCAAAGGTGTTTTAGTGGAAAGTAGCAAAATGGCCACTCAAGTGTATTCATGGTATCATTGGGTATGGTATAATACACAAGAAGAACAATAAATTATTCTTGATAGGTTTCACAAATGTAGACCATGCAAGATCCATTGATGATAGGAGATCCATTTTTGGATATTATTTTTCTAGGATCTAGTCTAGTTTCTTGAGTAATTAATAAGTAGCATATTGTTATTCATTCTTCCACTATGGTTGAATATTATACCATAGGACGAATTTTCTATGAGGTAATACGGTTATGTCAAATATTTTCAAGAATGGGCATTCCACAAAAGAAAACAAAAATCTTGATTTATCATAATCAAGGAGTTCTAAAGCTTATTTGCAATCTAATTTTCCATGAATGCATGAAATACATTGAGGTACAATGTCATTTCAAATGTGAATATGTTCAAGAATATAATATACAATTTTAATTTTGTTTCACAAAGGGTTAGTATGTAGATATTTTGACAAAGTATCTTATATGTGTAAGTTTAGAAAATTTAGAGATTTTCTTCTATGTACTTTGATTGAGATTTTATGTAATAAGGGAGGAATGTTGTGAATATTATGTATTCACCTTATTTCAATGGATGTTATGGGAATTTAAAAATTATATGCAACTCCCAACCTTGTAACTTATAAAATTTCACATGTATTTATACACCTATCACATCAGTTCAAATGTTGATCATAGTGTGTAAATAATTTTTGTTTTTCTAATAGAAGACACCTTGCTCATTGGGATAAAATAAAGAAGTAGGGTTATGCATAAGGAGTTGGACTCAAAATTTACTTGTAAAAAATTGGTGAATCCTAATAAAAATCAAGGTGAATCATGGAGAATCCTAAGAAAATTAAATCAAGCATATTCATACAAAACATTGGGGTATTTGAAGTCCTAAAATGTAAGTTCATATTTGGGGCCACTTTTGACCTAATTAGTTATCTTATAACTTCATAAAAACACCACCATTATATCAGGCTTGAAAAGAGCTTTCCAACGAGTATAAATATGCCTATGTTTGGATATATTGTTGCATAACTTTTATTATTAAACATGAACCATTCACCAATATGCAGAAATATCAAATCATTCATCCACAATATATTATCCACAATAACAATCCACAAATGAGAGAGAGATAGATAATACCCTTAAGGTAGGGCAACACCAATAATAATCCTTAAGGAAGGAATAACTCCACAAGATCTCCCAAGATGAGAGGCCACTTCGTGGGCACAACGATTACATAAGATTCTTCTTCAATGATATGAATATCCTTACAATGACAAATATCTCTTCTTTATATATCCATATTCTTATTCTACTTTTGAGAGCCTACTACTAATATTATATTATATTAAAATATAATATAATATTATAATACAATCAACCTTGGGTTATGTTTGGCCCATGCCAACCCTTATACAATATAATAATATATCCCCAAATATCTATTCCTAGGTACCCTACCATGCCACCCTCCTTACAAATGTTTCGTCCTCGAAACATATGAAGAAACCTGATAGTATGATTTGCTAAGCAATGTTAGCAATTGGTACCAATCTCGATCATCCATCCATCCAAGTGAAACCCGATGATTTTGGTACGCCATTTTGTTACTTGAGTATCCAAATGCGCTTCGTTGGCTCCACGCTTCATTGCTTGTATTTTGATAACTTGAATGATGGGTCCACTTGTTCCTTGATCCTTGATGAACCTTCATTGAAAACCATGATCACTATGCTTTCTTTCCCAAAAACTGCCATAGTTGGTGCCCTGCTGATTACATGTAGAACCATAATATTGTTGCCTTGAACCATGCCTCCAATATTGTTTCCGCTCATGGTGGTGTGGATGGCGATATGGTGCAACCTTTACTTGATGTTCTACCTTCTTTGACTTCTCAAAATTTGGCTCCATTATTTTAAATTCCTCTACACATTGTTCTTTCATGTTCTCTTTGTTTGGTGTGTCCTTGTGCTCTTCTATCAAATATTCCTTGGACTTTGTTGCTACTATCGCCTTCGTGGATTCTGTTTCCTGTTCTTCAATTTGTTCTTCTACAACCACTTCTTGATTTTCCTTGTATCCTTGCTCCTCAAGCTGAGAAATATCCTTCTTGGATTCTGTTTCATGTTCTTCAATTTGTTCTTCTACAACTGCTTCGTGATTTTCCTTGGATCCCTGCTCCTTAAGCTGAGAAATATCCTGTAATGTTATCTTCTTTTTCCTGTACCATAACTTCATAAACTTCTTTTGCACATTAATGTTAACAGTACCCAAAGAATCTAACCAAGGATAACCAAGAACAATATCATTATCATCCATCTCAATAGCATAGAAATCTGAATGTAAAACATATTTATCCATGGTGATATTTAAATCTTCAAAAATCTGAACATTCTCACCCTCTAGTTGTATGTCCTTGATTTTTGTTGCTTGAACTTGCAACTTCTTAGCCAAAGCACTATTAATAAAATTATATCTACTACTAGGGTCAATGGAAATAATAACCTATTCCTTTTGAATGCTTCCATGAACCTGCATAATAGACTTTTTAGATTCAAACAAATTTCTTTGTCCATTTTCTAATTTATCTTCTACCAAAGGTATGGTTTCCTCTGTCTGCATACTGACATCTTTTTTATCTTCTACCACGTCTTTGGAATTTGCTAGCTCTCTTTTTATTTCCTTTTGTTCTTTTTGAAACATATTTATTTCTTCTTCATATCCCTTGATGGTGGCCTTCAAACTAGCTATCTTTTTATATGGGTCCCATCTACTCAAGAATTCATGCTCCATTGTTTTCCAAGTTAGTTCATCTTTATGGGCGCGAGGAATTCTAGAATACCAAATATTAGCTTCTCCACTAAGATAAAAAGAAAGCAAATTTTTCCAAATAGGATTATGATAAAACTCGGATTTATAATTTTTCCACCAATCCCTAACATCAATATCATCTTCTCCAAAAAAATCTTGGACTGCCATTGTTCATGCCCTAATGCAACTAGGGTTTTATGGAAATAAATATCTTCCCACTGAGTTGAAGCTAAAAATCCACATAGACAACTAGATCTGCAATTTTTTCTTCCAAACAAAATAAAGTGTAACTGATTTGCTTACCCGAACTAAACAAATTTTGTCTCTCGAAAAATTCGCAACTTGAAAATTCGTCACTACCCTTGTTCCAGACGACTGATTTCAAAAGGTCGTATCTCCCTCAATACTGCTCGAATTCCTTCATATGACCACTCATTTTAAAGCTCTTCAAATTCTGCACAATTTGATCCAAGAATCGCCTCAATTGGATTAACTGTCGCAAAGATATGGCTTCTGAAAGATGAGGTGTTTTTTCCAAAAAAAATCTGTGAAATTCATCACTATCCTTGTTTCGGATGACTAACTTCAAAAGGTCGTATCTCCCTCAATATTGCTCAGATTCCATCATATGACCACTCATTTTAAAGCTCTTCAAATTCTGCACAATCTGATCCAAGAATCGCTTGAATCGGATAAACTTGCGCAGAGATATGGCTCCTAAAAGATGAGATGTTTTTCCAAAAAAAATTGCCCTAATTCTAGGGTTTCACACAAAAATCCCCACTTTGCCAAAATCGTTGCTCTGATACCACTTGTTGCATAACTTTTATTATTAAACATGAACCATTCACCAATATGCAGAAATATCAAATCATTCATCCACAATATATTATCCACAATAACAATCCACAAATGAGAGAGAGATATATAATACCCTTAAGGTAGGGCAACACCAATAATAATCCTTAAGGAAGGAATAACTCCACAAGATCTCCCAAGATGAGAGGCCACTTCGTGGGCACAACGATTACATAAGATTCTTCTTCAATGATATGAATATCCTTACAATGACAAATATCTCTTCTTTATATATCCATATTCTTATTCTACTTTTGAGAGCCTACTACTAATATTATATTATATTAAAATATAATATAATATTATAATACAATCAACCTTGGGTTATGTGTGGCCCATGCCAACCCTTATACAATATAATAATATATCCCCAAATATCTATTCCTAGGTACCCTACCATATATATGGTGGTGAATTAACCCTAAGAAAAAATTGATCCTGAAAATTTTAGGCGAATGGGTCAACGTTGAGGGTCCTTATATTCACCAATTTTCAATTTTGGAAATCCTAATATTCACTCAATTTGTGAATATTCGCCAGTATGCATAACCCTGTCAAGAAGCTTTTCCATTATAGGATCTCAAGTCTTAGAAGGTGGAAGCTTCATCATTTTTGTGTTTGGGATTTGGTTTAGGATGGTTGGAGGGGGTTTGTCTAGTCAGGAATAATTCCTCCTATATTTTAGTTCTTGTGGTTTCCCTTATATAATTTTTTGAAGGTTCACCATAGCACTAACATTATTTGTTTGGAATGAGTATGTAAATCTATTGCCTACAACATGTTTGTTTTTGTACTATATCTGTAGGTGAGAGGAAGACTTATGTTTCTGATGGGATTTGGATTTTATCTGTCCTCTTTTGAGGAGGGTGATATCTACTCTATTCGCCATGATAGTGGTATCTTCAAAGGAGGATACATTGGTCATCTCCAAATAAAATTCCAATTAATTACTAAGACTACCTATAAATATGTCAAGAAGGTCTCTTGGTGGAGGGAAATATTGGTCTTCCCTTCAAAGCTTTCTATATTGCCAAGAACTTATTAAATTTCTTAACTTTATAATATTTGAGCTATAATAACCTTATCCTCATTATAGATAGAGTATTGTTTGAAAAACATCTTGACAATATATCTAAAGCTCTTAAGTGAATGTCTTCATATTTGCTAATACCATTTCAAGACAAGGCCACTATGGCTCTTGGTATATTTTGAGTAAAAATGATTCATCATAAGAAATATTGCTATAGGTAGTTCTAAATAACCTAAGGAATTTGATGGGATTTTCCTTCCATTTGTACATTTAAAAGTTTTTTTTCAAAGTTGAGAGAAAAAGTGTGACTAACTATAAAAGGATCTATGGGTTGGTGCATGAGTTATGATAAGAGCAGTTGTGACTAAAGGAAGACTCTTAGGTTGTGGCCATTTTTTGTTTCAATATCTCTAATTGAGAGGTTAGAGTTTAATGTTTACAAAAAACAAAATTTTATTACAAAAAAGGAATTTGTTCAGAGATAAGAGGACCTTGGTAATTGACATAAGAATAGTATTAATGCACTTTGGCATACAATGTTGATGTTGGAATCATATAACGTACTCTCAAGATGCTTAAAGTAAAATAATTAGAAAATAAAGGATGAGATATTATAAAATTAGGATTGTGAGTAAAATTAATGTTTGCACTTGTGAGATCAGAATAAAGGTTATTGACATGAGGATTATAAATTAGGATACTTGATGATACGTCTAGCTTAAAAATATAAATTGTTTCCACTTATTGTGATACTAAAAAACTCACATTATGTCATAACAGTTTCTCAAGAGAAGGAAAATATCAATGATATCCAAGAAGGATTGTAGGTTTTATGTCCTAGCATCAACAAAAATGGTGATATAGGGGGACTAGAATTAGAAAAATTAGGCATTAATGTGTTAATGTTTTCATTAGAGGATCCAAAGGATGTATCCACATTATTAAAAACAAAGGATTAAAGCTATGCTATTTGGGATGGTCCAATAGCAAACTCCCATCTATAGAAAAACCCAGGACATCATGAAATTACCTAATAAAAGATTCCACAACTTTACTATGTTTAGAAGAACATAATATTATACTGAGAGGGGGGTGAATAGTATAAGACCACTTTTTACTTTTCTTTACCAAATAATATTATGCAATATATCAATGCCAATATAAAAAGTAGTAATAAAATCAATGCACAAATCACCACATACAATAGAAACACTAATTTAATGTGGTTCACCCAATGTGGGCTACGTCCACAGAGAAAATATTTCACTAAAATTTTCTCAACAAATCTCTTTGGAATCCTTTCCCTATTATAATATTTATGGACCTCTTTTGAAAGGATAAACCAATCCCATAATCAAGTTTGTGGATGACTATCCATAGGAGACACCAATTCCCTTAGTTGGTTCATGGATCTACATCCAAAGGAGAACTCCTCCTTTGCTCTAGCTGGTGAACCTCTAGAAGACTACTACTTCCACTACACTAGCTTGTGGATCTCTATTCATAGAAGAATCTATCCTCACTCGTAACATCTCTATTCTCACTACCCTGGCTAATGGATCTCTATCCACTAGAGACTACTATCCTTTAATCTATCACCTCCAAAGATTACTCTTAGTTCTATCTCAAATCTACACTAAAAATAGTCCTTTGATTTAGCACAAATCTACTCAATATCTATCTCAAATATTCACTAAACATAGTCCTTCATTCTAGCATAAATTTGCTCAATCTCTATCTCAAATATATACTAAACATAGTCCTTCGGTCTAGCACAAATCTACTTAGTCTCTACCTCAAATCTGCATTAAACACAATCCTTCAATCTAGGACAAATCTTCTCAATATCTATCTTTAATCTGGCATAAACCTATCCTCAAATCTACACCAAGATTCATCCTCAAATCTATTCTCAAGCCTTAATACAAAGCTTGATCCAATCACAACTCAACTCTACTAGATCTATGCCAAACCTTAACTCAAGGTTTGAACAAATCAATCAAACAACTCTGATCACAAGTCTTCTCAACTATTTACCTCAAATATTCATTGTAAGCTTCCATAAAAGCTAACACTAATCTATCCACAAGTCTTCACCAAGACTTACCTCAAATTTGCTTTATAAGTCCTCATTAGAACTTGTCCAATCTGCTCAAACAAGTCTTCACCAAGACTTACCTCGAATCTACTTTGTAACCTTCCACAAAAGCTTACTCAACTCAATCTATCACAAAAAACCTCTTCCAATCACTTGAACGAGTTTCACATAGAATCTAGTTATAATCTCATAGAAAAATATATAGAATGGTTAGAGACTCAATACATTTCACACTCACAACAATGCTTAATCACTTTCAATATCTCTTGCTTTACCACAAAAACATATAGAGAATGGTTAGAGACTCAATATGTTTCAACAATGCTCAATCACTTTCAATATCTCTTGCTTTACCACAGAAACATGTATGGAATGGTTAGAGACTCAATATGTTTCAAAAATGCTCAATCACTTTCAATCTATCTTGCTTTAACCACATAAGCATATAGAGAATGGTTAGAGGCTCAATATCTTTCACACTTAATCACTCTCAATTTATTTCTCAAATTAGTAGTGAGCAATTTGTTTCACAGAACTTGAACTGTCACTCCAACACTTCCAATCAACTAAGCTCAATCAACTCCACTCAACCAATTACTCATTGAAATATTAGTCAACAATGGTTATCAAACAACCCTCACATCGAAATATTACTCATTATCTTTCACAAATCCTAGTTCAATATAGTTCTCAACTTCACATAACAATGATACTCATGATATTTCACAAAGCTTAATCAAGCATATGAAAACTTACTCAATATTTCCAACAATGCTTATCAAACAAGGTTTCTAGCATTAACCTTCATTCTAGAAAAACCTTCATCAATCAATATTGGATAACTCAAAACCAAACTCAATAATGCTTATCAAAAAATCCTTTTTACTCCAACTTAGCATTCACAACATTCAATCCAACAATATTTTACTCATAAGGAAGATGTACCCATACCTTTGTTTTGATGGATATATGTCTTCAAAACCTGTCTTAACCACAATAAGAGTTAGGTATCCACAACCTATCTCAATATCTCCATCAAATAATTTTCCAATAATTATTTTACCATACAAAATATCAAATCTCTTAGTACACCTTATAATCTCCAAACTTACATAATATAAGTCAACATTTTATTATAACAAAATACACAACAATTTCCTTTATACACCTTATCTCTCCAAATTTATAACATAAATTTCAATAACCAAAATTAAAATAAAAATATTTGAATTTACTTTACCTTATAAATCCCTCAATTACCTTATAGCTTTCAACTTATAAAACACTCTAAGCAATTTTTGAAATTCAAAACCTTTGGAGAAATAAAAATATGTTTAGCATACCTTTCAACTATTCTATACATAAAACGTCCTCAACGAAAATCGAACCCACGACTTAGCTTCTCCAACACCCTAGCCTCAAGCTAGGCTACCAAGTGGGCTATGTGCCCACATGAAACCTTAGGCACATGTTTCCCTCTTTATCCTCCTCTCGACAATGCCCACAAAAAATAAAATCCCTTCCACAAGAAAAACATCAATTGCATGGATCAAACTCGCTATCCCTTCCTTGCAAGCCTTAGCACTATCTCAATTACCACCTACACTACCACCACTGATGGATTTATCTATCCATGTTAATGGCCTTACACCTTAGTTTACCTCCAATCACTTTGAAATGCGAACTTTACTTCCTGCAATAAATGCAACACTCGATTTTTCATTCGAAGGTATGTGTATTTGAGGACATAGAAAATGAAAATTATTTCCTATATTAATATGCATGCTTCTTGTATTTTACACATCAGCGAAATTCAAATTTAAAAATTCAAATTATATTTTAAATGTTAAATTTAAAAACCTTTGCACCTATTATTAATTTAAATTAAAATTTTAATCAAAGATTCAAATATTTTAATTTAAATTTAATCTTTTGTAAACTACTCATGGATATTTTTAACTTAAACCTTTATTTTCTTCACCTTGTTATTTGGCCTGAAATATTATAATAATATAATATTATTATGTTAATTTAAACTTTCTTCTCCTTCCTTGGCTCTTCATATTTTGGGCCTTTTTAGGCATATAATATTAAAAATAAATATTATATCCTATTTCTTTTCAAGACCTTCTTGCTTTTGAAAAAACCACCTGATATCCTTAATGATGATTAAATTGAACCAATATGCTTTTGACATCAATGAAAACAAAACTACTCAAAATTTCTAAAAATATCCCCCTTTGTCATTGATGGCAACCACTTTATTTTTACCATTCCTTTTTCTTTTTCAAAAGCTACTTTCCCTGAGAAATTGCTCCCCCTGATTGAGTGCTCTACCTCTAACTCAAATCTCTCTCCCTTTCTCATCAACAACAAAGGGATACTTTTGGGGCTTGGGGCTAAAAATGAAACTCTTAGCTTAGCCCCTCTCCCACCTCCTCTTGAGGTGGTTAATTATGGGGTAGGAATATCTCTACTCCTAGCATACACTAATATTTACCTTTGTCCACTTTCTTCCTTAACTGATCATTTTGATTCCTCTGGCTATTCATGTTCCTTCTTGTCTCTCAAAGTTTTGCTCCACACCACTTAGCTATGTGCCCAATATTATTGCAATTATAGCACTTAATTTTTTGATTCCTTGAAGGTACAAATGTCTTATAGTTCCTCTTGGTGAATCCATATCCATTCCTATTATAAAACCTGCAATTTACTACCTTATGACCAAACTGATTATAAGAGTAGCAATACCCTTGAAAGAGATGCCTATTTCTAAAATTCCCATATTCTTGTCTTTCATGTGTCCTGAATTGTGTAGCCTTGTGCTCAAACTTGTGATATGAGAAGCATCATCCATTGAAAATTGCCTTGCCTTAACCCCATTGGTCTCTTAGTATCTTTATCCTATACTGCTTCATGTTCCATTTGTTCCTCATTTGCGCATTGTTCCATTCCTTGTTGAAATTTCTATTGTCCAACTCATCCTTAGAAGTATCACTTTCTCTTACAATTTCTTCTTATGAATATTCTTCTTCTTAGAAGCTTGATATTGACTCCTCTCTTGTTTTCTTTGTACCTATTCAAAACCAAGTCCTATTTTTTTTTATACAGAACTTTGTACCTTGATAATCTTATCCAGGTTCTTTGAGCTTCTTCCAAACCTATGTAACTTGTCCTTAGAATATTTTATTTCCTTCCTTAGTGAATATACATTATGCTCTAACCTTTCACATTTTAAGATTTTTTTTTCTAACTTCTCTTTGAATCTTCTTGTCTTAGCTATTGAGTTGGTTAGATCCTCTATAAACTTTTCTTTCTCTTCATCATATTCTTGAAATTTAAGCTTGAGTTTTAAGTTCTACTTTCTTAATTATCTTAATGGATCAAGGGAAGAAATGAGCTCACCCTCAATATCAACTTCTCCTTTCTTTGATTCTTCCTTTATTTGTTTACCTCAAGGATCATCGTCATTTCTTTTTTATTTATTTCCACTAGACGTGCTTCCTTCTTCTTCTATTGCCATAAGAAGAATTTCCTCTTCTAGATCTTCAAGTGTATCTTCATATTCGTCTTCACTAAAACTGAATCCATTCCTTGTACAACTATCCTCAAGATGACCAAAGTTACCACGTCTAAAACACTTGAGAATCATCGGTGCCCCTTTTCTAACATCATATTTTTCTTTTGCCAAAAATAAAATTTCATCTTCTTTATTACCTGAGGACCTATCATCACTATGACTTGAACTCTTACCTACCTTGTATTCATAAAAAATCTTCTTATGCCTTTGGAAAAACTTATTTCCTTATGTGCCTTGTCCATATCTGCTTTTATTTTGGTACCTATATTTTCCTGTTTCCCTATTCTTATGATCCTATTTTTCTTCATCATTGTTATTTCCAACCTCTGTACAATCAGTTGCATAGTGACCATACTTACCACAATTAAAACATCTAATTAATTTTATACCTTTATACTTTCTTGAGTCCTTGTTCCTTCTGCCATAGTTTGCTTCTTCATCACTAGATAACTCATTACTTAAATCTAACTTTTTACCCTTTGTATTCTTAGTAGCTTTGAAGGCTACTTCTTTTTAGGGAATAGGTTCCTATTTTATTCTCATCTCAAAATATGTGACAATGCCATGTAATTCATCCCTTGTCAAAAGTTCAATGTCTTTTGACTTTTCTATAGCTAAAATATTTTCACTATACCTTTTTTGGAGTCACCTTAAAATCTTATCACAAACATCTATTTCCTCAAATTTAAGTCCAAGTCCTTGCATGGAGTTAACAACCTCATCCACACAAAGTAGATATGCAACAATATTTTCCTCATCCTTCATATTTAGGTCTTCAAATGTTCTTTTGTAATTTTACAATTTGTCTCTTTTGACATTTTTATCTCCTTCATATTTTCCTTGCAACTTATCCCAAATTTCCTTTATTGATGTGCAACGTATAACCTTTATAAACTTTGTTTCACGTAAGCCTCTTAAAATTTCATTCATTTCCTTTGAATTACTTAGTTGTAGGGGCATACCATCTTTATATGTAGGTGGATTTGTTGGTGGTGTGTATCCATTTTCAAGTACTTCTCATATTTTTTTTCCAAGTGCCATTAGGTGAATCTTCATCCTTGTACTCCAAAGTGCATAGTTATTCCCATCAAAAAATGGTGTTGAATTCCTTGAAGATCCATCTAAGAATCCATATATGTTCTAATGATATTTTTCTTCAATTTATTAAACTCTTTCGAAGGAACCCACTCTAATACCAATTGAAGAACATAAGCTTATACTGATATGGGAATGAACTAAGACCACTTTTTACTTTTATTTCCCAAACAATATTATATGATATATCAATGGAAATATCAATAGAAGTAATCAAAGTAATGCATAAATGACCACACACAATAAATACACCAATTTAACATGTTTCACCCAATGTGGGCTACGTCCACAGAGAAAATATTTCACTAAAATTTTCTCAACAAATCTCTTGAGAATCCTTTCTCTATTATAATGTTTATGGACCCCTGTACAAAGGATACATCAATACCCTAATAAATTTTATGAATACCTATCCATAGGAGACACCAATCCCCTCAGTTGTTTCATGGATATCTATCCATAGGAGAACTCCTCCTCTATTCTAGCTAGTGAACCTCTAGAAGACTACTGTCTCCACTGCACTTGCTTATGGATCTCTATCCATAGAAGACTCTATCTTCACTCATAATATCTTTGTCCTCACTACCCTGGCTAATGGATCTCTATCTACTAGAGACTATTATCCTCTGCTCTATTACCTCCAAAACTTGCTCTCAACTTTATCTCAAATCTGCACTAAACACAGTCCTTCAGTATAGCATCAATCTGCTCAATCTCTATCTTAAATTTGCACTAAATACAATCCTTCAATCTAGAACAAGTTATCTCACTTTTTGTCTCAAATCTGTACTAAACATAGTCCTTCAGTCTAGCATAAATCTTCTCAATATTTGTCTTAAATCTGCACTAAATACAATCCTTCGGTCTAGCTCAATTTTTCTCAATATTTGTCTCTGATCTGGCACAAACCTATCCTCAAATCTACACCAAGTTTCCACAAAAGCTCACATGAATCTATCCACAAGTCTTCACCAAGACTTACCTCAAATTTACCCTATAAGTCCTCACTAGAACTTGTCCAATCTGCTCAAACAAGTCTTCACCAAGACTTACCTCAAATCTTCTTTGTAAGCTTCCACAAAAGCTTACTCAACTCAATCTATCATAGAAAACCTCTTCCAATCACACAAACAAGTTTCACACAGAATCTTGTTCTAATATCATAGAAACATATAGAGAATGGTTAGAGACTCAATATGTTTCACACTCAAAACAATGCTCAATCACTTTTAATATCTTTTTATTTACCTTAGAAACATATAGAGAATGCTTAGAGACTCAATATGTTTCAGAAATACTTTAGAGACTCAGTATGTTTTAACAATGCTCAATCACTTTTAATATCTCTTAATTTAACCATAGAAGCATATAGAGAATGGTTATAGACTTAATATATTTCACACTCAATCACTCTCAATTTATTTCTCAAATTAGTAGTTAAAATTTGTTTCACATAACTTGAAATATCACTCAAACACTTCCAATCAACTAATCTCAATCAACTCCACTCGACAAATCATTCAATGAAACCTTAGTCAACAATGCTTATCAAATAAAACTCACATAACAATGATACTCATGATCTTTTACAAACCCTAGTTCAATATAGTTCTCAACATAACAATGATACTCATGATCTTTAACAAACCCTAATCAAGCATATGAAAGCTTACTCAATATTTCCAATAATGCTTACTAAACAAGGTTGCTAGCATCAACCTTCATTCCAAAAAAACCTTCATCAATCAATATTGGATATATCAAAACCAAACTCAACAATTATTATCAAACAATCCTTTTTACTCCAACTTAGCATTCACAACATTCAATCCATCAATATTTTACTCACAAGAAAGATGTATCTATACCTTTTTTTTGAAGGAGATATGTCTTCAAAACCTATCTTAACCACAATCAAATTTTCTTTGCCAATACAAGTGTTAGGTAGCCACAATCTATCTCAAGATCTCAGCAAAATAATTTTGCAATAATTATTTTACCATAAAAATATCAAATCTCTTAGTACACCTTATAATATCTAAACTTACATACTATAACTCAACATTTTCATTATAGTAAAATACACAAAAATTTCCTTTATACACCTTATCTCTCCAACTTTATAACATAAATTTCAATCACCAAAATTAAAATAAAAATATTTTAATTTAATTTACCTTATAACTCCCTCAAAAACCTTATATATTTCAGCTTACAAAACCCTCTAAGCAATTTTTAAAATTCAAAACCTTTGGAGAAATAAAAATATGTTTAGCATACCTTTCAACTATTCTACCCATAAAACGTCCTCAATGAAAATCGAACCCACAACTTAGCTTCTCCAACACCCTAGCCTCAAGCTAGGCTACCAAGTGGGCTACGTGCCCACGTGAAACCTTAGATGCATGTTTCCCTCTTTATCCTCCTCTTGACACTGCCCATAAAAAATGAAATCCCTTCCACAAGAAAAACATTGATCGTGTGGATTGAACCCACGATCCCTTACTTGCAAGCCTTAGCACTATCTCAACTGTCACCTGCGCTACCACCACTGGTAGATTTATCTATCCATGTTAATGGCCTTACACCTTAGTCTACCTCCAATCACTTTGAAATATAAACTTTACTTCCTACAATTAATGCAGCACTCAATTTTTCATTTGAAGGTATGTGTATTCGAGGACGTAGGAAATGAAAATTGTTTCCTATATTAATATACATGCTTCTTGTATTTTACAGGTCGGCGGAATTAGAATTTAAAAATTAGAATTAGATTTTGAATATTAAATTTAAAAATCTTTGCACCCATTATTAATTTAAATTAAAATTTTAATCAAAGATTAAAATATTTTAATTTAAATTAAATATTTTGTAAACTCCTCATGGGTCTTTTTAACTTGAACCTTGTTTTTCTTCACCTTTTTATTTGACCCAAAATATTATAATAACATAATATTATTATTTTGATTTAAGCTTGCTTCTCCTTCCTTGGGTCATCATATTTTAGGCCTTTTTAGGCATATAATATTAAAAATAAATATTATATCCTATTACTTTTCAAGACCTTTTTTCTTTTGGAAAAACCACTTGATATCCTTAATGATGACGAAATTGAACCAATACGCTTTTGAAATCAATGACAATAAAACTACTCAAAATTTCCAATATGTTTATGTAAGAAGAAATCGAGGCAATTAGAAAATTTAAATATCACTCTCCCTTGATTATCATGGATAGGGGTTAGAGAACCTAACAGGGAAAAATTCTCTTCTTATTCTTCAATGTTTAGGTTCTCAAAGGTAGTTGTGTACTTAATACCTTATACCAAAAGGTTAGGCTTGATGGACAAATGATGAGTGACACTATAGTTTAGACTATATCTCATGGTCATGTTTTGGAATGAAAGAGGGGTTCAATTAATTAAGTTTAAAGAGTTGATTATAGAATAATGGAAAATTATTTTAGCATCCTTGTATCCTATTCCCTTGATATACCAAATCTTATCTATATACCTCAAGGCCCCCCTTATACACCAAAAATCCCTATATACTTGACTCATATCTATGTACTCATCCGTACATGAGAAAAGCCAACATATGGGTTGCCAATGATATGTGAAAGTGACTACTTGGATACATTTCCAAGATGGCATGTGAAGGGTAATACAATATATCTTCGTATGAATCCCACTAACAAAGTGTAATATACTTCTTACTAGGTGTAAATATATGTGAGGCCTTATATAGGTTTTTGGCAGCCCATGCATGTTATATATGCAGTATAACCTAGTAGCTCATATGATGGTTACTCAAAGGATCGTGAATACCCTTAGTAGGACTAGAAATTGGTTATATTTTTATTATCTAAGATTTAATGTGGTTTAAGCTAAACAAACAATATTCTATGGTCTTGATTAAAGTTTTATAAATTTTAGCTTGATTAAGGTTTAGCTTGGACATAGATGTTATTGAGAACCATGGTGGTGTTCATGTTGGGTTCACAAAAATGTGATAAGAAAAAAGGGAAAAGGTTTCATGAAGGACATATTTGTGATGCTTTTCAGCTCTCCTCTATGTTTCTTTTATATTAGGAGTGGTTTGTGTGTACTTTGTGTTTAATGTATTAGTTAAATAACACCTAAATTTCTACTAAGACACTTTGTTGTGTAAGTGTAACCCTAACCTAGCCCTAATGCACATGCAAATTCAACAAATAAGGCCTAAAGCTCAAATGTTATTTTAATTTTATGAAGAAAATAATAAATCTCATTTAAGAGACAAGGGTACAGGAAGATTCAAAAAATAGATCCTAAGATATCGCTGTAAAATTACGGAAAAAATCTTATTATTCAGCAATGGTTTAAATAAGATTACAGTGGTCGGGAATAGCACACCAGCGAGAACAGAAGAGTGTTACATTGTTGTAACAGCATGCCAAATAATATAATAGAGACAAACTATTGTTAAGTACGCTAACATCCCCCTTTATTACATTATTTGGGTAATGTAATAACTAATAGCTATACTAACATCCCCTTACATCATTTTGCAATACAAAGAGAGCTGCGAAACAATTCAAATTTGACACGTCCAAGTGCCTTAGTGAAAATGTCCGCAACTTGAGCATCGGTGGGAATGTCTGAAGCTGAATTCGGTGCTTTGGAACTTCATCTCGAATGAAATGACATTGTGTGTCAATGTGCTTTGTTCTTTCATGATGGAATGGATTCTTGACGAGGTTCGAACACCACGATTGTCGCAAAACAAGTGTATTGAAGATTTTGATGGATGGCCCATACTTGTCAGAATGCGACGTAACCATATCACTTCGCACACAGCTTCACGTGCGGCGTGATATTCTGCCTCTGTTGATGAAATAGCAACCACCTGTTGCTTCTTGTTGTGCCAAGAGACAGGATCGGATCCCAGATGAAAAATGTATCCGAGGAAGTTGACTTGCGATCATCAAATGATCCGGCATAGTCGGAGTCCGTGTATCCTTGCAAGAAGAATTTGTTGTTCCTCTTGTATTCTAGGCCATATTCCATAGTACCACGGACATAGTGAAGAACACATTTTGCTGCTTTCCAATGAGTGGTCTTAGGCTCCTGCATGAACCTCGAAAGATAGTTGACAGCAAATATGAGATCTGGCCTAGTATTGGTCAGATATATGAGACTCCCAATCAACTGTCGATAGAGAGTACCATCTACCTGAGGTGAATCATCATATCGCGATAACTGAAGTCCATTCTCCATTGGAGTTGCCATTGGCTTGCAATTAGTCATGCGATATTTTTCCAGCAATGTCTTGGCATATTTTTTCTGAGACACTTTGATGGAGTGCTCCTTCTGGCTGAATTCCCGACCAAGACAATAATGGAGAAGTCCGAGATCTGTCATCTCAAAATATTTGCACAAGTTTCTTTTGACAGTAGAGATCATAGTTTCTGAACTCCCTGTAATGAGCAGATCATCCACATAGAGTACAAGCAACACTATCTCAGAACCCTGTTTCTTGAAATAGAGGTTTGCATCTGACGGACATCTCTTAAATCCATGCTACATAAGGTGATTGTCCATTTTTATATACCAAGCTCGAGGAGCTTGTTTCAGACCATACAAGGATTTGACCAATTTGCAAACCTTCTGCTCTTGGCCTTCCACTTCAAATCCTTCAGGTTGAGTCATGTAGACTTCTTCTTGGAGATCACCATTTAGAAAGGCACTTTTGACATCCATCTGGTGAAATTTCCACCCATATTGTGCTTCCATAGCACACATAAGCCGAATTGTGGTCATCCGAGCAGTAGGTGCAAAAGTTTCCTCGTAGTCAATGCCTTCTTTTTTAGCATAGCCCTTTGCAACAAGACGGGCCTTATGCTTATCAATTGTTCCATTTGCCTTGTACTTGACTTTATATACCCATTTGCAGCCAATGGGTTTCTTTCCATGCGGCAAATCAACAAGCTTCCAAGTTTTATTTCTCATCAAAGACTCATACTTTGTATCCATAGCGGCCTTCCACTGAGGCTCATTGAGAGCATCTTGCACTGATGCAGGTTCCAGATCATCTATGGTAGACATGAACGCTCTGTCATCATCAATATCCATATCCTCTACTTCTGTACTTGGAGTTACAGAAAGTTCCTCAAAAGATTGACAAAGATCATCAACCTCACCAGTTTCTTTGGCTTCTCTTTCCTTTTGAGCCATACTGCGTGTACGAGGTCTATCCAAATTCAAATTGGGAGGAGTGGATAAATTTGCATCTTTGATTGTATTTGTACACCATTTTGGATTCTTCTTCGGTGGTGGTGAAGAAGATGTAGAAGGACCTCCTGTCTGTGTTGATGAAGGAATCTTCTCTTCCTTAGATTCCACAATATCTTGGTGTACTTTAGATGTGCTCTGTGATGTGAAAGCTTCATCAAAGACAACATCTCTGCTGATATGAATTTTCTTGGTCAAAGGATCTATCAATCGATATCCTTTAGAGTGCTCAGAATAACCAAGAAAAATACATCTCAGTGTTTTCTCATCTAGCTTCTTCCTTTTCTCTTTCGGTATGTGCATGAAAGCGTGACATCTGAAAATACGTAGATGAGATATGGAGGGTTTTCGACCACTCCATGCTTCCTGTGGAGTCATTCCTTTTAGGGCCTTTGTGGGTGCCCTATTCAACAGATATACTGCAGTGGTGACAGCTTCTACCCAATATTGTTGCCCAAGAGTAGCTCCTGTGAGCATACAACGAACCATTTCCATGATAGAATGGTTCCTTCTCTTAGCAACTCCATTTTTTTGAGGAGTATAGGCAGTTGTTAACTGTCTCTTGATTCCATGCTTATCTAGGAATGTAGAAAATTCATTAGAGGTAAACTCTCCCCCTCGATCTGAGCGGAGGGTTTTAATAGAAGCTCCTGACTCCTTCTCAACGGATTTCTTGAACTGCTGGAAGAATGCGAAAGCTTCAGATTTCAGTTGGAGAAAGAAAACCCACATCTTTCATGAGTAGTCATCTACGAATAACTGAAAGTACCTCTTCCCTCCACAACTGTTGGGTGTGAAAGGACCACACAGATCGGTGTGAATTAACTCCAGAGGTTTTCATGCTCTTGTAGAGCTCTTCTCAAATGGTACTCTATCTTGCTTTCCGCTAGCGATCAGAGCACACTGGCAATGTGGCAAAAAGGGAAGGAAGACCCTTTACCATCTCATACTTATTGAGCTCAAGTAAGTAGCTAGAACTAAGATGCCCATATCTCTTGTGCCATAGGGAAGTTGCCTCCTTGGTAGAGATAGTCATGGCAACATGTGGAGTAGAGATAGCATCTAGTGCAAATAAGTCGTGCTTATATGAAGCTATTGCAATCTGCTTACCCTTCCTGGTAATAGTACAACACTTCTTTCCATTCTCAACACGAAAGTTGACAACCATATTTCTATCCAGGATTTGTGTCACTGACAACAAATTGTTGGCCAATCTCGAGAACATAGAGGACTTTGTCAATATGACACTTGCCATCAGGAAGAGTGGCTGAAACTCGTACCCTCTCCACTGAACCTCGTAGGTTTTATCATCAGCAATGGTGACAGGTTTTCCCTCTTTTGCCACAAATGATTCAAACCATGATCTGTCACCAGTCATATGTTTGCTAGCTCCAGAATCGACATACCAGACGGGATCCCTCTGTGTGGAATCTATGGTAGTCATGAGCACCTTGTGTGCCCATTCAGAATCTGAGTCAGATTCTTCAACAACAACATTCACCTGGTGTTGCTTGTTTTTATTTTGTGGTTTGTTTTGGCCTTTCTGCTTGTTCTTATGCCAACACCTGTTTGTGTCATGGTTGTCTTTCTCACAGATCTTGCACCACCTCTTCTTCTGTTGAGGTTGTTTGCCTTTTCCTTTCGTATCTTGTTGAGAATTTCCACCTTTCTGAAAGTTGCCTCATTTTTGCCCATTACCTTTCTTCCTAGAACCACCGCTGTTGGTGTATAGGGCTGTATTGGAAGAATCATCCTTGTGAAGTTGGCGTGCCTCCTGTTGTTGAAGCAGATTGACCAACTCGATGTAGGTAATTTGTTGTTGAGACACTTGGATGGAGGTTATCAACATATCAAATAAAGAAGGTAAAGCTCTCATCACAAGTGAAATGAGAAGCTTTTCGTCCACAGTATCTCCCAAAGAATTCAATTTCTCTTTCAACTCAGACACTCTGCACAGAAAGAGTTCAACTGTTTCACCCTGTCTCAAACTCAGGTTATGAAGTTGTTGTTGAAGATGAAGAATGGTGGAATCATTCTTTCCCTCATAGATGGTTCTAAGGGCATCCCATGCCTCTTTACCACTTGCTTTGTCGCTATATGAGGTTGCACTTCATCCGAAACGACAAACAAAATGAGCACCTTTGCTCTACTGTCTTTCTTGTCAAAAGCTAACTGATCTACGGAAGGACCTGTGGATCCTGCTGTTGGTGAAGGCCTAGTTGCTACTCCAGTAACAATATCCCACAAATCTTCCATTTGGATAATTGCCTTCATCTTATGTTTCCATGGTGTATAATTTGGACCTTTCAATAACTGATGCGGATCAGTCATCAACTTTGCAACAACGGCCATAGTGAAGGTTCCTTATATCACCAATTGGTCCCCCTTTCGATATACCTTTTGCTAAGCCAATATACCGTACAAAATACCCACCCTTACGTGAGGGAAACTATAGGTATTTAGAAAGATCAACAAAAATCACCCGCCCTTACGTGAGGGAGACTATAGGTGAGTTTTAGAGATCATACGATAAATGAAACATAAGCGGTACTGAAATGGAATCGCCTTGTTGATGGCACATACCATAGAAGATTCTTCTCATGCGTGGGGCATAACTTCCCCTAAAAACTATGAAGAATACTTCGTCAGGATTTACGCCTAAACACAAGTGCGATAAAGGGTAGTGGATGGAGTAAAAAAATGCAAAAATGGCTAACTTATCTCTCCCCGACGATTTATAGAGAACAAGCTCAGACGTCGTTGTAGCAGCTATATTAGGCGGCGGATACAGTAGCCAAATCATGACAGCTTTACCGAACGTTGTAGTGCAATAAATTGCACGGATGGGTTTTAATTATTTCGGGGACTTAGGGAGTGTTTTGATTTTAATTTTTAATGTTATAGTGCAAAAATGAAATATGCAACATACAACAAAAAAAATGCCCACAAGAATAACCCACAAGGTGTCGGTCCCAGCCGAAAATGCACCTTTTACAATTCCCCAAATTGCCTTTTCAGAAAATTACTCACAATCCCCCTTTGATTTTTTGAAAAAATATCCCCCCTTAAAAAAAATTCCTTTAACAAAGCATTTTTAATAATTATTATATATTTAAAATTAAAATAAATAATTTTAATTTATATAGTTTTAAAACTTATAAAAAAATAAATTAAAATTAAAATTTTAATTTATAAAGTTAAAAAACTATAAAAAAAATTAAAATTAAAAATTTTAATTAAAAAATTAACTTTGAAAAAAAAAATTATACCTTGAGGGGAGTCGGCGGGTTTTGAACCCCCGACCTGCAGGCTCCCAGAGCCTTACCGCACAGCTCACTGCCAAGTGAGCTTGCGGGCTGATCCGAAGGGATCAATGAGCCTCCTCCCTTTTCAACACCCTCTGCAGCGGCCTCCGACTGCTACGCGGCTTCCTCCTCTGCAAATCGTAGCAGTTCCAGTTCCTTTCCTGCTGCACGCTCAACGGACGCACTGTTTCCAGTGCGTTCTACCGGGGGGGGTTGGGGGGGGTCTTTTTTTTTTAATTTCCCCGTTCCGCCGGGGGGCCGAGCTGCTTGTGCGGCGACGCGCTATTTTTTCGGGGCGGGGGGAACGTTTTGGGTCTGTGCGAAAGGGGGGTTTATACCCCGCGTTTAAATTCCCGCGCGGGGGGAATTTTAAATTCCCGCTCGGGGGGGGGGCTCGTCCTCCCTCTCGTGTCCCCGCAGCGCAGCGCGCCGAGCGAGGGGGGGCGACGGAGCCTGTAGCGGGCTCGCGGCCTGCGCTCTGTCCGCGTGACGTGGGCGCGTCGCGGCCTGTCTGCGCGCTCCGTAGCGGGCTCGCGGCCCGCGCCTGCGTCGCGTGACGTGGGCGCGTCGCGGCCCTGCTCGCGCTCTATCCGTGTGGCGTGGCGTGGCCTGCCTGCGCTCCGCAGCGGGCTTCTGTCCGCGCGTCGCGGCCTGCGCTGGGGGGCCGTCCGCCCAGAAAAAAAAATTAATTTTTTTTTTATTTCACTCGGCTGCGCGGCAGGGAGACGAGACAGTGCGCCTGCGAAAAAAATCTCCCCTGCAATCACCTCGCCAGAAACTTTCGAGTGGCTCTGATACCATGTAAAATTACGAAACAAATCTTATTATTCAGCAATGGTTTAAATAAGATTACAGTGGCCGAGAATAGCACACCGGCGAGAACAGAAGAGCGTTACATTGTTGTAACAGCATGCCAAATAATATAATAGAGACAAACTATTGTTAAGTACGCTAACAATCGCTATATGTAATTTTAATTAAATTTTAAAGTTGGTCCCCTGTATGATTAAGACTAAACTATTTTGTTCTTTCCTTGTTTTCTATTTTAATAATAAATGAAAAATAGAACCTAGTTCAAATAGAAAGTAGATAAAATATGCGTCTAAATACTTAAAAGATAAAGGTTCAAAGTAGAAGAAACTATTTTTTCCATAAAAGCAAAAGTGTCACCAAATCACAAAAGTGCCACTCATGTTGTCACCTATTGATGGTGTTATTGCTTAACCTACAAAATAGGAAGAAAAGAACAAAGCTAATGATAGAGGGATCAATTTGAGTTGATAGAGGATGTTGGACTTACTTGCATAGTAATAAGGCCCCTATTTAGATAGGCAAAATGATAAAATGCAAGAAATAAATGTAAAGTGGTAAAAGCACTATTGGGTCATAATAGCACCATACATGCTTTCACTCAATAACAGCTATTTTATTATATGTAAACTGAAGAGCAATACACCCATAACATTTAATTTGGTAGTGCTTCCACTTCTAAGGGTAAAACAAGTTAAATGTAAGATAAGCCAATATTATTATGACTATGATGAAGGGATCTAATTTGGGAGTTTATAAACCCTATCAAATTATATAAAAATATGGATTTACTTATTTAAGATGAAAGCTAAAAGCAAAAGGAAGAGTCAAATGCAAATAAGGGAAATATCAAACCCATGATGCAAGGTTATTTTTCTTTTGTTGGAAGCTAGTTGAAATCTTACTAGCTTGCTTATTGATTGAACTTGAATTCCCAAGTGTCTAGGCTTGGATGCTTGATGGTTAATGATTGTTTTAGATCTTGTAGACTTAATTACTTAGAGAAAGCTTGGAGATGTGATTGGATACTTGCTTGGATGTCTAGATGATTGCAAGAACAAGAGCTTAAGTGCTTGCAAGTATGGCCTTAAAAAAATAACGGTAATATTTTAGCATAATCTTGCCTTGCATAATGCTTCATTCCTATTATTTTAAAGAGATTTTAGCAAACTTTTGTTGCTTTCAAAATACCATGGATTAAGCTCTCTCTAGTGTTGAATATAAAGGAAATCACGGCTCCTTGGGTAAAGAAATACATTGAATATGACATGATTGAAGAAGGTAAGAATTTGAAAAAAGACCAACACATGATTAATGGAAGAACGTGGGAATAGAAAATGATGGAGTTCGGATTCCTTGTAGGAGTTGTAGATTGGATTTTAGAGATTTGGTTCATTAATGATATATAGCTTGAGAGAGACAAGAAGTCAATTTTTTTTATTTTGGTGTATAACAAGCAAAAGTGCCTAGAGATGATAGTGTTGATGGAAATTTTACCTCATGACCACTAAAGGTCAAAATGGAAAAGAAAGGACAAAATTAAAAAGTTTTGCAAAGGCACCACCAAGGCTCAATAGCATTGCTTACACTATCACTTATGCTCCAAAATTATTGCTTTTGAAGTAATAAATGCCCCAATAATTAGGCATACAAAAATTGATTCAATTTAGTTGATTGATGAAGAAATTGGTAAACATGAAGATTAACCCTATGTGTGAAATTGAGTGTCTACAAATAGTTTCTAATTACATTATAAGTTTTGAATTCAAACTTATATTCAATAAATAAGATGTCTAATTTAAACGATATATAATATCCCTTTAAATCTTATGTGGATTTAAAACTTATTTACTATTTGCTCATGTAAAGGAGTTGGAGAGCAAGTGGGTACTTAAAACTCTCCAGTTATCGAGAGGTCCAGGTTCAAATCTCTCCCCTCACATGTTGCGGATATGTTGTATATAAAAGGTTCCTCATAAAAAAAAAAACTTATATACTTATTGAAAGCAAGATACTCTAATATTTTAAGTTTTATCACATTAACCTAAAATTAAATTACTAATATAATATATCAATTATATATATATATATAGATGATTATTTTTATATATTTTATTCATTACATCTTTTATATCATATTAATCAAATTATTAATTTAATATAAATTTAGGTGCATTAATTAATATATTTTTCTACATTAATTTAAACTAATAAATAAAAATTTTAAATTTTAACCTCACTTCCAAATTTTATATAATTAAAAAATAATATATTATAATTTATTTCAAATATAAAATTAAGCTTAAATTATTACATATTAAATATTTATATTACATGTTTCTTTATATTTTATTTCTTTAGTAGACCAGCATTTGGGTTTTTTGAGGCCTATTATGCGTCTACAAGTATATATATTAGACCTCTATATTTATAACTAATTAGTATAATTTTTTTATATAATACAACAATTTATCATTAGTGTTTCACTAAAAATGAAATAAAATATAATTATTAAAATTTATTTTTCAGTTATTCAATTATATTAATTTAAAATTAAAAATAAATTTAAATAATATTTATATATTAATATTATATTCAAAATAAAAATAAAAATTTGAATGGTTTTAAAACTTGAAAATTCAATATTTTTATTATTGTGATGTCTGTGAAGACAAAATTTAATCATTTTTAAGATTAAAACTTTAATGCACGTTATAAAACTTCTAGTTATCCGATCAGAAGAAAACGGTTTCTTTTAACAACTATTGAACCTGCATCTTGAGGCAGTTTTCAGTTAGTACTCAGTTGTTGTCACAGTGAAAATTCTTTTCTTGCTATCATCTAAAGTCAGGTCTGACTGATTCCTGGTGAATCAGCTGGTTTAACATGTCCACTTCGCTTTGGGTCCCCATCATTTTCTTTCTCTGCTACTTTAGCTAAAGAGAAGCGTAAATGTTGATAATCAAAATAATTATTTTTCAACCAACGCCATCCATTTGATTCTAAAGAAGCCTTTCCTTGTCATTTCTCGCTTTGTCAAGTTAACTTTTAAAAAGCAGAAAAGAAGAAGCGTAAATATAAATAACCAAATTTTTTTTTTCTGGTATGTTGGGAGTAAAATTTTCTGTGTACTTGTGTCATTTAGGCTTCTCTTTAGCAAGAAATCTCACTTATTTTATAAACCCTAACGCAGTAGGGTTGGATTGAGATGTGAAGAAGAATACTGACCATCAATCCAAAATGCAGAAGTGGTCCAGCAAACAAAGATGTTTCAGCTATCTGATTCACACTAATTACACCTATAAAATGTCATATCTCAGCTAGGAAAAGACACCAAAGCCTAAAGATAAAAGTAACTAAAAATATTCACATGGCAACCTGACAAAGGGCAGGCCTGACTTCAATCAGACATATTAAGAAAGATCGTTCACCAAGTTTAAGTTGATCGTTCACCAAGTTGGATTGTAGACTAAAGTTACATATTTCTATATGCTTGCAGATCTATATAGACCAGTGTTTCGAAACTCGCAACTCGCGGCTGCCAAATTTTGGCGAGTACTGGGCAACTCGGTGATAACTCGGGAAAACTCGCCAATAATTCGGCCAAAAAAATTCGAGAAATTAAAATAAATAATTTAAAAATTATAATTTATAAGTTATTGTTAAAATAAAACAAATAATTTGCAATACATTTTTCGACCATTAGCTGGTTTTCCATCTGCTACTATAGAAGACGTAAATTAACAACATTGATGACATTGAACAATCAGGATTTATGGAACGACCAGCTTCCACCATTCGTGTAGGACGTCTTGAGAAACCTACTGAAGATGAAGAGGGCGTACATTAACAGCATTGATGGCATTTAAGAAACAAGATTTGCGGAACGATTATCTTCAACCATTCGGGTTGGACGGCTCTTCCATATTATAGTATTAAAAAAAATTATTTCCATCACCGTTCCCCCCGTGGCTCCTGTGCCTTTCCCCTGCCTATTTCCCCTGTTTCACAGTCCCCTGCCTACCTCCCCTGCCTTCTACCTCCTCTGTTTCACGGTCTCCTGCCTATCTCTCCTGTTTCACGGTTCTTTGCCTACTTCCCCTTATACCTCCCCTGTCCCTACTTCCCCTTATACCTCCCCTGTCCCTGTTTCAGGGTCCCTGTCTACCTCCCCTGTTTCTCCCTGTGGTTCCTCAGCTTCTCCGTGCCTCTCATGCCTCTATCCGTACGAGTCTCGACGAATAATCGCCGAGTACTCGGCCAATAATTGGCGAGTAATCGCCGCAGGTCGGCGAGTTACTTGGCCCGAGATTTTGTCTACATAAACTCGCAAGCCCTGCTGACCCGCAAGTTTCACAGGTACTCGCAAGAAACATGCACTCGCAAGAAACATGCGAGTTTTGAAACACTGATATAGACACTTTAGGTTCACGTAGGCCATCATAGGCTATTTTAGTTGTAAGTTATCTTGGTCATTCGTAGGCTCTTAAACCTACAAAACTAAGTAAAGCGCACCCAAGATGCCTCTTACTTACTAGAAATTCACCTATTAGCCCCCTAAAGGCCACCGAAGCCCTTTTCCTAGGACCCCATGGGACTATTCTCCACTAAAAATTCTAATTAAGCTAATTAACATTCTAAGTCATCTTTGACTTTCACTTAAATGCACTTTTTCACTTAAATGAGTTTAATTAGGGTTTTAAGCCAAATTAGCCCTAAGCACACTCCCACACATGTGTGCACCATGAGGTTTCCCACACACGTGTGCACCATTAGGTTAGTTAGGATATTTTTGAAAACCAACTAAACCCTAACCTAAATTAGGACTTAGCTAACCCTAGCTAACCTTAACTCTTCCTCACACATGTGTGAGGATGAGATATTCTCTTAGGGCATGTGGGCTTGACACCTCCTCAAACCCTAACCTAACTCCACTAAAGAGTGACTCTAAGGTTTGGTTTATCTAACCCCCTCTGCTGACCTGAGCCCCTCTTATAAATAGAGATTACCTCCCCTCTTTTTACCCCTCTCTCTCTCTCTCTCTCTCTCTCTCTCTTTTCAGTCACCTTATAGAAACTCTGCAAAAATAGTACCAAAGCTACATTTGATAATTCTGAACGTGCAAACAGCATTAGAGCGTCTTTGGAGCCCATCCAAACAAAGGATCTCCATCAGAGGATAGTCACAGTTGAATTTGCCCCCTGACCTGTGAATCTGGGTTCCAATTCGTAGGCCACCCTGCGAATTGACCATACAGTAGGTCTACATCATTAAAATCACTAGGTATAGTTCTTTGATGTTTTAGCAGCATTCTCCTTCAATTTTTGTCATTATTTGATGCTATTTTTATGTCGAGTTTGTTTTTTATCACCATGGGGTTTGACTGAGGTAGGCCCCCAAACTTACTAATCATCTTTTGTAGGTCTCAAGACCAGGTACAGAAGGAAACCACACCAACAAAAACTATCGATGGCCTGTGCACATAGAATCCCACCTTCACTGAGGAGATCTTAAAGACATAATCATGATGTTGTGTATTTTGTAAAGAAAATAGGGTTATTCATCATTGTAACCTATAAAGCATTCCTTTATGAAATAAAAGCAGTATTTCTCAATAGTTTACATTGTGTTGAATTACTTGATCAAATACATCTCTTTTTGTTAGCTTCATTCTGGCATGCCCGATGGGACCCCCTCCAAACAGTTGTATTAGACTAGTTGCCTACATAATCTAATATAATTTTTTGATTTATGTGTTTTTTGCAAGTACCCTAAAAGCAAAACAAAATCCCAAACATCCTGATAAGCATTTCAGGTCAGCAAAATAGGAGTTTTAAGCTCCCACATTCAATTCACCCCCCAGCCTACGAATTTAGCAACAATTCGTAGGTCACCTTTTGAATCCTAACAAACTATCTCAAAGGCCCCAAAATAGTAGGGTAGCACATTAGAGACATCAAACAGCTCAAAACACACCACATAACTAGGTATTCTCCTTAGAACTTCATGTTTCATGCTTTCTTCGTAAAAGCAATTCATTAGCAAATGCATGGCCTTATGTTGTAAAATCTCTTTTCAAACGAATTAGGTTAGGGTTTTAGGTTATTCTAAAATCAATTAGAGTGATCTCTCTAGATTTTCTTCATCAGATGCACTTAGAATAGGGTTTTTTATAATGAATTTCATTTTTGTATCAAATTACTTTTCAAATTTCCCTTTCAAAGGCACTTATATCAGGATCTCAAAATTTCCTTACAAATCTACATTTAGGGTTAAATCCCTTTATCTCTTCCATGTCATTTTACCTTTTCTCCCAAAAGTATTTTCAATTTCTTTTCTAAAATTGTATTTAGTCAAATTCATTTCAATTTCTTTATCAACTTGCATAGTTAGATTTCTCTTTTCTTTCCAAATTCATTTCAATTTCTTTATCAACTCACATTTAGAATCATATTTTCTAATCTCTTTCAAGTTCATTGCAATTTATTTTCCACTCTTGCATTTAGGATCAATTTTATAATCTCTTTCGTTTCAATTTCCAAGTCCATTTATAAAGCATTTCAAATCTCTTTCATGCTCGCATCTTGGGTTAGATTTTTCAAAATTTCTATCATGTCCTTTTCATTCCTTTCTGCAAATATTTTTATTTAAGATCACATTTAGGTTAATAATTTTAAATCTCTTTTTGCATCACTTACATTACAATTCAATTTCTTTTCACAAAAATTCAATTTCCATTCTTTCCATGCTTTTAGATTAGGTCTCCACTTTCTAACATAGAATTTGTATCTCTTTCTATACAATCAATTTCAATCTCTTTCAAGCATTTACGTTAGGATTTTGATCTCTTTATTTAGCAAGCATGGTAACTATCGTTCTTGATTAAGCCCACCTAAGGGTGAACTAAAAGCATGGGTATGCCGATAGTAGGTCTTAGACAGTACCACCTCTTCTTGTGCGAAGATATTGGACTCATTGGCATATTTTGAGTTTCCCCTATTGGTTATCATTTTACTACACCTTCCATACAGGTCATCATTTATCCATTGAGACATCATTCTATTTTGTACACCTTTGGCTATTGTAGGAGGTTTTGTGCCTATGACATTCTTATTTATCTAGAAGTTCACACCACTTCCCATTTTATTTATTAGAAGTAAGTTCCAACATCAAAATACACAAAATAAAGAAATAATTTATTTTCTACATTTAGAATGGATTCCAGTTGCATGTCATTTGCACGCTCACAAAACTTGTTTCAGCACATCTATTGATTAGTAGCACATTTATTGGTTGTCTACAGCATGTCACTTCTGATTTTTCAATCAAATTCATAGTTTGAGTCCAATTCATAGGTCAAATTATAAATCATATCTCAATTTACATAGTGACCTATGAATCCTACTTCCAGGCACATAAACTGCTCAAGTTTCATAGGATTACTCAAAAAACCCCACATAGATCACACGGAGAACATCAGATTCCAGTTTTGAATAGTTTTGAGCATAAATTCACCACACACGACACCATGCCTATCATCACACATAGTCAAGAATACAAGAAAGTGCACCTTGAGGAGGTATTCTTCATATCTTCCAGTAAGTATCCTTCTTCCTCTCCTTCTACAAGGGAAGTTACCACACTCACAGTTGATCTATCCATAGATTCAAACTTAACTCCCACACATATTTTATCTCCTGATAAGACTCCCACTTTTTTTGGCTAATATGATCCACTTCTTCCCCATTCACCTTCACCTAATCCACCTCCCATGTTTCACGATCATATCATATATACCACTCCAGGACATCAAGCTCCTCTCTTTACTATTGATGAGGAGACCACTCGTACTTCACCTACCTTCATGCATCCTTTCTTCCAAATCTTATCTCAATTCCTTTTTAATAAATACTCTTCCCTACTAAATTTTACCCATCTTGAGGTCGCCTCATTTGACCCTACCATAGGGATAATTTTAGACCCTTCATCTTCCACTCCAATCACAAAATCACCCTCATCACAAATCCCATTGCCACAACCTCCTATAGATCCACAATATGCACCCTTCACATCTTCATATCAGGACACTATT
This sequence comes from Wollemia nobilis, assembly GCA_028583015.1. Lineage (NCBI taxonomy): Eukaryota > Viridiplantae > Streptophyta > Pinopsida > Araucariales > Araucariaceae > Wollemia > Wollemia nobilis. Next base: position 2,043,670 of record JAQPPZ010017244.1, read on the forward strand.
CAAGTACCTCAACCACCCTCCTAACGAATCTTGTTTGAATCCTTCAATTCTAAGTCACAACCACCCTCTTACCCACAATAGTTCTTGTACCAACTACCTCCATAGACCTCACCTTTCCCATCTAGTGAGACAGTTTTCACCACACCACCTCCCTAGGATTCTACCAGTGAAGCCTATGACCATTCTCCCTCATTACCTCCACCTATATTCCACACGCTTGGAGTGTATCGTGTGTCACCCTTCATTCCACTTCCATCTTCATCTACACCCATATTTTGCATACCTCCACCACCTCCATTTTGAGCTCCAAATCTTGGTTTCTTTTCCACCTACAACTCATGACCTATTCCTTACCCTACCAATCTTCCATGCTATCCTACACTACTTACCTTTTCCACCAATCATGCTCCTATCTAGATATAGGTTCCATCTTCAAACACCTCATCTCGACCACCACCAACACCACTCATGTAGACAATATTGTCTCCATCGCAACATGCTACACCCATATTCTTCACAACATACCCTTCATGGTCTTCATCTCCAACAGCCCAACCATTCTAGTAGACCCCTCTCCAGTTAATCTCAGTTTAGTAACCACAAATCCTACAACCACAGTATTACTACTTTTAGTAGATGTCTACCTTCTAGCAGGGTGTTCCATCCATTTCATCATATTATGCTATCCAGTAGCCTCACCCACATGCACTATTGTAGTATGTCCCTCTCCCACATTAGGAGGAATAATAGCTCCAATACCCACCACATTCTTAGGCTCTACCTACCTCCACATAGTCCTCTACACCTCTAACACCTAATCTTCAACTTCTACAATATGAAGTTAAGATGCTCAACCTCCATACAGTCAGTTATGGGCCACAAAATTCCATATATGATGAGCTCTATGACAAGCCAGTACACCCATCAATTCCTATTCCTCCCTACCCTTATCGCTTTGACATATCAAAGTTTGATAAATACAAAGGTAAAGAGGATCCCTACAAACATGTTAGCAATTATTGTTTAGCTTGCTATCAACTTCATAGTAGCAACCCCCTCATGTTATGTGCCTTTTCCATTTTTCTTGAGGGATAATCCCTAGATTGGTACAACATGCTTCCATGCCATAGCCTATACACCTTGGAATAGCTAGCCAGCTCATTTTTGGAGCACTTTTCCATTAACATCAAAAATAAAATCAACTTCTTAGATATATATGCCTTACGACAGACTGATTATGAGTCCATTACCAAGTTTATTTCACAATGGCGATCTGTCATACATGACCTCGCCCACACCCTTCCATACTTCAAATTAGTCACACTCTTATCAAAGAGTTATCAAAAATACATCTCCATGGCCTTACAACTCCATCAAAGCCATACCTTCAAGGAATCCATCATGCAAGCTTAAGTCATTAAGGACATTAAGGTCCAATCTAGCAAGATTAAGCTTAGACAAAAATCTTCTTATAATTCAAACTTTCGATTCAATAGAAACACACCTCCTTCTCCATATAAGTAGAAACACACCTCCTTCTCAATAGAAACACACCTCCTTAGACAAAAATAAACCCTATGCTAGACCGCCACAAATCAATGAGGTGGTAGTAACGTCCCCAACTTCTTCATCCATCTCACGGCCTCCTTCTCCATAATAATAGTTATTCCAGACTAGCGCACCCCTTCCCCAAGACCACCATAGCCTCGTAGACTTCACCCATAACTTTCACGATGTAATTTGACCCTGCTATTTGAGTCCTTGCTAGATCTATTTTAGTGATGCAGATCATATCACCTTACCATATATTCAACCTCTTGATCCAAATCAATCCAAGCCTCATGGATATATCGAGCAGCCCTTTTGTGTATATCATCAATAACATGGTCATGATATAGAGTCTTGTTGTTCTTTTTATGGTCTTTTCTAAGACCTCATTGACCGAGGTACTATCCAGATCTCAAATATCCTTTCACCTCAAAATCAAAACTTGAGCATTTACAAGAACCCACTACTTGAACACTAGAGACAAATTCCCAAGGACCTCAATCCAATCCCTAAGGGAAATCTTGATAGGTTAACAATATCCAATGGGATCCACCCTCGTGTGGTGTTTTTGGCATGATCAACCTTACCACTCAAGCCCAATGCTATCCTCCATGATAGGATACACTGGAATTTTCTCCTCCAACACAATTCACTTCTCCATAATCCACACCAATAGCACAAGCCTCACCAAATATTCCACAAAATATTATCACCATCCATGGTAGAATTACCCATCAGGTACGCAATGCCCCATCCAGGCTATCCATATCCGATCTCTTACAAAAATCTCAACCCCATTATGATGCATTGAATAATATCTTTCGATCCATCAATCTTGAAATGCATGATACAAATCTGTTTGTTAACTTCATGGGAAACATACCTCACTACCTTCATCGTTTGATTATTTTCCATGATCACAAGATTGCAGAACACGTAGGTGAAGGAGTTGATCCCCCTCTCCATATACAAGCAACTATCAATGACATTACCTACAAGTGTATCCTTTCTGATACTAGCTCATCTATCAGCATTATTTCTATAGTTGTCCCACATCATCTTCACATTCCACCTACTCATTTTGCCACACCATCACTCAATATTAGAGCATTTTATGATTCCATGCGATCCACGGTGGGCTCTATTTTATTACCTATTTGTGTTAGTTTCTAAACCATATCCATCCTATTTCATGTCATTCAAGGTGAAATGTAGTACAATATCTTACTCAGATGCTCATGGATCAGAGACATGCAGTGTGTGCCTTCTACCTTGCACCACTATCTAAATTATGTCTATGATAGCCTCATCGATTGTGTCCCTACCAATGATCCCTTCAAATTTTGCAACATTGCATACCTGAAGAACACAAGCTTATACTAAGAAGGGGGTGAACAGTATAAGATCAAAAATTTTACTTTTCTTTCCAAATGATAATAACAATAATATCAATGCAGTAAATGAAACAATGCATAAATCATCACACACATGAGAGACACATATTTAACATGGTTCACCCAATGTGGGCTACATCCACAGAGAAAATATTTCTTATAAATTTCCTCAACCAATCTCTTGGGAACCAATTCCCTATTACAATGTTTATGGGCACCAACCCAAAGGAGACACCAATCCCCTATGCTCAAATTCATGGACCTCTATCCACAGGAGACACCAATCCTCCTCTGCTCAAGTTCGTGGACCTCTATCCATAGGAGACACCAATCCCCTCTGCTCTAGTTTATGGACCTCTATCCACAGGAGACCTCAATCCCCTCTACTCTACTCTGCTACAATCCTTTACACAAGGCTTGCTCAATTCGATTCCAATACTTGCTCTCAATTCTACTCAGATCTGCTCCAAGTCTACACACAAGACTTGCTCAAATATGCTTCACCAAAACTTGCTCTTAACTCTGCTCAAATCTATTCCAAGCCTACACACAAGGACTTGCTCAAATATGCTCACCAAAACCTACTCTCAACTCTACTCAAATTTTCTCCAAGCCTACACACAAGGCTTGCACAAATATGCTCACCAAAACCTACTCTCAAATCTGCTCAAATATGCTCCAAGCCTATACACAAGGCTTGCACAAATATTCTCATCAAAACCTGCTCAAATATGCTCATAACACATACTCAAATATGATTATAACATATGCTCAAATCTACTTATAATACATGCTTAAAACAATGTTTATATCATTCCCAAAAGTGCTTTCTTTGATTGAAGTAACTCAGACATATTCTACCTAGAATTATTTTTCTTCATGAACATATAGAGAATGATATGCATTAAATAAAATCAATATGTTTTTCTCACATTCATGTGCATTCACAATATATCTTAAGTAGAGCACTTAATAGATGAACTTCTTATGTATTTCCCACAATCGAAACTGATGCACACACTTGCTTCACAAAAATAATTCTAACACTTGCACATTCACTTTCAATGTCACTCAAACCAATGCACAATTTTGTTCTCAAACCCTAGCACGTGTTTCCAATTTCATTCAATAATGTACCACAATTTTGTTCTCAAACCCTAACAAATGTATTTCCAAGTTCATTCAACAATGAAGCACAATTTTATTCTCAAACCCTAACACATGTATTTCCAAGTTTATTCAACAATGAAGCACAATTTTATTCTCAAACCCTAGCACATGTGTTTCCAATTTCATTTAACAATGAAGCACAATTTTATTCTCAAACTCTAGCACAATTGTTTCCAATTTCTTTCAATGATAATGCACAACTTGTTCTCAAACCATTGGATAAATATTTCCAATATTTACTCAACAATAACACACACTTTATTCTCAAACCCTAGCTCATGTATTTCCAACAATGCACATAAAATTGATCCTTATTTCTCCACTTTAAGACTTAAAAATAATTTCCTCAAAACACAACCACCTTGAGAATGAGTTAAATCACCATACCTCAATTTGTCTTGATGAAGATGTGCCCTCAAAAACCTGTCTCAAATAATATATTTTCTTTTTCCACTTCAAAATAGATTAGCAAAAACTCCTCTTCAAAAAATTCACATAAAACTCTTCTCAAAATATGTGCACATTAATTTCTAGAAAATAATGTTCTAAAACTCTCCTTCTTGGTTTCACAAGATAAAGCCTTTAAATTATAAACCAAACCCTTCAAAATATCAAGCAAATATTACAATCAATAAAAGGACACAATACACCTTATAACTCCCTCTTTCAATATTGCAAAAATAATCTGTCTCGCACTAACACAATAATACAATTTTCTCATAAACTTATACACCATAAAACTCATTAAAACAATATACTCCTATAAAATACAATATTCAAAATGAACTAATATACCATACAACTCCCACTTTTATAAACCAGATAATGCCTTCATATAAAAATATATTTTCAATTAAAACCAATGCACCATACAACTCCCACTTTGCTCTTAATAAAATTCAAATCAAACTCTTTACTTTACTACCGCAATGCATTCAAATTTAATTGATTTTACTAAAAATATTTATACCTTATGCATTGTTGCAACTCGAACCCATGACCTCGAAGAGACAGTGATACCGCTAGTACCTCCAACCAATTGCACTATCGCAACAAGTAGCACCAAATATGGGGAACGCAAAATATAACCCTAATCCACGTTAGACCAAACTTCAATGCACACAATGAAAATATATTGGAGGGTTTTGACCCTGAAACCTTTGCCACAATAGTGCTCACATAACCATCCAACCATTGGGCCACCCCAATTGGATGGAAGATCTCAGGTGTACTCAAGATATGTCACTATCTCACGTTGGCACCCTTAGAAATTCATTGTTCTTCTGTCGTTCACAATTGGAGGGATATCAACTTTAGCACAAAATATTAAATTTTTTTTTGCATAAAAAATCATATCATAAAATATTAGTGCATGGGGTTCTAAGAAATAAAACCATTGCCTCCTTATTTATATGCACTTCAATGTTGCTTGGAGAGTTGGCTCACATTTTCATATGGAGATTTAAACTTACTTTGCACATGACATTGGCACCAAACATACACCCTTATGTTTATATTATAATATTATAATAATGACTCTTAATACCTTTGGCCCTCAAAGAAATATTAAACCTTGGTCTTCTTTTAAAACCCTTTTAAAAACTTTGCCTTCTTATTCAAATTTAAACCTTGCTCTTAAACCTTTGGCCTTCAAATAAATATTTAAACCTTGGTCTTCCTTTTTAGCTCCTTTTAAAAATTAAACCTACCTTGTCTTTTAAACCTTTTGCCCTTAATAAATAATAAGTAATCCTTGATTTTTCTTTGGTCCAAACACTATAAAACCTCTTGGACCTCCTTTATAATATTTAAAAATAAATATTATAAACCTTTTCTTTTCACCAATTTTCCTTGCTGTGAGATAAACCTTGCCTTGCATAATTGTCTTACCTTAGAAGAATATTTCTACCTTACCATGCTCTCTTTGACATCAACCTTTTGACATCAATGACCATGTGCCTTTGACATCAATGACAACTCAATATTTCCAACAATCTCCCCCTTTGTCATTGATGGTAACCTTTCAAAAAAATAATTCCTTTACTACAACTGGATGCCAAACTGCTCCCCCTGAGAAGCTTCTCTCCCTTACTAAATTCTCTCCTCTATACTAAAATCTCTCCCCTTTGACATCAATGGCAAAGGGTTCCTTGGGGATAAAAATAAGATATTTTAGCATAGCCCCCTCACCACCTCCTTTTCTTGAGGTGATTAATTATGGGATGGGAGTAAGACTACTCCCAACTTACAATGCTCTTCTTATTTTTCAATCTTCTTTTTCCACACCTTTGTAGTCATACCCTTTTGATCCTTTTGAGCATCCCTATTCTTGCTTGTCTTTGGAAGTTTTAAAAATTCTGTTCTACACCACTTTGCTTTATGCCCAAAATTATTGCAATTGTAACATCTGATGTTGTAGTTCTTGGAAGGTGCAAATGACCTAAAATTTCTTTTGGTGAAGCCATAATCATTTCTGCCATGAACCCTGCAATGTATAGCTTTATGCCCAAAATTATTATAATTGTAACATCTGATATTGTAGTTCTTGGAAGGTGCAAATGACCTAAAATTTCTTTTTGTGAAGCCATAATCATTTTTGCCATGAACCCTACAATGTATAGCTTTATCTTTGCTTTTCTTGTGATGGTCCCTATTCCTTGATGATTCTTTGTTTTCTTCCTCTTTGATACTATCACCTCTCAACACATCAACATAGGTCTTAGGTTCTTCTTCAATCACTTTTGGTTCTTCTATTTCTTTTGAACTTGAGCTTGAATCCTCTTCTTGTACTTCTTGACTTTCCTCAAAGCCAAGTCCAGTCATCATAAATGGAGATCTCTATGTTTTGATAATATCATCCAAATATTTTGAGCTTTTATTAAACTGATATATCTTATTGTTAAATTTCTCAAGTCCCTTCCTTAGAATATCAACTTCATGTTCTAGTTTTTCACATTTTAGCTCTTTTGCCTTTAACTTTTCAGCCATACCTTCTTCAAATTTCTTTGCCTCTTCAACTTTAACTTTCAAGTCATTGAGATCTTGTATAAGTTTTGCTTTTATTTTCTCATCCTCTTGTATTTGAGCCTTTAATATTAAGTTTTCATTTTTAACTCTTTCCAATTCTTCAAGAGTTGCAGTAAATTCCTCTTCCATATCAACTATGGTTTCTTTATCCTTTTCTGAATTTTTCTCTTTCTCTAGGTCTTCAATAATAAGAACATCTTCTACTTGAATTTCAATAGGAGCATCTTCAACTTGGTCTTCAAAAGGAGTATTATTTTCCTCTTCTATTGTCAAAAATAGAACCTCTTCTTTTTCACTATCTGAAGAACTTTCATCACTATCACTTGAAGCATTGCTTGCTTCTTCAACATAGAAACTTTTCTTGTGCCTTTGAAAAATCTTCTTCTCATGCTTGCCTTGACCATACCTATTTTTATTTTCATGCCTGAATTTTCTTTCTTTCTTTTTCTTGTAATCTTGTTCATCCTCACTGCTACTATACCCATTTTGTGGACAATATGTTGCATAGTGACCAATATTACCACAACTAAAATATTTCACATTTTGCATATTCTTTGGTTTCCTTGAACCCTTCTTATTTATTTTCACAAAGTTAGCCTCTTCATCACTGCTTGACTCATCACTTGATTCTGGTTCTTTATTCTTCACCTTCTTTGAAGCTTTGAATGCTGCCTCCTTTTTGGATGTTTGCTCTTTTCTATCCTCATATCATAAGTTGTGAGAATTCCATGTAGTTCATCTATCCTTAAAGTTGTGAGATCCTTTATTTCTTCTATTGTTGAAACCTTTGCATCATACCTTATGGGAAGTGATCTTAGAATTTTTTGAACAATAGTAGAATCCTCAATATTTTCTCCAAGTCCACGGATGGTGTTAACAACCTCATCAACACGAAGTAGATACCTAGCAATATCTTCCTCATATTTCATATTTAATTCCTCAAACTTCCTCCTGTGAGTCTAAAGTTTTGCCTTCTTAACCTTGTCATCTCCTTCATATGTATTCTGTAATTTGTCCCACATTTCTTTTGTTGATTTGCAGTGCATAACCTTCACAAACTTTGTTTCTTGTAATCCACTTAAAATTGCATTCATTGCCTTGGCATTATTTTCATATAGTTTCTTACCACTTATATCTATGGGAGGAGTTGCAGGTGATGTGTACCCATTCTCAACTGATTGCCATGTATCAATTCCCTATGCCATCAAAAATATCTTCATCCTAACACTCCAAAAAGTATAGTTAGTCCCATTAAACAATGGATATCTATGTGTTGAAAATCCTTCCTGATGAGCCATCTATGTTCCTGTAAGATATTCCTTCAAGCTATTAGGCTTCCCTGAAGGAACCCACTTTGATACCAATTGAATAACACAAGCTTATACTGAGAGGGGGGGTGAATAGTATAAGATCAAAAATTTTACTTTTCTTTCCAAATGATAACAACAATAATATCAATGTAGTAAATGAAACAATGCACAAATCATCACACACATGAGAGACACAGATTTAACATGGTTCACCCAATGTGGGCTACGTCCATGGAGAAAATATTTCTTATAAATTTTCTCAATCAATCTCTTGGGAAACAATTTCCTATTATAATGTTTATGGTCACCAACCCAAAGGAGACACCAATCCCCTATGCTCAAATTTATGGACCTCTATCCACAGGAGACACCAATACCCTCTACTCAAGTTCGTGGACCTCTATCCATAGGAGACACCAATCCCCTCTACTCTGGATTTATGGACCTCTATCCTCAGGAGACCTCAATCCCCTCTACTCTGATTTATGGACCTCTATCCTCAGGAGACCTCAATCCCCTCTACTTTACTCTGCTTAAAGCCTTTACGTAAGGCTTGCTCAATTTTGCTCCAATACTTGCTCTCAATTCTACTCAGATCTGCTCCAAGTCTACACACAAGACTTGCTCAAATATGCTTCACCAAAACCTACTCTTAACTCTGCTCAAATCTACTCCAAGACTACACACAAGGCTTGCTCAAATATGCTCACCAAAACTTGCTCTCAAATATTCTTAAATCCTACTCCAAGCCTACACACAAGGCTTGCACAAATTTGCTTCACCAAAATTTGCTCTCGAGTCTTTTCAAATCTGCTTCGAGCCTACACAAGGTTTGCACAAATCTACTCACCAAAACCTGCTCAAATATGCTCATAACACACACTCAAATCTGCTTATAACACATGCTCAAATTTACTTATAACACATGCTCAAAACAATGCTTATATATTTCCAAAAAGTGCTTTCTTTTATTAAAGTAATTCAAACATATTCTATCTCAAAATTATTTTTCTTCATGAACATATAGAGAATGATATGCATTAAATACAATCAATATGTTTTTCTCACATTCATTTGCATTCACAAGATATATCAATTATAGTACTTAGTAGATGACCTTCTTATGTATTTACCACAATCAAAATAGATGCACACACTTTGCTTCACAAAACTGATTTCTAACACTTGCACATTCACTTTCAATGTCACTCAAACCAATGCACAATTTTGTTCTCAAAACCTAGCACATGTGTTTCCAATTTCATTCAACAATGAACCACAATTTTATTCTCAAACCCTAACACATGTATTTCCAAGTTCATTCAACAATGAAGCATCAATTTTTCTCAAACCCTAGCACATGTATTTCCAATTTCATTCAACAATTAAGCAAAATTTTTTCTCAAACCCTAGCACATGTGTTTCCAATTTCATTCAATAATGAAGCACAATTTTATTCTCAAACCCTAGTACAATTGTTTCCAATTTATTTCAATAATAATGCACACTTTGTTCTCAAAACCTAGTTCATTTATTTCCAACAATGCACATAAAATTGATCCTTATTTCTCCACCTTAAGACTTAAAAATAATTTCCTCAAAACACAACCACCTTGAGAATGAGTTAAATCACCATACCTCAATTTGTCTTGATGAAGATGTGCCCTCAAAAACCTGTCTCAAATAATATCTTTTCTTTTGCCACTTCAAAATAGATTAGCAAAAACTCCTCTTCAAAAATTCACATAAAAACTCTTCTCAAAATATGTGCACAATAATTTCTGAAAAATAATGTTCTAAAACTCTCCTTCTTGGTTTCACAAGATAAAGCCTTTAAATTATAAACCAAACCCTTCAAAATATCAAGCAAATATTACAATCAATAAAAGGACACAATACACCTTATAACTCCCTCTTTCAATATTGCAAAAATAACCCTTCTCACACTTAGACAATAATACAATTTTCTCATAAACTTATACACCATAAAATGCCTTCTTAAAACAATATCCTCCTATAAAATACAATATTCAAAATGAACTAATATACCATACAACTCCCACTTTTATAAACCAGATAATGCCTTCATATAAAAATAATTTTCAATTAAAACCAATGCACCATAAAACTCCCACTTTGCTCTTAATAAAATTGAAATCAAAATCTTTAATTTACTATCACAATGCATTCAGATTTTAAACAAAAATATTATGTACCTTATGCACTATTCAACCAAACACCTCCCAAGAGACAACGCTACCACTAGCACCTTCAACCACCTGCACTACGGTAATAGGTAGCACCAAATATGGGGAATGAAAAATATAACTCTGATCTACGTTAGCCTAAACTTCAATGCACATAGCAAAAATATGTTAGAGGGTTTTGACCCCAAAACCTCTACCATAATAGTGCTCACATAGCTAGCCAACCGCTAGGCCACCCCAACCGGATGGAACATCTCAGGCATACTCAAGATATGTCATTGTCTCACGTTAGCACCCTTCAAAATTCATTGTTCTTTTGTCGTTCGCACTTGGAGGGATATCAACTTTAGCACAAAATATTAAATATTTTTCGCATCAAAAATCATATCATAAAACATTAGCGCATGGGGTTATAAGAAATAAAACCATTGCCTCCTTATTTATATGCACTTCAATGTTGCTTGGAGAGTCAGCTCACGTTTTCATATGGATATTTAAACTTACTTTGCACACGACGTTGGTGCCAAACATACACCCTTATGTTTATATTATAATATTTAATAATATTATAATAATGACTCTTAATACCTTTGGCCCTCAAAGAAATATTAAACCTTGGTCTTCTTTTAAAACCCTTTTAAAAACTTTGCCTTCTTATTCAAATTTAAACCTTGCTCTTAAACCTTTGGCCTTCAAATAAATATTTAAACCTTGGTCTTCCTTTTTAGCTCCTTTTAAAACTTAACCCTGCCTTGTCTTTTAAACCTTTTGCCCTTAATAAATAATAAATAATCCTTGCTTTTTCTTTGGTCCAAACACTATAAAACCTCTTGGACCTCCTTTATAATATTTAAAAATAAATATTATAAACCTTTTCTTTTCACCAATTTTCCTTGCTATGAGATAAACCTTGCCTTGCATAATTATCTTACCTTAGAAGAATATTTATGCCTTACCATGCTCTCTTTGACATCAACCTTTTGACATCAATGACCATGTGCCTTTGACATCAATGACAACTCAATATTTCCAAACTACCAATGGGGATCCCTTCAAATTCTGCAATATTGTAGACCTTCTCCTAGGACCCTCAACATCCTCCACTCATATCCTTTCCATAAATTCTCCTCACACTTCAAGAATATCTACATTTCCTTTAGTACCAATTTCTTCCCCATAGAAATTATCATCTAGCACAACACTTTTTTCTACTGCCATTCCTTTATTGCCACCATCTTCATGGTCTCCCCCTCCTTATCAACCATCCTCTCCCAAAAACCCCCCTCATGTGCTTCCACCTTTTTTGCCATCATCATCGTTGCCTCCTGCCTCATCTCACCCATCTTCTTCCACCAGACCTCCTCTCCTTCCCACTCAAAAACCTCCACTTTATTTTCATCCGTGAGCATGATATTTCACATATTCTCATCTCCCAATGCCTACATCCACTCCCCCTACCACATATTTCCAACATGTGAACCATACCATTCTATCTACCATATCCAAATGCCATGATTGGGAACAGTGATCTTCCCACTTAGATGCTGAACTACTCCATTATTCACCTCCCATAATTTATGATTCCTAGTTGGCATCATCCTCTTTAGATTTTTATTTTCCACCTTGATCTCCAACACACGTGATGTCTCGAGTATCCATTTTCATGATCAATTATGGCCTCGATGACTACAACCTCCAAGATGCTCATGTTTGATCCCCAACGATCCAATTCATGTGTGACTTTGGTTTCCCCTTAGATTTAGTATTAACCACCAGTATTTTAGTGCGATTTTGTTCTCCTAACAATCATACCAACTTTATATACACAAGCATAGATTCATCTCTCCTAGTCATTGCATCTATGCCTTCTCAATCTAGTTTTTTTGGCACTCTAGACCACATGTCAAATCCTTAATTCACCTTACATTACCTTTGATGTTTCCATTGGTGTGGATTCAAACTAGGATGCTACAAACAAGGGTTATGCACACCCATCAACCCACATATTTAGTCACCCACAAACAAATCTAGCCTAGGTTATCATCTTGTTATCGTACATACACTCGAGGATGACCTCTAAGATCTCTCTCTTTGGCCCACGCCACCCCCCATACATGCTAGAAGAGTACATCAATATGGATATTATAGATGAGAGTACATATCCTAACTCTATCATCACCATTCCATGCATATTTTTACAATACATGTCTCTTAATGACACAATATCCACTTATTGTATCGATGCACTCATTGACCATTTTGCTATCCTATCCCTCATGCCTCCTAATCTAAGGCATCATATTTCATCTCCTCCTTCCTTGCCTCTACATTAATCCATACATTGACAACTTCATAGATCTACAAGGCAATATTGTTCTCCACCTGTGGTCTTACATCCACCTTTAAACCTCCTACGATAGTCAAATACTTTGTAATTTTTTTCATCCAACTCATTATCATCCATGACTTCTATGGATTTCGTCAACATGGTTGATATATATTTACTTTCACCACTTCGATATTCATCTCCTATAAATCATAATGATACACCAAACACTAATTTCATTGATTTCACCCATATTTCATTGATGCCTTCAACATAAGACCTTTTTTTATCGTCTCCTATCTTGCATACCGTGAACACTCCGTTTTCATATACCCCACCTCACATTCCATGGGTTCATCACATTGAATTTTACTTAGATGATGAATTTTATTTACCCGAGGTTATCAATGACCTCCATTTTATTCCCATCCTAGATAAACTATGTGATGGTTCGCATATTCTAGTGGAAGAAATGATTGACATTGACATTGGTGATGACCCCACTAATCCATATATTGTCAAGTTTTCTGCTATCTTCTCACCAGAAGAGCACACCTTGTTCACCACCTTTCTTAAAGATTATATCAGAGCCTTCGCACAATACTACAAATACATTCCAAACCTCGATCCTGCCCTTGTAGTCCACAATCTCACATTAGATAAAGATTCCAAACTTGTCCAAAAAAAATTACAATGCATGCATCCCACTGTTTCATTGCTAGTAAAGTATGAGATCTAAAATATCCTTGATGTTGACTTCATTCAACCCATCGTTTATCCTAAATGGGTCTCCAATAATGTATTGGTACCTAAGCCCTCAGGTGAGGTTTGTGTATGCACTGAATTTCATGACCTGAATAAAGCTTATCCCAAGGACAACTTCCCCTACCAAACATTGACTTGCTCATTGATTCCATTATGGGCCATGAAATGATATCCCTTATGGATGGGTTTTTTGGTTACAATCAGATCAAAATAAATCCTATAGACCAACACAAGACTTATTTCACAACCTCCTAGGGGACCTTTTGCTACAAGATCATGCATTTTGGTCTGAAGAACACTGGGTAACCTACCATCATGCAATGACCTACAATTTACATGATTATATGGATAAAATCATGGAATACTACATCAATGATATCATCACAAAATCAAAAGAGCATTCATAGCATGTTGTTGATCTACGCAAAATCTTTGATCACATTTTAGAACACAACATTACCTTAACCCAAATAAATGCATCTTTGGTGTCAGTTCAAGTAAAATCCTAGGGTTCATCATCTCTCAACAAGGTATTGAAGTAGATCCTAACAAATTCAAAGCCATTATCGATATGCATCCATCCACAAACATCAAATAACAGTGTAGTTTGCAAGACAAGATTCAGTCCATACATCATTTTATCGCCCAAATTTTAGATAAGTGTAAACCATTTATTCACCTCTTACAAAATGGGGTCACCTTCAAATGGGATGAAAAATATCAATAAGCCTTTGATTCCATCAAATCCTACCTCATATCCTCATCGATGTTATCTCCCTCGCACCCATAGATACTAATTATCCTATACATTTTTGCTATGGAATTTTGCACTTTGCACACTCTTAGCCCAGAAGAACAACCTCAATCATGAGCGATATGTATACTACATTAGTCGTACGCTAGTTAGCTATGAAACTCACTGTGTATATATGGAAAATTTGTTCTTTGGTGTAGTCTTTGCCACCTAAAAACTATGTCATTACATGCTTAATCATACCATGTTTGTAATTGCTCAAAATAATTTACTTTGATACATGATGAACAAGAGTTATCATAACTCTTGTATCGCTAAATGGATTATGCTCCTTACTAAATTTGCTCTAGATTTCATTTTGCAAAAATACATCAAAGAGTATGTCATCGCAGACCAACTCTTTGAGGCTCCATTACCCATTGATCAACCTCTCCTCAACCAGCTCCCTGATGATTCCATATTCAATATTATGAAACCCTATGAGTATGTCAAACCAAAAACACTAGTCGACTTAACCCTCTTCTTATATGGTTCCCACCACACACATTTTGGGGGTGTAGGCATTACCTTTTTCACATCAGATGGGGAACCTCTCCCATTTTCATTTAAATTAAGGTTTCCCTATGCAAACAACAATTCAAAATACGAAGCCCTTTTTATTGGTCTAAAGTAGGCACATTCTATGCACATTAGACATATTCATATCATAGGATATTCTCTCCTCATGGTCAATCAATTTTAGGACATCTGGCAATGTCACTCTCCCATTCTTCAACAATACAAGAAAATCACCCAACAAATCCTCTTTCAATTCAAGTGGTATGCTATCGAAGCCACCCCACACTCTTCCAATCCCTTTGCCAATACGATGGCTTCTATAGGATCATTAATACCATAAAATCCCCTCTTAGACACAACACACGTGTCCATTCATATGCTTACACAATTAGCTATCCCATATTCACCTCCCATGAACAATGATAGCATTCATGTTTTCCATACCGAACCACACAATCTTTGGTTTTCATAAATCAAGGACTATATCAAATTAGGCTTCCTACCTTATGATCTATCATATTATTAGTATCAAGCATTCAAACAATGAGCCATTCATCATACACTACTAGGGGACATCTTGTATCACCACAGGTATGATGGTATCCTTCTATGTTGCCTTAAACCACATGAATATCAACAGGTAGTACAAGAAACCCATGATTATACTTGTGGCGGCTACTTCAGTGGCATGGCTATCACAAAATGTATCATATGCATGGGCTATTACTAGCCTAAAATAGAGCATGATTGTTGTGAATATATTAAGTGATGCATCAAATACCAACAACATGCTAACCTTACACACATACCTTTGTAAGCTCTAAAATCTTTCAATGTATGTGGTCCTTATCACAATGGGATCTAGATCTCACTAGACAAATCACACCTACTTCATCAAGTAGTCACAAATTCATCATCACTACCACATAGTACTTCCCAAAGTGGGTTGAAGTCATCCCACTTGTATAGACCATAGGAGATAATATTGTGTTATTTATCACAGACCACATCATATGTCGCTTCAACATGCCTTTCCAAATCATCTTGAATAATGGTATACCCTTAAAAAATATTTTTTTTTGCACCCACTGCACCAAATTTAATATCCACCATAGTTTCTTGACCTTGTACTACCCACAGGGTAATGGCCAAATCGAGGCAACTAATAAAACCATTTTCTCCTTCCTTAAAAATATAGTTGTAGAATCCCACCACAATTGGTATAATCATATGCCTCTTACCTTATGGTCCTATTGTACGAGCATTCATACTCCCACTGGGGAAACTCCCTTCTCATTGGTCTATGGTGTTGAAGCCATTATGCCTCTCGAGCTTGAGATACCTTCACTATGAGTCTCCATGAAAGACTTTATTGATAATAACACTACACTTCAAGCCCATATTGACCAATTAATGATTCTATATGAGTGGGGCATTCATACCACCGAGCACATACGTGTCTACCAAGACCACCTTCGCCATACCTACAATAGTAAGGTACATCAATGCACGTTTTAAATTGGTGATCTGGTTCTCAAAGAGAACCAACAAATCACAAGCCAACCCCATCAATAGTAAGACAAGTCACTCCTAACTAGTTAGGCCCATACCTCATCACACAAAAAATTGGTTCTAGTGCCTACTAATTGACAAAACCTTGAAGGATTCACTGAACCTGAGCTTATCAACATCATTCACCTTCACACATTCAATGCCTAGCCCACCTAGGTAGGTATCACCATGGATTGGATATAGTTTCATCACAACACAATCCTAATTTACATTACACACACACACTACACATATGGTCTATAACTTTCTATTACACAACATAACTACTAGTACTTTTTATGTCATTTATATGCTATGGGAGTCATGCATGCAGGATTCATCCCTACCTCACCTGATCGACCCCAAGGATCCATACCTACCATATTTCTTAGTTTTCTAACATTTTCCAGTATACTATCCCCCTAATAGGGGAGTTACACCTATTCATGCATCTTCTACAGGAATACCTCCACCCCTATCGACTGGTATATTACCCTATGATTTATTCCTACACTAGAATGCTACCCATGACACCTCCGCTCTCATTTCTCCATCCCATCTACATCGCTATTTGTACCCATATCTTGTGCCACATATTCTTCAAACACCATTATATCCACTTTACGACCTCTCCTTTTAGCCCACCACACCACCAACATAGCAGTTCCACTCTCCTCCATATTCATTTTGATCACTCCCTTCTTCACACCTGTACCTCCATTCCATTTAACAACCAATATATCCTCTTCCATATCAATAACCTTGAGTTACACTTGAGCCATTGCCACTACCAATCCCCTTCATGTTGTTCAATTGTGATTCAACCTACATCACCTTCTTCTAGGCCTACCTTTCATTATTATATCTGACCTACACCTGATTCCTGTATCCCAACCTGACCACTCATCCCTACACCACCTTTACCATACTCATAACCACCCAACCCATATATCTATCATATTCCAGTATGGTGAGCACCATTATCTCAAATATTTCTTCACAAGGGTCTCCTTATATTACCTGAGATCCACCCTATCAACCCTTCATACCCTAAACTACTAGATTATAATTAAAACCACTTTTGTGTCTATCATTGTCAACCAAGGTACGACATCGATGTATGCCATACATTTGAGACCATTGTTCAGGATATGCTTTTCGACGAACCTCTTCCACATCCTAAATAAGCCCCCTCACCCACTCAACTCCAGATCCCACCATGATGGCTAGTACCTTGTTCCACCCCATCATGCAATTCATTTACTTCTATACCTTGTTACTTTCAATAACTATACAACTATACCAATTACCAAATTTTAATTTGCCTTGTCACTTCACCTAGTCACTCACTACTCGATTCACATAATTTCACATAGTTTTTGCTTGGTTCTTCATTGTCTATTTTCTTCCATTATATCTCCTCATCTCCTTGCTCATTAGCATTGTTGAATGGTCACACTTTTATTGGCTACATTCCTATGTTGATTCTCCTCTCTTCTTATTTCCCTTTATTTTCTTTTCCCTTATGCCATTGTTCCATTCCCTCATTTTGTTGTCACACTTCCTCACCATTGTCTTTCTCTACATCTATTGTCACTCCTTACCTTCCTCATTCATCATTATTGCACGTATTCTTCCATTTATATGCTTTTTTCCCATTTTCTACATCTCCCCACATGTTGGGGAAACCATTATCATGACTCTCTATTTTCATCATCTTCATCCTATACATTCATCTCTAGATATTGTTACTAATATCATCCAATTACATCTCACATATTTCCTCTTGTAGATATTGTTCCTTCATACTATATCATGTACTACATTCATTGCATATATCCATCACCTTCTTCTATGATTTCATTCATGTTTTTATATTCCATCTATAGAAATACGCCCCTAGCAAGAATAACATATGCACTTTTTCGCATTACTACATGGATGTCCATTCCATTTCTCAGTATTACAGGGTATATGGTGTCTTGCATTTTCTTGACCATTCACTACTTCAGTCAATTAAATATCACCTCTAGCTGACAGGTTATTGCACTCCTTATAGTCTTCTTTGGTTAGTTCAACTTCTTTCAAGGACCACTCATATAGGTCACATTTTAAACAAATTTTGAGCCTAGGGAAGACAACACCTTGCATAGATATCACTATCTAGCGAATGGTTTCCCCTAATCATCCTATCATTTGCATAGTCAACATACAACCTAGGGATAAACAAAGGGATAAGCATAAACAAAAATTTAAAAGGGGCAAAAGATAAAATCCAACACCCATACAAAAAAGAAAAGAATAAAATAAGAATAAAATAGCACTACAAAAGGACAAGCAATAAACGAGGGGCAAAAAAAAAAAGGAAAAGCCTCCAAGAACCATAATTGTTATGCTTCATTGCCTTTGGTCATTAGGTTTAACATAAAATCATGGGATAATTTTTATCATTAGCTATAGGTCCTAAGCATTTGCTTGCCAATGGAATTGTCTTACAAATGGCAACACATCTATCACATTAGTGATGAGCCCTGAAAATGCTCATTTTTTGTACCACTTTCCTTATAAACAATGACACTTATTTCTGTAGATATATATGTTTAATGAGAATTTTATACATATTTAACAGTTTATTTTACATGTTATTTAATATTTGTTTCTAAGTGCGTTTTGTGTAGATTTCATAGAAATTGTTGTGTTTTAGCATGTTTTCATCAAGGTCCCACTCGGACCTGGCACCTTCGATTTCATGAAGGCAAAACATTCGTAGTACACCGGTGTGAAGTGCTAAGTCAGGCGCCTGATTCCCTTTGAAGCGCTCGACTTCCATTCGGTGCTTAACTTATGAGTGCCTACTTCCCATTAGGTGCCTACTTCTTGTTAGGCACCTGACTCCCATGTTGGCGCCTACGTCCTGACTTCTACAGACAAGGCACCTGCTTCCCGACTTCTACAGACAAGGCGCCTGATTCCCATTGAAGCCGAATTCTAGCACGGCTCTGTGGTCGACAAAATAGAACATGATTTCAACAAGGAGCGTAGATGGAGTTTCAGCATTGAAATCAGACTAGGGACAATGTCAAAGATGACTAACCATCTATTTTTAGTTGCTACGTAAATATCTATGTAAATCGAGCAAAACCAATATCAGACGTATTCTGATAAAATAGAATACGCCGAATTAGTCCACACAATTTGATATTTTGCTCGATTCCCTGTATTCATGCATGCGGTTGTAAAGTAGAATCAAAACTTTGATTTATTTCTAATTTGTAATAGGGTGTGGCTGCATATCTTATAAATATGCAGGCCACCCCTGAAAACGTGATCCCGGATTTCCCCTGTATATTTTTTACTGTAAGTTTTAATAAATATTTTTCTGAGTCATTTTTGGTTAAATCGACTAAGCGTCCGGTGAATGATTTAACATGGGAAGAACCTAATAGAAGCGTGGGCCCACTCTCAACAACATTCTTCCCTTTCCTTTCCCTATTTTTTATTTTCTTTAATTTTATTTTATTTTTATAGATTAATTTAAATTCCTGTATTTTCCCCTATTTTCTATAAATTCTAGCAATGTGCAGTTTTAATTTTTGAATGTAATTTAGGCATGTTTTCATAAACGTAGGATAGATTAGTGGTTTGGAAATCAAAATTAGAACTTCAATGAACACCAACACCCCCCAAACCATAAATCTGAGGGACTCATATCTATGGAGGAAATTATAAGCATATATTATGCAAGGTTGCTCACAAGTCTACGAGCTACCCCAGGTTGACAAATTAAATGAGGCAGTGAACTTAAACGTAGAAAACTAACCAATGTTTTTGCCCAACATTTTGGCATCATTGTTGAGGAGTAGCCTATTGTAATTTCTTGTTCTGAAGGAAGCATATTAGCAGTAGTTTAGGTTGTGACCTACAGAACCTCCATTCCTAAAGCCTTGTATGAGTCCACCTAAGAATAGAGGACCGAATGGTCATTTTGTTAAAAACAAGGATATTTCTCAAAAGTCTTCTGCTTCAGTTGTACCTGATCCTGAGATTGAATCCTCTTCTCCACAATCTCCACCTATGCATTGGAGAGAACACCCACTATTTGCATAGGATCCTTCTAAAATAAATCAACAACATCATAGAGAAGGATCGGAGATAAGTAGAGTTTAGTCTGAGGAAGACTTATTAAACTTTCAATGTTGGCAAGTAGTTAGAGAAGGAACTATATCAAACATAGATTTAGTAATCCTTCTGTAGGATAAGAGAAATGAACTAGAGGCCTTGAAAGCTGCTTTGAATGCAGCTGGTGTAGATACCCTATTCACAGACAAGATGGCTGATGCAGAGGAAGCATCCACTAGTTTCAATTTTCCCATAGGAGAGGTAGGGGGAGATCACAAGATGAAGCATATCTCCCCTGCCCACCTTCCAACCTTTAGAGGACTACCAATAGAAGATCTAGATCTATTTCTATTTAAATTTGATGTTTTATGTAGATCTGTGGATTACACCATTGATGCTCAAAAACTAAAATTATTCCCTTCCACTCTTGATGATTCAACTTTGCACTGGTTCATCAGTTTGGGGGATAAATGGATAACTACCTAGGAACAATTAAAGAGACTTTTCCTAGAATAGTACCAAGATTTTGGTAGAGCACGTGATGCAAGGGAAGAAGTCCTAGACATGACACAAAAGGAAGGGGAATCTATGGAGGAATATTGGGATAGGTTCAACTTTAATTTGCAAAGATCACCCCATTCGAAACTAGGAGATAGGTCCTTAAGAAGCATCTTCTTAAAAGGACTTACAAATGAATCTTTGGAAGCCTTAAACATGATTTTTGGAGGGGATATTTATCAACATCATATGGATGATATTCGACATTTGTGTCAAAACTTTTCAAGAAGAAAAGGTAAGTTGATCCCTAGAAATATCAAACAATCAACCACTATCACTAAAATAGAAATAGGCAACATGCTGGAAGACCTCAAGAGTGAGATGTTATCATCTCTAGATCTTCAAATGGACACCCTTCTACTTCAGAAAAATAAGTAGGAGAATGAGGTAGCATTGGCCTACTTTTATCCCAAATGTAGGGGAAAACACCCTAGAAATGAATGTCCAGAAAACAAAGTTCGAGTGTGTGTTGTATGTTCAAAAGATCACAAAATAAAGTTGTGTCCATAGTTATCAAAACCTAGAGAGGAACCTGAGGTAGCAGAAGCATACTTCATGGGTAATAGGAGAAACTAGCAGTAGTCTCCTATGGGAAACAACATGCCAGCAGGAATGCCATCTTATGGGGGCAGCAATTTTTAGAATCAAGGTCAAGCTCAGCCACCCAACATGGGTTGGTGGGGGCAACAACCTTGGAATCAGTATCCCCAAGGAGAAAATCCTTATAATCCCTATCCATGGATGCAATACCAGTAGCCTGGGTAGCAGTGGAGGAACCAGAATGCTTGGAATCAAAACCCATAATAGGCTGCTCCAATTCCACTACAACCAACCCTACCTGCTCCTCCTACTTTTAGGCCTGCTCAACTGCCAGCACAACCTACAACCAATCCAAATAACAAATAACAACCAACTTATCAAGTGGAGAATGAGATGTACCCCATGTACAATATTAAAGTAGACTGTAGTCCAATAGAATTAAGGTCAGGAAAACAAGTAGGTGTAGAAGTCACTCCTCTAGTAGAAGAGGAGGAAAACATAGAATTAGGAAAAGAGGAATCACCTCTTATAGTAGAAGTAGAAGAAGAATCAACACCTGTAAATAACAGAGAAGAGGTTCCACATTTTCCATAAATATTGCAAGAACCTAAAAATCTAGTACAATCAGAATTTGATATTCTCTCTAGTCTAAAGAACCTGATAGTCACAATCCCTCTCTTTCAGGCCATCAGAGATATTCCTATCTATGGCAAGGCCATAAGAGAATTGTGCCTAAAGAAACCAGGAAGAAAACCTACAAAGTCAATCAGTTTGGTGGGTCAGTTAGCTGATCTCATGTTAGGGAACACCTACAACCAAAAATACTCAGATCCAAGAAGCCCTATCCTAACTGTACAAATAGAGGGCTGTATTTTACCCAATACACTAGTAGATTTGGGGGCTGCCATTAATGTCATGCCCAAAGAAACCATGCAAAAACTTAAACTATCTAACCTGAAGCCAACCAAGACTATTTTATAGTTGGTAGATAGGTCTATAATGCTCCTAGAAGGAATACTAGAGGATATCACAGTTACAGTGGATGCATGGGAGTATCCAAAAGACTTTTTAGTGTTACAATCCAAGTCTAGGTTGGGTGGATATCCATTAATATTAGGTAGACCTTGGATAGAAATAATCAATGCTTACATAAGCTATAGATATGGCTAGATGACCATTTTTTATGGACAAAACATAAAAAAATTGATCATCCATCCACCTGCACAATCTACAGAAGTATTGGGAGAACCTAAAAATGAAAATCAAAACATTGGTGGTCTATCAATGATCCAATATATCATGACACTTGATGAATTGGAAGATGAGAGTGATGAGGATAGGGTAATATCAAAAATTTTCCAAGGAGAACCCTCCTGTCCTCCTCCTGAGTTGCCATTAGTGGGAGGAAAAGACCATCATATTCAGAAAATAGAGGTTGCACCTGGTAGAGTGTTGAACATAGATGACAACTTGATAGTTGAACAACAAATCAAACTGAAAGAAACATTGGTAAAACATCAAGATGCCTTTGCTTGGGACTATTCGGACATGAGAGGAATAGCTCCTAAAACCTATACTCATAGGATATATCTGGAAGACCAGGTTAAACCAGTAAGACAACCACAGAGAAGAATGAATCCAACAATGAAGGAAATTATCAAAATTGAATTGTAGAAACTCCTCATAGTTGGGTTCATTTACCCCATTTTAGATAGTGAATGGGTATCACCTTTGGTGGTGGTGCCCAAGAAAAATGGCAAGTGGTGAATTTGTGTGGATTATAGGTTGCTAAATAAAGCAACTAAGAAAGACCACTTCCCTTTACCCTTCATAGATCAGGTCCTTGACACCTTATCAGGCAAGAAGTATTTTTATTTCCTAGATGGGTTCAGTGGATACAATCAGATCCAAATAGGGGAAGAAGATCAAGATAAAACCACATTTACTTGCCCTTGGGGGACTTTTGCTTACAGATTTTTACCTTTTGGTCTATGCAATGCACCTACCACATTTTAGAGGGTAGTTTTGAGCATATTCTCTGACATGATTGGAGAAACTATGGAGGTATACATGGATGATTTCATTGTATATGGTGAAAATTTTGAAATAGCCATAAAAAATTTGGAGAAAACACTTGAGAGGTGTGAGGAAACTAACATATCCCTCAAAAATGAGAAATGTTACATGCTAATGTAGGAAGGGATAGTTTTAGGACATCATATTTCTACATATGGGATCAAAGTGGATAGGAAGAAGATAGAAGTTATCCAAAACCTACCTACTCCCAAAACATAGAAGGATATCCATAGTTTCCTAGGATCAATTGGTTACTATAGGAGGTTTATAGCAGACTTTAGCAAAACTGCTAAACCCTTGAGCACATTGTTATCAAAGGACATAGAGTTTGTCTGGATAGAGGAATGTGAACAAGCATTTAACACCTTAAAGGAAAAACTGATTACTACCCTAGTATTGAGAGGTCCAAATTGGACCATACCTTTTCACATATATGTTGATGCATCTAACAATGCAATAGGATCAATGCTGGGATAGAAGGATGGTGATGATTTCTATGCCATCTATTATGTCAGTAAACACCTCACAGGTGCTGAATTTAATTATACTATCATAGAAAAAGAGTTTCTTGCAGTTATACATGCGCTTAACAAATTTTATCATTATATTATAGGATATCAAGTTTTTGTACATACTGATCACTCAACTATCAGATACCTGAAAAACAAACCTAGGATTAGTGGTAGAATTATTAGATGGTTGTTGCTTCTATAGGAGTTTGATGTGACAATAGTAGACAAGCCAGGTAAAGACAATGTGGTAGCTGATTTCTTGTCCAGGTTGACACCTCTAGATGATGCAACTATAGATGACAAATTTCTAGATGAGCATTTGTTTGCTCTGAATGAATAGATACCATGGTACGTAGATATGGCTAATTATTTAGCCACTGGTAAAGTATCCCCTACACTTTTACCTCATGAAAAATAAACTTTAATTGAGAAAAGTGTAGACTTCTCATGGATTGATGGGTGCCTATTTAAAATAGGGCCTGATCAGATCATGAGAAGATGTGTTGTTGAGAATGAGATAATAGAAATATTGAAGGCTTGCCATGATGAACCTTGTGGTGGCCATTTTGTAGGAAAAATGACTGCATATAAAGTGTTGCAGGTTGGTTACTACTAGCCTACACTATTCAAAGATGCAGCCAAGCATGTGAGCCAGTGTGATCAATGTCAGAGGATGGGTAGACCTACTCTCAGAGATGAGATGCCACTCCAACCACATGTTCACATAGAGCCATTTGATAAATGGGGGATGGACTTCATAGGACCCATTAATCCATAATCAACAGGTAAGAGGTTTATCTTAGTTTATACTGACTATGTGACCAAGTGGGTTGAAGTGCAGGCTTTGCATGATTCAAAAGAGAATACTATAGTAGACTTCTTGTATTCATCTATTTTTACAAGGTTTGGGGTTCCAAGAGAGATCACAACTGATCAAGGACCTCAATTTACTTCAAATATGATTCAAGAACTCATGCAACAATATAAAATTAGGCATAACAAAACCACTCCCTACCATCCACAAGTGAATGGGCAAGTTGAGGTAACCAACCGAGAGTTGGAAAATATCCTGACAAAGATAGTGCAACAACATAGGAAGGACTAGACCACTAGATTACCAGAAGTAGTGTGGGCCTACAGGACCACCTGGAAGACTACTACTGGTTTCACACCATTCCAGTTAGTCTATGGGAAGAATGCTATGATGCCTATAGAGTTTGAAGTCAAAACACTTAGGACTATAGTAGAGTTGAATATAAATCTAGATGATGCACAGAAAGAATGAATTCAATAGCTTAATCAGTTGGATGAATACCACCTTGATGCTCTACAAAAAATAGAGATCATTCAAAAAAAAGGGCCAAGTGGCATGACCGCCACACTAGGCCAAAGTAGCTCAAAGTGGGAGAATGGGCATTACTATATGACTCCCAATTCTAGGAAAGGAAAGGTAAGCTCATGCAACATTGGATGGGGCCATATGAAGTGACTGAAGTCATCAACAATGGAGCTATGAGGATCAGAACAATTGATGGTAACAACATTACATTAACAGTCAATGGTCACCCTACATCCATACCATGTGTCTGAAGCATACATGATTGAGTCCAGATTAGGCATGGGGGAGACCCCAATTGATTCTAATTTTAAATTGAGTTAGTAATATGTGGACATAGTCCACATAGTCCCAAAAATAATTATTCTTTCAAAGTTTTTCTTTTTTTAGTTGTATTTTTGTTTTGCAAGAATGATGCCTTGAGTGCAGCTATTAGGCAGCCTAGGAAACCTAGGCCTAACAAGCATAGGATCCATGAACCTGCACCTTCCCAAATTTCTAGAAGAATTATTTGTAGTAGGAGTAGCTTATCCCCATTTAGAAAGGGGAATACTATACCTGAATCTGCACAAGAGTGTTTGGATTGGTCTTTATGGACAATAAAACACTCAACTACTGGTTCAGGAGTGGATGTTGATTTTGTCCCTATTCTTCAACCAGAGCACTGAAAGGCCTGATCAACCTTAAGCGTATATAAGTGGGCATGTCAAGTGGACATTGCAATAAAGGAGGAGCACCTATTTTCTATTAACTAATGGGAAAGGTACCTGATTCCATTTTACGATAGAAGGTGCCTAATTCCCATATTTTAAAAGGTGGCACCTGATTCCCATTTATACTAAAAGCTAATTCCCATTTTATGAAAGAAGGTGCTTGAATCCTAGTATGTTAAGGATATGGCACTTGCATCCCATCTTCTAGTAGACCAACATCTGATTCCTAGGTTTTCCAAGAAGAGGGCATCCGACTTCCATTTTTGAGAAAGCGACACCAAATCTTCTAAACATAAAAAAATTGAGTTTGTATAAAGTTTACTTTAAAATTACGACACCCAATAGTTAGCAAAATGCACCTACTTTCCATGTTAAGCATAGCACCCAATTTCTAAGGCACCTACTTCCCATGTTAAGCATAGCACCTGATTGCTAAGGTGCCTACTTTCCATGTTAAGCATAGCATCGATTGCTAAGGTGCCTACTTTCTATTTTTGAGGCACCTGCATGCCATAATTCAAAAAGAAGGTACCTGATTTCCACATAGAAAAGGTACCTACTTTCCATTTTCATGATCATTTCTACCTTGTAAAAATAAAACTTCAGCATTGGGAAGTGGCCCGAGCCACGTCAGCACCCCACTCACATGCAAAGTCAAATCTATCATGGACAAAATTAAAAGTTGTCAGCAACCAAATTTCAAGGAGGGGATGTTTGTCATCCCATGAAGATATGTTTTTTCTAACCTTTGTTTTGAAACCTTGTAGGATGTCTCGAATGAATCATGTTGCAGCTATCAAGAACCAATCACATGGAGAGAAATTCATCATATGGGAAATATGGCCATCATTATCCATTGAGGTTTACCTAGTCATCATCCACCAACCAATAATGATGCACCATGGATATCTACACATGGTGCACCCATGAAATGAATTTAGGTACATGATTAAATTTTTTATTTTATGTCTATATTATTTTCATATGCATGTGTGTCTATGGAAAAGTGTCGGCACAACCCCCATTATAGTCCTAGCCACCCAAATAATTCCACTTGGCACTTTGCTACGTGTCATGGCTCTGATTGGTAAAATGCTTATGGTTATCACCTCCACACAATCTGGCACATGCTCTAAGGAAATTTTACATGGATAACCATAATCACTTCTGATTACGGTAGTTAACCACCTGCATCCAAGGAAGCAACTAGTTTTAAAAACTGCTTACTAAAATAACTACTATGTAAGGAGGGAAACTATAGAGTGTGGCAATTCAAAAAAAATAGAGTGTGAAGCAACTACTGAGTGAATCGTAAACCGAAGGGAATTTGCACTCTAAGCATGGGGGGAAATCTAAGAACCATGACTTGAAGAAGAGTGAACCTATTGACTACTCAGGGATTTCTATAGATGTCCAAACCCAATTTGATGTCACAGGATGGATGGAGTACTATCAACTAGTCAGCCAAGGCTAGGATGTAGTGGTAGCCAATGAGTTTGTAGCATCCATGAGGGATGGGGTTATGCATATGTGGGGACTAGAGATTCTAATCATCGAAGAGTATATCGCCATGGTGATGGGCCTTCCTCTGATAGGGGAGCACACGTACAAGGAGGACAACCTAGATCTCTATGCATAGATATTATTTGGAAGATCGATAGAGCACCTGATGCATACTAGTTTTCCCAAGCAGCACATCCCCAAGCTCTAGAGGGTGGTTTTCGAATAGATCACATGATTTTTCACCTATTCTAGTAGGTACTCTAAGCTGAACTTGAATCACTTTTAATTTCTAAACCATATACTACATGGGGACAAGATCAATATCTTACATTACCTTGCATGCACACTCAAATATGAGGCCAAATGGTACTAGGTAGGCACAACATCTACCTTGGCTCACCATGGCCTAATTTTAGCCTTGGTACGATATGTAGAGTCACATAGAAATGTGATGGTTGAGGAGATCAAGGGCACTAATGTAGTTCCAGGGGCACAAGAAGGAGTAGAGGTGCCATTACAGAATGAACAATCAGTTGAGAGGGTGACAGAATGAGAAGAGATGATGCCTGCATCCTAGCTTGAGGAAAATACATGAGAAGTAGGACAAGCCTCATCCCCTATTTTTCCCTAATTTGATGAGGAAGCAAGATAGGCTTTATCCCCACTAGCCCTCAATTTGATGATGAGGTAAGGTAGGATCCACCAAGCCCTACTTTCATGCCAATTTCCACTAGAACTAGAAGTAGAAGGATGAAGGCATCTATGGTGGTTTCGAGCTCATCAGATGATGAAGCAACAATCGATGAGCTGAACAAGGAAGAATACCTAGCCCAAATTTTATAGGATATTTCTAGGGGAAAACTCCTCAATAGGAGGTTTCAATGGAATATTTACCATAGGAGGGCCAGGCGAAGGATTTGTAGCAACAACTATAGTTATTGAGAGAGTAGGCTTCCACTTGGGAAGCCAAATTTAAGGAAGAACGAACTCTATTTCAAGAGTCTAAGAAAGAAGTTGCATTGAAGATGCATAAATTATATCAAACAATTTAACAACTATAGGGGCAAATAGGAATATTACAACTACAATAGAGTAGTGGAAGTCGAGCAACCAACCAAAGTAGATGCAGTGGTGCAGACTGATGGGGCAATAGAGGTACCCACTACTAACACAAAAACTAAGCAAGGGGTGGATGCTACAATGGAAGTAGAGCAGCCCTATTCAACATCTCATTCTATAGAATAGGTAATTCAAGAAGATGAGGTTGAGGTTGAGGAACCTCAAAATTCAAAACAATCTATAAAAAAAGTAGATGAAGAGGAGAATGAAGTGGAGGCTCAAGAGCCTCAAGTTTTAGACAAGGAGGAAGAGCTAGAACATTCTCTAGCTGATGTAGGGTTTGAACAACCTCAAGAGGAAAAAGTAGTTTTTAGAGCAATAATTTGTTGCATAGGTAGAAGAGGCTCAACAGCCTACATCCACTAAAAACTAGGAAGTAGAAGCAACACCAACATACCCTGAGATACAACCCAAAAAGTTGAGATCAAAGCAAAAGGTTATAAGGGCATCTCAATGAAGACCCAGAACTAGAGCAAGAGTTGCAGAATTAAAGGAATTGGGCATAAAATCCGATGAGGAATCAGAAATGGATTCTAATGAGGAATGGGAGGCAGCAAAGAAATTATTTGTTACACAAAAAGAAAAATTTGAAAAGCTTAAGGAAGATATAGAAGTAGACAAAAATAACTAGAAAAAGGCTTCTAAGAGGGCATGCAAGGAATCAAAAAAGAGGCAAAAAGGAGGCCAAGAAGCCTCCCAAGAAAATTCTAGTTGCCCAACCTCATCAGTTATGGGGCATATATGGGTCGATAGGTGATCAACCTTCAAGGATGAAGGCATATTTCATGAGGATGGGATTTTTAGGTCCTATGCCACCTATAGATCAAGCATCAAGTAACAGAACCCCTCTAATGGTAGAAACAGAGGTTAAGGCTGAAGCTGAACTTGACCCAATAGGGGCCGATTTTCCCATAGCCAAGGTTGCTAAAAAGTCTAACATCCCATTTGGAGATGAATATATAGTACCTGTGGGTGAAGAGTTACCCCTTCACCATGAATACTAGAAAATGGTTGAGCCCACATTCTAGAAGGATGCCACCAGTTTCACTAGCTACTATTTAAATATTGAGAAAGGCAAGGTGGCCTGGACAAGGGAACAACCAAGAAAAAGAGTAGGGCCAAGTCAGCTAGTTCGATGCAGCAAGCGCCAAAAATAGTAGAAATAGGAGGTAGCCACTCCCAAAGCACCAAAGGGGTGAAAGCCTAGAGACAAGGAAAAAGTAAAGGTCGCTAAAAAGAAAAGGAAAGAAATAGTCAGGGCCTATTGGAAAGTTGTAAACAAAACTGGTAATTACCAGTATAAAGTGGCACAGGGACGTGCCACCCCTTAAGCATGGGGGGATGATGAGCCTTGAAAATGCTCATTTTTTGTACTACTTTCCTTATAAATAATGACACTTATTTTTGTAGATATATATGTTTAATGAGAATTTTATACATATTTAATAGTTTATTTTACATGTTATTTAATATTTGTTTCTAAGTGTATTTTGTGTAGATTTCATAGAAATTGTTGTGTTTTAGCATATTTTCATCAAGGTCCCACTCGGACCTAGCACCTTCGATTTCATGAAGGTAAAACATTTGTAGTACACTGGTGTGAAGTGCTAAGTCAGGCGCCTGATTCCCTTTGAAGCACCCGACTTCTATTTGGTGCTTAACTAATTTTTATTTTCCTTAGGTGCTTCCATTAGGTGCCTGACTCCCATGTTGGTGCCTACTCCCACTTCTATAGACAAGGTGCCTGCTTCCTGACTTCTATAGACAAGGTGCCTGATTCCCATTGAAGCCAAATTCCAGCATGACTCTATGGTCGACAAAATAGAACATGATTTCAACAAGAGCGCAGATGGAGTTTCAGCATCGAATCTGGACCAGGGACAATGTCAAATATGACTAACCATCTATTTTTTAGTTGCTATGTAAATATCTATGTAAATCGAGCAAAGCCAATATCAGACGTATTCTGATAAAATAGAATACATCGAAATAGTCCACAATTTGATATTTTGCTCGATTCCCTGTATTCATGCATGTGGTTGTAAAGTAAAATCAAAACTTTGATTTATTTCTATTTTGTAATAGGGTGTGGCCGCATATCTTATAAATATGCAGGCCACCCCTAAAAACGTGATCCTAGATTTTCCCTGTATATTTTTTGTTGCAAGTTTTAATAAATATTTTCTGAGTCATTTCTGGTTAAATCGACTAAGCATCCGGTGAATGATTTAACATGGGTAGAACCTGCTGGAAGCATGGGCCCACTCTCAACAGTGTTCTTCCCTTTCCTTTCCCTTATTTTCTATTTTCTTTAATTTCATTTTATTTCTGTAGATTAATTTAAATTCCTGTATTTCCCTTGTTTTCTGTAAATTCCAGCAATGTGCAGTTTTAATTTTTGAATGTAATTTAGGCATGTTTTCATAAACGTAGGATAGATTAGTGGTTTGGAAATAAAAATCAGAACTTCAATGAACACCAACACCCCCAAACCATAAATCTGAGGGACTCATCTCTGTGGAGGAAATTATAAGCATATATTGTGCAAGGTTGCTCACAAGTCTACGAGCTACCCTGGGTTGACAAATTAAATGAGGCAGTGAACTTAAACGTAGAAAACTAACCAATGTTTTTTCCCAAAAATTAGTGACCTTCTTTTGTACATATCACTATGTGCTTTTGTATGAGCTAGCTACTTCAACTATGTTTACAATGGGTGAGATTTTGCACACACTGGTCCTTTATATATTTTGACCTAGCTAGGCTATTTATGATTTATCGATAAATCTCACTCAATTTTTTATGAGGTTTGATTGCACAACTATGATTGTCAAATTTTTTGCATACACCTTATACTATCCTCAATCCCTAAGATTACAAAATGGATCACATTACAACCAGTTATGCTACGATACAAGTGCTTTCTCTACACATTTCAACCTTTATATACATGCATCCTTGCATCTATCTACATTCATTTCCATTATATCACTTTATAGTATATATACACTACAGTGATATTATTCTCCTACATTCTACCACAGGCACATATATTCATATGTCATACTTTTATTTACCAATATTTTACATTACACAAACATAAAAGAATCACATATATATTCAAATCAAATCACAACACACATACATAAGATCCACAACACAATAGGTATCTATATATAATGATCAAAAATAACGTCAGGCTATAAAATAATACCATACCCACAAACCATCCTCACACTTATCCATAGGCTACAAAAGCAATAATACACTATCACAAACCAACCTCAACCCTGTTGATCATCAGGAGCCTCTTGACTACCCTTATGAGCTACCCTCACCTGCTACCCTAGATATCTATATCACTATGGACACTAAAACCCTATCCAAATCTAGGACAAAACCTCCTATCTATGATACAATGAGTGCCTCTATCGTTGCCTCACTTTACCCCATCGATTTTGTGCTTTGATGAATCTACTATGACTGTGTTTGTGCTCGTAATCATGATATTGATCTCGAACATGATCTACTATAATCTAGCATTAAAATCCCATGCATCAGCAAGATAATACCTTATTTGCTCTACCACATCCTCACTACCCTTTTGCAGTCACTCTATCTTTGCTCCTAAAGTAATCACATCTATAGGGACTTGCTTTGCTGCCCTCAACCACTCCTCATCCTCTCATTCCTACCGCTACCACTATACCTTGGCATGCAACTCATATATCTCCCCAAATGAGCCTCTCACTTAGAATCACTAGTTGTGATCACATGCTACATCATATGTATCTTGGTCTTCAACCTCTTACCTACCTCCACAGTCTCCTTGATCAAACATCACATACTCTCTTTCAACTCTACGTAATTCATATCTACTGCTATGAGCTATCCACATAGCTCCATGCAATACAACTCCACTACCCCCAACCTCTCGATCACATATCTTTGCTCAGTATCACTCGTTATATCCACAACTATCAATATCTCATCCAAATCACAGTGCTCTCCTATTCATACCCCCAAATCAACTTCATGACCTCTCTCTCTTGAAGATGCCCCTCCAACTGACGTACCCTCTCCTACAAAATTTGTAGATCCTCATCAACATCCCTCATCTCCTACTCCTCATAAGTTATATCTCCCATATATACCATGTCACAAATATTTCCTATATTAATCATATCATAAATAACCTCATCGACATTGACATCCTCACCCACCTCCTCCATAGTCACTACCTCATCCATTGGCTACACCCTATTACTCGTAGGTGCATCCAACACCCTATCCACATACACCCTAGATGCACAACCTAGCTGTCACATCAACCAAAAAAGAGATACCTTCACATCATCTCTTACCCATCCCTATGACCTAGATTTGGTACCTCTCAATGCCCTTCCCTTCGACGTAAACACCCCACAACATAACTCTACCCATCAATCAATAACACCATTACTCGAATCCTAAATTTGATTCATCCACCAAGTATCATACTATAGTGTCATACCTGCATCCTCCACATCTGGAATAATCATTGATATATCTCTCTTACCAGTCCATGGTAATACTATAGGACAACTTCCTCTATCATCCCATTGCCTATAAATCATGACATGCACCTCTGGAACATCTTATCATAAATCAAACTATCGCATCACCCTACTAAACTAGAAAAAAATTGCCTGACTGGTATACCACCCCACTACCCACCACCCTCGATGAATAATGTCTAATTGCTCCTCATCCTTCTCCCATACCATCCCACCCATCTAGGGTCTCCAATGATCCAAATGTCATCCTCCAAATAAATGATCACCCTCATTTGGCCTCTTCATCCCCTTCTCCTCATCGGTATGCCACCTCAATGCATAGGTTTGGTCAATATTTCCCTTTGTATAAGCATTATTGGGCAACAATATCAATCACTCTATCACTATATGCTCCAATGCCCATACTTGTAGCAAAGGATTCCAACTCAATCATTTGTGTCTCACACACCACATCATGTAACTCCCTATATAGCTAGGCCAATAGTGCAGGTGCCCATAAAAATACAACATTACACTCTACCATGTCACAGACCACATCTAGCATATTATAGGTAAATAATTGTTGCATAACTTATTATTAAGAAACATGAACCATTCACCAATATGCAAAAATATCAAATCATTCATCCACAATATATTATCCACAATAACAATCCACAAATGAGAGAGAGATAGATAATACCCTTAAGGTAGGGCAACACCAATAATAATCCTTAAGGAAGGAATAACTCCACAAGATCTCCCAAGATGAGAGGCCACTTCGTGGGCACGACGATTACATAAGATTCTTCTTCAATGATATGAATGTTTACAATGACAAATATCTCTTCTTTATATATCCATATTCTTATTCTACTTTGGAGAGCCTACTACTAATATTATATTATATTAAAATATAATATAATATTATAATACAATCAACCTTGGGTTATGTGTGGCCCATGCCAACCCTTATACAATATAATAATATATCCCCATATATCTATTCCTAGGTACCCTACCATGCCACCCTCCTTACAAATGTTTCGTCCTCGAAACATATGAAGAAACCTGATAGTATGATTTGCTAAGCAATGTTAGCAAGTGGTACCAATCTCGCTCATCCATCCATCCAAGTGAAACCCGATGATGTTGGTACGCCATTTTGTTACTTGAGTATCCAAATCTGCTTCGTTGGCTCCATGCTTCTGCTGCTGCATTTTGATAACTTGAATGATGGGTCCACTTGTTCCTTGATGCTGATGAACCATGCTGAAAACCATGATCACTATGTTTTCTTTGCCAAACACTGCCATAGTTGGTGCCCTGCTGATTACATGTAGAATCATAATATTGTTTCCTTGAACCATGCCTCCAATATTGTTTCCGCTCATGGTGGTGTGGATGGCGATATGGTGCAACCTTTACTTGAAGTTCTACCTTCTTTGACTTTTCAACCTTTGGCTTCATTGTTTTAAATTCTTCTACACCTTGTTCTTTCATGTTATCTTTGTTTGGTGTGTCCTTGTGCTCTTCTATCAAATATTCCTTGGACTCTGTTGCTGCTATCGCCTTCATGGATTCTGTTTCCTGTTCTTCAATTTGTTCTTCTACAACCACTTCTTGATTTTCCTTGTATCCTTGCTCCTCAAGCTGAGAAATATCTTGCAATGTTATTTCCACTGAATTAGTTACTGCTACTTCTTTCATGGACTCTGTTGCTACTATCGCCTTCTTGGATTCTGTTTCATGTTCTTCAATTTGTTCTTCTACAACCGCTTCTTGATTTTCCTTGTATCCTTGCTCCTCAAGCTGAGACATATCCTGCAATGTTATCTTCTTTTTTTTGTACCATAACTTCATAAACTTCTTTTGCACATTAATGTTAACAGTACCCAAAGAATCTAACCAAGGATAACCAAGAACAATATCCTCCTCATCCATCTCAATAGCATAGAAATCTGAATGTAAAACATATTTATCCATGGTGATCTTCAAATCTTTAAAAATCTGAACATTCTCACCCTCTAGCTGTATGTCCTTAATTTTTGTTGCTTGAACTTGCAATTTCTTAGCCAAAGCAATATTAATAAAATTATATCTGCTACCAGAGTCAATGGAAATAATAACCTGTTCCTTTTGAATGCTTCCATGAACCTGCAAAATAGACTTTTTAGATTTAAACAAATTCCTTTGTCCATTTTCTAATTTATCTTCCACCACAGGTATGGTTTCCTCTGTCTGCATACTGACATCTTTTTTATCTTCCCTAAACTTTTCCTCTTTCGTCTTGAGTAATTTTATTTCTTTTTCATAGTCGTCGATCAAATCCCTTAGGCGATCTACATAATATGGGTCCCATTTACTCAAGAATGCATGCTTCACTTCCTCCAAAGTGTATTCATTATTTGTTTCTTGACAAAAATTTACCCACCACAAAGAAGCTTTCCCTCGAAGAGAGAAACTAAGGTAGTATTTCCAATAAGGATTACTATGATGTTGATAGACAAACTTTTTCCACCATTCCATAGCATCAATATCATCTTCTCCAGAAAAATAGTGGAGTACCATTGTTCATGCCCTAATGCAACTAGGGTTTTTTTTTTTTTGATAATAAATATCATGCCCTAATGCAAACTAGGGTTTTATGGAAAAAAATATATATATCTTCCCACCAAGTTGAAGCTAAAAATCCCAAATACAACTACATCTGCAATTTTTTTTTTTCCAAACAAAATAAAGTGCAACTTATTTGCTTACCCGAACTAAACAAATTGTCTTTTGAAAAATTCACGACTTGAAAATTCGTCACTTTCCTTGTTCCAGATGGCTGACTTCAAAAGGTCGTATCTCCTTCAATACTGCTCGGATTCCTTCATATGACCACTCATTTTAAAGCTCTTCAAATTCTGCACAATTTGATCCAAGAATCGCCTCAATCGGATTAACTGTCGCAAAGATATGGCTTCTGAAAGATGAGGTGTTTTTCCAGAAAAAATCTGCGAAATTCGTCACTATCCTTGTTTCGGATGACTAACTTCAAAAGGTCGTATCTCCCTCAATACTGCTCAGATTCCATCATATGACCACTCATTTTAAAGCTCTTCAAATTCTGCACAATCTGATCCAAGAATCGCCTCAATCGGATTAACTGTCGCAAAGATATGGCTGCTGAAAGATGAGGCATTTTTCCAGAAAAAATCTACGAAATTCGTCACTATCCTTGTTTCAGATGACTAACTTCAAAAGGTCGTATCTCCCTCAATACTGCTCAGATTCCATCATATGACCACTCATTTTAAAGCTCTTCAAATTCTGCACAATCTGATCCAAGAATCGCTTGAATCGGATAAACTTGCGCAGAGATACGGCTCCTGAAAGATGAGATGTTTTTCCAAAAAAAAAAAAATTGCCCTAATTCTAGGGTTTCACACAAAAATCCCCACTTTGCCAAAATCGTTGCTCTGATACCACTTGTTGCATAACTTATTATTAAGAAACATGAACCATTCACCAATATGCAAAAATATCAAATCATTCATCCACAATATATTATCCACAATAACAATCCACAAATGAGAGAGAGATAGATAATACCCTTAAGGTAGGGCAACACCAATAATAATCCTTAAGGAAGGAATAACTCCACAAGATCTCCCAAGATGAGAGGCCACTTCGTGGGCACGACGATTACATAAGATTCTTCTTCAATGATATGAATGTTTACAATGACAAATATCTCTTCTTTATATATCCATATTCTTATTCTACTTTGGAGAGCCTACTACTAATATTATATTATATTAAAATATAATATAATATTATAATACAATCAACCTTGGGTTATGTGTGGCCCATGCCAACCCTTATACAATATAATAATATATCCCCATATATCTATTCCTAGGTACCCTACCAATAATACCTTGGAAGTATCTTGTAGTGCATATGTATAAATCATCAACATTACTACACACTGGTGATTAGACAACACGCTTTGATACCACATATACTCATAATCCATTTTATTGGTATCTACCTCCCTCCACCATGCACCAAATGCATGCTCCAATACCTCCTCCTACCTATCATCCACTATTGCCCTCACTGGAACACCCTCAATAGGCAACTTGTAGATTCGATACACGTCCTAAAGGGTGATCATCATCTCACCCATAAAAAAGTGAAAAGTATTCCTATTCGAGTCCATATCTCACACAATATTGATATGTAATCCCTAATAGCATGAATGCTAACACAATACCACACCCCCTTCATCCACACCACCTCCAACCACTCCTGATCTACATCATTCTTCAAGACCGCATCCAACTTACCCTTGATCATCCACACACGATGTTGCAACTTAATCATATTCACCTATTTCATCCAAAAATATAAAATTTTGATTAGTCTCTCATAAATAGTCATTTTCATTACTTTCCATACATAACAATTTCATACAATACTTACACAACACTCCTCATGCATCCATACAACAAATTCAAGCATTTTTGCTCAATTTGCAGGTCACCATGCGAATTCAGCTAGACAATCAGTTTTGGGTATTCTTTCACCTCCCCCCCATAGAAAACATAACAAAATACAAAAATAAGTCTAACCATGCACATTCAACATCTATAAAATGGTCCATTTTATTCATCACGTATTTCGAGATGTTAAAACCATATACAATTCATGTAACATAACAAAACAAAAACAATCACATATTTGGATACCCATTTTGCCATTTCATGGTAAAAGTCCAAATAGATTTGAAAAATAGTACACATTTGGCTCCAAACAACCAATTTCATGCTCACCCACATACACATCATGGCATGAAATTCAAAACATGTCACACACAATGACACACAAAAACAACATACATTTTTAAATACCCATTTGCCTTTTTTATGATGAAACATTCAACGGTTTTAAAAAATAGTACACCTATACACACAAAATTTGCAGTCAAACTCAACAAACTTACATCAATACATCATGCCTCCATATCACACACAAAATTAATGCAAAAAAAAAAAAGTCGCATATTTGAATACCCATTTACCACTTTTGCAAATAAAATTCAATCACATTTCACAAATAGTACCCCATTTGCCTACAAAAAGTAATGTCAAATCAATCACCTATAATTCTAGTCAAACTGGTACAAAACCAAGTCAAACCAAAAAACTAATCACATATTTAAATACCCATTTGACTTATTTAACACTATGTTCAAATTTTCATCAAAAATTTACAGACAGTCACAAAAATGCACAAGAACCTCCCCTACTTCATTTCACACATTTTAAAAGTCAAGATGCACTCAAATTGAGTCATGAGTTCTTACAGGTGGATCCCCACATCAATCGCTAGCATCAATATATCTTGTCACCATCTCTGCATTTGTGTCTCAATTTTGCAAGCATTTTGCATTAGTAAATACCACTCACTCCTCACTCTCCAACTCAATCATCATGCAAATGACCCCCCACATGCATCAAAAAGCATAAATACACCTAAAATACTTAATTTATAGGTCACCCTATGAATTCATGTTCAATTCATAGGTCACCCTACAAATTCAAATCTAATTTGTATGTCACATTGTAAATTGTAGGTCAATTTGTAGGTCACCCTATGAATTCACACAATTTTCATGCCAATACCAATTTCGCCCTTTCTTCTTCATATTTGCAAGATTCTCCCTCTCTTTTTTCATCCCTTTTCCTCTATCAAATTATTCATCACCATCATCATCTCATTTCATTTGTCTCATTGTTGATTCCTCATTTGAGAGGGTATTCCTATACAAATCCGCTTTGCATCCAACCAAATAATCAAACATCCAATCAAGGATATTGCATCTGTCTATAAATTTTTTATTAAATTTTATCTCAAGATATAACCAATCCCAAATCAAACATTTATTAAGTCAAGAGAGCCATGTGCAATATCAGAGATGTCTTGCTTTCATTCTGTATATCGGCCCTGACCACATACTGAATGTTATGCTTAATTCATCCATGCCATCCAACCCAAATGCTTTATATACACTCATCAATCAGAAGCAAAAAATTTAATAGACATTTGTTCTATTCATGTTTGGACCATCTTGCATTGGTCACAAAAAGCAAAGCAGTCATAAGTTGCCCTCACAAGCAATTATTACGATATTGCAAAATATTGTACAATAATAAAAAAATCATCTCGTTACATCTGTAGTCATTCATTTGTATTCATCACTCATATTTTACATTTTCTTCCTCTTCTCTTTCTCTCTTGTTATCTTGGCTCTCAATTGATGTTGTATGGTCATGCTTCGAGTGGCTACATACCTTTTATTGGATATTTCTTCTTCCTTCTTTTTTTGATTCTCAATCAATGTTGTATGGTCACACTTTGAGAGACTACATACCTTTGATTGAATCTTTATTTTCTCTTCTTTTTGTGGCTCTCAATCGATGTTGTATGGCCATGCTTCAAGTGGATGCATACCTTTGATTGGATATTTCTTCTTCCTTATTCTTTTGATTCTCAATCGATTTTTTATGGTCACGCTTCAAGAGGCTACATACCTTTGGTTGAATTCCATTCTTCCTTTCTTCATCTTCTTTATTTATCTCCTGGATATCAATCTATGTTGTACGGTCATGCTTCGAGCAACTACATACATTTGATTAAATCTTTCTTTTCTTTTCTTCTCTTGGCTCTAAATCAATTTTGCATAGTCATGCTCCAAGTGGCTACATACCTTTTATTGGATCTTTCTTCTTCCTTCTTTTTTTAGTTCTCAATTGATGTTGTATGGTCACGCTTCAAGTGGCTACATACCTTTGGTTGAATTCCATTATTTCTTTCTTCATATTCTCTCTTTTTGGCTATCAATAAATGTTGTATGGTCATGTTTCATGCGACTACATACCTTGGATTAGATTTCATTCTTTCCTTTTCCCTTTTTTCATGTTTCACACACATCTCACCACCTTCTCACATGATATTTTTGTACTAAAGTGTGTTCCACACGACCTAGTATAAAAATGAGCAAATGTAGACACCCAAAATTCACACATGCTAATTCATACATACTTGTAGATCTACATAGACACTTGTAGGTTTACATAGGCCATCATAGTCCACTTTAGTCATGTGTAGGCTACCATGGTCATCCGTAGGCTCCTAAACCTACAAAATTAGGTAAAACACACCCAAGATGCCTCCTACCTGATGGAATTATAGCTACTAGCCCCCTAATGCCACCTAAGCCCTTTTATAAACCAAATTAGGACCCCATGGGACCATCCTCCACTAAAAATCCTGATTAGGCTAATCAAAATTCTAATTCATCATTGACTTTCATTTAAATACACTTTTTCACTTAAGTGAGTTTAATTAGAGTTCTAAGCCAAATTAGCCATAAGCACACTCCCACACATGTGTTCACCGTGAGGTTAGTTAGGATATTTCTAAAAAAATATAAATAAACCCTAACCTAACCTAGGATTTAGCTAACCCTAGCTAACTTTAACTCTTCCTAACACACGTGTGAGGATGAGATATTCTCTTAGGGTATGTGGGCTTGACACCTCCTCAAACCCTAACCTAACTCCACTAGGGAGTGACTCTAAGGTTTGGTTTATCTAACCCCCTCTCCTAACCTTAGCCTCTCCTATAAATAGAGATACCCTCCCCTTATTTTACCTCTCTCTCATTTTAGTCACCTTATAGAAACTCTACAAAAATCATACCAGAGTCGCATATGCCAATTATAGACCGTGCAAACAACATCAAAGCATCTTTGGATCCCATTTGGATAGAGGATCTCCATCATAGGATATTCATAGTCGAATTTACCCCCTGATCTATGAATTTGGATTCCAATTCATAGGCCACCCTATGAATTGACCATACAACAGGTATACATTAGTAAAATTAACAAGTATCAGTTCTTTAATGTTTTAACAACATTCTCCTTTACTTTTTGTCATTATTTCATATTATTTTTATGTTTATTTTATCTTTTATCACCATGAGGCTTGACTGAGGTAGACCACAAAATTTACTAATCATCTTATGTAGGTCTCAAGACCAGGTACATAAGTAAACTGCAGTAGCAAAAATTGTCGATGGCCTGCGCACACAAAAGCCCATCTTCACTGAGGATCTCTTAAAGACATCATCAGGATGTTGTGTATTTTTTTAAAGAAAATAGGAACATTCATCATTGTAACCAATAAAGTATTTCTTTATGAAATAATATCTATATTTCTGAGTAGTTTACATTATGTTCAATTACTTGATCAAATGCATATCTCTTTTTGTCATCTTTATGGATAAATAAAGAACCTTAAGACAAGCCCAAAAAAAATCTAAATAGAATAATAGCTATGTCTCTAAGGCTAGGTGGATTGGTAAGTTGAAGAACACAAGCTTATACTGAGAGGGGGGTGAACAATATAAGACCACTTTTTAACTTTTTCCTTTTACTTCAGAAAGCAATGCAATGAACCAATAGCAAAATCAAAGCAGTAATCAAACCAATGTACAAGTCATCACACAATTGAGACACCAATATAACGTGGTTCACCCAAGGTGGGCTACTCCACAGAGAAAATATTTCACTAAATTTTCTCAATCAAATCCTTTGGGAATCCTTCCCAATTACAATGTTTATGGACTTCCTATCCAAAGGAGAATCCTTCCCCTAATCAAATATTTATGAGCCTCCTACCCAAAGGAGATGTCCTATCCCCCAAAGAAGTATTTATGAGCCTCCTACCCAAAGGAGATGTCCTATCCCCCAAAGCTTTGGAAATGATACTTCAGAAGATCACTGCCTCTTCTACCGCTAGCAAGTGGAACTCCTTTCCATAGAAGATGTCATGTCCTCCTTGCTCTAGCTCTAGAGACTTCTGTCCTCACTGATCACCTCCATAGCTGCTCATCAAAACCTGTACTAAACACAGTCAGTCGGTCCAGCACAAGTCCTCTCAAACTCTATCACAAATCTACACCAAACTCAGTCCTCTGGTCCAACACAAATTTGCTCTCAAATCTCTATCAGATCTATCCCAAGCTTAAGCCAAAATCTTGAACAAATCAATCACAACTGCTCACAAGTCTTCACCAAGACTTCATCAAATCTATCCACAAGTTCTTCAACAAGAACCTGTCCAAATCAGTCCACAAGTTCTCCACAAGAACCTATCCAAATCAGTCCACAAGTTCTCCACAAGAACCTGTCCAAATCAGTCCTAGCAAGCTCACCAAGAACTTGCCCAAATCAGCTCAAGCAAGTTTACCAAGAAACTTGCCCAATGTGAACACACAAAGAGAATTGTTAGAGACCCAATGTGTTTCATCCAATCATATCAAATCAATCTCATAGAAGCATAAAGAGAATTGTTAGAGACTCAATATGTTCTATCCTTCAACTCTCAATCTCAACTCAAATCAATCTCATAGAAGCATAAAGAGAATTGTTAGAGACTCAATATGTTCTATCCTTCAACTTTCAATCTCAACTCAAATCAATCTCATAGAACATAAAGAGAATTTTAGAGACTCAATATGTTCTATCCTTCAACTTTCAATCTCAACTCAAATCAATCTCATAGAAGCATAAAGAGAATTGTTAGAGACTCAATATGTTCTATCCTTCAACTCTCAATCTCAACTCAAATCAGAATAAATATAGAAGTAGTATACTTTCACAAGATCTTGAACCACAACCCAACAATTGCCAATAATGTAATATCAAGGAATCAACTCCTCCAACATAGAACCATAACTTGCTATCAAACCCTAGCCAAGTTAGTTTTCAAGAACTCAAAGCAATCTCTCTCTAAGCATCAAAAATGGGTTCAAGATATTTCCAACTTCTCTCAAATGGGAATGCTCAACTTAACCACACAACCAAGTTTATCAAGCAAAGTACAACTTGATAAAATCAAATCTCAAAGGAGCAAGCCCAACTCATGTATCAAGTAAAGCATAACTTGATCAACTCAATCTCAATGGAAGCAATCTCAAAACCAAACTCTCAACAACCAAACAACTCAATTAGGGTTTCAACAACTCATAGCAATGGCATAAGCTTCTCACTCAAAAACCCTAAAGCAAACTTCAAATGCTTCCACTCTCATAAACCAGAATTATGCAATAACTCATAAACTCATCATGATCTCATAATGCATAATCAATACTTCCACTTTCAGAAAATAAGATCCACTCCAAATAAGGAAACTTAATTTAATCCTTTTCACTCCAAACTTATTTTTAGAAAACCATCAATCAATAATAACCATGGAAGAATGTGCCCATACCTTTACTTTGATGAAGAAGGAGAACTCAAAATCTGTCACAACACTAACTCTCAATTTGCCACAAATTAGAGTTAGCAACAATGGAATAATGCACAACAATAAAAATCCAAATAACACCTTATCACTCCAACTTAACATCAACCACCAAAAATATAATACACATAGAAAATAATCCTTTTTACACCTTATTACTCCACATAAACATTAAGCATCAATAATAACAATGTCAAAGCAATATGTCTACTTAACCTTATACCTCCATCCAATTA
This sequence comes from Wollemia nobilis, assembly GCA_028583015.1. Taxonomy (NCBI): domain Eukaryota; kingdom Viridiplantae; phylum Streptophyta; class Pinopsida; order Araucariales; family Araucariaceae; genus Wollemia; species Wollemia nobilis. The sequence continues at coordinate 2,087,891 of JAQPPZ010017244.1, forward strand.
CCAACAATAATTGCCAAGTCAAATCAAATATTCCAGATTATCAACAAAAGATTTACCTTGGCCAAAAATCAATTCTCCAACCTTAGGAGAAGTGAGGAGTTACCAACATAAGCACCAAAGCGCTTCCTTCTCCACACTCGTGGCCCAAAGCAACTGTCGTACCACGTGCACAATAACCATGACCAAGAAAAAATTGAAACATGCCTGTCATGAATCGAACTCGACACCTCTACTTAGCGAGCACCTTCGCTCCACTGCCTCCACCATTGGAGCACAAGTGCCCAACGAAACTCTCAAGCGCTACTCATCATTTTACCTTCCCTTTGCTCACAAAAATTAAAGACAAACAATATTTGTCTTCCTCATAGGCGTACAAAATTAGAACTTAAACACATAGAGCAATACGAAACTCAAAAATCATAGAGCAATCCAAAATCGAAAATCACAGAGCAATACAAAATCGAAGGTCACAGAGCAATACGAATTCGAAGGTAATCATGCAAATCGAAGGTGCATTAAACCTTAGGAAATAATGCCCTTTAATAGTCTTTTGCATCCCATGCAAATTGACATCGGTGCTCCTTCCAAACATTGCATTTTTCATCCTAAGTTGACGTCGGTGAGGTAAGTCTTTTACATGAGCGCCGCTAAGGGTTTAGAAACCCTTTCAATAATAATTATTAAATTAATAATTATTATTTTATTAATAATAAACTTAACTTAAAACCTTTTCAAAGGTTTGAGTTAATTTATTTATTAATAATCAAAATGGACTTTTAAGGTTTTTTCAAGGAGCAAAACCTTTTCATTAAGCCAAGATGGTTTTAATAAAAACCCTTAATGAGTCCAGATGGTTTTAAGAAAAACCTTTAACCTTGTCACCATGGTTTTAATAAAAACCCTTAAACAAACATCATGGAACTTTCAAGATCTTTTTGGCACCAAACTCTTTTTGACATCAGCACAAATTCCTTTTGACATCAACACAAACTCCTTTTGACATCAATGACAACTCACAAACATGAAGCTAGGCAACATACCCAAAATTGCCAACAATCTCCCCCTTTGTCATTGATGGCAAACCACTACTGAAACCACTGCTGAAAAAAAACTTTCAAGCAACTGCCAACTGTCAAAACTGAAACCAACTGAAAACCATCCTCTGAAGCTTTGCTCCCCCTGACTCAAGGCTCTCCCCCTTACTCAAATATCTCCCCCTTTGTCATCAATGGCAAAGGGTCACCTTTGGGGCTCAGGGCTAAGAATGAGCCTCTTAGCTTAGCCCCTCCCCCACCTCCTATTGAGGTGATTAATTCTGGGGTGGGAGTAAAACTCCCATTAGGCATTGATCATCATCAGTGTCCATAGCTACCTTTCCATGATTTTTCTTGATATCCTTGTCCATGTTCTTGTTCCTGTTCTTGTTCATATTCTCATCCCTATTTCTGTCCAAGCCATTATTCCTATTCCTATCATTATTCCTGTTCCTGCCATTATTCTTGTTCCTGTTCATAGCCCTGAACCTATACCTTGGAACTTCTGCTCTACACCATCTGGTTGTATGTCCTTCATTATTGCACTTATAACATTTGACAATGTTATTCCTTTGAGATGTACCTATTCTCTGAATCCTCTCTGTTGGACCAAACCTGTTCCTATTGTTAACCCTGCAATTAACTGCCTTGTGCCCAAACTGATTACAAGAGTAGCAATACCCTTGAAATAAATTACCATTTCTAAAATTTCCATTAACCTGTCTTGCTTGAGCCCTGCACTGTGAAGCCATGTGTCCAAACCTGTGACATGCAAAACATCTTCCATTGAAATTTCCTTGCCTTGACCTCATAGGTCCTTTAGTATTTCTCCCCTTATGCTGATTCCTATTTTCTGATTCTGTGCTATCTGAATCACCATCTGAAAACTTACTCTCTGAAGTACTCTCTTCATCTGAACCATCTTCTTCTTGGGAGCTCATACTAGATTCCTCAACCTGTTCCTTTTGTTTCTTTCCAAAACCAAGACCTGTTTTATCTATTGTCCTTCTTTGATCCTTGATGATTGATTTTACCTTCTTGGAACTTTCTTCAAACCTGTAAAGCTTCTCCTTGTACTCTTTAGTTTCCCTTTTTAAGGAAGCTACTTCATGTTTTAACTCTTTACACTCAAGAGACCTAGCTGCCAACTCTTCTTTGAGTTCCTGTGTCTTTGCTATAGAGATATCAAGATTCCCTATAAGCTCATCTCTTTCATAACGGTATTCATCAAACCTATCAATGAGTCTAGCATATTTATTTCTTTCTTTCTTTAACACATCAAGAGCATTAACAAGTTCAGCCTCAAGATCTACTTCTCCCTTTTCTGAAACATCCTCTATTTGTTTACCTTTTGAAACATCAATATCCTTTTCTGATTTCTTACCACTAGAGGTGCTACCTTTATCTAAAGCCATAAGAAGATCTTCCTCATAATTTTTTGAAGCATCCTCATACATAGTATTACCAGAATTTAAATCATCATTTGTACAATCATCCTCAAGGTGACCAAAATTTCCACATCTAAAGCACTTAAGCACAACAAATCTATTCCTCTTTTCTTTTCCTTCCTTTTCTATTAGAAACAACATCTCATTTCTATCATCACTTGAAGAACTTCCATCATCACTACTAGAACACTTACTTGCTTTGTCTGTGTAGAAACTTTTCTTGTGTTTTTGGAAGTACCTCTTCCCTTGACTATTTTGCTCATTTTTGTTCTTCCTTTGATACCTGTGCTTCTCAGATTCCCTGTGCTTATAATCCTGTTTTTCTTCATCACAATCATCCTTGGGTTCCGGACAGTCAGTAGCATAGTGACCAAACTTTCCACAATTGAAACATTTAACAGATTTCATACCTTTGTGCTTTCTTGAGAACTTGCCTTTCCTGTTGTAGTTTGCTTCTTCATCACTAGAAGACTCATCATTGTCTTCTTGTTGTTTACCCTTGGACTTCTTGGTAGCTTTGAAAGCTGCCTCCTTCTTAGGATCAGGTACCACTTTAGTTCTTAACTCAAAATCTACAAGTATACTATGAAGCTCATCCTTTTTCAATTTATCCAAATCCTTGGCTTCCTCAATAGCTGAAATATTTTCACTAAATCTATTTGGAAGAGACCTCAAAATTTTATCACAAACATCATTTTTAGCAAGCTCAAGACCTAGTTCCTTCATGGAATTAACAATCTCATCCATACGAAGCATATAGTCACTAATATTTTCTTCATCATTCATCTTGAGTTATTCAAACATACCTTTGTAATATCTCAATTTTGCTTTTCTGAAATTTGCATCACCTGTATGAACCACTTGCAATTGATCCCACATTTCCTTTGTTGTATTACAATGAATCACCTTTGTAAGATCTGCCTTTTGTAGACCTTTCAGAATTGCATTCATTGCCCTTGAATTGCTATGATGTAGAAGTTTCTCATCTTTAGTAGTAGGAGGAAGATTTGGAATAGTGTACCCAAACTCAACTGCTTCCCAAACTTCATTTCCAAGAGCCATTAGATGAACCTTCATCTTTATGCTCCATAGACCAAAATCTGTCCCATCAAGAATAGGTGTTGAATTACCACTTGTAAAATCCATTGTGTTCTTTTCAAGCTTTTCCTTCAAGCTGTGAAACTCTTTCGAAGGAACCTGCTCTGATACCAATTGAAGAACACAAGCTTATACTGAGAGGGGGGGTGAACAATATAAGACCACTTTTTAACTTTTTCCTTTTACTTCAGAAAGCAATGCAATGAACCAATAGCAAAATCAAAGCAATAATCAAACCAGTGTACAAGTCATCACACAATTGAGACACCAATATAACGTGGTTCACCCAAGGTGGGCTACTCCACAGAGAAAATCTTTCACTAAATTTTCTCAATCAAATCCTTTGGGAATCCTTCCCAATTACAATGTTTATGGACTTCCTGTCCAAAGGAGAATCCTTCCCCTAATCAAATATTTATGAGCCTCCTACCCAAAGGAGATGTCCTATCCCCCAAAGAAGTATTTATGAGCCTCCTACCCAAAGGAGATGTCCTATCCCCCAAAGCTCTGGAAATGATACTTCAGAAGATCACTACCTCTTCTATCGCTAGTAGGTGGAACTCCTTTCCATAGAAGACGTCATGTCCTCCTTGCTCTAGCTCTAGAGACTTCTGTCCTCACTGATCACCTCCATAGCTGCTCATCAAAACCTGTACTAAACATAGTCAGTCGGTCCAACACAAGTCCTCTCAAACTCTATCACAAATCTGCACCAAACTCAGTCCTCTGGTCCAACACAAATCTGCTCTCAAATATCTGTCAGATCTATCCCAAGCTTAAGCCAAAATCTTGAACAAATCAATCACAACTGCTCACAAGTCTTCACCAAGACTTCATCAAATCTATCCACAAGTTCTTCAACAAGAACCTATCCAAATCAGTCCACAAGTTCTCCACAAGAACCTATCCAAATCAGTCCACAAGTTCTCCACAAGAACCTATCCAAATCAGTCCTAGCAAGCTCACCAAGAACTTGCCCAAATCAGCTCAAGCAAGTTTACCAAGAAACTTGCCCAATGTGAACACACAAAGAGAATTGTTAGAGACCCAATGTGTTTCATCCAATCATATCAAATCAATCTCATAGAAGCATAAAGAGAATTGTTAGAGACTCAATATGTTCTATCCTTCAACTCTCAATCTCAACTCAAATCAATCTCATAGAAGCATAAAGAGAATTGTTAGAGACTCAATATGTTCTATCCTTCAACTTTCAATCTCAACTCAAATCACCAGAAGCATAAAGAGAATTTAAACTCAATATGTTCTACCTTCACCAAAAAACAAACTCTCTCTCAAATCAGAATAAAGATAGAAGTAGTATACTTTCACAAGATCTTGAACCACAACCCAACAATTGCCAATAATACAATATCAAGGAATCAACTCCTCCAACATAGAACCATAACTTGCTATCAAACCCTAGCCAAGTTAGTTTTCAAGAACTCAAAGCAATCTCTCTCTAAGCATCAAAAAGGGGTTCAAGATATTTCCAACTTCTCTCAAATGGGAATGCTCAACTTAACCACACAACCAAGTTTATCAAGCAAAGTACAACTTGATAAAATCAAATCTCAAAGGAGCAAGCCCAACTCATGTATCAAGTAAAGCATAACTTGATCAACTCAATCTCAATGGAAGCAATCTCAAAACCAAACTCTCAACAACCAAACAACTCAATTAGGGTTTCAACAACTCATAGCAATGGCATAAGCTTCTCACTCAAAAACCCTAAAGCAAACTTCAAATGCTTCCACTCTCATAAACCAGAATTATGCAATAACTCATAAACTCATCATGATCTCATAATGCATAATCAATACTTCCACTTTCAGAAAATAAGATCCACTCCAAATAAGGAAACTTAATTTAATCCTTTTCACTCCAAACTTATTTTCAGAAAACCATCAATCAATAATAACCATGGAAGAATGTGCCCATACCTTTACTTTGATGAAGAAGGAGAACTCAAAATCTGTCACAACACTAACTCTCAATTTGCCACAAATTAGAGTTAGCAACAATGGAATAATGCACAACAATAAAAATCCAAATAACACCTTATCACTCCAACTTAACATCAACCACCAAAAAGATAATACACATAGAAAGTAATCCTTTTTACACCTTATTACTCCACATAAACATTAAGCATCAATAATAACAATGTCAAAGCAATATGTCTACTTAACCTTATACCTCCATCCAATTACCAACAATAATTGCCAAGTCAAATCAAATATTCCACATTATCAACAAAAGATCTACCTTGGCCAAAAATCAATTCTCCAACCTTAGGAGAAGTGAGGAGACACCAACATAAGCGCCAAAGCGCTTCCTCCTCCACACTCATGGCCCAAAGCAACCATCGTACCACGTGCACAATAATCCATGACCAGAAAAATTGAAACATGCCCGACGTGAATCAAACTCGACACCTCTGCCTAGCGAGCGCCTTCGCTCCACTGCCTCCGTCGTTGGAGCACAAGTTCCCAACGAAACTCTCAAGTGCTACTCATCATTTTACCTTCCCTTTGCTCACAAAAATTAAAGACAAACAGATTTGTCTTCCTCACAAGCGTACGAAATTGAAACTTAAACACAGAGCAATACGAAACTCGAAAATCATAGAGCAATCCAAAATCGAAGGTCACAGAGCAATACAAAATCGAAGGTCACAGAGCAATACGAATTTGAAGGTAATCGCGCAAATCGAAGGTGCATTAAACCTTAGGAAATAATGCCCTTTAATAGTCTTTTCATCCCATGCAAGTTGACGTCAGTGCTCCTTCCAAACAAATGATGTCGGTGAGGTAAGTCTTTTACATGAGTGCCGCTAAGGGTTTAGAAACCCTTTCAATAATAATTATTAAATTAATAATTATTATTTTATTAATAATAAACTTAACTTAAAACCTTTTCAAAGGTTTGAGTTAATTTATTTATTAATAATCAAAATGGACTTTTAAGGTTTTTTCAAGGAGCAAAACCTTTTCATTAAGCCAAGATGGTTTTAATAAAAACCCTTAATGAGTCCAGATGGTTTTAAGAAAAACCTTTAACCTTGTCACCATGGTTTTAATAAAAACCCTTAAACAAACATCATGGAACTTTCAAGATCTTTTTGGCACCAAACTCTTTTTGACATCAACACAAATTCCTTTTGACATCAACACAAACTCCTTTTGACATCAATGACAACTCACAAACATGAAGCTAGGCAACATACCCAAAATTGCCAACATAAGTGTTTTTCTACCCAAGATATTATCAAGAAGTTATCTAGGTACTTATCAATAAGATATTCAGGTTCAAACCTCAGGGGTAACCTATTTGCAAAGGTATTAGTATAATATGAATTATTTGAGTGCGCATCATTACTGTACGAATCCTGAGCAATGGGTGATCCCTTAAAGCAGGGTCAATAATAACAAGGTGGAATAGGTATGGTGGGAGCATCCCCTACCTTTGTCAATTACTAAAAATATCCTAGTTGTGACCAACTCTCCTATGTAACCCAAAAAATAGTACAAGAGTTAAGGGGTGCATGTGTAATTATTTTTGCTTTTGACAAATACAACTAATCAATCATGCTACTTAGTTATGTCTTTAAAAATTATATATGTAAAAATTGAAATATTGCATGTGTTATAATACAAAAATATGATTTTACTTAAAATAATTTAATTATATCTATTATTTAGGCTAAATCAATTAATCATGTTAAAATTTAAGGTACTATCTATTCAAATTTAGCACCTTTCATGTTAGAATAATCAACTTTGAACTATCAACAAAACTAGGTATTGATAGTAATCACAAATGACTATCAACAAAATAATATGGCACCATAGATATATTATATGACTAATGTCATACCTACCCAAAATTATCATATAATAAATATGCCAAATATTAATGGCTATTAGTAGGTGGATCCAACCACTTATTATTAAAAAATAAATATTAATGTTTATTATATACAATAATATTGTGGTTCCAACCTATCATACTATAATACTTATGGTGGTCATGATCCAAGCTCAACCTCTTACCACTATTGTAGATGTGGTGCTAGAGTACCAATGCAGTGAAGGAGATGGTTGTAGTGGCAAAGGAGTGAGGGAAAAAGAAAGATGAGGTGGATAGTATGAATACAAAGAGGAGTATGGTTGTGGCATTGAAAATATATTTTTGGTGTAGTATAACTACAATGTGACAAATCACCATTACATGGATTACATTATAAGACAAAGTATGAGTTAATTTTTTTTATTTTTGAAAAGTCAACAATACTAATGAACATGAATGTAATCCAATTTAATACATGTGTGGAAGTTATAACCACATGAATAGTGAATGTAGGTATAACAATGCATAAGATGATTTTGAGGAATAAAATAAATAGGAACTTAATAGTATTTACGACAACTTTGAACTATCAACAAAACCAGGTAGTGATAGTAATCACAAATGACTCAACAAAATAATATGGCACCATAGATATATTTTATGAATAATGTCATACCTACCCAAAATTAATATGTAATATTTATGCCAAATATTAATGGCTATTAGTAAGTGGATCCAACCACTTATTATTAAACATCAATACCAATGTTTATTATATATATATCAAAATGATTAGCTCAAAAAAGATAATCATAATGGATGAGTCCCCAAAATGATATTTTTTGGCATCCCCAAAAAGGCATATGGAGGCTATATATCAAATTGATTAGTTTGACAAGATGGTTACAATGAGCTATATATCACAAACACTATTTTTTAGGGGAAGTTTTGTTTTCAAGTGTTTGTTAGTTTTTTTTCTGGAGGTTTGGTCCACTCAAAAAAATATTTTCTTCTCAAACAACTTTTTATGACACTATCTATGCACTACTGGTTATTGATATTATTCTATCACTAACACTATATTAATACTATCTATTACTAATATTGTTTTATCATTAACACTGTGGTTTGACTATTTGGTTTGACTCTATCACTAACAATTTCTTATCTACTATAAATTTTGACTGTCATAGGTAACTATTATTAACACTAGCAATTGGCAACTCTATCTTGACTGTTATCAAATTTATACTTGATTGTTACTCACACTAGTAAACTTTGTCATGACTGTGATTGAATTTGACTGTTCTAACTTGACTGTTATGTTCTTTTCCAACTTATTTTCTTTTTTTCATATAGTAATTTTATGATAGGGAAGTCCCGTCCATATGCTCAATTTTTGTGGTAGGATATTTGGTTGCAAGTTTAAAATTCAATAGAAAAAGAAGTGTTTTTGCATGTTTAAATTTTAATAGAATAGGATATTCTAAACCAAGGTGTATGTAATACCCATAGGTCCTTTTTTATACCACAATGATGAGTGACGGACCATTATTTCAAGCCACTACTCAAGGAGGATTTCATGCATATCCTTAAGCACAACATATGCCTCTTTGACAGTATGAGAGGGTGATATTTTTTAATGATGTGTCTAGTGTACTATGAAAAATACAAGGCCAAAAATATTTCTAGGACTAAATATTTCTACTAATCCTAGTTAATATCCTGATATACCCAAAGATATGTGAGAGCTTAATTTCATAGACAAGTTTTGTTTGAGGCCTAGGTATTGGAGCTTGATTGCCCCTCACTTCACTAGATGTTTTACAGGAAATCTATCTTAGCCAATGATGATAGCTCCTCTGTAATATTTTAAAACCCTTTACATAGGGTTTCTAACATAATAAATTAATACAAAAAAAAAGGGTTGTTCTATTTTTATTTTAATAAGAAAATAAGCAAAAAATGAAAAACACAAAGAGTTTATACCTAATAGTCAAAATGTAAGGGCAAGAACTATTACAATCACAATAATTATTTTCCTCGAAAAACACTCTGATACCACTTGTTAGGAAACTTCTAATAAAACTAAATTCATTCACATAAATATTGCAATTAAAATATAAATTAATGAAAGAACAATATATTGCAATACAAAATATAAATGTAGAACTAAAGCAATCTCACAAAACAACACATAATCATAGTCCTCTTTTACGGAGAAACCTCCTTCAATACTTTCATTAATTTGCAAAAATATACATTCATTCATGGGCCCATGTATTTTAAAGATACACTTCATGAAACCCTAACCTAATGCTCAAGAGTTGGATTACATGCAAAGTGCCACTTGAGCTAGAATATTATATCAAATATTATTTACATTCTTGATAGTAGTTACATAAAATGGCCCTTCTTGTCTAGGTTCCTCACTTGCCACATACCAATACAAAGTATTACAAAATTCCCCACATGAAAAGAGGGTCATTACATAATCATATGTGAATTACAAAAAGAGTGTTAGGATGGGGTCCTAATAGTTGCATGAGTCATCATAAGAGTACTTATGAGTAAAGGAATACCCTTAGATTATGGTCAATTGTTGTTTCAATATCTCTAATTGAGAGGTTAGAGTTTAAATTCTAGAATAAACCAAATTTGATTTCAAAACAAGGAATGTGTTCAGAGATAAGAGGACCTTGATAATTGATGTAAGCATAGTATTTATGCACTTGGGCATAAAATGTTGAGGTTGGCATCGTATGGCTTGATCCCAAGATGCTTATAGTAAAATTATTATAAAATAAAGGATTAGATATTATGATATTAGGGTCTTGATTAAAATTTATGCTTGCACTTGTGAGATTATAATGAAAGTTATTGACATGAGGATTATAAATTAGGATACTTGATGATACATTTTTATTAGAAACTTAAGTTATTCCCACTTGTTGTGATACAAGACAACTCACATTACCTCATAATAATTCTTCAATATAAGGCAAAGATCCCAAGAAAAATAGGAGGTTTTGCATCCTAACATCCACAAAAATAGTGATATTAGGGGATTAGAATAAATGAAATTAGATGTTGATGTGTTAAGGTTTCAATTTGGGGATCCAAAGGATGGATCCACAACATCAAAATACAAATGATTAGATCTAGGCTATTTAGGATGGTCCAAGAGAAAACCCTACCCTATAGAAACACCTAGGACATCATGACCTTATGTAAGAAAATAATTCACAACTCTATGTTTATGCAAAAAGAATGCTAGGTAATTAGTAGATGTAAAAACCACTCTTATTTAATCATAATGGATAAATGTTGAGAAACCTAAGGGAGAAGAATCATCTTTTTTTTTTGAAGAACACAAGCTTATACTAAGAGGGGGGGGTGAACAGTATAAGATACAACTTTTTACTTTTCTTTCCAAAGCAGTATTATCCAATGTTATCAATTGCAATAATGAAACAATACACAGATCATCACACACATAAGAGACACAGATTTAACGTGGTTCACCCAATGTGGGCTACGTCCACGGAGAAAATATTTCTTATAAATTTTCTCAACAAATCTCTTGGGAACCAATTCCCTATTACAATGTTTATGGGCACCAACCCAAAGGAGACACCAATCCCCTATGCTCAAGTTCATGGACCACTATCCATAGGAGACACCAATCCCCTTTGCTTTGGTTTGTGGACCTCTATCCATAGGAGACACCAATCCCCTTTGCTCTAGTTTGTGGACCTCTATCCATAAGAGACCTCAATCCCCTCTACTCTAATATACTCCAAGCCTTTACACAAGGCTTGCTCAAATCTACTCCAAAACATGCTCTCAACTCTACTCAAATCTACCCCAATATTACTCACAAAGCTTGCTCAAATATGCTCACCAAAACTGCTCAAATATACTCACTATCACTGCTCAAACCTGCTCATAAATCCTACTCAATCTAGCTCACAAAACCTGCTCAAATATACTCCAAGCTTACTCACAAGGCTTTCTCAAATATTCTTCACCAAATATCTCAAATCATCTCAAAACCTACTCAAATATACTCCAAACCTTCTCACAAGGTTTTCTCAAATATGCTCACAGAAATTGCTTAAATATTCCCAATTCTTGCATACAAACAATTTCATATATCTTTTCCAAGTGATTTCTTTGACTAAAGTAATTCAGACATATTCTACCTAAAATTATTTTTCTTCATGAACATATAGAGAATGATATGCATTACAAATAATCAATATGTTCTTCTCACATTCATTAAGTCTATCGCTTTCACATGTCTCACATTTATTTTCATTCACAAGATAGCTCTAGTCTAGCACTTGATAATTGACCTTCTTATGTACTCCCAAAACCAATCAAACTAATGCACAAGTTTGCTTCACAAAACTGGTCTATAACCCTTGCAAATTTACTCTCAATATTAATCACAATAATGCACAAATTTGCTTCACAAAACTGGTCTATAACCCTTGCACATTTCCACTTCAATTTCACTCAAAGCAATGCACAATTATGTTCTCAAACACTTGCACTTTTATTCCCAATATCATTCAATACTCATGCACAACTTGTTCTCAAACCCTAGCTCATATATTTCCAATTTCAATCAAGGCAATGCACAAATACTATCAACTTCAATCAATCACTAATGCACATCAAATCAATCCTTATATCTCCACCATATGATATCAAAAATAATTTCCTTAAACAAAACCACCTTGAGAAAGGAATCAAATCACCATACCTCTAAGGCTGCCTTGATGATAATCTTCTATGTGTATTGACTTCTCAAAACCTATCTTAAAATAATTTCCCTTTCTTTTGCCACTTCAAAAATAGGTTAGCAAATCTCCTTTTCAAATCATCCACATTAAAACCCTTCTCAAAATATGTGCACAATAAGGCTTGAAAATAATACTTTATAACTTCTTTTAGTCTCACAAAATAAAGCTTGTAATCATGACTAAACCCTCAAATTTCCTTTTCTAAGATGTGCCAAAAATACAAACAATAATAGTCACAAATACACCTTATTTCTCCTTTCTAGAACATGCAAAATTACAGATCACAATAATCATAAACACACCTTATCTCTCCTCTCTAAAGATGCAAGGTCACAACTTTCAAATAATACCCAAATCACCTTATGTCTATTTACCTCATGCAAACATTACAATATTAAATAATAATCCTTATTACACCTTATGACTCCCTTTAAATCAAATTCAACACAAAGTATTTTACCCCCTTTATATTCAACACGCACAATGAACGATTTCCCTTTAATCAAAAAATTATTCATACCTTTCACCAAGCGCACGATTTTCCTTTTCGACCACCAAGCGCACGATTTTCCTTTCTCACCTTGCAAAAATAATGCTCACCGAATTTGACCCTGTGACCTCCTACCTCATGGTGCCCTAGCACTAGCTAGGCATCCAATTGGGCTACCCCAGTGGGTAGTCACCTCCATGCAGCACAACGACTTGATGGTCTTCCCATTTCGATCAAAATATTTTCTCCTTGCTCCAAGAAAAACAAGACCCATCGAATTCAACCCTGCGACCTCCTTGTTCCCAGCGCCTTAGTGCTAGCTCAATGACCAACTAGGCTAGCCACCTAGTTGAGATAAACACTACAACACTTCACCTTTATACTCAAATCACTATTTCATCAAAAATCGTGTCCTCTTCCTTTTGCAATTCATCGATTTTAGTGCACGAGGAGAAATCAAATATTTCACTCAAAACCATAGTCTGCCAATCGATTTTGGTGGTGTATTTATATCTTTTAGCCTTCCTCTTCAATGACATCGGTGCACATGGGTTTTTCAAATTTCCTTTGCTCTAAATTATTTTTTGGTGCCTTGTCTTTTTAAACCTTCTTGATATTATAATAATTTAAATCTAAATATTTAAATATTATAACTTTTGCCTTAAAAACTTTGTCCTCCATAAAAAATTTTGCTTCAAGCATTTACAAATATTTTCATTATAATATTTAAATATTATAATTCTTTTCTTTTAAACCTTGGCCTTGTCTTCTCTTTTAACCCTTGGCCTTCTCATTTAATTATTTAAACCTTGCCTTCTCTTTTAAACCTTTGGCCCAATCCACTTTGTTCCAAGTAACTCTTAAACCTCTTTGTTCTTCTTTATAATATTTAAAATAAATATTATAAACCTTTTCTTTACAACAATTTTCCTTGCTTTTAGATATACCTTACCTTGAAGAATATTTCTGCTTTGAATACCATGCAACCTTTTGACATCAATCCTTTGACATCAATGACAACTCAATATGCTCAATATTTCCAACAATCTCCCCCTTTGTCATTGATGGTAACCCTTATAAAAAATATTCCTTTTACTATAACTGGATTCCCAATTTTCTCCCCTGACAAGCTACTCCCCTTACTGAATTCTCTCCCCCTTTGACATCAATGGCAAAGGGCTCCTTGGGGCTAAATATAAGACACTTAGCATAGCCCCCTCACCACCTCCTTTCTTGAGGTGATCAATTTTGGGATGGGAGTAAAACTACTCCCAACTTACAATGCTCTTCTTCTCTTTCAATATTTTTCCATATCTTTGTAGTCATACCTCTTTGAACATTTTGGCTATCCTTCTTCTTGCTAGTCTTTGGAAGTTCCTAAAATTCTATTCTACACCACTTTGCTCTATGCCCATAATTATTGCAATTGTAACATCTGATATTGTAATTCTTGAAAGGTGCAAATGAATTGAAGTTCCTCTTGATGAAGCCAAAATCATTCTTACCATGAACCCTACAATGTATAGCTCTATGACCAAAAATATTACATGAGTAGCAATATCCTTGGAAGAAATATTTATCTTGCCTTGGAGAGTGTGATCTCATGGTTCTTTCCTTGTCTTTTCTGTGATGATCCATGTTCCTTGATTGTGCATTGTTTTCTTCCTCTTTGATGCTTCCACTTCTTAACTCATCAGCAAAGGTCTTAGTTTCTTCTTTAATCACTTCCTTTGAAACTTCTTTTTCTTTTGAGCTTGACTCCCCTTTTTGTACCTCTTGGCCTTCTTCATAACCTAGTCCTATCTTGATAAATGGAGATCTCTATATTTTGATAATGTCATCCAAGGTTTTTGAGCTTTCCTTAAACCTAGTTAACTTATCAAGATATTTTCCAAGTTCTTTCTTTAGAGAGATAACTTCATCTTCTAGCTTTTCACACTCTATCTCTTTTACCTCTAACTGTTCAGCCATACCTTCTTCAATTCTTCTTGCCTCTTCAACCTTAACTCTTAAATCAGTGAGATCTTGTAGAAGCTTTGCCTTTGTTTTCTCATCCTCTTTTACTTGAGCCTTCAATTTTAAGTTCTCCCTTTTCAACTTATCAAGTTCCTTTTCCATATCATTTGTGGCTTCAACTTCCTTTTCTAAATATTTCTCTTTTTCTTGGTCTTCAACTATAGGAGCATCTTCTTTCTCTTCTACTTGGTTTTCAATAGGAGTATTCTCTTTCTCTTCTACTTGGTCTTCAATGGGAGTATCCTCTTCCTCTTCTATTTCCAAAAATAGAATCTCTTCTTTTTCACTATCTGAGAGACTTTCATCATTGTCACTTGAAGCACTGCTTGCTTCTTCAACATAAAAACTTTTCTTGTGCCTTTGAAATATCTTCTTCTCATGCTTGCCTTGACCATGCCTATTTTTCTTTTCATAACCAAATTTTCTTTCTTTATTTTTCTTGTATTATTTTTCATATTCACTGCTACTATATCCATTTTATGGATAATAAGCTGCATAGTGACCAATGTTACCACAACTAAAACATTTCACAGTCTGCATATTCTTGTGTTTCCTTGGACCCTTCTTATTTCTTCTTACAAAATTAGCCTCTTCTTCACTGCTTGATTCATCACTTGATTCTGATTCTTTATCCTTTGCCTTCTTTGAAGCTTTGAATGTTGCCTCCCTTTTGGATGTTTGATCTTTTTCTGTTCTCATCTCATAAGTTGTGAGAATCCCATGTAGTTCATCTATCCTCAAAGTTGCAAGATCCTTCATTTCTTCTATTGCTAAAACCTTTGCATCATACCTCATGGGAAGTGATCTTAAAATTTTTTGAACAATAGTAGAATCCTCAATATTTTCTCCAAGTCCACGAATGGTATTAACAACCTCATCAACATGAAGTAAGTATCTAGCAATATTTTCCTCATATTTCATCTTCAAGTCTTCAAACTTCCTTCTGTGAGTTTGAAGTTTTGCCATATTAACCTTGTCATCTCCTTCATATGTATTCTATAGCTTATCCCACATTTCTTTTGTTGATTTGTTGTGCATGACTTTTACAAACTCAGATTCATGTAATCCACTTAAAATTACATTCATTACCTTAGCATTATTTTCATATAGTTTCTTACCATTTATATATGTGGGAGGATTTGCAGGTGGTGTGTACCCATTCTCAACTGAATGCCATGTATCAAATCCTTGTGCCATCAAAAATATCTTCATCCTCACACTCCAAAAAGCATAATTAGTCCCATCAAACAATGGAGCTCTATGTGTTGAAAATCCTTCCTGATTAGCCATCTATGTTCCTATAAGATCTTCCTTCAAGTTATTAGGATTCCCTAAAGGAACCCACTTTGACACTAATATGCTCCAAATATTTAAACAAGAATTTCTTAAAATTGGTCCAAAACCTATTCTTAACTCTGCTCAAATATTCCCTAAGCTTTCTCACAAAGCTTGCTCAAATATTCTCACCAAAATGGCTCAAATATTCTCATTATCACTACTTAAACCTACTCAATATAGCTCACAAAACCTGCTCAAATATACTCCAAGCTTGCTCATAAGGCTTGCTCAAATATTCTTCACAAAATATGCTCAAATCACTGCTCAAACCTGCTCATAAAACCTGCTCAATCTAGCTCACAAAACCTGCTCAAATATGCTCCAAGCCTACTCACAAGGCTTGCTCAAATCGACTCACAAAACCTGCTCAAATCTACTCCAAACCTTCTCACAAGGTTTGCTCAAATCTGCTCACAAAAATTGCTTAAATATTCCCAATTCTTGCATACAAACAATTTCATATATCTTTCCCAAATGCTTTCTTTGACTAAAGTAATTCAGACATATTCTACCCAAAATTATTTTTCTTCATGAACATATAGAGAATGATATGCATTACAAATAATCAATATGTTCTTCTCACATTCATTAAGTCTGTCACTTTCACATGTCTCACATTTATTTTCATTCACAAGATAGCTCTAGTCTAGCACTTGATAATTGACCTTCTTATGTACTCCCAAAACCAATCAAACCTAATGCACAAGTTTGCTTCACAAAATTGGTCTATAACCCTTGCAAATTTACTCTCAATATTAATCATAGTAATGCACAAATTTGCTTCACAAAATTGGTCTATAACCCTTGCACATTTCCACTTTAATTTCACTCAAAGCAATGCATAATTATGTTCTCAAACACTTGCACTTTTATTCCCAATATCATTCAATACTCATGCACAACTTGTTCTCAAACCCTAGCTCATATATTTCCAATTTCAATCAAGGCAATGCACAAATACTATCAACTTCAATCAATCACTAATGCACATCAAATCAATCCTTATATCTCCACCATATGATATCAAAAATATTTTCCTTAAACAAAACCACCTTGAGAAAGGAATCAAATCACCATACCTCTAAGGCTGCCTTGATGATAATACTTCTATGTGTATTGACTTCTCAAAACCTATCTTAAAATAATTTCCCTTTCTTTTGCCACTTCAAAAATAGGTTAGCAAATCTCCTTTTCAAATCATCCACATTAAAACCCTTCTCAAAATATGTGCACAATAAGGCTTGAAAATAATACTTTATAACTTCTTTTAGTCTCACAAAATAAAGCTTGTAATCATGACTAAACCCTCAAATTTCCTTTTCTAAGATGTGCCAAAAATACAAACAATAATAGTCACAAATACACCTTATTTCTCCTTTCTAGAACATGCAAAATTATAGATCACAATAATCATAAACACACCTTATCTCTCCTCTCTAAAGATGCAAGGTCACAACTTTCAAATAATACCCAAATCACCTTATGTCTATTTACCTCATGCAAACATTACAATATTAAATAATAATCCTTATTACACCTTATGACTCCCTTTAAATCAAATTCAATACAAAGTATTTTACCCCCTTCTATATTCAACATGCACAACGAACGATTTCCCTTTAATCAAAAATTTATTCATACCTTTCACCAAGTGCACAATTTTCCTTTTTGACCACCAAGCGCACGATTTTCCTTTCTCACCTTGCAAAAACAACGCTCGTCGAATTTGACCTTGTGACCTCCTACCTCATGGCACCCTAGCGCTAGCTAGGCATCCAGTTGGGCTACCCTAGTGGGTAGTCACCTCCATGCAACATGATGACTTGATGGTCTTCCCCTTTCAATCAAAATATTTTCTCCTTGCTGCCAAGCAAAACAAGACCCGCCAAATTTGACCCTGCGACCTCCTTGTTCCCAGCACCTTAGCGCTAGCTCAGTGACCAACTAGGCTAGCCACCTAGTTGAGATAAAAACTACAACACTTCACTTTTATACTCAGATCATTATTTCATCAAAAATCGTGTCCTCTTCCTTTTGTAATTCATTGATTTTAGCGCACGAGGAGAAATCAAATATTTCACTCAAAACCATAGTCTGCCAATCGATTTTGGTGGTGTATTTATATATTTTAGCCTTCCTCTTCAACGACATCGGTGCACATGGGTTTTTTGAATTTCCTTTGCTCTAAATTAATTTTTGGTGCCTTGTCTTTTTAAACCTTCTTGATATTATAATAATTTAAATCTAAAGATTTAAATATTATAAATTTTGCCTTAAAAACTTTGTCCTCCATAAAAACTTTTGCTTCAAGCATTTACAAATATTTTCATTATAATATTTAAATATTATAATTCTTTTATTTTAAACCTTGGCCTTGTCTTCTCTTTTAAACCTTGGCCTTCTCATTTAATTATTTAAACCTTACCTTCTCTTTTAAACCTTTGGCCCAATCCACTTTGTTCCAAGTAACTCTTAAACCTCTTTGTTCTTCTTTATAATATTTAAAATAAATATTATAAACCTTTTCTTTACAACAATTTTCCTTGCTTTTAGATATACCTTACCTTGAAGAATATTTCTGCTTTGAATACCATGCAACCTTTTGACATCAATCCTTTGACATCAATGACAACTCAATATGCTCAATATTTCCAACATTTTCTTCAAATTTTAGGTTCTCAAAGTCAGATTGGTCCTTAGGACATTCCATCAAAGGATTTAGGCTTGATGACCAAATGATTAGTGGCACTACGAGTTAGGCAGTGTCTCATGAACATGGGTTCAAAGGAAAGAGGGGTTCAATTAATTAAGTTTAAATATTTTATTTAAGAAGAAAGAGAATATGTTTTAGCATCCTTATATCCCTTTCCCTTGATATACCAAATCTAACCTATATACCTCAAGGGCCTCCTTATACACCAAAGGTCCCTGTATACTTGACTTCTTTCTATATACTCTTTGGTACATAAGAACTGCCAATACATGTGTTGCCAATGATATGCAAAAGTGTCAAGTTTGATACATTGTCAAGATGGTATGTGAGGGGTAATACAATATGTCTCCTTATGAGTCTTGTTAACATACTGTAATGTACTCCTTACTAGATGTAAATATGTGTGATGCTATATGTAAGCGATTGGCATACCGAGCTTGCTTTATAGCCAATATAACCTAGTAACTTGTATGGTTGTTTCTCAAAGGATTGTGAAAACCCTTAGTAGAACTAAAAAATAGTTATGTTATTATTATCTAATATTTAATGTGGTTTAATATATGAAAACAAGATTATATGGTCTTAATTAAGGCTTACCTTGGACAAAGAAGATATTGAAAACCATGGTGGTGTTCATATTAGGTTCACTAAACCATGATGAGGGAAAAGGAAAAGGGTATCATGAAGGACCTTTTTTTTATGCTTTTATGCTCCCATCTATGTTATGTAGAGAATAGGAGCAATTTGTGTACACTTTGTGTTTAATGTATTAGTTAAAGAACACCTACATTTCTCCTAAGATACTTCTTTGTCTAAGCTTAACCCTAATCTAACCCTAATGCACATACAAATACAACAAATAATACCTAAATCTAAATTTTTATTTGATTTTAAGATACAAGGGTACAATAAGATGCAACAAATAGAGCCTAAGATATAGCTATATGTATTTTCAATTAAATTTTAAAGCTTAACCATTAAGTTGGTCCACTATAGTATTGATGCACTTAGGCATACAATGTTGAGGTTTGAATCATATGGCTTGCTCCCAAGATGCTTAATTAAAATGAATATTAAATAAAGGATTATATATTATGATATTAGGGATTTGAGTAAAATTCATACTCACACTTGTGATATTAGAATGAAGGTTATTGACATGAGGATTAAAAATTAGGATACTTGACGATACATTTGGATTAAAAATGTAAATTATTCCCACTTTTGTGATACAAGACAACTCACATTACCTCATAATAATTCTTCAATATAAGACAAATATCAATGATATCCTAAGGATGGGAGGTTTTATATCCTAGCATCGACAAAAATAGTGATAATAGAGGATTAGAATCAATGAAATTAGATGTTGATGTGTTAAGGTTTCCATTGGGGGATCTAAAGGATGGATCCACATGATTAAAATACTAAGGGTTAGATGTAGGTTATATAGGATGGTCCAAGAGTAAACCCACCTTATAGAAACATATAGGACATCATGACCTTATGTAAAGAAATATTCTAGAATTTATCTATGTTTATGCAATACGGATGCTAGGTAATTAGTAGATGTAAAAACCACTCTTCCTTGATCATAATAGATAGCGATTACGAAACCTAAGGGGGGAGAATCCTCTTCTTATTCTCAAATTTTGGGTTCTCAAAGGTGGGTTGGTCCTTAGGATCTTCTACCAAAGTATTTAGGCATGTTGACCAAATGATGAGCGGCACTACAA
This sequence comes from Wollemia nobilis, assembly GCA_028583015.1. NCBI lineage: Eukaryota > Viridiplantae > Streptophyta > Pinopsida > Araucariales > Araucariaceae > Wollemia > Wollemia nobilis. The sequence goes on from JAQPPZ010017244.1 coordinate 2,108,427, forward strand.
GTTAAGCAGTGTCTCATGGACATGGTTTCAAAGGAAAGAGGGGTTCAACTAATAAATTTTAAATATTTTATTTAATAAGACAAAGAAGATGTTTACCATATTTATATCTGCTTCCCTTGATATGCCAAATTTGACCTATATACCTCAAGGGTCTTCTTATACACCAAAGGTCCCTATATACTTGAATCCTTTCTATATACTCTTCGGTACATGAGAAAAGCAATTATATGTTTTGCCATTGATATGTGGAAGTGACCACTTTGATACATAGACAATATAGTATGTGAGGGATAATACAATATGCCTTCTTATGACTCTTGTTAACAAAGTGTAATATACTCCTTACTAGATATAAATATGTGTGAGTCCCTCTATAGGTGGTTGGCATCCTAAGCTTGTTTTATATCCAATATAACCTAGTAGCTCATATGGTTGTTACTCAAAGGATTGTGAAAACCTTTAGTAAAACTAAAAAATAGCTATGTTGTTATTTTTAGATTGTAATGTGGTTTTATCTAAGAAAACAAGATTATATGATCTTGATTAAGACTTACCATGGACAAAGAAGATATTAGAAACCATGGTGGTGTTCACATTAGGTTCACCAAAACATGACAAGGAAAAAGGCAAAACGTATCATGAAGGACCTCTTCATGATGCTCTTATTCTCTTGTCTATGTTACTTAGATAGTAAGAGCAGTTTGTCTACACTGTATTTAATGTATTAGTTAAAGAACACCTAAATCTCTCCTAAGATACTTCTTTGTCTAAGAGTAACCCTAATCTAACCCTAATGCACATACAAATACAACAAATAATACTTAAAGCTAAAATTTTATTTTCTTTTAAGATACAAGGGTACAAGAAGATGCAAAAAATAGAGCCTAAGATATAGCTATATGTATTTTCAATTAAATGTTAAAGCTTAACCATTAAGCTGGTCCACATTATGATTAAGACTAAACTTTTTCTTTCTTTCTTTATTTTCTATCTTACTAAAAAAAAATCATAACCTAGTTTAAATAGATAACAAACAAAATTTTACTCCTTAATTCTTGAATGATAAACATTTATGGTAGAAGAACTTATTTTTTCCATAGATGCAAAAGTGTCACTAGTTGATAGAAGCACCACTAATGTAATCATTTGTTTATTTCATTATCGCTTAACCTACAAAATACACAATAAAAAAATAAAATAAAGTTAATGATAGAGGGGCCTATTTGAGCTGACAAAGGATGTTGGACTTCCTTGTATAGTAATAAGTCCTCTATTTAGATAGAGAAAATGATAAAAATTATAGAATGGAAGAAATAAATGTCAAGTAGCAAAAGCACCATTAGGTCATGATAGCACCATACATGTTTTCACTCAATACTAGATATTTTATTCTATGTAAACCAACGAATGAGAGCACCGATGACTTTTAGTTTGGTAGCATTTTCACTTCTAAGGGTAAAACAACAAGTTAAATGCAATATAAACTAATATTATGGTGACTATGATGGATGAATCTAATTTGGAAGTATATAGACACTATAAAATAGCCAAAAAATGGATTTACTTCCTTAAGATGACAATTAAATACCAAAAATAAAATTATAAGTAGATGCTAGTGCAAAATCCTAAATCTACAAGGACAAGGAAGAGCCAAAAGAAAATAAGAGAAAGAGAACAACCCAATATGCAAGGTTATTTCCCCCTTGCTAGAAGATTTTTGAAATCTTACTAGCTTGCTTGTTGATAGAATTTGAATTCCCAAGCTTCTAGGTTTGGATGTTCGATGCTTAATGATTGTTTGAGAGCTTGTAGACTTGATTGGATACTTACTTGGATGCCTAGATGCTTGTAAGAACAAGAGCTTAAGTACTTGCAAGGATGACCTTCACAGGTTTGTGATAATATTTTAGCATAATCTTACCTTGCACAATAATTGATTCCTAATATTATAGAGAGATTTTAGCAAAATTTTGTAGCTTTTAAAAGACTATGGATTAAGCTTTCCCTAGTGTTGACTTTATAGAAATTCATGGCTCCTTGGGGGAAGAAATGCATTGGCGATGACATGATTTAAGAAGGTATGAATTTGAAAAGAGATCAATAAGTGATTAATGGAATAACATGAGAATGAGCATTATTGGACTTGGGATTTTTTTTACGAGTTACAGATTAGATTTTAGAGATTTGGTTCATTAATGGTAGACAACATGAGAGAGACAAGAAGCCAATTTTCTTGATTTTGGTGCATAACAAGCAAAAGCATTTAAAGACAACAACCTTGATGGTACTTTTACCTCATAACCATTGGAGATCAAAAATGGACAAGAAAGGACAATTTTCTTTTTTTTGAAAAACCACCGCCAAGTCATGATAGTAGCATTGACATTATCACTTGTACCCCAATGTTCTTACTTTTCAAGCAAAAAATACCCCAAAATTTTGCATTAATTCAATTTGGCTAATTGAGAAAGGAATTGGCAATCTTGAAGATTAGCCCCACCCCCAAACTTAGGTGTTTACAATTAGTTGTTAATTATATTATAAACATTGAATTAAAACTTATATTCAATAAATAAAATGTTTATTTTAAATGATATACAATATAGCTTTAAATTTTATGTCAAATTAAATTTTATAGAATAAGATATTCTAATATTTTATGTTTTATCACATTGTATATAATAATCTTAGGATTCAATTATTAATATAATATAGTATGTGTCTTTATATTTTATTCATTTCTATGGTATTAATCAATTTATTAATTTAATATAAAATTTGGTGCATTGATTAATGTATTTTTCTATATTAGTTTAGACTAACAAACATTGTTATGTATTACATTTGAAAAGCAAATAGTAAAATTAAAATTTTAATATTACTTACAATTAATTATTTTTTATTTTTTGGATTTGGGTAGTGTGATAAACTTCTACGACCTATGCATAGGGTTAAACAGTCTCTTCCTCGCCATAGCCTCTCTTAAAGCCTAGAGTTGTGCTTATCAATAGATAATTTTGACAGACAACTATCCACACACCCACCCCTTACTCACTCCCCTATGCCTTGCTTTAAACCTTTGACCTGAAGAGCTAAAACATGTACCGAGACATATCACTTACAAATTTTATATAATTAAAAAATAATATATTATAATTTATTTTAAATTGACATTAAGCTTATCTTATTATATATTAAACTATTTTTTATTTGGTTAGTGTGAGAAACTCTTACAACTAACGCACAAGGTTGAGCAGTCTCCTCCTAACCATGCTCTCATAAACATTTTTTTTTATTTGGTTAGTACGAGAAACTCCTACAACTAACGCACAAGGTTGAGCAGTCTCCTTACAACCATGCTCTCAATAAGCTGAGAGCTATGATTATCAGCAAGAAATTTAACACAAAGCTGAGAGCTATGATTATCAACAGGAAATTTAACACACAACCATCCCTCGCACACTCCCCATGCTATCCCTCACACTTGCCACACCGCAATTTGAACCACCTAGTAAACATTTTTACTGCATGTTTTTTATTTTTTATTTTTTTTAGTAGACCAACATTTTGTTTTAGTCAGGCCTACGCCACTCGTTGCAATTAAGCACCCACCATTATACATACTAGACATTTATATTTATAAAAAAATAATTTAATTAAAATTTTCAATCACCCTTCACTTAATCTAAATAAAGCTATAATTGTTAAAATTTATTTTTAAAATTATCCAATAATATGAAATTAATTATTTAAAATTTTAATTTAAAAAAATATATACAAGTTTAAAATAATTAAAATATTATCAATTTAAAATGATAAAATCATTCTTAAAAATTAAAACTTCTTATACGAAGAAAAAAAAAAAATATATATATATATATATATATATATATATATATATATATATTATAATATTAAAATAAAAGAGTAGTACAAAATAGTTCGGCCGAGTACTTGAAATAAGATAGGGCTAAGAGAAGAAAAATATATATATATATATTATAATATTAAAATAAAAGAGTAGTACAAAATAGTTCGGCCGAGTACTTGAAATAAGATAGGGCTAAGAGCCTACCAAACTATACAAAAGTCATTAAAAGGACACTAAGTACAAATCACCAAAGTTAAAATGAAAATCACCAAAGTGTTTGTATCCGTCCACAACATTGTTGTTCACACTATGATTATGTTCATGAAAATTCTAAATAAAGTGTTTGAAAATATCCTTAAAGCAAAGCACGAACTTGGCAACCTGTAAAGAGATTTTGAAAACTGAGTTTCCTAAGAAACCTAGTAAGAATCCTCTGATTATCCTGAAAAATATCCAGATTTCTAACCAACCAAATATATCATAAAACTTCAAAAACAACAACAAAAAATTATTATCATTAATATTCCAACCTAAAATATTAGAGCAAAATAATGATCAAATTTCTTTAGAAAAAAACAATAAAAAAAAATATGTTTGACACTACGATGAACTCTATATAAAATGCAGCTCATATATATATATATAGATAAATAAATAAATAAATAGGAGATGAATGCTTAATAAAATTTAATTTTTAATAATTAAGTAGAAAAGCGATATTTTTAAGATTGTTGAATATAAATCAAATCATTAATAATGGACAGTTTTCAATACAAATCAAATCATTGATAACCCATACTTTTAACCGGCAGTTTTCAACTAGTACTAAGTTGTCAATTTTTTTTTTTAATATGAATGTTCTTTTCTTGCTAACATCTAAAATCAAGCCTGGCTGATTCCTGGTGTATCAGCTATTTTAACACGTCGACTTCTATTTGGGTCATTTTCTCCGTCTGCCACTTTAGCTAAAGTGAGTCATAAATGTCGACATTAACTTACCTAAAAAGTAGCCTTCTTCGTCTTTAATTTTATTCTAAAGCAGCCTTCTCCGTCATTTCTGTCGACATCGACATCACCTTACCCAAAAAGAAGCGGAAACGTTGATAACCGAAAGCATTTATCGTACAACTACGGCCATTAATTTAATTCTAAAGAAACCTCATTAGAGGATGATGTGCTTTTCCTTTCCCTGTATGCCTCGGGAGTGACGAGGGGATCTCTTTTATTTTCTAAGAGAAGGACCCCGTTAAAGAATAGATTAAACAGTTTCACAGTAATTTACGTTTTTTTTCGGTTTTCTAAAAACCCTTATGATTAAAATCTTGGACATTTTTTACAGTTTTTCTCAACTTTAAAAGCCCTTATAATTAGAATCTTGGACATATTTTTTCCAACTGTAAAAAAATGTTAAGCACGAAATTGTGTACGACCAAGATGTTTTATCTACAATGAAGCATGAGAGAAGCCAAAGATTTATTTGCAAAAGAATAACGGGTAGGATGAACGACGCAACTTTATTCTCTGTGTCGGAATATTAGTATAAAATCAACTCTATAGTATAGATTAAAGAAAATGCTTACTAAAAGTAATACTCAATCGTTATCTTTCGTTTGGGGCAAAGCATAATGCATCTTATTTAAGCCTGTATAGTTCAATTGGATAAGATGTCTGAAGTTAGAAACCACAAGGAGACCCAAATCATCTGCTTTCTATAATGGAAAAATGGGTCCCTTGTGCTATATCTCCTTATTCTACTTAGAAACCTCTGATCTCATCAAGTCAATTCAATCCAATCCGGAGAAGAGGGATTTTTTTGTAATTGGCTTGCTCATTGTTATGTTCAGTATTATAATAGAAGTTTGAAGTTTGAACTTCTATGACTAATTAGCAATGAAATTCTGTTTGCAGCTTTTTTCATTAATGAAAAAATGCCAGTATAACCTCAAAAGAAAGATAGCGTTAGATGAGGTGAGGTAACTGTAGCTATCATTGTAACTACAATCTCCTTCGGCCGATTCTAATTGTCTCCCAAATTTAATAATGTCAAGCTTTAATCTTTAATCTTTTCTCTTTTCCTTTTCAGATATATACTATTCCTCTACCATGGAGGCGCTAAATTCTTGCAAAGATGCGTTCAATTACGGTTCTGAACGTGATTAAAGCGTTTTTAATTTAGACAAGTTTAAATTGTAATTTAAATTACTAAACATTAAAAATCTAAAGGTTTATTAAAACAAATGCCTGCCCAAAAGATGCTCCTTCTAAGAGACTGCAACATTCGACGGAATATATGCGAGGAATAAGAATAGAAGAGGTATTAAAATAGAATGAAAATTAAATATAGGAATATGTTATTGGAAATAAATAGATCGTATAAAACAATATTATATAAACCAGTTTAGAAAATAAGAAGACCAACTACCCACATAAACACGATTTAATATCAAAATGTAAATATCTACGTGTTAAAAAAAAGAATATCCCGTTCGAACTATGCAACCTCTTTATCTAAATTACCACTACGATGTTCCACGCGGTTCTAACGATGCAACTTCTTAACTAAATTACCACTACGATGTTCCACGCGGTTCTAACGATGCAACTTCTTAACTAAATTACCACTACAGACCTTTGTCGACAAAGATTAGATTTGTCCGCAAGAAATAGATGTAAAAAGCAGCCACAGTGTCATGTTACCCACGCTTTAATCGTAGCGTAGCGTGCGAAGGGATCTTTTGTTTCGTAAAAATGTATTGGCGGGCTCCGCAAAGCCGGTCTATGGATAGGTCAGCTGAACTCTCAATCAGTGAAGTTGCCGTTAACTACATACATGCACTCCTCCATGTCCTCTGCATTGCTCAATGCATCCTCTAACATCCTTTCTCAGGTTTGAAATACCCATTGCTCTCTTCTACACTTCATTTTCTGCTAAGTTATATCTTCCACAGAGAATTTGGTGATAAAATCACCGAGTTCGAGCTTGTTCTGAGTATTTTTATAGAACTTCTGATCGTGAGTAACGTGAGTAAATCGGTGAGGCCCATAATCCTGGGTGTTCATGCAATTTCAATTTGGATTTTAGTGGTTTCAGTTTTTGTTTTCTTAAAATCGCACCTTTTTTTTTGCCTTTCAGGAATTCGGACGTCATGAGAAGGCAGACGGTTGTGGTTTCTCTACTTGGCTCTCTGTTTTTGCTTCATTTTGTTTATGGTGATGGCGATGATGGGCTGGTTAGAATTGGATTGAAGAAGGAATTGGATATAAAAAGTTCAGAGTATGCTAGGATTGCAAGCAAAGAAGCTGCAAGTGCAGCTTCCTGTGGTAATCTGCAGAAGCAGTAGGGTCTCCTTGGAGGGTACTCCATGTATGGTGATGATTATGTGCCTCTCAAGAATTATATGGATGCCCAATACTATGGATAAATTGGCATTGGCACTCCCCCTCAGACTTTCAGTGTTATATTTGACACTGGCAGCTCCAACCTTTGGGTGCCTTCCTCCCAGTGTCGTTCCTCGGTGAGAATTCTTATATATATATATATATTTATTGAAAAACATGGCCACTTTGCATGAAGTGTAAAGGGGGAAACCCAATGATTCAGAAACCACCTTCAATGCTAGGGAAAAAGATATCCAAAACCATTATTTTTTATTTTCATTTTTAAATATTAAGGATTGCTGCTTCCAAGTAGCTCTTTTGATAATGTTTTTACTTCTTTAAGGATTGCTGTATCCACGTAACTCTATTTAATAAAGTGAGTTTGCACCTTCCACTTAGATACAGTGGCTTTCCTTTCGATTCTTTTTAATGAAGTAGAACTTGTTCACCTTCAATTCAGACATCAAGGCTGAGCGGCACTTATTGCATTTCCACCAGTCCCACAACGCTGGAATGATATTCATGCCATAATTCTTAATTTTCAAATTTTTAGTAATTTGATTAATTATTTTCAAGCATCCTTCTCCTTCGATGATGTGCAGCTGACTGTTTTATTCCACCAGCGAGTGCTTAGATTTTCAAAAAATACCAAGTAGTATAATTTTATCATAATAATAAGAATTCAATAATCAATATCACTTGTGAATTGTGGTATACACAGCAGAACGTAAAACATAGCTAATCGTATGCGATTTGGAATATTTTACCTCTGAAATAATGTGTAAGATCCCTCAAATTTACCCTGTCAACTTTCAAGAGGTGTTCAGCTTGTGACTTCCATGCTGTGTCCAATTCCTTCCTGCAATGAAGTTGTTTAACTATATACGGCAGTAAAAGGAAAAAAGGCATTAAATTAATGATGACTAACAGCTATGAATTGAGTTAAAGTAAAAATTATGACAGACATCAAATAAATTTAGCCATTATTGTTAGCATGACTCAAATTTTGGCTGTGGGATTTTTATGTCAGTCAAAATCTAAGGTGAAATTTTTACACACAGACATGTAAAAACAGTCCTCGCCCACGAAGAAATGGTGCCAAACATGACACTAGGTTTCTAGCCAAGAATTTCAAAATCTCTCTAATTCTAATTGGAAGGAACATGCATTTTTGTTCATTCCATTCCTTCCTTGTTATTTTCTTTTTATTAAGAGGCCAAATGCAACTGAGCCATCATTATAGGGTGATTGTGCGTAATAAATTAGGCCAGAGATTTATCTTTGAAAATCATCCCATGGAAAGTAATTTCAAAATCTCTCTAATTCTAATTGGAAGGAACATGCATTTTTGTTCATTCCATTCCTTCCTTGTTATTTTCTTTTTATTAAGAGGCCAACTGCAACTGAGCCATCATTATAGGGTGATTGTGCGTAATAAATTAGGCCAGAGATTTATCTTTAAAAATCATCCCATGGAAAGTAGTGATCTCATACAATTTAATTAGAAACCACAGCTAGCATTTCGTCAATGACCAAGGCAAGTGCTTCCCCTTCATAATTACCTTTGTTATGCTTCTATTCACAAAGAAACTGAATTCATTCTTAAATCACTCTTCTAGGTCTAGACTAAATGCTGTTTTTCTGGGGCATGTTTAGAATTTTCTTTCAAAACATTTTTGTAACATCTAAAAACTGTCCAATTGCATGCTGACATAAACGGTAATTGATTTTTTAGGTTCTGTCTACTTTTAAGTATCCTGCGGCATAATTGGAAGAAATTGCATTTTGTTAAAATTACATGAACTATCTAAATTGCATATGATATTTGACCATTTACCAGAATTGATAAGATATGTACACTACTCTTTGAGGTCTATGTATGTGAATAACGATGGCTCTGATTTCATATTTATATTTATTGTATAGGTTGCATGCTATTTTCATTCAAAGTATTATGCAGATAAATCAAGCACATACAAACAGAATGGTGATCTCCTTTTCTCCTTTGTGTCCTTCCTTGCATATTGCATATAAAATTTTCAAATGGGTTCTATTTTTAACCAGTCAAGACTAAAACATTTTGGCTAGTTCTCGAAATGAATAATTACTACTATTTAGCAAAACCTCTACAATTCTTTACCCTTACAGAATGTCTCTCTGAGCAATTGCTGTTAGAAATATTAATCCAGATTTCACGCCTCCGCCCAACTGCGCTCCGAACTTGGGCGAAGCCGGACTGTGCTCGCGAAGTCGGGCATCCCGGCAAATTTTTTTGACTTGACGTCGCACGTGCCTTCTGACAGATGTGACGTCTGACAGATCCGATCGCCGCATAAGTTAATGCCAGTTCGGCGATTGGTCAGAAACCCTAGTTCAGGGTCTGTCAGAACCCGTCAGAGGATAACCTCTATCTTCCTCTCCCCGCGGCTATATAAGGCAGTTCGGGTCTTCAGACAAAGAGTGGAGAGTGGGGGAAATTTGGAGAAACAGGCAAGAGAAAAGCAGTCATTCGTAGAGCAGCAGACGAGATCGTTTCAGTGAGCAGTGTAGCTCATCTGTTTAATGTCCGAGCAGCAGACTCGACATTTGTTTTCCCTCTCAGTTTATCCTGTAGCTTTAGTCTGCAGATGTTAGTTTTTCCTCAGTTGAGGACTTTTGTAACCCTCGTCTTATAAGAATAAAATTTGTTGTTGTTTAAGGCATCTGTAGGGTTTGCGGTTATCTCTGTCTGCATAAAATCTGTTGTTGTCTGTACAATCGCCTCAGAGCATTTTTTTGTGTTCTATAAGTTTGAACTCAGATCCCAAACATTGCATTCAGATTCGGTGTTTCTCTCCTCCCCATACAGCTCTTGCCAAGCCAAGCAAACCATCGTTGTAGCCGCACGAGCCTCAGGACAACAAAGTTCGATAGGCAAAAATTTGCCTAAGTCTGGAGTTGTCCACCCGACTGCGTAGCATAGTCGGACTTCGCTGCCTTTGACCAATGCGGTCGGGCGTTGACCACCTCCTCCCCGACTTCGCACTTTGTTCCGTGCGTAGCCCGATTGCGCACATTTTTCGTGCGCAACCCGACTGCGCACATTATCCCGTGCATAGCCCGACTGTGCAAGTTTTACTTGCACAGCCCGACTGCGCAAAATTCGGGAGCGCAACCCAACTTCGGGAGCACAACCTGACTTCAGGTGCGCCACTCGACTTCAGGAGCGCAGCCCAACTTCGGGTGCGCCACCTGACTTCGGGAGAGCAGCCCAACTTCGCCCCCCCTTCGCCCTGCACTCCCAACGATAAAATAAAACTTCAAATTGGTATCAGAGCCACTGATCCCTTGACGCGGAGACCGAAGCAGAATGGCTTCCAGTAGCAACAACTTGCAGTTGCAGATCCCATGCTTCAACGAGAAGAATTACGATTACTGGAGCATCCAGATGAAGATCCTATTTGGATCTCAGGAGTTGTGGGAGTTAGTCGAGAACGGCTACCCAGAACCGACAGATGCAGCAGCACTGGCCGCCCTCTCTCAAGCAGACAAGGACCTGTTGAAAGAGAACATGAAGAAGGACCAGAAGGCCCTCTTCTACATCATGCAAGCGATCGAGGAGTCCATCTTCCCGTGGATCGCATCAGCCACCAAGGTGAAGCAGGCCTGGGAGATTCTGGCTAGCTCATACCAGGGCACCAATAAGGTAAAGTTGGTGAAGCTGCAGATGCTCAGGAGGGAGTTTGAAAATCTACAGATGAGTGAGTCCGAGTCCATGAGTGATTTCTTCACCCGGATGACAGACATTATCAACCAGATGCGGTTGAACGGAGAAATTATGTAGAGCCAGAGAATCATGGAGAAAATTCTCAGAAGTCTGCCTGCCAAGTTTGACTCGGTTGTGATAGCAATCGAAGAGTCGAGGGATCTGACAACCCTCTCGACAGACGAGCTCATGGGTTCATTGCAGACACATGAACAGAGGCTGAGCCGTTCATCTCAGACCTCTCTAGAGCAAGCATTCAAGGCTCAGGTCTCATTTCGAGATAGCGACAGACAAGATTCCCACCATGGCGCCTCTAGTTCTCATGGAGCAAGAGGTAGAGGCAGGCGTGGGAAAGGCAACAAGCAAGGAGGACGGTCAAACCCTAGCGAAGGAGAGACCAACTATAATTTCCATCAGCAAGGTGGAAGAGGTAGCTCAAAAAATTAGCAAGCTGGATCTGGTCAGAAGGACATGTCAAAGGTCCAGTGCTATTTTTGCAAGAAGTTCGGCCATTACATCTCATAGTGCAAAAAATGGATGGCCAAGGAGAACCAACAGTAGGCCCATTACACGGATGAAACCAAAAATGCGATAGGAGGAAACGTGTTGTTGACTTGCAACATTGAGGAGGAGTGCCAGAAGAATGTCTGGTATTTAGACAATGGGTGCAACAACCACATGACGGGGAACAAGGAGATGTTCTCCCAACTAGATGAAATAGTCCAGTCTGAGGTGAAGATGGGGAACAACAACAAGGTTCCCATAATGGGGAAAGGAAAGATCCTCATCCGCACTAGGCACGATGAACGAAAGTAGATCTGTGACGTCTACTATGTGCCTGGCCTGAAGCACAACCTGTTGAGCATTGGACAACTCGTGCAGAAGGGACATACGATCCAGTTCAAAGATAGAGCTTGCACCATCAGAGACAAGTCGCATGGGCAGATTGCTACCGTGTCCATGACGAAGAATAAAATGTTTCCACTACAGATTTAGAATGAATCATTGATGTCTCTGAGTGCAGTTGTGAAAGATGCTACCTAGTTGTGGCATCTCAGATTTGGTCACCTAAACTTCAATGGCCTGAATCAACTGCACAAGAAGTAGATGGTGAAGGGTTTACCCCTGATAGAGCAGCAAAATCAAGTTTGTGAGGGCTGCTTAGTCGGCAAACAACATAGGGATTCGTTCCCTTTCGATCAGTCTTGGAGAGCATCACAGCCACTAGAGCTGGTGCACTCAGACATTTGCGGTCCGATGTAGACCAGCATGTTTGTCGACAACAAATACTTCTTAACGTTCATAGATGACTTCAGCTGAAAGACTTGGATCTATGCCATCAAGCTGAAGTCAGAAGCATTTTCCAGATTCAAGGAGTTCAAGGCTCTGGTGGAGAAACAGAGCGGATATCAGATCAAGACTCTCAGGACAGATGGCGGAGGTGAATACATCTCCAACGAATTCCATAACTACTACAAGCAACATAGAATTCGAAGGCAGTTCACTACCAGATACATGCCACAGCAGAACGACGTAGCTGAGAGGAAGAACCGAACCATCATGGAGATGGCACGAAGCATGATGAAGGCGAAGGGATTGTCACATGAATTTTGGGCAGAGGCTGTAACATGTGCAGTCTACTTGCTGAACAGATGTCCCACCAAAAGCATGAAGGACAAAATCCCTCAGGAGGCCTGGAGCGGTGTGAAGCCAAGTGTGGCTCACTTGCGTGTGTTCGGGTGCATTGCATATGCACATGTTCTAGAAGAGAAGCGGCAGAAGTTGGATGATAGAGCTGAGAAGTGCATTTTCATAGGGTACAGTGAGCAGGCGAAGGCATATAGGCTGTACAACCCTATGACGAAGAAGCTCATCATCAACCATGATGTGAAGTTTCTTGAAGATGAAGCCTGGAACTGGAAGTCAGAGACTGGCTAGTCAGAGCCAGCAGTAGTAGAGTCTATTGACTTGGAAGAAGGAAGTGTGCAGCCACCTGCAACCTCCAGCAGTAGCAATGGTGCCAGTAGTAGCACAACCACTCCATCTCGATCGCCTCCACATGCAAGTAGAATCCAGAACCTAGTGACGCCAACGAAGACAAGGAGCTTGCAAGAAATCTATGAGGCAACCCAAACCCATGTAGATGAAGAGTACTCTGACTTTGCATTCTTTACTGAAGTTGATCCAGTAGAGTTCGAAGATGCAAGTCAGAATCAGAAGTGGGTGCAGGTGATGGACGAGGAGATTGAAGCCATTGAAAAGAATGATACATGGCAACTGACAGATCTTCCAGTAGGGAAGAAGACCATTGGGGTCAAGTGGGTGTATAAGACAAAGTTCAACGCCCAAGGAGACGTTGACAAGCATAAGGCCAGACTGGTGGCAAAGGGCTACAAGCAGAAGTCAGGCATCGATTACCATGAGGTTTATGCGCTTGTAGCCCGACTTGACATAGTCAAGATGATCCTGGCATTGGCAACCCAACAGGGTTGGAAGATGTACCAGATGGATGTCAAGTCAGCCTTCCTCAATGGAGTGTTGGAGGAAGAGGTCTACATAGACCAGCCACCAGGTTACGAAATTGAAGGCCAGGAGGGCAAAGTCCTGAAGCTGAAGAAGGCCCTGTACGGTTTGAAGCAGGCGCCTCGGGCTTGGTACAGCCGGATTGACAGTTATTTTTAGGAAAATGGGTTTGTAAAATGCCCATATGAGCACACCCTGTACATGAAGACAAATGATGTAGGTGAGCTCATAATCGTCTGCCTGTATGTGGATGATTTAATTTACACTGGCAACAACACAACACTGTTTGCCCAGTTCAGAACAACCATGAAGAAGGAGTTCGAGATGACGGACTTAGGGCTGATGAAGTATTTTCTCGACATTGAAGTTGACCAATCGATAGATGGCATCTTCATTTCTCAGGGAAAGTATGCGAAGGATGTCCTAAAGCGGTTCAAGATGGAGGACAGCAAACCTGCCATCACACCTGTAGCCACAGGTTTGAAGCTGAGCAAGCTAGATTCAGGGAGGAATGTAGATCCAACGCTGTTCAAGAGGCTAGTTGGCAGTCTGATGTATTTGACTGCAACTCGACCAGATCTGATGTTCGAAGTCAGTCTGATCAACCATTTTATGGAGACTCCGAAGGACATGCACTGGCAAGCAAGCAAGAGGATCTTGCGCTATGTCAATGGGATGCGAAACAATGGCCTATTTTATGCCAGACAGGACCAGTTGGAACTGGTGGGCTTCACAGACAATGACTGGGCTGGCAGCATCGACGATCGAAAGAGCACCTTCGGGTATGCTTTCCATCTCGGATCAGGGGCAGTCTCATGGGCGTCCAAGAAGCAACCCATCATTGCATTGTCCACAACTAAAGCAGAATATGTCGCCACCACGTCAACCGCATGCCAGGCAGTTTGGGTGCGAAGAGTTCTGAGTGAACTGAACTATCCTTCGGAAGGCGCGACAACAATTTTTTGTGATAACAATTCAGCAATTGCACTATCAAAGGATCCCGTGTTCCATGGCCGGATGAAGCACATCGATATTCATTATCACTTCATCAGAGAGTTGGTGAAGTCCGAAGAAATTCAACTACAATTTTGCAGATCCAAGGAGCAGTTGGCAGATATTTTCACGAAGCCTTTGAAGGAGGAAGACTTCAGCAGATTGCGTGAGCAGCTTGGAGTCAAAGTGCTCATGAAATCAGGTTTAAAGGAGGGTGTTAGAAATATTAATCCAGATTTCATGCCTTCGCCCAACTGTGCTCCGAACTTGGGCGAAGCCGGACTGCGCTCGCGAAGTCGGGCATCCCGGCAAAAACTTTTGACTTGACGTCGCACGTGCCTTCTGACAGATGTGACGTCTGACAGATCCGATCATCGCATAAGTTAATGCCAGTTCGACGATTGGTCAAAAACCCTAGTTCAAGGTCTGTCAGAACCTGTCAGAGGATAACCTCTATCTTCCTCTCCCCGTGGCTATATAAGGCAGTTCGGGTCTTCAGACAAAGAGTGGAGAGTGGGGGAAATTTGGAGAAACAGGCAAGAGAAAAGTAGTCATTCGTAGAGTAGCAGACGAGATCGTTTCAGTGAGCAGTGTAGCTCATCTGTTTAATGTCCGAGCAGCAGACTCGACATTTGTTTTCCCTCTCAGTTTATCCTGCAACTTTAGTCTGCAGATGTTAGTTTTTCCTCAGTTGAGGACTTTTGTAACCCTCGTCTTATAAGAATAAAATTTGTTGTTGTTTAAGGCATCTGTAGGGTTTGCGGTTATCTCTGTCTGCATAAAATCTGTTGTTGTTCTTTGTACAATCGCCTCGGAGCATTTTTTCGTGTTCTATAAGTTTGAACTCAGATCCCAAACATTGCATTCAGATTCGGTGTTTCTCTCCTCCCCGTACAGTTCTTGCCAAGCCAAGCAAACCATCGTTGTTGTCGCGCGAGCCTCAGGACAACAAAAGTTCGATAGGCAAAAATTTGCCTAAGTCTGGAGCTGTCCACCCGACTGCGCAGCGAAGTCGGACTTCGCTGCCTTTGACCAGCGCAGTCGGGCGTTGACCACCCGCTCCCCGACTTCGCACTTTGTTCCGTGCGCAGCCCGATTGCGCACATTTTTCGTGCGCAACCCGACTGCGCACATTATCCCGTGCGCAGCCCGACTGCGCAAGTTTTACTTGCGCAGCCCGATTGCGCAAATGTCGGGAGCGCAACCCGACTTCGGGTGCGCCACCTGACTTCGGGAGCGCAGGCCGACTTCGGCCCCCCTACGCTCCCGACAATAAAATAAAACTTCAATTGCCTTTGGAAGAACGTTTTCTTATTATGGTTTTTTTTTCCTTCCAATTTCTTATTCTGTCAAGTTAATCACTGCAATGTTTGATAGAATTTCAGTTGCAGTTGTGGGAAGAAGCTATTTTATATTCAATTTATAATCAAGAAAGCATATGGTAATTAGAAATGAGGTGCTTATGTTCATTTTCGGTTCACCTGAAATTGAAAAGAATCTTCAGTGAGTTGATTTGAATGATAGTGTTCTATTAGTTTAGAATGACAGAGGAATTCTCTTAAGGGCACAACCTATTTTGTTTCTGTAGTGTAGCATTCTTTTACGATTCAGAGCTCAAGTAATGAAGATTTTGAATAATGAAGCTAGTATTCCTGACCTGTATAGGTGAAAATTTTGCGATTGAGTACGGAAGTGGCTCAGCGTCTGGTTTTCTGAGTCAAGATCATGTAAAAATTGGGGACATTACTGTTAAAGATCAGGTTAGTCATATGTTCATAAATTTTGTGGCCATCTATAACACTTAATGTATAATTTAAAGTATACTTAACAGTTTCGAAATGATGTAGATTTTTGGTGAGGCTACAGAAGAACCAGGTCTAACATTCGTAGCTGCTAAGTTCGATGGCATACTGGGCCTTGGATTTCAACAAATTTCTGCTCAAAATGTTGTGCCAGTTTGGTAAGCTCCCATCTTTGTCTATTCTATCAAGTGGACAGGTAAACTTAGTTCACGAGATTTAAGGGCTGCATAGCTCATATTGAAGTGTTCTCATGCTTGAATAATGACAATTCACTTGCATTTTCAACTTGGAATTAGATTCCCTCGATTATGGATAGACTAATCCATACAAATCTCGTAAGGACCACACTGAACATGTTCCCCTCTGTTTTGAATATTAAAGCACCACCATGGACACTAGACGATACTTTAAACGGCTTTGAGTGCCTATTAGAATTGTTAGTTTCATTGTATATTTAATTCTTTCCAAGTTGCTTTGTGCCATTTTAGGCAAATTATCTTTTCTAGATTATGGCAATCAAGCAGAAATCAGTTCAGCTATTTTATCCCCAAGTGAAATAGGTAATGGAATGCCTAGTTTTTATTTTGAACAGGTATAACATGGTCAATGAAGGCCTTGTACAAAATCCCATTTTCTCTTTCTGGATGAACCGAAACGCAGATGACAATCAAGGAGGAGAAATTGTGTTTGGAGGTGTCGATCCAAAGCACTTTAAGGGTGAACACACTTATGTTCCTGTTACACGACAGGGTTATTGGCAAGTAGGTTTTCAGAATGTCATTACAATTATTATCTTCAACCTGAACTCTTACACCTATTTGTTAATAATTCCACTTTAAAACTTGATTCTTAGAACTCTTCTTGTTTAAGAGTTGCTTTTATGTTTTTTGTGCTGTTCAACATGGGAGACTTGTTTATTGGTGATAAACCCACAGGTGATGCATATGGGTCCAGGTTGTTTTAGTTTAATGCACTTGTTTGTGCATATTTCTGGAACTAATAAATGGTATTTTATTTTTTCTCCTTTGCCCCCGTCAGGTTATTGTGCTGGTGGTTGTGCGGCAATTGTAGATTCTGGAACTTCACTGATAGCTGGTCCATCTGCAAGTTCCTATCCAGAGAATTGAACATTTAAATCATATATTAACGTGGATTTTATTGAAATACATTAATACAAATAGGCTGAATTATTATACTTATGGCTCATGGCGGGCACAAAGATTGCAATTAATTTCAGTGGGCACAAAGATTGCAATTAATTTGCATACAGCTGTGGTTTAATAAGGAAGAACAACTTTCAAGTTTCTATATATTTGTTCTGTTTTGTCACC
This sequence comes from Wollemia nobilis, assembly GCA_028583015.1. NCBI lineage: Eukaryota > Viridiplantae > Streptophyta > Pinopsida > Araucariales > Araucariaceae > Wollemia > Wollemia nobilis. The sequence continues at coordinate 2,126,070 of JAQPPZ010017244.1, forward strand.
TCTTAGAGATGACACCGTTGTGGCCAAGGGGCTTGTCACATGTGTATCTATAATTAAAATAGAATCTTAGATGGTCACCATGTATAAGTCAAAACAAAACACAAGACATGTCCATTGGGGCACGATAGTTTAGGATGCAATTTTATATAGGAGAATAGTATAGCCAGTAAAACTGCAAACATAAACTTTAGTATAGCCTTTATTAATAAAGGGGTAGTCATCTTAGGAAAATGGAAAATAAAATTTTACATAGTAAAATAATAGAGTTATATGGATCTTGAAGAAAATTTCAAACTAAGTATTAAAATGAAAATTTATCATTTTTTTAAAATAGTTAGGTATTAACGTGGAAAGGAATTTCAATTATGGAATATCATCATATTAGCCTGTTAGAAAGCAAGAGGGCCAACCCCACACATGCCCAAACTATATGTTAATAAGGATGAAAACATCAAAAAATAAATACAAGGGAAACAACTCACAGCAAAGAGAGCATTACAGAGTAAATATAGAGTGTCATATCGAAGTCCCTGCCTGCAACCATCTCAGAGACCTTCCAAGTAAATCATTAATTAGGATTTTTTAGCTGAAGCGAATTTTTGACCGTATATAATGAACAATAGTTGTTCTGCATGTCTGTAGAAAATGGTCCTAGTAGGACTAAAGCACGAACAATAACAAAGGCGATCACATAATTTGACTTTGAAAATGACTTGGCGAAAGGAAGAGCAAGCGTTTGTTTATTTCAAAATTGGTAGACTTTTTCCAGAGGCCAAACTTTGGAGTACATGTTCACAAGCAGCTGGAGCCTTCCAAATCTTCATGCACCATACTATATTCATTAAACATTTTCAGACGGATTTTAATCTGCCATCAGTCCCAGTATGAGTTTGCTTCCCACAATGACATCCATGCTGGTCTTTACAGACAAAGTAATGAAGATGTCTACACGGTCTGAAGGCTGTTATAGCCTTACTATAATTTGACTTTGTGTTCCAGAACTAGAGCTGTGTCCGCAACCTTGCTTTGGATTACCTCTATAAACCAATTTCAAACATAGAAGACAGAATCCAAATTAGAGGAGATTTCTGGTTTTTGACTTTATATTATATGCAACCTGTGCACGAGTATAAGCATCTTTTCTAAGTATGCATATTTGTGCTAATCTTGACACTATAATAATAACTGTATCCCTTAGTTGAATACGTTAGGCATCTCTTCGTAATTACTTCTTTAGTCTATCCACGTTAGGCATCTTGACATCTGAAGTTTTATTTTATTTATTTTTTAAACAACAGTCGTCGGGAGCGCAGGGCGAAGGGGGCCGAAGTCGGGTTGTGTTCCCGAAGTCGGGTGGCGTTCCCGAAGTCGGGTTGCTCTCCAGACTTTTGCGCAGTCGGGCTGCGCACGGAATAATGTGTGCAGTCGGGTTGCGCACGAAAAATGTGCGCAATCGGGCTGCGCACGGAATAAAGTGCGAAGTCGGGGAGCGGGTGGTCAACGCCCGACTGCGCTGGTCAAAGGCAGCGAAGTCTGACTGCGCTGTGCAGTCGGGTGGACAGCTCCACACTTAGGCAAATTTTTGCCTATCGAACTTTGCTGTCTTGAGGCTCGCGCGGCAACAATGATGGTTTGCTTGGCTTGGCAAGAACTGTACGAGGAGGAGAGAAACACCGAATCTGAATGCAATGTTTGGGATCTGAGTTCAACCTTATAGAACATGAAAAAACGCTTCGAGGCGATTGTACAAAGAACGACAGATTTTATGCAGACAAAGATAACCGCAAACCTTACAGATGCCTTAAACAACAGAAAATTTTATTCTTATAAGACGAGGGTTACAAAAGTCCTCAACTGAGGAAAAACTAACATCTACAGACTAAAGCTGTAGGATAAACTTCGAGGGAAAACAAATGTCGAGTCTGCTGCTTGGACATTAAATAGATGAGCTACACTGCTCACTGAAATGATCTTGTCTGCTGCTTTGCGAATGACTGCTTTTCTCTTGCCTATTTCTCCAAATTTACCCCACTCTCCATCCTTCTTTGTCTAAAGATCCAAACTGCCTTATATAGCCACGGGGAGAGGAAGATAGAGGTTATCCTTTGACAGGTTCTGACAGACCCTGAACGAGGGTTTCTGACCAATTGTCGAACTGGAATTAACTTATGCGGCGATCGGATCTGTCAGAAGGCATGTGTGATGTCAAGTCAAAAAAATTTGCCAGGAAGCCGAACTTCGCGAGCGTAGTCCGGCTTCACCCAAGTTCGAAACGCAGTTGGGTGGAAGCGTGAAATCTGGATTAATATTTCTAACACCCTCCTTTAAACCTAATTTTATGAGCGCTTTGACTCCAAGTTGTTCACTCAATCTGTTGATGTCTTCCTCCTTCAAAGGCTTCGTGAAAATATCTACCAACTGCTCCTTGGATCTGCAAAACTGTAGTTGAATTTCTTCGGACTTCACCAACTCTCTAATGAAGTGATAATGAATATCGATGTGCTTCGTCCGGCCATGGAACACGAGATCCTTTGACAATGCAATTGCTGAATTGTTATCACAAAAAATTGTTGTCACGCCTTTCGGAGGATAGTTCAGTTCACTCAGAACTCTTCGCAGCCAAACTTCCTGGCATGCGACTGACGTGGCGGTGACATATTCTGCTTCAGCTGTGGACAATGCAACGATGGGTTGCTTCTTGGACGCCCATGAGACTACCCCTGATCCGAGATGGAAAGCATACCTAGAGGTGCTCTTTTGATCGTCGGTGTTGTCAACCCAGTCATTGTCTGTGAAGCCCACCAGTTCCAACTGGTCCTATCTCGTGTAAAATAGGCCATTGTTCTGCATCCCATTGACATAGCGCAAGATCCTCTTGCCTGCTTGCTAGTGCGTGTCCTTCGGAGTCTCCATAAAACAACTGATTAGACTGACTTCGAACATCAGATTTGGACGAGTTGCAGTAAAATACATCAGACTACCAACTAGCTAGCCTCTTGAATAGGTTTAGATCTACATTTCTCCCTTAATCCAGCTTTCTCAGCTTCAAACCTGTGGCTACAGGTGTGATGGCAGGTTTATTGTCCTCCATCTTGAACCGCTTCAGGACATCCTTCACATACATGCCCTGAGAAATGAAGATGTCATCTGTCGATTGGTCAACTTCAATGCCGAGAAAATACTTCATCAGCCCTAAGTCCATCATCTCGAACTCCTTCTTCATGGCTATTCTGAACTGGGCAAACAGTGTTGTGCTATTGCGAGTGTAAATTAAATCATCCAAATACAGGCAGACGATTATGAGCTCACCTACATCATTTGTCTTCATGTACGGGGTGTGCTCATATGGGCATTTTACAAACCCATTTTCCTGAAAATAACTGTCAATCTAGTTGTACCAAGGTCAGGGCGCCTACTTCAAACCATACAGGGACTTCTTCAACTTCAGGACTTTGCCCTCCTGGCCTTCAATTTCGTAACCTAGTGGCTAGTCTATGTAGACCTCTTCCTCCAACACTCCATTGAGGAAGGCTGACTTGACATCCATCTGGTACATCTTCCAACCCTGTTGGGCTGCCAATGCCAGGATCATCCTGACTATGTCAAGTCGGGCTACAGGCTCATATACCTCATGGTAATTGATGCCTAACTTTTGCATGTAGCCCTTTGCCACCAGTCTGGACTTATGCTTTTCAACGTCTCCTTAGGTGTTGAACTTTGTCTTATACACCCACTTGACCCCAATGATCTTCTTCCCTACTGGAAGATCTGTCAGTTGCCATGTATCATTCTTTTCAATGGCTTCAATCTCCTTGTCCATAGCCTTGCACCCACTTCTGATTCTGACTTGCATCTTTGAACTCTACTGGATCAACTTCAGTAAAGAATGCAAAGTCAGAGTACTCTTCATCTATATGTGTTTGGGTTGCCTCATAGATTTCTTGCAAGCTCCTTATCTTTGTTGGCGTCATGAGGTTCTAGATTCTACTTGCACGTGAAGACGACCAAAATGGAGTGGTTGTGCTACTGCTGGCACCGCTGCTGCTACTTAAGGTTGCAAGTGGCTGCACACTTCCTTATTCCAAGTCAACAGACTCTACTACTATTGGCTCTGACTGGCCAGTCTCTGACTACCAGTTCCAGGCTTCATCTTCAAGAAACTTCACATCACGGCTGATGATGAGCTTCTTCGTCACAAGGTTGTATAGCCTATATGCCTTCGCCTACTCACTGTACCTTGTGAAAATGCACTTCTTAGCTCTATCATCCAACTTTTGTCGCTTCTCTTCTAGAACATGTGCATATGCAATGCAACCAAACACACGCAAGTGAGCCACACTTGGCTTCACACCGCTCCAGACCTTTTGAGGGATTTTGTCCTTCACGCTTTTAGTGGGACATCTGTTCAGCAGGTAGACTGCACATGTTGCAGCCTTTGCCCAAAATTTGTATGGCAATCCCTTTGCCTTCATCATGCTTCATGCCATCTCCATGATGGTCCGGTTCTTCCTCTCAGCTATGCCATTTTGCTATGGCATGTATCTGGCAATGAACTGCCTTTGAATTTCGTGTTGCTTGCAGTAGTTATGGAATTCGTTGGAGATGTATTCACCTTTGCCATCTGTCCTGAGAGTCTTGATATGATATCTGCTCTATTTCTCTACCAGACCCTTGAACTTCTTGAATCTGGAAAATGCTTCTAACTTTAGCTTGATGGCATAGATCCAAGTCTTTCGGCTGAAGTCATCAATGAATGTCAAGAAGTATTTGTTGTCAGCAAACATGTTGGTCTGCATTAGACCGCAAATGCCTGAGTGCACCAGATCTAATGGCTATGATTCTCTCCAAGACTGACCAGAAGGGAACGAATCCCTATGTTGTTTTCCGACTAAGCAGCCCTCACAAACTTGATTTTGTGCTCTATCAGGGGTAAACTCTTCACCATCTGCTTCTTGTGCAGTTGATTCAAGCCACTGAAGTTCAGGTGACCAAATCTGAGATGCCACAACCAGGTAGCATCTTTCACAACTGCACTCAAATACATCAATGATTCATTCTGAATCTATAGTGGAAACATTTTATTCTTCGCCATGGACATGGTAGCAATCTACCCATGCAACTTATCTCTAATGGTGCAAGCTTCGTATTTGAACTGGATGGTATGTCCCTTCTGCACGAGCTGTCCAACGCTCAGCAGGTTGTGCTTCAGGCCAGGCACATAGTAGACATCATAGATCTACTTCTATTCACCGTGCCTAGTGCGGATATTTATTTTCCTCATTACGGGAACCTTATTGTTTTTTTCCATCTTCACCTCAAACTAGACTATTTCATCCAGTTAGGAGAACATCTCCTTGTTCCCCGTCATGTGGTTGTTGCACCCGTTGTCTAAATACCAGACATTCTTCTGGCATTCCTCCTTAATATTGCAAGCCAATAGCACGTTTCCTCCTGCCATATTTTTAGTTTCATCCATGTAATGGGCCTGCTGCTTGTTCTCCTTGGCCATTCATTTTTTGCACTGTGAGATGTAATGGCCGAACTTCTTGTAGAAATAGCACTGGACATTTGACATGTCCTTCTTTTGACCAGATCTAGCTTGCTAATTTTTTGAGCTGCCTCTTCCACCTTGTTGATGAAAATTATAGTTGGTCTCTCCTTCTCTAGGGTTTGACCATCCTCCTTGCTTGTTGCCTTTCCCATGCCTGCCTCTACCTCTTGCTCTATGAGAACTAGAGGCACCATGGTGGGAATCTTATCTGCCGCTATCTCGGAATGAGACTTGAGCCTTGAATGCTTGCTCCAGAGAGGTCTGAGATGAATGGCTCAACCTTTGTTCATGTGTCTACAATGAACCCATGAGATCGTCTATTAATAGGATTGTCAGATCCCTCGACTCTTCGATTGCTATCACAACCAAGTCAAACTTGGCAGGCAGACTTCTAAGAATTTTCTCCACAATTCTCTAGCTCTACATGATTTCTCCGTTCAACCGCATCTGGTTGATAATGTCCATCGTTCGGGTGAAGAAATCACTCATTGAATTAGACTCACTCATCTACAGATTTTCAAACTCCCTCCTGAGAATTTGCAGCTTCACCAACTTTACCTTATTGGTGCCCTGGTATGAGCTGGCTAGAATATCCTAGGCCTGCTTCGCCTTGGTGGCTGATGCGATCCGCAAAAGATGGACTGCTCGACCGCTTGCATGATGTAGAAGAGGGCCTTCTGGTCCTTCTTCATGTTCTCTTTTAATAGGTCCTTGTCTGCTTGAGAGAGGGCGGCCAGTGCTACTGCATCTGCCAGTTCTGGGTAGTCATTCTCGACTAACTCCCACAGCTCCTAAGATCCAAACATGATCTTCATCTGGATGCTCCAGTAATCGTAATTCTTCTCGTTGAAGTGCGGGATCTGCAACTGCAATTGTTGCTACTTGAAGCCATTCTGCTTCGGTCTCTACGTCAAGGGATCAGTGGCTCTGATACCAATTTGAACTTTTATTTTATTTATTTTTTAAAAAACAGTCGTCGGGAGCGTAGGGCGAAGGGGGTCCCAAAGTCGGGTTGCGTTCTCGAGTTTTGTGCAGTCGGGTTACGCACGAAATAATGTGTGTAGTCGGGTTACGCATGAAAAATGTTCGCAATCAGGATGTGCACAGAATAAAGTGTGAAGTCGAAGAGCGGCTGGTCAAAGCCCGACTACGCTGGTCAAAGGCAGCAAAGTCCGATTGCGCTGCGCAGTCGGGTGGACAGCTCCACACTTAGGCAAATTTTTGCCTATCGAACTTTGTTGTCCTGAGGCTCGCGCGGCAACAATGATGGTTTGCTTGGCTTGGCAAGAACTGTACGGGGAGGAGAGAAACACCGAATCTGAATGCAATGTTTGGGATCTGAGTTCAACCTTATAGAACACGAAAAAAATGCTCCGAGGCGATTGTACAAAGAACAACAACATATTTTATGCAGACAAAGATAACCGTAAACCCTACAAATGCCTTAAACAACAAAAAAATTTATTCTTATAAGACGAGGGTTACAAAAGTCCTCAACTAAGGAAAAACTAACATCTGCAGACTAAAGCTGCAAGATAAATTTCAAAGGAAAACAAATGTTGAGTCTATTGCTCGGACATTAAACAGATGAGCTACACTACTCACTGAAACGATCTCGTCTGCTGCTCTGCGAATGACTGCTTTTCTCTTGCCTGTTTCTTCAAATTTTCCCCACTCTCCACCCTTTGTCTGAAGACCCGAACTACCTTCTAAAGCCGTAGGGAGAGGAAGATAGAGGTTATCCTTTGACAGGTTCTGACAGACCCTGAACTAGGGTTTCTGACCAATCGTCGAACTGGCATTAACTTATGCGGCGATCGGATCTGTCAGACGTCACATCTGTCAGAAGGCACGTGTGACGTCAAGTCAAAAAAAATTGCCGGGATGCCCGACTTCACGAGCGCAGTCCGGCTTTGCCCAAGTTCGGAGCGCAGTTGGGCGAAGGCGTGAAATCTAGATTAATATTTCTAACAACATCTTCATTTTGGTTGTTTGGTTGCTATTCCAATGCAGGCTGTTGTAGCAAAAATCAACCATTCTATTGGTGCAGAAGGAAATGTTAGCAAAGAATGCAAAAACATAACATCTCAGTATGGGGACACTATATTGGATCTCTTGATAGCACAGGTCGGGTGTCCTTCTCTCTCCACGATATCTTTTCACTACTCAATAAGACTTTGTGACATAAATTTTGTAGCTTGGCGTGGACAAATTAAATTGGGTTCTCTCATTTCAAACTTGCATATGCATATGTGAAAACGGCAATTCACTTTAAAGAACTGTGTATCCGGGTAGTACATGATTTATGACGTTGTTAAGGTTATAAGTTGCTTCCTAAATTATACAAATGGTATACAGGTAAAGCCTCAAAGAATTTGTTCTCAGATAGGATTGTGTGCCCATGATTCCAGGTAATATTATTGCTCTCTGTTTCACAAAATCAAGCAAATGAGCATTGTTTGTATGAGGTGCTTTTGGATTGTTTGAATAGCTTGAGTATTAAATATGCTTGTCCAAATTGAAATATTTGTAATAGCTGGGGTTTTCTTTCTACAGTATGAGAAATGAAAGTGTACCGAGAAAAAAAATGGGGAAGAATCCAGAGCTTGCAGCATCAATGCTATGTGTGCTGCTTGTGAGACAGCAGTCGTATTGGATGACAATCAACTTTCCCGAAATGAAACAAGCACCAAGTTTCTGAGTTATGTTAGCCAGGTAACAGTACTATTATATCTCAAAGAAAAGTTTGAATTGAAATTTCAAGCTTGCTAGTTTGTTTATGATCCATGGTGTGTTCATGTGTAATAGCTGTGTGATCTCTTGCGAAGCCCATATGGACAAGCTTCTGTGGACTGTGACAACCTGTCAAGCATGCCAAAAATTTCCTTCACAATTGGTAACAAAAAGTTTGACCTCACACCGGAACAGGTACATCTCCTTATCTCTCCCTTTTCAAAAAGATAATATTTATTGGTCTATATCACCACCATTGTTTGTTACATTTCCTATTCTAGTTTCTCCTTATTTTACCAGAGCTATATTGTGTTCTACCCTCTGGAGATTTGGGAGGATTTAATTGAGATAGTGGTTGCATTAACTTATCTTTATTATATGTATGTTAGCAGTACATTCTTCGAGTTGGTGAGGGGTCCGAAGCACAGTGTATAAGTGGTTTCACAGGATTGGATGTTTCTCCTCCAAGGGGTCCTCTCTGGTATGTAATAGTAACAATTTATTTTGCGATTTAATGCTAAACTAATGTGTAGTTTGCGTGTGTGTATATATATATATATATATATAATTTTTTAATATTGGTCTAACAAATTGTGATGGAAGCAGGATTCTCGGAGATGTGTTCATGGTTGTGTACCATACTGTGTTTGATTCTGAAAACACTAGAGTTGGCTTTGCTACAGCAGCCTAGTTTTATGGTATTGAATTGAATGATCACATGATGGTCTTGTACCAAGATAAGAGAGGTGGTCTTGTACCAAGATAAGAGAGGGACATTAGTAATGCTATTTAAGCTGAACATAACAGAAGGCTACATCGAAGGGTACCCAATTCATATACGAATGTTGTATGCAATGCTTGGACTAAGGGATTAGAAGGTCTGTCGTCTAAAGAATTTCGAAATTTCAAACAGTATATATTATCGCATTACTTGTTTTATTTTATTCAAAAAATTATTGTGTCGATATGCTAAAAGAAAAGGGTAAATTATTCTGTAACGGTATGCCAGCACTAGACTAATACCTGGCTCTCATTGTATCCAGTCTTGCTATTATCTCTTATAATTAATAATAATATGGTTTTTGTTGATTATTATATATTTTCTTAAATTAAAATTTTAATTGATGGTAATTAATATTATTATTATGTTTTGGGACAGTGTAATGGTTTGGGTCTTGGTTTTTGCGACAGTGTAATGGTTTGCCCTTTGGTTCTTGAAAGGTTTTTGATCAAATAAAAAATGTTATTATTTTAATTAATAATTATATTTGTTTTTTAAGTTAAAAATTTCAACTTAACTTAATTTTTTATATTTAAGGGTTTCTCACACTAACCAAATTTAAAGAAATAAAAATTAAAAATATTATTATTTTAGTTAATAATAATATTTGTTTTTTAGTTAAATTTTTTAACTCAACATAATTATTTTTATATATTTTTAATACGTTATATGTGATTTCTAGTCGGGACCACTCCCATCAAAATATCAAAATATTACATTTGCTAGCATACATTTTTATCACAATTTTTTTTTTTTTTTGTTTATTTTTTAAATATGTTCTTCAACTTCTTAGAAGTGCTATGTTTTCACAATCAGCTCTTTACCATCATTTTGATAATTATTTATATTTTGGTATGTATACTATTCACACTTTAAAAAAAAAAATTGATGAAAGGTCATTTTAATTATAAAAATCAAAATTTGTTACAACAAAAAAAAAGTGTGGGTGGAAAAAAATCACATCCCGAATGTCACTAACTTATCCTAATAGCAGATAAAGAAAACAAATTGCACCACATGGGAACCACAACCATCAACAACAAACTAGAAACATTCTACAACCAGAAAGGTTTTTAAAGAAGGGAATATGTGGCAAACAGGGTCTTATCCATTTGAAATGGGTGGTTCCTCCACCCATGAAAGCGCTCCTCACCCCATCCTAAAGCATGAGTAATTGGAGAAGGATGGGACCAACCAAAAATATGACCATGGTTTCCTGAAGCCCCCAACTATTATTAGGCACATGTGCAGATTGTGGAGTGATCACAAGCACATAATGCTGGGAGGTGTACATATTCGGTTGTTACAAAAAACCTCTATAGTCATGGGATATGCTTGGATGAGGCTAACACCATGCATGATCAGGGCATCGACATGAATGAGATATGGTTGGGTGAGGAGGCAAACAATTAGGGGCCTCTCCACTGATAGCACTAGGGGTATCACCCCAGTAGTTTAGCGAAGTCTGTAAATGGTCCAACTCCATAGCCACCTTTTATCCTGGTCATAGATCTGAAACCACACATCATGAAAAACTTTGATCTTATCAACAAATAAAAAAACCTAAGCTAGATAAACCTGCTTGAAAATAATTTTATATCTATATTTCTAAATATAGAAATAGAAGGTTGACTCTGAATATGTGCCACACTTCCCTCAACGAGAGAGAAAACTGAATGTGATGACTCAAAAGGACATGATGTCAGGAAACTATAGGGACATAAATAGGGTAAAGAAAGAACCCACCCAACTCCAAGCGATACTGGCCCATCTAAAAGCCCAGAAAATATGCATACAAGACTCTGGATCTTGAAAAAATGGGCATTGAGGCTTAGGCACCCCCATATAAGAAAGTCTATGGACAAAGGGTAAACCTTGATATAGTAACCTCCCAGAGAAAAAAACTTTCTTTGGATCTAGATAAGATGCCCAGGCTGAATGAAATTTGGTTTTCTACCTAGAGGGTGATGAGATAAGATTCCATTTGACATTGAGTTTGGACACCGTGGATGCAGTTGCCGTAAGCTAGTCATAACCCTACCTGTCTCTATAGATGAGCAAGGAAGTGCACTTATACCAAGCCCAATATTTCCACTAGGGTTTTTGGGATCTGACACCTAATTTTTGCCATAAGAAGAAAGATGTATGGTCAAGAACAACATCATATGTAGCCTTGTCAGCATTGGACAAGCAAAAAATCCTTTTCAAATCATTCCAAGGAATCTAGTTTATGTTTTCCCTAGAGTAAAAATCTGTAATGGCATCAATGCCCCACTTAAAAAAAAATTGGGCATGGACCCAGGGAACTTGGCCCAATGGCTTACCCTGAAGCTTGAATATAAGGGACCACTAGACATTGCGAATATTAATGGAAATACCTTTATGTGAACATACCTCCTTCTAAACAATCCAAGGGTTTAATTATTGCCAAACCTTCCATATGCTTTTGATGATAAAGAAGCTAGGTATTTTATTGAAAATTGGGGCCAACACTAGAGAGGGCAAATCCATTCCTACCCAGGCTCGACGGTTGAGGGGAAGTCCAATCAGGATGCAATGTCTGATAAAAACATTCCATGCTTTAGGTCCTTTGAGAGCTCGCACAATCCATTTAGCATAGAGAGAAAATCCTTGATGCTTACAGTCCAACAAACCCATAACCCCTACTTACTGTGGGAGACAACAAATATTCCAAGCCACTCTGTGAAAGCCCTTCCGCTCAGACCCACTACACCACAAAAAATATTGTAGTAATTTTTCAAGTAATTTGTAACAAGCCTAGGAAGGGACCCAGCAAGACGAGTAATAAACATGTGTGGAAGCCAACACTTTTGAGCAAATTTAAAATTTACCAGCATGAGACAACTTCTTAGTATTCCAATATTCTAGCTTGCTTTCTACTTTGTTGATGACATAAGACCATAATTGGGATGGAGAGCCTTGAAAGGCAAAAGGAATGCCCAAGAATTTGAAGACTTCTCCAGGATGAATCCAAATCCACTGCACATTTAAAATTTACCAGCATGAGACAACTTCTTAGTATTCCAATATTCTAGCTTGCTTTTTACTTTGTTGATGACATAAGACCATAGTTGGGATGGAGAGCCTTGAAAGGCAAAAGGAATGCCCAAGAATTTGAAGACTTCTCCAGGCTGAATCCAAATCCACTGCACATGTTGAACAAGTGAGGAAGAGGCTATAGGAATTGACTATAACATGAGGTTTTCCTCCATTGGATATTAGACCTGAAGTCTTTGCAAAAAAATATCAAGACAAGATAGAGCTTCAAAAAGGGAATGTTCATCCTCATTCATAGTAAGAAAGGAATTATTAGCACAGTGGTCGTTAATGAGTTGACCGGTATTCCTAGAAAGAGAAATACCCTAAAGCATCCCAAGAGAAGTACAATGAGCCAAAATATAACCAAATGCTTTTGCTACTAAAATGAATAGCAAGGGGGTCAAAGGACAACCCTGCCTTACTGATCTATACAAGCCAATAGTATCCGTTTGAAAATTTTTGAGAGAAAGCACAACTGATGCATCTTGATAGAGGAAATAAACTAAGGACCAAAACCAAGAACTTCCAACATAAAAAGAATAAAAACCCACTCAATTTGATTATAAGCCTTTTCAAAGTCAAGCTTGAGGAAGAGAACATGTTGACTAGACCTGTGAGTCCATTCCATCCCTTCCCAAAAAATGAGAATGTTGTCCAAAATATATCAATTTTGGAGAAATCTAGTTTGCTCAGGCCTCACAATAAAGGGAAGCAAGGGCCTAATCTGCAAAGCAAGTACTTTGGCAATGATATTATAGCTAAAATTAAACAAAGTTATTGACCTCCAATTTGTAATTATTTTTGGATCCCCAGACTTTAGGATAAACTTGATATTGCCCTTATTGATAATAGCACCTAAGGAGCTAGACTACAGGGCTTCTCAATATGCTTTAAGCAAGTTAGGACCAACAAACTCCCAATAAGTTTTGTAAAATTTGTAGAGGAAGCCATCAAGCTTTGGGGACTTTGCGTCTGCCATTTGAAATAGGGTATATGTAAGGTCCTACTCTGATAGGGGTCGTTCAAATTCATTTTGCTGCATTTAGGAGAGGCAAGTTGGGATAACCTCTTTGCAACATTGAAAGGCTAATTCTCGTTCAGGGGTGTACAGTTGAGCAGCAAAAACATGAAAATAATACCATGTAAATTCATATACTATCTCAATAAAATAGGTGGTGTGAACCCCATTAACCAATAAAGCTTTGAATTTAGTGAAGTGACGCGGAGATCAGAGCTTCCGAAAAAAATCTTTAGAAACATGGTCACTCACTTTGATCCAATGCAGTCTGGTTTAAATTTGAGCCTCTCTGGACTCGTACACTTCAACCACTTTGAGCTCATGTCGGAGCTGAGCGACATGGGCTTGAATGGCAGAGTTAAAAGGAGGGGCCTCAAGATGGAAGGAGGCATGTGCAAGCTCATTACATAGAACATTATTAGAGCGATGACATAGTTGAGCCACCTTCTTCCCCATGTTTTTGAGAAAAGTAGTAGTACGAAAATGACATCATTCCAACACTCAATCCATACTAAATCTCCATTGAATCTAGGTACAATGTTCCAGATCCTTTGGATGTGACAAACAATTGTTTCATTTATTTATTTTTTTAATTTTTAAAAGGATGAATTCTAATTTATTATCTTTATAATTTTTTTATAAAAATTTAGACTATAACATTTTTAATATCATTGTTTTCAACTTTTATTATTATATTAAAAATAAATTTAATTTATAAAATTCAAAAATAAAAATTACATTTTTACTTGCAATTGTTTTTTAATCCAAAGAAAAATAAACATATAGGCCCTTAATCCCATTATGTGCAAATTTAAAAACCAATATAGAGATACAGATAAAATAGCCCATGTTAAAATATTTAAAAATCAATATAAGGATACAGATAAAAAGGACTTAGAAGGTGGTCTCCTAATTTGCTAAGCCCATATAAAGATATGGATAAAAAGGATTTAGAAGGTAGTTTCTAATTTGCTAAGCCCATGTTAAAATGTATATATAATGTTGGTCCATGGGCTCTTTTCTAGAGATTTATGTTTTTTTTCCCTGGTTCATTTAATATTATATTATTATATAATAATATTATTATAAAGTTTGAATATTATTTATATATATATATATATTTTTTTTAATATTTAAAAATTTAATTGGTTGAACTAATACCATTTGATGGTTATTAATATTCAAACTTAAGCCTCCTCTTTAAACATTTAGAAAACTTAAATCTTCTCTTAAAAATTTAACTTGTTGATCCAATACCTGCTTAAATTTATGTTGTCATATATAATATTTATATTATCAATAACACATCACTCTCCAACATCTTTTTATTTTTAATAACAAGAAAATAAAATAGATTCTCTAATATTATTATTTTTTTTTTTTCATTCACTCTTCTCTTGCAAATATGAGTGACGTTGTCCTTATATTTAAATATCTCAAAATTTTCAATTATTAAATGGTTTATATTAACCTTTGTCACTCAATTCATTGGTTCTACTTGAGACTCGTGTTATTATTTCTAAGTAATTGTGACGAATCCATGCTACGGTTTGTAGCAAATTCATTGTTATATATATATAATCAAGATGTCTAGCAAAACAAATACTTTGTATTTGGAGGATCAAAGTCTTATGTTAGACTTGAGAGGATTGTGTTGGTGAATTTAAAGGTTTTTTTTTCTTAAATTTAAATATTTCAAAATTTTCAATTATTAAATGGTTTATATTAACCTTTGTCACTCAATTCGTTGGTTCTACTTGAGACTCGTGTTATTATTTCTAAGTAATTGTGACGAATCCATGCTACGGTTTGTAGCAAATTCATTGTTATATATATATAATCAAGATGTCTAGCAAAACAAATACTTTGTATTTTGGAGGATCAAAGGATTGTGTTGGTTAATTTAAAGGTTTTTTTCCTTATATTTAAATATTTCAAAATTTTCAATTATTAAATGGTTTATATTAACCTTTGTCATTCAATTCATTGGTTCTACTTGAGACTCGTGTTATTATTTCTAAGTAATTGTGACGAATCCATGCTACGGTTTGTAGCAAATTCATTGTTATATATATATAATCAAGATGTCTAGCAAAACAAATACTTTGTATTTTGGAGGATCAAAGTTTTATGTTAGACTTGAGAGGATTGTCTTGGTGAATTTAAAGGTTTTTTTTTTATAGAGTTTATTGTACTTGGGGGTTAAGCTTTAAGGATGAAGGAAAGTAACTTAAGGTTCTTTTAACTCATGTTACGCAACCTAATTGTCCTAAATAAGTGGTTTTTTTAACTCAAGTTGCTATTATATGTATGTTGGCAGTACATTCTTCGAGTTGGTAAGGGCTCTACAACATAGTGTATAAGTGGTTTCACAGGATTGGATGTTTCTCCTATTGAAAATAATCCCAACTGCCGCCATCAATGAAGAAGTACAGCATAGCAGAATACACCGAGTTTGGTTAAACTCGGAATACTGCTAGTTTGGAGCATCCTACAACATTTTGGCCCACGGTTTTGTGAATCCTAGTTTAAGAATTAACCTGGGTTTGAACCTGCAATTAATCTGGGTTTGGGGCCTGAAAAATCTATAAATGGATGCATACCTCTGTGTTTTGGTAAATATAGTTGCAGCAGCAACAGGTTCACCTCTGGCAGCGTATGTTGCACCTCTGGCAGTCTATATTGCATCTTTGGTTGTGTATTCAGTAATATTGGCCTTTGGGGTCCTGCATGCTCAGTAGAGTCTTTTGTATGCTCAACAGAGTTTTTTGTATTAATAAATGAAATTAAGATTTGTCGGCAAAAAAAAATTATGTTGAGCATACAAAATGCTCTACTGAGCATACAGGACCACAAAGGCCAATATTGTTGAATACACAGCCAAAGATGCAGTATACACTGCCAGAGGTGCAGCATATGCTGCCAGAGGTGAACCTGGTGTTGCTACACCCAGATTACAAAAACATAGAGGCATACATCCATTTATATATTTTCCAGGCCCCAAACCTAGATTAATTGCAGGATCGAACCCAGGTTAATCCCTAAACCAAGATTCACAAAACCGTGGGCCAAAATATTGTAGGGCCCTCCAAACTAGCGATATTCTAGGTTTGACCAAGCTCGATGCATTCTGCTACACTGTACTTCTTTATTGATGGCGACAGTTGGGATTATTTTCCAACACATCCCCTTAATCACAACTGCTACATATATAGTGGATTCAATACACGAACAACTAGAGGAGGAACTATGGCTACAGTGGGGCTTCTTCCCGTCAAACCCTCCTGCTGCTTCTTCTTTCCAAACTCGTCATAGAGGCCGCGATATATATCAGATTAAAACTACTTGCAATTAATCTAGGTTTGGGTCTTGGACAATCTATAAATGGATGTATGCCTCTGTATTTTGGCAATCTGGGTGCAGTAGCACCAGGTTCACCTCTGGCAGCGTATGTTGCACCTCTAGCAGTCTATACTACATCTTTGGTTGTGTATTAAGAAGTATTGGCCTTTGTGGTCTTGTATGCTCAATAGAGCCTTTTGTATGCTCAGCAGAGTTTTATTTTTTTTTGGTCGACAAATCTGACTTTCATTTATTAATACAAAAAACTTTGCTGAGCATACAAAAGGCTCTATTGAGCAATGAGGACCACAAAGGCCAATATTGTTGAATACACAGTCAAAGATGCAGTATAGACTACCAGAGGTGCAGCATATGCTGCCAGAGGTGAACCTGGTGTTGTTGCACCCAAATTACCAAAACACAGAGGCATGCATTCATTTATAGATTGTCCAGGCCCTAAACCCAGATTAATTACAGGTTTGAATCCAAGTTAATCCCTAAACTAGGATTCACAAAATCATGGGCCAAAACATCGTAGGGCGCTGCAAACTAGTAGTGTTCCGGATTTGACCAAGCTCGATGCATTCTGCTACGTTGTACTTCTTCATTGATGGCTGCAGTTGGGATTATTTTCCAACAAACCCCTTAATCACAATTGTTGCATATACAACGGCTTCAATACATGAACAACTGGAGGATGAACTGTGGCTGCGATGGGGCTTCTTCCCATCAAACCCTCCTACTACTTCTTCTTTCCAAACTCATCACAGAGGTCACGATATTGGTGCTTTGGAGCAATACCCTCCACCATTCTTCGAAACCCTAAAATGAAAAGAACCCTAAAAAAAATACCTTTGCTCTGATACCATGTCGAAAATATAAAATTACCAAACCATTCCAGGATATTTTATAGCCTCGCAAGAGGCAACTGAAATAGGGTTAGAGACAGCTAACAGGTGGACAAATCTGACTTTCATTTATTAATACAAAAAAAAACTTTGTTGAGCATACAAAAGGCTCTATTGAGCATACAGGACCACAAAGGCCAATATTACTGAATACACAACCAAAGATGCAATATAGACTGCCATAGGTGCAGCATACGCTTCCAGAGATGAACTTGGTGTTGTTGCACCCAGATTACCAAAACACAGAGGCATGCATCAATTTATAGATTTTCTAGGCCCCAAACCTAGATTAATTGTAGGTTCGAACCCAGGTTAATACCTAAACCAGGATTCACAAAATCATGGGCAAAAATGTTGTAGGGTGCTCCAAACTAATGGTATTCCAAGTTTGACCAAGCTCGGTGCATTCTGCTACACTGTACTTCTTCATTGATGACGACAGTTAGGATTATTTTACAACACACCCCCTTAATCATGTTGGGTGACATCATCAACTAGATGTGGTTGAATGGAGAAATTGTGTCGAGCTAGAGAATCATGGAGAAGATTCTTAGAAGTCTTCCTGCCAAGTTTCACTCGGTTGTGATAGCAATCAAAGAGTTGAGTGATTTTACAACCCTCTCGATAGACGAGCTCATGGGTTCGTTGTAGATGCATGAGCAGAGGCTGAGCCATTCAGATCAAACCTCTTTTGAACATGCATTCAAGGCTGGGGTCTCATTTTGAGATAGCAATAAACAAGACTTCCACCAAGGCGCCTCTAGTTCTTAAGGAGGAAGAGACAGAGGTAGGCATGGGAAAGAAAACAAGTCAAGAGGACGATCAAACCCTAGTGAGGGAGATACCAACTGCAACTTCCATCAACAAGGAGGAAGAGGCGGTGTGAAAAACTAGCAAGCCAGATCTGGTCAGAAAAAGGATGTTGGAAAATAATCCCAACTGTCACCATAAATGAAGAAGTACAACGTAGCAGAATGCATCGAGCTTGGTCAAACCCAGAATATCGTTAGTTTAGAATGCCCTACAACGTTTTGGCCCATGATTTTGTGAATCTTGGTTTAGGGATTAACCTGGGTTCGAACTTGCAATTAATCTGGGTTTGAGGCTTGGACAATCTATAAATGGATGTATGCCTCTGTGTTTTGGTAATATGGGTGCAACAGCACCAGGTTCACCTCTGGCAGCGTATGCTGCACCTCTAGTAGTCTATACTGCATCTTTGGTTGTGTATTCAACAATATTTGCCTTTGTGGTCCTGTATGCTTAGTAGAGCCTTTTATATGCTCAACAGAGTTTTTTTGTATTAATAAATGAAAGTCAGATTTTTCCGCCTGTTAGTTGTCTCTAACTCTATTTAACCCTGTTTCAGTTGCCTCCTGTGAGGCTATAAAATATCCTGGAATGGTTTGGTTATTTTATATTTTTGACATGGTATCAGAGAAAAGGTTTTTTTTTAGGGTTCTTTTCATTTCAAGGTTTCGAAGAATGGCAGAGGGCATTGCTCCAAAGCACCAATATCAAGGCCTCTGTGACGAGTTTGGAAAGACGAAGCAGTAGGAGGGTTTGACGAGAAGAACCCCCACCGCATCCACAGTTCCTCCTCCAACTATTCATGTATTTAAGCCATTGTATATGCAGCAGTTGTGATTAAGGGGGTGTGTTGGAAAATAATACCAACTTCCGCCATTAATGAAGAAGTACAACATAGCAGAATGCACCAAGCTTGGTCAAGCACGGAATACTACTAGTTTGGAGTGCCCTACAACGTTTTGGCCCATAATTTTGTGAATCCTGGTTTAGGGATTAACCTGGGTTCGAACCTGCAATTAATTTGGGTTTGGGGCCTAGACAATCTATAAATGGATGCATGCCTCTGTGTTTTGGCAATTTGGGTGCAGCAGCACCAGGTTCACCTCTGGTAGCGTATGTTGCACCTCTGGCAGTCTATACTGCATCTTTGGCTGTGTATTCAGCAATATTGACCTTTGTGGTCCTGTATGCTCAGTAGAGTCTTTTCTATGTTCAGCAGAGTGTTTTTGTATTAATAAATGAAAGTCAAATTTGTCCGCCTGTTAGCTATCTCTAACCCTATTTAACCCTATTTCAGTTGCCTCCTGCGAGGCTATAAAAGATCCTGGAATGGTTTGGTAATTTTATATTTCCGACACCTCCTCCAAGGGGTCCTCTCTGGTATGTAATAGCAACAATTTATTTGCGATTTTTTGCCAGTTTGCGTGTATATATATATTAAATTGTGATGGAAGCATGATTCTCGGAGATGTGTTCATGGGTGTGTACCATACTGTGTTTAGAGTTTGCTTTGCTACAGCAATCTAGATTTAGGGTATTGAATTGATGGTCCGATACCAAGATAGGAGAGGGACATTAGTAATGCTATTTAAGCTGAACATAACAGAAGGCTACATCGAAGGGTACCCAATTCATATACGAATGTTGTATACAATGCTTGGACTAAGGGATTAGAAGGTTTGTCGTCTAAAGAATTTCGAAATTTCAAACAGTATATATTATCGCATTACTTGTTTTTATTAATTCAAAAAATTATTGTGTGTCAATATGCTAAAAGAAAAGGGTAAATTATTCTGTGTCGATATGCCAATACTAGACTAATACATGTCTGTTATTGTATCCAGTCTTGCTATTGTCGATTAAAATTAATAATATTATGGTTTTAGTTGATCATTATGTTTGCTTTTAAAATAAAAAATTAATTGATGGTAACTAATATTATTATTATGTTATGAGATAGTCTAATTGTTTGGACTTTGTTTCTTAAGGAGGTTTAGGATTCAAACCACGGCCTGTAACAGGTTGGGTGTGTATATAGTTGTTTGTTAAATTCCTTATTGATAAGTTCAGCTCTCCTTTTATGAGAGGTCATTATATGAGAGGTCATTATGGGATATGAATGTAATAGAGTTTCTCACACTAACCAGATAAAATGTTACTGAATTTTTTTGATCAACTGTGAGAAAAGGCCATGTATACTTTTGTTGAGAAGAATACAAAGAGAAGATACTTTTAACCGTGGTTTTTTATTTCACTAGGTTTCCATGTTATGGTTTGATGATCTTGATCTTATCTTTAAATTCTTTTAAGTTTAATTATTTTAGATTTATGTTATTTATGCTTGTAAAATATATTTTTATTGCACAATTAATATTTTTATTAAGTTTAATTTTTAACCATTGCATTTGGGGGTTTTATTTTTCTTCCTCCCTCTTTAATGTACCTCTTCTTCTAATTCATGTGTTGTTGACAAAGCAACTACCATTTTCTTGATTGATGATACCTCTAAAATAAAGGATGTTGATTTTATGAAGATGAAAGAGATATTACTAAAACATATAGTGGAGCTAATGATCAAGGAAAATCATAGACCCAAGTAGTATCTTAGTATAGTTCATAATATAAACTTAGATCGTATTCTATGGACATCTAATTTTGGACTAGGAAATTAGATTAGAATTTGAAATAAGGTCAACCTATCCCTAGTAAATAGTATGGTATAGACATATGAACCTTTAAAATTTTATTAAGCTCTTACATCAAATAAGTGAAAGTATGCCATGAACATCAAGTACTAAACACTAATCAAGAACAAGACATGGAAACTTATTGATCTTCCACTTGACAATAAGTTCTTTGGTTGCAAGTCGGTATTCAAGACCAATTACAAAGTTTATGGAAGTATAAAAATACAAAGCAATACTTGTTACAAATTTATATGCAAAGGAAGGAATTAACTATGATGAAATATTTAAACTAACAATGGGTATCAATACCATTTGGATGGTTTTCACTATGGTTGCATAGTTTGGATGGAAGTTGCATCAAATGAATATGAAGAGTGAATTTCTCAATGGTGATCTAAATGGAGAAGTATATATGACACAACCAAAGGTATTTATAATACCTAGTCAAGAGAATATATATAGGCTCATACTATCTCTCTATGGGATAAAGAAGGCACTTAGAGCCTTATACATAAGATCAATGAGTGTCTTCTACAACATGGAATACAGTTTAGTCCATATGATCAAAACAAATACTTTAAAAATAAAGGAATAGATGTTGTTACCATCATTATGTATGTCAATGACTTGGTCATCATTGGGAATTTTGTGAATTTTATTTAAGATATCAATAAAGCATTAAAGCATTTATTCAACATGATTGATCTCAGGCTAATGTATTATTCATTTGGCTTAAAGGTATGGAAAATTTAGAACCATATGTTCATGTGATAAATAAATTATGTTAGGACATTGCTCAAGATATTTTGGATGATAGATTATTGTTATCATAGAACCAATTTTCTCACAATATATCAAGATTAAATTCTCACAATATATTTTTACACAAACACATACACATGTATTCAAACATAGTTGCTATATTCCCATGGCTCAGAAACATAGTATTCTAGTACTAAGAAGTATTAAATTTTTTTTTACATAATTCTCATAAGCTTCCTCTACATATATCCTTTGTAAATATTCTTGATATTTCATCTTCAACAAACTATTCACCTCCTCAAATATATGGGAGATGCACCTCCATATTTATCATAAGAGAAATATATTTTTATTGAATCCTAATAATAGAAAATATCTAATGGTTACTAAATTACACACTATAATTTACAAGATTCTTTCAACACCATATATTTACAAAATATCTACTAGTACCAAATAATGTAATAAACTTCAACACTTCTTTGTATTACATTATCTAGTATAAGGCCCACTACCTTCATTTTGCTTTGATGTTATTCATCACTTCTTGTCCTTCTTCATGGTGATATTATTCCTTGATCACTTTTTGATTTTTGTCTTTGCCCTTATTCAAGTAATACTTGTCTTTATCAAAATAGTAATAGCAATCTATACCTATCACCTATTTTATCTTCATAATTTTGTATTACAAAATTAGTATTCCCTAATACTATTTATTATCACACAATTGATAGTAGACATAATTTTATTGTTCCTTTCATTTTATTCAATAGATTAATTTTGTTTTTCATAGGTAAATCATTTTTCAAACTTTTTTTCCCCTTTATAATAGTAGCTTTATCTTTTTCCATTTTGTCAAGTTTTTCCATCCACAATTTATTTTTAATTTATTGTTTTTATTTTCCTTATAATAAAAATATCTTTGAGAAAGATTATTCCCTCCAAAAAATTCACAATAATGAAGGTCATAATATTTTTGTAATGTGTATCCATTCGTGTCACAATTACTACATTTGAACTCGTGTTACTTTTCATAAGTTTTCTTGTATCAATACTAATTTTACCTATAAATTTGGTATCCTTGTTCTATATTATAATGTAATTATTTTCTATTACAAATTTTGCTATCTCAAAATTACTTTTATCTATCCCTGATTCACTATTTTAAGATCTTAAAATTTTGCTCTTATTGTTGGTATGTTGTTCTCTTTTATTCCTTACCCATATTTTTTGAATTTTTACCATTATATCCAATGAAAAATTCTATACAAATATCTTTAGTATAATTTTAAAATTTATTACATTGATTAAAACAAATTAGACCATCATTATTCTTGTTATTGTCTTCACATCTAGGGCTATTTTTGTCATTATTATGCCTATCATGATCTTTAAAAATTGAGTTATTACTATGACTGTCATTTAGTTTATCATCAATACAAAATTTATCTATAATTATCTAAGTATCACATGCATTTGTTGTTATAGATCTCAAATCACTTTTATCACAACATGCATCCTTTTTTTTTGGATAAGTTCATTTGTATTACAAAATGTATTCTTCATCATTGTTTTTTATTTTCAATTTCTTGCCTTTTTGCCTTTAAAGTATAAAGAGTGACTACTACCTTTTATATTATTTTCCATACACTAATAGTTACTATAAAAAAATCATAGCAATCATTCACGTCATTGAGAATACAATTTATGCATCATTGAAGTACTGAAAAATCTCTAATTTAGCGTTTTTGAGAATATATTGTAAATGTCGCATTAATTTTGTTGACACATGATTTTCATCTTTGGTGGGTTATTGAGAGATGGATTGTAATATATTTATAACTTATTTTTTTAATTGTACTATCCTTTGGTTTTTGTTTTCTTTATTTTTCTTATTCCTATCAAAATTTTTTATTTTTGCATAAAAATATGTTTGCATAAGTATTTAAATCTTTTATATCAATTCTAGGTATAAATCACTACTTAAATAAAATCAAAATTTAGTCAATAAATTTCCTTTCTAAAAAAAAACTCTATCGTTACCTCTTGCATATTTTAGTCAAAGTCACATTTTATGAGCAAATGATCTATTGTCTCCTCCTAGGTATTACACATAATACATTTAGAGTGGCCATGAAATCCTCTCTTATATAAGTTATCATAGGCAAGGAAGCTCCAATGCATAACTTGGAAGACAAAGAAATCATTTTTTCCCATCTCTTTTCCAACCAAACTCTATTCCATGGAACATCTAAAAATATTGGTGGGAGAGGGATCAATTCATTATAACATTCCTAACTTGTATAGATGCCTAAATTCCCATGATCTTAAGTCATATTGTCCTCTTTATCCTCTCCTATAAGGTGGTATTGATTTAATATCCTCTATAATGGCGACACTCTTCAATGTTGGAATCCTCTCCCACTCTAGGAATCAAAGCAAGGAAAGTGTGGTTCATATCCCATAATATTCTTTCATTGGTTTGCATGATATTCCTCCACTAACCTGATTACATGATCCCATATGTGATTCTAAAAATCTTGTAAAAATTCAATCAAGAATCCATTAGGGCCTAGGGACATTCTAGTTCTCATATTAAAAATTATTTCTCTTACCTCCTCTAGATCCATAGTGCTAAAGAGGGTCTACTTTTGTTTGGCTATTATAATTTTTGGGATACAAGTAACTATCTCTTGTTGTGCTACAATATTAGGATGGAAAAAAGTTGTGAAAATATTTTCAAAGTAGATATTTCTAGCTTGCTTCATACATGGGCTTATAGAAAATTCAATGTGTTGCAGTATCTTCTTGTTGAGGCCAAGTGGTGGAAGAACTTAGTATTTCAGTCCCCCTCTAGCAACCAAAAAGTTCTAAATATTTATTTTCAATATATCCTCTTATTTTTGTATACTCTCTAACTCTTTTCTAACCAATTCATATTTTTTTTTCAAGTCTTCTATATTTGTTTTAGTCTAGAAAATTTAAGCCAACTCCTCCATCCTAGCAACCAACAAAACCTGTTAAATTTGAAATTCTGATTTATTATTTATTTCCAAATTTTGAGTTGGGATTTGACATAATTTGAAATTATGATTTATTATTTATTTTCCAAATTTTGAGTTGGGATTTGACATGTCAAAGTTATTTAAAGACTCCAAATATTGATATCCCATGAGTAGGATCCCTTCCTCCCATAGAACTAGGATTTTATCCCTAATATCCTCCTTTTCCAATTAGAAATTCTTAAACCAAAATGTTATAGAGAAATATATATGGCCCATACCCCATTCCAAGAGAATTCAAAAGTGATTTGATTTTGTATGATTGAGAATTTTCATCCTGAGTGACCATCACAAAAATCCTCTTCAGATACAAACAATCTATCTAGCTTTACCTTCTTGTTTGTGAACCCCTTTTATTTATTTATTTATCCAAGTATGAGAAGGCCTCACATATTGGACATAAATCAAATTGATTTGATTTATTTTAGAGATCATAAATATGTTCTCCTAATATATATATTGTATGCCACCATATCTATTTCTATTTTAGCTGATAGTAGGTGATTAAGATCCATATCAGCATATATCCAAGCATAAATGGATAAATATCCCATCATTGTATCTCTAGCTACTCCTAGATAGCAGTAAAAAAAAAATCCAATCTCTTAAAAAATTGGTTTACACCAATATTCCATTTGTAGATCATATAATCAAACCCAAATAACCATTGCAATGGGTTCTATTCATGGATCAAATCCTAGCTTCTAGGACTGCATAAAAAAATTATTGCTCCATAGCTTCTCTTTCCTAATTCAAAATATTTGTCATTGTCTACTCTTTGATAGAAACTCACTATATAGTATCCATTTGTAATTAGGAATATCAAAACATTCCTTAAAGGCACACAATTATTTTGAACCCAGGAAGTCATAAATCCTAGAGATGCTCTCTTGACAATAAATTTATAGATAATATTATGGTTACTCTTGTACAAAATATTATCAACCACCATAATTTTATTAATACAAATCTTGGTATGGTGGTAATTTTGAGGAATATAGCCATTAAATTTGGATTATAAACCTTTATATATTGGCTTCTTGGTAGCAACATTAAATAACATGGATTTTAAAGCATCACTTCTCAAATATTCATCTTCAGCTCCCTGTCTCCTATTCTATATATCTACAAAGGACCACTTGGGAGAATGGGGCAAATGGAAGGCCCAAAAATGGTCATATCATGCATCCATGGGTAGGAAGAGAGCAGTTTAAAACCCTACTCAGAATGTTGTAGCAAAACCCTAGCAAAGCATTTTCAATAATTTTGGCCAAATTTCTTTTAATGCATTCTTTCTCTTAATTTTCTATTTTTCACTTCAAATTTTATCTCTATTATCAAATTTATTTCCCTTTCAATTGTTTCCTTTCAAATATCATACTTTCAAAAATTATTTTTCTAATAAATTTATTATCACTTTAAAAATTTGATTTCTTTTCTCAACCTTTAATATATTCATTCATTCAATTTATAAATTCCTCTTTAATATTTTAGTTCTTGATAAATCAAATATGCTTAATATATCTCTTCCTTCACCTTATAAAGTGTTTTTTAAATAATAAGTCACTATTGCTCAAAAACTATTCTAAGGCAAATAAAAAATATGTACCTTAGGTAGTGCTTTCCATCCAAATCTCTAAACTACTTTCCTCTATGCATCTTAGATTTCAGTTACTTTGGATTACTTGTAATATTGTGTCATTTTACTTACCTGCAATATAACTCCTTCTAGGTGTTACGCCTTTCATGTTGGTATTATTTTGACTCTTATGTGTCTATCTTACCTCAAAATATTCTACATGAGATGTTATATTTATTTTTCTCTAGACTATGCACCTTCAAATCTTCCCCGTCATATAGTTTACTACTCATCTAATATTTCCTCTCTACTTTGTATTCCTTTGAATCTTTGGTATTTCTAGTCCTTCAATTTTCTTCATATTCATGTGTTTTTTTCTCTCTCCAATTGCCTCCTTCAAACGTTCTAGTGTGTCCTATATTAAACAATTCAATGGCCTACTCTCTAAATATTGGAATCTTCATCCAATGTAGCACTTAGTTCTCTTTGTTTGCACTTAATTACTTCTTTAATATTTGCCTTTCCAATCAAAATCAATAATGCTCAATACTAGCTCTTCTTCACTTGGACACTATCACACCATGAATATGTTTTTAGGTTTTTAACTCTTGTAGATTTGAGAGCTCTCACAATAACAAATCAATTCATACTAATGTGACTCCTCTCACAATAGTGGCTTTGATACCATTTTTAGCATACAATCAATTTTATCACAATATATCCATGTCAAATTCTCATATAAAGACATACACATGTATTCAAACATAGTTGCTATATTCCCATAGATAATAAAATTAGTATTATGATACTAAGAAGTACTAAAATTTTCTTACATAACTCTGATAAACTTCCTCTACATATAGCCTTTGTAAAGACTCTTGACATTTCATCTTCAACAAACTATTCATATATTCAAACATATAGGAGATATGACTCTTCATATTTATCACAAGATAAATACATTTTATTGACTCCTAATAATGAAAAATCTCTAATGATTACTAAATGAAATACTCTAAAATATTTTGTAAATATCTTATAAATTTTTTCTTCTAATTTTCTAATATAAGGCACATTGCTAATTGGGATAAAACCAATATGATTTTTCCCTTCCAAGATCTAAAAGCCTAGTAGGTGTGAAATCCACCATTTTGGATTTTAGGAGTTGGTCTAGGATGGTTGAAGGAGGCTTGTCTAGTTAGAAATAATTCTTCTTATGTTTCAGTTGTTCTGGTTTCTCTTGGATAAATCTTTAAAGGTTCACCATAGAAATAACATTATTGGTTTGGCATGAGTTTGTAACTTCATTGCCTATAATATATTTATTTTTGTACTATCCCTTTCCATATGAAAAAGGTTTATCTTCCTCCTTATGGGATTTGGATTTTAATTATCCTCTTTTTAGAGGGAAGTAATGGCATATTCAAAGGTTACCTATAAATATATCTAGAAGATCTCTTGGTGGAGGCACATATTGGAGTCTTCCCACCAAGGCTTACCATATTGCTAATAAGTTATTAAATTTCTCATCTTTAGATTTGTTGAGCTCATATAGGTCACTATTCATGACCTTCTCATCATTATAGATAGAGAATTATTTTATAAGCATCTTGGTAAGATATCTAAAGCTCTTAAGGGAATGTATTACTATTTGGTATTACCATTCCTCGTTCCAATTTAAGGCCACCATGATTGTTGGCAAATATTTTGAGTAGAAATGATTCATCATAAGAAATATTGCTATAGGAAATTATAAATAGCCTAAGGTGGTTAATGGAATTTTCATTTTCTTTGTACATTTAAAACATAGCCATTTAAAAGTTTAGAGGAAAAGTCTAACTAGCTATAAAAGGATCTAAGAGCTGGTTGCATGAGTCATGATAAGAGTACTTCAGACTAAAGGAATATCCTTATACTATGGATACTTTTTGTTTAATTTTTTCTAATTGATATATTGGAGTTTAGAGTTAGAATAAAACCAAATTTGATTACACAAAGGAATGTATTGAGAAATAATATGACCATGATAATTGATATAAGCATAGTATTGATGCACTTGGATATACAATATTATGGTTGTAATCATATGGCTTACTCCCAATATGCTTGAAGTAAAATTATTAGAATATAAAGGATGAGATATTATGAGATTAGGGTTTTGAGTAAAATTTATACTTGCATTTGTGATATTAGAATAGATTTTATGAACATGAGGATTAGAAATTATGACACCTGATGATATATCTAGATTAGAAATATAATTTATTCCCACTTGTTGTGATAAAGGACAACTCACATTATCTCATAATAATTATTCAAGATAAGGAAAATATCAATGGTATCCCAAGGAGGATGGGAAGTTTTCCATCCTAGAATCCATAAAAATTATGATAATAAGGGATTAGAATCAATGAAATTAGACAACAATGTGTTAATATTTATATTAGATGATTTAAAGGATGAATCCATATTATTAAAAGACAAAGGGTTAGAGCTAGGGTATTTCATATGGTCCAAGAGCAAACCCTCCCCTATAAAATACCTGGGACATCATGATCTTACCTAAGGAATGATTCCACAACTTCTCTATGTTTATGCAAGAAGAAATCCAAGTAGTCACTAGATTTAAAAAGCACTCTCTCTTGATCATAATGGATATGTATTAGAGAACCTAAGGGGGGATAAAATCCTCATATTCTTCCTTAAATTTTATTTTCTCAAAGCAGGTTTGGTCCTTAGGACCTTATCCCAAAGGATTTAGGTTTGATGGTCAACTAATGAATGACATTACAATTTAGGTAGTGTCTCATGATCATGTGTTAGAAGGAAAGAGAGTTTCAATTAAATAGGTTTAAATAGTTGATTTAAGAAGTAAGAGAATATGTTTTACCATACTTATATCTCCTTCCCTTAATATACCAAATCTAAATTATATACCTCAAGGGCTTTATTATATGCTAAAGGTCCCTATATACCTAACTCCTTTATATATAGTCTTTGGTATGAGAAAATCCAATACATGAGTTGTCAATGATATATGAAAGTTACTACTATGATACATGATCAAGATGGTACATGAGGGGTAATATAATATATCTACTTATGACTTCCAATAATACAATGTATATATACTCCTTCTTAGGTGTAAATATGTGTGAGGCCCTATGTAGGTAGTTCGCATCCCAAGCTTGTTATATACCCAATATAACATAGTTGCTCATATGGTGGTCACTCAAAATATCATGAAAACCCTTAGTAGAACTAAAAATTGGTTATGTTCTTATTTTTAAATATTTAATGTGGTTTAATCTAAATAAACAAGATTATATGGTCTTGATTAAATATTTATAAATTTTAGCTTGATTAAGGCTTAGCTTAGACAAATATAGTATTGCAAACCATGGTGGTGTTCACATTGGGTTCACCAAACTATCACAAGCAAAATGTAGATGGTATCATGAAGGACATCTTCATGATGATTTTATGCTCTGCTCTATGTTACTTTGAGAGTAGAAGTAGTTTGTGTATACTATGTGTTTAATGTATTAGATAATGAACACCTAAATGTCTCCTCGGATACTTATTTGTCTAAGCATAATCCTAACCTAGCCCTAAAGCACATACAAATGCAATAAATCAGGTCTAAAGCTAAAATGTTCTATTGAGAACAAGAGTAACAATTTTATTTTAAGATACAATGGTACAATATATCAATATCAAATTCTCACAATATATTCTCATAAAAGGACATACACATATAGTCAAACATACTTCCTATATTGCCATATATAATAAAAATAGCATTCTAGTACGAAGAAGTACTAAACTTTCATTACATAATTATCATAAGCTTCCTCTACATATAGCCTTTGTAAAAACCCTTGACATTTCATCTTAAACAAACTATTTATCTCCTAAAATATCTGGGAGATATGAATCTTGATATCTATCATAAGATAAATATATTTTATTGACTCCTAATAATGAAAAATTTGTGATGACTACAAAACAACATACTCTAATATATTTTTTAGATATCTTGTAAATTTTTTTCTTTTAAATTTCTAATAGAAGGAACATTTCTCATTGGACTAAAACTAAGAAACATTTTCCCTTCTAGGATCTAAAGGCCTAGAAGGTGGAAGCTCCACCACTTTGAAATTTAGGAGTTAGTATAGGATGGTTGAAGGAGGTTTATCCAATCAGGAATAATTCCTCCTATGTTTTAGATGTTGTGGTTTCCATTGGATAAGTTTTTGAATGTTCACCATAGCACTAACATTGTTGGTTTGACATGAATATATAACTCCATTGCCTATAGCGTGTTCATTTTTTTATTTTACTTTATGTGAGAGAAAGGCTTATCTTCCTCCATATGGGATTTGAATTTTAATTTTCCTCTTTTTAGAGGATAATAGTAGAATATTCAAAGGAGGATGCATTTATCATCTCCAAATAAAAGTCTAATTGCTTATTAATATTGTCTATAAAGTTTTTTAGAAGGTCTCTTGGTGGAGGTACATATTGGATTCTTTCCACCAAGACTTGCCATATTGGCAAGAATTTACCAAAGGTTTCATATTTAGATTGTTTGAGCTAGTATAGGTCACTATTCATGACCTTATCATCATTATAGATAGAGATTTATTTGAAAAACATATTGAAAATATCCCTAAATATCTTAAGGAAATGTCTTACTATTTGGTATTACCATTCCAAGGCAAGGCCACTATGACTCTTGGTGAATATTTTGAGTAGTAATGATTCATCATAAGAAATATTGTTATAGGCAATTATAAATAGCCAAAGGTGGTTTATGGGATTTTCCTTCCCTTAGTACATTTAAAACTTATGTATTTCAAAGGTGAGAGAAAAAGTATAACTAGCTATAAAAGGATCTAAGGGTTGGTTGCATGAGTTATCATAAGAGTACTTGTCACTAAAGGAAGACCATTATATTATGGCGTTTATTTTCATTATCTCTAATTGAGATATTAGATTTTGAAGTTAGAAATAAACTAAATTTTATTACAAAAAGGAATGTGCTGAGAAATAAGAGGACCTTGATAATTGATATAAGCATAGTATTGATGCACTTGGATATAAAATATTGTGGTTGGAATCATATGGCTTACTCCTAATATACCTAAAGTAAAATTATAAGAATATAAAGGATTAAATAATATGATATTAAGGTTTTGAGTAAAATTTATGCTTGCACTTGTGAGATTAGAATGAAATTTATTGACATGATTAGAAATTAGAATGCTTGATTATATTTTTGGCATAGAAATATAAATTGTTTCCACTTGTTGTGATACATGACAAATCACTTACCTCATAATAATTATTCAATATAAAATAAATATCAATGATATCCCAAGGAGGATGGGAGGTTTTGCATCCTAACGTCCATAAAAATAGTGATAATATGGGGATTAGAATCAATAAAATTAGATATTAATATATTAAATTTTGCATTGGATGATCTAAATGATGGATCCACATGATTAAAATATAAAGGGTCGAAGCTAGGATATTTGGTATGGTCCAAGAACAAACCTTCCATTATAGAATCATCAAGGATGTCATGACCATATATAAGGAAATATTTCATAACTTCTCTATGTTTATGCATGAAGAAACTTAGGTAATTAGTAAAATTAAAGACCACACTCCCTTTATCATAATGGATAGGGGTGAGAGAACCTAAGGGGGATAATACTCATCTTATTATTAAAATTTTATGTTCTCAAAGGTGGGTTGGTTGTCAAGACCTTCCACCAAAGCATTTAGGCTTGATAGTCAACTGATGAGTAACATTATGGGCTAGGCATCATCTCATGGACATGTGTTAGAAGGAAAGAGAGGTTAAGTATAATTAGTTTAAATATTTGATTTAATAAAAAATAGAATATGTTTCAACATCCTTATATCTCCTTTCCTTGATATACCAAATATGACCTATATATCTCAAGGGCCCCCTTATACACTAAAGGTACCTATATACCTAAATAATTTCTATATACTCTTTGGTATGATAAAATCCAATATATAGGTTGTAAATGATTTATATAAATGACTACTAGGATACATGGCCATGATGGTACATGAGGATAATACAATATACCTAATTATGACTCCCAATAACACAATGTAATATACTCCTTACTAGGTGTAGATATGTGTGAGTCTTTATGTAGGTAGTTGGGATCTCGAGCTTGTTATATACCCAATGTAACCTAGTAGCTCATATGATGGTTACTCAAAGGATCCTGAAAACCCTTGTTAGAAATAAAAATTGGTTATGTTCTTATTATCAAAGATATAATGTGTTTTAATCTAAACAAACAAATATTATATGGTCTTGACTAAAGCTTTATAAATTTTAGTTTGATTAAGGCTTAGCTTGGACAAAGATAATATTGGAAACCATGGTGGCATTCATATTGGGTTAACCAAAATATGACAAGGAAAATGAAAAAGGTATCATGAAGTACCTCTTCATGATGTGTTTATGCTCTTCTCTATGTTACTTTGAGAGTATGAGTAATTTGTATACACTTTCTATTTAATATTATAGTTTAAAAACATATAATTTTTTTCTAAGATACTTTTTTGTCTAAGCATAACCCTAATCTAGCCCTAATGCACATGCAAATACAATAAATAAGGCCTAAATTTAAAATTTTCTTTTGAGGATCAAAATAACAATTTTATTTTACGATACAATGGCACAAGAAGATGCAACAAATAGAGCCTAAGATATAGCTATATGCAATTTGAATTAAATTTTAAAGCTTAACCATTAATTTGGTACCCTATATGATTAATACTAAACTATTTTGTTCTTTCCTAGTTTTTTATTTTACTAATAGACAAAAAGCAAGACCTAGTTTAAATGCACAACAAACAAAATTTTACTCCTAAATACTTTAACAAAAAAATTGAGTGTATAAAAACCTATTTTCTCCATAGAGGGAAGTGTCACCAATTCATAGAAGTGCCACTAATGCTATCAGGTGTTGATGTCATTATCACTTAACGTATAAAATAGAAAAATAAAAATAAATTTAAATATAGAATGAGCTATTTGAGCTAACAAAAGACACTAGACTTTCTTGGACAGTAATCAAATCCCTATTTAGATAGAAAAAATGATAAAAATGATAGAATGCAAGAAATAATTTTTAAATGGTAGAAAAACCATTGGGTCATGATAGTACCATACATGCTTTCACTCAATACTAGCTCCTTTGTTCTATGTAAACCAAAGAGTGATAGCACCAATGACTTTTAATTTGGTGATGCTTTCATTTTCGAGGAAAAAATAATAAGATAAATGCAAGATAAACCTATATTATGATTACTATGATGGAGGGATCTAATTTGGGAGTATAAATATCCTATAAAAAAACTTAAAAAACATGGATTCACTTCCTTAAGATGATGATTAAATACTAAAAGTAAAATGGTAACTAGATGCTAGGGCAATATGAAATATTAGTTCTAAGTGTAATAAGATAAAACTCTAAAGCTATAAGGATATGGAAGAGCAAAAATCAAATAATGGAAAGAGCCTTATTAGAAGCTTATTGAAATCTTACTAGCTTGCTTGTTGATGAAACTTGAATTCTCGAGCTTCTAGGTTTGGATGCTCTATGCTTAATGATTGTTTGAGAGCTTGTAGAATTCATCATTCAAAGAAAACATGAAGACTTGGTTGGATACTTGCTCATATTTCTAGATGCTTACAAGAAAAAGAGCTTAAGTGCTTGTAAGGATGGCCATCACAATATTGTGTCAAGATTTTAGCATAATATTTCCTTGCACAATGATTGATTCCTATTATTATAAATATATTTTAGCAAAATTTTATTGCTTTCAAAAGACCATGGATTATTTGAAAAGGGATCAAAAAGTGATTAATGAAAGAACATGAGAATGAAAATTCTTGTACTTGGGATTCCTTGTAGGAGTTGTGGATTAGATTTTAGATATTTTATTCATTAATGGTAGATAAATTGAGAGAGACAAGAACTCAGTTTTTTTTTTTTTTTTGATGCATAATAAGCAACAGTGTTTAGATACAATAACGTTGAATATGCTTTTTCCTCATGACCATTGGAGGTAAAAAATGGACAAGAAAGGACAAAATTGAATTTTTTTTGCAAAACCACCTCCAAGTTGTGATAGCATTGTCAATGCTATCACTTGTGCCCTAACGTTATCACTTTTGAAGTAATAAATACCCCAAGTTTTGGCACAAGGAAAGTTGATTCAGTTTGGCTAATTGATGAAGGAATTGCTAAGCTTGAAGATTAACCATGAATGCAAACCTAGATGTTTACAAATAGTTGCGAATTATATTATGAACTTTGAATTTAAACTTATATTCAATAAATAAGATGTCTAATTTAAATGATATACAATATCCCTTCAAATTTTATGTGGATTTAAAATTTTTATAATTATTAAGAACAATATCCCCTAATATTTTAAGTTTTGTCACATAATATATTATGATCTTAAAATTAAATTATTTATTTAATATATTAAACATATTAATATATTTTATTCATTACATCATTTCTATCATATTAATCAAATTATTAGTTTAATATAAATTATGGTGCATTCATTATTGTATTTTTCTATATTAATTTAAACTAAAAAAATCTTTTAATACATTGCATTTGAAAAGCAAATAGAAAACTTAATGACACTTACAATTTTTATATAATTAAAAAATAATAAATTATAATTTAATTTTAAATCTAACATTAAACTTATCTTACTACATATTAAATATTTTTATTACATATTTTAATTTTTTATAATGTATTTTTCTAGTAGACCAGCATTTTGGTTTAATGAGGCCTACACAACTCGTTGCAATTAAGCACCCACCATTATACATACTGGACCTTTGTTTATTTATTTTAAATTAATTTAAACTTTTTCAATAATACAATATTTTGATAATTATCACACTTAAATTAAATAAAAATATAATTATTAAAATTTATTTTTAAAATTATCAAATAATATGAACTCAATCATCTAAATACGAAATATTTAACAATTTCAAATAATTATAATATTATTATTTTAAAAAAATAAAACCATATTTAAAATTAAATCTTTAATTCATATTATAAAACTTATGGAGAACAAAGAAAAGTATTTATTTTAATAATTATTGAACTTAGTTTTTTTTTTTACATAGAAGAGTTAGTTATAATTATACTATTCAACTTAAAAATAATATTTAAACTAACCTATTCTTCCTTATTATTGAAAACCACCAATACATCATTGGCAGCTGACTATTTTAACATGTCAACTTCTCATTGGATCCACATCATTTTCTATCTACCACTTTAGCTAAAGAGAGAACCAAAATAATTATCACTTTAGCTAAAAATATAATATTTGCAGAGCTGAAGGAAGAAATCAACTCTTTATATAGTGTTCTTAGTAGTACATGGTGTGGAGCATCCTCCAGGCGTTGACCTGATATCTTTCTCAGTTGAAGAGGAATTTTGAGGTTTTTTAAAACCAGATTTTTGAATGCTCCTTCTTCAACCATTTTTCCTTTTTATTTTTGTAAACTCATACATGAATTACAAATTGGAGTGTGAGGTGAAATTCCATTACATATCTAATGAGTGCTACCTCAACAATTTCAATATTGTAACCATAAGTTTGCAGGACTTGCTTATGGACATATACTTGTAAAACATAAAAACATAAAGACTCTTATGAAGGGGATGTGAACTAATCATGTGGAACAAAAACCTACATTGAAAAAACACAATTTTACATGATGCAAGGCCTTTGCAATCTAGTTTGACTACATCAAAATGGGACTCAGAAAAAGAGTGGAGAATATTGTTATGTCCAAATGTTTCTAAGAATTGAAATTGATGTTAGTGTTATGATGATTTTGTATTTATGGCTTTTATTGGTAAAAAAATGATTATCTATTACAAAATTGAATAAAGTGTCATAGGTTCTATTTCTACCACCTCCACCTAGTTGTATTCAAATTTGAAACTTCAATATTTTATGTGCAAAAAAATTATAATGTACAATAATTTAATAGTTTATTATTTTTTTCTATTAATCGAATAGCTAACATAATTCCCACATAATTGGCTAATAGCCAAAGAAAATAAATTAACAAAATCATGACAATTCTAGGCAATGTTCAATAACTAAATATATTTGTATGATGTACCTTAGATTGTTTTTTGATTTCTCTACATAAATTAGCATTATCATAAACTCCTTTGATGAAAAAGGTAGAGTCCCAATAGTGTAAAAAATCTTTTGACCATCATGAGAAGGTAGTCTCTTACCCAAAATGGTCTCTTGTAAATGGAACATAGATATTAGTTCTACAAAAAAATTAAAAATAACACATGCAACATACTATCCTATTCCAAGTTATACACATCTTGGAAAACATGCATGATTAGACTGTTAATCCTATGCCCTAGTAGCAGTTGTATTCTCTCTTTATTTTTTTTACCAAATTACCTTCTTGTATTTTATTGGCCAACCTCATGCTTAGGATACCTAGTTGTCTCACTCCTAGCTAGACTATCCATTAATTATCTACTAGCATGTTTCTAAAAATGGAATAAAAAATGTCTAGCAACACTCATTAATTATTTCCATTAATTATAACTACTTTTGAAGTACAATAATTAGGATTCCAACCATGTACCCACACATTCTTCATAGTCATATTAAATGTTGCCATAATTTGTATTTTCATCTTATGTAGTTTCAGGTCCAATGAAATCTTTTGCTCTAAAGACATTGACATATTTTGCCTTGTATGCTTCAATGTCTTTGATCCTTCTTGGAGGTAATGTGAGAAATACATACCAACTGGTATCAAGTGGATCATTTACATAAAATATTTGTCTGGCTTGTGATACTAGGATAAATAGATCATATTGTAGTCTATCCCAACCAAGTAATATGTTCATGTTGACTAGTTTGAAGCCCATTCAGTCCTTTCTACATCCATTACTCGTATCAAGAACATTTACCCAATCACATTTGAATAGGAGGTATCAAAATTGATAGTAATCCAAAATATTATTTCCGTAATAACACCATAATATTGATTGTTTGAAGCACTAGGTTTTATGTTTTTTGTAATTGCTCTACACCAAGTACTAGCATCGATACACATACTGATGTTTTGAGTTGTTATTTGGTTTTATTTGTCTTTGATATGATATATAACCATTGATTAAATAGCCTAAATATTTGGTTGTAAATTTTCTCGGACCACATACCAACCATTTTATTGTGTTTGAGTCATCATTTTGTTGCATTTTATCTCCATGAAATAAAAACAAATAATAATAGTTTAAAGATGATTGCAAAATATTACATGACATTTAGTGCATGACGATCAGTATAGACATCGAAGATCATATTCAAGAGAGCACACAATAACCTAATATCGTAGCCAAGTGATGAATTTCTTATTATGGATTTTTTACAACACCCCTTCATCTATCGTTGCACAAAGATTGAATTCCTTAATAAACTTTAGGTGCTTCCTAATTTGTCCCAAAGTTTATCAAGCTTAGTTGGATCTAATTAATATTTTGCCATATATAACAACAACAAAATAACATCTACTTACTCTACCCAAGGTTGAACTTCGTCCATGATAAAGAGAATGCATAGATGGGCTTGCTCGTAAGAAGTTTCATCTAAATTGAAGTCTTTTCCACTAGAAAAAAGTCTCCCATCGATTATAGTTTCTTCATCCTCATAACTCCATACCTCATTGCAACCATGGTGATCATCAATTGCTTTTGTACCTCTCATGTAGTCCACACAAAATGAAATAAATTCCTCAACAAGATAATGTTCAACAAGCATTCGGGCCTAGCTTAGTTTATATACCCCTTAAAAATATTCATAGTTCTATGAAAGGAAACAAAAATTTGGATTATATGAGACACTACAAAAAAAATTGTGGTTTATGAATCTAATGAATGCATACAAACCTCTCAAAATATTACATACATTGATATTGTATAGGTCCACATAGATGTACCTCCCACACTAAGTGAGCAGTGAGGTGCACCATGATATCACAGAAGGGGGGAATTACTTTTCAAGAAAAAATAATGTTTCAACGATCTCTATCGATAATTTCTCTATTTTTACAAGATCCACCACTTTAGCGCATATATCCTTATAGAACATGCACAACTAACAAATGGTTTGTCACACTGGATTATCAAGCAAATGTCGTATCACTATCGAAATAAGTTGTTGCATGGGAACATGGTAGTAATGTGATTTCATGTGCTAGATCTTAAGTTCATTCATAGAGATATGTTTTCTACTATTCAAACTATATCCATCCGATACTTTCATATGTATAGTGTATGACAAAACCTTTATTTCTCAATATTTGATAGATTGTAGGGTGCTAGTGGAATATATGTCATGTTTCTATCCATTACTAGCAACAATGTACTCCTAATACACATTTTTAAATCCTCATAGGATTTTTTTCCATCCTTTGAATTTTATCGATACCTAGCAATGTTTTGAATAGGATTTTGCAAATATTTTTCTCCACATGCATCACATCCAAGTTGTGATAAACTAGAATTTTTGTTCATAGATAGCAACATCAAACAAAAATTACTCAACATTGAAAGACATAACAATGGATACAGAAAGAAAGTTGTATGTCATACCTCTCAATATAGCAGATTGATGAATATGGATTTCTTCTTCTATCCTGCTATAGAAATAAACTTACTATCCTCATCTATGTTGTGTTTCTTTTTATTTGAGTTGCTCTTTCCCCAATTTGGTGGGATTCCCTATACTATTTTTAGTATTTCCATCCCATTTAAATGTTTGGGTGGTTTATCGAGATCTTATTCACCATTGAAATATGCCCTCTAATGATAAAATAAATGCTCTGGAGGAAGGAATCTCCTATGGCCCATGTAAGCCATATTTATACTATATTTAAGATATTTTTCATAGG
Organism: Wollemia nobilis; assembly: GCA_028583015.1. Classification (NCBI taxonomy): domain Eukaryota; kingdom Viridiplantae; phylum Streptophyta; class Pinopsida; order Araucariales; family Araucariaceae; genus Wollemia; species Wollemia nobilis. The sequence goes on from JAQPPZ010017244.1 coordinate 2,165,411, forward strand.
TGTTCTCCCCCCATGTTGGACATGTTGCCTTTCTCTTTGTCATACATCTTGATACATTTTATTAAGCAAGAAAGTCACGGATGGTCCAAATCATTATTTCTCTCATTTTGAACGTAGTATTAGAAAATGCATCACATGTTTATGATCATTTAGTCCATAATTCATGTAAGTTGTCAACCAAATATTGTAGATAAACATCAATATCATTGCCTGGTTGCTTGGGACCAGGCATTAACAAGATGAATATTTAATATTTTTTCTTCATACACATCTATGGTGGGAGGTTGTATGTGACCAACACAATGGGCCAGCAACTGTAAGTAATACTAAATCCAGCAAAAAGGTTGAACCCATAAGTTGCCATTGTAAGTTGTACACTACATGGATCTATGGCAAAATATTTTCACCTAAAATATATAGGTTTTCATCCTAAGAAGTCAATTGGATATTGCATATTGTCATCTTAAGTATTGTGCTAGGAATACCACCTCATATTCTTTGTAACCTTTGAAGAGCTATAGGAATAAATAAACTCACTTTAGCCACGTCTAACAATGTTGAAAGTCAAAACAAACACAACAAAGCTAATGATATAATAAAATCCCTTACCTATACATTCTCTTCAACCTTGGCATAATAGAGAAATACCTCAACACATTTATAGGAATATTAATGCATACCTTTTGTGAACAAGGGTTAACTTTGCATTGAGATGCACCACATGTTAGATAACCTTTCTTCTTTTTATGATATTTCTAATATAAAATACAATCATTGATGCATGCATGTATCATTATATAATATAATCCCAATGGCCTCATTATTTCCTTCACTACATATGTGGACTCTAAAATTATATTATCAATTGGGAGTATATATTTCAAAAACTCCAGTAAGTTACCAAATATTTTGTCCAACCGACCATGTTTTTATTTGAGATTATACAATTTAGTGATCACTAATAGCTTTGTGTGCTTTTTATAGCCTAGATATAATGGTCGTTTATCATCTTAGAGCAATATATGATATTCATCAATAGGAACTGCTCCATAATATAATTGAAAATCAACATCATTATCTAGCAATTCTTGTCCACTCTTTGGACAATTGACATTGAACAATTCATATGCATCATTGATAATTTTAATGATGTCATCTTGCACATATTTAGTAATTGGACCTTCATCAATGGAAGATCTGGAGGACGATGCATGTTTGTCAAAATTAGAGGGTTCTTCTTCGTGCAAGACAAACTTGATATATGTCTTATCAATTCCTTGACAAACCAAGTGCTCATGAACCTTTGAAAAACCAAGAGTTTCCATATTTGAGCACTTTCGACATAGATATATAGTTCTTCAGGGTCCATTGAATTCATTCTTGTAAAATTCAAGAATTGGTAAACCCCATGATAATAGTCCTCACTATTTCTATAAAAAAAAAAAAACCCAAAAATAAGAAAGTATAGTTATACAAGTAGATCATATCAAAAGCACAACTTTTTTTCATTAATAGAGATAACATAGTTGACATACCTAGATAATCCTAGCCAAGATTTGTCCAAGATACTTGATGGAAAAAATATTGATCCAATTGACCTAACTAGAGTTGGTGCTCATAGTCTTGAGGATGATCCAACTATTAAAAGTAAAGATAATAATCATGTTGCCCAAGCACAACCTGCACAAGGTAAGTAGAGTTTTGTGTGCAGCTTATTACTAAACAATATACTCCAAGGAAAGCTTTCCATATTTACTAAATCCGATGATATAATAGAAATATTTAATATGATTTAAAGGAGTAAGATTCAAATAATTTTGCAGTCACTTTGTGCATGGGATCCAAACAAGAGGCCAACCACAACTAAAGCACTTAAGTATCCAGTGAGTCTTAAAACACATATAACTATAAGATTAAATAAAATAATGGTATAATTGTGTTGAAGGTGGTGTACATGTTACTTTTCTAATACTAAATAGCAAATGCAAGAAAATGATATATTACTTAAAGAAATATTATTTATAGCTTATTATATTTTTTTTGGTAATATTAAGAAAGAGGGTTTTAAAAGGAAATCCACAACCTTATATAGCAACTCCCAAAGGGAGATAAAATCATACACAACCTAACAAACTATCTCCAAAAGGAGACTAATAACCATCCATCCCAAAGGGGATAAACAACCAACAACACTGGTGAATAAAATATAGCAATCACATTCAAGGTATCGAAAAAACTAAGAGGAGGCAGAGAAAACAAAAATAAATTGAAAACCCGCATAGACCTCTAAATATTGAAAAGGCAAAAGACAATTTAAATTTAAAAATTTAAAAAGCCCACCCGTCCCACCAAGGAATAGGTGGACCCCAACAATAAAAACTTTGAGGACACTATCCAATCATCTAATGGGCCTCACCCACCCAAGTACCAATGAAACTTAAAGCAATTAAAATCGTAGGCGGATATAAAATTAAATCCTGCACAAAATGTTTTAAAATTAAAACCACTCTGGCTCCAAAACCACCCATCAAACCAACCCAAAAATGAAACTGGTCCCTACAGCACCATCGAGAATAGCAAAGAGTGTTGGAAGTTACATTAGGTAAAAAATGTTTTTACCACAGTGAAAGGGTGGACTTACCTTTTACCTCATGGACGGCGGAGTTTGGACGGCATGGGCGGCAGAGAGAACTCAAATTCAATTTCCTTTTCTTCTTTCCTCCCTATTTTCCTTCTCCCTATTCTCTTTCCCCTAAGTTAGGCTTATGGTTAATTAGCTCCTATTTAAACTTTGTAACCTGATTATCATTGTTAATGGTTAATGCTCATTTGATTTTTATTATTTTGACTCTTTGGTTTCTAACCCTAAGCTCCTGATCTCAATATCTGGTATCAGAGCAGGTTGGAAGCGAAGCTGGTGGGCGTTGCCGAGGTAGGCACGGATCTCAAGGAGGAGGTTAGCCCATAGCACGTGAACCGAGGTAGGCACGAATCTTGAGGAGGTCAACCTAGCCCGTAGCATGCAAATTGAGGTGACCCTAGAGGCACAAAGATCGAGGAGTAGACAGAATCAGAGACGTGGACACGTGGCATGACCAGATCAGACACTAACATGTGGCATGACCAGACAAGAGCAGACCAGACTAACACGTGGCACGAGAAGGCATGAATTGCGTTGGGAGGTAAAAGGCAGTCCCGATTTCCCATAGGCAATCGAGAATCTATCGACGACGTTAGGCTTTTAAAGCCTACAAAAACATCTGCATAGCGAATGTGGGACTAAAGTCCTGGTTTTATAATCCTGTAGCTAGAACCGACAGGAAATAAAAGGAAGGACTCTTCCTTCCTTTCCCATCAGATATGCTAGCCCGACTGGCTATTCGGGCCAGAGTTAAGTTGAGGCGCGGGAGGTCGCAGGGTCGAACCCTACGCGCACCTAACAAAGTTTTTTTTGCTTATAAAATATAATATATATTTTTTATTTTCTTTTAATCATTTTTAATTTTATAAATTTATATTATATAGATAAATCTTTAAAAAAAAAATTAAATTTTTATCTATAAAAATATATAGTTTATAAAAATTTTGATTAAAACTAAAAAAAAAAAATTATATATATTAAAAAAATTTAAAAGAAAATCTCTAGCATTCTCTTTCAAATTTGATTCTTAGAACTAGAGAAAAATTATTTCCTAAGAGGAAATAGATGTAAAAGTTTTTACGCTTTGACAGGTAAAAACTTAGAAAAATTTCCTAAGAGGAAATTGTTGTAAAAAAGAAATTTCAGGGAAATTTTCTTTAAAATATCTAGATGATCAGATTTGGTGGGTGTTATCATGCTCTATGTAGTTTGTTACTAAGAACAAATGCAGAAAATTTTGATGAGCATGTAAGAACGCTTGGACTTAACACTGTATTTTCACAATTACAAAATGCAGTAATTGCAAATCAGCGAAATCCTGAACTAGGCTACGAAGCAGATTCGGAAGATAATTCTTTTGGAAGCAGATTTGAACAATCTGAGTCAATACCAATTGCTCCAATAGAATCGAAATATACTCATTATAGTAATTCCATTGAAATTATTGAACCAGATTCACCAGAAATCATCTTCATCAGTGACGACGAGGAAGAAGTTGCAGACAATTTTGTGCACCAGGAGATAGTAGAGTCTCATCAAGTAGAATAAAGCCCTTTGTGAAAAGTTAAAATCAAGCAAGGCTTGATCTTTGTAATTTTCTTTATTTTCTTGTAATTGCACAATAATAGTAGTTTTTTTGTTATTGTTTGTAATGGCATCAAACTACAATACACCCATCCCTGAATTTGATGGGGATGATTATGAGTACTGGTCCATCAAGATGAGGACACTTCTCATTGGAAAATGCTTATGGGATATTATCAAAGATGGCTACACAGCTCTAAAGGATTGGACTACTTTGAATGCAGCAGACAAGAAAACCCTAAAGGAAGCCCAGAAAAATAATTCTTCTGCCCTATCCCTAATTCAAGCGGCATTAGTTAAAAGTATCTTTCCTAGGATTGCATCAAGCACAACTGCTAAAGATGCATGGAAGGCCTTACAAGAAGGTTTTCAAGGAAATTATAAAGTGAAGCAGGTCAGGCTTCAAACACTAAAAAGAGATTTTGAAAATCTTAGAATGAGAGACAATGAAAGAGTCAGAGATTACTGTGTAAGAGTTAAAGCAGTAATCGATATGATGCAAACCTTGGGTGATGACACAAAACCTAAAATAGTGGTGAAGAAAGTGTTGAGAACACTTCTTCCTAAGTGGAATCACATAGCAATCATAATCGAAGAATCAAGAGACCTTTCTACTCTCATGTTTGATAAATTAATAGGTTCATTAAATTATCATGAGGAGAGGTTATAGGGGGCACCTTCCCCAAGCTATGGAGGTGAAGACAATGCCTTCACTTCAAACGAAGCCGCAGGGCAAGGACAAGGAAGAGGAAGAGGTAGAGGACGACAATAGAGAGATAGAGGCCGAGACAACTCAAGAGGAGCAAACTCCTACAAAGGAGGAAATCAAAATAGAGGACAAAATCAGAATAGAGGAGGTAACCAAAATCAAAGTGGCAATCCAGGCCGAAATGGAAATCAAGGACGAGGAAGCAACAAGTCCAAAATAGCATGTTTCAATTACGGTAAACCAGGACACTTCGCTCGTGACTGCTGGTCGAAAACTTCACAAGGACAAAGCAGTCAATACGGTTCCTTCTATGGAGAAGAAGAAGACCCCTCAAATCTTTTTCTTTCATATGGACAATCAGATCACAATCTAGATGATACATGGATTCTAGATACTGGTTGTTCCAATCATATGAGTGGCAAAGAAGAACTCTTTGCTACCTTAGATTCAAATTATAAATCCCATATTAAGTTAGGGGATAATAAGACATTGCAAGTAGAAGGCATTGGAACCATGGAGGTTCGAACAAAAGAAGGCCTTAAAAAAGTGAATGACATTTATTTTACCCCCAAGCTCCAACACAATCTCCTCAGTGTTGGGAAAATGATGGAGAGGAATTACAAACTTGTTTTTGATGAAGGTAGATGTACCATACTTGATAAAAACAATTGCAATAGAGTCATTACACAAGTACCTATGACAAAAAATAGGTTATTCCCTCTGAAATTTAGTGAGCCAGGGGGAGCACAACTTGCGAATGTAGCTATTTCAAATCCAAGTGTACTATGGCACTTGAGATATGGTCACCTTAATTTCGCTAGCTTGAAAATTTTAACTTCACAAGCTATGGTGACAGGACTACCAAAGATTTCAGATCACAAGAAAGTATGCGAAGGTTGTGCTTTACGAAAGCACTCCAGATCAAAGTTTCCTAAAAGACAAGCCTGGAGAGCCAGTTATCCTCTTCAGCTAGTGCACTCGGACATCTGTGGTCCTATGCAAACAAAAAGTCCAGGAAACAATTCATATTTTCTAACTTTTATTGATGATTATTCTAGAATGTGCTGGATTTATTTTATGAAACATAAAGATGAAGCATTTGATTGCTTCATAGATTTCAAAAATAATGTAGAAAAGCAGAGTGAATATCATGTAAAATGTCTAAGGACATATAGAGGAGGTGAGTACTCCTCAAATGAATTCTTGCAATACTGTAGAGAGAATGGGATTAAAATGTAGTTCACTATTGCCTATACTCCTCAACAGAACGATGTGGCAGAGCGAAAGAACCGCACCCTTGTAGAGATGGCAAGAACTATGCTACAAACAAAGCATCTAACACACACATATTGGGCAGATGTTGTTAGAACCAGTGCATACATAATAAATAGAAGTCCAACTTCTAGTTTAGATGGTATCACTCCTTATGAAGGATGGTACGGCAAGAAGCCAAATGTAAAGCATTTCAAGATATTTGGTTGTTTAGCCTATGCACATATTCCAGAAGAGAAAAGAAAGAAGCTTGATCCCAAGAGTCAAGCATGTATATTTGTAGGGTACTATGAATCCACAAAAGGATACAGACTCTACAATCCAAAGACCCATAAAGTAATTATTTCAAGAGATGTAATTTTTGATGAAGGGGGAGAATGGGGTCATCAAAAATTTGCTAATGTAGAATCTGATTCAGCCAGTTCTTCACAAGTAAAAATTAAGAATAGCAGTGGTACCCCATCACAGAGTCCTCAAAATAAATCTTCTTCGAGTACATCGAGTGGTACACCAAGTCCTAGAAGAAGTCCTTTGAAGGCACCACCAAACTCTCCAAGAAGATTTCAGAGATCTGTAAGTGCTCCAAGTCCTATGGATATTGATCCATATTCTCAAAGGAAAGAGACTAATAAAGGAAAAAGAACACTACAGAATCATCCATCTTCTCAAATGTTGGATAGGAATTTCCAACGAAGATACACTAGAAGTCAAGCTAGTGAGATGGATGACATATTATCCAGACTTGAAAATACTCACATGTCTGGAGATGATGAATCTCACGAACCAAGAGGAGATGTAGTCAATTATGCTTTATTGGCTACTGCACAACTAGAACCATCTAGCTATTTAAAAGCATGTATAGAAAGTATATGGCAAGATGCCATGAAAGAGGAAATATCCTCTATTAACAAAAATGATACTTGGGAGCTTGTGAAGCTACCCAAAGGTAAAAAATGTGTTGGTTGTAAATGGGTCTATAATACCAAATTCAATGCTAATGGAAGCATTGAAATACATAAGGCAAGACTAGTTGCAAAAGGTTTTACTCAGAAATATGGAATAGACTATGAGGAAACCTTTGCTCCTGTAACAAGACAAGAGACAATTAGAACAATTCTTTCTTTAGCTACTCACAAAGGTTGGGCAATACAACACATGGATGTGAAAAGTGCATTCTTAAATGGATACTTAACAGAAGAGGTGTATGTTCAGCAACCTCAAGGTTTCCAAGAACAAGGAAAAGAAAACCTTGTTTATAAATTGAAAAAGACACTTTATGGCCTCAAGCAAGCACCAAGATCTTGGTACTCACGCATTTATGGCTATTTTAATGAGCTTGGATTCACTAAAATCAAGAGTGAACCAACTCTGTACTATCTCAAGAATGGAACAGACATCCTCATAGTTTGTTTATATGTGGATGATCTTATATTTATGGGTACTAATAATAAAATGAACATGGAATTCAAAAACTCCATGATGAATCAGTTTGAGATGAAAGATCTCGGATTAATGAGATACTTCCTAGGCATGGAAGTACATCAATCAGAGAAAGGGATCTTCATATGTCAACATAAGTATGCAAGTGACATGATCAATAAGTTTGCTATGCAATAGTGTAAATCAGTTACAACACCAACAGGACATGGAATCCAGCTGAGCAAAGATGATGGATCACCAAATGTTGACATGACCACTTTCAGGAGTATGGTTGGGAGTCTGATGTTTCTTACCAACACAAGACCTGATATTCAGTACACTGTTTCTCTTGTTTCAAGGTTTATGGCTAGCCCATCTGAGTTGCATCTTCAAGCAACCAAAAGAATTCTATGTTATGTAAAAGTTACATTGGATTTTGGAATCCATTACCACAAGAGTAACTCTGTGAAGTTACATGGTTTTAGTGACAGTGATTGGGGCAGCAATATAGATGATAGGAAATCTACATGAGGGAACTATTTTAGTCTAGGTTCAGGACTAATAACTTGGAGTTCCAAGAAATAATCTATTGTAGCATTATCATCTATTGAAGCTGAGTATATAGCCATTACACATGCTAGTACTCAAGTCCTCTGGTTGAGGAAAATCCTTGAAGAGATTGGCTAAAAATAAAGTGGTCCAACAACTCTGAATTGTGATAATATTAGTGCCATTCAGTTGGCATATAATTCAGTTGAGCTTAAATACTGTAGCATTTTGGACAAGATATCTTCACCAAAGGCATAGCTATAGCTCAATTTATAAAGATGAGAGACTGTATAGTCAATCCTCTCAACTTTAAGGGGGAGAATGTTGGAAGTTACATTAGGTAAAAAATGTTTTTACCACAGTGAAAGGGTGGACTTACCCTTTATCTCATGGACAGCAGAGTTTGGACGGCATGGGTGGTAGAGAGAGAACTCAAATTCAATTTCCTTTTCTTCTTTCCTCCCTATTTTCCTTCTCCCTATTCTCTTTCCCCTAAGTTAGGCATATGGTTAATTAGCTCCTATTTAAACTTTGTAACCTAATTAATATTGTTAATGGTTAATGCTAATTTGATTTTTATTATTTTGACTCTTTGGTTTCTAACCCTAAGCTCCTAATCTCAATAAAGAGCAATGCACTAGGACCATGAATCACTGCCCCCCACAACTCAAAATCCCTTGGGAGAAAGAGAGATTTTAAACACATCCAAAATGAGTTGTCTATTGTGACACCTCAAACTCATCCTTTTGGAAAAACTCAAAGCAGGAAGACCACCACAAGAAGAAATATAAATACACTCGCCCTTTTTTGGCCTACCCATTTTTCTTTTGATTCCTATGGAAATATAGGACTTCCAAAGGCTTTCTAAAATAGGGCCTGGGGATCCCTTCTCCACCCTTGGTGAATAAAAGGAATGATCAACCACCAACCCAAACTTACACTTTGGGGAGGAAGAAACAACCATCGATCCTACACTGCAATAAATTGGGGAAGAAGCAAGAAAAAAATCCTTACCCACCTAAAAGCTCTTCTTCGAGAAATCCAAAGGAAAATACCCCAACATGGGAGAAGACCTTGGGCTCTTCCTTGACACAATAGGGGAAATAGCATACTCTTTCATTGCCACCGGAGAATATAGAGACTCCACAAGCTGAGCCACTTGAACATCCTCTTCCCTCACCAAATCCAAACATTCAAAGGAATTAGAAAGAGGTAAATCAACATTTTAACCCAACGGATCAGCTTGGAGGACCACCTCCAAATTACAGGATGAAGGATTCAGAGAACCCTTCTTAGATAGGATCGGCTCCTTACTAGCGAAATCAAAAGCCCCGATATCACTCTTCAAATGAGAAGGAGAAAAGGTAATTTCTTTACCTTTTTAAGGCCCCTAAGAATTTTTAATCCACACCTTCTACTTCTTGAATGGGGTCTTCGTGGGATCCATATTGGCCCCATATTTTGGGTCCAAAGGAATAGGTTGGCTAGCTAAATTCTTCTGGGGATAAAAAATCTTATGATGGCCCCCAAGTCCACAAGACTTACAAGCCTCTGGCTTATTCTCATAGACCATAGTATGAACCCACGTCCCTATATGATAAACAAGCTCCACAGAGCTTGGAAGGTTCTTCTCAATGTCCACCATGATACACATTCTAACATATTACCTCTGAGCAGCAGATAAAGAAACTTTATCGAAGGACACAAAGTCATCGATTGAACACACCATAGCCCTAAAGACACTCTCATGCCATAATAATGTAGGGAACTCAGGAAGATGAATCCAAATCAGGACCAAATTGACCCTCTGTAGCACTGGGTTAAAATCAAGGCCCCACTTCCTAAGAAAGAGACCATGGTTCCCATAAAACCAAGGACCACCTTCCAAAATTTTGCAAGAGTCCTCCTCACAAGAGAGCCTAATCAAAAAAAAATTGAGGAATTATCATAAATAATATTTTTTTGTAGTTGATATATTACTTGTATAAATTGTATGTATTACTTGTATATCCAAAGAGGATTACCAAACATGCATAAGCCTCAAAAAAATAAATTTTTACCTTATTATTAAAAAGTTATTTCAAAAAATGGTGTATATCCAACCTTGAACATATTCAAATATCAAATGTCTATATAGAAGCTGGTAGGCTACCTCCTATTAAGATTCTAGCCCTTCCAATATTTAAGAATTATACCCCTAGAATTATAATTCTTGTTTTATATATTAAGAACTTGACAAAATATATAATTGTGGATCACTTACACTTTGTATTTGGGTCCCTTTTTGAAAGCGTAGAGGAAGCCAAATATGGTATAAATTTAATGTAGGAGGGCTATATGAGAGGCCAAGCATTTGTAACTTTCCCATCTACAAAACTTGTAGACCATGCATTAAAAATGGTATGTCAGTATGTGTTAAAAGTAAATCCAATGATAATCCAATTTGGGAGAAATCCTTTAGCTAGCAAAATGAATTGAGTAGTGGGAAATCTGAGAATAGCACAAGCACTGCAAGAGCTTGCTGATCTAAAAAAAAAACTTCAACCAATAGATGGTGAATGGAGATATATGCTCATAGCACTTGATTCATATTGGTTGAGGATGAGGTATACAATGCAACTATGTTATTACAATTCTATCTGTCAATCTTCTAAAAGTATAATTTTTTAAGCAAGTAATAATTTTAGAGGTCTTTTGAAGGTCAAATATGCTAAACAAGCCCTATACAAAAATATCTTTAAGTGTCACACATCACTATTATAAATGTTTAATGTAGATCTATAGATAATATGAAGACAATAGTATGACTGATAAATGTCAACTATTATTTCTATGAATTTTCCCTTTATGGATACGATGAATATTTTTTCTTTTAACTTACCACAAAATCCTTACTTCTAAGGTAGATTTAGAAACCTAAATAATTCTAGCACTTATCTTGATCTTATTCACTTGTGCTAAGGTTAACCTTTTAGCATGAGATTATAATATAAAAGAACTATGACTTCTTTCTCAAAAATTAAAGTTTGTGATGTTTTAAAGGTCCTAGTTAAAGAATAATTTTTGATAACATAACCAACTATAAAATGATTCATGCATGGCCTCTGTAAATAGTAGAAAACAAATAAAATTAATTTCCAAGTAATGTGGTCTTTACATTATAATGATACAAGAAGAGAGGTCATATATAATGGACAACTTAAATAATATACCACTACTAACAACAAAGCATATTGTATTGCTCTTGTATAGAGATTAGAAGTAATAAAATATATTTTTATTATTTGAATTTGTGTATATAACACTCTTCTTATTTATCGTTAAACAAATAGAACATAGAAAATTGATGCTTACCATCTGAAACAATGGATAAAATAGCAAAATAACTTTCTAATTACTTAGTCATGTGTCATTGACCACAATAGACCAGGAGACTATAATACCAAATATATAATGATATGTCGGTATTTCTTGTATGGATATAGTAATTAGGTGATTTATGTTTACACTTAAAGCATAAAGAAGAATGTGTATTTTTTTACCCTACAATAATAAAAAAGAATTTTAGTTTTTTCTATAAAGAAACAAGATTTCATATTGCAATGTCATGAACAAGATGAAATAAAACTTAAAAATAGTGAATTAATTGTCCATATTATTGATGTCCTCAAGTTTTGAAAATATGTCTTTGTTATACATGTCTTCTTAATGGTATAATTATAAGCTAAAAGAATTATTATCTCTAAAATTTCTTAAGGTTATCTTATCCCATTTGATAAAATTTTAAAGGCTCTTTACCATGTCATAGCCTTAAACCCCTTAATAATTTGAATAGAAATCTAAATAATTTGGTGGTAAAATTTTAACATTCTTAGTTTGCTAATATTTTGAAATGACTTCATTGCTCAGTTGACAATATACGATTTTTCATTTACTAAATTTATCAAGAATGTGCCGACAGCTGCTCAAGAAGCATAACTAGATATCTTATAGGGAAGAGTTCATTGAAACTTCATTAGTGCTAGATGATTGTACCTTTGTGGGTATGTCCTAATGACAATGCCTATGTTGTATGGAAATGGATACGATATCTGATACTGGTATGAAATTGAATATGGATATGATAAATTTTATAGATTTAATATGGATACGATTGGATACAACATTAGAAAAATCATTCGCTGGACTGAACGCTTGTCCCTTTCCTGGTGCTTTCAGCGGCGTAAAAGGTTTAAAATGATTGTGGCATGGTGGTTATAGGGGTAGACTGTGTGAAGATCTGTGTGGCAACTTCTAGGGGGGACAGCGCAGAATACTGTGGCGGCCATAAAAGTTGGATAGCCTACCCAGATTCGTGGTGGCTACCAATTCCACCATGTAAATTCAAAAAAAAAAAAACATTAGAAAAAGCATATATGTTTAATATATGAAAAGAAAAAAATATATGACACAAAAATGTTTACATACGTATATTTTTTTAATAGAATATTTTCATTAACTAGGTAGCCTTAAAAAATTCACCAGGCACCATCATATACATGAGCCCCATCTAGGGTAAAGAATGCTCTGAAAAAATAAATGATAAATCAAATCTGTGGATATAATTTTATTTTTAGGAGATGAAAATGGTCTTGTTGGAAAGTAATTATGCAAGGCATATTGATCCATGGACTACCAGACGATAGCTATATGTAAGGGTGTGCAAAATATCTTGTAATTGTTCTAAATCCATATAAATCATAGACCTAGAACTTAAACTAACAAAATAAATTTTGTAGACAATTGAGATATAAGTGTTATATTGGTAGGCCTAGAAATTAAACTAACAAGTTGTTTCCCCTTCATTCCAACTCATAAAAACTGATAATAAATCTTTTAAACATCCTAAAAAAATATTACAATGTACAAAATTATACAAAGTCTTATAGTTTGTTTTTTAAGACTCCCTAAAATTCTATACTTAAATAAATATTATTTACAGCTTATTTTCATAAATAAGATTTCTTTTTTGTAGTTAATATATGACTTGTGTAAATTGTAAATATTACATGTATATCCAAAGAGGATTTCCAAACATGCATAAGCCTCAAAAAAATTAATTGGTACCTTATTATTAAAAAGTTATTTCAAAAAAATGGTGTATACCCAACCTTGATTATATTCAAATAACAAGTATCGATATAGAAGTTGGCAAGCTACCTCCTACTAAAATTCTAGTCCTTCCAATATTTAAGAATTATATTCCTAGAATTTCAACTCCTATTTTATATATTAATAACTTGGTAAAAGATGTAATTATGGATGACTTACACTTTGTATTTGGGTCCCTTTTTGAAAGCGTGGAGGAAGCCAAATCTAGACTTGGCATAAAGTTAATGCAGGAGGACCAAATGAGAGACCAAGAATTTGTAACTTTTCCATATTCAGAATTTATAGACCATGAATTGAAAATGACACATCAGTATATTTTAAAAGGAAAGCCAATGATAATCTATTTTGTTAGAAATCCTTCAACTAGTAAAGTGATATGATAAGTGGAAAATATAAGGATAGCACAGACACTCCAAGAGCTTGTTGATATGAAAAAACAACTTCAAATAATAGATGGTGAATGGAGATATTTTCTCATAGCACTTGAGTCATATTGGTTGAGTATTAGGTATACAATGCAACTATGTTATTACAATTGTATCTATCAATCTAATAGAAGTGCAATTTATGTAAGAAAACAATAATTTCAGAGGCCTTCTGAAGGTTAAATATGCTATAGAGGTCCTATACAAAAATATTGATATTTTGAGTGTCACACATCATTATCACAAATGTGTATTATAGATCTATAGAGCATATGGAGACAATAGTATGACTGATAAATGTCAACTATTATTTCTATAATTTTTTCTCTATAAATACCTATGAATATTTTCTCTTTTTTACTTTCCACAAAATCCTTGCTTCTAAGGTAGATTTAAAAACCTAAATAATTTTAGAACTTATATTGATCTTATTCACTTGTGTTGAAGTTAACCTTTTAGCATGAGATTATAATATAAAAGAACTATGGCTTCTTTCTTAAAAACTAAACTTTATGATTTTTTAAAGGTCCTAGTTAAAAAATAATATTTGATAACATAACCAACTATAAAAAGATTCATGCATGGTCTTTGTAAATTGTAGCAAGCAAAGAAAATTGATTTCCAACTACTGTGGTCTTTGCCTTATAATGCTACAAGAAGAGAGGTCATATACAATGGATATCTTAAATAATATATCGCTAACAATAACACGCATACTATATTGCTCTTGTGTAGGGATTGGAAGAAGTAAAATATATTGTAATTGTTTGAATTTGTACACCCTTCTTATTTATTCTCAAACAAATAAAACATCGAAAACTAGTGCTTACCATATGAAACAATGAATAAAATAGCAAAATAACTTGCTAATTACTTGGTCTTGTGTCATTGACCATAGTAGAGCAGGATACTATAATATCAAATCTATAATGATATGAGGGGATTTCTTTTATGGAGATAGTAAATAGATCATTTATGTTTACATTTAAACCACAAAGAAGAATGTGTGTTTTTTGAACTTACAATAATAAATTTATTTTTGAGTTTATTTTTTAAAGAAATAATATTTAATATCGTAATGTCATGAACAAGATAAAATCAAACTTAAAAATGGTTATTTAACTTCAATCTAAAGGCCCTCATACGTAAACACAATATTAGGGTTTAAATTTTAATCTAGGGTTTAAATTTTACAAATCTCATGCATAAACAAAACATTGCAAACTAAAAAATTCCAAACTCTAATCACAAAAATACCTAAAATAATACAAAATTCATTAAACCTAACTAACCTTATCTTCATCTTTATACCCCATTCTATACCTTCAGCTTCAGCCCTCATCTCTCACCATTTTCGATAAATTAGCAGAAGTTTTAGAGATATTTAAAGGCAAGTGCCAACTAAAAAATGAACAACATGAATCAAAGGTTGGGATCCCTAGAATTTTTAGAGAAATTTTAAGGCAAAACCTAACCAAAAAATAAATAGCACAAATCGAAGCTCAAGAGCCCTAGGTTGTGCATGCAGTGTGGAGTTTGCAGTAGCTAAGGTACAATGTGGATGTTATAGTAGCTAAGGTATGGTGTGGAGGTTACAATAGTTAAGGTACAGTGTGGAGATTACAATAGCTAAGGTACAATTGTTATAGTATCTAAGGGGTGACGGTTGTAATATCTAAGGCATGGCATAGAGGTTAGAGTAGCTAAGACACGACGTGGAGGTTGTAGTAGCTAAGTCATGATGGACTGGTTGCATTAGCTAAGGCACAACAAACTATCTATTCATAAATATTTTAATAAATAATGATGTCATTACATGAGGATTTAATCCCATGTTTTAAAAAACCTAAACCATATCTAATAAGGTAGTATATAACCATCATCTTAAGAAGAATATGATAGTTAATTACCACCCTCATAAGGGCATCCAAAAAATTTAGGGTCCCCTAAGATGGTAGTTATAAACCACCCTCTTATCCCTAAGACAGTGGTTATAAAATGCCCTTTTATATCATCCTAATATGGCAGTTATAAACCACTCTCTTATCCCTAAGAAGGCAATTATAAATTGCCCTCTTAGATCACCCTAAGATGACCGTTTATAACTTTCATATTAGTCTAACCCCTAAGACAACAATTTATAACCAACATATTAGTCCTATGAGGGTGGTTTATAACTGCCCTCTTAGGATCTATTAGGGAATTTTTCTACCGATGTAAAAAATCACCCTAATTAGTCGTCATTAAAGTCTTTTTTTTGGTGTAATGACTCCTTTTTATATACTCTTTGGTATGATAAAATCCAATACATGGGTTTCCAATGATTTAAAGAAGTGACTACTAGGATACATGGCCAAGATGGTATATGAGGGGTAAGATAATATACCTACGTATGAATCCCAATAATATAATGTAATATACTTCTTACTAGGTGTAAATATGTGTGAGTCCCTATGTAGGTAGTTGGCATCCCGAGCTTGTTATATACCCAATGTAACCTAGTAGCTCATATAGTGGTTACTCAAAGGATCATGAAAACCCTTATTAGGACTAGAAATATGTTATGTTCGTATTATCAAATATTTAATGTGTTTTAATCTAAAAAAACAAGATTATATGGTCTTGATTAAAGCTTTGTAAATTTTAGCTTTATTAAGACCGAGCTTGGACAAATATGATATTGGGAACCATGGTGGCATTCACATTGGATTCACCAAAATGTGGAAAGGAGAATGGAAAATATTCCATGAAGGACGTTTTTGTGATGATTTTATGCTCTTCTCTATGTTGCTTTGAGAGTAGGAGTAGTTTGTGTATACTTTGTGTTTAATTTTATAGTTAAATAAAACCTAAATTTTTTTAAGATAATTCTTTGTCCACATAACCCTAATGTAGCCCTTATGCACATACAAATACAATAAATAAGACCTAAAGCTAAAATTTTCTTTGGAGGACGAATAACAATTTTCTTTTAAGATACAATGGTATAAGAAGATGCAATAAATAGAGCCTAAGATATAGCTATATGCAGTGTTAATTAAATTTTAAAGCTTAACCATTAAGTTAGTCCCCTATATGATTAAGACTAAACTATTTTTTATTTTCTTGTTTTTTATTTTACAAATAAATAAAAGCAATACCTAGTTTAAAGATACAACAAACAAAATTTTACTCCTAAATACTTTAATAACAAATATTGAGTGTAGAAGAACCTAGTTTTTCCATAGACGCAAAAGTGTCACTAGTTCACAAAAGTGCCACTAATGCTATCACATGTTAATGTCATTATTTATTAACCTATAAAATAGAGAAAGAAGAACAAATTTAATTATAGAGAGGGTTATTTGAGCTAACAAAGGATATTAGACTTCCTTGGATAGAAATCAAGTCCCTATTTAGATAGAAAAAATGATAAAAATGATAGAATGTAAGAAATAAATTTCAAGTGGCATAATCACCATTGGGTCGTGATAGTACCATACATACTTTCACTCAATACTAGCTCTTTTTTCTATGTAAACCAAAGAGTGATAACAATAATAACTTTTAATTTGATGATGCTTTCACTTCTCACTTCTAAGGAAAAAACAAGTTAAATGTAATATAAGCCAATATCATGATTACTATGATGGAGTGCTCTAATTTTGGAGTATAGATACCCTATAAAATAACTAAAAATATGGATTCACTTGCTTAATATGATGATTAAATACCAAAAATAAATTGGTAACTAGATGTTAGTGCAAGATGCAAGATTAGTTCTAAGTGTAATAAGATAAAAGTCTAAAACTACAAGGATAGATAAGAGCCAAAAGCAAATAAGGGAAAGATCACAAGCCAATATGTAAGGTTATTTTCCTCTTATTAGAAGCTTATTGAAAGCTTACTAGCTTGCTTGTTGATGGAACTTGAATTCATGAACTTCTAGGTTTGGATGCTTGACGCTTAATGATTGTTTAAAACTTCTAGAATTCATCATTTAAAGAAATATTGGAGACTTGATTGGATAATTGCTTGGATGCCTATATGCTTACAAGAACAAGAGCTAAAGTGCTTGCAAGGATGGCCATCATAAGATTGTGGTAAGATTTTAGCATAATATTACCTTGCACAATGAATGATTCCTATTGTTATAAATATATTTTAGCAAACTTTTTTTGCTTTCAAAATACCATGGATTAAGCTCTCCCTAATGTTGACTTTATAGGAAGTCATGGCTCCTTGGAGGAAGAAATACATTGAAGATGACATGATTGAAAAAGGTATGAATTTGAAAAGGGATCAACAAGTGATTAATGAAAGAATACAAGAATGATAATTATTGGACTTTAAATTCCTTGTAGGAGTTGTGTATTAGATTTTATATATTTTTTTCATTAATGGTAGACAACTTGAAAGAGACAAGAAGTCATTTTTCTTGATTTTGGTGCATAACAAGCAAAAGTATCTATAGATAATAACATTGATGGCACTTTTGCTCATGACCATTGGAGGTAAAAAATGGACAAGCAAAGAAAAAAATGAAAAGTTTTGCAAAACCACAAGTTGTGATACCACTATAAATGTTATACTTGTGTCCTAACTTTATCACTTTTGAAGTGATAAATATCCCAAAATTTGACACAAGGAAAGTTGATTCAATTTGACCAATTGATGAAGGAATTGACAAGCTTTAAGATTAACCATGTAAGATTAACCATGCATGCAAACTTAGGTGTTTTAAAATAGTTGTTAATTATAATATGAACTTTGAATTCAAACTTATATTCAATAAAAAAGATATCTAATTTAAACGATATACAATACCCCTTTAAATTTTATGTGAATTTAAAATTTATGTAATAAAATCCACTCATGTAGAGGAGTTGGAGAGCAAGTGGGTAGTTAAAACTCTCCAGTTATCGAGAGGCCCAGGTTCAAATCTCTCCCCTCACATGTTGCGGATATGTTGTATATAAAAGGTTCCTCATCAAAAAAAAAAATTATGTAATAATTAATAACAATCTAATATTTTAAGTTTTGTCACATTATAAATAATGATCTTAATATTAAATTATTAATATAATATATTGAACATATTAACATATTTTATTTATTACATCATTTCTATCATATTAATCAAATTATTAGTTTACTATAAATGTTGGTGCATTCATTATTGTATTTTTCTATATTAATTCAGACTAAAAAAATATTTTAATACATTGCATTTAAAAATAAAATACAAAAATTAATAACACTTACAAATTTTATATAATTAAAAAATAATAAATTATAATTTAATTTTAAATCTAACATTAAACTTATCTTATTACATATTAAATATTTTTATTATATATTTTAATTTTTCCTAATTTATTTTTCTAGTAGACCAGCATTTTTGTTTAGTGAGGCCTACACAACTCGTTGCAATTAAGCACCCACCATTATACATTATACATAGGAGACCTTTATTTATTATTTTTTAATTAATTTAAACTATTTTGATAATTATCACATTTAAATTAAATAAAAATATAATTATTAAAATTTATCTCTAAAATAATAATATAAATTTAATCATCTAAATACGTAATATTTAACAATTTCAAATAATTATAATATTATTATTTGAAAAAACTAAAACTTATCTTTAAAATTAAATCTTTAATTTAAATTATAAAACATTTGAGGATTAAGAGAAAACTATTTATTGTTGAACCAACCCAACATAAAGGATACGTCATTGTAAATATGATATTATCTAAAATCAAGCTAACTGATTCCTTGAGAATCAGCTATTTTAACATGTCGACTTCTCATTGGATCCACATCATTTTCTGTCTGCCACTTTAGCTAAAGAGATAACCAAAGTAATCATCACTTTAACTAAAGAGATAACCAAACTAATTATTCTGCAGCCAACGTCATTCATTTGATTCTAAAAAAGCCTTTCCTGCCATTTCTCTCTTTGTCAAGTACGCCATTCATTTGACTCTAAAAAAGCCTTCCCTGTCATTTCTCTCTTTGTCAAGTTTATTTTATTTATTTTTATTTTTTTAACATGGTTAACTTTTAGCCTGCCGAAAAGATGCTCCTTCTAATAAAAGACTGCAACATTCGATGAATTATATACCACCAATAAGGACAGTGAAGTGTGAATATCTAAGTGGAAAAAACAATATACGCGATTCCAACGATGCAACTTCTTAACTAAACTACCACTACGATGTTCCACGCAGTTCCAACGATGTCTTAACTAAATTACCATTACAGACCTTTGTCGACAAAGATTAGATTTGTCCGCAAGAAATAGACGAGAAAAGCAGCCACAGTATCATGATACCCACGCTTTAATCGTAGCGTAGCGTGCCAAGGGATCTTTCGTTTCGTAACGGACACGCATTTTAAGAATCGTATTGTGTCCAAGTTTTGTATTGGAGGGCTCCGCTCTTCTTCAATAACTAAATAATTTAATATAGGGGTGTTGGAATATATTATTTGGTACATGTCAATGTATATTCATGGGTACATATATAGATTAGTCTTAGATTAGGATTTAATTTATGCAATGTAATTTACAAGTGTGCAATGATATTTTGAAATGTAAATGTGCATAGTTGTCCCTATGTACACATGTCAAAAGAGTAGAAATATGATGAGTCATAGGAAGAGTGAGGCCCAAGAAACCTCTATATAAAGAGTCACATTCCATTCTATATATATGGATGTATTGATATAAAAGATATATGGCAAAGGAGAAAGTTACCTATGTAAGCAATGGAAGGTGATGTAATATGATCTATTTTGATCTCATAATTCAATAAATATTTTTGAGCGTTTTTTGAGTATTTGGCATTAGCATTCTTTGAGTTATAATATAGTAGATTCTAAGTTTATATGCTTGATTGATTAGCATTATTATATCTTTCATATTGCAATTATATTATTGATCATGAGGTAATATTATTTGATTTTATACTCATCAAAAGCTAACAGTTTATGGGAATTTGGAAATTATTTGTAACTTTTAACCTTGTTACTTCTTGATTTCACATATATATATATATATATATACTCCTATCACATCAATTCAAATTTCATCGCAGTGCATAAATAATTTATGCATTTCTAATAAAAGGCACATTGCTCATTGAACTAAAATCAAGAAGCAATTTCCCTTCTAGTGTCTAAAATCCTACCAGGTGGAACCTCCATAATTTTAGCTTTTAGAAGTTGGTCTAGGATGGTTGAAGGAGGCTCGTCTAGTCAAGAATAATTCCTCCCAGCTTTTCGTCATTGTGGTTTTCCTTGGATAAGTTTTTGAAGGTTCACCATAGCACTAATAGTGTTGGTTTGAAATGAGTCTATAACTCCATTTTCTACAATGTGTTTATTTTTGGATTATCCCTTTATGTGAGAGAAAGTCTTATGTCCCTCCTTATAGGATTTGGATTTTAGTTTTCCTCTTTTCAAGAGGGTAGTAGTGGCATATTCATAGGAGGATACATTGGTCATCTCCAAATAAAATTATAATTATTTATTAAGGTTACCTATAAAGATTTCTGGAAGATCTCTTGGTGGAGGGACATATTGACGTCTTCCTACAAAGGCTTGACATCTTGCTAAGAAGTTATCAAAGTTATCATCTTTAGAAAATTTGAGCTAATATAGATCACTATTCATGACTTTATCCTCATTATAGATAGAGAATTATTAGAAATACATCTTGACAAGATAAATAAATATCCTAAGAGAATGTCTTGATATTTGTTATTACCATTCCAATGCAAGGCCATTATAGATCTTGACAAATATTTGGAGTAACAATGATTCATCATAAAGAATATTCCTATATAAATTTCTAAATAGCCTAAGGTGGTTGATGGGATTTTCCTTCCCTTTGTACAATTAGAACCTAGACATTTGAAAATTAAGAGGAAAAGTATGACTAGCTATAAAAGGATCTAAGGGTTGTTTGCATGACTCGTCATAAGAGTACTTATAACCAATGGAAGACCTTGGATTGTGGTCATTTTTTGTTTCATTGTCTTTAATTAAGAGATTGGAGTTTAAATTTTAGAAGAAACAAAATTTGATTGCACAAAATAAATATGTTAAGAGATGAGAGGACCTTGATAATTGATATAAGCATAGTATTGATGTACTTGAGCATACAATATTGAGTTTGCCATTATAGGGGTTTCTTCCAAGATGCTTAAAGTAAAATTATTAGAATATAAAAGATGAGATATAATGAGATTAGGATTTTGAGTAAAAATTATGCTTACACTTGTGATACTAGAATGAAGGTTATTGACATGAGTATTAGAAATTAGGATACTTGATGATACATCATGCTTAGAAATATAAATTATTTCTACTTGTTGTGATATAGGACAACTCACATTACCTCATTATTATTCTTCAAGATATGTAAAAAATCAATAATATCCCAAGAAGGATGGAATGTTTTGCATCCTAAAATCCACAAAACTAGTGATAATAAGGGGATTATAATAAATAAAATTTGATGTTGATGTGTTAAGGTTTGTATTGGAGGATCCAAAGGATGGATCCACGTGATTAAAATAAAAATAATTAAAGCTATGCTATTTGGGATGGTCCAAGAGCAAACCCTCTCCTAAAGAAACACCTAGGATATCATGACCTTACCTAAGAAAAGATTCTACAACTTCTCTATGTTTATGCAAGAATAAAACTAACTAATAGGATACTTAAAAACTACTCTCCCTTGATCATAATGGATATGATTTTGAGAACTTAAGGCAAGAATATCCTTATCTTCTTCAAATTTTAGATTCTCAAAGATAGGTTGGTCCTTAGGACCTTCCACTAAAGGATTTAATATTGCTGGCCAATTGATGAGTGGCACTACAAGTTGGACAATGTCTCATGGCCATGGGTTGGAAGGAAAGAGTGGTTCAATTAAATAAGTTTAAAGAGTTTATTTAAGAAGAAAGAGAATATGTTTTAGCATCATTATATCCCCTTTCTTTCATAAACTAAATTTAACATATATACCTTAAGGGCTCCTTATACACCAAAGGTCCCTTTATACATGACTCCTTTCTATATTCTCTTTGGTATGATAAAATCTAATACATGGGTTGTTAATGATATGTGGACCTCTTAGATACATAGCCAATATGGTACATGAGGGATAATACAATATACCTCCTTATGAATCTCACTAACACATTGTATTATACTCCTTACTAGGTGTATATGTGTGTGAGGCCCTATGTAGGTGGTTAGCATCCCAAGCTCATTATATAACCTAGTATCTCATATGGTGTTTACTCAAAGGATCATGAAAAATCTTAGTAGGACTATAAATTGGTTATGTTCTTATTATCTAAGATTTAATGTGGTTTAATCTAAACCAAAAAGATTATATGGTCTTGATTGAAGCTTTGTAGATTTTAGCTTGATTTAGGCTTAGCTTGGACAAATATGATATTGCGAAATATGGTGGTGTTCACACTAGGATCACCAAAATTTTATGAGGTAAAGGTAAAAGGTATCATTAAGGACCTCTTTATGATGCGTTTATGCTCTCCTTTATGTTACTTTAAGAGTAGGAACAGTTTGTGTATGTTACTCCTAAGTGCTTGAATGACAAAGATTGAGGGTAGAAGAACCTATTTTTCCATAGATGCAAAAGTATCACCAATTCATAGAAGCGTCACTATTGCTATCACCTATTGATTTCATTATCACTTAACCTACAAAATAGACCAAAAAACAAAGTTAATGATAATGGGGTCTATTTGAGCTAACAAAGGATGTTGAAATTCCTTGGATAGTAATCAAACCCATATTTATATATATAAAATAATAAAATGATAGAATGAAAGAAATAAATGTTAAATGGTAAAAGCACCATTGGGTCATGATAACACCATACATGATTTCACTCAACCCTAGCTCTTTCGCTCTATATAAACCTAAGAGTGATAGCACCAATGACTTCTAATTTGCCAATGCTTTCACTTCTAAGGGTAAAACAACAATTTAAATATAAGATAAGACACGATTATGAAGACTATGATGGAGGGATATAATTTGGGAGTATGGAGAGACCCTATCAAATAGCATAAAACATGGATTTAATTCCTTAAAATGATGATTAAATACCAAAATTAAAATTATTACTAGATGTTAGTGCAATAATATAAAATCCTAAAGCTACAAGTATAGGGAAGAGCCAAAAGCAAATAAGGGAAAGAGCACAACCCAAGATGCAAGGTTATTTTTCCCTTGTTGAAAGTTTATCAAAAACTTACTAGTTTGCTTGTTGATACATGAATTCTAATCTTCTAGGTTTGGATGATTGATGCTTAGTGATTGTTTGAGAGCTTGTAGACTTAGTTACTTAGATAAATCTTGGAGACTTGATTGGATACTTGCTTCGATTCCTAGATGCTTGCAAGAACAAGAACTTAAGTGCTTGCAATGATGGACTTCATAAAATTGTGATAATATTTTAGCATAATCTTGCCTTGCACAATCATTGATACCTATTATTATAGAAATATTTTAACAAACTTTTGTTTCTTTTAAAAGACCATGGATTAAGCTCTCCCTAGTGTGGAATTTATAGGAATTCATGGCTCCTTGGGAGAATAAATACATTGAATATGACATGATTGAAGAATGTATGAATTTGAAAAGGGATCAACAAGTGATTAATGAAAGAACACGAAAATAAAAATTCTTGATCTTGGGGTTCCTTGTAGGAGTTGTGGATTAGATTTTAGATATTTCATTCATTAATGGTATATAACTTGAGAGAGACAAAAAGTTATTTTTTCTTGATTTTGATGCATAACAAGTAAAGCTTCTAGAGATGATAGCATCATTGGTGCTTTTGCCTCGTGACCATTGGAGATCAAAAATGATCAAGAAAGGAAAATCTTGCACATTTCTACAAAACCACCACCAATTCGCAGTAGCACCATTGATGCTATCACTTGTGCCCCAAAATTTTCACTTTTGAAGCAAAAAATACCATAAAATTAGGGATAAGGAAAATTGATTCAATTACATTGATTAATAAACAAATTGGAAAACTTGAAGATTTTCCCTATGTACAAAGGTGTTTACAAATAGTTGCTAATTATATTATAAATATTGAATTCAAGCTTATATTCAATAAACAAGATGCCTACTTTAAATGATATACAATATCCCTTTAAATTTATATGGATTTAAAACTTATAATCTTTCAAGTTTTGTCACATTATATATAGTGATCTTAAGATTAAATTATTAATATAATATATTAAATATTTGTATATATTTTATTCATTACATTTCTATCATATTAATCAAATTATTAATTTAAAATAAATTTTGATACATTAACTAATGTATTTTTCTACATTACTTTAGTTTAACAAATCTTTTGACCTTTTACATTTTAAAAGAAAATAAAAAAATTAAAATTTTAACATCAGTTACAAATTTTATATAATTAAAAAATAATATTATAATTCATTTTAAATCTAACATTAAACTTATCTTATTACATATTAAATATTTTTATTACATATTTCAATTTTTTATAATTTATTTTTTTATTAGACCAGCATTTTGGTTAAGCGAGGCCTACACAGCTCGTTGCAATTAAGCACCCATCATTATGCATAATAGACATTTATTTTTTTAAGAATTAATTTAAATTTTTTAATAATATAATATTTTCTCAATTATCATAATATACTGTTCCATCAAACCTATTTCAATTATTATTAACTAAAAACCACCAATACGTAACCCTTCTCCTAATTTGTCGACTTCTCATTCCTAATATGTCGACTTCTCATTGGATACACATCATTTTATGTCTGCCACTTTAGCTAAAGAGATAACAAAAATAATTATTCTGCAGCCAACGTCATTCATTTGATTCTAAAAAGCCTTCCCTGTCATTTCTCTCTTTGTAAAGTTTATTTTATTTATCTTTATTATTTAAATAAGGTCACACTTTCATCTACATATAGATACTGAGTTATAATTGTAATGCGTTCTTTTGTAATTGGAACAAAGAAAGTGCAAAACCAAATTATTACGAAGACGTCAACTTAACTTTTAGCCCGCCGAAAAGATGCTCCTCTTAAGAGAGGCTGCAACATTCGATGAAATATATGCCACGAATAAGGACAGTGAAGTGTGAATATCTACGTGGAAAAAACAAGAGGCTGCAACATTCGATGAAATATATGCCACGAATAAGGACAGTGAAGTGTGAATATCTACGTGGAAAAAGCAATACACGTGATTCCAACGATGCAACTTCTTAACTAAACTACCACTACGATGTTCCACGCAGGTTCCAACGATGCAACTTCCTAACTAAATTACCACTACAGACCTTTGTCGACAAAGATTAGATTTGTCCACAAGAAATAGATGTAAAAAACAGCCACAGTATCATGGTACCCGCGCTTTAATCGTAGCGTAGCGTGCGAAGGGATCTTTTGTTTCGTAACGGACAAGGATTTTAAGAATCGTATTGTGTCCAAGTTTTGTATTGGCGAGCTCCGCAAAACCGGTCTATGGATAGATCAGCTGAACTGTCAATCGGTGAAGTGGCCGTTAAATACATACCTGCGCTCTTCCATGTCCTCTGCATTGCTCAATACATCCTCTAACATCCTTTCTCAGCTTTGAAATACCCATTGCTCTCTTGTACACTTCATTTTCTGCTAAGTTATTTCTTCCATAGGGAATTTGGTGATAAAATCAGTGAGGTGGAGCTTGTTCTGAGTACTTTTATAGAACGTGTGATAGTGAGTAACGTGAGTAAATCGGTGAGGCCCATAATCCTAGATGTTCATGCAATTTCAATTTGGATTTTAATGGTTTCATTATTTGTTTTCTTAACATCGCATGTTTTTTTTTTTTTTTTTGGTTTGCCCTTTCAGGAATTCGGACGTCATGAGAAGGCAGACGATTGTGGTTTCGATACTTGTATCTCTGTTTTTGCTTCATTTTGTTTATGGTGATGGCGATGATGGGCTGGTTAGAGTTTTATTGAAGAAGAAGGGATTGGATAGAAAAAGTTTAGAGTCTGCTAGGATTGCAAGCAGAGAAGCTGCAAGTGCAGCTTCCTGTGGTAATCTGCAGAAGCAGCAGGGTCTCCTTGGAGAGAACTCCATGTATGGTGATGATTATGTGCCTCTCAAGAATTATATGGATGCCCAATACTATGGAGAAATTGGCATTGGCACCCCCCCTCAGACTTTCAGTGTTATATTTGACACTGGCAGCTCCAACCTTTGGGTGCCTTCCTCCCAGTGTCGTTTCTCGGTGAGTACTCTTCTTAATATATAATTTTTATTGAAAAACTTGGCCAATTTGCATTAAGTGTAGAGGGGAAGCCACTCTTCTATGTCTAGACAAAATGCTATTTTTTTGGGGCATGTTTAGATTTTTCTTTCAAGACATTTTTGTAACATCTAAAGACTGTCCATTTGCATGCTGACATAAACGGTAATTGATTTTTTCTGTTCTGTCTACTTCTAATTATCCTGCGGCATATTTGGAAGAAATTGCATTTTGCTAATATTACATAAACTATCTAAATTGCATATGATATTTGACCATTTACCAGAATTGATAAGATATGTACACTACTCTTTGAGATCTAAGTATATGAATAACGATGGCTCTGATTTCATATTTATCTTTATTGTACAGGTTGCATGCTATTTTCATTCAAAGTATTATGCAGATAAATCAAGCACATACAAACAGAACGGTGATCTCCTTTTCTCCTTTGTGTCCTTCCTTGCATACTGCATATAGAATTTTCTAATGGGTTCTATTTTTAACCAGTCAAGATTAAAAAATTTTGGTTAGTTCTCGAAATGAATAATTACTACTATTTAGCAAAACCTCTACAATTCTTTACCCTTACAGAATATCTCCCTCTGAGGAATTGCCTTTGGAAGAATGTTTTCTTATTATGGGTTTTTTTCCCCCTCCAATTTCTTATTCCGCCAAGTTAATCACTGCAAGGTTTGATAGAAAGGCAGTTGCAGTTGCGGGAAGAAGCTATTGTATATTTAATTTATAATCAAGAAAGCATATAGTAAATAGAAATGAGGTGCTCATGTTCATTTTCGGGTCACCTGAAATTGAACAAAATCTTCAGTGAATTGTTTTGAATGATAGTGTTCTATTAGTTTAGAATGACAGAGGAATTCTCTTAGGGGCACAACCTATTTTGTTTCTGTAGTGTAGCATTCTTTTACAATTCAGAGTTCAAGTAATGAAAATTTTGAATAATGAAGCTAGTATTGCTAACCTGTACAGGGGAAAATTTTGCGATAGAGTACGGAAGTGGCTCAACGTCTGGTTTTCTGAGTCAAGATCATGTAAAAATTGGGGACATTGTTGTTAAAGATCAGGTTAGTCATATGTTCATAAATTTTGCAGCCATCTATAACACTTAATGTATAATTTAAAGTATACTTAACAGTTTCGACATGGTGTAGATTTTTGGTGAGGCTACAGAAGAACCAGGTCTAACATTCGTAGCTGCTAAGTTCGATGGCATACTGGGCCTTGGGTTTCAACAAATTTCTGTTCAAAATGTTGTGCCAGTTTGGTAAGCTCTCATCTTTGTCTATTCTATCAAGTCGACAGGTAAACATAGTTCATGATATTTAAGGGTTTCATAGCTAATATTGAATATTAAAGCAACACCATGGACACTAGACGATACTTTAAACGGCTTTGAGTGCCTATTAGAATTGTTAGTTTCATTGTCTATTTAATTCTTTCCAAGTTTCTTTGTGCCATTTTAGGCAAATTATCTTTTCTACATTGTGGCAATCAAGCAGAAATCACTTCAGCTATTTTATCCCCAAGTGAAATAGGTAATGGAATGTCTAATTTTTATTTTGAACAGGTATAACATGGTCAATGAAGGCCTTGTAAAAAATCCCATTTTCTCTTTCTGGATGAACCGAAACGCAGATGACAATCAAGGAGGAGAAATTGTGTTTGGAGGTGTCGATCCAAAGCACTTTAAGGGTGAACACACTTATGTTCCTGTTACACGACAGGGTTATTGGCAAGTAGGTTTTCAGAATGTTATTACAATTATTATCTTCAACGTGAACTCTTACACCTATTTGTTAGTAATTCCACTTTAATACTTGATTCTTAGAACTCTTTTTGTTTAAGAGTTGCTTTTATGTTTTTTGTGCAGTTCAACATGGGAGACTTGTTTATTGGTGATAAACCCACAGGTGATGCATATTGGTCCAGGTTGTTTTAGTTTAATGCACTTGTTTGTGCATATTTCTGGTACTACTAAATGGTGTTTTCTTTGTTCTCCTTTGCCCCCCGTCAGGTTATTGTGCTCGTGGTTGTGCGGCAATTGCAGATTCTGGAACTTCATTGATAGCTGGTCCATCTGTAAGTTCTTATCCAGAGAATTGAACATTTAAATCATATATTAACGTCGATTTTATTGAAATACATTAATACAGAGACATACAGCTTTGGATGTCGTGGGTCCATGCCAGATTTTATGCTTTGTATTTGATACAATATGCTGAATTATTATACTTATGGGTCATGGCGGGCACGAAAATTGCAATTAATTTCAGTGGGTAAAGTGAATACAACTGTGGTGTAATCAGGAAGAACAACATTCAAGTTTCTATACGTTTGTTCTGTTTCCCCACCTCTTTCTTAGACCTCTTAGAGGTGACACTGTTGTGGCCCAGGGGCTTGTCACATGTGTATCTATAA
The DNA here is from genome assembly GCA_028583015.1 of Wollemia nobilis. Taxonomy (NCBI): domain Eukaryota; kingdom Viridiplantae; phylum Streptophyta; class Pinopsida; order Araucariales; family Araucariaceae; genus Wollemia; species Wollemia nobilis. Next base: position 2,194,935 of record JAQPPZ010017244.1, read on the forward strand.
TTAAAATAGAATCTTAGATGGTCACCGTGTATAAAACACAGTAAAACACAAGACATCCATTGGGGCACTATAGTTTAGGATGCAATTTATATAGGAGAATTGTATAGCGGGTAAAACTGCAAATGTAAACTTTAATATAGCCTCTATTAATAAAGGAGAAAATCATCTTAGGAAAATGGAAAATAAAATTGCACTTAGTAAAATAATAGAGTGATCATATAGATCTTGACCAAAATTTCAAACTAAGTATTAAAGTCAAACTAAAATTTAGAGTATGTATTTGAAACAAAAATTTATAGAAAGAAGAGCATCAAAGAGTAAATACAAAGGAAACAACTCACAGGAAAAAGAGCAGTAAAGAGTAAATATAGAGTGTCATATCGAAGTCCATGCCTTCAACCATCTCAGAGACCTTCCAAGTACCAAAATCATTAATTAGGACTTTTTACCTGAAGCGTATTTTTGACCGTATACAATGAACAATAGTTGTCCTGCATGTCTACAGAAAATGGTCCTAGTAGGACTAAAGCACGACCAATAACAAGGGCGGTCACATAACTTGACTTTGCAAATGACTTGGCGAAAGGAAGAGTAAGAGTTAGTTTATTTTAAAATTAACGAGTTTACTTTTTCCAGAAGCCAAACTTGGGAGTACATGTTGACAAGCATCTGGAGCCTTCCAAATGTTCATGCACCATACTATATTCATTAAACATTTCCAGACGGATTTTAAGATAATCTGCCATCAGTCCCAGTATACTTTTGCTTCCCACACTGACATTCATGCTGGTCTTTACAGACAAAGTAATGAAGATGTCTACATGGTATGAAGGCTGTTATAGCCTTACCATAACTTGACTTTGTGTTCCTGAACTAGGGCTGTGTCTGCAACCTTGCTTTGGATTACCTCTATAAACCAATTTCAAACATAGAAAACAGAATCCAAATTATAGGAGATTTCTGGTTTTTTCAGAGCAGATTTCCACTTTATATCATAAGCAACATGTGCACGAGTATAAGCATCTTTTCCAAGTATGCATATTTGTTCTAATCTTGAAACTATAATAATAACTGTATCCCTTACTTGAATACGTTAGGCATCTCTTCGTAATTACTTCTTTAGTCTATCCACAGTGGAAATTCTATTCAGTGACATCTTCATTTTGGGTTTTTGGTTGCTATTCCAATGCAGGCTGTTGTAGCAGAAATCAACCATGCTATTGGTGCAGAAGGAAATGTTAGCAAAGAATGCAAAAACATAACATCTCAGTATGGGGACACTATATTGGATCTCTTGATAGCACAGGTCGGGTGTCCTTCTCTCTCCACGATGTCTTTTCACTACTCATTAAGGCTTTGTGAGATAAATTTTGTAGCATGGTGTGGACAAATTAAATTGGGTTCTCTCATTTCAAACTTGCATATGGATATGTGAAAATGGTATACAGGTATCCAGGTAGTACATGTTTTATGACGTTGTTAAGGTTATAAGTTGCTTCCTAAATTATACAAATGGTATACAGGTAAAGCCTGAAAGAATTTGTTCTCAGATAGGATTGTGTGCCCATGATTCCAGGTAAGATTATTGCTCTCTGTTTCACAAAATCAAGCAAATGAGCATTGTTTGTATGAGGTGCTTTTGGATTGTTTGAATAGCTTGAATATTAAATATACTTGTCCAAATTGAAATATTTGTAATAGCTGGGATTTTCTTTCTACAGTATGGGAAATGAAAGTGTACCGGAGAAAAGGAATGGGGAAGAATCCAGAGCTTGCAGCATCAATGCGATGTGTGCTGCTTGTGAGACAGCAGTCGTATTGGCTGACAATCAACTTTCCCGAAATGAAACAAAGACCAAGATTCTGAATTATGTTAGCCAGGTAACAGTACTATTATATCTCAAGGAAATGTATGAATTGAAATTTCAAGCTTGCTAGTTTGTTTATGATCCATGGTGTGTTCATGTGTAATAGATGTGTGATCTCTTGCGAAGCCCATATGGACAAGCTTCTGTGGACTGTGACAACCTGTCAAGCATGCCAAAAATTTCCTTCACAATTGGTAACAAAAAGTTTGACCTCACACCGGAACAGGTACATTTCTTTCTCTCTCTTTTATCAAAAAGATAATATTTGTTGGTCTAAAATATATATCATCACCATTGTTTGTTTTTAGTTTGCAATTCTAGTTTCCCCTTATTTTGCCGGAGCTATATTGTGGTCTACCGTTTGGAGATTTGGGAGAATTGAATTGAGATAGGAGTTGCGTTATCTTATCTTTATTATATGTATGTTGGCAGTACATTCTTCAAGTTGGTGAGGGCTCCGCAGCACAGTGTATAAGTGGTTTCACAGGATTAGATGTTCCTCCTCCGAGGGGTCCTCTTTGGTATGTACTAGTAACAATTTATTTGCTAGTTATTGCTAACTAATGTGCAGTTTGCATATATATATATATATATATATATATATATATATAATTTTTTTAAATATTGGTCTAAACAAATTGTGATGAAAGCAGGATTCTCGGAGATGTGTTCATGGGTGTGTACCATACCGTGTTTGATTTTGGAAACACTAGAGTTGGTTTTGCTACAGCAGCCTAGATTTATGGTATTGAATTGAATGATCACATGACGGTCTGGTACCAAGATAAGAGAAGGACATTGGTAATGTTATTTAAGCTGAACATAACAGAAGGCTACATCGAAGGGTACCCAATTCATATACGAATGTTGTATACAATACTTGGACTAAGGGATTAGAAGGCCTGTCGTCTAAAGAATTTCGAAATTTCAAACAGTATATATTATCGCATTACTTGTTTTTTTTAATTCAAAAAATTTATTGTGTGTCGATATGCTAGAAGAAAAGGGTAAATTATTATGTGTCGATATGCCAGTACTAGACTAATACCTGGCTCTTATTGTATCCACTCTCGCTATTGTCAGTTAAAATTAATAATATTATGGTTTTAGTTTATCATTATATTTGTTTTTAAAATTAAAAATTTAATTGATGGTAACTAATATTATTATTATTTCTTGGGATAGTTTAATGGTTCCAACTTTGGTTTTTTAGAAGGTCCAAGATTCAAATATGTATGGGCAAGTGTGTGAGGGCGTGGGTCTGTATATGGTTGTTTGTTTGTTAAATTCATTAGTGATAAGTTCAGCTCTCCCTTTATGAAAGGCCATGATGAGATAGGAATGTCATAGGGGTAGGGGTAGGAAATAAAAATAAAGGTGTTATTATTTTAATTAATAATTTTATTTATTTTTTTAATTTAAATTTTTAACTCAAATTAATTGTTTATATCTAGGTGTTTCTCATATTAACCAAATTTTAAAAAATAAAAATAAAAAATATTATTATTATAATTAATAATTATATATATTTTTAAGTTAAAAATTTTAACTCAACATAATAATTTTTATATATTTTTTAATAGGTTATATGTGGTTTCTATTGGGATTCACTCATCAAAATACCAAAATATTATATGTAATACAGCATACATTTTTATCCCAGTATTTTCATTTTTTTTTTCTCTTAAATATGTTCTTCAACTTCCTCGAAATGCCATGTTTCAAACCTTCTTGACATAATTTTGATAATTGTTTATATTTTGGTTTTTATTCTATTCACTTTTTTAATTTTTTTTTAAATGATACATTCTAATTTTTTTTTTTTTTTTTTTTAACTAGACTATATTAATTCATTAATCGGAACATTGCAATATTCTAGTACTAGTACTATCCACCAACTCAAAAACAAAATAAGGTAGATCAAGAGTAAAGCATCCATAATTGAATATACATAAAAAAGCTAATATCAACAAAAATACTATAACTATATCTTGTTGCAATAGATATCAGCATTCATCTTGGGAGAGTCTATTATATGAAGAAATTATGGGTATGTCTTCTGTGATATCTTCTGAAGTCTTCAAATAAGACATAAAAGTGATCAAAACTTGAACCTGCTCATCATTGTTAACTGCCTTCTTCTTAGTTTCTTGTTGGACCTTGTAAATATCGTGAATCATATGAGAAAGCTGATGAAGTTTGTCTATAATATTTTGAGGTGTTCTAGAAGTTATATGGACTTGAGAATGAATGTGTACCACATGTAACAAAATATCAAAGGTCAAGTCTGCTAAAACTATATCCCATGGAGGAGCATATCTAGTAAACATCTTTTTGCATCTGCATTTCCAAATGTACTTGAGAAGGATGAGTCTACAAGCATCCTAGATTTTGGGATATTGATCCAACTGAGAAAATCTAAGCAGATAAAACTTCCAATATGTAGTGAAAGAGGGAAAAATAAAAGAGTAGAAGACATACCAAAACTATTTAGACATGTTACAAAACCAAAACAAGTGAATAAAAGTTTCTATAGCATTACAAAATTTACATTGAGGGGGAATGTGTAAAATCACAACCAAAATTTTAGCAGTTGGAAGTTTTTGATGCAAAATCCACCATCTAAGAAGTTGAGTTTTGGATTCAACAGGAGCTTTCCAAATTTGAGTAGCAAGAAACTACCATTGGGCATTGATAAAATTCACTTGCCACTTGACATTGAGCTTAAAGTCTAAAGAAGGGGGACACAGAAGATTTTTGTATAACCAACTAGAAGTAATGGAAGAGATTCTATGACCATTAAGCCATGTCCAATCATTCCAAATATAATGGGTAGTTTTTCCCAACTTCATAAGAACCTCATAAGGGATGGAAGCCACAACTAAACCATGAGACTCTTTGAACCTAGAGTGAAGGGAACAATAATTGTATATTTGATTTTAAGTAAGAATTGTGTAGCTACCCGGATCCCAAATATCTTTAATTCTATTAATATCTTTCTTCAAAAAATCTAGACCTTGAATATAATTGCTTAAAGCTAAAGGTTTATCATTATGAAGGATAAGTTTATTCCACCAAACACTATTTATATCGATGCTCAAACCATGTCTCAAGGAGTCAGACTTCCAAGCCAATAAATGAGAAATTGATTACCAAGATTTTTAATTTTGGATAACTGGAGTAGATCCTTTAATCATAAAGTAAGGTACATTAAGGACCTTATCCTCCCATGGGGTATCTTTCCATTTACCTTTGTGACTAGCTAGCAAGATTCTATAACGAAATAGGTGTTTCCAATTTTCATAGCAGCTAAATGTTTGCCTTGGGTAAGAGGATCAATAATGCCTAGACCTCCTAAAGCCTTAGGTTGATTACAAAGCTTCCAATAAATGTAAATCATTCCTGCATCCCCATCCCATTTGGTCCATAAAAATTTACAAATGGCCTAAGTTAATTTGTTATAGGACACCTTAGGGGCCATCCAACAAGAGGAGTAATAAACATGAGAGGTTGCCATAATTTTATTCACAACTTGAATTATTCCTGCTAAGGAAAGCAATTGAGTTGGCCAGGCATTAAATTTTTTTGAAGCCTTTCCATAGCCTAGTCCACATATCCTTAGGAGAGATATTAATCCCAAAGGGAATTCCCAAATAATGCAAAATAATACCATGATGTATGATATTCCACTCAACCAAGGAGTTGCATCCACGAGGAGAGGAAGAGGTATAGAAGACTTCAGTTTTAGATTCATTGATACAAGTGCCATATACATCACAAAATATTTGAACAATCTCTTTAGCCATATCCACATCTTGTTAGCTATTTTGAAGAAAAAGAAGGGAATCATCAGAAAAATATGATTTAAGAGCATGTTTATCCCCAAGAATCTTAATATCTTAAATAAGACCATCAAATGGGCCTTATGAAGAAGATAACCAAGAGCATCAATAGCCAAAACATATAAAAAAGGAGCAAGGGGACAACCCTGTCTGATATACCATTGAAGAGGGAAAGAGGGAGAAAGAGCTCCATTAACTTGAACACAAGTTGAAGCATCACCAAAGAGCATACCAATTTGATTACATAATTTTGGATCGAAACCAAGCCAAGAAAGCATGCTAAGAATAAAATCCCATATGATTCTATCATAAGCTTTGTCAAAACCTAACTTAAGTAAGAGGGCATCTTGATTGGATTTGATAGCCCATTGTGAAGTTTCCTAGGCCATGATAATATTATCTAAAATATAATGCCCTTTAAGAAAAGTATATTATTCTAAGTGAATAATTGCTTGAGCAACAGTTTTAATTTTTAAAAATATAGATTTAGCAATGATCTTGTACAAAATATTAAGGAGGGTAATAGGTCTCCAATTGGATATTTGGTTACGAGTTGTACCTTTAGGAATCAACTTGATAAGCCCTACATTAATATAAGCTTTGAGGGAACCATTATGCAGAGCTTCCAAGTAAACATGATGAAGATCGAAGGAAATAATATGCCAAAAATTTTATAAAACTCCATTAGGAGACCATCCAAGTCGAGAGCTTTGTCATTCTTCATATAAAAAAGGGTAGTTTGAATATTGTTCATAGAAATATGATATTCAAGTTGATCCTGAATAATGGGGTCTACGAGGGAGGGAATATGTTCCTGCACATATTCCATTAAGATACATTGGATGTCATCCCTTGGCTCCACTGTGAAAAGTTGAGATAAATGAGCTACAAAAAGATTCATGATCTCTTTAGAGTCAAAAAGAGAATGACCTGAAGGATCCTCCAACTCAGTGATCCTTTTCAAAATAATTTTATATCTAAAGTAGTTAAAAAAATCGGTTCCCTTGTCTCCTTGGGATATTTAATTAAGGTGAGATCTAACTTGTGACCCTCTAACATGGTAAGGCTCATAAACTCTAACCTGATTTTTAATATTAGCTAGATTGCATTGAAAAATAGTGTTAGTAGGATCTTTCATAAGCATGGAACGAAGATGAGAGATCTCTTTATGAAGGCGACTCTCTTGAATCTTCTTCCTCCTTGCAACAGAGACTCCATACCATCTAAGAGATGGAATTATATTAAAAATATTTATTTCAAACCATATGATCCAACCAGTATTACCATTTGGTCTAGGAAATATATTCCAGATATGCTCTATGAGGTGACAACATGCAGGACTATCAAGGTGGGACACATTTAATTTGAAAGAAAGTGATATGGAATTAAGAGAGATAGAGAAATTTTGGATAGAAGATAATATAGGAAGGTGATCAGATAAAGTTATGTGATAAAAGACATGAACTTGCTCGTGGATGGAGATTTTATGTAGGAAAGAATAACTGAAATAAAATCTATCCAAACGAACAAGCTTCTTAGCATAACCTTTATGATAGTTGTACCATATAAACCAATTATCTCTAGGAGAGGAGTATTTTACTAAATAGAGGGTCATACACACCTAAATGATTACAAAAAAACAATAAACTACCAAATTTAGCATTAGAAAGTGGTCTACTACCAACCCAACTTTTATCACTAGGATTCTCAATCATATTAAAGTTACCTTCAAGGATCCATTTTGCAGGAGGGAGAGAAACAACTAACCATTCCCAAAAATTTATATGACTAGGAGGATCATTAAGAGCATAGATAGAACAAAATCCAATAACATGAGAGTTGAGAGCTAATCTAACCCACACACAACGGTGAGCAGGGTCTTCACCATGTCTAGAATAGCATAACAAAGAGATTTGGTTATGGAAAGGGCAACACCTCCTTTACCATTAATATGAGAAGTATAAAAGATAGATGCATATCCATCACCAATGATATCCATACAATGGATTAGAGTGTGACCAGTGAATTTTAGTTCTTGAATAAAAAGAACAAAAATATAATTTTTAGCAACTACTTTTCAAACTTAAAACTTACGGTAAGGGAGGGAGAACCCCCTAACATTCCAAGAGAAAATTTAAATTCATGAGGGGTGATTTAGAGGCTACTCAACCTCATGAATTAGATCCTGGAATTTATTTCACTAATTGGCAACAATTGCATGTTTTCCAAATGGGTTTATTGAGAAAGAATCTCATTTTGAGCAACTTGAGAGATAGATCTAGCAATATCTTTGATAGAGGGATTTTTTCTTTTATATGGATGGTGTGATTTTTAGGGGATCGATGAACGTTGATGCTTGCCTATCATTCTCCATCCATCTATCATAAGGCTATCTTTCAAGAGTTTGCGATGAAGGAACGATAGCTAACTCAAGATTCATAGTTGAAATTGGTGGGGCTTGTGGATTAGCAAGAGTATTTGAGGATGAGGCAAGAGGGTTTCTAGGGAGAATGACATGAGAAGGAGAAGGTTTTTCAAGAACTGGGGGGGTGTTGAGGGCCATCGATAGGGAAGTTCTCTGCTAAATTTTTAGATGCAATTTCCATTTGAGGGTCATTATTTGGGATTTTTGAAGTAATTTTTTTAGCGATCACTTCCATTTGCTCCTTTTTAGCTAATTTTTTTGGACAATTTTTGATCAAGTGTCTAAATTCCCTATAGTAAAAACATGCATTAGGTAAGTTAAGGTAGATAATATGTTGACTAACATGGAATCCTAACCCATTGAGGTCAAGGGATGGGGGAAATGGTTTGTAAATGTCCATTTCTACACATACGATGGTGCACTCTATAGTTAGACAAGTTTTTTGACATAGGGTGAGACCACAAAACTTTACCAAGAACGACAACAATTCTATTTTGAAAGGGGTAACATAAAATATATAAAAAGGGTAATTCTATCCAAAGAGGGTATTTTATCCTAGAGGGACCCTCTATATGGAAATCCAAATACTAGCCTTGCAAATAACAAGTTTACCCGTAGATAACCCAAGTTTCGTATTGAAGGATTTTTTTGGCATGTTCAATATTTACAAAGGAGACTACTATGTACCCCCTTCCCAACCCTCAAATGACCTCAACTACCCAACCTCTAGTATTTTCCCAAACCCCCTAATCCATTTGATAAAATCAGCCTCACGTGGTATCCCTCATAAAAAAATAAAATGATAGTACATTTAGACAAATCATTAGCTACTTTAGAAAAGGAATCAGGAAGAACAACTAAAAAATTCTTACTGTGCTTTGCATGCATTCAAGATGTTTTTGTATTAGGGTTTTATGAGTCAGCAGTGTAGCCCTCTGGTAAGATCTGCTCGCTCTTTAGATTTGCAGGCTTCTCCATGGAATTATTTGCAAGGCTCCCCAAGGGAGTCAAGGGAACCTGAGATTCAAGAGCATTGAGAGATGAATTTTTGTCCATCGTAAAAGCCTCACATCCCGTGCAAATTTTTTTTTGTGCCCAAATGCTTCTCCACTACAAAGTTGGGCTTGTTGTCGGATGGTGATGATTGTCCCAAATCTTCACTCTAAACCCTAAAATATGCATAGCTTCTCCAAAAATGGATAAAAAACCCTAAAAATAACACAAGAGTGTCCTATATATTTTTTTCTTTAAAATATTATAAAACCCTAAAATTAGCAAAGGAGTCTTTCAAATTTTTGGAGAGGTATTTTTGTTGGAAGCTTTTACTTCATTATTGCCTTCCTCCTTGTAATTCAAAGTCTCAATCGGTCCAATAATTTCAATCTTGTAACAAATCCTATTCATGGACGCAATCACTGGTAATCCATTTAGGGTTTCATTAGGGAGACAAACGGTAATGCTTTCACCAGACCTCGAGCTTCTCCAATCTCTATCACCATCGGTAATAAAACTTTTAAATCATACTACTTGAGCCGATAGATTACATGAATGGAATGGGATATCTAATCCATATGGTGAATTTTCCACACCGTACTAACCCAAGAAACTTTGGCCAAGTTGTTGAAATATCCTCTCCATACACAGGAATCTGTAAAGCTATAAAGCTATAAATTAGATTTGGCCTCAACTATTATTGTTGTCAATTGTGTCACCTTGTCTACAAGATAAGTATATTTTGTTTTTGAAATTGATGGAGAAATAGATGATGTAAACTATTGATTTTTTTCTCTACCAATTTTATGTTGTCTAAGTTATGCACATGGAATTGAATGTTAGAATCCTTGAACAAGATATCAAAAAGTAAGTTTACCATTAGGACCCTCAAGGAAGAAGTTGAACTAGTAAACATACTCATCCATATCTACTTTCATATGTGTTTGAGGATAATAATTCTGTAGGTTTCTCACAAAGGGCTATCTTAGTCTTGTATGGATTTGTTAACTAAAGCTATTTTCTAAGATATCTATAATGATGGAAAGACATGTTAACCAAGACTAAATATGTTGAGAAAAAGTATAATATCAAAATAAATGAGGAATGATTTCATCACTAGAACAAAATGTACAATATGAGTGACATCCTAGCATGGGTGCATGTGTTGCAAGATTAGATAGCTTAAACTAGATAAGTCTCCAACCCAAGACTTGATATTTTGTTTATGGAAAACATCCCATAAGAGATGCCACTTTCGTGTAAGAACCGAAGAGGAAGGGGTATCTCTTCTGCCAAAATCGCCCAGGGCTCACACCTGGCCTACCACCTTTGACATCCTCAAGGAGTAAACCTGAAACAAAAAAAAAATAAGAACACAGAAACACAAACACACAATAATATTAAAAAAACATGCTCCTTGAGTGTGTCAAAAATATAAAGCACAATCAAACGCACCCACAAAAATATTAAAAAAACACAACACAAACCATACAAAAAAAACATAGGAACAACACAACAAAACACAAACATGAAAAAAATAATAGAAAGCTATAAAGACACAACCAACAAAAACATGAAAAACAAAAATAACCAAAACCTAAAAATTAAAAATAAAATAAAAAAAGAACAACCAACAACAAACAACAAACAAAAAAAAAAACATATAAAAAACTCACATACCAAAAAAACAAAAACACCAATTAACACAAACATACATAAACACAACAACAACAACAACAAAAACTCAAGAACAATAACAAAAAATACAAAACAACAAAAACACAAGAACAACAAAAACAAAACAAAACAGAAACACACACACACACCTCAAAAAACTAAATAAAAAAAGGAAAAAAAAAGAAAAACAAATGAACACAACAATGACATTTCTAGACCAAGAGACTTTTAAGGCAAGAATAAACATAGGAAATATAAGAAAGATTAGTTTGAGCTATGGAACTAAAATACCTGACCGAACCAAAGAGAAGCAAAAAAAGTAAGAAACTAGGTACCTCCAGAACATGAGCCATCCAAAGAAATGATAGAAAGAAGAGCTTCCCTTATTTTTGAAGCCCACCACCATCTAGGATGGTGGTCGTAGCAAGTAAGATCACCTTTATCCAAAGCCTAATAAGCTAAAGCATCAACACTCTTGTTATGATATCTAACCACATGAATGTAATCAACTTTTAAAAATACCATGTAGATTAATTGAATCTTCTCAACAATTCTTTTTATTCTCCAATAAACCATATGATTCTTAGGAGTCTTCAAAAGATTAATCATGAGTTGAGAGTTAGACTCAACTAGCACCTTTTCCCATACAACCTTACTAGCCTATTAGGTATTTGAGGATACCATACCCCTCAGCAAGGTTATTGGATAGAATACCCAAATTCTCAGCAAAATTAAACACTAGGGAGCCATCTAAAAGTCTTTTAATTCCTCTCACACTAGCTTTTCCAGGGTTCCCTCTAGAGGCTCCATAAATATTGACTTTTCAAAAATTCTTAGGAGGAGGTTTTCAATTCCTTGTTCTACTCATCTTGCAATTACTCACATTCCCTTTAAGCTGGTTACCCTTAGAAGAGTTAATATTCAATCTTTTCATCACTTGATCCCATATTTGGTGGGAGTTTTGGGGGTGATTAAGGAGTTGTTGGACTGATTCAACTAAGTTGGCAATGGCCTTTTGCCAAATATAGTGAATATCCTTCCTATATTGATTAAAATTTTGGTTGTTCCTTTCATTCCAGATATTCCAAAGAAGAATGGTAGAACCCATCCAAACTAACTACCTAATAAAATGATCAACACCCTCTTGTTCAGGCCAATTCCTCCAAAGTTGTTCAAAAGTAAAAAAATTGGACCATTGTAAGCAAAGTAAAGTGGTCATTCTCCTCCATAGCTCAGAGGCTAAAGTACACAATAAAAATATGGATGATAGTTTCCACATTGTCTCCATGTATTTCACATCTAAAATGGCCATGAAAACCATGCTTCATAAGTTGCTCACCAATAAGCACCCTGCAATGCAATAAAATCCAAGTAAAGAACCTCACCTTAGGCCATATATTTTGAGCCCACAACTGAGTAAATATGTCAGATGATTGGTTGGGATTATTATGGCATAAGGCTAAATAACCTTGACCAACTGAATACTCACCCTTAGTAGTGTTGTTCCATCCAAAACAATATTTTTCATGGGACCAAGAGAGAGATCTCATATGAAGGATGCATTGGATATCTTATCTTTACCTATCAAGGATTTGAATATGTCATTCCTCAATAGGGATCCAATATCTATCAACCTCTAAATTACTAGTATGGTACCGATAATAATTAACCATATTTATCTAGTTATCTCAGTGAAGCTCCTCCATTCAAGGTCTCCAATAAAAAAATTGAGTTATCAAAGGCTTGTGACCATCCCAAGAATATGTCCAAAAAATTTCCTATTGACAATTATGAATGATCCAAAATAATATTTTTTTATCAAATCCTCACCAGTCTTAAGAATTGCTAAAATGGGAGAACCTTTGGTAGGCAATTGATAGCAAACAAGGTCTTCGGGACTTTTGTTCTCAACATATTTAGAATGGAGATTATTGGCCCTAAGAGCATTGGAGTTACACAAAATCCTCCAATATAATTTAGCAGCTAAAGCTTTGTTGTTATTAATAGCAGATCGAAATCATAACCCCCATTCATTCTTAGGAAGACATAAAGTGTCCCATTTCACCAAGGCCCATTTTATTTTCTCCTTCATACCACTCCAAAGGAACCGATGATTGATTTTATCTAGTTCTTGAAGAACAACCTTTAGGATATTCAACACAATAGAAATATAAATAGGAATAGCTTGAAGGACTGATTTTACCAAGGTGATTCTACCCCTAGAATAAATCTACCTATTGGTCGACTTTCCAATTTTCTTCAACTTTGTCCAACAACCAATTCCAATATTTTTTTCTATCTTTGAATATTGATTGGAATACCTAAATAAGTGATCAGAAAGGAGGTCTTCTTATATTTTAATTTATCAAATACCATGAATTCCTGTCTGGCAGAGTAGTGAAAGAAAATGACTTTATATTTATCTTCATTGATCAATTACTCGATAGCCTTAGAAAAATAGCTAATGATTTGCTTAATATTAGAAGCTTCCTTAACTGTAGCTTTACCTTAAAGAGTAGAGTCATCAAAAAATTTAAGATGAGAGCTAGGTCTAACTCCATGAGCAATGGTAACTCCCTCAAGGGTTTTGTTTTCTCTCTTTTTTTTATAGTCCTACCCAAGAATTCAGTAAGAATGATGAATAAATAAGGGGATAGGGGGTTACCTTGCCTAATACCTTTGGAAGCTGGAAAGAACTGATAAGGTTTTCCATTGATAAGAACTAAGTAGGAAACTGAAGAGATACATCCCATAATCCAATCCATCCAATCTTGATAGAAACCAAATTGCATCAAAACTTTGATAAGGAAGTGCCAATACACTCTGTCATAAGCTTTGGATAAGTCTAACCAGATGAACATGGAAGGATATCTTTGCATATCCATGGAATGGATGGCTTCCTAAGCAAGAACTGTCTCATCCACTATTTTATGCCATTTCATATAACCCCCTTGTTCAGGGGAAATAATCTTATGCAAAAGAGGCTTCAACCTCTCTGCCATGATCTTAGTAATGATTTTGAGAAGAACATTACATAAAGCAATAGGTCTAAAAGCTAAGATATGATCAACCTCTTGAGCTTTTGTAACAAGAGTAATATAAGTCTTATTGATAATCTTCAAAATTTCTTTGACTTTCCTGGTTTCGTACACCACCTCTAATAAATCAGCATAAAAGATATCCTAGATCTCTTGGTAGAACTCAATGGAAAAACCATTAGGACCTAGGGTTTTCCCTTTTTCCATTTTAAAAACTACCTGATGAAGCTCATTGATAGTAACAAGAGTAGTCAAAATATATTTGTCCTTAGAAGTGATAAGATAAAGGATTTCTTGAATAGCATTTTGTTGAGAAGTTGAGTCAAGAGGAGTAGCAGCAAAAATATTGAAAAAGTAATTGAAAACAATAGATTTCATGCCATAGTAACTTTAGACAACATATCCAGAATCTAATTTGGGAAAGAAATAAATTTGTGAGATCTTCGATCTAGAAGATATTTGTGGAAGAAATTTGTGTTTTGATCTCCTTCTTTCAGTCATTAAATTCAAGATTTTTGCTTCCATAAGAGTTCTTCTCTTTTTTCACATTCCTCTAACTAAGCTGTGAGATTAATTTCATATGCACTTCTACTCTCTTTGAGGCCATCTAAACAGATTTTATTATTCAAAATTTCAAGTTGAGCAATAACTTCATGTTTTTTTATGGACATCCCCAAACTCCTTCCAGTTCCAAGTCTAGATTTTGGTTTTAATATATTGCAATATTTTGGTAAAATAGAACATCTTAGTCCCATACCTAGGTTTACCTTCCTTCCACCATTATTGCATTGGAGTTCTAAAGGAACTGTCTCTAAGCCACATTAACTAAAATTGAAAAGGAGATAAACTCACATTGGTTTTCTACATTTCCACCATGACTGGCTAGTGATCCAAACCAGCATTGTTAAGAGTCTTCACTTTAGGAATGTGACCATGGATTAATAAATTGTTAGAGAGCAAGAACCTATCCAAACCTATCCAATATCTCCATTATACAAGCTAATCCTTTCCTTCTGTTAGACCAAGTCATAATGCAATCATCTGGTTGGATGTCCACAAGATGGAGGTTTGCAATATATTTGCTCATGAGGTTAGTTCTCCTGTCCAAATTTCTATTTCCACCCATTTTCTCATCCAGAGAGAGGATGGTATTGAAATCTCCTTCGATCAAGATCCAAGATTCAATAAAATGAGAGATAATATAAGTTATATCCTTCCACTATCTTCTTTTTTCCTCCAAAGTAGTCATATCATAAACAGTAATGCAAAGCATAATTTGGTTGGAATGTCTACTTTGAATAACTATAGCCAAAAGACCCCAACTACCAACCATATGGTGAATAACTACCTCTTTTGGATCCCAAAGGCAAGCAATGCCACTAGAAGTCCCCTAAGAACTAAGGGAAACCACTTTTCCAGTTGGCCAAATTTTACTAGCAATTGATTCCATTTCCTCTATTGACATCTTCGTTTCTTGAAGGAAAACAAGATGTGGATGATTTATCTGAATCATTTTTCTATTTTGTTTTAAAATAATCCCTTTGAGTCCTCTAATATTCCAAGTGATGATCTTCATTAATAATAGGGCTAAAAAATTTGGGAAGGGTATTAATATTACCTTCCTCTACAAGCTTTTCACCTTATTTTACCCTATGATGTTGATTGGTCTTGCAACCTGCCTTTTGATTAGAATCCATCTTCAGTTTTTTTCATTGTTTCTTGACTTACTCCAATAGAATCTAAAATGGCTTCTAACCTTGAAGAATGCATGTACATAACCAAAGTGTTACCAGAAGATTCAACAGAGTCTATATTGGAAAATCTTAGATTTGATGGTTTATCTCTAAGTTCTTCTCCTCATCTTTAAATTGTGTTTCTAAAATTTTTGTTTCCATTATTTTCTCTTCCTCACTTGGGAAATCATTTGTGGAAAGAATTTTAAACACATTAGAAGATAAATTAGGTTGATCCTTCATAACTGATTTTTTTCAGTATTCTTCTTCTTAGGCATTTGAAACCCTACTAAATTTATATCTTCTTTCTTTTGATCTAGAATTTTATTTGGGAAAAAACTAACCAAATGACCATATTCATGGTAAATTCTACAATGAAAAGAAATGTTCTCATAGTCCACTACTTGGTCCCAAGTTTCCTCCCCAAATTGTAATGTGATATGTTTTGGTAGGGGTTTTTCAAAATCCATTAAAACATAAATCCAATCATAAATAATATGTTCAATTTTTTTAGTACAACCAGGAGTCATCATAAAAGCTCCTAAAGAGTTTCCAATTGAAGAAAAACAATCAGATTCTAGAACTCAATTGGAATGCCAAAGAGTCTAACCCACATGGGACCTTTAGAAGGCATCTCTTCTTCGACTTTAAATTTAGTATGCTAGGGCTTCATGAAAAGCCTTACCCTTCCAAAGAACCAAGGACCCCCTTGAAATGTTTTCTCTCTATCTTCATTATTAGAAAATAAAACAAGAAAATAACCATTTGGATAAATAGAGATTTGTAATTCACCTTTAGTTTTCCATATTTTTTTATCAGCTACTTGAAACTTGTTTTGTGATCTCTTTAATCCATGCCCTAAAAGTCATGGAAAGGTATGATTTTCACTTTTATTTTGTGCAGTAAATTGGAAGTCATTGTCAATCAAGTTATCAACATAAATATCTATTGAAATATAAATTTTTAATCCATATTGGATCCCCTACAACATATCCTGCTAAACTCTTGAGAAAAAACCACAAAAATATTGGCCGCTAGGGCCTGAAGGCCCCGAAAACCAACCTCTGGAGCTGCTTGCACTCAATCCAGATGAAACACTTGCATAATTGTTTGCCAAAAATTTCATTCACACATAGGGATGTGCTAGGATATATGTTGCTCCAAATGATTTGAAAATTTATGGAGATATTCTAGGGTTTGTCAAGCATCTACCCTCAAAAGTTTATCTCAATCTAAGTTCAGATGAGTAAAATATGGCCAAACTAAGTTTGGTAGTTTGGACAGTCCTGCGAAAAATGTCCTCTCCCCCCATAGTGGTGAATATTTTTTAATAATATAATATTGCTATTTAGTTGTTATTATTACACATATTAAAATAATGCAATATGTTCAACGTGACACTTCACTTATACTTTAGTATTCCATATATTAGTGATAAGATGTGTCCATTCAATTTCAAAGAATAACACCTACCATTTAACGTTTAACTTACCTAAGTTGGGAAAGAGAGGTAGAAATCAGGGATATATAAGATATAATTTGAAGTTTTAACTGTGTGCTTCATTAGACCAATGACAATATTTTAGGATATCAACAACAAAAGTACTTACCTTAATGATCACAATATCAAAAATCAGATAATAAATATAATTGAATGCAACATGTATGAAACCAAGGAGATTATATGATACCATTTCTAGTCTCCAAGTGATCAAAGAGAAAGTAAAATTGTTCTAAAAATCCAATAGTCTATTCATACCTTTTTTAAGGAATACCAATCCTCTAAAGTTGAGGGCAAGGCTATTGAATTTTGAATGAAGAGCACATTTTTGTTCCACCAAACACTTGACCTTTCAATGCTCAATTCATTGTTTAAGTGTCATGCTTACATACCAAAATAGATGATACTTATCCCTAGGCTTCGTGGTTTTTCTTTAAATGCACATAACCATTAACCTAGAAATTTTTATATTTAAGATTTTTTCTTTCCATAGGATAACCTATGATTTACCCTTATGAG
Organism: Wollemia nobilis; assembly: GCA_028583015.1. Lineage (NCBI taxonomy): Eukaryota > Viridiplantae > Streptophyta > Pinopsida > Araucariales > Araucariaceae > Wollemia > Wollemia nobilis. Next base: position 2,212,531 of record JAQPPZ010017244.1, read on the forward strand.
AAGCATTGTCAATTTTGTGTCTAAAGAGTACTTTCCACATTCTAAGCTTTGCAATAACTTGGCAACCCATTTAGTTATCAATTACTTGCTTTGTGTGAGGGAGTCTAATATGCCAAGTCCACCATTTTTCTTAGGAGCATTACCCAATTTTCATGATATCCCAATCATTCCATATAACCCATCCTATTTAGACCATAAATAATGTCTGATTGATTGAGCTAGTTATTAATTTAGATTTCTAGCCAATTCAAATAGTACACATGCAATGCATGTATTATATTATTAATCACTTGTATTTTACCAACAACAATACAAATTTAGAAGATCAAGTTTTAATTTTTTTTTAAATACCACATGGCTTTGGAAGAAATGGTGTTACCAAAAGAGATAACAAGATACCTTAAAATCTCATTCATACATAGGGATGCGCTAGGATCTATGTTGCTCCAAATGATTTGAAACTTTATGGAGATAATATAGGGTTTGTCAAGCATCTACCCTCAAAATTTTATCTCAATCCAAGTTCAGATGAGTGAAATATGGCCAAACTAAGTGTGGTAGTTTGGACAGTCCTGCGAAAAATGTCCTCTCCCCCCACAGTGGTGAATATTCGTAAATAAGATAATATTGCTATTTCATTATTATTATTACACATATTAAAATAATGCAATCATGTTATAGATGGATAACATAATTTTTTTATGAAAGAATGCAATATGTTCAACTTGACACTTCACTTATACTTTGGTCTTCCATATATTAGTGATAAGATATGTCCATTCAATTTCAAAGAATAACACCTACCATTTAACATTTAACTTATCTAATTTGGGAAAGAGAGGTAGAAATCAGGGATATATAAGATATAATTTGAAGTTTTAACTGTGTGCTTCATTAGACCAATGACAATATTTTAGGATATCAACAACAAAAGTACTTACCTTAATGATCACAATATCAAAAATCAGATAATAAATATAATTGAATGCAACATGTATGAAACCAAGGAGATTATATGATACCATTTCTAGTCTCCAAGTGATCAAAGAGAAAGTAAAATTGTTCTAAAAATCCAATAGTCTATTCATACCTTTTTTAAGGAATACCAATCCTCTAAAGTTGAGGGCAAGGCTATTGAATTTTGAATGAAGAGCACATTTTTGTTCCACCAAACACTTGACCTTTCAATGCTCAATTCATTGTTTAAGTGTCATGCTTACATACCAAAATAGATGATACTTATCCCTAGGCTTCGTGGTTTTTCTTTAAATGCACATAACCATTAACCTAGAAATTTTTATATTTAAGATTTTTTCTTTCCATAGGATAACCTATGATTTACCCTTATGAGAAGCATTGTCAATTTTGTGTCTAAAGAGTACTTTCCACATTCTAAGCTTTGCAATAACTTGGCAACCCATTTAGTTATCAATTACTTGCTTTGTGTGAGGGAGTCTAATATGCCAAGTCCACCATTTTTCTTAGGAGCATTACCCAATTTTCATGATATCCCAATCATTCCATATAACCCATCCTATTTAGACCATAAATAATGTCTGATTGATTGAGCTAGTTATTAATTTAGATTTCTAGCCAATTCAAATAGTACACATGCAATGCATGTATTATATTATTAATCACTTGTATTTTACCAACAACAATACAAATTTAGAAGATCAAGTTTTAATTTTTTTTTAAATACCACATGGCTTTGGAAGAAATGGTGTTACCAAAAGAGATAACAAGATACCTTATTATTTTTTCATGTTGAATCACTTTCCAAGAAGAGGATATTGTTGGAAATATGAGCAATTTTTGTTGTCATTTATGTCAAGAATATGATGACCAAGTTTTATTGTCATCCATGTATTCATGACCGAGTTTCGTTAGTGTCTTCTAGTGGTTTTTCCAAAAAGGCAAAGAAGCAGGTTTAAATGAAAAATAATATTATAATATTTAATATTATAATATTTCAAGATACAGGTTGGGTTTAAGAAAAATGAGGGCCAAGGCATTATCACATTTTAAATCTTCCTAAAAACCCATGTGGCAATTTTTGAGGACTAAGGTTTAAATTATTTAATTTTAAATATTTTAACCATAAGGTTACAATTTAAAATTAAATAACAATAATTTTAGCCACTAAATTTTAAAATATAAAATTCAAAATTATTTTGAATTCAAAATATCCGCTGACATGGTGAAGCACGTTGCATAAAATATAAAAAGGGTAAAGTTTTTGTTTCAAAAGTTATCCATGCGATTAATGGCCAAATGACCTAAGTAATTCGAGCACCAAGAAAGAAGCGATATTTGCATGTGTTTAAATCGTGATTGGGTAGATAGAAAGTACAAGGTGAAGTGGAGCACAAAAATAATCTCGAAGCACCTGGTAGCACAGGTGGTAGCCAAGGGCTACGTTAAGGCATTTGTGGAACACGAGATCATGGGTTCGATCCACGCGATTGCTTTTTGTTTAAGGGAAGTATTTCATTTTCTGTTGAAGGAAAAGAGATAAGGTTTATAACAAACATGGTGTGCTTTTAATTTTTGTGAGGGCACATAGCCCAAGAGGTGGATGTGCTAGGCGCTAAGATGCTTGGAAAGGCAAGGTGGGGTGTTTAAATCTTGTTGATTGCAATTTTGTTGAGGTGGCATTAAAACAAGGTATGCACTTATGGTTTAATTTTTTAAAAGTTTTAAATGTGTGAAAATAGCTTTAAGGTATTGCGTAAAGTTTTCAAAGAAGGTTTGAAATTTTGTTGAGAGGGAGATATAAGTTTTATAAAATTAAAATATTATATTTTGATGGTTAGAATTTAGTAGGAGTGATAAGGTATTCAAAGGACATTATATTTTATTTTGAAATAAATTTTTATTGTGTTAATTATTTGAGAGGAGTAATAAGGTGCATGAAGGAAATCAATTGTGGAAGTGAGTTATTTAATCTTTGCTAATCATTTTTGAAGTGTGGAGATTATAAGGTGTAATTGAGATTTAATGTTTTGTATGGTGAAATATTTTGAGGGAAATATTTGAATGAAAATTTTGAGAAGGTTTTTGCTATCTAACCTTTGATATTGGCAAAGAGGTTGATTGTGGTTGAGATAGGTTTTGAGGTCAAAACTTCATCAAACAAAAGATATGGGTACATCTTCCTTATGAGTGAAATATTGTTGGGTTGAATGTTATGAAATGCAAAGTTAGAGTAAAAATGTTTGTTTGATAAGCATTTTTGTGTGAGTTTTTATATACATAATTGGTGAATGGTTGTGAGAGAAATTGAGTGTGAAATTGAAAACTATCTTGAACTAGGATTTGTGAAATAATATGAGTATCATTGTTATGTGAGATTGTTTGATAAGCATTGTTGAAAATATTTGTGTAAGCTTTCATGTGCTTGATTAGGGTTTGGAAAATATCATGAGTATCATTGTTATGTGAATTTGGAATCATCTTGAGTCAAGGTTGAGTTCCATAGTGAGATTTGTTGGAAGCATTGTGAAACACTTGGTTAGGGTTTGTAAGCAAGTTTTTTTTCATTGAGTGAATGATTGAGTAAAATTGGATGAGCATTATTGATTGAAAGCATTGGAGTGGTAGTTCAAGTTCTGTAAAACAAATTATTCTCTATTCTAAATTGATTTTAAAAGATTTTGAAAGTGATAGAGTGATTTGTGAGTGTGAAACATATTGAGTCTTTTACCATTCTCTATGTGTTTCTATGGTTAAACAAAATTCTGAATGAAATTGTTTGTGTGATTGAATGGGTTTTCTGAAAGAGATTAAGTTGAGTTTTGTGAGTGTTTTGTGAGTGTGAAACATATTGAGTCTCTAAAAATTCTCTATATGTTTCTAATGTTAAACAATATTCTGAGTCAAACTTGTTTGTGTTATTAAAGAAGTTTTTTGAAAGAGATTGAGTTGAGTTGTGTATGCAAGTTTTGCAATTGATTTGAATACTTTTATGAAATCTAGTAGACAAATTTGAGTAAGTTCTAGAGAGGACTTAAGGACAATGTTGAGTAAGCTTTTTTGAAAGCTTAAGGATAGATTTGTGTGACCTTTTATGGAAGCTTACAATTATATTGGATAAGTTACATATAAAACTTGTTGAGCATATTTAAGGTAAGTCTTGGTGAATACTTGTAGATAAATTTGAGGTAACTCTTAGAGAAGACTTGAGAGCAGATAGAGCAAGTTCTTGAGAGGACTTGTGGATAGATTTGGGATAAGTCATAGAGAATACTTGAGAGCAAATAGAGCAAGTTCTTGAGAAGACTTGTGGATAAATTTGAGATAAGTCTTTGAGAAGTCTTGAGAGCAGAATTGATTGATTGATTTGTTCAAGCTTTGTATTAAGGCTTAGGGTAGATCTAGCAGAGATGATTTGTGATTGGATCAAGCTTTGTGTTAAGGCTTAAGGATATATTTGAGGATAGAATTTGGTGTAGACTTAAGGATAGATTTGTATCATACCAGAGACATAGATTGAGCAGATTTGTGCTAGACCAAAGGATTGTGTTTAGTATAGATTTAAGATAGATATTGAGCAGAGTGAGAGTAAGCTTTGGAGGTGACAGAGTAGAGGATAGTACTCTCCAGTGGATAGAGATCCATTAGCTAGGATAGTGAGGATAGAGGTCTTCTAAGCGAGGATAGTGGTCTTTGGTGGAGAGAGATCCACAAGCCAGTGCAGTGGAGGTAGTAGTCTTCTAGATGATCACCAACCAGAGCAAAGGAGGAGTTCTCCTATGCATAGAGATCCACAAACTAGCTGAGGGGATTGATGTCTCCTGTGGATATAAACTTGATTAGTGATGCAGGAGCCTATATTTAGAGGGTTTTTTTAAGATGTTTTATAATAATTTTTTTATTACTCAAAATGGTATTCTTTGACACAAAATAATTTGCTGAAAATGGTAATTACTAAAAAAGTTAAATTTTTATGATAAAATAATTTGCCGCAAATAGTAATTACTTAAAAAGGCATTTTTTGGTGGAAAAATAAATTTTCCGAAAAGAGTAATTTTTTATTTTTAGGGCTTTAAGCATTAGGTTTTTCTTTTAAGGTTTTTTTTAGGGCTTCAAGCTTTAGGGTTTTCTTTTAGGGTTTCTTTGGGGATATATATTCCCTTGGTATTGCATTGTAAAAGGGGAAAGTGAATCCAAGAATGAGAAAAGAAAATATTTATTGGTTTATTTCCATGTATTATAGTTTTATGTGAAAGGAGGGTTTTACTGATTATTTCCATTTATTGAAATTTTTATGTAAATAGAGGGTTTTACATACTATTTTCATTTATCGTAGTTTTTATGTAATGGGAGGTATTTTGTTTTGACCTCTTGCAACTGTATTTACATCAATTAGGGGATTGGTGTCTCCTTTGGAACGAGGTCCATAAAAATTGTAATAGGGAAGTATTCCCAAGATATTTGTTGAGAAAATTATAGTGAAATATTTTTTCTGTGGAGTAGCCCACATTGGGCGAACCACATTAAATTGGTGTCTCTATTCTGTGTGGTGATTTATGCATTGCTTTGATTACTGTTATTGATACTGTTAGAATAAATAATTATTCTCTTAAGTTCTACTCTTACTTGAGTAACCACTCTTCCAAGAGTCAGGTGAACTCTCAATTTAGACTAGGGAGTTGTTGTAATCCAATGACTCTCAATGATCAACTTTTTTATTTATACAAAGTTGATCAATGGAATAAATCAATCAGTTCTATTTGTCTCTTCAAATCTTGTAATACTTTGTAGTTTTACTCTTGGTAAATTCTAACATGGTACCAGAGCATGATAGATTCTGCTAGGCATTCTCTATTAAAATTAGTTTCACAAACTGGTTCGTATCTTTTTTCTTTTTTTAAAAAGGAGTTTTTTTTCATATCTATTTTAGACTGCTCATATTTCATCTACAATTTTTTTTGCGAAAAATATATTTATGGTTCTATATAATATTATTTTACAAGTTTATTTTATCATAATAGATTCTCCTTTAATTTTATAAGATATTGATATTTACCTCACTATAAGAACAAGTATTTGGAAAAAAAATTGCCAAATTGCAAATGCAATATAGGCATATCATTTTTCCATTTGTTCCTGCCATTTTTTTCTTGTTCTCCATAGATCATAGTACAAGAACACGTTGGTCCACGTCTTTTGAAAATGAATTTTCCTTGGCTCCTCCTTCGCAATCGCTGCATCATCTTTGTGGAAAGTAAATTCATGGGCGTACTTTTTTTTTATGGATATCATTCAATTTTGTGGCCTCTTTTTATCTCATGAATCTTTGTATTTTATTTAAAATCCAAAGTATATTTTCGTGAGATATTTTAATATTTCTAAAAGCACAATTTTCATGTCTCATCTCAAGAGACATTGGATCATTAATTTTAAATACTATGGTGCTTATACTTAATATTAAAACGTGGCAAGTTATCTCCAACATTGCCAACATCTATATCTTGGAGTGCGACATTCTTTCTTCTCATATTCCTCAATGGGCATTTCGAAAGGATATTAGAACTTGATGGAAGCTAAATATTAAACAATTTTCCCTCTTCACTTTACTCTTAGCTTCACCTATTATCTGTTCTCTGGCATTGCAAGAAACATATTCAAATATTATAAATCCGAATGTGATGATTATTGCTCTCCCATCCTAGATTTCAATCATCATCATTATTTTTTTAATGTGTATGGCTTTGTTATGTTGTGTGTTGCTTACCTTCTCTGATGTGGTGAGAAAAGTATCCTTCCCTTTGTGGTAATTTTGTAGATCGACAACCGCTTGACGATCACCTTCGCATTAATTATATTCTCCTTGTACTCCCTGATGTCTTTCGATCTCTTGATGAGAACCTTCCATGGAATCTTCTGCATCTCATTTTCAGGAAAGAGTAAACAAAGTATTATTAAATTTTTAATATTATTTGACATATTAATATCCTCTCAAATATGCAATGTAATCGCAAGTAAATGTTGACATCCTTTTGGAGTGCATCCTCGAACATGCAGTGAACCTTCTCTCGATGTTCGTTGATGAAGTGCAGTGAAACACAAATTCATGCTCTTTCGATCCTTTCAAAGATCCTTCTCTCATTGTTCGTTGACAAAGTGTAGTGAAAAGCAAGATTTATGCTCTTTCAATCCTTTTGAAGACCCTTCGCTCATTGTTCGAAGACCTATATATTTTTTTGGATGAACGTCCAATCTGGTTTAGGTAATATTGTATTTTTTTATTATTTTTCTAATCCTCAAAAGTACAGTAAAGATCGTAGGTAATCTAGCATCATCAAAGTATAGTGAAGAACGAGAGTCATGTTCTTTTGAGCCCTTCGAAGACCCTTCTCTCGTTGTTCATTGACGTCTCTTATGGGGTTTAAGTCACCTATTAAAAATTCTGTGGGCTCTGTCAAAGCCCTAGAAGTGCTCTCTCGAGCCTTTTCATCCATTAAGAGGGAAAATTAATCAGATCTTCAATTTAAAACTGGTTTTTTTATTTTTATAATAACCAGTACTAAAATAAATATCTACTCTTTGTATTTAAATATAACACCCTCTCATCAATTTGTTGTCATTTTTACTTATTTAGTGCCTTTTTTTTTGCCACTAAAAGAAAAAAGTGACAAGTTTGTAACCTCATAAATAATAATTTTTTTGGGGGGGGTTTAAAGGTGCCAACACTTGCACCTTTTTTCTAAGGCTTTAAGGGGGGTTTGTTTTTATTATTGGTCATTGCTTCTTTCTTTTTTTGTATCATTGACTTTGTTCTAATCCCTTTATTAAAATTTCATTACTCATAACAACAATAGGAGATATTTTTGATGTGAAACTAAATGTGGCTTTTTCTTTTAGCCACTTGGTCATATGCTTTCATATCATTTCTGTTTTTTTAAAAAGAAATAATTTTCATACAATATATGCTCCTTTTTTTCAAATCATATAAAACTTAAAATAAAGCAAAAAAATAAAATCTTTCCATAAAGGCACTTTAAAATTTATAATCACCTATGTTCCAAGTTTTGGACTTCTCACTAACTTACAGTTTCCCTCACGTAACAATGTGTTATTGAGAAATACGATATGTTGGTCTGGCTAATTATCATTGCATCAAAATCCTATGTTCCACATATCAATTCTACTCATTACCTATAGTTTCCCTCATGTAAGGGCGGGTAATTGAGAAGAATAGGTATAAAGGCCTAGACAATTTTTCTTACTTCATTAGCCTATTTTAATATATCAAATCTCCTCATTTACTTGTAGTTTTCCTCACGTTAGGGTGGGTAATTTGAGGAGATTGGTATTACTATTAGGCTTGTGTTCCCTTCTTTAAAGCTCCATTGTATTCTCTAGAAACTTGAAGTTAAAGGAGGGAATTATTGGTTCACTTTAATTTTCTTTCAAAAAATGAATACAATGACTACAATTGATCCACTCACCCCTCATAACTATCAAACATGGACACCCAAAATATTTAATCTCATTTCTCAAAAAGGGCTCACACACCTGCTAGAAGAGAAGCAACCTGAATTTGAAAAAGAATATGAAATATTTGTTCATAAAGGGAAAATGTATGAAACAATGGGTATTATAAGCACTAGTGTAAATGAAAGCTTATTGTTTCACATTATGTATTGTAAAACTCCATATGAAAGTTGGTACAAACTAAAGAACTTATTTGGGAAATTAGATCAAATAAGGTCATTGCAGCTAGAGGTAGAATTAACAACATTATCTCTTTAAGACTTCAGCAATATTGTTGACTTTCTCACTAAATTTAAAGAAGTCCTCACTCAATACAAAGGCAGTGGAAAGAACAAAATAGAAGAAGAATGCATCTATATAATTCTTTCTAAATTAAATGGTGTGTTTCAAATTTTTGCATCCACCTTTCTATCTACAAAAGATGCTCTTGGTGCAAGTTTTAAAATGTCCTCCTTAGAGGAATTTTGTGATAGGCTAACTAGAGAAGAAACAAAACTTGCAAAGTATGAGATCTCTTCCTCTTCCTCAAAATACTTAGTAGCATCCACCTCTACTAAATAAAAATTCAAAAATAAAGAAAGGAGTCTCATAACTTGTACTCACTACAAAAAGAATGGTCATTTTGTGAACAAATGTTGGAAAAGACTACAACAACTAGAGGTAGCAATGAAGGATCAAAAGATAGACACTAAGAAGCAGATAGTAAAAGCCTTAAATGTTCAAGACAATACCATAAACACTTCATCAAAATACTAGGTTCTAGATTTAGGAGCAACTCATCACATGACATACCTAGATGAGTCATTCACTTCAATCTCCTCAAGTTCAACATGTAGCATAGAAGTTGGTGACTCATCCTTTATCCTAGTAAAATAAAATGGTGATATATCCATTGATGGTTGTTATATAAACATACATAAACAGAAGAACAACAACAACAAAAAATCAAGCGCAATAACAAAAAACACAAAAAAATACAAAACAACAAAAACACAAGAACAATAAAAAACAACACAAAAGGACGGTGGCCGTAGCAAGTAAGAAGAGCCATCCAAAACATGAGCCATCCAAAGAAATGATAGAAATAAGAGCTTCCCTTATTTTTGAAGCCCACCACCATCTAGGACAGTGGTCGTAGCAAGTAAGATCACCTGTATCCAAAGCCCAATAAGCTAAAGCATCAACACTCTTGTTATGATATCTAACCACATGAATGTAATCAACTTTTGAAAATCCCATCTAGAGTAATTGAATCTTCTTAACAATTATTTTTATTCTCCAATAAACCTTATGATTCTTATGAGTCTTCAAAATATTAATCATGAGTTGAGAGTTAGACTCAACTAGCACCTTTTCCCATACAACCTTAGTAGCCTCTTAGGTCTCTGAGGATACCATACCCCTCAGCAACGTTATTGGATAGAATACCCAAATTCTCAGCAAAAGTAAAAACTATGGAGCCATCTAAAAGTCTTTCAATTCCTCCTGCACTAGCTTTTCTAGGGTTCCCTCTAGAGGCTCCATAAATATGGACTTTTCAAAAATCCTTAGGAGGAGGTTTTCAATTCCTTGTTCTATTCATCTTGCAATTACTCACATTCCCTTTAAGCTGGTTACCCTTAAAATATTTTATCTTCAATCTTTTCATCACTTGATCCCATATTTTGTGGGAGTTTTGGGGGTGATTAAGGAGTTGTTGGATTGATTCAACTAAGTTGGCAATGGCCTTTTGCCAAATATAATGAATATCCTTCCTATCTTGATTAAAAATTTGGTTGTTCCTTTCATTCCAGATATTCCAAAGAAGAATTGTAGAACCCATCCAAACTAACTACCTAATAAAATGATCAACACCCTCTTGTTTAGTCCAATCCCTCCAAATTTGTTCAAAAGTAAAAAATTGGATCATTGTAAGCCAAGTAAAGTGGCCATTCTCCTCCATAGCTCAGAGGCTAAAGTACATAATAAAAATATGGATGATAGTTTCCACATTGTCTCCACGTATTTCACATCTAAAAGGGCCATGAAAACCATGCTTCATAAGTTGCTCACTAGTAAGCACCCTGCAATGCAATAAAATCCAAGTAAAGAACCTCACCTTAGGCCATAGATTTTGAGCCCACAACTGAGAAAATATGTTACATGATTGGTTGGGATTATTATGGCATAAGGCTAAATAACCTTGACCAACTGAATACTCACCCTTAGTAGTGTTGTTCCATCCAAAAAAATATTTTTCATGGGATCAAGAGAGAGATATCATATGAAGGATGCATTGGATATCTTATCTTTACCTATCAAGGATTTGAATAGGTCAATCCTCAATAGGGATCCAATATCTATCAACCTCTAAATTACCAGTATGGTACCGATAATAATTAACCATCTTTATCTAGTTATCTCGGTGAAGCTCCTCCATTCAAGGTCTCTAATCAAAAAACTGAGTTATCAAAGGCTTGTGACCATCCCAATAATATGTCCAAAAAAATTCCTGTTGACAATTATGAATGATCCAAAATAATATTTTTTTATCAAATCCTCACCAGTCTTAAGAATTGCTAAAATGGGAGAACCTTTGGTAGGCAATTGATAGCAAACAAGGTCTTCGGGACTTTTGTTCTCAACATATTTAGAATGGATATTATTGGCCCAAAGAGCATTGGGGTTATACAAAATCCTCCAATATAATTTAGCAGCTAAAGCTTTGTTGTTATTAATAGCAGATCAAAATCATAACACCCCTTCATTATTAGGAAGACATAAAGTGTCCCATTTCACCAAGGCCCATTTTATTTTCTCCTTCGTACCACTCCAAAGGAACCAATGATTGATTTTATCTAGTTCTTGAAGAAAAACATTTGGGATATTCAACATAATAGAAATATAAATAGGAATAGCTCGAAGGACTGATTTTACCAAGGTGATTCTACCCCTAGAATAAATCCACCTATTGGTCCACTTTCCAATTTTCTTCAACTTTTTCCAACAAACAATTCCAATATTTTTTTCTATCTTTGAATATTGATGGGAATACCTAAATAAGTGATCAGAAGGGAGGTCTTCATATATTTTAATTTATCCCATACAATGAATTCCTATCTGGCAGAGTAGTGAAAGAAAATGACTTTATATTTATCTTCATTGATCAATTACTCGGTAGCCTTAGAAAAATAGCTAACGATTTTTTTAATATTAGAATCTTCCTTAACTGTAGCTTTACCTAAAAGAGTAGAGTCATCAAAAAAATTAAGATGAGAGCTAGGTCTAGCTCCATGAGAAATGGTAACTCCCTCAAGGGTTTTGTTTTCTCTTTTTTTTTTATAGTCCTACCAAAGCATTCAGTAAGAATGATAAATAAATAAGGGGATAGGGGGTTACCTTGCCTAATACCTCTGGAAGCTGGAAATAACTGATAAGGTTTTCCATTGATAAGAACTAAGTAGAAAACTGAAGAGATACATCCCATAATCCAATCCATCCAATCTTGATAGAAACCAAATTGCATCAAAACTTTGATAAGGAAGTGCCAATACACTCTATCATAAGTTTTGGATAAGTCTAACCAGATGAACATGGAAGGATATTTTTGCTTATCCAAGGAATGGATGGCTTCCTGAGCAAGAACTGTCTCATCCACTATTTTATGCCCTTTCATATAACCCCCTTGTTTAGGGGAAATAATCTTATGCAAAAGAGGCTTCAACCTCTCTGCCATTATCTTAGTAATTATTTTGAGAAGAACATTACATAAAGCAATAGGTCTAAAAGCTAAGATATGATCAACCTCTTGAGCTTTTGTAACAAGAGTAATATAAGTCTTATTGATAACCTTCAAAATTTCTTTGACTTTCATAGTTTTGTACACCACCTCTAATTAATCAGCATAAAAGATATCCTAGAACTCTTGGTAGAACTGAATGGGAAAACCATCAGGACCTAGGGTTTTCCATTTTTCCATTTTAAAAACTACCTGATGAAGCTCATTGATAGTAAAAAGAGTAGTCAAAATAGAGTTGTCCTCATAAGTGATAAGATAAGGGATTTCTATAATAGCATTTTGTTAAGAAGTTGATCCAAGAGGAGTAGCAGCAAAAATATTGAAAAAGTAATTGAAAACAATAGAGTTCATGCCATACCAACTATAGACAACATCTCCAGAATCTGATTTCAGGAAATAGATAAAGTTGTGAGATCTTCGAGCTAGAATATATTTGTGGAAGAAATTTGTGTTTTGATCTCCTTCTTTGAGTCATTAAATTCAAGATTTTTTCTTCCATAAGAGTTCTATTTTTTCCCATTCCTCTAACTGAGCTGTGAGATTAATTTCATATGCACTTCTACTCTCTATGAGGCCATCTAGATAGATTTTCTTATTCAAAATTTCAAGTTGAGCAATAAATTCATGTTTTTTTATAGACATCCCCAAACTCCTTCCAGTTCCAAGTCTAGATTTTGGTTTTAATATATTGCAATATTTTGGTAAAATAGAACATCTTAGTCCCATAGCTAGGTTTACCTTCCTTCCACCATTATTGCATTGGATTTATAAAGGAACTGTATCTAAGCCACATTAACTAAAATTGAAAAGGAGAGAAACTCAAATTGATTTTCTACATTTCCACCATGACTGGCCAACGATCAAAACCAACATTGTTAAGAGTATTTACTTTAGGAATGTGACCATGGATTAAGAAATTGTCAGAGAGCAAGAACCTATCAAATGTCTCCATTATACAAGCTAAGCCTTGCCTTCTGTTAGACCAAGTCATAAGGCCATTATTTGGTTGGATGTCCACAAGATGGAGGTTTGCAATATATTTGCTCATGAGGTTAGTTCTCCTGTCCAAATTTCTATTTCCACCCATTTTCTCATCCAGAGAGAGGATGGTATTGAAATATCCTTTGATCAAGATCCAAGCTTCAATAAAATGAGAGATAATATATGTTATATCCTTCCACTGTCTTCTTTTTTCCTCCAAAGTAGTTATATCATAAAACGTAATGTAGAGCATAATTTGGTTGGAATGTCTACTTTGAATAACTATAGCCAAAAGACACCAACTACCAACCATATGGTGAATAACTACCTCTTTTGGATCCCAAAGGCAAGCAATGCCACTAGAAGTCCCCTAAGAACTTAGGGAAACCACTTTTCTAGCTAGCCAAATTTTACTAGCAATTGATTCCATTTCCTCTATTGACATCTTCGTTTCTTGAAGGAAAACAAGATGTGGATGATTTATCTGAATCATTTTTCTAATTTCATTTTTTTTTAAAGAATCCCTTTGACTCCTCTAATATTCCAAGTGATGATCTTCATTAATACTAGGGCTAAAAAATTTGGGAAGGGTATTAATATTACCTTCCTCTACAAGCATTTCACCTTATTTTACCCTATGATGTTGATTGGTCTTGCAACCTGCCTTTTGATTAGAATCCATCTTCAATTTTTTTTTTTGTTTCTTGACTTACTCCAATAGAATCTAAGATGGCTTCTAACCTTGAAGAATGCATGTACATAGCCAGAGTGTTACCAGAAGGTTCAACAGAGTCTATATTGGAAAACCTTTAATTTGATGGTTTATCTCTGAGTTCTTCCCCTCATCCTTAAATTGTGTTTCTAAGATTTTTGTTTCCATTATTTTCTCTTCCTCACTTTGGACATCATTTTTGGAAATAATTTTAAACATATTAGCAGATAAATTAGGTTGATCCTTCATAACTGAGTTTTTTTAGTATTCTTCTTCTTAGGCATTTGGAACCCTACTAAATTTATATCTTCTTTCTTTTGATCTAGAATTTTATTTGGGAAAAAACTAACCAAATGACCATATTCATGGTAAATTCTACAATGAAAATAAATGTTCTCATAGTCCACTACTGGGTCCCAAGTGTCCTCCCCAAATTGTAATGTGATATTTTTTGGTAGGGGTTTTTCAAAATCCATTAAAACATATATCCAGTCATAAATAATATGTTCAATTTTTTTAGTACAACCAGGAGTCATCATAAAAACTCCTAAAGAGTTTCCAATTGAAGAAAAAAAATCAGATTCTAGAACTCAATTAGGAGGCCAAAGATTCTAACCCACATGGGACCTTTAGAAGGCATCTCTTCTTCAACTTTAAATTTAGTATGCTAGGGCTTCATGAAAAGCCTTACCCTTCCAAAGAACTAGGGACCTCCTTGAAATGTTTTCTCTCTATCTTCATTATTAGCAAATAAAACAAGAAAATAACCATTTGGATAAATAGAGATTTGTAATTCACCTTTAGTTTTCCAACTTTTCTATCAGCTACTTGAAACTTGTTTTGTGATCTCTTTAATCCATGCCCTAAAAGTCATGGAAAGGTATGATTTTCACTTTTATTTTATGCAGCAAATTGGAAGTCATTGTCAATCAAGTTATCAACATAAATAACTATTGAAAGATAAATTTCTAATCCATATTGGATCCCCTAAAACATATCCTACTAAAATATTGAGAAAAAACCACAAAAACATTGGTCGCTAAGGCCCGAAGGCCCCGAAAACCAACCTCTGGAGCTGCTTGCACTCAATCCAGATGAAACACTTGCATAATTGTTTGCCAAAAATTTCATTCACACATAGGGATGTGCTAGGATATATGTTGCTCCAAATGATTTGAAAATTTATGGAGATATTCTAGGGTTTGTCAAGCATCTACCCTCAAAATTTTATCTCAATCTAAGTTCAGATGAGTAAAATATGGCCAAACTAAGTTTGGTAGTTTGGACAGTCCTGCGAAAAATGTCCTCTCCCCCCATAGTGGTGAATATTTTTTAATAATATAATATTGCTATTTAGTTGTTATTATTACACATATTAAAATAATGCAATATGTTCAACGTGACACTTCACTTATACTTTAGTATTCCATATATTAGTGATAAGATGTGTCCATTCAATTTCAAAGAATAACACCTACCATTTAACGTTTAACTTACCTAAGTTGGGAAAGAGAGGTAGAAATCAGGGATATATAAGATATGATTTGAAGTTTTAACTATGTGCTTCATTAGACCAATGACAATATTTTAGGACATCAACAACAAAAGTACTTACCTTAATGATCACAATATCAAAAATCAGATAATAAATATAATTGAATGCAACATGTATGAAACCAAGAATATTATAGGATACAATTTCTAGTCTCCAAGTGATCAAATAGAAATTAAAATGGTTCTAAAAATCCAATGGTCTATCCATACCTTTTTTAAGGAATACCAATCCTCTAAATTTGAGGGCAAGGCTATTGAATTTTGAATGAAGAGCACATTTTTGTTCCACCAAACACTTGACCTTTCAATGCTCAATTCATGGTGTAAGTGTCATGCTTACATACCAAAATAGATGACACTTATCCCTAGGCTTCATGGTTTTTCTTTAAATGCAAATAACCATTAACCTAGAAATTTTTATATTTAAGATTTTTTCTTCCCATGGGATAACCTATGATTTACCCTTATGAGAAGCATTGTCAATTTTGTGCCTAGAGAGTACTTTCCACATTCTAAGCTTTGCAATGACTTGGCAACCCATTTAGTTATCAATTACTTGCTTTGTGTGAGGGAGTATAATATGCCAAGTCCACCATTTTTCTTAGGAGAATTACCCAATTTTCATGATATCCCAATCATTCCATATAACCCATCCTATTTAGACCATAAATAATGCCTGATTGATTGAGCTAGTTATTAATTTAGATTTCTAGCCAATTCAAATAGTACACATGCAATGCATGCATTATATTACTAATCACTTGTATTTTACCAACAACAATACAAATTTAGAAGATCAAGTTTTAATTTTTTTTTAAATCCCACATGGCTTTGGCAGAAATGGTGTTACCAAAAGAGATAACAAGATACCTTATTATTTTTTCATGTTGAATCACTTTCCAAGAAGAGGATATTGTTGGAAATATGAGCAAGTTTTGTTGTCATTTATGTCAAGAAGATGATGACCAAGTTTTATTGTCATCCATGTATTCATGTCTGAGTTTCGTTAATGTCTTCCAATGGTTTTTCCAAAAAGGCAAAGAAGCAGGTTTAAATGAAAAATAATATTATAATATTTAATATTATAATATTTCAAGATACAGGTTGGGTTTAAGAAAAATGAGGGCCAAGGCATTATCACATTTTAAATATTCCTAAAAACCCATGTGGCAGTTTTTGAGGACTAAGGTTTAAATTATTTAATTTTAAATATTTTAACCATAAGGTTAAAATTTAAAATTAAATAATAATAATTTAAGGCACTAAAGTTTAAAATATAAAATTCAAAATTATTTTGAATTCCAAATATCCACCGACATGGTGAAGCGCATTGCATACAATATAAAAAGGGCAAAGTTTTTGTTTCAAAATTTATCCATGCGATTAATGCCCAAGTGACCTAAGTAATTCAAGCACCAAGGAAGAAGCAATATTCGCATCTGTTTAAATTATCATTGGGTAGATAGAAAGTACAAGGTGGAGTGAAGCACAAAAATAATCTCGTAGCACTTGGTAGCACAGGTGGAAGCCAAGGGCTACGTTAAGGCATCCGTGGAATGCGAGATCATGGGTTCGATCCATGCGCTTGCTTTTTGTTTAAGGGAATTATTTCATTTTCCATTGAAGGAAAAGAGATAAGGTTTATAACAAACGTGGTGCGCTTTTCATTTTTGTGAGGGCACATAGCCCAAGAGGTGGATGTGCTAGGCGCTAAGATGCTTGGAAAGGCAAGGTGGGGTGTTTGAATCTTGGTGAATGCAATTTTGTTGAGGTGGCATTAAAACAAGGTATGCACTTATGGTTTAATTTTTTAAAAGTTTTAAATGTGTGAAAATTGCATTAAGGTATTGCGTAAAGTTTTCAAAGAAGGTTTGAAATTTTGTTGAGAGGGAGATATAAGTTTTATAAAATTAAAATATTATATTTTGATGGTTAGAATTTAGTAGGAGTGATAAGGTATTCAAAGGACATTATATTTTATTTTGAAATAAAGTTTTATTGTGTTAATTATTTGAGAGGAGTAATAAGGTGCATGAAGGAAATCAATTATGGAAGTGAGTTATTTAATCTTTGCTAATAATTTTTTAAGTGTGGAGATTATAAGGTGTAATTGAGATTTAATGTTTTGTATGGTGAAATATTTTTTGGTAAATATTTGAATGAAAAAATTGAGAAGGTTTTGCTATCTAACCTTAGATATTGGCAAAGAGGTTGGTTGTGGTTGAGACAGGTTTTGAGGTCAAAACTCCATCAAACAAAAGATATGGGTACATCTTCCTTATGAGTGAAATATTGTTGGGTTTAATGTTATGAAATGCAAAGTTGGAGTGAAAATGTTTGTTTGATAAGCATTGTTGAGTGAGTTTTTATATACATAATTGGTGAATGGTTGTGAGAGAAATTGAGTGTGAAATTGAAAACTATCTTGAACTAGGATTTGTGAAATAATATGAGTATCATTGTTATGTGAGATTGTTTGATAAGCATTGTTGAAAATAATTGAGTAAGCTTTCATGTGCTTGATTAGGGTTTGGAAAATATCATGAGTATCATTTTTATGTGAATTTGGAATCATCTTGAGTCAAGGTTGAGTTCCATAGTGAGAGTTGTTGGAAGCATTGTGAAACACTTGGTTAGGGTTTGTAAGCAAGTTTTGTTTCATTAAGTGAATGGTTGAGTGAAATTGGATGAGCATTATTAATTGAAAGCATTGGAGTGGTAGTTCAAGTTTTGTGAAACAAATTATTCTCTATTCTAAATTGATTTAAAAAGAGTTTGAAAGTGATAGAGTGATTTGTGAGTGTGAAACATATCGAGTCTTTTACCATTCTCTATGTATTTCTATGGTTAAACAAAATTCTGAGTGAAATTTGTTTGTGTGATTGAAGAGATTTTCTAAAAGATATTAAGTTGAGTTTTGTGAGTGTTTTGTGAGTGTGAAACATATTGAGTCTCTAACCATTATCTATATGTTTCTAAGGTTAAAAAATATTATGAGTGAAACTTGTTTATGTGATTAAAGAAGTTTTTTGAAAGAGATTGAGTTGAGTTGTGTATGCAATTTTTACAATTGATTTGAATACTTTTATGAAAGCTAGTAGACAAATTTGAGTAATTCCTAGAGAGGACTTAAGGACAGAGTTGAGTAAGCTTTTTTGAAAGCTTAAGGATAGATTTGTGTGATCTTTTATGGAATCTTACAATCATATTGGACAAGTTTCATATAAAAATTGTTGAGCATATTTAAGGTAAGTCTTGGTGAAGACTTGTAGATAAATTTGAGGTAAGTCTTAGAGAAGACTTGAGAGCAGATAGAGCAAGTTCTTGAGAGGACTTGTGGAAAAATTTGAGATAAGTCATAGAGAATACTTGAGAGAAAATAGAGCAAGTTCTTGAGAGGACTTGTGGATAAATTTGAGATAAGTCTTTGAGAAGACTTGAGAGCAGAATTGATTGATTGATTTGTTCAATCTTTATGTTAAGGCTTAGGGTAGATCTTGCAGAGATGATTTATGATTGGATCAAGCTTTGTGTTAAGGCTTAAGGATATATTTGAGGATAGAATTTGGTGTAGACTTAAGGATAGATTTGTACCATACCAGAGGCATAGATTGAGCAGATTTGTGCTAGACCAAAGGATTGTGTTTAGTATAGATTTAAGATAGATATTAAGCAGAGTTGAGAGTAAGCTTTGGAGGTGACAGAGTAGAGGATAGTACTCTCCAGTGGATAGAGATCCATTAACTAGGATAGTGAGGATAGAGGTATTCTAAGTGAGTATAGTGGTCTTCAATTGAGAGAGATCCACAAGCCAGTGCAGTGGAGGTAGTAGTCTTCTAGATGATCACCAACCAGAGCAAATGAGAAGGAGTTCTCCTATGGATAGAGATCTATGAACCAGCTGAGGGGATTGATGTCTCCTATGGATATAAAATTGATTAGTGATGCAGGAGCCTATCTTTAGAGGGTTTTTTTAAGAAGTTTTAAAATAATTTTTTTATTACTCAAAATGGTATTCTTTGACACAAAAATAATTTTCCGAAAATGGTAATTACTAAAAAAGGTAAATTTTTATGAAAAAATAATTTTTTGAAAATAGTAATTACTTAAAAAGGCATTTTTTGGTGGAAAAATAAATTTTCCGAAAATAGTAATTTTTTATTTTTAGGGCTTTAAGCTTTAGGGTTTTCTTTTAGGGTTTCTTTTAGGGCTTAAAGCTATAAGATTTTCCTTTAGGGTTTCTTTGCGGATATATATTCCCTTGGTATTCCATTGTAAAATGGGAAAGCGAATCCAAGAATGAGAAAATAAAATATTTATTGGTTTATTTCCATGTATTATAGTTTTATGTGAAATGAGGGTTTTACTGATTATTTCCATTTATTGCAGTTTTTATGTAAATAGAGGGTTTTACATATTATTTTCATTTATCACAGTTTTTATGTAATGGGAGGTATTTTGTTTTGACCTCTTGCAGCTATATTTACATCAATTAGGGGATTGGTGTCTCCTTTGGAAGGAGGTCCATAAACATTGTAATAGGGAAGGATTCCAAAGATATTTGTTGAGAAAATTATAGTTAAATATTTTCTTTGTGGAGTAGCCCACATTGGGCGAACCACATTAAATTGGTGTCTCTATTTTGTGTGGTGATTTATGCATTGCTTTGATTACTGTTGTTGATACTGTTAGAATAAATAATTATTCTCTTAAGTTCTACTCTTACTTAAGTTACCACTCTTCCATGATTCAGGTGAAATCTCAATTTATACTAGTGAGTTTTTGTAATCCAATGGCTCTCAATGATCAACTTTGCTATTTATACAAAGTTGATCTATGGAATAAATCAATCAGTTCTATTTGTCTCTTCAAATCTTACAATGCTTTGTAGTTTTACTCTTGGTAAATTCTAACATGGTACCAGAGCATGATAGATTCTGTTAGGTATTCTCTCTTAAAAGCAGTTTCACAAACTGGTTCTTATCTTTTTTCTTTTTTCAAATATTATAAATCTGAATGTGATGATTATTGCTCTCCCATCCTAGCTTTCAATCATCATCGTTATTTTTTTTAATGTGTATGGCTTTGTTATGTTGTGTGTTGCTTACCTTCTCTGATGTAGTGAGAAAAGTATCCTCCCCTCTGTGGTAATTTGGCATATCAGCGACCGCTTGACGATCACCTTTGCATTCATTATATTCTCTTCGTACTCCCTGATGTCTTTCGATCGCTTGATGAGCACCTTCCATGGAATATTCTGCATCTCATTTTTAGGAAAGAGTAAACAAAGTATTATTAAATTTTTAATATTATTTGACATATTAATATCCTCTCGAATATGCGGTGTAATTGCAAGTAAACATTGACATCCTTTTGGAGTGCATCCTCGAAAGTGTAGTGAACCTTCTCTCGATGTTCGTCGATGAAGTGTAGTGAAACACAAAGTCACGCTCTTTCGAGCCTTTCAAAGACCCTTCTCTCATTATCTATTGATAAATTGTAGTGAAAAGCAAGATTCATGCTCTTTCAATCCTTTTGAAGATCCTTATCTCATTGTTCGAAGACCTATATATTTTTTTGGATGAACATCCAATCTGGGTCAGGTAATATTGTATTTTTTTATTATTTTTCTAATCCTCAGAAGTACAGTAAAGATCGTAGGTAATCTAGCATCATCAAAGTATAGTGAAGAACGAGAGTCATGTTCTTTTAAGCCCTTCGAAGACCCTTCTCTCGTTGTTCATTTACATATCTTATGGGGTTTGACTCACCTATTAAAAATTCCATGGGCTCTGTCAAAGCCTTAGAAGTGCTCTCTCGAGCCTTTTCATCCATTAAGAGGGAAAATTAATCAGATCTTCAATTTAAAACTAGTTTTTTTATTTTTACAATAACTAGTACTAAAATAAATATCTACTCTTTTTATTTAAATATAAAACCCTCTCATTGATTTGTCGTCATTTTTACTTCTTTAGTGCCTTTTTTTTTGCCACTAAAAGAAAAAAGTGACAATTTTGTAACCTCATAAATAATAATTTTTTTGGGGGGGTTTAAAGGTGCCAACACTTGCACCTTTTTTCTAAGGCTTCAAGGGGGGTTGTTATTATTGGTCATTGCTTCTTTCTTTTTTTGCATCATTGACTTTGTTCTAATCCCTTTATTAAAAGTTCATTACTCATAACAACAATAGGAGATATTTTTGATGTGAAACTAAATGTGGCTTTTTATTTCATCCACTTGGTCATATGCTTTCATATCATTTCTATTTTTTTTTAAAGAAATAATTTTCATACAATATATGCTCCTTTTTTTCAAATCATATAAAACTTAAAATAAAGCAACAAAATAAAATCTTTTCATAAAGGCACTTTAAAATATATAATCACCTATGTTCCAAGTATTGGACTTCTCACTAACTTATAGTTTCCCTCACGTAACAGTGGGTTATTGAGAAATACGATATATCGGTCTGGCTGATTATCATTGCATCAAAAGCTTATGTTTCGCATATCAATTCTACTCATTACCTATAGTTTCCCTCATGTAAGGGCGGGTAATTGAGAAGAATAGGTATAAATGCCTAGACAATTTTTCTTGCTTCATTAGCCTATTTTAATATATCAAATCTCCTCATTTACTTATAGTTTTCCTCACGTTAGAGTGGGTAATTTGAGAAGATTGGTATTACATTCAGGCTTGTGTTCCCTTCTTTAAAGCTCCATTGCATTCTCTAGAAACTTGAAGTTAAAGGGGGAAATTATTGGTTCACTTCAATTTTCTTTGGCAAAATGAATACAATGAGTACAATTGATCCACTCACACCTCATAACTATCATACATTGACACCCAAAATTTCTCAAAAAGGGCTCACACACTGGCTAGAAGAGAAGCAACCTGAATTTGAAAAGGAATATGAAATATTTGTTCATAAAGGAAAAATATATGAAACAATGGGTATTATAAGCACTAGTGTAAATGAAAGCTTATTGTTTCACATTACGTATTGTAAAACTCCATATGAAAGTTGGTAGAAACTAAAGAACTTATTTGGGAAAGTAGATCAAATAAGTTCAATGTAGCTAGAGGTAGAATTAACAGCATTATCTCTTGAAGACTTCAGCAATATTGTTGACTTTCTCACCAAATTTAAATAAGTCCTGACTCAATACAAAGGCAGTGGCAAGAACGAAATAGAAGAAGAATGCATCTATATAATTCTTTCTAAATTAAATGGTGTGTTTCAAATTTTTGCAACCACCTTTCTATCTACAAAAGATGCTTTTGGTGCAAGTTTTAAAATGCCCTCCTTAGAGGAATTTTGTGATAGGCTAACTTGAGAAGAAACAAAACTTGCCAAGTATGATATCTCTTCCTCTTCCTAAAAATACTTAGTAGCATCCACCTCTACTAAATAAAAATTCAAAAAGAAAGAAAGGAGTCTCATAACTTGTACTCACTACAAAAAGATAACTTGTACTCACTACAAAAAGAATGGTCATTTTGTGAACAAATGTTGGAAAACACTACAACAACTAGAGGTAGCAATGAAGGATCAAAAAATAGACACTAAGAAGTAGATAGGAAAAGCCTTAAATGTTCAAGACAATACCATAAACACTTCATCAAAATACTGGGTTCTAGATTCAGGAGCAACTCATCACATGATTCATTCACTTCAATCTCCTCAAGTTCAACATGTAGCATAGAAGTTGGTGACTCATCCTTTATCCCAGTAAAAGAAAAAGGCGATATATCCATTGATGGTGGTTATATAAACATACATAAACACAAGAACAAAAACTCAAGAACAATAACAAAAAACACAAAAAAAAATACAAAACAACAAAAACACAAGAACAACAAAAAACAACACAAAAAACACAAAAAAAAAACAAAACAAACACACACACACACACACACCTCAAAAAACTAAACAAAAAAATAAAAATAAAAAAGGAAAAAAAGAAAAAAAAAATAAACACAACAATGACATTTCTAGACCAAAAAACTTTTAAGTCAAGAACAAACAGAGGAAATATAAGAAATATTAGTTTGAAATATGGAACTAAAATACCCTGACCAAACCAAAGAGAAGCAAAAAAAGTAAGAAACTAGGTACCTCCAGAACATGATCCATCCAAATAAATGATAGAAAGAAGAGCTTCCCTTATTTTTGAAGCCCACCACCATCTAAGACGGTGGCCGTAGCAAGTAAGATCACCTTTATCCAAAGCCCAATAAGATAAAGCATCAACACTCTTGTTATGATCTCTAACCACATGAATGTAATCAACTTTTGAAAATCCCATCTAGAGTAATTGAATCTTCTCAACAATTCTTTTTATTCTCCAATAAACCTTATGATTCTTAGGAGTCTTCAAAATATTTATCATGAGTTGAGAGTTAGACTCAACTAGCACATTTTCCCATACAACCTTAGTAGCCTCTTAGGTCTCTAAGGATACCATACCCCTCAGCAATGTTATTGTATAGAATACCCAAATTCTTAGCAAAAGTAAAAACTAGGGAGCCATCTAAAAGTCTTTCAATTCCTCCTGCACTAGCTTTTCAAGGGTTCCCTCTAGAGGCTCCATAAATATTGGCTTTTCCAAAATTCTTAGGAAGAGGTTTTCAATTCCTTGTTCTATTCATCTTGCAATTACTCACATTTCCTTTAAGCCGGTTACCCTTAGAATATTTAATCTTCAATCTTTTCATCACTTGATCCCATATTTGGTGGGATTTTTTGGGGTGATTAAGGAGTTGTTGGACTGATTCAACTAAGTTGGCAATGGTCTTTTGCAAAATATAATGAATATCCTTCCTATCTTGATTAAAAATTTGGTTGTTCCTTTCATTCCAGATATTCCAGAGAAGAATTGTAGAACCCATCCAAACTAACTACCTAATAAAATGATCAACACCCTCTTGTTTAGGCCAATCCCTCCAAATTTGTTCAAAAGTAAAAAAATTGGACCATTGTAAGCCAAGTAAATTAGCCATTCTCCTCCACAGCTCAGAGGCTAAAGTACACAATAAAAATATAGATGATAGTTTCCACATTGTCTCCACGTATTTCACATCTAAAAGGGCCATGAAAACCATGCTTCATAAGTTGCTCACCAGTAAGCACCCTGCAATGCAATAAAATCCAAGTAAAGAACCTCACCTTAGGCCATAGATTTTGAGCCCACAACTGAGAAAATATGTTATATGATTGGTTGGGATTATTATGGCATAAGGTTAAATAACCTTGACCAACTGAATACTCACCCTTAGTAGTGTTGTTCCATCTAAAACAATATTTTTCATGGGACCAAGAGAGAGATCTCATATGAAGGATGCATTGGATATCTTTTTATCTATCAAGGATTTGAATAGGTCAGTCCTCAATAGGGATCCAATAACTATCAACCTCTAAATTACCAGTATGGTACCAATAATAATTAACCATCTTTATATAGTTATCTCGGTGAAGCTCCTCCATTCAAGGTCCCCTATCAAAAAACTGAGTTATCAAAGGCTTGTGACCATCCCAAGAATATGTCCAAAAAAATTCCTTTTGATAATTATGAATGATCCAAAATAATATTTTTTTATCAAATCCTCACCAGTCTTAAGAATTGCTAAAATGGAATAACCTTTTGTAGGCAATTGATAGCAAACAAGGTCTTCGGGACTTTTGTTCTCAACATATTTAGAATGGAGATTATTGGCCCAAAGAGCATTGGGGTTATACAAAATCCTCCAATATAATTTAGTAGCTAAAGCTTTGTTGTTATTAATAGCAGATCGAAATCATAACCCCCTTCATTCTTAGGAAGACATAAAGTGTCCCATTTCACCAAGGCCCATTTTATTTTCTCCTTCATACCACTCCAAAGGAATCGATGATTGATTTGATCTAGTTCTCGAAGAACAACCTTTGGGATATTCAACATAATAGAAATATAAATAGGAATAGCTCGAAGGACTGATTTTACCAAGGTGATTCTACCCCCATAATAAAGCCACCTATTGGTCCACTTTCCAATTTTCTTCAACTTTTTCCAACAACCAATTCCAATATTTTTTTCTATATTTGAATATTGATGGGAATACCTAAATAAGTGATCATAAGGGAGTTCTTCTTATTTTTTAATTTATCCAATACCATGAATTCTTGTCTGGCAGAGTAGTGAAAGAAAATGACTTTATATTTATCTTCATTGATCAATTACTTGGTAGCCGTAGAAAAATAGCTAATTATTTTCTTAATATTAGAAGCTTCCTTAACTATAGCTTTACCTAAAAGAGTAGAGTCATCAAAAAATTTAAGATGAGAGATAGGTCTAGCTCCATGAGCAATGGTAACTACCTCAAGGGTTTTTTTTTCTCTCTTTTTTTTATAGTCCTACCCAAGCATTCAGTAAGAATGATGAATAAATAAGGGGATATGGGGTTACC
The DNA here is from genome assembly GCA_028583015.1 of Wollemia nobilis. Lineage (NCBI taxonomy): Eukaryota > Viridiplantae > Streptophyta > Pinopsida > Araucariales > Araucariaceae > Wollemia > Wollemia nobilis. The sequence goes on from JAQPPZ010017244.1 coordinate 2,238,504, forward strand.
TTGCCTAATACCTCTGGAAGCTGGAAAGAACGGATAAGGTTTTCCATTGATAAGAACTAAGTATAAAACTGAAGAGATACATCCCATAATCCAATCCATCCAATCTTGATAGAAACCAAATTGCATCAAAACTTTGGTAAGGAAGTGCCAATACACTTTGTCATAAGCTTTGGATAAGTCTAACCAGATGAACATGGAAGGATATTTTTGCATATCCATGGAATGGATGGCTTCTTGAGCAAGAACTGTCTCATCCACTATTTTATGCCCTTTCATATAACCCCCTTGTTCAGCGGAAATAATCTTATGCAAAAGAGGCTTCAACCTCTCTGCCATGTTTTTAGTAATGATTTTGAGAAGAACATTACATAAAGCAATAGGTCTAAAAGCTAAGATATGATCAACCTCTTGAGCTTTTGTAACAAGAGTAATATAAGTCTTATTGATAACCTTCAAAATTTCTTTGAATTTCTTGGTTTCGTACACCACCTCTAATAAATCAGCATAAAAGATATCCTATAACTCTTGGTAGAACTCAATGGGAAAACCATCAGAACCTAGGGTTTTCTCTTTTTCCATTTTAAAAACTACCAGATGAAGCTCATTGATAGTAACAAGAGCAGTCACAATAGAGTTGTCCTTAGAAGTGATAAGATAAGGGATTTCTTGAATAGCATTTTATTGAGAAGTTGAGTCAAGAGGAGTAGCAGCAAAAAGATTGAAAAAGTAATTGAAAACAATAGAGTTCATGCCATACCAACTGTAGACAACATCTCCAGAATCTGATTTCAGGAAAGAAATAAAGTTGTGAGATCTTCGAGCTAGAAGATATTTGTGGAAGAAATTTGTGTTTTGATCTCCTTCTTTGAGTCATTAAATTCAAGATTTTTGCTTCCATAAGAGTTCTTCTCTTTTTTCCCATTCCTCTAACTGAGCTATGAGATTAATTTCATATGCAATTTTACTCTCTGTGAGGCCATCTAAACAGATTTTCTTATTCAAAATTTCAAGTTGAGAAATAACTTCATGTTTTTTTATGGACATCCCCAAACTCCTTCTAGTTCCAAGTCTAGATTTTGGTTTTAATACATTGCAATATTTTGGTAAAATAGAACATCTTAGTCCCATATCTAGGTTTACCTTCCTTCCACCATTATTGCATTGGAGTTCTAAAGGAATTGTATCTAAGCCACATTAATTAAAATTGAAAAGGAGAGAAACTCACATTGGTTTTCTACATTTCCACCATGACTGGCCAATGATCCAAACCAACATTTTTAAGAGTCTTTACTTTAGGAATGTGACCATGGATTAAGAAATTGTCAGAGAGCAAGAACCTATCCAATATCTCCATTATACAAGCTAATCCTTGCCTTCTGTTAGACCAAGTCATAAGGCCATCATCTGGTTGGATGTCCACAAGATGGAGGTTTGTAATATATTTTCTCATGAGGTTAGTTCTCCTGTCCAAATTTCTATTTCCACCCATTTTCTCATCCAAAGAGAGGATGGTATTGAAATCTCTTTCAATCAAGATCCAAGCTTCAATAAAATAAGATATAATATACGTTATATCCTTTCACTGTCTTCTTTTTTCCTCCAAAGTAGTCATATCATAAAAAGTAATGTAGAGCATAATTTGGTTGGAATGTCTACTTTGAATAACTATAGCCAAAAGACCCCAACTACCAACCATATGGTGAATAACTACCTCTTTTGGATCCCAAAGGCAAGCAATGCCACTAGAAGGCCCCTAAGAACTTAGGGAAACCACTTTTACAGCTGGACAAATTTTACTAGCAATTGATTCCATTTTCTCTATTGACATCTTCATTTCTTGAAGGAAAACAAGATGTGGATGATTTATCTGAATCATTTTTCTAATTTCATTTTGTTTTAAAAGAATCCCTTTGACTCCTCTAATATTCCAAGTGATGATCTTCATTAATAATAGGGCTAAAAATTTTGGGAAGGGTATTAATATTACCTTCCTCTACAAGCTTTTCACCTTATTTTACCTTATGATGTTGATTGGTCTTGTAACCTACCTTTTGATTAGAATCCATCTTCAGTTTTTTTCCTTGTTTCTTGACTTACTCCAATTGAATCTAAGATGGCTTCTAACCTTGAAGAATGCATGTACATAGCCAAAGTGTTACCATAAGGTTCAACAGAGTCTATATTGGAAAATCTTTGATTTGATGGTTTATCTCTGAGTTCTTCCCCTCATCTTTAAATTGTGTTTCTAAGATTTATGTTTCCATTATTTTCTCTTCCTCACTTGGGACATCATTTGTGGAAATAATTTTAGCCATATTAGCAGATAAATTAGGTTGATCCTTCATAACTGATATTTTTGAGTATTCTTCTTCTTAGGCATTTGGAACCCTACTAAATTTATATCTTCTTTCTTTTGATCTAGAATTTTATTTGGGAAAAAACTAACCAAATGACCATATTCATGGTAAATTCTATAATAAAAAGAAATGTTCTCATAGTCCACTACTTGGTCCCAAGTGTCCTCCCCAAATTGTAATGTGATATGTTTTGGTAGGGGTTTTTCAAAATCCATTAAAACATAAATCCAATCATAAATAATATGTTCAATTTTTATAGTACAACCAAGAGTCATCATACAAACTCCTAAAGAGTTTCCAATTGAAGAAAAAAAATCAGATTCTAGAACTCAATTGGGAGGCCAAAGAGTCTAACCCACATGGGACCTTTAGAAGGCATCTCTTCTTTAGCTTTAAATTTAGTATGCTAGGGCTTCATGAAAAGCCTTACCCTTCCAAAGAACCAGGGTCCCCTTTGAAATGTTTTCTCTCTATCTTCATTATTAGCAAATAAAACAAGAAAATAACCATTTGGATAAATAGAGATTTGTAATTCACCTTTAGTTTTCCAACTTTTTTTATCAGCTACTTGAAACTTGTTTTGTGATCTCTTTAATCCATGCCCTAAAAGTCATGGAAAGGTATGATTTTCACTTTTATTTTGTGCAGCAAATTGGAAGTCATTTTCAATCAAGTTATCAACATAAATACCTATTGAAAGATATATTTCTAATCCATATTGGATCCCCTGCAACATATCCTACTAAACTCTTGTGAAAAATCCACAAAAATATTGGCCGCTAGGGCCTGAAGGCCCCGAAAACCAACCTCTGGAGCTGCTTGCACTCAACCCAGATGAAACCCTTGCATAGTCGCTTACCAAAAATCTCATTCACACATAGGTATGCACTAGGATCTATGTTACTCCAAATGATTTAAAACTTTATGCAGATATTCTAGGGTTTGTCAATCATCTACCCTCAAACTTTTATCTCAATCCAAGTTCATATGAGTGAAATATGGCCAAACTAAGTTTGGTAGTTTGGACAGTCCTACGAAAAATGTCCTCTCCCCCCACAGTGGTGAATATTTGTTAATAAGATAATATTGCTATTTAATTATTATTATTACACATCTTAAAATAATGCAATCATGTTATAGATGGATAACATAATTTTTTTATGAAAGAATGCAATATGTTCAACTTGACACTTCACTTATACTTTGGTCTTCCATATATTACTGATAAGATGTGTCCATTAAATTTCAAATAATAACACCTACCATTTAACGTTTAACTTATCTAAGTTGGGAAAGAGAGTTAGAAATCAGGGATATATAAGATATGATTTGAAGTTTTAACTGTCCTTCATTAGACCAATGACAATATTTTAGGATATCAACAACAAAAGTACTTAACTTAATGATCACAATATCAAAAATCAGATAATAAATATAATTGAATGCAACATGTATGAAACCAAGAAGATTATAGAATACCATTTCTAGGCTCCAAGTGATCAAAGAGAAAGTAAAATGGTTCTAAAAATTCAATAGTCTATTCATACCTTTTTTAAGGAATACCGATCCTCTAAAGTTGAGGGCAAGGCTATTGACTTTTGAATGAAGAGCACATTTTTGTTCCACCAAACACTTGACCTTTCAATGCTCAATTTATGATGTAAGTGTCATGCTTAAATACCAAAATAGATGATACTTATCCCTAGGCTTCATGGTTTTTCTTTAAATGCAAATAACCATTAACCTAAAAAAATTTATATTTAAGATTTTTTCTTCCCATGGGATAACCTATGATTTACACTTATGAGAAGCATTGTCAATTTTGTGTCTAATAGTACTTTCCAAATTCTAAGCTTTGCAATGACTTGGAAACCCATTTAGTTATCAATTACTTGCTTTGTGTGAGGGATTCTAATATGCCAAGTCCACCATTTTTCTTAGGAGCATTACCCAATTTTCATGATATCCCAATCATTCCATATAACCCATCCTATTTAGACCATAAATAATGTCTGATTGATTGAGCTAGTTATTAATTTAGATTTCTAGCCAATTCAAATAGTACACGTGCAATGAATGCATTATATTACTAATCACTTGTATTTTACCAACAACAATACAAATTTAGAAGATCAAGTTTTAATTTTTTTTTAAATCCCACATGGCTTTGGAAGAAATGGTGTTACCAAAAGAGATAACAAGATACCTTATTATTTTTTCATGTTGAATCACTTTCCAAGAAGAGGATATTGTTGCAAATATGAGGAAGTTTTGTTCTCATTTATGTAAATAAGATGATGACCAAGTTTTATTGTCATCCATGTATTCATGACCGAGTTTCATTAATGTCTTCCAGTGGTTTTTCCAAAAAGGCAAAGAAGCAGGTTTAAATGAAAAATAATATTATAATATTTAATATTATAATATTTCAGGATACAGGTTGGGTTTAAGAAAAATGAGGGCCAAGGAATTATCACATTTTAAATCTTCCTAAAACCCATGTGGCAATTTTTGAGGACTAAGGTTTAAATTATTTAATTTTAAATATTTTAACCATAAGGTTAAATTTTAAAATTAAATAATAATAATTTTAGGCACTAAATTTTAAAATATAAAATTCAAAATTAGTTTGAATTCCAAATATCTGCTGACATGGTCAAGCACATTGCATAAAATATAAAAAGGGCAAAGTTTTTGTTTCAAAAGTTATCCATGCGATTAATGCCCAAGTGACCTAAGTAATTCGAGCACCAAGGAAGAAGCGATATTCGCATGTGTTTAAATTGTGATTGGGTAGATAGAAAGGACAAGGTGAAGTGGAGCACAAAAATAATCTCGTAGCACTTGGTAGCCCAGGTGGCAGTCAAGGGCTACGTTAAGGCATCCGTGGAACGCAAGATCATGGGTTCGATCCATGCGATTGCTTTTTGTTTAAGGGAAGTATTTCATTTTCCGTTGAAGGAAAAGAGATAAGGTTTATAACAAACGTGGTGCGCTTTTCATTTTTGTGAGGGCACATAGCCCAAGAGGTGGATGTGTTAGGCACTAAGATGCTTGGAAAGGCAAGGTGGGGTGTTTGAATCTTGCCGAATGCAATTTTGTTGAGGTGGCATTAAAACAAGGTATGCACTTATGGTTTAATTTTTTAAAAGTTTTAAATGTGTGAAAATTGCATTAAGGTATTGCGTAAAGTTTTCAAAGAAGGTTTGAAATGTTGTTGAGAGGGAGATATAAGTTTTATAAAATTAAAATATTATATTTTGATGGTTAGAGTTTAGTAGGAGTGGTAAGGTATTCAAAGGACATCATATTTTATTTTGAAATAAAGTTTTATTGTGTTAATTATTTGAGAGAAGTAATAAGGTGCATGAAGGAAATCAATTGTGGAAGTGAGTTATTTAATCTTTGCTAATAATTTTTGAAGTGTGGATATTATAAGGTGTAATTGAGATTTAATGTTTTGTATGGTGAAATATTTTGAGGGAAATATTTGAATGAAAATTTTGAGAATGCTTTTGCTATCTAACCTTAGATATTGGCAAAGAGGTTGATTGTGGTTGAGACAGGTTTTGAGGTCAAAACTCCATCAAACAAAATATATGGGTACATCTTCCTTGTGAGTGAAATATTGTTGGGTTGAATGTTATAAAATGCAAAGTTGGAGTGAAAATGTTTGTTTGATAAGCATTGTTGAGTGAGTTTTTATATACATAATTGGTGAATGGTTGTGAGAGAAATTGAGTGTAAAATTGAAAACTATCTTAAACTAGGATTTGTGAAATAATATGAGTATCATTGTTATATGAGATTGTTTGATAAGCATTGTTGAAAATATTTGAGTAAGCTTTCATGTGCTTGATTAGGGTTTGGAAAATATCATGAGCATCATTTCTACATGAATTTAGAATCATCTTGATTCAAGGTTGAGTTCCATAGTGAGATTTGTTGGAAGCATTGTGAAACACTTGGTTAGGGTTTGTAAGCAATTTTTGTTTCATTAAGTGAATGGTTGAGTGAAATTGGATGAGCATTATTGTTTGAAAGCATTGGAGTGGTAGTTCAAGTTCTATGAAACAAATTATTATTGTTGGCAATTTTGGGTACCTTGAGTACATTGCCTTTGCTCAAGAGTAGTTGATTGTCATTAATGTCAAGGAGCTCTTGGTAGTTGTTGTCATTGATGTCAAGAAGCGGAAGGGTTTTTGTGAAAACCAAGGCAGACAAAATAAAAGGTTTTATTTAAAACCATGGACAATAGATTTGAATTGGGTTTTTATTAAAACCCAAGTTGGCTCTTCGTTTCGTTGAAAAAGGTGCCCCGATGATGAAGATAATTAATTTTAAATATTTAGTTTAAATTTTATTTATTTAAAATTTAAATTAAAATTTTAAATTAAATTAAAAGGGCCGATGTGTTTGGATATGCATCAAAGTGCATATAAAATAAGGCAATCAAATTCATTAAGTTTGTGTGGAATGGAGTTTCGACATTAAGCGCAATCGATTCGATTTCGGAAGGAGCAGAGAAGAGTGTTAAGCATTTCGTTCGATCAGCGAAGGAAGGGAATAAATAAAAGCGACGGTGGAAGACTTTCCATGTGGGTGGCTAGCCCAACCGGTCATGAGGCTAGCGCTAGAGCGTTGGTGGAAGGGAGATCTCGTGTTCGAATCTTGTGGATGCTTTTTGCAAAGCAAGATAAAGTGAAACGTGTTTTCGGTGGAGGGAAGGTATAAGATAAAGTGTGGGCAAGATTCTTTCCAAGCGGGTGGCTAGCCTAGCTGGTCGCCAGGCTAGCGCTAAGGCGTTGGCAGGAAGAGAGTCACGGGTTCAAACCTCACGATCGCCATTTTGCTAGATAGAAAGGACAGGCTGTTCGTGTGAGCACGTTTGCAAGCGGAGAAGGAATTTTTCCAAGGTATGAGGTACATTATATAAACCTTAAGTTTGACGAGGGTTCACAGTGCTTGGAAATTATAAGGTATGTTTCATCAATTCTTATGCTTGGTATGCAAGTCGGGAGATATAAGGATTGTGTAAAATTGGTTTTTAATTAAAAGGATATTGTGGTATTAGGGAGATATAAGGGCTAGCAATTTAATTTAAATATTTGTTTTGAAAATATGGGTAATAGTTTTTATGGAGTAGATAAGGTGAATATAAGAAATATGTTATGTATCATTTGTTGAATGAGTTTAAAAGAAGAAGACATAGAACCTTGATTATATTTGGACCAAGGAATATTCTTGAGGAAATATTAAAGAAATATGTTGTCTACTAACCTTCTTGAGTTTGGAAAAAATGTGGTTATAACAAACTTGTGAGATCTTCTTCATCTTCAATAAGGTATGGGCACATTCTTCTTATGAGTATGATTGGTGTATGTTTTCCTGAAATAAGATTGGAGTGAAAAGGTATTCAACTAGGTTTCCTTTGGTTGGGTGTAAATCCTATTTTCTGGTTTGTTGAAGACTACTTATGCATTGTTATCATTGATGAGAGTTTTGGTGAATGCATAATTCTGGTTTGAGGTAGTGGAAGCATTGTGCACTAGGGTTTACGTTTGTGAGTCTTGCTACTTGCTTTGAGTTGGTGAAACCCTTGGTTGGCTGTTTTGAGGTTGATGGTTGAGTTGCTTCCATAGAGGTTTTTTGATCAAGTTATTGCTTTTACTTGATTCATGATATTGGGCTTACTCCATTGAGTTGATTTGAACAAGTTATTCTTTGCATTTGGTGATATTGTGTGGGTGGCTGTTTTGTTCAAATATCTTTGGAGGGAAAAGGATTTCTACTTGTTTCCTTTTCTTGTGATGATTGGTTGAATGCTTCAAGGTTAATGTTGAGTTGAATGATGTTGGTTAAACCTTGTCTTTGAGCATTGTTGTTGAAGCCCTAATTGGTTGAGAAAATATATTGGTTATTGGAAAGAACATGAGTATCATTGTTATATGAGATATTGCTTGGTTGGCAATTGTTGGGTTGTGTTTCATGTTCTTGAGAAAAGCATATTACATCTATCTTATTTCTATGAGATTTGAGATTGAGATTGGGAGTTAAGTATAGAACATATTGAGTCTCTAACAATTCTCTTTATGCTTCTATGAGGTTGATGAATCACATTGGGTCTCTAACAATTCTCTTTGTGGGTTCATGCCAAGCAAGTTTTCTTGATGAACTTGTGAGAAGGTTTTGGACAGGTTCCGTTGGGGACTTGTGAGCAAGTTTTGGACAGGTTCCGTTGAGGACTTGTGAGCAGATTTGGACAGGTCCTAGCAGAGGACTTGTGAAGCTGAGTTTGATAGTTCTATCAGAGAACTTGAGGACAGAGGTGCATTGGTTCTATCAGAGAACTTGAGGACAGAGGTGCATTGGTTCTATGAGAAGAACCCGAGGACATTTGTGCTAGACCGAAGGACTGTGTTTAGTGCAACTTCGAGGACCAGCTTTGAGGTGATAGAGTTGAGGACAGAGGTCTCCAGCCATAGCAAGGAAGACAAGTGTCTTCTGTGGATAGAGTTCCATTTGCTAAGGGCAGCGGAGGCAGAGGTCTTCTAGAGGATCACTAGCTAGAGCAGAGGTAGGGGAAGGTATCTCCTTTGAGCAGAGGCTCATAAATTCAGATTGGGGGAAGATATCTCCTTTGAGTCGAGTCTCATAAACATTGTAATTGGGAAGGTTTCCCAAAGAACTTTGAGATAACTTTTAGAGAAAAGTTTTGTGGATGAACCACGTTGAAATTGTTGTGTCACTTTGTGGATGATCTTGTGCATTATTTTGATATTGCTTTGGACATGTTGCTTTACTGTTTTGAAGTATAAAGAAAAATTAAAAAGTGGTCTTATACTGTTCACCCCCCTCTCAGTATAAGCTTGTGTTCTTCAATTCTCTATTCTAAATTGATTTAAAAAGAGTTTGAAAGTGATAGAGTGATTTGTGAGTGTGAAGCATATTGAGTCTTTTACCATTCTCTATGTGTTTCTATGGTTAAACAAAATTCTGAGTGAAATTTGTTTGTGTGATTGAAGAGGTTTTCTAAAAGAGATTAAGTTGATTTTTGTGAGTGTTTTGTGAGTGTGAAACATATTGAGTGTCTAACCATTCTCTATATGTTTCTAAGGTTAAACAAGATTCTGAGTGAAACTTATTTGTGTGATTAAAGAAGTTTTTTGAAAGAGATTGAGTTGAGTTGTTTATGAAAGTTTTGCAATTGATTTGAATACTTTTATGAAAGCTAGTAGACAAATTTGAGTAAGTCCTAGAGAGGACTTAAGGACAGAGTTGAGTAAGCTTTTTTGAAAGCTTAAGGATAGATTTGTGTGACTTTTTATGGAATCTTACAATCATGTTGGACAAGTTTCATATAAAAATTGTTGAGCATATTTAAGGTAAGTCTTGGTGAAGACTTGTAGATAAATTTGAGGTAATTCTTAGAGAAGACTTGAGCGCAAATAGAGCAAGTTCTTGAGAGGACTTATGGACAGATTCGAGATAAGTCATAGAGAATACTTGAGAGCAAATAGAGCAAGTTCTTGAGAGGACTTGTGGATAAATTTGAGATAAGTCTTTGAGAATATTTTAGAGCAGAATTGATTGATTGATTTGTTCAAGATTTGTGTTAAGTCTTAGGGTAGATGTAGTAGAGATGATTTGTGATTGGATCAAGCTTTGTGTTAAGGCTTACAGATATATTTGAGGATAGAATTTGGTGTAGACTTAAGGATAGATTTGTACCGTACTAGAGACATAGATTGAGCAGATTTGTGCTAGACCAAAGGATTGTGTTTAGTATAGATTTAAGATAGAGATTGGGCAAAGTTGAGAGTAAGCTTTGGAGGTGACAGGGTAGAGGATAGTGGTCGCCAGTGGATAGAGATCCATTAGCTAGGATAGTGAGGATAGAGGTCTTCTAAGTGAGGATAGTGGTCTTCAGTGGAGAGAGATCCACAAGCCAATGCAGTGGAGGTAGTAGTCTTCTAGATGATCACCAACCAAAGCAAAGGAGAAGGAGTTCTCCTGTGGATAGAGATCCACGAACCAGCTGAAGGGATTGATGTCTCCTGTGGATATAAACTTGATTAGTGATGCAGGATCCTATCTTTAGAGGGGTTTTTTAAAGAAGTTTTAAAATAATTTTTTTATTACTAAAAATGGTATTCTTTGACACAAAAATAATTTGCCGAAAATGGTAATTACTAAAAAAAGGTAAATTTTTATGAAAACATAATTTGCCTAAAATAGTAATTAATTAAAAAGGCATTTTTTGGTGGAAAAATAAATTTTCCGAAAATAGTAATTTTTTATTTTTAGGGCTTTAAGCTTTAGGGTTTTATTTTAGGGTTTCTTTTAGGGCTTCAAGCTTTAGGGTTTTCTTTTAGGGTTTCTTTGGAGATATATATTCCCTTGGTATTGCATTGTAAAATGGGAAAGTGAATCCAAGAATGAGAAAAGAAAATATTTATTGGTTTATTTTCATTTATTATAGTTTTTATGTGAAAGGAGGGTTTTACTGATTATTTCCATTTATTGCAGTTTTTATGTAAATAGAGGGTTTTACATATTATTTTCATTTATCGTAATTTTTATGTAATGGGAGGTATTTTATTTTGACCTCTTGCAACTGTATTACATCAATTACGGGATTGTGTATCCTTTGGAAAGAGGTCCATAAACATTGTAATAGGGAAGGATTCCCAAGATATTTGTTGAGAAAATTATAGTGAAATATTTTCTCTGTGGAGTAGCCCACATTGGGCGAACCACATTCAATTGGTGTCTCTATTTTGTGTGGTGATTTATGCATTGCTTTGATTACTGTTGTTGATACTGTTTGAATAAATAATTATTCTCTTAAGTTCTACTCTTACTTGAGTTACCACTCTTCCATGATTTAGGTGAACTCTCAATTTAGACTAGTGAGTTGTTGTAATCCAATAGATCTCAATGATCAACTTTGCTATTTATACAAATTTGATCTGTGGAATAAATCAATTAGTTCTATTTGTCTCTTCAAATATTGTAATGCTTTGTAGTTTTACTCTTGGTAAATTCTAACATGGTACCAGAGCATGATAGATTCTGCTAGGCGTTCTCTCTTAAAAGCAGTTTCACAAACTGGTTCTTATCTTTTTTCTTTTTTTAAAAAGGAGTTTTTTTCATATTTATTTTAGACTGCTCATATTTCATCTACAATTTTTTTTATGAAAAATATATTTATGGTTCTATATAATATTATTTTACAAGTTTATTTTATCATAATAGATTCTCCTTTAATTTTATAAGATATTGATATTTGCCTCACTATAAGAACAAGTATTTGGAAAAAAATTGCCAAATTGCAAATGCAATATAGGCATATCATTTTTCCATTTGTTCGTGCCATTTTTTTCTTGTTCTCCACAGATCATAGTACAAGAACACGCTGGTCCACGTCTTTTGACAATGATTTTTCCTTGGCTCCTCCTTCGCAATCGCTGCGTCATCTTAATGGAAAGTAAATTCATGGGTGTACTTTTTTTCGTGGAGATCATTCAGTTTTGTGGCCTCTTTTTATCTCATGAATCTTTATATTTTAATTTAAAATCCAAAGTATATTTTCGTGAGATCTTTTAATATTTATAAAAGCACAATTTTCATGTCTCATCTCAAGAGACATTGGATCATTAATTTTAAATACTATAGTGCTTATACTTAATATTAAAACATGGCAAGTTATCTCCAACATTGCCAATGTCTATATCTTGGAGCACGACATTCTTTCTTCTCATATTCCTCAATGGGCATTTTGAAAGGATTTTAGAACTCGTTGGAAGCTAAATATTAAATAATTTTCCCTCTTCACTTTACTCTTAGCTTCACCTATTATCCGTTCTCTGGAACTGCAAGAAACATATTCAAATATTATAAATTCGAATGTGATGATTATTGCTCTCCCATCTAGCTTTCAATCATCATTGTTAAATTTTTTAATGTGTATGGCTTTGTTATGTTGTGTGTTGCTTACCTTCTCTGATGCAGTGAGAAAAGTATCCTTCCCTCTGTGGTAATTTTGCAGATTAACAACTACTTGACGATCACCTTCGCATTCATTATATTCCCTTCGTACTTCCTGATGTCTTTCAATCGCTTGATGAGCACATTCCATGGAATCTTCTGCATCTCATTTTTAGGAAAGAGTAAACAAAGTATTATTAAATTTTTAACATTATTTGACATATTAATATCCTCTCGAATATGCAGTGTAATTGCAAGTAAACGTTGACGTCCTTTTAGAGTGCACAGAGTGATTTAAAAAGAGTTTGAAAGTGATAGAGTGATTTATGAGTGTGAAACATATTGAGTCTTTTACCATTCTCTATGTGTTTCTATGGTTAAACAAAATTCTGAGTGAAATTTGTTTGTGTGATTGAAGAGGTTTTCTAAAAGAGATTAAGTTGAGTTTTGTGATTGTTTTGTGAGTGTGAAACATATTGAGTCTCTAACCATTCTCTATATGTTTCTAAGGTTAAACAAGATTCTGAGTGAAACTTGTTTGTGTGATTAAAGAAGTTTTTTGCAAGAGATTGAGTTGAGTTGTGTATGCAAGTTTTGCAATTGATTTGAATACTTTTATGAAAGCTAGTAGACAAATTTGAGTAAGTTCTAGAGAGGACTTAAGATCAGAGTTGAGTAAGCTTTTTTGAAAGCTTAAGGATAGATTTGTATGACCTTTTATGGAAGTTTACAATCATATTGGACAAGTTTCATATAAAACTTGTTGAGTATAATTAAGGTAAGTCTTGGTGAAGACTTGTAGATAAATTTGAGGTAAGTCTTAGAGAAGACTTGAGAGCAGATAGAGCAAGTTCTTGAGAGGACTTGTGGACAGATTTGAGATAAGTCATAGAGAATACTTGAAAGCAAATAGAGCAAGTTCTTGAGAAGACTTGTGGATAAATTTGAGATAAGTTTTTGAGAAGACTTGAGAGTAGAATTGACTGATTGATTTGTTCAAGCTTTGTATTAAGGCTTAGGGTAGATCTAGCAGAGATGATTTGTGATTGGATCAAGCTTTGTGTTAAGGCTTAAGGATATATTTGAGGATAGAATTTGGTATAGACTTAAGGATAGATTTATACCATACCAAAGACATATATTGAGCATATTTGTGCTAGACCAAAGTATTGTGTTTAGTATAGATTTAAGATAGATATTGAGCAGAGTTGAGAGTAAGCTTTAGAGGTGACAGATTAGAGGATAGTAGTCTCTAGTGGATAGAGATCCATTAGCTAGGATAGTGAGGATAGAGGTATTCTAAGTGAGGATAGTGGTCTCCAGTGGAGAGAGATCCACAAGCCAGTGTAGTGGAGGTAGTAGTCTTCTAGATGATCACCAACCAGAGCAAAGGAGAAGGAATTCTCCTATGGATAGAGATCCACGAACCAACTGAGGGGATTGATGTCTCCTGTGGATATAAACTTGATTAGTGATGCAGAAGCCTATATTTAGAGGGTTTTTTTAAGAAGTTTTAAAATAATTTTTTTATTACTCAAAATGGTATTCTTTGACACAAAAATAATTTGTCGAAAATGGTAATTACTAAAAAAGGTAAATTTTATTGAAAAAATAATTTTTCGAAAATAGTATTTACTTAAAAGGCATTTTTTGGTGGAAAAATAATTTTTTTGAAAATAGTAATTTTTTATTTTTAGGGATTTAAGCTTTAGGGTTTTCTTTTAGGGTTTCTTTTAGGGATTCAAGCTTTAGGGTTTCTTTGGGGATATATATTCCCTTGGTATTGCATTGTAAAATGGGAAAGTGAATCCAGGAATGAGAAAATAAAATATTTATTGGTTTATTTCCATGTATTATAGTTTTATGTGAAAGGAGGGTTTTACTGATTATTTCCATTTATTGCAGTTTTTATGTAAATAGAAGGTTTTACATATTATTTTCATTTATTGCAGTTTTTATGTAATGGGAGGTATTTTGTTTTGACCTCTTGCAGCTGTATTTACATCAATTAGGGGATTGGTGTCTCCTTTGGAAAGAGGTCCATAAACATTGTAATAGGGAAGGATTCCCAAGATATTTGTTGAGAAAATTATAGTGAAATATTTTCTCTATGAAGTAGCCCACATTGGGCGAACCATGTTAAATTGGTGTCTTTATTCTGTGTGGTGGTTTATGCATTGCTCTGATTACTGTTGTTGATACTGTTAGAATAAATAATTATTCTCTTAAGTTCTACTAGGATAAACTTACTTGAGTTACCACTCTTCCATGAGTCAGGTGAACTCTCAGTTTAGACTAGTGAGTTGTTGTAATCCAATGGCTCTCAATGATCAACTTTGCTATTTATACAAAGTTGATCCATGGAATAAATCAATCAGTTCTATTTGTCTCTTCAAATCTTGTAATGCTTTGTAGTTCTACTCTTGGGAAATTCTAACATGGTACCAGAGCAGGATAGATTCTGCTAGGCATTCTCTCTTGAAGGCAGTTTCACAAACTGGTTCTTATCTTTTATCTTTTTTTAAAAAGGAGTTTTTTTTCATATCTATTGTAGACTGCTCATATTTCATCTACAATTTTTTTTGTGAAAAATCTATTTATGGTTCTATCTAATATTGTTTTACAAGTTTATTTTACCATAATAGATTCTCCTTTAATTTTAGAAGATATTGATATTTGCCTCACTATAGGAACAAGTATTTGAATTTTTTTTTGCCAAATTGCAAATGCAATATAGGCATATCATTTTTCCATTTGTTCCTGCCATTTTTTTCTTGTTCTCCATAGATCACAGTACAAGAACACGTTGGTCCACCTCTCTTGACAACGCTTTTGCCTTGGCTCCTCCTTCGCAATCACTGCGTCATCTTCGTGGAAAGTAAATTCATGGGCGTACCTTTTTTTCGTGGAGATCGTTCAGTTTCGTGGCCTCTTTTTATCTCACGAATCTTTGTATTTTAATTAAAATCCAAAGTATATTTTTGTGAGATATTTTAATATTTATAAAAGCACAATTTTCATGTCTCATCTCAAGAGACGTTGGGTCATTAATTTTAAATACCATAGTGCTTATACTTAATATTAAAACGTGGCAAGTTATCTCCAACATTGCCAACGTCTATATCTTGGAGCGCGACGTTCTTTCTTCTCATCTTCCTCAACGGGCATTTCGAAAGGATCTTAGAACTCGATGGAAGCTAAATCTTAAATGATTTTCCCTCTTCACTTTACTCTAAGCTTCACCTATTATCCATTCTCTGGTGCTGCAAGAAACATATTCAAATATTATAAATCCGAATGTGATGATTATTGCTCTCCCATCCTAGCTTTCAATCAGCATCGTTATTTTTTTGAATGTGTATGGCTTTGTTATGTTGTGTGTTGCTTACCTTCTCTGATGCAGTGAGCAACGTAGCCTTCCCTCTATGGTAATTTGGTAGATCAGTGAATGCTTGATGAACACCTTCGCATTCGTTATCTTCTCTTCGCACTCCCTGACGTCTTTCGATCGCTTGACGAGCACCTTCCCTGGCATCTTCTGCATCACATTTTTAGGAAAGAGTAAACAAAGTATTATTAAATTTTTAATATTATTTGACATATTAATATCCTCTCAAAAATGCAGTGTAATCGTAGGTAAACGTTGACGTCCTTTTGGAGTGCATCCTCGGAAGTGCAGTGAACCTTCTCTCATTGTTCATTGATAAAGTGCAATGAAACATGAGAGTCATGCTCTTTCAAGCCTTTCAAAGACCCTTCTCTCATTGTTCATTGACAAAGTGTAGTGAAAAATGAGAGTCATGCTCTTTCGAGCCTTTCAAAGACCCTTCTCTCATTGTTCGAAGACCCATATATTTTTTGGATGAACGTCCAATCCGGGTCAGGTAATATTGTATTTTTTTATTATTTTTCTAATCCTCGAAAGTACAGTAAATATCATAGGTAATCTAGCATCCTCAGAGTATAGTGAAGAATGAGAGTCATGCTCTTTCGAGCCCTTCGAAGACCCTTCTCTCGTTGTTCGTTGACGTCTCTTGTGGGGTTCGAGTCACCTATTAAAAATTTAGTGGGCTCTATCAAAGCCCTAGAAGTGCTCTCTCGAGCCTTTTCATCCATTGAGAGGGTTAATTAATCAGATCTTCTATTTAAAACTGGTTTTTTTATTTTTATAATAACCAGTACTAAAATAAAGATCTGCTCTTTGTATTTAAATATAACACCCTCTCATCAATTTGCTATCATTTTTACTTCTTTAGTGCCTTTTTTTTGCCACTAAAAGAAAAAAGTGACAAGTTTGTAACCTCATAAATAATAATTTTTTTTGGGGGGTTTAAAGGTGCCAACACTTGCACCTTTTTTCTAAGGCTTCAAGGGGGGTTGTTGTTATTATTGGTCATTGCTTCTTTCTTTTTTGCATCATTGAATTTGTTCTAATCCCTTTCTTAAAAGTTCATTACTCATAACAACAATAGGAGATATTTTTTGATGTGAAACTAAATGTGGCTTTTTCTTTTAGCCACTTGGTCATATGCTTTCATATCATTTCAGCTCTTTTAAAAAGAAATAATTTTCATACAATATATGCTCCTTTTTTTCAAATCATATAAAACTTAAAATAAAGCAACAAAATAAAATATTTTCATAAAGGCACTTCAAAATTTATAATCACCTATGTTCCAAGTATTGGACTTCTCACTAACTTATAGTTTCCCTCACGTAAGGGTGGGTTATTGAGAAATACGATATATCGGTCTGGCTGGTTATCATTGCATCAAAAGCCTATGTTCCACGTATCAATTCTACTCATTACTTATAGTTTCCCTCACGTAAGGGCGGGTAATTGAGAAGAATAGGTATAAAGGCCTAGCCAATTTTTCTTGCTTCATTAGCCTATTTTAATATATCAAATATCCTCATTTACTTATAGTTTCCCTCATGTTAGGGTGGGTAATTTGAGGAGATTGGTATTACTATCAGGCTTTTGTTCCCTTCTTTAAAGCTCCATTGTATTCTCTAAAAACTTGAAGTTAAAGGGGGGAATTATTGGTTCACTTCAATTTTCTTTGGAAAAATGAATACAATGAATACAATTGATCCACTCACCCCTCATAACTATCATACATGGAAACCCAAAATATTAAATCTCATTTCTCAAAAAGGGCTCACACACCTGCTAGAAGAGAAGCAACCTGAATTTGAAAAGGAATATGAAATATTTGTTCATAAAGGGAAAATGTATGAAACAATGGGTATTATAAGCACTAATGTAAATGAAAGCTTATGGTTTCACATTACGGATTGTAAAACTCCATATGAAAGTTGGTAGAAACTAAAGAACTTGTTTGGGAAAGTAGATCAAATAAGGTCAATGCAGCTAGAGGCAGAATTAACAACATTATCTCCTGAAGACTTCAACAATATTGTTGACTTTCTCACCAAATTTAAAGAAGTCCTCACTCAATACAAAGGCAGTGGCAAGAATAAAATAGAAGAAGAATGCATCTATCTAATTATTTCTAAATTAAATGGTGTATTTCAAATTTTTGCAACCACCTTTCTGTCTACAAAATATGCTCTTGGTGCAAGTTTTAAAATGCCCTCCTTAGAGGAATTTTGTGATAGGCTAACTAGAGAAGAAACAAAACTTGCAAAGTATGAGATCTCTTCCTCTTCCTCAAAATCCTTAGTAGCATCCACATCTACTAAAGAAAAATTCAAAAAGAAAGAAAGGAGTCCCATAACTTGTACTCACTACAAAAAGAATGGTCATTCTATGAACAAATGTTGGAAAAGACTACAACAACTAGAGGCAGCAATGAAGGATCAAAATATAGACACTAAGAAGTAGATAGGAAAAGCCTTAAATTTTCAAGGCAAGACCATAAACACTTCATCAAAATACTGGGTTCTAGATTCAGGAGCAACTCATCACATGACTTCCTCAGATGAGTCATTCACTTCAATCTCCTCAAGTTCAACATGTAGCATAGAAGTTGGTGACTCATCCTTTATCCCAGTCAAAGGAAAAGGTGACATATCCATTGATGGTGGTTATATCAATAATGTTCTCTATGTACCAAACATTGCAACAAATCTCCTCTCCGTCTATCAGATTTGTACTTCTGGAAAAGGTAAAACAGTTCTCTTCTCACCAACAGGAGTTGAGATAAGAGACTTTCAAGACCCAAACTCTCTCATAGAAAAAGGAGATATTGATCACAACACTCACCTATTTCACTTCAAAGGATTCAAAAATTCAGAAGGGGCCTCCTATTTTGTTGCACATGGAGATCTTGAAAGCAAAATTTGGCATGAAAGGTTTGGACATCTCAGTTATAACTACCTAAAGGAATTGAACACCCATGAAATGGTAACAGGATTACCTCAAGTCTCTTCTATTGATGGAGTATGTCCTGGATGTGCTCTTGGAAAGCAACATCAAGATCCTTTCCACCCAAGTGGTTCTCTAAAGGCCTCATCCCCTCTAGAGTTAATCCATAGTGACTTGATGGTCTTCCCAGAGCCTTCCTTCAAAGGAGAAAAATATGCTTTAACCTTCATTGATGATTTTTCTAGAAGAACTTGGGTCTACTTCCTAAAATACAAAAGTGATGTTCTATCCCACTTCAAAATCTTCAAAGCCTTAGTTGAAAATCTCAAATTCATACAGATAATGGGGGGAATACTTCAGTAATGAGTTCTCAATTTTTCTATCAGGTCATGGCATAATTCATCAACATTATATCTCCCATAATCCATAGAAAAATGGCATTGCAGAGAGGAAAAATAGAACTTTAAAGGAAATGGCAAATTGTATGCTCCACTCAAGAGATCTTCCAAAAGTTTTTTGGGCAGAAGCAATTAACTATGCAAACTATATTCAAAACCGCACACCTCATAAAGCTCTTGGCCATTTGACTCCCGAGGAAGCATGGACTGGCTCAAAACCTGATGTCTCTTTCTTCAATATTTTTGGGTGTACTGCTTGGGCGCATATCCCAAAGAAGAAAAGGAAGGCTCTAGATAAGAAAAGCAAAAAGCTCATCTTTGTTGGTTATTGTGAGGAAATGAAAGCATACAGGCTACTTGATCCCGCAACTCATGAGGTCTTTTTTCATAGGAATGTTCAATTTGATGAAACATTCCCTCATAAAGATCCTCAACCATCCTCTTCCACCATTGATTCTCTTGAGCCATCTCCAATGTTAGAGCCTCAATATAATGAAGAACCCACTTTAGAGATTAATGATCAAAATGACCAAGATGAGGATCCTATACTCCAAACTCCAACTCAAAGTCCTGCCACTCCAATTACTCCTTCCACAATGCCTAAATGGGCCCGCATCATTGTTGAAGAAGCAACTCCATACATCCAAAATATTCCATCATCCAGATTAAGCAACTCCATAGGCTCTGGTCTTGTCTGTCAGTCCATTTCCATAGATCCTCAATCCTTCAAAGAAGCAACTGGTATTAAAGAATGGGATGATGCCATGGAAAATGAATTCTCTTCCTTAATCAAAAACAAAACTTGGGATTTAGTTCCTCTACCTAAAGGAAGGAAGTTAGTTCGCTGTAAATGGATTTACAGAATGAAATATGGACCTAATGGAGAAATTGACAAACACAAAGCTCGCCTGGTAGCCAAAGGTTTCTCTCAAATTGAAGGGATTGATTATTCTAAAACTTTTGCACCAGTTGCCAAAATGGATTCTGTTAGACTGGTACTTGCTCTAGTTGCTTCCCAAAAGTGGCATGTTTTTCAAATGGATGTAAAAAGTGCTTTCTTACATGGGGACTTAAAAGAGGAGATATTCATGGAACAACCTACTGGATTCACTCAAGACTCCTCCCTTGTTTGTAGACTACGAAAATCTCTTTATGGCCTCAAACAAGCTCCTAGAGCTTGGTATGAAAAAATGGACTCCTTCCTTCTTTCCTCAGGTTTTTCTCATTGTGAGTCTGATGCCACAGTCTACATTTGGAGAGATGAAGAGAAGATCACCTTACTTGTTCTCTATGTTGATGATCTACTACTCACTGGTAGTGACATTTCTCACATTCAGACTATCAAAGACTCTCTTTCTAAAAAAATTGAAATGGTTGATCTGGGTTTAGCTCATTACTTCCTTGGGATTCAAATAAATCAAACAGATGCAAGAATTTCATTGTGTCAATAGAAATACACTCTAGACCTTCTTCAACGGTTTAAGATGACTGATTGTAAGCCCTCTTCTACACCTTTTCAGTCTGGAGTCACTCTAAGTACTTCCTGCACATCCCCTCTATGTGATGCTACTCTGTACCGATAGCTAGTAGGGAGTCTGTTATACCTCACTCATACTCACCCAGATATTTCATATGTTGTTGGCTTGATATCTAGATTCTCACATCAACCTCATTTCAGCCATTGGCAAGCAGCAAAAAGAATCCTACGCTACTTGCAAGGAACTACTCAATTTGGGCTCTTATATGAAGGAAAATCCATGGATATCATTGGTTACATAGATTCTGATTGGGCAGGTTCAGTAGAAGATAGATGTTCAACTTTTGGCTATGTCTTTTGTCTTGGTTCTTCACCAATTGCTTGGTCATGCAAAAAAAACAAGCAGTAGCACTATCATCTACAGAGGCAGAATACAGGGCAACAGTTTTAGCAAGTCAGGAAGCTCTTTGGCTTCATCAGATACTAAGAGAATTTGGTTTTTTCCATGACAAACCTATTACTCTTTGGTGTGATAATCAGAGCACAATTCATATTGCCCGTAATCCAGTTGAGCATCAGCGTACCAAGCACATTGAAATTCACATGCACTTCATTCGACAACATATTCAGAGAGGGGAAATACACTTGGACTATATTCCCATAGAAAATCAAATTGCAGACATCTTCACCAAATCCTTTCCTTCTCCGCATTACATTCAGTTGCGAGAGAAACTTGGAGTAAGGCAGATGCATTAGAAGGTACAAAAGAGGTTTTCACCTCTCCTTTCTTCTTATTGTTTCTTTTTCTTTGGAAGATGGTTTTTTCCCATGTGGTTTTTTTTACCATCTCTCCTATATGTAATAACATTGTACATGAGTACCTCATCAGGCCCAGTTGTCGGGACTCATTTCTTTTTTCAATGAGGACAATCTTCGCCATCCGAAGACATGCCTCTTCATTTTTATTTTTGATAGATGGTTTTTTCCCATGTGGTTTTTTTACCATCTCTCCTATATGTAATAACATTGTACATGAGTACCTCATCAGGCCCAGTTGTTGGGACTCATTTCTTTTTTCAATGAGGACAATCTTCGCCATCCGAAGACATGCCTCTTCATTTTTATTTTTGATAGATGGTTTTTTCCCATGTGGTTTTTTTACCATCTCTTCAATAAGAATCATTGTAAATGAGTACCTCATCAGGCACTATTGTCGGGACTCATTTGTTACATTCACCCCTAGTATCACTTAAGGGGGGTGTTAGAATAAATAATTATTCTCTTAAGTTCTACTAGGATAAACTTACTTGAGTTACCACTCTTCCATGAGTCAGGTGAACTCTCAGTTTAGACTAGTGAGTTGTTGTAATCCAATGACTCTCAATGATCAACTTTGCTATTTATACAAAGTTGATCCATGGAATAAATCAATCAGTTCTATTTGTCTCTTCAAATATTGTAATGCTTTGTAGTTCTACTCTTGGGAAATTCTACAGATATTGCTATTGATATATTGGATAATATTGTTTGAGAAAAGAAAAGTAAAAAGTGGTCTTATATTTTTCACCCCCTCTCAGTATAAGCTTGTGTTCTTCAATTGGTATCAGAGCGGGTTCCTTCGAAAGAGTTTAATAACTTGAAGGAAAAGCTTACAAGAACACAGATGGATTCTAAAAATGGATCTTTAGGGAATTCAGCACCATTGTTCAATGGGAACAATTATGCACTTTGGAGTATGAGAATTAAGATTCACCTAATGTCACTAGGAAATGAAATATGGGAAGCAATTGAGAATGGATACATACCACCAACTACTCCACCTATAGATAAATATGGTAAGCTTCTACATCTGAATAATTCAAATACAATGAATGTAATTTTAAAGGGTTTGCATAAAACAAAATTTATAAATGTTATGCATTACAAATAAAAAAAGGAAATTTGGGATAAGTTAAAAAGCATATATGGAGATAAAAAGGTCAAAAATGTAAAGATACAAAATCACAAGAGACTATTTGAAGACTTAAAGATGAAGGATGAGGAAAATATTAGTGCATATCTACTTCGTGTAGATGAGGTTGTTAACTCCATGTAAGGACTTGGACTTGAAGTTGAAGAAATAGATGTTTGTGATAAGATCTGAAGATCACTCCCAAAAAGGTCTAGTGAAAATATCTTTAGCTATAGAAGAATCAAATGATATTGATATTTTGATAAGGGATGAATTACTTGGTATTCTCATAGCTTTTGAGATGAGAACAAAAGAGGAACCTATTCCCAAAAAGAAGCAGCCTTCAAAGTTACTAAGAAGATAAAGGGTAAGAAGTTAGATTCAAGCAATGAGTCATCTAGTGATGAAGAAGTAAATTATGGCAGAAGGAATAAGGATTCAAGAAGGTTTAAAGATACAAAATCTGTTAGATGTTTTAATTGTGGAAAGTATGGTCACTATGCAACTAATATTCCAAAAGCTAGAAATATTAGTACATACGAGAACATAATCATAAGAATAGGAAAATAGGAAAACACATGTATTAAAAGAAAAATAAGGATGGACAAGGCAAGCAAGGAGAGAAGTTTTTCCAAAGGCATAAAAAGAGTTACTATGCAGATAAGGCAAGTAAGAGCTCTAGTGATAGTGATGAAAGGTCCTCAGATAATGATGAAGAGGAAATTCTATTATTGGTAGAAGAAAAAGAAGATGTTAAGAAAAAGGTAAAAAGGACACCAATAATTCTCAATTGTTTTAGGTGTGGTAACTTTGGTCATCTTGAAGATAGTTGTACAAGGAATGGATTCAATTTCAGTGAATGTGAATATGAAGATACACTTGAAGGTCCAAAATAAGAAATTCTTCTTATGGCAATAGAAGAAAAAGGAGGTGCTCCTATAGAAGAGAAATCAGAAAATAATGAAGATGATCTTGAAAACAAAACAATAAAGGAAGAATCAAAAAATGAAGAGGTACAAGAATTTGATCTCGAGGGTGAGCTTATTTCTACACTTGATGCACTAAGGAAGGTAAGAAAGCAAAACTCCCAACTCAAGCTTCAGTTTCAAGAATGTGATGAAGAGAGAGGAAAGCTTATAGAAGATCTAAACAAGTCAATTGCTAAGACAAAGAAATTTAAAGAGAAGTTAGAAGCAAAGGTCTTAGAATGTGAAAGATTAGAACATGAGGTAGGTTCACTAAGGAAGTAAAAGAGTCTAGAGATAAGCTACACAAGTTTGAGAGAAGCTCAAAAATCATAGATAATATTATCAAGGTACAAAGATCTTCATCAAACAAGATAGGTCTTGGTTTTGAACATATACAAAGAGAACAAGAAGAGGAGTCAATCTCAAGCTCCAAGGAAGAAGAAACTTCAAAATAAGAGAGTGTAAGAGAGAGTGAGACTTCTAAGGATGAGTTGGACAATAGAAATTTCAACAAGGAAAGGAACAATGCACAAAAGAGGAACAGATGGAACAAGAAACAACATAGGGTAAAAGAGACTAAGAGACCAATGAGGTCAAGGCAAGGTAACTTCAATGGACAATGTTTCTCATGTCACAAATTTGGGCACAAGGCTACATAGTGCAAGACACATGAAAGACAAGAATATGGGAATTTCATAAATAGGCATATTTTTCAAGGGTATTGCTACTCTTGTAATCAGTTTGATCACAAGGCAATGAATTGCAGGGCTCATGAAAGGAATAGATATGGCTTCAGAGAAATCCCAGATATTTGCACCTCGAAGGAATAACAATATTAAGTGTTATAAGTGCAATAATTATGGACATACAACAAAGTGGTGTAGAGAAAAACTTCTAGAGACAAGTAGGAATAGGAACATTCAGAGGAATCAGAAGGATCAGATGAGGAAGAAAGTGGACAAAGGTAAATATCAGTGTATGATGGGAGTAGAAATACTCCCACCCCAGAATTAACCACCTCAAGAGGAGGTGGGGGAGGGGCTAAGCTAAGAGACTCATTCTTAGCCCCGAGCCCTAAAGGTAACCCTTTGCCATTGATGTCAAAGGGGAGATATTTGAGTTAGGGGAGAGCATTCAGTCAAGGGGAGCAGTTTCTCAGGGGGAGTAGAACAGAAAAAGGAAAAATAAATGGTAAAAGGAAAATAGGTTGCCATCAATGACAAAGGGGGAGATTGTTGAAAATAAGAATTGTTGTCATTAGTCAAAAAAAAATATCATCATTGTTGGACATTTTGAGTAGATGAGTTGTCATTGATGTCAAGAGTGAATGGTCATTGATGTCGAAAGTCAGTTTCAGTGAGCAGTACAAAAGGAAGTAGTTCCGCAATCTGTGCAAAAAGGAGAGTTCGCCTTCCAATTGGTCAAGATCTAGTTCCAGGTGGTCAGATGTGGTCCAAAGTGCAAAGAAGAGGCCCAAGAAAATAATATTATAATATTTTATTATAATATTATAAAGGGAAATTTAAATTAATTATAAATTAATTAATATAATTTTATTATAAATTAATTTATTAATTAATTTAATTAACTTTCAAAGTTATTTAAATTAATTATAATTTAATTTTAATTTAATTATAAATTAATTTTTATTAATTTAATAAACCCTAAAAAGGGTTATAAAGCTAAGATAAAAATTGAATTTGAAATTCGATTTGGTGTATCGACATCTTAAGGCATGAAGCATTGTGTATAAATGATGGCAAAACCTTTCCCTAAACCCCTCCAATGCATTCGATCGAATTCCTATGCTCCATTGTTTTATGCACAAAAAATAAAGAGGATTTCCACATTTTTGTAAGGTTTCTAGCGATAGAAGAGAAATAGGAGCGAGGCTCCTTATACCACACACAGTGTGGTGTAGCATAGTTGGCGATGACAAATGTGCTAAGTGTATCATTAGGAAATAATTTCTAAGTTCAAACCCCATCGATTACGTTTTGCAAAGCATAGAGGGCATTCATTTTTTGTGTAGCATCGAACATAGGGATAAAGGGAGGCTTGTGCCTTCCCTTCCTCATGGGAGCGCTTAGCCCACATGGTGGGCTAGTGCCTTGATAAGGTGCTCGGTGGAGAGAAGGTTTCACATTTGAAACCCATCGAGACCTTTTGGTAGTGTTAAAGGTATGCATTGATGTCACTTGTGTTGGTCGCTTGATTAAATAATTATTTTGGATGTGCTAAGGTTGAAAAAATAAAATATTTTTTATGGTTTATAAAGTTTAATTTTTCCTGAATTAATTTGGATATTGAGTGTTTTGAGGGAGATAAAAGGGTAGGCAAATATTATTTTGAAAGGTTAATTTTTGGAGATTGATTAATTAAATTTGGAGATTATAAGGGGCAATTGAGTAATTATTTTTATGTGTGATTTGATGATTGCTAATTTCAAAGGAGTAATAAGGTGTATTTGAGTTTGATTATTTTTGTAATTGAGAAATTTTTTGAAAGTGTTAGTGTGATATTTTGTCATCTAACCATTGAAATTGGCAAAGAAGAAAATTGTGATTGAGATAGGTTTTAAGGGCACTTCTTCATCAAACAAAAAGGTATGGGCACATCTTCCTAGTGAGTGATTGTTGGATGTTGTGAATGCTAAGTTGGAGTGAAAAGGATTGTTTAAAGATCATTGAGAGATTGTTGAGTTAAGAGTTTTCTAGAAAGAAAGTTGATGATAGAAACCTTGTTTGATAAGCATTGTTGGAAATATTGAGTAAGTGAATCATACTTGATTATTGTGAAAACATGAGTATCATTTGTTGAGTGAAGAGCTTGAACTAGGGTTTGCAAAGATCATGAGTATCATTGTTATATGAGGATTGCTTGATAAGCATTGTTGTTGAAGTGATTGATTGAGTGAAGAACTTGAACTAGGGTTTGCAAAGATCATGAGTATCATTGTTATGTGAGGATTGTTTGATAAGAATTATTTTTGAAGTGATTGGTTGAGTGGAAGTGATTGAGCCTAGTCAAGTGGATGTGTTGAAGTGATAGTTCAAGTTCTATGAAACAAATTGTTCCATATTCTAAATTGATTTGAGAAAGAGGTTGAGTGTTTGTGAGTGTGAAACATATTGAGTCTCTAACAATTCTCTATATGTTTCTATGATAAAAAGAGAGATTGAAAGTGATTGAGCATTGTGGTGAATGTGAAGCATATTGAGTCTCTAACAATTCTCTATATGTTTATATGAGATTGGACAAGTTCTAATGAGGACTTGTTGAGAATATTTGAGGTAAGTATTAGAGAAGACTTGTGAATAGATTTGTGTGAGCTTTTATGAAACTTACAATATAATTTGAAAAATTAAAGTAGATTGGACAAGTTCTAGTGAGGACTTGTTGAGCATATTTGAGGTAAGTCTTTGAGAAGACTTGTGGATAGATTTGTGTGAGCTTTTGTGGAAGCTTACAATATAGATTTGAGGACAAATATTGTTGAGAAGATTGGACAAGTTCTAGAGAGGACTTGTGGATAGATTAGTGTGAGATTTTGTGGAAGCTTACAAGGTAGATTTGAGATAAGTCTTTGAGAAGACTTGTGAGTAGAGTTGATTGATTAATTTGTTCAAACCTTGAGTTAAGGTTTGGGGTAGATCTAGTAGAGTTGATTTGTGATTAAGTCAAGCTTTGTGTTAAGGCTTGAGGATAGATATTGAGGATAGATTTGTGCTAGACTGAAGGACTATG
Organism: Wollemia nobilis; assembly: GCA_028583015.1. Lineage (NCBI taxonomy): Eukaryota > Viridiplantae > Streptophyta > Pinopsida > Araucariales > Araucariaceae > Wollemia > Wollemia nobilis. The sequence goes on from JAQPPZ010017244.1 coordinate 2,265,723, forward strand.
TTTAGTGCAGATTAGAGGATAGAGATTGAGTAGATTTGTGCTAGACTAAAGGACTATGTTTAGTGTAGATTTGAGATAGAGCTAAGAGAAAGATTTGGAGGTGATAGAGTATAGAGGATGATAGTCTCTAGTGGATAGAGATCCATTAGCTAGGGCAGTGAGGATAGGTCTTCTGAGTGAGGATAGGAGTCTTTAGTGGATAGAGATCCATTAGCCAGTGTAATGGAGGTAGTAGTTCTTCTAGAAGATCACTAACCAGAGCTAGAGGAGAAAGGAGTTCTCCTATGGATAGAGATCCATGAACTTGATTAGGGGATTGGTGTCTCCTTTGGACAGAGGTCCATAAATATTGTAATAGGGAAAGGATTCCCAAGATATTTATTGAGAAAATTTTAGTGAAATATTTTCTCCATGGAGTAGCCCACATTGGGTGAACCACGTTAAATTGGTGTCTCTATTGTGTGTGGTGATTTGTGCATTGCTTTGATTACTATTGTTGATATTGCTATTGATACATTGCATAATATTGATTGGGAAAGAAAAGTAAAAAGTGGTCTTATACTGTTCACCCCCCTCTCAGTATAAGCTTGTGTTCTTCAATTGGTATCAGAGTGGGTTCCTTCAGAAGAGTTTAATAGATTGAAGGAAAATCTTACAAGAACACAATGGATTCTAAGAATGGATCCTCAGATAATTCAACACCAGTATTTTATGGAAGTGATTATATATTTTGGAGTATGAGAATGAAGATTCACCTGATGGCACTTGGCAATGAAATATGGGAAGCAGTTGAAAATGGATACACACCACCAACTACTCCACCTACAGATAAATATGGTAAGCTTCTACATCATTACAATTCAAAAGCAATGAATGCAATTTTGAGAGGTTTGCATAGAACAAAGTTCATAAAGGTTATGCATTGCAAATCAGCAAAAGGAATTTGGGATAAGTTGCAAAGCATATATGAAGGAGATAAAAGTGTCAAAAAGGTAAAGATACGAAATCTCAAAGGACAATTTGAAGAATTAAGAATGAAGGATGAGGAAAACATTAGTACTTATCTACTTCGTGTAGATGAGGTTGTTAACGCCATGCAAGGACTTGGACTTGAGATTGAAGAATCTGATGTTTGTGATAAGATCTTAAGATCTCTCCCAAAAAGGTTTAGTGAAAATATCTCTGCTATAGAGGAATCAAAATATGGTGATATTTTGACAAGAGATGTATTACTTGGTATTCTTACAGCTTTTGAGATGAGAACAAAAGAGGAACCTAATCTCTGGAAGGAAGCAACCTTCAAAGCTACTAAGAAGACAAAGGGCAAGAAGTCAGATTCAAGCAATGAGTCATCCAGTGATGAAGAAGCAAATTATGGCAGAAGGAATAAGGATCCAAGAAGATTTAAAGATGCAAAATCTGTTAGATGTTTCAATTGTGGAAAGTATGGTCACTATGCAACTGATTTTCAAGAAGCTAGAAATAGCAATGATGAAGAAAAAGAGGATCATAAGAACAGGGAATCAAAAAAATACAGGTACCAAAAGAAAGGTAAGGATGGACAAGGCAAACAAGGAAAGAAGTTCTTTCAAAGATAGAAGAGGAGTTACTATGCAGACAAGGCAAGTAAGTACTCAAGTGATAGTGATAATAGTTTCTCAGATAATGATAAATATGAAGTTCTATTTTTGATAGAAGAAAAGAAGAAGTTAAGAAAAGGTCACCAATAATTCTCAAGTGTTTTAGATGTGGTAATTTTGGACATCTTGAAGATAGTTGTACAAAGAATGGTTTCAGTTTCAGTGATGATGAATATGAAGATACACTTGAAGGACCATAAGAGAATATTCTAATGGCACTAGAAGAAGAAGGAGGTGATCCTATAGAAGACAAGTCAGAAGAGAATGAAGATGTTTTCAAAGGCAAACAAATAGAGGAAGAATCAGAGAAAGGAGAAGTTGATCTTGAGGGAGAGCTTATTTATGCTCTTAACACATTAAAGAAGGTAAGAAAGAAAAATTCCCAACTTAAGCTTCAGTTTCAAGAATGTGATGAAGAGAGAGGAAAGCTTATAGAGGATCTAAATAAGTCAATGGCTAAGACAAAGAAGTTCAAGGATAAGTTAGAAGCAAAGGTCTTAGAATGTGAAAGATTAGAACAAGAAGTAGCTCTACTAAGGGAAGAAGTAGAAAAGTCTAAGGATAAGCTACACAAGTTTGGAAAGAGCTCAAAGATTATAGATAAGATGATCAAGGTACAAATATGGTCAACAAACAAAATAGGTCTTGGTTTTGAACAGGTACAAAAGAAACAAGAAGAAGAGTCAATATCAAGTTCTGAAGAAGAAGATAGTGTGAGAGAAAGTGAGACTTCTGAGGATGAGTTGGACAATAGAAAGTTCAACAAGGAAAAGAACAATGCACAAAAGAGGAACAGATGGAACAGGAACCAACACAGGGTAAAAGAGACTAAGAGACCAATGAGGTCAAGGCAAGGAAATTTCAATGGATGATGTTTCTCATGTCATAGATTTGGGCACAAGGCTTCATAGTGCAGGACACATGAAAGATAAGAATATGGGAACTTCAGAAACAGGCAAATTTTTCATGGGTATTGCTACTCATGTAATCAGTTTGGTCACAAGGCAATGAATTACAGGGTCCATGATAGGAATAGATATGGCTTCACCAAGAGAAATCCCAAGATATTTGCACCTCCAAGGAATAACAATATTAAGTGTTACAAGTGCAATAATGATGGACATACAACAAAGTGGTGTAGAGAAGAAATTCTAGAGACAAGCAGGAACAGGAACAGTCAGAGGAATAAGAAGGATCAGATGAGAAGGAAAGTGGACAAAGGTAAATATCAGTGCATGTTGGGAGTAGAAATACTCCCACCCCAGAATTAACCACCTCAAGAGGAGGTGGGGGAGGGGCTAAGCTAAGAGACTCATTCTTAGCCCCGAGCCCCAAAGGTGACCCTTTGCCATTGATGTCAAAGGGGGAGAGATTTGAGTAAGGGGGAGAGATTTGATTTAAGAAGAGAGCATTGAGTCAGGGGGAGCAGGACAAAAAAAGGTTAAGGAAATTTGAAAAGATAATTGGGTTGCCATCAATGAAAAAGGGGGAGATTGTTGGACATTTTGAGTAGATGAGTTGTCATTGATGTCAAGAGTGAGTGGTCATTGATGTCAAAGTCAATTTCGATAAGTAGTGCAAAAGGAAGCAATTTCGTAATCAGTACAAAAAGGAGAGTCTGCCTTCAATTGGTCAAGACCCGGTTCCAGATAGTCAGATGTGGTCCAAAGTGCAAAGAAGAGGCCCAAGAAAATAATATTATAATATTTTATTATAATATTAAAAAGGGAAATTTAAATTAATTAATATAATTTTATTATAAATTAATTTATTAATTAATTTAATTAACTTTCAAAGTTATTTAAGTTAATTATAATTTAATTATAAATTAATTTATATTAATTTAAATAACCCTAAAGAGGGTTATAAAGTTAAAATAAAAATCAAATTTGAAATTCGATTTAGTGCATCAACATCTTAAGGCATGAAGCCTTATGTATAAATGATGGCAAAACCTTTGCCCTAAACCCCTCCAATGCATTCGAACAAATTCCTAAGATCCAAAGTATTGTGCACAAAAAGAGAAGAGGATTTCCACATTTTTGTAAGGTTTCCAGTAGCAGAAGTAAGATAAATAGGAGCGAGGCTCCTTATACCATGCACAACACTATGTAGCATAGTTGGCAACGACGGATGTGCTAAGTGTATCGACAGGCAAGAAGTGTGAGGTTCAAACCACTCGAGTTCATTTTGCAAGGATATAAGGCATTCATTTTTTGTGTAGCACCGAACACAAGTATAAAGAGAGGCTTGCACCTTCCCTTCCCCATGAGAGATAAAAGTGTAGGCAACTATTATTTTTGAAAGGATAATTTTTTATAGTTGGATTAATTAAAGTTGGAGATTATAAGGGGCAATTGAGTAATTATTTTTATATATGATTTGATGATTGCTAATTTCAAGGAGTAATAAGGTGTATTTGAGTTTGATTATTTTTGTAATTGAGAAATATTTTGAGAGAGTGTTAGTGTGATATTTTGTCATCTAACCATTGAAATTGGCAAAGAAGAAAATTGTGATTAAGACAGGTTTTTAAGGGCACTTCTACATCAAACAAAAAGGTATGGGCACATCTTCCTAGTGAGTGATTGTTGGATGTTGTGAATGCTAAGTTGGAGTGAAAAGGATTTAATTGATAAGATTGATTGTTTGAGTTTTTTAAATGAAAGTAAATGATAAAAACCTTGTTTGATAAGCATTGTTGGAAATATTGAGTATTAAAATATAATGAAATCTTGAACTAGGGTTGTGCAAAGATCATGAGTATCATTGTTATGTGAGGATTGTTTGATAAGCATCATTGTTGAAGTGATTAGTTGAGTAACGAACTTGAACTAGGGTTTGTGAAAGATCATGAGTATCATTGTTATGTGAAATTGTTTGATAAGCATTGTTGGAAATAAGTAGTAGGTTAAGTTGGAGGGTTTGATTTGAAGTGATTGGTTGAGTGGAGTTGATTGAGCCTAGTCAAGTGGATGTGTTGAAGTGATAGTTCAAGTTCTATGAAACAAATTGTTCCATATTCTAAATTGATTTGAGAAAGAGGTTGAGTGTTTGTAAGTGTGAAACATATTGAGTCTCTAACAATTCTCTATATATTTTTATGGTAAAAAGAGAGATTGAAAGTGATTGAGCATTGTGGTGAATGTGAAGCATATTGAGTCTCTAACAATTCTCTATATGTTTCTATGAGATTGGACAAGTTCTAGTGAGGACTTGTTGAGCAGAATTGAGGTAAGTCTTTGAGAATACTTGTGGATAGATTTATGTGAGCTTTTTGAAGCTTATAATATTATTGAGATTGGACAAGTTCTAGTGAGGACTTATTGAGCAGATTTGATAAGTTAGAACTTGTTAGATTTATAATACTTTTGAGGATAAATTGGATAATTGGACAAGTTCTAGAGAGGACTTGTGGATAGATTAGTGTGAGATTTTATGGAAGCTTACAAGGTAGATTTGAGATAAGTCTTTGAGAAGACTTGTGAGCAGAGTTGATTGATTGATTTGTTCAAACCTTGAGTTAAGGTTTGGGGTAGATCTAACAGAGTTGATTTGTGATTAAGTCAAGCTTTGTGTTAAGGCTTGAGGATAGATATTGAGGATAGATTTGTGCTAGACCAAAGGACTATGTTTAGTGTAGATTAGAGGATAGATATTGAGAAGATTTATGCTAGATCGAAGGACTGTGTTTAGTGTATATTTGAGATAGAGCTAAGAGCAAGCTTTGGAGGTGATAGAGTATAGAGGATGATAGTCTCTAGTGGATAGAGATCCATTAGCTAGGGTAGTGAGGATAGGTCTTCTAAGTGAGGACAGGAGTCTTCAGTGGATAGAGATCCATTAGCCAGTGTAGTGGAGGTAGCAGTTCTTCTAGAAGATCACCAACTAGAGCTAAGGAGAAAGGAGTTCTCCTATGGATAGAGATCCATAAACTTGATTAGGGGATTGGTGTCTCCTTTGGATAGAGGTCCATAAACATTGTAATAGGGAAAGGATTCCTAAGATATTTATTGAGAAAATATTAGTGAAATATTTTCTCCGTGGAGTAGCCCACATTGGGTGAACCATGTTAAATTGGTGTCTCTATTGTGTGTGGTGATTTATGCATTACTTTGATTACTATTGTTGATATTGCTATTGATACATTGCATAATATTGATTGGGAAAGAAAAGTAAAAAGTGGTCTTATACTATTCACCCCCCTCTCAGTATAAGCTTGTGTTCTTCAATTGGTATCATAGCGGGTTCCTTCGAAAGAGTTTAACAGCTTGAAGGAAAATCTTACAAGAACACAATGGATTCTAAGAATGGATCCTCAGATAATTCAACACCAGTATTTTATGGAAGCGATTATATATTTTGGAGTATGAGAATGAAGATTCACCTGATGGCACTTGGCAATGAAATATGGGAAGCAGTTGAAAATGGATACACACCACCAACTACTCCACCTACAGATAAATATGGTAAGCTTCTACATCATTACAATTCAAAAGCAATGAATGCAATTTTGAGAGGTTTGCATAGAACAGAGTTCATAAAGGTTATGCATTGCAAATCAGCAAAAGGAATTTGGGATAAGTTGCAAAGCATATATGAAGGAGATAAAAGTGTCAAAAAGGTAAAGATACAAAATCTCAAAGGACAATTTGAAGAATTAAGAATGAAGGATGAGGAAAACATTAGTACTTATCTACTTCATGTAGATGAGGTTGTTAACGCCATGCAAGGACTTGGACTTGAGATTGAAGAATCTGATGTTTGTGATAAGATCTTAAGATCTCTCCCAAAAAGGTTTAGTGAAAATATCTCTGCTATAGAGGAATCAAAAGATGGTGATATTTTGACAAGAGATGTATTACTTGGTATTCTTACAACTTTTGAGATGAGAACAAAAGAGGAACCTAATCTCCGAAAGGAAGTAGCCTTCAAAGCTACTAAGAAGACAAAGGGCAAGAAGTCAGATTCAAGCAATGAGTCATCCAATGATGAAGAAGCAAATTATGGTAGAAGGAATAAGGATCCAAGAAGATTTAAAGATGCAAAATCTGTTAGATGTTTCAATTGTGGAAAGTATGGTCACTATGCAATTGATTTTCAAGAAGCTAGAAATAGCAATGATGAAGAAAAATAGGATCATAAGAATAGGGAATCAAAAAAATACAGGTACCAAAAGAAAGGTAAGGATGGACAAGGCAAACAAGGAAAGAAGTTCTTTCAAAGATAGAAGAGGAGTTACTATGCAGACAAGGCAAGTAAGTACTCAAGTGATAGTGATAATAGTTTCTCGAATAATGATAAAGATGAAGTTCTATTTCTGATGAGAAGAAAAAGAAGAAGTTAAGAAAAGGTCACCAATAATTCTCAAGTGTTTTAGATGTGGTAATTTTGGACATCTTGAAGATAGTTGTACAAAGAATGGTTTCAGTTTCAGTGATGATGAATATGAAGATACACTTGAAGGACCAGAAGAGAATATTCTAATGGCACTAGAAGAAGAAGGAGGTGATCCTATAGAAGACAAGTCAGAAGAGAATGAAGATGTTTTCAAAGGTAAACAAATAGAGGAAGAATCAGAGAAAGGAGAAGTTGATCTTGAGGGAGAGCTTATTTATGCTCTTAACACATTAAAGAAGGTAAGAAAGAAAAATTCCCAACTTAAGCTTCAGTTTCAAGAATGTGATGAAGAGAGAGGAAAGCTTATAGAGGATCTAAATAAGTCAATGGCTAAGACAAAGAAGTTCAAGGATAAGTTAGAAGCAAAGGTCTTAGAATGTGAAAGATTAGAACAAGAAGTAGCTCTACTAAGGGAAGAAGTAGAAAAGTCTAAGGATAAGCTACACAAGTTTGGAAAGAGCTCAAAGAATGTAGATAAGATGATCAAGGTACAAAGATGGTCAACAAACAAAATAGGTCTTGGTTTTGAATAGGTACAAAAGAAACAAGAAGAGGAGTCAATCTCAAGTTCTGAAGAAGAAGAAACTTCAGAAGAAGATAGTGTGAGAGAAAGTGAGACTTCTGAGGATGAGTTGGACAATAGAAAGTTCAACAAGGAAAAGAACAATGCACAAAAGAGGAACAGATGGAACAGGAACCAACACAGGGTAAAAGAGACTAAGAGACCAATGAGGTCAAGGCAAGGAAATTTCAATGGATGATGTTTCTCATGTCACAGATTTGGGCACAAGGCTTCACAGTGCAGGACACATGAAAGATAAGAATATGGGAACTTCAAAAACAGGCAACTTTTTCATGGGTATTGCTACTCATGTAATCAGTTTGGTCACAAGGCAATGAATTGCAGGGTCCATGACTAGGAATAGATATGGCTTCACCAGAAGAAATCCCAAGATATTTGCACCTCCAAGGAATAACAATATTAAGTGTTACAAGTGCAATAATGATGGACATACAACAAAGTGGTGTAGAGCAAAAATTCTAGAGACAAGCAGGAATAGGAACAATCAGAGGAATCAGAAGGATCAGATGAGAAGGAAAGTGGACAAAGGTAAATATCAGTGCATGCTAGGAGTAGAAATACTCCCACCCTAGAATTAACCACCTCAAGAGGAGGTGGGGGAGGGGCTAAGCTAAGAGACTCATTCTTAGCCCCGAGCCCCAAAGGTGACCCTTTGCCATTGATGTCAAAGGGGGGGAGAGATTTGATTTAAGGAGAGCATTGAGTCAGGGGGAGTAGGGCAAAAAAAGGTTAAGAAAATTGAAAAGATAATTGGGTTGCCATCAATGACAAAGGGGGAGATTGTTGGACATTTTGAGTAGATGAGTTGTCATTGATGTCAAGAGTGAGTGGTCATTGATGTCAAAAGTCAATTTTAGTGAGCAGTGCAAAAGGAAGCAATTCCACAATCAGTGCAAAAAGGAGAGTTCGTCTTCAGTTGGTCAAGACTCGGTTCCAGGTAGTCAGATGTGGTCCAAAGTGCAAAGAAGAGGCCCAAGAAAATAATATTATAATATTTTATTATAATATTAAAAAGGAAAATTAAATTAATTATAAATTAATTAATATAATTTTATTATAAATTAATTTATTAATTAATTTAATTAACTTTAAAAGTTATTTAAGTTAATTATAATTTAATTATAAATTAATTTATATTAATTTAAATAACCCTAAAGAGGGTTATAAAGTTAAAATAAAAATTAAATTTGAAATTCGATTTAAAGCACTGATGTCTTATGGCATGAGGCTTCGTGTATAAAAGGTGGCAAAACCTTTTCCCTAAACCCCTCCAATGCAATCGATCAAATTCCTATGCTCCATTATTTCATGCATAAAAAGGGAAGAGGATTTCCATTTTTGAAAGGTCTCTGGTGGTAGAAGTAAGATAAATAGGAGCGAGGCTCCTTATACCTCACACAACATTGTGTAGCACAGTTGGCAATGGTGGATGGTGCTAAGTCTTATGGTAGGCAAAATGTGGGGTTCAAACCCTACGATTTATTTTGCAAGGCAGAGAGGGCATTCATTTTTTGAAAGCGCCGAATGAAGGGATAAAGGGAGGCTTGTGCCTTCCCTTCCCTATGGGAGTGCTTAGCCCACGTGGTGGGCTAGCACCTTGATAAGGTGCTCGATGGAGAGAGGTCTCACGTTCAAAACCCATCGAGGCCTTTTGGTAGTATTAAGGTATGCACTGATGTCATTTGTGTTGGTCGCTTGATTTTGGATGTGCTAAGGTTGAAAAAAATAAAATATTTATAATTTTTGATGGTTTATAAAGTTTAATTTTTTCTTAAATTAATTTGGATATTGAGTATTTTGAGGGAGATAAAAGGGTAGGCAAATATTATTTTTGAAAGTTTAATTTTTGGAGGTTGATTAATTAAAGTTGGAGATTATAAGGGGCAATTGAGTAATTATTTTTATGTATGATTTGATGATTGCTAATTTCAAGAAGGAGTAATAAGGTGTATTTGAGTTTGATTATTTTTGTAATTGAGAAATATTTTGAGAGAGTGTTAGTGTGATATTTTGTCATCTAACCATTGAAATTGGCAAAGAAGAAAATTGTGATTGAGACAGGTTTTGAAGGGCACTTCTACATCAAACAAAAAGGTATGGGCACATCTTCCTAGTGAGTGATTGTTGGATGTTGTGAATGCTAAGTTGGAGTGAAAAGGATTGTTTGATAAGCATTGTTGATTGAATTGATTGAGTTTTTAAAAGAGTATAATAAAAACCTTGTTTTATAAGCATTATTGGAAATATTAGTAATTTTTTTGAAACTTGAACTAGGGTTTGCAAATATCATGAGTATCATTGTTATGTGAAATTGTTCTTGATAAGCATTGTTGTTGAAGTGATTGATTGAGTGAAGAACTTGAACTAGGGTTTGCAAAGATCATGAGTATCATTGTTATGTGAGATTGTTTGATAAGCATTGTTGGAAATAAGTGAGTGTTTCATCTGGACTAGTTTGTGAGCAAGGATTAATTCATTGAGTGATTGGTTGAGCCTAGTCAAGTGGATGTGTTGAAGTGATAGTTCAAGTTCTATGAAACAAATTGTTCTATATTCTAAATTGATTTGAGAAAGAGGTTGAGTGTTTGTGAGTGTGAAACATATTGAGTCTCTAACAATTATCTATATGTTTCTATGGTAAAAAGAGAGATTGAAAGTGATTGAGCATTGTGGTGAATGTGAAGCATATTGAGTCTCTAACAATTCTCTATATGTTTTTGTGAGATTGGACAAGTTCTAGTGAGGACTTGTTGAGAAGATTTGAGGTAAGTATTTGAGAAGACTTGTGGATAGATTTGTGTGAGCTTTTGTGGAAGCTTACAATATTTGATAGATTGAGAGATTGGACAAGTTCTAGTGAGGACTTGTTGAGAAGATTTGAGGTAAGTCTTAGAGAAGACTTGTGGATAGATTTGTGTGAGATTTTGTGGAAGCTTACAATACAGATTTGAGGATAGAGATTGAGAGTAGATTGGACAAGTTCTAGAGAGGACTTGTGGATAGATTAGTGTGAGCTTTTGTGGAAGCTTACAAGGTAGATTTGAGATAAGTCTTTGAGAAGACTTGAGAGCAGAGTTGATTGATTGATTTGTTCAAACCTTGAGTTAAGGTTTGGGGTAGATCTAGTAGAGTTGATTTGTGATTAAGTCAAGCTTTATGTTAAGGCTTGAGGACAGATATTGAGGATAGATTTGTGCTAGACCAAAGGACTATGTTTAGTATAAATTTGAGGATAGATTTTGGTGTAGATTTGAGGATAGGTTTGTGCTAGACTAGAGATAGATATTGAGAATATTTGTGCTAGATCGAAGGACTATGTTTAGTGTAGATTTGAGATAGAGCTAAGAGTAAGCTTTGGAGGTGATAGAGTATAGAGGATGATAGTCTCTAGTGGATAGAGATCCATTAGCTAGGGTAGTGAGGATAGGTCTTCTGAGTGAGGACAGGAGTCTTCAGTGGATAGAGATCCATTAGCCAGTGTAGTGGAGGTAGCAGTTCTTCTAGAAGATCACCAACCAGAGCAGAGGAGAAAGGAGTTCTCCTATGGATAGAGATCCATGAACTTGATTAGGGGATTGGTGTCTCCTTTGGATAGAGGTCCATAAACATTGTAATAGGGAAAGGATTCCCAAGATATTTATTGAGAAAATTTTAGTGAAATATTTTCTCCGTGGAGTAGCCCACATTGGGTGAACCACGTTAAATTGGTGTCTCTATTGTGTGTGGTGATTTATGCATTGCTTTGATTACTATTGTTGATATTGCTATTGATACATTGCATAATATTGATTGGGAAAGAAAAGTAAAAAGTGGTCTTATACTGTTCACCCCCCTCTCAGTATAAGCTTGTGTTCTTCAATTGGTATCAGAGCGGGTTCCTTCGAAAGAGTTTAACAACTTGAAGGAAAATATTACAAGAACACAATGGATTCTAAGAATGGATCCTCAGATAATTCAACACTAGTATTTGATGGAAGTGATTATATATTTTGGAGTATGAGAATGAAGATTCACCTGATGGCACTTGGCAATGAAATATGGGAAGCAATTGAAAATGGATACACACCACCAACTACTCCACCTATAGATAAATATGGTAAGCTTCTACATCATTACAATTCAAAAGCAATGAATGCAATTTTGAGAGGTTTGCATAGAATAGAGTTCATAAAGGTTATGCATTGCAAATCAGCAAAAGGAATTTGGGATAAGTTGCAAAGCATATATGAAGGAGATAAAAGTGTCAAAAAGGTAAAGATACAAAATCTCAAAGGACAATTTGAAGATTTAAGAATGAAGGATGAGGAAAACATTAGTACTTATCTACTTCGTGTAGATGAGGTTGTTAACGCCATGCAAGGACTTGGACTTGAGATTGAAGAATCTGATGTTTGTGATAAGATCTTAAGATCTCTCCCAAAAAAGGTTTAGTGAAAATATCTCTGCTATAGAGGAATCAAAATATGGTGATATTTTGACAAGAGATGTATTACTTGGTATTCTTACAACTTTTGAGATGAGAACAAAAGAGGAACCTAATCTCCAGAAGGAAGCAACCTTCAAAGCTACTAAGAAGACAAAGGGCAAGAAGTCAGATTCAAGCAATGAGTCATCCAATGATGAAGAAGTAAATTATGGTAGAAGGAATAAGGATCCAAGAAGATTTAAAGATGCAAAATCTATTAGATGTTTCAATTGTGGAAAGTATGGTCACTATGCAACTGATTGTCAAGAAGCTAGAAATAGCAATGATGAAGAAAAATAGGATCATAAGAATAGGGAATCAAAAAAATACAGGTACCAAAAGAAAGGCAAGGATGGACAAGGCAAACAAGGAAAGAAGTTCTTTCAAATATAGAAGAGGAGTTACTATGCAGACAAGGCAAGTAAGTACTCAAGTGATAGTGATAATAGTTTCTCAGATAATGATAAAGATGAAGTTCTATTTTTGATAGAAGAAAAAGAAGAAGTTAAGAAAAGGTCACCAATAATTCTCAAGTGTTTTAGATGTGGTAATTTTGGACATCTTGAAGATAGTTGTACAAAGAATGGTTTCAGTTTCAGTGATGATGAATATGAAGATACACTTGAAGGACCAGAAGAGAATATTCTAATGGTACTAGAAGAAGAAGGAGGTGATCCTATAGAAGACAAGTCAGAAGAGAATGAAGATGTTTTCAAAGGCAAACAAATAGAGGAAGAATCAGAGAAAGGAGAAGTTGATCTTGAGGGAGAGCTTATTTATGCTCTTAACACATTGAAGAAGGTAAGAAAGCAAAATTCCCAACTTAAGCTTCAGTTTCAAGAATGTGATGAAGAGAGAGGAAAGCTTATAGAGGATCTAAATAAGTCAATGGCTAAGACAAAGAAGTTCAAGGATAAGTTAGAAGCAAAGGTCTTAGAATGTGAAATATTAGAACAAGAAGTAGCTCTACTAAGGGAAGAAGTAGAAAAGTCTAAGGATAAGCTACACAAGTTTGGAAAGAGCTCAAAGAATATAGATAAGATGATCAAGGTACAAAAGCCTACATCAAGCAAAATAGGTCTTGGTTTTGAACAGGTACAAAAGAAACAAGAAGAAGAGTCAATCTCAAGTTCTGAAGAAGAAGAAACTTTAGAAGAAGATAGTGTGAGAGAAAGTGAGACTTCTGAGGATGAGTTGGACAATAGAAAGTTCAACAAGGAAAAGAACAATGCACAAAAGAGGAACAGATGGAACAGGAACCAACACAGGGTAAAAGAGACTAAGAGACCAATGAGGTCAAGGCAAGGAAATTTCAATGGATGATGTTTCTCATGTCATAGATTTGGGCACAAGGCTTCACAGTGCAGGACACATGAAAGACAGGAATATGGGAACTTCAGAAACAGGTAGCTTTTTCATGGGTATTGCTACTCATGTAATCAGTTTGGTCACAAGGCAATGAATTGCAGGGTCCATGATAGGAATAGATATGGCTTCACCAGGAGAAATCCCAAGATATTTGCACCTCCAAGGAATAACAATATTAAGTGTTACAAGTGCAATAATGATGGACATACAACAAAGTGGTGTAGAGCAAAAATTCCAGAGACAAGCAGGAACAGGAACAATCAGAGGAATCAGAAGGATCAGATGAGAAGGAAAGTGGACAAAGGTAAATATCAGTGCATTTCTGGGAGTAGAAATACTCCCACCCCAGAATTAACCACCTCAAGAGGAGGTGGGGGAGGGGCTAAGCTAAGAGACTCATTCTTAGCCCCGAGCCCCAAAGGTGACCCTTTGCCATTGATGTCAAAGGGGGAGAGATTTGAGTAAGGGGGAGAGATTTGATTTAAGGAGAGAGCATTGAGTCAGGGGGAGAAATTTCCCAAGGGGAGTAGGACAGAAATAGGTTAAGGAAATTTGAAAAGATAATTGGGTTGCCATCAATGACAAAGGGGGAGATTGTTGGACATTTTGAGTAGATGAGTTGTCATTGATGTCAAGAGTGAATGGTCATTGATGTCAAAAGTCAGTTTCAATGAGCAGTGCAAGGAGAAGCAATTTCACAATCAATGCAAAAAGGAGAGTCCACCTTCAGTTGGTCAAGACCCGGTTCCAAGTAGTCAGATGTGGTCCAAAGTGCAAAGAAGAGGCCCAAGCAAATAATATTATAATATTTTATTATAATATTAAAAGGGAAATTTAAATTAATTATAAATTAATTAATATAATTTTATTATAAATTAATTTATTAATTAATTTAATTAACTTTCAAAGTTATTTAAGTTAATTATAATTTAATTTTAATTTAATTATAAATTAATTTATATTAATTTAATAAACCCTAAAGAGGGTTATAAGGTTAAATTAAAAATCAAATTTGAAATTTGATTTGGTGCATCGACATCTTATGGCATGAAGCATCATGTATAAATGGTGGCAAAACCTTTGCCTTACACCCTCCAATGCAATCGATCAAATTCCTATGCTCCATTGTTTTGTGCACAAAAAGGGAGAGGATTTCCACATTTTCATAAGGTCTCCGATGGCAGAAGTGAGAGAAATAGGAGCGAGGCTCCTTATACCATGCACAACATGGTGTAGCACAGTTGGCGATGATGGATGTGCTAAGTGTTTCGACAGGCAAGAAGTGTTGGGTTCAAACCCCACCGATTCCATTTTGCAAGGCATAGAAGGTATTCGTTTTTCATTAGGATAGAGGTCTTCTAAGTGAGGATAGTGGTATTCAATGGAGAGAGATCCACAAGTCAATGTAGTGGAGGCATTATTCTTCTAGAGGATCACCAGCCAGAGTAGAGGAGAAGGAGTTCTTCTATGGATAGTGATCCAAAAACCAACTGAGGGGATTGGTGTCTCCTATGGATAAGTATCCACAAACTTGATTAGGGGATTGGTGTCTCCTTTGGATAGAGGTCCATAAACATTATAATAGGGAAGGATTCCCAAGATATTTTTTGAGAAAATTATAGTGAAATATTTTATCCGTGGAGTAGCCCACATTGGGTGAACCACATTAAATTGGTGTCTCTATTGTGTGTGGTGATTTATACATTGCTTTGATTATTGTTGTTGATATTGTCATTGATATATTGGATAATATTGATTGAGAAAAAAAAATTAAAAAGTGGTCTTATATTGTTCACCCCCCCTCTCAGTATAAGCTTGTGTTATTCAAGGATATTGTCCATTTTAGGATTAGAGGAACAATATAATGCTTTAGTCTTAAAGTTATTCTATAACTTAAAAAATCATAGGATAAATACATAATTTCTCAAGTTGAATTCAATTACTCTTTGTGGTTCTTAATAAAAAACATAGAACCATTTGCAAAGTAAGAATTGAGTGTACAAGAACTATTGGGTAGTTTGACGCCCTCTAACAACTTTTTAGATTGTATCCTTCTCAAAAAATTCCCTAAAGCATCAACAAATATCACATGCAATAGAGGAGCAATGGTGAATCCTTGTTTTATGGACCTTTGAAATTAAAATTTAGGGGATAAAATATCATTGACTTGCAAACTAAGCTAATGCATCTCTGAAGAGAAAATAAATATGATGTTAGAAGCTTGTATCAAAACCTAACCATTTAAACATTTTAAGTATAAAGTTCCAATACATCCTATCATAGGTTTTATCAAAATCTATTTTCACCAATACATCTTGGCCAAATTCTTGGACCCAATGAGAAGTCTCCCAGACCAACATTAGATTATCCATGATATATTGTCCTTTATAAAGCTAGTTTGTTCCATAATAACAATTTTTTGTGTTATGGGTCTAAGCCAAATTTCAATGCTTTGGAAAAGAGTTTATAAAAAGATATTTCTTTATCAATGTTTTTAAAGATCAATTTAATTAAGCCTTGGATGATGAATGATCCCAAGGAGCCTCTCATAAGAGCTTCTTTTTACATCATATGAATATCATTGTCAAGTTTTGACTAGAATTTTTTTTAGAACTCCATAGGTAAGCCATTAAGACCGTGTAATTTATCCCTCTTCATTTCCCCATAAAGCTTACCTTATATATTATATAAAATAAGGACATATAAGGTAGAAGGAGGGTTGGGATGCAATCTTAAACACAACTAATAAGAATTGGATATAATTTTTTTATGGCATCTTTAGAGAACAATGTTGGACATTTTGAGTTCCTAAGCTAAGAGTTGTCATTGATGTCAAAAGGATCTGTGTAAGCTAATACTATGTTTGTGTAGAAGCACAGGTTTTGATCAAAGTTTCAAGAAGGGATGCATGGAATTTGGTTCTAAAAGGAGCTTCAATGGAAGCTTAGCAAAAGGTTTTTATTTAAAATCATGGATGGTAAATTTGAAATAGGTTTTTCTTAAAACCCAAGTTGGCTTTTCGTTTCATCAAAAAAGGTGTCCCGGTGATAAGAAATTCAATTTTAAAGGTTTTATTTAAAACCTTGGATGGCATATTTGAAATGGATTTTTCTTAAAAACCCAATTTGGCTTTTTGTTTCATCGAAAAAGGTGCCCCGGTGATGGAGATATTTAATTTCAAAGATTTGGTTTAAATTTTAATTTATTTAAAATTTAAATTTAAATTTTAAAATTAAAATAAAAAGAATATTCGTCGACGTCATAAAGGAAGGTTCAAAAGCACCGATGTTTCCAAGCTAAGGGAAGACATATATATATGTCATTAAATGTTTGAATATTAATCATCCTTGCTCTTGTTAATAAGATTAGTGGAAAGCGAATAGAGCTCATGCAGAAAAAGGTTTTAGTGGCAGAAGCAATGAATAAATCGAACGGCGTGTGAAACCCAAGTCACCTTGGGCAGTGTGGGATGTTTGCAACTCGGGCAACGCAAAGGCATTTGGTAGAACAAGGTTGTGCGTTCAATTTTGGCAAGGTTCATTTGTTGTGCTTTGTGGTGGAAGCGCCAAGGGTGCATGGTTTATTTGAGGTACATGGGCCTGTAGCAAATAAAGGGAATTCATGCCCCTTTTTCATTTCAAACGAGTGAGTAGCTCATTTGGCTACCTTAGCCATGGCTAAGGCACTTGTGGTGAGGGCAGGTCGAGGGGTCGAAACCCATTAAGGAGGTATGTAAATTTTTGATTAAATTTTAATTAATGCTCTAAAGTTTCGAGTGATAAGGGTTAGGAAATATTTTATTTTTGTAAACCTTTGTTATGTTCAAAAGGTTAAATAATTATTTTTTTGGTGAAAACCATAGATGATTATTTGAGCCTTATGATATTGAATTGAATTTTTTAGAGCATTATTTTAAGAGAAATAAGGGTTTTGAATGAAGTAGAATTTGTGGAAATTGAATAATGGATTATTGATTATTATTTTTAGAGGGTTTTCTCTAGAAGGACTTTGGTGGATGTGATTATTGAGTTGGAGTAAAAAGGTGTAAATTGAGTTATACTTTATCTTGTGATTATTATTTGAAATCCACTAACCCTTATTAATATTGGAAAGGAAAGTTTTGTTGAGTGTGGCAGAATTTGTGAACAACTTCTTGGCATCAAAAAGGTATGGGTACATTCTCCTATTGATTGTTATGGTGGTTGATTTCTGAAATATCATTGGAGTGAAAAGGATTGATTGTGGTTTCCTATTCGAAAATGGTTGGTTTAATGCTTCAAGGTTTTATGGTTTGAGAGTTGTGATTAAAACCTTGTTTTATAAGCATTGTTGTTGAAGTCAGTTGTTCTGCAAATAACTTGAACTTGAAAAAGAACATGAGTATCGTTGTTATGTAAGAGTTTTTGAGTGTTGTTGAAGACATTTTGAGTTGGTTGATTGATGCTTGGACTAGGGTTTGTGAGAAAGAGTTGTTCCTTGTGGTGATTGGTTGAGTAGAGTTGTTTGAGCCTAGTCAAGTGATTGTGTGAAGTGGTTGTTCAAGTTTCATAAAACAAACTATTCTATATTCTGATTTGAGTTGAGTTGAGAAAGAAATTGGATTTGAGTATAGAATATATTGAGTCTCTAACAATTCTCTTTATGCTTCTATGATATTGTTGAGTTGAGATTGGGATTTGAGTATAGAACATATTGAGTCTCTAACAATTATCTTTATGATTCTATGATATTTCTGAGTTGAGATTGATTTGAGTTGAGATTGGGATTTGAGTATAGAACATATTGAGTCTCTAAAAATTCTCTTTATGCTTCTATGAGATTGCTGAGTTGATATTGAGATTTGAGTATAGAACATATTGAGTCTAACAATTCTCTTTATGCTTCTATGAGATTGAGTTGAGATTTTGTTGATTTGATTTGAGGTAACTCTTTGAGAAGGCTTTTGGACTGATTTTGAGTAAGATTTTGTGAACTCTTGCTATGCAGATTTGAGCAAGTCCTATTGAGGACTTATTGAGCATATTTGAACAGGTTTTGAGTGAACCTATTGAGTAGATTTGAGCAGGTTCTAAGTGAACCTATTGAGAAGATTTGAGCAAGTTGTGAGTGAGCCTATGAAGTAGATTTGAGGAGGTTTTGAGTGAGCCTATTGATCAGATTTGAAGAGGTTCAAAGTGAACCTATTGATAAAGCTTTGGATGTGATAAAGTATAGAGGACAGAGTCTTAGTGGATAGATATTCAGTAGCCAGGATAATTGAAGATAGATCTGAGTGAGGAGTCTTCAAGTGGAGATATATCCACAAGTCAGTACAGCAGAGAGACAGAGTCTTCTAGAAGATCACTAGCCAGAGTAGAAGGGGAAAGAGTTCTCCTGTGGAAGAGATCCACAAAATTAAGATTTGGGGATCAGCATATCCTTTGGATAGAGGTCCATAAACATTGTAATTGGGAAGGATTCCCAAGAGATTGATTGAGAAAGTTTTAACATAATATTTTCTTCGTGGAGTAGCCCGTGTTGGGTGAACCACGTAAATTGTTGTGTCACTTTTATGGATGGTGTTTTGTGCATTACTTTGATTATTTTTATTGATACTGTTATCTATAAACTACATAATATTGAATTGAAAAGAAAAGTAAAAAGTGATCTTATACTATTCACCCCCCCTCTCAGTATAAGCTTGTGTTCTTCAATTGGTATCAGAGTGGGTTCCTTCAGAAGAGTTTGACAGATTGAATGAAAAGTGGTCTAAGAACACAATGGATCACAAGGATCAAAAGTATGGGTCATTCAATAATGCAATACCAGTCTTTGATGGAAGTGACTTCTTGTATTGGTGTATGCTAATGAGATTTTACCTTATGGCACTTGGAAATGAATTTTGGGATGCAGTGGAACTTGGATATTATTCAAAAGTCAATCCTCCTACAAATAACAAATTTAAGCTTCTAATACATGAAAATTGAAGAGCTATGAATACAATTATAAAAGGATTGGGTAGATCAGAATCTATGAAGGTTATGAATTGTAAAATATAAAAAGATATGTGGGATCTAATGCATGACATATATGAGGGTGATAAAGGTGTTAGGAAAGCTAAGATCAGAAATCTCAAAGGAGAATTTGAGAACTTAAGAATGAGATATGATTAAAATATTTGTGATTATCTCAATAAGATTGATGAGCTTGTACATGAGATGAGAGGTCTTGGAATGAATGTTGATGAATCTGATGCTTGTGATAAAATATTGAGAACTCTTCCAAAAAGGTATAGTGAAAAGGTTTCTTCTATAGAAACATCAATTGATAGTGATTCTTTGACAAGGAATTCTTTGCTTGGCATGCTTACTACTTTTGAGATAATAAAAAAATATCATATTCCTCCGAAAGAAGTTGCATTCAAATTAGAAAAAAATAAAAAGGGTAAAAAGACAGAATCAAGTAGTGAGTCATCTAGTGATGAAGAAGCTAACTATGGTATAAGAGATAAAGGTTCCAAAAGATCCATAGATATAAGATCTATTAAGTACTTAAATTGTGGAAAGTATGGACACTATGCAACAGAGTGCAAAGAGCCAAAGTACAACAATGATGAAGGAAAACAGGATCACAGGTACAGGGAATTAGAAAGACACAAGTACTAGAAGAAAGGCAAGGATGGACAAAATAGATAAGGAAAGAAGTTATTCCAAAGGCAAAAGAAAATCTACTATGCAGATAATGCAAGTAAGTACTCAATTGATAGTGATGCTAGTTTTTCATATAATGATAGAGATGAAGTCCTATTTATGGTTAGAGATAAAAGGACTCCAGTTATTCTCAAATGTTTTAGATGTGGTAAATTTGGATATCTTGAAGATGATTGCACTAGGGATGGCTATAGTTTTAGTGATGATGGTTTTGAAGATGCACTTGAAATACCAGATGAGAATCTTCTAATGGCTCTAGAAGATGAAGTAAGTGATCCTATAGAAGACAAGCCAAAAGGAAGTAATGATAAGGACAAAGGCAAACAAATAGAGGATTACTCAATAGAGAATGGTTATGATCTCAAGGGAGAACTTATATATGCCCTTGACATAGTAAAGAAGGTAAGAAAGCAACACTCTAAGCTTGAAAGTTAGTTTCAAGAATGTGATGAAGAAATATTATTGCTCATAGAGGACTTAGAGAAGTCAAAGGCTAAGGCAAGTAAGTTCAAGGACAAGTTAGAAGCAAATATTTTGGAGTGTGAAAAATTAACACAAGAAGTGGCACTACTAAAGGAAGATTTAGAGGATTCCAAGAAAAAGTTGTACAAGTATATAAAAAGTGCAAAAAGTGTAGATAAAATAATTAAGATACGAATAGGAGCAACAAACAAGACAGATCTTGGTTCCAAATAGGTTCAAAAGGAATGGGAAGAAAAGTCTACTTCAAGTATTGAAGAAGAAGGAACTTTGGAAGAAGATACTTCAAAAGATGACAGTGTAAGTAGGACTGAGACATCAGAGGATGAGTTGGACAATAGAGAGTTCAACAAAGATAGGAATAATGCACAAAGAAGATACAGATGGAAAAACAATCATAACAGGAGACCAATGAGGTCTAGGAAATGAAGCTTCAATGGGAGATGCTCATCATGTCACAGGTTTGGGCACATGGCTTCACAGTGCAGGTCATATGAAAGACAGGAATATGGGAAAGGACAACTTTTCCATTGATATTGCTACTAATGCAATGAGTATGGTCACAAAGCAATGAATTGCAGGGTTTGTGGCAGAAGAGGATATGGCTTCACTAGGAGGTATCCTAAGATATTTGCACCTCCAAGGAATAATAACACTAAGTGTTATAAGTGCAATAATGATGGACACACAACAAGATAGTGTAGAGAAAATATTCCAGAAGCAAGTATGAATAGGAATAGGAACATAAATAAGAACAGGAACAGAAACAGAAACATAAATGATAACAGAAACATGGATGATGGCTTGGAAAGAAACAGTGAGAGGATTCATAAAACTCATAAAGGAAGAGAGAAAGATAAAGGTAAAGAGCAGTGCTTTCGGGGAGTATAAATACTCCCACCCTAGAATTAACCACCTCATGAGGATGTGGGGGAGGGGCTAAGCTAAGAGGCTTATTCTTAGCCCCGAGCCCCAAAGGTGACCCTTTGCCATTGATGACAAAGGGGGAGATATTTGTGTATATTGAGGAAATTTTTGATATGGGGAGAGATTTGATATTTGAGAAAGCTTTGAGCTAGGGGGAGCAAAGTCCTAGGGGAGAAAAAAAGGTCAGATTTTAGTAAAAGGATATGGGTTGCCATAAATGACAAAGGGGGAGATTGTTGGACATTTTGAGTTCCTAAGCTAAGAGTTGTCATTGATGTCAAAATGATCTATGTAAGCTAACACTATATTTGTGTAGAAGCAAAGGTTTTGGTCAAAGGTTCAAGAAGGGATGAATGGAATTTGGTTCTAAAAGGAGCTTCAAGGGATGCTTAGCAAAAGGTTTTTATTTAAAACCAAGGATGGCAGATTTGAAATGTGTTTTTCTTAAAAGCCAAGTTGGCTTTTCATTTCATCGAAAAAGGTACCCCGGTGATGAATAAAATTAATTTCAAAGGTTTTATTTAAAACCATGGATGGCAGATTTGAAATGGTTTTTTATTAAAATCCAAGTTGGATTTTTTGTTTCATCGAAAAAGGTGCCCCGATGATGGCGATATTTAACTTCAAAGATTTGGTTTAAATTTTAATTTATTTAAAATAAAAATAAAAAGAATATTCGTCGACGTCATAAAGGAAGGTTCAAAAGCGTTGATGTTTCCAAGCTAAAGGAAAGCATATATATGCCATTAAATGTTTGAAGATTAATCATCCTTGCTCTTATTGTTAATGCAATTTTTGGAAAGCAAATAGAGCTCATGTAGAAAAAGGTTTTAGTTGTGGAAGCAACGAATAAATGGGATGGCATGTGAAACCCAAGTTACCTTGGGCAGTGTGGCTTATTGGAAACTCGGGCAGTGCAAAGGCATTTGGTAGAATGAGGTCATGCGTTCAATTTTGGCAAGGTTCATTCGTTGTGCTTTGTGGTGGAAGCACCAAGGGCACACGGTTTATTTGAGGTACGTAGGCCTATGGAAAATAAATGGAAGTCGTGCTCCTTTTGCATTGCGAACAAGTGGGTAGCTCGTTTGGCTACCTTAGACATAGCTAAGGTGATCGCGATGAGGGTAGGTCGAGGGGTCGAAACCCATTAAGGAGGTATGTGAATTTTTTATTAAAATTTAATTAATGCTCTAAAGTTTGGAGTGATAAGGGTTAGGAAATATTTTATTTTTGTAAACCTTTGTTGTGTTTAAAAGGTTAAATAATTATTTTGTTGGTGAAAACCATAGATGATTATTTGAGCCTTATGATATTGATTTAAATTTTTGAGAGCATTATTTTAGGATAAATAAGGGTTTTGAATGAAGTAGAATTAGTGGAAATTGAATAATGGATTATTGATTATTATTTTTAGAGGGTTTTTCTCTAGAAGGACTTCGTTGGATGTGATAATTAAGTTGGAGTAAAAATGAGTAAATTGAGTTATACTTTATCTTGTGATTATTATTTGAAGTCCACTAACCCTTATTAATATTGGAAAGGAAAGTTTTGTTGAGTGTGGCAGACTTTGTGAACAACTTCTTGGCATCAAAAAGGTATGGGCACATTCTCCTATTGATTGTTATGGTGGTTGATTTCTGAAATATCATTGGAGTGAAAAGGATTGATTGTGGTTTCCTATTCAAAAATGGTTGGTTTAATGCTTCAAGGTTTTATGGTTTGAGAGTTGTGATTAAAACCTTATTTTATAAGCATTGTTATTGAAGTAAGTTGTTGTGAAAAGAACTTGAACTTGAGTTGAAAATAACATGAGTATCATTGTTATGTAAGAGTTGTTATTGAGTGTTGTTGAAGACATTTTGAGTTGGTTGATTCATGCTTGGACTAGGGTTTGTGAGAAAGAGTTGTTCCTTATGGTGATTGGTTGAGTAGAGTTGTTTGAGCCTAGTCAAGTGATTGTGTGAAGTGGTTGTTCGAGTTTCATAAAACAAACTGTTCTATATTATGATTTGAGTTGAGTTGAGAAAGAAATTGGATTTGAGTATAGAACATATTGAGTCTCTAACAATTCTCTTTATGCTTCTATGAGATTGCTGAGTTCATATTGATTTGAGTTAATAGTGGTATTTGAGTATAGAACATATTGAGTCTCTAATAATTCTCTTTATGCTTCTATGAGATTGTTGAGTTGATATTGATTTGAGTTGATATTGGGATTTGAGTATAGAAAATATTGAATCTCTAACAATTCTCTTTATGTTTCTATGATATTGAGTTGAGATTTTGTTGAGCTAATTTAAGGCGAGTCTTTGAGAAGGCTTGTGGACTGATTTTGATTAAGCTTTTGTGAAATATTGCTATGCAGATTTGAGCAAGTCCTAGAGAGGACTTATTGAGCATATTTGAGTAGGTTCTAAGTTAACCTATTGAGCATATTTGAGCAGGTTCTGAATGAACCTATTGAGCAGATTTGAGTAGGTTCTAAGTGAGCCTATGGAGTAGATTTGAGCAGGTTCTGAGTGAGCCTATTGAGCAGATTTGAAGAGGTTTTAAGTGAAACTATTGACAGATATTTGGATGTGATAGATTATAGAGGACAAAGTCTTAGTGGATAGAGATCCAGCAGCTAGGACAATTGAAGACAGATTCGAGTGAGGAGTCTTCAAGTGGAGAGAGATCCACAAGTCGATGCAGTAGAGAGACATAGTCTTCTAGAAGATCACTAGCCAGAGCAGAAGGGGAAAGATTTCTCCTGTGGAAGAGATCCATGAACTTGAGATTTGAGGGATCAACATCTCCTTTGGACAAAGTTCCATAAACATTGTAATTGGGAAGGATTCCCAAGATATTGATTAAGATATTTTTAACAAAATATTTTCTCCGTGGAGTAGCCTGTGTTGGGTGAACCACATAAATTTTTGTGTCACTTTTATGGATGGTGTTTTGTGCATTACTTTGATTATTTCTATTGATATTGCTATCTATACACTACATAATATTGAATTGAAAAGAAAAGTAAAAAGCGGTCTTATATTGTTCACCCCCCCCTCTTAGTATAAGCTTGTGTTCTTCAAACAAACTAGATAAATGTATAGAGAAAGGTTCATCAATCTATTTTGAATTAGTAAGAATGACACCATCAATCAATTTAATCCTAGGCACCCTCTCAAAGGTAGCCTTTTACCTCAAACAATTGAATAAATACTTGGTGTCATTGTCCTCATATTCAACCAATTGTGTGATGCACACTCTATTGGTTTTATATAGTTTTAGTTTGTTCAACTCATTTTTAAAATTAAGAAGTTTATGATGAGTCTTTGTAATTGGAGAATGATCAAGTTTCTATATAAGATCCATAACCATATTTTGAAGTTTTTTTTCCAAACTTTACGTTTTCTTGCTTCTATTCTATCATATGAACAAAAAGCAAAGATAATACTTTTAATGGAAACCTCCCACTATTATATTCAACCTTCTAAGTTATATTAGTGAGGGATAGAATTCTAGACTTCATGGGTAAATGGACATAATTTTTTGATTTGATATGGGACAATTCAACTTAAAAGGAGCTTAGTAATACTATTAAGAAATGTAAAAAATATAGTGAAACAAAGGGTAAGTGACTAGAGAGTATTGTGTATCGAACAATAGAGACTAACCTATTTGAGGGAGCATTTTGAATAAGAGTTTTACTCATGTACACCCTATCAAGATTACTTCTTGTTGCATTGTATAATACTTTTCAAGAATATTTTGAATTATAGCATTCACCAAAATCATATCTAAAGGAATAAAAAATATAAATAAGATAGCATATAGATGAAACAAATATGATTATAGAAATAAGAATAAGAGGTGGGTGCCACCCTTAGGCACTCCTATAATAAAATAATAGAGATTGACCGATCTAAGAGAACTTTTTGAATAATATTTTTACTCATATACACCATATCAAGTCTACTTGTCATATTTTATAATACTTTCCAAGAACATCGTAAGCATAATATTCACCACAACATATCTAAAAGAGTAAAATAATCAAATAAGACAGCATATAGATGAAATAAATACGAAAGGTAATCAATATAAGGGATCGGTGCCATTCTTAGACACCCCCTTGATATTACATTAGATAAATTGATATACTAGATCGGTATGGGGGTATTTATAGAGATAACTAATCTCCAATTTATTACAAACCTCAAGCCAATATAACCTAGCTTAAAAAAAACTATCATATATTAAATATACTAAATCCTTAATTGAGGTTAACCATACACTTGTTTAATTGATATTTCTAATTATGAACACATCATTATTGTTCATAGACTTAAATATAGAATGCCTACAAGCTTACATATAATATGTTCATAGGATTATATTGCACATGCCCATGGGATTACATCAACAACCCCCATAGGCCTATATTAACACTATTGGCCTTGGCTAATAAGGTTAGACTAGTGATATTCTAATAACACCATAATTTGAGCTAAGGGTTTAAGGAGAAGGGACATTAGCAATGGTAATATCTCCCCCCATAATAAAGGATCGAATGGGCCAATGAATCTTCATCTTAAGTTCTACCACCTCCTCTTGCCAATGGTACATAAACTAGATCAGCGCTTTGTTGATCATAAATCCATGACTCCACCTTTTGGATCAAAATGTGGAGCTTCCTATAAGAAGATATTCAACATACAATATGATGATCACAATCCATCCTCCAATATAGAAATAAAATAGCTAAATCACTAAGCAATAGAATCCAACTTCTAAATAATCAACCCTATCATTTGAAAAGGATCCCTTAGGAACAAGGTGTACCTTAATTTTACCATCTAAAACACTCTTTTCATAGCTAATAAATATTCTAAAACACTATAATTGTTGGCACAAAAACTCACTCATTGCTTTTAGATTGATGGTGTATATAAAGTACAAAGGATGATGACACATGTCACCATAACAAATGACAAGTTTCAAGGACACATGTCAAGAAGTACACATTAACTTTAACATTCTCCCTTAATGTGTACTTTCTAAAAAAAGATAAATCAACATTAGAGACATTTCCATTTAATGTTGACTTCTATTATATGATTTGGAATAGTGTCTAGGCTTTTGCTTTTGGCTCTTGGCTCTTCTACCTAAGGAAGTGGCTAACCTTGAGGTAACAGACCTAAAGGTAAACACTATGGATATGTTGCCTCTATAGGTCACTTACTAGGTTCACCATTGGTATGATACCCTCATCATGGTGAAATATTTATCTATAAGGTGTCAATATTTGCCAAAAATTCACCTTTATACAAAAAAAATTGATCCATATGGGAGTGTCAGATACTACCAAAAGTGCACTCCAAATTCTAAAAAAATATGAGCCATAGACTAGAATCTAAATGGAAGAAATGAGAAAGAAGAGAACCTTCTAAAGTGTCTATGTTTGTAGTCTTTAGAAGTTGATATGAAGTCAATTCATGGAATAGTCTTCGGATAGAGTCTAGGGTATAAATATTTTGTAGTCCCTAGATTGGTAAGTGTCCTTATGATGACCTTCTTATCCTACCAGAATACATGGATAACCAGTTGTTGCATTTACCAAGTTCTATAGAGAAGGTGACTATGTACTAGGTTCACCTACATTGATGAGGAGTGTTGGGTTCAATAGGGAGTGTACTCAAAAGCATAATAAACTATCTCAAAACTCAAAATGGACATCACCAATGTGTCCATCTTGAAAAAACATTTTTGATCAGTATAAATACCCCTATTTTCGGGTCTAAATGGGGTCTCCATTTGTAAAAACACAACATGCCTTTCTAGACAACAAAATAGAAGAAGGAAACTTTATCCCTTTACAACAGGGAATATTCTTCGTAGAATATTCCATTTGATTTAAATGTTTTGCATGTTTTAAAAATTTCCCTCACATGGAAATATTCTATAATTTTACTTGACAATATACAATGTTTTTGAAAAACATTACATGGGATCCACCTTAATTTTTTCTTAATTATGCCTTCAAAGTTTATGATGCCAACAATGTGCTAAAATCTAATGCATAAAGGGTCCCTTATAAAATTTAAAAAATTGGCCATGAAATTTTGTTAACCATATTAATTTTCACATACAAGTGGCCCCATCTAAAGTGCGTCAGTGATGAGCTGGTGTGGGGGCACTGCATCTGTGCAGGGTGTCATGTGTGCCATGTGGCACCTTGCTTGTGCAAATGTGTAAACCTCTACGCTTGGTGTGGGGTCGTGTACCAAGTATCTAGCATGCACATGGATTTGGGGGCACGAAAGGCTATAATGCGATCCTCATCAAGGTTGGGGTGCCCCTGGACCACACCATCACCACATTGTTGGGCTTCATGGATCCCGACCAAGCCTAGAATTTCCAAAAAAATTACCTGTCACCAGGAATTTTTATGACGGTTAAAATTTTTTACAGACTTTCAGGTTACGGTTTAAAATTTTATTTCCCTTTCAATTTTTTTTAAAGATGGTCTAGACACTGGTGAAAATCAACATTTTTTTAAAGATGGTCTAGACACTAGTGAAAATCAACAATTAAATGAAATGAATTATGGTCCTAAATGTAGTCTTGTCAATTTCGTTGAAGGGACACCGCCTATGATACAACATGAGATTTCTGATCAGCACTTGGAACCAATCAAATTTAAACATGAATTTGTTGTTACAGCAGTCACAAAGGACCAAAAAAGTTATGCAAAGCACAGTTTTGGTGATGTCAACTATAATTCATGTACCAAAAATATTATCTAGAAAAATAACACTCTAATGGGTTGCACTGTTTGCAGAAGGAAGAACCAATGTCTCAGACTACAAAGGTAGGGAAAAGTCACAAAAACAATGTTGGCTTGAATCTCAATCAGAAACTTTTTGTTCTTCAAAGAGATGCCAGAGGATGTTTTGTTAGTTCTGTCAAAATTAATGGGAAAAAAAAAGTGATATTCCTTATCCTCAATCAAATGAAATTCAAAGCCACCAATCCTCAATCAAAATAAACACTTCTACAATAAATAATGAGACTAGTTTTGCTATAAATACTGGATTTATTAATGCAAAAAGTGGAAATTCAAGTTCCCTGCAAACTTTTCTTCCATCTTACTAGGAAAGTCAAGAAGAGTGCATAACTAAGAGCCCAAATTTCATTTCAAGGTACATACATTCATTCTAGAAAGGTTTAAAGTTGCAATAACATAAAAAAAATAAAATTGTTACTGCTAACATCCCAAACATCATAAAAAATAAAAACTTACTTTGGGCATTTCCCAACATTGGAAATTTAGTGTCATGCACAATTCAATTTTAATTAGAAAATTTGTTTATCCTTGGATGTCTCGATTCTTCCCTTTTGCCTTTGGTACAATGGTTGCCCAATATGCCAACATTCTTTTACTTTACGCGATACTGCACGTTTTTATAATTTTAGAAAAACACATACAACCTTTTTGACTCTTGGGAAAACACTGCATACCTTATGAAATCAACAAACAATATATAGATTGGATAATTTGTAGTTATAAATATAGGTTTGCAATGGAAATACAGTAACCAATATTTTTTCAACACCATTTTTTCCATGTAGTATCTAAGAAAGCATTACTATTAGTGACACAAGCAGATATAGAAATAGTTAATCATATCAAAAAAGAAGAATTCAATCAATTAAAGGGGTGTGGTAGTGGTTTTCATGATTGGTATTTTGGATTCGATCGGAGTGGATCATATGATATTGTTATGTTAATATTGATCCCTCTAAAAACTAAGAATAATTTAAAATTACTTAGATTCTAGTGCCAAAAATGGAATGATCTAATACGATGATGAACATCATGGAGAAGAGCAAACATAGTGGAACTATGCTTTAGACCAAAAATTTCAAATACTGGTTAAAACTAAGAGGATATAATTTAAGTTTTTGTTCGAGTGTTAAAACTCATGATATGTAACCACAACAACCACGCCAGAGATGATATGTGATCACCTACCTACTGTTACAGCCATACAAGTTCAATAAAATTTACACATCAGATCATCTGTTGTGTCTAGTTTTAAGAAAATGCTACACCTCAACCAATCTTTAAGAAAATGCTACACCTCAACCAACCTAAGTTGCTACACATCAGATCATGAATTTGTCCAGTTTTATGTGTGCATGTTTTGCATCGAGAAAGTGAAGGGAGAACGATGTGAAAGTGAAAAAACTTACCTTTGAAGTTGTGTGAAAATTGAAACCCAATGTCACAGCAGAGCTAATGTGAAAACTGAAACCCAACATCACAACAGAGCTAATGTGAAAACTAAAACCCAACGCAGCAACAGAGATAATCTTCAATTTTTTTTGGTGGATAGTGCAAAGGTGGAGGGGTGTCGGACGGTGGGCACTAGGCAACAATAAGGGTGAGGCACTGAGGACCCATATCACCATCCAAGCCTAGAATAAAATGTTTGGAAATTTGCAATATTAATGCAATAAATATTTGACCTATCACTAGATTCACCACTCACCCCACTCACCCGATGACAACTTAATTCACCACTCACCCCACTCGCCCGACAACTTATTTTATGAACGAAAAGAAAATTAATGCAATTTTGAGAGATGAGTTGCCGACTTAGTTTATTTTTAGTTTAGTTTATTTTTTAGTTTAGTTAGTGATGATGCAAGTGTAGTGGCATATTCCATAATTTTGTTCCATGTAAATACCTATCTATCTATCCTTACTTCACACATCTAATGTATATATATGTATATAATAAGTAGAATCTACAGTTTTTAAATATATTTACCTGTAAATTTTATGGTTTCTAAGAAAAATAGCAAGTAAAAATCTATGATCGCTATAAAATTAAAACCATAATTTACGGTTTCAAATGCAAAATATGGTCATATGCCTATCAAATTCTAGGTCTGATCCCAATAACTGCATTTTTATTACATAGGAGAGTTTTTTTATAGTAACTGGTCAATGTAGGATTCAAACCACAGGAACTGTTTCCAACAAACCTAACACCCTGAGAGTTGTGGTGGATGCTGCTCCTTTTTGCTAAGCACCATTGGATTCCTCGTGTACTCCAAACATTCCATACATCGATGGAATATGTTGTGTTAAATGCCTTTAAAACAAATTCTCAATGCCAATAATGCACAATTTTTAGATTGGAACATGAACAAGCCAAAGACGTTGCACTTAGCTTATAAAAGAGATCGTCATTGATCATGATGATGAGGCTTTTGCGCCTAGAAGGGAAGACCTTTATCTTACACAAGGAAAAATAGACAAAACCTTTTAATAAAAATTTAACACTTATTGATGAAGCTTTGTCTCATAAACAGTTTGTGGATGATACTTTCTTGCTTTGGGAAGCTACAGAGAAAGAAGCTTTGGAGTATAAAAAACACCTTGATTCTTATAAAAAAGTTATAGGTCAAAAAATAAATTATGAAAAAAGTAGGATTATGTTTTTAAATATGGAGGAAAGTATAAGATATCAAATAGTTAACGTGTTGGACTGTAAGGAGGAAAAGTTCCCTATCACCTATCTTGGTTTGCCTTTGTTTATAGGCAAGATGAAAGATGAAATTTAGAATCCAATTATTGATAAAATCTAATAGGAAACTTCAAGGTTGGAAGGGATCTATGTTATCGTCTATACGAAAATTACAGCTCATAAAATACACACTTCAAAGTCTCCCTATATATTTCATGTCTTTCCTAAGGATGTCAAGGAAAGTGGAAGAGACTTTAGAAAGACTACAAAAAAAATTCTTATGGGATGACACTGAATGCAAAAAACGTATATATCTAGTAGCCTGGGATACCTGTTGCCGACCTTTATAGAATGGGGATCTTGGTTTGAGGAAGTTGAGAGATCTAAATAGTCCCCTTCTAGCTAAACATGGTTGGAGGCTTTGCACTAGATTTTCAGGGAAATGGGCTAGCATTATCCAAAACAAATACTTGGAGAGCAAAAAACACTTTATCAGTTGTTTTAATCCTCCACGTGGGTCTATTTTTTGGTAAAATATAATCAATAGCAAGAAAGCTCTATGGCAAGGTCTAAAATGGAGAGTAGGCAGGGGAGACAAAATTGAATTTTGTGAGAATACCCTTGGATTCAAGAGGAGCCTTTAGCAAACTACAGAAAGTTCAAATATATTAAAGAACATTTAACCAAAACCTATGTTAAGAAAATTAATGGTTACATTCATAGGGTGGGTGATTTTCAAGAGTGGAAAATCATGTAAGAAGATATGCAAGGCCCGAGGGATAAATATCTGCAAAACCTCCTAAGCAGTTATTATTTAGGTAGAGGTTTAGACGAGGATCAGATAATTTGGGAAGAAACCAGCAAGACCAGTACTTGGTGAAGGATGGATATAGAGTCTTGCGCAAAGTAACCTCAGAGAAACCTGAGCTTAAAATAATTTGGAAGCTAAACATCATCCCTAAGGTTGTTATATTTTTTTGGACTGCCATTCTCAATAATATTCTTACAAAAGATAATATGTTCAAAAAAGGGATTGTGGTTCCAACTGTTTATGTCTTATGTAACAAAGAGGATGAGTGTGTGGACCACTTGTTTGGAACTTGTGATTTTTTTCGTGATATTTTAAATATGATATTGAGAGAAGTTAATGTTGCTTGGGTCATTCCAGATTTTCTAATCAGGATTTGGGAACAGTGGCACTTAGGAAGCAATATTTTTTGGCAAAAATGATTTCCACATATTTGTTGGAGGATTTAGTTGGAAAGAAATAGACGAGTGTTCAAAAATAAAGCCAGAAGAATAATTGGGGTTTATGCCAGGATAAAATAACCCTATTGGAGGATTGTATTAAAAACATTGTTGGCCGGGAAAATATTACAATGATCCTCTCTAGAGAAAAATATATACTAAATATGGAAAAAATCAATAAGGTGGGACTAGATACTAGATAGGAACATTCCCACAAAGATTGGATGAAAATTAACTTCGATGGAGCTGCAAAAGGTAACCCGGGTCATGCTGGTGGAGGGAGGGCTCATTAGGAATGACAAAGTTCAGGTAGTGGTTGCATATGCTGAGGATCTAGGAATCACCACAAATCACCAAGCTGAAGCAAGGGCAATGCTTACAGGCCTCCAAATTGCAATGAATTTGGGTTTTAGGAGAATTGTTCTTGAGGGGGATTCCAAATATATTATAACTTTCCTTCAAAAAGGGGAGTTAAATAATTCTAGCATTTTCCAAATAATTACAGATGCGAGGACTATCTTGAGAAACCTAGAAGAAATTCAAGTTTAACATATTTATAGAGAGGGAAACAAAACTGCTGATAAAATGGCGAATATGGCAATTAAATCTGATAATTTCAAGGTATGGTCATATGCCTCCATGGAGTTGGAAGAGATTATAAAAATTGATAATGAAGCCAACAGATAAAGAGGGTAGAGCAAAGCACAATATTTATTGGGATCATACGATGAAGGATTTGAGCATACTAAATTACATTATTGTCAGCAATTTCTTTATTAGATATATAAAGCATTGAGCACTGCATCAGCCATGTTAAATAAAAGAATAGCGAAAAAAATATTATTTTAGCTTCTCTATCAACAAGTTTAGTCCAAATTTATTTATTTTACCAAAATAAAACTATCTCTTATTTTTTCTTGTACATATTCACTCTTCAACCTTTTTTTATCAATACCAAAAAAAAATATTTAACATAAACTAACAAAAACAGACTATTGATCTAACCCATGTTGTTGATGACTACATTTCAAACCAAGACTAGAAGATGTACACGTATACATGTCAGTAGCCGTGTGAAACAAAAAAAATATTCTAAAACACATTTAGAATATTTGAATCTTCTAGCAGACATGGGCATGCCTTTACCCCCTCTAAACATCTTACTTGAAATGACGTGCTAAAAATATCGGCACTTAACGACGTCATATACGGTTTGAAATTTAACTTGGACGGCACAAAAAGACAATTTTGTTTGGTCTCTGTTTTTTTGAGTGCTGGCATTTTAACAAGCTAAAAAGATAATAATAAAAAAATAGATCCCACACAAATATAAATGTAATCAGTACGCTCCTGCATTACAGCAAGCTAAACAAATAATAATAAAAAATTGAAGTTACGTGGATGTCGTTCTCCGGACTTTGACATATATCATCAGCTAATTGTTTGGAATATTATTGTAGACGGCACTTGAGCACGAAAGTTTGGGGAATTTTATTTTATTTTTTAAGTTTTAATTAGTGTGTGAAATTTTAATGATCCATGTTTAAGGTTGGTATTTTATCTTTTGAGAAAATTTAATAGCCCTACATACAGTAAGATTTCAATCTACCTCTTTTTTATGGGGAAAAAATTTAATAACCCTACATTCAGTACAACCCTACATATAGTATTGAATTTACCTCTTAAAAAATCAAAACTCAAACTATTACATTCCTCCTAAAACTAAAAGCTTCCATAAATTATTGGTATTATACCTGGACTTTAATTTTTTCTTTTATATATAAATAGGATAACTGGTTACAACCACACTATTTTTGATGTGCAGGTAAAAGTAGGATTCAAATAACCCTACATATAGTACAGTTTGAATTTACCTCTTAAAAAATAAAAACTCAAACTATTACACTCCTAAAACTAAAAGCTTCCATAAATTATTGGTATTATACCTCAACTTTAATTTTTTCTTATATATATATATATATATATATAGATAGGATAACTGGTTACAACCACACTATTTTTGGTGTGCAAGTAAAAGTAGGGTTCAAACCATAGGGGTTGCATCCACCAAACCTATTTCACCTCGTTGTTATAGGGGTTGCATCCACCAAACCTATTTCATCTCGTTGTTTTATAGCCTATCGTGAAATAGACCATAGGTTTTCGGGATACAAAATGTCGTCATCAGTCCAAAAATATTTTTATGGTTAATGTGATAAAGTCCTACGATCAATGCATAGGGCTGACCAAATCCCTCTCAACCATGACCCCTCGTTAGGTCGAAAACTACACTTATCAATAAGAGAATAACACACAGCCATTAGGGTATTAACAAAGTGGGCATAAGGGGAATGGATCATTGTCGGCTTCTACTAACACATAGACATTCCCAGCTGCACCTTGTATTTGCAGGTGAAGACAGAGGAAATGAATCCTAGGTCAGCCTCTACCAACGCCTAAAATTTTCACTACCTGCGTTACAGGTTTAAAATATTATCAGGTAACTTCAACTGTATAGAATCGAAACCTAGCACTCATCCTTTACTCCAGTTGAAGGCCCAATTTAGGCTTCTATACATTACAGATAAAATAGTTAGGAGTGGCTGTAAGAGAACAAGAAATGGAGATGGATATGAATCCTGAGATATGGAGCGGGCTACCAGAAGTTCTACTGATCCTTGTTTTAGCTAAGTTGCCCACTCTGGTAATCGCCAGGTTTAGGGCTGTTTGTAAACAATGGAAGTCTCTTCTCTCACCATCACACGACTTCCAAAAGATTACATGGACTGTTAGTCCTTATTCGGCCCCTGCTTTTCTCATCGGCCGCCTCCATCCCTCCACCTGGATCAACTCTTTCAATAACAACTTATATCTCCTTCCATCTCTGCCCACATCTTCTCACATGTACAGACTCTCATTAGACTTTTTGGCGCCGGACTTCATCAATGTTGTGACGGCTTGTAAGAGCCTGCTCTGTTGCTCTCAGGACGGAGCACCCACTTTGTTTTACATCTGCAATCCTGTTACCAGGACATGGAAAAAGCTACCCCCAACTACCCAATTGAGATTATGGGATTTCGTTGGATTGGCCTTTGAGCCCTCCACCAGATCCTGCATGTTAGTCACAGGAAGAAGCAAGGAAAACAATATGGTGGTGGAGATTTATGATTCAGAGAGCAATGCCTGGACCAAGTTGCAGGTGGACACACCCATTTGCCCACAGGGAGAAGGGATATACTCCAGAGGGAGGTTCTATTGGGCTAATTCTACTTACCGTGGGATGAAGAGTTGCAGGTCTGATGTTGCAGTGTTGGATGTGAGAGAGGGACGTTGGGGTGTTGTAGAGAGGCCAGACGGACCCTATGATGATAATTTATGTTATTGGCAGTTAACTGGATGTGATGGGAAGGTGGTTTTGGTGAACAGTAAGGATCTCTGCTTATGGAAATTGGATGAAGATGATGGGAAGGAGGAAAAGAGGTGGAGATGGTCTGAATTTCAGGGATGGCCAAGGAGGAGCATCTGTGGTGGGATTGTGGATGACTTTGGCAGGGAGAGAAGTGGACAGGTAGTGGTTAACAGTAGTGGGTGGGTATTGGTGCATTTGCCAAGAGATAAGATGGTTGTGTTTGATGCAGAGGGGAGGATGATGCAGAGCATTGAAGGCAGAGAGATGATCATGTTTTCACAGACGTATCCTACGTCTGTACGTGCTTTGGAAATCAACAATGTTTGGTGGCCTCCTCAATGTGAGCTTCGTCTTCCTCCCTGTTGCTAGCCTGCGAATTCTCTAGTTAGATGGCTGTCTTTGTCCTGTGCTTGATGTATGTGGAGTTTCAAGGGACTTCTCTATGTGGAGATTCCTGTGATATTTTTGTTTTTTTTGGATGAAGATACGTATTCCTTCTTGTGGTTTTTTAAATTTTAGCATTCTCTATACACAGCATAATTCTATCAGCGTGGGAATTGAGGGTGGTCCAATGTGGAAGTAACTTTAAAATTTATAAAATTTGTTATTGGGATATGCTTAGAATTTTTTTATATAACAGATTCTCTCACAGATGAAATGCTTATATATGGTGTATTGCAGCAAGATATAGCTATAGGCTTTTTTTTTTTTTTATATTAACTTCTATTCTTATGTATATTCATTTCCAAACAAACCCTTTTGCTAATATTAAAAAATAAACCCTTTTCCAAACAATCAAGTCTGATATGTCATTGTGCATCTATCTTTAAATAACACCGTCAATCATATTTCTTGAATTGTCTGATATGTTATTGTGCATCTATCTTGAAAACATGAGATTGAATTAAAAGGGCTGCCTTATAATTTTCTAACAAGTGTCTTGAATCATGATAAAAAAGATTGAAAAAACCATTAAAGTCACACCAAACAAAGTTATATTGATTTTTGTCTTCGTATAACATCATACATAAATCATTATTTTAATGTAATTCATAATAAACCAATATACTTGTAAATTAACAGCCTTTCTTGCAATTAAATTTACATCTTTATTATTTATATAAATCTTTTTTCATCTCGTTGATTTTTGGGTAGTAAATTGTGAATCTATCTTGAAAACAATAGGTTGAATTATAAACACAATATCAATCATATTTCTTAAAAATATCATTGACAAAACCAGTAATGGTCCATTCATAGATAAAAGGATTAAATTGAAGTCCACGTCCAAACAAAGTAATATTGACTTTTTATGTTTTCCTATGACATCACAGACATAAATAATGTATTTTAATTTACTTCTTAATAAACCGAAAAAATACATACTTGTAATTCTTGCAAATAAATTTAAAATTCTTACAAGTTATCTTTATTATTTATATAATTTTTTTTTCATGTGGCTGGTTTTTGTGGTGGGTGAAAAAATTGAAAGGTGTTAAGTTTTTAGCTAGTTTTAATGTATTATTCCTTTTGATTAATATTATAGTTAATCAAGCTCTTGATATGTATAAGAAAGAATATATTAACAAATACTTTTATTGGTTAAATTATTGTTAAAATTGATGTTAGTTAATCTTTGAGTATTTTATGAATAAATAAATGATGTTTTTATAGGTCTTCTCCTTTCTCCTTTGGGTTTAATACATAGAAAATTTTAAATAAAGAGCTAAAGATCTTTTGTTTTGAAACCAAAATGGTTAAATAGATAGTTTGGTAATACTAATATTTGTTGTCAATATTTTACGGATAGATTAGAAGAATCTTTTAATTGCTTGAATTCACTATGTCTAACTATAAATTCAACTTTGAATTTGAAATTGATCATTGCTTACATATTTGGATGTCTTATCTACAAAGAAGGATTGTTAGTTGAGAATAAATATTTATAAGAAAAACACATACAACAATATTATATTTATTCATCTTCATGCATTACCATCATTCTCAAAAAAAAAAAACATCTTAATTACTTTAGCTACCTAAGATATGAGGATCATTGATGGTGAGATTGTTTTTTATTTTGAACATCATTTAAAAATATGTACAAATATCAGCGCTCGTTCGAGCAAAAACAAGAGGAATCGACCTCACAACCACATGGATGATAGCGCTCGTTGATGGTGAGATTGTTGAAACAAATAAACATAGATTTTAAAGTTTAATGATTACATAAATAAGGTTTTAACAATATCTAGAAGCAAGTTGAATCAAGTTCATAATCAACAAGACAAATGCAAGATATTTAGACTTTAAGCATATTTTCCTAATCATGAAAGGGGATTTCATAAATGCCCATTTTTTTTAAAATACATAGGATTGGCTTAATATCTGCCTCCTAATAATGATTTGAAGATTCTTTAAATTTATTAGAGATAATATGGAATCCAAATCATGAAGTGAATTTTATAATATTTTATGTGTGAATTGTAGCAACTTTTATGTTAGTGACATGGGAAAATTGAGTCGTGCTAGGATCAAGGAAGATAATGCAAAACTAAGGAATGGATAGGCATGAGTAGATAAAAAATCTAGTACTCACAAAACATTATAGTAAATTTCGTTGACATAAATTATAGCATATTTTGTTGGCACATCCATTTTGGAAGACAAATGATTGCAAATGAAGACAGTTTCATGTCCAAGAAATAAAACAAGTGATTTAAATTGAAGGTAACATGGATGATATAAATAGAGGTGAGGGTCTTAAACTATATCACATTTGGATACCTGTTTTGAATAGTAATCTATTCTTTAGCCACTGATTTCTTTTGATGCATTTATTATGCTTTGGCTATAAGCATGTTGTTCTTTTATTTCTAAGAACTCCTTATTAGTTATCCCATTTGATGATATATGTGCTCCTTGAGAAGGGGTAACATATATTAGTTTAAGAATGAACGCTAATATTTACATTTGATAATGAAGAGTCTCGATGTCTCTTCATGGGTAGAATATTGTTAAAAAATATGGTGGAGCATGTGCTTACGCCATTTAAGTGTTTTACGTCCTTTCTACAACATTCATGTGTTGATATTATTTTTTCAATTTTTTTAGGTTGAACTTAATTAATAAACCCTATAAATTCCTTTCGATTGTATTAATGAATATGTAACATTATGGTGGTTCCACTTTGGGTTCTATTTTAAGAGAACCAAGTTTAAACCATAGTGAGGTGTGTATGAATGTTTGTGTGAGTGAGCTAGTTACCAAAAAATATGCAACATACTAAGCATATTTATGCTATATCATAGACTAGACTTAGTAATAAATCAATAGCTGAAGTATCCATTACTCAAAGTGGTGACTTTATATTGTTGATAAAATCTTACTAATCTTATATCATACATCAGGAAAACTTCGAATATTTAGGCATGTTTTGTGAAGTAGATGCATCATCAAAATCAATAATTGCATAAAACACTCATAAGTGACTGTCTTTCAACCACTGAACTTGACTAGGATGTGTTGATTGTATTCCATAAAATATTAAGTCTAACTACCATTCAAATAATATACATATTGCTCATTATTATCACAATAAATATGTTTCTAATCTTTGGTTATTGCATTATCTATTTGTTGTCATTATTGATGCCTTTATGAACACTCTTGCTTTCTTTCACCGTTGGATATTTAGGACTTTCTCTTTTTCTAGAAATGGGTGTGGAGATTATAAGCAATAACATCTTTCTTGATATTTGTTAATTATTGATGGATATGGTACCTTCAAAAAATATTAACATATCTAAAGGAAAGGAAATAAGGTGAAACTTAATTTTTTTAACTATGATTTTTATCATCAACTTCATGAAATTTAAATGTTGAAAGGTAATTGACTAAATAAGATTGTATATTTAACAAAAATAATATCAAGAAATTGATATAAGCAACATAATGATCTAGGAAAAAGTACATGTGGAAACACACACACATATAACATGTTGAATAGAATATCATCTTGTTGAATTTAACCCTATGTATTATCACCATTATAAAATACAACATCAATTTTAGAGTAGATATGCTCATAGCCCAATTAAGGACTAGTTCACGCTAACTTAGATATGACATAGGTAAATAGAAGAGCCTAAAAGAGGAATGAAATAAAAGGTTATATACCTTTTGCACATCAAGGGTAATTGAGAGAGAGAAGCATTTTTTTTTGGAGTGTCATGCATATAGTGATATCCAAACCTATATATGTTGATATGAAGACAAAGACACGACACTTAAATAACAACAGGAAATCAAATAACACAAGGAAATACAAAGATTGCACAAATGGATGTATTCAATAAAATGGGGGGAGCCAATGAACTCCTTTGTTACAATCGGTACTCAATGTGAGTATTTGATACAATGATTTACAATGGCACTAGGGTTCTCCAAAACCCTAGCAATAACAACAAAGTGTCTTCAGATTTGGTGTGTCCTTGCTTCCAACAGGTTGAGTGGGCTTCGAGTATCCAGTGTGGGGCCACTCCAGCTTCAACAACCATTCAACAATGTGTAGAACTTGCAGATCTGCATACATAAAAATAGAACAAGGGGGTTAGTAATACCTATGAGGGCTCCACAGTGTGAGACCCTCGAGACATCAATAAAACCCTAGTTAACAATGAAGTCAGAAAGTATGCCGGATCAACAAATTATGAGATAAAATACATTCAAATGAGATATACCTTGCTTTCATTTCGTTGTTGCAGATGGCATGGTGTAGCAGGCTTGGATTCATGTTTTTATGGTTGCAGTAGGCTCGGACGTGCACTTGGCAGGCTCTGATGCGAGCTTCGTAGGCTCTGGTGTGCACCTACGGGATACAGTAGGCTCTGGAGAGCACTTGTGGTATACAACAGGCTCTGGTGAGCGCTTCACAGGCTCTGCAGCGAGCCTCACAAGCTCTGGAGGGCACCTACGGGTTAGGGCAGAATATGTAGAAGTAGATCTGGGGGGGTGACGAATGCGATGGATGGATGGGTAACGAATGCGACAGATGGATGGGGGTTATGATGGTGATGGAGGATGAATGGGGGATGACTGGAACAACAGAAGTCTTATCGGTGAGCTAGGGCTTCAGATTTTTAGGATTCTATGCTAGGGCTTCACCAATAATTCCTCCAGGGTGTAATTTCTAATCTCTAGGTTCTAGGGTTTGAGAATTTGCAAATGCCCTTATTTATAATCCAACCTAGGGTTTTCTTAGGGTTTTAGCCTTACACTTTTGATCGTGTGGCTAAGATTAAATTAGATCCTAAGGTTGAGATTACTTTTTGAATGTGACATGGATTAATGAATATGGATGGTGGAGATTAGAATGGATCGGACGGTTGTGGTTAATTGAGTTTATAAATATATATTTTATAATAAATATATTATAATATAATATAAAATATTATATTAAATATTAAATAATATAAAATAATATTAAAATAATCCCAATTAGGCTAGGAAATGGTGGGAAAGGGCTAAAATGGGCCTTTTGAAGGCGGGAAAGGTGGAATTGGGCCAAATAATTGGTGGGAAAGGTGTATGGTGGACAAGTGGGTGGTGGAATGGTTAGGATGGAGGATTAGTGGCTATAATTTGGTGTCTACAGATGCCCCTTTTTGTACCATGTTGCGTGAAACACAATATGGTGCAAAAATACGAGACACCTGCTTGGGCTATGGGCACAGAAGCAACTTCTCTCTATCGTTGGATTTGAACACTGATGTTGAAGACAAAAGAATAAAGAATTTTTGGAATTTTGTAGCTTACCCCCTCAATTGGCGAATGAGTTACGAATGTATCTCACAAGCCAATTGAAAAATTTTGTGCAAATAATGAATGATGCGGTGGATTTGTGCAATTGATGAATGAATGATGTGAAATGCAGATGTGATACATTTTTAAAAAGAAGGAAAAGGGGTTGGTTATAAACCATGTAAATGTGGATGATATGAATGATGTAAAATGTGATACCATTTTTGCCCCAACGGTGGAAAAGGGGTTGGTGTATAATACCATGTGAATGTGGATGATATGAATGATGTAAAATGTGATACCATTTTTGCCCCAACGGTTGAGAAGGGGATTTGTCCAGTGTAGATGTCATGATCATGTGAGATGTATCCCATCATGGGAGAATCATAATCTAATGTGGTTGCCCCATACTTTGGGTTGATTCGATGTTGTTGAATAAGTTGTCGTAATGGCGTCATTGAGTATGCAAGATATGAAGATGCAAGTTGACTAAGTCAACGCAGGGGTTGGGTATTGACTGTGGAAATTTCTTTGCCAATTCCATGATGGAACCAATCAAGCTTACCGGTGTCCTGTATTATGACTATTGTCAAGTGAATGAGTGTTTGAGATTTTGGTTATCCATGTTTTCATGCCCCATGGAAGAGGACATCAATGACTGCCTTTTAGAAAATTGTTCTTGGCAAGGTTGTATTCCAAATTTGAGGTGCCAAATATGATTGTGATCTTTGATGATGAGATAATTGAATTTGATCATGGTCAAGTGTCCTTATTGTAGATTATTCATCTTACCGAATTTGCATGGATTGATATCGTTGCAATCGCCAAGTTTATAGAATAACCTACTAGATACGAGGTTCGCTTGAATACTGGACAGATTGTGGATGAGATGATTGATGAAAATGAAATATGTTGATGGAAGAATGCTTGATGGATGGTGGTTACGCTTTCACAAAATGTGGTGTTAGTTGATGTATGATTTGCAGCTTGTGCTTCTTTGAGTTGTTCATTTTGCACATAACTGAGCGATTTATTGATCGAATGAACTCCAATTTTTGTGAAATTGTGTGAGATGATGCAGAATATGATGTAGAATGATCAGATGTGAGTTTTGTGAAAATTTGGATTGTTTTGCTGCCTTTTGTGCCTTGATTTGTGGATTTTGAAGATTTGATTCGTTCTTGAAAATTATGCATGCAAAATGATTTTTGTTTTCACAAAACCTGATTTTATGATGTGCATGATGTGTGGATGAAATTTGGTGAAATTTGGAGGAG
Organism: Wollemia nobilis; assembly: GCA_028583015.1. NCBI lineage: Eukaryota > Viridiplantae > Streptophyta > Pinopsida > Araucariales > Araucariaceae > Wollemia > Wollemia nobilis. The sequence continues at coordinate 2,308,535 of JAQPPZ010017244.1, forward strand.
GTATGCTACTATTTTGATTGATTTTGTCTTTGTGCCATTTTGTCGCCAGGCGCACGGCTGCGCCTGTGGTGTCCCAAGCGCGTAGATGTGCTTGGGTGCGCCAACAGGCGCCCAAGCGAGCCTACAAATTTGTAGGCATAGACCTACACTTGAATGCACTAGGGAAAGCTATAAATAGATTTCTAAGTGAATTGTGAGGCTCACTTGTGCATTTTGGACTTTGAGAAGCTATGTCTGAGGAGTGGAGTGGGTGTGTGAGCTTAGTGAGGCTAGTGAGGAAAAATGTGTATAGTTATGGAGGGATTGAATGTGGTTGGCAGAGCTAAGGCACCATTTGCCTCGATAATGTTTAAAAACACTTTTGTCACTTGTGCATTTATTATTATTTTATTATTATTATTTTTTCAATGGTATTAATGAAATTGTTTGTTGTTGTAGTTGAGGGACATAGAGCCTCGACATCGATTTTCTCCTCTCATTCCTGGGATGAGGAAGAAGTTGATGACTGATGACTAGGAGTTATTGGGGAAGGTGGGCTTGGAGGGCATGGTGAGGCTAGATGTGGTGAGGGCCAATGAGGGGTATCTCTCGGCTTTGATAGAGAGATGGGACCCAGATAGGGGGACATTCTAGCTACCGACTAGGGAGGCTACCGTTACACTTGAGGATGTATACCACATTCTCAAGGTGTCGATAGAAGGGGAAAAGGTGGTGGTTGGCCGAGACAAGAAGGCCGAGATGGAGAGGATGTTCGAAGATCGATGGTGGGAGGCCCGGATGGGAGATGGGGGGATATGTTATCTGAGCATGTACAAGGCAAAGGAGTTGGATGCGCTCCCAGCCTTGATCATGTTCATGTTAGTGAACATAGTGTTACCCAATAGCACTGGTTGTAGGTTCCCATGGAACCTATTGGGGTTGGTGGGTGATCTACTAAGGGATCCCTAGGAGTATGCATGGGCACCTGCCTTATTGGCATAGTTGTATCGAGAGTTGTATGAGGTGATTCAGAGGGAGAGGAAGGGGATTGGATGTAGCTTCCTCCTTCAATGTTGGGCATGGGAGCACTTTGTGGTAGCTCGGCCCGAGGGGTTGCCATGTCTGACATGGCAGATGAGGGAGCCCTATGCTAGGCGATGGGCGATGGCGGAGGAGGTGCAACCGAGTCGAGAGGTTCATAGCGGCTAGTGGTATAGAGATATGTGGTCAGGGTTGACTCGAGCTGATGTGGTATGGAGGCCATGGCGAGGAGCCCGATGGGATGGTGATAGGGAGTAGCTACATTGGGTGAGGTAGGCTCGATGGTTGGTTGGGCGGAGGGATGAGGAGGTGGAGTACTTCCAGTACTCATGGGTGTTGAGGCAATTCGGCTTGCCTCAGGGTGTGCAGATGAGCCGGTGTTGTATCGACACCGACGAGATGAGGGGATGTTGCCATGTGTGGAGCCATGGTGAGTGGTGATTGAGGATGATGAGGAGATGGAGATCCCCGATGTAGATGATGTTGGGGTGACTCCAGAGTATGTGGAGTGGTTTGGTGCCCAACCAGTATGGGTACCAAAGATGGTGGGTGATGAGGCGATAGCTACGGGGTCGAGGGTGACTCCAAAGAGGATGAGGGCTCAATGATTGGTGGGTCAGAGATGATCGAGGGGATCAGCTCAGATGAGGCTCCGGATATGGGGTTGGTCGAGGAGGAGAGGGAGGATGATGATGAGGGGATGGATGAGATATCTGAGGTGGCTAGGTTGTGGGTGGAGTTGGAGTAGCTTCATGAGGAGTGCGAGGTTATGCTCGAGACTCATAGGGAGTCGTAGGCTACTATAGCTCGACTAGAGGTGGAGCGGGTGATAGATGTGGCTAGTGATCAGGCTACGATCACATGGCTTCAAGTAGAGATGTTGGTGAAGGAGCATCGACATCAGATGGAATTACGACATCTTTGGGCTAGTGAGGCATATGCACATTCCTTGGAGGATGTGTGTATGCAAAACCATATTACATTGTCGGATCCTCCTTCTTCTTCTATGGTTGAGCCATCTAGGCATACTGAGTCTAGGTAGAGTACTAGGTCGAGGGCTCCTACTAGGTCTCAGGGGTCCTCTCATGGACATTAGCTTAGTGCTTAGATGCACTATTTTGTATATGAGCCTTGGTGCTCCCTTGTAGCCTCTTTGGCATTCATTGTATATGCGATTTATATATATATACATGGCATTTTATATATTTGTGTTATCTTTTGTGTGAATGCTTTTATGTTTTATGCAATTTGTGTTGAATGTTTTATGTATGCTTAATGTAGGCTAATCATGATGTGTATGCATAATGCTTATATGGATGATTAATGCAAGTAAATGTATAATGAATGTGAACTATATGAAAGGAATGCATAGTGTTCGAATGATCTTTTTATAGTTCAAAAATTTTATTGGCCATTTTTGTTGTCCATTGTTTGGCAATCGGGGGTACCGAATTTGTTGGCGTTTGTGCCACTTGAATTTTAATGAAGACATGGAAGAAGATATGGATGTTGATATGGAAGAAGATATGGATGTTGATATGGAAGAAGATATGGATGTTGATATGAAAGAGAAAAGGTTTTCAAAGACTCAAACATACTAGTGTCATCAACCAAACTCACTAAGGTTGTCTAACTTTCTTTAGGACCAAATGTGTGTGCGAGTGAGGTTCAATTACCAAGTCTTGAGTATGACAATGACCCTATCCAATCAAGCACCAATGTGTGTGCACGTGATATTCATTAACCCATTATGAGTAAGTGAGGCATGACCTATTATGGAGATGACCTGAGACTAGCCTGTCCTTATGTGCGTTCAGAGGTCTCCCTTTTTGGAGGAGAGACATGTCGCCTCGCATGAGCTTACTCCACTCGACCATTCAAGCATCTATAGCCCCGATGGAGATTCACTCCATAGTCGAATGGGATTGATCTTTTGGGCCTTGGGGATGACTACATGACTTTCTGAGGGAAACATAGTATGATCCTTACAACTTTTAGGGATCGGGTGTGTAGGTGTTGAATTTGTTGATTTTGTATAGAGCTTTGGGGAATTGGATTCTCAACCGAAGTGTGATGAGAATTTTGACCCTATCCTTACTACTCTATGTTTTTATGTTTATGTTTGGAGGAATTTTGGTAGTGGTGAAAACCACTATTTTTGCTTTGGACTATGTTGCATGATGGGACAAGTGAGGGATATCTCCCTTTTCACCTCGAGGTACTACCCAAGGATGGTACTAGCCCCCCTATCTCATAATGTTCTTAAGATGTGAGAAATGTGGTTGGTTCAGGATTGTATTCGAAATCAATCGACAATGCTCAAGACTTTATTAGTATGTAAAGTGTGTTTTGGTCCTAAAGAAAATCAGACATCCATTTGGAGGTTGCTTGTTACACTAGAAATGGCTGAGTGACTGAAAACCTGAGCTTTGTAATTTTGTCATATGGTATTGTTTGCTTATGTATTTTGCCAAAGTTGCATGATTGTTTCAAACTAGGTACCCCCAATTTTATAACTTGACTTTTTGTTTATGGCCATATCATCATTACTATGCCAGATCTTTGAACATAGGATGGGATGGATGCAAATGTATATGCCTAATGCAATGGAGTGGTGATATGCAAATGGAAGTTGTATAGTGCAATGGAATATGTATGATTTAATGTATGCGAATGCAACAATGCATGAATGCAAAAATAAAAAATGCATGTCAAATGCCTAAATGCAAATGGAATGTATGCAATGTGGGAATGCCTATGTGAATGATTTTTTTTTTAAAAGCCATGTATATATACATATATAGTCATGCATAGAAGAGGACCCCCAGACAAGGAAGAGCTAAGACCGATCTCGAAAATCAATACAAATGCATATCGCTCCATTAAGCTTACGAATGGGTACTAGGCCTGAGAGCCAGTCGAGATAGTCTAGGGTGTCATCTAATTCTTCTTGCTTATCATTGCCTAAATCTGCCTAAAAGACCTCGGGACCATTGGTAGAAAGTGATAGAAGTGAAGGTGGCGATGAAGGAGGAATGTAGTGGGCCAAAGCCTTTAGCAATTCCTCAGATAGGGCAAACTCCAAAGAGGAGGGTGTGGAGGAAATCTGGTCCAAGTCAATAAGGCTAATGTCAATTGGAATTGGCCTAGCCAGATCATATGGATTACAGAGTGGGGTAAATAAGTCAATAGGATTCATATTGACCTAGCGGAAGGGAGGATGGCTTGGATGGATGAATGGATGGAATGATTGGAGCTGAACCGATGTCGAGTTGTGTTATCCCTGTAATAAACATGGCATTAATATGAGCAACACACATTGTTTTTTTTTTTGAAATATGTACATATGTTACAATTCTTGGCTTATGTGGGTGGCTCAAGGTAGATTACTAGGTGGATCATCTTGTTCTTGTGGAAGAAGCAAGCGGAATATGGGATGATGGATGGGGAACATTCGAAGGTAAAACTCTTCCTGTTGGGTGATGGGGACAATGGGTTGTGACTCCTCTTCAGAATCGTCAGAAGCATTTGACATGACCTCAAATTCTTCATAACTTTCATCATCAGAATCAAAGACAGGATAGGTGAAGTTGATGGGATCATCTTCATCTACTTCGTCCATGCAAAGTTCTTGAAGGGCTTGTTCAAGAGAAGATGTTGAGGGTAATGGGTGGATGGGGTGATCTTCATCATTGAGTGTAAGCTTTTTAAAGGCTTGCTCTAGAGAAGTGATGGAAGACAATGGGGTATAGCCTAAACCAGAATGATCATGGGCACCTCTATATGGGACCTCTAAGATATCATGCATTCCTTGCTCATGGGAACCTAGACCTTGACCTTGCCAATGGAACATATTAAAGTATCGAGCTGGAAACTCCTCTATGTTAGGTATGTTGGCACGCCTAGGCTCATGTGGTTCTTCGGGTGGGTTTGCCCTAGTTGAGCAATCCAACCCTCCATAAACAAATTTAATGTTGTTTGGAGTGGCACTCATGTCGTAAACAATGCCTATGGATAAAGAACAGTCTTGAGGACGTCCAAAATCCTTAGTTGTGGGAATGGCTAGGGGTGTAATGGTGATGTCTTGGACCACGTACTCACCAATGCTCGGATTAGTGATGTGGACTTTGACTTGGGTTGATGAGGTGGATGGTGAAGGCTTAGGTGGCTCTGGATTGGTTGTGGATGGTGGCGAGTTAAATATGTCACAATATGAGAGTTCGACTTGTGACACATCGGCTGATGGAGTGGGATTGGATGACGGTGTGGAATTAGAATATGGAGGATGGGATAATGATGAAATAGAAGAAGTGGTTGTTGAAGAAGGGGTAGATGTGATATACGATGTGCTAATAGTAGACTGACTATGACCACATGTACAAGAAGAAATGGATGTTTGAGGAGGTGATGTGATGGGTAGCTCCTCTATGATGGGAGCCTTAGAAGAAGATGGAGATGGATTAGAAGAAGGTAGATTGAAAGATGATGTGGATGGATTTGATGATGGCACCAAGAATAAATGGGTGGAAGGTAACATGGATTCATAAGGATTTGAAATGAAATTACAATACTTAAAAGGTTCGACATCCGTGGGGATGCAATGGACTTGTCCATCATGAACATATTTCAAGCATTGGTGGAGAATTGAAGGAACACATTTCATTTCCCTCATCCAAGGTCTACCAAGGAGTATATTATATGCCATGGCTCCTTCCAAGATGTGAAACATGGTGTGCAACGTTCTAGCCCCTACTTCTATAGGTAAAACAACAGTGCCAATTGTGGTACACAAAGCATCATTAAATGCTTTGAGGGTGAATGATGATTTGGAAATGTGGGATGGAGGTAATTTGAGGTGGATAAGGGCAGCGGTAGTAATGATATTGATTGATGAGCCGGTATCAATTAATACTCTTTTGAATGGCTTTCTATCTATTAATGCCATTATGTGCAATGGAGGGTCTACTGATTCTGAACTCATTGATTTTACCTCAAAGTCATAGAAGGTAATTGATGGCTCCATGCACGTTCTAACACTCCCTACAAAGTTGTTGAAGGCATTAGAGTCTTGGGATTCTAACTCAATTGACTTGAGTATTTCCATTAAAGCTTCTCTATGCCTAGGGGATTGTTGGATAAGCTCATACACGAAAAGCTTGGCTGATGCCATTTTCAAACTAGTGGTTAACCGGTTGGTTAAGGTTACCGTTGGCCTTATTGGATGAAGGATGGGTGGATTAGATGGGTTGGATAGATTGATTGGTGGAGATGGATTTGGTGATGTTTGGATGGGAGGTGGGTTTGAAGGTTGTTGAGCATTTTGTTGATTTTGCCTTTGCCCTCTAGTGACCACATGGACTGCTCCTACAAAGTTTTGGTATTGTTGGACATGATTTACTTGATTAGGAGGTGGTTGTTGATTGTTACCTCCTATATTATGTTGGACCTCCCCATGGTTAGGTAGAGGTGTTCTGATATATGCCCAAATTTTGATTTTGTGGAGCTAAGGGGTTATCCACGTTAATGGCCCCTAAGTCTATGAGGTCTTGCACTATGTTTTTGAACACATGGCAGGAATTGATATCATGCCCATTTTGCCGATGGTATGGGCAAAACAAGTGCTCTCTATAACTTTTAGGTCTTTTGGTGGGATCATCGGGCCTAATGTTCGGTAAGGCTAATTTTTTGGTCTCATACAACCTTCGAAATATGGATGAATATGATTCTGCTAAGGGAGTGTATTGACGTTGGGGTCGATTGAATTGGCGACGGGTAGGTTGTTCCACAGTTGGCACTGTGTTTTGTACCATTGGTGCTTGGGTTACTGATGGGACCGCATGATAGGAAATTTGTTGTTGCACTAGTTTTTGAGCCATTACGGGCTGGCTCATGACCACTTGATTGACTTGATTAGTTGTGTTAGCCATTGAGGCTTGTGTGGATTTGGTTTGGCCAGATTGATTATTTCGGTATTGGCCCCTATTTTGCCATTCTTTCTTCTTAGGCTTAATGACACCCTCTTGGATTTTTATCTCCTCAATGACACTAGCCTGTGCTAAAGCCTCCTCAAATGTTCTATAAGTATTGAGTTGAAGCATCCAAGAGATGGGTTTTAAGCAACTCTTGGTAAAAAGTTTGATAATTTCTTCCATTGGGAGGGAGAATGGCAACTTTGTTATAACCGCCCTCCAACGGTTTCCAAAATCATAGATAGGTTCCTCATCCCATTGTTTCAAATAATATATATCCGATAAGGACACCTTATTTTTAATATTAAGGGTGAAGCATTCCAAGAATAGATCTATCAATTGATCAAAAGTATAAATACTATGTGTAGGCAATTGATTGTACCATTCAATGGCATCTCCCCCTAATGTTTGAGGAAACGTTCGGAGCATAAGAGCATTATCATCGCTAATCCAAAAACATACATGGACAAATGAACTCACATGCTCCTTAGGATCCTCGGTTCCCCTAAACTTGTCAAATTTTGGTACCGTAAAATCTATCGGATATGGTGGTGATGGTACCAATGGATGGATTGGTTGATGGATCAGTTGGCTTAATGTGAGCTTTTGGCTCGTTATCCCTGGTGAGTTTTGCATCAACTGATCGATTTGCTTTTGCATTGCCTGGAATCTAAGATCTTCTGCTGGAATATGAGGACCTTGGATTATGTGATGGTTGGTTGATGGGCTGGATGGTAGATGTTGGGGTGTGACCAACATGGTGTTGTGGAATGGATTGGGTTGGGTATGTGGAGAATATTGATGGTTGAAATATGGTGATGATTGATGAAGATGATGATGGAGAAATGGATTGTGTTGTTGGTTAGTGGCGATGTTGATTGGTATGGTGGATGTGTGGAGTGGTGGTGGATTGGGGATGGACACTATGGAAGATTGAGGGACCCATGCTGAATTTTGATTGGTGAGCGGAGGTTGATTTGGAACTCCTTGGGTCATAGGGTCTATGTAAGCTGACTATTTTCCTTTTGTTCATTGTGAAAGCAATCTGTTGATGAGCCCTAATGTATCCGTAAGTTCTTGATTTGACCATGTGTCGAATGATGGGGTTGTGGTTGGATGAGATGATGGATGAGTTGATGATGATGGATGATTAGTCATGGTCATGTTGGCTAAGTGAGATGATGGAGGTGTGGATGATAATGGATGAGAGGACATGGGTATGGTGCAAGTTGCATTTGATGTTACAACTTGGAGGCTAGGGACTTGTGAGGCAGCATTGACATACTCCTCATACAAGGGGTTGGTATAGGTGGATGTGAGATAAGTGTTTGGAACACTTGGGCTTTGTGGTGGTTGGCTCATGGAGGAAGGCATACCATATTCATAACTCGAATTAGGATATCCTTGGGCAAGGTAGGTGGTAGCCAATTCGGATTCTTCAAAACCTTCTTGGCTAAGGGGCTCTAAGACATAGTTAGAAGCCTTGTAAAGGGCCTGCACTCTATCCATGTCTATGTAGGTGGTGGTTGTCTCCACATTGTGTGAATGTGTCTCTACTTGAGAGTGGGGTGGATGGGATGATCCAGACAAAGTAGTCTGAACCATATTGGATGGGGCTACCGAAGTAGCGGGTTCATGGGAACTATTTTCCATTAAACTACTTTGGTTTATTATTTTCTTTTGTTGTCGTGTTAGCACCATAAAGTAGTTAAACCAAAGATTCAAAGCTTATCTAAATCACACAAATTAACAACTTTTCCAAAATTTAAAGCAAAGAAAACAATCAATCCTAGGTTTCACCGTGTGTGGCTTACCTTGTTCATTAATTATTTTCTTTCATTAATGTGAAGTTCCTTTTAGAATTGTTGGCTTGTGTGTTTTGATGTAACTTAATCTTGTTTAATGAAAAACAAAGGTAAAAACTAAGGCTGGCCAGGGCAACGAGATTCTTGTTGGTAATGACCTCCAACAAGTTTGCTCGGGGGTAGTCCTATGGTTTCTAGGGCAGAGATTGGTGGATGGAAATCACGGCCACCGTCACCAAATCTCAAGCAATGGTTGGTGATGAAATCCAGCCACTACTATTAAAAATGTGAATCGTGCAAGTGTGTGTGATTTATTTTATTAGATTTCTCATTCTCTATGGTGTGCAAACAATATTAAAGATTACTAACTTCACTAATCTAAATCAGAAGCCAACACAAAGATGCAAATTTCACCTAAAGAGAGTGGAGTACACCGCTCAAAACCCCCTGCCTACAAATGATTAAAATCACAAGAGCAACCGGAGGGTTCGTCCACCTCTCTGCCAAAGGGGCCAGCCTAGGGCAGGATTACTTTATGCATCAAGATGTTGTTCCTATTTAGATAGGCAAAATTAAAGTGATCTTTAACCCTAAAATGCAAAATCTAGGATGCTTTTTTGTTTCATATGCACTCAAAAATGCAAACAATCACCTAGATCTACAAATTTTAGGACAAGAAATGAATTTGATATAATGAAACACACACAAACCCTAGATGCAACTTGCTACCGATTATTTCCCAGATTACTTAGTGTTAAACCCAGAAACAACAAAAAATAGCAGCAGAAAATAGAATACGTAAATCGCTAAATGGCAACCTAGGGTTATGAAACTTACTTGGAAGCCTTAGCTCTGCTCCAAATTACTCGTCAAGTGTAGTCGAGCACCTATGTAGGCACAATAGAGCACCTGTGTAGGCATAGTAGAGCACCTACGGTTGTCTGTAGATGCTATCGAACGCTCTGCGAATGCTCTCGAACGCCTGCGTAATCTCTAAAAATGTTGTAGACTGCTTTAGAAACCCTAGCGATGAAATCGGTGATCTCTACGCTTTTGTAAATTCCTATAACAAATAGAAATAAAATTAAGTTAGCAAGGTAGATCTATTAAATAATGAAACCCTTGTGGGGTCCCACCATGATCGCCATTTGTGAAGACAAGGACACGACACTTAAATAACAATAGGAAATCAAATAACACAAGGAAATACAAAGATTGCACAAATGGATGTATTCAATAAAATGGGGGGGAGCCAATGAACTCCTTTGTTACAATCAGTACTCAATGTGAGTATTTGATACAATGATTTACAATGGCACTAGGGTTCTCTGAAACCCTAGCAATAACAACAAAGTGTCTTCAGATTTGGTGTGTCCTTGCTTCCAACAGGTTGAGTGGGCTTTGAGTATCCAGTGTGGGGCCACTCCAGCTTCAACAACCATTCAACAATGTGTAGAACTTGCAGATCTGCATACATAAAAATAGAACAAGGGGGTTAGTAATACCTATGAGGGCTCCACAGTGTGAGACCCTCAAACATCAATAAAACCCTAGTTAACAATGAAGTCAAAAAGTATGCCGGATCAACAAATTATGAGATAAAATACATTCAAATGAGATATACCTTGCTTTCATTTCGTTGTTGCAGATGGCATGGTGTAGCAGGCTCAGATTCGCATTTTTGTAGTTGCAGTAGGCTCGAACGCGCACTTGGCAGGCTCTGACGTGAGCTTCGTAGGCTCTGGTGTGCACCTGCGGGATACAATAGGCTTTGGAGAGCACCTGTGATATACAATAGGCTCTGGTGAGCGCTTCGTAGGCTCTACAGTGAGCCTCGCAAGCTCTAGAGGGCACCTACGGGTTAGGGCAGAATCTGCAGAAGCAGATATAGGGGGTGGCGATGAATGCGACGGATGGATGGGGGCTGTGATGACGATGGAGGATGAATGGGGGATGGCTGGAACAACAGAAGTCTTATCGATGAGCTAGGGCTTTAGATTTTTAGGATTCTATGCTAGGGCTTCACCAATAATTCCTCCAGGGTGCAATGTCTAATCTCAAGGTTCCAGGGTTTGGGCATTTGCAAATGCCCTTATTTATAATCCAACCTAGGGTTTTCTTAGGGTTTTAGCCTTACACTTTTGATCGTGTGGCTAAGATTAAATTAGATCCTAAGGTTGAGATTACTTTTTGAATGTGGCATGGATTAATGAATATGGACGGTGGAGATTAGAATGGATCGGACGGTTGTGGTTAATTGAGTTTATAAATATATATTTTATAATAAATATATTATAATATAATATAAAATATTATATTAAATATTAAATAATATAAAATAATATTAAAATAATCCCAATTAGGCTAGGAAATGGCGGGAAAGGGCTAAAATGGGCCTTTTGAAGGCGGGAAAGGTGGAATTGGGCCAAATAATTGGTGGGAAAGGTGTATGGTGGACAAGTGGGTGGTGGAATGGTTAGGATGGAGGATTAGTGGCTGTAATTTGGTGTCTATAGTTGATACTCTAGTAGTGGAATCAATACAAGATATGTTTGAAGAAGATAAAATAAAGGAATTAGAAGAATTCATAATCAAAATTCGATTAAAAACCAACATTACAAAAATAAAATAAAAATATCATATTTATTATTAGTAACCATGGTTGTTTGTAAAGTCATTATCCCATAGGCTGCTTTAGACCTCTTGGATGTTAAAAACCTTCCATTCTAATATATTGGATATGTGTCTTTATCATCCATTGGAGGAGGTCAAGGCAATTGTTTAAGCCCCATAGGTAGTCCAACAACAAGTATTATGAATCCTACCAGATACTACACTTGCACTAATAGATCTTGAGTAGTTCCTTTCTTGTTTTTTATTGCAAAAAGTTATTTGTTATAAAAGAGATTTTCTGTAGAGCTTTCAAAAAATATTGATCTAAATTATGTTGAGAAAATCAGACAAGACAAAAAAATAGAAATAGAGCTAAAGAATAATTAATTTTGCAAATACAAATGGGTCCTTTATTCAATAAAATATTACAATGTATCTCTATGAAAGAGATAAAGAGTGATACCCTAAGGTAAGAGCTAGATTCATGATAAGGAATGTGAGAGGACATGGGTTGGATCTTTGTATAGAGATGTGGTGGCATGGGCCATATTATTAAGGATGAATGTGATAGCCCTTTCAAATTCCTATGTAGGGATGTAGTAATTGAAACTATGCACTCTATATTTTTTAATTAACTTCATAATCCCTTATTTATAGAAGTTAATTGTAAAAAAATTTCATGTGTGAATAAGTTAAATATATTGTTACTTGTAAAAAAATATGAACACATTGAAATGTTATCACATGTGAACACATTGACTAAATTGCCTTTTCAGTTCAATGTGAACATGTTGAGAAAATTGGCTATTCAGTCACATGTGAACACATAATCGAAATATTATCATGTGTGAACACTTTGACCATAATGCTATCACATGTGAAAATGTGGACCAAAATGGCTATTTGTTTATATGTGAAATAGTGTCACATGTGAACATATTGACCAAATTTGTTATTTAGTCACATGTGAAAGAGTGTCACATGTGAACACTATTCAAATCATTTCTTTCCCTTAAGAGGTAATGGATCCAATTACATCCAACTATGAGACCGAATGAGGAAAATTATGTTAAACTTGGTTCTTAGTGACCCACTTTACCTTGTTTTAAAATCGTCATGCATTGGCTGGTCGAAATAGGAAAATTTATTGTTGTTAAATATGTTTTACTTTTATATCAATATTATGATCTGTAGAAAAGGGTATCAAAAATTTAGGATTGAGTTGAGTGTGCTTCAAATATTCTACCATGTCAAAAGTATCTAAGAGTGGAAAAACAAGATCAAAGTAGCTCCACACTAAAAATAGGGTATAGCCCAAGATGAAAATAACCTATGTTGAGAAGCCTTCTATACAAAGTTTTGGCATAGGATTAGGTTGAGGCATATGAATAAAAGTCCAAATATATATGAGGTTTGTTCTTCCATTACATCCAATATGAACACCTAAATATCTTTGGAGATAGGGGTTGATACCATATCCAAGTGAACATTAGGTCATGGTTTTGACCCAACAAACTGACACTCTATTTTTCCAACATGTTCTTGATAAAACTCAAGATATTTGGGGTAGGTATGCAACAATGCTTATATTTAACATAGGGATTGTAGTTGTAGCGGGATCCCTTTGAAGGATAAAATCTTAAAATTTCTTATACAGAGTGGTTTTTTGTTCCTTCAAAACATCTCAAATTATATTTTTGATGTATAAGTTTTGGTCTTTAGGTTGAGATGTTGACTTCACCATTACTTGAATTCCTTTTTTGAGGCCACATGCTTTAGGGTACTCATATGTGGAACCTAGCATGACACCTTGCTTCTTGCACCAGGATCGCACGTCGATGGGTATCTAGCGATGAAGCATATTGGAAGGTCCTCTGCTAGGAAAGGCTGTCTATAAATAGGATAAGAGAGATATAAATAGAAATTTGACTCATAACAAATGTAATTGTACATTCAATGGAAAAAGTAATTTTATACCACTAATCTAAATATTATTGGGAAACTCATATAGAACAACATGAAATTATAAAATATTCTATCATAAATGGGAAAACACAGTAAAACAAAATTAAGACTCAAGCATAGAGAAAGAATGTTACAATTTATCTATATGGAAGATATATAAAGTTATGCCCTAAGGCATGAGCTAGATGTTTGAGAAGGAATGTAAGAGGACATGAGGAGATGAGCTAGATCCTTGTATAGATATGTGGTTATGCAAGCTATATTCCTTAGGAGGAATATGATGGTATCAGTTACATCCCTATATTGGGATGTAGTGGCTAGAAATTTACACTCTATACTTTGTGTTATGCACTTTGTACTCTTCAGTACCTAATTAGTTTTATGAACCCCTATTTATAGATATTTTCAAGTGTGAAACTCTATAACATGTAAACATGTTCTAAATGGGCTATTCAATCACATGTGAACATATTAAAAAATTAGATATTTGGTCATATGTGGACACATTGAACAAGTGGTTATTCAATCATATGTGAAACAGTATCATGTGTAAACAGGATGATTGAAACTTTGTCAAATATTAAATTATTTTACATGTAAACACATTATTCAAATTAGCTATTTTATCACGTGTGAAATCGTGTCACGTGTGAACATGTTGACTAAATTGGCTATTTGGTCAAATGTGAAATAATGTCACATGTGAACATGTTGACCAAATTGGTTGTTTGGTCAAATGTGAAATAATGTCACATGTGAAAACACTCATCAAAATGGCTATTCAATCATATGTGAATATTATTCAAATTATTCTTCCTCCTTAAGAGGCAATGGACTGCATTACATCTAATCGTGGGACCATATCAAGAAACTTATCTTAAACATGGTTCATGGTAAACCACTTCCTCTTATCTAATAATTGTCTTGTCTTGACCACCCAAAACAAGCACATTTGTTATTATTGATTCTAACTTTTTTGTTAGTGATTTCATTTGTATAAAAGGGTGTGAACAAAGTGAGGATTGATATCAGTGCACTATAAATATTCTACCACTTTAGAAGTATTCAAAAGTAGAGGAAAATAGGGTTAGATCAACTCCACATTAAAAATAATATAGAAGCCTTATGCACAACATGTTGGTGTAGAATGAGGTTAAGGCTTATGAGCAATAGACCAAAAAAAATTGAGTCTTATTATTCCAATGCATCTAGGGTGAACATCTAAATTTTTGGGATGATATGGGTTGAGGCTAGATCTAGGTGAACATTAGAATATGGTTTTGATCCGACAGAGCAACACTCTATTATTCCAACATATTCTTGATGAACTTTGAGATATTTGGGATAGGTAGGTGACAAAGCTTGTTGTTAGTGCAAGGCTTATACTTATATGCAAGGATCCCTATTGAAGTAATAAATATTATAACTACTTATATAGAGTGGTTATTTGTTCCTTCAAAACATTTCAAATCATATTCTTAACATCTTGGGTTTTGGTCTCAGGTTCCATTGCTTAACTTCCTTTGTAGGGTCAACCTGCTTTAGGGTACTTAGTGTTGAGCAAGGTGCAGCAACAGTATTGTCATTGTTGTCAACATAGTCAGATAGATCTGTTGATGCAGTGGACAGGAAGTTCCAAAGCTATTCAGATGCAGAAGACAAGAGTTCAAAGGTTACTCGTAGTATGTACAATGATTTTCCAAGAAGACCGAAGTGGCCCATATGCAAAAGATCAAAGAAAAAGACAAGTAAGAAAAGTGTCGCGATATCGCGACATATACAAGCAGGAAGAAAACTGTCACGATTTCGCGACATGTTGGAAGAGAGAGAAAAGCAGGAAAACTATCATGATTTCGAGACATGTTGGAAGAGAAAAATGCAAGTGAAAAACTCGCGATTTCGCGACATGTTGGAAGAGAAAAAGGCAAGTGGAAAACTGTCACGATTTCGCGACATGTTGGAAGAGAAAAAGGCAAGTGGAAAAACTGTCACGATTTCATGACATGTTGGAAGAGAAAAAGGAAAGGAAAAACTGTCACGATTTCATGACATGTTGGAAGAGAAAAAGGCAAGTGGAAAAACTGTCATGATTTCATGACATGTTGGAAGAAAAAGAGAAAGCAGGAAGAAGTGTCACGATTTCACGACAAGTTCGAAGAAAGAGAACAAGTAAGAAAAGTGTCACGATTTCTGACATGTCGCATTTTCACGACTAAAATAGGAGAGAGAAAGTAAGTTGGAAAAGTGTCACGATTTCATGACATGTCGCATTTTCATGACTAAAATAGGAGAGAGAAAGCAAGTTTGAAAAGTGTCACGATTTCATGACATGTCGCATTTTCACGACAAAAGAAAGAGAGGAAGCGTACGAAAGAACTATGTGATTTCATGACAAAGCAGAAAGCAAGACTTAAGATGTCACGATTTCATGACAAAAGCAAAGAAGTAAAGTACGAAAGAGAAGTGTCATGATTTCATGACAAAAGTAGAGAAGAAGACTTCGAAGGTCGAAGTGTCATGATTTCATGACAAAAGCAAAGAAGTGAAGTACGAAAGGTATGTCACGATTTCATGACAAAAGTAGAGAAGAAGACTTCAAAGGAGAAGTGTCACGATTTTCATGACAAAAGCAAAGAATGAAGTAGAAGATGTCACGATTTCATGACAAAAGAAGAAGACGAAGCAAAAGTGTCACAATGACATGTCATTTTGACTCAAGAAGGGAGAGAGAATAACAAAAGTGTCACGATATCGCACAATGTCCATTTTCACGACAAAGGAATAGAGAAAGCGTATGAAGGTGAAAGTGTCACGATATCGTGACATGTATTTTCACGGGCCAAAGCTAAGAGAAAGAGCAAGGAGAAAAAGTGTCACGATATCGCGACATGTAGCTTTTTTTTGGTCCGATGCAAAGAGAAAGAGAGAAAGAAAAGTGTCACGATATCGTGACATTGTATTTTAGGGGCCAAAGCAAGGAGAAAGAGAGAGAAAGTGAAAGTGTCATGATATCGTGACATGTTGTATTTTCATGATTGAGTTGAAGCCGACGAAGACCGATGACAACCGACTAAAATTAGGGTTTACAATTGTCATGAAAGCCGACTAAGATTAGGGTTTACAACCGACTAAGATTAGGGTTTTCATCACAAAAATTTTGTTATAAAAGGAGGGTTGTTTGGAGATTTGATAGTATGTTGAAGTGTGCGAAGTTCGATCATAGTGCATAGAGAGCAAGTCGTATCGAATCATGCTAAGTGCAAAATTTGCAAAGAGAGCAGAGTGCACAAAAGGGAGAAGATGATCATGAAGTTCGACTGTAGCAAAGTAGAGTGTGCGAAGTGATTGCACAAAGAAAGCAAAGTGCGTAGAGAAAGCAAAGGTGAAGAAGACCAGTCAGGGTCTAGCAAAAGCAAAGGTATCTTACTATCAATCTTCTAGTTTCAGAATTGAAGTCCAAGTTGGTGCTTGGCATAAGGGGTTGGTGCTCCTTCTAGTGGGTGTTGGTAAATTGTTTGTAAAGTTGTTGCTTTGCAAAGGCTAGATTTGGATGGTAGTCCAAGCAGTCATTTTTGAGGAGTAGCCACATTGGTGAACCTCATTAAATCTTGTGTTGTGTGATGTTCTCTTGTGATACTTGCTTTATCTGGTTTTAAGGTTTCATTATTTTAGTTTTAAGAGCTATGAATTTAAGTTTAAAGAGCTACACTGATTCACCCCCCCTCTCAGTGTCATTGTAAGACTAACAATTGGTATCAGAGCTAAGTTCCTATACAAGCTTAACCGGCTAGGGTGATCTTGGAAGTAACACAATGGCAGGTGGTGAAGGCTTCTCATCAAACAAAGCACCATTGTTTGATGGATCTAATTACGCATTCTGGAGAATCAGGATGCAGACATATCTCTGTGCTTTGGGTTACGACATCTGGGATTCAAGTAGTTAGTGGATACACAATACCCATCACTCCTCCAAAAGAGGCTGACGAAAAGAAACTGTTTGAAAATAACTCAAAAGCAAAAAATGCTCTCATGTGCGGATTAGCAGACAGTGAACTAGTAAAGATCATGAGCTGTAATACGACAAAAGAGATATGGGACAAACTGAGGAGTATTCATGAAGGAGATGATAAGATCAAGGAGGCCAAGTTACAGACACATCGAGCTCAGTTCGAAGCATTAAAAATGAATGACGATGAAAACATTGAGGCATATATGCTGAGAGTTAATGGAATCATTAATGCGATCAGAGGACTCGACGAGGATATCGAAGACTCTGCCATCATGAAAAAGGTATTAAGATCTCTTCCTCAAAGGTTTGATTCTAAAGTCTCAGCGATAGAAGAAGCTAAAAATCTAAATTATTTTAGTATAGATGAGATGTATGGTTCTTTGACTGCATATGAGATGAGGATAGGAAGATCTAAACCCACAGACAGAGAAGCGGCTTTTAAAGCCCTTAAAAATAAAAACGCAAAACAAGAGTCCGAGGAAGAAGAGACATCAGATGAAATGGAAGCAAACTTTGTTAGAAAACTAAAAAAGGGAAAAGGAAAATACAGAGGGAAGCTACCATTTAAATGTTTCAACTATGGAGGCATTGGGCATTTTGCGACTAAATGTCCACTTAAAGAGAAGAACAAAAATGATGAAGGATCGCACCAAGAAAGAAGTGACTGGAAGAAGAAAATGAATTTCAGAAAAGGCAACTTCAAGAAGAAAAGTTTCATCTCCAGGAATGCCAGTTCATCAGAAGACAACTTCGATGAGGATTCTGAAGAGGAAACAGGTGAAGCTCTTTTCATGGCATTTGAAGAAGTAAAATCAAAAAAGGAAGAAGGAGTGAACTCTGAAGTATGTGGTGAAAACCCTGAGGCTGAAGTAGATCTAGAAGGTGAGTTGATCTCTCGCACTTGAAGAGTGGAAGATAGAAAGGAAAAAGAATAAGAAAATTTCAAGAAAGCTTGAGGATGCAAATGAAATCATAACCAGTTTGAAAGTACAGATAGAAGAATCCAAGAAAATCTCCGAAGATCTCGAAGTGCAAATAACCATGAAAATAGATTATTGCAGCAAGCTAGAAGAAGAGATTGTTGGTTTAAGAATGCAGCTAGAAGAGATGAATAAGAAAATTAGTTGTTATCACAAACGTGAAGAAAGTTCTATGAAGTTGGATAAGATCATAAATGACCAAAGGCCTGCAGGCATCAAATTTGGTCTGGGTTTCATCGAAGGAGAATCATCAAATGGATCAAAGGCCAGAAATGTAGAATCCATAAAGAATGAAGATAAGAAACAGGTTGATCAAGGAAAAATGTCTCATGCAAAAGAAAGCAATAATGCCAGGCACGAAAGGAGAATTGACAATGATGGATTCACCAATGTCACACATCAAAGAAGAAGAAGACCTATGGCTCCTACGGCAACATGGCAAAGACCATCACCCAGGTTCAATTATCCCTTTTCTGGTTTCTGTTTTAAATGCAATGGCTATGGACATAAAATCTCAGATTGCAAATATAATGTAAGACCAAGGAATTTCACCAAGTAGAAATGCTTTTTCTCCTCTCGATGAATTATACAAGTAGAATGTTATAACTCGTCATAATTTTGGGCACATTGCAAGAAACCGTAGAAGTACATTTGCATCAAATCAGTTTTAGGGAAGAAAATTTCAACCAAATAGGATGAGACAAAATAGAAAACTTCCCGAAAAACATGCACAAGCTACTGATAAGGGAAAGGCAAAACAAGAGCCCAAAACTACTATCAAAACGGAGTGGAAAGGAAAAGAGCGACTTAAGGAAGAAAAGGAATCCTTAATCGTACAAACAACATTTAAAGCACAGAATAAATATGTACCATGGATACTTGATAGTGGATGCTCCAGTCATATGACAGGTGACAAACAAAAATTTGAGAAGTTACAGAAATATGAAGGTGGTTCAGTAAAGTTTGGAAATAATGATGGAGCTAAGATAGTTGGCAAAGGTTCAGTTAAAATTAGTGACGAAAAAATTAAGTCAGAAGAAGTCTTGTTTGTGGATGGTTTGAAACATAACTTGTTGAGCGTAAGTCAGATTTGTGATAAAGGTCATGAAGTAGTTTTTATGAAGCAGGGGTTGTGAAGTCGAAAAACAAACAGTGGAAAATTGATAGCAACTGGATCAAGGACATCTCGGTAACCTGTACACGCTCTCAGAGACTTCAAAAGGAGCTTGTTTTATTGGACAGGAAGAAGAAAATTGGTTGTGGCACAAGAGACTCGGTCATATCAGCTTTGATAATCTAGTAAAAATCACCTCAAAAAGGGCAATGAGAGATATTCCCACCATCAAGAAACCTGCAAACAACATTTGTGCTTCATGCCAAAAGGGGAAGCAAACTAGAGTCACATTCAAAACAAAAGAGTACTACACAAGCAAACCTTTGGAACTAATACACACCGATTTATGTGGACCCATGAGAACACAAAGCATAA
The DNA here is from genome assembly GCA_028583015.1 of Wollemia nobilis. Classification (NCBI taxonomy): domain Eukaryota; kingdom Viridiplantae; phylum Streptophyta; class Pinopsida; order Araucariales; family Araucariaceae; genus Wollemia; species Wollemia nobilis. Next base: position 2,328,385 of record JAQPPZ010017244.1, read on the forward strand.
ATGGTGACAAATATTTTATGTTGTGCATTGATGACTATTCCGAATGACATGGATATTTTTCTTGAAGCATAAATCAGAAGCTTTTGATATGTTCAAGATTTTCAAAAACCATGTTGAGAATGAAACAGGAAAGAGGATCAAATGTTTAAGATCAGATAGAGGAGGAGAATTCATTTCAGAGGAGTTTACAGAGTACTGTGAAAAATACGGTATTAGGAGACAGTTTTTAGCAGCCAAGACACCTCAGTAGAATGGAGTGGTAGAAAGAAAGAACAAGATAGTGCAAGAAATGGCATGGACTATGTTGGCTGAAAGTAGAGTAGCAGAAGCAGTCCATACTACGGTGTATATCCAAAATAGGTACATGTTGAGAACACATGAAAGAAAAACTCCTTATGAGTTGTGGTTCGGTAAAAGGGCAACAACAAAATACCTCAAAGTTTTTGGCAAGCAAGTGCTACATCAAAAGAACTCGAAGATAATCTTGGTAAGTTTGAAGATAGAGTGGATGAAGGTATTTTTGTTGGTTATTCATCAAAAAGCAAAGCTTACAAATGCTACAACAAGAGGCTAAAGAAAATTGTGGACAGTGTCGATGTTAAATTTGATGAAGGTAGAGAACGAGTAATTAGCTATGAAACGAACTACCCAATTTATGAAGAGGTTATTGAAGGAGATGAGGAAAACGAAATGGAAAAGATACAAAAAATTGACTCAGATGATTTAAGTTGTGATTCAGAAGTGGAAGAAAATAAGAAATTCAAAACAAGCAGATGGCAGAAAAATCATCCTAGAGAGCAAATAATTGGAGACCCCAAAGTTGGTGTTCAGACAAGAAGAAGAGTAGTAAGTAACTACTCTCTATTATCCAAGATTGAGCCCAAAAATGTTGCTGACGCAAGCAAAGATGAAAGTTGGATGAAGGCAATAAATGAAGAATTAGATCAGATCGAGAAAAATGAAACTTGGGAGTTAGTACCTAGACCTGCAAATAAAAATATAATCGGGACTAAATGGATTTTTTGAAACAAATTGAATGAAGACGGACAGGTAGTCAGAAATAAAGCAAGATTGGTATGTAAGGGTTATGCACAAGTTGAAGGCATTGACTTTGAGGAAACTTTTGCACCAATAGCTAGACTAGAGGCAATTAGAATGTTTCTGGCTTTAGCAAGTCTACAAGAATTTCAAAGTTTATCAAATGGATGTGAAATCAGCGTTTTTGAATGGGAAACTTGAAGAAGAGGTTTATATTGAGCAACCAGATGGTTTCCAACTTGGTGATGATCCCAAATTTGTTTGCAAGTTGAAGAAAGCATTATATGGCTTAAAACAGGCACCCCGAGCATGGTATGCAAGGCTAGACAACTATCTCACTCAACAAAGGTTTAAGAAAGGTATGGTGGATAGTAATTTGTATGTCAAAACAGAAAATGGGCATCTTATTGTTCTTGTTGTATACGTAGATGATATCATATTTGGCAACAGCAAAGATGAGTCATGTAAAGATTTAGCAAATAAGATGCAGAAAGAATTTGAAATGTCAATGATTGGTGAACTTTCGTATTTCCTCGAGTTGCAAGTTAATCAAAATAAGAAGGGCATATTTATTTCTCAAGTTAAATATGTGAAAGAGATGTTAAAAAAGTTCACAATGGAGGATTGTAAGCCAGTTAGCACTCCCATGACGACAAGGTTGCAAGTTGAGCAAGGATGACAAATCTCCACCTGTTGATCAAACCATGTACAGATCTATGATTGGAAGCTTATCGTATCTGACAACTACCAGACCAGATATTTTGTAGGCAGTATGCATGGTAGCACGATTTCAGGCTAATCCCAAGGAGACTCATGTGACAGTAGTGAAGAGGATTCTTCGGTACCTCAAGGGTACTATGGAGTATGGGTTATGGTATCCAAAAGGTAAAGACTTCACCCTTATTTCGTATTCAGATGCAGATTGGGCAGGATGTGTAGATGACAGAAAGAGTACCAGTGGAGGTGCATTCTATCTTGGAGACAGATTGGTCGCATGGCACAGTAAGAAACAAGAGTCAGTTTCTTTATCGACAGTAGAGGCAGAATATATTGCAACGACAACATGTTGTACGTAGGTATTGTGGATGAAACAAACCCTGAAAGATCTTGGTATTAGCTTCAGTGAGCCAATATCAGTTAAGTGTGATAACACCAGTGCCATTAACATCTCCAAGAATCCAGTTATGCATTCACGCACAAAACACATTGCTATCAGGTATCACTTTTTGAAGGAGAAAGTTGCGGAAGGTGAGGTTAAGTTGGATTTTGTTCCAACTACAGAGCAAGTAGCAGATATCTTCACAAAACCATTGCCCAAGGAAGTTTTTGAGTACCTTCGCAATAAATTGGGAGTGGTCACACTTCCCAAGAATTGACTAGCTACAGGGATCACATTCTCATGGGGAGCATTTAAGTATTTGATTATCTTTTTGCTCATGTTCATGATTTTTGCTAAGTGTAATAAATTGTGCCTCGAGAATGTTGTGCATGGACTCGGGGGAGTCCACAGTAGCCCTTTGGTATTATTGTCAAAGGGGGAGAAGAGTTACAGGAAATTGCACATGTGTTGCCAACAATTCCAAAGGGGGAGATTGTTGAGCAAGGTGCAACAACAGTATTGTCATTGTTGTCAACACAATCAGATAGATCTGTTGATGCAAGTGGACAGGAAGTTCAAAAGCTATTCAGATGCAGAAGACAGGAGTTCAAAGGTTACTCAGAGTATGTACAATGATTTTCCAAGAAGACCGAAGTGGCCCATATGCAAAAGATCAAAGAAAAAGACAAGTAAGAAAAGTGTCGCGATATCGCGACATATACAACAGGCAAGAAAAACTGTCACGATTTCGTGACATGTTGGAAGAGAGAGAAAAAGCAAGAAAAACTGTCACGATTTCGTGACATGTTGGAAGAGAAAAAGGCAAGTGGAAAAACTGTCACGATTTCGTGACATGTTGGAAGAGAAAAAGGCAAGTGGAAAAACTGTCACGATTTCGTGACATGTTGGAAGAGAAAAGGCAAGTGGAAAACTGTCATGATTTCGTGACATGTTGGAAGAGAAAAAGGAAGTGGAAAAACTTCACGATTTCACGACATGTTGGAAGAGAAAAAGGCAAGTGGAAAAACTATCACGATTTCGCGACATGTTGGAAGAAAAAGAGAAAGTAGGAAGAAGTGTCACGATTTCACGACAAGTTCGAAGAAAGAGAACAAGTAAGAAAAGTGTCACGATTTCACGACATGTCGCATTTTCACGACTAAAATAGGAGAGAGAAAGTAAGTTGGAAAAGTGTCACGATTTCGTGACATGTCGCATTTTTGCGACTAAAATAGGAGAGAGAAAGCAAGTTTGAAAAGTGTCACGATTTCATGACATGTCACATTTTCATGACAAAAGAAAGAGAGGAAGCGTACGAAAGCAGAACTATCTGATTTCATGACAAAAGCAGAAAGCAAGACTTCAGAAGTGTCACGATTTCGTGACAAAAGCAGAGAAGTGTAAAGTACGAAAGGTAGTGTCACGATTTCACGACAAAAGAGAGAAGAAGACTTGAAGGAGAAGTGTCGCGATTTCAAGACAAAAGTAAAGAAGTGAATTACGGAAGTAGGAGTGTCACGATTTCATGACAAAAGTAGAGAAGAAGACTTCGAAGGTAGAAGTGTCACGATTTCATGACAAAAGCAAAGAATGAAGTACAAAGGAATGTCACGATTTAGACATGTCACATTTTCACGACAAAAGAAAGCAAGACTGAAGAAAGTGTCACGATATCGACATTAAGAAAAGTGTCCATATCAATGTCCATTTACGACAAAGGAATAGAGAAAGCGTACGGAGGTGAAAGTGTCACGATATCGTGACATGTTGTATTTTCACTGGCCAAAGCTAAGAGAAAGAGCAAGGAGAAAAAGTGTCACGATATCGCGACTTGTAGCTTTTTCACGGTCCGATGCAAAGAGAAAGAGAGAAAGAAAAGTGTCACGATATCGCGACATGTTGTATTTTCGTGGGCCAAAGCAAGGAGAAAGAGAGAGAAAGCAAAAGTGTCACGATATCGCGACATGTATTTTCATGGTTGAGTTGAAGTCGACGAAGACCGATGACAACCGACTAAAATTAGGGTTTACAATTGTCATGAAAGCCGACTAAGATTAGGGTTTACAGCCGACTAAGATTAGGGTTTTCATCACAAAAATTTTGTTATAAAAGGAGGGTTGTTTGGAGATTTGAAGAATGTTGAAGTGTGCGAAATACGGTCGTAGTATGCAGAGAGCAAGTCATGTCGAATCATGCTAAGTGCAAAATTTGCAAAGAGAGCAGAGTGCGCAAAAGGGAGAAGATGATCATGAAGTTCGAGTGTAGCGAAGTAGAGTGTGCGAAGTGATTGCGCAGAGAAAAGTGCGCAGAGAAAGCAAAGGTGAAGAAGACCAATCAGGGTCTAGCAAAAGCAAAGGTATCTTACTATCAATCTTCTAGTTTCAGAATTGAAGTCCAAGTTGGTGCTTGGCATCAGGGGTTGGTGCTCCTTCCAGTTGGTGCTGGTAAATCAGGGGTTGGTGCTCCTTTCTGTTGGTGCAGATAAATCAGGGGTTGGTGCTCCTTCCAGTGGGTGCTGGTAAATTGTTTGTAAAGTTGTTGCTTTGCAAAGGCTGGATTTGGATGGTAGTCCAAGCAGTCATTTTTGAGGAGTAGCCACATTGGTGAACCTCGTTAAATCTTGTGTTGTGTGATGTTCTCTTGTGATACTTGCTTTATCTGGTTTTAAGGTTTCATTATTTCAGTTTTAAGAGCTGTGAATTTAAGTTTAAAGAGCTACACTGATTCACCCCCCCTCTCAGTGTCATTGTAAGACTAACACTTAGATGTGGAACCTAGTGTGAATACTTGCTTCTTGCACCAAGAAGGCATGTGGATGGGTATCTAAAAATAAAACATATTGGAAGGTCCTATGTTGTGCAAGGGTTTTGACAAATAAAAAGAGAGACAAAAATTTAAACTTGACTCATAATGAGTGTAAGTATACATTCAAGAGAAAAATTACTATTATACTAGTAATCTAAATTTTGTTGGAAAATTCAAACAATATATCTTAGAATTATGAAATTTTATATTATACATGGGAAAAGACAAAAAAACAAAAATAGAATTTAAATAGGCTTTTTATTCAAGAAAATGTTATAATTTACCCATATGAAATAGAAAGAGTTTTTCCCTAAGGCATAAGCCAGATTCTTGAGAAGGGATGTGAGAGTATGTAGGTAGGATCTCTATGTAGAGATGTGGTAGTGCAAGTCATATTCTTCAGGAGGAATGTAATGACACTAATTAGATCCCTATGTAGGAATGTGGTGGTTGGAACTCTGCACTCAACACTTTGTGCTTTGCACTTCCCAATTACCTTCATGATCCCCCATTTATAGGGGTTGTCAAGTGTGAACCTATGTCACATGTGAAAACATTGACTGAATTGGATATTTAGTCACATGTGAAATAGTGTTGGATATGAACACAGTGACTTAAACACAATCACATGTGAACAAATTGACTGAAATGGTTATTTAATTGCATATGAAATAGTGGCATATGTGAATACATTGACTAAATTGGTTATTAATTCACATTTGAAATAGTGTCACATGTGAACATGGTGACTAAGTTGCCTATTTGGCACATGTAAATACATTGATTGAAACATTTTTATATGTAAACATGTTGACCGAATTGGCTATTTGGCCAAATATGAAAGTGTCACATGTGAACACATTGGCAAATTTGGCTATTTGATCACATGTGAATACTATTTGAATCATTCCTAACCCTTAAGAGACAATGGACCAAATTGCATCCAACTAGGTGACTAGATGAGGAAACTTCTATTGAACTTGGTTCTTGGTGAACCACTTTTTCTTATTTGACAATTGTGTTGCATTGACCACTTAAAATAGGATAATATACTACTATCAAGTCTGCTTCACTTTTATTTCAATGATCTGATCTATAAAAAAAGGTATGACAATGTTAAGATTCAATTTAGTGTACTACAAATATTCTACCACATTAGAAGCTTAGCATAACGCCTTGCTTTTTATACCAAGAATGCATGTGGATGGGCATCCAATGATGAAGTGTACTAGAAGGTCCTATGTTGCACAAGGGTGTCTACAAACAAGACAAGAGAGACAAAAATGTAAAATTGAATCATAATGAGTGTAAGTGTACATTTGTGAGTAAAATTATTCTAAGACCACAAATCTAAATTCTATTAGAAAACTTAGACTATACAATACAAAATTGTGTTATTTTATGTTATAAACAGGAAAACACAACATAATAAAAATAGAATTAAAGTTTAATGAATTTTACAAAAAAAAGGCCATTTATTCAAGAGAACATTACAAGATATCTCTCTAGAAGAAATAGAAAGTAATGTCCTATTGCATGAGATAGATTCTTAAGAAGGGATGTGAGAGGACACAGGTTGAAACTCTATATAAATATGTGGTGGTGTGAGTCATATTCTTGAGGAGAGATGTGATGTCATCAGTCAAATTATTGTATAGGGGTGTAGTGTTTGGAACTACGTGCTCTACACTCTATGCTTTACATTCCATACTCTACACTTCCTAATTAACTTTGTTATCATCTATTTATAGTTCTCAAGTGTGAAACTATGTCACATATAAAAATATTGAACAAAATATTATCGACCATGTTGATTAAATTGTCTACTCAGTCACATGTGAATAAATTGATCAAATTGATTATATTATCACATGTGAACATATTGACCAAAATATTATCACATGTGAACAAATTGACTAAATTGGATATTTGGTCACATGGTAAACAACCTCACCTATGAACATGCTGACCGAATTTGATAATTGGACACGTGAAATAGCATTACATATAAACATATTGACTAAAACATTGTCATATATGAACATGTTGATCAAATTTGCTATTCAGTCACATGTGAACACACTACCAAATTGACTATTTGTTCAAATGTGAAATAGGGTCACATGTAAAGGTGTTGATATAATTGGCCATTTGATCATATGTGATGTAGATTCCTAGGAATCATCATTGATTATCTATAACCAAATTAACAATATGTTTTTATTCTAATTGCACTATCGTATTTCATGTCATTAAATATCCCTTTTAACTATAGTAATGGATTTTAATTTCTAGAAATGTTATATTGAATATATTTGCTTTCATTTCTAGAATTGTGTGCTTTGTGACAAATTTTGTTTAAATGCTTTGTATTTAGTTATCAAACTATTTTAGCTTCATATTTGATTTTACATTTTATTTTCTCTCAATTAATTTTGTTTGAGAATTTGAAGCAAAAGTTTGATGCAATAATGGAGCCCAAAATGATAACAATGATTCATTGAATATTAACTTCTTTTTTTTATTTGTGGAAAACATCCCAAAAGGGATGCCACTTTCGGGTAAGACCCAAGGAGGCAGGGGTATCCATTCCACCAAAAATGCCCAGGACTCGGACCTGGCCTACCACCTTTGACATACTCAAGGAGCAAACAAACACACAAAACCAAATTAAAAAAAGTAAATAACAACAAAAATAATAAAATAAAATAAAAAACAAACTCCTTGAGTGTGTCAAAACCAAAAGCACAACCAAACACGCACAATAAGATAAAAGAAACCACAACACAAACCACATAGAAAAACACAAGAACCACATAACAAAACACAAACAAGACAAAAACAACAGAACACTACAAAGACATAACCCAAAAAAAACATGAAAAATAAACACAACCAAAACCTAAAAAATAAAATAAATAAAATAAAAATAAAAACAACCAACAACGGACAATAAACAAAAACAAAAAACATAGAAAACACTCACACATAAAAAAATGAAATAACACAAACAAAGAGAAACCCAAGAACAAGAACGAAAAAAACACAAGAACAATAACAATAAACATAAAAAAAAACAAAACAACAAAAACACAAGAACAACAAAAAACAACACAAAGAACACAAAAACAAAACAAAACAAAAGAACCCACCCACCTTAAAAAACTAAACAAAAAAACAAAGAAGACAAAAGAAAAAAAAAATGAACAAAACAATGACCTATCTAGACCAGAAGACTATTAATGCAAGAATCAACAGAGGAAACAAAATAAAGAATAGAATGAGCTAGGGAACTAAAAAAAACTGAATGAACCAAAGAGAAACAAAAAAAAAACAAGAAGAAACTAGGTACCTTCAAAACTGGAGCCATCCAAAGAAATGATAGAAAGAAGAGCTTCCCTAATTTGAGAAGCCCACCATATAGGAGGGTGGCCATAACAAGTAAGATCACCTTTGTCCAAAGCCCAATTAGCTAAAGCATCAACACTCTTGTTTTGATCTCCGACCACATGATTGTAATCAACTTTCAAAAATCCCATCTGGATTAACTGAATCTTCTCAATAATTCTTTTTATTCTCCAATCCACCTTATGATTCTTAGAAGGAGTCTTCAAGAGATTAATCATAAGTTGAGAGTCGGACTCAACTAACACCTTTTCCCATCCAACCTTAGTAGCCTCCTGAAGGCCTCTAAGGATACCATACCCCTCAGCAAGGTTATTGGAAAGAATACCCAAATTCTCAGCAAAAGTAAAAACCAGGGAGCCATCCGAAAGTCTACCAATTCCTCCCACACTGGCTTTTCCGGGGTTCCCTCTAGAGGCTCCATCGGTATTGACTTTTCCAAAATCCTTAGGAGGAGGTTGCCAATTTCTAGTCCTATCCATCTTACTAATACTCACATTCCCTTTAAGTTGGTTGCCCTTAGAAGGTTTAATCTTCAATATTTGCATCACTTGATCCCATCTTTGGTGGGAGTTTTGGGGGTGATTAAGGAGTTGATGGACTGATTCAACTAAGTTGGCTATGGTCTTTTGCCAAATATAGTGAATATCCTTCCTATCTTGATTAAAAATTTGGTTGTTCCTTTCATTCCAAATATTCCAAAGAAGAATGGTAGAACCCATCCAAACTAAGCGCCTAATAAAATGATCAACACCCTCTTGATTAGGCCAATCCCTCCAAAGTCTGTTCAAAAGTGAAAAAATTGGACCACTTGTAAGCCAAGTAAAGTTGCCATTCTCCTCCATAGCTCGGAGGCTAAAGTACACTCAATAAAAATATGGTTGATATTTTCTACATTCTCTTCACACATTTCACATCTAAAAGGGCCATGAAAACCACGCTTCATAAGTTGCTCACCAATAAGCACCCTACGATGCAATAAAAGCCAATTAAAGAACCTCACCTTAGGCCGAGCTTTTGAGCCCACAATTGAGAAAATATGTCAGAAGAATGGTTGGGATTATTATGGCATAAGGTCAAATAACCTTGAGCAACTGAATACTCACCCTTAGTAGTGTTGTTCCATCCAAAACAATATTTTTCATGGGACCAAGAGAGGGATCTCATATGAAGGATGCCTTGGATATCTTGTCTTTGCCTTTCCGGGATTTGAATAGGCTAGTCCTCAATAGGGATCCAATATCTACCAACCTTTGAATTACCAGTATGGTACCGACGATAATTAGCCACCTTTATCCAATTAGCTCGGTGAAGCTCCTCCATCCAAGGCCTCCAATCGGGAAGCGAGTTATCAAAGGCTTGTGACCATCCCAAGAATCTGTCCAAAAATTTGCATGTTGACCATTATGAATGATCCAAAATAATTTTTTCTTTATCAAATCCTCACCGGTCTTAAGAACTGCTAAAATGGGAGAACCTTTGGTAGGAAGTTGATAGCGAACAAGGTCTTTAGGACTTTTGTTCTCAGCATATTTAGCAAGAAGATTATTGGCCCAAAGAGCATTGGGGTTATGCAACATCCTCCAATATAATTTAGCAACTAAAGCTTTGTTGTTATTAATTGAAGACCGAAATCCTAACCCCCCTTCACTCTTAGGAAGACATAAAGTATCCCATTTCACCAAGGCCCATTTTCTTTTCTCCTTAGTACCACTCCAAAGGAAACGATGACTGATTTGATCCAATTCTCGAAGAACAGCCTTTGGGATATTCAAAACGAAAGAAACATAAATAGGAATAGCTTGAAGGACTGATTTTACCAAGGTGATTCTACCCCAGAAGAAAGCCACTTGTTGGTCCACTTTCCAATTTTCTTCTTGACTTTGTCCAACAACCAATTCCAATATTTATTTTTTTGCCTTTGAATATTTATGGGAATACCTAAATAAGTGATTGGAAGAGAGGTCTTCTTATATCTTAATTTATCCAAGACCATGGATTCCTGTCTAGCGGAGTAGTGAAAGAAAATAACTTTAGATTTGTCTTCATTGATCAACTGCCCGATAGCCTTAGAAAAACAGACTAATGATTTGCTTAATATTAGAAGCTTCCTTAATTGTAGCTTTACCTAAAAGGGTAGAGTCATCCACAAATTGAATATGAGAGATAGGTCTAGCTCCATGAGCAATGGTAACTCCCTCAAGGGTTTTGTTTTCCCTCTTTTTGGTTATAGTCCTACCCAAGCATTCAACAAGAATGATGAATAAATAAGGGGATAGTGGGTCACCTTTCCTGATACCTCTGGAAGCTGGGAAAGACTTAGAAGGCCTGCCATTGATAAGAACTAAGTAGGAAACTGAAGAGATACATCCCATAATCCAATCCATCCAATCCTTAGAGAAACCAAATTGCCTCAAAACTTTGATAAGGAAGTGCCAATCCACTCTGTCATAAGCTTTGGATAAGTCTAACCGGATGAACATAGAAGGAGAATTTTGCATATCCATGGAATGGATGGCTTCCTGAGCAAGAACTATCTCATCTACTATTTGACGTCCTTCCACATATCCCCCTTGCAAAAGAGGCTTCAACCTTTCTGCCATGATTTTAGTAATAATTTTGAGAAGAACATTACATAAAGCAATAGGTCTAAAAGATGAGATATGATCAACCTCTTGAGCTTTTGGAACAAGAGTAATATAAGTTTTATTGATAACCTTCAAAATTTCTTTGGATTTCCTGGCTTCTTCCACCACCTCTAATAAATCAACATGAAGGATATCCCAAAACTCTTGGTAGAACTCAATAGGAAAACCATCAGGACATGGGGTTTTCCCTTTTTGCATTTTAAAAACTACTTGTTGAAGCTCATTGATAGTAACGAGAGCGAGTCAAAATAGAGTTCTCCTCATAAGTGATAAGAGAAGGGATTGCTTGAAGAACATTTTGTTGAGAAGGCTGAGTCAAGAGGAGTAGCAACAAAAAGATTGGAAAAGTAATCAACAACAATAGAGTTCATGCCATCCCAAGTATAAACAACATCTCCAGAATCTGATTTTAAGGAAGAAATAAAGTTGTGAGATCTTCGAGCTAGAAGAGATTTGTGGAAGAAATTTGTGTTTCGATCTCCTTCTTTGAGCCATTGAATTCTAGATTTTTGCTTCCATAATATTTCTTCTCTTTTTTCCCATTCCTCTAAGCTGAGTTGTGAGTTTAATTTCATCTGCACTTCTCTTCTCTGTGAGGCCATCTAAATGGATTTTCTTATTCAAATTTTCAATATGAGTAATAACTTCATGTTTTTTTTATGAACATCCCCAAACTCTTTCCAGTTCCAAGTCTTGATTTTGGATTTAATGTATTGCAGTATTTTGGCAAAACAGAACATCTTAGTCCCATGCCTAGGTTTACCTTCCTTCCACCATTGTTGCACACGAGGTCTGAAGGAAATGTCTCTAAGCCACATTAATTGAAAATGAAAAGGAGAGAAACTCACATTGGTTTTCCACATTTCCACCATGACTGGCCAATGATCCGAACCAACATTATTAAGAGTCTTCAATTTAGGAATGTGACCATGGATTAAGAAATTTTCAGAGAGCAAAAACCTATCCAATCTCTCCATTATACAAGCTAAGCCTTGCCTTCTGTTAGACCAAGTCATAAGGCCATTATCTGGTTGGATATCCACAAGATGGAGGTTTACAATATATTCGCTCATGAGGTCAGTATTTTTGTCCAAATTTCTATTTCCCCCCCTTTTCTCATCTAGAGAGAGGATGGTATTGAAATCTCCTTCGATCAAGATCCAAGCTTTAAGAAAATGAGAGATAATATGAGTAATATCCTTCCACTGTCTTCTTTTTTCCTCCAAAGAAGTCGGGCATAAACAGTAATGCAGAGCATAATCTGGTTGGAATGTCTACTTTGAATAGCTATAGCCAACAAACCCCAACTACCAATAATATGGTGAATAACTACCTCTTTTGGGTCCCAAAGACAAGCAATGCCACCCGAAGTTCATTGGGAACTAAGGGAAACCACTTTTCTAGCTGGCCAAATTTTACTGGCAATTAAGTCCATATCCTCCATTGACATTTTTGTTTCTTGAAGGAAAACAAGATGTGGACGATTTATCTGAATCATTCTTCTAATTTCATTTTGTTTTGAAAGACTCCCTTTGAGTCCTCTAATATTCCAAGTGATGATCTTCATTAATACCAGGGCTAAAAATTTTGGAAAGGGCATTAATCTTACCTTCCTCTACAAGCTTTTCACCTTCTTTTACCATATGATATTGATTGGTCTTGCAACCTACTTTTTGATTAGAATCCATCTTCAATTTTTTTTTCCCTATTTCTTAACTTATTCCAATTGAATCTGAGATGGCTTCTAACCTTGAAGAATGCTCATACATAGCCAAAATAATGCATACATAGCCAACTTGAAAGGAATGAGGTGTGCGGTGCTTGTCCATCTGTTGTTTCTGCTTTTGCTGAGTCTTCTGAAGAATTTGAACCACTTTGGCTTGAAGACTCTGCAAATGTTGTACAAAAGAGTTGGCCTTGTCTTGTTCCTTCTGAATGTGCATTGTGGCTGAAGAAGGCAAAGACAAAGGTAACTCATAAGGAGCAAGTGGCTGAAAACCAAAACACACTTCAAATGGAGAGTGCCCGGTAGAACTGTGGACAACCCTGTTGTAGGCATGCTCAATGTGAGTGAGGCTTAAGTCCCACTTGGCTGGAGTGGAATGATGGTAAATCCTCAAACTCGCACGAGAGTACGATTAACTACCTCTGTCTCGCCCATCGGATTAAGGATGATAAGCGATAGAGAAGTTAAGAGATACTCCCAAAATCTTCCAAAGCGATCGCCAAAAGTGACCCACAAAGCGTGAGTCATGATCGGAGACAATGCTTGGTAGGAAGACCAAAAGAACGCCATACCACCTCAAAGAAGAGTTGGGCAAGATCCTGTGCAGTACTTGTCTTACGACAAGGAATGAATTTGGCCATTTTGTTGAATCTGTCCACCACAACAAAGACAATCATGCTTGCATACTGTCATTGGAAAACCGCTCAAGAGATCCATGGAAATGCTTTCCCATGGACGAGAAGGAATGGGCAAAGGCATTCTCATTCCCAATGTCCTATTGGCTGATTTGGAGCAATTACAGACTGCACATTGTCGCAAGAAGCGAAGAACATCTCTTTGCATGTGTGGCCAAAAGAAAAACCGCTGAAGATGATGAAAAAAAAATTGCCTACCAAAATGTCCCCCATAGAGTTTGGAATGAGGCTCCTTCAGAAAAGACTCCATATTCCCATGAGGAACACAAATTTTGTCCAATTTGTACAACATTCCATCCTGAATATGAAAGTCCTGAAGAGCTCTCAAATTTGAAGAAGAAGGATTGGAAAGTTGGTGGAAAACTTTGCCAAAATATGGATCCATAGGATACTATATAGGCCAAGTTTGGAAGCCAAGATGGGATGTAGTGACAACTGTCAAAACAAGAGTAGAAGGAGGACGACTCAAACAATCAGCCACTGCATTATTTCGTCCTTTCTTGTACTTGATTACCAAATGGAATTGTTGCAAGTACGATGCCCATTTCATGTGCCTAGCTTCCTCAATTTTTGTTTGAGATTGAAGAAACTTAAGGGGCATGTGATCTGTATGAACAATTGTTTCCTTTCCCAAGAGATAATGCCTCCAATACTTGATTGCTTGAACCAAAGCATAGAACTCTTTATCATATGTAGAATAGTTCTTCTTGGCCTCTAAAAATATCTCCGAATGATAAGCCACTGGATGGCCATTCTGCATGAGCACAGCTCCAAGTGCAACTTGTGAAGCATCAGTTTCTATCTCAAATGGTTGAGACAAATCAGGAAGAACAAGAACTGGTGTAGTACTCAATTTTTGTTTCAATGTGTCAAAGGCTTTTTGTTGATCCTTTGTCCACTGAAACTAAACTTTGATCTTCGTCAAATAGTGTAAAGGTGCAACAATAGAAGAATATCCTCCAATGAACTTGCGATAGAAATTGGCAAGTCCAAGAAAACTTCTTAACTCCGTGACTGAAGTAGGAGTTGGCCAAGAGAAGATAACTTCAACTTTGGAAGGATCTACTTGCACACCTTTTTCACTAATTACAAATCCAAGATAGGCAATGAATGTTTGCCCAAAGGAACATTTAGGAAAATTTGCATACAATTGGTTCTTTCGAAGAGTTTGAAGAACCGTTTCCAAGTGTTCCAAATGATTCTCCCAAGTAGAAGAATATATAAGAATGTCATCCAAATAGATTATTACAAATTGATCCAAACAATATCTGAATACTTCATTCATCAGCCGCATGAATGTAGCTGGAGCATTTGTAAGGCCAAAGGGCATGACAAGCCATTCAAAGAGCCCCATTTTGGTCTTAAATGTTGTTTTACAAGTGTCTTCTGCTTGAATTCTCACCTGATGATACCCACTTTTGAGATCAATCTTGGAGAAGAATTTTGCACCTTGCAATTGGTCCAAGAGATCATCAATGTGAGGAAGTGGATAACGATTCTTGATTGTAATCTTATTGAGTGCCCTGAAATCAATGCATAATCTCCATGTGCCATCCTTCTTCAACACAAGCAAGATAGGAGAAGCACAAGGGGAAGTACTGGGTTTGATGAACCCTTTAGTCAACAATGCTTGAATTTGTTTCTTAATTTCTTCCATTTGCACTATTGATTGTTTATACATTGAAGAATTAGGAAGAGAAGATGCAGAAATAATCTCAATACTATGATTAATCTGTCTTTCAGGAGGAAGACTTATGGGTTCTTGAAAAACATCAAAAAATGATTGAAGTATTGAAGAACTCCTGTTATTAGTGTGCTTAGGTGCTTGCTTTTCTTCTTGAATTGGTCTGATGAAGATGAGTGCTAATTCCTTTGCTTGATTTACAGCTTTGTGTGCTTGTCTACAACTCAACATCAAATTATGTGGAGTTTGTTGTGTACTTATGATTATGAAAGTTTTATTGTCTTTGTGCAAAGTGTATGTGTTTTTGTACCCATCATGTATAGACCTCCTATCGTATTGATAGGGTCTTCCAAGCAACAAGCCACAACAATCCATTGGAGTTACATCACACACAACCGAGTCCACAAAAGAAGGACTGAAAGCAAAATTCATAGTGCAAGTGTGTGTGATTTCGGATGTAATCCCATTGTCCTTCCATCCCAAAGGATAAGGATGAGGATGGGGATTCATCGGTAACTTCAGTTTGTCAACAACGGACCTCGTAATTAGATTTTTCTGTGAGCCGCTATCGATTATACAATCAACCATAAAGGTGTCACTGAGATGGACCGTAGTCACAAACAAATTCTCGCGATAACCTTGTGAAGTATTCATAAGGGTCAATTTGTTTAACCCTGCCAATTCCTTATAAGGCTTACGTTCCCCTGTAGCCTCAATGGGACTTTCTTGTGAGTCCTCATTGGAAGGCTTTACAACTAGGGATTGTTTCTTCACATTTTGCAACTTAAAACACCTCTTTTGAGTATGTCTTGGCTTTTTACAATAATTACAAATCAAAGGTGATTTAGAAGAAGAATATTTTTGTGAAGAAGAAGAAGGGGAAGATGAAGAAGAGGGAGTAGGAGAAGAAGAAGATTTAGCTCCCTTGTAAGGTTGAGGAGAAGCCTTCAGATTTCCTTCTAACGTAGAAGAGCGAGTCCCACGCGATTGCTCCCTCATTTCCTCCTCAGCAAGAAGGGCTTGATTGAAAGCCATGTCAATGTTAACAATCAACTTGTATTTCATCTTCCTGTAAATGGGTTCCTGCAAGCCACTTTTGAATTTGTTAACAAGTTGTGTCGCGTTATCCTGAACAGAATTCAAAATCTGCAACTTGTTAAATTGAAAAATATAGTCATGAACACTCATATTAGAGGTTTGTCGAAGACGAAGCCACTTGATGTCAAGCTCAGTGGCATAGTTTGAAGGATAAAAATTATTCTTCAAAACTCTTTGTAATTCATCCCACGTATCAATGGGATTTTGGGTCCATTGGCGATCAGTGACAAGGACCTTGGCAATGCCAAAAAGCTTCAACTTAGCAAAGTTAACTTGCTGATCCTTTGCTATCTTGGTATACTCAAACCAACTGTCCATGTCCAAAATCCAACTATTGAGGACCTCTGGATCTCGCAAACTAGTGTAAATTGGAACCTCACATTGTTGTTGGACTTCATTAGAAGTAACCTTATCAGCCAAAACGCTGACAAGTTGGGTTACTTGAGCCAATTTGTTGGCTAATTCAGAAGCCATTTGACCTCGAGTGAGCACCAGCAAAAATTGTCACAAAAAGACAAAGTTACAAAAATGTGCAAAATACAAGGTGCCCAATTTAATTTGCAAAAATTGCAAATTTACAAATGGAAGGGCAAAATAAATATTTGCACAATGTTGCAAAAATGTGCTTGCACAATGTCTTTTTAAAAATAGTCACAAATTGACTTTAAAGTAAAGACAAAAATAATGGTATATATATATATATATATTTTATATGGAAATCAAAAAGGTGGTTTGATTTTACCAAATGCAATGTTTGTAAGGTCAATGATTTAAGCACCAAGCAAATGCTACGTCTTTCATCGAAAACCAGGTGACAAAATTAATCAAGTAATAGAACTCGTGCGAAAGACACGACAATGTCGTTGATAGAAGATAGGTGAGTGGCCTATTATAAAATGCAAGCACGAGGGCTCGTGAGCAATGTGGGATTAACCCACAGATGACCAATCAACATGACGGCCCAATCGCGTGACTGCTATGCGGACGATGATGACGTCACCGGAGACCTCAACACTGCGTCGAAAGAAACGTATTCGTCTACCCAGCCTCGAAGTCGCTGTCACACACAGCGACCATCAGATTTTGTAGGCGGTTGTAACTAATCCTATGAATTTTTGAAAAGAAAATGGTAGTTATCATTCAGCAGCTTTGGAAAATGTGGATTAACGTTCCGTGCAGCAGGTGTTCGTTCGTCCAACAGGTTTCGCGGGGTCCCAATAGAAATCCACAAGAGCCAATCGTAGTAGAGAGCGAACAGCGACAGCGGTAGCGGAAAAGATTTGATAGCAGCAGAGGCAAAGATCAGAGTGTGACAGCGACAACAGCAGCGAGCTGACAGCGGCAGCGACAGTGATAGAGTCTGACAGATCTGGAACGTCCCAAGAGTTTGCAGAATTTAAATCAGAAGACTTCTCCTGTCCACCTGGCGTCTTCCTAAGACATATCTGGGAACGTGACACAATGTCTTGGCAGAGTTCGAACAGCAGCAGCGGTTTGCAAGATGGACTCAAGAGCCCTGACAGGCTTGGATGAATCGCAGCGGATGGTGTGGATAGCGTCGAGCATCGAAACAGGGGCTAGTGTTCTCAAAATTGAGCATCCGGTGGGTCTATGCCAATCGTAGATGCAGTTGTGTCTTCTGACAGCGACAACGTCGGTAGAGTTGTGCCTACATTGTGTTTTAAATGGACAACATTCGGGGCTGCAGGAAATGCAGAAAAATCTGTGCACGAATTGTCGTCCAACGGCGACGGAAGAACAAAGACAAAGACACGCACAAAGACAACAAAATTGTTGTTGTTGTAAATGTTGTTAACAATATTTTGTCAACAACAATTTCTTGCAGCAAAATTTGTCAGCAAGTTTTCTCAACAGAAATGGAAATTGGCAGCAATTTTTCTGTAATATTGGCAGCAAAAATTTTGCAATTTCCCTGAGCTTCAACTGAAACAGGTGATGGAGTTTCACTATGGAGGTCGGAAATAACCCAAAACCTCCAAAATTAACCCGCTCTGATACCAAACTGATATGGAATAAAATGAAGCTGAATATTATTAAAAACATAGGACTTAAATAAGTCCAAAAGGAAAATTGTAATCCTGGAAATCATGAACTGCTCCAAGGATTTATGTACACAATCACGGAAAGGCTAAAGATATAAGCCCTAAAATAATGAAAAGAAAGACACCTAGACCTAGACCATTCAACGGAGGAAAGAAAACAACTCACGTTGAATGGTCTAGGTCTAGGTGTCTTTCTTTTCATTATTTTAGGGCTTATATCTTTAGCCTTTCCGTGATTGTGTACGTAAATCCTTGGAGCAGTTCATGATTTCTAGGATTACGGTTTTCCTTTTGGACTTATTTAAGTCCTATGTTTTTAATAATATTCAGCTTCATTTTATTCCATATCAAATGTTCTCATAGTCCACTACTTGCTCCCAAGTGTCTTACCCAAATTGTAATGTGATATTTTTAGGTAGGGGTTTGTCAAAATCCATTAAAACACAAATTCGAGCATAAATAATATGTTCAAAATTTTGAGTACAATCAGCAGTCATCATAAAAGTTCCTAAAGAGTTTCCAATTGAAGAAAAAATAGTAGGATTTCAAAATTCAATAGGGAGGCCAAAGAGTCTAACCCACACAGGAGCTATAGAAGGCATCTCTTCTTTGGCTTTAAATTTAGTATGCCAGGGCTTCATGAAAAGCCCTGCCATTCCAAAAAACCAAGGACCCCATTGAAAAGTTTTCTCTCTATCTTCATTATTAGCAAATAAAACAAGAAAATAACCATTTGGATAAATAGAGATTTGTAACTCACCTTTAGTTTTCCAGCTTTTTGTAGCCCAAACTTTGAAAGCAAGATAGACTCGGACGAAAACCCACGAACCGACAAATTAGTCCTCTTTTTTCCAAATCTTCAATGCCAGTCTGAATGTTACCCATATCAAGCTTAACAATAGGAGTTCCATCAACTGCTTTAAGACATCCTAACTTCGTTTTCCTAGGATCAATCTTAGGAATTCTTAGAGGTTTATGAGAAGCCCTAGTATTGATATTAGCATTGGGTTGAGGCTGTCCACCATGAAGGGCATCCCTAAAATTCATTTTTGGTACTGAGTCTTCAAAATTCTTACCCTTGACAGGGGTTTTCACAGTAGAATTATTTTGTGGGTGCACCTTAACACCAGATTCACTTGAGATATGAGCCATTTTTTGATCAACTGCTTGAAACTTATTTCGTGGTCTCTTTAATCCTTGCCCTAGACGTCGTGGAAAGGTATGGTTTTCACTTTTCTTTTGTGCAAGCAAATTGGAAGCCGTTGTCACTCAAGTTCACAGTATGATCTGTTGAAAGACAAATTTCTAACCCATCTTGTATCCCCTGCAATATTTCTTGCTAAAATATTGAGCATAAACCACAAAAATATTGGCCGCTAGGGCCCGAAGGCCCTAAAAACCAACCTCTGGAGCTGCTTGCACTCAACCCAGATGAAACCCTCGCATAGCCGCTTGCCAAATATATCGTTCACACATAGGGATGTGCTAGGATTTGTGTTGCTCCAAATGATATGAAAATTGGTGGAGATGTTCTAGGGTTTTTCAGACATCTACCCTCAAAATTTTAGCTCAATCCGAGTTCGGATGAGTGAGATATGGCCGAAACAAGTTCGGAAGTTTGGGCAGTCCTGCGAAAAACGTCTCTACCATTCAGCTCCGAAATTTCATGATCCATGGAATATTAACTTTGAAAAGTTATAAATTTTGATCAAAGTGGTTTTGGAATATATGGTGGTTAAGCTTCTCTTGAGGTCACAATCTACTTTTGTATTGTAATATACATATAAACCCTTTATGACCTTGTAAACATTAAAAAATATGTTTTCGTAATATTTTATTTTTTTAAACCTAAAGGTTGGTTACTTAACCTTAACCTAATGGTAACTTGTATTTTGTTATAAATATCCCATCATACCAACCATTTGATTATCAGTCGGAGTGTCAATTTTTCATTGATAATGAGATTATTTGGTGTCTATGGACATCCCCATATACTATGTACATTTCTTTGTATATATTTTTTCAACAATACTATGTAATATGTTGATTCCATTTGTTTTTGGAAGCTGCTATAAAATCCAACATAGTGTCAAAGTGCATGTGAATCTCTATTACTCAAATGATTATTTTCATCAAATCAAATTCTATGACATCTCCAAAGGGAAATTGTGATTAGATTAGCTAAGATTATGTTTGTAAATTGATGATAGAACTAGAAGAATTCTTTTTTTATAAAACCTTAAGTGGACTTGGATTACAAGGATGTCACTAGATTTAGCATATTCGCTACAAGAAAAATCAATGATATGATCTTTATTACTTGCATTGGCAATCAATACTTTGTTAAGTTTTTCTATTTTTAACGATATGGATGGCATAGTTTCATAATTGAGTTTTTTTTTAAACTAATTTTCCTTTTATGATAATTTTCAAAAATTTATTTTTCCTCTCTTTTGTCATTTTGTGTCCAATAGCAACATAGATAAAAGAATAGATGATTTGATTACTATAAAAGAAGAAAATAAGAGGATAAAAATATTTTGATATACCCTTATGCCATATAATTGAATAGCAAGCTTCCATGCATGGAAAAGGCCTATGAACTACCTAAAAAATTTGCTACATATAATTGAATAGCAAGCTTCCATGCATGTAAAAGGTCTATGAGCTACCTAAAAAATTTGCTAAAATGGCCCAACAATATTTTTTCTTAATAGATGTGAGAGGATGTCTTGATTGGTTACATTCAATAAAAATGTTATGTAGGAAAAAACATGGTAGATATGAATGAACCGTCAATATTTTTTATATTCTTTGTGAAATTGCAAGGGAGGTCCCAATTTAACACCTTTTCCTAATTTTTCTCTAGGTATTATTTTTCGCATGTTGAAAATTTATTTTCTTTCCCTCTAAAATTAAAAAATTTGAGTTTTAAACCAACGAGTATTTTGGGAAATACTCTTTGGAGGATGAGGTAACAAAAATTTGGCATGCATACATGCACACGTTAGCATGACATGTGCTAGCATCATGCATTTAAGAATTGTGGAAGGTATTTAGAAAATGGAAAGAAGTTAAAATGAACACACAATATATACTACCTTGAAGGTAACTATTTTTTAGTAGCCAATGGAGGCTTGTTTAAGGAACTTGGCCTTAGATTAGAACAAAGATTTAAACCTCCTCCCCTACCAAACCCTTTTATAATAAAGGATGACATCAACATACATAAAGATGATGTAGCATTATGCGATGACATGGCATCCGATGATGTCACCATTTATATGCACATACCTACTGATGTACTAGGTCGTACCAATGACATGGAAAGAGATGTGGTAGGTGATGATATGGTTCATATAATTGATATGGCAGGTGATATAGAGGTAAATGTGTTAGTAGACATGGTAGCAAAACTACTAGTTGGCACATATAAAAAAGGGGTTTGACCAATCACATTTTGTCATCTCATTGAACCCAATGACCATATAATCACACAGTTAGCAGTAGACTCGGTGAAGCATAGATTATGGAGTGAATTAGATAGTGATAAGTGGGGAAGTCTATTTCATGGATTGTATAGAATATTAGAATATAATATGTTAGAGAATATTAAATTATTTGATAGATTAGGATGATTTATATTATGTTAGTGTCTATGTGTAGGATATGCACATGTGTCATGTAAGTAGGTATGCTAGTAATTTGAAAACTAAGAGTCTTGTATACAAGTGGCAATATAAGAAGCCAAAGATCATATGGAAAGCAATAGTCAAGAATTTGGAAAGTCATCTTGTATAGCTATATTATGGAGATAAAGCTCCATGAAATGTATCTGAAAAAAGAGCAAATCTCAAGCTTGTATATTTGACACATATTTATTCTTCATGTATGTACATGAATGATTTTGGCCATTTTACATTCATATTTGATATTTTAAGTGAATGTTATTTTATTAGTATATTGACTTGGATATATATTTGATTGCTCATATATATAATTCTACTCTTGATTATTGATATTTTGACCTATAATATTGTGGCTTCTTTATATTGGAACCTATGATAATTTGATATAGTATGGCTTAAAATCCAATACTGGTATCAGAGTTACCACTTAACTCTATCCATTTTTTAAATATTTTTATTAGCCACCATTATATTGGATTTCGTCCACTTTGAAAGAAATTAATGTGGCACGTTGACCAACACCTGACATATTGCAATATTAATAGAAGTGATAAATTCATCGTCCATGACAAATAATGTTCATACATTACATTTCCACATTTGGTGCATGATTAATTTTTTGGAGGGAAAACAAATTTGATTTGCTTTGAACATATTAGGAGTTATAAGGTTTTCCACTTTAAAGTTTATTGAAATTTATTTATGCACCTTGATTAATTTTTCAAAAGTTACTTTTTGAAAATTTGAATTTATATTTTAGTTATGGAGTGATAAGGATTACTACTAAGATTTAATTTTTTATAAGGTTTGAAAATACAATAGTTCTTTTAAAGCTTTTAAGACTTGAAAATTAAAAAATATTAAATTTTGAAATTTTGCAAATTTAATAGGGAGCTAAAAGGATTTCTACTTCAAAGGTTTATAAAATTTGTAAATTTTTTATTTAAATTATTATTAACCTTGGGAGATAAAAGGATTCCAACTTCAAAAGAACTTATCATGGATTATTGGTATATTGATTCTGAAGCAAGTAGGCATATGACAAGAAATAAATAATGGTTTAGTACTTTCTATGATAAATATGAAAAACTAGTTGTCATAGTAGATAGTGTGACTTATGAGGTCAAAGGAGTAGGAGATGATTTAATTGATCTGTAAAATGAAAAAATAATAATTATTAATGTATTATATGTACCAGGATTAACTGCTAATCTTCTCTCAGTATCTCAACGAATGGATCAAAATCTAGCATCTAAATTCAAAATTATTAGAAACAAGAAAAAATGTCTTATTACCAAAAAAGGAAGAGTTATAGCTTCTAGTTCTTATAAAAATAGTCCATTTACTCTAAGATACAATGTCAAATATGTCTCTATCAGCAATAATTTCATAAACAAAAAAACTTTGGTATAAAAGGCTAGGACATATAAGTGCATCTTCATTAAATAAGATGAGTAAGCATCAAATAATTAAAGTTTTTACCTAAAATTTCATGGGCATCTACAATATGTCTAGAGTGTCTAACAGATAAATAGCATAGATTACCTTTTGAACTTAGTCTACATAGAGCTCAAGAACCATTGGAACTAATATATACAAATTTATGTGGTTCGATGAACATTACTAGTCTTAGAGGACATAGATACTTTCAACTATTTGTTGATGATTACTCTAGAAAAATGTGGGTGTATTTTATGAAATTCAAATCTGAAACATTTAGTTGCTTTAAACAATTCAAACTACTAGTGGAAAAAGAAACAGGAAAAACAACCAAGAATCTTCATTCAAATAGAGGAGGTGAATTTTTATGAAGGGAATTTAACTCATTTTTAGAAATCAAAGGCATAAAATGACAACCTACCATAGCATATTCACCGCAACAAAATGGTATTACAAAAAGAATAAATAAATATATTATGAAAATGGTTTGTTTTATGCTAAAAGAAGCTCATTTTGATCATCTATATTGGGAAAAAGTAGTAAAAATAGTTGTATACTTACAAAATAGATCACCTACAAGGATACTAAAAAATGTTATTCCTGAAGAAATATGGTCAGGATAAAAACCAACAATAGAATATTTAAGAATATTCGGATGTAAGGCATACATGCATATCCCAAAGCAAAGAATAACTAAACTAGATGACAAAACTATTTGTGGAATATTTCTTGGTTATAATGATGATTCCACAAGTTACATAATAATTGATCTAACAACAACAAAAATTATATAAGCAAATATGTAGTATTTTATGAAGGAAATAAAAATGTTATTAAAGAATAGAAGATTGATATAGGGACAATTCTAAGTTTTGCAAAATAAGAAAACTCATCAAGTGATGAATCAGAATCAAATATATGATGAACAAATTGAGAATTTAAAAACTACTACAATACTTTAGAGGAAATAACCAATATGGCTTAGATATACACTTAAGGACTCAAAATTAGAGCAAATTCCAAATATCACTACTACAAGACCATAAACTCATAGCCTAATGAGGATAAATAGGGGATTGATAAGTTCTATAGTAGAACCTACAACTACTCTAAGTGTTTTAAGTCATCTAGAATGGAAGGTAGCCATGGAATTAGAATATACAACGTTAATAAAAATAAAATATGGAATCTAGTTGATTTACCTCAAGGAAAGATAAAAGTAGGATGTAAGTGGATCTACAAGATCAAATACAAAGCATATGGTTCACTTGCCAAATACAAATTTCAATTAGTTGCAAAAGATATACTCAAATAGAAGGAATTGATTATGAAGAAACATTTGCACCAACAACAAGAATGACTACTATTCAAACAATTTGTGTTTTAGCATCACATATTGGATGGAAACTTCATAAAATGGATGTAAAAAGTGTTTTTCTTAATTGTGATCTTGAAAAAGAAGTATACATGTCACAACCACAATAATTGTGATCAAAGGACAGGAATAAAGTGTTTGCAAGCTGAACAAATAATTTTATGGTCTAAAGCAGGAACCAAGTGCACGTTATATAAATATTAGTAATCATTTATTACAGTATAATTTTAAAAGAAGTTTATCAAATCCAAATATATATAAAAAAGGTTGGACTAGACAAAATAATACTTGTAGTATATGTTTATGATATAGTAATCACATGAAGCTCTAAAATTCTTATAGATGAAGTTAAAAGAGATCTAGAAAATTATTTTGAAATGAAAAATTTAGGGCTTCTTCATCATTATCTTGGTTTAGAGATTTATCAAAATGAAAACAATATCACAATAACACAAACCAAGTATGCAAAATCATTCTTGAAAAATACAAAATAAAAAATTGTAAACCCAAAGATACTCCTATGGAGCAATGATTACAATTATCTAGATATGATGCAACATCTCTAGTCTTAGCCACTATCTACCGTCAATTAATTGAAAGTATTATATATTTAACAAATACTATACTAGATATAGTTTTTGTTGTAAATTATATTTCAAAATTTATGCAATAACCTAGAGAAAATCATTGGAAAACCATAAAAAGAATACTACAATATACTAGCAAGACTAAAGAATATGGGATAACAAATACTATACTAGATATAGTTTTTGTTGTAAATTATATTTCAAAATTTATGCAATAACCTAGAGAAAGTCATTGGAAAACCATAAAAAGAATACTACAATATATTAGCAAGACTAAAGAATATGGGATAATATAGAAAAATGATGATTACAAATTTTGTCTATAGGGATATTCGGATTTTGATTAGCTAGATCTATAGATCACAAAAAATCTACATCAGTTTATGTTTTCTATCTTGGTTCTCGACCTATTTCTTGGTACAGTAAAAAACATGTAGTAGCACTTCCATCTATAGAAGCAGAATATCATATTGCAAGAGATACATTTTGTTAAGCACTTTGGTTACAGTACATATTGTTAGATATGGGAGTCAGAAAAACTCTTACAATAATAAATTGTGATAATCAAATTAAACGTCAAAAATAAAAAATCCAATGATTCATGAAAGAACAAAACACATTGAACGTCAATGTCACTTTATTAGGGATCATGTATAGAATCATTATATTCAGTTTAAACATTTTTCTATTGAGGTTCATACTGCCGATATTTTTACAAAAGAACTTGCTCAAAACAAAATTTAGATATTCCAAAATCATGTATGTACATCAAGAATAGTGTATATCAAATAATATAATATAGAGGAGTGTTAGAGAATATTACATTATTTTATAGATTAGGATGATTTATATTATGTTAGTGTCTATGTGTAGGATATGCACATGTGTCATGTAAGTAGGTATGCTAGTAATTAGAAGACTAAGAGTCTTGTATACAAGTGGCAAGATAAGAAGCCAAAGGTCATATGGAAAGTAAAAGTCAATATTTGGAGTCATCTTGTATAACTAATTATGGATACAAAGCTCCATGAAATGTATCTAAAAAAAGAGTAAATCACAAGCTTGTATATTTGACATGTATATATTTTTCATGGATGTAGATGAATGGTTTTAGTCATTTTACATTCATATTTGATATTTTAAGTGAATATTATTTCATTATTATATTGGCCTGGATATATATTTGATTGCTCATATATATAATTCTACTCTTTATTATTGATATTTTGACCTATAATATTGTGGCTTCTTTATATTGGGACCTGTGATATTTTGAGATAGTAAGGCTTAAAATCCAACACGACAAGTGACATAATTTTGTTCATCAATACCCTGCCTTGTAGTCTATCCAACCAGTGCATAGGTGGTTGTCTCTTGATCATGAAAAGTGGTATCATGCAATTCATAGGTATGCTAGCAAATTAGTGGCCACTCATGTAGCAACACATGGAAACCTCCCACTTTTTGTAAGTACGAGTTTTTTTATTTTTTCAAAAGTTTTGGAGGCATTTTATGTGATTTTGGGGCTAAAATTTCTAAGGCTATAAATTTTGCACATGGAATTATTTTGAGTCATTTTTCAAATCACATGGTTTGTTGAGATCAATAGATGAAGAAGAACAATTACTACTTAGAAGTCAAAGAAGGAAGTAGCCATTTAGAAGAGGCATAAGACCTCCATAGTGTTTACAACAATGAAACAATTTTCAAAGATACCAAAGTCACATAAATGATTCTCAAAGGAAAACTTTCCACACATAAAGAACGAGTGAACATTGTGGTATAAATAGACACACTATGAGAGAATGTTGGCATATTCTATTCAAAAATAAATCCCCTTCACAAGTGATGAACAAGCGTCAAGAAAGGTCATCTTAAAATTAAAATCAGAGATAACAAAATAATGTAGCCAAAGAGAATCAAGAAGAAGAAGAAGAAAAGGTTCATGAAGAACAAGAAGAACATGTGTTTGTCACACAAGCATACCTAAGACAACACAATAATTTTTGGTATGACTTCAAATATATGAAATATCAAGAAAATTAGATTCGTTCAAAATATTTCCATTTGTTGATCACCTCAAGCCAAGGAAGTAATAAGAGACAACACTACTTAGTTACAAAAGAAACTTTTACAAGCACAAATCATGGGATTGTAGAGGGGAAAAACTGCCCTACTACGTATAATTCCCAAAAGTTGAATCTGCAAGAGAGAAATCTTTTGGGTGAACCACGGTGGTATGTTGTTCTCTACACTCGATGCTAGGGGGAAGGGTTCACTAGGAATGGTTTAAGGACTCACTCTAAGTCCTCAGGAATTTTGGAAATTTTTGATGTGTTCAGTTAAAAGCAATCACTTGAATTTGGCCTTTCTAGATCTATGCTATGAAAGATAAAGGACAATTTAGAAATACAGAATATATAAATACAAGAGCTAACCCTAGAATGATTCTTTATTTGAATGCTTTCTAACCTAGGGTTTTAAATAAACAATATTTAAGCAAGGGCTCAAGAAAGAATGCACAAAAAGAAGTAACCCTAGATGCACACTATATGCTGTTATATTTTAAATACCTAGAAATTAATATAAAATCAGATCTAGGATTTTAAACCAAAAATATAAGCACTCAGCAAACAACCTATAGTTTAATGGGAACACTTATCTTAATTGGTGGTTGATCCAAGCTTTCATCCTCTTATCCAATGATATCAACAATTCTTGTTCTTGCAAGATAACTTAAGAAACACTTGAAAATATGATTAACGTTAGGAGGCCTACTTAGGGTGTTGTACAATAATGTTTGGAGGCACAACAGTCAAGCTCACTAGGTCCTTTTAGATGACCTTTAAGAATAGAAGCAAAAATTGACCTTTTCATATTAATTATAAAACATTAGTGCAACAGAATACAAACAGAATGTAGAGCATGCAACTATGATATAAATGCATTCTAAGATGCTATCATGCAGTTAAAAATATCAAATTACCCCCAAATTGATTCTAGATGAAATCGCGCTCATCAGAGAGCTGGTATGATAACGTAGAAGATAAATTCACTCCTCGTCTCGACTGGACATGATTTTACCTATGCAAAAAAGAAACTTTAAGTTTGAGCCTACAATATCGCGCTTTGTTAATACCTGGCATGACTTCACCTGAGACACGAAGAAAATAAAAGCAGAATGCGAAATGCAATGTAGACATCTAAACTAAATGAAAACACCTGGTGAATGGTGTAGAAGTAGGTAGAAGGGTCGAGACAACTGAGTAGATGATCTCTCCATCAGGCTACGACACAGATCCATAAGAGTGGACATCAAATCATATCAACACAGCAAAAGATAAAATTTGCACTTAAGCGTTAGCTTGCTTGTAGAATAAAAGGAAGCAGATAGAAAAAAATTGCGAGTGTGTTAGAATAATCACATGTAAAAATCATCAAATCATGTCTCTTAAAATGAGAGATCAAACCCTCATTTTATAGTGAGTTTGAAGGTGAAAAGAGTGGGAAAAACCCAGGAAGGCCGATGCCAAAACACGCCAACTGGAAGAATTAGGGTTTCTATGGGAGAAACCCTAAAAAGGTGAAATCATGCCTTATCTCGATCGACTGTGATTTCACCTATGCGAAGTCGCGCCCCATCTTAACCGAGCGTAATTTTGCATAGAGGAGGAAAAAATGAAAAACAAAGGGAAAGGGGCCTATCCCATGCCTTGGGCAAGTGTTGGAGGCCTCTTAGAGGGTTCAAGGAAGATTGCCCACTAAAGTGGATCAATTTTTCATGTCTACGGGGATACCTCTAAGACCAAGAAGTTCATTATATTTTAGAACCAAAATAGTACTTTCAAAGTCAAATCCTTTTCTATTTATTTTTCTAAGTATAAAGAAAAATATTTGTAGGACGAATGGTCTATTGTGAAGAAAGCTTTGAAGAAGCATGAAATAGCTTGCAAACTAAATCTTATTATAAAATATTGTTTATTTTTGTAACTTGAACAAGAGATCCAAACATTATTATCAAAGCATAGGATCTCATAAGACTATAAAGTGTACCATCACTATGACCAATCAAGATACTAAATGATAAGATGCATTGTGATATCATCAAGATTGCAATATCATACAAGATAAAGGAAAATTTATTAGACAATGACATCAAATATTGGGAAGTAATGGTTCAACTCTAACAACCATAGAGCAATTGACAGGTTGCTACATTCTACTTTAAGTAAAAACTATGCCAACTCTAAGATAATTTGAAGGACTGAAACAAGTATGTAAAATTGCTAAAGATTGCATTTAAAATATACATCTCATTTATCATATCATAGAACTTATGACAAAAGGATAACTTGCAAGGAATCTAAAATTTGATCATAATAAAAAGCAGTGAAAGGTAAAGAATCAAAAGAAGTCATACATGACTTTCATTCCATCATATATAAGCCATACGTCAATAGCTAGTCAATTCAATTAGCAACACTAAATGCATGGTAATACATGCTTCACTTAAAGATATTAAAGAAACACAATTTAGCATTGAATAAGTATTTTGTAATAAATGTATTTAGAGTGCATGATCGATGGAACCCGACACTCCTAAGTATCAAAAGTAGTAAGTCCACATTAAGGGAGGAATTTCTCTCTCAAATTCCAACATCACCCTAGACATTATTCTTTAGTCATAAGCTAAAAATAGAGCTTTGACTATGATGTAATAAGGGGGGTATGTTAGGAATTATTACATCATAGACCATGTGAGAAGTCAAGTGGTATAACCACCCCTCACAAGGCTTATGCATGTAGTATAGGACAAGGTAGTTGCAAGTTTGTTTGAAGGTTTGTTATGCCTAAAATAGGCATCCTATGTACTTAAATACCCTTCATTTCCATAATACAATCATCGAAGCATTGAGTTCTAACAATGACAAGATAAACAACATGAATATGCCTCAATCGTCATGCATTCCACAATCCAAGAGCCACTAATGGAAAGTAAAAGACTTATCAATTTCTCACCAATTTTATGAGATACAAAAAACAATGTGGATTTCACAAAGGATGGCTCTAAATTCCCATGGCCAAAAAATATGCATAATGGAATCCATGGCTTCTATTTAGAAGAGAGTTTACCCTTGAGTTATTTGGCATGAGAAATTATTACTCTTAATAAAAAGTAAAAATTTAAAAACATCTCTAATAAAATGATCCACTTCCAAATGTTACATACCTCTAAATATGTGGGTAAAAATGAAATCTAAGCTTGATCACGTGTAACTTATTAAAATAAATTGGTTATAACAAGAACATTAATTGTATTGTGTAATTTTTTTTTGTTTTGTTGAAGTAATGCAAAGTACAACGAGTGGCACAATTGAGGGCCATACTCCCTATAAGCATAGCAACAAGGGCCTCCTTCCCCATAATTTGAAATAAAGTCACTAAGATGGTCTGCCAACAACATACTATTGAAATATCCCAATTATGTAATAGCTGACTTAATTACATTTACTCTCCCATGTGCTAAACACAATGTTAATAAATAACCTAATTATAAAGACTTTAAAACTGTAAATAAAAGTTTAAAATTTAAATTTTAAAAAGAATAAAATTACACATTAATTCATTTAAATATAATTAAATTAATTTTGGGGTGTGATTTTTTCTCCACCTTTATAATTAAAATAATCTTAAAAAACAAAAAAAAACACCATAATTTAAATAAAATAAACTATATCTTAGAAACATAAAAAAAATACTCTACCATTTATCCTTCTTTCATAAAATAAACTAACGCTTACACGTTTAGAATATTTGAATCTTCAACAGGACATGGGCATTCCTTTGCCCCTACAAACATTGTACTTGGAATGACGTGCTAAAAATGTCGGCACTTAGTTACCTTTTTTTTATGACCAACGATTTTGTCCTCTGTTTCTAGCTTTCCTGTGGATGAGTTAGATAGAGTAAGTAATCTTGTAAGAAAAGTTTTTGGTTCGAAATTTTATTTTACTAAAAATACATCGGATACAATAAAACTTCACAGTTTTTCGACTAAATTCAAAATATAATAATAAAAAATTAAAGTTAGGTTGATGTCAAAGTTTTCGACTAAATTCAAAATATAATAATAAAAAATTAAAGTTAGGTTGATGTCAAAGTTTTCGACTAAATTCAAAATATAATAATAAAAAATTAAAGTTAGGTTTGATGTCCTTCTTCACCGACTTGACCTATATCATTTCTCCCAGGTTCATAGTTCCACGTCATCAGCTCATTGTTTGGTATTTCCAATAGGCGGCACTTGATTCTTCAAAGCCTCTGGAATTATGAAATTACTCGTATCATACCCACAGCTTTAAAATATTAACAGGTAGCTGCTGTTGGATGGAATCGAATCTTAGGAATCCTAGGACTCATCTTTTCCTAGGACTCATCCTTTCCTCCAGTTGCCTCAACTTGAGCTTCTATAAATTACAGATAAAATAGAGTTAGGAGTGGCTGTAAGAGAACAAGAAATGGAGATCTTCCAAGAAATGGAGATGGATATGGATATGAATACTGAGATATGGAGCTGGCTACCAGAAGATCTACTGATCCTTATTTTAGCTAAGTTGCCCACTCTGGTAATCGCTAGGTTTAGGGCTGTTTGTAAACAATGGAAGTCTCTTCTCTCGCCATCACAAGGCTTCCAAAAGATTACATGGAATGTTGGCCCTTGTTGTACCCCTGCTTTTCTCATCGGCCGCCTCCATCCCTCCACCTGGATCGACTCTTTCAATAACAACTTATATCTCCTTCCGTCTCTGCCCTCGTCTTCGCACATGTACAGACTCTCATTAGACTTTTTGACGCCGGACTTCATCAATGTTGTGACGGCTTGCAGGAGTCTGCTCTGTTGCTCCAAGGAGGGAGCACCCACTTTGTTTTACATCTGCAATCCCGTTATAGGCACTTGGAAAAAGCTGCCCCCAACTACCCGACTCAGGCTATGGGATTTCATTGGGATGGCCTTTGAGCCCTCCACCAGGTGCTGCATATTAGTCATAGGAAAAAGCAGGGAAAACAATATGGTGGTGGAGATTTATGAGTCGGAGAGCAATGCCTGGACCAAGTTTGAAATGGACACACCCATTTGCCCAGAGGGAGAAGGGGTTTACTCTAGGGGGAGGTTTTATTGGGTTAATTCTACTTACCGTGGGTTGAAGAGTTGCAGGTCTGATGTTGCAGTGTTGGATGTGAGAGAGAGACGTTGGGGTGTTGTAGAGAGGCCAGACGGACCTTATGATGATAATTTATGTTATTGGCAGTTAACTGGATATGATGGGAAGGTGGTCTTGGTGAACGGTAAGGATCTCTGCTTATGGAAATTGGATGAAGATGATGGGGAGGAGAAAAAGAGGTGGAGATGGTCTGAATTGCAGGGATGGCCAAGGAGGAGCATCTGTGGTGGGATTGTGGATGACTTTGGCAGGGAGAGAAGTGGACAGGTAGTGGTTAACAGTAGTGGGTGGGTGTTGGTGCATTTGCCGAGGGATAAGATGGTTGTGTTTGATGCAGAGGGGAGGATGATGCAGAGCATTGAAGGCAGACAGATGATCATGTTTTCACAGGCGTATCCTACGTCTGTACGTGCTTTGGAAATCAACAATGTTTGGTGGCCTCCTCAATCTGAGCTTCGTCTTCCTCCCTGTTTCTAACCTGGGAATTTTCTGCTTTGGTTTGAGAAACTACGATTCCTACTACACCGTCAAAATTATTAGGCTTCGTCTTCCTCCCTGTTTTTAACCTGGAAATGTTTTAGTTAGATGAATGTTGTAGGGCAGCCTTGGTTTGAGAAAGTACGATTCCCACTACACCGTCAAAACTACCTGGAATAATCAACTGGATTTTGATACCCAATATGCGTTTGATAGGGTGAAGATTCAAACAAAAAAACCTCCCTTAAAAGATTACCCTACCTTCTCCCTACCCTCTCCAACTCACCTACAGTACTAAGTGGGTAGTTAAATAGCTGTTGTTCTGCGATGTATGTGGAGTTTCCGTGTGATAGTTTTTTTTTTATTCCAATGTGTGAAACAGGGAAAGATGAAGTTCAAATTCAATTGTAGATAATTGGCTTCTTGTTCTTACCCTTCTCTTGTCATAAATTGTATTACTTCTTTTGGATTATTGGATCATAGCATTCTCCCTGAAATAATTGTATCAGCCTGATTTATAGAGATTGCTAAAAGCACTGTTAACCCTTGGGAATTCTGTCTTCAGAATCTCCTTACTGAATTGAGGAATTTATAGACTTGTGGAAGTGAATTTAAAATTTGAAATACAATAAATAAATAAATAAAAGATAAGATTAATAAGATTAATAAGTTCTTGCATAAATAAGATTAATAAGTTCTTGCATTTATGATCAAGGAGCCCAGTGGGATTACTATTGAAATATATATATTTTTATTATTTATGTGAGGAAATTAAGTTTGACTGGTTGCGACTCAGAGCCAAAGATATTCCCTTTAGTACGTTTTAAAGAGAGCTTTTAAAGAGCAGTACTGAAAATCGATCCATTTTTGTTATTTATGGATATTTGATCATTGTCAAGTTGAAGTATGAGTAAAAAGTATATTTTTTAATTGGTTACAAGGAATTTAGGTATATTGTTTAAATTGGTAATTTAGTTACATGTAAATATGTTGACTGAAACATCACTATATGTTATCAAATCGGTTAATTGGTTAACGTATGAAATTGTGTCACATGCTGACCCGAATTGGTAATTTAGTTACATGTAAATATGTTACTGAAACATCACTATATGTTAATATGTTGATCAAATCGGTTAATTGGTCAATGTATGAAATTGTGTCACATGCGGGCCCGAAATATGATTACAGATGAATATATTGATCAAATTAGCTATTTGGGTAAATGTGAAATAGTGTTATATGTGAACATATTCACCTAATTGGCCTCTCAGTCATATGTGGACACTATTTAAATTATTCTTCCTCTTTTAAAAGGTAATGGATTGCATTACATTTAATTGTGGGGTCAAATTAGGAAACTTTTGTTGAACTAGGTTCATGGTAAACTACTTCCTCTTATCTAATAATTGTTTTAGAGAAATTTGATATTATTAAGTCTACTTCACTTTTGTGTTAGTGATTTGATTTATAGAAAATAGTGTGACAAAGTTATGAGTCATGATTGAATTCAATGTGTTATAAATATTTTACCATGTTAGAAGTATTCAAAAGTAGAAGAAAAATAGGGTTAAAACATCTCAAATCATATTTTTGACCTCTTGGGTTTTGGTCTTAGGTTCCATGTTGCTTGATTTTTTTTATAGAGGCAACATGCTTCAAGGTACTTAAATGTGGAACCTAATGTCAAGTCTTGCTTCTTCCACCAAGAATGCATGTGGATGGGTATCCAACAATGAAACATATTGGAAGGTACTATGCTTAGCAAGGGTGTTGGCAAATAGAATGAGAGGTACAAAAATGCAAACTTGACTTATAGTGAGTATAAGTGTACATTCATGAGGGAAATTACTATGATACCATAATATGAATTTTGTTGGGAAATTCAGATGAGGTAACTTAAAATTATGAAATTTTATATAATACATGGGAAAACACAACAAAACAAAAATAGAATTGAAATATAATAGATTTTGCAAATAAAAATGGATTTTTTATTCAAGAGAATGTTACAGTGTACCCCTATGGAAGAGATAAAGAGTTTTATCCTAAGGCATAAGCCAAATTTTTGAAAAGGCAAATGAGAGAATGCAGGTCGGATCTCTATGTAGAGATGTGGTGAAGCAAGTCATATTCTTGAGAAAGAATGTGATGGCATTGATTAGATCCATTTGTAGGAATGTAGTGGTTGGAATATTGCACTCTATACTTGATGCTTTGCACTCCCTAATTACCTTCATGATCCCCTATTTCTAGGTGTTGCCAGGTGTGAAACTATGTCACATGTGAACATGTTGACTGAATTGGCTATCTAGTCACATGTGAAATAGTGTTGGATGTGAACACATTGACTAAAACACAGCCATGTGTGAAATTGTTTCACACGTGAACACATTGATTGAATTGGCTATTCAATCACATATGAAATAGTGTCACATATGAACACATCGACCAAATTGGCTATTCGTTCACTTGTGAAATAGTGTCACACATGTGAACATGTTGACCAAATTGGCTATTTGGTCACATATAAACACATTGACCAAGACATTGTCATATGTGAACATGACCAAATAGGTTATTTGGTCAAATATGAAATGGTGTTACATGTGAACACTTTGATCGAATTGGTTATTTGGTCATATGTGAAATAATATCACATGTGAATACTATTCAAATCATTCCTCCCCCTTAAGAGACAATGGAACATATTGCATACAACTGGGAAACTAGATGAGAAGACTTCTACTAAACTTGGTTCATGGTGAATCACTTTCTTTTATTTGATATTTGTGCTACCTTATCCACTTAAAATAGGGGAATTTAATACTATCAAATCTACTTCACTTTTATGTCAATAATTTGATCTATATAAAATGGCATGACAGATTCAAGATTGAGCTTAGTACACTACAAATATTTGACCACATTAAAAGTATCCAAGAGTGGAGGAAAATAAGACTATAGCAACTCCATATTAAAAACAAGGTGTGGCCCAGGACGAGAAATAAGTTGTATTGATAAACCTTTTGTATAAAGTGTTAGTGTAAGATGAGGTTGAGACCTATGAACAATAGGCATAATAAATATTATGTCTATTCTTCCAGTTAATTCAAGATGAACATCTAAATATGTAGGGTGATGTGGATCGAGGCTAGATCAAAGTGAATATTAGATCAAGGTTTTGACCCAACAAAGAAACACTTTATTCTTTTAGCATGTCCCTAATAAACTTTAGTAGGTTCAAGGTAGGTGAACCACAAAATCTATGGTTAGCATAGGGTTTGTAGTTATAGGTAAGGCTCCCAGTTGAAGCAAAAAATATCAAAACTATTTATACAAAGCGGTTCTTCATTCCTCCAAAATATCTCAAATCATATCCTTGACATCCTATATTTGGTCTTGAGTTGAGATGATGACTCTACCATTGCTTAATTTTTTTTCTATAAGTAGCATGCTTTAGGGTACTCAATTATAAAACTTGGTATAATGTCTTGCTTCTTACACCAAGTGTGCTTGTGGGTGGGCATCCAATGATGAAGTGCACTAGAAGGTCCTATGTTAGACAAGGGAGTTTACAAATAGGACAAGAGAGACAAAATTACAAACTTGACTCATAACGAGTGTAAGAGTACATTTGGGAGTAAAATTACTCTAAAACCACTGATCTAAATTCTATTAGAAAACTTAGACGAGACAATTTGTTGTAGGTACTAAATTTATTAATTATTTCAAAGCTTGTGGAGGCATTTTGTGTGATTTTGGAACTAAAATTCTTGAGGCCATAACTTTTCCACATGGAATCATTTTGAAACTTATTTTAAAATCATGTATTTTGTTGAGATCTCTACATTGGTGATGATATTTATAGTTATCAATACATGCAAAATTTGATACTTTGAAAATATAGTTATGGATCATGTGACCTTGTTGAATGGTCCAAACTATGCTACCTAGAAAATTAAGATTAAATATTTGCTCTATAGTAAGAGGTTACTCAAATTTGTGAATGAGGGTCTTGAGCTATTGATTTTAAAGAAAGAAAGTATGTTTATAGGGATAAGAAGGATGAGATTTTTGGTGTTATGTCTCTTCATGTTAACAAGATATTTGAAACCCATGTTAGTGACACCATGAAGCCAAGAATTTGCTTGATAATATTTTGGGATTGTGTGATTGCATTGATTCTACACAAATTGGTAGGTCAGGGGCTAAGCTTGCTACTTTGAATATGGACTTTTTTAATATTATTGATGATTACATTAGTCATTTCAAGCAATTATAAGAAGATATCCAAGCTATAAGAGGAATATGAAAGGTGACAAGAGAATCTTAGGAAGTTATGGATAAGGAGAACATAATATTAAACTACTCAATATAGTCTTCAACAATATTCTAAAGACATATGAGATAGTTGTTTTGTGTTTGAGATGCTTTCAATGTACTTACCTTCACTTGAACCACTTATTTTTTAGGTATTCAAGTGCTTTCTACAACATTAGGATAGAAGAAAAAGGTGTAAGGTTATCTTTATCATCAATCAAACTCATCCAATGAAGTGATTGTGGAATCTTAAGATGACAAGAAGCCAAAGTAGAAAGAAAATAATCCCAAGATCCCCTTCAATAATTTATGTGAGTATTGCAAGAAGGAAGGAGATAAATCATAATTTTTTCCCATATTTGCATCAATAAGCTTAAATAAGCAACATAAGTAAGGGGAAGGGGGTGTTGATGTTGTTATCTTCTATGCATAGGGTGAATATAGTTTTAATGGAGATACCTCACACACATATAACTATTCATCTAGAAAATTGGATATCCAATTCTTCTTATTAGTGGATTGTAAATTCAGGAAATTAGGTGCATTACAAAACATAAGTTACACAAATATTCTATAAGGATACAATAAGTTGTACTTAGGGGAGTGTGTTGTCATTAGAGATGAATCTTCTTTTTAGGTTGCAAGATGTGGAGAGATCAACATTGGATCTTCTTTTGATGAGGTACTTCATGTTCCTAAATTTTACCCTAATATTTTATTCATTTATCACAAAACTCATACAAATAAGAAAGTAGAACTTTGGTCTAATCATTGGATAATAAAGGATATATACCATAGAAAAAGTGTTGGACTTCTACACATCTCTCCTCTGAGTGGTGTATGTGAGTGATGTATTCTTGGGAAGCATTATAGGGATATTATTTTCCAAAAGGGACTCCAATATGGGATACTCACTTGTTGGACATTATATACAGTGATGTTTTTTGACCTATGGGTATTCCAACCCTTTCTAGAAATAGTTACCTTCTTACTTTTATTGATGACTTATCTATATATGTGTGGTTGTATACTTCACACTAAGGATGAGGTCTTTGATAAGCTCTTATAGAAAATCAATTGGATAGAAAAAATCAAGTGTCTCGAGTTAGATCAAGGAGGTGACTACACAAGTTGATATGGAAATCAAAGTGAAGCTAGATTATTCATTATGCAGAATTCTTAAATGGTACAAAATAGAGAATCAAAGGAGTTACAAGGGTTACAACCAACTACAATAATATGTTATGTAGGGACAACCACCTGTAACAACATGGATGCAAACAAAATAGTATCATGCTAGAGACAAGAACAACCTCAACAACATAACCAATGCATCCTAACTACTAACAAGCCAAATCCTAACATGGGCATACTATGCCTCACATGAATACATGACAAAGCAATATCTTAGGCTTAAGGGTAAGCCTAAGGTACAATGATAAAAAATATCTTAGGCTTAAGGATAAGCCTAAGGTACAATGATATCCTTATCACTCCTCCCAACCATAGAAGCATTGGATTTCAACGTTTTCAACAAATCTAGAAATTCATGGGCCATCTATGGAAGCTAAAAGTATTTATATCAAAAACTTTGTCTATATCAAGCAAAAGCTAGAATTTAGGTACCATATATGATGATAAGCTCAATATCCAAAGTAGAATCCCGAGGAGGAAGTCAACGAGTAGTGAGGGTAGCAATGGAAGCCAAGAAGGTGGCTTCCATAGGCCATCAGTCTTACTAATCATCT
Organism: Wollemia nobilis; assembly: GCA_028583015.1. Classification (NCBI taxonomy): domain Eukaryota; kingdom Viridiplantae; phylum Streptophyta; class Pinopsida; order Araucariales; family Araucariaceae; genus Wollemia; species Wollemia nobilis. The sequence continues at coordinate 2,367,508 of JAQPPZ010017244.1, forward strand.
ATACACACCATTAAAGCATGGAAACATGGTATTTTAATGATAGCCATGGAAGAGAGTGATTCAATCTAAAAATATCTATGGGAATAAATAAGATCTTGCAAATCAAATGACTACAAAGCTAGGGTAAAAAGTCATCGAATCAACCTGTTGCACTGGAGAAAATTGCATGGGGAACTCCAGTGCAGGTTCAACCTCTTCTTCTTCATAATCTTTTGTTAGGGCAATAGTAGTAAGAATTTATTTATCTTCAATTGCATTAATAGGTATTTATTCAAATATTTATGTGTTTTCATAATTAATAATAGTATAGTCCAAAGGAAGGACAATGGGCTCCATGCCCATAGATCCTGGTTCAATTCTAGGTATTGCTACTTCATGAATTTCAACAATTTTTGAGTGTTTCTAAAAAATATTAACATATTCTTATACTGTAAGAGCAGCATCATCTAGTGGAAATATGATGGGATTTTTACCCATAAATCCTGGTTCAATTCTAGATGTTGATTCAAAATTTTCCTCATTAATTATTCCATAGGAAGAATTTCTTCTCCAACAGATGCTTGTTCTTTTGCTACCATTTCTTCTACCAGTTGGGCAGCTTGAATATGCTAGAGATTAACAATGATCATTTTGAGTTGTTGCTCCATCTCTTAAAAAGACATCATGGTGCCCTACCTCAATCAATAATGTCTAGGCAGCTATTAGGAACAAATTTGAGGGTTTCCTAATGCACAATTTCCTAGAGTACAAAATTTTACCTTCCAATTACAAAAAGGGTAAAATTTAGTGCTTACAAAATTATATCAATTTGTGTAATTACAACTTTTACCCTTCAATTTTAAGTGGTATAAGAAAAATGAGCTCCAAATTTTAAAAAATTGACCCTTAATTTGAAAAAATCAGATTTGTGAAGGCAAAATAAATTTGGAGAAATTTTTGCAAAAAAACAAATTGGAGTTTCACCTTTGCAAAAAAATTTGAAAGCACGGGTATTTGGTAGGTCAACTATAACCAAGGTTAATTGAGTCAACTATCAAGGCTAAATCACTAGAATTCAACTAGGTCAACACGTAATTCAATAGTCCTATCAATTATCCACCATGTGGCATGACAGTGCCTATGCCCTCAACTGGCGTTGTTCACCTCTGGTCATGAGCGCACTTAGAAGTAGCCTGACCATTGGTTGGTGGTTACCTCAATAGGGGAGTTACCTCCATTTTAAGGGACAATGAGTGTTACCCCATAAATATTATGGGATTAATGAGTAAAATCAATTTAAACACTACGACTACCTTTTCTCACCAAAACCAGTGACTATTGACTTAGCCCTGCATCACCAAATTTGCCAATGTGAATTTGCTACCTATCCATCATCGATTGGCTATAATAAATTTTAAATGTAAGTTCATGGTGGCACCACATATATTTCTACAATTGGAGGGTCTCTTTAGGATTTTAGATTCATTTTTGATTGGCTATGTAGTAGGATTGACCTCTTATCGATCGCTCTACGTAGGTGAGCATGGCCTCCTGTCATTGGTACATCATTCACCTATAGATAACAATCATTTGTTCCTTCATCATCCTATATGTAATGGACACCCATGCTCATTTCCTCTTGGTGCGTTAAAGTCTGACTGGATGATATCTACCTCCACCTACATTGAAACACCTATTGCCTTCTAATGCACTCTTTGTCTCCTCAAACATTTTTAGATCTACCTCCAAACTTGATAATGCTTGGTGGAGGTTGTATCATTGTTATGGCATGGTATAAGTGCCATGGGTTTGACCTAGTCACAAGCCACATCTGATATGGTGCAAGGTGAAATTTCTCATCAATTTTAAACCTATCATTTGGTCAAGAGAGCCATCAATGATAAAAAAACCCTAATGATAAACCACTTTGATTATAAGGTGCAAGATTGAACTACATATGGCCTAGTTGGTCAAGGGGTCTCTTCACGAACATTGATTGGATGAGGTTGTCAAGTAGCATTTTATCGATTGGGTACTCTCTCGATAAGGTGTTAAGCACTTCTTATAGCTAAGGGGTGTTGAGGCCTTCACTTGGCCACATTGGACAGATCCATCTTACATCTATAATCAGCTATGAGAGCTTATTATCTAGGGTCTCTCATGATCTTATATTATTTTCCTTAAAATTATTTTTCCTTCCTTAGGGAAAGTTCATTTATTTGCAATGTTATGAACCCTAGGCTACCCTATGATGATCCTTTCAAGGGTACCTAGTGTAGGGGTAATTGATAACCCTCTAACATCTTTTGAGCTTCACAAAATGTTACTATGAATTGGCCCAATCCAATCCAACACAAAACCTAGCCACAGAATGTGTGATCTAGTTAGCAATGATCCAAACTAAGCACCAAGTTGTAAATAAAGTTGGCAATATTTCTACTTTTCTTGCTAACTCTCCTATAGCTTTGATACCAATGATATGGAAATCAAAGTGAAGCTAGATTATTCATTATGTATAATTCTTAAATAGTACAAAACAAAGAATCAAAGGAGTTACAGGGGTTACAACCAACTACAACAATATGCTATGTAGGGACAACCACCTATAACAACATGGATGCAAACAAAATAGTGTCATGCTATAGACAAGAACAACATCAACAACACAACCAATGCATATTAACTACTAACAAGTCAAATACTAACATGGGTATTCTATGCCTCACAAAAATACATGGTGAAGTAATATACTAGGCTTAAGGGTAAGCCTATGGTACAATGATAAGAAATATCTTAGGCTTAAGGATAAGCCTAAGGAACAATGATATCCTTATCATGAACAATGTATTTTATGATCTTTTGATTCTTCATGGGATAAGATATCAAAGTATTATTTGCTATACTCCTAAAAATAATGGTGCAGTTGAAAGGAAGAACTTAATCATGGAGATGACATAATATATGATTTATTTTGAGAGATAAAATACAAATTTTGGGTGAGGTTGTCACTTGGAATCATACATCATCAACAAGGTTCCCATTAGATTTGTTCAATATATAACACCTATTGAGAGGTTGATAGGTGATAAGCCTAATGTTTTTCAATTTTGTATATTTAGATCTTGAAAATAAGCTTACATACACAAAGATATTTTAAATAAAGAGGTGCCAAAGAGTCTTAAATGCATTTTTTGAGGCATTTAGATACCTCAAAGGTATACCAAATGTATAACCCTCTAAGGCATGAGGTTCTAATTCACAAATATTTCATCTTTTATGAGGTTCTTCTATGTGCTCCTTCTAGTCTACCATCTAATCTTTTAGAAAAATACTCATGACATTTTGGTTGATCTAGATCTTTCTTAAGTGATTTTGGTAGGATCTATTCCTATTATAACATCTTTTCATCTTCATCTTTGACTAGTGGTCTATTACCTATAGATTTCATCCCTTCATGGGTAGTGCCACCTCCAAAACATTCTTTTCTATATTAAAAACATGTTGATATTGACACATTAGTTTAGAGTGCTTTAGCATTTCATGATACAATTGCACATGATTCTTAATCAATTTATACAACACCTAAGTAGGTTAAGATGCTTCTAAAGGATTCTTAGCCTATTCTATATCTAGAATAGAATTGAAAGGATATTTATCAAGAGTTGGTATTAAAGGTTGCACATTCTCAAGATCCTCTAACATATTCTCAAGCTAATGGTTGAAGTGGAAAAATGTTATGCTAGTAAAGTATGAGGTCTTGATGAAGAACAAGATATGAGAGCTTATTCCTATGATAGGAGGGAATAATGTGGTTGGATGTAAATGGGTCTACATAAATAATTACACTTTATATCTTTAGATGAAGAAGCACAAGGTACATCTTGTTTCTTAGGAATTCTCTTAGTAGGAGGGAGTCAATTATTCCAATACATTTGCTCTAGTTGCAAGGATGGATTCTATCAGGATGATTCTTTCTATAGCGACTTCATTTGGATGCAAGGTACATCATATGGTTGTGAAAAATTCCTTCCTACATGGAAATATTTAGGAGGAGATATATGTAGCATCCTTTTAATTAAGGTTGAGGGCCATACTCTAGTTAATCAATTGACTAGGTCCTTGTATGGACTTAAGTAGACTCCTCACACTTGGTATGAGAAGATTCACTCCTTTTTTCTTAATTTTAGGTTTTGGTAATGTGATATTGAACATGATTTTTACATCAAACATTAGTATGGGGAGACTTTGGTCATTGTTCTCTATGTTGATGATCAAGAAAATATCTTGCCTTAATTAAATATATATTCATAACTTTGTTCTACCTTTGAGATGATGGATTTGGGGTATATGAAGTCATGACTTTCCTCTACCTTTTAAATGAAAGATTTTTGGCTTTTGCACTAATTTTTGGAGATTCAAATTGATCAAATAGGTTTTGGCATCACCATTTTACATAAGTATACATTGGATTTTCTTGAATGATTTATGATGGAGGATTGCAAGTCTATTTAGAATAATTTTACTTAAGGACTAAAGATTCAACCTGATTGCATGACTATTTTGATGGATATTACTCTATATAAGTATCTTATGAGGATGCTTCTTTATATTACGCACAATGACCCAATACAACCTTTGCTATCAACTATGGTTCTAGGTACATGCAGGCCCCCTAAGAGAATCACTAAGCTATAGCTAAGAGATTTCTCAGGTATATCAAAGGGACTTATCATATGGGTATTGACTACCAAGTTATATCCCCTCTAATTTTGATAGGATTTTTATATGCTGATTGGACCAATGATTTGATTGAGCAATGGTCCACCATAGGCTTTGTGTTCTATTTGGCATATGATATTATTTCTTGGTGTTCTACATACTAATCTAACATATCTTACTCTTCTATAGAAGCTAAATATTGTTATACCAATGAGGAATCTAAGCATTTCCAATGGATGCTCATGATTTTGGAGGATATTGGAATTCAAACATTTCCAATCACTTTTCTATGTGATAATCAAAGAACCATTCAACTTGTTTGCAATCTAGTGCTTCATAAGTGGACTAACCACATTGATATTTGGATGCATTTTGTGAGATAGTGTCATGCACATAGGATTTTTTATCCTATTTTCATGTCTTAAGGAGAATACATAGTAAATATATCAATCGAGATCATGCCTAAGGTTCCTTCTATGCACATGTGTGTTGGCTTTTTAGCCAGATTATCACAAGTCCCAATATTTAGAAATAATTATAAACACAAAAAATCTATATATGTGAAGACTCAATCATAGCATAATATCAATGTCAATGAATATAATATTCATGAAATAGAACAATATCAATGTCAGTTAGAAATATACTCACAATATCATTGATGAATCAAATTTACAAGTTTTGTATTGTATATTCAAGCTTTGATTACAATTTGGTATTATTCAATATAATACATGGAGATTTATCTCCATAATATAGCCTTAGAAAAGGGTTTGATGAAGAAAAACTGCTCTATGAAGATGGCAGCAAATTTCGAAGGAGGTCTAAAAAATTGGAGGAATGTCATGATGGCATCGGGTCCGACACAGAGAGTGCATGATCGTGATGTTTTTTCATATAAAAATGACTGGAAGGAACAGGATTTTCCAGTGCATGTTGGGAACTGCTTGTTAAAGAACAATGGATGTTTGGAACGATGTGAAGCCAGACCAGTTCTAGTGGTTCAACCAGACTCGATGGCGAAAGATGTGGAGTATCTAACCAAACATGCCCTTATTGGCAAATATTTGGGCATCCAAAATTCTCTCCCCTTTGTGGAGGCTTGGGTTAGGAAGACTTGGAATCCTGAAGGCGATGTGGAGGTGATGCCGAGTGCGAACAACTATTTTATTATGGTTATCTCTTATATTGCAGATCGTAACAAATCATTTGAAGGGGGTCCTTATTTCTATAACCAAGTGGGAATATTTCTTAAACCCTGGCATGTGGGTTTCAACCCATCAGAGGAGCGACCGTCGCGAGTTCTAGTACGGGTACGGCTTACATGGCTCCTGTTCAAATTATGAAGAACTAATATCTTGCATAAGATTGCCCTTTTACTTGGGAATATGGTTGGACTATCACAACAGAGAATGGATAAAAAATTAATATCTTTTGAAATTGACTTAAATAATCCTATTCTAGATTCTATTGAAATACAATTTGGATCAACTACATGGGTTCAAAAACTTGACTATGAAGCTCTTCCATTTTGTTGTCGGATTTGCCATGAATATGGCCACCTGCAAAGAAAATGCCCTAATTTTATCTCGCTTGTGGCTTCAAATCCTAGGCCCTCTCGGTCTGGACAAATTTTGGATAAAGGAAAAGCCCCGATAAAGGAATGGGAATGGGATAAGGAAGGTTTTATTTTGATAAAATCCCGAAATAGAGGATGAAGGGCAAACAAAGACCTTAAGGATAGCCAACCAGATGCTCTACTCAACCATTTTGAAATATTAGATGATCTTGATCAGTGCATGGAGATACCTGAAACGTTGCTACCTGATGCAAATATAACAAGGCCGAATCAGATGTCTCTTCTTGAGGGGTAACTTAAGGAATCAGATCTAGGGGATTTAAATGAAGAACAAAGGGCTTTGGATCTAAGTAAGGGGACATGGTTGGGTCTAGCCCTATAAGGGAAACTATTTTAGAAAGTGGAACAAATTTAGTTATGCCCTCTCCTACTCAGGCACTAATGTAGTCATCCTTGGATTGCAAAACTCCTACGGTGTTGGGATTGTAGCAGAAAATAATTAAAAAAAAAATTGGATAAGAATATGAAGGTGGGTCGGAAGAAGGACCGGGATAAAATTAAGTTAATGGGGGAGACTTTGGTGGAGTCAGGCTTGGTGAGAACATTGGACTCCCATTTTTATAACCCCCAAAAATGATTATCCTCTCATGGAATGTAAGGGGGTTGAACAACATCCCCAGACAAAAAGTTGTTCGTGATTTGGTTCATGTGCATTCTCTAGATGTGGTGTTTATTCAGGAGACTAAATTGGCTATTGATAGTATGTTCAATATTGCTCCCAAGTTGTGGAGAAGGGGGCAATGCCAATGTATTGGTGCATGTGGATATGCTGGTGGCGTTGCTTGTTTATGGGATCCAGTTAAGATATCCCCTCTTACTTGGATTTCCAGCAGATGGTCTATTTCGATGGTCGGGCATGATAATGAATCTGGTGAAACCATCCTACTTATAAATGTGTATGCTCCTATTGATTACAATGGTAAAGTGAATTTTTGGGAGCACATTTACTTTGTAAGAAGTTTGGTTCCCCTATACCCATGGATTTTGGCTGGAGACTTTAACTCTATCACTTGTCTGGATGAGAAACGTGGTGGGGTGGACCGTCTCGAGCCTTTTTCTTCTATTTTTAGTGCTCATATCCAGGCCCTAAACTTGGTTGACATCAATCCAGATAATGGGATATTTACTTGGCACAATAGAAGGTGTGGGGAAGCTTCCATATTAGAGAGATTAGATAGGTTTTTGATATCCAGTTATTGGATGGGTAATAACAGAAGTGTTAGTTCTATGATTCTATAGGGTAGGGGATCTAATAATTGGCCTATCAAACTCTCTACTTTGGATTTAGGGCTAAAAAAGAATCCCTCATTTAAGTTTCAACTTATGTGGCTTCGTGATCCTAAGCTTCATGATTTCATGCAAGGCTGGTGGACCATTGACAAACCTCCTCATGGCACTACTATGTATTCCTTTATGAAGTGACTACAATTTGTAAAATATAAATTGAAGAGATGGAATAGACTAAATTTTGGGAACCTTTCCTTTGCTAAGCTGGCATCTCTTAGGATGATGGAAGAAGCTCCAAGGAAGATTAGAGATCAGCGATTCATGAAGGAGCTTCTTGTTGAAGAATCTGAGGCTACGAAAGACCTTGCTAAATGGGAACTAAGGGAAGAAATTTTTTGGAAATAAAAAGCTCGAGTATATTGGCTTTATGAAGGGGATAGGAACACAACCTTATTTTATAACTCAATTAAGGCTCGTCGTAATGGTAACCTGATTACCTCTCTTGTGAATTCTCAGGGTGCCCTGCTCTCTTCTTTTAGGGATATTTCAGAAGAGACTTGATGAGGCACAAAAATACCTCATTATTGCATAATTTTTGACTACCATATAATAAGTGTTGAGCAAGGTGCAACAACAATATTGTCATTGTTGTCAACATAGTCAAATAGATCTGTTGATGTAGTGGACAGAAAGTTCAAAAGCTATTCAAATGCAACAGTCAGGAGTTCAAAGGTTATTCAGAGTATGTACAGTGATTTTCCAAGAAAATCGAAGTGGCCCATTTGCAAAAGATAAAAAAATACAAGTAAGAAAAGTGTCGTGATATCGTGACATATATAGCAGGCAAGAAAAACTGTCATGATTTCACGACATGTTGGAAGAGAGAAAAAGCTGGAAAAACTGTCGTGATTTTGCGACATGTTGGAAGAGAAAGAGAAAGCAGGAAAAACTGTCATGATTTCATGACATGTTGGAAGAGAAAAAGGCAAGTAGAAAAAATATCATGATTTCGTGACATGTTGGAAGAGAAAAAGGCAAGTGGAAAAACTGTCGCGATTTCACGACATGTTGGAAGAGAAAAAGGCAAGTGGAAAAACTGTCGCGATTTTGCAACATGTTGGAAGAGAAAAAGGCAAGTGGAAAAACTACCATGATTTTGCGACATGTTGGAAGAGAAAAAGGCAAGTGGAAAAACTGTCGCAATTTCGCGACATGTTGGAAGAGAAAAAGGCAAGTGGAAAAACTATCGCGATTTCGTGACATATTGGAAGAGAAAAAAACAAGTGAAAAACTGTCGCGATTTCACGACATGTTGGAAGAAAAAGAGAAAGCAGGAAGAAGTGTCGCGATTTCATGACAAGTTCGAAGAAAGAGAACAAGTAAGAAAAGTTTCGCAATTTCGCGACATGTCGCATTTTTGTGACTAAAATAGGAGAGAGAAAGTAAGTTGGAAAAGTGTCACGATTTCGCGACATGTCACATTTTCGTGACTAAAGCAGGAGAGAGAAAGTAAGTTTGAAAAGTGTCACGATTTCGTGACATGTCGCATTTTCACAACTAAAATAGGAGAGAGAAAGTAAGTTGAAAAAGTGTCACAATTTCGCGACATGTCGCATTTTTGCGACTCGAAAAGGGCAGGAAGGAAGAGAAAGAAAAAGTGTCACGATTTCACGACATGTCGCATTTTCACGACTCAAAAAGGGCAGGAAGGAAGAGAAAGAAAAAGTGTCACGATATCACAACATGTCGCATTTTTGCGACAAAAGAAGAGAGGAAGCGTATGGAAGCATAACTGTCATGATTTCACGACAAAAGTAGAAAGCAAAACTTTGGAAGCAGAAGTGTCGCGATTTCGCGATAAAAGCAGAGAAGAAGAATTCAAAGGCAGAAGTGTCATGATTTCGTGACAAAAGCAAAGACGTAAATTATGGAAGCAAAAGTGTCACGATTTCACGACAAAAGCAAAGAAGAAGACTTCGAAGGCAGAAGTGTCACGATTTCACGACAAAAGCAAAGACAAAGTATACAGAGGTGAAAGTGTCACGATATCATGACATGTTGCATTTTCGTGGGCCAAAGCAAAGAGAAAGAGGAGAGAAAAAAAAGTGTCGTGATATCGTGACATGTTGTATTTTCGCGGGCCAAGGCAAAGAGAAATAGGAGAGAGAAAAAAAGTGTCGCGAGATCGCGACATGTTGCATTTTCACGGGCCAAAGCAAAGAGAAAGAGGAGAGAAAAAAAAGTGTCGCGATATCGTGACATGTTGTATTTTCATGGTTGATTTGAAGTCGACGAAGACCGATGACAGCCGACTAAAATTAGGGTTTTCAGTTGTTATGCAAGCCGACTAAGATTAGGGTTTTCATCATGAAAATGTTGTTATAAAAGGAGGGCTATTTGGAGAATTGTTAAGGAATTGAATAAGTCATTGAATGCATGTCGAAGGTGTGTGAGATACAGTCACTGTGCACAGAGAGCAAGTCATGTCAAATCATGCTAAGTGCAAAATTTCCAAAGAGAGCAAAGTGCGCAAAAGGGAGAAGACGATCGTGAAGTTCAACTGTAATGAAGTAGAGGGTGCGAAGTGATTGCACAGAGAGAGCAAAGTGTGCAGAGAGTGAAAAGGTTGAAGTTCGACTAGGTGCTGCTGTGATTGCACAGAGAAAGCAGAGTGCATAGAGAACACAAAGGTGAAGAAGACCAGTTAGGGTCTTGCAAAAGCAAAGGTATCTTACTATCAATTTTCTAGTTTCAAAATTAAAGTCTAAGTTGGTGCTTGGCATCAGGGGTTGTTGCTCCTTCCAGTTGGTGCTGGTAAATTGATTGTAAAGTTGGTGTTTTGCAAATGCTGGATTTGGATGGTAGTCCAAGCAGTCATTCTTGAGGAGTAACCAAATTGGTGAACCTCGTTAAATCTTGTGTTGTGTGATGCTCTCTTGTGATACTTGCTTTATCTGGTTTTAAGGTTTCATTATTTCAGTTTCAAGAGCTGTGAATTTAAGTTTAAAGAGCTACACTGATTCACCCCCCCTCTTAGTGCCATTGTAAGACTAACAATTGGTATCAGAGTCAAGTTCCCTATCATGCTAAATCAGTCAGGGTTGATCTTGGATTAGTATGCAATGAGTAAGAAGAATAGATCCTCCTCCAAAAAGGTATCTCAGTCAGTTTCAGTTCCTGTGGAAGAGAAAATTGAACTAGAAAAGGTTGAAGGAGTGAATTCTGAAGTATGTGATGAAGGTGAGTTGATCGTTGCACGTAAAGAGTTTAATATAAGACTGTCCAAGAAGTTGGAAGAATATGGAGATAATATTGAAGATCTCCTATTACAAATTCAGAAAGCCAAGAAAATAGAAGAAGCCTTGAAGTCATGCCTGGATGATAAAGACAATGTATGTAGCAAACATGAAGAGGAATCTAACAAAATTATTAGTGATCTAAAGCTACAAGTAGAGGAGTCCAAAAGGATTGAAGAAACACTTAGGTCATAGATCAATTAGAAAGAGATTGGTTGCTACAAACAAAAGGAAGAGATTGTTTTATTGAAGAAACAACTAGAAGAGGCCAATATAAATCTCAAATTTGAGAAGAGCACATAGTTGCTAGATAAAATGATAAGCCAACAAAGAAGCTCCGCGGATAAGCATGGTCTTGGATGTGAAACTGAACAACCTTCATCTTCCAACTCTGTAGAGAAGAAGAAGTTCACTATTGAAGGATCGAAGCAAGAAAAGTTTGAAGTTGAATCTTCAAAAGAAAGAAAATATCAAAGGAGATCTACAACAAAGCAACCACAACAAAAGAGGTTCTATCACTCTCACAATATTAATAATAATACTTTTAATGGCTATTGTTTCAGATGCAACCAGTATGGTCACAAGGCAACTTATTGTGGATTGAATAATAAATCAAAGAGTTATGCTGGTAGAAATACATCGACATTTTTGAGTGAACACTAAGTACAATGTTTTCAATGTAATGGTCATGGGCACATAGCAAGGTTTTTTCCAAGCACTTTTGTATCTAATCTAAGGCAAAACAATAGATTTCATCAGACGCAAAGAACGCAACACGGACAGGGAATAAATCATGTACATAAAAGAAAGGAAAATAATCATTCATCAAGGATGCACAAGAGACAACCACACAAGAGAAATTTTTGAGTTCACGAAAAGGTGCAAAATAGGGATGCAGTTGAAAAATCCAAGCTTGAGTTCAAGAAAGTTTGGAGAAATATAGAAGAAAGGAAATCGTGTCTCCTTGGACTGAAGGAGACTACTCCTCTATTGCACTAAGCAACTCTAGGTGGCACATCCTCAGAGGGAGCAATCTTAAAGTTTTATTTTAATGCTCCTATGTATCTGTTTGGGTTTTTGAGGATGAAAGGCAAGTAGTTAGGGGGAGTTGTCGTATAGTTATCGAAGTGTGTTTTCAGTTCTTGTAGTTGTTTGTGGAAGTGTCGTGAAGGGTGGTGATTAAATTGAGAGTTGTAATTATTGGTAGTATTGCTATATGTCATTGTTGTATTGGTGATGGTTCTTACTGCCACTGTCCAAAGTTAAGGATTATAATAGTTTAGATAATTTGATTAGTGAAAGAATTTTGCTCTAGCCGCATATATGTGTTTCGATAAAAGTAGTGTGTATTTGAACTACACATTGACATGAAGATTGTTAGATCTATTATGACGCTATGGTGAAAAATATTGAATTCTTATTATTGATTCATGTCTAGCTCATCAAGATGAGAAACTTTTCTTTGTGAATCATACCTATCCAAGGTCCAGAAGTATGAGTTGAGTAAGGTGCACTATAGTTGGCTATGAAGTGTTTGACAAAATGTTGTCTCCTGATTCTAACAATTGAAAGTAAGGTGTGACCAGCGGTGACTGTAGAAAAAATAAACCAAGTTGAAAATGTAAAAAGGGACTTGGTTGGTGTTGTGGTACAGTGTTTGATGCTTGCACAGATTTGGTTGATACATGCTTCGACTAGGGTTTGTGATAAAGGGTTGTTCATTGAGGTGATTGGTTGAGTAGAGTTGATTGAGCCTAGTCAAGTGATTGGATGCATGTGGTTGTTCAAGTTCCATAAAATAAACTATTCTTGATTTGAGTTGAGATTGATATTTGAGAATAGAACATATAGAGTCTCTAACAATTCTCTTTATGCTTCTATGAGATTGATTTGAGTTGAGATTGATATTTGAGTATAGAACATATTGAGTCTCTAAAAATTCTCTTTATGCTTCTATGAGATTTAGTTGATATATTGATTGAGCATTAAGTATAGAACATATTGAGTCTCTTACAATTCTCTTTATGATTCTATGAGAATAGATAAGTTCTGTGTGATCTTGTTAAGCAGATTTGAAACAAACCTTTTCACCCTTATGTACCTCAAGGGTACTATGGAATATGAGTTATGGTATCCAAAAGATAAATACTTCACCCTTATTTCATATTCATATGCAGATTGGGCAGGAGGTGTCGATGATAGAAAGAGTACCAATGGAAGTACATTCTATCTTGGAGACAAATTGGTCGCATGGCACAGTAAGAAACAAGAGTCAGTTTCTTTATCGACAATGAGAGGCAGAATATATTACAGTGACAACATGTTGTACGCAGGTATTGTGGATGAAACAAACCCTAAAAGATCTTGGTATTTGCTTCAGTGAGCCAATATCAGTTAAGTGTGATAACACCAGTGCCATTAACATCTCCAAGAATCCAATTATGCATTCACGCACAAAACACATTGCTATCAGGTATCACTTTTTGAAGGAGAAAGTTGCAGAAGGTGAGGTTAAGTTGGATTTTGTTCCAACTACAGAGCAAGTAGTAGATATCTTCACAAAACCATTGCCCAAGGAAGTTTTTGAGTATCTTCACAATAAATTGAGAGTGGTCACACTTCCCAAGAATTGACTAGCTACAGGGATCACATTCTCAGGGGGAGCATTTAAGTATTTGATTATATTTTTGCTCATGTTCATGATTTTTCCTAAGTGTAATAAATTGTGCCTGAGAATGTTGTGCATGGACTTAGGGGGAGTCTGCAGTAGCCCTTTGGTATTATTGTCAAAGGGGGAGAAGAGTTACAGGAAATTGCACATGTGTTGCCAACAATTCCAAAGGGGGAGATTGTTGAGCAAGGTGCAACAACAGTATTGTCATTGTTGTCAACACAGTCAGATAGATCTATTGATGTAGTGGACAGGAAGTTCAAAATCTATTCAGATGTAGAATTCAGGAGTTCAAAGGTTATTCAGAGTATGTACAGTGATTTTCCAAGAAGACCGAAGTGGCCCATTTGCAAAAGATCAAAGAAAAAGACAAGTAAGAAAAGTGTTGCGATATCACGACATATACAACAGGCAAGAAAAACTATCGCGATTTCATGACATGTTGGAAGAGAGAGAAGAAGCAAGAAAAACTGTCACAATTTCGTGACATGTTGGAAGAGAGAGAAAAGTAGGAAAAACTGTCGTGATTTCACGACATGTTGGAAGAGAAAGAGAAAGTAAGAAAAACTATCATGATTTCGTGACATGTCGAAAGAGAAAAATGCAAGTGGAAAAACTGTCATGATTTCGTGACATGTTGGAAAAGAAAAAGGCAAGTGGAAAAACTGTCATGATTTCACAACATGTTGGAAGAGAAAAAGGCAAGTGGAAAAACTGTCACAATTTTGTGACATGTTGGAAGAGAAAAAGGTAAGTGGAAAAACTGTCATGATTTCACGACATGTTGGAAGAGAAAAAGGCAAATGGAAAAATTGTCACGATTTCGTGACATGTTGGAAGAGAAAAAGGCAAGTGGAAAAATTGTCGCGATTTCGTGACATGTTGGAAGAGAAAAAGGCAAGTGAAAAACTATCGCAATTTCGTGACATGTTGGAAGAAAAAGAGAAAGCAGGAAGAAGTGTCGCGATTTCGCGATAAGTTCGAAGAAAGAGAACAAGTAAGAAAAGTGTCACGATTTCGTGACATGTCACATTTTCACGACTAAAACAGGAGAGAGAAAGTAAGTTGAAAAAGTGTCACGATTTCGCAACATGTCGCATTTTCGCGACTAAAGTAGGAGAGAGAAAGTAAGTTTGAAAAGTGTCATGAATTTGCGACATGTCGCATTTTCACGACTAAAAGAGGAGAGAGAAAGTAAGTTGGAAAAGTGTCACGATTTCATGACATGTCACATTTTCGTGACTCGAAAAGGGCAGGAAGGAAGAGAAAGAAAAAGTGTCGTGATTTCATGACATGTCGCATTTTCGTGACTTGGAAAGGGCAGAAAGGAAGGGAAAGAAAAAGTGTCACGATATCGCAACATGTCGCATTTTTGTGACAAAAGAAAGAGAGGAAGCGTACGGAAGCAAAACTATCATGATTTTGCGACAAAAGCAGAAAGCAAGACTTTGGAAGCAGAAGTGTCATGATTTCATGACAAAAGCAGAGAAGAAGACTTCGAAGGTAGAAGTGTCACGATTTCATGATAAAAAAAAAGAAGTAAAGTACGGAAGCAGAAGTGTCACGATTTCGTGACAAAATCAAAGTAAAGTACGAAAGCAAAAGTGTCACGATTTCACGATAAAAGCAAAGAAGACTTCGAAGGCAGAAGTGTCGTGATTTTACGACAAAAGCAAAGACGAAGTATACGAAGGCGAAAGTGTCACGATATCGTGACATGTTGTATTTTCATGGGCCTAAGCAAAGAAAAAGAGGAGAGAGAAAAAAGTGTCACGATATCACGACATGTTGCATTTTCGCGGGCCAAGGCAAAGAGAAAGAGGAGAGAGAAAAAAAGTGTCGCGATATCGCGACATGTTGTATTTTTGTGGGCCAAAGCAAAGAGAAAGAGGAGAGAGAAAAAAGTGTCACGATATCGCGACATGTTGCATTTTTGTGGGCCAAAAGAGAAAGAGGAGAGAGAAAAAGTGTCGCGATATCGTGACATGTATTTTCGTGGTTGAGTTGAAGCCGACGAAGACCGATGACAACCGACTAAAATTAGGGTTTTTAGTTGTTATGCAAGCCGACTAAGATTAGGGTTTTCATCATGAAAATGTTGTTATAAAAGGAGGGTTGTTTGGAGAATTGTTAAGGAGTTGAATAAGTCATCAAATGCGTGTCGAAGGTGTGTGAGATACGGTCGCTGCGCGTAGAGAGAAAGTCGTGTCAAATCGTGCTAAGTGAGAAATTCACAAAGAGAGCAGAGTGCGCAAAAGGGAGAAGACGTTCATGAAGTTTGACTATAATGAAGCAGAGGGTGTGAAGTGATTGCGCAGAGAGAGCAAAGTGTGCAGAGAGCGAAAAGGTTGAAGTTTGACCAGGTGTTGTTGTGATTGCGTAGAGAAAGTAGAGTGCATAGAGAACACAAAGGTGAAGAAGACCAGTCAAGGTCTTGCAAAAGCAAAGGTATCTTACTGTTAATTTTCTAGTTTCAGAATTGAAGTCCAAGTTGGTGCTTGGCATCAGGGGTTGGTGCTCCTTCCAGTTGGTGCTGGTAAATTGATTATAAAGTTGTTGCTTTGCAAAGGCTAGATTTGGATGGTAGTCCAAGAAGTCATTCTTGAGGAGTAGCCAAATTGGTGAACCTCGTTAAATCTTGTGTTGTGTGATGTTCTCTTGTGATACTTACTTTATCTGGTTTTAAGGTTTCATTATTTTAGTTTTAAGAGCTGTGAATTTAAGTTTAAAGAGCTACACTGATTCACCCCCCTCTCAGTGCCATTGTAAGACTAATAATAAGTTAATTGCCAAATAGTTGACTAAAATATACTATTTGTTAAGTGTTTGCATGATTTTATGTTAGGAATACTATATCTCTGTTTTTTACTATTTTTAGCATTTTGTGACTGATTTTGCTTGATTAAGTAGCAAGTAAAAACATGCATTTCAATTAACAAAATGTGGTATGCTGATATCCATTAACTTCTCAAATGTTTTTGAATGTTTTTATGCCCTTCAACTTGTTTCAAATCCACATTGAAGCCAAAATTTTAGGACTGTCATAAATCTAAAAATCTGAAAAAAATAGCCATATAAAAATCATCAAGTTGTCACTTTATAGGAACACCTTGAAGTTGTCAAGAAAAGCATGAGGATATGGATGGAATGAGTTCAAAAGGACTACAGAAGACATCTAAACTATTTAGAAGCATTCCCACATGGTCTAAATAGGTAGCAATAGGGTATAACAGAGCAGGGACAATTGTGCAGCATTGTTGCACTATTTCAACATGGTTACTTGGTGAATGAAGTGTATAAATTTAGTAGCAACTTGATGTACTCCTTCATGTTGATATTTGAATAATTTTTCCATGTTCTAATTTCTTTGAATTTTCAAAAAATGTCAATATTTTACAACTGTGCAACAAAGCTAGAAAATGTAGTAATTTATCATGTAAATTCCAGCAAGCTACCAATGAATGGCAAGGCATGGAATTCACACATGGAGAGGAATGAAGGCTATTGCAATCTGATCCTGAGGGCTAATCCACCTGAGAAATGTAGCTAAAATCACTTGAAGAGAACACAGTAGGTCATTTCAAAGATCTTCGAATTAAACATGTATCTTCGGATTGAGAAATACAATCTCTTCGGATTGAGAAACACAGTCTCTTCGGATTGAGCCACTTAGCTCCGAATTGAGAACATAAAGTGTTTTTTGACTTTTTGACTATTTTTGACGATGGAAAAATGGAAATAAGGTTGAGAAGGTTAAAATATCCCCTAGCTGTCTTTGTTGTCCTTGCCGTCCAAAGCCACCATTCATGGAAAAAGATCAATTGATCCTCTTCTAGGATAAACCCAGAAATAACTACAACATAATAGGAAGTTGTTTGCAAGATAAAATAGAATATTATGAAGTGGAGAAAGAGGTGTGAGATATTTGTAGACTCCTCCCACATACTTCCACCACTGAAGATGATTTCTAAGGGCCAATGACTACTACTGCAACACAAATTGTCCATATTTTCATTTATTTCAGATCCATAATTATTGGCAAATCATTGTAAAGTAGCACATAGGCTGATTTGAGCATGGGATATGTTGTAAATATTTATATAAATAACACAACTCCCTCCTTGGTTGAGCCAGTTAGGAATTAGAATAGAGGAGAGTTTTCAATAGTAGCAATTAGGACTATACAGTAATTTTTTGTAACAGTTTTCAGCATGTTTTGTCATCAATAAAAGTGCAGTTATTTTATCATTTTCTATTTTGAGTGTTAATTATTTAAGGAGTGCTTTTCACCTGTTTATATATCAGGAAGTATGGGCCCACTTTCAGATCTAGAAGGAGGATTTTTGTGGCAGGTTTTAATCTATAATTTTTTTGCAGCAGAATTAACATATTACTTGTCAAGTTTACTTTTCTTGTTTTAAGTTTGTATAATGTTCTTTATGTTTTCTATTATGTTTGTGTACAAAATTTGTGTGTGTGTCAGCTGATAAATTATATTAAGAATTTTTTCTTTGCTTTCAATGTTTTCTTTGCTTTTATGTTTTAGCAACTTTCCATTTTCAGCATATTTCATTTTGCTGTCAATTCCTGTAGCAGAAGCTTGATGACCTTTTGTGGCAGGACATTGACAGGTGTTTTTCGCATAAGTTTCATTTACAAGCATAATTTCAATTATGCAAGAGTAACTAGGTTTCAATTCTACAAATGTAACTTAGGATTTCATTTTAGCAACATTTAAATTCAGGAATTTAAATTTTGTTATTTTAATTCTGCAAAAGTAGATTAGACTTTCAATTTAGCAATTCCAATTCTTGAAATTGTAGTTAGATTTCAATTCCTACAACTTAGAATTAGTTTTTAGTTCCTGCAAGTTTCCATTTTGCATATTAGGTTTAGTGTGACACCATAAACCAAATCTATCTCATCCAATAAATGCTTGAAATCTGAATGCCTGAATTGTACTATGCTCTAGCATTCTATTGTAGATAGCCTTGGAAACCACCCTAGATTGATAAGATCTTTGAGATTTAATGATGTGCTTAACGACAATGCATCAAGACTAAGAGGTATTTTTTCTCTCTCTTCAAGGAGGACTCCCTATCAGATGATGAGAAGGAAAATCTTATTCTAAACTGTATTCCAGAGATTGTTTCTAGAGAGATGAATGAGAACTTGATGGGTCCAATTTCCCTAGAGGAGTTGGAAAATATTGTATTCAAGATGAAAAATAAAAAGACCCAGGTCCAGATAGATTCTCGATTGAGTTTTATCAGGAGTTTTGGGATTTAATCAAATTTGATCTTTCCATGAGTCCCAAAAGAACAAACAGATGCTAAGGTCCCTAAATGCTACCTTTGTGGTGCTTATACCCAAAAAAAAGGGAGCAAATTCCTTGGATATGTTCAGGCCTATTTCTCTCTACAATGTTGTGTATAAGATCATCACAAAAATTATTGCTGAGAGGCTGAAGATATGGTTGAGCAAAATCATCTCTAAGGAGCAAGGAGGGTTTGTTGCTAGCCGAAAAATCTTGGATGGGGTTGTTATTGCTATAGAAGCTATTCACTCGATGGAAACTTCTAAGGATAAAACTATGTTCATTAAGTTGGACATGGCCAAAGCCTATGATCGGGTCAGATGGTCCTTTCTTCAAAAATTTCTTGCTACTTTTGGATTTGAGGAGGAATGGATTAGATGGGTGATGAGTTGTGTTTCTTCTTCCTCATTCTATGTTCTTGTTAATAATGAGCCATCAGATTTGTTTGAGACCTCAAGGGGATTGAGGCAAGGATATCCTTTATCTCCTTATTTGTTTATCATTATCGGCGGAAGGGTTGGGAAGATTGCTCAAGTCTTAAGTCATGCATGGTCTCATTAAGGGGTGGAAGTGGGATAATAGTTTGCCACCTCTTTCCCACATTCAATTTGTTGATGATATTACTTTGTTGGGAGTTGCCACTATCAAGGAATTTGGCAATATTAGATAGTATCTTGACATATATCTTGGTGCTTCTAGATAGTTGATTAATTAGGACAAGTCTTCTATTTTCTTTTTCAATACCCCTCCTATTATTCAAGCCAAGATTGCTTGCATTCTAAGATTCCAGGTTGGGACTCCCCCTTCATTTATCTTGGTATTCCAATTTCATCTCATCCTCTACCTAGATCTTCTTGGAAGTCTATGCTTGATAAGTTTAGAAGGAAGGTGAATCACTGGAATTTCAAATGGCTATCCAATGCAGGTAGAGTGTTTCTTTTAAAATCTGTTGTTCAAGCTTTACCCATTTATAGATGTTTTGTACAAATAGCTCCCTCTCACTTCATCAAGGACATGGATGCTTTGTCAAGATAGTTTTTATGGTCTATAAAACTTGATCAATCTAAATGGAGTTTGGTTAGGTGGGATTCTATATGTAGGTCGGTGCAAGAGGGAGGCCTTGGGTTGCAATAGACGACTCTTTTTGGGTAGGCTTTGGCTACAAAAATTTATTGGAGATGGTGTACCTCTCAAGATCATATTTGGGCTAAAATATTATCTTGTAAATACTTGAGAGGTATTTATGTGGCTGAGATCCCTAGAGTCAGCTTGGTTGGGAAAGGTTTAGTTATCTAGGACACTCTAAAAAGAGGAGCTAATTTAATCAAGCAGGGTTTGTTCTGGATTTGCAATCGGGGATCAAATGCTCTTTTTTGGGAGGATTCTTGGGATGGTCACCCTCCTATCTTGAATCAGTATCGTAGGTTACGTTCTCTAAGCATTTTTTTCTTGGAAGCAGGCTGGTCTCATGTGGAAGACTTTAAAAAAATCTAGTCTTTTGGAAATATAGATATCTACAGGTGGAAAGATCCACAAGAATGGCCCTAGGGCAGACTGGCCAAGGACAGAGAGGTGCTTGCTCTTATTCTTATGGGTAGGCCTTGTTCTTAATTGAGGGGTAAATATATTCTAGCTTGGAACCCTGACCCTAAGGGAACCTACTCGGTAGCCTATGGTTATCAGGTTCTTGATAAGAAAAATTATGGGAGTATTCCTGTCACTTGGTGCAAAAAGGTGTGGAAAAAAATTGCCTGGCCAAAATGTAACTTCTTTCTCTGGTTGATAGCTCGTAATAAATTCCTCACTTGGGATAATGTGATGAAGAGGGGATTTCAGTGTCCCTCTTTTTGTGTCCTTTGTAGTAAGAATGAGGATGAATCTTCTCATTTATTTTTCCAATGCTCCTTTTCCAGAGACATTTGGCACCGTTGGTGGAGTGCTTGGAACCATCCATGTTTTCATGTGATGTCCCTAGTGGAGTTTTGAAGTAGTCTGGGTAGACCTCCGGCCAAGGCCCCCTTCCTTCGAGTGGCTTGGAATTTGGGCCCTTCTTGCATCATCTAGAAAATTTGGCTCGAACAAAACCGACGCATATTTTAGGGTAGTTATTTGGTTGTTCAATAGATCTGGAAAAAGATCATGTATATGGTTCACGAAACCATCCATAGCAAATGTGATGTGGACCCTCTTTTAGATTCTAGTGAGGAGAAGGTACAACAAGCCCTTGGTCTCTTTAGGGATGGTGTGAACTCTTCTAGCCCTAGTAGGGTTCCTCAACTCAACAAGAATGTTAGGAGAGATGGTAGGTGGAGGCCACCCCCTAGAGGAGTTTTAAAAATTGATACTGATGGATCATCCAGGGATAATCCTGGACATGCTTGCATTGGCGGTGTTGGGAGAGATTCTACTGGTGGTGTCAGTTTTTTCTTTTCCATTTATAAAGGTGTTCACTCCAACAATTTTATGGAATATCTTGCAATTCTTAAGGCCTTGCGGAGGGGGTTTTCTCTTGGCTGGCATAGGATTATCTACGAGTCTGACTCTCAAATTGTGGTTAATATTTTAAATAGTAAAAGGGTGGAGGAAGTTAATTGGTAGTTGGCCTTTGTAGTCATTTATATTCTCAGAATGAGTGAAGAGTTTGAATTTATATCCTTTGTGCACATTCCAAGCGAATGGAATGTTGTTGTTGATTACCTGGCCAAAAGGGCTTCTGAGCTATTGGATCCTTGGAGTATCGATAATTGGGAGAGTCTCCCGTTTGGGGACTCTCAACGCCTGTGGGAGTTGATCCACAAGGATGTACAAACTTAATGTGGTTTGTTCTTGTTGTCTTTTCTGGGTGTCATTCTAGTCTAGTGGTTTTAGCCTTTTTGGCTATTTATTTGAGTCCTGGTTGGAAGCTTAGTTGTACTCTGTAATCCAAACTTTTTATCAATAATTTTTTACCCCTTTATTTAATAATATAGCCTTAGAAAGGTGACTCTTCAATACTTTGACTATTGCCCCTCAAATATCTAGGATATGTAGCCTTTCCAATTCTACACATAAGATAAAACTCAAGACTCTTGGATTTATATCTTATCACATACATGTGTCTCTTCACTTGCATACTTTACATATACACACATGACTCTTAACTAACCTATATGAAACATTTCACATACTTGCACACTTTAGTTATAAAAATTACACATTTTATTATATGACACTTGCACACTTTCTCACTTTGCACACTTGAACACATTGTTACATGACATTTGGACACATCCTACACGTAGACACAAACTTAAGTAGAAATATGAATCACACACCCTAAACTACAAACTCACATCCTACTCTAATATTTATATATTTACAAATATACTAGAGGTATCATGGGGTACATAAGCATGTACCAAAAATTTAATATTCTCCAACACCCCCTATATTACATTATTTGGTTATTGAAGACTTTAGTCTTTAATCTTTGTCTTTGCCTCCTAGATAATTTTGTAGAGTGATTGTTCTTCTTATTTACTTTGTTCTTCTTTGTATTTAAATTTCTTCTTTCTTTGACTCTTTTCATTTGATTCTTTAGTTTCTTTTTAGTCTTGATCTTGATGTTGTCTTATAGATTCTGAATATTCACTTAGTATATCATAATAAATTTCTGAATTTTATGAGCTTTTATTGTCAAACTTACTACCGTGTTGAATGTAATAACATTTCATTACATTCTTTATATGTATCCAAAATAATATGATATAACACACTTGTGTCACAAATACTATATTTTATAATTTTAATCAATTCTTCTTGCTTTTGATTTTTGTCTTTGCAAATTTCAATTATAAGTAATGTTATATACATTACCCTATATATATATCAAAAAGTATTATAATAACATTATTAGAATTTTCATTTGCCTCGATGAGCTATGAGTGAAGATAATAACTAAATGTTTCAAAATTTTCATATTTAGATTCTCTATAGATAGAATATAGAAGCTTATTTAATCCCATTGATATGTCTTGCGAAAAATTTACAATAATACAATAAAACAAAATTGGAGCAAATATTATCTTCTTATTATCTGGAATAATTCTGGTAGAGTTTTAGTACTCTATTACAATCTCCTCACAGGCTCTAGAAAAGCTCACACACATGCTACAATGCAAAATTCTTCTTCATAAAATAAAACTCTAAAACTGCCTTAAGTAAGAAAAAAACAAAGCAAACCCTAACCCTAGCAAATCACATTCGTCGAATCTACATCGACGGTGTTTATTACATGTCTTAGTATTTCGACCATAACTTTTGACTCGGGTGTCCGTTTGAGCCCTTTTTTTTTAGATTACACAAATTTTGAAGCTCTAAAATTTTGTTTTCTCCTCTATGAGGAGATGCTTTCCAAGGCTGAAAACATCATCTAATGACCCGAATATTCATTTTAATGTATGGCTGGCCAGATTTCCAACATTCTCCCCCTTGCTAGTAAGGGGACTAACTATCAAGTCCCTTAGCAGCAAAAAGTGAGGTTTTACTACTCCCTTAGTAAAAATATTTTCTACTTTATCATGTGTGGAGCAATACCTCAATTTAACTTGTTCCTGTTGGCATATTAGGTAAATATCACATTAATGTAAAAATTTGTTTTTGTTTATGCATTGTTGAGCGCTCCTCCGAAACAGTTGAAGAGTTGGTTGGTTGGTTATCCAACCAACCACACACCATTGTATATATTTCCATCATACATCAATAAACATGTTCATTCATTTATTCTATTGCAGGATTCAACATGGTATTAGAGCATAGGCAGTAAGATCGAGGTAGGAAAGACCAGACGAGGCGGTGAGACCAAGGCGCGAATCGAGCAAATCTGAAACCTTGAAATCAAGGTGGTGGAGGAGCATGAATATCAAGGAAGGCTTGAATCATAGGTAGAGAACAAGTGGACCGAGAGAATTTGATGCTGACAGACCTCAAGTGACACATGGCGCGACGAGGATGGTGACACATGGCAAGATGGGTGACTCTGACGTTGACAGACCTCGGGTGACACATGGCATAATGATGATGGTTCGGTGGCAAAATAAGGGCAAGGTTTTATTGCCTGAAGGCAATCGAAACCAATATAGTGATGGAGCATATAAAAATACCATATTTTTTCTTCCCTCCTGCATGTGGGATAAAGAAAATGCTATGTTTTTCTTTCTTCTTTTGTAGGCAGTAGCATTAACCCTCATATGGCAGATTTGTGCATAGTCATTGGTGTTTTTGGTTGATCCTCAGACCACAGTTACGGTGTTCCCCTCTCCATCCTCAACGAAAGCATGATGGACCCATCCTCACAAATTAGCAGGTGTTGTGTGCAACAGAAAGAAGGCTTCCCTGCTTCCGACGGCATCCTTGTAGGGTTGCAGGGTCTGTGATTGAGACAAGAGGCACTTAGTGCCTTCCTCTTCACCGTGAGTAGTGTATCCAAGGTGGCTCGAATTCATTCTTCGATGGTGGAGGTCGGGGGTTCCAACATCGCCGACCATAGTCAACCAATACATTTTTTTTTCTTCCCTATCAGGTTGAAAAATAATACACTTTTTGAGACTCGTCGTTCTGCCAGGTTATTAAAAGGTATATTGTGCCTTTTATTCTCCATTCGATTGTGTAGCTGCGATGGTTTGATTCCTCTCTTTTGAGGTAGAGGTCAAGGGTTCCAACCCCACCGACTAAGAGCAATTTTTTTTTTTTTGTTGACCATTTTTGTCAACACTCCCACCATCCAACAAAAAAAATCAATAAAAAAAGTTACTATAAAAACAAAAAAAAAGTTGCTATACAACAAAAAAAAACCCTATTGTTTATTTTACCAAAACAAGGGGGGATCCAAGTACATTTCGTGCAAAATTCTAAAAACAAGAGGGAGATAAGGTGATTTTTTGCTTATAATGGCCACTATTCATAAATACCTCTCAGATTCATAGTTGCTGAAAGGTCCTAACTTTGTTCCATGGAAAACAAATATGAGAGCCATTCTTCAGGTGGAAGATTTATGGGATGTAGTGACTGGCACTACACAACGCCCTCAAACAGTAGGACCTGATCAAGAAGCTTGGGATAAGAAAGATAAAAAAGGTCTCATGTTTCTCCTACTTGCTACTATAGATGAGGTTCAACCTCATATTTATGATGCTAAAACCAGTAAGGTAGCTTGGAATGCTTTGATTACTGTGTATGAAGGGAAGAATCAGTCCACTATTTTACACCTTCAAACTCAACTACATACTCTCAGTATGAATTCTGGGGAAACAGTTGACCTATTCCTTTGCAGAGTGGCAGAACTGAAAGCCAAATTGAATGCTATGGGAAAACCAGTGGATGATGATATCTTAAACTCTGTCATCTTGAGAGCATTGCCATATTCCTATAAAATGTTGATCACTTCCCTCAACGTTTCTGGTAGACAAGTATCTTTTGTGGAGTTGGTAAATTTGCTCTAGACTGAGGAGGCAAATCAAGTCCAGAAATATGAGGTGCCATATAATGCCCTTTCCACCCAACAAAAGGGTAAGAAACAAGGTCAATTTCAAAAAGGGGGTTCTTCTTCCAAAGAAAAAGGAAAACAAAATCAACAGAGGGATAAATATTGCAAGATCTGTGATATGAATAACCATGACACCAACAGGTGTTGGTTCAAAAACAAGCAACAAAATGATCAACCTCATAGGAAGAAAGGGAAAGAGAAACAAAAATATAAAAAGAAACATAAGCAACCTAAGGGACATGTTGCTTATGTTGACTCCAACTCAGACTCAGAAATATCAGGGTCCGATTCAGATTTTGACTCTGAAAGAGCACACAAGGTGCTCATGACCCATACTTCATCTTCCCAGATAGATGATGTATGGTACATTGATTCAGGAGCTAGTAAGCATATGACTGGAAACAAATCATGCTTTGAAACATTTGAAGAGAAAGAGGGAAAGCCAGTAACCATTGTTGACGATCAAGTATACCAAGTAAAGGGAGAAGGGAATGTCTCTGTCACTCTTACAGATGGTAGATGTCAGATAGAGAGGGTTCTCTATGTTCCCGGGTTAGCTAATAATCTGTTGTCTGTTCCCCAGATGTTGGATAGGAAAATGGATGTTGTGTTCCGAGTTGTGAAAGGCAAGAAGAGATGTTTTATAACCCAAAAAGGTAAACATATTGCCACCGGTTCCTACAAGCATGGCTTGTTCATTCTGGATGCTCTTTCAACTCCTCATGTTGCTCTGGCTGCAACTACAAAGGAGGCCACTTCTCTCTGGCATAGACGATATGGGCATCTTAGTTCAGGATATTTGCTCGAATTGAGCAAATATGAAATGGTAAGAGGACTTCCTCATCTCTCCTCCATCTTACCTGTTTGCTCAGATTGTTTAGTAGGAAAGCAACACCGGGTACCTTTTGAATCTAGCTCTTCCAGAGCCAAGAACCCTTTGGAGTTAGTACACATCGATCTGTGCGGTCCTATGCCAATCAGTTATGGTGGAAAGAAGTACTTTCAATTGTTCGTTGATGATTCCTCTCAAAATATGTGGGTCTATTTTCTTCAATTGAAATCAGAGGCATTCTCATACTTTCAACAATTCAAGAAGCTTGTAGAAAAAGAGTCTGGATGTTTCATCAAAACCCTCCGCTCAGATCGAGGGGGAATATACTTCCAAAGAGTTTTCATCATTTCTGAAAGAACATGGAATAAAACAACTAACAACAACTTATACACCACAACAAAATGGTGTTGCTAAGAGGAGAAATCGCTCCATTGTGGAAATGGTCTGATGTATGATAAAAGGAGCACATCTTGAAGATCAATATTGGGCAGAAGCAGTCAATACAACATCATATCTCCTGAATAGAGCACCCACAAGGGCTCTACAAGGCAAAACTCCACAAGAAGCATGGAGTGGTAAGAAACCCTCCATTTCTCATCTACGAGTATTTGGATGTAAAGCTTTCATGCATATTCCAAAACAGAGAAGGAAGAAGTTAGATGAGAAAACCTTGCAATGTATCTTTCTTGGTTATGATGAGCATTCAAAGGGATATCGCTTGATCGATCCTATAACCAAGAAAACACATATAAGTAGGGATGTAGTATTTGATGAAGCTTTCACATCAAATACTACCTCTACAACAGTATATCATGAGGATGATGAGCCTAAACAAGAGGTTTCACCCCCTCAGAAAAAGATTCCAAAATGGTATACCAACACTTTGAGAGATTCTAAATTGACCTCACTTCCAGATATGACTCTAGATCGACCATGTACGCACAATATCACTCAGCAGAAGAAGGCAGAAGCATCATCTTCAGAAGTTGATGAACTTTGTCACTAGTTTGATGAACTGTCCATAGATGCAATAGAAGATAGAGAAATGGATATAGAATATGAAAGGGTTTATCTGACTGCATTGGATGAAAATGAACCCACAAATGCTCAAGAAGCTCTTAGTAAATCTGAATGGAAGGTTGCTATGGAAGAAGAGCATACATCTCTCATGAAAAATCACACTTGGAAGCTAGTAAATCTGCCTTTAGGAAAGAAACCCATTGGTTGTAAGTGGGTATTCAAAATAAAGTATAAAGCAGATGGTACAATTGACAAGCATAAAGCCCGTCTGGTTGCAAAGGGCTATGCTCAGAAAGAAGGCATAGATTATGAAGAGACATTTGCTCCTACTACAAAAATGACTACCATCCAAGTATTGTGTGCTATGGCAGCTCATTTTGGGTGGAAGTTACATCATATGGATGTAAAAAGTGCCTTTCTTAATGGTGATCTACAAGAAGAAGTATACATGACTCAACCTGAAGGGTTTGTTGTCAAAGGACAAGAGAAAAAAGTTTGCAAGTTAATCAAATCCTTGTATGGGCTAAAACAAGCTCCTCGAGCTTGGTACATCAAAATTGATAATCACCTACTACAACATGGATTCCAACGAAGTTCGTCAGATGCGAATCTCTATATAAAGAACAATGGTTTCGACATAGTGATTCTAGTGCTATATGTAGATGATTTGATCATAACAGGTAGTTCAAAAAGTATGATTGATACAATGAAAAGTGATCTCAAATCATCTTTTGAAATGACAGATCTGGGACTTCTGCACTACTGTCTTGGTTTAGAAGTAACTCAAAAAAACCATCATATCAGAGTTACACAAAAGAAATATGCCAAGACTTTGATTGAGAAATATCGCATGACTGACTGTAAGTCAAAAGCTACTCCCATGGAAGCAGGACTTAAGTTGTCAAGATATGATCAATCTCCACAGGTAGATGGCACTCTCTATCATCAACTGATCGGGAGTCTTTTATACCTAACCAATACCAAGTCTGATCTCAATTTTGTTGTGGGGTATCTGTTGAGGTTCATGCAGGAACCTAAGGTAAGTCATTGGAAAGCAGCAAAAAGAGTTCTACATTATGTCCATGGTACAACAGATTTTGGCTTGGAGTACAAAAAGAATAACAAATTTTTTCTACAAGGATACACGGACTCCGACTATGTTGGATCCATTGATGATCAAAAATCAACTTTTGGATATATCTTCCATCTTGGATCTGGTCCTGTCTCTTGGCATAGCAAAAATCAACAGGTGGTTGCTATTTCTTCTATAGAGGTAGAATATCATGTAGCCAGTGGAGCAGTCTGCGAGATACTATGGCTACGTCGCATTCTTACAAATATGGGTCTTCCAAAGAATCTTCCACTACATTTGTTTTGTGACAATCAAGGTGTTTTGAACCTTGTTAAGAATCCCATTTTTCATGATCGTACCAAACACATTGACACAAGATGTCATTTCATTCGAGATGAAGTTCCAAAGCATCATATACAACTCCAATACATTCCTATTGAAGAGCAAGTTGCAGACATTTTCACCAAAGCACTTGGACAAATCAAGTTCGAAGTATTTCACAAAGCTCTCTGCATTTTGCCATTAATGTAATAAGGGGGGATGTTAGCATATTAGTCAAATATCACATTAATGTAAAAATTTGTTTTTGTTTATGCGCTATTGAGCACTCCTTCGAAACAGTTGAGGAGTTGGTTGGTTGGTTATCCAACCAACCACACCATTGTATATATATTTCCATCATACATTAATAAACATGCTCTTGTTCGCTTATTCTATTGCAGTATTCAATAGTTCCTTCTCTATCATGTCCTGAATGAAGTGGTACTTGATGTCAAAATATTTGGACCTAGTATGGTGGATAGGATTATGTGCCAACTTAATGGCACTCTAATTATCATAGAATAAAGTAGTTGGAGTCCCTTGCTTCTCCCCAATATCTCCTAGCACCTTTCGAAGCCACAATGCTTGTGCACTTGCCGATGTAAGTGCAATATACTTTGCTTCAGTAGAAGACAACACCACTATAGCTTATTTCTTAGAACTCCATGTCACCAAACCTAAAACAAGAGAAAAAATAGTGCCCGCTGATGGATTTCCTATCATCAATATTATGGCCCCAATCACTGAATCCCACTAACTTCAACTTCTTTGCCTGTGAGTAGTGGATCCCATAATCAATTGTTCCATGAATATACCTTAAAATACTCTTTACTGCCTTCAAATGTAACTATGATAGATTAGCCATATACCTGGAACACTGTGAAAGAGCAAAGCATATATCCGGCCTAGTGTTACAAAGGAACATAAGGCTACCAACAATACTCCTATACTCTGTTTTGTTTTCCCTTTCAGCTCCATCCTCTAAACTCAAGATCTCCCCCTATGCAATGGGTGTTGCTATAGGTTTACATTCACTCAAACCAAATATCTTCAGTATATCCCTTACATATTTGTATTGACAAACAAATATATCATTTCTAGTTTGACATACTTCCATCCCAAGAAAGTAACTCATCAAACCCAAATAAGATATTTCAAACTCCTTCTTCATATCATGTTTAAAAGAATCATTCAAAGAGGAACTACTCCCCATAAATAGCATATCATCAAAATAAATGCATACAATAATAATATCATTACCTTCTCTTTTGTAGTACAAAGTGGGCTCACTCTTACTCCTTTCAAAATTACACTACAAGAAGTAGTCATGGATTCTAGAATACCAAGCTCTTGGAGCTTGCTTCAGCCTGTATAGAGCTTTCTTCAACCTGTAGACTTGATCTTAATTTCCTTGGATAACAAAACCTTGTGGTTGTTCCACATATACTTCTTCATCTAAATACCCATTGAGAAATGCACTTTTGACATCCATATTATGCACCTTCCAACTTTTATGAGCTGCCAATGATAGCAATATCCTTACTATTTCTTGCCTTGCCACTGGAGCAAATGTTTCCTCATAGTCCAAACCATATTTTTGAGTGAAACCCTTTGCTACCAACCATACCTTGTACCTCTCAATGGATCCATCACTATTCTTCTTGATATTGTAGACCCACTTGCATCCTACACATTTCCTATCCTTGGGAAAATCACACAACTCCCAAGTATCATTCTTTTCAATAGAATGCATTTCTTCTTGCATAGCCTTCATCCACACTTTTTTAGTACTAGCATGCTCAAAACATGAAGGCTCAAAATCATCAACAACAACTTTTGAAACTTTAGAAACTTGTGAAACAAGTGCATAGTTTACAACATCACCTTTGGGATCTCCACTGTCATCATCTCCATAAAGATGCAGGTTCTCTAACCTCTTTATTACTACATTCATATCTGTATGTTGACTCCTTGTCACCCTCTTATGGAAATTCTTATCAAGAATTTGAGATTCTGGGTGATCCTTCAACAATATTTTACCTTTTCCTTTGGTCGATGGTGATGGAGGTGGAGAACTACTAGAAGAACCTTCTCTTGGACTTGAAAGTGGACTTGCAAAAGATGAACTAGAAATTTTTCATGGTTGGGCTGAACTGAAACATCGTTTGGTTCCACCTTCTCTTCACCAAAAACATCCTCAACAAACAATTTTTGTGATTCCCAACTTCCCCCTTCATCAAAAATTGCATCTCTAGATACAATTATTTTATGTGAAATAAGATTAAATAACCTGTAAGCCTTAGATTGCTCATTATACCAATAAAAATACATTTTTCACTCTTTGCATCCAACTTCTTCCTATTCTCAGCATTAACATGCACAAAAGCCACACATCCAAAAACTCTAAAATGATTTACATTTGGCTTCTTATTGTACCAACATTCATAAGGGATAATAATCTCAAGACTCTTAGTAGGACTTCTATTTAAAATGTAATTAGCATTCCTAATTGCTTCATCCCAATAAAACTTACTCATACATTTTTCTTGCATCATGCACCGTGCCATCTCCACCAAAGTCCTATTCTTTCTTTTAGCCACCCCATTCTTTTGAGGTGTGTAAGGACTTGTTTTCTGCCTTTTAATCCCAAACTCACTACAAAAATCGTCAAATTCATGAAAACAGAACTCATCTCCTCTATATGTCCTCAAACATTTGATATAATGACCACTCTCATTTTCAACTAGAGCCTTAAAATTCTTGAAGCAATTGAATGCCTCATCCTTATGCTTAATAAAATAAACCCAACAATATCTAGAGAAATCATCAATAAAGTCAGAAAGTAATAAGTTTTACCCATACTTTGTGTCTGCATTGGTCCACAAATGTCACTATGAACAAACTGCAATGGATATTGGGCCCTCCATGCTTCACCATGCAAAAAATTATCCCTTGCATGTTTGCCAAGTGCACAACCTTCACAAACCTCCTTGGAGTCTTCAAATTTTGGCAACCCATAGACAAGTGGTGAAAGCATCTTCAAACTCTTATAATTTAAATGCCCAAACCGTAAATGCTATAGCATCTCCTTACCATCTACACCAAAAAATTCTAGAGCTCCACCTTGATATAAAAACTATAATGGGAAGAGCCTGTTCTTGGTCATCGTTATAGTGGTAATCGATTTTCTCCTTTGATCATAAATTTTGTATATTCTATCCTCAAACACTAACTTATAATCCTTTTCCAACATTTAACCAATACTCATTAATGAATACTTAAAATGGGGTGCATAGTAAATATATTTTACCTTCATTATTTTTCCTCTCCTGGTAGGAATTTCCATTTCTCCTTTCGCAACCACGTCCAAGATCTTCTCATCCCAATGCCTGATACTGGATTGATAAGAAGAATCAAGAGATGAAAATGCATCCCTCTTGTCGGTCATATGGTTTGTGCACACACTGTCTAGGATCCATGTCTTCTTTGTGCTATTATGTGTAGAGTGGAAAGTTGCTTGCTCCACTTTTTCTTCAATCATACAAAACAAAGTATCATCCTCATAGGAATCCTCTTCTCCATAATGTGCTGATTTTTTTAGCCTGTAATATCTCTCATAATGGCCATATTTGTTACAATTGTAACACTACACATTTCTCATAACTCGACCTCTACCTCTTCCTCTTGAACTGGATCCTCCTCTTGCAGCATGAGCCTAGTCATTGTCTGAATCTTGAGATCTTCCTCGACCTCTACCATCGTAGGAGCCTCTTCTACCTCCTCTTCTATTTCTTCCTCTTCCTCTGGAACCCCTAACATGACCTCTTCCTCCATCATTCTTTGTTGCCTAAAAAGCTTGTTCCTCTGTAGAACCTCCTTCTTTATCCTTCTTCCTCTTGGCAATTCTCTCTTCATGAGATGTGAGAGAACCAATTAATGAATCTATATCCATTTTTGAGAGGTCTTTTGTTTCTTCTATGATAAGGGCTGCACTGTTAAACTTCTCTATCAAGGTTCTTAAAACCTTTTTAATCACTACATTTTGCTTTATGATCTCTCCAAGTGTGGCCATTTTATTTACTATTGTTTTTACCCGAACAAATTAATCTCCTACAATTTCATTCTCCTCCTGTTTGAGATTTTCAAAATCTCTCTGCAAAGTCTGCAACTTCACCTCCTTAACTTGGGCACTCCCTTGGTAATTCTCATTCAATGCCTTCTAAGCTTCTTGAGTCGAAATGCAGGCAAAAATCTAGGGAAAGGGACTCTTGTCTAGAGCCGACTAGATGAAAGCCAAAGCCAAATTATTTTCTTTCTCTTTCTCTTGCATCTCCTTCTTTTGATCTGCAGTCAATGCACTCCAATATTTTGGCTTGATGAACCCAGCTTCAACGATAGCCCAATCTCCTTTTGCCTTCAGAATCATCCTCATTTGGATGCTCCAATATTCGTAGTCGAAATCGTCAAATTATGGGATCGAAATTGAATTGGTGTTGTTGGCCATAATAGCTCCCTTCAACACGAACTGAGATCTCCGAGAAGCTTTTGTAAAACTTGTAGTAGAAATTCCATAGTTACTCGAACCCAATTTCTCGATCACCTCGCTTTGATAACCAAATGAAGAATTTACAATACTATAATAAAATAAAATTAGAGCAAATATTATCTTCTTATTAGCTGGAAAAATTCTCACAGAGTTTCAATACTCTGTTACAATCTTCTCACAGGCTTTGGAAGAGCTCACACACATGCTACAATGCAAAATTCTTCTTCATAAAAGAAAACCCTAAAACTTCCTTAAGTAATAAAAAACAAAGCAAACCCTAACCCTAGCAAATCACATCCGTCGGATCTACATTGACGGTGTTTGTTACATGTCTTAGTATTTTGGCCATAACTTTTGACTCGGGTGTTCCTTTGAGCCTATTTTTTTCCATATTGCACAAATTTCGAAGCTCTACGATTTCATTTTGTCTCCTCTAAGAGGAGATGCTTTCCAAGGTTGAAAATGTCATCTAATAGCCCAAATTTTCATTTTAATGTATGGCTGGCCAGATTTCCAATATCTTGTTGTTCATTAAAATTTACAATCAAATGTTAAATGCTATTTTTCAAAGCTTCCAATATTTTCTTTTTTATTATATCATTCAAATCATTTCATCCCATGATAATTCCTTTGATGTTGAATATCTTGTCTCCCAAAATTTAATTCAAGCAATCAATCAACAAATTTCTTCAAATCACTTTTTCATAAATTTTAAAATATTTTGGAGTAGAAGACTTTATCTCTCCAAATAATTTATCAATCTCTTAAAATTTTAATTTGCAAAAAGTTACAATCATCAATCTGCAAATTTTATCAAATCAATTTTTTCTAATAATTAATTCATTTTGGGGTAGAAAATATTTTGACTCCCTAATCAATTTTCAATTCATTTAATCAACTTTAAAATGTTCAAAAATCATTTTTTTTTAAATCAATTCTAATTTTCCTTATCACTCCAATCTCAAATTTCTTTTTCAAATATCCTATAATTGAAAAACATCTACTTATGACTCCCTAATATTAATTATCAAAGCTTAAGTAACAATTACTCATAACTTCAAATATGCCTTTTAAAAGCTTTGATAAATACATGCCTTTCAAATTTTTGAATTTAAACAAAATCTTACCTCTTTGACTCTTGCCTGCCAAGACTACTACAAATTTTGAATATTTATCGGTGTCCACATATCTTCATTTTTTTCTCTAATTATCATGTACACTTTGACCTCAAATATTAGAAATAATAATGTGTGTGTTACCAAAGATTGGCATCTTCAATGAGCATTCATATCTTTTCACTTATCATTTCATCTTCTTCAAAAATGTCTATAATACTCAAGTGCATTGTGAATAATACTTTGCTTTCTAACTTGCTATCTTGAGATGTTTCTAAAGCTTCTTAGATTGAGTTCTCCAACAACTTCAATGTCAAATGGTTTCTTTAGCACTTCTTATGTGCTTCGAATTACTCTATGCTCATAGGCTCTACTATACTTTTTATCCTATGGATTAATATTTCTAAGTATACCTTAGGAACTAGTATTTCTCAAAATATGAGCAACTTTCATAGATGCTTCTATACTCCAAATCTACTAGTATACCTATTAATGTCAATTTACTGGTGAAATACTTCTCAATAATTTTAATGTTTCTCAAGGCTTCATTTTTGGGATTGTTCACTCTTCATGTCTAATCTTTGTAGCCTTTAAGATTTAGCTTTTAAAATATTAATAGGCGTTGCTCTTTTCATAGTTAGGGTGTATTGCACCCAAATAAATCACTTTATTCTTTGACACAGTTTCTAATTATGACATACCAATATAGCACTCTTATCATAGTCAATTGATGTTTTCAATACCTTGTCCTTTTAATATTTTTTTCTTTTGACAAATTTCTTCACTTCCTTCAATATTTTACCTTCTTTTCTTAATAATCAATTTCTTTTCAAAATATCTGATTCAAACTCAAATAATATATGTTCCCTAGTAGCTCTTCAATTATCAAGATTTTTCTTTAAAACTTTGAGATAAAATTCACACCAGAGTATTTTCTTGATGCTAGCTTTTAAATTCAAAACTTATCACACAAAATTTCTTCTCTGATGCTAGATTTTAACTTGCAACTATTTACCTTCACAATTTCACACCAAAGTTCTTCTCTTTGATGTTATTTTTTAAATATTACTCCTCTAATATTGTATGGAGTGTGGTAGCTCTAATAACATGATTGAATTTTTAGTTAGATTATCATAGGTACCAACATTTAGTAACAAATATAAATCATAGAAAATATATATGTGAAGACTTAACCATAGCATAATATCAATGTTAATGAATATAATATTCATGAAATATAACAATATCAATGTCAATCAATAATATACTCACAATATCATTAACTAATCAAATATACAAGTGTTGTATCATATCTTCAATCTTGATTACAATACGATATTCTTTGATACAATACATGGAGCCTTATCTCCATAATATAACCTTAGAAATGTGACTCTTCAATACTTTTATTATTTCTCTTCTCACATATCTAGGAGATGCATCCTTTCCTATTCCACACATAATCCAAACCTCTCATGCCTCTTGGCTTTACATCTTGCCACATACATGTGTCTCTTTACTTGCAATCTTGAAACATACTTGCATGACTCTTAACTAACCTATATGACACATTGCACATACTTGAACCCTTTACTCTATTAAACATGAACACTTTCTCACTCTACACTCTTGCACACATTGTTACATGAAACTTGGACACATCCTGCACATAGACACATAGTTAAGGAAAAATATAAATAATACACCCTAAACTATATACTCAATTCTAATATTTATATATTTACGATTATGCCAAAGGTACCATGCGGGTACATAAGCATGTACTAAATAATGTAATATTCTCCAACAATGCAAGAGCTACTTGGTGTGGGAAAGTATCCTTTAAGAAGGGATGACAATTAAAAGTCTCTCTTTGTGTCCTCCATTCAACTTAAGAGGGGGTGTTGGAATACATAGTGATTACAACCAACTTTTGAATTGTGATGTACATATAGGCCCTTGTAAACCTTGAAAAGGATATTTTTGTAATATTTATTATTTTAAAACTAAAGGTCAGTTACTTAAACTTGACCTAAAGGTAAATTGTATTTTTATATAAATACCCAATTATACCAACCATTTGATTATCAATTAAAGAGTAATCCTATTTTTGATAGTGATATTACTTGGTGTCTGTGGACACCCCCATATACAACGTGCACTGCTATGTGTATATTTTATTTTAACAATATTGGAGAATGAGGTTCGAGGTGTAGGTTCAAATCTTGGGCCTCCCTGGACTGAACACTTGTCCCTTTCTAGGTGTTTCAGCAGTGTAAAAGGTTTAAAATGATTGTGGCATGATGGTTATAGGGGTGGACTACATGAAGAACTATGTGGCGGATTCTAGGGCAGGCATCACAAAATTTTATGGTAGCCATAAAAGTTGAACAACATGCTCGGATTCATGGCAGCTACCGATTCCACCATGTAAATTAAAAAAAATAATATTGGGGAATGTGTGGATTCCATTTGTTTTAGGAAATTATAAAATATAATGTTGGCAATTTTGGGTTTGAGATCCTAGCTTCTTGTCTATGATGTCATTGATGTCAAAAGGAACTAGCATTAATGTCAAGAGGATTTATTGGCTTCAAAGGTTGAAGATTCCAAAGAATCTTTTCTAGAAGATTTCGGAGAGATTCCATGTGGCAGATGAAAAGGTTTTTATCAAAACCATGGCAGGTTTAAGGGTTTTTATTAAAACCAGGTGGATGCATTAAGGGTTTTTCTCAAAACCACTCTCGACTTAATGCAAAGGTTGGAGACACTTATTAATTAAATAACTTAATTAATATAACCTTTTTAAGGTTTTTTAATTAATTATTTATTTGATTTAGTGATTAAATTATTTTAATAATTTAATGGGTTCTCCACCTAAGGTCTAAGGTCTAAAAGACCTGTGATTATTTTTTAATAATCAAAAGGGTTTCATAAACCCTAAAGTTGTTTCAAAGGTGCCAAAATAATATTAATTTGAAAAGTTTGAATTATCCTCCCATCGACATCGTGTATAGCATGGAAGTTTGGCTATATACGCCATAACAGTGTAATTCCATTTTTTGGATATTGAAGATTGTTTATGCATTAAAATCATTGATGAGTTTTTGGGTGAATGCATAATTCTGGTTGAGGAAGAGGAAGCATCTTGCACTAGGGTTTATGTTAGTAAGTCTTGCTCTTGCATTGAGATGGTGAAACCCTTAGTTGGCTATTTTTGAGATTGATGGTTGAGTTGCTTCCATAGAGGTTGTTTTGATCAAGTTAATGCTTTACTTGATACATGATTTGGGCTTACTCCATTGAGATTGATTTGAGCAAGTTATTCTTTGCATTGGTGATTTATGTTGGTGGTTGTTTTTTTCAAATACCTTTGGAGGGAAAAGGATGTCTACTAGTTTCCTTTTCATGTAGTGATTGGTTGAATGCTTCAAGGTTAATGTTGAGTTGAATGATGTTGGTTAAACCTTATCTATTAGCTTTGTTGTTAAAGCCCTAATTGGTTGAGAAAAGATATTGGTTGTGGAAAGAACATGAGTATCATTATTATATTAGACATTGCATGGTTGGCAATTGTTGGGTTATGTTTCATGTTCTTGAGAAAAGCATACTACATCTATCTTATTCTTTTGAGATTGAGATTGAGTTGAGATTGAGATTGGGAGTTAAGTATAGAACATATTGAGTCTCTAACAATTCTCTTTATGTTTCTATGAGATTTGATATTGAGATTGGGAGTTAAGTATAGAACATATTGAGTCTCTAACAATTCTCTTTATGCTTCTATGAGGTTGATGAATCACATTGGGTCTCTAACAATTCTCTTTGTGTGTTCATGCTAAGCAAGTTTTTCTTGATGAACTTGTGAGCTGATTTGGACAGGTTCTAGTGAAGACTTGTGAGCTGATTTGGACAAGTTCTAGTGAGGACTTGTGAGCTAAATTGGACAGGTTCTAGTGAGGACTTGTGAGCTGAATTGGACAGGTTCTAGTGAGGACTTGTGAGCTGATTTGGACAGGTTCTAGTGAGGACTTGTGAGTTGATTTGGATAGGTTCTAGTGAGGACTTGTGAGCTGATTTGGACAGGTTCTAGTGAGGACTTGTGAGCTTATTTGGACAAGTTCTAGGAAGGACTTGTGAGCTGATTTGGATAGGTCCTAGCAAAGGAATTGAGGACAGAGTTGAAGTGGTTCTTTGAGAATAACCTGAGGACAATTTTGACAAGTCTTTGATAAGGCTTGTGTGCAGCAGAGATTTATTTATTCAAGCTTTATGAGTTGAGCTTGGGACAGATCTAACAGAGTGAGGAAGACTTGTGCTAGACCGACTAACTGTGTTTAGTATAGGTTGATGAGTTTCTGTGGAGGTGATCAGTGAGGATAGAGGTCTCTTGAGGCTGAGCATTGAGGACAGGAGGTCTTCTATAGAAATGAGTTCCACGTGCTAGCAGAATAAGAGGTAGGTGATCTTCTGAAGTATCATTTCTAGAGCTAAGGGGAAGGATTCTCCTTTGGGCAGGAGGCTCATAAATTCATGAGGAGGGGAAGGATTCTCCTTTGGGCAGGAGGCTCATAAATTCATGAGGAGGGGAAGGATTCTCCTTTGGGTAGAGTCTCATAAATACTTGAGTAGGGGAAGGTTTCTCCTTTGGGCTGAGGCTCATAAACATTGTAATTGGGAAGGATTCCCAAAGAACTTTGAGAAAGCTTTTTAGAGAAAATTTTTGTGGAGGTAGCCCATGTTGGGTGAACCACATTAAAATTGGTGTCTCATTGTGTGTTGCTTTATGCATTGCTTTGATATTGTTATTGGTTCATTGCTTTGTGAAGTTGAAGTTAAATAGAGAAAGTAAAAGAGGTCTTATACTGTTCACCCCCCCTCTCAGTATAAGCTTGTGTTCTTCAATTGGTATCAGAGCGGGTTCCTTCAAAAATTTTAACAGCTTGAAGGAAAATATTGTAAAGAACACAATGGAATCTACAAGTGGTAATGCAGCACCTATTCTTGATGGGGCAAATTTTGGGCTTTGGAGTGCTAGGATGAAGGTTCATCTTATGGCTATTGGAAATGAAGTTTGGGAAGTGATTGAGGATGAGTATACCATTCCTGAGCATGGTCCTTCTACTAAGGAAGAGAGGCTCCTACATTATAGCAATTCAAAGGCAATGAATGCAATCCTAAAGGGTTTACAGAAGGCAGATCTTACCAAGGTGATTCACTGCAAGATAGCTAGTGAAATGTGGAAACAGTTGAAGGTGGTTCATACAGGTGATGCAAATGTCTAAAAGGTCGAGTTAAGACACTTCAAAGGTATTTTTGAACAACTCAAGATGAATGATGAAGAAAATATTAGTGACTATATGCTTCGTATGGATGAGATTGTTAACTCTATGAAGGAACTAGGTCTTGAGCTTGCTGAAAATGATATTTGTGATAAGATTTTGAGGTCTCTTCCAAATATATTTAGTGAAAATATTTTTTCTATTGAGGAAGCTAAGGATTTGGATAATTTGAAAAAGGATGAGCTTCATAGTATACTTGCAGCATTTGAGTTGAAAAATCAAGTGAAGGTTGATGTTAAGAAGGAGGCAGCTTTCAGGGCTACCAAGAAATCCAAGGGTAAAGAGCTTCAAGATAGTGATGAGTCTTCTAGTGATGAAGAGGCATATTACAGCAAGAAGGAAAAGTTCTCAAGAAAGCACAAAGGTATGAAATATGTCAAGTGTTTCAATTGTGGAAAGTTTGGTCATTATGCTACTAACTGAGATCACTTGCCAAGGATGAAAGTGATGAAGATAAATAGGATTATAAGAGCAAGGATTCTGAAAGGCACAGGCATCAAAGGAAGAATAAAGATGAGCAAAGCAATCAAGGAAAGAGGTACTCTCACAAACACAAGAAAAATTTCTACCTAGACAAGGCAAGTAAGTGTTCTAGTAGTGATAGTGAAATTTCTTCAAGTGATGTTGGAAATGAGATGTTGTTCCTAACAGAAAAAGAAGAAGAAAAGAAACATAGATTTGTCCTTATGAAATGTTTTAGATGTGGAAATTTTGGACATCTTGAGGATGATTGTACAAATGATGGATTGATTTCTAGTTATACTATGTATGAGGATGCTTTGGAAAATTTCAAGGAAGATCTTTGTATGGCTTTAGAAAAGGGTAGCACCTCTAGTGATAAGAAATCTAAAAAAGTCATTGATGTTTCAAAAGGCAAACAAATAGTGGAAGTTATAGAGGATGGTGAAGTAGATCTTGAAGCTGAACTTGTTAGTGCTCTTAGTGCTTTGAAAAAGGAAAGAAAGAAGAATGCTAGACTCAATGATAAATTGGATGAATGTTGTATTGAGAGAGATGAGCTTATAGAAAGTCTTGACTTCTCTATAGCTAAGACACAAAAACTTAAGGATAAGTTAGAGTCTAAGGTTCTTGAGTGTAGAGAGTTGGAACAGAAAGTGGCTTCCTTGAAAGAGGAAACTAAAGAGTAAAAGGAGAAGCTTTACAGGTTTGAAGATAGCACCAAAAAGGTAAAGTCAATCATCAAAGATCAAAGAAGGACAACAGATAAAATAGGTCTTGGTTTTGGTAAGAAACACATGGAACAGGTTGGCGACTCTATTGGGGAATCTAGTAAGAGATTCCGAAAGGAAGAGAGTTCTGATGAGGAAATTACTTCAAAAAAATATTCCTTGAGTGATAGATGCACAGAATCAGAAAATAGGAATTAGAAAAAGGGAAGAAAGTTTATAGGACCTAAGAGGTAAAATCAAGGAGAGTTTAATGGTAGATGTTTTACTTGTCACAATTTTGGTCACATGGCTTCACATTGCATGACTCAAGTGAGGAAGGTAAATGACAGATTCATAGGTGGAAATTTCTTTCAATGGTATTGCTACTCTTGTAAAAAGTTTGGGCACAAGGCTGTTTATTGCAAGGCTAATAATAGGAACAGGGTTGGTCAAAACAGATGGAGTCAAAGATCAGGTATGCCTCAAAGAAATAACATTGTTAGTTGTTATAAGTGCAACAATTAAGGTCACATAGCTAGACAATGTAGAGCTGAAATTCCAAGGTACAGGAATAGGAACATGGGTATGAACAGGCACAAGAATCAAGACATGGATAAGAACAGGAATGATAACAAGAACAGCAACAGTGACATGAATAGGAACATGAATATGGACAAGGAGAACAAGAGAAGACATGGTAAGGCAGCTATAGACACTAATGAAGGTCAGTGTCTAATGGGATTTTTACTCCCACCCTAGAATTAATCACCTCAACAGGAGGTGGGGGAGGGACTAAGCTAAGAGGCTCATTCTTAGTCTGAAGCCCCAAAGGTGACCCTTTGCCATTGATGACAAAGGGGGAGAGATATGAGCAAGGGGGAGAGCCTCAAGTCAGGGGGAGCTGATTTCTATACAACAGTTTTGAGTTTCAGTGTTGTTGAGAAGCATGGTTTGCCCTCAATGACAAAGGGGGAGATTGTTGGTAATTTTGGGTTTGAGATCCTAGCTTCTTGTCTATGAGTTGTCATTGATGTCAAAAGGAACTGGCATTAATGTCAAGAGGATTTATTGGCTTCAAAGGTTGAAGATTCCAAATAATATTTTCTAGAAGATTTCGGAGAGATTCCATGTGGCAGATGAAAAGGTTTTTATCAAAACCATGGCAAATTTAAGGGTTTTTATTAAAACCAGGTGGATGCATTAAGGGTTTTTCTCAAAACCACTCTCAACTTAATGCAAAGGCTGGAGACACTTATTAATTAAATAACTTAATTAATAAAACCTTTTTAAGGTTTTTTAATTAATTATTTATTTGATTTAGTGATTAAATTATTTTAATAATTTAATGGGTTCTCCACCTAAGGTCTAAGGTCTAAAAGACCTGTGATTATTTTTTAAATAATCAAAAGGGTTTCATAAACCCTAAAGTTGTTTCGAAGGCGCCAAAATAATATTAATTCAAAAAGTTTGAATTATCCTCCCACCGACGTCGTGTATAGCATGGAAGTTTGGCTATATAAGCCATAACCTATAGTCCAAAGCAATGGAGTAAAAGAAAT
Source organism: Wollemia nobilis (assembly GCA_028583015.1). Lineage (NCBI taxonomy): Eukaryota > Viridiplantae > Streptophyta > Pinopsida > Araucariales > Araucariaceae > Wollemia > Wollemia nobilis. The sequence continues at coordinate 2,409,855 of JAQPPZ010017244.1, forward strand.
TCGAATTGCACAAAGGTTGGGAAGTAAAAGCTACGACTATCATTTTTTTTGCCACGTTTATCCGCCACCAAAGGGTTAAGGAGAAGGAGACTCTTGCTAGCCTTCAAGCTAGCACCGTTGGCCTAGTGGCAATGACTGTTCTGCGAAGGCGCTTGAAGGGAGGTCAAGCATTCGACTCCCGTCGTGGAGTGTGAGAAGAGTTTTTGTGCTCCGATTTTTTTGGAGGCACTGTTGACCCGCGATTTTTGGAAGCATTTTTTTGGTAAGGTTTTTTTAAATAAAATCTGCATTTTTGTTAAAGAAGAAGTGGTTGGGCAGATTTATTTAAAATTATTTTTGAGGTTAAATGCTTCTTTGGAGATATAAGGTTGATAGTGTGTGGTTGAGATTTTTGGCTTGATTGTTGAGTGAGATTTGCTTAGAAGCTATTATTCCTTGAGCATGGTTTAATTAATTTGGAGAAATAAGGTGTAAAAGGATATATTGTTTGTATGCTTTATATTATTGGTAGTTGACTTCTAAGGATTGGAGTCATAAGGTGTTTTATGGAATAAATATTTTTGTGGTTACTTTTATGATCTAACCCTAACTTGGTGGCAAAGTTGAGGGTGGTGTTGGTAACAAGGTTGAAGAACTATTCTCTTCTTCCTCAAACAAAGGTATGGGCAACTTCTTCCATGTATATTGGTGATGGTGTATTTTCTAAAATTGAGTTTGGAGTGAAAAGGTTGTCTACTAGGTATTCTTGTTGGTGTAATTCCATTTTCTAGATATTGAAGATTGTTTATGCATTAAAATCATTGATGAGTTTTTGGGTGAATGCATAATTCTGGTTGAGGAAGAGGAAGCTTCTTGCACTAGGGTTTATTTTAGTAAGTCTTGCTACTTGCATTGAGATGGTGAAACCCTTAGTTGGCTATTTTGAGATTGATGGTTGAGTTGCTTCCATAGAGGTTGTTTTGATCAAGTTAATACTTTACTTGATACATGATTTGGGCTTACTCCATTGAGATTGATTTGAGCAAGTTATTCTTTGCATTGGTGATTTATGTTGGTGGTTGTTTTGTTCAAATACCTTTGGAGGGAAAAGGATGTCTACTAGTTTCCTTTTCATGTAGTGATTGGTTGAATGCTTCAAGTTTAATGTTGAGTTGAATGATGTTGGTTAAACCTTGTCTATTAGCTTTGTTGTTAAAGCCCTAATTGGTTGAGAAAATATATTGGTTGTGGAAAGAACATGATTATCATTGTTATATGAGATATTGCATGGTTGGAAATTGTTGGGTTATGTTTCATGTTATTGAGAAAAGCATACTACATCTATCTTATTCTTTTGAGATTGAGATTGAGTTGAGATTGAGATTGGGAGTTAAGTATAGAACATATTGAGTCTCTAACAATTCTCTTTATGTTTCTATGAGATTTGAGATTGAGATTGGGAGTTAAGTATAGAACATATTGAGTCTCTAACAATTCTCTTTATGCTTCTATGAGGTTGATGAATCACATTGGGTCTCTAAAAATTCTCTTTGTGGGTTCATGCTAAGCAAGTTTTTCTTGATGAACTTGTGAGCTGATTTGGACAAGTTCTAGTGAAGACTTGTGAGCTGATTTGGACAGGTTCTAGTGAGGACTTATGAGCTGAATTAGACAGGTTCTAGTGAGGACTTGTGAGCTGAATTGGATAGGTTCTAGTGAGGCTTTGAGCTGTTTGGACAGGTTCTAGTGAGGCTTGTGAGCTATTTGGACAAGTTCTAGTGAGGACTTTTGAGCTGATTTGTACAGGTTCTAGTGAGGACTTGTGAGCTGATTTGGACAAGTTCTAGTGAGGACTTGTGAGCTGATTTGGACAAGTTCTAGGGAGGACTTGTGAGCTGATTTGGATAGGTCCTAGTAGAGGACTTGAGGATAGAGTTGAAGTGGTTCTTTGAGAAGAACCTAAGGACATTTTTGACAAGTCTTTGAGAAGGCTTGTGTGCAAGGAGATTGATTTGTTCAAGCTTTATGAGTTGAGCTTGGGACAGATCTGACAGAGTGAGGAAGACTTGTGCTGGACCGACTGACTGTGTTTAGTACAAGTTGATGAGTTTCTATGGAGGTGATTAGTGAGGATAGAGGTCTCTTGAGGCTGAGAATTGATAACATGAGGTCTTCTATAGAAATGAGTTCCACGTGCTAGCAGAATAAGAGACAGGTGATCTTTCAAAGTATCATTTCTAGAGCTAAGGGGAAGGATTCTCCTTTGGGCAGGAGGCTCATAAATTCGTGAGGAGGGGAAGGATTCTCCTTTGGGTAGGAGGCTCATAAATTCGTGAGGAGGGGAAGGATTCTCCTTTGGGTAGAGGCTCATAAATACTTGAGTAGGGGAAGGTTTCTCCTTTGGGTTGAGGCTCATAAACATTGTAATTGGGAAGGATTCCCATAGAACTTTGAGAAAGCTTTTTAGAGAAAATTTTTGTGGAGGTAGCCCATGTTGGGTGAACCATGTTAAAATTGGTGTCTCATTGTGTGTTGCTTTATGCATTGCTTTGATATTGCTATTGGTTCATTGCTTTGCAAAGTTGAAGTTAAATAGAGAAAGTAAAAAGAGGTCTTATACTATTCACCCCCCTCTCAGTATAAGCTTGTGTTCTTCAATTGGTATCAAAGCGGGTTCCTTCGAAAAGTTTAACAACTTGAAGGAAAATATTGTAAAGAACATAATGGAATCTACATGTGGTAATGCAGCACCTATTCTTGATGAGGAATATTTTGGACTTTGGAGTGCTAGGATGAAGGTTCATCTTATGGCTATTGGAAATGAAGTTTTGGAAGTGATTGAGGATGAGTATACCATTCTTGAGCATGGTCCTTCTACTAAGGAAGAGAGGCTCCTACATCATAGCAATTCAAAGGCAATGAATGCAATCCTAAAGGGTTTACAGAAGGCAAATCTTACCAAGGTGATTCACTGCAAGACAGCTAGTGAAATGTGGAAACAGTTGAAGGTGGTTCATACAGGTGATGCAAATGTTTGAAAGGCCGAGTTGAGACACTTCAAAGGTATGTTTTAACAACTCAATATGAATTATGAAGAAAATATTAGTGACTATATGTTTCGTATGGATGAGATTGTTAACTCTATGAAGGAACTAGGTCTTGAGCTTATTGAAAATGATATTTGTGATAAGATTTTGAGGTCTCTTCCAAATAGATTTAGTGAAAATATTTCTACTATTGAGGAAGCTAAGGATTTGGATAAGTTGAAAAAGGATGAGCTTCATAGTATACTTGTAGCATTTGAGTTGAGAACTCAAGTGAAGGTTGATGTTAAGAAGGAGGCAACTTTCAAGGCTACCAAGAAATCCAAGGGTAAAGAGCTTCAAGATAGCGAGTCTTCTAGGGAAGGGCATATTACACAAGAAGGGAAATTTTTTGAGGTTAAATGCTTCTTTGGAATAAAGGTTGATAGGTGTGTTGAGATTTTTGCTTATTTTGTGAGATTTGCTTAGAAGCTATTATTCCTTGAGCATGGTTTAATTAATTTGGAGAAATAAGGTGTAAAAGGATATATTGTTTGTATGCTTTATATTTTTGGTAGTTGACTTCTAAGTATTGGAGTCATAAGGTGTTTTATGGAATAAATATTTTTGTGGTTACTTTTATGATCTAACCCTAACTTGGTGGCAAAGTTGAGGGTGGTGTTGGTAATAGGTTGAAGAACTATTCTCTTCTTCCTCAAACAAAGGTATGGGCAACTTCTTCCATGTATATTGGTGATGGTGTATTTTCTGAAATTGAGTTTGGAGTGAAAAGGTTGTCTACTAGGTATTCTTGTTGGTGTAATTCCATTTTCGGGATATTGAAGATTGTTTATGCATTAAAATCATTGATGAGTTTTTGGGTGAATGCATAATTCTGGTTGAGGAAGAGGAAGCTTCTTGCACTAGGGTTTATTTTAGTAAGTCTTGCTCTTGCATTGAGATGGTGAAACCCTTGGTTGGCTATTTTGAGATTGATGGTTGAGTTGCTTCCATAGAGGTTGTTTTGATCAAGTTAATGCTTTACTTGATACATGATTTGGGCTTACTCCATTGAGATTGATTTGAGCAAGTTATTCTTTGCATTGGTGATTTATGTTGGTGGTTGTTTTGTTCAAATACCTTTGGAGGGAAAAGGATGTCTACTAGTTTCCTTTTCATGTAGTGATTGGTTGAATGCTTCAAGTTTAATGTTGAGTTGAATGATGTTGGTTAAACCTTGTCTATTAGCTTTGTTGTTAAAGCCCTAATTGGTTGAGAAAATATATTGGTTGTGGAAAGAACATGATTATCATTGTTATATGAGATATTGCATGGTTGGAAATTGTTGGGTTATGTTTCATGTTCTTGAGAAAAGCATACTACATCTATCTTATTCTTTTGAGATTGAGATTGAGATTGGGAGTTAAGTATAGAACATATTGAGTCTCTAACAATTCTCTTTATGTTTCTATGAGATTTGAGATTGATATTGGGAGTTAAGTATAGAACATATTGAGTCTCTAACAATTCTCTTTATGCTTCTATGAGGTTGATGAATCACATTGGGTCTCTAACAATTCTCTTTGTGGGTTCATGCTAAGCAAGTTTTTCTTGATGAACTTGTGAGCTAATTTGGACAAGTTCTAGTGAAGACTTGTGAGCTGATTTGGACAGGTTCTAGTGAGGACTTGTGAGCTGAATTGGACAGGTTCTATTGAGGACTTGTGAGCTGATTTGGAAAAGTTCTAGTGAGGACTTGTGAGCTGATTTGGACAGGTTATAGTGAGGACTTGTGAGCTGATTTGGACAGGTTCTAGTGAGGACTTGTGAGCTGATTTGGACAAGTTCTAGGGAGGACTTGTGAGCTGATTTGGATAGGTCCTAGCAGAGGACTTGAGGACAGAGTTGAAGTGGTTCTTTGAGAAGAACTTGAGGACAATTTTGATAAGTCTTTGAGAAGGATTGTGTGCAGTAGAGATTGATTTTTTCAAGCTTTATGAGTTGAGCTTGGGATAGATCTGATAGAGTGAGGAAGACTTGTGCTGGACCGACTGACTGTGTTTAGTACAGGTTGATGAGTTTTTGTGGAGGTGATTAGTGAGGACAGAGGTCTCTTGAGGCTGAGCATTGAGTACAGGAGGTCTTCTATGGAAAGGAGTTCCACGTTCTAGCAGAATAAGAGGTAGGTGATCTTCTGAAGTATCATTTCTAGAGCTGAGGGGAAGGATTCTCCTTTGGGCAGGAGGCTCATAAATTTGTGAGGAGGGGAAGGATTCTCCTTTGGGTAGGAGGCTCATAAATTTGTGAGGAGGGGAAGGATTATCCTTTGGGTAGAGGCTCATAAATACTTGAGTATGGAAAGATTTCTCCTTTGGGCTAAGGCTCATAAACATTGTAATTGAGAAGGATTCCCATAGAACTTTGAGAAAGCTTTTTAGAGAAAAGTTTTGTGTAGGTAGCCCATGTTGGGTGAACCACGTTAAAATTGGTGTCTCATTGTGTGTTGCTTTATGAATTGCTTTGATATTGCTATTGGTTCATTGCTTTGCGAAGTTGAAGTTAAATAGAGAAAGTAAAAAGAGGTCTTTTACTGTTCACCCCCCCCGTCTCAGTATAAGCTTGTGTTCTTCATATAAGTAGATCCTTGATTAGATATAACTATAAAAAAATTCCTCTCTATTATATTACATCACCCCATGCTTAAAATCAAAGGAGATGTAGGGTTCATTCACTAATATTGGAAGAAATAATAAATTTATGTATTGGTTAGTTAAAAGCAAAACCATTAAGTAATTTATAGATGATTGACCTTGTTTTTTGTTTGAAATTCTATCTTGAATGTAATAATAGAATACTAAAAACAAATTACAAAACCATATGCAGGTTTGGATTCAGATTATTGTATCTCTTATGGAATGTGTATATACATGATGCTTTTCATGGAAATCCTTTGATGTAGAAAAAGATGTTTTAGACTTATAACAACATGATTTGAATATATGCAAGGGCAATACACGAAAATGGATTCAATGCAATTTTTTTGCATAAATTGATGGTAAAGGAAAAATCTTTAAAATTTAAGTCCACCAAACTTAATTCTCATGTTGCTTTGAAAGAAAACCTTGTGGAATGCAATAGTGATATCTACTATGATGAAGGAAATTTTCTCATCACTTACTCAAAATCCTACTTGGAGGTTAAGACACTTCTTCTAGATACTAAGATTACAAATGAAAACATATGGAAATAGAATTTATAGATTATTATTAACAACAAGAGAAATAAATATGAATTTTGGATATATAATAACATTATCCTTGATGTGTTTCAATTATGGTTTAATGTGGCATCTTAAGAAATATTAGTATATATTAAGAAAAAGAAATGGGGTATCAAATAATTTAACTAAATGATATTTATTTTCAACTAGGAAAAATTCAAATGTTGAAAGGTAATGATTAAGGGAGATTATATGTCTCAATGAAAATAATATCAAGGAATTGATAGAAGTAAATTAACAATGTGAAAAGGGTTTAAAAAGAAAAAAAAAGGATATCTAAAAAATATAATGAAAAATATGATAGAAAAATCATAAAAATTTTATTCGAATATTTGGTATTTTAATAAACTTGATCTTTATTGTTCAACTTATTAAAATAATATGGTTATAAAAAGACAAGATTTCACTTTGTGTACATGCAAAGTTGTTCAACAAAGTCTGACTCAATTACATGTCCTCTCCCTCTATGTGCAAAACACATTGTTTATATTTTGAATTATTGGTGCTTCTTTAATAAAATAAAATAGAACATATGCCAAAGCATATTATACATTGAAAAACTTAGGTAACAACATTATGAAACCCTTTGGTGTTTAGCCTTGGGTTGCATGTAACCACTTGTGCATGTGATGTCACTTTAGTGACTCATTTGTTCCCTCTAGAATCTTCATCTTTAATCCTCACATGCTACATCTAGGAATCCTACCCACCTAAGGATATAAAATGGATGGCACATCAAGTTCCTCCCTCTCAAATAGAACTCATCCTAAGGCCCATATTAGAAAGAATAATATAGAACCTATGGAACCTTATGCATAGACATATTTGGAATAATTTACTACATTCACCAATTCTCATTCATTTATATGTGTCTTACCATCAATATTTATCTTTTTTGAACAAATTCTCACCCATCCGTGCCCACATTTGCATATCTACAACTTGTGGTACAATAGAGAGGGAAATTTTTCAATGTGTATTTTGAAACTATTGTCATTAAAAATGTTGTCTCTCATGCTTACATTCTTGGACTAAAAGTTGTGATATAGAAAGAAACCCCTCTAATCTCTATGTAAAACCCTAATAACTACTCTGATTCAAACCCTCATTTGCCAAATCCCTCTCAAAATATAATGGCACTAATGTGTGGTTACTCAAAGGGGAACATGCATTCAATTGTTCTTTCACCCACAACTAAGCATCAAGATTCAAATTCACAACCTAGTGAATGAAGTAAACCCCTTGAATTTTCTCTTTTAGATAAATTTGTAGAAGTATCTTAAGATGTGGATAACATAATGATTGTTCTTTTATTTTAAGAGAAATCACTATAGATGTTATTTTATTTAGGTGGATAGTATGGTTTTTAGAATAAGGTAGACATTGGCCCATTAATTTTACGATGGGATTGTGCAAGTGTTATACATATGTTACTTTGTTTATCTTGTTTATGCTCCAAATATAATCCATTATGATACCTAGATAATATGTAGAAAGGTTTACTATATTCAATATTATTCAATTAACTTCCATCTAGATGGTTCATCTTATTTCTAATATCCTATCTATATAAATCCTCTTTCTATAATCTCTTGATTAGATCAATTTTTTCCTTAATAACATCTCAAATTGGTCATGTTTTATAGAGTAGTAGTGAGAGAGGAAAGTATTTGAGACTTAGAATGCACCCTAGTGTATGCATTGAAATGGATTAACCCAAGCTCTTTCTTCCATATATTGAAATCTAAGGTACCCATTTTCCTCTCTTAAGAATTAAACTATCTTAACGTTTCCAATGCTTACTTCTAGAGCCATAAAGTTGAAAACATGGTTTGGAGAAAAAAAGTTGCTAGAAGAGGCTATGTACAAGATCCCTTCCATGGATTTGGCCACAACTATCTCTATATATTTGTAAACAAATTTCAATAAGAAATTTACTGTTTCCAAGTAAACATTTGATGAATATTTGAATAAAGAAAAATATCAAACACCTTCTCTTTGTGAAAAAATATTGTTGGGACTAGTGCATGGCGAGTAAAAGGGGGTATTATTTTTCCATTGCAAATTCTATGATGTTGAAAGTGTAATTTTATTCATGGCCAAGCCTAAAATTATATGGTAACTAAGGGCAATCAGTGTACAATGTATTTTCTTATTGTAGTATTTTATTATGTAAGCCTTATGAGTCATAGGTAATCTTATTATGGTTAAAACCACCTTATAACTTGTAATTAACCTTAAATATTTCTTTTTATGTTGGCTTAAGTTAAATTTATTGGAGATTAAGTATTGGTATAAATACCCCCCACCATTCCATACATTGTATCAAAGAGTTATGATCCTTATCCATGAAAAATATAGTAACTATTTATGGTGCTCAAGGGAACCCCTAATTTTTGTGTCTCTTGCTTCTATCCTTTTTATCATTTTATTCTTTCTATATAAGATTTGAGTGAATGGTTTTCTTATATTAGTTTTTGTAAAATATTATAAATTCCAAAATGGTATCAAAGTAAGGTACGAGGTGTAGACCAATTGGTTATTCCAAACCCCATAAGGGGGGCAGAGGTCCAAAGTTCAAATAGCAGGCCTCATCAGATTGAATGCTTGTCCCTTTCATGGCGCTTTCAATGGCGTAAAAGGTTTTAAATGATCATGGAATGGTGGTTATTGGGGCAGACTGTGTGAGGATCTGTGTGGTAACTTTCAGGATGGATAGTGCAAAATATTATGGCAGCCATAAAAAACCAGACAGCCTGCCCAGATTCATGGTAGATATTGATTCCACCATGTAAAAACAAACATGGTATCAAAGTAGGGAGGGAGGTATCTCACTTGATCACACAAAAATACTATTTAGTGCCTTTGATTTTTCTTCTAAACCCTTGGATATTTATCTCCTTGATGTCTCATAAGACTTTTCCACACAAGAGGTAAACATATTTTTAAACTTTTTTTTAAAGCACTAGAGGCAAAATGCCTTGCATTTTCAAATAATTATTTTAGATTTTAAGTTTGGAGATATCATGGTCTCATGTTGCCAAATGTATCCAAAAATGGAGGATTTACAAGACTCTTGTATGGCTCACAAAATTAGTGGAATATTTTAAATTTAAAAAGGGCACACTTTGGTGCATGCACCCTGCTTTGGTTTGGTATGAACCAGGGCACATAAAGTCTCATCCACAAGGAAGGAGCACACCTCCATCCAAATAGAAAAATGTCATTACAATATAGAGAGAATGAATAAATAATTCATTGTTCCAATCCCTCCTCAATAATTACCATGAAAGGATGTCTATTGCATCATGTTTGGCATAGGAGAGACTAGGGTTTAATTATCCCCATGCATTTCAAACATGTTAGTGGACATGAAGTCGATGTGTTAGCCAACACAGTTCCTATAAGCACCATGCATACACTTATTTTACATATTTAATACCTTTAAACCAATCAAGAAGCACCAATTTTTGTGACCACATAGCATCAAAAGTGCTAAAGTGGCAAGACATAAGAGGAGGATACCAATGAATTGTAGAATGCCAAGTGGCAATGAGCAATTGGATTTCACATCTCTAAGGTTAAGGGATTTACTTTTTTTTTATTTTGATTTTATTGAGAAAATTCTTCCAAAGGCCATAACATTTTCATACAAAAGTTTTTTGAGCCCTTTTTTTTAAATCATATGATTTTTCAAGATGTATGCATTTGTGGCATCAATTGAAGGATATTTTATAATGTTAGGGTATAGATTGTGTAATATGGGTTATCAAGCCCTAGTTACTCACCTCAATGGGTAAAATTATCGTATTTGGTCAATCCAAATTATTTTCCTTCTACTTAGTAATAACCTATGGTACATCATTCAAGAATATAAAGCAACAACCCTTGATGAAGAAACTTGCCATCAAATGGAAGAAGCACTTGGTCTATTTTCCTTGTTGATTAAACCAAAATTACTTTTTCACATCAAAGATAAAAGTGAATCTATTAAGGTATGGCCAAACTTGCATGATTCATTTAAAAAAATTAATACAATTGCAATATATCACTTGCTATTAGAGCTTTCTTCTCTCGTATTGGTTGATTTTGATGACATTGAGGACTATTTTGTGATATTTAAGGCATTGAGAGTAGATATTGCATCTTTTGGAGGTAAAAAGAAATATTATGCAAAATGCATGAAGATTATCCTTTCTAGTTTCTCTCCTTTTAAGATGTTAAAAATTTATGGTTCATATGATTCCTATGTTCTTAGAATCTCAAAAGACTTTTATACTTAATCAACTTTTATCTCTCCTAGTTCATTTTCAAGTAGCAATAAGTAAATGTGGTGGTACTTCAAAAATTTATGCTCATGCAAAGGAATTCAAAACTAAGAAGGCTAATATCCAAGGGCCCAATTACTAGGATAAGTATCCAAATAAGTCAAATACCATTTGCAAATACTACAAGAGGGAAGGACATTCAATGAAGAATTGCTTTTCTTACTAAAATCGTAAAGGATTGAAGTTGAGATTCTAAAGATGAGTGGACATCTTCCATATAATAAGGGGGATTTAGATGGATCTATGTCAAATGACGAGGTATACTAAAAGCTTCCATTATTAGGGAAGATATTAATGTCACTAATTTCTTCTCTCCTTGGCTTCTCAATTCAAATTATGAGAGGTTGTCAAAAGTGTAATCCGATGCATGGGCAAGGTTGACAATGTATGATGTAATCTTGGATAGGCCTAAGGGCAATCATTGTACAATTTATTTAATTTATTATACTATTTTATTATGTAAGCCTATAGCTCATGATTAATATTGTTATGGTTAAAATCACTTTATAACTAATAATTAACCTTAAAGACTTCCTATTATTTTTGCTTAGGTTAAAGTTATTGCTATAATTTTGGGGATTAGATATTCATATAAATAGCCCCACCAATCCATACATTGTATCAAAGTGTTGTGATCCTTATCCATGGATAATATAGTGATTATATATGGTGCTCAAGGGCACCTCCAATTTTTATGTCTCTCAATTTAATTATATATATATATATATATATATATATATATATATATATATATATATATATATATATATATATATATATATCATATTTTTATATTTTTAGCATAAGATTGATTGAATGGTTTGATTTTATTTACTTCTAGAATATATAGTGAATTCACACATAGGTGGTAGTGTGGTCTCACATATAGGTGGTGTGGTCCCCTCTCTAATATTTTTATTATACTATCTCCTCATCCTACTTGTGCCAATTCATCTCGATTTCCTAATCATATTCCTTCTATAGCCCTAGCATCTTAGTGTTAGAAGGTGCTAACATGAAGAATAAATTTAGTATCCTTATAGATGGGGTTGAATAGCCCTTATCACTGGTATCCCATTCAATTCAATTGTTTATCTTAGAATGTATAAGATCTAACCTTCCCCACATGCAAATTTTATGTTTTGAAAATTTTATAGTGTAAGCAAAAAAAATTGATACACTTTAGTGGGCAATCTTCCCTAAGTCCTCCAGGGAGATCCCTTACACTTTCCTAGGGTAAGGGCTAGGTATCTCCTCACTTCCTTTTGTTTTTCGATCTCTTTATGCAAAATCGTGGTTGCCCTTGACGAGGCACAATTTTGCATAAGGTAAAATCGTGATCGGCCCTGATGGGGCATGATTTTACATTTTAGGGTTTTCTCCCAAGGAAACCCTAATTTTTCAAATTTTATGTGTTTGGAATCGACTCTCCTTGGCTTTTCCAACTCATTCCTCTTTCAAATCCACTATATAAGAAGGGTTTGAAATCATATTTAAAAAAATAATAAGACAACAAATGATTTTTGGTGATTGCAAGCTCTCTTATTCAAGTGATTTCTAAAGTGTTTTCTAAATGATCTGCATTCTTCTTCTTTCACAAGCAAGCTAACTTGAAATTGTGAAGATGATCTATTTTCTGCTACATTGGATTATTTGTTGTTGTTAATCGCTTTGGTGGATTTGTGTTGGAGCCCTAAGGAGAGTTTGACTATTCGAGAAGTCTCAACCTTTTTTTTTGATTTTGTGCTATATACTAGGTGTTTTTTCCTTATTTCATGCATGGATTAATTTTATCTATGACGTAATTATCTCCTCATATTATTATTTCATTTTTTATAGAGTTTCTACGAAATTGTACTCGATCTCTACAAGGTATGATTTCATCAGTCTACAAAATTGTGATCACCTGTTGTGAGGCGTGATTTCTTACAGACCATGTATGGGGACAAGTTGTTATTCCCAGACCCTAGATCTGTATTCTAGGCTGCATATAAGACATATTACTACATTTTATTTTTTTGTTTTATCATTATGTTCTGTTATATTGTATTATGCTTGTTCATCTTCCAAAGGTTAACTTTTGGTTCTATTTTCAAAGGTCAACTAGGGGGCTTGACTGTTGTGCCTCCAAGTATTATAATACAATGGCCTAAGCAATCCCCCTAATGTTTATCATATTTTCAAATTGCTTGCCAAGTTATCTTACAGAAATAGGAATCATTGGATATCACTGGATAAATGATAAAAGCAAGGATCAACCATCAATTAAGATAACTACCCTAAGTTAGTCTTTAGGTTGTTTGTTATTTTTGTTACAAAAATTAGATATGATTTAAAAGGAATATATTTAATTGATTTCTAGACATTTTAAAATAAACAACATATAGTTTGCACTTAAGGTTTAGTATTATTTGTGCATCTTCTCTTGAACCCTTACTTGAAGGATTTTTGTCTTAAAATCCTAGGGTTATAAAAGCATTCAAAAAAATAAGTATTCTAGGGTTAGGTCTTGTCTTCTTGCATATTGTATTTTTGCATTGTCCTTTATCTTTCATAGCATAGATCTAGAAATGCCAAACATAGGTGATTATCTTGAATAAAATACATCAAACATTCTTGAAAACCAGAGGACTTGGAGTGAATCCTTCAACCATTTCTGGTGAACCCTTCTCTCCTCTTTTACATCGAGTGTAGAGAATAACACAACCCCTACAATTCATATAAATATGATCCTAACATAGATCCAGAAGAGCAATATAATATTGAAACTAATATGTGTCTTTATCCTTATGAAGGACCCAATGGTGGGTTCATATTTTCATCATTTGAACATATTTGGGGTTTCATGAAATCTAATAAAGATAAGATATTGAAAGGTATATAATGGGAGGCCCATATTGAAAGAGGTGAGACTCTCCCAATTCCTCCTCCAATAAGCTTTCCTATTCTTGATAAAAACAATGTCTTGTCCAGATCATTGCATCTTAATAATTTAATAAACCAAGTAACTAATGCCACTACTATAACCACCAACATTGGTAGAAATCTACAAGTTCCTCCAATTAGTAGTGTCACTCAAAATTATTTTCAATTTCCTCCTCAATATTCTAATCTCAACACTTTTGCTTCTATCCCACCAAATGTTGGCTATCCCTTTTCACAAGGTAACACATATAAAAATAGTACCCCATGCATCCAACTTAAGAAAAGAACTCGCTCCCCAACACACATATATCCCTCATTTAGGGAATCTGGGGATATTGCATAATAGTAATTCGAAAGTGTAAAATTTAACAAATGTGGTAAAGCATTTGGTCTCAAAAGTTGAGATGATTCAGCCTTCAAGTTTCACTTACAGTTATAAGGAAATGTGTAATCAGCCATTGGATCCTATTGTTGCTACAAGACCTTATCCTAAGCATTTTTCTATGTCAATTGTACCTATTTACAAGGGGATAAAATATCCAATAGAGCATTTAAGAATATTTAGGACCACATGTCATGATCTCATAAATGGTGACATGTTGTTATTAAAAGCATTCTCTAAAAGTCTTGGTGGCATGGCATTAGAGTGGTATTATTAGTTACCTAATTATTCCTTGAGGAATTTTGAAGAAACAATGGAATTATTTGTTCAATATTTTGGTGCCTATATTGAAAATGAATTAACAATAAAAGATGTTTATAGCTTGAAACAAGGTAAATAATATTCTTTTTTAGAATTTTTGGCTCGTTGGATAAGTCTAGTCAGATGCTTGAGATATACTTTACCTCCCAAAGATATGCTAGAGATATTTATTGGAAATTTACAAGAATAATTATCTTATGCATTAGAAACTACTACTATCACATATTTTGATCAAGTTATTGATTTAGAAAGAAGAGTAGAACAAGATCTTATCATAAGAGGCCAACTCAAGGTTAAAGAGGATAAACCTACTAAATCTCAACACAAGAATAAGCATACAGGAGGTGATGGTGCAACAAATAGTAGACATGTTAATAATGTTACTAACAACCTACAAAATATAATACTTTAGAAACCTCTATAAAGAAATTCTAAAGGTTTAATATGTCTATGGAAGCAGTTTTAAAATAACTTATAAAATCCAATGCAATTGAATTGCCTCCTATAAGGCAACCAGATACTACAACTAATTGGTACAAGGCAGGTCAGTATTGTGCATATCATAGAGTGGAAGGACATTGGATAAATTATTATAAGAAGTTGAAACATGTGGTTCAATATTTTATCGATGCAAGATGTATTGATATAGGGAGTTCTCAATCATCAAATAATCAGGCTCCTACTCAGCAAGCTTCAACAATAAATCAAGACATGGGAATATTAAAGGATCCATTGCCAAAGCATAATCGGCAAGTAGCTAATCAGGTTGCTCATCATAATGAGCCTCCTCCCTATGGTAATATGGTTGGCATGGTTGGGGTAACTATAAGAAGGCAAGCTCAGACTCAGCCTACTCAACATTCTTGGCAAGGATAAAATTTTGCTCTACCACCCAATTCAGATTTGAATAATAATCAAAAAAGGTTTAGGAGATAGGGACTCCACCTTTAGTTTTGAAACCATAACCTAGAGTTTCATTTGATCTCCAAAAGCAGTTGGTAAATACTCCAGCTAAAATTTCCATTTTAGAACTTCTACAAACTTCTCCCAACCATAGAGAGGCTTTGATGAAATTTCTAAAATATCAATATGTTCCCTTAGATATTTCTCCTAACACCATAGTTTATTTCATAGGTTCTTTTGGGATACATCACATCTCATTTTCGTATGATGATAAGCCATCCTCAAATTTACAAGAAGACTATTCTCTTTACATCACCACATTTATGGGGGATGCCTTTATTAAGCGAATCCTAATTGATCATGGTTCTTCCCTTAATTTGTGCACATATCAATTCTTTAAAATATTTGGATTAAGATAGGAAGATTTAACTAACTCTGATATCATCATAAAAGTTTTCAACAATGAGTTCCGAGAGGCCTGTGGTACCATATCTCTTTCCCTTAAGGTTGGGTCCAAAATATTGGATACTTTGTTTTATGTGGTACATTGTCTTGCATATTTTAATCTTCTTCTTGGATATCCTTGAATCCATGTAATGAAGGTTTTCCCTTCTACTCTTCATCAATTCTTGAAGTTTGAATCTAAAAATCAAGTTATCACTATTCCATATGACCCTCAACCATTTGAATTTTTCTCAAATGTAGAGCGAGCTCAATCTAAGTTCAATATTTGTTCTTATATTTCTTCAATGGTTTCTCCATGTTCCTCATCTTAGATATCAGAGCAATTTCACAATTTAAATATGAGTGAGGAACGTGTCATAAATTTATCATCTCAAGATTATGATAATCAGTTTCTTCAAGAGCCTCTTTTGGATCTTGCTAAGCTACCACCTTCACCTAGAACCTTGGGTTTACCCTATAATAAATATGATGTTGTACACATTGGCACATGCACCTTTATATTTGTAGGGATTAACTTCAAATAAAATATATGTGGTAGCAACCCCTCTCACATTGAACATTCATTTTCTCATTTTTACCTTTCCAATGACTACCCACTTCCTAAAAAGATCCTATCTAGTATGGGATATGTATGTAAAGGTTTGGGACCACAACATAAAGGCATTCAAGAGCCCTTGGATGTCAAGATCTAGCCTGGGAGATGTGGAATAGGCTTTATACCTAGCAAAGACCAACCTTTACCATTTGACGATGATGATCATCTTATGACTTATGTTGAATACATAGATTATCAAAAGTTAGGAGTGGGTAATGAGGATGATGGTCCCCCTTATTATTTTGAGATATTTTTTTGTAATATGATTGATTCTATATGCTCCAAAAATAAGCTTTCTATTTTAGAGAAGGATCCTACTTTGTTGTCCTATAGTGATCTTGTGAAGTTAGGAATTACTCCTCCTTATGTTAATAATAATGGTTGTGTTCAAAAATGCATTGATTATCGTGCTATGACTACCAAAGAAAGAGCTATAAAGGAGACTCTCCATGATTCTAGTTATCAATATGGCTTAACTTTTAGAGATTTATTTGATAATACAATCCATGGTATACCTATTCTTTTTGTCAAAAATGAAGGCACGTTTAGAGTTTGTGTCGATTATCGTCTTGCTTGACTTAAATATTGGATACCAAAAAATATAAAAATAAAATAATAATCACATCAAATCAATCAATCATCACTTAGCTATGAATTTACATTTCCATTGCATCCATCTACTTGTTCATATTGCATTGTTGGTTGTTATTGTTTTACATCAGTTGCTTAACATTTAACATAACTTGCATGCTTGAGTGTCATTATTTTGCATGATTTCTTTTTCATGACTGTTTGATCATATAGATGTTGGATATCTCATGATAATGGCATGTGATGATACCTAGTTAGATCACATCTCATATGCATTGCACTTTCACTAGGGTTCTAATTCCTAGAAAAATCCCCACCTAGGTTTCTTCTCCAAATTCTTCTTTGCTTCTTTTGCTTCTTTCTTCCTTTGTTCCTTTGCTATTCCTTGATCTTGAAAGTGTTGTTCAGTAATTTTCTTAGGTCAAGGATGATATTTGTCAATATGTCCTTGTTCCCTTTTTCTTCTTCTTGATTTTTTCTTTATCTTTTGCTTAGATAAGGTATAAAAAAAAATATATATATATATATATATATATATATATATATATATATATATATATATATATATTTTTCTCCTTCTCCTTCTCAAATATTATCTTCTTTTGAACATCTGCACACACTCACAAAGTATTTTTCATATTTAAAACCCCTATTGGGGGTAGCACTCACCTATTAATTATTATCTACTTATATTGCACCCCACATGGGATAATGTACATCCTAGCGGGTATCTCATTGGATATGATCTCCTATCGGGTTATACTCATTTTTGACTCAACGGACTCAACACACCATTACAAGATAAGCTCCTTGACCATTTCTAGTAGGCCTCGGCTTACATCCTAGTGGGTGATCACCCCATAGAATTCAATTAGCAAGCAACCACCCATAGCGGATCAGACTCTAATACTTCATCACTCATGGCAAGTACTACATCCATAGCAGGTTTTGCTCGCTATTTTTTATTATATTCATAGTATTTGGTCACACTGATCTACTACGATCTACATTGATTCAAATACTATGTTTTGTTGTTGAATATTTTGAGTCCCTTAGCAAAAAGTTGTCATTGATGTCAAATGGATCTATGTAAGTAAGCACTATGTTTGTATTCCAAAATTAGCTTCAAGGGAATCTTAGAAAAAGGTTTTTATTTAAACCATGGATGGCATATTTGAAGTGGGTTTTTCTTAAAACCCAGGTTGGCTTTTCGTTTCATCGAAAAAGAAGTCCCGGTGATAAAGTTATTCAAATTTGAAGTTTAAGTTTTAAATTTTAATATTTTAAAATTTAAATTTAAATTTCCAAAGTGGAAATTCTCGTCGACATCATCATATTCGATTAAGGGCCGATGTATGAAAATTCAATGCAATATGTATAAATACCATTGCCAAAAATTCATTTGGCAATAATTCGAATGTGTGTGAGTTTCGTTCGAACAAAGAGAAAAGAAATTTAGTGTAATCGAAACCTGCAAAGAAAGGAAGAAATAGAAGGAAGGGAGAACCCTTCCCATACATCGTAGGTGTTTGTGTCCCAGTGGAAAGAAGGAGGTAGTCAATTTTTTGAGTTCCAAGAGATCCAAAGTTTGAATCCCGCCAGCATTGGTTTTTGTGAAGTGGAAAGGAAGTACACCTTTTGGCGCATGTGTCTTCTAGGGCACGTTTGGAGGAAGGAAAGCATAGTGGCTATGCTCACCATTTCATGTGAGCGGTTGGCTCACGTGGTAAGTGGCACCGTAGTTAGAGTGATACTTGGACAGCGATAGGGGATCGAATCCCATTGAGAAGAAAAAGGTAAGTTAAATTTTTAATTTAATATTTGTAAGAAAAGCTTTGAGGAGAAATAAGGCTTATGAGTTGTTTTAGAAAATTCTGAAATTACTATTCCTTTTAATTTTGGAAGGGTAGCATATTATATATCGTTGGAAATAATTTTTCAAGAGATATTTAATTAACTTGCTTAGAAGGAGAAATAAGGGTCGTGTTAGAAGATATTTCAGGTTTTGTCAAGGAGTTTTCAAAAGCAAGTTTGATCCATTCTATTGAGGGTTTATTTATTTAATAAAAGAACTTTGGTGGATGTTAAAATAAATTAGGAGTAATAAGGTGTTACTTGGATATTTTTGTTGTGTTATTACTCTAACCCTTGTTGAGAGTTGAAAAAGAAAGTGTGTTGAATGAGAAAGATTTTGTGGACAACAAATAAGGCATCAAAAAGGTATGAGCAATATTCGCCATTGATTTTATTTGGGTGGTTGATTTCTAAAATATCATTGGAGTGAAAAGGAGTGATTATGGTTTCCTATTCAAAAATAGTTGTTTTAATGCTTCGAGGTTTTTTGGTATGAAAGTTGTGATTAAAACCTTGTTTTATAAGCATTGTTGTTGGAGTGAGTTGTTGTGCAAAGAACTTGAACTTGAGCTGAAAAGAACATGAGTATCATTGTTATGTAAGAGTTGTTATTGAGTATTATTGAATACATTTTAAGTTGGTTGATTCATTCTTGGACTAGGGTTTGTGAGTAATATTTGTTCCATGTGGTGATTGGTTGAGTAGAGTTGTTTGAGCCTAGTCAAGTGATTGAGTGAAGTGGTTGTTCAAGTTTCATAAAATAAACTATTCTATATTCTAATTTGAATTGAGTTGAGAAAGAAATTGGATTTGAGTATAGAACATATTGAGTCTCTAACAATTCTCTTTATGCTTCTATGATATTTTTGATTTGAGATTGGTGAGTTGAGATTGCTGAGTTGAGATTGCTGAGTTGAGATTGATTTGAGTTGAGATTGGAATTTGAGTAAAGAACATATTGAGTCTCTAACAATTCTTTTTATGCTTCTATGAGATTGATTTGAGATTTTATTGAGCTGATTTGAGGCAAGTCTTTGAGAAGGCTTGTGGACTGATTTTGAGTAAGCTTTTGTGAAAGCTTACTATGCATATTTGAGCAAGTCCTAGAGAGGACTTATTGAGCAACTTTGGACAAGTTTTGAGTGAGCTTGTTGAGCAGATTTGGACAAGTTCTGAGTGAGATTGTTGAGCATATTTGAGCAAGTTATGAGTGAGCCTATTGAGCATATTTGAGCAGGTTCTGAGTGAGCCTATTGAGAAGATTTGAAGAGGTTCTAAGTGAAGCTATTGAAAGAGCTTTGGATATGATAGAGTATAGAGGACAAAGTCTCAGTGGATAGAGATCTAATAGCCAGGATAATTGAAGATAGATTTGAGTGAGGAGTCTTCAAGTGGAGAGAGATCCACAAGTCAGTGCAGCAGAGAGACAGAGTCTTCTAGAATATCACTAGCCAGAGTAGAATGGGAAAGAGTTCTCTTGTGGAAGAGATCCATGAACTTAAGATTTAGAGGATCAACATCTCCTTTGGACAGAGGTCGATAAACATTGTAATTGGGAAGGATTCCCAAGAGATTATTTGAGAAATATTTAGAAGAAATATTTTCTGTGGAGGTAGCCCACATTGGATGAACCATGTTAAAAATGATGTCTCTCATGTGTGTGATGCTTTGTGTGATGTTTACTGCTTTATTAATGTTAATGCTACTATTTGGGGAAAAATTTTATATTATACTGTTCACCCCCCTCAGTATAAGCACATGTTCTTCAATTGGTATCAGAGCGGGTCTCTACATGAAGAGTCTAACAGCTCAGAAGAAGATACTTCAGTAGCACACATGACCTCAAAAAGTGAAGAATAAAGTGGGTTTGATATAAAATAATAATTCTTTGCTACTCTCAGAAAACTAGAAATACTTAGAGAGAAAAATTCAAAATTGAAGGAACAAATTTAGGAAGATGAAGAAGCAATAGTGGAACTTATACATAATATTATAGAATTCAAGATTAAAGTAGAAGGAAAGAATATTGAGCAAGATATGATAGATCTATTGAGAGCCAAGGAAATAGAATGTGGAATATAAGCGGAAATTGTTCTCCTAAGAAATAAACTAGAAGGGATCAAGATACTACAAAATATAGAATATGTTAAACAAAAAGAGGAATTAAGCTTCCAAAAGGCAAAAAATTCAAACAAATAAAATCAAGCAAAGGATATCAGAAAGGAAGAGAGCAAAGAGGAACCCTAGATAAGAGTTAATTACAAGAATAGGATGACTTCTTCACAATATCAAAGATCTCCAAACTGGTTACATAATCTCTTTCATGGTCATTGTTTTTCTTACAATAAATATGGTCGTATAGCTGCACATAGTACTCATCATGCAAGATACAATAGAGATTTCAATTCTTTGGCACCTCTCATGAATAATGATGTTATATGTTACAAATGCAATAACTTTGGGCACAATTCTAGATGGTGTAAAATGATATTTTTTGAGTTTAGAAAAATAATTCCAACAACTAGGAAGGATGAAAGAAAAGAATGATAGGGCCATATCTATGTTAGTTCAAACAGCCCTGCATGCTCAAAATAAGTAAGAACAATGGTATCTGGATAGTGGTTGCTCTAGTCACATGATAGGAGACAAAGACAAATTCATTGTTCTAAAGGAAACAAATAGAGTATTTTTAAGTTTTGGTGATAATGGATTAGCTAGGATTGTTGGGAGAGGTACTCTATGTCTAGACAATGGAAAAACAAAAATAGAGAATATTTTGTATGTCAAAGGGTTAAAGAACAATCTACTGAGTATAAGTCAACTTTATGATCAAGGATATATAGTTACCTTCCATATAGATAGATGTGAGATAAATAAAATTGAAACAGGAAGAATTATTGCAAATGCAAGGACTCCAAACAACTTATACATGCTCAATGAGATCAAAGGAGAAAAGTTTTTTCTATCACAAGAGGATGAAATCTGGTTATGGCATAGAATATTAGGTCATTTGAATTTTGACAACATAGTCAGCATAAGCAACAAACAGGCAGTTAGATATTTACCCAAAATAAAGAGACATCAAAACACAATTTGTGCACCTTGTCAACATGGAAAGCAAACTAGGACAACTTACAAACCAAAAGGCTATATGTCTTCTGAGACTGTAAGTTTAATACATATTTATTTGTGTGGTCCTACTAGAACACAAAGTATTCAGGGTGAGAGTTGCTTCATGTTTTTTGTAGATGATTATTCCAGAATGGTTTGGGTAACTTTCCTAAAAGAGAAGTCATAATCCTTCAAAAAATTCAAAGCATTCAAGGAATTGGTTGAAAATGAAACAGGCAAAAGGATTAAGTGTCTAAGATTTGATAGAGGATGAGAGTTTACTTCAAATGAGTTTGTAGAATTTTTTGAACAACATGGAATCAAGAGAGTACTCAGCAGCAAGAACTCCCCAACAAAATGGAGTAGTTGAAAGGAAGAATAGGACTATTGAAAACATGGCTAGAGCTATTTTAAATGAATCTAAGTTGTTAGATGGTTTTTGGAAAGAAGCAGCATCCATAGCTGTGTACATAATTACTAGGGCTCAATTAAGGGTAAATCATCATAAGACTTCTTATGAGCTTTGGAAAGGAAGACCTGCTACTGTAAAACATTTCAAGATTTTTGGAAGCAAATGTTACATAAGACGGGAAGATCAAAATCTGGGTAAATTTGATCCAAAGTGTGATGAGGAAATATTTCTTGGATACTCCACTAAAATAAAATCTTACAGATGTTACAACAAAAGAACACACACTATGGTGGAAAGTATGAATGTGACAGTTGATGAAAAAATAGATTCCAGAGATCCAATTCAGCAAACAGTATACCAAGAAGATGGATGTTGTCAAGAATATTTTTGTGAAGAATCAGAGAATGATGAAGAAGAAACACAAAGGCTTCTTCCTAAAACTCCTACATATGTACATAAACATCACCCAAAATATCAGATCATTGGGAATCCAAATGAAAGACAGACAAGGAGAAGAATAATAAAACCATCTCAACAAGCAATTTTTTCTTTACTATCTAAGATTGAGCCAAAATATTTTTCTCAGGATTATGAAGATGAATTTGGGTTAAAGCAATGAATGAGGAATTAGATCATATTGAGAAGAAAAAAACTTGGGAACTTGTTCCACGACCAAAGGACAAAAATATGATTGGCACAAAATGGGTCTTCATAAATAAGTTGAATGAAGATGGACAAGTTGTCAGAAATAAAGCAAGGTTAATTTGCAAAGGTTATGCACAAGTAGAAGGAATTGATTTTGATGAAACCTTTGCTCCAGTTGCATGACTTGAAGCTATAAGGATGTTTTTATCTTTTTCAAGTTTCAAGAATTTCAAAGTATATCAAATGGATGTTAAGTCAGCTTTTCTAAATAGGATTCTAGAAGAAGAGGTCTACATTGAACAACCAGAGGGATTTATACTATCAGATACTCCAGATCAAGTATGCAGATTGAAAAAGGTATTGTATGGCTTAAAGTGGGCTCCCAGAGCATGGTATTCAAGATTGGATAGGTATCTACAGGAACAAGAATTCAGGAAAGGAATAGCAAGCAGTAATTTGTATATCAAAAATGAAGTAAATGATCTTTTGATAGCAGTTTTTTATTTTTATGACATAATTTTTAGGGGAAATAATGACAAGATGTGCAAATATTTTGCTAAGAATATGCAGAGTGAATTTGAGATGTCTATGCTTTGTGAATTATCTTTCTTTCTTGGTCTTTAGATTTCACAATCAGAAAAGGGAGTGTTTCTTTCTCAAGCCAAATACATCAAGGAGATGTTAAAGAAATTCATATTAGAAGATTGCAAACCAGTAAGTACTCCTATGGTCATAGGGTGCAAGTTAAGTAAGGATGATGAATCTCCAGAGGTAGATCAGAGACTATACAGATCCATGATTGGCAACTTATTGTATGTCACAACTACAAGACCAGACATAGTACAGTCAGTGGGATTAGTGGCAAGATTTCAAGCATCACCTAAGGAAACACATGTGGCAGAAGTAAAAAGAATTTTCAAGTATCTAAAATGGACTATGGATTTTGGAATTTGGTATCCTAGAAGTGATAGTTTCACACTTACAACATATATAGATGTAGATTGGGCCAGCAACATTGATGATAGAAAAAGCACAAGTGGAGGAGCTTTCTTTCTTGGAGAAATACTAGTCTCTTGGTTAAGTAAGAAGTACATTTTAGTATCTCTATCTACAACAGAGGCAAAATATATTGTAACAGTAGCCAGTTGTACACAGGTGTTATGGATGAAGAGGAAAAATGAGGCCTTTAGGATAAAGAATGATCAGCCTGTTCCTATACTATGTGATAATACTAGTGCCATATGAATCTCAAAAAATCCAATAATGCACTCTAGGATGAAGCACATTCCAATTAAATATCATTTTTTAAGAGAACAAGTGTCATATAAACAGGTCAGGTTGGAGTATGTCACTACAAAGGAACAAATAGCAGATATTTTCACTAAGCCACTCTCAAAAGACACTTTTGAGTATCTTCGAGGAAATTTGGGAGTGATACTCCCACCCCAAAATTAACCATCTCATGTGGAGGTGGGGGAGGGGCCAAGCTAAGAGGCTCATTCTTAGCCCTAAGCCCCAAAGGTGACCCTTTGCAATTGATGACAAAGGAGGAGAGATTTGTGTATATTGGGGAGAGTTTTTGATATGGGGAGAGATTTGATATTTGAGAGAGCATTGAACCAGGGGAGCAAAGTCCCAGGAGGAGCATAAAAGAAGTTCAAATTTCAATAAAAGGATACGGGTTGCCATCAATGACAAAGGGGGAGATTGTTGGACATTTTGAGTCCCTTAGCAAAAAGTTATCATTGATGTCAAAAGGATCTATGTAAGTAAGCACTATGTTTGTATTCCAAAAGGAGCTTCAAGGGAATATTAGCAAAAGGTTTTTATTTAAATATATGGATGACATATTTGAAGTGGGTTTTTCTTAAAACACGGGTTGGCTTTTCGTTTCATCAAAAAAAGAGTCCCAGTGACAAAGTTATTCAACTTTGAAGTTTAAGTTTTTAATTTTAATATTTTAAAATTTAAATTTTCAAAGTGGAAATTCCCACCGACGTCATCAAATTCGATTAAGGGCCGAAGTATAAAAATTCAAGGCAATATGTATAAATAACATTGCCAAAAATTCATTTTGTAATAATTCAAATGTGTGTGAGTTTCATTCGAACAAAGAGAAAATATATTTTAGCGCAATCGAAACCTGCGTAGAAAGGGAGAAATAGAAGGAAGGGAGGACCCTTCCCATACACCATAGGTTCTTGTGGCCTAGAGGCAAGAAGGAGGTATCCAATTTTTTGAGCTCTAGGAGATCCGAAGTTCGAATCCCACTGACATTGGTTGTTGCAAAGTGGAAAGGAAGTACACCTTTTGGTGCACGTGTCTTCTGGGGCACATTTGGAGGAAGGAAAGCATAGTGGTTGCGCTTATCATTTCATGTGAGAGGTTGGATCATGTGGTTAGTGGCACGTGGTTAGAGTGGTGCTTGGACAGCAACAGGATATCGAATCCCACTAAGAAGAAAAGGTAAGTTAAATTTTTATTTTAATATTTTGTAAGAAAAGCTTTGAGGAGAAATAAAGCTTATGAGTTGTTTTAGAAAATGTTGAAATTACTATTCATTTTAATTTTGGAAGGGTAGAATATTATATATCGTTGGAAAGAATTTTTCAAGAGCTATTTAATTAACTTGCTTAGAAGGATAAATAAGGGTTGTGTAAGAAGATATTTTAGGTTTTGTCAAGGATTTTCCAAAAGCAAGTTTGATCCATTCTATTGAGTGTTTATTTCTTGAATAAAAGAACTTTGGTGGATTTTAAATAAAGTAGGAGTAATAAGGTGTTACTTGGATATTTTTGTTGTGTTATTACTCTAACCCTTGTTGAGAGTTGAAAAAGAAAGTGTGTTGAGTGAGACAGATTTTATGGACAACAAATAAGGCATCAAAAAGGTATGAGAAATATTCTCCATTGATTTTATTTGGGTGGTTGATTTCTAAAATATCGTTGGAGTGAAAAGAATTGATTATGGTTTCCTATTTGAAAATAGTTGGTTTAATGCTTCAAGGTTTTCTGGTTTGAAAGTTGTGATTAAAACCCTGTTTTATAAGCATTGTTGTTGGAGTGAGTTGTTGTGCAAAGAACTTGAACTTGAGCTGAAAAGAACATGAGTATCATTGTTATGTAAGAGTTGTTGTTGAGTATTATTGAAGACATTTTGAGTTGGTTGATTCATTCTTGGACTAGGGTTTGTGAGAAAGATTTGTTCCTTGTGGTGATTGGTTGAGTAGAGTTGTTTGATCCTAGTCAAGTGATTGAGTGAAGCGGTTGTTCAACTTCCATAAAACAAACTATTCTATATTCTAATTTGAATTAAGTTGAGAAAGAAATTGGATTTGAGTATAGAACATATTGAGTCTCTAACAATTCTCTTTATGCTTTTGTGAGATTGTTGAGTTGAGCTTGCTGAGTTGAGATTGATTTGACTTGAAATTGGAATTTGAGTATATAACATATTGAGTCTCTAACAATTCTCTTTATGCTTCTATGAGATTGAGTTGAGATTTTATTGAGCTTATTTGAGGTAAGTCTTTGAGAAGGCTTGTGGATTGATTTTGAGTAAGCTTTTGTGAAAGCTTGCTATGCATATTTGAGCAAGTCCTAGAGAGGACTTATTGAGCATATTTGGACAAGTTCCTAATGAGCTTGTTGAGCAGATTTGGACAAGTTATGAGTGAGCTTGTTGAGTATATTTTAGCAGGTTTTGAGTGATCCTATTGAGCAGATTTGAGTAGGTCTGAGTGAGCCTATTGAGAAGATTTGAAGAGGTTTTGAGTGAATCTATTGACAAAGATTTGGATATGATAGAGTCTTAGTCAATAAAGATCCAGTAGCTAGGACAATTGAAGACATATATGAGTGAGGAGTCTTAAAGTGGAGAGAGATCCACAAGTCAGTGTAGCAAAGAGACATATTCTTCTATAAGATCACTAGCCAAAGTAGAAGGGGAAAGAGTTCTCCTATGGAAGAGATCCTCGAACTTGAGATTTAGGGGATCAACATCTCCTTTGAACAGAGGTCCATAAACATTGTAATTGGGAAGGATTCCAAAGAGATTATCTGAGAAATATTTAGAAGAAATATTTTTTGTGGAGATAGCCCACATTGGGTGAACCATATTAAAAATGGTGTATCTCATGTTTGTGATGATTTGTGTGATGTAAATTGCTTTATTAATGCTGATGCTACTATTTGGGGAAAAATTTTATATTATACTGTTCACCCCCCTATCAATATAAACACATGTTCTTCATTCATTTTTCCTTCTCTATTTTCTATGGTTGACCTTTGGTTCTTCTTCTCCTTCTTCTTCCTTCTTTTTATTCTCTTCGTGTATTTTTCTTCTTCCATTTTCACATCCATCTCATTCATGCACTTCATATAGTTTTGCATTAGATAGTTTTCATGCATAAAACATCATAAATATAAATCAAAAGAACACTTAATAAAATTATATCACATGCACACACATTAACACATAAAAAAGGAAGCAACTTAGTATTACTCGATAAAAGAGAGATACATAAGTGTTTGGTTGGTGTACCACAATCCAGTCCTGGTACACTCAACCAATTCCTAGGGATGTATACCATAATAAAAATTGGTATGTCGTCTCGATCCCTAGCCCTAGCTCAAAATCCCATCTCCTCTGCTTCACCCAGAGGAGGTGGTCTAGTTATTTGCATACCCATAGACAATGATGCTGAGACTATCTATGATCAATACAATGACCTACTAGTTGACTGTAGGGATGGAGGGAATACAACCCTCTACCCCTCTGGTACCACTTAATAGCACATGGCCTCATATAAGGTAGCTCATTGAATGGCCACCTCTACCCTCTCTCCTATCCTTCGTAGTTTTTCCTATAGAAGGCGGATCCCATCGCTAGCATGGCTGCTCCCAATGACAACCATATCGTCTACCTGATATGTTTAATGATTTATGTCCAAACAGCTTACCTTCCCTTAGAGACAAGTAGCCTATGCTCGAGTTTCATCCCTCTTCATCTCTATGGTACTTAAATTACATTTTAGTCCCTCAATTCTCTTGGACTTGTCCTCCTGGAGTAGATCCACATGTCTCTACAAAGTCACCACTTGTGCTCATAGCGTCTCTACCTCCCCCCTTAGGTACCCTTGACCTGAGGCCTGGCATCAATCGATTGTTGTTGATGTGGAGTCCTCTACTGATCCTATGCATGGTAGCACCCTAACCTCTATGGTGCAACTCCAGATGCCCCTCCCTCCCTAGTCCCTACAGCGCTCATGACATCCATCACCAATTCAATCGAGATTTATGCCTATCTTTATCTCATGGCTACCTAGCCCTACTACTCCCTCTCTATGGGCCTACGAGCTAGCTCTCAGAAAGCTCATTGCATGCTCAGTTCTATCACCTTGCACCTTTGTATCAATACTGATGGGGAGACCCTCTAGGGCATGACTCCTCTATACCACTATCGATATCTAAAGGTCACTCCCACATTGTACACCTTAAAATCCATGTAAGAAAGATCATCCAAGTCCTCCTCTACCCACCTAGAAAAGTCAAAATCATCCCCAACCCTTTTTGGATCCTGATATATCCTCCAGTACCAATAGTCCTTCAAGTCTGGGATCCCCTACAAGATCCTTAACTAACTTAGGACTCTATCAAAATAAAATATCTTTGGCTCTCCTCTCTCTATGATCAACCATCTAATCCTCCTAACCCTATCCAAATCCCCCCTATACTCAACCCATACTAGGTGTAGATGCCAATATCACCATATATTTTGGGCCTCCCTCATTTCATCTATTATCCACCTCGCTAGTCATAGATTCCCAGTGTATGTCCTTGTGACTCACTTGAGGGATTTGGACCATTTATATGTAGTTGGTTGCTCCAGGATGGGTAATGGTCCTAGTAATGTATCTGGTCTTCACATCGCTATGTGCTTCTAGCTCCATACATGGAGTAACATCATACACACAATCCTTATATACCACTTGTACATGACATTTTACAACATCCTGTATAAATGGTCCAATACATATGGACCCCATGCGAACTAAACTCTTTGGTCTCGCATGTATGCTACTATGCTTACCATCATCCATGGTAGATGATGCCTACTGCACATCAGTAATACCACCACCACTCCACAGAGCACAATCGTCAATGGATCTACCTCATATCTCTCCACCAAGTCATCTACGACTATCATGCTCTCTCGAATGTAGTGGGTCCAACATCTTGATAGTTGTTGCAAGGTTGTTGATCATCCTCATGCTCTGTAAATTGCTCTCCCCCTAATGGGGATGCATAAGATGCACCACACATCCTCTATTGTGGCAGTCATCTCCCCTATGGATAGCCAAAAGGTTGATAACTTCGGATACCACCTCTCTGCCATAGCTATCAATAGTGCCATGTTTGCCTCTACCCAAGGCATCCTCACTAGGTGGTCTAGCCCCACTGATCCCAGTATGTGTCTCTATTCTTTCTCGAGCTCACGTAGCTCCACTCATGGCTCTCAAGTATCCTAAGTTGCATTCACATACATAACAAAATATTTCATCAGTTTCATTAATCAAAAAATAAAAATTAATTACTGAATAAACATTTGTAACTTTGTGCTATAGCTTGCTTGCTTGCTTTCCCTTTTCTCTTTCTCTTCCTCTCTTTTTTCTTCTCTTTATTTTTTTTCTCTTTCCTCCTTTGGAAAAATCATGCATGGTTTTTAGGACCATGATTTTGCGAAATCACACCCAGTTATTTATGTCGAGTACAATTTCATCACTATGAACTAGGGTGAAATCGTTCTCAGGTTGTACGTGGAAAACCTGCTGGATTTGGTAGAAATTCACCCAAAATTTGTAAAAATTGAAAAAATTCAAGAAATTTTGGAAGGATTTTTTTATCTTACCTCTACCCACTCCACCTCTGTGCTAACCTCACCCTTCGTTATCATTGATCAATGCACTGGTAGAGCCATATCCTATTTTCTCCAGAGCTCCTTTCTTCTCTTTTTGAATGGTAAAAATGAATTAGGATTTTACCCCTTTTTCACTTTTGTCCCTATTTTATTGTCTTTCTTATGTTTTCACTTCCTTTTATCCTTTTTTTTTTCTACGTCTATCATTTTGAGTTTAATCAGGGATAGGTCCTCCCTTATGAAACTCGAGAGGGCACCTTGACCTAAGAGGTATTAATGTTCCTAATATCTCGATTTGCATGTAAAATAAGAAAGTATTTAGAATAACACCATTTTCACACCACTCCTTTCTTCTAAATCAGTCAGTCCTTTTTTGCTTGTTGTCTTTTGTTTGTGAGTGTTTACATCTTTCTTTGACACATTTATTAGGCCATAAATGTATTAAAGAGGGAGTAAAATGTAGACACAAAAAATTAACCCACTTTAGTGGGCAATATTCCCTGAGTCCTCCTGGGAGACCCCTTAGACTTGCCTAGGGCAAGGGCTAGGTCTCTCCCCCCTTCCTTTTTTTTTTTCCTCCCTTTATACGAAATCATGGTTGCCCTTAACGGGGCATGATTTCACATAAGGTGAAATCTCCGTTGGCCTTGACAGGCATGATTTTGCATAAGGTAAAATTATGGTTGATCCTAACGCATTTTAGGGTTTTCTCCCAAGGAAGCCCTATTTTTTTAAATTTGGCATGTTTGGCATTGACTCTCCTTGGTTTCTCCCACCCATTTCACTTTCAAATTCACTATATAAGGAGGGTTTTAAATCATATTGAAAAACTAATAAGACAACAAGTGATTTTTGGTGATTTTAATATCACACAAACTCTCTTCTTCAAGTGATTTCTTAAGTGTTTGCTAAATTATCTGCATTCTTCTTCTTCTTCTATAAGAAATATAACTCACAATTGTGAAGTGTGATCTATTTTCTACTACATTGGATTATCTTTTGTTAATTGCTTTGGTGGATTTGTGTTGGAGCCCTAAGGAGAGATCGACTATTCGGGAAGTCTCAACCCTTTTGTTTGCTTCAACGCTATCTACCAGTTTTTTTCACCTTCTTTCATGCATGCATTAATTTTATCTATGATGTAATTGGATCCTCATATTATTATTTTATTTTTTGTATAGTTTGTGAAATCACGTTCGGTCTCTGTGAGGCACAATTTTGTTGATCTACAAAATCGTGGTCGCTTGTTGCAAGGCATGATTTTACCTAGACCACATATGAGGGCATGTCGTTATCCCCAAACCTTAGATCTTCATTCTAGGCTACATATAATACATATTGTTACATTATATTTTATGGTTTTATCATTTTGATCTTCTATAATATGTTATGTTTGTTCATCTTTCAAAGGTCAACTTTCACTTCTATTTTCAAATGTCATCTAAAAGGACCTAGGGAGCTTGACTGCTACACCTCTAAGTATTATCATATAGTGGCCTAAGTAGGCCCCCTAATGCTAATCATATTTTCAAAGTGCTTTCCAAGTTATCTTGCAGCAACATGAATCATTGTATATCATTGGATAAAGGATAAAAGCAAGGATAAACCACCGGATAAGTTAAGTGCCCTAAGTTAGTCTTTAGGTTGTTTGTTGGATGTTTGTTATTTCTGTTACAAACCCTAGATCTGATTTAAAAGAAAAACATTTTGATTTCTAGGGATTTTAGAAATAAATAGCATATAGTGTGCACTTAAGGTTTAGTACTATTTGTGCATCTTCTCTTGAACCCTTGCTTTAAGGATTTTTGTCTTGAAATCCTAGGGTTAGAAAAGCATTCAAATAAAGAATCATTCTAGGGTTAGCTCTTGTCTTCTTGCATATTGTATTTTTGCATTTTCCTTTATCTTTCATAGCATAGATATAGAAAGGCCAAATATAGGTGTTTGTCTTGAATCGAATACATCAAACATTCTTGAAAACTAGAGGACTTGGAGTGAGTCCTTAAACCGTTCCTGGTGAACCCTTCATCCCTATTTTACACTAAGTGTATAGAACACCACAACCTCCATGATTCACCTCAAGGATTTCTCTTTGATGGAGACTAAAATTTGCAATCTACAAAACTCAGATTTTTTTTATCAAACATTTTTCTTTTTTTATTACAATTACAATTACAGCACTAGCCCGCAGGCGTAGTGTTCTATATTTTCATTTGCAATTCTCTGTATCTCCATGCTCTCCTATTACATTCATTGGGTTTTTCTAGAGGCCCCGACCCTCTGCAGTTCACAATCTTTCATCTGGAAGTAAATACTTGCACCACCATTCTCTGTCGTCCTCCGACATGCACGATCCACGATCCTGGTGTAGACTACCTCACACTCGGCGCATCTGCCTACACTACCCAAGAACTCTGAGCTATCTCTGGAAGGAAACACACAACTCGAAATTGCCTCATGTTCTTCTCATCTATTTCATAGTTTTCTGACCCCAGCTCCTCTGGAAGAAAAACCAGCAGCGCAGCAAGGCCAGGATGGCCCTCTAGCCTTGCAACTACAACCCTCTGCCTGCAACTATTTTTCAACCCCTTGTGCATGCCTCGGCTTGCCCTTTTATAATTTCTATGCAACGATCTATCTTCCATTTGTGGCCCTTCGTTTCAGATTCCCGTGCCTCTTTGTCTGTCGTGACTCTTCGTCTTTGTCCGCCTTCACTTCACCTTGGTGCCATGTGTTGTCTAGTGCTGCCACGTGTCGTTCACTGACCTCGTTCTGTAACGGCCTCCCAAAAATGGAGCATGTCACGATTTCACGACATATCCTTCCTCTTCCTCTTCCTCTTCTCTTTCGATTGCGATATCGTGACATGTCGCGATATCGTGATGTAATTTCCTTGCGTCCTCATTTCTATTTTTGTGTCACGATATCGCGACGTCGCGATATCGTGACCTTTTCCCCTTCGAGCCTATGCTTTGTTTTTATGTCATGATATCGCGATGTCGCGATATCACGACCTCCCCACCTTCGAGCCTTTGCTTTGTTTTTATGTCACGATATCACGACGTCGCGATATCGTGACCTCCCCACCTTCGAGCCTTTGCTTTGTTTTTATGTCACGATATCGTGACGTCGCGATATCGCGACCTCCCCGCCTTTGAGCCTTGCTATGTTTTTATGTCATGATATCGTGACCTCCCCGCCTTCGAGCCTTGCTATGTTTTTATGTCGTGATATCGTGATGTCACGATATCGTGACCTCCTCGCCTTCGAGCCTTTGCTTTGTTTTTATGTCACGATATCGTGACGTCGCGATATTGCGACCTCCCCGCCTTCGAGCCTTGCTATGTTTTTATGTCACGATATCGCGACCTCCCCGCCTTCGAGCCTTGGTTTCATTTTTATGTCACGATTTCATGACGTCGTGAAATCGTGACCTCCCCGCCTTCGAGCCTTGGTTTCATTTTTATGTCACGATTTTGTGATGTCGCAAAATCGTGACCTCCCTGCCTTCGAGCCTTGGTTTCATTTTTATGTCACGATTTCACGACCAACTTCTGCCTTGTTAAAACGACCAACTTTTGTTGTCGTCGAATGCTCCTGCATCAGACACCCGGGGTTGGTGGAGAAGTGATCTTCACTTCTGTGCCGTTCTGCCTCCCTTGCACAGGGACTCAAATTCTTTCTATTCAACCCCTTCCACAAGCACTGCACAGAGTGCCAAACTCTTTCTCTTTCCTGGTGCAAACTACCTCATGTTCGGCGAATCTGTCTGCACACGCATGAACTTCTTTCTCTTCCATAGATCCTGGTGTAACCGTCTCATGTCCGATGATCTATTACACTCTCAGGAACTTCTAGCTTTGATACCACTTGATGGAGACTAAAATTTGCAATCTACAAAACTCAGATTTTTTTTATCAAACATTTTTCTTTTTTTATTACAATTACAATTACAGCACTAGCCCATAGGCATAGTGTTCTATATTTTCATTTGCAATTCTCTGTATCTCCATGCTCTCCTATTACATTCACTGGGTTTTTCTAGAGGCCCCGACCCTCTGCAGTTCACAATCTTCCATCTGGAAGTAAATACTCGCACCACCATTCTCTATCGTCCTCCGACATGCACGATCCACGATCTTGGTGTAGACTGCCTCACGCTCGATGCATCTACCTACACTACCCAGGAACTCTGAGCTATCTCTGGAAGGAAACACACAGCCCAAAACTGCCTCACGTTTGGCGCATCTGTTTCATGATTTTTTGACCCCAGCTCCTCTGGAAGAAAAACCAGCAGCGCAGTAGGGCCAGGATGGCCCTCTGGCCTCGCAACTGCAACCCTCTACCTACAACTATTTTTTGACCCCTTGTGCATGCCTCGGCTTGCCCTTTTATAATTTTTGTGCGACGATCTGTCTTCCATTCGTGGCCCTTCATTTTGAATTCCTGTGCCTCTTTGTCTGCCGTGACTCTTCATCTTCGTCCGCTTTCACTTCACCTTGGTTCCACGTGTTGTCTAGTGCTTCCACGTGTCGTTCACTGACCTCGTTCTATAACGGCCTCCCAAAAATGGAGCATGTCACAATTTTGCGACATCTCCTTCCTCTTCCTCTTCCTCTTCTCTTTCGATTGTAATTTCCTTGCGTCCTCGTTTCTGTTTTCGTGTCGCGATATCGTGACCTTTTCCCCTTTGAGCCTATGCTTTGTTTTTATGTCACGATATCACGATGTCGCGATATCGCGACCTCCCTGCCTTGGAGCCTTTGCTTTGTTTTTATGTCACGATATCGTGATTTTGCGATATCGCGACCTCCCCACCTTCAAGCCTTTTCTTTGTTTTTATGTCACAATATCGTGACGTCGTGATATCGCGACCTCCCTGCCTTCAAGCCTTGCTATGTTTTTATGTCACGATATCATGACGTTGCGATATTGTGACCTCCCTACCTTCGAGCCTTGCTATATTTTTATGTCACGATATCGCGACATCGTGATATCGCGACCTCCCCACCTTCGAGCCTTTACTTTTTTTTTATGTCACGATATCGCGACATCGTGATATCGTGACCTCCCCGCCTTCGAGCCTTGCTATGTTTTTATGTCACGATATCGCGACGTCGCGATATCGTGACCTCCCCGCCTTTGAGCCTTGGTTTCATTTTTATGTCATGATTTCGCGATGTCGTGAAATGGCGACCTCCCCGCCTTCAAGCCTTGGTCTCATTTTTATGTCACGATTTTGTGACGTCACGAAATCGTGACCTCCTCGTCTTCGAGCCTTGGTTTCATTTTTATGTCATGATTTCGCGACCAACTTCTGCCTTGTTAAAACAACCAACTTCTGTTGCCGTCGGATGCTCCTGCATCACTCTTGTGGATCCAGCCTTGA
Organism: Wollemia nobilis; assembly: GCA_028583015.1. NCBI lineage: Eukaryota > Viridiplantae > Streptophyta > Pinopsida > Araucariales > Araucariaceae > Wollemia > Wollemia nobilis. Next base: position 2,444,976 of record JAQPPZ010017244.1, read on the forward strand.
GAATCATACGTGGTAGGGCATTTTTTCCCCTCTACATATAGCAACACAAGATTAATGTTATTTTACTTTAAGAGGAAAGGATCAATGGTATTATATTAGATCATTATTTATTTCAATTGCAATTCTAGCAAAAATTATTTTTTACTCAATACAAAGCAAGAAAGGGAGGTGTAGCCCTGATTTTACCTCCTACTCTTGCTCCTATAGTTGTTGAATTTGGTCATGACTCGTCGTATAAAAGTATATAACTATGATGATTGACAACTAGTTAATTGACATGTGTTCTATGTATGCCCTAAGTCATATGATCAGTCATATAGACCTCTAGAAATGGTTGTACACACCTCTACTCTCTATAAAATGGATCTTAATGGGTGAATCTAATATGGTCAAAAACTTAGATGATTGAAGCTGAAAAAGTTGTAATCCTTTAAACAATGTTGAATTCTAAAGTTTGTTGTACTATAGGAATGACCTAAATGTTTATGATCCTCTTTTTAACCAAACCTCATCTAACCCCTCTAAATGGTTTACTTGGCATGATGGATGCTCAATTCTTGACAAAAGAGCAAGCACTGGAATATATCTAGTCTAACCTTATTGGACAATGTCAACAATATTGATGTAAACCAAAAGGTTCCCTTGATAGAAGCCTATGAGCGCTTTTGAAAAAATTCTATGTCCATGTGCAATGTAATATTATGAGAAACAATGATGTATTCACCCTAATAAATATATGTTAAACCACTTTAATGTTTAATATCAATTATGGGTTTAATTACTATAATATAATCTACCAAGTTGTATTAACTTGAGGTTTGTAATAAATTGGGGATTAGGTATCTCTATAAATACCCCCTATGACTAATCCATTATATCAATTTCTTGAATATAATGTTATGGGGGTGGCTAAGGGCAACACTTACCCCTTATTCTTATTTTTATTATCCTTCCTTTTTATTTCATCTATATGCTCTCTTGTTTTGCTCTTTTACTCTTTTAGATATTATTGTGGTTAAAGTTATGCTTCAACATATTCTTGGAAAGTGGTATAAAATACAATAGGGCATAAAAATAATTTTGAATCAAAACACTCAATCATGGAGAAGAAACCCTTTTGAAAACGTCACTTGATCACATAGAAGAATACCTCAAAAAATAAAAAATAAAACCTCTTTCCTTTTTTAGAAGGAAAATTCTAAATTATTTGAATTTAAAATTCAAAAGTTCAAAATTAAATTTTCTAGAGGGTTTTGGTAGGTCTCTCTATTAGGGTTTGATCTCTGGTGTAAGCTATTCTTGCTTTGAGCTAGGTTTTACTCATATTTTTTTGGGCTTTCTATGGCCCCCAACCTCGATGGGCTAGCAATTTATATTGGTGTTGTAAGGGAGATGAAAACTAATAATGGCACCCATGGAGCGTCCTAAGAAATTACTTTCGATGTAGAATCTCATAGTAAGTTCAATGTACCTTTGCTCAATTTTTTTAATGTCTATCAATGGCTAGAATTGATTACCCTGGTTGGGTATTTTATGGGACACATTCTCCATAAAGGAATATTCTAGTATTAGGTTATATCCTCATGGATTAAAGCTCAAGCTGATTCAAAACCTAAAAAAATGTTTTCCTTTTCCACTTTGCAGATGTTGTGCATGCTAAATTTATTTATGAGCATGGGCCTTGGTCCATGCGAAGCTCCTTGATGGTCTTCTTTTTGTGGACTCAAGATTTTTTAGTGTCTAAGGATAGAACTTCCAAGGTCACAATCTAGGTTGAGTTCCATGGTCTTCCTGTCCCCCTTTGGCCCTTTCTAAATTGTCTAGTTATGGTCATAGGGCCAGTATTAATGGTTGAATTTGACAAATTATTTAATGCATATCCACAAAAAAGGGTTTATGTTGAGGTTAATTTGTCCAAATATCTATATGAGGTTATCGAGATACATGTGGGAGACACCCCTTTTTATAGCAGGTGGTGTATATTAACCTACTAAACACCTACTTTAGATACCAAGCCTCAGACCACAAAGTTAAGGACTATTTTCTTCTTTCATGTAATAAGTCAAAGCCAATTCCCATGCCATCCACTGTTCCTCCTCCCCAAACAAAAAAAAAATGTTTGGACCATAGTGAGAGGGTGCAAACCCTTATTGTTATGAACCTATCTTCTCATTTCAATAAATCATTCACTAATATGTAAAACTATTCAGCATGCATCCACAAATAAATCACACAATAAATTCCACATAATAAAATAGAGATTGATAATAACCTTGAGATAGAGCAACACCGTATAATTCTCATTATTGGAAGGAAGCCACTCCATAAGATCTTCAACTCCACAAGCCAAGAATTCAACAAGAATACTTCATACATACCTTTTACAATGGGGGTACATCTCTCTTTATATAAGAGTGTGATGGTTCACCTTCCATGAGTTACAAGATCACCCATGTGGTGGTTCACCTTCCATGAGTTACAAAGTACATAATAATATGATAATATTCCTTTATGGTTACATATGACAATATTCCCTAATGATTACATATATAATTTTATGACATACCTATTTCTAATTTGATAGGTGGTCTTCCTTAATAGTTAATTTATGGCTCATACCATTATACAATACAATATTAAATTATTAAGTACCTATCTTGGGTACCTAATATTCCATCCCCCTTACAAAATATTTCATCCTTGAAATATTAGAAGAGGTTAGATAATATGATCTTCTAAGCAATGTTGAGTATTGGTACCAATATCGATCATCCATCCATAAAGTATTGGCTCCTTTGATTCCTTGTATGTCTCTCATTATTCTTATGTTGTTTCAAGACCTGTCTCCATGATTGTTGCCTCTCATGGTGGTGTGGATGGTGATATACTCCAACCTTAGCCTAATTTTCAACCTATTTTCACTCTTCTCTCTTGCTTCCTTCCATTGATTCTTCCCTTACTTTGCTTCCTTGATTTTTGCTACTGCCCCCTCTTGAGATTCTATTTCAGGTTCTTTGTTTGATCTTCACTTTGTTCCCCTAAAATAGCTACTTGTTTGTCCTTACACTAAGAAATATCCTATAATGTTATCTTCTTCTTATTGTACCATAACTTCATGAATTGCTTTTGCACATTAATGTTAATAGTACCCAAAGAATGCAACCAAGGATAACCAAGGACAATACTTATATCATTCATCTTAATAGCATAAAAATATGAATGTAAAACATACTTATCCATTATGATTTTCAATTATTCAAAAATTTAAACATTTTGACCCTCAAGTTGTATGTCTTTGATTTTATTTTCTTGAACTTGCAACCTCTTAGTCAAAGACATATTAATAAAATTATATGTTGAGGATACTATTGTATCTTAGGATATGATTTATTAGTTGTTAGTTGTATCTTATGGATATGATTTGTTAGGGTACCTAGGAATAGATATTTGGGGATATATTATTATATTGTATAAGGTTGGCATGGGCCACACATAACCCAAGGTTGATTGTATTATAATATTATATTATACTATAATATAATATTATATTAGTAGTAGGCTCCCCAAAGTAGAATAAGAATATGGATATATAAAGAAGAGATATTTATCATTGTAATCATCATGGATAATAATATTATGTAATCATATTTGCCCATGAAGAGGCTTATGGGACTTTACCCTCCTTAACTGGCCTCTCATCTTGGAATATCTTATGGATTTATTCATTCTTTAAGGATGATTATTGGTGTTTTCCTACCTTAATGGTATTATCTATCTCTCTCTCATTTGTGGATTGTTATTGTGGATAATTATTTGTGGATGAATGATTTGATATTTCTATATATGGTGAATAATTTATGTTAATGATAATAAAGTTTTATAACAAGCATTTTTTTGCTTTGTTTGCATCCATGAGGTTATTATCGGTTATCCCTGCTTAGCATGTTGTTGTAGGTTGTTATAACCCTTGTAACCTTTGTGATTCTATTTCATGTATTATATATTCAGTATGCATAATGGAATAATTAGCTTCACATTTGGTATTTCCATATCATTGGTATCAAAGTGAAAAATTAAAACCTTTTGCTAAGGTTTTATTCGGTCAATCAAACCGTAGGAGAATAACCCTAACATGTTTCCCCAATTATAGCATGCCACATGGTTTCACCACAGCCACAAAGAGGGAAATAGCAAATCCAATCAACAAAGGACACGTTGGAAAAGCTACATCAAAAAATTATCATTTTGAGATTATTTTCTACCATTTTTTGTCATAGGTGTTTTGTATTGCAGAAACGGAAAACAGTTTTCTTGTTTTCTATTTAAGAATTTACTCCCACATTGGATGTTCTTTAGCTACAAAGGTGTTTATATTTTCTCGAGCATGGATAGAGGAGTGACTGCCTTTCAATGGTCACAAAATGGCCGCACTCATGTGTGGACCAGTGCACCTATTTGGCACCACTACTAAGGAGGAAGTGGACACTTGGTGGTGTTTCATTATTGTGTAGATGACTGATAGACTTAATGTTACTTGTAGTTGATAATTGACCAATAAACTTTGTGATGTTACCTGTAGTTGACCAACAGGTTGATCGTTACAAAACAAAATATGTCTTTTGCTACAAAATACCATTTTCCACATTTTCAAATTCAAATTTTGGCACCAACAACAGAGAAGGTGAATTTCTCTTAACTTTTGCAAAATTTTTGCTCTATTTTTCTTTTGTAAAAATTATAAAATTTTACCTCCAAAATTCTATTTTTCAGCAATTAAGGGATTATTCACGTAGTGCTTATTTTCTTACTACCACTTTAACATGAAGGGTAAATTATTGTAAATTGCAAATTGTTGTAATTTTGTAAAAGCACTAAAAAAATAGTCCCCTTTTTTTATTTGGAAGGCAATTTTGTAAATATAGAAAAATTTTGGCATTAGCAATTCCACAAATTGTTCCTAATAGTGCCTAGATAGTTCTTGCAACCATATTAGACCTCCTATACTAGCATAAAAAAGATTTCAAATGGTGAATGACCTTGCAACACAAGTGGAAAATATCACCATTGTAGTAGGTGACTTAATGGATAGAGTGAAAGATATTATTGTCCAATTGACTCCTAATGATGTCAAAATTTACAACAACAAATTCACCAATAAATTAAAATGTGATGTTAAACCTTATGATGGATCAAAAAATCTGGATGTGTTGTCTACTTGGATCTTGGATATGGAGACTTGGTTCTCATATGCTAAGATTCTTGTAGATGAACAACTACCTTTTGCCAAGGTCAAGCTCACAGGTTTAGCAAAGATGTTGATTTCATATGGTAAAACTAAGATCAACTCTTGGATAAAGCTAGTAGAACTCTTGAAATATGCATTATTTTTAGCCTAACTATCAGGGTGATCTAAGGATCAAGTGGCATAGGTGGAAATAAACCTTTAATATGTCAGTTTTTGACTACATTTTTCAATTCAATAGGCTTAGAGTTCTTGTTGTAGTTAATAATTCGAAATAAAAACTTATTGAAAATTTGTCAGTGGGTTGCAAGATCCTATAATGAGAGAAGTGAAATTCATTCTATTTGTCTCTTTGTAATTGAAATTCAAGCATACCATATTAGTGGAGGATAAAGTTGGTGGTTCTCACAGGTCTCAACCTTTACAACAAAGCACTTCCAAAGGTTCAAATCAATACTAACAAAAGACGAAGAAATATTCTCACTCTTCATTCCTTAATTCTTCTACTCCTCCCCATTCATCTAAATCTCATTCTTCTTATTCTATATTGTACTGTGACTTTTGTAAAAATAATGGTCATACAAAGCTAAATATTTTACATTTGGAAGAATGAAGAAGTCTTTTTTTGTAAATTAAAAGAGGATCCAAAAGATGGTCCCATCGTGACTTTAGGGAGAGAGGAAGAATATCCTACTTTTAAGGACAAATATTTCTATTCATGGGGGTCACGATCATTTTTTATCACTAAGGCCCACCTTACACAATTTTTTTTATTGTATCATAGATAATAGCTTGTAAAAAAAAATTATTGTGAGCTACGTTATCGAGAAGTTGAAGCTTCTCTTGAAGCCATATACTCAACCCTATGCACTTAGGTGGAAGGATGTAGACTCTACATGCGACATAACACACACTTGCACTGTATATTTTGCTTTTGATGATAAATTTATGGATAAGATCAGGTGTGATGTCATGGATATGGATTGTTGTGGAATATTTTTTGGTAAGCCCTATCAATATGATAATAATATTGTGTATCATGCTAAAAATAATACCTACACATTGGAATTGAATAACAAACAATATCTAGTGGAATGCACTAAGGGCACATCTAATTTAGTGCTAAGTTTTAGGTAAGCTCGTAAGACATAAAATCAAGAACAAGAGTTGGAACTTATATTCATAAGATCCACACAAATGGAAGACCAAACTCAAACCTCTAAGTTACACACAAAGAATGTTTCACTTCAAAATATTTTTCAGTCACATCAGATTGTGTTTAATGAACCCACCACTCTACCACTAGAGAGATATAATTCATAGCATCAAAATCATTTTGTGTGTATCACTTAAAAATGCACCCATGTAGAGACAATTAGTTCTACAAATGGATGAAATCAAACACACAATTGAGGATTTATTAGCAAAAGGATTCATTAAGCCTAGCACCTCTCCTTGTGCTTCTCCTATTCTTTTGATGCTAATAAGGATGGCTCATGGAGACTTTGTATTGATTTTTGTGCATTGAACAAAATAACAATCAAGAATAGATATTCTCTCCCTCGTATTGATGATTTGCTAGATAAACTACAAGGGGTAAGGTTTTTATCTAAGATTGATCTTAAGAGTGGCTACCATCAAGTAAGGGTTCAAGCAGAAGATACTTGAAAGACAACATTCAAGATCAAATTTGGGCTCTTTGAGTGGTCGATGATGTCCTTTGGCCTTACGAGTGCACCAACAACATTTATGAGGTTAATGAATGAAGTTTTTAGAGATAACCTAGATAAATTTGTAATAATATAATTGGATGATATCCTCGTATATTCTTCAACTTGGAAGGAACATTTGCAGCATCTAGATCAGGTTCTCCACACCCTTCAAAAGAACCAACTTTTTTTTAACCTTCCCAAGTGTTCATTTGCCTAAACTTCAATCTCCTATATTGGCTTCCTAATTAAATTAGCAAGGAGTCCATGTAGATTTTTTAAAGGTAGAAGTCCTCAAAAATTGTCTAACTCCCTCCTCTATCACTAATCTTAGAAAATTTCTTGGACTTGCAAATTTCTATCGTAAGTTCATTCCTGGTTACTCTACCATTGCTCATCCCTTGCATCATCTCACGAAGGCCAAAGTTAGGTTTAATTGGACCAAGGATCATGACCAAGATTTTGAGACCTTGAAACACAAAATGTGCACCACTCCTATCCTTGTTCTCTCCAACCTTTGTCAACCATTTAAGATAGAGATAGATGCCTCACAATTTTCCTTAGGAGCTATTTTGAATAAAAATGGGCACCCCGTGTAATACCATTTCTAGACCTTCTCAGATACCAAAAGAAATTACTCCACATATGATAAAGAGTTATATGCATTGGTTCAAGCCATCAAATAATGGATACACTATCTTCTTGGAAAAGAAACAATTGTACACATGGATCACATGCCTCTCAAGTTTCTTCAGTTACAAACCAAGTTGAGGAAGCTCGATATATGAAGTGGGCTACCAATTTACATCAGTTCCACTTGGTCATCAAGTACAAGAAGAAAACAACTAATAGAGTGGTTGATTGTTTGAGTCATCCACCTATGGCTCAAGATTTGACAATAACTATGACTACATCTCATATTGTAATTTGGATTTGGCCACCTCTTTATGCTCTTGATCCTGATTTTAACAAAGTACACCATCATATTGTTCACCCTTCATCTTCCAACCTCACTCCTTTTCAAGACTTCCATATGAAGGATGGACTTTTGTACAGGTTAGATAAACTTAACATCCCATAAGAGCATAGGGTTTCTCTCCTCAAAGAAGCCCATTCAACTCTTTATGAAGGTTACTTTGGAAAATATAAAATACTCCACCACTTACAATAGTTCTTCTACTGGCCTCACATGTAGAGAGATGTCCTGCGATTCTTGAGACAGTGTATTGTATGTTGTCACTCCAAGTCATAAAATAAGAATTTGGGCTTGAGTTTTCCATTGCCCATTCCCTTTTGTCCTCGGAGAGCATATCCATGGACTTTGTGAGTGGATTTCCCTTGAAAATAAGGCAACATGATAATATTTTTGTGATTGTAGATCAATTCAGTAAGATGGCCAAGTTCATCCCATGCAATAAGACTAGCACCACATCTAACTTGGCACAAACATTCTTTGAGATAGTGTGGTGATCCTTTGGTCTTTCCACTAGCATTGTGTAAGAGTTGTGAAGCCTCTCCGCTATGGGCCCTACACCATCATTGAGAAAATATCTAAGAATACCTTTTGTTTGGACCTTCCATCACACCTTGGTATCCATGATGTTGTCAATGTGGATATTTTGAAGCCATATCAGGACTCTACATTGGATACTACACCTATCATCAACCATTCAATAGATGTGGTACCTAACTTTCAACTTTGACTTGATCCATATAGAGTTTTTGACATGAATGCTCATCACACTCGACAGGGTTCTTCCACTTATTACCTTGTCGCCCATCGCAATCAACTTCCACATCAGGATCGCTAAATCTCTCACACTCGAAAGGATGGCTTGTAATCTTCCAAATTTGTTCAGAGCATTGGGGTCCAATGCTTCTATGGTTGGGAGGAGTTTTGAGGATACTATTGTACCTTAGGCTTATTTATAAGCCTAAGTTATTTTATTGCATTGTATTATGTGAGGTATAGTATGCCCACATTGGATATTGTATTTCTTGCATTGTATTTATGTGAGGTATAGTATGCCCACATTGGATATGATTTGTTAGTTGTTAGGATGCATGATTAGGCTATTAGAGATCTTGTCATCTAGCATTTTGTTGATTTTTTTGCATCCATGTGGTTATTGTTGGTTATCCCTGCTTAGCATGTTGTTGCAGGTTGTTATAACCCTTGTAACCTCTGTGATTCTATTTCATATATTATATATTTCGTATGCATAATGGAATAATTAGCTTCACATTTGGTATTTTCATATCATTATATTTTTTGCTAGGGTTAATGGAAATAATAAATTTTTTATTTTAAATGCAACCATAAACTTGTAAAATAGAATTTCTACACTAAAACAAATATTTATGATCATTGTTTGGCAACACACAAGGTGTAGTTTCCTAAGCCTACATATTATTATCCTTTTCTTTTAATGCTCATTTGCTTAAAAATGCAACTTCAAATGCTTCCCATGTGTGTGGAAGAGTATGGGCATAACACAAGCTCCTAAACCAAGAAAAAGCTTCCCCTTCTAAATAAGAAAAAAGCTTACATCTCCATAAAACTTTAGAAGAGTTTAAAGACTTAAAATTTTCCACCATTCCCAAGCATTAGTATTATCCTCTCCAGTGGATATTGACAACTCCATGACTTCAATAAAAAATTTCCCAAAGTAGCTAGGGTTTTTAAATAACCAAAATTTCTAAAAAATAAAAATTTTGAGATCTCATCTATTTTTTCAAACAATTAAATCTTTAAATAATATTCAAAAAAACAAATGAAAAAAATCGCATAGCCAAAAAATAGCCTCAACAACCCAACTTCAAATAGTTGTAACTCTCTCAATACTTATCAAAATTTCACAAGTGAGTAGTCATTTTGATAGTACTCATAATCTATATGTTGGTACCAAAATATTTTGGAAATGCTGCTATAAAATGTAATATAATTTTTTATTTTATTTAAAAAAAAATTGTGCTGTCAAATAATAACATAAATAACCCAGCTTCAGAAAACCATAACTTTTTTAATACTTATCAGAATTAACAAATAAGCAGTCATTTTTGTAGTACTAAAAAATATCTAACCTTCTGAAAATGATTTCTAAAATAAAAATATATGGCCTCCACAAAATGTGACGTTTTTTTATGAAAATGGACCCTAGATCTACAAAAACAACCCCACTTTGTCAGAATTGCCACTATGATACAAAATTTTATGAACCTCTCTTCTCATTACAATAAATCATTCACCAATATGTAAAAATATTCAACATGCATCCACAAATAAATTGCATAATAAATTCCACATAATAAAATAGAGATTGATAATACCCTTGAGGTAGGGCAACATTGTACAATGCTCCTTATTGGAAGGAAGCCACTCCACAAGATCTTCAACTCCACAATCCAAGACTTCTACAATAATACTTCATACATACCCTTTACAATGGGGGTACATCTCTCTTTATATAAGAGTGTGATGGTTCACCTTCCATGAGTTACAAGATCACCCATGTGGTGGTTCACCTTCTATGAGCCAAGATCACCTATCTTGGGTACTTAACAATCGTGGACCCTTGTAGCCCAACTAGTAGCAAAGGCGACTTTCTTTTTTCTCCATAATATTTGACAAGGGTGGAAGAGAAATCAAAATAAAGACCACCAACAATATAAATGGTAGTCCTTGAGGCTCCTTTCCCTTGCCACCATCGTACCCCATTATCCTCTATGGTTGTGAAGGTAAGATCTCCCTCCCCTTCTTCATCTATGAGATCTCATTGTTCCCACAGTCTTAAGCAAGAGAAATAAGCAAATGATGGTTTACCTAAAAAAATGGCTCTATTTATCCAATCCTTGGATGGAGAGATATAGACAGAGCAACTTCAATAGCTTTGAGGCATTGGAGATGCTTGAACAGAATTAGGGTGACAAAGATTCTGTTAAGACAAGAGTCCCTTCATTTACCCCTCAGGGTCCCTTGCAAATACTTTTTGGGATGACCTTGTAAGCACACATGCATCCCGTAATGATGTCAATAATTCTCAAAGCTAAGTCTCATTCATCTATAAAATCTACAATTTTTTTATGTTCTCTACAGTTTTTTAGTTTTAATAGTTTAGGGTTTCAAATTATTGCTCTATGTCAATTTCAAGATTGTCTGTGTAAGCCCCAAATTCCTATTTTTTGTTCTGGGTGGATTATCATATTAAAATTTTAGGGTGTACTACCAAACCACCCACCTTTTTTTGTGATCAATTTAGCTATTTTTTTGAGTAATACATGGCACTTTTCAACAAAAAAAAAATCGATAGCAAAATCCATGTATGCCAAAAATCATGGCATAAAACATATCAAAGCAAGAAATTTGTAGAAGTTCAACAAAATATTTTTATGTACCTTTTAAACTTGACACAATTTCTTGACAAGTTGGCTATCACATAATAGATAAGATTCATCACTTCCAAGAGGTGTAGGTTTGAGGTTTTGCTATGTAGTTTTTTTATAGACTAGGGGAGTCATTTGTTCTATGGGGCATGACCACTATGGATCCATAAAAACATTTGAATGTCGTGGTCATTAAGAAAAATCTCAAGAGCCTTCTAATGGAAAGGTCATGGAACTAATTCCCATTATTTTTTCCTTGGAGAAAACACATTTGTTGCAAGGATATTCATATATAAATAGGGAAATTACAAGGCTTAGATGGATTCATGATGTTTTTTCAACTCAACCTAGTTTATAGGCATAATGGCTAACATAATATCACTGGTGTATTTTTCCTTTGGAATGATGAAGGTTCAAATCTTGACAATTCCAAGTTTTTTCTTCAATGCCCCCAGATATCTTCGAAAGGGATTTATTCACTCTTTTATCTCAACTTAGGACTACGGTATAGAAGTTAGTGTAAATATATTGGTTTCTTCATCTCAAAGGTTGTAGTTTCAATCCTTAATGGTGACAACCTTTCTTTTGCCTCATAGGTTTAACATGTATTATTCAAAAATAGGACCATGAATGTTTGACTCAACCCAATGGCTGGGCATAGTGGCCAACATATCAACATTAGTGTCTTTTGAAAGTAACAAGTTATTGGTTTAAATCATGATGTCAATTTTAGAGAAAATATTTTATCTTTTTATTCTTAGAGTGCATCCCTCCTCATGTATATGACATGTTATAACTTCACATACACAAATATCTATTTGCAGGGTGGTTGATAATCTTCCTTGTTGCATGGAGGCCTCGTATTTGAATCCTGATAATGTTTCCTTTTGGTCTTTTTGGAGGTAAGCATAAAATACCCTAGTGTCCTCATTATAAAAAAGACACTTGCATAACTTACTTTTAATTTCAATTGCATTATTGAAGCTTTTAAATTGTCTAATGAGTCCAAGGTGCTCCCCTTGCAAGATCTTGAGTTTGAATCCATTTGGAAATTGACATGACAAAGATATTCCTTCATATATCAAACTTTATATATGTATATAGATATAGATATATGAGAGAACATGAAAACCAATAGAAACTTGCTATATATCAATCATCTATTCACATAAAACATAGTGGATAGAAGAACTTAGTTAGTAGCAGACAGGTAATAGCATCGGTCATATAGCTTTTGTAACATATATGACAAGTGGAACCTATTATAATGTGCAACATGGTAGGCGATGATTTGCTTATTTAACATCTAAGGTTTGAAAATTATATATATATTTAATTTAAAGTTATAATATATCCAACTTTTCACAGGTCATAACTTTTACATATGAAAACAACTTAGGCCTATCTTTTAGATTGCATAGTTTTTCAAGTTCTATGTATTGGTGACATACTTTCAAGGGCTTATTATAGTGTTGTAGAATATTTTTTAGCTATAAGAAGAGTGTTTTAGATGGTAAAATTAAGGTATACCTTGTTCCTAAGGGGTACTTTTCAAATGATAGGGTTGATTATTCAGAAGTTGACTTCTATTGCTTAGTAATTTAGCTATATGATTTCTATTATCTCTACTATTTGTTTCATCTATATGCTATCTTATTTATATTTTTTATTCCTTTAAATATGATTGTGGTGAATGCCATGCTTCAAAATAGTCTTGAGAAGTGTTATAAAATCTAACAAGAAATAAGCTTGATAGGGTATACTTAAGTAAAACTCTTATTCAAAATGCTCCCTCAAATAGATCAATCTCTATTATTTGATACACAATACTCTCTAGTCACTTGCCCTTTGTTTCACTATTTTTAAATTTCTTAATAGTAATACTAAGCTCCCCTTTAAGTTGAATTGTCCCATATCAAATCAAAAATTTATGTCCATTTACTGTATCAAGTCTAGAATTATATCTCTCACCCATCTAACTTAGAAGGTTGGATTTAATGGTGGGAGGTTTCCATTAAAAGTACTATGTTTACTTTGTGTTCATATGATTGAATAGAAGCAAGACAATGTAAATCTTGGAAAAACAAAACTTCAAAAGAAGGTTATGGATCTTAGATAGAAAGTTGCTCATTCTCCAATGACAAAAACTCATTATGAACTTCTTAATTTTAAAAATGAGTTGAACAAACTAAAACTATATAAAACCAATAGAGTGTGCATCAGAGCATGACACAATTGGTTGAATATAAGGACAATGACACCAAGTAGTTCTTTGATTTTTTAAGAAAAAAGCTACCTTTGAGAGAGTGCCTAGGATTAAATTGATTGATGGTGTCATTCTTACTCATTCAAAATAGATCAATGAACCTTTCTCTATACATTTCGCTAGTTTGTTCTCTAAAGATCCCATTAACAAATTATATCCAATTCTTATTAGCTTGTTGAAGATTGCATCCCCACCCTCATTCCACCTTATATATCCTCATTCTATAGAATATCTAAGGTAAGCTTTATGGGGAAATGAAGAGGGACAAATCACATGGTCTCAATGGCTTACCTATGGAGTTCTAAAAAATATTTTAGTCAAAATTTGGCAATGATCTTCATATGATGTGCAAAGAAGCTCCTATGAGAGTCTCATTGGGATCATTCACCATCCAAGGCTTAATTAAATTTATCCTTAATAATATTGATAAAGAAATATATTTAATAAACTCTTTGCCAAAGCATTGAAATTTGTCTTAGACCCATAACACAAAAAATTGTTAGTATGGAACAAACTATCTTTATAAAGGATAATATATCATGGATAATCTAATATTGGTCTAGGAGACATCTCATTGGGTCCAAGAATTTGGCCAAGATGTATCAATGAAAATAGAATTTGACAAAACCTATGACAGGATGTGTTGGGACTTTATCCTTAAGATGTTTAAAATGTTAGGTTTTTATACAAGCTTCTAACATCATATTTATCTTCTCTTTAGAGATGCATTAGCTTAGTTTGCAAGTCAATGATATTTTATACCCTAAATTTTAATTGCAAAGTTCCATCAAACAAGGATTCCCCATTGCTCCTCTATTGTATTTGATATTTGTTGACGCTTTAGGAAATTTGTTGAGAAAGACACAACCTAAAAAGTTGTTAAAGGGCATCAAACTACCCAATAGTTCTTGTACAGTCAATTCTTACTTTGCATATGGTTCTATGCTTTTTCTTTAGAACCACAAAGAGTAATTTAATTCAACTTGAGAAATTATGTATTTATCCTATGATTTTTCAAGTTATAGAATAACTTTAAGAGTAAAGTATTATATTGTTCCTCTAATCCTAAAATGGACAATATCCCCTCTTCTTGGAAAGCGATTCAGCATGAAAAAATAATAAGGTATCTTATTATCTCTTTTGGTAACAACATTTCTTCCAAAGCCATGTGGCACTTGACAATGGCAAAATTTTAAAAACCAATTAAAACTTGTTCTTCTAAATTTGTAATGTTTGTTGTTAAAATACAAGTGGTTAGTAAGATAATTAGTGCATTGCATATGTACTATTTTACTTGGCTAGCATCCAAAAATTATTAATAACTAGCTCAATCAATCAGACATTATTTATGGTCTAAATAGGATGGGTTATATGGAATGATTGGGATATCATGAAAATTGTGTAATGCTACTAGGAAAAATGGTGGGCTTGGCATATTAGCCTCCCTCACACAAAGCAAGTAATTGAAAACTAAATGGGTTGCCAAGTCATTATAAAGCTTAGAATGTGGAAAGTACTCTTTAGACATAAAATTGGCAATGCTTCTCATAAGGGTAAATCATAGGTTACCCCATGGGAAGAAAAATTCTTAAATGTAAATATTTCTAGGTTCATGGTTCTTTGCATTTCAAGAAGAACCAGGAAGCCTAGGGAGAAGTATCATCTATTTTTGCATGGAAGCATGACACTTACACCATGAATTGAGCATTGAAAGGTCAAGTGTTTGGTGGAACAAAAATGTGCTCTTCATTCAAAATTCGATTGTCTTACCCTCAACTTTAGAGGATTGGTATTCCTTAAAGAAGGCATGAATAAACTATTGGATTTTTGGAACCATCTTACTTGCTCTTTTATCACTTGGAGACTAGAAATAGTATCCTATAATCTTCTTGGTTCTATACATGTTGCATTCAATTATATTTGTTCTTTTATTTTTGATATTGTGATCATTAAGGTGAGTAGTTTTGTTGTTGATATCTTAAAATATTAGCATTTGTCTAATAAAGCACATATTCAAAACTTCAAATCATATCTTGTATATCCCTGATTGTTACCTCACTTTCCCATCTCAGATAAGTTAAATGTTAAATGGTACGTGTTATTCTTTGAAATTGAATGGACACACCTTATCACTCATAAATGGAAGACCAAAGTAGAAGTGAAGTGTCAAGTCTTGTATTGGAGACTTATCTTGTTTAAGCTACCTAATATTACAACACTTGCACTCATGTTAGGTTGTTGCTCATATTATACCTTTTGTTCTAGTGATGAAATCATTCCTCATTTATTTTGGTATTATGCTTTTGGTCAACATATTTAGTCTTAGTTAGTTAACACGTCTTTCCATCCTTATAGATATCCTAGAAAATAGTTTTACTTGGCAGATACATACAAGACTAAGATAGCCCTTTGTGGGAAACCTATAGACTTATTATCCTCAAACACATACGGAAGTAGAGATGCATGAATGTGTTTACTAGTTTAACTTCTTCCTTGAAGGTTCTAATGGTAAACTTACTTTTTAATATCTTGTTCAAGGATTCTAACATTCAATTTCATGTACATAATTTAAACATTATGAAGTTAGTAGAGAAAAAAAACAATGGCTTACCTCATCTATTTCACCATCAATTTCACAAACAAAATATACCCACTTCTCAGCTTGTAAAAAAGGTGAAACAAACAAAATATGCCCACTTCTCAACTTGTAGACAAGGTGACAAAATTGACAACAATAATAGTTAAGAACAAATATACTTTGAACACTATAAAACAACCTCATTTGTAGTAGGCTTTCACATGTTTTGTTATGTAGCCAACTAGCAAGCCAATTGGAAAAACTGGCGCTCAATTGAGCACTTGTTGTATTAGTTTACCTTAAAGTGCCCACTTTGACACACGCTAAGATACCATACAAACTTAATGAGTAATCCCTTGCAATATTCAAAGCTAAAAAGAATGATAAAAATTTAAAGTGAAGTTGATGTCGTTCCAAATGGATAGTTCCACGTCAACCACTAATTGTTTGGTGTTTCCTATAGGCGGCACTTGAGTTTTGAAGCTGCTGGAATTATGAAACTACTGATATCGTACCCACAACTTAAAAATATTTACATCTCGCTACCGTTGGATAGAATCAATTCCTATGACTCATCCTTTCCTCAAGTTGAAGGGCCTATTTACGCTCATAAATTATATTTAAGACTTTGTTAAGAAATGATGCAAGGGAACAAGAAATGCAGATGAATATGAACCCTGATATTTGGGGTAAGAAATGATGCAAGGGAACAAGAAATGCAGATGAATATGAACCCTGATATTTGGGGTAAGCTACCAGAAGACCTATTAATATTTTTCTTAGCTAAGTTTCTCACTCTGATAACTGCTAGATTCGGGTTTTTTTTTTTTTTTTTTTTTTTTTTTTGTAAACAATGGAAGTTCCTGTTAGGTTCCTTAGAGAAAATAAAATTAATACTGATTGCAGAATTAAATAAAACAATCACCAACAATAAAATAGTCACACAAAATAGAGAGAACACAAGCATGTAAGTGGTTCACCCAATATGTGGGCTACATCCACTATTGAATATCCAGTCCTCTTTGTATTATTCTCCAATGGGATCCTTCTACAACAAAACCAGTTGCAACCTTCCTCAATGGAATACAATGGAACCTCACACACAAAGTCTCTCCACTATTTTTCTACAATGCAATTCTTGCAAATTCCCAAAACATATAAAATACCAATTGAGATCTTCAATCCCAATATAGATCCACTATTTGTGCCCCCAATTTGTTCCTAACTACAATCTATTACAGTCTAGGAAAAATAGAATCTTCCAAATTAGCAATTCCCTAAAATTAGATGAAACTGACAACGAGAAAATATTCCTTTCTCATCACTAGAACAATTAGTTAATTTTTAGGCTCCAAACTTATCAATATCCCACTTGGAGGCTGAAATGCTATAACAACCCTACAACCTTAGACTAGATATTAAAACCATTGATCTAAAAAATAAGACCAATCAAAGATGAGCCAATGCTCAACTTCTCCCTTGGGACAACTTTAGTGAACATGTATGCAGGATTCTCGAAAGTATGAATCTTATCAAGCTTTAGATATCCATCTTCCAATATTGAACGAATGAAGTGGTATTTCAGCTGAATGTGTTTGGTTCTGGAATGGAAGACCGAGTTCTTTGCTAGGTGGATAGCACTCTGGCTATCACTCCATAGTGTATTGTCATCCTGCTTTCTCCCCAACTCTTCCAAAAGCCTTTGCAACCATATTATCTCCTTGCTTGCTTCTGTCACAACAATGTACGTAGATTTCGTTGTTGAAAGAGCCACTACTGGTTGGAGTTTTGAAATCCAACTCACCGCTCCACCACCTACAGTGAAAATATAATTGGTTGTGCTCCTTCCTCCATCAATATCTCCTGCCATGTCAGAGTCTACAAAACCTTACAACTTCAAGTCAGTACCACCAAAATTTAAACAAAATTTAGAAGTACCCCTTAGATACCTGAATATCCACTTGATGGCTTGCCAATACCCCTTTCCTAGATTATTCATGAACCTACTGATAACTCCCACTTGGGCTATGTCTGGTCTTGTGCAGACCATTGCATACATAAAGCTTCCCACTATAGACGCATAGGGAACCCTTGCCATATAATTTATTTCATCCTATGTTCTTGGATACAAATCCTTGCTTAGCTTAAAATGCCTTGCAAATGGTGTACTTACTGGTTTTGCATTAGCCATGCTAAATCTCTGCAACACCTTCTCAACATAGTCTTCTTGTGATAGTTTTAGAAGATTGTTTTTCCTATCTCTTACTATTCTCATTCCAAGAATTTGTCTTGCAGCTCCCAAATCCTTCATGGCAAATGTGTTTGCCAATTTATTTTTTAGGATATTAATGTCCTGCATGTTAGACCCTGCAACAAGCATGTCATCTACATACAATAATAAAATAATGAAATCACCATCACTATTCTTCCTGAAATAAACACAATGATCTGATTGACATCTACTAAAATCATTTTCAACCATGAAATTATAAAAATTCTTGTACCACTACCTTGGTGCCTGCTTGAGGTCATATAGACTCTTCTTCAATTTACAAACAAGATTTCTCTTACCCTTTACCTCATATCCTTCTGATTGTTGCATGTAAATTTCCTCCTCCAAGTCACCATGAAGGAAAGCTATTTTTACATCATGTTACTCCAAATGCAAATTTTCAATAGCAACTAAATTTAATATTGTCCTTATAGACGTCATATTAATAACCGATGAGAAAATATCATCATAATCAATACCCTTATTTTATTCAAAATATTTTACTATGAGTCTAGCCTTATACCTCTTATTTCCACCTGCCTCTTCCTTGATCTTGTACACCCATTTGTTGTGTAGTGCCCTTTTTCCTATAGGTAGCTCAACCAACTCCCATATTTGGTTGTGAAGAAGAGACTCCATTTCCTCATTCATTGCCAGCTCCCACTTCTTGCTGGTACTCATCTATAAAGCTTCATCCAAGCACTATGGCTCACCAACATCAGTATATAACACATAATGAAGTGTAGTAAAATAACGGTCTGGTAACTTACTTACCCTTGTAGACATAACATAATTATAAAACCATTGAGGTACCCTACTTGTCCTGATATATTTTCTAACAACACATATAGGAGATGGAGGTGCTTTTTGTTGATGTTGTTGATCATCTTGTGATGGAGTTTGTGGCTCTTGTTCTTGGGCATATCCTTGCAATGTAGGTACATTGGTATCCACATCAAGCTCAATAACTTCTGATTTTTCTTCTTCTTTGACCTACAAATTCTTGTCTTTGTACAAACATATTTCATTAAACACCACATATCTATTTCTTAAAATTATTCGGTTTATGTTATCCCATAACCAGTAGCCCAATATATCCACTCCATATCCAATGAAGTAATACTTCTGAGACTTGGCATATAATTTCTTTCTATATTATTTATCTATGTGGGAAAAAGCCTCACAACCAAAAACTCTCAAGAAAGAATAATTATAGGTTTTACCACTCCATAGCTCCTCTAGAATGTCATCATCCAATGCACTTGATGGCCCCCTATTTATCAAGTAAACTGCAATGTCAATACAATATGCCCAAAGAAACAATGGTAAACCTGCATGCAATCTAAGGCACCTTGCACGCTCAAGGATTGTCCTATTCATCCTCTCAAACACCCCATTCTCTTGAGGTGTTTTGGGTGTAACCTTAATCCTTCTTATACCATTTAAATAGCAATAATTGTCAAAATCATTTGAACAGTACTCACCATCATTATCTGATTTCAAGCACTTTACCTTATTTCTAGTTTCATTTTCAACTAATGACTTCCATTTTGAAAGGTGTCAAACACACCAAATTTCTTCCTTAAGCAATAAATCCATGTCTTACGAGTAGCATCATCAATTAAGATGACATAATAATTACAATCATTTAGAGATGTTACCTGGGCTAGTCCCCACACATCACTGTGCACCAACTCCAACTTCTCCCTTTTCTTCTCCTTTTTGGTTTTCAAAAATCTCACCATTTTTCGCTTACCGTAGACATAGTTCTCACAAAATCCTAAATCAACCTCTTTCAGCTTTGGGAATAACTTTCTTGAGTGAAGTACCTTCATTGATTTTTCACTCATGTGGCCCAATCTCTGATGCCACAACTCTGTAATTTCTTCTGTAGCCACCAAAATCAGTTCAAAATTAGAAACATTTGTAAGCAAATATAATGTACCCAACATTTTACCTCTGGCTGCTATCAATGAACCCTTGGAAACTTTCCAAGATTGATTTCTAAAAGTGATGATGTACCCCTCTTTATCAAGCTTGTTGGCTGAAATTAAATTCATCCTTAATTCTAGAATATGTCTAACATCATTCAAAACCCAGTAGTTCCCATTTGGCATTTTAATCTTATTTTACCTAGGCTAACTATACTGCAGGTATGATCATCTCCTAGATTTACCTATCCATAATTACATTGAACATACTCAATAAAATACTCATGGTGAGGTGTTGCGTGGAAGGAGGCTCCAGAATCCAAAACCCAGTAATCATCATTTTTATCTAGTGACATAATCAAAGCATCTTGAGGAATCTCACCTGCTATGTTTACTTCTTGATTACCTAAATTTTCTCCATTCCCTTCTCTAGCATTCTTCCTTTCCCAATAGTCCCTTTTTAAGTGCCCTTTTTTCTTACAATACCAACACTCCACTTTGCTCTTTGCTCTTGACTTTGATCTTCCTTTGCTTGGACTTCTGCCCCTCTCCTTTTATCTTCCTTTGTTCTCCACTATTAATGCAGTTGATGAAGTTGCTTCACTTGAAGATTTTATTTGCATATCCTCACTTAGAATTACTCCAACAACATCATCAAATATCAGTTTATTAGAACCAAATACAAAATTACTAACTACCATAACTAGATTGTTTCAACTATCCATCAAATGGCATAAAATAAGCAGAGTTTTGACCTCATCATCAAATTCAATTTTAACAGAGCATAATTTATTTGCTACCTCATTAAAATTATTATGATGGTCCTGCATGGACTCACCTTCATTCATTTTCATATTGAATAATTTTTTCATCAAGAAAACTTTGTTAGATGCAGAAGGTTTTTCATACAACCTGGTAAGGGCATCCATTACATATTTTGTTGTTTTCTCCTTTGAGATGTTGAAAGCCACATGGCTTCCCAATCATAAGCATATTATCCCCAAAGCCTTTTTTTCTAGAAGATCCCAAGCCTCATCTTTTACATTGGATGATTACTTTGCTTTTCCACCCAAAGGAAGATATAGATCTTTCAGTAATAAATAATCTTCAATTTGCATTTTCCATAATGCAAAGTTCTACCCATTAAACTTGTCTACCCGAAACATTGAATATTCTGCCATTGCTCCCACTCGAAACTAATCCTCCCTATTTTTGAGTACCCAACAATAAGCTCTGATACTAGTTGTTAGGTTCCTTAGAGCAAATAAAATTAATACTGATTGCAAAATTAAATAAAACAATCACCAACAATAAAACAATCACACAAAATAGAGAGAACACAAGCATGTAAGTGATTCATCCAATATGTAGGCTATATCCACTATTGAATATCCAGTCCTCTTTGTATTATTCTCCAATGGGATCCTCCTGCAACAAAACCAGCTGCAACCTTCCTCAATGGAATACAATGGAACCTCACACACAAAGTCTCTCCACTGTTTTTCTACAATGCAATTCTTGCAAATTCTAAGAACATATATAATACCAATTGAGATCTTCAATCCCAATCTAAATCCACTATTTGTGCCCCCAATTTATTTCTAACTGCAGTCTATTACAATCTAGGAAAAACAAAATCTGCCAAATTAGCAATTCCCTAAAATTAGACGAAACTGACAACGAGAAAACATTTCTTTCCCGTCACTGGAAAAGTTAATTAATTTTCAGGCTCCAAACTTATAAGTCTCTTCTCTCACCATCACACGACTTCCAAAAGAGTACGTGGACTGCTACTCCTTGTACCTGTGCTTTTCTCCTAGGTCGCCTCCATCCCTCCACCTGGATCAAGCCTGTCGATAACAAGTTATATCTCCTTCAATCGCTGCCCACATCTTCACACATGTACATGCCCACATCTTCACACATGTACAGACTCTCATTGGACCTTTTGCCACAACACTTTATCAATGTTGTGACGGCTTGCAAGAGCCTCCTCTGTCCTGTCCCTCTATGGAGGGAGCACCCACCTTGTTTTACTTCTGAAATCCAGTTACTAGGACTTGGAAAAAGCTTCCCCCAACTACCCAACTCACACTATGGGATTTCATTGGATTCGCCTTTGAGCCCTCCACAAGATCGTGTACCCTAGTCATTGAAAGAAGCAGGAAAAACAATATGTTGGTAGAGATTTATGACTCGGAGAGCAATGCCTGGACCAAGTAATTTATCAACAAATTTATTTAGTAAAAACAAAATTAATTAAACTTTAATTATTCAAAAAGTCTAACTAAAATAATTAATCAATAAACATTAATTATCCTTTAAATCAAATAATTATATTTTTATTATACAAAAGAACTGAAAAATTCTCTATTAGTTTTATCCGATTCGGTAAAAAAAACTATTCATCCCAGATAATATTCGATTTTTAACGAATGAAATGCTATTTAAATTTTTTTCGCTTCACCCTCCCTTATAATATCTAATGCACGCGGGCCTTCTTAAGGCGAGTGTCGTAACCATTACGTTTCTTTTATTATAGTTTTACCCTCTCTTTTGATCAGTTAGATCTTATTTTTATTATATATAAAAGCTCGTTCACACATACATATATATCAAATTTTATAGTGGTTTAAATCTAGAATCTCTTCAAAGAAATCCCAACAATTTAATTATTATAAAAAATTTAGAATCTAATTTATTTAGATCTCACTTTTTTATATTATATAATAGTATGATTACAATTTAGTTATTATATAAGTAGTTTATAGAAATTTGAACCTGTCTTCTAAAATTTTTTTTTTAAATTTGAATTCCACTTTTATTACATCATAATTATATAGTATTACAACTACTACATTGTAATTATATAGTATTACAACTATTGCTACTTATTTATTATGTATTTATCAATTAGCAAGATTTAAGCCTGCATTTCTCCTTAAAACCTTTACATAAGCTAAAGATTTTAAGTGGTTACAGTAGTATAATAACTTGTTTATTGTACATGTATCAATTGACAAGATTTGAAGATGTATCTCCTATTTAAAACCTCCTTATAAGTTGAAGATTTTAATAGGTTGAATTTATTGTATTTGATTGTTCCATAATGTTATACATTATGGACAAAATTATTTAAAATTTATATTAAAAATAATACATTTAAAATATATTATAATAAATATAATACTTAAATTGAAAATAAACGTATATTAAATGTGATAGGACGAGGAGTTCAAAAGTACAATCATAAATAGGTAGAACTCTATACACGAGTTTAAATAGATATAATTCAAGTGGTATTCATGTTATTATAATCTCATATAACTAATTTGATTTAGGCAATTCTTATGTCATTTTGTGCAAAATGTGAAGAGTTTTGAAATGAATGGTTATAAAAAAGAATCTACGCAGTATTAAGGGAGGTATGACCATGTGAAGACAATTGTCTAGAACAAAGGCAACATTAGGGTAATTTTTTTTAGAAAAATATCTAATCTTTCAGGAGTCATATATTTGCAAAGGATTGTGAGATTCAAACAATTCTTAGACCAATTTTTATGGAATTTTAAGAGCTTTAAAATGAATGGTCATAAGAAGGAATCTGAGTAGTATTGAGGGAGATACAACCTTGTAAAATCTTCTATTCGAAACAAGAGTGGTGATGATTTTTCAAGTCATGGGAAACGAAACTGCAAATATCTATTAGCCATGGTTTAGATGTTGGGAGGAGCAATGGAGGGATAGGATATCAGCAACGTAGACATTCCATCTGGGCATAAAAAATTTTAGCTAAGTTTTATTTATCTCTTCATTATCTTTAAAGTTTTGCATGTAGATTATTATAGGTTTATTCTCAAATAATATAACTATTATAGGATATATTGGTAAATTTTAGTAGATATCGAGTTATAGTGTCTTTCTTATATATCGATTTACAACTAAATTTTTAGAATCATCCCTAGTAGTAGAGGTTAGGGAGGATCTCACAAAGCCTCAATCCTTGTTGCTCAAAGATAAGGTAATCATTGGTAAATAATGGGTCTTGGCTAGGGGCTTTGAGTCTAAAAAACATTGATTTATAGGAGATGTAAGTCTCTAGGAGTGAGTCAATCCTTTCTTCCCAAAGGTTTCTTCCTAGCTATTTTCTATTCTAGAGCGAAAAGAGATAAAATCGTGAAAGAGGATCCTTAATTTATTAGAAGAGCAAGATTGTTCCTTGCCCGCTAATATGAAGGCTTTGCACCTGAAAGCATAAATTTATCCCTAATACTAGTGTGGGTCATGATGTATGGGTTTCCCATTAAATTATGGGAAATGGATACCTTCAAGGTAATAGGCAACACTCTAGGAGAATTCCTTGAGATTTTATAAACTACAAAACATGGAGTCTTAGTTATTTAATTTTTGAATAGTGGTCATGATTGATATCAGTAAACCTTTACCAGAACCAATCATTCTTAAGTATAGGGGTAAGTTGTGGACACACATCATTTGTGTGCCAATCTTCTTTCTCTTATTATCCCTTTTATGTTTTCTCCATAATATTTGAGTGAAAGAATTAAATTTGTATAAAATCCAACATGGTATTAGAGTGAGTATGGAGTGACATTGTTTGGTCATGAAAAAGGCTTGTTCAGAGTCTTCAACCATTCTTTCGATCAAAAGAATAAATTATCCTTTAAATTTTCATAATTTAGATATGAAACAATGGAAAAATAAAATATTTTTTCTCCTTTTGATAACCATTTGTATGAGTCCTCTTGCGGAAGGAAATTTTCAATTTTTTGAAAAATGACACCACTACCTTTTTCCATCCTTTGTGCCTTCTTTATTGCAATATAAGTTGTTCTCATAAAACATACAAATGAAATGCATGTATTAACCATTTTGGATACTTCTAGTTTCATGGATCTAGGAGCATTAATCATCAATAAGGGGATGATACTAGAATGATCAAAATCTTCATGTTTATCTTGTATCTTCGGTTTGAGATACATCTCTACCATGTTAGAGTTTTTTCAAGGTTGTGGGCACCTTGTTTGAGTTAAGCTAAGTGGTATTATCAAGGTATGCATCACTTTTTAACTTGTGTACCATGGGAGCTAGATCAGACAGCAAAGGTACACATAGAATATCGCATGGAGAGGTCAACAGTTTGACTCCATTACCTTATTACCCATCAAATCTAGTTCATAAGGGAATTTTTCTTTTGATGTTGAGCAAGATAGACCTCCTTTATGAGGAGCTCATATTATCCACTCTTTTACAATAGTTGGTGTAGTGGAATATGGACAATATCGAAGGTCTTACACTAATTGGTTCCTGATTCAAATCCCCATATTTTGTTTTTCAAAGAGTGTGCCCCATTTAAAAGGATATAAGGTCACCTCAAAGGGTGAGGGCATGGTCTCTCCCCAAACATGTAGGCATGGATGGGTGAATAGGGTGGTCAACTTGGGCCATACACTACCAAATTTTTAGAGATGCAAAACTCATCACTTCCTTGTCTTTGGACTTATTTTCTTTCTTGCCCATGGGTTATTTGAGGTGTTAGCTAAGATTGTAGTACAATGGAGAAAAAAGCAAATTTTTTGTATTTATATCCCCTTTCAACCAATGAGATTTAGACATGTGTTGAAATCTTATTGGCTCTAGATGTCCAATGACAAATACATGGTAGATTCTTAGTGGCAATCATCGACGAATCAGTGGGCATCAAGTGGTAGATTCTTGTTGGATATAATAGTTTTATGGTTTGAAGGGTTAATTTTTATATTTTTGAGGATTATTAGGGCATATCTTCTCGAGGCCATAATTAAAGCATTTTGGGACCTTTTTTCACTTCACGTGGTGGCAATATTTCAAGGACCTATTATAATATCAAGGACCAAAATGTGCATGTTTATCCTTAAAACATATAAATTTATTTCAAGGGGGTAAAATTACAAGATATTATGCAATTAAAATATTTGGGCCATATTCATGGGAGAGATAGTTGGATTTGTAGCATTAGAAATAGTTATTGGATCTTTTGGAGGCACATAGGAAAATTATTCAAAATGCATTTTTGTTAATCCTTCCTTTTCCTATAAGATGCTTGGGCTATTGGTTTACTCTGTGTATGAAGATCTAACTCTTTATGATATATTTTATCTTTCATATTTTGTCCAATTACTCTTGAGAATTTGTAATGGCTTTTCTCATAAATAGGTTCATGCAAAGCCTCTTTTGATGATGACAATCAAATGGCATAAGAGCAAGTTGAAATCATGCCTTATGAAACTATAAAAGAGAATATTATACTTCCAAGTCTTACGTTATGCAACTATAGACAATTAGGGAAACTTCTGAGAGGGGTTGTTCTTGGCTTATCTTCCTCATATGGAGTTATAAAATAAGTGTTCTTTGTACATGTGCAAGAGTATCTGATATTGGTTGTGGTGACCATAGTCCAACCTACAAAGATTATTGTGCAAGTGATGGGGCATCTTCGTGTGAGTTGAATTCTATATGATAAGGGGGAGTAATTTGAGTCTTCTTCAATTATGGAGGCCCACTAGAGCATCCATTACGATGGGGATATTGTTTCACTAATGTCTTCTCTCCTTAGTCCCTCAATTCAAATTATTAAGGGGTATTGAAAGTTGTAATATAACTTAATGATTGGAGCCAAAATTGTATAATGTAAGCCTAAGAGCAATCATTATATAAAAGAGAAGATCACGCTTCCAAGACTTACCCTATGTAATTATAGAAAATTATGGCAACTTTTAAGAGGGATTTTTCTTGGCTTATATTCCTCATATGGAGTTCTAAAAAAGTGTTTTTTGTACATATGCAAGAGTATCTGATATTGGTTGTGGTGACCATAGTCCAACCTACAAAGATTCTTGTGCAAGTGATGGGGCATCTTCATGTGAGTTGAATTATAGATGGTGAGGGGAGTAAGTTGAGTCTTCCTTGGTTATGGAGATCCACTAGAGCATCCATTACGAGGGAGATATTATTTTCACTAATGTCTTCTCTCCTTAGCCTCTCAATTCAAATTCTTAAGGGATATTGAAAGTTGTAATTTGACTTAATTGTTAGGTCCAAAATTGTATAATGTAACTTTATGTAAGCCTAAGAGTAATCATTGTATAAAATAGAATATCATGCTTCCAAGTCTTGCCTTATGCAAATATAGACAATTAGGGTAACTTATAAGAGGGATTGTTCTTGGCTTATCTTCCTCATATAGAGTTATAAAATAAGTGTTCTTTGTACATGTGCAAGAGTATTTGATATTGATTGTGGTGACCATAGTCTAACCTACAAATATTCTTGTGCAAGTGATGGGGCATCTTCATGTGAGTTGAATTCTAGATGATGAGGGAGAGTAAGTTGAGTCTTCCTCAGTCATGGATACCCTCTAGAGCATCCATTATAAGGGGCACATTATTTTCACTAATGTCTTCTCTCCTTAGCCCCTTAATTCAAATTATTAATGGGCATTGAAAGTTGTAATTTGACTTAATGGTTGGGGCCAAAATTGTATAATGTACCTTTATGTAAGACTAAGAACAATCATTGTATAGTATGTTTAACTATTACTGTATGGTGTATGGACCATGGTTAAACTTATAAAATCTATAATCTATTACTTATAATTAACCTTAAGCCTACTTGTTATATCGACTTAGGTTAACACTATTATGTGTTTAGGGTTTTTGGTACTAGTATAAATACCACCATCCATTCCATCCATTGTAACAAAGTATTGTGACTTTTATCCATAGATAATATAGTGATTATTAGTTTCTCAAGTAAACCTATCATTTTTGTGTATCTTCTTTCTTTTTTTGTCCTTTTTATGCTTTTTGTAGAAGGTTTGAGTGAATGTACTACTTATGTTCTTCACTAGAAATTATTATGAAATCCAACACTAATTTTTCTAAATCATTCTAAACTAAATGGAGAATAAAGTAGGTAGGAAAGCTTGGGATGTCTCAATAACTAATATCCCAAAATGAATAGACCATTGAGGTTAAAGCCCAAATTTTGCTTAACCACAAGTTCATGATCACATAGGTTGCATGGTCATAGATAAGTTATACAGTAACCTACTGGCTTGCGGGTCGAGGAAATAGAGAGACAACTCAAATCTTCATAATAAAACAACCATTGAATTTTTGTATATGGAGAAGATCATGTCAGTACCATAAGAGGTATTTCTAAGACATCATCAGTGGTTTCCATATGGAGGGGTGAAGGAAGGTACTTCCATTGGAGACATATCACACGATCCCATAAAAATCAATGAAAGCATAGATGGATCTCATCATAATGGGCTAGAAGGTCTTGGTGGAATAATTCATAGTTCTAGTTTTTAGTCATGTTACCATCCAAGTCAAGTGAGGGTGAACCACTACACCATCTCATCGTCAACCAGGTTAAATGAGAAGACTAAGTGGATGTGACCAAAAGTAGGTAGCTAAAGTAATGACAGTTGAAGATAAACATGATGCAAGAAAAATTGATGAAAAATATATTAAAAAGCTTGTATTCATATTTTCAAAAATAAGAATTAAAAAAAAATTGTATTATTATTTAAAATAATTAAAATTAAAACATTACTTTGATATCTATTCAAATAACATTAGGTAAAATAATTATAGAATATAAGTTTTTTTGTTTATTTTTGTAGTGCCCGAACAACATATAAGGATATCAAACACAATTTTCTCTCTAAGTATCAATTTTATTGAAAAAAAAATTACCCTTTTAAAACATATTATTCGTTGTCACTGTATCAACATAAATATCGTAAATATCATTATAGACGTTGAATTTTAAAATAGAATGTTTCTCTATTTTAACTACCCTTGATGTGTAATAGGTATATATCCTATATTTCTTTCTCTTCCATATACTTTGATCACTTTTAAATCCATGTGAGATCCTTATTTGAACTATAAACATATTAGAGAAATATATATATATATATATATATATATATATATATATATATATATATATATATATATATATTCTCTAATATGTTTATAGTTCAATTAATTTTTTAAGTTATATTTTATACATCTATTATATTATCAAAATAGTAATCAATATATAAATTCTTTTTTTCTATGTGATGTGGTGTTCATTTATAATTGCAAGAGCATCATGGAGTGGAAGAGTACCCCTTAAGGGGAGATCACTACCAAGGGTCTTTCTCCATATCCCTTCTTCAACATAAGAAGGGATGTCAGAATATGTGGTGTTAAGGTTCAATTAAGGCCACAATTTACTTTTATATTATAATTTTTGTATAGCCCAATGAGTCCTTGTACATTGTGTTTAGGTGGATTTATTGTCACATTTTAATAATAAACCTTAAGACCGGTTATTTAACCTTGAACTAAAGTCACATGTAATTTGGGTATTTATATTCCTTGAGACCAACTATTTTATCATTGGTTAGAGTGCTTCTTATTTATTTGATGAGATTAATTTGGTATCTATAGATATCATTCATATTGTATTGTGTTTATCTATGAATTGTTCTTTTGTTCTATGTAATGTATTGATTTTGTTCATTTCTAGAAGTATGATTAAATATAAAAAGGGTGTTCGTGTAAGGCCTTATGATGCAAATTAAGTGTTATCAAAGTAGTTCCATTCTCATCTAATTTCATTTGTTTCACCCACTCTTCCATATAGTTTTTCTTTCCAATAA
Organism: Wollemia nobilis; assembly: GCA_028583015.1. Classification (NCBI taxonomy): domain Eukaryota; kingdom Viridiplantae; phylum Streptophyta; class Pinopsida; order Araucariales; family Araucariaceae; genus Wollemia; species Wollemia nobilis. The sequence goes on from JAQPPZ010017244.1 coordinate 2,475,078, forward strand.
TAGAACCTCCAATTGCTTCATTTTTTTAAATAAAGGGGTAAAAATTTATTGATAAAAATCTTGGATTACAGAGTACAACTGAGCTTCCAACCAGGACTCAAATAAAAATCCAAACAGGCTAAAACCACTAGACTAGAATGACTCCCGAAAAAGACAACAAGAACAAACCACATTAAGTTTGTACATCCTTGTGGATCAACTCCCATAGGCGTTGAGAGTCCCCAGACGAGAGACTCTCCCAATTATCGATACTCCAAGGATCTAGCAGCTCAGAAGCCCTTTTGGCCAGGTAATTAGCAACCACATTCCATTCCCTTGGAATGTGCACAAAGGATATAAATTCAAACTCTTCACTCATTCTGAGAATCTGAACGACTACAAAGTTCAACTACCAATTAACTTCCTCCACCCTTTTACTGTTTAAAATATTAAACACAATTTAAGAGTCAGACTCGCAGATAATCCTATTCTAGCCAAGAGAAAACCCCCTCTGCAAGACCTCAAGAATTGCAAGATCTTCCATAAAATTGTTGGAGTGAACACCTTTATAAATGGAAAATAAAAAATGACACCACCATTAGAATGTCTCCCAACATCGCCAATTCCAGCATGTCTAGGATTACCCCTGGACGATCCATTAGTATTAATTTTTAAAACTCCTCTAGGGGGTGGCCTCCACATCCCATCTCTCCTAACCTTCTTGTTGATATGAGGAACCCTACTAGGGCTATAAGAGTTCACACCATACCCAAAGAGACCAAGGGCTTGTTGTACCTTCTCCTCCCTAGAATCCAAAAGAGGGTCCACATCACATTTGCTATGGATGGTTTCCTGAACCATATACATGATCCTTTGCCAAATTTGTTGAACAGCCAAATAACTACCCTAAAATATGCATCGGTTCCATTCAAGCCAAATTTTCTAGATGATGCAAGAAGGGACCAAATTCTAAGCCACCCGAAGGAAGGGGGCCTTGGCCGAAGGTCTACCTAGACTACTACAAAACTCCACCAGGTACAGCACATGAAAACATGGATGGTTCCAGGCGCTCCACCAATGATGCCAAATGTCTTTGGCAAAGGAGCATTGGAAAAATAAATGAGAAGAGTCATCCTCATTATTACTACAATTGTTGAACAAGGTACAACAAGAGTATTGTCATTGTTGTCAACACAGACAGCAATTGATGCAGTTGAAGCAATGGACAAGAATTCTGAAGTCAGTCAGATCAAGTACAGTAAATTTGCAGGAAAACAGAAGTCACCAAGATTCAAAAAATTGCAGAAAAGACCAAGTAAGAAAATTGTCGCGATATCGCGACAAGTTTTCTGTCGCGATATCGCGACAGGTTGAGAGGTCCGTTAGCAGAAAGAAAAATTGTCGCGATTTCGCGACATAACCGAGGAGAGAGAAAATGCATGCCAAATGGTCACGATTTCGTGACATGTCCGAGGAGAGAGAAGATGCAAGCAAATTTGTCACGATTTCGTGACATGTGGGCAGAGAAGGAAGCAAGGTGAAAAGATGTCACGATTTCGTGACATGTTGGAGGAAAATGCACTAAGTCAAGGAAGTGTAGCGATTTCGCTACAAGTTTGAAAGTCAAGGCGAAAGAGTGCAGCGATTTCGTTGCATGTTGAAATGAAGGGCAAAGAAGGTGTAGCGATTTCGCTACAAGTTTGAAAGTCAAGGCGAAAGAGTGCAGCGATTTCATTGCATGTTGAAATGAAGGGCAAAGAAGGTGTAGCGATTTCGCTACAAGTGAAAAAGCACAAACAAGAAGGTGTAGCGATTTTGTTGCATGACAAAATGCATGGAAACAAAGGTGTAGCGATTTCGCTACCATTCAAAGTTGCAAAAATTAAAGATGTAACAAGTCAAAAGCACAAGGCACAAAGTTGTAGCGATTTCGCTATCGCATGAAGCAAAGAGTGTACGGAAGCGGTGAACGTCGCGATTTCGCGACATGTTCCATTTTCGTGGAGTGCTGGCGAAGGAGAGTTGTACGGAAGAGCAAAGTGTCACGATTTCGTGACATGTTCCATTTTTGCAAGTTTGCAAGGAGGATTGTACGGAAGCCCAAAGTGTCACGATTTCGTGACATGTTCCATTTTGCAAGGAGAGTGTACGGAAGCCAGAAGCGTCACGATTTCACGACAAGAAGGATGATGACAAAAACTCACAAAAGAACGAAAAGCCGAAAGCGTCATGATTTCATGACAAGAATGATGATGACGTCAACAAAGTCAGAAAGTGTCGCGATATCGCGACAAAGTGCAAGGAAAGCTTTCGAAGCCGAAAGCGTCATGATTTCGTGACATGCTTAAGGATGACGTCAGCAAAAGTTGTAAGTGTCGCGATATCGTGACATGAACAGAGGGAAAGCTTTCAAAGCCAAAATGGTCACGATTTCATGACAGCAAGGGCATGAAGTGTACGGCTTCAAAAAGTGTCACGATATCGTGACAGGTAACAGTCTGGCAGGTAAAACCCGCAGGAGCATGCAAGGTGACACGTGTCAGAAAAAGCATACAGAAAATCATGCAGCCTGTTACGTAAAAAGTAACTGATGTCAGATCGACAGTTACACGTTGACAGGTGTCGGACATGCATGGGAACAGATGTATATTCTTGATTGAAAAAGCATTCGATGCATCACATATGCAGTTTCGAAAAAGCATTCGAAAAGCCGTATTTGAAGAAATTGAAAAGCCGTATTTGAAGAAATTGAACAATCGAATATGAAGGATCAGAAAAGCTTTCAAAAAGATGTATTTGCAGCATTTAAAACAGTCGTATTGCAAGGAATCGAACCGTCGTATTGCAGGGTTTCGAACAGTCGAAGTGCATGGAATCGAACAGTCGTATTGCATGGATTCAACAGCCGTATTGCAGGGTTTCGAACAGTCGAAGTGCATGGAATCGAACAGTCGTATTGCATGGATTCGAACAGTCAGAGTATGTGATTCGACTGCATGCAGGATTGATAGGTTATAAAAGAATAGTCGTACAAAGAAGATGTTGCTGCTGTTAGAGAGAAATTGCTATAAAAGGAGGGTTAGAAAAGAGTCAAGAGAAAAATTAGCAGAGTCGTGAGAGTGTGCAGAGTTGGGTTAATTGCGGACCAGTCAGGGTCGTGCATGAAGTGAAGACATTTTTATGTCATTCTAAATTGATCGAAATTGCAGTCCAAGTTGGTGCTTGGTACTAGGAGTTGGTGCTCCATCCATTGCATGCAGAAAATTAAGGGGTTGGTGCTCCTTCCAGGTAGATCCTTGGTAAAGTATTTGTAAAATTGATATTTTGCAAAGCTGGATTTGGATTGAAGTCCAAGCAGTCATTTTTGAGGAGTAGCCAAATTGGTGAACCTCGGTATATTGAGTGTTGTGGTGTGCTCTCTTGTTCAATCTATTTTTCTTGTTTTCAAGTTCTCTTTATTTCATATTAAATGCTGTAGATATAAAAATTAATAGCTACACTGATTCACCCCCCTCTCAGTGTCATTGTGTGAATATCAATTGGTATCGAGCAAGGTTCCTTGTACAAGCTTAATCAGCTAAGGAGATCTTGGAAGAAACAATGGCAGGCGGTGAAGGATTCTCATCCAACAAAGCTCCCTTATTTGATGGAACAAATTACACTTTCGGAAACTCGGGATGCAAACATATCCGAGTGCATTGGGATATGATATTTGGGATTCTGTAGATAGTGGATACACAGCACCCACTACCCCTCCAACAGATACTGCTGAGAAGAAAAAATTTGAGAACAACTCCAAAGCTAAGAATGCTATAATGTGTGGGCTTGTTGACAGTGAACTGATAAGAGTCATGAGCTGTAAATCAGCAAAAGACATGTGGGATAAACTGAAGAGCATCCATGAAGGAGACAACAAGATCAAGGAAGCAAAACTGCAAACTCATCGAGCACAGTTCGAAGCACTGCAAATGAATGAAGATGAGAACATAGAGGCTTATATGCTTGAGAGTCAACGAAATCATTAATGCAATTAGAGGACTCGGTGAAGAAATTGATGATGCGAGTTGTTGTGAAAAAGGTTCTCAGAACACTGCACAAAAGATTTAACTCCAAAGTTTCTGCAATAGAAGAGGCAAAAGATCTGAACAACTTCAGCTTGGATGAGATGCATGGTTCTCTGACAACATATGAAATGAGAATAGGACAAACCAAGTCTATAGACAGAGAAGCAGCTTTTAAAGCACACAAGAATATAAAAGCTCGAACATGAATCTGAGGATGAAGAGACTCTGGATGAAACAGAAGCTAATTTTGTTCGAAAACTCACAAAAGGAAAAGGAAAATATAGAGGAAAGCTACCTTTCAAATGCTTCAACTATGGAGGAGTCGGTCATTTTGCAGCCAAATGTCCAATGCAGGAGAAAACCAAAAATGGTGAAGGCTCACACCAAGAAAAAGGTGACTGGAAGAAGAAACAAAATTTCAGAAAGAACAATTTCAAGAAGAAAAGCTTCATATCCAAGAATGTCAGCACTTCTGAAGAAAGCTCAGATGAGGATTCTGAAGAAGAAAAAGGTGAAGCTCTGTTCATGGCACTTGAAGAGGAAAGAACAGAAGAAAATCGGGAAGGTGATGAAAACTTTAAAGATGAAGCTGAAGTTTATCTGGAAGGAGAATTGGTTGCTTCACTTGAAGAGTTGAGTGTTGAAAGGAAAAAGAACAAAAAGTTTTCAAGAAAACTAGAAGATGCCAATGACATAATAAACAGTTTAAAAATACAGACAGAGGAATTCAAGAAAATGATCGAAGTTCTTGATGAACAATTAAGCTGTAAAGACAGGTTGAATGCGACAAGCTAGAGGAAGACATGGTTAAGTTAAGAATACGGTTAGAGGAGATGAATAGAAAATTAAACTATTTTCATAAGTTTGAAGAAAGTACTTGTAAAGTTTGGATAAAATGTTAAATAACCAAAGGCCTTCCGGCATCAAATTTGGTTTAGGCTTCGATGAAGGAGAATCATCAAAGGGTTCAAAGGCCTCGAATGTAGAACCCATAAAGAAAGAAGAAAAGATCAGGGTTGATCTAGAAAAAACAAAACATGCCCAAGAAAGCAATAATGCCAGACTCAAGAAGAGTACTGACAAAGATGGCTTCATAAAAGTCACACATCCAAGAAGGAAAAGATTTATGGCTCCTACTTCAAACTGGCAAAGACCGGCACCCAGGTTTAATCATTCCTTTTTCGGTTATTGTTTTAAATGCAATGCTTATGGCCATAAAATTTCAGATTGCGGGGCATAATGTATCTCAAAGGAATTTCACAAGCAGAAATGTTTTTTCTCCTTTAATGAATTATGCAGTTGAATGTTATAATTGTCATAATTTTGGACATATTGCTAGAAAGCGTAGAAGCATTTTTGCAGCAAATAATTATCAGGGTAGAAAATCTCAACCAAGTGAGTTGAAACAAAACAAGAAATTTCCTGAAAAACAAGTACATGCTAATGAGAAGACAAAGGCAAAACAAGTAGCCAAATCTGTCATCAAACCAGAATGGAAAGAAAAGGAATCTTTAATTGTTCAGACTGCCTTTAAAGCTCAGAACAAATCTGCACCTTGGATACTTGACAGTGGGTGTTCCAGTCACATGACAGGTGACAAGCAGAAATTTGAGAATTTGCAGAATTATGAAGGTGGTTCTGTGAAATTTGGAAATAATGATGGAGCAAAGATTGTTGGAAAGGGATCAGTCAAGATCAGTGATGGCAATATAAAATCAAAAGAAGTCTTGTTTGTGATTGGTCTGAAGCATAACTTACTGAGTGTAAGTCAAATCTGTGACAGAGGCCATGATGTAATCTTCAAGAAGGAGGGCTGTGAAGTAAGAAAGACAAAAAATGGAAAGATAATAGCCACTGGACTGAGAACTTCTGGAAATCTGTATACACTTTCAGAGACTTCAGAAGGAGCTTGCTTGGTTGGTCAGGAAGAAGAAAACTGGTTGTGGCATAAGAGACTCGGTCACATAAGCTTTGATAATCTGGTAAAAATCAGCTCAAAAGGGGCAGTAAGAGACATACCAACTATTGGTAAACCTTCAAACAGTATTTGTGAGTCATGCCAAAAGGGAAAACAAACCAGAGCCACTTTCAAAGCAAAAGAATATTTCACAAGCAAGCCATTAGAATTAATTCACACTGATTTATGTGGACCCATGAGAACTGAAAGCATAAATGGACACAAATATTTTATGTTGTGTATAGATGATTACTCAAGAATGACATGGGTACTATTTTTGAAACTTAAATCAGAAGCCTTTGAGATGTTTAAAACCTTCAAAAATCTTGTTGAGAATCAATCAGGGAAAAGAATTAAATGCCTAAGATCAGACGAGAGGAGGAGAGTTTATTTCAGAAGAATTTGCAGAATACTGTCAAAAATATGGGATAAGAAGACAAGTTTTCAGCAGCTAGAACACCTCAGCAAAATGGTGTTGTAGAAAGGAAAAATAGGACAGTGCAGGAAATGGCAAGGACAATGCTGGCTGAAAACAAAATAGCTGACAGATTTTGGAAAGAGGCAGTACATACTGCAGTTTACATTCAAAATAGGTGCATGCTAAGACCACATGAAAGCAAAACACCTTATGAACTGTGGTTTGGCAGAAAGGCAACAGCAAGACATTTCAAAGTATTTGGCAGCAAGTGCTACATCAAACGGACTGAAGATAATCTCGATAAATTTGAAAATAGAGTTGATGAAGGTATCTTTCTTGGTTACTCAACAAAAAGCAAAGCCTACACATGTTACAACAAAAGGCTAAAGAAAATTGTTGAGAGTGTTGATGTGAAAGTTGATGAAGGTAGAGAACAAGAAATTACTTATCAAGAAAACTACCCCATCTATGAAGAAGTCATTGAAGGTGATGATGAAAAGGAAACGAGATAAAAATCAGAAAATTGATCCGGATGGTGTAAAAGCTGAATCGGAAGAAGAAGAAAATAGGAAATTTAAAACAGAGCAATCGCGAGAAAAATCATCCAAGTGAGCAGATTATTGGGGATCCCAAAGATGGTATTCGAGACAAGAAGAGCAACGAGTGCGGAACTATTCTCTGTTATCTAGCATTGAACCTAAAAATGTTGTTGAAGCAAGCAATGATGAAAGTTGGTTGAAGGCAATTAATGAAGAACTAGATCAGATTGAGAAAAACAATACCTGGGAATTAGTACCTAGACCAACAAATAAAAACATAATTGGCACTAAATGGGTTTTTCGAAATAAATTAAATGAAGATGGGCAAGGTTGTCAGAAATAAGGCAAGATTGGTCTGTAAAGGCTATGCTCAGGTTGAAGGCATTGATTTTGAGGAAACTTTTGCACCGGTAGCCAGACTAGAGGCAATCAGAATGTTTATGGCATTAGCAGTTCATAAAAACTTCAAAGTATATCAAATGGATGTAAAATCAGCATTTTTGAATGGAAAACTGGAAGAAGAGGTTTACATTGAACGACCAGATGGCTTCCAACTTGGTGAAAACCCAGATTTTGTTTGCGAGGTTAAAGAAAGCATTATATGGTTTGAAACAGGCACCCAGAGCATGGTATGCAAGGCTGGATAATTATCTAATTAAACAAGGGTTCAAGAAAGGTTTGGTGGACAACAACTTATATGTCAAAACAGAGAAGGGCCATCTTATTGTTCTTGTTGTTTATGTAGATGATATAATATTTGGCAGCAGCATGGATGAATACTGCAAAGACATATCAAATAAAATGAAGAAAGAATTTGAGATGTCTATGATTGGTGAACTTTCTTATTTTCTAGGATTGCAGGTCAATCAAAATGAAAAAGGCATTTTTATTTCTCAAGTTAAATATGTAAAAGAAATGCTGAAAAAGTTCACAATGGAAGACAGTAAACCGGTTAGCACTCCCATGACAACAGGTTGCAAGTTGAGCAAGGATGATAAATCCCCAGATGTAGATCAAACTATGTACAGGTCTATGATTGGAAGCCTCATTGTATTTAACGACCACTAGACCGGATATATTACAAGCAGTATGCATGGTTGCAAGATTTCAAGCCAGTCCCAAAGAAACTCATGTAACAATTGTAAAGAGGATCTTCAGATATCTCAAGGGCACTATGGATTATGGGTTGTGGTACCCAAAAGGTAAAGATTTCACTTTGATTGCATATTCTGATGCAGATTGGGCAGGATGTATTGATGACGGAAAGAGCACAAGTGGAGGGGCATTTTATCTTGGAGACAGGCTGGTAGCATGGCACGGCAAGAAACAAGAATCGGTATCTCTATCCACTGCAGAGGCAGAATACATTGCAGCAACAACATGTTGTACTCAGATATTATGGATGAGACAAACGTTGAAAGATCTTGGTATTCATTTCAAAGAGCCAATTTCAATTAAATGTGATAACACTAGTGCTATCAACATATCCAAGAATCCAGTAATGCATTCAAGAACCAAACATATTGCAATCCGATATCATTTCTTGAAGGATAAAGTTGCAGAAGGAGAGGTAAAATTGGACTTTGTTCCAACTACAGAGCAAGTAGCTGATATATTCACAAAACCATTGCCCAAGGATGTTTTTGAGTATCTTCGAAATAAGTTGGGAGTGGTCACAATTCCCAAGAACTGACTATCTTTTGGGATCACATTCTCAAGGGGTGCATTTATGCCTATACTTATAGTTTTGCTTATACTTATGATTTTTGCTAACTATAACAACATTTGTCTGAGAATGGTGTGCAGAGACTCAGGGGGAGTCTGCAATGCAGCCCTTTGGTATTATTGTCAAAGGGGGAGAAGAATTACGAGGAAAGTGCATGAGTGTTGCCAACAATTCCAAAGGGGGAGATTGTTGAACAAGGTACAACAAGAGTATTGTCATTGTTGTCAACACGAGACAGCAATTGATGCGGTTGAAGCAATGGACAAGAATTCTGAAGTCGGTCAGATCAAGTACAGTAAATTTGCGGGAAAACAGAAGTCACCAAGATTCAAAAAATTGCAGAAAAGACCAAGTAAGAAAAGCGTCGCGATATCGCGACAAGTTTTCTGTCGCGATATCGCGACAGGTTGAGAGGTCCGTTAGCAGAAAGAAAAATTGTCGCGATTTCGCGACATAACCGAGGAGAGAGAAAATGCACGCCAAATGGTCGCGATTTCGCGACATGTCCGAGGAGAGAGAAGATGCAAGCAAATTTGTCGTGATTTCGCGACATGTGGGCAGAGAAGGAAGCAAGGTGAAAAGATGTCACGATTTCGTGACATGTTGGAGGAAAATGCACTAAGTCAAGGAAGTGTAGCGATTTCGCTACAAGTTTGAAAGTCAAGGCGAAAGAGTGCAGCGATTTCGTTGCATGTTGAAATGAAGGGCAAAGAAGGTGTAGCGATTTCGCTACAAGTTTGAAAGTCAAGGCGAAAGAGTGCAGCGATTTCGTTGCATGTTGAAATGAAGGGCAAAGAAGGTGTAGCGATTTTGCTACAAGTGAAAAAGCACAAACAAGAAGGTGTAGCGATTTCGCTGCATGACAAAATGCATGGAAACAAAGGTGTAGCGATTTCGCTACCATTCAAAGTTGCAAAAATTAAAGATGTAACAAGTCAAAAGCACAAGGCACAAAGTTGTAGCGATTTCGCTATTGCATGAAGCAAAGAGTGTACGGAAGTAGTGAACGTCGCGATTTCGTGACATGTTCCATTTTTGCTGGAGTCGAAGGAGAGTTGTACGGAAGAGCAAAGTGTCACGATTTCGTGACATGTTCCATTTTCGTTGAAGTTTGCAAGGAGGATTGTACGGAAGCCCAAAGTGTCACGATTTCGCGACATGTTCCATTTTTACAAAGGAGAGTGTACGAAGCAAAAGATTGACAGAATGATGATGACGTCACAAAGTCAAAGTGTCGCGATATCACGACAGTGAAGGAAAGCTGTAAGGCAAATGTGTCCTGATTTCGCGACAACATACAGGATGACGTCAGCAAAAGTTCTAAGTGTCGCGATATCGCGACATGAACAGAGGGAAAGCTTTCAAAGCCAAAATGGTCGCGATTTCACGACAAAAGGGCATGAAGTGTACGGCTTCAAAAAGTGTCGCGATATCACGACAGGTAACAGTCTGGCAGGTAAAACCCGCAGGAGCATGCAAGGTGACACGTGTCGGAAAAAGCATACAGAAAATCATGCAGCCTGTTACGTAAAAAGTAACTGATGTCAGATCGAAAATTACACGTTGACAGGTGTCGGACATGCATGGGAACAGATGTATATTCTTGATTGAAAAAGCATTCGATGCATCACATATGCAGTTTTGAAAAAGCATTCAAAAGCCGTATTTGAAGAAATTGAAAAGCCGTATTTGAAGAAATTGAACGAATATGAAGGATCGAAAAGCTATCGAAAAGATGTATTTGCAGCATTTAAAATAGTCGTATTGCAAGGAATCGAACCATCGTATTGCAAGTTTGAACAGTCGAAGTGCATGGAATCGAACAACCGTATTGCATGGATTCAACAGCCGTATTGCAGGGTTTCGAACAGTCGAAGTGCATGGAATCGAACAGCCGTATTGCATGGATTCGAACAGTCAGAGTATGTGATTCGATCTGCATGCGGGATTGATAGGTTATAAAAGAATAGTCGTACAAAGAAGATGTTGTCATTGTTAGAGAGAAATTGTCTGTAAAAGGAGGGTTAGAAAAGAGTCAAGAGAAAAATTAGCAGAGCCGTGAGAGTGTGCAGAGTTGGGTTAATTGCAGACCAGTCAGGGTCGTGCATGAAGTGAAGACATTTTTATGTCATTCTAAATTGATCAGAATTGCAGTCCAAGTTGGTGCTTGGTACTAGGAGTTGGTGCTCCATCTGTTGTAGCAGAAAATTAAGGGGTTGGTGCTCCTTCCAGTAGATGCTGGTAAAGTATTTGTAAAATTGATATTTTGCAAAGACTGGATTTGGATTGAAGTCCAAGCAGTCATTTTTGAGGAGTAGCCAAATTGGTGAACCTCGGTATATTGAGTGTTGTGGTGTGCTCTCTTGTTCAATCTGTTTTTCTTGTTTTCAAGTTCTCTTTATTTCATATTAAATGTTGTAGATATAAAAATTAATAGCTACACTGATTCACCCCCCCTCTCAGTGTCATTGTGTGAATATCAAGGACACAAAAAGAGGGACCCTAAAATCCCCTCTTTCTCACATTATCCCAAGTGAGGCATTTATTACGAGCTACCAACCAGAGAAAGAAGTTACATTTTGGCCAGGAAAATTTGTTCCACACCTTTTTCCACCAAGTGACAGGAAGACTCCCATAATTTTTCTTATCAATAACCTGATAACCATAGGCTACCGAGTAGGTTCCCTTAGGATCAGGGTTCCAAGCCATAATATCTTTACCTCTCAAAGAAGAACAAGGCATCCTCGTAAGAATAAGAGCAAGCACCTCTCTGTACTTGGCCAGTCCCCCCTGGGACCATTCTTGTGAATATTTCCACCTATACATCTCCATATTTCCAAAAGACTGGATTTTTTTAAAGTCCTCCACACAAGACAAGCCTGCTTCCAAGAAAAAAATGCTTAGGGAACGTAACCTAGGATATTGATTCAAGATAGGATGGTGGCCATCCCAAGAATCCTCCCAAAAAAGAGTATTTGATCCCTAATTGCAAATCCATAACAAACCCTGCTTGATTAAATTAGCTTCTCTTTTCAGAGTGTCCCAGATAACTAAACATTTCCCAACCAAGTTGACTCTCTTAGCCTCATAAATACCTCTCAAGTATTTACAATATAATATTTTAGCCCAAATTTGATCTTGGGAGGTACACCATCTCCAATAAAATTTTGCAGCCAAAGCCTACCCAAAAAGAGTTGTCTGTCGCAACCTAAGGCCTCCCTCTTGCATCGGCCTACATATAGAATCCCACCTAACCAAACTCCATTTATATTGATCAAGTTTTCCAGACCATAAAAACTATCTTGACAAAGCATCCATGTCCTTGATGAAGTGAGAGGGAGCTATTTGTACAAAACATCTATAAATGGGTAAATCTTGAACAACATATTTTAAAAGAAAAACTCTACCTGCAGTGGATAGCCATCTGAAAGTCTAGTGATTCACCTTCCTTCTAAACTTATCAAGCATAGACTGCCAAGAAGATCTAGGTAGAGGATGATATGAAATTGGAATACCAAGATAAATGAAGGGGGAAGTCCCAACCTGGAATCTTAGAATACGAGCAATCTTGTCTTGAATAAGAGGAGGGGTATTGAAGAAGAAAATAGAAGACTTATCCTCATTAATCAACTGTCTAGAAGCACCAAGATATATGTCAAGATACTATCTAATATTTCCAGCTTCCCTGATAGTGGCAACTCCCAACAAAGTAGTATCATCAACAAATTGAAGGTGGGAAAGAGGTGGCAAACTACTATCCCACTTCCACCCCTGAATGAGACCTTGCATGACTTGAGACTTGAGAAATCTTCCCAAGCCTTCCACAATAATGATAAACAAATAAGGAGATAAAGGATCTCTTTGCCTCAATTCCCTTGAGGCCTCAAACAGCTCTAATGGCTCATTATTAACAAGAATAGAGAATGAGGAAGAATACACACAACTCATCACCCATCTAATACATTCCTCCTCAAATCCAAAAGTAGCAAGAACTTTCTGAAGAAAGGACCATCTGACCCGATCATAGGCTTTGGCCATGTCCAACTTAATGAACATAGTTTTCTCCTTAGAAGTTTCCATCGAGTGAATAGATTCTATAGCAATAACAACCCCATCCAAGATTTGTCGGCCAACAACAAACCCTCCTTGCTCCTCAAAGATGATTTTGCTCAACCATATCTTTAGCCTCTCAGCAATAATTTTTGTGATGATCTTATACACAACATTGTAGAGAGAAATAGGCCTGAACATATCCAAGGAATTTGCTCCCTCTTTTTTGGGTATAAGCACCACAAAGGTAGCATTTAAGGTCCTTAGCATCTATTTGTTCTTTTGGGACTCATGGACCACATCCAAAAGATCAAATTTTATTAAATCCCAAAACTCTTGATAAAAATCGATCAAGAATCCATCTGGGCCTGGGGCTTTTCCTTTTTTCATCTTGAATACAACATTTTCCAACTCCTCAAGGGAAATTGGACCCATCAAGTGCTCATTCATCTCTATAGAAACATTCGTTGGAGTACAATTTAGAATAAGCTTTTCATTTTGATCATCTGATAGGGAGTCCTCCTTGAAGAGAGGAAAAATGCCTCTTAGTCTCTTCTGAAATATCCTTGAAATAAGAGAGCAGGGCACCTTGAGAATTCATGAGCGAGGTAATCGGGTTATCATTACGGCGAGTCTTAACTGAGTTATAAAAGAAGGTTGTGTTCCTATCCCCTTCCTGAAGCCAATATACTTGAGATTTTTGCTTCCAAAAAATTTCTTCCCTCAATTCCCATTCAGTAAGGTCATTCGCAACCTCAGATTCCTCAACGAGAAGCTCCTTCGTGAATCCCTGATCTCTAATCTTCCTTGAAGCTTCTTCCATCCTCCTAAGAGCTACCAACTTATCCAAGGAAAGGTTCCCAAAATTTAGTCTATTCCATCTCTTCAATTTATGTTTTACAAATTGTAGTCGCTTCATAAAGGAATACATAGCGGTGCCATGAGGAGGTTTGCCAGTGGTCCACCAACCTCACATGAAATCATGAATCTTAGGATCACAAAGCCACATAAGTTGAAACTTAAATGAGGGATTATTTTTTAGCCCTAACTCCAAAGTAGAGAGTTTGATAGGCCAATGATCAGATCCCCTACCCTCCAGAATCACAGAACTAGCACTTCTATTATTACCCATCCAATAACTGGATATCAAAAACCTATCCAGTCTCTCTGAGATGGAAGCTTCCCCACACCTTCTATTGTGCCAAGTAAATATCCCATTATCTGGATTGATGTCAACCAAGTTTAGGGCCTGGATATGAACAATTAAGATAGAATAAAAAGGCTCGAGACGATCCACCTCACCACATTTCTCCTCTAGATAAGTTATAGAGTTGAAGTCTCTAGCCAAAATCCATGGGTACAGGGGAACCAAACTTCTCACAAAGCAAATGTGCTCCCACAAATTCACTTTACCATTGTAATCAATAGGAGCATACACATTTGTAAGTAGGATGGTTTCACCAGATTCATTATCATGCCCAACCATCGAAATAGACCATTTGTTGGAAATCTAAGTAAGAGAGGATATCTTAACCGGATCCCATAAACAAGCAATTCCACTAGCATATCCTCATGCACCAATACACTGGCATTGCCCCCTTCTCCACAACTTGGGAGAAATATTGAACATACTATCAATAGCAAATTTAGTCTCCTGAATAAACACCACATCCGAAGAATGCACACGAACCAAATCACGAACAACTTTTTGTCTAGGGATGTTGTTCAACCCCCTTACATTCCATGAGAGGATAATCATTTTTTAGGGTTATAAAAATGGGATTCCAATGTTCTCACCAAGCCTGACTCCACCAAATTCTCCCCCATTAACTTAATTTTATCATGGTCCTTCTTCCAACCCACCTTTATATTCTTATCCGAAAAACTTTTTTTAATTATTTTCTGTTGCAATCCCAACACCGTAGGAGTTTTGCAGTCCAAGAATAACTGCATCAGTGCCTAAGTAGGATAGGGCATAACTAAATTTGTACCACTTTCCAAAATAGTTTCCCTTATAGGGCCAGACCCAACCATGTCCCCTATACTCAGATCCAAAGCCCTTTGTTCTTCATTTAAACCCCCTAGATCTAATTCCTTAAGTTCCTCCTCAAGAAGAGACATTTGATTCGACCTTGTTATATTTGCATCAAGTAGCGATGTTTCAGGTATCTCCATGCACTGATCAAGATCATCTAATATTTCAAAATGGTTGAGTAGAGCATCTAGATGGCTATCCTTAATGTCTTTATTTGCCCTTCGTCCTCTATTTTGAGCTTTTACCGAAACAAAACCTTCCTTATCCTATTCCCCTTTCTTTATCGAGGATTTTCCTTTATCCAAACTTTTTCCAGACCGAGAGGGCCTAGGATTTGAAGCCATAGGCAGGACAAACTTAGGGCATTTTCTTTGCAGGTGGCCATATTCACGGTAAATCCGATAACGAAATGGAATAGCTTCATAGTCAAGTTTTTGAACCCATGTAGTTGATCCAAATTGTATTTCAATAGAATCTAGAATAGGATTATTTAAGTCAATTTCAACTCAAATACGAGCAACGAAGATTACCTTTTTTTCCATTGTCTGTTGTGATGGTCCAATAGGCTTCCCAAGCAAAAGGGCAATCTTATGCAAGATATTAGTTCTCCAGAATTCCAATGGGATCCATGGAAGCTGCACCCATACTGTAACCCGTGATGGCCGCTCCTCTAATGGGTTGAAACCCACATGCCAGGGTTTAATAAAGAGTCCCACTTGGTTATAGAAATAAGGATCCCCTTCAAATGCTTTGTTACAATCTGCAATACAAGAGAAAACCACCATAAAATAGTTGTTTGCACTCAGCATCACCTCCACATCGCCTTTAGGATTCCAAGTCTTCCTGACCCAAGCCTCCACAAAGGAGGGAGAAATTTGGATGCCCAAAAATTTTCCAATAAGGGCATGTTTGGTTAGATACTCCACATCTTTCACCATCGAGTCTGGTTGAACCACTAGAACTGGCCTGGCTTCACATCGTTCCAAACATCCATTGTTCTTTAACAAGTGGTTCCCGACATGCACTGAAAATCATGTTCCTTCCAGTCATTTTCAGATGAAAAAAAATCTCGAGCATGCACTCTCTATGCCGAACCCGATGCCATCACGACATTCCTCTAATTTTTTAGACCTCCTCCAGAAGCTGCTGCCATCCCCGCAGAGCAGTTTTTCTTCATCAAACCCTAGCAGAGTATTTTTTCCTCCACATTTGTGTTATATTAATATTCACCTCCAATTGCTTCATTTTTGGATGTTTCTCAACATATTTATTACAAAAGAAGAAAGACATCACACCAGGATCCATGCCTAAGTATTCTAAAGAACATCACATTCATAGATAAATGCTAGAGAGGTAAGGTCATAAATAGAGACCAATATGTAGGACATCAAGAAGATCATCCAAGATACCTTTAAAGAATAGTGAAACATGTTTTTGTATGATTTTAGAATTCTATGATCAATATGGTAGCCCCATTTTCAACTACTAACCTTGTACTTTTCAAAAGTCATAGCCCACTCAATATGTAAACCAATTTCAACCTTCCATTCTTTTTAGGTTATATTAATACCAAATAGTTGAGCACATGGCTTTAGCAACTAAAAGCTTACTTTTCTACGTATCAATTCTTTGGCTTATATATGATCATTTTTACAACCTTAAAGATATCAAAATTTATTTCCAATTAATGGAATTCCATCAACATTAGGATTAAAAATCAAGGAGACCCATCATGACCTAGATATCATTCATGAAGTTGGTGCATGATCATTTCTAGATATAGCATCACTATAAGGACAAGTATTTGTGTTTTTAGCAATTATGCTAGTGTAGAGATCAATTTATCAACAATACATTAATAAATTCAATAAAATTATCAATCAACTATGTATCAACGCTAATGAGAAGCACCAAATACTTAAATATATTAGTGGACTTTAGTACCACCTTAGTTTGGATATGGAGTTCTTTCTAGAGGACTCCTTGGCCTTTTCTACATATCAATTCTTTGACTTAGATATGATCATTTTTACAACCTTAAAGATGTCAAAATTGGTTTCCTATTAATGGAATTCCATCAACATTAGGATTAAAAATCAAGGAGACTCATCATGACCTAGATATCATTCAGGAAGTTGGTGCATGATCATTCCTAGATATAGCATCACTATAAGGACAAGTATTTGTGTTTTTAAAGAATAGTGAAACATGTTTTTTGTATGATTTTAGAATTCTATGATCAATATGGTAGCCTCATTTTCAACTACTAACCTTGTACTTTTCAAAAGTCATAGCCCACTCAAGATGCAAACCAATTTCAACTTTCCAATATTTTTAGGTTATATTAATACCAAATAGCTAAGCACATGTCTTTAGCAACTAAAAGCTTACTTTTATACCTATCACTTCTTTGACTTAGATATGATCATTTTTACAACCTTAAATATGTCAAAATTGATTTCCTATTAATGGAATTCCATCAAAATTAAGATTAAAAATCAAGGAGACCCATCATGACCTAGATATCATTCATGAATTTGGTGCATGATAATTACTAGATATAGCATCACTATAAGGACAAGTATTTGTGTTTTTAGCAATTATGGTAGTGTAGAGACCAATTTATCAACAACACATTAATAAAGTCAATAAAAATCTCAATCAACTATGTATCAACGCTAATGAGAAGCACCAAATACTTAAATATGTTAGTGGACTTTAGTACCACCTTAGTTTGGATATGGAGTTCTTTCTAGTGGACTCCTTGGCATAAGCAGTATCCTTTGCATCAAAGGCAGAAAATATATTACCAACAAAGCAAAAAGGTCCAATGTCATCTCCCTACAAGATACTATTAGTTCCAGAAGCCAAATCACCAGTTGCACAACCATAATTTATAACTTGTTAGAGTAGCACAAAGGGGTACAATACCCAATTACATGAATTGATGACCTATCGGACTAGATCCAAGGGACATGGTACTTCAAAAAGATCAACCTCAAGTTAGGTTATTACTAGGTTCTTGTAACCACACTAATATATGGAATACATATTTTGATACAATAGAGGGATCGTAAATGGTTGGTTATTCCTTTTGGTTATATTAATGCTTAAATAATATTTATGTGCTTGATGAATGATGTTTTACTACCATTCATAGGTCCTTTATCATTATCTACTTGGATGACAAGCTCATTTTTAGCAAAACATAGGAGGAACATCTACAACATATGTACCAATTTTTGGACACTCTATGTTAGTATAAGATTCAAACCAGCCTAGTAAAATGCATGTTTGGTATTATAGAGATATCATATCTAGGATATATCTTTGAAATTTATGGAATACATGTATATACAAACAAAATCAATGTCATCTAAGAGTTTTCGATCCTAAAGAATATCATGAAATGCAAAAATATTTTGGGCCTTGTTAATTTCTACTATAGGTTTATGTTAGGATTTGCACATATTTCATGGACTCTCAACTATATCAAGTACGAGAAGGTGAAGTTTTATTGGACTTCATAGTGGAAATAATTGATTAATAAGATCAAGCAAGGCCTTCATTCAATTCTAATGCTTTGTTGAAATTTACATAATCTGATCTTTTTTAGGCCAAGGCCAAAAAGTATAAAGAGGTGCTTATGAGCACCATTTATGTAGCATATGAGCATGTGATTATGTAATCCTATGGACATTCATCATTTATGTAAGCCTATAAGCCTCTTCATATTTCACCCTTAGTGGTACTGGTTAATCCACCTTTGTGGATAACCTTTATTAAAAGTGTAATTTATTATTATTTTACTATAAGGTTAACCTCAATATTAAGTTTATGTTAACCTAAATATAACATTTTATTGAGGTTTTGGTATCACTATAAACACCCCTCAATGAGAGTCCTTTTAAATTATAAGTGTGAATAAAATGTGATTATTTGGGGTGTCCAAGGGAACCCACCATCCACTTCTTGTTGCTTCTTTTTCTCTCTCTTCCTTCATTTAATATTTATATCTTCAAATTGTTCTTTAATCCTTTCTAGAATTTATGGTGGTGAATGTATGTTTTGATACCTTTCTAGAAAATATTATAAAATTGAACATGGTATCAAAGCAAAGGATGAAGTTGCTTCACTCCAAAGAAAAAGAATAATTTCTTTCAAGGTAACAATATATTATTATTTTAATTTTTAAAATTTTATAATTCAAATTAGAGCTCTAAGCTCGTTCCCTCCATTGTACTACACGCATGTGTCTACTTGTGTTCAAACTTTTTATCTCGTTGTTATCTACATGCACGTTCATGCCTCCCTTACTTCCTCACTCAACAACCTCATTGGTAGTGTATTTCTAATTTGCATGTAAATAAAAAGGTGTAACAACTTATGTCTATATTAGC
This sequence comes from Wollemia nobilis, assembly GCA_028583015.1. Taxonomy (NCBI): domain Eukaryota; kingdom Viridiplantae; phylum Streptophyta; class Pinopsida; order Araucariales; family Araucariaceae; genus Wollemia; species Wollemia nobilis. Next base: position 2,494,246 of record JAQPPZ010017244.1, read on the forward strand.
TTACCTAGCATTGTGGGTCCAACAACCCACCCTTACACTCTTGTTTCATCTAAGTCATGATGATCCTACACCAACATTTCCCACCCCTAAAGAAAGCTACATAGTGGTAATGTGCTTTGCTAGTAAGGCTTGGTTATAGTTTCTATTCCCAAATATGGATCACATTTAATGCAAATACTAAGAGGGAATATGTCATGAGGGATGAGGGATTTGATATAAGCACAATCCTTGACCCGCAACATGGAGCATTCTACACTAAAGGAATAAAATAAAGTTATGCAATAGTGGTTTGATTGTTATCTTGTTTCACACATCATTGGTTTGATTCTTGAGAACCCATTTTTTTTATGTATCCTAGATTAATGCTTAAATAACATTTATGTGCTTGATGAATAATGTTTTACGATGATTCAAAGGTCCTTTATAATTATCTACTTGGATGACAAGCTCACTTTTAGCAAAATATAGGAGGAACATATACAACATATGCACCAATTTTTGGACACTCTATGTTAGTATAAGATTCAAACCAACCTAGGAAAATGCATGTTTGGTGTTATAGATATATCATATCTAGGATATATCTTTGAACTTTAGGGAATACATGTAGATCCAAAAAAAATCAATGTCATCTAAGAGTTTCCAACCCTAAAGAATCTCATGAAATGCAAAAAAAAATTGGGCCTTGTCAACTTCTACTATAGGTTCATGTTAGGATTTGCACATATTTCATGGACTCTCAATTAGGTCATGTATGAGAAGGTGAATTTTTATTGGACTTCATAGTGGAAAGAATTGATTAATAAGCTCAAGCAAGGCCTTCATTAAATGCCAATGCTTTGTTGAAATTTACATAATCTGATCTTGTTTAGGCCAAGGTCAAAAGTGTGAAGAGGTTCTTATGAGAACCATTTATGTAGCATATGAGCATGTGATTATGTAAGCCTATGGACATTCATCGTTTATGTAATCCTGTAAGCCTCTTTCAAATTTCACCCTTAGTGGTACTGGTTAATCCACATTTGTGGATAACCTTGCTTAAAAGTATAATTTATTATTATTTTACTATAAGTTTAACCTCAAGATTAATTTTATGTTAACCTAAGGATAACCTCCGATTGAGGTTTTGGTATCACTATGAACACCTCTAAATGAGGGTCCTTTAAAATTATAAGTGTGAATAAAATATGATTATTTGGGGTGTCCATGGGAACCCACCATCCACTTCTTGTTGCCTCTCTTTCTCTCTCTTCCTTCATTTAATATTTCTATCTTCAAATTGTTCTTCAATCCTTTCTAGACTTGATGGCGGTGAATGTATGTTTTGATACATTTCTAGAAAATATTATAAAATTGAACATGGTATCAAAGCAAAGGATGAAGTTGCTTCACTTCAAAGAAAAAAGAAGAATTTCTTTGAAGGTAACAATCTATAATTAATTTAATTTTTGAAGTTTTAAAATTCAAAGTAGAGCACTAAACTCGTTTCGTCCATTGCACTACACACATGTGTCTACTTGTGTTCAACATTTTTAGCTCATTTTTATGTGCATGCATGTTCATGCCTCCCTTCCTTCCTCACTGAACAACCTCATTGGTAGTGTATCTCCAATTTGCATGTAAATAAAAAGGTGCAACAACTTATGTCTATTTTAGCTTGCCTGGTATTGTGGGTCCAACAACCCACCCTTGCACTCTTGTTTCATATAAGTTCTGATGAGCCTATACCATACTTTCCCACCCCTGAAGAAAGCTACATGGTGGTAAGGTGCTTTGCTAGTAGGGTTTGGTTATAGTTTCTATTCCCAAATATGGATCATATTTAATGCAAACTACTAAGAGGGAATATACCATAAGGGATGAGGGATTTTATATAAGCACAATCCTTGAACCACAACATGGAGTATTCTACACTAAAGTAACAAAACAAAGCTATGAAATAGTGGTTTGATTGTTATCTTGTTAGCCACACATCATTTGTTTGATTCTTAAGAACCCATTTTTATAGCAATATCTAAATATTCAAATTATTTTTCTTTTGTACCTATATTCACTATATCTAGTCCATGCTTGTCATGCAAGAACTGGTCATATTTTTTGGATGGTACATGTCTCAAGTTCAAATCTCTCATAAGGTATTTTTGATGAAGAACGAATGTTAGTGAGTGCTCATAGGTCAAACCCTATTGTATACAGTCAACTTTAATAGTTATTTGATTGCTTTTACCTTTAACTCCATACTAAGTGGAATGGTTTAGTGTTTAGGGTGGTCCTTTATGTTTGCTTGGTGAGGGATTCAAGACCCAACACTCCCTTTTTGTTGATAAAGTTAAAAAAGCTTGGTATTTTTAAAAATAGTTGTGGCTTCTATCTCAAACCATGAATGTGGCATGCTGGTAAGCTTACCCATTATCTTGGGCTAGGTCCAAGGTCTAAGCCCCATTGAATTTGATCCATTTGAAATTTATTTTTACTACATATATGCTATGATGAACTCCAACCAATCAAATTCATCAAATTGTTAAAATATGATTCGTTACTATAAGAGCATAGAATTCAATATAGTGGAACCAAGTGGAATTTTTTGGTTCAAGGAATTGTTTTAAAGGTTTGGCATTTGAATTTTAGTTTTTTGAATTGAGTTCTAATATACCAAATATTTTGGAGGTCATAACATTTGCATACAGAAACATTTAAAGCTCATTTTTTCCTAAATTACATGATTTTTTGAGCTCTACATAGTGATGACATTATTTTATAGATATGTTATAGACCTATTTAGGGTTTTTGTGTAAAATATATTCCTTAAGGTATGTTACTCATATTAGTGGGTCAAATTATAGCACTTAATTAGTTCAAATGGTAGGATTATTCAGGAGAAAAATATTAGTCCATCTTCAATAATGAATCAAAAGGTCTAAGTGATCATGAACTCACTAAGAGAAAGGAGGAAGCTCTTGTAAAATTCTTCATGTTAGTGGAACCAGATGTACTTTCCCAAATCAAAGAGAAAACTAATCCTATTTATGTATGGACTAGTTTGAAAATTCTCTATGGAAAATTAAGTGCTAGTGAAGTAAACAAGATAGAGATACAGTTCTCTAATCTCAAATTTGTAGATTTCAATAATGTTGAAGACTATATATCTCACTTCAAAGCTCTAAAATATGATCTAGCTATGGAAGGAGGCAAGTTAAAGAGTGATGACGAGTATGTCAAATCCATAACTTCCAAAATTTCTCCTCCTTTTCATTCAATTGGTTTGGTTATTTATGTGAATGCTATAATTATCAAGGAGTCACAACCCATCTCTCTTGAAGGAATTTTCAAGCTTCAGCAATGAATTAATATAGAGCTCTTTCTCATATATAAGCTCATGCAAAATATTTCAATTCAATCGAATCTAAGGATTAGGTGCATAAGGGCAAGTCTAAGGTTTCAAAGAATTCAATCATTTGTAAGTATTATAAAAGGAAAGGACACTCCATCAAGAATTCCATTACAAGGTTGAAGAATATTGATATAGAATTCTTGAGAGTTATACTCAATATTTTTTATGATGAATATGAGGATAAAATACAAAAAAAAAAAGTCCCACTAAGGCATCCATTATGGAGAAATGTGTTACATCAAATGTCTTCTATCTTTGTTCCTCTCAACTCAAATTATGAGGGGTGTTAAATTTTTTGTAATTTAATCTTGTTTAGGCCAAGGCCAAAATTATGAAGATATGCTTATGAGCATATTTATGTAGCCTACGGGCATGTGATTATGTAAGCCTACGAGTATTCATCATCTATGTAAGCCTACCTCTTTCATATTTCATCCTTAGTGGTATTGGTTAATCCATGTTTATGGATAACCTTACTTACAATGCTAATTTATTGTTATTTTATTATAATATTAACCTCAAGGTTATGTTCATATTGGCCTAAGGTTAACCTCTAATTGAGGATTTGGTATCACTATAAATATCCCTCAATGAGGATCCATTTGAATTATAAGTGTGAATAAAATGTGATATATTGGGGTGCCCACAAGCACCCACCTTCTACTTCTTGTTGTCTCTCTTTCTCTCTCTTCCTTCATTTATTATTGTTATCTTCAAATTGCTCTTTAATCCTTTCTTGACTTGATGGTGGTAAACGTATATCTTGATACATTTTAGAAAATGTTGTAAATTTGAACATGCTTGACATGCTAAACATCACTACATCGTTCAAAGTTAACATTGATGCATTATACTATGCACTTGGTAGTATCCTAATCTAGAATGGATATCCAATGGCTTATCATTATGAGATACCCTTTTCTATAACTAAATGCTATTTAATATATAAGAAATATTTTTATACCATTTCTAAAGTTGTCCAATAGTGACACCACTACATTATGGGTAATGAAACCATCATTATTTTTTACCACATGCCTCGTCAATTCTTTTATTAACAAATTAAGCTAGAAAATGCATTCCACATGAAATGGATGGCTTACCTATATTGATTATATTGATCTAAGCATCTCAAAGTTTCTCAAGGTATAATGCCAAAGTTTCTTTAGAGCATCCACCTTGGTGCCTATTTTGACTCCTTAATAGACAATTTGGTACAAACCCCCCCTTTGCCACCAATAATATGCTAGTGCAAAACTATTTTAGTGATAAGAATATATTAGTATCAAACCACCAAAACTTTAACACCATCCAAAAAAAGCAAAATTCATTGGTACCCATGTGAGTATGACAAACAACTAATGGCAATACCATGCATTGCCATTAGATGGTTGTTGAAGTTAAGGTCTGGCATTTGAATTTCCAATATACAATAAATAAATTCTTGCTTATTTCTTGATACCACCAATATGTGATGTGTTAGAAGCTAAAGCATTTCACCTTCTATATTTTTGTAACATTATACATTTTATACAAATGTAGCTTAGGACTTATTTTCTTCTCAACCAAGAAACCAATACTTCTTTTCTTTTCTTTTGTTTCTTCTCACTATTGTCAAACCTTTGCAAAATATAGTACTCTTCTCTTTGTAGTGTCAATTATATTCAACATCTATAATATCATCTTAATATTAATACAATAGTTTATAGTTCTCTATTTCTACATTTACAAAAAAATTGTATGAGTCTATTGAGGTGTATTTTAGTCAAACAATATACCCAGAGCTTTCACACCATAACTCTGGCTATGGCTTGTGGTGCCACTTGCTAGCTTATCATTTATCCTCTATGAAACCATCCTAGGTCCCAACACATAAATAAAGTTGGTAATAGATATTTTTTTAGTCCACTAAAGAGAGGTAAAGACAAAACTCCTCACTCACTCCTTGACTCATCATATGTAATTATCCTTTACATACATACTTGTATGGTGTAGGACTTTCCAATACACTCCATCCCTAGATACCTATCCACATGCATTCTTACTATAGGAAGCAAGAAGTTACACTAGGTTTTGCATTTGAGTACCCTAAAACATGCCATTCTTGCAAAGGAACTCAAGCAATGATAGAGTCAACATATTAGCATGAGACCTAAACATATGACATCAAGAATTTTCTTTGAGATGCTCTTGAGCAATAGAGAACCACTATATTCCAAGATTGTTTGTATCAATTAGGAGCAACACTACATCTATTAACCCTATACCATTCTAGATCTAATAACCTTAAAATGTGTAGAATATCATCAATATTCTAGTCTTTTCAAGTCAAATAAATATTGACAAGCTATATACTTGGCTAAAAGAAACTGCTTTTTTAGGGAATAATAATTCAAAGTTATAGTAGGAGTTTCAATAGGAAAAAACAAATAGAAAATAACATGAAAAAATTTAATGACTAGAATATCCAAAGTAGTTGTCTGAACATGAATAAGAAGAAGAGGGTCTTTCCACTATTAATAAAATAATTTTATCCACCTTAAGGAAGGTTAAAGAAGGTATTAAGAAGTTGGAAACAAGTAAGGCTTGTGATATGGATGAATTATAGTTAAAATACCTTAAATGGGTAGTAGAGAACTTAACTCTACATATCAAGAGGATATTAAACAACATCATTCATCATGAATTTCCAAGGGATAGGACAAGATGTCTAGCAACACCTCTCTTCAAGAGTGAATATGAAAACAATTATTCAAATCATCGATTCATTAAACTCAAACCCCTATTTGAAAAGCTATTGGGAATCATAGTTTAAAGTAGAATTAGAAAATGTCTAGAAGAATAAAGAAAGAATAAAAAAAGGACAAGCAAGTTTTAAACCTAAATACGCAACAATAGACCATGGTATCGTGTTGATATGTATCATTAAAAAATTATGGAATGCATCTTTACCCCTAAATCAAGGGCTTCCACCAATTATTTTATCCCTTATTTCTAAACTAGAGAAGATAACGAAGAAAAATCCTTTTGGAAGAAAAGTCATGGAATGTTTGAATTCAATTCCCACTTATACTTGATCTAATTTTGAATTTCAGAAAAAACTGGCCAGTATCCATGAAGCTTACATATTAAACCTTTGGTTTTAAATACTTTTATATCATGCTCGATCATCTCATCCTTGATAAATTACTTTTGGTGTAGCATATACTACTTGGATAGGGTTTTCCATAGATTCACTCTTCCTCTTATCACTAACTAGGACATCCTTACTTTCAATAAGGACTTTCAAAAATGACTTTATTTCCATGTTTGTTATATTTTCTTCACATTAATTCTTTAATTTTTGAGTTTCTCCTAATATCTAAATTAAGAAGTGGTTCTCACTCCTTGTTCGCACTATGCTTCCTACTTGTACTTACTCCTTCTATATAAGTCCATATTTTTAACCACCTAGATTTTTATGATTTAATAATTTACTTTAAACAATATATATTTTTAAAGTTAAAAATATTTTACTAATCATATACCTATAATAATATTACAACTTAGAATTAATATGCCTAACAAAATTTGGACCTAATCTCTACATTAAAAACTCGTAATTTTAATCTCTTATTATCATTAGATAATATATTAAATAAATTAAGATCGTATTAATCAATCCAATTTCATTTAATCTTAAATCTAATTTAAATTTTATCATTAAATTTAAAATTTTGAAAACTTTGGAGCTAGATGTAAATAATAGGTTAAGAAAGGCAAATCAAAATATTATATATTTTTTTATCGATAAAAAATATTAATTAAAAGTGGGTTTTGAAAGGAGCCCCAAAACCTTAATACATCAAGAAAAAACCAACATATCATCAGACCCACCCCGAGCCTGAAAAAGCAAAGGTTAAAAACAAGGAGAAGATCTCGAAGGGACAATCCCTATAAACAAAAATTTAAAAAACTCAAATTCTCGCCTAAAAACTAAGTTGGAAAAACCATGAGAGTAGAAACTCAGTGATCGTCAAAGCAAAAAATTCAAAATTAAAATTACAATCCCACCATGGCCATCCCACTAAGCCAACTCGACGGGGCCAAGCTGAAAAAGGAAATAATAAAATAAACTCAGATTCTTGCCTAAAAACTGAGTTGGTAGAACCATGAGAGAAAAAATCCAGTGACCGCCAGAGAAAAATTTTAAAATTAAAAATTAAAGTTACAATCCTGATGTGGCTAGCCCACCAAGCAAGCTAACCCAATGAACCAAACCACAGAAGGGTTCAAAAAACCAGAAACAAACTGAAGGAGCAGCGAGAAATCAGTGATGAACATCCGTCTATGGAATCTCAGGAAGAGCAGCATGAACAAAGAAATCCTACCAGGGATTAATCATCAGCCAACAACTACAACAAAGGAGAATCCTATCCAGGAAGGAATAGGACCATCACAAGCTAACCCAACAAGAGAATCACATCTCAAAGCACAAGAAAACTAGACTAATCCAAAAAAAGAATCTCGTTCAAAAAGGTATGGGAAACTCGAAGACCCATCCCATGAACGACTGAATTAAAACAAGTCCTGGAAAGAGGATCAACATATAACAAAGATCTTGGGAGGCCACAAGATCTCATTACGAAGGAGACTAAGAACACAAGTTGAAGAGGAAGGATCCAAAGAACCCAACCATAAATATGACCTATGACTAGAGTGAAACCTGAACACAGGGATTGTCAATCGTGGCCTAAAAACTATAGTAAATGATAAAGCAAGAGTTCCCACCCCAAAACCTTTAAAATTGTATAACCAAACCACCAATGATGACCACCCGTATCAAAAAATCACACAGTCCCATGAGTCTACAAAGGGAAGAAATCACATAATTTAGAGCCATAGTTGCATGAAAAGGCATAGGATCCCATCCCAATATCGAAAGGATAAACTATAGCAAGAGCTCCATTAGAACACCTAAGGGTAGACAGGCACTGATAAATTTGATATGGATAAAGAAGGGATGACCATATACATATGATAAGCATGGGCCCCCCTAAAGCCACAAAAAACGTAGATAGTGATATTGAGCAGCAAGAACAAAAAATGCCAAACCCTCTTTCAGTAGCCACAACCCCCCAATTGGGCTGGTCAAAAACCAACCAAACCAAGGCACCTGGGATAGGGTCTCTAGGGTGATCCACCAGCAATGAGGTTTCAATCAAGCACAGGAAACAAACTCGGAAGAACCAGTAGATCCTGTGAACTTGGAAAGATGCAGGTCAAGAGCAGGGAAGTAGGCAAATGGGATAGGGTAAATACGATGGGGCCATCCCACAAGAGCCCACGTCAAAATATTAGAATTTCATAATATGGATTTGGATTAGTTAAAATTCAATTTCTATAATTGAATAGAGTACAATCAATGAAAAATTTATTCCTCCTTAGACCATTGCCCTTATCTCAACTTCCAAGATCAAGCTTTGGAAGTTCTAGCTTTGTACAATCTGAGTTTGTTACTAAAAAACAATTAAAAATATATTCAATTGTCATCAGAATTGTCTAGCATTATCATCCATAGCATTATCATCCAGACAAAATTCTTGAAGTCATTTGTAGATATTCAATTAAGGCTACAAATGAAAATGTTTCAAAATGGCCAATAATCCAAAGTAAATCCATGATCTTCCACATCTGTTACATTCACCAAAAAGGAAAAATATTTGTCCAAGATGGTCAATGGCCTCCAAATTTTAAACATCATGTCTCATTAGAAGATAAAAATGAAAAAAATGAAACTAGGGTAGATGTCAATTGTATTCTAGAACATCCCATCGAAGATACTACTAATTAGAAAGAAGAAATTAGGTAGATTAACATAAATAACTGGACTAGATATGTTAAATCTCATATGGAACATGGAAGAATATTTAGATGAAATAGCTATTGAAATGAAAAATATTAATAAAAATTTGGAAGCAATAACTCAATATATGGAAGAACAGAAGAAACAAAAAGAAGACCAATCAAAATAAGCTAAGAAAGAGCATAAAGAAGTTAAAATGGGTCATAGTCCATTAAATATTGTGCCTACTACTTATTATCAGTTGTAGAAAAAAATAGGAAAGATTGAGAAATATCCTCAAGCCAAAATGTTTAGAACAATCTTCCAAGGAGAAAGTAGTTGCACAAAGTTTGATAGTTATAATATCAAGGAAAGTGTATTATTACTAAACATTGATGGTATTCCAGATACCAAAGAAGTAATTTATATCTAGACTAACCATTACATAATAATTCAGCAAGTGCACAATTTAGATAATCAAACTACAATAGAATTGGCTACTAGGCATATGGCTGGTATGACATTAAATTGGTGGACAAATGCTAGCATGGATTCAAAAAATGATGTATATACAAATGGATTAGATGAATTATATATTGCTTTAATGACATAATTTGTTCCTCAACATGTAAATAAAGACAAGAAGGACTAGTTGTCTTTAGCCATGAAATAACTTGGAGACCTATCAAGATTTGAAGAATATTCAAAAGAATATAATGCATATTGTATATAGATTAAATTTACAAAGGGAACCTTTTTATAAAGATCTAGTATTTATCTTCATTACCAAAATAAATCGACCAGTTCATTCTTGAAAATTTTACACAACAAGGTATTGATTTCAATGAACTATATTTTACTGATGTCATAAAAGCAGTAAGGTGTAATATAAGACAATTGTGTCTCCAAGAAAAAGTGATTAAAAAAATCCAATAATCATAAAAAAATGTGCTTTTGTTGAAGGAGCGGATAACTTCTATAAAGAAAGAAAAATACAAGGTTCAAAAAATCAAAATCAAAAGCTTTCAAGCCATATAGGTATTTCAAGAGAAAGAAAAGAAATATTAGACCTGCAAAAGTTGTTACTTGTTTTCATGTAGGCAAAAAGGGCATTATTCACATTCATGCACAAAAAAAGCTCCAAAACAAGTAAAAATAATATTTACAGATCTTGAAGCATCAGAACATTGGGAAATGTGTGACAAGGAAGATCATTTCCAACTATGACAATTAAAAAATGTTGAATTTTATGAAATAAAGGATGTAAAAGAAGAACCAATATATGATTCATATATGACTGATGATGAATCAAAAGAAGTTGAACTTATAAATCAAATATTCATGTATCAACATGATCCAGACATACCTCCTCTAGAAGACATCATTGATGAAGAAGTATCAGAATCTAAAATCAAGTAAGCATAATTAGATGCAAAGTATAATAGATAAAAACAATTGAATGTGGTTTAGAGTGTTCAAAATCTAAAAATAATAGTAGTCATATAAGAATTAATTCTGATACTAAATTTTCAGATATTGAGGATATTCCTCGAGTTTCAAAATATGATCCAAAAATGGATCCCATGGCATTAACCCCATTTAGAAAAACATTTAAGATACCCGATAAAAATAATTTCAAATTCCCTAAGTATCATGTTGCATCAAGAATACAACCAAATCAAATAAAAAAACTGGTGCAAGATTATAGTTCTATTTTGTGCCCTATAAGAATAGTAATAGATGGAAACATGCTATTCAAAAAGGTTGTTGCTTTTGTAGATACAGGAGCAAATATTAATTTTACCTCAGGAAGCCTAATTCAGAAATGGGTTGAATCTACCAAAAGCTATCCAATATCTACAATGAATGGTAACATTCAAATGAAGTATTTTGCTTTGGCATTCCAGTGTAAATTGAAATTAAAATTGTGTATATAGATTTTGTGCAGATGAATGATGCAAGATAGGATGTTAGATTTGGAAGTCCATTTCTTGATACATACGATCCTTATACTATAGCATCTCATTGCTTAGTATTAAACATTGAAAAGAAAGAACTACAATACCAAGGATTCCCAATGTATTCCATGTCAATAAACTCAAAGCTCAATGGACAGATCCCTCTCTTGAAGAAATCATCATTCATGAAGCAAAACTAGAAAAAGCAAAGCTTCAACAAAAAACAATACAAGAAATTTCACAGGTATTCCTTACTATAAATCTTCTTGTTATTGATCTATAACAACTTATGAGAAAGTGTTGTGTTGAGTATCCATTGGAAAAATGGAATATTGACTCTCCAAAAGCAATAATCCCAACAATTCATCACCTCCCTATCTAAGGTAAGAAAATTATCCTCAACACGTAAGATATGATGAAGCTAAAAAGTAGGTAAATAATTTTTTGCAAAAAGGGTTAATTAGATCATTTGAATCAAATTATGTTTATTATGCATTCATAGTAAGAAAACATTCAAAATTAAAAAGAGGAAAAGCTAGTATTTTCAAAATTTGACTACATATTTAACTATCATCATATTAAAATTATAGACAAATATATATGCAAGACAACTTTCACAACCCTGATTGGTTTGTTTGAATGGCTAGTAATACCATTTGGTTTTGAAATGCCCTTGCACAATTACATATGAGAATTGACAAGATATTTTCTCATTTTTATGAATGTATTGCAAACTATATTGATGATTTTGTAGTCCATTCTCACACATTAATATAGCACTATGACCATATTAGCATATTTAAATATTTTTTTATCATACATGGTATAGGTCTTTCAAGAGACAGTAAAAAATTCTAGATATCGAAAGCAAAAATTGAGTTTTTAGGAGTCATTTTAAAAGATGATTAGATTGTAATGCAACCTCATATCTTAGAAAAGATTTAAAGCTTTTCTAGACAAGTTGCTTTACAAATAAAAGGTAAAAATATTTTTGAGATGCATTAATTATCTTCATGATTATATTCCACAACTCTCAAAAATCACAAAACTAATCAAAGAAGCTATTAAAGGAGAAAAATTCAATTGGTCTCCCAATGCAACAAAAGTTGTCAAAGAATTAAAAATTTATTGTTCAAATTTGTCGCCTTTGGAACCAACATTTGAAGGACCATATATCCTCCAAACATATGCCAGTAAAGAATTTTGGGGATGTATTTTACTGGTAAAAAGGGATAATGTAGAAAAAATAGTTGGTTATAAATAATGAGAATTTAAGAAACGTGAATTAAACTATTGGCTTGCAGAAAAAGGAATTCTTGCCATAATCAAAGGAGTAGAAAAATACATAACAAATCTTCTTTTTGAAAAGTTTTTTATAAGAACAAACAAGAATTTTAAATGGTTCATGATAAAATATATTTCAGAACAACTTTGTAGAGGTCATTATGCTTGGTGGCAAACAATTCTAACACAAAATTAACTTGATGTTGAGTATGTTCCAGGAAAAGATAATGCTCTTCCTAATTCATTAACCAATGAAATGTCCCAAATAAAAATGTTTATATCCCATTATTTTGGTTGGAAAAATTGTGTTGAGCAAGGTGCAGAAACAATATTGTCATTGTTGTCAACACAGACAGATAGATCAGTTGATGCAGTGGACAGGAGTTCAGAGGTTAGTCAAAGCATGTACAGTGAATTTCCAAGAAGATAAAAGAGGCCAACATTCAAAAGATCAAAGAAAAAGACAAGTAAGAAAACTGTCACGATATCGCGACATGTTTGGCAAAAAATCGCGATATCACGACATGTTTAGAAAGCGCAAGGAAAACTATCGTGATATCGTGACATGTTGAGAAAGGGCAAGGAAAACTGTCGCGATATCGTGACATGTTTAGAAAGCAAGGAAAACTGTCATGATTTCACGACATGTTGGAAGAGAGAGAAAGCGCAAGGAAAACTGTCATGATTTCGTGACATGTTGGAAGAGAGAGAAAGAGCAAGGAAAACTGTCGTGATTTCATGACATGTTCGGAGAGAAGGCGCAAGCAAGGAAAACTATCATGATTTCATGACATGTTGGAAGAGAGAGAAAGAGCAAAGAAAACTGTCACGATTTCATGACATGTTCGGAGAGAAGGCGCAAGCAAGGAAAACTGTCATGATTTCGTGACATGTTGGAAGAGAAAGAGGAGAGAGAAAAAGATGTCATGATTTTGTGACATGTTTCATTTTCGTGATCCAAAGCGAAGAAAAGAGGAGAGAGAAAAAGATGTCACAATTTCATGACATGTTTCATTTTCACGGTCCGAAGTGAAGAGGAAGGCAGAGAAAGAAAAGTGTCGCGATTTCGAGATAATTTACAAGGATTGTACGGATGAAAAAGTGTCAAGATTTCATGACAGGTTCGAGAGAAAGAGCTCGCAAAGAAAAAGTGTCATGATTTCATGACAGGTTCGAGAGAAAGAGCTCACAGAGAAAAAGTGTCACAATTTCATGATAGGTTCGAGAGAAAGAGCTCGCAGAGAAAAAGTGTCACGATTTCACGATAGGTTCGAGAGAAAGAGCTCACAGAGAAAAAGTGTCGCGATATCGCGACAAAAGGAAAGAAGGAGAGTACGAAAGTGAAGAGTCACGATTTCATGACATGTTCTATTTTCGTGAGGTCAAGGCAAGAAAAGGCACAAGGCAGCGAATGTGTCACGATTTCGTGACATGTGTTTTCACGAAAGACAGAGAAAGCACAAGGATTGTCACGATTTCACGACATGTGTTTTCGTTGGGCAAAGAGAGAAAGGCACAAGGCAGCGAATGTGTCATGATTTTGTGACATGTCATGTTTTCACGGTGTAAGCTAAGAAAAGGACAAGGACGAAATGTGTCATGATTTCGCGACATGTCATGTTTTTGCAGGTGCAAGCCGAGAAAAGGACAAAGAGGCAAAAAGTGTCATGATTTCGTGACATGTCATGTTTTCGTGGGTGCAAGCCGAGAAAAGGTCAAAGGGGCAGAAATGTCACGATATCGCGACATGTCATGTTTTCACGGGTAAAAGGCGAGAAGAGTACAAAGAGACAGAAGTGTCACGATTTTGCGATAGGTCGAAACAGCACGATTACGGACAGTTAGCTGAAGTAGAACGACAGTTATAGGGGCAGTTGTAGAGGAAAATCATGCAGCCAAAATAAGTAGAGTTAACTGAAGTTAGTGCGGTAGTTATAGATAGAAATCATGCAAGTTAAATAAGAATAGTAAAGAACGACAGTTATAGGGCCCGTGTCACAGTGAAACCATTGAGCGGCGATTATACTGATAGTCCAAAACAAAGACAGATCTATTAATAGGTTGCATGTAATAAATACTGTGCTATAAAGGAGTTACCATCAGTAGTAGCTATTAATAGGCTGCATGTGGGATTACAGAAGTTACAGAAGACGAGGAGTCTCAATGAGAAATAGGGTTATAAAAGGGCAGTCGTGCAGAGAATTAAGTTGCTGTTGTGAGTGAAAAAGTGTTGCGCAAAGAAGGTTAGAAGAGGGTCGAAAGAGAGATAAGCAGAGCCGTAAGTGTGTGTGGAGTTTGATTAATTGCAGACCAGTCAGGGTCGTGTAGAAAGCGAAGGCATTTTTATGTCATTGAAATAATTTAGATTTGTAGTCCAAGTTGGTGCTTGGCATTAGGGGTTGGTGCTCCTATCTATTGCAGTAGAAAGATAAGGGGTTGGTGCTCCTTCCAGTGGGTGCTGGTAAAGTGTTTGTAAAATTGGTGTTTTGCAAAGGCTGGATTTGGACGGGAGTCCAAGCAGTCATTTTTGAGGAGTAGCCAAATTGGTGAACCTCATTATATCGCGTGTTGTGGAATGCTCTATTGTTGAAATTGCTTTATCTGATTTTAAGTTCTCTTTGTCTCAGTTTTAAGAGTTGTAGATCTAAATTTAATAGCTACACTGATTCACCCCCCCTCTCAGTGTCATTGTGAGAATATCAATTGGTATCAGAGCAAGGTTCCTGAACAAGCTTAATCAGCTAAGGTGATCTGGGAAGGAACACAATGGCAGGTGGTGAAGGATTCTCATCAAATAAAGCTCCATTGTTCGACGAAACTAATTATTCATTTTGGAAAATTAGGATGCAGACATATCTTTGTGCTCTGGGATACGACATCTGGGAGTCAGTAGAAAGTGGATACACAATACCCACCATACCTCCAATCGATGCTACCGATAAGAAACCATTTGAGAATAACTCTAAAGCATAGAATGCTATAATGTGTGGTTTAGTGGACAGTGAACTAATAAGGATCATGAGCTATAAAACTACAAAAGACATGTGGGACAAACTGAAGAGCATTCATGAAGGAGACGACAAGATCAAGGAAGCCAAGCTACAAACGCATCGAGCTCAGTTCGAAGCATTAAGAATGAATGACGATGAGAACATAGAGGCCTATATGCTGAGAGTCAATGGAATCATTACTGCGATTAGAGGACTCGACGAGGAAATGGAAGATGCGGTCATCGTGAAAAAGGTACTAAGAACTCTTCACAAAAGATTTAATTCTAAAGTTTTTGCTATAGAAGAAGCTAAAGATCTCAATACTTTTAGCATGGATGAGATGCATGGTTCTTTGACTGCATACAAAATGAGAATAGGACAAGCTAAGCCCACAGACAGAGAAGCTACTTTTAAAGCACACAAAAATATAAAAACTAAACAAGAATCCGAGGATGAAGAGACATCGGATGAAATGGAAGCTAACTTTGTTCGAAAACTTATAAAGGGAAAAGGAAAATATAGAGGAAAGTTACCGTTTAAGTGCTTCAACTGTGGAGGCATCGGGCACTTTGCAGCTAAATGTCCAATGAATGAGAAAACCAAAAATGATGAAGGGTCACACCAAGAAAAAGGTGACTGGAAGAAGAAACCAAATTTTAGAAAAAGCAACTTCAAGAAGAAAAGTTTCATATCCAAGAATGTCAGCTCTTCTGAAGAAAGCTCGGGTGAGGATTCTGAAGAAGAAACAGGTGAAGCTCTGTTCATGGCATTTGAAGAAGAAAAAATAGAAGAAAAATAGGAAGGTGATGAAAACCTTAAGGATGAGGCTGAAGTATATCTGGAAGGTGAGTTGGTTGCTGCACTTAAAGAGTTGAGTACAGAAAGGAAAAAGAATAAAAAGGTTTCAAGAAATCTAGAGGATGCCAATGACATAATAAACAGTTTGAAAGTACAGACAGATGAATTTAAGAAAATGTCTAAAGAACTCGAAGTACAATTAACCGTGAAAATAGATGAATGCAGCAAACTGGAAGAAGAAATTGTTGGTTTAAGGATTCAGCTAGAAGAGATGAATCAAAAATTGAGTTGTTATCACAAACTTGAAGGAAGCTCTATGAAGCTTGAAAATATTATAAATAGCCAAAGGAGTACAGGCATCAAATTTGGCTTGGGCTTCGTCGAAGGAGAATCGTCAAATGGATCAAAGGCCTTAACTATAGAACCCATAAAGAAAGAAGATAAGATCAGGGTTGATCAAGGAAAAACAAGTCATGCAAAAGAAAGCAATAATGCCAGGCACGAAAAGAGCATTGACAATGATGGATTCACAAACGTCTCACATCAAAGGAGAAGAAGATTTGTGGCTCCTACTACAAAATGGCAAAAACCAACTCCTAGGTTCAATCAATCCTTTTTTGGTTATTGTTTTAAATGCAATGCTTACGGTCATAAGATTTCAGACCGCATTTATAATATAGGACAAAGAAATTTCACTAGTAGAAATGTCTTTTCACCCTTGATGGATTATGCAGTAGAATGCTATAACTGTCATAACTTTGGACACATTGCAAGAAATTGTAGAAGTACATATGCAGCAAATAAATATCGAGGAAGAAAATCTCAACCAAATGGTTTAAGACAAAACAAAAAATTCCCAGAAAAACATGCACAGGCCATTGACAAAGAAAAGTCTAAACAAGTGACCAAAACTGTAGTCAAACCAGAATGGAAAGAAAAGGAGCGACCCAAGGAAGAAAAGGAATCCTTGATTGTACAGACAACATTCAAAGCACAGAACAAATCTGCACCATGGATACTGGATAGTGGATGCTCCAGTCACATGACAGACGATAAACAAAAGTTTGAAAAGTTATAGAACTATGAAGGTGGCTCAGTTAAATTTGGAAATAATGATGGAGCCAAGATAGTTGGCAAAGGATCAGTCAAGATAAGTGATGGAAAAATCAATTCCAAAGAAGTCCTGTTTGTGATTGGTTTGAAGCACAACCTACTGAGCGTAAGCCAAATCATGACGA
This sequence comes from Wollemia nobilis, assembly GCA_028583015.1. Lineage (NCBI taxonomy): Eukaryota > Viridiplantae > Streptophyta > Pinopsida > Araucariales > Araucariaceae > Wollemia > Wollemia nobilis. The sequence goes on from JAQPPZ010017244.1 coordinate 2,511,729, forward strand.
GAGGTCATGAAGTCATTTTTAAGAAGCAGGGCTGTGAAGTCAGAAAAGCACACAGTGGAAAGTTGATAGCTACTGGATCGAGGACTTTTGGAAACCTGTATACTCTCTCAAAGACTTCAGAAGGAGCATGTTTGATTGGACAGGTAGATGAAAATTGGTTGTGGCACAAGAGGCTCGGTCATATTAGCTTTGACAATCTGGTAAAAATAAGTTCAAAAAGGGTAGTAAGAGATATACCCACCATTGGCAAACCATTAAATAGCATCTGTGCTTCATGCCAAAAAGGGAAGCAAACTAGATCCACATTTAAATCAAAGGAATACTTCACCAAAAAACCTTTAGAGCTAATACATACTGATTTATGTGGACCCATGAGAACACAAAGCATAAATGGTGACAAATACTTTATGTTGTGCATAGATGACTATTCCAGGATGACATGGGTACTATTTTTAAAGCTTAAATCAGATGCCTTTGAAATGTTCAAGACTTTCAAAAAACTGGTTGAGAATCAAACAAGAAAAAGAATTAAATGCTTAAGATCAGATAGAGGAGGAGAGTTTATCTCAGAGGAGTTTGCAGAGTACTATCAAAAATATGGGATCAGAAGATAGTTTTCAGCAGCAAGGACACCTCAAGCAGAATGGTGTTGTTGAAAGAAAGAACAGGACAAGGCAGAAATGGCACTGGACAATGTTGACTAGAGAACAAAATAGCAGACAGATTCTGGAAAGAGGCAGTTCATACTGCGGTTTACATCCAAAACAGGTGCATGTTGAGGACACATGAAAGCAAAACTCCTTATGAGCTATGGTTCGGCAAAAAGGCAACAACAAGATACTTCAAAGTCTTTGGCAAGCAAGTGCTACATCAAAAGAACTCGAAGATAATCTTGGTAAGTTTGAAGATAGAGTTGATGAAGGAATTTTTCTTGGCTATTCGACAAAAAGCAAAGCCTACACATGCTATAACAAAAGGCTAAAGAAAATTGTGGAGAGTGCCGATGTTAAGGTTGATGAAGGTAGGGAACGAGAAATTAGCTATGAAGAAAACTACCCTATTTATGAAGAAGTTATAGAAGGAGATGAAGAAAAGGAAACAGAAGAGAATAAGGAGATTGACTCAGAAGTAGAAGAAAACAAGAAATTTAAAACAGGCAGCTGGCAAAAAAATCATCCCAGAGAGCAAATTATTGGGGACCCCACAGTTGGTATTCAGACAAGGAGAACAGTAGTAAGGAACTACTCTCTATTATCCAGCATTGAGCCCAAAAATGTTGCTGAAGCAAGCACAGATGAAAGTTGGATGAAGGCAATAAATGAAGAACTAGATCAGATTGAGAAAAACAAAACCCGGGAGTTAGTACCAAGGCCTGCAAATAAAAACATAATCGGTACTAAATGGATTTTTCGAAACAAATTGAACGAAGACGGACAGGTTGTCAGAAATAAGGCAAGATTGGTCTGTAAAGGCTATGCTCAAGTTGAAGGTATTGATTTTGAGGAAACCTTTGCACCAGTGGCTAGACTCGAGGCAATCAGAATGTTTCTGGCTTTAGCTGTACACAAGAATTTCAAAGTTTATCAGATGGACGTGAAATCAGCATTTTTGAATGGCAAACTTGAAGAAGAAGTTTATATTGAGCAGCCAGATGGTTTCCAACTCGGTGACAATCCCAATTTTGTTTGCAAGTTAAAGAAAGCTTTGTATGGTCTAAAACAGGCACCCAGAGCATGGTATGCAAGGTTGGATAACTATCTTATTCAATAGGGGTTCAAGAAAGGTATGGTGGACAACAATTTGTATGTCAAAACAGAGAATGGCCATCTTATTGTACTTGTTGTTTATGTAGATGATATCATATTTGGCAAGCAAGCATGGATGAGTCTTGTAGAGACATAGCAAATAAAATGAAGAAAGAATTTGAGATGTCTATGATTGGTGAACTTTCGTATTTCCTCGGACTGCAAGTTAATCAAAGTGAAAAGGGCATTTTTATCTCTCAAGTTAAATATGTGAAGGAAATGCTAAAAAAATTCACAATGGAGGATTGTAAACCTGTTAGCACTCCCATGACAACAGGTTGCAAGTTGAGCAAGGATGACAAATCTCCGGATGTTGATCAAACCATGTACAGATCTATGATTGGGAGCCTCATTGTATTTAACAGCTACAAGACCAGATATATTACAGGCAGTATGCATGGTAGCAAGATTTCAGGCTAGTCCCAAAGAGACTCATGTGACAGCTGTGAAGAGGATCTTTAGGTACCTCAAGGGTACTATGGAGTATGGGTTATGGTACCCAAAAGGTAAGGACTTCACTCTTATTGCATATTCTGATGCAGATTGGGCAGGATGTATAGATGACAGAAAGAGTACCAGTGGAGGTGCATTCTATCTTGGAGACCAGGTTGGTAGCATGGCACAACAAGAAACAAGAATCAGTCTCTCTATCCACAGCAGAGGCAGAATACATTGCAGCAACAACATGTTGTACGCAGATTTTATGGATGAGACAAACCCTGAAAGATCTTGGTATTCACTTCAAAGAGCCAATTTCAGTTAAATGTGATAACACTAGTGCTATAAACATCTCAAAGAATCCGGTTATGCATTCTCGAACCAAACATATTGCAATCCGGTATCACTTTTTGAAGGATAAAGTTGCGGAAGGTGAGGTTAAATTGGATTTTGTTCCAACTACAGAGCAAGTAGCGGATATCTTCACAAAACCCTTGCCCAAAGAAGTTTTTGAGTACCTACGGAGTAAGTTGGGAGTGGTCACGTTTCCCAAGAATTGACTAGCAATCGGGACCACATTCTCAGGGGGAGCCTTTATGCCTATGTTTATAGTTTTGCTCATATTCATGATTTTTGCTAACTATAACAATGTATGTCTGAGAATGTTGTGCATAGACTCAAGGGGAGTCTGCAGCAGCCCTTTGGTATTATTGTCAAAGGGGGAGAAGAATTACAGGAAATTGCACATGTGTTGCCAACAATTCCAAAGGGGGAGATTGTTGAGCAAGGTGCAGAAACAGTATTGTCATTGTTGTCAACACAGACAGATAGATCACTTGATGCAGTGGACAGGAGTTCAGAGGTCAGTCAAAGCATGTACAGTGAATTTCCAAGAAGATAGAAGAGGCCAACATTCAAAAGATCATAGAAAAAGACAAGTAAGAAAACTGTCGCGATATCGCGACATGTTTGGCCAGCGCAAGGAAAACTGTCGCGATATCGTGACATGTTTAGAAAGCGCAAGGAAAACTGTCGTGATATCGCGACATGTTGAGAAAGGGCAAGGAAAACTGTCATGATATCGTGACATGTTGGGAGAAAGCGCAAGGAAAACTGTCATGATTTCGTGACATGTTGGAAGAGAGAGAAAGCACAAGGAAAACTGTCATGATTTCATGACATGTTGGAAGAGAGAGAAAGAGCAAAGAAAACTGTCATGATTTCGTGACATGTTCGAAGAGAAGGTGCAAGCAAGGAAAACTGTCGTGATTTCATGACATGTTGGAAGAGAGAGAAAGAGCAAAGAAAACTGTCACGATTTCGTGACATGTTGGAAGAGAACGAGGAAAGAGAAAAAGATGTCGTGATTTCGTGACATGTTTCATTTTTGCAATCCAAAGCGAAGAAAGAGGAGAGAGAAAAATATGTCATGATTTCGTGACATGTTTCATTTTCACGGTCCGAAGCGAAGAGGAAGGCAGAGAAAGAAAAGTGTCATGATTTCGTGACAATTTGCAAGAAGGATTGTACGAATGAAAAAGTGTCACGATTTCATGACAGGTTCGAGAGAAAGAGCTCGTAGAGAAAAAGTGTCATGATTTCACGACAGGTTCGAGAGAAAGAGCTCACAGAGAAAAAGTGTCACGATTTCACGACAGGTTCGAGAGAAAGAGCTCGCAGAGAAAAAGTGTCGCGATTTCACGACAGGTTCGAGAGAAAGAGCTCGCAGAGAAAAAGTGTCGCGATATCATGACAATTAAGAGAAAGAGTGAGAGAAAAAGTGTCACGATTTCGTGACATGTTCTATTTTCAGAGGTCAAGGCAAGAAAAGGCACAAGGCAGCGAATGTGTCATGATTTCGTGACATGTGTTTTCGCGAGCGAAAGACAGAGAAAGGCACAAGGCAGCGAATGTGTCGCGATTTCACGACATGTTGTGTTTTCGTGAGCAAAAGACAGAGAAAGGCACAAGGCAGCGAATGTGTCGCGATTTCGTGACATGTTGTGTTTTCGTGGGCGAAAGACAGAGAAAGGCACAGAGGCAAAAAGTGTCACGATTTCGTGACATGTCATGTTTTCGCGGGTGCAAGCCGAGAAAAGGACAAAGAGGCAAAAAGTGTCACGATTTCGCGACATGTCATGTTTTCGCGGGTGCAAGCCGAGAAAAGGTCAAAGGGGCAAAAATGTCGCGATATCGCGACATGTCATGTTTTCACGGGTAAAAGGCGAGAAGAGTACAAAGAGACAGAAGTGTCACGATTTCACGACAGGTCGCAACAACACGATTATGGACAGTTAGTTGAAGTAGAACGACGATTATAGGGGCAATTGCAGAGGAAAATCATGCAGCCAAAATAAGTAGAGTTAACTAAAGTTAGTGCGGCAGTTTCTGAGATAGAAATCATGCAAGTTAAATAAGAATAGTAAAGAACGGCGATTCATGGGGCCCGTGTCATAGTGAAACCATTGAGCGGCAGTTATACTGATAGTCCAAAACAAAGACAGATCTATTAATAGGTTGCATGTAATAAATATTGTGCTATAAAGGAGTTACCATCAACAGTAGCTATTAATAGGCTGCATGCGGGATTACAGAAGTTACAGAAGACGAGGAGTCTCAATGAGAAATAGGGTTATAAAAGGGCAGTCGTGCAGAGAATTAAGTTGCTGCTATGAGTGAAAAAGTGCTACGCAAAGAAGGTTAGAAGAGGGCCGAAAGAGAGATAAGCAGAGTCGCAAGTGTGTGTGGAGTTTGATTAATTGCAGACCAGTCAGGGTCATGTAGAAAGCGAAGGCATTTTTATGTCATTGAAATAATTTAGATTTGTAGTCCAAGTTGGTGCTTGGCATTAGGGGTTGGTGCTCCTATCTGTTGCAGTAGAAAGATAAGGGGTTGGTGCTCCTTCCAGTGGGTGCTAGTAAAGTGTTTGTAAAATTGGTGTTTTGCAAAGGCTGGATTTGGACGGGAGTCCAAGCAGTCATTTTTGAGGAGTAGCCAAATTGGTGAACCTCGTTATATCGCGTGTTGTGGAATGCTCTATTGTTGAAATTGCTTTATCTGATTTTAAGTTCTCTTTGTCTCAGTTTTAAGAGTTGTAGATCTAAATTTAATAGCTACACTGATTCACTCCCCCCTCTCAGTGTCATTGTGAGAATATCAAATTGATCTCTAAATGCAGCAGAAGATTGTCAAGACTTTCGCAAAAACAATCGCCAATATTTTTCAAATGCTAACTCTATCAAGTTTGATTACTCTTCCAATTTATATTTTGTATATAACTCTGTAGGAAGAATAAATATTTTGGTAAATTCAGCCACATGGAGTCAAACTACAACAAAAATGGTGGAACATATTTTCCTCAAAGAAAATCTTTATGACGTTATCCTTTTAAGAAGAATCCAAGAACCAAGCGCAACATTTTGAACCTTCTTTATTGCAATTTGTGTAAATTTTTCTTGGCAAGAAAAAATATGAAGTGCATAATTTGGATAAATTTTACAAAATATTGTGCTTTATGAACTTATGTTGATGAAGTTCTATAGCCAACATTTCCAATCTCTCATTCACATGCTCCTAAATCATCCACTGTTTGAGACATAGAAATTCCAAACAATCAACCTAACATTTCTAATCATGAATAATTAATTGCATGGTTACAACAAGAAATAGCTAACTATCAAGATTTTTGGACGTCTCCAAGTGAGAAATATCTTTTACATAGATATTTTGATAATAAAGGACATAATATTATCTTGTATAGTAGATGTAACTTTTACTTCAACACTTAAAAAAAAAAAATCTTTGTACAGTTGGTCTAGAGGTAGATATTGTCCCACAGTAAAGGGATAAGACCCCACTCACCATCTAATATCTTATCCTTAAGTTATTATAGATCTAATTTTAGAAATTTCTAGAGTCACTGTAGCAATTCATGAGAGGCTTCCACCACCTCAAATGTAATTATTAATATGAGACTTGATGCTCATTCTTGTCTTTGATAAATCTTAGTTTTCATATGTTATGTGCATAACTCTTGGTGTCAAGTATAGATTGCACCCTATCTGCGAGTAGATAGTTTATCCAAAATCTTTGTGTAATCTGAGTCTGTGGGGTTAGGACCATTTGGTTGCCATAGATAAATGATTGATCTGGGTCAACAGGAGCTCTTGCTAGGACTTAAGTGCTTTGCATCTTAGCAGCCTAAGTTCTTATTGGTTTTTCCTTGTACATCTATTATGCTCTATATTTATTCTATGATCTAGTAATTATGATCAATAGGTATCACGAATCGTCTTATATTGTGTTCTATAGGTATCAAGGATCACCCTACTCTAAATTTGTTCTATGATCTAGTAATTGTGATCAATAGGTATCAAGGATTGCCCTATACTGTGTTCTACAATCGACTAACTTGAATTGTATCTAATTCTATATCCAATTTCAAATTATGGTATCCAATTATATATCCAATTACACTCCACTCAACACTCCATACATTGTATTATTTATTCACTTTGGATAAATAATATTTCCTTAACATGTGTATCTTAAAAAAAAAAAAACCCAAAATGCACTCAACCCTCATTGCATATAAACTAATATGAATCCCATAAATTTCATCCTTAAAAAATTTCAAACAAATATATACAAAATGAACGTGCCCTCCACAAACTCACCATCACTATCGTTAAAATATTTTAAACAAAAATACCTTATAATTTATAATAAACTCACTATATAATTAAAAATATAATTTAATTTATTTTAGTTTTTGTCTTATAATATTGTAAATTAATTGATCTTTAAATCTATGAGAATTGACTAAGGTTGTTTAGGGGAGTGCTCTTCTAGGGTTTGGATGTATTTTTGCTTCCATTAAACACAAAAACTTCAATAAGGTGGAATGGTTGTTCTTTGATGATTCAACTCTAAGGTTTGATAGTATTTTATCTACATTCCCTGTCATTATTTTTCATTTCTTTTTAGTATAACAAGGTCCCCAACCCAGGTAAGCCAATAGTTATTATTGGCAACACAGGCTAGAATGTTTGTAGTGATGGATCCACTTAATAAACCCAAGAAATTTGCCCCATAAGTGATACAAGGTAATCCTTTTCCCGATGTAGTTTTACCTTTGCCAAAATTTGATAATGCATGCAAATGGCTTGAGTCTATCACTCTTGTTGGTTTTGTTGTGGGGTGTATCCCCAATGAATCCACCCTACGATCCTGAGTGAACTCTACATGGGCTCTTCATGGCATTAATTTCAAGATAATATAGAACTTTGCCAAGGTTTTTATGTTTTTCTTTGCAAATGGTAAACATGCAAAAGCAATTTACAAGCATGGGCCATGGTTTCTTTGAAGTTCCTTGCCTATATTTCCTCCTTGGAACCAATATTTTATAGACTCAAAGAAAAGGACCACCAAGGTCCCAATATGGGTTGAGTTCTTGGGTCTCCCCTTCCTCTCTAGCCCTTCTTTGATTGCATAGGGGCTTCTTTGGGTCAGGTCATCCTGGTGGAATTAGATAATTTTTTTCATGCTCATCCTCAAAAGTGTGTGTGTGTGTCAAACTCAATATGTTTAAGGACCTTAGGGAATTGGTTGAGATGCAAATCAAGGATATTGTCTTATCATGATGAGTTTTGTATATCAATCTTCCTAACACTTATTTTAAATGCCAATATTTCAACCATAAATTCAAGGATCATTCTCTCAAACCTCATAATAAAGATAATTCAACCCCTAAACCAACTAGTGTGACCCCCCAAACCAATGAGGATGGTCGGACCACTATTGGAGGGAAAAAATACCCACTCTTAATGGTCCCTATCCTAAGGCCACAACTAATATGACATCCATGACAACTTCAAAGCCCTCTAAGAAGGCAAAGGAATGAGTGTTGGTTCATCGTCAATAACAAAAATCATACCAAAGCAGTTTCTAAACCATGACAAATTTAAACTTTGACAACAACAAATGTGATCTCTTCACAATCTACCACCTAGATGGGCTTCCTTCTTACTCCCCTCTAGCTAGTGCTTGAAACTCACAATCTGCATCAAGAGGTGGAGGATGGTGAGTTCATTCTGGAAAAATGGTTGTGTTTATCCAATGTTCAAATTGGGAGCTATAGGCCCGATTCAAATATATTCTATTTATTAGAATAATTATGCTACTTTAGATTCCGTTGACAACAAGGAAATGTCATTAGACAATCGATTCCAATAAACTTCCTTTCATGGAATTTTTAAGGTTTGATAGACTCTAAGCAAAGTATGTTATGTGGGAAGTTCATCATTAATTCCCACATCTCAACATTTTTTGCTTACAAGAACTAAAAGTTATAGATTTTTTGCTCTCCATAATTTGTCATGCCATTTGGCCAATGAGCCACTTCCTCCACAACAATCATAAACCATGTCAATGTGATATTATCACATTCATCTCCCCAAGGTAGCAGCCCCACTTGATTGAGCATACTTCTTGCTTCCTTTGTACATATGGGCATTAGGTGGATCTTTTTCATCGTCGCTCCTACATGATGACCACCATAGAGCTTTGCCAAGCCACTATTGATCTGAAAGCTCAACCTCTCTTACCCACTTTACAACTCTATGTGGCCAAGCTCAAACAAAAAAAGTAGATAGCAAATAGTATATGTACATGTACATGTTACCTAAGGAGCTCAACTCAAGGCTAAAATCCATTGGCTCAGGATTGGTAACTAAGTCTCTAAGGAATTATTTCAAAACTATAGAGGGAGAGACAACCTAGAAAATAAATATCATCAAAGAGGGACATTGGATGCTCATAAAGCTCCTAGATATCATGTAGGTATTTTTTAGACACTATTAAATAGTCTTCAAGGCATAAGAGCCTTCTCCTACATAGGACCATATTTTATAGTAATGTGTTAATGTGGTCCCTTATTGGCTCTTTTCCTACCAACAGGTCTTGTATATCAATTTTCTTTCCATGCATGGGCTCAAAGATGCTATCTTTTCCATGGCCAATGACAAAGTCCTAGGTTGTGATGGATTTCCTTATGAATTTTACAAATCCCTATGGGATACTATGGTACATGAATTACCCTAGGTTTATTTAGAAGCCCTCAAAACCAACACCTTGGGGCAATTAATTAACTAGGCAACATCAAATTCATCCTCAAATCTGGTGACCCAAAAGATATCTACAACTGGAGACCCATAACATTTTTAATGTCTCCTATAAGATTATAGCCAAACTTCTTACTCTTAGCCTAATAAATTTTCTACCTAAAGAACATAATCTTATACTGAGAGGGGGGTGAATAGTATAAGACCACCTTTTACTTTTCTTTTCAATTCAATATTATGTAGTGTACAAATAGCATTATCAATAGTAGTAATCAAAGAAATTCACAAAACACCATACATAATAGAGACATAGATTTAAAGTGGTTCACCCAATGTGGTCTATCTCCACAGGGAAAATATTTCTTCTAAATATTTATCAAATAATATTTTGGGAATCCTTCCTATTGAGTGGTGTTTTCACCCAATTGTGAAAGCACACTCTCCGGTAGGATCTGAGTCCCAAAATCCTCTACTTGCAAAGAAATTTCACAGAATAATTTCTCCAAGGTTCTTGTTATGCTGGCTTTTTGTTTACCAAAGATGTTGTTCAATTTAAATGCTGGGAATACCTTAGGGTTGCAAGTGGATGTTAACAAGGGGCACTGTGGTTTATTTTAATTTGAATTTTGCAATGGACTCAAAGTGAATAAATCTAAGAAATAAATCTATTTGATCTTGAGCTTTGATGGATTTTTAGTTATTTATTTAAATGACGGTGAAAAAATGCAGGAATAAAAATAAAGGATTGAAAATAAAGAAATGCAAAATAAAAAAATGAAACTAAACTACGGCCAGAGTGCTATCATCTTGTTTTGACAAAACCGAAGATAATGAGGTTTTTTGCATGCAACCTAACCTATTGAACCTGCAAATTCGCACAATCCAGATAAGCTAGGTGCGGGTTTCTGGGGTTTTTACTGTAATTCCAGATTTAGACATTCGCATGAAGCAACCAAGAACACTTGCATTAAACTTCACCTAAAAGCCTAGAAATCTGAAAGGGAAAGGTAAAACATTAAATCTTGCATGCAAAATGACTCCTTCTTTCTTATCAATGAGATGCCAACTCTCTGTGTTTCTGTATTAAATAATATATCAGTTACAATGACAGAATGTTCTAGGTTTAACAAATCCAAAACAAGTGAAGGAAATTGCTCCAAGTGCAGGTCCAGAATGGCCTGTTGCCCTTGTCTCTGCAACTCTGCTAGCAGCAACTTCCAACCCTCGTATCAATATGCGCTTCTGATTTTATACTATCTGGCGTGGCTCTCTGTTTCTCCCTGCGTCGCTTCGTTTCACCTCCTAGAATGCATCATTTCGTATTCTCACCTTTTCGTTGCTTTGAATTCATGCTTGATGTCGAAACGTTCGATATTTTTTGTTTTCATGTAACGCTTCTGTAACCCTGACACCTGTATGCCACGTGTTTCACGCTTCCTATGCACGTTCTATAACGGCCCCATGTAAATCATGATGTTTTTATGCATGCAGCTTGTTCCTCTGCCAGCACAGCGAAAATGAGACAGGTAGCGAAATCGTGACATTTTTTTGCCAATAGCCTTGTCTGCCATCATGCCCAGCGAAAACACGACATGTCGCAAAATCGTGACATGTTGCAAAATCGTGACGCTTTTCTTCTCCGTACGCCCTCGACCGCAACCTGTCACGAAATCGCTATGCCTTTTCGTTTCTTTCACTCTGGCAGCTTTCTGTCACGAAATCGTGACACTTTTCTATTCCATACCATTTGCCCACTTTTCGTCGCGAAATCGTGACACTTTTCACTTTTGGGCTGCTTTTGCTGTATTTGGCCGCGAAAACGTGACATGTCGTGAAATCACGACATATTTTGCCTCCGTACCACTTTGCTGCTTGGAGCCGCGAAAACGCGACATGTCGCGATATCGCGATGTTTTTCCGCTTCATGCTCCTTTGCTACCTTTTGTCGCGAAATCGCTACGCTTTTCATGCCTTGCCCTGTTTGACTGGTTTGACCCACGATTTTGCGACATGTCGCGATATCGTGACACTTTTCACTTTCTGCCAGTGACCGCGCAACACGTCACGAAATCGTGACACTTTTCATTTTCTGCCAGCGACCGCGCAACACGTCGCGAAATTGTGACACTTTTCATTTTTTGCCAGCGACCGCGCAACACGTCGTGAAATCGTGACACTTTTCATTTTCTAGCAGTGATGGCGCGACATGTCGCGATATCGCGACAATTTTCATCCTTGTGCAATTTTGCCCCTTTTTCTTGATTTTTAGCATCTGGGTCACCGAGATTTTCTTTGAAAGCATGCAAAAAAGGTGGGTCCCCAATTTTGGGGTGTGTTGTGGATCAGCCACAACAAATGGCGACTCTACTGTCAAATGCTCTTGAGCATTTTAGTGAGAACCCTACCTGAAAGTATACAACATGAAAACATGTGTTAGCACATAAGCAATATAAATAAATGCCCAAAAATAGAAGTACATGAATCATCAGAATCATCAAGTATTAGCTCGGTGTGTGCAATGTATTTCATTCCCTATCGTTTGAAATTGATCAACATTCCATTGTCAGTTTTACATGAGTGCATATGTGAGATTGTGAATGATTTGTGTGGCCTGAAAACTATGCTTAAATATTTTGCTCTTGTAAAGGCCTAAACTTTCTAGTATCATGCACAAACATTCAAGATTGCCAAACCCTCTTAGGATCCACTAATGAATTGCTTTATTATATCCCAAAGTTGGTTATGAGTCCCTACTATCTTGAACCCATGTGCAAGTGAATGTGAAATTAGAACTTTGGGGAATCAGACTCCCAACCTAACCGAGATGGGAGTTTAACCCTATCCTTACTATTCGATTTAGAATTCATTACCTCACTTTGAGCAAAATAATTTAACCAATTATGGAAGAAATGGTCATGCTAGTCTAACCCTTTAAACAATCAGTGGTCTTGTTTTTTAGACAAGACATGTTGCCATGCATGGGCATACTTAACCCCATAATCCAAAACTTATCCTCATTTCTTTGGACCTTGGGGATGACTACCCATCCTTGCTAGAGGACAAGTAGTACGATCCTTCCAATCCAATATAAAGATGAGATGGGAAAAATTAATTTTTTACTTCTTGGACCTTGGGGATGACTACCCATCCTTGCTAGGGACATGTAGTACGATCCTTCCAATCCAAGCTCTGGAAACAAAATGGAAAATATTAATTTATTGCTTAGACCTTGGGGATGACTACCCATCCTTTGCAGAGGACAAATAGTATGATCCTTCCAATCCAAGATTTATCATGAAATGAGACATAGGAGCTTTGGGGAATCAGATTCTCAACCTAAGCGAGATGAGAATTTATGCCCTATCCTTACTACTCCATGTAGGTCAAATCAAAGCTTTGGGGAATTGGATCCTCAACCTAAGTTCGATGAGGATTTAGCCCTATCCTTACTACTCTGATTTTAGGCTTTAAGCTTTATGGAAGTGGTCAAAACCATTGTTTTAAGGATCATGTTGCATAATAGGATAGACCTGAAATACTTCTTTCGCCCAACCTTTTCTTCCAAGTTAGGTTTTGATCATTTTGCTCAAGATCCTTTTTAATGTATAAGATGTGCTTGGTTCTAGATATCTCAAGACTCAGTTTCCAACCTTAGGATTTTTCTTACATTTATGTTATAACACAACCCTAAGAGGATTTGACACACTTTAATGATTTGTACCTAAGATGCATATGCAACTAAGATGGAATGTATATGTAAAGTGAGATGTAACATGAATGCATTATCTCTTGAATTGCAAATGAAATATTTGTCATACAAAACCGACTCCTTCATGCATCACAAAATCAAACGATATAACTTAAAATGTTTGTGCTACTTGTGGAGCTTTTACAAGACAATTCCAATATTTCATATTCTCCTAGTCTTAAGCATAAGTTGACATCTCAATTTTTTATTATTATTATTATTATTATTTTTTTTTTTTTTTTTTTTTAATAAAAACAAAACATGTCAATTGAAATCAAACCCACAACCTAAATCCTAACTAGACTAACAATCCTAAACTATGAAAACAAAATCTGAAAATCTCCACCAAAACCGAAAAGAATAACATCAAACTCTTACAACCTAAGGGCTAAAATAATGCTTTAAAATCTGCCCATTAACCGGTAACATAAAATCTTTCCCCTCTAAAGTTTTTAGCCTGAAGGTATTTTTTTCGAGAATTTTTGAAATATGATAGGGGCCTAACCAAAGACAATCAAACTTTTGATGATTCCCTTTTTCCTCATGTCTTTTGTCCCATAGTAATACCAAATCTGAAATTCTGAAGGACTTAATTTTAGCCCTTCTGTCAAACCATCTCTTGATAACTTCCTGGTGTTTATTCATGTGATTCATGGCTTCTTCTCTCTTTTCATCAAGGTGCAACAAATGACTTAACCTGGCTTCAACTTGATCATCTGTCCCCAAGTACTCTTTTATGAAATGCAAGGTTTGCAACTTCAAATTTGCAGGAAATATCGGGTCTTGCCCATAGACCAAATGATAGGGAGTATTCCCTATGGATTCTTTTACTTTGGTCCTATCTGCCCAAAGGGCAAACTTCAATTGGTTGTGCCAATCCCGAGGGTTCTTTTCTAGCAATTTCTTAATGATGTTCAACAAATTTTTATTTGAAGATTCGGCCAGACCATTTCCTTGAGGGTAATAATTAGATGCAAATTTTAAGCTCACTTTGTTGTCATATGCCCAATCTGCAAATTGCGTAGAAATAAAAGCTTTACCATTGTCACTGACAATAGAATCGGGCATTTCGAATCTTGTTATAATTTGGTCCTCAAGGAATTTTATTACAACGTCTGTGGTGGCATGTTTAGTAGGAATTGCTTCTGTCCACCTTGTACGATGATCTGTAGTTGTCAGTATGAATTTATGAGAATCAGAAGAATTTGGGTTAATAACCCCAATAAAATCTAGTCCCCACTGTGCAAAGGGTCTCATCTCAACTACAGGTTGTAATGGCATGGTTGCATTTCTTTCTCTATTGGCGGCCACTTGACAAATGTGACATGATCGCACATGGGCATGTGCATCTTTGAAAATGTGGGGCCAGTAGTATCCTACTCTTAGGATTTGATGCGCTGTAGCATTTTCCGCACCATGACCAGTTCCATGTTTCCCATGAAATTCTTGCAACACCTTAGCAACTTCTTCTTTGTTTAGGCACCTCAAGTAGATCCCTTCATGATTTTTCTTGTAAAGAACACCATATTTCATCAGATAATTGACAGACTTAAGCCTTAAAGCTCTTCTCTGGGTTGAATTCAGATTAGAAGGACACTTACCATTCAATAAAAATTGCACAATATCAACATACCAGTCATCCTTAGCAATGTATTATGTATTCGAGTATTGGCATGTTATTTGCGGATTATTTTCAGCGATCGCCTTCACCAGTCCCTGTCCTCGAACTAGTTTCATAGGTTGGATTTCGAGATCAAATTCTTGGATGGTGGAAATCCATTTCCCTCTTTTCTCACCTAGTTCGTTTTGTAAAAACATGGTCTTAACAGCAGAGTCAGGCACAATGGCAATAACTCTGCTGTGCACAATGTAATGTCTAAATTTTTTTACCGTTTTAAAAAGTGCGTACATCTACTTATCAAGGATGGAATACCTTAATTGAGCATCTTTTAGAGGGGCACTTAAAAATGCTATGGGGTTTTCCGCACTATCCTCACCTTTTTGGGTCAAGACACTCACAAAAGAGTGTTCTGATGCAAAAGCATAAATATAGAAAGGCTTAGAATAGTCTGGACTTATGAGGACAGGGGCTCTGGAAATGGCATCTTTGATGTTTTGAAAGGCCACCCTACTTTCCTCGTTCCACTTGACCTCTACATCCGTCTTGAGCATCTTGTTCAGAGGTTTGGCTATCTCAGCAAAGCTCGAGATAAACTTCCTCACAAAATTAACCTGCCCAAAGAAAGATCTCAGTTCTTTTTTACTACCTGGGAGAGGTAAGTTTTGGATAGCTTGTATCCTTTTTGGGTCAATGGATATGCCCTCTTTTGAAATGATGTGACCAAGCAATTTTCCTTCTATTACTCCGAAAATGCACTTTTTGGGATTTAAGGAAATTCCATGTTCTCTGCATCTTTGGAGCACTTTCTTCAAATCTTTGACATGGTCCTCTCTCTTCTTTGAGAATACTAGAATATCATCCACATACACGATGATACATTTGCCTATAAGCCCTTTGAATGCATAGTCCATGGCGCGTTGAAATGTTGCACCAACATTTAACAGTCCAAACGGCATTCTCTTATATGCAAATGTCCCCCACTTGGTGGTGAAGGTCTGTTTTCATCCTATCATTTGGATGTATAAGAATTTGGTTGTATCCAGAATACCCATCAAGAAAGGACATCATTTCAGATCCATTTACCGTTTGTAGAATTTCATCGATTGATGGCAATGGATAATTATCCTTTTGAGAGGCTTTATTAAGATTTCAAAAATCTATGCACAGCCTAATCTCTCCACTCTTTTTTCTTCTTGGAATGAGGTTAGCAACCCAAGTTGAGTGCCTAACAGGAAAAATGATCTTCGCTTCCAATAATCTTTTGACCTCTTTTTCGATCAAGGGCTCCAATAGCGGGTTAACAACTCGTTGTCTTTGCCTAAAAGGCTTGGAGTCTGGCTTCAAAGGGATGGTATGTGTGATGATGTCTTGGTTGTATGTTTTCAGCTCATTGTAATTCCAAGCAATGCAATCTATGTAATGCTTCAATGCCTGTATTATGTTGCTCCTTTCTTCATCTGTACATGCCTTTGCAATGTACACCTCCTTTGGATTGTCTGCACTCCCTAGATTAATTAGATCACACGCATCTTTGGGGAGTGGGACCCTTTTTCCTTTCTTGGTCTTGCATCCCATGTCGAACATTTTTTCCAATGAAACCACGTCTTTAGGTATTTTGTTGGATTGATACGCAATTTCAATTTCATTTTCTGTTTCATCTTGCCACCTTTGTTCCTCATCAATCACCTGATTTTAAAAAATACCCGAGTTCGTGACAAATTTGAACATTTTCAAAAACCTGGAAATTCTTGACATTATCGGGTATTGATGGACAAGGAACCAATTCAATGGAGAACTTTTTACACATTTTTATGTCAATCGGGTTTAACATGCCCGTGGCGACTGCAAGAGAGTCTGCTATTCGGTTTCCTTTTCTAGAAATAAGGGCTATATTGAATGCGTCAAATTCCTCAATGAGGTCCATAACCCTAGTTCTATAAAGGCTCAGTCTCCTGTCACGGCATGTATACTATCCTTTGATCTGCTTGACTACTAGCTCAGAATCTCCCAATACCTTCAAGCATTTAACTTGCTTGCTCAATGCTAGACGTAAACCAAAGATCAATGCTTCGTATTCTGCCACATTGTTCATGCAAGGAAATTGCAATCTATAGGTAGCCAATAATGGTTTACCTCCTAGACCAGTGAGCTCGACTCCAGCTCCTGCTCCCTGTCTAGATTTTGATCCATCAAACCTGAGCAACCATGTGCAATCATTTTCCTCAAAAGAGCCACCATGACATGTTTCCTTTTTAGGCTCTTCAGTAGCTTCCTCAACATCAAATGCATAAACCCCCAGTTCTGGCTCAGAAAACTGAACTTCATTCGGCTTGTTGAATTCTATTATGATTTCTTTAAGCCTCGGTTCATTTTCCACTCTGATTTGATTTGCAATTCCTTTCCAGGGTAGCCACATGTGTGAGCAGTCTGTTGAAAAATATCCATTCAAAGTTTTCATCCAATCCCTTGCAAGAAGCATTCCATATCTACTTGGGATATTAACAACCAGAATGTCGACAACCTGCTGGACCCTGGGTTCAGAATTTAATTGAATTTTGACATCATATAGGGTCCCTACCACATTTACCTCCGATCGGTCCAATTGCAGGACCTTGCATTTGGATGAAACAGGTTGCAGACCTAGCATTTGACATATCTCCGAAGGCATGAGGTTGCTCGTGGATCCCTTGTCCACCAAACAGTTATGCAAATTCTTACCCGCAATTCTCAGAGTCAATAAGAATGGCGGGACATCCCGTCTCTCCTTTCATAAAATCATATGGGACTCAACTCCTTTTCCCTTCCACATTTGATCAGGTGAGTTCAGAGCCTTTATCAACGCCTCCTTTTGGCCAGGCAATCTAGCCGCGTCCAAGAACGAAAGGCTAGATTTGGACTTCTTTAGATCCTCCACTATGTCATAGTTTGGTTTTTTGAATTTGATTGTCTTCTGCACGTCATTAGACATTTCTCTTCTAAGTGGAGGAGGAGGATTATTATTTGCCTTAGTATCCGGAGGAAGAATAGAGTTGTTTGGAGGTGTTGATGAGGTTTTAGGGGCTTTAGATTTACTTCTCAAATGGTACCCATGATTCCCTTTTCTAAAATCTCGAAAAGCTTGCACCTCTTGTTCCAAAATTTTGTCTTCTTCTTCCTCACTCTCACCTTCTTGACGATACAAAGTTTCCACTACCATGATGTTATCATCCTGATGTTGCGATGGACCCTCATTTGATACCAGTTCCAAATCATCAACTTGGGCCTGAAGACAATGAGTGTATCTAGCAATTTCGGGACAATTCCTCTCATTGTGCTCTTTTGTGTTATGCAACCTACACCCTCTTTCCCATGCCAAATCTGAAAGATTCAAAAGGGAATCGGATTGACTAGGTCCTGTAGAAGTATCTAGTTGATTAGTAATGGGGGCGGGTACTCCCCCATTTTTTGGCTTGGTGTTCCAATGTCTCCCTCTATTGTTAAAATTTTGATTTGAGTGAGGGGCCTGGGATTCATACTTTTGCTTTTGAACCATGTCATTGCTCAGTTTATGGACTATCTTCTTGAGCTCTTCGACCTCCGAATAAATCTCCTTTGGTGGAATCACATTGTTGTTAACCCTCGTTGGATTTGCATAATTGGTGGGGTCTTGATTCAACATTTGGGTCAGGTTTTGAGGAATTTGATTCCCGTATGGATTGACACTTTGAATCGGAGTTGGATTTGGGAAAGGAACTATAGCCTAAGAATTAACTTGGTTGGTTCCTTGCATAGTCGATTGACTATTTTGCAAAAATGCGGGAATGGGTGGAATGGATGTAATTGGTTGGATTGGAATGGGTGCATACGCAGGTGCTGGTGGATATGGTTGCTGATATGGGAAGGCATTCATGTTTGGCATTTGCGGTGCCATGATCTGATTTGCCAAGGGAGCTTGACCATATGGAGCATATTGTCCCATCATAGGCATCCGGGGAAATCCATAGCCCTGTGGTGTCATTTGCTGCTCGATGGTCATGGCTTCATTGTAGGCTAATGCGAGCGTGGTGACTTGAGGATTTCGTCTCGCAAACATGGTTGTCATGGGATCCAATGCCCCAAAATATATTTGCAAAGCCACTGCAGGATCGATGGCAAAATGCTAAACTGCTCTATTATAGCACTTTTGGAATTTCTGATTAAATGTTCTGATTGGTTCACCCTGGCCCCTTTTGCATGTAATAAACTGATTGTAAATGGTTGCGGGATCCAAAGGTGACCTAAATTGATTAACAAAGGCATTCTCCATTTGCGCCCATGAAGTGATTGAACCAGTAGGCAAGCATATATACCATTCATATGCTATTGGATCTAAGCTCATGGGGAAAATTCTGCAAGCCACATCCTCATGTTGGACTTGCAGCCTTATTAAAACATCCCTATAGGCTTGGATATGTTCTTCTGCTGTTCTTGGGCCATCTGGTTTGTATTTAGGCAAAAATCTTTCAATGTTCTTGGGGATTTCATGGATATCCCCTTCAATGTTCAAAGGAATATTATTAGCTCCATACGAAGGAGCTGCTGGAGGTTGAGCCATTTGACTCAAAATCGATGAGGACAACCCTACAAGAGTAGTAGAAATATTACTGACAATGGGTACACTAGTTACAACTGGTATCACTGGTGTAGGTCCACTCGATGTTCCTAGAGAAAAAAGATCTTTTGTGATTGGTAAGCTTGCAACTTGCTTGGTTTTATTCTTGGGAGTACCAATGAGTGTAAGGTCATGGAATATGGTTTCCCCGGTTGTTTGGGACCTAGTCGCAATACGACACGGTGGGTCCAACCTGCCTGATGAAACCCTCGATTATTTCCAAGAAAACCTGCAACAGAAAAAGCAAATGCTGTAGTTAGCCATTTGTGAGATTTAAGATATAATTTCAAAATTGAATCAAAAAGATATTACTTATGCATGAAAATCAAAAGAAATTAAACCAATCAGGCCCTCCTTCTAGCGCCAATCTGTTGAGTGGTGTTTTCACCTAATTGCGAAAGCACACTCTCCGGTAGGATCTGAGTCCCAAAATCCTCTGCTTGCAAAGAAATTTCATAGAATAATTTCTCCAAGGTTCCTGTTATGCTGGCTCATTGGTAAACAAAGAGCCAGCATAACAGGAACCTTGGAGAAATTATTCTATGAAATTTCTTTGCAAGCAGAGGATTTTGGGACTCAGATCCTACCGGAGAGTGTGCTTTCACAACTGGGTGAAAACACCACTCAACACTTCCCAATTACAATGTTTATGGACCTCTATCCAAAGGAGATGCTGATCCCCTAAATCTAGTTTGTGGATCTCTATCCACTGGAGAACTCTTTCTCCTCTTCTCTGGCTAGTGATCTTCTAGAATACTGCCTCCACTGCACTGATTGTGGATCTCTCTCCACTTGAAGACTCTTGTCCTCACTCAGAAGACCTGTCCTCAATTATCCTGGCTGATGGATCTCTATCCACTGGAGACTCTATCCTCTTTGCTCTGTCACCTCCAAAGATCTGCTCAATAGGTTCACTCAGAACCTTCTCAAATATGCTCAAATAGGTTCACTCAGAACCTACTCAAATCTGCTCAACAGGTCCACTCAGAACCTGCTCAAATTTTCTCAATAGGTCCACTCATAACCTGCTCAAATCTACTCAATAGGTCCACTTAGAACCTGCTCAAATCTACTCAATAGGTCCACTCTAGAACTTATCTCAAATCTGCTCAACAAGTCCACTCATATTCTGCTCAAATATTCTCAACAAGCTCACTCAAAACTTGTCCAAATATGCTCAACAAGCTCACTCAAAACTTGTCCAAATATGCTCAACAAGCTCACTCAGAACTTGTCCAAATATGCTCAACAAGCTCACTCAGAACTTGTCCAAATCTGCTCAACAAGCTCACTCAGAACTTGTCCAAATCTGCTCAACAAATCCTCTCTAGGACTTGCTCAAATCTGCATTGCAAGCTTCCACAAAAGCTTACACAAAATTAGTCCACAAGCCTTCTCAAATACTTGCCTCAAATCAGCTTTAACAAGTTCACACTAAACTTGTCCAATCTCATAGAAGCATAAAGAGAATTGTTAGAGACTCAATATGTTCTATACTCAATGCTCAATCACTTTCTCAACTCAATCACATAGAAGCATAAAGAGAATTGTTAGAGACTCAATATGTTCTATTCTCAATGCTCAATCACTTTCAAATCAATATCATAGAAGCATAAAGAGAATTGTTAGAGACTCAATATGTTCTATACTCAATGCTCAATCTCAACTCAACTCAAGATATAGAATAGTTTATTTCTTGGAACTTGAACAACCACTTCACACAAACACTTGACTAGGCTTAATCAAATTTACTCAACCAATCACCTCAAGGAACAACTCTTTCTCACAAACCCTAGTCCAAGCATGTATCATTCAACTCAAAATGTTTCCAACAATGCTTAACAACAAATCTCACATAACAATGATACTCATGTTATTTTCTAACTCAAGTTCAAGTTCTTTGCTTAACCAATGGCTTAAACAACAATGCTAATAAAATATTCTTCATCTAACAATGATACTCATGTTCTTCTCAAACCCTAACTCAGGTTTTCACACAATCAATGGCATCAACAACAATGCTTATAAAACAAGGTTTAATCACAACATCCCAATTCAGAAAACCTTGAAGCATTAACTCAATGTACTTCACTCAACCAATGGTCTAAACAACAATGCTTATCAAGCAAGGTATAATCACAACTCTCAATCCAGAAAACCTTGAAGCATTAACTCAACCACTTTTGAAAAGGAAACCCTAATCAATTCCTTTTCTCTCCAATGATATTTTCAGAAAACAATCACCCAATCAAGTCAATGGAGAATATTGCCCATACCTTTTTTATGCCAAGGAGTTGTCCACAAAATCTGTCAAACTCAACACACTTTCAAATATTTCCTTTTCAATCACAAAGAGGTTAGAGGACTTGAGTAATATCACAACAATAAAAATAATATCCCAATAACACCTTATTACTCCTACTCAATAAATTTCACCATGTCCTCTCATGAAAGAAATAATCCCCTTTGAAAGAATAAATCAAACTCACTTTGAACCCCTTTACAAAAACAAAAAATATCTCTTTACACACACCTTATTTCTCCTTCTAAGCAAGTTAATAAAATAGCCCTTGAAAAATTCTTTCCAATGATATATAATATGCTACCCTTCCAAAAATAAAACCATAAAAAATCTCTCAATTTTCTAAGGCATAGCATAACCCTTATTTCTCCCTTAAGGCTATTTTAATAAAAATTAAAATATAAAAAATTAACTTGCCTCGCCTCTCGGAGGGATTCGATCCCCTGATGTCCTCCTTCCCAACACCTTAACCGTGGCCAAGCCACCATTGGGCCACGTGCCCACACGTGCCTAAAGAGGCACGAACTGCACCAAAAACCTCACGAACTCGTGCCTTTCGAAACGATCAAAATGCGCTTCGAGCACTTTGACTAAGCAAGCAACCTCCAAGTGAATCGAACGTGGGACCTCCTATGTCTCGCCAAGCCAATGCACCGCTAGGCCAAGCTGGCCTATGTGCTCCACAAATCCAAACGTTCCCTGCTTCAACCTTTTTGCAATTCACAAAGTCTTTTAAACACGAGCCTTAATTCACATGCACTCCAAATGAATTAGCAAGGATGAATTTGATTAATGCATTTTAGGGCATTATATATAATGCCTTTGTCTTCCATGCAATCACGTCGGCGCATCGATTTAATTCGACGTCGGCTTGGTTGATTAATTTATAATATATTTAATTTAAATTTAAATTTAAATATTATAAATTAAATTAGACCAACCTTAGGTTTTAGTTTAATTAAACCTTGGAGCCTTGTCTTAATGCACAACCTTGGTGTAACGAATATTATTTATAAAATTTAAATTCCTTGTGAATTTAAATAATTTATAAATAATTATTAAAACTCCTTTTTAACCTTTGCAATAACCCATCTTGGGTTTTTATGAACCAATCGCTTAACCTGTGCTCCCAATAATATTAAAATATTATGGAGCCTTTTTCCTTTCACTTTTGCACTATTGAAGCTTTTTCTTGGATGATAGTGACAACCTTGGATGACTTTATTTCTTTCCGAATTCCTTGATATGAGTGATAACTCTATCAGGTGACATCAATGACAACTTTGACTTAGAGGACTCAAAATGTCCAACAATCTCCCCCTTTGTCATTGATGGCAACCCATATCCTTTTATTGAAACCTGACCTTCTTTTTCCTCCCCCTGGGACTTTGCTCCCCCTAGCTCAATGCTCTCTCAAATATCAAATCTCTCCCCAATATACACAAATATCTCCCCCTTTGACATCAATGGCAAAGGGTCACCTTTGGGGCTCGGGGCTAAGAATGAGCCTCTTAGCTTAGCCCCTCCCCCACCTCCACATGAGGTGGTTAATTTTGGGGTGGGAGTATTTCTACTCCCCAAAAGCATTGTTCTTTACCTTTATCTTTCTCTCTTCTTTTTTGAGTTTTTTGAATCCTCTGACTATTTCTTTCCAAGTCATCATCCCTGTTCCTGTCATCACTTTTGTTCCTATTTTTGTTCTTGTTCTCATCCATGTTCCTGTTCCTATTCCTGTTCTCATCCTTGTTCCTATTCTCTGTTCTCATCATTGTTCCTATTCCTGTTCCTGTTCTCATCCTTGTTCCTGTTCCTATTCCAATTCTCATCCTTGTTCCTATTCCTGTTCATATTCCTGTTCCTATTCTTGTTCCTTTTTTTGTTCATATTCCTGTTCTTGTTCATATCCCTATTCCTGTTCATGCATATTTTTGGAATATATGCTCTACACCATATTGTTGTGTGACCATAATTATTGCACTTATAACACTTAATGTTATTATTCCTTGGAGGTGCAACTGTCTTAGGATTTCTCCTAGTGAGGCCATATCCTCTTCTGTCATGAATCTTGCAATTCATTGCCTTGTGACCAAACTCATTACATGAGTAGCAATACCCTTGGAAAAGTTGTCCTTTCCCATATTCATGTCTTTCATGAGTCCTGCACTATGAAGCCATGTGCCCAAACCTGTGACATGAAAAGCATCTCCCATTGAAGCTTCCTTGCCTTGACCTCATTGGTCTCTTGTTCTGATTGCTATTCCATCTGTATCTTCTTTGTGCATTGTTCCTATATTTGTTGAACTCTTTGTTGTCCAACTCATCCTCTGATGTCTCACTCCCACTTACATTGTCTTCTTCTAATGTATCTTCTTCTGAAGTTTCTTCTTCTTCAAGACTTGAAGTAGACTTTTCTTCCCATTTCTTTTGAACCTGTTTAGAACCAATACCTGTCTTGTTTGTTGCTCCTCTTTGTATCTTGACTATTTTATCCACATTCTTTACACTGGTTACATACTTGTATAACTTATTCTTGGAATCCTCTAAATATTCCTTTAGTAGTGCCACTTCTTGTGTTAACTTTTCACATTCCAGAATATTTGCTTCTAACTTATCTTTGAACTTGCTTGCCTTAGCCTTTGACTTCTCTAAATCCTCTATGAGCAATAATATTTCTTCATCACATTCTTGAAACTGAATTTCAAGCTTAGAGTGTTGCTTTCTTACCTTATTTATCGTGTCAAGGGCATAGATAAGTTCTCCCTTGAGATCATAGCCATTCTCTACTGAATAATCCTCTATTTGTTTGCCTTTGTCCATATCATTTCTTTCTTTTGGCTTGTCTTCTATAGGATCACTCACTTCTTCTTCTAATGCCATTAGAAGATTTTCATCTGGTCTTTCAAGTGCATCTTCAAAATCATCATCACTGAAACTATAACCATCCCTTGTGCAATCATCTTCAAGATGTCCAAATTTACCACATCTAAAACACTTGAGAATAACTGGAGTCTTTTTATTAACTGGATATTTCTCTTCAACCATAAATAAGACTTCATCTCTATCATTGTCTAAAAAACTAGCATCACTATCATTTGAGTACTTACTTGCATTATCCGCATAGTAGATTCTCTTTTGTCTTTGAAAGAACTTCTTTCCTTGTCTATTTTTTCCATCCCTGCTTTTCTTTTGGTACCTGTATCTTTCAGATTCCCTGTACTTGTGATCTTGTTTTTCTTCATCATTGTTGTTCTTTGGCTCTTTGCACTCTGTTGCATAATGTCCATACTTTCCACAATTGAAACACTTAACAGATCTTAGATCTATGGGTCTTCTGGAACCTTTATCTCTTCTGCCATAGTTAGCTTCTTCATCACTAGATGACTCATTGCTTGATTCTGTCTTCTTACCATTTTCCTTTTTGTTCACTTTGAAAGCAACTTCTTTCGGAGGAATAGGATCTTTTGTTCTTATCTCAAAAGTCGTAAGCATGCCAAGAAAAAATTTCTTGTTAGATTATCACTATCAATTGATGTTTCTATAGCAGAGACCTTTTCACTATACCTTTTTGGAAGAGTTCTCAAGATCTTATCACAAGCATCATATTCATCAACCTTCATTCCAAGACCTTTCATCTCAAGTATAAGTTCATCAACCTTGTTGAGATAGTCATGGATGTTTTCATCATCCCGCATTCTTAAGTTCTCAAATTCTCCTTTGAGATTTTTGATCTTAGATTTCCTAACACCTTTATCCCCTTCATATATGGTATGCAATAGTTCCCACATATATTTTGCTATCCTACAATCCATAACCTTCATATATTCTGATCTATGCAATCCTTTTATAATTGCATTCATAGATCTTGATTTTGCATGCATTAGAAGCTTACCTTCCTTATTTGTAGGAGGATTGACTGTTGAATCATATCCAAGTTCCACTGCATCCCAAACTTCATTGCCAAGTGCCATCAGATGAAATCTCATCAACACACACCAATACAAGAAGTCATTTCCATCAAATATCGGTATTGCAATATTGGTGGATCCATCCTTTTGATCCATTGTGTTCTTAGACCACTTTTCCTTCAAGATGTCAAACTCTTATGAAGGAACCCGCTCTGATACCAATTGAAGAACACAAGCTTATACTGAGAGGGGGGTGAACAATATAAGACCACTTTTTACTTTTCTTTTCAATTCAATATTATGTAGTGTATAGATAGCAGTATCAATAGTAGTAATCAAAGTAATGCACAAAACACCATACACAATAGAGACACAAATTTAACGTGGTTCACCCAATGTGGGCTACCTCCATAGAGAAAATATTTCTTCTAAATATTTCTCAAATAATATTTTGGGAATCCTTCCCAATTAAAATGTTTATGGACCTCTATCCAAAGGAGATGTTGATCCCCTAAATCTGGTTTGTGGATCTCTATCCACTAGAGAACTCTTTCTCCTCTGCTCTGGTTGGTGATCTTCTAGAAGACTGCCTCCACTACACTGACTATGGATCTCTCTCCACTTGAAGACTCTTGTCCTCACTCAGAAGACCTATCCTCAATTGTCTTGGCTGATGGATCTCTATCCACTGGAGACTCTGTCCTCTTTACTCTATCACCTCCAAAGCTCTTCTCAATAGGTTCACTCAAAACCTTCTCAAATATTGCTCAAACAGGTTCACTCAGAACCTGCTCAAATCTGCTCAATAGGTCCACTCAGAACCTACTCAAATCTGCTCAACAGGTCCACTCAGAACCTGCTCAAATCTACTCAATAGGTCCACTAAGAACCTGCTCAAATATGCTCAACAGGTCCACTCAGAACTTGCTCAAATATTATCAACAAGTCCACTCAGAACTTGCTCAAATATGCTTAACAAGTTCACTCAAAACTTGTCCAAATCTACTCAACAAGCTCACTCAGAACTTGTCCAAATCTGCTCAACAAGCTCACTCAAAACTTGTCCAAATCTGCTCAACAAGCTCACTCAGAACTTGTCCAAATATGCTCAACAAGCTCACTCAAAACTTGTCCAAATATACTCAACAAGTCCTCTCTAGGACTTGCTCAAATATGCATTGCAAGCTTCCACAAAAGCTTACACAAAATCAGTCCATAAGCCTTCTCAAAGACTTACCTCAAATCAGCTTTAACAAGTTCACACTAAACTTGTCCAATCTCATAGAAGCATAAAGAGAATTGTTAGAGACTCAATATGTTCTATACTCAATGCTCAATCACTTTCTCAACTCAATCACATAGAAGCATAAAGAGAATTGTTAGAGACTCAATATGTTCTATTCTCAATGCTCAATCACTTTCTCAAATCAATCTCATAGAAGCATAAAGAGAATTATTAGAGACTCAATATGTTCTATACTCAATGCTCAATCTCAACTCAACTCAGGATATAGAATAGTTTATTTCTTGGAACTTGAACAACCACTTCACACAAACACTTGACTAGGCTTAATCAACTTTACTCAACCAATCACCTCAAGGAACAACTCTTTCTCACAAACCCTAGTCCAAGCATGTATCATTCAACTCAAAATGTTTCCAACAATGCTTAACAACAAATCTCACATAACAATGATACTCATGTTCTTTTCTAAATCAAGTTCAAATTCTTTGCTTAACCAATGGCTTCAACAACAATGATAATAAAATATTCTTAATCTAACAATGATACTTATGTTCTTCTCAAACCCTAACTCAGGTTTTCACACAATCAATGGCATCAACAACAATGCTTATAAAACAAGGTTTAATCACAACATCCCAATTCAGAAAACCTTGAAGCATTAACTCAATGTACTTCACTCAACCAATGGTCTAAAAACAATGCTTATCAAACAAGGTATAATCACAACTCTCAATCCAGAAAACCTTGAAGCATTAACTCAACCACTTTTGAAAAGGAAACCCTAATCAATTCCTTTTCTCTCCAATGATATTTTCAGAAAATCCAATCACCCAACTCAAGTCAATGGAGAATATTGCCCATACATTTTTGATGCCAAGGAGTTGTCCACAAAATTTTCAAACTCAACACACTTTCAAATATTTCCTTTTCAATCACAAAGAGGTTAGAGGACTTGAGTAATATCACAACAATAAAAATAATATCCCAATAACACCTTATTACTCCTACTCAATAAATTTCACCATGTCCTCTCATGAAAGAAATAATCCCCTTTGAAAGAATAAATCAAACTCACTTTGAACCCCTTTACAAAAACAAAAAATATCTCTTTACACACACCTTATTTCTCCTTCTAAGCAAGTTAATAAAATAGCCCTTGAAAAATGCTTTCCAATGATATATAATATGCTACCCTTCCAAGCCAAATCTTCTGCAACATTGTTTGAAGCAATTCCAAGGTTGACACAATAATTGAGGGCAAGCCTCCCATCTTCTTTCATGATCACTCCCCCTGCAACAACTATTCACAAATTAGACATAGATGCCCTATCAAAGAAGCTTCTCTTGCCCCTTTTTTTGGGTTGCTCTGTCCTAGGCAGTGGTGTTGGAATCTCCTTTGGGTGGGAGGTATCTGCTAATTTTAAGCCTTCCTCCATTTTTGGGCACCATTCTATTTTTGAAGGTGTTCCTTCCTGTTGGGTAGATGATATCCCTTCCAACCCTAAACCTTCCTTTGCCAAGGTTCTGGGTAGTTCTTCCTTTTCCTTTGCTGCTTCTCCCCCTCCTTTTGAGGTTTCAAGAAATAGAGTCAAAATTCCTATCGATGTTGCCAAAATTTTTCTCGCTGAAGAATCTATCTCCCTGGTCGAGAAAGTTGTGGGTGGTAATCCTAGCCTTGACATTATCAGGCATTGGGCCATCCCAAGGTGGAAAGTTAAAGGGTCCCTCCAAATTTTTGGTCTTTCCAATGGTTTTTTTGGCATTCGGCTTAACAACAAAGAGGATACTGACTTCATCCTGTTTGGAGGACCTTGGTTCATTGGGACCAAAAGTATTTTTTTGATGAAATGGTCACCTGATTTTGACCCTAAAACCCAAAGTATTAATTATGCTCCTATTTGGGTTAGACTCCCTAACCTTCCTTGGCATTTGTGGAGGGAATCAATTTTCAAATCAATTGCTTCCACCATTGGAGACTTACTCCTCATTGACAAAGTCACTTTGTCGAGGACAAGGATGCAGGCTGCCCATCTCTGTATCAATGCAAATATTGCTTCTGCTCTACCTACCTTTGTTGAGTTGGAGCATGGAACATTCCTTCACAAGCAGGCCATTGAGTATGAAAACAAGCCTCCTTTCTGCATTCACTATCAAATTCAAGGGCATCTGCATGCTCAGTGTCCTTTACTCAAAAAGCAGACTCCTCCAGCTGAATAAAATCATGCTCTTCCCAACCGGGACAAAGGAAAGGAGTCTCTGACTCCATTTAGAAAGGATAAAAGGTGTCTCCTTCCTCCTAAAGGAGCAGTTTATAGACCTGTCAAAGATCAAAGGAATAATGAAGCTCCCAATATTTTCTCCTCCATCAGCTCTCCAAGCGACAAAGGGAAATAGATGGCCCACCCTACTGCTGCTACCAACGAGGTCAGTCTCTTCGCTCTCCCTAACAAGTTTCAAATTCTTGGTGATTTAATTCTTGAGGATGACCCCATGGTAGATGTTGATGAAAATCTTAATCCTGATCCTAAATCTACTCCAAATATTCCATCCCATTCACTGGAAGGTCAGCTTGATTCCTTAACTTCTAACACATCTCTCCCAGATGCCTTTAATCCTGACCAACCTCTGGTCGATGATATTTCCATTCCTACTTCTTTCCTTGAACCTTCAAGTCCTGTTGTGCAAAATTTCAGTCCCAAAATCACCAGAAGCCATAAAAAATCTCCTATTGATTGTGGCATGGAGAAAAAAAGAGGAAGGCCCACTAATTATGATCAATGGAAGCAAGGAACAAATGAAGATATTGCTAATGGGGTTTAGAAAATACTTTTTTCAATGGGCATCATCTCGAAGGAAGAACCAAAGTGCACCAAACCTCCCCAATCATCTGGAAAGGGAGGCAAAAAAGCTACAAAATATTCTAAATGAAGATCCTCTCATGGAATGTGAGAGGCCTTAATGGTTTGGCCAAACAAAGGTTAGCTAAATCATTAAGGAAAGAAGTAAGACCTACAATTTTTGTAATCCAAGAAACCAAGATCAGGGAATCTCTTGATAAAAATATATGTAATCATATCTGGAAGCACTATGAATCCTTTGCTTGTAAAGCTAATGGGGCTTCTGGAGGCCTCTTATGTCTTTGGAACCCAAACTTCATGGAAGGGAATATTATCCACTCCTCTGATGAGATGATGAGCATCCTTTTCTTTGAAAAAGACAGTAAGTTTCCTTGGGTCCTTACCAACGTTTATGCTCCAAACTCTATCACCGGTAGGGCCCGTTTATGGAATAATCTTACTTCTATCCGGAGTACTTTCCCAAATCTTCCTTGGATTCTTGTTGGAGATTTTAATACTCCTTTGTTTCCTTCTGACAAGAAAGGGGGAGTTGGTTCCTTTTCCAAAAGTATGGAAGATTTTCAGGAGTTTATAAGTGAACAGAATCTCATGGATGTCAATCTCAAAGGAAACCAATTTACTTGGTCTAACAGAAGATGTGGATCTCAACTAATACAGGTTAAACTTGATAGAGTCATTTTTTCTCAGGAAGCCACTAACATCTGGGGAGATGTAAATCTACAATATTTACTCAAAATAGGTTCAGATCATAGTCCTATTCTCCTTGATACCAATAATCCAAAAAATTTCAAAACTCCTTTCAGATTTGAAGCCATGTGGATGCTTCACCCTGATTTCAGAGAAAGGATTATTCAATGGTGGCAATCCAATTTCCAAGGAACACCTTCATTTGTGTTGGCACAAAAACTCAAATATATCAAGGAAAATTTAAAAATATGGAACAGAGATGTCTTTGGTAACCTCTTTCATAATAAACAGGACATCATAAACAGGTTGGCTATAATTGAAAAAGATAGACAGGATAATGGAGTGTGCTCGATGGAAGTCAGGGATGATGAAAGGAACTTATTAGCTCAATATCATAACATCCTTCAGTGTGAAGAAATATTTTGGAGACAAAAGTCTCATGATATTTGGCTAAAAAAAGGAGATTACAACACCAAAATTTTCCATGTTTCAACTTTGAGACATCGCAATTTCAACAGAATCAAAGAAATTCGAAGTCAGAATGGCAGGATGTTGTCAGATATCAAAGAAATCAGAAATGAAGGAATTACCCACTTTATGCAACTTCTTCAAGAGGAACATAGACCTAATTCCATAGTTGCAAAGGATTTCTTTCTCCAATTCATCCCTCACCTTATTACTGACAACATAAACAACAAATTAACAACAATACTCTCTGATGATGAAATAAAGGAAGCCCTATTTTCAATGAAACCAGACAAAGCTCCTGGACCTGATGGGTTTCCTCCTAGATTCTTTCAGTCCTTCTGGGATGTTGTTGGTAATGATGTGTGTAAAGCTATAAGAGAAATCCAAGGTTCCAAGGTAATTCCTAGAGGCTTTAATTCCACTTTTATTGCTCTCATACCTAAGATTCCCAATGCCACCAACTTCAATGAATTCAGACCAATTAGCCTTTGTAATGTCATCTATAAAATCCTAACCAAGGCTATCACTATTCGTATGAGAGAAGTCATGCCTCTTATTATAAACCAATGTCAAGGAAGCTCTATCAGGGGTAGATCTATTTTAGATGGCATAATTTCTATCCATGAAGCTATTCATTCCAGCTCCCTCAACAAAAAGGTAACTTTCCTTCTCAAGCTTGATATGAATAAAGCCTATGATAGACTGAACTGGGATTTCCTATTAGCCATCCTCCACAAGTTTGGGTTTCATCCTGATTGGATTTCTCTCATCAAAGGATGCATATCCTCTGCTTGGTTCTCCATTCTCATCAACGGCTCTCCCGATGGCTATTTCCAGAGCAGTAGAGGTTTAAGACAAGGAGATCCTTTATCTCCTCTACTTTTCATCATCGCCGTGGAGGCTCTTGGCAGGTCCATATTGGTAGCTAAAGAGGCAGGATTAATTTCTGGAATTCAAGTTACTTCACAATGCAATCCCATTACTCACCAATAGTTTGTTGATGACACTCTGCTATCCACCTTTGCCTCCATCAATGAAGCCAAAATTATCAAACGAATTCTTCTCCTCTATGAAGAAGCAGCTGGCCAAAAAATTAATTTCCAAAAAAGTAAATTGTATTTCCTCAATACTCCTTTGAGAAGACAGACTCTGATTGCCAACATCCTTCAATGTTCCATAAGCAGTCTACCTTCTTTATACCTTGGATTACCTCTTTTTACTGGAAATGTCAAGGATAGTTTATGGGATAATGTCATTGAAATATTACAAAAGAAGTTGTCCACCTGGAGAGGGAATATTCTATCTCAAGCTGGAAAAATAACTTTAACAATGGCCTGTCTTCAAAGCATTCCTGTCTACTTCTTATCCTTATTCAAAGCTCCTATCTCAATTTACAACAAAATGGAGAGAATTCAAAAAAACTTCCTTTGGATAGGATCTGAGAATAAACACAAATTTCACCTGGTGGCCTGGGACAAAGTGTGCAAACCTAAAGATCAAGGAGGCTTAGGTCTCAGACGGATTTCACATCTCAACCTTTCACTCCTCGCTAAGCAAGCTTGGAGACTTATTTCCAATGAAAAGGTTGAGTGGGTCAAAATTATCAGAAGGAAATATCTTCAGGAATCTAAGTTTCTTCACGGGCAAGTTCCTTCTTGCGGATCGGCTTTCTGGAAATCCATTTGTGAAGCCCGTTCCTTGGTGCAAAAAGGAACCCGTTGGCAATTAGGTGATGGCAAGTCAATTTATTTCTGGGAGGATAAGTGGTTAGGTGATAATCCTCTCAGCCAGATTCCTATGCTCCAAAGGATTATCAATATCACCAAGCAAATTTATGGTCCTTTAGTGGTTGATTTCATGACTTCCACTAATGGAATCATGAGGTGGAAAGAGATAAATATCCCAAACTTTGACAATGAAACTTTGTGTTTAAACAACCAATTGTCTTCCATTAGAATTCCTGCAATCACTTCTGAGGACCAGCCCATTTGGGAACCCACTGATTCAGGGGCCTTTTCTATCAAATCTGCCTACTTACTTTCCCTCAACAACCTCGAAAATTCCATACCTTTCAAACTTGTGTGGACCAAATACCTGACTCCCAAAATTGCTTCCTTTTCATGGCTTTGCATTCAAGACCGCATCCTAACCACTGAAAATCTCATGAAAAGGGGTATTATGCTTCCTAATAGATGCTATCTGTGCCTTTCAGATTGGGAGTCCACCTCTCACCTTTTCTTGTTTTGTCCTTTCTCAAGAATGGTGATTAACAAGCTTCTTCAAAGATTTTAGTTGGCTTGGGCCTGGCCTCCTTCCATTGTTGAACTTTTCCATCAGTGGCCCAATCCTTTTAAAAATCCTGTGCTCAAAGGACTATGTAAATTCAGTCTTCAACATTATCTGTGGCAAATTTGGTTGGAGCGCAATAGAAGGATTTTTGATAAAAAAGCTACTCAGGCTGACCTCATAGCCAATAAAATTATCCTTTTTGCCAAAGAAAATACCCTTGCTACTCCTTTCAATCCTTATCCTTGTCCTCCCTCTGAGAAAGATATTCTCAATTCTTGCCATATCTTCCTTGATACCTCCAAATATGTAGGTCCTTCAAATCCAAGAAGCAATGTCAAATGGATTCCCCCTCCTGTTGGATGGGTCAAATTAAATTTTGATGGTGTTGCCAAAGGAAATCCTGGTATGGGGGGGCTGGAGGAATTCTTCGTGATCATCTTGGAAATCCTATATTTGCTTATGTTGAGCCTCTTGGTGTCATAACCAATCACAATGTTGAAGCTAGGGCAGTCTGGAGAGGCCTCCAATTCATCAAGCATATTCCAAGAAACATCATAGTGGAAGGAGATTCTCTGAATATCATTAATTACCTGAAGACATCTAAGCCTTGCAGTTGGAGGGCTAGACCAATGGTTGAGGATTGTAAGCAAATCCTTCAGTGGCAACATAATTACATTATACAACATGCTTATAGAGAGGCCAATATCATTGCGGATAAACTTGCCAATTTTGGGGTAAGTGCCCAAGGACTTCTAACGTGGATGGATATTCTACCTTCCAAGGTGGATGATCTTCTTAAATAGGACCAAAGTCATATTGCCAATGTTGAGCCCTAATTGTTATTCCAAGGTGTGTCCTCATCATCCATTGTTTCATGAGATGTCCAAGGTTCACATTTTTATCCTTTGGATGAGTCCTATTCCTACCATCTTTATTTACATTGGAAATTGGGTCCACGAAACCTTTTGCTCCATTTTCCAACCTCACACCGCCCATATTCAAATTCACAATCATTTTTGGGTAATTTATGGGTTTTATTACCCCAAGGTGAATTTTAGCATGAATTTTAATCATTTCATTTTTGTTTGCCTTGATATGTGTAATCCCTTATCCTCGAGATTCATCTTCAAACTTTTTGACAATCGCTCATTCTCCCTAAATCTTGCGGTCTCGTGTCAAGGTTTCTTACTGGTTAAGCTTCCTTTGTACCTCGAATGGTCATGCTACTCTTTTGAACCTGTTATGCTCGATTGGCTGGCCCATCAACCAACACCTAAATTACCATTTCGACCTTTGCCCTAGCCAATCCTTGCATGGTGAAGGTTTTATTTCCTTTTCAATGCCGCCTTTCTGGATACATATCAGGAGTCCTAACGATAGTGCCACCCTGTCATTTGATTCGTTGCATGCCCTTTTCACTTTTGAGCCTTTTCCTTCCTTTCTTGTCTTGCCCATTCTGATCCTTTTGCCTAACCTTCATTTGCACCATCCCTTGCTAGCCATAATGAAAGAAAGCAAGCCTATCTACATTGAACCAACTATTTTCGAGCTCAACCCTTTGATTAGAGAGTTGTGGAAAGACAAAACCAATAGGGCCCTGATTGAGTTCTTCAAGTTATTCACTGGGGTTGATGACAACATAACAAAGGCCTTTACCGAAACGTGGAACAAGGGTTTTGTCATGATCCATGATGTTCAATTCCACATTACCTTTGAGTTGTTGGTGGATCTAATAGGTCAACCCATGGAAGGCAAAGTAATTCGGTGCAACAAACACAACTGGGATGCGGAGCTGACCTTCTTCGAGAAGAATTCAGAAGTTTACAAAAACAAAAAAAAGGTTTGCTTCATGAACATATCTCCCCTCCTTTGCAGCAAATCCTTGTTCCTGTAATGCAATACTTAACATGTGATAACCCCGACTCACAACTGTGTTGTTTCCACCTAGCATATGTCAACCATTTTCGTGATGCCAAGGCCATGAATATTCCTGCTGCAATTTTTTGGTCTATTGATTACACCATTGTGTCTACCCAAAAAAAGGATGATGTCTTACCCTACCACCAAGGGCTTTTCAAGGTCCTTTACCATTATCTCCTCCTCAAATTCCCTAAAGGTAATATTCCCACCCCTGACTCTGAGGAGGAGAACTCTTCCTCTACTCCGAGCCCCAAACCCTCTAATCCCAAGAGGAAGTACAAAAATGATAAGCCCCAACCTGTTTCTAGGAAGAAGATTAAAATTGAAACCACCCCTGTTAGAAGCTCACAGAGACTGAAGCTCAAAGAATTAGTTGGAACCCCACCTTCCATTTCAGGCAAACCTTCTAAAGTTCAATCTTCTTCCCCTGACCTGGTAGAAAAATTTCTCCACAAATAGGTTGTTCATGCCATGATGACCTCTATTATTCATCTGGAGATGGCTCATACTGCTATTGGTAAGGCTATTGCTAGCCTTAAAGAACAGAGGCATAACCTCAGCCTTTTGTTCTTCTGTGATAACTTCAATGATTCCTCCATGATTTCTGCTGTTGAAGCCCCTTCTGACACCAAAGGAGGCATCAAAGATGAAGACGTGGTTAAATATGATGATGTCATGGAAATTGCTAAGGAAGCATGCCTTGAAGGTCTGAAGGACAGCCCAAAAGACATCCTGAAGGATGAAGCAAAGGACATAGCTCTAGAAACTGATGATAATTCTGCTCTGCAAATTGATGTCAATCCTTGATTGCGTCTACGACTCTCTGCTATTTTGGATTTTTGATCATTCCTTTTGTTTGAACAGTGCTCCTCTACTCCGAAGGACTATTGGTTTTTGTTAAAGGATGAAGGGTGTCAGTCTCTATTTTTGATCCTCTTTGTTCCTCTGTCCCTGAGGATGTCCTCTTTTGGTTGTACTGGCCTTTGGCCTTCTAATTTTGTTTTGTTCTGATCAGGCTAGTTCTGTTGTGTTCTTCTTGGATCCTCTGATGTAAAAGGCATTGGGGTGCCTTTCAAATACCCTTTTTGAAATAAAATTAATTAACCTACCAAAAAAAATATGCTACCCTTCCAAAAATAAAACCATCAAAAATATCTCAATTTTCTAAGGCATAGCATAACCCTAATTTCTCCCTTACGGCTATTTTAATAAAAATTAAAATATAAAATATTAACTTGCCTCGCCTCTCAGAGGGACTCAATCCCCAAACGTCCTCCTTCCCAATGCCTTAACCGCGTCCAAGCCATCGTTGGGCCACATGCCCACATGTGCCTAAAGAGGCATGACCTGCACCAAAAACCTCACAAACTCGCACCTTTTTAAATGATCAAAACATACGTCGAGCGCTTTGACTAAGCATGCAACCTCCAAGCGAATCAAACGTGGGACCTCTTGTGTCTCACCAAGCCAACGCACCGCTAGGCCAAGCTGGCCTATGTGCTTCACAAATCCAAATGTTCCCTGCTTCAACCTTTTCGCAATTCACAGTCTTTTAAACACGAGCCTTAATTCGCATGTTCTCCAAACGAATTAGCAAGGATGAATTTGATTAATGCCTTTTAGGGCATTATATATAATGTCTTTGTCTTTCATGCAATCACATTGGTGCATCGATTTAATTCGACGTCATCTTGGTTGATTAATTTATAATATATTTAAATTTAAATTTAAAGTTAAATATTATAAATTAAATTAGACCAACCTTAGGTTTTAGTTTAATTAAACCTTGGAGCCTTATATTAATGCACAACCTTGGTGTAATGAATATTATTTATAAAATTTAAATTCCTTGTGAATTTAAATAATTTATAAATAATTATTAAACCTCCTTTTTAACCTTTGCAATAACCCATCTTGGTTTTTTAGGAACCAGTCGCTTAACTTATGCTCCCAATAATATTAAAATATTATGGAGCCTTTTTCCTTTCACTTTTGCACTGTTGAAGCTTTTTCTTGGATGACTTTATTTCTTGCTGAATTCCTTGATATGAGTGATAACTCTATCAGGTGACATCAATGACAACTTTGACTTAGAGGACTCAAAATGTCTAATAATCTCCCTCTTTGTCATTGATGGCAACCTATATCCTTTTACTGAAACCTGACCTTATTTTTTGCTCCCCCTGGGACTTTGCTCCCCATGGCTCAATGCTCTCTCAAATATCAAATATATCCCCATATAAAATCTCTCCCCAAAACAAATCTGCTCAATGCTCTCTCAAATATCAAATCTCTCCCCATATCAAATCTCTCCCCAATATACACAAATATCTCCCCCTTTGACATCAATGGCAAAGGGTCACCTTTGGGGCTCGAGGCTAAGAATGAGCCTCTTAGCTTAGCCCCTCCCCCACCTCCACATGAGGTGCTTAATTCTGGAGTGGGAGTATTTCTACTCCTCAAAAGCACTTTTCTTTACTGTTATCTTTCTCTCTTCTTTTCTGAGTTTTCTAAATCCTCTGACTATTTCTTTCCAAGTCATCATCCATGTTCTTGTCATCACTTCTATTCTTGTCTTTTTTCTTGTTCTCATCCATGTTCCTGTTCATGTTCCTATTCCTGTTCTCATCCTTGTTCTTGTTCTTGTTCCTGTTCTCATCCTTGTTCCTGTTCCTGTTCATATTCTTGTTTCTGTTCATGTTCCTATTTTTTTCATATTCCTATTCTTGTTCATATCCATGTTCCTGTTCATGTCTATTTCTAGAATATATGCTCTACACCATCTTGTTGTGTGACCATCATTATTGCACTTATAACATGTAATGTTATTATTCCTTGAAGGTGCAACTGTCTTAGGATTTCTCCTAGTGAGGTCATATCCTCTTCTATCATGAATCTTACAATTCATTGCCTTATGACCAAACTCATTACATGAGTAGCAATACCCTTGGAAAATTTAGCCTTTCCCATATTCATGTATTTCATGAGTTCTACACTGTGAAGCCATGTGCCCAAACCTATGACATGAAAAGCATCTCCCATTGAAGCTTCCTTGCCTTGACCTCATTGGTATCCTATTCTGATTGCTATTCCATATGTATCTTATTTATGCATTGTTCCTATCTTTTTTGAACTATTTTTTGTCCAACTCATCCTCTGATGTCTCACTCCCACTTACACTGTATTCTTTTGATGTATCTTCTTCAAGACTTGAAGTATACTTTTCTTCCCATTTATTTTGAACATGTTTAGAACCAAGACCTGTCTTGTTTGTTGCTCCTCTTTGTATCTTGACTATTTTAGCCACATTCTTTGCACTGGTTTCATACTTGTATAACTTATTCTAGGAATCTTCTAAATCTTTCTTTAGTAGTGCCACTTATTGTGTTAGCTTTTCACATTCCTGAATCTTTGCTTTTAACTTGTCTTTGAACTTGCTTGCCTTAGCCTTTGACTTCTCTAAATCCTCTATGAGCAATAATCTTTCTTCATCACATTCTTGAAACTGACTTTCAATCTTAGAGTGTTGCTTTCTTACCTTATTTACCGTGTCAAAGTCACAGATAAGTTCTCCCTTGATATCATAGCCATTCTCTGCTGAATAATCATCTATTTGTTTGCATTTGTCCATATCATTTCTTTCTTTTGGCTTGTCTTATATAGGACCACTCACTTCTAATGCCATTGGAATATTTTCATCTGTTCTTTCAAGTGCATCTTCAAAATCATCATCACTAAAACTATAACCATCCCTTGTGCAATCATCTTCAATATGTCCAAATTTACCACATCTAAAACACTTGAGAATAACTAGAGTCTTTTTCTTAACTGGATCTTTCTCTTCAACCATAAATAAGACTTCATATCTATCATTGTTTGAAAAACTAGCATCACTATAATATGAGTACTTACTTACATTATCCACATAGTAGCTTCTCTTTTGTCTTTGAAAGAACTTATTTCCTTGTCTATTTTTTCCATCCCTGTTTTTCTTCTAGTACCTATGTCTTTCAGATTCCCTGTACCTATGATCTTGTTTTTCTTCATCATTGTTGTTCTTTGGCTCTTTGCACTCTGTTGCATAATGTCCATACTTTCCACAATTGAAACACTTAACAGATCTTAAATCTATGGGTCTTTTGGAACCTTTATCTTTTCTGCCATAGTTAGCTTCTTTATCACTATATGACTCATTGCTTGATTCTATATTCTTACCCTTTTCCTTTTTGTTCACTTTGAAAGTAGCTTCTTTCGGAGGAATACAATATTTTTTTCTTATCTCAAAAGTCGTAAGCATGCCAAGAAAATCATTTCTTGTTATATTATCACTATCAATTGATGTTTCTATAGTAGAGACCTTTTCACTATACCTTTTTGGAAGATTTCTCAATATCTTATCACAAGCATTACATTCATCAACCTTCATTCCAAGACCTCTCATATCAAGTATAAGTTCATCGACCTTGTTGAGATAGTCACAAATGTTTTCATCATCTTGCATTCTTATGTTCTCAAAGTCTCTTTTGAGATTTCTGATCTTAGCTTTCCTGACACCTTTATCCCCTTCATATATGGTATGCAATAATTTCTACATATATTTTGTTTTCCTACAATACATAACCTTCATAGATTTTGATCTATACAATCCTTTTATAATTTCATTCATAACTCTTGAGTTTGCATGCATTAGAAGCTTACCTTCCTTGTCTGTAGGAGGATTGACTGTTGGATCATATCCAAGTTCCACTACATCCCAAACTTCATTGCCAAGTACCATCAGATGAAATCTCATTATCACACACCAATACAAGAAGTCATTTCCATCAAAGATTGGTACTGCAATATTAGTGGATCCATCCTTTTGATCCTTTTGATCCATTGTGTTCTTAGACCACTTTTCATTCAAGTTGTCAAACTCTTCTAAAGGAACTCGCTCTGATACCAATTGAAGAACACAAGCTTATACTAAGAAAGGGGGTGAACAGTATAAGACCACTTTTTACTTTTTTTTTTAATTCAATATTATGTAGTGTACAGATAGTAGTATCAATAACAGTAATCAAAGCAATGCATAAAACACCATACATAATAGAGACACAGATTTAACGTGGTTCACCCAATGTGGGCTACCTCCATAAAGAAAATATTTCTTCTAAATATTTCTCAAATAATATTTTGGGAATCCTTCCCAATTATAATTTTTATGGACCTTTGTCCAAAGGAGATGTTGATCCCATAAATCTGGTTTGTGGATCTCTATCCACTGGAGAACTATTTCTCCTCTGCTCTAGCTGGTGATCTTCTAGAAGACTGCCTCCACTACAATGACTGTGGATGGTAAGACCCCAAGGTCTTACTATAAAATTATTAACAAATTAATGTAAATGTAATCGCAAGCCACTCAAAGGGGGCTCCCTTGTAATCGCTTTGTCACTATAGGGGGCTCCCTCCTTAGAATCTATGTTTATTATTCTTCTTCTTGGATGATTTGATATGGATGGCCAACCTAATATATATATCTATCCTAAAGCTACGTTGGTGAATATACATGATGGTTAACGTATGAAGAGACGTGATGGTTCACGTTATGAAGGGTTGTGATGGTTCACTTTATAAGTTAATAATATAATAATTAAATTATTAATAATACTAACTAATAATGTTAGGATTGAGGATCCTAACATGCCACCCTCCTTAAAAAGAGCTTTGTCCTTTGTTTTCCAAGAAGGATTTGTGTAAGTTCTTGGACTCTTTTAATGGCATCCTTTCGTAGGCAGGGATATCGAGAAGGATGAAGCATTAGCGAGGGGTTGCCAAGAACAATAGTAGAATCTTCCTTAGGAAAATCATGATGATGATGGGAGGGCAACCCTTGGGGTTCCTCAAATACTTTAGAATGATGCATCAAAAGTGATGGTAATGATTTCATATCCTTTTTTGGTTCCTTGGTAGAGCCAACGGAGGAGTGTGTAGTCACTCTGCGTTGGTTCCGAATAGGTTTGGTCATATGGCAAGAAATCACTATTGGTGAGGAAGGTATGTGTAGGTCTTGTAGAGTGCATGTTTGGCTAGTATTGATCACTTTGGGTATGTCTACCTCATCATTTCTTGGTACATCAATAACTTCTTGCACATC
The DNA here is from genome assembly GCA_028583015.1 of Wollemia nobilis. Classification (NCBI taxonomy): domain Eukaryota; kingdom Viridiplantae; phylum Streptophyta; class Pinopsida; order Araucariales; family Araucariaceae; genus Wollemia; species Wollemia nobilis. Next base: position 2,552,903 of record JAQPPZ010017244.1, read on the forward strand.
AACCTCATTGTCTTCATTGCGGTGAGTAGGTGCACTGGTCGCTTCGGACACAACTACCTCATCTACTTGCTCTATGGAGAGATAGGGATCAACTTCCTTCAATAAATACAATGTTAGTGTAGCACATTTATGGTGGGGTCCAAATTGTTCATCATAATTATCACAGAGTCCTTTTGCTCGTTGTTCCTTCATCTCCTCAAAGCTAAGATGTTTAATTCATAAAGTTTGATTAGATTTGGGGGTTGTGTAAGTGCTTTGTGTCATTCCATTATGCATAGGTTTGGGAGTGATATAAGTGGTCGATGATTTTTCCATAAGTGGTTTCCTTAATCGTTGTTGTGCATTGATTTTATCTTCAGCTAATTTTGCCAATCCATAGGTCTGCATCATGGTACAAGGATTGAACCTTGTCACCTCCATTCTAATTTCCTCTTTTAATCCCCTAATGAATCCATTGATGAGAATTGATTCATCCAATATTGTGTTGTGTTCGGTGATATCCTCAAAACGAGTTTGATACTCACGCACATAAGTGATTTGATGAAGATCTTTGAGGAATTCCCACATGACTGGGTCCCACATGGCTACGATACCAAATGGTAAGACCCCAAGGTCTTACTATAAAATTATTAACAAATTAATGTAAATATAATCACAGGCCACTCAAAGGGGGCTCCCTTGTAATCGCTTTGCCACTATAGGGGGCTCCCTCCTTAGAATCTATGCTTATTATTCTTCTTCTTGGATGATTTGATATGGATGGCCAACCTAATCTATATATCTACCCTAAAGCTACGTTGGTGAAGAGACATGATGGTTCACGTATGAAGAGACGTGATGGTTCACGTTATGAAGGGTTGTGATGGTTCACTTTATAAGTTAATAATATAATAATAAAATGATTAATAATACTAACTAATATTAACTAATAATGTTAGGATTGAGGATCCTAACAGTGGATCTCTCTCCACTTGAAGACTCTTGTCCTCACTCAAAATACCTATCCTCAATTGTCTTGGATGATGGATCTCTATCCACTGGAGACTCTATCCTCTTTACTTTGTCACCTCCAAAGCTCTGCTCAATAGGTTCACTCAGAACCTTCTTAAATTTTCTCAAACAGGTTCACTCAGAACCTACTCAAATTTTTTCAATAGGTCAACTCAGAACCTGCTCAAATCTTCTCAACAGGTCCACTCAGAACTTGGACAAATCTACTCAACATGTCCACTCAAAACCTGGTCAAATCTTCTCAACAAGCTCACTTAGAACTTTTCAAAATATGCTCAACAATCTCACTCAGAATTTATCCAAATATGCTCAACAAGCTCACTCAGAACTTGTCCAAATCTGCTCAAAAAGCTCACTTAAAACTTGTCCAAATATGCTCAACAAGCTCACTCATAACTTGTCCAAATCTGCTCAACAAGCTCACTCAGAACTTGTCCAAATTTGGTCAACAATATCACTCAAAACTTGCCCAATTTTCTCAACAATCTCACTTAGAACTTGTCCAAATATGCTCAACAAACCTCTCTAGGACTTGCTCAAATCTGCATTGCAAGCTTACACAAAATTAGTCCATAAGCCTTCTCAAAGACTTGTCTCAAATCAGCTTTAACAAGTTCACACTAAAATTGTCCAATCTCATAGAAGCATAAAGAGAATTTTTAGAGACTCAATATGTTATATACTCAATGCTCAATCACTTTCTCAACTCAATCACATAGAAGCATAAAGAGAATTTTTAGAGACTCAATATGTTCTATTCTCAATGCTCAATCACTTTCTAAAATCAATATCATAGAAGCATAAAGAGAATTGTTAGAGACTCAATATGTTCTATACTCAATGCTCAATCTCAACTCAACTCTGTATATAGAATAGTTTGTTTCTTAGAACTTGAACAACCACTTCACACAAACACTTGACTAGGCTTAATCAACTTTACTCAACCAATCACCTCAAGGAACAACTCTTTCTCACAAACCCTAGTCCAAGCATGTATCACTCAACTCAAAATGTTTTCAACAATGCTAAACAACAAATCTCACATAACAATGATACTAATGTTCTTTTCTAACTCAAGTTCAAGTTCTTTGCTTAACCAATGGCTTAAAAAACAATGCTCATAAAACATTTTTCATATAACAATGATACTCATGTTCTTCTCAAACCCTAACTCAGGTTTTCACACAATCAATGGCATCAATAACAATGCTTATAAAATAAGGTTTAATCACAACATCCCAATTCAGAAAACCTTGAAGCATTAACTCAATGTACTTCACTCAACAAATGGTCTAAACAACAATGCTTATCAAGCAAGGTATAATCACAACTCTTAATCCAGAAAACCTTGAAGCATTAACTTAACCACTTTTGAAAAGGAAATCCTAATCAATTACTTTTCACTCCAAACTTAATTTTCAATCAAGCCAATCACCTAACTCAACAAAGAAGAATTTTGCCCATACCTTTTTGATGTCAAGGAGTTGTCCACAAAATCTGTCAAACTCAACACACTTTCAAATATTTCCTTTTCAATCACAAAGAGGTTAGAGGACTTGAGTAATATCATAACAACAAAAATAATATCCCAATAACACCTTATTACTCCTACTCAATAATTTCACCATGTCCTCTCATGAAATAAATAATCCCCTTTGAAAGAATAAATCAAACTCACTTTGAACCCCTTTACAAAAAAAAAAATATCTGTTTACACACACCTTATTTTTCATTCTAAGAAATTTAATAAAATAGCCCTTGAAAAATGCTTTCCAATGATATATAATATGCTACCCTTCCAAAAATAAAACCATCAAAAATATCTCAATTTTCTAAGGCATAGCATAACCCTTATTTCTCCCTTAAGGCTATTTTAATAAAAATTAAAATATAAAATATTAACTTGCCTCGCCTCTCGGAGGGATTCGATCCCCCGATGTCCTCCTTCCCAATGCCTTAACCACGGCCTAGTCGTTGTTGGGCCACGCATCTACACGTGCCTAAAGAGGCATGACCTGCACCAAAAACCTCACAAACTCGCACCTTTTGAAATGATCAAAATGCGCATCGAGCGCTTTGACTAAGCAAGCAACCTCCAAGCGAATCGAACGCGGGACCTCTTGTATCTCACCAAGCCAATGCACCGCTAGGCCAAGCTGGCCTATGTGCTCCACAAATCCAAATGTTCCATGCTTCAACCTTTTCGCAATTCGTAAAGTCTTTTAAACACGAGCCTTAATTCACATGTGCTCCAAACGAATTAGCAAGGATGAATTTGATTAATGTCTTTTAGGGCATTATATATAATGCCTTTGTCTTCCATGCAATCACGTCGGTGCATCGATTTAATTCGACGTCGGCTTGGTTGATTAATTTATAATATATTTAAATTTAAATTTAAATATTATAAATTAAATTAGACCAACCTTAGGTTTTAGTTTAATTAAACCTTGGAGCCTTGTCTTAATGCACAACCTTGGTGTAACGAATATTATTTATAAAATTTAAATTCCTTGTGAATTTAAATAATTTATAAATAATTATTAAACCTCCTTTTTAACCTTTGCAATAACCCATCTTGGGTTTTTATGAACCAATCGCTTAACCTGTGCTCCCAATAATATTAAAATATTATGGACCTTTTTCCTTTCACTTTTGCACTATTGAAGCTTTTTCTTGGATGATAGTGACAACCTTAGATGACTTTATTTCTTGTCAAATTCCTTGATATGAGTGATAACTCTATCAGGTGACATCAATGACAACTTCAACTTAGAGGACTCAAAATGTCCAACACTTCCTTTAATAATATACCCAAAGCAAACTAGCTTTATTAAATGTAGATATATCCGAAACAACATTGTTTTTGTCTAGGAATGTATGGAGTGAGAAAGACAATCTTAGAAAAAGGTTATGTTTATCAAGATTGACTTTTGCAAAGGTCTATGATAGGATTGAATGACCTTTCATTTTGGCTATGGTGCAAGCATTAGGATTTGGACCTAAGTTTTTACACACAATCAAAGTGCTTTTCGTAGTTGCCTCTGCTTACCTCACCATTAATGACAAGCAATCCATCTCATTTTGCTGCACAAATCAATTTACCAAGGATACCCACTCTTCTTAGCTTTGTATGTTTCGATAGTGAAAAGCTTTGACTACTTTCTAGAAAATGTAGTATCCGAGGATCTAGTGAAAGAAATTTCCCTCTCAAAAAACTCTCAACAACTAGTAAATGGGCACTTTGTAGATGATTCTTTTCTCACTCTTCTCAATGAGGAAGACACCATCAAGCATGCTTTGCAGTGTTTAGACACATTATGTTTGGCTTTAGGCTCCATTGTCTAATGGTAGAAGGCTCAATGTTATAGGCAATCCTTCCTTTTAATGCCCTCATGGCTCAGTAGGTATGGTTGGAAGTGGATCTAGCTTGGAGAAATGTTTATAATCTTGGGAATCCTTTGCTTTCCAATCCTCCTCCTTTGCACTTTGGTAATATGTCATTGATTGAATGGAAAAAAGTTGTAGAAGTGGTTTACTAAGCCTCTTTTATTAGTTGGAAAATTCCAAGTTTGCTCCTAGATCTTGGTAGCCACTCATGTTTATTGTTTGTCATGTTAGGCCCCCTTGAAAGCCTCATACCAAAAATTAGAAAAACTTCTCAAAGACTTTTTGTGGATCTCTTTATAATAGGGAAAATATTTCCACAAAGTTGCCTAGGAATTATGTTGTCTCTTACAGGACTTTAGAGGGATAGGTCTTCTAGATACCCACAAACAAAGGATTGCTCTCTATGTTAAATGGGTCATCAAAGCCCAACAACATAATCAAGCCTAGAAAATAATTATCCTTAATTACATTGCCTCTAGAGCACCCTCTAGATGAAAATATTGAAAAGGACTTGGCTTGCACTCAATTTTGGTTATGAAAGTGCTAGTGCATGTTTAGGGTAATTTTGTGGCCAAAAGCATATGGAAGGCCTAGGTGACCATCAAATCATGGATTCTATGGAATGGTAATGCATTCAATAATGGGTTGTCCATCAACCAACAATCAATTTGGTGGTCTCCCATTTTTACTTACCAAGATCAACCACTAGCTAAAGTCCCCTGGATACATGCCTTGTGGTTCTTCCACAAAGGCATAAAGGATATTTTTGATATTTTTGTAAGGAAGATAAAATCACAAGTGATTAAAAACTTGGAATTATTAATGCATAAAATAAAGCACATAAGAGACACACAGAGAAAATAACGAAGATTTATTATTTCGTCCAACAAATCTCGAAGAGATACAACCTATAGCAAATCTATTGTACTTCCTCTTCGATCTCACAATTATAGTCTCTCTTCCTTCTCAAATATCCGATGTCATACAACATCCTCTTATAAACAAGGGTTACAATTTTAGAGCAAATCATTAAGGTACCCAACAAAAAAAAATTACTATTTTAGGTAAATTATCTTTTCAGTCAAAACTTGCCATTTTTAGTAATGACTATTTTCGAAAAATTATTTTTCGTCAAAAAAAAATCCATTTTAGTAATTACTATTTTCAAAAAATTATTTTTGTCAAAAACTTTCCGAAAATAGTAATTCACAAAAAAACTCAGATTGACATACAATTTGACACACAACTACATAACATCCATATTTTTCGTAGAGTGGGTCCAAACATGGCTAAAACAAGGCCTCCAAATTAGAATCAGACTCCACAACCAATAATCTCCCACTTGAAGACTGATCACAATAACTCCATCGCTACTGCACCTGCTAGACTATGCTTCAACTTTAAACCTCGAAATTTTCTCACATTTTACTATCATGTTTGAATATGAACTAAAACTAAGCAAGAACTCAGTTTATTCCTGGTTACTACCTTTGTGAACATATCTATAGGATTCTGGCTAGTGTGTATCTTCTCCAATTTTAACTATCCATATTCCAACACTGAGCATATGAAATGGTACTTAGTCTATATATGTTTAGTCTTGAAATGGAAGGCTAAATTATTTGCAATATGAATGGCACTCTGATTGTAACTATATAATATTCTATTCTCTTGCTTCTTTTCCAACTCCTTTATAAACCTTTGTAATCAAATCATCTCCTTATTAGCCTTTGTAATGATAACATAATCTGCTTTCGTCGTTGAAAGTGCAACAACCTTCTATAATTTTTAAATCTAACTTACTATGGTTCCCCCTATAGTAAAAACATGCCTTGTGGAATTCCTTTTATTTTCTATATCACCTACCATGTCTGAATCAACATATCCCTATAAAATAGTGTTAGAACCTCCAAAACATAATACCTGAGTGACAATACCTCTCAAATACCTGAGAATCCACTTCATTGCCTTCGAATGTTTTTTCTTGGATTGTTCATAAACTTGCTCACAAATCCCACTACATGTGTAATATCTAGCCTTGTGCACACCATCGCACACATCAAAATACCAACTGTTGATGAATAAAGAACCTTGGACATATAGTCAATATCCTCCTGTATCTTGGGACACATCTCTTTGGTCAGTTTGAAATGATTGGCCAAAGGTGTACTAATAGGTTTTGCATCCTACATCCAAAATCTCTCAAACACCTTCTCAATGTACTCCCCTTGAGACAAAGTTAATTTACAATTTTTTCTGTCTCTTATTATTCTCATATCAAGGATTTGCTTTGTAGCACCCAAATCCTTCATTGCAAATGAATTTGCCAATTTTCTTTTGAGCACATATATATCCTGCATATTAGACCCTACAACAAGCTTGTCATCTATATACAATAACATGATAATATAATTACTATTATCCAATCTCTTAAAATAAACACAATGGTCATAATAACATCTACTATACCCCTATTATGGCATAAACTTGTCAAATTTCATATACCACTACCTTAGAGCTTGCTTGAAGTCATACAAGCTCTTTTTTAACCTGCACAATAATTCCTCCTTCCCTTTGAGCTCATACCCCTATGGTTGCTGCATATATATCTCTTCCTCCAAATCCCCATGGAGAAAAGTTGTTTTTACATCTAACTATTCAATATGAAAATCCTCTACAACCACATGACTTAAAATAGTTCTTATTGAGGCTCTGCAAGTGACTTCCTATGGAAGTCCTATTCCACTTCCCTGCATCCCTTCCTTGGCCCTATCCCAGGTCCTTGATCCTATCCCAACTTCCCTAGCACTTCCTTAACCCTTCCTCCTTGGTAGGATGGTGTTGCAGATGATCTCCTTGGGGAGGGAGATCACTAATCCAATGTTCTACCCCTTTCCTTGCCCTGTGGTGGGGTTTTCCTTCGGTGCCTGGGTCTTGGGATGGTTTTGGGTTCTTCCCTGGGTTTTATGGGTTGTTCAAGGTTTTTTCCTTGGATTTTCTAGTTTTTCGCAAGTTTTTTTTAGGTGTCTTCTTGACGTTTGCCCTTGGAGGATCTTCAATTGTGGAATGTTGGGATTGTGGGAAAGAGGCTTCATGAGCAGTTTTGCACAACATTTTTTTGGTCTTGGGGAGGACCATGTGCTTTCTTCTGTGACTCTACTCTTTGGGATCGATGTTGTGGGTCCAATGAGATTTCAATTTCTTTCATAGCCTGCTTAGGAGAGCCTTTGGTTTCCTTGCTATTGTGTCCTTGTAGGACTTCCTCATTTGTTTCCCTGAAGTTGTTCATTGGCAGTACTAAAGGTTGTTTGGGATTTTTGGCTGTATCCTTTTGGTCTGGACTCTATCATTAGTAGTTAGGCTTCCTCGTGACTCCATCCTCTTGAGTTCCTTTAGAACTTTCCCGTCCATTTCCTATGGTGTGCTATTTTGCTTCTGTTGTTTCCTCTGTTGGGCTAGAATCTTTGAAGGCTTCCTTCTTCTCTACATGAGGACTTCATGGCTTGTGGAGTTCCTTAGAATGTTGACCCACTTTCCAGGCTTGTGATCCATTGCATGAGGATTTTGCCTAAGGAAATCCTTAGATTGTTGTTCCATATTTTAGGCTTGCAAGGGATTTGGTTTTTTCTCAGTTTGAGTGATCCTATGGCGTCCCTGGTTGCTTCCCATCCTTGTTTAGGTAGGATTTACTATAATTTTAGTTTCTCTGCTCCACCCTTTGGTGTAGGGTGGTTTTTCTGCATTTGATTATTTTTCCCCTATGTGGGAAGTTGTTTCTCTCATGGTTTTTGGTTTCCCATGGGTGGTTTGGCACCTATTTCCTTTTCTCACCCTTGGGATGTTTCAAATTTAAATTTAGGCATCTATTTCCTTTTCCTACCTTTGGGAAGTTTCAAATTTGTTTTTAGGCGGGTTTTTTCATTTTCTTCTACCACCTTCTCCTTTCCCACCTAATGGGAATTTCAAATTTTGTTCTACGTATTTTTTCTCACTACCTTCTTGAATGCTTTCCTAAAGGTGTTCCTCAAGGCTTTCTTCAAGCCTTTCCTAATGTACATCCTTGGATTGTTCCTCTTGAAGTTTGTTGTAATTAGGTTTTGGGATCCTTGATAAAAACCCACATTTAATTCAACTTAACTTACCAAAACAAATAGTTCTTGTTGAAGTCATTTTAACAACAGACGAAAAAATTTCATCATAATCAATACCTACCCCTTTACAAAAAAATTGGCCTTATACCTCTTTTTATCTCCATCTTCTTCTTTCACTCAGTAAACCCATTTATTTTTCAATGCTCTTTTTCCTACAGGCAATCAAACCAAATTCCAAGTTTGGTTATGTACCGAGTCCATCTCCTATTTCATGCCTTGCTCCCACTTCTTCATGGTTTCTATATGCATCGCTTCTTCATATATTTGTGGTTCACCAGAGTAAGATAATAGTACATAATATAATGAAGGAGAGTAACGTTCAGGGGGTCTACTTATCCTGATAGATATTCTAACAATATATTCAGGAGTTTGAGGTGTTTGCTGCAACTGTTCTTCTAGCATTTTTGGAGTTTCAATTTCATCAAGCACCGTGTATTCTATGCTTAATTTTTTCTATTTATTTCCCTGCAACTAATCCTTATACATGACCTTCTCATTGAATATCACATCTCTACTCCTAATGATTTTGTGATTTGCATAATCTCAAAAGTGATAACCAAAATTATTAACTCCATATCCAATGAAAGTGCACTTCTTGGATTTTACCTCAAGTTTTGTTCTATTTTTTTTATCAATATACATGAAAGCTTCACAACCGAAAGTCTTTAGAAATAAAAAATTAATAGTTTTACCTATCCATGTCTCTTTTGGAATACCACCATCTAGTAAAATTGAAGACCCTTTGTTTATTAAATAAACAATAGTATCCACAACATCTTCCCAAAACTGTAAGGGCAATCCTACATGTATTCTCATACACCTAGCGTGTTCCATGATTGTCTTGTTCATCCATTATGACACACCATTTTCCTGTTGTGTTCTTGGAACTGTCTTCACTCTATGAATCCCATGGTATGAACAGTAACTGTCAAACTCCTTACTGTAGTACTCACCTCCATTATCTAATCTAAGATACTTCAACTTATTTTATGTCTCATTCTCAATCAAAGCTTTCCATTTCTTAAAGGTATCAAATACATATGATTTCTTTCGAATATAGTAAACCCAAGTTTTTCTAGTTATATCATGAATAAAAGTAACATAATAATTAGAGCCACCAAGAGATGATACCTGAGCTGGTCCCTACACATCTGTATGCATAAGCTTTAGCTTTTAACTCTTCTTTTCCTTCCCAACTTTAAGAAATATGACTCTTCTCTATTTGCCATAAACACAGTGCTCATAAAAATCCATATCAATTTGCTTCAATCCTAACAACTAGTTCCTTGAGTGGAGAATCTACATCCCCTTCTCGCTCGTGCCCAAGCCTATGATACCACAAAGTTGTATCCACTCCTGTAGAGGCTAAAGCAATAGAAAGATCAATATTACCTATACATACAGACAACGTACCTAACTTCTTTCCTTTTGCTAATATCAGTGATCCTTTAGCAACCTTCCACGAATCTACTGAGAATGTAACTGTACATCCTTCACTATCCAAATACCCTATGGAAATTAAATTTCTTCTCAAATAAAAAATATACTTTACCTCTTTTAGTAACCATTGGTTTATATTCGATAATTTTATCTGTATCTTATCATTTCTAATGATTTTACATGGTCGACCAAAGAAACCTATCCAAAATCACCTTGAACATAATATAGAAAATATTTCTTATGGGGTGTGGCATGATATGAAGCCTTTGAGTATAACACCCAACAATCATTAAAATTATCTAGTGAAAGGATTAAAGCATCTTGCAATATATCACCTACAATGTTTGCTTCTTGATTATTTTGTTTTTTATCTCCTTGTTTTTCTTTTTAAGACTATAAATCTCTTTTTAGGTGTCCTTTCTTCCTATAGTGTCAACATTTCAACTACTTTTCTTTGGATTTGGATCTACCCTTCTTTGATTTTCTATGTTTCCCTAGGTTCTTTCCTCCCTCCTTCTATCTCCCCTGTTTTCCACACTCAAAACATTACCTGATGTCTCACCTGTGCTTTTTCTTCGTATTTCCTCACTTAGGATAACACCAATAACATCATCAAACTTTAAAGTATTTGAACCAGAGACATAATTACTCACAACTATGACCAAGACCTTTCAACATACTGGCAATGAGCACAAAATCAAAAGAGCCCTAACCTTATCATCAACTGTTATGTCTACAAAGATTAACTGATTTGTAATCATGTTAAACTCATTCAAATAATCAGTAACAGACCCACCTTTTGACATATGCATATTAAATAAATGCTTCATAAGAAATACTTTATTTGAAGTTGAGGGTTTTTCATACAGTTTGGCCAACACATTCATTAAATCCTTTGTTGTCTTTTCTTTTGAAATATTGAAGGCCACCGATGATGCCAGACACAACCGTATTATTCCTAGTGCCTTTATGTCCAAAATTTTTCATTCTTCATCTGATGTCTTCGTCGACTTCTTTGCTTTTCTGCCTAATGTTAGGTAAATATCCGTCTGATATAGATAATCCCCCATTTCCATCTTCTATAGCTAGCAATTTTGACTGTTAAACTTCTCAACCCTGAACCTGCATTCTTCTACCATTGCTTCCACTCGAATCAGGAAACATTCATGTCAAGTCAACCTCACTCTGATACCAATTGTTAGGAATATAAAATTGTGAGCAATAAAAAATGTAGAATTATTAATACAGAAAATAAAGCATATAAAAGACACACGAAGAAAATAACCAGGATTTATTATTTTGTCCTAAAAATATCGAAGGGATACAACCTACAACAAATCCACTGTACTTCTTTTTCGATTTCACAATTATAATCTCTCTTCCTTCTCAGATATTTGATGTCGTACAACATCCTCTTATAAAACGAGGGCTACAATTTTAGAGCAAATCATTAAGGCCCAAAATATAATAAAAAATTACTATTTTCAACAAATTATCTTTTCTGTCAAAATTTATCATTTTTAGTAATTACTATTTTTGGAAAATTATTTTTTGTCAAAAATTTTCGTTTTTATTATTTTTGGAAAATTATTTTTTGTCAAAAATTTTCGTTTTTATTATTTTCTGAAAATTATTTTTCGTCAAAAAAATTCTTTTTAGTAATTACTATTTTCAACAAATTATTTTTTCGTCAAAAAATTTCCGTTTTTAGTATTACTATTTTTGGAAAAAAAAATTTGTCATTTTTTTCCGAAAATAGTAATTCACAAAAAAACTTAGATTGACATGCAATTTGACACACAACTACATAACACCTATATCCTTTCGTAGAGTAGGTCCAAAAGCGACTAAAATAGGGCCTCCAAATTAGAATCAAGCTCCACAACCAACTCTTTTTTCCAAGTGTACCAAAAGTTAGCTCCCATGGCAATAAACCAAGACACAATTCAACTTGATAGAGTAAGACAATGAAACCTTTCATGCAGTCATGGATTCTATCGTCCATAACATGCTCTACAAAATTGGGGTTAGGAGAATTCATCCATTTAGGAGTTATAAAACTTGCAAATGGTACTCTTGGTTATCACCCCACCTGCCCATGCCACCAACGCTTGATACAAGGTGGGACTTCATTCTTTCAGCATGGTTTGACAACACATGTTTCACATAGTATGAGATGTAGTTTTGGAGCCAAAGGTGGTTTATTTTGACTTGTGTCTTCTATACCTGGGTTTGTCCATTGGGGAATGTTTGGTCCACTTAGGGGTGACTAACCCTAGATGTCTTTTTGTCATCATTATGAATCCATTAAGCACATATTTTGGTTTTGTCCCAAAGCCAAGCCAACATGGACATGGATTCATGACCTATTTAGGTCTTTCCAGCCTTAGTCATTTTCTTGGCACATGATTCTTCTCAAGGATATGACTAGCTTACCTACAACCATTGATCATATTTGATATACTTTTTAAGCAGATATTTTATTTAATATATGAAAAATAAAAATAATGCTCTTTTTTATAATATAAATGCATCTGCAAACTTTTCTACATATGTTAAGGCTATGATATGCTAAAGTGTATTAATGTTGATCCAAGCTCATGCCAAGAAGGTGGCTCTCAAAGTCCAATATTTGCAGTCTCTATTGGATCATTGGGCAAACACCCCATGCATTATGGCCTGAATCTTGCCCTCCCCTCTACCAAAGGAGTTGACCTTCTCCAAGGGGTTGGAAATGGACTTGCAACCATGCATCTTCAACAATAAGAAGTCCAAGACCCAAGACCAAGGAACTAGATGAGGCACATGAATTTCTAGTGGTTATCACTCTCATTTATTGTATTATATTTTCAGATTGTAGTTCCCTAAACTTAGTTTGTTCTTGCGTTGGGTTCCTGCCCTTTAGTTTTTTTTTTCTGTTACATGGGAGAGTTGATCACAACCACACTATTTTTAGTAACTGACAAGTGCATGGTTCAAACTACAGGGGTTGCTTCCACCAAACCTATTCAGCTTTGTTATTGTTGACCCGACGTGAAGGGGACCATCAATTGCTCGGGATTCGTACCGTCATTTTTGGTCTGGTGCGTACTCAGAGGATTCAAATCAAACTACTGCCTTTGCAAATATGCTGCTCTCGAGGATTGAACTTGGGTGTCTTCTTGGTAAGTGCCTAGCCAGATAAGCACTTACCAATCCACCTAGCCCTCGGGGACTAGGTTTTTTCACTCTTTAGTGTTTTTTGTTTCTAACTCGTAGTTTCCTAAACTCGGTTTGTTTTTTGACTAAGCCCACAACATAGGTTTTTCAAGGTGTACCACCAGACCACCCATTTTTATTGTGGGTAGTGTACTCTTAATTTTCTTTTAAAGTGGTCCTATAAGGGATACCATAGTGGTATGTATTTGGATTTTCATTCAAGAGACCCATGTTCAAACCTCGATATGAAACTAGGACTTGTCATAAAAACCCGTATTTTTAACTCAATTATTATTTTTGTTGCGTAGGGAACCTCTATAATCCCTAACTCGTTGGGTAAAGATGAAGTCAATAAGACCCTCAACTATCCAGGGAATTGAATCGGGGCAATCCATCAACAAACACTCAATTGCTACCTACTAGCCTATCCCTTTCGAGTTTAACTAAATGTTTTTGACTCATAAGGGATATTGTAGTGGTATGTCTTTGGGTTTTCATCTAGGAGACCCAAGTTCAAACCTCAATATGAGGGAACCATGACCCCTTGCAAAAACCACATTTTTAACTTAAAATTTTATCCCATAACAGGTATGAGAATGGTATATTTTTGAATTTTCATTCAAGAGACTGAAGTTCAAACCTCGATACAAGGAAACCTCATAAAAACCCATATTTTTAACTCAAAATTTTTAATTCAATGACATTAACTTAACCGGTTAAATTCCTCAACTTCGAAGGAAGAGATTGAGGTTCAAACCTTGCCAAAGGATACCTGCCTAAATAACCAACTTCTTGTAATACCACTTTGTGATGATATAATAAGGATGAAACGAGTTTCAATTCTATTTTATAAAAAAATAATAAATCTTTCAAAGTAATATCAAATCACTTTTTACTGGAAATAAATAAATAAATAAACCTTAATAATAGTAAATCTTTTAAAGTAATATCAAAATCAATTTTTCACGGGAAATAAATAAATAAATAAACCTCCAACGATTCCATAGCTTCTTTGGGTAAGTGCCAATTACATCGTATTATTATTTTTTTTTTATTTTATTTTAAATATTATACGAATAATAATTATGTGTTTTAAGAAACTGGGAGCCACATTTACACCCAATCCTTGCCGCCCACTTCAAATTATTAGCCACATACTCCACTTCTGCCACCGCCTGTAGCCCGCTCGCAACTGGCAGAAGAGGTAAAAATCTACGCCTGCCTTCACCACTGCCACGACAGTGGAAGTCGTCGTAAAGCGAGGGTTTGAAAGCAAAAATAATTTTGCTTGTTCGATGCCAAATCCTCTCAATCAGCTCCCCAGATCCATCAGGGGCATCCTCGGTTCAAGTCTCAGCGGCTCTTTTTCCTGGTAATGTCGCCCAGAGTTTCAGGGCTTTTCCTTTCTTGTTCTTTTTTTTGTGGCTTTTAATACGCGAAAAGCGGTGTTGATACGAGGAGTTTGTTTGCTTGCAGCACCCGAACGGGATTCGAATCCTCGACCTCCGCGTCACGGATCGCTGAATTCGGCCCCTGCATTTCCCTGTAAGTTGCGGAACCTTCAAAACCTCGGATCTCGCGCTTTTACGATAAATTTGTGGCCTTTGAGGGTTTCCTTTCGTTTTCGGATTCGTGTTTTTTGAAAGGTTAAAAAGTTGGGGAATATTGAAGTTATCTGAATTGAATTTGGTTTTCATTAAAGAAGTAGGTTAAAAAGTTAAGGTATATTAAAGTATTTTTTTTTAAAATTTTTTTGTGGAGTCTTTGAGGATACCTGTTGAGATTTGAATCTGGCTTGATTTTATTTGCGTCCGCCCAGCGTAGAATACTATGATGATGTAAATCTCGTTAACGGCACGGCGGATCAATCAAAGGACTTATATTGTCTTCTATTGTAATCTATCACATAAATTTTGAGCGTGGAATTCGCGCTTATCGAATTGGTTCGGGTTTCCGTGTGGCAGATGGCGACCGGATTGAAGGAAACGAGAGGATTATACGGGGCTTTCTGAAGCTTCCTCCTAACAGAAGATGCATCAACTGCAACAGCCTGGTAAGTTAAATGTTTTCATAGTCTGTTAAGCAATTGCATCAACTGCAACAACAGCCTGGTAAGTTAAATGTTTTTAAAATGTTTTCGTAGTCTGTTAAACAATTGCCTTATTTTAAGTTGTAAATGGTCCCCAATTATCTACGCGTGGGGTTTCCTGGGCTTGGGCTTGTTTAGCTAGAGTTTTCTTGCATGTAAATGATCTTATTTTGATTGTGAGTCAATACCATAGAACACTTTTGTAAAAAAGGAAGTAACATGCAAATAAATACCAGTAAAACCAACATCTTTTATCTTTTCTCACCAGAAGAAAAAGAAACACTGTAGTTTTTACTTCGAAGGGGTTTTTTAAAAGTAACAAAATACAAATATTTTGGGATAGATTTCAATAATAAACTTAGACAAGAAACATTTAGAAGGAAGAGAATTTTGGGAGGATGATGACATTTTTTATATTACAAAATAGAAGTGGAGAGGTTGAATTATGGGACTAGAACATGATATAAGTTTTATTTGTGTTATTAATAGTAACAATGGTGCAATATGTATGTGAAGTATGGACTAAAAACATGTTAGACTCAAAGTAAATACAAATAGAGGGTATCCAAAAGTGTCTAATTATAAACAAATTCAAAACAAGAGCTTCAATTCCAATATAAGATTCTTCTAGTAGAAATAAGTACCTTAATTATAGGAATAGTTGTCATGATTAGTTTTTTAGAATATCTAAAAAAACAAATAGATGAATGTAAAAGGATCCCCTAAGGTTGTAATAGAAGAAGCTCTAGATAAACAAAAAAAATATGTAGATGAAATAAAACAAGTGGATGAACAAATGAAGTATTAACTTGAATGAATATCCAAATAATAACAAAGACGTTAAAAAAAAGTCTCTATTGGGACATTGTAGTGGTTAGGGCTTTGGAATTTCTTTCGGGAGACCCAATTTCAAACCATGGTGTACCCAAAAGGGGATACATTGGTTGTTAGTGGTCGAGTGTTTGCCAG
Source organism: Wollemia nobilis (assembly GCA_028583015.1). Taxonomy (NCBI): domain Eukaryota; kingdom Viridiplantae; phylum Streptophyta; class Pinopsida; order Araucariales; family Araucariaceae; genus Wollemia; species Wollemia nobilis. Next base: position 2,569,151 of record JAQPPZ010017244.1, read on the forward strand.
TTAGTTGCTTCAGTTCGATTCTATGGAGGGTTGGGGGTCTCATTGACTTCATCTTACCTAGCGAGCTAGGGCTTGTAGTAGTGACATCCAAGTTTGATCCAGTATCTTGTCTCATATTGGGCAAAGGTGTTATCGATTCCCCTATGTAACCCCTCCAAAAAAATAGACATAAAAATAACCATTAAAGAATTTTTCAACACAACTATATAAAAAATTAAAATAAAAAAGAAAAAGAAAACATTATTTCATAGGAAAAAATAAAATTGTCGATTGAAGCTTTGATAATTCATTTAACACTATGAGTACAAAGGAGACTCTGACCTTTAACGACTAAGTGCCCCATAGTATTACAATTCAATCTCATATCAGCGTACAATGAATTGTCTTGAGTGACACAAAATTGGATATCAATTTCGTATGCCAAGTGCCTTCTTCAACTTTGTATTCCAAGCCCCCGATGGCTCAGTTATTGTTCTTTTCAAGATCTCAACAATATTTTTGTTTGTGGATTTTACCAGGTCATTGCCTAGAGGGTAATAATTAGTTGTAATCTTCAACACAAAACCACACTCAAGTATATGTTTCATCAGTTTAAATCATATGAAAATGGTGGCATTATTTGTTATTACTACTGAAGGAACCCCAAATCTAGTGGTGATATTTTCCAAGAGTTGTATATGACTTCCTAGTTTACATATTTGATTGACACTACTTTAGTCCACCTTGTTAAGTAATCAGTAGTGGTAAGAACCCATCATGTTTGGAACTTGATAAAGGGATGATATTCCAATGAAGTTAAGGCTCCATTGTTGAAAAGGTTCAATGATGATAATGGGTTTCAAGAACATCGTTGCTTTTCTTGTCTATCCCATAAACATACCACAAGATTTACACTCTTTGCCTTAGAATTCTGTCAGCCATGGTTTGGGAAGAACAATGTCCACCTTCATCATGGTAGTCCTTGATTAGATCTTCTATCCTTTCTTCCTCTACGCATCAATAGTACTCCATTGTCTTCCTTTTAAAACATGACATTGTCTAGCCACGTGTAGTGCATTTCCTTATGCTTGAACCTAGCTTTTTCTTTTGGTATTAAACCTTCTAGAACCTATCTTGATATCATATCCCTCTTAATGTCTCCAATCCATCCTTGTTGATCATCAATATTAGTCTCTTCTACTAATAGTACTTGATGATTTGAAGATAACATGGTTAGATTTTCACATAGATCCCTACCTATAACTACTTTAGTTGGCTTTATTTCAATATCAAAATCCTAGATTTTGTTTATTGAATTTGCTCTCTTTTCTCCCAATTTGCCATATAATACTACAAATCTGACATCAAGATGTACTACAAAGACTATGGTTTTACTATGAGATAAATAGTACCTAAAATTTCTAACAACCTTCATATCAAACACTTATTTTTCTATGAAGATGTATTGTTCTTTATAGGTATGGAGTATTTGAACCATGAAGGAAATTAGATGCTCTTCTTTATCATCCTTTCGAGTTAGGACAACAAAAATGCTTTCATTGATACCAAGCACATAGTCCAAAATCATTGGAGAAATCTAGATTAATGAGGATTGAGGGCTTTGTGATCATATTGTTTATGTTTTGTAAAACTTTCTTACCTTCTTTGGTCCAAACAAAAGGTGACATCATTTTTTAGCATTTTGGTTATGAGTCTGACCAACTGTGCAAAGTTAGTTATGAATTTGACTACAAACTATATCTACTTAAGTAATGACCTAATCTCTTTGATTGATGTGGGTAAGGGTAACTCTTAGATTACCTTATTTTTATCTAGATCAATTATGAGGTCTTCTTTGCATCAATGTGATCAAAGAGCTTCCCTTATTATACCATGAAGATAATATTTTTAGATTTAGCAATATTCCATACTCCTCACACCTCTTAAAAATAGATTCTAGATGTTGCTGGACTAACAAAGTGCTTGACAATTGTATTATCAAGAAAATCTTATATTTATAGTACAAGAAAAGTAGTTATTTAATATTGAGAAACATAGTGATCATGTAAACAACTTTAGGTGTACGAGTAGTACCCATTATCACCACCTTAGCCACCATCTACCACCTTAAGAGGTGATATAATATTCACAAACATTTTTCCCATATTGCATCATTACTCAATGGGGACAAGGAATCATCTATTAGACTAGATTAGGACTATGCATAACATTGCATTTAATAAGGCAACTTGCCTCACTATATTACAAGAATCATGGAGTATAAACACAAGTACATAAAAAAATTAAATTTACCAACAACAATGTTGGATTACCTAACAAGTGAATAGTATCTTACTCATATATATTGCTTGATAAAAAAGGGTTGTACTTGGGTCCCCCACCCTTTATTTATTCACAAATATATTGAAGTAAGTCTTTATGCCTTTTTACTTCATTCCTCATGATTATATCCTATGGATACCATGAACACAACCATCAAATATCAACAAGGTAGCTTCCAATATCTCCTTGCATATCATGATCATCAAATTATCTTGAAGTTTTGCACACTCCAATAATTGTATTGGTATACCACCCCTCAACCAAGTGATATTTATCAATGACCATAACTTCATTTAGTATCAATTTTATAACAAGTGCATTGAACTTAGAAAGAGATTTTTGATCATATAAACACGTCAATATTATGCATCAATATGGTAGGAGAAATATGTTAGAGATAGAGTATATTACATCATTTGGGTCATGTAAATGCACCTTCCAAGGTACATACTTAGGACATTAGATTACTTTAGGGAGAAGTTATCTAGTTACTTAATGCAATGTAATAAATGCACAAGTGTCAATGTGCAAGTTGTATATGTACAAGGTGTCCCTTGTACAACTAGGTAGAGTTTTGGCCAAGGAACCTATCTTCCTATATAAAAAGTGCCTCATTGTAACAAGCTCATAACATATTCGTAGGTAGTAGCATAGTGTTGTGTAGATCACCATATAGATTGGTTATGGGTGCAATGTAGTCTAGTAGCTTTGTTCATGGAGTGTCCATTTCCTCCATAGTTACATTGTATTCATTTCTATAATTTCTATTTATAGCATATTTCAGTCATCTCATAGATTTACTTTCTTTCATATTATTCAGCATCTTGTGATTGCTATCTTCCAATGTAACTGCATCAAAATCTAACAGTGGTAACAGAGCCATGGTAGATCTAGCCATAGTAGATCGATAAAGAAACCACCATTATCATTAAGCTTGAGTTTTTTGTCAACCTGACACGCCTTTGGACCAACCACTAAAAAAATCTTAGAAGAGTCTACGTGGTAGAATTAGGGAAAGCCACAAGTGAGGATTGGAAGAAATCTCAGTTCTAAAAATATTGAGATTACATTCGGCTAGAGTCTTTCCACCTAGTTGCAGGAAAAACTTGTGAAGACTAGGACTTAGCACTCAATCCACTAGATTGGCAAATCAACTAGTGAAGATCATTCAAGATATATGAAATTTGTTAACTATTGCCCAAAGTTTCTTTTATTGTAGAAAATTAATTCTTAGATGATTGAGACACCTACAATAAAAAGCTAGGATATCTCAACTTCATTGTCTGAAGGTTGGCGTGCCTTCATAGTGCAGAGATTAGTTCCTTGTGCAAGAAGATAATATTGCGAAAGAAGACTCCTAGAGAAGAGTCGTGGTGAATTTAGGAGATTGGAGATCTCCATTGCTAGATTAATAACTTCATAGAAGAAGAAAAGACCATAGAAGCCTTGATCTAGAAGAAAAAGCCACATAAGCCTTGTTCTTGAAGAAAATGTCACATAAGCTTTGATACTAAAGAAAAGGAGACAAAAGCCTTTATACTAAAGAAAATGCCACATAAGCCTTGATCCTAAAGAAGACTCTAGAAGAGAGTATTTGATTTAGAAGAAGATTCAAATTTTGTCACTAATACATTATTGTAGGGAAAGGAGATTCAATGAGTTGGGAAACTTCCTACAGGAAAGTTAAGAAGAGTATCTTCTTCAGAATCAATCGAAAATCTGAAGCCAAATTGAAGGCAAAGATATCAGGAGAAGATCTCATTGAAGAAACTTCCATTCTTGGAAGAAAGAAGGACGCTCGAATCTAGAAGTAGTAGAATCAGATATCTAGAAGAAGATCTCACCACCAACACTTCTTGATGAGGATTGATGTTAGATCTTTCATATGACCCCTCTAGTAGTTCCTAGCTAGGTTTGCATAGTTTATTTCTTGCAAATTAATAATTGTAAGTGAGTCTCCTTCTCACATGCACTTGTGGGCACTAGTTATCTTCTAGTTGTCATTTAGAGTGTTAGTTAGTAAGTGTGAACTCAAAGTAGGAAGTGTGTACTTCAAGATAGCTAAAATGGATCTTCTAGTTAGCAATATTCCTTTCTCTTAACTTAGAAGTTTACGTGCATTCTCCTTTGCACTTTTGTAGCTTATGGTTAAGCATATTGGATCAAATCCATGATTTGATGGGTTTGGTTATGTATTTTGGGCCATTAGTGCCTATATATTGAATTGTAAATAATAGAACACTTAGTTGGATTTTCAATCCTTTTCATTGGTATCAGAGCCTAGTTCATGTTTGCACTAGGGCTTGTGAGGTGAGAGGATAGGAGATAATTTTGTTATGAGAAATTCTTTCTCATTGAGGACTCGGTTTAAGCTCAAGGGGAGCTTGAAAACCATTCGGAGAAGGAAGTTCCTTCGACGACAAACTCCTCGTTCCAACTTTTTGCTTATGCTCAAGAGGTATAGGAAAAGTTTGCCTCAGAGTTCTTCGTATTGTGATCCTTGGAAGGGATTGGATCGTAGCTACGGTCCAATTAGGATTAGGGAGCCATTTAACCCTACTGCCCCCCCATTTTCGAGTATTGAAGAGCTCCAGGAGGTCATCAAAACCAGGTCGTGTGTCGACTTGGGTCTGGTTGCCTTTCAAACGCTGGTCGTGTGTCGACCGGATCTTGAAAGGAGAGCTACTGGAGGGAGGTTGCTCGCATTTTTACAATTTAAGCTTTTCAAATTTTGGAATTAACCCCCTGGTTAATTTTTAAATTTTTTAGTTTGTATTAGAAAAGCTTTAATTTTTATTAATATATTATTTTATTAATATATTAATTTAAACTATTGTAAAAAAAAAATATATATATATTGCAAATTTATTTTTACTTTTTTTTTAGCAGCACTCAGGCTTGTGCCTTTTCGGCTACCGCACCAGCACCGAGGGTGCTTGGTCGGCAGCCGCGGGCTGGTCGAGCGCGTCAGACAATCCTGACGCACTCGGCACGTTGCTCGTGAACTGACAGCCTGACATTTTGTCAGGCGTCAGTCTTGCGGCGAGCATTGTCGGTCGACAGGCGCAACGCGAGACCGCGGCAGACCGCCGGTGCTCGAGCTGCAGCGATCTGACCGCTACTGTCGGCTCGACGACTGACAACTTGTCAGGCGTCGGCACCGATGCGGCGAGCTCAGCCGCCGCGATGCCTGACAGTATTGTCGGCCTATCGCGGCTTCTGTCGCCTCACGTGCGCCGACAAGCTCGTCAGCGATCGCAGGGCCTGCTTGCCCGCAGAGCGCTCTGACGACGTCCTTGATCGTTGTCGGCGTCTGCCGACTACGGCCGACGAGCCTGGTCAGTCAGCGATGCCGGCGGGGCGGCTGCGTGCTTGGAGCCCAATATTTTGTGCACGAAACTTTGTGCACAGAAGTTTGTGCACGAAAGTTGTGCACGAAAATTAGTGCACGAAATTTTGCATGATTTGTGCCCATTGTAATTCTTCTGCATTTAATTGGAATTTTGTTGTTGGTTTATTTGCTCGGGAAGCGTGCAACAGGAGTTTTGTGAAGTCTGCCTCGGGAAGTGTGCCACAGTAGCAGCAGAATTTCATGCATTGAAATTAAGTTGGAGTGCACTGTAAGTCATCTTGAAGGGTAATTTATTGTAAAATTTTAATTTTTACTATTTAAGGTTGCATGTTAAAATTTTGTTTTTATTAATTTAATTTTTAATAACTTGATTAAATTCATTAATCTTTGATTAATTGAAATTTAATTTTTAATTAAGTTATTTTTAAATTAATAAATTCTAAATTGCACCTTAGATTAGTTTAAAATTTCAAAATTTTGAGCCTTAGGAGTAAATTTTCAAATTCAGAAGCACTCCATTGTAACAAGGAAAATTTCCATTTTCTTTCCTTGATTTAGTGCTTTCTCATTTTTACTCCTGGCTTATACCGGGTTCACATGGCTTCTGACTTGGCTGCCCAAGTGGCAGAACTTGCCCATGTTGTAAATGCTTTAGCAGATAAAGCTAATGACACTACCATGGCGAGAAGTCCTTGGCAATCTTGCCATGAAGGTAAATGACATTTCTGTGCATAATGCTTCAACTTCTGCTCATGATTCTCGTCTGAGAGTTCGTTGTGAAGTTCCATTTTATGATGGATCCAGGAACCCTGATGTCTTGAATAGTTGGATTCTTGACATGAGTTCTTGGTTTTCTTACTCTCAACTTTCAGATGACGATGTAGTGCCTTATGCTAAGCTAAAACTTTCTGGTTTAGCCAAAGTACTTGTTGAACGAAAAAGAGGACAAGATGCACTCACTTCATGGGATGAGCTTATACATTGTCTTAAGACCAATTTTTATCCTTCAAATTATTCTAGGGAATTGGTTATTAAATGGTTTCATTTTCGACAAGGTACTAATATGTATGTACAAGAATATATTTTCCAGTTTAACAAGTTTCGGATACTTGTGAATGTGGAGGATGATGTTCCAGCTTTGATTCTCAATTTTCAAAGTGGCTTGTTAGAGCATTTGTACAGGGAATTAATGTTTGTTTCTATGGAAACATTGGATTCGAGTTTTCAACCGGGCGCAACTTGCGGAGGACAAGTTTAAGGCGCATTCGCGGGCATTCCGCGCACTTGTTACTCAAGTGGTTGCAAACTCATCAAAAGGGAATAATTCTTTCTCACAAAAGAAGAATTTTGCTCAAAAGAAGAATGTTTCTTCTCCATCTCCTTCTTCTCCTTCCCCTTCCGCTTCTACTCCTTCTTCTTCTTCTTCTAAACCTTCTTCTTCTTTTTCTTCTTCTAAAAAATTTTGCAATTATTGTAAGAAGAAAGGCCATGAAAAAGTTGATTGCTTTAAGCTTAAAAAGAAGAGTTTAGTAATTACTACTCAAGAGGAGGATGCTCCCAAGGGTCCCCTTGAGTCTGTAGGAGAGAGTAGAGTATACACGGAATTACGAGGTAAGCTTAATGAAGTTACCTTGGTAAATGTAAGTTCATCAGAAGGGGCTCGTGATGCTTTGTTCATCACTCGAGCCCATTTGCTTCATAATTTTGCAACTGATTGTATAGTGGATAATGGCTCGCAGAAAAATCTAATTGCGAGGTCCATTGTCGAGCGTTTGAAGTTACCTATGGAGCCTCATCCTCAACCTTATTCTTTGGGTTGGAAGGATAGTGGAAGAGGCTCAGAAATCACTCACACTTGCACATTAAAATTTGCACTTGGCCCACATTTCATAGATCAAGTCACTTGTGATGTGACTCCTATGGATTGTTGTGGGATTTTGCTTGGACAACCTTTTCGGTATGATAGGAGAGCTGTTTATGATGCTTTCAAAAGAACCTACACACTTCAAAAATATGGTAAGGTCTTTCTCATTAAAAGCACCAACACTCCTAACATCATTCTAAGTTCCAAGCAAACGAAAAGAGTAATTAAAAAAGGTGGTGATGTTGCTCTAATTTTCATTCGCTCTCAAAACACTTCTACATCCACATCCATTACAAAGCAACACTCTTCAATGGATAAAATATTGCAAAGTTATTCACACATATTTCAGGAGCCAAAGTCTCTTCCTCCAATTCGCACAATTAATCATAGCATTGAAATCATTCCTGGTTCTTCACTACCTAATGCACCCATGTATAGACAATCTATTTTGCAAAATGAAGAAATAAAAAGGCAAATAGAAGATTTGTTGTCTAAGGGTTTCATTAAGGAAAGTACTTATGCTTGTGCCTCACCTATTTTGTTGGTTCTTAAAAAAGATGGCACTTGGAGATTGTGTATTGATTTTCGTGCTTTGAACAGAATTTCTGTAAAGAATAGATATCCATTACCACGCATTGATGATTTATTAGATCAGCTTCAAGGAGCTAAGTTCTTTTCAAAAATAGATCTCAAAAGTGGATATCATCAAGTGCGTATCCAAGTTGAGGATACATGGAAGACAGATTTTAAGACGAAGATGGGCCTCTTTGAATGGTTGGTCATGCCCTTCGGTCTTACTAATGCTCCTGCAACCTTCATGAGGTTGATGAATGATGTATTTCGTGATGTACTTGACAAATTTGTAATAATATATCTTGATGATATATTGATTTTCTCAAAAACTTGGGAGGAACACCTTAGGCATATCCAACAAACCCTTGATCTTCTTGCGAAGAATCAATTATATGCCAATTCTTCCAAGTGTTCTTTTGGCAATACTTCGGTTTCTTACCTTGGCTATGTGATTAGTGAAAGTGGAATTCGGGTAGATCCCATAAAAGTTGATGTTTTACTTAAGTGGTCCCCTCCTACAACTCTCACTGAGTTAAGGAGTTTTCTAGGACTTGCGAATTTTTATCGCAAGTTCATTCCTCAATATTCCACCCTTGCAGCTCCATTGCATTATCTCACTAAGTCCAAAATTCCATTTCATTGGGAGAAAAGCCAAGAAGTTGCCTTTGAGAAACTCAAAAAGAAACTTTGTACAACACCTGTGTTAACTTTACCCGACCTCTCTCAACCTTTTGAGATTGAAACGGATGCCTCTAAAGTTGCCTTAGGAGCTGTGCTCAAACAGAATGGTCATCCAGTTGCTTATCATTCAGAAACTTTTTCTGCTGCTAAGTTGAACTATTCTACATATGACAAGGAGTTGTATGCATTAGTTCAAGCTATTAAGTATTGGAGACATTATCTTTTGGGAAAAGATACAGTAGTACACATTGATCATATGCCTCTCAAGTTTTTACAATCTCAAAGTAAAATTGAAGAATCAAGACATATGAAGTGGGCCTCTTACCTCCAACAATTTCACTTGGTGATCAAGTACAAAAAGGGGAAGAGTAATATTGTTGCTGATTGTTTGAGTAGGCCTCCAGCCGCTCTTGCCTTAACAGTTATGTCCACTTCACACTTGGGATTTCAGACTTGGCCTAATCGGTATTCACGGGATCCTGATTTTGGAAAAATATTTGAGCAAGTGAGTAAGCCTTCTTCTTCCAATTTGCGTCCTTTCCAAGATTTCTACATCAAAGAAGGACTTCTTTACAAATTGGACAAGGTTTGTGTTCCTTGTGAGCCTAGAGTGTCACTTCTTAAGGAAGCTCATTCTACACTTTATGGTGGTCACTTTGGGAAGCATAAAACACTTCATCATTTGCAAAGATTTTTCTATTGGCCTAAAATGCGGAGGGATGTGTTGAGATTTCTCAAACGGTGTGCAGTTTGTTGTCGCTCAAAACCAGTTAATAGGAAGTTTGGCTTAGGCATGCCTTTGCCCATTCCTTCCCATCCTTGGGAAAGCATTTCCATGGATTTGGTTAGTGGTTTTCCTATGACCGTGCGCCAACATGATTGTGTGTTCGTGGTGGTTGACAGATTCAATAAAATGGCTAAGTTTATTCCATGCCGCAAGACAAGTTCTGCATCAGACTTAGCCCAATTTTTCTTTGACAACATTTGGCGTTCCTTTGGTCTACCTACCAGCATTATCTCGGATCGTGATTCACGCTTTGTGGGTCACTTTTGGCATTCTTTGTGGAAGATTTTGGGAGTTTCCCTTAACTTTTCCATCGCCTATCATCCGCAGTCCGATGGGCAGACTGAAGTGGTAAACCGTACACTTGTGCAAAGTTTACGAATCTATCATCACGCTTCACCAGCAAAGTGGGACTTGAGTCTCACTCATATTGAACATGCCTACAATAGGGCCCTACATTCTTCTACAGGTCATTCACCCTTTGAGGTTTGTATGGGATTTCAGCCCTTGGCACCTTATGAGTTACCTTTGTCTTTGCCTTCTCCTGTCACTTCACATCTTCAGAAGGAGCAAGACAAGGCACACTCATTTATTCAACACTTGCACAATCTTCAATCAAAGGTGGTTGAGATTTTGCAAAAGACACAGCAACAGTAGAAAAAGGCCATGGATCGACATCGAATTCCTCATCCATTTCAGGTTGGTGACAAAGTTTGGTTGCATCTTGACAAGCGGCGTTTTACTGATAAGACTCATAGCAAAATCAAACCAATTCGCTATGGGCCTTATACTATTCTTTCACAGGTGTCCGAGAATGCTTTCCGCCTTGATCTTCCCGCACACTTGGGAATTCATGACGTCGTCAATGTAGATCTTTTGAAGTTGTACTTTGACTCTACATTGGAGACTGCACCGGCTATCAGTCATCCTGTGGACGTGGTTCCTGATGCTCAGTTACCATTGGATGCAGATCAGATCTATGACACGAAGACTCGACGGACTCGCCGGGGGTCTACCACCTCATATCTTGTGGCTCGGCAAGGACAACTGCCGCATCAGGCTTGTTGGATTTCTTTTCATCAGATGTCCCGTGACTTTCCTATTCTTTTGAAAGCATTGGAGTCCAATGCTTCTATTGTGGGGAGGCATGATGAGGATTGATGTTTGATCTTTCATATGACCCCTCTAGTAGTTCCTAGCTAGGTTTGCATAGTTTATTTCTTGCAAATTAATAATTGTAAGTGAGTCTCCTTCTCACATGCACTTGTGGGCACTAGTTATCTTCTAGTTGTCATTTAGAGTGTTAGTTAGTAAGTGTGAACTCAAAGTAGGAAGTGTGTACTTCAAGATAGCTAAAATGGATCTTCTAGTTAGCAATATTCCTTTCTCTTAACTTAGAAGTTTACGTGCATTCTCCTTTGCACTTTTGTAGCTTATGGTTAAGCATATTGGATCAAATCCATGATTTGATGGGTTTGGTTATGTATTTTGGGCCATTAGTGCCTATATATTGAATTGTAAATAATAGAACACTTAGTTGGATTTTCAATCCTTTTCACTTCTAGAAGCAGATGGTTGAAGAAAATGTCTCAAGGAATACCAAAAGAAGCTACAAGATCAAAAGACCTTGGATAGGTCTCAACGAGCATCTAGTAAAAGGCTTGGAGAGCCTTATTGAAGAAATCATCAAAGGAGTTTCGAGGAGAACTCATTGGAGAAATTCACTATAGAAGATAGTGAAAGATTTGGGACAATTGTTGCCATCCGACAACAAGCCCAAAAGAAGAAGAAAAATTTGGCAAGGAGTACCAAACCTTAGAAGAAGATTCAAAATACCTCAAGATATTCAAAATCTTGAGAAGATCTTGCTTGAAGTTAGAATTCGACAAGAAGACTTGAAGATAGGATAAGTCTACTAAATCCGAAAAATTTGAAGATTACCTCTCACAACAAGAAGACACCATTTCAAAGACAAAAACTTATCCAAATCTACAACAAAAGGATAAGATTGCTTGAAGGATAAAATCACCAAAACCTGGGCTCGTAAAAGAAAGTTTGATACCACTTTTTGGTGAAGAAGAAACTGAGCAATGAGATCCTACTCAAAGCAACAACTCGGTGATCTTAGACACCAAGATCTAAATCCTCTACAAAAGCTTTCAAAAAGGTAAGCAACTATTGGTGCAAGTAGATTCATTAATTGGATTACTTATATTTGTTAAAGCACCTTATATTGGATTAGAGTTGCAAAAGAGGAAACATTGAGTTACAGTCTTCAAAAGTGCAAAAAGGTAAAATTTCCTTTTAAGGTTCATTTTGTACATTAGCTTTGAAGTTGATTAGATTTCAAAATTACAACTATCTATCAACTACCAAATATCTACTTTGGAAAGAAAAGAAGACTAGTTCTTACAACTTTGTTTGTAGTGAAATTGCAGAATAATTCTTGAAGATTCATTTCAAATTATTCTTGATTAGTTGCAGTAAATTGATTAAGTGCACTTATAAGTTATTTTGAGAGTTGATTGGAGTGATAAGGTGAGATTGTTAGTGCATTAAAAGTGAAATATTAGTGGGTTCATTTGCACTACTATATTACAATAAAAAAGCTTAGTGTTTGTGTTGTTGAGAAGGGCACAAAATCATATTAGCATCAAGTGTAAAGACACTATTAATGCACCAAAATCTACAATTTTTTGTGGCCAAAGGAAGCCACCCAAATCAGATCAATCCTCCAAGTTTTGGAGAAGAAAAGCCATATAAAATCAACAAGGATTGTCTCAAATCGAGACTTCGTGAGTCTCAAATTCAAAGCACTATAAGTGTTATATTACATCTACAAAAGTGGTTATAATTTGGGTTCATAAAACCAACAAAAAGGAGAGTTGCATATTCATAAGAACTTCTCTAAAAATCTGCCATAAAATCAGGAAATCAGGAGTGCAAAAAGGTGTAAAGGGGTGTTTTTATATCCCAAAAATTTTATATATTGTTGCACCATTCTAAGTTGTTTTACACAGGTGATAAGACAGATTTTGAGGTGCCACAAAGGCACATTATACAAGGTTAAAAAAACTAAACACTAGCACACTCCGAGCATAGCAAAGGAGCCTCTCAAAAGGCTCACATCTTCTCCATTCTGGATAGCCAAACTTGCAAGCCTTTAAGGGACAACACAATGAAAGAACGCCATATTTGATAGAAATATTATCTACAAAGAAGGAAATACATAACAGGTTAAAAAGGGAGAAAAAAAGGCATCAAAACCAATGTGGAAAGGAGGACAAAAATCAACACGTTGAACAAAAAAATAGGTGTTAAATCCAAGGTTTCAAGCTTGGATAAAAATGTTCACCAATAGGAGCATCAAGATCAGCTACATAACCACCATTGAAAGCTCCATAGAATCAAGGAACATCACAGCTAGCACCATCCAATGTCCTCATATAAGCACCTGCAAAAGAAAGAAGTTGCTTGCTCTCCAAGAAACGTAGCAAGCAAAAGAATAAGCATACAAAATAGAATAGGAGGTATATCATTCATATTGAAGCGTTAGAACAAAGAGTTGCATATAAAGTGCCACTTGGCACAAACCTCCTAAGGTGCCATATTTATTCATAACGTCCAAGAAATAAAGGATTACTTCAAGCACTCAACCAAGGAAAGTTACAAAGAATAAAGAAGATGTTACATTCATATGAGCACCACTTGTCCAAAATTGGAAGATTCTAGGAGCTCCCATATTGGAAGAGGAAGTCAAGCGCTCACCAAGAAGGCTAAACGTCTCATACGTTACATACAGGAGCAAGACAAGTGCTTAGTAACTTCCATCTACTCCTCAAGCGCCTATGAAGTGTAACTACCGTGCCACTTGTCATATTTGCAAAGATTCTTGCTCCATTTAAAGGGTTCAACGACCAAGGGAGTTTGAAGCATGCATATCCATTCAAAGCACTTCACACAGGGCCGAATTGCAGCGTGGAGGAAAGTGAAAGAGCATTTAAATCTCTAGTCAAAAGGAGTCAAAAAGCCACAAAATTTGGGTGCCATTCTTCAAGTTCCAAAACCAAGATAATTCCAAGGCTATCCATTGGTTGAAGCACCCAAGGCAAAATATGTTGGTATTACTATCATTCATGCATGAATACTGCGTCAAAAATTGTGGACATCAATGTTGCAAGGTAAGGAATAATTTCCATTATAGTTTGATTTCATTCTTGGGAGATATAAGTATTATATACAAAGGTTGAAACTAAGAGAAATCAAACTTATTGAAAGCAAAAATTAAAAGAGAATTAAAATATCAAATTAATTAAATATTTGCAATATTAAATATTGGAGTAATAAGGGTTACTACTAGAAAAAATCAAATTTATAATATTTGCAAATATTACTGTGTTCTAAATTTCTATATTTGGGAGCTATAAGGGTTGCAACACCAAATCAGGTTATTGAAAATTAAAAACACTTAAATCAAATCTTAAGGGATATTAAAAGAGGTTATTAAGGTTTTTTTTCTAAGGTTGGAAATTTATAATATTCTTGTCTCAAACAAAAGGGATAAAAGAAATCCAACATTAAAACCTCTTCAAAATTGGAAAAGTGCTTAGTTCAATAGGAGTAATAAGGTATTAGAAAAGTTGATTTTGATATTTATAAAACTTTACAAAATCAACCCAAAATTGAACTACATTTACAAAAGCACTATGTCATATTCCAAAATCACTGAGTCATAGGGCATTCTATAAAAATTGATAACAATAGAATCTACCAAAGATTATCAAGTTCTAAATCCATTTGGAAGATATAAGCTTTCTACAAAACCTAAAATTCCATTAGGTATATATACTCTCATTATTAGGGAGACATAAGGAAGTCTACAAATCTAAGGATTAATAAAGGTTTTATCAAATCAAGCTTATATAATTTAATTAGGTTCATATGTTCTAAAGAAGGGAGTCATAAGGTAGACTTCTAGTAAGACTCCATCCCTAAGAATACAAATATTTTCATTTTAAAAGGGCAATACAAATGACCACTAGCACGCTAAGCAATACTCTTAGAAGTGGAATGAAGAAAATACCAATATGTATTAAAAGCCTGATTGAAAATTCAATGGATTACAATGATGAAAAAGCCAAAGAAAAGGAAGAACTAATAAGATGTGAAATCACTTCTGAAATTAACAGTTATGAAAAGGAAGACTCTTCTAGTGAGACTGATGACAAAGAAAACTCGAAAAAAGGAAAATATTGATCAACAAGATATCATACAAAAAGGAAAAGATGGAATAGTTTCAATTGTGCACATATGGTTAGAAGGTCTTATCAAAGAAATAGTTAAACATGAATTTCCCAAAATAGACTACTAAATTGTTAGATCATCACTATTGTGCACCTATTGCAATCAATATGGTCATGAAAAGGTTAACTGTTGGAGTTTCCATCCATGCAAATACTGTAATGGGACAAATCACTCATCTTTCTCTTGCTATTACAAATACAGGTACTATAAGAGCTATAAAGAAATTTTACTACATAGAATAGACTGTTACCTTCAAAATACTATTTCAAATGGATCTACTAACAATGAGCTCAAGTTTGATACATATGAAGGACAGAGAAACATGTTTTACACAGGTTCAAAAGAAAGAAGATGGGTATATTATGACCCACTCAAGACATACAACATCATGAGAGCAATGGTCCATCAAAGACACTTGACATCAAAGAACAAAGAGTTGAAAAAGATGAGAAGCCATGACATGAAGACTGAAGCAGCAAAAAAGAACCAGATCAAGACTGCTCACAAGAAGAAGAAGATGATGAACTTGAAGAAGCCAAAGATCATCCAATGGAAGAAGATCCATATTGAAGACTAAAGTCTTCAATACCCAAATAATATAATACAAGGGGATGTTAGAGATAGAGTATATTACATCATTTGGGTTATGTAAATGTAACTTCCTAGGTACATACTTAGGACATTAGATTACTTTAGGGGGAAGTTATCTAGTTACTTCATGCAATATAATAATTGCACAAGTTTCAATGTGCAAGCTGTATATGTACAAGGTGTCCCTTGTACAGCTAGGTAGAGTGTTGGCCAAGGAACCTATCTTCCTAAATAAAAAAGGCCTCACTGTAACAAGCTTGTAACAAGCACATAGCATATTCGTAGGTAGTAGCATAGTGTTGTATAGATCACCATGTAGATTGGTGATGGGTGCAATGTAGTCTAGTAGCTTTGTTCATGGAGTGTCCATTTCCTCCATAGCTACATTGTATTCATTTCCATCATTTCTATTTATAGCATATTTCAGTCATTTTGCAGATTTACTTTCTTTTATATTATTTTGCATCTTGTGATTGCTATCTCCCATTGCATACTGCATCAAAAGCTAACAAAATCAATACATTTATTTAGGGCTAATCCTTCATAATTACACAAAGATAATCTAAATTTCCAAAATATAATGGTACTACATTTTTTAAACATATTCAGCCTGAGTACAAATATCAAGATTGTAACTCCATATGTCATCACATCTAGAAAGCATGGCTTATGAGCTGAAGCATCTCACTCTCGTGAGCACCCAATTGAATTTGTATCACCATAAACATGGGATATGTTATATTGCATTCAACATATAACAATATTTTTTAATAAATATGCTACTTCTTTCGTAAATTCTCTTCTTGTGTTGGCAAATATGTATAGGTCTTCATTGTTCAAAGGTGCTTCTCTTCAATATAAAAGAATGGTTGCCTATATTTCGATGCAATTTATGTGTGAGCTCATCACTAGACAGATAAGATGTTCGTGTTGCATATTTTTCCACATCCAATGGGTAGTTATACTACTCTTTGCATTTTACTTTACATCTAATGTGTGATGATGGTGCCTCTCTTCAATTGTCTAGCTTTTCCATGCAATCAACAACTTGTCTTCTAGATAGCTTCAATTTTTCTTTGAACATTTTTCTCTCACAGAGTCTCTAAAAGCTCCACATTCAACAGTCATCTGGTCAAGATGTCTCCTCTATGATTTTTAATTTTATTATAATTTTAAATTGTGCTTATATATGTTGTTGCAGTCATCACTAGGCCTTTTGAGTTAATGAGCAGAGTGGACATCAGGTACTGGTATGAGATTCACTTGAAAGAATGTGCTAGCTAATTTCAAGAGTATTGTGAATCTCACCTAGAAAAGGCCAAGGTAGCCTACGACTTGAGATGGGAAGAATTGCCTACTAGTCTAAGAAAAAGAGAACCAACCTTCCCTACCAATATGAATTGGTCCCACCATCGTGCTATGTCAGTCATCTCCACAATCTGGACTCGTAAGTTTAGATGGATAGATATGAGATTCAAACCTTCTCTTATTATCAGTCTAATACCTCGTTATGATGCTATAAGACCACCAAAACATATGACTTCTTAGCTTACATGTGTGACATGGAGTCTAAGGGATATCGTAGCTTAGATGATAAATTCACCCATAAAATGACAGAATAATTAGACTTGGTTGCATGAAGAAATGCAATTACTTAGGGAGGAATGATGAGGCCTAAGATTACGTCATCTTACCAACGCTTTAAGCTATTTTTAGCTTTTGTTTCGAGCACGTGTGCATTCTAACTATGGGCCTTTGTATAATTTATCATAGTTTTTTGATTGAATGGGAATAAAAAGGTGAATTGCATTTTTGAGTTAGTTGGGAATGATTTTTGTGTTTCTAATGGTAACTTTGATTAATGTTTTGGGATTGCATATAATTATTCTGAACTGCAGGCTCTTGAGCTCATTTTGGAGCATTTCCTGCACTCCAAAAAACGATGACTAGCATGAGGACATGTTGGAAAGAGAGAAGGTAGCCAACAAAATTGATAGCATGGATACTCTGTCACATACAAAAAATGGTCCAAAATAGATAAACATGGAGTTTGGATAAAGTATTGGTAAGAGGTTATCCATAATGACTGATACCTTGAGAAGCATGTTCATAGTTGGTTGGATTTGGCATTTACCCATAATAAGACCATCATTATTGAAGAACACAAGCATTTTCCTCTTTCCACTTTTAGGATTGTTATTTCAATGATGCATTGTTGTCATTTTCCCCAAGTTTAACCAATGATTAATCATGGTCAATGATTTTTTGAACCACCTTAACAATCATGAAGTTATTTTAGAAGAACTGTTGTGAAAGTGACGTTGTTAGAATCCTATTTCCTAGGATAGTGACCTTGCCATTTTGGCAGGTGTTGCAACACTAGATTAAAGACTGTTATTATAAATAATCACCCCTGACGATAGTCAAGGGATTGGATATGAGACGATTGCTTGATTTAAGACTGTTGTCGACTTTCATTTGAGCATTTTGTAATTGTAGTAAAGAGTACGCTTTCAAATATTTGTGTTGAGCTAGAATAGGTTTTAATAGGGTTGTGCTAGAATAATTTAATTCGGAATTAGTTTTCCCTTTTTATCATACAAGGAGCAAGGGCCCACTCTCTCACTTTGATAAATAGGTTTTCATATTTTCATAGTATGTTTAATGTTTAAGAGTTTTGTTATAGTAATATTTTCATTCTATACTTGCACATTTCCATAACAATCACCTAATGTGAAGGAATTAGTTATATGAAGTGTTTTGAATTAAAATTGAATGATGTTATATTTGAAGGAACAAAACCGGTAAATTGGAGCTATATTCCAGTTTTGGTACATGCAAACCCAAAACCGAACTTTGCACAACTCTGGAAGGCAAAGGTTGGAGCTATGTTTTGGTTTTGTTCAATGCATGGAATTGAACTTTATGCAAGGGCGGATGATGTCAATTGGAGTCAAACTACAATTTTGTGCACATACGAACAAAGTTAGGATGTCTCAAAGTTGGATGAAAAAGACAACCATGAAATCCTAAAATCAACTGGCAACGAAATTTTTGGATTTATTCACTTTGGAATTGCATAGTTTTGGAAGGTAAACACTTAAGCAAAAACAAACAATAAATTATCTAGGGCACAATATCGGGAAAACTAAAAACAAATGCACAAAAGGCATACAAGAATATATTTATATTATATCAAAGTGGCTGTTGTGGCAACTTTATATCCAAATCCACAGATTCGTTCACTACATACTACAAAATAACAATGCACAATACCGAAAAGAGTTCTTTGCCTTTGCTATGGCTACTTTATTTCTACGAAAGATAATTGCAGGCTCTTCTCTACTGCACCTTCTTTTCACACTCTTCTCCATGCCTTAGCAACTTCAACAACCTCTTCAACCTTACCTTTGTCTAACCTTTTTAACCCTAATGAAGTCGTGCTCAACCCTCATATATATAGTTGAGGAAGGAGGGAATATCTCAACTAACACATTAATTAATGGATAGGTGTCACTCTAATCTCCAAACAACTACAACTACCACGAGTAAAAGCAAGCACTCCATAATCCAGCGATGGATGTTATCATTTCCAAAAAATACGATTTGATAGAGATTTGTCAAAGATAGGTGAAATCTGGATTAATTTCCAACATCCTCCCTCAAGCCAAATTTCATAAAATCTTTGACATTTAACATTTCCTTTAGCCTTTTAAAATCATCATCTTTCAAAGGTTTTGTGAAAATATGTGCAAACTGATCCTTAGACATGCAAAACAACAATTCAATTTCATTATTTTCCACCAGCTCTCTAATGAAATTATACCATATGTCAATGTGCTTGCTCCTATCATGAAACATTGGATCCTTAGACAGTGCTATGATAGAGTTATTATCGTAAAATATTGTAGTTGCCCCTTCCTATTGATGATTCAACTCACCTAATATTCTTCTCAACCAAATTGCTTGACATGTGGTTAAAGTGATGGCAACATACTTTGCTTCAACAATAGAGAGAGTAATATTTGGTTGTTTCTTATATGACTATGATACTACACCTAATCCAAGATGGAATGTATATTTGGAAGAGCTCTTTTGATCATCAATATTGCCAACCCAATCACTATTTGTGTAGTCAACAAGCTCAAGCTGGTCTGTTCTTGCATAAAAGATCCCATGGTCTTTGGTTCCATTGACAAATTGTAGAATCCTTTAACCTACATGTAAGTGAGTGTTCTTTTGTTTCTCTATGAATCTACTGATTAAACTCACTACAAACATAATGTATGGTTTGGTGGTTATCAAATACATAAGATTGCCAACTAATCTCTTGTAGAATGTTGAATCCACATTGTTGCTGTAATCCTTCTTGCTCAATTTCAGACCTATTGCAACTAGTGTGCTGACTAATTTACTGTTCTACATTCTAAACCTTTTCAAGACATCCGTTGTGTACTTGCCTTGTGCAATGAAGATACCATCTATTGATTGGGTAACTTCAATTCCAATAAAATATTTCATTAAGCCCAAGTTTGTCATTTCAAACTTACTTTATATTACACCTCTAAATTCATCAAACAACATACTGTTGTTTCCAGTATAAATCAAATTGTCTACATACACGAAGACTATTATCATTTCTCCTTGTGCATTGTCTTAATGTACAAAGTGTGCTCATATGGACACTTGATGAATCCATTCTCTTGAAAATATGAGTCAATGTGATTGTACTAGGTCCTGGGTGCTTGTTTTATCCCATATAGGATTTCTTCAGGTTATACACTTTACCTTCTTGTCCTTCTCGCTCATAGCCAGGTGATTGGTCTATGTATACCTCTTCTCCCACTACCCCATTTAGGAAGGCAGACTTGACGTCCATTTGGTGAAATTTCCACCCTTTTTGAGTTGTCAATGCCAGAATTATTCTGAATATGTCAAGTCTTACTACAAGTGCAAACACTTCATGGTAATCAATGCATGAATTATATTTATACCCTTTTACAACCAACCTTGCTTTATGTCTTTCAACATCACCTTGGACATTAAACTTGGTTTTGTATACCCATTTCACTCCAATGGATTTCTTGCTTGCTAGAAGATCCATTAGCTCCCAAGTTCTATTTTTTTATGGCTTTTATTTCATTATTCATGGTTTTCATCCATTTGTTGTCTTTAATTTCTTCTTCAAATGAAATAGGATCACATTTAGAAAATAAAGCAAAATCAGAATGCTCTTCATCTTCTATTTCATTTCTTGTTACCTCATATATTTCTTGCAAGCTCCTTGTCTTTGTTAGTGTTCTCATGTTGGATATCATTCTTGCAAGTGGTGGTGATTTTGATGATGAAGAAGGGCTACTGCCCACATTGGCACTGCTTCTTGAAACTGTAGGCTGATCCATGCTTTCTCCATTCAAGTATTTTGACTCAATACTTGTTGTCCTTTATTGACTAGTATTGGAATTCCAATTCTAAGCTTTATCTTCCATGAACTTCATATCTATGCTTATGATCAACTTCTTTGTAACAAGGTTATACAATCTATAGGTCTTTGCCTCTTCACTATACCCAATGAAGATGCATTTTTTTGCCTTGTCATCCAGTTCACTTTTATTATCTTCTAGAATGTGTGCGTATGTTATACATCCAAAGACTCATAAGTGAGAAACACTTAACTTTTTGTTACTCCATGATTTTTGTGGGATTACATCATTCACACTCTTCGTGGGACACCTGTTGAGCAGAGAAACTACACATGCTACAACTTCTACCCAAAGTTTATTTGGCAATGCTTTTACGTTCAACATGCTCCTTGCTATCTCCATTATTATCCTATTTTTCTTTTTGCTATATCATTCTACTGTGGTGTGTATCTGGCTATGAACTGCCTTCTAATTCCTTTTGCCTTGTAACAATTATGGAATTAATTTGAGATGTACTCACCTCCTCCATATGTTCTTAGAGTCTTCACATAGTAACCACTTTTCTTTTCAACCAAAGCCTTAAACTCCTTGAATTTTCCAAATGCTTTTGACTTTTGTTTAAGGAAGTATACCCATGTCTTTCAACTAAAGTCATCTATAAAGGCTAGAAAATATTTTATGTTTGCAAATGAACTGGTTTGCATAGGCCCACATATATTTGAATACACCAACTCCAAAGGTTGTGAAGATCTCCATGAATTTCCTGTAGGGAATGCATCCCTATGTTTCTTGCCTATAAGGTAACCTTCACATACTTGATTGGGTTGCTCTATGAGAGGTAATCCCCTCACCATCTGCTTTTTGTGCAACAAATTTAGGCCATTGAAACTCAAGTGACCAAATCTAAGATGCCACAACCATGTAGCATTCTTTACAATTGCACTAAATGAAAGTAGCATTTCACTCTAAATTTTTAGAGGAAACATCTTGTTCTTTGTCATGGCTATATTTTCTATGAGCCTATCTTCTTTATCTCTAATAATGCAAGATCCATTTTCAAAATACACGGTGTCCCTTTTGCACAAGTTTCCCAATGCTCAACATATTATGTTTTAGCCCACACATAATACACATAAGAGATGTGTTTTCTTTCTCCTTGTTTTGTGCGAATTATAATCCTTTCTTTTACCATGACACATACCTTGCTGTTGTTTTCCATCTTCACTTCAAATTTGATGGTTTCATCTAGTTGTGAGAACATTTCTCTATTCCCAGACATGTGGTTACTGCAACCACTATCAAGATACCAAACATTCTTTTGACTCTCTTCATCAACACTGCAAGTTAGCATCACAAACCCACATGCATATTTGTGTTCTTCATTCTCATTCTCATTGGTATAGTGGGCTTGTTGCTTGTTTTTCTTAGCCATATTCTTTCTACACTCATAACTATAATGCCCAAATTTCTTACAGTAATACCATTATATTTTAGATTTATCATACCTTTAATATGAATCTCCTTGTTGATTTCTATTGCTACCTCTTCCCCTTGCTTGATGAAAATTGCATCCGGTTTCTCCTTTGTTGCAATAGTTTGTTTTTCCTCCTCTTTCTTGGCCTCTACGACCTCTATCTTTGTTGTTCTGCCATATTCCTCCTTGAGAACTTGAGATTGCTTGCTAGGATTCTCCCTTTTGATTGTTGTCTCTAAATGAGACCCATGTCTTAAATACTTGCTCCAATGGGGACTGTGTTGTCTGGTTTAGCCTCTACTTGTGTTTGTAGAGAACCCATCAACTCATCCACTGAAAGGGTTGTTAAATCCCTTGATTCTTAAATAACAATCACTACTAAGTCAAACTTGGCTGGTAGGCTTCTTAGTACCTTTTTCACAATCCTTTGGTTCTCAATATTCTCATCATTCGTCCTCATTCGATTGAAAATGCCCATTGTACGGGTAAAGAAGTCGCTCATGGACTCAACTTCATTCATATGTAGATTTTCAAACTCTCTTCTCAATATCTATAATCTTATCAAATTTACTTTGTTTGTGCCTTAAAAGGAGTTGGCTAATGTTTCCCATACCTGCTTTGAGTTGGTTGTTGTAGCAATTATAGCAACTGCATTATGTAGAAAAGGGCCTTTTAATTATTCTTTCGATTTTCCTTTAACAAATCTTTTTCAAGTTGAGAAAGTGTATTCAATGTTGTTACATTTGCGGGTTCTGCATACCTATTCTCCACCAGGTCCCAAATCTCCTAAGGCCCAAACATAATCTCCACCAGGTCCCAATGCATGAAATCAGATTTTATGCAAGGGCGGATGATGTCAGCCGAAGTCAAACTCTGATTTTGTGCACACAAGAACAAATTCAGGATGTCCCAAAGTTGGATGAAAAAGACAAGCACGAAATCATAAAATCAACTCACTACCAAATTTATGGATTTATTCACTTTGAGGTTGCACGGTTCTAAAAGGTGAACACTTAAGAAAAACACACACTAAATTATCTAGGGCAGAATTCCAAGCAAACTAAAAACAAATGCACGAAGGCATGAAAATATTATATTTATATTATATCAAAGTGGTTGCTGCGACAACTTTACATCCAGATCTACAAATCCATTCACTTTACTATTACAAAATAGCAATGCACAATACCAGATAGAGTTCTTTGTCTTTGCTATGGTTGCTTCACTTCTGCGTTTGAAGATAATCACAACCTCTTCTCTGCGACACCTTCTCTTCGCACTCTTCTTCGTGCCTCAACAACTTCAACAATCTCTTCAACCTTATCTTTGTCTAACCTTTTTAACCCTAATGAAGTCGTGCCCAACCCTCATACATATAACTGAGGAAGGAGGGAAACACTCAACTAATGCATTAATTAATGGATAGGTACCACTTTAATATTCAAACAACTACAACTATTGTGAGTAAATGCGCGCTCCAAAATCTGATGATGGATTTTATCATTCCCAAAAAATAAGATCTGTTAGAGGTAGGTGAAATTTGGATTAATTCCAAAAATATTTCCTATAGATTAGTTGGAATTTGTTTCTTTGTTTTCTAGCAATTGTTTTTGATTTTATACATGGTATTTTATTTTTGCAAAGCTTTAATCTCCCAAGAATTACTTTTCAATTATAAATCTTAGAAATCCCGTATCAAAGTATCTCCTATAGATTTTAGTCCATACAACCAATGGACGCCATCCCAGTATTGCCAAACTAACGTGAAGGGATTAATGAAACCCATTACATTTTTTAGCCATTTGTCGTGCAACTGGGACACAAACTAGAGCATATTCACAAACAACTCTATAGAATAAACAATAGTAAAAATAGACAAAACATGTCCTCTTAAAGTCAATCATGACATCAACATTGCAATCTTCTATGTAGTGTTCCATTCAATGCTTAAGCTCATGAAATTTTATCGCCTATTACTCTAGGTAGGAATCTACAACTACCTGTCTTGCTCATTGGTAAATTAACTTACATTACCTTTTTAATAGTATCTTCTTTCATTTGGCAAGGTCAATTAGAGCATGGAAAATTTGTTCTCATTTTATGTATCTATTATACCTTGAAAAACGATTGAGCATTAACAATATTTGAGACATGCCCATTTTTTACAAGATCAACTTGATTGCTAATAGTGGGTAGTGTTCCTTTAATAATACTTTATTCAAGTTCCTAATTTTGGTGTATATTCTAATATCCCTATTCATTTCGCACATGGCAACTATGTTGGATACCCACATGCAATGCTTAATGGAAAATATGATTTGGGACTACAAAAGCTTGAGGAGTTCTTTCTTCATTAGATTCATTACTATTTTTTAAGAAATGGAAAAAAACATAAGAATAGATTCATAAATGTATATGCTTAGAGTATAATTACTTTGTTAGAAGGGCCTAGGTTTATTCTTATCAAAATCAATGGGAATTTACAATTGTAAGTTATGTGTTCTTAAGTTGACATAGACATAATAGTGTCTCCTTCAAGGAAGGGTGATAATCATAGCTAGTTTAGATTGATGGAGGACTTTAAATTCTTTAATAATATAAATGGCCCTTAAAATATTATTCCTCTAAGATTTAAATACACATTAGTTAATATGTGTATTGGAATATTTCATGTTTTTGATATATTTGATAGATTTTTGGCATTTGAAAGTTGGTTACAAAAACATTATACAATCCCTTTAATTATTTTATTGGCTGCATGATCAAATAAGTCACAAATCAATTCTTTTAATAAAGTGACATTCTCAATCATAGTCATATGAATCCATCTAATTTTTAATCTACTTGGCTTCATAACCTTGATTTTTTTAGATGCTTATTTGTGGTTATAAGAAGCAAAGTCTAAAGAATCATGCATGCATAGATTTATTTAAAAAATATGAAATATCTAAAGAGGTAGATGAAGACTTGGTATATCAAAATTTTTGGTAACATATTTAAGAGTAACATTTAAAGGAAAATAATTTCAAACCCGTTGACTTACAAGAGAATGTGGAAATTGATAAAATGGGTCAACGTATTTATGTGTAAGAAAAATAACTAATTGTTGATTATTATGATAAACTACAAAATGAGAGTCTTATGGAGCCCAAAAATATTGAGAAAGATGATTTAATAAGCATTATAAAGATACACAATTTTCGTAATACTTCTAAATTAGATCTAGCCTTTAATTAAATTAAAACAATTCAATTCTAGAGGTAAGGTATATTAAGGTAAAAGAGGGGATTAAGAAGAAAGTAAACATTTATTATAAAGATATTATATCAAAATATGGGTGGGAGAAGGTGGGTTAGAGTGATATTTTGTAAAGCATTCCATTTATTGTCACACAGAAATAAAAACTTCATGAGGAAGATCTTGATGGAAGAGGTATAGGAAACAATTTTCTCGTTCCATCCTAATAAGGTACGTGGTCGTAATAGATTTCTTATTAAAAAATTGAAACTTTTTAGAAGATGTTGAAGAGTGATATGCTATTTATAGTAAAAAATGCTCGGAAAAAGAAAGGCATAATAAGTGAGATCAATGTAGCTTTTATTGTGTTGTTTACCAAATGAGATTATAATACTTTTATAATTTGTTTTGATAGTCATTTTTAATATTGATTTATAAAATAATTTCAAAACCATTATGAATAGATTGAAAGGCAATGTAGGTTGCATTATCTTAGATAAACAAGGTTGTTTTATTAATAGTACCAAGAGGCCATATATTCACTTAAGTCGATAGGGAAAAATATATGCTTATAAAGTTAGGCATATACAAAGCATATGATAATATTTGCTAGATTTTTTTAATAACATTATTAGAAAGTTTAGAGGTTGTTTCTAATGTATTAGATGGTACTATAGCATTCCAAATATTTTTGTTTTGATTAATGGATCTCTTATAAAATATTTTAGATAATCTTGTGGACTACACTAGAGTGACATGCTATGTCCTTAGCTCTTTATTTTTTTACCAAGACATTGGGCAGAGCTCCCTCAAAGGGAAAAGAAAAAGAAAAAATCAAAGGTAATGAGGTTAACATAAATAATCGCTGATGACCTCATTGGTGATATTCTTCATTTATGTAATCCTTCAATAACTGATGCCATAAAATTTAAATAAATCTTATCATAAGAAGAAGAAAACTAAACATGTGACAAATACAACAAAATTTAAGATAATTTTACTAGCATTACTTTTGAAAATCACTATCTATTAGTCTTTCACATGACCATGTTTTTTCAAAAGTGATATTTTCTAAGCTTTACATGTATTTCAATTGAGAATGTATACTTTCATCTTCATGACATCATCTAGCCATTTTTATAATCATCTAATTCCTCCTTTTCATAACTCTATTTTTCTACAATGTATGGAGTTGTATATTATTTGTGCATATTATGATGATTTAAAAAATTGAAATTGTTTTGAGAAAAACTTGCCTCCATCATGTCTAAGCTTAAGGTTTTGATGTGTTTCCTAGAGTTTCTCTCTATTAAATTATTGAATGCTAAAATTTGTGTAAAATATTCTACCTTCTATTTTAAGAAATAAACCCAAATTTTCTTGAAATAATCATCAATGGAAAATAAAAATAAAAATAAGAAATTTACTTTATTTTAAAAATAAAAGGTGTGTTTATTGGATCACATAAATCAGCATGTACTAGTTTTTATACACTTGTATGCCATGCTTTACAAGTTTAAAATGGTGTTTTACTTTGCTTTATTCATTAAGACCTAGAATATGCATGTTAATGCTCTTGAATGAGTATCATTTCATAAACCATGCTAGATAAGAACTAAGTATAGATAAATACTAATAATTGATATATCAATATCTCTCATGCCAAAGTAAATGACTATTTTTAAGTTTCTAGTACAAAACTTGATAGTCTGGGATCAACCAATTTATATAATCTTATCTTATCACAACCAAGTGCATTTACCTTATTATTATGGATATTTATTGTCATGCATCTATTGCTAGAAAAGCTGACTAAACATTCTAGATTCTTTATGATTACACATACTAGTAGGATATTCTTGTTCATATAAAAAGCATACCAAACATTCTTGAAGCTATAACTGACAATATTATTCAATGTAAAGTGAACATCACCATGTCCTTCAACATAGTAACAAGTTCTTACATATATCTAGTTAAACATATTTATTTTTTTGTATGTCTTTAATGAAAGTTACATACTAGTCTTTCCAAGATATGTAATATTTGGATGCACACAGGTTGAAGTACTAGATTATGGATTTAGTTTGATTGTTCCTAAAGATGTAATAAACACAAATTTATGATTTTTTCAAATCATGATAAAAATTTTTGGTAATTTTTATTGCTTTAATCCTTTCATCCATAGTTCGACTCTTTTATTATCAATAATCCTCTATGTAATCACTAGGATTCTTGTAGTAAAAACAAATTACTTCAAGTATATAGAAGATGCATTACCTTGTTTGGAGAACATTGGGTGATGTCTTCCTACAATTTTTTTGCATCTTTGAATTTGGCACCATATGCCTTCTTTTTAGTTTTTGAGGTTGATTTTTTTATTTGATTCAATCTCTTATTCTTTTGCAAGATTAAAATAGATATCTTCTCAAAGTCAATTGATTGGATATCTACTATCAAGTACAAAGTCTTAATAATGAGTTCAAAAGATAGAGGTAAGCTTCATAGTACCAAGGTAGTCATATCATTATCATCAAGTTATTTTTAAATGATTGTTAGTTGATTATTTAGATCCTTCAAGTGTAATAGATACACTAACATGGATTTGTTTTCTTTTAATTTAGACAAAAATACAAGATTATTGATTTTAAAGTACAACTTTAGATATAATATACTTGTTCATGATATTGCCCTAAATTGTTTATGATCTTTGTGACTTTGTGAACTTCAAGAATAAGATCATTTACAAATGATAGCTTTATAAGCATCATTGCCTCTAAATTATACCTCTTTCCTAATTATAATGTTGTTTAGGTAATGGTACTCATAGACAATGAGTATTTTATAGCTTCTAAAATTGTATTTTTCTTGGTTAACTTTTGATAACCGAGTAAAATTAGAGATCAGATGTTTTTCATTTTTGTAAAATATTAAAGTCTCCTACAATGGTCACAATGACTATAAATGAAAAATGTTTGCTTTACTATAAAAAAGAAGTCCAATGTTTATTAAAAGTGAACCTCTCCTTTGCTTCAATTTCAAGTAGTCTCATATTTAATAGTGGACCTCCTTTCTACTTTGATCCCATAGAACAATTAACATTAGATAGCAAATATCTATTACACTCTAAATTTTTGAAGCTCAATATATCTAGCAAACCATCATTCCACTCTAATTGAGTAAAAGACTCACTTGCTATGCTCCACCAATCAAACCTCCAATCAAATTTGATTAAATTTGAACTTTTAATATGAATGGTTCATTGAACTTATAATTGTAAGGATGACAAAATACCTGTTCTTTTGGTAAAACACTTGCCCTTCCTCACCTCAACATAGGCACAATACAAGTACACACTTAGAATAGGGGATATTCTAATGCATACACATAAACACTTAAGGTCTATTCTATCTTAGGTTATTAGACAACTAATTATATTTATTACCATTATATAAAACAATGAAGATAGAACAACTACACTAGTATGTCAATTAGCAACAATAATCATTAAATGAAATTTAGATTTCAAAATGAAAGTAAGGGAAACATTACCAAAATAAAAACTGTGCTCAATAAGGAATCATAAACAAAAGTGTGATACAAAATGAGTATACTAATATTCTTTGCATCCTAGCAAAATGATTGTTGAAGCTACAGGAACACATAGTATTACTTGTAGAGAAAATTAAATAAAAGCTTTTGCAGTAAAGGCAACGAAGAGAGTTAACATTTTTGGGAACTACCATAGTTAGGTAAAATAATGCATATCCTTGACAAAATAGTTAGTCGCAAATTCCCTTTATGTTGATTTTGAAAATAAATAGAAATGATCGAATACAAAAGCATACAAGCTATAAATGAAATGTGAATTTAGCAATAAATATTAATGTGGTATAACAATCAAATGTATGAGAAGACAAGAAAGAGAATGTTGTCAATGAGAATATAAAATTTATTACACGTTAGTATATGTATTTGACAAGAATTTAATAGTATTTTGTTAGCATGAGTGTATGAACTATCCATCCTTTTCTTAGGAGGGGTATTTATAGATAAAATTTCAAAAATCTCTTTTTGAGTCATTGAAGGAGATGTGTCATCAATCTGAGATGTTGTTGCATCAGATCAAGTCATTGATTCATGGTAGCTCAGTTTGATGAATAATTTAGATGTTTCATTATGATTTGATGTTAGGATTCTAATCCTAACATTAATCATTATTAATTTACTTACTATGTTTATGGACCATTGTGTCCCTTCACCTCATAACCATAGGTAGATATTTATATTCATTTGATTGGGTGAAATTAGACATTCATCGAATATAAGAAAACATATCTCATTGAGAGCATTGGCAAGATTTCCTCCAGTGAAACAACGATTCATTCAAAGGTGATTAAATACATTTCTTTTTGTTTATTGCATTCAATTCCATTAATTTTCACCTTTCATAATTTCTAGAAACGAAATTCCTACCATTTGGTATCAGAGCCATACCACTTCTATGCTTCATTACCACTCAAAACCTTGATATCGGTGTACCAGACATGCAAAATCATCCACATTCACACCCATTTTTTTTCATTCTGCATAACAAACACATAAATTCTTACAATATGTGAAAGCCAAAGATCAATAACAACACAGAAGAAAAATCCTCACAGTCAAATTTTAACTAAGCGGTTGTTGTGTTACTCCGTGCAGACTGTAAACATTACATACTATCAAAACATCAAAGATCCCAATCACACACAGGAAACATATAGACGAACTTCGGTTACACGTAGAATCCACAAAATTTCAGTCACCTCGAAGGGTAGTAACGTCTTCATCACAAGGCAGATAGTCAGCGACGTCATGTGGACCCTGCCAAACAACGATCGGCCCAGGAGCATTGCAAAAGACATTTTTTTTTTATCAATTTATTGTAAATTCTCGTTTTCTTGCAAAGTCTGCAGGTTTCCAACGAGAAATTATAAATTAAATTTTATAAACTAAAGTTTTTAAATTTTTTTGACCACCAGTGATCAACTCCGACATCAAAAATTCGAGTAATGACAAAGTTCTTTTTAAAACCTTTGCAGGATAAATCCCACATTGAAGGCATTTTGGGATTTAATAAGGTTTAAAGGCACGAGAGGATAATAAGGTGGTTGTGACTACCACCTGGTAGTCACACGTACGCGTGACCCACCTTGCCACCCTCTCCTTATTTCCTGTTCTGCCTCATAAATCACCCCCATCGTTGATCGTTGACCTCGCTCGCCCTTGCGCTTCCCGCCACTCGTCCCTTGCATCGCTCGCCTTGCACTTCCCGCTCTACGTTGCTCACCTTGCACTTCCCGCTCTGCATCGCTCGCTTGCTCATCCTTGCGCTTCCGCCACTCGTCCCTTGCGCCTCTCACCTTGCACTTCCCGCTCTGCTTCGCTCACCTGCTCTTCCCACCTAGTTCAAAAATTTAAATTCAAAAAATAGACCGTTGGGTCTAAACCGTTGAAAAATCTATTTTTGCCCAAAATTCACATAAATTTTTACAAAAAAAAAATTGTAACAAAAACCTAAAATTGTTGCAAATTTATTTTTGAAAAACTAAATTTCACCTACCCAAGAAGGTTTATAAATTTCAAACCAGCCTTACAATGACCGATGGTTGGAGATCGCAGGATCCTATCAAAGAATTCATGCAGGAAATTAATCGGTGGAAGGAAGATTTTGCAAATAAAATCATAACAAAGGAGGATTTTCGCCAATGGAAGGACGAAATTTCAAACAATACTATACCAAAGGTAGAATATGAAAACAAGATAGCAAAACTAGACTTAAAAATTGATGCCTATAACCACTTTGTCAATATGGTACAACAAAATATGGCACTAATCCAAGCTGGCCAATCTACCGGAGGACCAACACACCAAGCATTACTTGGGGGACCACAAACGTCAATCCTACCTCGAACTACTAAATTGGATTTTCTAAAATTTGAAGGAGGCAGTCCCACAAATTGGATCTACCGAGCTGACCAATATTTCTCCCTCTACCAAGTCCCTGAGGCACGAAAGGTTCACATCACATCCTTCCACCTTGAAAGTACCGCCACCCAATGGTACCAGTGGTACGAAAAGATAAATGACACCCCTACGTGGCTAGAATTTACAAAAACCTAATGGTACGATTTGGCCCTACTAAATTTGAAGATTTCACAAGAGCCCTTACAAAACTCTACCAAACCACTACAGTGCGAGAATACCAAGCTCAATTTGAAAAATTGGTAAATCTTACATCAGGGCTAAATACCTCATTCTTCCAAAGTTGATTCATCAGTGGCTTAGAGGAAGACATTCGATTAGAAGTACAAATTCTCAATCCCACTGACATGATGTAGACTATTGCGCTAGCCCAACTGGCAGAAGACAAATTCAATAACCAACATCGAATGGATAACCCATCTAAGGCAGAATCACAAAATACTTACACCACCCCAAAACTTAACCGAATCCTACCAATTAAACGTATCAGCCTCAAGGAAATGAAAGAACGAAGAGAAAAACACCTTTGTTTCCATTGTGATGAGAAATTTGTACCCAATCATAAATGTATTACACCCAAATTATATATTTTGGATGTAGCTATTCCTTGTCAATCAATCATTGATGAAGAGGAGATTGAGGTAGAAGTCGTGACGGATACAACCGATGATAGCACTCAAGGTCCACTAGAATTTTCTTTCAATACCCTTACCGGTAATTCTTCTCCCCAAACTATGAAAGTCCGTGGATTCTTCAAATGACAAAAACTTATTGTGCTTATTGACTCCAACAGTATCCATAATTTCATTGATCCACGTGTGATGAAACAAGCTGACTGATTTATCCATCCTTGCAATAATTTTGAAGTCATGATTGGTAATGGGGGAAGGATCACTTGTAAGGGGAAATGCCATAATATTAAGCTCACCTTGGGCGATTACACCATGAAACATGACATGTATGCAATTCCCTTAGGAGGATGTGATATTATCTTAGGAGTACAATGGTTACAAGTCAAATGTATACTCTTAAGGGATTAAAATCAGGCTCTTCTCCACTAGCAAGCTCTCATCGCATGGAGAAAAGTATTCACAACGAAAGCAAGAAAATGGTTGCCCACTTATTTTCTATCCAAACCACCAAGAAAGCACAAAAAGGGCTACCCCCTATCATTGTTCTGATTCTACTATTCTTCCTACGTACCCCTTGCCAACAATTCCACCTTCAAAATATCCCTGCTTATGGGAAGATAACATTAAAATAGTACAAGAACATGAGAAAATACTACTTGGAAAACACAGAATAAAGTGTATCCCTTTGAGCTTTGAGGACAAATGATGGGGAGCCAATTTTAACCAATTTTAATCATAAAGAAAAGACGCAATTTTATTTTGAAGCATGGAAAGCTTTACAATTCGGAACCATGAAAAATTACACAGTACAGAAAGAATGCCAAAAACAGTCGTAGCTTCGTCTCTCCAGCCTCCTCAATCCTTCGAAAAAATCTCCTTTTATCATCACGGCTTCTTGCTGCAACCGTCGTTCGTAACCATCCCTGTAACCGCTGCAACCGTCGTTCGTAACCGTCCCTGTAACCGCTGCAACGGTTCCCTGGAACTGCCTTAACGGCTTCTGGAACTGCCAACTGTTGTTCTGCAACAGTCCGCAAAAAAGTAACATGTCGCGTTTTCGCGACACCTTTGCATCTCGCTCTTCTCTCTCCTAGCCGGGTCGCGAAAACGCGACACTTTTTCCTCCATGTCCATCCGTCGCGATATCGCGACACTTTTGGCTTTTGGCTTCGTTTGCCAATGTGTCGCGATATCGCGACACATTGGCAAACGAAGCCAAAAGCCAAAAAGTGTCGCGATATCGCGACACATTGGCAAACGAAGCCAAAAGCTGAAAAAGTGTCGCGATATCGCGACACTAAAGGTTTTGCTTCCGCCTTTGCTCGGAGGTGTCGCGATATTGCGACATCCTTTGTGTCGCGATATCGCGACACTTGGGTTTGCGCTCGCCATTTGTGTCTCGACTTGTGTCGCGATATCGCGACCATTTAGTTTGCGCCCGCTGCTAGTGTCGATGGTGTCGCGATATCGCGACAACTTTTATGTCGCGATATCGCGAAACCTTTGAACCTTAGCATTTTTTTTTTTTTTTTTCAAACTTAGAACTTTTTTTGCTTGTTTCTTTTGTTTGTCTTTTTCGGTGATGCAAGATTGCTGTGCTGCCCTGGATGCTCCTGCATCAAACACCCGGGGTAGATTTTTTTTTTAGAAGTGATCCTCACTTCTGGACGGTCAGAGGAAAACCCAGACGATCAACCTCTGATTTGGACAACCATGTGGCATCTTCGACATGTCGGTTCTTCCACTTGACCAAATACTCTGAATATTGCCTCGCTTCTGGTACTTCGCCTTCGCGAGTGTCGAGTATGTCGTCA
The DNA here is from genome assembly GCA_028583015.1 of Wollemia nobilis. Classification (NCBI taxonomy): domain Eukaryota; kingdom Viridiplantae; phylum Streptophyta; class Pinopsida; order Araucariales; family Araucariaceae; genus Wollemia; species Wollemia nobilis. The sequence continues at coordinate 2,603,229 of JAQPPZ010017244.1, forward strand.
ATTTCTTCTTTGTCTGGAGTGGATGCAGGAATGTTCCACAGATCCGGACTGGGTGGTTCGCTACAACTTCCTGCATGATATTCAACCAAGTCTGAAATATTGAAGATAGGTGAAATATTCAGCTCACTTGGTAGATACACTTCATAGGCATTGCCTGAATCTCGTTTACCTATGATCCGGCATGGTCCAAACTTCTTCATCTTCAACTTATTGTAGGTTTTTCTAGGAAAACCTTCCTTACGCAAGTGAACCATGACTTCATCCCCTACCTGGAATTCTTTGAAACGCCGCTTCTGATCTGCTCTGGTTTTGTACGTAGGATTCATTTGGCTGATATGCTGCTATACCTCTTCATGTAAATTCTTCATGTGTGCTGCAAAGTCTTCAGCTTCAGCACTGCACTTGTCTCCTTTATCCATCGGTCTCAACTCAGAAGCGTTTCTCAGTCGTACCCATGCACAATCTGGAATGGTGATTTACCAAGATCGCGATTGACAGAATTATTGTAAGCAAACTCGCCCGTGGTAAAATCGGATCCCATCCCTTGGGTTTATCTCCTACCGTACATCGTAGAAGATTACCCAAACTTCTGTTGACTACTTCGGTCCGTCCATCGACTCATGGGTGGTACGCAAAACTGAATTTTAAGTCTCGTTTTCAGCTTCTTCCACAGTGGTTCTCCGTAAATAACCCACAAATTTGGTATCTCTCGTCCGAGACAATGCTTTGGGGTAGACCATGAAGACGCACAACCTCCCTGAAAAACAAACCTACAATATGAACAGCATCACTTGTCTTCTGACATTGAATAAAATGAGCCATCTTTGAAAACTTGTCAAAAACAACAAAAATGGCGTCATTTCCACTTGTGTTCTTGCGGACCAAGAACAAAATCCATGCCGATGTCCTCCCATGGTCTCTCCGGTACGAGCAATGGCCGGTACATTCCCGTATTCTCGCCGACCCCTTTGCCATCCGGCACACTCGCAACCCTCGCACAAATCGGGTCACATCCGGCCGCAACTCGCGGCCAATGGTAATTCTCACTAACGAGAGCAATGGTCTTATCTCGACCAAAATGCCCTGCTAGTCCTCCGCTATGTTTCTCTTTGATCAAATTTTCCCTCATGGAACTTCGTGGAATGCACAACTGGTTCTTTCGAAACAACATCCCATCTTGGATCATGAAATCCAACCACTTAGTGCGATCCACAGTAGTAGGAGACACACATGCCGTCCATGCCTCCGCAAAATCTGGATCTGCTGGGTATAAACTCTTGAGTTCATCAAACCCAACAACTTGCACTCTCATTTCTATCAACAAATTATGCCTTCTACTCAAGGCATCTCGCAACTCTATTATATTTGCCACTTCTATGCTTCGGACAAAGCTATAACTCTGCAGAATTCAACCCACTTCAAATGTCGCTGGTTAAGTTTAGCTTGACTATTTATATACTACAAAACTTGATGATCAGTATATAAAACAAATTCCTTGGCTAGCAAATAATGTCTCCATTTCTTAAGAGCCTGAATTATAGCATAGAATTCTTGATCATAAACAGAGTATTTCTTTCTAGCATCATTTAATTTTTCACTAAAGTATGCAACAGGTTTACCTTCTTGGCTCAACACAGCTCCAATGGCACTGCCATTGGCATCACAGTCAATGTAAAACACTTTATTAAAATCTGGAAGTGCCAGAATGGGCTGTTCTGTCACTTTCTTCTTCAATATGTTCATACTGGTATCTGCCTTGGCAGTCCACTTAAATTCTCTCTTATCCCCTCTCATAGTTTCTGTTAGGGGTGCACAAATACTGCTAAAGTCTCTAATAAACTTTCTATAGAAACTTGCAAGACCGTGAAATGATCTTACCTTTGTTACATTCCTTGGGGCAGGCCATTCAATGATAGCCTTCACTTTTTTAGGATCCATTTTCAGACCCTCCTCTGAGATGACAAATCCCAGGTAAATCAACTCTTTCTGTACAAAACTGCACTTTTGTATATTAATCAATAACTGCTCCTCACGCAGTTTTTCAAAAACTGTTCGAACATGCATCAAATGCTCTTCCAATGTTTTACTGAAAATTAAAATATCATCCAGATAAACTATCACGAACTTTTCCAGGAAGTCACGCAATACCTCATTCATCAGCCTCATAAACGTACTGGGTGCATTAGTCAATCCAAATGGCATAACTAACCACTCATACAAACCCTCTCTGGTTTTAAAGGTTGTCTTCCATTCGTCACCCTCTCTAACACGTATCTAGTGATATCCGCTCTTCAAATCAATCTTAGTGAAGTATTTAGCTCCACTCAAGCAATCCATTATATCGTCCATTCTGGGTAATGGAAAGTGATATTTAATAGTAATTTTATTAATGGCTCGGGAATCAGTGCACATTCGCCATTCTTCTTTGGTGCAAGTACTGCTGGCACTACACAAGGGCTCAAACTTGCTCGAATCAAACCCTTCCTCAACAATTCCTGAACCTCGGCGGTTCAACTCTTCATTCTCTACAGGAGACATTCTATGGGCTGCTTTGTTGGGTAAGCTAGATCCTGGCATTAAGTCAATCTGATGACTAATCTTCCTCATTGACAGCAAACCCTCAGGCACATTGTCTGATATAATATCAAGAAATTCTGCTAACAGATGTTCAACTTCTCGCTGGAATGTCAGTAGTATCTTCTCTCTTTACAGTAGGAATTAATGCATAACACATTGAATCCCTCTTTATACCATCCAAAAATTTTCTGCCATCTACTAAACAAATTCTAGCATTATTGCATACCTTTTCCTCAACCTCCTTCAATGGCTTCAGTTTGTGGCGTACTCCGTCTTTTGTCAGGGAATAGGTATTTGGATGCCCATCATGTGGTGCACGTCTGTCAAATTGCCATGGTCTTCCAAGCAACAAATGGCAAGCATCCATCGGCAAAATATCACACAAGACCTCATCCGGTATCTTCCAATTTGAAACTTGACCAAGCATTGTTCACTGACCAATGCTCTATGATCCTTCTGCAACCACGCAATCCGGTATGGATGCGGGTGTTGTCTTCTTTCTAGCTTTAGCTTAGCTACCATTTCCTCAGAAACCAAATTATCTCGTACTACCATTATCAATAATAATATTACAGATTTTACCTGAACATTTGCACCTCGTGCGAAACAGACTTTTCCGCCGATCTCGGTTCCTTCTCTTCGTTCAACAAGGTTCTCCTTGTGATCATCACTTCTCCGCGCTCTGCTTCTTCGTAGTGCTCGGATTCAACACCATCCTCAACAACCGCAGCCTCGGCATTACCTTCAGTGCCTTTTGTTCGGTGTTTCTTGGTGTTTGGGACACTCATATGATCGATGCCCCTCTTCTCCGCAATTGAAACAGTTCCACGGAATCCGCCTCTGCCATATCCGCGTCCACCTCTACCTCGTCCCCTTTGATAATCATTGTTCTCATTACGGGGTCGGTAAGCATTCTCCTCCTTCTGTTCTCGGTGATTGCTGGTTTCACCACCGCTTTTGGTCATCATATTTACCTCCACCGGTTCTTCCACCACCCACCGACCTCTTCCTCTTTGTTTACCGTCAAATCTACGGTTCAGCTTTCTCTTCCACTTTCGGAGCAAACCGGTAAGCATCTTCAATGGTGCTCATTCGAACCGGACTCAATTCTTCTTGCACGCCGGTTCTTAACCCATTAATGTAACGGGCTACTCTCTCTTTATTTGCTTTCGTATGACCGGTTCTCGATAGAAATTTTAAAAAATTCCTCTCGTATATTCTTTAACGGACTTGTTGGATCGGCGCAAACTCGCATTTTTCTCAGCAGATCTAATTCGTAATCTGCCGGAATAAACTGCCGTTTCAGTTTTTCAACCATTCGATCCCACCTTGTGATCTTTTATTTTCCTCTACGGTTTCTTTCCAGCTGCACTCCTTTCCACCATATGCCAGCATGGCCTTTCAACTTTGTTCTGGCAAATTTTATCCGATTTGGATCTTCAACTTCCTCATATTCGAAATATTCCTCCATGTCATTAATCCAGTCCATCAATTCTTCTGGATTTAAATTTCCAGAATATGTGGATACGTCAATCTTTGGCCTTTTACCAATTTGAGAAATAGCTTTAATCATTCGAGATTCTGCAACACTCATTGCTTCTTCTTCTTCTTCAGACGGATCATCAACTCCGCAAGCTTCATCATCGCTTTGGTCTTCTCCTCTTGGCTCTACTCCTCTACGCAATTCTTCCTGCAAGGCCTCGCACTTGCCTCTACAATGCTCGGAAGTCTCCTTCGAGAACCACGTTCCTTCCAAAGACCACGATTTCTTCGCGGCGGCATTCTCGCTTCACTGTTTCTCGAACCCGTAACCCCAGATCCTGGTGCAAGCTGCCTCACGTTCGGCGCTCTGCTCACACACTCAGAATCTTACTGCTCTGATACCACTTGATGGGGAGCCAATTTTAACCAATTTTAATCATAAAGAAAAAAGACGCAATTTTATTTCGAAGCATGGAAAGCTTTACAATTCGGACCCATGAATAATTACACAGTACAGAAAGAATGCCAAAAATAGCCGCAGCTTCGTCTCTCCAGCCTCTCCAGCCTCTGCAATCCTTCGAAAAAATCTCCTTTTATCATCACGGCTTCTTGCTGCAACGCCGTTCGTAACCGTCCCTGTAACCGCTGCAACGGTTCCCTCGGAACTGCCTTAACGGCTTCCGGAACCGCCTAACCGTCATTCTCGCAATCAGCTCCGCGAAAAGTAACATGTCGCGTTTTCGCGACACCTCTGCATCTCGCTCTTCTCTCTCCTAGCTGGGTCGCGAAAACGCGACACTTTTTCCTCCATGTCCATTCGTCGCGATATCGCGACGCTTTTTCAGCTTTTGGCTTTGTTTGCCAATGTGTCGCGATATCGCGACACTTTTTCGGCTTTTGGCTTTGTTTGCCAATGTGTCGCGATATCGCGACACTTTTTCGGATTTTGGCTTTGTTTGCCAATGTGTCGCGATATCGCGACACTTTTTCGGCTTTTGGCTTCGTTTGCCAATGTGTCGCGATATCGCGACACTAAAGGTTTTGCTTCCGCCTTTGCTCGGAGGTGTCGCGATATCGTGACAACCTTTGTGTCGCGATATCGCGACACTTGGGTTTGCGCCCGCCATTTGTGCTGATTGTGTCGCGATATCGCGACCATTTAGTTTGCGCCCGCCGTTGTGCTGATGGTGTCGCGATATCGCGACAACTTTTATGTCGTGATATCGCGACACCTTTGAACCTTAGCATTTTTTTTTTTTCAAACTTAGAAATTTTTTTGCTTGTTTCTTTTGTTTGTCTTTTTCGATGATGCAAGATTGCTGTGCTGCCCTGGATGCTCCTGCATCAACAAAGCTCTTAAGGAGGGTGGCATGTTAGGATCCTAATCCTAACATTAATCATTATTAATTTACTATGTTTATGGACCATTGTGTCCCTTCACCTCATAACCATAGGTAGATATTTATATTCATTTGATTGGGTGAAATTAGACATTCATCGAATATAAGAAAACATATCTCATTGAGAGCATTGGCAGGATTTCCTCCAGTGAAACAACGATTCATTCAAAGACGTTTAAATATATTTCTTCTTGTTTATTGCATCCAATTCTATTGTTTTCACCTTTCATCATTGCTAGAAACGAGGTTCCTACCATTTGACATGGTCATATGAGACTGACTTACTTGAGTAGTCAGGGCCACTTTCTAAAATAGGATAAGACAATGTTTTCAAAGGATAATAAGAAAAAAGAGTGAGATTTTTACCTGATTTGGTTAACAAGTGAATATTTTGAGAGGTACTATTTGGGCCACTTTTAGTAGAGTAGTTGGTGCATTTATTACCAACTATGGTAAATCACACTCGTTTCATAAATGCATTCAACCTTCATAAGCATTGTGTCTATCATAGTCCATCTTGGGTGATCCGTCTTTATTCCTTGCTTTAGAGGTCCTAGGGATAGGAAATATGGGATAAGAGTAGGTGTGATATAGTTAATCCTAGTAATATAGCTAATCCTTGTCATGTCGTAATGCAACAAGAATCCACAACTCGATACAAGATTTGTAGTCTAGGCACAATTTCGTAGTGCAAAAATAAATATGTAATGAGGAAGTTAGTCTACGACATGGGAACCACTCCATAGTGCGAAGGTCAATCAGTAGTGTGAAAGTCAGTCCATAGTATGGAAAGCATGATGTAGCATAGACAAATAATATGATTACCAAGGATTGATCAATGCCAAGGTTTACTTGATTTATAACTTACAAAAATACATGCTTGTCTCAAGTGTTAAGAAATTAGCCAAGTGAGCCGAGGCACATGAAATTGGGTATCCATATTTTACTCCTTTTTGATGTGGCCATTATGGTAATGTACACATCAAAAACTAATGTAGGTGTCCTAATTTTACGGGGAAGCCTACAAAGTAACATTCTCTTTATTTTTGTAGATAAGATGAACTTTCTTGCAGAAAGCAAGCCGTGGAATATGACACTATGGGGTACTGGGGTAGTGCCCCTTCAAGTTTTGAGGAAGGGGAAGGGTTTCCACAATAACTCAAAAATTAAGGGTTCATTTTGTATTCGTCACATGGGAGGAAAGGATAGACAATATTGAGGGCACAGACACGAGGCAAGAGACAATTAAGACAGGTTAAGGAAGTTACAACAAGGTAAGCAAGGAATACAACTCTAAGCGATGGTGTCGAAATACCATTTGAGTTGATTGTTAAGGCTTGGTTTTTAAGGCAACCAATTAGGAGAGGAAAAAAAGGCATTATAAAAGGATTTCACAACATACGAGGATGTGAAAAATGTGAGAAAGAACACAAAATCTATGAGCCAAGAGTCATGATCTAGAGAAATAGTTCGATGAAATGAGGAAAATGATTGTGCATTGAAAAGTGTGCCAAAGCAAGTGATAAAGGGGAAATACGGTAATTTGTAACGTGAAGGTAAATATTATGGTTGCATGTATGATGAAATGCAAGTTAATTTATCGTGAGACAACAAATCTATCGAATATACCCAAAAGTGCAAAGGCAAAGACAAATTTAGACCAGGTAGGCTAGATGACCTACTTCTATTGATTGAGTGGATGTAATGACAAAATGATAGTAGAGTTCATGGAAAATTGGCAAGAAGGCCAGCGTTGAGTGCAAGGATTGGAAGTTGATGCCTCCAAGGTGGCAATAACAAGGGTGATAGCGATACCCATGGAAGGTTAGAGGAATTCTGCCTTTCTCATGAGAACAACTCTTGCGAGATCTTTGACGATGGGATGATGGTGCAAACATTACTACTAGTACCATATGATGTACTTGTGTTGTATTACTTGTAATATTTTATAAATGAATGGTCTTGGGTGGTGAAGGGTTAGTAAAATTGTTAATAGTGGACTAGTTAACACAAGCAAGATTGGTATAGGAGGCATGGTTGGCAGGGGAACGTATAGTAAGGGATTCATGGAAGAGGGAGGTATAATGGGTTGTAGCAATAGATGAGCAAGCAATGGAACAAGCAAAGGAAATGGGTGGACAATGGAAGAGGTCCAAGGATGGGCTCAAGGAGGCAAGAGAAGCAAGGACGAGGATGGTGGTTATGGAGCATAGTCATCAAGGAGGAAAATAAGGAAATATGGGCCCAACGGGCTAGGGGAGAAATCTATATGGACAATTATAGAAAAGGGAAAATATGTGATGTTGGAAGAGACAATGAAATTGGAGAGACGACTGCAAGGAAATAAAAAAATATATTGGAAAGTTGGAATTAGAATTAGCATAGTGAAAAGAGGAAGCGAAGTCCCAACCTATGGGGACAATAATTAGGCAAGATGAAGCAGACAAGGGATAAGGGAAGATGGTAGAGGTGATGACAAATGAATCAGGGTTGTGTACTTCATGGGTGCTAGGAGTAGGAGCAGTTGAGGACCAAGGGAATATTTAGTGTGGCCATGGTTATTGGTGTGATAGGTATGCTATCACAACTAACCAAGTTGATAACACAAGTCATGACAATAGTGGTAGCGGATAAAGAGCGACATTGGTTTTTAATGAAAGAATGACTAGAAGAGATGGGAAAAATATTAGTCAAGAACCAAAAACTGGAGAAAACAATAGAAAAAAAGAGAGTATCAAAGAGTTAGAAGAAGAGCATCACACATGTACACCATGATGTTCCAGGAACACTAGATTCTGTTTAAGATTTTAAATATTCTATCAAATTCAACATACGAGATGGAAATGACATAGAAATTTTACACCATCTTCTTCTCTAGAAACACGCAATCAACAATAGGCTTTGCATTGAGGTTGAATTAAATATACATCAAGGTGGTTCCATGGTGGTTGAACAACCAACCAACTATTTTATTAACTACCCCAACCTAAGCAGCGCTTGATTAATAATGTAATATCATATGCATTATAATATATGCAATATAATATATATCATATGCTAACATCCCCCCTTATTACATTATTGGCAAATACAAAGAGCATTGCGAAACAATTCAAATTTGACACGTGCAAGTGCCTTGGTGAAAATGTCTGCAACTTGCTCATCAGTGGGAATGTACTGGAGCTGTATGTGATGCTTTGGAACTTCATCGCGAATGAAATGACATCGAGTGTCGATGTGTTTGGTACGATCATGAAATATTGGATTCTTGACGAGATTCAAAACACCTTGATTGTCGCAAAACAAATGAAGTGGAAGATTCTTTGGAAGACCCATGTTTGTAAGAATGCGACTTAACCATATTATCTCGTAGACTGCTCCACTTGCTGCGTGATATTCTGCCTCTGTAGATGATAAAGCAACCACCTACTGCTTCTTACTGTGCCAAGAGACAGGACCAGATCCAAGATGGAAAATGTATCCAGAAGTCGACTTGCGATCATCAATGGATCCGGCATAGTCTGAGTCCGTGTATCCTTGTAGATAGAACTTGCTATTCTTCTTGTACTCCAAGCCAAAATCTGTAGTACCACGGACATAATGAAGAACTCTCTTTGTTGCTTTCCAATGACTCACCTTCAGTTCCTGCATGAACCTTGAAAGATAACCCACAACAAAACTGAGATCTGGCCTGGTATTTGTCAGATATATGAGACTCCCAATCAGTTGGCGATAGAGAGTACCATCTACCTGTGGTGATTTATCATATCACGATAGCTTAAGTCCAGGCTCCATTGGAGTTGCCTTAGACTTGCAATCAGTCATGCGATATTTATCAACCAATGTCTTGGCATACTTCTTTTGTGTTACTCTGATATGATTCTTTTTTGAGTCACTTCCAAACCAAGACAATAGTGAAGAAGTCCTAGATCTGTCATTTCAAAATATTGTTTCAAATCATCTTTTATTGCATCAATCATACTCTCTGAACTCCCTGTTATGATCAGATCATCTACATATAGCACCAAAATCACTATGTCAGAACCATTGTTCTTGATATAGAGATTTGCATCTGAAGGACTTCTTTTGAATCCATGCTGCACTAGGTGACTATCTATTTTGATGTACCAAGCTCGTGGAGCTTGTTTTAGCCCATACAAGGATTTGATCAACTTGCAAACTTTTTGTTCTTGCCCTTCAACGACAAATCCTTCTGGTTGGGTCATGTACACTTCTTCTTGTAGGTCACCATTCAAGAAAGCACTTTTTACATCCATCTGATGTAACTTCCACCCAAACTGAGCTGCCATGGCACAAAGTACTCGAATGGTAGTCATTTTTGCAGTAGGGGCAAAAGTCTCTTCATAATCTATGCCTTCTTTCTGAGCATAGCCCTTTGCAACAAGATGGGCCTTATGCTTATCAATAGTACCATCTGCCTTATACTTCACTTTGAACACCCATTTGCAGCCAATGGGCTTCTTTCCTGAAGGTAGATTTACTAGCTTCCATGTATGATTTTTCATGAGAGATGTATGTTCTGCTTCCATAGCAGCCTTCCACTGAGGCTCACTAAGTGCATCCTGAATAGTTGTGGGTTCATTTTCATCCAATGCTGACATATAAACCCTCTCATCATCCATATATGTTTCTCTGTCTTCCTCTGCATCTACAGATAGTTCATCAAATTGTTGGTAAAGCTCGTCAACCTCTGAAGTTGATGCCTCTGCTCTCATCTGTTGAGTCATACTGCGAGTACAAGGTCGATCTAGAGTTAGATCTGGAAGTGATGTCAACTTTGAATCTCTCAATGTACTAGTATACCATTTTGGAATCTTGTTCTATGGGGGTGGAACCTCTTTCTTAGGCTCATCTTCCTCAAGGTATACAGTTGTAGAAGTGTTATTTGATGTGAAAGCTTCATCAAATACCACATCTCGACTTATGTGTGTTTTCTTGGTCATAGGATCTATCAATCGATATCCCTTTGAATGCTCATCATAACCAAGAAAAATACATTGCAAGGTTTTCTCATCTAACTTCTTCCTCTTCTGTTTTGGTATGTGCATGAATGCCTTACATCCAAAAACTCTTAGATGAGAAATGGAGGGTTTCTTACCACTCCATGCTTCTTGTGGAGTCTTGCCCTGTAGAGCTCTTGTGGGTGCTCTATTCAGGAGGTATGATGTTGTATTCACTACTTCTACCCAATACTCATGCTCAAGATGTGCCCCCTTAAGCATACATCGAACCATTTCCACAATGGAACGATTCCTCCTTTCAGCAACTCCATTTTTCTATGGAGTATAGGCTGTGGTCAATTGTCTCTTAATCCCATGTTCATTCAAAAATGATGAAAATTCCTTGGAGGTATATTCCCCCCTCGATCTGAGCGGAGGGTTTTGATGGAACATCCTGACTCCTTCTCAACAAGCTTCTTGAACTATTGAAAGTACAGAAATACCTCTGACTTCAATTGAAGAAAGAAAACCCACATCTTCCATGAGTAATCATCAACAAACAATTGAAAATACCTCTTTCCACCATAGCTGGTTGGCATAGGACCGCACAGATCGGTGTGTACCAACTCCAAAGGTTTCTTAGCTCTTGAAGAGCTAACCTCAAATGGTACCCGATGTTGCTTCCCTGCTAAGCAATCCGAGCAGACTGGCAATGTGGATGAAAGGTTGGGAAGACCTCTCACCATCTCATATTTGCTCAACTCGAGCAAATATCCTGAACTTAGATGCCCATATCTCTTGTGCCACAGAGAAGTAGCCTCCTTTGTAGTTGCTGCCAGGGCAACATGAGGCATTGAAACGACATCTAAAATGAACAAGCCATGCTTGTATGATCCTGTTGCTACATGTTTTCCTTTTCTGGTGATAAAACATCTCTTTTTGCCCTTCTCAACACTAAAAACAACATCCATGTCTCTATCCAAGATCTGAGGGACTGACAACAAATTGTTAGCCAATCCAGGAACATAGAGAACCTTCTCAATCTGACATTTGCCATCTGGAAGAGTGACAGAAACATCACCTTCACCCTGCACTTGGTAGGTCTGATTATCAACAATTGTTATTGGCTTACCTTCATTTTCCTCAAATATCTCAAACCACGATCTATCACCAGTCATGTGTTTACTGGCACCAGAATCAATATACCACACTGCATATTTCTGCTGAGATGAAGTGTGAGTCATGAGCACCTTGTGTGCTCGCTCAAATTTGAGTTCGAGTTATTCAGAATCTGAGTCCGAGTTTGATTCAGCATAAGCAACATTCCCCTTGGGTTGCTTATTCTTCTTCTGTGGTTTGTATTTCCCTTTACTCTTCTTCTTGTGATCTTGGTCATTCTGTTGTTTGTTCTTAAACCAACACCTATTGGTGTCATGGTTATTCATATCACAAATCTTGCAATATTGTTTGTCTTTCTGCTGATGTTGTTTCCCTTTTCCTTTTGATGAAGATCCTCCCTTTTGAAAATTACCTTGTTTCTTACCCCCTTGTTTGGTGTAGAGGGCATTATCTGGCACTTCATCTTTCTGAAACTGATTTGCCTCCTCAGTTTGAAGCAAATTCACCAATTCCACAAATGAAACTTGTCTACCAGATACATTAAGAGAGGTGATCAACACTTTATAGGATTCTGGCAAAGCTCTCAAGATGACTGAGGTCAAGAGAGCATCATCCACTATCTGTCCCATAGCATTCAATTTGGCTTTCAATTCTGCCACTCTGCATAGGAATAGGTCAACTGTCTCACCAGATTTCATACTGAGTGTATGTAGTTGAGTTTGAAGGTGTAGAATAGTGGACTGATTCTTACCTTCATAAATGGTAATCAAAGCATCCCAAGCTTCCTTACCAGTTTTGGCATCACAGATATGAGGTTGGACCTCATCTGTAGTAGCAAGCAGAATAAACATGAGATATCTTCTATCCTTTTTATCAAAGGCCTCTTGATCTGGCCCTGTTGTTCTAGGTCATTTTGTAGTGCCAGTCACTACATCCCATAAATCTTCAACCTGAAGGATAGCTCTCATCTTTGTCTTCCATGGTGCAAAGTTAGAACCTTTTAGCAACTATGAATCTGATAGATATTTGTGAATAGTGGCCATTGTGAAGGTTCCTTATAACACCAAATGGTCCCCCTTTCTTTATACTTGCAAGAGTACGTGAAAGGGAATTCGATCAAGATTGATGGCACCTCCCTCAAAACCCTTCGAAAGAAGGTTGATGAGTTGGAGGAAATTAAGCCAAGCAATCAGAAAGAATTAGGGTATTAAATGGAGTGAATATCAGAACTGGTTTACCTTATTTCTCCTCGATGATTGATAGAGAACAATAGCTCAGACATCATTGTTGCAGCTATATTAGGCGTTAGATACAGTAGTCCAAGCACGACAACATCACCTGTAAGTGTGGACCAGAGGTATCGTAGATACCGAACGCTGTTGTGCAATAAATTGCACAAATAGGTGTAAAATTTGGGGTCTTTTCTTTGCTTTGTATATTTTACTTTATGATTGAAATGCAAGAAAACAAGAAATTTAAATGCAAAAACAATCACAAGTGCCCACAAAATTTTAAACACTCTAGGTGTCGGTTTCCACCGAAAATGCACCTATTACAATGCCAGTTTTACAATGAAGATATTCACTTCCACAAATGCTTTTCAAATCAACAATTTTTCTTCCCCCCTTTGTCTTAGAATTTTGCAAAAAGAATGCTTTTGATCCCCCCTTTTTGTTGCAAAATAAACAAGGATGAAAAAATTGTGCTTTTACCCTTTCAAAATTCCGAAAAAAAAACTTATCCCTCCAAAATTGCTTGAAAGGAATAAACAAAGTATTTTTGAAAAATACCTCTTAAATAGCCCCTCCGCGTGCTTTGGAAAAAAAATGCTCTTGGTGGCCTTCCGTGGTAAAAAAAAATGCCCCTCCATAGTCAAAAAATGATCCTATGTGGGCAAAAAAATTGTTGACAAAAGCTGTCAAAAACAGTTGTTGACAAAAAAATATTGTCAACTTCTTGTCGAAAAAAAAAATTGCTATTCAAAAAATAGCAAAAAATATTGTAGCCGAAGTCGGTGGGGTTGGAACCTGACCTTGGGCGCCCAAGCACCTAACAACGATTTACCTGACCAACACAACGATGTCCGCGGATGAGAATAACAATAGCTTTGAAGCTATTTACCATCTTCCAACTGATAATAGCAAGAAACAAAACTGTGTTGGACGTACTGTAGGTGATTCGAACCCACAACCGCACAAGAGCCAATGCCTTATTAGATGGCTCACGACCAATCCGTCTATGGGTTGAATGAAGACAAAAGGACAAGATATCCCATTTAAATCTTTCCCGCCATCTGACGGAGAGAAAAAAATTATGTGGGACTATTTAGTCCCACATGTAATATGTTGTGGTGATATACAACATATTTGATCGAAGAAGATCATAAGAGATTTCGATTGCCTTCGGGCAATCAAGCCTGTGGATGAAACTTTTTCCGACTACCCGCCATGACACACGAGCAACACTTTCAACCAATCAGGATGAAGACTGCTTCCACATCAGCCGCAAAACTGCTTCCACATCAACAATTCATCTTCCACTACCAATCATTTTTCGCCACATCAGTAATTCATCCACCTTGTCAGGATCCTCGATCTACATGTTTATCCAGTCTGTCACCTGTAAATAAATAATGTGTCGCCTTGGGAAGCATACCCGACTTGGGTTGCGCTCTTCTCCTGCTTGTACCCAATGTCCTCCTCGAGAAGCATGCCCACTCTTCTCCCGCCTATCCTCAGTCCATTGCCTACGTACCTTGCTCTAGTACCATGTAGAAACATACAATAAACAGTAGGCTTTGCATTGAGGTTGAAATAAATATACATCAAGGTGGTTCCATGGTGGTTGAACAACCAACCAACTGTTTTATTAACTAGCCCAACCTAAGCAGCGCTTGATTAAGCAACGCTTGATAAATAATGTAATATCATATGCATTATAATATATGCAATATAATATATGCTAACATATTCAACGTGTCAGAGCACCAAGATCTATTATGTAAGTTGTATCTGCACAATTTCACTATGTAGAGAGCCATAGAATATAATCTGAAACCATTCATGGGGGATATCTAGTTATGGGTCTTCCAATCAACAATGAGAGTGGAAACACAAGCAAGTCGGCATAGGACAAATTATCAAAGGGTGGAACAAGAGGCTAGTTTAGTGATGCAAGGGAATACGAGTTTTCTAATTTAATCATCACAGAGCATCAAGCCCATTGAGCACATCCATAGTGCCAAGAGAAGATGGAGTAGGCATGAATGGTATGTTTGTGAAGACAAAGTGCCAATGGTAAGCCTTGACTAGGATCCAATGATGATTTCTAGGGCTACCAAAAGTGTTGTAAATATGGGAGCCAATATTCGTAGCAAATTGGGCGAAAATAGTGCTACAGACGAGGGTATTGGTGAAGTGATCAGGGGATGATGGGTCAAGATGGATAAGGTTGCAATTCCATTTTTTGCTACTATGGTACCCTATCCCAGACTACTAGAGGTCGTTTATTAGGAGCTTGTTTAAAGTGGAGAAAGAGTTCAATGAACATTTTTGGGTACACATGCATCGTAGTAGAATGAATATAGGATTTGTTAATGCATATGACTTTAGTTAATGAATTACAAAGAACTGGTCTTAACAATGTTGTAAAAGAAATCTGATATGGTGATGTAATGAAAGAAATACAAATATATATAAAAAATAATATTTTGTTGTATCAAAAGTGTGCATGGATGTGAATGAAATTGTTGTATTGTGTTTGCTATAGATAGAAAAAAGGATATTTATATGATAAAATGACATTTGAATGTTGTTTGTTAGTAATGGCAAAATGATCATAAAATATGAAAACAATAGATAAAATGGAATTCGTAGTCTAAAATAACATTATATGGTTAGACGAGTAGAATTTATAGTAGGTCAAGTGCATGCTGGTTGCACTACAAATACGAAAAAAGAGAACGGAATACATATTGCATGTTGGTTGCACCACAGATGCAGAGGAGAAAAAAACTTTATTTATCATTTTTTTAGAATGGAGCAGGACAAAAAGGGGGACACAAATACGAGGTAGGATGAACACGAAATTGAGGTATAGTACACGTAGATATGAGATATGACAGACCCTGATATAGGTTAGGGGGAAGTTAATGCATATAGGGATCCATATTAAGAGACACGTGATAACGAATACATGTACATGCACTGAAGAAGGCAACAATCCCAAGGAAGGATTGCGAAGCATGTGAGGGAGAGATCTTGAGTACGCCAACATAGGAAGATCACCAAAAGGAAAGTGGTAAGGATTCATGGTATTTGTACAAGGAAAGCTAGGCCAAATTGATTTACAGTGAGAGGCAGTGACAAGAGACACTAAGACCAAGAAAGGAAAAATGCAGTAGACAATAAAAATATTGATTGTTGCTTTTGTTTTAAAGAGAGATTGAGATATTGAACAATGTGTAAGGGTAAAGGAGGAGAACTGAGATGAAGGGAAATAGGGCATGCAATATAGGGTTTTTAGTAGTGGATAGCGATAGTGGAGATACGCATGGAGGACACACAATATCAGACTCCATAAAATACAAATTGCATTGTTGGGAACCAGATAGCATGAAAAAACTAGAAAGGCATCCTAAAGTGGTTGTAATCTTTGAAAGGGAAGGGTGGATGGAATATTTTTAGAGATTAAAATATTATAATAAGGAGGTTACCATATAGTTTTCTAGCAACTTAGAAAATGAGAAGATAAGGGTTTGCAGGGTAGAGATATCGGTATCCTGAGAGGTAATTTCCAAAGTCACGAGGTTACTAGAATAGGGGGAAGAACATTTTAAAGAGCCATTCAACATGGTGCGAGGATTGGAAATCTTGTTTGAATACGAAGGCACAAATGTAAAGTGATGAGGGGTGAAGTGGCTAGGTCATCATTACCTATGCCTTATGATGTCATAACATATTTTTACCTAAAATACCTAACAAATAGCAAGTAGTACTCAGTGCTAGCAAGACACCATTTCTGCTTCTTAATACACCTCAAAGGGGTAGGGAAGGAAAGGAGCTAGACTGAACCTGTCGTATTATCTCATCCACTCTATGGAGTACATTAGTAACTAGTTTTGTCAAAGTGGAGATAGGAAAGTGCTAGAGCATCATGGCTTGATAGCCTTATTGGTTGGAGAAGCAATAGGGAAAAAAAAGGGTTGCCTAAAGGTGTGTTGTATACGATAAGAAACAATCTTTCCTAAAAGAGGTAGCGCAAAAAGCATCCCCTATAGAGAATAGTAGGGATACAAGAAAAATTGAGACAGAGGTGATAATCCTATCCACAAGCAAAGAAACTAGTCCTCAGAGAGCCATAAGGGATCGAGGAAAGACTAAAAAATTTAGGGATAGTGGAGGTCTTGAAGGAATTATAGGTAGAATTGAGAGCTACACAACTATGGGTGGAGCTAAAAAACTAGTAAACTCATGAGGAAGGGAGGAAGAAGCATAGGAAAAAGAGGTGGATCACCTGAATGACATGGGTGAAGGCGACCAAGATAGTTAGCTAGGCTCTCTTAGCCCTTAGCATGGTGTAGAAGAACAAGCCCCTATATGAGAATTGAAGGTAGAGCAACAAAGAGAAGACAAGATAAGATAGGAACTTCTATCTAAGTGTTGGAAGTGTGGGAAGAGAAATCTATAGGTTTGACCACAAAGAGCACAGAGGGTGCAAATGTTTGCTCTATGGAGAAAGCAAAAGTAGAAGAGAGGACAATAATAATCTACAATGCAAAAGGGATAAGTGTGTACAAGCATTGCAAACATTGAAAGTGAAGGGAAAGAAAGTATTGGTGATGTTTGATCCATCCACAATTCAAAAATGAGCATAAGGGAAGTCAAGATAGGTGAAAGATACACTCTGGTCACCTATATATTCAATGAGTCATCTGATAGGAAGAACGACATGGTCCTACAGAGCAAAGATAGAATCCTCAATATTTTGAGCAACTTGGGATCGTGGGAAGGGAAATCCATGGATACCATACTGCTTAGTGATAGGTTTGGATTCGGTAAAGGTGGAGAGGATATGCCAAAGAAGAGAGGTGAGACACCCACCACTGGAGGGCAGGTAGAAGAGGTTGGTATAGGAGTTGAAGAAGTAGGGTGGATCATATTGAATCTACCAAAGGTACTAGAGACTCAATTCATATCGTGGGAGCTACACAAGAAAATAATAAGTCAAAAGGAAAAGATATGACTACGTCACTGTAAGGAGAAGAAGAATTAAATAGACCTACTATAGAAAGATCATACATAATGAAGGTGAACAATACATGAGCAGTGATAGTGCATGCATAAATCAACTACGCATAGGCAGAGATTAGCTACGAAGGTAGAAACTAGCTACAAAGGTAGCATAGGTAGAAATCAGTTACAAAGGCAACATAGATAAAAACTAGCTACAAAGGTAAAGACTAACCAAGCATAGCTAAAGACTAGCTACATAGGAAAAGTGATGTGCATGCTGGAATGAGACAACGTAGTGAGCAATCAGAATGCCAAGAGTGGATAAAGTGCCAAGATAAAATGTAGCATTGAAAGGAATGAGTGAAGCAAAGTGTCAAAGGAAAAGTGCCAAAGAGACGAGTTAAGGTCAATCGAAACACTAGATGAATAAGCGCCAAAGAGACAAGCCAAGGTCAATCAAAACTCCAGATGGATAAGCACCAAAGAGATGAGCCGATAAAACGAGTTACTAAGAAAAAATCAAGTGAAAAGGTAACGTTTCAATGTAACATTTACACCAGCTATTTGGTTAGCTTTCAAGTGATATTTGTGCCATGTCTTGAGGGCAAAATTCGTCAGATGAACCGTTCAGTGCAGTACGAACTGAAATGTCTCCAAAGAAGCGCTCAAATAGATATTCACATAAGTTAATTGAACCATACTTCAAGGCAGACCGAAGATTGAAATATCCAAAGTTCTTTCAAGAAGACGCCAAGCACAAAATCACCCAACAAGATATCATCGAGCAAAAGTTTATTAAGCAATGAATTATTTTTAGGGTTTTACAAATTGGAGTGATAAGTTAGTTTAATATTTGATTTTTATAAAGGTTAATTTTTAGATTAAGGAGTAATAAGGTTTAATGAAATATTAATAGTTTGGAGTGATAGTTAGGGTTATGATTTGATTCTTTATCAAGCTAGAATAATAATATTATTTATTTCTTATTTTTGGAGTTTAATTGTTTTATATAAAAGATTTGCAAATTAATTAATTTTGGAGAGAAAATAAAATCAACATCAAATTTAGGAAATATGCGAAACTTTTATTTTTTCTTAGTTTCTAAACACAAAGGAGACATAAGGAACTCTACTTCATAGTTTTTAAACTAAGAAACTTTAAAATTTAAAACCTAGGGAGACATAAAGTAGTCTACATCAAAGAAAATATATTCTTGACATATTTTTTGCATATCATGGAATAAATTGTTAAGAATGTTGTTAATGAGGATAGTGAAGAAATATTGCATGTACTTAAGTTTTATTCTCAAAACTTAATAGATAACTTTGATGGAAAAAAACAAATGCCTATTGGTTTAAAAGAGAAGTTTTCTTTGTTTCTTAAAGAGGCACGAGAAGATATTTTTACAACACTAATAAGTTATCTTCATAAAAAACTCTTCAAAAATTGGTGGAATTCTCAAAATACTATTATATTCTCTTCAAAAGAATGCTTAATGATATATTTATAATTAATTAGCTTTGAGTTCTTTCAAGGGATGAAATATGAGAAATTTTTTTATGTTGGTTTCAATAAGGAATCATTGGAATCGGGACAATACAATGCTGATGATTTATTAACTCAATGTTTAGAAGATATATCGTTAGACATCTCTCAAATGAAAGTTTAGAAACGAAGTAGTATAAGAAACAAGAAGAGAAATCATTTCAAGAAGGGCAATGGAAAATATGAATTCAAGGACAAAGAAGGATATCATGATAAAATTTCAATTACTAATTTGAAGGAGGTTGATTGAAGATAAAGGACAAAGACCTTGATTGAAAACTAAAGTCTTTAATAACCAAATAATGTAATACAGGTGGGTGTTGGAGAATATTACTTTATTTGGTACATGCTAATGTACCCTCATGGTACAACCTTGTAAATATTAGATTAGGATTGTGTCAGATTAGAGTGTGAGTAAATATTTCATGTAATGTAATAATGTACAAGAAATGCACAAGTGTCTTATATGTAAGTGTGCACAAGTGTCTTTATATTAGGAAGTGTTATGTGAAGAGTCATGTCCAAGTGTGCATATAAGATAAAGTCATGTGTATGCAAGTGCCAAGTAGAGAAGCCAAGAGTCATGAGACTTGGCATAAAGAAAGGAAGAGTCAAGTAAGCAAAGAGTCATTCTACAGTGGTTGTATATTACTCCATAGAGAGGCATAGTGAGATATAGCGAACATAGCTTACATAGCCTACATTGTCTACATAGAGAGCATTATGATTATCATTGTATGAGAGTTTTATGATACATTTGTAACAGAAAGAGGAGTAATACAGATTGCATACACTTAAACAACTAATATTGTTTTTATTTTACATGGTGGAATCGGTAGCTACCATGATGATTCGAGCATGTTGTCTATATTTTATGGTCGTCATAGTAATCTACGTTGTCCGCAACAAAAGCCACCACACAATACTTCACGCAGTATGCCCCTATAACGACCATGTCGTAATCATTTTAAACCTTTTATGCCGCTAAAAGCACTAGGAAAAGGACACGCATTCAGTCTGATAAGGCCCAAGATTTGAACCCTGGACGTCTGCCCCCTCACAGAATTTGGCTGAACCAATTGGTCTACACCTCGGACCTTGAGCAACTAATATTTTAAGTCTTGTTATATTGTATTATTTAGGCTTTACAATCATATTGTAGCTTATTAATGAATGCTATCTGATATATTATTAGCCTTGATATTTACATATTAGTTAGTTCATATTATCTTTGTTACATTATTATTTTAATCATATTATAGTGTCTATCATTTATTTGATCCTGTGAATATTATCATATGAGATTTACATTAATAGTAAGGCTTCAAAAGCTATCATAGTATGCTCACCCAAGTGGGTGTTTCAAATATGCTCATCCAAATGGGTATTTCAATATGCTCACCTAAACGGGTGTTTCAAATATGCCCACTAAATAAATGTTTCAAATTGCTCAACCAAACAGGTGTTTCAAAAATGCTCATCCAAACGTGTGTTTTAGAGATGTTCATCCAAACAGGTGTTTTAGAGATGTTCATCCAAACGAGTATTTCATATATGCTCACCCAAATGGGTGTTTCAAAATACTCTTCCAAATGGGTGTTTCAAGATGCTCATCCAAATGGGTGTTTCATAGATGCTCACCCAAATGGGTGTTTCAAAGATGCTTATCTAAATAGGTATTTCAGATTGCTCACCCAAATGGGTGTTTTAGAGTGCTCACTAAATGGGTGTTTTAGAGTGCTCACCCAAACAAGTGTTTTAGAGTGCTCACATGGGTGTTTCAAATGGTTTGTTATAACTTCTTAAATACAATAATATCTTTACCTCTAGTGGGGATAACACAAGTCTATGCTTTGACAAATGAGTTCAAGGAGTAACCTCGTTGAGTCATGATCCAATAAGGCTCACATGTGAAATAAAATGCGATAATTGGAAGAACTCACTGACAAAATGATACCCCTTGAAGTCATCTACAAAGCAAGAATGTACAAGAGGTCACAAAGAAAAACATGTTTTTGCATTAGCAGATGTCTTCAATGTGCAAAGGAGATGTCTTAAATCAACATGATGTAAACAAGTCGAATTCATTGTATGGGTGTGTTAGGAATGTTAATAATTATTGCTTTCAACTATTATACAATATACCATTACCCCCTAAAGACACTTGCAACATAGGTACATAATTAAAAAATTATCATAATGTAATAAGAACATATGCAAAGAGACAAGCTAAAGTAAAGCTTTATAAGAACAATATGTAACAATTATATAAAAAGATACAAGTGCAACAAACAAATCTAACATTTCTATCAAGGAAGATGACATATTATTGAAGTGTGGGAAGTATTTTTGATGCGGAGAAGAATTTGAAGCATGGATGCAATTTGTAGTGTGGTCTAAAGTTTACTACACAGATCTGATCCATAGCGTAGATGCATGCCCATAATACAAAAGGAATTTGCAACACAAAACAAATCCATGATGTGAAAGGGATCTGCAGTGTGGAAAGAGCCAATCATGCAAACTATTGCCCAGAGAAACCCTTGAGATATTTTGAAATCTAGAAAGAGAAGGTTGGGCCTTGAAATTATACTATGTCATGGATTGTAACTGTAATAAGAAATCAAAATGATAAGACCTCAAGGTTCCCTTCAAATTTCAAAAGAACAAGAGGATCATGAGGGACTTAAATGGATTAAGTGTTCCAAGCCATTAACTAATGTTCATCAAGCAACTCAATATGAGACATGTGACCTAAACGATATTCATCATCGACAGGTGAGTCCTAAAGCAAAACCCATAGTGAACGATATTCATCATCGACAGGTGAGTCCTAAAGCAACACCTATAGTGACAAAACTTCAAGTTATTCAGATTCATAGACCAAAGCATACAAGGTGGCTCTAGTTGGGGTATGAATGCTACTTCATTAGGCCTAGAGGGAAGGATAAAGGTGTAGATGCCAATCCTCACCATTTTTGTTGATAAGCTCCTTCAATATTTTAATCAGGGTTTTATTTGATGCTTTAGCCTACCTATTGCCTTGAGGGTAATACGATATAGACCACTTGTGCTGAATTTTATATTTGGCATAGAAATTTTACGCATATTTTTTTAAAGGAGTCTTGCTGTTAGAGATGATGGTGGAAGGTATCCCACACTTACACAAAAATTTAGAAACTTGGACACCAATAATAGAAGATAATGGCATAGTTTCCATCCACTTAATGAAATACTTAGTAGCAATAATACTATATTTATGTTTGTTGTAGGAAGAAGGATATATTTTACCAATGATGCTAAGAACCCAAATGAAGAAAGACCAAGAAGTAATCAACTAGAGATCTTTAGAAGGAGCATGGACTAAGTTTTTACGTTTTTGTCATTTATCACATTTCTTAACATACTAGGAGGATCCCTTCTCCATGGTGGTCTAGTAATAGCCCATCCATAGGATCTTTCAAGCAACAAAAATGGTGCTAAAATGGTCACCATATGAGCCACCATGTGCTTCTCATATGGCCATTTGAGTTTCTTTTGAGTTTAGACAATGAAGCAATATATTGTCAAAAGGAGTGTCGATAGAGGATATCTTTAATAAAAATATACCGACAAGCACAATGGTGAAAGTTATTGCATTCATTGTGATGGAGACCCTCAAATATGATGCCATCCTTAAGAAAAAAAAGAAAGTCATTATACCAAGGGTCTACAAAAGGGGATGTATCGATAAAGAGGATGTTAAGAGGTGCTCGATTACATGAGACCATGGTTGGTTCTTTGATTTGCTATAAGATAATAACAATTTGTTCATCGTCAAGTTCTAAAGGAATCAAGGATATGGATGTAGCCATGGTATTTGCATGGCGATTACTTGACAAATGAATAATTTCAATAGTAATAATCAAAAGAGGACATAAGATTTTCGACAATGGCTTTATAAGATTTTAACTTATCATATTTACTCTGATATACATCATTAATCTGGTTGATAACTATTTAAGAGTCGCCAAATACGGATAATGTCTTGATCTTTACAGTGCGTGTGGTTTAAAGTCCCAAGATAAGGGCCTCATACTCGAAAGTATTATCAGTATAAGAGAATTGAATCTTGAAGGATAAGGACATGAGTTGTTGTTGTGGGGTTTTCAAAACAATGCCTACCCCTCCTCCTTTAATGTAGTGGGTACCATCAAAGAATCGAGTCCATATATTTGAATGATCGACCTCTAGAAAATATAGACTCATTTGAAAAGTTAACGATCATAGGGAAAATAGCTTCTAAAGGTGACATTGCCAATAAGTCAACAATTACTTGACCTTTAATGGACTTATGGTTAACAAATTCAAGATCAAATTCATTAAGGGCTAAGACCCATTTGGCATTCTACATAGATACATATGGTTTAGACATGAAGTACCATAAAGGATCAACCTTCACAGTAACATAAGTTTTTCGGCTAAGCATGTAATGTCATAGCTTTTGGGTGGTAAAGACACCAAGTATCAGGTTTTGTAGCTAACCAAAGTCTGACTGATATAGTAAATGGATTATTCTTATTGTTGATCATCATACTATGTTGGCATAGCACCTAGAGCATATATCATTACTAACATATAAAAAAGGAATGATTTGGTGGGATTAGGTGGAATTAGAACGGGTGGTGACAAGAGGTATGCTTTTAAAGAGTTGAAGGCCAGTTGGCATTCATTGTCCCATTGGAATTCAACGTTTTTACATAAAATATTAGAGAATGGTCGACATTTGTTGGCTAGTTGGGTGATAAACCTCCTAAGAGCTTGCATCTTTTCCTGAAAACTTTACAACTCATTCAGATTCTTAGGAGAAGGTATTACAATAATGGTCATAATTTTGTTAGTGTCCACCTCGATGCCTCTAAGGAAGATGATAAATCCTAATAGTTTATTAGATATGACAACAAATATAGATTTCTATGGCTTCAATCAAACCTTATACTCTCAACTGCCCAAAGATTCATCAAAGATCATAGACATGATCTTCTTGATTTACTAAGCACATGAGGAGGTCATCAACATAATCTTCCATAGTATCATGTATCATATCATGGAATATATAAGTCATCACCCATTGATATGTAGCACCAACATTTTTAAGACCAAAGGGCATGACCTAAAACTAAAATGCTCCCCAAGGGGTTGCAAAAGCCATTTTGGCTTAGTCCTTAGGGGCAATCCAAATCTGGTTATACCTTAAGAATCCATCCATGAGGGAAAGCATTCCACATCCTATAGTAAAATTGACTATCATGTCAATGTTAGGCAAAGTGAAATCATCATTCAGACAAGCCTTATTAATGTCGCAAAAATCAATGCATATTCGAACGACGCCTTCCTTATCAACAATAGGCATGATATTGGACATCGAATTAGGACAATCTATTATATTGATAAAGTTGACATCTAACTTTTTTGAACTCATCCTTAACAAGAAGAACAACTTTAGGGTGCATTTTATGCAATTTTTGCTTAACATGTTAACATAAAAATGGACAACTAGGTGAAGAATGACAAGAGATGGGTCCAGACTAGACATGTCATCATAGGTCCAAGCAAAAATATCATGGAATTATTTTAAAGGAGTAGTATATTCCTTGTATTCTGCAATAGGTAGGGCAATGCCAAGTTTCAGAATTTTGGAATCAGTGTCAATCCTTATGTTGACATCCATAATGTCCTCAATGAGGAGATGAGAATAATTTTCAAACTGGTAAGGTGTTGGTAGAAACCCTAAGTCTTCAAGGTTTGTTCTGCTAAGAGGTGACAATTCAAAAGCTTTTGAGGTGGTGAAGCTAGATACTATGGATACAAATTCCCAAACATAGGAGACATTCTAGGCTATAGAGTAAAAAATAAGGCTCCCATCTTGGAGTGATGTGTATCAATAGTGATGGCTTTTTAAGCCTTACTACTACCACAAATATCATAGGTTAAATATCATAGGATTGAATATAATATAACCACAATATACTAAGGTCAAGATAATGAAATTAATAGAATAATATGAGCAAATTAACCCCCAAGGGTTAGGTGGATTGGTATTTTCTTGTTTGGTCAGGCACTTACTAAGAAGAGACCTAGGTTCAAACCTTGGGGGTGCCAATTTGCAAAGGTAGTAGTCTTCTTTGAATCCTCTGAGTGCATGCCAGATCGATGAATCTCGAGCGATCGGTGGTCCCCTTAACGTTGGTTCAATAACAACGAGGTGGAATAGGCTTTTTGGGAGCAGCCCTTGTGGTTTGAACCTTGTGCTTGACAGTTACTAAAAATAGTGGTTGTAACCAACTCCCCTGTGTATAAAAAATATATATGAGCAAATTAATATGTAAAAGAAGGCTTCTAATATATCAAATAACATTCAATAATATGCAACAATATGAATGTAATAGCCTTAATCAACATGTACTAAGCATGTAATACAAATTACAATATTAATTGCTCAAAATGTATGTAATCTTTATTTCTTCACTTTCTCTTACAATGATAGTACTGATCTTGACTGTATGTGATTGTATATCTTTGTTATGGAGTATTCCTCCATAATATAGCCATGATAGTGTGAATCTTTATATACTTGACTATTCCTTTCCATATGTCAAGTCTCATGACTCTTGGCTTATCTACTTAACACTATCATACTTGATGAACACTTGACTTCATAATGTATGCACACTTATACATGACTCTTACACTTCTCTAACTTGCACACTCTAACATAATATACTTGTACACATCTTTACATTATATTTTTGCACTCTTACATATGAGACACTTGTGCACATAGACTCAACTTGCACTTGCATACTAACTCACATGACACTTGTGCATTTCTTGCACATTACAATTTTACATGAAACTTGTGCATTTCCTACACATCCACACTTACATAAAAGGGAAATATAACTCACACTCTAAACTATGACTCAACCCTAATCTATTATTTACAAATGTACCATTAAGGTACCATGGGGGTACATTAGCATGTACCAAATAATGTAATATACTCCAACACCCCCTTGTATTACATTATTTGGTTATTGAAAACTTTAGTCTTCAATCATAGTCTTTGTCTTTGTTGTCAATCCACTTCTTTTAGATCACTATCTGAATTTGCACTGTATGGTTTCTTTTTTTAATTTTGAATTCAGATTTTTTGTTAGCCTTTTTGGTGTGATTTATTCTATTCTTCTTTCTTCTTCTTCACTTATGTATATTCATTTGAGATATACTTGATGATGCACCTTCTAAGCATTGTGTTAGAAAATCATCACAATAATACAACTTTGATTTCAATGATTCCTGGTTGAAGCTAACATAAGCTTCGTTCAAGTTGTGTCATTTTTTTTTGTTTTTTTTCTTGAAAAATCTCAAAACTAAGTAATGATAAAGGCATTATTAAGCATTCTTTTGAAGAAAGTATAATGGTGTTTTGTAAATTCCACCATGTTTAGAAATTTTTTTCATGAAGATAGTTTATAAGAGTTGTAAATTTTTCTTCCTTTGCATCTTTGATAAATAAAGATAATTTCTCCTTTAGATCATTAGTCATTTGATTCTTTTCATCAAAGTCATCTATCAAGTTTTGAGAATAAAACTTAAGTTTGTGCATCAATTCTTCACTATCCTCATTGAATGCATTTGTAATAATTTCTTCCATGATATACAATATTTTTCTTTTGAAGTAGACAACCTTATAACTCCCAGGTTTAAAAAATTTAAACTTTCTAATTTAAACTCCTATGAAGTAGTAAACCTTACATCTCCCTAGTTTTAGAAACTAATAATGTAACTTTGCAAATTTATGTTTCCCTAATTTTTGAAGTTGAAATCCTTTTATCTCCCAAATAGATAAATTTGCAAAAAAAATTCAATTTTCACTTTTCTCAAAAATATAAAACTAAATATTTCAAAAAATTCAAACTTAAAACCTTACAAAAATACTCTATATAAAATAGTGATATACCTTATCACTCCAAACTTATTAATAAACTTTCAAACAATTCCTAAATACCTTATTACTCCTTATCTTATAAAATAAACAAACTATCAAACTCTAATAAAATAACTTTGATTCACTAACCTTATCACTCTAAACTCCTAATAAATCAATAATTCAAATATCTTCTAATTTAACCTTATAGCTCCTAATATAAAACCTTAGCTTTTATAAAAACCCTAAAAATTAAGAATACCTTAGAAATTGTACTAACTCTTGTGCACACGATTATGTTTTGTAACGCTTCAAACTTGGTTTGTTCTTCATAAAATCTTCTCATTGGAAACTCGTGTGAACTCCTCTTAATAGACATTAGGTGATTGCTTCTTGTAACCTTGCATGGTGTAACATTTCACTTTCAAGTCGTTTATTTTCTAAACACAACACTTCCAAAATTGTTCCAATGGTATTTCGAATAACATTCCGCACTTTGAAAGTTACGTTTGCACCTGAAATGATAACGTTATGCACTCAACTATCATTTGGTGATTTTGCTTAGCAACTGCCTCCAATGTTTCCTTGTTTTCCTTGTTACTATCACTTTCAAACGGTTCAGCTTCTGCGAGAAAGAACTTTTCTTAGTTTCGAATTTGCATAGCGCAATGAGAATCTGAGATTTACCCTTCTGGTTTCCTGAACTATGAGTGCTATATCTTTCCTCAAGCCGAGTTACCCTTGCTCCAATGTTGTTCCTATTATTGTTATTAGAATTGATGTTATTCTTAGGACATCAATATTCTCAAGATGGACGTTTCGAGGTCGTCGCCATTCTCAGTATGGACATTGCTACTGTACATTGTTGTTTGGAGAGCTTCGCTTTTATGAGGATGATGTTATTCCAAGATGTGATCCAAATAGCTCAAGTTTCTCTGACTAGAGTAGGATGAATGGCTCACATTCTTTTGCTTTGCATTAGCATGGTATGAATGGCTCAAGTTCTTTTCTACTTTGCACTAGTGTAAGGTCGAATGGCTCTATCTTCTCTGATATGATAATAATAACTTAATAGCTATTTTGCTTAGCTTCTATTGAATAGATATAAGTTGATTCCTTTAGATATTTTCTCAAACCTTTCTCTGCTTCCACTTAGCTTTTAAATCAATTTAATTCTTTTCTATATTCGCCTCTTCTCTTCTCAATGAACCTTTCTCTTTATGCGATATAAATATCTCTATAAATCTAATAGAACCTAAGCTTTCTCTTCTTATATTCTAAATATGTCTCCTTTCATTTTTAATATAGATTACCTCTATAGTGAATGTCTCTTTCCAATTCTATATACGGGTTTCTTCTCTTATTCTTCAAGGACCTCTAATCCTTCTAAATGGACCTCTTTCTTTGAAGGACCTCTTCTCTTCAATATTGACGTCTTTGACCTAAATCAATATCTAAATATTCTCAATATCTTGTAGCTCTTATCTATTGTAGATTCTAATTCAATGCTTGAATTAAGTTTACTTCATATTTCTTCAATAATGATATACTTATCTTCTTTCTTTTGTTTTGCTCTCTTTATCTTAGGAAGCTCTAAATGCTTCTCAATCCGCTACATCTATCTATTTCTATTAGGAAGATTTGAATTCTTCTCAATCCATCGCTATCTTTTTCTTTGCACTTAGAAGCTAAAACTCTAATCTATCATTTGTAGGAAGCTTCTCACACTTTTGTTGCTTAATCTTTAATCTAATATGATTTCAAGGTAAACTGAATGTCCTTGTATCTTCAATTTCTTTCAAAAAAATTTAATGTCAAGGGTTGACTATGACTCCGAATCTTCAACTTTTTCTGAATCAATATCAAGGGATATCTATGTTCTTGAATCCTCTATCAATGTCAAGGGTTGACTATGGCCTTGAATGATCAACTATATCAAATTTGACTCTGCCTTAATCTGCTTTAGTCTTCTTATCTATAATTTCTCAAGAAAATTCAATCTTCAAATTCTTAAATAACCAACTTCCTTTTAGATTGGTTCTACCTATCAATCATTATCCAACCTCTCCAAGTTGGACCAATTTCTTCAATATAGCCGAGTCTTAGTCTTCATTGGTTTTCCTTCAACCTTAGAAAGACCCTAGCCTTTCTACTCAATATGACCTTCAAATAGAGTCAGAGTCTTATTGTCTTCAAAGTGGGCAGACTCCAATTTGACTTTATCAAAATGGATAAAATAAAATTTTAATAGTGGCTAAAATAAACTCTTGTTAATATGGATAGAGTCTGGTGGTAGCTCTAATACCAGTTTTAGATTTTTGAGCCTTAATACTATCACAAATATCACATGATAAAATATAATATAGCCACAATATAATAAGGTCAAGATAATTAAATTAGTAGAATAATATAAGTAAATTAATATGTAAAATAAGGCTTATAATATATCAAATAACATTCAATAATATACAAAAATATGAATGTAATAGCCTTAATCAACATGTACTAAGCATGTAATACAACTTACAATATTAATTGCTCAAAATGTATGCAATATTTATTTTTTCACTTTCTCTTACAATGATAGTATTGATCATAATTGTATATCTTTGTCATTTAGTATTACCTCCATAATATAGCCATAATAGTGTGACTCTATATATTTGACTATTCCTTTCCATATTCCAAGTCTCATGACTCGACTTATCTACTTGACATTTGCATACTTGATGAACACTTGACTCTATAATGTATGCACATCTATACATGACTCTTACACTTCTCTAACTTACACACTCTAACCTAATACACTTGTGTACATATTTACATTACATATTTGCACTCTTACATATAAGACACTTGTGCACATAGACTCAACTTACACTTGCATACTAACTCACATGACACTTGTGCATTTCCTGCACATTCATACTTACATAAAAGGGAAATATAACTCACACTCTAAACTATGACTCAACCCTAATCTATTATTTATAAATGTTTCATAAAGGTACAATGGGGGTACATTAGCATGTACCAAATAATTTTATATACTCCAACAAATAGGTGACTCGAGAAAACCCAAGGTAACAAGGTTTACGCTGGCAAAGTACATGAGCCAAAAGAGCTAGTGTATAGAAGTGGCCATAACTCTTTCTCATCCTCCTCTCCCCACTACAATCTGTGGAAGGAGTAGATATCATCACAAGAAGTCTATGAGGAGGTGTCTTTTTCATCATCAAGATTGGATGATGTTGAAAAGTGTAATGACTTAGTCTTATTAGGAATATACCCAATCCCACAACGACTAGGCCAGGTGCTTGCTTTCAAGGGCTCTTTGATACCCTGTTCATATCATCCCAAGCCCTTTCTATGGTATCCCATGTTGACAAGAATCTATTTAGGAACTAGATAAGGAGATAGATAACATGAGGTATATTTTGCTTAGGTGTAAAAACATTGTCATAATGAATATACTCGTTATTAGTGTTTCTAATACAAATAAAAGAACAACTTCCAATCTACATGGTCACAACTTCGATGATAGGCAAGTCATAGGATTGTGGTAAAAGGAACGCGTTAGAAAGATCGAAGAAAGGGTCATGATTCATCTGAGCATCGTCAACCTAGGGAGGATTACTCATTAAGTGATGGTTTGTAGTACTTATAGATAAATGACTATCCGTTTGGGTCATCCAACCTATAAGAAATTTCTCTAAGGTACTATAGGTAGTATGAAAGGAATACGATAGGGAGGAAGCAAATTAAAGAGATGGAAATAGAGTTTCTTGAGTTGATACCATTTAACAGTAAGTAAATGGATCAAGACCAGTAGGAATATAAATAGTTATTCCTTGATACTCATCTTTGAGACATTTGTGATAGATACAGGGAACAACTTTCATAGTCTAAAACCATGGATTCCCTAAGAGGACATTATAAGAGACCTCATAGGGGATGACATAAAACAAGGTATCGAGGACCCAAGACCCTACCTTTAAAGGTAAGGTTAGTGTCATAGACTCCTTGTCCTCGTTATCGAGGGCTCTAATGATCAAATCTAATTTCTATAGGTCCTTCTGATTTAGTCTAAAATATATAGGGAACTTCAAATTATAAATGTTGAGAGCAAATCCATTGTCTACCAAGACCCTCTTGAAAAACTTTTCATTGATATGACGAGTGATATAAAGAATATGGTCCCTGAGAATAATATATGGAGGAATTTCATTTTATTGGAAAGAGATGAGGTGATTTAATCCTAAAGATACAATAATATTAGTGATATTGTCAGGTTGTAAGTATCACTCACTCAATATTTTGAGAAGCATATCACAGTGGGTAGGGGATGTCCTTAAGAGCTCAATAAGAGAAATTTTAGTGGGCATATTTTCTAGTTTTTGGCATAGATTGAAAGGGATAGTACTAGATGATTGGATAACTAGAGGAGACTTATTAGCTATGGGGTATTTATTTTTTTGTGGTAAGACTAAAGAAGGTTGTGGAGGTTGATTAGAAGGTTGGATATTTTATTGTCATTGATTTATAACACAAACAAAAACTACACCTACTAAGTTTTGAAAAGTCACATTATTGGCAAATTTAGGATTACGATCAAACAAGGGGTTTTAGAAAATCCCAAGATCTTGATTAGAGGAATATTGGAAGCTAGAACCATTAACAACAATCTGACTTCCATATATGAGATTTTGGATAAGGTTACACAAGGTGTTATACCTATTAGCTTTATGACCAATGACATAGTGAAAATTGCAATGTTTGTGGGGATTATACCAATGAGGTGTTCCTTGTGATAGATATATGGGATTTGGTTGCAAAAGATATGCCATTTTGACATCCAAGAGATGTTTTAAAATGGTGGATGAAGGTAACTCTCACCTAGTGAACTTTTGCTTAGTCTTTTGTTGTTTAGCTAAGATAATCTTTTGGGTTATAGGGGCAACAATATTTATGTTGTTCATTTGGGATGAATTGATGACCCTGTCACCTACAACATGCTTATTTTTATATTGATTCTTAGGTTTATATTCCTCCTCTCGGAGTTTAAGTTGCTCTCTCTGCAAATGAACAACCTCTAATTGCTTGGCAAGATCCATTGCATCCTCAAATGAAGGAATGTGAACAATTTCTAAGTGGTAATATAACTAGTCATGCAAGTTGTGTATGAAGATCCGTAGGAGGTCCTTTGATGGGGTAATGCATTAGAGTTTCCCTATGAGGGCTTACCACCTAGCTAGACACTCAGTAAAAGTTTCATCATTAGCTTGTTTTAACTGGTAAAGATCATCAATTGAGGCTTGTTATTTAATATACAAAAGAACTGTTGGACAAATATTTCTACTAATTCTATGAAGGATTTAAGGGAGTGGCGAGGTAATTGAAACTACCACTCCAGAGTAGTGTCACCAAGGCTAGTAGGGAAAGTCGAAGGAATATTTTTTTATCATGAGTGATGGTGCTATAGGTAATTTTAAAACATCGAATATGGTTGATTGGATCTTCTAACCCTTTGTGTATAAGGAGTCTAGGTGCCTTGAAATTATATGAGAAGGATTGATTGGTTATGGATAGTTCCAAGAATTTGTTGGATAACTCATAAAAGAAATACTATTGGTTTGAAGAAGTTCCTTAGAGGGAGGCCAATTGTTTCTTCATTTGCTCTAGTTCATCCTCTAGCTTGGAATTTGTCCTAGGTGATTCACAGAGTGGATTGGAAAGTGGTTAAGAAATTACTGAGAAGCTCTAGGAAAATTGTGGATAGGGAAACCACAGGTGGTATAATGTAAACCATATTCTGCCCACTAGAGAAAGGGGCTAGTAGGAATGGATTGGGAGGCAAAACATAATAGATTTTGAGAAGAAAAGTGTTTCTAAGGACAACTTAAGAGATAAATAGATAGATAAATTTTGGCTGGGACACAAATGAATTATCCTCAAGATATAAGATATCTACATGGCTATAGGTAGACTATATTGAATGACAAAGGGTATAGTTTGAGTTTGGTTTCTTATGGAAGAAACAATTAGTGAATTGGTGGAATCTACATAATGATGACTGGACATGCTAGGACTTGCAATAGCTATTTGCCTAACATTTTCCCTAGGTAGGTTATTATTATCATGAGACTGATGATGCAATGGATTAACAATGGCACTTGACAAAGTCGATTGAGAACTCCAGGCTTGAGGTAAACCATGGTTATCATCCTCACCCTAGATGATATCCATGAAGACATACAAATTCATCTTCACAAATTGTACTAGATGGTCTACAAAATTATAGGTCATTCTATTCAAAATATCTTCTTAAGGAGAAGCATGGTTCTCTTCTTCCTCTTTGTTAAAGTTGGGATTACGGAATGGATTTTCCTTCTCATAATCATTTCCAAAGGAAAGCCAAAGAGGAGAACCTACTCAAGCCTTGATCTGAAGAAAATATGGATGTTCAACCATAACTCAAGACCAAGGGAAATTATGGGAAGGCCTATAAGGAAGGAAAGAAGGTTAGATAGGATTTGAATAACCCACAAACATGTTCACATCAGGTTCATTAAAATGTAAGGACGATAAAATACTTGCCCTTTCAACAAAACACTTTCCCTTACTTATCTCAAAATAAACATGATACAAGTACATTCTTATAATAATGGATATTCTAGTACATACATGTGAACACTTATGATCTATTCTATCTCATGTTATTATACAACTAAGTATATTTATTTCCTTTATATAAACAATGAAGATATAAAAACTACACTTATCTGGTAGTTACCAACAACAATCACTAAATGAAATTTAGATTTCAAAATAAAAGTAGGGACAATATTATCAGAAACAAAAAGTACATTCAATAAGAAGAAATCATAAACGAAAGTGCGATAAGGAATGAGTATATTGATATTGTTGCAAGTATGAAAAGGGTTTAGGCCAAGAAATATCTAGATATTTCTAGGCCCAAGTGTGAACACATCAGGAATTTGTCGGCAAAGTGTTGTCGGCATGATTTTTTTAATTGTCGAACTCCCTCGCCTAAATGCTCTCCGAAATTCTCTCCTCGCACCTTATCCCTCCACCTCCTCTTCCTCCATAATTCCCTACTCCCCTATCTCCTTATCCCTCCATGCCTTCCCTTCCCCCTTATCTCTCCACCTTTTCCTCTCCTCCATTTCTTCCTCCTACTCCTTCCCTATAAATACCATTTAGCGCTATTGTATTATTGAATTAAGGGGTGAAAAGTTAATATTATAATTTTAATTTTATATTGTTTCCCTCACTGGTATCAGAGCGAGGTAAGCAAGCAAGGTAATTTAATTTTTTTTCACCCAAGGAAGCTCGACGTGAGGCCAGGTGAAGCAGACAGGCAAGACGGAACGTTGGGCAGCGAACAAGCGAGTACATAACGAGACGTGGGAGGATGCATTCCAATGCAAAACGTGGGTGAGCGGTCGCCCGAAGGCAACCGAGTACATAGGTGATACTCGCACCATATATACCCTCATACTGCTCTCACACAGCAGATGTGGGATATTTTTATTTTTTTTGTTTATAAAGCTGAAATATTTTTTTTAAAGAAGTGCTTTCATTAATCATCGCGTTGAGCGTTGTGGCTCACGTGGTCCATGGTAAGCTTTGTGCGACAAAGGTCACAGGCTCGATTCGCTTGGTTGCCTGTTGACGCCCTCGGGGCATTTTTTGACTATTATAAAGTATTTTGACACCCGAAGAAGCGCGGTGATGCCCGAAGAGGCGCAGTGACGCCCGAAGAGTGTTTTTTGACGCCCGGAGAGGTGTGATGACGCCCTTAACGGCCTAAAACAAAAAAAAAAAATTGTTTTTTGTTTTGGATTTTTATCGCAGTGAAGGTATAAAATCAGGGCATCTTCTCTTTGTTTCAAAGTCGTGAGGCGGCGTGTTGGTTGAAGCTTGCATTTGTTCACGGGAGGTCGTTAGTTCAACTCCCATCCGCTCCGAAAACAAAAAAGGTTTCATTTTGTTAAAGTTTTTTAAATTTTTTTTAAGGTTTTAATTAAGTTTAATAATTATTTCAATTTTATATTTTTTAATTAGTTTTAAATAAAAATTTTATTTAAAATTTAATTAAGAATATAGAAGAATATTATTAAATTTTCTTAAAAAACCTTTATAAAAATTTGAAAACTTTAAAAGGGCTATCTTTGTAAAAAGGGGGAGCATAATAGTGACGGGAAGCCTTCCGAAGCGCCCGTTTAGCACTTCCAAAAATAGCTGCCCCTTGGAACCCCGTTCAAGGCTAAAAATTTTGTGTAATAGCCTCAGCGGTTGTAAAAGAGCAAAAATTGTAACCTCAGAAGCTCTAACGAAGTTTTCTTTTTGCCTTGATGAGTAGATGATCAGATCTACCGGATGTTACCATGCTTTGTGCTCTCTATTGCGGAGAGAAACTGCTGAAGCTTTTGATGAATGAGTTCGACGAGATGGACTGCATGTCGTATTTAGTCAGCTATAGAATTCTGTTATAGCCCACCAAAGGAATCCGGATTCTGGATACGAGGCTGACTCAGAAGACAATATATTCGGACAACGAGTGGAGGAGTCTGATACAATTGAAGCCGCACTTGTAGATCAAGCTAGTGATAGCTACTCTCCAGCTGAGCCGGAGGAACAATCCAGTGAAAGTTATACCCCACGCTCTCCAGAGCCTGAGCCAGCAGAGCCTGAGCCAGCATAGGCCGAGCCAGCGGTAGCTCCTAAAATTATTGTCATCAGTGATGATGAGGATTCCATTGCAGATAATTTTGGGCCTCAAGTACTGGGCAATCCACAAGAAGAAGAAGAAGAAATCAGTGAGAGAGTTAAGAAATCTAGATTTGATTTGAACTTGTAATTGCTTTGTACTTCCTATTTTTAGTCAAATCAAAGTTTACTTTCAAGTAGTAGAAATGGCTTCAAATTCGAATCTCCCAATTCCTGAATTTAATGGTAGTGATTATGAATACTGGTCAATAAAGATGAAAACTATGTTGATTGGTAAAGGTTTATGGGAAATAGTTGAAGAGGGTTACACAGAACCTTCTCCTACTGACTGGTCTACCTTAAGTGTTGCTGATAGAAAAGCCAAGAAAGAAGCCCAGAAAAACAATTCCTTTGCCCTATATCATTTACAAGCAGCCTTAGATAAAAGCATATTTCCTAGAATAGCATCCTGTATAATAGCTCAAGATGCTTGGAAGGCTTTAAAGGAAAGTTTTCAAGGGAGTGATCAAGTGAAGCAGGTCAGGCTTCAAACTTTGAAAAGAGATTTTGAAAATCTCAGAATGCAGGAGAATGAGAAAGTAGGAGACTACTGCGTGCGAGTCAAAGCCGTAGTAGATAAAATGGTCACTCTAGGTGAAGAAGTTAAACCAGGAGGTTGTGGTGAAGAAAGTGTTGCGAACACTTCTTCCTAAGTGGAATCATGTAGCAATCATTATTGAAGAGTCAAAATATTTGACTGCACTTTCCTTTGATGCACTAATTGGTTCTCTTCTTTCACATGAAGAGAGATTGCAGGAATCTCCTTCCACTAGCCACGGAGGCGATGACAAAGCCTTCGCTTCACAAGAAGGAAAAGGACAAGGCAGAAGTCGAGGCAAAGGTCAGCACAGAGGTAGAGGTAGGAATAGTCCACGAGGTGGAACTCCTAACAGAGGAGGATCTTCAAACAGAGGTGGAGGTCAGAATAGAGGTGGACAACAGAACAGAGGGAAGCATCCAGGACGAGGAAAAGGAAGTGACAAGTCAAAACAAACTTGCTACAATTGTGGTAAACTTGGCCACTTTGCTCGTGACTGCTGGTCAAAATCTTCACAAGGGAGCAACAGCCAGAGCAGTTAGTATGGCAATTTTGGAGAAGAGGAAGGGACCTCAAATCTCTTTCTCTCATATGGCAAGTCAGATCAGAACTCGAATGATACCTGGATCTTGGACACTGGGTGTTCAAATCATATGAGTGGCAAAGAAGAACTCTTTGCTACTCTGGATTCTTCCTACAAATCCAACATCAAATTGGGAGACGACAAGTCATTGGCAGTTGAAGGCATTGGAGCCATGGAGGTTCCAACAAAAGAGGGCATGAAACAAGTAAGTGATATCTATTACACACCTCATCTCCAACACAATATTTTAAGTGTTGGTCAAATGTTAGAGAAGAACTATAAATTACTTATTTGATGAGGGTAAATGTACCATTTTTGATAAGAGTAATAGTGATAGAGTCATTACTCAAGTGCCAATGACAAGGAACAAATTATTTCCTTTAAATTTTGGCCAGCCAGGAGGAGATCAATTAGTAAATGTTGCTATTGCAAATCCAAGTGTGTTGTGGCACTTGAGATACGGTCATTTGAATTCAGCCAATTTGAAGATGTTAACTTCTCAAGCGATGGTGACCGGACTTCCTAAAGTTCAGGACAATAAGGAAGTCTGTGAAGGTTGTGCCTTGGGCAAGCACGCTAGAACCAAATTTCCTCATGGACAAGCATGGCGAGCTAGTTATCCACTCCAGCTAGTGCATTCGGACATCTGTGGTCCGATGCAGACCAAGAGCATTGGTAACAACTCTTACTTTCTTCTTTTCATTGATGATTTTTCAAGAATGTGCTGGATATATTTTTTGAAGCATAAAGATGAGGCATTTGATTGCTTCGTAGATTTTAAAGCAAGAGTTGAAAATGAGAGTGGATATTTTGTTAAGTGTCTCAGATCAGATAAAGGAGGAGAATACTCCTCTAATGAATTTTTGAATTTTTGTAAAGAACATGGAATAAAGAGGCAGTTCACTACTGCCTATACTCCATACAGAATGGTGTGGCTGAAAGGAAAAACCGCACCATTGTAGAGATGGCAAGATCTATGCTTCAGATGAAGCATTTGAGTAATATGTATTGGGCAGATGCAGCCAGGACCAGTGTGTATATTTTGAATAGGAGCCCTACTTCAAGTTTGAAAGGGAAAACTCCTTACCAAGCATGGTATGGTAAGAAACCGAATGTCAAGCATTTCAGAGTGTTTGGTTCACTGGCTTACTCACACATTCCTGATGAACAGAGGAAGAAGCTCGATCCTAAGAGTCAAGCATGCATTTTTGTAGGGTACTGTGAGAACACAAAAGCTTACAGACTCTACAATCCTAGGACTCGAAAGATAATACTTTCCAGGGATGTGATTTTTGATGAAGGGGGAGAATGGGGAAATCCCAAAATTTATAGTGATGTTGAATCTCATGATGCAGGTTCTTCACAAATTCAACGAGCACCACAGAAAAGCAAGAAGTCTCCTCCTCCTCCAAGCCCAAGTAGACATTCGACTTCCAGTTCATCATCATCATCACCAAGTCCTTCTCCACAAAGGTCAGTGAGTTCCTCACCAATGGATATTGATTCTCCATCTAGAGGTAAGAGAACTCTCCAAGCATCATCCATCTTATCTGATGTTGGATACAAATTTTCAAAGACGATATACTAGAAGTCAAGCAAGTGAAATGGGTTCAGTTTTGCAAAGACTTGAAAATATGCATTTGTATGGAGATGATGACTCCCAAGAACCTCGGGGAGATGTAGTTAACTATGCCTTGTTAACTAGTGCACAACTTGAACCTTCTAGTTATGAGAAGGCTTGTACTCAAAAGATATGGCAAGATGCCATGAAAGAGGAGATAACCTCTATAAAAAACAATGATACTTGGGATCTGGTAGAGCTTCCTAAAGGAAAGAAGTGTGTTGGATGTAAATGGGTCTTCAAGACCAAATTCAATGCTGATGGAAGCATTGAAAGGCACAAAGCAAGATTGGTTGCAAAAGGATTTACACAGAAGTATGGTATTGATTATGAAGAGACATTTGCTCCTGTAGCACGATAGGAGACCATCAGAACAGTTCTTGCTTTAGCTGTTCACAAGGGTTGGAAAATCCAACACATGGATGTGAAAAGTGCCTTTCTCAATGGGTACTTAACAGAGGAAGTGTATGTTGAGCAACCTCAAGGATTTCAAGAACAAGGTAAGGAGCACCTTGTTTACAGATCGAAAAAGGCACTCTATGGCCTCAAGCAGGCACCACGAGCTTGGTACTCACGCATTGATGGGTACTTCAAAGATTTTGGGTTCACCAGAAGTAGAAATGAACCCACCCTTTACTACCTGAAGCAAGATAACGACATCCTCATAGTTTGCTTGTATGTGGATGATCTCATA
Source organism: Wollemia nobilis (assembly GCA_028583015.1). NCBI lineage: Eukaryota > Viridiplantae > Streptophyta > Pinopsida > Araucariales > Araucariaceae > Wollemia > Wollemia nobilis. The sequence goes on from JAQPPZ010017244.1 coordinate 2,642,747, forward strand.
TTCATGGGTAGTAATAGAAAAGTGAATATGGAGTTCAAGCGCTCCATGATGAAGAAGTTTGAGATGAAGGATCTCGGCCTAATGCACTACTTCCTTGGATTGGAAGTTCATCAGTCAGATACAGGGATCTTCATCTGTCAACATAAGTATGCTCGGGACATGATCAAGAAGTTTGCTATGGAGCATTGCAAACCAGTTGCAACTCCAGTTGGACATGGAATCCAATTAAGCAAAGATGATGGAGCACCAAAAGTTGACGTGACCACTTTCAGGAGCATGGTTGGGAGTTTGATGTTTCTCGCCAACACCAGACCTGATATTCAGTATGTTGTTTCTCTTGTCTCTCGATTTATGGCTAGCCCATATGAGCTGCATTTGCAGGCAGCTAAGAGAATTCTCAGATATGTGAAGGGTACATTGGATTTTGGAATCCAGTACCATAAATGTAACACTATCAAGCTTGTAGGCTTTAGTGATAGTGATTGGGGCAGCAATATTGATGACAGAAAATCAACTTCAGGGAACTGTTTTAGTCTGGGATCAGGGCTAATAACATGGAGTTCCAAAAAGCAAACTGTGGTAGCTTTGTCTTCTACAGAAGCTGAGTATATAGCAGTCACCTATGCTAGTACTCAAGCCCTATGGCTAAGAAAAGTACTGGAAGAGATTGGAGAGCAGCAAAGTGGTCCGACCAGGATTTACTGTGACAACATCAGTGCCATTCAGTTGGCATACAATCCGATCCACCATAGTAGAACGAAGCATTTTGATATGAAGTATCACTTCATCCGAGATATGGTGGAAAATGAAATTGTTGAGCTTCAATTTTGCCGCACTTTGGAGAACGTTGTTGACATATTCACCAAAGCGATGGCTAAAGCTCAATTTTTAAAGCTGAGAGACTATGTAGTCAGTTCTCTCAACTTTAAGGGGGAGAATGTTGCAAGTATGAAAAGGGTTTAGGCCCAGAAATATCTAGATATTTCTAGGCCCAAGTGTGAACACATCAGGAATTTGTCGGCAAAGTGTTGTCGGCATGATTTTTTTAATTGTCGAACTCCCTCGCCTAAATGCTCTCCGAAATTCTCTCCTCGCACCTTATCCCTCCACCTCCTCTTCCTCCATAATTCCCTACTCCCCTATCTCCTTATCCCTCCATGCCTTCCCTTCCCCCTTATCTCTCCACCTTTTCCTCTCCTCCATTTCTTCCTCCTACTCCTTCCCTATAAATACCATTTAGCGCTATTGTATTATTGAATTAAGGGGTGAAAAGTTAATATTATAATTATAATTTTATATTGTTTCCCTCAGATATTTTGTGTCCTAGCAAGTTGGTCATTGATTCAAAAAGAACATAAAGTATTACATATAGAGAAAATATATTAAAATCTTCTACAATAAAGACAATAGATAGAGTTAGTGTTTTTGGGATTGTTAGAGTCAGGGGGAATAATGCATATCCTTGACTAGACAGTTAGTATCCAACTCTGTTTATGGTGATTTCAAAAATAAATAGAAATGATCAAATACAAAAGCATGCAGGCTATAAATGAAATAAGACTATCGCAATAAATACCAATGATATTAATGCGTAATCAAATGTATGCAATTACAAGAAAGATAATGTTGTCAGTGAGAATGTGGAAGTTTATAGGCATTTGGAGATGTTTCTGGTAGGAATTTTACAACATATTGTTAGTGTGAGATTATGAATTGTCCATCCTTTTCTCAGGAGGGATATTTATAGATAAAAATTTATAATTATCTTTCTGAGTAGTAGGAGATGTGAAATAAATTTGAGATGTTGTTGCATAAGATCAAAAGCTATTGATTCATGGTGGCTTGGTCTGATGAATAGTTTATATGTTTCATTATGATTGGACATGTGCGGTTGAGACTAATTTACTTGAGCAATCAAGGTTAGTTTCTAAAATAGGTTTAGACATCATTTTCAAAGGATGATAAAAAAAGAGTTTGAGATGTTAACAAGTGAAGATTTTAAGAGGTACTCTATTCAAACCACTTTTAGTAAAATAGTTGGTACATTTATTATCAACTGCAGTATAGCATACTTGTTTTATAAATGTATTTGACCTTCAATAGTACTATGTCTGTCATAGTCCATCTTGGATGATCCTTCATTCTTCTTCACTTTAGAGGTCCTAGGGATAGGCAACAGGGGGTGGAGAGTAGGTGTGCCTTAGTTTTTCCTATAGAATAACTACTAGTAATATAGCTAATGCCTTATCATATCATGATGCAACAAAAATTTGTAGCTCGATAGAAAATATATATTCCAGGCACTATTCTATAGTGCAAAAATGAATCTACAATGAGGAAGTCAGTCTGCAGCATGGAAACCACTATGTGGTGTAGATGTCAATCCATAGTGCGAAAGTAAATCCATAGTATAGAAAGCATCATGTAGCGTGAACGAATAGTGTGACTGCCAAGGGATGGGTCAATGCTAAGGTGTTCTTGATTTATAACATGTACGAAAACATGCTTGTCCCGAGTGTTAGGCTATTAGTCAAGCAAATCAAGATATGCAAAATTGGGTATCCACAATAATCTCCTTTCATTAGGTGTCAAACTCTAATATGTATGGATTATCAAGTTTCTAATCCTCTAATCACCTCTAATCCTTCAATATCCTTATCAATTGAACTTTTTTTCTTTGATCAACTTCAATCTATGATTTTTTATTGGTTCATCTATGATTAATGTTTGAGTGAGCCTTTGATCCATTTTATGCTTATGACTTATTAGAATTGCAACATTTCAATCCCCTATGTTTACATTAATTAAACTTTAATTCAATATATTTACAACTCAATCATTCTTATTATCAAGAAGAGTGTTGCTCAACTTTAGCTTTATGGAACCAATAGCTAATGAAATTTTTATTTTGTTAAAGCAGATGCTTACCAGGACTCCAATTTAGGACCTCTTAGAAAGCACTCCAAGTGCTCTACCACAACTATCATGGTAGAAGCTTTGTAATATGACACATATTTAGCCTATTTTATGCCACTAGTTTTTTTAAAATTGCATTATGATCAATTAATCAAGAAATAAGTACTACTTTCCTTATAGATTAGAGGAAGAAATAAATTGATAAGATATTATGAATGAAGTGTAAAATAAAAATATAATATATGTTTTCGAGATTAAAGTAGACACATACATAAATTATATATTTCAATAGAGGTTATCCTTATTTTAAAAAGTTTTATAACCTGTAGAAATTGAATATAATTTCCACGTAATTTGATGAACCCAAACAGTGCAGGAGATGTGTATTTATTAGACCCAGGATAACTTGAGGAGACGTGGATTTATTGGATCCAATTAGTGTGTAATGTGTCACCAAGAGGAGGAAACAATGGGCCATATCCTTTTTGTGTGCCCCTATGCCCAAATAGTCTGGAGTTGGTGGTACAACATTAGTCAGAATTATCCATTCCCATTGAGAATAACTTTTGGGACTACTGGAAGACCAATAGATTTAGATCAAAGACCTTGAAGACAACTTGGGATTTGGGTCTAGGTTTCATTTGTTGGTAACTTTGGTTGAAATATAATAATAGGATTTTCAAAGAAGAATTTAGACCCGAGGAAAGAATTTGGGAACTCTAATTAGAATTTTTTTAGAGACGGTGTAGGCTAGAACACAAGAGGACTCTTAGATGGCAGAGGATGAAGTAGATATATTGATACAAATCCAAAAGCAACTACAATATGGAAACGAAGAAAGGGAGGATAAGAATAGAAATAGGTATTTGTAGATTCAAGATGAAGGCTAGGGATTCAGAAGGAGCGGGTGAATGGAACACCTTAAGGGGTCATCTAGCAAGAACTAGAACATCTATAAGTTGGATAGTCAAAGAAACAGAGCTGAGCCGCATTTTGAGCCTTGCCAAGAAAGGCAGGTTATCAAAAGTAAATGTATAACTTGATTTTTTTGAATAAATTTTACCTTTTTCTCAAAAAATAATTTCCACATAATTTGATATAACATGAGGATTTTGATGACATATTTTATAAATGTCTTCTACACAACTAGATATATCTTGAAAAAATAAAATATTTTAATTATAGTTAAATTTCAAATCATGAAGTACAAAGTTTTTTATAGATTGTCATTATTTTATATGTTGGGCTACCAAACATCAATAAGTTTTTATAAATTATATATAGAAAGAAAATAGATAAATGAATCTAGAGAAAACATATATTTTATAATATTTGGGTTCTTTTTAGGTTTTTATACTTGAAATAAGATTTTAAATTTTCAGACATACCTTTAAAAATCAATAAATAAAAAATGTGTAATTATAATTAAACTAAATGAAATTTATTTATTTAAAACTTACATTATAATATATATATTTTTTGTAAATCATATTTAAAAGTGATATGATTTAAACCATATATGACCTCCAAAGTTATGTTAGTGATTGTTAAAATTCACACCAACTTCTAGTAACAAATAGAAGCAATCCATACACTCAAATCCTATACAAAAAACATAAATAAGGACCAAAAGGAGATATAGATTATGGGTGTCCTTGAGCATCAAATGATAACTATAATATCCATAGATAAGAATAACTACACTCTAGTACAATGGATGGATTGATTGGAAGGTTACTTGTACCAATACCAAAAAAACCCTATTACCTACTCAAGTTAACCTAGGTCGATGAAACAAGTAAGTTTTAGGTTAGTTACAAATTATAAGATGGTTTTAATAATAAGGTTAACTATGGCCCATAGGGCTTACGTAAATAAATAATTAAATATATTTGTATGATGATTGTATATAGGCCTACACAAGACTATATCATATAATGACATCCTTGGTCATAAGTCAAATTACATATTTAATACCCCCTCATAAGATGAACTGAGTGTCCAAGGAGGGAAGGCATTAGTGACAATAACATATTTTCCCATAATGGATGCTCTAGTGGGTTCTACATAGTTTAGAAAGTTTTAGCTGAACTCCTCATCATATGAAAGTCTACTTATATGAAGATGCCCCTATATAAGAGTCTCCTTAGACTAGATCATAGTCACCACAACCAATATTAAATACTTCTACATTTATACAAAGAACACTATAACCCTATATGAGGAAGACAAGCCAATAATACCCTCTCTTTGAAGTTGGTCCAATATTCTATACTTTCATAAGGCAAGACTTGGAAGCACTACTGTTCTTTTTATATCACGCTTCACCTTTTTTGGAAACTTCAACTTGCCCTTTGACCATCTAATTTTCATCATCAAAAGAGGTTTTACATGAATCTATTTTTGAGAAGAACCATTACAAAATTCCAAGAGTACTTGGACAAAACTAGAAGGAAGAAGGAACATGAAGGGTTAGATCTTTACATGAAATCTACTTTTTTACATAGCATATTTTATTTTGTAAAGCCAAACACACATAAATATATTGTAGTCATTATAGTATTTTTTCATGAGTATGCACAATTATAGTTTTTAATTCCCTTTAGTTACAATTTCCACTACCTAACTCACATGATAGAGAATATGCATAGCTGTAATTTTTACTTCCCTTTAGTTACAAATTCCACTAACTAACTGACATGATAAAAAATATTCGTAGTTATAGTTTTCACTTCCCTTTAGTCACAAATTCCACTACCTAACTAACATGATAGAGAATATGCATAGTTGTAGTTATAGACTAAACTGGCCTTTTTCCACTGAGCTTTTGCTCAATATTAGTTAATATTCACAATTCAATTTTTGCTCAGCATCACATTTCCAATATTCTCCCTCTTGATGTTGAAACGTCTCATACGACTCTATGTTTTAAGAATTGAGCATTTGCAACTCCTTTTGTGAATACATTAGCAAACTCTATTTTTTTGTACCATATCCTTGATAAAATGATACTTCAAATCCAAATATTTAGATTTGCTATAATGGATGGGATCTTTACCAATCATATTAAACCCATATTATCACAGAAAATGATTGTATAATGACAACGGTTCAAACCAATCTCCTCTAATACCGTCCTAAGCCACAAGGCTTGTGCATTAGTTGAGGTGATTGCAATATGCTTAGCTTTTATGTAGGAAAGAGCGACTAATTTTTGCTTCTTTGAGCTCCATGTAATTAGTCCAAAACTAAGATAAAAATAAATTCTAGAAGTAGACTTTCAATCATCCAAGTTTTCGCCCCAATCAAAATCACTAAATTAAACAAGCTCTATTTATTTAATTACATAATAATGAATGTCAAAATTTATATTACATTTCAAATACCTCTAGATTCTCTTGGAAACCTTCAAATGCATTTAATATGGTTCATCCTTGTACCTTGAAACAAGAGAAACAACATAAGCAATATCTAGTCTAATGTTAGTGAGAAACATCAAACTTCCCACAATGTTCCTATAACCTATCACATTTACTTTCTTAGCTCCATCATCCTTGTACAACACTACTCAATGAGAAATCAGAGTGGAAATTGGTTTACATTTGTCCATATAAAACTTCTTCAACATATTTTTAACATACTTTGTTTGGCAAATACAAATTTCATCTTCACGTTGATGAATCTCCATTCCAAGGAAGTAATGTATCAACCCCAAATATTTCATTTCAAACTCAGCCATCATAGCATTTTTTAGTTCATATTTTATTTTTGAGTTGTTGCCCATATAAATCAAATCATCTGCATATAAACATACAAGAAGAATATCATTAACTTTTTTGTTGGAGTAAATGGTGGGATCACTCTTGCTCCTTTTGAAGCCACTTTGTTAAAAGTATCCATCTATTTGGGCATACAAAGCCCTTGATGCTAAAAAAATCTCAAAACTCCTTATACAAAGTGGTTCTTCATTCCTCCAAAAGATCTCAAATCATATCCTTGACATCCTAGATTTTAATCTCAATTTGAGATGTTGGCTATGCCATTGCTTAAGTTTTTTCATAGAAGTAGCATGCTTTAGGGCACTTGGATACGATTGGGGTGAAGCCTTGCTTCTTGCCCCAAGAATGAATGTGGGTGGGCATATAATGATGAAGTGCACTAGAACGTCCTATGTTGGACAAGGGTGTCTACAAATAAGACAAGGGAGATAGAAATACAAACTTGAATCATAACGAGTGTAAGTGCACACTTAGTAGCAAAATTACTTTAACACCACTAATCTAAATTCCATTAGAAAACTTAGACAAGACAACACAAAATTGTAAAAAATTATCTTATAAGCAGGAAAAAACATCAAATTAAATTTACAATTAAAGCATAATGAATTTTACAAAATACAATGGTCCTTTTTTTCATGAAAATGTTACAATGTATCTCTCTAGAAAAGATAGAGAGTGATACCCTCTGTCTTGAGCTAGATTCATCAAACAAATGTGAGAGAACATGGATCAAAACTCTATGTAGAGATGTGGTGGTGTAAGTCATATTCCCGAGGGATGTGAGCGCATCGTGACACTGGTTAAATCCCTATGTAGGGATGTAGTGTTCAAAATTGTGTGCTCTACACTATATGATTTGCACTACATTCCCTAGTTAGCTTCATGATCATCTATTTATAGTCATTGAGTATAAAGTTGTGTCACATGTGAAAACATTGATTGAAATATTATCACATATGAACATTTTGACCGAATTGGCTATTTGTTCACATGTGAATACATTGATTGAATTGGTTATTTCATCACATGTAAACGCGTTGACGAAAACATTCACGTTAAAGCCATATCACATGTGAACACATTGACCAAATTGGCTATTTGGTTACATGTGAACATATTGATCAAAACACTGTCATATGTGAACATGTTGATCAAATTGATTATTCAGTCACATGTGACCATGATGACTGAAATACTATCACATGTGAAGACATTGACCAAATTGGCTATTCAGACTTATGTGAAATAGTGTCACATTTAAACATGTTGACAGAATTAGCTATTTGATCATATGTGAAACAATGTCATATGTGGACATTATTCAAATTATTTTTTAAAATGGATAGGATTGCTCTTATTTTATACTACTATCTTCATTTATAAAATCAAAATCTATTTCTATATTCCTAGGAATCATTCTTGATTATTTGTAACCAAATTAACAATATGTTTTTATTCTAATTGCAATAGATTATTTCATGTCATTGAATATCCATTTTTTTTTTTTGGTAAGTAGTGTTTGTATTTACAGTGGGTTTTAACAAGGATCCCAAAACCTGATTACATAAGCAATGGGCCTAGGGCATCAATCCTTTGAAACCGAACACCAAAATGGAAATCCCGCCAACGGTAACAAGTAAGCATGAAACAATCCCTCTCAACGGGAAACAAACAAATAAGAAAGAAAGTAGTTTTGGAGATCCCGCCCAGCGGGGAGTAGCCAAAAACCACCATAGAGAAGATCCCGCCCAACAGGAAGCAAAGAAAAACCGTTACAATAAAATCACGCCTCGCGAGAAGCAGCAGGGAAATCCCGCCATCCGAGAAACCAGCAGAAAAGAAAGGATCCCGCCTCGCGGGAAAACCGGCGGATTTGGCGGATCCCGCCCTAAGGAGAAACCATCCCGCCCACCGGGAAAATATTCCGTTCAGCGAGAGCCATCCTGCAGGAAGCCGACAGCCAGCACAGAGAGGATCCAGCCCATCAGGAAGCGACCAGAGAGCTGCACCACGAGGAACCCGCCCCGGGAAAACAGAAGAGGATCCCGTCCCGGCAAAACAAAAAGAAACAGCAGGTTAAGGGACCAGGGATCCAGGGACTGGGAATCCCGAGCGGGAAGAGGAAACAGTCACAGGGATGGGATCCTTAGGAACCAAAACAGTGGGATCTATGGTCTGCATGCATAGATCAGACCCCCCCAAGAATGAAACATGCAGCAGAAAAAGGAAACCCAGCAGCAGGGACCAAGAATCCCGTCCAAGCACAGAGGCAGCTTCAGGGAACTGGGACTGGGAATGGGAACAACCCAGACAGGGAAAAGCCCCCCCCAAGGCCAAACCAGATGCCCAGGGTGTCCACCAAGGAGCAGAACCAGCACGAAGAAGCCTCCACGCGGGAATAACAGCAGCCAGGATCCCGCCGAGGATTCACAAGCAAAAGGGGGAAAGAGGCCCCCCCAGACCACCCCCAAAGCTGTGAGGACCTCAAGGGAGACCCCAGAAAGCTGTCCAAACCCTAAACCATCACCTCCACCGCACCGAGAAACGTAGGGGACCAGATCCACGCGAATAACCTGCAAAAAACCCCAGGGGGAAGCTTGAGGGAAAAAGGGAAGGGATCCCCAACCAAATAGGGATCCCTGGGAAGCACCAGTCCGAAAAAACAACCAAGGAAACCCTAGCCGGCCGGGAGGGGCGCAGATAGTGGAGAAGGATCTCCCCCCAGGAGTTCATCTGCAAACAACCACTCCCCGGGGAGGGATGACCTGGGTTGAGCCAGGGACTGGGCAGAACCAGGAGCCATGGGAGGGGGAGCAGGGGAGGGACCAGAGCCCTCCCCTCTCTACTTTCTTCCCTCCCCTCCCATTGAATATCCATTTTAACTATAGTAACGAATTTTATTTTTGAAAATTATTATATTGAATATATTTGCTTTCAAAATCTAACATTATATGCTTTCTAACAAATTTTATAAATTGCCTTATACTTAGTTATCAAACTATTTTACCTTCATATCTTGATTTTACACTTTATTTTCTCTTTATAAAGTTTGTTTGAGAGTTTGAAGCATGTTGAGTGTGCAAATGATACATTATCAAGGGTAAGCCAACATACTTGGAACATAATTTGTTCCCTCTTGAAAGAGATTTTTTTTCCCACAAGGTTTGGGTATGCTAGGTCTTGGTCGGTGCAGATAAACTCAAGTCGTTAATAGTTGTCTTTCAAGGGGTGTTTGCTAGTTATGACTAAAATATATATATTTTGGGCACAATGCTTTTTAAATTAAAGTTCTTATTTGCTTAAAAACAATTCTACTACATTGATATTATAATGCATACGAGCTAAGTGGATTTTAAACAATTGCAATAAACTACATTGATATTATAATGCATACGAGCTAAGTGGATTTTAAACAATTGCAAAGCAGATATTATCATTTATTGCATTCATATTGATTAGCTTGCAACTAAATTTGAAATTGACACAACAAAAAACCAACTTCACAACATTATACTAAATTTAATCTACTCATAATCTAAATGAGCTCCAAAGAAATATCAAAGGTTTAGGGGGAAGAGAAAATAAAATAAAAAAAGTCAATATTTCCCTCTAATCCTATTAAGCAATAATTTTGATTTAAACCAATCCTAACTCGACCAATATTCATAGAGCCTAAAGTCTGAGATGGTGCAATCTTCAAAGGGAAAAAAGACTATGAAATAGGCTAAGTACAACCACCATCAACATGTGCAAATTGAACCCAAAAGTTTCAAAAGCCTTGTATTATAAATATATCCATTGAGTACATTTATTTTATATTTGCTTTTCTTCGATAGATTACAAATGCAAAGCTCAAAATAATAGTAACTTGGTTCAAAAATTCTATCCCACTACAAATAGGCAAGACAAAAGAAAGAAAAATGGCTAAAAGTATGCTACTGGATGAATTTTAATATTTGTAACAAACTAGTGATGACCTATTTATACAATTTATGGCACTTCATAATATAGCGTTACTTTTTACAATTAATTATTATCCATCTTTAGGATTGCTTCGTGGGATTCCTTTCAACCATACTTTGACCCCTTGTTAAATATCCAATACTCTACAAAGTTTAGATTGACCATTAATTTCACCATGCTCATCGTCTTGCCCAATCAACATTAAAAACCCCACGTTTGCTATCACATCTATCATTTTTTAAGTAGCCACATCAAATATCTTGCAAAGCAAAGTAAAATACAAGTGCTAGAAGTTATTATTATAATTTTTTTACTATATGCATATATTTGTTTTTTTGAAGTAATGCGAAGTAAAGAGGTGTGCCACACTCCCCAGGGGTATAGCAACGAGGGGCCTCCCTCGTGATTTGAACTCAGGTCACCGAGTTGAAACACCATTGACATATCATTGGGGTGTCCCCATAAGGACTTTTAAATATATTTTGTTTTTTAATTTTATTATAAACTTTATATTATATATATATATATATATATATATATATATATATTCACTTATCTTCGTCTGTTTTTCTTTTTTTTGTAAGTTTTACCCTTTTTCATCAATTTGCTTGCACTTTTCGTTTTTTAAGCTTCCCTACAAGTCCCACAACTTTTGGCCAATATTTTTCATTTTCTTTCTTTCAGCTTTCAAAACAAATGTGGAAGTTGATTTTGAATGGTATAGGTAAAAATTTCAAATTCTGGATAAAATTCCTATTGTCGATATTTTCTTCTGGCCACTTCTATGTTTCCTTGTGAGTGGTTGGGCTTTTGGCGGGGATCTTTAATTTTGTTTATTTAAACTATAAAAATATATGGGGTTGATTTTCAATGGTCTAGGATTGTTTTCCGATGGCTAGGTTAATTTTTCCAATTGTCAGGGTAATATTTTCAATGGCTAGGTAAAATTTCTAATTATTGAGATTGCTGGGACAATTTTTAGAGGTCCAAAGCTTAAACTTTTCTGCTACTCACGCTTACATGTGAGTGTTCAGACTTGTGACCATTTATTATTTCTTTGGTTGTGTCGGGATTCAGGCCACTTATATTTTGATTTCTCTTTTATTTTATATTTCTTCGGGCTCTTGGCATTGTACCAAAATACATCATAATATTTTTTTAGGTTACCTTTTATATTTTCCTGGGCTTGCTTCTATATTTCCCCAGGATTTCGGGTTATGTGTGGCCAGGCTTTTGGACTTGCTTTTTTTAGTAAGTGTTCCTCACTGGTGGTCGGGATTTTTCAAATTCATTGATATCGTTGCCCAAAAACCTTCAGCATCTAATATTTTTCTTCTACTTAGGATTTTTTAAAACTTCCCCTTGAGTGATAAGACTTTCTTGCTAGGAAATTTCCTATGTGAGTGTCAGGGTTTTTAAAACATATTGTTGACATCATTACCCAAAACTTCTAGCTTTCAATGTTTTCTTCACTTGAATTTTTATTTCCACTTACTGTGTTGGGGTTTTTAAAAACCATTGTTGACATCATTGCCAAGAAACTTCGGCGTCTAATATTTTCTTCCCTTGAGTTTTAATTTTCCATGAGCATCCAGGTTCAGTTGGGGCAATTTCTCATTGAGTGCCAAGTTTCGATAGAAAAAAAGAAAATAATATCTGGCCTCTTCTACTTGATTTTTGCCTTAGCCAAACTTTTGCTTTCTTTTGTGCTAGAATTTTTTTGCTCCTTAAGATGATGTTAGAATTTTAAAAGTCTAGCCTCACTTTTTTCCTTATCCAAATTATGAGTCCCGTACTACGAAAAATTGTTGGACCATCCTACCTTAGCCAAATTTTTGGCAAGGAAGTGATTTCAACTTGAATTTTAGGTTCTTGTAGGGGCATAACATTTCGAGTTGCTAGTACCATTAACTTAGTCTACTCTTAAGCTTCCCCTTGATTGGTCGAACTTTCGATCGTAGAATTTCTTCACTTAGTTTCCAGGATTACAACCACTTTCTTATGTCCCTAATAGTTATCTTGGTTGCGATAGCTTGGACAACCTACAAAAAACAAATAATTTTGAGCCTCAAATCTCCTTGAAACATAGGCAAATTTTTGCTTTCCAAAAAGCTCTTTTGAAGGATCATCTAATGAAAGTCATTTCATAAAATTTCACTAAGTATTGCAAGAGATATATGGTCCAAAAGTGAGAGATGCATGATTAGGAAGACATTTACAAGCAATTGGGGCAATTAGATAGCTTGCTAAAAATGACCCATCCAAGAGGTCAATTTTTTTAGAAACATATGCAAGTTTTAACTTTCGAGTAATCTCTATTCGACAAGAATCTAATGAAAGAAGTCTTACCAAATTTTATTGAGTATTAGAGGATATATAGGACTCGAGAGTGAAACCATTTGTGTTGTCGAGAGGAAATTCAAGTCTATAATGCTTAATTTTAAGCAATTTTAGGGTTCTAAGGCTATAGGGTTCTAAGGCTATGGCAACATAGGCAAGTGGATCCTCATTACAAAAAAAACTTCTTTTGAGCCTACTCTAATAGGAGAGATTATTTATCATTTAAAAAATTTAACCATATGCAAGCATCACAACAAACTCAAGGTAAGCAAAAATTGGACACCTATAATTAAAAGCTTTTAGCTAAAAAACTGTTTTTATGATCAACTATCATGCACAAGCCCAAGCAAATAAGAGAAAATTCATTAGAATTTAAAAATAGATTTCCAGCCCATGCAAATGGGGGTGTGTTGTGCAAGCACAACAATAAAGTAGAAGTTTTATGTGATAATGGATCCCAAAATGATAACAACGGTTCGTTAAAAATTTATTTTTGAAAGGTTACAAATTTAATCAAAGAGGTTTTGGAATATGTGGTGGTTAAGATTCTCTTGAGGCTATGATTTATTTTTGTATTGTATTATACATATAAGCCCTTTAGGCCCTTGTAAACATTCAAAAAATATATTTGTAATATTTAATTATTTTAAATATAAAAGTTGGTTACTTAACCTTGACCTAAAGGTAACTTGTATTTGGGTATAAATATCCCATCATATCAATTATTTGATTATCAATTATTTGATTATTAGTTGAAGTGTAATTATGTTCTTTGATAATGAGATTATTTGGTGTGTACAAACAGCCCTATATACTATGTGTATTGCTATATATAAATTTTTAACAATACTGGGTAATGTGTTGACTCCATTTGATTTTAGAAACTAGTGTACAATCTAACATTGTATCAAAGTGTATGTGAATCTCCATTACTCAATTGCTTTCTATCAACAAATCAATTTCTATGACATCTCCCAAGGTCAATTGCAATTGAAGTAGCTAATATTTTTTTTTAGTTGATGGTAGAACTAGAAGAAAAGTTTTTTATTATAAATTTAAGTGGACTTGGATTGCAAAGATATCATAAGATTTAGCAGATTTACTACAAGAGAAAAAATCAATGATAGATCCTTCATTACTTGCATTGGCACACAATCTTTTTTTTTAAATGTTCTTTTTCTAATTTTTAACAAGATTGATGGCCTTGTTTTAGGATTACATTTTTAAAAACCTCATTTGCCTTTTATAGATTTCTTTTCAATTTTTTTTTTCACTTTCTTTCGATATTTTGTGTCCAATAACAACATAGATGAGAAGATAGATTGTTTGATTACCTTCATATAAGAAAAGAATAGGCTAAACATATTTTGATAGACCTTTAATACCAAAGAAGTAAATGGCAAGTTTCCATGCATGGCAAATGATGCGTTGTCGTTAAGCACATCATTAAATCTCAAAGATCTTATCAATCCGGGGTGGTGTCCAAGGCTGTCTACGATAGAAGGCTAGGGTAGAGTACAATTCAGGCATTCAGATTTCAAGCATTTATTGGGTGAGACAGATTTGGTTTAGCCTTTTGGTGTCACACTAAACCTAATCTGTAGAATGGAAACTTGCAGGAACTAAAAACTAATTCTAAGTTGCAAGAATTGAAATCTAACTACAATTGCAGGAATTAGAATTGCTAAATTGAAAGTCTAATCTACTTTTGCAGAATTAAAATAACAGAATTTAAATTGCTGAATTTAAATGTTGCTGAAATGAAATCCTAAGTTACATTTGCAGAATTGAAACCTAGTTACTCTTGCATAATTGAAATGATGCTTGTAAATGAAACTTATGCTAAAAACACCTGTCAATGTCCTGCCACAAAAGGTCGTCAAGCTTCTGCTACAGGAATTGACAGCAAAATGAAATATGCTGAAAATGGAAAGTTGCTAAAATAGAAAAGTAGGGAAAACATGGAAAGCAAAGGAAAAATGCTTAATATAATTTGTCAGCTGACACACACACAAATGTTGTACACAAACATAATAGAAAACATAAAGAACATTATACAAACTTAAAACAAGAAAAGTAAACTTGACAAGTAATCTGTTAATTTCGCTGCAACAAAATTATAGATTAAAACCTGCCATAAAAATCCTCCTTCTAGATCTGAAAGTGGGCCCATACTTCCTGATCTAGAAGGAGGTGAAAAGCACTCCTTAACTAATTAACACTCAGAACAGAAAATGATAAAATAACTGCACTTTTATTGATGACAAAACATGCTGAAAACTGTTACAGAAAATTACTGTACAATCCTAATTGTTGCTATTGAAAACTCTCCTCTATTCTAATTCCTAACTGGCTCAACCAAGGAGGGAGCTGTGTTATTTATATAAATATTTACAACATATCCCATGCTCAAATCAGCCTATGTGCTACTTTACAGTGATTTGCCAATAATTCTGGATCTGAAATAAATGCAAATCTGGACAATTTGTGTTGCAGTAGTAGTCATTGGCCCTTAGAAAGCATCTTCAGTGGTGGGAGTACGTGGGAGGAGTCTAGAAATATCTCACACATCTTTCTCCACTTCATAATATGCCATTTCTATCTTGCAAACAACTTCCTATTATGCTGCAGTTATTTCTGGGTTTATCCTAGAAGAGGATCAATTGATCTTTTTCCATGAATGGTGGCTTTGGATGACAAGGACGACAAAGACAGTTGGGGGATATTTTCCCTTAACCTTCTCAACCTTCTTTCCCTTTTTCCATCATCAAAAAATAGTCAAAAAGTCAAAAAGCACTTTATGTTCTCAATCCGGAGCTAAGTGGCTCAATCCGAAGAGACTGTATTTCTCAATCCGAAGAGACCGTATTTCTCAATCCGAAGATACCTGTTCAATCCGAAGATCTTCGAAATGACCAACTGTGTGCTCTTCAAGTGATTTTAGCTGCATTTCTCAGGTGGATTAGCCCTCAGGATCAGATTGCAATAGCCTTCATTCCTCTCCATGTGTGAATTCCATGCCTTGCCATTCATTGGTAGCTTGCTGGAATTTACATGGTAAATTACTGCATTTTCCAACTCTGCTGCACAGTTGTAAAATATTGGCATTTCTTGCAAATTCAAACAAATTAGAACATGGAAAAATTATTCAAATATCAACATGAAGGAGTACATCAAGTTGCTACTGAATTTATACACTTCATTCACCAAGTAACCATGCTGAAATAGTGCAATAGTGTTGCACAATTGTCCCTGCTCTGTTATACCCTATTGTTGCCTATTTAGACCATGTGGGAATGCTTCTAAATAGGTCAGATGTCTTTCGTAGTCCTTCTGAACTCATTCCATCCATATCCTCATGCTTTGCTTGACAACTTCAAGGTGTTCCTATAAAGTGACAGCTTGCTGATTTTTATATGGCTATTTTTTTTTCAGATTTTTAGATTTATGACAGTCCTAAAATTTTGGCTTCAATGTGGATTTGAAACAAGTTGAAGGGTAGGAAAACATTCAAAAACCATTGAGAAGTTAATGGATATCAGCATACCACATTTGGTTAATTGAAATGCATGTTTTTACTTGCTACTTAATCAAGCAAAATCAGTCACAAAATGCTGAAAATAGTCAAAAACAGAGATATAGTATTCCTAACATAAAATCATGCAAACACTTAACAAATAGTATATTTTAGTCAACTATTTGGCAATTAACTTATCATATGGTAGTCAAACATTGTGCAATAATGAGGCATTTTTGGGCCTCATCATCCCCCCCAACTTGAACCGATGCATGCCCTCATGCATCTTAGTAGGCCATAGTAATATGCAGGTTTTATTCTTGTGAACAACATCCTTTGCTACCTGCTAATCGAGAAATTCCTCTTTGCTGCACTATATCAAGTATTTTGCAATTAAGCACATGTATGACTCTTTTTCTGTCTTTCTACAAGTTTTAGTGCTGCAAGGTACCTCTTAAAGGCTTGATATCATGTGATTCATCTTGCAATAGTCTTATTGTGGAACCGTATTTGGCAGATGCACTACTACTGATGGAATTTTCTATTCTTAACAACATTTCAGCCTGAATGCTTATTTCTGTTGTTTGCACCTTTTGAACAAAATTGATAAAAAATTTGGATTTGAAATGCTTGAGGGATGTACTTACTTGTGGTAGAGCCTTATGAACCTCAATATTTGATGTACCCTACTCTTTTTGCTATTCTGTAGCATTTTCAACAATTCTGGTACAGTTTCTGCTCATTCCGAAGATATCCTGCTCATTCCGAAGATATGACTGTTCATTTCGAAGATGCATCAAAAAATGCAGAAATGACCTCCTATGCAAAATTTAGCTACAGATTCTATTGTGGGCCCATCTCTAGAGTGTATAAGCCTTCCATAACATCAAAAATCCCTTCTTCATCCTTTTGTTTAGATGTTATTCTTTATTTTGTATGTTGTTGTTTTATTCTAGTAGTACTAAAATAGAACCTTCAGGTGCATTTTGTTGATTATCCTCCTTCAATTTATCAGACAATTGTGAGATATAAACTTGCAGTTCTCCTTCTGAAACTTGCCCTACAAATTGAAATAGAATTGCTGCCATGTCTGTCCCAAAATCAGGTTTTTGCACAGTTTTGGAATTTCCATGCAATTAAGGGCATAAGGGGGTGTTTCTTGACATCTTGAACATGTTCCATTTTCAACTTGCCAATATTGTATGAATAGTTTATGCCAAATACCGATTATCATACACTAAATGCTAAATGTTTACTATGAATTAAATGCAAGAAACACATACCTTACTGTCCTGAAAATTGGTCATGCACCTTACAAGCTGCTTTTGATGATTGTTAGCAGGCTATCTGAAAACATAAACATAACACATGTGCAATGTGAGATTTGTACAATGGTGGAACAATTATGGGTAGATCAACAAGGCAATGCATGCCAAAAAATCGGTTTTCATGCAAGCCAACTCAGTAGCGCCTCCAAGAAGGTTTTCACTATTGAATTATTCATTTTTTTTTCATCATTTTTTTCTCTTTTTTTTCATTTTTTTTTCATCTCTTTAATTTAATTATTTCGAGAACTTTTGGTTTTCAACCAACTTTTTTCTCACATTTTGTTTAATGAGAGAGAACATCTCTCACTCTTATTTTGGATAAGACCAATCCTTATTCTGCAAAAACATGTCAATTGTTGTATGAAAACACCATCTCTTTCTATTGAAACCTGCAACATTGATGCAACCTTCCTTTCTAAATGAGCAATAAGAATCTTCTTACATCATAATTGCCTCCTTATTGCTGGAAATGAAGTATTGGCTCCATTGTTCCTCTTCCTTGCTGAAATTGATGCTTGTCCTCATGTATCCCCATTTTGTGGGACATGCCTTTGCTGCAATTTTTTTTCTCTCTTTTTTTTTTTTCAATTTTTCTTGTCTTGCTTGTACCCAAGAAGGAAGTTCACAAACAAGACTATTCTTCTTTTTGCTTTTCTTGTATTTTTTTTTTCTTTTTGTCAAACTTTTTATCATCACTCTGAATCTGATATTGAAGAGAAATTCTCTTCCATTATGTGTACATCCAATGGAATCTCCTTCAAGAACTCCTCCTTAGTTAATGGTGCATGGTATACCCGAAGGCAATGTCCATTCACCACTAACATCCTCCATGAATTACCAATGGGAGAAAGAAGCACTGCTCCATATCTGAAAACTTCTTCAATCAAGTGTTGTCAATGCCTCCTAGTCTACAAAATCTTGTCAATATGTACTTGAAACAATTAAATACCAATTCCCAAAAGATGTTAAGTGCTTACATCAAGATAAAATCTTGATATACCCTTGTAATTCCATGTAAAGGGATTGAAATATTGTTTCAAAATAGCAAGAATTTTGCTTTTTGTTTATAAGTCAACTAGCTAATAATGTTCAAGAATTTTCTTGGCTGCACTTCAATTTGTTTCATTCCTAGGAGGACAAAATTTACCCCTTTGTAATTTCTTACTAAGGAGTTCAATGGAAGTAAATTTTCTATGTGCAATTTTTCTAGTTTTTCTCCTTTATCCAAGGCTAATTTTTGTGTGTTTGGACTAAAGGTTTTCTGTGTATCTCCATTGATTTTTGTCTCTTCAAGCTCAGGTAAGTTCTTGTTTGAGCACAGTTGGATGTTGCTGCAGTCAATAACATTTCCTACAGTTTTTTTTTTTACCAGATTCAGCTACATAGACAGGGGATGCCTATCCTGTATTATTCAGACTGATCACAGGTTGGGCTAAAAAAGAAATATTTTTGGTTTGCACAATAAGACAAGAAGTGTACAACTTTAGCAGATCAACTACTTGTCAGGTAGGATCACCTCTAATGAGATCAACTATTGTCTATGTAGGCTAAGAATTGCTAGGTTGCGGTTTAGCACGATAAAATCCTAACAATATTTAAGTAATAATGGAAAACTCTAGGATCACCGTTAAGTTGTAAACTCCTATTTTGATTGTGCAAAAGTTTTTGTGATTTTTTTTTAATAGATTCAACTTACATAGACAGGGGTTGCCTGTCTTGTATTATTCATATTGGCCACAAGTTGGGCTGAAGGTGGTGGTTGATTTACTTGCCCTGTTTGTTGTTGTTGGGATCTCTCTTTGAGAAGAATTCAGACTAGGCAACATATTTTGCATCTCTAAGTTGTGGAAGTAAATGGCATTCATCAATGATATGTCCCTATGAACAAATGCTACAGGTAGCTGATATGGCTATTTTGTTCAAGGGATAGTCTTGTATATCTACCATGATATCTTTCCCAACACCTAGTACAAATTTTTTATACTACCCTAATGATATGGATATAAAAAGGGCAAGTACTAGCAGATGGCTCTTCTAAATATTTTAAGAGATCTTATGTTTCTTGATAATGAGGATGATGAATTCTTTCAATTTTTATCAAGAATTTCAAACATAGGCAATTTAACCCCCAAGTGTGAAGATCACCTCCCTGTGGTTGCTTATTTTCTAAATGGACTGAAATGCAACTATCAATAATTATTATTTATACCAGCTATTACATTCAGATTTTACTCTGAACTTCATAACTTAGCACAATAATAATTATTTGACTGCTTTTACCCTCTAACAACACCATGATCCCCGACAATGGTGCCAAAATGATGCGTTGTCGTTAAGCACATCATTAAATCTCAAAGATCTTATCAATCCGGGGTGGTGTCCAAGGTTGTCTACGATAGAAGGCTAGGGCAGAGTACAATTCAGGCATTCAAATTTCAAGCATTTATTGGGTGAGACAGATTTGGTTTAGCCTTTTGGTGTCACACTAAACCTAATCTACAGAATGGAAACTTGCAGGAACTAAAAACTAATTCTAAGTTGCAAGAATTGAAATCTAACTACAATTGTAGGAATTAGAATTGCTAAATTGAAAGTCTAATCTACTTTTGCAGAATTAAAATAACAGAATTTAAATTGCTGAATTTAAATGTTGTTGAAATGAAATCCTAAGTTACATTTGTAGAATTGAAACCTAGTTACTCTTGCATAATTGAAATGATGCTTGTAAATGAAACTTATGCTAAAAACACCTGTCAATGTCCTGCCACAAAAGGTCGTCAAGCTTCTGCTACAAGAATTGACAACAAAATGAAATATGCTAAAAATGGAAAGTTGCTAAAACAGAAAAGCAGGGAAAACATGGAAAGCAAAGGAAAAATGCTTAATATAATTTGTCAGCTGACACACACACAAATGTTGTACACAAACATAATAGAAAACATAAAGAACATTATACAAACTTAAAACAAGAAAAGTAAACTTGACAAGTAATCTGTTAATTCTGCTGCAGCAAAATTACAGATTAAAACCTGCCATAAAAATCCTCCTTCTAGATCTGAAAGTGGGCCCATACTTCCTGATCTAGAAGGAGGTGAAAAGCACTCCTTAACTAATTAACACTCAGAATAGAAAATGATAAAATAACTGCACTTTTATTGATGACAAAACATGTTGAAAACTGTTACAAAAAATTACTGTATAGTCCTAATTGCTGCTATTGAAAACTCTCCTCTATTCTAATTCCTAACTGGCTCAACCAAGGAGGGAGCTGTGTTATTTATATAAATATTTACAACATATCCCATGCTCAAATCAGCCTATGTGCTACTTTACAGTGATTTGCCAATAATTTTGGATCTGAAATAAATGCAAATCTGGACAGTTTGTGTTGCAGTAGTAGTCATTGGCCCTTAGAAAGCATCTTCAGTGGTGGGAGTACGTGGGAGGAGTCTAGAAATATCTCACACATCTTTCTCCACTTCAGAATATGCCATTTCTATCTTGCAAACAACTTCCTATTATGCTGCAGTTATTTCTGGGTTTATCCTAGAAGAGGATCAATTGATCTTTTTCCATGAATGGTGGCTTTGGATGGCAAGGACGACAAAGACAGCTGGGGGATATTTTCCCTTAACCTTCTCAACCTTCTTTCCCTTTTTCCACCATCAAAAAATAGTCAAAAAGTCAAAAAGCACTTTCTGTTCTCAATCCGGAGCTAAGTGGCTCAATCCGAAGAGACTGTATTTCTCAATCCGAAGAGACTGTATTTCTCAATCCGAAGATACCTGTTCAATCCGAAGATCTTCGAAATGACCAACTATGTGCTCTTCAAGTGATTTTAGCTGCATTTCTCAGGTGGATTAGCCCTCAGGATCAGATTGCAATAGCCTTCATTCCTCTCCATGTGTGAATTCCATGCCTTGCCATTCATTGGTAGCTTGCTGGAATTTACATGGTAAATTACTGCATTTTCCAACTCTGCTGCACAGTTGTAAAATATTGGCATTTCTTGCAAATTCAAACAAATTAGAACATGGAAAAATTATTCAAATATCAACATGAAGGAGTACATCAAGTTGCTACTGAATTTATACACTTCATTCACCAAGTAACCATGCTGAAATAGTGCAATAGTGTTGCACAATTGTCCCTGCTCTGTTATACCCTATTGCTTGCCTATTTAGACCATGTGGGAATGCTTCTAAATAGGTCAGATGTCTTCTGTAGTCCTTCTAAACTCATTCCATCCATATCCTCATGCTTTGCTTGACAACTTCAAGGTGTTCCTATAAAGTGACAACTTGCTGATTTTTATATGGCTGTTTTTTTTCAGATTTTCAGATTTATGACAGTCCTAAAATTTTGGCTTCAATGTGGATTTGAAACAAGTTGAAGGGCAGGAAAACATTCAAAAACCATTGAGAAGTTAATGGATATCAGCATACCACATTTGGTTAATTGAAATGCATGTTTTTACTTGCTACTTAATCAAGCAAAATCAGTCACAAAATGCTGAAAATAGTCAAAAACAGAGATATAGTATTCCTAACATAAAATCATGCAAACACTTAACAAATAGTATATTTTAGTCAACTATTTGGCAATTAACTTATCATATGGTAGTCAAACATTGTGCAATAATGAGGCATTTTTGGGCCTCATCAACAAAGCCCTCTGAATTGTTTGACAAAGTTGCTAAAATGGTCCAAGGATATCTTGATTGGTTACATTCAATAAAAAGGTTATAGAGGGAAAACCATTGTAGATATTAATGAACCATAAATATATTATGGATTCTTTACGAACTTTCAAGGGGGGTCCCAATTTAGCACTTTTTCTTGATTTGCTTTTAGATATTGTTTTTTTGCATGTTGAAAGTTTGTTCTCTTTGCCTCCAAAATTAAGAAATGTTAATTTTATACCAAGGAATAATCTAGCAAATATTCTTTGGAGGATGAGGCAATAAAAATTTGGTAAGCATACATACATGCATTAACATGATGTGTTCTAGCATCATGCATTTGACTACTTTGGAAGGCATTCAAAAAATGGAAAGAAGTTAAAAAGAACACATGACATATACTACCTTGAAGCCACCTCTTCCTTAGTGGCTAGTGGATGCTTATTTAAAGCACTTGGTCTTAGAGGAGGACAAATGTTCAAACCTCCTCCCCTACCAAACCCTTTTATAATAAAGCATGAAATCAACATACACAAAAATAATGTGGTATTATTCGATGACATGGCACCCAATGATGTCACAATTTTTCTACACATACCTACTAACGTGTTAGGCCATGCCAGTTAATGTGGTAGGAAGATTACTAGTTGGCAAATATAAAAAAGGGATTCGACCAATCACATTCTACCATCTCATTAAACCCAATGACAATATAGTCACATAAGTAGCGGTAGACTTTGTGAAACATAGATTTTAGAGTGAATCAGAGAGTGACAAGTGGTATAGTCTAATTAATGGATTGTAAAGAATATTAGAATATGATAAGTGGTATAATTTGGTTCATCGGTACCCTAGCGAGTGGCCTATAAGCCAATGCATAGATGGTTGTCCCCTTTTCATGACAACTGGTATTATGCAATTTGTAGGTATGTTGTAAAATTAATGCATAGTTGGTACCCCCTCATCCAGTCATGTAACAACACGTGTAAGCCGCATATTTTTTTTAGGTATTGAATTTTTGTTTTCAAAGGTTGTAGAGATATTTTATGTGATTTTGGGGCTAAACTTCCTAAGGCCATAACTTTTGCACATGGAATCATTTTGAACCATTATTTTCAAATTATGTGGTTTGTTGAGATCTCTACATTAGTGATGTTTTTTGTGGTTATTACTACACGTAGAATTTTATATTTTGACAAGATAATTATGGATCAACATGTGCCCTTATTGAATGGTCCAAACTATGCTACCTAGATAACTAAGATTGAAGCTTTGCTATAGAGTAAGAGGTTACTCAAAATATGAATGAGGAATCTTGGGCTACTAATTCTAAATAAAGGAATTAGGTTTATTTGGATAAGAGGTATGAGGTTTTTTGTGTTATATCTCTTCATGTTAACAAGATCTTTGACACCCATGTTAGCAACACCATGAAGCCCAAGGATTTGCTTGAGAAGTTTTAGGGGTTGTGTGATTACATTTATTCTAGATAAACTGGTAGGTTGAAGGCTAGGCTTGCTACTTTGACCATGGAATCTTTTGATATTATTGATGAGTGAATTAGTCACTCTAAGAAATTGTAAGATATCTACACTACAAGAGGAATACCAAAGGTGTCAAGAGAATATTAGGAAGCAATGGATAATAAGAAGAAAAAAATATTGAATTGTTCAATATAGCCTTTAACAATGTTTCAAAGACATGAGAGTTTTTTTTTTATGTTTGATATGCTTTAAGTGTACTTTTCTAATTCACCTAAACCATCAACTGATAAGGTATTCAAGTACTATATACATCATTAGGATAAAAGACAAAGGTATAAGGGTAGCTTTATCATTAATCAAGCTTATCCAAATGAAGTGATTATGGAAGCTCCAAATTATAAGAAGCCAAAATAGAATGAAAAGAATCCCAAGAAGCCCTTCAAAAAGCCAACATGTGAGTATTGCAAGAAGAAGATAAAGTATAAGTTTACCAAATTTGTATCCAAACCTTAAACAAGCAACAAAAGAAAGGGTATTGATATTGCTCTCTTCTATTCATAGGGTGAGTATAGTTTTAATGGAGAGACCTCATAAAACATGTATCTATTCATCTAGCATATTAGACACCCACTTCTGATTAGTAGATTATAGATTCAGGGGCGATAAGACACATTACAAAGCACAAGTTACATACATCTCCTATAAGGATACAATAAATTATATTTAGAGAAGTGCATTGTCATTAGAGATGACTCTTCTTTACATGTTGCAAGATGTGGAGAGATCAACAATGGATCTTATTATTTTGGTGAGGTTCTTCATGTTCCCAATTTTAGCCCTTATCTCTTATTAATTTATCATATTACTCATACAAATAAGAATGTAGAAATTTGGCCTATTGGGTAATTAAGGATATAGATGATGGATTTAAAAGTGTTGCTTTCGGTTATTGTGATGAGATAAATTGAAAGTGTAATTTGGAAAACGGGTTGAATCCTTCTATTTCTTATCATAAGAAGGAAAATTTCATGGCTATCATTGCACATGGTTTGGGCATCTCAACAATGTATCCTTAAGATACATGAGTCATCGTTATATGGCTATCAGACTTTCACACATATCTCCTCTGAGTGGTGAATGTGAGGGATGTATGCTTGGAAAGCATCATAGGGATGCTTTTTTCCAAGAGGAAATCCAAGATGGGATACTCACCTATTGAACATCATACATAGAGATGTTTGTGGACCTATAGGTATGTCGACCCTTTCTAGAAATAGCTACTTTCTTATTTTTATTGATGACTTCTCTAGATATGTGTGGTTGTATACTTTACACTAAGGGTGAGGTCTTCGAGAGATTCAAGGCTTTCAAAGATTTTGTAGAAAACTGGTTGGATAGGGAACTCAAGTGTCTCAAGTTAGATTAGGGAGGTGAATACATGAGCAATGTAATTCATGATCTTTTGACTCTTCATAAAATATCATATCAAAGGATTGTTCACTATACTCCTAGGAAGAATGGTGTGGTTGAAAGGAATAACTCTATAATAATGGACATGACACAATATATGATTTATATTAAGATATAGAACACAAATTTTGGGATGCGGTCATCACTTCCGTAGCATACATCATCAACAAGGTTCTCAATAGATTTGTTTAGGATATGATACCTCTTGTGAGGTTGATAAATAATAAGCCTAATGTGTCTTAATTTTATATATTTATATCTTCAGAATGAGCTCACATACCCAAAGATATTTGAAAGAAAGAGACACCAAAGAGTCATAGATGCATTTTTTGGGGTATTCAGATACCTCAAAGGTATGAAACTTTTATGACCCTCTGAGGCATGAGGTTCTAATTTAAAGATATGTAATCTTTCATGAGGTTCTTCTAGGTGCTCATTTTAGTCAACCACTTAAGATTTTAGAAAAATACTCTCTTGACACTTTGATTCATTCAACTATTTCTTATAAAAATTTGGTAGGATTTATTCCCATTAGAGCATCTTCTCCATTTTCATCTTTGACTGGTGGTCCATTACCTATCGATTTTACCCCTTCATGGGTAGTGCCACCTCTAGTACCTTATTTTTAATATTAAAGACATGTTGAGCATGATACATCAGTTTAAAGTGCTTTAGCATTGCATGATGAGATTGCACATGATTCTTCATCAATTCATCCAACAACCAAGTGGGTTAAGATTCTTCTAAAGGATTCTCAACCTATTCCATATCTAGAATGATATTGAAAGGATCCTTCTTGAGAATTGGTCTTGAAGATTTCTCATTATCAAGATCCTCTAACATATTCTCAAGCTAACGATTAAATTCAAAAAATATTATGCTATTAGAGTATGAGGATTTGATGAAGAACAAGATGTGGGAGCTTATTCCTATGCGAAAAGGGAAGAAAGTAGTTGGATGAAAAAGGGTCTAAATAAATCAATACAATTTGGATGGTCAGGTGGAGAAGCAAAAGGTACATTCTTTTGCAAAGGGATTCTCTCAATAGGAGGGGATCAATTATTCCAAGACATTTGCTTTAGTTGCTAGGATGGATTTTGTTAGGATGATTCTTTCTATAGAAAACTTATTTGGATGCAAGGTACATCATATAGTTGTGAAAAGTGCCTTCCTACATGGCAATATTTAGGAGGAAATATATGTAGTAGCCATTTAATTTTGAGGTTTAGGAACCTACTTTAGTTTATCAATTGACTAGGTTCTTCTATGGACTTAAATAGGCTCCTCACACTTTTGTTGAGAAGATTCACTCATTTTTCTTAATTATGGGTTTTGGCAATGTAAGGTTGAACATGATGTTTACATCAAACATCAAGATGGGGAAACTTTGATCATTGTTATCTATGTTGATGATCAAGCAACCCTCTTGCCTTGATTTACAACATAAATTTATGACTATGTTCTACCTTTGAGATGATATATTTGGGGTACATTAAGTCATGATTTTGTTCTACCTTTGAGATGATAGAATTAGGGATCGTGCACTACTTTTTGGGGATTCAAATTGATCAAATAGATTTTGGCATCACCATTTCCTATAAGTATGAATTGGATCTTCTTCAATGATTTATGATGGAGGATTGAAAGTCTATTAGGATTTCTTTTGCTTAAAGACTAAAGCTTCTAGCTGATTGTATGGCTTCATTGGTGGATGCTACTCTATAAAGGGCTCTTATGGAATTACTTCTTTATCTTACTTACACATGACCCAATATAGCCTTTGCTATAAATAATTGTTCCAAGTACATGCAGGTTCTCCAGAGGGTCACTAAGCTATAACTAAGAGATTTCTCAAGTACATCTAATGGATTTATCATATGGGTATTCATTACTTAGTTGGTTCCCCTTTAATTCTAATAGGAGTGTTAATGTTGATTGGGTTGATGATGTGGATGAGTAATGGTCCACCATAGGCTTTGTGTTCTATTTAGGATTAAACATTATTTCTTGGTATTCTAAATGCTAATTTATTATATCTTGGTCTTCTATAGAAGTTGAATATTTCCAATGAGAAAGCTAAGCATATTTTATGGATGCTTATGATTTTGGAGGAGATTGATATTCCTTAGACTTTTATAGTCACTCTTTTGTGTGATAGCCAAAGCACCATTCAACTTGTTTGCAATCTAGTATTTCATTAGTGGACTAACCACATTGGGACTTGGATGCATTTTTTAAGATGGTTCCATATACATAGGTTGCATTGTCCCATTTTCATACCTTCAGTACAATAGGTAGTAGATATCCTAACTAAGGTCCTGCCCAAGATTTCTTTTATGTGTATGCAAGAGCTACTTGGTGTGGGAGAATATCCTTTGAGGAAATGCCAAATAAGAGTCTCTCTTTGTGTCCTCCATTCAACTTAATGGGAGAAGTTGGAATACATAATGGTTACAACCAACTTTTGAAGTGTAATGTACATATAGGCCCTTGTAAACCTTGAAAAATGTATTTTTGTAATATTTTATTATTTTAAAACTAAAAGGTCAATTACTTGAACTTAACCTAAAGGTAACTTGTATTTTGATATAGTTACCCATAATACCAACCATTTCATTATTGGTTAGAGTGTAATTCTATTTTTTGAAACTAATATTACTTGGTATATATGGACACCCCCATATACTGTGTGCATTGCTATGTGTATATATCATTTTAGCAATATTGGGTAATGTGTTGATTCCATTTATTTTTGGAAACTATTATGAAATATAACTAGTGGATTCTTGATTAAGTATAACTATGAAATTTTTTCTCTTTATTATCTTACAACACCCCATGCTTAGAATCAAAGGACATGTAGGGTTGATCCATTAATATTGGAATTAATAATGAATTTATATTCTGGTTAGTTAAAAGCAAAACCATTAAGTATTTTATAGATAATTGAACTTGGTATTGTTTGTTTTAATATCTAGCTTGAATGGAATAATAGAATATTAAAAACAAATCATAAAATAATATGCAAGTTTGGATTCATATTGTTGTCTCTTATGGAATGTGTATAGACATTATGCTTATCATGGAAATCCTTTGATGTAGAAATAGATGTTTTAGACTTACAACAAGATGATTTGAAGATATATGCAAGGTTGATCCATAAAAATGGATTCAAAGTAAAGTTTTTGCATAAAATGATGATAAAGAAGAAATGTCTAAAAGTTGAGTCCACCAAACTTAATTCTCATGTTGCTTTGAAAGGAAACCTTGGAAAATGCAATAGTGATATATACTATGATGAAGAAAAATGTCTCTATCACTTACTCAAAATCTTGTATGGATGTTAGGGCACTTCTTTTAGAGATAAAAATTTCAATTTAAAAATGGATGGAAATATATTTGAAATGAGGAGAATTTATAGAATATTATTAACAACAAGAGAAATAAATATGGATTTGGGATAGATAATAACATATTTCTTGATGTGTGTCAATTATGGATGGATGTGGCATCTTAAAAAATGTTAGGGTATCTTAAGAAAAGGAAATGAGGCGCCAAATTATTTACCTAAATGATGTTTATCTTTAACTAGGCAAAATTAAAATATTGGAAGGTAATGATTGAGGGATATTATATGTCTCATTTAAAATAATATCAAGGAATTGATAAAAGCAAAATAATGATGTGAAAAACATGGATACCTAAAAAATATAATGAGAAAAAATAATAAAAATTTTACTCAAATATTTGGTATTTTAACAAACTTAATCCTTGTTTAACTTATTAAAATAAATTGGTTATTAAAAAGACAATATTGCACTTTGTGTACATGCAAAGTTGTTCAACAAAGTCTAACTCAATCACATGCCCTCTCCCTCTATGCGCAAAACACATTGTTTATTTTTTAACTTATTGGTGCTTCTTTAATAAAATAAAATAACATATATGCCAAAGCATATTATATATTAAAAAACCTAGGTTACAATGTTACATAAGGAGATATGGGATGTGCATGATCAAAACCTTTGGTGTTTAGCCTTGGGATGCACGTAACCACTTGACTTGTGCATGTGAGGTCGCTTTAGTGACTCATTTGTTACCTCTATATTCATCATCTTCAATCCTCACATGTTATATTAACGAATCATACCCACCTAAGGATACAAAATGGATGGCATATCAAGTGTCTCCCTCTCAAATAGAATTCATTCCTAAGGTCCATGTTAGAAAGAACAATCTAGAACCTATGAACCTTCTGCACACATATTTAGAATTTTTTACTATATTTACTAATTCTCATTCACTCATAGGTTTCTTATAATCAATATTTATCTATTTTGAACAAATTGTTGCCCATTCCTCCCCACACTTGTGTATCTAGAGTTTGTGGTACAATGGAGGGGAGAATTTCAACATATCTTTTGAAACTATTGCCATTAAAAATGTTGTTTCTCATGCTTACATTCTTGGATTAGAATTTGTGATGCAAAAATAAAACCCTCTAATATTTATGTAAAACCCCAATATCTATGCTGATTTGAACCCTCATTTGCCAAATCCCTCTCAAAATATGATGGCACCAATGTGTGGTTACTCAAAGGGGAGCATACATGCAAGAAGAAGTGTTCTCTCGTCTACAACTAAGCATCAAAAATTAAATTCATAACATAATGAATGAAGTAAACCCTTTGAATTTTCTATTTTATATGGATTTGTAGAAGTCTCTTAAGATTTGAATAACAAAAGGATTGTTATTTTCTTTTAAGAATAATATCTATGCATGCTAATTTATTTATATGGATAGTAGGGATTTGGTAATAGGGTAGGCATTGGCCCATTAAGTCTATGATAGGATTGTGCAAGGGTTATATATGTAACTTTTTTTTTATCTTGTTCATGCTCAAAATGCCCTCCATTATCCTAGATAATATGTGGGAAGGTTTCCTATATTCAAGGTTTATCTATTAATTTCCATCCAAATGGTTCATCTTACTTCTAATATCCTATCTATATCAAGTTTCTTTCTTTAATCTCTTGATTAGATCCTTTTTGTCCTCAATAACATCTCAAATTGATCATGTTCTATGGAGTAGTAGTGAGAGAGAGATAAGTATTTTAGACTTAGAATGCACCATAGGGTATATATTGATATTGACTAATCCAAACCCTTGTCTTCATTTATCGAAATCCTAGGTACCAATATTTTTCTCTCTTAATAATTAAACTATCTTGACCTTCCTAATGCTTACTTTTAGAGTCATAAATTTGAATACATGATTTAGAATTTGCTCTATAAGTTGATAGAAAAAAAAATTTAGAAGAGGCTATGGTCAAGATACCTTCCATGGCTTTGACCACAACTATCCCTACATATTTGCAAATAATTTCAATAAGAACTTTGGTGTTGCTAAGGAAAAGTTTGATGAAGATTTGAATAAAGAAAATTATCAACCACCTTCCCCTTGTGAAATATTTTTGTCAGACATTGATATGGCTAATGACTAGTGCATGGCTACCAAAAGGAGGTATTATTTACCCATTACCAAGTCTATGATGTTGAAAGTATAATTTGGTTTATGGTAAAGGTCGATATTGTATGGTGTAATCTTGGATAGGACTAAGGGAAATTATTGTATAATGTATTTGGTTTATTGTAATATTTTATTATGTAAGCCCTATGATTCATAATGAACCTTGTTATGGTTAAACCTACCTTATAACTTGTTATGAACCTTAAATATTTCTTTTTATATTGGCTTAAGTTAGATTTATTGATGTTATTTTAGGGATTAGTATTGGTATAAATATCTCCCACCACTCCATGCATTGTATCAAAGTGTTGTGATCCTTATCTATGAAAATTATAGTAATTATTTATGGTTCTCAAGGGAACCGCTAATTTTGTGTCTCTTGCTTCGATTTCTTTTGTCCTTTTATTCTTTTTGTATAATATTTGAGTGAATGGTTTGCTTCTATTAGTTTTTGGAAAATATTATGAATTCCAACATGGTATCTGAGCAAGTATTGAGCTACCTCACTTGTTCACACAAAAATATTATTCAAAGCCTTTGATATTTCTTCTAAAACCTTGGATATTTCTCTTCTTGATGTCTCATAATCCATTTCCACACAAGAGGAAAATATATTTTTTAATCTTTTTAATCCATTTCTTAAAGCACTAGAGGCAAAAGGCCTTGTAATTTCAAACAAAAATTTTAGATTTTAATTTTAGGGAGATCATGGTGTCATTTTGCCAAATGCACTCAAAATTGAAGGATTTACAAGACTATTGTATGACTCACAAAATTGGTTGGATATTTTCAAATTTGAAAAGGCTACGCTTTGGTGCATGCACCCTACTTTATCTTGGTGTGAACCAAGGCACACAAAGCCCTCTCCATAGGGAAGGGATACACCTCCATCCAAATAGAATAGTTACTATTATGGCTAAGGCACGGTGTACTAAGACACTACAAAACTAAAAAAATAGGTTGGACTTCTCATGGGTTGATTTTGCAAGGGAGAAATCAGTTTTTGCATCTAAGATTAAAGATAAGTGACATAAATTTGAAGGATCCACCTTTGACTTGATTCCAGTAGTGGCATGGTAGTTTGTATTGATGGTTAGAAACACAAGGTCATAGGTTTGAATCATACCTACCTTTTATTTTTCTATCATAGGAGGTCATCTAATGTTGCTTCTAGAAAGACATAATAGCCTTGTCACATATGCCTATAGTGGTAGGATAGATATTAGATTGATTATATGGGAGTAAGATCCCATGTTTGAATCCCTTGTTGGTTGTTTTGCTCTAATTTTGATGTAGAGAGAAGGCACAAATAATTCATTGTTTTAGTCCCTTGTTAATCATTACCATGGCATGATGGCTAGATCATCGTGTTTAGCATAGGAGTGACTTGGGTTCGATTCTCACCATGTATTTAAAACATGTTACCGGGCATAAATTTGATGTGTCAGTCGACATGGAGCCTATTAGCACCACTCATACACTTATTTTGCATATCTAAGACCTTTCAACCAATCAAGAAGCACTAATTTTTATAACCATAGAGGATCAAAAGCACTAAAGTGGTAAGACATAAGTGGAGGATACCAACAAATTATAGAATTTCAATTGGTAGTGAGCAATTGGACTTCACATCTCTAAGGTTAAGGGCTTTAATTTTTGTTTTTTTAGGTTCATTAGGGCAATTCTTCCAAAGGTCATAACTTTTGCATATGAAGGCTATTTGAGCCCCTTTTTCAAATCACATGATTTTTGAAGATCTATGTATTTGTGGTATTAGTTGAAAGACATCACAATGTTAGGGAATATATCATGTAAGATTGATCATCAAGCCCTATTTACTCACCTTAATGGGTAAAATTGTAGTATTTGGTCAACCCAAATGATTGGCCTTCTATATATTAAGAACTTGTGGTGCATCTTTCAAGAAGATAAAGCAACAACCCTTGATGAAGAAACTTGCCACCAAAGGGAAGAAGAAGCTCTTGGTCTATTTTTCTTGTTGATTGAACTATAATTACTTTTTCACATCAAAGAGGAGAGTGCATCTATTAAGGTGTGGCCAAAATTGCGTGAGTTATTTAGAAAATTTAATTCAACTGAGATAAGTCACTTGGTATTAGAGTTGTTTTCTACCAAATTGGTTGAGTTCGATGATATTGAAGACTATATTATGATATTTAAGGCATTGAGAGTAGATATGGCATATTTTGGAGGTAAAAATAAAGATGATGTAAAATGCGTGAAGATTGTCCTTCTAGTCTCTCTCCTTTTTAGATGTTGAACCTTTTGGTTATA
This sequence comes from Wollemia nobilis, assembly GCA_028583015.1. Taxonomy (NCBI): domain Eukaryota; kingdom Viridiplantae; phylum Streptophyta; class Pinopsida; order Araucariales; family Araucariaceae; genus Wollemia; species Wollemia nobilis. The sequence continues at coordinate 2,676,051 of JAQPPZ010017244.1, forward strand.
TGATTATTATGTTCTTAGAATCTCAAAAGACTCTTACTCTTAATGAAATTTTCTCTTCTAGTTTATTTTTAGGTAGCAATGAGGAATTGTGGTGGTACTCCAAAAATAAAGGCTCGTGTAAAGAAATTCAAATATAAGGAGACTAACATACATAGGCCTAATGTCTAGGCTAAGTCTTTAAAGAATTCAAAGACCATTTGCAAATACTATAATAGGAAAAAACATCCAATGAAGAATTGCTTACTATAGTTGCAAAAGATTGAAGTTGAGATTCTAAATATGGGTGGATGCCTTTCAGATAATAAGGGGGATTCAAACAAATCTATGTCAAATATTCAGACAAATCTATGTCAAATCACTGATGTCTTCTTTCCTTGGCCTCTCAATTTATATTATGAGAGGGTGTTGAAAGTGTAATACAATTCATGGCCAAGGTTGACATTGTATGATGTCATCTTGGATAGGCATAAGGGAAATCACTATACAATATATTTAGTTTACTATAATGTTTTATTATATAAGCCTATAGGTCAATATTAATCTTGTTATGGTTAAAATCACCTTATAACTTATAATTAACCTTAAAGCTTTCTTGTTGTGTTGGCTTAGGATAAATTTATTGATGCAATTTTGGGGATTAGATATTGGTATAAATACCCACAACACTCCATCCCTTGTATCAGGGTGTTGTGATTTTTATTCATGGATAATGCAGTGACTATATATGGTGCTCAAGGGCACCCCCAATTTCTATGTCTCTCACTTTTATTCCTTTTGTCCGTTTATGCTTTCGACATAGTATTTGATTGAATAGTTTGCTTCTATTTGTTTCTAGAAAATATTTTGAATTCAAACATAGGTGCGGTTACCAAGGAAAACAAGGGTCATCCATCAATTAATTTTTGCCCACACTTTTCAATCCCCTTCCTTGGCTTATTTTCCCCTCACTAATATTTTGATTACATGATACCCTCATCCTCCTTATCCCAATTCCTTTCAATTTCCTAATCAACTTCCTTTAGTTGGCCCTAGCATCTCAATGTCAAATAGTATGAAGAATTAATTTAGTATCCTTGTAGATGGGGTTGAATAGCCCCTTATCATTGGTATTGTATTAATTTCAATTGTTTATCCTCGTATGTGCAAGATATAACCTTTCCAACATGTAATTTTTTTGTTTTGATGATTTTATAGCAGCATAAGATTAATGTTATTTTCCATTTAAGAAGTAAAGATCAATGGTATCATGTTGGATCATTGTTTATTTCAATTGCAATCCTAGCGTAAATCATTTTCATTCAATATAAAGCAAGAATGGGAGTTGTAGCCCTAATTTTGCCTCATACTCTTACTCTTGTAGTTGTTAACTTTGTTTATGACTCGTGGCATAAAAATGTTTGAGTAACTATGATGATTGATAACTTGTTAATTAACATGTGTTTAATGTATGCCCTAAGTGATATGGTCAATCATATAGACCTCTAGGAATGGTTGGTCACACCTCTACCCTCTATAAAATGGATCTTCATGGGTGATTCTAGCGTGGTAAAAAACTTAGATGATTGAAGCTCGAAAAGTTGTAAGCCCTTAAACAATGACAAATTCTGAAGTTTGTTATATTATAGGAATTCTCTATATGTTTATGATCTCCTTTTAAACTAAAACTCATTTGACCCCTCTAAATGCTTTACTTGGTATGATGGATGCTTAGGCCTTGATAAAAGAGCAAGTGTTGGAATGTCAATAGTCTAACCTTATTGGAAAATATCAATAATGTTGATGTAATCCAAAAGGTGATCTTGCTAGAAGCCTATGAGTGATCTTGATAAAATCCTATGTGCATGTGCAATGTAAGATTATGAGCAACAATGATGTATTCACCCTTTAAAATATATGTTAATCGACTTTTATGGTTAATATTAATTATGGGTTTAATACATTTACTATATTATAATGCACCTTTAAACCAATTTATATCAACTTGAGGTTTGTAATAAATTGAGGATTAGGTATCTCTATAAATACCTCCAATGACTAATCCATTGTATCAATTTCTTGGATATAAGATTGTGGAGGTTCCTAAGGGAAAACTCACCCATATTGATTTTGATTATATTTCCTATTTATTTCATCTATATGCTCTCTTGTTTTTCTCTTTTACTCTTTTAGATATTACTATAGTGAATGCTATGCTTCAAAATATTCTTGGAAAGTGATATAAAATACAACATGGTATCAAATCCATTTTGAAGCAACAAAACTCAATCATGGAGAAGAAATGAATTTGACAACATCACTTGATCATGTAGAAGAGTACCTAAAGAAAATAAAAAAGAAAACCCCTTTCCTTTTTTGAAGGAAAAGTCTAAATTTTTTGAACTCAAAAAAGTGAAAGTTATTTATTAAATTTTAATAGCAAAATCCATGTATGTCAAAAATCATGCATAAAACATGTTAGAGGAAAAGTTTAGAATATCAAAAAAATATTTTTATGTGCCTTTTAAACTTGACACAATCCCTTGATAGGTTGGCTATCATGTAATGAAAAAGATTCATCACTTCTAAGAGGTGTAGGTTTGAGGTTTTGATACATAGTTTTTTTCTAGATTAGAGGAGTCACTTGTTCTATGGGGCATGATTGCTATGGACCCATCCAAACATTTGTATACCTTGGTCATTAAGTAAAATCTCTAGAGCCTTCCAACAGGAAGGTCATGGATCCAATTTCTATTATTTTTTGTTAGAGCATGTACATTTTTTACAAGGACACTCATCAATAAATAGGGAAATTGCAAGGCTTAGATGTAGCCATGGTGTTTTTTCAACTCAACCTAGCTTATAGGTATAGTGACTAACATATGATCATTGGTGTATTTTTCCTTTGGAGTGATGAAGGTTAAAATCCTAAAAATGCTAATTTTTTTCTTCAATGTCCCTAGATATATTCAAAAGGGATTTCTTCACTATCTTATCACAACCTAGGACTATGGTATAATGGTCAGTGTAAAAACATTGGTTTCTTCATATCAAAGGTTACAGTTTCAATCCTCAATTGTGACAACCTTTTTTTTACCTTGTAGGCTTCACACATGCTATTCAAAAAGAGGATCATGAATTTTTTATTCAACCAATGGTTAGGCATGGTGATCAATGTAACAACATCGGTGTCTTTTGAAAGCAACAAGTTATTGGTTTAAATGATGATGTCAATTCTAGAGATGAAACATTTTGTATTTTTTATTCTTAGAGTGCATCCCTCCCTCTGCATATCCAAAAGTATCCATTAGCATGGTGGTTGATAATTTCATTATGGCATGGAGGTCTCGTATTTGAATCACGATAATGTTTCCTTTTGGTATTTTGGAGAGAATCATAATATGGCCTAGTGTCCTTATTATCAAATATATATTTTTGTGACTTGCTTTTAATTTCAATGCTATTATTGAGGCATATAAATAGTCTAATGATTCCAAGGTTCTCCCCATGCAAAGATCTCAAGTTTTATTCCCTTTGGCAATGGACACGATAAATACATTCCTACATATAGCTATTTATCTATATATGAGAATGTGACAACCAATAAAAACTTGTCGAGTATCAATCATCTATTCACATACAACACAATTGATAGAAGAACCTAGTCAATGGAAAACAGGTAGTAGCAATAGTCATATAGGTTTTGTAACATAGATGAAAAGTGGCATATATTATCATGTGCAACATGGCAGACTATTATTAACTCATTTAACTTATAAGGTTTAAAATTTATCTTGTTTTAGTGTAAGTTATAATATGTCCAACCTTCCATAGGCCATAATGTTTACATATGAAAGCATCTTGGATATATCTTTTAGATTTCATAGTTTTTGAAGTTCTATTAATTGGTGACATAACTTCAAGGGCTTGTTATAATGTTGTAAAATATTTTTTAGCTATAATAGGAGTATGTTTTAGATGGTAAAATTAAGGTGTACCATGTTCCTAAGGGTTCCTTTCAAATGAGGATTGATTATTTAGAAGCCAGCTTATATTGCGTAGTAATTTAGCTATTTGATTTCTATATTGGAGGATGGATTGTGATCATCATATTGTATGTTGACTATCTTCTCACAAGAAGCTCCACAATTTGATCCATGGATTTATGTTCAACCAAGGGTTGATCTAGTTTATGTATGATTGACAAGAGGAGAAACTAGAATTTAAGATGAAGATTTATTGGCCCGTTCAATCATTCATTATGGGGGGAGATATTACCATTGCTAATGTCTACTCTTCTTATCCCCTTAGCTCAAATTATGGGGGTATTGGAATATCACCAATCTAACCTTATTGGCCAAGTCCAATAGTGCTAATGTAATCCTATGGGTGCTCTTGCTATAAGCCTATGGGGGCTCTGGATGTAATCCATGGGCATGTGAAATATAATTTTATGAGCAACTTCTATATAAGCCTATAAGTATTCTATATGTAAGCTTATGAGAAACAATGATGTATACATATTTAGCAACCACATGTATGGTTAACCTCAAATAAGGTTTATTATATTTCATATATTATAATTTTTATTTAAGCTAGGTTATAATGGCTTAAGATTTGTAGTAAATTGGATATTAGGTATCTCTATAAATACCCCTAATGATTGATCCATTACATAAATTTATCTAACGTAAGATCATGGGGATGCCTAAGGGGGTACCCACCCCTTCAATTCTTCATCATTCCTATTTATTTTATCTATATGCTCTCTTATTTTATTTTTTTACTCTTTTAGATATGTTGTGGTGAATGCTATGCTTAGGGATGTTCTTGGAAATATTATAAAATATGATAACAAGTAGACTTGATAGGGTATAATTGAGTAAAACTCTTATTCAAAAATTTCTCTTAGATCGATCAATCTCTATTATTTCATTGCGGGGTTTTCTAAGGGTGACACCCACCCCTTATTGTTATTTCTATTATCTCTTCTATTTATTTAATTTATATACTATCTTATTTTTCTTTTTCATTCCTTTAGATATGATTGTGGTGAATGCTATGCTTCAAAAAATTCTTGAAATTGTTATAAAATCCAACAAAAAGTAGTATTTTTAGGGTGTACTTGAGTAAAACTTTTATTCAAATGGTTCCCTCAAATAGGTCAATGTCTATCATTTGATACACAATACTCACTATTCACTCGCCCTTTGTTTCATTATATTTTTTACTTTTCTTAATAGGAGTACTATGCTCCTCTTTAAGTTGAATATGTCCCATATCAAATCAAAATATTATATCCATTTAGTGCATCAAGTCTATAATTATATCCCTCACCCACCTAATTTAGAAGGTTGGTTGAATGGTGGGAGGTTTCCATTAGAAAGTACTATCTTTGCTTTGAATTCGCATAATAGAATAAAAGCAAGACAACACAAAACTCAAGGGAAAAAACTTTAAAAGTATGTTATAGATCTTAGACAGAAATTGCTCATTCTCCAATTACAAAGACTCATCATGAACTTCTTCATTTTAAAAATGAATTGAGAAAACTAAAACTATATAAAACCAATAGAGTGTGCATAAGGGCATGACACAATTGGTTGAATATGGGGACAATGACTCCAAGTATTTATTCAATTTATTAAGGCAAAAGGTTTCCTTTGAGAGAGTGTATAGGACTAAATTGACTGATGGTGTCATTTTTAGTGATCCAAAATAAATTGATGAACCTTTCTCTATGTATTTCACTAGTTGGTTCTCTAAATATTCCATAAATAAATTATATCTAATTCTTGTTAGCTATGTTGAAGATTGCATCCCCACTCTCCTTCCACCTTATATATCCTTATTTTATAAAATATCTAAAGTAAGCCTAATGGGGAAATGAAAAGGGATAAATCACATTGTCTTAATGGCTTACCTATGGAGTTCTATCAAATTTTTTTGTCAAAAATTGACAATGATCTTCATATGATGTCCAAAGAAACTCTTATAAGAGGTTCCTTGGGATCATTAATCAACCAAGGCTAATTAAATTGATCATTGAAAGCATTGATAAATAAAGCATTATTGGTTGACATACTATAAGCCTTCTGAATATCTTTTATAAACTCTTTTCCAAAGCATTGTAATTTGGATTAGACCCATAGCACAAAAAATTGTTAGTATGGAATAAACTAGATTTATAAAGGACAATATATCATGGACAATCTGATGTTGGCCTAGGAGACTTCTCATTAGGTCCAAGAATTTGGCCAAGATGTATCCTTGAGAATATACTTTTACAAAGCCTATGAATGGATATGTTGGCACTTTATCCTTAAGATGTTTAAATGATTAGGTTTTGGTACAAGCTTCTAACATCATATTTCTCTTCTCTTAGAGACACATTAGTGTAGTTTACAAGTCAATGATCAATCAAACAAGGATTCCTCATTGCTCCTTTATTATATGTGATATGTGTTGATGCTTTAGGGAAATTTTTGAAAAAGACATAATCTAAAAGTTATTAGAGGGCAAAAAACTACCCAATGGTTATTGTACACTCAATTCTTATTTTGCATATGGTTCTATGTTTTTTCTTAAGAACCACAAAGAGTAATTGAATTCAACTTGATAAATTATGTAGTTGTCCTATGATGTTCCAAGTTCTAGAATAAATAAATTTAAGACTAAAGCATTATATTATTCCTCTATTCCCTGGACTAGCATTTACATGACAAAAGCATTTGGTGCACTTTGATGGTGCGTCCTGGGAAAACCTGAGTAAAGTTGGTGGGGATGGCATTTTTCGTGACGACCAAGGGAATATGAGAGGCTTTTTTTCTTTAGCTTTGAAGATACCACTAACAATCATGTTGAGGCACAAACCCTCCATGAAGGGTTGATGTGGGCCCTTACACAAAATTGGCAAAATATTTATGTTGAAGGAGATTTCCAGGTGATCATCAACCAATTAAAAGACTAGAAATTGTCTTCCTCACTCTCTAACTAGAGGCTGGAGGATATTATTCAAACTATAAAATAAATCTGACGCTTGTTTCAGTCCTTGGAGTACTTTCATGTACAAAGATCTACAAACAAGGTGGCTGATTTTATTGCTAACTAGGGAGTGTATAAAGGTCTGAGAAATATTACCTAGATCAACTAGTTTGCTAACATGGATGCTCCTAAGGGCACCAAGCATAGAATTATTTCTCTAATCAATAAATATAATGAGGGTGTTTATAGTGCTAGTCATGGTGAAAGCAAGCTAGAGAAAGCCTTCTGACAGTTGCAATATACATGAGTCTTGAGTAATTGGTTTTTTGTCAATCTTTTTGGCCAATACATGTGTCTTATTGGCTTATTTATTTTGGTCTAAGCATGCTCTTTGAGTGTGCCGAAGGGGGTATGCTAGGTGCGAGCCTTGGATGATTTTTGCAGAACAAATACCCCTATCTCCTTGGGACTTACTCAAAAGTGGCACCCCAAAAGGGGTGTTTTCCATAGACAGACAAAAAAGTATTGTTCCTTTATTCCTAAAATGGGTAATATCTCCTCTTCTTGGAAAGGGATTCAACATGAAAAAATAATAATGTATCTTGTAATCTCTTTTGGTATCAACATTTCTCCCAAAGCCATGTGGACTGGATAACAATAAATTTTCAAAGAAAATTTAAACATTGATCTTCTAAATTTGTATTTTTTTTTGGTAAAATACAAGTGATTATAAAAGTAATGAGTGCATCACATGTGTACAATTCTACTTGGCTAGTACCCCAAAATTATTAATAACTACCTCGATCAGCTACGCATTATTTATGGTCTAAATAGGATGGGTCCTATGGAATGATTGGGATATCATGAAAATTGTAGACTACTCCTAAGAAAAATGGTAAGTTTGACATACTAGGATCCCTCACACAAAACAAGTAATTGACAACTAAATGGATTGCCAAGTCATTGCAAAGCTTGGAATATGGAATGTACTCTTTAGACACAAAATTGACAATGCTTCTCATAAGGGTAAATCATAGGTTATCCCATTTCTAGGTTAATAGTTCTTTACATTTAAGAAGAATCGGGAGGTCTATGGAGAAGTGACATCTATTTTGGCATGGAAGTATGACACTTACACCATGAGTTGAGCATTGGGTCAAGTGTTTGGTGGAATAAAATTGTGCTCTTCATTCAAAAATCAATAGCCTTGTCCCCAACTTTAGAGGATTGGTATTCCTCAAAAATGCATGAATAGACTATTGGATTTTTGGAACCACTCTACTTTCTCTTTGATCACTTGGAGACTAGAAACGATAGCCTATAATCTTCTCGGTTCTATACATGTTGCACAAATTATATTTTTCTTTGATTTTTGACATAGTGCTCTTTAAGTTGAGTACTTTTGTTGTTGATATCTTAAAATATTGGTATTGGTCTAATAAAGCAAATATTCAAAACTTCAAATCACATATTGTATATCCCGAATTGCTTGCTCTCTTTCCCATCTCAAATAAGTTTGAAGTTAAATGGTGGGTGTCATTATTTAAAATTGAATGGGTTCACCTTGTCACTGATATATGAAAGACCAAAGTAGAAGTAAAGTGTCAAGTCCTAGGTTGGATATTTATCTAGTTTAAGCTACCTACTCTTGCAACACTTGCACCCATGCTAGGATGTAGCTCATATTGTACCTTCTGCTCTAGTGATAAAACCATTCCTCACTTATTTTGGTATTGCCCTTTTGCTTTGTATATTTAATCTTAGTTAACAATTATCTTTCCATCCTTTTAAATGTCATAGAAAATAACTCTACTTGGCAAATCCATACAAGACTAAGATAGCCCTTTGTGGGAAACCTATATACTTATTGTCCTCAAAAACACATAAAAGTAGATATATGAATGTGTTTACTGGTTCAACTTCTTCCTTGGGGGTCTTAATGTCAAACTTACTTTCTAGACCCATGAAGGATATCGTAGTGGTAAGTCCTTGGGTTTTCATCCAAGAGACCCAAGTTCAAACCCTGGTAAGAGGGAATTGGAACCCCTAATAAAAACCCATGTAAACTTAAATTGTATAGTTGCAAGCTTACTGTAGTGGTAAGGGCTTTGGCCTCTCTTTGAGAGGTCCAAGGTTCAAACCCCACTCAGTACGAGGGGACTAGGACCCCTAGTAAAAACCTATGTAAACTTATTGAAAAAGCTTACTTTCTAATAACTTATTTAGGGATTCTAGAATTCACTGCCATATGCATAACTTGGAAAACAACATGAAGTTGGCAGAGAAGAAAATCAATTGATTATAACATTTGTTTCACTGTCAACTTCATAAACAAAGTATACTCACTTCTTAGCTTGTAGGCAAGGTGACAAAACTATCAACAACAATAGTTGAGATCAAATCTGCCTTGGACACCATAGATCGTAAAACAAACTTAATTTTAGTAGCCTTCACATATAACCAACTGGCAAGCCAATTAGAAAAACTTACCTTCAATCAAGCACTTGATGTATTAGTTTTGAGTCATAATAATATCAATTTTGATGTTTTTAACATCAACTTTGTTGGTATTTGTATTGTGTCATGTCTAAATATAGGTCCATGAGCCCTCTATTATTGCTATTTTTCAATTGATGAACAATAATCTATTGTTGATTTATTTAACTATAAGGCATAATTGTATATATTAATATGACTAACTTATTATTTTTTTTGTCAACAGATCCTTTTTTCAATGGTTGGGACAAGCAGTTGTTATAGCCTACGTCAAAGTTCAAATCTTCACAACATCAAATAGATCAATATAACTAATAGATATAAAAGGGAGAGAACAACCCTTTCAAAACCCTAATATATATATATATATAAAAGAAGTAGTAAATTAGGGGGGTTTTCATTACACGCTAAGATACCATTCAAACATAATCCGTAAGTCCCAATATTCGAAGCTGAAAAGAATGATAGAAAATTGAAGCTGAAGTTGATGTCGTTCCCCAAGTGGATAGTTCCACGTCAACCACTAATTGTTTGGTGTTTCCTGTAGGCGGCACTTGAGTTTGGAAGCTGTTGGAATCATGAAATTACTGATATCATACCCACAGCTCAAAAATATTTACAGGCCGCTGAGAATGATAAAAAATTGAAGCTGAAGTTGATGTCGTTCCCCAAGTGGATAGTTCCACGTCAACTACTAGTTGTTTGGTGTTTCCTGTAGGCAGCACTTGAGTTTGGAAGCTGTTGGAATCATGAAATTACTGATATCATACCCACAGCTCAAAAATATTTACAGGTCGCTGCCGTTAGATGTCATCGAATGCTAGGACTTATCCTCCGTCAAGTTGAAAGGCCCATTTACGCTGATGAATTACATATAAGATTTTGTTAAGAATGGTTGCATGGGAACAAGAAATTCAGATGGATATGGATCCTGAGATTTGGGGCAAGCTACCAGAAAACCTATTGATCCTTGTCTTAGCTCAGTTGCCCACTTTGATAATTGCCAAATTCAGGGCTGTTTGTAAACAATGGAAGTCCCTTCTCTCACCGTCACACGACTTCCAAAGGAATACGTATACTGTTACTCCATGTTGTACCCCTGCTTTTCTCATAGGTCGCCTCCATCCCTCCACCTGGATCGAGTCTTTCAATAACAAGTTATATCTCCTTCAGTCCCTGCCCACATCTTCACACATGTACAGTCTCTCGTTAGACCTTTGGGAACCGGACTTCATCAATGTTGTGACCGCTTGCAGAAGCCTTCTCTGTTGCTCTTTGGAGGGAGCACCCACCTTGTTTTACATCTGCAATCCAGTTACTAGGACTTGGAAAAAGCTCCCCCCAACAACCCAACTCAGACTATGGGATTTCATTGGATTCGCCTTTGAGCCTTCCACTAGTTCCTGCACCCTAGTCATTGGGAGACGCAGGGAAAACAATATGATGGTAGAGATTTATGACTCAGAGAGCAATGCCTGGACGAAGTTGCAGATGAACACATCCGTTTTCCCACAGGGGGAAGGGATATACTCTACAGGGAGGTTTCATTGGACTAATTTCAGTTACCCTATATCGAACAGGCTTAGGTTTGATGTTGCAGTTTTGGATGTGAGAGAGAGAAGGTGGGGTGTCATAGAGAGACCAGAGGGACCCTATGATGATAATTTATGTTATTGGCAGTTAACTGGATGTGAGGGGAAGGTGGTTTTGGTGTATTATAAGGATCTCTGCTTATGGAAGTTGAATGAAGATGATGGGGAAGAGGAAGAATATAAGTATGGATGGTCTGAATTGCAGAGATTGCCAAGGAAGTGCCTATGTGATGAGATTGTGAATGATTTCAGTATGCAGAGATGTGCCCAAGTTGTGGTGAACAGCAGTGGGTGGGTTTTGGTACACTTGCCTAGGGATAAGATGGTTGTGTTTGATGCAGATGGCAGGATGATGCAGACTATTGAGGGAAGAGAGATGAGCATGTTGATAGATACATATCCATCGTCTGTGCGTGCTTTTGAGATCAGCAATGTTTGGTGGCCTCCTGAGTCTGATTATGATCTTCCTCAATCTTGATGAACAGGGACTCCACTTGTTCTGTGCACTGACGGATGTAAGTAGTGGATGCACTTGGATTTCTTGCCCAAAGCTGAACCTTAATTTCCATGGAAGAATATCGCCTTCTTTTATCATACGAATTCATGCTAGCTTATTGTATAATAGCCGCTTGCTTGTACAGTTTTTTTTCTTTTTTAAATATGTTATGGAAACTTGAGATCATGCGAGGTTATTATAGTATTAGAAATAATTCAAATCCTTATCTCCTTAAAATGTATGTCCTTATTCATCAGTGTGCGCTCTGCCAAAACCACCTAGACATTGTTTATACAGCTGACATAAAATTGAAAACTAAAGAACATAATCGGAAAACGTATATATTGTTCTACCATTTTATTCCACTATTTTTCAGTGGAATTGTTTCAACTACCCTTTGAAAAGAATACCAGATTTTAAACAAAAACGCATGCACACAGTTATGGTTATTATTAATAAGAAGTCTTCATCCAACGTAATGTTCGATTTTTAACGAATGAATTGCTATTTTAATATATTTTCGCTTCACCCTCACTTAGAATATATAATGCACGCGGGCTTGGTTAAGGCGAGAATGGCGTAACTATTTTTTTTAAATGAGGAATATCCTTTCATCTTTAACAACTTGGGGTCAGACTCAGGTTTCTACCTCATACATGTTAAATCATTGAAGCTGCCTCTATAACCCATGTTTATCTTTGGTAAACGCTCAAGGTTGGTACCGCCATCGTCAAGTTAGCTCGCACTTAGTAGACTCAAGTTAGACTACTACCTTTACCCTATATTGAGCATGCTCCCAAGGTTTGAACAAGGGTCTCCTCTTAGTAAGTGTTGAAATAAACAAGGTGAAGATAGCAGCAATAACTTAGTTATGTGTATGCAAATCTAAAAAATAAGTTAATCCAAAACTGAAACAATGAAAGTGATTGCACATAACATCACATAAAAGAAATCAGCAACACAATTAACACCAGATTTATGTGGAGAAAAACCCTTTCGAGAAAAAACTCCACAGGAAAAGAGAGGCCAAGTATATTATTAAACTGAAGAAGTTGTACAACAATATCCTTCTCTCTATCCTTCACCAACACCCTGTGAACCTGCAAAAATAATACAATACTTCCACTACCTCCACAACTCAATTTATAGATGAGAGGTGGATGGAATACCACCATAGTATCCCAAAACAAGTGGATAAAACCACTAGCAAAAAATCCACACCCACCTAACCAACCTTATCCATGGAGATAACAAACATTAAATGACTCCACATGGGCATCCAACTTACAACCTATCAATAGCAAGGTGATCCACAACTTCCTATCCACCAAATCTTGCATAAAAAATAAACTAGGCGCCCAATATAGAAATTATCTCCCATATCCTCCTAGATTGTCTCCCATGGGATAAGCTCCAAATAACCACCTTTTAGTAATTATCATGATGATTGTACAATTGTCGATAAATCCCCTCTATCCCTTATGAGTGAATTACAAACAATATTAGGAGTATTAAAATTACATGAGATTTACAAGGTTGATGGCACCTTAATCCCAACATTCTCCCACTTGACATCATACATTGTAAATACACCCATAGGAAAACATAAAATAAATCAAGCACAGTGATCAAGACCCATGGCCTTCCTGCACCAAGTGAACTTCTTCGTGGTTACTGGCTTCGTGAGAGAATCTACAACATTCTCCAAAGTGTCAACCTTCTATATCAGGACCTTCCTGCCCTCAACCATTTCTCGCACAAAGTGATACTAAACATCAATATGCTTAGTACGAGCATGATACATAGGATTCTTGGCCAAACAGATAGCACTCTGACTGTCACATCCAATCCTCACAGTCCTGCAATCAAAACCAATACCAACACCAAGTCTCTGTAACCATACCACCTCCTTAGAGGTATGCGTAGCAGCCATATACTCTACTTCTATGGTGGATAAAGCAACCATGGGCTGCCTCTTACTCATCCAACTCACTGCACCTCCAAACAAAGTAAACACATAGCCACTTGTGGACCTTCGACTATCCAAGTCACCTGCCCAATCAGCATCAACAAACCCCTGTATGTCCAATGACTCAACAACACCATTAGTACCACAATAAACCAAACAATGATCTGAAGTACCTCATAAATATCTGAATACCCTCTTAACATAAGTCCAATGCTCTCTACCAGGGTTAGACATAAACCTGCTCAGAACTCCCACTACTTGGGCAATATCTGGTCTAGTGCAAACCATTGCATACATTAAACTCCCAATGACACTAGCATAAGGAACGTTAGACATATCCTCAAAATCATCATCACTACTAGGACTCATATCTGAACTCAACTTAGTACCAACAGGAAATGGAATATTAACTGGCTTACAGTCATGCATATTAAACCTCTGCAAAATAGTATCAACATACTTACTCTGACTTAACCAAAGCTTTATGTTAGCTCGATCTCTACTGATTTCCATCCCAAGAATATATTTTGCAGCCCCCAAGTCCTTCATATCAAATGTGCCAGAAAGCTGAGTCTTGAGTTCTCTAATCATCACCTTGTTGTTACCAATAAACAACATGTCATCAACATACAAGACAATGATTAGTATCTGATCATCAATATTTTTAAAATATACACAATGATCTTCCTCACTCCTCATAAAACCCAACTTCAATGCGAAAGCATCAAACTTCTGATACCACATCCTAGGTGACTATTTCAAACCATACAAAGATCTCTTTAACCTGCAAACCAATTGTTCTTTTCCTTTCACAACAAAACCATCAGGTTATCGCATATAAATTTCCTCCTCAAGATCCCCATGCAAGAAAGTAGTTTTAACATCCATTTGCTCTATCTCATAATCATAAGCAACAACAATAGACAAAAGGAATCTAATAGAAGTTAACTTAGCAATAGGAGAGAAAATTTCACCAAAATCAACTCCCTCTCTCTAGGAGTAGCCCTTGGCCACCAGTCTAGCCTTGTACCGCTCTAACCGACCGTCTGCACCAAATTTCTTCTTAAATACCCACTTGCATCCAATGGGCTTTCTTCCTTTGGGTAAACTAACAAGATCCCAGGTGTCACAACTATCCAAGGCCATCATCTCCTCCTGCATGGCCTGCATCCAAGACTCACTTTCCTCCGAAGAGAGAGCTTCCCTATAGGATCTAGGTTCATCGTCAATACTCAACAAAGAAAATACACACCAAAAATCTGGTGGGCCATACCTTTTAACTGGATTTTGTTGCCTTGTGGATCTCCTCAAGGTAGGAGTAGTGGGCTTTTCCTATTCTTCTTCTCCCTCTGTGTGCTCATGTTGCACATCATCTGAGCTCTTTGAACTCTCTGAACCCTCCTCTGCTTCTCCATCCTCAGATCCATCTAACTATTCTTCCACATGTGCATCTTCCTGCTTTTCATTCTTTATCTCGAAGTGCACTATCTTTGTCTTCTCCTTTGGTTGTTCTTCATCTGGAAAAGCTCTAAACTCCCTAAAAACAACATCTCTAGAAAATACCATGCTACGGGTTAAAGGATTCCAAAGCTTGTAACCTTTTACATTCTCACCATATCCCATGAAGATGCATCTCTGTGCTTTTGGATCTAGTTTAGATCGCTTCTCCTGAGGCACATGAACAAAAGCCTCACAACCAAAGACCCTTAAGTGTGAAACCGAAGGCTTTCTACCTATCCACACTTCATAAGGAGTTTTGTCAATAAGAGCTGAACAAGGAGATCTATTAATTACATAACAAGTAGTACCAACAACTTCTACCCAAAAGCATTTATCTAGCTTAGCACTACTCAACATGCTCCTAGCTCTTTCCATTAAGGTTCGGTTCATTCTTTCTGCAACCCCATTTTGTTGGGGAGTGTAAGGAGTAGTCTTCTGTCGGACAATACCTGCATGCTTACAGAATTCATCAAATTCCCTAGAACAATATTCACCCCCATTGTCAGATCTCAACACTTTTATCTTATAATCTGATTGCTTCTCAACTAATGCCTTAAATTCCTTAAATTTAGTGAAAACTTCAGATTTAGAGTGCATAAAATAAATCCAAGTGTATCTTGAGACATCATCAATGAAGGAAACGTAATATCGAGATTTACCCAATGAAGGAACATCCACTGGACCACATACATCCGAATGAATAAGTTCCAATGGTCTCTTAGCTTTATAAACACCTTTAGGAAATGATGATCTATTCTGTTTACCAAACACACAATGCTCACAGAAATCATTTTTACCAATAGAATAATCAGAAATACCGTCAACCAAGTTTTTATTTAGAATGGTCTTAAGACCTTTTTCACCAATGTGACCCAATCTATGGTGCCACAACATACATGCATTTTTAGTGCCAGTTACATTGGTAGAGTTACTGAAAGTAGAAGCATTTAGCCTAAACAAGGTCCCAATCCGAGATCCTTTAGCTATCACCAAACTCCCTCTTACCAACCTGCAACCAGACTTGTCAAATGTCACATGCATTCCAGAATCATTCAACTTGGATACAGAAAGTAGATTTCTCGCAAGTCCTGGAATATGCAAAACATTATCAAGGGTTTTAATACTCCCATCACTGAAACACAACTTTACCTTTCCCTTACCAATAATCCTTTTCGTGTTGTTATCACCAAGGAAAACTTCTCCCCCATCAATTTCTTTATACGTGGCAAACCACTCCTTGTTAGGAGTCATATGGTAGGAGCAACCTGAATCAATAAGCCAAGCATCATTACTCACAGTGTTAGCAAAAATAGTAAAGGCATCAGAATCATCATCAGAGGCTTTTTCTATGGAGGAATCTGCATTCTTTTTCTTTGCTTTACACTCCTTCACATGCCCTCTCTTACCACAATTCCAACACTTCACTTTACTCTTTCTGGGGGTCTTAGAACATCCTTTTGACTTATCCTTATTTTTATCCCCTTTAGGCCCTCTTTCTTTGGACCTTCCCCGAACATGCAAGGCATCTTGGGAGCCACTATTCATGGTCTTTCTCCTCATCTCCTCTGAGAGAAGGATAGAAATAAGATTATCTAAATTTACCTCTGTAGCACCACCACTAATAGCAACAATTAGATTTTCCCAAGATTCGGGCAAAGAGCAAAGCAATAAAATACATTTATCTTCTTCTTCTATCTTAACATCTATTGATGCAAGTTGACTTAAAATCAGATTAAATGCATTCAAATGATCAACAATAGATTCACCATATTTCATTTTTAATGAATACAACCTTCATTTGAGATATAACTTGTTAGACAAACTTTTAGTTTGATAGATATCACCTATCCTCTTCCACAACTTGTATGCGGAGTCTTCTGTGGAGACATTCAAGAGGACAAAATCTGAAAGACACAACCGAATGGTTCCTCGTGCCTTCTTGTCCAACTTAACCCAATCTTCATCTTTCATGTCTGAAGGTTTCATAGCTTGTGAAACTGGCAACCACTGATCTCTTTCTTCCAAGAGATCCTCCATCTTCAGTTTCCACATCTCGTAGCCAGTGCCATTAAACTTTTCAATGTCCATGCGAGAAGTAGAGGCCATGGTTTTCAAAACCTACTTCACAAATCTGCAAAACCACACAACAAAAGCTCCCACTACAACAAAAAACCTTCAACACTTAAGAGAAAGGCGTCCCCCTCTCAACAGAACAGAATGGCTCTGATACCAAATGTTGAAAAAACAAGGTGAAGATAGCAACAATAACTTAGTTATGTGTATGCAAATCTGAAAAATAAGTTAATCCAAAACTGAAACAATGAAAGTGATTGCACATAACATCACATAAAAGAAATCAGCAACACAATTAACACCAGATTTATGTGGAGAAAAACCCTTTCGGAAAAAAACTCCACAGGAAAAGAGAGGCCAAGTATATTATTAAACTGAAGAAGTTGTACAACAATATCCTTCTCTCTATCCTTCACCAACACCCTGTGAACCTACAAAAATAATACAATACTTCCACTACCTCCACAACTCAATTTATAGATGAGAGGTGGATGGAATACCACCATAGTATCCCAAAACAAGTGGATAAAACCACTAGCAAAAAACCCACACCCACCTAACCAACCTTATCCATGGAGATAAAAAACATTAAATGACTCCACATGGGCATCCATCTTACAACCTATCAATAGCAAGGTGATCCACAACTTCCTATCCACCAAATCTTGCATAAAAAACAAACTAGGCGCCCAATATAGAAATTATCTCCCATATCCTCCTAGATTGTCTCCCATGGGATAAGCTCCAAATAACCACCTTTTAATAATTACCATGATGATTGTACAATAACTGCTGGTAAATCCCCTCCATCCCTTATGAGTGAATTACAAACAATATTAGGAGTATTAAAATTACATGAGATTTACAAGGTTGATGGCACCTTAATCCCAACAGTAAGTGCCCAAAGTCTTACCAATCCACTGGCCCTTTGGGACAATGGCATAACTATTTTCATTTGATATTGTTTTACTGTGTTTTTTAAAGTGTCACCGATTCCTTGGTTTATAAGACAAGTCCACCAAATACAGCACAGGACTTCGTTTTTTTTCTAAAAATTCAGGTTCAAATTACGTAGTATCTAACAGAGAATAGGTCATTGGTAGTGGTTGAGTTTTATTGATTCATAAAAAATATAATTCTTTATTATAATTAAATTAAATTATATCTATTTAGATCTCATTTTGTTGAATTTTATCCCTGCCTCTCATCAAGCAAAAGTATCACCGATATTAAAAAACTATCCTATCTAGATCTCATTTTTATTATATTATAATTATAACGGAATCCTATCTACGAGTATCAGGCATAGACATTACCAATTTCCCTGTGTATTATAAAAATTAAAACACATCATGTCTAGAACTCATTTTATTATATTATAATTATAATATAGTATAACAGTTTATTTATTATATTTGTAGAGATTTACAAATTTGAACCTGGTTTGAACCTGATATATATATATATATATATAAAAGTTATGGATTTCACTTGTTTCTATTACATCGTAACCACGTAGTATTATAACAAACAAAACAAATTGGTTAATATACTTGACAAGGTTTGAGTTGTCTCCTCAAAATATTTCTATAAGCTAAATATTTTAAGTGGTCGTCGTAGTAACACAACAACAACTTGTTTATTAGGTTTGAGTTGTCTCCTCCTTAAAATATTCTTATAAGCTAAAGATTTTAAGTGGTAGTAGTAACATGACAACAACTTGTTTATTATAGATGTATCATTTTATAAGATTTGAACATGTATTTTATCTATAAATTTAATAGGTTTAGTTCGTTGCATTTGACTATTGTTTTATAATGTTATGGATATAATTAATTTAAATTTATATTAAAAATAATACATTTAAAATATATTATAATAAAAACAATAATAAAATTTAAAAATTGTTGAGGTAAGATGGAGTGTAATTCAGGAGTAAGTGCAAGCTGGGAGGGAATGTGAGTTGAGATTCAATCATGGTGGAAGAGAAAGAACTTCATTCAGAGGGCATCAATGCTTCTAGAGAAAAATAAGAAGGTAATTACTACAAAAGAGCATTCTTGTACTTTAGGGTTTCTACGACAACATAAAGAAAAATTTTCTTTTGAGGTTATTCCTTGCACTTTAGGCCCTTACTATAGAATATTGAAGAGATTAATGAATCTTCAATTGAAGCTAGATATTTTACCCATGAGATGAAGTAATTTAATTATTTTCTATGTCCTCTAAAATGCACATGATTCTCAACTAATGTCTACAGTTCATAAAATATGGAGTTTGATATACTTTCATTTACTTTAAGACAATATCATTCTTGATAAAAGGATTTATTCAAGACCATTGCTATTATAGAATAAACAACAATAATCTAACCTTAGTAGCTACCATCTACTTATGATAAGTTTATGATGATTTGGTTTTGCAATTACGTAAAAATTATACCATTTTAGTAGTTGAATTTTTAAATAGATTTGTAAGATTTCAAAATAAAGAAGCCCAGTCTGATATGACACCTAAATTTTACTATATTCATTATTCCTTCTAAGGAAACAATCACGCAAGCATAAGATTATGTCTATTCCCATTGCTAAGGTGGATTTGTCATGCTTCAAAATACAACATAAATAATTATGAAAGAATTAAATCAATCAAATATGACACATTACAATGGTATGATGTGATATTGATACATCATTAGTTATTTGAAGTCAATTGAGCTATAAATCATATATCTTATCAAAACTAGGTTACAACATGCAACCTATGTTTAGTAATGCAAAATTTAATCATGTTGCCTCCTCTATCCCTATTGTTGAATTCTGTAAAAGCCATGATAAAAAAAGTATGCATTCATATCAATAGGAAAGAGTGATTTCTATAGAATTATAAGTATACCTCTTTTTAATGTGAGCAATAACAAGGATGATATGCATTCATATTATCTAGAAGAAATGATCTCTAAAAAATCAGTCATGTCTCCTTTATGGAAGCAACATCTAAAAGTTTGAAAACAACAGGGTATCTATAGTTACAGTCATTCATGAGTCTTTACAACAATCATTATCAAGTATTAGTACCAACAAATACTATCACCAAGAATACATCATCATTATAAGTCCTAAATATTTGTCTTATACAACAATTGCAAAGGATGTTTGTCCTTCAACTTGTATTACAAATATAAACATTTACACTAGAAGTCATAATACAATTTTCAACCTCATTACATTTCTTTTCTAATTTGCGATCCATTACATAGAGGAGAGAATATATCATTTTTACACTTTGTGTTCCAACCAAGTGACATTCAATTGAATGACTTCATCTTTATTTCACTTAAAGAAGTTCTAATCCTTTATGAAGGGGTAAATGCATAGAACTGGCAAAACTAGAGAGACCATTCTATACAATACATCCATGCATATTTTCCATGAATCTTATGAGTTTATACTCATAACTATGATAAAGCTCCTTTGATAGTGGTCCGCCACATGCTATGCAATGAGCAATCCCATTCATATTACCATTATCACCAACCATTAATAGATAATATTAGCTTTGTTGCATCACCTTCCCTAGTAGTTAAGCCACCCTTGACTTCTAATTGCATTCTCAATAGAGTATAATCCTCTTATATCATGTTCTAATTCTTGTTGAAAAGAGATCATCCAATACCATTGTTGATGCCCTATGAAAACCAATGTGTGACTAAGGGAAATCTATTAGCCACCATCAATTTTAATCTGAGATATATTAAGCTCTTAATATTGGTGCTTAATACTATCAACCAATTGCATCAAAATATCATCTTTGTGTGGGACCTTCATATGCTCATCCATTTTATCAATCAATCTAAAATAATCATTATTCCTAGTCATCATTGAAGAAAGTCACTATGCTAAACTCTTCATCTTTCACTCTTTCCTTTTAAATGTCAAGTTCATCTATACATAGATTCAATCTCTTTCAATAAAATATGTTGTTCTTTACCTACATTCATAATTCTTACAGACACTACATCCGCTATTCCCAAGGAGTCCCTTAATAGAGGCCAACAATCCTTATGGTTGAAAAATAAATGCCAAGTGAAACATCATTTAACATCTATACTAATTTTATAGTTTGATCTCAAATCCTTCCCACTTATAGATCTTGTGAGAGATCCCCATCCCCATTCTTGAAATCTTCCATTTCCTACAATACTATAGGGACCGATATTTTCTACTTATTTATAAAGCATGGCTAAATATTTACCTATTACATGCAACATATTCTAAAACTTTTTCCTCAAATATAATTCCTGCTAAAAAAGATCGAGTATGGAGTGACATTGTTTGGTCATCCAAAAGGCTTGTTCAAATTCTTTGATTTCTTTTGACTGTAAGGATGAATTATCCTTAGAAGCTTCATAATTTATATATGACACAAGAAACAACAACAAAATAAAACATTTCTTCTCTTTTTGATAACCACTTGTGAGTCCTCTTGTAGAGGAATTTTTAAAATTTCACTACTTTTTTCCCTCCTCTATGTCATACTTATTACAGTATAATTGTTCTCATAAAATAGGTAGATCAAATGCATGTATTAACCTTTTTGGAGGCTTCTAGTTTTATGGATCTAGGAGTATTTGTTATCAGTAAGAGAATGATACTATAATGGTCAAAATATTCACTTTTTTCCTATTCCATATTTGGTTTAAGTCACATCTCTACTATGTTGAAGTTTTTTTCAAGGTTGTGTGAGCCTTTTTTGAGTTGAGTTGAGTTGGGTGGTATTTAAAGGTATGCATCTCTTTTTGACTTACCAACCATAGAAGCTAGAGTAAACATCAAAGGAACACATAGAACTTTGGATGGACGGTTATGAGTTTGACACGATCCCTTTATATCTATCAAATCTGGTTTGTAAGGGCATTTTTCTTTTGATGTCGAGCAAGATAGACCTCCTTTATAAGGATCTCAACTTATCATTTCTTCTATAGTAGTTGGTATAATGGAATATGAGCAATGTCAAAGATCTTACATTGCTTGGTGATTGATTTAAATCCCCCAACTTTATTTTTGAAGAGTGTATCCCAATCAAAAGGCTCCAAGCTCAATTGAAAGTGTAAGGGCATGGTCTCTCTTCCAACACATCGATATGGATGGGTGGCTAGTACAGTCAGCTTGGACCATATACTACCAAATTTTGATGATTCAAAACTCATCACTTCCTCTTCTTTAAAATTATCTTCTTTCTTGCCCATGGGTTGGTGGAGGTGGTAGTTGACGTGGTAGTACAATGAAGAAAAAATCAAATTTCTTGTATTTATGTCTCCATTTGACCAATTACATTTAGACATGTGCTAAAACCTTATTGGTTCTCGATGTATAGTGGTCCAGTGGAAAACATATGGTAGATTCTTAGTGGTAGTGATCGACAAGTCAATGGGAATCAAATGGTAAATTCTTATTGGATACAACATTTTATGGCTTGAGGGGTTAATTTTCTGTTTTTGAGGATTATCAATGCAAATATTCTTGATATTATAACTTTTGCATACGAAAGCATTTTGAGACCCTTTTTTAAATCACCTAATTTTTCAAGCTCTTTGTATTGTTGGCTTCACAGACCTATTATAATATTAGGGTTCAAAATGTGCTTAAAATATCCTTAAGACCTATAACTTTATTTCAAAGGGGTAAATTTGTAAGATATTATGCAATCAAAATCTTAAGGTTATATTCATGGTAGAGATAGTTGGAATTGTGGCATTAGAAATAGTTATTGGATATTTTGGAGCCATATAAGAAAAGTATTAAAAAATGCAAGTTTGTTAGTCCTTCTTATCAAATGCTTGGGCTATTGGTTCACTCTATGCTTAAAAATATAACTCTTCATGCTCTCTTCTTGCTTGCCAACTTTTGTCTAGTTATCCTTGAGAATTTGTAATGGCTTTTCTCATAAACAGGTTTCATGCAAAGCCTCTTTTGATGATGACAATCAAGTGGTCTAAGGCATCTTGAAGTCTCCAAATAATAAGTGTACTATAAGCAGGAAGATCATGCTTCCAAGTCTTGCCTTCTGCAACTATAGATGATTAAGGCAACTCCTAAGAGGGACTATTCTTGGCTTTTCTTCCTCATATGGAGTTATAAAGTAGATGTTATTTGTATATGTGCAAAAGTATCTAATATTGGTTATGGTGACCATGGTCCAACCTACAAAGATTCTTGTGCAAGTGATAGGACATCTTCATGTGATCTAAATTCTAGATGATGAAGAGGATTAAGTTGAGTCTTTCTTAGTTATAGAGACTCACTAGAGAGGAGATATTATTTTCACTAATATATTCTCTTCTTAGTCCCTCAATTCAAATTATTAGGGGGTATTGAAAGTTGACATATGGTTAATGGTTGGGGCTAAAATTATATAGTGTAGATTTTTGTAAGTGTACGAGAAATATTTGTATAGTATGCTTAGTTATTACTTATGTATGATGTATAGACCATGATTAATCTTATAGAAACTATAATTTATAACTTGTAATTAACCTCAAGCCTACTTGTTATATTGGCTTAACATTATTATGTATTTAGGATTTTGGTATTGGTATAAATAGTCCCATCCACTCCATTCATTGTATCAGAGTGTTGTGATCTTTATCCATGGATAATATAGTAAGGGCACCTATCATTTGTGTGTCTATATTCTTTTTTCTTTTATCTCTTTTATGTTTATTCTATAAGGTTTGAGTGAATGTATTATTGATGTTCTTTACTAGAATTTGTTATGAAATCTCATAAACCATTCTAAAATAAATGAAGGAAAATAGAGGAGGTGGGATAGGTTGTGGCGTCTCAATAACTAAGGCCCTAAATTGAATGGACCATTGAGGTTAAATCCCAAAGTTGGCTTAAGAATGAGTTCATGATTATGCAGGTTACATGGTTACAACTCAAATTTTCACAATGAAGCAGTCATTAACCTTTTTGTTTAGAGAAAGAAGATCATATCGATACCAAAAGAGGTATTTCTAAGACATGACTGGTGGCTTCCATATGGAGGGACAAACAAAGGTATTTCCACTGGAGACATATCACACAATCCCATAAAACTCAATGAAAGGATAGATGGATCTCATCATGGTGGGCTAAAGGATCTTGGTGTAGTAGTGCATAGTTATACTTTTTAGTCATGTTACCATCCAAGTTAAGTGAGGATGAACCACTACATCATGTCATCATCGACCAAGCTAAATGAGAAGATAAAGAGGATGTGACCAAAAGTAGCTAGCTAAAGCAATGGCAATTAAAGATAAACATGATGCAAGAAAAAAATTGATCAAAAGGTGATAACGAATATTAAAAAGCTTGGCTTCCTATTTTGAAAAAGAAAAATTAAAACATACTTATATTGTTATTTAAAAGAAATAAAATAAAAATAAAAACTAAAACATTACTTTGATCTTTGTTCAAATAAAATTACCCAAAGTTAAAATATAATAGAATTTTTTTGGCTTTAGAGCCCAAACAACATTTAGTTAAGGATAGCAAACACAATATACTCTCTTTTTATTTGAAAAAAAAAATGAAAATTTTATATTAAAACAAAGATCATTTACAAGTTGAGATGAGATTCCTCCCAGCATTAGCTGACAAGAACATTTGTTTACAATAGTAAAAGAAGATCTGCATTGAAGCCAAATCTCCTAAACCATATTTCTACAATGGTTGTCCAAATTATCTAAACATTGTATTTGCTCACCAACCTGCCTAATCCTCTCATACTCAATAGCCATGTCACTGTGCCACTAAACCCCTACCTCCTTCTTAGTACCCATCTTAACCAAGAAGTCTACCACTTTATTTAGATTTCTACTCACATAGATTGGAATCACATCATCTGATTCCCTCACAATTCCTTAATTTGGGTGACAAGAATCCTCAACCTCCATGTCTTCAAAGCAAAGTTCCTCATGCAATCTAGAGCTCCCATCAATATTTCAAAATTTGATACTAGGATTATCCTTTGGTAACCTTGTCTTATCGCCCAGATAGAAGCATAATTGATAGCTAAGGCTTATGCTTCATTGTTTGTGGCCCTTCCTAGGCCTTGTAGTTCCCAATAGAGCACTTGTACCAACATGATTCCTACAAACCACTCCAATTCCAACTCTACCTGGATTGCCTTTTGTAGCTCCATTAGTATTAATTTTAATCTAACCTTTTGGGGGTGGTTTTCAACTAGCTTTGTCCTGCCCCTCTTGCACTTCAACTTCCTTCTCCATCGTCCCTATATCAATCTAAGTTTCCTCTTTAGCATACACTACCATTGTTTCTGTGACTTTGCTCCAAATGGCTTGCCAAATGCCATCTAAGGATGAAAATGTTTCTCTAAAAATTTTGCCATTTCTTTCTAACCACACTTACCACCAAATGAAGTTTAATCCAAGCTTCCAATCGATACAAAGAGCTTTAGATTTAAATCTACCCCTCTTTCATATTTCCCAAATATTAATTCGATTCAAATCACCATTGGCTCAAATTTTATAAGATAAAAACCATCCCTCCCAAATCTGGCATGTAAATGGGCATTCAAACATCAAGTGGTCAGAATTTTCTTGCTCTTGTAGCATAAAACACATTGATATGAACCAACGATTCTCCTACGTCTCATATTATCAAAAGTAAGAATTCCATTCTGCATGAACTGCTAGGCAAAGAAGTTTACTTTCGGTCAACCCTTGGACTACAAAATCTTTCTCCAATCCTCAACCTAATATGCATGAGGAGGATGTTCTGGAAGGATCTTATCATATCCATATTTCACTGTTTAGACTCCAAGGCTCCCATAACCCCAAGCTAATTCATCCTCCTCATCTCTACTTGTGAGAAATCTTTTTGCCATGATTTTAGTCATGATGGGTGTTAATCTTGGAGGGATTGGATGGCCACTGATCCAAATTTTTAAACTTATAATCCCCAGGTGGCTAGCGTTGAAATAATTTTCAATATGGATCCAATCCCTACTTTCCATGGTTGTTTTTATTGGTTGCAATTCTAAAAAATACTCTCTTAAGTATCAGTTTTATTGAAAATACTTTTAGCCTTTATAAACACATAATTCATAACTATGAAAATAACTATCCCAAATATCATTATAAACTTTGAATTCTAAGGTTAAATATTTCTCTATTTTAACCACCCTTAAAATGTAATAGGTATATATCCTCTCTTTCTTTTCTTTCCATCTAATTTGTTTAGATAAATTAGCTACCCTTAAAGTGTAATAGGTACATATCCTCTTTCTTTTTCTTCCATCTATTTTGCTCACATTTAAATCCATGTAACATTCTTATTTAAACTCTAAACATCTTTGCTCTCCAAATACATATAAATAGATAACTATAACATCTATACTTGCCAATTGATTTTTTAGGTTATACTTTATACATCCATTATATTATTAAAATAATAATCAATGAATTACAAACAATATGATAATAAATCAGAATTCAAATTTTTAAATATAACTTTTTGTGATCTCTATCCCCTATATTTGCTACTATCTACTAATTCAATATAATTTTTTATTAATGCAAAATTTAATAAATAAATTATTTTTCAACATCCATAGATCATAATTACTTTTTTGATAATATCTTTGTAGCGCAAGTGGAGGTGGTGAGCCTAGCCCTGTTGAACAGGAGGTCCACGGTTCAAATCTCTATGATACGAAGGGGGACACAAAGGTTGTGTTAAATTCTCTATTGATAAGCATTGCTCTCGGCTTTACGAGAGGTTATGGTTGGAAGGAGACTGCTCAACCTTGTGCGTTGGTCGTAGGGGTTTCTCACACTAACCTAAAATTTTGTCCTTAAGGACGAGGTGGATTGGTAAGTGCTTGTCTGGCCAAACACTTGCCAAGAAGACACCCAGGTTCAAACCTCAAGGGCAACCTGTTTGCAAAGGTAGTATACCAAGAAGACACCCAAGTTCAAACCTCGAGGGCAACTTGTTTGCAAAGGTAGTAGTAGTCTAACTTGAATCCTCTGAGTGCATGGATAGGTGGATTGGTAAGTGCTTGTCTTGCCAAACATTTACCAAGGAGACCTAGGTTCAAACCTCGAGGGCAACCTGTTTGCAAAGGTAGTAGTCTAATTTGAATCCTCTGAGTGCATGCCAAATCGACAATGATAGTACGAATCCTAAGCGATCAATGGTCCCTTTCACATCGGATCAACAATAACGAAGCGAAATAGGTTTGGTGGAAGCAACCCTTATGGTTTGGACCCTACGCTTATCAATTACTAAAAATAGTGTGGTCCCCTTAACACCGGATCTTGGTGGTCCCCATCACGTCGGATCAACAATAACAAAGCGAAATAGGTTTGGTGGAAGCAACCCTTGTGGTTTGAATACTAGACTTAACAGTTACTAAAAATAATGTGGTTGTGACCAGCTCTCCAATGTAACTAAAAAAAATAATATATTGTTTTACAAAGTTATTTTATGTAGGAAAAATCAAAAAGTCGTTCTAGGAGGACTATAAGTTGTCAATGTACACGGGTTCAATTTTAATTAAAAAAGTGAAGTCTAACATAACTGTCAACCGTCATCCACGCCAAGACGCCGAATAGATCCTCGTCCAACAGTTCCCATAATCCAACGCTAGGCACCTTTACTTTTATCTTTTCTGCGCAAATCCGACAGCTTGGATCGCATCCCGCAGATCCGACGGCTCGGCCGACCTGTAGAGCTTTTGTCTCTTTCCGCGCTGATCGTACGGTACGGACTGTGCCTCGCCAGATCGATAGTCGGTAATATATCCGGACCCGCCTTGTCGTCTTGCGCACTACCCGCCAAACCTTCCGCTTGCCTTCGCATGCCAATGTACCTTGACACGTGGATCCCACTACGCACCAAAAGACCATCCAACGGTTCGCGCTACCTCGCTGACATCAACGGAGCGCGCTGCACTCCGCCGCCTCCACTGGCTCTCCCCGCGAACCTGCCACGTGGATTTCACCACAGTCTATCAACACGCGCCAATTTCATCTTGCCTTTCGCCTGCGTCATGATAATGTGTAATCCACTAACATCTAACGGTGCGCATTGCTTCCAAATTACATACGGTCCACGTTGTGTCCGCTCAATTCATTGGTTCACCTATGATTTTCTGAAATGTGGCATAGGGAGTTTATAAAACTAAAAACTCCCGACATCCTTTCCATTAAAATCGATGACGCCCTCGACGCAGTGGCTTCTACGTCCACCGTCGACTTCAGTCAGGGCCATCCCCGGTCTTTGAAGGTATAGCAGTTTCGCCCACGACCTTCTTTTGCAAGAATGCCACCTTACTCTTCCACTTCCACAGAGCTTCGTCCCTTTCCCAACTATCTGCCATGCTTCCCTTCCAACTGACTATAAATTCCTTATGTTGCCTATTCCCCACCCCACTGTTTTCACGTCCCATATTCATTTCCATTGTTTTTCGGTGCTATCCCAGACGTTTGTTGGAGGACGATTGGGCAGTGATAGTTCAGGTGCGGCTTTATTGGCATGCAAGCGTCTCAACTGGCTTACATTGAACTTTGAGATGTGCAAGTAGTCTCAAACCGTAAGCGGTCGCGCTCAGGGCTGGAATTTCAAAAAAAAACATTGACTGTCAATAGGAATTTTTACGACGGTTACAAATTTTTATTGGTTGTCAGTTTACGGTTTAAAATTTTATTTGCCTTTCATTTTTTTAGTAAACATTTTACTTGAGGATCAAGTTTTCCCACCTTTAGAATACTTGCATTTCACATATAACACCCCAGTTGCATGGTCATGACCATTGTGAAAGACTTCCTTCAAATGTATAAGTCATCAATGCCATGAGCCCTCTTCTTTCTACGGAGTTCAATAGTTATATATAAAGTTACCATATTAGAGATGTATATGCCTTTTCAATAAGTGCTTGCAAAATAAAAGTCAAAGGGTTCATTTTTAAATTTGATTCATTGAGTGTTACAAAATAATATGAATGAACCATTTCAAAATCCTATAACCAATTATAAGGAAACATAAAAATAATAATTTAACAAATAAATAATAAATAAATAGTTTGTATCAAATAATATCATTTCAATCATTTAATTTTTTAATTTAAAACAAAAACCAGATTTAAATCTTGTTATAAGCTAAACAACCTCCTCCAGTGAATGATATTTTAAGCTTTAATCTCCTAAAGGGCAAAAAAAAACCTCCAAACAATCCCTCCACTGAATGACATTTTAAGCTTTAATCTCCTAAAGGTTAAAAAACCTTAAACGTAAAAGCAGCAATAACCAGTTCCATAGCAAAAGAAAAGGTAAACAACAAGACAATATTATCAAATTCCCTTAAAAAAAAAATGTGTGTGAAAACTCACCGTAAGTAAGAGATGAACCCTAAGTTCTCTCGCCATTGATGCGGCGGACGAGCTGGATGTCCTTGGGCATTATGGTCACCCTCTTTGCGTGTATAGCGCACAAATTCGTGTCTTAAAATAGTCCCACAAGATACGCCTCCCCTGCATCGACACTGGCAAACTTTGGAACCGCAAGTCCGTCTTGAAGTCCTGTGCAATATCCCTCACAAGCCTCTGGAAAGGGAGCTTCCTGATCAGCAGCTTCGTGCTCTTCTGGTATTTACGGATCTCCCAGAGGGCAACGGTGTCGGGCCTGAAGCGGTGCGGCTTCTTCACTCCTCCCATGGCGAGGGCGCTCTTCCTCGCGGCCTTCGTTGCCAGCTGCTTGCGAGGGGCTTTCCCTCCCGTTGATTTCCTTGTCGTCTGCTTCGTGCGCGCCATTTTTTCTCTTGAGTCTGAGCTCGAATAAAGATCACCATAAGATTGAATGAATTTGGATGGAATGGATTTGCCGGTGTGCGTATGTTATAGGCACGATGCTCCTAATTTCAAATTTTTCGTGTTTGCCCGCCCACGAGGAGAGGACAAATCTCTGCCCTCCGATGTTCCACCCAATCGACGGTTCACGATCCTTCTACGTTGATCCGAGACGAACAACATAACATTATTAAGCCGCTTGGCCTTACACGTC
Organism: Wollemia nobilis; assembly: GCA_028583015.1. Lineage (NCBI taxonomy): Eukaryota > Viridiplantae > Streptophyta > Pinopsida > Araucariales > Araucariaceae > Wollemia > Wollemia nobilis. The sequence continues at coordinate 2,706,206 of JAQPPZ010017244.1, forward strand.
TCACAGAAGTGCCATAAGCGTCGACCCATCGAAGCTAAATCATGCAAAAATATCATTATTCAAAAAATATTAAAATTGGCTTCAAAGTAAAATCTACGGTTTTCAAATATCTTTGCCTGTAAAATTTACGAAAATATATGGTCAACATATAATTAAAACTGTAATTTACAATTTCAAATACAAAATACAGTCATCTACCTGTCAAATTCCAGGCCTGGTCATGCTGATATGCTCGATCTCTTCAAAGGGACCATTAAATGTTTGGACCAATACTTTGAATTTTCTTTTCGAAGGCTTGAAAACCTTAGGCTCCATCCTCAGCAAAACTTGATCCCCAACTTTGAACTCTTTAGGCCTACACCTAGCATCAACCCCCTCCTTCATTCTCGCAGTGGCTTTCAACAAGTGCATTCTAGCCAAGTCCACCCAACTTTGGCCACTACTTCAGATAATCTGTTGTAGAAATAACCTATCAAAATAGTATAAGGTAATCTGTTGTAGTTGGATATGCATTTAAATAACCTACCAAAATAGTATAAGGGTTCAATGGGCTCGTGGCCAATTCAAATGGAGAATAATGACTTGAACGACTTTTTTTTTACTATTATACTAGGCCATGTCTAACAGATCTGGCTAGTTTAACTGATCACTATTTACAAAATATTGCAAATATATTTCTATCACAATATTAACTCATTCAATTTGTCCATTCGTTTGTGGGTGAAAGCGGGATGACATCATTAGCTCCGTTCCCATCAATCGAAAAAACTCTCTCTAGAACATGTTGGTGTAACTGGTATTAGGACAATACTCAATGGCATCTCCCAATGCTTTACAACATTCTTGAAGAAGTATTTTGCACAACCTCTACAAGGCAGGGATGTGGACAGAAAACGAACACAACGTATTTTGAGAACCTGTCCACCACCACCACAGACTTTAACCCTTTTGGTTTTGGGAGGCCTGTTATAAAATCAAGGCTAACACTCACCTAAGGCCTCATAAAAACTGGTAATAGTTGCAATAGTCCACCCAATGCTCTATTTACCAGACTTGTCCTATTGGCACAACAAGCACATTCAAACATAATGATCAACATCTTTATCCATGTGTGGTTAGTAGAGCCCATGCTCTAGCAACACCAGGGTGTGGTTTTGCCTCGATTGATCCACCCAAACACTGTCATGGCACTCCTTGATGAAGTTAAAATGTAGTCCACCTCATATTTGGGCACATATGACTGATTATGCTTGTACAATAGTAGGTCATATTTTAACTAAAACCTATTGAGTTGCCCTATTTCCATCTGACCTCTAACTATGTCCACCAGTGCAGCGACCACGAGGTCTTTTCCAAACCTTCCCTTACACGCACAAGCACCTCCTTGGCCAGTTTGATTATGATTTCTCCATGCACAACACTAGAACTGTTAGCCATCTCTTCCAAGGCTGCTAACTGGTACTTTTGGCTCACCAAGTTTGAATTGCTTTTTACACGTACAACATCCATATCAAACTTGACAAGAAAATCTTGTCATCGCGCTTGCTTGTCAGTCAACTTATACTGCATAAGGAAATATGTATTTGATACATTATCGGTCATTACCTCAAAATGGGTATCAAGCATATAATGTTGCCATGTTTGTAGACAATGAATGAATGCAGTCATTTGTTTTTCATGGAATGGATACCGCCTCTCAACCTCATTCAACTTTCGAGATTCAAATGCCATTTGATGCTCGTCTTGCACAAGCACACCACCTATGGCATAATTGAAGGCATCCATATGAAATTCAAATGGCCTCGCAAAGTCTACCAGTCGAAGGATTAGGGCTATCGTGAGATTTTATTTCAAAAAGTCAAACATCGCCTTATATTTCAATGTTCATGCCCACTCTCAGTCCTCCTTCAAAATATCTATGGGTGGCTATTATTTTTTAATACCGACTTACAAACTTGCGGCTGAAATTTGCCAACCCCAAAAATTACCGAACATTCCTGACATCTGTAGGTGTCTGACAGTCTTGGATAATCGTGATCTTCTTTGGATCCGACCAAATTGTACCCTGGCCAAGAACATGGTCTAGGAAATTCACCTTAGACTGAGCGAAGGCACACTTATCCTTTTTCACATACAGGCAATGAGCTTGTAGTAATTTAAAAACTTCCACCAAGTGCTTCTTATGGTCCTCCATATTCTTTGAGTAAATCATAATATCGTTTAAATAGACAACCACACACTTATCTAACCAAGAGAAGAATACATCATTCATCAAAGTGCAAAAATTCATTGGGGCATTACACATCCCGAATTGCATAACCAAGAATTCAAATGACATGTACCACAAAACACAAACGATCTTCTACTCATCCCTCAATGCAATACACACTTGATAATAGCCCAAATGCAGGTCCAACTTTGTATAACTTGTGCTCCACCCAATCGATCAAAACAATCATCATTGATCCTTGGTAATGGGTAGTTATTCTTCATAGTTTTTTTTCAGGATCCGGTAGTCAATACACAACTGTAAGGACCTATTCACTTTACGCACAAATAGGACTAGCGCTCCATACAAAGACCTTGAAGGTCTAAGATAACCATCTTCAAGCAGTTCTTCCAACTGCTTCTTCAACTCTACCATCTTCAAGCTGCTCAAACAGTATGGTGCATTTTCTAGTGGTATCAAACCAGGCAACAACTCACTTTTGTGATCTATCACACGTCTCGATGGTAAATACGATAACAACTATTTTGGCACGTGGTCTTGGTATTTTTGAAGCACATTTTCTATATTAGGTGGGATAGGCACTTTATGGTCCTCTTCATCCCAACCCCCAATCATCGTAGCTAGAAACATGGGCTACTTACCTTTCTTACAAGCAGCTTTACGTAGGCTCATAGTTGAGCACTCTTGCATTTTAGTTACCGCTCATGCATAATTCCAATTTGTCTTATCTGAACTGACCACACCATGCAACTTTGCTTCAGGTCAAAGACAAACAAACAATTTAGGTGGGAGATAACTGTGACCTTGGCACGATGAATAAACTCTTGACCCAAAACTAGGTTGAAATAGCCCATCTATGCCACAGATAAATTCAGCTTGCCATGCCACCCCACAACTTGGACATCAACGCCCCTCGAAACACCCAAGGTCATCTGGGTTGGCACATTGAAAAATTTTAACTTATGACCACCTCTAGTGTAGGACAAACCCAACCGTTTGGCACATCCTTTGCTCATATAGTTATACATTACCCTGAAAGGAACATAAAAAATATGACCAACAAAAGTGGACTTTCACTGGTTAGCAGGGTCAAACACCTTTTCGGGATAAAGGAATCCCAAAATATCTTTTATGGATAAAGGGATCTTGAATACTTTTTCGAGGAAAACAGGGCCCGAAATATTTTTTCGATATAAAGGAATCCCAAAATGCATTTTTTGGAACAAAAGGACATGATATCCCTTTTCGAAGGTGAAATTGTGCGAATTGCCCTTTGGAAGATGAATGGGCAAAAATTCGTTTTCAAAAAACAACTTGCCCAAAAAGCTTTATCGGAGGAGAAATGCGTGAAAGACTAAAGTATGCACAAATAAATATTTCTCATATAAGTCAAAATAGATACAGACTACAGATGCAATTTTACAAGGCAAAATAGACCCTTACACATACGCTTCTTTCAACCGAAGCTTTATAAAATCATCTACAATATTTGTTGCAAGTTAAACACCCAATAGAAATTTTGGAAGGTTGTTGCTCTGACTTCTTCTGCATCTACTCTGTGCTTCTTCGCTTCTTCTACTGCACTACTTCTCTTCTCTCGAATTTATAACAAGGGAAGGAAGGAAAGACTTACCAGCCTTCTGACATGCAATCAATTCAAAATTAGGGTTTCCATCCAATCACAACTACTGGCATTAAGTACACATGTTGGAAATTTATGATGATAGGATGTCAGAGATCTGCTATTAGATTTTGGTGATAAGATCTATTAGAGATATTTTTGGTGTCAAATCTGGTTTAATTTTCTAACATCCTCCTTTAAACCAGATTTCATAAAATCTTTGACACCGAGCATTTCCCTCAGCCTGTTGAAGTCCTCCTCCTTCAAAGGTTTTGTGAAAATATCTGTAACCTGTTATTTTGACCTGCAAAATAATAACTCAATTTTATTAGATTTCACCAGCTCTCTGATGAAATGGTAGTGGATGTCAATGTGCTTGGTCCTGCCATGAAACATTAGATCCTTTGACAGTACTATGGCAGAATTGTTGTCACAGAAAATTGTTACTGCCCCTTTCAGTGGATGATTCAACTCGCCCAAAATTATCCTTAGCTAAACTGCTTGGCATGCGGCTGAAGTGGTGGTAACATACTCTGCCTCAACATTGGATAATGCAAAAATAGTGTGCTTCTTTGAGGATCATGAAACTGCTCCCGATCCACGATGGAAAGCATACCCGAAAGTGCTCTTCTGATCATCGATGTTGCCAATCCAATCGTTATCAGTGTAGCCAATTAGTTCAAGTTGGTCCTTTTTGGCATACAAAATTCCATGGTTCCTAGTCCCATTGACATACCACAAAATTATTTTCCTTGCTTGCAAGTGAGTGTTGTTCGATGCTTCCATAAATCTGCTATAAGATTCATTGTAAACATCGGGTATGGTCTGGTTGTAGTCAAGTACATCAAAATTCTAATAAGTCATTTATAGAATGTTGAATCAAAATTGTTATCGCAATCATTCTTGCTCAGCTTCATGCCAGTTGCAACTGGTGTGATGGCAGGTTTTACGTCCTCCATATTAAACCTTTTTAGGACATATTTTGCATACTTACCCTGACAAATGAAGATGCCATCCACAAATTGGTCAGCTTTAATGCCTAGAAAATATTTCATCAGACCTAAGTCCATCATATCAAACTTCTTCTTCATGACTGTTCTAAACTAGCCAAATAGCACATTGCTATTGCCAGTGTAAATCAAATCATCTACATACAAGTATACTATCATTATATCCCCTCTACATTTATCTTTAGGTATAGGGTGTGCTCATATGGGCATTTAATAAACCCATTCTCCTAAAATTAGGCATTAATCCGACTGTACAAAGCCTTGGGCGCTTGCTTCAATCCATATAGGGATTTCTTCAATTTCAGTACTTTTCCTTCTTGCCCTTCTGGCTCATAACCAGGTGGTTGGTCTATGTAGACCTCTTCTTCCAAAACTTCATTTAGGAAGGTAAACTTGACATCCATCTGGTAAACGTTCCAGCCTTTATGGGCTGCCAATGCCAAAATCATTCTAACTGTACCAAGTCTCGCTACAGGCGCATATACCTCATGGTAGTCAATCCATGAATTCTACTTGTAGCCTTTTACCACTAGTATGGCCTTATGCCTATCAACCTCACCTTGGTTATTAAACTATGTTTATATACCCACTTAACTTCAATGGTCTTCTTCCCTACTAGAATATCCATCAACTACCAGGTTTTTTTCTTCTCTATGGCCTTTATCTCATCATCCATAGCTTACACTCATTTTCGGTTCTAAATTGCTTCTTCAAATGAAATTGGATCACACTAAAAAAATAAAGCAAAATTAGAATGTTCTTAATCTATTTGATTTCGAGTTACCTCATAAATGTCTTGCAAGCTCCTTGTCTTTGCTGGTGTTCTCAAGTTGGAGATCCTGCTTGTAAGTTGAGGTGATCATGATGATGAGGCAATGCTACTGCTAGCTCCAATGTTATTGCTTGAAGCTACAAGTGGATGCACTTTTTCTTATTCCAAGTCCTCAGGCTTGATAATTGTTGGCTCTGGTTGGCCGGTCTTTGATTTGTAGTTCCAAGCTCCATCCTCCAGGAACTTCACATCTCGATTGATAATCAACTTCTTCATGATAGGATTATACAATGTATATGCCTTTGACTCTTCACTATACCCAATGAAGATGCATTTCTCTGCCTTGTCGTACAACTTCATTCTCTTCTCATATAGAATATGTGCAAATGCTATGCACCCAAAAACTTTTAAATGAGCCACACTAGGCTTCTGATTGCTCCAAGCTTCTTGAGGAATCATGTCCTTCACACTCTTTGTGGGACATCTGTTCAACAGATAAACTGCACAAGCTACAACTTTTACCTAGAACTTATGTGGTAAATATTTTACCTTCAACATACTTCATACCATCTCCATTATAGTTTTGTTCTTCCTCTTTGCAACACCATTCTACTGTGGTGTGTATCTAGAAGTGAACTACCTTCAAATTCCATTTTATTTGTAGAAATTGTGGAATTCATTGGAGATATACTCACCTCCTCCATCTGTTCTGAGAGTCTTCACATAATAGTTACTCTATTTCTCAACCAAAGCCTTGAAATCCCTAAATTTTTTGAAAGCTTCTAACTTTTGCTTGATGGTATATACTCATGTATTTCGATTGAAATCGTCTATAAAAATCAAAAAGTACCTATTGTCAGCAAATGTGCTGGTTTGCATAGGTCTGCAGATATCTGAGTGCACTAGCTCTAATGGCTGTGAAGAGGGAATACATCCCTGTGTTTCTTATCGACTAAGAAACCTTCATAAAATTGATTTGGTTGCTCTATAAGGGGTAAATATTTCACCATCTATTTCTTGTGCAACAAGTTCAAGCCAATGAAGCTTAGGTGACCAAACCTAATATACCACAGCCAGATAGCATCTTTGATAATTACACTAAATGAAAGCAAAAGTTCATTTTAAATCTGAAGGAGAAACCTCTTGTTTTTTTGTCATGGACACAGTTGCAATTTTCCCAAGCTCTTTGTCCCTGATAGTACAGGCTCCATCCTTGAATTGCATAGTGTGCCCCTTTTGCACAAGCTGTCCAACGCTTAACAAATTTTGTTTCAACCCAGGCAAATAATACACATCTATGATCTACTTCCTTTCACCTTGCTTGGTGTGGATAATGATTTTTCCTTTTCCCATGATTTATACCTTACTATTGTTCCCCATATTCACTTCGGATTGGACTGTTTCATCTAACTGTGAGAACATCTCTATGTTCCCAGTCATGTGGTTGTTGCAACCACTGTCGAGATACTAGATATTATTTTGGCTCTCCTCTAGGGTTTTCATAGTGGCGAATTTCACAATTTAGCACGAATATTCGAATTTCCAAAATGTTAATTTTATGAATTTTGGGACCATAAAGGTCGGCTCGTTCACCTAAAAATTTGAGATCCAATTTTTTTAAGGGTAAATTCGCCCCGTTGTCATAAGGTTTCCCACCTAATTTTTGCCCTAAATTTATTAAAAATAAAAATTATCCCACCTAATTCACCCCTTGTACCCCATTATATATAGTTAACCATAACAACAACTCTCATACTATCAGTCGCCATCTACCAGTCGCCTTCTATCAGTCGCCACATCAGTCGTCTTCTACCAGTCACCATGTGGTGACTAACAAAAGGCAACTAGCATAAGGCGACTGGCAGATGGCGAGTGGCATATGGCGAGTGGCACAAGGCGAGTGGCATATGGCGAGTGGCACATGGCGAGTGGCATATGGCGAGTGGCATATGGCAAGTGGCAGATGGTTATTGACAATCATTTTACAGTTTTAGGCATCAAAATATATCCAAACATAGGCATATTTATACTCGTTGGAAAGATCTTTTCAAGCCCGATCTAATGGTGGTATTTTTATAAAGTTTGAAGATGATTTCCTAGGTCAAAAATGGTTCTAAAAATGGTGATAAGGAGGTAATATCATTTTGAGGTAGATTTTGACCTACTAAATCATCTCAAAACTTCATAAAAATACCACCATTATATCGGGCTCAAAAAGAGATTTCCAACGAGTACAAATATACCTATGTTTAAAAATATTTTGATGTCTAAAATTGTAAAATAATTATCAATCACCATCTATCTATCGCCATCTGCTAGTCGCCATCTGCTAGTCGCCTTCTGCCAGTCACCATGTGGCGACTAGCATAAGGTGACTGGCATAAGGCGACTGGTAGATGGTAAGTGGCACAAGGCAAGTGGCACATGGCAAGTGGCACAAGGTGAGTGGCATATGGTGACTGGCAGATGGCAACTAGCAAATGGTGATTGATAATCATTTTATAATTTTAGGCATCAAAATATATCCAAACATAGGTATATTTGTACTCGTTGGAAAGATATTTTCAAGCCCGATCTAATGGTGGTATTTTTATGAAGTTTGAATATGATTTACTAGGCCAAACATGGTTCCAAAAATGGTGATAAGGAGTTAATGTCATTTTAAGGTAGATTTTGACCTACTAAATCATCTCAAAACTTCATAAAAATACCACCATTAGATCAGGCTCGAAAAGATCTTTCCAACGAGTATAAATATGCCTATGTTTGGATATATTTTGATGCCTAAAATTATAAAATGATTATCAATCGCCATTTGTCAGTCGCCATCTGCTAGTTGCCTTATGCCAGTCGCCTTTTGCCAGTCGCCATGTGGTGACTGGTAGAAGGCGACTAGCATAAGGTGACTGGCAGATGGCAACTAGTAGATGGTGACTGACATATGGCAAGTGGCACATGGCGAGTGGCACAAGGCGAGTGGCATATGGTGAGTGGTAGATGGCGACTAGCATATGGTGATTGACAATCATTTTATAATTTTAGACATCAAAATATATCCAAACATAGGCATATTTGTACTCATTGGAAAGATATTTTCAATCCAGATCTAATGGTGGTATTTTTATTAAGTTTGAAGATGATTTAATAGGTTGAACATGGTCCCAAATATGGTGATAAGGAGGTAATGTCATTTAAGGTAGATTTTGACCTACTAAATCATCTCAAAACTTCATAAAAATACCACCATTATATCGGGCTCGAAAAGAGCTTTCCAACGAGTACAAATATACCTATGTTTGAAAATATTTTGATGTCTAAAATTGTAAAATAATTATCAATCACCATTTGCCCATCACCTTCTACCAATCGCCATGTGGCGACTGGTAGAGGGTGACTGGCATAAGGTGACTGACAAATGGTGAGTGGTACAAGGCAAGTGGTACATGGCAAGTGGCACAAGGCAACTGACATATAGCGACTGGCAGATGGCAACTGGCAGATGGTAACTAGTAAATGGTGACTAACAATCATTTTATAATTTTAGGCATCAAAATATATCCAAACATAGGTATATTTATACTCATTGGAAAGATCTTTTCAAGCCTGATCTAATGGTGGTATTTTTATGAAGTTTGAATATGATTTACTAGGCCAAACATGGTTCCAAAAATGGTGATAAGGAGTTAATGTCATTTTAAGGTAGATTTTGACCTACTAAATCATCTCAAAAATTCATAAAAATACCACCATTAGATCAAGCTCGAAAAGAGCTTTCCAATGAGTATAAATATGTCTATGTTTGGATATATTTTGATGCCTAAAATTATAAAATGATTATCAATCACCATCTGCCAGTCGCCATCTACTAGTGACCTTATGCCAATCACCATGTGGCGACTGACAGAAGGCGATTAGCATAAGGCGACTGGCAGATGGCGACTGGTAGATGGTGACTGACATATGGCAAGTGGCACATGGCGAGTGGCACAAGGCAAGTGGCATATGGCGAGTGGCAGATGGTGACTGACATATGGTGATTGACAATCATTTTATAATTTTAGGCATCAAAATATATCCAAACATAGGTATATTTGTACTCGTTGGAAATATCTTTTCAAGACAAATCTAATGGTGGTATTTTTATTAAGTTTTAATATGATTTAATAGGTTGAACATGGTCCCAAAGATGGTGATAAGGAGGTAATATCATTTAAGGTAGATTTTGACCTACTAAATCATCTCAAAAATTCATAAAAATACCACCATTAGATCAGGCTCAAAAAGAGCTTTCCAATGAGTAGAAATATACCTATATTTTAATATATTTTGATGCCTAAAATTATAAAATGATTATCAATCACCATCTGGTAGTCGCCATCTGCCAGTCGCCTTTTACCAGTTGTCATGTGGCGACTAGTAGATGGCGAGTGGCACAAGGTGAGTGGTACATGGCGAGTGGTACATGGTGAGTGGCACAAGGCGAGTGGCATATGATGAGTGGAAGATGGCGAGTGGTAGATGGCGACTGACAATAATTTTACAATTTTAGGCATCAAAATATATCTAAACATAGGCATATTTGTACTCATTGGAAAGCTCTTTTCAGGGCCGATATAATGGTGGTAGTTTTATGAATTTTGAAGATGATTTAATAGGTCAAACATGGTCCCAAATATGTTTATAATTTATGTGTAATTTTTTTAAAATTCGCCATATTTTGATAATGTTTTTGCAAAATTTTGAAAAATTCACCCCACAGTTTATACATGATTCACCTTGATTTGCCCCAAATTTATAAATACTTTTTTGGTACTACCTCTTATGCATAACCTTGCTCTCCTCCTTAGTAATAACAACATATTTCCACAACCATCTCTACACTCTGTATTTTCACTCTTATTTGTGTAGTGGACTTGTTTATTATCCTTAGCCATCCTATTTCTACACTCATAGCTATAATGACCAAAATTTCTTGTAGTAATAACATTGGATCTTCGATTTATCATATCTCTGATTTTATCCTCCTTGTTGATTTCTTCTTTGCCTCTTCCTCTTACTTGATAGAAGTTGCAACTGGTTTCACTGTCACTAGAGTTTGACCTTCCTCCTCACTTATGGCCTCTTCCACGCTTGTATTTGCCTCTTACTCCTTGAGAACTAGAGGCACCTTGGTGGAATTCTTCTCTGCTATCATCTCATAATGATATATGCATCTTGAATGCTGTACCTGAGTTGATCGACTCAACCTCTGCTCATGTGTTTGCAGAGAACCCATGAGCTCATCTATAGAGAGGGTTGTCAAATTCCTTGATTCTTCAATTGCAATCACAACTGAGTTGAACCTGGCTGGTAGGCTCCTTAGTATTTTTTCAACTATTCTCTAGTTCTCCACATTTTCACCATTCATCCTCATCTAGTTGATGACACCCATTATTCGGGTAAAGAAGTCACTCATGGACTTCGACTCGCTCATCTGCAAGTTCTCGAAATCCCTTCTCAGCATCTGTAATTGTACCATCTTCACCTTGTTGGTACCCTAGAAGGAGTTGGTTAAGATTTTCCATACCACCTTCGATGTGGTTGTTGCTACAATTTGTGGGAATATCATCTCCTCGATCACCTACAATATATAAAATAATGCCTTATAGTCCTTCTGATTCTCCTTCAAAAAATCTGACTCCACCTGAGAGAGAGCGCTCACGGCTGCTGCATATTCTGGTTCTTTGTAACCATTTTGTACTAGGTCCTATAGCTCTTGATACCCTAACAAGATCTTCATCTGAATGATCCAGTAATCATAATTTTTGCCATTGAACTATTGGATCTGCAACTACAAAGGGTTACTTCTGAAATCCATTACTTATTATCGTCCATTTGAAGGCTCTAGCTTTAATACCAAATTTGAAAGGAACAACGAAAACATGTCCAGTGAATGTGGAATTTCTCTGGTCAGTAGGGTCAAACACATTTTCGGGATAAAGGAGTCCCGAAATCTCTTTTTGGGATAAAGGGGTCTTGAAATACTTTTTCAGGGAAAACAGATCCTAAAATCTCTTTTCAGTATAAAGGAGTCCCGAAATACCTTTTTGGGAACTAAAGGGCATGATATCCCTTTTCGAAGGTGAAATTGTGTGAAATACCCTTTTGGAAGATGAATGGGCAAAAATACGTTTTCAAAAAACAACTTGCCCGAAAAGCTTTTTCAAAGGAGAAATGCGTGAAAGACTAAAGTTGCACAAACAAATATTTCTCATATAAGTCAAAATAGATACAGACTACAGTTGTATTTTTACAAGGCAAAATAGACCCTTACACATACACTTCTTTCAACCAAAGCTTTTCAAAATCATCTGCAATATTTGTTGCAGGTTAAACACCCAATGGAGATTTCGAAAGGCTGTTGCTTTGACTTCTTCTTCTGCATCTACTTCGTTCTCCTTCACTTCTTATACTGCACTACTTCTCTTCTCTCAAATTTATAGCAAGGGAAGGAGGGAAAGGCTTACCAGCCTTCTAACATGCAATCAATTCAAACTTTGGGTTTTCATCCAATTTCAACTACTGGCATTAACTACGCACACTGGAAATTTATGGTGATTGGATGTTAGAGATATACAATCGAATTTTTATGATAAGATCTGTTAGAGATATTTTTGGTGTCAATGATGATTTTATTTTCTAACATACCCCATGTCCACCAGGGTAGTTGCAGGTCATCCATTGATCCTCATGTCCACATACATCAGGCGGTGAATCCCACCAACTTCATCATCTTGGTGTGTCTCTGCCATGGCCATATCATGAAATTCCCTTAGAGGTGAGTATAATTAGATAGAACAATTATATTGATTACTACTGCTCTAAGTCATTGAAGTAGTCAATACAACCATGAAGGATAGTTTTACTTATGACAACAACCATTTTGCATACATATAATAATGAGCAACGACACTTACAACCATAAGACAATCACCTTTTTTGCTATGACAAATAGTTCTATTTATAACAATAGGTATTTCTCGTGTATCCAAAAATGTATAGTCACACATATATTTGTAAAGGCACACACCATTACAATAATGGAGTACATTTTCAATTAAAACAACAATCATTACTCATTCATCAAGGGTGCACAATTATTTATAAGGATATAATCAATGTATATTCAGCCATGGAGAAACAATTGCAATTAAGCAAGTAATCATGTTGATATTTTGCTATGCATGAACCAATGACACCATTTTTCCTAAGGAGTTAGTTTTTTAAAAACTATGATTGGAATAGGGTTGAATATTATAGAGTATCCTATATAATTAGAAGCTAAGCAAATCATAAAGGCTTCCTTAATAAAAAGAGGGAACTTGTACTTTTTTATCTTTTATTTTACGATGATCATCTTTGAGCTATGATAAAGCTCCTTTGATTGTGGTCCCCCACATGCCATGCAACGAGTAATTCCATTCACATTACCACTACCACCAACCATTAATAGATAATATTAGCTTTGTTGCATCACCTTCCCTAGAATTTAAGCCACCCTTGACTTATAATTGCTTTCCCAATAGAGTATAATCCTCTTATATCATGTTTTAATTCTTCTTGAAAAGATATCATCCAATACCATTGTTGATGCCCTATGAAAACCAATGTGTGACTAAGGGAAATCTATCAACCACCATCAATTTTAATCTCAGATATATTAAGCTCTTAATATCGGTGCTTAATACTATCAACCAATTGCATCTAAATATCCTCTTTGTGTGGGACATTCATATGCTCATCCATTTTATCAGTCAATCTAAAATAATCATTATTGAATAAAGTCACTATGCTAAACTCTTCATATTTCACTCTTTCCTTTTAAATATCAAGTTCATCTATACATAGATTCAATCTCTTTCAATAAAATATGTTGTTCTTTACCTACATTCATAATTCTTACAGACACTACATCCCCTATTTCCAAGGAGTCCCTTAGTAGAGGCCAACAATCCTTATGGTTGAAAAATAAATGTCAAGTGAAACATCATTTAACATCTATACTAATTTTATATTTTGATCTCAAATCCTTCCCACTTATAGATCCTTTGAGAGATCCTCCATCCACATCCTTGTAATATTTCATTTCCTACAACACTGTAGGAACCAATATTTTCTACTTCTTTATAAAGCATGATGAAATCTTTACCTATTACATGCAACATATTCTAAAAATTTATCTCCTCAAATATAAATTTTGCTATAAAAGATCGAGTATGGAGTGAGATTGTTTTATCATGCAATTTTATCATGCAAAAGGTTTGTTCAAATTCTTTGATTTATTTTGATTGTAAGGATGAATTATCCTTAGAAGCTTCATAATTTGTATATGGTACAAGAAACAATAGCAAAATAAAATATTTCTTCTCATTTTGATAACCACTTGTATGAGTCCTCTTGTAGAGGACTTTTTTTACTTTTCATTATATTTTTTCCTCCTCTATGTCATCTTTATTACAATATAATTGTTCTCATCAAACAGGTAGATCAAATGCATGTATTAACCATTTTGGAGGCTTCTAGTTCTATGGATCTAGAAGTATCTATCATCAATATGGGGATGATACTAGAATGGTCAAAATATTCACTTTTGTCGTATTACATCTCTGGTTTAAGTCACATCTCTACTATGTTGGAGCTTTTTTCAAGGTTATGTGTGTATTTTTTGAGTTGAATTGAAATGGGTGGTATTATCAAGGTATGCATCACTTTTTGAATTACCAACCATGGAAGCTAGAGCAAGCATGAAAGACACTCATATAATATTGGATGGAGGGATTAGGAGTTTGACTCAATCTCCTTTTTATCCATCAAATTTGGTTCATAAGTGTATTTTTATTTTGATATTGAGCAAGATAGACCTCCTTTATAAGGATCTCATCTTATCCATTCTTCTATAGTAGTTGGTATAATGGAATATGGGTACTGTCAAAGGAATTACATTGCTTGGTGCCTGATTTAAATCGTCCATATTTATTTTTGAAGAGTGTGTCCCAATCAGAATGCTCCAAGCTCAATTAAAAGTGTGAGGGTATGGTCTCTCTCCGAACACATAGAAATGGATGGGTGACTAGTGCGGTCAGCTTGGGTCATATACTACCAAATTTTTGATGATTTAAAACTCATCAGTCCCTCTTCTTTGAATTTATCTTCTTTCTTGCCCATGGGTTGGTGGAGGTGGTAGCTGAGGTGGTGATGCAATGAAGAAAAAATTAGATTTCTTGTATTTATGTCCCCTTTTGACCAATAAAATTTAGATATGTGCTAAAACCTTATTTGTTCTTTATGTTTAGTGCAAAACACATGATAGATTCTTAGTGGCAGTGATCGATGGATCAGTGGGAATCAAATGGTAAATTCTTATTGGATACAACATTTATATGGTTTGAGGGAAAATTTTTCATGTTTTTGAGGATTATTAAGGCAAATCTTCTTGAGGTTATAACCTTTGTATATGAAAGCATTTTGAGACCCTTTTTCAAATCATATGATTTTTACAAGTTCTTTATATTGGTGGCATCACTTCAAGGACCTATTATAATATTAGGGGTCAAAATGTGCTTGATTGTCCTTAAGACCTATAAATTTATTTCAAAGGGGAAAATTTGTAAGATATTATGCAATAAAAATATTTAGGCCATATTCATGGTAGAGGTAGTTGGAATTATGGCATTAGAAATAGTTATTGGAATTTTTGGAGCCATATAAGAAAATGATTCAAAATTGCATTTTTGTTAGTCCTTATTACTATCAAATGCTTGGGCTATTGGTTCACTCTATGCATAAAGATATAACTCTTCTGATCTCTTCTTTCTTTCCAAATTTTATCTAGTTATACTTGAGAAGTTGTAGTGACTTTTATCATAAACAGGTTTCATGCAAAGCCTCTTTTTATGACGACAATCAAGTGGTCTAAGGGCAATTTGAAATATCCAAATAAGAAGTGTACTATTAACGGGAAGATCATACTTCCAAGTCTTTCCTTATGGAACTATAGATGATTAGAAAAACTTCTAAGAGGGCCTATTCTTGACTTTTATTTCTTATATAGAGTTATAAAGTAGGTGTTCTTTGTATATGTGTAAGAGTATCTAATATTGGTTATGGTGACCATGGTCCAACCTACAAATATTCTTGTGCAAGTTATGGAACATCTTAGCCTTTGGACCATGGTGACTAGAGATGAGATATTATTTTCAATTATAGAGACTCATTAGCCTGAATTAATATTGTTAGGGGTATTGAGAGTTGACATATGGTTAATGGTTGGAGCCAAAATTGTATAGTGTAGCTTTCTATAAGCCTACGAGAAATCCTTGTATAGTATGTTATTACTTATGTATGATGTATAGACCATGATTAATCTTATAGAACCTATAATTTATAACTTGTAATTAACCTCAAGCCTACTTGTTATATTGTCTTAGGTTAATATTATTATGTATTTAGGATTTTGGTACTGGTATAAATACCCCCATCCACTCATAATACCAGAGTGTTGTGATCTTTATCCATAGATAATATAATAATTATTAGTTGTTCAAGGGCACCCATCATTTGTGTGTCTATCTTATTTTTCCTTTTGTCTCTTTTATGATTTCTATATAAGGTTTGAGTGAATGTATCGCGTATGTTCTTCACTAGAATTTGTTATGAAATCTAAAACTAATTTTTATAAACCATTCTAAAATAAATGAAGGAGAATAGAGTAGGTGTGATAGGTTGTGGTGTCTCAATAACTAAGTCCCTTGTTAGGATTAAATAACAAATATGAGCAATAATATAATACAGAAATAAACATAGAAGAAATTATGTAATACACAATAGACACAGATATAACGTGGTTCACCAAAATTGGGCTAATCCACGGAGAAAATAACCAGGCCATTTGTATTTCGTCCAAAAAATCCCTCTGTACACAGTCGTGCACCTCATTACATATTTAGTCATCGTACAACCTCCTCTTATAATAATGCATTACAATTTTAGGGCAAAAAACCCGCCTAAAATCTACCATCTGATCTGTGACCTAATATCAAATGGTCCAGATTTACATAGAGGAAAAAACATCTATTTTTAGCTTCGGGGGTGCTGCCCCCGAAACCCCCCCTGGACCCCCCTGGCGACAGTAGTAGGGGGGATAATGCCCCCCTACACCCCCCTCTTTCACGTAGTGGGTCTAAGTGCGGTTGAAACAAAGGCCTCCGATTTAATCAGGATCCATAATCAACAATCTCCATTGAGGTTAAATCCCAAATTTGGCTTAAGCACGAGTCCATGATTATGCAGGTTACATGGTTACAATTATGTTATATGGTAACCTACTAGCTTGTAGGTAGAGGGAAAAGAGAGATAAATCAAATATTTAAAATGAAGCACCCATTGATCTTTTTTTTAGAGGAAGAAGATCATGTCGATACCAAAAGAGGTATTTCTAAGACATGATTGGTGGCTCCCACATGGAGGGGCAAAGAAAGATATTTCCATTGAAGACATATCACACAATTTCATAAAACTCAATGAAAGGATAGATGGATCTCATCATGGTGGACTAAAATGTCTTAGTGTAGCAGTGCATAGTTATAGTTTTTAGTCATGCTACCATTCAAGTTAAGTGAGGATGAACCACTACATCATGTCATCATCGACCAAGCTAAATGAGAAGATAAAGTGGATGTAACCAAAAGTAGCTAGCTAAAGTAATGATAATTAAAGATAAACATGATGCAAGAAAATAATTATTAAAAAAGATGATAACAAATATTAAAAATCTTGTCTTCCTATTTTAAAAAAGAAGAACTAAAACATACTTATATTGTTATTTAAAAGAAATAAAATAAAAATAAAAATTAAAACATTACTTTGATCTCTGCTCAAATAACATTACCTAAAGTTAAAATATAATAGATTTTTTTTTGGATTTAGAGCCCAAACAACATTTATTCAAGGATAACAAACACAATATACTCTTTTTTTTATAAAAAGAATTTAAAAATTTTATATTAAAACAAATATTATTTACAAGTAGGGATGAGATTCCTTCTAGCCTTAGTCAACATGAACACCTATTTACAATAGTAAAAGAAGATCTACATTGAAACCAAATCTCCTAAACCATATTTCTATAATGGCTATCCAAATTAGCTAAACACTGGATTTGCTCATCAGCCTACCTAATCCTCTCATCCTTAATAACCATGTCACTATGCCACCGAACCCTTACCTCCTTCTCAGTACCTATCTTAACCAAGAAGTTTACCATATTATTTAGATATCTACTCACATAGAGTGGAATCACATCATCTAATTCCCTCCATAATTTATTTATTTGGGTGATAAGAATCCTCAACCTCCATGTCTTCAAAGCAAAGTTTCTCATGCAATCTAGAGCTCCCACCAATATTTGAGAATCTGATTCTAGGATTATCCTCCTGTAACCTTGTCTTACTACCCAGATAGAAGCGGATTTGATAGCTAAGAATTTTGCTTCATTATTCGTGGTCCTTCCTAGACCTTGTAGTTCCCAATATAGTACTATCCCAACACGATTCCTACAAACCACTCCAATTTCATCTCTACCCGGATTGCATTTTGTAGCTCCATATATATTAATTTTAATTCAACCTTTTAGGGGTGGTTTCCAACCAGCTCTGTCTTGTCCCTCTAGCACTCCAGCTTCCTTCTCCATCGTCCCTATATCAGTCCGAGTTTCCTCTTTAGCATACACTACCACTGATTCTATGACTTTGCTCCAAATGGTTTGTTAAACGCCATCTAAGGATGAAAAGGTTTCTCTAAATTTTTTGTTATTTCTCTCTAACCACACTTGCCACCAAATGAAGTTTAATATAAGCTTCCAACCGATACCAAGAGCTTTATATTTAAATCTACCCCTCTTTCATCTTTCCCAAATATTAGTTTGATTCAAATCACCATTGACTTGAAGTTTATAAGATAAAAACCATCGCTCCTAGATCTGGTGCGTAAATGGGCACTCAAACATCAAGTGATCAGATGTTTCCTCACTCTTGTGGCATAAAACACATTGAGATGGACCAACGATTCCTCTATATCCCATATTATCAAAAGTAAGAATTCCATTGTACATGAACTGCCAGGCAAAGAAGTTTACTTTAGGCCATCCCTTGGATTACCAAATCTTTCTCCAATCCTCAACCTAATATGCATGAGGAGGGTGTTCTCGAAGGATCTTATCATATTCGTCCTTCACTATGTAGAATCCAAGGCTCCCATAACCCCAAGCTAATTCATCCTCCTCATATCTACTTGTGAGAAATATTTTTGCCAATATTTTAGTCATGATGGATGTCAATTTTTGAGGGATTGGAATTGGCCACTCATCCAACTTCTTAAACTGCTTAAACTTATAATCCCCCATCTAGCTAGTGTTAAAATAACTTTCAATCTGGATCCAACCCCTACTTTCCGCAGTTGTTTTTACTGGTTGCAATTATCGAAAATACTCTCTTAAGTATCGGTTTTATTGAAAATACTTTTAGCCTTTATGGACACATAATTCATAACTATAAAAATAACTATCCCAAATATCGTTATAAACTTTGAATTCTAAGATTAAATATTTCTCTATTTTAACTACCCTTAAAATGTAATAGGTATATATCAGCGCTTTATTTCCTTCCATCTAATTTGCTTACATAGATTAGCTATCCTTAAAGTGTAATAGGTGCATATCCTCTCTTTCTTTCTCTTCTATCTACTTTACTCACATTCTTCTATCTACTTTACTCACATTTAAATGCGTGTGACATTCTTATTTAAACTCTAAACATCTTTACTTTTTAAATACATATAAATAAATAACTATAACATCTTTACTTACCAATTAATTTTTTAAATTATATTTTATACATCTATTATATTATTAAAATAACAATCAATAAATTACAAATATTATGACAAATCAAAACTCAAATCTTTTAAACTTAACTTTTTGTTATGTCTATCCCCTACATTTCCTACTATCTACTAATTCAATATAATATTTTATTAATACAAAATTTAATAAATAAATTACTTTTCGACGTCCATAGATACTTTGTTATTGTCATTTGATAATCCACTAACATCTAACGGTGCGCATTGCTTCCAAATTATCTACGGTCAGCGTTGTGTCCGCTCAATTCATTTTCTTGCCTATGATATTATGACACGTGGCAAAGAGAATTTATTAAAAAAATAATTTCCAACATCCTTCCCACTGAAATCGATGACGCCCTCAGCGCGCAGTGGCTTCTACGTCCACCATCGACTTAAATCACGGCCATCCCCGGTCTTTCAAGGTACAGCAGTTTCGCGAACGACCTTCTTTTGCAAAAATGCCGCCACCTTATCCTTCCACTTCCACAGAGCTTCGTCCCTTTCCCAACTATCTGTCATGCTTCCCTTCCAACTGACCATAATTTCCTTATGTTGCCTATTCCCCCACCCTAATGTTCTCATGTCCCATATTCATTCCAATTATTTTTCGGTGCTATCCCAGACGTTTGTCGGAGGACGATTGGGTAGTGATAGTTCGGGTGCGGCTTCATCAGCATGCAAGCGTCTCAACTGGCTTACATGGAAGACAGGGTGAACCCTGAGATGTGGAGACAGTTTCAGTCAGTAAGCGATCGCGCTGATATGCTCGGTCAACCATCAAATCTCCGGACCAATGCTTTGGATTTTCCTTTCGAGGGCTTAAAAACCTTAGGCTCCATCCTCAGCAAAACTTGATCTTCAATTTTGAACTCTTCAGGCCTGCACCTAGCATCAACCCCCTCTTTTATTCTCTCGATGGCTTTCAACAAGTGCATTCTAGCCAAGTACACCTGACTTTTGCCACTACTTCAGATAATCTGTTGCAGTTGGATATGCACTTAAATAACCTGCCAAAACAGTATGATGGGTCAATGGTTGTTGGCCCGTGGCCAATTCAAGTGAAGAGTAACGACTGTTTTTTTTTTATTATTAAAGCATAACTGAGCCATCCCTCACTCGGGAAGTGAGTGGGGCATAGAAATCTTGGGAAGAATGTTTATCCCTTGTATCCAGTTGTTAAAGATGAAGGGATGTTATCCATTCTCCTAATATAATAAATGAAAAAAAAAAAAACATGACCATGTCTAATAGATCTGGCCAGTTTAACTAGTCACTATTTATAAAATGTTGCAAATATGTTTCTAACACAGCATTAACCCGTTCAATCTGTCCATTCGTTTGTGGATGAAAGCGGGATGACATCATTAGCTTCGTTCTTATCAATTGAAACAACTCTCTCTAGAACATGTTGGTAAAACGGGTATCACAGCAATACTTAGTAGTGGCATCCCCCAATGCTTTACAACATTCCTCAAGTAGCATTCTACTGCGACCTCAATAAGGCAGGGATGTGGGCAGGCAATAAACACAATGTATTTTGAGAACCTCTCCACCACCACCAACACAAACTTGAACCATTTTGCTTTTGGGAGGCCTGTTATAAAATCAAGGCTAACACTCGCCCAAGGCCTCACCGAAACCGACAACAGCTGCAACAATCCACCTAGTGCTCTATTTACTGACTTGTCACGGTTGCAACAATCCACCCAGTGCTCTATTGACTGACTTGCCATGTTGGCACAAAAAGCACGTTTGGACATAATGATCGACGTCTTTATCCATGTGTGGCCAGTAGAGCCCGTGCTCTAGCAATGCCAGGGTGAGTCGATGCCTCTAGTTACCTGCCCAAACATTATCATGGCACTCCTTAATGAAGTTTCGATGTAGTACACCCCATTTGGGTACATACAACCGATTCTGCTTGTACAATAGTAGGTCATCTTTCAACTAAAACCTACTGAGTTACCCTATTTCCATCTGACCTCTGACTGTATCCACCAGTGCAAAGGCCACGGGGTCTTTTCCAAACCTTCCCTTACACGCACAAGCACCTCCTCGACCAGTTTGATTATGCTTTCTCCCTGCATAGCAACAGAACTATCATCCACCTCTTCCAAGGTTGCTAACTGGTACTTTCAGCTCAAAGCGTCGGACACCACATTCGACTTGCCTTTTATATTTACAATATCCATATCGAATTCGACAAGAAAATCCTACCATCGTGCTTGCTTGTCAGTCAACTTAGACTGCGTGAGGAAATATGTATTTGCTACATTATCAGTCTTTACCTCAAAATGTGCATCGAGCAAATAATGTCACCATGTCTGTAGACAGTGAACGAACGCAGTCATTTCTATTTCGTGGACTGGATACTGCCTCTCAACCTCATTCAAATTTTGAGATTCAAATGCCACTGGATGCCCGTCTTGCCCAAGCACACCACCTATGGCATAATTGGAGGCATCCACATGAACTTCAAATGACCTGGCAAAATCTACCAGTGCAAGGACTAGGGCTGTGGTGAGCTTTTCTTTCAACAAGTCAAATGCCACCTAACATTTTGATGTCCATGCCCACTCTTGATCCTTCTTCAAAAGATCTATCAATGGGGCTTCTATCTTTGAATACCGACTTACAAATTTGCGGTAGAAATTTGCCAACCTCAAGAATTACCAAACATTCCTAACATATGTAGGTGCCTCCTAGATTTGGATCGTCGCCATCTTCTTTTGGATCCGAAGGCACACTTCTCCTTTTTCACATATAGGTCATGAGCCTTTAGTAATTTAAACTTCCACCAAGTGCTTCTAATGGTCCTCCATATTCTTGGAGTAAATCATTATATCATCTAAATAGACAACCGCACACTTATCTAACAAATAGAAAAATACATCATTCATCAAAGTGAAGAAAGTCATCAGGGTATTACATAGCCCGAATGACATAACTAATTTTTAAAAAAAAAATTCTAGCAGTCGTCGGGGAGCACAAAACAAAAGGTCCGAAGTCGGACGTCAGAGAGTAGACTCACGAAGTCGAGCGACGCTCCTGAACTTGCGCAGTCAGGCTGTGCATGAAGAACTTTGTGAAGTCGAGTGGAGGAGGTGGTCAACGCTCGATTGCGCTGGTCAAAGGCAGTGCAGTCCGACTGCGTTGCGCAGTCGAGCGGTTGGCTAAGACTTAGCCAAAAATAAGCTGCCATTCTTTAGGTTGTCTCATCCGACTGCACTCAATACTGATTGCATTGTCAGACTGTGTTGCGCAATCGGGTAGATAGCTCCACACTTAGGCAAATTTTGCCTTACAGATTATGCTATTCAAAGGCTCGCACAAAATGTGGCGACCCCTTGATTGGCTCGTGAAGTGCTGTCCTAGCAGAAGAGAAGATTTCTGAAAGTGACGTTCGACACTTCGAGGATAGACCCTTTTTAGGATTTGAAATCACTCTGTTGAGGAAGCGATTGAAGAAGTTTCACAAGAGGAAAAATGAGCCCTGCTAGGAGGGGTTAGAATTCAATGAATCATAAGAAATGATTGCAATAAAATGGTGATTAGAAACGAAGAAACAAGTCACAATAAATGCAAATACTGATAGAGCAAAACCTTGCCAAAAACTATAGCAAAATTTATTTATCCAAACGAATAGTTACAAACATCCTCAAACGAGGATATACAAACTTCTGTAGACTAATGTTGTAGGATAAACTGAGAGGCAAAAAAAATGGTGAGTTTGTTGCTCAAATATTAAACAGATGAGCTACTCTGCTCATTGAACTACTCTCGTCTGCTGCTCTATGAATGATTGCTTTTCTCTTGCCTGTTTCTCCAAAATTCCCCTTTGTTATTTATTACATTTTGAAGACCCGAACAACCTTATATAGCCATGGGGAGAGGACGATAGGGCTTATCCTCTGATAGGTTCTGACAAACCCTAAACTAGGGTTTTTGACCAATCACCGAACTAGAATTAACTCAGCATGCTTGGCAAAGTGCAGTGATCAAATTTGTGATGATCAGATCTGTTAGGCATCACATATGTCAGGAGACATGTACGATGTCACATCTAATAATTTTTCTGGGATTCCCAACTTTGCGAGCGCAGTTCGGCGTCGCCTAAGTTTGGAGCACAGTTGGGCGGATGACATGAAATGAGGATTAGCTTTTATAACACCCTCTTTTAAGTCTGATTTCTTGAGGGCTTTGACTCCAAGTTGCTATCACAATCTATTGAAGTCCTCCTCCTTCAAAGGCTTCATGAAAATATCCCCCAACGATCTACAAAATTATAGTTGAATTTCATTGAACTTCACCAACTCTCTGATGAAGTGATATCGAATGTCGATGTGCTTCGTTCGACCATGGAACACTAGATCCTTCGACAGTGCGATGGCCAAATTGTTATCACAAAAAACTATTATCGTGCCTTTCGAAGGATAGTTCAGTTCACTCAAAACTCTTTGCAGCCACACTTCCTGGCATGCAGCTTACATGGCGATGATATATTCTGCTTAGATTGTGGACAACGCAACGATGGGTTACTTCTTGGATGCCCATGAGACTACCCCCGATCCGAGATGGAAAGCATACCCAGAGGTGCTCTTTTGATCGTAAGTGCTGTCAGTTCAGTCATTGTTTGTGTAGCCAACTAATTCCAACTGGTCCTATCTAGCATTAAAATAGCCATGGTTTCATGTCCCGTTGACATAGCGCAGGATCCTCTTGCCTGCTTGCCAGTGTGTGTCCTTCAAAGTCTCCATAAAATGGCTGATCAGACTGACTTTGAACATTAGATCTGGTTGAGTTGCAGTCAAATACATTAGACTGCCAACCAACCACTTGAAAAAATTTGGATCGACGTTCCTACCAGAGTCCAACTTACTCAGCTTTAAACCTATGGCAACAGGTGTGATGGCAGGTTTGTTGTCCTCCATCTTGAACTGCTTCAGGACATCCTTCGCATACTTACCTTGAGAAATGAAGATGCCATCTGTCGATTGGTCAACTTCAGTTCCAAGAAAATACTTCATCAACCCTAAGTTCGTCATCTCGAACTCCTTTATGGCTGTTCTGAACTGGTCGAATATGACATACAGACAAACTATTATGAGCTTTTCTGCTTCATTTGTCTTCATGTACAAGGTGTGCTCATATGGGTATTTGACAAACCCATTCTCCTAAAATAGCTATCAATTCGACTGTACCAAGCCTGAGGCACCTACTTCAAACCTTATAGGACCTTCTTTAGCTTCAAGACTTTGCCCTCCTAGCCTTCAATCTCGTAACCTAATGGTTGGTCTATGTAGACCTCCTCCTCCAACACACCATTGAGGAAGGCTGACTTGACGTCCATCTGGTAAACACTCCAGCCCTTTTGAGTTGCCAGTGCTAGGATCATCCTTACTATGTCAAGTTGGGCTATAGGCGCATAAAACTCATCATAGTCAATGCTTGAATTCTGCTTGTAGCCCTTCGCTACCAATCTGACCTTGTGCCTGTCAAATTCTCCTTAGGCGTTAAACTTCGTCTTATAAACCCACTTGACCTCAATGGTCTTCTTCCATGCTAGAAGATTTGCTAGCTGCCATGTATCATTCTTCTCAATGGCCTCAATATCCTCTTCCATTGCTTGCACCCACTTATGATTCTGACTTGCTTCTTCAAACTCCACTGGATCACACTTAGTGAAGAATGCAAAGTCGGAGTACTCTTCATCTTCATGGTTACGGGTTGCCTCGTAGATATATTGCAAGATCCTTGTCTTCATCGGGGTTCTTAGATTTTGAATCCTGCTTGCAGTGGGAGGCGATCGGGATGGTGAGGCTGTGCTGTTGTTGGCACCACTGCTACTACTTGAGGCTGCAAGTGGTTGTACACTACCCTCCTCCAAGTCAACAAACTCCACTACTGTTGGCTCAGGCTAGCCAGTATTCGATTTCTAGTTCCAGGCTTCATATTCCAAGAACTTCACATCACGACTGATGATGAACTTCTTTGTCATAGGATTGTACAACTGATATGCCTTTGCCTGCTCGTTGTATCCTGTGAAAATACACTTCTCGGCTCTATCATCCAGCTTCCACCGCTTCTCTTCTGGAACATGTGCATAAGCAATGCACCCGTAAATGAGCCACACATGGCTTCACACCACTCCAGGCCTCCTAAAGGATTTTGTCCTTCATGCTTTTGGTGGGACACCGCACAAGTTACAACCTCTACCCAAAAATCATGCGGTAATCCCTTCGCCTTCATCATGCTGCGTGCCATATCCATGATGGTCTGGTTCTTCCTCTCAGCTATGTCGTTCTAATATGATGTGTATCTGGCAGTAAGATGCCTCTGAATTTCGTGATGCTTGTAGAAGTTGTGGAATTCGTTGGAGATGTATTCACCTCCACCATCTATCTTGAGAGTCTTGATCTGATATCTGCTCTGTTTCTCCACCAAAGCCTTAAACTCCTTGAATCTAGCAAATGCTTTTGACTTTAGCTTGATGGGATAAATCCAGGTCTTTTGGCTGAAGTCATCAATGAAGGTCGAGAAGTATTTGTTGTTGAAAAACGTGCTGGTCTGCATCAAATCGTAGATGTTTGAGTGCACTAGCTCCAATGGTTGTGATGCTCTCCAAGACTTTCCAAAAGGGAATGAATCCCTATGTTGTTTTTTGACTAAGTAGCCTTCGTAAATCTGATTTTGCTGCTCAATAAGGGGTAAACCCTTCACCATCTGCTTCTTGTGTAGTTGATTCAGGCTACTGAAGCTCAGGTGACCAAATCTGAGATGCCACAACCAGGTAGCATCTTTCACGACTACACTCAAAGACATCAATGATTTATTCTAAATCTACAACGAAAACATTTTATTCTTCGTCATGGACATTGTAGCTATCTGCCCATGCGACTTGTCTTTGATGGTGCATAGTCCGTCCTTGAACCGGGTCGTATGTCCCTTCTGCACAAGCTATCCAACACTTAGTAGGTTGTGCTTCAGACCAGGCACATAGTAGACGTCACAGATCTACTTTCGTTCACTGTGCCTGATGTGGTTGAGAATTTTTCCTTTTCCTATCACGAGAACCTTGTTGTTGTTCCCCATATTTACCTCAGTCTAGATTGTTTCATCCAATTGTGAGAACATATCCTTGTTCCCTGTCATGTGGTTGCTACACCCACTATCCAAGAACTAGACATTCTTCTGGGTCTCTTCCTTAATGTTGCAAGTCAGCAACACATTTCCTCCTGTCGTATTTTTGGTTTCATCCATGTAATGGGCCTACTACCGGTTCTCCTTGACCATCCGATTTCTGCACTGTGAGATGTAATGGCTATATTTCTTGCAATAGTAGCACTAGAATTTTGACATGTCCTTTTTTTGACCAGATCTAGCTTGCTGGTTTTTAGCACCGCCTCTTCCTCCTTGCTGATGGAAGTTGTAGTTGGTCTCTCCCTCACTAGGGTTTGACCGTCCTCCTGACTTGTTGTCTCTCCCACGCCTGCCTCTTCCTCTTCCTCCTTGAGAGCTATAAGCGCCTTGGTGGGAGTCTTGTCTACCGTTGTTAGGGAATGAGACCTGAGCCTTGAATAACTGCTCCAAAGAGGTCTAAGAAGAGCAGATCAACCTCTACTCATGTGTCTATAATGAACCCATGAGCTCATATATCGAGAGGGTTGTCAGATCCCTTGATTCTTTGATTGCTATCACACCCGAGTCAAACTTGGCAGGTAGACTTCTGAGAATATTCTCCACAATTCTCTGGATCTACATAATTTCTTTGTTCAACTGCATCTGGTTGATGATGTTCGTTGTTCGGGTGAAGAAGTCACTCATGGACTCAGACTCACTCATCTGTAGATTTGTGAACTCCCTCATAAGCATCTATAGTTTCACCAACTTCACCTTTTTGGTACCATGGTACGAGCTGGACAAAATATCCCAGGCCTGCTTCTCTTTGGCGGTTGATGCGATCCATGGGAAGATGGTCTCCTCGACCACTTGCATGATGTAGAAGAGGGCCTTCTGGTCCTTCTTCGTGTTCTCCTTCAACAGGTCCTTGTCAGCTTGGGAGAGGGCGGCCAGTGCTGCTGCATCTATCGGTTCTAGGTAGCCATTCTCGACTAACTCCCATAGCTCTTGAGATCCAAACAAGATCTTCATATGAATGCTCTAGTAATCATAGTTATTGCCATTGAAGCACAGGATCTACAACTACAATGAATGATTATTTTCGAAAGCCATTATGCTTCGGTCTTCGCATCAAGGGCACATAAGCTCTAATACAAATTTGAAGATTTTTTAAAATTTTTCTAGCCGTCGTCATGGAGCATAGAACAAAAGGTCTGAAGTCAAACATGAGAGAGTAGAATCTCAAAGTTGGGCGGTGCTCCCAAACTTCTGCGCAGTTGGGGCTGCACACAGAGAACTTTACGAAGTTGGGCGGAGGAGGTGGTCAATACCCGATTGCATTGGTCAAAGATAGCGCAGTCCGACTGCGCTGCGTAGTCAGGCAGTTGGCTAAGACTTAGCCAAAAATACGCTGCCCTTCTTTAGGTTTTCCCGTTCGACTGCACTCAAGACTGATTGCGCCATCGGACTGCGCTGTGCAGTCGAGCAGACAACTCCACACTTAGGCAAATTTTGCCTTATATATTATGCTATTCAAAGGCTCACGTAAAATGCGACAACCCCTTGATTGGATCATGAAGTACTATCCTAGCGAGAGAAGACTTTTGGAGGTGACGTTCGACACTTCGAGGATAGACCCTTTTTAGGATTCGAAATCACTCCGTTGAGGAAGCGATTGAAGAAGTTTCACAAGAGGAACATCGAGCCTTGCTAGGAAGGGTTAGTAGTCAATGAATCACAAGAAATGATTGCAATAAAATGGCAATTAGAAACGAAGAAGCAAGTCACAATAAATCTAGATATTGATAAAGTGAAACCCTGCCAAAAACTATAGCAAAATTTATTTATCCAAAGAAAGGGTTACAAACATCCTTGAACGAGGATATACAAACTTCTGTAGACTAACATTGTAGGATAAACTGAGAGGCAAAACAAATGTCGAGTCTGTTGCTTGAACATTAAATAGATGAGCTACTCTGCTCACTGAACTGCTCTCGTCTGCTACTCTACAAATGACTGCTTTTCTCTTTCCTGTTTCTCCAAAATTCCCCACTTTGTTCTTTACTACATTCTAAAGACCCAAAAAACCTTATATAACCACAGGGAGAGGAGGATAAGGCTTATCCTCTGACAGGTTCTGACAGACCCTGAACTAGGGTTTCTGACAAATCATCGAACTGGCATTAACTCAACATGCTTAACAAATTGTGGTGATTAGATTTGCGGTGATCAGATCTATCAGGCGTCACATCTATCAGGAGACATGTGTGACGTCACATCTAAAATTTTTTTGGGACTTCCAACTTCGCTAGCGTAGTCCAACATCGCCCAAGTTTAGAGCGCAATTGAGCAGATGACATGAAATCAGGATTAGCTTTTCCAACAATAATCAAGAATTCAATCGACCTATACCATGCAACACAATCGGTCTTCTACTCATCCCTCAATTCAATACGCACTTGATAATAGCCCAAACGTGGGTCCAACTTTATATAACCTACGCTCCACCCTATCGATCAAAGTAATCAATGATCCTTGGTAATGGATAGTTATTCTTGATAGTCTGTTTGTTCAAGGCTCGATAGTCAACAGACAACCACAAAGACTTATCCGCTTTACACACAAATAAAACTAGCCCTCCATACTGAATATAATATTCCTAGATCCTTCTTACATAAGTAATACTTTAAAATTCCATGATACCCTCTTCTTTGCAAACTTTCACTTGTAAGAATGTTGTTTTGGACTTGTAAGAATATTGAGGTATTAGGAATGACCTTAAGTGATCAAGATATTCTTCCAAGAGAAATCATTCGGAGTGGAAAATTTCATATATAATCGATTTCACAAGATACAATTTTTTTTTCCTAAATGCTAACAGTGAAAACAATTCTACAATAATCTTTAAATAGCTATGCAATCAGACATATGTTCCTACTTATAACAATTACTATGAAAGGAAATAATGATACTACAATATTTTTCTTTTTAGAAATGATCAGTATCCTATTTAAAATAAGAAACATTTTTTGCAAAATTAAAATACTGATAATGAGCTACAGAACTTTGTTATTCGTTTCATCATATGCATCTCAGAAAAACAAAAAATTATGTAGTGATAAGAACATATTAAATAAATCATGTCTGCAAAATATTTAAAAGAAACTTACAACATACATACATATACACGCATGCATTATGAAAGTCATAATAATAAATAAAGTCTATGAACTAGATAAAAAAAATTCTATTTTTGTCGTCTCTCTACAATTTTGTTGATGTCCAGACCATTTTTAGCCTTTAGACAAGATGAAGCCCGTGTAGGCTTTGGCCTGGCTGGGAGATTTCTCTCTTTCTTTACCTTCTACACCTATGCCATTCCTACTTCTAGATCGAATGGTAGCTCTACTACTATGGTTTTTACATGCTCTACATCTATGGATCCATTGTCATGAGACTCAATAGACCTGTTATTTCCATAACACGGTTAAAGATTTTATCGATATTGACAGGCATGTCTACCTTAACTGTTAAACCTTATGGCAGTATCTCTATATCCCTAGAGGGTTCCAGTTCTGGCGAATGATTTGGTTGAGGTAGTTTGAATTATGGAGCTAAGCTATCTTCCTCAAGTACTTTAGCGAAGTCAAAAATTTTGGCAAAGTTGACTGACTTCCGTGGTTTCTTGCCATCTATAACACTCTTCTAAGGAGATGGACTGATAGTCACAGTTTCAGCAACTGAGTCAGCCAGTTTTACCACCTTCTCTCTGCCAGTTTTCTAAGGATATCACTCTAAACATAAAGGGACTTTGTTATCATCGCAGCATGATTCTCAACCAGATTTGTAAGTTTATCAAATTTTATATGCAATAGGGTTTGTTGCATTTTGAAGAATTTTATGGCATCAGATTGTCCTATGACAAGTGAGTTTAAGGTAGGTCTAGGTGCTTCTTATTCTATAGGTATTTCTTCTTTGAGAGATTCTTCTCGAGATGGTTCTTCTATAGGGGATGACTCTTTGTTGTGATTTCTCAAGATAAACTTTTCATACTTTGTTTTTCTTGCAGAGTTAGTGGTTTGGGCTATTCTGGAAGCGGTTGGGCATTTTTGAACAGGAAGTTCTAAGATTTTATGTCAGAGATTTCCTCAGATGCAAATTCCTAGACTGGTTCAGATTCACTTGGTTCAAACATCGCAGAAGCATTAGCCTCATCAACCATAGTATTCCATGAGATTCTTACCTCAGTAGTTTTGTGTAGACCTATCAACTTAATTAATCCATGATAGGAAATGAGATGCAATTTAGTATCTTCATGGGCACTCAATGGCTACACATGGGTAATGTTAGATTTTAAAGAGA
The DNA here is from genome assembly GCA_028583015.1 of Wollemia nobilis. NCBI lineage: Eukaryota > Viridiplantae > Streptophyta > Pinopsida > Araucariales > Araucariaceae > Wollemia > Wollemia nobilis. Next base: position 2,737,258 of record JAQPPZ010017244.1, read on the forward strand.
AAAATAGAAAATATGGTAGGTTAATTATACAATTTTCCCTCTTAGAAAATTTCAGGTTCAAAAGCATCTTTAAGTGGTATCCCCCACAATTAGACAACCTGCCCTCAAGGGTGAAGAATTTCATTAGGATCGTAACTACCTCCTGCCATTTTATCAACAACGAGGAGGTGGCTATTACCTTTATCAAACCATTTTTATTCTGGGTAACTAAGTATTTTTCCTCGAATTTGTCAACCATCTGACTCACTCCCTTATACGTGGATTTAAAATACCTCTGACCAACTTCTAGTAGTTTTAGAACTTCTAAAATTAAACTGGAGGTAATCTAAATTTTGACTTCCTCATCATGGGTTATCATAGTATCACGATTACAGTTCATAATGAACTATTTTGTGACACCTTGATCATGGATTTGATACTTTATCAAGGCATCCCATCGGGCTTCCTGAAGCAATTTCCTCATTGCATTGCTCAGATTTTGGGTTGCAATAGGTGAGGGTTCACTTTTTTATGAAATGTGGTCCTTGGCATGGTGATAGTTTTAGAGAATGATAGGGTTTAGCAGAAGGACATAGTTTTAGAAGGAATCCTACATTATTAGAAAAATAATAAGTGCATGCATAAAACATAAAACCTTTTTGCACTTTTTTTTTCAAAAGAAAATCATAAAACACAGCTTATTTTCTCACCGAAAATTTCCTAATAATTTTTTTTCAAAAATGAAATATTCGAAGTTTCCACAAGATAATATTTACAAACAGAAATATAAGGACTTCGAGAAAACTTTTTTTCTTTTTAGAAAATTTTAAGAACATTTCGAAAATTTTAGTGAAAAATAGAGAAGTCTTCAAAACTTTTCAACTTTCGACTTAAATTCAAGAAATATTCTTAGTTTTGACTACAAATGCAGAATATTTACACATAAAAAGAAATAAATTTCCTTCTAATTTCCTTTTTAAACATAATTTTATAGATTTTCTAGAGGGTTTCTAGAATTCTTCTTAAAAAAATGAAATTGCCTACAAATTTCAAAAAAAGGGGCATTCCTTCTGGATTTGGCTTCAAAACACAATTTTCAACCAAGTTTACAATAAATTCCTCTAATCTTCTAATTTTAGACCTAAAATTACTCAAAAAAATAAAAATGTTATTGAATTTTGGATCCTGGTCTGAGCAAATTCCTTAAAAGAGTTGCAATAGGGTGAATTTTATCTTGAAAATATTAATTGCTTCTCATTTTTCTTCGACCTCCACTTCTAGCGTCGCTTGCAACCAATTTCTCAACCCTTCCATAACTACACAACTCTTCCTAATAGACTACATTGTTTGTGATCTAAAGACTATGCTCGAGGTGGCAGATTAGGGCTTTAGCCCTAAATTACCATTTTAATTTTCTATTACAACCTTGTCGTGGATTATTTTTCAATCAATGGAGGAGATTTCACACTTGGTTGATATTCCATGCATGCCGATTATGTCCTCCACTCACATCGAGTCTTGAAGTATTCACGACCCTCAATCCATTTTCTAATTGATGGTTAAGATCTTTGATTCGTGGCTCTGCTCTTTATTGGGTGCATGGGTATGGTGATAGTGTTTAGGGTATTCATCCTTTACTACCTCCTATGCGGTTTTATTTACCACTACTTTAGCCAATGGAAGGTCCATAGGTTGTCACCTGAAGCTGAATTCCTTGCCACATCATCTTGTTTTTCCCACTTCATGTTACTTACTCGTAACCCTAACATGGTATTAAATACCTACGTGACCGCACTATGTTATCCCTTGGTGCTTTCATGGCATTGTGGTACCCTTATTCTTAACTAGACAGGATGACACTTATATTTGTTCTTAGTCCAACACGTCATATTCGAGGCTAGATCATGATTGAAGAATGTCAATTATTCAAAATATTGCCAAACCTTTTAGAATAATTATTAACTTTATTAATTCCTCTATTGGTAAAATGAATTAGAAAGTCCTTTGAAGTCTGATGCAATGCTCCTATCACTAAATCAGATTTAGAAGTTATTTGAAAGCTTGCTACTGAAACTATGCTATGGAAACTACGCTACTTAAACTATGCTACTAAAACTATACTACTGAAACATTACTAAGAAAGTTTCATTTTATTGCAAAAATTTTCTCCCCCCCAAACTATATTGTGGACTTTATTGTATTAGCCTTATACCTCCCCCAAAAATGTAATTTTGGCTATATAGTGAAAACAAAAATAGAGGGAAATAATTTTATTAAAATTTGCTTAATTTTATAGGAAATATTATATATATATAAATATATATATATATATATATATATATATATATATATATATATATATATATATTTAATGGTAAGGGGTTAATTTTTTTTAAATGATTTTCTTCCTTTAATTTCATAAGGAGTTCCATATGAGAAAAATAATGGATGTAAATTTGATATCAGTCATCAATATATATAAAATAGATCTTTATCAAAGGCTTGGATGATTTCAACATTTGTTTTGAATAGAAGAATAGGATAGTTATTTTGATGTCATCTTAATAGCCCTTTATTTCCTTTAGGAGTATACATGTTGTTGGTGTTCTTATAAGGGTGCAAAGCTTTGGGAAATTGGATTTCCAACTACTCTATTAGAGTCTTGATGGGAATTGTAACCCTATCCTTACTGCTTTGTTCCTATAAGTAAATATTAAGGTTCTTGGAAATTCAAACCACATTATTTAGTATGGGATGAACTATAGTACCTATATATGGAATAGAAATTTGCTCATGACTTTTTCTTGCTTATGATATTCTAGAGTTGTTTCACAAAGACTCAAACATCCTAGTGACCTTTAAAAAAATTCTTCTATTCATCTTACAAATTGATATGATGCTAAGGTTGTCATAGTATTTTCAAGCCTCTCAAGGACCAACTATGTGTGTAGTGAATGTTCATTTCTCATCATGAGTAAGGATTAAGTAAACCAATGTTTTTCACTTATGCCAACAAGTTATCTTATCTGTGAGCATCCATATATCTTGTCCAAACTTAGCGCTACTGTGTAAGGATACCTTATTGCCAGGTAAGTTTTATTCAATACATTGTTGTAATGAGGATCACCCCATGGATTTCGAGACACTAAGAATTCCAAGGATTCAAGCTCTTCTTACTTCTTTTATTGAATTTTATTTGTGATAATTGCTCATTTTGAGAGAGAGCAAGGGATTTTTATTGTTTTTTAGGATTCTTGTTCATTTTAAGGGAAAGCAAAAAGATATTTTTTTGGGATACTTGCTCGTTTAGAGAGAGCAAGGGAGAATTTTTTCAAGGATGAAGGGGGAGCTTGTCCTTTTGCCAATTCATTAGATTTCTAGACCATGAACATACTTGGATAAGCAGGTGAAACCATTCACTCTATGGCAATAGTAACTCATGAATTATTCTTTCCAAAATTCACAATGTTTTTATTTTTTATAATGTGCGTAGTCCAAGAGGAAACTTGATTGACTAGGAGTAACTTATAACACCCAAAGATTATTTTATTTTTAATGAATTTTCTCTCAAAACACTAGTGGTTGATGAGTAATTGAAAACACCTAGATTTTGTTTTAGTAAATAAGGTGTTATGCAAGATGTGGCAGTAATTTTCCTACAAGTTCTCAAGTTGTTGCAAATAAAAGAAATGTCTTTTTGAAATAATAAATGAGACTAAAAATTGATGAAGAATAATATGAGAGTATTGCAAATATTGGAACTCCATTATGGAGCAAAAGAAGCATAATATTGTTTTTCAAGTGATATATTAACAAAGAATATATATATATATATATATCAAAAACTTATTTAATAGGTAATGTATTTGTTGCTTGTTAAAGAGAAGCATTTATTCAATAGTAGTGATTTGCAGTTTAGATATACACTGCAAATCAGTTTGTTACTTGATATGGTGTATAAATTATTCTTTAGATAGTGGCTTTTTATATAGTTTTAAGCCGATGTCCATTAACTAGTAATTTTTTGGTTGAGTCATCAATAGGCTTAAGTTTCAATGTACCATTTCCAAATATCTCTTCAATTTCATAGGGCCCAAGCCATCTTATCCTTAACTTCCCTTGAAAATTCTAGAAGAGGGAGTCAAATAACAAAGCCCAGTCTCATGGTTGAAACATTCTAGGTACAATGTGTTTATCATACCATTTCTTTCTTTGTTATTGTGTTAATTCAGTTCTATGTAGTGCCTCAAGTCTCTTTTCATTAAGAATATTTAATTTCTCTAACCTAGCTCTTTGTGCTTGATCTAAATTCATATCAAGTTGTATTGGTGTACGAAGAGTCTCTATTTCAAACTCAATGGTCATGATAGCTTGATTACCATAAACCATCTCATAGGATGTGAAACCAATGGTAGTCTCCCAAGTTGTGTTATAAGCCCATACAACTTCTTTTAATATTTCTGCCCAATCTACTCTACTAGTGGCAAAAGTTTTGGCTATTATCTTTTCAAGCTCTCTATTGGTTACTTCCACTTGTCCATTGGCTTGAGGATGATATGGTGAAGTTTTTCTATGTTTTATTTGATAGATCGTGGTGAAATATTCTATTACTTTAGAGTGAAATTGAGTTCCTTGATCTGAAACTAGTTCTCTAGGTGCTCCAAAGCGCAACATAATATGTGAATAGAGAAAATAAGTAACGAGTTCAGCTTGTGCTCGTGGCAAGGCTTCTACTTCCACCCATTTTGTAACATAATCTGTGCACACAAGTATATGTTTTTATTTGCACTTGGAGGATCTATTGGTCCAACAAAATCAATTCTCCATTTCTCAAATGGTTCAAACATAATGTGGGGTACCAAGGACATCTCCATTGTAGGGGTTGGTTTACTAGCCCTTTGGCATGCATCACATCTATCAACAAATTGATGAACATCCTTATTTCTAGTAGACTAGAAATATCCAGTTTGGAATATTTTACTAACCGTTCTTTGGGTTGCATGATGACCTCCACAAGGTTCTTCATGTGTTGCTCTAATAATATCATACACATCTTCTTCCTGCACACATCTCCTAACTACATGGTTTGGGAAAGACTTGAATAAAATCCCATTAATACACATGTAAGGGCACTCTGATGTACTAACCTTCTTCACTCATAAGGTGTAAAATTTTGAGACATATTTCTTGTTACCAGATAATTTACTATATCAGCATACCATGGAAATAAATAGAAAGAGCAAACAAATGTTCATCCGGGAAATTATCAAGAATTAACTCGTCATCATCAAATATTTGCATACGAGATAAATGATCTCCAATAACATTATCCTTTCATGCTTTGTCTATAATTGTGACATTAAATTCTTGCAATAAGAGAAGTCATCTAACCACTCTCCCTCCTACTGTGTCTTTTTTCATTAAGTATCTTATGGCAGAGTGATTAGTGTGAATAAAAAATTCATATCCTATTATGTAATGTTTGAATTTATTAATAACATGGACTACAACTAAGAACTCTTTTTCAGTGACCATGTAAATTTTCAAGTCTTTCGTTCTTGCAACAATTTTTTACCTTTTTAATCTTTCTTAAGCAACTTATGTATATCGTTAATTGGATTGAGTTGATCAGGACTCATATAATGCTCTACATTAAATCCAAAATATGTTGTTACCAGTGTAATCAATTAGACAATAATTTGGCTATATTGATTTTTTTTATTTGATTTAATTCTTCATATTTGTCTCTAATGATATCAAGATGATTTATCAACTAGTTCCACTCTTTCCTAGATGTTTTATTTTTCTCAAAGATCAAGTTGATTTCTTGTTCCAATATTAATTTCCTGAGGTCTATCACAGACTGATTAAGATAATTTTCCACCATCTAGCAACTTTTACTTCTCTTATATATATATATATTCTCTTGTTTTATTTTGTGTTTTTGTTGTTTTTTTCTAAAATATTTTTTATTGTACTAAAACCAAGATGGATTGGCCAGTTGATTTTGGCATAATAAGAAAAAATAAAGCATTGTTGTTATTGTTTTACTTCTAAGGGATGTTTTCATTGTGGTTGTGTCACTCAGTCACACCTACTTCCTGTACTACCTTGTGTTTGTACAGGTCAAAGAGTCTCAACCACACTATACAATAAAATAAATTACTTGAAAAATAAATTTCTAAAAGGAAAGTTGCTAAAAAGGGAAATTGCTGAAAAGTAAATGTTGAAAAATAAATGATAGGAAACTAATAGCTAACTCTCAAAAAGCAATAAAAGCTGATTTAAGAAAATAGAATCTGGTCCACCTAAGGTAGGGGATGCTTGGTGTATGTGTGCATTGATCACTACTTGTGCCACCCTCCACACACAACTTTATACGTGTGTTGATCACTACTTGCACCACCCTCCATGTATAGGTAAGCTTCCTTCCTTACGTGGTCCAACAATATTTAGATTAATGCAATGGCATTGTTATCCCCAGCAATGATGCCAAAAATGTCTAGCTTGAACACTAATCATTTAATTTATCAATCCAATTCTTAATTGATTTAAAGAACAAATATCTAGTATAGATATTCCATGACATTAACCATATTACTTAATTCAATTTATTAAGATTAGGTTACAAGAAAATGAAATATTTAAATGCGATTCTTTTTAACATGAAATTAATCCTAATAAATATGGATCCACATGCAACTAATGATATTTTAACTATTTTACTTTTGAAATAAATAATGTGATTTTATTTATATTAATTCTATTTTATACTAACTAATCCTATTCTATTGCAGGAGCGAGAGAGCAGGGACTGGTCTTATAGAAGTGAGCCCTACATTCAAGAAGGATAATATATTTTTCTTCTCGTCTACGCTAATTTATCTCAGTAACTACTATTTCATTTAACCTAATATCACATCTTAACTATTCATTTATGCAATAAAAATATAGATTCTATAGAAGAATATAAATCATTGCGAAAGATAAAATAACATTGCAAAATATATGGAAAGAGAATACTATTTTATTGCTAAACTTCAATCATGTACACTACTAGAAATTGTAATCTTTCTCAGAATACTATGAGAGACGTTTTCAAGGAGCGACTTCTTTGACTTCTTTTTTCTTGAGGACCTTTTCAAAGGCCTCTTCACTATAATTTATACAATTATTCTCAACGAAGTCTTACATAATGTTCTTTGTGTCTTTCTAACTAACAAATCTATAGCCTAACCTACGTACTAACAACTTTTCTAAACAAATACAATTTCTCAACAAACGAGACTTTAGATTAATCAACACAAGCCTAAGTGGAAACCACTTTAACAAATATTTAATTTAAGAAATAACAATAATAACCTATTTTTCCTATTCTCAAGGAAGGACAAAAAAAGTTTACGAAATAATTTAACAACTTTGATCTTCTCCAACTTTAACAACTTTACAATTTTTATTTAATAATAATCAAAATACCAAATATGTTACCAATGTTGACATATAATGGCTGACTATGTATAATATGCTCTTGCTAGACATGACATGGCAACATGGTTTGACCAATTATGACTCCACTCTTTTCGTAGTGCCTTTCAGTAGACGCTTTTAGTAGCACCTTTCTATAGTGATTTTTTGTAACACCTTTCTGTAGCACCTGTCCACAAATCCCAAAAGTGCACCATACGTTCAACCAATCTACGTATACTTACTTCCTAGTTCATAAGCCACGGTATCTCCTCAACCTCATACACATATCTACCTAACAACACAACATCTCACACATAATTTGTGTCAAATATATGCATAAATTACTTTTATAATAGTTAATCATTTTGATGCATAAATAATGATATTAAGATGAAATAGTAATTAAAAACTATTCATATCAATTCATTTGTAAAGAGTATATAAGTAAACCAGACCCACATACTATAACACTTTGACACTTATTAAAAATATATAATAAGCATAAGTCACTCCTTGACTCCTCATATATCATCATCCCTTGCATACATCCTTGTCCAGTGTAGGAATTTCCAATACACTTCATCCCTAGATACCTATCCACATGCATTCTTGGTGTAAGAAATAATAAGATACACTAGGTTTTGTATCTGAGTACCCTGAAGCACATAACTCTTGCAGAGGAACTCAAGCAATTCTATAGTCAATATTTTAGCATGAGACCTAAAAATAGCATGTCAAGAATCTAATTTGAGATTCTATAAAGTAATAGAGAACCACTATATTCCAATATTAATTGTTTTTATTGGGATCTACGCTGCAACTATTAACCCTCCACCATTCTAGATCTAACGACCTTTAAATATGTAGACCATCATCATTCTAGTCTTCTCAAGCCAGATCAATATTAACAAGTTAGACACTTGGCTAAGAAGAACTAATTTTCTAGGGAAGAATAATCCAAATTTATTGTGGAAGGAACTTCAATAAGAAAAAATATATAGAAAATAACATTACAATTATCCAATCACTAGAATATTTAAAGTAGTTGTTTGAATATGAATAAGAAGAAGAGGCATTTCCCATAATCAACAAAATAAATTTATTTATCTTAAGAGAGGTTAAAGAAGGTATTAAGAAGTTGGGAACAAGTAAGGCTTGTGATATGGATGAAATATGGTTAAAATACTTAAAATCAGGAGTAGAGGACTTAACCCCATACATCAAGAGGATATCAAACAACATCATCCAAAAAATTCGAAGGGATTGGACAACAAGTCTACCAATACCTCTCTTTAAGAGTGGAGATAGAACCAATCCTTCAAATTATTGAATCATTATTGTCAATCTCTTATTTGAAAAGCTATTGGAAATTATGGTTTAAAGTAAAATTAGAAAATGTATAGAAGAATAAAGAAAGAGGAAAAAAGGACAAGCAAGTTTTAGACCAAAATACTCAATAATAGATCAATCATTTTGAGATGTATCAGTAAAAAATTATGGAATGAAAAAGGAAAAATCTCTTGTTATTTTATGGAATTCAATAAATATTCTGATATAGTGATTAGAAGTAAACTATGGAGTAGAATGGAGGATGTAGGCATACCAAAATAATAGAAAGAAATAATTTATAGAATTTATGAGAAGGTCCAATCAAAAATCAAAAATCAAGTAGGTCTTTTAGAATACCTTAGAAGTAACATAGGGGTTAAAAAAGGAAGCCCACTATCACACACCTTTTTTTATTTATATATTGACAAGTTAGAAGAATGACTAAATTTGAGAGAGAGAAGAATGAAGTTCATTTGTGACAATATATAGTGAGACTTATTTTATATGCAAATGATACCATTTTGATAGCAATTCAGTAAATTGGGTTAGAAGAGAAACTAAAGGCCCTAGAGAATTTTTGCAAAGAAGTAACATGTAAGTAAATACCAACAAAACTGATCTTTTGATCTTATCTAACTAGAAGAAAAAGAATTAATTAAGTTTTCACATTGAAGGGGGTCTCATAGAAGTAACAATATATAAAAATATTGTGATAAATATCAATAATAAGCTTAGATAAGAAGTATGTACAAGGGAATGGTGAAGGCTATAGCCAATTATAGTGAACATGGAGGCTACAACCAGCTATGGTAAATGGCAAAGATTATGACTAGCTAGGGTGAACGATGGAGGCTGCGACCAAGCGAACACGGAGTTTGCGCTCAATTACAATGAATGTGGAGGCTATGGCAAGCACAACAATGGATATGGATAGCATACTATGAGATACGGTAAATGTAGAGGCTATGAAAAACACAACAATAGACATAGGTAATAAGGCTCCTACGGAGGTGTGAAGGTAGGAAAGGGCGAAGTCTACGGGAAACAAAAGGTTTATAAGAAGCGCTAGCAGTCACGATGTAGGTTGGATGAACCATCCATCATGTGTAAACCCTAGGTGCACTCAAGCATTGAAGGGAGAGGGTTGTTTGCAGACCATCTCTTCAGTCTATGAGAAAACCTCTTTGGTCAGAAGAAATATCTATGAAGGATCTTTGGGTTCTCGGGTGGATGAAACTCTACCCTCTATCAATATTTCAAAGGATGAATTTGGGTTGGATCTGATTGATTATGAAGCCCAAAAAATTATCTACAAACTCAAGGGAAAAATACCAGGCTTGGAGGAGCTCAAAGAATACATTAAATTTTGGTGGAGTACAAAATTTCAAGTAACTCTCCTACCCAAAATTTCTTTTCTGTTTCCTTTTCTAATTTAGAAGATAGAGATGAGGTAATGGACTATAGATATAATTGGTTTTATGGAAAAAGGGGTGTCTATATAAGACCTTGAACTCCTAGTTTCAACCCCTTTATAAAAAATATTAATGGTTTCCCAGTCTAAATGAATCTTTATGCTCTCCTTGTGGAGTTTTGGGGAGAGAAGATATTCACCAAAACTGGTAATGACATTGGTGCATTCCAGTATATGGATTCCCAAACAAAGAAAATTTTATTCAATAAAATTAATGAGTAAAGCAAGATTGGTTGTTTGGATGGATGTTTCAGTTCCTGGACCTCAATCCAATTATTATCTCCTCAAGAAAAGGGGAATGGATCCAAAATATTGAATATGAAAAATTCTCCCTAAGATGTTATGGTTGTCAAAAATATGGCAACATGATGAAGAGATGCCCAAACATCCAATCATGCTTTGATTCATCCATGGTGGAGAAGGCTTTGAATGTGAATGATTCAAAATCTTCAAATGTCCTAGTTCAAAAGAAAGAATATCACCTTCTAGAGGCACCACTTGTCCAACAAGAATCAAGTGAGCAAAAAAAGACTCAACTCCAAAAGAAAAATTTAAAGCAGATCATTGATAAAAGTCAAACAATTACTAAAGATCTTCCAAATAGTTCCATGGAAAATATTAGAACCTCAGATGTTATACCTAGAAATAATCGGTGATGGTCAGTTTTCTATAAATGAAGATCCTACGAAATGTGTTATACCTAGATATTACCTTAAGATCTTGAAGTGCAAAAATGCATTCTCAAATCTTGCCACTATACAGGAGGAAGAACTTATGCTACAAAAAAAATAGTCAAAATGGAAGACTGAAGGAAACTAGTAATCCAAATTTGGTAAATTGGGCTATGATAGTGCGATGTTTTGGAAATATTACTCTACTAAGATGCAATGCATAGATAGTAGATGTGAAGTTTTGGTATTCATATAAAATTTTGAAAATATCCGAAAAATGAAAACAAAAAATTCAGATATTTTATGTAAAATGATGTATATTTTTAGCTATAGCATCTCATTTGATATGAGAAGTGTATCTATTTATAAACTCTCAAGATCTAAAGTAATTTTTCAAGGGTGGGGGACCTAAGTACAACCACTTATTATCCAACAAAAAAAAAAAACATGTAGAAGGAACAAATTAAAAAAAAAAAACATGTAGAAGGAAAAGAATTTTGGAAGGGTGGAGAATAATTTTTATATTACAAAATAGAAGTCACAAGTTTGAATAACGGGACTAGAATGCTATGTGGGTTTTATTTGGGTTATTAATAGTACCAATGGTGCTATATTTGATGAGTGTCGTTGAGTCTCATCATTTAATCTCAATGATTTATCAATCCGGGGTGGTGTCCAAGGCTGTCTACGATAGAAGGCTAGGGCAGAGTACAATTCAGGCATTCAGATTTCAAGCATTTATTGGTGAAGCAGATTTTGGTTTAGCCTTTTGGTGTCACACTAAACCTAGTCCGAAGAATGGAAACTGAAATAAATTACAGGAATTGAAAACTAAATCTAAGTTGCAAGAATTGAAATCTAACTACAATTGCATGAATTGAAATTGCTAAATTGAAATCTAATCTACTTTTGCAAAATTGAAATCTAATTACTCTTGTAGAATTGAAATTGCTAAATTGAAATCTAATCTACTTTTGCAAAATTGAAATCTAATTACTCTTGCAGAATTGAAATGATGCTTGTAAATAAAACTTATTCTAAAAACACCTGTCAATGCCTTGCCATAGAAGGTCGTCAAGCTTCTGCTACGAGAATTGACAACAAAATGAAATATGCTGAAAATGGAAAGTTGCTAAAATAGAAAGCAAGGAAAACATGGAAAGCAAAGGAAAAATGCTTAATATAATTTGTCAGCTGACATACACACAAATGCTATACACAAACATAATAGGAAACATAAATCACACAACACAAAATAAAAATAAGAAAATGAAATCTGGCAAGCAATCTATTAATTCTGCTGTAGCAAAATTACAGATTAAAACCTGCCATAAAATCCCTCCTTCTAGATCTGAAAGTGGGCCCATACTTCCTGATCTAGAAGGAGGTGAAAAGCACTCCTTAACTAATTAACACTTAGAACATAAAATGATAAAATAGCTGCACTTTTATTGATGACAAAACATGCTGAAAACTATTACAGAAAATTACTATACAGTCCTAATTGTTGCTACTAAAAACTCTCCTCTATTCTAATTCCTAACTAGCTCAACCAAGGAGGGAGCTATGTTATTTATATAAATATTTACAATATATCCCATGCTCAAATCAGCCTATGTGCTATTTTACAGTCATTTGCCAATAATTTTGGATCTAAAATAAATGCAAATTTGGACAGTTTGTGTCATTGGCCCTTAGAAAGCATCTTCAGTGGTGGGAGTACATGGGAGGAGTCTAGAAATATCTCACACATCATTCTCCACTTCAGAATATGCCATTCCTATCTTGAAAACAACTTTCTATTATGCTGTAGTTTTTCTGGGTTTATCTTAGAAGAGGATCTGAATTGATCTTTTCCATGAATGGTGGCTTTGGATGGCAAGGATGGCAAAATCAGATGGAAGATATTTTCCTTTACCTTTTCCAACCTTTATTTCCATTTTTCCAGCTTCAAAAATCGGTCAATAAGTCAAAAAGCACATTATGTTTTCATTTCGAAGATAAGTGGCTTCATTCTAAAGACAATGCAATTCTCATTCGAAGATCGCTCATTCCAAAGATACTGCAATTCTCATTTCGAAGATCTTGTAATTCTCATTTTAAAGATACTGCATTTCTCATTTCGAAGATGTCTGCTCATTTAGAAGACATTGTGTTTTCTCATTTCGAAGATATCTGTTCATTTCGAAGATACTTCGAAATGAACAAATGTGTACTTTTCAAGTGATTTCTTCTGCATCTCTCAGGTGGGTTATCTCCTAGGATCAGATTCCAATGGTCTTCATCTCTTTTCATATGTGAATTCCATGCCTTGCTATTTATTTGTAGCTTGCTGGAATTTACATGGTAAATTACTGCATTTTCCAGTTCTGCTGCACAGTTGTAAAATATTGGCATTTCTTGCAAATTCAAACAAATTAGAACATGGAAAAATTATTCAAGTATCAACATGAAGGAGTACATCAAGTTGCTACTGAATTTATACACTTCATTCACCAAGTAACCATGCTTGAAATAGTGCAATAGTCTTTGCACAATTGTCCCTGCTCTGTTATACCCTATTGTTGCCTATTTAGATCATGTGGGAATGCTTCTAAATAGGTCAGATGTCTTTTGTAGTCCTTCTAAACTCATTCCATCCATATTCTCATGCTTTGCTTGACAACTTCAAGGTGTTCCTATAAAGTGACAGCTTGCTGATTTTTATATGGCTATTTTTCTCAGATTTTCAGATTTATGACAGTCCTAAACTTTTGGTTTAAATGTGGATTTGAAACAAGTTGAAGGGCAGGAAAACATTCAAAAACCATTGAGAAGTTAATGGATATCAGCATACCACATTTGGTTAATTGAAATGCATGTTATTACTTGCTACTTAATCACGCAAAATCAGTCATAAAATGCTAAAAATAGTCAAAAACAGAGATATAGTATTCCTAACATAAAATCATGCAAACACTTAACAAATAGTATATTCTAGTCAACTATTTGGCAATTAACTTATCATATGGTAGTCAAAATGATTCAAACATTGTGCAATAATGAGGCATTTTTGGGCCTCATCATCCCCCCCAACTTGAACTGATGCATGCCCTCATGCATCTTAGTAGGCCATAGTAATATGCAGGTTTTATTCTTGTGAACAACATACTTTGCTACCTGCTAATTGAGAAATTCCTCCTTGCTGCACTATATCAAGTATTTTGCAATTAAGCACATGTATGACTTTTTTTTCTATTTTTCTACAAGTTTTAGTGTTGCAAGGTACCTCTTAAAGGCTTGATATCATATGATTCATCTTGCAATAGTCTTATTGTGGAACCGTATTTGGCAGATGCACTACTACTGATGGAATTTTCTATTCTTAACAACATTTCAGCTTGAATGCTTATTTTTGTTGTTTGCACCTTTTGAACAAATATTTGATTTGAAATGCCTGAGGGATGTACTTACTTGTGGTAGAGCCTTATAAACCTCAATATTTGATGTACCCTACTCTTTTTGCTATTATGTAGCATTTCTAGCAATTCTGGTATAGTTTCTGCTCATTTCGAAGATATCTTGTTCATTTAGAAGATCTTGCATTTCTCATTTCGAAGATCTTCAAAAAATACAGAAATGACCTCCTATGAAAAAGTTAGCTATAGATTCTATTGTGGGTCCATCTCTAGAGTGTATAAGCCTTCCATAACATCAAAAATCCCTTCTTCATCCTTTTTTTAGATGCTATTCTTTGTTTTGTATGTTGTTTTATTCCAGTAGTACTAAAATAGAACCTTCGGGTGCATTTTGTTGATTATCCTCCTTCAATTTATCAGACAATTGTGAGATATAAACTTGCAGTTCTTCTTCTAAAATTTATCCTATAAATTGAAATAGAATTACTGCCATGTCTATCCCAAAATCAGGTTTTTGCATAGTTTTGGAATTTCCATGCAATTAATGGCATAAGGGGGTGTTTCTTGACATCTTGAACATGTTCCTTTTTTCAACTTGTCACTATTGTATGAATAGTTTATGCCAAATACCGACTATCATACACTAAATGCTAAATGTTTACTATGAATTATATGCAAGAAACACATACCTTACTGTCCTGAAAATTAGTCATGCACCTTACAAGCTACTTTTGATGATTGTTAGCAGGCTATCTGAAAACATAAACAAACATAATACATGTGCAGTGTGAGATTTGTACAATGGTGGAACAATGATGGGTAGATCAACAAGGCAATGCATGCCGAAAAATCGGTTTTCATGCAAGCCAACTCAGTAGCACCTCCAAGAAGGTTTTCACTACTGAATTATTCATTTTTTTATATATATTTTTTTATTTTTTTTTCATCTCTTTTTTTTTTTCATCAGAAGAGGCTGCCATTTCTGGTTTTCAACCAACTTCTATCCTCTTTTTTTTTTTTTCAAGTGCTTCAATCAGAGAGAACATATCTCACTCTTATTTGGATAAGACCAATCCTTATTCTGCAAAAACATGTCAATTGTTGTATGAAAACACCATCTCTTTCTGTTGAAACCTGCAACATTGATGCAACCTTCCTTACTAGATGACCAGTAAGAATCTTCTTACATCATCATTGCCTCCTTATTGCTTGGAAATGAAGTATTGGCTCCATTGTTCCTCTTTCTTGCTTGAAATTGATGCTTGTCCTCATGTATCCCCATTTTGTGGGACATGCCTTTCTTGCAAATTTTTTTTTTTTTTTTCAAATTTTCTTGTCTTGCTTGTACCCAAAAAGGAAGTTCACAAACAAGACTATTCTTCTTTTTTCTTTTCTTTTTTTTGTTATTTTTTTTTTTTTTTCAGAATTTTTATCATCACTTTGAATCTGATATTGAAGAGAAATTCTCTTCCCTTATGTGTACATCCAATGGAATCTCCTTCAAGAACTCCTCCTTAGTTAATGGTGCATGGTATACCCGAAGGCAATGTCCATTCACCACTAACATCCTCCATGAATTACCAATGGGAGAAAGAAGCATTGCTCCATATCTAAAAACTTCTTCAATCAAGTGTTGTCCATGGCTCCTAGTCTGCAAAATCTTGTCAATATGTTCTTGAAACAATTAAATACCAATTCCCAAAATATGTTAAGTGCTTACATCAAGATAAAATCTTGATATACCCTTGTAATTCCATGTAAAGAGATTGAAATATTGTTTCAAAATAGCAACAATTTTGCTTTTTGTTTATAAGTCAACCGGCTAATAATGTTCAAGAATTTTCTTGGCTGCACTTCAATTTGTTTCATTCCTAGGAGGACAAAATTTACCCCTTTGTAAAATGGAAGTAAATTTTCTATGTGCGGTTTTTCTAGTTTTTCTCCTTTATCCAAGGCTAATTTTTGTGTGTTTGGACTAAAGGTTTTCTATGTATCTCCATTGATTTTTGTCTCTTCAAGCTCAGGTAAGTTCTTATTTTAGCACAGTTGGATGTTGTTGCAGTCAATAACATTTCTTGTAGGTTTTTTTCTTTTTATACCAGATTCAGCTACATAGACAGGGGTTGCCTATCTTGTATTATTCAGAATGATCACAGGTTGGGCTAAAAAAAATATTTTTGGTTTGCACAATAAGACAAGAAGTGTACAACTTTAGCAGATCAACTACTTGTCAGGTAGGATCACCTCTAATGAGATCAACTATTGTCTGTGTAGGCTAAGAATTGCTAGGTTGCGGTTTAGCATGGTAAAATCCAAACAATCTTTAAGTAATAATGAAAAACTCTAGGATCATCATTAAGTTGTAAACTCCTATTTTGATTGTGCAAAAGTTTTTGTGATTTTTTTTTAATAGATTCAGCTTACATAGACAGGGGTTGCTTGTCCGAGGTTGGGTTGAAGGTGGTTCCTTTTTGCTCTAAACCCCCGTGGTTGCTTGTTTTCTAAATGGTATGAAATGCAACTACCAATAATTATTATTTATACCAGCTATTACATTCAGATTTAACTCTGAACTTCATAACTTAGCACAATAATAATTATTTGACTGCTTTTACCCTCTAACAACACCATGTTCCCTGGCAACGGCGCCAAAATGATGAGTGTCGTTGAGTCTCATCATTTAATCTCAATGATTTATCAATCCGGGGTGGTGTCCAAGGTCGTCTACGATAGAAGGCTAGGGTAGAGTACAATTCGAGGCATTCAGATTTCAAGCATTTATTGGTGAAGCAGATTTTGGTTTAGCCTTTTGGTGTCACACTAAACCTAGTCTGAAGAATGGAAACTGAAATAAATTATAGGAATTGAAAACTAAATCTAAGTTGCAAGAATTGAAATCTAACTACAATTGCATGAATTGAAATTGCTAAATTGAAATCTAATCTACTTTTGCAGAATTGAAATCTAATTACTCTTGTAGAATTGAAATTGCTAAATTGAAATCTAATCTACTTTTGCAGAATTGAAATCTAATTACTCTTGCAGAATTGAAATGATGCTTGTAAATAAAACTTATTCTAAAAACACCTGTCAATGCCACTGCCACAGAAGGTCGTCAAGCTACGCTACAGGAATTGACGACAAAATGAAATATGCTGAAAAATGGAAAGTTGCTAAAATAGAAAGCAAGAAAAACATGGAAAGCAAAGGAAAAATGCTTAATATAATTTGTCAGCTGACATACACACAAATGCTGTACACAAACATAATAGGAAACATAAATCACACAACACAAAATAAAAACAAGAAAATGAAATCTGGCAAGCAATCTATTAATTTTGTTATAGCAAAATTACAGATTAAAACCTGCCATAAAATCCCTCCTTCTAGATCTGAAAGTGGGCCCATACTTCTTGATCTAGAAGGAGGTGAAAAGCACTCCTTAACTAATTAACACTCAGAACATAAAATGATAAAATAGCTGCACTTTTATTGATGACAAAACATGCTTGAAAACTATTACAAAAATTACTGTATAGTCCTAATTACTGCTACTAAAAACTCTCCTCTATTCTAATTCCTAACTAGCTCAACCAAGGAGGGAGCTATGTTATTTATATAAATATTTACAATATATCCCATGCTCAAATCAGCCTATGTGCTATTTTACAGTCATTTGCCAATAATTTTGGATCTGAAATAAATGCAAATTTGGACAGTTTGTGTTGCAGCAGTAGTCATTGGCCCTTAGAAAGCATCTTCAGTGGTGGGAGTACATGGGAGGAGTCTAGAAATATCTCACACATCATTCTCCACTTCAGAATATGCCATTCCTATCTTGAAAACAACTTTCTATTATGCTGTAGTTTTTTGGGTTTATCCTAGAAGAGGATCTGAATTGATCTTTTCCATGAATGGTGGCTTTGGACGACAAGGACGAAAAAATCAGATGGGAGATATTTTCCTTTACCTTTTCCAACCTTTATTTCCCTTTTTCAACTTCAAAAATTGGTCAATAAGTCAAAAAGCACATTCTGTTTTCATTTCGAAGATAAGTGGCTTCATTTCGAAGACAATGCAATTCTCATTTCGAAGATCGCTCATTCCGAAGATACTACAATTCTCATTTTGAAGATACTGCAATTCTCATTTTGAAGATACTACATTTCTCATTTCGAAGATGTCTGCTCATTCCGAAGACACTATGTTTTCTCATTTCGAAGATATCTGTTCATTTCGAAGATACTTCGGAATGAACAAAATGTGTACTTTTCAAATGATTTCTTTTGCATCTCTCAGGTGGGTTATCTCCTAGGATCATATTCCAATGGTCTTCATCTCTTTTCATATGTGAATTCCATGCCTTGCTTCATTTATTTGTAGCTTGCTGAAATTTACATGGTAAATTACTATATTTTCAGTTTTGCTGCATAGTTGTAAAATATTGGCATTTCTTGCAAATTCAAACAAATTAGAACATGGAAAAATTATTCAAGTATCAACATGAAGGAGTACATCAAGTTGCTACTGAATTTATACACTTCATTCACCAAGTAACCATGCTGAAATAGTGCAATAGTGCTGCACAATTGTCCCTTCTCTGTTATACCATGTTGCTGCCTATTTAGATCATGTGGGAATGCTTCTAAATAGGTCAGATGTCTTTTGTAGTCCTTCTAAACTCATTCCATCCATATTCTCATGCTTTGCTTGACAACTTCAAGGTGTTCCTATAAAGTGACAGCTTGCTGATTTTTATATGGCTATTTTTCTCAGATTTTTAGATTTATGATAGTCCTAAACTTTTGGTTTAAATGTGGATTTGAAACAAGTTGAAGGGCGAGGAAAACATTCAAAAACCATTGAGAAGTTAATGGATATCAGCATACCACATTTGGTTAATTGAAATGCATGTTATTACTTGCTACTTAATCACGCAAAATCAGTCATAAAATGCTGAAAATAGTCAAAAACAGAGATATAGTATTCCTAACATAAAATCATGCAAACACTTAACAAATAGTATATTCTAGTCAACTATTTGGCAATTAACTTATCATATGGTAGTCAAACATTGTGCAATAATGAGGCATTTTTGGGCCTCATCATCCCCCTCAACTTGAACTGATGCATGCCCTCATGCATCTTAGTAGGCCATAGTAATATGTAGGTTTTATTCTTGTGAACAACATCCTTTGCTACCGCTAATTGAGAAATTCCTCCTTGCTGCACTATATCAAGTATTTTGCAATTAAGCACATGTATGACTTTTTTTCTATTTTTTTACAAGTTTTAGTGTTGCAAGGTACCTCTTAAAGGCTTGATATCATATGATTCATCTTGCAATAGTCTTATTGTGGAACCGTATTTGGCAGATGCACTACTACTGATGGAATTTTCTATTCTTAACAACATTTCAACTTGAATGCTTATTTTTGTTGTTTGCACCTTTTGAACAAAATTGATAAAATTTTGATTTGAAATGCTTGAGGGATGTACTTACTTGTGGTAGAGCCTTATAAACCTCAATATTTGATGTACCCTACTCTTTTTGCTATTCTATAGCATTTCCAACAATTCTGGTATAGTTTCTGCTCATTTCGAAGATATCCTATTCATTTCGAAGATACTGCATTTCTCATTCTGAAGATCTTCAAAATTGCAGAAATGACCTCCTATGAAAAAGTTAACTACAGATTCTATTGTGGGTCCATCTCTAGAGTGTATAAGCCTTCCATAACATCAAAAATCCCTTCTTCATCCTTTTTTTTAGATGTTATTCTTTGTTTTGTATGTTGTTGTTTTATTCCAGTAGTACTAAAATAGAACCTTCAGGTGCATTTTGTTGATTATCCTCCTTCAATTTATCAGACAATTGTGAGATATAAACTTGCAATTCTCCTTCTAAAATTTGTCCTATAAATTGAAATAGAATTGCTGCCATGTCTGTCCCAAAATCAGGTTTTTGCATAGTTTTGGAATTTCCATGCAATTAAGGGCATAAGGGGGTGTTTCTTGACATCTTGAACATGTTCCTTTTTTTTCAACTTGTCACTATTGTATGAATAGTTTATGCCAAATACCGACTATCATACACTAAATGCTAAATGTTTACTATGAATTATATGCAAGAAACACATACCTTACTGTCAGGAAAATTAGTCATGCACCTTACAAGCTACTTTTGATGATTGTTAGCAGGCTATCTGAAAACATAAAAAAACATAATACATGTGCAGTGTGAGATTTGTACAATGGTGGAACAATGATGGGTAGATCAATAAGGCAATGCATGCCGAAAAATCGTTTTTCATGCAAGCCAACTCAATAGCACCTCCAAGAAGGTTTTCACTACTAAATTATTCATTTTTTTATATATTTTTTTCATTTTTTTTCATCTCTTTTATTTTTTTTCATCAGAAGAGGCTGCCATTTCTAGTTTTTTTCTTTTATCCAAGGCTAATTTCTGTGTGTTTGGACTAAAGGTTTTCTGTGTATCTCCATTGATTTTTGTCTCTTCAAGCTCGGGTAAGTTCTTGTTTTAGCATAGTTGGATGTTACTGCAGTCAATAACATTTCTTGCAGGTTTTGTTCTTTTTATACCAGATTCAGCTACATAGACAGGGGTTGCCTATCCTGTATTATTCAGAATGATCATAGTTTGGGCTAAAAAAATATTTTTGGTTTGCACAATAAGACAAGAAGTGTACAACTTTAGCAGATCAACTACTTGTTAGGTAGGATCACCTCTAATGAGATCAACTATTGTCTGTGTAGGCTAAGAATTGCTAGGTTGCGGTTTAGCGCGGTAAAATCCAAACAATATTTAAGTAATAATGAAAAACTCTAGGATCATCATTAAGTTGTAAACTCCTATTTTGATTGTGCAAAAGTTTTTGTGATTTTTTTTTAATAGATTCGGCTTACATAGATAGGGGTTGCCTGCTTGTCCGAGGTTGGGATGAAGGTGGGGCGGGGGGTGGTTGCTTGTTTTCTAAATGGACTAAAATGCAACTACCAATAACTATTACTTATACCAGTTATTACATTCGATTTAACTCTAAACTTCATAACTTAGCACAATTAATAATTATTTGATTGCTTTTACCCTCTAACAACACCATGTTCCCCAACAACGGTGCCAAAATGATGAGTGTCATTGAGTCTCATCATTTAATCTCAATGATTTATCAATCCGGGGTGGTGTCCAAGGCTGTCTACGATAGAAGGCTAGGGCAGAGTACAATTCAGGCATTCAGATTTCAAGCATTTATTGGTGAAGCAGATTTTGGTTTAGCCTTTTGGTGTCACACTAAACCTAGTCCGAAGAATGGAAACTGAAATAAATTACAGGAATTGAAAACTAAATCTAAGTTGCAAGAATTGAAATCTAACTACAATTGCATGAATTGAAATTGCTAAATTGAAATCTAATCTACTTTTGCAGAATTGAAATCTAATTACTCTTGCAGAATTGAAATTGCTAAATTGAAATCTAATCTACTTTTGCAGAATTGAAATCTAATTACTCTTGTAGAATTGAAATGATGCTTGTAAATGAAACTTATTCTAAAAACACCTGTCAATGCCCTGCCACAGAAGGTCGTCAAGCTTCTGCTACAGGAATTGACAGCAAAATGAAATATGCTAAAAAATGGAAAGTTGCTAAAATAGAAAGCAGGGAAAACATGGAAAGCAAAGGAAAAATGCTTAATATAATTTGTCAGCTGACATACACACAAATGTTGTACACAAACATAATAGGAAACATAAATCACACAATACAAAATAAAAACAAGAAAATGAAATCTGGCAAGCAATCTATTAATTCTGCTGTAGCAAAATTACAGATTAAAACCTGCCATAAAATCCCTCCTTCTAGATCTGAAAGTGGGCCCATACTTCCTGATCTAGAAGGAGGTGAAAAGCACTCCTTAACTAATTAACACTCAACATAAAATGATAAAATACTGCACTTTTATTGATGACAAAACATGCTGAAAACTGTTACAAGAAAATTACTTATACAGTCCTAATTGTTGCTACTGAAAACTCTCCTCTATTCTAATTCCTAACTGGCTCAACCAAGGAGGGAGCTGTGTTATTTATATAAATATTTACAATATATCCCATGCTCAAATCAGCCTATGTGCTATTTTACGAGTCATTTGCCAATAATTCTGGATCTAAAATAAATGCAAATCTGGACAGTTTGTGTTGCAGCAGTAGTCATTGGCCCTTAGAAAGCATCTTCAATGGTGGGAGTACATGGGAGGAGTCTAGAAATATCTCACACATATTTCTCCACTTCATAATATTCCATTTCTATCTTGCAAACAACTTCCTATTATGCTACAATTATTTCTGTGTTTATCCTAGAAGAGGATCAAAATTGATCTTTTCCATAAATGGTGGCTTTGGACGGCAAGGACGGCAAAATCATATGGGAGATATTTTCCTTTACCTTTTCCAACCTTTATTTCCCTTTTTCCAGCTTCAAAAATCGGTCAATAAGTCAAAAAGCACATTCTATTTTCATTTCGAAGATAAGTGGCTTCATTTCGAAGACAATGCAATTCTCATTCCGAAGATCGCTCATTTCGAAGATACTACAATTCTCATTTCGAAGATCTCAATTCTCATTCCGAAGATAACTGCATTTCTCATTCTGAAGATTCGCTCATTTCGAAGACACTATGTTTTCTCATTTCGAAGATATCTGTTCATTTCGAAGATACTTCGAAATGAACAAATGTGTACTTTTCAAGTGATTTCTTCTGCATCTCTCAGGTGGGTTATCTCCTAGGATCAGATTCCAATGGTCTTCATCTCTTTCCATATGTGAATTCCATGCCTTGCTATTTATTTGTAGCTTGCTGGAATTTACATGGTAAATTACTGCATTTTCCAGTTCTCTTGCATAGTTGTAAAATATTGGCATTTCTTGCAAATTCAAACAAATTAGAACATGGAAAAATTATTCAAGTATCAACATGAAGGAGTACATCAAGTTGCTACTGAATTTATACACTTCATTCACCAAGTAACCATGCTGAAATAGTGCAATAGTGCTGCACAATTGTCCCTGCTCTGTTATACCTTGTTGCTGCCTATTTAGATCATGTGGGAATGCTTCTAAATAGGTCAGATGTCTTCTGTAGTCCTTCTGAACTCATTCCATCCATATCCTCATGCTTTGCTTGACAACTTCAAGGTGTTCCTATAAAGTGACAGCTTGCTGATTTTTATATGGCTATTTTTCTCAGATTTTCAGATTTATGACAGTCCTAAACTTTTGGCTTAAATGTGGATTTGAAACAAGTTGAAGGGCAGGAAAACATTCAAAAACCATTGAGAAGTTAATGGATATCAGCATACCACATTTGGTTAATTGAAATGCATGTTCTTACTTGCTACTTAATCACGCAAAATCAGTCATAAAATGCTGAAAATAGTCAAAAATAGAGATATAGTATTCCTAACATAAAATCATGCAAACACTTAACAAATAGTATATTCTAGTCAACTATTTGGCAATTAACTTATCATATGGTAGTCAAACATTGTGCAATAATGAGTCAAACATTGTGCAATAATGAGGCATTCTTGGGCCTCATCATCCCCCCCAACTTGAACCGATGCATGCCCTCATGCATCTTAGTAGGCCATAGTAATATGCAGGTTTTATTCTTGTGAACAACATCCTTTGCTACACCGCTAACCGAGAAATTCCTCCTTGCTGCACTATATCAAGTATTTTGCAATTAAGCACATGTATGACTTTTTTTCTATTTTTCTACAAGTTTTAGTGTCTGCAAGGTACCTCTTAAAGGCTTGATATCATATGATTCATCTTGCAATAGTCTTATTGTGGAACCGTATTTGGCAGATGCACTACTACTGATGGAATTTTCTGTTCTTAACAACATTTCAGCTTGAATGCTTATTTTTGTTGTTTGCACCTTTTGAACAAAATATTATTTTATTTGAAATGCTTGAGGGATGTACTTACTTGTGGTAGAGCCTTATAAACCTCAATATTTGATGTACCCTACTCTTTTTGCTATTCTGTAGCATTTTCAACAATTCTAGTATAGTTTCTGCTCATTTCGAAGATATCCTGCTCATTTCGAAGATACTGCATTTCTCATTTCGAAGATCTTCAAAAAATGCAGAAATGACCTCCTATGCAAAAGTTAGCTACAGATTCTATTGTGGGTCCATCTCTAGAGTGTATAAGCCTTCCATAACATCAAAAATCCCTTCTTCATCCTTTTTGTTTAGATGCTATTCTTTGTTTTGTATGTTGTTGTTTTATTCCAGTAGTACTAAAATAGAACCTTCGAGTGCATTTTGTTGATTATCCTCCTTCAATTTATCAGACAATTGTGAGATATAAACTTGCAGTTCTCCTTCTAAAATTTGCCCTACAAATTGAAATAGAATTGCTGCCATGTCTGTCCCAAAATCAGGTTTTTGCATAGTTTTGGAATTTCCATGCAATTAATGGCATAAGGGGGTGTTTCTTGACATCTTGAACATGTTCCTTTTTCAACTTGTCACTATTGTATGAATAGTTTATGCCAAATACCGACTATCATACACTAAATGCTAAATGTTTACTATGAATTATATGCAAGAAACACATACCTTACTGTCCTGAAAATTAGTCATGCACCTTACAAGCTGCTTTTGATGATTGTTAGCAGGTTATCTGAAAACATAAACAAACATAACACATGTGCAGTGTGAGATTTGTACAATGGTGGAACAATGATGGGTAGATCAACAAGGCAATGCATGCCGAAAAATCGGTTTTCATGCAAGCCAACTCAGTAGCGCCTCCAAGAAGGTTTTCACTACTGAATTATTCATTTTTTTATATATATTTTTTCATCTTTTTTCATTTTTTTATCTTTTTTTCATCAGAAGAGGCTGCCATTTCTGGTTTTCAACCAACTTCTGTCCTTTTTTTTTTTTTCAAGTGCTTCAATCAGAGAGAACATCTCTCACTCTTATTTGGATAAGACTAATCCTTATTCTGCAAAAACATGTCAATTGTTGTATGAAAACACCATCTCTTTCTGTTGAAACCTGCAACATTGATGCAACCTTCCTTACTAGATGAGCAGTAAGAATCTTCTTACATCATCATTGCCTCCTTATTGCTGGAAATGAAGTATTGGCTCCATTGTTCCTCTTTCTTGCTGAAATTGATGCTTGTCCTCATGTATCCCCATTTTGTGGGACATGCCTTTGCTGCAATTTTTTTTTTTTTTTTTCAAATTTTCTTGTCTTGCTTGTACCCAAGAAGGAAGTTCACAAACAAGACTATTCTTCTTTTTTCTTTTCTTGTATATTTTTCTTTTTTTTTTTTGTCGAACTTTTTATCATCACTCTGAATCTGATATTGAAGAGAAATTCTCTTCCATTATGTGTACATCCAATGGAATCTCCTTCAAGAACTCCTCCTTAGTTAATGGTGCATGGTATACCCGAAGGCAATGTCCATTCACCACTAACATCCTCCATGAATTACCAATGGGAGAAAGAAGCACTCGCTCCATATCTGAAAACTTCTTCAATCAAGTGTTGTCCATGCCTCCTAGTCTGCAAAATCTTGTCAATCTATTCTTGAAACAATTAAATACCAATTCCCAAAAGATGTTAAGTGCTTACATCAAGATAAAATCTTGATATACCCTTGTAATTCTATGTAAAGGGATTGAAATATTGTTTCAAAATAGCAACAATTTTGCTTTTTGTTTATAAGTCAGCCAACTAATAATGTTCAAGAATTTTCTTGGCTGCACTTCAATTTGTTTCATTCCTAGGAGGACATAATTTACCCCTTTGTAAAATGGAAGTAAATTTTCTATGTGCAGTTTTTCTAGTTTTTCTCCTTTATCCAAGGCTAATTTCTATGTGTTTGGACTAAAGGTTTTCTGTGTATCTCCATTGATTTTTATCTCTTCAAGCTCAGGTAAGTTCTTGTTTTAGCACAGTTGGATGTTGTTGCAGTCAATAACATTTTCTGCAGGTTTTTTTTTTTATACCAGATTTAGCTACATAGACAGGGGTTGCCTATCCTGTATTATTCAGACTGATCATAGGTTGGGCTAAAAAAATATTTTTGGTTTGCACAATAAGACAAGAAGTGTACAACTTTAGCAGATCAACTACTTGTCAGGTAGGATCACCTCTAATGAGATCAACTATTGTCTGTGTAGGCTAAGAATTGCTAGGTTGCGGTTTAGCACGGTAAAATCCTAACAATCTTTAAGTAATAATGGAAAACTCTAGGATCATCATTAAGTTGTAAACTCCTATTTTGATTGTGCAAAAGTTTTTGTGATTTTTTTTTAATAGATTCAGCTTACATAGACAGGGGTTGCCTGTCCAGGTTGGGCTGAAGGTGGTGGTTGCTTGTTTTCTAAATGGACTGAAATGCAACTATCAATAATTATTATTTATACCAGCTATTACATTCAGATTTAACTCTGAACTTCATAACTTAGCACAATAATAATTATTTGATTGCTTTTACCCTCTAACAACACCATGTTCCCCGACAACGATGCCAAAATGATGAGTGTCATTGAGTCTCATCATTTAATCTCAATGATTTATCAATCCGAGGTGGTGTCCAAGGCTGTCTACGATAGAAGGCTAGGGCAGAGTACAATTTAGGCATTCAGATTTCAAGCATTTATTGGTGAAGCAGATTTTGGTTTAGCCTTTTGGTGTCACACTAAACCTAGTCTGAAGAATGGAAACTGAAATAAATTACAGGAATTGAAAACTAAATCTAAGTTGCAAGAATTGAAATCTAACTACAATTGCATGAATTGAAATTGCTAAATTGAAATCTAATCTACTTTTGCAGAATTGAAATCTAATTACTCTTGCAGAATTGAAATTGCTAAATTGAAATCTAATCTACTTTTGCAGAATTGAAATCTAATTACTCTTGCAGAATTGAAATGATGCTTGTAAATGAAACTTATTCTAAAAACACCTGTCAATGCCCTGCCACAGAAGGTCGTCAAGCTTCTGCTACAGGAATTGATAGCAAAATGAAATATGCTGAAAAATGGAAAGTTGCTAAAATAGAAAGCAGGGAAAACATGGAAAGCAAAGGAAAAATGCTTAATATAATTTGTCAGCTGACATACACACAAATGCTGTACACAAACATAATAGGAAACATAAATCACACAATACAAAATAAAAACAAGAAAATGAAATCTGGCAAGCAATCTATTAATTCTGCTGCAACAAAATTACAGATTAAAACCTGCCATAAAATCCCTCCTTCTAGATCTGAAAGTGGGCCCATACTTCCTGATCTAGAAGGAGGTGAAAAGCACTCCTTAACTAATTAACACTCAAAACATAAAATGATAAAATACTGCACTTTTATTGATGACAAAACATGCTGAAAACTGTTACAGAAAATTACTGTACAGTCCTAATTGCTGCTACTGAAAACTCTCCTCTATTCTAATTCCTAACTGGCTCAACCAAGGAGGGAGCTATGTTATTTATATAAATATTTACAATATATCCCATGCTCAAATCAGCCTATGTGCTATTTTACAGTCATTTGCCAATAATTCTGGATCTGAAATA
Source organism: Wollemia nobilis (assembly GCA_028583015.1). Taxonomy (NCBI): domain Eukaryota; kingdom Viridiplantae; phylum Streptophyta; class Pinopsida; order Araucariales; family Araucariaceae; genus Wollemia; species Wollemia nobilis. The sequence continues at coordinate 2,765,205 of JAQPPZ010017244.1, forward strand.
AATGCAAATCTGGACAGTTTGTGTTGCAGCAGTAGTCATTGGCCCTTAGAAAGCATCTTCAGTGGTGGGAGTACATGGGAGGAGTCTAGAAATATCTCACACATATTTCTCCACTTCATAATATTCCATTTCTATCTTGCAAACAACTTCCTATTATGCTGCAGTTATTTCTGTGTTAATCCTAGAAGAGGATCAAAATTGATCTTTTCCATAAATGGTGGCTTTGGACGGCAAGGACGGCAAAATCATATGGGAGATATTTTCCTTTACCTTTTCCAACCTTTATTTCCCTTTTTCCAGCTTCAAAAATCGGTCAATAAGTCAAAAAGCACATTCTGTTTTCATTTCGAAGATAAGTGGCTTCATTTCGAAGACAATGCAATTCTCATTTCGAAGATCGCTCATTTCGAAGATACTGCAATTCTCATTCTGAAGATACTGCAATTCTCATTTCAAAGATACTACATTTCTCATTTCGAAGATCTGCTCATTTCGAAGACACTGTGTTTTCTCATTCTGAAGATATTTGTTCATTTCGAAGATACTTCGGAATGAACAAATGTGTGCTTTTCAAGTGATTTCTTCTGCATCTCTCAGGTGGGTTATCTCCTAGGATCAGATTCCAATGGTCTTCATCTCTTTCCATATGTGAATTCCATGCCTTGCTGTTTATTTGTAGCTTGCTAGAATTTACATGGTAAATTACTGCATTTTCCAGTTCTGTTGCACAGTTGTAAAATATTGGCATTTCTTGCAAATTCAAACAAATTAGAACATGGAAAAATTATTCAAGTATCAACATGAAGGAGTACATCAAGTTGCTACTGAATTTATACACTTCATTCACCAAGTAACCATGCTGAAATAGTGCAACGGTGCTGCACAATTGTCCCTGCTCTGTTATACCATGTTGTCTGCCTATTTAGATCATGTGGGAATGCTTCTAAATAGGTCAGATGTCTTCTGTAGTCCTTCTAAACTCATTCCATCCATATCCTCATGCTTTGCTTGACAACTTCAAGGTGTTCCTATAAAGTGACAGCTTGCTGATTTTTATATGGCTGTTTTTCTTAGATTTTCAGATTTATGACAGTCCTAAACTTTTGGCTTAAATGTGGATTTGAAACAAGTTGAAGGGCAGGAAAACATTCAAAAACCATTGAGAAGTTAATGGATATCAGCATACCACATTTGGTTAATTGAAATGCATGTTATTACTTGCTACTTAATCACGCAAAATCAGTCATAAAATGCTGAAAATAGTCAAAAACAGAGATATAGTATTCCTAACATAAAATCATGCAAACACTTAACAAATAGTATATTCTAGTCAACTATTTGGCAATTAACTTATCATATGGTAGTCAAACATTGTGCAATAATGAGGCATTTTTGGGCCTCATCATCCCCCCCAACTTGAACTGATGCATGCCCTCATGCATCTTAGTAGGCCATAGTAATATGCAGGTTTTATTCTTGTGAACAACATCCTTTGCTACCCGCTAACTGAGAAATTCCTCCTTGCTGCACTATATCAAGTATTTTGCAATTAAGCACATGTATGACTTTTTTTTCTATTTTTCTACAAGTTTTAGTGTTGCAAGGTACCTCTTAAAGGCTTGATATCATATGATTCATCTTGCAATAGTCTTATTGTGGAACCGTATTTGGTAGATGCACTACTACTGATGGAATTTTTTGTTCTTAACAACATTTCAGCTTGAATGCTTATTTTTGTTGTTTGCACCTTTTGAACAAAATTGATAAAATATTTGATTTGAAATGCTTGAGGGATGTACTTACTTGTGGTAGAGCCTTATAAACCTCAATATTTGATGTACCCTACTCTTTTTGCTATTCTGTAGCATTTTCAACAATTTTGGTATAGTTTCTGCTCATTTCGAAGATATCATGTTCATTCCGAAGATACTGCATTTCTCATTTCGAAGATCTTCAAAAAAATGCAGAAATGACCTCCTATGAAAAAGTTAGCTACAGATTCTATTGTGGGTCCATCTCTAGAGTGTATAAGCCTTCCATAACATCAAAAATCCCTTCTTCATCCTTTTTTTTAGATGCTATTCTTTGTTTTGTATGTTGTTTTATTCCAGTAGTACTAAAATAGAACCTTCAGGTGCATTTTGTTGATTATCCTCCTTCAATTTATCATACAATTGTGAGATATAAACTTGCAGTTCTCCTTCTAAAATTTGCCCTATAAATTGAAATAGAATTGTTGCCATGTCTGTCCCAAAATCAGGTTTTTGCATAGTTTTGGAATTTCCATGCAATTAATGGCATAAGGGGGTGTTTCTTGACATCTTGAACATGTTCTTTTTTCAACTTGTCACTATTGTATGAATAGTTTATGCCAAATACCGACTATCATACACTAAATGCTAAATGTTTACTATGAATTATATGCAAGAAACACATACCTTATTGTCCTAAAAATTAGTCATGCACCTTACAAGCTGCTTTTGATGATTGTTAGCAGGCTATCTGAAAACATAAACAAACATAACACATGTGCAGTGTGAGATTTGTACAATGGTGGAACAATGATGGGTAGATCAACAAGGCAATGCATGCCGAAAAATCGATTTTCATGCAAGCCAACTCAGTAGCGCCTCCAAGAAGGTTTTCACTACTGAATTATTCATTTTTATATATATATTTTTTCATTTTTTTTTCATCTTTTTTTTTTTTTCATTTTTTTCATTAGAAGAGGCTGCCATTTCTGGTTTTCAACCAACTTTTGTCCTTTTTTTTTTTTTCAAGTGCTTCAATGAGAGAACATATCTCACTCTTATTTGGATAAGACCAATCCTTATTCTACAAAAACATGTCAATTGTTGTATGAAAACACCATCTCTTTCTATTGAAACCTGCAACATTGATGCAACCTTCCTTACTAGATGACCAGTAAGAATCTTCTTACATCATCATTGCCTCCTTATTGTTGGAAATGAAGTATTGGCTCCATTGTTCCTCTTTCTTGCTGAAATTGATGCTTGTCCTCATGTATCCCCATTTTGTGGGACATGCCTTTGCTGCAATTTTTTTCTTTTTTTTTCAAATTTTCTTGTTTTGCTTGTACCCAAAAAGGAAGTTCACAAACAAGACTATTCTTCTTTTTTCTTTTCTTGTATTTTTTTTTTTTTTCAGACTTTTTATCATCACTCTAAATCTGATATTGAAGAGAAATTCTCTTCCCTTATGTGTACATCCAATGGAATCTCCTTCAAGAACTCCTCCTTAGTTAATGGTGCATGGTATACCCGAAGGCAATGTCCATTCACCACTAACATCCTCCATGAATTACCAATGGGAGAAAGAAGCACTGCTCCATATCTGAAAACTTCTTCAATCAAGTGTTGTCCATGGCTCCTAGTCTGCAAAATCTTGTCAATCTGTTCTTGAAACAATTAAATACCAATTCCCAAAATATGTTAAGTGCTTACATCAAGATAAAATCTTGATATACCCTTGTAATTCCATGTAAAGAGATTGAAATATTGTTTCAAAATAGCAACAATTTTGCTTTTTGTTTATAAGTCAACCAACTAATAATGTTCAAGAATTTTCTTGGTTGCACTTCAATTTGTTTCATTCCTAGGAGGACAAAATTTACCCCTTTGTAAAATGGAAGTAAATTTTCTATGTGCAGTTTTTCTAGTTTTTCTCCTTTATCCAAGGCTAATTTCTGTGTGTTTGGACTAAAGGTTTTCTGTGTATCTCCATTGATTTTTGTCTCTTCAAGCTCAGGTAAGTTCTTGTTTTAGCACAGTTGGATGTTGCTGCAGTCAATAACATTTCCTATAGGTTTTTTTCTTTTTATACCAGATTCAGCTACATAGATAGGGGTTGCCTATCCTGTATTATTCAGACTGATCATAGGTTGGGCTAAAAAAAATATTTTTGGTTTGCACAATAAGACAAGAAGTGTACAACTTTAGCAGATCAACTACTTGTCAGGTAGGATCACCTCTAATGAGATCAACTATTGTCTGTGTAGGCTAAGAATTGCTAGGTTGCGGTTTAGCGTGATAAAATCCAAACAATATTTAAGTAATAATTAAAAACTTTAGGATCATCATTAAGTTGTAAACTCCTATTTTGATTGTGCAAAAGTTTTTGTATTTTTTTTTGTTAATAGATACAGCTTACATAGATAGAGGTTACTGTCTAGGTTGGGCTGAAGGTGGTGGTGATTTACTTCCCCTTTGTTGTTGTTTCTCTTAAAACCTGGTTGCTTATTTTCTAAATGGACTAAAATGTAACTACCAATAATTATTATTTATACCAGCTATTACATTTAGATTTAACTCTGAACTTCATAACTTAGCACAATAATAATTATTTAACTGCTTTTACCCTCTAACAACACCATGTTCCCCAATAACGACGCCAAAATGATGAGTGTCATTGAGTCTCATCATTTAATCTCAATGATTTATCAATCCGGGGCGGTGTCCAAGGCTGTCTATGATAGAAGGCTAGGGCAAAGTATAATTCAAGCATTTAGATTTCAAGAATTTATTGGTGAAGCAAATTTTGGTTTAGCCTTTTGGTGTCACACTAAACCTAGTCTGAAGAATGGAAACTGAAATAAATTACAGGAATTGAAAACTAAATCTAAGTTGCAAGAATTGAAATCTAACTACAATTGCATGAATTGAAATTGCTAAATTGAAATCTAATCTACTTTTGCGAATTGAAATCTAATTACTCTTGTAGAATTGAAATTGCTAAATTGAAATCTAATTTACTTTTGTAGAATTGAAATCTAATTACTCTTGTAGAATTGAAATGATGCTTGTAAATAAAACTTATTCTAAAAACACCTGTCAATGCCCTACCATAGAAGGCCGTCAAGCTTCTGGTACAGGAATTGACAGTAAAATGAAATATGCTAAAAAAATGAAAGTTGCTAAAATAGAAAACAAGGAAAACATGGAAAGCAAAGGAAAAATGCTGAAGGAGAACATCAAGTTGCTACTGAATTTATACACTTCATTCACCAAGTAACCATGCTGAAATAGTGCTACAAGGTACCTCTTAAAGGCTTCATATCATATGATTCATCTTGCAATAGTCTTATTGTGGAACCGTATTTGGCAGATGCACTACTACTGATGGAATTTTCTGTTCTTAACAACATTTCAGCTTGAATGCTTATTTTTGTTGTTTGCACCTTTTGAACAAAATTGATAAAAAAAATTTATTATTTGATTTGAAATGCTTGAGGGATGTACTTACTTGTGGTAGAGCCTTATAAACCTCAATATTTGATGTACCCTACTCTTTTTGCTATTCTGTAGCATTTCCAACAATTTTGGTACAGTTTCTGCTCATTCCAAAGATATCCCGTTCATTTCGAAGATACTGCATTTCTCATTTCGAAGATCTTCAAAAAATGTAGAAATGACCTCCTATGCAAAAGTTAGCTACAGATTCTATTGTGGGTCCATCTCTAGAGTGTATAAGCCTTCCATAACATCAAAAAATCCCTTCTTCATCCTTTTTTTTAGATGCTATTCTTTGTTTTGTATGTTGCTATTTTATTCCAGTAGTACTAAAATAGAACCTTCGGGTGCATTTTGTTGATTATCCTCCTTCAATTTATCAGACAATTGTGAGATATAAACTTGCAGTTCTCCTTCTAAAATTTGCCCTACAAATTGAAATAGAATTGCTGCCATGTCTGTCCCAAAATCAGGTTTTTGCATAGTTTTGGAATTTCCATGCAATTAAGGGCATAAGGGGGTGTTTCTTGACATCTTGAACATGTTCCTTTTTCAACTTGTCACTATTGTATGAATAGTTTATGCCAAATACCGACTATCATACACTAAATGCTAAATGTTTACTATGAATTATATGCAAGAAACACATACCTTATTGTCCTGAAAATTGGTCATGCACCTTACAAGCTGCTTTTGATGATTGTTAGCAGGCTATCCGAAAACATAAACAAACATAACACATGTGCGGTGTGAGATTTGTACAATGGTGGAACAATGATGGGTAGATCAACAAGGCAATGCATGCCGAAAAATCGGTTTTCATGCAAGCCAACTCAGTAGCGCCTCCAAGAAGGTTTTCACTACTGAATTATTCATTTTTTTTATTTTTTTTCATTTTTTTTCATCTCTTTTTTTTTCATTTTTTTCATCAGAAGAGGTTGCCATTTCTGGTTTTCAACCAACTTCTGTCCCTTTTTTTTTTTTTTAAGTGCTTCAATCAGAGAGAACATCTCTCACTCTTATTTGGATAAGACCAATCCTTATTCTGCAAAAACATGTCAATTGTTGTATGAAAACACCATCTCTTTCTGTTGAAACCTGCAACATTGATGCAACCTTCCTTACTAGATGACCAGTAAGAATCTTCTTACATCATCATTGCCTCCTTATTGCTGGAAATGAAGTATTGGCTCCATTGTTCCTCTTTCTTGCTGAAATTGATGCTTGTCCTCATGTATCCCCATTTTGTGGGACATGCCTTTGCTGCAATTTTTTTTTTTTTTCAAATTTTCTTGTCTTGCTTGTACCCAAGAAGGAAGTTCACAAACAAGACTATTCTTCTTTTTGCTTTTCTTGTATTTTTTTTTTCAGACTTTTTATCATCACTCTGAATCTGATATTGAAGAGAAATTCTCTTCCATTATGTGTACATCCAATGGAATCTCCTTCAAGAACTCCTCCTTAGTTAATGGTGCATGGTATACCCGAAGGCAATGTCCATTCACCACTAACATCCTCCATGAATTACCAATGGGAGAAAGAAGCACTGCTCCATATCTGAAAACTTCTTCAATCAAGTGTTGTCCATGCCTCCTAGTCTGCAAAATCTTGTCAATCTATTCTTGAAACAATTAAATACCAATTCCCAAAAGATGTTAAGTGCTTACATCAAGATAAAATCTTGATATACCCTTGTAATTCCATGTAAAGGGATTGAAATATTGTTTCAAAATAGCAACAATTTTGCTTTTTGTTTATAAGTCAGCCAACTAATAATGTTCAAGAATTTTCTTGGCTGCACTTCAATTTGTTTCATTCCTAGGAGGACAAAATTTACCCCTTTGTAATTTCTTACTAAGGAGTTCAATGGAAGTAAATTTTCTATGTGCAATTTTTCTAGTTTTTCTCCTTTATCCAAGGCTAATTTTTGTGTGTTTGGACTAAAGGTTTTTTGTGTATCTCCATTGATTTTTATCTCTTCAAGCTCGGGTAAGTTCTTGTTTGAGCACAGTTGGATGTTGTTGCAGTCAATAACATTTCCTGTAGGTTTTTTTTTTTATACCAGATTCAGCTACATAGACAGGGGTTGCCTATCCTGTATTATTCAGAATGATCATAGGTTGGGCAAAAAAAATATTTTTGGTTTGCACAATAAGACAAGAAGTGTACAACTTTAGCAGATCAACTACTTGTCAGGTAGGATCACCTCTAATGAGATCAACTATTGTCTGTGTAGGCTAAGAATTGCTAGGTTGCGGTTTAGCGCGGTAAAATCCTAACAATCTTTAAGTAATAATGAAAAACTCTAGGATCATCATTAAGTTGTAAACTCCTATTTTGATTGTGCAAAAGTTTTTGTGATTTTTTTTTTAATAGATTCGGCTTACATAGACAGGGGTTGCTGTCTCAGTTGGGCTGAAGGTGGTGGTTGCTTGTTTTCTAAATGGACTGAAATGCAACTATCAATAATTATTATTTATACCAGCTATTACATTCAGATTTAACTCTGAACTTCATAACTTAGCACAATAATAATTATTTGACTGCTTTTACCCTCTAACAACACCATGTTCCCTAGCAACGATGCCAAAATGATGAGTGTCGTTGAGTCTCATCATTTAATCTCAATGATTTATCAATCCGGGGTGGTGTCCAAGGCTGTCTACGATAGAAGGCTAGGGCAGAGTACAATTCAGGCATTCAGATTTCAAGCATTTATTGGTGAAGCAGATTTTGGTTTAGCCTTTTGGTGTCACACTAAACCTAGTCCGAAGAATGGAAACTGAAATAAATTACAGGAATTGAAAACTAATTCTAAGTTGCAAGAATTAAAATCTAACTACAATTGCATGAATTGAAATTGCTAAATTGAAATCCTAATCTACTTTTGTAGAATTGAAATCTAGTTACTCTTGCATAATTGAAATTGCTAAATTGAAATCTAATCTACTTTTGCAGAATTGAAATCTAATCTACTTTTGCAGAATTGAAATGGTGCTTGTAAATGAAACTTATTCTAAAAACCCTGTCAATGCCCTGCCACAAAAGGTCGTCAAGCTTTTGCTACAGGAATTGACAGCAAAATGAAATATGCTGAAAATGGAAAGTTGCTAAAATAGAAAGCAGGGAAAACATAAAGGAAAATGCTTAATATAATTTGTCAGCTGACATACACACAAATGCTGTACACAAACATAATAGGAAACATAAATCACACAACACAAAATAAAAACAAGAAAATGAAATCTGGCAAGCAATCTATTAATTCTGTTGTAGCAAAATTACAGATTAAAACCTGCCATAAAATCCCTCCTTCTAGATCTGAAAGTGGGCCCATACTTCCTGATCTAGAAGGAGGTGAAAAGCACTCCTTAACTAATTAACACTCAGAACATAAAATGATAAAATACTGCACTTTTATTGATGACAAAACATGCTGAAAACTGTTACAAAAAATCACTATACAGTCCTAATTGTTGCTACTGAAAACTCTCCTCTATTCTAATTCCTAACTGGCTCAACCAAGGAGGGAGCTATGTTATTTATATAAATATTTACAATATATCCCATGCTCAAATCAGCCTATGTGCTATTTTACGATCATTTGCCAATAATTTTGGATCTGAAATAAATGCAAATCTGGACGAGTTTGTGTTGCAATAGTAGTCATTGGCCCTTAGAAAGCATCTTCAGTGGTGGGAGTACATGGGAGGAGTCTAGAAATATCTCACACATAATTCTCCACTTCATAATATGCCATTCCTATCTTGAAAACAACTTTCTATTATGCTGTAGTTTTTCTGGGTTTATCCTAGAAGAGGATCAAAATTGATCTTTTCCATGAATGGTGGCTTTGGATGGCAAGGACGACAAAATCAGATGGGAGATATTTTCCTTTACCTTTTCCAACCTTTATTTCCCTTTTTCCAGCTTCAAAAATCGGTCAATAAGTCAAAAAGCACATTCTGTTTTCATTCCGAAGATAAGTGGCTTCATTCCGAAGACAATGCAATTCTCATTCCGAAGATCGCTCATTTCGAAGATACTGCAATTCTCATTTTGAAGATACTACAATTCTCATTCCGAAGATACTGCATTTCTCATTTCGAAGATCCGCTCATTCTGAAGACACTATGTTTTCTCATTTCGAAGATATCTGTTCATTTCGAAGATACTTTAGAATGAACAAATGTGTGATTTTCAAGTGATTTCTTCTGCATCTCTCAGGTGGGTTATCTCCTAGGATCAGATTCCAATGGTCTTCATCTCTTTTCATATGTGAATTCCATGCCTTGTTGTTTATTTGTAGCTTGCTGGAATTTACATGGTAAATTACTGCATTTTCTAGTTCTGCTGCATAGTTGTAAAATATTGGCATTTCTTGCAAATTCAAACAAATTAGAACATGGAAAAATTATTCAAGTATCAACATGAAGGAGTACATCAAGTTGCTACTGAATTTATACACTTCATTCACCAAGTAACCATGTTGAAATAGTGCAATAGTGCTGCACAATTGTCCCTGCTCTGTTATACCTTGTTGTTGCCTATTTAGATCATGTGGGAATGCTTCTAAATAGGTCAGATGTCTTCTGTAGTCCTTCTAAACTCATTCCATCCATATCCTCATGCTTTGCTTGACAACTTCAAGGTGTTCCTATAAAGTGACAGCTTGCTGATTTTTATATGGTTGTTTTTCTCAGATTTTTAGATTTATGACAGTCCTAAACTTTTGGCTTAAATGTGGATTTGAAACAAGTTGAAGGGCAGGAAAACATTCAAAAACCATTGAGAAGTTAATGGATATCAGCATACCACATTTGGTTAATTGAAATGCATGTTATTACTTGCTACTTAATCACGCAAAATCAGTCATAAAATGCTGAAAATAGTCAAAAACAGAGATATAGTATTCCTAACATAAAATCATGCAAACACTTAACAAATAGTATATTCTAGTCAACTATTTGGCAATTAACTTATCATATGGTAGTCAAACATTGTGCAATAATGAGGCATTCTTGGGCCTCATCATCCCCCCAACTTGAACCGATGCATGCCCTCATGCATCTTAGTAGGCCATAGTAATATGCAGGTTTTATTCTTGTGAACAACATCCTTTGCTACCTGCTAACCGAGAAATTCCTCCTTGCTGCACTATATCAAGTATTTTGCAATTAAGCACATGTATGACTTTTTTTCTATTTTTCTACAAGTTTTAGTGCTTCAAGGTACCTCTTAAAGGCTTGATATCATATGATTCATCTTGCAATAGTCTTATTGTGGAACCGTATTTGGCAGATGCACTACTACTGATGGAATTTTCTGTTCTTAACAACATTTCAGCTTGAATGCTTATTTTTGTTGTTTGCACCTTTTGAACAAAATTGATAAAATATTTGATTTGAAATGCTTGAGGGATGTACTTACTTGTGGTAGAGCCTTATAAACCTCAATATTTGATGTACCCTACTCTTTTTGCTATTCTGTAGCATTTTCAACAATTCTAGTATAGTTTTTGCTCATTCCGAAGATATCCTGCTCATTTCGAAGATACTGCATTTCTCATTTCGAAGATCTTCAAAAAATGCAGAAATGACCTCCTATGCAAAAGTTAGCTATAGATTCTATTGTGGGTCCATCTCTAGAGTGTATAAGCCTTCCATAACATCAAAAATCCCTTCTTCATCCTTTTGTTTAGATGCTATTCTTTGTTTTGTATGTTGCTGTTTTATTCCAGTAGTACTAAAATAGAACCTTCGGGTGCATTTTGTTGATTATCCTCCTTCAATTTATCAGACAATTGTGAGATATAAACTTGCAGTTCTCCTTCTAAAATTTGCCCTACAAATTGAAATAGAATTGCTGCCATGTCTGTCCCAAAATCGAGGTTTTTGCATAGTTTTGGAATTTCCATGCAATTAATGGCATAAGGGGGTGTTTCTTGACATCTTGAACATGTTCCTTTTTCAACTTGTCACTATTGTATGAATAGTTTATGCCAAATACCGACTATCATACACTAAATGCTAAATGTTTACTATGAATTATATGCAAGAAACACATACCTTACTGTCCTGAAAATTGGTCATGCACCTTACAAGCTGCTTTTGATGATTGTTAGCAGGCTATCTGAAAACATAAACAAACATAACACATGTGCAGTGTGAGATTTGTACAATGGTGGAACAATGATGGGTAGATCAACAAGGCAATGCATGCCGAAAAATCGGTTTTCATGCAAGCCAACTCAGTAGCGCCTCCAAGAAGGTTTTCACTACTGAATTATTCATTTTTTATATATATATTTTTCATTTTTTTTCATCTCTTTTTTTTCATTTTTTTCATCAGAAGAGGCTGCCATTTCTGGTTTTCAACCAACTTCTGTCCTTTTTTTTTTTTTCAAGTGCTTCAATCAGAGAGAACATCTCTCACTCTTATTTGGATAAGACCAATCCTTATTCTGCAAAAACATGTCAATTGTTGTATGAAAACACCATCTCTTTCTGTTGAAACCTGCAACATTGATGCAACCTTCCTTACTAGATGAGCAGTAAGAATCTTCTTACATCATCATTGCCTCCTTATTGCTGGAAATGAAGTATTGGCTCCATTGTTCCTCTTTCTTGCTGAAATTGATGCTTGTCCTCATGTATCCCCATTTTGTGGGACATGCCTTTGCTGCAATTTTTTTTTCTTTTTTTTTTTTCAAATTTTCTTGTCTTGCTTGTACCCAAGAAGGAAGTTCACAAACAAGACTATTCTTCTTTTTGCTTTTCTTGTATATATATTTTTTCTTCTTTTTTTAGACTTTTTATCATCACTCTGAATCTGATATTGAAGAGAAATTCTCTTCCATTATGTGTACATCCAATGGAATCTCCTTCAAGAACTCCTCCTTAGTTAATGGTGCATGGTATACCCGAAGGCAATGTCCATTCACCACTAACATCCTCCATGAATTACCAATGGGAGAAAGAAGCACTTGCTCCATATCTGAAAACTTCTTCAATCAAGTGTTGTCCATGCCTCCTAGTCTACAAAATCTTGTCAATCTATTCTTGAAACAATTAAATACCAATTCCCAAAAGATGTTAAGTGCTTACATCAAGATAAAATCTTGATATACCCTTGTAATTCTATGTAAAGGGATTGAAATATTGTTTCAAAATAGCAACAATTTTGCTTTTTGTTTATAAGTCGGCCAACTAATAATGTTCAAGTATTTTCTTGGCTGCACTTCAATTTGTTTCATTCCTAGGAGGACAGAATTTACCCCTTTGTAATTACTAGGTTCAATGGAAGTAAATTTTCTATGTGCAGTTTTTCTAGTTTTTCTCCTTTATCCAAGGCTAATTTCTGTGTGTTTGGACTAAAGGTTTTATGTGTATCTCCATTGATTTTTATCTCTTCAAGCTCAGGTAAGTTCTTATTTGAGCACAGTTGGATGTTGTTGCAGTCAATAACATTTCCTGCAGGTTTTTTCTTTTTATACCAGATTCAACTACATAGACAGGGGTTGCCTATCCTGTATTATTCAGATTGATCATAGGTTGGGCTAAAAAAATATTTTTGGTTTGCACAATAAGACAAGAAGTGTACAACTTTAGCGGATCAACTACTTGTCAGGTAGGATCACCTCTAATGAGATCAACTATTGTCTGTGTAGGCTAAGAATTGCTAGGTTGCGGTTTAGCGCGGTAAAATCCTAACAATATTTAAGTAATAATGAAAAACTCTAGGATCATCATTAAGTTGTAAACTCCTATTTTGATTGTGCAAAAGTTTTTGTGATTTTTTTTTTAATAGATTCAGCTTACATAGACAGGGGTTGTTGTCCAGGTTGGGATGAAGGTGGTGGTTGCTTGTTTTCTAAATGGACTGAAATGCAACTATCAATAATTATTATTTATACCAGCTATTACATTCAGATTTAACTCTGAACTTCATAACTTAGCACAATAATAATTATTTGATTGCTTTTACCCTCTAACAACACCATGTTCCCTAGCAACGGTGCCAAAATGATGAGTGTCATTGAGTCTCATCATTTAATCTCAATGATTTATCAATCCGGGGTGGTGTCCAAGGCTGTCTACGATAGAAGGCTAGGGCAAAGTACAATTCAGGCATTCAGATTTCAAGCATTTATTGGTGAAGCAGATTTTGGTTTAGCCTTTTGGTGTCACACTAAACCTAGTCTGAAGAATGGAAACTAAAATAAATTACAAGAATTGAAAACTAAATCTAAATTGCAAGAATTGAACAATCTAACTACAATTGCATGAATTGAAATTGCTAAATTGAAATCTAATCTACTTTTGCAGAATTGAAATAATTACTCTAGAATTGAAATTGCTAAATTGAAATCTAATCTACTTTTGCAGAATTGAAATCTAATCTACTTTTGCAGAATTGAAACTTATTCTAAAACACCTGTCAATGCCCTGCCACAAAAGGTCGTCAAGCTTCTACTACAAGAATTGACAGCAAAATGAAATATGCTGAAAATGGAAAGTTGCTAAAATAGAAAGCAGGGAAAACATAAAGGAAAATGCTTAATATAATTTGTCAGCTGACATACACACAAATGTTGTACACAAACATAATAGGAAACATAAATCACACAATACAAAATAAAAACAAGAAAATGAAATCTGGCAAGCAATCTATTAATTCTGTTACAGCAAAATTACAGATTAAAACCTGCCATAAAATCCCTCCTTCTAGATCTGAAAGTGGGCCCATACTTCCTGATCTAGAAGGAGGTGAAAAGCACTCCTTAACTAATTAACACTCAGAACATAAAATGATAAAATACTGCACTTTTATTGATGACAAAACATGCTGAAAATTGTTACAGAAAATCACTATACAGTCCTAATTGTTGCTACTGAAAACTCTCCTCTATTCTAATTCCTAACTGGCTCAACCAAGGAGGGAGCTATGTTATTTATATAAATATTTACAATATATCCCATGCTCAAATCAGCCTATGTGCTATTTTACAGTCATTTGCCAATAATTTTGGATCTGAAATAAATGCAAATATGGACAGTTTGTGTTGCAGCAGTAGTCATTGGCCCTTAGAAAGCATCTTCAGTGGTGGGAGTACGTGGGAGGAGTCTAGAAATATCTCACACATAATTCTCCACTTCATAATATGCCATTCCTATCTTGAAAACAACTTTCTATTATGTTGTAGTTTTTCTAGGTTTATCCTAGAAGAGGATCAAAATTGATCTTTTCCATGAATGGTGGCTTTGGACGGCAAGGATGACAAAATCAGATGGGAGATCTTTTCCTTTACCTTTTCCAACCTTTATTTCCCTTTTTCCAGCTTCAAAAATCGGTCAATAAGTCAAAAAGCACATTCTGTTTTCATTTCGAAGATAAGTGGCTTCATTTCGAAGACAATGCAATTCTCATTTCGAAGATCACTCATTCTGAAGATACTGCAATTCTCATTCTGAAATTCCTCATTTTGAAGATACTGCATTTCTCATTTCGAAGATGTCTGCTCATTTCGAAGACACTATGTTTTCTCATTTCGAAGATATTTGTTCATTTCGAAGATACTTTGAAATGAACAAATGTGTACTTTTCAAGTGATTTCTTCTGCATCTCTCAGGTGGGTTATCTCCTAGGATCAGATTCCAATGGTCTTCATCTCTTTTCATATGTGAATTCCATGCCTTGTTGTTTATTTGTAGCTTGCTGGAATTTACATGGTAAATTACTGCATTTTCCAATTCTCTGCATAGTTGTAAAATATTGGCATTTCTTGCAAATTCAAACAAATTAGAACATGGAAAAATTATTCAAGTATCAACATGAAGGAGTACATCAAGTTGCTACTGAATTTATACACTTCATTCACCAAGTAACCATGCTGAAATAGTGCAACAAGTCTTTGCACAATTGTCCCTGCTCTGTTATACCACTGTTGCTGCCTATTTAGATCATGTGGGAATGCTTCTAAATAGGTCAGATGTCTTCTGTAGTCCTTCTAAACTCATTCCATCCATATCCTCATGCTTTGCTTGACAACTTCAAGGTGTTCCTATAAAGTGACAGCTTGCTGATTTTTATATGGCTGTTTTTCTCAGATTTTCAGATTTATGACAGTCCTAAACTTTTGGCTTAAATGTGGATTTGAAACAAGTTGAAGGGCGGGAAAACATTCAAAAACCATTGAGAAGTTAATGGATATCAGCATACCACATTTGGTTAATTGAAATGCATGTTATTACTTGCTACTTAATCACGCAAAATCAGTCATAAAATGCTGAAAATAGTCAAAAACAGAGATATAGTATTCCTAACATAAAATCATGCAAACACTTAACAAATAGTATATTCTAGTCAACTATTTGGCAATTAACTTATCATATGGTAAAGAATTGAGTCAAACATTGTGCAATAATGAGGCATTCTTGGGCCTCATCATCCCCCCAACTTGAACTGATGCATGCCCTCATGCATCTTAGTAGGCCATAGTAATATGCAGGTTTTATTCTTGTGAACAACATCCTTTGCTACCTGCTAACCGAGAAATTCCTCCTTGCTGCACTATATCAAGTATTTTGCAATTAAGCACATGTATGACTTTTTTTCTGTTTTTCTACAAGTTTTAGTGTTGCAAGGTACCTCTTAAAGGTTTGATATCATATGATTCATCTTGCAATAGTCTTATTGTGGAATCGTATTTGGAAGATGCACTACTACTGATGGAATTTTCTGTTCTTAACAACATTTCAGCTTGAATGCTTATTTTTGTTGTTTGCACCTTTTGAACAAAATTAATAAAATATTTGATTTGAAATGCTTGAGGGATGTACTTACTTGTGGTAGAGCCTTATAAACCTCAATATTTGATGTACCCTACTCTTTTTGCTATTCTGTAGCATTTTCAGCAATTTTGGTACAGTTTCTGCTCATTTCGAAGATATCCTTGCTCATTTCGAAGATACTGCATTTCTCATTTCGAAGATCTTCAAAAAATGCAGAAATGACCTCCTATGCAAAAGTTAGCTACAGATTCTATTGTGGGTCCATCTCTAGAGTGTATAAGCCTTCCATAACATCAAAAATCCCTTCTTCATCCTTTTGTTTAGATGTTATTCTTTGTTTTGTATGTTGCTGTTTTATTCTAGTAGTACTAAAATAGAACCTTCGGGTGCATTTTGTTGATTATCCTCCTTCAATTTATCAGACAATTGTGAGATATAAACTTGCAGTTCTCCTTCTAAAATTTGCCCTACAAATTGAAATAGAATTGCTGCCATGTCTGTCCCAAAATCGAGGTTTTTGCATAGTTTTGGAATTTCCATGCAATTAATGGCATAAGGGGGTGTTTCTTGACATCTTGAACATGTTCCTTTTTCAACTTGTCACTATTGTATGAATAGTTTATGCCAAATACCGACTATCATACACTAAATGCTAAATGTTTACTATGAATTATATGCAAGAAACACATACCTTACTGTCTTGAAAATTGGTCATGCACCTTACAAGCTGCTTTTGATGATTGTTAGCAGGTTATCTGAAAACATAAACAAACATAACACATGTGCAGTGTGAGATTTGTACAATGGTGGAACAATGATGGGTAGATCAACAAGGCAATGCATGCCAAAAAATCGGTTTTCATGCAAGCCAACTCAGTAGCGCCTCCAAGAAGGTTTTCACTACTGAATTATTCATTTTTTTATATATTTTTTTCATCTCTTTTTTCATTTTTTTTCATCAGAAGAGGCTGCCATTTCTGGTTTTCAACCAACTTCTGTCCTTTTTTTTTTTTTCAAGTGCTTCAATCAGAGAGAACATCTCTCACTCTTATTTGGATAAGACCAATCCTTATTCTGCAAAAACATGTCAATTGTTGTATGAAAACACCATCTCTTTCTGTTGAAACCTGCAACATTGATGCAACCTTCCTTACTAGATGAGCAGTAAGAATCTTCTTACATCATCATTGCCTCCTTATTGCTTGGAAATGAAGTATTGGCTCCATTGTTCCTCTTTCTTGCTGAAATTGATGCTTGTCCTCATGTATCCCCATTTTGTGGGACATGCCTTTGCTTTGCAATTTTTTTTTTTTCAAATTTTCTTGTCTTGCTTGTACCCAAGAAGGAAGTTCACAAACAAGACTATTCTTCTTTTTTCTTTTCTTGTATTTTTTTTTTTTTTTTTCAGACTTTTTATCATCACTCTGAATCTGATATTGAAGAGAAATTCTCTTCCATTATGTGTACATCCAATGGAATCTCCTTCAAGAACTCCTCCTTAGTTAATGGTGCATGGTATACCCGAAGGCAATGTCCATTCACCACTAACATCCTCCATGAATTACCAATGGGAGAAAGAAGCACTGCTCCATATCTGAAAACTTCTTCAATCAAGTGTTGTCCATGCCTCCTAGTCTGCAAAATCTTGTCAATCTATTCTTGAAACAATTAAATACCAATTCCCAAAAGATGTTAAGTGCTTACATCAAGATAAAATCTTGATATACCCTTGTAATTCCATGTAAAGGGATTGAAATATTGTTTCAAAATAGCAACAATTTTGCTTTTTGTTTATAAGTCAGCTGACTAATAATGTTCAAGAATTTTCTTGGCTGCACTTCAATTTGTTTCATTCCTAGGAGGACAAAATTTACCCCTTTGTAATTAGGGAATGGAAGTAAATTTTCTATGTGCAATTTTTCTAGTTTTTCTCCTTTATCCAAGGCTAATTTCTGTGTGTTTGGACTAAAGGTTTTCTGTGTATCTCCATTGATTTTTATCTCTTCAAGCTCAGGTAAGTTCTTGTTTTAGCACAGTTGGATGTTGCTGTAGTCAATAACATTTCCTACAGGTTTTTTTTTTTATACCAGATTCAACTACATAGACAGGGGTTGCCTATCCTGTATTATTCAGACTGATCACAGGTTGGGCTAAAAAAATATTTTTGGTTTGCACAATAAGACAAGAAGTGTACAACTTTAGCAGATCAACTACTTGTCAGGTAGGATCACCTCTAATGAGATCAACTATTGTCTGTGTAGGCTAAGAATTGCTAGGTTGCGGTTTAGCGCGGTAAAATCCTAACAATATTTAAGTAATAATGGAAAACTCTAGGATCATCATTAAGTTGTAAACTCCTATTTTGATTGTGCAAAAGTTTTTGTGATTTTTTTTTTAATAGATTCAGCTTACATAGACAGGGGTTGTCTGTCCAGGTTGGGCTGAAGGTGGTGGTTGCTTGTTTTCTAAATGGATTGAAATGCAACTATCAATAATTATTATTTATACCAGCTATTACATTCAGATTTAACTCTGAACTTCATAACTTAGCACAATAATAATTATTTGATTGCTTTTACCCTCTAACAACACCATGTTCCCCAGCAACGATGCCAAAATGATGAGTGTCGTTGAGTCTCATCATTTAATCTCAATGATTTATCAATTCGGGGTGGTGTCCAAGGTCGTCTACGATAGAAGGCTAGGGCAGTAGCAGTCAAATTTCAAGCATTTGTTGGTGACGCAGATTTTGGTTTAGCATTTTGGTGTCACACTAAACCTAGTTTGCACAATGGAAACTGAAATAAATTACAGAAATTAAAAACTAAATCTAAATTGCAAAATTTAACAATTAACTACAATTGCATGAATTGAAATCTAATCTACTTTTGCAGAATTGAAATAACATAATTGAAATTGCTAAATTGAAATCTAATCTACTTTTGCATAATTGAAATCTAATCTACTTTTGCAGAATTGAAATCTAATCTAAAACACCTGTCAATGCCCTGCCACAAAAGGTCGTCAAGCTTCTGCTACAAGAATTGACAGCAAAATAAAATATGCTGAAAAATGGAAAGTTGCTAAAATAGAAAGCAGGGAAAACATGAAGGAAAATGCTTAATATAATTTGTCAGCTGACATACACACAAATGTTATACACAAACATAATAGGAAACATAAATCACACAATACAAAATAAAAACAAGAAAATGAAATCTGGCAAGCAATCTATTAATTCTACTGCAGCAAAATTACAGATTAAAACCTGCCATAAAATCCCTCCTTCTAGATCTGAAAGTGGGCCCATACTTCCTGATCTAGAAGGAGGTGAAAAGCACTCCTTAACTAATTAACACTCAGAACATAAAATGATAAAATACTGCACTTTTATTGATGACAAAACATGCTGAAAACTGTTACAAAAAATCACTATACAGTCCTAATTACTGCTACTGAAAACTCTCCTCTATTCTAATTCCTAACTGGCTCAACCAAGGAGGGAGCTGTGTTATTTATATAAATATTTACAATATATCCCATGCTCAAATCAGCCTATGTGCTATTTTACAGTCATTTGCCAATAATTTTGGATCTGAAATAAATGCAAATCTGGACAGTTTGTGTTGCAGCAGTAGTCATTGGCCCTTAGAAAGCATCTTCAGTGGTGGGAGTACATGGGAGGAGTCTAGAAATATCTCACACATCATTCTCCACTTCAGAATATGCCATTCCTATCTTGCAAACAACTTTCTATTATGTTGTAGTTTTTTTGGGTTTATCCTAGAAGAGGATCAAAATTGATCTTTTCCATGAATGGTGGCTTTGGACGGCAAGGACGGCAAAATCAGATGGGAGATATTTTCCTTTACCTTTTCCAACCTTTATTTCCCTTTTTCCAGCTTCAAAAATCGGTCAATAAGTCAAAAAGCACATTCTGTTTTCATTCCGAAGATAAGTGGCTTCATTCCGAAGACAATGCAATTCTCATTTCGAAGATCGCTCATTCCAAAGATACTGCAATTCTCATTCCGAAGATCTGCAATTCTCATTTCGAAGATACTGCATTTCTCATTCCAAAGATCCGCTCATTTCGAAGACACTATGTTTTCTCATTTCGAAGATATCTGTTCATTTCGAAGATACTTGAGAATGAACAAATGTGTACTTTTCAAGTGATTTCTTCTGCATCTCTCAGGTGGGTTATCTCCTAGGATCAGATTCCAATGGTCTTCATCTCTTTTCATATGTGAATTCCATGCCTTGCTATTTATTTGTAGCTTGCTTGGAATTTACATGGTAAATTACTGCATTTTCCGGTTCTGCTGCATGAGTTGTAAAATATTGGCATTTCTTGCAAATTCAAACAAATTAGAACATGGAAAAATTATTCAAGTATCAACATGAAGGAGTACATCAAGTTGCTACTGAATTTATACACTTCATTCACCAAGTAACCATGCTTGAAATAGTGCAATAGTGTTGCACAATTGTCCCTGCTCTGTTATACCCTATTGTTGCCTATTTAGATCATGTGGGAATGCTTCTAAATAGGTCAGATGTCTTCTGTAGTCCTTCTAAACTCATTCCATCCATATCCTCATGCTTTTCTTGACAACTTCAAGGTGTTCCTATAAAGTGACAGCTTGCTGATTTTTATATGGTTGTTTTTCTCAGATTTTCAGATTTATGACAGTCCTAAACTTTTGGCTTAAATGTGGATTTGAAACAAGTTGAAGGGCAGGAAAACATTCAAAAACCATTGAGAAGTTAATGGATATCAGCATACCACATTTGGTTAATTGAAATGCATGTTATTACTTGCTACTTAATCACGCAAAATCAGTCATAAAATGCTGAAAATAGTCAAAAACAGAGATATAGTATTCCTAACATAAAATCATGCAAACACTTAACAAATAGTATATTCTAGTCAACTATTTGGCAATTAACTTATCATATGGTAGTCAAACATTGTGCAATAATGAGTCAAACATTGTGCAATAATGAGGCATTCTTGGGCCTCATCATCCCCCCAACTTGAACTGATGCATGCCCTCATGCATCTTAGTAGGCCATAGTAATATGCAGGTTTTATTCTTGTGAACAACATCCTTTGCTACCTGCTAACTGAGAAATTCCTCCTTGCTGCACTATATCAAGTATTTTGCAATTAAGCACATGTATGACTTTTTTTCTATTTTTCTACAAGTTTTAGTGTTGCAAGGTACCTCTTAAAGGCTTGATATCATATGATTCATCTTGCAATAGTCTTATTGTGGAACCGTATTTGGCAGATGCACTACTACTGATGGAATTTTCTGTTCTTAACAACATTTCAGCCTGAATGCTTATTTTTGTTGTTTGCACCTTTTGAACAAAATTATATTAATTATTTGATTTGAAATGCTTGAGGGATGTACTTACTTGTGGTAGAGCCTTATAAACCTCAATATTTGATGTACCCTACTCTTTTTGCTATTCTGTAGCATTTTCAACAATTTTGGTACAGTTTCTGCTCATTTCGAAGATACTACATTTCTTATTTCGAAGATCTTCAAAAAATGCAGAAATGACCTCCTATGCAAAAGTTAGCTACAGATTCTATTGTGGGTCCATCTCTAGAGTGTATAAGCCTTCCATAACATCAAAAATCCCTTCTTCATCCTTTTGTTTAGATGCTATTCTTTGTTTTGTATGTTGCTGTTTTATTCCAGTAGTACTAAAATAGAACCTTCAAGTGCATTTTGTTGATTATCCTCCTTCAATTTATCAGACAATTGTGAGATATAAACTTGCAGTTCTCCTTCTAAAATTTGCCCTACAAATTGAAATAGAATTGCTGCCATGTCTGTCCCAAAATCAGGTTTTTGCATAGTTTTGGAATTTCCATGCAATTAAGGGCATAAGGGGGTGTTTCTTGACATCTTGAACATGTTCCTTTTTCAACTTGTCACTATTGTATGAATAGTTTATGCCAAATACCGACTATCATACACTAAATGCTAAATGTTTACTATGAATTATATGCAAGAAACACATACCTTCTTGTCCCGAAAATTGGTCATGCACCTTACAAGCTGCTTTTGATGATTGTTAGCAGGCTATCTGAAAACATAAACAAACATAACACATGTGCAGTGTGAGATTTGTACAATGGTGGAACAATGATGGGTAGATCAACAAGGCAATGCATGCCAAAAAATCGGTTTTCATGCAAGCCAACTCAGTAGCGCCTCCAAGAAGGTTTTCACTACTGAATTATTCATTTTTTATATATTTTTTTTCATTTTTTTTTCATCTTTTTTTTTTCATTTTTTTCATCAGAAGAGGCTGCCATTTCTGGTTTTCAACCAACTTCTGTCCTCTTTTTTTTTTTTCAAGTGCTTCAATCAGAGAGAACATCTCTCACTCTTATTTGGATAAGACCAATCCTTATTCTGCAAAAACATGTCAATTGTTGTATGAAAACACCATCTCTTTCTGTTGAAACCTGCAACATTGATGCAACCTTCCTTACTAGATGAGCGAGTAAGAATCTTCTTACATCATCATTGCCTCCTTATTGTTGGAAATGAAGTATTGGCTCCATTGTTCCTCTTTCTTGCTGAAATTGATGCTTGTCCTCATGTATCCCCATTTTGTGGGACATGCCTTTGCTGCAATTTTTTTTTCTTTTTTTTTTTCAAATTTTCTTGTCTTGCTTGTACCCAAAAAGGAAGTTCACAAACAAGACTATTCTTTTTTTTTATTTTCTTGTATTTTTTTCTTCTTTTTTTTTTTTTTTTCAAGACTTTTTATCATCACTCTGAATCTGATATTGAAGAGAAATTCTCTTCCATTATGTGTACATCCAATGGAATCTCCTTCAAGAACTCCTCCTTAGTTAATGGTGCATGGTATACCCGAAGGCAATGTCCATTCACCACTAACATCCTCCATGAATTACCAATGGGAGAAAGAAGCACTTGCTCCATATCTGAAAACTTCTTCAATCAAGTGTTGTCCATGCCTCCTAGTCTGCAAAATCTTGTCAATCTATTCTTGAAACAATTAAATACCAATTCCCAAAAGATGTTAAGTGCTTACATCAAGATAAAATCTTGATATACCCTTGTAATTCTATGTAAAGGGATTGAAATATTGTTTCAAAATAGCAACAATTTTGCTTTTTGTTTATAAGTCGGCCAGCTAATAATGTTCAAGAATTTTCTTGGCTGCACTTCAATTTGTTTCATTCCTAGGAGGACAAAATTTACCCCTTTGTAATTTCTTACTAAGGAGTTCAATGGAAGTAAATTTTCTATGTGCAATTTTTCTAGTTTTTCTCCTTTATCCAAGGCTAATTTTTGTGTGTTTGGACTAAAGGTTTTCCGTGTATCTCCATTGATTTTTATCTCTTCAAGCTCGGGTAAGTTCTTATTTGAGCACAGTTGGATGTTGTTGCAGTCAATAACATTTCCCTCAGGTTTTTTTTTTTATACCAGATTCAGCTACATAGACAGGGGTTGCCTATCCTGTATTATTCAGAATGATCACAGGTTGGGCTAAAAAAATATTTTTGGTTTGCACAATAAGACAAGAAGTGTACAACTTTAGCAGATCAACTACTTGTCAAGTAGGATCACCTCTAATGAGATCAACTATTGTCTGTGTAGGCTAAGAATTGCTAGGTTGCGGTTTAGCGCGGTAAAATCCTAACAATCTTTAAGTAATAATGAAAAACTCTAGGATCATCATTAAGTTGTAAACTCCTATTTTGATTGTGCAAAAGTTTTTGTGATTTTTTTTTTAATAGATTCAACTTACATAGACAGGGGTTGCTTGTCCAGGTTGGGGTGAAGGTGGTGGTTGCTTGTTTTCTAAATGGACTGAAATGCAACTACCAATAATTATTATTTATACCAGCTATTACATTCAGATTTAACTCTGAACTTCATAACTTAGCACAATAATAATTATTTGACTGCTTTTACCCTCTAACAACACCATGTTCCCCGGCAACGATGCCAAAATGATGAGTGTCATTGAGTCTCATCATTTAATCTCAATGATTTATCAATCCGGGGTGGTGTCCAAGGCTGTCTACGATAGAAGGCTAGGGCAGAGTACAATTTAGGCATTCAAATTTCAAGCATTTTTTGGTTTAGCCTTTTGGTGTCACACTAAACCTAGTCTGAAGAATGGAAACTAAAATAAATTACAAGAATTGAAAACTAAATCTAAGTTGCAAGAATTGAAATCTAACTACAATTGCATGAATTGAAATTGCTAAATTGAAATCTAATCTACTTTTGCAGAATTGAAATCTAATTACTCTTACATAATTGAAATTGCTAAATTGAAATCTAATCTACTTTTGCAGAATTGAAATCTAATCTACTTTTGCAGAATTGAAATGACTGTTTGCTAAATTGAAACTTATTCTAAAAACACCTGTCAATGCCCTGCCACAAAAGGTCGTCAAGCTTACTGCTACAGGAATTGACAACAAAATGAAATATGCTGAAAAATGGAAAGTTGCTAAAATAGAAAGCAAGGAAAACATAAAGCAAGGAAAATGCTTAATATAATTTGTCAGCTGACATACACACAAATTCTGTACACAAACATAATAGGAAACATAAATCACATAATACAAAATAAAAACAAGAAAATGAAATCTGGCAAGCAATCTATTAATTCTGCTGCGGCAAAATTACAGATTAAAACCTGCCATAAAATCCCTCCTTCTAGATCTGAAAGTGGGCCCATACTTCCTGATCTAGAAGGAGGTGAAAAGCACTCCTTAACTAATTAACACTCAGAACATAAAATGATAAAATACTGCACTTTTATTGATGACAAAACATGCTGAAAACTGTTACAAAAAATCACTATACAGTCCTAATTGCTGCTACTGAAAACTCTCCTCTATTCTAATTCCTAACTGGCTCAACCAAGGAGGGAGCTATGTTATTTATATAAATATTTACAATATATCCCATGCTCAAATCAGCCTATGTGCTATTTTACTAGTCATTTGCCAATAATTTTGGATCTGAAATAAATGCAAATCTGGACAGTTTGTGTTGCAGCAGTAGTCATTGGCCCTTAGAAAGCATCTTCAGTGGTGGGAGTACGTGGGAGGAGTCTAGAAATATCTCACACATCATTCTCCACTTCAGAATATGCCATTCCTATCTTGAAAACAACTTTCTATTATGCTGTAGTTTTTTTGGGTTTATCCTAGAAGAGGATCTGAATTGATCTTTTCCATGAATGGTGGCTTTGGACGGCAAGGACGACAAAATCAGATGGGAGATATTTTCCTTTACCTTTTCCAACCTTTATTTCCCTTTTTCTAGCTTCAAAAATCGGTCAATAAGTCAAAAAGCACATTTTGTTTTCATTTCGAAGATAAGTGGCTTCATTCCGAAGACAATGCAATTCTCATTCCGAAGATCGCTCATTCCGAAGATACTGCAATTCTCATTTTGAAGATACTGCAATTCTCATTCCGAAGATACTACAATTCTCATTCCGAAGATACTGCATTTCTCATTTCGAAGATGTCTGCTCATTTCGAAGACACTGTGTTTTCTCATTTCGAAGATATCTGTTCATTTCGAAGATACTTCGAAATGAACAAATGTGTACTTTTCAAGTGATTTCTTCTGCATCTCTCAGGTGGGTTATCTCCTAGGATCAGATTCCAATGGTCTTCATCTCTTTTCATATGTGAATTCCATGCCTTGCTGTTTATTTGTAGCTTGCTGGAATTTACATGGTAAATTACTGCATTTTCCAGTTCTGCTGCACAGTTGTAAAATATTGGCATTTCTTGCAAATTCAAACAAATTGAAAAAGTTAGCTACAGATTCTATTGTGGGTCCATCTCTAGAGTGTATAAGCCTTCCATAACATCAAAAATCCCTTCTTCATCTTTTTTTTTAGATGCTATTCTTTGTTTTGTATGTTGTTTTATTCCAGTAGTACTAAAATAGAACCTTCAGGTGCATTTTGTTGATTATCCTCCTTCAATTTATCAGACAATTGTGAGATATAAACTTGCAATTCTTCTTCTAAAATTTGTCCTATAAATTAAAATAGAATTATTGCCATGTCTGTATCAAAATTAGGTTTTTGCATAGTTTTGGAATTTCTATGCAATTAATGGCATAAGGGGGTGTTTCTTGACATCTTGAACATGTTTCTTTTTCAACTTGTCACTATTTTATGAATAGTTTATGGCAAATACCGACTATCATACACTAAATGCTAAATGTTTACTATGAATTATATGAAAGAAACACATACCTTACTGTCCTAAAAATTAGTCATGCACCTTACAAGCTACTTTTGATGATTGTTAACAGACTATCTGAAAACATAAACAAACATAATACATGTGCAGTGTGAGATTTGTACAATGGTGGAACAATGATAGGTAGATCAACAAGGCAATGCATGCTGAAAAATTAGTTTTCATGCAAGCCAACTCAGTAGCACCTCCAAGAAGGTTTTCACTACTGAATTATTCATTTTTTTAATATATTTTTTTCATTTTTTTCATCGTTTTTTTTTTTTCAATTTTTTTTCATTTTTTTTCATCGTTTTTTTTTTCAATTTTTTTCATCGAAGAGGCTGCCATTTCTGGTTTTCAACCAACTTCTGTCCTTTTTTTTTTTCAAGTGCTTCAATTAGAGAGATCATATCTCTCTTATTTGGATAAGACCAATCCTTATTCTATAAAAACATGTAATTGTTATATGAAAACACCATCTCTTTCTGTTGAAACCTGCAACATTGATGCAACCTTCCTTACTAGATGACCAGTAAGAATCTTCTTATATCATTGTTGCCTCCTTATTGCTGAAAATGAAGTATTGGCTCCATTGTTCCTCTTTCTTGCTAAAATTGATGCTTGTCCTCATGAATCCCCAGGAGGTGAAAAGCACTCCTTAACTAATTAACACTCATAACATAAAATGATAAAATACTGCACTTTTATTGATGATAAAACATGCTAAAAACTGTCACAGAAAATTACCGTACAGTCCTAATTGCTGCTACTAAAAACTCTTCTCTATTCTAATTCCTAACTAGCTCAACCAAGGAGGGAGCTATGTTATTTATATAAATATTTACAATATATCCCACGCTCAAATCAGCCTATGTGCTATTTTACAGTCATTTGCCAATAATTTTGGATCTAAAATAAATGCAAATTTGGATAGTTTGTGTTGCAGCAGTAGTCATTGGACCTTAAAAAGCATCTTCAGTGGTGGGAGTATGTGGGAGGAGTCTAGAAATATCTCACACATCATTCTCCACTTCAGAATATGCCATTCCTATCTTGAAAACAACTTTCTATTATGCTACAGTTTTTCTGGGTTTATCCTAGAAGAGGATCTGAATTGATCTTTTCCATCAATGGTGGCTTTGGACAGCAAAGACGGTAAAATTAGATGGAAGATATTTTCCTTTACCTTTTCCAACCTTTATTTCTCTTTTTCCAGCTTTACAAGTCGGTCAATAAGTCAAAAAGCACATTCTATATTCATTCCGAAGATAAGTGGCTTCATTCCAAAGACAATATAATTCTCATTTCGAAGATCGCTCATTTCGAAGATACTGCAATTCTCATTTCGAAGATACTGCAATTCTCATTTCGAAGATACTGCATTTCTCATTTCGAAGATGTCCGCTCATTCCGAAGACACTATGTTTTCTCATTCCGAAGATATCTTTTCATTTTGAAGATACTTCGAAATGAAAAAATATGTACTTTTCAGGTGATTTCTTCTACATCTCTCAGGTGGGTTATCTCCTAAGATTAGATTCTAATGGTCTTAATCTCTTTTCATATGTGAATTCCATGTCTTGCTTTTTATTTGTAGCTTGCTAGAATTTACATGGTAAATTACTGCATTTTCCAGTTCTGCTGCACAGTTGTAAAATATTGGCATTTCTTGCAAATTCAAATAAATTAGAACATGGAAAAATTATTCAAGTATCAACATGAAGGAGTACATCAAGTTGCTACTGAATTTATACACTTTATTCACCAAGTAACCATGCTAAAATAGTGCAACAGTGCTGCACAATTGTCCCTGCTCTGTTATACCTTGTTGCTACCTATTTAGATCATGTGGAAATGCTTCTAAATAGGTTAGATGTCTTTTGTAGTCCTTCTAAACTCATTCCATCCATATTCTCATGCTTTGCTTGACAACTTCAAGGTGTTCCTCTAAAGTGATAGCTTGCTAATTTTTATATGGCTGTTTTTCTCAGATTTTCAGATTTATGACAGTCCTAAACTTTTGGTTTAAATGTGAATTTGAAACAAATTGAAGGGCATAAAAACATTCAAAAACCATTGAGAAGTTAATGGATATCAGCATACCACATTTGGTTAATTGAAATGTATATTATTACTTGCTACTTAATCACGCAAAATCAGTCATAAAATGCTAAAAATAGTCAAAAATAGAGATATAGTATTTCTAACATAAAATCATGCAAACACTTAACAAATAGTATATTCTAGTCAACTATTTGGCAATTAACTTATCATATGGTAGTCAAACATTATGCAATAATGAGTCAAACATTGTGCAATAATGAGGCATTTTTGGGCCTCATCATCCCCCCCAACTTGAACTGATGCATGCCCTCATGCATCTTAGTAGGCCATAGTAATATACAGGTTTTATTCTTGTGAACAACATACTTTGCTACCTGCTAACTGAGAAATTCCCCCTTGCTACACTATATCAAGTATTTTGCAATTAAGCACATGTATGACTTTTTTTTCTATTTTTTTACAAGTTTTAGTGCTGTAAGGTACCTCTTAAAGGCTTGATATCATATGATTCATCTTGCAATAGTCTTATTATGGAACCGTATTTGGCAGATGCACTACTACTAATGGAATTTTTTGTTCTTAACAACATTTTAGCTTGAATGCTTATTTTTGTTGTTTGCACCTTTTGAACAAATATTTGATTTGAAATGCCTGATGGATGTACTTACTTGTGGTAGAGCCTTATAAACCTCAATATTTGATGTACCCTACACTTTTTGCTATTCTGTAGCATTTCTAGCAATTTTGGTACAGTTTCTGCTCATTCCGAAGATATCATGTTCATTTCGAATATACTACATTTCTCATTCCGAAGATCTTCAAAAAAATACAGAAATGACCTCCTATGAAAAAGTTAGCTACAGATTCTATTATGGGTCCATCTCTAGAGTGTATAAGCCTTTCATAACATCAAAAATCCCTTTTTCATCCTTTTTTTTAGATGCTATTCTTTGTTTTGTATGTTGTTTTATTCTAGTAGTACTAAAATAGAACCTTCAGGTGCATTTTGTTGATTATCCTCCTTCAATTTATCAGACAATTGTGAGATATAAACTTGCAATTCTTTTTCTAAAATTTGTCCTATAAATTGAAATAGAATTGCTGCTATGTCTGTCCCAAAATCAGGTTTTTGCATTGTTTTGGAATTTCCATGCAATTAATGGCATAAGGAGGTGTTTCTTGACATCTTAAACATGTTCTTTTTTCAACTTGTCACTATTGTATGAATAGTTTATGCCAAATACCGACTATCATACACTAAATGCTAAATGTTTACTATGAATTATATGCAAGAAACACATACCTTACTGTCCTGAAAATTAGTCATGCATCTTACAAGCTACTTTTGATGATTGTTAGTAGGCTATTTGAAAACATAAACAAACATAATACATGTGCAATGTGAGATTTGTACAATGGTGGAACAATGATGGGTAGATCAACAAGGAAATGCATGCCAAAAAATTAGTTTTCATGCAAGACAACTCAGTAGCGCCTCCAAGAAGGTTTTCACTACTGAATTATTCATTTTTTAATATATTTTTTTCATCACTTTTTTTTTTTACAT
Organism: Wollemia nobilis; assembly: GCA_028583015.1. Taxonomy (NCBI): domain Eukaryota; kingdom Viridiplantae; phylum Streptophyta; class Pinopsida; order Araucariales; family Araucariaceae; genus Wollemia; species Wollemia nobilis. The sequence continues at coordinate 2,795,163 of JAQPPZ010017244.1, forward strand.
TTTTTTTTCATCAGAAGAGGCTGCCATTTCTGGTTTTCAACCAACTTCTGTCCTTTTTTTTTCAAGTGCTTCAATCAGAGAGAACATATCTCACTCTTATTTGGATAAGACCAATCCTTATTCTGTAAAAACATGTCAATTGTTGTATGAAAACACCATCTCTTTTTGTTGAAACCTACAACATTGATGCAACCTTCCTTACTAGATGACCAGTAAGAATCTTCTTACATCATCATTGCCTCCTTATTGTTGGAAATGAAGTATTGGCTCCATTGTTCTTCTTTCTTGCTGAAATTGATGCTTGTCCTCATGTATCCCCATTTTGTGGGACATGCCTTTGCTGCAAATTTTTTTTTTTCAAATTTTCTTGTCTTTCTTGTACCCAAAAAGGAAGTTCACAAATAAGACTATTCTTCTTTTTTCTTTTCTTGTATTTTTTTTCTTTTTTTCTTTTTTTTTTAGACTTTTTATCATCACTCTGAATCTGATATTGAAGATAAATTCTCTTCCCTTATGTGTACATCCAATGGAATCTACTTCAAGAACTCCTCCTTAGTTAGTGGTGCATGGTATACCCGAAGGCAATGTCCATTCACCACTAACATCCTCCATGAATTACCAATGGGAGAAAGAAGCAATGCTCCATATCTAAAAACTTATTCAATCAAGTGTTGTCCATGGCTCCTAGTCTGCAAAATATTGTCAATATGTTCTTGAAACAATTAAATACCAATTTCCAAAATATGTTAAGTGCTTACATCAAGATAAAATATTGATATACCCTTGTAATTCCATGTAAAGAGATTGAAATATTGTTTCAAAATAACAACAATTTTGTTTTTTGTTTATAAGTTAGCCAGCTAATAATGTTCAATAATTTTCTTGGCTGCACTTCAATTTGTTTCATTCCTAAGAGGACAGAATTTACCCCTTTGTAAAATGGAAGTAAATTTTCTATGTGTAGTTTTTTTAGTTTTTCTCCTTTATCCAAGGCTAATTTTTGTGTGTTTGGACTAAAGGTTTTCTGTGTATCTCCATTGATTTTTGTCTCTTCAAGCTTAGGTAAGTTCTTATTTTAGCACAGTTGGATGTTGTTGCAGTCAATAACATTTCCTACAGGTTTTTTTCTTTTTATACCATATTCAGCTACATAGACAGGGGTTGCCTATCCTGTATTATTTAGAATGATCACAGGTTGGGCTAAAAAAATATTTTTGGTTTGCACAATAAGACAATAAGTGTACAACTTTAGCAAATCAACTACTTTTTAGGTAGGATCACCTCTAATGAGATCAACTATTATCGATGTAGGCTAAGAATTGCTAGGTTACGGTTTAGCGCGGTAAAATCCAAACAATATTTAAGTAATAATAAAAAACTCTAGGATCATCATTAAGTTGTAAACTCCTATTTTGATTGTGCAAAAGTTTTTGTGATTTTTTTTAATAGATTTAGCTTACATAGATAGGGGTTGCTATCTAGGTTTGGCTGAAGGTGGTGGTTGTTTGTTTTCTAAATAGACTAAAATGCAACTACCAATAATTATTATTTATACCAGCTATTACATTCAGATTTAACTCTGAATTTCATAACTTAGCACAATAATAATTATTTGACTCTTTTTACCCTCTAACAACACCATGTTCCCCAACAACGATGCCAAAATGATGAGTGTCGTTGAGTCTCATCATTTAATCTCAATGATTTATCAATCCGGGGTGGTGTCCAAGGTTGTCTACGATAGAAGGCTAGGGCAAAGTACAATTTAGGCATTTAGATTTCAAGCATTTATTGGTGAAGCAGATTTTGGTTTAGCCTTTTGGTGTCACACTAAACCTAGTCTGAAGAATGAAAACTGAAATAAATTATAGGAATTGAAAACTAAATCTAAGTTGCAAGAATTGAAATCTAACTACAATTGCATGAATTGAAATTGCTAAATTGAAATCTAATCTACTTTTACAGAATTGAAATCTAATTACTCTTGTAGAATTGAAATTGCTAAATTGAAATCTAATCTACTTTTGCAAAATTAAAATCTAATTACTCTTGCAGAATTGAAATGATGCTTGTAAATAAAACTTATTCTAAAAACACCTGTCAATGCCCTGCCACAGAAGGTCGTCAAGTTTCTGCTACAGGAATTGACAGCAAAATGAAATATGCTGAAAAATAGAAAGTTTCTAAAATAGAAAGCAAGGAAAACATGGAAAGCAAAGAAAAAATGCTTAATATAATTTGTCAGCTGACATACACACAAATGTTGTACACAAACATAATAGGAAACATAAATCACACAACACAAAATAAAAACAAGAAAATGAAATCTGACAAGCAATCTATTAATTCTACTACAGCAAAATTACAGATTAAAACCTACCATAAAATCCCTCCTTCTAGATCTGAAAGTGGGCCCATACTTCCTGATCTAGAAGGAGGTGAAAAGCACTCCTTAACTAATTAACACTCAACATAAAATGATAAAATAGCTGCACTTTTATTGATGACAAAACATGCTAAAAACTGTCACAAAAAATTACTGTACAATCTTAATTACTGCTACTAAAAACTCTCCTCTATTCTAATTCCTAACTAGCTCAACCAAGGAGGGAGATATGTTATTTATATAAATATTTACAATATATCCCATGTTCAAATCAACCTATGTGCTATTTTACAGTCATTTGCCAATAATTCTAGATCTGAAATAAATACAAATTTGAAAATTTTATGTTGCAGCAGTAGTTATTGGCCCTTAGAAAGCATATTTAGTGGTGGGAGTACGTGGGAGGAGTCTAGAAATATCTCACACATCATTCTGCACTTCAGAATATGCCATTCCTATCTTGAAAATAACTTTCTATTATGCTCCAATTTTTTTGGGTTTATCCTAGAAGAGGATCTAAATTGATCTTTTCCATGAATGGTGGCTTTAGACGGCAAAGACGGCAAAATCAGATGGAATATATTTTCCTTTACCTTTTTCAACCTTTATTTCCCTTTTTTCAGCTTCAAAAATTGGTCAATAAGTCAAAAAGCACATTCTATTTTCATTCCAAAGATAAGTGGCTTCATTCCGAAGACAATGCAATTCTCATTCCGAAGATCGCTCATTTCGAAGATACTACAATTCTCATTTCGAAGATACTACAATTCTTATTTCGAAGATACTGCATTTCTCATTTCGAAGATGTCTGCTCATTCCGAAGACACTATGTTTTTTCATTCCGAAGATATATATTCATTTCGAAGATACTTCAAAATGAACAAATGTGTAATTTTTAAGTGATTTCTTCTACATCTCTCAGATGGGTTATCTCCTAAGATCAGATTCCAATGGTATTTATATATTTTCATATGTGAATTTCATGCCTTGCTGTTTATTTGTAGCTTGCTGGAATTTATATGGTAAATTACTGCATTTTTCAATTCTGTTGCACAGTTGTAAAATATTGGCATTTCTTACAAATTCAAACAAATTAGAACATAGAAAAATTATTCAAGTATCAACATGAAGGAGTACATCAAGTTACTACTGAATTTATACGCTTCATTCACCAAGTAACAATGCTGAAATAGTGCAAGAGTGCTACATAATTGTCCTTGCTCTGTTATACCCTGTTGCTGCCTATTTAGATCATGTGGGAATGCTTCTAAATAGGTTAGATGTCTTTTGTAGTCCTTCTAAACTCATTCCATCTATATTATCATGCTTTGCTTGACAACTTCAAGGTGTTCCTATAAAGTGATAGCTTGCTGATTTTTATATGTCTGTTTTTCTTAGATTTTTAGATTTATGACAGTCTTAAAATTTTGGTTTAAATGTGGATTTGAAACAAGTTGAAGGGCAAAAAAACATTGAAAAACCATTGAGAAGTTAATGGATATCAGCATACCACATTTGGTTAATTGAAATGCATGTTATTACTTGCTACTTAATCACGCAAAATCAGTCATAAAATGCTAAAAATAGTAAAAAACAGAGATATAGTATTCCTAACATAAAATCATGCAAACACTTAACAAATAGTATATTCTAGTCAACTATTTGGCAATTAACTTATCATATGGTAGTCAAACATTGTGCAATAATGAGTCAAACATTATGCAATAATGAGGCATTTTTGGGCCTCATCATCCCCCCCAACTTGAACTGATGCATGACCTCATGCATCTTAGTAGGCCATAGTAATATGCAGGTTTTATTCTTGTGAACAACATACTTTGCTACCTGCTAACTGAGAAATTCCTCCTTGCTGCACTATATCAAGTATTTTGCAATTAAGCACATGTATGAATTTTTTTCTATTTTTTTATAATTTTAGTGTTGCAAGGTACCTCTTAAAGGCTTGATATCATATGATTCATCTTGCAATAGTCTTATTGTGGAACCGTATTTGACAGATGCACTACTACTAATGGAATTTTCTGTTCTTAACAACATTTCAGCTTGAATGCTTATTTTTGTTGTTTGCACCTTTTGAACAAATATTTGATTTGAAATGCCTGATGGATGTACTTACTTGTGGTAGAGCCTTATAAACCTTAATATTTGATGTACCCTACTTTTTTTGCTATTCTATAGCATTTTACAAACATGCTGAAAACTGTCACATAAAATTACTGTACAATCCTAATTGCTGCTACTAAAAACTCTCTTCTATTCTAATTCCTAACTAGCTCAACCAAGGAGGGAGCTATGTTATTTATATAAATATTTACAATATATCCCATGCTCAAATCAGCCTATGTGCTATTTTACAGTCATTTGCCAATAATTCTGGATGTGAAATAAATGCAAATTTGGATAGTTTGTGTTGCAGCAATAGTCATTGGCCCTTATAAAAAATATTCAGTGGTGGGAGTACGTGGGAGGAGTATAGAAATATCTCACACATCATTCTCTACTTCATAATATGTCATTCCTATCTTGAAAACAACTTTCTATTATGCTACAGTTTTTCTGGGTTTATCCTAGAAGAGGATCTGAATTGATCTTTTCTATGAATGGTGGCTTTGGACGGCAAAGATGGCAAAATCATATGGAAGATATTTTCCTTTACATTTTCCAACCTTTATTTTCCTTTTTCCAGCTTCAGAAATCAGTCAATAAGTCAAAAAGCACATTCTGTTTTCATTTCGAAGATAAGTGGCTTCATTTCGAAGACAATGCAATTCTCATTTCGAAGATCGCTCATTCTAAAGATACTACAATTCTCATTCTAAAGATACTACAATTCTCATTCTGAAGATACTGCATTTCTCATTTCGAAGATGTCTTCTCATTCTAAAGACACTGTGTTTTCTCATTCTGAAGATATCTGTTAATTTCGAAGATACTTCGAAATGAACAAATGTGTACTTTTCAAGTGATTTCTTCTGCATCTCTCAGGTGGGTTATCTCCTAAGATCATATTTCAATGGTCTTCATCTCTTTTCATATGTGAATTCCATGCCTTGTTGTTTATTTGTAGCTTACTGGAATTTACATGGTAAATTACTGCATTTTCCAGTTCTGCTGCACAGTTGTAAAATATTGACATTTCTTGCAATTCAAACAAATTAGAACATAGAAAAATTATTCAAGTATCAACATGAAGGAGTACATCAAGTTGCTACTGAATTTATACACTTCATTCACCAAGTAACCATGCTGAAATAGCGCAATGAGTCTTTGCACAATTGTCCCTGCTCTGTTATACCCTGTTGTTGCCTATTTAGATCATGTGGGAATGCTTCTAAATAGGTTAGATGTCTTTTGTAGTCATTCTAAACTCATTCCATATATATTCTTATGCTTTGCTTGACAACTTCAAGGTGTTCCTATAAAGTGACAGCTTGCTGATTTTTATATGGCTGTTTTTCTCAAATTTTTAGATTTATGACAGTCCTAAACTTTTGGTTTAAATATGGATTTGAAACAAGTTAAAGGGCAAAAAAACATTCAAAAACCATTGAGAAGTTAATGGATATCAGCATACCACATTTGGTTAATTGAAATGCATGTTATTACTTGCGACTTAATCACGCAAAATCAGTCATAAAATGCTGAAAATAGTCAAAAACAGAGATATAGTATTCCTAACATAAAATCATGCAAACACTTAACAAATAGTATATTCTAGTCAACTATTTGACAATTAACTTATCATATGGTAATCAAAAATTGTTCAATAATGAGGCATTTTTGGGCCTCATCATCCCCCCCAACTTGAACTGATGCATGCCCTCATGCATATTAGTAGGCCATAGTAATATGCAGGTTTTATTCTTGTGAACAACATACTTTGCTACCTGCTAACTGAGAAATTCCTCCTTGCTGCACTATATCAAGTATTTTGCAATTAAGCACATGTATGACATTTTTTTCTATTTTTTTACAAGTTCTAGTGCTGCAAGTTACCTCTTAAAGGCTTGATATCATATGATTCATCTTGCAATAGTCTTATTGTGGAACCGTATTTGGCAGATGCACTACTACTGATAGAATTTTCTATTCTTAACAACATTTCAGCTTGAATGCTTATTTTTGTTGTTTGCACCTTTTGAACAAATATTTGATTTGAAATGCCTGATGGATGTACTTACTTGTGGTAGAGCCTTATAAACCTCAATATTTGATGTACCCTACTCTTTTTGCTATTCTATAGCATTTTCAGCAATTTTGGTACAATTTCTGCTCATTCCGAAGATATCCTATTCAGAATTGAAATCTAATTACTCTTGCAGAATTGAAATGATGCTTGAAAATAAAACTTATTCTAAAAACACCTATCAATGCCCTGCCACATAAGGTCGTCAAGCTTCTGCTACAGGAATTGACAGCAAAATGAAATATGTTGAAAAATGGAAACTTGCTAAAATAGAAAGCAAGGAAAACATGAAAAGTAAAGAAAAAATGTTTAATATAATTTGTCAGCTGACATACACACAAATTTTGTACACAAACATAATAGAAAACATAAATCACACAACACAAAATAAAAACAAGAAAATAAAATCTGGCAAGCAATCTATCAATTCGTTATAGACAAAATTACGATTAAAACCTGCCATAAAATCCCTCCTTCTAGATCTGAAAGTGGGCCCATACTTCCTGATATAGAAGGAGGTGAAAAGCACTCCTTAACTAATTAACACTCAGAACATAAAATGATAAAATACTGCACTTTTATTGATGACAAAACATGCTGAAAACTGTCATAGAAAATTATTGTATAGTCCTAATTGCTACTACTAAAAACTCTCCTCTATTCTAATTCCTAACTAGCTCAACCAAGGAGGGAGCTATGTTATTTATATAAATATTTACAATATATCCTATGCTCAAATCAGCCTATGTGCTATTTTACAGTCATTTGCAAATAATTTTAGATTTGAAATAAATGCAAATTTGGACAGTTTGTGTTGCAGCAGTAATCATTGGCCCTTAGAAAGCATCTTTAGTGGTGGGAGTACATGGGAGGAGTCTAGAAATATCTCACATATCATTCTCCACTTTAGAATATGCCATTCCTATCTTGAAAACAAATTTCTATTATGCTATAGTTTTTCTGGGTTTATCCTAGAAGAGGATCTGAATTGATATTTTCCATGAATGGTGGCTTTGGACGGCAAGGATGGCAAAATTAGATGGAAGATATTTTCCTTTACCTTTTTCAACCTTTATTTCCCTTTTTTCAGCTTCAAAAATCGGTCAATAAGTCAAAAAGCACATTCTGTTTTCATTTCGAAGATAAGTGGCTTCATTCCGAAGACAATGCAATTCTCATTTTGAAGATCGCTCATTTCGAAGATACTGCAATTCTCATTTCGAAGATACTGCAATTCTCATTTTGAAGATACTACATTTTTCATTCCGAAGATGTCTGCTCATTTTGAAGACACTGTGTTTTATCATTCTGAAGATATCTGTTCATTTCGAAGATACTTTGAAATGAACAAATGTGTACTTTTCAAGTGATTTCTTCTGCATCTCTCGAGTGGGTTATCTCCTAAGATCAGATTCCAATGGTCTTCATCTCTTTTCATATGTGAATTCCATGCCTTGCTGTTTATTTGTAACTTGCTAAAATTTATAAGGTAAATTACTGCATTTTCTAATTCTGTTGCATAGTTGTAAAATATTGGCATTTCTTACAAATTCAAACAAATTAGAACATGGAAAAATTATTCAAGTATCAACATGAAGGAGTACATCAAGTTGCTACTAAATTTATACACTTCATTCACCAAGTAACCATACTGAAATAGTGCAACAGTGCTGCACAATTGTCCCTGCTCTGTTATACCTTGTTGCTGCCTATTTAGATCATGTGGGAATGCTTCTAAATAGGTCATATGTCTTTTGTAGTCCTTCTAAACTCATTCCATCCATATTCTCATGCTTTGCTTGACAACTTCAAGGGGTTCCTATAAAGTGACAACTTGCTGATTTTTATATGGCTGTTTTTCTCAGATTTTTAAATTTATGATAGTCCTAAACTTTTGATTTAAATGTGGATTTGAAACAAGTTGAAGGGCAAAAAAACATTCAAAAACCATTGAGAAGTTAGTGGATATCAGCATACCACATTTGGTTAATTGAAATGCATGTTATTACTTGCTACTTAATCACGCAAAATCAGTCATAAAATGCTGAAAATAGTCAAAAACAGAGATATAGTATTCCTAACATAAAATAATGCAAACACTTAACAAATAGTATATTCTAGTCAACTATTTGGCAATTAACTTATCATATGGTAGTCAAACATTGTGCAATAATGAGTCAAACATTATGCAATAATGAGGCATTTTTGGGCCTCATCATCCCCCCCAACTTGAACTGATGCATGCCCTCATGCATCTTAGTAGGCCATAGTAATATGCAGGTTTTATTCTTGTGAACAACATACTTTGCTACCTGCTAACTGAGAAATTCCTCCTTGCTGCACTATATCAAGTATTTTGCAATTAAGCACATGTATGACTTTTTTTTCTATTTTTTTACAAGTTTTAGTGCTGCAAGGTACCTCTTAAAGGCTTGATATCATATGATTCATCTTGCAATAGTCTTATTGTGGAATCGTATTTGACAGATGCACTACTACTGATGGAATTTTCTGTTCTTAACAATATTTCAGCTTGAATGCTTATTTTTGTTGTTTGCACCTTTTGAACAAATATTTGATTTGAAATGCCTGATGGATGTACTTACTGATGGAATTTTTTTTTTTCAGACTTTTTATCATCACTCTGAATCTGATATTGAAGATAAATTCTCTTCCCTTATGTGTACATCCAATGGAATCTCCTTCAAGAACTCCTTCTTAGTTAATGGTGCATTGTATACCCAAAGGCAATGTCCATTCACCACTAACATCCTCCATGAATTACCAATGGGAGAAAGAAGCACTGCTCCATATCTAAAAACTTCTTCAATCAAGTGTTGTCCATGGCTCCTAGTCTGCAAAATCTTGTCAATATGTTCTTGAAACAATTAAATACCAATTCCCAAAATATGTTAAGTGCTTACATCAAGATAAAATCTTGATATACCCTTGTAATTCCATGTAAAGAGATTGAAATATTGTTCCAAAATAGCAACAATTTTGCTTTTTGTTTATAAGTCGACCGACTAATAATGTTCAAGAATTTTCTTGGCTGCACTTCAATTTGTTTCATTCCTAGGAGGACAAAATTTACCCCTTTGTAAAATGGAAGTAAATTTTCTATGTGCAGTTTTTTTAGTTTTTCTCTTTTATCCAAGGCTAATTTCTGTGTGTTTGGATTAAAGGTTTTCTGTGTATCTCCATTGATTTTTGTCTCTTCAAGCTCATGTAAGTTCTTATTTTAGCACAGATGGATGTTGCTGCAGTCAATAACATTTCCTATAGGTTTTTTTCTTTTTATACCAGATTCAGCTACATAGACAAGGGTTGCCTATCCTGTATTATTCAGAATGATCACAAGTTGGGCTAAAAAAATATTTTTGGTTTGCACAATAAGACAAGAAGTGTACAACTTTAGCAGATCAACTACTTGTCAAGTAGGATCACCTCTAATGAGATCAACTATTGTCTGTGTAGGCTAAGAATTGCTAGGTTGTGGTTTAGCACGGTAAAATCCAAACAATCTTTAAGTAATAATGAAAAACTCTAGGATCATCATTAAGTTGTAAACTCCTATTTTGATTGTGCAAAAGTTTTTATGATTTTTTTTTTTTTAATAGATTCAGCTTACATAGACAGGGGTTACTGTCCAGGTTGGGGTGAAGGTGGTGGTTGCTTGTTTTCTAAATTGAATGAAATGCAACTACCAATAATTATTATTTATACTAGCTATTACATTCAGATTTAACTCTAAACTTTATAACTTAACACAATAATAATTATTTGATTGCTTTTACCCTCTAACAACACCATGTTCCCCAACAACGATGCCAAAATGATGAGTGTCATTGAGTCTCATCATTTAATCTCAATGATTTATCAATCTGGGGTGGTGTCTAAGGCTATCTACAATAGAAGGCTAGGGCAAAGTACAATTCAGGCATTCAGATTTTAAGCATTTATTGTTGAAGCAAATTTTGGTTTAGCCTTTTGGTGTCACACTAAACCTAGTCTGAAGAATGAAAACTGAAATAAATTACAGAAATTGAAAACTAAATCTAAGTTGCAAGAATTGAAATCTAACTACAATTGCATGAATTGAAATTGCTAAATTGAAATCTAATCTACTTTTGCAAAATTGAAATCTAATTACTCTTGCAGAATTGAAATTTCTAAATTGAAATCTAATCTACTTTTGTAGAATTGAAATCTAATTACTCTTACAGAATTGAAATGATGCTTATAAATAAAACTTATTCTAAAAACACTTGTCAATGCCTTGCCACAGAAGGTCGTCAAGCTTCTACTACAAGAATTGACAGTAAAATGAACTATGCTAAAAAATGAAAAGTTGCTAAAATAGAAAGCAAGGAAAACATGGAAAGCAAAAGAAAAATGCTTAATAAAATTTGTCAGCTGAAATATACACAAATGCTATACACAAACATAATAGGAAACATAAATCACACAACACAAAATAAAAACAAAAAAATGAAATCTGGCAAGCAACCTATTAATTCTGCTGCAAAAAAATTACAGATTAAAACCTACAATAAAATCCCTCATTCTAGATCTAAAAGTGGGCCCATACTTCCTGATCTAGAAGGAGGTGAAAAGCACTCATTAACTAATTAACACTCAAAACATAAAATGATAAAATACTGCACTTTTATTGATGACAAAACATGCTAAAAACTGTCACAAAAAATTACTGTACAGTCTTAATTGTTGCTACTAAAAACTCTCTTCTATTCTAATTCCTAACTAGCTCAACCAAGGAGGGAGCTATGTTATTTATATAAATATTTACAATATATCCCATGCTCAAATCAGCCTAGTGCTATTTTATAGTCATTTGCCAATAATTTTGGATCTAAAATAAATGTAAATTTGGACAGTTTGTGTTACAACAGTAGTCATTGGCCCTTAAAAAGCATCTTCAATGGTGGGAGTACGTGGGAGGAGTCTAGAAATATCTCACTCATCATTCTCCACTTCAGAATATGCCATTCCTATCTTGAAAACAACTTTCTATTATGCTGTAGTTTTTCTGGGTTTATCCTAGAAGAGGATCTGAATTGATATTTTTCATGAATGGTGGCTTTGGACGACAAGGATGACAAAATCAGATGGAATATATTTTTCTTTACCTTTTCCAACCTTTATTTTCCTTTTTCCAACTTCAAAAATCGGTCAATAAGTCAGAAAGCACATTCTATTTTCATTTCGAAGATAAGTGGCTTCATTTCGAAGACAATGCAATTCTCATTTCGAATATCGCTCATTCCGAAGATACTGCAATTCTCATTCTGAATATGCTGCATTTCTCATTCCGAAGATGTCTGCTCATTCCAAAGACAGCGTGTTTTCTTATTCTGAAGATATCTATTCATTCCGAAGATACTTCAAAATGAACAAATGTGTACTTTTCAAGTGATTTTTTCTGCATCTCTCGGGTGGGTTATCTCCTAAGATCATATTTCAATGGTCTTCATCTCTTTTCATATGTGAATTTCATGTCTTGTTGTTTATTTGTAGCTTGCTGAAATTTACATGGTAAATTATTGCATTTTTCAGTTCTGCTACACAGTTGTAAAATATTGGCATTTATTGCAAATTCAAACAAATTAAAACATGGAAAAATTATTCAATTATCAACATGAAGGAGTACATCAAGTTGCTACTAAATTTATACACTTCATTCATCAAGTAACCATGCTAAAATAGTGCAACAAAGTCTTGCACAATTGTCCCCGCTCCGTTATACCTCGTTGTCGCCTATTTAGATCATGTGGGAATGCTTCTAAATAGGTCAGATGTCTTCTGTAGTCTTTCTAAACTCATTCCATCCATAATATCATGCTTTGCTTGACAACTTCAAGGTGTTCCTCTAAAGTGACAGCTTGCTGATTTTTATATGGCTGTTTTTCTCAGATTTTCAGATTTATGACAGTCCTAAACTTTTGGTTTAATGTGGATTTGAAACAAGTTGAAGGGCAGAAAAACATTCAAAAACCATTGAGAAGTTAATGGATATCAGCATACCACATTTGGTTAATTGAAATGCATGTTTACTTGCTACTTAATCATGCAAAATCAGTCATAAAATGCTGAAAATAGTCAAAAATAGAGATATAGTATTCCTAACATAAAATCATGCAAACACTTAACAAATAGTATATTCTAGTCAACTATTTTGCAATTAACTTATCATATGGTAGTCAAACATTGTGCAATAATGAGTCAAACATTGTGCAATAATGAGGCATTTTTGGGCCTCATCATCCCCCCCAACTTGAACTGATGTATGCCCTCATGCATCTTAGTAGGCTATAGTAATATGCAAGTTTTATTCTTGTGAACAACATACTTTGCTACCTGCTAACTGAGAAATTCCTCCTTACTGCACTATATCAAGTATTTTGCAATTAAGCACATGTATGACTTTTTTTTCTATTCTTTTACAAGTTTTAGTGCTGCAAGGTACCTCAAAGGCTTGATATCATATGATTCATCTTGCAATAGTCTTATTATGGAACCGTATTTGGCAGATGCACTACTACTAATGGAATTTTTTGTTCTTAACAACATTTTAGCTTGAATGCTTATTTTTGTTGTTTGCACCTTTTGAACAAATATTTGATTTGAAATGCCTGATGGATGTACTTACTTGTGGTAGAGCCTTATAAACCTCAATATTTGATGTACCCTACTCTTTTTGCTATTCTGTAGCATTTTCAGCAATTCTGTTATAGTTTCTACTCATTTCGAAGATATCTTGTTCATTCCGAAGATACTGCATTTCTCATTCCGAAGATCTTCAAAAAATGCAAAAATGATCTCCTATGAAAAAGTTAGCTACAGATTCTATTGTGGGTCCATCTCTAGAGTGTATAAGCCTTCCATAACATTAAAAATTCCTTCTTCATCCTTTTTTTAGATGTTATTCTTTGTTTTATATGTTGTTTTATTCTAGTAGTACTAAAATAGAACCTTCAGGTGCATTTTGTTGATTATCCTCCTTCAATTTATCAGACAATTGTGAGATATAAACTTGCAATTCTTCTTCTAAAATTTGTCCTATAAATTGAAATAGAATTGCTGCCATGTCTGTCCCAAAATCAGGTTTTTGCATAGTTTTGGAATTTCCATGCAATTAATGGCATAAGGGGGTGTTTCTTGACATCTTGAACATGTTCCTTTTTCAACTTGTCACTATTGTATGAATAGTTTATGCCAAATACCGACTATCATACACTAAATGCTAAATGTTTACTATGAATTATATGTAAGAAACACATACCTTACTGTCATGAAAATTAGTCATGCACCTTACAAGCTACTTTTGATGATTATTAGCAGGCTATTTGAAAACATAAACAAACATAATACATGTGCAGTGTGAGATTTGTACAATGGTGGAACAATGATGGGTAGATCAACAAGGAAATGCATGCCGAAAAAATAGTTTTCATGCAAGCCAACTCAGTAGCGCCTCCAAGAAGGTTTTCACTACTGAATTATTCATTTTTTTATATTTTTTTTCATTTTTTTTTTCATCAGAAAAGGCTGCCATTTTTGGTTTTCAACCAACTTCTGTCCTCTTTTTTTTTTCAAGTGCTTCAATCAGAGAGAACATATCTCACTCTTATTTGGATAAGACCAATCCTTATTCTGCAAAAACATGTCAATTGTTGTATGAAAACACCATCTCTTTCTCGTTGAAACCCGCAACATTGATGCAACATTCCTTACTAGATGACCAGTAAGAATCTTCTTACATCATCATTACCTCCTTATTGCTGAAAATGAAGTATTGGCTCCATTGTTCCTCTTTCTTGCTGAAATTGATGCTTGTCCTCATGTATCCCCATTTTGTGGGACATGCCTTTGCTGCAATTTTTTTTTTTTTTTTCAAAATTTCTTGTCTTGCTTATACCCAAAAAGGAAGTTCACAAAAAAAACTATTCTACTTTTTTCTTTTCTTGTATTTTTTTTTTTCAGACTTTTTATCATCACTCTTAATCTGATATTGAAGAGAAATTCTCTTCCCTTATGTGTACATCCAATGGAATCTCCTTCAAGAACTCCTCCTTAGTTAACGGTGCATGGTATACCCAAAGGCAATGTCCATTCACCACTAACATCCTCCATGAATTACCAATGGAAGAAAGAAGCACTGCTCCATATCTGAAAAAAATTTCAATCAAGTGTTGTCCATGGCTCCTAGTCTGCAAAATCTTGTCAATATGTTCTTGAAACAATTAAATATCAATTTCCAAAATATGTTAAGTGCTTACATTAAGATAAAATCTTGATATACCCTTGTAATTCCATGTAAAGAGATTGAAATATTGTTTCAAAATAACAATAATTTTGTTTTTTGTTTATAAGTCAGCTAGCTAATAATGTTCAAGAATTTTCTTGGCTGCATTTCAATTTGTTTCATTCCTAGGAGGACAAAATTTACCCCTTTGTAAAATGAAAGTAAATTTTGTATGTGCAGTTTTTCTAGTTTTTCTCCTTTATCCAAGGCTAATTTCTGTGTGTTTGGACTAAAGGTTTTCTATGTATCTCCATTGATTTTTGTCTCTTCAAGCTCAGGTAAGTTATTATTTTAGCACAGTTGGATGTTGCTGTAGTCAATAACATTTTCTACAGGTTTTTTTCTTTTTATACCAGATTCAGCTACATAGACAGGGGTTGCCTATCCTATATTATTCAGAATGATCACAGGTTGAGCTAAAAAAATATTTTTTCCTTGCACAATAACACAAGAAGTGTACAACTTTAGCAGATCAACTACTTGTCAGGTAGGATCACCTCTAATGAGATCAACTATTGTTTGTGTAGGCTAAGAATTGCTAGGTTGTGATTTAGCGCGATAAAATCCAAACAATCTTTAAGTAATAATGAAAAACTCTAGAATCATCATTAAGTTGTAAACTCCTATTTTGATTGTGCAAAAGTTTTTGTGATTTTTTTTAATAGATTCAGCTTATATAGACAGGGGTTGCTGTCCAGGTTGGGGTGAAGGTGGTGGTTGCTTGTTTTCTAAATGGACTGAAATGCAACTACCAATAATTATTATTTATACTAGCTATTACGTTCAGATTTAACTCTAAACTTCATAACTTAGCACAATAATAATTATGACCGCTTTTACCCTCTAACAACACCATGTTCTCCAGCAACGACGCCAAAATGATGAGTGTCGTTGACTCTCATCATTTAATCTCAATGATTTATCAATCCGGGGTGGTGTCCAAGGATGTCTACGATAGAAGGCTAGGGCGGAGTACAATTCAGGTATTCAGATTTCAAGCATTTATTGGTGAAGCAGATTTTGGTTTAGCCTTTTAGTGTCACACTAAACCTAGTCTGAAAAATAAAAACTAAAATAAATTACAGGAATTGAAAACTATATCTAAGTTGCAAGAATTGAAATCTAACTACAATTGCATGAATTGAAATTACTAAATTGAAATCTAATCTACTTTTGTAGAATTGAAATCTAATTACTCTTGCAGAATTGAAATCTAATTACTCTTGCAGAATTGAAATTGCTAAATTGAAATCTAATCTACTTTTGTAGAATTGAAATCTAATTACTCTTGTAAAATTGAAATGATGCTTGTAAATAAAACTTATTCTAAAAACACTTGTCAATGCCCTGCCACAGAAGGTTGTCAAGCTTCTACTACAGGAATTGACAGCAAAATGAAATATGCTGAAAAATAAAAAGTTGTTAAAATAGAAAGCAAGGAAAACATGGAAAGCAAAAGAAAAATGCTTAATATAATTTGTCAGCTGACATACACACAAATGTTGTACACAAACATAATAGGAAACATAAATCACACAACATAAAATAAAAATAAGAAAATGAAATCTGGCAAGCAATCTATTAATTCTGCTGCAGCAAAATTATAGATTAAAACCTACAATAAAATCCCTCCTTCTAGATCTAAAAGTGGGCCCATACTTCCTGATCTAGAAGGAGGTGAAAAGCACTCCTTAACTAATTAACACTCAGAACATAAAATGATAAAATACTACACTTTTATTGATGACAAAACATGCTAAAAATTGTTACAAAAAATTACTGTATAGTCATAATTGCTACTACTAAAAACTCTCCTCTCTTCTAATTCCTAACTAGCTCAACCAAGGAGGGAGCTATGTTATTTATATAAATATTTACAATATATCTCATGCTCAAATAAGCCTATGTGCTATTTTACAGTCATTTGCCAATAATTCTGGATCTGAAATAAATGCAAATTTGGACAGTTTGTGTTGCAGCAATAGTCATTGGCCCTTAGAAAGCATCTTCAATGGTGGGAGTACGTGGGAGGAGTCTAGAAATATCTCACACATCATTCTCCACTTCAGAATATGTCATTCCTATCTTGAAAACAACTTTCTATTATGTTGTAGTTTTTCTGGGTTTATCCTAGAAGAGGATCTAAATTGATATTTTCCATGAATGGTGGCTTTGGACGGTAAGGACGACAAAATTAGATGGAAGATATTTTCCTTTACCTTTTCCAACCTTTATTTCCCTTTTTCCAGCTTCAAAAATCGGTCAATAAGTCAAAAAGCACATTCTATTTTCATTCCAAAGATAAGTGGCTTCATTCCGAAGACAATGCAATTCTCATTCCGAAGATCGCTCATTTTGAAGATACTGCAATTCTCATTTCGAAGATACTGCAATTCTCATTCTAAAGATACTGCATTTCTCATTCTGAAGATGTCTGCTCATTCCAAAGACACTGTGTTTTCTCATTCCAAAGATATCTGTTCATTCTGAAGATACTTCGAAATGAACAAATATGTACTTTTCAAGTGATTTCTTTTGCATCTCTCAGGTGGGTTATCTCCTAAGATCATATTCCAATGGTCTTCCTCTTTTCATATGTGAATTCCATGCCTTGTTGTTTATTTGTAGCTTGCTAGAATTTACATGGTAAATTACTACATTTTCCAGTTCTACTGCACAGTTATAAAATATTGGCATTTCTTGCAAATTCAAACAAATTAGAACATGGAAAAATTATTCAAGTATCAACATGAAGGAGTACATCAAGTTGCTACTAAATTTATACACTTCATTCACCAAGTAACCATGCTGAAATAATGCAACAGTGCTGCACAATTGTCCCTACTTTGTTATACCCTGTTGTTGCCTATTTAGATCATGTGGGAATGCTTCTAAATAAGTCGGATGTCTTTTGTAGTCCTTCTAAACTCATTCCATCCATATTCTCATGCTTTGCTTGAAAACTTCAAGGTGTTCATATAAAGTGACAGCTTGCTGATTTTTATATGGCTATTTTTTTCAGATTTTCAGATTTATGACAGTCCTAAACTTTTGGTTTAAATGTGGATTTGAAACAAGTTGAAGGGCAAAAAAACATTCAAAAACCATTGAGAAGTTAATGGATATCAGCATACCACATTTGGTTAATTGAAATGCATGTTATTACTTGCTACTTAATCACGCAAAATCAGTCATAAAATGCTGAAAATAGTCAAAAACAGAGATATAGTATTCCTAACATAAAATCATGCAAACACTTAACAAATAGTATATTCTAGTCAACTATTTGGCAATTAACTTATCATATGGTAGTCAAACATTGTGCAATAATGAGTCAAACATTGTGCAATAATGAGACATTTTTGGGCCTCATCAATATTTATGTGAAGTATGGGCTAAATGCATGTTAGACTCAAAATGGATACAAATAAAGAGGATCCAAAAGTGTCTAATTGTAAAAAAATTCAAAACAAGAGCTTCAATTGCCTACAAGAATAGTTGTGGTAATTTATATTTTAGGATATCTTTAAAAAATCAAATAGATGAATGTAAATAGATGCCCTAAGGTTGTAATAGAAGATCTATATAAGAGAAAAAATATGGATGAAATAAAACAAGTGGATGAGAAAATGAAGTATTAACTTGAATTAATGTCCAAATAATAAAAAATACGTAAAGGTATATATTAAGAAATAATTCAACACAAATATGTAGAAAAATAATTTAGGAAGAAAGAGAGCAAGTTATCTTGTCGAATTAATCCTACATACAATTATCATCAAAAGGCCTATACATGAGTAAACAACACTTAGAAAACAAATATGCTCATGGTCCAATTGAGGATTAGCTCACACCAACTTAGATGGAAAACAAAAAAATAAAAGAATCTAAAAAAGGATGGAAGGAAAATTAATTTATTTAGATGTGATGCTTACAACAATATCCCATTTAATATATGTTGGTACTCTAATAGTAGAATCAATTTAGGATTTATTTGAAAAGAAGAAAGTAAATAAAGTAAGAGTATTCATTATGCAGGAGAATCTGCTAGGTGGATTAAAAGATGATGGTTGGAACCAATCATCCAATAACTACCTCCCATATGCATAAATTAAAACCTCTACTGCTTGGAAAATGAGGAGACATACCCTAGAAAAGGGAGTGGCAATTGTGAGTAGAGAAGAACTAGATTCATGAATCACTAAAAGGAAGTAAAATATACACAATGAAAAATGAAAAAAGAAAAGGAAACAATGTGAAAGAGGAATTGAAGGGACAAAAACACAAAAAATTAAAATCAGACAAAGATATTGAGAAAAAGGCTCAAAAAAAGAGTAAGTAGAAGAAGGGTGACGAATAAATGCATGAAATAGAGAAGACTAGATGCAGATTTGGAGAAGAAGAGAGACAACCAAAAGGTTTAAAAGAAAGTCTAAGACAACCACGGCCCAGAAAAAGAAGTGGAGGGTAGATCTGAGAAGGTTTGGAAGCAACTTGGAAGTGAGAAAACTAAGAGAAAGTATGGGTATAGAATGAATTCCCAAAAACCACAAATATAGTTGCAAGTCTAGTTTGTAATTATCATTTTACAATTGAGTTGAGAGAGAGAGAGACATCTAGGAACTATTGAGAGAGAAGCATGGGAAAGAGAAGTCCAAAGAGAAAGAAAATATAGGTCCAAGATAACAGATGATGGAAGGATAAACCGAGTTTTGAGAACTTAGGTTTGTCATTTGTATTCCAATAAACTATTATGGAATAAAATTCTATTGTTACCCTATGAACTCTATTGTTGATGCTTTGTATTCTATTTATGCAATTGTATGGTTACTATTAACTTGTGTGCAGGACATGGGAAAATAAGTTTGAGCAAAGGGAACTTCACTATTTTGTCATTGTGTATAAAGAAATTGTTGGCATAGAGGAGTGCCATAGAATTCTGAGCTAGAACAAGTAACCATGCAATTTGAGGATTGACACCATCTAAGGTTGGTCCATTCAATCCAAAACCAAGTAAAGGTTCGTCACACTATAATTCAAATGGAAGTCGTTCAATTGAACTTGTTCCAGAAATAAACAAATTTGAAACTTGGTTCACCATACACTAAAAGATTGTGCAATTAATCCATCGTTCCACTGAGTTTTATCGGACAACTATGACGAGAGTAGCCATAAGTGGTAAGTTTAGAAGTCATTCAATTATTGATGTCATACAAAGCAAAGGATTGTACGATATTGAACAATGACTAGAGATATGTTATACAAAAATGAATTTTGTCGATGTTTGCATTGTGTAAAGTGAGTGTACAACAGACACATTATACAAAGAGGAGTGCAACTATATGATTACACCAATTTATCATTAAAATTAGTAACAAAAGATCATATTATAAAAAAAAAAAATTAAATCAAATTTTATGATTAATAACTAAGTTCCTTGTAAAATCATCTTTAATATATTACTTTTGGCCAACAAAAAAGCTCTTATTTTATTTTATTATTTTTGAAATCTTACGATGAAAAAATAAAAATAACATAACCATAAAAACCAACTACAAACAATTTTTTTTTTAAATAATTTTAAATATAAATGAAAGAAAAAGAAAATAAAATAAAGACCACACCAAAGTCACTACCGATAACAAAGAAGAGGACCAAAGAAGAAATATTCGAGTTGGACCCCAACTTAATGGGAGGAATTAATTTATCAAGATACCTTCAAAGTTGAAAATAACTATAATACCTATCTATTTATATTAAGTCAAATCAATTCAGAGTAAGCTTGGATTTATTGGAAACCAGAAGTTAGCAATGCCCATCACGGACTGGGCGGTGCAAAAACGTTTGTTTGACTGTCAGATGGAGGAATAAAAACACTTTCATTGGAAGTTGAAGCTTAGTTTCTAAGTTTTTAAGATATATAGAAGGCGTCACTCAGAAGGAGGAATTTTAATATCCTCCTTCACATCCCAAATATCCAAACCTTAAATCTAATTCTAACTCCCTTCTTCACTTACACTACAAAAGCCTTCCAATTTTCTAACACTACTATGAGGGAGACTATGACACTTAAACGAGCGAGCGCCCCCGAGTGTTACATCAGTGTGCAATGAATTTTCCCGAAGGGAACACAAAATCATATGACGATTTCGGGGATGAAGTCGTCGCTTTTTTAAACGCGTTATTCCTGGTCGATTCTTCACCCACCTTTCTACGCGGAAATTCATTACCTGTTTAGAACCACATAATGCGCGTCTTCACCTTAACCCACTGTTTCTACGCCCTCCCTCGCGTATGCATTTCCCTTTTCATTGAGCCCGCAAATACACACTCTGTTCTGCCCAAAACCAAGTCTGGTCGTCCATTTGTTTCCTCTGTTTCAGTTAATTATTCATTACAAATTCATGGCATCCAATTTCTTCTCATCACGATCGCCTTATCTTGTATTCATTAACTATTTTCCTTGGAATATGTCATATGCACTCGCGATCAAGATCTTCCATACCCTTACAAATGCCCATAAAGGACTCCGAGTCTTTCTGAACAACGTGGCGCCCGAACTGAGAGATTCGATAGCGACAGAGACAGAGGATGCAATTCTTAGGGTTAAACTGCACATAGCCCATATTCTCTTCCAGCTATGCACAATCTCCTTGCTGTTTGGAGGAGCTGGTTTTAATGCTCAGATCTCGAACCAAAATCATTCCCGTTTTCTATGATGTGGAGCCTTTTCATCTCCGATGGGTGCATCAGGGAAAAGGAATTTATGTCGACGCATTTTCCGAGCATGAAAAGCAGAAGAGATACAAGCCACAAAGGCTTCGACTGTGGAAAACGGCACTTTATTACGCTTCACTTTTTTATGGCTATGAGCTTAAGAATACCCAGTAAGTATTACATGTTCCAGCACATCGTCTTTTTTCTTTCAGTTTTTTAATTTATGTAGTTAGATATATTAATGTTGTTTTGTGCAAATGAGGGGATACTGTTGAAGAGTATTGTGAACCACACCCTAACAGTTCAGCTCGTTCAATACAATACATGGCGTCGATTTCTTCCTCTTCAAGCGCTTCGTCAGAGGCCTATAGTATAGGAAAAGCCCCTCCACTTGCTTCGTCCTCCTCATCTATGTCCTATGACGTATTTACTAACCATCGTCGGGTCATTGATGTCAAGCACACCCGAGTCGCCGATATCTACCTTAAACTTGACAGCAATGGACAGCGAACGTTTCTCGATCAAGTGCTGGAACCAGGATTTTCCATACCAAGAAAAATAGAGTCGGCCATGCTTCGTGCTAAATTGCATATTGCCATATTTTCCCCCGATAATGCTCTATCTCCATGGTGTCTGGACGAACTGTCCTTTATGACAAAAACGGGAACCCCAATCATACCCGTTTTCTATGATGTTAAGCCTTCTGCCAAGGCCTACTGGACTACATTTCACCCATCACCAATATATGGTGATTTAAACGGCACTATGGTACTACCTACAAATATGTTATAAGCTTGTTAAGGTTTTTAATATAGGAAAATAGGTCCTTGGTCAACATTATACAAGGAACACTTCGCACATATGTAACTTGTACGTTGATATTTCCACATTTATTAAATTACATAAAATAATTAGATAACATCTTCTTAAAATAATTTAATATTTTAAATATATAGCTTAAAAAAATATATTTGCATAATTCAAATGATGTAATATACTTTATCTTTAAGAATATCATTAAAAGTACCTCTACATCGTGTTGAAATGAATGAATATAAGAGTTTGAAAGAGGTATACTTGACTCCTCCCAGAGTGACCTGCTCTTGTTTGATGGAATATTGTGTTGGACGGGCAGTATGTTGATTCAGGTCCTATGTGGTTAGCTAAATTCTCGAAGGAATTGTCTATGAATATTATTGAGTACTTGTCGAGCATTCGACGTGAGCGTTGTGGCCTTATCCCAAACTTCTTGGGAATACACGGTGCTTGGTGGTTTGCGTGTATGGTGGCCATAATGATCCCGTTCCAACAAGGGAATTATTTACATTCATATTTCTTTTTTATTATAAAAAAAATTAAATTTTGGGTTGTTTTTGTAACTTTTTAGATTCAGCGTGAAGGGAACCATCAATGACCCACCTCGTTGTTTTAGATCCATAAAAAAAAAAAGACAACCAGTAATTCATTCCACTTTAATACCTCTTCTATTTAATTACTGTTGTGTGTGCATGTGTTAATAATTCTACACTGACTCGCATGGGATGTGAGTGGTTCATCAACCCTAACACTGAGCCAATTTTTTGTCAATGGGGTAGCAGGCTTAAAGGTGGAAGTTCTTGGTCTTCAGTTCTATTAATAATGCGTGGGGTAATTGGCTCTCTTGTTTTCTAACCGGTTCATTTGATGATGTATTTTAACTGGTTCATTTGATAATGTTCTCAAACGGTTTAAATTGTTTTAGCATATTCCTATTGCTTTCCACTTTTATTTAGCATATTTCTATGTTGGAATTGTGTTCCACTTTGAATGTTGTTCATTTCCAATGGCATATTCCTATGTTGAAATTTCATTCCACTTTGATGTGCCTATGTTGGAATTTTGTTCCACATTTTCAATGGCATATTCCTATGTTGGAATTTCATTTCACTTTGATGTGTCTATGTTGGAATTTCATTCCACATTGTCAATGGCATATTCCAATGTTGGAATTTAATTCCACTTTGATGTTTCCACGTTTGAATTTCGTTCCACTTTGATGTTCATTTTTAATTCCCATTGTTGGAATTTCATTCCATTTTGATGTGTCTATGTTGGAATTTTGTTCCGCATTGTCAATGGCATATTTCAATGTTGGAATTTAATTCCGGTGTCATGTTGGAATTTCCTTCCACTTTGATGTTCATTTTTAATGGTATATTCTTACGTTGGAATTTTATTCCACTTTGATGTTGTTCATTTCCAATGGCATATTCTTATGTTGGAATTTTGTTTCACTGTAATACCTCTTTTACTTAGTTAATGTAGTGTTGTGGGACAGTAATTTTGTTTTAATTTAATGTTGTTTCCAAGTTTATTTTTAATGACATATTTTTATGTTGGAATTTCGTTCCACTTTAAATTCTCTACTTAGTTAATGTAGTGTTGTGGAACGTGAGTCTTTGCCAATTGAGTAGGAGATTTAAAGGTAAAAGCCTTTGTTTCCGCTTATATGTGTTTCCATACAAGATCTTTATTTTGAATGACATATTTTTATGTTGGAATTTTGTTGCATGTTGCACAGTATTCCTATGTTGGAAAGTTGTTTATTTTCAATAGCATATTCCTATTATTGGAATTTGGTTCCACCTTAATATCTATCTATGTTAAAATTTTGTTTCACTACGTTGAAAAGTGGGTTATTTACAATAACATATTCTTATGTTGGAATTTGATTTCACTTTAATACGTCTTTTACTTAATTAATGCAGTGCTGTGGGACCTATGTCTTTGTCAATGAAGTAGAAAACTTAAAGGTGGAAGCCTTTAGTCCCCTGATTTATGTTCTCAAACAGGCTGTCTATTTTCAATGGCATATTCTTATATTAAAATTTCATTCCACAAGGTAGAAGTCTTGTGTGACTTTAACACCTCTTCTATCTATATACTAAATTAATGTATTGTTGTGGGACCTAAATTTTTACTAATATCATAACATACTTAAAAGGTGTAAGCCTAAAGAGATTCACCCCTATTAACATAGACTCACCCCAGTAATTGGCTCTCTTACGTCATGTGTCATTTCACGCAGTCCTTCGACACAGGGAAATTCTTACCTGACCTCAGAAAGCTCGTGTTGACCTTAAACCACTGTTTCTACCCCTTTCTCACGTATGCATTTCCCTTTACCTTCAGCCTGTAAATACACACTTTCTTCTGCCCAAAACCAAGTCTGATTGTCCATTTGTTTTTGTTTCCTCTGTTTCAGTTAATTATTCATTACAAATTCATGGCATCCAATTTCTTCTCATCACGATCGCCTTATCTTGTATTCATTAACTATTTTCCTGGGAATATGTCATATGCACTCGCGATCAAGATCTTCCATACCCTTACAAATGCCCATAAAGGACTCTGAGTCTTTCTAAACAACGTGGCGCCCGAACATGGATATTCTGTAGCGACAGAAACAGAGGATGCAATTCTTAGGTCTAAACTGCACATAGCCATATTCTCTCCCTGCTATGCACAATCTCCTTGTTGTTTGGAGGAGTTGGTTTTAATGCTCAGATCTCGAACCAAAATCATTCCTGTTTTCTATGATGTGGAGCCTTTTCATCTCCGATGGGTGGATCAGGGAAAAGGAGTTTATGTCGACGCATTTTCCGAGCATGAAAAGCAGAAGAGATACAAGCCACAAAGGCTTCAAGTGTGGAAAACGGCACTTTATAACGTTTCACTATTTTATGGCTATGAGCTTAAGAATACCGAGTAAGTATAACATGTTCCAGCTCATCGTCTTTTGTCTGAACAGCTCATCGTCTTTTTTCTTTCAGTTTTTTAATTTATGTAGTTAGATATATTAATGTTGTTTTGTGCCAAATATTCAGAAATGAGGGGATACTGTTGAAGAGTATTGTGAACCACACCCTAACAGTTTAACTCGGTTCAATACAATTCAATTCCATGGCGTCGATTTCTTCCTCTTCAACCGCTTCGTCAGAGGCCTATAGGATACGAAAAGCCTTTGATGGTGTTCTGCCACAACCTACACTTGCTCAGCCCTCCTCATCCATGTCCTATGACGTATCTATTAACCATCGGGTCATTGATGTCAAGCACACCATAGCTGCCGATATCTACCATAAACTTGACAGCAATGGACAGCGAACGTTTCTCGATCTAGTGCTGGAACCAGGATTTTCCATACCAAGGAAAATAGAGACAGCCATGCTTCGTGCTAAATTGCATATTGCCATAATTTCTCCCGATAATGCGCTATCTCCATGGTGTTTGGACGAACTGTCATTTATGGTAAAAACTGGAACCCCAATCATACCCGTTTTCTATGATGTTAAGCCTTCTGCCAAGGCCTATAATATAGGAAAAGCCTTTGATGGCGTTCTGCGCATTTCCTCTCCTTTAGTTCAGCTCAGTTCAACACAATTCAATTCCATGGTATCGATTTGCTCCTCTCCAACCGCTTCATCAGAGGCCTATAATATAGGAAACGCCTTCGATGGCGTTCTGCCACAACCTCCACTTGTTTTTTCCTCCTCATCTATGTCCTTCGACGTATTAATTAACCATCGGGGCATTGATGTCAAGCACACCCTTGCTGCCGATATCTACCATAAACTTGACAGCGATGGACTGCGAACGTTTCTCGATCGAGAAGTGCTGGAACCCGGATCTTACATACCAATGGAAATAGAGGAGGCCATGCTTAGTGCTAAACTGCATATTGCCATAATTTCCCCCAGTTATGCGCAATCCCCATGGTGTTTGGAGGAACTGTCCTTCATGTGCTTTATGCTAAAAACTGGAACCATAATCTTACCCGTTTTCTATGATGTTGAGCCTTGTGAGATCCAGTGCATCGGTCAAGACAAAGGGATATATAGGGAGGATTTCCGCAGGTACGAAGAGAAGGGTAAATACGCTCCAGAAAAGCTTCGGAAATGGAAAACGGCGCTATGTAAGCTTAAAAATAACGAGTGAGTTTCATTAATTCTCAAATCTTACATCTCATTCATTTTCTCTACTTTTACAAATTATCAGTCTGATATAGTGATATCGGATTTGTTATAAATTTACAGAGAGAACGACTGGCTGCTGAAGAGTATTTTGAACTATGCGCTTCAGATTACGGAGAAATGCCGTTAGAAGTACCTCTACATCGTGTTGGACTGGATGAACTAGCACGAGAGTTTGAAAGAGGTATACTTGACTCCTCCCACAGTGACCAGAATGTGCAAATTGTGGGAATTACTGGTAGAGAGTGCTGTGGTAAGACCACACTCGCAACAGAATTGTTGCCTTAATTGCTAGCAAGTGCTTGGCTAAGTTGGCTTCGAGGTTTTCATTTTGATTGGACATATGGTGAGACTGGCACGGCGTACTGAGGCAAGTGACTGACTTCTGCTTTTGTACACCAGGGTAATGTTAGAGGGATAGTTGAATGTTTTCTGCTCTTGTTTGACTGAGTATTGTGTTGGAGGGGCAGCGGGCATTTTGTGTGGACAGTATGTTGATTCAGGTCCTGTTTGGTTAGCTGAGTTCTTGAAGGAATAGTCTATGGAAATTATTGAGTACTTAAATTATTGAGTACTTAAGCATTGTGGTACCTAATTTCACATAATGTTTTGATTTTTAAAGATTAAGTGGATTAGTAATTGCTTGTTTAGTTACATATTTATTAAGAAGAGATTTGGTTTTGATTTTTAAAGACTAAATGGATTTGTAATTGCTTGTTTGGTTATGCATTTACTAAGAAGAGATCTGGGTCCAAATCTTGAGGTGTCAATTTGCAAAGGTATTAGTCTGCTCTGTATCTTGAATACACAGTAGACTAAGGATGAAGGTACAAGTTGCACTTAGTCACAGGTGGTCTCCCTCTCACGAAGAGAGATGAAATAGACTTGTTGAGAGAAACCCCTACTAAAAATAACTACTAAAAATAATGTGGTTGTAACCAACCTTCCTATATATCATAAAAACATTGTACTTGTTAGTTTGACTTGTATGGTGGCCATGGGGCTTTTTTTTCATATCTTGGACAAATGATCCGCGTAAAGATTAAGAAGAATATATTATTTGTGTGGATTTTTTTGATATAAGGAAATTGGTTTTATTTATAGTTTTTTTTTTAATTTCTATAATTTTTATACTATTTTGTTGTAGACTTTTTGTGAGGGGAATTACTAGTGGTTTGGGGTTGGTATTGTCGTAATCGATTGACACACACTCAATAGAATCAAGTCAAACTACCACCTTTACACAACCAGATATATCTCCAAAATTTAAACCTAAATCTTTTCTTCCGTTGAACCAAAACTTATCATATTACTATAATTTGTGTAGATGCTTTTATTTTTAAAATAAGTTATTTGTGTATTGTTTTCCCTAACGTATATAAAAATTAAAAAGTATCATTATATTGTGTTTGTAAACAATTAAAGATGTAATCTCGATTTTAATTTAAAGAAATTTACTCTCATAAGAATTCTGAGTCTATTCCAAAGAAGTTGGCTCTCATAATGCAGGGTGCCACACGGTTCTAACCTTAGCCAAGTTGGCCCTTGACAATATAAATTGTAAGGTCTTGTTCAAGTGGAGTGGTAAGTAAAGAACTTTCGTTACAAAGAGGTCAAATGATTTTAATCCCTCAACAGTGTACGGCGTCTCTTATTTTATGTTTAAATTATTAAAAAATAATATTGCACTGAAATTTTAACGTATATTTTTTTAGTCTCTCCAAGAAGTATAGCTTTAAAATGATGATTCAGGTCTAACAGAAAATAAAATTATACACTTTTTATAGAATAATTAAAAATAAATTGGCATCCAAAAGGAAGAGAGAAACGGTGGCATGGCAATTTGTCATATTGGAATGGCTGTAAACATCATGTATCACATATGCAATAGTTGGTAAAACAATCTTAAAACTGTTATTTTTTAAAGTTCAAAATGCATGTTTTACAGTACGTAAAATCTTGTAATATTTTAGAACATCCTTGTCCTCCTTAATAGTCCCTGCCGTATCCAGGGAAGTATATAGGGACCGGTAAGGCCCTCCACCCAACTCCGGTCATCTTGGGCTAAGTCATTTTTTTTGGATTTTTAAACATGAATTAACATGTTTATGGTTAATAAAAACCATTGTGGGTTTTGTTCAATGATTGTACATGTAGTCGTTCACCATTACTTTTATGGGAAAATTAATTTCTAAAAATGAACATTTTTATTTTTATTTTTGGTTAATAAGGAAGTTGGTTATATTCATAGTTTTTTACTATTAAACATGGTTCAAATTTTAATGTTGCTTCTTAAAGCACCTATTCTACCTTGTTGTTTAATCTAGCATGAGGAAGAGCACCACCAAAAGCTCGATATTGGTGCGGCCTTGTCAGGCTTTCGTGCACTCAACAAAGGGAGACTATTACCTTTGCACAAACAATCATGCTTCAAAATTTGAACTGAAGTCTCTTAGTAAAAAAAAAAAAAAAAAACCTCTGAAACAAAAACGCCTATGATATAAATGATATAAAAATCTTCGGGAGATCCAGGGTTTAAACCAGAGCGTGGGTGAGTGTGAGGAGGTGGATATGTGGTGATTGTGTGTTAAATTCCCTATTGATAAACATAGCTCTCGACTTTACGAGGGGTCATGGTTGAGAGGAGGTCCCTATTGATAAACATTATAGCTCTCATAAGGGGTCATGGTTTAAACCATAGTGTGGGTGAGTGCAAGGAGGTGGGTATGTGGTGTACTAGGGGTCATGGTTTAAACCATAGCGTGGGTGAGTGTGAGGAGGTGGGTATGTGATGGTT
The DNA here is from genome assembly GCA_028583015.1 of Wollemia nobilis. Classification (NCBI taxonomy): domain Eukaryota; kingdom Viridiplantae; phylum Streptophyta; class Pinopsida; order Araucariales; family Araucariaceae; genus Wollemia; species Wollemia nobilis. The sequence goes on from JAQPPZ010017244.1 coordinate 2,824,608, forward strand.
GTGTATTAAATTCCCTATTAATAAACATAGTTCTCGACCTTGAGAGGAATCATGGTTGAGAGGAGACAGTTCAACTCCTTCTAAGTTGATCATATAAGTTTCTCAAACTAACTAAATAAAAAATGATATTAAAATAAATTAAAAAAAAATTGTTTGAAAATAAAAACTTATGAAGTTTTACATGGTGATATCAATGATTATACCACCACCATTTTATTCTATTTTGAAAATTTGCCATCTTTTACGTGGAATGTAAAGGCATAATGGTCATGGATATTGGATATTTAATAGAGGCGTGCCAAAGAAAAAGGTGAGGGTCATTGTTGTAGAAAAGGGTGAGTTATTATATGTCATCCTTTGATGGAGTCAAAGATAAAGGTGAGGGTCAATGTTGTATAAAAGGATGATTTATGGCACCGAGCAGTTTTAGAGTGCTACAAGTAAAGGACATAGTAAGAAAATGAAATAATTGGTTTAATTTTTCTTAGGGTTTATTGTTGAAGGGCATGGCATTAAGTGGATTTGTAGTGTTTTAAGTAGAGGATAGCTATATTGAAAGTAAAAATAAGTAGTTTGATTTTTTAAGGGTTTATGTCATAAGTTGTTATAGAAAATTGTTTGTTTTATGATAATTTTTTTTAATGAGGAGTGAAGGTTTGCTCTGTTTTTTTAAATAATATTTTGTTTAATTGTTTTATGTTTATGGGATGTTTGATTTAGATTATGTGATATTAGAAAAGTAGATAATGAATATCTTAAATAAGATCATGTTCAAGATGGTTTTTTTGTGTAATTATAAGAGCATCTTGGAGAGTAGAAGAGTGCCTCTTAAAAAATAGATCATTATCAAGGGTCTTTTTCCATGTCCCTTGTTCAACTTAAGAAAAGATGTTATAATATGAGGTGTTAAGCTTTAATCGAGGTCATTATACTTTTGTATTATAGTTGTTGTATAGCTCTATAAGTCCTTATACGTCGTGTTTAGGTGGGTTTATTGTAAAAATTAAATAGTAAACCTTAAGGTCAATTAGTTAACCTTGACCTAAGGTCACATGTAATATGAGTATTTATATCCCTTGATACCAACTATTTTATCATTGGTTAGACTACTTATTATTTATTTAATAAGATTTATATGGTGTTTTGTAACAATCCTTCTAGCACCACTAAGGATTATTGATGAATTGGTGAATTATACTTATTTTATTTCTAGAATGTGGTATTATTGATGGCTATTGTGCATACATGACCAAGTACATTCCTTCGACGAGCAGAAGAAGATCAACACGAAAAAGATAAGTGGGATATGATAGCGGTGTGAAATATCACCATGAATCATAGGTTACATCCATATATGTGCATTGGAATGATTGTTTTGCATAAAATGTATATCTTGTTTGATGGCAATGAAAGTGCCAAGGGGCATGAGAACCATTTTGGTGATTGGAAATGGTTTAATGCTTGTCATGATATTTATAAAATAATAAAGAATTAAAAAATGAATAATGAATGATAATTATTAGATTAAAAAAAATTATATATATATATATATATATATATATAAATTTAGACTTTATGAAATATTGGATATAATGGTTGCGTCGGATGCTGTGATTTGGGTTTAAGGTCTTGTAATTGTCATGATTGCTTCTTTAAATTCCTCTATGACTTAATGAACAAAAATGAAGGAGTCTACTGGGGGAAAAAGGATGGAATATATTGCATTTCATGCTGGGAATTCAAGGAAGAAACTGGTCAAGCTAACGCAGGATTACATGTCAGAGGCTAAAATCTGTTTGTTTTAAAGAATTGATGTTTTCTAAAAAGAACATGAATGGTTAAAAGGATGCGGTTGCAATAAATGGCCTGTGTATGGTTGTAATTTTGAGTTGTTGAAAGAAACTCGTGTTTGTGAGGAATTATCACAAAATAAATTTTTCTTTCTAGATCTTTATAATGTTTGAATTTGTATGTTATTTTATCTTTAAAATTTTGTGCCATGTTGGAATGTATTTATTTAGTCGTGCGCTAAGTACGGGTGCTAATCACTTATTATGGAGAATGTAGCAATATCAATCAATTCGCTTGTGTAAACTAGAAGAATTTCCATGCTAGCCAAAGATTGCATTAACTTTAAACATAATGCTTTGTTTTTAGATAACCCATATGAAGATTCAAGGCCTTTGATTAAGGTGTTTGTTACATTAAATAGAAGTGATAGAGTTAATACACTTGGAAATGACTTTGTGACTGATTGTCTTGTTCGAAAAAGATTGCTTTGAATGATAATTGAAGCCCTGAGAAAGTTTTTTCTTATAAATGTTATTAGAAAAGAAGTTTGAAGTAGTTTTCGCTTACTTGTTGTACGTAATAGAAAGTAGAGTAAGATGTACTACACAGAGAGAATGTATATTAGCATAGATATCTAGATATGTATCCATATGAGTAAATGTCCTTTTGAATATTCTAGGAAATTAAACAATGAACATAAAAGGGAATTTTAGACAAACCTTCTTGGTGAAACATAGAATATGGTTCAAATATACATTTAAATAAAACTATTAACCTATGTTAAGGAATAAGTAGATGTGGTACTTAAATAGAACCCATATAGAGTTTTAATCGATATTACTTAAACCTTGACCGTAGTATGTTCATCGAAAATGATGAATAAGTGATTAAAACGAGTAACCCAACATGAATGGTTATAAGAGGATAACAACTACGACTCATAAAAGACCATTTTTAATCAATACAAGTCAATATGAGAAGGTGATGAGGGGTGGTATGGGACGTCTCCTCTAGGTGATAGATCCTTACACTATTTCTAACTAAAGTAAAACTAGCAAGAACAAGGAGCTAGTCTAAACCACAACAATTGGTATGGGATAATCTATCATGAGTTATAAATGGTCAAGTTGAACCAAGACCAATGTTAGGGTAATTATATGGCTTTAGCTGACTCTAGAAGAGTGGATAATCAACTAGGTATTAGACATAGATATGCTAACCCCTTGCATGTTAAGTCTTGAACTAGTCGGTCGAGTTAAATTGAGGTTCATCATGCTAAGGGATGGGGAGAGTATGCATCCGCCCTCCACATGTTATAGGACTTATAGGATAATCCTAGCCTTGAATCTACACTCATATCGAAATAAGAGGATGATAAATGAGGAATATGGATCCACAACATGGCACTTTCTATGGGATTTGGCTAATCTTGTCTACTTGGAAGACTGTCTATGGTAGTCCTAGTTCCCAAATGTGGTATGTTATATCTTGTACTAAATAAAAATGTTGGATGAATATCAAACAAGTTAATCTAAAATTTTTTCCCTTAACTATGATGGTAAACTAGAAAAAACAAACTTGTGAACTAACAAGCCTATTTTGAGAGGTACAACTAGGTGAGTAGACTTGGGTTGTTACATGTGGTATTAGAGCAGTGTAATATCCTTAACCACAAAACTTCCAAAAACAATAAATACCCACATCAACTCTCTCATGGCAAACACTTCAACAACCGCAATCGGGGTAATACCAATACATTCCTCCTTCACAGTCTTAAGTTTCTCCCTTACAATATTAAGATTTGTTCACCTCGACTCAACAGTCATTTGTTTTCAAAAATCAATGGGAGGAACAATAGTTGTAATACCCTTCTCATGCTGGTTATGCACCCACTTCATCACGACCTTTTTTCCCACCTTCTTTCTGACAACCCCCACTTCCTCCATATTTGGGTCCTTCCATGAACATCGTAAATGTGACTTCTAACAAATTCTAAATATTACAGGAACAAATTGATAATTTGAATTTGTGCATGACTAGTTATGGGTCTCAAAAGCCCACTTATAATAAACTCTACAATAATCATGTTCATCCATCTATTATGATTCATCCATATACTTACCGATTTGAGATCCTAAAATTTGATAAATTTAAGAGTAAGGAAGATCCAAGAGAGCATATAAGCAATTATCAGTTTTCTTGTTACCAATTTCATGGTAGCGACCCCCTCATACTTCATACATTTCCACTTTCACTTAGGTACCAAGCCTTAGATTGGTACAATCAGCTACCTCGGCATAGTCTCTTTACATTCAAGTAGTTAGCCAATATTTTCCTAAAGCATTTTCAATCAATATTAAAATAAGAACAATGCTATCAAATTTGTATAGTTTACGATAATTAGATGAATAATCCATTACAAACTTTGTTTCTAGATGGAGGGTGGTTATTCATGACTTAATTTTTACTCTTCCATCTACAAAACTTATCAAATTATTCGCTAAACGTTGCAACAAACAAATATCTCAAACTTTACAATTCCAATAGAGTCGTACATTCAACGATGCTATCGCTCAAACCAAAGTTTTCAAGGATATCAAAGTACAATCATGCACGATCAAAATTTTACAAAAGAAACCCTACTCTTCCAATTTTTAATTTAATCGAAATGCTTACAATCCACCCACGTCTAAACCCCCTCAAACCAATTAGGTGATGCTCACTTATCAATATTCTTACTCATCCCCACAACTACCTTCTTAGCCACAACAACATCCCTTTCCAACCAATCTATCTTCTCCATCTAATCCATTATAGTATTGTACCACACGACCCCCTCACCCACCATGCAATTGGACACCTTTATCTGAGCCATTAACCAATATTTTCCAATGGTGGTATGATGCTGGACATATCTCTTTGTTCGATGATATACCTAATGATCTTAATCATCCCAAGCCACAAGACTATAATTAATAAGTACTTTGTGAGTATCATCACCAACACAACCATGGCCTCAACAATTATCACATTTTTCACCATCTAGTTCAAGATATTATTGATTATAGGACCATCCATGTGTCTAATTCTCTTGCATCGTAAAATCAAAATTTGGGTATATATCAAAATCCACAAGTTAATCATGTCAACCGCGATCCTTCACCGTAAGGTTTTGTGGGTATGATCAATATCGCTACCCAAATCCATATCATAATGACATACAAATCCTTGAGGATATTCCATAAATAATTACATTACAAGGTTGAAGAAGATAGAGAAATAATTCTCGAGGGATAGACACAATATTTTCGATGATAAATATGAGCACAAAGGGGAAACAAAAAATGCCCACACAAGCATCCATTATGGGGGGGTGTTACCTCTAATTCCTTTTATTTTTGGATCTCTTGGCTTATATTATAGGGGGTGTTGAAATTTATGCAATATGATCTTGTTTAGGCCAAGGCCATAATTGTGATAAGGTGCTTATGAGCACATTCATGTAACCTATGAGCACGTGATTAAATAGTCCTATGAGAATTCATTATTTATGTAATCCTACAACCCTATTTCATATTTCACACATAGTGGCTTAGTTAATCCATGTTTATGGATAACATTACTTAAAATGGTAATTTATTATTATTTTATTTTAAGGTTAACCTCAAGGTTGAGCTAATATCAACCTAAGGTTAACCTTTTATTGAGGATTTAGTATCACTATAAATATCCCTCAATGAGGATTATTTTGAATTATGTATGAAAGAAATGTGATATATTGGGGTATCCACAGGTATCCACCTTCTACTTTTTCTTATTCTATCTCTCTCTCTCTCTCACTCTCTCTCTATATTCCATTGTCTATTATTACTATCTTCAAATTGTTCTTTAATCCTTTCTCAACTTGATGGTGGTAAATGTATGTTTAGATAGGTTTTTGGAAATGTTGTAAATTTGGACATGCTTGACATACTACTCATCACTAATCATTCAAAGTCAAGACTGATACATTATACTATATACATGCTAGCATCCTAGTCTATAATTGGCATCTAGTGGCTTACCATTCTGAGATGCTCTTTTCTACAACTAATTGTTACTCTATCTATGAGAAGAATTTTTATGTCATTGTGATATGGATTGAAATACAAATTATGTTTTTATTCAATTGTTAAACATTTATAGGCACATAACTGCTATATTTATAAGATTATATATTAACAATAGGTGATAACACCTAAAATATTGCAACAGATTGCTTACATTAGCTAACAACTAGCTAACAACTAATAACCTAATATTCTAGAAATGCACATGAGATTAGAAGCTCACATTTAATGTTAATTTAAAAAGCAACCTAGAAAATAAACTAAGTTACTTAGTTACTTGAATTCAGCCTCAAGTGTATCAGTATTAGTAGGTACCATGATGAGATGTTGGTCATTCCTAGTCAAAAGGATTTCTGCCATGTATTTGATCATAAGGATTTTTTTTCCTCTCTTTGTTGCAATTTTTTTATGAATTGACTATAGTTTCAAGGAATGCTCTGACTATTAGTTTAAGGTTTATATTTTAGGTTAAGCATAAATCATGTGAAGAAGCAGAGAATATTTTACAAAGAAGATTGAATAATTTCACTTCTCCATTCCAATGAGGTTATTTTATTCTCTCTATGATAGAGCAAAGCCTTCTAGAGGGTCTTTATCTTCTTCATCAGCTCGAGGATAATATTTTAGCACTTGCATATTACTACATTCTCTCCCACTTTCTTGCAAAAGCATTGGAGACTAATGCTTCTATTGTTGGGAGGAATGATGAGGATTCCTATTAGTATAGGTTTTATTATTTTAACCTTGATGAGATGATATCTAGATCTATTTCTATATTTCACTCATAAGTACCATGGACGCCATTGTGTTGTCCTAGAATTAGGGAGAAGTCAATTAGTAGCCTAGAATATGGCCATTGTGTAGAGCAAGGGCCTTTTTTTTTAACTACCATAGATGAGTGTACCCACCACGATGGTACAATGTGTGAATCATAGCCAAAAAATATTAGTCCATATTTTTGGACATGTTAAAAAGTCTTTAGCCCAAAGAGATGGATTGATATTTTTTAGCTATGCTTTGTAGATTTTACCATTTTGGTAGATTCGTTCATCTGTGGTAGGTTTTTTAAAGCCCTCGCTCCCTACAATGATTATATTCAAGGCTACTAATTGATCGACCCCTAATTCCAGGATGACACAACAACATCCATGGCACTAGTGAGTGAAATCCATCAATAGATTTGAAGATCATATTATTGTAGGTTTTTGCACTCAGATCTAGGTTAATGGAGAAAATCATAATCAATGGATACAATGTAAGTGAGTTTCCACCATAACATATGTGATGGATAAGGAGCATCCTAGTTTCTCAAAACCCTCATTGAGATGGCCAAAGGACATGTGAAGCCCTCCATGGATGCCATATGATGCAAAGAAGTACTCAATCTCCAGATTTATCATGTATCAGTACCCACTGATTAGATTAGATCAAGGGGCTTGTTTTTGGTATTAATCAAGCCCCATGGGTATGGAGATGTCCATGGTGATGATGACCACATGGGCCATGGCACTTGCACCACCAGATCTCAACTGTGACAACCCCTTGGAAAAAGAAAAACCTCGAGAGAAGAAATGTGGATGCATCGTTGACAACTCTTCTTTGAATTTTTGGGAGTTATGATGACCCTCATTTTCTTCATGAAGTATTAGTGCAATAGCTAGCAAGGAGCCAAATTATGTTGTTTTCCCTATGGAAATTGTCCACTTTGATATGACTGCCACATGGATCAATAGAGGAAATTATTGTTGAAGCAAATATTTCTTTGAGATGAATTGCATACTAAAAACCATGTGACGTTGACATATCTCCTTGTATTTTATCTCCTATTCTAAATTTTTATACTGCAAACTGGGGTTTGCATCTACCCATTTATTTGCGATGTACATGGATCTGTAACAAAATCGATCTAATATCCAATTTTCATATGAGTTGAGGACAACGTCAACATGCATTTTTTAATTTGAGCAATCGGATAACATCTATGATTCCTTGATGAAATTTAACTTAAATTTTTATTCAATTATCAAATATTTATAGGAACATAAGTACCATATTTACAAGATCCTATCTTAATAATAGGTGATAAAACCTAAAATATCATGATAGATTGCTTACATTAGCTAACAACTAACAACCTAATCTTCTATAAATACATGTGAGATTAGAAGCTCATGTTTAATATTTATTTAAAAAGTAACCTAGGAAATAAACTAATCCTTGGGTTAAAACAATTAAACCTATGTTAATAGGAATTCTCATCATATTTTTTAAGTTGTCCAATAGTGGCATCACTACATTATGGGTGATGAAACCATCATTCATTTTTATCATATGCCTCTTAAATTATTTCATTCACTAAGAAATATAGGAAATGCATACAACATGAAATGGAGACTTACCTATACCGGTTCTATTGATCTAAGAAAATCAATGGTTGCTTAGATTTTCTCAATCCATAATATCAAAATTACTTTTGAGCATCCACCTTGGTGTCTATTTGGATTTTGCAATACATAGGTTGGTGTCAAATCCCTCTTTGGCACCAAGATTGTGCTAGAACTAAACTATTTTGCTGCTAAAAGTGTGTTAGTATCAAACCACTTTGGTATCATTATTATTTTAGTGTCAAACCTTTGACACCCATCTAAAAATAGCAAAAATCATTGGTGCCTACATGAGTATAACAAAAAACAAATGATAATATCATAATTTACCATCAAATGGTTGTTGAAGTCATTTTAGGTCAGTTTAACTCTTTTCCACTTTAAGAATTGGCACTTGGATTTCCAAGGTACAAGAAATGAATTCTTCATTGTTTCTTAATACTGCCAATATGTGTTAAAAGCTAAAACATTTCACCTTATAGTTTTTTGTAGCATTATACATTTCATATAAATGTGGCTTTGGACTTATTCTCTTCTCAACCAAGAAACCAAGATTTATTTCCTTTTGTTTTGCTTATTCCACTATTGATAAACCTATGTAAAATGCATATTTTTCGTTATAGTGTCAATTGTATTCAATATCTATAATGTTATCTCATGATTAATATAGGAGTTTCTATTTATCTATCTCTATATTTACAACATTCTTTTTATGAGTCTATTGAGATGCACTTTATCAAAATAGTATACCCAAAAATTTTACAACATCACTCTAGCTATGGCTTGTGGTGCCACTTGTTGGTCTATGAGTTGTCCTCTATGAAATCATCCTAGGTCTTGACACATAAATCAAGATAGTAATAGAAATTTTTTAATCCACCAAAGAGAGGTAAAGACATAATAATCCTCACTTACTCCTTGAATCTTCATATGTCATCATCCCTTGCATACACCCTTGTCCAATGTAGGAATTTCCAATACAATCCACCCCTAGATTCCTATCCACATGCATTCTTGGTGCAATAAACAAGAAGTTACACTAGGTTTTGTATTTGAGTACCCTGAAGCACATCACTCTTTCAAAGAAACTCAAAAAATATTATAGTCAACATTTTAGCATGAGACCTAAACATAACACGTTAATAATTTGAGTTGAGATTCAATAGAGCAATAAAGAACTAATATATTCCAAGATTACTTGTTTTAATTGGGAACTAAGCTGCAACTATAAACCCTCTATCATTTTAGATCTAATGATCTTTAAATGTGTAGACCATCATCAATATTCTAGTCTTCTCAAGTTGTATCAATATTAACAAGTTAGACACTTGGCTAAGAAGAACTAATCTTTTTTAGGGAAGAATAATCCAAAGTTAGTATGGAAGGAACTTCAATAGAAAATATATATATATATATATATATATATATATATATATATATATATATATATATATATATATATATATATATTAACATTACAACAATCCAATAACTAGAATATTCGAAGTAGTTGTCTGAATATGAATAAAAAGAAGAGGCCTTTCCCATAATCAACAAAATAACTTTATTCATCTTAAGGTAGTTTAAAAAAGGTAGTAAAAAGTTGGGAACAAGTAAGGCTTGTGATGTGGATGGACTATAGTTAAAATACTTAAAATGAAGAGTAGAGGACTTAACACCACACATCAAGAGGATATTCAACAACATCATCCAACATGGATTTCCAAGGGATTGGACAACAAGTCTAACAATACCTCTCTTTAAGAGTGGAGACATAAACAATCCTTCAAATTATTGAGTCATTATAGTAAAAAGCTATTGCAAATTATGGTTTAGAGTAGAATTAGCAAATGTGTAGAAGAATAAAGAAAGATGAAAAAGGACAAGCAATTTTTAGATCAAAATACTCAATAATAGACCAATCACTTTGAAACGTATCATTAAAAAATTATGGAATAAAAAAGGAAAAGCCTTTTGTTATTTTATGGACTTCAAGAAAGCTTTTGACATAGTGATTAGAAGTAAACTATGGAGTAGAATGGAATATGTAGGCATACCAAAATAATAGAAGGCAATACTTTATATACTTTATGAGAAGGTCCAAGCTAAAATTAAAACTCAAATAGATCTTTTAGAATGCCTTAGAAGTAACATAGGGGTTAAACAAGGAAGCCCACTATGTCGTACCTTGTTTGGTTTATATATTGACAACTTAGAAGAATGACTAAATTTGAGAGGGGGGAATGGGGTTCATATGGGAGAATATATAGTGAGAGTTCTTTTGTATGCAAATGATCTCATTTTGATTGCAAGTTAGTAAATGAGGTTAGGTGAGAAATTAAAGGCCCTAGAGCACTTTTACAAGGAAGTAACATGTAAGTAAATACCAATAAAACCGATCTTTTGATATTCTCCAACCAAAAGAAAATGAATCAGTTAAGTTTTTACACTGAAAAGGGTCTCTTAGAAGTAACAATATACAATATGTTGGGATAAATTTCAATAAGAAGCATGTAGAATGAAAGAATTGAAAAAGAAGCATAAATAAGAAAGAGAATTTTCGAAGGATGGAGAATAATTTTTATATTACAAAATAGAAATCAAAAGTTTGAATTATAGGACTAGAATGCTATATGGGTTTTATTTGGGTTATTAATAGTACCAATGGTGCTATATTTATGTGAAGTATGGGATAAATACATATTAGACTCAAAATGAATACAAATAGAGAGGATCCAAATGTGTCGAATTGTAAACAAATTCAAAACAAGAGCTCAAATTGCCTACAAGAATAGTTGTAGTGATTTATCTTTTAGGATATCTTAAAAAAATCAAATAGATGAATGTAAATAGATGCCCTAAGGTTGTCATAGAAGATCTATATAAGAGAGAATATATGGACGAAATAAAACAAGTGCATGAACAAATGAAGTATTAAATTGAATTAATATCCAAATAATAAGAAAGACATAAAGGTATCTATTAAGAAAAATTCAACACAAATATATAGAAAGAGAAGTTAGGAAGAAAGAGAGTAAGTTATCTTGTTAAATTAATCCTACATACAATTATAATCAAAAGGTCTATACATAGCAAACAACAATTAAAAAACAAAGATGCTCATAGTCCAAATTGAGGACTAGCTCACACCAACTTTGATGTAAAACAAACAAATAAAAGAGACTAAAAAAGGAATGGAAGGAAAGGATATGTACCTTTTACACATAAGGGATAATTGAGAGAGAGAATTAGTTTATTTTAGAATGTGATGCTTACAACAATATCTCATCTAAGATATGTTGGTACTCTAATAGTAGAATCAAAATAAGATTTGTTTGAAAAAAATAAAATAAGAACATTCATTATAAAGGAGAATCTGTTAGGTGGATTAAAAAATGATGGTTGGGACCAACCATCCAATAACTACCTCCCTCGTGCATAGATTAAAACCTTTACTGCTTGGAAAATGAGGAAAGATGCCCTTAAAAGAAAAGAAATGGAAGGTGCCAGAAGAGAAAAACCAGATTCATAAACCACTAGAAGAAAGCAAAATCGACACAATAACAGACGAAAAAAGAAAAGGAAACGATGTGAAAAAGAATCAAAGGGATGGAAGAACAAAAAAATTAGACAAAGACATTAAGAAAAGAGCTCAAAAAAAGAAGTAGAAGAAGGGTGACGAACAAACACATAAAAAAGAAAAGACTGAAACGCAGAGCTGAAGAAGAAGAAAGACAACCGTCTTTAATATAATATTTTTGGTCAACAAAAGAACCTCCTATTTTATTTTATTTATTTTTAAAATTTTAAAATAAAAAATTAAAAAAAATAACCATAACGATACCGCTGGACCCCAACTTAATGGGAGGAATTAATTTATCATGGTACTTCAAAGTTGAAAATCACTATAAAAAGTCAAACCAATTTACAGTAAGCTTGGATTTACTGAAAATCAGAAAGTGCAAAGTTGAACGTTTGTTTCACTGTCAGATGGAGGAATAAAGAAACACGTCCATTCGAAGTTGAAGCTTCGCTTCCAATTTTCTTAACCCAACGAGTAGGAAGGAGACTATGACCCTTAAGCGAGCGAGCGCCCCCCAGCGTTACATTTACATCAGTGTGCAATGAATTTTCCCGAAGGTAACACGAAATCCTATGACGATTTCGGGGATGAAGTCGTCGCTTTTTTAAACGCGTTATTCCTGGCTGGTCGATTCTTCACCCACCTTTCTACGCGGAAATTCATTACCTGTTTAGAACCACATAATGCGCGTCTTCACCTTAACCCACTCTTTCTACGCCCTCCATTGCGCATGCATTTCCTTTTTCATTAAGCCCGCAAATACACACTCTGTTCTGCCCAAAACCAAGTCTAATTGTCCATTTGTTTCCTCTGTTTCAGTTAATTATTCATTACAAATTCATGGCATCCACTTTCTTCTCATCATTGTCGCCCTATCATGTATTCATTAACTATTTTCATGGGGATATGTCATATGCACTCGCGACCAAGATCTACCATGCCCTTACAAAAGCCCACAAAGGACTCCGAGTCTTTCTGAACAACGTGGCGCCCGAAATGGGAGATTCTATAGCCACAGAGACAGAGGATGCAATTCTTAGGGCTAAACTGCACATAGCCATATTCTCTCCCAGATATGCACAATCTCCGTGCTGTTTGCAGGAGCTGGTTTTAATGCTCAGATCTCGAACCAAAATCATTCCCGTTTTCTATGATGTGGAGCCTTTTCATCTCCGATGGGTGCATCAGGGAAAAGGAGTTTATGTTGACGCATTTTCCGAGCATGAAAAGCAGAAGAGATACAAGCCACAAAGGCTTCAACTGTGGAAAATGGCACTTTATTACGCTTCTTTTTTTTATGGCTATGAGCTTAAGAATACCCAGTAAGTATTACATGTTCCAGCACATCGTCTTTTTTCTTTCAGTTTTTTAATTTATGTAGTCAGATATATTAATGTTGTTTTGTGCCAAATATTCAGAAATGAGGGGATGCTGTTGAAGAGTATTGTGAACCACACCCTAACAGTTCGGCTGGGTTCAATACAATTCAATTCCATGGCGTCGATTTCTTCCTCTTCAACCGCTTGGTCAGAGGCCTATAGTATAGGAAAATCCTTTGATGGTGTTTTGCCACAACCTACACTTGCTCAGCCCTCCTCATCCATGTCCTATGACGTATCTATTAACCATCGGGTCATTGATGTCAAGCACACCATAGCTGCCGATATCTACCATAAGCTTGACAGCAATGGACTGCGAACGTTTCTCGATCTAGTGCTGGAACCAGGATTTTCCATACCAAGGAAAATAGAGACAGCCATGCTTCGTGCTAAATTGCATATTGCCATAATTTCTCCCGATAATGCGCTATCTCCATGGTGTTTGGACGAACTGTCATTTATGGTAAAAACTGGAACCCCAATCATACCCGTTTTCTATGATGTTAAGCCTTCTGCCAAGGCCTATAATATAGGAAAAGCCTTTGATGGCGTTCTGCGCATTTCCTCTCCTTTAGTTCAGCTCAGTTCAACACAATTCAATTCCATGGTATCGATTTGCTCCTCTCCAACCGCTTCGTTAGAGGCCTATAATATAGGAAACGCCTTCGATGGCGTTCTGCCACAACCTCCACTTGTTTTTTCCTCCTCATCTATGTCCTTCGACGTATTAATTAACCATCGGGGCATTGATGTCAAGCACACCCTTGCTGCCGATATCTACCATAAACTTGACAGCAATGGACTGCGAACGTTTCTCGATCGAGAAGTGCTGGAACCCGGATCTTCCATACCAATGGAAATAGAGGAGGCCATGCTTAGTGCTAAACTGCATATTGCCATAATTTCCCCCAGTTATGCGCAATCTCCTTGGTGTTTGCAGGAACTGTCCTTTATGTGCTTTATGCTAAAAACTGGAACCACAATCTTACCCGTTTTCTATGATGTTGAGCCTTGTGAGATCCAGTGCATCGGTCAAGACAAAGGGATCTATAGGGAGGATTTCCGCAGGTACGAAGAGAAGGGTAAATACGCTCCAGAAAAGCTTCGGAAATGGAAAACGGCGCTATGTATAGTTTCCTCATTCCCTGGCTATAAGCTTAAAAATAACGAGTGAGTTTCATTAATTCTCAAATCTTACATCTCATTCATTTTCTCTACTTTTACAAATTATCAGTCTGATATAGTGATATCGGATTTGTTATAAATTTACAGAGAGAACGACTGGCTGCTGAAGAGTATTTTGAACTATGCGCTTCAGATTAAGGAGAAATGCCGTTAGAAGTACCTCTACATCGTGTTGGACTGGATGAACTAGCACGAGAGTTTGAAAGAGGTATACTTGACTCCTCCCACAGTGACCAGAATGTGCAAATTGTGGGAATTGCTGGTAGAGAGTGCTGTGGTAAAACCACACTCGCAACAGAATTGTTGCCTTAATTGCTAGCGAGTGCTTGGCTAAGTTGGCTTCGAGGTTTTCATTTTGAATGGACATATGGTGAGACTGGCAAGGCGTACTGAGGCAAGTTAATGTCTTCTGCTTTTGTACACCAGGGTGTTAATGTTAGAGGGGTAGTTGATTTTTAAACATGAATTAACATATTTATGGTTAATAAAAACCATTGTGGGTTTTTGTTCATTGATTGTACATGTAGTCGTTTACCATGGAAAATTTATTTTTAAAAATGAACATTTTTATTTTTGTTATTTATTTTTGTTTAATAAGGGAGTTGGTTACATTCATAGTTTCTTTTTACTATTAAATATGTTTTTGCTTCTTAAAGCATCTATTCTACCTTGTTGTTTAATCTAGCATGAGGAAGAGTACCACCAAAAGCTCAGATTGGTGCGGCCTTGTTGGGCTATCTTGCACTCAACAAAGGGATACTATTACCTTTGCACAAACAATCATGCTTCAAAATTTGAACCGAAGTTTCTTAGTAACAAAAAAAAAACAAAAAAAAACAAAAAAAAAAAAAAAAACCTTAATAAAAATATTTTTATTTTTGTTTAATAAGGGAGTTGGTTACATTCATAGTTTCTTTTTACTATTAAATATGGTTCAAATTTTAATGTTGCTTCTTAAAGCACCTATTCTACTTTGTTGTTTAATCTAGCATGAAGAAGAGTACCACCAAAAGCTCAGATTGGTGCGGCCTTGTTGGGCTCTCTTGCACTCAACAAAGGGATACTATTACCTTTGCACAAACAATCATGCTTCAAAATTTGAACCGAAGTCTCTTAGTAACAAAAAAAAACCTTTGGAACAGAAACACCTACGATATAAATGATATAAAAATCTTTGGGAGATCCAACGTTTAAACCAAAGCGTGGGTGAGTGTGAGGAGGTAGGTATGTGGTGATTGTGTGTTAAATTCTCTATTGATAAACATAGCTCTCGACTTTATGAGGGGTCATGGTTGAGAGGAGGTCCCTATTGATAAACATAGCTCTCGACTTTACTTTATGAGGGGTCATGGTTGAGAGGAGGTCCCTATTGATAAACATAGTTCTCGACCATACGAGGGGTCATGGTTTAAACCATAGTGTGGGTGAGTGTGAGGAGGTGGGTATGTGGTGTACTAGGGGTCATGGTTTAAACCATAGCGTGGGTGAGTGTGAGTGTGAGGAGGTGGGTATGTGGTGATTGTGTGTTAAATTCTCTATTGATAAACATAGCTCTCGACTTTATGAGGGGTCATGGTTGAGAGGAGGTCCCTATTGATAAACATAGCTCTCGACCATACGAGGGGTCATGGTTTAAACCATAGTGTGGGTGAGTGTGAGGAGGTGGGTATGTGGTGTACTAGGGGTCATGGTTTAAACCATAGCATGGGTGAGTGTGAGTGTGAGGAGGTGGGTATGTGGTGATTGTGTGTTAAATTCTCTATTGATAAACATAGCTCTCGACTTTATGAGGGGTCATGGTTGAGAGGAGGTCCTTATTGATAAACATAGCTCTCGACTTTATGAGGGGTCATGGTTGAGAGGAGGTCCCTATTGATAAACATAGCTCTCGACCATACGAGGGGTCATGGTTTAAACCATAGTGTGGGTGAGTGTGAGGAGGTGGGTATGTGGTGTACTAGGGGTCATGGTTTAAACCATAGCGTGGGTGAGTGTGAGTGTGAGGAGGTGGGTATGTGGTGGTTGTGTATTAAATTCTCTATTGATAAACATATCTCTCGACCTTAATAGGAATCATGGTTGAGAGGAGATTGCTCAGCTCCTTCTACGTTGATCATATAAGTTTCTCAAATTAACTAAATAAAAAAATGATATAAAAATAAATTAATAAAAAATTGTTTGAAAATAAAAACTTATGAACTTTTACATGGTGATATCAATGATTATACCACCACCATTTTATTGTATTTTGAAAATTTGCCATATTTTATGTGGAATGTAAAGGCATAATGGTCATGGATATTTATAGTCAACAATAGAGGCATGCCAAAGAAAAAGGTGAGGGTCATTGTTGTAGAAAAGGGTGATTTATTATATGTCATCCTTTGATGGAGTCAAAGATAAAGGTAAGGGTCAATGTTGGAGTCAAAGATAAAGATGAGGGTTGAGGGTCAATGTTGTAGAAAAGAGGGTTGAGGGTCAATGCTGTAGAAAAGGATGAGTTATGGCACCGAGCAGTTTTAGAGTGCTACAAGTAAAGGACATAGTAAGAAAATAAAATAATTGGTTTAATTTTTCTTAGGGTTTATTGTTGAAGGACATGGCATTAAGTGGATTTATAGTGTTTTAAGTAGAGGATAGCTATATTGAAACTAAAAATAAGTAGTTTGATTTTTTAAGGGTTTTTGTCATAAGTTGTTATAGAAAATTGTTTGTTTTATGATATTTTTTTTTAATGAGTAGTGAAGGTTTGCTATGTTTTTTTAAATAATATTTTGTTTAATTGTTTTTACGTTTATGTGATGTTTGATCTAGATTATGTGATATTAGAAAATTAGATAATGAATATCTTAAATAAGGTCATGTTCAAGGTGGTTTTTTGGTGTAATTATAATAACATCTTGGAGTAGAAGAGTGCCTCTTAAAAAATAGATCATTACCAAGGGTCTTTTTCCATGTCCCTTGTTCAACTTAAGAAGAGATGTTATAATATGGGGTGTTACGATTTAATCGAGGCCATGATACTTTTGTATTATAGTTGTTGTATAGCTCTATGAGTCCTTGTACGTCGTGTTTAGGTGGGTTTATTCTAATACTTAAATAGTAAACCTTAAGGTCAATTAGTTAACCTTACCTAAGGTCACATGTAATATGAGTATTTATATCCCTTGAGACCAACTATTTTATCGTTGGTTAGACTACTTATTATTTATTTAATAAGATTTATATGATGTTTTGTAACAATCCTTTTAGCACCACTAAGGATTATTGATGAATTGGTGAATTATACTTGTTTTATTTCTAGAATGTGGTATTGTTGATGACTATTGTGCATACATGACCAAGTACATTCCTTCGATGGGCAGAAGAAGATCAACGAAATAGGTAAGTGGATATGATAGCGGTGTGAAATATCACCATGAATCATAGGTTGCATCCATATAGGTGCATTGGAATGATTGTTTTGCATAAAATGTATATCTTGTTTGATGGCAATGAAAGTGCCAAGGGGCATGAGAGCCATTTTGGTGATTGGAAATGGTTTAATGCTTGTCATGAAATTTATAAAATAATAAAGAATTAAAAAAAGTTGAATAATGAATGATAATTAATAGATTAAAAAAAATTATATATATATATATATAAAGATTTTTTTTAGACTTTATGAAATATTGAATATAATGGTTGCGTCGGATGCTGTGATTTGGGTTTAAGGTATTGTAATTTTCATGATTGCTTCTTTAAATTCCTCCATGACTTAATGAACGAAAATGAAGGAGTCTACTGGGGGAAAAAGGATGGAATATATTGCATTGCATGCTTGGAATTAAAGGAAGAAACCGGTCAAGGTAACGCAGGATTACATGTTAGAGGCTAAAATCTATTTGTTTTAAATAATTGATGTTTTTTTAAAACAACATGAATGGTTAAATGGATGTGGTTTCAGTAAATGGCCTATGTATGGTTGTAATTTTGAGTTGTTGAAAGAAACTCGTGTTTGTGAGGAATTATCACAAACTAATTTTTTCTTTCTAGCTCTTTATAATGTTTGAATTTGTATGTTATTTTATCTTTAAAATTTTGTGCCATGCTAAAATGTATTTATTTGGTCATGTGCTGAGTATGGCTGATAATCACTTACTATGGAAAATTTAGCAATATCGATCAATTCACTTGTATAAACTGGAGGAATTTCTATGCTAGACAAAGATTGCATTAACTTTAAACATAATGCTTTGTTTTTAGATAATCCATACGAAGATTCAAGGCCTTTGATTGAGGTGTTTGTTACATTAAATAGAAGTGATAGAGTTAATACACTTGGAAATGACTTTGTGACTGATTGTCTTGTTCAGAAAATATTGCTTTAAATGATAATCGAAGCCCTGAGAAAGTTTTGTGTTATAAATGTTATTAGAAAATAAGTTTGAAGTAGTTTTCGCTTACTTGTTTTACGTAACAAAAGAAGTAGAGTAAGATGTACTACACACAGAGAATATATATTAGCATAGATATCTAGATATGTATCCAA
The DNA here is from genome assembly GCA_028583015.1 of Wollemia nobilis. Taxonomy (NCBI): domain Eukaryota; kingdom Viridiplantae; phylum Streptophyta; class Pinopsida; order Araucariales; family Araucariaceae; genus Wollemia; species Wollemia nobilis. The sequence continues at coordinate 2,843,570 of JAQPPZ010017244.1, forward strand.
GTGAGTAAATGCCCTTTTGAATATTCTAGGAAGTTAAACAATGAACTCAAAAGGGAATTTTAGATGAACCTTCTTGGTGAAACTTAGAATATGGTTCAAATATACATTTAAAAATAACCTATTAACCTATGTTAGGGAATAATTAGATGTGGAACTTAAATAGAACCCATCTAGAGTTTTAATCAATATTACTTAAACCTTGACCCTAGTATGTTCATCGAGAAGGATGAATAAGTGGTTAAAATGAGTAACCCAACACTTAATTGTTATAAGAGGATAACAACTATGACTCATAAATGATCATTTCTTATCAAGACAAGTCAAGATGAGAAGGTGATGAGGGGTGGTATGAGATATCTCCTCTAGGTAATTAGATAAGAAGTATAGTGATAGGTCCTTGCACTATTTTTGACTAAAGTGGAACTAGCAAGAACAAGGAGCTAGTCTAAACCATGATGATTGGTATGGGATAATCTATCGTGAGTCATAAATGGTCAAGTTGAACCAAGACCAGTGTTAGGGTAATGACATGGCTCTAGCTGACTCTAGGAGAGTGGATAATCAGCTAGGCACTAGGCATATGTACGCTAACCCCTTGCATGCTAAGTCTTGAACAAGTCGATCGAGTTAGATCGAGGTTCATCATGCTAAGGGATGGGGAGAGTATGCATCCACCCTCTAGGTGTTATGGGCCCTAGAGGATAACCCCAGCCATGGATCTACACTCATGCCAAAACAAGAGGATGATAAATGAGGAAGATGGATCCACAAAATGGCACCTTCTACGGGATTTGGCCAATCTCATCCACTTGGGAGACTATCTACAGTAGTCCTGGTTCCCAAATGTGGTATGATATACCTTGTACTAAATAAAATTATTGGGTGAATATTAAACCAGTTAATCTAAAAAATTTCCCCTTAATCTATGATGGTAAACTAGAAAAAAAAAACTTGTGAACTAACAAGCTTAGTTTGAGTGGTACAACTAGGTGAGTAGACTTGGGTTGTTACATGTGGTATCAGAGCAGAATATAAGATCCTTATGTTGTAGGACTTTGTATATTATATTTTATAAATCAAAGCTAAACAATTAACATAGTTCTTTTGCCAACAAGTCTAATGGCGCAATTACTATGAGGTGGATCTTCGAGGAATCCCATGATAGTTGGGCAGGAAGAATCCATGGTTAGACCTCAAAAAGGACCTCGAACAAGAACTAGAAAAGAAGGTCCTCGAAGGGAAAGATGAATGAAACAACTTAATGAACCTCCAACAAATGAAACTATCAGGGAGGATGGAAGTTTGGCAAAGGTGGTTCAATTATTACAAACCCATATGGAACAACAAAAAGAGGAAATGGTGCAACAAAAAGCACATATGGCCCAACAACATGAATTAATAGTCCAACAATAAAAATTGATAGAGGACTTAACCAAGAGTAGAGAACCTGAAGGTAGACCAGAGGAAGCACCCAATGAGTCTACAGGAAATAGTAGGGCTCGAGTGGGAGTTGAATTGGCCAAATATTTGAAGAAGGTTGTGATTTCAAAATTTGATGGTAGGGATGATGGAGATGCAGTAAAAAATTGGTTGAATGAGGTCGAGTCATACTTTTCCATGACACCTTTGTCATCTGAGTCCAAAACTGCATGGGCTATCCTGCATTTGGTAGGAGCAACTTTAGATTGGTGGAAGACCTATAAGAAGGGAAAGGGCATTGAAGCCATGGACCTCAAGTGGGAGGACTTTGTGAAAGAATTTAGAAAAATATTCCTGACTAGGCAGTACTATATAGAAAAATTTGTTGAGTTTTCCACCCTACAACAGGAGATAATGATTATCCGAGCATATCATCAAAAGTTCATCCAACTACTAAAGTATGCACCCCAGTATGAGAACAATGAGGAAATGAAGGTTCAAAAGTTCATTTTGGGACTTCACCCCAAGATCAGAACTATAGTCAATTTGCTTAACCCTGAAGATCTTCCAAAAGCTTTTGATTTAGCCCATCAGGAAGAAGCAAATCAAGAAGCCAAAAAGGTATATTTCAACTATCAGAAGTTATCTAAAAAATATAAGGATGAACTTAGGAAACGAAAGAGTGCAGGATTCATGAAATGGGATAAAGAGTAGAACAAAAAGGCTAAAGGAGGGGATCAAACCAAGCTAGTGAACAAAAACTAAAATAATTTTTAGGGCAATAAGTTCAGAAGGGATGGTAAAGGGTATCCAAGAAGAAATGAACAGAGACCATCATATCAGGAGAAGGCTAAGGAAGTTGTACCATAGAATAGGAATGAAGATGGTAATAGGAATAATAGAGCCCCTCCAGATGGTTGCTATGTTTGTGGAGGCCCCCACTTTGCAAACAAGTGTCCTCAGAGAGCGGATCACAAGAAGGCACCAAAGGAGACTACCCATCGAATCTTTGTAGCAATAGGTAGTCCTATACTTGATGGGCAAGTTACTCATTTTTCTATTGAATGGTAAAATTTATGATAGAAAAGTGCATATTTTAATTGATAGTGGAGCTACTGATAGTTTCATTTCTACTAGTTTAGTGAGGGATATACCAAAAAAGCCTAGATTTTTGGCGAATGGTTGGAAGGTAGAGTATGGGTCAGGATAGACCTATCTAGTTAACCAATGTTTATTTGATCCTCACATTACCTTACCCCAAGGTAAAACCAGTTGGCACTTGTATGTGGCTCCTTTGCATGCCTTTGACATCATTCTTGGTGTAGATTGGCTGAAATCCCATAAAGCCCTCCTAAATTTTGAAGATAGATGGATAGAGTTCATAGATGAATCTAATCAGAGAGTTAGAATTCATTGTGATCATGGTTCTATTAAACCACATCTATTGTCAACAATGCAAGTGAAGAAGGCAATAAGGAAGAGAGGAATGATTTATGTGGTTAAGATGAATAAAAAGGAAGAAACTGAAGCTGACTCAGACCTCTTCCAAAAGTACCCTATCCTAAGTGAATTTAAGGATGTTTTTCCTGAAGACCTACCAGGTCTACCTCCCCAAAGAGAATTTGAATTTTCAATTGAATTTTGCCTAGAGTTACACCAATTGCTAGGTCACCATATAGGATGACCCCTATTGAGTTGTAGGAGCTCAAGATACAACTTCAAGATCTATTAGAGAAAGGACTTATTAAGCCCAGTGTGTCACCATGGGGTGCTCCTATTCTCTTTGTTAAGAAGAAAGATGGATCCTTAAGGTTGTGCATAGACTATCAAATGCTCAACAAGGTTACCATCAAGAATAGGTATTCATTACCTAGAATAGATGATCTTTTTGATCAGTTGAAAGGAGCTACCATCTTCTCAAAAATTGATCTTAGATCGAGTTATCATCAACTAAGAATTCGAGAAGAAGACACACATAAAATTGCTTTTAGAACAAGGTATGGATACTATGAGTTCACAGTCCTACCTTTTGGTTTGACTAATGCCCCAACTACATTTATGAATCTCATGAACAATATCTTTTGAGAGTAACTAGATCACTTTGTGCTCATATTCCTTGATGACATACTAATCTATTCTCGAAACAAGGAAGAGCATGACCAACATATGAGAATTGTACTTGAGATCCTTAGGAGAAATCAGTTGTATGGGAAGCTATCAAAATGTGAATTCTATACTCCTCAGGTACAATATTTGGGGCATATAGTCTCTACTGAAGGGATTGTTGTTGATCCTAAGAAAATTGAAGCTATTGTTAATTGGCATGCACCCACTAACGTAACTAAGGTGCATAGTTTTATGGGATTAGTAGGCTATTACAGATATTTTATCAGGGATTTCTCAAAAATTGCTCAACCTATCACTAATCTCCAAAGAAAAGGAAAGGATTTTAAGTGGATAGAACAGTGTGAAGAAGCCTTTCGAACTCTGAAGGAGAGGTTAACAATCACACCAATTCTCTAGTTACCTGATCCTTCCAAGAAATTTACAATATGCACCGATGCATCTATTGAGGGATTAGGAGGAGTCCTTACCCAAGATGAAGTGGTCATTGCCTTTGAATCATGAAAACTTAAGAGACATGAGGTAAACTATGCTACTCATGACCTAGAGTTGGTAGTAGTTGTGCATGCTCTCAAGATTTGGAGGTATTATTTGCTTGGGAAACCTTTTGAACTCAAAATAGATCATCAAAGTTTAAAGTACATCTTTACTCAACCCTTGTTGAATGCTAGATAGCATCGGTGGATGGAGTTTTTGGTAGAATATGATTTTGGCATTGAATATATCAAGGGTAAGGAGAACAAGATTGTTGATACCTTGAGCAGGAGAGGGCATATCACCGTGATGACACAATGTCATTATGATTGGGTAGATCAGGTTAAGGAGTTGCAATAGAGTGATGATTTTTGTAAGAAATGTCAAGCTCAGATTGAGCAAGAACCTAAAAGGGACATAAGTTTTGTACATAAGGATGATTTGCTATACTTCAAAAATAGATTAGTTATTCCAAATTTGGGTGGATTAAGAGAAACTATCCTAAAGGAGGCACATAATACTCCTTATTTCGCACACCCAGGTGGGGCAAAGATGTGGGAGAATTTGAGGAAGGTCTTTTATTGGCTAGGAATGAAGAAAGATATTAATGATTTTGTAGCTAGGTGTTTGGAGTGTCAAAAAGTTAAAGTAGAACATTTACATCTAATAGGTCATTTGTACCCTCATGATATTCCTACACAAAAGTGGTAGGTTGTGTCGATGGAATTTGTGGTTGGATTGCCTAAGACTAGATTTAGGCATGATGCAATACTGGTTGTAGTAGATAAATTAACCAAGGTTGCACATTTCATACCTAGAAATGTGTAGGATGATGCACCTACCATAGCAAGTAAGTTTGCCAAGGAGATAGTGTGACTACATGGGTTTCCAGAAGTTATAATCTCAGACAGGGATTCTCGCTTTACTTCAAAATTTTGGTAAGCTTTACATCAAGCTTTGGGAACCAAAATTAATATCAGTTCTACTTATCACCCTGAGATAGATGGACAGACTGAAAGGGTGAATCAGGTCCTAGAAGATATGTTGTGAATGTATTGTATGGACCAACACACCAAATGGGAAGATTATTTGTACCTAGTTGAATTTACTTACAATAACAACTATCATGCTTCACTAGGTATGGCCCCATTTGAAGCCCTGTATGGGAGAAGGTGCAGGACTCCTTTATCTTGGGATAATCTAGAGGATCGGGTAGTGATCGAGCTAGATACTGTAAAGGAAATGGAAGAACAATTAAAAGGAATTCACCAAAAGCTCAAGGAGGTCGTAGATCACCAAAAGAGCTATGCGAACCTTAAAAGAACATCGAGGGAATTCTCTATGGGAGATAGAGTCTTCTTGAGGGTGAAACCTACAAAGAGTTCCATTAAGTCTTCCAAACTTGACCCTAGATTTGTGGGTCCATTTGAAATTATAGGTAAAATAAGTCCTGTTGCCTACAAACTTGCTCTGCCACCTAGTTTATCAAAAATCCATGATGTCTTCCATGTGTCCCTCCTTAGGAAATACATTGTTGACCCTACTCATATTTGGGATGTTTCTAACTTGTAGATGTCAAACCCCCTACAAATTGAAGTTCATCTAGTCAGAATACTTGGTTTCAGGACCAAGAGCTTGAGGAGGAGGAACATTGATCAATGTCGGGTCCAATGGGACCAATACTCAGATAGAAATACCACATGGGAGAATGTGGCTGATATGAAGAAATAATTTCCTTTCCTGTTTGAGTAAACATGAACATTTTAAAATTACTATGTGGATTTATGGATGTATATGTAAATATGTGTGGATGTATATTTGGACTTCTGTGTGGAGTAGTTTATAAGAACATGTTTTGATTTATGTATAGATCTATGGATGAATGTAAATATGAAAAACTGTGTGGAGTTGACTATATGAACATGCTTGAATGATGTATGATTTATGAATGGACATATATACTAATGGATACATGAATGGATATATATACATAGATCAACAAAAAAGGTAAGTGGGATATGATGGTGATGTGAAATATCACCATGGCTCATAGGTTGCATCCATATAGGCACATTGGAATGATTTTTTTGCATTAAATGTATGTCTTATTTGATGGCAATTAAAGTGCCAAGGGGCATGGGAGCCATTTTGGTGATTAGAAATGGTTTAATTCTTGTCATAAAATTTATAAAATAATAAATAATTAAAAAAATGAATAATGAATGATAATTAATAGATTAAAAATAAATAAAAGAATAAATATAAAATATATAAAGTAATATTTTATACTTTATGAAATAGTGGATATAATGGTTGCATTGGATGTTGTGATTTGGGGTTAAGGGCTTGTAATTGTCATGATTGCTTCTTTAACTTCCTCCATGACTTCACAAATGAAAATGAAGGAGTCCATTGGGGGAAAAAGGGCTGGAATATTTTGCATTGCATGCTTAGCATTCAAGGGATTATATTTTTATTTTATTGGCACAAATGTGTTTTAGGTGAATATATTTGGCTTAGGCTCAATTGGAAAAGATTGGATATGGAGAAGGAAAAAACTGATCAAGCTAACACAGGATTACAGGTCAGAGTCTAAAATATGTTTGTTTTAAAGAATTGATATTTTCTAAAAAGAACAGGAATGGTTAAATAGATGTAGTTGTAATAAATGACCTGTGTATGGTTGTAATTTTGAGTTGTTGCTGAAAGAAATCATGTGTTTGTGAGGAATTTTCACAAATTGCTTTTTCCTTTATAGCTCTTTATAATGTTTGAATTTGTATGTTATTTTACCTTTGAAAGTTTATGCCATGTGGGAATGTGTTTATTTGATCATGTACCGAGTACGGGTGCTAATCACTTGTTGTGGAGAATGTAGCAATATCGACCAATTCGCTTGTGTAAACTGGAGGAATTTTTGTGCTAGCCAAAGATTGCATGAACTTTAAACATAATTCTTTATTTTTAGACAACCCATATGAAGATTTATCTTGTTTAAGGCCATGGGTTGAGGTGTTTGTTACATTAAATAGAAGTGACAAAGATAATAGACTTGGAAATGACTTTATGGCTGATTGTCTTGTTCGAAAAAGATTGCTTTGAATGATAATTGAAGCCTAAGAATATTTTGTGTTATGCATGTTATTAGAAAAGAAGTTTGAAGTAGTTTTTATTTACTTGTACGTAACAAAAGAAGTAGAGTAAGTTGTAATACTCAGATAGAATTTTTGCATCCATAGTAGCATGCATCTCATTTAGGTTCTGAGCCATGTGATCCCAATCGGATATTGTTCAAAAACTGAGTCGTCGAACATGGAAATAGAAGGAAAGCTATCACTGGACTACATAATTCATCATTCTTTCTCATGCGGTGTGGATAGGAGACCTCTACAACACCCTTTTTCATGTTTTGGGATGGATTGAAAGCGTTGTAAACCAGACCATAGTTTTGAACTGAAAGAAGTTCTTAAAATAATGATAATATTAATAGAAGCAAAGATTGATTTCGTAGTATAAGATGAGTTTGACCAAAACACCACCTGTTATTTTCCTGTGTCAATGTATTATAAATCTCTAGCCATCCAATAATAACTGAGGGGAATTGTAGAGTATAATTTTTTATTTAATAGTTTAAAGTGTTTGAAATATTAACTATGTTGAAGAAAGTGTTTGAAATATTAACAATGTTGAAGAAATGTTAACATGCATATGTGTTTTCATCTTTCTTTGATAGACTGAGTTCAGTGTATAAGTATAGTGTTTCTTTTATTGAAAATTATATTATACATATTGGAGAAAATATTTTAGATGCAATGTAATTTGTAGATAGAATCTCAAACGAACTGGATAATGAAAAAAATTTAATGGGATGCCCTAATGAAGCATGTGAAGCATTAGGTATTAGGTTTTTTGGAGTCTATTATTTTTTTTATTTACTGGAATCGGCCCCCCGCCCACCCCACAACCCCCCCTAACCACCATGCCAAAATCATTTTAAAACTTTCGCCGCCGACAGCGTTCTGAGGAGATTTGAACCTTGGACCTCCGCCCCCCTTATGGGGTTTGGATGAACCAATTGGTCTACACCTCGGACCTGAAGTCTATTGTTAATAACAAATTTTTTGAATTAATTTGTTAAACTCTTCCTTACTACGAGAATAAATAATAAAATGGTTTCAATCTGTAAAAGCTTAGATCAGGTGTAACCCATTATTGAAACAAATCCATCTATGATCAAATGGGATTTTATCTCCAAATAAAAGCTATCCAAAAACCATTTAATAATTTTCTGCGTGTTTTGGGCTACTATTATCTTGAAGTATGGACACAAAATATGGTAAATGAATTAAAAGCTCTCTTATGCTTTGTAGTAATTATAAAGTTCTTTGCTAAGTCATAGTAGCGGTCGTACATTGATGTTGACCGTTGTTCATTAGCTAGGACCCATAGATTGTAAATGTTTACTTCATATATTTTGTTAACTAGAGTAGATACTTGGAATACCATTATTGTTAGGTTTTTCTATTAAATGATTTACCTTTTAGTTGAAGAAGTTTCTTTAAAAGTGTTTATTATATCGAGTGGAATAAATACCTTTATGAATGAATACTTTCAAATCAAGTATCCATATTTAGTCTCATTTTAAAGTAAGTTGGAATAGAATATATGGTTCATGGGAATGTATATAAGCATAGATATCTAGATATGTATCCAAGTGAGTAAATGCCCTTCTGAATATTCTAGGAAGTTAAACAATGAACTCAAAAGGGAATTTTAGATGAACCTTCTTGGTGAAACTTAGAATATGGTTCAAATATACATTTAAAAAAATAGCCTATTAACCTATGTTAGGTAATAATTATATGTGGAACTTAAATAAAACTTCATCATTGTGTCATCGTGTATAAAAATTGTTATCATAGAGGAGTGCCATAAAAGTTTCAGCTAAAACAAGTAACTATGCGAGTTGAGGGTTGACACCATCCTAGGTTGATCTATTCAATCAAAAACCAAGTAAGGGTCCGTTACACTATAGTTCAAATGGAAGTAATAGAAGTTGTTCAAATGAATTTGTTCCAAGAATAAAATATTTTGAAACTTGGTTCACCATACATTAAAACACTGTACGATTAATCCATTGTTTAACTGAGTGTTATCATAACTATGACGAGAGTAGCCATAAGTGGTAATATTGGAAGCAGGCCTAGAATTTCAAGAAACAATTACCTATCAATAGGAATTTTTATGATTGTTAAAATGTTATATTGAGTTTCAAGTTATAGTTTAAAATTTTATTTGCCTTTCAATTTTTTTTTTGGAAGATGGTAGCGGCTTAATATTTTCTATAAAGAAAGATGCAGGATCAAATTTTTTTTGAAAGGGTTATCTATTCATAAAATTACCAGTCATAGTAAGAATGATGGAATCACAATATAACTTTAAGGAACAGAGTGGAATCACAAGTTGTAGCCTACAGGGGTGCCATTTGACATCTCACTACAATGCTTTCAAAAATAAAAATAATTAATATAATATAAATCTATAATGACAACCAACCACATCATATGAATTCTTTTTAAAGGTATTTGAAGATAATGGAATGCCTATTCACCACCCACATTAACAAAGTTAACTTTTTCTAAGAAGAGTGCATAACTAAGAGCCCAACTTTCATTTCAAGGTACATACATTCATTCTGGAAAGGTTTAAAGTTGTAGGAGCATACAAAAAAATAGAATTGTTGTTGCTGTTAACAACCTAGGCATCATAAAAAATAAAAACTTACCCAAAAAAAGGTAAATCAAACTTGACAAATTCATATCTTAGTTTACACAATCCTCCAAAATTAATTTTAAATAATTGGGCAAAAGGCAATTGTGTAGTGCATAGTATAGTATAGGGATGGTCTGCCACAATAGCAGTAATATAGTATATACACACATTGTCTTTTTGCAGTATAACAAGTTTGTATATATCCTTTCAAAAAACATAAGTTTTCATTCTAAAGCTCAAGAACTCGTCTTGGCTTTACATCTCTCCAAATATCATAAACTTCATTCCAATCAATATTGGTTGCTATAGGTCCATTCAAAGATATTCTCATGAGTGCATCTAATGTATCCAACCCCAAATTTGATTTTCTAATATCTTTGATAATATTTTGTTTAGAAAATCCTCTTTCACAATCTATTGTACTTACAGGAATGGAGAGTACAACAGGAATGGAGAGTACAACTTGCCACAATTTCATCATATGAGGATAATTTCTATGCCATTGCTCTGTATTACAAAATGTCTTCCATGCTTCCTTCATTGAGAAACCCTCACAAGCTAAATTTAATGTATCAACAAAAGAATGTAGCTCCATTTTACAAGCATTGACATCAAATAGAGGTGCAAGAATAAAATATTTTGAAACTTGGTTCACCATACATTAAAATATTGTACGATTAATCCATCGTTTAACTAAGTGTTATCATAACTATGACAAGAGTAGCCATAAGGGGTAATATTGGAAGCAGGCCTAGAATTTCAAGAAACAATTACCTATCAGTAGGAATTTTTATGACTGTTAAAATTTTTTATTGAGTTTCAAGTTACGGTTTAAAATTTTATTTACCTTTCAATTTTTTTTGAAAGATTGTAGCGGCTTCATATTTTCTATAAAGAAAGATGCAGGATCAAGTTTGTTTTGAAAGGGTTGTCTATTCATAAAATTACTAGTCATAGTGAGAATGATGATATTACAATCTAACTTTAAGGAACTGAGTGGAATCACAAGTTGCAGCCTATAGGGGTGCCATTTGACTTCTCACTACAATGCTTTCAAAAAATAAAAATAATTAATATAATATAAATCTATATTAACAACCAACCACAGCATATGAATTATTTTTGAAGGTATTTGAAGATAACGGAATTTCTATTCACCACCCATATTAAAAAAGTTAACTTTTTCTAAGAAGAGTGCATAACTAAGAGCCCAACATTCATTTCAAGGTACATACATTTATTCTGGAAAGGTTTAAAGTTGCAGGAGCATACAAAAAAATAGAATTGTTGTTGCTGTTAACAACCCAAGCATCATAAAAAATAAAAACTTACCCAAAAAAAAGGTAAAGCAAACTTGACATAATCATCTCTTGGTTTACACAATCCTCCAAAATTAATGTTAAACAAATGGGCAAAAGGCAATTGTGTAGTGCATAGTATAGTATAGGTATGCTCTGCTACAATAGCAGTATTGTAGTATATACACACATTGTCTTTTTGCAGTATAACAAGTTTGTATATATCCTTTCAAAAAACATAAGTTTTCATTCTAAAGCTCAAGAACTCATCTTGGCTTTACATCTCTCCAAACATCATAAATTTCATTCAAATCAATATTGCTTGCTATAGGTCCATTCAAAGATATTTTCATGAGTGCATCTAATGTATCCAACCCCAAATTTGATTTTCTAATATCTTTGATAATATTTTTTTTATAAAATCCTCTTTCACAATCTATTGTACTTGCAGGAATGGAGAGTACAACTTGCCACAATTTCATCATATGAGGATAATTTCTATGCCATTGCTCTATATTACAAAATGTTTTCCATGCTTCCTTCATTGAGAAACCCTCACAAGCTAAATTTAATGTATCAACAAAAGAATGTAGCTCACTTTTACAAGCATTGACATCAAATAGAAGTGCAATTCCATCTGAAGCATTATGCTATATTTATTGAAGAAGTTTTTGTAGCGAACACTCTGAATTATTTTCTCTAGTTCAACGTTCTTCTGGATAATAGCAAGGGCTAAATATCTTTATTGCATTAAATAGTGGAAGATATAAGTAATGATAGATTCAACATAAGCTTTTGTAAGCTTCTGATAACTCTCTTGTGTGCCTTCAATAGGAAGTTTCATACCTTGTTTCCTTACATCATTGAAATAATCATTCTCCATAGATGAGATAGATTTATATAATAAATCATGCTTGTCAATGATATTATCTTGTACTTTGATTTCAATAAATCCATATTGAGAATCAATTAAATTTTTTGAGAGATGAGTTGCTCCATTTGCAAATGTTTCTTCTCTTAGAAACCATTTACTCAATGTGTTTATAGTTATTGTTAGAATTATGAAATAACTTGATTGATTATTCCATGAGATCAACTATGCATAAATAGCAAAGTTGATCTCCAGTGAGCCGTTGGATTACAACAACCTAATAGATCTGATCTAATCATAACTAGGAGTTTATCAATCTCAACAAGAGTGATAACTCAAACATAATTGAATATCCTAGTAGAACTTAAAAGATACTCTAACACCCCCCCTTTAAGTGATACTAGGGGTAAGTGAAAAAAGGAATTAACAAGATGTGGCGTACCCACAAAAAGTGAGTCCCGATAATAAGGTCTGATAAGGTACTCATTACAATAGAGATGGTATAGCCACAAAAATGAGTCTCGAAAGCAAGGTCTGATAAGGTACTCATGTACAATATGTGATAAAAAAGAAGAAAGATCACTAAAGAAAACTCCCCTAAAACCAAAGTGTCTCACAAAAAGGAGTGTGAAGATAAGATGGAGAAAGAACCACAAAAATCTCAAGGGTAGTCCAAAATGACTCCACAAGCATGAGTATGTGGTTTCCACCTATATGAGCACAATGGGCTAAAATAAGGTCCAAATCTCGTGGACAAATAGTAAAATAAGGTAATGATGAAAAATCCCAAGGGAGAAAACCACCTGCTAGAATAGAAGAAGAAGAAGAAGGAAGATGTGCATGGAGGATGGAGAGGAAGGAAGATGTCCTCTTCAACCCCCCTAGGACAACTTCCATCAAGAAGCCTACAAAGGACCCATCAGATGTCTCAAAAAAGTAGAGACTCATTGTCGAAATGAATGAAATCATACTCCCAGACTGGTGCTTGTGACACAGATGAAGGTTGTGAACCATGAAAAAATATCACTAAAAAAACTTTGAAACCAAAGTGTCTCTTAAAAGTGAGAGAATAGGATGGAGAAATAACCACAAAAATCGCAAGGGTAGTCCAAAATGACTCCACAAGCACAAATATGTAGTGTCCACCTATATGATCTCAATGGGCTAATAACGAGGTGCAAAATTTGGGACAAACAGCCAAACTAGAGGATAAAAAAGGCATTAAGGTAGTTGTCAAATAATGATAAAGTCATCAAAGAAGCCAAACAAGGTTCAAGGGGACTCTAAAAATTTAGTCTATAGCAGCCACACAAAACCTTTCAACCAAGAAAGCAAAAAATTTGAGCCACAAAACAACATAGAAAATAGTTTCAAAACTAAAAATGGACACCACCATTGTGTCTAGCTCAAAAAATCATTCTGACGAGTATATGTAAGGTATACTCCTAAAAATAGAGGTGCTCAAAAAGTACAAAAATAACATGATGTCCCTTTAAGTGGGTGCAGCTCCAGGACTTCCCAAGTGGTCACCCATTCGAGTGGTTATCTGTGACAAAAAGCTTAACTTGGGAGTTTTTGTGAAATTTACTGCCAATATGCTAAAACAAGCATATGGAAATTATTTTATCATTGACCAGTAAAATTCATGTGCAACCATGGATGCGAACACAGAGAGGCAAAAACCAAGGACCAAAATGAAGTTTCCACGAACATAAACAAGCGAAATATCGTCTAGCGGTACATCAACCTCATATGCGCTCTGTCTTCCACTCCACGAGCACGAAATTGGCTGGCTGTCTCGAGTGAAACATGCACCTTGAACGTACACAAATCCATACTGTCTTTTCAGCCACTCTTAACCCAATGAAATCCCTGTCTCAAAAGCGTAGATTATCGCTTAAATAACTATATTTTTTGGTAAGGGGGACCCAAAGAGACCCAATATTTTGAAAGTTAAATCAAATAGCAACTGCCGTGATTTAGAACCCATTAACAACACCTCGACGTTCTAGTGCCGTAGAAATAAGCTGATAAAAAAATGACTTCACGATCGGAAAACAAACAACACCATGGCACAAAATGTTAGTCCCAACACTGAGACAAGACTTGTGGGTCGAAAAAAACCTGCTGCCTAGTCTTAAGAACAACTTTAGGAAACAATGTTGCAGATACCCCAGAGAAGAGTGCTGCTCCAAGCACAAAGAATTTGGACTTATCCACCGCAGTCTGCTGGGATGATCTCAGGCTCATATTTGCGATATAACCAAACTTTCACAACAAATAATGCTCCACGAATTTCCACAAACCCAATACCTTCTGAAATTTAAGATGATTGTTGCTTCTCACAATATTCACAAACAACAGTCCTAAAGCAACTGGAATTATAGCACAACAAAACACTAATATACCCCAAAAATTGCCAATGTAGCTCTGTAGAGGTCACAATTTTGAGGACTCACACTAAACCAAAGGCGGTGGGCAACATAATCAGACATCACAAATGTGAAGACAAATTTAATAACAAAGCTGTTTTGCCATAGTGCACTGCAAGTGTAAGGAAACGAGCTTAAAAATAGAGATCATGGACACAGATATGAAGGTTCACTCTACAACAAAGGTGGTCAGTGATATGCTGCTGTGCCAAAGGAATGTGAGAAACAAAGGTGGAAAGCACTAAGTACATTCATGTCCCACTGTAATAACCCCTAATATGCCAAGGAAACCACCAACCAATTGCAGAATCCCAAATATCATACAACTACAATGGACTTTCCCATATGAACTCTTTACATACTACCACACATTTTCTCACGGATCTTCCCAAACATATTCACACAAATACACATGAACTTATCAACCCATAAACCCAATCACACCTTCAGATAGTGGCCAAAAACACGCAACTCCAGTGCTTGTCGTTGCATGGCTGGGAAGACAGATTGATCTCCTCCGCCTCCATTCACTGGCTTCCGCATAACATGGACGTCTCGGGCAAGCCATGGCCCTTCAATTTTTCTCTGCAAATCCTAAAGCTCCCATAGAAGAGGTCATATGCTCGCAAGCTGAGATATAGATGGCCTGATGATATCGCCACAACAATACATTACCAAAGCATTTTATGAGGTAGTTTGTGGGCAGCATATAGTGGAAGTCAAAGGTATAATGATAGTGTGATCGACTCCTACTGCCTGGAATGTAGGGAAGATGTAAAAAATACCAGCTGTGGACTTAGATTACCCAGATCGTCGAACATCAATGGCTTGTTACGGCGGAAGGCCATTGGCTTGGTAGAAGAGTGATGCTCTAAAAAAAATAGATCCCATGCTTGGAGCCATTAACAGAACAGCAATTTTGGTATTGTTATTCTGCAACACTCATCACAGTAGGGAGGAAATATCAACTTCCACATTAAACACAGCACATTAAAAAAATAGTCTTGCACGATGACGGCTTCGGCAGCATGGTGTAGTCTTCCCTGTCCGAAAACTCTAGATTAGATATACAGCCGACAACGAGGCCCTGCTGTTGCAAAACTCCATCTCCCTGTGGCTCGACGATGAGTCCCTGCTGTTGCAAAACTCCATTTCCACATTGGCTCTCAGATCCCTTCCGTAAGTGTGCTTCCAACACAGCGCTCCTGGCTAACAATGTTGCAGTTGTACAGGCCGTTGCTACCACGATGTGTCTATAGGATGCATTTTTCGTGATTTGCCACGAAGTGGTGACCATTCACCATAAAAAAAACATATGGGTGAGGGCAATGGTGGCCCTGACACAACCACGCTCAAATTGAAGGATGCACAAAAAATAGCATGCCTATCCCTTGGAATATCGAAGCGATTTATGTGACTGAATAGATTAAATTGTAGTTGGACCACTGTGATCTTCGCATGATTTTTGGAGAGAAATCTGGCCGCATCAAATCCTCCACGTCATGCAGTCACTCAAGTTGCACTTCGCCGGCTTTCCATCTACAATGGAGATTAAATAAATTTGAAAATTTTAGAACAGAAGACTGCCAGAAGAAATATGCACCAAAAAAACATATTGTCACTCTCGACCTCTATGATTTCAACCACATCATAGCGTCATCATTTCTGTTACTTCCATGAAGTCAACCGCAACACTTCATTGCCATTTCAAGAGGCATAAAACAGGTATACTTGAGGTTACGCCAATGAAACAAGCGACCGCTTTGGGAGAATTCTGTTCTGTATCGTTGAAAAAGGTGGTCAAGTTTCACGTCCCTCAGGTGGCCACCATCTCACATGCACGATCCAGAAACTTCAGCGGCAATCTCTGTCAATTATGCTCGGGCAGGTTGAGAACTGCCATTCACACGATCACTGTCACTGTTACACACAACAACGAGATAGAGAAAACACCAATATTCTGCCACCAATCTTAATTCCCGGCTCTTCCATAGGTCTCGCCACCAACTGCGTCAAGCAGGAACTGCTGCCGTTGCCGGAAATGAACATCCAGTGCATAAAACAAATGCCCAAAGCTCCTTAATAAAGCGCAAGGAGTAGCACTTGGAGACACGACATAAACTTACCACGCTCACTGCACGCCGAAGTAACTGCTACAAATTTACGAGCAATTCCCGTCAAGCAACACCGAAGCCATCGATCTCCCCTCGGGAAAAAAATTAGAAACCGGTAAAAACTTATCAAGACACCGATTGCTGGAAATTGTCCATCAAAAATTTCATGGTGGGCAAAACAAATGCATCCACCATCCAGGAAAATGCATTGCAGTTTGCCGTGCGCCCTTCCATCACGTCGCTATCTCTCCGCCTCAATCTGAAACAAAAAATACATTCGCTCCCTGACTCTACTGAATACTGCTCCAAATCGCAGTCGGCCTCAGCTTATCACAACATGGACGGTAAAAAAAACTGACGTCCTAATATTTCACTATTTTTTAACTGGCGTCCGGATCACGGTAGCCTGATTTTCCACGATCTTCATTGGATTTCTTTGGCCGCGTAACTCTTTAGAAAAATCTTCGTTAGCAGCAGCATAACAGCACCAGTACATTTCACCAAGACAGTGGGATTGAAAAACTCTTGCAAACCGTTTTATCTGCTGTCAACAGCCGCCTCTGCACTCGTCCTTAAACATTATGGCAGAATCGGCCTGCGATGGAAGACTTATGGCCTTAGGAAATTCCAACAACAGCAATGCCTCCGAAGTGTCGCCGGAGATTAACGTCCATATACGATAACACAACAACCAGCATAACAACACCATCACCAATCTTCAAAAATTCTCATAGCTTCATATCTCTTCTTAATGATGACAAATCAGCAATGGTGAATCCGCAACATGGATGAACTACTTGGGAATTAGGTGCAGATAAAACTGGGGTGGTGGGCCGGGGTGCGTCCTCCGCCTACGCTCCTCCTGCGCGTCGATCAACTGGTGCAAAGCTTTGGACGCAATATTTTTTTTTATTAACTCAAACACTATTAGCGAGCACCATAGCACCGACACAAACCATAACACCGACGTAGATTGGAGAGGTAAGGTTTATCCGAAAATATTTATTCAACTTGTTCAACTCACCCAATATGTCGGCAAGCATATGCAAACAATATTGAATAGAGTATATGCATGCCTTGTCATACCATGCAGAAATTTTTTTATCATTTTTCCACATGGTTAATATAGTAGGCATAAGCTTTACAAGCTTTATGATAATATTTCTTCTTGATAGTCATATAACTGCATATATTTGTAAAACATCTAGAAAATCAATTTTCATAACTCTAAGTAAATCATTTAATTTATTTTTCCTTTTTTGTGAGTTTTGAACCCATGAATACACTTTATTTGCAAGTTTTTCAATCTACAATAACTTTGGTATATTTTTTGAAGCATTTGTTGCTACCAAAGCCTCAAGATGAGCTACACAATAAACTGCAATCAAGTTTGGAATATCTTTTTTTAAAAAAGACACAAATCCATTTTCATTTTCAATCATCGTTGAAGCTCCATCTATAGAAATTGCTATCAAATTTTGTAATAAAATATCTCTAGCATTTATTATATGATTCATAGTGTCTATATATATATATATATATATATATATATATATATATATATATATATATATATATCTTTGAGCTCCATAAATTGTGAAATAGGTGCTCTTAGACCTTGCAAATCTAAATATGTTGCATAAACTACAAGATGTTTTTCCAAAGTATGATCAATACTTTCATCAACTATTAATGAGAAGAATGGGCTTTCCAACATACATCTTGTTTGGCATTGTTCAAGATATTTTGAGATACAATAAAGAAAATCATTTGCAACCTTACGATTTGTGTATGAAGAGTAGTCTTGAGATTTGGGCATATTTGGTATTTTCATATCTATGAGGAAATTACAAAGTTTTTCATATTTATATAAGGACAAATATTCTTGACAAATAAAGTAAGCTACTTTCATTGTAGCAATCACTCTTTCCTTATTGGCATCTTCAATTTGTATAATTTGATTTTAAATAATTGTCATGATTGCTTCTTTAAATTCCTCCATGACATAATGAATGAAAATGAAGGAGTCTATTGGGGAAAAAGGAAGGAATATATTGCATTGCATGCTTGGAATTCAAGGAAGAAACCGGTCAAGCTAATGCAGAATTACATGTCAGAGGCTAAAATCTGTTTGTTTTAAAGAATTGATGTTTTCTAAAAAGAACATGAATGGTTAAAAGGATGCGGTTGCAATAAATGGCCTGTGTATGGTTGTAATTTTGAGTTGTTGAAAGAAACTCGTGTTTGTGAGGAATTATCACAAACTATTTTTTTCTTTCCAACTCTTTATAATGTTTGAATTTGTATGTTATTTTATTTTTAAAATTTTGTGTCATGTTGGAATGTATTTATTTGGTCGTGCGCTGAGTACGGGTGTTAATTACTTATTATGGAGAATGTAGCAATATTGGTCAATTCGCTTGTGTGAACTGGAGGAATTTCCATGCTAGCCAAAGATTGCATTAACTTTAAAAATAATGCTTTGTTTTTAGATAACCCATACGAAGATTCAAGGCCTTTGATTGAGGTGTTTGTTACATTAAATAGAAGTGATAGAGTTAATACACTTGGAAATGACTTTGTGACTGATTGTCTTGTTGGGAAAAGATTGCTTTGAATGATAATTGAAGCCCTGAGAAAGTTGTGTTATAAATGTTATTAGAAAAGAAGTTTGAAGTAGTTTTCGCTTACTTGTTGTACATAACAGAAGAAGTAGAGTAAGATGTACTACACACAGAGAATGTATATTAGCATAGATATCTAGATATGTATCCATGTGATTAAATGCCCTTTTGAATATTCTAGGAAATTAAACAATGAACTTAAAAGGGAATTTTAGACAAACCTTCTTGGTGAAACATAGAATATGGTTCAAATATACATTTAAATATAACTATTAACCTATGTTAAGGAATAAGTAGATGTGGTACTTAAATAAAACCCATATAGAGTTTTAATCGATATTACTTAAACCTTGACCCTAGTATGTTCATCGGGAATGATGAATAAGTTATTAAAATGAGTAACCCAACATGAATGGTTATAATAGGATAACAACTATGACTCATAAACAACCATTTTTAATCGAGACAAGTCAAGATAAGAAGGTGATGAGGGGTGGTATGGGACGTCTCCTCTAGGTGATAGATCCTTACATTATTTCTAACTAAAGTGAAACTAGCAAGAACAAGGAGCTAGTCTAAACCATGACAATTGGTATGGGATAATCTATCGTGAGTTATAAAAGGTCAAGTTGAACCAAAACCAGTGTTAGGGTAATGATATGGCTCTAGCTGACTCTAGGAGAGTGGATAATCAACTAGGTATTAGACATAGATACGCTAATCCCTTGCATGTTAAGTCTTGAACTAGTCAGTCGACTTAAATTGAGGTTCATCATGCTAAGGGATGGGGAGAGTATGCATCCACCCTCTATGTGTTATGGGCCTTAGAGGATAATCCTAGCCTTGAATCTACACTCATACCAAAACAAGAGGATGATAAATAAGGAATATGGATCCACAACATGGCACCTTCTACAGGATTTGGCAAATCTCGTCTACTTGGAATACTGTCTATGGTAGTCCTGGTTCCCAAATGTGGTATGTTATATCTTGTACTAAATAAAAATTTTGGATGAAATATCAAACCAATTAATCTAAAAAAAAATCCCTTAACTATGATGGTAAACTAGAAAAAACAAACTTGTGAATTAACAAGCCTATTTTGAGAGGTACAACTAGGTGAGTAGACTTGGGTTGTTACATGTGGTATTAGAGAAATGTAAGATCCTTATGTTGTAGGACTCTGTATATTATATTTTATAAATAAAAGCTAAATAATTAGCATAGTTCTTTTGCCAATAGGTCTAATGGCGAAATTACTACGAGGTGGATCTTCAAGGAATTCTATGATAGCTGGGCAAAAATAATCCATGGTTAGACCCCAGAAATAATGTCAAACAAGAATTAGAAAAGAAGGTCCTCGAAGGGAAAGATGAATGAAACAACTTAATGAACCTCAAACAAATAAAACTATCAAGGAGGATGGAAGTCTAGCAAAGGTGGTTCAACTATTACAAACCCATATGGAACAATAAAAAGAGAAAATGGTGCGACAAAAAGCACATATGGCCCAACAACAAGAACTGATAGTCCAATAATAAAAATAGATAGAGGACTTAATAAAGAGTAGATATTCTTAAAGTAGATCAAAGGAAGCACCCAATGAGTCTACAGGAAATAGTAGGGCCCAAGTGGAAGTTGAATTGTCCAAACATTTAAATAAGGTTGTGATTTTAAAATTTTATGGTAGGGATGATGCAAATGCAGTAAAAAATTGGTTGAATGAGGTCGAGTCATACTTTTCCATGACACCTTTATCTTCTGAGTTTAGAACTGCATGGGCTATCCTACATTTGGTAGAAGCAACTTTAGATTGATGGAAGATCTATAATAAAGTAATTGGTGTTGAAGCTACAAATGTCAAGTGGAAGGACTTTGTGAAAGAATTTAAAAAATATTTTCTGACTAGGAAATACTATATACAAAAATTTGTTGAGTTTTCCACCCTATAACAGTAGATAATTTTTGTCTGAGCATATCATCAAAAGTTCATATAACTACTGAAGTATACACTTGAGTATGATAAAAATGAGGAAATGAAGGTTTAAAAGTTCATTTTGGGACTTCACCCCAAGATCAGAATTGTAGTCAATTTGCTTAACCTTGAAGATCTTCCATTTTTATTTTATTTAGTCCATCAGGAAGAAGTAAATCAAGAAGCCAAAAAGGCATATTTCAACTATCAAAAGTTATCTGAAAAATATAAGGATGAACTTAGGAAACAAAAGAGTGTAGGATTCATGAAATGGGATAAAGAGAAGAACAAAAATAGTGAAGGAGGGGATCAAACCAAGATAGTGAAAAAAAACTGAAATAATATTTAGAGCAATAAGTTCAGAATGGATGGTAAAGGGTATCCAAGAAGAAATGAACAAAGATAATCATATCAGAAGAAGGATAATGAAGTTGTACTGCAGAATAGGAATGAATATGGTAATAGGAACAAAAGATCCTCTCAAAATAGTTGTTATGTTTACGGAGACCCCTAGTTTGCAAACAAGTGTCCTAAAAGAGTGAATCACAAAAAGCCACCAAAGGAGACTACCCACCAAATCTTTGCAACAACAGGTAGTCCTATACTTGATGGGCAAGTTACTCCTTTTTCCTATTGAACAGTAAAATTTATGATAGAAAAGTGTGCATTTTAATTGATAATGGAGCTACTGATAGTTTTATTTCCACTAGTTTAGTGAGGGATATACCGAAAAACTCTAGATTTTTTGCAAATGGTTAGAATGTAGAGAATGGATCATGATAGACCTATCTAGTTAACCAATTTTCATTTGATCTTCACATCACCTTACCCCAAGGTAAAACTAGTTGACACTTGTATGTGGGTCCTTGGCATGCCTTTGACACCATTCTTGGTGTAGATTGGTTGAAATCGCATAAAGCCCTCCTAAATTTTAAAGATATATGGATAGATTTCACAAATGAGTCTTATTAGATAGTTAAAATTCATTGTGATCATGGTTCTGTTAAACCACATTTGTTCTTAGCAATGCAAGTGAAGAAGACAATAAGGAAGAGAGGAAAAATTTATGTGGTTACGATGAATAAAAAGGAAGAAACTAAAGATGACTCAGACCTCTTCCAAAATTACCCTATCCTAGGTGAATTTAAGGATGTTTATCCTAAATACTTACTAGGGCTACCTCCCCAAAGAGAATTTGAAATTTCAATTGAATTTTTTCCTAGAGCTGCACCAATTGCCAGGTCTCCATATAGGATGACATCTATTGAGTTGTAGGAGCTCAAGGCACAACTTTAGGATCTGTTAGAAAAAGGACTTATTAAGCCCAGTGTGTCACTATGGGGTGCTCCTATTCTCTTTGTTAAGAAGAAAGACAAATTCTCAAGGTTGCGCATAGACCATCGAATGCTCAAAAAGGTTACCTTCAAGAATAGGTATTTATTACCTAGAATAGATGATCTTTTTGATCAATTGATAGGAGCTACCATCTTCTCAAAAATTTATCTTAGATCGAGTTATCATCAGCTAAGAATTAAGAAGAAGACACACATAAAATTACTTTTAGAATAAGGTACAAATACTATGAGTTCATAGTCCTACCTTTTGGTTTTTCTAACGTTCCAACTGCATTTATGAATATCATAAACAATGTATTTCAAGAGTAGCTAGATTTCTTTGTGCTCATATTCCTTAATGATATACTAATCTATTATCGAAACAAGGAAGAGCATGACTAACATATGAGAATTGTACTTGAGACCGTTAGGAAAAAATAGTTGTATGGGAAGCTATCAAAATGTGAATTCTATACTCCTCATGTATAATATGTGGGGCATATAGTCTCTACTAAAGGGATTGTTATTGATCCTAAGAAAATTTAAGCAATTGTTAACTGGCCTGCACCCACTAACGTAACTAAGGTGCATATTTTTATGGGATTAGCAGGCTATTACAAATATTTTATCAGGGATTTCTCAAACATTGCTCAACCTATCACTAATATACAATAAAAAGGAAAGACTTTTAAGTGGACAGAACAGTGTGAAGAAGCCTTCCAAACTCTGAAGGAAAGATTAACAATCGCACCAATTCTCCAGTTACCTGATCCTTCCAAGAAATTTACAATGTGCACTTATGCATATATTGGTGGATAAGGAGGAGTCCTTACCCAAGATGAAGTGGTCATTACCTTTGAATCCTGAAAATATAAGAGACATAAGGTAAACTATGCTAATCATGACCTAGAGTTGGCAGTAGTTGTGCACGCTATCAAGAATTGGAGGTATTATTTGCTTGGGAAACCTTTTGAACTCAAAACAAATCTTCAGAGTTTAAAGTACATCTTTACTCAACCCTTGTTGAAAGCGATGTAGCATCGATGATGAATTTTTTGATAGAATATGATTTTAGCATTGAATATATCAAGGGTAAGGAGAATAAGATTGATGATGCCTTGAGTAGGAGAGGGCATATCACCATGATGACACATTATCATTATGATTGGGTAGATCAGGTTATGGAGTTACAACAAAGTGATGATTTTTGTAAGAAATGTCAAGCTCATATTGAGCAAGAATCTAATAGGGACACAAGTTTTGTACATAAGGATGATTTACTATACTTTAAAAAAAAAATAGTTATTACGAACTTGGATGGATTAAGAGAAACCATCCTAAAGGAGGCAAATAATACTCCTTATTTCGGACATCCAAGTGGGGTGAAGATGTGGAATAATTTGAGGAAAGCCTTTTACTGGTTAGGAATGAAGAATAATAGGAGCATCACGTTAAAAATTTGTACAACCATGCCATGTACCCTAAGGCCCAATCATTATATACTTTTTACAATATTTACATTTCATAACATCATCATCACCGTACTTGATAATATTCAACCAATCAAACTTTTCTAACCATTCAAGGTGAAACTTTATTTTTTATTACACTTTTTTATTATCATAACTACTACCCTCTGTATCAACTACATGTACTTATCCAAAACTTTCATGGCATAGTTGTTTCTTTTGATTATCATGATTGCCTTCATATGCTTCAAAATATTTGTTGCTATTAGAACTTGTTGTAGTCCATCCATACATTTTTTTGATAGTAGCTTGTATCTTTCTCTTTGAAGACATTTTTATTTACTTGTAATAAAAAAATGCATGTCATTTAACTGAGATTATATTTCCATCAATGTATTAAGAATAATAAGTTTTTTTTGATGATTGTGGTTATGAGGGATTTCAATTGTCACTCGGTAGTCTGATTTCAAATCCACCATGATTAAGATATGTACTTAACATGATTGGATGGACCGATAGACTTAATTTTTATGGATAAATGACCATTAGTCGACACATTTTGTGGTCCAAATAGAAACACTTAAGTCAAGGAGGACGACCACAAATTTTAGTATGTTTTATATAATATATTCTCTTAAGTCTTAAAATGTACTATTTGTTACATGGTTTTCTCCTTAACTGCATTTTGATGATAGCTTCAGCAGTATTACATCATTAGATAGAGATCAAAGCAATAGAACATCTTATTGAATGAATAGAAGTGATACAATTCGAATGGATCTATAAGGCCATTTATATAGGAATATGGATGTCTTGACCAACACTCTAACTAGCTATGCAAGGGGACACCTCACACATTTACAACTTGCACATTGACACTTGTGCATTTATTACATTGCATAAAGTAAATAGATAACTTCCTCCTAAGGTAATCTAATGTCCTAAGTATGTACCTAGGAAGGTACATTTACATGATCCAAATGATGTAATATATTCTAACATCCTCATATATTACATTATTTGGTATGTGATTCTTTTGAATTGCATAGATGATCTCTAAATTTTTTAAATTTGATCTTTCTAAGTGCTTTTATAAATATGTTTGCTATTTGTTCTTTTGGAGGCACATACTCCAAGATGATGTGTTTATTCTAAAAATATTTCCAAATGAAATGATGTTCTGATTCAATATACTTTTTTCTTTCATGTATGATTGAATTCTTGATCAGGTTCAACACTCCTTGATTATCACATAATATCATGATTTTAGTTTGTTTAATTCCCATGTCGGCTAGCATGTATTGTATCCATAGAGCTTCATAGGTGGTATCTCTTACTGCTTGATATTCTACTTCAGTTGATGATTGTGCTTTTGTATGTTGTTTCTAGTTATGCAAAGATATGGTTCATGATCTGAGGTAGAAGACATATCCTAAGGTAGATTTTCTATCATCAATGGATCCAACATAGTCTGAATCTCAGTATCCCTACAGACAAAATCCTTCGACATATTTTAAATAGGTTAGTCCATAGTCTATAGTCTTCTTTATATATTGTAGTATCCTTTTTGTAGCTTTCCAATGACTTTCTCTTGGTTCTTGCATGAACCGTGATAGATAATTTACTGCAAAAGCAATATGTTCGGTTGTTTGTTAAGTATAGAAGACTTCCTATCAAATGACGATATAATATTACTAAAACCAGTGTTGTTTCATAATTTTTGGATAGTTGAATCCCTTTTTCTATTGGTGTATCTTTCATCTTACATTATGTCATTCTTTATTTTTATAGAAGGGCTTTTGCATATTTTGATTGAGTGATTACTATTCAGTCCTCTCCTAGATAAATTTCTAGACCAAGATAGTAACTCATTAAACCTAGATCTATCATTTCAAATTCCTTTTCTAGATCCTTTTTTATGTCTCTTATGAATTTTTTTGAGCTTCCAATGATCATAATGTCATCAACATATACTATGAGAATCAGGATATCATTTCCAATTTTCTTGGTATATAAACTAGGGTCTGATGAACTTCTTTTGAAGTTATGTTGTAGTAGATGATTGTTGATCTTTATATTCCATGCTTTGGGAGATTGCTTTAAACCATATAAATATTTATTTAATTTACATACCTTATCTTCCTATCCTTGAGTGATAAAGCCTTCTAGTTGTGACATATAGACTTCTTCTTCTAAGTCACCGTTAAGAAAGGCACCTTTTACATCATTTTGATGAAGTTTCCATCCCTGATGTGTCGCTAGTGCACATATCATTCTGATAGTATTCATCCTTGTTGTTGGTATAAATGTTTCTTCATAGTCTATTCCTTCTGTTTGAGTATATCCTTTGGCCACTAAATGAGCCTTTTTATTTTTCTAGTGTTCTATTTGCTTTGTATTTGATCTTGTAAACCTGTTTACATCCTACTACCCTTTTTCCTAGGGGTAGTTCCACTAGTTTCCATGTGTTATTCTTTTGAAGTGACATGTATTCAGATTCCATGAATACTTTCCAGTGTGAATCATTTAGTGCCTGTAGTGTTGATTTTGGTTTTGCTATATTATCCAACATCCCTCTGTTTATTTTGGTTATGCTATAATTTTGAGGTCTTGTAGTAGTAAGATATGATATCCTTCCTATATTTACTTCTCTAAGTGTATCTCTTAACCATATTGGTTCTCTTCTAGGAGATTTTATGCCTTGTTCTTGAGATTCTGATTTTGACTCTTCACTGATTGTATCTTATTTGGACAGATCTAGAAGAACTTTTGTGTCATCATTGGATTTTCTTGTGTCAACTTTGACTTTTTTATCAAAGACTACATCTCTACTAATGCAGATATTTTTTGTAGATGGATCTAGTATTCAGTATCTTGTAGATTCATTGTCATAACCAACGAATATCCCTGCCATGGTTTTGTCATCTAGTTTAGTCCTATTTTATTTTGGAATATGCATATAGGCTTTACATCCAAAGATTTTTAATTTTTTATGTTGGGCTTTTGTCTTGACCATGCTTCTTCTGGTGTAATATGTTTGAGTACTCTTGTAGGTAGCCTATTTTATATGTAGACTGGTGTTTGCACCGCTTCTTCCCAATATTGGTGATCGAGTTGTGCCTATTTCAACATGCACCTAACCATTTCCATTATAAATTATTTCTTCTTTCTGCAATTCCATTCTATTGAGGTGAATATGCTATAGTGATTTGTCTTTTAATTCTATTTTCTTCTAAAAACAAGTCAAATTCTTTAGAAATAAATTATCCTCCTATGTCTGAACAAAGTGCTTTTATAGTCTTTCTTGATTCTTTCTCTACTTTGAGTTTGAACTGTTTGAAATAACTAAATGCATCTGACTTGTATTTCATGAAGTATACCCACATTTTTCTAGTGTGATTGTCAACAAATAATTGAAAGTATTTATGTCCTCCAACACTATCAACTCTCATTGGCCCACATAAATCTGTATATATTATCTCTAGAGGTTTTTGAGCCTTGTGTTGACATAGTTCAAAAGGAATTTTGTGTTGTTTTCCTGCTAAACATTTTGGACATACATTAGTCTCTGGAGATAAGTTGGGTAATCCTTCAACCATTTGATACTTGAATAATTCCTTCATTAAAGTTTCACTTGTATGCCCTAGATGCTTGTGCCATAGATCTGAGGTTGACTGAAAGTGTTGAGTGAGTAGTAGTGTCTAGAACAAATAAACCATTTTTGTAGGAACCTGATGCTATCATTTTTCCTTGCCTAGAGATGTGACATTTTTTTTTGTCATTGAAAACTTTGAAATCAACGGTTATGTTTTGATCCTTGAGTTGAGAAACAACAAGTAGATTAGTAGTCAATCTTGGAACATATAGTACATTCTTGACTATTCATTTTCTATTTCCTAGATTTATCAAAATATTTCTGATTCCTTTTACTTCATATGTCTTGTTGTCTCCTACAACAACTAGGTTCTCATGTACCTTTTTAAATAATTGAACCAATAAATGTTTCCAACCATATGTTGGCTTGCTCCTAAATCTATATACCAATAATCCATAGTGAATAAACTCTGAATTTCACCTTAATCAATAATCCATATGTTTTGGCTTGCTCCTGATTCTATATACCAATAATCCATAGTCTATAAGATATAGCAAGGATTACCTGTTTAGAACCACATAATGCACATCTTCACCTTAACCCACTATTTTCGTGCCCTCCCTCGCATATGCTTTTCCATTTTCATTGAGCTTGCAAATACACACTCTGTTCTGCCCAAAACTAATTCTGATAGTCCATTTGTTTCCTCTTGTTTAGTTACCTATTCATTACAAATTTATGGCATCCACTTTCTTCTCATCATGGTCGCATTATCCCATATTCGTTTACTATTTTCCTGTGAATATGTCATATGCACTCGCGATCAAGATCTTCCATACCCTTAAAAAAATGTATAAAGGACTCCGAGTCTTTCTGAATAACATGGAACCCGAACTGGGAGATTCTGTAGTGATAGAGATAGAGGATGCAATTCTTAGGGCTAAAATCCACATAGCCATATTCTCTCCTAGCTATGCACAATATCCTTGTGGTTTGGAGGAGCTAGTTTTAATACTAGGATCTCGAACCAAAGTCATTCCCTTTTTCTATGATGTGGAGCCTTTTCATCTCCTATGGGTGGATTAGGAAAAAGGATTTTATGTCGACTCATTTTCCAAGCACGAAAAGTAGAAGAGATACAAGCCACAAAGGCTTCAAGTGTGGAAAATGACACTTTATTACACTTCACTTTTTTATGGCTATGAGCTTAAGAATATTGAGTAAGTATAACATGTTATAGCTCATCGTCTCTTTTTTTTTTTATGTAGTTAGATATTTTAATTTTTTTTTGTGCTAAATACTTAGAAATGAGGGGATGTTGTTGAAGAGTATTGTGAACCACACCCTAATAGTTCAGCTTGGTTCAACAAAATTCAATTCCATGGCGACGATTTCTTTCTCTTCAACCGCTTCGTCAAAGACCTATAGTATAGGAAAAGCCTATGATGGTGTTCTGCCACAACCTACACTTACTTCGACCTCCTTATCCATGTCCTATGATGTATCTATTAACTATCTGGTCATTGATGTCAAGCACACCCTTGTTACTGTTGGCATTTTTGCCACATTGATTCTCATTGGTTGAAGTATTAATGTTTAAGTTGTTGCATATCTAACTTCTATACTGGCTTTGATGCGGTTTTGATGAAAAAGGAGCAAAAAATGATTAAGTTCAAAAACTGTCACGATTTCGTGACGTGTCGCGGAATCGCGGTCAACGCGGTCAACGGATGCAGGTTGGCAGAACCGTCGCGATATCGCGACGTGTTCTATTTTCGCGACGCGGGTGGTTTCAAAGGCTTAAGATGTAAAAAGTGCAGCGATTCGCTGCATGTTCCCAAATCACGGAGCATTGGTTGAAAGGGGAGTCTAAGGCAAAACGTGCAGCGATTCGCTGCACGTTCCAAAATCATAGGGCGTTTGTCGAAAAGGGGGCAAAGGAATAAAAACGTGTAGCGATATCGCTACCGTTCCGAAACAAAGCCAAACAAAATGAAACGCGTAGCGATTCGCTGCACTTTTAGAAAGGGTTCCGGCAAGGCAAAAGATGTCGCATTTTCGCGACAAAAAGTGGCAAATGGTACGGAAAGGGAAAGAGGTAGCGATATCGCTACCTGTCCCAAAATCGCGGTCGTTTTGGTCCGAAAAGCAAAAGACATGAAAGTTGTAGCGATTTCGCTACACTTTTGACGATAAGGCCGAGCGAGATGAAGACGTCGCGAAACCGCGACAGGGAATGAAAATTGTGCAAAAGACATGGAGATGGTAACGATTTCATGCCACTTTGTTGAAAAATGACTAAGTGTTCTCATGTGTAGCGAAATCGCGACAGGGGTAAGGTCGAAGACATTCAAAGTGCAAAAGTGTCGCATTTTCGCGGCCTATGAGCAAGACCGTACCAGGTGCCGGAAAGACATAGCGATATCGCTACATGTTCCATTTTCGCGGGGTAGAGCGGAGGAAAGGACCAAAAGACTAAAAAGCGTAGTGAAATCGCCCAGCGTCTCATTTTCGCGGAACAAGCTAGCGATGGAAATAATGAAGCCAACTATGCAGCGATATCGCGACAGGAAGAATTTTTGCGGGTTTCAGCAGCAAAGGTGTACGGCATAAGAAGATGTCGCGATTTCGCGACCCGTCGCGTTTTCGCGACCTGCGACAGTTTCCCGCCAAAACGCAATGTGAACGGCCCGATAAGGTTTTTTTGATTTTCGAGGATTAAATGCTTGCCAGAATTTAATGTTTTGCGGATTTCCAACGCGGTCAAGGTCGAAGAGCGCCCAGGCCACCAAAATTGAAGATTTTATTTGTTCGAAGCTGCTATTCGTGGATTGTTCTAACGGTTTCATGCACATGTTCAAAAACAAATTTAATGAAGGTGACCGCTGACGTCTAATTGCATTCAATTTTGGGTTCCTCAACGCTGCAATTAAGGGGATCATGTTCCTAGTTTCCGTTGCATAATTGTAGATCTCAAGAAGGTCGGTGGCAAATATTAAATGCTGCAAAGAGGACGGCCCTCTATAAAAACCAATGTAAACCTCATTTGCAGGGGTTGGGAGTTTTTCTGCTAGAAACTGAAAGTTCATTTGCGGGAATAAAAGAGTTGGCCTCTAATTTTTCCAAGCGGTTGTATGGGTGATTTTCCTTTCTGTTCTTTTTGCATTTCTAATAGCATTCATATTCCTTAATGGCTGTTGCATTTGAATTCTGCATATTGGATTTAAATACTGCTGTAAGGGTATGATTCCTGGGATGTAGGTTTGGAAGGATTTTCTGCATACGTTGTGTGAGAATTAAGTTAATACTTTCTGTTACTTGTTGTTGTTGTGCTTTGAGTTTTCTGTTGTTGTTCTCCCGATCTTATAACTTCGGCTACGGCCATATTTCCCATTTCTTTCAGCAATTTTTAAATTTCTTTCCGAAACCCTAATCTTCAACCGAAATTTAGAATAGTAAGGGAACCAACCCACTCGGAGATTGGTCTGGGAGCCATTTCTTGCTTCCATCCTTTCAATGTTGGCCGGGTCTAGGGTGCACATGTAAAAATCCTTTCCTGTGGCAGATTCGTGACCAACGAGTTTTGGCACGCCCGGTGGGACAAATTTCTTCCGTCTCTAAAAGATCCCATAGTGTTGAAGGTTTAATGTTCGCCTTCATACCGTAAAACTAGAGCATTTGGTGACTCTGCTTGTACTCGGAAATCTCTGGACGTGGATGCGATGGAAAGTTGTACTTCATGATCACGAGATCACGAGTCTAAGAAATTTGGCGATCTTGTCGAGTTTTTTGAACTTGACAGCTCAAGAAGAGGTGAGCACTCTAGGTTGGTTTCCCCATCCCTTCCATCATCTACTACACAAACCTCTGGTATTGTTACCAGTGTTTCATCCTCCCAATCATTTCCACTAGTTCAAATGGCACAGTATCCTCCACCCAGGAAGTTCTTGGCATGGAACAGCTCTGGAGCCTTGAATTTGCAGGCTCAGAATCCAGTTCCTCAGGCCGCGTTGAAGGCTTTGCCAACTTATGATGGTACGGGTAAGACTGCATATGAACACATTAACGATGTAGCTTCTCTAGCAGCCATTCATGATATAACTGATGAAGATGTAATGGTGAAGTTGTTGGTATGCTCCTTGAGAGGTAAATTGCTTTTTTGGTACCGAACGTTGCCACCAGGCATTGTAACATCGTGGGATCAGCTAAGAGATCTGCTAGTTAAAAATTTCCATGAACAGGCGACCCCTTCTCATTGTTGAATCAGTTTACTGTAATCCAGAGGCACCCGCAGGAGGAGATAGCTGATTTCAATGTCCGATTTACCAGAACCTGGCATAGAATTCCTGATGGTCTGCGGCCTGCTGATGAATTGGCTGCACTTTACTACCTCAGAGCGTTCAACACAGATATTGGCTGGGCTGTTCGGCAGTCCAATGTGACAACATTTCCAGAGTTGTTTGAACAAGCGATAAAAGCAGAAGCTGATCTGATTGCGATAGGGAGACTTCCTCCGAAGGTAACTATGCCTATTATACCAGATTTACCTCAGTATTTATATTCTGGCTCACTTCCACAGCCCATGCCATCTATGTATCCCACCCCATCATGGAGCTCCAAAGCACCTCAAATTGCACCTATCCCAGCTCCTTTGCCACTTCCTGCACCCAGCACTCAGCCATCTCCCATTTCCACTTCATTTTCGGCTTTGCCAGCACCCCCAGCTCCTTTGCCATTGCCAGCACCTCCTGCACCTGTGAACCCTGATCCTTATACAGCACTATTGCAAGAGGTAAAGTCTGCCAATTCGGCAATTAGGGCCATGGGTAACAAGATCACACTCATTGAGAGGAAACAAGCTGAGAGAGATTTCCAGCCAAGAAGATTTCAACCTCCTCCAATTACTAGAGACCAAGCTGCCTCAACAAGTAAAGCACCTGAAAAAAGCTTAACTGCTTTAGTAAATGAAGATGTAGCCCCTACAGACAGAATGTATTGGTGCTCGACTTGCAATGACCCTCATGGAGAGGATACTTGTATGGTCCATCTGAATTATGTGCAGACTTTGGCTGCTAGTTCTTCGGGTGGACAAGTTAATATGATCTCTGAAGCAGGCCATAGTTTAATGACTCCAGTGGAAGAACAAGTTTCAGTTCTAACAAGGACTGTAAAGAAGCCTGTGACAGTTTATCCTGCTGACTTACAGCCATTAAGAGTGCCGACTGATGCGAAGAAGCCAGTGAAAGCTCCAGTGCCAGTTCCAAAGTCTGATGCGCCTGTTTTGCCAAAGGAACCTGTTTTCCACAGAGTTCAAGAAAAGGTTGCAGCTGCACCAGCAAGATCAGAAGCAGAAGAGCAAGCTCGAGAAAGGTTGAAGTATCCCTCATTGACAAAGAGGCTAAGAGTGGAAGCCACTCAGCAGTATCGTAGCAGATATGAACAACCTGTTGAAAAGAAGGACTCTGCTGCGGTTGCATACAACATAGTTGAAGAACTGAAAAAGACCCCTGCTAAGGTAAGTCTCTACGATGCTTTGCAGTTACCTGGCCAGGTAGATTTATTGCAGGAATCATTAAAATCAGTAAAGGATAATGAAAAGGGTTCTACCCAGATAGTTTATGCTCAAACCTTAACCACCTCTGCTACTGGGAAAAATAGACCACCCCCATTTTATTTATCATTGCAAATAGAGGGTTGGATTGTGCATAATTGCATGATCGACTCTGGGGCTGCTACAACTGTCATGCCCAAGGGAGTTTGTGAAGCAATGGGAATGGAATATACACGGAGTAGTCCTAGAGTTCTGCAATTAGATGGTACTCCTATAAAAATGGTGGGTGTAATTAAGGATGTCCCAATTGTTCTGCATACTATGCCCCAGATTACTGTTATCCAAGAAATTGTTGTGGTAGATCTAGAACCCTACTTTAGTATGTGTTTATCCAGGGAGTTTACTGCAAAGTTGGGGGGTTATCTGGCATTGGATTATTCCCACTTAGAAATTCCTTTCAAGGGTAGGCGTCTCAGGATTCAGAATGAAAAACCTTCCTCTTTTCATATCGAGAAGTTGGAAGAAGCAAAAAAAGACATGCAGTCTGTTCACATGCTTACTGAAGAGTCCGAGGATTCTGTTTTGATGAGTGAGGTTTTAGATAATCTCCAGTTGGATGCTCGATTTTCTATGCTTGATTTTAATGCCATGCTTGGAGACTGAAATCGGTTGCTATGCCATCCAAAAACCTGAGAGTGACACAAAGCAAGAATTTTCTAATCAAGCTGATCAGAATGCTGTTACAGATCAACTATGGCAGCTATATTTCGATGGGGCTAGATGCAAGAATGGTGCCGGAGCAGGTATTGTTTTGATTTCTCCTTCTGGTGTACAAAGAACGTATTCATACCGTCTTACATGGAATTGTACTAACAATGTCGCTGAATATGAAGCATTATGCTTGGGTTTAAAAAAGGCAAGGAAGTTAGGAATTGAACAGCTCAAGATTTTTGGTGATTCTGAGCTTATTGTAAACCAGATTACAAGTAGGTGCATTTCTAAGCAACATTACCTTAAAGCATATCACAATCAATTATGGGACTTGTTTGAGTGGTTCACGACTCTGAATATTCAAGTCTGTTTCCCGAGAGATGAATAAACATGCAGATCTTTTAGCATCTCTTGGAGCCAATTTTTCCCCTGTTGAACAAGTAATGAAAAAACCAAAGACAGTAAGGATGGTGTACAGGCCCAGTGTGCCAGACAAAGAAATTTTTTGGCAAGTCTTTGAAGATGATGAGCAGATTGTCAACTTTTTGATCCATGAAGCTGCTACTGTTGAAGGGAGAACTTTGGAGCATGAAGAAGCTGAAGGTCTCATTCAGTTACGAAATAATCATATTTCGAAGGGTCTTATAACTCTGGAGAGTTTATTTGATCAGCATGATCGGTCCAAAAAACATCGGATCGAGATTGATAAAAAGGAGTACATGGAGTTAAAATTAGAGCCTAATAAAGCTATTAAGGTTGGAACTGATTCTACGCCAGAAGAACTGCAAAAGATCAGACAACTGTGTGAGGAATTTTCTGATATTGTGGCTTGGAGTTATGAAGATTTGAAAGGATACAATAAACAGATTGTGCAGCATACGATTGAATTGGAGGAAGGAGTCAGACCTTTTCGGCAAAAACAGCGACCAGTAAATCCAAAGATTGAGACTCTCATGAGGGCTGAGCTTGTGAAAATGCTGCAAGCTAAAATCATATATCCAGTTAAGCACTCAACTTGGGTTGCCAATCTGGTCCCGGTTCGAAAGAAGAATGGAGACATACGATTGTGTGTAGATTTCCGAAATTTGAACCGTGCATCGTTGAAGGATCATTATCCTTTGCCGCGTATAGATCAAATACTGCATGTTGTGGCTGGAGCTCAGCATTTTTCACTATTGGATGGATTCTCTGGATATAACCAGATTTGGGTTAAAGACGAGGATCAGTATAAGACAACATTCACAACAAAGTGGGGCACTTTTGCTTATCAGCGAATGCCTTTTGGACTATCAAATGCTGGAGCTACCTTCCAAAGAGCCATGGACATTGCATTCAAGGAATTGTTGAATAAAATTATTGTGATATATCTTGATGACATGACTGTATTTTCGCATAGACGGGAAGATCATTGTTCTCACCTGAGGCAGATTTTTGAAAAATGCAGGGAATTTGGGATTTCCATTAATCCAAAGAAGTCAGTGTTTGCAGTAAAAGAAGGTAAGCTTCTGGGGCATGTGATTTCAGAGGATGGGTTAGCAATAGATCCAACCCGGGTTGAAGCATTGAAAAAGTTGTCACTCCCTACAAACAAAAAGGAACTACAGTCTTTCTTTGGACAAATCAATTTCATCAGGAAGTTCATTTTCGATTTTGCCCGAGTTGTAAAACCTATGACTCGAATTGTTAAAAAAGGATGCGAGTTTCAATGGACCGCTCGAAGGAAAGAAGCATTCCAAGAAATCAAGGAAAGAATAGCGCAGCACTGTTCTGATTAATCCCGATTACTAAAAGTATTTCATTTTGTATGCAATCGGAGAAGATGAAAGTTATGTTGTGGTTCTTACACAGAAAGGAGATGATGGGAATGAAAGGCCCATTGCTTTCCTTAGTCAGGTCATTCTACCTCATGAGGCAAAGTATAATTTCATTGAAAAACAAGTGTATCCTGTTATGAAATCCCTTAAAAAATTCAAGCATTTTATATCTCAGAGCAGAACAATTGTCTATGTTATTCATCCTGATGTAAGAAATTTCATTCTTCAAGGAGAGATGGGTGATAAACGTGCTGGTTGGGTCACCAAGATCCAAGAATTTGATGTTGAAATTCATCCGACTAAGCTAGTGCGTGGTAAGGCTTTATGCCAACATTTGGCAAAGATGGCAGCATCTGGTATAGGTGAATATCAAGCAGAAAATCTTGCTAGTGATGACAATTTGACAAATTGCCTAATTCAGGAAAAATATTGGACAGAAGATCTCATTGATTATTTCACAACTGGTAGATGTCCTGCACAGTTGAATGCCTCACAGCGGAGAAGATTTCGTCTGCAAGCTCTTCGGTATGTTTTGTTACCAGAAGGATTGTTTTTTAAGAATATTGATGGTGTTCTTCTAAGATGTGTTAAAGAATCAGAAAAGGCTAGGCTCCTGGAGGAGTTTCATTCTGGTTTATCAGGAGGACACTTTGCAGGAAGACCGATGGCTTTAAAGATAACTCGAGCTGGTTACTATTGGCCGACCCTGTTCTCAGACGCTTTCAGAATTGCCCAAACATGCGACAAATGTCAGAGATACACAGGAAGAGTTAGGAATGCAGCATTGCCTTTGCATCCGATTCAGGTTGAAGCACCCTTTCAGCAATGGGGGTTGGATTTTATTGGGATTATTGATCCCAATTCCTCAACTGGACATAGATATATTTTAACAGCTACAGACTATTTCACGAGGTGGTCTGAAGCTATTCCAACAAAGGTTGCGAACCAGACTGTGGTGATATCATTTATTGAAGGCCTGATTACACGATTTGGCATTCCTGATGCCATTATTACCGATAATGGGACCCCATTTATTGGAGCTGAACTAGTTGAGTTTGCAAACAAGTATGGCATTTTCCTAAAAACATCTTCCAATTATTATCCACAGGGAAATGGCTTGGCAGAGTCAACAAATAAAAATTTGCTCCGGATTTTAAGGAGGTCTTTGGGGGAGAACAAGAGATCATGGCACCTTTTATCGAATCAAGCTTTATGGGCAGATAGGATTTCAGTTAAGAAGTCTATCAAGACCTCACCCTATGCCTTAGTTTATGGGAAAGAAGCAAGGTTGCCTGTTCATCTCGAGTTACCGATATTGCAGCGATTGCGGGCTTTTCGAGATAATGAAACAGACATAAGTTCCTTGGATACGCGGATAGCTCAGTTGTTGCACTTGGAGGAGCAGCGTTCTGAGGCATATGAAGAATTTTTTAAACACACACAGGGTATTTCGAAGTGGTTTCATAAACATTCTGCAGATCGGCCACTTAAAATGGGAGATTTGGTGTTGAAATGGAACGAAAATAAAGCTAAGCCTGGGAATCACAAAAATTTTGATGCTTTATGGGAGGGTCCTTTCCGCATTACCAGCATAGGTGCAGCGAATTCGTTCTATCTAGAAGACTTGGATGGCAGTCCACTACCTATTTCAGTAAATGGCTTTCATCTGAAAGCCTACACCTCATGAACTGACAGTCCAGTATGAGTTTGTATATAGTATAAAAAAAAAAAAAAAAAAAAAGTATATACATGTTTTACTTTTATTTTGTCGCCTTGGTTCTTGTTGCCTGCGAGCCGTAGGTGCCTTTTGTTTTTCTGTGCTTTTCTCCTTTCCCAGCAGCTGGTGGCTTTCCAGAAAATTCTTCTTTCCCCTTCCCTTTTTCTCTTTCCTTTCTTCATCTTCTTCCTCCTTTTTTCTTCTGCACTAAAAAAGAGAGCCACGACTGTTGTTTCTTTTCCCTATTCCTATTATTCCCGTTCCTTCTTATCCCTTTCCTCTAAGTTCTATCTTTTTACGCATTTGCTTACAGTCTAGTTCATTTTCATTCCACAGCCTTCATACTTTCACTTCCATTCCATATGTTCATTTACTTTTCTCCCATTATTATCATCATTCCATTTGCATTCACCGCTTGCGCAATCGCAGGATCTCACTCCATTATCTCATTCCATTTGTTTCATTCTATAATCAGTTATATGCAGGTTCTTTCAGTTTCAACTTTTCAGCGAAGTTATTGCAGCAGTCCACTGCGAGGTATCACAGCAGACTAGCTTCTTGTTCTAAGTTTTCATGACTCTGTGCCCAATGGATTCAGGCCTGGATTCTTGCATACAGCGAACTGTATACCCCACGAGCCGCCAAGAATGTTGGCATTTTTGCCACATTGATTCTCATTGGTTGAAGTATTAATGTTTAAGTTGTTGCATATCTAACTTCTATACTGGCTTTGATGCGGTTTTGATGAAAAAGGAGCAAAAAATGATTAAGTTCAAAAACTGTCGCGATTTCGCGACGTGTCGCGGAATCGCGGTCAACGCGGTCAATGGATGCAGGTTGGCAGAACCGTCGCGATATCGCGACGTGTTCTATTTTCGTGACGCGGGTGGTTTCAAAGGCTTAAGATGTAAAAAGTGCAGCGATTCGCTGCATGTTCCCAAATCGCGGAGCATTGGTTGAAAGGGGAGTCTAAGGCAAAACGTGCAGCGATTCGCTGCACGTTCCAAAATCACAGGGCGTTTGTCGAAAAGGGGGCAAAGGAATAAAAACGTGTAGCGATATCGCTACCGTTCCGAAACAAAGCCAAACAAAATGAAACGCGTAGCGATTCGCTGCACTTTTAGAAAGGGTTTCGGCAAGGCAAAAGATGTCGCATTTTCGCGACAAAAAGTGGCAAATGGTACGGAAAGGGAAAGAGGTAGCGATATCGCTACCTGTCCCAAAATCGTGGTCGTTTTGGTCCGAAAAGCAAAAGACATGAAAGTTGTAGCGATTTCGCTACACTTTTGACGATAAGGCCGAGCGAGATGAAGACGTCGCGAAACCGCGACGTAGGGAATGAAAATTGTGCAAAAGACATGGAGATGGTAACGATTTCATGCCACTTTGTTGAAAAATGACTAAGTGTTCTCATGTGTAGCGAAATCGCGACAGGGGTAAGGTCGAAGACATTCAAAGTGCAAAAGTGTCGCATTTTCGCGGCCTATGAGCAAGACCGTACCAGGTGTCGGAAAGACGTAGCGATATCGCTACATGTTCCATTTTCGCGGGGTAGAGCGGAGGAAAGGACCAAAAGACTAAAAAGCGTAGTGAAATCGCCCAGCGTCTCATTTTCGCGGAACAAGCTAGCGATGGAAATAATGAAGCCAACTATGCAGCGATATCGCGATAGGAAGAATTTTCGCGGGTTTCAGCAGCAAAGGTGTACGACATAAGAAGATGTCGCGATTTCGTGACCCGTCGCGTTTTCGCGACCTGCGACAGTTTCCCGCCAAAACGCAATGTGAACGGCCCGATAAGGTTTTTTCGATTTTCGAGGATTAAATGCTTGCCAGAATTTAATGTTTTGCGGATTTCCAACGCGGTCAAGGTCGAAGAGCGCCCAGGCCACCAAAATTGAAGATTTTATTTGTTCGAAGTCTGCTATTCGTGGATTGTTCTAACGGTTTCATGCACATGTTCAAAAACAAATTTAATGAAGGTGACCGCCAACGTTTCATTGCATTTAATTTTGATTCCTCAACGCTGCAATTAAGGGATTGTGTTCCTAGTTTCCGTTGCATAATTGTAGATCTCAAGAAGGTCGGTGGCAAATATTAAATGTTGCAAAGAGGACGGCCCTCTATAAAAACCAATGTAAACCTCATTTGCAGGGGTTGGGAGTTTTTTTGCTAGAAACTGAAAGTTCATTTGCGGGAATAAAAGAGTTGGCCTCTAATTTTTCCAAGCGGCTGTATGGGTGATTTTCCTTTCTGTTCTTTTTTGCATTTCTAATAGCATTCATATTCCTTAATGGCTATTGCATTTGAATTCTGCATATTGGATTTAAATACTGCCGTAAGGGTATGATTCCTGGGATGTAGGTTTGGAAGGATTTTCTGCATACGTTGTGTGAGAATTAAGTTAATACTTTCTGTTACTTGCTGTTGTTATGCTTTGAGTTTTTTGCTATTGTTCTCCCAATCTTATAACTTCGGCTACGGCCATATTTCCCATTTCTTTCAGCAATTTTTAAATTTCTTTCCAGCAACCCTAATCTTCAACCAAAATTTAGAATAGTAAGGGAACCAGCCCACTCTGGAGATTGGTCCGGGAGCCATTTCTTGCTTCCAGCCTTTCAATGTTGGCCGGGTCTAGGGTGCACATGTAAAAATCCTTTCCTGTGGCAGATTCGTGACCAACAGTGATAGCTACCATAAA
The DNA here is from genome assembly GCA_028583015.1 of Wollemia nobilis. NCBI lineage: Eukaryota > Viridiplantae > Streptophyta > Pinopsida > Araucariales > Araucariaceae > Wollemia > Wollemia nobilis. The sequence continues at coordinate 2,883,564 of JAQPPZ010017244.1, forward strand.
ATTGATAGCAATGGACTGTAAACATTTCTCGATCGAGAAGTGCTGGAACCAGGATCTCCCTTCCAATGAAAATAGAGGAGGCCATGCTTAGTGCTAAATTGCATGTTACCATAATTTCTTCCAATTATGCATAATATCCATGGTGTTTGCAGGAACTATCCTTTATGTGCTTTATGCTAAAAACTAGAACCACAATCTTACCCGTTTTCTATGATGTTGAGCTTTTTGATATCAAGTGCATCGATCAAGAAAAAGGGATCTATAGGGAGGATTTACGCAAGTACGAAGAGAAGGGTAGATACGCTCCAGAAAAGCTTCAAAAATGGAAAACGATGCTATGTATAGTTTCCTCATTCCCTGTTTATAAGCTTAAAAATAACGAGTGAGTTTCATTAATTCTCAAATCTTACATCTCATTCATTTTATATACTTTTTAAAATTATGAGTCTGATATAATGATATCGAATTTGTTATAAATTTACAAAGAGAATGACAGGTTGTTGAAGAGTATTTTAAACTGTGCACTTCATATTACGAAGAAATACCGTTAGAAGTACCTCTACATCATGTTGAACTGGATGAACTAGCACAAGAGTTTGAAAGAGGTATACTTGACTCCTCCTACAGTGACCATAATGTGAAAATTATGGAAATTGTTGGTAGGGAGGGCTGGCAACAAAGCCTTGGGATACGTATCAAGTGGTTCTTGATACTCAGGTTGTTGGTCCTCTTAGGATTCATTATCTTGTTGATGAGTGTATACTTGACAGTATTTCGGTGATTGGGGTTGATGATGATGGATGTGATTTGAGCATGGGTGAGGTGGAAGATGAGGATTCGGGTGTGGTGGAAGGTTGTTCTATCGTGCTTAGGACTTAGGGTGTTGTTGGACAGATTGCCTTTGTTGCAAAGGTGTAGGCAACCTTTGATGTAACACTCATTATATTTAATGGTCCATTGTCATCCTAGACACTAGTCTTTGGTTCTCCAGGTTAGTTGTGTGGCCTATTCACACATGTGTGAATGGTGTGAATGGATATTTATTGCACCTTGACCTTAGAGAGATCAATTCTTGGGGGTCATGGGAGGCCATATTAACTTGTTACTACTATCGAAAGATAGGCTCTAAGTAATTAGAAGGTATCAAAGTGCACCATCCTTGACCATTTTGTATTTCATAAGGTGTAGCAGGAAGGTGAATATCATCATCCCTTGGCCCACGAGCCGATGTGGTAGATTTATGATCATCTTTATCATTGTATATATTCAAATAATTATACTTACGACTCATCCAAGGGTGATCAACTGGAGAAGCTAGAACATCCTTATCTTGCTACGGGGTGCACCCTTGATCTTGATCTAGGGGAGCCATGGGTTGAGTCGGGATATGAATGCATGGTAGGGGTTTTCTAGATGTTTCAACTTGGTTGTAGTTATCCCTATAAAAGGTGTGCAAGGTATCTTGATCAGGATAATCCATATCTTGATTATATTTAGTGCTCGTGAGTGAATTGTGTATTTAGGTACCCGAGGTTTTGAGGTACGTGGAGTGGTGGATGGTATTTGAGCCATAACAGTCATGTTGCCTCTTAGGAATAATGAGATCCTGTAGATCAATCTAAATATGATTCATTGATCTAGGTGATGTCTTAGCAACGTAAGCTCGTGAATGAGCCTAACTATGTGTTACAGCCATCTGCTAAGAAGATGACGCATAAAATACCATGACTATGCTCATGAGCACTATCTAAGCTATCCAAAAAAAGAAAATAAATAAACAAGAAAGCACTCTTTGTTCTTTGATTTTGATGATGATTTTTTATTTTTATTTTTTGGTTCTATTTTTTAGTTGATTTTTTGGTTCTGCTTTTGAGTATTTTTGGAACCTCTATTTTTAAAAGACTAAAGGAGATGAAAATAATACTATGAAAAGGTTTTTTTTGCACATACTCTATCGAGGAATGTGATACAAATGATAAAATTGGCTTCCTATAAATATAAACTGACAATAGATAACACTATAAGAAGAAAGTACCACCCAAGGAGGGGCTACGCTGTCTAAATCCTACTACTTGTCTAGCCAAGCTTTTGATTCACACTCGGGTGTGTTTGAATATAAATGATAGTTGAGTTCCATAAATTATTAAGCCCTGTGGTTAAGGGGCATCTAATCCTAACCTACTTTGGTATGCACCCAAAATTATGGGATTTCTTGCTGATAAAATCCAAGAAACCACTCGTGGGGGCTACTATGGTGTGTAGGGGATGAGCTAGTGGAAGAAGGTGAAATCCAATGTCACTGGTCTCGATTTGGGGTTGGTGATGAAGGTAACCTTACCAATGTTTATGTGATACATGCATGTGTGAATTCCTTTTATTGCAGAAAAGAAATAGAGAGCACACAATGATTATAAAATGCAAATTATAAAATAAAATGCATCTATTTTCTTTAATAATGCTCAAATTTTCATCAATTAGCAATGCAGGAAAGAATAGTGAAAATAGCAAGACCATATCGAATGAGATAACCACAGATCCAAGACCGTCTCGATCGAGATGGTCATGGTATGACATATTGAAAACTAAGAATAAAGATGCATGCATGCAATTATGATGTATATTTTTGTTATTCTCTTAGTTTTCTATCTAAAACATGAAATCAAGTTATCCTAAGATTGGAAAGTATAACCTGGAATCCTTTCATTCAATGTTGATCTGGTATATCCCTATGGTTTTACCTCTAGGTTAAGGCCATCTCATTGGGGATGGTTTCTGAACAAGTGTCATCTCGTTTGAGAAGGTCGTAACTATGTACTTACAAAAGTCTAAAATAAACACAAATAAATCATTTTGTTCATCAAAACAACATATAATGACAAAGGGGGACCCACAAGGGATCCCACCGTGATTGTCATTTGAAAGTGTAAAAATGTGTGCACCATAACAAACAGATATATAAAAGAAATGTTGAAAGGAGTACTCTATGCAAAATATGATAGAAAGAGACCAAATGGCAATGGAATCTGGCTATATTAATATTGCATTGATTTCTTTAAAACATGTGTTACATATGATCCCCTTCAAGAATTTTACCCGTATTACAATTTTACAACAATTTCTTGGTGCAATCTAAATGATTTTTCATGCCCACAAGAATGTATTTAGGAGCAAATTTTCTTGCGATCATTGGGTGAGAGTGGGATCTGATATTGTTCGCTATCTTTAATTATATAACCTAGGTGCAATGAATCAATAGTGATCAGTAGCATCTGTGGTACCCACCAAGGTTGGACCCGTAATGATCAAGAGATAAAACTGAATAAAGTAAGTGTATGCATGATATAACGAAATATCTAAGCTAATATAGTAAATAAAGTGATCAAAATGAAAGATCTACCATTGAAACTAACATACAAATGTAAATATGAAGGAAATTGCCAGAAATAGTGTAAAACTGATCACTTTATCAAGGGCATCTCAAGCAAGACGATCATGCTTGTGGGATGATATTAGTAAAGATGGTATTTTTTGTGGACCTACAACTTTCTAAAACTAGGTCAGGGCTATGTTGAGGTAATCCAAGGATGGGTTTTATCAACAAATTGGTGGTGATCTACAACTGAGTACGTAGGTTCGAGTAGTCTAAATTTGTAGTATTGATTAAGCGAGGCTCATGGAGATGATGTTAAAATATACATGGAAACACAACAACATTGGTTCAGGTAATGAGTATGTGAGGTCATATTTCTATAGCACTTCATTGCTCAAGTGGAAAATTTGTGGATCTCAAACTAGGAGGAGATACCTTCATTTTATAGCCTCCTTGTCTAGGTGCTAAAAAGATAAATGGCAATTAGAGGTGGCTTTGATTATCAATTAGTAGGTGGTGGGAATAACTGTAGGTCACTAGGGGTGACTGCAAGTCATCAAGGGCAACAAGAAATCCACTACCGTGCTGACAGGCAGTTGTGCTGCCTGATTATTCTTTTTAAGTTACGCATGCATGACCATCTCACAACAAGATGACCTCGACTCTAAGACCATCTCTATCAAGATGGCATTGATGCTGAGATCATCTCTATCGAGATAAAACTAAATAAAGTAAGTGTATGCATGAAATAACAAAATATCTAAGCTAATATAGTAAATAAAGTGCTCAAAATAAAATATTTTCCATTGAAAGTAAAATACAAATGTAAATATAAAGGAAATTGCTATAAATAGTGTAAAATTGATCACCTGATCAAGGTCATCTCAGGCGATATGGTCTTTCTTGTGGGATGATCTCAATAGAGATGATCTTTGTCATGGACTTGCAACTTTCTAAAACTAGGTTAAGATGATGTTAGGGTGATCCAAGGATGGGTTTTATTGGCAAATTGGTGGTGATCTACAACTGAGTGCGTAGATTCGAGTAGCCCAAAGTCATATCATTGATTAAGCAAGGCTCATGGAGATAATTTTAAAATGTACGTGGCAACACAACATTGGTTCAGGTAATGAGGATGTGAGGTTATATTTCTATAGCAATTCGTTGCTCACGTGGAAAATTTGTGGATCTCAAACTAGGAGGAGATGACTCCATTTTATAGCATGCTTGTCTAGGTGCTAAAGAGGCAAGTGGTAATCATAAGCATCTTTTATTATCAATTTTTAGGTGGAAGGGATAATTGTAGGTTGCCAAGGGTGACTATAGGTCATCAAGGGTAACAGGAAATCCACTATTGCATTGACAGGCAATCGTGTTGCTTGATTATTCTTTTTGAAATTACACATGCACGATTGTCTCACAATGAGATGACCTCAACTCTAAGACCATCTCGATTGAGATGGCCTTGATGTTGAGATCGTCTCGATCAAGACGACCTTGCTTCTTAAGGGAAAAGTATCTTTTGCTAAGGAAGACACCCAAATTAGTTCTGAAACTGTCTAAGATGGATGACATGAATTAGAGAGAAGTCTTTTTAGAAGTCTCCATATGATGATGCATTTTAGATGTCTACACTAAGTTACTTAGTTACTTGACTTCAACCTCGAGTGTATCGGCCTTAGTAGGTACCATGATGAGACTTTGGTCATTCCTAGTCACAAGGATTTTTACAACATATTTGATCACAAGGATTTGTGTCTTTTTCTTCTTTTTGTTGCAACTTTTTTGTGAATTGACTATAGTTTCAAGAATCCTTCTTGGAAATATGGTATGACTGTTAGTTTGAGGTGTATGTTTCAGGTTAAGCATTAATCATGTGAAGAAGCAAATAATGTTTTGTGAATAATATTGAAGAAAATTGGAGGATTTCACTTCTCCATTCCAATGAGGCGATTGTATGCTCTCTATGATATAGCAGAGCCTTCTAGAGGGTCTTTATCTTCTTCATCAGCTTGAGGATAATATTTTTGGCACTTGCACATTGCCATATTATCTCCCACTTTCTTGCAAAAGCATTAAAGTCTAAATCTTCTATTATTGGAAGGAATGATGAGGATTCCTATTAGTATAGGTTTTATTATTTTAACCTTAGGATGAGATGATCTCCATATCTATTGCTAGATTTCAGTCACAAATTTCATGGATGCCATTGTGTTATCTTGGAATTAGGGAGAAGTAAATTAGTAGCTTGTATTAAGACCATCGTGTAGAGCAAGGGCCTTTTATTTTCAACTATCATAGATGAGTGAATCCACAACGATGGTACAATCTACAAAGCATAGCTAAAAAATATGAGTCCATCTCTTTGGACATGTTAAAAAGTCTTTCAACCCAGAGAGATGGATTGATCTTTATTAGCTATGCTTTGCAGATTGTACCATCATGGTGGGTTCACTCATTTATGGTAGTTTTTTTTTAAAAGCCCTCGCTCCTCACAATGACTATATTCAAGATACTAATTGAATGATTCCTAATTCCAAGATGACACAATGGCATCCATGGTATTGGTGAGTAAAATCCAGCAATAAATCTAGATATCATCTCATTGTAGGTTTTTGCACTCAGATATAGGTCAATGGAGAAAATCACTGTCAATGGATGTTGTGGAAATGATTTTCCATCCTAACATGTGTGATGGATGAGGAGCAACCTAGTTTCTCAAAGTCCTCATTGACATGGACAAAGGACATGTGAAGTACTCTATGGATGGCATATGGTGCAAAGAACTGTTGAACCCCCAAATATATCACGTATCACTACCCACTAATTGGATTAGATCAAGGGGATTCTTTTTGGTATTAATCAAGCCCCATGGGTATGGTGATTTCCATGGCGATTATGACCACATGGGCCATGGCACCTTCACCACTAGATCTCAATTGTGACAACCCCATGGCAAAATAAAAACCTCAAGAGGAGAAAGGTGGATGCATCATTGACAAATCTTCTTTGAATTTTTGGGAGCTATGATGACCCTCATTTTTTGCACGAAGTGTTAGTGCAACAACTAGCAAGTATCTAGATTATGTTGTTTACCTTGTGAAAAATTTGCTTGTCCACTTTGAGACGAATTCCACATGGATCAACGAATAAAATTACCATTAGATAAATTATTTCTTCGAGATGAATTTCATCCTAAAAACCACATGATACTGATAGATCTCCCTATATTTCATATCCTATGCTAAAATTTTACACTACAAAATAGGGATTGCATCTACCCATTTATTTGTGATGTACATGGATATGTAATAGATCTGATCTGTTGTCTAGTTTTCACATAATTCAAGGACAACATCAACGTGCATTTTTTAGTTTGATAAATCGAATAACGTCTATGATTCCTCAATGAAATCCAACCTATGTTTTAATTCAATTGGAAAATATTTATAGGTACATAAATGCCATATTTATAAGATCTTATCTTAACTATAGGTGATAACACCTAAAATATCGTGATAGATTTCTTACATTAGCTAGCAACTAACAACCTAATATTCTAGAAATATACATGAGATAAGAATCTCATGTTTAATATTTATTTAAAAATCAACCCACGAAATAAACTAATCCTAAGGTTAAAACAATAAAATCTATACTACTAGGAATCCTCATCACATTGTTTAAGTTGTCCAATAGTGACATCACTACATTATGGGTGATGAAACCATCATTCATTTTTATCATATGCCTCTTCTGTTCTTTCATTCACTAAGGAATCTAGAAAATGCATACCACATGAAATGGATGACTTGCATATACCAATTCCATTGATCTAAGCAAAGCAAGGGTTGCTTAGATTCCCTCAATCCATAATGCCAAATTTACTTTTGAGAATCCACCTTGGTGCCTATTTGAACTTTGCAATACAGAGGTTGGTTTCAAATCCCTCTTTGGAACCAATATTATCCTAGCATTAAACTTTTTTGGTGCTAAAATTGTGTTAGTATCAAATCACTTTGGTATCATTATTATTTTAGTGCCAAATATTTGACACCCATCCAAAAATAGCAAAAGTTATTGGTGCCTACATGATTATGACAAAAAACTAATTATAATGTCATGCTTTACCATCAAATGATCGTTGAAGTCATTTTTAGGTCAATTTAACTATTTTTCTACTTTAAAAATTGGCACTTGTATTTTCAATGTACAAGAAACAAATTCTTCATTAATACTACAAAGATGTGATAAAATCTAAAATATTTCACCTTCCATATTTTTTGTAACATTATACATTTCATATAAATGTGGCTTTGGACTTATTCTCTTCTCAACCAAGAAACCAAGATTTATTTACTTTTGTTTTATTTATTCCACTATTCATAAACCTCTGTAAGATACATCTTGCTCTTTATAACGTCAATTGTATTCAATATCTATAATGTTATCTCATGTTTAATAAAAGAATTTCTATTTATCTATCTCTATATTTACAACATTCTTTTTTATGAGTCTATTGAGGCACATTTTATCAAAATAGTATGCCCAAAAATTTTACATCACTCTAGCTATGGCTTGTAGTGCCACTTGTTGGACTATGAGTTGTCCTTTATAAAACCATCCTAGATCTTGACACATAAATCAAGCTAGTAATAGAGTTGTTTTAATCCACCAAAGAGGTAAAGATATAATAATCCTCATTCACTCCTTGACTCCTCATATGTCATCATTCCTTGCATAAATCCTTGACCAATGTAAAAATTTCTAATACACTCCATCCCTAGATGCCTATCCACATGCATTCTTGGTGTAAGAAACAAGAAGTTACACTAGGTTTAGCATTTGAGTACCCTAAAGCACATCACTCTTACAAAGGAACTCAAGCAATGTTATAGTCAATATTTTAGCATGAGACCTAAATATAGCACATCAAGAATATGATTTTAGATTCTATAGAGCAATAGAGAACCATTATATTTCAAGATTGCTTGTTTTAACTGAGATCTACGTTGCAACTATTAACCCTCCACCATTCTAAATCTAATGACCTTTAAATGTGTAGATCATCATAAATATGCTAGTCTTCTCAAGTCATATCATTATTAATAAGTTAGACACTTGGCTAAGAAGAACAAATTTTCTAGGGAAAAATCATCTAAAGTTATTATGGAAGAAAATTGAGTAGGAAGAATATTTATAGAAAATAACATTACAATAATCCAATGACTAGAATATTCGAAGTAGTTTTCTGAACATGAACAAGAAGATACCTTTTCCATAATCAACAAAATATTCACCTTAAAAGAGGTTAAAGAAGGTATTAATAATTTAGGAACAAGTAAGGCTTATGAAGTGGATGAATTATAGTTAAAATAATGAAAATCAAGAGTAGAGGACTTAACCCCACACATCAAGAGGATATTCAACAACATCATCCAACATGGATTTCCAAGGGGTTGGACAACAAGTCTAGAAATACCTCTCTTTAAGAGTGGAGATGAAAATAATCCTTCAAATTATGGAGTCATTATAATCAATCCAAGGTTATGCATAAGGGGTTGGACTCAAAATGTACTTGTAAAAAAATGACAAATCCTAATCAAAATCAAGGTGAATCATGGAGAATCCTAAGCAAATCAAATCGAGCATATTCACACCAAAATTTAGGGTATTTGAAGCCCTAAAATATAATGTCATCTTTGGGGCCAATTTTGACCTATTAAATCATCTTATAACTTCATAAAAACACCACCATTAGATCAGACTTGAAAAGATATTTCCAACGAGTACAAATATACCTATGTTTGGATGTATATTGTGGCAAATTGACCTTAAGAAAAAATTGATCTTGAAAATTTTAGGCGAATGGGCCGACGTCGAGGGTCCTCATATTCACTAATTTTCAAGTTTAAAAATACTAATATTCACCCAATTTATGAATACCCGCCACTATGCATAACCCGAAATCAATATCTTATTTGAAAAGCTATTGGAAATCATGGTTTAGAATATAATTAGCAAATATATAGAAGAATAAAGAAAGAAGGCAAAAGGACAACCAAGTTTAGACCAAAATACTCAATAATAGACTAATCACTTTGAGACGTATCATTAAAAAATAATGGAATGAAAAAGGAAAAGCCTCTTATTATTTTATAAAGTTCAAGAAAGCTTTTGACATAGTGATTAGAAGTAAACTATGCAATAGAATGGAGGTTGTAGGTATACCAAAATAATAGAAAGCAACAATTTATAGACTCTATGATAAGCTTCAATATAAAATCAAAACTCAAGTAGATCTTCTAGAATACCCTAGAAGTAACATAGGGGTTAAACAAGGAAGCCCACAATCTCATACCTTGTTTGGTTTATATATTGACAAATTAGAAGAATGACTAAATTTAAGAGAGGGTAATGGGGTTCATTTGGGAGAATAAATCGTGAGACTTATTTTATATGCAAATGATCTCATTTTGATTGCAAGTCAGTAAATCAGGTTAGGTGAGAGATTAAAGGTCCTAGAGCACTTTTGCAAGGAAGTAACATGTTAGTAAATACAAAAAAAACTGATATTTTGATCTTCTCCAACCAAAAGAAAAATAATCAAGTTTTCACATTGAAAGGGGTCTCTTAGAGGTAACAATATACAAATATGTTGGGACAAATTTCAATAATAAGCTTACATAAGAAGCATGTAGAAGGAACACATTTAAAAAAAAAACATGTAGAAGGAAGAGAATTTTGGAAGGATGGAGAATCATTTTTATATTACAAAATACAAGTCAAAATTTTGAATTATGGGACTAGAATGCTATATGGATTTTTTGGGTTATTAATAGTACTAATGGTGCTAGGTTTATGTGAAGTATGAGATAAATGCATGTTAGACTCAAAATGAATACAAATAGAGAGGATCCAAAAGTGTCTAATTGCAAACAAATTCAAAACAAGAGCTTCAATTACCTACAAGAATAGTTGTGATGATTTATCTTTTAGGATATCTTAAAAAAAGCAAATAGATGAATGTAAATAGATGCCCTAAGGTTGTAATAGAAGATCTATAGAAGAGAGAATATATGGATGAAATAAAATAAGTGGATGAGCAAATGAAGTATTAACTTGAATTAATGTCCAAATAATAACAGACATAAAGATATCTATTAAAAAAAAATCAACACAAATATGAAGTTAGGAAGAAAGAGAGCAAGTTATCTTGTTGAATTAATCCTATATACAATTATCATCAAAAGGCCTATACATAAGCAAACAACAATTGGAAAGCAAATATGCTCATGGTCCAATTGAGGACTAGCTCACACCAACTTAGATGTAAAACAAACAAATAAAAGAGACTAAAAAAGGAATAGAAGGAAAGGATATGTACCTTTTATACATAAGGGATAATTGAGAGAGAAAATTACTTTATTTTATAATGTGATGCTTACAACAATATCCCATCTAAGATATGTTGGTACTCTAATAGTAGAATCGATTTAGAATTTGTGTGAAAAAAAGAAAGTAAATAAAGTAAGAGCATTCATTATACAGGAAAATCTGCTATGTGGATTAAAATATGATGGTAGGGACCAACCATCCAATAACTGCCTCCCACATGCACAAATTAAAACTTTTACTGCTTGGAAAATGAGGAGACATTCCCTAGAAAAGGGAGTGGTAGGTGCGAGGAGAGAAGAACCAAATTCATGAACCACTAGGAGGAAGCAGAATAGACATAGCAACAAATAATAATAATAATAAAAAAAACGATGTGAAAGAGGAATGGAAGGGATAAAATAATAAACACAAAGAAAAATTAAAATCCAATAGAGACATTGAGAAAAGAGCTCAAAAAAAGAGGAAATAAAATAAGGGTGACGAACGACACATGAAATAGAGAAGACTTGATGCAGAGCTAGAGAAGAAGAAGATAGAAAACCAAAAGGTTTAAAAGAAATTCTAAGACAACCACAACCTAGGAAAAGAAGAGGAGGGTAGATTTGAGAAGGTCTGGAAGCAACCTAGAAGAGAGAAAACTAAGAGAAAGTAATAGGCATAAAATGAATGCCTAGTGGCCACAAATATAGTTGCAAGCCTAGTTTTTAATTATCATTTGGCAATTGATTTGAATAGAGGAGATGACTAGGGAGAGTGAGAAGGAGAGAGAGAGAGAGAGAGAAATGTATAGTTTCCTCATTCCCTGGCTATAAGCTTAAAAATAACGAGTGAGTTTCTTTAATTCTCAAATCTTACATCTCATTCATTTTCTCTACTTTTTCAAATTATCAGTCTGATATAGTGATATCGGATTTGTTATAAATTTACAGAGAGAACGACTGGCTGCTGAAGAGTATTTTGAACTATGCGCTTTAGATTACGGAGAAATGCCGTTAGAAGTACCTCTACATCGTGTTGGACTGTATGAACTAGCACGGGAGTTCAAAAGAGGTATACTTGACTCCGCCCACAGTGATCAAAATGTGCAAATTATGGGAATTGTTGGTAGAGAGTGCTGTGGTAAAACCACACTGGCAACAGAATTGTTGCCTTAATTGATAGCCACTGCTTGGCTATGTTGGCTTTGAGGTTTTCATTTTGAATGGACATATGGTGAGACTGGCACGGCGTACTGAGGCAAGTGACTGACTTCTGCTTTTGTACACCAGGGTGTTAGTGTTTGAGGGGTAGTGGGCATTATGTTGAATGTTTTCTGATCTTTTTTGACGAAGTATTATGTTGGGAGGGGGGCAGCGGGAATTTTGTGTGAACAGTATGTTGATTCAGGTCCTGTGTGGTTAGCTGAGTTCTTGAAGGAATAGTCTATGGTTAGCTGAGTACTTGTCGATCATTGTCTGTGGTATCCGATTCGACGTGATTGTTGTTAGAGTAATATTCCATTACTTGGGATACTTACCATTTACTCCACAAGGTAAAAGAATATTTACATTCATCTTTTACCATTTACCATGAAGATATTTCACTGTTGGAAATATCTTATGGTAAACTAGGTTAACGGGGTTATCTATCCTACCTAGGTTGTTGGTTAGCTACACGTCTCTCCTACCGTGTTGGTTAGCGAGATAGACGATGTTAGTTGATTAGAATGTTATATATATTCATTTAATCAAATACAATACCTAATGTTCATTTTCTAATTAAATCTGGACTTACCTTGGGTATCATTCACTAGGTTCTACTTGGCACATCCCGCAGGAGCTGGTCTAGGCACGGTTCTCGAAGTGTTGTCCAATATGGCACGCTTCTCGATGTACTAAGGCTAGCATAGGAGTTCGAGGGCCCATAGAGGCTCGGATCCCGAGGAGTAGGATCTGCTGATGTCATGGCACGTAGCTCGAGATTCGAGCTCAAGCAGCCACAAGCGCATAGATCTCGAGGAGCGGGATCCTGCAGACTGGCCGACGCGGCCACAGGGCCCGCGGACGCGCCAGCCGACCTGGCAGATAGGCCGAGCACAGCACCCGTGAACCCCTAGACCGATAGTGGTCAACGAGCCAAGGTTTTTCAACCTCGGCTTCCCACGCTGGCCCCTATGGCCCGCAGCACCACGTAGGCCTCGCAGGCCACGTGGCACACTCCCGGGAGATCCGAGAGGGCAGGAGCGCCCTCCCTCTTCCCAAGGATTGACAAAAATCGAGATCTGAAAGGGTAGGTGGCCCTCCAATCCCTAACCGACACCTGGACGTGCACTGATGCCGACAGGCCCTGGCATGCATCCCGAGGGACACGTGCACTAACGTCGATAGGCCCTAGCACGCATCTCGAGGGACACGTGCACTGACGCTGACTGGACCTGGCATGCATCCCGAGGGACAAATGGATAGACATCGATTGGACCCAGGCACGCACCTCGAGGTGCTAACTCGACCGAACACGTGGTGGACAGCCACTGATAGACACGTGGCGGATAGCTACTGACGGACATGTGGAAAACAACCACTGGACAGGGACCGGATAAGTGGCGGATAGCCACTGGACGCGACTCGACACGTGGCAGACAGCCACAGGATAGACTCGACGTTGACTAGACGGACTTAGCCTACCCCTGGCGCCACATGGCGGCGACCAAAAGGGCAGGCGACACAGTCAATTGCCCACAGGAAATCGACCAATAAGGGGGGACTTTCCCCTTATCAATCCCATAGCATCCCACTGCGGGATGCATGTGGGATAAAAGTCCCAAAAAAAAAAAAAGAATTTTGTCGTCGACGTCTTCAAAAGGCACGTACCGTGCCTTCGTTCCATCGGGCGTCGTAGCCCGACCGGTTGATCGGGTCGAGCTAAGGCGCACGACGGGGAGTCCAGGGTTCGACTCCTGCCGGGAACAAAAGGCCATTTTTTTGGTCTTCGACGCCCAAAGAAGGTATTTTAATTATTTTTTTTTCAATTTTTTAATTCAAGTTTTTTTATTATTATTTTTTTTAATAGTTTAAAACTTAATTTTTTTTTTAAACTAATCAATTTTTTTTTTTGATATATAGAAGCAATGGTTACAATCACGATTTTTAGTAACTACCAGCACAGCTGGTAGGGTTCAAACTATCTGCAAAGGCTCCCAAGACTTCCACCGTCTCGGTACATGGTAATCAATTATTGTTCAAAAAGACTTTACATTGATTTATTTAAAGAATTTTTTTAGTTTTTCCTTATTAATTAAAATTGATTTATTAAAACTTTTGTTAAAATTATTGCAAATTTAAAAAAAAAATTAATTAAAAATATTTTTTTTGCAACTTTACTATTTAAAAGTGCTAATGTTTTCTCACAAATTGGAGATATAAGACATACAGAAAGCACATTTTTTTTGTTGCAAAATTAGACAAACTCTTCTCAATTCTTGTTCATTTAGCATACAAAGAAAGGATCACAATGATTTTTCTTTTGCAAATTTCGAAAACAAGAATTTTTTTTTTGTAAAGATCAAAAGTACTTAGAGTGCATTTTTTTTTCTCCAAGGAGACATAATACATAAAATTGCACATCTATTTTTTTCTACAAAATTGAGAAGACTTTGTAACCTTGGGTTCATCAAAACTAAGTCGTGTGTCGAATAGTTCTGGAAGCCTTTCAAAAGCGGGTCATGTGTCAACTTGTCTTGAAAGGAGTGCTCTAAATTCTACATTTTGTAAACATTAAGGGGGGATAGAATTTTTTTTTATTCTATAGTTTGCAAAATTGTAAAGCAAAAGGGGGGATATTTCAGTATAAGAAAGGTGCATTTTCGATTTTACTCGACACCTTCTCTTCAAAATTGCTTATACTAGGTGCATTTTTGGTTGTATCTGACACCTAGAGTGATACAAATTTGGGTTGAACTTATGTTTTGATTATTGCACTAAACACTCATGTTTTTTGTGTGCAATTAAAAAGTCAAATATAAAAATTAAAAGAAGCACTTCACAAAACCCAAAATTCACTCAAAAACCATGCTAAAATTTTGCATAGGTTCAACCAAGTAATTACTCCCCAATCAAAAGGTCAAAACTTCAAATCACCTTGATATCCTCTCTTTGTTTGGCTTAATTACCTCAAATTTTTCATCCTTATTTCATGGGTGTTAAAGCAGGTGTCATAAAATATCCTAGAGGACAAAATCAAAAGTTTGACAAACCTACCCCTGTTTCATTTGCTCTATTTTGTTTGGCTTAAAATTCCTCAAACTTTTCATCCCTTGGTAAGGGTGTTAAGGCAGGTTCCATTAAATATATTCTAGAGGCAAATTGAAATAACTTCCATATACTCTTTTAAGGGTTTAGTGCAAGATATCAACATCTTAGTCATATCAAATTTGAAGCCTAAACCATGGCCATGATACACAAGTATCTCATTGAGAGCCAACTACTCAAAGGTTCAAATTATTCAGCTTGGAAGACTAAGATGAAAGCTATCTTAATTGTAGAGGAATTGTGGTCAATAGTGGATGGAAGTGTCACTAGACCTCAATCACCTAGACAAGATCAAAGAGACTTTGATAAAAAGGATAAGAAACTTTCCTTAATGATCTTGCTTGCTATTACTGATGATATCCAACCTCATATCAGTGAAGCTACCACTGGTAAGGCAGCATGGGATGCCTTAAGTACCATATTTGAGGGCAAGAATCAATCCACGATTCTTAACCTTCAAACACAACTTCATACTCTACATATGAAATCAGGAGAAACAGTAGAGCTATTCCTTTGCAGAGTCGCAAAATTAAAAACAAAACTGCAATCCTTAGGAGAGAAACTAGAAGACCAAGTCTTGAACTCAATCATTTTGAGAGCTCTTCCAGACTCCTATAGAATGTTGATTACATCCCTTCAAGTCTCTGGTCGGACAATGACTTTTATAGAGTTGGTGAACATGCTTCAAACTGAAGAAGCTAATCAATTCCAAAGATATGATGCATCCAACAATGCACTTTTCTCACATAAACAACAAGGAAAGAAAAAATGGAATCAACAACAAAGCTCTTCTTCTAACAAAAATAAATGTCAAGGCCAAGACACTAAGAAGAAGAAGCAGTATTGTAAAATCTGTGACAAAGACACTCATCAAACCAAGAGATGTTGGTTTAAGAACAAGCCTCCCAAAGAGAAAGGTCAAAAGAAAAACCAAGGCAATGTTGCAAATGAGATGTCTAATACAGATTTTGATTCTGGTTCAGAGAAAGCACACAGAGTGTTAATTGCTAGAATGGTTTTGTAGAAGGAAAACACATGTGTCCCTTGGGCAAAAGCACCATTTTCTCTCTCTCCTCTTTTTGGCTTCATAAATAGCATAAGTATTTTGTTTGAAGACCTTACAAATAAGGGGTGCTTGTACCTCTTTTAGGCTTCATAAATAGCAAATTCTAAGTGTTTGAAGTACTTGTAACAAGAGGAGCGAATTTTTATGATGTAAAATTGTCTAGGAGGCAATATTTGTAAAATCCTTTACAACACTCTTTAGTTGCACACTTTTTGCAATTGAGGGGGGACATAAATTTCTTTTCTTCACAATTTTTTTTTTTTTAAATGGAAGCAGGCTTATAAGGGTGCATTTTTGGCAATGACCGACACCTTAGTCACACTTCCTTCAGAAATTAATTACACTATGTTTTGCAACAAGAAGGGGGGAACTTATAAGGGTGCATTTTCAGCAGCGACCGACACCTTAGCTATCTTATCTTTTGCAACATTCATATTGTAAATGAATGAACCTTGTATGAAGTGATCTATTCTACTACACTTAGCGATTGCAACGGTTGGTTACCCATGCAATTCGGTTGGATGATGTGATTACCATAAGGACATTTGTTGGCATGAAGACAAAGTGAGGAATGACCCACTTTTTGCTTAGAAGCAACCAGAGTACTGTGACAGAGCAAAGAACCAGCAGATCAACATCTTCTTCACTGTATTGGGGTAGTTATATACTTTACCCAAATATTGTTATATAGATGGATATGTATGTATTATCCAAATAATGTAATAAGGGGGGATGTTAGAGTAATATTCCATTACTTGGGATACTTACCATTTACTCCACAAGGTAAAAGAATATTTACATTCATCTTTTACCATTTACCATGAAGATATTTCACTGTTGGAAATATCTTATGGTAAACTAGGTTAGCAGGTTATCTATCCTACCTAGGTTGTTGGTTAGCTACACGTCTCTCCTACCGTGTTGGTTAGCGAGATAGACGATGTTAGTTGATTAGAATGTTATATATATTCATTTAATCAAATACAATACCTAATGTTCATTTTCTAATTAAATCCGGACTTACCTTGGACCTGCAATTGTTGCGGCCTTGTTCCAAACTTCTTGTAAATACACTGTACTTGGTGGTTTGAGTGTATGGTGAACATGGAATTTTTTTTATACCTTGGACAAATTATCCCCGTAAATATTACGAAGAATATACATATATTTTTAACTTTTTTTTTGTGGATGTTATTTTTTTTTTATACATAAGAGAATGGGTTACATTTATATATATTTTTTATTATGAAACATATTTGAATTTTGAGTTTAAATTGTACTTTTCTCTTTTTTTTGTATATAAGAAAATTGATTTGAATGTAAAGGTCTAATTTTTAATTAATTTAAAATTTGTTTACAACTAAAAGCAATGGTGGATAGGCACACCCTAATACGTAGTCATACCAACTCGGTTTGAGTTAGGAAGCGGTTACTCAAAACAACAAAAACATGGTTAAATCTGTCACCAACCACACCACCAAAAATCATGTCAATCATGGGAGGTATGCTCATGAGGTGAGTGTCCCTCACCCTCCATATGATGTCAACCAGTATTATAAGGAATGGAAATAAGCCACATATCCTCCCTAGGTGTGCGAACATTATCACCTATATCAGAGCCATCAATACCATCAGATACATCTCAGACCACCACATTAGCTGGAGTGACTAGGCACGTGGGAATGGGATCTCCCCAACCAACAACTAGGTCTGGCTCCACCTGGAAAACCTCCCAGCCACTGCCATGATGAGATGTATTATTGCCAATGTTACCTTGGGGTTGGTGAATGGGAGACGATTGAGACCAATGTCTTTCTACAGATCGGGAGGGAAGTCATCGACGAGAGCGTGATCGAGAAAATTTGCGAGACTGAGAAGTCTCTGTAGAAGGCATTTAGCTGACTCTACATGGGGTATTACCCTAATGTTGCATAAAAGCATGGAGATGCTCCACCTCCATATGAAATTTCTCTCCTTGAACTAAAATTTGGAGCAAAAAATCAGAATAAACTGTGCACTTATCAGCAATTGAAAATTCATTTGAACTATGTTGTTGAGAAAAGAGAACTCTGTTACAATTTTTCCAAATATGAAAGAGCACACTGATGCGAAGAATTTTCCACACTTACAACAAGGGTAAGGAAAAATCTACTGGGTCACCAAGCAAAGCATGATGCAAGGTGAATGAACTGACCATATGAGGCCAAAAGAAGGACTCAAGCCAATCCCAGGCCATTTGAGCTTTCTTGCACTTCCAAAAAAGATGAAGGGGATCCTTTGGAGAACCGTAAAAAATGGCAAGAAGGATTCTCTATTCCAAGATATTTTAATCTTTGTCCAAGAGGGAGACCATATAATAATAAGCTCCAGGCAAAGAAAGCATGTTTGGGTTCAATATATCCTGCCCAAGCCATTTTAAATCTTATACTCCAACGAGTTTGAGTGGAAAGATCCCACCACTCATTGAGTCTTTGAACTATAGGGATATTGTGAGTAAGCCAAGAATACCCTAACTTAGGTTTGTAAGTAAGAAGTGAGGTTTTCTTAAACCATCCCCAATCAGACCACCAAGGCTTTTGAGAATATCTACATATCATGGGCCAAAGATAAAAAGGGATACAATCCAAAACGGTATCATAAGTATTCTTATCATCTAGTCACAGACCAAACAATCTCCTGAAATCATCCCATGCATCCCATGGGATCCAATCCTTGGAATATCTTGAAAAAAATATGCCACTATTGAAATCCCTTTCCTGAAGAACCGTTGAGCATGAATCCATTGCATGGAAGCAAGAGGGGAACCTTGAAAAGTAATAAAATGTGACCACCAAACATTATAAGTGGAAATAGAAGCACATTTTCGATACCCATCTCCTTGCCAACACAATCAGGGCTTAATTTTCTCCTAAGCCCTCCATATGCTCTGAATGACAAAAGAGCCTTGAATTTTAACTAGGATAGGAGCAACCATGAGAGATTTAAATTTCATGCCTTTCCAAGCCTTCCTGCAAAGAGGTAAACCAGTGGAAATGCAGTGCCGAATTAGAAATTTCCAAGCTTTAGAACCACTTAAGGCTCAAAGAATCCATTTAGCAAACAAAGCAAAACCTTGTCTTTGATAATCATGTAATCCCATATCTCCTGATTTTTTGGGAAGATAACAAATCTCCCAGGCAACATGATGAAATCCTTGTTTATGTGACGAGTTAGCCCAAAGAAAATCCCTTAAAAGCTTTTCCAAATTTTTATAGCAAGCTTGAGAAGGGACCCAACATGATGAATAATACACATGAGTAGTAGCAATGATTTTGGAACACACCTAAAACTTACTAGCTAGAGTAAGTTTTTTAGTGATCCAAAAGGAATTTTTTTCTCTACTTTTTGTAAAATATAATTCCACAAGACAACAAGGCAACTCTGGAATGCAAATGGGATGCCAAAGAATTTAAACAACTCCCCTGGTTGGATCAAATGTCACTAGAATCTTTCAAGATAGCTTGGAAGGTCCAAAGAGGATTGCCTATAGTATTAGGTCTTCCTCCATTGAATGCTATATCCTGATGCTTTGCAAAAAATATCCAGGCAATCTAGTGCTTTTTGATAGAGCGTTCATCTTCATGAAGTGTCAAAAAAGAATCATCTGCAAAATATCTATTTATGAGTTGAGAATATTCTCTTGGTAAAGAAATACCCATAATATTACCTTGACTCACTTTGTTAGCAAGAAGGTATCCAAAAGCTTTAGCTGCCAATATGAAAAGAGAAGGAGCCAATAGATAGTCTTGTCTGACAAATCTGAACAATCCAATTGATTCATACTAATAATTATTCAAAGTAAGCACAGTTGAAGCATCCACAAAAAGCATACTAACCGAGCTCAAAGAATGTGGCTCGAAACCAAGATCTCGAAGCATGGTAAGGATGAAATTACATTCAATCCTATCATAGGATTTCTCAAAATCAAACTTTATGAAAATAGTATTTTGTTGAGTGGCTCTAGCCCATTCCATGCCATCCCAAAGAGTAATTACATTATCCATAATGTATCTACTCTACACAAAACCAGCCTGCTCAGGGCGAATAATAAGTGGCAACAAAGGTCTAAGGAATAGGCCTCTAGTTGGTGAGAACTTATGGATCCCCCTACTTAGGAATGAATTTAATATTGCCCTTATTAATTATAAAATCTAAAGAGCTATAAGCCACTACTTCCTGATAAACATACAATAAATTTGGGCCAACTATATCCCAATACTCTTTATAAAATTCACAAGAAAATCCATCTAATCCTGGAGCTTTATCATTAACTATCCTGGATAGAGCTTCAACAAGATCATACACTGATAAAGAGCATTCACAAGCTTCCTTTTGAAGAGCTAAAAGCTTCTCAGGAACAACTGCACAGCAAGCTTGAATCACAGCCTGTCGTTCAGGAGTTAACTCCTGATAAGCAAAAACTTTCTAATAATGCTTGATAAAAACTTTAATAATATGAGGAAGTGATGTCCAAAAAACCCCTGCATCCTGAGTAGCATTGAACTGAACGACTTGTCTCAAGGGCTTTATTTTCTAAAAAAAATCTTTTGAAACCCTATCGTCAAATTTTAGCTAGTGAAGTCGAGCACGAAGCTGAGCTCCCCTTGCTTCATAAAGCTCAATTTTTTAAGCTCATGCCTAAGACTTGCAACTTGGGCTTTAAGAATAGAGCTTAGAGGACTCGCTTCTAACCTGACAAAAGCTTGATCCAGTTCAGCTTTAAGGGCTACATTAGAGATTCTTCTCCACTTGGCAACTTCAACTCCTAAATTCTTGAGAAGAACAGTTGTTTTGGAAATAGCTACATTCCACCAAGAAATTCTACCATGAATTCTAGCTGATCTGGGAACTAGATTCCAAATTCTGTGAATATGAGCAGACATAGTTTGATGTTTCAAAAATAAACATTAAATAGAACTGATACTTGAATTGACGAGGTGGAGGCGGAGAACAAAAATGGAAGACACAATGAAAGCATGATCAAAAAGGGTGGTATCAGGAACAGTTGAAACAAAGGGCATAGAAGCCGACAAGCAATGGAAATAAAAATGAGAATGTTCAATAGCATAGCTCTATCAAGTCGCTTCAAAATACGAGCATTTTCATATTAAAATTTGAACCAGGTATACCACACTGATTCAAAAAAATCAGAGGGTATAAAGCATGAATTAGGGTCACTCAACCCAACCTTTTCTTGAAAAAAAGCATACTTCCCTCTCTCCAATATTCCAATTCATAGGGAGAAAACCAAGTTTGTCAAATAGAATCTCCACCATATTGAAGTCACCATACACCACCCAAACCGCTTCATGCAAGGAAAGAGCAAGCCATCACCATAAAGCACACCTTTCTGGTGTATTATTAGAAGCATACACATTGATCAAACCAAAATAGATACCACCAACTTCAAAAAGAATCCCAACTGCTTTATTTGATGGGTCCACCCCCATCTGATAATATGAGAATGCCACCTAGGAGAAATGAAAGTGACAGCTCATCCTTTTCCAAGAGTATGATGGGAATAAAAAAACTTACTTATCGACCATAAAAAAGTATAGGTACTATCCAAAATGAATTCAACAACTTTAACTTCTTACAAACACACAAAATCTAGACTACCATGCAAGCGAGCAACATTTTGAATTTCTCTGTGGACCTGACATTTTCGGACTGGGTCCATCAGTCCTCTTACATTCTATGACAAAAAAATCATTAAGGACGATCGAGGTTCATTCCCTTGGGAACATCTTCAATATCTCCCAATTCTCCTAGGGAAGTGAATGAATTGATGAGAAATCATTCATGATTTTCCCTAAGAAATTTAGTTTGATGTCTCTTTTCTTGATGTAACCCATCACAAGTTAGACTACGTGAACGACGAGACTTGGATATTGACACATCCGTAGGTAATGGTTTCTTGAGAATGGAAGTAGAAAAATCATCAAAAGAAGAAGATACTAGAGGTGGTGAAATTCCATATGAAGCAAGTACAGAAGAGTACCCTCCTGGTCCTAAGGGAGACGACTGCACCAGAGCAGTGGAAGACAAAAGGGCTAGCATGCGTGGTGCCAAGGGTTGTCATACTGGAGGGTTGGAACTAGAACCTCCCTGCAACACTGACTACTTAGGTTGATGGTTTTTCCTTCTTATCATGGTAGTACATTCATCTGGATGATTTTTGGCTCCTAGAGATGGAGCTATCAAAGTAAGGGGAGGAACAACAACATTGTACGATTTGAATTTATTAGCCATAAGCATACAATCTTTAATTTTGTGCTCTGTGGATTGACAATGGTAGCAGGTATTGGGCAGATGAATGTACACAACACACTGCATAAAAACCTTATCACCAATTTTTAGGTTAATAGACTCAGTAAGGTCCTTGGAAATATCGACTTTGACACACACACACACACCTATTAGGACTGACATTATAGAATTTATTTGGTTCTAAGCAAACCACCTTCCCAAGGATGGAAGCAATAATTTGTAGGAATGGCCAAAAGGCCATTGGAAGACCAGGGAACTCAGCCCAAACAAGCACTTCCAGAGAAGTCTCATCATTGATAGAGAAATCTCTGGACCATTGTTGAAAGATAAGCAAAGAGCTTCGGACATACCAGGGACCCCGACTAAAAACTTCTTACGCATGATGAGCATCAGCAAAGTGAAAAAGAAAAAACTCTTTTGACAAAATTTGGATATTCTCTATCTTAATACCATAAGCCAATACTATTGAATCCAAGATCGGATCAGAGTATCATTATAGTCCTTATTAGTTTCTCCAAGAAGCACAACTTTAAAATGATAATACATGATTCAGGTTTAAGAGAAAATAAAATTATACATTATTTATATGTAATGACCCTCCTCACACGGTTTATGAAAAATAGTGAATTATGCATACACTTACCTTTTTCTATGATTTTTGGTACTACTGACGACTTTTGTGAGTGTAGGACAGTTGCGTGTAATGGCAATGAATGAAAACAAGTTAGGGGGAAAAAGGTGAGACAATGAAGTGATGATTTGAATCGCGAGTACATGGAAACTCGCACTTGCATATCATTTAGATGCATTGCATATTGCATCATTGCATGGATTTATTTGGCTCAAATATTGCTTGTATGGTGAGAAATAGGAGATGTTGTTTAAAGTGGCAATGATGTTGGAAGCCACTAGTTTGGAAATGCTTGTGTGTGTGATTGCTTGTTATGGCATGAAGTATAATATTTAAAATGATCTTTGTTTATATATGAATTTATTATGGTAAATAAGTTTACCATGTAGGAAAGGTTTTTATAAATACCATTGTTGTATTACATAGAGGTGGAAGTAGATTGGTTATAATATTATTTATCTTATCCTACTTTAAAGTGTGTGAAAAGTAGTTTATACGACTATGGAAATAATTATTGTTAAAAATATTAAAGAAATGATTAGATGATGGGCAGAGCTAAGTTTTAATTGAAAACATCCATGTGTGAAGATGTGTTCTCCATGTTTGTTGTTAAACTATCGTGAATGATTAATGGTTATGATAACTCGGTGTGCACACGAAGTTGAGTGGGAGTGGTGGTGACTCAACAATCTGGCGCTACGCATGAAGGGGAAAGGTAAACAACTTGTGCATCCTTCACAAATTGTTTTTAGAAAAAGGAAAAATAAAATAAAAGAGAAAACAATTGTTGAGAGGATAAGGAAAGAAGGAGAGGTGAGACAAGGGAGAGTGGGAGGTGAAGAGCAGAGAACGAGAGTGGTTAGAGAGCGTGAAATAGGTCAGTTGTTTGTAGTTTTAATAAAAAGTATTCATTCTCCATGCTTGCTAAAAATGTTTAACATGTCTCACTTATCGTTGTGTGAAACTTTGTTGTATTGCCATGTTAGTAGATGGTAAAATGAAAGCAAAGGATTTGATAATTTAATACTATTGTATTAGTAAGCTTTTCACTATGTGAAATATTGCTGCGACACTGTGTTGACAGATAGTAATTGAAAGTAATGGAAAGATAGATGAATTATTAAATTACTGAGAATCATTCTGTTTTTAAGAAGTAATGTAATGTTGGTTAAACTTTGTTGTTATGATGTTTTAAACATTGCATTACCAAGAGACTTTATGATTGTTACATTGTTGCATTGCAGTAAACATTATGTTTGGAAGCAACGAGATGTTGAGAGTTGTGAGCGAGTTGTACTTTAATTTAAATCAAATTGGGAAAAACTAATTTATACTTCTCTGGGGACAGGGAAACACCTTATGTTATGGGAGGCAAGTTTCAAGGAAGCCTTATTGGCAAGAGAAGGAAGGAAGAAACAAAGAGAATTATAAAGATAAATCTTTGGTAATCTAGGAAAGGAAATTTTGTGAATTTTTGTATGCTGCTTTTGATAGCTTGATTTGCATTTAGGCATGTTAAAATTTGCATTTACATTAATTGAGAGTCGTATCTGATCCCTAGTGATGATTCTGAGTTTCTCCCTATGTGGATTGTTGATCTTTGTAAGTAAATGGTATGGTGTTGAGTGAAATTGGAAAGCACATTGCTAGAAGCTAGCATCGAGGGACGTCGTACCAAAGTTATTGCAGTGTGAATACCATAAAACAAAGGATGTGGTCGTATACTACTTGATTGTACCGGGCCCGAGCATCAGAGCGAAACTATCGAAGACGAATAGTTGTGCAATTGGACAAACGAAGCTCGTAGGTGAAAGTGATTCAAACTCAAACAATGAATATATGATGTCTATGTCATGAAAGAGGAGATATAGCCTCATGTGTTGTTATTTCTTTTGCTAGAACAAAATATGTATTAGAGAAATGGTTCAAGTGTTTATAGTGATGTTAAGAAAAGTTCGTGTATTGTATACGAAATTGTGTATCCTTATTTATTTAAATAGTTTTGGTTTAAAATCCTCTCTTACGGAATGTTGCAATTGAGATTTCTGGAATTGAGAGTTCAATAATGCAAATAGTGTTTTAACCTTGTTGAATTTTGGAATACCCAATAGGAAAACAAGTTATATTTGAATAAATGATTGATGTCTATGAACTAAAAACCTATTTTGTGGAAATCGTTTACACTTTGTTGCTGAGTTGACCAGTACCTTGGTAGTATGGGCAACCGAGACCCGAACCTTAATGAGGATAGTTGATGACTAAAGCTTTTGTATGTAAACACTGTGGAGGCTATGAAAAACTCATGAAGATTTATTATCAAACTTCACATAAATAAATTATGGTGTTTAAGCTATACTTGCATAAGTAGCTAGTGCTATCAAAACTCTTTTTGTGAATCAAAAGACAAACATATTTTGGGAAAAGTACAACTATATTTTAAAATGGTTTAAACCCGATATAGTGTTTAATAAAATTAATAGTATGTGATTATTGGGATATACTTTTATTGTACACTATAAAGAGCTTGCCTTAGGGTATTGTAGTTATCACTCTTTGGAAATAGTTGACAATGAAATAATCCTATAAAGACCTTTAGAAGGTTGAAATTGAAAAATTAAACAAAAGAACATCCAAGTATGTTGAGGTTCGGGGAAGCACGCAACAAGTTTGAGACAACCTAGTTCTAACGGAATTGGTCAAAATGACTTGGTCAGGACGAAAGTGAGAAGGGTTGTATGGGACACCTTTTTAGGTTGGACTCGGATAGCACAAGTGCTCATTACCTACTCATTGAACTTAGGTGGAACGACCATAGGGTTTGGTATGGGATAAATCACTGTGAGTTGCAGTGAGTATGAGTAAAGAGGTCCAAGGTCAGGGCATTGACATGGCGTTAACTGCCTCCAGGATTAAGGGAGTCACCAGTTAGTCACGGAGACATAATTACGCTAACCTCTTCCATGCTGAGGAAAAATAAGTCGACAAGATTGTCGAGGGTTTGGTATGAAGAGGAAAGGGAAGAAAGCATCCCCTCTAGGTGTTATGGGCCCTAGAGGATAACCCTTGTCGTGGTTTGAACCTCATGCTAGAAAATGTGGACGATAAATGAGGATGATCGAATTCACAAAAAGGCTATTCAACGGGATAAAACCAATCTCCTCTATTTGAATGACTGACTGCAGCAGTCTTAAACTCAAATATGTGGATATGTCTATATTATGAACAATTTATTCGCTTAAATGATTCAAAAATAAAATTAACAAAATTAGTTCTATGACTTCTAGGTTTGTTTTAGGAAGTTCAATTTAAAAAAAAATACTTTCTATACTTTCCTTATTTTCTTTGGTCAAACAAAAATGAAGTTGGTTCTGGGTTGTTACATTATAGAACAATTAAAAATAAATTGGCATCCACAAGGAAGAGAGAAACAATGGTATGGCAATTTATCATATTGGGAATGGTTGTAAACATCATGTACTACATCTGTATCAGTTGGTCAACAATATTAAAACTATTTTTTCTAAAGTCAATCATTTAAAATGCATATTTTATCTTGGTTGGATATGATTTTTTTATACATATGGAATTTTGTTACAACCATATTATTTTTTAGTAGCTACCAAATGTAGGGTTCAAATTACAGGGTTACTCCAACAAGCCTATATCACTTAATTATTTTATTACTCGACATGAAGAGGACCACATGTCCCTTGGGATTCATATCACCGTCGTCGATCTAATGTACACTCAGAGGATTTGGAGTAGACTACAACCTTTGCAACAAGCATGCGCCAAAATTTGAACATAAATCTCTTCTAAGTAAATGTCTGACTAAACAAACAATTACCATTCCACTCTTGATTATAGTATGTAGAATCTTGTAATATTTTAGAATATCCTTGTACTCCTTAATAGTCTCTGTTGTATCTAGGGAAGTATATAGGGACCAATAAGACCCTCCACTGAACTCTGATCATCTTGTGCCAATCAATTTTTTGGATTTTAAATGTTTATGGTTTTGTAGGGGTTTATATTCGTAATTTAAAAAAACAAAATACCTAGCATTTATTACTTATATTTATATATTATTAAAAATCATTGTGGTTTTGTGCGTTAATTGTACATGTTGTCATTTATCATTACTTTTAACAACAAAATTTTATTTTTAAAGATGAATATTTTTTATTTTGTGTTTTTTGGTTATAAGGAAGTTGGTTACATCTATAGTCTGTTTCTACTACTCAACGGAGTTCAAATTCTAAGGCTACCTCCAATAGCACCTTTTCCACCTTGTTGTTGTTTAACCTGGCATGAGGAGGAGCATCGGGAGCTTGGGATTGGTACAGTATTGTCAGGATGGTGCGCACTCAATAGAAACATAGTGACTAGTTTTCATAGAGTGATGCAGTAGTATCAAGGAACAAATGGCCCCATAATTTGAGTTACCAAAGTAGGGCAGCAAAAGCGTGGAGCCAACAAAGAAGTCTTGGATATTTAAGTGGCAAATGCAAACAAGTATGGATGAAAAAGAGTGATATTTATTGCTAGAAGAAAGATGGCTCAAACACATGGAATCAAAGGATTGTTGGAAATTTTGAGTAGTTTTGTTGTCATTGATGTCAAGAGAGTATTGTTTCAATTTCATCATCATTAAGGACATCAAGTGGTTTTTCCAAAAGACAAGGAAATGGCTAAAAGAAATAGGATATAATATTTATTTTGAATATTATATGCCTAAGGTGGCCTAATAGCTTGAAGATCCAAGGAAGGATAATAATATTATAATATTTTATATTATAATATTTCGGGCCAAATAACAAGGTGAAGAAAAACAAGGTTCAAGTTGAAAAGACCCATGAGTAGTTTGCAAAAGATTTAATTTAAATTAAAATATTTTAATCCTTGATTAAAATTTTAATTTAAATTAATAAGGAGTGCCAAAGGTTTTTAAATTTAATATTTAAAATCTAATTCGAATTTTAAAATTCGAAATTGGTCGACGTGTAAAAGACAAGAAGCATGTGTATTTATAAAGGAAATAATTCTCATTTCCTAAGATCTTGAATATATAACTTCGAATGCAATGCTAAGGAGATAAATTGTGCGTTGCATTACCTAGGAAGAAGAGAAATTCACATTTCGAAGTATTGGAGGTAGACAAGTGTGTAAGGGCAGCGACGTGGATAGAAAGTTTCACCGATAGCGGTAGCGCAGGTGGTAGTTGAGAAAGAGCTAGGGCTTTGCAAGGAAGAGATCATGGGTTCGATCCACGCGATTGACGTTTTGCTAGAGGAAAGAGGCCTTCGTTTCGTTTGATATTTTTGTGAGGCGGCATATAGAGGGGATCGTGCACCTATGGTTTCATGTGGGCACGTAGCCCACTTGGTGACCTAGCTTTGGGCTAGGGTGTTGGAAAGGCTACGTCGTGTGTTTGAATTTCGTCGAAGATATTTTTGGTGGGTAGAATAAATTAAAGGTATGCTATGCACATTTTTATTTCTCCAAAGGTTTTGAAATTCAAAAATTGCTTAGAGGGTTTCGTGAGTTCTAAAAGGTAGCTATGAGTTTTTGAGGGAGTTATAAGGTAAAGTAAATTAAAATATTTTATTTTGATTTTTTGGTGATTGAAATTTATTTTATAAAGTTGGAGTGATAAGGTATGCAAAGAAAATAATATTTTGCATCTTGAAATAAAAGCTACATTGTGATACTTACATTTTGTGAGTTTGGAGATTATAAGGTGTATAAAGGAAATTGTTGTGTATTTTGTTATAATGAAATTGTTGACTTATATTGTGTAAGTTTGGAGATTATAAGGTGTACTAAGAGATTTGATATTTTTGTATGGTAAAATAATTATTGGGAAAATTATTTTGTGGAGATCTTGAGATAGGTTGTGGTTACCTAACCTTAGTATTGGCAAAGAAAATTTGATTGTGGTTAAGACAGGTTTTGAAGACATATCTCCATCAAAACAAAAGGTATGGGCACATCTTCCTATGAGTGAAATATTGTTGGATTGAATGTTGTGAAATGCAAGGTTGGAGTGAAAAGGATTGTTTGATAAGCATTGTTGGAAATATTTGAGTGAGTGTTCATATGCATGATTAGGGTTTGTGAAAGATCATGAGTATCATTGTTATGTGAAGTTGAGTACAATCTTGAACTAGGGTTTGTGAAAGAACTTGAGTATCATTGTTATGTGAGTTTGGAATCATCTTGAGTCAAGGTTTGAGTTCCATAGTGTGAATTATTGGAAGTATTGTGAAACACTTGATTAGGGTTTGTAAGCAAGTTGTGTTTCATTAAGTGATTGGTTGAGTGAAGTTGATTGAGCATTATTGATTGAAAGTATTGGAGTGATAGTTCAAGTTTTATGAAACAAATTATTCTTTATTCTAAATTGATTTGAAAAGAGTTTGAAAGTGATAGAGTGATTTGTGAGTGTGAAACATATTGAGTCTCTAACAATTCTCTATATGTTTCTATGGTTAAACAAGATTCTGAGTGAAATTTGTTTGAGTGATTGAAGAGGTTTTCTGGAAGAGATTAAGTTGATTTTTGTAAGTGTTTAGTGAGTGTGAAACATATTGAGTCTCTAACCATTCTCTATATGTTTTTGAGGTCAAACAAGATTCTGTGTGAAACTTGTTTGTGTGATTGAAGAGGTTTTCTATGATAGATTGAGTTGATTTGAATAAGCTTTTGTGAAATCTAGTGGATAGATTTGAATAAGTCCTAGAGTGGACTTAAGGATAGAGTTAAGTAAGCTTTTGTGAAGCTTACAATTAATTCTTATGAGCATATTTGAGGTAAGTCTTGGTGAAGACTTATTGAAGATTGAGCAAGTTCTAGTGAGAACTTATTGAGCGATTTGAGGTAAGTCTTGGTGAAGACTTGTTGACAGATTAGTGACAAGTTCTTTGAGGAAGCTTACAATGTAGATTTGAGGTAAGTCTTGGTGAAGACTTGTAGAGAAAATTTGAGCAAGTTCTAGAGAGGACTTGTGGAAATATTTGAGGTAAGTCTTTGAGAAGACTTGTGAGTAGAGTTGATTGATTGATTTGTTCAAACCTTGAGTTAAGGTTTGGGGTAGATCTAGTAGAGTTGATTTGTGATTAGATCAAGCTTTGTGTTAAGGCTTGAGGATAGATTTAAGGATAGAGTTTGGTGTAGATTTGAAATTTTGATAAGATTGATAGATTTATGCTAGACAAGGACTATGTTTAGTGTAAATTTGAGATAAATATTGAGCAGATTTGTGCTAGATCGAAGGACTATGTTTAGTGCAGATTTGAGATAGATATTGAGTATATTTGTGCTAGATCGAAGGACTATGTTTAGTGTAGATTTGAGATAGAGATTGAGTAGATTTGTGCTAGATTGAAGGATTGTGTTTAGTGTAGATTTGAGATAGATATTGAGCAGATTTGTGCTAGATTGAAGGACTATGTTTAGTGTAGATTTGAGATAGAGCTGAGATCAAGCTTTGGAGGTGATAGAGCAGAGGATAGTAGTCTCCAGTGGATAGAGATCCATTAGCTAGGGTAGTGAGGATAGAGGTATTCTGAGTGAGGATAGGAGTCTTCAGTGGAGAGAGATCCACAAGCCAGTGTAGTGGAGGTAGTAGTCTTCTAGAGGATCACCATCCAGAGCAGAGGAGAAGGAGTTCTCCTATGGATAGAGATCCATGAACCAATGAGGAGATTGGTGTCTCCTATGGATAGGTATCCATAAACTTGATTAGGGGATTGGTGTCTCCTTTGGATAGAGGTCCATAAACATTGTAATAGGGAAGGATTCCCAAGATATTTGTTGAGAAAATTTTAGTGAAATATTTTCTCTGTGGAGTAGCCCACATTGGGTGAACCACGTTAAATTGGTGTCTCTATTGTGTGTGATGATTTATGCATTACTTTGATTACTATTATTGATATTGCCATTGATATATTGGATAATATTGTTTGAGGAAAGAAAAGTAAAAAGTGGTCTTATACTATTCACCCCCCTCTCAGTATAAGCTTGTGTTCTTCAATTGGTATCAGAGTGGGTTCCTTCGAAAGAGTTTAACAACTTGAAGGAAAAGCATCACAAGAACACAGATGGATTCTCATAGAATGGATCTTCAAGGAATTCGACACCATTGTTCGATGGGAACAATTATGTACTTTGGAGTATGAGAATGAAGATTCACCTAATGGCACTTGGAAATGAAATATGGGAAGAAGTTGAGAATGGATACATACCACCAACTACTCCACCTACAGATAAATATGGTAAGCTCCTACAACTAAATAATTCAAAGGCAATGAATGGAATTTTAAAGGGTTTGCATGAAACAGAGTTTATAAAGGTTATGCATTGCAAATCAACAAAGGAAATTTGGGATAAGTTGAAAGGTATATATGAGGGAGACAAAAAGGTCAAAAGAGCAAAGTTGCAAAATTACAAGAGAATATTTGAAGACCTAAATATGAAGGATGAGGAAAACATTGTTGCATATCTACTTCGTGTGGATGAGGTTGTTAACTCCATGCAAGGACTTGGGCTTAAAGTTGAAGAAACAGATGTTTGTGATAAGATTTTAAGGTCACTCCCAAAAAGGTATAGTGAAAATATTTCAGCTATAGAAGAGTCAAAATATATTGAACTTTTGACAAGGGATGAGTTACATGGAATTCTCACAACTTTTGAGATGAGAATAAAAGAGGAACCTATTCCCCAGAAAGAAGCAACCTTCAAAGTTACAAAGAAGACAAAGGGTAAGAAGTCAGATTCAAGCAATGAGTTATCCAGTGATGAAGAAGCAAATTATGGCAGAAGGAACAAGGACTCAAGAAAGTATAAAGGTACGAAATTAGTTAGATGTTTTAATTATGGTAAATATGGTCACTATGCAACTGATTGTCCAAAAGCTAGAAATAGTAGTGAAGATGAAGAAAAATAGGATCATAAGAATAGGGAAACAGGAAAACATAGGTACCAAAAGAAAAGTAGGGATGGACAAAGCAAGCAAGGAAATAAATTTTTCCAAAGGCATAAGAAGAGTTTTTATGTAGACAAGGCAGGTAAGAGTTCAAGTGATAGTGATGAAAGGTCCTCAAATAATGAAGAAGAAGAAATTCTATTTCTGGTAGAAGAAAAAGAAGTGGTTAGAAACAGGTTACCAATAATTCTCAAGTGTTTTAGATGTGGTAACTTTGGTCATCTTGAAGATAGTTGTACAAGGAATGGATTCAGTTTTAGTGAAGATGAATATGAAGATTCTATTGAAGGTCCAGAAGAAGAAAGTCTTATTATGGAAATAGAAGAAGAAGGAAGTGCTTCTAGTGGAAATAAATCAGAAAGGAATGAAGATGATTTTGAAGATAAAGGAATAGAGGAAGAATCAAAGAAGAGGAAGGAGAAGTTGATCTTGAGGGTGAGCTTATTTCTGCTCTTAAGGAATTAAGAAAGGTAAGAAAGTAGAACTCAAAACTCAAGCTTCAATTTCAAGAATGTGATGAAGAGAAAGGAAAGCTTATAGAAGATCTAACCAACTCAATAGCTAAGACAAGGAGATTTAAAGAGAAGTTAGAGGTAAAGGTTTTAGAATGTGAAAGATTAGAGCATGAAGTAGCTTCACTAAGGAAGGAAGTAAAAGAGTCTAAAGACAAGTTACACAAGTTTGGGAGAAGCTCAAAGAACTTGGATAAGATTATCAAGGTACAAAGATCTTCATCAAACAAAATAGGACTTGGTTTTGAATAGGAACAAAGAGAACAAGGAGAGGAGTCAATCTCAAGCTCCATTGAAGAAGAAGCTTCAGAAGAAGAAAGTGTAAGAGAGAGTGAGACTTCTGAGGATAAGTTGGAAAATAGAAAGTTCAACAAGGAAAGGAACAATGCACAAATGAGGAACAGATGGAACAGGAAACATCACAAGGAAGAAGAGACTAAGAGACCAATGGGGTCAAGGCAAGGTAGTTTCAATGGATGATGCTTCTCATGTCATAGGTTTGGGCACAAGGCTACACAGTGCAGGACACATGAAAGATAGGAATATGGGAATTTCAAAAACAAGCATCTCTTTCAAGGGTATTGTCACTCTTGTAATCAGTTTGGTCATAAGGTAGTTAATTGCAGGGTTCATAATAAGAATGGATATGGCTTCACCAGGAGGAACTACAAGATATTTGCACCTTCAAGGAATCACAACATTAAGTGCTATAAGTGCAATAATGTTGGGCATATAGCCAAGTGGTGTAGAGCAGAACTTCCAGAGACAAGCAGGAACATGAATATTCAAAGGAATCAGAAGGATCAGTTGAGGAAGAAGGTGGACAAAGGTAAATATCAGTGTATGTTGGGAGTAGAGATACTCCCACCCAAAAATTAACCACCTCAAGAGAGGAGGTGGGGGAGGGGCTAAGCTAAGAGTCTCATATTTAGCCCCAAGCCCCAAAGGTGGCCCTTTGCCATTGATGACAAAGGGGGAGAGATTTGAGTTAGGGGGAGAGCATTCAATCAAGGGGAGCAGATTTTGAAACTTTTAAAAAAAAAAAGGAATGGTTAAAAAAAAGGGTTGCCATCAATGACAAAGGGGGAGATTGTTGGAAATTTTGAGTAGTTTTGTTGTCATTGATGTCAAGAGAGTATTGTTTCAATTTCATCATCATTAAGGACATCAAGTGGTTTTTCCAAAAGACAAGGAAATGGCTAAAAGAAATAGGATATAATATTTATTTTGAATATTATATGCCTAAGGTGGCCTAATAGCTTGAAGATCCAAGGAAGGATAATAATATTATAATATTTTATATTATAATATTTCGGGCCAAATAACAAGGTGAAGAAAAACAAGGTTCAAGTTGAAAAGACCCATGAGCAGTTTACAAAATATTTAATTTAAATTAAAATATTTTAATCCTTGATTAAAATTTTAATTTAAATTAATAAGGAGTGCCAAAGGTTTTTAAATTTAATATTTAAAATCTAATTCAAATTTTAAAATTTAAAATTGGTTGACGTGTAAAAGACAAGAAGCATGTGTATTTATAAAGGAAATAATTCTCATTTCCTAAGATCTTGAAGATATAACTTTGAATGCAATGCTAAGGAGATAAATCGTGCACTGCATTACCTAGGAAGAAGAGAAATTTACATTTCAAAGTATTGGAGGTAGACAAGTGTGTAAGGGTAGTGACATGGATAGAAAGTTTCATTGGCAACGGTAGCGCAGGTGGTAGTTGAGAAAGAGCTAGGGCTTTGCAAGGAAGAGATCGCGGGTTCGATCCACACGATTGACATTTTGCTAGAGGAAAGAGGCCTTCATTTCGTTTGATATTTTTATGAGGTGGCATATAGAGGGGATCGTGTGCCTATGGTTTCATGTGGGCACGTAGCCCACTTGGTGACCTAGCTTTGGGCTAGGGTGTTGGAAAGGCTACGTCGTGTGTTCAAATTTTACCGAAGATATTTTTGGTGGGCAGAATAAATTAAAGGTATGCTATGCACATTTTTATTTCTCCAAAGGTTTTGAAATTCGGAAATTTCTTAGAGGGTTTCGTGAGTTCTAAAAGGTAGCTATGAGTTTTTGAGGGAGTTATAAGGTAAAGTAAATTAAAATATTTTATTTTGATTTTTTGGTGATTGAAATTTATTTTATAAAGTTGGAGTGATAAGGTATGCAAAGAAAATAATATTTTGCATCTTGAAATAAAAGCTACATTGTGATACTTACGTTTTGTGAGTTTGGATATTATAAGGTGTATAAAGGAAATTGTTGTGTATTTTGTTATAATGAAATTGTTGACTTATATTGTGTAAATTTGGAGATTATAAGGTGTACTAAGAGATTTGATATTTTTGTATGGTAAAATAATTATTGGGAAAATTATTTTATGGAGATCTTGAGATAGGTTGTGGCTACCTAACCTTAGTATTGGCAAAGAATATTTGATTGTGGTTAAGATAGGTTTTGAAGATATATCTCCATAAAAACAAAAGGTATGGGCACATCTTCCTATGAGTGAAATATTGTTGGATTGAATGTTGTGAAATGCAAGGTTGGAGTGAAAAGGATTGTTTGATAAGCATTGTTGGAAATATTTGAGTGAGTGTTCATATGCATGATTAGGGTTTGTGAAAGATCATGAGTATCATTGTTATGTGAAGTTGAGTACAATATTGAACTAGGGTTTGTGAAAGAACTTGAGTATCATTGTTATGTGAATTTGGAATCATCTTGAGTCAAGGTTTGAGTTCCATAGTGTGAATTATTGAAAGTATTGTGAAACACTTGGTTAGGGTTTGTAAGCAAGTTGTGTTTCATTGAGTGAATGGTTGAGTGGAGTTTATTGATCATTATTGATTGAAAGTATTGGAGTGATAGTTCAAGTTCTATGAAACAAATTGTTCTTTATTTCTAAATTGATTTGAAAGAGAGTTTGAAAGTGATAGAGTTATTTGTGAGTGTGAAACATATTGAGTCTCTAACCATTCTCTATATGTTTATGTGGTTAAACAAGATTCTAAGTGAAACTTGTTTGAGTGATTGAAGAGGTTTTCTAGAAGAGATTAAGTTGAGTTTTATAAGTTTTTGTGAGTGTGAAACATATTGAGTCTCTAACCATTCTCTATATGTTTTTGAAGTCAAAAAAGATTATGTGTGAAACTTGTTTGTGTGATTGAAGAGGTTTTTTGTGATAGATTGAGTTGATTTGAATAAGCTTTTGTGAAAGCTAGTGGACAAATTTGAGTAAATTCCTAGAGTGGACTTAAGGATAGATTTGTGTGAGCTTACGTGGAAGCTTACAATCAGATTGGACAAGTTCTAGTGAGGACTTGTTGAGCAGATTTGAGGTAAGTCTTGGTGAAGACTTGTTGAGAAGATTGAGCAAGTTCTAGTGAGAACTTGTTGAGCAGATTTGAGGTAAGTCTTGGTGAAGACTTGTTGAGAAGATTGGAAAAGTTCTAGTGAGGACTTTTTGGACAAATTTGAGGTAAGTCTTGGTGAAGACTTGTGAGCAGATTGGACAAGTTCTAGTGAGGACTTGTGGATAGATTTGAGGTAAGTCTTGGTGAAGACTTGTTGGACAAATTTGAGGTAAGTCTTTGAGAAGACTTGAGAGCAGAGTTGATTGATTGATTTGTTCAAACCTTGAGTTAAGGTTTGGGGTAGATCTAGTAGAGTTGATTTGTGATTGGATCAAGCTTTGTGTTAAGGCTTGAGGACAAATTTGAGGATAGATTTGAGGACAAATTTTGGTGCAGATTTGAGGATAGGTTTGTGCCCATAAGAGATAAAGATTGAGCAAATTTGTGCTAGACCGAAGGACTATGTTTAGTGCAGATTTGAGATAGAGATTGAGCAGATTTGTGCTAGATTGAAGGACTATGTTTAGTGCAGATTTGAGATAGAGATTGAGCAGATTTGTGCTAGATCGAAGGACTATGTTTAGTGTATATTTGAGACAGATATTGAGCAAATTTGTGCTAAGATCGAAGGATTGTGTTTAGTGCAAATTGAGATAGAGATTGAGTAGATTTGTGCTAGATCGAAGGACTATGTTTAGTGCAGATTTGAGATAGAGCTGAGATCAAGCTTTGGAGGTGATAGAGTAGAGGACAGTAGTCTCCAGTGGATAGAGATCCATTAGCCAGGGTAGTGAGGACAGAGGTCTTCTGAGTGAGGACATGAGTCTTCAGTGGAGAGAGATCCACAAGCCAGTGTAGTGGAGGTAGTAGTCTTCTAGAGGATCACCAACCAGAGTAGAGGAGGAGTTCTCCTATGGATAGAGATCCATGAACCAGCTTAGGGGATTGGTGTCTCCTATGGATAGAGATCCATGAACTTGATTAGGGGATTGGTGTCTCCTTTGGACAGAGGTCCATAAACATTGTAATAGGGAAGGATTCCCAAGATATTTGTTGAGAAAATTTTAGTGAAATATTTTCTTCGTGGAGTAGCCCACATTGGGTGAACCACATTAAATTGGTGTCTCTATTGTGTGTGATGATTTATGCATTGCTTTGATTATTGCTGTTGATATTGCCATTGATATATTGGATAATATTGTTTGAGGAAAGAAAAGTAAAAAGTGGTCTTATACTGTTCACCCCCCTCTCAGTATAAGCTTGTGTTCTTCAAGGATTACTTCCAAAAATTTAAATTGTAGAAGGGAATGCCAACATCAAGAAAGACCACCACCAATCAAAGTTTCACTGGTATGGCTGAATGATCAAGATCGATACCATTTCATAGAAAGGCTCAAAAGAGCATACTGTTTAGTCTCTTCTTATGTTTCGAGGATAAAACATTTTATAAGAGGATATAATGTTAGGTACCCAAATTAAGAATTTAATAGTATAATATTATATTAAATGTAAGTATCCCATATGCAATGATAAGTGGGAGTGGTAGGTAGTTGGGTATTATAAATATGGGCAAATATGTAATTATCCCACATGTATGGATAAGTGGGAGTGGTAGGTAGTTGGGCATTATAAATATAGGTAAAGAATCATAGAGAGGATATGAAGAGAAGAATATTGTAATTTATCTCAAGTGAGATATATTAAGGAGTGGCTTCCTTCCAATAAGGAGTATTGTACGATGTTTCCCTACCTAAAGGGTTTGAATATTAAATTGAATACATTGCAGTAATTTACATATTTGTCTTGTTTTACATTATGTGGGTTATTCAATTGTGGTTGTTTTACATTGTCATGAATTTTAATATTTTTGCAAATTGTAATAATTTATGTGGATAAGCAAAGGGGGTTCATAACAGTTAGACATTTGGCTAAGAATAACTAATTATTTAGGTAATAATAATCCAAATTTATTGTGGAAGGAACTTTAATAGAAAAAATAAATAGACAATAACATTACAATAATCCAATGACTAGAATATTCAAAATAGGTGTTTGAAATGAATAATAAGAAGTGGCCCTTCCCACAATCAACAAAATAACTTTATTCACCTTAAGGGAGGTTAAATAAGGTATTAAGAAGCTAGGAATAAGTAAGACTTATGACATGGATGAATTATATTTAGAATACCTCAAATGGAGTAGAGGAATTAACCCCACACTTTAAGAGGATATTCAACAACATAAATCTAGCAATACCTCTCTTTAAGAATGGAGATGGAAACAATCCTTCAAATTATTGAGTCATTATAATCAATCCCCTATTTAAAAATTCATTGGAAATCATGGTTTAGAGTAAAACTAGAAAATATGTAGAAGAATAAAGAAAGAGAAAAAAGGGAAAAGTAGGCTTTAGACCAAAATACTCAACAATAGACCATAGTATCACTTTGATATGTATCATTAAAAAATTATGGGAAAAAAAAAAGCCTCTTGTTGTATTGTGGGCTTCAACAAATTTTGTGAAATAGTGATTAGAAGTAAAATATGGAGTAGAATGAAAGATGTAGGTATAAAAACATAATACAAAGCAACAATTTATAGACTTTATGAGGACTTCCAAGCTAAAATAAAAAATTTAGTAGGAATTTTAAAATACCTTAGAAGTGACATATGGGTTAAACAAGAATTCCCACTATTCCCTACCTTTTTTGGTTTATATATTGACAAATTATAAGAATGGACAAATTTAAGAGGGGGAAATGGTGTTCATTTGGAAGAACATATAGTGAGACTTCTTTGTATGCAGATGGTCTCATTTTGATTGTAAGTCAATAAAGGGGTTAGGTGGGAAACTAAACGCCCTAGAATACTTTTTCAAGGAAGTACAATCTAAGTAAATACTAACAAAATCAACATCTTGATCTTTTCCAACCAAAAGAAAAAGAATCAATTAGGTTTTCATTTTTAAAGGGGTCTATTAGAAGTAACAACATACACATATGTTGGGATAGATTTCAATAATAATCTTAGATAAGAAACATGTAGAAGGAAGATTTTTTTTGGAGGATGAAGAACAATTTTAATATTACAAATTTAGAATCCAAGAGGTTGAATTATGGGACTAGAACTCTATACGAGTTTTATTTGGAATATTAATAGTACCAATTGTGTTATATGTATTTGAAGTATGGGTTAAAAGCACATTAGACTCAAAATGAATACAAATAGAGAGGATCTGAAAGTGTTTAATTACAAATAAATTAAAAACAAAAGCTTCAATTCCATATAGGATTGTTCTAGTAGAAATAAGTACCTTGCTTATACGAATAGTTGTCATGATTCATATTTTAAGATATCTAAAATGAATCAAATAGATTCCCTAAAGTTGTAATAGAAGATCTAGACAAAAGAAATAATATATAGATGAAATAAAACAAATGGATGAAAAAATAGAGTATTAAATTTAATGAATGTCCAAATAATAACAAAGACATAAAATATCTATTAAATAAAAATTTAGCACAACTATATGAAAAAAGAAGTTAGGAATAAAGGGATATCACTATCTTGTTGAGGTTAACCCTACATACAATGTAGTGACCCTCCTTGCACGCCCATAATTAGAAGATATATTAATGGAATAAACTTGCTCTTTTCTATAGAATGTGGTACTGATGATAGTCATTGTGCATACATGACTAGGAATATGCCTTTGACGGACAAAGGATGGTCGTCGAAAAAGATAAGTGGGAAGTGATGATTCGAATTTTGAGTACATGGAAACTTACACGATTGAGTTTCATATAAGTGCATTGGGAGTGAAAATGTATTATGTGTGTGCTTTGTTGTAGATATTTGCTTGTTGTTTGTTGAGAAAATATTATATATTAGTGGCAATGAAAGCGCCAAGAGCATGGAAGCCTTCCTTCATTGAACATTTGATGAAATGGTGATTTCTTGTATGTTGTTAAGGAATTTGATAGGTAGGGATAAATAAAATTAAAAATAAATATAGATACATGTATAAAAATAAATAAATAATAATAATAAGTGAAATATGCATGTAGAATTATTAAATATATGTGTTGGAATATATTACATAAGTATTATATTGACATGTATGTAAATTGTAACAAATGAAAAATAAATAAAAATAATGACATAGTCTCTACTATCCTCGACTTAATGGATTGAGCGGAGTGATGGCAGAGTGATCTAGGAGATAATTAGTGGTAGTAATGATTATTTTGTAAAACTACTCCATGTTTTTATGGGCGTGGATAATAGAAGTGGTTAAACTGCATTCTTTTTCATAAGTATTTGGCATGGGGAAAAGAAAAGAGAGTTCAGGTTTTTGAAGTTTGATATTGGATCATCTGGTTTGTTGTGCTCACATTTGCTTGGTAGGAGTTGATTTGAATCCAACTTCAAATAATTGTTACAGGTGTGCTTACTAAATACTGACATATATTTGTGATTGTTGGAAATGTTTGAGTTATCGATGCGATAAAAATATGTTTGATTTAAATATGTGCACTTTCTTGAGTATGATGTTTGAAACTTTTATGGAGTGTCGTCGTTTCTGTGAGAATCGTTTGAATTTTGTATTGCTTGGACTACAACAAAATAACCATTGTATGCTTGGTGCATTTAAAATAGAAAATACCTTTTTTCTATTAGGAAATGTGAAAAGATAAATGTTCTGAAACTTGAATAGTCTGTTTTGGGGGGTAACAAAAAAAAATTGCATAATAGTTGAGTCATATTTTATATTTATTATGAATATGGTATAAGGGTTAGAAAATGGTGCATATTTGTATTTATTGGGAGTAATGTAATTGTATGTTTGTGAACCGGTGTTTCTATGGAAAATAAA
Organism: Wollemia nobilis; assembly: GCA_028583015.1. Classification (NCBI taxonomy): domain Eukaryota; kingdom Viridiplantae; phylum Streptophyta; class Pinopsida; order Araucariales; family Araucariaceae; genus Wollemia; species Wollemia nobilis. Next base: position 2,924,357 of record JAQPPZ010017244.1, read on the forward strand.
TGTGTGTTGCAGTGTGGAAACAAGTTTGATTGCATTTCCATGTGTGTTTGTTATGATGAAAATAGGATGCATATCTGTTTAATAAAATCCTGCATACATGAAATAGAAAAGTAGGTGCATCATTTCTTAAATGAGCTGTAATATGATCCCAAGATAATAAATAAAATCTTGGGCATCACAAGAACACTACATCGGATGATAACATGAGCTTTGTTGCAGCTAAGATTTGAGAACAACATTAGGATATAAGTGATATGGATTTGCTACAGTTTCTTTTGGAGTAGCTTTGTGAAGGAAGCAGGCGTCTATGTTGCTATGAACTCATTATAATGTCTTAATTAAAAAAAAACTACATGTGGTTTACAGACCGTCCAAATGGTGTTGTAGATAACCAATTATAAGTTACCTATATTTTTTTTCTTATGTACGTCAGACTTTATATACATAATGATTAATGTTCATTTTGTTTGGGGAAAACGTAGGATTTGGTTGTTAAAATAACTTTTGGTTACCATTGGGTAGTCTTTAATGGATTCTATATAGGAAGAAAGATAGAATCTAAAGCATCTGTGTGTAAAACCCTTTTTAAAAAAGATAATGAAACATGATGATTTATTTTACATTTTGAAATGCTATATATTTTACAATGGATTAGAGTGGAAAACCATTTGGTTGTGCATAATTTGTATGGAAATTACACAAAGTTAAATTACAAAGGTGAATGAATGATTGTGTTAGTTGTAGGTTTAAGGTCGTACTATGACTCATCTCGTAAATTAGATTAACAATTGAAACTCCATTTTATTTCCAGTGAAGAATAACTATATAGTTATGCTTGGACTCGACTATAAATTCCAAAATTTCAATTATTTTGTTGCACTAGTATGTCTGGTTAATTAAAAGAGGAATATTGTGTATTTGAACTATGGTTGGCTCACGAATGAAACTATTAATTAGAAAATTGAGCACCACATGAGATTTATTTATTCAACTTTGAAATTGACTTTAAAAATTATTGGTAAGAAATAACTTTTAAATGCGAAATCTCACTACCACTGAAGAGATTCTAAAATAAATTCTTCTTTGGTTTAAAATTTTGTAGTAAAACAATAAAACCATCGGAGTTCAGATGTTTGGTTAAATAGACATATCAATGTAAGACCTACTATTGAGTATTTTGAGCTCCATTGCTTGTTCGATTCTATGTCGACAAACAATAATATATATATATGTGTGTGTGTGTGTTGAAGGTTATGAATTTCGTGGAGGAAAGTCATAAATAAATAACTTATCCAACATAAGGGAAAGGTTATAATTAATTTCATTTGATGTATTGTGGCTAAGCTATTAGCTTGATCAAACTAGATTCAAATTGGGGTTTAAGTATTTATAACCCTCTTTATATTTAGAATTTCATGAATATAAATAATGGTAATTTTTTATAAAATATCTAGGAAATTCCTAGTTATGAATATAGATGTTAAATTTTATGCTCTTGTGGATTTGATTCAGGTATTCTTTATATAGTTTATGAACTTGTTCTAGACTGATTGGTAACCTCGCATTAATAATAGAACATTATACCTTTAAAGAGGATAGGATAATGTTTTCAAATATTTTAAGAGAAGCAAGCCCTAAACCTGTCATATCTTAAAAAAATCTTATACTTGTTAGTGGTGACTTAAAAACCTTAACTTGTTAATAAATCACAAGCCTTGCCCGAAACCATGAAGAGGAAATTTTATATGATTTCCTCGTGGAAAATAAATCTTTAACACCCAATTTTGTTGAGATACGGGTAAGCACACAATAGTCTCAAGAATGACTATAGTCTAATAGAATAGGTTGGACCAAGTGACCTAGTCAAAACTAGTAACAAGAGATGGTATGAGACATCTCCTCTAGGTCGTTGCTTGGGAGTACAGTGATGTGTCTTTGTATCATTTTGACTAAAGAGGGCTAACAGGTTAAAGGATGCTATTTTTATCACGACGTTTGGTATGGGATAAATTGTTGCAAGTCATAATGGGCATGAGTGACTAAGACTAGTTTTAGGGTAATGATATAGCTCTAGCTGACTTTGAGTAGTAGGATAATCATCTAGACACTAGGCATATGTACGCTAACCCCTTGCATATGTAATCTGAAAAAGGTGGTCGTCTAATTCAAGGTTTAGTATACTAAGGTATGGGGAGAGTATGCATCCACCCTCTAGGTGTTATAGGCCCTATAGTATAATCCCAATTGTGGTTTGAGCCTCATGCCAGAATAAGAGGAAGTTAAATGAGACAAGCCAATTTCACAAAATGGCACCTTTCATGAGATTTGGTCAATCTCATCCACTTGGGTGATTGTCTGCAATAGTCCTAAAATCTAAAAGTGGTATGATATGCCTATACTAATAAAATTTTATATAAATGAATCATTGGGTGAATCATATTTTCTATGAACATGAAAGCTTTTCTTAGGATAAATAGTAAACCTAAAAAAAAAAATTACCCTGAAAAATTGCTTGTCTTTTTTATGTGGTACAACAAAGTGATTAGACTTGGGTTGTTACATGTGGTATCCGAGCAGAAGAAATCCTCAAGTTGTAGGACTATGAATAAATATTTTATTTAGATAAATTTAAACCAATAAATTAACTTGCTTCTTTCACCTACAAGTCATATGGCGCACATGTTGCGAGGTGGATCTTCGAGAAACCTTGCAGGAGTTGGTTAGGAAGAAACCACCATAAGACCTCCAAGAGGACCAAGGACAAGGGCAAGGAAAGAAGGTCGTAAAAGAAAAGAAGGATAAAACAGTTGAATGATCCTCCATCAAATGAGCTTGGTAGGGAGGAAGGAAACTTTAAAAAGTTGTACAACTGTTACAAACTCATATGGACCAACAAAAAACTCACATGGCCCAACAACAAGAGTTGATAGTCCAACAACGAAAAGTTATAGATAACTTAACCAGGGAAAAGAAACTATAAGCATGACAAAGGGAGTATTTAATGAGCCTACAGGCACTAGTACTAGTAGGACTAGAGTTAGTGTGGATTTGGCCAAGGACCTAAAGAAGGTCATAATTTCCAAGTTTAACGTCATAGGTGATGATAATGCTATGGAGAAGTTTTGGGAATTCATTAATTTCCAGCAAGGATTAATAACAGTCCGAGCCTATCATAAGAAATTTATGCAATTATTAAAATATGTACCTGATTATGAGAACATGGAGCACATGAAGGTGCAGAAGTATATATTGGGGATTTCTCCTAAGATTAGGACTATGGTAAATATGCTTAGTATTGAAAACCTTCATAAAGCATTTGATTTGGCTCAACAAGAAGAAGCCAATCTAGAAGCTAAAAAGGCTTATTTCAATTACCAAAAATTGACTAAAAAAGAAAAGGATGAGCTTAGAAAGCGTAAAAGCGCAAGATTTTTGAAGTGGGTTATGGAGTAGAGTAAAACGCCTAAAAGAGGGGACAAAAAAATAGGAAAATAAAATAGAAGTAATTTCCAAGATAACAAGTTTGAAAAAGATGGTAAAGGGTAGCCTAGAAGGGGCAACTAGATATCATCAAGTCATGAGAAAGCTAAAGGTGTTACACCTCAAGGTAGGAATGAGGATAGCAACAGGGGTAGGAAATTTCCTGTGAATGGTTTCTATGTATGCAAAGAGCCCCACTTTACCATCAAGTGCCCCCATAGAGCGGATCTCCTCTAGAAAGTTCTAGAAGAGGCTACCCATTGGACCTCTGCTACGATAGGTAGTCCTATACTTGCTGGACAAGTTACTCCTTTCTTTTTAAATGGTAAAATCTATGATAAAGAAATACATATTTTGATAGATAGTGTATCTACTGGTAGTTTTATTTCCACTAGTTTAGCAAGGGATATACTTGAAAGACCTAGGTTTTTAGGTAATGGTTGGAAGGTAGAGTACGGGTCAAGGTAGACCTACCAAGTTAACCAATGTTTATTTGATCCTCACATCATTCGGTGTAGATTGGTTACAAGTCCATAAGGCTCTTTGAATTTTGAGGATAGATGGTTCGAGTTTATGAACGAATCTAATTAGAGAATTAAAATTCATTATGATCGTGGTTCAATTAGACCACACCTTTGACCGCAATGCAAGTGATGAAAATCATTAGGAAGAGAGTAATGATCCTTGTGGTCAAGATGAATAGGAAAGAGGAAACTGAATCTGAATTTGACCTCTTCAAAAAAACATCTTGTTTTGAATGAGTTTAAGGATGTGTTTTCGGTAAACCTTCCTGGTTTACCCCCTCAAAGAGAGCATGACTTTGCCATATAATTAATGCACAGAGATGCACTCATTGCTAGGGCACCATATAGAATGAATCTTATCGAGTTACAAGAACTCAAGATGCAACTCTAGGACTTGTTAGAAAATTGGCTAATTACGCCTAGTGTGTCGCCATGGGGAGCTCCTATTTTGTTTATTAAAAATGAAGATGAAACCCTGAGAATGTGCATAGACTACCAGATGTTAAATAAGGTTATCATCAAAAATAGGTATTCATTACCTAGAATATATGATTTATTTGATCAACCAAAAGGACCAACCATCTTCTCAAAAATTTAGAGTAGGTTACCATTAGTTGAGGATTAGAGAAGAAGTCACACACAAAACAACTTTTTGAGGATTCGAGAAGAATCCACACACAAAACAACTCTTAGAGCAATGTATGGACATTTTAGGTTTACAATCCTACCTTTTGGATTGACTAATGCCCCAACTACATTCATGAAACTCATGAATAGCATTTTTAGAGAGAAGCTAGACCATTTTGTGCTTGTGTTCCTTGATGACATATTGATTTATTCTTGGAATAAGGAGGAACACAATCAACATATGAGAATTGTGCTTAAGATTATTAGAAATAATCAACTATATGGAAAGCTAACAAAGTGTGAATTTTACGCTCCATAAGTATAGTATTTGGGTCACATAGTTTTCGTTGAGGGATTATTGTAAATCCTAAAAAAATTGAAGGAATTATTGATTGGCTAGCACCCACAAATGTAATTAAGGTACAAAGTTTTATGGGGTTAGCAAGCTATTAAAAATGGTTTGTTAGAGGTTTTTTGAAGATTGCTCAACCTATCACAAACCTTCAAAGAAAAGGAAAGGCTTTAAGTGGACAAAGTAGTGTGAGGAAACCTTTCGAACCCTAAAAGAGAGGTTGATAATCGCACCAATCCTACAACTACCTAATACTTCTAAGAGGTTTATAGTATGTATCGATGCATCAATTGAAGTATTAGGATGCATTTTGATCCAAGACGATGTGATCATTACCTTCGAATCAAGAAACTTAAGAGACATGAGGTAAACTATGCCACTCATGACTTGGATATGGAAGTCGTGCATTCTCTTAAGATTTAGAGGCACTGCTTACTGGAAAAATCATTGATCTCAAGATAGATCACCTAAACTTAAAGTACATTTTTACTCAACCCTTTTTGAATGCTAGACAATGACGTTGGATGGATTTTCTAGCTGAGATTTATTTTGACATAGAGTACCTCAAGGATAGAGAGAATAAATTTGTCGACGCTTTGAGTAGGAGAGGGTGTATTGTTGCAATGATGAAATTCCATTATGATTTGATAAATAAAATTAGTAACTGGAAACAAAAAGATGAATTTTTCCAATCATGTAACGCTCAAGTTGAGAAAGAACCTGGAAAGGATACATATTTTGTATATAGAGATGAATTTTTGTATTATAAGAACAAATTGGTTGTTCCAAATATGGATGGATTGAGAGAAATAATATTTAATGAGGCACATACTACTCCTTATTCGACGCATCCTAGTGGGGTAATGATGCGTGAAAGCTTGAGAAAGGCATACTATTGGCCAAGTATAAAAAGGATATCAATGAATATATGGTCAGGTGCTTCAAGTTCCAAAAAGTGAAAGTGAAACATTTGCACTTGGTAGATCATTTGTACCCACAGACATACCTACGCAAAAATGGTAGGTGGTTTTGTTGGACTTTATAGTTGGGTTGCCTAAAACAAGGTGATGCAATCCTAGTTGTGGTGAACAAATTAACTAAGGTTGCACATTTCATACTTATAAATGTATAGGATGATGCACCTGCTATAGCAAGTAAATTTTCCATATAGATAGTGTGACTACATGGATTTTTGGAATTCATAATATCTTACAAATATTTTTGCTTTACCTCAAAATTTTGGCAGGCTTTGCATGAAGCATTGGATACCAAATTGAATATCAGTTCAGTCTATCACCTTGAGATATATGGATAGACTAAGAGGGTGAATCAGGTTTTAGAAGATATGTTGAGAATGTATTGCATTGATCAACATAATAAATGGGAAGATTAGTTATACCTACTTGTGTTCACATACAATAATAGTTATCATGCTTCACTAGGTATGGTCTCATTTGAAGCCCTATATAGAAGAGATGCAAGACTCCATTGTCATGGAATAATCTGAAATATCGGGTCATGATCGGATCGAAAACTATAAAAGAAATAGAAGATCAATTAAAAAAAATTAGCAAAAACTGAAAGAGGTCGCAGACCGCCAAGAGAGCTTTGCAGACCTCAAGAGAACATCGAGGGAATACTATGTAGGTAATAGGGTGTTCTTAAGGGTAAAACCTACTAAAAGTTCTTTAAAATATTGATCCTAGATATGTGGGTCCATTTGAAATTATGGGCAAGATAAGTCATGTTGCATACAAACTTGCTCTATCACCAAACTTATCCAAATTCCATAATATCTTCCATGTGTCCCTCCTTAGGAAGTACATTTTTTACCCCACTCACATTTGGGATGTTTCCAATTTGTGGATGTCTGATCCATTGAAAATTAAAGTTTAGCCAGTTTGTATACTTGGTTTTAGGACCAAGAACTTGAAAAAGAGGAACATTGAGCAATATCGGGTTCAATGGGACTACTACTCAGATATAAATGCCACGTGGGAGAATGTGGTTGATGTGAAGTAGAATTTTTTTATCTATTTGAGTAGACATGAACAATTTAAGATATTTTATGTGGATTGATGATGTATATGTATATATGTGTGTGTGTGAGAGTGTTTAAACTACTAAGTAGAGTAGCTTTTGGTGTATGTTTTGGTTTATGCATACGCTACATGGGACAATGTAGCTGATGTGCAGCAGCAATTTTCTTATCTATTTGAGTAGACATTAACAATTTAAGATATTTTATGCGGATTGATGATGTATATGTATATATATGTGTGCGTCTACTGAGTAGAGTAGTTTTTGGTGTATTTTTTGGTTTATGCACAAATATTTGGTTGAATGCAATATGAAACACAATATGAATAGATTAAGTTTCCAAGTTTGAAAGATTTACAATTCAATGATGATTTGTGACACAATGAATGATGTATGATTAATGAATTGGCATGGTTACTATTGCATATGTGAAAATATATATATATATCTTTGATTTCTTTAACCATGCACTAAACACAAGGACTATATTTGCTTCTAGTAGGGGAGGATGTAACAACTCTCCTTGCACGTCCATAGTTAGCAGATATATTGATGGAATAAACTAGATTTTTCCTATAAAATGTGGTATTGTTGATAGTCATTGTGCATGCAGTACCAGGAATATGCAAGACTCCCTTATCATGCGATAATCTGGAAGATCGGGTAATGATCGTACCAAAAACTATAAAAAAAAGGAAGATCAATTAAAAAAAATTAGCAAAAGTTAAAAGAGGTCGCAGACCGTCAAGAGAGCTATGTGAACCTCAATAGAACACCGAGGGAATACTCTATAGGTGACAAAGTTTTATTAAGCATGAAACATACTAAAGGTTCTTTAAAATATTCCAAACTTGACCTTAGATATGTGGGTCCATTTGAAATTGTGGGCAAGATAAGCCCTGTTGCATACAAAGCTGCTCTATCGCCAAGCTTATCCAAAATTCATAATGTCTTCCATGCGTCCCTCCTTAAGAAGTACGTTTTTGATCCCACTCACATTTGGGATGTTTCCAATCTACAAATGTTGGATCCATTGAAAATTGAAGTTTGGTCAGTTTGTATACTTGGTTTTAGGACCAAGAAATTGAAAAAGAGGAACGTTGAGCAATGTCATATTCAATGGGACCACTACTCGAATAGAACTGTCATGTGGGAGAATGTGGTTGATGTGCAACAATACTTTCCTTATCTATTTGAGTAGACATGAACAATTTAAAATATTTTATGTGGATTGATAATGTATATATGTGTGTGTGTGTGAGTGAGTGTTTAAACTACTAAGTAGAGTAGATTTTGGTGTATATTTTTGGTTTATGCATGGATATTTGGTTGAATGCAATATGAAACACAATATAAATCAATTAAGTTTCCAAGTCTGAATGATTTACGAATCAATGATGATTTGTGACACAATGAATGATGTATGATTAATGAATTGGCACGGTTACTATTGCATATGTGAAAAGCTATATATATGAATATATCTGATTTATTAAACCATGCACTAAATATAGGGACTATGTTTGCTTCTAGTAGGGGAGGATGTAACGACCCTCCTTGTACGTCCATAGTTAGAAGATATATTGATGGAATAAACTTATTTTTTCCTATAGAATGTGATATTGTTGATAGTAATTGTGCATGCAGGACCAAGAATATGCCTTTTACAGATAAAGGATGGTCATCAAAAAAGTTAAGAGGGAAGTGATGATTCAGCTCATGAGTACATGAAAGCTCACATGATTGAGTTTCGTATAGGTGCATTGGGAGTGAAAATGCATTATGTGTGTGCTTTGTTGTAGATATTTACTTGTTGTTTGTTGAGAAAAAAACCATATATTATAGTGGTAATGAAAGTGCCAAGAGCCTAGGAGCCTTCCTTCATTGAGAATTTGATGAAATGGTGATTTATTGTATGTTGTTAATGAATTTGATAGGTAGGAATAAACAAATTTATAAATAAATATAGATACATGTATACAAATAAAAATAATAATAATAAGTGAAATATGCATGTATAATTATAAAATATATGTGTGTTGGAATATATTATATAAGTATAATATTGACATGTATTGTAAATTGTAATGAATGGAAAATAAATGAAAATAACGACATAGTCTCTGTCGTTCTCGACTTAACGGATTGAGTGGAGGAGTGATCTAGGGGATAATTAGTGGTAGTAATAATTGTTTGGTAAAACTACTCCATGTTTTTTCGTGTGGAGAGAAAAGAAGTGGTTAAACTACATTATTTTTGTAAGGATTCGACATGGGGAAAGAAAAGAGAGTTCGAGTGTTTGAAGTTTGATATTGGGTCTTCTGGTTTGTTGTGCTCACATCTGCTTGGTAGGAGTCGATTGGAATCCAACTTCAAATAATTGTTACAAGTGTGCTTACTAAATGTTGTCATGTATTTGTGATTGTTGGAAATGTTTGAGTTATCAATGCGATAAAAATATGTTTGATTTAAATCTATGTACTTTCTTGAGTATGTTGTTTGAAACTTTTGCGGAGTGCCATCATTATCGTAAGAATGGCTTGAATGTTATTATCTATGTGTAAACCGATGTTTTTATGGGAAACAAATGTGTGTTGCAGTGTGGAAACAAGTTTGATTGCATTTCCATGTGTGTTTGTTATGATGAAAATGGGATGCATATTTATTTAATAAAATCCTGCATACATGAAATAGAAAAGTAGGCATATCATTTCTTAAATGCGTCGTAATCTGATCCCATGATAATAAAGAAAATCTTGGGCATCATAAGAGCACTACAGTGGCTAAGAATGTGAGCTTTGTTGCAACCAAGATTTGAGAATAACATTAGAAGATAAGTGAGATGGATTTGCTACGAATTCTTTTGGAGTAGCTTTGTGAAGGAAGCAAGCATCTATGTTGCTATGAACTCATTGTAATCTCTTGATTAAAAAAAAAACTGCATGTGGTTTACAAACCGCCCAAATGATGTTGTAGATAGCCAATTATAAGTTGTTCGTGTTTTGTTGCTTATGTACATCAGGCTTTATATACATAATGATTAATGTTCATTTTATCCGGGGCAAACACAGGATTTGGTTGTTAAAAATTACATGATTTTTGGTCACCATTAGGTAGTCTCTGTTGGGTTCTATATAGGAAGAAAGATATAATCTGAAGCATCTATGTGTGTAAAACCCTTTAAAAAAAAAACAATGAAAAATGATTTATTTTACATTTTGAGATGCTATATATTTTACAATGGTTTAGAGTGGAAAACCATTCTGTTGTTCATAATTTATATGGAATTTACACAGAGAGGTGAATGAATGGTTGGGTAAGATGTAGGATTAAGGTCGTACTCTAACTCCTATGGCAAATTAGATTAACAATTGAAACTCTATTTTATTCACAGTGAAGAATAACTATATAGTTATGCTTGGACTCGACTATAAATTCCAATATTTCAAATATTTTGTTGCACAAGTAAGTGTTGTTAATTAAAAGAGGTATACTATGTATTTGAACTGTGGTTGGCTCACGAAGGAAACTGTTAATTAGAAAATTGATTGGCACATGAGATTTATTTATTCAACTTTGAAATTGACTTTGAAAATTATTGGTGAAACAACATTTAAATGTGAATTCGCTGCGATATTATAAAACAAATGCTCCTTTGGTTTAAAATTTTGTAGTAAAACAATAAAATCGTCAAGGTTAAGATGTTTGGTTAAATAGAAATTTCAATGTAAGACCTACTATTGAGTCTTTTGAGCTACGTTGCTTGTTAGGATTCCATGTCAGCAAACAACAAAAAATATATAGGGAAAGTTATCAATCCCGTGGACGAAAGTCATAGATAAACAACCTATATAGCATAAGGGAAAGGTTATAATTAATTTCATTTGGTGTATTGTGGCTAAGCTATTACCTTGGTTAAACTAGATTCAAATTGGGATTTAAGTAATTATAACCCTATTTATAATTAGAATTTCATGAGTATAAATAATGGTAATTCTTTATAAAATACCTAGGGAAGTTTATGCTCCTATGGATTTGATTTCAGGTATTCTTAATATATTTCATGATCTTGTTCTAGACAGGTTGGTAACCTTGCATTAATAATAGAAAATTATACCTTTAAAGAGGATAGGATATTGTTTTCAAATATTTTAAGAGAAACAAGTCCTAAACCTGCCATATCTTAGAAAACTCTTATACTTGTTAGTGGTGACTTAAAAACCCAAACTTGTTAATAAATCACAAGCCTTACTCGAAATATAGAAGAGAAAATTTTATATGAGTTCCTCATGGAAGACAAATCTTTAACACCCAATTTCGTTGATATGCAGGTAAGCATGAAATGGATCTCGAGAACAACTGTAGTCTAATAGAACAAGTCGGAACAAGTGACCTAGTTAGAACTAGTAACAAGATATGGTATGGGACATCTCCTCTAGACTGTTGCCTGGGAGTACAATGATGTATCTATGTATCATTTTGACTAAAGAGGGCTAGCAGGTTAAAGGAGGCTAGTACCAAACATCGCAAGTCATAATGGGCATGAGTGGCTAAGACCAATGTCAAGGTAATGACATGGTTCTAGCTAACTCGGAGTAGTAGGACAATTAGCTAGACACTAAGCATATGTACGCTAACCACTTGCATATGTAATCTGAAGGTGATCGGTTAAGTCGAGGTTCAGTATGCTAAGGGATAGGGAGAGTATGTATCCACCATGTAGGTTTTATGGGCCCTAAACGATAACCCCAGCCTTGGTTCAACCCTCATGCCATAACAAGAGGAAGTTAAATGAGACAAGTTGATTCCACAAAATGACATCTTTCATGGGATTTGGTCAATCTCGTTCACTTGGGTGATTGTCTGCAACATTTCTGAAACCCAAAAGTGGTATGATATTTCTATATTGATAAAATTTAATATACATGAATCATTGGATGAATTATATTTGCTATGAACATGAAAGCTCTTTTCAAGATAAATGATAAACCTAGAAAAAAAAAATTACCCTGAAAAATTGTTTGGTTTGTTTATGTGGTACAACTAGGTGAGTAGACTTGGGTTGTTACATACAATTACCATCAAAGGGCCTATATAGGATAACCATCAATTAGAAAGTAAAGATGCTCATGGTCCAATTGAAGAGTAGCTCACATCAATTGAAAATCAAAGATGCGCATGGTCTAATTTAGGACAAGCTCACACCAAATTAAATGTAAAACAAACAAATAAAAGAGAGACTAAAAAAGGAATGAGAGGGAAGGATATATATCTTTTGTATATCAAGGACAGTTGAGATAGAGAAGCACTTCATTTTAGAATGTGAGGCTTAAAACAATATCACATCTAAGATATGTTAATACTTTAATAGTGAATTCAATTTAGGATTTGTTTGAAAAAAGAAAGTAAACAAAGTAGGAACATTCATTAAAACTAGTAACAAAAGATCAACATTATTATTTATTATTATTATTATTTTACATGGTGGAATCGATAGCCACCACGAATCCGGATAAGTTGTCCAACTTTTATGACCGCTATAGTATTTTGCGTTGTCCGCCTCAGAAGCCGCCACATAGATATCTGCGTAGTCCGCCCCTATAACCACCATGCCACGATCATTTTAAATCTTTTATGCCGCTAAAAGCACTTGAAAAGGGACAAGCATTCAGTCCGACGATGCCCGAGATTTGAACCTTGGACCTCCGCCCCCCTTACGAGGTTTGGAGGAATCAATTGGTCTATACCTCAATACCTTTAAATTTTAAAAGATCAACATTATAAAAAGATCAAATTTATGGCTGGTAACTAGATTCTTCATAGTTTGACAAGGATAACATGGTGGTTAGGGCTTTGGCCTTTCTTTAGGAAGGTCTAAGGTTCAAACCACAACATACCCAGAATTGGATAGGCTAGATGGTAGAGGTCGAGTGTTTGTTGGTTGGTTAAGGTTAGGGTTTCGTTGACTTTGTCTAAACCAGCGAGTTAGGGTTTAAGAACATCTAATGGTGTTACCAATTCTTGTATTAGAAGAAAAAAAAACCTAGGTTCTTTGTAAAAACCACAAAGAATCAATTACTAATAATAAAAGATTTTGTAAAAAAATATTGGCTGAATGATTGAAACATAGAAATGATGTAAAATAGACTAAGGTTCAAATATGACAACACCAAATAAACTATATAACTTAATATGATGTAAAAATACAAACCTTTCAAATTCATACTTTTCAAATCATTTTAAAATAATAATTTTTTCTTTTTTAAAAAAACCATAAAAGAAAAATAAAAGACCACACCAAAGTCCCAATAACAAAAGAAGAGGACGAAGAGGACCAAGGAGAAATATTCGAGATGCTTTTCCCCTAGACCCCAATTCAATGGGAGGAAATTTTTATCAACGTACTTCAAATTTGAAAATAAGTTAAGTTAATTCAAAGTAAAGCTTGGATCCTCTTGGAAGCCAAAAAATAGCAATGCCCATTTGTTTGACTCTCAAATGGAGGAATAAAGAAACTTGTTCCAATGTTTTAAACGCTGATGTTTTAAACATCAACGTGCAATGATTGACCCAAGTCGGAAACGAAATCGTATAACAATTTCGGGGATGCTGTGGTCGCTTTTTTAAAAACGTTATTCCATGTCGATTCTTCACGCAGTCCTTTGTCGCGAAAATTCCTTACTCCGTTTAGGACTACAGAATGTGTGCGTTCACCTTAACCCACTGATTCTATGCCCTCCCTTGCGTATGCATATCCCTTTACCTTCAGCCTGCAAATACACACTCTGTTCTGCCCAAAACCAAGTCTGATCGTCCATTTGTTTCCTCTCTTTCAGTTACCTATTCATTACAAATTCATGGCATCCACTTCCTCCTCATCATTCTCGACCTATCATGTATTCATTAACTATTTTCTTGGGGACATGTCATATGCATTCACAACCAAGATCTACCATACCCTTACAAATGCCCACGACGGACTCCGAGTCTTTCTGAACAACGTGGCGATCGAACTGGGAGATTCTACAGTGACAGAGACAGAAGATGCAAGTCGTAATGCTAAGCTGCACATAGCCATATTCTCTCCCTACTATATGCAATCTCCACGGTGTTTGGAGGAGCTGTTTTTAATGCTTAGATTTGGAACCAAAATCATTCCCATTTTCTATAATGTTGAGCCTTCTAGTCTCAGGTGGGTAAATCAAGGAAAGGAGTTTATGTCCCCTCATTTTCCCAGTGTGAGAAATAGAATAGATACAGGCCACAAAAGCTAAGAGTGGAAAATGGCACTCTATAGCGTTTCATTTTTTTTGGTTATGAGCTTAAGAATACCAAGTATAACATGTTCCAGCTCATCGTCCCTCTTCTTTTTTTTTTTCTTCAGGTTTTTAAGTACTTAGATACATTAATATTGTCTATGTGCCAAACATTTAGAGATGAGGGAATGAAGTTGAAGACTATGGTGAACCAAACCCTTATGGTTATGAAAAATGTGCCTTTGAAGGTGCTTGTACATAGAGTTGGACTCGATGAGCTGTTGCAGAATTTTGAAAGCACACTTGAATGTTTTGATATTGGGCAACATGTAAAAATCATGGGGATAGTTGGCATGGGTGGATGTGGTAAAACAACATTGGCAACAGTGTTCTACAATAAGAAACTCACTTTTCAAGCATTGTTGCTTTATCAAGAGAGTGAGAGATTCTAAAGACGCTTTATATACTTTACAAATGAAACTCCTAGCCTTCTGCCTCCAAAACTTGGCAGTTTAAGATTTGACAACGAAAGGGACGACAAGTGAATTTTGACAAATCTCTTGAGGTCTCTTCGTGTCTTCATCGTTCTGGACGACGTAGACGATGTGAACCAAATCGATGCCCTGTTGAGGTAGTTTGATTATAATCACAAGGGAACCTAACGTCCTTGATTTGAGAGGCATTCCTCAACATAGAATGAAAGGACTAAAATCCTACCATGCCAGACAACTTTTCTGCAATATGAACCATTCCAAGGGTACGAGGATTTGGTTGAGAAGTACCTGAATGTTTGTGGTGGATTGCCTTTGTCTTTGAAGGTTTTCGGAGGACAGATTTATAACCACCCCAAAGATTATTGGATGTCTCAACTAGATAAGGTCTCCGAAATACTGCCTGAAGATATCACTAAAATCAGCTTTGATGCTCTGGACTATGAAGAGAAAGAGATGTTTTTGGATGCAGCAGGCTTCTTCATGGGAGAAGAAAAGAGTTTAGCTATTGAAATATGGGATGGGTTTGATTGGAGTGGTCTATATAGCTAGGAAAAACTTTTAAATAAGTGTCATGTTGAGGTCCACATGGAGAACCACATATGGATGCATGATCACCTATGGGATTTGGGAAGAGAAATTGCAACGACAGGAGAGCTTTATCGTTTCTTTCCATTATCAAGTTGAATATCAAGGACCAAGCGCAGATGGGTTTAATTTTAACCCTTGCTTTTATGAGCATGGCAAGGGTTGTATCTAAACCCTCCTATGCTACCAACTTCACTAACACCCAAGCTAATAATTAAGCTATTACAATTAAAGATTTGATAATTTTATCAAAAAGTTTCAAAGTAGAATGAATTGTAACCTTTTAAAAGGTATCACTAGCATTGTCAAGGGATTAATCATCCCTCAAATTTGTGGCCTAACTTCTAATTCCCATATATCCCATTGTTGTTGGGAAGGTTGCACCTAGTCCATATATGACATAATTTTAACTCTATATAATTAATTAAATTTATTAAATAGTTTAATCCATGCTAGTGGGTGATTTCAATGCACGTACAGGTACTGCCCAATGCTTTACATATGATGTTTCTTTAGATCCACTGTGTCTAAAGGAGCTTGATCACAACAATTTGGGCATTTCTCGCTGCTCAGCCGATGTGGACACTACCATCACACCCTATGGTAAGCACCTAATTAACCTTGGCGAGTCTCATGATTTAATCATTCTAAATGGCATCAAGCAGTTCCCTCTTTCCCATAATTTTACATGTTTTCCACATGCTGGTGGAGCTAGTGTAGTTGACAAACCACTACCGTTATTTTCTTAGGAAGAAAAAGCGTCAATTCTTATCAAGAAAAAGACAAGAAATTGTAGTCATGCTCAAACTTAATCCTAGAAATTTTTGGCGTATTTTTCTACCCAAAAAGAAAACATGTCCCATTTCTGACCCTCACTCGGTACACCTATGTTGGCTCACTCTATGATATCCCAATTATCCCCAAACCACGGCCATCACATTGTAACTTCTTTACTAATGAAATGATTTTTCATGCTATTCATAAACTACAGACTGGTAAAGCAGTTGATATTGAAAATTTGAAGACAAAATTTCTTAATCATAGCCCTAGAGTCTTGGCGGTCCATATTTCCAAACTCTTCAATCATATAGTTACTCATGGGTTCCCACCCTCTTGGTCTTCGAATATCATACATCCCATCCATAAGCGAACTATTTTTCTAAAGCATTATGGTTGGCAGCGGTTGAGTCTTTCCCCATACCACCCGCTCTTTTCATCAGTCTCGTGGCCATTGCCCTCGTAACTCGTGGTTTGACACAGAATGTAAATCTTTACATAGGCTCACCCGGTCAGTAGGTCGTCTTGATCCCTTGAATTACAAGCTAGCCCAAAACCACTACCGTTCTTTTCTTAGGAAGATAAAGCGTCAATTCTTATCAAGAAAAAGACAAGAAATTATAATCATGCTCAAACTTCATCCCAAAACTTTTGGCGTATATTTCTACCCAAAAAGAAAACATGTTCCATTTATGACCCTCACACTTGGTACACCTATGTTGGCTCACTCTATGATATCCCAAACCATGTCCCAGTTATCCTCGACCCACGGCCATCACATTGTAACTTCTTTATTGATGAAATAATTTTTCATGCTATTCATAAATTACAGACTGGTAAAGCAGCTGATATTGAAAAATTGAAGGCAAAATTTCTTAATCATAGCCCTAGAGTCTTGGCGGTCCATATTGCCAAACTCTTCAATCATATAGTTACTCATGGGTTCTCATCCTCTTGGTCTTCGAATATCATACATCCCATCCATAAATCCGGAGATCCGCTAAATCCAAACAATTACAAAACTATTATGGTTGGTCATACTCTTGCAAAACTTTTTGCAATAGTTCTTGACGTTTTATTATCTCTGATTTTGTTGAGGTTAAGAAACTTCGTGCAAAGGGGCAAGCAAGTTTCAGAAGAAATCATCCTACTTGTGATCACATTCTAACTCTCAGAGCTATCATTGAAGAAGCCAAAGCCAATAAACGTAGGGTTTATTGTTGTTTTGTTGACTACAGGAAAGCATTTGATACTGTTCCCAGATAGTTACTGCTTCAGAGGTTGAAGGATCTAGGAATTCCAGAGGAGGTTACTTTGTTGGTTATGATCTTATATGAAAAAGTCACTAGCCAGGTTAAAATTGGATCTCTCAAAACAAAAGATGTTCATAGTACTATTGGGGTTAAACAGGGTTGCCCACTTTCACCTACACTCTTTGGATTGTATATTGATGAACTGGAGGTGCTCATTATTGGACTCTCTAGCTAAGAGTACAGGTTGCTTACTTTTTGGTAGTGTTATTGCCATTTTGCTATTTGCTAATGACATTATCCTAATGTCACATATAGTAGGAGGACTTCAACAATAATTGGACATACTTGGCACATACTCTGACTTGCATGGATTAGAAGTTAATCTCCAGAAAACAAAAATCATGACATTCAACCTACCCAAGAAAGATCTCTTTTCTGTTTACATCACATATAAAGGGAAGGTTATTGAGATTGTCACATCGTACCCATACTTGGGAGTTCTTTTCACATGACCTACCTTCAACTTGATCCCTACATCTCAAGCAAGGTTAAACAAAGGTTATGTTGCCTTAGCCTCTCTGGAAAAGCAATGCTTTTAGCTCCAGTTTCAGGACATAAGTACGAAGATCAGACTCTTCCACACTCTTGTTACTCCTACACTGCTCTATGGCTGTGAAGTTTGGGGTCCTAGCCTCAGACAGTTGGGTTGGTCTCGTATTGAAAGGGTCCTCATCTCAATGTTGTCCAAGTTCATTCGTTCCAAAAGAACTGTTCCACATTCCATCATTCTAGCTGAGTTTGGTGCTCGTCCATTGCTTACAACATCAATATTTCTTGTTGTCTCTTTACTACGTAGATCCATTGTATGTCGGACATGAAAAGATATCCATATTTAGCACTACAATCCTCAAGATAGTTGGCAAATCAAGGGGTCAGGAATTGTTGGTATGCTCAGACTACTACTCTACTTCAATCTCTTGGTCTAGACATCATGAGACCTCCTCCTACTAAAGCATCAGTCAATGCACCATATTCCAATAAGGATATTCGAGATGAGATTTACTCAGCATATATAAAAACTACGTGGACTGATCCAAAGGAACCTCTTTCACCAAAACTGCTCCATTACTCTCACTTTTATCTCCAACTAGAGAATGGATTGATCACTACTCCAAAATATAACTTGATACAGATGTCACACAACCTCAGGTTTCCTCTAGCTCAGCTACGAGTTTGCTCCCACCAGCTGCTATTGAGACAGATCATCACCTCCCCATAGATCAAAGATCAGCGCATTTGCAGATTGTGCAATCTTGATGTGGAATCCGAGGAGCATTTCATTTTCATCTTTCCTGTCTACAACGAGATTCGAGGTAGATATTATTGTTTATTCAGAGACTCATACACTAAAATCTTGGATTAATTATGAAGATAAGAGATGCATTGCCCTTTTCATCCGAGAATTATTCAATCTTAGGAAAGAACTACTTAGTAACAGTTTGCAGAAGATAACAGGATCCCGACTTATCACTTCATTCTTCCAGCCTCCAGAGGCCATGACCAAGAAGCACCAGGGTGATCACAGAGATACAACAAGATCAACTCGTTGTCAACTCCAACAAAGAACATCTACAACGACATCCAACTCTTATATCACTCACTTCTCTTCAGCCTTGAATGTTGGGAGTAATCCTTGATCCACAGATCTTGTATATCATATGTCGTTCTGTTTACTGTTTTTCTTATTTTATTTTCTCTGGAGTTGCATTAGACACTCCCGTTGCTTTGTATATGTCTTACTTTACAGTCCTATTAACCTCTTTTGGTCACCGATGGACATTAATACAAATTCAAATTCAAATTTTATCTTAGCTTAAAGAATAGATGTAAATAGACTTGTAATTTTAACTCTATATAACTAATTAAATTGATCAAATTACATAAATTCTAGTTCAAATTCAAACTAGAGTAGTTTAACCCATCCTAGCTTAAAAAGTAGATGTAAGTAAAACTATGTCCTGACACAACTCGACAACTCAAGAATGCAACATTATGTAAAGGAGCTCGTTCACTCTCCCTTCTTCTGCCATTACTAGTATTCCCTTCTCCGGCATTACTCTACGTCTTTTGAATATTGCGTACTCTGTTGCCTCAAGTAAAGAAGGACCTTCTCTGAATACACCTATCCATACCCATTTCCCCACCTGGAGAGCCATCTTCGAGATGTTGTCGTAATTCTTTCTGACGAAATTCTCCTCTTCGCTAAAACATAAATCTAAATAACCATGTTTAGGACCAACATTTACATCAAAACAGAGAATGGCCGCCGGATTGGAAAAACTTGTCTTCGGACATTTCAATATTACTTTCCTGTCGTCGTCGAATGCTTCAACTACAGCTAGATCTGGAGCTGGAACAACCAGAGTGCTTATAAGGACCTCCACACCACGCACTGCCCTTCCGCATATTATAATTTCGCATGGCCATCTCTGCAATTTGTTTGCAAAACATTCATTCCAGGAGTAACTGAGATGTTAATAGTAACAATATATAAATCACATCATCTCATATAACTTATTATCGTCAAAGTTATTTTAAACAACTTCCGTTACCTGCAGAGTTTGAATGAACGGTTCGAGAGCTGATAGGTTGCCGGCTAAGAGTTCCAGTCTCCTCAATTTCTCCATTTCCTTCAAACTTGTTATACCCGGCATCTCACAGCATGTGTGGACTGTCAATGTCCCCAACGACCTGGAGTGCTCTAGTCCTTCTATTTTATCCACACTTGGGCACTCTTGCATTGAAAATTCTTTGATGGAAACTAAATCTGCAAAACTTGGGAGCTCAGCTAACTTCGGACACTCAGATATATATAAATTTGTAAGGTTTCGGAGACGACCAATGCACAGTATATTCTTCAGCATGGCACAATTAAGCAATTTTAAGGTCTTGACTGATGTAGGCAGGGTTTCGACCTCTTCTAGATAGTTATTTAGCGAAAGGTCCAGAGTTTGAAGGTTGGGACAGTAGTCTTCAGATATTGATATCGTGGACGCCCTTGTCTCGCACAAATCTATCTCCCGAAGGTTGCACAATGACTCAAAAACAAATTCTCTGATAGGGCAGTCATTAATATCCAATGTTTCAAGATTACTCAGTTGGAAGAATGTTTTGGGTAAAGACTTCAGTCCTGAATCTTGTATGTTTAAGGAATTCAAAAGACTTAGACGCCCTATAGAGTCGGGTAAAGATTCTAACTTTTTACAGTGATTAATTGAAAGCTTAGAGAGACAGGGCAAATCTCCGACGGAGTTTGGCAATGACTCCAGTAAATCACAAGGCTCAATTGAAAGAGTCTTCAAGCAGGACAAATTTCCAAGAGAGGATGGCCAACTTGTTAAGAGCTCACTCCCTATCTCTAGCACTTCTAATTTCCTTAATTGACCTATGCTACATGGAACTTCCTTTAACTTTGTTCCCCTCAAATTCAGCTGTCTTAAGAACGCCTGATTTGTGATGTGATGAGGCAACACTTGCAACCCCTCGCATCCATTAAAACTCAAGTACTCTAGCTTTGTGATGTTTGCCATGATGTCTGCGTTCTCCTCTGTGAAGATGAGCTTGTTACAATGTGACAAGTCAAGATATTGCAGGTGTTTCAGGTGCTTGAAGGAAGCCGGCAACGTTGTCAACTCCATGCAAACGGTTAGACTTAGATGCCGAAGGTTTGATAAATCCCCCAAACCGATGGGTAGTGATAATATGCAGCAATGTTTTAACTCGAAGTGCTCCAGGGAATCCAGATCACACAATTCTTCTGGCAGTTCCCTCATGGGACACCTCTGAGGACCAGGGAAACTAATCCCAAACACACATATCTTTTTCAAATGCTGAGCACGTCCTATGGACCTTGGAAACCTTTGGAAACTACTGGCATTCGAAATAATCAGCTCTCTCAGCTTCAAACGAGGCTGCTGCAAACAATTTTCATTTCAATTAGACATAAAACAAATCTAAGGAGACTGCTCCAACCAATTTTCATTTCAATTAGATAAAAAACATACATCATATTTTAGATTGGAAATATTGTTTTACATTATATTAAAAGCAAACTACTTACATCCACATCCTCCTCCCACAATTCTTCTAAGAACACAGCACCATGAATCTCTAAAACACTTAGATTTTCCAACGAGAGCCATGACGGAAGATTGGTGTGGTGAAAATCAACCCAGCGGAGCCAAACAAGGTGTTTTGATAGCATTGCAAATTGTTCAGTAAAATTGTTATTTGCAACGACAAGAAGTTCTAGTCGAAGCCTCGAGGAATCCATGAGGTCCATGCACTCTTTTAAAAGCGGCCTGTAATTCGAAACACGCTTCAAACTCTTACGATGAAACGAACCTTCCATGATCCCCCGAATCATCATTCTTTCCTGAATGGAAAAACAAAACTAATAACCTTGGCAATTATAGAAATAAAAACAGAGTGAGACAGGGACTATTAATGACAGCTCATAAAAGCAAGGCTTAAACTTAAACCCACCTGCGCTCGGTCCCTGATATTCAATCTTGATAATGGAAAGAAACGATAAGGCTCCCCTATCGTCGCAATTTCTCTTCCCATATCCCGTAGGTGATCATGCATCCAGATGCGGTTCTCCCTGTCGAGCTCAACAAGACACTTATTTAAAAGCTTTTCCCAGCTATATAGACCACTCCAATCTGACCCGTCCCATATATCAATAGCTAAACTCTTTTCTTCTCCTAGGAAGAAGCATGCTGCATCCAAAAACATCTCTTTCTCTTCATCGTCCAAAGCATCAAAGCTTATTTTTAATGTCTTAGTGATATCTTCAGGCAATATTCTGTAGACCTTATCCAGTTGAGACATCCAGTAATCTTTGGGGTGGTTATAAAGAAGCCCCCCGAAAACCTTCAAAGACAAAGGCAATCCATCACAAACATTCAGGTACTTCTCCACCAAATCCTCGTACCCCTGGAAGGGTTCAGATTGCAGAAAAGCATGCCAGCAGAAAAGCTGTCTGGCATGGTAGGGTTTCAGTCCTTTCATTCTATAATGAGGAATGCTCCTCAAATCTAGGACTTCTGCCTCCCTTGTTGTGATTATAATCAAACTACCTGGTCCAAGCATATCTTTGGCTGGTAACAGGGCATCGATTTGGTTCACATCGTCTACGTCGTCCAAAACAATGGACACTGAGAAACCTTAAGCGATTTGTCAAAATTCGCTTGCCGTCCCTTTCGTTGTCAAATCTTAAACTGCCAAGTTTTGGAGGAAGAAGACCTTGTAGAAGTTCCATTTGTAAAGCATACAAAGCGTCTTTAGAATCTCTCACTCTGTTGAGAAAGCTACAATGTTTGAAAAGTGAGAGTTTCTTATTGTAGAACTCTGTTGCCAACGTTGTTTTACCACATCCACCCATGCCAACTGTCCCCATGATTTTTACATGTTGCCCAATATCAGAACATTCAAGTGTGCTTTCAAAATTCTGCAACAGCTCATCGAGTCCAACTCTATGTACAGGCACCTTCAAAGGCACATTTTTCATAACCATAAGGGACTGGTTCACCATAGTCTTCAACTTCATTCCCTCATCTCTAAATTTTTGGCACAAAACAATATTAATGTATCTAAGTACATAAATTAAAAACCTTAAAAAGCAAAAACAAAAACAGAAGAGAAGTTATACTTACTCGTTATTCTTAAGCTCATAACCATAAAAAAATGAAACACTATAGAGTGCCATTTTCCACTCTTGAAGCTTTTGTGGCCTGTATATATTCTGCTGTTCATGCTGGGAAAATGAGGGGACATAAATTCCTTTTCCTTGATTTACCCATCTGAGACTAGAAGGCTCAACATTATAGAAAACGGGAATGATTTTAGTTCCAGATCTGAGCATTAAAAACAGCTCCTCCAAACACCACGGAGATTGCGCATAGCTGGGAGAGAATATGGCTATGTGCAGTTTAGCATTACGAATTGCATGCTGTGTCTCTGTCGCTATAGAATCTCCCAGTTCGGGCGCCACGTTGTTCAGAAAGACTCGGAGTCCGTCATGGGCATTTGTAAGGGTATGGTAGATCTTGGTCGCGAATGCATATGACATATCCCCATGAAAACAGTTAATGAATACATGATAGGGCGAGAATGATGAGGAGGAAGTGGATGCCATCTATTTGTAATGAATAGGTAACTGAAAGAGAGGAAACAAATGGACGATCAGACTTGGTTTTGGGCAGAACAGAGTGTGTATTTGCAGGCTGAAGGCAAAGGGAAACGCATACGCTAGGAAGGGCGTAGAAACAGTGGGTTAAGGTGAACACGCGCATTCTGTGGTCCTAAACATCGTTGACTGTTATATTAATATTATTTTTTAAAATAATTTTATATAAAAAAATAAAAAAAATACTGTTAAAGGGTCTAAAATGATTTTATTTTTTTTAATAGAAGTCTCTTACTCAACATTTCATTTAATCAAAACTTTTCATTCCTGCTGTCACAAGGTCAGTTTAATCAAGGCAACCGTGTGTCACTGTGCAATTTCTTTTAAATCAACCTCTTTAGACTATATATTAGCCAAGAGCCATGGACTATGTTTTTCATTATACAATTTCATCTGTTTTGTACTTTTATATAAACATTTGCAATGAAAAATAAATCTACTCTAACATCCATCCACAAAACAAGAGACAAAGAAAGAATGTATTCTTATTAATCCAGTTTTTAATATTTATAATAAATTTAATACACAGTCACAATACTAAAATCTCATCAGCAATTACATCATCGCAGTGGATGTGGTTAGGGATAGGAGACAATCATCCCTAATTCCTGTCATGGGGCAGGGTCTCTAACCCCAGGCTGGGTTTGCTGTAGTGTCACTTTCTGGACTGTTCTGGAGGCCTTATCCAGTCGAGACATCCAATAATCTTTGGGGCGGTTATAAAGCGGCTCTCCCAGACTTTTTAGAAACAACGGCAATCCATCACAAACATCTACATACTTATCAACCAGCTCCTCAAATCCCTCCATTGGATCAGATTGTTTAAAGGCATACCAGCAAAAAAGCTGCTTCGCATGGGATGGATTCAGTCCTATCATGTTATAAAAAGGGATGCCCTTCAATTTAAAGACTTCTACCGCCTGTGTTGTAACTATTATCAGACTGCCCGGTCCAAGCATTTCCTTTGGTGGTAACAGGGCATCAATTTGGTTCACATCATCTATGTCGTCAAGACCAATCAACACGGTGCGAGACTTCAGCTTATCGGCTACAATTTGCATGCCATCTATTTCATTGTCAATTTTTAAATCTTTGACCAATTGGGAAGGAAGAAGGTCTTCCAGGATTTTCTTCTGCAGACTATGCAACCTATTCTTATAATGTTTCACATTATAAATAAAGCTGCATCTAGTGAAAGAAGGGTATTTTTTATGAAATAACTCTGTTGCCAGTGTGGTTTTACCACAGCCCTCCCTACCAACAATTCCCACAATTTGCACATCCTGGTCACTGTGGGAGGAGTCAAGTATACCTCTTTCAAACTCTTGTGCTAGTTCATCCAGTCCAACACGATGTAGAGGTACTTCTAACGGTATTTTCCCCATAATCTGAAGCGCAGAGTCCAAAATACCCTTCAGCACCTTGTCGTTCTCTCTGTAAATTTATAACAAACCCCAAATCGGTATATTAGACTGATAATTTGAAAAAGTAGAGAAAATGAATGAGATGTAAGATTTGACAATAAATAAAACTCACTCTTTCTCTTTCAGCTTATAGCCAGAGAATGATTCTGAACAAACTTTACATAGCGCCGTTTTCCATTCCCGAAGCTTTTCCGTAGTGTATCTGCCCTTCTCTTCGTACTTGCGGAAATCCTCGCTATAGATCCCTTTGTCTTGACCGATGCACTGGATTTCAGCAGGCTCAACATCATAGAAAACGGGTACGATTGTGGTTCCAGTTTTTAGCATAAAGGACAGTTCGTCCAGACACCATGGAGAGTCCGCATAATGGGGGGAAAGTATGGCAACATGCAGTTTAGCACTAAGCATGGCCTCCTCTATTTCTATTGGTATGGAAAATCCTGGTTCCAGCACATTTTGATCGAGAAACGATCGCAATCCATTGCTGTCAAGTTTATGGTAGATATCGGCAGCGAGGGTTTGCTTCACATCTCTGCCCCTATGGTTAATAAAAACGTCATAGGACATAGATGAGGAGGCCGAAGCAACTAGACGTTGTGGCAGAACGCCAGCAAAGGCGTTTCCTTTATTATTGGCCTCTGAAGAATCGGTTGAAGAGGAAGAAATCCCTATAATATTGGCCTCTGAAGAATCGGTTGAAGAGGAAGAAATCCCTATAATATTGGCCTCTGAAGAATCGGTTGAAGAGGAGGAAAACCCTATATTATTGGCCTCTGAAGAAGCGGTTAAAGGGGAGGAAATCGACGCCATGGAATTGAATTGTATTGAGCCGAGCTGAACTAAGAGAGAGGAAATGCGCAGAAGACGGGCTTGATGTCACACGCAGCAAGTGTGTTGCAGGGAAAAGCAAGGGCTACGGGAAGAAGGGTAATGCGGGGTTAGGGTAGTAATAATTTTTAGGACTGGATATTGCATCGAACCAGCCAACCATCTGAAAAGAAACTTCAGTTGAATGTATCAGGAGAATCTGTGCCCAATGTCGCACGCAGCAAGTGTGTTGAAGGGAAAAGGAAGGGCTACGGGAAGAAATAATTTGGAATTTCCGCGTGAAAGGAAAATGTGAGGAGTGGATGTTGCATCGAACCAACCCACCATGTAAGAAGAAACTTCACTGGAGTTGACTGTATCAGGAAGATCTGTGCCCAATGTCGCAGGCAGCAAGTGTGTTGCAGGGAAAAGGAAGGGCTACGGGAAGAAGGGTAATGCGGGGTTAGGGTAGAAATAATTTGGAATTTCCGCGTGAAAGAAAAGGGTAAGGACTGGATGTTGCATCGAAACAACCCACCATGTGAAAGGAAACTTCGCTTGAACGTATCAGAAGAATCTGCGCAATGCCTCAACTGAAACGCCTCTTGCTTCCATCACCGTAGATGTAGAGTCTAGACTGTCTCGCTTTCCAGGTAACTTCGTATGGCCGTAACTCAGATCAATCGGAAGGAGCATGAGTAGTACGGTTATGATCAGATCTCCTTGGGAGAATTTGTCGTGAATGGAAATTTTATAATCTTCAACACATTGCTACGTATTCGACCGTTACCATTAAAATAGAATAAAATAAAACACTGTTACGCTTTACTTTTTAGGAAAATGGAACCTATATACATTTAGTCCTTCTCGAAGCGACCTTTTGATTATTCTTGCATTAGTTGAACTTTTTTAACGTTTTGATCCATGTTTAGTATACCATTTATAAAGCAAGACATTATCAAATGACACATGTTTCCAAATTATCAAATGATATAGAGTTATTGTGAGAAATCTTTAGAAATTGAGTAGTCTCTTTTTAATCATGATTTTTGTAAAGTTGAGAATTATACTTATTAATAGGCAATAGGTAAGGTTATGCATAAGGGGTCGACCCCAAAATTTATTTATAAAATCCAGATGAATTAGTCTCGAAATCCTAACGAGTCATGTTCAAAGAGAAGTGGTGAATTGCATTCATATTTCACCAAAAAATTTCAAACTGTGGCGATTTTTTTGTGTTGGAGGCTATGTCTATCGATTGCTAAATTCTAGACCTATACAGCAAAATCAAAGGCTTTATGTTGAGAGGAAAAGCCATGTCGATCAGACTATGCCTATAGAACAGTGTCGATAGGAAAAAAATATCGATCGATCTAAGACGATCGACTGAAGATATGATGGTCAAAAAATATCGATCGGTTGTAGACATGATGGTCAAAAAATACCAATCAATTGCAGACATGACGATCGAAAAATATCGATCGATTATAGTAATATCGCTCATCTATGTGTTGCAGCAATGTTGATTTATTGCATCAATATTGATACGTTGCAACAATGTCAATCGGTTGCAGCAAAGTCGATCAATTGCATTAATACCGATCGGTTGCAGCAAAGTTGATCGATTACAGTAATGTCGATCGGTTGCAGCAATACCGATGGGTTGTAGCAGTGTCGATCGGTTGTAGCAAATTCGATCAGATGCAACAAAGCACCAAATTTGATTGGATGCAGCAAAGTCGATTGGATGCAACACAACCGATTAGATGCAACAAAGCCGATTGGATGCAACAATGATGATCTGATGTTGATTAGTTGCATTGACATCTATATCACATGTCAACCATCCATTAAATGATTGCATGCAGATGCCACATATTGATTATTTATTCGATGGTTTCATTTAGAAAAGTCTATATAAAGACATAAACAATCATTTTTTTAACCTTTTCTAATGTAGTTTTAACCCTTTTTTAATGCTTTCCATCAAGTTTCCAATACCTTCCACCCTACCTCATGATCCACAGTCTCTCGTACCCAACGAAATAACCCAATGGCATCCCCTATCACCCCTACAATGTCAAAAATTAATTTCAATAACCTTGTTTGCCCCTTAATTTTCAAAATTTTATCAACACCGGGTTACGAAATTTCATGGGTCAAGACTCTAGTCTTCGGGGTTTAGTTTCTATGTCGCAATTTGACACATACATTAAACTGCTGGAGAGGATAATTGCAGATTATGACATTGATTCGAGAACGGTAAATGTTGTCATTGACAATAAAAATATCAGATTTTTTTCACAGCCTCAAACGTCACCAGATTGATAGGATTGCCTCACACTGATTGTGATCCTATCACATCAAAATTCACTTTAACTGATGATGATAAACTCTACCTAAAGACCACCTTCAATGTCCAATCAGAATCTTTTCAAGGTATAACTACATATTTTTATATTTAATTGAATTTAAATTCTAGGGTTTATAATTACTGATTTATTTTTTTGTAGTTACAGCTACCAAGTCTAGAACGGGTTTAACTGTACCAGTTATTTAGAACAATTTTCTTTGGGTATGTTGCGAATTCTTCCTATCCAAAATTGTTCTACAAGGAAGACTGATAGAAATTCTGATGTGGACATTGACATATTTGGTTCGTTGTATTGCACATCAATAACTCGACTAGTCCACAATCGAATCAGAATGGATATCCAAATCATGAAAACCCACGCTTCTCTTTCGCAAACAGTAAGCACATGCAACTACATTCTTGTTTTTTATGAATCTTATTATAATTTGTAGAACACTGCAGTATCGACTTCTTGGCACTAAGATCTAACCACTGCAGCCATGACAAAACAATAGGTGCAGGTAATTTTTAATTAATATAAAACTAATAATATTTGATATTTAATATGTTTGTCATTTTTATAATTTTAACAATTTATACAAAATACAGAAAAGGACATCATCTTCCTCTTCAAAGCGGGATGTTGCTTTTAGAGGTTATAATCTAGAGGAATCAGGAGACTCCGAAACACATGTGGAGGAAACAATGCCACCACTAAGAAAAATAACAAGGAAACGCATAATAGCTAGTTCTCATAATCCTTGACAACCTCCATCTGCACGTCCATTGCCAATGAAAGTAGTTGCGCAAGAGGTTTCATCTTCAACAAGTAAGTTTTATAGTATGTCCTCACAAAATTTGTTACCAAATTTTACTGTGTTTTATATTTATTTTTATAATGTATTTTCATATGTACAACACACCCACGTTCCATTTGCAGTTGTGGTTGTGCAAGAGGTCTCTTCTATGGTTGGTAAGTGTTATAAATTATCATTAAATTTTATAATCTACTTTCACAGATTTTGTAACCAATTTTTATTTTAATTTTTTAAGGTCCTCTACAACAATTTCATCGTGGAAAACAACAATCAATGTTGCCCACTCCACCATGTCAACCTCAAATGCAAGGTCAACAATACTTCCAGGGTGGAAACCATTTTCTTTTATCTAGGCCACTGGGAACAACATCCAAGCAATTTTCAGGATTCAAAAATATGTCTTTTGGTAATTTACAAGTGTACAGGAAATTTTTGGTGTTGGGTTAGATAATCCTCTGCTTGATCAGGATTTCTTTTTACAAGACAACATACCCACTATTTTTCAAGTAATAGATCTACTTCGAGATCCTTAAAGTGAAGCAAGAGCAGAATGTTCAAGTCCATCTCCTCCTAAGAAAACTAGCACCTATCATGCTCATCCTCTACCAGAGGATGAAAAAGTAAATTTTTTAAAAAATGAATTAGTTTCTAATAATGTTCAAGCAACCATTAAAGATTATCTAGTTCCATATGTAAAAGAAATAAAACAATAGGAGTATTGGGCCAAAGTTTTGATAAAGAAAATAAATGCCCGATTCAAAAAAAAATCAAAAAGAGAAAACTTTTTTCTTTAGTTGAAAATGAACCAGAAAAGCTTGATGCTCTACTACATCAAGCTAAATCTGGCATGGTGAAGGTTACATCTTACAATGATAAAATTTTAAGCATTATGTTGAATAGATTAGAGAACTTAAATGTTGAAGCCTATGCTTATTTTAATGAATGGGCATGCGATAAGAAAATGGTTGTTATTGTTGTAGCTACAAAGAATGTTACCGAGGTTAGACTAATGTGTTTTAAAAAAAAGTTGTTCTCTTTTTTAAAATGTAAATGTCTACTGATTACTTATTTTTCTTTTGCAGGTAAAGTTTGATAATCTGAGAAAGTAGGTTCAAAACCTGCACGACTATCTCCAGATGGCAAAGGATTTCTTAATGGCTTTTATGACAATGAAAAAAAAGAGCTTAGAAATCAATTCGACAAAACAACACTTTTAGGAAGATCATTATCCAAAATGTATTGGATGTTGATGTTTTGCTTAGGGAGACATCTTGATGAAGTAATGGTATGAAGTTTTGTACCACCATTATGCCAAGGAAAGCCAATGACTCCATTGATATTGTTTTTTCTGAACAAAACATCTTAGGTAGGTACCCAAACATTTGTTAACTACCTCTGTTTGACCATCTATTTGTGGATGGTATGAAGAGGACATATTTAATTTGGTACCGATAAGTCAAAATAATTCTTTCTAAAAATTGCTAGTAAATATGGGATCCCGATCACTTACAATATTTTTTGGCATTCCATGCAATTTGAAAATTGAGTCCATAAATACCTTAGCCACTTTGCTTGCTAAAAATGGATGTTGTAGAGCCTGAAAGTGAGCATATTTGGAGAGGTGATCAACTACCACAAAAATTATTGTTTTGCCTTATGACTTAGGAAGACCTTCAATAAAATCCATGGAAATGTGTTCCCACTAACGATCTGGAATGGGTAATGGTTGAAGCAACCCTGGTGATTTGACTGTTTTGCCCTTATTACGTTGGCATACTTCACATTCAACCACCCATTGTTTGACCTCTGCTTTCAATCCTTTCCAACAAAAAATTTATTTAATCCGCATATAAGTTTTCAAAAAACCTGAATGTCCTACTGACGGAGAACCATGTGACTCATCTAGAATCCTTGATTTGATTGTCGAAGTGTGTAGAATGTAAATGTGACTCTTCCTTCTTAATATCTTGTCTTCATAGGAGAAAAGAGGGTGCTTGTATGAACCCAAAAACAAATCCTAAATTATTTGAGCAATTTCACTATTGGAAAACCATTCTTCCTATAGCTGAGATACCCATTGAGAACAAGGACCTAAAATAGCATTAATAACCACTTCATCTTCATATTTTCTAGATAATGCATTTGCTGCCACGTTTTCTTTCCCTTTCTTGTACTCGATAACAAAATCATATCCCAACAATTTTGTTAACCACTTGTTTTGTTCTGGATAAGAAAATCATTGTTCTAGAAAGTGCTTGAGACTACTATGATTGATTTTTATAATGAAACGACTACTGATTAAGTAGTGTCTCCATTTATCCACTACATGTAGAATAGCCAATATTTCTTTTTCATATGTAGATATTTCCAAATGTTTTATTGAAAGGTGTTTATTTTTGAATGCTAAGGGATGACCTTCCTGCATTAATACTGTTCTAATACCTGTTCCTGAAGCATCACATTCAATTATGAATGGTTTGTGAAAATTTAGAGTCGCCAAAACTGGAGTAGTACACATTGCTTCTTTGAGAGCCTCAAAGGCTTGAGTGGCTGCTTCTGGCCAATTAAAAGCATATTTTTTTGTTAGATCTGTGAGAGGAGCTACAATTTTACCATAGTTATGCATATATTTGTGATAGTATCCAGTGAGACCCAAAAAACCATAAAGTTTCTTGATGGTTTTAGGTAAGGACCGATACTGAATTACCTTTATTTTATTGGGATCCACTTTAACACCTTTCTAAGAAACTATATGACCTAGGTACTCCACTTCTTGAACACCAAAAGAGCATTTAGAGTGCTTTATAAACAATTTTTTCCTATGTAGTATATGAAGAACCGTTTCCACATGCAATAGATGATCATTTCATGATTTACTATATATGAGTATGTCATTGAAGAAGACTAAGACAAATTTGCAAAGGAAATTACGAAAAACATGGTTCATGAGACTTTGGAATGTGGATGGGGCATTAGTGAGACCAAAGGGCATGACCAAGATTCATAATGACCTTCATGGGTACGAAAAGCTATTTTAGAAATATCTTCTTCCCTAACTCTAATTTGGTGAAACCCTAAACGTAAGTCCAATTTTATAAAAAACATTGCATCATGTAGTTCATCTAATAAATCATCAATGACAAGTATATAGAATTTATATTTGATGGTGATTTTGTTAAGAGAATGAAAATTCAGACACATACGCCAAGAATTGTCTTTATGATGGGCCAAAACTACTGGTGAAAAATATGGACTAGTGTTGTGATGGATGACTCCATGTTCTAATAGTTCTTGGACAATTTTCTTAATTTCTATTTTTTGAGGTTGGGGATATCAACAAGGTTGGGATATCGAAAAGGATGGCCATTAGGTGGAAGACTTCCTAGAACTGAAGAACACAAGCTTATACTGAGAGGGGGGTGAACAATATAGCACCCACTTTTTACTTTCTTTCCAAACCAATATCAATTAGTGTCCTTAATTGCAATATCCAAATATAGCAATGTGCATTAATGACATAGATAGCAATAGTAAGCAAGAGCACAAATCACCACACACAATTGAGACACAAGATTTAACGTGGTTCCCCCAATGTGGGGTACTCCACAAGATAATCTCCTTATAATATTTCACAAAGAAATAGGGATCCTTATCCCAATACAAATGATTACTTTGATCTGCTCAAAGCTAGGCTATCCACTGATCTGCTCAACAAGGCAATTCACTGATCTGCTCAGCTAGGCAATCCACTGATCTACTTAGGTAGGCAATCCATTGATCTACTCAGGTAGGCAATCCTAATCTGCTTAGGTAGGCAATCCACTAATCTACTCAAAAGGCAATCCACTGATCTGCTCAACTAGGCAATCCACTGATCTACTCAGGTAGGCAATCCATTGATCTGCTCAGGTAGGCAATCCATTGATCTGCTCAGGTAGGCAATCCACTGATCTACTCAATAAGGCAATCCTAATCTACTCAACTAAGCAATCCATTGATCTACTCAGCAAACAAACTCACCAACATCTTACTCAAAATATGCTCTAACAAGCTCACCAAGAACTTACTCAAAATATGCTCTAGCAAGCTCACCAAGAACTTGCTCAAAATCTACTCTAACAAGCTCACCAAGAACTTGCTCAAAATATGCTCTAGCAAGCTCACCAAGAACTTGCTCAAATATTCTCTAGCAAGCTCACCAAGAACTTGCTCAAATCAGCAACTCACCAAGAACTTGCTCACAAATATATCCACAAATCTATCCAAAAGCCTTCTCAAAGGCTCAATCAATCATCACAAAACCCAAACAAAAACACAAAATCTTCCATAAATCTATCCAAAAGCCTTCTCAAAGGCTCAATCAATCATGCACAAAAGCTGCCACAAATATATCCAAAAATCTATCCCAAAAGCCTTCTCAAAGGCTCAATCAATCATGCTCAAGTAGCACTCAAATCTCATCCACAAATCTATGAAGGCAAGGCTCAATGATGAACTCAACAATGAATGGCAATGCACTCTACAATGGATGACAACAATGATCCACAATGATCTCAACTCAAATCAGAATATAGAATAGTTTGTTTCATGGAACTTGAACAACCACTTCACTCAATCACTTGACTAGGCTCAAACAACTCTACTCAACCAATCACAATAAGGAACAACTCTTTCTCACAAACCCTAGTCCAAGCAAGTATCAACCAACTCAAAATGTTTCCAACAATGCTCAACCACAAATCTCACATAACAATGATACTCATGTTCTTCTCTAACTCAAGTTCAAGTTCTTTGTACAATCAATGGGCTTCAACAACAATGCTTATAAAACATTCTTCACATAACAATGATACTCATGTTCTTCTCAAACCCTATCTCAGGTTTTTCACACAACTAATGGCTTCAACAACAATGCTTATAAAACAAGGTTTAAACACAACTCTCAAACCAGAAAACCTTGAAGCATTCAACCAACCACTTTCGAAAAGGAAACCACAATCAATCCTTTTCTCTCCAATGATATTTCAGAAATCAACCACCATAAACAAAGTCAATGGAGAATATTGCTCATACCTTTTGATGCCTTATTAGTTGTCCACTAAATCTGCCACACTCAACAAACTTTCTTTTTCAACTTTCAATAAGGGTTAGGGATCATGATTAATAACACAACAATAATATCCAAATAACACCTTATTACTCCTACTCAATAAAATACATCATGTCCCCTCATGAAAGAATTAATCCTCTTTGAAAAAGAACAAAGCAACCTTCACTTTTGAACCTCTTTACAAAATCAGAAATATCTCTTTACACACACCTTATTTCTCCCTCTAAGCAAGTTAATCAAATAGCCCTCGAAATAAGCTTTCCAACGATATATAATATGATATACTTCTAAAAATAAAATCACCAAAAATCTCTCTTTTTCTTAAGGTGCATCATAACCCTTATTTCTCCTAGGGCAACTTTAGAAAAATAAAATATTAAAAAATATTAACTTGCCTCTGTCCCTGACGGGATTCGATCCCTTGATGCCTCCTCGCTCAGTGCCTTAACCATAGCCAAGCCGTCATTGGGCCACATGCCCTCACGTGTTCAAAGGGGCACGAACCAAAACAAATACCTCAATATTTTATGCCCTTCGAAAACTCAAAAATGCTTCGAGCATTTCAACACAACAAGCATCCCCGGCGAGACTCGATCGTAGGACCTCCTACTTCTTACACAGTGCACGAACCACTAGGCCAAAGGTGCCTATGCATTTGGTTATCCTCCATGAATGATTCTTCAATGGACCCAAATTTCGTAAACCCTTCACACGCCTCTTTACACACGCTTCAACACACAGGCTCTTCTCGCATTACATTATCAATTCGAATGCATTCGAAAATCGAGGACAAGAATTTATCGAAGCTTTTGGTGGCATATATATATGCCTTTCCTCATTTATTTAGATATCGGCACTATTATTTTTAATATATGCCTTTCCTCCTTTCTTTAGACGTCGGCGCTATAATTTTATTTTTAATTTTAAAATTTAAATTTAAATTTTAAATAATTTAAAATTTAAACTAAATATTTAAAATTAAATATCTCCATCACCGGGGCACCTTTTTCGATGAAACGAAAAGCCAACCTAGGTTTTAAGAAAAACCCATTTCAAATCTGCCATCCATGGTTTTAAATAAAACCTTTTATTTTGCCTCGCCTTGGTTTTCACAAAAACCCTGTATATATCCATGCTCTCCAAAATATCATAAATGATATTTTATGAAGTGCTTTTGCCACCAAAACTCAAATGTGATCCATGATCCATGTGACATCAATGACAACATAAAATAACTCAAATTTCCAACAATCTCCCCCTTTGTCATTGATGGCAACACCTCTAATCCAAATCACCACAATCACTGCAAAAACCATCTCTGAGAATCAAAGTTGCTCCCCATGACTCAATACTCTCTATGGAGGCTGCTCCCCCTAACTCAATGCTCTCTTTGGAGGCTGCTCCCCCTAACTCAATGCTCTCCCCCTTACTCAAATCTCTCCCCCTTTGACATCAATGGCAAAAGGGACACCTATGGGGCTAAAAGATATGACTCTTAAGCTTAGCCCCCTCACCACCTTCTCTCTTGAGGTGATTAATTTTGGGGTGGGAGTACTTTTACTCCCATATTACATTGTTTCTCTCCTTTGTCAACTTCCTTCCACATATTTTTGATATCCTTTTCTTGATGAGTTACTTGATCTTCTTGTCTTGAACCTGTTTGGCCTTCTTGCCTTGAGACTGCTTGACCTTCTTGCCTTGAACCTGTTTGGAATTGAGTCCTACACCATTTTGCAATATGTCCAAAGTTATTGCAATTAAAACACTTAATGTTATTATTCCTTGGAGGTGCAAATGTCTTAGGATATCTTCTGGTGAAGCCATATCCTCTTCTGTCATGAATCCTGCAATTCATTGCCTTGTGACCATACTCATTGCATGAGTAGCAATACCCATGGAAAAGTTATCCTTTCCCATATTCCTGTCTTTCATATGACCTGCACTGTGAAGCCATGTGCCCAAACCTGTGACATGAAAAACATCTTCCATTGAAGAAACCTTGCCTAGACCCCATTGGTCTCTTAGTCTCTTCTCCCTGTTTCTTGTTCCATCTGTTTCTTACTTGTGCATTGTTCCTTTCCTTGTTGAACTTTCTATTATCCAAATTATCCTTAGAAGTCTCACTCTCTCTTTCACTTACTTCTTTCGACTCTTCTTCTTTTCTGGTGTTTGAGCTTGACTTTCCTTTTTCTGCTTCCTGTTTCCCTTGTTCTTCTTTAGAACTAAGTCCTGTTATGATGACTGATGACCTTTGTGCATTGATAGTCCTTTCCAAGGTCCTTGAATTTTCCTCAAACTTGTGTAGCTTGTCCTTAGAACCTTTTACTTCCATCCTTAGTGAAACTATCTCATGCTCTAATCTTTCACACTCTAGATCTTTTGTCTTTAATTTTTTGGCCATACCTTCTTCAATTTTCCTTGTCTCTTCAACTTTGATTTTGAAGTTGGTGAGTTCCTATAAAAACCTTGCTTTTGCTTTTTCATCTTCTTGAGCTTGAACCCTTAATCCTGAGTTCTCCCTTTTTAATTCTTCAAGAGTAACCATAAGCCTTTCACATTCTATCTCTTTTACCTTTGACTGTTCAACCATACCTTTTTCAACTCTTCTTGCCTTTTCAACCTTATCTCTTAAGTCAGATATATCCTGTAGAAGCTTTGTCTTACATTTCTCATCTTCTTGTATTTGAGCCTTCAATTCTGAATTTTCTCTTTTCAATTCAACAAGTTCCTTAAGAGTGGCTTCCTCCTTTTCTTTATCTGAATCTTCCTCTTCTTCAACATCACTATTGCTGGAATTGTCACTAGAACTGCTGCTAGAACTATTACTAGAACTATTGCTTTCTTTTTCCACAAATAAAATTTTCTTGTTGCAATTGTTGTAGTACATGCAATCATCATCTAAATGCCCAAAGTCTCTGCATATGAAGCATTTTAGTATTCTTAGACCCTTCTTGTACCTGTTTGCTTGCTCAATGGCTATAGCAAGTTCTTCATGTCATTCTTCGATAGATATATCCTCTTATTTAACTTCAATACCTAGGAATAGGTGTTCTATTTGGAGTGGAAGTTCTTCTTCTACTTATTTTATCCCATAGAAAAACCCTTCTTCATCTTCACTGTCACTGAGATCATTATCATCTTCTATAGCAAACAAACTCTCATGATTTCTTTGACCATGCATGTTTCCTTGATGTGTCATTTCATCTTCACTATCACTGAAGCCATTGCAATATCCTGATCTATGATCTCTTTGACCACACACAAAGCACTATTCTCTTTCACCTTCTATTCCTAGGAATAGATGTTCTTCTTTTTCATCATCTGACTTGTCTCTATTGTTGTGATCTGAGCTATCATTTGCTTCTTCAATGTAGAAAGTTTTCTTTGTCCTACAAAAACTTTTCTTCTTCTCATGCTTGCTTTGCTTGTACCTATCATATTTGTCATGCTTATGCTTTCCTTCTTCTTTTCTTCTGTGACCCTTGGAATCTCCTTCATAGGTATTCCACAACTTGGTCCACATTTCATTAGCTGAATTACATACCATGACCTTTGCAAAATCTGTCTCACGTAGCCCACTCAAAATACAATTCATTGCCCTTGCATTGATCTCAACCAATTTCTTGATAGTCTTATCTACCTCGGGATCACCTTCAACCTTATACTCTTTTTCAACCATCTGCCATACCTCATATCCTTGTGATATCAAGTAGTTCTTCATTCTCATGCTCTAGAAAGCATAATTATTACCATCAAACAGTGGAGCCTTATTTGTAGATGATCCATTCTATGAAGCCATATGTGTTCTTGTAGAATCTACCCTCAAGTTGTTAGCCTTTTTGAAGGAACCCACTCTGATACCAATTGAAGAACACAAGCTTATACTAAGAGGGGGGTGAAC
The DNA here is from genome assembly GCA_028583015.1 of Wollemia nobilis. Taxonomy (NCBI): domain Eukaryota; kingdom Viridiplantae; phylum Streptophyta; class Pinopsida; order Araucariales; family Araucariaceae; genus Wollemia; species Wollemia nobilis. The sequence goes on from JAQPPZ010017244.1 coordinate 2,962,408, forward strand.
AGTATAGCACCCACTTTTTAATTTCTTTCCAAACCAATATCAATTAGTGTCCTTAATTACAATATCCAAATATAGCAATGTGCATTAATGACATAGATAGCAATAGTAAGCAAGAGCACAAATCACCACACACAATTGAGACACAAGATTTAACATGGTTCCCCCAATGTGGGGTACTCCACAAGATAATATCCTTATAATATTTCATAAAGAAATAGGGATCCTTATCCCAATACAAATGATTACTTTGATCTGCTCAAAGCTAGGCTATCCATTGATCTACTTAGCAAGGCAATTCATTGATCTCTCAGCTAGGTAATCCATTGATCTACTCAGGTAGGCAATCCACTGATCTCTTAGGTAGGCAATCTTGATCTGCTTAGGTAGGCAATCCACTGATCTCTCAACAAGGCAATTCACTATTCTCAACTAGGCAATCCACTAATCTACTTAGTAGGCAATCCTTGATCTCTCATAGGCAATCTTGATCTACTTAGGTAGGCAATCCACTAATCTACTAAATCTAAGTCAATCCACTGATCTACTCAGTAATCCACATCTACTTAGCAATCTCACCAAGAACTTCTCAAAAATCTCTATCTACTCTACAATCAATATCTACTTAGCAAGCTCACCAAGAACTTACTCAAAATATGCTCTAGCAAGCTCACCAAGAACTTGCTCAAATATGCTCTAGCAAGCTCACCAAGAACTTGCTCAAATATGCTCTAACAAGCTCACCAAGAACTTGCTCAAAATCTATCCACAAATCTATCCAAAAGCCTTCTCAAAGGCTCAATCAATCATGCACAAAACTACCACAAATCTATCCAAAGCCTTCTCAAAGGCTCAATCAATCATGCACAAAAGCTACCACAAATATATCCAGAAATCTATCCCAAAAGCCTTCTCAAAGGCTCAATCAATCATGCACAAAAGCTGCCACAAATCTATCCAGAAATCTATCCCAAAAGCCTTCTCAAAGGCTCAATCAATCATGCTCAAGTAGCACTCAAATCTCATCCACAAATCTATGAAGGCAAGGCTCAATGATGAACTCAACAATGAATGGCAATGCACTCTACAATGGATGACAACAATGATCCACAATGATCTCAACTCAAATCAGAATATAGAATAGTTTGTTTCATGGAACTTGAACAACCACTTCACTCAATCACTTGACTAGGCTCAAACAACTCTACTCAACCAATCACAATAAGGAACAACTCTTTCTCACAAACCCTAGTCCAAGCAAGTATCAACCAACTCAAAATATTTCCAACAATGCTCAACCACAAATCTCACATAACAATGATACTCATGTTCTCCTCTAACTCAAGTTCAAGTTCTTTGTACAATCAATGGGCTTCAACAACAATGCTTATAAAACATTCTTCACATAACAATGATACTCATGTTCTTCTCAAACCCTATCTCAGGTTTTTCACACAACTAATGGCTTCAACAACAATGCTTATAAAACAAGGTTTAAACACAACTCTCAAACCAGAAAACCTTGAAGCATTCAACCAACCACTTTCGAAAAGGAAACCACAATCAATCCTTTTCTCTCCAATGATATTTCAGAAATCAACCACCATAAACAAAGTCAATGGAGAATATTGCTCATACCTTTTGATGCCTTATTAGTTGTCCACTAAATCTGCCACACTCAACAAACTTTCTTTTTCAACTTTCAATAAGGGTTAGGGATCATGATTAATAACACAACAATAATATCCAAATAACACCTTATTACTCCTACTCAATAAAATACATCATGTCCCCTCATGAAAGAATTAATCCTCTTTGAAAAAGAACAAAGCAACCTTCACTTTTGAACCTCTTTACAAAATCAGAAATATCTCTTTACACACACCTTATTTCTCCCTCTAAGCAAGTTAATCAAATAGCCCTCGAAATAAGCTTTCCAACGATATATAATATGATATACTTCCAAAAATAAAATCACCAGAAATCTCTCTTTTTCTTAAGGTGCATCATAACCCTTATTTCTCCTAGGGCAACTTTAGAAAAATAAAATATTAAAAAATATTAACTTGCCTCTGTCCCTGATGGGATTCGATCCCTTGATGCCTCCTCGCTCAGTGCCTTAACCATGGCCAAGCCACCATTGGGCCACATGCCCTCACGTGTTCAAAGGGGCACGAACCAAAACAAATACCTCAATATTATGCGCCCTTCGAAAACTCAAAAATGCTTCGAGCGTTTCAACACAACAAGCATCCCCGACAAGACTCGATCGTAGGACCTCCTGCTTCTTACACAATGCACGAACCACTAGGCCAAAGGTGCCTATGCATTTGGTTATCCTCCATGAACGATTCTTCAATGGACCCAAATTTCGTAAACCCTTCACACGCCTCTTTACACACGCTTCAACACATAGGCTCTTCTCGCATTACATTATCAATTCGAATGCATTCGAAAATCGAGGACAAGAATTTATCGAAGCTTTTGGTGGCATATATATATATATATATATATATGCCTTTCCTCCTTTCTTTAGATGTCGGCGCTATTATTTTTAATATATGCCTTTCCTCCTTTCTTTAGACGTCGACGCTATAATTTTATTTTTAATTTTAAAATTAAAATTTAAATTTTAAATAATTTAAAATTTAAACTAAATATTTAAAATTAAATATCTCCATCACCGGGGCACCTTTTTCGATGAAACGAAAAGCCAACCTGGGTTTTAAGAAAAACCCATTTCAAATCTGCCATCCATGGTTTTAAATAAAACCTTTTATTTTTCCTCGCCTTGGTTTTCACAAAAACCCTGTATATATCCATGCTCTCCAAAATATCATAAATGATATTTTATGAAGTGCTTTTGCCACCAAAACTCAAATGTGATCCATGTGACATCAATGATCCATGTGACATCAATGACAACATAAAATAACTCAAATTGCCAACAAGAACAAGGTGAATGACATGGTCATGGGATATTTTGGGAGGTAGTCCCTTTGGTTCTTGGAAAATCTCCTCATAGTTGGCCACAATGTTTTGTAGATCTTCTGATTGGATTTTTGGTATATCTTGTGCTTGCATTCTCATACAATTAATTTGTGCAATGAATTTGTAACCACCTTTTCTTAATATTTTTTCCATGCTGGCAAACTTACTATCTTTGATGGAGGTGTTGGAATTCCTTGGAGGCAAATAGTTTTCCCATTCTCTTTCCATTCAACAAAGTGCTACTTGTAATTAAAATCGACCGTGGTTTCCATTTGTTCTAACCATGTGACATCCAAGATAGCTTATGAATTCTCTAAATTCATAACAAAAAGAGGACCATGCCAAGTATAACTTCCCATTTGTAATAAAATTGAAGATGTTCTACCTATACATTGAGCACTTCCCCCGTTTGCAGTTATAACTTGAAATTTATCTTGGTTGGAGGAGTTGATGTGCGAGTTTAATGCCCTAACAATCTTTGTGTTAATAAAGTTATGAGTAAACTCCTGAGTTGATTAATGTTGTTACCTTTCTTTGTCAAATGAACCCTGATACCTTGATTAAATGGTGAGTTGATAAACCCATAAGAGCATGAAATGAAATTGCCATAGTATCTTCCTCAAATTTGACCTCTTCATGTTCAATTTAGTCTTTGTCTATGGGACAGTAAGGTGAGTTGGTATCCTCTGTTTCTTCATCTTCCATGTCAGCATATTCGATTTGAAAGTTCTATCATGGTACACATGCCTGATATTTTGGATGGTGATTTCGACATTTATAGTAGAGATATCTTGATGGTTGATCATTTTTGCAAAAAAAATTATTGTGGTATGGAGGTCGACCATATGAATCACGTCGTGTAGATGTCACTTGTACCTTCTTCTCAGCCAACTTAGCAATCCTTATACAATCATATAAAGAGGATGGATCTTGTAGGTCAACTTCAACTTGAATATTCTCTTTCAACCCACTTCTAAAAGAAGATACCACCACATAGAGTTATAAGTTTCTTGCATAGGACAACAGGCTAGTGAATTCTGAGATATACTCCATTATTGATCCTGTTTGCTTGAGAGATAACAACCGCACCATGTATGAATATGAGGATCCTTCGTCAAATATTTTAAGAAAATATTTGGTGAAATCATACTAGTATATGGTATGTCCTTTCTCACATTTGAGCCATACAGACCATTGATAAGCTTCAATACCTAGTTTGGAGGCAACAAAAAGAACTTTTTTTGAATCTCGAATTTGGTATAAGTCTAAAATACCTTCCATTTTGACTATCCAACCATGTGGATCATGACCCTTAAATGTGGGTATATCAATGCATGGAAAATTGATCCCATTAGGACCTTTTGGTTGTTGGTAAACTTCATCTCTATCTTGGTCCTCATTATGCCTGTCTATGGAAGCGATTTTGAATATGACCTCTTTGTTGTTCATAAAATTCTTCATTGTCGATATCCTCATCATTCCTATATCCATTGAAGCGATTTTAGGGACTATCATTATGACCTTTTTATTGTGCATAAAATTCTTATCCATCCTAATCTTCATTGTTCCATTGTCTATGGTAATAATTTAGGTTAGGATGAATTTGTTGGCTTTGTTTGTCCACTAGTTGGTGCATCAATTTGGTCAATGTTGTCTACTAATGTTTGCATGGTCGAGGGGTTGGTATTAGGGTTCCCTATTTCCTCTTGTGTGAGGTTCTCTTGGGAAGAAGTAGGAGAAGTATTGGATGCCATGGTGTTGAGTAATGGATGGTCGGGATCGAAACTATTAATTCGTAAAGGAGAAGAATAATGTGTACCTTTATTCCTTGGAGGTCTTCTTTGTGACTTGAAGATCCCTTCATTTGAGTCCTCTGATATGGTTAACAACCATTTGGTCCTTTGGTCCACCTTTTACTCATGCACTTGTCAACAATTCCTTTCTAACCAATTTTACCTTTGAACTTTGCAACAATTTTGATGAATTTGGGCAAAAAAATGGTTTATTTTCCACTTCAAATGTCGCTCCAAATGCAATGCAAAATTTTGAATTTGAAAATTTGAATTTCAATAACTATTTCCTAAATGAATAGATTCTCTGGTTTCTTCTAATGGCACTTTACTACGACAACCAAAGACTAGTTTAGAAAATCTAACCCTGGCTACAATGGTTAGTTTGGGAAATTTGACCCTGGCTGCAATACTAAACCCTTCGAATGAAGGCTCGTTTGAACTGAATTAACTATGACTAGCACAAATTACTTATTGAACTGATGACGAGGATAGAGGACTTTGTGATAATGCTATGCTATAAGATGACAACAAGGACAATTGCTAGACTACGACTCTATGCGATGAGACTCGAGGAGGATGCCAACAAGGACACACGACACTGGACATGACATAGCAAACGAGACCAACACAATGACACGATGGGAGGATAGATAAGCAGCCAAGACCCACATAAGGATATGAAGCCAAGACCAACCAACGATCGACATGGGGACCAACAATGAAGCAACCGGTACCACAAGAGAAGGGACACGAAAGATCAACACACAAACTAACAATGAAGCAATTGATACTATAGAAGAAAGGACATGAAATATCAAAACTGACATGCAAACTGAAAACAAAGCAACCAAGACCATGGGAGAAAGGACATGAAAGACCAAAACTGACACGCAGACTGATAAAAAAGTAATCAAGACCACGAGAGAGGAACAACAATGTATCGTGCGTGAAGAAGGAATCTCCATGTGACTGAAGTCACACCTTTTTTAATGCACCCCCCTCACTATAAAGAACAATTCACCCGTAACATGATTGATGTAGGATAATTATCCCAACGAGAGAATAAAAACAATTATAAGAATTTTGTACCTTAGGTTTTTGGAGTTTTTAAGCTTTAATATCGCCTCCTGATTGGTCTGTGCCCTCACGACTATGCAAGGATATAGAGAGACTTATTTGGTAGGTTTTTTATGTATATTTATTTGGATTTGGTGTTCGAATCATTTTGGACATCTGATTACCTCTTTCTAGCATCCGATTTGCTTGGGATAAGCAAGAGAAATGGTTGAATTTTTGCATCCTAAAATATGTGTTTACTTGGTATATAACAATGTAAGGCCCGATTATAATTTATAATTTTATGGATAAAATCCCTATGTAAAATCCTGGTGCTAAGCGTGATGTGGACAGTGCTTTGACAGTACAAAAACTCATCGATAAGATGTAGCATGTCATGAATATCGTGCTAACACACACCTAACATTCCCTGGTTTATTTTGGCTAACCCTAGCACTAACGACTAGTTTCAATATCACATAGCTTGTTTTAATGCAGATGGGATGCCCTTCCCGCCCGCTCACTTGAACCTGATACCACTTGGAAGGTTTTTTATAGCCTTCAATATTTTAAATAATATTTAGCTGTGAGTTCTAAATATCAAACCATATAATTGCACCAATAAATAATTAATATAGAATAGTAAATTGAAAGGATGAATGAATTTAAATGATAAATCAGATTTAGCCTCTTAAGGAGGGTTATTCCTCGCCACTCGAAGGGCACAGTCCTTGCAAGATCAAATGAATAAAATATTATGATAAATATGAGATAACCCTTGGATAGCTAACCTACTAAATAATAAAGAAAATATAATTGTGCAACATAGCTAACGACATTTCATATTTGGAATGTAACAAAGAAGTTCTTGCACCAATATTTGAAGATGCTGGGAAAGAGGAAAACACCTTGCTTGAAGGCTTCAAGAGTGTAGAGAACATCTTTGTCAATTTTGGAGCAATGGAGAGGACTGATAAATAGCCCAAGGGAGGATCCCTTAAACTGCAAAATATGAAAGCAACGAAAAAGGAAAAGAAGCTGAAATTACCTCTAGCCCCTCATCTAAGGAATGAAAAGCCAAAGTGTTGGGAATACACCATGTACAAACAATACATAGCCTATGCAAATAATAATAGCAGAAATGGAAAAATAGTTCAAACCCTAGTTAAGTAGTGAAATAAAAAATAAGCAATCACACAAATGTAAGAGACACAAGATATACGTGGTTCAGGAAGTGTACCCTACATCCATGGAGAAATAATTAGTCCTTTGTATCAGCAACAATACAACAATCTTCTCCACTTGTACAATGTCTCCTCCCCTCTCTTTATCTAAACCAGAAAAAGAGAGTTAACACCCAAAGACGACCTTTACAGTACAGAATATATAGAGCTTCGTGACTTTTCCTCTATTCTAAACTACATAGTGGTGTCAGAATACAATGGGCCAAAAACATGGGTTGAAACCATCCATATGCTTATCACATTCTTTTGACAAGTGTTTTCACCAAGAAATACAGTTAAATTTCCAAAAAAGTTTATCCCCGTCACGACTGCCCCTTGGAACCCTGTTCATGTTCCTATTGTTGATCGTTGCCCAACAACAATATTTAATGGCCTTGGAACCCCACCAACAATATTTAATGTCCTTGGAACCCCACCAACAATATTTAATGGTAATTAATTTCTTTCTTATCAATTTGGCTCCATTACCTAACACAAAGGACAACTTGGTTCTATTATTGCTTTTGAAAATTTGATTTTTCAAAAAGACAATTTTATGATATGTTTTCGTTTGAAAACAAAACATTTTTTGTTATTACTTGACTATCATACTATTTACATTTATAGTTGCATGTTATTTTCATCACTTGATTATTATGTTGTTTCAATTATGCTTGAGTTTACGAAGAATATATCTATACGTGGGTTTAAATTTTCATTTTATTCAAAGTCAATATTATTATGATATAAAAATGAGTATTGTCTTGTGTATTATGCTATATTATTTTTATATTTCCATATCTAGAGTAATATGCTATTTGCATTTTGCCTTCTAGAGTATATACAACACCTTTTAAAAGAAATATTTACTAATGATACATACATACATGCATGGTTTGAAAAATTTTAATTTATTCAAATTCAAAGCATAAATCATAATAATTTGTCAACATAGACAATTAATTCAATAACAAATATATGATATATTAATGAGAGTTGTCTTGTGCTATTTCCATAACTTGGATTTCATGATATTTCCATTTATATTGTATTGTTCTTTTTGTAACTTGATATTTTTGCTATTTGCATTGTGTTTTCTACTATTCTAGACTACAAAAAAACACTTTGTAAAATAAATATTTACTAATTATGTATGCATGCATGGTTTTAAAATTTCTAGGTTACTCAAAGCTAAAGTATAAATCATAAAAATTTTCCAACATAGATAGCTAATAACATTAAAAAACAAATACAAGAAATCATTGATTATAGAATTTTTTAAATCATTGTAATTTTATAAATTATATCAAATATAGAAAATCATTGATTATATGAATTTTTTAAATCATTAAAATTTTACAAATGATATCAAATCTAGAAAATCATTGATAATATGAATTTGTTTAACTCATTGAAATTTTACATTATTGGAAGCTAAAACAATGTCTTGTCGACTTCTCCAAAAGAACCAGGAATCCTTTGTGAATTCTGCATTTCCATAATATCATCACTACAAGCTGACTCATTATCCTCATTATCAACAGTATTAGTGAGACCTATTTTTTCCGCTAGGGACTTCCAATATGTCAAAGCTCTGTCATAGGAAAACTTATACAACTCATACGATGACACATACATTCTTAAACAATTTTTTAAATTTTTGTCCAACCTATTACAAACTTTATATTTAACAAAAGATAGTGCACTGAAAACCCTTTTGTCTTCAACAAATCCCAAAATCTTTGTCTAACATAATTCATATAAAATAAAGTATTTACTCATAGTTTCTTTTAAGACATTACTTGGATATAATTTTTTCCACAAACCCGTGATGGAACCAGTCTCATGTGGGTTTTTGAAATGTGCAATTTTATTAACTATTGTTATTCCAGAATTGGTTGATTGTTGTCTTAGAAGTTCTTTGTTTAGAATACCATTAATTTGAATGTCATTTACTTCCACACATTTATAGAAATGTGTCATAAGAGTGCCTATATATTTTACAAACAACTTACTTTTACTATTGTGGTCAAGACAAAGATCCCAAAATATGGGATTAACAACAACCATGGCCTCAAACACCTCTTCTCTATGAAATCAATCTCTTAGTGCACTTGTTAATGTTTTTGTAATTCTTTTCAATTTATTCTTAGTATTATCCAAAACCTCATCGAATCCATAATGTGTTATGGGCACTTGTTCAACATCATTTGTAAGTGTATCTAATCATTTTTCATAACGATATAAAGAAACCATCATTTCATGGTTAGCAATACAAAGATTATCATTGATGTTGAACTTTAAAAAGTTGTTAGGATCATTGACTTGAACTAATGTATTCCAACTATCAAACAAAGGATCCTTAAAATTTTCTTCAAACAAGTAAACCTTATCAATAAGCATACATATTTGTTTTCTCATCCTGATGAAATCAATAATATAAATTGCTCTTTCCTATGCGATTTTAATCAAAATAACAAATTTTTTGCCTTATCAAAATCCCTATGATGTGTATACATAAACCCCACTAAGGATTGATATTCTGAAAAAGCCTTTTTTTATAGGAAGAAATAGTGAAATCCACCTGGTGTCCACATATTTTAACAATTTCCTACCTCCAGTTACATTTAAAGAAAATTGTTGAAACTCTTAAAAAAAATTTAGACTGCATGAAAAGTAAGAGTGTATTTCACGGATGGGATCTTCTACACTGGATATATTTTCAAATGTGCTCACAATTTTGTATGCAAGATTCATTCGATAAACCATGCAATGAATGGGAATCAAATATGGGATACTTGATGCCTAAAGTTTAACACAAAGAACATTACTTTATCCTTGCATTGTAGATGCACCATCAGCTCTAATACAAATTAACTTTGTGGTATTTTTTTCATCCATTTTGATAATATCCTTTAAACTGGTTACAACAACATTGTAAATGTTTTTTGTTTTACAATTTTCCATCATTTTATGTAGTACTAGCAAATGAGGTTGACTCAAATGATTGTGGAATGTGTAAACATGTATGCAAATCCAAGATGTGTTGTTAATAGCCGTTACCTCATCAATAGAAAGTGAAATAAATTTGTCTTGTTTTATATTCTCTCTCAGGTCCTCCTTCTCAACCAGTGATAGATATTTGCCATTTTCTAACTACTTCGATCTGACCAATGGGAACTGGTAAGGTTTTGTACATCGGCTAGTTGAAATAGTTTCTTATAATAAAAAATATCATACATGGGTTAACCCTTTTTTAGAATACTATATACAACAAAAAATTGTAAATATTTTGAGGCTAATACAATCTTATTAATTTTTTGAAATTGGATCTAGATTTTTCCACCCTTCTTAATGAGATTTTGTTGGTGTTTCATTATTTTTTTGTATTCAAATACATATTTAACATGCATACATTCTAATGCATCTAGGATTATACATAAGGGGTTGGAATCGAAATGCACTTGTAAACAAATGGTGAATCCTAATCAAAATCAAGGTGAATCTTAAGCAAATCAAATCAATCATCTTCATACCAAAATTTGGGGGTATTTGAAGCTCTAAAAATAAGGTCATATTTGGAATAAATTTTGACCTATTAAATCACCTTATAACTTCATAAAAAAACCACCATTAGATCAAAATCAAAAAATATCTTTCCAATGAGTACAAATATGTCTATGTTTGGATATATATATTGTGGCAAATTAACCCTAAGAAAAAATTGATCCCAAAATTTTAGGCAAATGGGCCGACGTAGAGGATATTCATATTCGCCAATTTCCAGTTTTAGAAATCCTAATATTTACCACTATGCATAACCTTGGATGCATCCTTCCACCTATGATATTTTTTAATTGTTCCATCACTTTGTATTTCTTTGATATAAACTTTCCCACAATGTTTTTCTATTGTGTCTTTCTTATTTTACAACAAATGATCCTTTTCCAGTTTCCAACTACAAATAATGCATCCACAAATTTTCTCTGTCTCATCTAACTCAATAAAGGGGTATAACCATACCCTATTCATTTTAAAATCCCTTTCAATAGTACATTACTTGTCTTTTAATGTTTAGATTTTTTACTACAAGATTCCCTAGAGGTCTACATTTTAATTATATTATCATTTTCTTTTTTAGTTGGTGTGTTTGTATTAGGCATCTCATGAAGTGGTTGTTGAATGTCATTATTAGAAAAATTATCATGTGGTCCCATCTCATCCACTAAAATATCTTCCAATGGATGCATATTAGGGTCGATAGTGTTTACTGCATTCAATGTTTGGTGTTCTATATCATTGTTTGATATAAAATGCACTATTTTAAAGATGTAGATAAGCATATAACTATTTATCTATTAATAAAGAAAGACTTTATATTTAAGAATAAAAGATAAAAAAGTAATGATTCGATGGTAAAAGGTTTTTGTACCTACATGTTGTGCAGATGTGGATGCCTCACTACATTTTGATATTTGTGTAAAATATTTCAAAATTGTCTTTTTACCAGAATATTGGCCTCTATTATTTCCATCTTTAATAGGTGACATTGTATTTGTAAAGAAAAAACCTTTAGATGTTAGGAAATGAATATGAAATTGAAATAAAATCACATAATTCCCTCAATAAAAATTTGCATTTCTAAGTAACCAAGGTTAAACTGTAATTTCATAAAGAATCTATAAGTCTTCAGATGAACCTAAGCTACCCTCTAGAATGACCTCTTCCTGCATGCTCAGAGAACAACAAAAAATCAAAAAAATACTAAGAAAACATACTCTAACAGACAAGAAGTAGTCTCTAACAACAAAAATGCTCCTAACACACAACAAGATGACATGGATACTTGTCTACCATAGTTGCAGATAGTGCATCTAAGCTACCTATGAAATTGAATAAAAAGAGATTTAGACAACAAAACTATGGAAAAAGAATACTCTACCTAGCAATTCTAAAGAAACTAACAAAGGTTAAAAAATAAGTAACAAGGCTACAACAACAAGTAGACATTAAGTCAAATTTATTGCTAGAGATTATCCAAAATAAAATAAACACATTGATTTTTGGAAGATTTCTATTTACCTATTATCACATTCATCACAACTTTCTATCATCGATAGTCACTTTAATATTACTACAATCGGTCAGTCACGGTCGATTGATAATACTATCAAAATATCTATCACCGATCAATTTTTTATGATCGACAATCCATTGCAACCAGTTGGTATATGTCGAGGAACAATCCTCTACAATGGATAATCACTATTAAAATTTCTACAATCGATCGATAATTATCGATTGATAATTCTACTTATGTCGATTGACACTCCTCTACAATAGATTGACCTATATCGATTGACACTACTATGCAATTGATCAGCTTTGGGTTAATTGACATGCCTCTGCAACCAATCGGCTTATGCTGATTGACACTACCCTATAATTGATTGATTTATACTAATTGGTACTCCTCTATAATCGATCGATTTATATCGACAAACATTCCTTTGTAATCGATCGATTTATATCGATTGACACTCCTCTACAATTGATCATTTTATACCAATTGACACTCCTCTACAACCGATCAACTTATATCAATAGACAATTCTTTACAACTGATCGACATATACCAATTGACGCTCCTCTACAATGGATAAATTTGTATTAAGAAGCACTCCTCTACAACCTTGTCAATTTTGTGGAACCGATCAATGTCTTATGATTGATAATACCCTACAACCAATTGGTAAATATGTTGATTGATAATAGGTTTTTCGTTGCTTCAAAGCTATTTTTGAGTTAGAATGTTTTAAATGTCTGTTTATTGATACCCCCTTCAGTATTTATATGGATAGTATATGTGGCGAATTGGGTGGGAAAAACAAAATTATTTATATTTGAAGGTGAATTGTCCATGGAATTGGGCAAAAGTGTTTGGAAAATAAAAATAAAAATATGATAATTATGATCAACATCGGGCGTATTGACCTCCAAAAAAATTTCACCTCGTAAATTTCTGGAAAATGGGCCCTAGTGAAAGGTCCTAAAATTAGTAAATTTATTTGAAAATCCTAAATATAGAAAATTTACGATGATTCACGCTTATGCATAATGTTTTAAATATGGAATTTAACACACACCCACCCCCTCACACACTAGACCACATGACAAGTTGAACCTTGGACCTCTCAAAGAAGAACCGAAACCCAAACCGTTGTGATATCCTCCTTGGGACTTATCAAATAATATATGTTTTGTTTATTAGGAGAAATTTTTGTGGTGTGAATACCGTGTTTGATAGTTACTAAAAATAGTGTGGTTGTAACCAACTCCCCTATGTATTAAAAAATTAAATTAACACATGTTTCAAAATGTTTTTAACGATAACAAAGTAATTATTACCTATGGATGTTAAAAATAACCTATTCACTATATTTTTTTGATAAGTAACATTTATATACATAGTTGGGTTTTTCTAGAGGATCTCAAAAACCTTATTACAAAAACGGGATGAACCCATTACAGCCGCGAGGTTGAGGTCTCAAAGCGAGCCTCAGACCTGAACAAAAAGAAACTGAAGCTATCCATAGCATTGAAGAAAAAGGATAAGCAAGCCCCCAGGAAGCCCAAAAACCCAACCGGCCAGGGAACGCCAGCATCCTTATTTGTCAATAGGATTCTCTAGGATCCCAGAGGATCCTTCAACATGCTTCTTGAGGTTTCAAAGGCACAGGATTGTCGTATCAGCAGCCCTAGTTATGTTCCCCATGGTGTCGATGGCTAGATCGATCAACAAGCTCAGGGGAACCTTCTCCTGCTCCTTCTTCTACTTCGAATCAGAATCTAAGCTCAGGTGGAAGGAGGATCGTTCTCAACTTTGGCCTTAGATTTCTTGAGCTGCCTGGAAGATCTGCCCCTCGGAGGAGTTTCCTGGGCCCGCCTGCGACTGCGACTACGACTGGGGATCGCCTCAGCACGAGTAGTAATTGGATGTCACAAAAATAGGGTGGGGAAACCCAACCCCCACCTGATCGCCTTCCCATGAACACCTGACGTGTCCCATCTAGCTGATCTGGCGAGAATCATTGAGCTTTTTTGAACTCTGACGCAGCCACGTCAGTAACATCTTGAGGGATTTCATGATCCCAAATGGTGAGTTTGTCGGAGGAGGATCCTCTATTTGCTAAGAGGTCAGCCAAAGAATTTCCTTCCCTGAAGATGTGCTGGCATCTGTGGGTCATGTTACGAAGAGTCTGCCGAATTTCTCCGATGGTGTTGTGGACCCTCCAGGCAGGGGTATCATCCTTGTTCAAGTAGTTTATGATATTCATGGAGTCACCTTCAATGATGATAGCTTTGGGATCCTTCGAAATGAGGGCTAAACCTCTCCAAAGGGCTCTGGCTTCCACGACATGGTTGGTTTGAACCCCAAGATCTTCAGAGAAGGCCAAGATAACCATACCACGATGGTCCCTAACAGCGCCACCAGCCCCCGCAGCTCCTGGGTTCCCTTTGGAAGCCCCATCAAATTTAAGCTTAATCCATCCCAGATGGGGAGGACTCCACTTAGCAAGGGTACGGGGGTGAGGTAGAGGGTTCCCCAAGGGGGACAATCAAAAATATTGAGAGAAGTGAGGATACACCCTTCCCGGGTCAGAGGACAAAGGCTGGGGCATTGAATGAGATTGGCATTTTCAAAAGTGGAAGGCATAGCCCTGATGGCCATCGAGGGAGGATCTCGGGTAGAGGTTCCAAAGATCCTGTAGTTTCTCTCAAGCCAGACTTGCCATATCAGGTGGTGAAGGCAGATGTCCCAGAGGAAGTAGAGCTTAAGATTAGCAAAGGGTTGGGGCCATTGGGTGAAGGCATCACACAAAGACTTAGGAGGAACCCATTGGATCTGAAAGGTAGACAGGGTGAACCCAAACACAACTGAGGTGAACTCACAGTGGAGGAACAGGTGATCGATGGATTTCCAATTGGACAGGCACAGGTAATAACTGTTAGGAAGGGGAATGCCCCTTTTGATGAGGTTCTCAATGGTGAGGGATTTGTTTTGGAAGGCAATCCATGAGAAGAAGGCCACTTTCTGAATGAGGTTCTTCTTCCAAACAATATGGGAGGGGGAGACAGGGTGATCCTTCAGGAGGGAGAAGGTAGACTTAACAGTGTACAACCCTTTGTCGGATCCAGCCCAGGTAGGCTTGTCATCTTTTTGCTCAGTGGGAATGGTAGTTGGTTGGAGCATAATGTTGAGAGCTGTAGCCTCAGGAGAGTTGCCTGTGAGGATCCTCCATCGGGGTTGACCATCCTCCCAGACTATGAAGTCAAAAACCTTCATTCCCAAACGAGAGTTAGGAACCATTTGAAGCATGGCGAGGTCCGCTCTGCCGCTTAGGGGTTCATCCAATAACCATCTATCGCTCCAAAAATCAATGCTTTGCTCGTCTCCCAGAACCCATCTGAGATCTTTCTGAATGAGCACTTTGGAATGAGTCACAACCTTCTAGAAGGCAGAGCCATTGGGATGGTTGCCAGAATCAAGGAAAGAGTGGTTTCCCATGTATTTCTTAGACACCAGCATGGTCCACTCTATAGGGTCTTTCGAGATAATCCTCCAAGCCTACTTGCCTAGCAAGGTTGTGTTCATGTCTGACAGTTTTTTGAATCCTAGTCCTCCCTGCTTCTTACTTCTGTAGACAATGTCCCAAGCCACTAGGGGTATCTTAGCTTTGTCCTCAGACCCTGACCATAGAATTTTTTTCTAGATGCATTCAATAAGCTTGCACACTGACTTGGGAAGAGATAAAACTGACATGAAGTAAATGGGGATGCTCTGGAGGGTTGAACTTGATAGGGTTGCTTTCGCCGCTTGGGACAGAAGTTTACCTTTCTAGGCTACCAGCTTCCATTGGAATCTTTCCAAAACATTGTTCCACATACTCTCTTTTGGTCTTCCCCAGAATAAGGGGAGTCCTAGATAGGAGGATGGGAGAGCTCCTGCAGAGCACCCAAGGATCCGCTCAATCCTGCCCTGACGGTCTGGGGGGGTGTGCATGAAAAATAGCTTGCTTTTGGAGAAGTTAACCTGTTGCCCAACCACTTTCTCATAGACAAAAAGGATATGCTTGATTTTTCTAGCCTGAATGACAGACGCCTGCGTTGAAAGGATGGTGTCATCAACAAATTGTTGGTGAGTAGTGGGAGTGGAGTTGGACGCCACTGGGATGCCAAAGATCTTCCCCACCACTCTGGCTATAGAAAGGATTCTACTAAGGGATTCCGCTAGGATGATGAACAAAAGAGGGGATAGATGGTCTCCTTGACGGAGTCCTCTGACGCTGGGAAAAAAGCCAGCGGGGGAACCATTGACCAACACCGAGAACCAAGCAGAGGAAAAGCAGTTATGGATTAGCTGAACCCATCTGGGGTGGAAACCAAACTTCAGAAGGACGTCCCGGAGGAACTCCCAATTAACTTGATCAAAAGCTTTGGTCATATCAAGTTTGAGGAAGAGACCTACTTTTTTGCTTCGAAACACAGAATGAAGGGTTTCATGAATGGAAATGACGCCGTCCAGAATTTTTTTGCCTTTGACCAAGATTCCTTGGCGGAGGTCAATAATGGTGGGGAGGATGGGCTTCATTTTGGATGCCATGGCTTTGGTGAGGATCTTGAAGAGGACGTTGCAGAGACTAATGGGGCGAAAGTCAGCCATAGTTCGATAATCAGGGGACTTGGGGATCAAAGCAATGAAGGTGGAGTTAACAGCCCGACGAATGGGGTGGGATTGGAGGTCATGAATGGTAGCACAGATGTCCGGTCCTACCAGGTCCCAGAAGGCTTGGTAGAACCGGGGAGGAAATCCGTCCGACCCAGGGGCTTTATCAGGTTGCATGGAGAAGACCACCTCCTTGATTTTTGAGTCAGAGAAAGGCTCGAGGAGGGAGGAATTGGAGTCACCAAAAACCAAATTAGGGATGTTCTCCAGAAGGGCAGCCTTGGAACGAGTAGAGCTTTCTGGGGAGGTTCCTAAGAGGTTTTGAAAGAAAGAAACAGCCTTAGTTCTGATCTCGTGGATATCTTCAGTTCTGGAACCATCGTTGCATTGAATTTTGCTAATCTTATTGGAGCCTCTGTGTCTCATGGTTGTAGCATGGAAGAATCTGGTATTGGAGTCTCCCGCTTTGATCCATAGTTCTTTGGATTTTTGCCTCCAGAAGGTTTCCTCCCTGGCAAGAATGGTGTGGAATTCAGCAAGCAGTTTCCCTTCCTCCTTTCTCACTGTAGCCCCGAATTCCCCTTCTTCGACCCTTCTCTCAATGGCTTGGAGTTGATCTGAAATTAACTTCTTTTGGATGAAAATGTTGCCAAACACCTCTCTGTTCCACCTCCGCAAGTTATCCTTGGTGAACTTGAGCTTCTGAGTTATCCTAAATGTGGGAGATCCATGGACATGCTGGTTCCACCACTAACTCATCTTTTCACGAAAGTCCTTGTGTTTGAGCCACATAGCCTCAAACCGAAAGGGGGTTCGAAACACGGGAGACTTGCCCACCTGGAGGATAATGGGATTATGGTCCGATCCAATCTTAGGGAGAGCCAAAATGGATGCGTCACCAAAGAGAGGAATAACTTCCTTGGAGATCAGGAACCTATCCAATTTGACCTGTATCAGATTACCTCCAATTCTCCTGTTGCTCCATGTATAGAGAGTCCCTTTGAGAGGAATGTCAATGAGCCCACTTGTATCCACAAAATCCCTTAGATCCTCAGTGGTATGGTGGGTGGTAGCCAACCCTCCCTTTTTCTCTGTTGGATACAGAGGGCTATTGAAGTCCCTTGCAACCACCCAAGGGATAGTGCTGAAGGAGTCCCTCATCTGGGAGATGGTTTTCCAGAATTCAGTTCTCTCAATAGGGGAATTTGGAGCGTACAGGTTGGACATGATCCAAGATTGATTACTGGAGATGCAATGAAAGAGAATATTAATGAATCTTCTGGAGGATGATAGGAGCCTACCTTCCACTTGGGACGGGTCCCAGAGGCAAATAAGTCCTTCGCAGGATCCTTGAGCGGGGCTGTGCAGAGCTTCGCCTTGACGCCAAATGGTCCTGGAGCTTTCTTGGAGGTCTTCTCGTCACATTTGGTTTCTTGCATGATGATGATGGAGGGTCTGATATCCTGTCGCATGTTAGCAGCAAGTCTGAGCTTGGCTGCACTGTTGAGCCCTCTTGCATTCCAGGAGAGGATTTTCATCTAGAAGATCTAAGAGGTTTCTTGCCTCCCTTTGCTTGCTGGAATGGGGGTTTAGGTACTTTAGGATCATCATTGAGGGATTCATCAATGTTTAGGAAAAGGGTCCGTTGGGAGCCGTTTGCTATGTCATCCTCAGTTGCCCTGATGTGTTGTTTAGCTGTAGAAGGGCGTCCTATTTTCCTCTCGGATCCATAGTCCATGGCTTGCCCTTTACTTCTGGTGTTTATTGGACTAAACTTCCCAGACAAATACTGATGGGGTTGGAAGTTCTCGATCTCCTGAAGGATGGGGTTTAAGGTTTTTGTATTGAAGGCAGAGACTCTAAGGGGCTCTGGGGATGGTTCGAGATTGGCGCCAGGGTTTGAAGTGGTTTCTTGAGATTTGCCTTTATGAAGCCCCTCCTGGATCACTTCTTCTTGGGATTCTGGGGAAACGATGGGGGGATCCCCCATCGGGACTGGGACTTCCCTTTCACATCTAGAATAATTGAAATTCTTACCTTTTCCATGAGGGCCCTACTAGGTGGGCTTCAATACTCGAGCTTGGGGGCATTGGTGGATCAGATGCCCTTGAGTATTGCATGCAGAGCAGAAAGCCGATTTATTCTCATATACAATGGGATGCTTTTTGATGAGGATGGAATCCTTGAACAGATTGACAAAGGAAGGAAGGTCAGTTTCCAAATTGGCATTAACACACAGGCGAGCGTGGATCATGCAGGAGCGTACCTTAGTAGACGAATTTACAGCAACGAGCTCTCCAATAGTGCAGGCGATTCCTCTCAAGACTTCTTTGTGCTAGCAGTGGAAGGGTAGGTTTGGAAGCTGAACCCAAATAGGTGCCACATTGATGTTCTACATGTCTAGGTTGAAATCCTCTCCCTACCTGCAGAGGAATAGGCTTTGCCTTCCCAGGAACCAGGGCCCCCCAACAAGGATATTGTAGGAATCTTTTGCATTATTTAATCTGATCGCAAAAAACCCTCGAGATAAGGTTATTAGCTACAAGTTCCCATGCCATTTGCTGCTCGCCCATTTTTGAATTGTTTCCATATCTGGTCTGCCTCCGATGAACTTGCCAATGAGGGTAAATTTGTCTTGATTAGCAAATTTGTCCAGCAACGCCCTTGGGATCACCAAGTCGGAGCTAGTGGGAAGCAGGGTTTGAGAGGGGAGAGGGTTTGGGGTCCCTTTAGATACCGCATGTGCATACGATCCCTGGGAAGGTGAAGAAGGATCGGGGGGTTTCTCATGGGGGGAATTTCCCCTTCCTCAGGTGGATCAGGTTCTGGACCACCGAATCCAAAGACCAGGGAGGTGGATCCTGGAGGGCTCCCAGACTGCCTCCCGCTTGCGATCCCGCTCTCTGCCATTTTTTTTGCCTTAACCTCACCTATTCACTATATTAAATTTGTATATAACATTTAATTGAATTAGTAGATAGAAGCAAATGTAGTGGACACTGATCCAAAAGGCTATATGTTTATAATATTTGAAATTTGACTTATTATAATATAATTTGAAATTTATTGATTACTATTTTGATAATATAATGGATGTATAAAATATAACCTTAAAAAAATTAATTGATTTTTCTCATGTGTATTTAATGTATGGAGTCATCTTACATGGTTGTGGTATTAAGTACATACCCTTGCGATAGGTCCTTAGGAACTAACGTTCTCGTGGCATTGGTCAACGAGCTTATACGACTCTTGATAATGGATAACTTAGCTTTTGCCATGATGAAGAACATAGCAAAATGTGACTTCTCTTTAGCACAAGATATATAGGCATATCAGTTCAAGATATCTCCTACAACTTAGTAAGCATTAAATGGTGAGTGGTCTACCCAACCTTTTTTCCACATTACTAATTTTCTTAGGTTGCTTAGCAAGGAAGCAACATCAAGTAGCATTTGAGTTAATCTCTCATAGAGCCAAAGGCCTATTGGATGTGATACACATTGATCTATGAAAACCCATAAAAGCTAATTTTGGTGGTAAAAAATAATTCCAATTGTTTATTGATGACTACTCTAAGAAGATGTGGGTTTCCTTTCAATTGAAGTTCAAAGCATTTCAAAATTTCTAGCTCTTTAAACAACATGTGGAGAAAGAAACTAGGTGTTCCATTAAATTCCTTTATTCAGATTAAGGGGGAATATACATCCAATAAATTTTCAAGGTTTCTTATAGAAAATGGGATCAAGAAACAACTAACTACAACCTATAATCCACAATAGGATGAGATTTCTAAAAGAATAAATTGTTCCATCATGAAAATGGTTTGTTGTATGCTCATAGGAGCCAAACTAGAGAAATAGCACTAGGATGAAGTTGTCACCTTCGTAGTGTATCTTATAAATAGAGCGCCCATAAAGGCACTACAAGGAGTTACATTTGAAGAAGCCTAGCCTAGGAAAAACCTTTAATATCACATATTAGAGTCTTTGATAAGGTATACATGCATGTACAAAATAAATGAGGACCAATATGGATGTGAAATCCCTTTTGTGCATATTTATTAGATATGATGATGAATCAAAAAGGTATGATTGATAGATACAAATTTTAAGGAATTGTATATAAGTCAAAATGTAGTGTTTGATGAAGCAATTGAACCCAAGTTAGATAGTGATGCCCCTCAAGATACTACATACCCTTTCGTGATCCTAAAATTTGATGAGGAATAAGGTATTTCAATTATTATTGATAAACCAAAAGTAGTTTCTCCATCACAATAATGTAAAACTCCAAAAATGAGTCACAAGTACCATTAGAGATGCCAATATTGATGCACTTCCTAATCCCACTTCCACTCACCCTTGTAGTTACAATATTTATCATCAAGAAGTAAATATGGTATTAATGTCTTTAGTGATGGAGAATTCAAAATAAAAATTAGTGAAGAATATACTTAGCTTACCCAAGTGGAAGGCAACAATGGAATTTGAGTATAATTCTTTGATAAAAATAAAATATGGGAGCTCATGATCAACCTAAAGGAAAGAAGCCCATAGGTTGTAAGTGGGTCTTCAAGACAAAATACTAGGTAAATTAATCACTTGACAAATACAAGGTATCACTCATTACAAGGGGCTATGTACAAAAGAAAAGAATTAATTATAAAGAAACTTTTGCATCCAAAACAAAAATGATAACCATCCATGTTCTTTGTGCCATGGTGGCATAGTTTGATTGGAAGTTGCTTCAAATGGATGTCAAAAATACCTTCTTGAATGGTGATCTCCAAGAAGAGGTGTATATGACTCAACCTGAAGGTTTTGCTATCAAATGATAAGAACATAAGGTATTAAGACTTATTAAGTCTTTATATGGATTGAAGAAAGCTCCTAGAACCTAGTACATCAAAATTGATGAACACCTATTACAACACATTTTCAAAAAAAGTCCCTCAGATGCAAATCCTTATTTCAAGAAAGTTGGATCTCAAATAATGATACTTATATATTGATGATTTTATCATCATTGACAATTTAGATGAATTGGTGGATGTTGTAAAAAACAACTTGAAAAAGCCTTTTGACATAGTAGATCTGGGACTTCTACACTATTGTATTGGCGTGGATGTTTGGCAAAGGAACAATCACATTATGATCTTACAGACTAAATATACCAAAAAACTATTGAAAAAATACCAGATGATAGACTACAAGCCTCAGGAAACACCAATGGTGTCAAGGTTATAAGTATCTTGATATGGCAAATCTCCTCATGTATTTAGTACTCTTTATCGTTAGCTTATTGGAAGTCTTTATATGTATTACAAAGCAAATATGCTTATAGTTCAAATAGGGATCTCACATGATATTAAATATGAGCAAAATATATGGAAGAGAAAGAAATACAGGATATGTATCTATTACACTTTAAGGGTAGCTAAAATACAGATATTTTAGCTTAGAATTTAAATTTTATAACAATTTTTGGGATAGTTATATTGATACAATGATAATGAATTATATATTTAAAAAGGAAAACAACATTTTCAATAAAATTGATACTTAAAAGAGCATATTGTGTTTGATATCCCTAACTATATGTTTTTTGGGATTTAAAGACATAAAAAACTTCCATTATATTTTAACTTTACCTAATATTATTTGAATGGATATCAAAGTAATGTTTTAGTTTTAATTTTAATTTTATTTATTTTAAATAATAATACAAGTATGTTTTAATTTTTCTTTTTTTTAAATAATGAAAACAAGCTCTATATTATTTTTTATTATATTTTCTATAAATGTTTTTCTTGCATCATGTTTATTTTCAATTGTGATTTCTTTAGCTAGCTACTTTTGGTCACATCCACTTTGTCTTCTAGTTTAACCTAGTTGATTATGAGATGATGTAGTGGTTTGCACTCACCTAACTTGGATGGTAACATTGTTGAAAGTTGAAACTATGCACTACTCCATCAAGACCTTCTAGCCCATTGCAATGAGATCCATCTATGCTTTCATTGATTTTAAGGGTTTGTGTGATATGTCTCCAATGGAAATACATTCCTTCGCTCCACCACATGGAAACCATTGATTCTGTCTTAGAAATACCTATTTTATATCAACATGATCTTCTTCCTCTAAAAAAATATTCAATGGTTATTTTATTGTGAAGATTCAAGTTGTCTCACTTTTTCCTTGACCCACAAGTTAGTAGGTTACTAGATAACATATCTATAACCATACAACCTACAAAATCATGGACTCATGGTTATGCCAACTTTAGGATTTAACCTTGATGATCCATTCAGTTTGGGATCTTAGTTATCAAGACATTATAACCTCTCCCTCTCGCTCTATTAATGTTCATTTATTTTTTTAATGGTTTAGAAAAAATAGTGCTATATTTCACAATAATTTCTAGTGAAGAACATAAGCAATAGTTGATCATAGGTTTGCACAAAAATACATTATACAATTTTGGCCCCAACCATTAAGTAAAATTACAACTTTCAATACCTCCTAATAATCTAAATTGAGGGGCTAAGGAGAGAAGACATGAAAATAGTATTCCCCATAATGGATGCTTTAGTGGGCCTCCATAATTGAGGAAGACTCATATGAATAATCCTCATCATCTAGAATTTAGCTCACATGAAGATGCTCCATCACTTGCACAAGAATATTTGTAGGTTGGACCATCGTCACCACAACCAATATTAGACACTCTTGCACATATACAAAGAACACCTCCTTTATAACTCCATATGAAGAAGAAAACCCAAGAACAAACCCTCTTAGAAGTTATCCTAATAATTTATAGTTGTATAAGGCAAGACTTGGAAGCATGATATTTCCTCTTAGAGTACACTTCTCCTTATTTGAAGATTTCAACTTGCGCTTGGATTACTTGATTGTCATCATCAAAAGAGGCTTTGCATGAACCTATTTATGAGAAAAACCATTATAACTTCTCAATAATAAATGGACAAAATATGAAATAGAAGAGACCTTGAAAGAGTTAGATCTTCATGCATAGAGTGAACTAATAGTCCAATAATTTTATAGGAAGAGGAATGATTAACAAAAATGTATTTTGAATCATTTTCCTATGTGCCTCCAAAAGATCCAATAACTATGTATAATGCCACAAATCCATCTCTCTCCTATGAATATGACCCAAATATTTTGATTACATAGTATCTTATAAATTTACCCCTTTGAATTAAAGTTATATGTCTTAAGGACAATAATGTCCATTTCAATCCTAATATTATAATAGGTCCTTCAAGTGATACCACTAGTGCAAAGATCTTAAAAATCATTTGATTTGAACGTGCCCTTTTTAAAAAAAATGATTTTTTCTCTTCGTAAGAGGACTCATACAAGTGGTTACCAAAACGAGAAAAAATATTTTATTTTGCCATTATTTCTTGTGCCATATCTAAATTATGAAGCTTCAAAGGATAATTCATTCTTACAGTTGGAATAAGGGTTAGAGACTCTGAACAAGCCTTTTACATGACCAATATATATCATTCCATACTTGCTCTGATACCATATTGGATTTCATACCAATTTATAGCTATAACAACCCACCAAAACCAACTCAGAAGAGAGATAAAAATTTACACAAGTAGGTTCAAAGGGAGATCTAGTATTATTTTCAGCATTCTCAAGTCTTCACCACATTTGAGTCTAATATCACTATAGAAAACACTCAGTGGATAGAAGTGGAAAAAATCCAATGTTTTTGGGGTTCACCTTACACCAAGATTGTTTCTGGTTGAAAAGTTTGCACCCCGAGGTGCAAACCTATCCTTTAAAAAAAATTGAACAGGGCCATGCAAACCTGGCACCAGGAACTGGGTTGATTGGTTTTGTAATCCTGGTGATTTTTTTTCTACTTTTGGATGGTCCTGATATAGTTTCCTTCATAGAAAATAACCAAAAGTCAAATATTTATGCAATGGAGACACAAAACCTTAAAATATCATGCAGAATCTTGGAATAAGAAAATTATTGGGAATTAAAAACTAACTAGGTGCTGCACAAAAATACAAGGAATGATCTCACCTTGCATACACCGTGGAGAGAGACGGTTTGGGATCTAGGTATGGGGGCATGCAATCCTCGAGAACATGATGCTCTTAACATCTCCTAAATTATCTTGCCAATTTTTGGGGTGTTTGAAACCGATACAAATGATTCAAGGACCAATATTGAGGTAGATTGTAAAGTTCACATGCCCAAGTGTATACTATCAAACCTCAAAAGCTCATTGGTGCACCAATAAACTTTTATGACATGGATATAAACTTTTATGACATGGATTGAACTGTGTCTCAAGGTATTTGATGTGGGATTATTCAAAGGTGGCAACTATATTCTATACAAAAATAGTCCACAAGATATGTTATATGATGATTAAGCTGATGTTTGGCGGAGGCCCCACCAGGCATGCTAGAATGAAACCATTCAAAAGAGATAATTACACTACAATCCTTCATTCAAAACTATAGTGATCCACTGCTTTGTTGTTGAAATAAAAAGAGAGGTTATGGATTGAAATCCCATTTTATAATCCTTTCCATAAAGGCTATAATTGTGTCTTACCGAAGGAAACCCTCTTAGATGTGTTCCAAAGATAGAAAGACCTCTATTTTGAAAATTCCTCAGTGCAGGTAGGATTCTTGCTCATGGGCCACCGCTGGTTTGATGTATTCTTTGTACCTGTTGAGCATGCAAAATCTAATTAGAGCATTAAGGGGTCTACCTCAATCAAACCCCATGTTTATGAATATAAAAGACTCTTTAAATAAGCTTAAAACATGAAATAAATTAAGAAAAATAGTATGAAACCCTAAACTAAGCCATATTTACCTGTCCAATGAAATCTATCTTGCTATAGTAGAGGTTCACACAGGTGGGTGTGAACCTGGTTTGAGCTGGGGAGTTCACATGAGGGAGTGTGAACCTAATTTTTTTTTGATGAACTTGCACAATATGATTTTTGGGCTTATTTGATGTGATTGCTCCTTGGTGAATTCGATGGGTCACCTTCAAAAATTATCCTTTTGATGTTGATAACCTATCTGGATCACAAGGAATGTTATGGATATGACCAAAATACTATTGCTATGTGGATGTGATGGATGTTTGATGGATGCTATATGTCTAGAGTGATTTTTGTAAGCTAAAGTTTTTTCTCTCTAAAATGGTAAAAATTACCTTCTACTTATAGACTTGGCTAAGGCTAGGGGAGGGGATGAGGTGTCCCTTATGAGGTGTGTGAGGTGAGGTGTCTATGTAAGAGGTGTCCTGGTTCATAAATGAGATTGGATGAGAGAATCCCTCACCCATATACACGTCATGATGGCTTGGAGGAAAGTCTCCAAATGGCATTTATTGAAACCTTTTTACAAATATCTTCTAATTTAGAATTACTTTTTGTGTGCAAAAGTCTCCATTTCTCATTTATGACCCAGGGGAGTGTGAGGTGGAGAAATATCTAGATGAGAGGTGGTAAGGCTAGGCTAGGTGAGGTGGAAGGCTAGGCTAGTCAAAGTAGACTAGGTGAGGTGGAGGGATTAGATTAAGCATGATTAGCCTAATTAACCATATGATTAGCCATAAAGCAAGTTTTGACTATAGCTTTTGACTTTTTGTCCATAAATTACTTTTTGACCATAATGGAGAATTCAACCCTAGTTGAGTTGGGGAGGAGGTCACATGAGGACCCATGATTAAGCATAGGAAGGGGCTTGGCTAGCCCAAGAGGGCTAAGGATGATGCATAGTGATTTTAATAAATGAATAGTGTTTTGAGACAATTTATGTAATTTTCAAGAGTTTTACAAATTGATTGACCGTGAAGATGAGGAGAGGGACAATGTGCGACTTTTGGGTGTCTACAATAATGTAACAGTTTAATAATATCTGCAAATCTTGATACAATTTGTTTGATAAAATTAATCTTTCCAAAAAATGATCTTAACTCCTTTTTACTACTAGGAAGAGGAATTTTTTGAATTGCTTTGACTCTTTCTAGGTATATTGAAATTACTTCCTTTGAAATAACATGACCCAAAATTTTCCCTTCGATCACTCCAAAAATGCATTTCTTAGGATTCAATGAAATACCATGTTCTCTACATTTTTGAAGAACTTTTCTCAAGTCATTAATATGATCAGTTCTGTTCTTTGAAAATACAGGGATGTCATCAACATATATAACAATGCATTTTCCAATTAAATCTCTAAAAGCATAATCCATTGCTCTTTGGAAAGTGGCACCTGCATTTAGTAATCCAAAAGGCATCCTTCTATAGGCAAAAGTGCCCCACTTAGTAGTAAAAGTTGTTTTCATTCTATCTTTAGGATCTATAAGGATCTGATTATACCCAGAATATCCATCTAGAAATGACATCAAATTTGATCCATTTACAATCTGCAATATATGATCAATAGAAGGCAAAGGGTAATTATCCTTTTGAGAGGTCTTATTAATATTTTTGAAATATATGCACAGACATATTTCTCCTGTCTTCTTTTTGATTGGTAATATGTTGGATACCCAAGTGGAGTTCCTGATAGGAAAGATGATTTTGGCATCTAAAAGTTTTTTAACTTAATTTTGAATAAGTAACTCTTAAAATGGATTAACAGGTCTTTGCTTTTGCCTGAATGGTTTTGTATTTGGTTTCAATAGGATGGTATGTGTTATGATATTTTTATTGTATGTTTTAAGTCTTCATAACTCCAAGCTATGACATCCATGTAGTCTTTAAGAGCATGTATTATTCCTTCTTTTTACTGACTAGTGAAAGCTTTTACTATCAACACATTATGTGGATCTTCACTAGTCTCTATATTAACAGTGTCATAAGCATCATTCTAAAATGAGACTTTATTACATCTTTTACTTTTGTAATCAATGTAAAAGAGTTTTTCAAGAGAAACTATACCTTTGGGAATTAAATTGGTTTTCATGCTTACTTCATGGTATTCATGTTCATCATCTTGCAGTATTTCATCTTAATCAATAACTTGATTTTCAAAAACACAAAAATTAGTCACACAACTGAAAATATGTTTGTCATTTTCAAACACCTGCAAGTTTTTCACATTATCAAGTATGGAAGGATAGGGTATTAATTCAATTGAAAATTTCTTGAGCCTTCTATTATCTATGGGTTTCAGAGTACCTGCTACTACAACCAAAGAATCTGTAATTCAGTTTTTCTTTGGAAATCAATGTAATATTAATAGCATGAAATTCATAAATCAAATCTCTCACTCTATTCTTGTAATGGATTAATATTTTATCATGGCAGGTATATTGATCTTTCACCTGTTTAACTACCAACTCAAAATTTCCAAGCACTTTTAAGCATTTATTGTTCCTTTTCAAAGCGAACTGCAATCCAAAAATTAGAGCCTCATACTCTGTAGTATTGCAAGTGCAAGGAAATTGTTATCTATAACCAGCTAGATAGGACTTTCCTTTGGGACTGATTAGTTCAAATCCTTCTCCACTACCTTGTTTGGATTTGGATCCATAAAATTTAAGAGTCCAAACTATATTTTCATCTTTAATTGGGTCACTGGATGATATTTTAGTTTTAGATTTATCTGCATCCAATTTGGTTTCTAGAGTGTTAACTCCTAATTCAAACTCATTGTAGAGAATTTCATTAGTTTTATTATACTCAGTAATCAATTCTTTAATTCTAGGTTCTCTCTCTTTTTGATTTGGTTGGCTACTCCTTTCCATGGTAGCTACATATGTGAGAAATCAGTGGTCATGTATCCATTTAAGTTTCTGGACCAATCTCTGCTTAACAACATTCCATACCTATCTGGTATATCTACAACATGTATATTAATGTAATTTTGTATCTTGGGTTTTGATGCTAGTTGTATGTGAATATTATTGAGCACACCTACCACATTAACTTCAAGTTTTATCCAATTGCACAACTATTCTATTGGAAGGGATGGGTTTCAAACCCAATTTATGACAAATTATATATGGCATGACATTTCCTAATGCTCCTGAATCAAAAAAAGAGTTATGAAGATTTCTTCTTGCAATTATTATAGTCAAGAGAAATGGATGAGCTTCTATTTTGTCCTTTCTTGAGACAAATTATGCATCCATGGTTTTTTGGGATTCATATTTACTCTGACCACTAAAAGCATTAATCAACAACTCTTGTTGATTAGTCAATTGAGCAACATAAAATAAATATATATTTACATTTATCTTATTTAAATATTCTACAATGTTATATGCAATTTTGTCATGTGGTTGGTGCATATCAAATTTAGATGAAGGCATGGGATTATAATTATCTTGTGTATCAGGAGGAATGATGATATCATTAGGTGGAGTAGAAGAAGTGAATGGAGCTTTACTCTTGCTCCTAATATTGTAATTATGATTTCCTTTCTTGAATTTTTTAAAAGCTTGTACTTCATCTTCTAGAGATCCATCATATCCTTCTTCATTCTCTTCAGTTAATTCAAAGGTTTCAACTACTAATGTTGTTCTTTTTCCTTTGCTAGTAATAGCCTATTGGGAAGTATCCTCACTTGGAATTATTTCCATATTATACATATATTTTTGGAGTATGTCTAGGGTTCTCTTGAACTCAAGGTATTATTTTTCACTATGTTGTGCAGTAGAATGTACTCTACACCAATTGTTCAAGGTCAAATATGAAAGATTAACTATGGTACTAGTTTGATTTGAATTAATGGCTACATTGGTCTGATTAGCAATAGGATTGGGTACTCCTCCATTGTTTGGATGAGTGTTCCATTGTCTTCTTTGAAAACTAAAATTCCTGTTTTGAGGTGAATTCTGAGGTAATTGTTTCTACAAATGAACCATGTCACTGTTGAGTTTTTGGATGACTCTTTGTATATTATTTAACTGATAATCAGGTTCATTATTATGTCCTAAAATAGTCTAGTTGGTGGTGTTATTTGCAGCAGCAGTGGGATTATAAAAATTTGGTATATTTTGATTCTAAACAACATGTGGAAATGCTGACTTATTTTGATGAAGATTAACATTGGGAAATATTGACAAGTTTTGAGTGGGTGTTGTATTCAAGAATGCAAGTATATCCTAAGTATTAGTTTCAATAGTTTTGTGAGTGGCAAATTGGTTATCTAAATATTGTGGAGTGGTAGTATGGGTGAAAGTGATAGGAGGATTATATGGTTGATTGAAATTATTGTATGGTATGGCATTCAACATTGGCAATTGTTGTGACAAATCTTGGTTAATTATGTGTACTTTATTGTAAGAATCTGGTTGTCCTATGGAAGGTAGTTGTCCTATTCTAAATCCTTAAGGCATCAACTATTGTTCTACAATTAAGGTTTCACTGTATGCCATGGGGAGAGTGGTGATATGAGGTGTTCTTATCACAAACATGGATGTGAGATAATCCAATGCTCTGAAGTACATTTGTATGGCTGCATCTACTTGAAGTATATAAGGAGTAGTCAACCTAATATATAATTTATGAAATATGGTATTAAATAACCTCAAAAGCTCATTGGGCTCTCTCCTTACTGAGGCAAACTGGTGGTATATAATAGTAGGGTCTACAGGTAACCTGAATTGATTGATAAAATTTCCCAAGAGGTGATGGAATTAGTAGGTAGGCTAATATACCAGTTGTTTTCAGTTCGTTTAAAGTGATGGGAAACATTCTACAAGCAACATCTTCATGTTCAACTTGTAGTCTAATTAAAGCATCCTTGTATGCTTGAATGTGCTCTTCGGCTATTCTGGTGTCATCATGTCTATACTTGGGTAAATATCTTTCTGTATTTTTAGGAATATCATGGGCTGCTCTAGGAATATTTAATGGACTACTATGACCACCTAACCAAGTTGCAATTCTTGCCATTGATGTTATTGGAGAGGTGACAAATGGTACAATGGATTGAGATGAAGTGTTAATGGGTGGAATAGTTCTTGATGGACTTTTAGACCTTCTAGACCTTCTTGGAGGAGAAAGGCTATAGAATTCAGTATTTTCAGAAGCCTTAGACCTAGTGATTATAAATTTTGGTTCTAGCTTTGATAATTCAAGAGATATAACATGCAAAGCTATGTGTGAAAAGATTCACAATTTTCAAATTTTGGAAGGTTAAATCATCATATTCAACAATTATAACAACAAAAATTTAACCATAACCATCAAAAATTATATTTATGAATTTGTAACAGATCAAACTAATGCAACATATATTGAAAAATTTCAAAACATTTTTTTAAATTAATTTGAACAACTTCAAACTTTAAAAATCAAATTAATTACCTTCAGGCCCTCCTTCTAGCACCAATTCTATTGAGTGATATATTTTTCCAATTACAAACACATACCCACAATCAGGATTCATTTAGGATATCCTCTTTTGAAAGGAAATACTTGATTTCCCTAAGGTTTGAGTAAGGTTAATTTAACCTGTTTGTATACTTATCAAAATATGCAATGTGAAAAGTCAGATGGACAACTCAGCAAAACATATAACTGTTAACAAGGGGCATTTTTAATTGGTTTGTTTGTCAAAAATTCAAGTTTTTTGTTCATGAAACTGTCAGGATTTAATATCAAAGATTACCTTAAAAAAATCAATAACAATATTTATTCAATGTTTATTCCAACCAAATTATCCCAAGGTTTTCAATATTTATTCAATATCATTGTTGGAAAACAACTATTAAAACAAAATAATCATTTTAATCCCAACAATATAATTACACAAGAGTATGAGCCTGTAAACAAGAAAAACCCTGCATTTAATATTCATGCCATGAGAAAATTATTGAATGGTCACAATATTGAAGTTGGTCACAATTTGGGTTTTTCAATTTTTATTTATTTATTTTTATTTTTAGGGTTTTATGCCAAAAATTTAATATTTTTGGAATTATTCACATATTACAACTATTGCAAATTTTGAAATTTATTAAAATTAAACACGAGGTTATAAAATAAATTTCAGAAATAAAAGTTTCAATTTATCTTTGATTCCGATTGCATTCACATTTGAAAGAAAAATCAAAAGTTAGGGTTAGGAAATGAAAATAACAAAACTAAACCGGTCACTGTAAATCTTGGAACTCCATCATGAATCTGTTGAAACAAGTACTCTGAATTTAACCAAACTTAACCTGATTAGTCTTCACACAATCTGGAATTAAGTTGGTGCAATCTTCTAAAGGGAATGAAACAATATATTAAATTTATTTTAAACAAGAACACCATCAGCATGCGCATATCTCATTAAAAATAAAAATCCAATATATTGCATAAGTAAAATATGTTCAATTAATTCACTTTCAGATTACCTTGCATCAAGCGATTACAATGGACAATATTTCTTTATTCTAGAAACCAGGGAGGAGATGCTCATGGACAAAAAAGAATCTAATTTCTAAAATCTTCTTGCTCCAAATGGCCTTCAACCCCTTCTCATTAGGTCTCAATGACTATTTATAATTTAAAATTTTTAGCTGTTTAGTTTTGTAACTATTTTTGCAACGAGTTTTATAACTATTCTCTTTAGCACTTATATTACCGATGTGATGACATATTTGTTATATAAATATAACTAATATATCCCTTTTTAGAGCATCATAAATAACTAGTAATACATGCTATTTCCTAGAAGAATTAGTGTGAGATATAGGCGATCGGTTGTGCTTATGGACACCATGCTTGTATGGCAAGGAGAAGCACACATTCCCTGACCGACTTTGATTTCCTCCTCAAAGATAAACGAGGTGACTCACACTTATCTGTATCTTTAACTTATATTATTTATGACTATTCAGATGATGGATACCCTTCATATGAGACCTCTATTAATTGTGCATCAATCATATGGATGTTTTGGTCTTCCATCGTCATTATGATTGATACTTCACCATGTTTTTTTTCCATCTCTATATGAAGATCCTGCATTTTATCATAACCAAATTTCTTTCTAGGGTGTTATATTACTAAGTGCTACCCAATACTTAAATGTCACACCAAGAAAGAGTTCAAAAGAGTAGATAGAAAAATATCATAGAAGCATTTGAAAAACTTTAGCAGAAGATATTGACTAAACTTTGGCAATGGGCTATTGAACTGCTCCTAAACTAGCCTCTGCAATTTTTGGACGTATTTGAGGGAGGTATGAAGGTGGGGATCTCTATTGGATGTAGTTGTGGGGCTCTTGGAATGTCTATTACTTTAGTTCCCTCTTCACTTTTAATTAGTCCATTGATATAATAATAGTAAATGGAGAAAACTGCATAGGTCTGCATCCAAAAAAGGTTCGAAGGGATATCAAATTAGTTTGCAACATGAGGAGCCCATGTGAGGAAAGAGTCATAGACTATACAACACACTCTCTGGGCTTGAGCGTGGAGCCTCTCTACGAGATGCTGGAATGATATTGATCCGACCTTGTCGATCTGGTCTGCTACCATCTCTACCTCTTTCGAGCGATCGAAATCTAATGGGAGCCCGTCGTCGATGGTTTCAAATCGAATATTTGACATGGGTTCCTGCCTGAATGTTCTATTGGTTACAAATGTGATGCATGAGGATTTGGATTTCGACCTCTTGGAAATTTCCATCGTCAGCTTCGTATGACCTGAAGCTGGGTAAGAGAGCAACACAACATGAAGTTTAGAATTGTTCTTTCTAGCTTCCTTCCTTCAGTCACTATGCCCCTTCAATATCCTAGATTATTAAAAATTGAATTTTATGAATATCTCAAGACTATTTGCCATATCTTTAATGCAAGCCCATGTCAACTCGGTAACCTTACAAACATACAAGTTGATTTACATAGGACCATTATTGAGTCCTAACTATCAATCTAATAATAGATACGATATTTCTCCTTGAAGGGTAGCTTGACATTGCATCTACGTTTTTATCCTCCAAAGGGTGGGTTCACATTACCTTATTTTAGATGAATCAAATTTCCTATAAAAGAATACACAAAAATCAATATTGCAAAGCCACAAAATATATTGGTTTTGTAATATTATGAAGATAAATAAAAGCATCACAAGAGGACACCATTTGAAGTAGCACAATTGAGGGAATGTAAAGTGCGAGCATAGGATGAAGAAATGAAGCTATTGTGACATCAAAATTTCCAAAAAAATCAATAAGTTTTGAACTTATATTCATCCTTACATGCCACTAAAATTGTCCATGCCACTTAATCATTAAATCAATACTAAATCTCTTTTGTGCACGCTACCTTTTATTTTCTCTTTGCATGTCTACAAATTATGGATTGAATTAAATATAAACAAATGAATTAAATTATTGTTAGCTTTTTTAGAACTTTATCAATGAAGGGCTTTTATAGGGGCTTTTGTTTATTAGGAGCAAGACATCAGAAGAGGATTTTAATCTGACAATGGTGAGCGTTCAACTTTTTGATTAATTTATGACATTACAAACTAAAAATCAACCATAATATCTCAAAATCTTGACCTATAATCTCGAAAATTTTATTATCCACATTGCAAAATTTCTTGATGCACACTAATAAATAAAACACTCAATGCAAACACAATTTAACATTACTCAAAAATTCAAGTGGGTCCCCAAATTGGGGTACGTTGTGTGATGGCAACAACAATATCCTAAATAATATACCTATGAATATTAAACTCACACTTGGATAACTTTCCATATATTTGGTTTTTACTTAGCACCTCTAATACTAACCTCAAATGATGGTCATATTCTTCTTTAGTGGGAGAATATATCAAGATATCATCTAGGAATACCAAAAAAAATTGATCTAGATATTTTTTAAACACATTGTTCATCAAATTTATAAGAGTTATCGATGAATTTGTTAGCCCAAATGGCAACACTATGAATTGATAGTGTCTATATCTGGTCTTAAAGGTTATCTCATAAGTATCCTCTTATTGAATCCTTAACTGATGATATCCAAATCTCAGATATATTTTTAAAAATATAGTATCATCCTTTAGTTGATCGAAGAGGTCATCAATTCTTGGCAAAGGATACTTATTCTTAATGGTTACCTTATTCAATATTCTATAATCTATGCATAACCTCAAGGTACCATCCTTATTTTTCATAAATTTTATCGAAGCACCCAAGGCAACACACTTAGCTTGATCATACCCTTTTTTAACAAATCTTGAAGTTGCACCTTTAGTTATTGCAACTCAATTGGGGTCATTTTGTAAGGTGTCCTTGCAATAGGTTCAACCCTTGGCATTAAATCAATAGTGAAGTCAAATTCCTATTGAGGTGGTAGACCTAGGAGATATTTTGGAAATACATCCCTAAATTTTTACAAAATTAAATGTTTCTTAAACATTTCCTCATCCTCATTTTCTCCAAACATTTCATTAATATTGACTACATATAACATACCACCTCTTTAATGGCTATTTTTATCTACATATTTGATAATAAGTGAGGTTGAAAATACATTTTCCTACTTTGGAATTTTACCCTCTTATTATCCTTATTGGTGCAATCCATCCACATTTCTTGGAAGTTAATTAAGGCTCCATGAGCCTTTAACCAATCTATACCTAGGATAATATCAAAAGCATGAAGTGATGCTACATACACGTGCTATATAGTGGATCCATAGAGTAAGGTAACCTTAGCCATAGATAAACATTAATCCACTGAGTAGGTTTATCCCAAACCATACTTGAATTTCCAACTTTGTGCCAAATATCTAAGTCTTATTGGCATATCCTTGATAATAATAGCAAAAATAAAACTATCTATAGCTCCACTATCTAATAAAACTTTAACATTTTTATCAAATAGCTTATCATTTAGTAATATAGGTGTTGCTTTTCCATCCAAGTTTTGGTTCCCTAGAGTGACATAGATTTAATTTTGTTGTTCCTTTGTTTGATTTCTTGACTCTGGTCATTAGGGATATTTATTGGTGTAATGAGGGTCCCCATATATATAGCAACCTATCCTAAGTTCCTGAGATCTTTCCTTCCTTTTCTCCCTTGTTCCCTCTTTTTGTGCCACTTCATCTTGCTTCTGCAATTGAGAGTGGGAGCTAATATTTTTCTAATTTTTTTTTTTTATATTGTCCTTTGTTTCATTATTCTTATTACCAAACTTTAGGTTCCATTTGCTCTTCTTGTTTTGATCCTTATCCCATTTCATAAACCCTATACTCTTTATTTTCTTAAGCTCCTACCTCTTTGCATCTATCAACCTTGAATAGTTGAAAAAGACCTTTTGGTTTGAATGTTGGTCTCTTCCTGCTTGACCAAGTTATAAGCCTTTTGCAGAGTTTTAGATTTGAGCAAATTGATTACCATCCTAATATTTTGATCTACCCCTAATATGAACTTATGCATCTTAAGTTGCTCATTGTTCTCATACTCTGGAACATAGTTTAAGAGTTTGACATATCTTTGAAAGTATACTTCTACTAATAGTGAACCCTTGTGAAGTGTAGATAACTCTTCAAACTTCTCTATATCAAACTAATCAAAAATAAATCTATTCTTGAAAGCTCTGATAAAACTATCCCACTCAAGATCCATAGCTTGGAGCTTTTTACCTATCCTAAATGTGTTGCACCATTCTAGGATGACATACTAGAGATGAAGTGTAGCCCACATAGTCTAGGCCTAATAAGAGTAACTTTTTCTGAAAATTAAGGTTTCTAATGCATTCATCCATGAATATACTACATCTCCTCCTTCCTTCCCATTAAATTTATCTACCTTAACATTATTAAGATCTTTAGCTAACTTAGCCTCTATCCAAGCATTGACTTTCAGATTCTTCTAATAGGATTCCCTTCTTGTCTTACCTTATACATCCCTATTACTAGTTTTATTATTGGTTAGGGTTTCTAAAAAAAATTATTTTTGTTCCATTTTTTCTTTAAGTAAATTAACCACAAAAGAAAAATCTTCAACCCTCTCGTTAGAACCTGTTGTTCCTCTTGTTTTCATATCAAAATATTTTATCCTTCTAGACTTCCTACTAGGGTCCCTTGTCCTCTCAATTTTCTTTTTGAAGTCCATTGTTCATCTAGTCCTCTTTTTGGGATGCACTATAATTTTCTCTTATGCAACCAACCCCACTTTATTGTATGATCCTCCTCTTTAAATGGGTTCCATCTCCTATCGACACAAATTTGATGGGTAGGTTACAATTCCCTCGATTATACTTTTAATTAGTTCATTTCATTTCTCTTATGAACTAACTTAGACCATTATAACTCAATGATAATGACCACTCTTGTCTACATGCAAGGTGCCATTCCCAATAAGAAACTATACTCTCTAAGAATTTTACTCATTGGTTTGACTGGTCTAGTTGGTGTGCAAAACCTAAATTATTCCAATCATCTTAAAGTCCCTATTAGAGTAAGTCTTCCCAAAGTGGTACATCAAGTCAAGGCTCATCCTAGGCACACTCCATGGAAGCTTCTAGTCCTATGATATAGAGCTCTGATGCCAACTGTAACAACCCACCAAAACCAACCTAAGGGAGAGAGATTTCTTTTTATCACACAAGTAGGTTCATAGGGAGATCTAGTATCATTTTTAGCATTTTAAAAGCTTTACCAAAATTAAGTTTAGTGTCTCTACAAATTAAACTCAGTGGAAAACATCCCATATTTCTAGGGTTCACCTTATAAAACATCACCATTTATAAGGATGCTAAAATAATCCTCCCACCTTTCCTATACCCTCACCAGTATAGGAAAATTTGACCATGGTATAGAGATTATCCTTTAAGGCCCATAAAACTTAAAGAGAAATTCCAATTTCCTAACCTAAACATAAGCCTATCTATGTAGGTTATTATGGTGTAAATACTTGGTGCTTAGCTACCACACCTCCATGAGATAAGGTCATCACCATTCACTTGGTAATGAGCATGGTTACCAAAACCTCAATCTTTTATGGTACCACCACAACTATCTTGTAATTAATTTTTTCAACTTGTAGCTGTGGAAAAACTGATCCTCACCATAAGGTGTATTAATCATGAGAATCTAGCTATTACATAATTACAACTCCTTCTAGGACTCACCTTTACCTAGTTATTGCATCATCATAACTCCCCATAGGTATGGATTAATTCTATGACTCAAGGTCCTAAAAGAAGATGTCTAGTTCAAATCCAAAAAACCCATCCCAATATTTATGCTTTAACAATAACTAACATCTCTCTCATGATTAAGCAAATAAAGTGCTATAATAAAAATAATGTGCATAGTTATAACACAAAGCTAAAAATAAAATGAAGTACTTAACCACATTAAGCTAGTACAAAAGAAACATCTAGATAGATTTTAAAGCATGATTAAATAAATCATAATATTAAATTCTAACATAATACTAACATAAAGAAGTCCACTTAATTAAAGCATCTTCATTAGATCAAACTAGCATATAGTTTTCCATTACTTTTCATAATGACAACTTCTTTTAAAGAGATCAATACTAACTCATTTCTTCATTCAATCATTGCACATAATCCAAATATCTTCTTGCACTTACAAATAGGCTCCAAGCCTTATTAGTAATGAAATAAAGATAACCAAGTTTTACATTCCAACATCACATTTCCATAATAACATTTCCATCCCAAATATACTAGAGAAAGTACATCCAGATTTCCTCTACACCATATTTTTATCATGATCTTCTTCATGAAAGAAATCTTCTTGGACTTAAGAAAAACTATGGGATTAGGACAATTATTACTACAATGCTCTATGCATAAATGTAAGCAACCATGCAATTAAGAAATTAAAACAACCAAGGAGAGAATTTCATACTTCTATCTTTCTAATAATTCCCTTACCTATGCAAGTCTTAGAAAATAATTATAATTCTTTCCAAAACACGGCTCTTTATTATTTTACAAAGTAACACTCCAACTCTCATCATTTAACCAAAAGATACAAGAAGGGTTTTCTAAAATTATTTACAAAAGAAAATAATACATAAACCTTTTCAAACATACCAAGGTCTTACAATATAACATTCAGGCCATTACAAGTATAACCCCTATTCATTTATTTTTAATCAATGCTAATCTATTGAAAGAAATAACAAACCAAACCATATCCCTTTCTTATTTAAATAGCGCCCAAGCAATTAATCTACTAAAATATTACAATATAGAACCAAATGATTTCCCACATGGTACACAATCAAATGAAGAATAAAATTCCTAAGAAATATGAATGATAAAGAGGTATGCAAAAGACTCTAATACTTATACTCACCACATCCAACCGAAGGCACTATATTCTATGCAGAGGATAAAAATAAAAAGGAAGAAAAGATCTACCAACTCTACCAATTAGAACAAATGTCAACCAAGCAACCCCAAGCTATTAAAAATAATACTTAAAGGAACTATGGGAGATGGAAGACTCGAATAACATTGTTACAAGCAAGCGTGGTTTTGAGAGAGCATAGACCAATGTAAAAACACCAAGCACTATAGCAAGCAACACAGATTTGGATTACGTATAGGTTGGAGATAAAATAGTTAGATCAATTGATCAAAAGGTATCACCATGCACAAGGGATGATATTCAAATGTATCAATTATACATGCAAGCATCGAAAGCTAGAGGTATAATGGATCACAAGAATCAAATCTAGGTTAAACAATGGGAAACTTGAAATCTAAACAATACACACTTTTAAAACCTAAAACAATCAAGCCAACAAAATCAACCAAAAATAAAAGTAGATTCCTTAGTCTATTATTAAACAATATATCCTAAATGCTTCTATTTCAAGCTTCTACCACAAAAAATACCTCTTTTATCATGATTTCTAGAGATTTATTCTTTCCCCGTGCTTCCTTCTTCTACCTCGATCCTTATCTGTCAACCCTCATCTAAAGGAAGGATCCCACACATATAAGTTGAGTCCCATATGCCCATGCTCTCACAAAGGTGACCATGCACATCCATCCATGGTGCATGAGGGTAATGTATTCTATATTACCAAGATGGCTAACTCACTTTGAGTCCCATATTTCTCAAGATTATCTTTTAAGAGTTCTAATATTGATAATTAAATAAATTATTTCCATTATTAAAATGTCTAATATTAATATTTTAAAGGCTAAGGTTTATATTTCTAATTAAAATCCTCCTTGCAAGCATAAAATAAAATACAACCTTATTAAACCAACTCTCAATTAGAACATTTAATTTTCCTCTTATTACTAATTACTAACAATACTCGTTGGGTGGACTTTTCAACTTATGGCTATGCGAGACTTTCTTTTTTCCCGCCCCGGGTGTGATTTTTTTGTGTCCTTCCTGAAGGCTATCCTTAAGCCTATCGTGAAGGCTTTCCTTAAGCCTGTCTTGAAGGCTTTCCTTAAGCCTATCCTTAAGTCCATCCTAGGGCTTTCTTGTGACATTTTTTGTGACCTTGCTTAAAGTCTAGTGAATTGTTGTAATTAGGTTTTGGGTCCCTTGATAAAAACCCACTTTAATTTAAACGACCAAAAAAAAGTAATTGGATTAATCACTCATCAATTAATAATAATTGTTAATATTAATTATTAACAATGATACTAATACCTCGAGTTCTAATATTACTAACCATATTAATACTTTAAAGGTTTTAATTAATCAAAACTATGCTTCCAAAATAAATAAAATAAGGACTTAATGGAATTCATGATACATTATGTTTTTTATCATTGAGGAGTGGCTTTTTAAAATAACTAGAACTTTACACCCAATCCCACTAAGTATGACTCCTTTATCATAGAAATTTCACGGTCCAATGATGTATCAAAACAACAAGCAAATACAATGCATCTACATGATGGGTATACTTCACCCTTGAGTTGTCGATGAACAAGTCATCATCCATCATTTCCAAAAAAATTATCTCTCATATCTGGGTGGTTGTTCCCTACCAATCCATAGATGAGAGTACCTAGTCCTGCAACCACAGATCCAATTGTCATACCATATTCTAAACCAAATATAAAGTACAATTACCAACTGGTATCACAAACTGATATTATGCATTATATATCCACACATCAATACATAAATCAATGTTAAGAATAATTCCTAGCAAGGAGGGTTGTTACATACTCCCCCCTTGCACTAAACACGGTCCTGTGTTCTAAAAACAAGCATAAGCATTTATATATTTTATTCAAATAAATATGGGAATTGATTTCTCGTTTCCTCAACATATTCCCAAGTGACACAATTTTTAAAATACTAGTCCCATTGGACCTTACATTGATCTATGATTCATTTACTCAACACCTTGAAATGAAACCCTTAAATATTTATTGGTTTTACCTCAATGGTTGAGGGCAATGCCATATGCAATTTAGAAATATTCCAAACATAATTAGGATTAACAACTTATTTTATAAGTAGGGATATGTGGAAGGTATCATGGATCTTTGATAGGTTGGGTGACAAGGTGAGCTTATAAGTTATTGGACTAATATTATCAATGATCTCAAAATGCCCAATATAGCAAGGATCCAATTTATTTGACTTGATGACACTTTTGATGGGTCTTACCCTCAAGAAAATATTTTTTTCTACAAAGAATTATTTTGATGATCTTTTTAGATCAACATATCTCTTTTGACGATCAAAAACTTCCTTAAGCATTTTTCAAATCCCTTTGAGTTGTTCCTTTATATATTTGATAGTGTATGGTATGATCACCACTCGATCTTAAGAATTATCCAATGATAGAGGTGTTTTGCATCTTCTACCATATAATACCTCAAATAGAGCCATTCCCAAGGATGCATGGTATCCATTATTATATGTAAATTCAACTAGATGCAAAAGTATTTCCATTTAGACTTTTGATGTATGTAGTACATGCAAAAAATATCCTCTAAAACCTGTTTCACCCTCTCCATTTGAAAATATATTTTTAGATGATATGCACAACTGATGTTCAACTTAGTGCCCACTACATAGTGGAGAGCTTGCTAGAATTCTAATGTGAACCTAGAATCCTTGTTTGATATGATCACTTTAGGAAACCCATGTAACCTAAAAATATTTTTGGTAAACTTATTTGCCACCACTGATGCATTATCCTTGATGTTTCTCAATATGAAATTTGTAACCTTGGTCAACTTATCAACCATACTAGGATTGCATCATGTTGGTACTTGTTAGTCAAAAAGTGACTAACTACAGAAAAATAGCTGATGCACCTTTTTGCATATTTTCCAAGAAGACCGAAGTGGCCCATATGCTAAAGATCAAAGAAAAAGCAAAACACCGCAAGGAGGAAAAAGTGTCGCGATATCGCGACATGTTGCATTTTCGTGGTCCAAAGCAAAGAGAAAGAGCAAGGAGGAAAAAGTGTCGTGATATCGCGACATGTTGCATTTTCACGGTCCAAAGCAAAGAGAAAGAGCAAGGAGGAAAAAGTGTCGCGATATCGCGACATGTTGCATTTTCGTGGTCCAAAGCAAAGAGAAAGAGCAAGGAGGAAAAAGTGTCGCGATATCGCGACATGTTGCATT
This sequence comes from Wollemia nobilis, assembly GCA_028583015.1. Classification (NCBI taxonomy): domain Eukaryota; kingdom Viridiplantae; phylum Streptophyta; class Pinopsida; order Araucariales; family Araucariaceae; genus Wollemia; species Wollemia nobilis. The sequence goes on from JAQPPZ010017244.1 coordinate 3,004,788, forward strand.
TTCACGGTCCAAAGCAAAGAGAAAGAGCAAGGAGGAAAAAGTGTCGTGATATCGTGACATGTTGCATTTTCGTGGTCCAAAGCAAAGAGAAAGAGCGGAGGAAAAAGTGTCGCGATATCGTGACATGTTGCATTTTCGTGGTCCAAAGCAAAGAGAAAGAGCAAGGAGGAAAAGGTGTCGCGATATCGTGACATGTTGCATTTTCATGGTCCAAAGCAAAGAGAAAGAGCAAGGAGGAAAAAGTGTCGCGATATCGCGACATGTTGCATTTTCATGGCCAAGAGCAACAGAAGGGAGCAAGGAGGCAAAAGTGTCGTGATATCGCGACATGTTGCATTTTGGCCAAGAGCAAGAGAAGGAGGAAAAGTGTCGCGATATCGCGACATGTTGCATTTTCATGGCCAAAAGAGAAGAGAAAGAGCAAGAAGGAAAAAGTGTCGTGATATCGTGACATGTTGCATTTTTATGGCAAAAGAGAAGAGAAAGAGCAAGAAAGAAAAAGTGTCACGATATCGCGACATGTTGCATTTTCACGGCCAAAAGAGAAGAGAAAGAGCAAGAAGGAAAAAGTGTCGCGATATCGCGACATGTTACATTTTCATGGCTAAGAGCAACAAAAGGGAGCAAGGAGGCAAAAGTGTCACGATATCGTGACATGTTGCATTTTCGTGACTCAAAAAGGGAGCAAGCAGAGAAACAAGAGTGTCATGATTTCATGACATGTCCAATTTTGCCAAGGAAACAAAGTATATTTTTGGCAACTAGGGACATGCACTGACATCGGGTGCTAATTTCTGAAGAATGGTCAGTTGATTATAACCTGGAAGTCCGCTGGATGATTGTAGAATAACAGGCTCATCTAAAATTAGCTAGAAGGAAATCTATCCAATCTACGGGAAATCCGTTGTATATTATTAGAAACTGTAGACAATTACTTGTAATTGATTGAAGAAATTAAATGTACGTAGTAGAAGATACTCTTTTTAGGGTATAAATAGGAGTGAGTCGACCATGAAAAAAGGTCGGCTCTTGGACGTTTACAAGCTTGATGTACATGTATTGGATTACAAGCAATAAAAGATTTCTTCTTCTAGCTTCCAAAACTTCGTGTGCAAGTGTATGTATCTGGTGTTTTAACTTTTATTCATTCTAAGTTTTATAATGTATCTATTCTAAAATCTGGACTGTGCATCTATAAACCTTGTTTCTAGAGTTGAACATTAAAATATATTTACATGTATTTAGATGAACATCTAAAAGTCGCACTCAGGAATTCATGTTTTCTATAAGAAGATATAAAGAAAACTCTGAAAGTAGTAATCTGCATCATCAATGTTTGTTGTTGTCTAATCTGTACCATGAGAAAAGTTCTAGCTTAGGCTATATTTCCCTTATCTCTTGTTCCCATTTTCTCTAAAAAACTCAAAGGAACCAGCCTTCTCTGGAGACTAGACAGATGATCTCAAGCAAGATCTGTCTATTCAATGTTGGCAAAGTCTAAGGCGCAACACTATTAACCGAAGGCAGATTTTGTTCCAACAGTTTTTGGCATGCCCGATGGGACAAGCAATCCCACAGTATTGTATAAGTTTTGGTGTTTTACCTTAAGAGCCTTTTTGTTTGAAAATCTCAAGAAAAACCACCTGGCGACTCCGTTGCAATTTAGACCATAAAAGAAAGACCTTGTCTAAAAACCTTCTGGTTATATAGCCATATGATAACCAGATCCCGAGCTAGAAACTCTGAGGAACCTATCGAGTTCTTTGAACTACATCTCGGAAGCCTAAAGGCACACCCTGTGCTAGCCGCATGATCAAATCCGCCTAGCACCATTAGCACCTCTTTAACACCCATTGTAGGAGCATCTGCAAGCAATCCTATAGTAGTTGTAACTCCTTTAGCAATCATGGCAGCCGCCTCTGCCCCAACCCATCTTGTGTGGAATCAAACTGGCCCTTTGAACTTGGGAGCACACCACCAAATTCCACAAGCTGCACTAAAAGCATTACCAACCTTTGATGGAATAGGAAAAATAGTAGATGAGCACTGTTTAGATGTATCATCGCTAGCATCTATTTACAACATCACTCAGGAAGATGTAATGGTCAGATTGTTGGTTATATATTTGAAAGGAAAGATGCTCTATTGGTACAGAGCGCTTCCCGCTGGATCCATTACTTCTTGGGCAGTACTTGTCGGCCATCTGGTCGATGAATTTAATATACATGCAGATCCTTTCACATTGCTGAATCAATTCACTGTCATTGAGAGGCATCCACAAGAAGAAATCCAAGATTTCAACATCAGATTTACCTAGAACTCGTGATAGAGTACCGCAAGGCCTAAAACCCATGGAAGAACAAGCTATATGCTATTATTTAAGGGCTTTTGATTCAGATCTCAGTATGATAATAAGGCAATCCCGTGTAACCACTTTTCCTGGGATCTATCTAGAGGCAGCAAAGGGCGAAGTTGATCTCATCGCTACAAAAAGATATCCATCAAAGAGTCTATTGCCAATTGTACCAGAGCTTTCCCAAGCATCAATTTCTAAACTGCCTATACTCCCATCAACGCAGGCCCTCCCAGCTATAGCCGCACCTCCTACATTCCTTGCATTACCAGCCACACCCCTTGCATCAGCTCCCCCCAATGATCAATACACGACCATAATTGATACAATGAAGACATTGTCAAATGAAATGGCATCCATGAAAAAGAGAGAGGCGGAACGGAATATCCAAGCAAGAATATTTCCACAGATACAAAAGGAAGGTGCTTCAACAAGTGGAAGAGGACAAGATAAAAAAAATGTGGTGTATGCGAATGAGATAGGAGATAATGGAGAACCCACTAATTTTGACTACTGGTGTACCACTTGCAATGATCCTCATGGAGAAGATTCATGCATGATTCATCAACATCATGTGCAAGCGGTTATCAATGAGAGAGTCAAAGAAACTGGCAAGGGACAGGTGAACATAATCAGAGAATTCCACCACAATTTGGCAATGCCATCCGTGGAACAAGTCTCAGTCCTGACAAGGTCGGGAAAAAAGTCATTACAAGTCGACCCTAAGGAACTCCAACCACTAGGTTTTCCTCCTGCCCCCAGGGCAACTCCGCAGAAAAACCAGTCCAATGAGAAAGGACGTTCTGACCCTCCTCAGACTTCTGCGGCTACACCAAGAAAAGAATTTCCTCCTAGAAAAGGGAGCGAGGCTCAAGAGCAAGCGAAGGAAAGACTCAGATTTCCTTCATTGACAAAAAGGCAAAGAACAGAAGCCACATAGGTCTATAGAGATAGATACGACGCATCTACTAGTGGAAGGGAAAAGAGTGCTGAGGTATCCCCAGCTGCAACCCTTTCGTTCAACATTGCAGAAGAAATGAAGAGGACTCCTTCCAAGATAAGCATGTATGATGCACTACAAATTCTTGGTCAGATTGACCTCCTCCAAGAGTCCCTAAATTTAAAAAATGATGCCTCCTTCTCAAATTTCGTACAAGCAAATGTGGTGCCAACCTCTGGGAAAAATAGACCGCCCCCATTCTATCTATCTTTGCAAATGGAGGGGTGGATAGTTCACAATTGCATGATTGATTCAGGGGCCGCAACTACGGTGATGCCGAAAGTCGTATGTGACATAATGGGGATGGAATATACTCGAAGTCATCCTGGTGTGTTGCAATTAGATGGTACTCCAATAAAAACTATCGGGGTGATCAAAGATATCCCTATTCAACTCCACAGAATTCCAGAAGTAGTCGTCATACAAGAAGTAGTCGTTGTAGACTTAGAACCATATTTCGGTATGTGTTTATCCAGAGAATTCATGGCCAAAATGGGCGGTTATCTGTCTCTAGATTATTCTCATTTGGAGGTACCTTTCAAAGGTAAAAGAGTCAAGATCTACAATGAAAAACCATCTACTTTCCACGTAGAAAGACTAGAGGAAACAACTACCATCAACATGATGTCTGAAGAATTGGAAAATATCGATTTAATGGAAGAAACCCTGGAGGAACTCCAATCTGAAGATCAGTTTTCAATGAAAGACTTCAATGCTATGATAGAGACAGAAATGGGAAGCTATTCCATTGAGAAACCAAAAAAGCTCCCTATTGCTGTCCCTAAAATAGATGATTCGGCCAACCAGTTATGGAAATTGTACTTTGATGGGTCAAGGTGCAAAAATGGAGCAGGAGCTGGAATCGTCCTGATTTCACCCACTGGAAAAGAAAAAGTCTTTTCATATAGGTTGACATGGAGTTGCACCAATAACGCAGCTGAATACGAAGCCTTGTGTTTGGGACTCAAGAAAGCTAAAAAACTGGGTGCAAAACAGCTGCTGATCTATGGAGATTCAGAGCTGATCGTTAAACAGGTTACTGGCAAGTGCATTTGTAAGCAACATTACCTAAGGGCTTACAAAAACAAAGTGTTGGATCTATTGGAAAATTTTGAAGCACTAAACATGAAATCCATTTCCAGAGAGAAGAACACACATGCAGACCTGTTAGCATCAGTAGGATCAAATTTTTGCCCAGTCAGCAATGTTATTCAGAAGTCTAAAATAGTTAGACTTATATACAGGCCTTCTGTGCCCGACAAGGACATTTTTTGGCAAGTATTTGAAAATGATGAGCAGATCCTAGATTTTTTGATTCATGAGATGAATTGCTCTACAGATAGAGCGTTACAAGAAGAGGACGAAGAGAGCCTTATTCAACTAAAAAATAATCATATCCCCAAGGGACTGATCACCCTGGAGAGCCTTTTCGACAATAGCGATAGAGCTGTAGGTCGAAGGATCAAGGTAGATGAACGTCGGTATAAAGAAATAGAACTAGAACCAAGCAAAATGATCAAAGTAGGGACAGATTGTACAAAAGTAGAACTAGAGAAAATAAAATAGTTATGTAGAGAGTATCCAGATATAATAGCCTGGACTTATAGTGATCTGAAAGTGTACAGGAAAGAGGTCATTCAACATACCATCGAACTAGAGGAAGGAGCTAAACCTTTTAGGCAGAGGCAGAGGCCTGTGAATCCTAAAATTGAAGCCTTAATGAAACAGGAGTTGTTAAAACTCCTACAGGCTAAGATAATATACCCAATCAAGCACTCTACCTGGGTGGCAAATTTAGTTCCAGTCCGTAAGAAAAATGGAGAAATACGACTATGCATCGATTTCAAAAATTTGAATAGAGCCTCTTTAAAGGATCACTATCCTTTACCCCAGATTGACCCAATCCTTCATACTATGGCGGGAGCAGAAAGGTTTTCTCTGTTAGATGGCTTCTCTGGTTACAATCAAGTTTGGGTGAGAAATGAAGATCAATACAAGACTGCGTTCACCACTAAGTGGGGAACATTTGCATACCAAAGGATGCCCTTTGGATTATCCAACGCAGGAGCAACTTTCCAAAGAGCCATGGACGTAGCTTTTGGGGAGCTTGCAAACAAAATTATTGTCGTCTATTTAGATGACATGACGATTTTTTCTCACAACAAAAAGGACCATGCCACTCATCTGCAGCAAGTGTTTGAGAAATGTAGAGAATTTGGAATATCACTAAATCCAAAAAAATCTATTTTTGCTATGGAAGAAGGAATACTCCTTGGGCATGTTATTTCTAAAGTTGGGCTGTCAATTGACCCTGATAGAGTGAAGGCACTTCTTGAGTTGTCGCTTCCAGTTAACAAGAAAGGTTTGCAGTCCTTCTTTGGGCAAATAAATTTTGTCAAAAAATTCATTGCGGACTTTGCCCAAACAGTTAAACCAATGACTGAATTATTGAAAAAGGATGCTCCTTTCAAATGGACAGAGCCAAGGAAAGAAGCTTTCCAAAAAATTCTAGAAGCCATCGCTCAAGCTCCTGTGCTAGTTAACCCTGACTATTCCCGAGGTTTCATACTATATGTTGTCGGAGAACAAGATAGTTATGCTACAGTTCTCACTCAGAAAGGAGCAGATGATGAAGAAAGACCCATAGCCTTTCTAAGTTCCACCATGCACAAACATGAGGAAAGGTACAACTTCATAGAAAAACAAGTATATGCAATTATGAAATCCTTGAATAAGCTAAAACATTTCTTATCCCAGAGTCGGACGATGGTGTATGTTATTCATCCCGATGTAAGGAACTTCATAATTCAAGGAGAATTGGGTGAAAAAAGAGCTGGATGGGTGACTCGCATCCAAGAGTATGATGTAGAAATACATCCTACTAAAATAGTCAGAGGGAGAGCTTTGTGCCAAGAATTGGCCAAGCAAGCTGCAAGTGGATATGGGGAGAGCCACCCCGTCATGGCAAACACAGAGCAACACCAAGACAGAGTAGGTTCAAGTTGGATCGATGACTTTGTGAGGTATTTTTAGACTGGGTCATGTCCTGAAGATATGAACGCTTCCCAGAGAAGGAGATTCAGAACCCAAGCATTGAAATATACCCTTCGAACAGAGGGGTTGTACAGGATTAACATCGATGGTGTATTGTTAAGATGCATTCCCGATAATGAAAAGCAGAAAGTGTTAGATGAATTTCATGGAGGTTTTTCAGGGGGACATTATGCAGGCCGAACTATAGCTTTGAAGATCCTTAGAGCTGGATGTTATTGGCCTTCCATCTTCCTAGATGCGTACAAAGTGACCCAGAGGTGTGAACAATGTCAGAGGTATGTGGGGAGAAACAGGAATGCACCTATGCCCTTAAAAGCTATTCAAGTCGAGGAACCATTCCAACAGTGGGGGTTGGATTTCGTAGGGATAATAGAGCCAAATTCATCATCAGGCCACAAATACATTCTCACTGCCATAGACTACTTCACCAAGTGGGACGAAGCAGTGCCTATGAAGAAATCTTATTCAAAAGTGGTGATAGAATTTGTCAGAAAGTCTAATCACAAGGTTTGGCATACCAGATTCTTTGATTACAGACAATGGATCCCCTTTCACTAGTGCAAAGATGATCGAATTCGTCAGTAGATATGGAATTTACCTAAAGACTTCCTCTAATTATTACCCACAAGGTAATGGATTAGCTGAATCTACTAATAAGAATCTTCTAAGAATTTTGAAAAGAACATTAGAGGACAATAAGAAGAACTGGCACTCACTCCTGAATCAAGCCTTGTGGGCCGACATAATCTCAATCAAAAAATCAATCAATACATCGCCATATGCTTTGGTTTATGGCAAAGAAGCTATTCTACCGATTCATATGGAGATACCCACATTGAGGATGCTAAACCAAGTTAACGAAGATGAAGGTCATCCAATGGATGCCCGACTGATGCAACTTCTACAACTTGAAGAATCTAGGGAACAGGCCTACGATCATCATCAAAAGCATATGGTAAAAATAGTCGGGTGGTTCGATAAGAAAACCACTTTCAAGAAATTCAAAACAGGTGACATGGTATTAAAATGGAATGTCAAGAAAGCAAAGCCAGGACACCATGACAAGTTTGATGCGTTATGGGAGGGGCCATTCAAAATTTTTTCAGAAAAGCAATTCAATGCCTTCTAGTTAAAATATCAAGATGGATGGGTTCTACCCATCACGGTGAATGCTTTTCACCTAAAATTGTATTTCTAGTAAAAGCTACAGATCACCATTATATGTACAAGTATATTATAAGTTTGGAGTTTTGTAAATATTTGTTCCACCTATAGACTCGGGTACAAAATATGATGAACCCATGGCAAAAAGAATGAGGAAATTGAAAATGATGGTGATAGGAGAAAATACAAGAGTATTATTCAAACCTCATCTAGTGATCAAGAGCCTCAAGATACAGAGGATGACTCAGGGAAAGAGACTCAGGAAGGTGAACCAACCCATACAACTGAAGGAAACACCGATGTAGATGCTCAGAACATTGAGCATGAAACTTCACAGAAGGAAGTCCCACACGGCCCACCCAGTTCGGCTCAAGAGAGCCAAAAGAGTGAAAACAAAAAATAAATTTTGGTTAAAAAGGAGATCTTGATGGTAGAAGAGCGACAGGAGAAACAAGTTATAAACTTAGATGAAAGTGATGAAGAAAATGAAACTCCTGATGCAGAAAAAATGCAGAGTGAAGAAATTGCCGTCAGTGAACATGAAGGAGAAGAAGGACACCAACAACCAGCCCAACCGAAAATAGGTATGCTTTCTTCACTTTCTTCTTCTCATTCTCCTACTCATTCCCATTGTAATTCTCCTTCCTTTTCTAAAATCGACAAAAATATAATGTCCTTGCCAAAAAATTACCTTGTTCTCCCATAAATGGCAGCATCTTCCCAGAGTCTGCTAAATATTGGGTCCGTAGTTGCTCCCATTCCATTTCTCCCTAGCATTGACATCCCAACGGCTGGAGTTACAACTTCTCAAGGGATTGAGTCACAGTCCACCATGGCCAAGATTGAAAATCTAAAAAGGGTGAGCAGGAATGCTTTAGATTGGTGGACTTCACATGTAGCTGGAGATTCTAAAGCACCGACTATTGTAAGAGAAATCATTGCTTTAGATCCAACCAATATGTAGAGGAAGAAGTTGAAGTTAACTCCCATTACCAAGAAATCAAAGGGAGAAATGACCGTGGAAGATTACCGAGCGGAAGAGATAAACGAAGATATATCTCAACTCGCCTATGCAAGATGAGTGGGTGAAAGCCCAAGCACATTTTGGGACCATATACTTATAGGGCGGACACTATCAAGAAATGTTTTTGAAGGAAAAAGAGAAGAGGAAGGAATTAGAGGCTGTAGTGAAAGAGCAAAAAATAGTAGAGAAGGCTCTTACTTTAGAGGCTAAAAAATGGGAGGGTAAATTCAATGCTGCTTCCAGTGAAGTGGAAAAAGGTAAAGAAAAGTTGAGTATAGCAAAAGCTCAGATTCAGGCATTAAATACATAGATACAGCAGCTACAACAATAGTTGGTCGAACAACAAAACGCCCCTTCTAGATTTTCAAAAGATAAAGTAAAGAGCATGAGGAAGGAATTGTTAAAAGATTTGTTGTTTTTAGTATTAAAGGCTAAACCTGTATTGTTGTATTTGGCTAAAGTAAAGGAAGCTACCGAAGTAGTAAAACAAGAATTTGAGGCTACCGAAGCATTTTTATTAAAAAGAGAAGATGCGGCCACTAAAATTCAGATTTTGTCAAAAAATATGCTAGGAAGCATGGAAGCCAAGCTCAGAAGCGAAGCCTGGTCTCAAGCTAAAATAGCAACAAAGAACTTCTTTAGGAAGTTTAAATTGATAGCGCAGGGGAAACAAGTTTATGCATGAGCTTGAGGATGAAGCGAAAGGGTTGCTCCAAAATCTTGATTTGGCTATCCAAAATGGGCTTCCTTACCTGTGGGATGAAGGTTCAAAAGTTTTGAAGGAAGAAGTCCTTTCGGCATCAATAAAAGCTTTTGTTGAAGATGAAACAGACATCGACAGCTGGCAGGAACCTGTAGGAGAAAAGCAGGTCATGGAAATGATCCAGAGGTTAACATAGATTAAAACCTGTTTGCAAGAACTGATTTTAAAACAAAAGATCATTTCTTATGATAAAGTGGAAGAATTGCAGTATGTCTATCAAATTTTCATCGATTCTTCTGATCTAGAAGACGAAGACTGGAATCAAGTGTGCAAAACTTATCAAGAGATAATTGCAGCCATGGACAAAATTAGAAGATCTAAACATCAGGGGCAGCAGCCAGTAGCCAGAGCTGGGACCAACTCCCAGAATTGAATTTTTTGTGTTCTTCAGACAAAGGTTAAGTCCCTAAGCGGTAAAAGAAAGGTTCTGATAAGGTAAAGATCACCTATATTCCAAAGTGCATTCTTTTTCTTTTATCTTTGTTTTTCCACTCGAAATTTTACTTTTCGCAACTGTGCTGGTGACTCCATTTCCCAATGGATGAAGGCCTGGTCCCTATTTTTGCGAGCAAAAATTCCCTCGGAAGGCACCAAGAATGTTAGTCAAAAAGTGACTAACTACAGAAAAATAGCTGATGCACCTTTTTGCATATTTTCCAAGAAGACCAAAGTGGCCCATATGCTAAAGATCAAAGAAAAAGCAAAACATCGCAAGGAGGAAAAAGTGTCGCGATATCGCGACATGTTGCATTTTTGCGGTCCAAAGCAAAGAGAAAGAGCAAGGAGGAAAAAGTGTCGCGATATCGCGACATGTTGCATTTTCGTGGTCCAAAGCAAAGAGAAAGAGCAAGGAGGAAAAAGTGTCGCGATATCGCGACATGTTGCATTTTCGCGGTCCAAAGCAAAGAGAAAGAGCAAGGAGGAAAAAGTGTCACGATATCGTGACATGTTGCATTTTCGTGGTCCAAAGCAAAGAGAAAGAGCAAGGAGGAAAAAGTGTCGCGATATCGCGACATGTTGCATTTTCGCGGTCCAAAGCAAAGAGAAAGAGCAAGGAGGAAAAAGTGTCGCGATATCGCGACATGTTGCATTTTCGCGGCCAAGAGCAAAGAGAAGGAGCAAGGAGGAAAAAGTGTCGTGATATCGCGACATGTTGCATTTTCGCGGCCAAGAACAAGAAAGAAAAAGTGTCGCGATATCGCGACATGTTGCATTTTCGTGGCCAAAAGAGAAGAGAAAGAACAAGAAGGAAAAAGTGTCGCGATATCGCGACATGTTGCATTTTCGCGGCCAAAAGAGAAGAGAAAGAGCAAGAAAGAAAAAGTGTCGCGATATCGCGACATGTTGCATTTTCACGGCCAAAAGAGAAGAGAAAGAGCAAGAAGGAAAAAGTGTCGCGATATCGCGACATGTTACATTTTTGTGGCTAAGAGCAACAAAAGGGAGCAAGGAGGCAAAAGTGTCGTGATATCGCGACATGTTGCATTTTCGTGACTCAAAAAGGGCAGGCAAGCAGAGAAACAAGAGTGTCGTGATTTCACGACATGTCCAATTTTTGCCAAGGAAACAGAGTATATTTTTGGCAACTGGGGACATGCACTGACATCAGGTGCTAATTTTTGAAGAATGGTCTGTTGATTATAACCTGGAAGGTCCGTTGGATGATTGTAGAATAATAGGCTCATCTAAAATTAGCTAGAAGGAAATCTATCCAATCTGCGAGAAATCCATTGTATATTATTAGAAACTGCAGACAATTACTTGTAATTGATTGAAGAAATTAAATGTACGTAGTAGAAGATACTCTTTTTAGGGTATAAATAGGAGTGAGTCGACCATGAAAAGGGGTCGGCTCTTGGACGTTTACAAGCTTGATGTACATGTACTGGATTACAAGCAATAAAAGATTTCTTCTTCTGGCTTCCGAAACTTCTGTGTGCAAGTGTATGTATCTGGTGTTTTAACTTTTATTCATTCTAAGTTTTATAATGTATCTGTTCTAAAATCTGGACTGTGCATCTATAAAACTTGTTTCTAGAGTTGAACATTAAAGATATTTACATGTATTTAGACGAACATCTAAAAGTCGCACTCAAGAATTCGTGTTTTCTATAAGAAGATATAAAGAAAACTCTGAAAGTAGTAATCTGCATCATCAATGTTTGTTGTTGTCTAATCTATACCGTGAGAAAATTTCTAGCTTAGGCTATATTTCCCTTATCTCTTGTTCCCATTTTCTCTAAAAAACTCAAAGGAACCAACCTTCTCTGGAGACTAGACAGATGATCTCAAGCAAGATCTGTCTATTCAATGTTGGCAAAGTCTAAGGTGCAACACTATTAACCGAAGGCAAATTTTGTTCCAACAGGTACCTAGTATTATATAAGTCCACAATAAAATCCATAGATATTACCTACCATTTTTGTGTAGGTATATCATGTGGGTATAATTTCCCTACTAGAAATCAATGCCTTATCTCAACCTTCTAGTATTCTAAACATCTTGTAGTGAAACTAGTGATATCTTGCTTCATTTCTGTCCAATAGGTATTTTTCATGTTTTCTCTCATTTTTTACCCTCCTGGACGAGCGAAATAGGGAGAATTATGCACCTCTTACATAATAAATATCCTTAGTTCACCAATTTTGGGTATAACAACCCTATCCTTGAAGCATAAAATCCCACATTTTATGTTGAACTCCTTATTCTCTTCAAGATTTCTCTCAATTTTATGTTGGATTTATATGCACTATGAAACCTGTAGTTGCATTTCTTTGACTTTATCCATCATGTTTATATGACTCTGGATCAACATTGCTATGTGCCTTATCCTACTCAAGGCATCTACAACCTTATTTTCATTCCCTTTAATACAATAAATACCAAAGTCATATTATATTAAGAACTCTCTCCACCTTCTCTATCTTGTGTTCAACATAGGTTGGGTAAAAATATACCTTATACTTTGATGGTCTATCCTTAGCTCAAAAGGTTTTATCGATAAATAATATCTCTAGAACTTTAGTGCATGCATAGATACTACCAATAATAGGTCATATAACATAATTTACCTCATGTTTCTTGAGTTTTCTAGACTCATAGGTTATTGTAGCCTCTTCTTAGGATAATACCCCACCCAAACCTTCTAAGGAAGTGTTTTTACACACAATAAAATTCCTAAGAAGGTTTGGTATCTTGAGAATTGATGTCGTAGTTAACTTATTCTTCAGAGCCTCAAAGGTGGCCTCACACTTATCTATCCATTTGAACTCCTTCCCTTTTATCTGAAGGTTTGTGATTGAATAGGTAACCTTAGAATAATATTTCACAAACACCTATAATAGCCAATGTCTTCCATAAACATCCTAACTTATGACACATTTATTGGTGTAGACCAACTTAATATAACCTCATTTAGTTTTATATCTACAACAATTTCTTCTATCGATATGATGTATCCCAAATACTATACTTGTAAGGTATAAAAATCACACTTAGACAACTTTCCATATAGCTATTTGTTACTTAGAACCTCTAATACTAACCTAAAATGATGATCATATTCTTCTTTGGTTGCATAATATATCAAGATATCATCTAGAAATATCAAAACAAATCGATCTAGATATTTTTTGAACATATTATTCATAAAATTTATAAAATTTGTCAATGCATTTGTCAGTCTAAATGGCAACATTGTGAACTCATAGTATCCATATTTGGTCTTAAAGGTTATCTTATGAGTATCCTCTTCTTGAATCCTTAATTAATGATATCTAGGTCTCAGATATATTTTTGAGAATATAGTAGCATCATTTAGTTGATCAAAGAGGTTACCAATCATTGATAAAGGATAATTATAATCTATGCATAACCTCTAGGTACCATCCTTTTTCACAAATTATATCAGATCACCCTAAGGTGACACACTTAGTTTTATTAGACCCTTTTGTAGCCATAGAATTTTGACCCACTTCAAAATTCCTAACCTCCCCCTAGCATATGTAAACTTCACCCTCCACCCGTGTTCCCTTTTTTACACACCCTCATAACTATTTTCTAACTTCCATATGTGATTTTTTTTCCATTTTTAGTGAATTCGATAGCCCAAAATTTAGCTACCGAATTCACTAAAATAGAGCGCCAACCTATGTCGATGGGTGATTGTTTGGATTTTATCCAAATTTGGTCTACACCAAAGATTTTGTGAATTTGGTAGCTCAGAATCAGGTGCTAAATTCACTTTTATTGGTAGTTTTCTCGATTTACCCCAACTTATATGATTCAACTCCCTTTAAACTCGCAAGTTCTAGTTTTTCCAATCTTTAAAAATAGTAGTTTTCCTCCTTAAAAAGGCTAATGATGAGTTATGGATATATGTGCTAAATATTGAGACCTTGAATTGATAACTTTTTATTGCAGGTTGGGTACTACTAACTACTTTCTTGTAGGTTGAAGAATGGTCTTGAAGCTTATACTTTAGTTGAGGATTGTCAAGCTTATTCAACCCATACGATATCAAACAAAATTTTCATTTTTACCATCATTCTAACAACATCAAATTATTATATCTTATACACAATCGCTGTGAGCATTTCAATTTGATCATTTTTAACATTTTACATAACCCTACATCTGCAATTTACTATTTATAAACATTTAGTAAATTTGAAAGCTGATTTTTGAATATGCTTTTAGTGTTGAATTCGCTAGCTAGTTTCAAAATCGTATAGGATTAAGCCGGGGATAAATAGTTACTTCTAGGTTTATTATTACATATTATTTTCTATATATTGATCATCTATATAGCGATTGCATTTTGCATTAGGTACTATTTCATTATTTTCTATCAATATTTCCTTATCATGCAAGGTTTGCTAAATGAACCTAAGGGGTCTGAATGCCATGCCATCAAGGTCTATTTGATAATGGTCTAACCATATCCCCAATCACTGATAATAATTTTTAGTGCCTTGTATGATTAGTTGCAGATATTTCATGAGTTCAACATTGATAAGAACTACTGTCAAATTTGCTTATTGCTGTCAAATTTGTTTATTGTTGTTGAATTTATGAAGAGCTTTTGAATTCACTTACAATAGTCATCCAATTCAGGTAAGCACATCCATTTGGTTTATTTTAAGCTCTGTTTTCTATGTCCATCAACATTGATCTATTTTTGCTTTAAAATCTACATAAAAGTATCAAAAATATCAAAAGAACAACAAAAAAAGAAAATATAATGAATTACAGTAATCATAGAAGTATCATTCCCACTGTGTGTTGTTTTCAAATAAATTTGAATTGCATATAGCTTAGGTTTCTAGCTACATTCTATCCTAAAAATAGGTGCATGTTGAATAAAGAATACATCAAACACTTCCTATTGCATAGATGTAGAAACCATCTTTAAATTTTTCTTGGTGAACCCATCTAATTTATTGACAATCACCAAGGGAGGCACGACACCAGGTGCGCATCATATCAAGGTGTGGACCCTTGATTTCCCATCCCCCTTCGAGGCATGGATCCATTAGGCTAAAGGAAAGGGGTACAAAAGTTTTGGTCCATATTATTTGGTTAACCCAATGTGAACGTGTGTCTATAGTGGCCAAAATAGGAAACCTTTTTATTTTGTTTTCTTTAAAATAAACTAAACAAGATCATTAAAACTTGCTTTCTTAGACTAAAAAAATATATATAAAAAATTAAAATTTGTTTGATTCACATTTTTATTTTTATAACATCCCTAGAAAGAACAACATCTGACATCTTATTCTACAACCGAGGCTCGTGAGAGGACACCACTTCGATGGTGGTAAATCTACATTAAAGGTCCTGTGAGGTAAAGTTGGTCTAGACATAATGAGAATACATAGTGAAGGGGGTTAGCCATACCCAAAAATATTTGAAAAGGGATTATCATTTCACCTGTGCTTGAAAAACTAAAATTTTTTAATCAATATTAAAATTTAGCCATTTCAACAACTGTCATAGTTGTGGAATAGAGTATGTATTTCTCTTCGAAGGGTATATCACTGACCATGATGATTTGGGTGAGGACTGGAAGGACTTGGGCTCCATCACATATTGGATTTCATCACGAAGTGTATGTATGCAAGAATCTAGGTGAAGGTCCTAATTTAAGATAAGTCAACTATACCTTCAACATTTTTTCACAATTTGTGATTTGTGATTGATAGAGTGAATAAATTTTTTCTTGAGTGACAAATTTCACTCAAAAAGAAAAAAAACAAAAAAGGGGTAAGATAAGTAAATTGTGGATAATTGCATTAGAGAGTCTACATTTATATACCTTAGAAGAACATTTATAGAATAAGAACTTAATCTTATTTATAGACAAGACATAAATCTACCTTGGAAACAATGGAGTCAATTTGGAAAAGCCTTGATATTATTAAGAGAAGGTCAAAAGAGCTAAGCAACATTAAGAGGATCAACATAGCTAAGGCCTTAGGTGTGAACTACCATTCACCCTACTTTGACATCAAGATAAGTTGTGAGCCTTGGTTGGCAGATAAAAGGGCAAGTGTCCACTCAATAATATATCCTTGGGAGAGTTACTTTGAATATTCCCTCACTATCCATAAGTTTTTGGCAGACATAGAAAGCAAAGAGGTGACTTTGGAATATAATAGAAGATACAACAAAGCACCTAGATCTGTACTTTTCAGATAATTATGCCATGATCTACAATTTGAAAATGCTAGCACTATTCAAGGGCAATTATTTGTTATCCAATTGGTTACTCTTCTGAAAAAGGATTTCACATTTGAGGAAGAACACTACATGACCCCAGAAAAGTTGGAACCAATTAATGACATTCAAAAACTATTCAAAGAAAATTAAGTGATGCACTCAAGAATTATTTTAGAAGAATTACAGGTTTTTAAAATTTATGAGTTAAATTAAGAGGTTAAAAAAAGAAAGATTACAAAAAAAAAACAAGAAACAAAACAAAAATAAAAGACAAACAAAGAGAAAATCTTGGAAGAGGATTTAATAAGAATCTTGATATTATTGAAAGAACAAAGGGATCATCAATAGGTAACCATATATTTAATTTTTTTTTAAAGAGATTACAAGTCCTCTTGAGGATGAAATTGATATTGAAAACCCTAAAAATGAAGAAAACATTGAAGCATAAGAGGAAAGTCAATAAAACAAGGAGGAAAATTTTAAACAAATTATACCCACTAAATGAGTAAACTTCAAACCTTAGACAAAACCTATGGGAGGTATTCATTTTAGAACCAAGGAGCATTTTTAGGGCTTCATGAAGGCTAATCATGGGGTCCTCATGAAAGCATTTGAGGAATCAATTTACCTCGAAAAGGGTGAGACTTCGGGTGAAGCATATTTGGCTAGGATTTTTCAACCCCATCCCATTTCCTCTTAATATGTTCATGGGAATCCTTCGGGTGAGACCTCGATTGACATCATTCCATCCACACAAATTGCATATCTCTACTCATAGATCCATGCCCAAAATATACTATGATATAATCCTATCTATACTAATGGTACAATCATGAATAACGCAAGGATCCCACATGCTTCTTTGAATGGGCATAATATTATCCCCCATCAATTTCATAATACATATTCATAAAATTCTACATCTCAATCATATATTTTTTCTCAACCAATTCATTCACAAGTTTTTATTTCGTTGCAATCACAACCAATTTCACATTCCTCTTACCTTCCACCTTCTTATCTTCCATACTTTTTTACATCCCACATCCTTCATACAAGATATCACATCCACACCAACAAGCTAATACATATTTCTCCAATTATTTTCATAATAGTATTGCCATTCCTTCCATGAATAATAATCAAGTCTCGTACTCAAATTACAATCCCCCATTTAAAAATATGGGAGCTCCATATGTTGATAATTCTCAAACACATCATCTTGAAACTATAGTCAAGCATTTGGCTTCACAATTGGATCACATGGATCCATATTGTCCTATATACAACTATAAGGAAATTAGTAATCAACCTTTGGATCTCGTAGTCACCTCTAGGCCATATCCTAAATATTTCCCTATTCCAGTCCTCCCAATCTAAAAGGGGATTTAATATCCCATCGAACATCTTAGGATGTTCAAAACAACATGCCATGACATTTATCATGATGACATATTGTTTAAAATATTTCCTAAGAGTACCAACATATTATTTAAGATATTTTTAAGAGATAACTAAAATTTTTGTACATCAGTTTAGAACCTATATTGAAATACATGTGACTATTAAGGACCTATACAACTTAAATCAAGGAAAAGAAAAAATCTTTATCAATTTTTTGGCATGATGGAGGAAGGTTACAAGAGAAACTCTCTTATAAGTTGGCCATTACCACTTTAACCTCCTTTTATCAAGCCATTGATTTAGAAAAAAGAGTAGAAAATGCCCTTATCAAAATATGGCAATTAAAGAGAGAAGAAGAGGATAATCCATCCAAAAATCAAAAAAAGAATAAACACGTGGTAGGAGATGGAGTCACAGATAATAGGCCTCGTATGAACACAAATGTGGCCAATATTCTACAAAATATAGTGCTGAAGGTACCCCATAAAACTCCTCCATGTAATTTTGCAAGATTAAATTAACCTTTTTCATGGTTCTACCATAGTTTCTAGAAAGAGGTATGATAGAGTTATCCGAGATTCAACAACCCGATACCACTACCAAATGGTATGAGCGTACAAAAAATTATGATTTTCATTTACTCGATGGATATGCGATAAATACCTATAAGAAATTGAAGATCTTAGTACAAGGTTTAATTGAAAATAGTTGATTAGAGGTAGAGGGAGTACCCACAGATCCTATTCCTCCATCAACCATACAACCTCTTACACAATAGGTACATAATGCTAACCGAAATTTAGATATTTTTCAAAATCCATTATCTAATCATGGTAAAGAGGTGGTGAATCAAGTTGACTATCAAAATATGACATCGCCAACACAATATGTGGGTATGATTAGTAACATTTCACCATCACAATATCCATTAAACAAGATTATGTCGGCACCTTCTATTATCATTATAGGAGAAATTCAAAAGAAAGATTACATAGTTGTAGTGTGATTATTTTAAAAGTGAGTCAAACTCTGATATTGACATTGGTTCCCTTCACTCCAATAGTTTATAGGATGAATCAGAACCTGTGATTCCCATCATAGATTTACTTGTTCCTAAGGAACCCTTTGTGAGATTCTTGACCACTCGTCTGTCTACAAATAAATTACTCCCCTTAAAGAAAGAAGCAACTCATAGACCTTACCCCATACAAGATATCTCAATTTCTTCACCCATTATCACTCATCCTCTTTCTCAACCTGATATTATAGTAGGTATGGTTAGTGTTATAACCAGATAATAGGCCCAATCCCAAGCATCACAACCATCTCAAATACCAACAACTCAACCACCATCTTCATCATCACAACCAAGTGAACCTATTCAAGTTCCTTTGATATTGAGGGTACCTCAAAAGGATAACAATGTAACTTATCCTTTTGAGGTGCCATCGTATCCTCAAATCATGGGATTACCTCGTAATAAAGGAGATGTTTATCACTTAGGTAATTGTGTCTTTATTTCTATTGGGTATACGATAGATGAGACTATTGTTGGTAAAAACTTAAATCCTGAAGAAAACCATTTTACCCATTGCTACTCATCAAACAAGTTCTTGATTCCTAAGCAAATCATGTGTAGTATGGGCTACAAAGGCAAAGGCTTAGGTCATTTAGAAAATGGTATATGTGAGCCATTGGATGTTGACATTTGACCAACACGATGTGGCCTAGGCTACATCCCAACAAAGAACCAACCTTTTCCCTTTGATAATGATGAGAATTTAATCACTTATGTTGAGTATTTGGTGAATTGTCAAAGTTTAGAATGGACAGAAGAAGATGGGGGACCCCCTTATCCCTCAAATAGTCATTACAATATGCTTTCATTAGTTTATTCGAATTTAATTGAATTCATGAAAAGTGTGTTGAAGAGGATGTCCTTTGTGACATAGCACATGATGATGTTGTAAATAATGGTTTCTTTTTTATGGTTTTATTCCTTGTATAGCAAATATTGAAGCTTCTGGTTCACAAGATAAACATTTTGACTTCTCTCTTGAAGATCTAAGGCAAATGGGTATTTCACTCACTCCTAATTTCAAGAGAGAATCTCAAATGGTGATTGAGGAAACTTTAAAAATTATTATCGATACTAAAACCAATCCTCACATGGTCAAAATAAGAGTTGTGTTAAATGAAGAATAGAAAGCCAAGTTTATGAACTTCCTATTAGAATATCCATTTTTTTTTTCATGGTATTATGTAGACATGCTAGGTCTAGATTTTTCTATGTTCATACATCACTTAGTGGTTCATCCTAATGTAAAACCTATAAAATAAAAGCTCAAGAAAATACACCCTAAGGTTTCCCTATTAGTCAAAGAAGAGCTTCAAAAGATATTATATGTTGGTAATATTCAAGCCATCCATTTTTTGATAGAATATCTATCATAATTTTTGTGACAAAAGAAGAAGCCAAAAAAATTAGGGTATGCACAAATTTTAGGGATATTAATGCATCATACCCTAAATATGACTTCTCTCTTCCTAATATGGATCAAATAGTTGATTTCATAGCTAGGAGAGGGATGCTATCCCTCATGGATGACTTTTTAGATACAATCATATTTGTATTACACCTGAGGATCAACCCAAAACCACTTTCATTACACCATGGGACACTTTCTATTGGAAGGTAATGCCCTTAGGTTTAAAAAACATGGGTGCCACCTATCAGAGAGCCATGACATATGCCTTCCACAATATGATGCATGACATTATGCAAGACTATGTGGATGATATTATTAGGTGTTCCATTAAGGAAGAAGATCACATATTTGATATAAGATGAATATTTTATGAATTTCATGAATATAAGGTCCATTTAAATCCTAAAAAATATGCATTTGGATTTAAATCTAGAAAATTGTTAGGATTATTGTGTTAAAACAAGAAATAGAAATAGATCCTATAGATGCAAGAACACGACACTTAAAATAAAATAGCAGAAATCAAATAATGTAGTGAGACACAAATATTGCACAAAAGAATGTATATTCAATAAGATTGGGGGAGCCGATAAACTCCTTTATTACAATCCTTTTTTAGTACAACTATTTGATACAATAGATTACAATGATGCTAGGGTTCTTCAAAACCCTAGCTAGTAGCAATGGAAGTGTCTTCAGATTTGGGTGTGCTCTTGATCTCAAAAAGTTGAGTGGGCTTTGAATATCCAAGATTGGGCCACTCCAGCTTGAACAACCATCAAATAAAATGTAGAACTTGCAGATCTGCATATACAAAATAAAACAAAGAGAGTTAGTAATACCTGTGAGGGCTCCATAGTGTGAGGCCCTCAAACATTAATAAAACTCTAATTTACTAATAAAATAAAAGAGCATGCAGAATCAACAAATTACTAAATAAAATACACACAAATAAGATTTACCTTGCTATTACATTGCTATTGACCAGTTATTGTAGACGATATTTCAGATCTATTGATGTAGTATCTTTAGAATGCAGTTCATTGATGATGGCAGGCTCGTATGTGAGCTTCACAGGCTCTAGTTCACACCTGGGACTATGGTAGGATCTGGAGAGCACCTGGAAAGCTCTACAGCAAGCTTGGTAGGCTCTGGCATGCACCTGCAGATAGGGCAAGCTCTAGAGAGCACTTGGCAGGCTCTGTAGTGAGCTTTGCAAACTCAAAACAGTGCCTGCAGGGTAAGGTAAATCTATATAAATAGATCGGGGGGATGGCGATGGAGGTTGTGGATGGAGGATGGTTGTGGTGGTGAGGGAGGATAGATGGATGGTAGCTAGAATAGCAGAAGTGTTATTGGTAGACTAGGGCTTCAGATATTTGGGATTCTATGCTGGGGCTTCACCAATAATCTCTTCAGAATGCAAAGTCTAATGTCCAAGTTCAGAGGGTTCCAGTTCTAGGGTTTTGAGCATTTACAAATGCTCTTACTTATAATTCAACTTAGGGTTCTCTTAGGGTTTTGACATGACACTTTTTAACTGTGCGATTGAAATTAAATTGAATCCTAAGGTTGAGATTGCTTTTTGAATGTGACATGGATTAATGAATATGGACGGTAGAGATTAGAATAGATCGGACGGTTGTAGTTAATTGAGTTTATAGATATGTATTTTATAATAAATATATTATAATATAATATAAAATATTATATTAAATATTAAATAATATTAAAATAATCCAAATTAGGGTAGGAAATGGCAGGAAAGGGCTAAAATTGTGGAATGGATGGAGGGAAAGATGGATTTGGGCCAAATAATTGGTGAGAAGGGTGTATGGTGGACAAGTGGGTGGTGGGATGGTTAGGATGGAGGTTTAGTGGTTGTAATTTGGTGTCTACAGATGCCCCTTTTTTTACCACATGAAACATAATATGATGCAAAAGCACGAGACACCTGCTTGGGCTATGGGTACAGAAGCATCTTCTCTCTGTTGTTGGATTTGAGCACTGATGTTGAAGACAAAAGAATAATTTGTTTTTAGAATTTTGCATAGCTTACCCCCTCAATTGGCGAATGAGTTACGAATGTAACTCACAAGCCAATTGAAAAATGAATGATGTAGTGAATTTGTGCAATTGATGAATGAAAGATGTGAAATGCAAATGATTGTGGATGATATGAATGATGTAAAATGAGATACCATTTTTGCCCCAACGGTGGGAAGGGGGTTGGTGTATATGTTGTAATCACAGTGACACTGAGAGGGGGGTGAATCAGTGTGATCTTTTAAAACTTTAAATATTCAGTTCTAGAACCAGCAACAGTTTAAAACTAATGAACAGATATATCAAATACAGCAAGAAAGCATTACACACAACACGGTATTTAACGAGGTTCACCAATGTGGCTACTCCTCAAAAATGACTGCTTGGACTACCATCCAAATCCAGCCTTTGCAAAGCTACAACTTTACAATATCATTTACCAGCACCAACTGGAAGGAGCACCAACCCCTTAGATTTATCTGTATCAAACAGAATGGAGCACCAACTCCTAATTTACCAGCACCTACTGGAAAGAAGCACCAACCCCTTATGCCAAGCTGCAACTTGGACTTCAATAAAAATAATGAAAATTACAGAATAATACTTTCACCTTAATTCTCACAGTCTGTAGTTTCTATGCATTCAGCTGCTTCTGTGCAAACGCTTCGCACTATCCGACTGCTTCTGTGAATTTCTTCGCACTCTCTGCTGCAACCAGATAATCGATCACTTCTTCTATCTATGCGCTATCACTTCGCACTTAGAACTCAACCTCTGCACCCCACGCTCTTGATTCATGCAATTACTGTATGCACAATTCGCTTCGACTCAAACGAACTACGACTTCGCACTCAGCTCGACTCAACATCTGCACCCTTGCGCTCTTAATTCGCACAAGTTCGATACGACTCGCACTCTACTTGACACGGACATCACTTGCAAAACCATAATACATCCTTTTATAGAAGAAATTTCAAGATCAAATCTTAAACATTAGTCGGTTGTAACCCTAAGAACGTCGATTGCAAAACCCTAGAAATTGTCGACTGCAAAACCCTAGAAATTGTCGACTACAAAATCTGCCCAGATTCAACTTTGTCGGCCTCAACCGCTTCTGCCACCTCTGTCACCTTCCTATAACTATTGTCGTAAAATAATAACATGTCACGATATCGTGACACTTTTTGTAGCCGTACGCCTTCTTTAACCCGCTATCGCAAAAATGTGACACTTTTGGCCTTTGTTAGCTTTGCCACCGTTCTTGTCACGAAATCGTGACACTTCGAACTTTTGCTGATGTCATCCTCATTCTTGTCGCGAAATCGTGACCCTTTTTACTTCTAGGCCTTCTTCTCCATTTTTGTCACGAAATCGTGACATTTCTGGCGCCGTACAGTCTCTCTCCTCCTAGAGTCGTGAAACCGTGACATGTCATGAAAATGTGACATCTTCATCCTGTTAGCTTCTTCACTACTGCCTGTCATGAAATCGTGACACTTTTCCCATCCGTACAATTTCCTTTCATTCTGTCATGAAATCGCGACGCTTTCAGCTTTCGGAGGCTTTACTTGCAACCTGTCGCGAAATCGTGACACTTTGTGCCTCTTTGTCCTTTTCTAGGCTTGCACCCACGAAAACATGACATGTCACGAAATCGTGACACTTCTCGCTGTCGTACATTCTTCACCGCATCCCTCAGCGAAATCGGAACATGTCACGAAATCGTGACATCTTTTTGCCTTAGCGCTTTTCTTTGCCTATCGCCCACGAAAACGGAACATGTCGCAAAATCGTGACATCTTTTTGCCTTAGCGCTTTCCCCCCAACGAACACGTCACGAAATCGTGACATCTTTCGCATCCGTACAATTCTCTCTTCATGCACTAGCGAAATCCCAACATGTAGCGAAATCGCTACAACTTTTCAACTTGGCACTTTCTCTTTGCTTCGACCAACGAAAATCCAACATGTAGCGAAATCGCTACAACTTTTCACTTAACGCTTTCTCCTTGCTTCGGCCAGCGAAAATCCAACATGTAGCGAAATCGCTACAACTTTTCCACTTAACGCTTTCTCCTTGCTTCGGCCAAAATCCAACATGTAGCAAAATCGCTACAACTTTTCCACTTAACGCTTTCTCCTTGCTTCGCGAAAATCCAACATGTAGCGAAATCGCTACAGTTTCTCGACTTAGCTTCTTGGCCTCCAACATGTCGCGAAATCGTGACAGTTTGCCTTGCGCCTTCTCTCTCCTCGGCCATGTCGCGAAATCATGACAATTTTCTTTGCGCCTTCTCTCTCCTCCGACATGTCGCGAAATCGTGACAATTTTCTTTGTGCCTTCTCTCTCCTCCGACCTGTCATGAAATCATGACAGAAAACATGTCGCGATATCGCGACAGTTTTCTTACTTGTCTTTTTCTTTGATTTTTTGAATCTGGGTCACTTCTATTTTCCTGGAATTGCACTTTACAAGATCTGACTATCCTTTGAACTTCTGTCCTCTGCATCTGAATGACTCCTGAACTGTTTGTCCACTGCATCATTAGATCTAACTGCTTGTGTTGACAACAATGACAAACCTCTTGCAACACCTTGCTCAACAATCTCCCCCTTTGGAATTGTTGGCAACACCTGTGTACATCCCTGTAACTCTTCTCCCCCTTTGTCAATAATACCAAAGGGCTGCTGCAGACTCCCCCTGAGTCCATCCTCACAATTCTCAGGCACAATTTGTTGCATCTAGCACAAATTATGATCATGAGCAAAAGAATAGTCAAATATTCAAATGCTCCCCCTGAGAAAGTGATCCCTGTAGCTAGTCACTTCTTGGGAAGTGTGACTACTCCTAATTTGCTTCGAAGGTACTCAAACACTTCCTTGGGCAATGGTTTTGTAAAAATATCTGCTACTTGTTCTGTGGTTGGGACAAAATCCAATTTAACTTCTCCTTCTACAACTTTCTCCTTCAAGAAATGATACCTTATAGCAATGTGTTTTGTCCGTGAGTGCATTACTTGGATTCTTGGAGATGTTAATTGCACTGGTGTTATCACACTTAACTGATATTGGTTCACTGAAATTAATACCAAGATCTTTCAAAGTTTGTTTCATCCACAAAACTTGTGTACAACAAGTTGTTGCTGCAATATATTCTCGCCTCACTGTTGATAAAGAAACTGACTCTTGTTTCTTGTTGTGCCAAGCAACCAACCTGTCACCAAGATAAAAAGCACCTCCACTTGTACTCTTCCTATCATCAACACAACCTGCCCAATCTGCATCTGAATATGATATAAGAGTGAAGTCTTTGCCTTTTGGATACCACAACCCATACTCCATGGTGCCTTTGAGATACCGAAGAATCCTTTTTATCGTTGTTACATGAGTCTCTTTGGGACTGGCCTGAAATCTTGCTACCATGCAAACTGCCTGTAGAATATCAGGTCTGGTAGCTGTTAAATATAGTAAGCTTCCTATCATTGATCTGTACATGGTTTGATCTACAGGTGGAGATTTGTCTTCTTTACTCAACTTGCAGCCTGTTGTCATGGGAGTGCTAACTGGCTTACAGTCCTCCATTGTGAACCTTTTTAGCATCTCTTTCACATATTTGATTTGGGAAATGAAAATGCCTTTCTCATTTTGATTAACTTGTAACCCAAGAAAATAAGACAGTTCACCAATCATAGACATTTCAAATTCATTCTGCATCTTATGTGCTAAGTCTTTACAAGATTCATCTTTGCTGCTGCCAAATATGATATCATCGACATAGACAACAAGAACTATGAGATGCCCACCTTCTGTTTTCACATACAGATTACTGTCGACCAACCCTTTCTTGAATCCCTGTTGAGAGAGATAGTTGTCTAGCCTTGCATACCATGCCCGTGGTGCTTGTTTTAATCCATATAATGCTTTCTTTAATTTGCAGACAAGGTTAGGATCTTCACTAATTTGAAAGCCATCCGGTTGTTCAATATAGACCTCTTCTTCGAGTTTCCCATTTAAAAAGGCAGATTTTACATCCATCTGATAAACTCTGAAGTTCTTGTGGATTGCTAAGGCCAGAAACATTCTAATTGCTTCTAATCTGGCCACTGGTGCAAAAGTCTCTTCAAAATCAATGCCTTCGACCTGTGCATATCCTTTACAAACCAGTCTTGCTTTGTTCCTAATGACCTGTCCGTCTTCATTTAATTTGTTTCGAAATATCCATTTGGTGCCGATTACATTCTTATTCGCAGGTCTAGGTACTAATTCCCAAGTTCTGTTCTTTTCAATCTGATCTAACTCTTCATTTATTGCCTTCATCCAGCTATCATCTTTGCTTGCTTCATCTATGTTTTTGGGCTCAATGCTGGATAAAAGAGAGTAATTACTTATTACTTTCCTTCTTGTCTGAATACCAGCTGTGGGATCTCCAATTATTTGGTCTCTTGGATGATTTTTCTGCCAGCTGCCTATTTTGAATTTCTTGTTTTCTTGCACCTCTGAGTCATCGATTAATTCATCTGAATCAAACGTAGATTTATTTTCTGTTTCATTCACCTCATCTCCTTCAAAGACTTCTTCATAGATTGGGTAGTTTTCCTCAAAGTCAGCTAATCGTTTCCCACCTTCATCGAATTTAACATCTGCACTGTCCACAATTTTCTTGAGTCTCTTGTT
Source organism: Wollemia nobilis (assembly GCA_028583015.1). Lineage (NCBI taxonomy): Eukaryota > Viridiplantae > Streptophyta > Pinopsida > Araucariales > Araucariaceae > Wollemia > Wollemia nobilis. The sequence goes on from JAQPPZ010017244.1 coordinate 3,031,479, forward strand.
GTAGCATTTGTAAGCTTTGCTTTTTGATGAATACCCAACAAAAACACCTTCATCTCGCTCTATCTTCAAACTTCCCAAGGTTGTCATCAGTTTTTCTGATGTAGCACCTACAACCAAATACTTTGAGATGTTTTGTTGTTGCTTTTCTACCAAACCACAACTCATAAGGTGTTTTGCATTCATGAGTTCTTAACATATATCTATTTTGGATGTATACTGTAGTGTGAACTGCTTCTTTCCAGAATCTGTCTGCTATTTTGTTTTCTGCCAGCATGGTGCGTGCCATTTCCTGTATAGTTCTGTTCTTTCTTTCTACTACACCATTCTGCTGGGGAGTTCTAGCTGCTGAATATTGTCTCCTGATACCATGTTTTTCACAGTATTCTGTAAATTCATTCGAAATGAATTCTCCTCCTCTGTCTGATCGTAAACATTTGATCCTTTTTCCTGTTTCATTCTCAACTAGATGTTTGAAGGATCTGAACATTTCAAAAGCTTCTGTTTTATCTTTTAAGAAAAATATCCATGTCATTCTGGAATAATCATCGATACACAGCATAAAGTATTTGTCGCCATTTATGCTTTGAGTTCTCATGGGTCCACATAAGTCTGTATGAATAAGTTCCAAAGGCCTGCTAGTGTGGTACTCTTTTGTTTTGAATGAGACTCTGGTTTGCTTTCCCTTCTGACATGAAGCACAAACATTGTTTGAAGGTTTTTTAATGGTTGGAATATCTCTCACTCGCTTGTTTCGAGCTGATTTTCACCAAATTATCAAAACTTATGTGTCCAAGCCTCTTGTGCCACAACCAGTTCTCTTCTTCTTGTCCAATGAAACACGTACCTTCTAAAGTTTTTGAGAGTGTGTACAAATTTCCAGACGTCCTTGAACCAGTTGCTATCAATTTCCCACTGTTTATTTTTCTGACTTCACAACCCTGCTTCTTGAAGACTACTTCATGTCCTTTATCACAGATTTGATCGACACTTAACCAGGTTGTGTTTCAAACCATCCACAAATAAAACTTCTTCTGACTTGATTTTCCCTTCACTAATTTTGATAGATCCTTTTCCTATTATTTTGGCTCCATCATTATTTCCAAACTTCATAGAGCCACCCTCATATTTCTGTAGTTTTTCAAATTTTTGTTTATCACCTGTCATATGACTTGAGCAACCACTGTCAAGAATCCATGGTACACATTTATTCTGAGCCCTGAAAGTTGTCTGCACTATTAAAGATTCCTTTTCTTCCCTGAGCTGTTCTTTCTATTTCCACTCTATTTTGACTATGGTATTGGGCTCTAGCTTGGATTTTCCCTTTTCAATATTTTGAGCATAACTTTCAGAGAGATTTCTATTTTGATTTGCCCTATATGGTTGAACTCTTCTTTTCTGAGGTTGATTCGAAACAGAGGTACTACGACAATTTCTAGCAATATGTCCAAAGTTGTGACAATTAAAGCATTCTACTGCATAATTTATAAGAGGAGCAAAAGAATTTCTGCTAGTGAAACTTCTTGGTCCTACATTGTACTTGCAGTCTACAATTTTATGTCCATAACCATTACATTTGAAACAGAAACCATAAAAGTAATGATTGAACCTGAAAGATGGTCTTTGCCAGGTTGTTGCAGGAGCCATAGATCTTCTCTTCTTCTGATGTGTGACCTTGGTAAAGCCATCATTGTCTGTTCTCCTTTCGGGTCTGGCATTACTGCTTTTCTTTGCCTGATTTGTTTTTCCTATATCAGCCTGTTTCTTATCTTCACTTCTTATAGATTCAACATTTGGTCCGTTTGATGATTCTCCTTCAATAAAGCCCAGGCCAAATTTGATGCCTGCAGGTCTTTGATCACTTAAGATTTTATCCAGCTTCATTGAACTTTCTTCACGTTTGTAATGGCAACTAATTTTTTGATCCAGCTCTTGTATCTGCTTTCGAAGACCAACATTTTCTTCTTCTAGTTTGCAGCAATAATCTATCTTCGTGGTTACCTGAATTTCTAGATCTTCGGACATTTTCTTGTATTCTTCTGTCTATATTTTTAAACTCGGTTATAATGTCATTTGCATCCTCAAGCTTTCTTGAAAGTTTTTTATTCTTTCTTTTCTCAGATTTCCATTCTTCAAGAGCAGAAACCAGCTCACCTTCTAAATCAACTTCAGCCTCAGCTTTTTCAATAGACACTTTAGAGTTCATTCCTTCTCTCTTTTCTGGTTTTCTGCCTCTTCTAATTTTTCTACTTCAAACGCCATAAAGAGAGCTTCACCTGTTCCTTCTTTAGAGTCTTGTTTTGTGTCTTTGCCTTTTAGAGCTTTGAAAGCTGCTTCTCTATCTGTGGGATTTGACCTTCCTATTCTCATTTCAAAAGCAGTCAAAGAACCATGCATCTCATCCATACTAAAGCGATTTAGATCTTTAGCTTCTTCTATGGCTGAGACTTTCGAATCAAACCTTGGAGGGAGAGATCTTAATACCTTTTTCACAATCGTAGCATCATCCATATCTTCGCCGAGACCTCTGATTGAATTTGTGATTCCGTTGACTCTTAGCATGAAAGCCTCTATGTTCTCATCATTGTCCATCTTTAAGGATTCGAATTGAGCTCGGTGTGTTTGAAGCTTGGCCTCCTTGATCCTATCGTCTCCTTCATGAATGTTCTCTAGTTTATCCCATACATCTTTTGCGGATTCACAGTTTATGATTTTGACTAGCTCACTGTCCACTAGTCCACACATGATGGCATTTTTTGCTTTCGAATCATTTTCAAATGCCTTCTTGCCGGTAGCGTCTGTTGGAGCAGTGGCGGGAGCTTTGTAACCATTAACTACTGCACCCCAGATGTCAAAACCCAAGGCACGGAGATATGTCTGCATCCTTATTTTCCAGAAAGCATAGTTAGTTCCATCAAACAATGGTGCTTTGTTTGAGGAGAAACCCTCACCACTTGCCATTGCGTCACTTCCAAGATCACCCTAGCTTATTGAGCCTATTCAGGAACCTAGCTCTGATACCAATTGTTGTAATCACAGTGACACTGAGAGGGGGGTGAATCAGTGTGATCTTTTAAAACTTTAAATATTTAGCTCTAAAACCAATCAGTAGTTTAAAACTAATGAACAGATATATCAAATACAGCAAGAAAGCATTACACACAACACGGTAATTTAACGAGGTTCACCAATGTGGCTACTCCTCAAAAATGACTCGCTTGGACTACCATCCAAATCCAGCCTATGCAAAGCTACAACTTTACAATATCATTTACCAGCACCAACTGGAAGGAGCACCAACCCCTTAGATTTATCTGTACCAAACAGAATGGAGCACCAACTCCTAATTTACCAGCACCTACTGGAAAGAAGCACCAACCCCTTATGCCAAGCTGCAACTTGGACTTCAATAAAAATAATGAAAATTACAGAATAATACTTTCACCTTAATTCTCACAGTCTGCAGTTTCTATGCATTCTGCTTCTGTGCAAACGCTTCGCATTATCCGACTGCTTCTATGAATTTCTTCGCACTCTCTGCTGCAACCAGATAATTGATCACTTCTTCTTTCTGTGCGCTATCACTTCGCACTTAGAACTCAACCTCTGCACCCCGTGCTCTTGATTCACGCAATTACTATACGCACAATCCGCTTCGACTCAAACGAACTACGACTTCGCACTCAGCTCGACTCAACATCTGCACCCTTGCGCTCTTAATTCGCACAAGTTCGATACGACTCGCACTCTACTTGACACGACCGACACTTGCAAAACCACAATACATCCTTTTATAGAAGAAATTTCAAGATCAAATCTTAAACATTAGTCGACTGTAACCCTAAGAACGTCGGTTGCAAAACCCTAGAAATTGTCGACTGTAAAACCCTAGAAATTATCGGCTGCAAAACCCTAGAAATTGTCGGCTGCAAAACCCTAAAATCTGTCGGCCCAGATTCAACTTTGTCGGCCTCAACCGCTACTGCCACCTCTGTCACCTTCCTGTAACTATTGCCATGAAATAATAACATGTCGCGATATCGCGACACTTTTTGTAGCCGTACGCCTTCTTTAACCCGCTATCGCGAAAATGCGACACTTTTGGCCTTTGTTAGCTTTGCCACCGTTCTTGTCGCGAAATCGTGACACTTCAAACTTTTGCTGACGTCATCCTCATTCTTGTCACGAAATCGTGACCCTTTTTGCTTCTAGGCCTTCTTCTCCATTTTTGTCACGAAATCGTGACATTTCTGGCGCCGTACAGTCTCTCTCCTCCTAGAGTCGCGAAACCGTGACATGTCACGAAAATGCGACATCTTCACCCTGTTAGCTTCTTTACTGCTGCCTGTCACGAAATCGTGACACTTTTCCCATCCGTACATTTTCCTTTCATTCTGTCATGAAATCGCGACGCTTTCGGCTTTCGGAGGCTTTACTTGCAACCTATCGCGAAATCGTGACACTTTGCGCCTCTTTGTCCTTTTCTAGGCTTGCACCCGTGAAAACATGACATGTCGCGAAATCGTGACACTTCTTGCTGTCGTACATTCTTCACCGCATCCCTCAGCGAAATCGAAACATGTCGCGAAATCGTGACATCTTTTTGCCTTAGCGCTTTTCTTTGCCTTTCGCCCGCGAAAATGGAACATGTCGCGAAATCGTGACATCTTTTTGCCTTAGCGCTTTTTGTGCCTATCGCCCGTGAAAATGGAACACGTCACGAAATCGTGACATCTTTCGCATCCGTACAATTCTCTCTTCATGCACTAGCGAAATCCCAACATGTAGCGAAATCGCTACAACTTTTCAACTTGGCACTTTCTCTTTGCTTCGACCAGCGAAAATCCAACATGTAGCGAAATCGCTACAACTTTTCACTTAACGCTTTCTCCTTGCTTCGCCGAAAATCCAACATGTAGCGAAATCGCTACAACTTTTCCACTTAACGCTTTCTCCTTGCTTCGACCAGCGAAAATCCAACATGTAGCGAAATCGCTACAACTTTTCCACTTAACGCTTTCTCCTTGCTTCGGCCAGCGAAAATCCAACATGTAGCGAAATCGCGACAGTTTCTTGACTTAGCTTCTTGGCCTCCAACATGTCGTGAAATCGTGACAGTTTGCCTTGCGCCTTCTCTCTCCTCGGCCATGTCGTGAAATCGTGACAATTTTCTTTGCGCCTTCTCTCTCCTCCGACATGTCGTGAAATCGTGACAATTTTCTTTGCGCCTTCTCTCTCCTCCGACCTGTCGTGAAATCGCGACAGAAAACATGTCGCGATATCGCGACAGTTTTCTTACTTGTCTTTTTCTTTGATTTTTTGAATCTGGGTCACTTCTGTTTTCCTGGAATTGCACTTTACAAGATCTGACTATCCTTTGAACTTCTGTCCTCTGCATCTGAATGACTCCTGAACTGTCTGTCCACTGCATCATTAGATCTAACTGCCTGTGTTGACAACAATGACAAACCTCTTGCAACACCTTGCTCAACAGTATAATACCATGTGATTGTAGATGATATGAATGATGTAAAAGGAGATACCATTTTTGCCCCAATGGTGGGAAGGGGGTTGGTGAATAATACCATGTGATTGTAGATGATATGAATGATGTAAAATGATATACCGTTTTTTCCCCAACGGTGGGAAGGGGGTTGATTGGGGGTGTTCAAGGTTTCACACCTTTCCCACAATCAAGCAAGCAACATCACAACTAGGGGGTACTCAAGGTTTCATACCTTTCTCCTAATCAATCAACATCACAACTAGAACTTGAGGGTGTTCAAGGTTTCACACCTTCCCCACACTTGCAATAAACAATTCAATAATTCAATCACATCACATCATCAACAAGTCAATTGCTAGGTTCAAAAGACTACGTTCTTTTGTCAAAGGTTGCACCCTTTGACTTGCGTTCAAATCATCCAAATTGCAAAAATCTCTTCATATATTGGAGTAAAAATAGATCACATTTGTGTTCTTTTATCATTATCCATTCATAAGTGAACCTTGTATTTAGTGGTTTATCCTATAAACCTGGCGGTTGTAGCGATTGGTTATCCATGCAATCCGGTAGGATGGATAGACTACCATAAGGAAACTTTCTTCATAAAAAAAAATCCTTTATCTATTAAGGGCAATGAACAAACACTTTTTCATCTTTCATCATCAAAGCCCCTTTATTTGTTAAGGGCAATGAATAGACACTTTTTCATCTTACATCATCAAAAACCCATTTATTTGTTAAGGGCAATGAACATAAACTTTTTTATCTTACATCATCAAAAACCCCTTTATCTGTTAAGGGCAAAGAACATATACAAATCATGTTATTTTCATTCATTTTTCAAAAATCCCTTCATCTATTGGGGCAAAAATAGATCACATTTGCATTCCTATTAAGTGAACCTTGTATTTAGTGGTTTATCCTATAAACCTAGCGATTGTAGCGACTAGTTATCCATGAAATCCAATAGGATGGATAGAATACCATAATGACACTTTCATCATCAAAAAAACCCCTTTATCTGTTAAGGGCAATGAACAAACACTTTTTCATCTTTCATCATCAAAAACCCCTTTATCTATTAAGGGCAATGAACAGACACTTTTTCATCTTACATCATCAAAAACTCCTTTATCTGTTAAGGGAAATGAATAGACACTTTTTCATCTTACATCATAAAAAAACCCTTTATCTATTAAGGGCAAAGAACATATACAAATCATGTTATTTTCATTCATTTCTCAAAAATACCTTCATCTATTGGGGAAAAAATAGATCACATTTGCATTCCTATTAAGTGAACCTTTTATTTAGTGGTTTATCCTATAAACCTGGCGGCTGCAGCGACTGGTTATCCATGCAATCCGATAGGATGGATAGACTACAATAAGGACACTTTCATCATCAAAAAAACCCTTTATATGTTAAGGGAAATGAACATAAACTTTGTCATATTTCATCATCAAAAACCCCTTTATCTGTTAAGGGCAATGAACACAAACTTTTTCATATTTCATCATCAAAAACCCCTTTATTTGTTAAGGGCAATGAACAAACACTTTTTCATCTTACATCATAAAAAACCCCTTTATCTATTAAGGGAAATGAACAGACACTTTTTCATCTTACATCATCAAAAATCCCTTTATCTGTTAAGGGCAATGAATAGACACTTTTTCATCTTACATCATAAAAAATCCCCTTTATCTATTAAGGGCAAATAACAAATACAAATCATGTTATTTTCATTCATTTCTCAAAAATCCCTTCATCTATTGGGGAAAAAATAGATCACATTTGCATTCCTATCAAGTGAACTTTGTATTTAGTGGTTTATCCTATAAACCTGGCGGTTGCAGCGATTGGTTATCTAAGAAAATCCGGTAGGATGGATAGACTACCATAAGAACACTTTCATCATCAAAAACCCCTTTATCTGTTAGGGGTAATGAACAAACACTTTTTCATCTTACATCATAAAAAACCCATTTATGTGTTAAGGGCAAAGAACAGATACAAATCATGTTATTTTCATTCATTTCTTAAAAATACCTTTATCTATTGGGGCAAAAATAGATCACATTTGCATTCTTATCAGGTGAACCTTGTATTTAGTGGTTTATCCTATAAACCTGGTGGTTGCAGCGACCGATTATCCATGCAATCCGGTAGGATGGATAGACTACCATAAGAACACTTTCATCATGAAAAACTCCTTTATCTGTTAAGGGCAAAGAATAGACATAATCACTTCATTTTCACATCATCAAAACCCCCTTTATTTGTTAAGGGCAAATAATATATACAAATCATTTTATTTAATCACATTTTCACATCATCAAAATTCCCTTTCTTCAACTGTTAGGGCAAAAACAATATCTCATCAATCATCATTTATAAAAAATCATGGTATTATACACCAACCCCCTTTCTTCAATCGTCATTCTTCAAAAATCATGGTATTATACACCAACCCCCTTTATTCAACCGTTGGGGCAAAAACGGTATCTCATCCGTTGGCTCTAAGTGAACCTCGTATCCAATAAATTATTCTATAAACTTGGTGGTTGCAACGATAGTAATCCATGCAATTCGATAACATGAATAGTTTATAATAAGGACACTTAATCATGATCATCACCAATTATCTCATTGCCAAGAATCATAATCATATCAGTAACCTCAAATTCTAAGTGAAACACTGCCAAGAATAATTTTTCGAACAGGAATCATTGACGTCATTTTCCATGGGATTCAAAATCATGGATAACTAATATCAATCACTCATTCATCTGAATATAGTCACAAAGCAGACAAGCTCGCTAGGTTTGATTGGTTCTATTATGGAATTGATGAAGAATATTCTATAGTCAATGGCCAACCCTACGGTGACTCAGTCATTCTGCATTTTCATATCTTGCATACTCAATGACACCTATGAGGCATCTTTTTCAACAGCATCGAATCACCCCCAAATTTGGGACAACCACATTGATTTTGATTTCTTGTGATGAGATACATATTATATGATCATGGTTCATACACCAACCCACTTTCTTCAAATGTTGGGGCAAAAACGGTATCAAATCATCAGTCATCATTCTTCAAGCATCATGGTTCATACACCAACCCCCTTTTCTTCAACCGTTGGGGCAAAAACGGTATCAAATCATCAGTCATAATTCTTCAAGCATCATGGTTTATACACCAACCCCCTTTTCTTCAATTGTTAGGGAAAAAATAGTATCAAATCATCAATCATCATTCTTCAAACATCATGGTATTATACACCAACCCCATTTTTGCAACCGTTGGGGCAAAAACAGTATCACATCGCATCATCATTCATCCTTCATCCATAGTTTGCACAAAATCCATGCTTTTCAATTGGCTCGTGAGAATTTTCTCATTCGCTAATTGAGGGGGTAAGCTATGCAATGAACTCTAAAAATTCTTCATTATCTTTTGTTGTCGTGTTAGCACCATAAAGTAATAAATCCAAATATTCAAAGCTTATCTAAACCACATAAATTAAATTTTTTTTTTTCAAAATTTAAAGCAAATAAAAAAACCAATCCTAAGTTTCACCTTGTATGGCTTACCTCAGGTTCATTAATTATTTTATTCCCTTAATGTGAAGTTCCTTTTAAAATTGTGAATTTATGTGTTTTGATGTAACTTAATCTTGTTTAATGAAAAACAAAGGTAAAAGCTATGGTTGGCCAAGGCAACAAGATTCTTGTTGGTAATGACCTCCAACAAGTTTGCTCGAGGGTAGTCCTATGGTGTCTAGGGGCAGAGATTTTATGGATGGAGATGAATGCCACCATCACCAAACCTCAAGCAATAGTTGGTGATGAAATCCAAATATTACTATTAAAAAGTGCAACGTGCAGTGTGTGTGATTAATTTTATTAGATCTCTTGTTCTCTATGGTGTGCAAACAATATTAAAAATTACCAACCTCACTAATCTAAATTAGAATCCAACACAAAGATGCAAATTTCATCGATAGAGCGCAGAGTACACCCTTAAAATCCCTGCCTACAAATGATAAAAATCACATGAGCATCGGAGGGTTCGTCCACCTCTCTGCCAAAGGGGCCAGCCTAGGGCAAGATTAATTTATGCTTCTAAATGTTGTTCCTATTTAGATATGCAAGTTTGAAATAAATTTTAACCCTAAAATGCAACTCTAAGATGTTTTTCTGTTTTATATGCACTCAAAAATGCAAACAAATCACCTAGACTTGCAATTTCAGAACAAGAAGTATATTTTGTATCATAAATCACACACAAACCCTAGATGTAACTTGCTACAAATTATTTCCTAGATTCCTTAATGTGAACACAAAAATAGTGAAAAATAACAGCAGGAAACAAAATACGTAAATTGCTAAATGGAAACCTAGGGTTACAAAACTTACTTGGAAGCCTCAGCTCTGCTTTAAATTAATACCAGGCATAGCCAGGTGCCTACACAGGCATAGGAGAGCACTTGCATAATGTGTAAGGATGCTTGCATAATGCGGAAGAGTGATTGCACGATCTCTGGAACTGTTGTAGAATGCTTAAGAAACCCTATCAACGAACACAATGACTTTTATGTTTTCTAAAAATCTTGCAACAAACAACAATAACAGTAAATTAGCAAGGTAGATCTATCAAATAATGAAACCCTTGTGGGGTCCCACCGTGATCGCCATTTGTAGATGCAAGAACACAACACTTAAAATAAAATAGCAAAAATCAAATAATGCAATGAGACACAAAGATTGCACAAAAGAATGTATATTCAATAATATGGGGGAGCCGATAAACTCATTTATTACAATCCTTGTTCAGTACAACTATTTGATACAATATATTACAATGATGCTAAGGTTATCTGAAACCCTAGCTAGTAGCAATGGAAGTTTCTTCAGATTCAGATGTGCTCTTGATCTTAACAAGTTGAGTGGGCTTCAAATATCCAAGATTGGGCCACTCCAGCTTCAACAGTCATCAAATAAAATGTAGAACTTGCAGATATTCATACACAAAATAAAATAAAGAGAGTTAGTAATACCTATGAGGGCTCCATCGGGTGAGGCCCTCGGACATTAATAAAACCTTAGTTTACTAATAAAATAAAATAGCATGCAGAATCAAAAAATTACTAAATAAAATACACACAAATAAGATTTACCTTGATATTACCTTGTTATTGACCAGTTATTGCAGACGATATTTAAGATCTATTGATGCAACAACTTCAAAATATAGTTCATTGATGACGACAGACTCGGACGTGAGCTTCGCAGGCTCTGGTTTGCACCTGGGACTGTGGTAGACTTTGGAGAGTGCTTGGAAAGCTCTACAGTGAGCTTGGTAGGCTCTAACATGCATCTGCAGATAGGGCAGGCTTTGGAGAGTGCTTGGCAGGATCTGTAGTGAGCTTTGCAAGCTTAGAACAATGCCTGTAGGATCTATAGAAATAGATCGGGGGGGTTAGCAACGGAGGCGACGGATGGAGGATGGCTGTGGCAATGAGGGAGGATGGATGGATGGTAGCTGGAACAACAAAAGTATTATTGGCACACTAGGGCTTCAGATCTTCGATATTCTATGCTAGGGCTTCACCAATAATCTCTTTAGAATGCAGTCTAATGTCCAAGTTCAGAGGGTTCTAGTTCTAGGGTTTTGAGCATTTAAAAATGCTCTTACTTATAATTCAACTTAGGGTTCTATTAGGGTTTTGACTTGACACTTTTTAATCATGCAGTTGAAATTAAATTGAATCCTAAGGTTGAGATTTCTTTTTGAGTGTGACATGGATTAATGAATATGGATGGTGGAGATTAGAATGGATCGAACGGTTGTGGTTAATTGATTTTATAAATATGTATTTTATAATAAATATATTATAATATAATATAAAATATTATATTAAATATTATATAATATAAAATAATATTAAAATAATCCCAATTAGGCTAGGAAATGGTGGGAAAGAGCTAAAATTATAGAATGGATGGCAAGAAAGGTGGATTTGGGCCAAATAATTGGTAGGAAAGGTGTATGGTGGACAAGTGGGTGGTGGGATGGTTAGGATGGAGGTTTAGTGGCTGTAATTTGGTGTCTATAGATCCAATTAAGATCATGACCATTGTTGATATGCCACCACCCACTAACTTAACTAAGTTATGAAGCTTATAGGGCAAGCTCTAGTCTATCTGCCACTTCATTACCCAATCAACTGATAAATTCCAACCTTTTCTTAAGATACTGAAGAAAAGAACTCCCTTTTGTTGGGATGAAGAATGTCAAAATTCCTTTGATACATTGAAGCACTACCTTCTAACACCACCTGTGATTGTTCCACCAAACCACAACCGATATTTCATTTTATATATCTACTATAGTGCATGCATTGGGGGCATTGGTTGCCCAAAATGATGATGAAAAGGATCGAGTAGTCTATTACATAAGTAGAATGTTAGTGAGTTACACAACTTAGTACACCCCTCTAGAGAAAATTTGCCTTGCAGTAGTGTTCTCTACACAGAAGCTCCATCATTATATTCTTAGTCAAAGCACACTCATTGTTAATAAATTTGATTCACTACGTTATTTGATGAGTTGAACTTACTTATCAAGATGAGCAACAAAATGGATTCTCACTCTTAGCGAGTTCGACTTGACATTCATCAACCAAAAGTCCATTAAATGATAGGTTGTAGCCAATCAACTCACTGCTACTCCTATTCAATCTGCTCATCCTTTAACAGTGGAATTTCTAGATGAGTGTCTTAACCTAGAAGTTGATCATCTTGATTCTTGGTCTTTATTATTTTATGAAGCCCGTTGTATGAGTGGTGCTAGTGCATGCATCATATTGGTGTCACATCAAAAGTAGTTGATCCCTTTATCATTCAAATTATGATTTGCTTGCACTAATAATACAATAGAATATGAAGTTTTAATCCTTGGATTACGTGCAACCTTAGCTTTAAAAATTTAGGTCTTGTATATCTTTGGGGACTCTCAACTGGTGGTAAACCAAATTATGAATTGTATCAAACTTGTGATGAAAAGATTCATCCTTATAAGGATTGCATTTTGAAACTAATTTTCTTATTTGAAAAAGGTGATCATTGAGGCTATTCCATATTCTAGTAACCATTTTGTATATGCTATGACAATGACCACTTCATGAATTCTCTTGGGACTAGAGGATGATCATGATACCATCATAATTCAACAACTCTAAGAATCCACTTCACTAGAGTCGAGGCTCACACGCCTAGATGTCTTTGCAATTGGAGATACACAACTAGAGCCATGGTATATTAATATTCAAAATTTCCTTCAAAATGGATCAATCCTTAAGGGTTTAGACCAAAATGAGCATCGACTCTTGTGTAAGAGAGTTATTTTATTTGTTATCCTAGGAAACACCTTATATCAGTTCTCTATTGAAAGGATTATTTTAAGGTGTTTAAATTATAAAGAGTTCAAACTTGCTCTCAGTGAAGTTCAAAGGTTTATGTAAAGGTCACTTTAGTGGAAACACCATTTCTAAAAAGCTCCTTTGAATGGGCTATTACTGGCCCTTTATGGAAAAGGATGCCAACAATTTTATTCATAAATGTGATAAGTGCCAACATCACACCAACCTTGTTCATGCTCCTTCTTAAGAACTTTGCAATATCTCCCCTTCTTGGTCCTTTTCAATGTGGGACCTAGACATCATAAGGAAGGTCAATCCCATATCTTTTGATGGGTACAAGTTTATAATCAAAACAACTGAGTACTTCATAAAATGGGTTGAAGCTATACCATTAGATTCTTGTATAGGGGTTCAAGTCTCTAAATATATTTTTAATCAAATTTTATGTAGATTTGGAATCCCTTTGACCCTTTTTTTGAATATTGTAACTTATTTCAAGAACAAGGACATCCGTAACTTATGCACTAGATATAAGATCCAACATAGATGGTCCTCTCCTTAATATCCTCAAGGCAATGGCGAAGCCAAAGCATCTAATAAAAAATTAATTAAAATACTAAAAATATTGGTTAATAAATAAGGTTGAGACTGGCACATTCAATTGTATCTAAGATTATGGGCATATTTTGGACCAATGTTCAAACCCCTATGGGTGCTTCCCCCTTTGTCTTGGTTTATGACACTGAAGTTGTTTTTCCCTTTGAGCTTGAAGTACCTTCTTTAGGGATATTACTTCAAGATGCTGAAGTAGGAGATGAATACCATGTTGGACACTCAAGTCAATTAGAAATTATCAATGAAAAATTTATCAATGCTTTAGAGCACCTTCGAGCTTACCAAGAAAAGCTTAAAAGGTCGTATTCAAATAAGATTCATAATCGCTCTTTCAAAGTTGGTGATCTTGTTCTTAAAGAAAATAAGAAAAACACTAATGCTTGAAAATATCTTAAAGGAAGACTTAAACCAAATTGGTTGGGACCTTTCATTATAACAACTAAATTTGGGTCAGGTGCATATTGTTTGGCTACACTAGAAGGAAAATAACTTAAAAAGGCAATGAATATTGTGCACCTAAAGAAATATTATGCATAATCCATCTTGCATAACTATACATCAAATATCTTGTACATCTTGTATATAAACCATCACTATGTTTAAAAAATCATTTTGCATATAGGCCATCCCCTAGCTTTAGGTTGCATGGCATCATCATCATCATGCATCTTATACTTTGCATTAGGCATCCTACGTTTTAGTTTGCACCCTGCATTATGATTAGCTCATTTGCTTGCGTCATGTAGTCATATTTGTTGGAAAATATGGATATTAGATCATTTGGTTCTTAACTAATGTACCTTCATGGGTACATATTTAGATTAGGATTATATTAGGAGATAAATAGTTTATTAGATTTAATTAATAAATGTACAAGTGTTATATTCTTATAGGAGGACCTTGGTTCCTGGGTCATCATAGCATTTTTTTGTGCAAATGGGATGCTAACTTTGACCCTGAAACACAAAGCATCAACTATACTCCCATTTGGGTTCGTTTACCAAATCTCCCCTAGTAGTTTTGGCACTAGGTCATCCTCAATGCTATTTCTAAGACCATTGGCACTGTAGTGGCTATTGATCACACAACCCTGGCTAGAACTAGGACGGTTGTGACCAAAATTTACGTTAATACAAACTTGGATTTGGAGCTACCAACGTTTGTTGATTTGGAATACAATTATTACTATCACAAACAAGCTATTGAGTAAATTGGATTTTTGTGTGGAGTGCCACACTCAAGGGAACCTCAAAAGTCAATGCCCTTCTTTGAAGGTTCTACTTGTGAAAGAAAAACCCACCATGAGGATAGAAGGCCCAAGCCAAAAGTCTCAAGGATGGAAGAATATAGGACCAAAAAAAGATACAAGAAACCCAAAAATATGCAAAACCAAGCCAATAAAAGAATTGTGATTCATGAACCTGAGGAAAGGGAAGATCCTCAAGCTACTATCCAGTTAGCAGACAAGGGTAAACATGCTATCACATCACAACCTCCAGTAGGTAGAGATAAGTTATGTTCTATTACTAATATCCCAAACAAATATTCACTTCTATCTGACCCAAATCTATTTGAGATAGAGAATGAAGAAAATATCCAAAATTGGGAGCCTCAAATCCCCAAAAATCTAGACTCTTCTGCTAGGTCTGGACCTTCTTATTCTCCTCATACATCATTCAGCCCTGTAAAGAGCAAAAATATCACAATGTCTTCAAGCCCAGTGATCGAACAAATCATTCATTTAAAGTTTAGTCCCAAATAGACTCAAAGTTCTATGAAGTTCCCCATTGATTGTGGGATTGATAAAAAAGGAGTAAGAATCTTTGTAAATGATCAATGGAAAAATGAAGTTTAGGATGACATTGCCAATGGCATCCAAAAAAAATTATTTCCCCTATCTTTCCTTAATTCAAATATGAAGTAAAAAGCACCAAACCTCCCAAAACCATTGGAAAGGGAGGTAGGAAATCCTCAAAAGCCCCTGTTGAGTTGTATTTTCACCCGATTGTGAAAACACACTCTCCGATAGGATTTGGGTTCTAAATCCTCTGCTTGCAAAGAAATGATTTCTCCAAGATTCCTGTTATGTTAGAATTCTGCATTTGTGTATTAAATATATTTAATTAAAAAATGCTGGGAATACCTTAGTGGTTGCAAGTAACTGAAAACAAGGGGCACTGTGGTTTATTTTACTGTGAAATTTAATGATTGTTCCTTGAACCCTTAATACAGTAAATGTGATTTGATCCTTAAATGACCATGCTGTAAAAATAAAATTTAATGAAATGCCATGGAATTATTTTTGGGTTTTGAAGTTTTCTTTTTAATTTTTTATTTTATTTTAAAGCTTGAAAATAAAATTGGAGTTTTTTGAAAATAAAATACAGCAAAAGAAAATAAACTGTGAAGAAAATAAATTAAAAATTGCATCCAGTATGAGGTATTCCCAGCATTTTTTAATTAAATATCTTTAATACACAAATGCAGAATTCTAACATAACAGGAACCTTGGAGAAATCATTTCTTTGCAAGCAGAGGATTTAGAACCCAAATCCTATCGGAGAGTGTGTTTTCACAATCGGGTGAAAATACCACTCAACAGATTGGCGCTAGAAGGAGGGCCGTACGGGTTTATTTTTAGTGTAATATAAATTTAATTTTTTTGTATGCATTAGTCCTCTAACATTCAGCAGATTGTAAAAAGGACGGCCTGAATTGGTTTATTTTATTCTATTTTAAGTAATTCAGGTATGCTGTAATATTTTTCTGATTGTTCATACAGAATTAGAGTGAT
The DNA here is from genome assembly GCA_028583015.1 of Wollemia nobilis. Lineage (NCBI taxonomy): Eukaryota > Viridiplantae > Streptophyta > Pinopsida > Araucariales > Araucariaceae > Wollemia > Wollemia nobilis. The sequence goes on from JAQPPZ010017244.1 coordinate 3,047,823, forward strand.
TTGATTTAATTTTTCAAAATTTTGGTCTCATGCAATTACTTTTCATTTGATTTTAATTAATAAGTGCATCTTTTAGTTGATGCTAACTTGATTTTTTTTGTTATATTGCAGGTTGAATATTCAACAGATTTGGTTCTAAAATTACATTTTAAGTTTCACTAATGGCAACACTTGAGGAGCAAAGGGTATCCCTGAGAGCTGAAATAACATCTCTAAGAGAGAGAATGGTATTAATAATAGAGGATCATTATAAGGGTTTGTCTATACCTGTGGTACCATATCATATTCCTAAAATGTTATTGGATTTTTTACGGTGTTTTAATCAAGAGGTGCCACTAGGATACTTGCAAAAACTGCATGTTTACAAGGATGCATTATGTAAATTCCAGATTTTTTATGAGGAGATTGCTTGTAAATTATTTGCATACATTTTGGATGATAGACCATTCTTTTGGTATAGCCAACTACCTATGGAGGTTAGGACTTCTTGGATACAATTAGAAGCAGCCTATCTTCATCATTTTGGTAATCAGGCGACTTAGAAATATTGAAAAATCAGTTTACCTCCATATGTAAAGAGCCTAATGAATCCTTAAGTCAATTCAATGGAATATTTCGTGAGTTGCACTCCCAAATGTGGGAAAATTTTAACACATTGGAAGAGGAAGCCATGGAAGTATACCTAGGAGCCATACACCCCACACTTGCTTCACTCATTGAAGAAAAACTGAGTGGTTTGTCCCTAGAGAGAATCCATGAGGTCTTAGAAGAGATAGAACGACAAGGTCTTGAAGAAGAAAAGGCACAACATTTTCATATGATAGATTGTTCTTTTGATGCCAACCTACACCAACCATCAAACATAGCACCCTCCACTCCAATGATATCTAAGGTAAATGATCAAGGGGATGAACCTGAATATCCAAATCTCACAACCACCTTAGATGTAGTCCAAGAGGAGGTGCAAATTACTAAGACAACATCCACTAGTGAGGATTATGCAGAAATGATCTCATTCATAGAGATACACGATTATCCGGATGAAGGGGTTCTAAATTCAACAATGTTTGATATATGTGATAAGACGGAACCCACCATAGAATTAAATGAAGTGGTTGAAAGTGAAATTGGAAGAAAACCAATAAATGAATTTGAAGATATGATAGAGTTTCACCACTTGTTCTTGGAAGATATTATTGATGAGATGTGTAAAATTAAGGATCAAGAAAGTCTTCACCCTCCAAATTATGATAATGAATCATGGGTTACTAATTTGGACAATGATAGCCTTATAAATTTGAATTCAAGAAATAACCCACTTTTGGAAATAATTGAACCATCTAAGGAAGGTGAAGATGAATTTGATGAGAAACACATTGATGATTTGGAAGATGTTGAAGAAGTAGTTGAACGTCACCACTTGATTTTGAAAGATGATTATTATGATGCTTGGAAGAAGTGGGAAGATTTCACTCATTCCAAAGCTACTAATGAAACTTGTGTGCCAATTGATATGCAGGATGACATAATCGCCTACTCAAAGGAAGATATTACAACTCCTGTACAATTTGAGGATGTTTTGGAAGAGGGTTTCAAATCTCATCAAATTTTGGAAGATTATAATGATCCTATTGCCAAGGACAAAGAAAGAAAAGAATCTATGAATGAATCAAAAGATCATGTCACAAATGCCATGGAGTTTCATCCCACAAGTTTGGAAGATAATTTTTATAATGGTTGGGGGAGATATGATAATGCATTCTTTTCTCACATCCCTATAAATGAAACTCATATTTCACTTGATATGCAGGATGTTGAACCTTCTACATCATACGAAGATCTCATATTCATAGGATTTGAAAAGGTGACAAAATTTGATCATGTTGAATATAAATTCATTGAAAGTGTGGATGCAAGTTTGCATGATGATTTGGAGGATTCAAATGAAGAGATACCATGGATAGTGAACAAAGAATTGGAACCAAAGGACAAAGAGAGTGATAAATTGGAAGAAACTCAAATGAAGGATCATCAAGATGAGTCATGGGACATACACTTTGACCAAGAGTGTTTGAGGATTGAAAAGGATGACCATATTTTGAATTTAAATAACTTGAATGGTGAAATGTCATTAAAGGTTAATGAAAAACAAGGTATAATTTTTAATCACACCTTTAATAACATGGTTATAATGAATGGAAAAGCAGTTGATGCACTTGAATTGTTAAACCAAATTCATCAACAATTAATAATTGAATCTAGGATAAAAACTTTTAATGATCCTAATTTAGTAAATATCCTAGATGCTTGTAAATTGTTACACAAATTTGATTGGCCTACAAATTTGGAAAATAATTTGGCTTTAAAATTTGTAGAAATAGGCTCCTACTTACAAAATTGCATATTGGAAGAGGATAGCCTAATTCTAAATCAAAGATTAAGTTTGGAAACGGAAGTTTTAAAGAATAGACATGATAAAATTGAAAATCATTTATTGTCTAATCATTTTAATAATTTGATGCTCACATGTGGGAGTATTATTGGAACTAGATCAAATTGGTATGGTGAGCATGGCAAGTGGAAATTTGTTGCATTGTTTGGTCTGGTGTTGTTTTTGTGGGATTCCTACAACATTTGGTATGCATATCATGTTATACTTTTGTTGAAATGTTCTAGCCATGTGTGGGATCCAGGAAAGTGATAAGCCAAGCTTTGCATCATCTTGTATTATAGTGTACATTTGTATATAGATTTTGATTTTCGGTTTTTGGTTTGTGTTTTCAAATTTTCATTTTTGGGATTGCAGTTTGGTTTTGGATTAAATAAGTTTTAATTTAAAGTTGTGTGTTTGTTTGACATGTTTTGTTTGTCTATAAAAAAAAAAAAAAAAAATGATAGAAAAAGTTGCCTTCAGATGCTAACTTATGTTCTAGATCGGGAGAATATGAAATATTGGAATTGTCTTGTAAAAGCTCCACAAGTAACACAAACAATTTAAGTTATATTGTTTGATTTTGTGATGCATGAAAGAGTCAGTTTTGCATGACAAATATTTTCATTTGCAATTCAAGAGATACTGCATTCATGTTCCATCTCACTTTACATACATTTCATCTTAGTGGCATATGCATCTTAGGTGCAAATCATTAAAGTCTGTCAAATCCTCTTAGGGTTGTGTTATAACATAAATGTAAGAAAACCCTAAGGTTGGAAACTGAGTCTTGAGATATCTAGAACCAAGCACGTCTCATTCATTAAAAAGGATCTTGAGCAAAATGATCAAAACCTAACTTGGAGGAAAAGGTTGGGCGAAAGAAGTTTTTCATGTCTATCCTATTATGCAACATGATCCTTAAAACAGTGGTTTTGACCACTTCCATAGAGCTTAAAGCCTAAAATCAAAGTAGTAAGGATAGGGTTAAATCCTCATCGAGCTTAGGTTGAGGATCCAATTCCCCAAAGCTTTGATTTGACCCACATGGAGTAGTAAGGATAGGGTATAAATTCTCATCTCGCTTAGGTTGAGAATCTGATTCCCCAAAGCTCTTATGTCTCATTTCATAATAAATCTTGGATTGTAAGGATCGTACTACTTGTCCTCTACAAAGGATGGGTAGTCATCCCCAAGGTCTAAATGACAAAATTAATATTTTCCATTTACATCTAAAGTTTGGATTGTAAGGATCGTACTACATGTCCCTAGCCAGGATGGGTAGTCATCCCCAAGGTCCAAGAAGTAAAAAATAAATAAATTTTTCCCATCTCATATTTATATTGGATTGTAAGGATCGTACTACTTGTCCTCTGCAAAGGATGGGTAGTCATCCCCAAGGTCCAAAGAAATGAAGATAAGTTTTGGATTGTGGGGTTAGATATGCCCATGCATGGCAACATGTCTTGTCTAAAAAACAAGACCACTGATTGTCCAGAGGGTTAGACTAGCATGACCATTTCTTCCATAATTGGTTTAATTATTTTTCTCAAAGTGAGGTAATGAATTCTAAATCAGAATAGTAAGGATAGGGTTAAACTCTCATCTCGGTTGGTTGGGAGTCTGATTCCCCAAAGTTCTGATTTCACATTCACTTGCACATGGGTTCAAGATAGTAGGGACTCATAACCAACTTTGGGATGTAATAAAGCAATTCATTAGTTGATCTTAAGAGGGTTTGGCAATCTTGAATGTTTGTACATAATACTAGAAGAAAGACTATGCCTTGCATAAAAGCAAAATCTCATAGCATATTCATTAGGATACACAAATCATTCACAATCTCGCATATGCATTCATGCAAAACTGACAATGGAATGTTGATCAATTTCAAATGATAGGGAAAGAAATTCATTGCACACACTGAGCTAATACTTGAGGATTCTAATGATTCATGTACTTCTGATCCTTGGGCATTTGTTTATATTGCTTATGTGCTAACACATGTTCTCGAGTTTGTGATATGTTTCAGATTGGGTTCTCACTAAAATGCTCAAGAGCATTTGACAGCAGAGTCGCCATTTGTTGTGGCTGATCCACAACACACCCCAAAATTGGGGACCCACCTTTTTGCAGGTTTTCAGAGAAGATCTCAGTGGCCCAGATGCTAAAAATAAAGAAAAAGGAAAAAATGCACAAGTGTAGAAAGTGTCACGAAATCGCGACATGTCGCTCCATCGCAGGCGAAACCAGAAAAGTGTCACGAAATCGTGACATGTCACGAAATCACATGTCGCAAAATCGCGGTCAAACCGGTCAAACGGGGCAGGAGGCAGAAAGGTGTCGCGAAATCGTGACGTGTTTGATTTTCGCGGCCCAGAGAGGAGAGAGAAAGATGAAGCAAAAAGTGTCGCGATATCGCGACATGTCGCAAAATCGTGGGTCAAACCGGTCAAACAGGGCAAAGCAGAAAAGCGTCGCGAAATCGTGACAAGAAACGGCAAAGGAGCATGAAGAAGAAATATGTCACGAAATCGTGACATGTCGCGTTTTCGCGGCTCCAAACGGCGAAGTTGTACGAAACGGAAAAGGCATAGCGAAATCGTGACATGTCGCAAAATCACGGTCAACACAGTCAACGGCAGTAGCTAAGCAGCCCGAGGTGGAAAAACGTCGCGATTTCGCGACAAGAAAGGCGAAGAGAGAAATTATAAATGAAGGTTTTGCCGAAGCGTACGGAGAAGAGAAATGGTAGCGAAATCGTGACAGGTTTCGGAGAGATGGTCCGAAAGAGGAAATGGTCACGATTTCACGACAGGTTTTGCCAAAGTGTACGGAGGAGAAAATGGTCGCGATTTCACGACGTGTTTTGGCAAAGTGGCCCGAAGGAGAAAATGGTCGCAATTTCGCGACAAGAAATGGCCGAAGGCGTACGGACGAGGAAGGCGTCGCGATATCGCGACAATGTCGCGATTTCGCGACATGTCGCGTTTTCGCGGCGAGGAAGGTGAACAAGCTGCGTGTTGTTTTTGTCATGATTTGCACAGGAAGACGTTACAGAAGGCACAGAAAACGTAGGACACGTGGCGTACATGTGTAAAAGCTGTAGAAACGTTACATTTATAGAAAATATTAAACGTTTCAACGTAGAACATAAAGTCAAGAGCAACAAAAGGCGGGGAATACGAAACGAAGCGAGCTGGAAGACGAAATGAACCGTCATGGAAGGAGAAGCGAATTGACCAGCAAGTATAAATGCAGAAGCGCAGATTGGCACAAGGGTCAAAAACCGCTGGAGCAGAGTTGCAGTGCTAGAGGCCAGAGGGTCATTCTGGGCCTGCTTTGAGGCTGTTTTCCTTCCTTTGCTGGTTTTTAGAAAACCAGATGTTCTGCTGTTGTAACAGGATTTATCTATAATGCAAGAATATTCAGAAATTTGCATCTTGTTGGCAAGAAAGAAGGAGATCTTCTGTGCATGCTAATGGATTTAATGTTTATTCTTTCATTTTTCATATTTCAGATTTATAGATAATGTTAAATGCCACTTTTGTGGGTTGCATTAGGCGAATGTTTGAAATATGAATTTTATTTCAAAAACCTTTGAATCAGCACTTAGCTTATCGGGATTGTGCATGTTTGTAGGTCCAGTAAGTTAGGTTACATGCATGGAAACCTCACAGCTTCGGTTTTTCCAGGACGGGATAGCATTAGACTGGATGCAATTTTTAATTTATTTTCTTCACAGTTTATTTTCTTTTGCTGTATTTTATTTTCAAAAACTCCAATTTTATTTTCAAGCTTTAAAATAAAATTAAAAATTAAAAAGAAAACTTCAAAACCCAAAAATAATTCCATGGCATTTCATTAAATTTTATTTTTACAGCATGGTCATTTAAGGATCAAATCACATTTACTGTATTAAGGGTTCAAGGAACAATCATTAAATTTCACAGTAAAATAAACCACAGTGCCCCTTGTTTTCAGTTACTTGCAACCACTAAGGTATTCCAAGCATTTTAATTAAATATCTTTAATACACAAATGCAGAATTCTAACATAACAGGAACCTTGGAGAAATCATTTCTTTGCAAGCAGAGGATTTAGAACCCAAATCCTATCGGAGAGTGTGTTTTCACAATCGGGTGAAAATACCACTCAACAGACCCCAAATGAAGATCCTCTCATGGAACATGAGAGGTCTCAATGGGCTAACCAAGCAGAGGGTTGTTAGATCATTGAGAAGGGAGTCAATACCAAAAATTTTTCTAATGCAAGAAACCAAAATTGACCATCATAATTCTACTTTTGCTACTAAAAATATTTGGAGTAAAGGTGAAGTTGTGTTTAGTCAAGCGAGAGGATCCTCAAGAGGACTCATGTTTTTATGGGATTCAAAGAAACTAGATGGAAATATGATTCAATCAAGTGAATGAATTTTAAGTGTCTTATTTCATGATAGAGACAATAATTTTTCATGGATTCTATCCAATATCTATGCACCAAATTCTCTAAAAAACATAGCTCATTTCTGGGATTCCCTTGGTAGTCTCAAGGATTCTTTTAATAACATCCCTTGGATTGTTGCAAGATATTTCAATACCCCTATTTATCCCTTAGACAAATGGGGAGGTTCTGGACTTCCTAAAAAGTATGGAAGATTTTTGTAAGTTTATGGATTTCAAACTTAAAAATGCCAAATTCACATGGAGCAATAGAAGACCAAGAAATCAGCTTATTCAAGTAAAATTAGACATATTTTTTCTATCTTAGGAAGATGATCTATTTTTTGTGAATGCTAACCTTCAATTTGTTCCTAAAATTTCATCAGACCATAGTCCCCTTCTTCTAGACATCCTAAAGGATAGCCCTTTCAAAAGGCCTTTCAGATTCAAGGTGATGTAGATTCAACACTCTGACCTCAGAGTCAAAATTTTGTAATGGTGGCAACAGGTTGGTCAAGGATGTCCTTCATTCTGACTTACCCAAGAATTGAAACATGTCAAGAAAAATATTAAAATATAGAATAGAGAAGTCTTTGGAAATTTGTTCAAAATCAAGCAATGTATTGAGGATACACTTCTTTCTATTGAGAATAAGATCCAGTTAGGACACTGCAATGAGAAAATCAGATATGAAGAGAGAAGTATCCGAGTAGAATATCACAATATTATTTCTTGCAAAGAAACTTTCTGGAAGCAAAAATCTAGAGCTTTATGGCTTAAAAAGGGAGACTCATAAAATTAATTCTTCCATGTCTCAACCATGAAAAATAGAAGTCATAATATAATTAAGGAGCTTACAAAGAGTGATGGGTCCACAAATTTTGATATTCTAGAAATCAAGAAAGAAGTTTCTTATTTCAACACTCTTCTTGGTGAGAGCAGGCCACCCTCAGATCATCCCCTGAATTCTATGCTCTATCATATTCCTCAATTTGTCTCAGAGATTGCCAATGCCAAGCTATTTGATCCTTTTTTTGATGAGGAAATAAACCATACTTTTTTCTCCATGCACCTTGATAAGGCTCTTGGGCTTGATGGTTTTCCTCCTTGTTTCTTTTAGACTTACTAGGATATTGTGGGACCTGATGTGTGCTCCACTGTTATAGAGTTTTAGTATTCTAAGTCTATTCCTCGTGGTTTCAATTACATGTTCATTGCCCTCATTCCTAAGAGTGCTACGACCAAATCCATGATTGACTACAAACCTATAAGCCTCTACAACATGGTGTACAAAATTCTTACCAAAGCCATTACTATCATAATGAAGAATATCCTCCCCACCATAATTAATTTGAGCCAAGGGAGTTTTGTTAAAGGTAAGTCTATCCTTGATGGGATTATAATCATTCATGAATCCATTCACTTTGCTCATTTATCTAAAAAATCTTCTTTTGTGTTGAAACTGGATATGAAAAAAGCCTTTGATAGAATCAACTGGGACTTCTTTTTTTCCATCATTCTTAGGTTTGGTTTCCATCCTGATTGGTTTGAGCTAATCAAAGGGTGTATTTTAGGTCCTTAGTTTTTAGTGCTTATCAATGGATCTACTACGGGTTACTTTCAAAGTAATAGAGGAATGCATCAAGGAGACCCCATATCTCCATTGCTCTTCATAATAGTAGTTGAAGCCTTAGGCCAGACTATTAAAGCTTTCTATAGGCTTAATCTCATATCAGGCATTAAATCTTCTTTGTAGACCAACTATGTTTCCCACCAGCAATTCATATATGACACTATTATTTCCATGTTTGCTTTTGTTTTCAAGGCCTAAGTCATTAAACATATTTTCCTTTTGTATGAAGAAGCAGTTGATCAGAAAATCAATTTTCATAGAAGAAAAATTTACTTCCTCAATACTCCTATTCAAAGGTAAATGAAGGTATCTAGAATCCTTGAATTCCTTATGTTATCCTTTCCTACTACATATTTGGGCCTCCATTTGTTCACAAGTAGTCCAACTACTTCAATGTGGAATAATATAATTGAGAGATTACAGAAAAAACTTATTGGTTGGAAAGGAAACCTTTTGTCTCAAGCTGCCAAGGTCACCCTTACCCAGTATACCCTTCAAAGAATTTCTATTTATTTTATATCTATATTAAAAATCCTAGTAGGATTTTATCTCAAAATTGAACAAATCCAAAAGAATTTCTTGTAGTCTGTCTCTGAAAATAAGCATCATTTTCACCTGGTTGCTTGGGAAAATTTTTGTAAGCCTAAAGCTTCTGGAGGATTAAGCCTTAGGAGACTCCATCTCCTAAATTTAGGCCTTTTGGCTAAGCAAGCATGGCATTTAATTACCAATGTGGGAAGTGAGTGGGCACTTATTGTTAATCAAAAATACCTACAAGGCACGTACTTTCTCAATGCTACAGTTCCTATTAGAGGATCTATTTTTTGGAAATAAATTCTGCATTCCAGGTTTTTAGTGGAAAAAGGTCTCATATGGATATTAGGATATGGACACAAAATCAATTTCTAGAATGATAAATGGATAAAAGGAGAACCCCTAATCAATGGTCCTAACTTAGCAATCTTGAAAGGCTACACACAACAATTTTGGTCAAAAAGTGTCCAATTTCATAATCTTTCAAAATAATAGGAAAATATGGAAAATCATCAGAAGTACATCCTATCCTAAGGAATCTATGAGTTGAAATTACTTTGAAGCTCTAATTTCATTCCCTCAGGGAGCCCTAGAGATCAAATATTCTAGGAATTCACTGAAAATATGGATTTCTCTATAAAGTCTGCCTACATACTTCTTCTAGCCCATGAAGAGCCCTTACTTCTTTTCAGTCTCACCTGGCCTAAGTTTCTCATTCCTAAAATTATCATTTTTTCTTGGGTGGCCATTCAAGAAAAAATTCTTACCACAAATAACCTTCTCAAAAGGCATGGCTATTCCTAATAGATGTTTTCTATGCTTTTCAAATTGGGAATCCCCTCATCATATTTTTCTTTCATGCTCCTATTTTTCTTCTATCCTCGACAAGCTTTTCAATGTATTCCATATTATTTGGGATAGATCGTGCTCTATTGCTAACCTATTTTACCAATGGCCAAATCCTTTTTGCAACCCCCGCCTTAAGTTCCTATGGTAAGTTTACCTTCACCACCTTCTATGGCAAGTTTGTTTGGAAATAAATAAACATGTTTTCTCCAATAATATGCTGATTCCATACTATGTTATGAATAAAATCCTCTCCTTTGTTATAGAGAATGCTTCCCTCTATCCTCTATCTTCCCAGCTCGCCTCTCGGTTCGAGATCTCCTTAGGTTTTTCTCCTAATATTCCCATTGTGGACAATCTCTCAAATCCTTCCCCTAATCTAAGGTCCCAATCCAAGTGGATTACCTCTCCTTCAAGTTGGCTCAAGTTAAAATTTGATGGTGTTTCTAAGAGTAACCCTAGATTAGGTGGAGCTAGGGGTATCATTAGAGATAGTAGTGGTAAAATCATCCCCACCTTTACAAAAATTTTGGGAATTCAAATGAATCAGGTTGCTGAAGCCAGAGCCTTGTGGAGAGATATTGTCCTACCAAAATAATTTTCAAATAGACTCATGGTTGAAGGGGATTATTTAACTATTATCAATTATCTAAATAATTCTAGAATTTCGTCATGGAGGATTAGGGACTGTATTGATGAAGCTAGGTCTTTAAGTCAAATGTTTCAAGAAATTATTTTCCAATATGCTTTCATAGAAAGCAATAAAGCAGCTAACAAGATTGCAAATATTAGCGCTCAATCCACAAGTTTTGTGAGATAGACAAGTGGGCTTCCTCAGGATCTAATTGCTATCATGGAGCAAGATAGAGTATCCATACATGAGACAAATGTTAGCATGGAGAAAAATGGAGTTTTTACACATGAGACAAATGCTAACATGGAATAATTTAGATTTTCCATAAATGGACCAAATGCTCCTTGATTCTATTTCTATTTCCACTGATTCCCATTTAACCTAATTACATGGAATAATCAATTTTATTGGTATTTCCAACATTTATCCTTCCTTCATCACTTTTCAAGAATTTTTTGCTTGTCATTTCTTCATGCTTGTTCACTTTGCCATCTGCTCTCACTTTACTGGCCTCCACTCCCCCACTGTCATCATTTTATTTCAATCCATCACCACTAGGCCATCCAAATCCCTCACCTCCTCTTTCCCACACCCTTCATATTCTAACAATTCCAACCTCTTCTCTCGTGCCTCCTTCATTATTTCCATCACCCAGTGTGCTTATTTCATCGTGTGGATGGTTGGGTTGGCCACTCACATGCTTCTCATCCAAGATGGTTCAAGCGAGGTTTGTCACAATCATCTCGATTCGTGCAAACTCAAATTTCTCCAAATCACTTGATACTCCAGTCATTATGGACTTCTATTGCTTCTAAAACTAGACCCAAGGCTATTTATTTTTATAGCTTTTTTGGTCCTTTTCACCTCCACCATTGTCTTTTCAAAATTTGAACCCCTCTCCTTTGTAGTTATGCCAGCATGAGTTTCATCAAGCCATCCTTCATTTCCATGGATTCCATTGCTGAAGCCATCCTCACTGCTAGGGTCTTCCTCCCTTTATTCAAGAGTTTTAGGGGTGAAGATCCTAAAATCACCTCTACTTTTTTAGGCACTTGGGATAATGAAAGGGTGACAATCTATGAAAGGATATTTGAAGTTGACATCAAGACCCTGGTTGAGGTTACTGGTTAGAAGGAAATAGGGAGGTCAATTCACCATGATAAACACAATTGGGATATCAAAATCAAATAAATCAAATATAAGGACCTATGCAAAAATGCTTAGATGGGCATGCGTCGTGAGGAGCTTCCCTTTCCCTAGAATAGTTTCATGAATCCCATCATGGAATTCATCATTATGGATGATCCAGATATGGTTTTATGCAAATTTCACTTTGCTTTCTTTTTTCACTTATGTGATGTCAATCTGGTGAATATCCCTCAATTCCTCTACAATTCAATCAGCTACACCCTAGAGCATATCTACAAGAAAAATAGTAATTCAAGGTTTTGTATAGCCACTGGTTGATTCATTGCCCTCAGGGAGTTATCCTTCCATCCGCTCCTAAATCTAAACCTAGTCCTATATAACCTAGTATTTCATAGTAGACTCCTTCGTCCTCTAGTTCTCCTACCCTTTCTGCTAAAAAGAAGGCAGTGGTGGAGGCTATTTGTAAATTGAGGAAAAGAGTTAAGATCAAATCCCTTGAGTAGAAGTGTGTTCATTTCTCTACGTGTTTGCAGAAATTAGCTCAAGAAAATAAATCCTTCATCATCGACTCTAAGGATGATGATAAAGACAACCCTGATCAATGTATCAAATAATTCATTATAAAATCTATTTCCAATTGCATGTCTCAAATGGTTGATCTCTGTAACATTCTACACCTTCTCTTATTCAAGATATTCTTTCCTGAGAATGGTGGTAAGGTCATCAAGGAGGATGTTAAGGTTGCTACTGCATCTGAGGTAGATTAATATGAAGATAAAGACGTTGACATGGATGATTCCAATGATGATCTCTAAGAGGTCAGCATGGAACCCGAAGATGAAGCCTAGGGCTTCCTTTCTTGTTGAATTTTTATGAAGGGTATCATTTGTTTCACCCTTAGTTTTTCTTTCCTTCATGGACATCCTATTTTTTACCTATTTTTCCTCTTGTTTGCTTTTAAGGGCATCCTCTGTGCTTCTAGTTTTGTGGGATTACATTCCCTGTCTCTTTGGGTTTTGTGGTTGGTTTAAGATTTTTGTTAAATGATGTAATCAGGTTTTGGGTTCCTGATAAAATCCATATTTAATTAAAATATTTTACTGATAAAAAAATAAATGCACAAGTGTTAGAATGTGCAATGATGTAAATGTGCATGTAGTCCACATGTACATGATTCTTAGGGTTGAGTGAGAGGTAAGGAATATATATTTCTATCTAAAGGCCTCATTGTGAGTGATTGTGAGTAGTTTTTGAGAGTGCAAAGGTGAGAGTAGTAGTAGACACAATGTAGCTCCATTTTGCTATCATGGAGGAGTTGCAAACTCCATGAGAGGAGCATTGTAATTTTCATGATATTTCTTATATGAGTATTTCTAGAGCACTATTTCAAGCTTTCTATCATATTTTCATGCATGTTAAATTTCCTTTATCATAGTTATAACATCACATGCTTATTTTTATACTTGTGAATGCATTTACTTTATGTTTAAGGCTCCAAAAGCTAACAGTCATATCAGAGCCATGATGGACCAAAAGAATGCCACAAGTGATCACCATTGCTATTGTTGAGTATTTGCAGACCATACTTTTGGGAAAAAACATTGGTTAGTTTTCTACGTTCAGATTCATTGCCTCATTTAATTTGTCAACTCGAGGCAACTCGTAAACTTGTGAGCAACCTTGCACAATATATGCTTGTAATTCCCTCCAATGAGATGAGTCCCTTAGATTTATGGTTTTGGGGGTGTTGTTGTTTCTCTGGAGTTCTGGTTTAGTTTCCAAACCACTAATCTATCCTAAATTATCAAGACATGCCTAAACTATATTCAAAAACCAAAATTGCACACTTGCTAGAAATTACAAAAAATAGGGGAAATAACAAAAATTAAGCTAAGTACAGAAAACTAGAAACTAGATTAAAAATAAATGATAGAAAGCAAGAAAAGAGAAGGGAGGAATACTGTTGAGAGTGGGCCCATGCTTCCAACATATTTCACCTACATTCAATCATACACTAGATACTAAAGAAGATGGATGAAAATACGCAGGTGTATTTTATTAATTTGTAGCAGAGAAAGTTATAGAAAAGATTCGGGATCTTTATTTCAGGGGTGGCCTACATATTTATAAGATATGCGGCCATACCCTATTACATCATGAAGGTAAATCAAATTCAGATTCTTATTTTACAACAATATGCATAAATGAAGGAGATCGAATAAAATATCAGTTTTAGACCAATCAACGTATTATATTTTATCAGAACAGAATACGTTTGATATTTCCACTCTTATTTGATTACATTGATATTTTACATTACTGCTAAAAAATAGACAATTGATGATCTTTGACATTGTCCTTGGTCCACTTTTATTGCTGAGAATCCATCCGCATCCATCGCTGAAATTGCCATTCTATTTTGCCGACAATAGGAGTCGTGTCGTAATTCTACATCAATGGGAATCAGGCGCCTTATCTGTAGAAGTCAGGAAGTAGGTACCAAAATGGGATTCAAGCACCTAATGGGAATCAGGTGCCCGATAGTCAAGCACCAAATGGGAATCGGGCACCCGATAGTCAAGCACCAAATGGGAATCGAGTGCTTGAAAGGGAATCGGGTGCCTGACTTAGCGCTTCACACCGGTGTACTGTAGATGTTTTACCTTTAATTTTGCCATCATAAAATTGAAAGTGCTAGGTCCGAGTGGGACCTTGATGTAAACATGCTAACAACAACAAATTTTGTGAAATCTACACAAAATGCACTCAAAAACAAATATTAAAGAACATGCACAATAAATTGTTAAACACATATAAAATTTGCATAGAAACACATATTTCTATTAAAATAAATGTCGCAATATATATGGAAATTTTGTACAAAAATGAGCATTTTCAGGGCTCATCATCCCCCCATGCTTAAGGGTTGGCACGTCCCTGTGCCACTTTATACTGGTAATTACCAGTTTCATTCACAACCTTCCAATAAGCCCTGATTGTTTCTTTCCTCTTCTTTGTAGTGGCCTTAGATTTTTCCTTATCCTTGGGTTTTCGCCCTTTTGGTGCTTTGGGAGTGGTTGCCTCATGTTCTTGCTATCTCTGGTGCTTACTACATCGAACTGGCTGACTTGGACCTGCTCCTTTACCTAGTTGTTCCCTTGTCCAGACTTTCTTTCCTTTCTCAAATTTCAAGTAGTAACCAGTAAAAGTGGAGGTATCCTTCTGGAATGTGGGCTCAACCATCTTCTAGTATTCATGGTGAAGGGGTAAATGTTCTCCCACTGGTACTATAAATTCATCACCAAATAAGATGCTGGATTTCTCAGCAACCTTGGTTGTGGGTAGATTGGCCCCTGTTGGGTCAAGTTTAGCATCATCCTTAGACTCTGCTTCTTCCACCAGAGGGGCTTTGCTACTTGTTGCTTGATCTATAGGTGGTACAGGACCTAAAAATCCCATATTCATGAAATATACCTTCATATTTGAAGGTTGATTACCTATTGACCCATACAAGTCCCAAAACTGTGTTGGTTGGGCAACTTTGATTTTTGGCCGAGGAGTTTTGGATGCCTCTCTAGCCTCTTTTCTAGTTTCCTTGGCCACTCTCTTAGAGGATTTCTTATACTCCTTTTTATCTACTTTGATATCTACCTTGAGTTGTTCAAACTTCTATCTCTGCTTATCAAATAGCTTCAAGGTCTCTACCCATTCCTCATCAAAATTCATGCCCGATTCCTTTAACTGTGCAGTCCTTGCTCTGGTCCTGGGTCTTCATTGAGATCCCCTTACAACCTTCCTCTTTGGTCTCAGCTTTTTGGGCTATCTTGCAAGGCCTGTAGGTATATCCGAAGTAGGGGGATTTCCTCCTACTATTTCTATTGCTAGGGCTTCTACTGTAGTTGTTGGAGTTTCTTTTTCTACCTAAAGTTATTCAGGCTCAGTCCTTGCATCTCTCTCTAGTTCCTGGTCTACAAAATGAGTAGACTCTTAGGATTTTGCAACCCCTTGATCCTCCTCTATAACCTTATCTAAAATATGAGGCTCTTCAGCCTCAATTTCATCTTCCTATTTTCTGTCTTCCTCTGTAGATTTTGCTGAAAATTGAGGTTCTTCGACCTCAATTTCATCCTCCTAGTTTACTTTTGTATCTGTAGAGGAATATGATGTTGGGGACTATCCCACATCAACTTCAGGACCCTGATCTTACCCCTATTCTATAGAGTAAGTTGGTGAATGGGGTTGTTCAACCTCCATTGCTTCATTTATTTCCTACTCTACTTTTGCATGTGATTTCAGGGTTGATTCTTCATCTGCACTTTCAATAATAATTGTAGGGGTTCTTGCCTAAGAATTAGGGCTTCCTTGTGTAGACATATTTCTAGAAGAAGCCACTGATTGGTCTCCTACCTTAGCTTCTTGGCTGTAATTTCTCGCATCTAATCGAAAAGGGCCAGAGGAGAATATTTTCTCCTCAGAATCTAGAGAGTTAGTGGGCACTTCCATAGCCCAGTCAGTTTGCACTACCACTTCTACCTTGGCTGGCCATCCAACCCCAATTTGTTGGGCCTACAACTACAATTTTGATATTATCTCCTACAATTGATGGATAGTCCGATACAGTTCCTACAATTTTGTTGTAACTACTTTTTGAGACTCTTGAAAAAGAGCCTGCTCTTCCTTGTATTTGGCCTCCCAAGTGTAGGCTTGTTCTTTCAATATCTGTAGCTACTGTTGTAGGTCCTCTATTTGCATTTCCTACTGAGGAGTATGACCCTTGGACAAATCTTGCAATATGTGGGCCATGAACTCATCCTTGTTCAGCTCATCAATTGTTGCATCATCATCTGATGAGCTAGAAACCACCATAGATACCTTCATCCTTCTACTTCTGGTTCTAGTGGAAACTGACATGAAAGTAGGGCTTGGAAGATCATGCCCTACCTCATCATCAAATTGAGGGCCAGTAGGGGATGAAGCCTATCCTGCTTCCTCATCAGATTGGGGAAAAATAGGGGATAAGGCTTGTCCTACTTCCCATGTATTTTCCTCAGGCGAGGATGCAAGCACCATCTCTTCTTGCTCTATCACCTTATCAATTGATTGATCAGTCTATTCTAGCACCTCCACTTCTTCCTCTACCCCCAAAATTGCATTATTTCCCTCAACTTCCTCAACCATCACATTTTTATGTGACTCTACATATCACACCAAGGCCAAAATTAGGCCATGGTGAGCCAAGGTAGATGTTGTGCCTACCTAGTACCATCTAGCCTCATATTTGAGTGCACATGCAAGGTAATGGGGGACATTGATCTTGTCCCCATGTAGTATATGGTTGAGGAAACAAAAATGGTTAGATTTTAGCTTGGAAAGCCTACCTGAGCAAGTGAATAATCGATCAATCTACTTAAAAACTAACCTTTAGAGCTCGAGGATGTGTTGCTTAGGCAAAACAATACAAATAACATATGTTAGGTACTACATTGGATGCCCGAAGAATCTTTACATGTAGAGTGCGGGGTTGTCCTCCTTATATGTATGTTCCCCTATTCGGGGAAGGCCTATTACTACAACAATGTATTCTTCGGTGATTGGGATTTTTGATCCCTGCATGCAAACAAATGTGTCCCTCATGGATGCCATAAATTCATTAGCCATCTCTGCATCTTGGTTCTGGATAACTAGATCATAGTAGTCTAACCATCCTACGATGTCAAATTGCGTTTGTACATCCTCACTAATGCCTGAACAATCTGTAGGCTCACTCTTTTTCAATAAGTGGTTGGTCGATTTTCCCCCCATGGCAAAGTTTAGATTTCTCTCTGCTTTGAGTTTCTATCACCTACAACTCTATTATTTTCTTGCACAGAGTTTTGCCAATGCATGGTTTAAATTGCCTGCATCCATGAACGCAGGTGCCTGATTGTCATAATTAGAAATAATTATAGTTATCTATGTGAAATCTCATTAAAGTATGTGCCAGATTTTTTGTAGAGGATGACCATGAGTGTTTTCCCCAATCAGAGCATCAACACATGAAAAAAATGCCAAGTGGAGAGAGATGGGTGGCTAGTAATTTTATGGGGGTTGTGTCGACATTATTTTCTAGAAATATATGCCTATGAAAATAATATATACATAAAACAAAAAATTATGCATGTACCCGTATTATGTTTTGTGCGTGTATAATGTGCAGACACTCATGGTGCACTAGCATTGGCTACTTGATGATGACTAGGCATTCTAGAACAAAGAATGATAGGCATTTTTCCATGTGGTGAATTTCTCTTTATTTTAATTGGTTCTCGATTGCTGCCATTTGATACCTTTGAGAATTCCTGCACATTTTCAAGAAAAAGTTAGAAAAACACGTCTTCTTGGGATGACAAACATCCCCTCCTCAAAAATTGTTCATTGGTGACTTTGGAATGTGCACAAATCTTCAATAGAAAAATTAAAATAATTTTATCCATTGAAGTTTGACTTTTGCACGTGAGTGGAATGTTGACGTGGCTCGGGCCACTTCCCAATGCTGAATATTATTTATACGAGGCACAAACACCCATGAAAATAGAAAGTAGGCACCTTTTGCTATGTGGAGATCAGGCATCTTCTTTCAAATCAAGGTACATAGGTGCTTGGAAAATAGAAAGCAGGCACCTTAGCAATTGGGCGTCGTGCTTAACATGGAAAGTAGGCACCTTTTGTTGGCAATTGAGCATCATAAAATTTATACAAAACTCAAACTTAATACAAAACTTAAACTTTATACACAACCTTTTTTTTTGATGATATGTTCAGGAAATTAGGTGTTGCTTTCCCAAAAAATGGAAGTCGAGTGCCATCTCCTTGGAAAAATAGGAATTAGGCATCGGTCTACCAGAAAATAGGATGCAGGTACATTTTCCTTGACATACTAGGAGTCAGATACCTTGTATCATACAAACATGAATCAGGTGTCACTTTCTCTAAAAAATAGGAATCAGGCACCTTTCTCATTAGAAAATAGAAAGCAAGTGCTCCTCATTTATTTCAACATCTTCTTGATATACCCACTTATGTATGCTTACAGTTGATCATGCCTTTAGCACTCTGGTTGAATAACAGGGACAAAATCAACATCCACTACCTGAACCAACAGTTGAGTGTTTTATTGTCCATAAAGACCAACCCAAACACTCATGTACAGATTTAGGTATAGTATCCCCCTTTCTAAGTGGGGACAAACTACTCCTACTACAAACAATTCTTCTAGAAAGTTGGGAAGGCATAGGTTCATGGATCCTATGCTTGTTAGGCCTAGGTTTCCCAAGCTTCCTAACAACTGCACTCAGGGCATCATTCCTGCAAAATAGAAATACAACTAAAAAAAAAATTTAAAAGAATAATTATTTTTGGGACCATGTGGACAACATCCACATATTACTGACTCAATTTGAAACTAGAATCAACTGGGGTCTCCCCCATGCCTAATCTGGACTTCATCATGTATGTTTCAGACACATGATATGGATGCAAGCGGTGACCATTGACTGTTAATGTAATGTTGCTACCATCAATTATTCTGATCCTAACAGCTCCATTGTTGATAATTTCAGTCACTTCATATGGTCCCATCCAACGCTGCATGAGCTTGCCTTTCCTTTCCTAGAATCGAGAGTCATACAATAATGCCCATTCTCCCACTTTGAGCTACTTTGGCCTGGTGTGGTGGTCATGCCACTTGGCCCTTTATTTCTGGATGACCTCTGTTCTTTGTAGAGCATCTCTTTAGTATTCATCCATATGGTTAAGCTATTGAATCCATTCCTTCTATGCATCATCCAGGTTTATATTCAACTCTACTATAGTTTTGAGTGTTTTAACTTCAAACTCTATGGGCATCATAGCATTCTTCCCATATACTAGTTGGAATGGTGTGAAACCAGTAGTAGTCTTCCAGGTGGTTCTGTAGGCCCACACTACTTCTGGTAATCTAGTGGTCCAATCCTTCCTATGTTGTTGTACTATATTTGTTAGGATATTCTCCAATTCTTGGTTGGTTACCTCAACTTGCCCATTTTCCTGTGGGTGGTAGGGAGTGGTTTTGTTATGCCTGATTTTATATTGTTGCATGAGTTCTTGAATCATATTTGAAGTAAATTGAGGTCCTTGATCAGTTGTGATCTCTCTTGGAACCCCAAACCTTGTGAAAATAGATGAATACAAGAAGTCTACCATAATATTCTCTTTTGAATCATGCAATGCCTGCACTTCAACCCACTTGGTCACATAGTCAGTATAAACTAAGATATACCTCTTACCTACTGACTGTGGATTAATGGGTCCTATGAAGTCCATCCCCCATTTATCAAATGGCTCTATGTGTACATGTGGTTGGAGGGGCATCTCATCTCTGAGAGTTGGTTTACCCATCCTCTAACATTGATCACACTGGCTCACATGCTTGGCTGCATATTTGAATAGTGAAGGCCAGTAGTAGCCAACCTGCAACACTTTGAATGCAGTCATTTTCCCTAAAAAATGGCCACCACAAGGTTCATCATGGCAAGCCTTTAGTATTTCTATTATCTCATTATCAACAACACATCTTCTCATGATCTGATCAGGCCCTATTTTAAATAGGCACCCATCAATCCATGAGAAGTCTACACTTTTCTCAATTAAATTTTGTTTCTCACGTGGTGAAAGTGTAGGGGATACTTTACCAATGGCTAAATAATTAGCCATATCTACGTACCATGGTATCTGTTCATTCAGAGCAAACAAATGCTCATCTAGAAATTTGTCATCTATAGTTGCATGGTCTGGAGGTGTCAACCTGGACAAGAAATCAGCTACCACATTGTCCTTACCTGGCTTGTCTACTATTGTCACATCAAATTCCTATAGAAGCAACAACCATATAATAATTCTACCACTAATCCCAGGTTTGTTTGTCAGGTATCTGATAGCGGAGTGATCAATATGTACAAAAACTTGATATCCTATGATATAATGATGAAATTTGTTAAGAGCATGTATAACTACAAGAAATTCCTTTTCTATGATAGTATAATTGAATTCAGCACCTGTGAGGTGTTTACTGACATAATAGATGGCATAGAAATCATCACCATCCTTCTATCCCAACACTGACCCTATTGCATTGTTAGATGCATCAACATATATGTGAAAAGGTATGGTCCAATTTGGACCTCTCAGTATTGGAGTAGTAATCAATTTTTCCTTTAAGGTGTTAAATGCTTGTTCACATTCCTCTATCTAGAAAAACTCTATGTCCTTTGATAACAATGTGCTCAGGGGTTTAGCAATTTTGCTAAAGTTTGCTATAAACCTCCTATAGTAACCAAATGATCCTAGGAAACTATGGATATCCTTCTATGTTTTAGGAGTAGGTAGGTTTTGGATAACTTCTATCTTTTTCCTATCTACTTTGATCCCATATATAGAAATGTGATGTCCTAAAACTATCCCTTCCTGCATTAGCATATAACATTTCTCATTGCTTAGGGATAGGTTAGTTTCCTCACACCGCTTAAGTGTTTTCTCCAAATTTTCTATGGTTGTTTCAAAAGTTTCACCATATACAGTGAAATCATCCATGTATACCTCCATAGTTTCTCCAATCATGTCAGAGAAGATGCTCAAAACTACCCTCTAAAATGTGGTAGGTGCATTGCACAGACCAAAAGGTAAAACTCGGTAAGAAAAAGTCCCCCAAGGGCAAGTAAATGTGGTCTTGTCTTGATCTTCTTCCCCTATTTGAATCTGATTATATCCACTGAACCCATCCAGGAAAGAAAAATACTTCTTACCTGATAAGGTGTCAAGGACCTGATCTATGAAGGGTAAGGGGAAGTGGTCTTTCTTAGTTGCTTTATTCAGCAACCTATAATCCACACAAATTCACCACTTGCCATTTTTCTTGGGCACCACCACCAAAGGTGATACCCATTCACTATCTGAAATGGGGTAAATGAACCCAATTGTGAGGAGTTTCTACAATTCAGTCTTGATAATTTCCTTCATTGCTGGATTCATTCTTCTCTATGGTTGCCTTACTAGTTTAATTTGATCTTCCAGATATATTCGATGAGTACAGGTTTTAGGAGCTATTCCTCTCATATCTGAATATTCCCAAGCAAAGGTATTTTGATGGTTGACTAAGGTTTCCCTCAGTTTGTTCTATTGTTCAGTTATCAACCCATCATTTATGTTTAAGACTCTTCTAGGTGCAACTTCAATTTGTTGTATATGGTGGTCTTTACCCCCTACTAATGGCAACTCTAGAGGAGGACATGAGGGTTCTCCTTGGAAAAATTTTGATATTACCCTATCCTCATCACTCTCATCTTCCAACTCATCAAGTGCCATGACATATTGGATCATTGATAGACCACCAAAGTTCTGGTTTTCATCTTTAGGTTCTCCCAACAATTCTACAGATTGTGCAGGTGGATGGATGATCAGTTTTTTTATGTTCTGACCATCAAAAATGGTCATTTTCCCATATCTACAACTTATGTAAGCATCATCTATTGCCAACCAAGGTCTACCTAAGATTAATGGATATCCACCCAACCCAGACTTGGATTGTAACACTAAGAAATCTGTTGGATACTCCCATGCATCCACTGTAATAGTGATGTCCTCTAGCATTCCCTCTAGGAGCACTATAGACCTATCTACCAACTACAAAATAGTCTTGGTTGGCTTCAGGTTAGACAATTTAAGCTTTTGCATGGTTTCTTTGGGCATGACATTAATGGCAGCCCCTAAATCTACTAATGTATTGGGTAAAACACAACCCTCTATTTGTACAATTAGGACAAGGCTTCCTGGATCTGAGTATTTTTGGTTGTAGGTGTTCCCTAACATAAGATCAGCTAACTGACCCACCAAACTGATTGACTTTGCAAGTTTTCTTCTTAGTTTCTTCAGGCACAATTCTCTTATGGCCTTGCCATAGATAGGAATATCTCTGATGGCCTAAAAGAGAGGGATTGTGACTATTAGATTCTTTAGACTAGAGAGAATATCAAATTCTGATTATACTAGCTTCCTGGGTTCCTAAAACCTTTATGGAAAAGGTGGAACCCCTTATTTGTTATTTATAGGTGTTGATTCTTCTTCTACTTCTACTATAAGAGGTGATTCCTCTTTTCCTAATTCTATATTTTCCTCCTCTTCTATCAGAGGAGTGACTTCTACACCTACTTGTTTCCTTGACCTTAATTGTATTGGACTACAATCTACTTTAATATTGTACATGGGGTACATCTCATTCTCCATTTGATAAGTTGGCTATTGTTTGTTATTTGGATTGGTTGTAGGCTATGCTGGTAGTTGAGTAGGCCTGAAAGTAGGAGGAGCTGGTAGGGTTGGCTGTAGTGGAACTGGAGCAACATGTTGTGGGTTTTTATTCCAAGCATTCTGGTTCCTCCACTACTACCTAGGCTACTGGTATTGCATCCATGGGTAGGGGTTGTAAGGATTTTATCCTTGGGGATACTTATTCCAAGGTTGTTGTCCCCACCAACCCATGTTGGGTGGCTGAACTTGACCTTGGTTCTAAAAATTACTGCCCCCATAAGATGGCATTCTTGCTAGCATGTTGTTTCCCATAGGAGACTACTACTAGTTTCTCCTATTACCCATGAAGTATGCTTCTGCTACCTCAGGTTCCTCTCTAGGTTTTGATAACTGTGGACATAACTTTATTTTGTGATCCTTTTGACATACAACACACACTCAAACTTTATTTTTAGGACATTCATTTCTAGGGTGTTTTCCCCTGCATTTAGGACAAAAGTAGGCCAATGCTACCTCATTTTCCTACTTCTTTTTCTGAAGCAGAAGGGTGTCCATTTGAAGAGCCAGAGATGATAACATCTCACTCTTGAGGTCTTCAAGCATATTGTCTATTTCTGTTTTAGTGATAGTGGCTGATTGTTTGATATTTCTAGGGGTCAAATTACCTTTCCTCCTTGAAAATTTTTGACACAACTACCAAATATCATCCATTTGATGTTGATAAATATCCCCTCCAGAAATCATGTTTAAGGCTTCCAGAGATTCATTTGTAAGTCCCTTTAAGAAAATACTTCTTAGGGACCTATCTCCTAGTTTCGAATGGGGTGATCTTTGCAAATTAAAGTTGAACCTATCCCAATATTCCTCCATAGATTCTCCTTCCTTTTGTGTCATATCTAGGACTTCTTCCCTTGCATCACGTGCTCTACCAAAATCCTGGTACTGATCTAGGAAAATTTTCTTCAATTCTTCCCAGGTAGTTATCCGTTTATTCCCCAAACTGATGAACCAACGTAAAGCTGAATCATCAAGAGTGGAAGGGAACAACTTTAGTTTTTGGGCATCAGTTGTATAATCCACTGATCTGCATAGGACATCAAATTTAAACAAAAATAGATCTGGATCTTATGTTGGTAGTCCTCTAAATATTGGAAGGTGGGTAGGGGAGATATGTTTCATCTTGTGGTCTCCTCCTGCCTCTCCTATGGGAAAATTAAAACTAGTGGATGCTTCCTCTGCATCAACCATCTTGTTTGTGAATAGGGTATCTACACCAGCTACGTTCAAAGTAGCTTTCAAGGCTTCTAATTCATTTCTCTTATCCTGTAGAAGGATTACTAGATCTATGTTTGATATAGTTCCTTCTCTAACTACTTGCCAACATTGAAGGTTCAATAAATCTTCCTCAGACTGAACTCTACTTATCTTAGATCCTTCTCTAAGATTTTGTTGATTTATTTTAGAAGGATCCTATGCAAATACTGGATGTTCAAGCCAATGCACAGGTGGAGATTGTGGAGGAGAGGTTTCAGTCTTAGGATTAGGTACAATTGAAGTAGAAGACTTTTGAGAAACATCTTTGTTTTTAACAAAATGATCATTTGGTCCTCTATTCTTAGGCAGACTCATACAAAGCTAAAATGGAGGTTCTATAGAAAGCAACCTAAACTACTACTATCATACTTTTTTTTGGTAGGTTAAATTAAAAGTGGGTTTTTATCAAGGATCCCAAAACCTGATTACATCAAAATGAAGACGTCCAAGGATGGACAATAGGACAAGCTTGAGGAAAGCCAAAAGGAATAAAAATAGGAAAGCACCAGAGGAACAGATTCAAGAAATTGAAAAGAATGGTGCAAAGGAAGCAGGAATAGGACAGTAGCTAGGAAAAATGAGCAGGAAAGGAAAGCCTACCAGAAAAATGAAATTGAAACTTTAGGCGCCAAGCAAGAAATTTAAAGCATTCCAAGGATGGGAAAAAGCACCAAACCACCCAAAATACCAAAAAAAATTTGAAACTTCCCATAGGTGGGAAAATATTACGGGTGCCAAAATTTAAAATTTGAAATTTGAAACCTCCCAAGGGTGGGAAAACCAGAAACCACCCTTGGGAAACCAGGTACCGAATGAAAAACAATTTCCCACATAGGGGAAAACCAGGCAGAGACAAAAAACCCACCTTGAACAAAAAGGTGGAGAAGAGGATCATAAAAATTGTAAATCCCATAAAAACAGGGATGGGAATCACCCAAGGATGGCAAAGGATCACAAAAACTACAAACAACCAATCCCTAAAAATCTTGAAAGGTGGAACATCATATTGAGGATGTCTGCAGGCCATGAAATCCTTATGCAATGGATCAATATCCTACAATATGGTGCAACAATGGTTTAGCAACATGAGGAACTCCCTAGGCTACGAATTCCTCATGCAAAAAAAAGGAAGCCTTCAAAAATACCAACCCAAAAGAGGAAGCAGCAGCAACATAATAGCACATCTAAAGGAAATTGGTGGGAAAGTTCCCCAAGAACCCAAAAGGAAGGAGTAACGAGGAAGCTTGGCTACAGACAATAGAGCCCAAACAAAAAGGAAGTAGTCAGACATCCTAGACATCCTTTAGCACCGCAAATGAACAACTTCAAGGACACATATGAGAAATTCATGTAGGGATACAATAGCAGCCATGAAAGAAAATAAAATCTTGTTGGACCCACCACCTCAATCCCAAAGAGCAGAGTCATAGTAGAAAGTGCATGGTACCCCTGAAACCAAAATTATATTGTGCAAAACTACTCATGAAGCCAAATTTCCTTAGACCCAACATTCCATTACTGAAGATCCTCAAAGAAAAACTATCAAGAAGACTTCCAGAAACAACCTAATAAAAAAGGAAAATTCAAGTAAAAACCTTGAATAATCCAAAAAACCTAGGAAAAGTCCCAAGGAAGAATCTAAAACCATCCTAAGACCCAGATACCTAAGGAAAAGGGTAGAACAATGGAGCAAAACAATGGAATAGTGATTTTTCCATCATAGGGCAAGGAAAGGGGTAGAACAGTGGAACAATGATATCCCCCCCCAAAGGAGATCATCTACAACACCTTCCTACCATGGAGGATGGGAAAAGGAGGTGCCAGGGAAGCTGGGATAGGATCAAGGACCTAGGACAGGGCCGAGGAAGGGTTGTAAGAAAGTGGAATAGGACTTCCATAGGAAGTCTCCTGCAGATCCCCTCCCTACTGCTAACATACTTTCTTCAAAAACAATAAATTACAATAGGCTACTCCTCAAAAATGGTGCCAAAATATTGGAAAAAACATTGGTTAGTTTTCTACATTCAGATTCATTGCCTCATTTAATTTTTCAACTCGAGGCAGCTCGTAAACTTATGAGCAACCTTGCACAATATATGCTTGTGATTCCTTCCAATGAGATGTGTCCCTTATATTTATGGTTTGGGGATTGTTGTTATTTATCTGGAGTTCAAGTTTAGTTTCTAAATCACTAATCTATCCTAAATTATCAAGACAAGCCTAAACTATATTTAAAAATCAAAATTGCACACTCACTGAAAATTATAGAAAATAGGGGAAATAACAAAAATTAAGCTAAGTACAAAAAAATGGAAAATAAATTAAAAATAAATGATAGAAATCAAGAAAAGAGAAGGGGGTAATACTTTTGAGAGTTGGTCCACGCTTCCAGTAGATTCCAACTGCATTCAATTATAGATTAGATACTAAAGAAGATGGATGATAATACACAGGTGTATTTTGTTAATTTGTAGTAGAGAAAGTTACAAAAAATATTTAGGATCTTTATTTCAAGGATGGCCTGCATATTTATAAGATATGTGGCCATACCTTGTTAGATCATGAAGGCAGATTAAATTTAGATTCTAATTTTATATCAGTATGCATAAATGAAGGAGATCAAATAAAATATTAGTTTCAGACAAATCAACCTATTTTGTTTTATGATAACAAAATACATCTAATATTTCTACTCTGATTCTATTACATTGATATTTTACATTACTGCTAAAAAATTAATAATTTATGATCTTTGATGTTGTCTTTGGTCCACTTTTGCTGCTGAGAATCCATACGCATCCATCACTAATAACACCATTTTGTTTTACCAACAACAAGAGTCATGTCGTAATTCTGCATCAATGGGAATCAGGCACCTTATTGGTAGAAGTTGGGAAGCAGGTGCCAAAATGAGAGTCAGATGCCTAACAATAATTAGTCACCTGATAGTCAAGCACTAAATGGAAATCAGGTGCTTGAAAGTCAAGCACCAAATGGGAATTGGGTGCTTGAAAGGGAATCAGATGCCTGACTTAGTGCTTCGCACCTATGTACTACAAATGTTTTACCTTTACTTTTACTATCATAAAATTGAAAGTGCCAGGTTCGAGTGGGGCCTCAATGTAAACATGCTAACAAAAACAAATTTTATGAAATCTACACAAAATGCACTCAAAAATAAATATTAAAGAACATGCATAATAATATATTAAACAAATATACAATTTGCATAGAAACACATATTTCTATTAAAATAAATATCGTAATATATATGGAAAGTTTGTAAAAAAAATGAGCATTTTTTAGGGCTCATCATAGACTAGCCTTAGTGCATCGGTACATGCAAATACCATCACAATAGATTTTTTTGATAGATGTAGCTCTAGGTAGAAGAATAGAAAATAGAGAAAGCCACATGATTTGGCTAGTTTTTCCACAAGATTTGTAACACTTGTGAAGACTAGAACTCAATATTGTATCCACTAGATTGACAATCTAGCTAGTTAATATTATTTTTTATAGAGTCATAGGAATTTTTATTATCTCTAATATTCCATTACAAGATAGAGAAAAAAGAAGATTTTAGGAGAACCATTGGGTTACTATCATCAAAGTTTTTCTTGTTGTAGAAAATTAACTCTCAGAAGGTGGGAATCTTCCTCAAATAGATAGAGAAGAACTTCATCTTCATTGTCTCAAATTTGAAGTTATTTCCTCGTGTAGGGACTAATTATTTATTGTAGAAAAATAAGGATTGAAGATTTGGAGGTCTAAGGAGAAAGGTCCCATTGAGAGATTTTCAGATTTCCCATTGAGAGATTTTCAGATTAAAGACTCCTAGTTGAAATATTGAGGAGATATTTAGTGGCCAAAGGAATCCACATTGAAGATTGCAAATCTAGGAAGGAGGTGCTAGAAAAAATACCACATTGAAGATTGAAGAGACTCAAAGAGAAGAGTCCTAGAAAAATATTGAAGATTGGTGATCTCCATTGAATATTGAAAACTTCACATTGAAGAAGAGGTCCATTGAAGGACATATTGAGGAAATTCCATAGTAGAATATTGAGCATTAAGAAGAATTAACAAAATGTTCTATTGCATATTTCAATAGTAGAATATTCAGGAGATCCTAGAAGATTTCATTTCCATAGTTGAACATTGAAGATGCCAAGGAATGTCCCATTGAAGATTTTAAAGTTGTGAGATTGAGAACCTTGGAGAGGTCTCAAGGATAAAAAAGAAGAAGGCTTGGTGAACCTCATTGAAAGAGTCCCTAGAAGGACTCATTAGAGAAATTACTACCAAAGAAGAAGCTAGGGAATTGGTACAATTATCACCATCCAACAACAATTCCAAAGGAGAAGTTTTGGCAAGAAGATGTTAAATAAAAAGGTAGTATTAAGTAGATCTCAAGAGTGATAGATTTTTTGAGGAGATCTACTTTGAAGTCAAAATTTGGCAAGAGAAAAGATATAGAAGAACCACCAAATCTAAGATATTTGAAGGCCATCATTGAAGGGTTTTTGAGAAAATATATTAGCTATGATTTGGGGAGAATCCTACCAAATGTTTGGGATTCAAGGATAGATTTTTAGTGATGGTATTGACTGCCTTGCAATATGATTTTTTTTTAGATTTTAAGACAATGAAAAAGCAACAAATTGACAGCTACAAAATACAGATTTCATGGATAGTAAAAAGGTAGAAAATCAAAAGAGTCAGAAGCAACATTTAAGATTGAATTTAGTGCTAAAAGTTTCAAAAAATGTGGGCAGCATTAGTGACTGCTAAAAATCATATTCCAAGAGTACATTCTAAATGATTTTTCGAGCCACCAAATCAGCATTTTGAGAAACAATTTGGTAAGGTATTGAAACTGCAAAAAGGTGAGCAAAGAGCTATTTTTGGATAGCATAGAAGATCTACAAAATCATCCACAAAATGTAGCCATTGAGGTGAGTTGAATCACCATCATATTCATCATCTACAATATTGAAAAGGTATGCAACAAAAAGGTGCAAAAGTTCATTAGTTGAGATTTCATATTTGGTTTCTTATTAAGGTTTATTAAGCACCGATTTCAAGGTTCAAAGATTTGCATAGAATAGTTTCATTTCAAGTCTTCAAAATAGTGCATAAGTTATAGTTTACAAGGATCAAACCTGCACATAGAAGAAAATAGAAGTTAGGTATATTTTGAGAGAAATAAATGTATCAAAATTCTATTTCTCTTTCTAAAGAAAATAATACTATACTTGCATAAGATAGAGTGCAAAATATTACATTGAGTAGCTTGGATTTATAAGTGAAAGAATAGCCAAGCAAGGGAGGAATTTCCAAGAGTTAAAGGCAATAATCTATTTTAGCCAAATTAGTGATCAAAGGTAGATTTATTAAGAGCTATTTTGAATAAGTTAAAGGCAGAATTTTGTGGCAAGGAATAGCCACCAAAAAGGGTAACATTACCTCCAAAATTTGGAGAAGAAAGCCAACATATTATAGTAAGAAAAATAGCTTGAAAGGGAGAAGGAATTATAAGTTTATGGTACTATTAAAGGGCACATATCCAAACAAATTTTACGGACAGTTTTGGAAAGAATTAAAAATAGGTTTTTGAAATAAGATTGGGCCATACAAATAAAGACCCATATTAGCAAATTGAATCCCACACTTTGATCAAAGTAAAGGATAGGTTTGCAAGCATATGAGGAAGCCATAATCTACGTTTGATATTCATTCAAAGGACTCCATAAATACTAGAAAAATATAGATTTTATAAGAAGAAAGATACATATTAGAAACTCCACAAAAGGGCATTCTACAAAACCCTAAAATATAGATTTCGAAAAGCAAAAGAAACACCCATTCAAAGAAGTATAAATTCTAGTTATTTTAGGTGTCAAAAGAACATCCAACGGAGTGCCATAACTACCAAAGTTGCCATGTACACAGAGGACAAAAGTACACCTAAAAAATAGAGAATACAAGTGAAAATAAAAGGGTAAAATTTGAGGTCATAGTGCAAGTTATCTGTCATCACAAAGGAGGTGCTCTCACCATTGAAGATAACTAGAAAATAATGAGTCTGCATGTCCAACAACATCATAGAAGATAGTCAAAGCATTCCACCAAGGAAAGATGTAGAAAGCAAGTACAATTGCAAGATTTGAGTGTTGGAAAAGAGCTGGAAAGATACGAGGATGTTGAAAAAGGAGTTAGAAATCTATTACCACATGGAAGGAGTTGTTACATGCATGCAAAGTGAAGAGTTCCACATTGAAGAGGAATTTTAAGTGTCCAACATCATAGTGTAACATCCTTATTTGAAACTCTAGCAAAGACAAGACAACGGAGAACCTAACATCATAGTGTAACATCCAATATTTGAAACTCTATCTAGAAAAATATAAAGGAATGTTGAGATATCTCCATATACAAGCACCCAACATGGAGGAAGAAGGTAAAAGGAATTATAATAGTCATCAAACACCAAGTAATAAATTGAGTGTCACTTATCATACTCACTGAAAGGAGTTACAATAAACATTTCCAAGAAGTGAGAAGAAGACAAGCACCACATGTCATAGGTGCTACAAGGAAGTGCAAGGAACATTTTCAAGAAGGTTGAAAAGGACAAGTGCCACTTGGAACTCTCATATCACATTGCATCAGGTTAAGAATACACCCATGTATGTAAACATAAAGGAGGAGAGCTAAAGAAACATTGAAGGCAAAGTAAAAGGTTTCTATTTTGAAGAGTACATAGAAACCAACAATAGAGAGATGACTATGTACAAGAGAAAGACCATATTTGAATAAAGTTCAAGACTTATATAGTGCACATAACAAAATACAAATAGTAAAAATGTGGCAAATCAAAAGAGTTAGAAGCAACATTTAAGATTGAATTTAGTGCTAAAAGTTTCAAAAAATGTGGGCAGCGTTAGTGACTGCTAAAAAACATATTCCAAGAGTACATTCTAAATGATTCTTTGAGCCACTAAATCAGCATTTTGAGAAACAATTTGGTAAGGTATTGAAGATACAAAAAGGTGAGCAAAGAGCTATTTTTGGATAGCATAGAAGAGCTACAAAATCATCCACAAAATGTAGCCATTGAGGTGAGTTGAATCACCATCATCTTCATCATCTACAATATTGAAAAGGTATGTAACAGAAAGGTGCAAAAGTTCATTAGTTGAGATTTTATTTTTGTTTCTTATTAAGGCTTATTAAGCACTGATTTCAAGGTTCAAAGATTTGCATAGAATAGTTTCATTTCAAGTCTTCAAAATAGTGCATAAGTTATAGCTTACAAGGATCAAAGCTGCACATAGAAGAAAATAAAAGTTAGGTATATTTTGAGAGAAATAAATGTATCATCATTCTATTTCTCTTTCTAAAGAAAATAATACTATACTTGCATAAGATAGAGTGCAAACTATTACATTGAGTAGCTTGTATTTATGAGTGAAAGAATAGCCAAGTAAGGGAGGAATTTCCAAATGTTAAAGACAATAATCTATTTTAGCCAAATTAGTGATCAAAGGTAGATTTATTAAGAGCTATTTTGAATAAGTTAAAGGTAAAATTTTGTGGCAAGGAATAGCCACCAAAAAGGGTAACATTACCTCCAAAATTTGGAGAAGAAAGCCAACATATTATAGTAAGAAAAAGATCTTGAAAGGGAGAAGGAATTCCAAGTTTATGGTACTATTAAAGGGAACATATCCAAACAAATTTTACGGACAGTTTTGGAAAGAATTAAAAATAGGTTTTGGAAATAAGATTGGTCCATACAAATAAAGACCCATATTAGCAAATTGAATCCTAAAATTTGATCAAAGTAAAGGATAGGTTTGCAAGCATAGGAGGAAGCCATAATCTACATTTGAGAGTCATTCAAAGGACTCCATAAATACTGGAAAAATATAGATTTTATAAGAAGAAAGATACATATTAGAAACTCCACAAAAGGGCATTCTACAAAGCCCTAAAATATAGATTTTGAAAAGCAAAAGAAACACCCATTCAAATAAGTATAAATTCTAGTTATTTTAGGTGTCAAAATAACATCCAACGGAGTGCCATAACTACCAAAGTTGCCATGTACATAGAGGACAAAAGTACACCTACAAAATAGAGAATACAAGTGAAAATAAAAGGGTAAAATTTGAGGTCATAGTGCAAGTTATCTGTCATCATAAAGGAGGTGCTCTCACCATTGAAGATAACTAGAAAATAATGAGTCTGCATGTCCAACAACATCATATAAGATAGTCAAAGCATTCTACCAAGGAAATATGTAGAAAGCAAGTACAATTGCAAGATTTGAGTGTTGGAAAAGAGCTGGAAAGATACGAGGATGTTGAAAAAGGAGTTAGAAAGATATTACCACATGGAAGGAGTTGTTACATGCATGCAAAGTGAAGAGTGCCACATTGAAGAGGAATTTTAAGTGTCCAACATCATAGTGTAACATCCTTATTTGAAACTCTAGCAAAGACAAGACAACGAAGAACCTAACATCATAGTGTAACATCCAATATTTGAAACTCTATCTAGAAAAATATAAAGGAATGTTGAGATATCTCCATATACAAGCACCCAACATGGAGGAAGAAGGTAAAAGAAATTATAATAGTCATCAAACACCAAGTAATAAATTGAGTGTCACTTATCATACTCACTAAAAGGAGTTACAATAAACATTTCCAAGAAGTGAGAAGAAGACAAGCACCACATGTCATAGGTGCTACAAGGAAGTGCAAGGAACATTTTCAAGAAGGTTGAAAAGGACAAGTGCCACTTGGAACTCTCATATCACGTTGCATCAGGTTAAGAAGACACCGATGTATGTAAACATAAAGGAGGAGAGCTAAAGAAACATTGAAGGTAAAGTAAAAGGTTTCTATTTTGAAGAGTACATAGAAACCAACAATAGAGAGACAACTATGTACAAGAGAAAGACCATATTTGAATAAAGTTCAAGACTTATATAGTGCACATAACAAAATACAAATAGTAAAAATGTAGCAAATCAAAAGAGTTAGAAGCAACATTTAAGATTGAATTTAGTGCTAAAAGTTTCAAAAAATGTGGGCAGCATTAGTGACTGCTAAAAATCATATTCCAAGAGTACATTCTAAATGATTTTTTGAGCCACCAAATCAGCATTTTGAGAAACAATTTGGTAAGGCATTGAAGCTGCAAAAAGGTGAGCAAAGAGCTATTTTTGGATAGCATATAAGATCTACAAAATCATCCACAAAATGTGGTCATTGAGGTGAGTTGAATCACCATCATCTTCATCATCTACAATAATGAAAAGGTATGCAACATAAAGGTGCAAAAGTTCATTAGTTGAGCTTCTATTTTGGTTTCTTATTAAGGATTATTAAGCACTGATTTCAAGGTTCAAATATTTGCATAGAATAGTTTCATTTCAAGTCTTCAAAATAGTGCATAAGTTATAGCTTACAATGATCAAAGCTGCACATAGAAGAAAATAAAAGTTAGGTATATTTTGAGAGAAATAAATGTATCAACATTCTATTTCTCTTTCTAAAGAAAATAATCCTATACTTGCATAAGATAGAGTGCAAAATATTACATTGAGTAGCTTGTATTTATGAGTGAAAGAATAGCCAAGTAAGGGAGGAATTTCCAAATGTTAAAGGCAATAATCTATTTTAGACAAATTAGTGATCAAATGTAGATTTATTAAGAGCTATTTTGAATAAGTTAAAGGCAGAAATTTGTGGCAAGGAATAGCAACCAAAAAGGGTAGTATTACCTCCAAAATTTGGATAATAAAGCAAACATATTATAGTAAGAAAAAGAGCTTGAAAGGGAGAAGGAATTCTAAGTTTATGGTACTATTAAAGGGCACATATCCAAACAAATTTTACGGACAGTTTTGGAAAGAATTAAATATATGTTTTTGAAATAAGATTGGGCCATACAAATAAAGATCCATATTAGCAAATTGAATCCCACACTTTGATCAAATTAAAGGATAGGTTTGCAAGCATAGGAGGAAGCCATAATCTACGTTTGAGAGTCATTCAAAGGACTCCATAAATACTAGAAAAATATAGATTTTATAAGAAGAAAGATACATATTAGAAACTCCACAAAAGGGCATTCTACAAAGCCCTAAAATATAGATTTCGAAAAGTAAAAGAAACACCCATTCAAAGAAGTATAAATTCTAGTTATTTTAGGTGTCAAAAGAACATCCAACGGAGTGCCATAAATACCAAAGTTGCCATGTACACAGAGGACAAAAGTACACCTACAAAAGAGAGAATACAAGTGAAAATAAAAGGGTAAAAGTTGAGGTCATAGTGCAAGTTATCTGTCATCACAAAGGAGGTTCTCTCACCATTGAAGATAACTACCAAAAACATCATAGAAGATATTCAAATCATTCTACCAAGGAAATATGTAGAAAGCAAGTACAATTGCAAGATTTGAGTGTTGGAAAAGAGCTGGAAAGATACGAGGATGTTGAAAAAAGAGTTAGAAAGCTATTACCACATGGAAGGAGTTGTTACATGCATGCAAAGTGAATAGTGCCACATTGAAGAGGAATTTTAGGTGTCCAACATCATAGTGTAACATCCTTATTTGAAACTCTAGCAAAGACAAGACAACGGAGAACCTAACATCATAGTGTAACATCCAATATTTGAAACTCTATCTAGAAAAATATAAAGGAATGTTGAGATATCTCCATATATAAGCACCCAACATGGAGGAAGAAGGTAAAAGGAATTATAATAGTCATCAAACACCAAGTAAGAAATTGAGTGTCACTTATCATACTCACTAAAAGGAGTTACAATAAACATTTCCAATAAGTGAGAAGAAGACAAGAACCACATGTCATAGGTGCTACAAGGAAGTGCAAAGAACATTTTCAAGAAGGTTGAAAAGGACAAGTGCCACTTGGAACTCTCATATCACATTGCATCAGGTTAAGAAGACACCCATGTATGTAAACATAAAGGAGGAGAGCTAAAGAAACATTGAAGGCAAAGTAAAAGGTTTCTATTTTGAAGAGTACATAGAAACCAACAATAGAGATATGACTATGTACAAGATAAAGACCATATTTGAATAAATTTCAAGACTTATATAGTGCACATAACAACTAGGGATAAAGTGTGAAGAGTATAGCACATACTCAACCAACATTCAATTGAAGAAATAAAGACAAATCAATTCATATACAAGAAGGAGAAAGTGGACAAGAAAGGTGAATAGAAACAAGTAAGGTGAATATGAATTGAGGTGAAATAAGTGAAATCATCCCTTGCAAACAACATGCATTCAAAAAAACTTACAAATTAGAATCAAGGTTCAAGAAGGTGAGAAATATTCATTATTATATTGTAAGTTTGATATCAAAGTTTATTACATATTCTAGATATATTAGTAGGAGTAATAAGGTGTTGAAAGGATCTCTAGAAAATAATATTGGTTATATAGAAAGCAAGAGTTAAAACTAGAAGCACATTCAAACCATTTCCATTGCTTCAAAAGAACATTTGCAAACATAAAAACATAAGGAGATATAAGGAGTAGAAAAATCTAGTTTGCAAATACTTAATATTTCTAAAAACTTCTAATTATGGAGATATAAGGAATCCTACTTCAATTGAATTTATAGAAGTTTAGAAACCTATCATTGCATTGAATCATAGTTGAAGAGTCTAAGATATTTCTTGCATAAAAAATTATAGTTGGAAGATTGAGTTAAAAGGACATAGAAAATCCAACTAAAGATATAGAACTCTTATATTTCTAATAGATTTCTTCAAATAATTGATTGCAAGCAATAGAGGTTAACCATAGAGACAAAAGATAAATCTACAAATACTTGAAAAGTACAAGAAAAGTGTTAAATATCTTTACTAAGGAGTTTATTTCAAGATCCTATTAACACTTACTCATTCATACTAGACTCTACTCACATACTTCAGATATTAGTGAGCAATAAGGAATTCATACTCAAAGGATTATTTAAGAGAAATATGGATGATATTGTGAAGAATGCATTTAATAGTGAGGAACTACTACATGAGTTGGAATTTTATTCTCAGAATCTTATAGATACATTTGAAGGATACAAACACCTGCCCACTGGTAAAAGGAATAGATTCTCAATGTTCCTCAAGGAAGCAAAAGAAGGAAACTTCATAACATTAATTGGTTATCTTCATGAAGTACTTTTCAAAGCATGGTGGAACACTCAAAATGCAATTATATTATCTACAAAAGAATGTTTGATGATATATCTATCATTGATTGTTTTTTAATTCTTCCAAAGCAAGGAGAAAAATAACAATTCTAATCACTACTATTGTGATGATTTACTAATCCATCATGAAGAAGATATTTCTCTAACAAAAGTGCAGAGATAGAAAATAAGAAGAAGGAAAAAGAAGCACAATAGGAAAATGAAGATAAGAGAAAGCATACTCAAACCAGATACAAATAGCAGATCAAAGATGCAAGAAGATAAAACACATCCTAACTCTGTCAGCCAATACAATGAGGAAAAAAAAAGAACCAAAGTGTCAAAAAAGAATCCTTATTGAAGATAAATATGATATTCTTATTGAAGATTTAAGTCTTCATCAACCAAATAATGTAATACAGGGGGTTGTTGGAAAATATGGATATTACATAATTTGGTTATTTAATAATGTACCTTCATGGGTACATATTTAGATTAGGATTATATTATGAGATAAATAGTTTATTAGAGTTATTTAATAAATACATAAATGTTAGAATGTGCAATGATGTAAATGTGCATGTAGTCAACATGTACATGAGTCTTAGGATTGAGTGAGAGGTAAGGAATCTATCTTTCTATATAAAGGCCTCATTATGAGTGATTGTGAGTAGTTTTTGAGAGTGCAAAGGTGAGAGTAGTAGTAGACACAATGTAGCTCCATTTTGCTATCATGGAGGAGTTCCAAACTCCATGAGAGGAGCATTGTAATTTTCATGAGCTTTCTTCTATGAGTATTTCTAGAGCATATTTCAAGTTTTCTATAATATTTCATGCATGTTAAATTTCCTTTATTTATATTTATAACATTGCATGCTTATTTTATACTTGTGAATGCATTTCCTTTATAGAAAAGTGCCAACAATTTCATAGTTTATCTTGATTTTTCTTAAGTGACTAAGACCACATATTAAACCAATCACATGATTCATATTTTAATAAAATCTTGATCCTTGATATTGATTAAAAATATTTCTTGAACCAAAATTCACTTTTTCACTAAGGAAAATTTTGAGTTTTGGGACTTGATTAGGTTATTCTTGAATAAATAACTTATCACATTTATTAATAAAATATTGTGTTTGGGAAGATGATGCCAATATTAGATATAATTGTGAAGAAAAAAATACTTCTTGCTTGTCCTATTATGCACATAGTCCAAAAATAAAAATAAATATACATCTTTGCAAAACTTTACAAAAATAAAAAGAGTGGGTAGTAAGGATAGGGTTACATTTCCAATCAAACGGTTATGCAGTTCAAATCCCCAAAGCTCTACTTCTTTTCACAAAATTAGTAAGGATAGGATTACATTTCTAGTCAGATAGTTATATAGTTTGAATCCCAAAAGATCTAACTCTAATACATAATAAGTCTCTAAGTAGTAAGGATAGGGTAAAATTCTCATCAGGACTTGATTCGAGTGGTTGAGGATCCGATTCCCCAAAGATTGGAGATCTTCATATTGGGCTATAATTCGATGTGGTGACATGTATCTCTTGAAGAGACCTTTGAACACACATAAGAACAATCTAGCTTCTTAGTTCTCTCTATGACTGGATTTATCCTACCTTGCTCAAGGTTGGTCAATGAATTTACTTGCACACACATTGGTTCTTAATTGACTTATGTTAGTACTTACTTAATATTAGTAAATGAACTTTACAACTACACACACTAGTTATTGAAATATTTGCATCACGTCTGAAGATCAATATAAAAAAATAACTCACAAATTACACACATTGGTTCTTGATACAATATAACATTACTTTGAGAAAAATTCAATATTTTTTATGAGCTTGAATAGCTAATGTCATGATTTATTTATGGGCATGTATGACCATTTTTACAAGTATTTATCACTAAATCAATCATTAGTTGTGCATTTCATATTCATCTTCATTGCATATATGTATTATCATGATTACTTAGTTATAGTGGATAAATAGCCTATTAGGGTTTAAATATTTTGCATAGTTTGCATATTCATTGTTTTATCATGTAATTGCATAAAGAATTTGCAATTGTGGCATGAGCTAATATCTAGTTAATTTATCTTTTCTCATATACATTTCATTTCATACTAAATTCTCATGCCTAGCACAAGTTCCCTACACAAAAATTGCATTATTCATGCTATGTCATCTACAAAATTCTTCACACCCTTAATTTTTAATCAAACATAAGGGTATACACTCTACATCATCCTCAAAATCATTTTTTGAACAATCAAAGTTCAATCATCTCTTTTGGATCATATCCCTACGATGTCAGCATAAAAACACCCCCTCACTTAGGATTCACTTCATGACCACAAATGAGGAGCAACCTCCATTCAGGTCCTATGCAAGCATACATCCTCGAGATTCATTGCTGAAAACTCATAATCATAAGGATATGACACCTAATGCAACATACTTAGTATGTTTATTATAATATATCAAATCACATTCCATTTCTAAAAACTACATTTTGACAAGCATGATAGATATGCATTTGAAATCATCAAATTTAAATTATAAGCATCATCATTTAGATTACTCACAATATGCATCCACATAAAACATTAAAAACAACAAAAATATTTTGCATTAACACACAAGAGAAAATTATAAAATGAAGTATGGTATATCTCAAGAAAAGAGAGTACATATATAGAGCAGACTGGTATACCATAATAAAAAAACTGGTATACTCAGTCACTAAGAAACTATGTCTCAAAAATGTGAAACTGGGTATATCATCCCCTAAAACACTGGCTCTTGCTCATATCTAGGGGTGACCTAGGTGATTGCATGGTCATATAAAAATTCACTATACATGAACTCGACCATGCATGACTACAAATCAAACTCATCAACACTACTGGTATGGCCACCCTCTGTCCTGTTGGTACTACCTAGAAGTACAGAGCTTGATAGAAGCTCTCTTATTGTGTAGCCCTTCCTAAACTTGCTTGAGACACCAAAAAATCATTAAATATATGATGCATCCTACTACTCATATGATTGGGATTCATCAACACTGCCAGCATGGCCATCCTATATCCTATTGGTACTACCTAAAAGTACAGAGCTTGTTAAAATCTCTCTCACTATGTAGCCCTTCCTACCTTTGCTTGAGCCACCAACAACTCATTTAGTATATGATGCATACCACTACTCATGAAAGGTACTCCCATCTAATGATACTATGCCTAGGCTCATAATTGTATCAAATATGTCTCTAGGGACTAAATGTAAGCCACTTAAATGGTTATTTATGCTTTGAGGATGATCACCTCTACCTCAATATCCTCCATGCTATTCCCTTTATCTTCCCTTCCTCTAGCCTTCTCAGTCTCTATATCACCCACCTCGACCTCATCTTATGTCCATTGAGCTACCTCCTCCTACTGTGGTACCTCCTCCTACTATGGTACCTTATCCTACTAAGGTATCGCCTCCTACTGTGGTACCTCCTCCTATCATGGCACCTCCTCCTATCGGGGTACCTCCATCCTTGACATCATCCCATACCTAGATCTGCCCATGTCACTATGATAAGATCCAAATATGAAGCCCCCCTCTCTGAACCTTGATCTTCCTCCCCTAGTCCTAGGTCTAATCACTCTCTACTATCTAGGTCTAGCTATATCACCCTACTGAGACCCTCGCCCTACTATGATCTAACCTCCCTCTACTGAGTAGCTTCTTGAAATGCTAGCTACATTCAAACCACTGGTCATGCTGCCACATGTGTAATACTTACCAATATAAGACTCTTATACCACTATAGGTACCCATCCTCCACTCCCACATCATCATCCCTTAGTAGCACCACTACAGGATCATCCCCATAAAGCTCAAGAAATCTGGTCACATCAGCCTCACCACCCACATTTGATGGGTTCCTCGTCACCCACTTATACCAGATGTCTTCCAACTATGGTATACCCTACACTAAGCCAAATTTATGCTACAATTTATCAAAATGGTATAACTTTATATCTTCCTTATTTTATCACAACCATCGTACCCACCACACCTAATCCAACTTGATGCTATCCTCATCCCA
The DNA here is from genome assembly GCA_028583015.1 of Wollemia nobilis. NCBI lineage: Eukaryota > Viridiplantae > Streptophyta > Pinopsida > Araucariales > Araucariaceae > Wollemia > Wollemia nobilis. Next base: position 3,088,491 of record JAQPPZ010017244.1, read on the forward strand.
ATAAGGATATATTTGCAAGGGTCTTCATATGATCCAATGAGGAAGAAATTCATATAACATATATCAAGTGGTATTCAACCCACCCTATCATACTTTGTGCCCTCCTATAATAGGAGACCATCGATATACAGATGGGTGTGTCTCATCTACCTACTGATGTAACAATCCATCAAGTATCCTAACTGCTATATGTTGCCAAATCCACACCTAAAGTAGAGGGGTAAGAACAAGGCCATGCCCATGCTTATACATGACATTATACAATATCCTGTATAAATAACATAATATAAAGGGACCCCATGCAAATCACATCTCAATGTCTTTCATCTCTACTACAATCCCTACAAGACCCCATGGAAGATGTCACTCGCTCTTATGGTAGACTAGTAAACTTGTGATCACCCCACTTAGCACTATTATCAAGGTAGAGATACCCTCTCTCCCTATCATCCCCTCCATGTTAATTCCACTCTATTCTACTAGAAACTCTACATATTTGATCAACTTATCTGGTGCCCTGACCTATATCATTGATTGATACACAAAATAATCCCTAATAAAAATTTGGAGGATCCTCCATACATCCTCTAGAGTCATTATCATCTCCCTTTTGGGTAACTAGAATGTCTTAGACTCTATATACCACTTCTCCATAAGAGGAGTCAACAATGCATAATATGCATCCACTGGGTATTGTAGGTAGCAAATCCACCTCCTAGAAGAAGATATGATTACTAGATTTGCACAATTTTTTTCAATTTTATTAATTTTTGATTAAAATGTACTAGTCAAAATGTACAAGTAGGTGTAAATATACAAGGTTGCAAATGTAAAACTTGAAATGTTAATGAAATTAGGAGAAATGTGCATTTGGGATAAATTTGATAAAAATTAAATTAGACTTTGTAAAACCTTCTAATAAATTATTTTGAGATAATTTGGGATGGTAGTTTTAAGTAATGTGATGCCTCAAGAATCACTTTGGAATAGCCTGGGTATGCATTATATAGCCCCCATTCAGTTTTTTAGGTGGTTCTTGATAGTTTGTTGATAATTCTAAATTGTTCATTGATAAGTCTTGATTGTTCATGTTATCCATTGTTGAGTCCATTATTGATATCAATAATGACAGATGTATTGTATAAATATGTTCTTGATAGTTTGTTGATAATTTTGAATTGTTCATTGATAAGTCTTGATTGTTCATGTTATCCATTGTTGAGTCCATTATTGATATCAATAATGACAGATGTATTGTATAAATATAATATAAAAACATAAATTATTGATTCCAGATGTGTGATTTCCATTGTGTGTTGTTATTATTGCATGTTGTAGATTTTGTGTTGAATGACTAAATTGCTATGTTAGATTGATAGGATAACAATGGAAATGGTTATTGATGTTCCTATGACCCTGGTGTGAGAGTGAAGGATGATTGCATGATGGTTTATGGCTATACAGATATATTAATTGCCAATTATATGATTTCTAGAAATATTGGTGATGATAATATTTCAATGCTATGGAATTAGGGTTTGTATATCCTGGAGAAGGTTAGCAATTGCAATAGGAAAACATTTCAAAAATTGTCTTGAAGGGATATTTGGTGTAAATTGACAATTATATGATTAACAGGTTCAATTTTTTTTGGTCAAATTGTACATCTTGTGTACCAAACCGTACAACCAATCGTTTACCCAATTTGGAATGAAATTGCATGATTGAAACTTGCCAAATATGGAAAATTAGCCCTTTAGAGAAATCGATTACAAAATTGATCAAATTAAGTTGTAAAATCCATTCCAATGAATTGGATAAGTGGAAAATCATAAAATATATAGGTTTGTATGGTTTGGATCATACAACTATATAATTTGCAATCTGTATAAGCAATTTCAAAGCAAATCATATGCCATGTACAATTTGGGAAAGAGTGTTCCAAAACCTTGGAAATCATTATCACACCCTCTAAATCACCTCATCCACTAGGAATAATTCACTCCTATGCTACATTTAGTGTCATTTCCATCCCCTTTAAATAGGTCGATTGAAGAACACAAGCTTATACTGAGGGGGGGTGAACAGTGTAAGATCAAATTTTACTTTTCTTTCTCAAACAATATTATCCAATATATCAATGGAAATATTAATACCAATAATAAAATCAATTCATAAATCATCACACACAATAGATACACCAATTTAATATGGTTCACATAATGTGGGCTACTCCATGGAGAAAATCTTTCACTAAAATTTTCTCAAAAAATCTCTTGGGAATCCTTCCCTATTATAATGTTTATGGATCTCTGTCCAAAGGAGACACCAATCCCCTAATAAATATTATGGAAACAAATCCACAAGAGACACCAGTCCCCTCTATTGGTTCATGGATCTCTATCCATAGGAGAACTCCTCCTCTGCTCTGGTTGGTTATCTTCTAGAAGAATTTTACCCTCACTACACTAGCTTGTAGATCTGTCTCCACTGAAGACCTCTATCCTCACTCAGAAGACCTTTGTCATCACTACCTAGGCTAATGGATATCTATCCACTGGATACTATTGTACTCTACTCTATCACCTCCAAAGCTTGCTCTCAGATTTGCTCAATATCTATCTCAAATTTGTACTAAACACTATCCTTGATCTAGCACAAATCTGCTCATAAGTCTATATTTGGTCTGGTATAAATATACCCTCAAATCTACACCAATATTTGTCCTCAAATCTATCATCAAGCTTTAACATAAAGCTTGATCCAATCATAAATAAACTCTACTTAGATCTACCCCAAGCCTTAACTCAAAGCTCGAACAAATAAATCAATCAAATTTGCTCTCCAATATTCTCAAAGACTTACCTCAAATCTATCTACAATTCCTCTCAAGAACTTGCTCAAACTGCTTTCAAGTCTTTACTATGACTTGCCTCAAATTGGTCCACAAGTCCTCTTAATAACTTGCTCAATCTGCTCTCAAGTCTTCACTAAGACTTACCTCAAATCTATCCACAAGTCCTCTCAAGAACTTGTTCAATCTACTCTCAAGTCTTCACTAAGACTTACCTCAAATATGTCCACAAGTCCTCTCAAGAACTTGTTCAATATTCTCAACAAGTCTTCATCAAGACTTGCCTTAAATTTGTCCAACAAGTTCTCCCTAGAACTTGTTCAATCTACTCAACATGTCTTCACCAAGACTTACCTCAAATATTCTTGCAAGCTTTCACAAAATCTTACACAAATTTGTCCTTAAGTCCCCTCTAGGACTTACTCAAATCTGCCCATAAGCTTTCAAAAAATCATACTCAAATAATTACAAAAATTGTATACAAAACTCAACTTAATCTCTTTCAGAAAACCTCTTCAATACCAAAAAAAAGTTTCACTTATAATCTTGTTTAACCATAGAAACATATAGAGAATGATCAAAGACTCAATAATTTTTATACTCACAATGTTTTGTACTCAAAAAAATACTCTATCACTTTTAAACTCTCTTTCAGATCAATTCAAAAAAAATAGTATAATTTGTTTCACAAAACTTGAACTATCACTCCAATGATTTCAATCAATAATGCTCAATCAAATTTACTCAAACATTCACTTAATGAAACACAACTTGATTAAAATCCTAACCAAGTATTTTACTATACTTCCAAAAACTCACACTATGGAACTCAAACCTTGAATTAAGATGATTCTAATGTCACATAACAATGATACTCATGTTATTTCATAAACCCTAGCTCAAGATAGTTCTCAATCTCACATAACAATGATACTCATGATCTTTCACAAACCCTAGCTCAAGATAGTTCTCAATCTCACATGAAAATGATACTCATGATCTTTCACAAATTTTATCTCAAGGCATTTCTCAATCTCACATAATAATGATAATCATGTTCTTTAAATATCCATAAATTATGCACACAAAAACTCACTAAAACATTTCCAACAATGCTTATCAAACAATCCTTTTCACTCCACCTTTGCATTTCACAATCCAACAATATTTCACTCATAAGGAAGATGTGCCCGTACCTTTTTTTTTATGGATATATGTCTTCAAAACTTGTCTTAATCATAATCAAATCCTCTTTGCTAATTTCAAGGTTATATAGTAATAACCTATTTCAAAATATTCACAAAAATATTCTCCCTAATAATTATTTCACCATACAAAAATATCAAGTCTTAAGTACACCTTATAAACTCCAAACTACCAAAATAATATTCAAAAAATCAAGTTTCTTTACTAACACCTTATAAACTCCAACCTCTCAAAATAATATTCAATAATCAAGTTCCTTTACTAACACCTTATAAACTCCAATATTTTCAAAATAACATCCAACATATAAAAATCAAATTCTTTTATTAACCCTTATAACTCCAAACCTTTATTTATTTTTCTAAGCAACAAAAATATAAAATAATTTTTAATTAACCTTATAACTCCCTATGCATTCCACTATGCAAAAATATCATGTGGCCTTTATAAAACTAGCACCTCCCAAAATTTGGTAAATTTAAATAATAATCAAAAGCGCTTACCTTAGTCTTTGGCCCACGTCTCAAAAATCTTACGCACATCTTGGCTGCACCCAAAATCGAACTCGTGACCAACTACTACCATAGTGCCTTAGCCCAAGGCTAGGCTACCATTGGGCTACATGCCCACACGTGAAACTTAGTTCACACACACCCTCTTATGCCTTCACAGAATTTGATGAACAAACAAAACGTCTTCCTCCTTCAAAACAATAGGTCACATGTGGATTTGAAACCACAACCTCTGTTGTGCAAGCACCTTAGAAATTCTTTGGCCATCGGCTATGCTACCTAGCACTATGGAACTTCCTAGCCATTTGCTCTTCAACCACCATCTACCTCTTAAAAAAAATTAGAACCACGAATTCTCTCTTCTCACTTAGCAAAGCAATGCACGAAATATTACACATAGCATAGCATTCAAATTGCATAGTAGTCGGGAAGGAAATGAAAATTATTTCCCCTTCTTATATACTTTGTCCTTTGCCCTTACATGTTGGCCCAATTCAAAGTCGATTTTTTGAATTTAAATTTAAATATTAAATTTTGAAAACTTTGGTGCTCATTATTTATTTAAATTAAAATTTTAACCATAGGTTAAAATATTTTAATTTAAATAAATTAAATTAAATCCTTTGCAAACTGCTCAATGGGTCTTTTCAAGGATAGATTATTTTTTAATGATTCCTTGGACCTCGTTTTCTTCACCTCATCATTTTGCCCTAAATATTATAATATTTTTTTTTTAAACCTGCTTCTCCTTCCTTGGGTCTTCAATATTTTAGGCCTCTTTAGGCATATAATATTTAAAATAAATATTATATCTTATTTCTTTTAACCACTTCCTTGCCTTTTGGAAAAACAACCTGATGACATTAATGACAATAAAATTTGACACCAAACCTTTTGAAATCAATGACAACAAAACTTTCTCAAATTTTCAACATCGATGTCCTCACCGACTCAGTATTCTTGGTCTTGGACGAAGATTCTTGGTGGCATTCATCAAGCTAAATATGAAGAGCGACATGCTCATCCTTCAATAGATCTATGTATTGACTAAAATATAGGGATTTTAACCCATATTCATTGGTATTTTATTCTACAGTAGCTAATGTAACCATAAAAAAGGTTTGCATCTAGTCTAACTATTGTAATTGACGAATAGTACACAAATAAGAATGCATAAGTTGACAACAATAAATGAAACGAATACAAGGAATCCTTTATTAATTTCAATGGAGCCAAATTATAGATTCATCCCTCTTAGGGATGCCCATTTGATACATCAATTACAATAGTGTTTTAATCCCCATCAAGGGTAGATGCAATTTCAAATACCTTTTAGGATGACACGAACTACTCCAAGGTGTCGATGACCTTCTTCTCCATGATTAGAGGCATTTGTTGTGTTGAATGGCATGACCCTATTAATCCTGCATTCAAGAAACAACAAGAAACAATTAGCAACAAAGGAGGCCTCTCTCGATGAGGATTTTAGGAGTCATAATATCAAAAGATAGCATAAAGAATGCGAAATCAAGAAAGTAAATAAGAGCATGCTAATCTGATTAGAACATGATAATTTGCCATTAGAAACATACAAGAAACATATATGAATCTATCTAAAATCCTAATTAATCAAATAAAAGAATTATAACATGAAAAAAATCCATTATGCCCTACTTGCAATTATGAAGGAAACATGCATTAAAATCCTAATTCCTACGGTCAAAAATCTCTAGTAATGTAAATGAACCAGTAAAATGACTAATCTAACATACTAAAGTAGATTGAAAATTTGAAAATCAAGGAAATGAGGGATTATACCCTAACCACAACTTTGTGGTGTGGTGAGCACTGTTAGCTATGTTGACAGCTGCGACGAGGCTTGAAGTATACTTGCCCTCAAATTTAGGGGTCAGATCCACAAATATCCTCAAAAAATTGATGGTCAATGGTCGCCTTTGTGTCATTTAATAGGTTTGGCAATTTAATTGTTCTAAAGATGCGTAGATGGTGAGAATTTGCATTTCTTGTCTCTCCTAGCTTCCTAGGACCTCCATGGCTTGAATTGCAATGGCAAAGATTTATCTTAAGGAACACAAGTGAGTGTCTATCTTGATAGGGCTTCGCTACTCAATTGTTTATGCTTCTCTCTCTTTTTTTCCCAATTTGAAGGGGGATTTTATAGCACTTGCCTAGGGCTAGGGGTGGCTTCATGAGGAAGCCAAGAATAAGATTGGGCAGTTGAGCTTGTTGGATGGAACCTTCCTCACTCAAACTGCTCCAATATGCAACCAACTGGTTGTTGCAACCAATTTTGGGTTGGATTAAGGCCAACTAATTTTGAGTCTTGGCCATGGCTGACAAGCACGGTTAGCTTTACTAACCACAGGTGTCAGTAGCAGCTAAAAATAACTAGGAAAATGTGCCCAAATAAGTGGTAAAAACCACTGCTATACCTTGGAATCTATCCAAGGTCTTCCATATGGTCTTCTAGCATGTCCCATATGAGTAGTCACCTTGACATGATGTATTTTAGGTGTCTACAAATGCCCCTTTTGAGATGTGTTATGAGATCAAACAACATTGAGAAAAAATAGACCTCCTAAAATGATGTTGTAGGTTAGATGATGATCATTAGTTTGATCAACATTAGATGCCCAAATATTACAAAAAGGACGTGCATCCTAGAATCATTACTTTCAACTGGATGGAAGGCTTAATTTTTAAAAAGCTTTGGCAAGCTCCGACGGTGATCGGGAAGCTCAGGGCTACTATAGTCTTCCACATCATATAGTTCCGAAATGAGGAGAGCTACTAACTTAACTGTCATATTTGCTTTTTGCCCCAACAAAGGGTAAGCTTATGATAGTCGTTGGTAATGATTCATAAGATGAATGTAATTTTGAGATGATCAAGCGATCTTATGTTGAATTTAATTATGATTATGATATTATGACCACCCCCTCAAGTGACGAGTTGATGAGGGTAATGGAAATTGAATGAAGTGATGAGTCATTTGGCCACTATGGATGATTTGAATAGATTAAAATTTAGCATTTGATACTTGGCAAGGCCTAATCAGCTATGATTATAATTGTTTGATAGTTGTTGGACATTTTGAGTCCTAAAAGTTAAAGTTGTCATTGATGTCAAGAAATGAAGTCAACATTAAATGTCAAGGAATAGTTGTCATTTATATTTTGGAAGAAGCTTCTAGTAAAGTCAAGATCAAGAGGAACAATGCAAAGGTTAAAGCCAAAGGGCTCCATAATATTTTTAAATATTATGTGGAAGCATAAGTTAAAAGGTTTTCATAAAAACCCAAGAAAGTTTATTGGCAAAGCATTTTGAGTCTTATTATGTTGCAAAAGAGGATTGTTATTATTTTATGAAAATGGTTTGAATATTATATTTAAAAAGGAGTGTAAGGGAGATATAAGGGTTAGCAATTTTAAATATTTGTTCTAAATATTTTTGGTTGTGTAAATGACATTGTGGTGTTAGGGAGATATAAGGGCTAGCAAATTGATTAAAATGAGATGAAATTATTTTAGTAAGGAGCTATAAGGTGTACTTAAGATTTAATATCTTGTAATGGTGAATTTATTTTGATCAATTGAATGAATATTTGAAAAGGTATTGCTAACTAACCCTTAGATTTTGGCAAAGAAGTATTTTATGGTTGTGGCATATTTGTGAGGTCTACTCCTTATCATCAAGAAAAAGGTATGAGCACATTCTTCCAAGGTTTAAGTTGATTGGTTATTTTCTAAAACAATAATTTTTTAGTGAAAAGAACTTTATTAGGGTTTCCTTTTGAGTGTGTTTGAGTAATTGCTTCAAGGTTTTCTAGAATAAAGAAGTTGTGGTTAAAACCTTGTTTGATAAGCATAGTTGTTGAATCCATTGGTTGTGTGAAGAACTTGAGTTAGGGTTTTGCAAAGATCATGAGTATCATTGTTATGTGAAGATTGTTTTATAAGCATTGTTATTGAAGTGAGTTGTTGTGCAAAGAACTTGAACTAGGGTTTGAAAAGAACATGAGTATCATTGTTATATGAGATTTGTTGTTGAGCATTGTTGGAAACATTTTGAGTTGGTGGTTATATGCTTGGACTAGGGTTTGTGAGAAAGGGGTGTTTTATTAAGTTATTGGTTGAGTAGAGTTGCTTGAGCCTAGTCAAGTGGTTGAGTGAAGTGATTGTTCAAGTTCCATAAGACAAACTATTCTATGTTCTAATTTGATTTGATTGAGCATTGAGTGTAGAACATATTGAGTCTCTAACAATTATCTTTATGTTTCTATGAGATTGGATAAGTTCTGTGTGGACTTGTTAAGAATATTTGAGGTAAGTCTTTGAGGAGACTTGTGGACTAATTTTGTGTGAGATTTTTGTGGAAGCTTACAATACATATTTGGTTAAGTTATGTGTGAACTTGTTGAGCAAATTTAAATAAGTTTTGTGTAGACTTATTGAGAAGATTTGAGCAAGTTCTGAGTGGACTTGTTGAGTATATTTGAGCAAGTTTTGAGTGGGCTTGTTGAGCATATTTGAGCAAGTTCTGTGTGGACTTGTTCAGAAAATTTGAGCAAGTTATGAGTGGACTTGTTGAGCATATTTGAGCAAGTTATGAGTGGACTTGTTGAGCATATTTGAGAAAGTTTTGAGTGGACTTGTTGAGCATATTTGAGCAAGTTATGAGTGGACTTGTTGAAAATATTTATGCTAGATCGAAGGACTAATTTTAGTGTATATTTGAGATAGATATTTGGAGGTTACAGAGTAGAGAGGATATTAGTCTCTAGTGGATATAGATCCATCAGCTAGGGTAGTGAGAACAGATCTTCTGAGTGGGGATAAGAGTCTTCAGTGGGGAGAGATCCACAAGCCAGTGTAGTGGAGGCAATAGTCTTCTAGAGGATCACCAGTCAGAGCAAAGGAGAAGAAGTTATTGTATGGATAGAGATCCATGAACTTGATTTAGGGGATCAACATCTCCTTTGGATAGATTTCCATAAACATTGTAGGGAAAGGATTCTCAAGAGAATTTATTTGATAAAAGTTTATAAGGAATATTTTCTCCATGGAATAGCCCACGTTAGGTGAACCACATAAAATCATGTCTCTCATGTGTGTGATGTTTATTGATTTAATATTGTCGATGATATTATTTGGATTAAAAAGCAAAAAAAATTATTGTATATTGTTAATCCCCCTCTCAGTTAAGCACATGTTATTCAATAGTAATTGCATACATCTCTATCCCATGGAGCGGTCCAGCCTCAAAGGCCTTCTTAGGGAATCAAGATGATAGCAATTCCAATTAGGCATGTGTTGAATCATATTGTTCGATGATTTGCTAAAAATGTCATAGGAGAATTGACATGAATATCTCGTTCCCATGGAGCAGTTCGGTCGTCTGGGCCTTCTTAGGGATTGAAATGAAGCATAGCAATTCCACGATGACTAATTTACCCAAATGTCCTTATGGTAATTTACTCATCTTGTCGGATTGCATGGAGCACAAGTCATTGCAACCGCCAAGTGTATAGGGTAAATAACTAGATACAAGGCGCATTTGGCTTTTGATTTATCTATTTTTTTTTGTTATTTTTTCAATTTTTTGAATTTTTGATCAGGTTGGTATTTTTAATTTACCATTTTGGAACTCCACACGGTGGGATTTGAGAGCATTTATTGTAGTTTGCTAATCATGCTTGTCATAAGCAGCTAAAAATTTCAAATTTCTTAGTCGCGGGTCAGACCCATGAGCAAAAAACCCTAATTTTGTTCCCACGTGTGCCAACTGTGGTTAGGAAAAGAATAAGAAATATTTAAAAATTTTCCTGTTATTTTTTATGTCATTTTAAACTGATAGCTTTGTAAAACTTGAGTGCTCTGAGAGGTGAGTCATCAATTATGACGTGAAGTGCTGCTGAAAACTCGACCTCACTACCATCTAAACTGATGGTAGACCAACCTGGAGGAGTTGGTGCTTCTAAGGTAGAAGCAAGAAACCTCACTTTATTTATTTTCTTTTATCGGTTTTAAATTTAACCTCATTAAGTAATGGGCTAAATTAACCTCACTAAACTATCGGTAATGAACCTCACCCTAGTTAGGATTAGCTTAGGTTAGCTTAGAGGGGAGGGATTTTTAATTTTTGGGTGTCTCGGGATGGGAAAGGTCATTTCTCCTAGCCATGATTAGCAGGTGTGGTCCCCAATTGGCAAATTGGGGGCTGCAACTATCAACTGCAATGGGATTCAAATTCCAACGGTCAAAAATTTGACCGCCATCCTGACCGTGGGTCTGAACCACGGTTTGACAATCTTTAGAATTTTTTTTTATTTTTTCTATTTTTTTTTATTTTTAGAAGAATTAATTTGATTTTTTTGAATTTTCAAGTGCTATTTTTCATTTCATTTTTTTAATGTTTTTCACATTTTTTGATTTTGTTTGTCATTTTTAAATTGTTTTTTGATTATTTTTTATTGATTTTTAATTCATTTTTGCCTTATTATTCTTTATGTTAGACTTTGACTACGAGGGCAAGGGAATCAGAGATCCTTCATAACCTACATGGTGCTCTCTCAAGCAAACTAAGAGTGGTTTGGGGCTATGGGATTTGGCTATGTCTTACACCTCCCCACCATCAAGGCCAACCAGGCCTACATGATTGCATTGGCTCGATGCTAGGATGCACAGACCAATACCTTTCACCTATCGATAGGTGAGATGACAATGACCTTGGAGGATGTCTATCACATCTTTCATATCCCTCTAGATGGTGAGGCCATCACATCTTCATCGACTGAGGTGAAGAGGATAGTATTCGATCAGATATTTGACTAGCATAGCGAGGAGGCACATCACAACTTGGACCATGGAGGGGTCCACATTGAGCATTGGTATACACAATGGATATCTTCACTCAACGAGTGATTGTATTCATGCACCTGATTGTGTAGATCATCCTACCTGACTCTTCTAGAGTGAGGTTCCCTTGGAACCTCCTAGCTAGGACTATGGAGGTCCTAGCGAGCCCCACTGATCATCCCTTGATCCTATCCTAGGGGAGTGCCCTACTAGCGTAGCTCTATAATGAGTTGTACCAGATTACATAGAGGAGCAAAGTGGGCATTGAATGTAGCCTACTACTTCAGATCTAGGGGTGGTAGCACATCAAGATCGAGTACCCTAATGGCCTACCCCATCAGATTAGCACCATTAAGGTGGTGCATCAATGCTATGCAACATGTTGGCCTCACGAGTAGGAGGGCTTTAGGAGTAGGTCTCACATAGGGGACCTAGACTACTACATTAAATAGTTCTCATGACTACAGGTATATTAGATTGAGTGGCACCCATACCTAGACTACCCTCCATGGATGGAGGCTGATGATTAGTTACATCAGGCACACAAAGATAGATGGCTCCTCAGATGTAAGTCTAAGGTACATGAGTTCTTTTACTTCTCTCATATCACCAGATAGTTTGGCATTAGGTAGGACATTCTAGAGCTACCTACCATCTACCATCACCTCACTCTAGAGAGGGACTTGACATGGCCTAGGATGACTCCATTGGGTGATGAGGATGATGAATTTTAAGAGTCAAGGCTGGATAGATGTAGGTACCACAATAGACTATGATACCTGGTGGACACTTAGGGTATGGAGAGGCTTTGAGGGCCCCTTGGGTAGGATCCCAGATGATATAGTAGAGGGTGGTGAGGGAGTAGAGGTAGATCCTCATGGGCATCGAGTCCATTAGAGGACTAAGGGTGGATGGGGTGAGGGAGGAGCAGAGGAGGCATATCAAACTAAGGAGGAGGGTGATGCTCTCGAGGAGGGTGAGGTAGCACTTGATAGTGATATTGGGTAGCTCAGGGCCCAGATTTCTAGCCTACAAACTCAGGTAGGCTCTCTATAGATACAACTCCTACATCGAGATACCACCATTGCTACCCTGCAGGCAAAGGTTGGGGATCTCCAATCATAGCTCACGATAGGGTAGACTTAATGGTGCAACTATGAGGAGGAGAAGATATCTCTAGAGGCTAAGATCACTACAACTGAGATAGAGATACAGAGGATTACAGGGCAGCACATCCTCCTCTAGTCCTAGCTAGATGCTATGATGGTACAGGATCGCCATACTACAGGTTGGGATGGCAGACTCCTCATCCTCACAGGTTGCTCTAGCATTCCTAGCTACTCTAGCAGTATCAATAGTGCTAGTAGTGCAAGGATTAACAAGGCTAGATTAGGTGGTAGATATCAGGAGACTATAAGCTCTAATGCAATAACACATCGATGATAGAGCATCAGATGCTGCCTACATCTCTACCTTGAGAGGAGAGATCGAGCTACTTAGGGGTGAGGTTCTTGAGAGGTCCATGAATTTAGGATCTCAAAGGACTCACACTCGAGAGACAGGGCAATCCTCAGCTAGCTCTAGTCACATAGATCACATAGGTTAGAGAGGACCTCAGGTGCCAGCTCTAGGAGGACTCACAAGGAGGGTGGAGGTGACGATGGAGCCTCTCAGACTAGGGGTGCAGGCCCTACTTAGTACAGATATTTATAGATGATATTGTACCATTTTTTAGTGTAAGGTCGAGGACCTACATAGATGTAGCCTACAGGTATTTTTGACACATGTCGATGTATTATTTATTATATATTTTTGTACACACACACACACACACACACACACACACACACATATATATATGATCTAACATTTGAGACTCATTATATGTGTGGATTTTATATGTTTTATTGTTTATGTTTTATGAGATGCATATGGATGCAATGCTTATATGTTATGTTGATTTTATGCTATATGATGTGATGTATGGATGACATGCACTAGCTAGATGATGGATGTATGATTTAGATGTGATGATATACATGTGTAGATGGACTACTTATGATGAATGTATATGAATGCAATATTTTGATGTTAAATGCATGTGTAATTTGCTGTACTTGTATGCATTTAATTTATGATGTTATGACATAATTTATGCCATGTATGTATTGCATAATTTTTCTATGATGATGCTATGTAAATGAACATGTATGTTTTAATCACTTAAAACATAATGTATGAATGCAATATGAGTTTAACAATCTAATGGATGACACCACAGAATGTATAACAATCATGAAATGTAATTGCTATATCTTTTATAAAAATTGATAAATTGTACACCCCTATGTGAGATGCAATGATATATTGTTTCTATTCATAAGTTTTTGTAAATTAAAAGAATATGGATAACATAGTCAGTGGTTGTTTAAATATCATTTCTGACATCCATCCAGTATCTAACATATATTACAAATAATTCTAATAAACAAACTCTCATAAAAGAAATTGATTTTTGATGATTGCATGAAAATTGGTTGTTGCTATTTGGGAATTTTTGAGGTTTTCCATGAGACTCAAACACCCTAGTTGACTCATCAACAGTTGTATAATGACTATACTAGACTTCTGAAAAATAAAGTTTTCGTTCTAAAAGACCAAGCTATTCATTACCCCTATGTGTGCAAATGAATATATTAGATAAGGCATAAGCATACCCTAGTGCCAGGTAGGATTCATTCAGCCCATTGTTGTATTGGGGATCCTCAAATGTCTATCCGATCCTAGGTTTGAACTCAGTCAGACTAGACCACTAGGCAATCTAGGCCACCTAAAGCTAGCTCATTTGTAAATTGCTTAGACCTACCCCAATGCCAAGCGGGATTCATTCAGCCCATTGTTGTATTGGGGATCACCCTATGGCTTTCAAGTAATGATCATTCCAGGGATTCAAGCTCCCCCCTTATTTTCTTCAATTTATTGGGATACTTGCTCATGTATAGTGATAAAAATCATTGTTTATTTTCTCTTTTATTTCCTTTTTATTTTTATTTTCTCTTTTTTTTTTCTTTGAGCAAGGGATTTGAATTTTGATTTTGAATGTTGGGGTTTGATTTGAATTTATTTTGGGATTTTTCTCCTTCATTTGTAAGCAAGGGATTTATTTGGGTAGGGGGAATGCTTGTCCTTTTGCCAATGACCACTACCCTAGACCATTGCGCCTCACAAAATGAGCAAGTAACAAAACCTTTCACCTAAGGTGACCAGGACCACTTCGTAGTGTTCATATTTCCTTGCCCTAAGTAGGATTGTTAAATGTGTTTGATTAGTGATAGGATTTTGATATGCTAAGTGCTATCAAAACTAGACCTCATCTACAAAAGCAAAGCAAGCTTTCTACCAAACTCTTGAGGAGACCACTAGGTATGGTTGAATGACCGAAAAACCCTAGTATATTCTTCATAGCAACAAGATGGGTTGTGTTGAAAAACATAATTACTCACAAGGGTGATGAATGATGATAATGCAAAGATGCATGATTGAAACACAAATGTGGTGTCGTTTGTAAGATTGCAAACACAACCTATCCTAATGCAATGTGCGATGGATGGAAATGCCTAATGCAATGCAATTAAATGAATGGATGCAAAATGAAATGCAATGCAATGTTCTTTTTGAAATGAAATTCAAATGTTTTGAATTTTTATGTTTTATAATGTTTTTGGATTTTATTACTTTTGACCAAGGGATTTTAAATACCATTGGAGCCTTTTATGCTTTGACCAAAGGGCTTACATATGCCTTTGGAGCCTTTTGAAATTGACCAAAGGGCTTACATATGCCTTTGGAGCTTTTTTGAAATTGACCAAAGGGCTTATAGATGCCTTTGGAGCCTTTTGAAATTGACCAAAGGGCTTACAGATGCCTTTGGAGCCTTTTGAAATTGACCAAAGGGCTTATAGATGCCTTTGGAGCCTTTTGATGGTTTTAGGCATAGAACGCTTTAAGATGAAGGATGTTGAGAGGTTCAGGCTCTTCAATACCTTCCAATGATGTTAAGCGATATGTCCCAGGTCCAATCTTCTTAGAGATCATATAAGGACCCAACCAATTAGCCATAAATTTATCTCGTAGTTCTGGCAGTAAATTTGAGTTCTGTTGGTTCTCTTTCAACACAAGATCACCAACCTCAAAGTCTCTCAGATGGACTTTGTTATTGTAAGCTCATTTTAAGCGCTCTTGATAAATGTGGAGATGCTCAAGGGCATTCATGCGATGTTCATCAAGTAGCATCAATTGATCTAGGTGAGCTTGTCATGTGGTGTCATCATCAATGAACTCTTTCAATGCGATGCGTAGCATTGGAATTTCCAACTCTAAGGGCATAATGGCCTCAGCGCCATATACTAGTGAAAATGGAGTTGCCCTAGTGGGTGTCCGAATGCTAGTCCTATAAGCCCATAATGCAAGGGGTAATTGGGTGTGCCAATATTTGTGGTGCTCTTGTACCATATTTTTCAAGATGGATACCACTATCTTATTTGAAGCCTCAGCTTGCCCGTTTGCTTGTGGATAATATGGAGTCACAAAACTATGTTTGATCCTATACTTGGATGTTAAAGCCCTCATAGTTTTGTTCTTAAATGATGTTCCATTATCCAAAACTATTTTGGATGGTATCCCAAAATGACTTATGATATTGGTGAGTATAAACTCCGCAATACGTACTCCAATTGTCATTGTTAAGGGGATTGCTTCCACCCATTTAGTAAAGTACTCAGTAGCCATAATAATGAATGTATGTCGACCTGATGATGGAGGAGAGATCTTATCGATGAGATCCAAACCCCACTGAGCAAATGGCCAAGCCGCTTGAATGGGTTGTAAGGCCTATGATGGCAAGTGCATAAGATTAGCATGATGCTAACATTTAATGCATTTCTTGACATACACATTGCAATCCTTCTCCATAGTGGGCCAATAATAGCCCATGCGAAGGATGCACTTGATGATAGCCATACCATTGAAATGGCCACCGCACGTACCATCGTGAGCTTGCAAAATTTCCCAAGATGATTCTTGGGGCTCAAGACAATGAAGGAGAACTCCATCATAGCTTCTACGGTACAAAATGTCTCCTAACAAGACATACTTTATCACTTTCTATTTAAATGTGCATTTTGTGGCATGCGACAATCCCTGAGGGATTACACCAAGTCTAAGGAAGTCATGTATCTATGATATCCAATTATGATAAGCTTCAGCCTCAACTGACAAGATAACATGTTCCCCCTACGGTTCCACATTTGCAAATGCAGATTGGGAAACAACCTTGTGGTGAATGGTAGTACCACTCCCTATAGGATCCTACGAGATCAAAGACCCCCAGGATGCTCTCTTGAGAAAGTCTTTAGCTCTATAGAACCATTCATGGTTTGGTTCTATATGAATCATGTTGATTGACTCTTTGTTATCCAAAGCTTCATGTTGCATAGTAGAATGTGACAACATTTTTACATGGATGGTAGTAAAATTGATAGATAGATTTTGAGGGATTAAAGATCCCAAAGATGCCATGGTGTCTACAAATATATTAGATGAATGAGGGATTGCCTCGATGTCATACCAATCCAATTGAGCTAGATAAGTGTCAACAAGATCCTTGTAAGATTTCAATATCGGACATCGACATTGAAATAGTCCCTTCACTTGGTTGAAAATGAGAAGGGAATCACCAAAGATATTTAGCCTTTTGATCTTCATGGTGATAGCTATTTGGAGGCCCAATATTAGGGCTTCATATTCAACATTATTGTTGGTGCAAGGAAAGTCTAACTTGAATGACAAGGGCATTGGAGCACCTTGTGGCATGAACAACACTATTCCTGCACCACCCCCTTGCTCACACTTTGAACCATCGAAGAACAAGGTCATATCAACTTTGTTATCCGGTTCTTCAAGTTTGGGTGCTTCTGATAAGGTAAATATTGCATCATCAAGAAGCTCTATGGTGAGGGGCCTACTATTCTCGAGAGGCACCTCAACCAGTTGATCAACTATGACTTGTCCCTTGATGGAATTTTGGCTAATGAATTCCAAATCAAATTCTATCAGTAGCATGATCCACTTTGCAGTACATGTATTATGATATGTCTTGCTCATCATATACTACAAAGGATTTTGTTTTGATATGATATACATCATATGACTTAACATATAGTGCCACAATTTCTTTGTAGTGAACACTACTGCTAAACACAACTTTTCCACGTAGGCATATCCTAGCTCGTAACTCACCAAGGTTCGGCTAATGTAATATATGGCTTGTTCTTTATCTTGCACATTATTTTGGGCTAACATGGTCCCTAATGCAAAGTTAGTTGTCGATATATATAGCAAAAATGGTACATCTAGTCTTGGTGGAGCTAGCACTGGCGGCGTCGCCAGGTATTGCTTAATCTCAGCAAAGGTTGCTTGATAGTCCTCATCCCAATTGAATGGGACCCCCTTGTGTAGCAATCGATTCATGGGTCGACATTTATCCGATAATTGTGTGATAAATCACTTTATGGATGCTACTTTGCCCTGTAGGCTTCTTAATTCCTTGATATTTGTGGGGGATGCATTTCTAAAATAGCCTTGACCTTTGTTGGGTCAACTTCGATGCCTCATTTTGAAATGATGAATCCTAAGATCTTTCCTGAAGTTACGCCAAATACGCACTTCTTAGGATTCAACCTGACATTATGCTCTATCAGGCGATCGAAGACCTTTCTCAGGACCTCTGCATGCTCTGAACATAGCAATGACTTTGCCAATAAGTCATCGATATAATCTTCTAAGATCTTATGCATATAGTCATGAAAGATATATGTCATAGCCCGTTGATATGTAGCACCAACATTCTTAAGGCCGAATGGCATAACCTTGTAACAGAATGTCCCCCATGGCATTATGAATGTGGTCTTATGTTGGTCTTCGGGCTTAATCTGAATTTGGTTGTAACCAAAAAAACCATCCATTAAGGAGAGCATCTCATGACCTGCAGTTGCATCTACGAGAGCATCTATGTTTGGCAATGAAAATGAATCCTTTGGTGTTGCCCTATTTAGGTCTCTAAAATCCATATAGATACGGATCCTTCCATCAAGTTTTCCTACAGGCACCATGTTTGATACCCATTCTAGATAGTCGATGGAAATGACAAACTCTACATCCAACAACTTTTGCAATTCATCTTTAACCATTAAGGCTACTATTGGATGCATCTTCCTGAGTTTCTGCTTGATTGGATTCTTTGAGAGATCTAGAGAAAGGTTATGAGTAACCAATTTTGGATCTAGACCTGGCATGTCCTTATAAGTCCAAGCAAAGAGATCAGGTCTCTCTTTCAATAGAGGGATGAGGTTGGCATGCTCATCAAGAGTCAAAATCTCTCCAAATTTAACCTTCTTAGGATTGGTGGGATCATTACTGATATCCACTTCAAAGGTTTCCTCTATTGACATATGGGATCCCTCCTCAAGATGATGAGGCGTAGGGATCAAGTGGATGTCATATACTAGGTTTATGGGTTCCTCATTGGAAGTATCCTCAACATGATAAACATCATGTGCACAGCCTAGCATAAAATGGAAAGGTTGCAATATTTCTTCATTAGGGAAGAAATATTTAGGCTCTAAGGGTGAATCAACATGGTCCCAATCAATAGCATCTACATTAAGACACAATGGTTTGGAAGGATCGGTTGGATTGTAAAGTGGAGTGGTCAAATCAATGGAGATCATATTGATGGAATGGATCATGTCTCCAGGACCACATGCACATGACTCGACATTGATAGAACTTCCATCCCCGAGATGTGGTTCTGGGGGTATGGGGATCTCCAGATCCGGTCCATGAATAGACTATCGGATGGGATCATTGGGCTCGAGGAGCTCCATGTATGTTGGTGGATTAGGAAAGACTATATGATAAATCATATTCAAATTAAATGGTCTTCCCTTAAGGTGATGGTGGAGATTGATATCTCTATGAGCATATCATCGGTAGTATATGATGCATTATGATGATGTAAGTAATGAGGTCCAAGATAGGCCCTCTCTATTTCATCCTCGTAATCACTATCATATATAAATCTCTCACCCCTACCCACTAGAATTGGGAGATCAACAAGATGAGGCCCGAGGTAGGCCCACTCTATTTCATCCTCATAGTCACTCTCAACTATGAAGTGCTCTTCGATCTCGCCCATTTGTTCCATGGGTAACAGATGATGTAAGTTTAGAGGGCCTAAGTAGGCCAACTCAATTTCATCCTCATATTGCTCATTGTTTGAGGATAACTCAGTGTCATCTATTCTAGAATCGTAGTCTGGTCCATCACTTTCGATAATGGATACTGCATGCACATCCTTAGAAGCAACTTCTGATTCAGTGTCTCTTGCTATATCTAGACTCTAGATATGCATACCTATATCATTGATAGCTTCATAAATTTGATTGTCCAAGTCAGATCTTGGAATGTGCTCTAGATCGGTCTCCACCAAGATGTTCTCATAATATCTCTCGGGTGGTTCTATAGTGACATAAGACACTAGCTGGTTATCCCTTCGAAAGGTAGAGGGATTAGGGTGATAAGGATTGAAGTCAACTTCACCCCCAAACTAAGGTACAAGTGGTCTAAATATGCCATGAGGAGTTCATCTTATCCTCTAATATAGTACCCTAACCCAAACCTATCAGTTGGAAACTGATACTACGGTTCATATGGCCTCCTACGCCCTTGCTCAAATAATCTGAGACTATAACCATGCCAATGGTAATGCTCAAAATATTGTATGGCATATTCTAGGTTAGAGAGATAATGAACATTCATAATGAATGGTTCATCATCATCCTCATCCATGGGTGTGCGAGATGCAAGCTAGTCGAGCCCTCCATAGATGAAATTGGTTTGGTTAGGTGGCACCCCTAGTGGTACCACCATCCCTATGGGAAGGCGATGGGCTCATGGTCGGCCCATATCCTATGCAGTCTCGATGATCGGTGTGAACATCACATTTTGCATGATGTATTCCCCTAATCCAGGATTAACCAAATGGATGGTCACCTATGGTGCAGATGACCCTGCTGAAGACGTAGGTGAAGCAGGTTGAGGTGCCTCTTCGACTTCTCCTTGAACTTCCTCTACTTCCATGGGAGTAGGGACCTCAATGACAACTAGCTTGGGTGCTTGCTTTATCTTCTTTTTGCCCATCTTTGCTTTTAGCTTCCTATCATCCCGATGCATTATGGATGCAGATGGTCTAGTAGAAGTAATTGTCGTGTGCTTCGATCATTGAGATGCGGATGTTGTAGGTTTAGCACACACTTCTTTGATTTTACCTCCTAGCTCTTTGATTAATGATATTGGATGTATGTCCAGGTGCATTGAGGGGAGCATGAATTCCCCGAAAAATCTACTAGATTCACATATTTGAATGGTTCTTCATCTGAAGGCACCACGTGAACCTATCCCTCATGAACGTATTTGATACATTGATGGAGAATGGAAGGGACACAACGCATTTCTCTTATCCAAGGCCTCCCTAGAAGTATATTGTATTGCATAGCACCTTCAATCACATGACACATCATGAGGATGGTCTTCAGTCCTACCTGAATAGGTAAAACTATAGTGCCGATAGTTGAGCATAATGCATCATTGAAAGCTCTCAACGTGAAGGTGGAAGGTATGATATGCATCTTTGGCAACTTTAGGTAAGTTAATGCCTTGGTCATGATGATATTGATTGATGATCCTGTATCAATCAAAACCCACTTGAAAGGTATGTGATTTACACATGCAATGATATGGAGTGGTGGGTCCACTATGACAGTGGAAACCATCTTGATTTCATGATCATAAAATTGTATGATCGGTTCTTGACACTGTTGCACGTGTCCCACAAAGTGTGTGAATGCTTTGGGATCCTGGGATTGCACTTCTATGGACCTTAAGATATCCATAAGCATCTCCCTATGCTTGGGAGACTGTTGAATCAGCTCATAAATTGATAACTTTGTTGGAGTCATCTATAGGTTTTGAACTAACCTACTCCTGATTGTCACCACCGGTCTAGTTGGTGGGCCTGGCACATTTTGGGCTGGCCTTGGAGGAGGTGCAACTTGGACTCTAATAGGAGTTAGAGGTTGATTTGGTCTTTCATACCTCATATGTCTTGTGACAATGTTGACCATTTCGATGAACCCGTGGGTTGGTGGTTCGATGCGTACTTGATTGACTTGGCCAACATTATTCCTTGGTACCTCATGGTTGGGTAGAGGATTTTTGTAAATCCCCATATTTTGATTATTAGGCGCTTGTGGATTGTCAACAAGAAGTGTACCTCTTTCGATCATATTTTGCACTAGATGTTTGAAAGACCAACATACCTCAATGTCATGGCCTTTCACTCGATGAAATATGTAATATTGATCATCCTTATATCCCTTAGGCTTGGGTTGATTAGGGTCCAATAATTTGACCTCGGGTAAGTTTATGGCCTTTGCCTCACATAACTGATGGAAAATCAATGCCAACGACTTCGATAATTGAGTGAATATGTGAGGAGGGCATATTTCTTTATCCTTACCCCTCTGATTGTTGTTGCGTTGCTCATATTGTGCAGGAGGAGGTTGGGCTTGATAATTTCATTGTTGTTACCCCTTATCCCATTTTTGAAGGTTCAACACCACCTGATTAACGTGGGCCAACTTGGCCTATTGTTTCTCAATGCTCTTCTTATTCCACTCCTTATTTTTGAGCTTCAAGTTACCCTCCTGTAACTTGATATCCTCAATTACCTTGGCTTGCACCAAAGCCTCTTCGAATGTCTGATATTGCTGCAACTGCAACAATAACGAAATGTGCTTGGTGCAACTTTTCATGAACATTCAAGTTAATTCAGAGGATGGGATGGAGAATGGCAGCTTTGCCATCATCTTCCTCCATCATTTTCTATAATCCATAACTAGCTCATCATCATGTTGCATTAAAGTAGCCAAGTCAGATAGGTTCACCTTTTTCTTGATGTCGAAGGAGAAGCGTTCAAGAAATGCATCAACTAGTTGCTCAAAACTAGTGATGTTGTGCCTCTTGAGTTGATTAAACCACTCCTAGGTTGGGCCTGAGAGGGTTGTAATGAAGGTGCGTAGGAGCAAGGCATCATTGCTCTCGATCTGAAAGCACATGTCTAGAAAACTTGTCACATGCTCCTGAGCGTCCTCCTCTCCTTGAAACTTTTCTAGCCTAGGCATCTCAAAATGCTCAGGATAGGCCAGAATAGGCATTGATGGGCATAAAGGTTCATTATGAATCTTATTCAAGGTAGGCTTTTGATAAGTCATTCCTTGCTTCTCTATAGATTTGACCTTTTCTGCCAAGGCCTTATAGGCCTGCGAAGATAGGATCTCCTCTTCTCTAGATTGCCTTGGAGGCACCTTCGGAGGTAGATTCTTCTTCTATCGAGGTGGAGGACTAGGCTCATCATCCTCCTCGAATTGGGAGATTTTAGGATATTCTTGATCTAGTTCCTCTCCCACTTCTTCCTCATACTACCTATGCCCATGATGTTCGGATGTTGGATATCGATCTCTATGTTGGGCCATATGGCGAGTATGTGTGTCTATATACTCAAGGTACAACTCAGGATGTGAAGCCACTCATCTATCAACATGCTCCCTAGTCCCACTACAAGGAGGTAAACTAGAACTGGCCAATCGGTCCTCTCTCTCAACATGCTCCTTCTGATCAAGGATGCATTGCTCATGCATGCATTGTTCATATAAGCATTGTCTTATGAACCTTTGCCTCTGAGTGTTCTCATTTTTGAGGTATTCTCACTCTACATGAACATCCTCCAATTGGTCTTGGAGGATCTGATGTCTCTGCTCTAACACCAGTCTATGAGATCTATCTATGTGATCAGTCGTATGAGGCCTCTGGTGTGTGCACTCTATTCGAGCGACTTTATGGGTATGTCCCCCAATGGACTGATTTGCCATGCTCTTGCCCTTGTCTATGAAGATGGCATTCACGTCAGGCTGTCTCCTATACTCTATGCCTGCATGGGATGTAGGAGCATGCATATCATGAGAATGCTTGGAGCACTCTCCAGGTTCTCTGATGGTCCTAATGGTGCTTCCGCTACACTCACTCGTAGATCGAGAGGGTGCAGGTGTAGGCTTATAACCTAGCTATCCTAGGACTCTATCTAGACCATCTAACTGACTACTATGCCATGGCTCATGAGGTGGCATGCCTCTAGCTCCCACTTTAGACATGTCTATGGTGAACTTACAAGGTTCACCTCTATAGGGAGTCTGCATGGGCCTACGCTCGAAAGTGGCCCCATCTACTTACCCCTGAATGGGTGGATCTTGAGCCTATCTATACTCGGATGGTGGAGGTCGTGAGCCTCCCTTAGATACAGGTCGAAGGGGTACCAATCTGGATCCCTCTATGACATACTCTTCAGCAGAACCCATGGATGCATGCGAAGTGTGATCATGATAAATGCTACCATGTTCGGGACCCCCATGCTGGGAAGTCCCATGCTCTAGTCTATGTCTCGAGGAGTGTCTAGCACTTCCTCTAATTAGGGTATTCTCAATAGGATCCCCTCGTGTAGAATTATCCCCTCTAATACTCATCGAACGACGTTCGAGAGGATTCTATGATTGAGGGCCTTCTACATTGTGTTGTGCAATAGGTGGAGCTTCGGCTTCGATCTTGGGTCTATGCCTGGATCGGCCTCTCCGTGTTAGCACCATTATATTATATTTTATGTAAATTTTAAGGCAAGCAAAGTAAACAATGATGATTATCTTATTTTAAATTTTGCTTGTGAACCCTAAACTGTTTGATGTGTTTTTCAAGTTTGTTGTATCAGTAAGTAACTCTCATCATGTTTTCAAAATGTTGATGATATACTCAATTGTTAAAGGGATTTCACATGTATACTCGTAGCTCGACAACCTGGCTATGAACTCCAGGTCATGTAATCCCCCTATAATATGTGGTAATGATGCCCACACAATTAGGGAGCACAGGTCCTCTCGATCCTCACCCAATTCACCCATGCACAGTGATACACCCCTTCGAAGAGGAATGCATGCTATTTTGCATGGTTAGGATGGTTCTTGGAGTTGGTATTGGTCTAGTAACAAAAGGATCGAGGGAGTTGGGCCAATGGATGGAAATCACTACCACCATCATTGAAACCCTACTAGTGGTTGGATGTGACTTCCAACTCACTAGCATTTAAATGTGTCATGGTGTGTGTGGGTTCCTTTTATTTTACATGAAAAGTAAATGCATAAAACAACATCCAAATGATTCTTCTACATGCTATGCAAATTAAAAAGAACATTTAACTTTCAAAAGTATGCATGATTAACTAAATGACTTTCATAAAATGCATACTAATGACAATGATGAAATGGCCACTAGATGGGCCTCATGCAAGCAAACCAACATACAAGAAGGGCCTAGACCACTGGAGACTAGGGCGGACTGCACTCAGAGGTCCATTGTTCCTAGCAGCGACTAGTAGAACCTAAGAAAAGACCTAGGGACTCAATGCATTTTTATTTTTTGTTGCATTCCCTAATTATGCTAGCATTTTATACTTTCTAGAAAAACATAGACAGAAAAATAGGAAAAACCAGAGAAATATGGGACCTACCTCAGATCCTCATCCGATTGAGTATTTTGTCCCTATTGTATGACTTGTCAAATTCTGACCATGGCTCTATGGCACGGTTGAGACTATTACCCGTAGGTCTGTGTCGTGACAACAACTTTTGACCATGATTGTCAATCATGGTTAGCACCTATCATCAGAAAACCACAAAAATTAGTATTTAGTGGCATTAAATGTAGAGTTCCCATCATGATCACCTTATGTAACCACCAAAAAGGCTTGCATCTAATCTAATTATTGCAATTGATGAAAAATACACAAATAGGCATGCATAAATTGACAACAAGAAATGAAATGAATACAATGAATCCTTTATTAATTTCAATGGATTCAAATTACAGATTCATCCCTCTTAGGGATACCCATTTGATACAACAATTACAATAGTGTCTAATCCCTCTCAAGGGTAGATGCAATTTCAAATGCCTTTCAAGATGACATGAACTGCTCCAAGGTGTCGATGACCTTCTTCTCCATGATTAGAGGTATTTGTTGCATTGAATGGCATGACCCTATTAATCCTGCATTCAAGAAACAACAAGAAACAATTAGCAACAAAGGATGCCTCTCTTGATGAGGCTTTTAGGAGACATAATATCAAAAGATGGCATAAAGAGCATGAAATCAAGAAAGTAGATAAAAGCATGCTAATCTAATTAAAACATGATAATATGCCATTAGAAACATACAAGAAACATATATAAACCTATCTAAGGTCCTAATTAATCAAATGAAAGCATTATAACATGAAAAATATCCATTAATGTCCTAATTACAATTATGAAGGAAAAATGCATCAAAATCCTAATTCCTACGGTCAGAAATCTCTAAGAATGTAAATGAACCAGATAAAATGACTAATCTAACATACTAAAGCAGATTACAAAATTGAAAGTCAAGGAAATGAGGGATTATACCCTGACCATGGCTCTGTGGCATGGTGAGCACTGTTAGCCATGGTTGACAACCACGACAAGGCTTGAAGTGTACTTGCCCTCCAAATCAGGGGTCAAATCCTCAAATCTCCTTGCCAAATTGATGGTCAAGGGTCACCTCTATGTCCTCTAATAGGTTTGGTGGTTGAATTGTTTTGATGACATGTAGATGGTGAGAATTCATATTTCTTGGCTCTCCTAGCTTCCTAGGACCTCCATGGCTTGAATTGCAATGACAAAGCTTTCTCTCAAGGAACACAAGTGAGTGTATATCTCGATAGGGCTTCACCGCTCAATTGCTTATGCTTCTCTCTCTTTTTTCCCAATTTGGAGGGGGATTTTATAGCACTTGCCTAGGGCTAGGGGTGGCTTCATGAGGAAGCCAAGATCAAGATTGGGTAGTTGAGTTTGTTGGATGGAAGGATCCAGAACCTTCCTCGCTCAAACCGCTCTAATCTGCAACCAATTGGTCATTGCAACCGATTTTGGGTCAGATGAAGGCCAACTGATTTTGAGTCCTGACCACGGCTGACAAGCATGGTCAACTCTGCTAACCATGGGTGTCATTAGTGGCTAGCACTGACTAGGCAAAGGTGCCTAAATGAGTGGTTAAAACCACTGCTATACCTTGGAATTTGTCCAAGGTCTTCCATATGGTCTTCTAGCATGTCCCATATGAGTAGTCGCCTCGACATGATGCATTTTAGGTGTCTACAACTAGAAGTGTAGCTAGATCCTTCTCACGCTCAAATGCTCCCTTGCACAACTTATCTATCACGTGGCTTTCATTCGAGTTGCTATGGATAAATCCTCATTATTTTCTATAATGACCTACAAATTTTAATGAATATCAGCTTCACAAGCTATAATACGCTCATCCTTAGCCCTAAGTCAAGCCTTATGATCCATAATTAGCTCATTGTAGTTCTTGGCATCCTTTGCCATCTCCTCGATCTTATGATTCTTCTCTTGTAGTTATTCCTCTATTGCCTTCAATTGATTTGCATGTTTGGCAAATTGTTCATTTTACGCTACCAACTATGCTTCTAACTACTTCATGTGATCTTCCACTTACTGAATCACATGCTAATTTTCTTCCTCTTGTTAGCATAGCTTATTATCATAAGCCCTCTTAGTGTTATTCCATTTAACTTGTGCCATTTTCAACTTTTCCTTGACCTCAATCCTGTTGTGTACTAGTTCTTCTTCCATTGCAACCATTTCCTTTCGAGTAGCTTCCACTTCTTCCTGTTGTGCTTTCTTGGCTTGATAAATCTGTTCAAGATCCAAGTTGAGCCACTCGATCCAATAAGTTAGGAAATTCAATTTTCTCAATGTGAAGGTCAATTCCAAAGGTACTCTTCAAAATTCTATACCCGGTGTATTCAATGGATAAGTTTGACATGTTGCCTTATCCAAGTACACATGGATACTCATGGTAATTTTTCTTCACTTCCTTTGGTAAATCATATCTTCCTAACATCATAGTTATCTCTCCTCTGGGTAATAACTATGGGTGTTGTGCATGAAACTTTGTTATATTCCTAGTACAATATTGATTGCACACCCACTCCATAATCTTCTCCAATTCAGTGAAGGTTTTCTCCCTCCACTATTTCAATTGTCCAATGCCATCAATATAGAATTGCAACCTGAAACTAATGAACATTTCACTAGCTTGTCGAAATAAGTGCTCCACATACTCATCAATATTTTCATCCTAATCTCCTAAAATACCAAATCAAGGTACTTCAACTATAAAACATGTACGATTTCATACAATATTATCTTGTGGTGGGGTCTATTCTTCCTCTTCCTCTTCTTGTGGATATGAACTTACTCTAACTTCTTTGATCATACTAACTCCTATCTCTTATTGTAGTGGAGTGTGTGCTACTATCTTGTTTGTATCTCCTTCTTCAGGTGATCTAATCTTCTCAAAATTATCTCCTATAGAGATTATTGTTCTATTACCAATGCTTAGAATTCCTCTTGTGGGTTAAGTAAGTCCTCAAGTTGTATTTCCACCAACCCTTCATCCTGTGGGTTTGATTGCACTCCCCTTAGTGCTGCAACTATCTAAATTTGGAGGAAACTCTTATTGTGGTGGCCACGTACTTGCTTGATCTTATAGACTATTATCACCTCTTATCACAATATTTATGTGAGGCTTCTTCTTCCCATGGAATTCATCAAATGGAATTTCCACCATTGTTTTTGTGACTAGTGGTACCACTATTCTTCCTACAAATATTTAGATGAATCCAAAAATTTGAAATTTATGGTCTGGATTAATTTTGAAGATCCCATTACTACTCCCACTTCTTCCATATTAGGTATATTAAAATTTAGCAAATCCAACCCTTCTAAGTATGATTTCCCCTCCTCTAGCACCTACTCGGGTTGATTTTTCTATATGATATTCTTCTATCTCTCCCATTTCCTATGTGTTTGAATCTTTATAGGAATGTATTATTGTTCTACTCTCTTCTCCTATTCACAAGAGGTTGGATTCTCCTACAACTGTTGGTCCCATACCAGCTATTCTAGGGTAGGTTCCAACTATATTATTTTCCTCCTAGGATGAACATATTAATTAGATGTAGTCTCAACCTCTTCCTGCATCAGAGGTATTGATTATTTTGTGTCCTTCTTGGTCTTATATTTTTTTTAGTTTCCTTCAGTAGAGGTATAGTCTTTGCCCATTGCAGTATGGTAGGTTGATATGGCAATAAATCCTAAGGTTATGTCCTACTAGGAAAGGAAATGCCCATTTCAAATACTACATCTAACAAAAGAGCAATGTCATGAAATGTCATGGTGATGGTCTTCCTCCTGGTTGTCAATAACTTTTACATTCGTTTCTCTAGATAGGTTCCCCAATCATACTTCACACCATTATAGATACCTTTTACATACTGGTCCATCCAAATTGATATCTCTGAAGCTCATGATTCTCTTGACTCATTACACATGCCAATTCATCAATATTCAACTGGCTCTACTCTATTCCATGAGTTCCAAAACTAGAAATCTTGGTTGCAATAGGTGACTTCATAAATATGAGTATCATTATCAACCTGTGAGCCTCAATTAGATCTACCATCTTCTTCAAAACTAGAGCCCCCTCCTTGGACAATTTGAATGTTCATAAAAATGCCTCTGTTGAAATATCCACCTTGATGTGCCAATTACTCACTCTCACAAAGGTGCGATTCTTAGCGGGTTTGTAGGATTGAAAAATTTGTAGCAAGTATTCATTGAAGAATACTTTATCCTGTGGTAGGATTTGCGCAATGATGCTCACTCTGAACTTCTTTAGCACAAGTTTTAATATATTTTTTACCTCATTCTTTTCCCACCATTTTTTGCAAAATTTTGTTGTTGGTTGTCCAAAAGTGATATCATTGATATCCACTTGCTCTTCCTCTAGTTCACTGAGCAAATCATCCTATTTTTTTTGGGTATTTTCTTGATGAATTTCACTATGAAGTCCCCATCGGTGTGCCATTGGTGGTTACATATCTTCTCTTTTAAATTATAGTGAGGCACTACTTCTACCACCACACCAATATGTCTTACCCCTCTACAACCTATACCCTCTCCCTCTCCAAGGATGATTACCATACCTCCTGTGTGATTAAAATTTCCACCCTTGGTCTTGAATGGGATAAATTGTGTTAGATCTCCTGGGCCATGAATCACGCTGGTGCAATGCTCTTGGTGATTTTTCTACCCTAGTTGCTACAATGTGATCAAAATGAGCTCAAAAATCTCACTTGAATCTCATACTTCTGCCATCATTGAGTGGAAACCACATTCGCAAACTCTTTGGTCAACTTGGAAATCAAGATAACTCAACACAAAACCACTCCAACATCTACACAACTACTTCCAAAGCATACAAGGACTATCAAAAATCGTACAATGCCTCAACAAATTTTACATGAACATTTTGAAATTATACAGCCAATACCAAATTGTACAACACCCAAAATAATTTAATTACACCCAATTTTGGATAAATGCATCAAATAATACAAATGGGGCTCCAAATCATACAATCTCATGATTGAAACTTGCCAAATATGGAAAATTAGCCCTTTGGAGAAATCAATTACAAAACAGACTGAATTAAGTTGCAAAACCTGTTCTAGTGAATTGGTTTGGTAAATTGTATAAGCTATAGTTTTTTACAAGTTGGATCATACAATTGTATGATTTGCAATCTGTACAAGCAATTTTTTAGTATTGACAAGTCGTGCAAAGAAAATTTTACACCCTGTATGATTTGGTAAAGAGTGTTCCAAAACCTTAGAAATCATTCTCACACATTCTAAATCACCTCCTCCACCAGGAATACTACAACCCTGTACTACACACATATTTTATATATCAATAAGCCCTACCCACTCCATCACTTTCCTTTTTACTTCACCAAGACTCTACATCTGGTCATCCAAATCCCCATATTGTCACTCTCGACTCTTGATATTGCTATACTACAACCAAAAACATTAAAAATTACACATTGCTAGTCACCAAGTTAATAAAATAAACCAAAAAATCAAATTAAGATCAAAATTACAAAATAATATTATCAAAGGTGCAAGTTTGAGCCATCTAAGAAAATTCATTAGGGTTTACAAATTCGACAACCCTGTCGATATAAATTGAGTAGGCTCAAATTCATCTCAAGGCCCGAATTTTCTTCAATGGCTTTGCAACGTAAATCCGATGAAAATCTGGATGAACATGCAAAAATTAAAAATTAAAATGCAAATTATGGATAAAGAAGTGATTTTGTGCTTACCCAGATCCTCACTCTTCCATTTTTTCCCATTCGAACGTATTCAACCCTATGAGTCGGTAAACCCATTTTCTCTAGAGTCCTAAATTAGGAATTGTGTAGTAAAAATGAATTAGGGTTTTACCCTAAAACCCTACTTTAACCCACGCTACCTCGTTTAGTTTTCAAAAAAAAAAATTTCTATCCACAATTTTGAGTTTCATGAAACTTGTTGCATTCCTCATGAAACTCGAGGGGGCACCCTAACCAAAAAATTGAAATTAAAATTAAAATTTTTAATTTTATGCCTCGATTTGCATGCCAAAATAATAAAAAATAAAATAAAATAAAATAAAAATTTATCTTTCTAACGATATTTTTCATGCTAACATTCTATTTAAAATTGCCCATTTTTTTTTTCTCGTGAAGTTTTTTGTCATTACCATTTAAATAGCTACATCTTTCTTTGATGCACTTATTGCTCATAAATGTGCCAAAGAGGGGGCAAAATGTAGCCATAGAATTTTGACCCACCTCAAAATTCCTAACCTCCCCTAGCATACGCAAACTTCACCCTCCACTTGCCTCCATTTTTTTTCTTACCCTTGTAACTATTTTCTAACTTCCATATGTGTTTTTTACCATTTTTAGAAAATTTGATAGCCCAAAAGTTAGCTCCTGAATTTGCTAAAATAGGAAGCCAACTTATGTCAATGGGTGATTGTTTGGATTTAATCCAAATTTGGTCTACATTAAAGATTTCACAAATTTTGTAGCTCAAAAATCAGGTGTCAAATTTGCTTAAATTGGTAGTTTTCCCAATCTACCCTAACTAGCCTTATTTGACTCCCTTTAACCTCACAAGTTCTGGTTTTTTCAATATTTAAAAATAGCAGTCCACCTCTTGAAAAAGGCTAATGATTAGTTATGGGTATATGTGTTGAATATTGAGAGCTTGAATTGATAAGTTTTTGTTGCAACTTGGGTACTACTAACTATTTTCTTGTAGGTTGAATAATGGTCTTGAAGCTTATATTGCAGTTAAATATTGTCAGGATTCTTCAACCCATGCGAGATCAAACAAAATTTTCATTGCCACAATCATTCTAGCAGCATCAAATGATTATATTTGATACACAATAACTATGAGCATTTCAATTTGATCATTTTTAATATTTTACATATCATCCTTACATCTGCAATTTACTATTTTCAGATATTTAGTGGATTCGAAAGCTAATTTCTGAATTCGCTTTCAGTGTTGAATTCACTAACTAGTTTTGAATTCACATAGGATTAAGTTGGGGGTAAAAAATTGCTTCTAGGTTTATTATTACATATTGTTTTCTGCATATTGATCATCCATATAGCGATTGCACTTTGCATTAGGCACTGTTTCATTATTTTCTATCAATATTTCACCTATTTGCAATAAATCTACAATTTCCTTATTTTCATGCAAGGTTTGCTAAATGAACCTAGAGGTTCTAACTACTATGCCATAAAGGTCTATTTTATAATGGCCCAAGCAAATCCTCAATCACTAATAAAAAAATTTAGTGCCCTATATGATTAGTTGCAGATCTTTCACAAATTCAATATTGACAAGAACTGTTATCGAATTTGCTTATTGTTATCAAATTTATTTATTTTTGTTGAATTTGTGAAGAGATTTTGAATTCACTTATAAAAATCATATGATTTAGGTAAGGGTATACATATGGATTATTTTAAGATTTATTTCCTATTTCCATTGACATCGATCTATTTTTGCTTTAATTTCTACATAAAAGTATCAAAAATATCAAAAGAACAAAAAAAGGAAAATGTAGCAAATTGCAGTCAGCTTAGAAGTATTATTCCCACTTTGTGCTATTTCATATAAATCTATATTGCATATATCTTAAGTTTCTAGTTGCATTCTATCCTAAACATAGGTGTATGTTGAATACATAAAACACTTCTCATTGCATAGACATATAAACTGTCTATAAATATTTCTTGGTGACCCCACCTAATTTGTTGATAATTACCAAGGGAGACATGACACTAGGTGCCCTTCATATCAAGGTGTCGACCCTTGATTTCCCATCCCCTTCGATGCATGAATCCTTTATTTTTAAGGAAAGGGGTACAAAATTTTTTTGTCCACACCTTTTTTAACAAATCTTAAAGTTGCACCTTTAGTTCTTACAACTCAATTGGGATCATTCTATAAAGTGTCCTTGCAATAGGTTTATCCCTTGACATTAATTCAATACCGAAGTCAAATTCTCTTTGAGGTGGTAGACCTAGGAGATATTTTAGAAATACATTGCTGAATTAGTACAAAATTGGATGTTTCTTAATATTTTCCTAATTCCCCCTTTATCCACTCTTTCCATTAATCTTGACTACATACAACATACCACCTCTTTTAATGGATCTATTTATCTACATAGTTGATAATAAGTGAGGTTGAAAAGAACCTTGGACTCTCACCCTCCTATTATCCTTATCGGTATAATTCATCCACCATTATTGGAAGTTTATTAAGGTTCCATGAACCTTTAACCAATCTATACCTAGGATAATATCAAAAGTATGAAGTGGTGTTATATAAAAGTGCCATATAATAGATCCATTAAGGTAACCTTAGTCATAGATAAACATTTATCCTTAGAGTAGGTTTGTCCCAAACCATACTTCACTTTCTATTCTTGTTAAATAGTTTACCATTTAGTAACATAGGACCATGTTGCTTGTCCATACAAGTTTTGATTTCCTATAACAACATATATTCAGTGTTTTTCCTCTATTCAGTTGCTCAACTCTAGTTATTGGGGATATTTATTGGTTTAATGAGGGTCATATAGATGTAACAAAATATCCTAGGAGCCTAATATCTTTCTTGCTTTTTCTCCCATGTTCTCTCTTTCTATATCGATTCATTTTGCTTCTATGATTGAGTGTGGGGGTTATCCTTTTTCTATTTTTTTCTTATATTACCCTTAGTTCCCATTACTCTTGTTACCAAACTTTAGTTTTTATTTTATCTTCTTGTTTTTCTCCTTAACCCATTTCATAAACAATGTACTCTTTATTTTCTTAAGCTCTTGCCTCTCCGCATTTATCAACTCTGAATAGTTGAAGAAATTTTTTTTGGTTTGAAGGTTGGTCTCTTCTTACTTGTCCAAGTCATAAACCTTTTACAAAGTTTTAGGTTTGAGAAAAATGACTACCATATTAATCTTGAGATCCACCCTTAATATGACCTTATGCACCTTAAGTTACTCATTTATCTCATACTCTAAAACATACTTCAAGAGTTTGACATATCTTTGAAAGTATGCTTCTATTGATAGTGAACCCTATTGAAGTGTAGAGAATTCTTCAAACTTCTCTACATAAAATTGATCAAAAATATTTTTTTTTTTAAATATTTGGAAAAACTATCCCATTCAAGATATGTAGCTTGGAAATTTTACTCATACTAAATGTGTTCCACCATTCTAGGGCAACACCCTAGAGATGAAGGGTATCCCACATAGTCTAGGTTTTAGAAGAGTAAATTTTCATGAGAATGAAGATTTCTAATTCATTCAGCCTTGACTTTGTTGTATCTCCTTCCTTCACATTAAATTTAGCTAACTTAACAATCTTAAGGTCTTTAGCCAACTCAACCTCTATGAGGACCTTGCCTTCGTGGCTTCTTCTAATAGGATTTCCTTCCTATCTACCCTCTATATCCCTAATACTAGTTTCCTTATTCATTAGGGTTTCTAGCATTTTTTGTTGTTGTTCTATATATTCTTGAAACAACTTAACCATAAAATATAAATATTCCACCCTCTCATTGGAACCTAATATTCCTTCAATTTTTTTGGGGAATTTTTTGTCTTTCTTGGCTTCTTACTAAGGTCCCTTGTCCTTTGAGTTTTCTTATTACAGTCCATTGTTCATCTTTTTTTTTTGGGGGATGCACTATATTTTCTACTTGTGCAACCAACCTCATTTTCTTAGATGATCCTCCTCTAAAAAAAATGTCATCTTCTATCCAAACAAAGGAGATGGGTAAGTTACAATTCCCTTAATTGTACTTATAATTAGTTAGTTTCATTTCCCTCATGAACTAACTTAGACCATTATCACTCACTTATAATGATCATGGCCACTCTTGCCTACCCACAATTTCCATTCCCAATAATAATCTATACTCTCTAGGATTTTTACTCCTCGATTTGATTGGTCTAGTCGACGTGCAATATTTGGCTTATCCCAATCATGTTAAGGTCCCTAATAGAGTAAGTCTACCCAAAGTAGCACATCAAGCCAAGGCTCATCCTAGATGCACTCCATGGAAACTTATAGTCCTATGATCTAAATCTATTATACCAATTGTAACAACCTATCAAAACCAACCTGGAAGAGTGATACACTATTTTTATCACACAAGCAGGTTTACAAGGAGACCCAATATTATTTTTAGTATTTTCAAGGATTCACCACATTTGAGTTTAATTTCATTGTAGATGACACTAAATGGATAGGAGTGATAAGCATCCTATATATTTTTGGGTTCATCTTACAAACTCACCATTTAGAAGGACTCTAAAGTGGTCCCCCCACCTTTCCTATACCCTCACTAGTATAGAATAATTTGACCACGGTATAGGAATTATCCTTTGAGGCCCATAATACTTAACATAAAATACCAATTCCTTAACTTACATATAATCCTATCTATGTAGGTTATTTTTGTGTAAAGCCTTAGTTTATAGTTACCACACCATTGTAGGTTAACTAAGGTTTTCATCACTCACCTAGTAATGAGCATGGTTACCTAAACCTCTTTATTTTATGGTACCACCATAGATGTATCGCAATTGATTATATTAACTTGTATTTGTGTAAAACCTAATCCTCATCGTTCAAGGTGTATCAATCTTGATAATATGGCTATTTCATCACCACAACTCCTTCTAGGACTCACCTTTACCTAGTTATTGCATCACCACAACTCCCAAAATTAGGTCAATCCTATGACTCAAGGTCCTAAAAGAATAGGTTTAGTTCAAAGTCTAGGAATCCCTCCCAATATTCATGCTTAAACAATAATTAACATCTCTCTCATGATTAAGCAAATAAAGTGCTATAATGAAAATAATGTGCATAGTTATAACACAAAGCTAAATCTAAAATGAAATAGCTCATACTTAACCACATTAAGCTAGTACAAAAGAAACATCTAGCTAGATTTTAAAGCATGAGTAAAGAAATCATAATATTAACTTCTAACATAATTCTAACATAAAACATCCACTTAATTTAAGCATCCTCATTAGATCAAGCTAGCATATAGTTTTCCATTGCTTTTCATAATGATAACTTCTTTTAAAGAGATCAATACTAACTCATTTCTTCATTCAATCATTGCACATAATACAAATATATTCTTACACCTACAAATAGGCTCAAATAATTATTAGTATTAAATAATATGAGGTTATCAGAGAGCATAAACCAACATAAAAAAACCAACTACTACAACAAGTGGTGTTGATCTAGGTTATGTACAGGTTGGGAAGAAAATACTTGAACCAATTGACCAAAAGGGACCACCATGCCCAAGAAAATATATAAAATTATATTCATTAGAGATGAAAACATCAAAACACAAAGGCATAATGGAGCACAAGCATCAAATCTAGGTTAAACAATAGGAAACTTCAAATCTAAATAGCACAAAATGACAAAACCCAAAACAATTAGGCTAGAAGAAAAATAAATGAAAGCAAAATAATATTCCTCAATATATTATTAAACAATCTATCCAAAATGCGTGTTTCAATCTCCTACTACAAAAAATACCTCTCCTATCATGGTTTATAGAGATTTATTCTTTTCTTGTGTTTCCTTCTTTTGCCTTGATCTTTATCCGTTAACCCCCATCCAAAGGAAGGATCCCACACATATAAGTTGAGGCACATATTACCATTCTATCACAAAGGCACCCATGCACATTCATCCATAGTGCATGACAGTAATGTATTCTACGTTACCAAGATGGCCAACTCACTTCGAGCACCATATTTATAAATATTATCTTTTAAGAGCTCTAATATTGATTTTTAAATAAATAATTTCCATTATTAAAAGCTCTAATATTAATATTTTAAAGGCTAAGGTTTGTCTTTTTAATTTAAATCCTCCTTACAAGCATAAAGTAAAATACAAGCTTATTAAATCAACTCTTAATCAGAATACCCCATTTTCCTCTTATTGCTAATTACTAACAATAAGTAAATGAATTAATCACTCACCAGTTAATATAAATTATTAATATTAATTTTTAACAATGATGTCAATACCTCAAGTACTAATATTTGTAACCATATTAATACATTAAAGGTTTTACTTATTAAAAACTATGCTTCCAAAATAAGCAAAATAGGGACTTAATGGAATTCATGATACATTATATTGCTTTATCCTTGAGAAGTGGTTTTGTAAGAAAACTAGCACATTATCCCTAATCTCACTAAGGATGACTCCTTTGTCATAGCAATCTCATGGTCCAATGATGCATCCAAACAATAAGCAAATGCAATGCATCTACATGATGGGTATGCTTTACCCTTGAGCTATTTATGAACAATTCATAAACCATTATTTCCAATAATTTTATCTCTCATCTCTGGTTTGTTGTTCCCTACCAATCCACGGATGAGAGTACCTAGACCTACAACCATAGATCCATAAGTAGTACCATATTATAGACCAAACATAAAGTGTAAATACCAATGCATAATGGTATCATAAATTGATATTATCCATTATATATACACATATCAATACACAAATCAATATTAAGAATAAGTCCTACCAAGGAGGGTTGTAACACTAGTAATGAACAAAATCAATCCATTCCCTCAAATATTAGATAGAAATAATAAAAGGGAAAAAATATAATGGAGATAGACACACAATTGATGTGTTCCCTTAAGCACTAAATAATATTGTATTATTAATGGATAAATAGCATAACACTCTTATTTAATGGATGGAGTGGATATTTTAGTGATACCAAAACTTCAATATTATAATAATAATAACATAAGCTAACTTAACAATTAGGTTTTAGATTAGTTACAAATTATAAGGTTTAAGCTTGACAAGGTTAACCATTGTTTATAGGGTATACACAAATACTAATTTAATACATTATACAATGATATTTCATAAGCTTGCACAAATATACATTATACAATGTTTGCCTTGACCATTAACTTAGATCACAACTTTCAACAATCAAGAGGGTTAAACTTGGACCCCACTTTCATTCCTAATCACTATAGATAATAATCTAGTATTGTATGCTATAGAGTCACATTATGAGATTGGGCTTCATAATGTAACATTTTGAAAAACATTTATGAACAAAAAAATCACGAGTATGATCAAGATTGTACTTCCTCCTATTTTTTACATCAATTTAAAGTATCAAGGATAAAGGAAAAAATAAATAGAAAAGAAATTTGTCGTGTTCAATCTGCACATGCTGATGGTAGTTGCACTTTTTCTATTTAAGCTATACTCTTCTTATGTCCTAACCATGATCATTTTTCCTAAATTATAATTCTCCAATGAAAATAAAGAGGATTACAAAGAGCTTTATATCTTGTTGTTAGCCTTAAAATATAGCATCTTTTATGCCTTCAATAATACTATGTTGCATGTTAAAATTGTAACTTATTTATCTCTTTCTTATGTTGATTTATGTTAATATGATAAAGGGTTCATCATAGAAAAGTTCTTGAATGACTACTTTTTATTTTTATCTAGTTAGTATGTTTTGCACAAATCCTTATGGCACACTAAAACCACTTTTCCCTCACATCCAATTAACTGCCAATAACATACATTATCATCATAGGGTCCCTTTGGTCTCTCCATAACATCTCACCTTATCTCTTTCACATCCAACACTACAACATCATAAAACCTAAACTTGCTCAATCTAGGGTAACCAATAATAATATTATAATATTTAATATTATAATTTTTGGATAAAAGGAAGAGGTGAAGAATAACAAGGTCCAATAAATCATTAAAATATATATCCCTAACAATGTAGGAACAATAGTATGAAGCTATATTATTCATCATAATGCAAGTATATATAGAATTACAATGGATGTTACGTAGGTTAAGTGGTTGCAACAATCTGCCAAACATGGCCAACCACTTAACTACTAGTTAACAAAATGCTAACTATGGATGTCCACTAACTTCTAGAAGACAAACAAGATCTCTAATAGTTAACTAACATCTAACAACATGCTAACAACCTATTTCTAACATGGGCATACTATGCCTCACGTGAATACAAAGTGCAATGAAATAGGAATAGTAAATAATAATAATAATTAACTTAGGCTTAAGTGGATAAGCCTAAGTTATCCTCAACAAACAAGGTCCATTGAGCAGGTTATAAAGGTTAGCAAAGGTTTTAATTTATTTAAATTAAAATATTTTAACCTAAGGTTAAAATTTTAATTTAAATAATTAATGGCACCAAAGTTTCAAATTTTAATTCAAATTTGAAATTCGAAAGTAAAAAAGGCCGATGTGTTTCAATGTAAAGGAAAGAGAATTAATAGTAAATGATTTTCATTTCCAAAGGTCTAATTCTAATTTGAATGTCTAAGTGACAATTTAATTCATGCGCTGCATTTTCGAAATGGAGAAGATATTTTGTAAGGTTTTTAAATAAAGAAAGGTATACGTGTATTGAAATTTGCATGGAGCAACAAAAATATTCCAAGGCATTGGGTAGCACAGACGATGGTCGAAGGTGTGGCTAAGGCGCTTGTCAAAGGAAGGTCATGGTTTTGAATCCCACACTATTTATTTTGTTGAAGGAGGAAGGAGTTTTCATTTTTGGTGAACTTTGGAGGAAGCAGATAGTGTATAGGCATGAGGGCACTTTTATTCATGTGAGGACGTGTAGCCCAATCAGTATCCTAGCCTTGGGCTAAGTATTTGCAATAGCTTAGGTCGTAGGTTCAAGTTTGGGCACTGGTTTTTGAGATGTGCACAATATTTTTTGTGGCATGGGCCAATAATTATAAGGTATGCAATTTGTGAATTAATTTACCAAAGGTTTTGAATTCAAAATTTGGTTTAAATCGACCTAATATTAAAAGGGCATGTGCAAAATTATTTAGGGAGTCATAAGGGTTGTTGAATAAATATTTTATTGTTGGGTGCTTAGAAAATAAATAAAGGATTGGATATTATAAGGTGTAAACAAGGAATTTTATTTTGATGTGTATTGAAAATTATTTTTAAAGGATTAATAAGGTGTATTTGTGACTTGACATTTTATTGTATTTCTTGAATGATGAAATAATTATTGAGGTGAATATTTCTATAGAGATTTTGAGATAGATTGTTGCTATCTAACCTAGAATTGGAAAAAGGAATTGGTTGTGAGTAAAACAAGTTTTGAATACATATCTCCATCAAAGAAAAAAGGTACGGGCACACTATCTTTTGTTTAGAGTGTTTGAAAGGAATGTATGA
Organism: Wollemia nobilis; assembly: GCA_028583015.1. Classification (NCBI taxonomy): domain Eukaryota; kingdom Viridiplantae; phylum Streptophyta; class Pinopsida; order Araucariales; family Araucariaceae; genus Wollemia; species Wollemia nobilis. Next base: position 3,128,979 of record JAQPPZ010017244.1, read on the forward strand.
AATACAAGGTGGAGTGAAAAGGATTGATGAGTATTGTTGGAAATATGTGAGCAATTTTAGTACATCTTGTTGGTGGATGCTTTTATTTGAAATAGAGATTAAAAAATATTTGAGTTAGGTTTTAAGACCTACAATGTGCTCTTTGTTTGAAGAAGTTGAAAACACTTATTTAGGGTTAGTGAGCAAGTTGTGTTTTATTGGTTGAATTATTGAGTGAAATTCTTGAGCATTGGATTTGAGTGATATTGAAAGTGAATGTGCAAACATTAGAAACCATATTTGTGAAAGCGATATACTTAATGATTGAATGGAACATATTAAGTTTTTGATAGAGTACAACATTCTCTATATTTTCCAGAGGTTAAACGAATTTTGAATAGAATATTTTTAAATTACTTCAAGTTGAAGAAATTACCTTGAATATTAGACAAATCATTTGATAGCATTATGTGTAATATTTGAGATTGATTAAACATATTTTGGGATTTATTTTGAGTTTGTACTAAGAGCAAATTGAGCAAGGTTTTGAGAGGACTTGAAGGCATATTTGAGGTAAGTCTTGGTGAAGACTTGTAGACAAATTTGAGAAAGTCTTGTTGAATACTTGAGGCATATTGAACAAGTTATTGAGAGGACTTGAGGGTAAATTTGAGGTAAGTCTTGGTGAATACTTGAGAGCATATTGAGCAATTTATTGAGAGGACTTGAAAGGAAGATTTGAGGTAAGTCTTGGTGAAGACTTGAAAGAATATTGAGTAAGTTATTGAGAGGACTTGAAGGTAGATTTGAGGTAAGTCTTGGTGAAGACTTGAGAGTAGATTGAGCAAGTTATTAAGAGTACTTGAGGGCAGATTTGAGTAAGTCTTTGTGATGACTTGAGAGCAAATTTTATTTATTTATTTGTTCAAGCTTTGTGTTAAGGATTGGGGTAAATGTAAGCATAGTTGATTTATTATTAGATAAATATTTGTGTTAAGGCTTGAGGATAGATTTTGGTGCAAATTTGAGAAAAATGTTGTGTTAGACTTGAGATAGAGTTAGAGAATATTGTGTACTAGATTGAGGATAGTTTTTAGTGCAGATTTGAGATAAAGATTGAGTTGTGTTAATAGTAATATTTGGAGGTGATAGGTTAGAGGACAACAATATCCAGTGGATAGAGATCCATTAGCCAAGGTAATGAGGATAGAGGTCTTCTATAGAGAGAGATACACAAGCCAGTGTAGTGGTGGTAAAAGTCTTATAGAAGAGCACTAGCTAGAGCAGAGGACAAAGAGTTCTCCTATGGATAGATATCCATGGACCATATTAAGGGGAAAGAATTCTCCTACGGAGTGTGATTCGTGAACCAGCTAGGAAGATCGAGTTCTTCTATGGAGAGATGCACAAACTAGTTGAGGAGATAGAGGTCTCTTGGATCAAGTTCCACAAACTAGAGCAAAGGGGAAAGAGTTATCCTATGGAGAGAGATCCATAAATCATATCATAGGGGATTGGTGTCTCCTTTGGATAGAGGTCCATAAACATTGTAATAGGAAATTGATTACCAAGAATATTTTTTTGAGAAAATTTAGTAGAAATATTTTCTCCATGGAGTAGCCCACATTGGGTGAACGACGTTAAATTGGTATCTATATTGTGTATGATGATTTATGCATTACTTTGATTACTACTATTTATATTGTCATTGATAATATTGGATAATATTTTTTGGGAAATAAAAGTAAAATCTGCTCTTATACTGTTCACCCCCCTCTCAATATAAGATTGTGTTCTTTAATTGGTATCAGAGCGGGTTCCTTCGGAAGAGTTTAAAAACTTGAAGGAAAATTATATAGGAACATAGATGGCATATCAGAGTGGATATTCAAAAAATAAGACAACATTTTTTTATGGAAACAATTATGCTTTCTAGAACATAAGAATGAAGACTTACTTGATGGCACAAGGATGTGAGACATGGCAAGAAGTTAAGGATGGATACACACGTCCAGATGGTCCTCCTACAGATAAATATGGTAAGCTCCTACGTATATATAATGCAAAGACAATGAATGCAATATTAAGTGGTTTACATGAAGCAAATTTTGTAAAAGTTATGCATTGCACATCAGGAAAAGAGATTTGGGAAAAATTGAAGAATATGTATGAGGGAAACAAAAATGTCAAGATGGAAAAATTGTAAAATCATAAGAAAACATTTGAAGACTTGAATATGAAGGATGAGGAAGACATTTATACATGCTTACTTCATGTGGATTAGGTTTTTAACTCCATGCAAGTATTTGGGTTTAAATGTGAATAATCATATTTTTATCAAAAGGTTTTAAGGTCACTCCCTATGAGGTATAGTGAAAAGGTTTTAGCCATAGAAGAAACAAGAGATATTGAAACTGACTAGGTATGAGTTGCATGGAACTCTCATAGATTTTGATATGAGAATAGGAAAGGATCCTATCCCCAAGAAAGAGGTAACTTTCAAAGTAGCAAAGAAAACAAAAGATAAAAAGTCATATTCAAGTGATGAGTCATCCAGTGATGAAGAAGCAAACTATGGCAGAAAGAACAAGAGGGACTCAAGAAAGAACAAAGGTATAAAAACAATTTAGTGTTTCAATTACAGTAAATGTGGTCACTATGCATCTAACTATCCAAAATATAGAAGTAGTAGTGGTGAGGAGAGACAAGATCATAAAAACGGGGAAGCAGGAAAATCTAGGTTTGAAAAGAAAAATAGGGATAGACAAGGTAAGCATGGGAAGAAGTTTTTCTAAAGGTAAAAGAAGAGTTTTTATGTAGATAAGATAGGAAATATTTCAAGTTATAGTTATGGAATATCTTTAGGTAATGAAGAAGAATAAATTCTCTTCTTGGAAATAGAGGAAGAAGGAAGTTCTCCTATTGAAGATAAAACTAAAAGATATGAGTATTTTCTTGAAGACAAAGGAGTAGAGGAAGAATAAAAAAATGAAGAGGAAGGACTAATTGATCTAGAATCTAAGATAATTTATGCTCTTGAAGAATTAATAAAGGTTAGAAAGAAAAATTCAAAACTCAAGATTCTATTTCAAGAATGTGATGAAGAGAAGGGAAAGCTTATACAAGATCTAACAAACTCAATACCTAATACAAAGAGATTTAAAGAAAATTTAGAGGTAAAAGTATTAGAATGTGAAATATTATAGCATGAGGTAGCTTCACTAAGGAAGGAAGTGAAAGAGTCTAAAGATACGCTACACAAGTTTGTAAAAAGCTCAAACACCTTGGATAAGATTATCAGTGTACAAAGATCTTTATCAAACAAGACTAGACTTGGTTTTGAAGAAGGACAAAGAGAACAAGGAGAGGATTCAAGCTCAAGATCCAAATAATAAGAAGCTTCAAAAGAAGAGAGTGAAGGATAAAGTGAGACTTATGAGGATAAGTTGAAAAATAGAAGGTTCACCAAGGAAGGAAACAATGCACAAACAAGGAACAAAGAACATCACAAGAAAGAAAGGACTAAGAGACCAATGGGTAAAAGGAAATATTTCTTCAAAGGATCTTGCTTCTCATGTCACAAGTTTGGTCATAAGGCTATGTAGTGTAGGACACATGAAAATAATGAATATGGTTTCACCAATAGAAATTTTAGAAATGGGTATCTCTTTCAAGGATATTGTTACTCTTCTAATCATTTTGGTCATAAAGCAATTCATTGAAGGGTTCATGATAGGAATGGATATGGATTCACTAGGAGGAAATTCAAGATATTTGCACCCTCTAGGAACCACAACATTAAGTGTTATAAGTGCAATAATGTTGGACATATGGATAAGTGGTGTAGAACATAATTTTTAGAGACAAGCAAGAACATGAATACTCAAAAGAATCAGAAGGATCGGTTGAGGAAGAAGGTAGACAAAGAAAAAATAGCATTATATTCTAGGGGTAGAAATACTCACACCCCAAAATTAATCACCTCAAGGAGAGGAGGTGGAGAGGTGGCTAATATAAGAGTCTCATATTTAGCCCCAAAGGTGTCCCTTTGCCATTGTTGTCAAAGAGGGAGAGATTTGAGTTAGGGAGATAGCATTCAATCAGGGGGAGCATAATTGAAAAAGGTAAAAGGAATTCTTAAATAAAAAGGGTTACCATCAATGACAAAGGGGGAGATTGTTTAAAATTTGAGCAAGTTTTGTTGTCATTGATGTCAAGAGGTTTGATGTTCAGTTTTGGTGTCATTAAGGTCAAAAGATTGATTTTTCCAAAAGGCAAGGAAGTTTTTAAAAGGAAAAGGGTATAATATTTATTTTAAATATTATATGCCTAAAGAGGCTAAAAATGTGGAAGACCCAAGAAAAGAGAAGAAAGTTTGAAAAGAAATAATAATATTGTAATATTTGTGCAAAAGGAAGAGGTGAAGAATAACAAGGTCTAAGAAATCATTAAAAAATATATCCCTGATAAGGCCCATTGAGTAGGTTAGCAAAGGTTTTAATTTATTTAAATTAAAATATTTTAACCTAAGGTTAAAATTTTAATTTAAATAATTAATGGCACCAAAGTTTCAAAGTTTAATTCGAATTCAAAGTTTGAAAGCAAAGAGGGCCAACGTATTTCAATGCAAAGGAAAGAATATTAATAGGAAATAATTTTAATTTCCAAAGATCTAACACTAATTCAAATGCCTAAGTGACAATTGAATTTGTGTACTACATTTTTGAAAGGAAGAAGATATTTCATAAGGTTATTAAATAAAGGAAGGCAAACGTGTATTGAAATTCGTGTGGAGCGATAGAAATATTCCAAGGTGCTAGGTAGAGTAGACAATGGTCAAAGGTGTGGCTAAGATGCTTATGAAAGGAACGTCATGGTTTCAAATCCCACGTCGTTCATTTTGCTGAAGGAGGAAGGAGTTTTTGTTTTCGGTGAACTTTGGAAGAAGCAAATAGTGTATAGGTGCGAGGGCACTTTTATTCATGTGAGGGCATGTAGCCCAAGCGGTAGCCTAGCCTTGGGCTAAGGCTTTGCGGTGGCTTAGGTTGCGGGTTTGAGTTTGGGCATTGGTCATTGAGATGTGTGCAATATTTTTGGTGATGTGGGCCAACAATTATAAGGTATGCAATTTGTGAATTAATTTGCCAAAGTTTTTGAATGCAGAAATTGGTTTAAAGCCATGTGATATTAAAAGGGCATGTGCAAAATTGTTTAGGGAGTCATAAGGGTTGTTGAATAAATATTTTATTGTTGGGTGCTTAGATAATAAATAAAGGATTGGAGATTATAAGGTGTAAACAAGGAATTTTATTTTGATGTGTATTGAACATTGTTTTAAAGGAGTAATAAGGTGTATTTGTGACTTGATATTTTATTGTATTTCTTGAATGATGAAATAATTATTGAGATGAATATTTGTGTGGAGATTTTGAGATAGACTATTTCTATCTAACCTAGAATTGGAAAAAGGATTTGGTTATGAGTAAAACAGGTTTTGAAGACATATCTTCATCAAAGCAAAAAGGTATGGGCACACTATATTTTGTTTAGAGTGTTTGAAATGAATGTATGAAATAGAAGGTGGAGTGAAAAGGATTGATGAGTATTGTTGGAAATACATGAGCAAGTTTAGTACATATTTTTTGTGAATGATTTGATTTGAAATAGAGATTGAGAAATATTTGAGTTAGGGTTTAAGGCCTACATTGTGCTCTTTGTTTGAAAATTTTGAAAACACTTGTTTAGGATTAGTGAGCAAGTTGTGTTTCATTGGTTGAGTGAAATTCTTGAGCATTGTATTTTAGTGATATTGAAAGTGAATGTGTAAACATTAGAAACAAGATTTGTGAAAGCGATAGACGTAATTATTGAGTAGAAAATATTGAGTTTTTGATAGAGTACAACATTCTCTATATGTTCCAAAGGTTAAACGAATTCTAAATAGAATATGTCTAAACTAATTCAAGTTAAAGGAATTACCTTGAAAAATAGACAAAGCATTTGATAACATTGCGTACAAGATTTGAGATTGATTAAGCATGTTTTGTAAGTTATTTTGAGTTTGTATTGAGAGCATATTGAGTAAGTTCTTGAGAGGACTTGAAGGTATATTTGAAGTAAGTCCTGGTGAATACTTGTAGAAAAATTTGGGTAAGTATTGATGACGACTTGACAGTTGATTGAGAAATTTCTTGAGAGGAATTGAGGGCAGATTTAAGATAACTCTTGGTGAAGACTTGAGAGCAAATTGAGCAAGTTCTTGAGAGCACTTGAAGGCAGATTTAAGGCAATTCTAGGTGAAGAATTGAGAGTAGATTGGGCAAGTTCTTGAGAGGACTTCAAGGTAGATTTGAGGTAAGTCTTGGTGAAGACTTGTATATAGATTTGGGTAAGTCTTGGTGAATACTTGATAGTATATTAAGCAAGTCCTTAAGGGGACTTAAGGGCATATTTGAGCAAGTATTTGTGAAGACTTGAGAGTAGAGTTTATTACTTTATTTATTCAAGCTTTGTGTTAAGGCTTGGGGTAAATCTAAGCAGATTTGATTTGTGATTAGATCAATCTTTGTGTTAAGGCTTGAGGATAGATTTGAGGATATATTTTGGTGCACATTTGAGAGCAAATTTATGCTAGAATTGAGATAGAGTTAGAGAAGATATTATACTAGATCGAGGATAGTGTTTAGTGTATATTTGAGATAGAGATTGAGTAGTGTTGATAATAAGCTTTGGAGGTGACAGGGTAGAGGATAGCAGTCTGTAGTGGATAGAGATCCATTAGGTAAGGTAGTGATGACAAAGGTCTTCTATGGAGAGAGATCCACAATCCAGTGTAGTGGGGGAAAAAGTATTCTATAAGAGCACTAGCCAAAGCAGAGGAGAAAGAGTTATCCTATGGATATAGATCCATAAACCAGAGTAAGGGGAAATATTTCTCCTATGGAGTATGATCAACAAACCAACTGAAAAAGATATATTTCTTTTATGGAGAGAGAGCCACAAACCAGTTGAGGAGATAGAGTTCTCCTAGATCAAGTTCCACAAACCAAAGAAAAGGGAAAAGAGTTCTCCTGTGGAGAGAGATCCACAAATCAGATCATAGGGGATTGGTGTCTCCTTTGGATATAGGTCCATAAACATTGTAATAGGAAATTGATTCCCAAGAAGATTTTTTGAGAAAATTTAGTAGAAATATTTTTTTCGTAGAGTAGCCCACATTGGTTGAACCATGTTAAATTGGTGTCTCTATTTTGTGTGATGATTTATGCATTGCTTTGATTACTACTATTGATATTGCCATTGATAATATTGGATAATATTGTTTGGGAAAGAATAGTAAAAGTCGGTCTTATATTGTTCACCCCCCTCTCAGTATAATCTTATGTTCTTCAAGTCGCTCTATCCTAAGAACAATAAAGTAGGCTAATGAAGGTGATCACAACATGTATGAATTATCTTGCTAGAAATTCTAATGAAATTTTATGCATGTGGGAACATGTGTGTATGGATTGACATAAATATAAATTGGGATTATGATAGTTGATCCAAGTAGAGAGATGGAGATTTTTTATGATAAAATCAAGGATTAAACCATTATGACACAGTGTGGGGGACCTGAGTATAACCCCTATATACCATACAAAAAAAGCAATGGGGTGTTCTCATAAATTTAAAATGAAAATAACAAGAAATGACAAGGAGATAAAAGGGTAGTGCCACGATCACCATACATTCAATAATTTAAAAGAGCAATGTTACAATTGGATATAAAAATGTCTTGTATATTCTCTTTATTATTTCTAAAACTAGAAAAATTACAATCGAGTCTCATAAAGTGTAGCTCTGGTTTTCTCAATTTAAAATATGATTACAATGGAGCCCATGGCTTCTGTTTATAAGAAGAATTCACCTAGGTATTACTTGGATTAAGAAATTTGTACTTTTCATAATTATATCAATTTAGGGGTATCTTTAACAATGTGATGCACCTCTAAATTTTACATATTTATAAATGCCTCATAACTAGGGTAGAAGCCTTATAAAAGAGTTATGGTACCACAAAAATAGAAATAGTTTATTTCCAAGAGATCTTCCTCAATATCCATGAATACTTGTCTTACTTTGTCTTACAATGAGTGATACCTATCCTTTATAATGAAATCATCCTCCATTTTTTGATTTCTTTAACCCCAAAAACGAAGTCAAAATAGCCCTTGGAATTCAAATCCTTGATATTAATATCATTCCAAAAGGACTTCACTTGTTTTATTTCCAAAGTTTACCTTTCTCTTCTATTGCTCCTATCTTGAGATCCTCATTCTCTTTTTGTTAGCATATTTCAATATTTTATTTGATTTATTATGATCCTAACAATCTTATATTGTTGGACATATTTTAGGCTCGTTGTTATTTGTTATAACAACGCCTATTTTGGTCCCGGGTGGTTCCGTAACCTCCGGACTATTATTGGCTCTGAATGTATTATTTATATTTGGTCATATGAATGAGAATTTGTTCCAATGTTCACATGGTATCAGAGCAAGGTTTTGCCACTCTCATTTTTTGAAATGATCTTGTAGTAGCGGAGCTCTTGGATTTGGTAGCGAAGCTTTGGAGGAGGAGATTTTTTTTTAATCTTTCTTTGGTTTTGGAGAATTTTTTTTTAATTCTTCATTATATCTATCGAAGTTTTTTTTTGGAGAATTTTTTATTCTTCAATCATTGGGATCTGTGCCCGGGGAATCTCAAAAATTTTTGAGATCGACAGAGGGTCGAAATCGAAGTTCAACTGTTCGGATCGAACGAAAGGTCGGATCGAACGAAAGGTCAAAGGTCAAAATTGACCAAGGCAAAGGGCGGATCGACCAAGAGTCAAAGATCAAAAGGTGAAGGGTGGATCGACCATCTAGTCAAAAGTGCAAAGGCACGAGTGGTGGCCAACTCAACGCGGGAGAAGAGCCCGCGCCCTCTCGGGGGAGCATCTCCCCGAGAGGAGATACTCCTTATCGGAGTATAATGTATTTTATACACCTTAATCCCTCTCCATTCCACACATTTGGGATAAATGTTTTTTTCTTTGAAACATTTAAACGAACTGTCACCTACGTAGAACGTGTCACTGGTGTCAAACGACGTCAAACCTAAGAAGGACTTCCTATTTTTCATTATCTATGGCATCGATGAATTTTGATTCTGAGATTTTTCTTGGATAAAGGAGGCAAATCCGAGCAGATTTTTTGGATTGAAATGTTGGTTTCATCCTCATATTTCTTCCAGTAAATGAATTCTTCTGCCGGAGGGCGTCAAATGCATAGTGGGTTGTAGTGTTTTTCGATACGTAGCTGAGGTTTTTGGTTGGAGAATTGATTGCAATCAACAACAGATAGCCTTACACACCTAAAGTGAGCAGTTTTGGGAGTTGTTGATTGAAAAACATCAATTTTTTTTGTTTTCCACCCCACCATCGCCCGAGCGCCACCCAAACACAGCCCGAGAGCCACCGCCCGAGTGCCTCTTGAGCCGCAGTCAAGGTGGGAGCACCACCACATGTTTTTTTGGCTCGTGGCTACTCGATAAGAGGGTGGGCACCCCGATCCTCTATCGGATCAGCCCACTGGCTCACCTGGTTGTGAGCCGAGTGGTAAGGGCTCTGGGAGCCCTGAGGTCGCGGGGTCAAAACCCGCCGACCCCCCCAAGCAAGGTAATTTTTTTTTTTAAGTTTCTTTTATTTTTTTCTACTAAGGTTAATGATTAATTTTTTAAATTACTTTTTAATCATAGTTTAAAGTTATTTTTTTTAAATGATTTTACTATGATAAGTAATTTATTTATTTTATTAACCTTAGATAAGAAATTAAATTTTTTAAAATATGCTTTAGTGAATATTTTTTTTTTGGGGGGAAACCATTTTTTCAAAAATCAAGGGGGGAAAATGAGTAATTTTTTCAGCATTTGAAAAAGCAAAATTGGCATTATTGTAAAGGTGCATTTTCGGCAGCGCCCAACACCTAGAGGTTTATTTATGTGGGCACTTTTATGTTGTATGTTGCATTTTCTATTTTTTTGCACTACTTCATTAAAAGTTAAAAACAAATTCACTCCCTAAGTCCCTAGAATAAATAAAACCCATTCGTGCAATTTATTGCACTATAGCGTTCGATATTTGTGATACCTCTGGCCAGCACTTACAGGTAATGTTGTCATGATTGTGCTACTATATCCGCCACCTAATATAATTGCCACAATGACGTCTGAGCTTGTTCTCTATTAATCATCAGGGAGATATAAGTTTACCATTTTGCTATTTTTTTTACTCCATCCACTACCCCAATCATTCTTGTGTTTAGACGTAAACCCTGATGAATGTTCTAATTTCTAAAGTGTTTAGGGGAAGTTATGCCCCACGCATGAGGATTGATGAATTTCTATGGTAGGTGTCATCAACAAGATGATTCCCTTTCAGTATCGCCTAAGTACCACGTATCGTATAATCATTGAAATTACTTATAGTCTCCCTCACGTAAGGGCGGGTAATTTCTCTAATTTTTCAAAATACCTATAGTCTCCCTCACGTAAGGGTAGGTATTTTGTATGGTATAACAGCCTGGCATTAAGGTATATCGAAATGGGGACCATTTGGTGATATAAGGAACCTTCACAATGTCTGCAAAATTAATGATTGATGCTCATCAGTTGTTGAAAGGTCCTAACTATACACCATGGAAAAATAAGATGAAGGCAATCCTTGAAATGGATGGCTTATGGGATGTTGTATCTGGTACAACAACAAGACCTTCATCTGCTTCAGGAGCTACAACTCCATCTGCTGATCAGAAAGACTTTGACAAGATAGACAACAAGGCAAAAGTGCTCATCTTGCTTGTTGTGTCTGATGGAGTTCAACCCCACATTGCTGACTGTAAACATAGTAAAGAGGCATGGGATGCCCTTAAAACTATATATGAGGGAAATAATGATTCCACCATTCTATTTCTTCAATCTCAGTTACACAGTCTAAGCATGAAACAGGGAGAGACAGTTGAACTCTTTCTTTGCAGAGTGTCTAAATTGAAAGCAAAGTTGAATTCTTTGGGAGAACCAGTTGATGACAAGCTCCTTACCTCCATTGTATTGAGAGCTTTACCTAATTATTATAGGGTGTTGATCACTTCCCTTCAGGTGTCACAACGGAAAGTTACCTTTGTTGAGTTGGTCAATATGCTTCAAGAGGAGGAGGCATGCCAACTTCAGAGAGATGATTCTTCTAACACAACCCTCTATTCCAACAAGAAGGGTTCGAAGAAGAAAGGTAATTTTTAGAAAGGAGGGAACTCTCAAAAATATTCAAAAGGGAAACAACCTCAACAAACTAAGAGGTATTGCAAAATCTATGACAAAGAGGGTCATGATACAAACAGATGTTGGCACAAGAATAAGCAACCAAAACAGAAAGGCCAGAACAAACCACAAAACAAGAACAAGCAACCAAAGGTGAATGTTGTTGTTGAGGAATATGACTCAAATTTTGAGTGGGCACACAAGGTGCTCATGACTACCATAGCCTCCAAGCAGATGGATCTTGTATGGTATGTCGATTCTGGCGCTAGTAAGCACATGACTGGTGACAAATCATGGTTTGAGTCCTTTGAGGCCAAAGAGGGAAAACCTATCACTATTGTCGATGATAAAACCTATAAGGTTTAGGGAGAAGGTATAGTTTCAGTCACTCTTCCTGATGGCAAGTGTTAGATTGATAAAGTTCTCTATGTTCCAGGATTGGCAAACAATTTGTTGTCAGTCACACAAATTCTGGACAAGGATATGGTTGTCAACTTTAGTGTTGAGGGAGGCAAGAAGTGTTGTTCTATTACCATGAGGGGTAAGAACATTGCAACCGCTTCATATAAGCATGGCTTATTTGCCTTAGATGCTATCTCTACTCCACATGTCGCCATGATAGTCTCTACAAAGGAGGCAACATCCCTATGGCACAAGAGATATGGGCATCTTAGTTTTGGCTACTTACTTGAGCTAAGTAAGTATGAGATGGTAAAGGGTCTTCCTTCCCTTTCTTCCATCTTGCCAGTGTGCTCTGACTGCTTGGTAGGAAAGCAACATAGAGTACCTTTTGAGAAAAGCTCTACAAGAGCAAAGAAACCTCTAGAGTTGATTCACACCGATCTGTGTGGTCCTTTCACACCCATTAGTAGTGGGGGGAAGAGGTATTTTTAGTTGTTTGTGGATGATTACTCATGTAAGATGTGGGTGTTCTTTCTTCATCTAAAATCTGAAGCATTTGGTTTCTTCCAAGCAATTCAAGAAATCTGTTGAGAAGGAGTCAGGGACTTCTATCAAGACCCTCCACTCAGATCGAGGGGGGAGTTTACCTCTAAATAATTTTTAGCATTCTTGACTGCACATGGGATCAAGAGACAGTTAACTACTGCTTATACTCCTTAGAAAAATGGTGTTGCTGAAAGGAGGAACCGTTCCATCATGGAAATGGTTCATTGCATGCTCACAGGAGCTAGTCTTGAGCAACAATATTGGGCAGAAGTTGTCACCATAGTAGTATACCTGTTGAATAGGGCACCCACAAAGGCCCTACAAGGAATGACTCCACAGGAAGCTTGGAGTGGTTGAAAACCCTCCATATCTCATCTACGCATTTTTGGGTGTAATGCTTTCATGCACATACCGAAAGAGAAAAGGAAGAAGCTAGATGAGAAGACATTGAAGTGTATTCTTCTTGGCTATGATGAGCACTCTAAGGGTTATCATTTGATAGATCCCTTGACCAAGAAGATTCATGTCAGTAGAGATGTTGTTTTTGATGAGGCTTTCACATCACAAAGCACATCAGATGTATACCTAGATCTTGTGGAAACTAAAGTTGAGAAGTCCCCTTCGTCACCAAATACTGGAGGTCCTTCGACTTCTTCATATTCTTCATCACCACAGAAGAAGAATCCAAAATGGTATACAAATACAATCAAAGACTCCAAACTATCCACTCCACTAGATTTGACTTTGGATAGACCTCGTACTCACAGCATGGCTCGACAACAAAGAGCAACAGTAGAGATTACTAGGGTTGATGATCTTTGTCAATATTTTGAGGAACTTTTTGTTGATCAAGAGAAACAAATAGAGGATATGGATATAGATGATGACAGGGTGTTTATGTCTTCAGTGAATGAACATGAACCTACTTCTGTACAAGATGCCCTTAGTGAGCCAAAATGGAAGGTTGCTATGGATGTTGAGTATAAGTCTCTAATGAAAAACAAAACTTGGAAGCTTATCGATCTGCCACATGAAAAGAAGCCCATAGGCTACAAATGGGTGTACAAAGTCAAGTACAAGGTAGATGGGACAATTGATAAGCATAAGGCCCATCTTGTTGCAAAGGGCTATGCTCAAAAGGAAGGCATTGACTACGAGGAAACTTTTGCACCTACTACTCGGATGACCACTATTCGAGTTCTTTGTGCTATGGCAGCACAATATGGGTGGAAATTTCACCAAATGGATGTCAAGAGTGCTTTTCTGAATGGTGATATCCAAGAGGAAGTCTACATGACTCAACCTAAAGGATTTGAAGTGGAAGGCCAAGAGCAGAAAGTGTGCAAGTTGGTCAAATCCTTATATGGTTTAAAACAAGCTCCTCAAGCTTGGTATATAAAAATGGATAATCACCTCCTACAGCATGGATTTAAGAGATGTCCATCAGATGCAAACCTCTATTTCAAGAAATAAGGTTCTGAGATAGTGTTGCTTGTACTCTATGTTGATGATTTGCTCATTACAGGGAGTTCAGAAACTATGATCTCTACTATCAAAAGAGACTTGTGTAAATATTTTGAGATGATAGATCTTGAACTTCTCCATTACTATCTTGGTCTGGAAGTGAACCAGAAGGAGCACTACATCAAAGTGTCTCAGAAAAAATATGCCAAGACACTATTAGAAAAATATCGCATGACTAATTGCAAGCCAATGGCAACACCGATGGAATTCGGGCTTCAGTTATCGCGATATGATGATTCACCTCAGATAGATGGTACTCTCTATCGACAGCTGATTGGGAGTCTCATATATCTGACAAACACTAGGCCAGATATCGTATTTGCTATCAACTATCTTTCGAGGTTCATGCAGGAACCTAAGACTACTCACTGGAAAGCAGCAAAACGTGTTCTTCACTATGTCCATGGCACAATGGAATATGGCCTAGAATACAAGAGGAATAATAAATTCTTCTTGCAAGGATACACGGACTCTGACTATGTTGGGTCATATGATGATTGTAAGTCAACTTCAGGATATATATTTCATCTTGGATTCGGTCCTATCTCTTGGCACAACAAGAAGCAATAGGTGGTTGCTATCTCATCTACAGAGGCAGAGTATCGCACCGCACATGAAGCTATGTGTGAAGTGATATGGTTGCGTCACATTTTGACAAGTATGGGTCTTCCTTCAAAATCTCCAATACACTTGTTCTACGACAACTAGGGTGTTTTGAACCTTGTTAAGAATCCAGTGCATCATGAGAAAACCAAGCACATTGACACACAATGTCACTTCATTCGAGACAAAGTTCCAAGGCACCAAATTTAGCTTTAGTACATTCCCACCAATGCTCAAGTTGCAGACATTTTCACTAAGGCACTTGCACGTGTCAAATTTGAATTGGTTCGTAGCTCTCTATGTATTGCAAAATGATGTAAGCAATGGGGATGCTATTATAACTAGTAGTTATATGTTTACTCAAATATTGTAATAAGGGGGGATGTTAGCATATTTCAATATTTTATTTGATTTATTATAATCTTAACAATATTATATTGTTGGACATATTTTAGGCTCGTTGTTATTTGTTATAAAAATGCCTATTTTGGTCTCGGGTGGTTCTGTAACCTCCGAAAAATTATTTGCTTCGAATGTATTATTTATATTTGGTCATATGAATGAGAATCTGTTCCAATGTTCACACTTTTTAGATTTGGAAAATTTCTTGATCTTTTTCTTGTTGCACAACATGAATTTGTTCTACCTATGACTCTACTTCCTTCTCTTATTCTAGTTGTTGTATGTTTTAATTCTATCCTTGGGAAAGCTACACAGAGATATCTTATAGTTTCTTCTTTAGTTTTCTGGTGTAGTGGAATGTGTAGCCAAAAAACTCAACAACAAATAAAGGATGAAATAAACTCATAATGAATACAATAATATGCAGTTGATAAACATCTAATAGGAAACAAAAGAATAATTTACAAGTAAACATTTATACATGACATGCCATAGAGCATCGAAAAAAGAATGGAATAAGAAGAACTTCATTCATAATACATTCAAAATTACATTTGAGAGATGTTTTTCTCACATATTTCTTAATACACCTACATATTACAAAGTTACATCTATAAAATAAATACGCACATGAAGGTACCATGTTATGGGTTTCCCATCCATGTTTAGGTTTTTTTCCCCATGTTTAGGGTTTTCCTACGCATGTTTAGGGTTTTCCTTCCCATGTTTAGGCAACCAAATAATAACATCTCAACATGTGTCTAGCAACTCGCAACTATGAGGAAATCTCCAAAATTGTGTGCTTGTAGAGGTATTTTACTAGCTAAAAAAATATCTTCTAGAAAAAATGGAACCTAAAGTTTTCCTAGGTATACAGGCCTAAGGGGTGTAACACAAATCTAGTATTTTTGGCACACATTCAACAATATCCCACTTTCCAAAAATACTAAGTAAATGAACATAAGATGTCTTCTTCCTCATTAGGGTTACTTATCAAAATGAGATAACTCCCATCAAATATTTACAAATAAAATTTCTTCTATCCAATGGCGTTGTTAGTGTATTTGTCGCATTGTCTTGTGTACCAATATTCTACAACTCAACTTCTCCAAATCCAACCATCTCTTTAATATAATGAAATTTCACTTGAATGTACTTAGTACAAGAGTGAAATTTAGGTTTCATGATCAAGTCAATTGTACTTTTATTGTCATACCATAAAGTAATAGAATTTTATTGAAAACCAATACCTTTGCACACTACATGTAATGAGGCTACCTCCTTGGATTCTTCTGCAATAATAATATATTCAATTTCAATAGTTTATTGAGCCATAACTTGCTACTTTTTAATTCTTCAACTCACAACTCCTCCAAATGGTGTGAACAAATATGCACTAGTACCAACTAAGACTTCCTTCTTATGATCTTTCTACTTGCACCTTCAATGAACCAAATAAGACTTCCTTCTTCTACTGGTAGATTTTTTTGTAGAGGGGAAAAATTGCCCTACCATGTACAATTCTTGGCTATATCTGTAAGAGAGAACCAAGGTGACCACGAGGGTATATTGTTATCTACACTTGGTGCTAAGTGGAAGGATTCACTAGGAATGGTTTTAGGACTCACTCCAAGTCCTCAGGATATTCGGGATAGTTTGATGTATTCAGTTTCAAGACAAACACCTAAGTTTAGCCTTTCTAGATCTAATCTAGAAAAGATAAATGACAATGTAGAAAAAAATAGGATAGCTGAAAACAAAATGCAAGCATACAAGAGCTATCCTAAAAATTATTCTTTATTTTGAATGCTCACTAACCTAGGGTTTATTTCAAAAAAATCTTTAAAGCAGAGATATACAAAATAGATGCACAAAAATTATCCCTAGATTAAAACTAAATACCTTTCACTTTAATATGCCTAGGAATAAATTATTAAATAAAATCTTCAACCAATAGAATGATTAGAGCATTTATCTAGACCGATGGTTGATTTAGCTTTTTATGCCTCTTGTCCAATGATATCTAGAATACTTGTTTCTTCAAGATCACTCATGAAAATTTGAAAAATAGAATTAGCATTAGGGGGCTTGCTTAGGCCACTATGTAATAGATCTTGGAGGTGTAGAAATCCAACCCCTTAGGTCCTTTTAGATGACCTTTTAATATAAAATAAAAAACTAACCTTTGGAGAATTAGTCATAAAACAGAAATACAGTAATAGAGAATAGAAAATAGAATGCAGTAGTATGATCTAGAATTAAAATGGAGTACAACAGTGAAAAAAAACTCTTGAAATTACCCCCAAAGTGCCCTAGGGCAAAATCGTGCCTCGCTTGGAGCGGGCATGATAACGCAATAGCAAAGTTACACCCTTCTTGGATGGGGCATGATTTTGCTTTTGTAGACTAGTTTGCCCTAATTAGGGCAAGCAAAGGCACACCTTACTAATGCTAGGCATGATATAACTATAGACTAATGAAAAATAAAAAGTGAGTGTAGAAGATAAAACAAATGCCAAAAATAAAATAAGAAAACCCTAATGGATATCGCAAAAGTAGGCAGAGAATACTAAATTATCCAAGTGGGAACTCTATCTCTTTGAACTACACCACGGATCCACCAAGTCACACAACAAATCAATCCAATCCATGCAATAAAAGATCAAATCCAAAATTTACACTTTGGGGTTAACTTGCATTAGAGAAAACAAAGGAAGAAGAACGAACTATCAAAAGATTTTGAGATTAATCAATAATTAGAATTTTGCATTATTTGCATATCATATTGCACTTTAAAAATTCACCTCTTATGATTTGACAAGAATATTCTTCCTTTTATAGAAAAAATTGGAGGTAAAATGCAGGCAAAATAAACCCAAAGTCAATGCCAAAACATGCTAGAGGGTTTAAACCTGGGTTTAAGTAAACTCAAAAGAATAAAAAGAAAATAAAATTAAAAATTAGGTTAAAATAGTGAATTTGTACCCCATCCTATCGGGGCACAATATCATTTGCACGAAGTCACACCTCGTAAATACAGGGCACAATTTTGCTAAAAACACTAGAAAAGGTAAAAAAATAGTGAAGAGGCCTGTCCTTACTTTTGGTAGGGTGAGGAACCTCTTTAAGGCACTAAGAAATATTGCCCACTCAAAGTGGGTCAATTTTCCATGTCTACATTTTGCCCCCTCTTTGATGCATTTGTGGCCTAGTAAATGCATCAAAGAATGATGTAGACTCCTATAGATAAGCATACAACAGGCACAAAGAAGGGGTGGCCAGGTTTAGGTAAAAGTGAGTGGTGTAAGAGGGGTATCACAAATGATACTCTAGAACCTTACACACTAGGTGATATATTACTACCATTAATGCCTCTATGGATAGGGTACCCCCTTGATTTTTGAAAGGAGAGGAACTTCCTTAAGAAACTTGAAAAGGTAAAAGAGAGAAAACAAAAGATAGAAGGAAACAAAACAAGCAAAGCAAAAAAATATATTACTAGATACAACTTGAATCTAATGCAACTAGAATTAAATGCATGGAATAAAAGGAAGAGGAAGAAAGAGGAAGAATAAAGAGAAAAAAAGTAGAAAAAAAAAACTATGAAGTAAAAAAGGAATAAGAAAGAAAAGATAAAACTCCAAAGGTCAACCATTTCAAAATAAGAAGGAATTTAAATCATAACCCTGACTAGAGGGTGTTATACTCAAAATATGGTACATGTATGGAGTGAAGAACCCACTATGGGTGTACTACTCGCTAAATATGGACTAATAAGTGAAGTGTATAGTGTAACCCGCTATGGGTGGTTGCTCACTAGTAACTGATGTGGGGCAATTACCTGCTAGGATGTATGTCGAGACCTACTATCAATGGCCAAGAAATTAATCTTGTAATGGGGTGTTGGGCCCACTGAGTCAAAGAGAGACATAACCTGATAGGGGTGATATAATGTATGCTGATACAAAATTATGTATGTAGTGTGTATGCCAGTTTTACCTGAGAAGGTGTATGCACATGAATGTATGGACCAATCAATATGCGCATAACACAATGTGAGTGTGTGCATGTGCTAGAATAAATAAGAGAAAGAAAGTGAGGAGAAAATAATTTGTGCGTGTGTACCCCCAGCTTGAAGTTTCAACTAGTGAAAAATAAAGAGGGAGGAAATGTGAAAACAAAATGGAGAAGATTGTATATCCTTATCTGATAAAAGAAGATAAAGGAGAAAGAAGAATCATACCAAAGGACAAGGACATACCAAAATAGGATTGAATTCCTTGACTTGGAGGAGAAATGATGATCATTGTAAAAACTTTCAAATTCAAGGAGTATAAGAAGAAGAGAGATGAGCAGAAAGAGCAAAGGAAGCAAAGAAGAGAAGGGATGAAAATACATGGGCCCTAGATTGGGGCTTTACTAGGCATCAAAACCCTAGTGAAAGTGCAATGCATGTGAGCTATGACCTAACTAGGTATTATCACATAACATTGTCATAAATTCTAAAAGCTTTATAAATAAGTAGTCATGAGCAAGCAGTGATGCAAATATGACAAGCAATATGCAGGAACAAAATGACATACAATCATGCATAATATGATAGGTAGACATGCAAAATATGTCAAAAAAACATGTAGCATAATCTAACTAAATGCATATGCAATATGAAGAACACATCAAGCATAATATATTTTTAAATGCATTATATTCATCGGTTTCTTAAGTTATTTACCATCCATAGAAGCCAATTTATATGCTCCAAAACCAAATTTAGTTGTTATGACAAAGGGCCCCAACTAGTTGGGCTGAAATTTACCTCAAAGATCAACATGAGCATTGGTGTTGTTTTGGTTTTCTTTGAGTATAAGATCCCCAAACTCAAAAGAATAGTTACAAAACTTTTTAGATTAATATCACCAAAGCCTATCCTAATAGGCTTGCAAATGCTCTAAGGCATGAATGCACTTTTCATCCAGTAGCTCCAATTGGTGCAAATGGTCTGCACGAAACTCATCTCTGACCTTAGCATCTTGCAATAAGATGTGTAAAGAAGAAACATCCAACTTGAAATGAAAGACTACCTCAGACCCTATACCAAGACATATGGTGAGGACCCTATGGGAGTACGCACGCTAGTATGATATCCACAAGGTAGGATAAAGTTGAGTATGCCAATCACTATTGGTCTTATTAACCACATTCTTCAAAATCTTGATCAAGAATTTTTCGGATGCTTCATATTTTCCATTACCTTTAGGGTAATAAGGGGTTGACCATCTATTCTAAATCTTGTACTTAGCACAAATATTATGGATATCATTAGTCTTGAAAGGATTTTCATTGTTAGAAACAATCATCGAAGGAATCCCAAACCTATAAAGGATCTAGTTGAAGATGAACTTAGAAACCTAAGTTCCAGTCACCATAGCTAGAGGTATGGATTTGACCCATTTATTAAAATACTCAATCACATTAATGATAAACTTATGACCATTAGATGACACTAGGTTAACCTTCCCAATAATGTCCAATCCCCACATGTAGAATGACCAAGGGGAAGATATCACTCGAAGTTCTTGAGCAGGAGCATGAATAAGATGATTGTGACATTGACACTTGTCATAGCACCAAATATAATCACATGCATATTTCTCCATGGACGTCCAATAATACCCCATCCAAAGAAGCTTTTTGGCAATAGCATTGTCATTAAAATGGCCCCCACATGAACCTTCATGAGCATCACTAAGAGCAAGTCGGGCTTCATCAGAGTTAAGGCATCAAAAAAGGATACCTTCAAGAGAATGTTGATATTAAGTATTGCCAATTATAACAAATTGGTACACTCTCTTGTGTAATAGCTTACACTAATTACAATCTAAACCATCAAGTATTGATCCATATTTAAGAAAATTAAATAGGTTGTTATACCATGGTTCAGATGGGAAATATTCAATGGTAAAACACTCTAGGGGATCCAAACAAGAACTCAAAGATGCAAGTTCCTAGAGTTGCTAAATTATAATCGAAGCTTGATCATATTCTAACTCTAAAGGTAATAAGGATGTAGCAACAACCACGACATCTACATGATGGTTTGAGGATCTAGGGATAGACTATATTGTTACTTTCTCAAAAGAAGACAACTTGGTAACAATCTCCTTATAGGGTTTAATCTTATAATACTAATTCTGATAAACATCATTGATTTGATTAACCACAAGTTGAGAGTCACAAAATACCAAAAGGATCTTAACCTATAAAGCTAAAGTTTCTTTAAGACCAAGGATCAGAGCTTTATATTCTACAGTTTTATTTGTGCAAGAGAAATAAAGCTTGAAGGACAAAGGGATGAGTTATTTTTATGGTGTACCTAGAACGACTCCAACTCCAATACCCTTCATGCATTGGGCTCCATAAAAAATAAAGTCCATGACTCGGAATCTTCAATTTAAACATTGAAGCACTATAAAAAAACTCAAATACTATAGGATAGGTAGCTTCTAGGGGAGCAAAGGCTAAGTGATCAGTGATCACCTAAACCTTGATAGTCTTCTGACCTATGAAATTTAAATCAAACTCACTAATGACTAACACCCACTTAGCAGCTTGACCTAATAGGTAGGGCTTGGACATCAAGTAGCGCAAAGGATAAAAATTTGTAACTACCAATGTCTTATGGCTGAGCATGTAGTGTCTTAACTTTTGGGAAGAAAACACTACAATAAGGAAAAGATTCTCTAAGGGAGTGTACATGGTTTCATAGCTGACCAAAGTTCTACTAATATAGTAGATAGCTCTCTCTTTGTTTTCATCATCATGTTGAGCCAGCATGGCTCCCAAAGCATGAGTGGTAGCTGCTAGGTAAAGCAACAAATGCTTACCAATCATAGGGATAACTAAAACAGGTGGGGAAATGAGATATATTTTGAGGTCATCAAAATGTTTCTGAAACTCGAAATCCCACAAAAAAAGTACATCCTTCTTAAGGAGTTGAAGGAAATGCTAGCACTTATTAGCTAACTGTGCAATGAACCGACAAATAGATTGAAACTTACCTTGAAGACTATGCAGTTCAATCAGGGTGCAATGAGGAGGCATATCAATGATAGCTGCTACCTTAGTAGGGTCCATTTCAATGCCTCATCTAGACACAATAAAAC
The DNA here is from genome assembly GCA_028583015.1 of Wollemia nobilis. Lineage (NCBI taxonomy): Eukaryota > Viridiplantae > Streptophyta > Pinopsida > Araucariales > Araucariaceae > Wollemia > Wollemia nobilis. Next base: position 3,150,935 of record JAQPPZ010017244.1, read on the forward strand.
CGAATAGCTTGTCATATGTGACCTCAAACACACACTTAGCGGGTTTAAGATAAACATTGTATTGTCGAATCCTTTCAAAGATGCACCTTAAGTCATGGACATGATCCTTTCATTCTAAGAAGCGATCCAAAATGTTGTCCACATAGTCCTATAGAATATCATGCATCATATCATGGAAAATTTATGTCATGGTCCATTGATAGGTAGCTCCTATATTCTTAAGATCAAATAGTATGGCCTTCCATAAGAAGGTACCTTAGGGAGTACTAAATTTTGTTTTGGCTTGATCCTCAAGACCAATCATGATTTGATTGTAACTTGAGAAACCATCCATGAGCAAAAGCATTCTACATTTGGTAGTGAAGTCTACAATCTCATATATGTTGGGCAGGGAAAATCGTCCTTGGGACACGCTAAGTTAATGTCCCAAAATTTGGTACATACTCTGATTTTTCCTTCCTTTTTAGCCATAGGAATGATATTAGAGATCCAATTAGAATAGTCGATGGCTTTTATAAAACCAATGTCAAGGAGCTTTTGGAGATCCTCCTTGACTGAAATGGCAACCTTCGAATGCATCTTCTAAAGTTTTTGCTTAACAGGATTATCACTAGGTTTATCTACCAAATGATGCATGACAAGGGAGGGATCAAGTCTTGGCATGTTAGCGTATGACCTAGAAAAAATATCTCGATATTATTTTAATAAATTGGTCAATTGTTCCCACTCGTCCATGATCAGGGCTTTGCATAACTTAATAATTATAGGGGCTTCCTCAAAACCTATGTTCACATCTATGGTCTCCTCAATAAGAATGGAAAAATCATCCTCAAGAGGAGGTGGGGTAGGAATCACTCCTAATTGCTCAAGGTCATCGGGAGACATAGAACCAAAGTCCACTTGAAAACTAGAAGACTCAACCTACACTACATAAGGGACAAATCTATCAAAGCCGATGTCATTCCAAGATAAAGCCTCATCTAGACCTTAGGAGAGGGTGGACCCTCATCCTTAACACTCCATTCTAAACCTTGATGAGATTCATCAAAGAGAATATCTAAACAAGAAGAGTCATCTTGATCCTGTGATGGAACATTTGTAGAAGAATCTCTAGAGGACTATGATGAATTGATTTGGGCTAAGATTCTATGGTGATCAAAATTCAAATGGATGACGATCTCCCATGATAAAAATGATTTGGTTTTCAAATTCAAATTTTAAACATTGGTGAAAACTATAAGGGATGTCCTTCATTGCATGAATCCAAGGCCACCCAAGAAGAAGATTAAAATATGCAGGACAAGATATCACATAAAACATTATTTTTAAAATTTTGGGTCCAACTCTAAGAGGGAGTAATATAGTGCCACAAGATTCTTGAGAATCATTTCTAAAAATTTTGATGATGTCACTAGATGTAATCAAATCTTCCTTCTTCAACCCAAATTTTTGAAATAAATGATGTGTACAAACATTAAGTGAAGAACCATTATCAATCATAACCCTTTTGATGAGAGTGTCCCCAACGTAAGCAGTGATGTATAGCGAATAATCTTCCTGTACTCCTAAGGTGGCAATATCATTATCTAAAAAGGTTAGATGAGGCTTTTGGAGAGAGTCTACAACCTTTATCATATCACTAGGATAAATATCTAGAGGTACTGATTGCTACTTCAAAACATTTATCATAACTTCTTTACGAGCTTGAGAATTCTATAAAATTTCTAAGAGTGGAATCTTTGCCAAATCATCCATCTTCTATATAAGTTTTCTTGGAGTGGTTGTTATCATTCCAACCATGTTGTTACTATATTAATGTAGTACAATTTTATAGGACACTTGGTTGGTTTATCTTGTTCTATTTTGATTCTTCTATTTTTTGGAAGACTGAAAACTACTAGTGTCAATGCGATCAACATCAATTAAATCTTGAACCATATGTTTCAACCTTTTACAAGAATTAGTCCAATGTCCTTCAACTCAATGATATGCACAATGATAATCTGCTTTATACCAATGATTTGTGGTATCTGGTTGCCTTATAGGAGGTAATTCAGTTGCCTGAGCATCCAATAGTTGCTTTAAAACTGCTTCCATAGGGATATTAAGTCTTGTGAAGTTCCTATGAGGAGGTTTCTAGAGTATAATATTTTGTAGGATATTATTGATATTATTAATGGGTCTACTATCACTATAACCTCCTATTTATTTATTCTTGTGTTGATATTTAATTGGCTTATCTTCTTTAACATTGAGTTGACCTCTTCTAATGAGATCTTGTTCCACTTTTCTTGCTAACTCAATTTCTTGATCTAAAGATGTGATAGTAGTATTTTCTAGAGAATAAGATAATTGTTCTTGTAAATTATTAATGAATATATCAAGCATATCTTTCTGAGACATAGGTTGTCTTAATCAACCAACTAAACTTCTCGAACGAGCTCAAAATTTTGAAAAACTTTCTTCTTTACTTTGCTTTAAATCATATAAATTTCTCATAGTCACTTCCTTTTCAATATAAGAACTAAACTGATGAACAAACATCTATGCAATCTTCTCAAAAAATTTCAAAGAATAGTTGGTCAACCGATAATACCATTCTAATGCCATTTCAACAAGATTTTTTGGAAATATTTTCAATAAGAACATATCATCATAAATAAGATGATGACAAGCTATCTTGAATCCTCTCAAATGCTCTATTGGATCTTCAGTCCCTTTATAGATAGGTAAAATTGGCATATAAAAATTCTTCGGATAAGGTCTAGTAGCAACAATATGATCCAATGGATGAGTACACATTTCATTATAGTTGTATGTAAACCCTGAAGGTTGAATCATATCCATCCTTGAAACCAACTGATTCACAACACTTGTCAAATTTTGAATTTTTGAATTATACATGTTCCCAATATTCCCTTGGCTTAGGTTGGATATCAGAAGGTTGTGTTTATATGTGGTGCCTTTTGAGAATGAAAGGTTTACTTGTGGTGGAATAGAGGAAATAGTGTTGACATTAGAAGATGAAGGAGGAAATTGAGAACCATTTTGAGTGCTACTACTAGTTGGAGGAATTGTTGAATTCATTCCAATGTTGGTGGTCACAATAGTAGCATAAGTAGGTTGACAAGTTTGATTACCATGATTAAAAGGCTCATTCAAAGGATTTTCTTGAGGTGGGATGTCATTTTTAATTAATTATTATTCCTCTAAGGCCATATCCAAAGCATGCTTATGATACTTGTAAAAATTTCATATACGGTTAAAAGATTTAAAGATGATGTTCCCATTGGAACCTTGGATAGGATCAAGGTGATTATCAATATCTTCTTATAATTTAATATTTTCTCTATCAATTTGATCATTCTCATGAGAAATCTCATCAAACCTAAGGAGTCTTCACCCTTACCCAAGGTCAAAAGCCATTGAGAAAAGGAGTAAGACAAACTAATACCAAAAGGAACCTATGCACTTACACACAAGAATTATCATTTTTAAATATTTGGCACACAATTTAATGAGCTTTCTTATTGTTTCAATAATAAAGGAGGTCTTCAAATCAGGTTCACCAAATATGTAAAGGGGGAAAACTACCCTACCGCATACAATTCTTGGTTGGATCTGCAAGAGAAAGCCAAGGTGATCGTGGGGGTATGTTGTTCTCTACACTCAGTGCTAAGGGAACATGTTCTTGCAAAGCTGATGCCAAAACATGCTAGAGGGTTTAAAACTAGGTCTAAGTAGGCTCAAAAGAATTAAATTAAATTAAATTAAAAATTAGATTAAAACATTGAAGTCGCATCTTGTCCTATCGGGATATCGCTTGCACGAAGTTGTGTCTCGTAAATATGGGGTGTTATTTCACTAAAAACACTAGAAAAGGTAAAAAGAGGGGTGAAGAGGCCTACCCTTACTTTTTGCAGGGTGAGGAACCTCTTTAAGGCACTAAGGAATATTTCCCATTCAAAGTGGGTCAATTTTCTGTGTCTACACTTTTTGATTTTGATATTCTTGCACCAATAAATTTATCACCATCTCTATCTTTGGAACATCCTCTAGTTATCAAAGCTTTTGAGTGCTCAAAATGCTCCACATTCCTTCTCCTTGTTTCCTCTTATAGTAGTTGGGCAATAATCTCATATTTCTTGATATTTTCTAGCTTAGAACTCCCACTAATTACAACAATGGTATTATCCCAAGAGTCAGGAAAACTATACAAAAATTAGAGACATTGTTTAGTCTTTTTAACCACATCACCAACAGACCTTAGTTGGTCCATCAATGTATTGAAAACATTCATGTGGTTAGCTACACTATCTCTATTCTTCATCTTCAAAGAATACAACTTCTTCCTCAATAATATCAAGTTCATCAAAGATTTGGACTCATACAAATTTCTTAGGTTATCCCACAACTCCTTAGTAGTCTTAGCATCCTAGACATTCATAAAAATAGAAGCAACCAAGTTCAAACTAATCAAGGTAATGAATTTATAATTTTGTTTGTCCCATTCAACTTGTGGCATTCATGTAGGCATCATTGTCATAGTGGCAACCATCTTCAGATCTCTTTTCACAAACAGAGATTAAAGTTTTATCCACTGAACTTCTTTATACCAGACTTACCTTCCATATTTACTATTGTAAATCTTCACAAATATCCCACTGCATTGTTTTCTATGGAAATGGATTTATTTGCTAATCCATAAAAAAATAACACAAAAAAAAGTATTTACAAGCTTTGTGTGTTGAGCAAAGTGCAGCAAATAGTATTGTCATTGTTGTCAACACAGTCAGACAGATTTATTGATGCAATGGACAAGAGTTTATTGAATAGCAAGGTGCAGCCAAAGTACAATGGATAGGAGTTCAGTGTTGAGCAAGGTGTTGCAGGAGGATTGTCATTGTTGTCAATACAGTCAGTTAGATCTAATGATGCAATGGACAAGTAGTTCAGAAGTCACTCATATGTAGAGGATAAAGTTCAAAAGTTAATCAGATCATGAGTCCTTAAATGATAGATGCACAGAAACAGAAAACTTAATTCAGAATGAGAAGAAGAAGTCTTCAGAACCTGAGATGTCAAGAAGCGAAAAGGTTTTTTGTGAAAACCAAGGCAGTCAAAATAAAAAGTTTTATTTAAAATCATGGATAACATATTTGAAATGGGTTTTTCTTAAAACCCAAGTTGGCCCTTCGTTTCGTTGAAAAAGATGCCCCTATGATGAAGATATTTAATTTTAAATATTTAGTTTAAATTTTATTTTATTTAAAATTTAAATTAAAATATTAAATTAAATTAAAAGGGCCGACGTGTTACTATTTTGAGGCAATAAGCTACAGGAAGGTGACGAAGGTGGAGAAGAGTTTGAGGCCGACAAAGTTAAATCTGGGCCGACGGATTTTAGGGTTTGGCAGCCAAAAATTTCTAGGGTTTTGCAACCGACATTCTTAGGGTTACAGTCGACGGATTTTAGGGTTTGGCAGCTGACAAATTCTAGGGTTTCTCAGTCGACGTTCTTCTAGGGTTTGTTTCTAAAATTTCTTCTATAAAAGCAAGGGTTCTTCGAGTTTGAAAGATGGGGTGTGAAGATAAAGTGCAAATGCGAGCATAGTGTTTGTGAAAGTGAAGTTCGTGTTGAGCAGAGAGCAAGTCGTTTCGATTCAGAATGAGAGTGAAGTGATAGTTCTTCAGAGTTGCAGTAAGGTGTGTGTTGTGATGAGATAATGTGCGAAGAGTGAGTAGAGTGACTTGTGCGAAGATAAGAGAGCGATGTGCAGAAGTTGTGTTCTAAGTCTGAAGTGACAGTGCGCAGTTTACAGAAGTGATTGATCATCTGAATGTAGTAGAGAGTGCAAAGAAGTACAGAGAAGAGGTGGAATAGTGCGACTCATTTTGTGCAGAAGCAGCAGAATGCAGAAAAATAGCAGACCATGAAAATTGAGGTGAAAGTTTTATTCTGTAATTTTTATTATTGTCTTCCAAGTTGTTGCTTGGATTAAGGGGTTGGTGCCTCTTTCCAGTAGGTGCTGGTAAAATAAGAGTTGGTGCTCCATTCTGTTGAAGCAGATAAAGTTAAGGGGTTGATGCTCCTTCCAGTTGGTGCTGTTAAAGGATTATGTGAAGTTGTATCTTTGCATTGACTAGATTTGGATGGTAGTCCAAGCAGTCTTTTTGAGGAGTAGCCACATTGGTGAACCTCGTTAAAATGTTGTGTTATGTGTGATACTTTCTTGATGCATTTAGTATCTCTTTTATCTGCTTTAAACTACTGTTGGTTTTAAAATCATATGTTTTAGAAATTTTAAAGAACACACTGATTCACCCCCCCTCTCAATGTCATTGTGATTACAACAATTGGTATCAGAGCCCAGGTTCCCAATTTTGGCTAAATCAGTCAGGGTTGATCTTGGATTAGTACACAATGGCTAAGAAGAATAGATCCTCATCCAAAAAGGCATCCCAGCCAGTTTCAGTTCCTGTGGTTGAGAAAATTGAACCAGAAATGGCAGAAGGAGTGAATACTGAAGCAGATGATGAAAACCTCAATGCTGAAGTAGACTGGGAAGGTGAGTTGATCTCTGCTCTTGAAGAGTTGAGTATAGAAAAGAAAAAGAACAAAAGAATGTCCAAGAAGTTAGAAGAATATGGGGATGAGATTGAAGATCTCTTCCTACAAGTTCAAAAGGCCAAGAAATCAGAAGAAGCCTTGAAGACACACCTGGATAATAAGAATGATGTATACAGCACAAGTGAAGAGGAATATAAAAAGGTTATTTTTGATCTAAAGCTACAAGTAGAACAGAACAAAAGGATTGAAGATATTCTTAGGTCTCAGATCAATGAGAAAGAGACTGTATGTTGCCAACAAGAAGAAGAGATTGTTTCATTGAAGAAACAACTAAAAGAGGCCAATATAAATCTCAAATTTGAGAAGAGCACAGAGTTGCTAGATACAATGATAAATCAACAAAGAAGCTCCACAACTAAGTTTGGTCTTGGATATGAAGCTGAAAAACCTTCATCCTCCAAATATGCAGAGAGGAAGAAGTCCTCGGTTGAAGGATTGAAACAAGAAAAGTCTCAAGTCGAATCCTCAAAAGGAAGAAAATATCAAAGAAGATCTACAAAGCAAAGCAACCATAGCAAAAGAGGTTCTCTCACTCTCACTCTTTTAATAATAATGCTTTTTATGGCTATTGTTCTAAATGCAACCACTTTGGTCACAAGGCAATTTATTGTGGACTCGAACAATAGATTAAAGAGTTATGTTGATAAAAATACTTTTGTTTTTTTGAGTGAACACCCTATGCAATGTTTTAAATGTAATGGCCATGGGCACATAGCAAGGTTTTGTTCAAGCACTTTTGTATCCAATCTAAGGCAATACCATAGATTTCATCATAAACATAGAATGCAATACAGACAGGGAATAAAACATGTGCAATGTTTTAAATGCAACGGTGAAGGGCACATAGCAAGGTTCTGTCCAAGCACTTCTATATCCAATCTAAGGCAAAACCCTAGATTTCATCAGACACAAAGAGGACAACACCGACAAGGAACATATCATGTGCATAAAAGAAAAGAAAATAATCATCCATCAAGAATGCACAAGAGACAACCCCACAAGAGAAATGTTCAAGTTCACAAACAGGAGCAAAATAGGGATGTTGTTGAAAAACCCAAGCCCAAGTTCAGGAAAGTCTGGAGAAAGATAGAAGAAAGGAAATTGTGTCTCCTTGGATTGAAGGAGGCTACTCTGCCATTGCTCTAAGCAACTCCAGGTGGCACATCCTCAGGAGGAGCAATATTAAAGTTTTATTTTAATGCTCCTATGTATTTGTCTAGGTATCTGAGGATGAAAGGTAAGCAGTCGGGTTAATGTTGTATAGTTGTTAAAGTGTGTTTTTCAGTTTATATAGTGGTTTGTGGAAATGTCGTGAAGTGTGGTGTTTAATTTGAGAGCTGTCACCATTGGTAGTTTTGAGATATGTCACTGTTGTACTGTTGATGATTCTTAATACCACTGTTCAAAATTATGAATCATAATAGTCCAGATAATTTGCTCAATGAAAGAATGCTTGCCCTAGCTGTGTATTTGTGTTTCGAGCAGCATGTATTTGTTTTTACTCTTTGATGTGAAGATTGCTAGATCTTTCATGACACCTTGGTGAATATATTTAATTCACAGATAGTTTTGTTTTAACTATTGATTTAATGCCAGTCCAAGGATAAGAAGCTTGAGGCTGAGTAAGGTGCACTACGGTTGGCCATAAAGTGTTTGACAAAATGTCTTCTTCCGACATGCATAGTTGAAAGTAAGAGTTGGCGAGAAAATTGCAAGTCTTTGGACAAAAATTGGTACAGATGTGAGTCACTTGTCAATTCTATTGACAAAAGTGAAATCAGCATGTTGAATGGGAAGATTGAAGAAAAATTTTTTTAATGAGCAGCCAGATGATTTCCATCCTGGTGATGAATAGTTGAGTTGCTTTCATAGTGGTTGTTTTGATCAAGTTAATGCTTTTCTTGATACATGATTTGGGCTTACTCCATTGAGTTTGATTTGAGCAAGTTATTCTTTGCCTTGGTGATTTATGTTGGTGGTTGTCTTGTTCAAATACCTTTGGAAGGAAAAGGATGTCTACTAGTTTCCTTTTCATGTAGTGATTGGTTGAATGCTTCAAGGTTAATCTTGAGTTGAATGATGTTGGTTAAACCTTGTCTATAAGCATTGTTGCTAAAGCCCTAATTGGTTGAGAAAAGATGTTGGTTGTGCTATGGTACAGTGTTTGGTACTTGCACAGAGTTGAAAGTGGATTGAGGTAGCCTGCTGGATTCTCACTGCAGAGAGAGACAAACAACTGTCATTAGGTTCAAGCTTGTTGAGAATATATCCAAGATGCATGGTGAAGTTGTATGCAAATGTTGCTGGCATTGCAGAACAAAAAGTTGGCTATATAAGATTATTGTATGCCTTCACTAACAGTGGACAAGTTTGAGTTTGCAAAGCAACATAGGGTAATTGCACAGAAGACAGTGGTTCAGTCATGTTCTTACACATGTTATATTGGTGAAGTTGACGATGATGGTGTCATTCACTGGTTATTGCTCCTATTCACATTGTTGATTTTATTGATGCCTATTATGCTTATCATGATGTTGTCAATCGGTGAAATGAAGTGGTCTTGGACTCAGGGGGAGCATTTGTGTATTTGTTTTTCTTCTTGTTCATGCTTGGAATATTTGCTAATTGTAATAATTTGTGTCTAAGAATATTGTGCATAGACTCAGGGGGAGTTTGCAGCAGCCCTTTGGTATTATTGTCAAAGGGGGAGAAGATTTACGAGGAAAATTGCACGTGTTGCCAACAATTCCAAAGGGGGAGATTGTTGAGCAAAGTGCAAAGAAACAAGTATTGTCATTATTGTCAACACAGTCAGACAAATTTATTGATGCAATGGACAAGAGTTTATTGAATAGCAAGGTGCAACCAAAGTACAATGGATAGGAGTTCAGTGTTGAGCAAGGTGTTGCAGGAGGATTGTCATTGTTGTCAATACAGTTAGTTAGATCTAATGATGCAATGGACAAGTAGTTCGAAGTCACTCGGATGCAGAGGATAAAGTTCAAAAGTTAGTCGGATCATGAGTCCTTAAATGATAGATGCACGAAACAGAAAACTTAATTCAGAATGAGAAGAAGAAGTCTTCAGAACCTGAGATGTCAAGAAGCGGAAAGGTTTTTTGTGAAAACCAAGGCAATAAAAATAAAAAGTTTTATTTAAAATCATGGATAATAGATTTGAAATGGGTTTTTCTTAAAACCCAAGTTGGCTCTTCGTTTCGTTGAAAAAGATGCCCGGTGATGAAGATATTTAATTTTAAATATTTAGTTTAAATTTTATTTTATTTAAAATTTAAATTAAAATATTAAATTAAATTAAAAGGGCCGACGTGTTACTATTTCGAGGCAATAAGCTACAGGAAGGTGACGAAGGTGGAGAAGAGTTTGAGGCCGACAAAGTTAAATCTGGGTCGACGGATTTTAGGGTTTGGCAGCCGAAAATTTCTAGGGTTTTGCAACTGACATTCTTAGGGTTACAGCCGACGGATTTTAGGGTTTGGCAGCTGAAAAATTCTAGGGTTTCTCAGTCGACATTCTTCTAGGGTTTGTTTCTAAAATTTCTTCTATAAAAGCAAGGGTTCTTCGAGTTTGAAAGATGGGGTGTGAAGATAAAGTGCAAATGCGAGCATAGTGTTTGTGAAAGTGAAGTTCGTGTTGAGCAGAGAGCAAGTCATTTCGATTCAGAATGAGAGTGAAGTGATAGTTCTTCGGAGTTGCAGTAAGGTGTGCGTTGCGATGAGATAATGTGCGAAGAGTGAGTAGAGTGACTTGTGCGAAGATAAGAGCATGATGTGCAGAAGTTGTGTTCTAAGTCTAAAGTGACAGTGCGCAGTTTATAGAAGTGATTGATCATCTGAATGCAGCGAGAGAGTGCAAAGAAGTACAAAGAAGAGGTGGAATAGTGCGACTCATTTTGTGCAGAAGCAGCAGAATGCAGAAAAATAGCAGACCGTGAAAATTGAGGTGAAAGTTTTATTTTGTAATTTTTATTATTGTCTTCCAAGTTGTTGCTTGGATTAAGGGGTTGGTGCCTCTTTCCAGTAGGTGCTGGTAAAATAGGAGTTGGTGCTCCATTCTATTGAAGCAGATAAAGTTAAGGGGTTGATGCTCCTTCCAGTTGGTGCTGGTAAAGGATTATGTGAAGTTGTAGCTTTGCATTGACTGGATTTGGATGGTAGTCCAAGCAGTCTTTTTGAGGAGTAGCCACATTGGTGAACCTCGTTAAAATGTTGTGTTATGTGTGATACTTTCTTGATGCATTTAGTATCTCTTTTATCTGCTTTAAACTGCTGCTGGTTTTAAAATCATATGTTTTAGAAATTTTAAAGAACACACTGATTCACCCCCCCTCTCAGTGTCATTGTGATTACAACATTGTGCACAACTAGGAAAATGATTTTCCTCAAAATGCTCTTATACCAGTTTTTGGTGTAGTAAAATGTGTAGCTAAATAGCTCAACAACAAATAAAGGATGAAATAAACTCACATAATGAAAAATAATGTGCATCTAATAAAAAACTAACAAAAAACAAAAGAATGATTTACAAGTAAACATTTATACACAACATACAAACAAAAAAATGAAGAACTTCATTCATAATACATTCAAAATTATATTTGAGAGATGTTTTGGTCACATAGTTCTTCACACACCTACATATTATAAATTTGCATCTATAAAATAAATACACATGTAGAGGTACCATGTTTAGGTTTTTCTTGCCATGTTTAGGATTTTTGGCCCATGTTTAGTATTTTACAACCCATGTTTAGTAATTCATCATCGTGTGCCTTAAGATTTATGTCATATATACTTCTAGTAATAGAAACGAGTGTCCTTATTTGTGATTTAATGATATACCCTAGGATAAGAGTTCCTTCTTGAGGGATTTTACCTTCCTTAAGTTCCACTATGCCTTCACTTGGGCCTACACTCATCCCTATTTTTTTTTTTGTATCTATCATTTCTAAAATTGATCCATGTGGATCCTTTTGCCCATTTCCATGAATTCTTTAGTTATTTTCTACATTATGTTACTGATCATTGCCAATATGGATGGAACAATAAATAAAGTGATATTCGGTATAATATGAGATATTTGAAAATGGATCATAAAAAATCGTATGTTGGATAGAAATATTTATAGTTCCTATGTCATACCCCATCCTTTTCCATGCAATGATCTTCCTCGTGGTATATCCATGCTTATCCAAGGAACATTTGGTGTGGTGATTTATCTTGTGATTTGGATCAAAGTCATCTTTAATTTTTACATCAACATAAAAGGAAAACCACTCTAGGGGGTATTAATGTCACTCTTTAATATCATACTCATAGTCATATGGTTCCTTTAGCTTGGTCATTACTAGTTCTTTTATCAAATTTACCTACTTCTCAACTCTATACCTTTTTTCATGCATATAAAAGGTAGTCATCCCCTAAGCTTATAATTTTCTCTTGAAGTATCCATTTTAATCATATGCCCAATATATTTTAGCTATGCCAATACCATATTTTTATATTTTTATTAGTGATTGGATAGAAGCCTCACAAATATAGAGTGATGACCATTATATTCTTCTTGACAATGTAAAAATTGGATTTCTTTTGGATCTTGAAATATTTTAGGTCCATGTAATCCAACTACCATGCATATTTAATATGAAAGAAGAACAAATATAGATAGCTCAAATTACACTATGGAAAACTTGAAAGGTTGAATGAAGTACTTATGTTTGACAATATTTAAGTCATTATTGATCATTTTATTAGACTTGAGAAAACCTTGATCTTAATTTCATAGGTGTGGCACCTTTGCTTTCACCCACTTCATGATGGGATGGTACGTTGTATCATGGAATTTATGCGAGGTTTTTCCATATAAATTTTAGGATATACGTATACATTCTACTAGTGGAAGGGTCTTATTGTATGGACCCATTTGGTTTAGCTATAGTATGGGGAACTAATGCTTCTTTTGATTTAGGATCAACTAGATTAGGTATAAGTTATATGTGAACTTCCTAGTTTCCTTGAAATTATAAAGTTTTTTATGCATCTGGTCTACCATATACTTGACATAATCAATCATTTGTGAGTGCCTAAGATAATTTTCTACTACATATAAAAATGCAACTTACCCTTCATAGACCAACTCATCTATCATCTCTCCTAATAATACAACAATACTCGATAGAACAAGTTGAAGATCATCCTAAAAATGATCAATTTCCATTGGTAGATCAAATTCTTAGGTCTTTTTAGGGTCTTTCAAGTGTAGGGCTAGGAAATTATTCCAATTATTGAAGTCAAACCGATAGTAGTAATATCTTTGCACCTTTATATTATATGTGACCCCCATAGGTAAGTTATCCTCAACATTTAACATTTGTATTATCTCTTATTCTCAAATAAAAATCTCTGACTTCTTTCCAATAATACGATTGATGTTCTTTCTTTCATAGTCATGTTTTTTAACATATGCTTCCATATTTTTTGGGTAGTCCCAGACTTGTGGCACTAGACTGATGACTATCTCTAAAACCTAGATTCTCCTTATACTCGAAGAATCGATGCCCACACCTAGTTTGAATCTCTTTTGTGTTTATCTCTTGACCCCCATCATGCACTATTTATGCATTTCTTCTACCACATTCCTATAGGGCTTGTATGTACTCGAATATTTTGAATTGAGAAGCAACCTATTATTTTTTTCCCTTAGATTTACCTTTAGAGGAGCTTGCCTATGTAACTGATATTTGAACTTATTAGATCTGAATTAACATGCCAATAAACATTTTGGTAGTAGTGGTAGGAGGAGTTATGAGAGTTACTTAAGCCATAGAGGTCCTTACAATAACTCCACTAGTATCAATTAAGAAGTTAAATTTTTTAATATAAGTTTTTCTAACTTTCAAGCTACAAGGTGATTAACTTGGACTAGTGGAATGAATTGCCTCACATAGAACAAATTACTAAGAAATGAAAACTTTTTTTAATTTCTAAAATTTGAGTGACTTGCTTGACCTTAGGGAATCAATCACTCCCTGAGGATATTATTTTTTTTATATTGATTTTTTTATTAATCACTCTCTTTAGGGTGATTCATAACCCAAATGTTGTAGTTTCAAAACTATTGGTATAAGTTGAATGACTTGAACCTCCTTATGAAGCATTGTGATGTAGTTTACTTTCAAGGAAAGATGAAACTCAAGGATGGACATTATTTTAAAGTTAGTTGATGTATGTAGCGACATGAAGGACATTTTTATTATTAAACCCTTGTCTATATCAAATAACATAGATATACAAGGCAAGTACAATGCTAATCTAGGCTACAACATGTATGTGGAGGATTTTAAATGATTTTATAATAGTAGCTTAGGGTTGTATGGTAATAACTATGGGAAAAAATGGTAAAAATGGGGACCATGAGGATTTAAAAATCCTTTTCTATGTGGTCAAACACCTCTACCCAAGCATTTATGATGTTTGAGGAGTTATTACCTCTTAAATTTAGGGCAATTAATTCCCTTTACGTAGAATTTACCAAATTATTATAAAATATTTGCAAGAAATTTTTTAGTCAATGAGGAGAGAAGGAAAGAAAAAATGGGATGTTTGAGAACCTTATCCAAGGTTTTCACTTAAACTTGATATTTTATTTTTGGAAAAGAAAAGTAGAAGTAGGAATGAAACCAAGGAAATAGAAAAAGTATTACATACATATTTATATTTTCTCTTTATTTTTACACTCATTATAAGGTTATTAAATGCTACCCATTTACTAAAATTGAAAATAACCTTTTATCAAGTGTTACAAGTTTGTAAGAATATATATTTGTGGCTCTATCCATCTGGTACCACCCATTCTAAAGTAAAAATCCCATCGCATCTAAGCTTGGCTCTATTTCGGTAGCCATTTTGGCAAATCATATTTTGACTACCATTTGATGTTGTACAAGCCTTTTGAAGATCTTATCTCTCTCTCTTCTTCTAGAAGTAACAAAACAATTAATCATGTTTGTATCAATTCAATATATGTATCTTCCACATCCAATTGATCAAGTACTTGTAGATAAGGGATCTCTAAACTAATAGACAATATTGCTTTTCTCAAAGAAAATTTTTTATGGATATGATTTCATGGAAGAAATAAGCATAACCCTATATACCCATAGTGTCTTATTCAACTTTGGATGCCAATCCCTCTATGACTTGGTTATTATCCTTTTCAATATCCTAATAATATATTTTTTTTGTAGATTCTACAAGACCATTGCCTTAAGGGTAATAATTAGATACAATCTTTAAAACAATACCATAGTCAAGTATAAATTTCATCAGTTTAAATCATATAAAAATTATGGAATTATTTGTTATTACTCTTGAAGGAGCCCCAAATCTTGTGGTGATATCTTACAAAAGTTGTATAATGACTTCCTAGTTCACATACTTGATTGGTACTACTTTAGTCCACCTTGTCAAGTAATCAATAGTGGCAAGAACCAATCCATGTATGGAAATTGATAAAAGGGTGATTTTCTAGTGAATTCAAGGCCTCATTATTGAGAATGTTCAATGATGATAATGGGTTTCAAGGGCATCAATGATTTTCTTCTCTATACCATAAACATACCATAAGCTTTACACTCTTTACCTTAGAATATTGTTAGCTATGGTTTAGGAAGAACAATGTCCACCTTCATAATGGTAGTCCTTGATTAGATCTATCCTTTTTTCTCCACACACCAATAACATTTCAATGTATCCATTTCAAAACATAACATTGTCTAACCATGTGTAGTGCATTTCCTTATGCTTGAACCTAGCTCTCTCCTTTGATATTAAATCTTATAGAGCCAATATTGATACCATATATCTCGATATCTCCAATCCATCCTTGTTGATCATCAAGTTCAATATATTCTACTAATAGTACTCGTTCCTTAGAAGATAACATAGATTTTCACATAGATCCCTACGTATAACTACCTTGGTTAGTTTTATTTCAATATGGAAATCCTAGATATTTATTTATTCAATCCGTTCTATTTTCTTTCAACTCACCATATAATACTGCAAATCTGACATCAAAATGTACTAAAAAGACTAGGTTTTACTTTGAGACAAGTAGTACCTAAATTTTTAGAGCCTTTTTTGAATTGAACATTTGTTTTTCTATGAAGATATATCATTATTTATAGTTGTGGAGTAATTGGACCATGAAGGAAATTAGATGTTCTTTTTTATCATACTTTTGAGTTAGAAAAACAAAAATGCTTTCATTTATACCAAACACATAGTCCAAATCTTTAGATAAATCTAGATTAATGAGGATTGAGGCCTTTGTGATCATATTGTTTATGTTCTGGAAGGCTTGCTTACCTTCTTTGGCCCAAGTAAAAGGTGGTATCCTTTTTTAGCATTTTGGTTATTGGTTTGACTAATTGTGCAAAGTTAGTTATAAATTTGGTCATAAATTATATCTACCCAAGGAATGATCTAATCTCTTTGGTTGATGTGGGTGAAGGTAACTCTTAGATTGCCTTATTTCTATATATATCGATTATGATTCTAAAGAACACAAGCTTATACTGAGAGGGGGGGGGTGAACAGTATAAGACCTATTTTTACTTTTTCCATTATACTTCAAAACAGTAAAGCAATATACTCAAAGCAATATCAAAGCAATGCACAATATCATCCACAAAGTGACACCAATTTTAACATGGTTCACCCAGAATGCCTGGGCTACGTCCATAAAACTTTTCTCTAAAATTTATCTCAAAGTTCTTTGGGAATCCTTCCCAATTACAATGTTTATGAGCCTCGGCCCAAAGGAGATACCTTCCCCTAATCATAATTTATGAGCCTCTGCTCAAAGGAGATACCTTCCCCCAATAAGAATTTATGAGCCTCTACTCAAGGGAGATACCTTCCCCTCTACTCTAAATTTATGAGCCTCTGCTCAAAGGAGATACCTTCCCCTCTGCTCTGGAAATGATCCCTCAGAAGATCAACTACCTCTACCTCTTGCCAGCACGTGGAACTCCTTTCCACCGAAGACCTCTTGTCCTCAATGCTTAGCCTAAGAGACCTTTGCCTTTTATGATCACGTCCACAGTAGCTCAGTAACCTGTACCAAACATAGTTAGTCGATCTAGTACAAGTCTTCCTCTGTCTTTCAGATCTGTCCAACTCTTGAACAAATAAATTCTTTGCATACAAGCCTTCTCAAAGACTTGCCAAAATTGTCCTCAGGTTCTTCTCATAGAACCAGTGCACCTCTATCCTCAAGTTCTCTAATATAACTATCAAACTCAGCTCACAAGTCCTCTACTAGGACCTGTCCAAATCTGCTCACAAGTCCCCACCGGAACCTGTCCAAAACTACTCACAAGTCCCCATCGAAACCTGTCCAAAAACTGCTCACAAGTCCCCACCGAAACCTGTCCAAAAACTGCTCACAAGTCCCCACCGAAACCTGTCCAAAAACTCAGCAAGCTCACCAAAAAAAAACTTAGTAGGAAATCACAAAGTGAATTTTTAGAGACCCAATGTGATTTTTCAAACTCATAGAAGCATAAAGAGAATTGTTAGAGACTCAATATGTTCTATACTCAAATCCCAATCTCAAAACTCAACTCAAATCAACTCAACTCAATCTCAATCTCAAATCTGAAAACTCAACTCAATATCTGAAATGGATAGGATAGAATATTTTCTTTCAAGAACATGAAACCCCAACAATTGCCAACTATGCAAAGAATCACATAACAATGATACTCATGTTCTTTTCACCATCAATTAGGGCTTCAACAACAATGCTCATCAACCAAGGTTCAATCAACACCATTCAACTCAAAACACAACCTTGAAGCATTTCACAATCAACATCAGAAAAGTAAACAAGTAGAACTCCTTTTCTCTCCAACATTATTTTAACAAAAAGCATCCACCAACTCAAATCACAATATCACAAAACAAATTTTCAAATCATCAACAAATAAGTAAGCCCAACACTTTAACCAAGTAAAGAATAGCTTGATTATAACCAATTTAATGAAAGCTAATGTCAATCTCAAAGCTGCCCACTTAAGGTTTCACAAATTCACACAAGAAGCAATTCTAACCTTAAAACATCATGCTTTCATTTCCATAATCAACCAAAAGCACTCTCAACAATAGAAGAAATATTTATCCCTTATACACCTTATTTCTCCCTTTTAGTCTTATCAACAATAAACTTTATCTCTCATAAGAATGCAAGAAGATAATGCAAACAACACCTTAAAAAGAATCTTTTATCAAAATAAATCAAGCTTCAAACTCCTTATAACTCCTAAGCTGTTTTTCTCTCTAATAAACTTCCTCCATCCGCAAAATACACTAGCAAAAATTAATTTTGAAAATACCTTGGCCAACACCAAAAATCGTGCTATGGAGAAATTGCGCACGAACTCTAACACCACCCACTGCATCCACTTCAACGAAGAAAAAACCCTTTCGTGTTATTCGAACATAGAACCTCTCGTTTGGGTAGCATGCCAACAGCCTAGCCGCTACCGGTGCGCCAAAGGCATCCGGTGAGGTTTGAACCTCACTCTATTTCCCTTGTACCTTCTATGCCAGGGCTAAAATAAACAACAGGCCTCCCTGTCTTCTGACGCGAACGACGACGATGAAACCTTACAACGGATACAAAAAATGAACAGCGGATCACGAAATCTCAGCAAAGAAGAAATCGAACATCAGGTTGCGAAATCACAACGAGCAACACTTTTCGAAAATGCGGATGGGATAATCTTTGATCTTCATCGTGGGAGATTTTTATGCATATTTCTCATAAACTCTTGACATCGGCGAGGAGTTTAACACATCGGTGGAGGAGTTTAACACGTCGACGGAGGTCTTGGCTAGCGCCCACAATCTTAGAACATAGCACCATCAAAGTTAAGACATTTGCGCCATGGGTTAGGAGAACCCAATGCAAACAATAAATTAATATTTATTTAAAAATAATTAAAAGAAACCTTAACAAGGTTTTTAATTATTAAATAAATACTTCCTCCTGGACCCAAATGCATTAAACTAATGCATCCACCTATAATCTTTAAACCTGCCAACTTGGGGTTTACAAAAGACCTTTGAAACTGTCATGCCGTAACCTTCATCAAAACAAGTTGTTTGACATCAAATCGAATTCCTTCAAGAGCTTCTTGAAATCAATGACAACTTATACACTTGAGCAAAGGCAATGTACCCAAAGTACCCAAAATTGCCAACAAATTCCTTCTTTACATACCATGTGATCAAAGAGATTTCCTTATTATATCATAAAGATAAGACATATTTAGATTTAGAAATATTCCATTACTCTTTATACCTCTTAAAAATAAATTCTAGATGTTGTGGGACTAGCAACGTATTGGGCAATTGTATTATCAAGAAAATATTATACTTATAGTACAAGGTAAAGTTATTTAGGGTTGGGAAATATAAATATAATATAAAAAACTTTATATGTATAAGTAGAACCTATTATCACCATATTAGACACCATCTACCACTCTAAGAGGTGATTTAAGATTCACAACATTTTCCTCATATTACATAACTACTCAATAGGGGTAGGAAATCATCTATTAGACTAGACTAGAACTATGCATAGTATTTTATTTCATAATGGGACTTGCCTCACTATTTTACAATAATCATGGAGTATAAACACAAGTACATAAAAAATATATATTTATAGACAAAAATGTTGGATTACCAAACATGTGAATAGTGTCTTATTCAATTATTCATAAACATATGAAAGTAAGTCTTCATGCATTTTTACTTTCTCATGATTATATCCTATGGATACCATGAACACAACTATAAAATCTTAGCAAGGTAGCTTCCAATATCTCCTTGCACACCATGATCATCAAAATTATCTTAAAGTTTGCATACTCCAAGAAATATATGGTATACCACCCCTCAATCAAGTGATCTTCATCAATGACCATTAATTTATTTAGTATCAATTTTATAGCAAGTGCATTGAGCTTGAAAAGATATTTTCGATAATTATAAATACAACTATATTTTTCATCAAGATAGTAGGAGAAATAAATTAATTTTTTCAAGTCCAATCCTCCATAATTACACAAATTTAATCTAAATTTTACAAAAAATTATGGTACTAAATTTTTTCAATATATTCAACCTAAGTAGGAATATCAAGATTGTAACTCCATAGGTCACCACACCTAGCAAGCACGACTTATGATACAAAGCATCTCACTCTCTCAAGCACCCAATTGAATTTGTATCACCATGAACATGGGATATGTTATAGTGCATTCAACATGTAAGAATATTTTTTCTAATAAATATGTTCCTTCTTTCATTAGTTATCTTTCTATGTTGGAAAATATTTATAGGTCGTCATTTTTTAAAGGTGTTTCTATTCAATATAAAATAATGGATGCATGTATTTCAATTCAATTTATGTTTGAGCTCATTACCAAGTAGATAAAATATTTTCATTGCCTATTTTTCACACTCAACGTATAGTTCGACTACTCTTCGCATTTTACTTTACATATAATGTGGGATGATGATGCCTATCTTCAATTGTCTAGCATTTTCATGCAATCAACAATTTGTGTTATTAATAGCTTTGATTTTCCTTTGCATGTTTTCTCTTGCAGAATCTCTAAAATAACCGTGTTCAATGGTCATAAATTTAAGATGTCTCGTTTATGATTTTTATTTATTTTATTTTATTTTATTATATAGATATGTATGTATGAGCATAGTTTAAAATAAAATCAAAATCAAAATCATGAAGAAGACATCCTAAATTACACACACACACACATACATACATGCCTATCTATATATATATATATATATATATATATATATATATATATTATATATGTATATATATATATATATATATATATATATATATATATATATTATATATGTATATATATATATATATATATATATATGTATATATATGTATATATGTATATATGTATATATATGTATATATGTATATATATATATATATGTATATATATGTATATATGTATATATGTATATATATGTATATATGTGTATATATGTATATATATATATATGTATATATATATATATATATATATATATATATATATGTATATATATGTATATATGTATATATATATATATGTATATATATATATATATATATATGTATATATATATATATATATATATATATAATTCACATTACAAGCCTTTAGCTAATAAAACTTCACTAGAATTTAACTTTGGGTTTTTTATTTATTTATACAAAATTCATGGCACAAGCCTTTAGTCAACAACACTTCACTGAAGATTAACTTTGTTATGGCCCATAAATTGATTAGATAACACCTTCATAATGTATGACCTTGTTTCTATACAACCCACTCAATATATGACAAGGTCAAGCATCACTTCAAACAATATTTTTTAAGATGGTAACTCTTGATGGCTCTTCTAGATGGCAAGTTATGTGATAGCACCAATGTCTTCGGATGACCTGTATCTTTAGAAAATAATATATTTATATGAAAAATCTAGATGGTAGCTCTAAATTATAGCTCCAAACAACAACTCTAGATGGCAACACAAAATTGTAGCTCCTAATAACAACTCTAGATGGTAGTTATAGATAACAATTATTTCTTGGAAAAATCTAGATGATAGCTTTAGATGCAAGCTTTAGATGACTCTTCTAGGTGGTAATTTTGGATGACAATATTTTCTAGATGACACAATCATATGAATCTACCCAAACAACAATATTCTCTGTAAATGATAATAGGATAGATGACCCTTTAGCAAACCTCTTCCTTTACTTTTCTTGATGCTAATAATTTTATGCATAGGAATACATCTATAAGCAAGATTTCTCCAATGTATAAACAACAAACTTATTCATGTTTTTTGATGAGGCCTAATATTTTCTTATGTTACCGATGCTTTAAGCTATTTTTGTCTTTTATTTTGAGCATGTGTGTATTCTAAGTATGGAACTTTGTATAATTTATTATAGTATTTTTATTGAATGGGAATGGAAATGTGAATTGTATTTTTGAGTTACGAAATATTTTGTGTTTCTAATGGTATCTTTTACTAATGTTTAGGGACTATATAGAAACACTCTAAACTACATATTTTTTAGTACATTCATGAGCATGTTTTATAGTATTTCATGTGCTCTAGAAGAACAATGACTAGCATGAAAATGCTTTGGAAACGGAGAAGGAAAATGATAGAATTGATCAAATGGAAAATGGTCTAGAATAGAAAAACATAGATTTTGGCTCAACTATTGGAAAAAGGTTATCCATAATGATCGATACCTTGATGAGCATGTTTGTGGTTGGCTATATTTGGTTTTTACCCATAACAAGGCCACTATTATCGAATACCATAGGTAGTTTCCTCTTTCCACTTTAAGGATTGCTATTTTGATGATTCATTGTTGTCATTTTTCCCAAGGTTAACCAATGAGTAATCATGGTTCATGTTTTTTCAACCACATTAATATTCGTAAGGTAATTTAGAATATTTGTAAAAGTCATGTTGTTAGAATACCATTTCTTAGGATAGCAACCTTATTTTGTAAGGTGTTGCAACACTAGATTAAATATTTTTATTATAAATAATCACCTCCGATGATAGTCAAGGGGTTGGATATAAGACAATTATTGGATTGAAGACTACTATAGACTATAATTTGAGCATTTCATAATTGCAATAAACAATACACTTTTAGATCTTTATGTTGTGCTAGAATAGTTTAATTCTAAATTAGTTTTCCCTTTTTATTAGACAAGGAGCAAGGTCACACTCTCTTGCGTTGATAAAAAGGTTTTTCCTATTTCCAATTTAGTATGTTTGATGTGTTAGTGTGTTATAGTAATATTTTTATTCTATACTTTCCTGCACATATTTGTAGCAATAAATTAATATGAAGGAATTAGTTATATGAAGTATTATGAGTTAAAATGGAATGTTGCTATATTTCCTATAGATTAGTTGCAATCTATTTTTTTATTTTCTCATAAGCATTGCTACTTTATGCATGTTATTTTATTTATGCAAAGCTTTAATATTCCAAGATTTTCTTTTCAATTAGAAACCTTAGAAATCCTATATCAAAGTATTTTCTATATAATTTAGCACATACAACCATTGGATGTTATTCTAGCATTTATAAACTAAAGTGAAGATATTAACAACACTTGTCACTTTTTGCATCGTTATCAAGGATCATGGTATTGCTAAAAATTCGGAGGTATTAGTTTACAATGTGAAAGCAAAACAACAATAAAATATTTCTAAGTGTGATGCTTTCCATTTTATTTGAAACACCTTTCTTTTTTAATGCATGCATAGGCCTAGATATTCAAGATATAGGTTCATTATTCAAACCCCTTGATAAGCCATAGGGAATAGGTTTTCACACCCATAGATTATATCAATCAATGATATACCTATAGTAATTGTATCCAACCATTGATTATGTATAATCAAGGGAAAATTATTTTTTATGGACCACTATTATCATCTCTAGGATTACTAAGGTTTTTTGAAGATTTTGTAGAACAATCTAGTAGGCCCCCACCTACTCTAGACTTATCTATACCACCTAATAAATTTAAGTAAATTTACAATGTTTATTGGGGAGATCATGAAATGGTGGATAGGTAAAGCAATGTAGATGAAAATAATAACACTGATGTAGGGGGTCAAGGAAGAAATACAAATAGAACCTTTACATTTCTAATTAGGTTAAACCGAAATGAAGAAGCTCCAATGAAAAATATTTCACCCTTGGTATTACTAGTGTTTAGGGGAATTGCTTCTAAAGACCTAGATCAATTTCTATTTGAATTTAAGTTCTTATGCCAAACATGCAATTATGAATGAGATAATTAGAACTTAAACTATTTTTTTCATTTTTAAAAGACTCAGCCATGCACTAGTTTATGGGATTAAAACCAAACTCAATACACGTGGGATGAAATGAATTTTTTTTTTTTGGATAACTACCAAGAATATTGTAGGGTCAAATACTAAAAGGAAGAAATCTTTTGAATGAAACAATAAGATGACGAAAATCTAGAAGACTATCTTCATAGATTCCTCTTTGTCCAAAGATAATGTGGAGATGGACTTGACCAAGAACTAAGCAAAACTATATTTCTAAGAGGATTACAACATGAATCATGAGATGCTTTGAATCTCATTATTTTTAGGTGACACAAATAAACTTGAGTTTTCAAAATTATTGAGCTTTATAGAAATTACTCATACACTAGGGTAAGTATGTGTTCCTATAAAGGGAGATAAAAAAAACTAGTAATGACATAGGAGAGATAATGGAAGAATTAGAAAACCTTAATACTGATATCCTAGTGCATATTAATAGTATGCTAGATGAAATGCAAGAAATAATCAAATACAATGAACCTATAGCAATATATAATCCTAGATGTAGGAGGAAATAGGCTCTCCATGAAAGCACTTTAAATAAAAATGTTATATGTAGTATCTATGAGAAAGGACATTCTACAAATCAATGTCACTTCTTACAAAAAATAAAAAATACTATTGGTATAAGTTAACAACCTACCAATGAATTCAACTTTATTGGGCAAAAAGAAAAAAATTAATAATCCTTTCTAATTTGTCCCATGATCAGATATGGACTAGATGACTAACCCATGGAATATGCTTTAGACAATGTCATCCCCTCAAACATGGACCCAATATTCCTAGCCACCAACACAAGAATGGTCAAACACACAATGGAGACCACACCCCAAACAAAATAAAATATACCATAGACAAGGATGGTTTTAGAACCAATAACAAGCCTTGTTACCTGGATCCACACCCTCCATAGGTAAATGAACCACAACAGTTAAAAAACCTCTTCTTCTTCCATAGCCTATGGCCAACCCTAATAATTATAGACATGCAACACTTGTCTATACCATTGAAACAAACAAAAAAACTACACTTAAAACCATTTATTGTGATTTTTTATGATTATAATTAGGAAAGATACTTCATGATCTCGTTGAGATAAGGTACAACCTCAAAAATAAGATCACCAAAAAGAAACAATCCCTCAAAAATTTTCTCAAAATCCTTTTGAACCACCATACCTAGAATGTTTGGTACCTAATGAAGAACACACATTAGAACACAATATAATAAATGAAGTAAAACACCTCAATGTTTTGATCCCTTTATTACAAGATATTAATGAAATACCCTTATTCAAACACACTATAAAATAATTATGCATCAAAAATTCAAGATAAAAGAAGAAGATAGATTCTTAAACTATTCATTTGAATGGTAAGTTAGTCAATCTTCTCTATAACAACCCAGGTCTAACTCTCCTGGTTGTCAAAATCACAAATTCAGAATTTTGTGTATTTACAAAAGCAAAGTCACAATTGACATATGTGCACCCAACTTTATATTAGTACATAGGTATAAGGTTCCACACTCCAAGATAAAATACCGTTGCAGAAGGAATCATGGGTGCTTGGGATTTGCCAATTTCCTACCATAGGCTACCATTTATGAGACTCATCTTCTCTTGACTCAAGTTCTAGGTACTCGGCATGGGGTATCCTTCCAGGGTCCATAACACCTATAAGGGTGGATGCATATTTTCCCCATCTTGTAGCATGGAGGACATTGGTCTATTACCTTATCTTCATCCTAATGGTCCATTGACATTATCTTCATCTTGATTAAGCTTTTAAGTCTATGTTAGAGTTAGTGTAGTTATGCCTCATGCCTGATTGTAGTTCTTCACTTATGAACACAATCAAGGTCTACCAATCCTTTGGCTTTTGGGTCCAGGTATCTCAGATCATATCTCAGTTGATGATAAGACATCTCATACCATCTACCATTGGACCTTTTAACTACAAGGACCAGCTTTCCTAGTTTTGAGTTACCATTGGCTATTCCGTAACTGGATTATGAGTTGTGATATCCCTCACGTACTACTTTGTACGATAACTTGGAACAAAATACCATACCATCGTTCGTTACTCTCTATAGCATAGGATCCACTGACCCTTCTAATATTCTAGAGAACGGTTATTCCCGAATCACAATAGCCAGAGTTGGGTGGTTATCATCCATTATGATGGCATTAAATTCATAGTAAACCATCCTTCTCGATAGGTTCATTCTCTTTGGTAGTTGACATCCTTCTCGATGGCATCATAGTATATCCTTCTTCTTGATGGATCGTCATTATTAGACCATCCTTTTTCTGGTGACCTTATTATGTTGGATCTAGTTGAAGGTTTCTCAAGTTTTTCAAGGTTTACATCATTATTTGATTCCAAAAAAAGTATATAATGACTTTATCCAAAAAAATTTTAGGTAACTCTTATCTAAAATTCATTAAAAAATTTATGTTTTCAATCTGCCTATCATTGACACAAATGTACATGAAATAAATAAAAATTAACACTATTTACAAGACATTCTTACAACTTCTAAACCTAAAATATTAACTTAATATAATTTTTTAAATATATAAAATATTTATCATAAAAACAATATTTATGTATTCTACCCACTCTCTAGTCCAAAAGAATAAATTAAAACTTAAATAATTATACCAAAGCACTATTCCATAAACAACAATATTAAAACATATAATCATTCTATTGACACTCAATGTCATAAATGTAATCAACAAACATTAATTTATTCTACCCATGCTCTAATTCATAAATGTAGAAGTATAAAGTTACTTCACAAAAATAATACTTTTAAACAAAAATGATGTAAATGTTTTCTCTAATCCAAGATCATTTGCATTTATAGTTTTTCTATATACTAGTTTTCCCAAAATGAATTTTACTACTCATAAAACTATTATATCTATAATCAAATTTCACTCTACCCATAAAACTATTATATCTATAATTAAATTTCACTACCATATCAAACAGAAACTCCGAAGTAACCGAAACTCGTGTACTTCCCAAGAGAGTAATTGTTGAAAGAAACCTTTGAAACCTCATCGTTTTGATAATGGAATCAATACAATATTGATATAATTGTTATCAATAGTCAATTACATAACTCTGACCTATCCTAAATATAACAAAGTTATTAACTATTAAAATAGGCCTAACTTCGGTGAACCTTCACATTATCCATCTACTATCATAATTATAAAATATCTAATCTAACCGTAAGTTGAAATCAAAAAGTGCCTTATAAATAAGATTTAGTATTAAGGTTGATATATATAATATAGTAAGTTTTCTTTTCATATAATATTATTCACAACATTCACCTTTTTGATAAACTGTAAGAGTCAAATCATTGTTTTTGAAATGTATCTTTATTACTGAAACCTACTATTTCCTCGATGACATGATATTTTTATTTCGATTTCTCAGGTCTAATGTATATGTATTCAACCCAATCAAAACAAATCATTTTCATCAAAAATGGTTCTTTCTATCTTTTTAAAGTTATGAATATCTACTGCAAAATTTAATCAATAGATATTATATATTCCAAAATATGGTAAGAGCCGATAGATAATACATGTTTCTATTTAAAAGTCTACGTGAAATACAAGTTACTGAGAAGATTTTAATTATACCAGCATATGTTTAAAAATAAATAATTTTGAACCCATGGTAAATGATGTCTACAATTTTTCTTTTTTTTTGAATGAAAAAGTCAAAATTGTATTAATAAAGCTTAATCATACAAAACAGTGTGGGTGGGATTAACACACCCCAATCAACCAAGAGAAACTATTACAATTAGGAAGAAAAGTCACACTAACTGCAACAAACATATCACCTAACATATCTCTGTACATAATAGCAGGAATCAGCTATCAGAAAACATAAGAGCAGCAATCATGTAGAAAGAACTGAGACCAGTGACGAGGAGTTGCAGATCCATGATCCCGAGGCATTCTGCCAGTGGTTCATAAGTTGTCGAAGGTACTGAAACTCCATGTTGACTTTCTTAATTTGGGCAAAAATCTGCAACCAAGAATCATAGAAAACCTCATATTTATCAGACAGTGAAAAATACAAAGAGGATTCTTGCTGGGAAAAAATAACTTTGTTGCGGGTTTTCCATATGTGGAAGAGAATAGCAATTCTGAATATATGCCAAACCACTGAAAGATTTGTGGAGAACTGAAGAGGGTCTCCCAATAAGAAATGCCTACAGGAGCATGAACCAACAATAAAAGGTCTGAAAAATGAAAGAATCCAAGACCAAGCCTGTCTAGCCCGAGAACATTCCCAGAATAAATGAACATAGTTTTCCTCCTGACCACAGAACTTACAAGAAACATCATCAACTCCCAATGATTTCAGGCGCTGACCAATAGGCAAACCTTGAAAAAGCACACTCCAAGCAAAAAAAGACTGCTTTGGTTCAATATATTTAGCCCATACAGTATGAAACCAAGATTTCCAATCAGACTGAGAAGAATTTAAATTCCATCTTCCATTGAGCATGGCTGCCATAGGAACTGCAGGGGAAAGCCAGGAATAACCCAAACGGGCAAAATACTTAAGCAATGAAACATGTTTAGGCCATTCCCAATCACACCACCATGGCTTTTGAAAATGTCTAGACAACTTGGACAATACGCAAAAGGGAGTGTGATCAATAACAACTTCATAAGTGGATTTATCATCTTGTTTCAAACCATAATAGTGTTTAAAATCTTCCCAAGGGATCCAATTCTTAGTATGAAAGGAAACAAAATCAGAAAGTAATGCAATTCCTTTTTTATAAAAGCGTTGGGATCTAACCCATTGAACTTGTGCTAGTGGCAAACCTTCATAAGAAATAGCCTGAGACCACCATACATTCAAAAAGGAGATAGAAGGGCCAACTTTCCCGCCAAAGCCCTTCCAGGATAACCAAGGTTTGAGAGCTTCCCAGGCTTTCCAAATGCTTTTAGCCACGAAGGACCCTAAAATCTTGACAGGAACAGGGGCAGTAATAAGCGTATGAATATTGAGGCCTTTCCAAACTTTTTTGCCCAAGGGAAGCCCAGAAGAAATACAATTTCTAAGTAAAATTTTCCAAGCCTCATCTCCTTGCAAAGAACGAGTTATCCATTTGGCACATAAAGCAAAACCTTGCTTTTGACAGTCAAACAAACCCATACCACCCGAGTGCTTAGGAAGACAACAAATATCCCAAGCAACTCTGTGAAATCCTCTTTTACCAACAACATTAGACCATAAAAAATCTCGAAGAAGCTTTTCAAGTTTCTTGTAAAAATTCTTGGAAGGAACCCAACAAGAAGAATAATAAACATGTGTAGAAGCTAAAACTTTAGAGCAAATTTGGAATTTACCTCGCAAGAGACAACTTTTTAGAAGTCCAATAAGCTATCTTTTTCTCTACCTTTTGCACTACATATCCCCAAAGCTGAGCAGGAGATCCCTGAAATGCAAATGGAATGCCCAAAAATTTAAACATCTCACCCGATTGTATCCACTTCCATTGTTTATCAGATAACCAGGGAGGAAGAGGTTTCAAAGATTGTCTGAAACAAGATGTTTTTCTCCATTGAACATTAGATCCTGAAGCTAAACAGAAAAGCTCAAGGCAAGCTAAAGCATGAGAAACAGAAATCTCATCTTCTGATAAAGTCAAAAAAGAGTCATCAGCAAAATGACCATTAAGCAACTGCTGAGAAGAGTGAGGCAGGGAGATCCCTTTAATAAGCCCTTGAGATGCTCTATGTGCTAGCAGATAACCAAAAGCCTCAGCTGCAAAAATGAATAGAGAAGGTGCTAAAGGGCATCCTTGTCTTACTGATCGAGCTAAAGGAATACTTTTAGATTGAGCTTTATTAAGAGTAAGAACAACAGAAGCATCTTGAAACAACATTTGAACCGAATGAATAAAATTATCTCCAAAACCTAAAGCCTTAAGCATAGCTAAGATGAAATACCATTCAATTCTATCATATGCTTTTTCAAATTCAATCTTAATAAAAAGGACATCCTGAGAAGAAGCATTAGCCCATTCCATACCTTCCCAGACAGCAATAACGTTATCTAAAATATACCTACTCTGTACAAATTCTGTTTGCTCTGGTCTAATAATAAGAGGAAGCAAGGGTCGGAGTTTCAAAGCAAGAGCTTTGGCAATAATTTTATAGCTAAATTAAAACCCAAACACAATATTTTAGGAGTCATATTTATTAGAAAATTTAATTTAATCCCCAACTGTCTGTAAAATAAAACTTTGGAACAACAAATATCAAAGCCATAAATGTCCATCCATTCGTGATATTAGAAGAAGTTAAATATATAGATAAAATATTTTAACACCATTATAAGCATACAAAAATATGAAGTTTGTTAGTCATCCTTAGTCTATTTAATTTATTAATAAAAACTACACAATGGTAATAAAATAAGTCATTTAACCTAAGTAACCATACTTTTGCACATAATTTTTTTTTTATCAGTTAAAAAATTTAAATTGCGAACGGGTTTTATCAGGGACCCAAAACCTGATTACAAAAGGCTGAAGAAGCCAAAGCCCAACAAAAGTCAAAATAGGATGTAGTCCATCACAAATGCATACCACCAAGGCTATCCTTAGGAATTAGCCAATACAACATAGCAGGAACAAATGATACCCTTAGATAAAAATAAAAACTAGCAAAAAACATATGGTTCAGGCAACAAAAATGAAGCCATCAACCTCACCACATAGAAAATAAATTCTTAAGATTCTTCATTAGGTTCTACCCCAACCTCCTAAATTTCAACATTCAAAGTATCCATTTCAGCATCTTTACTCTTGTTGTGGTCATCCGCAGGAGCAGCATCAACCTTTTTTTATTTGGTAGGATCTTGGATCGCATCCTTAGTGAAGGGTTTCCTAAAGAAATATAGGTTTAGAGCATTATGTAGATCAACAAGTTGAGATATGTAATTTGTGATAGAATTAATGATGAACTACCGTATATAGTGGTCAGGGTTATCCTCTTCATCATCCTCTGACTTGATGATCAAGGATTCCTTTTGCTGGGCCAATTTCTTTAGTTTGATAGAGGAGCACATAGGCTTAAGTTCAAACTCAGGTTTAGGTTCAGGGGATTCACTTTTGGATCTCTTCCTCAAATTGTGGATATCTTCAATAACCTTTTACTTCTTGGAAGAAAGCCTAGGGGTACTTGAGGATTGCAGAGTTGATTGGGATGATCTAGGCTTTATGGGACTAGGCTTGGGCATAAGAGGGGGAGATGAAATGATGCCTTGGGGGCAATGAATGATCTAGTGCTTATACAATATATTGAACAGTCCTTGATGAGTGGGCAACTCAAAATTATTATTCCTTCTGCAGTGATCAATGGTGTAGTTGGTAGAGTTAAAAAAAATTGTGGGATGTTGACCAAATTTACATCATGAAAATAATTGAAGAAAGCAAAATAGAAGCTGCATAAAACCTTATCTGGGTCATCAATAGTGATGAACTCCATGATAGATTTTAATACACTTCCCCAAGGGAAAGGAAGCTCCTCGCGATGAATCCCCACATGAGCTTTCCTATAAATTTCCTTATCCTTAACATATTTCAACTCAGTATCCCAATTATACTTTTCTTTTCTTATGGATCTCCCCTTAGCAGGTTGGCTGGTGAGCTCAACTAGAACTTTGATGTCAACATCAAATATTCTATTACAAATGGTAACCCTACCATTATCCCACGTATTTATAAACACCATAGTGAAATCTGAGTCCACCCCTTCAAATTTCTAGAAAAAAGGAAGGAAACCCTTGGCTGATAGGATACCTTCAGCAATTGAATCCATACAAATCATGGAAGGCTCAACAAAATTCATAGTGATAGCCTAGGAATAGGAAAACCTTTGGATAAGCAATTGAGGAAGGCAATGGTAGAAAAAAACCAGAGCATAGCCAAAATAAAAAGAAACAACTAGAATTTCACAAACGAAAATGACCCAATTGATATCTCTCAAAAAACATGGGGGGGGGGGGGGGGAAGAGCAAGGCGGGAAAAAAGGTAGAAAAGGCAATAAAAAAAAAAAAAATAAGGTAGAAATCTAAACTACATTGGAGAATGAATGAAAGGACGGGGGGAGAGAAAAACCAAGAGAGAGAAGAGGGGGGGGGGGGGGGGGGGGGGAGGAAGGGGGGAGGGGGGAGGGAGGAGAGGAGGGGGGGAGGGAGGAAAGGGAGGAGGGGGGGGGGGAGAGGAGGGGGGGGGGGGGGGGAGGGAGGGAAAGGAGGATGGGACGAGACAGGGAGGGGGGAAAAAAAAAAGCTAAAAAAAAAAAAAAAAAAAGGTGAACAACCGATAACCAAGGTTGAGGAAACCAAAAAACATGGGTAACCCATGTACTAAGGTAGCATGGGAACCAAAAATGAAGAAAGTAGAATCAACGGGTATGTGATTCATTTGAAAAGGGGTTGAATTCCTTCACACCAATGTAAGTGTTATTAGATGACAACATGTCTTGATCAATGACGTGTTCCAAATTATGAGGGAGACTATTGGTCCAAGTCATCAGAATTATGGATTGGATACCAATATTTACCAAAATGTCAGCAACTTTATTACTTTCTCTAAAAGTGTGCTAGAAAATTATGTCCTAGAAAGTTTAACTAATAATTATGGCCTCATAAATATAATTCCTTATCCTCTAGGATGGAACTTTAGAATTTTTTAGATAATTTATGATAGTGAGGGAATCACCTTCCACCACAAGTTTATCAAAATAATCTTTAGCCAAAACTAGGCCATGCCACATAGCATGAGCTTCAACAACTTGATTTGATTGGGTTCCCAAAAATTCTACAAAGGTAAGGATAACCCTACCTCTACTATAATTGAGGATACCTCCAACTCCAGCCCACCTAGGATTACCCTTAGTAGCACCATAAACATTCAATTTGATCTAGCCTAAAGGAGGAGGATTCCATTTGGAATGAGCTCTGATATTGGGAGAATGAATCTGAATATTATTCACTATAGGAAAATTGAGAGACAGCCCCAAGGAGACCTCAAAACGGGAAGTAGGGTGAGAAGGAAGAGGATAGAGGGAGGCATTTTTAGTGACAAAAGAAAGAATTTTATTCAAGACACAATATAGGCTTTGCATGGAATTAGAAAAGACTGTGATTTCTTTCCAACTAGATTTACCACAAAAAATTATGAAGATAAAATTACCACAAGGATTTGAGATGAAGATTACAAAAAGGATTAGGCCATTGGGTGAAAATATTAGTAATAGAACATGGTTCAGCCCAAGAAATGTGGAAAAAGTCAAACAATTTATTGAGGATGACAGAAGAGAAAGGGCAGACAAGGAATAAATGATGGGAGGATTCCCAATCAGACAGACATAGGAAACACCTGTTTGGAAGGATCCTTTCCTGGATGGCTACCCACACAAAAGTGGAAATTTTAGGAATCAAAATTTTAGGCCAGGAAATACTAAAAGGGAATTATTGGTTCATCATGGGGTACCAGAAGCTGGTAGGGTAACTTGATAGAAAAGTCTCCACAATCAGTAAATTTCCAAAAAATATGATCAAGAGGACTTCTAGAAGGAATGATTGAGGAGTTGAGGAGAAACTACAATTCTCTAGCTTCCTCGGGGTGATCTTGACTGCTAATAATCTTCCAAGTCTTCCTATTATACTGATAATAGATAAAACCCAAGACATTTGGACCAAAAACAATATCAGTATATCCTTTGAGGACAACCAAATGGGGATTATTTATTAGTGGTTCGTTTAGAAGCCATTTATCATTCCAAAAATCAATTTGTTTCTCATCCCCTAATATCCATCTAAGGCCACAATCTACAAGATATATGGATTGCAAAATCAATTTGCAAAATAAGGACCCTCTTGGATGAGGCACAACTTTGAAGAAATTAGTTCCCTAAAAATACTTGCAACTAACAATGGAGGTCCATTTGGATTCAAAATTTAAGATTAGACTCCAAGCCTTTTTTTCTATAAGGTCTAGATTTAGGAGGTGAAGCATCCTGAGCCCAATCCCTCCTAAGTATTTCGGATGGTAGACTTTATCCCAAGCTACAAGGTGGAAACGATTTTTATTTTCAGATCCTGACCATAGGAAGTTCTTTTGTATTTGCTCAATTTTATTACAAACCCTTGCATAAAATTTGAAGATAAACATGAAGTAGATAGGAATACTTTGAAGAGAAGCTTGTGTGAGGGTAACCTTACCAGCTTGAGACAGAAGGTTCCCTTTCCAACCAGCCAATTTCTTTTACAATATTTCAATCAAATTATTCCACATTGAAGCATTAGGCTAACCTATGAACAGAGGGAGACCCAAATAAGTAGTAGGAAAGGATGATACTGGACATTCAATGATGGCATATATCTTAATTTATCTTTGGATTAGAGTATTTATAAATAAGATTTTTCTTTTATGGAAGTTAATATTTTGTCTAGCAGCATATTCATATAAAAGTAAAATATGCTTGATAACTCTAGCCTCAAAGATAGGTACATTAGTGGAAATAATTGTGTCATCCATAAACTACTGATGAGAAATTGGTATGCTCTGCGAAGCTAATTTTATTCTTGAAATAAGATTAATATTGCAAGTTACTTTGATGGTTCTACCTAAAGCCTCAACAACTATTATAAATGGCAAAGGAGATATGGGGTCTCCTTGATGAATGCCTCTATTGCTTGGAAAATAGCCAAAAATAGATCCATTAACTAACACTGAAAACCATGGAGTGGATATCCACCCTTTGATTAGCTTAACCCAATCAGGATGAAAACCAAACTTCAAGAGGACTGAAACAAGGAAATCCCAATTAAGTCTATCATAGGCCTTATTCATTTCTAATTTTAAAACAAAAGCAGATTTATTGGCCATATGGATAGAATGAAGGGCTTCATGAATAGTAATGACTCCA
Source organism: Wollemia nobilis (assembly GCA_028583015.1). NCBI lineage: Eukaryota > Viridiplantae > Streptophyta > Pinopsida > Araucariales > Araucariaceae > Wollemia > Wollemia nobilis. Next base: position 3,185,600 of record JAQPPZ010017244.1, read on the forward strand.
TCAAGGATGGACCTACCTTGGATAGAGCTTCCTTGACAAGGATCAATGATGGAAGGAAGGATATCCCTCAATTTGAAAGTAATAGCCTTAGTAAGAATTTTGTAGACCACATTACATAGGCTTATAGGTCAAAAGTCAATCATGAATTTAGCATTCCAAATTTTTGGAATGAGAGCAATAAAGATCAAATTGAAGTCATGAGAAATAGAATTTGTGAATTGAAATTCTATAATAGAGGAGCAGACGTCAGGGCCAACAATATCCCATAAATTTTGAAAAAACTGAGGAAACCCATCTGGGCCAGGAGCCTTGTTAGGATGCATGGAAAATAAGGCCTAGTGAATCTCCTCATCTGAAAAAGGGGCCAGGAGCTTAGAATTAGCATCTTCTAAAACCAACTGAGGAATGTGGTAGAGCATGGAATTTAAGGTAAGGTTAGAAGGTGGTCTATTCTCACCAAGAATATTAGTGAAATAGGAAACAACCTCTTCTCTAATTTCCAAAATATCAGAGGTTGTGGAGCCATCATTTTTAGTCAGTTCTTTTATTCTATTGTGGCTTTTGTTTCTCATAGTGGATGCATGAAAAAAATTAGTGTTCAAATCCCCTTCTTTAATCCAAAGAGCTATGGATTTTTGTTTCCAAAATATTTCTTCACGAGCTAGAATATTATGATAATCGACTAGAATGCTTCTCTCCTCAACATGAGTTTTTTTTATCACACTGACCTACTTGAATTTTATTCTCAATGGAAAGAAGTCTGGCTTCAATAGATTGTTTGATTTCAAAAAAATTGCCAAACACTTATTTATTCCAGATTTTAAGATTTTCTTTTACATGCTTTAATTTATGTGCAAGGTAGAAAGAAGGATAACCTTGGCCAACCTATTGCCACCATTGTAAAATTTTGTACCTGAGGTCAGGATGTTGTATCCATATTGATTCAAATCTGAAGGGCCTTCCATAAGGGCTATCTTTGAAAATTTCCAAAAGGAGGGGACTGTGATCAGATCCAACCTTAGAAAGAGATTGAAGGTTAGCATCTCCAAAAACTTGAACAACTTCTTGGGATAAGAAAATTCTATCCAGTTTCACTTGAATAAGTTGGTTTCCATATCTTCTGTTACTCCAGGTATATTTTGTATTTTTGAGCTTAACATCCATGAGGTTATTAGTATTGACAAAGTCAAGAAAATCTTCCATTCTTTTCTCAGGAACTCTAGATCCCCCATATTTATCCGAAGGATAACGTGGAGAGTTGAAATCTCCAGCAACAATCCAAGGGATATTATTGAAAGAATCTTTGAGGTTGCTGAGAACATCCCAAAAATGTTCTCTTTCATATAAAGAATTTGGAGCATAAATATTTCAAATAATCCATGAGGAATTGGTGTCTCTATCTTGGAACATGACACTAAGGATTATTTCACTAGATTAAATCAATTTTTTGTCTATCTTTCTTGGATCCCAAAAACAAATAAGGCCACCTGATGAACCTCTAGCTAGACTAAAAACAAACTCTCCTCTACTCCAAATTTTTTTAGCAGCAGAGGTAGAGTTGAGTTGAAATGGTTTCTTGCATAATGAAAATAGTAGGTCTTAGTTCTTTTCTCAATGAGCTAACAATTCCTTGTTTGGTTAGCCCATTCAGACCTCTCACATTCCATGAGAGGAGCTTCATTTGGAAATCTTGGAGGATTTTCTACCTCCCTTACTAGTGGTTTGGGGAGGTTTAATGCTTTTTATTTATCCTTGACTTGGAAGAAAATAGGGGGAAATAAAGTTTTTTGGATGCCATTAGCAATGTCATCCTCAACTTTGTTCTTCCAATGATCACTTGTAGAAGGTCATCCTCACTTTTTCTCACTTCCACAAACAATTGGAGATTTCATGGAGCTACAAGTGTGCTTGGGACTAAATTTTGAAGGAACTATCTGCTCAACTACAAGACTGAAAGACATTGAGAGTTTTAAGATTTTAGTAGGGCTAAAAATTTTAGGAGGTGGAAGGGATGGTCCAGAATTTGTAGGAGAGTCAAGTTTTTGAGGAAGATGGAGCTCTATATTTTAGATATTTTATTTATTCTCTTGTTCAAATAAATTTGAATCAACAAAAGCTAAAAATTTATTAGGGGTATTAACAGGACATACCTCTTCACTGGTATTTGGTGATGGATATGGATATGAATAATCTGTTTGCCCTTTCCAACATGTTGCATAGGATCATGAGGAGGTTGCATCTCTTATAGTTCAGTAATGACTATCCCTTTATTAACTTGATGTTGCCCTTGCTTAGCTTGTTTACATCCTTTTTTGGGGCCTACACTCTTCCATCCTTGGGTGTTATGAGTTGGAACTTCAGGCCTTACTTTCTTCCAATATTGAGCTTTAATTCTGGGACCTTCAAGCTCTTTATCAGGTTCTTCCATAGATTTGACCTTCAGCATAGGACACTAGCTTTGAAGATGTCCTTATGTATGACATTCTATACAAAATACTGGCTTATTTTCATATTCAATGGCCTACTTGCAATAAAAAGAACTATACTCCAACTATACAGAGGTTGGAAGCTTCGAGTCAAGATTCACATTAACACAAATTTGAGCTACATTCATTCTGGTTTGCGCTAAAGTAGCGTGATTAATGGAGACCAGAGTGCCAAAATTCTTAGCAATAGCATAAAGGATGTCCAGATACCAAAGGTGCTAGGGAATATTGGGAAGCCAAACCCATATGCGAGTAAAATTAATACTTTGAGTCTTAGGATCAAAATCAACATCCCACTTACGAAGAAAGAGACTTTGGCAACCCAGAAACCATGGCCCTCTAGTAAGAATTCTACTTGCATCATCACGATTACTGAAGAAAATTCCAAAGAAACCTTGGGAGAGACCAAAGATTTCCATCGACCCAATAGTATTCCACTTGGAGTGAGCCCATTTACGAATGATTTCAAGGTTAGGATGCCCTCCAATCAACTTACCCACCAGGTTGAAATATTCTAAGGATAAGTAATTTTTTCCAGACTATCAAGGATTTTAAGTTTTGACCCAATAGGTTCTAGCTTATAGGGGGGATCACCTAGGCTTTGTCGTCCTCCACCCAACACTTTGGTGAAAGACGCTTTTCATATATGAGACACCCTGAGGAAAGGGGCCCATGGGGATCTCCTTTATCGAGGGGTTCATCACCCCAAATCTCGATAAGTTTGACAGAAATAAGATCATAGATTTTGCCATCCTCTGATTCTCCACTAGGCTAACCATAGCCAAGGCTGCCCTAGGCTTCAGAATTTTGAATTTGGGCCTTCTTGCCCTCAAAATTTTGAATAATCAGTTTCCTTCCTTCATAGTGGATACAACCATTCATCATGGTAAGTAAAAATCCAATTCAAGAAAAATACTTTTGCACATAAATTCGAAAGTGAGCATATGTTCCAATTTAAAGACAACAATATCCATTCAGATATAAAAGCCAAGCATTTTTTTTAATTAAGACAACAATTTTAATGTCTTATCACTTGATTCTTATTCTCAAATCTTTACGCTAACCTCTAAACTGGACAATAGGTGAATGTCATAATCATCGTTCAGTTCAAACATGAATAACATGACTCAATATAGTCGTCGAATGGTAGAGGCTTTTCCATAATTAAATATATAATTTATTCGTCGAACTAAAGGTTTCCTCGAACAATGGTTTCAAATATGAAAGTTATAGTATCTGGATTTTATTATCGTGAAGAGTCATATACGAATTCCATCAAAACTTCACACGGCTGACCAATAAATGCCTTGGAAAGAGAAACTATGCTACAACTAAGGTTCTAAAGTGGAAAGCCAAAAAGAAAGGTAATTATACTTAGACCACTAATTGTAAACACCCTGACAAAGAATACGGAAAAGCCAATTCATTTAGACCATGAGAATAAAATCAAATAAATAAAGGTTTATTTGTCATTCCCTTTGTACGACATTAAATCAGCATACAACATTTAACCACCTCCTACATCTTCTTTTGGAGATAGACAAACTAGATCTAATTTAGGGTCTTAGTTGATATGTTTTAGACATTTATAGGAAAAGGTGAAATTCAAATTATTTCTCTTCACACCTTAGTATAAAATTATTCTTTTAAATCATAATACAGGTGAATAATTGTTACACTAGATGCCGAACATTACCACATTTATAAAATATAATTGTACAACTAAGTTAGAATATATCATGATTGCAAACAATGAGTTAGGCGCTCTATCATCTAAGTCAAAATTTAAATATTTTACTCCATCTTGATGCAGGAAAATACCGACGCACAACAAAACCTTGGAAGGAAAACATTTTGTCAGCTACAAGTGAATTAAGCAATAACACAGACATGACATCTCCAAGTATATACTAAAAGAATTTTCATTCCATAGAAACACATCGTAAGACACATCGATAAAAAATAGTAACCAACCAAACATTTAAGCTTTTAATACTTGGTTATGTTTTCAATACAATTCAAGCTGGCAAGAAAAAGATTACAGTAATATCCACATTATTGTAACATAGCTTCTAAGTTTGTCTCTTCATTTCAATATGCTCGTGCATAAATAAAAAAAACTTTACTTCTAAAAAAATTTGTTCTACCACATGGTTAAATAAATTGGAAAAGATTATGAAAGCTACTCCTTTCGTGGACTCAAAAATTGAAATTTTTATCCATACATACTATATAACAATAGCAAAGGAACCAATGGTTAGAGAGATATATTTATATATGTTTTTAATCTCAACACCCAAATCCAAACTACAACTTGTAGACACCAAAATCCAGCCACTTGTAAGTCATCTATACCTTCCTGTCAGCCACGTGTCAGTCATCCACCTTCCCGCCATTATTTGGCCCAAATCCACACCTTCCCGCCATTATTTGGCCCAATTTCACCTTTTCCTGCCATTATTTGGCCCAATTTCACCTTTCCCGCCATTTTTCATCCCCAAATTTATTTAAATTAATATTTATATATATATTTTAATATTTTAATATATTTTAATATATATATAAAGATACTTTAAGTGATTTAATCTCATCCGTCCATCCATCTTAATCCGTTTCACAACCTAGATTTATTCTCTACCCTTGGATCCACTTTAATCTTAGCCACACGTTCAAAGTGTCGTTAAAACCCTAAAGTGTGCCCTAAGAGTAGATTATAAATTGAGTCACCTTGATGGCTCAAACCCTATCTTTTTTACTATCTCTCTTTTGTTATCTATCGCTATCTATCTCTTCTATTCACCTATCCCTACCCATCCATCGCCGCATCCCTTTTCGTCGCATCCATCGCCGCATCCGTCGCCAACTTCGCCGCCATCTCTTCTGCAAGCATTCTCGTGAATCCCCCATTCTTGTCGCAAGTGCCCGCGGGCGTTTACCCGCAGCCACGCACGCAGACCGGCGTCCGCAACCCCGATCCAGAAGCACGCGGGCGTTCAGCGAGTGCACCAGGGCGCCTTCCGCAGCCGATTTGATAGCCACATTACTTCCAGGTGCCGCCCGGTCTCGCCGCGTTAACGTAGAAAGAGGTATAAATCAGTCTAAAGCAAGTAACTTCTTTTCTTTTATTAATCCGTTGTTGGATTCATGCATTCTATTTCTTTCTAGGGTTTTAGATTGTTTTCGAGGGCTCACACAAGGGAGCCCTCTTATTAATTTCTAACTCCTTGATAGTGTTAATGTGTGCAGGATTTTAATGGCAGATTTGATTGGATGATAGCAACTGCTTAAGCTGGAGTGGTCCGAGCCAAAGGATACAACGAAGCCCACTCACTCTGTTGGGATTAAGGATACGTTCTTCGGAGACGCCACCACATTGTGCCGCCTAGGGTTTCGGAGAACCCTAGCACAAATTGTAATCTTGTATCACGAAAAGGGTTACGGGCCTTGTTGTACTCAAAAGGAGTTTCTAAACTCCATTGATTAATAAAAATCGTTTGTTTTGTACAACTGTGTTCTGCATTACTTTTTATCGTGATTTCTTTATCTTTTGTTTGGCGTTGTATCTTTAATCTACAAATGGCGATCACGGTGGGACCCCCTAGGGTTTCATGTTTTTAATACTTGCTTTACTGATCTATTCCTGTTTTTGTTTTATTTTGCAGGTTCCGAAAATCGTGAAATTCGCTGTTCCAGCGAACTAGGGTTTCTGAGGAGTTTGCAGAAAACGCAGCAGACGCAGAGCGGCGTCTGGAAGTCCAATCCGAAACGCAGAGGTGCGTTTCAGTCGCATGCAGACTCCCTTGGGCGTTTGAAGGCGCTTTACGTAAAAAGCGTAGGCTTCCAAGTAAGTGCATTTTTTTTCTTTGTACTTTTTACGTTTTTGGTTTTTCTGTCGTATTCTGTTTCTTTTTCAGATCATTGCTTTAAAATGAACAAAAACTAAGTAATCTGGAAAAGAACAGTTATTTTTAGTTACATTTTTCTGCATTGCATTATTGGTTGTTGCTTGCATAAAAAAAAAAATTGCATACCTAGCTGCATATTAGAATAGCTACGAATTATCTGTTTTAGTTATCTAAGTAGGACTATTGATTGGATGTCAATAGTACTCCCGCCATTGGGTGATTCCAGCAGAGAAGTGGACGAACCTTCCGGTTGCTCCTTTGATATCTCGATATCATTGGTAGGCAGGGGGTTTTAAACGGTGTACTCCACTTATTTGGAGGAAATGACATATTTTCAGTGGCCTCTTGCTTAGATCATTAGAACTTTTGATTTATAGCTTTGTATGTATACATTAGACAACTAAAACACTTAAAATAAAATTCATCGCATTTCATATTGCATTTAAAACAAGAATATCCGGATTTCATCACCAGGTATTGCTTGAAGTTTAGTGACGGTGGAATTCATCTCCATCCATTAAACTTCTGCCTTAGACACCATAGGTCACCCCCGAGCAAACTTGCTGGATTTCATCACCAGTAAGAATCTCGTTGTCCTTTCCTAGCCATAGTTTTTACCTTTTTTGTGAATAATTCAAGATTAGATCACATGCAAAACTCATAAACCGGACACTTAAAATTTACCGTAGATTAAGATCAGAAAATAATTAATTAACCGCAGGTAAGACATATTGGTTGAAACCTAGGTTGTGACTGTTTTCTGATAATTTCTTTAGTGTAAATTTATCATTTAAGTTTTGCATTCTTCTTTTCTGAATTTGTTTAGATTTATTGCTTCATGGTCTTAACAAGGAATCAATCTAAAATGTTAAATCTAAATAATCAAATGGGTAATTCACAGAACATCCCCACCACCAACATAGCCACTTATCCTAGTGAATTTCAGGGAGGTTCGCCTGCAGGTCTTTCACGTCCTTCTACCGTCTATCGCATGGCCATGCCCATGGAGGAAGACAATTCCTGTCATATTACCCACATTGATATGGCCCAAGTGCAAACTCACTTAAGAGATGGCACTGGCTATGTCCTTGAGCCAATCCAAGATTCCCCTATGCAAGATTCTATTTTTCAACAGGATATTGCATCAACCATACCCGCTGGTTTCACTCAAGTCTACACTAACCCTTTTTTTGAGGCTAATGTTGTATCTGCTCAGTCGGCTTCATCTCCAACATCTTCCCAGATGCTCAATTGTCCTCCTTTGGAGACAAATGTAGTGTCTTCCCGACCACTTTCTCCTCCATTTACCCGGTTGTACACCAATTCTCTCTATGAGGCCGGTGGAACCTCCTCTAGCCATGACCAATTTCAACCCTCTTCTTCCCAAACCATTTATGGTTTCACCCTACCCGGGGCACAGCTCATCGTTTCTTCCTGTGCACCGCCTACTTCAGCCACCTTCATTGCCCCCGCTATGCAGTCTCCTGTGACTACCATGGCAGCCGACCCTCCACCTTCATCCAATCATCCCACCTCCCTTGGGTTAGAGATTAATAAGGTTAGGGAGTACCTCGACAAGTTGCTTCAAGCAACAACAACAACAAAATGCCCAACCACCCGTCGTAGTAAATCCTACACCCCAACCAATTTCTACCCAACCGACTTTTCTTAGCTCGAGCCCCACCTGGTACCCCAATCTTCGGTGGTGTCCATTCCTACCCCACCTTTCTCCCAACCCAGTCCAGTTCATCATTCACCCCAATCACCTTCTTTTCGGTATCATCCATACCAACAACCTGTCCATTCCACACCGCCTAATCCAGGCAATTTCATCCCATCTCATCATTTTTCCACTCCTCCATTGCATCATCATAATCATCAAACGAATCAAAATTTTCATGAAGATTCTCGACTCCATGCTATGCAACAACAGATTGACAACCTTATGCTCAACATGCCCGGCTCATCTAGTCGAAACCTACGCTAAGGTCGTTGATCAATCAACCAATTCATCCTTCGGTACCTTCACCGCCATATCCGATCGATTTCACATTACCGAAGTTTGACAAATTTTGAGGAACCGAGGATCCTCATGAACATGTGAGCTCATTCATGCATGCCTCGCTTTAGAATCCAAAATAATGACGCTCTTATGCTCAGAACTTTTCCTCAGACATTAGGGGGAGATGTTGTACAATGGTACAATCATTTACCTCACCATAGCATTTATGCTTACGAGCAATTGATTAATCTATTTTTAGAACGATTCTCCCTAAATGTACAAAGGAAAGTCTCATTGTCCGACTTATACAAGCTCAAGCAACATGACGATGAGACTGTTTATGACTTTGGAAACCGTTGGAGGGCTATCATTAATAAATTGCCATTCTCCCTACCAATGGAGGAGTTAACCAAAATGTTCACCCGGAGTTGTCTAAAACCTATCTCTTGGTTACTCCAATTACAACAATACAGGACTTTTGAAGAGGCTTTGGCCCAAGCAAGTATCATAGAAGACATTAAAGTCCAAGAGGGTGTTTTAAAACCCCGTAGAAAAGAATGGCAACAAAAGGGCCAACAACGAAATAATAATTATGGCCAAAACAAACAAGCACAAGCTAGTACAACCTCAAATGTTAACCAAGTTAATCAAGTGGTGGCGAGTCAGCCCGTAATGGCTCAACAACAACAAGTAATGCAAAGTCAACCGCAACCAATTGCTTATCATGCGGTACCCGCCCCTCCTCAACCAGCTCACAATATTAGGCCAACCATGGAAACTCGACCTTGGCAAAACAATCGTCCCAAGCGACAGTTCACACCTTTAGATGAACCATATGCGGTCATATTCAACAAGTTATATAGCACAAATCAGTTAACTTTACCTGAGTTTAAACCTTTAGAACCATCTAGAAGGGGGAAGTATTACAAGGAGTACCTATTTTGTCCTTATCATAGGCAAAATGGGCACGATATCAATAATTGTACAGATTTCAAACATGTGATCCAAGATCTTATTGAGATTGGAGCCATTAAATTGGATAGCCCCTTAGCCCAACAAAATCAAAATCTTGGTATATTTCAAACACCCCTTCCACATCGGGAGGAAGCTCCAACAACTTCGGGGGGAGTAACTCAGGTAACTCCTCCTAATCAAGTCAACCATGTACAACAATACCAAGGTTTTGTGGGTACTATTAACGTAGTAACCCGGGGTCAAAGGGCGAACCAACCAAATCAGGTTGAACCACAACCACCTGTACAAACCCCCAGTCCACCTCAGGTAACAGTGACCCAACGACGTGCTAGTACTTCTCAACAACCGCTAAATCATTCTACTCAACGCCAACGACCCATCATGTCATTGAGTAGCCGATTAACTACCAGTTTAAAAATGGCTTCTGCCAAGTTATCGATCTATGACCTCATTCAACAATCTCCCCCGCATAGAGAGGCATTAATGGAAATTTTGAAGTCAATCGAGCTTCAAACTCAAGATACTAATGCCTTCAACAACTTTGTGGGGAGTATTCAAACATGCATGGAGCCCTCCATCACTTTCTATGATTTTGAAATCAAACCTATGTCAACAGAAAGTATAGATCCTCCACTGCATATCATGGCCAAGATCGATCACAAGCCATTCAAGAGAGTCTTAATTGACACCGGTTCCTCAATCAATATCATTACAACATCGGCGTTGAGTCATCTAAAGTCGTCGCCATCCCTTATCACAAAGTCGACTTTTACTCTTAAAGCATTCAATGATGCTTTATCTTCCACGGTTGGCACGGTTATCTTGCCCATTGAGGTAGGGGCCCGAACTTTGCATACCTTGTTTCACATCTTGGAAGGGTCCATGGCATACAATGTATTGCTTGGACGGCCTTGGCTTAGGGAGATGAGATGTGTCCCTTCTATACCGCATCAATGTCTGAAGTATGTATATGAGGGACAGGTTCATTGTGTACCTGCTGACATTGAACCCTTCAAACATTGCAACTATGTCTCAAATCCTTATGAGATTGTGTTGCCATCCACTCATCTTTTCTTGACCCCATCTACTTCTTCTATACCATCTTCTTCTAAAGCTCCCATTCCCGAGGAGCTACCCATCATATCGCAACCATCTTCCTCTTCCGCTATTCCATCTCATTCACCACTTTCTTCATCTCCTAATCTTCCTTCTTCTTCATCGGTGACCACATGCACATGTGGCCATGACCAATCATCTCTTTCCACGTCATTACCCCATTCTTCTACACCTTCTTCAACATCACCTATTATTCCTCCATCTTCCCAACCATCACCACCTGATGTTTCACAAGTTAGTGAAGCATCAACCCAACCAAATCCTTCCAATTCTTCTATCCCACATTCTTCTATTCCATCATCTAGTCCATCTCCCTCCCAAGTCAAGGTCCATCTCACTGATGCAGGTATTGGTGAGTATGCCATTCAAGATGTCCACATCACACCGTTCAATGTGCAAACAGTTAAAGATTTTGGTCGTCCACATGACCAACATTTATCCATTGGATCGGTTTATAACATGGGTTCTATGCCAAATTCCATTAATTTTGTATATGGGGGAATAGAGTCATCTTCTAGTCCTACCACCATACTAGAACCTAAGCATCCAGTCCTTGCCAATATCGAAAGGATGGAGGGTTTTCCCTCTCGCTATTTCCACAGACATAATTGGCAGCAATTTGGCCTAGGTCGCTACGAGCAAGGAGTAACTGAACGCATCGATATGCCATATCAGAGACCCACTGAGCGTTTTGGTCTGGGCTACCAACCACTTCCATCCCTTTCTTCTTTTGAACGAGCTTTTCAAAGCATTAATCTTAATTCAGAAGAAGAAATCCTCCACCCCGACGAATCCGAAGATGAAGCCTATGAAGAATTTGACGTCATGTCAAATGGTGATGAATCTGAAGAAGAGTCGGCGCCAATTGTTACCCTCATTGAACAAGACGAGTTTTATCTCCAATTGTTCCCTCTCCAAGAGGCCATCTTTCGCTTGCTTCTTCCACAAGAACGAGGTGAACCACCCCCTCCGCCACATCCATAAGCCATAATCCAAACCTGTATTATATGTATATACTAAAATAGTGGTTTTCACCACTACAAAAAAAAAAAAAAAAAAAAAAAAAAAAAAAAAAAAACTCAAAAACTATGTTGTTTTGCATCTCAGGTCTTCCGAGGTCTTCACCGGTTTTCCCTTCCATTCCGCCCATCCTTTCTTCCATAAGTCGACAATGAATTTCGAAGACTTATTCACCCCGCTCCATAATCCATATGATCCGGATAAGCCTAAGAAATGTGTCTTTGGTGTTACCTCAGGCAAACTCCTAGGTTTTATTATCTCTAAACGAGGTATTGAGGTGGACCCAAACAAGGTCAAAGCCATTATGGAAATGTGTCCCCCAACTAATTTGAAGGAGTTGCGTAGTTTACAAGGAAAGATTAATTCAATCCGTCGCTTTATTGCACAACTTTCCGATAAATGTAGGCCATTTTGCCACCTACTACAAAAGGGGGTACAATTTTCATGGACAGATGAGTGTCGGAAAGCCTTTGATGACATCAAGCAATACTTAGCGTCTCCGCCAGTCTTAGCTCCGCCTCGTCGAGATCCCTTCCTTGCGAATTTCTTTGCAGGAATTTATCGATGATGATACCGCTAGACAAGCACGTCTTGATCAACTCACACTCATAGATGAAAAACGAATCAATGCTTTAGAGCATTTGCGAGTTTATCAAGACCGATTGAAACGTGCTTACAATGCCAAAGTTCATCTAAGAGAATTTCAAGTAGGGGATCTTGTCCTTAAAGAGAATCAACAAAACACCAATGCATTGCCGCATCTTCGAGATAAATTCGCGGCTAATTGGTTAGGTCCATATATGGTCACTGAAAGAGTGGGTAATGGAACTTATAGACTTGCCAGTTTAGAGGGAGAGGAAGAACCCGAACCACTTAATGTTATACACTTGAGGGCATTCTACGCATAGTTTGAATTTTATATGTACATATATACATGGCTTGTACAACAAAAAAAAAAAAAAAACAAATAAAATAAAAAGAATTTGCATTTCATTGTTAGTTGCATACATCTCATTCAAAAACATTGCATTTCATGTGCATACATCTCATTGAAAACCATAACATTTCATTTTCAGCCATAGTTGCATATCATGTTAGAGACCATTCTATCTTTTGGATATAAAATTTGGTCAAGCAAAAGTCATGTTGCCTTAATCAGGGGCACCTTCATAAAATCCATCAAACCGAATTGTCATTCGTACACCCATTTTCCATTTGCACATATTTACATTGCCAAAATGTTTTCAATCACTCAGCCATTCCTAGTGTTTTAAGCAAACTTTGAAATGCATGTCAAAGTTCTCTAGGGCCATATCACAAATTACACTAAATAAAATCTTGAGTATTGGGAAATGATTTCAAAAGCGGTCTTGAACCTATCACATTTTCACATCTTAAAAACATCTTGTGTCAAAGAGAGATAACACCATCCTTGGGTTGTGCCTTGAAGTGAAAAGGGTAATCCTCGTTTGTCCTATCATGCAAACATAGTCCATAAAACAAGTGGTTCTTACCACTATCACAAGCAATCACAAAATATAAATATAAACAGAGTAGTAAGGATAGGGTAAAATTCTCATCATACTTCGGTTGAGAATCCGATTCCCCAAAGCTCTAAGGAAATGAACATTTTTCACACACCACCGATCCCAAATAAGTTGTAAGGATCGTACTACTTGTCCAGTCAGACGGATAGGTAGTCATCCCCAAGGCTTACAAAGGTCAAAAACAACATGGACTATGGAGTTAACCTTCACCGGGGCTATAGACGCTTGACTCGGCAAGTGGAGTATACTCATTGCGTGGCGACATGTCTCTCCTCAAAAAGAGACCTCTGAATGCTCATACGGACAAACTAGCTTCGGGGTCTTCTCCATAACAGGGTTACCTAATTTATGCAAGATGAGGTTAATGAACACACTTGCACACACACGGGTTTTTGATTGCCTAGAGTCACTACCATGCTTCTGATTTGGTTAATGAACTCGCATGCACACACATTTGGTCCTAGTTGAATTAGGCAGTATTAGTAAGTTTGTTTGATACCACTAGCATGTTTGAGTCTTTGTAAAATAGTCCTCCATATCACCCTCCATATCTTCTTTCATATTCATGTCATTCCATACGTCATCCATTCACAAGCCACCAAGTTCGGTGCCCCTGATTAAACAATTATGATAACAATTGGCTAAATCTAACTATCTAAAAGTATGAGTGCTTCTTAGTGCATATCATTTACTTAGTCTTGCATTAATCATCCATAGATTTGTATGTTATATACTTAGTCTCGCATTAATCATCTATAAGTTTGCATTCCATTCCATCACATATGCATCAAAAACATTAAAACATATAAAAACATGCATCACAAAAACATAGGCATTCACACAAAAGAGAGTAAAACACCAAATAAATAAAAGCCATGTATATATATATATGTATAAAGGTCAAACTGTACAATGAATGCCAAAAGGCTACAATATACAATAGAGCACCAAGGCTCATAAAGAGTGCATCTAAGCACTAAGCTAACCATCAAAAGAGGACCCCTGAGACCTAGTAGGAGCCCTAGACCTAGTGGTGTGCCTAGACTCACTACGCCTAGAGACAGAAGAGGATGGAGGATCAGGCAACACAATGTGATGCCTAAACAATGTGTCCTCCGGAGCCTCAATGTAACGAGTCCTAGACCTAAAACTAGCTATGTCTATCCCGTGTCGTCGCTCCCGCTCCGCTAGCTCGCCCGGAGTCTCGTCACCCCGTCATCCCGGGGCACCCCAGTCGCTCTATCCAAGTCCGCCCGCACCGGCCATCCTCTCCTCCGAGCAGCTAACGGCATCCCGCTCCGCCCCCTCGCTTCAGCCGAGCTATCCTCTCGTCCCGGCACTACATAGCATCCCTCCGCTATCTCTCCCGCACTGCGCCCTCGTTCTCGTGCCCACTAGGGGTACCTCCCTAGCCTCTCTTACAGCCTCCTAGCCCCTCCCCACTCCCATCTCGGCCTATCCACCCTCAAGGCCATCCGGTACCCCTCATCCGCCCGAACTACCTCCAACCGGCTGCCTCCGCTAGCCCCACCGCCTCCAATATCTCCCGATCCGCTTGGGACAATGACCTCCTCATCCCTCGGAATGATAGGGGAGAACCGGTGTCGTGCCTCTAACACCCTAAGCTGCAAAACAACAAAACAAAAATTTGTTACAAATTTTTCCAAAAAAAAAAAAAAACACATAATAAGTACTTGCTTAAATGAACAAATACCTCAGCTGGCTGCACTGGCGCGTCCGCTCCTATCTCCGCCATAGCTCCCACACAAACCTTTCACTCCACTCCCTCAGACGCACTTCTCTCAAGCTCGAACGCACAAATGAGCGAAATTCTCGCTGAAACTGTTTAAATAGCTGGTTTTGGTGCCCTGAAACGCAGTGGGGCATTTCATGGCGCATTTAGACGCAGTCCTGCGTTTGTAGAGCGCCTAAACACCGACGGGCGTCTCTGCCAACCACAAATGCAGACCGACGTTTGGTGTCAGTATTGAATAAAGGAACAAAACTTGCAAAATTGAAGCTTACCTCCTCCAAATTTCATCAAATTGCATTCATCCATTCTTCTTATCATAATAAAACATTTTGTGAAGGTTACAACAGTTTTGGACACAAATTTTGTCATTTCGCTCAAAAAGCGCATCATTCATCATTGTTTTACAAATTGGGTTAAAAATATTCAAAACCTTCACAAAATTAACCACATTCATCAATTCTTCTCATCTATCGTCAATTTCATTCATTCTTCTTTCATCATGCATATTTTTGCCAAATCAAATTAAAGTAAACCTCGTATCTAGTGGTATATTCTATCACCTTGGCGATTGCAACGATTTGAATCCATGCAATTCGATAAGAGGATTAAACCACCATAAGGACACTTACCATTTATCATCATCAATTATTTCACTGTTTGAAAATTGGAAATCAATTTTGGGTATTCTACTTTTCAAGTGACCTCATACCAAGATTAATTTGCTCAACAGCTTGTCATTGATGGCCTAGTTCATGGGGCCTTAAACATGGACAATCTTTAATATCATCATTATTTTGAGTCTTGCTAGAGATTGAGGCTACCTAGGTTGATTGGTTCCGACCCGAGGAATTATCCATACAATCACTAGGAGCATCTCTGAGTTCTGGACTCTTTTCATGCATCTTTCATCTCTGCATATCAATGGCGCCAACAAGGCAATTTCATTAACAAGTATGGATTCACACACAGGAGTTGGGGCATCCGTTATCAATTTCTAATTTTCCTATAGTGGAATTCATCTTACATGATCATGGAATTTACAATTTGGCAAAAATCCCTTTATAACCGTTGGGGCAGAAAACGGTCCATCTTTCACATCACTCATATCGTCTTCAATCATATTCTTTTCTGGTTTGTACACCAACCCCTTTTCTGTTGGGACATAAACAGATGGTTCATACACCAACCCCTTTTTTTCACCGTTGGGGCAAAAACGGTTCATTTTCTTCCAAATTTCTTCCAATTGGCTTGTGAGAACCATTCTCGCTCGCCAATTGAGGGGGTAAGCTGATAAAATTTTAAATATTCTTTTATTCTTTGGTCTTCAAAGTTGTGCTTTAGTCTTGAGAGAGAGTTGCGTCTGATCCAACTTTTCAGGTGTCTTAAGTTTTTGTGCTGCATTGTGTCTTCACACAAAGCAGCTCAAAAAGGGGCATCTGTAGACACCAAAATCCAGCCACTTGTAAGTCATCTATACCTTCCTGTCAGCCACGTGTCAGTCATCCACCTTCCCGCCATTATTTGGCCCAAATCCACACCTTCCCGCCATTATTTGGCCCAATTTCACCTTTTCCCGCCATTATTTGGCCCAATTTCACCTTTCCCGCCATTTTTCATCCCCAAATTTATTTAAATTAATATTTATATATATATTTTATATTTTAATATATTTTAATATATATATAAATATAGTTTAAGTGATTTAATCTCAGCCGTCCATCCTTCATTTAATCTCATCCGTCCATCCATCTTAATCCGTTTCACAACCTAGATTTATTCTCTACCCTTGGATCCACTTTAATCTTAGCCACACGTTCAAAGTGTCGTTAAAACCCTAAAGTGTGCCCTAAGAGTAGATTATAAATTGAGTCACCTTGATGGCTCAAACCCTATCTCTTTTACTATCTCTCTCTTTGCTATCTATCGCTATCTATCTCTTCATTCACCTATACCTACCCATCCATCGCCGTCCCTTTTCGTCGCATCCATCGCCGCATCCGTCGCCAACTTCGTCGCCATCCCTTCTGCAGCATTCTGCAAAATCCCCCATTCTTGTCGCAAGTGCCCGCGGGCGTTTACCCGCAGCCACAGACGCAGACCGGCGTCTGCAACCCCGATCCAGAAGCACGCGGGCGTTCAGCGATCGCACCAGGGCGCCTTCCGCAGCCGATTTGATAGCCACATTACTTCCAGGTGCCGCTCGGTCTAGCCGCGTTAACAGAAAAGAGGTATAAATCCTCTAAAGCAAGTAACTTCTTTTTTTTTATTAATCCGTTGTTGAATTCCTGCATTCTATTTTTCTAGGGTTTTAGATTGTTTTCGAGGGCTCACACAGTGGAGCCCTATTATTAATTTCTAACTCCTTGATAGTGTTAATGTGTGTAGGATTTTAATGGCAGATTTTATTGGAGGATAGCAACTGCTTAAGCTGGAGTGGTCCGAGCCAAAGGATACAACGAAGCCCACTCACTCTGTTGGGATTAAGGATACATTCTTCGGAGACGCCACCATATTGTGCCGCCTAGGGTTTCGGAGAACCCTAGCACAAATTGTAATCTTGTATCACGAAAAGGGTTACAGGCCCTGTTGTACTCAAAAGGAGTTTCTAAACTCCATTGATTAATAAAAATTGTTTGTTTTGTACAACTGTGTTCTGCATTACTTTTTATCGTGATTTCTTTATCTTTTGTTTGGCGTTGTATCTTTAATCTACACAACTCATCTCCCAAAGAGAAAAATATTTGAGTATCGACAATTCTACAGACACCTGATTTCACACTAGATTTACACAACTACTCTTGAGAGATAATAGTTTATGTTTGGATTTATATCCGTCCTCTAAAAACACCCTTTGGATAGCAAACAAAAGACTATGTTGGACTCTAACATCCTTCTTCATCGCATATGACACGGTTTGCAAGGAGATAGTGGGGAAGCACTTATTGGGTCAACGAGACCCATATGAATGCAAACTGTAATGAAAACAGCACTGGAAGGCACAATATGCATACTATATCAATGCAAAACATAATTTATTGCATACTATATTTAGATTACCAATGCATATATTAGTTTATCACTATATATATATAATAATGCCAAGCTTACGATGAACCTCTGCTACACACTCAGAGTTTTCATATTATCCTTAATGTTGGATTCATTTTTTTTCTGTTTGGTTCAGGGCTAAGGTTACACTCTCTTATAAACAACATAAACACATAGTAAACGAGAGAATTCAATAGTGTATCAAATGATAATTTTGAAGGTGCTCACCAATGCACATGCAAACTATAAACGCATCTTCATTATAGAGTCTAACCTAATTAAAACTTGGTGAGAAACCAAACCAAAGATGCACTAAAATTGGATTGCGTATCCTCGTCCAACAGTAACCACAACAACGGAAATGTAATTTCGGATGCCCAAATGAATTTTTCATTTCCCTTTTAAATAATTTTGAGTTCAATATTCCAAAGACACATAAGTCTTCCATGCAAAGTTATTCTTCTCTAGATGTCAGGTGGAAAAGATGTTAACTCATCTGAGGAAGATTTACGAAATAAAATTACTTATTAGACTTTAATAAGTTCAGTTACTTATTTATTTTTATTTTAATAAATATTTTTATAATAATTAATTTTAATTATTATATATATTCTACATATCATTATATATGCTCCATATATATATATATATATTTCTTTGAAAAATAAAATATTAGTTTCATCCTAAGGCACAATGAATTTAAGTATATATATATATATATATATTTATTTATTTATTTATTTATTTATTTATTTGTATGTCAGACCCATAGGCTATCATTTATGAGACCCATCTTCTCCTGACTCGCGTTCTAGGTACTCGACATGGGGTTATCTTTCCAGTGCCCATAACACCTAGAAGGATGGACGCATATTTTCCCCATCTCGTAGCATGGAGGACATTATTCTATGACCTTATCTTCATCCTAATGGTCCACTAACCTTATTTTCATCTTGATTAAGATTTTAAGTCCATGCAAGAGTTAGCGTAGTTATACCTCATGCCTGATTGTAGTTCTCCATTCATGAACACAATCAGAGCCTACCAATCCTCTGGATTTTGGATCCAAGTATCTCATATCATATCTCAGTTGATGATAAGACGTCCCATACCATCTACTACTAGATCTTCCAACCCCAAGGACCAATTTCCCTAGTCTTGAGTTATCGTTGACTATTTTGCAACTAGATTATGAGTCGTAAGATTCCCCACATACTACTTTGTACGATAACCTAAAACAACGTCTCATACTATAATTTGTTACTCTCTATAGCATAGGATCCACTAATCCTTCTATTATTGCTAGAGAACGGTTATCCCCGAATCACAATAGCCACCACTGTGAACTATTAGAGTTGGGTGGTTGTCATCCTTTCTAATGGCATTAAATTCATAGTAAACCATCCTTCTTGATAGGTTCATTTTCTTTGGTAGTTGAATTCCTTCTCGATGGCATCATAATGTAACCTTCTTCTTGATGGGCCATCATTATTATACCATCCTTTATCTGGTGACCATATTTTTTTGGATCTAGTTGAAGTTTTCTCAAATTTTTCAAGGTTTAAATCATTATTGGATTCCAAAACAAATATACGATGACTTTATCTATATTTGCTTTATGTAACTCTTATCTAAAATTTATGTGTTCAATCCACCCATCATTGATACAAATGTAAATGAAATAAATAAAAATTTAACACCATTTACAAGGCATTCTTACAACTTTTAAACCTAAAATATTAACTTAATATAACTATATAAATATATAAAATATTTATCATAAAAATAGTATTTATGTGTTTTACCTACTCTCTGGTCCAAAAAAATAAATTAAAACTTAAATAATTATACCAAAACACTATTCCATAAACAACAATATTAAAACATCTAATCGTTCTATTGACACTCAATTTCATAAACTCAATCAGCAAACATTAATTTATTCTACTCATGCTCTAATTCATAAACGTGGAAGTATAAAGTTCCTTCACAAAAATAAGACTTTTAAACTAAAATGGTGCAAAGGTTTTCTCTAATCCAAGATCATTTGCATTTATAGTTTTTCTATATACTAGTTTTCCCAAAATGAATTTTACTACCCATAAAACAATTATATCTATAATTAATTTTCACTCTAAAAGTTTTTTAAAATTTTCTTCCATATCAAATAGAAACTCACTCATGTATTTCCCAAGAAAGTAATTGTTGAAAGAAACCTTTGAAACCTCACTGTTTTGATAATGGAATCAATACATTTTTTATGGAAATATTGTCAATAGTCAATTATATAAATCTGACCTGTCCTAAAGTTATTAACTATTAAAATAGGCCTAGCTTCGGCGAACCTTCACACTATCCATCTACTATCATAATTATTAAATATCTAATCTAACCATAAGTTGAAACCAAAAAGTCTCTGAATAAAAAGTTCCTTATATATAAGACTTAGTATTAAGGTTGATATATATAATATAGTAAGTTCTCTTTTCACATAATATTAATCACGACATTTACCTTTTTGATAAGCTTGTAAGAGTTTGAAATGTTTCTTTTATTACTGAAACACCTACTATTTCCTCGATGACATGACATTTTTAATCATCAAAAATGGTTCTCTCTACCTTTTTAAGGTTACGAACATATACCGCGAAATTTAAATAGATATTATATATTCCAAAAGATGGTAAGACCCGACAGACAATACACGTTTCCATGTAAAAGTCTAAAGAGGAAATCCAAAAGGAAAGGTAATTATACTTAGACCACTAATTGTAGACATCCTAACAAAGAATACGGAAAAGCTAATTCATTTAGACCATGAGAATAAAATCAAATAAATAAAAGTTTATTTGTCATTCTCTTTGCACGGCATTAAACCAGCTTATAATTTTTTTAAATGTTGGTTGATTTTTCATTTGATTCATTATCACATTAAACTGGTGGATAAACACACTATCAGTAGGGTTTTTAGTAAACTATTAGATGCAAACATATAAGATAAAGAGATTTGAACCTGAAACCTCTCTAACATAAGAGTTTCAACTACCCACTCCTCTCCAACTCTCCACATGACGAATCCAGCTTACAAAATTTAACCACCTCTTAAGTTTTATTTTGGATATAGACAAACTGAATAGTAATTTAGGTTCTTAGCTGATATGTTTTAGCCATTTATAGGAGAAGGTGAAATCGAAATAATTTCTTTTCACACCTTAGTATAAAATTATTCTTTTAACTCATAATACAGGTGAATAATTATAACACCAGACGCCGAACACAAATCATTTTAATTTTTTTAATGTTTGCTACATTTATAAAATACATTTGTACAACTAAGTCAGAATATATCATGATTGTAATTGTAGACAATGGTTAGGCGTTCTATCATCTAACTCAAAATTTAAATATTTAACTCCATCTTGACGCAGGAAAATACCGACACACAACAAAACCTTGGAAGGTAAACATTTTGTCAGCTACAAGTGAATTAAGCAATAACACAGACATGACGTTTCCAGGCATATACTGGAAAAAATTTCATTCCACATAAACACATCATAAGACACATCCATAATAAATAATAACCAACCAAACATTAATTTCTTTCCAAAAACAGAAGCTGCTTTTAATAATTGGCTATGTTTTCAATACAATTCAAGCTGCCGAGAAAAAGATTACAGTAATATCCACAATATTGTAACACGGCTTCTTAAGTTCATCTCTTCATTTCAATATGCTTGTGGATAAATCGAAAAGCTTTACATCTAAAAACATTTGTTCTACCACATGGTTAAATAAATTAGAAAAGATTATGAAAGCTACTCGTTTCGTGGACTCAAAAATTAAAATATTTATCCATACATATTATATAAAAATAGCAAAGGAACCAATGGTCAGAGAGATATTTATATATGTTTTCAATCTCAACACCCAAACTACAACTCATCTCCCATAGGAAAAAATAATTGAGCATCGTCAATTCTACAGATGCCAGATTTCACACTGGCTTTACACGGCTACTCTTGAGAGATAATAATTTCTAGTTGGATTTATATCCACCCTCCAAAAATACCCTCTCATCCTCCAAAAATACCCTCTGGATAGCAAACCAACGACTCTGCCAGATTCTAACATCCTTCTTCACTGTGGATGGCACGGATGGCAAGAAGACAGTGGAGAAGCACTTATTGGGTCAGCGAGGCCCATATGAATGCAAACCATAATGAAAGTAACATTGGAAGGCACAATATGCATACTATATCAATGCAAAACATAATTTAGCGCATACTATATTAAGAATAGCAATGCAAATATTAGTTGATCACACTATATATACTTTTAATAATCCTAAGCTTACGGCGAGCCTTCCTTAATGTTGGATTTACATTTTTTTTTTTTTTTTGTTTGGTTCTTGCAGTCTCTTATAAACAACACAAACACACAGTATTAAAAAAAAAAAAATTCTATCAGTTAAAAAAAAAATTATATTAGGCATGGATTTTAATAGGAACCCAAAACCTGATTACAAGCAAATTATACTAGACACAGCCCTTCAAAACTGAAATATCACAAAGGCTGTCCGTAAGTTACAGCTAACAAAACATAGCATAAAACAGAGGATATCCTTGTGTAGAACATAAAAACAATAGAAAAAGAACGCTCCAGGTGGAAAAGATAAAGCATCCAACAACACTACACAGAAAGGATGCCCTTAGGCTTCTTCATCTAGTTCCGCTCCAACCTTCTGAAGCTCATTGTTCGACGTATTCATGTCAACATCCTTGTCCTCGCCTTGGTCATTCATAGGAGTAGCAGCAACCTTGACATCCTCAGCAGGTGTTTTAACAACATCCTCAAACAAAGCCTTCCTGAAGAAAAACAAATGCAGAGCATTGCACAAGTTGGTTAGTTAAGACATACAATTGGAGACAGAGTTGATGATAAACTACTACATGCATTGGTCAGGGGAATCCTTCTCATCGTCCTCCAAATTAATGATCAAGGATTCCTTTTTTGAGCCAACTTCTTCAAATGAACAGAGGAGCAAACACTTTTCAGCTCAGGCTCAAGGGATTCGCTCTTGGGTCTTTTCCTCAACCTACGGATTTTTTCAATTACCTCTCTCTTTTTTATAGAAAGCACAAGAGTGCCCAAGGATTGAGGAGTGGTTTGAGATGTGTTAGGCTTTATAGGTTTAGGCTTGGCCTTAAGAGAAGGAGGCAGAATGACACCTTGGGGGTAGTGGATTAGCCAATGATTATACAGAACATTAAATAGGCCTTGGTTAGCAGGCAACTCAGAGCTATTTTTATTTTGGTTATGTTCAATGGTATAACTAAAGGAATTAAATTGGAACTGAGGGACATCCACCATGTTAACATCACAAAAATAGTTGAAAATATGAAATGAAAGCTACATAGGACCTTATCAGGGTCGTCAATAGTGACGAACTCCATGATAGGCTTTAACACACTGCTCCATGTGGAGGGGAGCTCCTCACGACATATTTCTATTCGAGATTTTTTGCACATCTGCTTGTCTTTAATCTCTTTAAGCCCAACATCCCAATTATGTTTCTCTCTACGAATTGATCTACCTTTGGCCTGTTGTCCAGTGAGTTCGACCAAAGTCTTGATGTCAACATCATACATCCTATTGTGAATGGTCACTCTATCATTATCCCACGAACTCAAGAACACCATAGTAATCTCAAAATTCTCCCCTTTAATTTTTTGAAAAAATGGGAGGAATCCCCTGGTAGAAAGGATGGCTTCAGCAATTGAGTCCATGCTAACACAGGATGGCTCAACAAAATTCATGGCTACAGCAAAGAAATAACTTTGGAGATGCAATTGGATTGGGAAGAGATGGAAATGAATTAGAGCAAGGCAAGAATAAAAAGAAACATCTAGGAGTTCATAAATGGAAAAAATCAACCGCCTTCTCAACAAGGGTGCCGAGTGAGCCAGGGATGGAAACATTTGCATGAATCGAGGATCTCATGACAGAAAATGCATGCAAAATTATGAAAATGAAGCATGTGGGAATCCTTTCCAAACACCCACATGATGGAAAATTCAAGCTGGGAAAAGAAAACCAAGGGCAATATACGATGGAAGGGGTTATTGTGGACAGAGAATGGAAGTTGTTTGAAAGAAATAATGAGAAGAGAGGGAGACATGGCAGCGCCGAGGTGAATGGGCAAGATGACCAAGGGGGATAGGAGGGAATGGATGACAAAAAAGTGGAGGCCAACATGGAAAGGATGGAAAATGAAAT
The DNA here is from genome assembly GCA_028583015.1 of Wollemia nobilis. Classification (NCBI taxonomy): domain Eukaryota; kingdom Viridiplantae; phylum Streptophyta; class Pinopsida; order Araucariales; family Araucariaceae; genus Wollemia; species Wollemia nobilis. Next base: position 3,209,731 of record JAQPPZ010017244.1, read on the forward strand.
AAATGAATGAAGAAAATCTGCAAAAAAGAAAACCTTGAAAGGCAGTGGACTGGGGAATAAGGTTGACAAACCCAAAAAAAATGGTTAACCCATAAACCAAGGTTGCATGGGAATTAACAAAGAAAGAAACAGATTCAATGAACATTTATCTTATTTAGAGAAGGGTTGACTTGCTCCACGTTAGTATTGATCTCGTTTGAAGATAAAATATCTTGCTCCACGACAACCTCCAACCCTTGAGAAAGACTATTGGTCAATGTCATCAAATTTATGGAATAAGCATCGATATTAGCCAGATTGTCAGCTACCTTATTACTTTCTATGAAGGCATGCTGAAAGATTATTTCTTGGAAGGTTTGAATGATATTTCTAGCTTCATCAATGCAATTCCTTATTCTCCAAGAGGGAATTTTTGAATTTTTTAAATAATTAATGATAGTCAAAGAATCACCTTCAACCATGAGTTTATCATAGTAATATTTAGCCAAGACCATGCCATGCCACAAAGCTCTAGCTTTAGCAACTTGATTTGTTTGATTTCCTAAAAATTCAACAAATGCAAGGATGACCTTGCCACTACAATCTCTAAGGATACCCCCAGCTCTAGCAATTCCAGGGTTACCCTTGGCAACACCATCAAAATTTGATTTGATCCATCCTAAAGAAGGGGGAATCCATTTGGAATGACTTCGGATATTAAAGGGAGAATCTAATAACTGTCCACAATAGGAAAATTGAGATATAGACCCAGAGAAACCTTGATACGAGAAGAAATATGAGATGGAAGAGGACTGAGGGACGCATTCTTTATAGAAAACAAAAGATTTTTTTTAGAACGTAGTCTAAGCTTAGCAAGGTGTTAGAAAATGCTCTACAATTTTTTTCCAGCTAGACTTGCAAACAATAATGATGAAGATAAAATTGCCACATCATTTTGAGATAGAGGTTACAAAAAAGATTCAACCATTGGATGAAAAGGTCAACAATGGAGCATGGTTCTACCCAAAGGATGTGGAAAAAGTCAAAAAGTTTATTGAGGATGGAAGAAGAGAAAGGGCAAGCAAGAAAAATGTGGTGGGGGGATTCCCAATCTGACAAGCAAAGATAACACCTATTGGGGATGGGTAGACCTCTTTTGAGAAGGTTTTCAATGGTAAGAATATTTTCCTGAATGGCTACCCAAGAAAAAAGGGCAATTTTGGAAATCAAGTATTTTGGCCATAAAATACTAAAGGGGATTAGCGGCTCTTCATGGATCAAAATAAGTTGGTAAGCTAACTTGATAGATAAGTCCCCACAATTAGTGAATTCCTAGAAGATCTAATCATGAGGACTCCCTGAAGGAATGACTAAGGAGTTGAGAAGAAATTGCAATTCTCTAGATTCCTCAGGATGGGTAGGACTGCTGATAATTTTCCAACTTTTCCTGTTATGTTGAGAACTGATGAAATTGGAAAATTTTTGACCAAAAAAGATATCAGTATAACCCTTGAGGATAGAAAAATGAGGATTATGTATTAGAGGTTCTCCTAATAGCCATTTATCATACCAAAAATCAATTTGTTGTCCACCACCTAATCTCCACCTGAGACCTCTTTCCACAAGGAATCTAGATTCAAGATCGATTTCCAAAAGAAATATCCTCTAGAAGAGATTACCGCATTGAATAAATATGTACCCTACAAATATTTGTGACTGACAATGAGGGTCCAATCAGAATTCACATTTGAAATTAGTCACCAAGCCTGCTTTGCTAGAAGGGCTAAATTTAGGAGGTGGAGTCTCCTAAGTCCAAGCCCTCCAGAATGTTTTGGCTGACAAACTTTATCCCAAGCAACAAGGTGGAAATGGTGTTTGTTTTCAGACCCAAACCATAAGAAGTTCTTTTGAATTTTCTCAATCTTATGACAAACTCCTACAAGGACTTTGAAAATAGACATGAAATAGATGGGAATGCTTTGGAGAGAAGCTTGTGTAAGGGTGACCTTACTAGCTTGAGATAGAATATTCCCTTTCCAACGAGCTAATTTCTTTTGTAATATTTCAATAGCATTGTTCCACATTGAAGTATTAAGATGACTTGTAAACAAAGGGACACCCAAATACATAGCAAGAAAGGATTACATCGGGCATTCAAGGATGCTGAATATCTTGATCTACCTTTGAATAGGAGTATTAATAAATTAAACATTGCTTTTATGAAAGTTTATTTTTTCCCAGCTACATCTTCATACTAGAGTAAGATATGTTTGATAACCATGGCCTCAAAGATAGACGCAGCCGTGGAAATAATTGTGTCATCCACAAATTTTTGATGAGAGACTAGTTTGGTTTGTGAATCATCTTTTATGCCTGAGATAAGGTTGAGGCTACAATTTGCCTTGATAATTCTGCCTAGTGCTTCAGTAGCTAATATAAAAAGCAAAGGGGATATAGGATCTCCTTGATGAATGCCTCTACTGCTCAAAAAGTAACCTGTAGTAGATCCATTAACAAGCACAGAAAACCATGGAGTGGAAATACACCCTTTGATTAACTCAACCCATTTAGGATGGAATCCAAATTTGAGAAGGATGGCAACAAGGAAATCCCAATTGAGTCTATCATAGGCCTTATTCATGTCCAACTTTAACACAAAGGCAAATTTTTTAGCAAGATGAACAGAGTGAAGGGCTTCATGAATGGTAATGACTCCATCAAGGATGGACCTCCCTTGGACAAAGCTTCCTTGGCTAGAGTCAATAATGGTGGGGAGGATATCCCTCATTCTAGATGCAATGGCCTTAGTGAGGATTTTATAAACCATGTTACACAAACTTATAGGCCTAAATTCAATCATGGATTTGGCAGTGGGGCTTTTGGGAATGAGAGCAATGAAAGTCAAATTAAAGCCACAAGGAATAGATTTTGATGACTAAAACTCTCTAATAGAGGAGCAAACATCAGGATCAACTATATCCCAAAAATTTTGAAAGAACCAAGGAGTAAAACCATTAGGGCCAAGGGCCTTATCAGGATGCATGGAAAACAAGGCCTGAAAAATATCATCATAAAAAGGGGCCAGGAGCTTGGAATTTGCATATTTTGAAACCAACTAAGGTATGTGATAAAGCATGGAATTTAGGGCAAGGTTAGAGGGTGGCCTGCTCTCACCAAGAAGATTGGTGAAATAATAAACTTCCTCTCTGATTTCCAGAATATCAGTAGTAGTGGATCCATCATTTTTAGCAAGCTCTTTGATTCTATTGTGACTTTTGTTTCTCATAGTGGAAGCATGAAAAAACTTAGTATTTGAATCCCCTTCTTTGAGCCACAGAGCTCTAGATTTCTATTTCCAAAAGGTTTCTTCACAAGCCAAAATATTATGGTATTCTGCTAGGATGCTTCTTTCCTCAGGCCAAAATTGCACATCACATTGTCCTGCCTGAATTTTTTTCTCAATGGAAAGAAGCCTATCCTCGATAGATTGTTTGATTTCAAATAGATTCCCAAAAACTTCTTTGTTCCATATTTTAATATTTTCTTTAACATGCTTTAATTTATGGGTAAGACAAAATGAAGGGCATCCTTGGCCAACCTGTTGCCACCATTGTAAAATTTTGTGCCTAAGGTCAGGATGCTAAATCCACATTGCCTCAAATCTAAAGGGCCTTCTAAAATTATTGTCTTTTACAACATCCAAGAGGAGGGGACAATGGTTAGATCCAACCTTAGGAAGATATTGGAGGTTAGCATCCCCAAAAACTTGAACCGGTTCTTGGGATAGGAAAAATCTCTCCAATTTGACTTGTATAAGGTGATTTCCTAATATTCTATTGCTCGAAGTAAATTTGGCATTTTTAAGATTGACATCCATGAGGTTATTAGCATTGACAAAGTCAAGGAAATCTTCCATGCTCTTTTTAGGAAAGCTAATACCTGCTAGTACCTTCAAATTTATCCAAATGATAAAGAGGAAAATTGAAATCTCTTGCAACAATCCAGGGCACGTTTTTGAAGAATTCTTTGAGACTACCAAGGATATTCCAAAATTGAGCTCTTTCAAATAAATAATTTGGTGCATAGAAGTTGGACATAATCCATGAGAAATTGGTGTCTTTATCTTGAAACATAACACTTACAATTATTTCACTGGCTTGAATCATGCATCCATAGGCAGAAGGAGGACCCCAAAAGGGCCCTCACATGCATCCATAGGCAGGTAGAGAGCAGTTTCGAACCCTACTTAGAGGGTTGCAATAAAACCCTAACAAAGCATCTAAATCCTTTGAAACCTTAGCAAAGCAGAAAAGCTCTTTTTTTATCTCTACATAGCACTCCTATCTTGAAGTGTAATTTACATGCTAGTATCTCATTTCAAGAGTGAATTTTTCATTTAAAATTTTGAGTTAAAAATACAGGTTTCTATGAGGGATCCTGGTGTCCTCGTACTAGGGTTTGAGCTTGAGTCTTCTAAATAAAAACCCAAAAATTCACCATTACGATATCCCTCTCAAAACTATTTTTAAAAAATAATTAATTTACATTTTTTAAATAAATTTTTTTGTTCAACTCAAATTTGATTAACATAATATTTGAAGTATGTATATTTAAAATATATTTTTAAATATATATATATATATATATATATATATTTAATATATTTAAAATATATTTTAAATATACATAATTCATATATTATGTTAATCAAATTTTGAGTTGAACAACAAAATTTATTTAAAAAATTAAATTAATTATTTTTTTAAAATAGTTTTGAGAGGGATATATATATATATATATATTTATTTATTTATTTATTTTATTTATTTATTTATTTATTTCTTATACATAGGAGAGTTGGTTACAATCACACTATTTTTAGTATCTGTCAAGCGCAAGGTTCAAACCATAGGGTTTGCTTCCATAAAACCTATTCCACCTCATTGTTGTTGACCCGACATAAGATTTTTATTGTCATCATTAATCTAGCATCCACTCAGAGGATTCAAATCAGACTACTCCCTTTGCAAACAAAGTCTGCCCCCAAGGTTTGAACCTGGATGTCTTCTTGGTAAGTGTCTAACCAAACAAGCAACTACCAATCCACTTAACCCCTGGGGGCTATACATATGTATATTACTTGTATAAAAACAATACAATAATTCAATATTTTAAAATTTTTTTGCAAATAAATTGTATTATTTTAAAAAAAAATTATATTCTATTATTTTATTTTTAATTGTTTATCATTTTAAAATGTTAAAATTTTATAACAATTTTAAGTTGATATGGATGTTTAAAATTATCAATATGTGATATTTAAATTTTTATTTATAATTTTTTTTAAATATTTGTTTATGATAAAGAATGTAAAAGATGAAATCATATTATTGTTATTTTGTAAGAAGTTATATTATATGTGACTCTTATTAGAAACCACTCTCATAAAAAAATCCTAAAATATTTTTTTAATAAGCTATGTGTGGCTTCTATTGGCCACACCCATTACAAAAACAAAACATTAAATTACTCTCATTACATTCCTAACAAGTTAATTAAAGTATACCCAACTTTGTCTTCCTATTAAAGATATTTTTAATTTTCCTTTCTATCAAAGATATTCATCATCTTCCTCAAACTGCTAAGTTTCCATAATCACCTCCTTTTATATTAGATGCCTTTAGAAATTTAAATTTTGTCAAGATGAAATTCAACACCACAAATAGCTAAAATATTTGTTGCTTGGTTTCTATATCTATAAATATCTTGTCTATAATATCCTCACAGTTTCTTAATACTTATTTTAGGGTTCTTATTCATTCCCTTAATATTCCAAAATATTACTTTATTATTATTATTTTTTTTATTTGTGGGTTTATTTCCACTTTTTGTCACTTGTGATATTTGCTTTTGTTTTTCCATATCAATATCCTTTTGGGTTTCTTTTTCTCTTTGTTTTTTGCTTCTTAGGTCTTTCTCTCTTTTTTCCATTCCCAACAATAATTTCATCTTCATTAATCTCTTCATTCTTCTCACATTTTTTCATTTCCAACAATAATTTCATCTTCATCAATCTCTTCAATCTTCTCGCATTGCTCATAATAAGACTTATCATCTTTAGGTTTACCTTGTTCAAGAGGATCTGAAGTGCAAGGAATAACCTGAAAAGCACAATATTATTTATGTTGCCCTAAAAACCCTAAAATGCAAGGATGCTCTTGTGTAGCAATTACCTTCTTATTTTACCCTAAAAAACCTAAATTGTTATAGATTTCCTCCATCCTTATTTCTTTGTTATGTTGCTCTTGAAACCTTAAAGTGCAAGGGATAACATCTTAATCCTTTTCACTTTTATTACCTAGAGAGAATTTTAAACTACTTGAGGAAAATGAAGATGATTTACCTGGAATAAACTTGACCTCTTTTGTCATCTTTGTTTTAAGATTTCTCTTCACATCTTCTTTTGCACCTTTAATTCCTTCTAAACTTACCAAATGATATTGTAGATAGGCTTTCTTTACCTCTTATTTTGGAGTGGAATATCCTTGATCTGATCTAGCTTCTATTATTGTATGATTTCCTTGCTTTATCTTGAAGTTTATCTCATCACTATAATTTTATCTCTTTTGGATAATTTAGAATAGATTGATTCATTAGACGTTTTTCACAGGACTGCCGAACTCATTTCGGTCATATCTCACTCATTCGAACTCGGATTGAGTTGAAATTTTGAGGGTAGATGGCTAAAAAACCCTAGAACGTCTCCACCAATTTTCATATCATTTGGAGCAACACAGATCCTAGATCATCCCTATGTTTGAACGAGATATTTGGCAAGCGGTTATGCGACGGTTTCATATGGGTTGAGTGCAAGCAGCTCCAGAGGTTGTTTTTTAGGGCCTTCGGGCCCTAGCGGCAAATATTTTTGTGGTTTATGCTCAATATTTTAGCAAGAAATGTTGCATGGGATCCAATATGGGTTAGAAATTTGTCTTTCAACAGATCATACTATGAACTTGAGTGACAACGGCTTCCAATTTGTTGCATAAAAGAAAAGTGAAAACCATACCTTTCCACGGTGTCTAGGGTAAGGATTAAAGAGATCACAAAATAATTTTCAAGTAGTTGATCAAAAAATATCTCATATCTCAAGTGAATATGGTGCTAAGGTGCACCCACAAAATAATTTTACTATGAAAACCCTTGTCAAGGGTAAGAATTTTGAAGACTCAGTCCCAAAAATTAATTTTAGGGATGCCCTTCGTGGTGGACAGCCTCAGCCCAATGCTAATATCAATCTTAGGGCTTCCCATAAACCTCTAAGAATGCCTAATATTGATCCCAGGAAAATAGAGTCAAGATGTCTTAAAGCAATCGATGGAACTCCTATTGTTAAGCTTGATATGGGTAACATTCAGACTGGCATTGAAGATTTGGAAAAAAGAGGACTAATTTGTCGGTTTGTGGGTTTTCATCCGAGTCTATCTGCTTTCAAATTTTGGGCTGCAAAAAGCTAGAAAACTAAAGGTGAGTTACAAATCTCTATTTATCCAAATGGTTATTTTCTTGTTTTATTTGCTAATAATGAAGATAGAGATAAAACTTTTCAAGGGGGTCCTTGGTTTTTTGGAAGGGCAGGGTTTTTCATGAAGCCCTGGCATACTAAATTTAAAGCTGGAAAAGAGATGCCTTCTATAGCTCCCGTGTGGGTTAGACTCTTTGGCCTTCCTATTGAATTTTGGAATTCTACTATTTTTTCTTCAATTGAAAACTCTTTAGGAAATTTTATGATGACTGCTAATTGTACTCAAAATTTTGAACATATTATTTATGCTCGGATTTGTGTTTTAATGGATTTTGACAAACCCCTACCTAAAAAGATCACATTACAATTTGGGGAAGACACTTGGGAGAAAGTAGTGGACTATGAGAACATTCCTTTTCGTTGTAGAATTTGCCATGAATATGGTCATTTGGCCAGTGCTTGCCCAAATAAAATTCCTGATCAAAATAAAGAAGATATAAACTCAGTAGGTTTCCAAATACCTAAGAAGAAGAACACTTAAAAAAACTAGCTATGAAGGATCAATCAAAGTCATCTACTAATATGTTTGAAATCCTTTTCACAAATGATGTCCCAAGTGAGGAAGAGAAAATAATGGAAACTGAAATCTTAGAAACACAATTTAAATATGAAGGGAAGAACTCAGAGACAAACCAACAAATCAAAGGTTTTCAATAGAAAAAAAAAAGGAAAAAATTTACACAAGAAAAACAATCTTTCAAATGTAAAAACTTCAAATAATGCAGGTCCCAATATAGACTTTGTTGAACCATCTAGTAAAATTTTGGCTATGTACTAGCATTATTCAAGGTTAGAAGCCATCTCAGATTCAATTGGAATAAGTCAAGAAACAGGGAAAAAAAAATTGAAGATGGATTATAATCAAAAAGCAGGTCGCAAGACCCATCAATATCATGTGGTAAAAGAAGGTGAAAAGCTTGTAGAGGAAGGTAAGATTAATGTTGTTCCCAAATTTTTTAGCCCTGGTATTAATGAATATCATCATTTGGAATATTAGAGGACTCAAAGAGAGTCTTTCAAAACAAAATGAAATTAGAAGAATGATTCAGATAAATCATCCACATCTTGTTTTCCTTCAAAAAATAAAGATGTCAATGGAGGATATGGACTCAATTCCCAGTAAAATTTGACCAGCTGGAAAAGTGGTTTCCCTCAATTCCCAAGGGACTTCGGGTGGCATTACTTGTCTTTGGGACCCAAAAGAGGTAGTTATCCACCATATGGTTGGTAGTTGGGGTTTTTTGGCTATAGCTATTCAAAGTAGACATTCCAACCAGATTATGCTCTGCATTACTGTTTATGCTCTGGCTTCTTTGGAGGAAAAAAGAGGTAGTGGAAGGATATTACTCATATTATCTCTCATTTTCCTGAAGCTTGGATCTAGATCGGAGGAGATTTCAATACCATCCTCTCTCTAGATGAGAAAAGGGGGGAAACAGAAATTTGGACAAAAGCACTGACCTCATGAGTGAATATATTGCAAACCTTCATCTTGTGGATATCCAACCAGATAATGGCCTTATTACTTGGTCTAACAGAAGGCAAGGCTTAGCTTGTATAATGGAGAGATTGGATAGGTTTTTGCTCTCTAAAAATTTCTTAATCCATGGTCACATTCCTAAAGTGAAGACTCTTAATAATGTTGGTTCGGATCATTGGCCAATCATGGTGGAAATGTGGAAAACCAATGTGAGTTTCTCTCCTTTTTGTTTTCAATTAATGTGGCGTAGAGACATTTCCTTCAGACCTCATGTGCAATAATGGTGGAAGGAAGGTAAACCTAGGCATGGGACTAAGATGTTATGTTTTGCTAACATACTGCAATACATTAAATCCAAAATCAAGACTTGGAACTGGAAAGAGTTTGGAGATGTTCATAAAAAAAAAACTTGAAGTTATTGCTCATCTTGAAAATTTGAATAAGAAAATCTGTTTAGATGGCCTCACAGAGAAGAGAAGTGTAGATGAAATTAAACTCACAACTCAGTTAGAGGAATGGGAAAAAAGAGAAGAAATATTATGGAAGCAAAAATCTAGAATTCAATGGCTCAAAGAAGGAGATCGAAACACAAATTTCTTCCACAAATATCTTCTAGCTCGAAGATCTCACAACTTTATTTCTTCCTTAAAATCGGATTCTGGAGATGTTGTTTATACTTGGGATGCAATGAACTCTTTTTTTTTCTTTTCTTTTTCTCTTTTTTTTTTAAATAAAGGGGTAAAAATTTATTGATAAAAAGTCTGGATTACAAAGTACAGATCGAGCCCCCCACCCAGGACTCAAATAAGCAACAAGACAAAGCTAAATCACCGGACAAGGTCAACTCCCAAAGAAAACCAAAAAAAAAACAAACCACATTAAGTCTGAACATCCTTATGGATCAACTCCCGTAGGTGTTGAGAATCCCCAGACGGGAGACTCTCCCAGTTATCAATACTCGTCTCCGAATAAAAACCACATCCGGAGAATGAACACGAATCAAATCACGAACAACTTTTTGTCCGGGGATGTTGTTCAACCCCCTTACATTCCATGAAAGTATAATCATTTTTGGGGGTTATAAAAATGGGAGTCCAATGTTCTCACCAAACCCGACTCTACCAAAGTCTCCCCCATTAACTTAATTTTATCCTGGTCTTTCTTCCGACCCACCTTCATATTCTTATCTGAAGCATTTTTTTTAATTATTTTATGCTGCAATCCCAAGACCGTAGGAGTTTTACTGATCCATGGATGACTGCATCAGTGCCTGGGTAGGAGACGGCACATCTAAATCTGTGCCATTTTCTAAGATAACTTCACTTCCAGGGCTAGGGCCAACCATATCACCTATACTCGGAACCAAAGCCCTTTGTTCTTCATTTAAACCCCCTGTATCCGGTTCCCTTGGTTCCACCTCATGAAGAGACAACCGATTTGGTCTTGTTATATCTATAACGGGTAGCGATGTTTCAGGTATCTCCACGCATTGATCAAGATTCTCTAGAATTTCAAAACGATTGAGCTGAGCATCTGGCTGGTTATCCTTAATGTCTCTTTTTGCCTTTCTTCCTTTGTTTCGAGGTTTTACCGTAACAAAGCCTTCCTTATCCTGATCCCACTCCTTTATCGGGGCTTTTCCTTTATCCATATTTTGTACAACTTGAGAGGGCCCAAGATTTGAAGCCACAGGCAGGACAAACTTAGGGCATTTTCTTTGTAAGTGGCCATATTCATGGCAAATCCGGCAACGAAATGGAAGAGCTTCATAGTCAATTTTTTGAACCCATGTGGTTGATCCAAACTGTATTTCAATAGAATCTAGAATAGGATTGTTTAAATCAATTTCAACACAGATACGGGCAACAGATATTACCTTTTTATCCAACGTCTGTCCTGACGGCCCAACCGGCTTCCCAAGTAGAAGGGCAATCATATGCAAGATGTCCTTTCTCCAAAATTCCAAGGGGAGCCACGGAAGCCGAACCCACACCGGAACCCGTGACGGCCACTCCTCTGATGGGTTGAAACCCACATGCCAGGGTTTAAGAAAGAGTCCCTCTTGGTTACAGAAATAGGGACCTCCTTCAAATGCTTTGTTACGATCCGCAAGACAAGAAAAAATAACCATAAAATAGTTGTTTGCACTCAGCATCACCTGGGATGCAATGAACTCTATTGTTGATTACTTTTCCAATATTTTTGTTGCTACTCCTCTTGACTCAGCTTCACAACAAAATGTTCTTCAAGCAATCCCTTCTCTTATCACTTTTGAGGAGAACTCTATTTTGACTACTCTTGATACTATCAATGAGCTTCAACAAGTATTTTTTAAAATGCAAAAAGGGAAAACCCCAGGTCCTGATGGTTTTCCCATTGAGTTCTACCAAGAGTTCTAGGACATCCTTCATGTTGATTTATTAGAGGTGGTGGAAGAAGACAAGAAAGCCAAAGAAATTTTGAAGGTTATCAATAAAACTTATATTACTCTTGTTCCAAAATCTCAAGAGGTTGATCATATCTCAGCTTTTAGACCTATTGCTTTATGTAATGTTCTTCTCAAAATCATTACTAAAATCATGGCAGAAAGGTTGAAGCCTCTTTTGCATAAGATTATTTCCCCATAGTAAGGGGGTTATGTGGAAGGACGTCAAATATTAGATGAGATAGTTCTTGCTCAGGAAGCCATCCATTCCATGGATATGCAAAATTCTACTTCCATATTCATTCGGTTAGACTTATCCAAAGCTTATGACAGAGTGGATTGGCACTTCCTTATCAAAGGTTTGTGGCAATTTGGTTTCTCTAAGGATTGGATAGATTGGATTATGGGATGTATCTCTTTAGTTTCCTACTTAGTTCTTATAAATGGCAGGCCTTCTCAGTCATTCCCAACTTCTAGAGGTATTAGGCAAAGTGACCCGCTATCCCCTTATTTATTCATCATTCTTGTTGAATGCTTGGGTAAGACTATAACCAAAAAGAGGGAAAGCAAAACCCTTGAGGGAGTTACCATTGCTCATGGAGCTAGACCTATCTCTCATCTTCAATTTCTGGATGACTCTACTCTTTTAGGTAAAGCTATAGTTAAGGAAGCTTCTAATATTAAGCAAATAATTAGCTATTTTTCTAAGGCTACTGGGCAGTTGATCAATGAAGACAAATCTAAAGTTATTTTATTTCACTGCTCTGCTAGACAGGAATCCATGGTCTTGGATAAATTAATATATAATAAGACCTCTCTTCCAATCACTTATTTAGGTATTCCCATAAATATTCAAAGGCAAAAAAATAAAGATTGGAATTGGTTGTTGGACAAAGTCAAGAAGAAAATTGGAAAGTGGACCAACAAGTGGGTTTCTTCTAGGGGTAGAATCACCTTGGTAAAATTAGTCCTTCAAGCTATTCCTATTTATGTTTCTTCCATTTTGAATATCCCAAAAGTTGTTCTTCGAGAATTAGATCAAATCAGTCATCGTTTCCTTTGGAGTGGTACTAAGGAGAAATTAAATGGGCCTTGGTGAAATGGGATGCTTTATGTCTTCCTAAGAGTGAAGGGGGGTTAGGATTCCGGCCTTCTATTAATAACAACAAATCTTTAGCTGCTAAATTATATTGGAGGATGTTGCATAACCCCAATGCTCTTTGGGCCAATAATCTCCGTGGTAAATATGCTGAGAACAAAAGTCCTGAAGACCTTGTTCGCTATCAACTCCTACCAAAGGTTCTCCCATTTTAGCAGTTCTTAAGACTAGTGAGTATTTGATAAAGAAAAAATTATTTTGGATCATTCATAATGGTCAACAGGCAAATTTTTTGATAGATTCTTGGGATGGTCACAAGCCTTTGATAACTCAGTTTCCCGATTAGAGGCCTTGGATGGAGGAGCTTCACTGAGCTAATTGGATAAATGTGGCTAATTACTGTCGGTACCATACTGGTAATTCAAAGGTTGGTAGATATTGGATCCCTATTGAGGACTGGCCTATTCCAATCCCAAAAAGGCAAAGATAATATATCCAAAGCATCCTTCATATGAGATCCCTCTCTTGGTCCCATGAAAAAGATTGGTTTGGATGGAACAACACTACTAAGGGTGAGTATTCAGTTGCTCAAGGTTATTTGACCTTATGCCATAATAATCCCAACCATTCTTTCGACATCTTTTCTCGATTGTGGGCTCAAAATCTCTTGCCTAAGGTGAGGTTCTTTAATTGGCTTTTATTGCATCGTAGGGTGCTTACTGGTGAGCAACTTATGAAGCGTGGTTTTCATGGCCCTTTTAGATGTGAAATGTGTGAAGAGAATGTAGAAAATCTCAACCATCTTTTTATTGAGTGTACTTTAGCCTCCGAGCTATGGAGGAGAATGGCCACTTTACTTGGCTTACAGTGGTCCAATTTTTTTACTTTTGAACAACTTTGGAGGGATTGGCCTAATCAAGAGGGTGTTGATCATTTTATTAGGTAGTTAGTTTGGATGGGTTCTACCATTCTTCTTTGGAATATTTGGAATGAAAGGAACAACCAAATTTTTAATCAAGATAGGAAGGATATTCACTATATTTGGCAAAAGACCATAGCCAACTTAGTTGAATCAGTCCATCAACTCCTTAATCACCCCCAAAACTCCCACCAAAGATGGGATCAAGTGATGCAAATATTGAATATTAAATCTTCTAAGGGCAACCAACTTAAAGGGAATGTGAGTATTAGTAAGATGGATAGGACTAGAAATTGGAAACCTCCTCCTAAGGATTTTGGAAAAGTCAATACTGATGGAGCCTCTAGAGGAAACCCTGGAAAAGCCAGTGTGGGAGGAATTGGTAGACTTTTAGATGGCTCCATGGTTTTTACTTTTGCTAAGAATTTGGGTATTCTTTCCAATAACCTTGCTGAGGGGTATGGTATCCTCAGAGGCCTTCAGGAGGCTACTAAGGTTGGATGGGAAAAGGTGTTAGTTGAGTCTAACTCTCAACTTATGATTAATCTCTTGAAGACTCCTAAGAATCATAAGGTGGATTGGAGAATAAAAAGAATTATTGAGAAGATTCAATTAATCCATATGAGATTTTTGAAAGTTGATTACAATCATGTGGTCAGAGATCAAAACAAGAGTGTTGATGCTTTAGATAATTGGGCTTTGGACAAAGCTAATCTTACTTGTTATGGCCACCCTCCTATATGGTGGGCTTCTCAAATTAGGGAAGCTCTTCTTTCTATCATTTCTTTGGATGGCTCCAGTTTTGAAGGTACCTAGTTTCTTCTTGCTTTTTTTTATTTTTATTTTTACTTCTCTTTGGTTCATTCAATTTTTTTTAGTTCCCTAGCTCATTCTATTCTTTATTTTGTTTCCTCTGTTGATTCTTGCCTTGATAGTCTTCTGGTCTAGATAGGTCATTGTTATGTTCATTTTTTTTTTTCTTTTTTTCTTTTTTTGTTTCTTTTTTAAGGTGGGTTGGTTCTTTTGTCTTGTTTTGTTTTTGTGTTCTTTGTGTTGTTTTTTGTTGTTCGTGTGTTTTTGTTGTTTTGTGTTTTTTTTTTATGTTTTTTGTTATTGTTCTTGTGTTTTTTTCGTTCTTGTTCTTGGGTTTCTCTTTGTTTGTGTTATTTCGTGTTTTTATGTGTGAGTGTTTTCTATGTTTTTTATTTTTTTTATTGTCTGTTGTTGGTTGTTTTTTATTTTTATTTTTATTTTTTTTAGGTTTTGGTTGTGTTTATTTTTCATGTTATTTTTTTTTTTTGGGGGGGGGTTATGTCTTTGTAGTGTTCTGTTGTTTTTGTCTTGTTTGTGTTTTGTTATGTGGTTTGTGTTGTGGTTTCTTTTATCTTATTGTGTGTGTTTGGTTGTGCTTTTGTTTTTGACACACTCAAGGAGCATGTTTTTTTATTTTATTTTATTATTTTTGTTGTTATTTACTTATTTTTAAATTGGTTTTGTGTGTTTGTTTGCTCCTTGAGTATGTCAAAGGTGGTAGGCCAAGTCCGAGTCCTGGGCATTTTTGGCGGAATGGATATCCCTGCCTCCTTGGGTCTTACCCGAAAGTGGCATCCCTTTTGGGATGTTTTCCACAAATAAAATAATAATAATTTTATCTCTTTCTTCATAGTTTTCACTTTGCGAACTCTTTCCATGTGTCCAATACCATAACAATTATGGTAATGCAATGCGATATTTTCATAATCTATGAGTTTATATGATTCTCTTGATTCAAATTTAATCTTAATGGATTGTGGCAAAGGTATTGAAATATCCATAGCAACACATATTCGAGTATATATAGCATGATTTCGCTCCTTAGTAGTTAGTCCTTCCTTGATAAATTCCCCTAGGGTATTTCCAATATTCTTCAAAACATCCTTATTTATAAGTTGATATAGAAGTCCTAAAAAACCTAACCCATACTGGAAATTTCTTAATAGTTTTTGTCTTAGTAGAAAATTTTTCATTCCATTGTCTTAAATAAGGTGCATCTTTTCCCCTAAACCATGGGCTACCACCCATTATTTTATCCCTAATTTATGAACTAGAAAAGATAACAAATGAAAAATTATTTAGGAAGAAAATTCATAGAGTAACTTGAATTTAATCCTCACTCCCACTTAATTCAATTTTGAACCTACAAAAACCTTGGTCATGATCTATGAAATTTACATATTAACCCTATAATTTTAAGAACCATAATGTCATGCTCAATCATCTCATCCTTGATATTTACTTTTGGTGTAACATCTGCTAGTTGAATCAAACTTGCCATATATTCACTCTTCTGCTTGTCTCTAACTTGGGCCTCCATACTTCCAACTAGGGTTTCCTAACTTCCCATTAGGGCTTTCAAATATGACTTTCCTTCCATACTAGCTAACGGGGCTCGCTCTTGGCTTGCACTCCCTCTTAGCTCACCCTCCCTCTCGGCTTGCACTCACTTCCAACTTGCACTCTCTCTTGCCTCACACTCGTACTCTGCTTGCACTCCCTCTTGGCTCACAATGACCCCTATCTCTTCTTTTCTTGATATTCCTTCGCTTCAACAATGTTTTGGAAACAATGTTCTACGCATTCATGGTAAGGGTTTTAAGCATTGATGCACTTTGGATGAACTCATCGCTCTTTCGCTATGACAAATATTCCTCTTATCTCACACTTCCTCTCGGATCGCACTCCCTCTTGGCTCGCACTTTCTCCTGGCTCACACTTCCTTGTGGCAACATTTAGGTTATAAAAATACGACATTTGTTGTTAGGTCAATTAAACCATGTATTCAACTTTTTAGAAGTGTTATTTTTCCATAATAAAATAAGCTCCTTAACATCATTTTGATTAAGAGATAAAATCTCACTTGACCAGTTGCCTTCTAAAATTTGAAATTCATCAAGATGAAGATCAATACCTCAATTGGCTAAATTATTTGCTACCCGATTTTCTTCTCTATAAATATGCTTACATTTTCAAGAGATTACCTCTAATAATAGATGATGAACATCATCAATAATATTATTTTTTATCCAATCCCCACATCTATTTATGTTAATAGCATTAATTGATAATTTTTAAATCCCCCTCAATAGAAATATAATAGCATTAATATTATTTTTTATTTAATACCTACATCTATATATGTTAATGATAATTAAAATATATTTCCATCATTTTTTAATTTCAATTTTAATCCTTGTAAGAAGTGCTCTAGCCTCTACATAGTTGTTAGTTGAAGTTATATATGATCTGAGTAAATGAGGAGAGTTTGCTTTCATTATTTTGAAAAAAAACTACCTCCATTGACTTTTCTCCTTTTAAAAGCACTATCAAAATTAATTTTGATAAACTCAATTTTTGAACATTTTTATTTTACCCTAGATTGAAGTGAATTCTTTGTTTTAATGTCATTATAGCAAGCAAATAAATTCTTCTATGTATATTCAAATCTTGTAACTAGGTTATTACCACCTATTTCTTGGTATAATGATTTCGCACAATGAACACCATATCTTAACAATAATAAAGTTCCAAACTTACATATTTTAAATTTTTTTAAAAACATTTATTATTTCTTTCAAACAATTAATTTCTACAAATAATATCAACCTTTACAAAATACATAATACTTTAACATTAATCCAATATTTCAAGCCTCCTTAATACCTTCTATTGCTTCTTTCTTTCTTTTTCTTAGTCTCAGCCTTCTTCCATTCACCCAAAAGAGCATAAGAGGATTTCTGCTTCAGTGTGTTATTCCTGCCACTAAAATCTTTGTCTCTTTCTACCTTTTTGGAAGAGGGCGTTCCTTTTAACACTCTGCAGCATCATCCACTTGATCAAAATTAGGCCTGAGGACCTCAAAATCATCAGAGCAGCCCCATTTGAGGGTCACATCCCGTGGCCTCACCCCATTCTGTGGTGCATGATGCAAAGGAATCCTTCCTTTGGTATCCCTGGAATTCACAGAGGCTCCCCTTTTCACCAAAATGCTGGCAAAATCAATCCTCTCCCACCTGCACACGCATAGTGCAACGGAGTCCTCCTAAGCTTATCCTTGAAACTATCAGCTGCCTTTGACGTATCCAACAACAGAGCCTTCAATGCCTCATGGCCCAAAACAGTAGCCCAATGAAGAGGAATTCTCCCCATGGAATCACAAGAATGAATTGGGCTTCCTCCACCCAAGAGCTTCTTGATCATCCCCCATTATTGGATCTGACCGCCCAATGCACATCTGGGACTGAAATCTCCATATTCTTCCACAAAATCAGTCCACCAACATACAGCCTTGCTAAATCCACACTCCAATGGGAAAACCCAACAACAGACCCAACTTTGAATGTAGCCCCTCCAGGGATGACCTTAATATATAATTAAGTCAGACTTAGAAAACAATGGGCTTTCCTGGACCTTAATATATAATTAAGTCAGACTTAGAAAACAATGGGCTTTTCTTAGAAGAATTGAAGTCCAAGACATGAGGGCATTGAGATAAAGTGGGGCTTGTTTGATAAAATCAATGGTGCAGCGGTGGTTGGAGGGGGACCCTCCAACAGTGGGTCAACGTGGAGAGTCTCAAGGACAGCAGTCTGCCTGGATAAGGCTGGTTAACCTATTATATCAAAGATGGAAACTATCTGGCCAACTAAATTAAGATAGGATAAACTATGCCTTTGGTTGCCAAAGAAACATTCAACAGCATAACTAGATAGACCTCACAAGGATGATTGCGATGATGTGGTGCATGATGTGGCATCGTATTATCAAGGAGGAAACCTAAGCTCCAAGCATTGTGGGAGACAGTTAGAGGGGTAGGGTGCCTTTATGATGCACCGAGTGGAAAGTAGAATATAAGTAACATCCATGGTGGACTAATGTGAAAGTAAATTTGAGTGATGGAGTAAGATTAGATTGTAAAGATCTTGAAAATCAAGTGGCAACTTAGTGACAATCTTTTGGTTTAGTGGGTGCCTGCCATCTTATCTCAACCCTCACATGGCCCACAATAATGTGGAACGCTCTTTTCATGGAGGTGAATTAGAGGGCAGGTTGCTTTAGTATAGATAATTTGGTTTCGTCAAAGATTTCTATGCTACTTTGGTCTGATTGACGAAAACAAAATTAGAAAATATATAGATAAGGTAAGGTGAGCCTTTAATAAATTCTTTGATGTTTGTAGCATTTCATTTGGCCCCTCACCTTGTAATATTAAGGTCTATGGAGCAGCCGGACCTGTCTAAACGGAAAAATACTATTAGGTAATTTTTTTTTTTGGTCTATTTTCAAAAAGAGGAAATCAGTTTTTTTATGATTGTAGGCGTGATGACGACGTGCAGTGGGGATGATATGCATCACATTGGCAAGCTGGGGAATCTTTGTTTTGTGTTGGCTACGTGAAAGACAAAATGATTGTGAGATTAGGTTCGACTCTATGTTTTGGATTGTTGTTAGTTAGGGAACCCTGAATGGCATCTAACAGTCTAACCATCTACGAATCAAAATCAAATCAGACTTTGTGAACAGAAGGAAGTTCAGTTTTTTTAAGTAATACTTTTTATTACGAAGATTAAACTCTCATCACAACATTTTATTTGTAATATTTAATACTATTTTAATTAAAAAATAAATTTTATTAATTAAAATTAATTTGATAATTTGTAATATTTAATATTATTTTAATTAAAAAATAAATTTTATTAACTAAAATTAATTTGATAATTTGTTGGACCATGTTAAATTTGATAGTTACAACTTTTAAGAAAAAGTTATGACATATGTTAATTAAAAGAAATTTCAATAAAATTTATCGTCTTAAAAAATTAAAAAATATATATTTCATTTTAATATTTAAAAAATATAATTTTATATATATATACATATTCTAAAAATTTAATTAATTTGTATAGAACCATGGAATAGTTATTAATAATAAATAAAAAAGAATATCTTTTTATATTTCCTAATTTAATAAATAAATTTAATATTATATAATCATAATGTAAAATTAAAAATTCTCTTCAATCTCATATAATAAATTTAAAAAATATATTTTTAATTAATTTTAAAATATATTTATCTAAATTTACCCTTTACGTAACTTAAAATTATATCCTTCTTTGTTAACTGTTATATTCTCTGCTCTACTTTCAAGCTTTCTTAAAAAGAACAGTGTACCTTAATTTAATTGCTCCCTCCGTCTATTAAATTATTATTTATTTTAAATTTTTAAATAAAATGAAGTATAACTTGAATTCACACTTAAAAATAAATGGAATTAAAACACATTTGACAGGCACTTAACATTTACTTTTTCATTTTGCTTTACCGTCTATCGTGACTTCTCTACTCACACAAACTTGCACTTTTATTTTATTTGCCTAAAAAGGCGATTATGATGTTTTTTCCTAATGGGAAGTGGGGGCTTGATACGATGCTTGCTTTGCGGTAATATGTCTGTTGCGTACCTTTTAACTTTTAATGCAACTGGCATAAAATAATGTCGAAAGTGGGATATTAGAATTCATACTCACGGAATAAATGCCATTTTATTAACATATGACAAACCTAAAAAGGCAAATATCTACCACTATATGTTCAACTATTACCAGATGGCAAATCCCACGTTGTTGCACATGACAAATCCCATATATATATATATATATAAAAGAGAGAGTAAATCGCTAACAATCTTTGTTTATGCTATTTAAAATATATATATAGGATAAGATAGGGGAATCAACAAGTCTTAGTAAAAACTATTTATAGTTAAGTTTTTAAAAAACTTTTAAAAAGCAAATTATTAATATGTTTATATATGTTGAAGATATTTTTTGAAATATTTATTCACACAATAATATGATTTATAAAAACAGTTTATTAGGGTTTTGAATTTTCTTTTAAAAGTTTAAGGTTCAAACCCTACTCACTATGAAAGGACTAATGGATGATAAGATATATAAAAAATTTTGAATAAAAAAAAATCATGTCACATAAAAACATATATGTCAGAATTAACATAACTATAAGTATAAACTATGTCTAAATGTTATATGAGATGTTCTAAATGTTATATGAGATGTATAGAATCAAAAATGAATTAACGTAAATATAGAGAATTATATTTAGATTTTATATCATTTGTTGATATTTATAAAATTTAATATTAATTATAATTTATTTATATTTTCTAAAATAAAATTTGTGGTTTAATTTAAACTTTAAGTTATATGATGTTTTTTCAATGAGATTGTGTAATGGTTCAGATATTTGGTGAGTAGCTTACACTAAGGTTGAAATCTCATTGACACCAAATAAACTATATAATTTAATGTCACTAAGTCACTAAGTTGATGTAAAAGAGAAAGAACAACTCTTTCAATACTTTACTTTTAAAAAAATAAAAATAAATAAATAAATAACTAACATTTTTGTTTAAAGTATATATATATATATAATTTAGTTGGAGTTTTGTATATATATTACTCAAATAATATAGTAATTCAATCCTTTCAAGTACTTTTATAAATTCTACTAAATAATTTTTTGGTCTTATCTATGTTTAACATTTTTTTGTTTGATAATAAGGGGTTGTATTCAAGTTCTCCATCCTTGATAAATTACAACTTTCTTCTTTAGAGCTTAAGAGTTTATAAATACACTCACTTCTCATCTTAATTGAGATGCTATAGCTAGAAACCTACATCATTTTACATAAAATGTTTGAATTTTTTATTTTTATTTTTTTGATCTTTTCAATTTTTTGCATGAATACAAATATTTTAAAATTCAACATTCTTCTTGACATTTTTCTTGTCAAGCTTCAACTAAACTTACTACTTCCTCTAACCATGGAAAAAAAAAATTAACTTCATAATACTCAATTAAAACCCCTCTATTGGCTACCTATTTGCACATTTGTTTCCTTCCCTTAATGTATGTGTAAACCTCATTTTTTCAAACTCTTTATCAAGATCTTGAATTTCCACAACTATCCCTTATATGTTTCATGGAGCCTTTGCTTTCGTCAAAATTGCATTTATTACCATGAATGAATCACCTTCCATCCATACATTATTCAATTTCATTTGTTTACATATTTTTAACCCTTCTAAAGCTACCCAAGATTCAACTTCATTATTTGTATTAAATCCACTATTGAAAGCTTAATGAGATAAAATCTCTCCTCTATTATTTCTAATTATTCCTCCTCCTCTTGCTAGTCTTGGATTTCATTTAGATGCTCCATCAAAATTTAATTTGACCAACTCCACATCTGGTGGTTTTCACTTTATATTCTTTGCCTTATTTTTGTTTCTCTTATACTCAACATCATAATTCCATTTGATGACTTGACTCCATCTATCAAATCATCAAATGTGGTCTTCTTACCAATTTTTTGCAAACTTTGTTGTTATTTTATAATTGTATTTTATTAGTAGATAGAAGTAGGCCATCTAGACTACCCAATCTAAAGCCACCTTCATCTCTACACTTTTGGGCATATTCGATAGATCTACTGGATCATAATATATTACTTTGGATGCCATCATGTCTACAACCATAGACTTCACCTTCACATTACAAATTACCTTTTTTCCCCTTTATCACTTGCTTTGGTGCAATTTTTGATGCATAATTATTTTCCTCATGTCATCGAAGTATTCCTCTAGATCATGACACTTGGCCCATATATTTTATGTCCTTTTTTAAATTTTGCTTGCCCTTGCATGTTGTGGAATCCTTCTCTAATCCCCTTTAATCCTCTCCTAACTGGTCATCTTAACAACTATGCCTTAACAATCACCTCATATGGTTTTTTGACACCTTCAATTAAAACCTGTATCCCTTGCTTACCTTAACATAACTTTCTTTCTTAACCTATCTTAATTATCTCTTTCCTCATGCCCATGTCTCCAATCATGTATCTCCTTTCCTCCCATGTGACGCATTTAAAACAAACCCTTTTCTAGTTCTTATGAAAACCCTTCCCCTTCCTCAGAATTCAAAGGGGCACTACCCTAGTACCCCATAGTGTTATGTTTTGAGACCTCCTTTATGCAAGAAAGTTGTTACCCATAGAAATAAAGAGAATGTTACTTTGTAGGTTTCCCTATGTAATCAAGGCACCTACACTAGTTTTTTATGCATCCATTAATACTCAAGGCAAGCATTATAAATAAGGTAAACCTTAGCACTAACCGATCCCTTGGCAAGAACATTCTTCATCTATGGTACATGATGCTTTCAACATTATAGATTGACTTTTGCACTACAAATTGACCTCTACACTATGGAGTGGTTCGTATGTCACAAAATAACTTCCTCATTGTAGATTCATTTTTACATTGTAAAATGGTACCTAAAATATGGATCCTCCATCAAGTTGTGGATTCTTGTTGCATCATGACATGACAAGTCATTAGTTGTATTAATAGTAGACATTATGCAGGAAAAACTAAGGCATGCCTAATCTCCTCCCCTACTGCATGTCTCTAGGACCTCTAAAGCAAGGAAGAATGAAGTATCACCCAAGATGGACTATGACAAACATAGTACAATTGAAGGCTAAATGCATTTGTGAAACAAGTATGCTATACTACAACCTATAATAAGTACACCAACTACTCTACTAAAAGTGGCCCAAATAGAGTACCTCTCAAAATATTCACTTGTTAACCAAATTAGGCAAAAAACTTAGTCTCATTTTTCTAATCATCCTCTGAAAACAATGTCTAAACCTATTTTAGAAATTGGCCCTAATTGCTCAAGTAAATCAGTCTTAGCCAACCATGATAAATCATAATGAAACATCTATATTGTTCATTAGACTAAGACACCATGAATCAACAACTTGTGATCCAATGCAATAATGTCTCAGATTGATGTCACATCTTCTACAATGACTTAGAAAGAGAATTTTGAAATTTTGTCTATAAATACCCCTTTCTTAGAAAATGATGGGTCGTTCATACTCTTATGCTAACAAAATATTTTTAAATTCTCGTCAAAAACATCTACTAACACCTAACAACTTTTGCATTGTCATTGACAACATTGTCTTTCTTGTCATCACATACCTTTGATTGTTAAAGCATAATAACACTATCGGTATTTATTGCTATACTCTTGTTTCATTTATAGCCTACATGCTTTTGTATTGTATCATTTATATAATTATTCAAAATCCCCATAAAGGGTATTGGGGACTACTTGTCTAGTCAAGGATATGCATTATTCCTCTTGACTCTAGCAGTCCCCAAAAATGCTAACTCTCTATGCTGTTTTTACTACAAAAGCTTTTATTGCATTTTTTCTACAGTTAAATACTCTGCATTGCTATAGCGTTGATGACCATCTTGCTAGGACATAAAGAATATCGATATAGTCATTTCTTATCGCACTTTCATTTATGATTCCTTCTTATTGAACACACTTTTGTTTATGGTAATGTTGTTTTGGTTTTCATTTTAAAATCTAAATTTCATTTAATGATTATTGTTGTTAACTAACAGAAATTAGTGTAGTTATTCCATCTTCATTGTTTTATATAAAAGTAATAAATATACTTAGTTTTGTAATAGCCTGAAATTGAAATAGAATAGGCTCCCCTTTTCATCAAAATGCTGTCAAAATAAGTGCTCCCACTTGCACATGCATAGTGCAACGGAGTTCTCCCAAGCTTATCCTTGACATCTATCGGCTGCCTTGATGTATTCAACAAGAGAGCCTTCAAGGCCTCCTCATGGCCCAAAACAGTAGCCTAATGAAGAGGAGTTCTTCCCTTGGAATCATAGGAATGAATTGGGCTTCCTCCACCCAAGAGCTTCTTGATCATCCCCACATCATTGGATCTGACCGCCCAATGCAAATCTGTATCTTAAATCTTCATATTCTTCCACAAAATCAGTCCACCAACATACAGTCCTGCTAAATCCACACTCCAATTGGAAAACCCAACAACAGACCCAACTTTGAATGATGACCGGTCTATCTATCTATATATATATAATTAAGTCTGACTTCAAAAACAAAGGACTTTTCTTAGAAAGATTGAAGTCCAAGACATAAGTGCATTGAGATAAAGTGGGCCTTGTGTGATGAAATCAATGGCAACGGTGGTTGGAGGGGACCCTCCAACGGTGGGTCAACATGGAGAGTCTCAAGGACAGCAGTCTATGCCTAGATAAGGCTGGTTAACATATTATATCAAAGATGGAAACTATCTGGCCAACTAAATTAAGATAGGATAAACTATGCCTTTGGTTGCCAAAGAAACATTCAACGGCATAACTATACAGACCTCACAAGGATGATTACGATGATGTGGTGCTGATGTGGCATCGGATTAACAAAGAGGAAACCTGAGCTCCAAGCATTGTGGGAGACAGTTGGAGGGGTAGGGTGCCTTTATGATGCACCAAGTGGAAAGTAGATTTTAAGTAAAATCAATGGTCGACTATTGTGAAAATAAATTTGAGTGATGGCGTTAGATTAGATTGTAAAGATCTTGGAAACCAAGTGGCAATTTAGTGACAATCTTAGGCTTAGGGGGTGCCTGTCATCTTATCTCAACTCTCATATGGTCCACAATAATGTGGAGGGCTCTTTTCATGAAGGTGAATTAGGGGGCAGGTTGCTTTAATATAGAAAAAATGGTTTCGTCAAGATTTCTATGCTACTTTGGTCTGATCGAGGAAAACAAATTTTGAAAAAAATATATAGATAAGATAAGGTGGGCCATTAAGAAATTCTTTAATGTTTGTAGCATTCTTGATTTGGCCCCTCACCTTATATTACGAGCAACACCTGTCTACATGGAAAAATACTTTTAGGTATTTTGTCTATTTTCAAAGGAAATCAGTTTTTTTTTGTTGTAGGTGTGATGATGACGTGGAGTGGGAATGATATCACAATTGCAAGTTGGGGAATCTTTGTTTTGTGTTGGCTCGGTGTAAGAGAAGATGATTGTGAGATTAGGTTCGTTTCTATGTTTTGGATTCTCCTTAGTAAGGGAACCTGTGAATGGCATCTAACGAAGTTTAGTTTTAAGTTGTGTCTTTTGTTATATTTTGTTTTACTTTCAAAAAAATATTAATTAAAATAGTTTGATAAATTTGATGATTTCAATCGGAAAAAAGTTATAGTATATAAAAAAATATTTTAATTTATTATTTAAAGTTAATCTTATAAAATTTATTTTTAAAAGATATATAAAAAATTAAATATTTAATTAAGTTATGTAAAAGTGTAGATTAGTTATTAATAATGAATTTATAATTCAATATAATAAATAAATTTAATTAAATAATATAATTAAATCCCTTGAGGGTGGTTGTTGATGTAATTTGTAAACGTTCTCCTCAAAACAAAAATAATATAATTTGTTTTTCAATCTTATATAATAAATTAAAATATATATTTTTATTTAAATTTAATTATTTTTATCTAAAATTTATCATTAACCAAAAAATTAAATTATATTTTCTTTGAGTGTTACATTCTCCATCCTTAACTAAAAATTAAATTATATTTTCCCCTACTTGAGTGTTACATTCTCCATTCCTCAAGCTTTCTCCATAGAACAGTTTACCTTAATTCAGGGTGCAATTGCTCCTCAATCTATTCAATTATAATTTATCTTAATTAACTTTTATTCCTTAATTTAAAATGATTAAAATTTGATTTATAATAAACTAAAATCACACTAGCAAGAAAAAACATCTCTACAAGGAAATGGAGATAGAACACATTTAACTTTACTTATATAGAACACATTTAACTTTACTTTTTCATTTTGGTTTGCTGTTTTCCTGTCTCCTACGTGATTTCAGTCACACAAACTTACACTATTATTTCCTATTAACATATTCTGTAATTAGAATTCTGTTCACCGAGGGCCCTTGAACTGATTCCTCCTTTGCGGTAACACGTCTCCATACGCAAGAGAAAAGGGTTGCGTACCTTTTAACTTTTAAAGTGACTGAAGAAAATACTGTCAAAAATGGGATATTAGAATTCATACTCAGAGAATAAATGCCATTTAATTAACATATGACAAACCTAAAAGACAAAAGGTCTACAACTATATGTCCAACTATTACCACATGGCAAATCCCACGTAAATACATATGCACGTGACAAATTTCAAATATATATTTTTAAGAAGCGTTGTTTGAATTTAAATCTTAAAAAAAAATCAATATTTTTTATAAAAATGTATATATCGAAAATATATATTTTTGAGGGTTTGTGATATGAGGCTACGGTTTTGAGTATCAATACAGTCTACAATCGGGGACCAATACGCATTATTGTTGTTGCATGAGGAAATGCAAACTCCTTTCAACCAATTGTATAGGTTTGTGTTGAAAATAGTTTACAAGGTAACCCTTGTTCTCTGATGTAATTCTTTCATTGATTAAATTTGATTCTGCATGTCGTTGTTTAGAATCATTCAGCCTTGCCAAGCACATTTCGTTGGACACATCTCCAATGAGTCTTCCCTTAGAGCCTAGGTTAGGTTAACACAACTCGGACTCCTCATGAAATCAAGGTGAGGATGGTTCAAAACTTTTCAAAAGACTTTTTTTATTTTTTATTTTGCTTTACGGAAACAACTCACCCTAAAGTGATTTACGAACATGGCCCCTCGTACATCAAAAGCTCTTTACTTGTTTTTCGGTCATTAAAAGAATGTTCGATCACTAAAGGCTCTCCCTAAGGCCTCATGGTTAGCAGTTTAAAACAACATTCTTGCAAGAGAAAGTTGTTAAGAGAGAGTTTACAACCTAAGAGGATATCATGGACCTCTTAGATGTGGCTTATGTGAGAAAGATTTAGAAACATCAAACCATTTGATTCTTGATTGTTCCTTTGCTCACACCATTTGGAGTTAATTTTTTAAAATACGAAAAACTGTTCCATCAATATAAATAAATTATAATCCATATCAAATATTTTTTTTTGAGTTTATATAGGTTTTTCTTTTTTTTCGTTTACATAGAAGAGTTGGTCACAACCACACTATTTTTAGTAAGTGACAAACGTTGGGTTCAAACCACAAGGGTTGCTTCCACCAAACCTATTTTGCTTTGTTTTGTTGACTCGGGTGTGAAGGGAACCACCGGCCGTTCAAGGTTTGTACCGTCATCGTTGATTTGGTGTGCACTCAAAGGATTCAAATCAGACTACTACCTTTGCAAACAGGTTGCCCCTAAGATTTGAACTTGAGTGTCTTCTTGGTAAGTGTACAAGCACCTACCAATCCACCTAATCCTCGGGGACAAGGTACATAGGTTCTTACGAGCCCCTTCATATTAAGTGCAATTTAAACCTTGGACCTCTCAAAATAAAGTCAAAACCCTTACTACTAAAATTTGATTCTTTAGAAGGTTGAGTTTAGTTGACTTTATCTTTACTCTTAAAACTACTTATAAAAGCATTCGTTTTACACTAACATTTTAACCTAAAAAAAGATAGATCTATTGATTGTTGGCTAGTGATTGCTTGCCCTGATCTGATTCCCTAATATACTTGGTAATTAGCTACCTCCATTCCCTTTCCTTAATCTTTCAATTCGTTGAAACGTCAAGTCCTATTAACCATTAACTTCCTTACCTATATGTATGATAATCTCAATATATTTATTTATTTTTGCCATGTGCATATGTATTCACGTGGGATTAGCCATGTGATGACAGTTGGACATGCAGTCGTAGACCTTGGCCTTTTAGGTTTGTCGCATGATAATTAAATGGCATTTATTCTGCGAGTAGGAGTTCCAAAATGTATCCCATATTCGACATTATTTTATTCACTGACTTAAAAAGTTTAATCGTGGGCAACCCTTTCTCTTGGGTATGGAGACATATTACCTCGAAGCAAGCATCATACTAAGGGTCCCTCCTTCCCATTAGGAAATAAGCGTCATACTCGCCTTTTTGGGCAAATAAATAAAATAAAAGTGCAGCTTTGTGTGAGTGGAGACAATATCGTAAAATCAAAAAAATAAAAGTTAAAGTTTTGTCACTATGGTAGTTGCAGTTTCATTTTTATTATTTTATTTAAATTATAAGTTATCTTTTTATAATAAAATTTTAATTATATATTTTTAAGGTTGAGTATTCTTATCTTAATCATAATTTCTAATAAGGATGAAAGGTGAGTTTATCAATAAATTATGTTTTTATAATAAAATTTTAATTATATATTTTTAAGGTTGAGTATTCTTATCTTAATCATAATTTCTGATAAGGATGAAAGGTGAGTTTATCAATAAGGTTATGTTTTTATAATAAAATTTTAATTATATATTTTTAAGGTTAAGTATCCTTATTTTAATCATAATTTTTGATAAGGATGAAAGTTGAGTATATTAATAAAATCAAACATATATAACTATATAAGCCCACCTCCTCACACTTCAAACCAAAACATTGTTGTTCACAATTTTATTAATTATAATTTATACTACTTTAAAACAAATTACGTGAAAAAATATTTGAGATAAATAAATAGATGGGTGCAATTGCATAACGATTCAGATAATATATTCGTTTTAGATAAAGCTTGCAAAGTGAATATTGATAACATTTTACTATTAGAAAGAAAGGTGATAAAAGATAAATAAAAATAAGTTAAATTAAATAGTATTGTGTTTTTTAAATTTTGTATTAGGTTATTTAGTTTAATTTTTTAGAAAATTTAATTTTAAATTTTATTAAATAATATATATAAAATAATTAAATTATTATAATATTATTATGTTATTATATAATTAAAAAACTTTTTAATTTTATATAATAATTACGTTATATGTTTTTTTAGATTGAGAAACCTTGAAAAATGATAACATTCAAAGGGAGATATAATTTTATTTAGCACTTGATTTAAAAAAATATAAGGATAAATTTTGGATAAAAATAAGTTAAATTAAATATAATATACTTTTCTAATTTATTATATGAAATTGAATTTTTTTTTTTTTTTGTGGGGGTAATACTTCTTATAAACATCTGCCATGGGGATTGAATGTATAAATTGTTTGATAAGATATCAATTTTGTCTCTTTAAAAGTTGAAAAATTCAATTAATTAAACTAATACAATTTAAATTAGTAAAATTTAATAAACCAAATTATATTATATTTAATGATTTGACAAAAAAATATATTAAGTTTATATGTTTAATTTTATATTTTATAATTTTTTTATTATATAATTGATAATAATTTAAAAATAATAATTTGAAACATTTTTTAATTGGATGAGATAAAAAGATTAACTTAAATATGCAAGGTTAAGTATGCAAGTGGATTATATATATATATATATATATATATATATATATATATATATATATATATATTAAAATTTATTTTTTAAAGCATAAAAAACTTTAAATATATAATTATATATTTTTAATAGTATTTATATTAATTTATTTATGATTAAATTTAGTGCTAGGTATTTGTAAGAATAGACTTGTTAATGGAGTGACCATTAAATAGATTATGAATGAATTAAATACAATTTGCTGACCATAAGAGTTTAAATTAAATAAGATTGAATTATGAAATGTTTTTAGCGTAAAAGATAAGAAGTAAAGATGTAGAAATCATCAAATGAATATATTATAATTGAATAAATAAATGGATTTTAATTTTTTTAAAATATTTTTACTCTTAAATAAAAGGTAATGCTAATAGTTTTTTGAACTTCATAAAATACACTATTATTATAAGCATATTTATATTTAGTTTTTAAAAAATTGATCTATTATAATAATAAAATTTATGTATGTTGTCTATTTCTTTGATATAAAAAATAATAAAAAATTTGATGTTCTACCATAAAGGGTGAGTGAGTAGCGAGTTGGTGTGAGGCTACCAGTTGAGGTTTGTGATCCATACCGTGGGTCCATTCAACTCTGGTTCAAATCACACTAGCTACCATAAGTCCTTTTGCCCCAAAGGGCTAGGTGGATTGGTAAGTCCTTGTCTGGCCAGGAATTTACCAAGAAGACACCCAGGTTCAAACTTTGAGGTCAGCTTGTTTGCAAAGGTAGTAGTCTGATTTGAATCCTCTCAATGCGTGTCAGAACGATGATGATGATATGAATCTCGAGAGACCGATGGTTCTCTTCATACGATGATGAGGTTCAAACTTTGAGGCCAGCTTGTTTGCAAAGGTAATAGTCTGATTTAAATCCTTTCAATGCGCGTCAAAACGATGATGATAGTATGAATCTCGAGAGACCGATGATTCTCTTCATACGATGATGATGGTATGAATATGAAACGGATCAAAAATAACCCTATTTATCTACTTATCAGTTACTAAAAAATAGTCTGATTGTGACCAACTCTCCTATGTAACCAAAAAAGAAAAAATAATAATATTGAATTCAGATTAATAAGTGAAATATAAATCAATAAGTGTTCTTTTAGTCCATTACTAATAACTAATTCACACTTGCTACATGACTTAATTAAATCTTTATAAAAAAAAAAAAAATTTAAATTTATAAAAAAAAATTATATCATATACCTTTTATTTTTCAAAATTAAAGTCTTCTTTAAATAATAATACAAACTATTTTTAATATATATACTTTTTAAAAATGATTTAATAAAAATTAAAATCATATTTTTTTTAACTTTTCCAAGATCATAAATTTTATTAAGATTTTACAATGTTTAGGTAGCATATATATCATATGTGATCATTAAATTTAATATATTAAACTATTTTAGTTGAAAGAAACTTGATTTTCTTTTTTAAAGTAATGTCAAGTATAATAAACAACACAACTGAAAACCATATTCCCAAAATATAATAACAAAAATCTCCTCATAATTTAAACCTCCAATAATTCGAACCTAAATTAAAATAAAACTATATTCCCAACAATATAATAACAAAAATCTCCTCATAATTTAAACCTCCAATAATTTGAACCTAAATTAAAATAAGACCCTAGAAGTGTCAGTTAGTAAAGCTGATTTGACTCGTTCATGGTAGACTTTTAGATGCCATTCACGGGTTCCCTTGCTAACAACAATCCAAAACATAGAGACGAAACTAATCTCACAATCAACAATCATCTTCTCTTACACGTAGGCGAAAAAAGATTCCCCAACTTGCAATTGTGATACAGATCATCCCCACTCCACGTCGTCATCACACCCGCAACCGTAAATAACTGATTTTCTTTTTTGAAAATAGACAAAATACAGTATTTTTTCATTTAGACAGGTCCAGCTGCTCTATAGGTTTTAATATTTTTTAATACCCATCTATCTATTTATAGGAAAATTATGAATGGTTTTCTTTATAAACTCTTTAAGTTTGTTGGTAAGGGATCTCGATTTTTCAAGGACTCCAACTTGGATAACCAACCGACCTCATTCTGTGGCTATCATCTAACATATTCCTTTCTGGATGTGCAGTGGTTTGAACATTCAACCTCCTAAAAAAAGGGATGGGGACCGTGTAGTGGTTTGAACCTTCAACCTCCTAAAAAAAGGATGGGGACCAAATCGACAATGGTATAAACTTAAAAGAATTGCTTGAATGTTCATGGGACTTAACCCTGTAGGGCATCAAATTGGGGTATAGTCAACCAACAGTTACTACCTGCTACTATCCAACTATCCCCTTCCGAATATGTAATGATATAAACCTTAAATATCCTTTAAAAAAAACCAAAACCCTAGCCTAAATAAATAATGGTATCAACGTCTGGGAGGCTCGCCCTACCTTATCTATATATTTTTCTAATTTTGTCTTGCTTGATCAGCCCAAAGTAGCATAGAAATCTTGACGAAACCAAAGTTTCTATACTAAAGCAACCTGCCCCCTAATTCACCTCCCTGAAATGAGCGCTCTACATTATTGTGGGCCATCTGAAGGTTGAGATAAGATGACACGCACCCACTAAACCGAAGATTGTCACTAAGTTGCCACTTGGTTTTCATGATCTTTACAATCTAATCAAACTCCATCACTCAAATTTACTTTCACATTAGTCCACCATGGATTTTACTTAGATTTTACTTTCCCCTTGCATCATAAAGGAAACCTACCCGTCTAACTGTCTCCCACAATGCTTGGAGCTTAGGTTTCCTTGTAAATCCGATGCCACATCATCGTAATCATCCTTGTTTTTTTATTTATGCTGTGGAATGTTTCTTTGGCAACTGAAGGCATTGTTTATCCTGTCTTAATTTCGCTGGCCAGATAGCTTCCATCTTTGATATAATAGGTTAACCAACCTTATCCACGCATAGACTGCTGTCCTCGAGACTCTCCACTTCGACACACCGTTGGAGGGTCCCCCTCCAACCACCGCTGACATTGATTTGATCATACAAGCCCCACTTTATCTCAATATTGATTTGATCATACAAGCCCCACTTTATCTCAATGCCCCATGTCTTGGACTTCAATCCTTCTAAGAAAAGCCCATTGTTTTCTAAGTCTGACTTAATTATATATTAAGGTCATTCCTGAAGGAGGGGCTATATTCAAAGTTGGGTCTGTTGTTGGGTTTTCCAATTGGAGTGTGGATTTAGTAGGGTTGTATGTTGGTAGATTGATTTTGTGAAAGAAGATGGAGATTTCAATTACAGATGTGCATTGGGCGATCAGATCCAATGATGTGGGGATGATCAAGAAGCTCTTGGGTGGAGGAAGCCGAATTCATTCTTGTGATTCCATGGGGAGAACTCTTCTTCATTGGGCTACTGTTTTGGGCCACGAGGAGGCATTGAAGGCTCTGTTTTACATCAAGGCAGCTGATAGACGTCAAGGATAAGCTTGGGAGGACTATGTTGCACTATGCGTGTGCAGGTGGGAGAGGACTGATTTTGCCAGCATTTTGATGAAAAGGGGAGCCTCTCTGAATTCCAGGGATACCAAATGAAGGATTCCTTTACATTATGCAGCACAGAATGTGGAGCCAGACGTGGTGGAGCTGCTCATCAAAAGTGGTGCTGACAAGAATGTGAGGGATTGTAATGGGGCGAGGCCATGGAATGTGGCCCTCCAATGGGGCTTCTCTAAGGGATTTGAGGTCCTCAAGCCTAATTCTGATCAAGTGAGTGATGCTGCAGAGTGTGAAAACGAATGCCCTGTTGCAGAAAAGGTAAAAAGACCCAACGATTTAAGTGGCAGGAATAACACACTGAAGCAGAAATCCTCTAAAGCTCTTTTGGGTGAATGGAAGAAGGGCGAGACACAAAAATAAGAAAGAAACGATAAATGGTCTTAAGTAGGTTTTAAAAAAGTTAATGAAATATTGGATTTATTATTTTGAAGTTAAAGTATTATGTATTTTGTGGAGGTGGTTATTATTTGTTAGAATTTATGGTTTCAAACAAATAATAATTTTTTTAAATAAATCTCAAAATCTGTAAGTTTGGAACCATATTTTTGTCTTTCATACATAATGTTTAGAGATATGGTGCTCATGTTAACTCTCAAAGAAAGAGGTGGTAATAACTTAGTTACAAGATTTGAATATACATAAAAGAGTTATTTGTGATAATAACTTTAAAACAAAGAATTCATTTCAAAAGTCGAATGAAAATGTTCAAAAATTGGGTTTATCAAAATCAATTTGAATATGCATAAAAGAGTTATTAGTGATAATAACATTAAAACAAAGAATTCATTTCAAAGGTCAAATAAAAATGTCCAAAAATTAGGTTTATCAAAATCAATTTTGATGGTACTTCTAAAGGAGATTTAAGAAAAGTCAATGAAGGTAGTGTTTTTCGAAATATTGAAGGTAAACTTCTCCTTACTCAAGATCATATGAAACTTCAACTAACAACTATGTAAAGACTAGAGCACTTCTTACAAGAATTAAAATTATAATAAAAATTTGATGAAAATATATTTCAATTGAGGGGGATTTACAAATTATCATTAGCTATTAAAAGATATAGATGTGGGGATTGGATAAAAAATAATATTAATGCTATTATATTTCAATTGAAGAGGATTTACAAATAATCATTAATGCTATTACCAGATATAGATGTGGACATTGGATAAAAAATAGTAGTATTGCTATTGTTCATCTATTATAAGAGGTAATCTCTTGGAAATGTAAACACATTTATAGAGAAGGAAATTGGGTAACAAATAATTTAGACAACCCATGTGTTGATCTTCATATTGGTGAATTCCAAATTTTAGAAGGCCTCTAGTCAAGTGAGATGTTATCTCTTAAACAAAATGATGTTAACGAGTTGATTGTGAAAAAAATAGCACTTCTAAAAAGTTGAAGAATATATTTGATAGAAAAAGAAATGAAAAAAAAAATCATAGAAACACACGTAGACATGGTTTAATTGACCTAACAACAAATGTAATATCTTAGTATATTTATAACCTAAATAAAGCCATGAGGAAGTGCAAGTCAAGAGAAAGTGTGACCCAAGAGGGAGTGCAAACCAAGAGGAAGTGCGAGCCAAGAGGGAGAGATTTAGTTATAGCAGAAGAGCGATGAGTTCATCTAGAGTGAATCAATGATTTTAACCCTTACCATGAATGCATAGAAAATTATTTCCAAGAAATTGCTAAAGCAAAGGAACACTAGGAAAAAGAAGAGAATAGGGCTATTGTAATCCAAGAGGGATTGCAAATCGAGAGTGAGTGTGAGGCAGGAGAGAGGGTAAGCTAGGAGTGAGTGCAAGTCGAGAGGGAGTATGAACCAAGAGCAAGCCCCATTAGCTAGTATGGAAGGAAAGTCATATTTGAAAGCCCTAATGGGAAGTTAGGAAACCCTAGTTGGAAGTATGGAGGCCCAAGTTAGAGATAAGCATAAGAGCAAATACATGGCAAGTTTGATCTAGGTAGCAGATGTTACACCAAAAGTAAGTATCAAGGATGAGATAATTGAGCATGATATAATGGTTGTTAAAAATAGAGGGTTAACATATAAGTTCCATAGATCATGGCCAAGGTTTTTGGAGATTCAAAATTAGATGAAGTGGAAGTAGGGATTAAATTCAAATTACTCTATGACTTTTCTTCCTAAAGTTTTTTTCCTCATCATATTTTCCAATTAAAAAATTAGGGATCAATTAATGGTTGGTTGCCCATGGTTTAGGGTAAGAGTTGCACTTTATTTTGAGACCATAAAATAAAATAAAAATTGTTGAGATAGAAACTATTAAGAAGCTTCCACTATGGGTTAGGTTTTTTGGACTTCCATATCAGCTTATAATTAAAGATGTTTTGAGGAATATTGGAAATACTCTATAGGGGAATTCATCAAAGAAGGAACTAAGAACTAAGGAGAAAAATCATGTTATATATACTTGAAAATGTGTTGCTATGAATATTTCAAAACTTTTTCATAATCCATTAAGATTAAATTTGAATCAAGAGAATGAGATCAACAAGTAGATTATGAAAATATCACATTTTATTGCCACAACTGTTATGATATTAGACACATGACAAGAATTTGCAAAGTGAAAATTGTGAAGAAAGAGACAAATGTTTCTAGCGATGAGATAAAATTCAAGACAAAGCAAGAAAATCATACAATAATAGAAGCTAGATCACATCAAGGATATTCCACTGCAAAAGAAGAAGCAAAGAAAGTCTATCTACAATATCATTTGGCAAGTTTTGTAGGAATTAGAGGTGTAAAAGAAGATGCGGAGATAAATACTAAAACAAAGACGACAAAAGAGGTCAAGTTTATTCTAGATAAATCATCTTCATTTTTCTCAAGTAGTTTAAAATCCTTTCTAGGTAATAAAAGTTAAAAGGGTGGAGATGTTATGCCTTGTACTTTAAGGTTTCAAGAGCAACATAATAAAGAAATGAGGATGGAGGAAACCCATGATAATTTAGGTTTTTTAGGGCATAATAAGAAGGTAATTTCTACAAAAGAGCATCCTTCCACTTTGGGGTTTCTAGGGCAAAATAAAGAAGATTCTGCTTTTGAGGTTATTCTTTGCACTTCATATCCTTCAAAACAAAGCAAACCTAAAGATGATAAATCTTATTATGAGTAGTGTGAGAAGATTGAAGAAATTGATGAAGATGAAATTATTGTTGGAAATGAAAAATGAGAGGAAGACCTAGGAAGTAAAAACAAAGAGAAAATGAAACCTAGAAGGATATTGATATGGGAAAACAAAAGCAAATATCACAAGTGTTGACAAGAAGTGGGGCTAAACCCACAAATAAAAACAAAAAATAACAATAAAAATAATATCTTGGAATATTAAGGGAATGAATAAAAACCCTAAAAAAAGTATTAAGAAACTATGAG
The DNA here is from genome assembly GCA_028583015.1 of Wollemia nobilis. Lineage (NCBI taxonomy): Eukaryota > Viridiplantae > Streptophyta > Pinopsida > Araucariales > Araucariaceae > Wollemia > Wollemia nobilis. The sequence goes on from JAQPPZ010017244.1 coordinate 3,246,552, forward strand.
GTTGTTATAGACAATATATTTATAGATATAAAAGTTGGGCATCAAATATTTTAGCTATTTGCCATGTTAAATTTTGTCTTGACAAAATTTAAATTTCGAAAGGCATCTAATATAAAAGAGTTGATTATGGAAACTTAGCAGTTTGAGGAAGACGAAGAATATTTTTGATAGAAAGGCAAATGAATAATATCTTTGACTTTAATTAACTTGTTAGAAATGTAACGAGAGCAATGTAATATTTTGTTTTTGTAATGAAAGTCACATACAATATATCTTAGTATTTTTAAGGGAGTGGTTCCTAATAAAAGTTACATACAACTTAAAAAATAACAATAATATGAGTTCATCTTATACATCCTTTATCATGAAAAAATATATTTAAAAATAATAATAAATAAAAAATTAAATATTATCTATTGATAATATTAAACATCCATATCAACTTAAAATTGTGTTATAAAAATTTAACCTTTTAAAAACATAATTATAAACAATTAAAAATAAAATAATAGAATTTATTTATGAAAGTATTTGAAAATATTGAATTATTATATTATTTTGTATACACATAATGTATATATATAACTCTAGTTAAATTATTATATATATATATATATATATATATATATATATATATATATATATATATATATATATATATATATATTGATTGAAAATACATTTTAAATATACATAATTCAGATATTATGTTAATTGAAGTTTGACTTGAACAAAATATATATATATATATATATATATATATATATATATATATATATATATATATATATATATATATATATATATATATATAATTTTTAAAAAATACTCTTGAAAGGGATATTATAGTGGTGAGTCCTTAGGTTTTTATTTAGGAGACCCAAGTTCAAACCCTCGTACAAGGGGATCGGGACTCCTCATAAAAACCTAAAACCTGTATTTTTAACTCAAAATTTTCAATGAAAATTTCACTCTTCATTTTGAAATGATAGCATGTAAACCGCACTTCAATATAGGAGTGCTATGTGGAGGTCAATTTTTTTTTTTTGCTTTGCTAAGGTTTTGAAGGATTTAGACGCTTTGCTAGGTTTTTGTTGCAACTCTCTAAGTAGGGTTCGGAACTGCTCCCTACCTACTTATGGATGCATGTGAGGGCCCTCTTGGGGTCCTCCCTCTACCCTCTTTTCCCAAGCAGTCCTTTGTAGACACAATGAGGGAGACATACAAAATTGAGGATGAATCTTTGAGAAGTGATACTTTAAAATCCATCTTCTCTACTATTGTCACCAAGAAGCCAATAAATACATCTAGTCCAAAGATAATGGTTGTCTTCCTTAAACTATCCATCATCCCAAGTTTATTATTGAACAAATTTTAGTGGTTGAAAATATTTTATATTGGAATAATCACTAATCTACAAATTTATTGGCATGAGAGCATCTTTAGGATTTATGACCTCCTAAGTTAAAAATAATTGGGAACCTTTAGGGGATATATCATTATTCCTCATCAGTAATGGATACTATATAGTAAGTTTTTCTTTAAGAACAGACAGGGATAAATATTTTGAAGCAGGAAAGGGAACCAATGGAGCAACAAGTCTTTATGTGCATCCTTGGAAGCTAGGATTTGATCCATGAATGGATTCCACTACAGTGCTTGTTTGGGTTTGATTATAATCTCTACTAATGGAATATTCGTGTGAACCAATTTTTGAGAGATTGGGAAATTTCTTAGGATGCTATCTAGGAGTAGCTAGAGATATAATGTTTGGAGCTTCAACCATTTATGCTTGAATTTGTGTTGAGATGGATCTTAATCATCCACTTCCAATTGAAATAGAAATAGATATGGGAGATTTAACCTAGATTCGGCAAGTAGATTATGAAGATATCTCTTTCGATGTAAGATTTATGATAAGCACAAACATCTTGTTCATTTATACCCCGAGACTATCTAAAAGGAACAAATCCCATAGAAGGCTAATGGTAATGATGCAAGAGGTCTGAGAAGAAGACAAAAGCTCAACCCACAACCTTGAGCCTAAATACATCAAAAGAGGGTTTTGAAGCACCTAAGAGGAAGAGGAAGCAAAAGAAGAAGGCAACATGATCAAACCATATAGAAGAGATAAACCTACACAAATATGAACTTCTTAATACCCTAATGGACATGGAAGATGAGATTGTTGTAATGGGGAACCCTAAGGGGAAAATCTGCCCTCTAAAAATGTAGAAGTAGTCCAAAAAAGAAAAACTCAACCAACATTAGAGACCAATATCTAACCAACCCAAGCCATATGTCCATAACAAATTTAGATAACCCCAATGTTGCTATGGTCTTGGCTGATAGGGATGTCTCAATGAAAGATAGAGGTAAACCTGCTCTTGGAATTTAACAAGTAGAGAAAAGATTTAAAAACATCCAAGCCAAGAGTGTGGGAAGAAAATAAAACCAAGAGAAGGTGGCAATGGAGGGTGACCAACTAGTAAACTAGGGGAATGAAAAACATGTTGATACTTATTGGGTTTCAAGATCCCAAAGATTGTAAAATTGATGTAGAATCATCCTTTTGTTTGTGCAATCTTGCATCGACCAAAAATAAAAACATCTTTAGTCTTATGATAGGTACCACGTAGTTTTGTGTTTTTTGCACACACAGTTTTATGATTTTGTGCACGTAGTTATCTATTTTTATGACAGTTGAATTAATGGCTCAAGTAAGAAATTATTTTGTGGTCTTTGTGCACATATTTTTATGGTCTTTATGACTGTTGCACTAATGGTTTGAGTAGAAAATTATTTTGTGGTCTTTGCGCATGGAATTATGTGGTCTTTATGGCCATTGCATTAATGACTCAGGAAGGAAATTTTTCTATGGCCTTTACGCATATATTTCTATGGTCTTTATGACCATTGCATTAATGGTTCGGGTGGGAAATTATAAATTTAATTTAATTTTTTAATTTTCTTGGAGCGAATCTGTGTTTCTTAGTTTGGGCAAGAAACTGTTATTGTAATTTTGATATTAAACTTGAATCGAATTCCAATTAGGTTGAGTGTTTTGTGGAGATGGACTTGATTGTAACACAAAGAAGCTCAATTGTATATCTATGCATAGTTATTGCAATTTTTCCTTCCTTACAGATAATAAAAAAGAGTTTTTTATTTTGACTTTCATAATTCTTCCTACTTCCATTGTGTACTCTTGCATATGCATCCCTATTGTTAATTCGATTCACGTATGGTGTTGCATAAGTTAGTATCAGAACTTAGGCTCGTATTTTTGGTGTTGGCTTGCAAGAGTTTTTTAATTTGAAGTATTTGTGTGGTTGTGATCGTATTGCAGCTGAACCATACAGATGGATCACAAACTTGGAAAAGGAAGTGGCATAAACAATCATAGACCACACATTGTTGATCTAGCTACTACGATGAGAGTCATCCTATCAATACTGGAGGTTATTGAGGTAGCATGACATAGAGGTGTTGTAGTGGTGGGTGATATAAATGAAGATGAGAGGGATGATCGAGATAATAGGGATGGTGCCAAGGATGTGGGTGAGGTCACATAAAACCTCATGATGGAAGAAATATTTGCAACTACCATAGTGAAGGCTAGAAGTAAGATGAGGTTTGATCTTTTGAGCTATGTAAGAAGGTTGAATCTAGAAGACTTGGTAAATTGGATCATCGAGCTAGAGATATACTTTGAGTTTGAAGTAATAAAGAACCCTAAAAGAGTCAAGTGCATTGCCACAAAGTTCAAAGGGTATGTTCCTTGTGGTAGGATTCAGTTTCAAAGAGTCATGTGTAGAGTAACAAGCATAAAATATCCATGTTAGAATTTCCCAAAAATAGACATGCAAAGCATTACAAAAACTATGAAGAGAAGAGTAGAACTGATTGATTATTCCATGGGATCAACTTTGTATAAATAGCAAAGTTGATCATTGAGAGTCGTTGGATTACAACAACTCAACAAATTTGAACTAGTGTAAACTGAGAGTTCACTTGACTCATGGAAGAGTGGTAACTCAAGTAAGTCTATCCTAGTAGAACTTAAGAGAATAAATATTTATTCTAACACCCCCCCTTAAGTGATACTAGGGGTGAATGTGAGATGAGTCCCGACAATAGGGCCTGATGAGGTACTCATTTACAATGATTCTTATTGAAGAGATGGTAAAAAAAACCACATGGGAAAAAACCATCTTCCAAAAAAAGAAAAAAGAAGAGGCATGTCTTTGGATTGCGAAGATTGTCCTCTATGGAACACCCAAAAAATAGAAATGAGTCCCGACAACTGGGCCTGATGAGGTACTCATGTACAATGTATATAGGATAGATGGTGAAAAAACCACATGGGAAAAACCATCTTCCAAGAAAAAGAACAATAAGAAGAAGGGAGAGGTGAAAACCTTTGTGCACCCTTCTAATGCATCTGCCTAACCCCAAGTTTCTCTCGCAACTGAATGTAACGAGGAGAAGGAAAGGATTTGGTGAAGATGTCTGCAATTTGATTTTCTGTGGGAATGTAGTCCAAGTGAATATCCCCTCTCTGAATATGCTATCGAATGAAGTGCATGTGAATCTCAATGTGCTTGGTGCGCTGATGCTCAACTGGATTGCGGGCAATGTGAATTGTGCTTTGATTATCACACCAAAGGGTAATAGGTTTGTCATGGAAAAAACCAAATTCCCTTAGTATCTGACGAAGCCAAAGGGCTTCCTGACTGGCCAAAACTGTTGCTCTGTATTCAGCCTCTGTAGATGATAATGCTATTGCTTGTTTTTTGCATGACCAAGCAATAGGTGAAGAACCAAGACAAAAAACATAGCCAAAAGTGGAACATCTATCTTCAACTAAACCTGCCCAATAAAAATCTATGTAACCAATGATTTCCATGGATCCGCCCTCATATAATAGCCCAAAGTGAGTAGTTCCTTGCAAGTAGCAGAGGATTCTTTTTGCTGCTAGCCAATGGCTGAAATGAGGTTGATGCGAGAATCTAGATATTAAGCCAACAACAAATGAAATATCAGGGCGAGTATGCATGAGGTATAGAAGACTTCCTACAAGTTATCTGTAGAGAGTAGCATCACATAGAGGGGTCTTGCAAGAAGTACTCAGAGTGACTCCAGACTGAAAAGGTGTGGAAGAAGGCTTACAATCAGTCATCTTAAACCGTTGAAGAAGGTCTAGAGTATATTTCTATTGAGACAATGAAATCCCTACTTTTGTTTGAGTTATCTGAATGCCAAGGAAGTAATGAGCTAAACCCAGATCAACCATCTCAAATTTCTCAGAAAGGGAGTCTTTGATAGTCTGGATGTGAGAAATGTCACTACCAGTGAGTAGTAGATCATCAACATAGAGAACAAGTATGGTGATTGTTTTTTCATCTCTCCAAATGTAGACTGTGGCATCAGACTCACAATGAGAAAATCCTGAAGAAAGAAGGAAGGAGTCCATTTTTTCATACCAAGCTCTAGGAGCTTGTTTGAGACCATAGAGAGATTTTCTTAGTCTACAAACAAGGGAGGAGTCTTGAGTGAATCCAGTAGGTTGTTCCATGAAAATCTCTTCTTTTAAGTCCCCATGTAAGAAAGCACTTTTTACATCCATCTAAAAAATAGGCCATTTTTGGGAAGCAACTAGTGCAAGTACCATTCTAACAGAATCCATTTTGGCAACTGGTGCAAAGGTTTCAGAATAATCAATGCCTTCAATTTGTGAGAAACCTTTAGCTACCAAGCGAGCTTTGTGTTTGTCAATTTCTCCATCAGGTCCATACTTTGTTCTGTAAATCCATTTACAACGAACTAATTTTCTTCCTTTAGGTAGAGGAACTAAATCCCAAGTTTTATTTTTGATTAAGGAAGAGAATTCATTCTCCATGGCATCATCCCATTCTTTTATACCATTTGCTTCTTTGAAGGATTGAGGATCTATGGAAATGGACTGACAGACAAGACCAGAGCCTATGGAGTTGCCTAATCTGGATGATGGAATATTTTGGATGTAAGGAGTGGCTTCTTCAACTATGGTGCGGGCCCATTTTGGCATTGTGGAAGGAGTAATTGGTGTGGTAGGACTTTGAGTTGGAGTTTGGAGTATAGGATCCTCATTTTGGTCATTTTGATCATTTATCTCTAAAATGGGATCTTCATTATATTGAGGCTCTAATATTGGAGATGGCTCAAGAGATTTAATGTTGGAAGAGGATGGTTGAGGATATTTATGAGGGAATGTTTCATCAAATTGAACATTTCTATGAAAAAATACCTCATGAGTTGTGGGATCAAGGAGCCTGTATGCTTTCATTTCCTCACAATAACCAACAAATATGAGTTGCTTGCTTTTCTTATCTAGAGCCTTCCTTTTCTTCTTTGGGATATGTGCCCAAGCAGTACACCCAAAAATATTGAAGAAAGAGACATCAGGTTTTGAGCCAGTCCATGCTTCCTCGGGAGTCAAATGGCCAAGAGCTTTATGAGGTGTGCGGTTTTGAATATAGTTTGCACAGTTAATTGCCTCATCCCAAAAACTATTGGAAGATCTCTTGAGTGGAGCATACAGTTTGCCATTTCCTTTAAAGTTCTATTTTTCCTCTCTGCAATGCCATTTTGCTGTGGATTATGGGAGACTGAATGTTGATGAATTATGCCATGACTTGAGAGAAAATTTGAGAACTCATTACTGAAGTATTCCCCCCATTATCTGTATGAATTTGCTTGATTTTGCAAGTGGCTTGATTTTCAACTAAGGCCTTGAATATTTTGAAGTGGGATAGAACATCACTTTTGTATTTTAGAAAGTAGACCCAAGTTCTTCTGGAAAAATCATCAATGAAGGTTAAGGCATATTTTGCTCCTTTGAAAGAAGGCTCTGGGAAGACCATCAAGTCACTATGGATCAACTCTAGAGGGGATGAGGCTCTTTGAGAACCACTTGGGTGGAAAGGATCTTGATGTTGCTTTCCAAGAGCACATCCAGGACATACTCCATCAATAGAAGAGACTTTTGGCAACCCTGTTACCATTTCATGGGTGTTTAATTCCTTTAGGTAGTTATAACTGAGATGTCCAAACCTTTCATGCCAAATTTTGCTTTCAAGATCTGCATGTGCAACAAAATAGGAGGCCCCTTCTAAATTTTTGAATCCCTTGAAGTGAAATAGGTGAGTGTTGTGATCAATATCTCCTTTTGCTATGAGAGAGTTTGGTTTTTGAAAGTCTCTTATCTCAACCCCTGTTGGTGAGAAGAGAACTGTTTTACCTTTTTCAAAAGTACAAATCTGATAGACGGAGAGGAGATTTGTAGCTATGTTTGGGACATAGAGAACATTATTGATACAACCACCATCAATGGATATGTCACCTTTTCCTTTGATCGAGATAAAGGATGAGTCACCAACTTCTATGCTACATGTTGAACTTGAGGAGATTGAAGTGAATGACTCATCTGAGGAAGTCATGTGATGAGTTGCTCCTGAATCTAGAACCCAGTATTTTGATGAAGTTTTTATAGCTTTACCTTGAACATTTAAGGCTTTTCCTATCTACTTCTTAATGTCTATCTTGTGATCCTTCATTGCTGCTTCTAGTTGTTGTAGTCTTTTCCAACATTTGTTCACAGAATGACCATCCTTTTTGCAGTGTGTACAAGTTATAGGACTTCTTTCTTTATTTTTGAATTTTTCTTTAGTGGAGGTGGATGCTACTAAGGCTTTTGAGGAAGAGGGAGAGATCTCATACTTTGCAAGTTTTTTTTCCTCTCTAGTTAGCCTATCACAAAATTCCTCTAAAGAGGGCATTTTAAAACTTGCACCAAGAGCATATTTTGTAGACAAAAAGGTGGTTGCAAAAATTTGAAATACACCATTTAATTTAGAAAGAATTAGATAGATGCATTCTTCTTCTATTTTATTTTTGCCACTACCTTTGAATTGAGTGAGGACTTCTTTAAATTTGGTGAGAAAGTCAACAATATTGTTGAAGTCTTCAGGAGATAATGTTGTTAATTCTACCTCTAGCTGCATTGACCTTATTTGATCTACTTTCCCAAACAAGTTCTTTAGTTTCTGCCAACTCTCAAATGGAGTTTTACATTCTAAAATGTGAAACCATAAGCTTTCATTTACATTTGTGCTTATAATACCCATTGTTTCATACATCTTCCCTTTATGAACAAATATTTCATATTCCTTTTCAAATTTAGGTTGCTTCTCTTCTAGCAAGTGTGTGAGCCCTTTTTGAGAAATGAGATTTAATATTTTTGGTTTCCATGTGTGATAGTTATGAGGGGTGAGTGGATCAATTGTATTCATTTTGCCAAAGAAAATTGAAGTGAACCAATAATCCCCCCCTTTAACTTCAAGAACTTCTTTAGAGAATACAATGAAGCTCTAGTAGAAACACCTATTTTATGAAGGCAGTAGAAGCCCGACCTTTATACCAATCTCCTCAAATTACCCACCCTTACATGAGGGAAACTATAAGTAAATGAGGAGGTTTGATACATGGAACATAGGCTTATGAAGCAAGAATATTCAGCCAGACCTCTATACCGTATCTTCTCAATTACCCGCCCTTACGTGAGGGAAACTATAAGTATTTGAGGAGAATTGATACGTGGAACATAGGCTTATGAAGCAAGAAATATCAGCCAGACCTTTATACCGAATCTTCTCAATTACCCGCCCTTACGTGAGGGAAACTATAAGTAAAGGAGAAGACCAATACGTGGGACATAGGTGATTAAAAATTTTAAGTGCTCTCTTTGAAAATATTTTTGAGTTTCTTGCTTGAGTGTACAAATGTTCATGTGTTTTTAAAAAAATAGTTATGTAGGATGAACTTTTAGAAGATGTTGAAATGAGATGTAAGCAACAATTTCAAGTGGCCCAAAAAATGCCACACTTAGTCTCCACCACCAAAATTTCCTCCTATATCTGCTTACTTAAAGGAATGCAGCAAAAAAGGAATGTGTGAACAAAGCCAAGGACCAAAAAAGGGATGCAAGGACCAGCATTAACAACCCCCCTGAAGTATTGACAATAGGTGCAAGAAGTAGCACCTCAAAAAAAATCCCCCCTAGAAAAGATATTTTATTTAGATTTTACAATGAGACCCATCACTCTCTTGCCTTTATACATTAGGGAGAGAAATAGTGAGAGGGGCTTTAATCGATGTATTTATTTTACAAATATTTTGAAAAAAAGATATTTAAAAAAGTTAATACAATAACTTTAGAAGAAATATCAAGGAAAAAACATCAGCGGACTTATTGATAGGCGCCCTTTGTTCTATGCAGTTCAATGGTTTAGAAATGATAAGAAACCATTCGAATGCATTCGGGTTGTTGACGTGGCTACCCCTTATTTGATACAAAAAATGTGTGCGACCAAAATAGTGGTGCAGTCCTTCAGCACGTAGTATTATAACGTAGTCCTTCAACGCAGTGGTGCAGTCCTCAACGTAGTCCTTCAACGCAGTGGTGCAGTCCCTCCTCAATGCAGTGGTGCAGTCCTTGAGCATGCAGTCCCTCAACGTAGTCCTTCAACGCAGTGGTGCAGTCCTTCAACGCAGTTCATGAAATATAGTGGTGTAGTCCTTGAGGATGCAGTCCTTGAACGTAGTCCTTCAAGTCGCTATATTCACTCGATGTGCATGGTGCATCAGCACACAGGCCCTCAATGCAGTCCTTCACTCTCCATCTGAAGGTGCCAAGGATGTATGTTTTTGAACACCAAAGAAAGGAACACTTCTTCTTCTCTGCACTTTTAAAGTTTCACCAGTAGATAGCTTCCAAGCTTTGAATGCAATAAGAAAGCAAAGGAAGGCTATCTTATATATGAAAAAAGTAGACGTTAGCAATATCAACAAAATCTCAGAGAATTTTGAGATTAATTAATTTTGGAGTGCAATAGATTTTCATGAAGGAGAGCGCCAGCTGAAGTGCAGTGAACACTATCGGATTCTCGAAGTGAATCGATTCATATCCCGAGAAGGGAACAACTTTACCATGTAATAAATGTGGTACAATGGGCAAGAGGAAGATGGACGTCGAGGATCGGATCTTCCACCAAACTCGTACGCAATACACCCTGATGAAGCCGAAGTGCACACGTGGTGTATGGCCAATGTGTACGTATTGGCTTTGAGGATGTTGGCACCCTCGGTAGTCTCAACAAAGGAGACTAAAAAATCTTTATGGTGAACGTTGCGGCTACGAGGTTGATGGCTTCTTCTCCATGCTGAACAATGGAGATTTCTCAATGCTAAATGATGGGTGTTGCAGTATCCTTGGAAAGGAGAGATAAAACGATGGTGGGCATCGAGGCTTCAAAAATGGCCTGGATTTCTAAAAAATTGTTGAGAAATAAAAGGTTAAAAAAAATTATTCGAGGCCAAGATTGCGATAGCAATTTTTGGCCAAAAAAATTTTGATTTTCACTAAAACAGTAGTGAAGTTCCCTTTTTTTTGCAGATCTTTGAAGAAGACAATATCATTCAGAAGAAACCTTTTACATATATCTCAAAAAAATATAGTTAGAAAGAACTATATATAAAACTTTTTGTAGACTTGAACAAATGTAGTGAGTAGTCTACAAGAGATACAATGAACCAAATCCTAGAAACTTCAAGAGAGAATGCTAGCAAAGTCTATCCTGCTCTGGTACCATGTTAGAATTTCCCAAAAATAGACATGCAAAGCATTACAAAAACTATGAAGAGAAGAGTAGAACTGATTGATTATTCCATGGGATCAACTTTGTATAAATAGCAAAGTTGATCATTGAGAGCCATTGGATTACAACAACTCAACAAATCTGAACTAGTGTAAACTGAGAGTTCACCTGACTCATGGAAGAGTGGTAACTCAAGTAAGTCTATCCTAGTAGAACTTAAGAGAATAAATATTTATTCTAACAATCCACATGGGATAAGATGGTGGTAATGCTCAAAGGAATTTTTCTACTGTCTAATGACATGCATGATTTATTTAAGAAACTCCAAAACTTATTTCAAAGAGAGACCACCATGCAAGCATACATAGAGGAGTCCTATAAACTATGTATTCGCATAGGACATATAAAGGATGACATAGGTAAGGTGTCAAGGTATGTGAGTGGTTTACGCATCTCGATTTAGGATGAGATGTGTTTGTTGATGATCAACTCCATCAAATAAGCCTACCAATTGGTGCTCTATGTAGAGGATAAGTTGCCCCATAGACAACAAGGCATGCATAATAGTAACGGTAATGGAAAGGATGGTAAATAAATCAAGCAAGAGGTAAGGCAAACCAGACTGCACAAGGAAGGTGTTAATGTGAGTGGCAATGCATAAGACGATGATCACAAACAAAACTTCAACAAAGGCAGAGTCAACTCTTAAAGTTGAACAAAGTATTTTAGAGGGACCTGCTTTATATATGGTCAAGCAAGGCATCGAGTGTTTGAATATCTAGAAGCATGATATGAGGGTCACACAAAGAAACATGTGCATGTAGCATGTACAAACAATGGTGAGTTGGGTAGTGAAGAAAAAAGTGCATATCTAGATGATGGTAAAAACTTGATGGTGCATAAGGTACTACTAAAGCCTACATGCAAAGAGGAGTCATGGTTGAGGAGGAGCCTCTTTTGCATCAAGTGTAAGTCAGGAGGAAAGTTTTGTAAGTTGATCATTGATGGAGGCAACACAAACAACTTGGTCTCCATGGAGATGGTGTAGAAGTTGGGATTGAATAAAATCATGCACCCAACATTTTACAAGGTCTCTTAGTTGCATAAGGGACAACAACTAACTATGACAGAGTAAAGTATAGTTACCTTCCGTATAGGAGGATATCCAAATTTGGTTTTGTGCAATGTGATTCCAATGGATGCATGTCATTTATTGTTGGAAAGACCTTGGCATATGATGTTAGCGCTATCAATGATGGGTGCAAAAACACCTTCACCATCAGGAAGGATGGGAAGAAGTTTGAGTTGACTCCAATAAGAATGGAGGAATAATGTGCACAAAAGGGTGAAGTGATGATGTTGTTAGTAAAGGAGATTCTCAAGGAGGTGGGAGACTTGTAGGATTGTTATGTACTAGTAGTCACAGTCGTGCAAGCAAAGTAATTAGAGTTATGTAGCTTTGAGGAGCTAGATATTGATGCACTACTAGAAGAGTTTGTAGATGTAGTTGACAAAGGAATGTTATATGGATTTTCACTCGTGTGTGTAATCTCACTTCACATTGATCTAATTCTAGTTTCTAGTTTGTCTAATAAGGCATCACACATGATGAATCTTGATATTTGAACAAGGAGGTGGAATAATTGTAGGGTTACTTTTTTGTGTTGAAGAATCATAGAAGAAGTTTGAACAAGGTAATATATGCCTTGAGTAGAAGGTACGCATTGTCCAAAATGATAGTTGAACTAGTGGGCATGAAGGGAATAAAGGATTTGTATGGTGCAGATCCAGATTTTGTTGATGCATGGCACAAATGCATGAAGCCATAATTTGGACATAAAGGTCCATTTGTAAATTTCTTTGTGCAAGAGGGGTACCTATTCAGGATAAAATAGTTGTGCATCTTATGTAATTCGATGAGAGATAATCTCATTAATGAGTTACATGAAGGTGGACTCGGAGGGCACTTCAATGTAGACAAGACAAGACACAGGTGATGGTGGAAGAGAGATACTATTGGCCTAGTTTGTACAAGGATGTGCTTAAATTTATGTAAAGGAGTATAATCTACTAGACAACTAAGGAAGTGGTGCAAAACACGAGGATGTACAAGCCTTTGCAAACACCAAATGGATCGTGGGAGAGATTGTCCATGGACTTTATCTTTGGATTACCACGCATGTAGAGAGATCATGATTCTATCTTCGTAGTGATGGATCAATTCTCTAGAATGACACATTTCATTCCTTGTTAGAAGTTGGATGATGCATCCAAGATAGTAGATTTGTTGTTCAAGGAGATAGTGACAAAGTTTCTTAGCTACTTTTGATGCACTCTTTGGAAAAATTTAGGTGTGTAGCTCAACAACATTTCAACGTATCATCCTCAAACGAATGGATAAATGAAGGTTATCAGTCAAAGTCTTGGAAATCTATAACGATGTCTCATAGGAGAGCACCCTATGCAATGGGAATCTAAGTTGGCATAAGCAAAGTTTACATGCAATAATTAGATGAATAGGAAGGACACTACTTGAAGTGGTATATGGATTATCTTCTTTTGGAGTCACAAATCGTTTGGAGGTGGAAGTTGGTACTTGCATCAATGTTGAGGCAGAAGACTGTGCAAGAGGTGCATGCAAAAGTAAAAAATAGCTTGAGAAGAGCAATGCTAAGTATAAGGAGCGCATAGATGTTCATTGCAGAGAAAATACCTACTTAGAGGGGGGGTTAGTCATGGCGCATCTGAGAAAGGAGAGGTTCTCACACAAAACATATAACAAGTTGAAACCCAAGAAGATAGGTCCTTGTCATATTTTGCATCATTTTTATAAGAACGCCTATGAATCGAATTGCATGAAGGGTTGGATATGTCATCGATATTTAATATATATGATATGTATTATTTCCCTGCACCTAAATATTCTAAATATGTGCAGATGGAGGAAGCACCAAATTGGAGGAGGGAGATACCTAAGAAGCAACGAGAGGAAATAGTGCAAATATTGGATTCATGCATTGGCAAGAAAACTTGGTAGAGTGAGTACAAAGAATATATGATTTGATGGAAGGGTAAAGGACCTAAGGAAGACTCATGGATTTTTGAAGTTGAAGTAAGCCAACTTAGATGGCCAAATCATTTGTTTGCATAGTTATTATGTGAGCCCTAATATCACATTCTTTTTAGCAAGGGTGTCTGATGCAAGAGCATGCTTATGTTCATGCAATATTGCATCAATAAAAAAAATTAAAATAAAAAATAAAAATATTTGTAGTGTTGTGATAAACGTCATGCAGTTCTATGTTCTTTATGCACACAATTTTATGGTCTTTGCACACAAAATTTTGTGGTCTTTATGACCATTTCATTAATGACTCATGTAGGAAATTATGTTGTGGTCTTTGTGGATGCAGTTATGTGGTTTTTATGACCATTGCATTAATGGATCAAGTGGGAAATTGTTTTGTGATCTTTGTGCACATAGTTTTACGGTCTTTATGATCGTTGCATTAATGACTCGAGCAATAAATTGTTTAGTGGTATTTTTGCATATAGTTCTATGATCTTTATGACCGTTAAATTAATGGCTAGGGCAAGAAATTGTAAATTTGATATTTTTTTTAGAGCGGATCTGGTTTTCTTGGTTTTTGCAGGAAACTGTTATTGTAATTTTGAAATTAAAGTTGGTTCAGATTCCATTTGGGAAGAGTTTTTTAGGGATATGGGCTTGATTGTAATGTAGAGAGGCTTTGTTATAGATCTACACAATTATTATAATTTTTTATTCCTTACAAATAATATATAAAAAAGAGAGTTTTATGTTTTGAGTTCTGCAATTCTTCTTTCTTCTATTGTGTACTCCTATGTGATTGATTGTTTAGATTTTTTTTTTGTACATGTTATGAATGAATGCAAATGAATGAATGGTGTTGCTTTATTGATCATTGTTCAAAGAAATTTTAAACCATTTGAATGAATGGTGTTTATTTTATTGATCGTTGTTCAAAGAGATTTGAAACCATTTGAATGAATGATGTTATTTATTTATCATTGTTCAAAAAGGTTTTGAACCATTTGAATAAATGGTGTTGCTTTATTGATTGTTTTTCAATGATATTTTGAACCATTTGGATGAATGGTATTGCTTTATTGATCATTGTTCAAAGAGGTTTTGAACTGTTTGAATGAATTGTGTTGCTTTATTGATCATTGTTCAAAGAGATTTTGAACTATTTGAATGAATGGTATTGCTTTATTGATCGTTATTCAAAGAGGTTTTTGAACCATTATTTAGCAAAATTTGCCTTTATTGCTTAATCAGGGGCACCAATATGATACTACTAGTATGACTACATGGATGAAATGCATTATGATATTTATGACTATGTGATGGTGGTATGGAATGGAAGCTTGCTTATGACTTTATTGTCCTTAGGGATAAAGGATCTAGAGTTGTTTTGCAAAGACTCAAAATCCTAGTGTATCGAACAAACTCACTAAATTTTCCTAATTCTTCTAGGACCAAATGTGTGTGTAGTGAGTTCATTTACCGAATCAAGAGCATGGTAATGACCCAAGACAATCAAGAACCAATGTGTGTGCAATTGAGTTCATTAACTCATATTGAGTAATTTGGGTAAACCTGTTATGGTTTGAACCTAGAAGCTAGCTTGTCTGTATGAGCGGTCAGAGGTCTCTTTTTTAAAAGAGACATGTCGCCATGCATGAGAGTACTTCACTACCATTCAAGCGTCTATAGCTTTGGTGGAGGCTAACTCTATAGTCCATGATTTTTGTTTTTGATCTCTTGAATTTTGGGGATGACTACTTAATCATCTGATTGGAAATGTAGTACGATCCTTACAACCCATTTAATCAATGGTGTGTGATGTAAAAGATTTAGAGCTTTGGGGAATCAGATTATCGACTTAAGGGTGATGAGAATTATACCCTATCCTTACTACTCTATATTTTGAATTTGGAAGCAACTGTGATAGTAGTGAAAACCACTATTGTCATGGACTATGTTGCATAATGGGATAATTAAGGATGACCCTTTTCACCTCAACGTTCCTATCAAGTATGGTGTTATCCTTCTTTGACACAAGATTTTTTTAAGATGTGAAATTATGTTTGGTTCGAGAATGTTTTTGAAATCAATTCCTAATACTCAAGATTTGCTTAGTGTATATATGTGCAATGGTCCTAAAAAAAATTGACATATTTTTTTGGAGGTTGCTTAAAACACTAGTAGTGGCTAAGTGATTGAAAATATTAGAATTATGCTTAGGAAACAATGGATTATTATGTTGATGATTTTGGTGATGTTTGATGTGAGGTGCCCTTGATTAAGGCAACAAGACATAGTGCATTATCAATTATTCATGACTTTAATGAATATGAATGCTATGAATGTGCAAATGCTATGAAAGTTGGAATGTGTGAATACAATCAAAGATGGATTGTGAAAGTGATTTATTAAAAATGCAATGTGTATGAAAATATTTTTATGTTTTATATTTATTATTATTTTTTGTCTTTTGATGTTTTTGATATGAAATGTGACTAAAGGGGTTGGTTCCTTTGGAGCTTTTTGAATTTCATGTGACCAAAGGAGTGTTGGTTCCCTTGGAGCCTTTTGAATTGATTTGACCAAAGGGATATCCCTTTGGAACTTTTTTGATTGATTTGACCAAAGGGGTGTCCCCTTTGGAGCCTTTTGATATGATTTGACCAAAGGGATATCCCATTTGGGTCATTTTGATTTGAATTGACCAAAAGGGTGCCCCTTTTGCAGCTTTATAAATTTAATTGACCAAAGAGGTGTCCTCCCTTGGAGCATTTGAAATGAAATTTGACCAAAGATATTAGGTTCCTTTGGGGCCTTTTGAATTGATTTGACCAAAGGAGTGTCCCCTTTGGAGAGTTTTGAATTGAATTGACCAAAGGGGTGTCCCCCTTGGAGCATTTTGAAATAAAATTTGACCAAAGGGATTCAGTTATTTTTGCTTTTATGATTGATTTGACCAAAGGGGTGTCCCCTTTAGAACGTTTTGAATTGAATTGACCAAAGGGATGTCCCCCCTTGGAGCATTTTGAAATGAAATTTGACCAAAGGTGTTAGGTTCCTTTGGGGCCTTTTTTATTTTACCAAAGGGGTGTCCCCTTTGGAGCGTTTTGAATTGTATTGACCAAAGGGGTGTCCCCCCTTGGAGTATTTTGAAATAAATTTTGACCAAAGGGGTTAGGTTCCTTTGGGATCTTTTTGTTTGATCAAAGGGATGTCCCCTTTGGAGAATTTTGAATTTTATTGACCAAAGGAGTGTCCCCTCTTGAGCATTTTGAAATGAAATTTGACCAAAGGGTTAAGTTCATTTGGGGATTGTTTGATTGATTTGTTGCATTTTGAATTTTGATATGCATGTGGAAGGTGGTTCAAGTGAAATGAGGTGGTGAATGTGAAGGTATGTGTGTGAAAATGTGATAAAAATACAAATGAATAACACACAAATCAAATAAACAAACAATGTTTTCTAATGTTTTTCAAATTTTGTTTTCAATGTTTGATTTTTTTATTGTTTTTGGATTTTTTAAATTTTTGATTTTTTTGTAATTTTAAGGTTTTTGATTTTTTTGTTTTGAGTTTCAGTGTATTTGAAGTTGTTGGAATTTTGAAGTTTTTTTTTTATTAGAATAAAGGAACTCGATTAAGATGGTGATTAAGAACACTAGTTTCAAGCATGATTTCTCAAAAAAGTCTAGGGTACATTACTTAAATCCCAGTGGGGGGTTCACCTAGTTCTTCCACTTTGATTCAACAATCGTTCCAACAGTGGGAGACAACTTGAACACAAGTGACCTATACCAACTTAAGGAGTTTCCTATTCTATCTAAGGATATCTAGGGAGCAAGCCGGTGGAAGGAGATGAATTTCAACATCACCGATCTGAATTGGAGTTTGATGATTAAATCCAACTTACCAATGTTATTATGAAACGTGCAAGTGTGTGAAGATTTTTGTTTTCTATTGTGTGATGCAAATCTAATATACAATTCTATATTTATGCCTAATGCATAAAACGAGGAATACAGAGAATAGTAGACAAAATCAGATCAGGGACAAAAATTGCAACTTCAGGTAAGATTCGACCAAATGTTTTTAACAGGGCTAACCACGGGTGGGCGGTTAGTTATGATAAACCACGGGTACACGGTTTGCTAACCGCACATGTGCATTTGATGGAAATCCCAACCGTGGGTGCACAGGTCCTTTCTATCAATAGAACAAAGCCGAATACAGGCCCAGACCCCAAAAAAGAAATACCTGGGTTATTTCTAACCTGGTACGTGCAATATGATTATTCCCTACTATGCATATGCAGATCCTCATTTATTTCCCTTTGCTATTGCGTGTATGAATGTAAAATTAAAGTAGGTTTTTCTATCTTAAGACCTAAATGCAAACACTGGCATACAAGACTGATACCTTTAATCTACTTAAATGCAACCTAAAACCAGAACTAAAAGGAAAAATTAAAAATATGGCACAAGGTACATACATGTGTTCCTTTCGTTGCTCCTTCCAACTCTCAACCGTAGGTTTGTGTTTCCATAGTATAGCAACCACAAGCGCATGTTTCTCCAAAACTCCAACCATGAATTTGCATTTCCTCAGACCGAAACCGCAAATGTCCATTTTCTCATAAGTGAAACTGTAGATGCACGGTTTCATAGTGACAGTTTAAGCACAGCAACTCCCAAATTTTCTGACCCGAGATCCAATTTGTATACATAAAAGAAGAACACCATTAAATTAAAAATGAAGCATTGCATTATATTTCGTAAAATGAGTTTTGTGATACAATAAGCCCCTTTGTAGGGTGCTTCACAATAAAAATTCTCAAAGGGGTGATCCCCTTTTATAGTAAAAAAATGGTGTATTTCGCTTCTTCATGCTACAACAATGTGGGAGGTGGGTTTTTTATAACCACCATGATGAGTGTGGGCTTGTTGAATCTGTAACCTGCAATCTGTACAAATGCAAATAAACAAGGGTTTAGTAGCACCTGTCACAATGATAATGATAAATGTAATGAAAATGACTAATATAAAATGAATATAGAAGAATATGAACAATGAATGTGGCTTACATAGCATAATCCAAGCAACATAACATTAGCATTCCCCTACCCTTCTCTCTTCCCTTCATGTGGTGGTGCCTTTATAGGCCTTTGAGGGTTTTGGAGGCAAGGATAGGTGATAAGCCAGGGCTGCCAAGTTGCAAGGACTGGGTAGCCACCTATCCTGGGTAGTTGTAGTGAGTCACTAGAAGTGTCTCACTTAACTAGGGAGATGTGGCATGTGGGTAGGTGCAAGTGGAGTGATGTGTGGAGTGAGGTGTGAGATGTGGCAAGTGGGTAGGTGCAAGTGGAGTGAATTATGGAGGGTTACGCCATGTGAAAGGACAAAGGGTACAAGGGTATGAGAGAGGTGGCAAAGGGGTGATGGTGATGTGGCCAAGACACATGTCTAGTGAGGAGAGAGGGTATCCTAAGAGGATATTTCTCATATTTAATAAAATCTATAAAATATAATTATGTGCAGGATTTTACTTAAGCACATAATGTTATGTAGTCTGAAATGTGCAATGTGGATGAATAATGTGCAAGAATTATATGCCTAAGTTTAGATTTAGGCATATATTATTATGTAAAATTGTGATGTGCAATGCCAATGAATAATGTGCAGGAATTATATGCCTAAGTTTAGACTTAGGCATATATTATTATGCAGAATTATGATGTGTAATGCAAATGCCTAGATTTTGGTGTCTACAACAATTTACTTGAAAGTTATCATTTAGAATTCATTCTCCTTCAAGAGATAAAATCTTCATTACAAGTGATGGATAGAATAGCCAATAAAATTTGGACACATGTAGAGCATATGGTTATAGCATCTCTGTTGGAAATTACCATCAGTAAAAGTTAAAAATATTTGATTTTACTTGGGGTAAAGGTAACTTACCTTTACCTTACCTGGACGGCAGTGGACGGCAGCATTTGGGCGGCAAGAGAACTCAAGTTAACTTTCTTTTCCCCCAATTTCTCCTTTCCCCCCTTTCTTTCTCGAATAGGTTATTTACCTTGTATTTAAGCTTTGTAACCTTTGATTCAACGTTAATTCAATTAATCCTATTTGCAAATCACTCACCTTTCACATTTGGTATCAGAGCGGCGCGATTCCCGAGGCGGTGGGGCCCGCAGTTCGAGGCAGCGGCACGGATCCCGAGGCGGCCCGTGGGGGCGAGGCGGCACGGATCCCGAGACGGCCCGCAGGAGGGCGGCATGTTTTTGAGGCGCTGGTGGAACTGGACGACGCGGCCCGCAGGAGCAGCAGATCCGCATGATTCCCGAGGCGCTGTTGACGTGGCACCGATGCGATTCCCGAGGTGAAGCTGAGGTGGCGATCTGCTGCACGCGGCCCGAGGTGCGAGATCGACGTGGCGCGACGCGTGGCGACGTGAGACTGGCACGCGGCCCGAGGAGGCTGACGAGGCAAGGTGACGTGGCGCTGGTGCGCGGCCCGAGAAGGTGACGTGGCGATCTGCAAATTGTGCTGACGTGGCACTGGTGCGCGGCCCGAGAAGGTGACGTGTCAATCTGCGCGTGCATCATCGGTGGCAAAAGGCTGCGGCATTGGTGACTGCCGGAAGGCAGTCAAAGCACATTGCGTGCTTTGTTGTTTTTAAACAACAAAAACATCGCTCTGTGAGCGATGTGGGACTAATAGTCCCAAAGAATATAAAAGCTTCGGCGCGAGAGCCAAAACTTGCTTCGTGCTCGACGAAAGTCAAGAGGCGGGGAGCGCGCGTTGCTCCCGGATCAGCCCGGGTAGCGCAGCGGCTACCCTCAGCCCTGAGACCCGCGAGGTCGCAGGATCGACTCTCGGCGGGGTCGATAGAAAATCAAATTTTTTTTAATTAAATTTTTTTTAATCAAAAGAAAAACTAAGGAATAAGTTTAAAATTAAAAAATATATATATTTTTTTAGTTTTTTTTTAAACTGTTCATTAGCTTTTATAAAAAAAAAATTTTAGTTGAGTGAAATTTCCTAAGAGGAAATAAATGTGAAGTTTTTATTGATTGAAATTTCCTAAGAGGAAATATATGTAAAGTTTTAAAAAAAAAAAACTTGGAAAGTTAAATTTTTTTTACTATTTCCTAAGAGGAAATCCTTGTAAAAGAAAATTTATGGGAAATT
Organism: Wollemia nobilis; assembly: GCA_028583015.1. NCBI lineage: Eukaryota > Viridiplantae > Streptophyta > Pinopsida > Araucariales > Araucariaceae > Wollemia > Wollemia nobilis. Next base: position 3,267,512 of record JAQPPZ010017244.1, read on the forward strand.
TTCTTAAATGATAAGATCGGAAGGTTGTTATCATGCCCTCTGCAAGTTGTTCATGAGAACAACTCCTGAAAACTTTGATAGGAGCGTGAAAACACTAAGTCTTAATACGGTTTTTTCACAGTTGCAAAACGCGGTTATTGCACACCAGAGAAATCCTGATCAAGGATACGAAGCCGATTCAGAAGATAACTCCTTCGGCAGCAAGTTTGAACAATCTGACACAGTTGCAATTGCTGCACAAGGATCCGAATATACTCATTATAGTAATTCAGTTGAAATCCTTCAACCTCCTTCTCCTGAAATAATATTGATCAGTGACGATGATGAACAAGTCGCTGACAATTTTGTAATTGTTGAACAAGTTTGAGTTGTTCATGATTGTAAATCAAGCAGGGCTTGATAGTTTGTAAAGTCTTTTTGCAATAAGACTATAAAAGAGAGGTTTCTTGTTTTAGTAGATTAAAAAATGGGATCACATAATAATCTACCAATTCCCGAATTCAGAGGGGATAATTATGAGTATTGGTCCATCAAGATGAGGACATTACTCATCGGAAAAGGACTATGGGATATTATTGAAGACGGTTACATTGCTCCAACAGATTGGACTACTTTAAGTGCAAATGATAAAAAGATCTACAAAGATGCACGAGAAAAATAATTCATTTGCCTTATACCATCTTCAATCGAGCATTAGATCCTAGTATCTTTCCAAGAATTGCATCTTACTTAAGCACTACGAGATGCATGGAATGCCTTGAAAGAAGGATTCCAAGGAAGTGATAAAGTAAAGCAAGTCGGGCTTCAGACTTTGAAAAGAGATTTTGAAAATCTCGAGAATGAAGGACAATGAAAGAGTTGGAGACTATTGTGTTCGTGTTAAAGCTGTAGTTGATATGATGCAAACTTTAGGTGAAGACACAAAAAATGAAACAATTGTGAAGAAAGTGTTGCGAACACTTCTTCCTAAGTGGAATCACATTGCAATCATAATTGAAGAATCCAAAGATCTTTCTACTCTTACATTTGATAGTTTGATTGGATCATTAACATCACATGAAGAGCGACTTCAAGGTGCACCTTCAACAAGCTATGGAGGTGATGACAAAGCCTTCACTTCGAATGAAAGTGTAAGACGAGGACAAGGAAGAGGACGAGGCGAGAGGACAACAACAAAGAGGCAAGGGCCAAAGCAACTCCTACGAGAGGAGGTAATCCAAACGAGAGGTGGAAATCAAAACAGAGGAGCCAATCGGAACCAAAGCGGCAATGCAGGCCGTGGAAATCAAGGACGAGGAAGTAATAAGCCTAAAACAACATGTTTCAATTGTGGGAAACAAGGCCACTTCGCTCGTGATTGCTGGTCAAAGTCTTCAAAAGATCAAAGCAGTCAATATGGCTCATTCTACGGAGAAGAAGAAGGTCCACCAAATATTTTTCTCTCTTATGGACAGCCAGATCAAAATCTAAATGATACATGGATTACGGATCCCTGGTTGCTCCAACCACATGAGTGGCAAAGAAAATCTCTTTGCTACATTAGATTCAAATTACAAATCTCAAGTTAAGTTAGGGGATAATAAATCCTTGCAAATTGAAGGCATAGGAGCTATGGAAGTTCCCACAAAAGAAGGTATTAAAAATGTGAATGACATATACTATACTCCACAACTACAACACAATTTGTTAAGTGTTGGCCAAATGATGGAGAAGCATTACAAATTAGTTTTTGATGAAAGAAAATGTACAATCTTTGATAAAAACAATTGTAACCGGGTCATCACGGAAGTCCCTATGACAAAGAATAGGTTGTTCCCTCTAAAGTTTGGTGAGCCAGGGGGAGCTCAACTTGCAAACATTGCTATTACAAATCCAAGTGAATTGTGGCACTTGAGATATGGTCACCTCAATTCCGCTAGCTTGAAAATGTTAACATCACAAGCTATGGTGACAGGACTACCAAAAATACCAGAACATAAAAAGGTATGCGAAGCATGTGCTTTGGGAAAGCACTCCAGAACGAAGTTTCCAAGAGGCAGAGCGTGGAGAGCAAGCTATCCTCTTCAGCTAGTACATTCGGACATCTGTGGTCCAATGCAAACAAAGAGTCTTGGAAACAATTCTTATTTTCTAACATTCATAGATGATTATTCTAGAATGTGTTGGTTGTATTTTCTGAAACACAAAGATGAAGCATTTGATTGCTTCATAGACTTCAGAAATAATGTAGAAAAGCAAAGTGACTACTATGTCAAATGTCTTCGCACTGATAAAGGAGGAGAGTACTCCTCAAATGAATTTCTTCATTATTGTAAGCAAAATGGGATAAAAAGGCAGTTCACCACTGCCTACACCCCATGACGAACGGTGTGGGTGAGAGAAAGAACCGCACCCTTGTTGAAATGGCACGAACAATGCTTCGGGCAAAACATCTCACAAACGGCTATTGGGCGGATGCGGTGAGAACTAGTGCATATATTCTAAATAGAAGTCCGACTTCTAGTTTAGATGGTATCACTCCTTATGAAGGATGGTACGGTAAGAAACCAAATGTCAAACATTTCGGAGTATTTGGTTCTTTAGCTTATGCACACATTCTGAGGAGAAGCGAAAGAAGCTTGATCCAAAGAGTCAAGCATGTGTTTTTGTAGGGTATTGTGATTCAACCAAAGGGTATAGATTGTACAATCCCACGACACATAAAATCATTATCTCCGGGGGATGTAATTTTTGATGAAGGGGGAGAATGGGGTCATAAAAAATTTGTTGATTTTGACTCTAATTCGGACGAGTACCACACCAGTACCTCCCATAATGGTACAACCCAAGAAAAGCAGTCCTCCTCCACAGATTCCACATCAGGAAACTTCATCAAGTACATCAAGTGGTACACCAAGTCCAAGAAGGAATTTGTTGGCACCCCCAAATTCTCCAAAACGATTCCAAAGATCTGTAAGCGCTCCAAGTCCGATGGATATTGATTCGGTTTCTCAAAGGAAAGAGACAAATAGAGGAAAGCGCATACTACAGAGTCATCCATCTTCTCAAATGTTGGATAGGAATTTCCAACAAAGATACACTAGGAGTCAAGCTAGTGAGATGGATGACATTTTGTCAAGACTTGAAAATCTTCAAATGTCAGGGGATGATGAGTCTCATGAACCAAGGGGTGATGTAGTCAATTATGCTTTGTTGGGCTGCTGCACGGCTAGAACCTTCTAGCTATGAAAAAGCATGCATCGAAAATATATGGCTAGGATGCCATGGAAGAGGAAATATCCTCTATTGAAAAGAATGATACTTGGGAGCTTGTGAAGCTTCCCAAGGGAAAAAAATGTGTTGGATGTAAATGGGTCTATAAGACCAAATTCAATGCTGATGGAAGCATTGAAAGGCACAAGGCGAGATTAGTAGCTAAAGGTTTTACTCAGAAATATGGAATAGATTATGAGGAAACTTTTGCTCCAGTTGCTCGACAAGAAACAATTAGAACTGTTCTTTCCTTGGCAGCCCATAAAGGATGGAAGATTCAACACATGGATGTGAAAAGTGCATTTTTAAATGGATACCTGACAGAAGAGGTGTATGTTCAACAACCTCAAGGTTTCCAAGAACCAGGAAAAGAGAACCTTGTTTATAAATTGAAAAAAGCACTATATGGCCTCAAGCAAGCACCAAGAGCATGGTACTCAAGAATTGATGGCTATTTCAGCAAATATGGTTTCACAAAAAGCAAGAGTGAACCAACATTATACTACCTGAAAAATGGAGTAGATATCCTCATAGTTTGTTTATATGTGGATGATCTAATATTCATGGGTAGTAATGATAAAATGAATATGGAGTTCAAAAACTCCATGATGAATCAGTTTGAGATGAAGGATCTCGGATTAATGAGATACTTTCTAGGAATGGAAGTACATCAATCAAAGAATGGGATCTTCATATGTCAACAGAAATATGCTCATGACATGATCAAGAAATTTGCTATGCGGCGAGTGCAAATCAGTTGCAACACCAAGCTGGACATGGAATCCAGCTAAGCAAAGAAGATGGAGCACCTAATGTTGACTTGACCAATTACGGAAGCATGGTTGGGAGTTTAATGTTTCTCACCAACACTAGGCCAGATATACAGTATGTTGTTTCTCTTGTATCACGATTTATGGCATGCCCATCAGAGCTGCATCTTCAAGCAACCAAACGAATTTTACGATATGTAAAAGGTACATTGGATTTTGGAATCCATTACCACAAGTCTAACTCTGTGAAGTTATTTGGTTATAGTGACGGCGATTGGGGCGATAATATAGATGACAGAAAATCTACATCGGGGAAGCTGTTTTAGTCTAGGATCGGGACTAATAACTTGGAGTTCCAAGAAGCAATCTGTTGTAGCATTATCATCTACGGAAGGTGAGTACATAGCCATTACTCATGCAAGTACTCGGATCCTCACGGTTGAGGAAAATCCTTGAAGAGATTGGCGAAAAACAAATTGGTCCAACCAAAGTGAATTGTGATAATATAAGTGCCATACAGTTGGCATATAATCCGATCCACCACAAAAGGTCAAAACACTTTGATATGAAGTATCACTTCATAAGAGATATGGTGGAGCAGCAGACAGTTGAGCTTCAATATTGTAGCACTTTGGATAATCTAGCAGACATCTTCACCAAAGGCATGGCTAAAGCTCAATTTATAAAGTTGAGAGACTATATAGTTAGTCCTCTCAACTTTAAGGGGGAGAATGTTGGAAATTACCATCAGTAAAAGTTAAAAATATTTGATTTTACTTGGGGTAAAGGTAACTTACCTTTACCTTACCTGGATGGCTATGGATGGCAGCATTTGGGCGGCAAGAGAACTCAACTTAACTTTCTTTTCCCCCAATTTCTCCTTTCCCCCCTTTCTTTCTCGAATAGGTTATTTACCTTGTATTTAAGCTTTGTAACCTTTGATTCAACGTTAATTCAATTAATCCTATTTGCAAATCACTCACCTTTCACAATCTCAGGGTGCTTTAGGGAGTATAGTGACTTTGTGGAACCCTCTTAATTGGACAACAATTGATCATTTTGTAGGAAGGGGGGTTCTCACATCTCTCTTCAATAGTAAGAGTTTGAGAGAACTTTTGATGATTTCAAATTTTTACAGTTCAAAATTTTTTGGGGAGCAATGCCTCCAATGTGTAGTTTTACAAGCAAGCAAGATAGAAAAAGAATAGGTGAATTGGATAGTGGCGGATGACTTTAATGCTAAGTTTTCATCCAAAGATCTAGAAGGGGGCATCCCTTATTTGGATCAAGCGCACAAATTTATAATTACTAAAATAAATCAACTTAATTTGATTGATGTCCAACATGTGAAGCCTTCTCATAGTTGGATAAATAAACAAGAAAGGTTGTCCAATAAGAAGGTAAAGTTGGATAGATTCTTGGTGTCCAAAGAAGATTTTTTACTATGGTCACTCAGGATAGAAATTCTTAATTATATATAATTAGATCACTTTGCAATTCTCTTGGAATGGGATATGGGCCATAAATATTTCTCTAGACTATTTTGGTCTGAGAATTTTTGGCTGTAAAAGGAGATTAAGGATAAAATTCTAGTTTTGTGGGACGAGGGACACCCTATCCATGGAAAACCATTGTTTGGAGTCTTTAAACAAATCCAACATGTCAAGACCAACTCAAAATTTGGAAAAGAAATAGTAAATTATACTTTTAGCTTTAGCGGGTTCTATTAATTGCTAGGATGGAGGAGTTGGCCACACTCTTTCAGATTGAAAAAAACACAAAAGACTTGAAACCAGAAGATGAGTTTGTCAAAAAGAGTTAGAGAGTATAGACAAACAGAAAGAGATCTATCAAAAACAAAGAGAGAAAACTTATTGGTTATTAGAGGGGAACCAAAACACTAAGTTCTTCCACCACTTGGACTCAGCAAGAAGACACTCAAACACACTACAAAGTCTAAAAGACCTTCGTGGAAATGTGATGGAAACTATCCTAGGCATGCAACAAACTAAAAATATCTACTTTGAATATTTTTTGCATCTACCCAACCTCATCTTGCAGTGCATCAAGAGATAATTAATTGTATCCCATAAATTATAATAGTCAAACAAAAATAGGCCCTCTTCAGAACTGTGGATCTAGAGGAGGTGAAATACATAGATTTCAACATGAGAACCAAAAAGTCCCTAGGCCCTTATGGGTGCTTGATTAAAATTTTCTAAGATTTTTGGGACACATAGGAGAAGATGTATCAAGGGTCGTGGAGGAATCTTGTGCAAATAAAAACATGTTACAAGCTATGAACCACACTTTCCTTACTTTGATTTTCAAATTGGTAGAGGCTTCCAACCTTGGAGACTTTTGCCTGATTGCACTTTGCAATGTAGTATACAAGATCATTACCAAATTGATGGTTGATAGGCTCAAGAAAGTATTCTATAGTATTATCTCTCCAGAGCAAGAAGGACTTGTGGAGGGTCGATAAATTCTAGATGGATTAATCTTGGCATAAGAAGTAGTTTACATATTGCATTAGAAAGGTCAAAGAGGTATGTTTATCAATTTAGACATGTTTATGGCCTATGATAGAGTCCCTTGGAAATTTATGGATCAAATTTTAGAGAAGTTTGGTTTCTGTCAGGGCTAGAGAGAGTGGATCATGAGTTGTGTCTCTTTGACCTTCTTCTTAGTCCTTAGCAATGGTATTCCCTTGACTCACTTTCAGACCTGTAGAGGAATTCGACAAGGAGATCCTACATCCCCTAAATACATATATAGAATCCATAGGCCAAGAAGTGAATGCAGCCAATCCCAAGGTAGTTTTATTTAATACTAAAAGAGGGATCTAAGATCAGATTCTAAACATCTTAGACTTCTCTAAGAGCTCTCTCTTGTTGGACTACCTAGGATTTCCACTCCACTATAAGAAGTTAAATATGGCAGAATGGAAACTACTACTGGATAGAATTGGTGCGAAGAAAAATCATTTGATGCATTGTTGGCTTTCTCTTGGAGGAAGAGTGACTCTTCTTCAATTAATGGTTCAAGCAATGCTATTGTAAAAATTTTCTATCCTTGTTTCTTTGATTGGAATCTTGAAGGAGCCAGACTCGCTCATGCAAAAAAATCCTTTGGGATGGCCTAAGGATGAGTAAGTGATGGGTTGTAGTAAGTTGGGATAAAATTTACTAGTCTAAAACAAGTGGAGGATTGGGAATTTGAAAAGCAACATTGAATAACCAAGCTCTAGCAGGCAAGCTTTATTGGAGATGAATCTCCAATCATGAAGCATTGTTTAGAGAAGTCATTACTAGTAAGTATCTGGTTTACATTTCCCATGAGAAAGCAGGTTGCATCCCTATGGGGGGCTAAGGTTTTGTTGTTTGAAAGGTGCTAAAATTAGGAGATAAAGTGATAAAACTAAAACTTTTTTGGAAAGTCGATAGAGGGGGTAAATCACATTTTTGAACTGATTCTTGGGAGTAATACCTCCCTTAATTTTAGAATTTCTAGAACTGCAACCCCTTGAACAAAGACTTGAAGCTAAATAATAGATCAAGACAACATGTTATCTACATATAAGGTGGATTGGGACATTTTGTGTTATGCAACTAAAGCATTAGGAAGAGTGGTAAGTCCCAATCTCTTTGAATTTGGTGTCACTATTAGAGAGGATATTAAAGCAACACCACCTTACAAGAGAGGAGGAAGAGGACAAGATAGCTTGGGGTCATGGAATTTAGACATCTATACAATTTTGAAATGTTATAATGAATTTATTCCTCCCCATCGGTGCTACTAGATGTTCCTTGGGATAGAGTATGGTTGGTAGGGCGATGATCAAGAATCCATTTCTTTGCCTAACAAGTTATGCATCAGAGCATCCTAGACTATGATATGTGCAATATATATGAGGAGACAATAGATCATTTGCTCTTTCAGTGTGACTTTGCCCTAGAGTTGTGGAGTCGATGGGTTGATCTCTTCAAGGCTCATCTCAACTAGCAGTTAACACTTACTAATATATGAGAGATTTAGAAATAAAGAAATTAAAAAGATACATCGGTTTAGTTGGGTTGGTCTCTAGGTCCAAGTTTTATTTGGTGGCACATATGGTTGGAAAGAAATCCCATAATTTTTAGAGAGGAATATACTCCAATAGAGCTAGTTTGACATAAAATAGTAAACAAGGTTACAAAAGTAGTAGAAGCTCATGTGGAGGAGCAAAAAAACCAAGAGGGAGAGAACATTGTCATGAAGCATCATCATGGGGCTTACAACCCCCACCCCTAGGCCACGAAAAAATCAACACGGATGGAGCAGCCAAGGATAACCTAGGGGTAGCAAGCATTAGTTTCCTTAGAAGAGACAATAAGGGGAAGGTCCTTCATTGGCAAGTGGAAGGCCTAGGAGTAGCAACAAATAATGAAGCAGAGGATTTGGCTACAAACAAGGCTCTCTCAATGCTTGGGAGAACGGAGTTTGAAAGATCATAGTGGAGTTTGACTCATAAATTTTGGTGGGGTTGCTAAATGAGATTAGAAATTTTAGATTGAGTGCATGGTAGAGTACGAAAATAGTGAGTCAAATCAAAACCATTTGGCAATAATTTGAGGATGTCATTCTAGTTCATATAGGCAGAGGGAAGAATATTACCACTAAATTTTTGGCTAAAAAGGAAAGCAAACATCTTGTTGGTTACTTGTTGAAATATGATCAGAATAAGGATATTGTAGATTGGATGGAGGTGAACCAACAAGTTTTATTACTAGCTAACATGGATCAAGGCAATAGAGTGTGATGGACTAGGGAAGATGATTATAATGATTAGCCTCTGGTCTGACATCATGTTGCTACTTGTAGCATTCTTAGTCCTAATTTGGGGTAGCCTCCAAAGTCATGACAAGAGGGAGAAGCTAATCCGAGCTCTTTGGAATAGTATTAACCAAAATTGTAATCAGGATAAGATTTTTTACTCTTTAGATCGCACTAAAAAAATGGTGGTCCAAGAAAATGTTAAGTTGATTTTATTAGAATCCTAGGGTTTGCCAAAAATAACATCAATTATTATAACTTTGAATCTATCTTCTTAATAAAATTTTCACCTTTTTCAATATTAAAAGACATGTTAGAGTTGTAAGCTTACTACAGTGGTAAGGGCTTTGGCTTCTCTTTGAGAGGTCCAAGGTTCAAACCCCACTCAATATAAGGAAACTATAACCCTTCAAAAAAAACATGTGTAAACTCATTAAAAAATATTATAAAACATGTTTTAAATTTATAAATATTAACAAATAATATAAAATCTAATTTTTTTTTTTTTTTTTTTTAACATTCTACGATGTTAATGTTCTTTATTTATGTTATTCCCTTATTCATCTCATATAACATCTAAAAATAATTTATACTATTGAGTTTTAAGTTATCTTTTGAAAACGTAAGTTTAAACTACAAGAGGGTGTAAGTACACGTGGGATTTGCAATGTGGTAATAGCTGGACATAGAGTCGTAGCCTTTGCCTTTTAGGTTTGTCACATGATAATTAAATGGCGTGAGCATGAATTCTAAAATATATCCCATATTCGACATTATTTTATTCAGTGACATTACAAATTTAAAGGCGCGCAACCCTTTCTCTTGCGTATAGAGACGTATTACCCCAAAGCAAGCATGGGCCCTCCTTCCCGTTAGGAAATAAACATCAACTTTGTGTGAGTGAAGCCACGTGGAGACAGTAAACTAACAAAAAAAAAAAAAATAGAAGTTAAGTTTTTGTTATTTAATAAAATTTAAATTCCATTTTTTTTTTTAAATTAAAAATTTTAGTTTAATTTAAATTAATACAATTTAATAAATTAAATTATATAATATTAAATAATTTCACAAACAATCAAATAAATTTATATGTTTTATTTCATTTTTATAAAATATTTTTTATCATAGTCAAAAATAATTATTTGAACGATTTTAATAATGATATTGAGGTAAAAATATTAACTTCAATTGTATAATTATATTACGAAATATGAAATGTTAAAAAATATATATATATAAGTGTTGAGGTGGGGACAATACACTAGTTACGACTTTAGCTTCTCTTTAAAATGTTTCAAGATTTAAATCAAAATATGTGAAAAGATGTATGTTGTTTGTGTTAGGTCAATAGGACTATAAAGTAAGACATATACAAAGCAACGGGAGTGCCTAATGCAGCTCTAGAGAAAATAAAGTAAGAAAAACAGTAAACAGGATGACATATGATATATAGGATCTGTGGATCAAGGATTACTCCCAACATTCAAGGCTGAAGAGAAGTGAGTGATGTAAGAGTTGGATATCGTCGTAGATGTTCTTTGTTGGAGTCAACGATGAGTTGATCTTGTTGTATCTCTGTGATTACCTTGGCACTTCCTGGTTGTGGCCTCTGGATGCTGGAAGAATGAAGTGATAAGTCGGGATCCTGTTATCTTTTGCAAACTGTTACTAAGTAGTTCTTTCCTGAGATTGAATAATTTTCGGATGAAAAGGGTAATGCATCTCTGATCTTCATAATTAATCCAAGATTTTAGTGTATGGGTGTCTCTGAATAAGCAATAATATCTACCTCGTATCTCGTAGTAGACAAGAGAGGTGAAAATGAAATGCTCCTCAGATTCCACATCAAGACTGCACAATCTGCAAATACGCTGATCTTTGGGGAGGTGATGATCTGTCTCAATATGCAACTGGTGGGAGCAAACTCGTAGCTGAGCTAGAGGAAACCTGAGGTTGTGTGACATCCGTATCAAGTTATATTTTGGAGTAGTGATCAATCCATTCTCTAGTTGGAGATAAAAGTGAGAGTAATGGAGCAGTTTTGATGAAAGAGGTTCCTTTGGATCAATCCAAGTAGTTTTTATATATGTTGAGTAAATCTCATCTCGAATATCTTTATTGGAGTATGGTGCATTGATTGATGCTTTAGTAGGAGGAGGTCTCATGATGTCTAGGCCAAGAGATTGAAGTAGAGTAGTAGTCTGAGCATACCAGCAATTTTTGACCCCTTGATTTGCCAATTGTATTGAGGATTGTAGTGCTAAATATGGATATCTTCTCATGCCTGGCATACAATGAAATCTACGCAGTAAAGAGAACAAGAAATATTATTTTTGTAAGCAATGGACGAGCACCAAACTCAGCTAGAATGATGGGATGTGGAACAGTTCTTTTGGAATGAATGAACTTGGACAACATTGAAATGAGGACCCTTTCAATACGAGACCAATCCAACTGTCTAAGGCTACGGCCCCAAACTTCACAACCATAGAGCAGTGTAGGGATAACAAGAGTGTGGAAGATTCTGATCTTCGTATTGATGTTTGGAGCGATTTACGAAACGATTTTTAGGATTCCCGTGGTTGGTGGGTATAGGTGGTTTTAGCCCATGGTATTGTGCCCACGGTATTCTAATACCACATGGTGGTTTAGGGTTGTAAGAATTTCCTTTAATATTGATTGTAATGTCCCATTACGAACAATGAGTGAATAATAATATCAAAGGAGGTGTGGCTCGTATTTGTTGGAGTAATATTGGATGAACCAAGGTAAATCTCGTGTATTGTATGTGAATGTTTTTTGTAAGTTCTTATTTTTTTGTGAGTTATTTAATTCTTCTTTAGTATTCTGGAATAAGTTTGAATATAATCTCTTCAATAAATACTTTTGAGCATTTAAAAAAGACAAGTGGTTAAAATGTATAAAAAAAATCTAAGTTGAATATATAATATTTAAATAATTAAATGTATTATAACTTATTTTAATCTTGTTATTCTTAAATAAAAAGTAATATTAATAAATTTCAAATTTTATAATAGTTTTTAGTATTAATTTTTTTATTTTTAAAATATGATTGAAACATATACACAAAATGGTATTACAATAAGTTAAGTTGAATATTTATACCAACAAGTTACTATTTAAGCATGTATTATTCGAAAATATTATGTTTCCTCTTTCAAAGTCTAGAAAGCGGGTAAATCTAACCAATTGTGCTAATGCCATGGGATAAATTTTTGAACATACAATTTTATCAATATCATAATTTAAATTAAATAAGATTTGACTATATAACTACTTTTGAACATATTTAAAAAGACAAGTGATAAAAATTAAAAATCAACATATGAATATATAATATTTGAATAATTACATGTATTATAAGTCTTTTTAAATCTTCTTAATCTCAAATAAAAGGTAGTATTAATAATTTTTAAATTTCATAAAAGACTTTATTATTATGAAATTAAAATGGGTCCTCCTTGTATTACATCATCACCATACAAAATACCAAACAATTGACTATCTAAGGATGTATTATTTGACAAGATTGGATCTCTTCCTTCAAAGTTGACCAGTTAAGCTAATGTCATTGGATAAAATTTTAAGTTAAAAATATAGGTTTTTGCCTGTTGGCAGGTGGTTATAGTGGTAGTTTTTCAAGGAAGACATTGTTAATTTTCTTGTATATAAAAAAAATAAAATAAGGATCTAATCCCGGGTTTTCACTTGGATCTTTTGGATAAAAACCCAAAAATATACCACTAAAGTATCCCTCACACGAAATAAAATAATTTATTTTATTTATTTATTTTTATTTGGTTACTGTGAGAAACCCTAACACTCACGGTTGGACATCCTCATGGTGAGTGTTAGACATAATCATCCCACCATGACCTCTCATAAAGAGGAAAGTTAAACTTATCAATAGAGAATTTAACACAAACAAACAAACACATAGCCGATTTGAACCTTGAAACTTCCCAAATAAAACCAAACCCCAATTATTATTATTATTAAACATATATTTAATCTTAAAAAAATTGAATTATTATCCAGTAAACTTTATGTTCTATTATAATATTGAATTCATCTATTAAATTTATAAGTGATATACAGATAAGCACGCAAGCTTTTAATCCATTACTAATAATTAATCCACACTTAACCATAATTAAATCTTTACACATTTATTTATTATATATTTAATTTTTTTTAATAAAATTAGAGTCTTCTTCGAATACTAAAATAATTTTTTTAACGTCTCCCACACTATGAACTATATAAAGATTTCAAAAATGTGTATGTGTAATTTACCATAACTTTCCCTTAAGGATTGTGGTCATAAGTTTAACCTAACGTTCCCTTAAGGATTGTGGTCATAAGTTTAACATGGTGCATTATAAACTATTTATTTTTTTTAATAATAAAAACGATAAAATGAAATGTTAAAAACATACAATTATGAAATGACGAATGATATTTGGTGTAATGGCAGTTGCCTGGTTATTATCATTCATGTGATTGTGAGGTCAATTTTTCTTATGTTTTCTCGAACGAGCACTGATATTTATAAATATTTGTAAACGATATTCAATATAAAAAAAAAAAAATTATTGACAAAACCTAAAAAAAACATGAAATGGTAAAAACATTCGTTAACAAAACCTCACAAACATGAAATGGTAAAAACATACAATTAAAATATTCGTTGACAAAACCTCACAAACATACACCTTACGGGTTCCCTTACAACAATCCAAAACATAGAGACGAACCTAATCTCACAATCATCTTCTCTCACACCTACTCAACACAAAACAAAGATTTCCCAACTTGCAGATGTGATACAGATAATCCCCACTCCACGTCATCATCACACCTACAACCAAAAAATTGATTTTTTTTTTTTATTACACAAAATACCCAATAATATTTTCCCACTTAGACAGGTCCAGCTGCTCTATAGGTTTTTAATATTACAGGGTGAGGGGCCAAATCAACTATAAACATCAAAGATTTTCTTAAAAGCTCACCTTACCTTATCTATAAATAAGTTGCCACTTGGTTTCCAAGATCTTGACAATCTAATCTAACTCCATCACTCAAATTTGCTTTCACAATCTAATCTAACTCCATCACTCACATTTACTTTCACGGATTTTACTTAGATTCTACTTTCCACTTGGTGCATCATAAAGGCATTCTACCCGTCCAATGTCTCCCACAATATTTAGAGATCAAGTTTCTTCTTTGTTAATCCTCGCAAAATGAAACTATATAAGCGCCACATCAGCACCACATCATTATAATTATTTTTGTAAGAGACCATATAAGCATCACACACCACATCATTATAATCATTTTGTAAGGTCTGTTTAGTTAAGGTGTAATGTTTTTTTTTAAAACCAAATGTATAGTTTATCTTCTCTTAATTTTGATGGTCACATATCCTCATGACCAAATAGAATATTGGTAATATTTTCGGTGAGTCCATTCAAGACAAACCAACTACTATGAAGAGAAGGCATGTTGTATACACTCAAATATGTATTTCCATAGATATTTTAAAACCTTTACTATAATCTATTAGGATTAAATCTGAATCAAGATAATAAGATCAACAAGTGGATTATGAAACATTGCATTCCAACGACACAAATGTCATGAAATTAAACATATTGAAAGAGATTACAAAGTGAAAATGACAGAGAAAGAAATGGAAAATTTTGGGCATGAGACAAACTTTAATGTGAAACAAAGAGCTCATATCATAGGAGAAGCTAGTCAAATCAAAGATTTTCCACTCTTAAGAAAGTGGCAAGAAAAACGCCCCACTGTCATCACATGGCAAAGGCCATTATAGTTCACTTGAATCAACCATTAGAAGAAAAAAAGACACAAGGGATGAAGAAATACAATGTGCAAGTTCAAACACGAAAGGAGTTAAAGACGCGAAGGAAGATGGGGAGGCAAATTTTAAAGCAAAGGAATATGGCAAGACAATTTTTAAAGCAAATGAGATGAAGGAGATCAAGGTTAATCAAGGTAATTCATCTTTTTTTTCTTTAAGTAGCATAAAATTTTCTTCTTGCAATAAAAATGAAAGTAGTACAAAGTGTATTCATTACACTTTAGGGTTTCAATAGGTAGCACAATAAAGAAAAAGATATGGACGATATCCAAGGAAATTTGGGGTTACTAAGGTAGTACAAGAAAGTAATGTCTATGGAAGATCATCCATGCACTTTAGGGTTTTTGAGGCAACATAAAGAAGAAAGTGATTATGAGGTTATTCCTTGCATTTCAGATTCTTTAGAGCACCATAAATATTTATATAATAAGTCTCATTATGGATAATATGAAAAAATAGAAGAGATTGATGAAGATGAGAGTGTTAGTGGGAATGAAAAAATAAGAGGAAGGTCATCAAAGCATACATAAAGAGAAAAATAAACTTAAATGGATATCGGTTTTGAGAACCAAATAAAATATTACAAGTGTTAACAAGAAGTGGGGCTAAGCCCACTAAAAATAAATAAAAAGTATGATGATGAAAGATACATCGTGGAATATTAGGGATATGAATCCCTAAAAGAAATATTAAAAAATTAATAGGTTGTTATAGTCATGAGTTTAATTTAATACAAGAAACAAAATTAAGTAGTGAGAAAAGTAAGGATGCTTTTAAAAATATTTGAAAGATGGGTGATTGTCTAGCAATTTTGTCTATAGGATTTTCAGGTAGTATTGCAATAATATATGACAAATGCAAATGGGGTGGGAAATTATTAGAAGCAAAAAGTAATTGTGTTGTTGGACTAATTTGCAGAAAAGAGGAAATCATAAAAGTTGGGGTTATAAATGTATATGCTTGGACTATAGCTATTCCTTTTGAAAAATGTTGAAAGGACCTTGGCATATATTTATTAAACACAAGGATGATTTATTGTGATCTATGTATTCTTGGGGGTGACTCCAACACTCTTCTATATCCTTTGGGTGATTCAAATGGCCTATGGGATGCTAGTCCTTAAGTTTTCAATGTACATGGGATATAGGATGGATTATTGTTATCCAACAAATGGTTGCAAATAGAGCATACAATCTCTTTAGATATTTTATTGCAAGTAGGATCAAACCATAAACCCATTTTTTTGACTTGTGACTTACCCAATAATGGTCATCCAAAGCCATTTTGTTTCTAGTATATGTGGCTCAAAGACCTCATTTTCTTCTAGATGGTGATGTTATCGTAGGATGAAGCAAATTTTGAAGAATCATATATGTACATGTTTGTTCAAAATTTAAAATATTTAAAGGAGTAAAAGAATATTTGTATGTGATTTATATCAAAAATATATATGAAAATGAATTAGGATGGATGAGCTATGGAAGGAAAAACTAGGACATCAACTAGGTAGACGAAGTACGTTTTGGTTGTTGGGGAATCGAAGATAAGATTGTTGCCCCAAGAGGGCCCAATGGGGATGCCTTCAAAACCTCTTTTAGATAGACAAAGTTTATTTGCAGATTTTTTGAAGGAAAAATCTTCGACAAAGATTAAAGAAGAACAAAAAATTACACTAAAAATGCTCTTTGCGGTTATTGGATAAAGATCAACATCTCAAATAGTCAATAGATGCTTGCCATAGTTGAATTCAAGGTCAAAAATATTCATTGAGCAAAGGATAGTAGAATAAATAGTCTTATATAAAGCCAATCATGACCTTATCTATCAATGCATAGGTATTCACTCTACCCTAAATTTTTTACATTCTTGGTTTTGACAAAACTGGGAGCCTCTTGGTGAGTATTCTTTGTGGTTTATTAGTAATGGATATTTTAGTGTTAGTTTGTCCTCACTTATCTACATAAATTGGGCTTTCGAATTAGAAAAAAAGAATCATGGTCCAACACGATTATTTGTTTAATCTTGGAGAGTGAGATTTGATCCCTTAATTAAAACCACTATTGTCCCAATTTGGATTCGTTTGTATGCACTCCCAATGGAGTTTTGGAGTGAGCAGGTATTGGAAATCATCGATCCCTTGGAATATATTTGGGTATTTTTAGAGATACGATGAAATGCAATATAGTTGTTTATACTAGATTATACGTGGAAATTGATCTTAGCCAACCTTTGCTAATAAAGGTGGAACTCAAACTTGCAGGACTATCTTAGATTCAACAATTGGATTATGAGGTCTTGCCCTTCAGGTATAGAGTTTACCAAAAATATGGGCATTTGGACCAATCCTACCCAAATAATATGAACACAAAAATGGAGGCTCCTTTGAGAATGTTGAATCTTCCTAAGGAGGGTAATCCAACAGTCAATAATGAAGCAACCAACATTTCTCAAGGTAGAGAAGCATAGGGAGATGGTTCTGAACAACCCAAAATAAGGAGAAGGAAAAATGAAAAATATAATAAAGAGCAAACCCAATTCAAGCCCTCAAATAAGTAGGAGATATTCAAGACACTAGTGGAGCAAGAAGAAGAACAATTTATGTAAGGAGTGAATGGGAATGATGAAAACAATAACAACCATGTTCAAGCCTCTCTTTTAGCTCCTCCTATCCTAGATCAAGTAATGGAGTGCAATGAGTTAAAACAATCAAATATTATAGGGTTATTGATAGTGCATAACCAAGAGCAGGCAATAATAAAGGATGTCATCATGGGTATGGTAGAAAATTAATAGAGAAAAGATAAATTTAGGGATCAGCTAGATGGGGAAGAGATCAAATAATATCAACTCTCAAGGAGCCGATAGAAAATCAAATAAGGAATTGAGAGTAGCTCAAGGAGACAAATTGATCACTTATGGATTGGTAAGACCAATAGACTCTTACTGGTCTCAAGGTAATAAATAATTATACAATACTAGAATATTAGGGGTTTAAACAGTAGAACCCATCAATCTACTATTCAAAGACTCTTAGAAAAAAGTAATATGGATTTTTTTATCCAGGACATAAAAATGTCGTTGGATCTTATGTGTAAAATAGTAAATAGACTTTGGAGGGGTTGTTAGAATAAGTGAATATTCTCTTAAGTTCCACTAGGATACACACTTGAGTTTCCACTCCTCCATGTGTTAGGAGAACTCTTAGTGGTGTCTTCATCAGGTCTGATGAGTTGTTGTAATCCAATGGCTCTCAATGATCAACTTTGCTATTTATACAAAGTTGATCCTTGAAATAAATCAATAAGTTCCACTCTTCTCTTCATCTTTTGTATAATGCTTTGCATATCTATTATTGTGAAATTCTAACATGGTACCAGAGCAGGATAGATTTTGCTAGCATTCTCTCTTGAAGGTTCTAAGATCTGATTCATTTGCTTTGGATATTTTTTTTTGACTAACTTACTTGAAGTAATGCAATAGTCATTTTTTTTATCGATAGTTTACATTTTATTCTTTCAATAAATTCTTCATTGTTGAAAAATTTAAGTTGCAATATTTTTTCAAAATGTTGTATTGTTGACATTATATATTGCAATAGTCTTTTTTTTTTTTAACAAGCTATGTTAAATTCGTGCTTGAAGATATTTTTTAAAATATCAAGCTCTTCCTTTACTTTCAAAACCAGGTTTAACTAGTGTAAATGGCGTTATTCTAGCCCATTCACTAAAGGAAAGAACCCTTTGATATATATATTTTTTAATTTTCCCTCTCTTCGAATTATTTTAGAGTCCTCTCTTTTCGAGGCTCCGCTATTTCAATTTTTTTTGGCCCACTTCGATTGGGAATCTCGTTATTTATTACACTTTTATTTTAGCATGATATTCGTGGTTTAATTTTTTTACCAATCTCTTTTAACGTATATCTATGAGCGGTGGTTTAATTTATGTGAAATATATTTTTTGGATTTTCGTCTCCAAGGCACTGGGAATCCTTTCAACTGTTCCTTTTGGCGCGCACGAAGTTCCTCTCTAGCTGCTACGTGGATCGTCTCCCTGACGCCATTCCTCAACGTCTCTCCACTGCCGAAGATTACTGCCCTTGTCTCAAAGATTGAATCTTTCGAAGATCATTTTTCACTCAAAAATCTCTCGGTACTCTCTCAACGTCAGTTCATATAAACTCCACTTCCTGCACAGTTTTGCATTACCAATAAGCTTCTCTCAAGTTTTTGATTCAATATCATAGCTTGTCCTTTATATTTTTTAATAAAGTGTTTCTGCAGCTCTCAAGTTTCTAATTCGACATCATAGATTGTCCTTTATATTTTTTTATAAAGTATTCTGCAGGGATAGCGGTTCATATTGTTTATGTTAAAATATAGAAATATATTTTTCATAACGTGTTCTGCAGGTATAGATAATTCTCAAGTCACGATACTTAGGCGCTGCTACTACCTCTGGATCGTCTAAGTCACGGCTTGTTCTTGTTAAATTATAACAAAAAAATTTACTAACGCATTATGCAGGATAGCTAAATCGTCAGAAGTGATCAGACGCACTTCACAGTGTCCTCCCCCGACCTCTGCTCTCAGAGAAAACCCTATCTGGAATTACATTTCTTCTCTGGTTCATTCTACGCAGACAACGTCTTCCAACCAATTAAAGAAATTTTAAATTTATCTCTCAAAAAGGTATTACTCATTTGCTAGAAGAAAAACAACCAGAATTTGAGAAAGAATATGAAATTTTTGTTCATAAAGGAAAGATGCACGAAACAATGGGTATTATTAGCTCTAATGTTCATGAAAGTTTGTGGTTTCACATTACAGATTGTAAAACTCCTCATGAAAGTTGGGAGAAACTAAAAACCCTGTTTGGGAAAGTTGACCAAATGAGATCAATGCAACTAGAGGCAGAACTAACATCTTTGTCTCCTGAAGATTTTAGTAGTATTGTTGACTTCCTCACCAAGTTCAAAGAAGTCCTCACTCAATACAAAGGTAGTGGGAAGACTAAGACTGAAGAAGAATACATTTATCTAATCATGTCTAAGCTAAATGGTGTTTTTCAAATTTTTGCTACCAACTTTACATCTACCAAAGATGCTCTTGGTGCAACCTTTAAAATGCCCTGTTTAGAAGAATTATGTGACAGATTAACTAGGGAAGAAAAAAAACTTGCTAGATATGAAATCTCTTCATGTTCCTCTAAAGACTTAGTAGCCTCCACCTCTTCTAAAGAAAGGTTTAAAAAGAAGGAAAAGACCCCCATAACTTGTGCTCACTGCAAAAAGAATGGTCACTCCGCAAAAAAATGCTGGAAAATATTACAGCAACTAGAGACATCTATGAAGGATCAAAAGATAGACAGTAAAAAACAAACAAGAAAACCCCTTAATGTTAAAGGAAAAATCTCCAATTCTTCCTCTAATTACTGGGTCCTAGATTCTGAAGCTACTCATCACATGACTGCTTCAGATAAGTCTTTTTCTTCTATCTCCTCTAGCTCTACTTGTAGCATAGAAGTGGGTGACTCTTCCTTTATCCCCGTCAAAGAAAAGGGGGAAATAACCATTGATGGTGGCTCTATAAATAATGTTCTTTATGTACCAAACATTGCCACAAATATCCTCTCTATCTATCAGAGTTGTACTTTTGGAAAAGGGAAAAATGTTCTCTTCTCTCCAATAGGAGTTGAGATAAGAGACCTTCAAGATCCCCATTCTCTTATAGCCAAAGGAAATATTGATCATAACTCTCGTCTATTTTACTTCAATGGTTTCCAAAATACATAAGGAGCCTCCTATTTTGTGGCTCATGGAGATCTTGAAAGTTAAATTTGGCATGAAAGGTTTGATCATCTTAGTTACAACTACCTAAAGGATTTGAGCACCCATGATATGGTAACAGGTTTACCCCAAGTCACATCTAGTGATGGAGTTTGTTCTGGATGTGCTCTTGGAAAGCAACATCAAGATCCTTTCCACCCAAGTAGTTCTCTAAAGGCCTCATCCCCTCTAGATTTAATCCATAGTGACTTAATGTTTTTTCCAAAACCTTATTTCAAAGGAGTAAAGTATGCTCTAACATTTATTGATGATTTTTCTAGAAGATCCTGGGTCTACTTTCTGAAATATAAAAGTGATGTTCTATCCCTTTAAAGTTTTCAAAGCCTTAGTTGAAAATCAGGCTTCTTGCAATATCAAGAAGTTTCACATAGATAATGGGGGGAATACTACAGTAATGAGTTTTCCATGTTTCTTTCAAGTCATGGTATCATTCATCAACATTTTGTTTTCCATAATCTTCAACAAAATGGCATTGCAGAAAGGAAAAACCGGATATTGAAAGAAATGGCAAATTGTATGCTCCATTCAAGAGATCTTCCAAAAGTTTTTTGGGCAAAAGCAATTAATTGTGCCAATTATATTCAAAATCATACACCTCATAAAGCTCTTGACCATTTAACTCCTGAATAAGCATGGTCTGGCTCAAAACCAGATGTTTCCTACTTCAATAATTTTGGGTTTACTACTTGGGCTCACATCCCAAAGAAAAAAAGGAAGGCTCTTGATAAGAAAAGCAAAAAGCTCATCTTTGTTGGTTATTATGAAGAATTGAAAGCTTACAGGCTTCTTGATACCTCAACTCATGAGGTCTTATTTCATAGGAATGTCCAATTTGATGACACATTCCCTCAAAAAGATACTCAAACACCCTCTTCCTCCATTGAGCCTTCTCCTATAGTAGAACCTCAATATTATGAAGATCCAACTCTTGAAATTAACTTGGTAATTGATAATCAAGATGAGGAACCTGTAACTCCAACTCAATGTCTTTCAACTCCTCCCACTCCTTCCTCTATGCCAAAATGGGCCCGCACCATTGTTAAAGAAGCTACTCCTTACATACAAAATGTTCCATCTACCAGATAATCCAACCCCATAGGCACTGGTATTGTTTGTCAGTCTATTTCCTCTGATCCTCAATCCTTCAAATAAGCAATAGGTATCAAAGTATGGGATGATGCCATGGAAAATGGATTTTCTTCCTTAATCAAAAATAAAACTTGAGATTTAGTTCCCTTGCCCAAAGTAAGGAAGTTAGTTCGTTGTAAATGGATCTACAAAACAAAATATGGGGCTATTAGAGAAATAGAAAAACACAAAGCTCGTCTAGTAGCAAAAGGTTTTTCTCAAATTGAAGGTATTGAATATGCATAAACCTTTGCTCCAGTTGCTAAAATGGATTATGTTAGACTGGTTCTTGCTCTGGCTGCTGCACAAAAGCGGTTTTTCTATCAAATGGATGTAAAAAGTGCTTTATTACATGGGGACTTAAAAGAATAAATATACATGGAACAACCTGTTGGTTTCACTCAAGACCCCTATCTTTTTTGTAGGTTAAAAAAGTCTATCTATGGCCTCAAACAAGCCCCTAGAGCTTGGTATGAAAAGATGGACTCCCTTCTTTTCGTAGGTTTTTCTCATTGTGAGTCTGATAACACAATCTACATTTGGATAAATGAAGGAAAAATCACCATTCTTGTTCTATATTTTGATGATATTCTTCTCACTAGTAGTAACTTCACTCACATTCAGACCATAAAAGACTCCCTCTCTGAAAAGTTTGAAATGGTTGATCTAGGTCTAGCTCATTACTTCCTTGGGATTCAAATAAGTCAAACAAAAATAGGAATTTTCTTATGTCAACAAAAGTACACTCTAGATCTTCTTCAAAAGTTTAAAATAACATATTGTAAACCTTCTCCTACCCTTTTTCAATATGGCATTCATCTCAGTACTTCATGCTCATCCACCCTATGTAATGCAACTCTATACCATCAGCTTGTAGGGAGTTTGCTATACCTTACTCATACTCGCCCAGATATCTCATATGTTGTTGGCCTCATATCCATATTCTCTCATCAACCTCACTTTAGTCATTGGCAAGCAACAAAAAGGATCCTCCGTTACTTGGAGGGCACTACACACTTTGGGATCTTCTACAAGGGAAAATCCATGGATATCATTGGCTCCACAGATTCAGATTGGGCAGGTTCAGTAGAAGATAGATGTTCAACCTCAGACTATGTATTTTTCTTTGGTTCTTCACCAATAGTCTGGTTATGCAAGAAAAAACAAGCAAAGTGTTATCTTCTACAAAGACAGAATACGGGACAGTAGTTTTGGCAAGTCAGGAAGCTCTTTGGCTTCATCAAATTCTGAGAGAATTTGGTTTCACTCATGAAAAGCCTATTGCTCTTTGGTGTGACAATCAGAGCATGATTCATATTGCACGTAATCCATTTGAGCATCAGCGAACCAAGCACATTGAAATACACATGCACTTCATAATGTAGCATATTCATAACATATATTCCAACTTATAAACAAATTGCATATATCTTCACCAAGTCATTTCCTTCTCCGCATTACATTCAATTGCGATATAAGATTGGAGTTATACAGCTACATTGATTGCTTTTATGAGGACAATCTTTGCCATACAAAGACAAGCCTCTCTTCTTCTAATAGTTGGTTTTTCCCATAGGGGTTTTTTCACCAACTATATATTGTATATGAGTACCTAATCAGGCCAAGTTGTCGGGACTCATCTTTCTTTTTTGTATAAAGAGGACAATCTTCGTCATACAAATATAAGCCTCTCTTCCTCTCATAGTTGGTTTTTCCCCACAGGGGTTTTTTTCACCAACTATTAATGTAAATGAGTACCTAATCAGGCCAAGTTGTCGGGACTCATCCTTTTATTTTTGTAAAAGAGGACAATCTTTGCCATACGAAGACAAGCCTCTCTTCTTCTCATAGTTGGTTTTTCCCCACAAGGACTTTTTCACCAACTAATTATTGTATTAATAGGACAATCTTCGTCATATGAAGACAAGCCTCTTACTTCCTTTTGATTGATGGTTTTTTCCATTGGGTTTTTACCATCTCTTAAAAAATAAGTCATTGTACATGAGCACCTCATCAGGCCTTGTCATCGGGACTCATTTGTACGATCTCCCCTAGTATCACTTAAGGGGGGTGTTAGAATAAGTGAATATTCTCTTAAGTTCCACTAGGATACACACTTGAGTTTCCACTCCTCCATGTGTCAGGAGAACTCTCAGTGGTATCTTCATCAGGTCTTATGAGTTGTGGTAATCCAAAGGCTCTCAATGATCAACTTTGCTATTTATACAAAGTTGATCCTTTAAATAAATCAATCAGTTCCACTCTTCTCTTCATCTTTTGTGTAATGTTTTGCATATCTATTATTGTGAAATTCCAACAGGGGTTTTGGTCATATGGAAGTGTCTACCTAAGGGACCTTACGGGGGATAGTTACCTTTTGTAACTCTCTTTAATGGACAAAAATAGAACATATAGCTTGGAGGGGTGTCCTCACATTGCATTTTAGGAACAATGTGACAATTGAGCAGGTTTTAATCATAAAGTTTATGGGGCTCAAAACCTAGAGGGCCAGATTTGTCAATGGAAAGTGATGCATAATTTGAGAATCTCGAGGGAGGATTTAGACTGAATTTTTATTGGGGATTTTAATGCTAAATTACATCTAGATATCAGGAATAGGGAACCCTAAGTTTAGACCCAAGGGATCAGCTTATGATTGTCCAAGTCTATGCATTACACTTGGTGGATATTAAATGTTCTGAAACCAATTGTACTTGGACTAATAAGAGGAGGGAGTCACATAGCAGAAAGGTGAAGTTAAAACCTTTTTTGGTTTCATAGGAGGTGTTTATGAAATGGAATCTAAAACTTCAAGTTTTGGAGGGTCCAATTTTGGATCATTTCCCCATTATATTGGAAGGGAGGATCAAGACTACGCAACATTGCAAAATATTCATATTTGAAAAAAGTTTGTTACAAAAATATGAACTTCTAAAGGAAATCCCACAATGGTGGGAAGAGGGTCACTCGACATATGGAACAATAATATTTAGATTCTATAAGTAGCTTCATTTTGTCAAATATCAACTGAAACAATGGAGGCGAGCTAACAAGATGAACTTACAGATCCAAGGAGTTCCATTGGTGGCTAGATGGGATGAGGTGCAAAAACACTTTGAGGAAGGAATAATTATAAAGCAAATCAAAGAAGAGGATGATGGATTGTATAAAGTGGTTGAGGACATTAAAAATGAAGAGGAGATCTACCATAAATAGAGAGTAAGAACCACATGGTTATTAGAAGGTGATAGAAACACCAAATTTGCCATCGGGTTACTTGTGCTAGGAGACAACCGAACAAGATGGAAGATCTTAAGGATGAGAATGGGTACTCCTTTGATATAATCTCAGGTATGCATTTCCATACAATGGATTATTTTTCTAAATAATTTAAGGAAAGCATGGTGCAAGACAAAGAGCCTGAGAAATAAGTTATTATTGTCATACCCTCTATTTTCCTTTAAGAAGAAAATAAGTTATGGCTTCCCAATTAAGTTTTTCAAACCTTCTAGGGAAACTTGGAGGAGGATGTAATGGTTGTTATAGAGGAGTCCAGAGGTAGTAAAAGAATGCTCACAATATTAAATCATACATTCATTGCCTTAATTCCAAAAGGGAAGGAAGGGGTGCATATTTCTTGTTACAGACATATTGTGTTATGCAATGTCATATATAAAATAATCACGAAGGTAATGGTCGAGTGGTTAAAACCTCTTCTACATAGCATTATCTCCTTGGAGCAAGGGGGTTTTGTAGAGGGTAGGAAAATCTTGGATGGTGTGGTTCTAGCTCAAGAGGTAAACCACTTGATGTAAAAATTTGAAAATAGAAGTGTTCATAAAATTGTATATGTCAAAGGCTTATGATAGGGTGGATGGAGCATCTTGTCAAGGATGATGACAACCTTTAATTTATTGTAGGATTGGATAGAATAGATCATGAGTTGCATTTCTACTTTGACATACTCAATATTAATCAAAGGCTTTCCCTCATAGTTGTTTCGATCCACTTAAGGCCTTTGTTAGAGAGATCCTTGTTCCCATTATCTTTTTCTCATATTGGCTAAAGGTTTGGGTAGACTCATCTTGAGGAGAAGACAACAAGGTTTTCTAACAGGTATAAAGGTGGGTGAGGAGGATTTGACTCACCTATAGTTTGTGGATGACACAGGATGGAGTGACCAACTTTGAGGAAGCAAGAATGATCAAAGATACTCTTAATGTTTACATTAGGGTCATAAATCAAGCCATTAATGATAAAAAATCTAAAGTGGCCTTTTTCAATTTCGGATGAAGGCTTCAAAACATAATTTTAGAGATCTTGGGATTCATGAGGACTTCTCTTCCAATGGTATATTTGGGGTTCCCTTTGCATTTTAAAAAACCAAAGATAGCTATTTGGAGGAATCTTTTGGATTGTATCAAAGAAAGAATTAACCAATGGTCTCACAAATGGCTAAACTTTGGGGGTAGATTAAATTTTTGTAGTCAATCATTTAGGCCATGCCAATTTATAAATTTTCTATCCATGTTGATCCACATACCATATAGAAATATTTGGACAAGATGGCTAGAATTTTTTTTATGAGTAAAAGGAGAGAGAAAATAGGCCTTAGTAGGTTATGAGAAAGTAAGCCAGACCAAGGTAAAGGGAGGTTTGGGATTGAGGAGATCAAAGTTAAATAATAAAGCTTTGGATTGAAAGCTTTACTGGAGGTGGATCTCCTAGCCAACTTCTTTATTCAGTAGAGTTTTAACTAGTAAATATTTGGGACATGTGAACTTGAATGAGGTGAGTCATTTCCCTTTGGATGGTAATAGGTCCCTAATGTGGCAAGCTCTAAAGTTAGGTTCTCAAGTAGTGAAAGATGAAATATTTTGAAAAGTGAGGAGAGGGGAAAAGGCACAATTTTGGACAGATTCATGGGATCAATACCCACCTATCATTGTTAAATTCCTATAACTACAACTAGTATAAACAAGTATGGAAATCAGGGGTTGGATCTAGATTGAAAGTTATTTCAACACTAGTCAGCTGGGGGATTATAGATTTAAGCAGTTTAAGAAGTTGTATGAATGGACAATTCCAATCCTTTCGAAATTGACACCCATCATGACGGTAGAAATATTTCTCACAGGTAGAGATGAGGAGGATGAATTAGCTTGGGGATATGGGAGACTTGAAGTCTACATAGTGAAGGATGGATATGATAATATCCTTCTAGAACCTCCTCCTCATGCATATTAGGTTGAGTCTTGGAGAAATATTTGGCAGAAAGTAAACTTCTTTGCCTAGCAATTCATGCACAATGAAATTCTTACTTTTGATAATTTTACAGAGAGGAATTGTTGGTTCATCCCAAAGTGTTTATGCTACAAAAGCGAGGAAACATATGACCATTTGATATTTATGCTACAAAAGCATGGAGAAATTTTTGGTGGACCAGTAGGTAAGTTTTTTTCACCCCTATTATTGACATACTTCCACAACTCTAACGCTAAACTGTTAAAGGCAAATGGAATGCCTAAATAGCAAAATATTTCCCCCTCTTGGATGATCCTCCACTGATATAGACTAATCCAGTGGGGCATTGGGTCAGGATAGTGCCTATAACATTGAGTATTTATCCATTGAATGGAGGAACTGGAAGGTAGAAAAAAAATTCCTAGATAGGCTAGTGTCTTCGAAATAACACCTTCATCCTCAATAAGCGTGAGGAAAGAATCATTAGCAAAATGATCGTTGATCAACTAAGACTCGCATTTGGGGAGATAAATTCCTTAAATAGAACCTTGAGCGGTGTGGTGAGCTAATAAATAGTCAAACCCCTCAACGACAAGGACATATAGGGATGGTGCCCATATCAAATGGAACATAAGAGCCCAATAGTTGAGGACTTATACTTGTTAATGGATAAAAAAACCAAAGCCTCAACAAACAACATCTCCACGAAGCTAATGAAGGAGGGCCTGAAACCAAGAGCTTTAAGCATGGCCAGAATGAAATATCAATCGATCATATCGCAGGCTTTCTCAAAGTTGATTTTGAGGAACAAAAATCGTTGATTGGAATTGTGAGCCAACTCCATGCCTTTCCAAACAATAATAATGTTGTCAAGGATAAATCTACTTTGAAAACAATAATTATTATATTATTTTTACTATTATATATTAATATATTAATTCTACGCATATATTATTAAATCATAATATTAATTAAAAATACAATTTAAATATACACAATCAAAATTTCAATCATCATGGAGATGATGAGAATAGGGAATAGACAAAGGGATGTAATGGTGATCGAACTATTAGGCAGCGCATCAGCAGCAGACGAAACACAAACCAAATCTATAGATCGATCGAGGAGTCACGCGCAATCGTGTGATGCACCCAACCCTCTCACGGACACAAATGACATAGAGGCCAACCCACGCACCGTGACATAATGTCTCCAAAGCGAGTCGTCAAGGGGAAAGACCCCCCTGACAAATTAAGCAACAGTAAAGGACAACACAACCAAATTTCATATGTAGAGCTCCTTCAAAGCAATCCCAAACAAAATGTAGACGTTCAGTGCAATTTCGTAACACAAAGAGTGGATGTTTTGCGCCCTAAGAAACTCATGGATGGATATGCCACCCGAGATCCTTTTTCCTAGTAGGAAAATTCATGGGAGGATGCCCAGACATGGACTCAATTCGTCAGTGGGCGGCTGCTAAGTGGAAAACCCTAGGTAATTTGGAGTTGTCTGCAATGTCTAGGGAGTTTTTTATGATCCAAATCAACACATGGGAGGATGTAGAGCACATTTTATAGAGAGGTCCCTAGTTTTTCAAAAGGTGAAGTCTATTCCTCAAAAAATAGGAACAATATTTTGACCCAAAGACCTAGAGCATTAACTACGCTCTTATATGGGTTTGGCTCCCAAATCTCCCTACTCACTTCTTCTACTAGGATGCGCTTCGAGGGTTAGCTTGCACATTCGGGGAACTCGTCGCCATAGACCCAGCTACCCGTGCTAGGACCTTCCTCACCCAAGCGCGCATCTACGTCAATGTGAATATGGAATCCCAGCTTCCAAATCACATCAACCTAATCTATAGAGCTTTCATACGAAGGTGGCCTCTGGTTTTCGAGAATAAGCCCACCTTTTGTTCGGACTATCAAATTCAAGGGCATCTTCAGGACCAATGCTCAAAACGTAAAAACACGAAGGATGAGGCATAGACTATGGTACATCCAAATCATCTTGCCAACCATAAGAGGAATCAAGGCTCGAGACAGACCTTGAACTTCAAGAACAAACATCAAAATTGACCCCCATAAATCGGTGATACGCAAAATGCAAATAGTCTTTTCTCTAAAAAATTCAATTTGCTTAATGATTCTGGTTCTTTTGAGATGATTGAGGAATGATAAATCTCTGTCAAAGGTTTCCCTAGTCCACATCCAGTCCCTCAACAGTGCCCTGGCGTAAACTCTACCTAGGAGAATTCTTTTCCCCCTCCCCTCCATAGCCATCCCCTCCCTCCTCCAGTACCTTCAACCGAAGCCCACCTCCTATACCTCCCCGTCCCTCCACTCCCATGTCCACATCGCCCCCACCTTCGAAGCATGATTTCCCTGTATCCCTGACCAAATCCAACTTTGTTGAGTTTGAAAGTGAGGAGTTTTCCCAAGTTTCCCTAGATCATTGGAGCCCAAAATAGAATCGTAGTTTCAAAAATTCCTAGATTTATGTAGTAAGTGATAGAAATAAAGGCAGACCTTCTAACACAGAACGTAGAACCCGTGAAACCACCTTGGACATAGCCAATGGAACGCAAAAAACCTTGTTCCAGGAAGAAAGCAGAAAACCCAAACCCCCCGTGCAGCAAGGCAAAGGGGGCAAAAAACCCTCCAAAAGTGCCAAATGAAAGTCCTCTCCTGGAATGCGAGAAGATTGAATGGGGCAGCAAAACAAAGGTTGGTTATCGCCATGAGGAAAGACATTAACCCCTCAATATTTCTCATCCAAGAAACCAAATTAGATGATCAATAGTCACCTAGGGTTGCCAAGATCATCTGGAAAAAGTGCGAATTTTTCTATTCACCAGCTATCAGCTCCTCTGGCGGACTACTCTACCTATGGAACCCGAACAAAGTCGAAGGCAGATTCATCTCAAGACAAGACAGGTTGTCCAACGTCCTCTTTCATGATCACAGCTCCTAGCTTTCCTGGGTCATGACTAATGTCTATGCCCCTAACACTCCGTAGGGGAGAATGACTCTGTGGAATACCATTACCCAAATGAGGCAAGCATTTGTCAACATCATGTGGGTCTTAGTAGGGGATTTCAACTCTCCCTTACACCTTTTAGAAAAAAGATGAGGAAACGCTATAACCCACTAAACAACCAATAATTTGGGGCATTTCATAGATTCCAATGCCCTGATGGATGTTCAATTGCAAGGTTACCAATTCACTTAGAGAAATAGAAGTAAGGGTGTAAACCTCATCCAAGAGCGCCTTGATCATTTTCTACTGTCTCAAGAGGCTCTTCCCCTCTTTAGAGATGTCATTCTGCAGGTCCTTTCGTAGATTGGGTCAGATCATAGTCCGCTCATTTTCAAAACTACCAACAGGCCCCAGTTCAAAACCCCTTTCATTTTGAGTCAATGTGGACTCAACACCTCGACCTCAAAAATCAGATCATTGAATGGTGGAATAAAAAATTCCCTAGGACTATTACCAACTAGGTTATGCAAAAACTTTGGATGGTCAAGGAAATTTTGAAAGTGTGGAACAGGGAGACCTTTGGGAATATCTTCGAAAACAAACAGAATATCAAAACTAGGCTTGATCAAATTGAGAAGAGATTCCAGAATAGGCAGGGAGATGACAGTCTCAAGTATGAGGAGCGAAGAATGCTCTCTGACTACCATAATACCCTTCACAAGGAAGAAATTTACTGGTGCCAAAAGTTAAGGCAGTTGTGGCTCAAGGAAGGTGATTCCAACTCTAATTTTTTTTACATTTCCACCCTCAAGCACGGGACAACTAACAGAAAAAAATGTCTCGTCAGGCAAGACGGGTCTTTCACCTTCAACATTGATCAAATTTGGGATGAATTTGTCAGCCACTTTGAGAATATCCTTGTCCCTCCCCCTCTTTCCCTGATCAAGCCATGGATTCCCTCCTTAAGAACATCCCCAGTACCATCTCCCAGGCTATGAACAAACTACTCCTCATCCCCCTATCCCTAAAGGAAATCCACCACGCCCTATTTTCCATGCAACCAGACAAAGCCCCAGGCCACGATGATTTCTCCCCCAGGTTTGTCCAAACCTACTAGGACACCATTGGCCTTGACCTATTTCATGCTATTATTGAAATGCAGCGTACCTGAATCATTCCCAAAGATGTTAATTCCACCTTCCTGACCTTGATTCCCAAAGGTTTGAATTCCTAGTCCTTGTCTAATTACCGCCTCATTAGCCTGTGTAATGTCATATACAAAATTTTATCCAAAGCCTTGGCCAACAAACTCATTGAGATTTTCTCATCCATTATTGACCCCTGTCAGGGCATCATGGTTAAGGGGCAGAATATTCTTGATGGTGTCATCACGGTCCACGAGCTTATCCATTCAGCCCACAACTCCAATTCCTCTACCTTCTTCCTCAAGTTGGATACGAATAAAGCCTTCAATAGAGTTAATTGGAAATTCCTTATTAAAATCCTCCTCAAGCATGGTTTTCATGAAAACTGGGTCAACCTTATTTCAAACTACATTTCCTCTTCATGGTTCTCTGTCCTCGTCAACGGTTCAGCTACTAGGTATTTTTCTAGCACTAGAGGCCTAAGACAGGGGGTCCCCTCTCTCCCATTCTCTTTATCATCCTAGATGAGAGATTGGGAAGAGCCATTAAAGATGCCTACACCAAAAATCTGATCTCCAGTATTAATGCGGCCGTTGGCCTCCCTCCCTCCACCCATAAACATTTTGTGGATGATACTCTTTTGGCCACTCCTATTGCGGTTTTTGTGGCAAAATCCATCAAATACATCCTCAACCTATATGAGGAAGTTGTTGGGCAGAAGATAAATTTCACTAAGAGTAAACTCTATTTCATAAATACTCCCACCAAGCGGTAGGGCAAAATCGTAGGCATATTGGGTTGTACCATTGCTGACCTCCCGACCACCTACCTGGGCCTCCCAATATTTAGAGGAAGACCCTATCAAGGCTATGTGGAACAATGTCACTGAAAAAATCCTAAAGAATTTGGCTGGCTGGAAAGGGGCTCTCCTCTCCCAAGCAGGCAAAGCAACCCTGGTTAAGTCGGTTCTCCAGAGCATCCTAGTGTACTTCTTGTCCGTCTTCAAAATCCCAACTACGATGGGCAAGGAACAATAATCAGAGAATGTTCCATCTGATGACTTGGGACAAGGTCTGATCGACAAAAAACAAAGGTGGGCTGGGATTGTACCGTATAAGCCTCATGAACCAGGCCCCCTTGGCCAAACAAGCTTGGAAGGTTGCCACCAACGCCAATCTGGAATGGGTTTCCATTGTCAAAAGAAAATACTTGTAGCATCATTCTTTCATGGGCGAAGAAGTCCCCTGTCATGGCTCCCACTTTTGGAAATCCATAATCCAAACTAAGCATCTTCTCAAGCGAGGGGCAAGGTGGTTTTTGGGTGATGGTTCTGATATAGATTTCTAGAATGACGCTTGGGCCAGAAACGAGCCCCTCATCAAAGATCTTGAGATTGTTACCATCAAGCATCTTATAGATAATAATTTTGGGCATAGGATATTTGACTCCATTACCATAGATCAGGGGAGTTGACATTGGAAATAGATTCACTTCAGATTGAAAAACGCAATCATTGACAGAGCCGTGGCATCTCTTCAGGTTGTCTTCAGGGCAATCTTCGTCCCCCAATCTCAAAAGAAGCATGAGCTCTACTGGAAAGAGTCCAACGATGGGCTATTCACTATCAAATTTGTAGCTCAAATTTTGGATTCGTCCCCTAATAATCCTAAGATCATTGATAACAAGACTGTGGCCAGGGCTATTTGGCTCAAGTAGATGATCCCAAAAGTGGTGTATTTTTGATGGCTCGCTTCATAATAGAATTCTGACCACGAATAATTTGATCCAAAGAGGTGTTATAGTTTCCAACATGTGCTACTTATGCACCCAGGCCTGGGAATCCACCCAAAACATCCTCCTGGAGTGCCCCTATGCTTAGGAGGTGTTCTCATCCTTAATCAGCAGATTCCAAGTCAACTGGGTTTGGACCAAGATGGTTATGGATTTGTTCATCCAATGGTCCAGGGTCTTCAAAAATCCTTGCCTTAACTTCCTATGGAATTCCCTTCCCCACCATGCGGTTTGGCAGATTTGGTTGGAGTGCAACAACCGCATTTGTAACAAAAGACCAAAAAACCCGGATGTTGTTGCCACCAAAGCTATGTCCTTTGCCATTGAAAACTGTAGCCTCATCCCCTGTACTGACATCCCAACATCTAGGAATGAGTCTCTTCTATTTGTCTCTCTTGGGATTCCCATAGACTACACCAAAGCTCAGAATCCCCTTAAGTCTAGGGCCAAAGCCAATTGGACCCCTCCCCCTAGGATGGTTCAAATCCAACTTTGATGGAGCGTCTAAGGGCAACCCAGGAAACGTAGGGGCTAGAGGCGTAATCAGAGATCACTCCAACAACATCATCCTAGCCTTTGTCAAAAATTTGGGGATCCAAACAAATAATTATGTAGAAGCCCATGCGTTGTGGAGAAGCATTGAGGCTAGAAAAGCATTGACCGATCCTATCATATTCAAAGGAAATTCAACAGTTGTAGTTGGCCACATCACTAACAACAACAAAACAGAATGGAACATACAAAATATCATTCAGAAGTGTCAAGCTTCCCTTAGTCACCACCCCCAAAACACGTTCAACCATGTGTTCTGGGAAGCGAATAGGGTAGCCAACCTCTTGGCCAACAGAGCAATCAAACAAACCTCCCTAACTGTATGGGGAGAAGACTTCCCGCAGGACGGCATTGCCATAGCCAGCCAATATGTGGAGCGTAGTCGTAATACACAATGCTAGCTATCGTGAAGGTACTCGATCAACACCAAAGGTGTTTTTTAACACCAGCACTCCTAGGATAAAATCCATCAAAGGTGGCTCTAGCCACCAAAAAGGTGTTTTGTCAATGCCACAGGCGTTTTCTCTCAACACCACTTTTCTTTGGAATTACACCACATCCATATTTCTCTGGAGCAATGTCAGTACGGGCTTCAATGTAGATCACTTGGCTCGTGCCAGCCCTTCTGGCCAGACCTATGAGTTCTTGTCTTTATCGTTCACCAACCCGTGCCACCTCGTTTTCACTACCCATGCAACGACCATTCGCCACTCTCCCCCCATTTTCCCATCGCTCGCTCCTTTTACCACCCTTTTTGTCCCTTCCCCCTCTTTGATCCACTCTAGTCCGCTATTCTCGAGTCGTGTCAAAGAAACTACCATCGCTCCCTATTGTCGATCAGTGAACTCGACGACCCTTGGTTGACACTCCATTCGCCTCTTTAGGTCTTTTTATTCCCACTCTACAGGTTCAAAAATCATTTGTCAGAAGCAAACCATTCTTGATATCAAAATGTGGCCCCCTAGTTTTTAGATTGACCCAGGGATGGTGGCCCTTCTTGATGCCAAAATTTTTTCAATTTCTTTACAATATTCTTTAGGATTGATGAAGTTACCAGGAACTTCGTTGAATCGTGGGACAAAGGGTAAGTTTAGGTCCGAGGGCTGCAATTCAAGGTAAGTGTTCTCTCTATCGCTCAGGTCTTTGGTATCCCTCCTACTGGTAGGGTAGTTTGCAAGGATAAGCATAACTTTAAAGAATAAATAGACCAATTTCTCGATAAGGGAAAGGACCTGGTTTGGGAAAACAAAGGTGTTATGCACTCTTCTCTGCCTCGGCCTTGGGACAGCCATTATCCCTGTCGTCTAATACATCTCTTTCGACAACCCCAATAGCCCCCTCTACGCCTATAGCCTCACCTTTGTGAACCATCTTCGTCACGTTAGACTCATTAATGTCCTCGATTTTCTCTTCTGCTCCATCACCATTTCCATCAACAATTTCAGAGAATGCAAATCCTCAAAGCCCCCTCGTCACCAAGTCTCTTCCTGGTGCTTTACAAATACGCTCTTGCCCACGTCAAAGGGGAAATTCCTTCCCGCTCCCCCATCCCTGAGCACTCACTCGAATCCACCCACATCGCTACTCCTAGCCCTCCCCTGTCGTCCAACCTAGGTGATCCCCCCAATGCCTCCAAGTCCCCTACTAATCCACCATCACCCCCTCCTTCCCAGGACCGTGACAAGAATGAAGTTCCCCCTGGCTCCGCTCCCAAGGTCGATGCTCCCACTGGCAAGCGCCTTAGATTCAAGCAAAAAGTGATCAGGCCCTCCCTAAAAAGAAGAAAATCCAATAGGCTGAAGCCTCAAAAAATGAGTGAATAGTGCCTGTCACCTGAGATTATCAACTATGAAGACGAAGACCAGACCATCAAAGTTGTGGACAAGCTTTTATCGGTGGCCCTTAATCGTGTCAGTGAAGTGATCGATCACCTGCAGTAGACTGACAATGTCTACCAGGAAGGCAATACACTCCTGGATAATGTGATTAACAATTTGAAGGACCTCCCTTCCCTAATCAGTGTCCTATCTCACAACCAGAATGGAAAATATCAAAAAGAAGAGAACAAAGATTCCTAGTGGCCCTGGGAAAGCAGTAGCAGTAGTCCCTACAATTACAAAGTTTTTTGTCCTAGTTATATTTTTGGTAGCCCCGGTCTTGGACGGGCTGAATTGTATGGGAATTTTTCCTAGTTGTTTTTTCACTATTTGTAGCAATTGTGTTTTGTTGGCTCTGAGTCTGCCTACTGTAATAGGGACAAGACCCTTTAACCCGATTAGTAAATAAAAGTTTTTTTACCTACCAAAAAAAAATTTCAATCATCATCTTAATTAATTTTTTATTTGAACCACATAATTTACAATTAATTATTTTAAAAATTATAATTTAGTTTAAATAATCAATATCAAATATTACAAGACAATTTTTTAGTTACATAGGAAAATTGGTAACATCATTAGATGTTTTCACTATAAACTTTAGTCCATTGGATTAAACAAA
This sequence comes from Wollemia nobilis, assembly GCA_028583015.1. Lineage (NCBI taxonomy): Eukaryota > Viridiplantae > Streptophyta > Pinopsida > Araucariales > Araucariaceae > Wollemia > Wollemia nobilis. The sequence goes on from JAQPPZ010017244.1 coordinate 3,303,448, forward strand.
GTCAACGAGATCGAGACCTCGACCCTAATCCCGATCCAAAGGGCATTGAACTAGGATAACCATTTGACAAACACTCGACTGCTACGACTACCATCCAACCTATCCTTTTTTAGGTACATCGTGGTTTGAACCTTAGACCTCCCCAAAGAGAACCCAAACCTCTAACCACTATGTTGTGCTTGTTGGACCACAAGACAAGTTATTTTAAAATTTATGGATACTAACAAACAATATGAAATATCCCAGTGGGAACAACACAACGGTTTGGGATTTAGCTCTTCTTTAAAAGGTCCAAGGTTCAAAACGCAGTATTTGGTTGTGTTACTTCCCTATTGATAAGTGTAGCTCTCAACTTTATGAGGTGTCATCGTTGGGATGAATTTGCTCAATCCTATGAATCGATCATAGGGGTTTATCACACTACCCATTTAATTTTGGTCCCCATGGGTTAGGTAGGTTGGTAGTTGCTTGTATGACCAGGTACTTACTAAGAAGACACCTAGGTTCAAACCTTGGGAGTAGCCTATTTGCAAAGGTAGTAGTTTGATCTGAATCCTTTGAGTGTGTGTTAGACTAAAAACAACAATACAAATCCCGAGCGACTGATGGTCCCCCTCATGTCGGATCAACAACAAGGTAGAATATGTCTGGTAGGAGTAGCTCTTGTGGTTTGAACCATAAGCTTGACTATTACTACAAATAGTTTGGTTGTAACTAACTCTCCTATAAATAATAAAAAAACAAACAAACAATATGAAATGTCTCAAAAAAAATATCTTAATGATAAGATTTTGGGTTTTCAGGTAGAGAATCCAAGTTCAAAGCTCGTTACGAGAGAATTGAACTCTTAAGGAAAACTTTTGCTTTACCCTAACATTTTAGCCCAGCAAAAACTAGACTAGTTGGTAGCGGCGGAATACTTACCAATTGGTTTTTTAAAAGTTAAGAATTATAAAGCTTTTCTAAAGAAACAAACAAAATATAAAATACTTTTACCTATGTATTTAATTCTATTCGACAGTCAATAATGAAAATATTGTATTTATATTTATAATAATATCAATATATATTTATTTTTGTAATGTGTATATGTATTCACGTGGGATTTGCCATCTGGTAATAGTGAGACATACTGTCGTAGACATCTGACTTTTAGGTTTGTCATATTTTATTAAATGGCATTTTTTCCGTGAGTATGAATTCTTAAATATATCCCATGTTGGACATTATTTTATTCAGTGACATTAAAGTTAAAAGGTACGCAACCTTTCTCTTGCGTATAGAGACGTATTACCGCAAAGCAACCATAACATCAAGGGCCCTCCTTCCCATTAGAGAATAAGCATCGTACTGAAATGTTAGGGAAATAAAATAAAAGTGCAAGTTTATGTGAGTGGAGAAATCACGTGGGAGACAGGGAGAGACAGTAGAGCAAAATGAAAAAGTTAAAGTAAAAGTCCCTGTCATGACATTTTAATGTGTTTTATTTTCATTTCCTTAGTTAGTTTTAAGTATGAAAAGAGGACTTTGTAACTATGTTTAGTTGTATTATTAGTTATATTTCATTTTATTTAAAAATAAAAAATAAAAGTTAATTAAGATAGATGATAATTGAATAAATGAATAAATAATTACACAATATAAATTGGTATGCATTATAGTTTATTGGCAAGGACACTAATTGTATTATTTTAAGAAATATTAATAATAATTAAAAAACAAAAAAATTACAGGATATAAATTATTCTTTTTAGATTTGGAGAAAGCTTGAGAAGGGGAGAATGTAACAGTCAACTATTAAAAAAAAGGAAGATAAATCTTAACACTCAACTTTTTTAAGAAAGGTTAAAGGTAAATTTTGGATAAAAATTTGCTCATGTGGAGTTGGAGAGCAAGTGGGTAGTTAAACTTTTGAGTTGAAATTAAGAGGCTTCAGGTTCAAATCATCTCTACCCTCACATGCTGCCGATATACATAAGGTAACAAATAAAAAAAAAAAAGGATAAAATTAAATTGAATTAAAATAAAATTATATTTTTCTAATTGTTTTGTATAAGATTGAAAAGATATTTTTTTAAATTATATGATGATTATATAATATTAAATCAATGTAATAGTTAACTATTAGAAACAAAAGAATGCTATAATTTCAACACTATACTTTTTTAAGAAAGGTTAAAAATAAATTGAAATAAATAAAAATATATTTTTTTAATTTATTGTATGAGATTGAAAAGAATTTTTAAAATTGTATGATGATTATATAATATAAAATCAATTTATTAAATTGATAAGAAAAATATAAATGATTCATAATCTTTAACTTCATTATTAATAACTAATTTACGAAACTTAATTAATTTTTTTAGAGAATATATGTAATTTATTTATTTATTTAAAGATTTGGTTATTGTGAGAAACCCCTACGACATACCTCTCATAAGGAGAGCTAAGCTTATCAATAGGGAATTTAACACACAACCACATACATGTTGTGGTTTGAACCTTAAACCTCAAACCACATACATGTTGTGGTTTGAACCTTAAACCTCAAACCTCAAACCTCAAACGCTAAACGTCATGTTGTCCTCATCTCACCATGACCTCTTATAATAAGGAGAGCTAAGCTTATTAATCCCACCATGACCTCTTATAAAGAGATCCCACCATGACCTCTTATAAAGAGATCTAAGCTTATCAATAAAGAATTTAACACATAACCACATACATGTTATGGTTTGAACCTTAAACCTTAAAAAAAAAAAAAAAACCAAATAAATTATGTTAGCTTCATAACTTTTTAGAAAATATTTTTATTATATATATTTTTAAAATAATTTTTATAAAATTAAATTCTTTGAAAAATAAATTAAAATCATTAACTAAGATTCCACAATGTTTAGTAGTATATATCAACTTTAATATAGTTCAACGAGTTATCAACCTATTTGAGTTGGTAATTTTTTTTTTCTTTTAATAATGCAGATTATAGCAAATGACACAACTTTGAAATTTCCCCAGATTCGTAGATGGCAGACTTTTAGATGCCATTCACGGGTTCCCTTACAACAATCCAAAACACAGAGACCAACCTAATCACACAATCATATTCTCTAACACGTAGGCCTCAGAAAACAAAGATTCCCCAACTTGCAAACGTGATACAGATCATCCACACTCCACGTGGTCATCACACCTACAGCCATAAATTATTGATTTTTTTTTTAAATAAACAGAATACCCAAAAATATTTTTACATTTAGACAGGTCCAGATGCTAGGAAAATAAGGTGAGGGACCAAATGAAGAATGCTACAAACATCAGAGAATTTCTTAAGGGCCCACCTTACCTTATCTATATATTTTTCAAATTTTGTTTTCCTCGATGAGACCAAAGTATCATAGAAATCTTGATGAATACCGACCAAAGCAACCTGAACCTCTAATACATCTCCATGAAAAGAGCGCTCCACATTACTGTGGGTCATGTGAGGGTTGAGTTAACATGACAGGCACCCACTAAGCCTAAGATTGTCTCTAAGTTGTTACTTGGTTTCCAATATCTTTACAATCTAACCTAACTCCATCACTTAAATTTCCTTTCACATTAATTTATTATAAATTTTACTTGGATTTTACTATTCACTTGGTTCACCATAAAGATATCTTACCCCTTCAACTATCTTCCACAATTGGAGCTCAAGTTTCCTCTTTGTTAATCCTCACAAAATGAGGCCACATCAACACCGCATCATCGTAATCATCATTGTAAGGTTTGTATAGTTATGTTGTAGAATGTTTCTTTGGCAACCAATCCTATCTTAATTTAGTTGGACAAATATCCTCATGGCTAAATAGAATATTGGTAATATTTTCAATGAGTTTACCCAAAAGAGATCAACTACTATGGAGAGAAAGCATGTTGTATACACTCAAATATATATTGTCATAGATATTTTAAAACCTTTACTATAGTTTATTAGGATTACATCTAAATCAATATAATGGGATACATAAGTGGATTATGAAACATTGCATTCCAATGTCACAAATGCCATGAAAACAAACACATGGAAAGAGATTACAAAGTAAGAATGTCGGAGAAAGATATGGAAAATTATGGATGTGAGATAAACCTTAATATGAAACAAAGAGCTCATATCATATGAGAAGTTAGGTCAAATCAAATATTTTCCACTCCTAAGAAAGTAGCAAGAAAAACACTTCAATTTCATCACATGGAAAATGCCATTATAGTTCACATGAATCAACCATTAGAAGAAAAATGACACAAGGGATGATGAAGTACAATGTGCAAGTTTAAACATAAAAGGAGTTAAAGGTGTGAAGGAAGATGGGGAGGTAAATTTTAAAGCAAAGGAAGATGGCAAGACAATTTTAAAGCAAATGAGGTGAAGGAGATCAAGGTTAATCAAAGTAAATCATCTTTGTTTTCCTCAAGTAGCATAAAATTTTCTTCTTGCAATAAAAATGAAAGTAATAGAGAGTGTATTCATTACACTTTAGGGTTTCAAGAGTAACACAATAAAGAAAAACATATGGAGAATATCCAAGGAAATTTAGAGTTTCTAAGGTAGTATAAGAATGTAATGTCATCCATGCACTTTAGGGTTTTGGGGGCAACATAAAGAAGAAAGTGATTATGAGGCTATTCCTTACATTTCAGATTCTTTAGGGCACCATAAATCTTTAGACGATAAGTCTCATTATGTACAATATGAGACATTATGGAAAAATAGAAGAGATTGATGAAGATGAGAGTGTTGGTGGAAATGAAAAAAGGAGAGGAAGACCATTAAAGCATGCATAAAGAGAAAAATAAACGCAAATGGATATCAATTTGAGAAGTCAAATAAAATTTCACAAGTGTTTACAAGAAGTGGGGCTAAGCTCAGTAATAAAAATAAAAAGTATGATGATGAAAATGATATCATGGAATATTAGGGATATGAATAAGACCCCTAAAAAAAGAGTTACTAAGGAATTAATAGGTTATTATACTCATGAGTTTATTTTAATATAGGAAACAAAATTAAGTAGTGAGAAAGGTAAGGATGCTTTTAAAATGTTTTGAAAGATGGGTGATTCTCTAGCAATTTTGTCTATAGGATTTTTAAGTAGTATTGCAACAATATGGGACAAACACAAATTGAATGGGCAATTATTAGAAGCAAAAAGTAATTGTGTTGTTGGAATAATTTGCAAAAAAGAGGAAAACATCAAAGTTGGGGTTATAAATGTATATGCTTTAACTTTAGTTACTCCTCTTTAACAACATTGAAAGGATCTTAGCATATATTTATTAAACACAAGGATGATTCATTGTGATCTATGGATTCTTGGGTGTGACTTCAACACTCTTCTATATACTTTGGGTGATTCAAATGGCCTTTGGGATGTTTGTCCTTAAGTTTTCAATATACATTAGATAATTGATGCATGGGAAAAACTCATATAGGAGAAAGATAGGATAGATTTTTGTTATTCAACAAATGGTTGCAAATAGAGTATACAATCTCTTTAAATATTTTATTGCAAGTAGGATCGAACCATAAACCCCTTCTTTTGACTTGTGATTTACCTAATCATGGTTATCCAAAACCATTTTATTTCTAGTCAATGTGGCTCAAAGACCCCAATTTCTTCCAAATGGTGATTTTATGGTAGGATGAAACAAAATTTGAAGAAACATATATGTACAAGTTTGTTCAATATATGAAATATTTAAAGAAGCAAAAGAAGATTTGGATGTCAGATCTTTTGGTAACATTTTAAATGAAAAGAAAGAAATTGAATCCAAACTCAAAAATTTACAACATATAGTGGAAACTAATGGAATGGATCAAAATTCTTATGTGAAAGAAATACAATTACTTTCTTATATCATCATGCATTAAAAAATGAGTCATATTGGTTTCAAAAGTCTAGGGAGAAATAACTCAATAAAGGAGATAGAAATAATAATAAAGTCATGCTACCCTAAAAATATTTTTTTATTTTTGTTACATAAAAAATATGTTAACTCCAAATGGAAGAATTGTTGAGGAAGAAGAAGATATAAGGAAAGAAGAAATTAATCATTTCAAAAATATTTTGTCAGATACTACTGGGAAAGATAAGGAGACATTTTGTAAAATATTCCATCAATTATCACGCAAGGCTAAAAATAAAGGTTTAATGAAGAAGATATCTATGGAGGAGCTACATGAAGCCTGTTTATCTTTCCATCATAATAAGGCACCTAGCCTAGTGGATTTCTTGTAATTTTATTTCAATTTGTTTTGGGATTTATTGAAGAGTGATATGTTTGTTGCAATTAAAAAGGCCCAGAAAATGAAGACTATAATAAGTGACATAAATGCCACTTGTATTATATTGGTTCCCAAGAAATGCAAGAAAAATTATTTTGATAATTTTTGTCCAATATGATTTGTTATCTCAAAGAAAATAAGGTGGTTTTTCATTGTAAACAAAAATTCTTGATGGTATACTCATTGCATAGGAGGTCATACATTCTATTCATTTCATGAAAAAAATTAGGTATGTTTCTGAAATTACATATGAACAAAGCATATTATAGGGTTTCCTAGAGTTTCTACATGATATTCTCAAAAAGTTTTGTTTTGAATATAGTTGGCGTAAATGGATTAAATTTTGTTATAGCATTGCAAAAAATTCTATTTTAGTCAATGGTTCTCCTACTAATTACTTCGAATCATATTATGGACTTCACTAAGGTGATATGTTATCTCCTTATCTTTTTATTATTCTTCTAGAGGTACTAGGGAGAACTTTGTCAAAGGTAAAAATAAAATAAAAAAACAAAAGTATTCAAGTTGCAAAAAAATGGCCCCTTCAAATCATATTTCCAATTCGTTGATGACACTTTTCTTTTGGGTCATCTATTGTCAGTGAGGCCTTTGAGTTTAAATCAATATTATTATGCTATGAGAAGCCTACCAAAAAGCTAGCTAATACTATAAAATCTAGGATTTTTCATTACTACTACCTTAACAAACTATTGTGATCCAAATAAATAAATAAAAAAACTATTGTGATTATTTTAAGGTTTAAAATTAAAAAAAAAATCATCAATCTACTTGGGTATTCCTTTGTCTCATAAAGGAAATAAAAAGAAGCTTTGGGTCTCTTGTTTGGATAGAATAAAAGCTTATTTGACAATTTGTAAAGGTAAGTTCTTAACCATGGTGGGAAGGCTAGAACTCATAAAAACTACATTGTAATCAATCCCTATTTATATGAAGTCACTGTCAAGATTGCCAATATGTATAGCATCAAGAATTCAAAAAATTCAAGGAGACTTTATTTGGAAAGGATGAGAGGAACAATTTAGATTTCCTCTTTGTAAGTAGAATAGGGTTTGCAAAGGGAAGAATATTGGAGAAGCAGGATTGCAATATTGTAGACTTTATGAATTTGGCATTAGGTGCAAATCTTGGATGGAGATTATTCAAAGATCTAAGGAAAGAATTGAGAAAAAAACATTTCTTCAAAAAATAAAGGTTCTCTAGATGCAATGAAATTATTCAAGAAAAGAATCATATCCAAAGGATCATCAACATGGAACTTCATATCAAATAGTTTATAATGATTAAAAAACATATTAGCTGGTCAATTAATGAGGAGAATTATGCAAATTTTTGGTCTGATGCTTGGTTGAAACCTTATCTTCTTATCTCTGACTCAAAATGACAATCATTGACTTGGGCATGCCTAGCTTATAAAGGTTCAAAGGTCAAAGACAATATTAATATGAGCAAAAACTCCAGATCATGAATTTCTATTAGTAATTTAGTTGAAGGAGAGGAACTCATACAAATTGTAGATAAGCTTCAAAAGATATTTAACATTTTTATTTGTTAATTTTTACATAAAAGGATGAGTTCTTTTAAAATATTTCCAAATATGGTCAATACCCGATCAAGTTGGGGTATGAGACTTTAGAGCGATCAAAATTTCCTTCTCCCAAATATTTAAAAAAAAAAGTGTTTGGTCACTAGAGGCTCTCCCTAAGGCCTCAACATTCCTTTGGTTAGCAGTTTAAAGTAAGATTCTTGCAAGAGAGAGTTTACAAAGTAAGAGGATATCATGCACCTTTCAGATGTGCCTTATGTGAGACATATTTAGAAACATCAAACTATTTACTTATTGATTGTTCCTTTGCTCACACTATTTGGGTTTTTTTTTTTTAAATATGAAATTGTATTAGGTAGTTGTATCAACATTAAAAAATTAATGAAATGTTAAATTAATTATTTCAAAGCTACAATATTATGTATTTTGTGGAGGATTGATCGTGACATTATTTGTTCGAATTTTAAAAATTTAAAATTAAATCTTCAAATAATGCCCAAGTTTGGAATCGTATTATTGCCATTCTTTTAGAATGTTTGCAAATATGGTGCTCATCATCGAAAGTCTCGTTTGGAAAAAGAGATGGTAACAACTTGATTATAGGATTTGAACATACATGAAAGAGTTATGTGCAATAATAATATTAAAACAAAGAGTCTATTTCAATCTAGAGTAAAATTAATTTTAATGGTGCTTCTAAAGGAAATCCAGGAAAAAGGAAAAGTCGATGGAGGTGGTATTTTTTGAAATAGTAAAAGTAAAATTCTCCTCACGCAAAATCATATGCAACTTCAAACTAACAATTATGCAAAGGTTAGGGTATTTATTATAGGGATTAAAATTGGAATAGAAAAATGAATGGAAATATATTTCAATTGAGGAGGATTTACATGTTATTATGAATGCTACTGACAAAAACTGATGTGGGGATTGGATAAAAAAATATGTTGATGTTCATCATTTATTATTGAAGGTAATCTCTTGCACATGTGAGAATATTTATAGAGAAAGAAATCATGTAATAGCTTATTTAGTCAATCTTGGTATTGATGGGACCTTAGTAAAATTCAAATTTTAGAAGGTAATTGACCAAGTGAGATTTTATCTCTTAATAAAAATGATGTCAAGAAGATGCTTGTGGAAACATAGCACTTAAAGAAAGTTGAAGAATATATTGGGTAGAAAAAAAAAATATCTGTAATATAATAATGCATATATATATATATATATATATATATATATATATATATATATATATATATATATATATATATATATATGTGTGTGTTATATAAAAATTCCTTATTGATAAGCATAGCTCATGGTTGGGAGGAGACTGCTCAACCTTGGTCATAGGGGTTTTTCACACTAACCAAATAATATATATATATATATATATATATATATATATATAAAATAAAAAAATAAATATTATGTATTAAGATATTAAACATAGGTCCGAGGTGTAGATCAATTGGTTCATCCAAACCCCATAAGGGGGCGGAGGTCCAAGGTTCAAATCTCGGGCCTCGTCGGATTGAACGCTTGTCCCTTTCCCTGGTGCTTTCGGCGGCGTAAAAGGTTTTAAATGATTGTGGCATGGTGGTTATAAGGGCGGACTGCGCGAAGATCTGTGTGGCGGCTTCTGGGCGAACAACGCAGAATACTGTGGCGGCCATAAAAGCTGGACAACTTGCTCGGATTCGTGGCGACTATCGATTCCACCACGTAAATTAAAAAAAAAAAAAAAAATATTAAACATCCGTATCAACTTTAAAAATTGTAAAAAAAATTCAATATTTTAAAATCATAAACAATTAAATAAAATTTATAAAAATATTTAAAGAATTAAATTATATATATAATTAAATTTACATATATATTATTAAATCATAATATTAATTAAAAATACATTTTAAATATACACAATCAAAATTTCAAACATCATGTAGATTTGAACCACAAAATTCATTTTAAAAAAAAATATTTTCAATAGGTCTTTGGTTCACGGTTGAGACAAATAGTTGATGTAAAAGGGAAAGGGTAACATTTCAAATCCTACTTTTAAAAATATATAAAATCCGATTTCCTTCGTATTGAGTGAGGTTTGAACCTTGAACCTCTTAGAGAAAAGTCAAAGCCCTTACCAATGCAATGGAGTTCAATTCCTTAAAGAGAAAAGCCAAAACCCTTACCAATGCAATGGAGTTCAATTCCTTGAAAGATGAGGGTCTAGTGACTTTGTCTTTACTCTCAAAACCCCTTATAGAAACCTTCGTTTCCTTCGTTTTTCCTTGACATTTTAATCCAAGAAGTGATAGGTTGGTTGATAGTAGATTGGTTAATAGTTGTCAAGTGCTTGCTTACTCTTGTCTTGGTTTGATTCCTTAGAGTGCTTGCTAGTTAATTGCCTTAGTTCTATTCTAAGTCCATTGACTTCGTATTTAATTCTCTTCCATACTCAATAATTTTCTTATATCTATGTAATCCCAATAACTATATATACAAACAAAAATATATATAAATATATATATATATATATATTTTTTTTAACATGTGCATATGTATTCATGTACGTGGGATTAGCCATGTGATAACAGTTGGACATGGAGTCGTAGACTTCTGGCTTTTAGGTTTGTCACATGATAATTAAATGGCATTTATTCTCTGAGTATGAATTCCAAAATATATCCCATATTCGACGTTATTTTATTCATTGACTTCCAAAGTTTAAACGTAGGCAACCGTTTCTCTTGGTATGGAGACTTATTACCTCAAAGCAAGCATCATATTAAGGGGTCCTCCTTCCCATTAGGAAATAAGCATCATACTCGCCTTTTTAGGCAAATAAATAAAATAAAAGTGCAACTTTGTGTGAGTGGAGAAGTCACGTGGGAGACAGTAGAGTAAATGATAAAAAATATGTAAGTTAAGTTTTGTGAGGAGGATTGTTGGAGTTTCATTTTTATTCTATGTTTTTAGAATGCTACTTCAATTATATATTTCTTTAAGAAACCTTTATGACCAGGTTAATTGTTTTTCTCTAACTATGATATTGAAAATGATGAGAGTTGAGCTTATCAATAGGTGTCAAACACATAACTATACATACTCGCAGTTTCAACCTTAAATCTTGAAAGAAGAGCTAAAACCCAAATCATTGCGTTGTCTTCGGTGATAAAAAATATATATATATATATATATATATATATATATATAAGAGTTGGATACAACCACACTATTTTTAGTAATTGTCAACTAGAGAGGTTGCTTCCACCAAACTTATTCCACCTTGTTGTTGTTGACCGAGATATGAGGAAGACCATCGATCCGTTGTCATCGGTCTAGCATGCACTTAGAGGATTCAAATCAGACTACTACCTTTGCATACAGACTGCCCTTAAGGTTTGAACCTAGTTGTCTTCTTGGTAAGTGTCTGGCCAGACAAGCATCTACCAATCCACCTAGTCCTTGGGGGCCAAAACTTTTAGGTTAGAAAGAAACCTTGAGAGCTACTCTTAGGTGGTCGGTAATGTTTTTCCATTCGGGTATACCACTATCTAGAGGGAAGTCACAAGAGATTTTTTTGTGTCCCTTTTCACATTGCAGAGGTTCGAATTGTGCACCTCCCGTTCAATGGGGCCAGGTTTGCCTTCTCCACTTACACTACAAAGGTGAATAAAAATGGTTAATGGTAAACTAGTGTGATTTGAACTAGAGCTATAAAGGCGAACAAAAATGGTTTATGATAAACCAGTGTAATTTGAATCGAAGTTGTGTGGATCCGCACCGTACGAATCACGTTCTTCAACTAACCATCTCACACCAACTCGACTACACACTCACCTTTTATATATATATATATATATATATATATATATATATATATATATATATATATATATATATATATATATAGAGAGAGAGAGAGAGAGAGAGAAAGAGAGAGAGGTAGCTTAAAAAGAAACCTCAAGAGCCGCTTTTAGGTGGCCAACAATGTCATCCCATCCGGGTATACCACTATCTCAAAGGAAGTCACAAGAGATTTTTTGTGTCCCTCTTCGCATCGCAAAGGTTCAAACCGTGGACCTCTCGTTCAACATGATCAAACTCGTCTTCTCCACTTATGCTACCACCGGTAATATTATTAATTATACTTTGTTGTTCCCCAAAAATATTATTAATTATACTTTGTGTTACTTTTAAAATATATAAATAAAAATTAATCGAAATAAATGAATAGATGGGGACAATTGCACAACGAATTAAGATAATATGTTATTTTTAGAAAAAGCTTAAGGAGTGAAAAATGATAATTGAGACGACTTGGATATGTCCATTTCTACACAAAACGAGGGTGCATTTTATAATTAGACAATTTTTTTGACATCGGGTGAGACCACAAAACCTTACCAAGAACAGTAGCAATTTTATTGAACTATAAACTGCTCTTTTTTCTATGAAGAATGACAAAGGTCCTGGCTTGGATGGTCTTCCAGTGGAGTTTTACAAAAAAAGTTGACATGTTTTTTCCTTTGATCTTCATCACGTTTATCTGGAAGCTCTCCATAAGAGTTCCTTGAGAGCTTATATCAATGCAGGGCTTATTAAGCTAATTCCTAAAGGTACGACTCGTAACCAAATCTCCAATTGGAGACCTATTACCCTCCTTAATGTTTCATACAAGATCATAGCTAAATCTATAGCTTTAAAAATCAAAATTGTTGCTCAAGTAATTGTTTACCCTGAACAATATGCTTTTCTTAAAGGTCGTTATATTTTAGATAATATTATGATGGCTTGGGAAACTTCACAATGGGCTATCGACTCTAATAAAGATGCCCTATTGGCTAAGTTAGATTTTGACAAAGCTTATGATAGAATCAGATGAGATTTTATTCTTAGTATGCTTTCTTGGCTTGGTTTTGGTCCAAAATTTTGTAATCAAATTGGTATGCTCTTTGGTGATGCTTTAGCTTGTGTTCAGGTTAATGAAGGTCTTTCCCCCTCCTTCCCTCTTCAACGATCTATCAGACAAGGTTGTCCCCTTGCTCCTTTTTAGTATATTTTGGCTATCGATGCTCTTGGCTCTTCTTCATAAGGCTCATTCTGATGGCCTCATTTAGGGTATTAAGCTTCCTGGGGATAAGCATGCTCTTAACTCTCATTTTGCTGATGATTCCATTTTTTCTTCAAAATACCCAACAATAGGCGAAAACGGCTAAAGAGATTGTTCAATTGTTTTGTGATGTCTTTGGTTCTCGTATTAATGACTCTAAAACTGAAATCTTCTATACCTCTTCCTCTCCTTGTGGATGCAACTCCTTAGCTAAGTGGAAGATCATCCCTCATGGTATGATTGTGCGTGATTTGGGAATTCCCTTTGGGATTAATGTCTCTCCTAAGGATATGTGGAACTGGGTTATGAAAAAACTTAAAAAAAATTAATGCTTGGCTAGCTCAGTTTTTCCTTAGTAGGAAGAATTCAAGTTGCGAATAAAATTATGACAACATCTCATGTTTATTACTCCTCTTATTAGATGGTCCCCAAGGTAGCCTATACCAAATTATCTCAAGCCATTCATAAATTTTCATGGACTAAATGGGATGGGGAGGTGGGAATGACACCCATCTCTTGGAAACTTTATACTCAACCTAAGGCTTTAGGAGGTCTAAGCATCATTGATCCTCTTACCCAGAGCAAAAGTTTGGTTACAAAATGGGTTGCTAGAGCTATTATTGGTGATGAAAATTGGAAACACCTATTTCATTACAGAATCTCTATGGCTACTCACAAAGGTAAATGGAAAGAAACCCCTTGGGAGGATAAGGTACTTAATGCACCTTATTTTACAGTTAAAGGATCTATTCCAGTTACCCAAAACTGGAAAGATTGACAATCAGTTTCTCATTTATTAGCTTGGAAGTCTGAGACATGGTTTGAGCATCGGTCTAAATAGTCTTTGGTGGAATAAACTTATCCTCCACAATGATAAACATTTTGCTTTATGCAATGTTATTCATGGTCTAGCTTTTTTGAAGAAAAGAATTAATAAAATTAGAGATATTTTGAGATCCGGGTAGCTGCTCAATTCTTACCTGGAACCAAATATGCAATTATTGCTCCCTTCCCTCTAGGTTCAAAGAGTCTTATGGCTTAGTTGTGACTTCCATCCCTTGTGAAGTCCTTATGAAGTTGGGAACAACTGCCCATAATATTTGGAATGACTAGAGATGGCTTAATGGTCATAGAACTCTTCCATTACTTCTAGTTGGTTATACAAAAATCTTATGTGTTCCCCTTCTTTATATTCTAAGCTCAATGTCAAGTGGCAAGTGAATTTTACCAATGCCCAATGGCAGTTTCTTACTACTCAAATTTGGAAAGCTCCTGTTGAATCCAAAACTCAACTTCTTGGATGACGAATTTTGCATCAAAAACTTCCAACTGTTGAAAGTTTGGCTGTGATTTTACATATTCCCCTTCAATGCAATTTTTGTAATGCTTTAGAAACTCTTATTCACTTGTTTTGGTTTTGTGACATGGCTAAACAGTTTTGGGATGTCTTCTACTCTTTTCTTTTTCCCTCTTTCACTAGATCTTAGAAGCTTTCTCTGCTTATTTTTTTTTAGCTGGATCAGTGCCCCAAACTCTAGGATGTTTGTAGACTCATCCTTCTCAAGCACATTAAGAAGTGCAGATGCAAAAAAGTATTTACTGGATCTGCTCCTTCATGGGATATAGTTTTAGCAAACCCGACTTTTGATATTTTGTTACATGTGGGACACATTCATTCCCAAGTCTATGGAACTTCCAACACACCTTGAGATGTTATTGACAGACTTCATCAACTTTCTCATATGATTCAGGATCTTCAGAAGGTCCAACAGAAAACTAAGAAGAAGGTAGTTAACAATGATGAGCAGGTTCAGGTTTCGATTACTTCTTTTTCTTCTTTGAAGACTTCAGAAGATATCACGAAAGACATGCCCATAATTTCTTCATATAACTGACTCTCCCACAGATGAATGTTGATATATGGTATAATGCAACAAGATATAGCTATAGTCTTCTTGTTGATATTAGCTTATATTTTTATGTATATTCAGTTATGCTTTACTCTTGATCCACCTTATTTTGTTTGTTTTTTAATTGGTGGACAATGCTAGCACCAAAGTATTGTAATGTTCCGATTAATAAATTAATATAAATTAATTTTTTCTAAAAAAAAAAAAGAATCATAACATTTTACTATTAAAAAGAAAGGAGATAAATAAAAATAAATTAAATTAAATAGTAATATGTTTTTTAAATTTGGTATTAGGTTAATTAGTTAAATTTTTTTAAGTATAAATCTTATTTTATATAAAATAATCAAATTATTTTAATATTATTTCTAAGATCATATAATATAAAAAACTCCTTTTCATATAATAATTGCACCATAAATTACGGTAATATGTTCGTTTTAGATTTAGATAAAGTTTAAGGAGTGAAGAATGGTAACATTCAACCCTTAGAAATAAATTAAAAGGTTATGGATAAATATGGTAAGTCAAGCATATTTATTTAGCACTTGACTTAGAAAAGGTTAAGGATAAATTTTGGATAAAAATAAGGTAAATTAAAAAGTAATATGCTTGTATGAAATTGAAAAGTTTTTTTTTAATATTATATGATTGCATAATGATATTATAACAGTTTTGTTATTTTATATGTATTGTTTGATAAGATTTACATTTTGTTTTTTTGAAAGTTGAAGAATTTAATTAATTATAATATAATATAATATCATGGACCTTTCACACGTGCTTTATGCGAGAAAGATTTAGAAACATCAAACCATTTACCTTTGATTGTTTCTTTGCTCACATCATTTAGGGTTAATTTTTTTAAAATATGAAAATTTATTAGGTATCTCTATCAACATTGAAAAAATTAATGAAATGTTAGATTAATTATTTCACAGCTACAACATTATGTATTTTGTGGAGGATTGATCCTGATATTATTTGTTAGAATTTACAAATTTTAAAATTTAATCTTCAAATAATGTTGGAATCGTATTATTACCATTTTTTTAGAATGTTTACAGATATGGTGCTCATCGTGCTCATCATCAAAAGTCTAAGTATGAAAAAAGAGATGGTAACAACTTGATTATAAGATTTGAACATAAATGAAAAAGTCATTTGCAATAATGACATTAAAACAAAGAGTATATTTCAATCTAGAGTAAAATAAAAATGTTCAAAAATTAAGTTTATTAAAATTAATTTTAATGGTGTTTCTAAAGGAAATCAAGGAAAAGTTGGTGGTGGTGGTATTTTTGAAAATAGTGAAGACAAAATTTTCCTCACTCAAAATTGTATGAAACTTCAAACTAACAATTATGCAAAGGCTAAGGTATTTCTTATAGGGATTAAAATTGAAAGAGAAAAATGGATGGAAATATATTTCAATTGAGGAGGATTCACATGTTATCATTAATGCTATTGACAAAAATTAATGTGGGAATTGGATAAAAAAAAATGTTCATCATAGGTAATCTCTTGCAAATGTGAGAATATTTATAGAGAAATAAATTAGGTAGTAGATTATTTAGTCAATCTTGGTATTGATCTTGACCTTAGTAAAATTTAAAATTTAGAAGGTAATTGACCAACTGAGATTTTTTATCTGACAATGATGCCAAGAAGATGCTTGTGGAAACATAGCACTTCAAGAAAGTTGAGGAATATATAGGCTAGGAAAAGAAATAAAAAATATATGTAATATAACGATGTTGGATATGGTCTAATTAACCTCATAACAAATATAATATTTGGTATTTTTATGAAAGTGACCCTCGATAAAATTTACATCTAACTTATAAAAATAATAGTATAATTTTATTTTTTACGTTCCTTAACAAAAATAATATATATATATATATATATATATATATATATATATATATATATATATTAAATATTATGTATTTATATGTTTTTTTTTTTTGAATTTACATGGTGGAATCGGTAATATTGATATGTTAAACTTTCATATCAAATTAAAAAATTATTAAAAAAAATTAATGTTTTAAAATCATAAACAATTGAAATAATTAATAAAATTTATAAAAGTATCTAAAAAATTAAATTATATATATATATAAATTAATTTTACATATTATTAAATCATAATATTAATTAAAAATACATTTTAAATATACAAAATCAAAATTTCAAACATAATGTTGATTTGAACCACAAAATTTATTTTAAAAAAATAAAAAAATCATTAACAATAAGTATCATTATCAATAGGTTTTTGGTTAAAGGTTAGGACAAATAGTTGATGCAGCCCATACTAAAGTTCAAATCTCAACCACATCAAATAACTCAATGTAACTAAACCAATGTAAAAGCAAAATGGTAACTTTTCAAAATCCTACTTTTTAAAATATATACTTTAATATAAATAAATTATAATCCATCATATAAATTTTTATGAAAAAATCCTAGTTCCTTCATATTGAGTGGGATTTGAACCTTGGACCTCTCAAAATTGAGTGGGGTTTGAACCTTAAACCTCTCAAAAAAAAAAGTCAAAGCCTTTACGAGTACATCGGGGTTCAATTCCTTGAAAGGTTAGGGGCTCGTGACTTTGTCTTTACTCTCAAAACCCCTTATTAAAACCTTCATTTTACCCTAACATTTTAACACAAGAAAGGATAGGTTGGTTGATAGCTACTGAGTGCTTGCCTGTCTTAGTTTGATTCCTAGAGTGCTCTCTAGTTAGCTGCCTTAGTTGAATTGGAGGTCCCTTGACTTCGTCTTTCAGTTCCTTTAACTTTGTCTTTACTACTACAAACTAAAGATTATAAAAATCTTTTAAACAACCAAAACAAAAATAAACAATATAAAATACTTATATATATAATTATGATTTATGCTTAAAAATAATATTCTTATCTATATTAATAACAAAAATATATTTATTTATTTATTTTTCTATGTGAATTTGTATTCACGTGGGATTAGCCATGTGATAACAGTTGGACATGGAGTCGTAGACTTCCTACCTTTTAGGTTTGTCACAGTAATTAAATGGCATTTATTCTCTGAGTTTGAATTCCAAAATATATTTCATATTTGACATTATTTTATTCACTGACTTCCAAAGTTTAAACGTAGGCAACCCTTTCTCTTGGGTATGGAGACGTATTACCTCAAAGCAAGCATCATATTAAGGGGTCCTCCTTCCCATTAGGAAATAAGCATCATACTCCCCTTTTTAGGCAAATAAATAAAATAAAAGTGCAACTTTGTGTGAGTGGAGAAGTCACGTGGGAGACAGTAAAGTAAAGTAAAAAAAAAATAAAAGTTAAGTTTTGTCAGAAGGGTTGTTGGAGTTTTATGTTTTTTAGAATGGGACTTCAACTTTATATTTTTATATATAATTTTTTGTGAAGTAATATTTTTTTTATGAGTATTTGTTTTTGGAATTGAATTTGGGTCACATCACCAATAATCCAAGTAGCATCTTTGTCGGTAGACTACCACACTCACCCAAATAGATAAATATATATAGACCTCTATATATATTTATATATTGTGGGTAAACCATTATATTTAAAAAAAAAATGGATAAACATACTATGTGGTTAATGCCATCAGTCCAAAAAAAACATCTTCGTCAGAACGGAAACCCAAACAAATAAATTATAGTTATTCAACACCCTTAGGAATATATATATATATATATATATATATATATATATATATATATATATATATATATATATATATATATATATATATATATATTAAAGTTAGTATGAAAAATCTTTATGATGTGGTTGGACATCTTTATCTTAACCATGACCTCTGATAAGGATGAGAGTTGAGCTTATCAATAGGGGCCAAACAGACGTCAACCTCCTCACACACTCGCAGTTTGAATCTTGAATCTTGAAAGAAAAAACAAAACCCAAATCATTGCGTTGTCCTTGGTTATATATATATATTTCATTTTTTAGATTTGGTAAGTGTGTGATAAACCCCTGAGACCAATGCACATGGTTGAGCAGTCTCCTCCCAACCAACCCCTGAGACCAATGCACATGGTTGAGCAGTCTCCTCCCAACCATAACCCCTCTTAAAACCGAGAGTTATATTTATCAATAGGGAATTTAACACACAACCACCACACACACTTATCCATGCTGCGGTTTGAACCTTGGACCTCCAACCACATAGGAGAGTTGGTTACAACCACACTATTTTTAGTAATTATCAAGCATAGGGTTTAAATTACATAAGTTGCTTCTATCAAACCTATTCAACCTTGTTGTTTTTTGACCCGACATGAGGGAGACAACCTGTCGCTTGAGATTTATACCATCCATTGTTGTCGGTCTGGCATGCACTAAGAGGATTCAAATTAGACTACTACCTTTGCAAACAAGTTGCCCCCAAGGTTTGAACCTAGGTGTCTTCTTGGTAAGTGCTTGGCCAAACAAGCAACTATCAATCCACCTAGCCCTTGGGGAACAAAACTTTTAGGTTAGAAAGAAACCTCGAGAGCTACTCTTAGGTGGTTGATAATGTTGTCCCATCCAGGTATACCACTATCTAAAGGGAAGTCACAAGAGATTTTTTTTGTGTTCCCTTTCATATTGCAGAGGTTCAAACTATGGACCTCCTGTTCAATTGGGCTAGACTTGCCTTCTCCACTTGTGCTACAAAGGCGAACAAAAAGGGTTTATGGTAAACCAGTGTGATTTGAACCAAAGCTACAAAGGTAGACAAAAAGGGTTTATGGTAAACTAGTTTGATTTGAACCGGGGTTGCATGGATCCGCATCGTACGAATGAGAGGTTCGAATCATGGACCTCCTGTTCAATGGGACCATGCTTGCCTTCTCCACTTGCTCTACAAAGGCGAACAAAAAGGGTTTATGGTAAACCAATGTAATTTGAACCGGAGCTACAAGAGATCTTTTGTGTTCCCTTTCATATTGCAAAGGTTCAAACCGTGGACCTCCTATTCAATGGGGCCAGGCTTGCCTTCTCCACTTGCACTACAAAGGTGAACAAAAAGAGTTTATGGTAAACTAGTGTGATTTGAATCAGAGCTACAAAGGTGAACAAAAAAGGTTTATGGTAAACTATTGTGATTTGTATCGGAGTTGCATGGATCCGCACCGTACGAATGAGAGATTCGAACCATGGAGAGGTTCAAAACATGGACCTCCCGTTTAATGGAGCCAAGCTTACCTTCTCCACTTGCACTATAAAGACGAACAAAAAGGGTTTATGGTAAACCAATGCGATTTGAATCGGAGCTACAAAAGATTTTTTTTGTGTTCCCTTTCATATTGCAAAGGTTTGAACTGTGGACCTCCTGTTCAATGGGGCTAGGCTTGCCTTCTCCACTTGCACTACAAAGGCGAACAAAAAGAGTTTATGGTAAACCGGTATGATTTGAACCGGAGCTATAAAGGCGAACAAAAAGGGTTTATGGTGAACTAGTGTGATTTGAACCGAAATTGCGTGGATTCGCACCGTACGAATGAGAGGTTCGAACTGTGGACCTCCCATTCAATGAAGCCAGGCTTGCCCTTCTCCACTTGCGCTACAAAGGCAAACAAAAGGGTTTTTGGTAAACCAATGTGATTTGAACCGGAGCTACAAAGGCGAACAAACAAAAAAGGTTTATGGTAAATGAGTGTGATTTGAACCAGAGCTACAAAGGCGAACAAACAAAAAGGGTTTATGGTAAACCAATGTGATTTGAACCGAAGCTATAAACGTGAACAAAAAGGGTTTATGGTAAACTAGTGTGATTTGAATCGGAGTTGCGTGAATTCACACCGTAAGAATGACGTTCTTCAATTGGTCGTCTCACACCGACTCAGCTACATACTCACCCTTTTATATATATATATATATATATCGAGAGAGACAAGGTAACTTTTAGTTAAAAAAAAAACCTCGAGAGTTGTTTTTAGGGTGCCTCCCTATTTAAAGGGAAACCACAAAAGATTTTGTGTCCCCCTTTGCATTGCAGAGGTTATTACCGTGAACCTCCCATTCAACGAGACCAGACTTATCTTCTCCACTTACACTACAACTGGTTAATAAGATAATTATACTTTATTGTTCCCAAAAATATTATTAATTCTATTGTGTTACTTTTAAAAAACAAAAATAAAAAAATATTATTAATTATAGTGTGTTACTTTTAAAAAACAAAAACAAAAATAAAAATTAATTGAAATAAATGAATAGGATGGAGCAATTGCACAACGAATGAAGATAATACGTTCTTTGTAGATAAAGCTTAGGGGTGAAGAATGTTAACATTTTATTATTGGAAAGTTCTTCGACAATATCATTAACTAGCTTAGATATATAAATAGATAGACGCCTCGAGATTGATAACTCTCGGTGTTTATATGTATATAAGCTAGTTTAAATATTTTAAATCCATCGTAACCCTTAATGTTGATGGATAATTTTTTTAATGTCAGCTTTTTTAATAAAATATTAATATTGTTTACGGCGTGGCTGACCTTTCTGGCTGTCATTGTAAAACGCCTATCAACGTAATTATATTTTTATTAATTAAATAATTAATTGAAATAAATGAGACCAATTGCACAACTAAGTAAGATAATATGTTTTTTTTAGAAAAAGCTTAAGGGATGAAGATTATTATTGAAAAGTTGTCCGACAATATTATTAATTATATTAGGTAGTAATTTAAAAAATAAAAATAAAAGTTAATTGAATAAATGAATAGATGGGGAGCAATTGCAAGAATTAAGATAATATGTTTTATCTATTTTTTAGATAAAGCTTAAGGGGTGAAGAATCTTAACATCTTACTATTAAAAAGGAGATAAATAAAAATAAGTTAAATTAAATAGTAATTTGTTTTGGCTTATTTAATCCTCTAAAATTGGTTTCATTTGAGACTCATACGCTTCAAAATCTTATTGCAGGTCAACAGTTTGTTATGGACATTGAAGGGCAGCTGCAAATCAAAGAAAATTTTTGAGGACTTGGATCAATTGAAAACAAATGATTGGACTATATGCTCCATGTTTGATGATATTCAAGATCTTGATGTATATAAATGGTTTTTTAATTTTGTTATAAGATGTAACGCTTTGTATGTTAAAAACAACAACACTCTATGATTGTTTTATAGTTGTTATGACTGGAATCCTTCCAGTTATCTGTAGTTCTTGGTTTTAGCATATTATGATGCTATGAATGTCTGATGTAATAGTTTGTTTTAATATAAAGTTTCAGATGTTTAATAAAAAAATAATAATATGTTTTTTAAATTTTATATTAAGTTAATTTATTAAATTTTTTAAATATAAATTTTATCAAATATTATATAAAACAATTAAATTATTATAATATTATTTATAAGATTATATAATAAAAAAACTCTTTTTAATTTTATATAATAACTGCATCATACATTACGGTAATATGTTATTTTTAGATTTAGAGAAAGCTTGAGGAGCGGAGGATGGTAACATTGAACCCTTAGAAATAAAAAGAGATATAATCTATTTAGTAATTGATTTAGAAAAGGTTAAGGATAAATTTAGGATAAAAATAAGTTAAGTTAAATTAAATAGTAATATGCTTCTTTAATTTACTATATAAAATTGAAAAGATTTTTTATATTATATAATTGTATAATGATATTATAACAGTTTGTTATTTTATATATATTATTTGATAAGATTTATATTTTATTTATGTGAAAGTTGGAAAATTCAACTAATTAAACTAATACAATTTATACTAGTAAAAATTAATAAACCAAATTATATTATATTGAATGATTTACCAAAGAATATATTAAGTTTATATGGTTAATTTTATTTTTTATAATATTTTTGATAACAATGAAAAAAATTATTTGAACAATCTTAATAATGATATCATTATTTTAATTAGATAAGATGAAAATATTAACTTAAATATACAAGGTTAAGCACACAAGTGAATTGTATAATTATGTTATAAAATATGAAATATTAAAATAAAGTTATATAATATAACAAAAATATAAAATATAAAATATAAAATATATATATATATATATATATATATATATATATATATATATATATATATATATATATATATAATTTTATGTTTTATAGCATAAAACTTTTAATTATATAATTATATATTTTTAATATTATTTATATTAATTAATTTATAACCCAGGTGTTGTAGGTGAGTTGGAGAGGAGAGGGCAATCTTCCTAAGGAGGTCCCAGGTTCAAATCTTCACCCTACCAAAAAGCTGAATTGGGTATCCAAAATCCAATTGATAATGTTGGTGCGAGCAGAGTCAGGTGCAACTCTCGGGTGACTTTGACGGTGTAGAACCCCCTGTTTCAAGGCGGCCCGACAAGAGGTTTTTCGCTTAAAAAAATATTAATTTATTTATAATTAAATTTAGTGCCTAAATATTTGTAAGAATAGATTTGTTAAGTAAGTGACCATTAAATAAATTATGAATGAGTTAAATGTATATTTATATATATTTTTGAATTTAGAGAAAAATATCTTTTAATATAATTTATATTATTTTATTTATAATTAAATTTAGTGCAAACTTTTCTTACGGGGCTGCCATGGTTGAAAAACTACAACCACGAAATTCTACATAGTCAAAATCACCCGGGACTGTACCCGACACTAACTGTACCAACATAATCAACTGGTTTTGATAAGGTGAAGATTCGAACCAAGACCTCCCCAATCCTCCCCTCTCCAACTCAACTACAACACGTAGGTAAGTTAAATACAACTTTATCACCATCATAATTTAAATTAAATAAGATTTAATTATGAAAGCTTTTCAGCATAAAGGTAAAGATGTTTTTTTTATATTGAACATCGTTTACAAATATTTACAAATATCAACGCTCGTTCAACAAACACAAGAAAAATAGACCACAATCGCAAGAAGTAAAGATATTATAAAAATCATCAATTAAATAAATTATAATTGAATAATTAAATGTATTATAACTTTTTTAAATCTTCTTACTCTTATAAGTAAAATATAAATTAATTACTCTTATTTTAGTTTATTATTAATAACTAATTTACACTTGCTACATGACTTAATTATATCTTTACAAAATATTTTTATTTTATATATTTTAAATTTTTAATATTTAAATTAAAGTCTTTTTCAAATAATAACATAAACTATTTTTAAAGAGGGATTAAAACTTTCATAAAAATCTGTATAAACTCGTTTAAAATTAATAAAAACTAATTTTAATATATATCTTTTAAAAATAATTAAAAAAATCAAAATCTTTTTCAAATAATAAAATAAAATAATTATTTAGACCATAAACTATATTAAGATTCCACAATGTTTAGTAGCATATACCATATGTGGTCATCAAGTTTAATATAGCAAACTTATTAGTTGGCGGAAGCCTGATTTTCTTTTTAAAATAATATCCACTACAATAAATAACACAACTGAAAGACATATTTTCCAAAAACATAATAACAAAAAATCTCTTCGAAATTTGAATTTTCTCGTGATTTAACCTTGGGTATAGCAAAACCTGATTTGACTCGTACATGGTAGACTTTTAGATGCCATTCACGGGTTCCCTTGCTAACAACAATCCAAAACACAGAGACGAAACTAATCTCACAATCATCTTCTCTTACACGTAGGCCAAAAAGATTCCCCAACTTGCAATTGTGATACAGATCATCCCCACTCCACTCGTCATCACATCTACAACCATAAAAAACTGATTTCTTTTTTGAAAACAGACAAAATACGTAAATAGTATTTTTCCATTTAGATAGGTCCAACTGCACCTTAAAATTACAAGGTGAGGGGCCAAATCAAAGAATTTATTAATGGCTCACCTTACCTTATCTATATGTTTTTCTAAATTTGTCTTCCTCGATCAGATCAAATTAGCATAGGAATCTTGACGAAACCAAATTTACGTCAAATTTTCTATACTAAAGCAACCTGCGCCCTAATTCACCTCCCTGAAAAGAGCGCTCCACATTATTGTGGGCCATGTGAGGGTTGAGATAAGATGACAGGCACCCACTAAACCGAAGTTTGTCACGAAGTTGTCACTTGGTTTCCAAGATCTTTACAATCTAATCAAACTCCATCACTCAATTTTACTTTCACATTAGTCCACCATGGATTTTGCTTGGCTTTTACTTTCCACTTGGTGAATTATAAAAGCACCCCCATCGGCCCAACTGTCTCCCACAATGCTTGGAGCTCAGGTTTCCTCTTTGTTAATCTCCACAGAATGAGGCCACATCAGCACCACATCATCGTAATCATCCTTGTGAGGTCTGTACAGTTATGCTGTTGAAGGTCTCTATGGAAACCAAAGGCATAGTTTATCCCATCTTAAATTAGCCGGCCAAATATCCCCATGGACAGGTAGTTTCCATCCTTGACATAATAGGTTAACCAGTCTTATCCACGCACAGAAGTCTTTGAGACTCTCGACGTTGACCCACCGTTGGAGGGTCCGCCTTCAACCACCGCTTCCATTGATTTGATCACACAAGCCCCACATTATCTCAATGCCCTCATGTCTTGGACTTCAATCCTTCCAAGAAAAGCCCTTTGTTTTTGAAGTCTGACTTACTTATATATTAAGGTCATCCCTGAAGGAGGGGCTATATTCAAAGTTGGGCCTGTCATCCCTGAAGGAGGGTCTATATTCAAAGTTGGGTCTGTTGTTGGGTTTTCCAATTGGAGCGTGGATTTAACAGGGCCGTATGCTGGTGGACTGATTTTGTGGAAGAATATGGAGATTTCAGTAACAGATGTGCATTGGGCGGTCAGATCTAATGATGTGGGGATGATCAAGAAGCTCTTGGGTGGAGGAAGCCCGATTCATTCTTGTGATTCCATGGGGAGAACTCCTCTTCATTGGGCTACTGTTTTGGGCCATGAGGAGGCCTTGAAGGCTCTGTTGATGAATACATCAAGGCAGCTGATAGACGTCAAGGATAAGCTTGGGAGGACTCCGTTGCACTATGCGTGTGCAGGTGGGAGGACTGATTTCGCCAGCATTTTGATGAAAAGGGGAGCCTCTGTGAATTCCAGGGATTCCAAAGGAAGGACTCCTTTGCATTATGCAGCACAGAATGTGGAGCCAGACATGGTGGAGCTGCTTATCAAAAGTGGTGCTGACAAGGATGTGAGGGATTGTAATGGGGCGAGGCCATGGGATGTGGCCCTCAAATGGGGCTGCTCGAATGGATTTGAGGTCCTCAGGCCTAATTCTGATCAAGTGGGTGTTGCTGCAGAGTCCAAAAACGAATGCCCTCTTGCAGAAAAGATAGAAAGATCCAACGATTTAAGTGCCAGGAATAACACACTGAAGCAGAAATCCTCTTCCCTGGATGCTCTTTTGGGTGAATGGAAAAAGGCTGAGGCTCAGAAAAAGAAGAAAGAAGCAATAGATGGTCTCAAGGAGGCCTTGAAAGCATGGAGAGAGGCTGAAGCAAAGGCCAAGGTGGAGAAACAGAAAAGACTGATCCTCCAATCTCAGCAAGACCTTAACAGTCAGGTTCCTTCTTCATGTTCGTCTTTTTCGTATTCATTGCCGTCATCTCCCACAAATTTAGAGGCTGTAAATGATGTAGAAGATAGACGATCAAGAGTGCTTTACCTTCCTGCCTACCCAAATGGATATCCTGGTTCCCCATATCTTCCTTTCCATTTCCAGTATGGCAATGGAGGCAAAGCAGAGGTAGATGATGTATGGGGTTGTACAGAGTGGGATTCTCCTTTGAGAAATGATGACATGAAAGAAAGCACTAGTGGAGTGGAAAAATGGGAGACAGTGATAGAGTGGAAATCTTTGTCAAGGTTGACTCCAGAAACATGGAAGGAGCCTTGGTTTCAAAGAAGAAACCAGGCACCATCTTCAGCAATCGAGGCAATATGAAGATAAGCACAGATTCGACTGTGGCTTTAGTAGTTGCCTTTTACTATGTGTAAAGAATACAGGAAATATGTTTTACAGGGTTTGAATGCTTCTCTTTATTTTTTCGATGGATTTTAGTTTGTGCTCAAATTATTGCAAAGTTGCAATTTATGTTACAATTTCCTTTTTGAATTCAAAGCTACCTACTATGGTTTGATCGAAGTTACTCAAAGATTTATTGTAACATCGTATCAGCTTTGTT
The DNA here is from genome assembly GCA_028583015.1 of Wollemia nobilis. Lineage (NCBI taxonomy): Eukaryota > Viridiplantae > Streptophyta > Pinopsida > Araucariales > Araucariaceae > Wollemia > Wollemia nobilis. The sequence goes on from JAQPPZ010017244.1 coordinate 3,330,583, forward strand.
CAGCGAGGCAACATGTAAAGGAAGCACCAAATATGGCTTCAGTCTTGTCTAGTAAGTTTAAACGCTTTTCCAGAAATAATGTAGAGAGGCGATGCTTTTCTCATTTTATCTCAATGTTAGGCTGTGATGAATTTGCACCTGTTTTTTTGCTTGAGTGAATGAAGCTTCAAGACACAATCAATCTTGTCGAAAACATACTACTGGCGTCTGCTATGATCTGCTTATTTTTGCTTTTACAAACATGGAAATAATACCGGATTTCAAGAAGATAAGAGAAGGAAATCCCCTTCTTCCTCATTTGAGATAATGTGAAGTTGTCGTTGGATATGACTGTAAATTCACCTTAATGTTTTTCTTCATTTTCTGTAAGGAATTAGATGCTATACATTTGTGTAAGTAAAATTTGAGATGAAACTAAATGATCATTTTCTGAGTAATGATATTGAATGTATACTGTGCTATGGGGTAAAACTCCTTGCAAAATAACTATTTTTCTTTTTTTCCCAAAAAAAATGATCGTGTAAGCCGCCAGTTCCACCCTCACGCTGGGCTAGAACATTTTTGTAAGCACCGAGTTCTACCCATTGAATTTTTCATGGAATGAAGTTGTAATGAAATTCAAGCCATTGGCAATGTTCTCCATTGTTTTAATGGTTACAATTTACGAAATCATACCATAACTTCATTTAAGCTGTGGTGATCTAGAAATGTTTGAATTGTAAAGAAATCATGTCCAGGTAAGGGTGCAACTGTGAATGTAAAGGACATATAACAAGTTTGCTTGATACTTCAGAAGTTGATGATTTTTACAGGTTGTCTAGAGCTGGTGATGTAGTTTTTTTCTGCTATTTTCTTTTGAGGGTGTAGCTGTAGTTGGCATCATCAACTGTGAAATGCAAGTCATCGCCTAATTATTTGTCAGCAAAATCATCTGTGTATTGAAATTTATTGCTGATAGAAATGAAAACTGTGCATTGATTCTGTTGTGCAAAAAGGATACATGTATGCTGTCAACCAGTAGTAAGGCTGAGCTCATATCATTATATAAAGGTCAATAAGAAAAAATTTAAATATTTTTTTAGGTTCTGCCTTGCCAGCATGCAAATTAGACCCTAGCTGAACTGAGTCTCTCTATTATCTTCCCATCTTCATTATTTTATTTTGTTAAGATTCTATTCATGCTCATGTGATGTTTAGCAGAAAAACAGTCTGCACTTGGAATATTTATTGGATTAATATATAGTTTTGATCATGTCCAAAATCCATATTGTTTCTGGTACTCGTATGACAATCATATAAAATGTTTACACTATATCCATTTGTCTATTCTTTGTTTCTTAAATGCTTGAGAACAGCTTAACCTGCCTTCTGTGTGTGAAATGCTATGTTTTTATTTGATCCCACTTGGAAATTAAATGTTCTGTAATGTAGTTCAGCAATTAGGAGGTTCACATTGTTTTGGTTTGCAATCAATCCTGGATAATAAATTTGTATATTTACTAAGAATGCTAAATGAACTTATAAAAAAAATCAAACAAATAAATAAATATGAAAAGGAGTTACTTTGTATAAAGTGGGTTTAAATTTCAGAGTTGATTAAATAAAATAGCATGTATTGACTAAAACCTAAAGCTAATGAAATGAATTTAAAATAGATTTACAAACATTAGAAGCTGGCTTAGAAAAAAAGTATCAGGATTTAGATGAGAAATAAGCTGACTTAAAATCACTAAAATGCTTACAAACTTATCCCCCTTAAAGATCAAGATCAGGAAAAGGGGAAAAACAGGAGTAAATGAAGAAAGAAAATGCTACAGAATCTGTGGAACAAAACATTCTTTGCTCTGTGTATAGACAGATCAAGAAACATTGCTGAAATATGATATGGTAGGCATTTTATTTTCCTGAGGGACATAATGCGACTTCAATCTGCTTGAGTTATTACAAAATTAATCCTATCAACATGGGTTGCCTCTTTGAGATGTCTTTTTCCACCTCCTTTTGTTATTTTTCAGGTGGTGGTGTGGTGACCATGTACTTAATGTTACACCATCAACCAGATGATTTACATCAAATCAACCCCAACATTACAAGGAAATCCTTTATGAAAGCAAAGGAGGAAAGCATTTGGACTTAGCACCAACGGGGAAATAGTTGATATCCTTTTGAGCGAGTCTTGCTTGAACAATTCTTTAAACTAAAAGGTGACTAGTCTTATTTTTGGGAAGTATCCATGCAAGAAGCCTTACATAGACACAAAAAGAAAGGCTTCCAAGTGGAAGGGCTTCCATATAGCTTTATTCGAGATATTTTCAATTAAAAATGGAAAGACAAGGTCTGCCCTGTCAGTGAGCCTGATTATCAATTTGCCATAGACTACCAATTAAGGCTTTTTGTTGCTTATACCAAATGCAAAGTCTTTTTTCACTTTTCATGCCTTCCATTTTTCCAAGGACGCACTTATGCATTCTCTTTTGCCATAGCTTATCTGTCTTTTCCATTACCAAGATGGCCACATGCATAAAAACTTTTATCCACCAAATGCTGTTTACCTGCCATTTTCCTGGAAAATGCATCCATGTTTATTGAGTAAGAATTTGGGCATTCTGTATTGGATTTTGGTTTTTGCTGATTGTAGGGTTTTATATGGCATTTGTTGCTGTGTTTTTGTGGGATGCATTGCTAGGCAAATGTGATTGACAAGCCAATGACAAAATAAGATATTGACTTAGGTTGTCAAACCATGCGGACTTATAGGCAGAATTCTTTAGCTGTATGAGTCAGTACATTAAAATATGCTCTTCATTAAGACCTGCGTGTAACTTTTATCTTTGTTATACATCAAGAGCTGCATATAACTTTTAAGCTTAGTTTTATGAGTCAGCACTTTGGAGGTGGTGAATGTGTTGTTCATTAAGACCTGCATGTCATCTTTTACGCCATTGTCTAAATGCATTCTTATCATTGTGTTTGTCTAATTTCTATTGGTCTTCAATATTTCATTAATATAAGCATGCCCAGAATTTTGATGTCAAAGATATGTCTTCCAGTGATCCTATTGTTGATCGAAGGGTTCTTCGTTTGTGTGTGTGAGCTATGTAATGCTCTTAGTACCAAGAAATTTGATGTCAAACATAAATCTTCCACTGGTTTAGATTGTAATAGATAGCTGCATAGACACCTTCCAAAAGCATAAGATAATCAAGCATCTATGTTGAAGAACACCTATCAGGCGCAATTGTAACGTGTATGAGCTTCATAAATCTTCCACTGGTTTAGATTGGAATAGATAACTGCATATACACCTTTCAAAAGCATAGGATAATCAAGCATCTATGTTGAAGAACACCTATCAGGCGCAATTGTAACCTGTATGAGCTTCAAATGCTGTTAAAATGTATAATATTTGTCTAAAACTTGAACTTACATTTAAGTCACTAATTTCATGACTTATCAACATTGGAAATTCATAAATTTTGATGGCCAATAGGATTGGCTAATGGAACTGTGGAAGTGGAATGATTGGGTTTAGATTGGAATAAATTACTGCATATACACCTTTCAAAAGCATAGGATAATCAAGCATCTATGTTGAAGAACACCTATCAGGCGCTATTGTAACCTGTATGAGCTTCAAATGCTGTTAAAATGTATAATATTTGTCTAAAACTTGAACTTACATTTAAGTCACTAATTTCATGTCTTATCAACATTGGAAATTCATAAATTTTGATGGCCAATAGGATTGGCTAATGGAACTGTGGAAGTGGAATGATTGGGTTTAGATTGGAATAAATTACTGCATATACACCTTTCAAAAGCATTGGATAATCAAGCATCTATGTTGAAGAACACCTATCAGGCGCTATTGTAACCTGTATGAGCTTCAAATGCTGTTAAAATGTATAATATTTGTCTAAAACTTGAACTTACATTTAAGTCACTAATTTCATGTCTTATCAACATTGGAAATTCATAAATTTTGATGGCCAATAGGATTGGCTAATGAACTGTGGAAGTAGAATGATTCTCTTTGGGAGTTCTTTGAATGTTGTTTCTAGCACAGCAATGAGGATTCCCAACAATAAGATAGTGACAGAAGTTAAGAGCCAACACGTCTGCAGTCAACAACTTTGGAACAATTTATCATCATCTCGGACGACAACTTACATCTGACAGCAGGTTAGACTTGTCTTTCATTCAGCATGATGGCACTTCCAGATGACATCAGCTAGACGGTATCAGCTAGATGGCACTTCCAGATGACTGACATCAACATGACGACACTTCCAGATGACAACACTGGCTAGACAGCATCCTCTAGACAACATTGGCAGTCAAGTCAGCATGACAGCATGATGACACCCATGACGACATGATGATACCCATGTGGCGACATAACAGCTGGCTTTAGATGACAACTCTCCCAGATGACAACTTACTCCAACAAGACGATGGCTCTCCACAACAACGTTCGTCCTGGTCGTTTGGTGACATCTACACTTCTCAACTGCAACTTGCAACTAACTGATCTGACTTTGTCTTCTCACCTACAACCAACTATTCTCACAACACAAGTCTAGTAATCTAGCAAATCACACAAACATCAACACACAATTGGAGAATGATCCTTGCATTGATTGATTTGCCAAAATGGCATACATATTACAACATTCAAACTTGCAATATGCCTTGTCAATGGCAATGGCTCTCACAGCATACATATATGCTTCTCTACACATTCGTCTATGTACTCCAGCCTAAGGTATTACACACACATGGATTTCAAATCAATGAAGGGAGGGGTCTACTTATAGTGCAGTCCTGGCCATTGATGGCAACGGTTTCTAGGACACCTTGCATGTAACTAACTTCCCCTCTTCCTTTGTACTTAGGACATAACACCACTTTACAATATATCAAAAGTTTGGGCGCTCAATTTTTTATTTTTTTTAAATAAAGGGGTAAAAATTTATTGATAAGAAGACAAGATTACAGAGTACAGCGAAGCCCCCAACCAGGGCTCAAGTAAGCAACAAAACAAGCTAAAACCACCAGACAGGGTCAAAACCCGAAGAAGACAACAAGAACAAACCACATTAAGTCTGAACATCCTTGTGGATCAACTCCTAGAGGCGCTGAGAGTCCCCAGACGGGAGACTCTCCCAGTTATCCATAATCCAAGGACCCGAAAGCTCAGAAGCCCTTTTGGCCAAATAATCAGCAACCCCATTCCATTCCCTTGGAATGTGCACAAAGGAGATGAATTCGAACTCTTCACTAATTTTGAGAATCTGAACGGCCACAGAGGCCAACTGCCAATTAACATCCTCCAACCTTTTGTTGTTTAAAAGATTAACCAAAATTTGAGAGTCGGACTCGCAGATGCTCCTGCGCCAGCCAAGAGAAAACCCCCTCTGCAAGGCCTCGAGAATCGCAAGAGCTTCCATAAAATTGTTGGAGTGAACACCTTTATAAATGGAAAAGAAAAATCTGACCACGCCAGCAGAGTCTCTCCCAACACCGCCAATTCCAGCATGTCCAGGATTGCCCCTGGACGACCCATCAGTATTAATTTTTAAAACTCCTCCAGGGGGCGGCCTCCACCTACCATCTCTCCTAACTTTCTTGCTAAGCTGAGAAGCCTTGCTAGGGTGAGGAGAGTCCGCTCCAACCCCAAAGAGACCAAGGGCCTGCCGTACCTTCTCCTCCCTAGAGTCCAAAAGAGGGTTCACATCGCATTTGCTATGGATAGTTTCCTGAACCATACCCAGGATCCTTTGCCAGATCTGTTGAACAACCAAATGACTACCCTGAAAGATGCGATGGTTCCGTTCGAGCCAAATCTGCCAGATGATGCAAGAAGGGCCCAAATTCCAAGCCACCTGGAGGAAGGGGGCATTGGTCGGAGGTCTGCCCAGACTACTCCAAAACTCCACCAGGGAGAGCACATGAAAACAAGGATGGTTCCAGGCACTCCACCAATGGTGCCAAATGTCTCTGGCAAGGGAGCATTGGAAAAATAAATGAGAAGAGACATCCTCATTATTACCACAAAGGACACAAATAGAGGGACCCTGAAATCCCCTCTTCCTCAAGTTCTCCCAAGTGAGGCATTTATTCCGAGCTACCAGCCAGAGAAAGAAGTTACATTTAGGCCAAGCAAATCTGTTCCACACCTTTTTCCACCATGTGACAGGGAGGCTCCCGAACTTTTGCATATCAAGAACCTGGTAGCCATAGGCTACAAAGTAGGTTCCCTTGGGATCAGGGTTCCAAGCCAAACTGTCTTTACCCCTCAATGAAGAACAGGGCCTCCCCGCAAGAATACGAGCAAGCACATCTTTGTCCTCGGCCAATCCCCCTTGGGGCCATTCCTGCGGATCTTTCCACTTGTACATCTCCAGATTACCAAAAGACTGGATTGTTTTAAAGTCCTCCACACGAGACCAACCCGCTTCCAAAAAACAAACGCTTAGGGAATGTAGCCTGGGATATTGAGTCAAGATAGGAGGGTGGCCATCCCAAGAATCCTCCCAAAAAAGAGCATCTGATCCCCGATTGCAAATCCAGAACAAACCCTGCTTAATTAAATTAGCCCCTCTTTTCAGAGTGTCCCAGATAACCGAACCTTTCCCAACCAAGTTGACTCTAGGGATCTCAGCCTCAGAAATACCTCTCAAGTACTTACAAGATAAGATTTTAGCCCAAATCTGATCTTGAGAAGTACACCATCTCCAATAAAGTTTCGCAGCCAGAGCCTGCCTAGAAAGAGCCGCTTGTCGCAACCCAAGGCCTCCCTCTTGAACCGGCCTACAAATAGAATCCCACCTAACCAAACTCCATTTAGATTGAGCAAGTTTTCCAGACCACAAAAACTGTCTTGACAAAGCATCCATGTCCTTGATGAAACGAGAGGGAGCTGTTTGCACAAAACATCTGTAGATGGGTAAAGCTTGAACAACATATTTTAAAAGCAACACTCTACCCGCAAAGGAGAGCCATCTGACGGTCCAGTGATTCACCTTCCTTCTAAACTTATCCAACATAGACTGCCAAGAAGATCTAGGCAGAGGATGAGACGAAATCGGAATACCAAGATAAATGAAGGGGGAGTCCCGACCTGAAATCTTAGAATTCGAGCAATCCTGGCTTGAATAAGAGGAGGGGTATTGAAGAAGAAAATAGAAGACTTGTCCTCATTAATCAACTGTCCAGAAGCACCAAGATATATGTCAAGAGACCGTCTAATGTTGCCAGCTTCCCTGATAGTGGCAACTCCTAGCAAAGCAGTGTCATCAACAAATTGAAGGTGGGAAAGATGCGGCGAACTACTATCCCACTTCCAACCCTGAATGAAACCATGCCTAACCTGAGACTTGAGAAATCTTCCCAACCCTTCCGCCATAATGATAAACAAATAAGGAGATAGAGGATCTCCTTGCCTCAATCCCCTCGAGGCCTCAAACAGCTCCGACGACTCATTATTAACAAGAACAGAGAACGAGGAAGAAGAAACACAACTCATCACCCATCTAATCCAATCCTCCTCAAAGCCAAAAGCAGCAAGAAATTTCTGAAGAAAGGACCATTTGACCCGGTCATAGGCTTTGGCCATGTCCAACTTAATGAACATAGATTTCTCCTTAGAAGTTTCCATCGAGTGAATAGCTTCCGTAGCAATAACAACCCCATCCAGGATTTTCCGGCCAACAACAAACCCACCTTGCTCCTCAGAGATGATTTTGCTCAACCATATCTTCAGCCTCTCGGCAATAATTTTTGTAATGATATTATACACAACATTGCAGAGAGAAATAGGCCTGAACATATCCAGGGAATTCGCTCCCTCTTTTTTGGGAATAAGCACCACAAAGGTAGCATTTAGGGCCCTTAGCATCTGTTTGTTCTTTTGGGACTCATGGACCACCTCCAGAAGATCAAATTTGATTAACTCCCAAAACTCCTGATAAAACTCAATCGGGAATCCATCCGGGCCCGGGGCTTTCCCTTTTTTCATCTTGAAGACAACATTTTCCAACTCCTCAAGGGAAATTGGACCCATCAAATGCTCATTCATTTCTCTAGAAACAATCGAGGGAATACAATTTAGAATAAGCTTTTCAGCCTCTTCATCTGAGAGGGAGTCCTCCTTAAAGAGAGGAAAAATACCTCCTAGTCTCTTTTGAAATATCCCTGAAAGAAGAGAGAAGGGCACCCTGAGAATTCACAAGAGAGGAAATCAGGTTACCATTACGACGAGCCTTAACTGAGTTAAAAAAGAAGGTCGTGTTCCTATCCCCTTCCTGAAGCCAATCCACTCGAGCTTTCTGTTTCCAAAAAATTTCTTCCCTCAACTCCCATTCAACAAGGTCTTTCGCAGCCTCAGATTCCTCAATGAGAAGCTCCTCCGTGAGTCCATGATCTCTGATCTTCCTTGAAGCTTCTTCCACCTTCCTAAGAGCCGCCAACTTAGCCAAGGAAAGGTTCCCAAAATTTAGACTATTCCACCTCTTCAATTTATGCTTAACGAATTGCAGCCGCTTCATAAAGGAATACATAGCGGTGCCATGAGAAGGTTTGCCATTGGTCCACCAACCTCGCATGAAATCATGAATCTTAGGATCCCGAAGCCACATAAGTTGAAACTTAAAGGAAGGATTCTTCTTTAGCCCAAACTCAAGAGCAGAGAGTTTGATAGGCCAATGATCAGATCCCCTACCCTCCAGAATCACAGAACTAGCACTTCTGTTATTACCAATCCAAAAACTGGAGATCAAAAACCTATCCAGTCTCTCTGAGATGGAATCTTCCCCACATCTTCTATTGTGCCAGGTAAAGATCCCATTATCCGGCTTGATGTCAACCAAGTTCAGGGCCCGGATATGAGCACTGAAGACAGAAGAAAAAGGCTCGAGACGATCAACCCCACCGCGTTTCTCCTCCAGACAAGTGATAGAGTTGAAATCTCCAGCCAAAATCCATGGGTACAGGGGAGCCAAACTTCTCACAAAGCCAATGTGCTCCCACAAATTCACTTTACCGTTGTAATCAACAGGAGCATACACATTTGTAAGTAGGATGGTTTCACCAGATTCATTATCATGCCCGATCATCGAAATAGACCATCTGCTGGAAATCCAAGTAAGAGGAGAGATCTTAACCGGATCCCATAAACAAGCAACGCCACCAACATATCCACATGCACCAATACACTGGCATTGACCCCTTCTCCACAACTTGGGAGCAATATTGAACATACTATCAGTAGCCAATTTAGTCTCCTGAATAAACACCACATCCGGAGAATGAACACGAACCAAATCACGAACAACTTTTTGTCTGGGGATGCTGTTCAACCCCCTTACATTCCATGAAAGGATAATCATTTCTGGGGGTTAGAAAAATGGGAGTCCAATGTTCTCACCAAGCCTGACTCCACCAAAGTCTCCCCCATTAACTTAATTTTGTCCTGGTCTTTCTTTCGACCCACCTTCATATTCTTATCCGAAGCACCTTTTTTAATTGTTTTTTGCTGCAATCCCAACACCGTAGGAGTTTTGCAGTCCAAGGATGATTGCATCAGTTTCTGAGTAGGAGAGGGCATAACTAAATCTGTGCCACTTTCCAAAATAGTTTCCCCTCCAGGGCTAGAGCCATCCATACCACCTGTACTCGGAACCAAAGCCCTCTGTTCTTCATTTAAACCCCCTAGATCTGATTCCTTAGGTTCCACCTCAAGAAGAGACATCTGATTCGACCTTGTTATATCTGCATCAGGTAGCGACGTTTCAGGTATCTCCATGCACTGATCAAGATCATCTAGTATCTCAAAACGGTTGAGCAGAGCATCTGGTTGGCTATCCTTAAGGTCTCTTTTTGCCCTTCTTCCTCTGTTTCGGGGTTTTACAGGAACAAAGCCTTCCTTATCCCGATCCCCTTCCTTTATTGGGGCTTTTCCTTTGTCCAAATTTTGTGCAGATCGAGAGGGCCCAGGATTTGAAGCCACGGGCGGGACAAACTTAGGGCATTTTCTTTGCAGGTGGCCGTATTCATGACAGATCCGACAACGAAACGGAAGAGCTTCATAGTCAAGTTGTTGAACCCATGTAGTCGATCCAAACTGTATTTCAACAGAATCTGGAATAGGATTGTTTAAATCAATTTCGACACAGATACGGGCAACAAAGATTACCTTTTTATCCATCGTCTATTGTGACGGTCCAACCGGCTTCCCAAGAAGAAGGGCAATCATATGCAAGATGTCGTTTCTCCAGAATTCCAACGGGAGCCACGGGAGCCGAACCCACACTGGAACCCGTGACGGCCGCTCCTCTGACGGGTTGAAACCCACATGCCAGGGTTTAAGAAAGAGTCCCGCTTGGTTACAAAAATAGGGACCCCCTTCAAATGCTTTGTTACGATCCGCAAGACAAGAGAAAACCACCATAAAATAGCTATTCGCACTCAACATCACCTCCACGTCACCTTCAGGGTTCCAAGTCTTCCTAACCCAAGCCTCCACAAAGGGAAGAGAAATTCGGATGCCCATAAATTTGCCAATAAGCGCATGCTTGGTTAAATACTCCACATCTTCCGCCACCGAGTCTGGTTGAACCACTAGAACCGGCCTGGCTTCACATCGTTCCAAACATCCATTGTTCTTTAACAAGCGATTCCCGACATGCAATGGGAAATCCTGTTCCTTCCAATCATTTTTAGATGAAAAATCGTCACTAGCATGCACGCTCTGTGACGGGCCCGACGCCATCACAACATTCCTCCAATTGTTCAGACCTCCTCCAGAAACTTTTGCCATCTCCTCCCATTTGGGCACTCAATTATGACGGCTATGACATTTACATTATATTTCATTGCATTACATCTCATTGGCATTTCATTTCATTACATTACATTGCATTACATTTCATTCCATTTGGACCAAACTTAGTGCATTAAACACTTAGACTTTTGTAGACACTTTTACTTCTGTTTTTGCTTATGTCCAGAACTAGTGCCTACATCGTTTGTGGGCCTAAACTGCTCTGATAGTTCTCTGCTCATGTTTGAGCAGGCATAACTCGTTGCAAAGTCCAAATGATTGCTCATGTTGAGCACCCAGCTGCAGGGCGCTATCTATGCTTTATATTTGGGCAAATTGCACGGTGCTGTCTATTTTGTATCTGGGCAAATCTTTGCTAAAATTTCAAGATGTATTAATGAAAAACAGGCTGTGATACAGAATATTTTTAGCAAAGAAACCTGTGAAACCCATCGCTAAAGCTGCTGGTAAAGTCAAGTCTCAAGCCAAAGAATCCTTCCAAAAGCAAAGTTAGTATGGCTTTGGGCTCCTATCCAAGAGACCCAAGTTTGAATCACAGGGAGGATGGCCTCCCTTGTGCCACCCAGTTCTAATTCTCATTCTACATTATAAAAAAGTGTATGCTGCTAGTAGAATTTTCTTCAAAACTAACTTAAGCAAAAACAACATAACCATCTTGCCATCCAACTTATGCTTCATCGTCACCCGTAAGTCATTGCCTGAGAAGGGGGACCAATGTACAGGTAAAAGTTTGTCCAACACAGTAATTCTGCAAACTGGAAGAAGGCAGCAACAGGAAGACACTATTCCTTGAGACTGACCAAGAAAGACCATTAATTTGTTAAAGCTTTAGCATATTTTTGTGCTTGACTTTCTCTATTGCTTTGTGAGGAAGCAGAATCTAATGTTAAAAGTGATCCATATCTTGAATTTCCAAATAACATCATTCCTTTTACAGCCAAAAGAAACAGGTGTGGGAATCCCAGTTTCTTTCTTATGTTCTTGGAGAAATGATGAAATATTTGGTCTGTGGAATGCCCTTCAGCAAAGAAAATGATGGACGACTCTCATTTTCCAGTCAGGCATTAAATTGGCAGCTTCTATCTCAAACGAATAGGTAGGGAATGACATCCTGGGTCTTTCCCATGTGTTCAAAAACTTGATCCGGACAGAGTTAGACAGGGATTGAAAATTGCCATTCTTGGAGGAGTGTTCTGAAAATACTTGGGTAATAGTTCTCAAAAATTGATCTCCGTTAAGAAAAATAAGCCCACAATCTCTTTGCACCTGCGTTTAAAAATAACCACATTGGGTCTCCAATGTAATGCCTTAGAGGTCTGTTGAAAAGCAAACCCCACAGATCAGGCGATGGGATTGTAATGTGATTGTCTCTTAGTGATAGGATTCCAGAGATAGTCACTAAGAGTTCATTAATCTTTTCAGGACAGACTTAGGTGCATGCAAGACCAAACAAAGATAAGTGGGAAAATGGAGTGAGGTTGATTTGAGAAGAATTGCTCTACCTGCATGGTCAAGAATTCATCGAGACCATCTCAAAGGTGATGTCCAGTCTTCTGAAGAAAAGGAGGCCAGTATTTAACTACAAGGTGTGCAAAGGGTACCACAAGATATCTAGGGGAATGTGGTATTCAAATGCTTGGACATCAAAAAGGCTGCCCAGAGCTGAGCAGGATCCTAAGCAGTAAATCCAATTCAGAGATGAGACTTCTTAAAATGAAGGCAGGAACTGATGGCTTCTCCCAAGGTGAAAAGTGATTGTCTCTAGCATGCTATTTCCTCTAAAGAAGAAAATTTGATATCAGTAATATATTAGGATCACTACCATTTGCTTTGCAGCTACAAGAATATTAGGATAGGATTGTCCTCTTCCTTGGCTTCTCTATACAATTGCAGTTAATACTCTTAAGTAATCACTGCAATTATATAGAAAAACTGAGAGGATAACCTTTTTCGACTACTTAGGGTATTGATTGCAACTGTATAAAGAAACCAAGGAAGTAGTTGCAAAGCAAATAGTAGTGATCCTAAAAATTGGGATACAGATATTTGTATTCTTTAAAAGAGATGAAAACCAAGAGGTGTTTGAGAGAAAAATGCCTTATACAACATGCTCAACAAAATGTCTCAAAACTGTCATAAAGCAAGTTTGCAGTGCTTTTGAAGAAGAGAATTGGCATTTTGCTGTTTCAAAAAAGAATGGGTCAGTTCCATTACAACATTTATATTATCAAAAATATTATGTGTTGAGGGATGAAAGCAGTTTGGAATTTGAAAACCAAAAGCTCTATATAAGAGGAGACATTCACCAATTTATACATAAGGAAATAGGATTTGGAATTAAATACTGATTTCTGCATTGATTTGAAGGCAGCTCTTTGTTACTTTTATTTGCTAACAAGGTGAGGATCCAGTGGGGTGTCCATAGTAAAACCTTCACTCTGTAACTTATTTCACTACCTGTTGCAACAAACATACTGTGGAAGGTTGACATAGATATAACACTGCATTGATAACTTATCTGGTTTAGGCATCTTTTTCATTGGTCATTTGATGCATTTGCATTCTGATTACTTGGCCAGAAAAAGGCACTTGGAAAAAAGCATATAAATTCCTTGTCACTTACAATTAAGGTTACTTGACCTTGGGCAAAAGAAGAGGTTGTCTACTAAATGTTCGTTTCTAAAAGAACACTTCTTAATAGGACAGATCGATCATAAGAATAGACACTTGCAAAAAAACAGGACCAAAACAAACAAAACACCCATGGCATTTGTCCAAACTCCATTCCATGAAGTATAGTTGACAAGGCATGATGGGCAAGGCATATGGGCATTTGGCAGGTAACGTGTGATAGGTATTTACAAACTCAAAAGCAGTTCATTGAGAAGATGATGGGACTGGACATTTAGGACAAAAGAGTGATTTGAATGACACCATAGATGGTCATGGGGGCAAAAAAAGTCACCATGAAGACTAGTAAGTTGGCAATCCAGCTACATGGTGTACAAAGTGGAATGTCTTTGTTGATGGGCAATGAAGTCATTGAATATAGGAGTTAAGGACAAGTTTTGGTTGATCCATCCATTGGCCTTCTAGCATCTCTAGCAGCAACAGGTCTAGAAAACCCCAAATCCATAAATTTCCCGAAGTTTATCTCTCCTTAACAAATTAAAACTCAATTAAGGTAGATATCAAAACAAAACTGGGAGGAGTCTATGTTTGCGTTACAAGGATTCTAATGTCATCCATATCCTGTAATATTGTCCAATCATAGATTTTTAACAGAATTTTGTTTTTTTAGTGCGGGAAAACGCCTTTGTTATATAAATTCTAGGCAACTATGATAGAGAATCCAGAAGTAAAAATCCACATTTGAAAAATAATTCATTTTTAGAGGATTAAAAATGAGGTCAAATGGGCTTCTTACAGGTGACAAAAAAGAGCATACTAGCCCTAATAGATTTTAATTTTGCTCAAGGATGCATTTTGGAAATTTTCTTGTTTTATAAACCACTTTTAAGATTTATACAAAATTCTTATTTTGTAAACCAATTTTAAGATTTCTACAAAATCACCTGGGTTAATTAGAAGATGAAACTAAAAGCATATATATAAACATGGGAATATAAGGAAACTACCAGCATATTGAAAATTGAATTTCACTCAAAAGCAGGTTTTGTATAGATTTTTGAAAATGACAACTTATCACTATGTAGTAGCCAGCTGCATGATTTATACAAAATCACCTGGGTTAATTAGAAGATGAAACTAAAAGCATATATATAAACATGGGAATATAAGGAAACTACCAGCATATTCAAAATTGAATTTCACTCAAAAGCAGGTTTTGTATAGATTTTTGAAAATGACAACTTATCATTATGTAGTAGCCAGCTGCATGAAACAAAAACGTCAAAATAAACTTTGAGCAAGGTTATTTAAAATATTTTTAAGACTCAAGAGTTTATTTTCAAGGTTACCAGGTGTGCGGGGTGCGAGTGCGGCGGGAATTGCGGTTGCGGTTGCGGTGGCGGCTCCTATAAAAAATAAGGCTTGCCCTCTCGGTGCAGGTAATTTTTAATTTAGAAAAAAAAAAAATATATATATATATATTTAAAAAAAAAAATATGCACGAAATAATTAAATAAATAATAACATACACATTACAAAATATTTAAATATGACATTATAAAAGTATATTAATAGGATGTCAAGTCATAAAGAGTCAAGAGATAACAATATACTATAAGTATATGCTATATACTATATAGTATAAGTATATGAGATAACAATATACTATAAGTATATGCTATATACTATACCTTAAAAAATAATTTAAAAAAAAACGTTTTTTCCCTATATTGATGCTCACATTGGGACTGACCACAAGGTTCGGTTCAATATAAACCCTATCAAACAAAGTTCGCATGAAGTTTGGTTCGTACCTGATGGCGAACCGACCCGAACCCGATGCGGGTGCGCACCTAGCCCACCTAGCCAACGGGATGTGGGAACCAGTGTGAATTGACCATCTTTAAACCTCCATATGATAAATTTTTAATGTGGGACTTTCTAATCTAAAACTTGTTACAAGTTAAAAATCTTATTAATGAAATAGAAAACATATAAAATATTTACATCCTTCATTCCCACAGGTTACAATTTAAAAATCTTATTAATGAAATAGAAAACATATAAAATATTTACATCCTTCATTCCTACAGGTTACAATTTAAAAATCTTATTAATGAAATAGAAAACATATAAAATATTTACATCCTTCATTCCTACAAGTTAGGATTTAAGAATCTTATTAATGAAATAGGAAACATATAAGAGATTTCTTAACACATCCTTCATTCCTTCATTCCTACTACCAAGACAGAAACAATTGCGAACAAAGAGAGATAACGTGACGACATGCTCACATCCTGGCCACTCTCGAGCGACCACAAGGATCCATGAATTATAGAAAAATATATATTTTTTTGGGTGGTTGTCACATATTAACAAACTATCCTTTTAGTGGTACTTGTTTACCAAACTCAATCTTCATTAAGTTATAAACAAGGCTTAAGTGGATTAACAAAGAATAAAAAATAAAATACTCAAGGAAAAAGAGTGAATCTTTAAAAGAATTTTCCTACTCTCCTATGATAGCCAAATAACTATTACAAACATGGATTTCAAACTTCTACCACTTAAAAAAACATCACTTATTTTTAGTAAATTAAAAAACAAACTTCAAATATCTCCTAATTAGGATTTAGGACCTCTATTATACTAAGCATTAACCCTTAAGTTAATGGTTTTCTCCCAACCAAGATTCACCCCGTTTCTATTGGTCATATAAGCAATAAATCTTTTAAGTCTATGTTTCCAGCATCATCCCTATGATGGAATTTCTTCCACTTTAATGCCGTCCTTTAAGGTTTTCTCCCAACCAAGATTCACCCCGTTTCTATTGCTTATATATTAAGCAATAAATCTTTTAAGTCTATGTTTCCAGCATCCCTATGATGGAATTTCTTCCATGCTGTCCTTTTGTCTATTTCCATCTCTATTTTTTTCTTTGGGTCCCACTTTGCATAAAAATCACTAAACCGAAATTCATGGAAAACAAAGAGAAGATGAATCCATCAAGCAGTATCAAGAAGTATATACCACAATATTTAGTCATGTGAAAGATACTCAAAGGTCTTTTGCAAGAAGGTTGTGTTTCTCTCACTCTTCTATTACATTCCCCTAACTGAAGAGACCAATAATAATAGGCAATAGGATGGTGATTCCTCTTCCTTTTAACTCGGTTTTTCGTCAAGTATATTAAATTGTTTAAGAGTTTTTTTTCTTGCTTTTGTCACAGAATTTCATGAGGTTGTATATCCATAAGGATGTTATCAAGACGAGGGAATATAGATGGTTAAGGGATATCCCATCAAGTAATGCAAAAGACATCCTATCCCCTCCTAGAGGCGATTCCTCCTCCTTTTAACCGAGTTCTTCATCAAGTGCATTAAATTGTTTAAGAGTCTTTTTCCTCTCTTTTTATTGTGACAAAACTATGTTCTACTTGAATGTTCTTTTAGCTTAAGTTTGGAGGCTTAGCATTGAAATAAGAATATAGATGGATGGGTGCTTGCACAATTGAAACATAAACACACATTTGCATGATATAAAGAATTGTCAAATTAAAGAAACAATTAAAATATGGAATCTTAATTTCTTACATATTCTAAAACTTAAAAACTTTGAAACACAATGGAAATATATGGATGCCTATATGGTTTTTATTGAATGTTGAAACATACAACTTTAATGTCTTCTTGCCGCCTAATATTTTTGGATCTTTTGGAAGTTGGGATAAGTACAATTAATAAAAAATAAGTTATTAGATACAAGAAGTCAAATACAATACATTGAACAATATTTTTGGAAGTTTAGTGGCCCAATAGCATTGAACAAATCACTATACTCTTTAAGTAATGCATCACTGTATTTTTAATTTTGTCTAAATTAATGATCAACTCAAATTTCTATGTTTTAAAATGTTTATTTATTTGTATTTTAAAAAAAAAAATTTTATATGGTTCATGATACACAAAGAAACATGGATTTTCATTTGATATTTTGGTATGAATTTATGTTTATAAGTAAAATTATTCATACATTCTCTTTCATACCTTTTCTTTTTAAGGTGGTAAAGTATATGTCATAACTTCAACAAGAAAAGGTATGGTATTCATGGTTAGTTAAATATATTTTAACCTTGCTCCAATAGTCCTTTTTCAATTACTTGATGTTAAAACACAATATATTTTTAAAATGGGTTATTATGAATTTTAATTTATAGTGGAGGCCACACAACTCACTTATCTTTTTTAGGTTATATTACAAGATGCTAACGCAATATATTTTTAAAATGGGTTATTATGAATTTTAATTTATAGTGTTTGCCACACAACTCACTTATCTTTTTTAGGTTATATTACAAGATGCGCCATAACACTGACAAATTCGGCCTCTTTATCAAAACTTGAATGAGCCTTTTAGGTGGTTAACAACTTATATCAACTAGTCAAGCCTGGCTTAGTAGACCAATCATAAAATATTTTAATATTATTTTTAATTGTCATTTTCCTTTTTTATTTATAATGATTTCATTATACTTGTCCACCTGGATCAATGAAATAATAAGAAATGTCATAACATTAAACCTTTAATTGTATAAATCTCAATTACTATTATTATTTTAATTATACTGTTCTACTCCAGCCTACTTCTATCTTATGAGGGGTAGGGGTGTGTTGGACTAGCTTGGGCATCCAAAGTGTTTTCATGATCCAATCACAAAGTCTACACAAGGGGTTGGGGTTTAGTGGTCCTATTCACACACCCTGGGCTAGTTGTAAGACTTGACCTCAATCATTCATCTTTACAAGTGCTTCTACTTACCAATAGACCTCACACATGACCTTACCAACTTGGTATTACTTCATGCAATCTCACCAAATTAAGTCCATTAACAAAACAAAAAAAAGTGTTTTGTTATTAGTTATCTAATTTTTTTTTTTGAAGAAGAATACATGTATGTTGTTTTCTATAGCTCAACTATCATCTACAATTTTAATGCATTTATAACCTGGAAATGCATAGTGTTAACACATTTATAACCTGGAAATGCACACTCTCAAGGTCTTGGATGGTCTTGGTATACATTGTGTGATTTGCACATGTACACAATAAGATTAGATGCCTTAAATATGAATAGTACAAATTCTCAATAATTTGCTAAAGTATGGTATGCATATAGAACTCAAACGTAATCAAAATACATAAGTATACGTATGAAGGTTTGAGGATGCTAGGAGTACTATATAAGTATTATATAACTAGATAGTGGATAAAAGGTGTTATAAAGATGAAGTCCTATGGAGTGGTGAATGGAAGGAGTTTGCTTCAAAGAAGTCTAGGGTTTGATTCCCCTTTGCATTTTGATGGTTTCTCTTGTGGTCTTAGGTCCGTGTGTGTGTTTAACATCACAAATAAATAAATAATACGTATTGCTACATGTAACCTATGAAGAATAAACACACAAGGAACCAATAAAAACAAGGTCTTAGAAATTTTTTGGTTAATACATAAGAGAGTTCAAGAGAGACTCGATGAGTTCCAAGCCAAATACAGAAAATATTTTGGCCAACTTCAGAATGATAATCAATTCAAAGTTGCCAACATGGTATAGCTTAACGAGAGAAATAAAAGGTTCTAAGGTCATGGAAAGAAACTCAAGTGATGAAAGTCCAAATGATTTGAAATAGCATGCTTGGTAGTAATAATAATTTTAATTTGAATTTTTTATCATTATATGTATAATATTCAATGATAAACATAGTGAAAATTTTCTTTGAGCCTTCTATGTTGGATGAGGAAGAAGAAAGAGAGAAAATAATGCCATCAATTGAGGATTTGATATGAAATAGTCAAAAAGAAATAAAATCATCATATTATCACTTACAATCAGACCTACATACAAAACATATTGGTAATATTATCTGTTTTTGTCCCAATGAACAAATTCCAAGTAAAAAATACCCTACTTGGAATTTTATATTATATTATACAACTTGGAATTTTATAAATCAACTTCTCATAAAAGTAAGCAATTTTTATAGTGATTTTTAAAGGACTTTGAATGCTACAATAAAATATTTATTTGTATCTTGTCTTTTTATCCATTTTATCTTTTCAGTTTATTTTGGTGTATTCTTCATTTTAAATATGCTGCAAATTTGGCCTCTTCCAATTTGAAATTGATAAAATACAACTAATCTTATGAAAAAGAAATGATATAGATAATTAAAAAATATTTAGAGAACCTAAAAAAAATGGTTTGTTAACGAAAATCATTACTTCAAAAGAAAGAATGGTTCAAATTAAAAAAATCCAAATCAAGAAAAAAAATGGCTTGTGACTCTACTTCTCTTAAAGAATGTTCCTAAACCCTATTTTAAGTTAAGAATATAAAAACTTTTATAACTTTAATTTTTCAAATATTTTAAGTTTTAATATTTTAATTATTTAAAAATTAAAGGAAGATGCAAGCTGCATTGAAATCCTACTTTAATTGTAACACAATAATTATGAATAAGGAAAATGGTGATCCAAAATTTTATCTTTTTGTGTTTTGTTCAGACTAAATATTCTAAGAGTGTCTTCAAAATAAATTGTCATTCCATCTAATAATAATAGCCTTCAGAGGTAATAATTTTCTGTACTTAAAACAAGTTTTTTCAAATAATATTTATTGGTCACAAGAATTTTATTTTTTACTTTTTAATCTTTAAACAAACTGCATCCATAATTATTATTTTTAGTAACATATTTTTATAATAAAATCTTCTTTCATTTTAGTATTCTAACAATTCTGTTCATTTCTTCATCCTATAATATAAAGATTAAACGGTAGATGAATTGCTGTTAAAGGAAACTGAAGAAGATAAGGTTCGTTGACATCTGATGAGAGTCCAAAACAAAATGATAAGTACAGATGCTCATAACTTACAAGTAGGCATCTTCAAAGAGATAAGAATTACAAACAAAAATAGGTTCTATTCCGCCTGGTTCCTAAGAGGTCAGTGCCAACCCTCTTTTTAATTCAGGCAGTCTAATAGGACCGTTTCAAAAAGCATCATTAATTTGGATTTAAAAAATTTAAGGTTTGAATTACATAAAAAATAAGTTTAAATCCTATAAAAATAATTAAAATATATTATAATATTTTTCATGAAAATTCTTTCATATTATTTATAATTTAAATATAATGAAAAAGTTATTAACCTATAACCTAAGACGAAGTTATAAATACCCTGTCCAAAATGTTTTCTATGCAACTTATAATGGTCACTTTCAAATTCTCTACAATTGAGAACTGGAGCACAAAATATCTGTTCAATGGGAGCAATTGCATGGGATTGGCTTTCCGGTAAAGTATCCCAAAGTCAGGGATGTTATCTAACTGATCTCAGCATGAATGTCACACGGAAAAAAGGAAATTAGAATCTTGACTAAGCAAATTAACCAATGTCTATTGCCACCGGTTATAGTTTTCAGAACTTAGGCTGGCTGGTATCTACTTTTACTCGTCCTGAAGTTGAATTATTATAGATAAAAGAGCATGAAAGAGGGACAAGGCCAATTTTTTTTAAGCGAAAAAATTTTTGCGGGGCCGCCTTGGTCCGAGAGATCACGAACAGGGGTTCTATACCGTCGAAGTCACCCGGGAGTCGCACCCAGCCCTGCCCGCACCAACATTATCAATTGGATTTTGGTTACCCAATTCAGCTTTTTGGTAGGGTGGAGATTCGAACCTGGGACCTCCCTTGGAGGATTGCCCTCTCCTCTCCAACTCACCTACAACACCTGGATACGACAAAGCCAAATTCAGTGTGCTAGGAGGACTTGCAATTGAAGAGACAGAGTATGAAAATTGGGGCAAAATTCCTTAAGCAGAAAGTCCAAATCCAAAGCTTGTTGCAAAATTCCAACAGAAAATCATGAGATATCAGGAGGACCCTCTTCACCATTCAAGCAACCTAGTTTAAAAATAAATAAATAAATCAAAACAAGATTGAGAATGAATACAAGGTTAAGGTTTGATGAAAACTGGTCAAGTTTGGGTAGGTTACACCTAATGTAGGGGGCGACTTACTCAAGTTGGACCTATAATGTTTAATTAACAAAATTTTAATAAATAAAAATATTATAATTATATTTTAATATTTTAATTTTTAATCTAGAGGAATTGTTAGCTATCTAACAATTTTTTTAGTTGATCAATTCTTTGATTCAGGTGGTTGTATAACCTTACCATGTAGGATAACTAAATGTATTTAATTGGTATGAGAAAGGAAATACAACTTGAAGTGGACCACTAAAAAGAAATATAATGTAAAGTGGACCGCTAAAAATATAATGTGAAGTGGACCACTGATTCTTAAAGAAACTGAACAAAAAAATTGCCATAACGAAAATTGAACAACATTGACACAAGGTAGGCTGTCAATCCCAAATCCACCAATTCCTAAGGAAATTGAACAAGAAAATTAACATGCAGAAGGGATGTCAATGTAGGCTGTCAATCCCAAATCCACCAATTCCTAAGGAAATTGAACAAGAAAATTAACATGCAGAAGGGAATCCAACTTAAAGTGGACCACCTATCCCTGATAGAATCAAGGAAGAAAATGATCTTAAAAATCTCAAATTGGAACACTAAGCTGCATCATCCAAGGATAAAACAACTATAATTAATCAACCTCAATTGTATGACTTTAATCTCTTTTTCAAAGTCGAACTAATTAACCTTTGACTTCGAACTCTACCATCTATTATATATATTAATATTTCTGCTAACCCTTTTCGAAAAATTTCAACGAAGTACATTTTCCTTTGCTATAAAATTGTGATCAATATTAGTAACAATATCTTTCACTGGTCAGTCGGGGTCCCATGTTCTAATGCAGTAAAAATATAGCTGCTTATGGGTCCATGGAATAAAAAATTCACATGGGCAATTCGTTTCAGGTTTCATTTCAGATCCCCATGGCATCTCAAATTTGGTTTATCTTTCTCTTCATCTTAGATAAATTTCAGGTTTAATTCGTGGTTTATTTGAATAATAATTCAGAGTAGAGTTCTGTAGAAACAGGGCTTAAAAGCTGGAATTTTTCTGCGTGTACCCGCTGAAAGTTGTAAAAGGTGTTCAGGATAGTGGTTAAAGGTTTAGTTTTTTTGAAAATTAATGTGTATTACACTAAAAAAAACTTTGGTTCTCATAATAAAAAAATATGCCTGGTATTACACTAAAAATCTTTAATACTCATTAATAAAAATATATGTGTAACTGTGTTACAACCAATTTTTTTTTATAGAAGTTACTTTGTAATTATTCACCAGATGAAAATGAGGCAAATTTAACTACCTGAAAGGCACTTTGGTGCTATTGGATGTGAACATTGGGCTACTGCAGAATGTACTCTTTCAGCTGGATTGATTGACTGGTAAAAGGGGGTTGTTGGTGAGATGAGGCAAATTTAACTACCTGAAAGGCACTCTGGTGCTATTGGATGTGAACATTGGGCTACTGCAGAATGTACTCTTTCAGCTGGATTGATTGACTGGTAAAAGGGGGTTGTTGGTGAGAAGCATAACTAAAGAAAATACATTTTTTAAGCAAGAAAAAGGAATTACATTATAATAAACTTTAACATGGTGTGTACAATTCTCAAACAAAAGCTTGCCACAAATCAAACTCAGGGGGGCAATACTGTACAGAAAATCTAAAGGTTTAGAGATTCATGGGAAAGATAGGACAACCTAGCCCACCTAAGGAAAAATGGCACCCATTTCACGAGGAATAATCCATTATTTCAATAAAAAGGAGGACCATTCAAACGCATGGATTTTAGATATGCAGGTGAATGAAACGGGATCATGAAAAAGTGCCTTACCTGAAGCTCACAGGGGCCCATATTAATCTACATTTTTCCAAGCATGCTCTGCCCATTTGATCTTAATTTTTGCAGAGTCCCTGCCCAGTAATGTATAGCCTGCGATTAATGAAATATTGTTAAGCAGTCATTGCTAATTTCTGAATAATCATCCTATGATATATTGATGAACTTTAGCTCAACTGTTTCGGACTTATAAGTATCCCCTGCATCCATGATATGCACAGAATCTGAATCCGTTCTGATTATCAGTCGGTCTCAATCAAAATGTGAGATATTTTACTTGAGCTAGAAGAAAATTCACCCCCAACAGGGATGCACATCTTGAATTTCAAGACCGATAATCAGCGCATCAATCCAAGAGCAATAATCTGCACATTCAATGATATGATTTTAGTTTTACTGCCATTTGCTACTATGATTAAATGCTTCTTTGACAGGCATGATCCTATCTTGGAAAGTCAGACATATAAATAGTAAAATCTGTGAGACGCCTTTAGTGTTATTGTGTCAGGCTTGTCAGCTAAATTTTATAATCTATGAATAGGTTGAAAAGCTCACACATGGTACCATCCTCTGAATTGAACTTAAAGAAGCGGAAACCCAATACTTTTTGGTATTGCGGTGTGCGAGGGTTTTTTAGCGGAAACCCAATACTATTTGGTATTGCAGTGTCCCGTCGGAAATAAATTTTATAATCTATAGGGTAGATTGTGTGGTAAAAATATATGAAGTGCACTTTTGCTTATTATAAGCTTAAGGAAGTTGGAGGAACAGGAGGAAATGCCCTATAAGATGTGTTATACTTCACAATCTACAAGAGGGCTACACATACATTTGGCCAACAAGCACAAAATATTTCCAACTTCATCAATGGTATCACTGTAATGTGCTGTCACATAGTGAAGTCATGTCCATTCATATGTTATACTACACAATCTACAGGAGGGCTACAAATACATTTGGCCAAAAAGCACAAAAGATTTCCAACTTCATCAATGGTATCACTGTAATATGCTATCACATAGTGAAGTCATGTCCATTCATATGCCTTGTACTAAAATATTCAATCCTGGGATTGTATATGGCTGAAAGTTTGATTATTTCTTGGTGGTCCATGTGATAAGTCCTCATAGTGAAGTCATGTCCATCCATATGCCTTGTACTAAAATATTCAATCCTGGGATTGCATATGGCTGAAAGTTTGATTATAATGTGGTGGTCCATGTGATAAGTCCTGCCATTTCTACACATGTGATCTGGATTGGGAGAAATGTGGCAGTCCACTAAGCTGTCCAACTTGAGTTGTGTAAATTTATGGATCACTTCAGGGATGATTGTAAGGTCTATGCCTATATTTCCACATAAATCCTGGAGAGTCATTTGTTCTAAGGATTCTTCATCAAGATGCCTACGTTATTCAATCCTGGGATTGTATATGGCTGAAAGTTTGATTATTACTTGGTGGTCCATGTGATAAGTCTGCCATTTCCACACGTGACCTGAATTGGGAGAAATGTGGTAGCCCACTAAGCTGTCCAACTTAAGTTGTGTAAATTTATGGAGCACTTTAGGGATGATTGTAAGGTCTCTGCCTATATTTCCACATAAATCCTGGAGAGTCGGTTGTTCTAAACATTCTTCATCAAGATTCCTACGTGACTTTGAAAGTTTTATGGAGTGAAAACCATCTTAACATTTGATGAAATATTGGACATGGCTTACTCATGTCCAAGATCAGTCCAAATAATAATTTATACTGATATTTTGATATATCATGTTATCTGCATTGCTATTTGTTGCATTTGCCTTCACATATGCGGTGTTGCTTGCCAGATATGTGACAGACATGAAGATCTACCGATTTTTTGGAATATCTGTTAATTAGGAGCAATGCTTCAGTCAATTTCTGGCATTGGATGGGATTATCATTGTTTTTTTTGTTTTTTAAAAAAATTTCATTCATTTTCATTAAATATGAGGCCCGTACCACTAAGATTCTTAGTTTAATTGTTGATTAAATAGGATTTTGAAAGCTATGATTCCAAGGAGCTGCTTTCAGGAATGAGGTGAGAAGTACATATTTTTAATAAAATACCCTGTTTTTGACAACCGTTGTTGAACACCTAGCTGCAGATGATTTGGATTATATTCGTGTGCTTCCTTTTAAAAGAGACCAAAACCTAAGTTTGACAAACATTAAGTACTAGTGAGCCCTCAAACAAGGTTAATAAAATGTAATTTTCTGGCAAGGACACCACTTGCATTATCGTGATGTGATCTGAGTTCAATCCCCACGACGAATGTATATAAAAAGTATTTACTAAAAAATAAAATAAAAAATAAAAATAAAATGTGGCATGGTTTGTATCAGACTGGGCTGGCTACCTTGCCTCGTTCTTCAGTCTGCCATTTCATTATACTCATATCCATACCAGATAGGATCTGCCTTAAATATATGCAAAAGTTACATTGATGGATTCTTGCTCTATGTTGGCTGTCAAAGTAAATAGGCATATTGAAGGTGCATTTAGCTGTAGAATAGAAAATTTCAAGTCAACTAAACTTTGATCTCGATCATAGATGTTCAATAGGTGCTAACATAGGTCCCGAGCCCATTTATTAGAATAAACTTTTAGAACAGATAACAGTCAAACTCATAACCTTGTAACCATGGATAATAGTTCTAATAAAAAATCCTAGCTAGTACCTTATCAGAGATGAAGAAAGAAGTTTAACCAGGTGAAATGCATCCTTAAAACCATTTCAGAATATGAATGTGTAATAAGTGCAAAATGTTGGGTTCTTCAGTGTCATGAAGTCGACCAAAATCATAGGGTGATGGGAGGATCTTGTTTTAGTGCCTTCTCCTTTGCTGTTTCTTCTCAGTATATTAATGTATTGTGACTTTGTATTTAGCAAGAGCTATCGGTTTCCTTCTCTGCTTATCTTATCTTCTAGAATTCTGTAAGTATGAATTGGGTGAGAATAATTAATAATGATCCTCGCTGCAATAGAGAAAGTTCTTATACGTTTTATATATATATAGAAATTGTGGGTAGATTATTTGCATTTATCTTCACCATAGAAAAAGGTCCCAATTTCAGTGATGCTTATAATAGTTGTGTAACACCTTGGATAGAAAAACACCCAAGTCTTTGTGTTGGAGTGACCGAAAACAAGCTGAAATGGATTGGCTTACGAAGGTCCAATGAAATACACTAGTAACAATTGTGTTGGAGTGACTGAAAACAAGCTGAAATGGATTGGCTTACGAAGGCTCGTTGAAATACACTAGTAACAATTGGATCATCGCATTGTTCAAACTACTCAGGCATTTGGTTGGTCATATTGGCACTGTACACAAACTAACGAATGGAAATAGTAACTTAAAGCATTCTTTATATAAGGGCAACTATGATTAAGAAAAGGGAGAGGTGAATGTTAATCAAACAAGCAGGTGAACAAGAAGCATGAATTAACTGTTAGTTTCGATAGGGCTCATGTTTGTAATGGTAATGAGGAAACTTGGACAATTTGTTAAGCTCACTAGGAAGAATTTACAAAATAATAAGTGACTTGTCTAAGATCTTCTAAAAAATCAATACAATTGTATTGATTGGTATAATCGGAGGAGAAGGTTTTTCATCAACATCATTTCAAAATCCTTTAATAAAATTTATGAATAGCATGCTATTATATTGGCATTATATTGGTGCAAAGGAAAGCAAATCTAATGGCATATTGGCATCAAACTAGCATCATCATAATGTTAATATAGCCATGCTTATTTGGTTCTAGTGGTGTTATTTTTTAAACAAAAATCATCCTTCTGATGCAAAAAATAATGCTATAAAACAAAAATACAATAGTGGAAATTTGTAACTTAGAAAACAATATCACAAAAAGACCATGGAACCTTTGAATGGATTTAAAAGAAAAAATCTCCTCAATATCAATTTGAAATTCTAGTTTGATAGTTACAACCTTGGAAAAGAGTGTATATTGAATCCAATTGCAAAAGTAAGTATCCTCTAACCCCTTCCTGGTTCATGGATTCCTAGGATAGGGGAAGGCATTGATTGTGAATGAGATGGTCTTGAGGTTTACAAGCCCTAGCTTACCTTTAGGATCTCCATAGCTTTGAACAAGTTGGGTTAGAATTCATAGATTTAGCTATCTATTAGAAATCCATGAAACCTGGCAATTCCATAAGAATCATAAATATATTGTACACATCAAAGAAATCCCATAGGAATCCTAGATCGCCCATAACAATCCTAGACCACCCATAAAGTCTACATTCCCTATAAGAAGTATATATTGCCTATAGAAAGACTATATGACTCTAGAGATGCCAACAAACCTCCAAGAATCATTTACATACCTATAGGAATCCTAACTTACTTGTAGATGACCAAGCATATCTATACGAACCATTATGATCTTGTGTGATTTTGGCAAATAGGCCTTAATACATCATTTAAAATCTTACTATATCACTTCAAGTAACTTAATTGGATATTTAAGACACACTGTAGGACTATAGAAAAACTCCCATACACACAGACATCCCTCTATGCTTTCAATTATGCTCAATTTAGCCAAATCATGACTCTAAATATCTAAAAACCTTTAGGAAGCTCAATTTCACCTCAATTTAACCCAATTTTTCCTAATCATCAAGGATCCCACTTTTTAATAGGTAGGAACTCTTGCTATAGTGACACTCTTGCTTAGAACTCTTCAAAACCTAAAATTGACATCAAATCTAGCCTCTAGAGAACTAATTAATCGACTTCCAACACTTAATTTGATCAAATTGACAACAATATATATTTATGAAAAGGTGAAACTCTTTATAGGACTACAAATATTTTCTAGTTCAACTCATATCATAAAATTGAGAGTAATTATAGCTTAGTTAGGTCTAATTAGATCATTTCTCATCACTAATTTTACTACATTTAAGTAAATTAACCTTTTTCATTCTAAATTTCCTCAAATCTATCAAAAATCATCCCACAACAATATAATTAATTCCTAAATAATTATAGTATAGATTAATTCATTCTAAAACTTAAAATTAGTAGTAAGTATGACCTTTTATTGATCATTTTGGCCATTTCCCAATCTAGTTTGGACAAAGTTTATAAAAATAACAAGGGTATTAGAAAAATCAGTAAGAGTTACACCAAGAGTGCTTGTAAAAGAGAATTTATGTGTAAAAATGTAACCCTACTATCAACATTAATCCTTTTTTAAATTGACCTTATAAATAGCTTATTTAATCCCTCTAAAGCCATTTTTTACACTCAATTTGACTAGTTTTGACTTGGTCAATAAGAGCATTATTGATCATCCAATGCCCTACACAAATTGGATTTAAGATAGCAAATCAATATAAATAGGAGGTCAATGAAATAATTTATAACATATTCTGATCAGATTCCACTTGAATTCCAACAAATTGGAAGCAGATTGGTTGATTTGGATGAAATAAGTAAAAGACATCTAGAGGTTCTTCTTCAAGTCCTACATGCCACCATGTGCTAGGTATCTTTTAAAATATTCTAATGCACTTCTAAAATATCTCCAAAAATTCCATAATATTTTAAAAGTCCTCTAAAATCCATTACAAAAACTCTCAAAAAGCATATTTGCTCACTCTCTCAAGCCTCTTAGATCTCCATAAGAAGGATCCTATTCTTTTTCTCCCTAGGTTAAAACTTCTCCTAGCAATCAATCCTTACCTTAAGATCATAATTTCTAGATTCCCCATCAACCAAGAGGGTTAGTAAACTAGACTCTTAAAGGACATTCAAGGTGTTTAAGGCATTTGAGGATTCTCAAGGCATCAAGGATATTGATCAAGCATTAAGGCAAGTATTTTCAAGGTTAGTTAAATTCCTTATTTCATATTTTAAATCTTTACTTGTATACTAGGTTGATTATTGTTGATTACTTTATATTTTACTTTACTATAGTCATTTGCTTTTCCTGGAGTACTAGTCTTGTGTGCTTATGTGTGTGCATGATCTAAACCTCACCCACCTTACTATATGTACTTCCTACTTCCTACTTCCAACTCTTACATATTTTCTATACTTACTATATACTTTATGCACCTCACTATATACTACCTATACCTACTACATACCTTCTATGAACCTAATATTGCCTCTAAGAATATCTTTATACCAAATACAACAAAACTATCCCTAATCTCTCATACTATTCCTTTAGAGTTTTACTTAGGTTTGACTTAATCTCATATTGCATTTGCCTACATGGTGAAGTGACCTCCTTATCTTGTTCAAATCTAGGAAAAAAAGAGAACCACAAATGCTACAAATATCAATTTGAAATCGTAGTTTTGTAATCATGACCTTACAAATACTATTATGACATAGTCATAAACCCTTTAAATGTTGATAAAAATTCCTAGTTTTTATAGTCAAAACCTTGGAAATACTATTTTAGGGGAGCTATAAACCATCAAATGATTTTAAAATACTTTTTTGATGCTAATCCAAAATTGTATATTTGAAATTCTAACCTCCAAAACATTTTCATTGAAACAATTCCTTAAAATATCCTCAAACTAATTTTTTAAATTGAGCATTAGAGATTCATGCCTATTTTGATACCATAAAAGCTCATGGAAACACTTTAGATTTGAAATTTCATGGTATAGATTTAACTACAATACCATTAAAAGTTATAAAATAAAAAGATAATTAAATGAAATAAATATATCATTGAGATTCACAAAGAAAAGAGAACATAAGATGTAAGGGAAGGATCATTAGAAACAAGTAAGTAATAATATTAAAAAAGAAAATAACTTTAATAATTATAATGATTTATAAGTGGAGACATTTATGCTTTAGAATATATTTCATGGCTCAAATAATTCTACATTTCAATATATTATTATTCCATTAATTGATATACAAAGCGAAAATTATTTTTTATGACTTCTATAAAATATAATAAAATACCATAATTTTTTCCATGGTTAAAGTGAATATTTACATATTTCGACAAATCATTCTTTTCAAATGTGTAGATTTCACCTAGAATGGGTGATATTCTCACTCTAAATGCTTTGATTACCTATTGTAGTTGTAGTTTAATTAGAGAATTTACTTAGCCTTGAATAAATAATACATCCTTGTACTAGTAATTATAGTTTGAGATTAGAATATAATCAAATTTTGTCTATTAGATTCATTTCCATATTTGATTTCTTTGCATTCCTTAGCATATTGAAAGGAAAGGAGAAAAATATGGAGTTGAAAGTGAAGGAGGAGGTAAAATAGGAATCCTCTAAAAATTCCATTGAGGGATTTTAGAAAATTCTTCAACTTGAAAATCTAGACTACATAAGAAACATTAGGGTGCAAATCGAGTGACTACAAAAAATTAGTAAGACACCATGCTAACACATTGTTGTAAAGCACGATACTATGTAGGAGAAGGTTCTTACACATTTTTTTTTTTTATAGTGCCTACAAAAGGCGTGTAGGGTATCAAAGAGCTCTATGAGAGCTTGTTCCTCTTTGATGCTCTTTATATTTTTGGGTTGTGTCTCTCCCTCCAAGGGATTGAAAAATTTCCTCAAAGACTTGGTCTTCAATATTTTAGCTAATGGAGTCTAGCCTTGAGATGAGCTCCTTGGGTAGCATGTGCATACACTATCTACTTTTGTTCTATGAGCTTGGTCACTCATAGTTGTAAAGTGGGTGAGCAATATTGAACTTTCAAATCAATGGTGGCTTGTCAAAACTTTAAGGTGGTGGCCTCATATGAGCAATGATGAAAGAGAACTATTTGAATTCCATATATATAAAGTAAATGAGAAGAATGCTTGATAACACTATTCCACCATGGAATCCATCCGTTTTGAGTGCTAGGACATGGCTTTAGGCTCCAGATATGCTAGATGTGGGCTTATGATTCAATATCAATATTTTTAGATAGAATTTGTTGGTTAAATGTTTGATTACACCACTTGGCCAATCAATTTTAAATCAATTGGGGGAGTGGTCCAACAGGACCATCTCAAGCATTGGCTCCATTAAGAGAGAATAACAATTGGTAAAATTAAATGAGGTTGTCTAGACAACATCACCCTATAAATTAATTAAGGGATCTTGTTAGGTATGACATGCATGTTAGACCAGATATACTAAAGAGCATTAGAACATCAGTAATTAATGAGTGTTGGGATCAAAAAATACTAATTTATTATGCATGTAAAACCATGTTACCCTTTTTTAAGTTGTCCATCACATTGGTTGGTGGTTCATCTTATGCTATTTCAATCGTATTAAATTTTTGATATATAATCCATGATGTGGATGGTAACGAGTCTACAATCCATTATCATAATTGGGCTTGTTCAACAACATCTTTGGAAGCATAAACAATAATAACTCAAATTGGATCGTTATTAATATTGAAAACTATTTATAACATTGTATAGGTGGGGTCACATCCATGAACAACCAAGTGGGACCATCACCTTAGGGAAATGAATGTGGAAATTCTACCTCATCCTAGTTCATGATTGCTATGAAGGAAATGGAATGTTCTCCGAATGGTATGACAAACTATAATATTACTATAATAGAGAGCAAAAAACCTGCAAATTTCAATTTCTATTTCTTCTCATAGTGTCATGTTGTATGTAGTGCTTGTAATATAATATTACAATTGATATAAGAGTTTTTGTTATTGACTCTATCTTTGCAGTTATAATCTCTTTCTATAACTTTTTCCTATATGATTCTATTGAGATGCATTTTAGCCAAATATGATTGAAGATTCCACAACAACATCACTCTAGCTAGAACCTATACGATACCACTAGCTAGTCCTATAGATTTTCCTCTATGTAGACCATATTGGAAACTAACACATATATCAAATGGTATTAGAGTTTCTTTTTATCCACTAAAATGAGGTAAACAATGAGTATACCTCAACAAATTCTTGATTCATCACATATTTCCATTCCCTATAGCTACCTTATCCATGCATAGTACCTTCCAATTCATTGCATCATTGGATGTATGTCTACACACATTCTTGATGCAAGAATAAAGTGTTGGACATTTTGAGTCCCTAAGTCAAAGTTGGCATTGATGTCACCATTAAAGCCACCATATGGAGTCATCATTAATACCAAAGATTTCAACAGAAATAAAGGCAACAAATATGGTCATTTGATATTCAACAAGAAGGCAGAAGTTCGAGTGAAACAGTGCAAAAGACAGAAGTTAAAAAGGAGCTATAATATTTATTTTATAAATTATTTAAATTTAGGATGAATTCAAATTTTATAAATAAATATTAAAGGGTACTTTATCAAAGGTGAAATATTATAATGGTTAGAAGTGCCATGGTGAAAACCCAAAATAAAATATTTGTAATTTTCATTACAATATTTTATATTGCAAAAGTGGGTTTATAAATTCTAAAAATATTTTAATAAACCCAAAGGTTGGGTTTAAAGGTTTAAGACCAAAGAATATTTTAATAAATCCAAAGGTTGGATTTAAAGTTTTAAACAAGGCAAAGTTTATTTTCACTGACGTCATAAAATCCAAAGGGAAGCATCGACGTTTTTGATTTAGTGGAAATGCATATAAATACCATGCCCAAAGTTGATTTTCGAATTATCCTTGCTCGAACTGGAAAGAGAAAGCATACGAATTAAATGCAGAGCTCGTGAGATAGAATTACAAAATTCGTGTTTGACTTGACGACGAAAGGAAACAAAAGCAAGCACGTTGATTAGTTGGAAGCCAACAAGGCACCTTGACCTAGTGGCAAGTGGACTGCAAACTTATGTTTTGGTGTGCATGGTGGATAGTGTTCGAATCTCGTAGAAGCTTTTGGTGGACGTGTTGAAGGTGCCAATCGTTAGGCGCATACGTTTTGCAAGGCAAGGAAGGGGTGTTGAAGCACGTGGTGCTTCTTCCTTCCCAACGAGCTTGTAGCTCGTGTGGTGGTTTGCACCGTGGGCAAAGACGTTTGTGTGGGCTGCATTGAGAGTTCGGAACTATCCAAAGGCAAAGGTATATTTTTATGTTTTATTTTATTAATGCCTAAGTTGGAGGTATAAGGTATTTGGTGGTTGAAGTCTTTGCATTGTGATAAATATTGGTAGTTGAGAAATACCATTAGGAGTTATAAGGAGAATTTTGTTTTTATTTTCAAGTCTTAAATTTTGCTATTGTGGAATATTGAAAGGTTAAGACTTTGTGGGTTGTATGTTATTTTGAATAAAGGATTTTGTGATTATTGTGAGGATATTGCTTATTTTTTAAGTTGGAGTGATAAGGTGTAATTGTGATATAAAAATTATCCTCTAACCCAAACAAATAAGTAATTGTGAGTGTGGCAGATTTGTAAGGGCAACTACTCTTCAAGAAAAGGTATGGGTAAAATTCTTCTTTGTTGAGTTAGGTGATTGGCTTGATTGAAAATTAAGTTTGGAGTGAAAATGATTTGATTAGGGTTTCCTTTTTGAAAGTGGTTGAGTTAATGCTTCAAGGTTTTTTGGATTGAGAGTTGTGATTAAACCTTGTTTGATAAGCATTGTTGTTTAGACCATTGGTTGAATGAAGTACTTTGAGTTTATGCTTCAAGGATTTCTGAATTGAGAGTTGTGATTAAAACCTTGTTTGATAAGCATTATTGTTTAGACCATTGGTTGAGTGAAGTACATTGAGTTAATGCTTAAAGGTTTTCTGAATTGAGAGTTGTGATTAAAACCTTGTTTTATTAACATTGTTGTTGAAGTGAGATGTTATGCAAAGAACTTGAACTAGGGTTTGAAAAGAACATGAGTATCATTGTTCTATGAGAGTTGTTGTTGAACATTGTTGGAAGCATTTTGAGTTGGTTGATATATGCTTGGACTAGGGTTTGAAAAGAACATGAGTATCATTGTTATATGAGATTTGTTGTTGAGCATTGTTGGAAACATTTTGAGTTGGTTGATATATGCTTGGACTAGGGTTTGTGAGAAAGGGTTGTTACTTGAGGTGATTGGTTGAGTAAAGTTGATTGAGCCTAGTCAAGTAGTTGTATGAAGTGGTTTTTCAAGTTCCATGAAACAAACTATTCTATATTATGATTTGAGTTGAGATTGAGTTTTGAGAATAGAACATATTGAGTCTCTAAAAATTCTCTTTATGCTTCTATGAGATTGAGTTAAGAAAGTGATTGAGCATTGAGTATAGAACATATTAAGTCTCTAGCAATTCTCTTTATGCTTCTATGATATTGAGTTGAGAAAGTGATTGAGCATTGAGTATAGAACATATTGAGTCTCTAAAAATTCTCTTTATGCTTCTATGAGATTAAGTTGAGAAAGTGATTGAGTATTGAGTATAGAACATATTGAGTCTCTAACAATTATCTTTATGTTTCTATGACATTGAGTTGAGAAAGTGATTAAGCATTGAGTATAGAACATATTGAGTCTCTAACAATTCTCTTTATGATTCTATGAGATTGGACAAGTTTTGTGTGGACTTGTTAAGTTGATTTGAGGCAAGTCTTTGAGAAGGCTTGTGGACTGTTTTTATGTGAGCTTTTGTGGAAGCTTGCAATGCAGATTTGAGCAAGTCCTAGAGAGGACTTATTGAGCATATTTAGATAGGTTCTGTGTGGACCTGTTAAGCATATTTGGATAGGTTCTGTGTGGACCTGTTGAGCAGAGTTATGCAGGTTCTGAGTGGACCTGTTGAGCAGATTTGAGTAGGTTCTGAGTGGACCTGTTGAGAAGA
This sequence comes from Wollemia nobilis, assembly GCA_028583015.1. Lineage (NCBI taxonomy): Eukaryota > Viridiplantae > Streptophyta > Pinopsida > Araucariales > Araucariaceae > Wollemia > Wollemia nobilis. The sequence continues at coordinate 3,365,742 of JAQPPZ010017244.1, forward strand.
TTTGATCAGGTTCTATGTGGACCTATTGAGCAGGTTTTGAGTGGAATTTTTGAGTAGAATTGAGCAGGTTCTTAGTGGACCTATTGAGCAAATTTGAGCAGGTTCTAAGTGGACCTATCGAGCAGATTTGAACAGGTTCTACGTGGACCTATTGAGCAGATTTGAGCATGTTTTGAGTGGACCTGTTGAGCAAATTTGAGTAGGTTCTAAGTGGACCTGTTGATCAGAGCTTTGGAGGTGACAGAGCATAGAGGACATAGTCTCCAGTGGATAGAGATCCATCAACCAAGACATTGAGGACATGTTTTCTGAGTGAGGACAAGAGCCTTCAAGTGGAGAGAAATCCACAGTCAGTGTAGTGGAGGCAATGTCTTCTAGAGGTTCACCAGCCAAAGAAGAGGAGAAGGAGTTCTCCTGTGGATAGAGATCCACAAACTAGATTTAGGGGATCAACATATCCTTTGGACAAAGGTCCATAAACATTGTAATTGGGAAGGATTCCCAAAATATTATTTGAGAAATATTTAGAAGAAATATTTTCTCTATGGAGGTAGCCCACATTGGGTGAACCACGTTAAATTTATGTTTCTATTGTGTATGGTGTTTTGTGCATTGCTTTGATTATCGCTATTGATACTACTATCTATACACTGCATAATACTGATTTGAAAAGAAAAGTAAAAAGTGGTCTTATACTGTTCACCCCCCCTCTCAGTATAAGCTTGTGTTCTTCATAAAGACATCAAAATAGGTTTTAAATTGAGTACATTGAATCAAATCACCCCTAAAAAGGAACTAACATAATGGTAGAGTCAACATTTCAACTTAAGATTGGAATCTGGGACTTAAAATCCTAATTTGAGATGCTTTAGAGGAAGATAGAACTACTCTATTTGGAAAATTTTAGGATATCATACTTTATTTAGGAGCCTCACCTATAATTACTGATCCTATGTCATTCCAAAGTCAATAACCTCTAAAGGTGCAGACTAACACTAATATTCTAGTCTTATCAAGTTGGATCAATATTAACAACTTGGACACTTGGCTTTCGTGGCTGGAGTTATGTTCCATTTAAAATCGATTCTATAATACTAACAATCACTTTTATGACCTTGAATATGTCAAAATTGTTTATATGCTCATGGGAAGTTGCTAATAATAGGATGAAAGATTTAGGTAATCCCATGTCTTCTTAGAAATACTTCATTTAGTTGGTTCATAAGTGGTTTTATCACTTATGCTACTATGAAGATGAGTACATACACTTTTAAAGATTGTGATAATTCATCGATCAACCTATCTAGTTTTACATTAATGAGTTCAATGGTTTTCTCAATAATTTTTACATCTAAGAAGATAAGAGACACGTAGTTATTAAGTACTTCAATGGCCTACACTACCATCTTTGATCTTAAACGAAGTTCCTTTATATTAATTTTTTGGCACAAGAATTCTTCTTTGCATCAAAATTGAAAGAGAAATTAAAATCCAAGAAAAAAAATCTTGGTCACCATTCCACAATAGGCCTTAATGCCAAAATAGAAGTCAAATTATCACTTGCATAAAATATATTCGTGCCTAAGGGACCTCTTATGCATTCATACATAACAAAGTAATATAACTTATTTTAAATATATCAACTAGGATCTATGAACAACCACTTTAATTAGTTGAACCTTGCATAAGTGTAATCATAGATACAACACATTTTGAGTGCATATAATGGAGTAGCTAATAGCTACCTCACACATAATTCATAAGATTTTTTTTTTAAAACTCTAACCACCATGGTTTCAATAACCACTATTATAAGGTTACCATGCTTGATATCCATTAGTGTAGTCATCTCCTTCATGAGCTGATCTACTAGTAGTCCATGGAATTTGCCATAGATATCTATTTTTAGTCAAATCTACAAGCTCCCTTGAAGGTCGTTAGTACATTTATCTCAATGCATCATTGAAATTTTGAGGCAAGCCAAGGTGGATTTTAAATCCTCCATTTTATAACACCCTTTATATCTTGTTTGCACTTGTTCACTCAAACTTCAACTCCTCCCTCTATAACTATATTTCTATGGGGTTGAGTTGTATTCCTACTATATCCACTCACTAACAATCAATATCCTATATCAATAACTTTCTATAAATGAGTAGGGTTTCTTTAATGTTCTCATCCATTTACATTGAAGTGTCTTTATCATTTTTTAAGGGCTTGCAATAACATTAGTCACATCTCTCTTTCTAACTATCACAACCAGAATAGTTTTTCTTTCTCCTCACCATCCTATTTGCTCTACAAAACTCCTTACAACCATTTATTACTTGGTCTAATGGGCTGTGGTGGTTAGAATTCAAATAATTACCTAATAGCTTAAATTGATTTCCTTCCTCACTAGGCAAAGGAAAAGGTTGACTTGCTTTTATATAATGCATTTTTCCTTGTCAACTCCTTATATAATTTCAAACTTCACATTTTTAAACTCTTAACTATATAATAAATGAGGTACTCACCCAAAAGTTATCTCCAAATATATATGTGGATCATTTTTTTTGGTGAAAATCTTTTCTCTTTCCTAAGATAATAAAATTATTTACATAATGATCACCATCTAACCAGTAGTTTGGTCATATACATTTGACTAGCATAAAAGCTTCACCACTATGTTGATATGAAGACCCTTAAGAAGAATAATATATCAAATCAACATCATTAACATTTTGTAACATTTCTTGCAATGTAAAAGTCCTAGTAATTTCTACCTTTAGCAAATTTTTCATCAAAACATGCAATCCATATCCTTTCTTTCACACTTGAAAGCACATGAAGGATATAAAACACATGACTAATTAAAACCTCAACACAATAAATACTAGTAAAAACATATAAAATGTAAACATGGGTCATAAACATGTCAAATATAGATTTACTTTCGAAACATCTCTTGCTAATTTTATTGGATCAACTAATGGTTCAATTATATCTACTTTTGAGAGGAATAGTATATATTCACCCAACATAGTATTGCTGCCTTTTATTATTCAAACCATTTTCCAGATAATATACTTAAGTTTTTTTAATAAATAATAGTGAAAACATATAAAATATAAACATGGGTCATAAATATGTTAAATATAGATTTATTTTCTAATCATGTCTGTTTAACTTACTTTATTGGATCAACTAATGATTCAATTATATCCGCTTCTAAAAGAAATAATATATATGTATATATACCCAACATATAGTATTGCTGCTATTATTATTCAGACCATTTTCCAAATGATACTCAAAAACTCCCAATCAACGGAAAACCAACAAGTATCCACTGCATGGCTTCAAACCCAAGACCGTGACTGAGCTAGATGGGCTGTTTAAAAAATACATCTGCTGCACTGTCGTTTTGCAAAGATCCGGTCCCAAAATATTTATATAATAGTTATTTAGGATCCTTTTGCCGTATAGTGGCTGTAGTTTAGTGGTGAGAATTCCACGTTGTGGCCGTGGAGACCTGGGCTCGAATCCCAGCAGCCACATGGTTTTCTCTATTATTTTTGGCATGATTTTCTCTATTATTTTTGGCTATTACCAAAATACGAATTTCCATTTTTATTGGCTATTTACCATAATACCAAATAAGGAGTTATTGTGTGGCTATTTACCAAAATACCAAATAAGGAATTATTTAATAAGAGCCTTCAGCTGTATTTTTATTGGCTATTACCAAATAAGGAATTATTCTAAGAGTGCAAAAGCAAATTGTCATTTCATTTAATAAGAGCTTCAGCTGTAAGGTAATAAGGAATTATTCTAAGAGTGTCTCCAAAGCAAATTATCAGAAGAATTTTATGTTTGTTTTTGTAATTTCATTTACTGGCTATTGCCAAATAAGGAATTATTCTCAGAGTGTCTCCAAAGCAAATTGTCATTTCATTTAATAAGAGCCTTGAGCTGTAAGGTAATAATTTTCTGTATTTGAAACAAGCTTCTTTAAACAATTTTTATCGATCAAATAAGATGGCTAGGAAGAATTTTATGTGTTTTTTAATCTGTAAACAAATTATTCTGATTATCTTATGATAAAATTTTGTTTTACTTTGATATCAAATTTTTAACAATTTAGATAATCGATTCGATGCTTATGGTAGATGATAGATGAATTGAAAGAGCATAAGATTCATTGACATCTGATAAGAATTTCAAATCAAAATGATAACTACATCAATTGCTAAAGATTCTCATAACTTATAAGTAGCATCTTGAAAGAGAGAAGAAATACAAAAGAAAAATATTCTATTTTGCATGGCTCCTGAGAGGTCAGTGCCAACCCTCTTTTCAATTCAGGCAGTCGTAGAGGATCATTTTAAAAATATCTTTGTTCTTAATAAATTTATTAATAAAATAAATTAAATTTTAAAAAGAATGTTTAAGGTTTGTATTTAATAAGAATAAGTTTAAATTTATACCGTTCTGGTATTGTGAAGGCTGTTGCAAGAAAATGCCCCAAAAAAAAAATGTTAAATTATAAAACATTTGTATTTACAAAGAAAATTGAAAACAATCCAGAAAATAGAAATCAAGAATTTAGACTTTATATGAACAAGTTGTGACGGATGGAGCAGCAAGGAGGAGGAGCGAGAGGTCTAGGGGCATCAAACCCTAGGTGTGGGACTTCAGAGGGCAGATCAGCAGACGCGGCAGGTGGGGGCTCGGCGAGATAGCAGGCCCCCGAGCGGAGGATGTGGACAAGGAAGTTCTTTGGAATCGGTCCAAGGGCGTTGGGCGGATGCGGTTGAAGATTTCTCCGAGGGGGACCAGGAATCTATGCGTCAGGATCAAAGGAAGAACCAAGAAGGAGACAAAGAGAAACCCGGCAACTGGAGACCTTCATATCTTAATGCTCTTCGCGGTAAGCAAAAATTATCCGACTCTTGTTTTAATCTAAAATCAGTCAATGGTAGGTTGCACGTCCCGGATTCCTTAGCTCGACATGTGGCTATGGAGGGCGAGAACATCTTTGGTGGCTAAATTTATGGGGGTGAGGCCGGACATGGAAGTCATAAGGAGATGGGCCATCCAAAAATGGCAGCCAAGGGCCGGTATGATGATTAAGGCTTTACCCAAGAGTTTTCTTTTGGTGACATTTCAATGTGAACAGGACATGGAAAGGACTCTCCAAGGAGGTCCTTGGTTTTTTGGGAAAAGGGGCTTGTATCTGAAGCGTTGGTCCCCCGATTTCAACCCCCACACTCGAGGCTTGGATTTGGCTCCTATTTGGGTTAAGATGCCAGGATTACCTCTCGCTTTTCGGAACGAACAAATATTGGTCGGGATAGCTACAGAGATTGGAGAACTAATAGCTATTGATCCCGCAACCTTGAGCAAAACAAGACTCCCTGTCGCTCGCATGTGTGTGTTGGCGGACCCGAGTAAAGAGCTCCCTAAATCCATTATTTTGTCGTCTATGTTTGGCCTTCATACTCGGGTATTTGAATATGAAAATATGTCTTTTAAGTGTAGTGTTTGTGGGAAGGTAGGGCACCGGGGTATCCACCGCATTTCCAAGAACCAGATCCCCACTCCAAAATACCGATCCTCAAACCAGAATAATATCCCTCCCCTGCAGATCTCCATTCCTACCCAACCTGGGCCTCAAGGACGTGGAGCTCAAAATCCGAATATCAGAGACCCTGTTCGCCCTATTGTAAGCAAGAGGCAACGTTTTAACCCTCCTCCCAAAAATTCCTATGCCCCAAAACCCTCTCACAGGGGAGCTGGTCCCTTTGATGGGAACCCTCAAGCTCAACCTGCTCCTAAGATGATACAGCAAGCCTCATAGCCAAATAACAAAGGAAAGAACCCCATAGATCAACGCCCTGGGGAAAGTAAGTTTGATTGGGTGATACGGGAGGCCTATGGAGGCTCGGTGGAAGTGGTCCCATGTACTGCAGAGGAATTTATGGGAAGAAATTCCAAGGAGATCAACATCCCGGTGGAGAACAGCTTTGATGCATTAAATCATTTGAAGGGAGATCGGATGGACAGCCAAGAAGTGGAATCCGAGGTAGAGGAGACTCAAGAGAAGGATTTAGAGGAGAAAAATCGAAGGAAGGAGCAGGAAACTAATAATACGGGCAAGGATACTCAGGAGGAAGAGGTGAACCACCAAGATCAGTGTAACCCCAAAGCAAGGAAAAAAGAATCTACTAATCAAGAAGCTAAGAGCACGGAATCATCTCCACTGTCAGAAAGACCAGTTAACCTGGAAAGCCGATTGTTACCCCAAATACCAAGACCGACCTACCCAAGATGGTTACTAGAAGCCAAGTGAATCCTAAGGAACTTCAACCTAGAGCGGATGTATGGGGATATGGTTCGGTAGGGAAGAGGGAAACCTAGCAATGCCGCCTTAAGGCGGAAAGAAGCGAGCGAGGAGTGGCCGATGGCACTCAAGCGATGATTGCTCTTTGGGGCGAAGGCTCGAGGATCCAAAGCCCATAAATGAAGATTCTTTCATGGAATATTCGTGGGAGTAATCCCTGCAAAAATAAGAGCTTTGTATGCTCTTAGACAAGAACACAAACCGGATATGATTTTACCGTAAGAAACTAAAATGGAGGAGAGTAGAGTTATTCCTTTTAAGAATAGGACTTGGCGAGAAGTTGAAGTAGTAGGCCAAGAGGCCACCGGAACAGCGAGGAGGGTTACTCGGTTATGTGGAACAAAAATGTGATTGATAGTAGAGTGATTCCGATGTCTAGTTGGTTTATTTGTCTCTTATGTGTGGATAAAACCACGCAGAAAGAGTGGATCTTAACGAATGTATATGCTCCGGTTAGACAGGGACCGAGAAGGGTTCTTTGGAGTCGCCTAGCTGAATTGAGGGAGACGGTCCCCAACTACCCTTGGATTGTGGCGGGGGATTTCAATTGCTACCTTAATCCCGTAGATAAATTGGGGGGCTCTCAAAGAATAACTCGCCGATATCTACGAGTTTAGAGATTTTGTTGAGCAACATGAGTCGATGGATGTGGACCTCGCGTAGATTCTCCTATACATGGTCTAACAAAAGATTGAAGGAAAACCAAATTCAGATAAGATTAGATAGGTTTCTTCTTTCTCAAGAATGCCTGGAGAGGTTTGGGGACTCTTCATTAACGGCACTCCCAAGAATCGGGTCTGATCACAACCCAATTCTATGGGAAACAGGGGAGGACTCTAAGAAAAGATACATCAGACCCTTTCGATTCGAACTTATGTGGTTCCAACATCAGGATCTCAAGGATCTGGTTGCCCAATGGTGGGACAAAAAGTATAATGGTTCGAAATTGGCCCAAGTGGCATGTAAACTAAGGAATGTGAAGGCTAACATTAGAGAGTGGAACAAAACTTCCTTTGGCAATATTTTTGTTAAAAAGGCAGAACTAAAAGACAAGATCAATGAACTACGGGAGAAGCTGAAGTCAGAGCAGCTTACAGAGGATCTGAGAAACCAGGAGAGGGAGCTGTTAGCCGAATACCACACGATGCTAGGATTTGAAGAAACCTTTTGGAGGCAGAAATCCAAAATGCGTTGGTTAAAGGAGGGTGACAGAAATACAAAGTTCTTCCATGTCTCTACTCTTCGCCACAGGAGTACTAACAAAATTAAGGAGATCAAGATGGCCGATGGGTCTAACACCAAAGATATGGAAGACATAAGGAGGGAAGCGGTTGAGTACTTTAAATCGTTGCTAGAAGATGTAAATCCGACTATTGAAGAAGAGGACTCTCTCATGGCAGCCATTCCACCCCTCGGAATCGATAATCTTAATGGATTCTTACTTAGTCCTTTCACAAAGGAGGAAATCAAGAAGGTCGTTTTTGACATGGATGGTAACAGCCCTCCCCAGACCGGATGGCTTCCCTGCAGCTTTCTTCCATAAGTTTTGGGATATCCTAGGCAATGATGTAGTGGAAGCTATAATTGAGGCTCAAAAGGACATGGAAATCCCAGAAGGAGTTAATGCTACTTTTTTAGTCCTCATCCCTAAACTAGTGGGAGCAATGGAATTTTCCAGTTTTCGCCCTATCGGCTTATGTAACACTCGATGAAGATTCTCACAAAAACAATCGCCAATAGGCTCAAGGTTATCCTTCCTTTCATCATTGATATGAACCAAGGTGGCTTTGTGAAAGGGCGACAAATATTGGATGGTATCATCACAATTCATGAGGTTATTCATTCAATGGTGACTAGTAAGGAAGCAGGTATGTTACTAAAGCTTGATATGAATAAAGCCTACGACCGGGTCTCATGGCGGTTCCTCACCAAGATTTTGGGTAAGTTTGGTTTCTCGTCCTCAGTGGATTAAGTTGATTTTTAGTTGTATCTCTACTACAAGATTTTCTCTCATGGTGAATGGGTCACCCTCCGGTTACTTTAAGAGTGAAAGGGGGTTGCGACAAGGAGATCCTTTGTCTCCATACTTGTTTATTATTTTAGCGGAAGCATTGGGTAGGAACATTTCAGCAGCGGTGGCAGATGGTCAATTGGAAGGTTTTAAACCAGCCTCAACAAGCAGGCCAGTGTCTCACCAACAGTTTGTGGATGATACAATCATTGTGTCCAAAGCCTCGGTGCCTCAAGCTAGGAAGTTGAAGAGAATTCTAACCAAGTATGAGACAGAGCAGATGACAAGACATAAACTATAAGAAGAGTAGCATCTATTTCTTTAACACGCCCGGTGGGAGGGAGGAAAGAATAGCTAACCTCTTCGGTTGTGGAAAGGAGCTTCTACCAAGAACTTATCTAGGCATGCCTATGTTCGAAGGAAGAATGAAGGCTACTTTGTGGAACTCAACCATTGACAGGATCTCCAAAAAGTTAGCAGGGTGGAAGGGCAGCCTTCTCAGCTCCGCAAGAAAAGCCTTATTAGTTCAAACTACTTTACAGAGCATTCCAATTTATTGCATGTCTCTATTTAGAATGCTCGCAAAGGTCCGAGCTACATTGGAGCAAATTCAACGCAACTTCTTATGGTCGAGTTCGGAGGAGAGAAAGAGAATTTCATTGGTAGCATGGAATCGTGTGTGTGCAAGCAAGGATCGTGGGGGCTCGGGGTTAAAGAGAATGAAAGAATTGAATCAAGCTCCGATTGGCAAACAGGTATGGAGATTTATCAATAATGATCAATTGGGATGGGTAAAACTTCTTAAGGCAAAATATATCGAAATAATCGAGACTTCCTGAAAGTCGATAATCTTCCTAGAGTATCCTATTTTTGGAATTGTTTGCTCGAATGTCTGTAGGTAGTCGGGAAAGGCATCGGATGGAGAATTGGTAATGGAAGACAAGTGGACTTTTGGAAAGACCCGTGGTTGGAAGAGGCCCCTCCGAAAGATAACTTAGACCTTCAAGTCCTCCAACATAAACTTTCGAAGGAAATGGGAGGAAAAGTAGGGGATTTTATTGTCAGTAGCACAGAAACTTCTTCTTGGAAGAAAATCACAGTTCATAATCCGTCAGAGCAAGAGAAGGTGGCCCTAACCAAACTCAATGATGCTTTAAGGGTGTTCCCGATCATTCCCGGGGGAGGAAGAGACAAGGCGATTTGGGGCAAAACTACAAGTGGGATCTATTCAGAAAAACCGCCTATAAGTTAATCCACTCGGGATTCAATGGCCGGACTCCGACTTCGTTATTTGGTTAAATAATTTAACCCCAAAAATAGCTTTCTTCTTTTGGTTGGCGCTCAAAATAAGATCCCGACAACGGATAATCTGCAAAGGAGAGGTTTCCAATTCATCAATCGATGTATCTTGTGTGAGAAAGCAATAGAATCGTAAGTCATATATTTCTAACTTGTGATTTTTCTTGTACAGTATTCCAAATGATCCCGTCCAAATTTCATATAGATTGGGTCTGTCCAAATAGCATGTCCGACTTCACGATACAATGGGCTTCCCCCTTCCGGCAAAGCTTTTGACTTGGCTCGGAAGCTCAGCCTACCCCATTTTTTATGGGGGATATGGAATGAGAGAAATAAGAGAGTATTTAAAGGACGTAAGAAAGATCCCGTGTTATGTGGCAATAAAATAATCGTAGCTTTGAAAGAAAACCGGAAAACTTTCTTCTTCAAAAATGAGACCATGTCTCTAAGGGAAAGGAGGATTTTGCGGAACCGGGGAGAGGAACTTCCAGGACCTAGACATTACAACCAACCCACGGGATGGTGTCAAGTGGATACCCCCCACACAAAAGTGGGTTAAGTTTAATTTTGACGGGCGCAGCTAAAGGAAATCCGGGGCTGCAGGAGCGGGAGGAGTTTTGAGAAATGAGGAAGGAAAAGTGGTCCTTGCCTTTGCAGAGCCTTTGGGAACTCAAACAAATCATTTTGCAGAAGCCCGAGCCTGCATGCAGGCAATGAGAATTGCCAGACTTGAGGGTTATAAGGAAGTTATCTTTGAAGGGGATTCGCTTAATATAATCAAGGCAATTAAGGAGGATAAAGACCCCAACTGGACCATATTGGAGCTTATCCTAGAAGCAAAGATTCATAAATCTCATTTGGTTAATGCCCGAATCCAACACACCTTCGAGAGAAGGGAACCAAAGCGGCGGATCTAATGGCAAATATTGCAGCTTCGTTGGGGAGATGCAAATTTGGAAGGATAACTTCCCTCAAGAACTATTGGTGTTGGTTGCTAGAGAAGAGCTAAGATCAAACCCGTTAGAGCATCGGGAGATCGGAGGGGCCGATGATGAGTAATCCGACGGATGGAATTAGGCAGTAAAAGGCATCCCATTTGTTGGGGCCCGGGAGGTGACAAGTGTACAAGACAAGCAACCTAGTGTTAGTAAGTGCTAGGTGTTGTTTGGTTTTTGTTTTATCCCGAATAGTCAAGCGACAAGTATAGGACTCGTGGTCTCTAAGTATGGCTTAATGTGAGTCTTAGAAAGATCCATTTTGTATTTTGATTATTCGGGCTTGATGCTAGAACCAACCCATTTTGACTTTGTAAAAGGTTTGTGGACCTTATAACCACCTCTACCTTATACCAAAAAAAAAGAATAAGTTTAAATTTAATAAGAATAAGTTTAAATTTAATAAAAATAGAATTGTAACATATTAAACCATAGTACCCCATAAGGGGCGGAGGTCCAAGGTTCAAATCTCGGGTTTCGTCGGATTGAACGCTTGTCCCTTTCCTGGTGCTTTCAGCGGCGTAAGAGGTTTAAAATGATTATGGCACGGTGTTTATAGGGGTGGACTGTGCGAAGATCTGTGTAGCCGCTATCTAGGGCGGACAGCGCAGAATACTGTGGCGGCCATAAAAAGCTGGACAGCCTGCCCACATTCATGGATTCCACCACTGTGTAAATTAAAAAAAAAAACATATTAAACCATAGTATAAGGAATTGGAATTTTTTCAAAAGCCCAAGCTTTACTTTAATTTTTGATCTTTTGAGTTTTACTTTTTTGGGTTTTTATCCACGGGACCAGGTTCAAACCTTGTAAGAGGGAACAGGCCTCTCATAAAAACGCCGGCTTTACCCTAGCATTTTTGTCCTTGGAGATGGTGTAGTGGTTAGGGCTTTGGTCTCTCCTTGGGAGGTCCAAGGTTCAAACCATATTTATTCCTAAGGATGGTGCAATAGGGATTTGGCTTTTTTTTGAGGAGGTCCAAGCTTCAAATGACCCCATACTCAAGGGGTAGGCTTTTGGAAGGTCCAAGGTTTCAAACCACAACATACTCGAAAGGAATAAGCTGGATGGTTGGTTGGCCCAGTTGATGCCCTGGAAGATTGGGGTCCCCTTGACTTTACTTTCCAGTTTGATGCCCTGGAAGATTGGGGTCCCCTTGACTTTACTTTCCAGTTTGATGCCCTCGAAGGTTGAGGTCTTGTTGACGTTACTTTAAACAAAAGATTAAAAATTTATAAAAACAACATCCAATAATGTTAAAAATTTCCTTTTATAAAAAAAGTGTCCCTTACACAAAATGGGAACCATACTATCCAAAATGTCTTCTATGCAACTTGTATTGGTCACTTTCAAATTCTCTGCAATTAAAAACTCCATCACAAACTATCTATTCAATGGGAGCAATTGCATCGGATTGACTTTCTGGAAAGTATCCCAAAGTCAGGGATGTTATCTAACTGATCTGACCATGAATGTCACACGCCAAAAAGGAAATTAAAATCTTGACTAAGCAAATTAACCAATGCCTATTGTCACCGGTTATAGTTTTCAGAACTTAATTTCCAGAGGCAGGCTTCCTGGCATCTACTTTGACCCGTCCTGAAGTTGAATTATTCTATATAAAAGAGCATGAAAGAGGACGACGAGGCCAAATTCAATGTGCTAGGACGACTTGAAATTGAAGAGACAGGGTATGAAAAATGGGGCAAAATTTCTGAAGCAGAGAGTCCAATTCCAAAGCATGTTGCAAAATTCCCACAGAGGACCCTAATCACCGTTCAAGCAACCTAGTTTAAAAATAATTAAACAAATCAAATTAAGATTGAGCATGATTACATGTTTAGCGTTTGATGAAAACTGGTCTAAGTTTGGTTAGGTTACACTTAATGTAGGAGGGGAATTATTAAAGCTGGACCTAAAATATTTAATTGACAAAATCTTAATAAAATAAAATATTTAAATTTTTTAAATTTTTAATTAGTCATATATTTATGAATAATATAGACCGGATGAAAATAGCTACCCTTTCGCCTAGATTGATTGACTGGTAAAAGGGGGTTGGTGGTGAGAATTTAGAAACATAGGCAAAGAAAATTCATTTCAAAGTAGCCAAAAAGAATTATATTATAATAAACTTTAACATGGTGTGCAATTCGAATGCTACAAATCAAACTCAGGGGGACAATACTGTGCAGAAAATCTAAAGGTTTAAAGCTTCATAGCAAAGGTAGGAAAGCCTAACCCACCTAAGGAAATATGGCACCCATTTCACGAGGAACAATCCATTATTCCAATAGCAAAGGTAGGAAAGCCTAACCCACCTAAGGAAATATGGAACCCATTTCACGAGGAACAATCCATTATTCCAATAAAACGAAGGATCATCCAAACGCATTGTTTTTAAATATACAGCTGAATGAAACGGGATCATGAAAAAGTGCCTTACCTGAAGATCAAAGGGGGCCATATTAATCTACATTTTTCCAAGCAAGCTCTGTCCATGTGATTGTAGTTTGTGCACAATCCCTGCCGAGTAATGTATAGCGTGGGATTAATGAAATATTTTTGAGTTAAACAGTCATCGCTACTGAATAATCATCTTATCATATACTGATGAACTTTAGTTAATTGTTTAAAATATTTTTTTTATGGAATATTGTTTTTATAATATAATTATAGTAATGTGATTTTTTAAGTATTATTGTTTTCTATATAATAAGTTCCATGATCTTTGAAATATCATATTGTTATACAACTCTTCACTTTTTTCTTACATGCATACTTGAACTTATGATACTTGTACACTTCTACATAACTTTTACTCTCCTACATGCACTTCTAATACAACTCCTAATACAAGACACTTGTGCACATCCTCACATTACATATTTGCACATTTACATACATAACACTTGTGCACGTTCTTTTAATATACACTTGCACTCTAACTTAACTTAAATGATGCTTGTGCATTTCCTATACATTGCACTCTTACATGACACTTGTGCATTTCCTGCACATTGACACTTACATAAAAGCGGAAATATAAATCACTTGCCTAAGCTATAGACTCATACTTAATCTATTACATATTTACATGTGTACCATGAAGGTATCATGGGGGTACATTAGCATATACCAAATAATATAAGATTCCTCAACAATGGATATATAAATATCTAAACATTTAAATTATGTTTGGTAAGAAATTGGCCCTAAAAGTTTTTTAGAAATTAAACCCTAATATTATTCTCTAGGGGTAACATATTTCCCATAAATAAGATCTCTCCAACCATCACTATGCATGAAATGATTGCCCATGAACTAGTCTCTTTTTTTAATATATGCCTAACTAAAGCCCATACCATCTACATGGAGTCTAAATGCACAAAACAATTGAAATCCTAATGACCATAATAGCCTTATGATCTAAGCAAAGAAAAGATTACTAAGAGTTCCTTAGGGTATGACACGAAATCCACTTCAATGCTTCAACCTTGGCACCTATTTGGACTTTTCACCAAACAAGTCAATGCCAACTTGCACTTTGGCACCCATACTATACTAGTGCCAAATTCCTTTTGCACCTATATTGTATTAGCACTAAACAATACAAAAACCATAACTATCCTAGCTCTAAGCATTTGGAACCCATCTAGGAAAAATGAAAGTCATTGATGCTTGCATAACTATGATAAACAACTAATAACCAAGTCATATGTCACCTGTAGAATGCTACAATACTTCAAGAATTGGCACCTAGATATCAAAGAAAAAAAGAAATACATTCTTGGTTACATCTTGTTACATTCAAGATGTTTTGGAAGATTAAGTGTTATATATTTCAACTTCTTTATAATATTTTTACTTTCTTTTTGCATAAGTGTAGATTGAGGCTTTTTTTTCTTTTGAACCAAGAAACCAAGAACTTAATACTTTGCATGCATTCTCTTTCATTTCTTCTCATATTTGTTTTTGAAGAGTAACTTTAAATTACTTTAAAAGAAAAATAAGAGTACAATATTTACAACAAAGTGGATGATATGATAGCACAACCCAAAAATCCTATGTTGTGGGCCCATCCCAAGAACAAACTATGTTTTGAAAACCACAAATTGAGATAAAAATAATTAATTAAAGCAGAAACCAACTATAGATGCATGCAAAAATAGGTATGGCATCGATAACGAGGGAATATTTATTGGTGGGATTGCTCCACCCATTTGGTAATTCATGCCCCTCAAGAATGGGCTCCCACCCATTTTGTCCACCTTTGTGTTATCCTTCTTCCTACTCCCTTGGAGTGGTCTCTCACATTCTCTATGAGGAAACTACCAAGTTTAGGGTAGGGAATTTGTTGTTCACCCACCCAAAAGAGTATGGTTTCTATATTTGAAATTTCTATCTCAAGACTGAGAGGACCGAGGTAGTGAGTTGGCCCATCCTTTGGTTCATTGGTCCTAGGATTTTGGACTTCTTGTTTCTTGACATGTACTACTATGAGTCTACTTCTAACCTCATGGAGGAGGTTGAATCCTTTGGGAAGGAGGGAAGGGTATTACTAAAGTCATAGTGCATGGGAAATTTGTCCAATGATCCAACAAAGACTGCAAATGGTGGACCTTGAGAGCCATCTTATTTTCTTGGACTTGGATATGCATTAATACATTTGAGCATATCATAGCCTCAACATAGATAGAAAATTTTGTAAATGTATTTACATTAGAAAAAATAGCATTATTTATATTTTTCATATATTGAATAAGTTCTTTGCTTATAATAAATGCCAAATCTAATCAGAGTTTCTAGGCATTCTAGTCCTATCCCCTAGAAGGATCATGTGTCAAGAAAATGGCCTAAGCTTGAAGTGTTTGAACAAGTCATGAATCCATGTGCAAGTTGTTTGAGCTCTAGGACAAAACCAAAATAGATGCTTCATATATTCATGAAAATGATAGAAATAAAATTTATGGTTAGTCACCCCTAAATGGACCAAAAATTCAGCAATAGATAGACTTAGTATAAAATACAAAGGTAAAATGAAACAACTTTGGGTCTAAAGTACATCATTAGATCAACATAACCACTTTATAGTATAAAATATTTTTCTGAATATAAATAGTAGGACTCAGATAATTCTTTACTTTGATGGTACTTAACCTCATATTTGAAACATAATGCCTAATGCACTCACTAGATGGTTCAATTGACACCCAATAACTCCCAAAACTCATATCGACTGGAAAATCTTCAAACACCTATTAGCTTTTGAAGCTATAAACTAAAAGGAAATGAAGCCACAAGTAATGAAATAAGCAAGCAATCTTATAACTATGATAATGGCTAACTAATAAGCATGAGAATGACAAGAAAATCTTCAGGAATAACACATGCAACAACCATTAATGAAGGCTCATAAAAAATGGAGAAAACAACATGTGAGAGCTCTCTATTAGTGCATACATAGAGGATGCATCCTTCATTACAATGAGCCCTATATATAAGAATAATATTTACTTGGGCCTTACTCTTCCTAACTGAATGAAGGACACATGTCCTTTTATATCATTGCACATTCTTACACTTGTGCATATATTCCTTCTTCCCCAAGTAACTCCTAATCTAATAATGCACCTAAGGTGGTACATAGTCATGTACCTAAATAATGTAATATACTCTAACTCTAACAACCCCTTGTATTACATTATTTAGGTATTGAAGACTTTAGTATTCAATCTCAATCTTTAGCTCTGACTCTATCATGGCTAGATAAATAATCTGTGTATACCTTTGGATCAATGTATTTGAGTTGCCTCTGGGTTTTGTTCTTTAGGTCACTACCTTTGAATTACTGCCATTGGTTCTGCCTCTAGGTCACTACCTCTGTCTCTGCCTCTAGGTCTTTACCTCTAGGTCACTGCCTTTAGGTCATTGCCATTGGATCACTACGTCTAGGTCACTACCTCTGGGTCATCTCTAGATAATCTGGGCCATTCACTAGAATAATCATAAAACTATTGCCTCTATAAGATCATCACTATAAATGCTTCCACTGCTCTTGCTACTGGTTACCTCCCAAGATGTGCTTGGATCATGATCATTTATCTCTTGTTTTTGCATGATAAGATTAGTAACATTATTTTCATTCCATGTACTTTGAATATTTATCACACTTGGTTTTCTTTTTGTAGAAACCATGCAACATTATTCTCATCTTATTCCATTCATCTGTACTTATCCATCCACAATTCATTTTTAATTTTTGGCTTTCCTTCTCTTTATATAGACAAGTTTTTGAGAATGATTATGTCCTCCACAAGTATTACAACTATGAAGATTCCAAAATCTCTCTATTGTATTTCCATGTCTACCACAATGATTGCATCTAAAATTATTTTTACCATTCTATCCTTTACTACAGTTGATTCTATCAAACCCTGTCACTGATTTGATGGCACTATTTTCTGTTATGGATTTAGTTCCTTGTTCATTGTTGCTAGTCTGACTTGTATATCCAATACCTTCATATTTTAGTCTTATTTCTGATACAATTGGTTATTTTATTCCCTATTCATGTTTTCCTAAACCTGTATCCTTATATCCCATTTTATTCATCAATTTTGAACCAATTCCTTTAGTATGTTTTTCAAAATGACCAAAAGCATCATTAGACTGAGATCTATCAATATCAATACAACTCTAACCATCACTATCCCTGTTATCATTTAAATCTTTATCATCATCAATGCTAACTAGATAAGCTTTCTCTAACCAATCACAAACTAAACTTGAATCATCTGAGCTAGAATCTATGAGTTCTTGGTCTTCATTGGATTTCTCATTACTCGCTAACAAACATATATTATTTTCCAAAAGAGTTTTGTTTGTAGGTTCTGATTGTGTATCATGCTCTAGTTGATCACTTTGATTTCCTTTAGGAGATTCCTTGTTAGGATATTCTTTGTCTTGACTTTTCCTTGTCAATGCATTATACTTGCAAGATTTTGTATTATGGCCCCCTTTCTCACAAATATAAAAATACTTCTTTTATTTTTGTTTTTGTGATGAAGTGCACAATCCTTTTTCTAATGCATGAACCTTATTGGATGACTCACTTTTCACCTGATTTTCAAGTTCATATTGTTGAAGAATATTTATCAATTCCTCAAATGACACCTTTTGGTTTGATACTAGAAGAGATGTGACCAATGCTTTGAATGATTCAGGAAGTGCTCTAAGTGTGACTGAAACCAAACGATCATCTTCAACCTTTTCTCCTAGTGTATGCAATTTTGATTTTAATTTTGATATCCTTCGAAGAAATTATTCTATGGTTTCTCCATCATGAACTTTTATTGTATGCAGTTGTGATTGTAGATGTAGAATAGTTGCCTTGTTCTTTCCTTCAAATATTGTACATAATTTATCCCATGCTATTTTTGAAGTTTCTGCTTCACTAATATGTGCTTGAATTTCATCAGATATGGCAAATAGAATTAACATCATGGCTTTAGCATCATCATTTTTGAATTTTTGAATTCTTGTTTTTGCTATCGGAATTTTTCTTTCTCCAATTACTACATCCCAAAGTTTTTCAACAATAAGTACTAACTTCATTTTATTTTTCCATGGAGAAAAATTAGGTCCTTTTAATAATTGGGATTCGAAAAAGAAGATTCTTGAATAAGACATTTCCTTAGAAGTTGACTACCTTATAACTCCCTAGGTTTTAATAATATTTGCAAATTTAATATTTTTCTAAAGTTTGAGGTAGAAACCCTTTTGGCTCCCAAATGATTAAATTTGCAATAATTTAATATTTCTAAATTCCAATATCCTAAGGTTTGATGTAGTAAGCCTTATAACTCCCTAATTTGGAATATTAGAAATTAATAATAATATTTGCAAAATAATTTTAATTCTCCAATGTTGAAAACCTTATACCTCCTAAATTAATTATTTGCAAATATTGTAAGGTTTAGAAAATAATATTTTGCAAATTAATATTTTCTAATGGTAGAAATCCTTATATCTCCATCTTAATTATTTGCAAAATATAATAAGGTTTGATTCCTATGCAATGATATATTTCCCTATCTTCAATTTGCTTTCTATTTTGCTAAGATTATAATTGCTTTAATGCAGGATTTAACCTTAGAAAAGTTCACTTATATCTCCAATAATTTGAAAGCAAATATAATTTATAAAGTACCTTATATCTCCCTATGATTTAATTTCTTTAATTAAATAATATTTTTAATAATTATTATTTTTATTTTCCTTATAACTCCTACATTTTCTATTTATTTCCTTTTTATTTACAATGCCCTTATATCTCAAGTATCAATTCCACCTTATAAAGGACCTTATGATGCAATTTCAATTATAAGTAAATGTTTACCTTATTTGAACTCTCATT
Organism: Wollemia nobilis; assembly: GCA_028583015.1. Taxonomy (NCBI): domain Eukaryota; kingdom Viridiplantae; phylum Streptophyta; class Pinopsida; order Araucariales; family Araucariaceae; genus Wollemia; species Wollemia nobilis. The sequence continues at coordinate 3,384,852 of JAQPPZ010017244.1, forward strand.
TGACTAATCCTTCTTTAATGTTGCATGCCTTCTATTTTCTCCCTTACTTGAAGATTCGTTGGCTCTATGTGGCACGTGGAATACATGTGATAGTAGGCTCTTGGAAACCCTCCATAATGACAAGGAATAACTATCTCACAATTGCATAATGGATATCTTCTGGCTACAATGTACAATTGTTATGTAATTGCACCCACCTACGTAATGGCCACATAATCTTGGATGAGGATGGTCTTGGATGTAGAAGCAGGGAGTTCTGTTTGTAACAGCTTTGAAAACTTCATGCACACCGAAAACCCTCACACACAACAAGGACTCAAACCATAGCATATTTGTGGATGGACAACATAGATCTGGCTCGAGAAAGCATCTATTCTTGCTACTAGTGATAGAAATGAATATTGTGGCATGCACATAGGGGTCATCCTCACGCACGTCGGGTGTAGGTTGTATACAAAAATGGTAGGCAATGCTTGTTCTTTGTTCGTTTGTAGCCTGTGCATAGTAGTAGAAGTTTAAGCGACTGGTCAAAGGTTTGACACAACAACCATGAAATAAGTTTTAGGCAACAATGGTGAAAATCCTTCTTTGATTTCATCTAGAACATAGGCCATTTCTACATGTGGGAATTCAAAAATACAGGGTTCAAATTATGAAAAAAAACCCTCGATCCACAAAATGAAATTGTGAATAGAAAAGCTTGCAAAAAGGGAACGAGAAACAAATAAAACTTTAAAACCTATAAATTGTCTTTTCAATGTAAGGCAAGAGGCCTTTGTTTTTTTTATTCCTCCATAGAATTAAAAACTAGAACTCAAATCTCCTTAATGACCTAATTTTTTAACCCATCAAAAAACTTCATAGTTAAGCATTTTCAACTGGAGTAGTGCTTGGATGGGTGACCTCTTAGGAAGTCCAGATTTTTGCACCTTTCTTGTGGCTCTCTCAATTTCTATGGATCTACCATGTGCTTTGATACCATGTTAGCTTTTGAAGCTATAAAATAAAAGGAAATGAAGCCACAAGTAATGAAATAAGCAAACAATCTTATAACTATGATAATGGCTAACTAATAAGCATGAGAATGACAAGAAAATATTTAGGAATAACACATGCAACAACCATTAATGAAGGCTCATGAAAATGGAGAATACAACATATGAGAGCTCTCTATTAGTGCATACATAGAGGATACATCCTTCATTACAATGAGCCCTATATATAAGAAGATGAGTTACTTGGGCCTTACTCTTCCTAATTGCATGAAGGACACATGTCCTTTTACATCATTGCACATTCTTACACTTGTGCATATATTCCTTCTTCCCCAAGTAACTCCTAATCTAATAATGTACCTAAGGTGGTACATAGTCATGTACCTAAATAATATAATATACTCTAACTCTAACAACACCCACTGTAGGGCTTGAAACCCAAGACCGCCATTGAGCTAGACTTGTTGTTTAAAAAATAAATCTGCTACACTTTGGTAAAGATTTGATTCTAAAATATTTATTTAAAACCTATTTAAAATCATCTTAACTTATACGTGGTTGTAGTTTAGTGGTGAGAATTCCACGTTGTGGTTGTGGAGACTTGGGCTTGAATCCTAGTAGCCACATGATTTTCCACTTGTATCGGCTCTACATTTGAAAAATTTGCTTTTACAATTTATAATTTTTTTTTTTAATATATATATAGGGAGCTGGTTACATTTAGTAATTGCCAAGTGCATTCATATTATTTTTAGTAACTTTCAAGTGTATGCAATTTATAAATGTTGCTCCCATTTTTATAAGCTCATTAACATCTTTTGCCTTTCTTCTATCATGCCATTGCGAATGAGGAAATGTTGCAGGCTCTCTAATAATGATGTCATCAAGTTAATCAAGTTTTATTAATTTGTTATGATATTTAACACTAAATATGTAAACACAAGGAACTTATAGCACCCAATAATAATAAAAAAAGCAAATGCAAATGAGGAATTATTCTAAGAGTGTCTTCAAAGCAAATTGCTATTTCATTTAATAAAAGCCTTCAATTGTAAGGTAATACTTTTATGTATTTGAAACAAGCTTCTTCAAACAATTTTTATTGATCAAATAAGATGGTTGAGAAAATTTGTATTTATATTTCTTAATCTTTAAACAAAATATTCTAATAAATATTATATTGTTATGATAAAATTTTGCTTTACTTTGATATCAATTTTCTAACAATTCTATTTAGATGATCGATTCATTGCCTCATTCTACAATATGAAGCTCAAATGGTATATGATAGATGAATTGACCTTAAAATTTAAGGGAACTGAAATATCATAAGGTTCATTGACATTTGATAAGAATTTCAAAATAAAATGATAACTACATCAATTGCTAAAGGTTCTCATAACTTATAGTAGGCATCTTGAAAGAAAGAAGAAATACAGAAGAAAAATATTATATTCTACATGGCTCCTGAGAGGTCACATTTGATAAGAATATCAAAACAAAATAATAACTACATCAATTACTAAAGATTATCATAACTTATAAGTAGGCATCTTGAAAGAGAAGAAACACAGAAGAAAAATATTCTATTTTGTATGGCTCCTGATAGGTTAGAGCCAACCCTCTTTTCAATTCAACCAGTCTTATAAGATCATTTAAAAATATCTTTGTTCTTAATGTTGGAAATATGTTGAATATTTTACATGTTATTATGGTGGGGTTAACACTAAAAGGTATTGGATGTTGTGTACAATATACTCGTTGGGGTCCGGGACCGTGCCGGACCCCGAACAAGGGTTCGAGGGTGGTAGCCCTTCGAAAAACAAGGGTCCAAGGGTGGCAGCCCCCGACCAAATTTTTAGGATTTTTTATGTTATATTTAGACCCATATGGGCTTTTAGGGTTACTATATTTGAACCCTTGTTTTTTTGCCCATGATATTGTAAAATTTGTGCATGTGCCTTTGTTATATATATCACACTTGTATTAGGGTTTTGGGTGAGACAGAAGGAGAATATTATTGTATTGGAGATGGTCAAGTTAATGCAATAATAAGATAATACTATGCTAGTTTTCCCGGTTGAGGATTTCTAGGGTAAATATTGTGTAATGTGTGAATCTACGATGATCTTCTTTTGATTATGTTATTACTACTTTTTTGTTTTAGTTTATTGGGGCTCTTTATTTCTCTTCACTTAATTTGAATAAGTTTATTAATAAAAAATTAAAATTTTAAAAAGAAATTTTAAGGTTTGCATTTAATAGGGATATGTTTAATTTAACAAAAGATAGAATTGTAAAATGTTAAACTATAGCACAAAGGATTGGAATCCTTTAAAAAATCTAGGGGTACATTCTTGGGTTTTTATCTAGGAGATCCAGGTTCAAACCCTCTACGAGGGGACTAACTCCTTATAAAATCATAAATTTACCTCAACATTTTTATCCGTAAATATGGTGTAGTGGTTAGGGCTTGTTGGATGGTTGGTTGCCCTAGTTTAATGCCCTAGAAGGTTGGATCTTGTTGACTTTACTTTCCAGTTTAATGCCTTGGAAGGTTAGGTTCCTTTGACTTTACTTTACCCAAAGAACTTAGGTTTTATAGAAACAACATCCAATGATGTTAACGATTTCTCTATGTATTAAAAAATATGTATTATATAAGATGAAATTATAACCTTCCTATCCAAAATATCTTTTATGCAACTTGTATTGGTCACTTTCAAATTCTCTACAATTGAAAACTCTAGCACAAACTATCTATTCAATGGGAGTAATTGCATGGGATTAGCTTTCTGGAAAAGTATCCCAAAGTCAAGGATGTGATCTAACTGATATGAATATGAATTTCACACCAAAAAAAATTAAAATCTTGACTAAACAAATTAACCAATGTCTATCGTCACTGGTTATAGTTTTCATAATTTCATCTCCAAAGGTAGTCTAGTTGGAATCTACTTTAATCCATCCTAAATTTGAATTATTCTATGTAAAAGAGCATGAAAGAGAATGACGAGGTCAAATTCAGTGTGCTAGGATGACTTGGAATTGAAGAGACAGGGTATGAAAAATGAGGTAAAATTACTTAAGCAGAGAGTCCAGTACCAAAGCATGTTGCAAAATTCTAATAGCCCTCCTAGCGCAGCTATTATTTATAGATGGATTGATAAGCTATACTTGATTTCTACTCCTAGAATATGGTACTATTGATGGCTTTTGTGATTACAGGACCAGATACCCTCCTTCGATGGGTAGATAAAGGGATCACAAGAGGTAAGGAGGGCTATGATGGAGGTTGAAAATATCACCATGGCTCGTGAGTACATGGAAGCTCAAACAATTACATTCATATAGGTGCATTCTAAATGTTTCACTTGCATTGTGTGTATGCCTTGGTTGTTAAAATTGCATGCTATATATTCCATACCTTTGAATAAATGAATATGTTAAACCTTCGATGGCAAGGAAAGTGTCAAAGCATGGGAGTTATTCTCTTTCGATAGATGAAAACATCATATCACCAGTAGAGAAAAATAATTGGAGGTATAGATTGATTTGGTATTTGAATAATTATTTTATGCTTGATTTTATAATTTGTTATTTAATTAAATATAAAATATGAAATGATTTAATAAGATAAAATAAAAATCTTTGTATTTACATATATATGCTTTTTATTATATGATGTGCATGATAAATATTTTTTATAATCCTTTTTAGCCTCAAATATAAACCTACCTCCACATGGCAAAAATTAGAAAGAAAGTAAGGTGGATACATGCATGTAGATCCAAGTGTTTGGTTAAATCTTCATCATAATTATTTTATAAGTTAGAGAAGATAGAAACCAAAAATCATGCTATGATGTGTCATGTTATGTTATGTTGGATGCATTACGGTCTGTGGAGAGTAGCTTGAAAGTAGAAAAGAAGTTGTTGTAACGGTTGTTGCATTATGTGTGTTGGGTGTATTGTTTATGTATTTTTACTGTTGGGATGATTTTATGTTTTGATATTTCCTCCTTGTTTGCTTTCAACGAATTGAAAGATAGTAAAATGCATTTAGAAATTAGTTGCATACATTCCCTATAAGTTGTTCTGAACCCGTACCACAACACTTGAACCTTTGGTCGCTGGTCACAACGATGGGAAAAGAGCCTCAGGCAAAATGATAATTCATCACAACAGTTGTAGTAGAGTTTCTTGTAATCCCTCATTTAGAGTTGTGCAATGGAGTCTGAATTATAAGGTTACATTTTTATAACCTAAATCCCCTTTATATATATATATATATATATATATATATATATATATATATATATATATATATATATATATATATTCACGTAATGGGGCTTTCCTTAAAACTATAGAAGATAAAGTACTTTATAATCTTGTAATATTTGTGATTATATTCTTTAGCAATATATAATAGTCAATATATGGTTTTGTATAATATTAAAACCTTAGTAATGTTTGATTTATCTAATAAACTATTATATTTTGGTTGAATTAAATAGATAAAAAACAAATTTAAATAACATCTTATTTACAAAATTAAAATGTTTATAGCCAAGCTCTTTATAAATATATTAATTACCTTGGTAGCTTCTTGAAGTCGTGATTGTCCTTCTTGAAGCGTTGTAGTCGCACATTAAGCTTTTGCCTTGTTTCATAAGCTTGTGGCTTGGTTAAAATATACAATATCATCCTGAGTTGTTCGTTGATATGCATTATTTAAAAGTAGAGAAGAATTATTGATATTCACTGAGTAAATTGGAAGTTATATTTGTTCGAGAATGATTATATGATTTTAGGTTAAAATTTAGGTTGTCTTTAGAAGATATGAGAGCTTTTTGGGCGTATTTGATTTAGAAGTAACATGTTGTTCTCAACTAAATTATCATAAAGTAATTCTTTAATATGTCAGATAAATTTCTATGGCTTTGTTTTTTTTTATATAACATGGTGGAATCGATAGCCGCCACGAATCTGGGTAGGTTTTTCGACATTTTATGGTCGCCACAGTATTCTACGCTGTCCGGCCCGAAAGCCACCACAAAGATCTTTGCATTGTCCACCCCTATAACAACCATGCCACAATCATTTTAAACCTTTTTACACCACTAAAAGCACCAGGAAAGGGACAAGCATTCATTCCGATGAGGCCCGAGATTTGAACCTTGGACCTCCGTCCCACTTACAGGGTTTGGTCAAACCAATTGATTTTTATGGATTTGTTAGTATGATATGATAGTTAGCTTTTAAATAAAGTTAGAGTTATTTTTTTTGTTAAGTAGCGTTTGTATTTACAATGGGTTTTAAATAGGATCCCAAAACCTGATTACATAAGAGTTGGTAATAACATGCCGAGAATAAGCCATTACAACAAAATTCTGGGCCCAAGGCACTAATACCCTGAAAATGAAAAACAAACAGAAATCCCGCCCAGTGGGAACAGGTAAATTTGAATAATCCCGCCCAACAAGAAACCACCAATTTCAAAGGAAGGTAAGTTTGAAGATCTCGCCCAGCGGGGAGCAGCTGAAAACCGCCATCGTGTAAATCCCGCCCAGCAGGAAGCAACAAAAAACCATTATAATATAAATCCCGCCTAGCGGGAAGCAGTCGAAAAACCACCAAAGAGTGAATCCCGCCCAGCGGGAAGCAGCAGAAATCCATCCCAGTGTAGATCCCGCCCAACGAAAAGCAGCAAAAACCTCTACCAAGTGAATCCCGCCTCCCGAGAAAACCAGCAGGAAATGAGAAAAACCCGCCCAACGGGAAACCCAATGGTTTTGGAGAATCCCACCCCGCGGGAAACCATCCCGCCCAGTGGGAAACCATCCTGCCCAAAAAAAGGGGGAATCCCGCCCAGTAGGAAGCAGCTGAAAACCAACAAAGAGGAGATCCCACCCATCGGGAAGCAGCCAGAAAGCACCACCAAGAGAATCCCACCCCCAGGACAACCAGCAGGAAAAGACAACAGGTTAAGGGACCAGGGATACAGGGACTGGGGATCCCAGGTGGGAAGAGGTAACAACCACAAATATGGGATCCCTGGGAGCCTAGCCTGGGGGATCCAGGGTCTGCATGCATAGATCAGATCCCCCCAAGATTTGAAAAATGTAGCAGAACCCAGAGAACCCCAACAACAGGGGCCAAGAATCCCATCCTTGCATAGGAGAAACTTCAGGGAACTGGGACTGAGGCTGGGAACAGCCCAGGTAGAGAAAAAGCCCCCCCAAGGCCAAACAAATGCCCAGGGTGTCCACCAAGGAGCAGAACCAGCACGAAGAAGCCTCCAAGCGGGAAATCGAAGAGGGCCCTCCCCACAAGGACGAGACCAACAATAGCCACAGGATCCCAGAGAGGATTCACTAGCAAAAATGGGAAAGAGGCCCCCCCAGACCACCCCCAAAGTAGTAAGGACCTCAAAGGAAACCCCAGGAAGCCGTCAAAAACCCAACCAATCACCCCCACCACCCAAAGAACCGCAGGGAACCAGATCCACGCCAAAAACCTACAGAAAACCCCAAGGGGAAGCCTGAGGGAAAAAAAGGGAAGGGATCCCAAAAACAACAAGGAACCCTGGGAAGCACCAGGCCAAAAACTCAAACAAGGGAACCCTGACCGACTGGGAGAGGTGCAGAAAGAGGAGAAGGATCTCCCTCAAGGAGATCATCTGCAACAAACAATCCCAGGGAGGGATGACCTGGGAAGAGCCAGGGAGTGGGCAGGAACCAGGGGAGGGGGAGTAGGGAAGGGATCGGGACCCTCGCCTCTCTCTAAAGTTAGAGTTATTGGGTCTTCTTTACTATTAGAATTTAAGTTTACCATATTTTAAAAAATTAAAGTTAAATTTCTGAATATACCTTTTATCACTTATAGTAAACACCATAGAAACATTGCGCTCATGCTAAATAGTGGATTATAAAGTGTTATTGTGGTTGTTGGATATTACCTCCTTTAATAAAGATGTTGTTGGTGTATTTTAGTAAAAGGAAATTATTTTTATTTAATTATTTTGGTTTTAAATTAAAGTCTAATTTAAATTATATGAAGATGGTGAATTATGTTCTTTACTTGTTTTATAATCAAAAAATGAATCCATAAAAATTAAAAGAAAACTTTTAGTTAAGGGTAATATAAGGTCTCTCACGGTTGACTCTAGTTCGGGGTTTTAGTGGTGATTCTGGTTCAGGGATTTCCCATCAGTTTCCTTCTCTCCATTTTTTTGGTCTTGGAGGGAGGACCTTGTGCTCTTTTGTGTTGCATAAGGGTTCTGTTGGTTTCTTATTATTCCATGGTAGGGTTGTCCTTCTTGTAGATCTCCTGGTGTTTATTTTGATGGACCTATCTACAGTTTTTTTTTTTAATCTTAGAGGAGATTATGTGTTGATTATTTGCTGTAGTGGAGAGCTTCTTAAAATATAACACCGTGTATGATCTACTTCATGATTTAAGGGCATAATTTCTTGTACAAAAGTTTCTATATTTGGTTGTGCATCACTTTCTTTGCAAGATGATCTTGCAACCTATGGTTGGGGTTCTTGCAGATCTATTGGTTTTTATTTTGATGAACCTCCTTGCAATTTATTTTTGATCTTGGGGGAGATCATGTGTTGATTATTTGCTACAATGGAGGGCTTCCTAAAATCTAATGTCGTGTATGATCTACTTCATAGTTTGGGGGCATCATTTCTTGGTCAGGGTATTTTGGATCTGGTTGTGCATCACTTTCTTTGTAGGAAAACCTTACGACCTGTGGATCCTTTCCTAGGTTGTTTTATTTCTAGATCTCCAAAGACCTGATGTGGGTTATCTTTTGGATCCTATGTTTTACTTACTTTGATCTACTAAATATTGATATTTTTGTGTTCTAGCGAGTAGACCCTTGAAGTGGCTGCTCTCTACTCTAGATTGTTTGGTTTTCTCCCGGGCAAGAAAACCTTTTTCAAATTTTAGTGTATGGGACTGTTAGGTTTTCTTGTGGGTAAGAAAATCATTTTCAAATTTTAATGTATAGGACTATTTGGTTTTCTCCTAAATGTGAAAACCTTTTTCAAATTTTAGAGTATGGGGAATCCTATCTCTGTGGTTGTGAGGTTTTCCTTCGATGGGAATACCTATTTCAATTTGTGTGGGAGTGTTTCTTGATTTTTCGGGAAACCTACTTTTTATCTAGGAATAAACCTATTTCAATATGGAAAATATTTTATTAAGATAAGGCTAAATAAACATGAGTAGGATTGTAAACCCTACTTGAGAAGACCTTAGGCTAATTCATCAAAAATGATGAAATATCATGTACACTCTAGCTAATACATTCTAAAGGATGAATGACATAAAGCATCCAATATCGATGGCTACAAGTTGGTAACCACCATGATTCGTAAACGATCGCATTCCTAACAAGATAGATTAGGACATGAAGGTAACAATGAGTGGTATGGGATGCTTCCTCTAGGTCATTGTATGAGTAGTACGATGATGGATCCTTGTTTAATTTATGATTAGGAGAAATCTAACAAGATCTCGAAGCTAGACCACTCCACAATAGTTGGTATAGGATATCTCATTGTTAATCGTACATTGAAAAGAGATACCATGTTGAGAGTCAATATATTGACATGGCCCTAATTGACTCTAGTGTAGAGGACAATCAATTAGGTACTAGGCAGATACGCTACCTCCTTGTATTTTAATTTGGGGTTAAAAGGCCAAATGAAGCCTAGGAGCCTCATGTTAAGGGATGAGAGGAGTATGCATCCACCCTCTAGGTGTTATGGACCCTAGAGGATAACCCCAACCGTGGATCTATACTCTCATAATAGAACATTAGGATGAGAATATAGATCCACAAAATGACACCTTTTATTGAATTTGGCTAGTCTCATCCACTTGGGAGGCCATTTGCAATAGTCCTAATTCCTAAAAGGGGAATATTATACCTTGTATAAATTAAACATTGGGTGATTATCTAAACCGTTTACTCAAATTTTTTAATTTAGACTATCTCTAGCTAGTATGACTAGCCAATTTTTTTACTTTGTGGAACTAGTGAGCTAGACTGGGTTGTACACTCAGGTGTGTTAGACCTAGGTTGTTACTGTTGGTATCAGAGCTCAATTGAGTTCTGTTTTTTTCTTTTTTTAGTTTTTTGAGGTGTGTGTGTGTGTGTGTGTTTGTACTATTTTGTTTTTGTATTTTTTGTTTTGTTTTTGTTATTTTTATTTTGTTGTTGTTATTTTTGTGTTTTGTGTTGTCTTTGGGTCTTTTGTTGTTTATTTTTTTATATTTATTTTTTGATGTTGTGTTTTTTGTGTGTTTGTTTATTCTTGTTTTTATTGGTTTAGACATGATCACCGAGTGTGTTGAAGTGAGAAAGCCAAGTGTGATCCCTAGGTATTTTTGGCAGAATAGATACCCCTACCTCTTTGGGACTTACCCAAAAGTGACATCCAATTTGGGGTGTTCCCCACAAAAAAAAAGAATGTTGTTCCTTAAGGAAGGAACCACTCCACAATATATCACAAAATGAGATATGATCCATACACTAAGGCTATTACAAGAGAATACTTAATATTATTGATTTCTTACAATGACAATCTCCCTTATTTATATACCCCTCTTCTATTTCCATACTATAGCCATAGTAATGTGACTCTTCAAGTACTTGACAATTGTTCTCTATACGACAAGTCCCATGACCTTTGGCTTATCATCTTGCCACTTGCATACTAGACTCTTCACTTTTTTCATACATGCACACTTAAACATATGGCACTTGCACACTTCTACATGGATCTTACTCTCCTACATGCACTCCTAATACAAGACACTTGTGCACATCCTCACATTAAATATTTGCACACTTAGATACATGTCACTTATGCACATTCTCTCAATACACACTTACATTGTAACTTACATGATACTTGTGCATTTCCTGCATATTGCACTATTACATGATACTTGTACATTTTTTGCACATTGATACTTACATGAAATAAAAAATATAAATCATTCACCTAAATTATAGACTCATCCTTAATCTATTACATATTTACATGTGTACAATTAAGGTACTATGGGGGTATATTTTTTTAATTAATTAAGTAATGAGGGTTTTGAGAGGATCCCACAACCAATTACAAGCACTCCCGAGGGAGACCAAAAAGGGTTGGAAACCCGAAAGGGATCCCTAGCCAAGAAAAAAAAAACTAGTTACAAGAAGAAACAAAGGATCGAACAACCATCCCACAAACAATATAAATCCAACCTACATATAATGAACCAAGAAGCTCAAGGTGGCAACTAAGAATTATTTGGAACATTTAGACCCGAGGTGACAATGTTCCTGCCATGGATTTCTACTTTTCATCAATAGATTTGATCAACTGTAGCAAGATATTTAAATCCTCCACCTTGGAAAATCCCATATTAACCACTCCAGCTGACCAATCCTATTGAATCCCATCAAGAAGAACCTCCATCATTGAGAAGGGAATCTTACAATTCAAGACCTATTTTAAATTTTTCTTTTTTGACAGTCTTAAGGAATGTCTCTTTTTGCTTCCCTTAACCCTGCTCGAGGTCACTAAGAGACCTCCAAATTTACAACTACCTTTAGAACCCCTACATGAGTTAGGTGGGTTCACTCTAAGAATTGCATCTGAGCTGGTAGTACTACACTCATTGGGTCAAATTAAATTCCCATCTCACACCCCAAAGGAGGAGATAGAGAGCTATCTAACCAGACGTTTATGATGGGACCCATGGTCTGGGTAGAAATCTGAGTCACTAAAAATCTCATGCATAGAGAAGGAATATTTAGGTGTTGGAAACTCGAGAGATAACAACAAATTAACCTCAATATACTTTAAAATATCAGTTAGAGTTAGAATATATTACATCATTTGGGTCATGTAAATGTACCACCTTTGGTACATAGTTAGAGTAGAAGATTACTTTAGTGGGAAGTTAGCTACTTAATTCAAGCAATGTAATAAATTCACAATTGTCAATGTGCAAGGTGTCCCCTTGTACAACTAGGTAGAGTGTTGTCCAAGGAATCTATCTTTATATATAAACGACCTCATAGTGATAGTTCATACCAAGTTCATATCAAGTGCATTATATCAGAGAGTAGTAGATAGTGGTAGAACTCCTATATGGAGTACAATGTAGTTCTTTAGCTTATAGTAATTAAGTGACCATCACCTTCATACTGCATTGTATTTTCACCACTTTCTATTTATAGTATATTTCAATCATATTAAATAATTAATTTCTTTCATATTTTTGTATTTTATTAGGACCTATGATAGATCTCTCCCATTGCATATATCCTCAAAATCTAATAGTGGTATTAGAGCTATGATGAATCAAGATAAGAATAGGACCTACATCTATCATAGTTCCTCTTTGTGCTTTTTTAAACTGAACTCACCATTGTGCATCACCACTTACAAAAGTTATCATAAGAGAAGTCCAATAGGTCAATAGGAATAGGGAGAGTCATAAGTGAGGAATGCAATAAATATCAGTTACAAAAATTTGTGATTATATTTGGCTAGACTCTTTCCACGGAGTTGCAGAAAAACTTATGAAGACTAGGACTCAACATTTATACCACTAGATTAACAGATCAACTAGTGAATATTATTATCTCTAGAATTATAAATTCTTCCATTCCAATTTCTAACAAATTATTATAGGAAAAGGATATTCAAAAAAATATTGGGAAGCTTCCTACAAGAGAGCTAGGAAGAATATATTTTGAGAATCATTCCAGCACTTGCAGCAATAAGAATAATATTGAAGATTTCAAAGATCTCAAAAAAAGGTCTCATTACAAGAGCTGTAATATTGTAGATTGTAGAAGAGAAGAAAATGCCACTGTAGCCTTATAACAAACTCAAGGAAGAAGACATTCCAAAATATGAGTCAAGGAGGAGATAGGATATTGGTGATCTCCATTCAAGATCAATACCTCTAGAGTACAGAAGTTAAAAAGGCCATATAATCATTGATCTAGAAGAAAGGGCCATAGAAGCCTTAATTCTAAAGAAGACTTCAGAGAAGAGTTTCTAATTCAGAAGAAGACTCCAAAGAAGAGTTCCTAAAAAAGAGTCCCTGATTTAGAAGAAGAGTTCTTAATTTATAAGAAGACATAAGAGAAGAGTTCCTAAAGAAGACTCCAGAGAAGAGTATGTGAAATAAAATATTGGTAAACTCCATTAAAACCTGCAAATTATGGAATAAAATGACCATCAAGGCCCCATTCCAGAATCTAAAAGTAGTATATTTTAGAGATCTGATAAGAATATCTCATCACCAATACTTCTAGAAGTAGAAGGTTGAAGAAAATATTTCATTTGAAAGACCATAGAAGCTGTAATATTGAAGACCTTAGAGAGGTCTCGAGAAGAAACAAGAAGAAGGCTTGGAGAGCCTTGTTGCAGAGCTCGTAGAAGCATCATTGAAATATTTCCTAGAAGAACTCATTGGATGAATCCACTACCAAGGAGAATCTCCTAATAGTGAAGGACTTGAGACAATTGTCACCATCCGATAACACGCCTAAGAGAAGAAGAATTTTGCAAAAAGTGGTAAATCTTGAAGAAGAATCCAATGAAGACCTCAAGACACTCAGAATCTTAAGAAGAAGAAGATCCTATTTGAAGTCAAGAATTCAAAAAGAATATTGAAGGAGGATTTAGATAGAAGAAGCCTACCAAATCCAAGATATTTGGAGATTACATCTCATAGTATGAAGGCACAGTTCAAAGATAAGAGTTCCCTGAATCTATGGAAAAAAATAGAAGATCATTGGAAGGATCAAGCCACCAAACCCTAGGCTCAAGATAGAAGGTTTGAGACCACAGTTTGGTGAAGCAATAAGCTATTTTGGATAGTCAACAAGAAGCTACAAATTCATCCATTACAAGGTAGCAAATTCGTGAATCAAAATACCAAGATTTACATCTTCTACAGAAGCCATTTAAAGGCAAGCAACTTGGGTGCAATTAGTTGAACTTCAAATAAGGGTTCATTATAAAATTCCATTAAGCACCATATTTAGATTAGATTTGCAAAGAAAAAGGGCTTATATTATAGTCTTAAGTAAAGTGCAAAAAGGAGAGTTCATTTTAAAGATATATTTGCACACTAAATAGGAGTTGGATATTTTTCAAAAGAAAAAAAAATTATCACCTACATATTATCTATCTAGAAAGCAAGAAGACTACATCCTACAATATTGATTGTAGTGAAAATTACAGATTATTCATTAAGGGTTCTTTATAGATTACTCTTAAAAGTTGTAGAGATTATTAAGTGAATTTGAAATTATTTTGAGAGTTTATTTACAGGAGCAATAAGGTGAGATTATTTTTACCATTAAAGTGCATTATTAATCCATTAACACTATACTAGTTGATCTTTAACTATTTACTCTCAAAAGGGTTAGTTTGTGTTTCTTGATTGTTAAAGATCAAGGGCACAAAACCAAAATATTATCAAAGTGTCTAGAGACACTATTTAGTGCATAGAACCTACAACATTTTTTGGCTCAAAGAAGCCACCAAAATTAGATCAGATTCCTCCAATGAGTGGAGAAGAAAGCCACCATCAAAATCAGTAAAAGAAGCTACAAATTGAGACTTGGTGAGTCTCAGATTTGAGGTGCACTAAGGGATATTTACAAAAAAAAATAGTGCAAAAATTACTTCTACAAAAGCTTCTATCTACATGGTTATTAGCTTGGGTTTATTACCAAAGTAACCAAGCAAAGGAGAGATTTGTCTAACAAAGGAGACAACGTAAAATTAGCCCTTGCCTACAAAAAGTCACCATTAAAACCAACAAAAAAGAGTGAAAAAGGAAGTGCATAAAAAAGGTATTCTATTTACAATTTTATTTACATTATCTTGCACCATAAAATTATGTTCTATGTAGGAAAAAGGACAAGGTCTAAGTTTCATAAAGACACATTCTTCATAAGGAAGAAATATCTCAAAGTGGTCGTAGAAAAACACTATCCGAAAAAGGTAAGAAGGGGCCTTCAAGGAGCTCAAATCATCCATAGTTTGGACAGCCACAATAAGCAACCTGCACAACATACATAGCATAGCACAAGAATAAGCTATCATATACAAAGGTAGAATTACAAGTAGCTTAAAATCAAGAGAAAATACAAGCATAGATAAAGCAATACCCAAGATCTAGACGTACGTCCATGAGGAGCATTCAAAACACCATTGGAGTAGTGTTACTCATAGTCCTAGCTCACAGGCATTGCAAAAGTGCTCATTATCCTAGCTAGAATCAATTCACATAGCAAGCACCAAGGAGAAAACACAACAAAAGATGAGTTGGAAATAATGCATTGAGGAATCTTGCAAGAATACGTTGAAGAGGAAGGTTCATGCAAAATATAAAAGGTGCCACTTTTCACCATTGAAGAAACTCTAATGAGCACTCAAAATAACACTCAAGATTGCACGTGTGAAAGGAAGTGATACATAGGAAGAACATCGGTTATATTAGAGAAGAAGCGACACTTGTAACCAAGGCATACAAGTGCTCACATAAATACTGTAACGTCTATCCTCCAGTAAATTTCAATTGTCTTCTTTGAGCATTGAAATAAAACTACCACAACACTTGTCATATTCAACAAATCCTTTTCCTATGGAAGGAAGCACATTCGTAGCAGAAAGGAGTTGTAGTGTATAAGAAAGGAGAAGAGCATTTAAAGCTCTTGGTCAAGGTGGTCAAAGAAGCTAGACTTGAGGTGTCCACTATCCAAATATTGCAATCAAAAGAGAATAAAAAATCAGTCACCGTCCATCATAGAAGGAGTTCAAGACAAGCATTAAAGTCTATCGATCTCATCTACACCCATATGTTGGAGAATACAAAGCTTACCATTGGTCATAACGACCAGGAGGAATACTAAATATTGTTGTCATCTATGTCTAAATTTAGCATCGAGTATGTAGAGGTTTGTAGCATTATAAAGGTAAGAATTTACCTTATTCTAATTTGCTTTCATTAAAAGGAGTTATAAGGGTATTGGACATATTTCAATATTTTATTTGATTTATTATGATCCTAACAATCTTATATTGTTGGACATATTTTAGGCTCGTTGTTATTTGTTATAACAACGCCTATTTTGGTCCCGGGTGGTTCCGTAACCTCCGGACTATTATTGGCTCCGAATGTATTATTTATATTTGGTCATATGAATGAGAATCTGTTCCAATGATCACATGGTATCAGAGCAAGGTTTCGCCACTCTCATTTTTCGAAATGATCTTGTAGTAGCGGAGCTCTTGGATTTGGTAGCGAAGCTTTGGAGGAGGAGATTTTTTTTAATCTTTCTTTGGTTTTGGAGAATTTTTTTTAATTCTTCATTATATCTATCGAAGTTTTTTTTGGAGAATTTTTTATTCTTCAATCATTGGGATCTGTGCCCGAGGAATCTCAAATTTTTTTGAGATCGACAGAGGGTCGAAATCGAAGTTCAACTGTTCGGATCGAACGAAAGGTCGAAGGTCGAAATCGACCAAGGCAAAGGGCGGATCGACCAAGAGTCAAAGATCGAAAGGCGAAGGGCGGATCGACCATCCGGTCGAAAGTGCAAAGGCACGAGTGGCGGCCAACTCAACGCAGGAGAAGATCCCACGCCCTCTCGGGGGAGCATCTCCCCGAGAGGAGATACTCCTTATCGGAGTATAAGGTGTTTTATACACCTTAATCCCTCTCCATTCCACACATTTGGGATAAATGTTTTTTTCTTTGAAACATTTAAACGAACTATCACCTGCGTAGAACCCATCACTGGTGTCAAACGACGTCAAACCTGAGAAGGACTTCCTATTTTTCATTATCTGTGGCATCGATGAATTCTGATTCTGAGATTTTTCTTGGATAAAGGAGGCAAATCCGAGCAGATTTGCTGGATTGAAATGTTGGTTTCGTCCTCATATTTCTTCCAGTAAATGAATTCTTCTACTGGAGGGCGTCAAATGCACAGTGGGTTGCAGTGTTTTTCGATACGTAGCTGAGGTTTTTGGTTGGCGAATTGATTGCAATCAATAGTAGATAGCCTTACACACCTGAAGCGAGCAGTTTTGGGAGTTGTTGATTGAAAAACATCAATTTTTTTGTTCGCCACCCCACCGCCGCCCGAGTGCCACCCAGACGCAGCCTCGAGAGCCCCGAGCACCGCCCAAGCCGCGGCCGAGGTGGGAGCGCCGCCGCGTGTTTTTTGGCTCGTGGCTGCTCGATAAGAGGGTGGGCGCCCGATCCTCTATCGGATCAGCCCACTGGCTCACGTGGTTGTGAGCCGAGTGGTAAGGGCTCTGGGAGCCCTGAGGTCACGGGGTCAAAACCCGTCGACCCCCCAAACAAGGTAAATTTTTTCTTTTGAAGTTTTTTTTTATTTTTTTTTATTAAAGTTAATAATTAAATTTTTTAAATTATTTTTCTAATCATAGTTTAAAGTTATTTTTAAAAATTATTTTACTATGATAAGATAATTTATTTTTTTTATTAACTTTAGATAAGAAATTAAATTTTTTAAAAGATGCTTTAGTGAAATTTTGTTTTGGGGGAAACCATTTTTTTCAAAAATCAAGGGGGGAAAAAGAGTAATTTTTTTTGAAAAAGTAATATTGGCATTATTGTAAAGGTGCATTTTCGGCAGTGCTCGACACCTAGAGGTTTATTTCTATGGGCACTTTTATGTTGTATGTTGCATTTTCCATTTTTTTGCACTACTTCATTAAAAGTTAAAATCAAATTCACTCCCTAAGTCCCCGAAATAATTAAAACCCATCCATGCAATTTATTGCACTATAGCGTTCGGTATTTGTGATACCTCTAGCCAGCACTTACAGGTAATGTTGTCGTGATTGTGCTACTATATCCGCCACCTAATATAGCTGCCACAATGACATCTGAGCTTGTTCTCTATTAATCGTCGAGGAGATATAAGTTTACCATTTTGCTATTTTTTTACTCCATCCACTACCCCAATCGTTCTTGTGTTTAGACGTAAACCCTGATGAATGTTCTAATTTCTAAAGTGTTTAGGGGAAGTTACGCCCCACGCATGAGGATTGATGACTTTCTATGGTAGGTGTCATCAACAAGATGATTCCCTTTCAGTACCGCCTAAGTACCACGTATCGTATAATCATTGAAATTACTTACAGTCTCCCTCACGTAAGGGCGGGTAATTTCTCTGATTTTTCAAAATACCTATAGTCTCCCTCACGTAAGGGTGGGTATTTTGTATGGTATAACGACCTAGCATTAAGGTATATCGAAAGGGGGACCATTTGGTGATATAAGGAACCTTCACAATGTCTACAAAATTAATGACTGATGCTCATCAGTTGTTGAAAGGTCCTAACTATACACCATGGAAAAATAAGATGAAGGCAATCCTTGAAATGGATGGCTTATGGGATGTTGTATCTGGTACAACAACAAGACCTTCATCTACTTTAGGAGCTACAACTCCATCTGCTGATCAGAAAGACTTTGACAAGATAGACAACAAGGCAAAAGTGCTCATCTTGCTTGTTGTGTCTGATGGAGTTCAACCCCATATTGTTGACTGTAAACATAGTAAAGAGGCATGGGATGCCCTTAAAACTATATATGAGGGAAAGAATGATTCCACCATTCTATTTCTTCAATCTCAATTACACAGTCTAAGCATGAAACAGGGAGAGACAATTGAACTCTTTCTTTGCAGAGTGTCTGAATTGAAAGTAAAGTTGAATTCTTTGGGAGAACCAGTTGATGACAAGCTCCTTACCTCCATTGTATTGAGAGATTTACCTGATTCTTATAGGGTGTTGATCACTTCCCTTCAGGTGTCACAATGAAAAGTTACCTTTGTTGAGTTGGTCAATATGCTTCAAGAGGAGGAGGCACGCCAACTTCAGAGAGATGATTCTTCTAACACAGCCCTCTATTCCAACAAGAAGGGTCCCAAGAAGAAGGGTAATTTTTAGAAAGGAGGGAATTCTCAAAAATATTCAAAAGGGAAACAAACTCAACAAACTAAGAGATATTGCAAGATCTATGACAAGGAAGGTCATGATACAAACAGATGTTGGCATAAGAATAAGCAACCAAAACAAAAAGGCTAGAACAAACCACAAAACAAGAACAAGCAACCCAAGGTGAATGTTGTTGTTGAGGAATCTGACTCGGATTTTGAGTGGGCACACAAGGTGCTCATGACTACCACAACCTCCAAGCAGATGGATCCTGTATGGTATGTCGATTCTGGCGCTAGTAAGCACATGACTGGCGACAAATCATGGTTTGAGTCCTTTGAGGCCAAAGAGGGCAAACCTGTCACTATTGTCGATGATAAAACCTATAAGGTTCAGGGAGAAGGTACAATTTTAGTCACTCTTCCTGATGGCAAGTGTCAGATTGACAAAGTTCTCTATGTTCCAAGATTGGCGAACAATTTGTTGTCAGTCACACAAATTTTGGACAAGGATATGGTTGTAAACTTTAGTGTTGAGGGAGGCAAGAAGTGTTGTTCTATTACCAGGAGGGGTAAGAACATTGCAACCACTTCATATAAGCATGGCTTATTTGCCTTAGATGCTATCTCTACTCCACATGTAGCCATGACAGTCTCTACAAAGGAGGCAACATCCCTATGGCACAAGAGATATGGGCATCTTAGTTCTGGCTACTTACTTGAGCTAAGTAAGTATGAGATGGTAAAGGGTCTTCCTTCCCTTTCTTCCATCTTGCCAGTGTGCTCTGACTGCTTGGCAGGAAAGCAGCATAGAGTACCTTTTGAGAAAAGCTCTACAAGAGCAAAGAAACCTCTGGAGTTGATTCACACCGATCTGTGTGGTCCTTTCACACCCATTAGTAGTGGGGGGAAGAGGTATTTTTAGTTGTTTGTGGATGATTACTCACGTAAGATGTGGGTGTTCTTTCTTCATCTAAAATCTGAAGCATTTGGTTTCTTCCAGCAATTCAAGAAATCTGTTGAGAAGGAGTCAGGGACTTCTATCAAGACCCTCCACTCAGATCGAGGGGGGGAGTTTACCTCTAAAGAATTTTTAGCATTCTTGACTGCACATGGGATCAAGAGACAGTTAACTACTACTTATACTCCTCAACAAAATGGTGTTGCTGAAAGGAGGAACCGTTCCATCATGGAAATGGTTCGTTGCATGCTCACAGGAGCTAGTCTTGAGCAACAATATTGGGCAGAAGCTGTCACCACAATAGTATACCTATTGAATAGGGCACCCACAAAGGTCCTACAAGGAATGACTCCACAGGAAGCTTGGAGTGGTCGAAAACCCTCCATATCTCATCTACGCATTTTTGGGTGTAATGCTTTCATGCACATACCGAAAGAGAAAAGGAAGAAGCTAGATGAGAAGACATTGAAGTGTATTCTTCTTGGCTATGATGAGCACTCTAAGGGTTATCATTTGATAGATCCCTTGACCAAGAAGATTCATGTCAGTAGAGATGTTGTTTTTGATGAGGCTTTCACATCACAAAGCACATCAGATGTATACCTAGATCTTGTGGAAACTAAAGTTGAGAAGTCCCCTTCATCACCAAATATTGGAGGTCCTTCGACTTCTTCATCTTCTTCATCACCACAGAAGAAGAATCCAAAATGGTATACAAATACAATCAGAGACTCCAAACTATCCACTCCACCAGATTTGACTTTGGATAGACCTCGTACTCGTAGCATGGCTCGACAACAAAGAGCAACAGCAGAGACTACTGGGGTTGATGATCTTTGTCAATATTTTGAGGAACTTTCTGTTGATCAAGAGAAACAAATAGAGGATATGGATATAGATGATGACAGGGTGTTTATGTCTTCAGTGAATGAACATGAACCTACTTCTATACAAGATGCCCTTAGTGAGCCAAAATGGAAGGCTGCTATGGATGCTGAGTATAAGTCTCTGATGAAAAACAAAACTTGGAAGCTTGTCGATCTGCCACACGAAAAGAAGCCCATAGGCTGCAAATGGGTGTACAAAGTCAAGTACAAGGCAGATGGGACAATTGATAAGCATAAGGCCCATCTTGTTGCAAAGGGCTATGCTCAAAAGGAAGGCATTGACTACGAGGAAACTTTTGCACCTACTGCTCGGATGACCACTATTCGAGTCCTTTGTGCTATGGCAGCACAATATGGGTGGAAAGTTCACCAAATGGATGTCAAGAGTGCTTTTCTGAATGGTGATCTCCAAGAGGAAGTCTACATGACTCAACCTGAAGGATTTGAAGTGGAAGGCCAAGAGCAGAAAGTGTGCAAGTTGGTCAAATCCTTATATGGTTTAAAACAAGCTCCTCGAGCTTGGTATATAAAAATGGATAATCACCTCCTACAACATGGATTTAAGAGATGTCCATCAGATGCAAACCTCTATTTCAAGAAACAAGGTTCTGAGATAGTGTTGCTTGTACTCTATGTTGATGATCTGCTCATTACAGGGAGTTCAAAAACTATGATCTCTACTATCAAAAGAGACTTGTGTAAATATTTTGAGATGACAGATCTCGGACTTCTCCATTACTGTCTTGGTCTGGAAGTGAACCAGAAGGAGCACTACATCAAAGTGTCTCAAAAAAAATATGCCAAGACACTATTAGAAAAATATCGCATGACTGATTGCAAGCCAATGGCAACACCGATGGAATCCGGGCTTCAGTTATCATGATATGATGATTCACCTCAGATAGATGGTACTCTCTATCGATAGCTGATTGGGAGTCTCATATATCTGACAAACACTAGGCCAGATATCGTATTTGCTGTCAACTATCTTTCGAGGTTCATGCAGGAACCTAAGACTACTCACTGGAAAGCAGCAAAACGTGTTCTTCACTATGTCCGTGGCACAATGGAATATGGCCTAGAATACAAGAGGAATAACAAATTCTTCTTGCAAGGATACACGGACTCTGACTATGCCGGGTCATATGATGATCGTAAGTCAACTTCAGGATATATATTTCATCTTGGATCCGGTCCTGTCTCTTGGCACAACAAGAAGCAACAGGTGGTTGCTATCTCATCTACAGAGGCAGAGTATCACGTCGCACGTGAAGTTGTGTGCGAAGTGATATGGTTGCATCGCATTTTGACAAGTATGGGTCTTCCATCAAAATCTCCAATACACTTGTTCTGCGACAACCAGGGTGTTTTGAACCTTGTTAAGAATCCAATGCATCATGAGAAAACCAAGCACATTGACACACAATGTCACTTCATTCGAGACGAAGTTCCAAGGCACCAAATTCAGCTTCAGTACATTCCCACCGATGCTCAAGTTGCAGATATTTTCACTAAGGCACTTGCACGTGTCAAATTTGAATTGTTTCGCAGCTCTCTATGTATTGCAAAATGATGTAAGCAGGGGGGATGCTAGTATAGCTAGTAGTTATATTATTACCCAAATAATGTAATAAGGGGGGATGTTAGCATATTTCAATATTTTATTTGATTTATTATGATCCTAACAATATTATATTGTTGGACATATTTTAGGCTCATTGTTATTTGTTATAACAACGCCTATTTTGGTCCCGGGTGGTTCCGTAACCTCCGGACTATTATTGGCTCCGAATGTATTATTTATATTTGGTCATATGAATGAGAATCTGTTCCAATGTTCACAAATATAAGGTTGAAACTATAGGGAAATCAACCATATTTGAAAGCAAAATTAAAGGAGAATTAGAGCTTGATATTTGAAAATTAAAACATAGGAGAAATAAGGATTTCTACCAAGAAAAATTAAATTTGTATTATTGCAAATATTATTATTTTCTAATATTGCAAATTAGGGAGTTATAAGGAATACTACACCAAAGTAGGATATTGGAATTTAGAAACATTAAATATCAAATATCAAAAGGCTATAAATGGAGGTTCATTAAAGATTATCAAGGGTTAGAAATTAATTGGTATACTTGTCTCAAACCACATTAAAGGGATAAAAGAAATCCAACCATTAGGACCTCATCAAATTAGAAAGTGCTTAAGTTCAATAGAAGTAATAAGATGTAATAGAAGTTGATTTTTGCTATTCACAAAAATTTAAAAAATCAACCCAAAATTGAACTTTTATTCTCAAAAGCACTTTATCAATCATTTAGCATATCCAAAATCACTAGGGAGACATAAGGTATTCTACAAGACTTTATAATAATAACATATTTCAAAATTTATCAAGTACTCAATCCATTTGGGAGTTATAAGGAAGCCTACAAAACCTAAGCTAAAAAAAGGTTTTATCAAATCAAGCTCGTACACTCTAAACAAGGGAGTCATAAGGTAGACCACTTAGAAGATTCTATCTCATGATAAGATACATGCTCTATCAAAGCACTTTATATTCTAGTCCAAGGAGCTATAAAGATGACTACCAACACATTAAGCAATACACCTAGAAGTGGAACGATAAAAATACCAATATGGATTAAAAGCATGATTGATAATACAATGGATAAATGATAAGGAAAATGCAAAAGGTAAGGAAGAATAAATATGATCAAAAATAAGTTAAAAAATAAATAGATATAGAAAAATAGATTCTTCTAATGAAATTGATGATAACTATACCTATGAAAACACAAAATACCACATTCAAAAGGGAGGAAAAAATATAGATCAAGAAGACATCATACGAAGAAGTAAAAATGAAATAGCTTCAGTGCACATATGGTTTAGGGATCTAGTCAAGGATATAGATAAACATGATATCCCTAAGATAGACTACAAAGCAGTCAAAACATCTCTATTGTGCACCTATTGCAATCAATACAGTCATGAAAAGATCAATTGTTGGAATTTCCATCCATGCAAATACTGTGAAGGGAAAAATCACTCATATTTCTTTTTATACTATAAATACAAGTACTATAAAATCCATGAAAAAATATTATTACATAGAATAGACTGTTAATTTCAAAATATTATTCCAAAATCATCTACTAACATTGCACTCAAGGTTGATACTTATGAAGGTTAGAGAGACAGGTCATATAGAGGTCCAAAGAAGAGAAATTGGATCAATTCTGATCCACTTAAGACATGCAAAATCATGAGATCACTAGTTCATCAAAGACATTTGATGTCAAATAATAAAGGATTGGAAAATATAAGAAGTTATAACATGAAGACTGAAGCAGATATAGAAGAACCTGATCAAGACCATTCTCTGTTGGCAATTTTGGGTACTTTGGGTACATTGCATTTGCTCAAGTATATAAGTTGTCATTGATGTCAAGAAGCTTTTGAAGGAATTTGATTTGATGTCAAATAATTTGTTTTGATGAAGGTTACGGCATGACAGTTTCAAAGGTCTTTTGCAAACCCCAAGCTGACAGGTTCGAAAGAAAAGCGCTAAGGAGAAAAAGTGTCGCGATATCGCGACATGTCGGGTTTTCGTGACCCGAAGAAAAGAAAAGCGCTAAGGAGAAAAAGTGTCACGATATCACGACATGTCGGGTTTTCGTGACCCGAAGAACAGAAAAGAGCTAAGGAGGAAAAGTGTCGCGATATCGCGACATGTCGCATTTTCGCGACTTAAGCAGGAGAGAGAAAGCAAGTTAGAAAAGTGTCACGATATCGCGACATGTCGCAATTTCACGACTCAAAGAGCAAAGAAAATGTACAGAAGCTGAAAGCATCACGATTTCGTGAACAAAGAAAGAAAGCACGATTTCACGACGAGTTGCAAAGAAAACGTACGAAAGTTGATAGCGTCGTGATTTCGCGACGGGTTACAAGGAAAGCGTACGAAAGCTGAAAGCGTCACGATTTTGTGACAGGTTGCAAAGAATGCGTACGGATGCAGAAAGTGTCACGATTTCGCGACAGGAAGAAAAGAAAGCAGATAGAAGCAGAAGTGTCACGATTTCACGACAAAAGTGAAGACGAAGTCTCAGAGGCAGAAGTGTCACGATTTCATGACAAAAGTAGAAAGGAGGTCGACGAAGGGAGAAGTGTCACGATATCGCGACAAAAGCAAAGTTGATGTTGACAAAGACAGAAGTGTCACGATATCACGACAAGAGCTTAGTTGAAGTCGACAAAGGCTGAAGTGTCGCGATATCATGACAAAAGCCAAAAGAAAGTGTACGGTTGCAAAGGTGTCACGATATCGCGACATGTTGTAGTTTCACGGCAAAAGCTATAGAAGAGTTACAGAGGCAGTTGAAGCCGACAAAGTTAAATGTGAGCCGACGAAGATTAGGGTTTGCACCGATGAAGTTTAGGGTTGTGCAGCCGACTAAAGATCAGGGTTACAACCGACTAAGATTAAGGTTTTGATCTTGAAAGTGTTATTATAAAAGGTAGGCTATTTTGAAGAGTTGGTAAGTTGTTAGTTGCGACGTTCGTAGATAGAGCGCAGAGTGAGAAGTTCGATCGTCGAGAGCAGAGTGCAAAATTTGATCGAAGTGCGCAGAGTGTGCGAAGACAGTGCAGAGTGTGTGTAGAGAGACGACTGAGAGAAGACGAAGTGCGGCTGTAAGAGCAGAAGATGTGTATGTTTCTTGAGAAGATTTGGATAGGTCCTAGCAGAGGACTTGTGAGCTAAGTTTGATAGTTCTATCAGAGAACTTGAGGACAAAGGTGCATTGGTTCTATGAGAAGAACCTGAGGACAGATTTGGTTGTTGAGCTACTGTGGACGTGATCATAGAAGGTAGAGGTCTCTTAGGCTAAGCATTGAGGACAGGAGGTCTTCGGTGGAAAGGAGTTCCACGTGCTGGCAAGAGGTAGAGGCAGTTGATCTTCTGAGGGATCATTTCTAGAGCAGAGGGGAAGGTATCTCCTTTGAGCAGAGGCTCATAAATTCTGATTAGGGGAAGGTATCTCCTTTGGGCCGAGGCTCATAAACATTGTAATTGGGAAGGATTCCCAAAGAACTTTGAGATAACTTTTAGAGAAAAGTTTTTGTGGATGTAGCCCAACCATTTTGGGTGAACCACGTTAAAAATGGGTCTTCAATGTGTGATGCTTTCTGTCTTGATTAATGTTGTGTTGATGCCACTGCTATCTAAAGTTAAAATTATTAATTGGTTAAGTCTTATACTGTTCACCCCCCTCTCAGTATAAGCTTGTGTTCTTCAATTGGTATCAGAGCGGGTCTCTCCAGAAAGAGCCTAACAGCTTGGAGAAGGATCTATCAGAGGAACATACAGATTCAGAAAGAGATGAAGAGGTTGAGTTCGATCTCAAAGGTGAATTCTTCTTGGCTTTAAGAAAGCTTGAGAAATTTAGGGAAGAGAATTCTGTTCTCAAGCATCAATGTCAGGAAGAAGAGATAGCAAGATCAGAATTGTCTCAAAGTGTTATAGACTTCAAAATTCTAGCCGAAGAAGGGAAGAAGGTTGAACAGGTTCTGACAGAGGCTCTAAAAGGAAAGGAAGCTGATTGCGAGAAACTAGAAGAAGAGGTTATGTCTCTTAGAGTGAAGTTGGAACAGTTGGCTCTCAGACAGAATACTCCGTGTGAAAAGCAAAAGAAGGATGGTATCACCATTCATGAAACAGGGTCTTCGAGCAAGATCAATCTTCATCCTGAAGAGCGGTGGATTCCAGTTGGTCACAAGAAGAACAATCATCCAAGGCATCAAAACAAGTTACATAATACTTTCCATGGCTATTGTTTTTCCTGCAAGAAATTTGGTCACAAAGCTATGCATTGCAATAAGTCTTTGAATAGCCATAGTAAGGAAAATGTTAACTCTTTTGCACCTCTTATGAATAAAAATGTCATGTGTTACAAGTGCAAGAATTTTGGGCATATAGCAAGGATGTGCGGTTTGGATAGATCTAGCCTTGAGTTCACTAAAAAGAGAAATGAGATCAAATCTAAGTCAATGATAGTTCAAACTACTTTTCATGCTCAAGACAAAGTAGAAAAATGGTATCTTGATAGTGGTTGTTCAAAACATATGACTGGTGAAAAGGAAAAGTTTTTGGTCTTAAAAGAAACAAACAGAGGAACAATCAGTTTTGGAGATAACAAGTCAGCTAAAATCTGTGGTAAAGGGACTCTTAGTTTGGATGGGAAATCCAAAACAAAAAATGTGCTTTATGTAGAAGGCCTAAGACATAATCTTCTAAGTGTGAGTCAACTTTGTGATCAAGGGCACATAGTATCTTTCTTTTCAGATAGATGTGAGATAAGTAAAGAAAAAAATGGAAAACTCATTGCGAGTGCTACAAGGACTCCAAACAATCTTTACATGCTAAGTGAGATAAAAAAGGAAAAGTGTTTTCTAACTCAAGAAGATGAGAGTTGGCTATGGCATAAAATATTGGGGCATTTGAGCTTTGATAATCTTGTCAATATTAGTAACAAGGAAGCAGTTAGAGACTTGCCCAAAATAAAAAGGCCCCATAACATCATTTGCGGTCCTTGTCAACATGGAAAACAGACCAGAACCAGTTTCAAATCAAAAGGGTATACTTCTTCAAAACCATTGGATCTTATTCATACTGATTTATGTGGCCCTACCAGAACTCAGAGCATTCAGGGAGAAAGCTACTTCATGTTGTTTATAGATGATTATTCTAGAATGACTTGGGTTACTTTTCTCAAAGAAAAATCTGAAGCTTTTGAAAAATTTAAAGCTTTCAAAGAAATGATTGAAAATGAGACTCACAAGAGAATCAAATGCTTAAGATCAAATAGAGGAGGAGATTTCACTTCAAATGAATTTTTGGAATACTGTGAGCAACAAGGAATCAAAAGAGAATATTCAAGCAACAAGAACTCCTCAACAAAATGGAGTAGTTGAAAGGAAAAATAGAACTATTGAAAATATGGCTAGAGCTATGTTAAATGAGTCAAAACTTTCAGATGGCTTTTGGAAAGAGGCAATCAGTACAACAGTCTACATTATCACCAGGGCCCAACTTAGAGTCAATCATCATAAAACTCCTTATGAGTTGTGGAAAGGAAGACCAACTACAGTAAAATACTTCAAAGTGTTTGGGAGTAAGTGCTTCATCAGAAGGGAAGATCAAAATTTGGGTAAGTTTGATCCTAGGTGTGATGAGGGAATCTTTCTTGGATATTCCAGCAGAAGCAAGGCCTACAGATGCTTCAACAAAAGAACTCATACAGTTGTAGAGAGCATAAATGTAACAGTTGATGAAAAGACAGGGATAAGAGAACCAGTCAAGGAACTCAGTGATGAAATTTGTCAAGAAGAATTCAGAGAGGTTTCAGATGAAGAAGAGGAAAGACAACAACTGCTTCCCAAAACTCCTTCACGATATGTTCAGAAACATCATCCCAAAGATTTGATCATTGGTGATCCAAATAGCAGGCAAACAAGAAGAAGAGTCATTCCTTCACATGATTCTACAAATGTTTCATTATTATCTCAGATTGAGCCAAAATATTTCAGTGAAGCATGTGCAGATAAGTTTTGGGTAAAAGCAATGGATGAAGAGCTAAATCAAATAGAGAAAAGTGAAACTTGGGAATTGGTTCCAAGACCTAAGGACAAGAATGTCATTGGCACAAAATGGATATTCAGAAATAAACTCAATGAGGATGGAAATATTGTCAGAAACAAAGCTAGGTTAGTCTGCAAAGGTTATGCTCAAGTAGAAGGTGTTGATTTCGAAGAGACGTTTGCTCCTGTTGCTCGTCTTGAAGCTATCAGAATGTTTTTGGCCCTTTCAAGCTTCAAATCATTCAAGGTATATCAAATGGATGTAAAGTCAGCTTTTCTAAATGGGGTGTTGGTAGAAGAAGTCTACATAGAACAGCCGGAAGGAGTGTCTCTCTCAGAACAGTTAGACTATGTGTGTAAACTAAAAAAGGCCTTGTATGGGTTAAAGCAAGCACCTAGGGCTTGGTACTCAAGACTTGACAGGTATCTTCATGAGCAAGGTTTCAGGAAAGGTGTGGCAGATAGCAATTTGTATATTAAGGATGAAGGTGATGATATGTTGATTATGGTTGTCTATGTTGATGATATTATTTTTGGGGGAAATAATACTCAGATGTGCAAAGATTTTGCTAACACCATGCAGAAGGAATTTGAGATGTCTATGATTGGAGAGTCGTCATTCTTTTTAGGTCTTCAGATTGCTCAATCAAAAGATGGTGTATTTCTCTCTCAAGGGAAGTATATCAAAGAAATGTTGAAGAAATTTGGGATGATGGACAGCAAACCAGTATGTACTCCAATGATTACAGGGTGCAAGATGAGTAAAGATGATGAATCTCCAATGGCAGATCAAAAGTTGTACAGATCAATGATTGGCAGTTTATTATATGTTACAGCTACCAGACCAGATATCATGCAGGCAGTTGGGTTAGTAGCAAGATTTTAGGCAGCTCCAAAATATTCTCATGTTATAGCAGTTAAGAGGATATTCAGATATCTGAAGGGCACTATGGACTTTGGGCTTTGGTATCCCAAAGGTGATGATTTCACCCTCACAGCTTATACAGATGCAGATTGGGCAGGCAATATTGATGACAGGAAAAGCACTAGTGGTGGAGCATTCTTTCTGGGAAAGAGTTTGGTTTCTTGGCTAAGTAAGAAACAACCTTCAGTTTCCTTATCTACAGTAGAGGCTGAATACATAGCAACAGTGGTTGGGTGTACACAGGTTTTATGGATGAAAACCACCTTGGAGGATTTCAAAGTCAAGCATGAACAACCCATCTCCATACTTTGTGATAATACAAGTGCCATAAGTATTTCCAAAAATCCGGTAATGCACTCAAGGACAAAGCATATTTCCATCAAGTATCACTTTCTAAGGGAGAAAGTGCAAGACAAGCAAGTCAAGCTAGAGTATGTGTCTACTAAAGAGCAGATTGCAGATATCTTCACCAAACCTCTTCCAAGAGATACGTTTGAGTATCTAAGGGAGAAATTGGGAGTTGTACTCCCACCCCAAAATTAATCACCTCATCAGGAGGTGGGGGAGGGACCAAGCTAAGAGGCTCATTCTTAGTCCCGAGCCCCAAAGGTGACCCTTTGCCATTGATGACAAAGGGGGAGAGATATGAGTAAGGGGGAGAGCTTCAAGTGAAGAGGAAAGCTTCAAGTCAGGGGGAGCAAAACTTCAAAGGAAGATTCTTAGTTGTGGGCATAGTTTGTCAGTTGTTAGCACAGTTGGTTTCAGTTTTGGCTCTTGAGAAGTGTTTTCAGTAAAGGTTTGCCATCAATGACAAAGGGGGAGATTGTTGGCAATTTTGGGTACTTTGGGTACATTGCCTTTGCTCAAGTATATAAGTTGTCATTGATGTCAAGAAGCTTTTGAAGGAATTTGATTTGATGTCAAATAATTTGTTTTGATGAAGGTTACGACATGACAGTTTCAAAGGTCTTTTGCAAACCCCAAGCCGACAAGTTCGAAAGAAAAGCGCTAAGGAGAAAAAGTGTCACGATATCGCGACATGTCGGTTTCGACGACCCAAGAAAAGAAAAGCGCTAAGGAGAAAAGTGTCATGATATCGTGACATGTCAGGTTTTCATGACCCAAAGAAAGAAAAGAGCTAAGGAGGAAAAGTGTCACGATATCGCGACATGTCGCATTTTCACGACTTAAGCAGGAGAGAGAAAGCAAGTTAGAAAAGTGTCACGATATCGTGACATGTCACAATTTCTGACATAAAGAGAAGAAAGCGTCACAGATTTTGTATTTGGTGCAAAGAAAACGTCAAAGTTGATAGCGTCACGATTTCACGACGGTTACAAGGAAAGCATAAAGTGAAAGCGTCACGATTTCTGACGGGTTGCAAAGAATGCGTACGGATGAAAAGTGTCACGATTTCTGACAGAAAAGAAAGCGATGAAAGAAAGTGTCACGATTTCATGAAAAAAGAGAAGTCTATAGAGAAGTGTCATGATTTCATGACAAGGAGGTTAGAAAGTGCGATTTTAAAAAGAAAGGAGGTCGACGAAGGGAGAAGTGTCACGATATCACGACAAAAGCAAAGTTGATGCTACAAAGACAAAGTGTCACGATATCACGACAAGAGCTTAGTTGAAGTCGACAAAGGCTGAAGTGTCACGATATCATGACAAAAGCCAAAAGAAAGTGTACGGTTGCAAAGGTGTCACGATATCACGACATGTTGTAGTTTCATGGCAAAAGCTATAGAAGAGTTACAGAGGCAGTTGAAGCCGACAAAGTTAAATTTGAGCCGACAAAGATTAGGGTTTGCAGTCGATGAAGTTTAGGGTTGTGCAGTCGACTAAAGATCAAGGTTACAACCGACTAAGATTAAGGTTTTGATCTTGAAAGTGTTATTATAAAAGGAAGGCTATTTTGAAGAGTTGGCAAGTTGTTAGTTGCGACGTTCGTAGATAGAGCGCAGAGTGAGAAGTTCGATCGTCGAGAGCAGAGTGTGAAATTCGATCGAAGTGGCAGAGTGTGCGAAGAGCAAGCGAGTGTGTGCAGAGAGACGACTGAGAGAAGATGAAGTGCAAAGGTTGTAAGAGCACAAAGATGTGTATGTTTCTTGAGAGATTTGGACAGGTCCTAGCAGAGGACTTGTGAGCTGAGTTTGATAGTTCTATCAGAGAACTTGAGGACAGAGGTGCATTGGTTCTATGAGAAGAACCTGAGGACAGATTTGGTTGCTGAGCTACTGTGGACGTGATCATAGAAGGCAGAGGTCTCTTAGGCTAAGCATTGAAGACAGGAGGTCTTCGATGGAAAGGAGTTCCACGTGCTGGCAAGAGGTAGAGGCAGTTGATCTTCTGAGGGATCATTTCCAGAGCAGAGGGGAAGGTATCTCCTTTGAGCAGAGGCTCATAAATTTTGATTAGGGGAAGGTATCTCCTTTGGGCCGAGGCTCATAAACATTGTAATTGGGAAGGATTCCCAAAGAACTTTGAGATAACTTTTAGAGAAAAGTTTTTGTGGATGTAGCCCAACCATTTTGGGTGAACCACGTTAAAAATGGGTCTTCAATGTGTGATGCTTTCTGTCTTGATTAATGTTGTGTTGATGCCACTGCTATCTAAAGTTAAAATTATTAATTGGTTAAGTCTTATACTGTTCACCCCCCTCTCAGTATAAGCTTGTGTTCTTCAATTGGTATCAGAGCGGGTCTCTCCAGAAAGAGCCTAACAACTTGGAGAAGGATCTATCAGAGGAACATACAGATTTAGAAAGAGATGAAGAGGTTGAGTTCGATCTCAAAGGTGAATTCTTCTTGGCTTTAAGAAAGCTTGAGAAATTCAGGGAAGAGAATTCTGTTCTCAAGCATCAATGTCAGGAAGAAGAGATAGCAAGATCAGAATTGTCTCAAAGTGTTATAGACTTCAAAATTCTAGCCGAATAATGGAAGAAGGTTGAACAGGTTTTGACAGAGGCTCTAAAAGGAAAGGAAGCTGATTACGAGAAACTAGAAGAAGAGGTTATGTCTCTTAGAGTGAAGTTGGAACAGTTGGCTCTTAGAAAGAATACTCCGTGTGAAAAGCAAAAGAAGGATGGTATCACCATTCATGAAACAGGGTCTTCGAGCAAGATCAATCTTCATCCCGAAGAGCGGTGGATTCCAATTGGTCACAAGAAGAACAATCATCCAAGGCATCAAAACAGGTTACATAATACTTTCCATGGCTATTGTTTTTCCTGCAAGAAATTTGGTCACAAAGCTATGCATTGCAATAAGTCTTTGAATAGCCATAGTAAGGAAAATGTTAACTCTTTTGCACCTCTTATGAATAAAAATGTCATGTGTTACAAGTGCAAGAATTTTGGGCATATAGCAAGGATGTGCAGTTTGGATAGATCTAGCCTTGAGTTCACTAAAAAGAGAAATGAGATCAAATCTAAGTCAATGATAGTTCAAACTACTTTTCATGCTCAAGACAAAGTAGAAAAATGGTATCTTGATAGTGGTTGTTCAAAACATATGACTGGTGAAAAGGAAAAGTTTTTGGTCTTAAAAGAAACAAACAGAGGAACAGTTCGGTTTTGGAGATAATAGGTCAGCTAAAATCTGTGGTAAAGGGACTCTTAGTTTGGATGGGAAATCCAAAATAGAAAATGTGCTTTATGTAGAAGGCCTAAGACATAATCTTCTAAGTGTGAGTCAACTTTGTGATCAAGGGCACATAGTATCTTTCTTTTCGGATAGATGTGAGATAAGTAAAGAAAAAAATGGAAAACTCATTGCGAGTGCTACAAGGACTCCAAACAATCTTTACATGCTAAGTGAGATAAAAAAGGAAAAGTGTTTTCTAACTCAAGAAGATGAGAGTTGGCTATGGCATAAAATATTGGGGCATTTGAGCTTTGATAATCTTGTCAATATTAGTAACAAGGAAGCAATTAGAGACTTGCCCAAAATAAAAAGGCCCCATAACATCATTTGCGGTCCTTGTCAACATGGAAAACAGACCAGAACCAGTTTCAAATCAAAAGGGTATACTTCTTCAAAACCATTGGATCTTATTCATACTGATTTATGTGGCCCTACCGAACTCAGAGCATTCAGGGAGAAAGCTACTTCATGTTGTTTATAGATGATTATTCTAGAATGACTTGGGTTACTTTTCTCAAAGAAAAATCTGAAGCTTTTGAAAAATTTAAAGCTTTCAAAGAAATGATTGAAAATGAGACTCACAAGAGAATCAAATGCTTAAGATCAGATAGAGGAGGAGAGTTCACTTCAAATGAATTTGTGGAATACTGTGAGCAACAAGGAATCAAAAGAGAATATTCAAAAGCAAGAACTCCTCAACAAAATGGAGTAGTTGAAAGGAAAAATAGAACTATTGAAAATATGGCTAGAGCTATGTTAAATGAGTCAAAACTTTCGGATGGCTTTTGGAAAGAGGCAGTCAGTACAACAGTCTACATTATCACCAGGGCCCAACTTAGAGTCAATCATCATAAAACTCCTTATGAGTTGTGGAAAGGAAGACCAGCTACAATAAAATACTTCAAAGTGTTTGGGAGTAAGTGCTTCATTAGAAGGGAAGATCAGAATTTGGGTAAGTTTGATCCTAGGTGTGATGAGGGAATATTTCTTGGATATTCCAGCGAAGCAAGGCCTACAG
The DNA here is from genome assembly GCA_028583015.1 of Wollemia nobilis. Lineage (NCBI taxonomy): Eukaryota > Viridiplantae > Streptophyta > Pinopsida > Araucariales > Araucariaceae > Wollemia > Wollemia nobilis. The sequence continues at coordinate 3,418,958 of JAQPPZ010017244.1, forward strand.
ATGCTTCAACAAAAGAACTCATACAGCTGTAGAGAGCATAAATGTAACAGTTGATGAAAAGACAGGGATAAGAGAACCAGTCAAGGAACTCAGTGATGAAATTTGTCAAGAAGAATTCAGAGAGGTTTCAGATGAAGAAGAGGAAAGACAACAACTGCTTCCCAAAACTCCTTCATGATATGTTCAGAAACATCATCCCAAATATTTGATCATTGGTGATCCAAATAGGAGGCAAACAAGAAGAAGAGTCATTCCTTCACATGATTCTACAAATGTTTCATTATTATCTCAGATTGAGCCAAAAGATTTTAGTGAAGCATGTGCAGATAAGTTTTGGGTAAAAGCAATGGATGAAGAGCTAAATCAAATAGAGAAAAGTGAAACTTGGGATTTGGTTCCAAGACCTAAGGACAAGAATGTCATTGGCACAAAATGGATATTCAGAAATAAACTCAATGAGGATGGAAAGATTGTCAGAAACAAAGCTAGGTTAGTCTGCAAAGGTTATGCTCAAGTAGAAGGTGTTGATTTCGAAGAGACGTTTGCTCCTGTTGCTCGTCTTGAAGCTATCAGAATGTTTTTGGCCCTTTCAAGCTTCAAATCATTCAAGGTATATCAAATGGATGTAAAGTCAGCTTTTCTAAATGGGGTGTTGGTAGAAGAAGTCTACATAGAACAGCCAGAAGGAGTGTCTCTCTTAGAACAGTTAGACTATGTGTGTAAACTAAAAAAGTCCTTGTATGGGTTAAAGCAAGCACCTAGGGCTTGGTACTCAAGACTTGACAGGTATCTTCATGAGCAAGGTTTCGGGAAAGGTGTGGCAGATAGCAATTTGTATATTAAGGATGAAGGTGATGATATGTTGATTATGGTTGTCTATGTTGATGATATTATTTTTGGGGGAAATAATACTCAGATGTGCAAAGATTTTGCTAACACCATGCGAAGGAATTTGAGATGTCTATGATTGGAGAGTTGTCATTCTTTTTAGGTCTTCAGATTGCTCAATCAAAAGATGGTGTATTTCTCTCTCAAGGGAAGTATATCAAAGAAATGTTGAAGAAATTTGGGATGATGGACAGCAAACCAAGTATGTACTCCAATAATTACAGGGTGCAAGATGAGTAAAGATGATGAATCTCCAGTGACGGATCAAAAGTTGTACAGATCAATGATTGGCAGTTTATTATATGTTACGACTACCAGACCAGATATCATGCAGGCAGTTGGGTTAGTAGCAAGATTTTAGGCAGCTCCAAAAGATTCTCATGTTATAGCAGTTAAGAGGATATTCAGATATCTGAAGGGCACTATGGACTTTGGGCTTTGGTATCCCAAAGGTGATGATTTCACCCTCACAGCTTATACTGATGCAGATTGGGCAGGCAATATTGATGACAGGAAAAGCACTAGTGGTGGAGCATTCTTTCCGGGAAAGAGTTTGGTTTCTTGGCTAAGTAAGAAACAACCTTCGGTTTCCTTATCTACAGTAGAGGCTGAATACATAGCAACAGATGGTCGGGTGTACACAGGTTTTATGGATGAAAACCACCTTGGAGGATTTCAAAGTCAAGCATGAACAACCCATCTCCATACTTTGTGATAATACAAGTGCCATAAGTATTTCCAAAAATCTGGTAATGCACTCAAGGACAAAGCATATTTCCATCAAGTATCACTTTCTAAGGGAGAAAGTGCAAGACAAGCAGGTCAAGCTAGAGTATGTGTCTACTAAAGAGCAGATTGCAGATATCTTCACCAAACCTCTTCCAAGAGATACGTTTGAGTATCTAAGGGAGAAATTGGGAGTTGTACTCCCACCCTAGAATTAATCACCTCATCAGGAGGTGGGGGAGGGACCAAGCTAAGAGGCTCATTCTTAGTCCCGAGCCCCAAAGGTGACCCTTTGCCATTGATGACAAAGGGGGAGAGATATGAGTAAGGGGGAGAGCTTCAAGTGAAGAGGAAAGCTTCAAGTCAGGGGGAGCAAAACTTCAAAGGAAGATTCTCAGTTGTGGGCAGTTTCTCAGTTGTTAGCACAATTGGTTTCAGTTTTGGCTCTTGAGAAGTGTTTTCAGTAAAGGTTTGCCATCAATGACAAAGGGGGAGATTGTTGGCAATTTTGGGTACTTTGGGTACATTGCCTTTGCTCAAGTGTATAAGTTGTCATTGATGTCAAGAAGCTTTTGAAGGAATTTGATTTGATGTCAAATAATTTGTTTTGATGAAGGTTACGACATGACAGTTTCAAAGGTCTTTTGCAAACCCCAAGCTGATAGGTTCGAAAGAAAAGTGCTAAGGAGAAAAAGTGTCACGATATCGCGACATGTCGGGTTTTTGCGACCCGAAGAAAAGAAAAGCGCTAAGGAGAAAAAGTGTCGCGATATCACGACATGTCAAGTTTTCACGACCCAAAGAACAAAAAAGAGCTAAGGAGGAAAAGTGTCACGATATCGTGACATGTTGCATTTTTGCGACTTAAGCAGGAGAAAGAAAGCAAGTTAGAAAAGTGTCACGATATCACGACATATCGCAATTTCGTGACTCAAAGAGCAAAGGAAATGTACGAAAAAGTCACAAAGAAGAAAACGAAAGAAAGAGTCGTGATTTCATGACAGACTGCAAAGAAAATGTACGAAAGTTGATAGCGTCACGATTTCATGACAGGTTACAAGGAAAGCATACGGAAGCTGAAAGTGTCGCATTTCACGACAAATTGTAAAGAATGCGTATGGATGCAAAAAGTGTCGCAATTTTGCGATAGGAAAAAAAGAAAGCAAACGAAAGCAGAAGTGTCACGATTTTGCGACAGAAGTGAAGACGAAGTTTGCAGAGGCAGAAGTGTCACGATTTTATGACAAAAGCAGAAAGGAGGTCGACGAAGGGAGAAGTGTCGTGATATCATGACAAAAGCAAAGTTGATGTTGACAAAGACAGAAGTGTCGCGATATCATGACAAGAGCTTAGTTGAAGTCGACAAAGGCTGAAGTGTCATGATATCGTGACAAAATCCAAAAGAAAGTGTACGGTTGCAAAGGTGTCATGATATCGCGACATGTTGTAGTTTCGCGGCAGAAGCTATAGAAGAGTTACAGAGGCATTGAAGCCGAAAAAGTTAAATTTGAGCCGACGAAGATTAGGGTTTGCGATCGACGAAGTTTAGGGTTGTGCAGCCGACTAAAGATCAGGGTTACAGCCGACTAAGATTAAGGTTTTGATCTTGAAAGTGTTATTATAAAAGGCAGGATATTTTGAAGAGTTGGCAAGTTGTTAGTTGCGACGTTCGCAGATAGAGCGCAGAGTGAGAAGTTTAATCGCCGAGAGCAGAGTGCAAAATTCGATCGAAGTGTGCAGAGTGTGCGAAGACAGTGCAGAGTGTGTGCAGAGAGACGATTGAGAGAAGACGAAGTGCAACTGTTGAAGAGCGACGAAGATGTGTATGTTTCTTGAGCAGATTTGGACAGGTCCTAGCAGAGGACTTGTGAGTTGAGTTTGATAGTTCTATCAGAGAACTTGAGGACAGAGGTGCATTGGTTCTATGAGAAGAACCTGAGGACAGATTTGGTTGCTGAGCTGCTATGGACGTGATCATAGAAGGCAGAGGTCTCTTAGGCTAAGCATTGAGGACAAGAGGTCTTCGGTGGAAAGGAGTTCCACGTGTTGGCAAGAGGTAGAGGCGGTTGATCTTCTGAGGGATCATTTCTAGAGCGAGAGGGAAGGTATCTCCTTTGAGCAGAGGCTCATAAATTCTGATTGAGGGAAGGTATCTCCTTTGGGCCGAGGCTCATAAACATTGTAATTGGGAAGGATTCCCAAAGAACTTTGAGATAACTTTTAGAGAAAAGTTTTTGTGGATGTAGCCCAACCTTTTTGGGTGAACCACGTTAAAAATGGGTCTTCAATGTGTGATGCTTTCTGTCTTGATTAATGTTGTGTTGATGCCACTGCTATCTAAAGTTAAAATTATTAATTGGTTAAGTCTTATACTGTTCACCCCCCCTCTCAGTATAAGCTTGTGTTCTTCATTCTCAAGAAGAAGATCCATATTGAAGATTGAAATCTTCAATACCCAAATAATGTAATACAGAGGGGTGTTAGAGCTAGAACATATTACATCATTTGGGTCATGTAAATGTACCACCTTTGGTACATAGTTAGAGTAGGATATTACTTTAGGGAAAATTTAGCTACTTACTTAAAGAAATTTAATAAATGCACAAGTGTTAATGTGCAAAGTGTACCCTTGTACAACTAGGTAGAGTTTTGGCCAAGGAATCTATCTTTCTATATAAAGGGCCTCATAGTGATAGTTCATATCAAGTTCATATCAAGCATATCAAGTGCATTATATCAGAGAGTAGTAGATAGTGGTAGAACTCCTGTATGGAGTACAATGTAGTTCTTTAGCTTATATTAATGGAGTGACCATCACCTCCATACTACATTATATTTTCACCACTTTCTATTTATAGTATATTTTAGTCATATTGCAAAATTACTTTCTTTCATATTTTTTGCATTTTATTAGGACCTGTGATAGATATCTCCCACTACATATATCCTCAAAATCTAACAATATCTAACATATCAATCTCATTTTCAATGGCCATGAGTTCAACAATTAATAGGATCAATCCCTAGTGTAACAGGTTCAAGTCCCTACCATTTTTGACATTCGATAATGATTTCTTCAATGAATGGAATAGGAACATCATAACATTCATATACCTCCCTCTCCTTAACTAGTTGAGAAACATCACATGATAGCTTTTGACTACTTCTCGCAAGGGATCCAAAGAGAAATAGTCCATGATAACCAAAATAACTCAATCCCATGGAGGTTGAAGGGCCTTAGCCCTAAAATCATTCTTTTCCTTTGGCATAAATTATCCTTCATCAAAAAAAAATCCTAGCTCCATTAGTAGGGAATGACCATCCATGTTGTGGTAGTTCCCCTCCAACAAGAGACTAGTCACTTTGGCAATGAGCTTTTCATCAATTTTAAATATTATACTGTCCACCCTAATTGAGCCCTCACACCAATAGCATACCACCCACCTAGATAGTAGGAGATTGTGCCCATGAAACTTTATAATGCAATCCAAAATCCATCCTTGCACAGGATATCAGTCACCTCCTCATTCACAACTAGGCATGCCAGCTCAAGATGAAGCTTCACGAACATAAATTTTGGCTTTGAACCCATCAATTTCTCCATTATCCTAGACATATCCTAGTAGCACCCAAAATTCACACAAATGAAAGTTGTCCAGACAATAAAGAAATTGTTCGATCTAGCTCCATAAAAATACCAATAAATGGTTCTTGATGTGTTCTCACACAAAATACTGGGATGACTAAAACACCCATGCTACAGAAACTGAAGCATATTACACTAATTATCAGGAAATAATCAAAACCATAAAAAAATTGGTCTAATTACCGACCTCAAAAAGCTTCCCATGACGTCCAAAATATTTTTGAAAAGAACTAAACTTTGGACCATATCGAAACTTACATCCTCCTTCAATATGGTTTGGAGTCACATGGATTCCCTAAGGAGGAATACACCAACACACAAAGCAAGGTAAAAACGTGGCACCAAAGTTGACTACCATATGGATGGGTTGCCTAACTAAGACACTCTTTGAGAGCATAACATCAATACCTAGGCCCACCCTAAGATGGTCAACCTCTATCATTATTAAGAATGACATTCATATATTTTGTAAAATTAGATCTCCAATAATATCTTACCAAGTGAGCAACTCACCAATTTGCTAAGAAGTCCACCATTTTTTTCCCTTCTCTCCAAGTGTGTTTGACATAAACCTCCTCCATCAGACTCAACATTCTTCTTGTTTTAGATACCACAATGAAATTTTACTAGTTAGGAGGCTTATTTGACTTAAGAAAGTTTATTAGACTCAAGGAGTCCCCCTCCACCATTGATTTATTAAACCCTAAGTCATGCAACAATAAAACTCCTTGGAAGTCTACTCTAGTCTCAACATAGAAGGATGTTTGGAAGGATAGGTGTTTCATAAAAGCTTCAAAAACCCTACCACTATAATTTATGATAAATCCAATCCCTGCTAATCCAGGGTTTCCCTTAGAAGCATCATCAAAATTAAGTTGCACCCAACCAGGAGGAAGAGGGAACCATCTGTAGAAAATTCTTGGATGGGAGGCTTGATCCATAGACCTATCACAGTAGAAGCCAAGTGCCTATTCGAGAGCTAGTTCTAATAGAAATGACCTATGATTGCTCTCATCCTTATTATTGATAGCCAATCTAACATTCTCCTTTGTATTCTAGATGGATTAAAAGTAACCTGAAGGGTCCTACATTTGTGGTTTTTAAAATCATGAGCATTCCTCTCTTTCCATATCCCCCATAAAAGGTAAGGAAGGAGGAACTTCCACAAACATCTCAACCTAGGGGAGATAAAATGAGATTCTCATTGGAAAAGAATCTCCAACATGGAGCTAGGGAAAACCTAATTAATCGATAAAAGATTTAGAATCAACTCACAAGAATCTCTAAAGAAAGAACAACTACTGAAAATATGTTTAGTCGACTCCCCATCCGATTCACAAAGATAGTACTTGTTTGTGACTGCCATACCACATTTTTTGAGGTTTTTGTATCGCCTAATTTTTTTGCACCCTTACCTTCAGGCTAAAGGATCTGTGCCCGAAAGGAGGATGCGATAAGGATGGGACAATACCTCGGACGGAGAGGCCCTTTGAAGGTTGCACCTCTCGGGGGCGAGGTATAAGGGTGAATTTTTGACGGATGGTGGGGTTCACCAGGAAAATTTGAGTGGCAGTTTTCACGCCTAGTTTGAGAATGGGTTTGATGTGTTCATTTTATATCCAATCATTCATACTCCTAGGTTGGCCAAAATGAATCTAAGCTATTCTATATGAAATTTCGAATTTATATGAAGACAACAAATATGAATGAATCCTAAATACAAAGACTATGTGAAATGGAGAGGGATACATCTGATTCCTAATGTCTGATGAATATTTTGAAGCTTGTAGGAGTCCAGATCATTTCGGATATGACATGATCGTCTATAATTGTATAGAATCATCCCAAATCACAGGCGATCATCTGAAATCAGACAAGATCGTCGGTGACCTGACGAATTCATCAGAAACCTACAATCATGAAAATAGACACCAAAAACCAAAAATGCAATTGCAAGAATGATGCAAAATGATAGAAATAATAGTATAGATGCTTAAATAATAAATCCAGATAGCAAATCAAATGGGAAGCATTGTTTTAATAACTTATTTTAAATTTTATCATGCAAATATGCTAAATGAGGTGAACTCCAGGATGTAGAACAAAAATAAATCAATCTAATGCATAATTAAATAAGCAAGAAAGGTAGAAAATGCAAACTCAGGGCTCTGGTTGCCCCTAATATGAACTGCAGTCAAAATCATCTACGATCGTACGAGATCGTCACCGATCTCGACAGGATCATCCGAAATCGTGTTGGATCGCCTACGACGATCCGAGCTTTCTCCGGCTAAAACATAGTAAAAACCTACAATAAAATCTAAAAATACAAATGCAAATGATGGGGGTGAGGATGTTCTAATACAACAAAAAACTAGAGTTACAGGGAAATGATCAACCAGGGGGATAAACTGGGAAAATCCCAAGTTTATATAGGATTAGGGGGAGGTTAGGAGGTTGGGGATCATCCCAATCTGGGAGATCTCCAACGTAGGAATATCCAACCGCACAGACACACTTATGCCCGAGTTGGAGAGGTTGTTGAAACAGAAGCTAATTATGAAAATTTGGTTTTGGGACGAAATCGTCTAGACGTTCTGTTCCAGATGAATTCATCCTATTGGGGACGATATCGTCAGATCGGCGACGATATCATCCAACGGTCAAAACAAATTCTAAAAATGGTGCAAAAAATGAGGTGAGTGGTTAACGGGCGGTTTTGGGGTTAAAATTCAAATTTTTATCTTTTTATTGATGGTTTAACTACACCAATTTTAGGGTGCTACAGTTTTTAATAGAAATAATTTTATCCTAGGCTACCAACCAAAGGAATATATTTACCTTAGGGAGGAGATTTTGAATCCATATCTTATTGTTGGGAATCCACCAACAAAATTCTAGCTCTGACATCAAATAGGTTGAACAAACATAAAAGGAATCGTTAAACTCTCCCACCCAAAGAGTATTATCTGCCCTACCCAAGAGAGGAATAACTTGATATTTAATGAGTATTTCAAGCTTCTTCCAAGCTAATTACACTTCATTGTCATTTGAAATTAGAGGTGACTTGACCTAGCTCTTGCGACCATTAACCGTGTATATGAAATTCAAGACTTTGGATCAACCCAGGGCTCTATAAAGAAGTTCAACAACATTATTATTGGGGTCCCTAATAAGAGGATGATATATAATCCACACATCTGACCAAAAATTAATTGAACTACCATCCCCAAGGACCCACATTCTACCTTGAAGAAGGAGGGAATGCCTCTTCAAAAGACTATGCCAAAAAGGAGATCCTGCAGTCGAAAGCAGGTCAAAAAGAAAATCCTAGAAATGGTACTTGGATTTCAAAATTTTGGTCCAATCCACTTGATTTTCTACAACTAGCTTCCAATATTTTTTAGCAACCAGGGTTGTGTTCATCCTACGTAAGTCCTTCAACCCCAAACTGCCTCTTATCTTATGGTTGTAGACCTGATACCAAGAGGCTAGGTGGAATTTAACTTTCATATTAGGGCCAACCTATAGGAATGGCTTGATAATCCTTTCAATTTTTTGGACAATGCTGCTAGGCATTTTAAATATAGACATGAAATATATGGGAATGCTTTTTAAGGAGTTTTTAGCCAACACCATTTTTTTGGCCTGACTTAACAACTCTCCTTTCCATGCTACTAATTGTTTTTGCATTCTTTCAATGATAGAGTCCCAAAGAGAGATCTTCATGTGACCATGAAACAAAGGGATACCCAAGTACGTTGAAGGAAAAGAGGTAATATTACATTCCAAAATGTTGGTAATCTTCCTTTGACATTCTCTTGGAGTATTCACAAAGAGTAGCAAGCTTTTGCAAAAATTTATGATCTACCCTACTACCTTCTCATAGCAGACTAGAAATTTTTTAATTTCTTTGGCTTGGACTACCAATGTTGGACAAGATAAAAATATGTCATTAGCAAATTGATGATGAGTAATCGAGTTACTCACTAGAGTTGATTTTAGACCCTCGATGATGTGACTCTTAGTTATTGATCTCCCCAACACTTCTACCATTAGGATAAATAAATAAGGAGATAGGGGGTCTCCTTATCTCAATCCATGTGAGATCTAGATGAAATCCTGCTAGCACATCATTGATCATCATCAAGAATATAGCTATAGACACACATGCTACAATTAAATCTAACCATTGCTACTCAAACCTGAACTTAGATAGAACTTTAAAAAGGAATGGCCATGAAACCTTTTCATACACCTTATTCATGTCCAATTTTAGAAAGAGACCAGCCCTGTTACTTTTGAGGCTTGAATGAATCAACTCATGCATAACAATAGCTCCATCTAGAATTTATCTTCCAGCCAAAAAATTGCTTTGGGCCTTATCAATGAGAGAAGTAAGAAGGGGTTTCAATCTATTCTCCATTACTTTGATCAAAATTTTGTATACCATGTTACACATGTTGATAGGCCTAAAATAATTAAAAGAAGAAGCTCCATTAGATTTAGGAATAATAACCAAGAAGGTCGCATTCACAATAGATGGAATCACTTTGGAAACTTGGATGTCCTTAATGGCTTCCCAAACATCAATGCCATAGATATGCCAAAATTTGTAAAAGAAAAGTGGTAGGAACCCATCAGGATCCAGATCTTTAAGAGTCCCCATATCCTCAACAGTTGACTTAATATATTATTCAAAGAAATTGGTGTTTAACCTCTCATTCATAGCATTAGGGATCAAATAAGGAATGCCTGAAAGAAGCTCCTCCTCTGCTTGAATATCCCTCAAAGGTCTGTCACCTAAAAATGAGCTGAAGTGCAACACCACTTTTGTTCTTATTTCTTCAATGTCCTTGGTCTTGCTACCATCCTGCTTGTTGATTTATTTGATTCTATTGAATCCCCTATGCCAAAGAGTCAATGAGTGGAATTTTTTGTGTTTTTATCCCCTCTTGTAGACACAGATCTCTAGACTTCTATTTTCAAAATATCTCTTCATTGGCCATAGTGTTACAAATATCAAAGAGCAGATATTTTTCCTTACCCAAGATATCTGCAGAATAACCTTTAGTCTCTGCTATAGTCTCCAGTTCACGTATGTCCACTTTTAATATTTCGTTGCATCTAAAGATGTTTCTAAATTTTTCTTTATTCCATAATTTAAGATTATTTCTCATGTACCTGAGATTTCTAGTAAGCTTTATCAACCCTTCACCCCCCAAGTCTTTTTCCCAATAGTACTTGATTGATGTCTCTAAATTCGGGTGATTACACCACATCACTTCAAATCTAAAATACCTTGGATGAAAAACTGAAGTCTCTTGGATCTCAAGACAGAAAGGATTGTGATTCGAACCCACTCTAGCTAGGATGGAAATGGAAACATCACCAAATATTAGGATTCCCTACTAAGAAACAAGAACTCTGTCTAGCCTGGATAGGATAAGTTGATCTCCCACCCTATGGTTACTTCAAGTAAACTTTATTACTTTAAGAAATAGGTCCATGAGCCCTACTTCCATAATAAAATTTGCAAATTCTTCCATACTTCTTGGGTCAGGGGGTTACCATCCTTTTTGTTCAAAGGATACAACAATGATTTAAAATCTCCTACAAGAATCCAGGCTTCTCCATCAAATTCCATCTTTAGATCAAGCATATCTTCCCAGAACTACCACCTATCATATATAATGTTAGGGGCATACACATTGTTCATTATCCATTTTTTGTTGGTTATCTTACACATTGGTCATTATCTATTTTTTGTTGGTTGCCATTATCCATTTTCTATTGGCATACCATAGGGGTATATTAGCATATAGCAAATAATGTAATATTCCTCAACACCCCCTTGTATTACATTATTTCTCTATAGAAGACTTTAGTCTTCAATCTTGATATTCATCTTTGTCTGCAATCTTCAAGTTACCTTGCATTGTTCATGAACCTCTATTTATTTGAAATCTTCTTCATCATCTTGAATCTTGGGTTCATCCATTGTTCATGTTTGTATGATAATATTAGACTATGCTTGATCCAATTTCTTGTTTGATGTCTTTCTAAAAAATAATGTAGCTTACAATTAATTTGAGGTAGATGTTCAAAAATAACTTAAGAGAATCTCATTATATCTAAGGTAAATTTCCATTCTTTATTGACCCTATAGCTTCAATTTTAGTTTGATTGATGATAATGCATTTGCTATGTTAATTTGTATGTTTTAACTCTACCATTCTTCCATTTTCAACTAATTGAGCAATTGAGATAATATTAATTGATAGTCTAGGAATATATAAAACATTTTTAGCACAAAATATGAAAATGGCATGCTAGGTATTACTATATCAATTCCTAGATATTTTTATTCAACCTAGTTCTTCAATATATCTTGGGAAGCTTATGATGTTTCCTTCTTCTATTCTCTATGCTTTATTTATTTTCTTTTCTCTATTGCTTCTCTTCTCTAAAATATTAACCGCTACATTATCTCTAGGAAGCTTAGATGCTTCTCTATCCTTTAGAGCTAAGAGGCTTCACTATCTCTAGTAGCAATGATCCTACTCTATCTCTTCTAGACTAAAACTTTGAAATATTTCTTCAATGTATTAGGTCACATTTAAGAACCAAATATGATTCTCATACTTTCTATTAAACCCAATATGATTCTCATACTTTCTATTAAACCCAATGTCAATGTTAGGGTGACTGTGAATGTTCCTAAATGACCAACTTTCTCTTGAGTTGGTTCTTTCTCAATATTCAATAGTTATTCTCCTCTTCTCTAGAGAATCTTGAATATTATCAGGGTGACTTTGAATGTTCTAAATTTTTAACTTTCTTTTAACTTGGATCTTTCTTTCAATGTCCAACTTTTCTCTTGAGTTGGCCCTTAATCAAATCTTAGCTAAGTCTTATTTTTGACTGGTTTCCTTTAACCAAGTGGAAAGACCCTAAAATTCAAATCAATGTGACTATTCCTTGTCCCCTCAATCACTACTTAATTATACCTTCAAAAATATATTCCAAGTCTTCACTATTATCAAAGTGGATAGACTCAAATATTAAAGTGGCTAATGCTACTCTATAAAAAATGAATAGAGTCAAGTGGTGGTTTTGATACCACTTATGGCTTTTGAATATTGCTACCATAGAATATCATAGGTCCCAATATAAATAAGCCACAATATTAAAGGTCTAAATATAAATATGATGAGTAGAATATATATAATCAATATAATATGTATATCAAGGACAATATAGTAATAAAATAGAATTCACTTACAATATCAAATATGAATGTAAATGGCCAAAATCATTCATGTACAAGTATGAAGAAAACTTACGATATTAATTAGATCATTAGATACTTTTTCATGGAGCATTATCTCCATAATATAGCCATGGTAATTGGATTGTTGAAGTACTTGACTATTTTTCTCCATACGATAAGTCCCATAACCTTTGGCTTATTATCTTGCCACGTGCATACTAGAATCTTCGCTTTCTTCTTACATGCACATTTGAACCTATGACACTTGCACACTTCTACATGACTCTTACTCTCCTACATGCACTCCTAATATAGGAGACTTGTGCACATCCTCACATTACATATTTGTACACTTACATACATGATATTTGTGCACATTATCTCAATATAAACTTGCACTATAACTTACATGACACTTGTGCATTTCTTGCATATTGCACTCTTACATGACACTTGTGCATTTCTTGCATATTGCACTCTTACATGACACTTGTGCATTTTCTACACATTGACACTTACAAAAAATAAAAAATATAAATCACTCAACTAAACTATAGACTCACCCTTAATCTATTACATATTTTCATGTGTACCATGAAGGTACCATGGGGGTACATTAATATATACCAACGAATGTAATATTCCTCAATAGTGGAGATGTAAATATCTAGACATTTAAATTACATTTGGTAAGAAACTGGCCATAAAAGTTTTCTAGAAATTAAACCCTAATATTGTTCTTTAGGGGTAACATATTTCCTATAAATAATACCTATCCAACCATCACTATGCATGAAATCATTGCCCATGAACTAGTTATACATACATATATACATACATACATACATACATATGCATGCATGTATTCTAACTAAAGCCCACACCATCTACATGAATTATAGATGCATAAAACAATTGAAATCTTAATGACCATAATAGGCTTATGATCTAAGCAAGGAAGAGGTTACTAAGAGTTCCTTAGGGTATGACACCAATCCACTTCAATGCTTTTCCCTTGGTAACTATTTTAACTCCTCACCAAACAAGTCAATGTCAACTTGCACTTTGGCATCAATACTATACTAGTGCCAAATTCCTTTTACACCTATATTGTATTAGCACTAAACAATACGATAACCATGACTATCCTAGCTCTAAAAATTTGGAACCCATATAGGAATAATGAAAGTCATTGACTCTTACATAAGTATGATAAACAACTACTAACCAAGTCACAGGTCACCTTCAGAATGTTACAATATTTATTTTAGACTAGTTTAGTCACTTTCCCACTTAAAGGATTGACGCCTAGATATCAAAGGAAAAAAAGAAATACATTCTTGGTTATATCTTGTTACATTCAAGATGTTTTGGAAGATTAAGTGTTTTATCTTTCAACTTCTTTATAACATTTTAATTTATTTTTTCATAAGTATTGTAGAATGGGACTTCTTTTTCTTTTGAACCAAGAAACCAATAACTTAATACTTTGCATACCTTATCTTTCATTTCTTCTCATTTTTTGGAAGAGTAGCTTTAAATTACTTTAAAAGAAAAATAAGAGTCACTATTTACAACAAAGTGGGTGATATGATAGCACACCCAAAAAAGCCTATGCTGTGGGCCCATCCCAAGAACAAAATAAGTTTTGAAAACTACAAATTCAGATAAAAATAATTAATTAAAGTAAAAATCGTATATAGATTCATGCAAAATTAGGTATAACATCGATAGTGGGGGGATATTTATTTGTGGGATTACCCCACCCATCTGGTAATTCATACCCTCAAGAATGGGCTCCTGCCCATTTTTTCCACCTTTGTGTTGTCCTTGTTCCTATTCCATTGGAATGCCTTATTCCATTCTCTATGAGGAAATTACTAAGTTTAGGATAGGGAATTTTTTGTTCACCCACCCAAAAGAGTAGGGGTTTCTATATTTGCAATTTTTATCTCAAGACTAAGAGGACTAATGTAGTGAGTTGGCCCATCCTTTGGTTCCTTGTTCTTGGGATCTTTGACTTCTTGTTTTTTGAGATGTACTACTATGAGCTTGCTTCTAACCTCGTGGAGAAGGTTGAATACTTTGAGAAGGAGGGAAGGGTAGGACTCAAGTCATAGTGTATGGGATAATTTTCCAATGATGCATTGGAGACTGCAAATGGTTTACCTTGAAAGTCATATTATTTTCTTGGACTTGGATATGCACTACTATATTTGGAAAATTTTAGGATATCATGCTTCAATTAGGAGCCCAATTACTAATCCTATGTCATTCCAAAGTCAACAACCTCGAAAAGTGCAAACTAACACTAACATTCTAGTCTTCTCAAGTGGGATCAATATCAAAAAGTTTGACACTTGGTATTAGTGGCACTAAAAATCAATTCTATAATACTAACAATCACTTTCATGACCTTGAAGATGTCAAAATTATTTATCTACTCATGGGAAGTTGCTAATAATAGGATGGAAGATTTACGTAATCCCATGTCTTCTTGGATATACTTCATTTAGTTGGTTCATAAGTGGTTTTATCACTTATGCTACTATGAAGATGAGTACATATACTTTTAGCGATTGTGATAATTCATAGATCAACCTATCCATTAGTACATTAATGAGTTCAATGATTTTATCAATTTTCTTTACATCTAAGAAGATGAGATACACGTAGTTCTTAAGCACTTTAATGACCTACACTACCATATTTGATCTTACATGGAGTTCCTTTATATTAATTTTTTGGCACAAGAATTCTTCCTTGCATAAAAATTGGAGGAGAAATTAAAATCTAAGAAACAATCTTGGTCACCATTCCACAATAGGCCCCAATACCAAAATAGAAGTTGTCAAATTATCACTTGCCTAAATTATTCATGCCTAAGGGACCTCCTATGCATCCATAGATAACAAAGTAATATAACTTATTTTAAATATATCAACTAGGATCTATGAACAACCACTTACATAGTTGAGCTTTGAATCAGTGTAATCATAGATACAACCCATTTTTGAGTGCATATAATGGAGTAGCTAATAGCTACCTCACACATAATTCATCAGGTTATTCTTAAAATTATAACCACCATGGTTTTAATAACCATTGTTATATGATTATCATGCTTGATATCCACCAGTGTAGTCCTCTCCTTCATTAGCTCATCTACTAGTAGTCCATGGAATTTACCATAGATATCTATTGTTAGTCAAATCCACAAGCTCTCTTGAAGGTCATTAGTACATTTATCTCTATCCATCATTGAAATCTTGAGGCAAGCCAAGGTCGATTTTAAATCCTCTATTTTATAACACCCTTTATATCTCATTTGCACATGTTCACTCAAACTTTAACTCCTCCCTCTATAAATATCTTTCTATGAGGTTGAGTTGTATTCCTACTATATCCACTCACTAACAATCAATATCCTATATCAATAATTTGCTATAAATGAACATGGTTTCTTTAATGCTCTCATCCATTTACTTTGAAGTGCCTTTAACATTTTTGAATCTCTTGCAATAACATTAGTAACATCTTCCTTTATAACTATCACAACCAGAACAATTTTTTCTTTTTTCACACCATCCTATTTTCTCTACAACACTCTTTACAACCATTTATTACTTACTCCAATGGGCTATGGTGTTTATACTTCAATTATTACCTAATAGCTCTATTTGCTCTACAACACTCTTTACAACCATTTATTACTTACTTCAATGGGCTATGGTGTTTAGACTTCAATTATTACCTAATAGCTTAAATTGATGCCCTTCCTCACTAGGCAAAGCAAAAGGTTGACTTGCTTCTATATAATGCCTTTGTCCTTGTCAACTCCTTATATAATTTCAAACTTCATATTTTTTAACTATTAATTATCTAATAAATGAGGTATTCACCAAAATTTAGCTCCAAATATATATGTGGATTTTTTTTTATCAAAATATTTTCTTTCTTAAGAAAAAATTATTTACATAATGATCACCATCTAGCCAGTAGTTTGGTCTTATACATTTGACTAGCATAAAAGCTTCACCACTATGTTGATATGGAGATCCTTAAGAAGAATAATATATCAAATCAACATCATTAACATTTTGTAACATTTCTTGCAATGCCTTCCTAGAGCACACTATAAAAGCTTCTCATAAAAATATGCAATCCATGTCCTTCCTTTCACACTTCAAAAACATAAAGGATAAAAAACACACAAGTTAAGGATCTCCATATCAACATAGTGGTGAAGCTTTTATGCTAGTCAAATGTATAGGATCAAACTACATCATTAACATTTTGTAACATTTCTTGCAATGTCTTCCTAGAGCACACTAAGAAACTTTCTCATCAAAACATGCAATCCATGTCCTTCCTTTCACACTTCAAAACACATGAAGGATAATAAACACGAGTAATTAAAACCTCAACACAATAAATAATAATAAAAACATATAAAATGTAAATGTATCATAAACAATTCATATATAAATTTACTTTCAAATTATGTCTTGCTAACTTTATTGGATCAACCAATGGTTCAATTATATTGCTTCCAAACGAAATAATATATATTCACCCTATTGTTGCCTTTTCTTATTCAGACCATTCTCTTCCAAATAATATACTTAAACTTTTTCTTGAAGACATCAATTATAATAACATTTCAACAAATAATTTTAAACATAATGCCTAATGGAGTCACTAGCTGCTTCACACCCAAAAACTCCCAAAACTTATATCAACTGGAAAATCAACAAACACCACCCACTGCAGTGCTTGAAACCCTAGACCACGACTGAGCTAGACGGGCTGCTTAAAAAATACGTCTGCTTCACTATCGTTTGGCGAAGATCCGGTACCAGAATATTTATATACAACTATTTAGAATCATGTGTACCATCTATGTGGCTGTAGTTTAGTGGTGAGAATTCCACGTTGTGGCCGTGGAGACCTGGGCTCGAATCCCAGCAGCCACACGCTTTTTCCACTTTTATTGGTTATTACCTGTTCGACATTCGAACAATTTATTTTTGCAATTTATGAATGTTTTTCGACGTTCATTAAACTATTCCGCCCTTTGCTTTTGCTTTTATCATGCCACTGCGAACGAGGAAATGATGCAGTCTGGATGTCTAATAATGATGCCATCAAGTTCATCTAGTAACTTAGTTTTATTTATTTGTTATGATATTTAACACTAAATCTATAAACACAAGGAGCTTATAGCACCCAAAAATACTAAAATGTTTTTCCACGTTCATTAAACACTTCAGCCCTTTGTTTTTATCATGCCACTGCGAACGAGGAAATGTTGCAGGTTGGCTGTCTAATAATGATGCCATCAAGTTCATCAAGTTTTATTTATTTGTTAACACTAAATCTGTAAACACAAGGAGCCTATAGCACCCAAAAATAATAAAAGCAAAAAGCAAATGCAAATAAGGAATTATTCTAAGAGTGTCACCAAAACAAATTGTCATTTAATTTAGTAAGAGCCTGTAAGATAATAATTTTCTGTATTTGAAACAAGCTTCTTCAAACAATTTTTATTGATTATGGTTGAGAAGAATTTTATTTTCTTAAATTTTAATTGTATTCTTATAAAAGATGTGGAGGGGTTGCGGGAGGCTCGCATCCCGTTCCATTTGCTCGCTCCCCTGTTCCTGGCTGCATCTTTTTTAGGCCCGTGATCCACTAGATCTTTCAGGCCTGTTTCTTATTCTTGATTGAATTTTCGCAGTTCGTCTGGAGTCCTTGTTCCAAGTGTCCTTGGTTTGGTTGGTTTTCGTTGGGGCTGTGGCTTCCAGAGGAGGGTTTGATATTCATTTTCCTGTTCTTGTTGCTGGGGATCATTATCTACATTTTTCGTGGCTTCAGGGGAGCTCCGTGTTTTGCATCTGTAGATGGCCATCCTATCCTGCTCTAGATCAGGTTTGCAATGCTTCTGGGATCTCTATGCAGATCCAGTGTTTGTCTGCTTTTGGGTGTTCCGGCGGAGCCTTTGCAATGCTTCTGGGATCTTTATGCAGATCCAGTGTTTGTCTGCTTTTGGGTGTTCCGGCGGAGCCTCTTGCTACAGTTTGTCTTTTCGGTCTTCTGTGGATTCATCTCTACTTTGGTGGGGCTGTGTGCTCTTCTGATGCGGGTGGTCGTCTATTGGTGGTTCGGTTTTGTAGTTTTAAAGGTCTTGGGGTTGGAACCTCGTGCTTCATTGTTTACTGCAGTTATCGGATCACGTTTGGCAATCCTTGTGTTCAGTTTAGCTCTAATCACGGGTGATCTTGGTGGCCGGTGTCTCTGAACTTTTCCCCTTCAGCTTGCATTTTTAGTCTCCTTCGCAGAGAGATCTTGGAGCATGTTG
This sequence comes from Wollemia nobilis, assembly GCA_028583015.1. Lineage (NCBI taxonomy): Eukaryota > Viridiplantae > Streptophyta > Pinopsida > Araucariales > Araucariaceae > Wollemia > Wollemia nobilis. Next base: position 3,437,852 of record JAQPPZ010017244.1, read on the forward strand.
AGATTTCTAATGTCTGCTAATCCACTTTCCAGGCCATGTTTCCGGTTTCCGCTGTTCATGGGATTCTTCTTGCTACAACTGGGATTTCAGATTTACTCGATAGCTTACTTGGACCAGTCTGGTTTTCCTGTGCATTAGGACGAGATTCTCTTGTTCAGTCTGTGATGGTCTCGTGCCTTCCTCCTTTGTTGCAATTGATGCCTGATGATTAATCTCTGGTGGAATTTCTTTGTTCCTATTGCTTTACTCGAGCTTCCATTAGATGGGTGTTTCAAATCTGGTTTTCGTGTTGTTCATTTTGCTGGTTTCCAGTTTCTTGCTTCTTGGGCCCATCCCAGCGGATTCCATCCCGTATCCCTCTTGGGAATCCCAAAATCTAAATTTAATTTGATTTTTCTGCTTTACCAATTGCTGGGATTTTCGATCGTGGTTTGTCCATCTCAGGCGGGATTCCGGTTCCCTCTTTCTCGGGCCCTTACCGAGAGGGATTCCATTGGGCAAGAATCCGAAATCTTAGTTTAATTTGTTTGTATTGCTTTACCGGTTGCTGAGTTTTTCTTTGCTCATGGTTTGGCCAACTCAGATTTCAGGCGGGATTCTGAGTTTAAATTTTAATTTTCGAATCTCGGGATCATTCCATTGAGACCTTCTTCTTCTTGTTTTGATTTTGCTTGTACGGTTTCGGGACCATCCTTATGGCTTGCCCTGACCTTCTTTGTTGGTCTTCATGGTTTTTATAATCACTTTATAATAAGGTTTTGGGACCTTTTCAAAACCCGCTTTTCAATCCAACTACCAACCTTTTCAAAACCCGCTTTTCAATCCAACTACCAAAATAAATTATTATATTCTTATGATAAAGATGGTTGAAATTTTTTATGTGTTTTTTAAATTTTAAATAAACTATTCTAATAATTATTTTATTTTACGGTAAAATTTTGTTTTATTTCCATATAATTTTTTAACAATTCTATTTAGATGATCGATTCAATGCTTCATTATGCAATATGAAGCTTAAATGGTAGGTGATAGATGAATTGGCTTTAAATTTAAAGGAAACTGAAAGAGCATAAGCTCATTGACATCTGATAAGAATTTCAAAACAAAATGATACCTACATCAATTGCTAAAGATTCTTATAACTTATAAGTAGCATCTTGAAAGAGAGAAGAAAGAGAGAAGAAATAGAGAAGAAAAATATTCTATTCCACGTGGCTCCTAAGAGGTCAGTGCCAACCCTTATTCCACGTGGCTCCTACGAGGTCAGTGCCAACCCTCTTTTCAATTCAGGCAGTCTTATAGGATGGTTTGCATTTTATAGGGAAAGGTTTAAATTTAATAAATTCTAATATGTGAAATTATAGTATAAAGGATTGGAATTTTTTAAAAACTTATGTTTTACTTTATTTTTTGATTTTTTGGAGAATATATTTTTGAGTTTTTATTCAAGATACCTAGGTTTAAACTTTGTGCGAGGGGAGAGGCCTCTCCTAAAAATCCTGGCATTACCTTAACATATTTGTCCTTAAAGATAGTGTAGTGGTTAGGGCATTGGTCTCTCATATTTGTATTTAAAGATGGTGCAGTGGTTAAGACATTGGTCTCTCATATTTGTCCTTAAAGATGGTGTAGTGGTTAGGGCATTGGCCTCTCTTTGGAACGTCCAAGGTTCAAACTATATTTATTCTTAAAAATGGTGCAATGGTTAAAGTTTTGGCCTCTTTTGAAGAGTTTTAAAGTTCAAACCACAATATACTCGAAAGAAGATAAGCTGATAATTAGCTGTCCAGAAGGCTGGGTTCCCTTGACTTTACTTTCCATGCCTTAAAAGGTTGGAGTCAATTTTACATGCCTTTACTTTCCATGACTTTCCATGCCTTCGAAGGTTGATTCTTTTGACTTTACTTTATCTAAAAACTTTGATTTATAAAAAAAAAATCCAATGATATTTAGGATTTCCCTATGTAACCTAATACACGTTATAATTATCCATGTCTTCTATGCAACTTGTATTGGTCACTTTCAAATTCTCTAAAATTGAAAACTCCAGCACAAACTATCTATTCAATGGGAGCAATTGCATGGGATTGTCTTTCTGGAAAAGTATCCCAAAGTCCAGGATGTTATCTAACTGATCTGAACATATGTCACACGCAAGAAAGGAAATTAAAATCATGACAAAGCAAATTAACCGACGTCTATTGTTTTAGTTTTCAGAACTTCATTTGCAGAGGTAGGCTGGCTGACCAAATTCAGTGTGGTAGGACGACTTGGAATTGAAGAGACAGGGTATGAAAAATGAGGCAAAATTCCTTAAGCACAGTCCAATTTCAAAGCATGTTGCAAAATTCCCACAGAGGACCCTCATCACCATTCAAGCAACCTAGTTTAAAAATAAACAAACAAATCAAATTAAGATTGAGCATGATTACAAGGTTAACGTTTGATGAAAACTGGTCTAAGTTTGGCTAGGTTATACCTAATGTAGGGGGCGAATTATTCAAGTTGGACCTATAATATTTAATTGACAAAATCTTAATAAAATAAAAGAATATTATAATTATATTTTAAATTTTTTATTTTTTAATTAGTCATATATTTATGAATAAAATGAGGAATCGGTAGTTATTCATCGGATGAAAATAAAGCAAATTTAGCTACCTAGAAGGCACCATTGGGCAATTGCAGAAGGTAGCTACCCTTTCACCTGGATTGGTTGATTGGTAAAATGGGGTTGGTGGTTAGAATTTAGAAACATAGGCAGAGAAAATTCATTTCAAAGTAGCAAAAAAAAAATTATATTATAATAAACTTTAACATGGTTTGCAATTCTCAGCACAAAAGCTTGCTACAAATCAAACTAAGGGGGACAATACTGTGCAGAAAATATAAAGGTTTAAAGGTTGATAAGAAGGTAGGACAGCCTAACCCACCTAAGGAAATATGGCACACATTTCACGAGCAATAATACATAAATCCTATGCCTATATTTCCACATAAATCCTGGAGAGTCAGTTGTTCTAAAGATTCTTCATCAAGATGCTTACGTGAATTGTTTTGTTTTATTCAGTGAAAACCATCTTTGATTTCGATCATAGACGTTCAATAGGTGCTAACATAGGTCCCGAGCCCATTTATTAGAATAAACTTTTAGAACAGATAACAGTCAAACTCATAACCTTGTAACCATGGATAATAGTTCTAATAAAAAATCCTAGCTAGTACCTTATCAGAGATGAAGACAGAAGTTTAACCAGGTGAAATGCATCCTTATTTCCATTTCAGAATATGAATGTGTAATAAGTGCAAAATCATAGGGTGATGGGAGGATCTTGTTTTAGTGCCTTCTCTTTTGCTACTTCTCAGTATATTAATGTATTGTGACTTTGTATTTAGCAAGAGCTATCAATTTCCTCTTCTGCTAATCTTGTCTTCTAGAATTCTCAAGTACGAAGCAGGTGAGAAGAATAAATGATGATCCTCACTGCAAATAGAGAAAGTTCTTATAAGTTCTATATTCATAGAAATTGTGGATATTTTAATTTCATTTATCTTCGCCATAGAAAAAGGTCCCAATTTCAGTGATGCTTATAATAGTTGTGTGACACTTTGGTTTAGACATAAAACACCCAAGTCTCTGTGTTGGAGTGTCCTAAAACAAGCTGAAATGGATTGGCTTATGAAGGCCCATTGAAATAGACTAGTAACAATTGTGTTGGAGTGACCCAAAACAAGTTGAAATGAATTGGCTTATGAAGGCTCATTGAAATACACTAGTATCAATTGGATCATTGCGTTGTTCAAATTACCCAGACATTTGGTTGGTCATATTGGCACTGTACACACAAACTAGTGAATGGAAATAGTAACTTAAAGCATTCTTTATATATAAGGGCAACTATGACTATGAAAAGGAAGAGGTGAATGTTAATTAAATAAGCAGGTGAACAAGAAGCATGAATTGCTTGTCAGTTTTGAGAGGGCTTATGTTTGTAATAGTAATGAGGAAACTTGGACAATTTGTTAAGCTCACAATTTTTTTTTTTACAAAATAATAAGAGACGTGTATAAGATCTTCTAAAAAATAAAACAATACAATTGTATTGATTAGTAAAATTGGAGGATAAGGTTCTTCACTAAATTATCCATAATATCATTTAATTTTTGTTTTAATGGTATTTATGAATGACATGCGACTATGTTGGAATTATATTGGTGCAAAATAAAGCAAATCTAATGGCACAATAGCACCAAACTAGCATCATCATAATGCCAATATTGCAATGCTAATGTAGTTCTCATGATGCTATTTTTTATAACAAAAAAATCATCGTTTGATTCGTCATCTGATGCAAAAGATAATGCTATAAAATAGAGATACAACAATGGAAATTTGTAACTTGGGAAACAATACCACAAAAGGGCCACAAAACCTTTGAATGGATTTAAAAAAAAATCCCCTTAATATCAATTTGAAATCCTAGTTTCATAGTTGCAACTTTGGAAAAGAGTGTATACTAGGAAATTGGATTCAAAAAAATTCAATTGCAAAGGTAAGTATCCTCTAACCCCTTCCTAGTTAATGGATTCCTAGGAAAGGGGAGGGCATTGGAAGTGATTGAGATGGTTTTGAGGTTTACAAGCCCTAGCTACCTTTAGGATCTCCATGCCTTTGATCAAGTTGGGTTATAAATCATAGATTTAGTTGTCTATAAGAATTCCATGGAACCTAGAAATTCCATAGAAATCATAAATATCTTGTACACATCAACGAAATCCCATAGGAACCCTAGATCACCCATAAGAACCCTAGACCACCAATAGAAAACCTAGATCACATCACTTGTAAAAAGTTTACATCCCCTAAAAGAAGTATATATTACTTATAGAAAGTCTATATGACTCTAGAGATACCGACCAATCTCCAAGAACCATTTCCACACCTATAGTAATCCTAACTTGTATATGACCAAGCATATCTATAGGAACCATTATGATCTTGTTTGATTTTAGCAAATTGGTCTTACTCCATCATTTAAAATCTTACTATATCACTCCAAGTAACTTAATTGGATATTTAAGACACTCTGTAGGACTATAGAAAAATTCCCATACACATAGAAATCCCTCTGTACTGTCAATTATTCTCAGTTTGGTCCAATCGTGACTCTAAACAACTAAAGACCTCTAGGAAACCCAATTTCTCCTCAATTTTACCTAGTTTTTCCTAATCATCAAGGATGCCACTTATTAATGGGTAGGAACTCTTTCTATAGTGGCACTCTTTCTTAGAAGTATTCAAAACCTAAAATTGACATCAAATATAGCCTCTAGAGGCTGTATTAATCGACTTTCAACCCTTAATTTGACCAAACTGATAACAATATCTCTTTATGAGAGGGTGAAACTCTTTCTAGGATTACCACTCTTTCCTAAATCAACTCATATAATAAAATGGATAGTAATTTTAGTTTAGTTTGTTCTAATTACATCATTTTCATCACTAATTTTACTACATTTAAGTAGATTAACCTTTATCATTCCCAATTTTCCCAAATCTACCAAAAATGGGCCAACAACTATATAATTAAGTCTTAAATAGTTCTAATATATATTAATTAATTCTAAAATTTAAATTAGCAATAAATATGACCTTATATTGATCATTTTGGCCATTTCCCAATCTAATTTGGACAAATTTATAAAAATAACAAGGGTGTTAGCAAAATCAGTGAGAGTTACACCAAGAGTACTTGTAAAAGAGCATTAACATGTAAAAACATAGCACTACTATCAAAATTAATCCTATTTTAAAGTTTCCTTATAATAGCTTATTTAGTCCCTCTAAAGCCAATTTTCACACTCAATTTGATTAGTTTTGACTTGGTCAACAAGAGCACTATTGATCATCCAATGATCTTAACAAATTGGATTCAAGATAGCAAATCAATATACATAGAAGATCAATAAGATAATTTATAACATCTTCCCATCAAATTCCACATGAATTCCAACAAATTGGTGGCAAATTGGATGAATTGGATGAAATCAGTAGAAGATATATAGAGGTTATTTTTTAAGTCCTACTTACCACCATGTGCTAGGTATCTTCTAAAACATTCTAGTACACTTCTAAAATATCTCTAAAAATTTTATAATCTTTCAAAAGTCCTCCAAAATCCTTTCTAAAAACTCTCAAAAAGCATCTTTGCTCACTCTCTCAAGCCTCTTATATCTCCATAAGAAGAATCCCATTATTTTTCTCCCTAGGTTAGAACTTTTCCTATCAATCAATCCTTACCTTAAGACCATAATTGTTAGATTCCCCATCAACCAATAAGGTTAGTAAACTAGACTCTAATAGGACATTCAAGGTGCTTAAGGCATCTAAGGATTCTCAAGGCATCAAGCCTCTTGATCAAGCATTAAGGTAAGTATTTTCAAGGTTAGTTAAATTCCTTCTTTCATCTTCCAAATCTTTACTTGTCTACTAGGTTAATTATTGTTGATTACTTTATATTTTACTTTACTATAGTCATTTTATTTGCCTAGAGTACTATTCTTGTGTGCTTTTGTGTGTACATGATCTAAACCTCCACCATATTGCAAGACCTACTTCCTACGTCCTAATCCTATCTACATATTTTCTATGCTTACTATATACTTCATACACCTCACTATATACTACCTATACCTACTACATACCTTCTATGAACCTAATTGTATCTCTAGAAATATCTTTATAACAAATCCAACTAGACTATCCCTATTCTCTCACACCATTCCATTAGAGTTTTAGTTAGGTTTGAATTAATCTCATATGGAATTTGCATATAAGGTGAATTGACCTACTTGTATTGTCCAGATCTATGAAAAATAGAGAACCAAAAATGCTTTAAATATCAATTTGAAACCATAGTCTTGTAATCATAACCTTATAAATACTATTACACCATAGTCACAAACCCTTTAAATGCCCTTTAAATGTTGATTAAAAATCATAGTTTTTATAGTCAACATATTGGAAGTACTATTTTAGGGGAGCTATAAAACATGAAAATGAGTTAAAATACTTTATTGATGTTGATCCAAAATTGTATATTTGAAATTCTAACCTCCAAAAAAAAATTATTCATTGAAAAAATTCCATAAGATATCCTCAAACCATTTTTTAAAATTGAGCCTTAGAGATTCATGCGTATTTTGATACCATAAAAGCTCATGGCAACACTTTAGATATAAAATCTCATGGTATATATTTAACCACAATACCATTAAAAATTCTAAAATAAAGAGATAAATAAATAAAATCAATATATCATGAAAATTTACAAAGAAAAGAAAACATAAGATATAAGGGAAGGATCCTTAGAAAAAAGTAATTACTAAGATTTAAAAAGAAAATATCGTAAATAATTATAATGATTAATAAGTGGAGGTATTTTTTCTTTAGAATATGTTTCATGGATCAAATAATGCTACATGTAAATATATTATTAGTCCATTAATTAATATACAAAGCGAAATTAGGTTTTTATGACTTCTATAAAATATAATAAAATACCATATTTTTTCCATGCTTAAAGAGACTATTTACATATTCCAACAAATCATTCTTTTAAAATGTGTATATTTTACCTATAATGGGTGAGATTCTCACTCTAAATGCTTTGATTACCTATTGTAGATGTAGTATAATTAGAGAATTTACTTAGCCCTGAATAAATAATACACCCTGGCACTAGTACTTATAGTTTGAGATTATAATCTAACCAAATTTTATTTATTACCTTCGTTGCCTTATTTGATTTATACACCTAGGTTATATACCAACCTTATTTGGGGATATCAATATGGAAATGGCCTTAAGTATGTATACCTTATCACAATATTATCAGTAAGCAAATAAAAACCTAGGATTGAAATGATAGAGGAGACAGATCGCCGTGCTTTTTCTTTGTTTTTTTTTTGTTGCCTTTTATCCCACATGCGGGTCACTGTGGGAAGTACTAAGGAATAAAAACAAAATCGGGCTCTTTTATATATGACCACCTTGCGATGGTCAAGCCACTTTGTTGATCCTTTTGTTACCCATCAAGTCAGATCGTAGGTCGTGTCTCACATATTTCAGTCACATAGTCAGCATGCCATTGCACAATTAGCATACCCTTAAATCACCATCTTAGACATCTTCCTTAGATCGATCTATGTCTAGCAGTGTTATGGCCAGTCCGCCATGTCCAAGTGGCACGTCGTAATCTTAGAAATATCCAGTCCTATGTCTGTCGATCCAGTCATGCCTTCCTGGGTTAGTTATGTGCACTAAGTCGGGTCCCGCATCCGTAGTCACCATGTATCGTAGCCACGTCCTCCAGTGTCCACATGACGTCCACCAAGGGTTAGGTTTAGGGAGTCACGCCTAGTCCTTAGTGTCCTACCACGTGTAGGGCCCAACAAGTTGGTCTACAAGTCCCATCAGTCAGGTCCAAGTCCACATCACAAGTCCAACGACATTATATGTAGGATCATCGTAGTTTGTTAGTTCTCAACCATATAGAATAGATGCCAGAGCACAAATTTGATTCATCGTAGTTTGTCAGTTCTCAACCATCTAGAATAGATTCCAGAGCACAAATTTTGATTCAAAGTAGATGCCACATCCAAAATTTTGTGACTTAAAAAGATTCAATCAACCTCGAGTTTAGGTCAACTTTAAAGCTACCATCGAGACCAGAGAACCATGGTATGAATTTGATTAAGAGTAGATGCCACATCCAAAATTTTGTGACTTAACAAGATTCAATCAACCTCAATTTTAGGTCAGCTTTAAAGCTACCATAGACAGAGAACCATGGTATGAACCTTGCTCTGATACCATGTAAGAAGTCCAACATTATTCCCATTGACATGAGTTGAATAAATAATACAATAAGCCTTAGAATAACTCGGAGGTTATGGAACTACCTAGGCGCTAAATAGTAGCATTTACAACATAATAACAAATGACTATATAATGTAATAACCAACTAAGCCACGGTACTACCTAGGCGCTAAATTGTAGCAGTTACAACATAATAACAAATGGATATATAATGTAATAACCAACTAAGCTATGCTAACAATTAGTAAAGACAACCACAATGAATGAATTAGGGACTTCTTCAAGGGAGGAAGCACAATATGAGTCAAATGAAGAAAGGATGTTGTACCTAGAGGAATGTAGTGAGGATGAAACTTGATCTCATAGTGGAATTCTCCATTGGTAGATGGAGTATGAAGTGTTTCACCCCAACTGCCTCAGAATAAGATAAGTTGAAGAAGATAGCCGAAGAAGATAAGTCAACAAGAAAACAAGGGAAGAGGAACACTTTAGCATAGCCGAAGAAGATAAGTTGAAGATCAATTTATCATGAAAAATGACATTTATGCCTATAATAGAATGTAATTTGGGTTATGCAATACCCCAACCACCTTCCACAAAATTATTTTGTACATATTTGATCAATTAGCAACAGGATAATTTAAGAGGTATTTCTAGATGATTTGTCTATATATGGTAAAATTGTGAAACATTTTCCAGCTTTAAGTGAATGTATGAGTCAATGTAGACATGCACAAATATATTTGAATCCAAGGAAAATTTTCTTGTTGGTGCTTTATGACGAGCCGTCAATCCTTATCTATTACATATTTATAAATGTACCATGAAGGTGCCATGGGGGTATATTATCATGTACCAAATAATGTAATATATCTCAACATGCACTAAGAACATGGTATATTAAGATTAATGATCATTTGCTATGACAACTTTAAAAGAAGTGCATTAGATTCAAATATTTATATAAAAAATATTGGGTTAGAAAGAATAATTCTTGTAGTATATGTTGATGATATAATAATCATGGGAAGCTAAAAAATTTTGATAGATGAAGTTAAAAAGGATTTGGAAAAAGACTTTGAAATGATAAATTTAGGTTTGCTACATTATTATCTTGGCTTAGAAATTTGTCAAAAAGATAACAACAACACAATAACACAAAGTATGTGATGGTTTTTCAAGCCTTAATACTACCATAAATATCATGGGATAAATATCATAGGATCAAATATAATATAACCAAAATATAATAATATCACAATAATGATATGAGTAGAATAATATGAATAAATTAATATGTATATCAAGGCTAATAATATATCAAATAACATTCAATAATAAGAAACAATATGAATGTGAATAGCCTAAATCATACATGTACTAAGCATGTACAACTTACAATATTACTTTACTCAAAATGTATGTATTATGTATTACTCCTCTTTCTCTTACAAATATGACAGTTATGTTCAATTTCCTCTGTAATATGATATCTCTACAGAGTACTATCTCCATAATATATTCATATTAGAATGACTCTCTGGATACTTGACTATTCCTTTCCATATGCCAAGCCTCATGGCTCTTGGTTTCGCTATTTGACACTTGCATACTTGAAGAACACTTGAATCTATAGTGTATGCACACCTACAGATGAATCTTCCACTTCCATAACTTGCACACTCTAATCTAAGACACTTGTGCACATCTTTACATTACATATTTGCACTCCTACATCTAAGAAACTTGTGCACATAGACTCAAATTAAATTTGCACACTAAATCACATGACACTTGTTCATTTCTTACACATTATAACTTTACATAAAACTTGTGCATTTCCTGTACATTCACACTTACATAAAAGTGGAAATATAACTCACACTCTAAACTATGATTCAATCCTAATCTATTATTCATAAATGTACCATGAAGGTACCAAAGGGATAGATTAGCATGTACCAAATAATGTAATATACTCCAAAACTCACATGTATTACATTATTTGGTTATTGAAGACTTTAGTCTTCAATCATGGTCTTCATCTTCATCTTCAATCTTCAAGTGACCTTGCAATGCATGTGATCTTCTTCTTGAGTTTGTATTTGTTTCATCATCTTGAACTTTGGATTCATCTAATGCTTGCGATGGTATAAAGGTTGTTGAATCCCATTTCCTGTATTCTATCTTCCAAAACACAACAATTTCATCTTGAAATAAAATAAGCTCTTGAGAAAAACCAATTGAATCTAAAACATATATTATATTTTTTATTGATCCTGTAGTATCTGTTATATTTTGATTTTTGATAATGCATTTATTGTGCTCATTTATACATTTGAATTCAATGGTTCTTCCACTTTCAACCAATTTAGTAACTGAAATAATATTGGTTAACAATCTTGGAACATACATAATATCTTCTAATACAAAATATGAAAATAGTATACTAAGTGTTCCATTACAACTTCCATGAACTAGGTACCTCTTAATATCTGCAATATTTAAATGGAAATTATTTTTTACTTCTAGACATTAAAACCATTAAAAATTACCAATCATATGATGACTAGCTCTTGAGTCTATATACCAAATATCTTTCTATGTTTGAACTATTTGATTAGACTCACTTGATACTATCTTGAATTTTTCATAAAAGTTTTTAAGAATTTGGTGTTGCCAATTAGATATGTTTTGTTTTTGAACTTTTACTTTTATGAAATATGGTTTTGAATTTTTATAATACTTTCTATGTTGAAAAGTTATTCGTGATAACTTATCCATTTTTGAACCTTTTGTTTGTAGAAGATCTTATAACTCCTAGATTAAATAAACAAAGTTTCTAGTTTAAATCATATTGAGTAATAAACCTTATGTCTCCCTAATTTTAGAAACTAAAAATAATGTTTTACAAATTATGTTTTCCTAAATTTTGATGTTGAAATATTTTTGTCTCCCAAATAGATAAATTTGCAAATATTCATTTTTTCTCCAAATATAAAATAAAAAAAACTTAAAAAACTTCAATTTTGAAAAACTTTATGAAATTAAATAACCTAGTCAAAAACATTTTTTTTTATTGATTGGAGGAAGGAGCTTTGAAAGGGTCCTCAAACCTTTTACATAAAAATACCATCAAGAGATATTGTCTCCCAAATATAAAAGGAGAAAACAATGAGATCAAGGGAGACTATATTATTGATATAAACAATGAAAAAAGTAGAAAAGAGGGGATCTCCAAAACATGGGAGATTGCCTAACAAACAAGGATATGAGCACAAAAGACAAGAACCAACAAGGAAGAATATAGAGGCCCATCATTTTCCATCACCAGGAGAAGGGGAATATGCATGATCTATTTGTTCATCACCCTCAAAATAATTGAAAACCTTATTACTCCAACCTTATGAAAATAATTTTCAAAAAATAACTAACTTTAATATTAATTCTTCTAGAAAATAAATAACTAGAAAAAATCCTTATTACTCAAAATAAATAACTTTAATATTTTTTTTTGGTAATTATTTTAATAGATTAACAGTGGGTTTTTATAGAGGATCCCAAAACCTTATGTACAAAATCAGCCTGGCTGGAATGTGCATCATGCCTTGTGGCTGGAGGAATAAACCTGATGACAGAAACCAAAAACTGCTAATTGCCCGAAGGCTACAAGTAGGGCCCTTATGTCTGAATATCCTGGAAACAAACCACATTTTACCAAGGAAAACAAAAAAACTAGCTGGAGAAATTTGACAATCGAAAGCAAAAACAGCCAAACCAAACGAATGACCTTCTGAAGCGAGGAGAACATCATGAGAGGATATCCGCATTGGCCAAACTCGCCACCTCAGATGGGAAGCATGAGCGCCACACAACAGGACACGTGGTCGCAAGCCCTTTGTTGGCCATGTGGTCTGCCACGCGATTTCCTTCCCTGAAAATATGGCACGCCTTCCACCTGTCACGTTGAGAGAGGAGCATCCTAGCCTCAAGAATGATGTTGTAGACCCTCCAAGACGGGTCTTTAGAGCCTAGCAGATAGTTGACTATATTGAGCGAATCACCTTCGACTATCAAAGGTCGAGGATCCTCGGAGAGGATCTGGATACCTTTCAAAACACTTCGGCTTCAAGCATAGTGATTAGTCCGGGCACCCAAATCTTCACAATAAGCCGACACGAGATTCCCGTTATGATCTCTAACCACACCACCGAGAACCAGCAGGGCCAGGATTGCCTTTGGCCGCACCGTCAAAGTTTAATTTAATCCAGCCCACAGGGGGCTTGGTCCAAATAACATCCCCACACTGAGACTTAGAAACACCATCATGAATAGGGAAGAGGCCCAAACTTTGGAAGATCGCTGCTTCGCCAGGAAGGCGGGGACGGGAACTAGGAACAACTTTAGAATTCTCAATGGCGAAGGATAAGGCTCTCTGAGCGACATAGGGAGGTACTCTAGGGACCTTGTCGAAGACTCTGGAATTCCTCTCTAGCAAAATCTGCCAAATGGAGTGGTGGAAAGAGGCCTCAAGAAGGAAGTGAAGTTTAGGATTCTTGAAAGGATTGGGCCATTGGTGGAAGGCATCTTTGAGGGAGTGGGGAGTGCACCAAAGGATTTGAAAGGAAGACAGGACAGTGCCGAGGACAGAATGGGAAAAATGACAGTGCAAAAATAAGTGGTCTGTCGTCTCACAATCAGCAAAGCACAAGAAGCACCTGTTGGGAATAGCAAAACCCCTCTTATGGAGGTTGTCGATGGTTAAGGCTTTATTATGAAAGGCAATCCATGCAAAGTAATTAACTTTAGGAATAATACCCTTCCTCCAAATCACTTTCCATCGATGATCCATGGCAATCTCGCAAGTAAGAAGGTCATAGGCGGTCTTGACAGAGAACAGACCATCCTCCGTGCCACGCCAGATGATTATGTCATCTCTTCTAACAGATGGAATTAAAACAGACCGAAGAATATTAGACAAAAAAGTCATTTCATTGTTTTTTTTTTTTGAAAAAATGAAAACTTGTATTAATACAAGAACCAGATACAAGCGGGAGAGAACACATCCCGAGCCAGAGCCACAAGCAAAACAGCAAGGAAGGCGCACAAAGGCAACGCTAGGTACCGCAAGGCACAGAGAACGGAAGGCACGAAACAGCAACAAGTCGCGAAAACGCGACATGTCGCGAAATCGCGACAGGAAAACCCGTCACGGCCACTTTGGCACCAACAGGCGCGATAACGCGACATGTCGCGAAATCGTGACATGTCACGAAATCGCGACAGGAAGGGCCCTCGACAGCCACCCGTAGAAAGCGTCGCGACAGCGCGACAGAAACAGAAAGCAACATTCAAGCCTCATGAAGGTCGCGATATCGCGACGGAAAACCACCCAGTCGCAAAGGAGCCAAACATGCCACGAAATCGCGCAAGAAAAACGCCGAGGAGACCAGGAGGGCACAACCTGTCGCGAAATCGTGACAAAAACCAGCTCGATGTTGCATCATCACTACAGGTCGCGATATCGCGACAATTTTCCACCCAGCCGCCTAATTGCCAAAAGTGTCGCGAAATCGCGACAGAAGAACCATGCAGCTTCCAAAACTCAAACTTGTCGCGAAAACACGACGAAATATTTACATTTCTATTCAACTTCAAGAAGGGAATGAGAGCGCGGTAAAAACACCAATCGAACCTGGAAAGCGGGACCTGTCGCGATATCGCAACGTGTCGCGGAATCGCGAGGCGCGAAAACGCGACATGTCGCGATATCGCAACAAGACGCGGGATCGCGTCACGCGATAACGCGACATGTCGCGATATCGCAACATGTCGCAGAATCGCGACATGTCGCGATATCGCGACAGAAACCAGTCGGAGACTGCAGAGGCTCAACCTGTCGCGATATCGCGACAGTAACCAGCCAACGGCCGCGACAGGGCAACATGTCGCGAAATCGCGACAGAAAGGACCCTTAGCAAAAAAAACTTTGCACATTATTTCAGGAATTGTTCAAGGCCTTGTCTGATCTCGGCATTCTCCACAGACAAATTGCTATGCAGATGAATCCCAACCTCTCTCTCAGCACCCAACTTAGCAAGGAAATCGGCCGCTTTATTGAGAGATCTACTAGCATAAACAGGAATCACATCCTCAATTTCCTTCCAAAGCTCTAAAATTTGGGCGACCAAAATCCGGAGCCTCCAAGCTTTTAAGGCAAAGTTCCGCATGCAATCAAGAGCACCAACCAAGATTTGGGAATCAGACTCAATGATTATCTTTCTGTGACCATGCTTGACGGCCCAGATGGAAGCAGATTTAATAGCAAAGGCCTCAGCTTCATTGTTTGTGGCATATCCCAGACCTTGCAATTCCCAATATAGCACAGTCCCAGCATGATCACGGCAAATAACACCACTTGCCCGACATTGCCGGATTACCTTTAGCGGCTCCATCGGTATTGATTTTGACCCGACCTTACGGGGAGGTTTCCAACAACTTCTTACCTGTCTCTCAATATCAGCACCTCTCCCACTCAAAGGCTTAGAAGCTGACTAGTTTTCCTTCTCAGCATAGATGGCAACGGTTTCCACAACTTTGCTCCAAATGACCTGCCAAATCCCCTCCACCGAAGAGAAGGTTTCACGAAAAATACGAGCATTTCTTTCCAACCAAACCTGCCACCAAATAAAAAGGAAACCGATCTCCCAGCCAGTACGAAGAGCTTTAGAAATAAATCTACCTCTCTTCCAACTTTCCCATAAATTGGTCCGGGACAGATCTCCAAGCACCTGAAGTTTAAAGTGGGAGAACCAACGTTGCCAAATCTGCTTGTGTGAAAGAGCAATCAAACAGAAGATGGTTCACAGTTTCCTCATTCCTATAACATAAAACACACTGGGAAGGACCAATGATGCCTCTAATTCTAAGGTTGTCAAAGGTCAAGATACCATTATGCATCAGTTGCCAAGCAAAGAAGTTCACTTTCGGCCAGCCCTTGGGATGCCAAATCTTCCTCCATTCATGAACAGGAAAAGAGTGTGGGGGGGGCTCAGGTAGGATCGAAGCATAGCCCTCCTTCACAGAATAAACCCCAAGGTTCCCGAAGCCCCAAGCAAGCTCATCCTCCTCATCTCTCCCAGGATAGAAACCTTTCAGCCAAAAGTTTTTCCGGAGTTGGGGCACTGCTCCGGAGGGATTGGAATAGGCCATTCACCCGACCGCTTAAATTTTTTAACCTTATACTCCCCCGAGGAAGGTTGGTAGTGAAGTAGGTCCGAATATGAATCCAACCTTTGTCTTCAAGAGCTGTTTTTAGCGGAGCGGATCGGGAAGCTCTTGCAAGAATAGGAGGATGCTCGATCCCAAGAGTCGATCCAGAACCGGGCCTTCTCCCCTCTCCCAACTTTCCGGAACAATTGATCTTTGATAATGCAAGATCCAAGCTTGAGCGCCTGCCACACAAGAGAACCATTACCTTCCAGAGGATAGCGGCCCAAGTCGTTGGGAGGAACAGGACCCAAGTATTTGCTAGAAAGGATTCTGCTGCAGAGGGACGAAGGCTGAGAAATCCACCTCCGATCTGATTTCCCGACCAGGGCCCGATTGTTAAACTTGGAGCTTCTCAAGCCCAGCCCACCTTTTTCCTTGGGCTGGGTGACCTTATCCCAACCAACCAAGGCCCATTTCCTCTCTCCATTGGCACCTTCCCAAAGAAAACTTCTAGCCGCTTTGTCCAACTCTTTCCAGATTGAGGGAGGGGCGGCGGAATTGAGAATTTGTAAATAGGCATAGCCTGAATAACAGACTTCAGAAAAGTTAGTCGGCCCCCATAGCTTAACCATCTATGAGACCAATGATTCATTCTCTCTTTGATGCCATCTAGCGAGTCCTTCCAAAAATCAGTTGTCAGTTTTTGAAATGCGAGAGGAACCCCCAAATAAACAACGGGAAGGGAGGTCCGAGTGAAACCCGGAATCTCCATAACTCTCTCTTGCGACCTTTGATCAAGGTTGAAGAAGACCACTTTTGATTTTGAATCATTGATGGCTTGATTAGAAGCCCGAAGGTAGACGTTAAGAGTATCTTTGATTCCTCTTGCTTCTATGAGGCTGGCAACCCCCACCAAGCCCGTATCATCCATAAACTGTAAATGAGTCAAAACTTCGGCTCCGATTTTAATTCCTGTAATCTGTCCTTGACGTCTTCTTCTCGGGGAGGAGTACGCCAAGACCTTCGGCCAAGATAAGAAAGAGATAAGGAGAGCGGGGATCTCCTTGACGGAGACCCAGAGAGGCTCCAAAAGGTGGCGAGGGAAGCCCCTTAATTAAAACGAGTATGAAGGCGTAGAGATACGGCTCATGACCCAGGCAATCCAGTCCTGAGAAAAACCAAAGGCTGCCAACATCTTGACCAAGAAACCCCACTCTACTCTGTCATAAGCCTTAGACATATCCAATTTGATGAACATTCCTTTGTTACCTGAATTATGCATAGAATGGATAGCCTCCTGAGCCAAGATCACTCCATCCAAGATCTGTCTTCCTTCAACAAAACCCCCTTGCTCAGGGGAAATTAAATTTTGAAGAAGGGGTTTTAGTCTTTCAGCCATAAGTTTAGAAATAATTTTGTAGATCACATTACATAAAGCAATAGGTCTGAAATCAGAAATGTGAGCCCCCCCCTCTCCTTTCGGAATTAAAGTGATAAAGGTATGATTTAGAGCCTTGAGCATTCTTTTGTTAATTCGGGATTCCTCAATGACAGCCAACACGTCCTCCTCCAAGATGTCCCAGAAGGCCTGAAAGAACTCAATAGGGAAACCGTCCGGACCGAGCGACTTTCCTGTGCACATCCCAAAGACCACCTTCTTGAGTTCATCACGATCAATGGGCTTAAGAAGGGACTGATTCTCTTCATGAGAAATAATAGAGGGAATTCCCTCAATGACTTCATTTTGAGCTTCCACATCATGTTGCATACTTTCCTTGAAGAGGTTTGAGAAGTACTCCATAGATAGGGAATGCATATCAGGAAGAGTGTCAAAAGAGTTTCCAAACTCATCTTGGAGGAACTCCATGTTATTCAATTGCCTTCTAGCACAGGCAGAGCGATGGAAAAATTTAGTATTTCTGTCTCCTTCTAATAGCCAAGTATTTCTGGCTCTCTGTCTCCAGTAGATCTCTTCTTGATTATCAATGTCCTCAACTGCTTTGCGTAAGGCGTCATCCTCAAATTTAAGATGCTCAGAAATAATTCCTTCTCTGAATTGTTTTTGCACCTCATTCCATCTGTCCAGCAAGGGGGCCCGTTGGAGCTGGAAATCAGATTTGTTAGTTTGCTTCCACTGTTTCAGTTTACTCTTAACATAGAGAAGTTGTTTGTGAATTTTGAACATAGCTGTTCCAAAAGGGGGACGGCCTTCTTCCCACCACTGTGGAATTTTCCTTCGTAGGTCCTCTTTTTGCAACCAAAAATTTTCAAATTTAAAAGGTTTGTAATACTTTCCTGACATAGTCCCTCCCTCCAACAAAATGGGAGAGTGATCAGAAACTGGGCCCTCCAAGATCTGGAATTTGATATTCCATCTAACATAAGCTTCCTCCGAGACCAAAAACCTGTCAAGCTTAACCCTCCTCCTGTATGGCTCTCTTCTCTTATTAGTCCAGGTAAAGTTTGTACCAGGGCCTTTGATGTCAACAAGGTTAAAGGCACCGGACGTGGGCAATAAACGACCTATCCCCGTATCCGAGCAGGGGATGCCACCTTCCCGATCTCTAGCGGATAATTTAGCATTGAAGTCCCCAGCTAAAATCCAATCAAGATCTTCCCGGGAGGACCTCATGTTTTGAACAACTTTCCATTGAGACCGCTGACCTTCGGTATTCTGAGCCCCATAGAAATTTGTAATTAAGACTTGTTCAGCTGTAACTATATTCTTGAAAAGAGATGTTAGGACCCCTCTCCGAGGCTATATGATCTCTTGCTATCCACGCCAAAGGATTCCAAAGAGTAGCAATCCCTCCCGAGGCACCAAGAGCGACCATCGCCATATGGCCGACACCCCTCCAGTTCGGCCGACGGTTTTACTCATGAGGTCTAATGACATTTTTGTTTCTGAATGAGCGAGAAAGTCTGTTTTACTTCTTTCTAAAAGTCTTTGAGCAATGATTGATGGGTTCTCCTGTTTAAACCCCTCACATTCCAAGATTGTATAATCATTGGAAACCTTGGGAGCAATACGAATCAATTGTTCTTGCCAATCCTCCATTGATTAGCTTATCCCCTTGCACTGCGATTAGATCCTTATTGGATTTCCTGCCCACCCCTTGGGAATTACTATTTTTCGATCTCTTCTCCACCTGGGAAATTCCAAGAGCTGGTCTTTCTCTGAGCTTTTCTGCAATTCCCATAGAAACATCTTTAATAACGAGCTGGGCTGGGGCGTGGATAACCAGAGTCCCAAGGTTTTCATGGTGCAAAGTCTCAGAGGAATCAAAAGCATGTTCAAGGACAGGGGTTGAGGAAGGAGGAGCATGAGTAAGGATAATATTATCCTCAAGGATCCCATCTGCTCCTTCCATAGGTTGGTCTTCTTGATCCACAAGAGATTTGAAGATTTCATACCGATTTGTTGGCTTGGGGAGAGCTTGCTCCTTACCATTTCTCTTTTTGTTTCTTCTCCTCTTCTGCTGTTCAAAGCCATCATTATGGCCCTCAGACCCAGTGGGAATGACAGATGGTTCCTTGGCCGAAGTGGACTTACCTCCTCGGGAGCGATTTGACATTCCCTGTGTAGCATCCGCATTGGTGCTCAAGATATTTGGACAGAACCTTGCCAAATGGCCATGCAAATGACAGACTCTACAACGGAAAGGTAGGGCTTCATAGTCTAACTGCTTGTACCCAAGATTGTCCTGCTAGCTCCAATTCCATCTCAGCTGGTAGCGATTGACTAATATCCAATTCTACACAGATTCTTGCATAAACGAGCGGTATTTCCTTCAATGGTATCCTTAGAAACTCCCAAAAATCTACCTAGAGAGTTGCCTATCAATTCAAGAATCCGCTCACCCCAAAACTCCATCGGGAGAGCATACAGCCGGATCCAAACCGGGACAGCCGTGGGTTCAATGCGAGGGTCGAAACCCGCTCTCCACGGCTGGACAAATAACCCTGCCGGGCCATGGCTCCTCTTCTATGATTCAAATGCTCTGTTTCTATCCATTAGGGAAGAAAAACTAATAATGAAATACCCATTGCTAATGGGCCATAAGGAGTACTCACCGATTGGCTCCCGGTTTTGTCTCACCCGGGGAATGCAAAAAGTGCGAGGGTGGGTCGAATGCCCATGAACTTGCAAATCAGATCATGCGTGGTCCGGTAGTTTATCGTGTCTTCAACCAGCTCTGGTTCGATGACTATTTTCGGTCTTGATGCAGATTGCGGGAGACAACCATTAATTCTGTGCCCAGGAGAGCCCTTGCCCGCATTCTTGGCTAGCAGATGGAAGGCACTGCGTTGAGCTTCAAGCGAGAGGAAGACGCGGGATTATCTCGAAGAATCTCCGCATAAGAGGTCTTTTTTCCCTCGCGAGAACCAGGAAGAGACCCCATTGGGCCCTCCCGGGAAACCGAAAGATCCTAGACCAGAGGCCTGCAACAGACCCCAAACACGCTGGAGGAGGTTTTCGAACTGAAACCCTAGAGCCACGGCCGTCGACAGTGCAGAAGGATTCCCGCCAAATCGCCAGAGCTCAAAAAACCCTTCCATTGAACTCAAAAGTCATTTCATTGTTAAAGCCGTCTAGGACTGGAAAATTACACCGAGGGGGAAGAGAGCTCTGATCAATGAAGTCCACAACCTTGAGTTGGGAATTTGGATCCACCTGGGATTTCAGGCCAGCAAGGTCCGCTCTCAACTCGAGAGCTCCATCAGTAACCCACTTGTCCTTCCAAAAGAGAATGGAGTTGCCATCACCCAAAATCCAGCGAGCACCAGAGTCGATCAGAGAGCGGGCTTGAAGCACAGATTTCCAAAAGGCAGACGCTTCAGGAGGAATCCCGACATCAAAAAGAGAACTCGATCCAAGATACTTCCTCTTAACCAGCTTGACCCACTCTGCTGGGTCATTAGTCAGGATCTTCCAAGCGTGCTTAGCAATCAAAGCAGTGTTCATGAGTCTTGATCTCCTCATTCCCATGCCGCCTTGGTCCTTTCGCAAGCAAACCTTATCCCAGGACACAAGAGGAATTCTGGTTTTTTCTTCATTTCCAGACCACAGAAAGGTCCTCTGAATCTTTTCAATCTTGGAATGGACAGAAAAAGGCAGCATGAAAACATAAATGAAGTAAGTTGGGATTCCTTGGAGACAAGCTTTGGTAAGGGTGGCTTTCCCAGCTTGCGACAGGAATTTGCCTTTCCAAGTAATCAGCTTTTTATGAAGACGTTCCAGGATCATGTCCCACAAGCTTCCATTGGCCCGACCATTACAAGCCAGAGGCAAACCCAGATAAGACGCAGGCAGGGAATCAATAGTGCATTCCAAAATTCTGGCTATGCGGAGCTGCCTTCGCATAGGAGTGTTAATAAAGTAAATTTTGCTTTTGATGTAATTGAATTTCTGTCCGACAGCCTTTTCATAACGGGAGAGGATTCACTTGATGGATTTGGATTGAGTGACAGACGCCCCAGTGGAGATGAGGGTGTCATCCAAAAATTGCTGATGAGAGACAGGATCGACTTTGGAGGTGGGAAAAATGCCAGAGATATTATTCTGACGAAGAGCCTCTTTCAAAGACCAACTCAGAACCTCAGCCAAAAGGATGAATAGAATAGGAGACAGAGGGTCACCTTGTCTGAGGCCTCTGGCACTTTGGAAATACCCAACAGGGGATCCGTTGATTAGAACAAAAAAGGAGGGAGTGGATATGCAACTACTGACAAGGTCAATCCATTGAGGGTGAAAGCCAAACTTGAAGAGGACAACATAGAGGAACCTCCTGTCAACTCTGTCAAAAGCTTTATTCATGTCCAGCTTGAGGAAAAGAGCAGCATTTTTGGAGCGGTGAGCAGAATGGAGGGTTTCATGGATGGTGATGACACCATCGAGAATGTTTCTGCCTTTCACGGTGCTTCCCTGAGAAGGACCAACCAAGGAGGGAAGAAGGGACCTCAGACGGTTGGCTATGGACTTGGTTAAGATTTTATAAAAAACATTGCACGAGCTAATGGGACGATAATCAGAGAAACTTTTGCAGGTGGAAGACTTAGGGATGAGAGCAAGAAAGGTAGAATTTAGTTTTGGATGGATGGATCTGGAGGCTTGAATCTCCTAAATTGCTTCGCACACATCCGAGCCCACAACATCCCACATAACTTGAAAAAAATGGGGGGGAAAACCGTCAGGCCCAGGGGCCTTGTCTGGTTGCATGGAGAACAAAGCTTCTTTAATCTCAGACATAGAAAAAGGCTCCAGAAGCTTAGAGCTTACCTCAGGAGGAACTTTGACTGGGAAGTTATCCAACAAAGATTTTTGAACCTGGAGATCACTGTCGGGAGGAACACCGAGCAGATCTTGGAAGAAGTCAACCGCTTCACTTCAGATTTCCTCAATATCCTTGGTAATGCGTCCATCCTTGCACATCACTTCCCTGATTTTGTTAGCCCCTCTGTGCCGCAAAGTTGACGCGTGAAAAAACTTCATATTGGAGTCTCCATTTCTCAACCAGAGGTCCCTAGATTTATGGCGCCAAAAAGTTTCTTCCCTTGCAAGAATAGAATGATAATCCACCAAGAGCCTCCTTTCCTCCTCCCTGAGGCAATCGGTGTAACCTTCGAGCTCCATTCTCTCCTCCACCAATTTTAGGTTCGTAGAAATGGACCTTTTGGACTCAAAAATGTTGTTGAATACCTCCTTGTTCCATGTTTTCAAATTCCTTTTGATTAACTTGAGTTTTAAGGCCACTCTCTTGGAAGCGAAACCTGCTACCTTCTGCTACCACCAGGCTGTAACCATCCCTCTAAAGTCCTTGTGAGAAATCCACATGGACTCAAATCTGAAGGGGGTTTTAAAAACAGGCCCATCAACCGTCTCCAGGACAATAGGATTGTGATCAGACCCAATCCTCGATAAGGCCGAGAGAGTTGCCGCACCGAGTATGGGAATAGCCTCTTGGGATATGAAGAATCTGTCAAGCTTGACTTGAATAAGATTGCTCCCAATCCTCCTATTGCTCCAAGTGAAGGATGCCCCCTTGAGGTCAATGTCAAGCAAGTTATTGGTAGAAAAAAAATCTCGAAAGTCTTCCAGACTGTGGCTAGAGTGGTCTGATCCTCCTTTCTTTTCAGATGGGTGAAGAGGACAGTTGAAATCTCCCCCTAGAACCCAAGGGAAATTATAGAACGTTTCCCTCATCTGGGAAATAGCCTTCCACATTTCTGCTCTCTCCGAGATAGAGTTTGGGGCATACACATTAGACAGGATCCAAGAAAAGTTAATGGCTTTGGAATGAAACAAAACATTGATAATCCTACTGGAAGTTGAGAGAAGGCTGCCCTCAAAAATCTCTGGATCCCAAAGAATCATGAGACCACCTGCCGTTCCCACCGCAGGACTGGAGAGGAATTTTGCCTTAGCCCAAATGACCTTAGCAGCTCTGGCAGAAGAGATAGCATCGGTCTTAGTCTCTTGCAAAATTAGGATGGACGGATTCGTCCTCTTTCTGAGATCAGCCACCAATCTCTGTTTGGCAGCTGCATTAAGCCCTCTCACATTCCATGAGAGGACTTTCATTTCAACAGTTTGATATTCTTCTTACCTCCCTTTCCTTGCTGGAGGGGAGGTTTTGGGACAGATGAGTCACCCATCTGGGAATCAGAATCATCCTAAAAAAGTAGCCGTTGAGTACCATTTGCAACATCTACCGCCGTCTCCTTGTCCCGCCTGTCTTTGTTGGGGGGACGACCTTGCTTCCTTTCACTATCAAAATCAACACCTTGATTTCGGCTTCTTGTATTACGAGGGCTGATATTACCAGACTGCTCACCCATTCTTCCTAGTAGGTAATCTTCCAGCACATTTTGGGACTCGGGGTGGTTATGGTCCAGGATTTTGGGTGAATCTGCCTGTGCGGTGATTGGTGGAAGGGACTGGTCCTTCTCCTCTTGTGGTCCAAGGTGAGGGCTTGCACCACACGGCTCAGAGACCATTTGGGGGGAGACTGCTTCCACCGGGTGGGAGGATTCGGGATGGTCCCTAGACGGGCCTGGAGAATCATGCCCTTTTGCAGCAGGGTGCTTTGTCTGACCTTCATCGTGTTCCAAGGGGTTGTTGGAATCCCGTTTCTTCATCCCTGGATTTTGAAGAGGACAGTTGGACTAGAGGTGCCCTTGAGAACTGCACTGGGGGCAGAAAGCCGGTCTGTTATCATACACAATGGCTTGCTTGTGAAGAATGATATCTCCAGACCGGAGAGTGATGGATGATGGAAGGTCAGCCTCCAAATCCGCCAAAACGTAGAACCGAGCTTGAACAAATCTGGTTCGAGCTTTGGTGGGAGGGTCAATGGTAACCAACTCACCAATGGAGCGTGCAATTCCTCTGATTACATTTTCATGCCAACAGAAGAGGGGGAGACTCGGGAGTCTAACCCATATTGGAGCAATGTTGATATTTTGGGTCTCGGGGTTGAAGTCCATACCCCACTTCCTTAGAAAGAGACTTCTGTGACCTAGGAACCAGGGACACCAGCCAGGATTTTACAGTAGTCCTCCTTGTTATTCAGTCTAATCATGAAAAAACCCCGGGATAAGGCCACAAACTCCATGTGACCAGAGGTTCGCCATTTACCTGTCGCCCACTTGCGAATGGTCTCCATGTCGGGACGGCCGCCAATAAACTTACCGATGAGGGTAAATTTTTTGAATTCCAAAAAGCTTGAAAGAATTTCTTCCGAGATGTCCAACTCGTCCCCGACAGGAAACAACTCCTTGGAGAGCAGACCACTAAGGGTTTCTGAAGCCGTTGCCTGAGCGTACGACTTTTGAGGTCCACCTCCCCATTTGTATGGTGGATCCTTGTCATGACCTACATCCTCTTCGGTTGGAGAGGACTCCTTAGCACCCCCGATCTCTGACTGCCCTCCCTTCGCCCTGCTGTGCCCTTGGTTCAGTCTGTTGGCGTTCCCGTGCTCTCCCGTAGAAGCTTTCCCGCCCGCTGTCATCTTGGCCGTCAAAACCCTAGCTGACAATAACTGCAACCAAATAACTTTAATATTAACTTATAAACTTATCACTCCTAAAAATAAATAATTTCAATCAAGCCTTATCTCTCCTAAAATTCAAATAATAAACCTTTGAATAAATTTAATTAATTAAATATATTATCTCTCCTATAGTAAAATTTAAACCAAATCAAACCCTAAAAATTCAGATTCAACTTCTCATGGGAGTACTATCACACAAACTTGTTGCTTGTTATCTCAAATGCACATTGTCTTAATTGCATGCTACTATCCCTTGTTCAGGTGAATCCTTCAATATTATTTCATAGGAGCATTAGAGAATATTCTCCAGGTGTATCCATGCATGGTATCATTTCTTCTTCTCAAAAATTACATACTACTTTGGTTTCACTCTTCAATGCTTAGACTTACTTAAAACTTACCTTATGGCATGTTTCAACACTTAATATCTTTCTTAGATGTTATTTTTTTCTTAGAGTTTATCCTATGGCACTTATCAACACTTAGGCTCATTATTGGACATTATTGTTTACTTAGATCTTACCCTATGGCACTTATCAATGCTTAGATTCATTCTTGGATATTATTGTTTGATCAAAACTAGTCTTATGACACTCATATTCTTTCTTAGGCATTTCACTATATTATCATGGTTCTTAGATCTATCCTTTGACATTAGACACCTTCCCTTAGCACTCAAAATACTTCTTAGATGATTAGGCTTCCATTTCAACATTTGGTTTCTTATTTTATGAGTTGGTTTGCACTTAGATGTTCATCATTGCTTTGGTTTGTGTTTCTCCTTTGGTTGTTGCATTCAACATCAATTTTATTTTTTTTATATCCTACATTTAGATGTTCCTTGGTTACTTAGATCTATACTCTCAACAAATGCTTAGGTTCTACGTTCCTTGGATGCTTAAAATTGTGCTATGCTAAAATGCTTAGGTGTTGTGTTCCTTGGATGCTTAGAACTTTGTGCTTAGATATTCTATAGTTGCTTAGACTTTTATCTTAGATATTCAATGTATCTTCAAAAGCTTAGATGCTACACAAAATTTTCTTGTAAACTTCCTTGTCTTGATAGCTTTGCTTGGACATATTTTTATCCGTGTAGGCTAGCCTCTTCTCTCTATGTTTGCCTACCAATATTTGTTACTATACTTTATATATATCAACCTCTGCACTTCACTTTGACCTCTATTTCTTATTGTAGGTGATGATTGAATGAATTGCTTCTATTACACGTGATGACTGGATGACTTGCTTTAACTTCTATTTCTTGTTGCAGGTGATGACTCATGGCTTGAGAGATATTGTTCATTTTTGGAGCTTAGAAAAATAAACATTATCTCATTATACTTTGATCTTCTATCATGAAATTTTTCCTTAGCCTCTCATGCAACTTTTTATCATAGGATTCTTTTCTAATATTTATGGCCACTTTCCTTCTCTATTAGATATCTTTAATTCAAGCCTATTTTTATTTTCTCTAAAAGTATTTTAATATTTTTACCTGTTGAACCAATTTCTTCTCTATGTTTGAATCTTCTTTTAGCTCTTATCCTCTATATATTCAATTCTTACCTTATATTGCTTCAATAATGATATACATATCTCAATACTGATGTATATTTCTCAACACCTGATATATCTTTCTTTTTTCTTTCTTTGTTGCTATCTATTATTTTAGGAAGATTTGTATGCTTCTCAATATGCTGTAATAATCTATTCTTCTTTATTTACTTCTTAGACCAAGGTCAAGGTCAATTTATTTATGACCTAAATCTTCTTTCTCTACACTTAGAAGCTAAAATTATTCTCTATCATTTGTAGAAAGCTTCTCATAATTCTACTACTTAATCTCTATTTGCAACTCTATCAATAATGTCTTAGGTCACACCTAAGAACTCTAAAACAATGTTTGAATATCTCTATTTTGAAACTCAAATATCTAATATCAAGGTGACATTGCATAACCCTTAATCTTATATCAATGTCAAGGTGAATCTAAAATGTTCCTGAATATTCTATTAGATTTCAATGTCAAGGGATATATATGTCCCTAATTCTTCAACTATCTTTAAAATCAATATCAAGGGTTGGATATATCCCTAAATAATCAACTATCTCAATGTTGATTTGTCTTACAATAAATATAGTTGAGTTTTAATATTCATTGGTTATTCTTCAATCATGAAATATCCTAGCCTAACTACTTACTATGATATTATAATAGAGTTTGAGTCTCACCGCTTTCAAAGATAGACTCTTAATCAATTTTATCAAACTGGACAAAATTAATTTTCTATAAGTGGTTAAAATAACTCTTGTAAATCTAGATAGATTCTAGTGGTAGCTTTTATACCATTTATATCATTTTAAGCCTTAGTACTACCACAAATATCATAGGTTAAATATCATGGTCTCGTATATAATATAGCCATAATACAATAAGGTCATGATAATGATATGAGTAGAATAATATGAGCAAATTAATATGTATATCAAGGCTAATAATATATTAAATAACATTCAATAATAAGTATCAATATGAATGTAAATATCCTGAATCATACATGTACTAAGCATGTAGAATAACTTACAATATTAATTGCTCAAAATGTATACAATTTTTATTACTCCTCTTTCTCTTACAAATATGATAATGATGTTCACTTTCCTCTATAATGTGATATCTCTATGGAGTACTATCTCCATAATATATCCATAGTAGAATGACTCTTTGGATACTTGACTATTCCTTTCCATATGCCAAGTATCATGACTCTTGGATTCTCTACTTAATACTTGCATACTTGATGAACACTTGAATCTATAATGCATGCACACCTATAGACGACTCTTACACTTCCATAAATTGCACACTCTAATCTAAGGAAATTGTGCACATCTTTACTTTACATATTTGCACTCTTACATATAAGACACTTGTATACATAGACTCAACTTACATTTGCACACTAACACACATGACACTTGTGCATTTCCTACACATTCACACTTACATAAAGGGGGAAATATAACTCACACTCTAAACTATGATTCAATCCTAAACTATTATTTACAAATGTACCATGGGGGTAGATTAGCATGTACCAAATAATGTAATATACTCCAATAGTATGTAAAATCATTACTTGAAAAATATAGAATAGAAAATTGTAAATCTAAAGACACTCCTATGGAGCAAGGATTGCAATTATCAAGATATGATAAGACATCACTAGTCTCTACTACTATGTATCGATAGCTAATTGGAAGTCTTATGTATTTAACAAATACCATACCTAATATTGTTTTTGCTATAAATTATCTCTTTATTTATACAAGAACCTTGATAAAGTTATTGTAAAGCTACAAAGAGTATACTACAATATATCAATAAAACTACAATATATGGGTTAAAAAATGAAAAAATAATAATTTTTACTTTGAGGAGTATTCAGATTCTAACAATGATGGACCTATAAATGATAGGAAATCAACATTAGTATATGTATTCTATCTTGGGTTAGGAGCTATTTTGTGGTATAGTAAGAAACAACATGCAATGGCTCTTTCATCAACATAAGTAAAATATCATGTAGCAAGATATGCAATATATGAAGCACTTTGGTTGTAATACATTTTGTCATATATGTGTATAAAAAGTGATTCTACAATGTTGAATTGTGATAATCAAGTTATTAAATAAATCAAAACTACATTGATTTATGAGATAATGAGACATATTGAAGCCCAATGTGACTTTATTAGAGATCATGTTTAGGATCATCATATTAAGATAAAACATAATTCCACCAAAGAATAAATTGCATATATTTTGACAAAAGTTGTTGGATGAAACAAGTACAAGATATTTCAGAGTCATCTATGTACATCAAAATATCATCATACCAAATAATGTAATACATGAGGGTATTAAAGATATTACATTCTTTGGTAGTATTGTATGTTTCCCTAAAGTATGTATCAATTTGTGAGAAGAATGCAAGTCATATAAGTAAGTCAAGATCCATATGTGTATGCGTCAAGAATTTTATATTATACGAGGAATAGAAAAGGATGCATCTTTGGGATATGTGAGGATATCAATAGTAAAAGTAGTGAAAGGTCACTTGTAAGGTTATATTATGGACACATAGCTCCATTTATTGTATCAATTCAAATTTGTGAAATACAATTATAATAGAGATATTATATATTTGATTAATATTATGAGTTTGTTCATATTGGTTAATGATTTGTATGCTTCAATATTGAGATTCATATTTTATCCTAAATATCATGGCCTGTAATTAATCTGGCTAAAATTCCATCAACATTATCTTCTTATAGACATTGTCTTTGATCAAGATGGACCATACCATATTTGGGTAGATAATAAAACAAATCCAAATAACAAAGAATCTAGTGTTGCACCAAATGTCTATGCACATTGATATTGATATTTATTAGATCTAAGAAAAAGTGCAATATAGAAATATTGATATATATTATGTTTTGATAAAGGATCATCTAGAAAAAGTATTTACCAAACCATTTATAGAGATACCACTTGTTTGTATTCAACTGGTGATTATGTTGTAGGTCATTATCACCAAGAGAGGATGTTTGAGTGATGAAAAATCTCACTCTTTACGTCATTTTGAAGGGAGGTTTTTTTGAGGGTTAAGATTGATTTTTTCCTTATGTTTATCTAACACCTTATATGGGTGTCACTTAACTCTCCTTCATATTGTATAATTTATAATTTATTGTATTAAAAGTGGTCTTAATCTTCCTTGGTGATTAGGTAATCTATGATCGACATTGATTTGGGCACATGTACATTGATCATACCTTAGTTATACTGGTTACAAATACACCACCATGTAAGTAGTTGTATCATCTTGTGTTATTTATTCTTTATTTTGTAATTTGTTTTATGTTCTAACACATCATGTTTATGTCTCACATTTTCTTTTTTCTTTTTTTGCTTTTGCTTTATTCTAAGATCATTTTTAAGTGAAATTATTGCTAATGTTTTCAAATAACACCCAAGTTCTTATATGCAAACACTTCATTTAACTTGTATCCTTCTTATTTTAACCTTAAAAAGTTTTATTACAGTAATCTTTTGAATAGTCAACATTTAAGATATCTTATGGGGGGCCTTGTATAAGATAATTTTTTAGTATGTCTTTAGAAAGTTCCTTGATTTTATTTAGTTAAAATTTTAAAATATAAGTATCATACACTGGATAGATTTAAATAACAACATGCAAGTAGAATATACATGATAATGCAAATATTATTGAGGAAAAAAAAATGAAATTTATCTTTATAATAATAAGAATAAATATTATTATAAATTTTAAAATACGTAAAGATGGGAAAAGTATATATGAATTTATTCAATTTATAATTGTAGTGGTAGAAACCTATATTACACAAGTGGACAATTATTTACAATCCAAATGGGATGTACCAATTCTCATACTTAATTGATAATATTAATAAAAGTAACCTATTGATTCATACTATTGAAAAATATATAATGAGAATATTTTGTAAATATTACATATAGGTAGATGTTGTGTTTGATAATTTGAACCAAATTTATCTAAAATATATTAGGAAATGTCAACAATATATAAAAAAGAAACTTGAAAATATTTGACATTCTATTATGAAATCCATGGAAATGACTTATGAAGAAGAAACAATGGACCATCAAATACAATAGAATCCATGGAAATAAGTTCAAAATGCCATAAAATATTTCCTTAAAACAAATAATATATCAATCTATCTATGCATAAATTTTTTGTTTAAACAAAAAATTCATAGTATATTTTTTCTCCTCAAAAAAATTCCATAATTTTCAATTATGAGTTCAAAAAAATTACAATGCTATGAGTATGAAATACCCTCTAAATTTTCAATTACATCCCATATAGAATATGATCTAAGCCGAACTAAAATAATTATTGGCCTCCCTGCTATAATATCCTATAATCAACTTACAATCCAAAAAAATCCTAATAATAGGATTGAAAAGTGGAATTCTTGACAAATCATAGTTCTTGAATGACTCTTTCTTGAGTTCTAAAACTAAGAAAGAATTGAGTTTCAATTTTGAATATTGATGCTATTCTAAATCCTGTCTTTCTATAGAATAAAGGTAAAGTTCCCTTTCAAAACTATTTTTTACTATTAATAGATTTCTAATAATATCCTTAATAAGAGGAAGACTATGAGGAAACCCCAATTCATCTAACCACTTCTTCCCTCTACCATGTGTTTGTTGTAAGGTTCAAACCATATTTTGAAAGATCATATGCTTCTACATTTAGTTTCCTATATACGTACTTGTATGAAATTTCTACTATAAAAAGGACTAAGAAGCAAGTTTTTCACCTCAACATGATTTGCAACCCAACATATCACTAATTTTAAATCTTCATTAATCTATAAAGTTTTAATTCCTTCATCCATTGTTATTGTCATAAAGAGGATCAATGCTTTCCATTCTACCATATTATTTGTGCCTTCCCCTAAACCTAGATTGAAAATGTTCTTATGATGTTTATTTAAGTAAAGTGCTCCTTCTGCCCCACACCCATCTAGGTTTCCCTAGCAACTCCATCAAAGAAGGCCCATGGATTTATATGATTCACTATTATTGTCCCTATATGCCTGATTGATTTTGGTTTTAATGATATATCTAGACTTTAAACAATAGATTTAATATGCATTTGCTCCTGAATCACTAGAATTTCCTTACCTTCAAATAGCCTAGGATTTCTAGTCATCCATAAGCCCCAAGCCACTATCAAAGGGATACATCTATACTTATTTAATATACTTTATTTGAAACATTGTTGCATGTTATCTAAAATATTCGTAGCAATCCATTATCCTTTCCCTTGAGTCAAAGGTAGAATTGAATTTCACACTTCTTTTGTAAAAGGGTAATAAACTAGAATATGGTCCATTGTTTCTTCTTCATTTATACACATGAAACAATGAATTGGTCATTGATAGGAACTCCTTTGAAGAACATCCCATGTTAGTGATTTTTTGGCAAAAGCTAAGCAAGGAAAATTCTAGTTTTTAGGGGATCCTTTACCTTCTATATTCTACTCCACCACAAAAGTTTTTCCTCATTGTTATTGTTAAAGATTGCCTTATACCCTTATCTAGTTGCATACTACCCACTTTTTGGATTCTTAAACCATAGCATAAAGTCTCTTTTCTAATTTAGTCTTTATATTCTCTGTTAAGATCCTGCTATAAAATAAACTCAAATAACACACTCTCACACAATTGCTTGGAAATAACTCACATAACATCACAATAATATAACAGAAATTTGCATAAAGAACAATCTCACAATAAGACAGAATCGCAGGCCTCTTCGAGGGGGCAACCTCCTTCAATACTTCATTAATTTTGCAAAAGATGGTTACATTGGTGCCTTTTCGGGTATTTAAGGAGTTTCCTTCCAAGGTTGTCTTACATGCAAAATGCCACCTGGATTACATGCATAATGCCACCCGAATTACATGCATAGTGCCACTTTGAATTACATGCACAATGCCACTCGAATTACATGCACAATGCCACACGAATTACATGCACAATGCCACCTATCTACCATGTGTTACATAAAAAGGGTGCCATTTGTCATAGGCACTACCTAAGCTAAAACTTAGAACATTACAAAATATTAATCATGGGTATTACCCACGTTCACTAGGAATTATTACAAAAGGGGAGTTATTACATTAAGGGTTAGGATGAGATCCTAACATGCCCTTCTCCTTAAAGGAGCTTTGTCCTCAAAGCTGAAAATGAGGAAACTGTTGTTGGAGTTGATGGAGAGACTCCCATGTAGCATCCTCAGGTTGAAGTCCACGCCACTAAACCAGGACCTCTGTGATGGTACGGTTGTGCAGAGTGCGAGTTCGACGATCCAGCAGCTGCTTCGGTGCAAGTAAGATGGAGCCTTCTTCATCCAATTTAGGGAGTGTTGATTGAACCTGTACCTTTGTGCCCACAACTTTCTTGAGAAGGGAAACATGAAAAACAGGGTGGATCTTGGAAGTGGGGGGAAGAGCCAATTTGTAAGATGTTGGACCAATCCGTTGCAGAACCTGATAAGGACCATTGAATTTTGGAGCAAGCTTCTGACACCTGCGGAGTTGTAGGGATGATTGTTTGTATGGTTGCAAGCGAAGGAAGACCATATCACCCACATCAAAACTATGCTCAGAACGATGCTGATCAGCTTGTTGGCGCATCCGATTCTGGTCCATGTTCAAATTTTGCTTGAGTTGGCGGAGGACCTCGGTGTGTTGACTCAGAGCATTGTCGACGGCCTGGACCTTGGAGCTGCCCGGAATGTAGGAGGAAGGCGTGAGTGGAGGGCGCCCGTAAACCACCTCAAATGGTGTGAGTTTGGTGGCGGTATTATAGGAAGTGTTGTACCACCATTCAGCCAAAGAAAGCCATTTTGCCCAATGAGTAGGATGATCAGAGGCAAAGCAGCGAAGGTAGGTTTCCAAGCATTTATTAACAACCTCTCGTTTGACCATCCGTTTGCGGATGGTAGGCTGAACTCATTTTGAGCTAAGTCCCCTGCAACTTAAACAACTCTTGCCAAAAATTGCTAGTAAAGGTGGGATCACGATCAGATACAATGGAGGCGGGCATGCCATGAAGGCGAAATATGGAGTCAAGAAAAGTTTGGGCAATAGTGGATGCTGTGTAAGGATGGGTTAGGGCACAAAAGTGAGCATACTTTGAAATGCGGTCCACTACCACAAAAATAACAGAATTGCCTCCAGATTTAGGTAGCCCTTCTATGAAGTCCATGGAGATGTCGGTCCACACCTGATCTGGTATCGGCAATGGTTGAAGAGTGCCTGGGGAGCGCACTGTTTCTCCTTTCATCCGTTGACAAGTGTCGCAATCCGCTACAAAAGAGCGAATGTCCTGTTTCATGCCTTTCCAAAATAAGGTGCGCTTGAGTCGCTCATAAGTTTTTAGGAACCCTGAATGGCCAGCAGATGGAGTAGCATGTGATTCCTTCATGAGGAGTTCTCGAAGTAGGGACTTAGGAGGAAGAACCAGGCGTTGATGGTAACGCAGATCTTGGCCATCCCAACTATATCCTAGTGTAGACTTTGGATCATCCCTAAGTGAAGCAACCAGGTCTTTCAAATCTGCATCTTGAAGTATTTCCTGACGTAAGGGCTCAATCCATTGGGGCAATGGTGCAGAGATGACACAACATACTAAGGGCCTCAAATTGGCGAGAGAGAGCATCTGCCACAAGATTTTCCTTCCCTTTTTTGTACGTGATGTCATAATCATATCCCATGAGTTTTGATACCCACTTTTGTTGCTCGGGAGTGGCAACTCGTTGTTCTAGAAAGTATTTAAGGCTCTGGTGGTCAGTTTTGATGGAGAAATGGCGCCCAATGAGGTAAGGCCGCCAATGTAGGACTCGGATGCAATATTGCCAACATTTCCTTAGCATATGTGGATTTTCCCGCATTGCGATCAGATAGGGCTTTGCTGGTAAAATCCAAAGGGCGTCCTTCTTGCATCAATACTGCCCCAATACCATGACCAGAAGCGTCACTTTCAATGACAAATTTTTTTGAGAAGTCTGGCATCGCTAAAACTGGAGTGGTGGTCATGGCATGTTTGAGGTCCAGGAATGCTTGCTCAGCCGGCCTTGTCCACATAAAAGAATCCTTCTTCAACATGGAGGTGAGGGGGGCGGATATATTTCCATAATTGCAGACAAATTTATGGTAATATCCTCGTAAGCCCTAAAAATCCTCGAAGTCCCTTGAGTGTGCGAGGTTTTGGCCATTCTTGGACTGCTTGGATCTTCTTAGGGTCAACCTTGACACCATCCTTTGAGACAATGTGTCCCAGATATTCTACTTCAGTCAAACCAAAGGAGCACTTGGACCTTTTTGCAAACAATTTATGGTCGGCCAGTAGTTGGAGAGTTTGATCTACATGATTGAGATGCTCTTCCCATGTGTGACTGTAAATCAAGATGTCATCGAAGAACACAAGGATGAACTTCCGCAAGAAGGGGCGAAAGATGTTGTTCATCAGGCTTTGGAATGTGGAAGGAGCATTTGTGAGAACAAATGGCATTACCAAGAATTCATAATGACCTTCATGAGTGCGAAAAGCAGTTTTAGGAATATGTTCATCCCTAAGCCGGATCTGATGGTACCTAGAGCGAAGGTCTAGCTTGGTGAAGTACATGGTCCCATGTAATTCATCTAGTAATTCATCAACCACAGGGATAGGAAATTTATCCTTGACCGTTATCTTGTTGAGCTCTCGGTAGTCAATACACAATCGCCAAGAGCCATCCTTCTTGAGGACCAGTAAGACCGGTGCAGAGTAGGGACTAGTACTAGGCCGAATGACACCCGCCTTGAGTAATTCCTGTATCATCTTCTCAATCTCTGACTTCATGGCATGGGGGTATCTGTACGATCGGATATTGGGAGGTGTACTATCCGACAATAATGGAATGGCATGGTCATGAGAGCGATGCGGTGGTAGTGTGATTTCTAAAAATATGGCCTCATGTTTGTGGAGAACCTGTTGCATGTCTGATGGAATTTCACCCATTGGGGATGTGGATGGTTGGATGGAGAATAGTTGTGCAATGACCCCATGTGATGATTTCTTTAGCAATTTCTCCATGCCGTTTGAATTGATAATTTGAGGTGTTCTTGCTGGGGAGCCCTTGATGATGTGTGTTTGGCCGTTCTGGGAGAACCGCATCCAAAGTTCAAGCAAAGTTCCAACCGATAGTGCCCAATGTACTCAACCATTGAGATCCCAAAACAATATCACATCCACCCAACTCGAAGGGCAAACATGTCCCGCTTGAGTGCATAGTCCCCTATCTGGATTTTAACATTGCGACACTTTCCCTTACAAGGTAAGGTTCCCCCGTTGGCTACCATGACCTCAAAGGAGTTACAAGTGTGGATATAGCAATTTGCCCACTGAGCAATTCTAGGGTCAATAAAGTTGTGTGTGCTTCCCGAGTCCAAAAGGATGGAAAGATGTTGGCCCTTGAAAAATCCTGTAACCTTCATGGTTTGAGGGGTAGTAATGCCTGCAAGGGCATGGACTGTAATTGCTGTTTTAGGTTCCTGTTTCACTTCTTCTTGTGGAGGAGGTGTTTCTGGAGGGTCCTCATCCTTATCACTCTCATCAGAGGTATCAGGTTCTTCAACATCGATTAGGAAATTTTTTTTTTGTGCACACTTATGCCCTTTGAAAAAATTTTCATCACAATTATAGCATAATACTTGGGCACGACGTGCATCCATCTCTTCGGTGGTGAGGCGCTTTGGTGCAGCCGGTTTATTATCAACTGGGTTTTGGGCTCTAGGAGGAAATAAAGGTCTATTTTGCAAAAAATTTGATGGGCGTCTTTGGGCAGAGAGTTTAGATTCGGCCAGACGGGCCAAACTGATAGCTTCCATCATAGTTCATGGTTTCAACATTTTGACTTCTGCTTGGAGTTCCATCTTCAACCCACTGATATAATAACTCTGGAAGAACCCTTCACTCAATCCTCTTGTTCGATTGACCAATTTTTCAAATTGAGCTTGGTACTCTCGAACTGACCCTGTTTGTTGTAGTTTGGATAAGGCTCTTGTGAAGTCCTCAAACTCACTAGGACCAAATCGAGTGAGTATTTGGGATTCAAAATCCTCCCAAGAGATATTTGGGTAGGTAAGACGCAACCATTGAAACCAGTGTAGAGCCTCAGATTCCAAGTTAAAGGAATCCATCTGGACTCGATGAAATACTGGTACATTATGAAGTCGAAAGAATTGGTCAACCCGACATAGCCACCCATCAACATCCTTCCCACTGAATTTGGGAAAGTCCAACTTGGGCATTCTAAAGGGTGTATCATGGTCACGATTCCTTGTAGAACTCTCAGCTTGGTATTCTGATTTGGGTGGTTCTCTTCTCAGTTTGCTGTCCACTTCAGTCAATGCTTCTTCTAAGCGATTGCTAGTGGCCTCATGCTCTAGGCGAAGACCTTGGACTTCTTCCCTTATGGAGTGAAAAGCCGAGTTCAAGTTCTCAATGGATTTTTTTAGGGACTCCAAGTGTTCTAGTTCTTTCTGGTGTCCACGGGTACCCTGGGCCATTTTTTGACCTTTTGTGACCAGTTACTAAAAATAGAATTGAATTTTTTGACTTACTATTTTTAGTAAGTGCCCAAAAAAGTGCTTGGGTGCTATATATCAAAATGATCAACAGGAGGAGGTGGTCACAATGAGCTATATCTCTCAACACTACTTTTTGGCACCCCAGACTTTTTTTTTTTTTTATCTCCTGTTTTGCTGAGTCTAACGGTGTTTACAGATTCTGATTCTGAGCTACTGAGCAAAAGTTGGGTACTGGAGCACTATCTAAAACTGGCCGTGTTTCACACTCAAGATTCTCTGTATTTTGCAGGTGACTGATATGACAGTTCTGTTCTGACTCTGAAGACTGTGAATTCTGGCCTCGACCGTGCCGACCTCTCCGACTCGATCGTGGAACTGCCACTGTAAATTTTATCATTACTCTCCAGACTTTCAACTTAAGTGTCACCCTCATGGCTTATCCCGAATGCATGTCCCTTCTGTTATTTTTTTGGTAGAGGACTCCTTTCTCATATGCTCACTTTTGAAATGCAGGTTTACGAACGGGGGTGTTTGGATTCTTATTTTTATTTTTATTTTTGCGTTTTTTACAGGTTGCAGTTTTAACAGAACCAGGGAATGCTAAGTATAGGAGTATGTACCACCCATAGGCCCTCTAATATACCGACAGTGATGAACAATAGTGCTCGGACCAATATTTCAGGCCACTACTCAAGGAGGATTCCACACATACCCTTGAGTGCACTACCCGCCTCTCTGACAATACGGGAGGGTAATCGTCCAGGATGTTGTGTCCCGTAGACTATGAGTAATACAAGGCCGAAGAGCTTCCTAATGGATAAAAGTTTGTTTAATCCTAGATGGTCTCCCGATATACCCGAAGATACGTGGGAGCTCAAGTCCGTGCGCGAGTTCTGTCTGAGGCCTGGGTATTGGAGCCTGATCGCCCCTCACTTCACTAGACGCTTTATGGGCTATCTAGCTTAGCCAATAACGACAGATCCTTCATGATATTTTAAAACCCCCGGTACAGGGTTTCTACCTACTCAACTAACAATATATTTTTTTGTTTTTGGTCTGGAAAAAAAAAACACTGTATTTTTTTTGGATTTTTTTTTAATAAGGAAAAATGGAATGGAAAAAACACACAGAATTTATACCTAACAGGCGGATTGGATGGCAAGAATCATTGCATTTGCAGCAGAACTTGGCCCTGGAAAGCGCTCTGATACCACTTGTTAAGATCCTGCTATAAAATAAACTCAAATAACACACTCTCACACAATTGCTTGGAAATAACTCACATAACATCACATTAATATAACAGAAATTTGCATAAAGAACAATCTCACAATAAGACAGAATCACGGGCCTCTTCGAGGGGGCAACCTCCTTCAATACTTCATTAATTTTGCAAAAGATGGTTACATTGGTGCCTTTTCGGGTATTTAAGGAGTTTCCTTCCAAGGTTGGCTTACATGCAAAATGCCACCTGGATTACATGCATAATGCCACCCGAATTACATGCATAGTGCCACTTTGAATTACATGCACAATGCCACTCAAATTACATGCACAATGCCACTCGAATTACATGCACAATGCCACACGAATTACATGCACAATGCCACCTATCTACCATGTGTTACATAAAAAGGGTGCCATTTGTCATAGGCACTACCTAAGCTAAAATTTAGAACATTACAAAATATTAATCATGGGTACTACCCACGTTCACTAGGAATTGTTACAAAAGGGGAGTTATTACATTAAGGGTTAGGATGAGATCCTAACATTCTCTCTCTAGTTCCTTTGTATACTCATGCCAAATATGTGATTTATTTCCTACTAGGTCTTTTGCTATGATCCATACTTATTTTCATAAATTAGTGCTCTCTACTAAAATCACCTACACCAATACCATCTTTCCTTGGCTATGGATAATATCTATTATATTTTGTAGAAGTTGACAATCTCCTTTGCTACCTAGCCAAGGATCTTTGTCTACCCATCCTTCCTCTTAATTCCTTGTTTTCCATACCATAAAATTCCCAACTAATGAGAAAGATCTCTCTAGTGCTTTCCAAATAACTGTGGCTTTTGAAACTAATTTATTCTATAGTCTAATTCAATCTATTAGGACAAGGTGCCTAGATATTTCTCTTGAATTACTTTTTTCCATAATCCTTTGTCGGTTATCAATCTCCATAAACAATTTGTTGCTAACGATTTTCCAAAAAAATATATTCTTGAGGTCCCATCCTCCATATGAATTTGGTTTAGCTATTTTATTTTATTTAGCTAGTGTCGTTGCATCCTTCTGTTTTTTTGCAAACCAAAGGAATTGGAAACACTTCTTATTTATTTTTTCTACTATTATGATGACCCTCCTTTGATATATTTTCTATATGGATGAATTTGTATTTTTTTGTGTTATTTTAACGATGGAATGATTGACCATTGAATGATTAACTTTGGTTGTATATATATATGTGTGCATTATGTGAATTAGGAGACAACTTGCTTTCTAATTTTTGTACAATATATTATTCTATAAAATGTTATGTTGATGCTAATGGTTTTGTACCTTTGTAGGGGTAGATTTATTTCCATAAAGGGAAGGAAAACTTAACATCTAAGAACAAAATGCCTTCTTTAAAAAAATGCTATTATATATTTAGTAATTGGAAACACTTCTTGTTTATTTTTCTACTATTATGATGACCCTCCCTTGACATATTTTATATGTGGATGAATTTGTATTTTGTTGTGTTATTTTAACGATGGAATGATTGACCATTGCATGATTAATTTTGGTTGAATATATATATGTGTGCATTATGGGAATTAGGAGACAACTTGCTTCCTAATTTTTGTACAATAGATTATTCCATAAAAGGTTATGTTGATGCTAATGGTTTTGTACCTTTGTAGGGGTAGGTTTATTTCCGTAAAGGGAAGGAAAACTTAACCTCTGAGAACAAAATGTCTTCTTTTAAAAAAATGCTATTATATATTTAGTAATTAGTAAGACATAGTGGATGAAATGTTTCATCCAGTGGTAGCATATTATGAACTTATATGAGCAAAATACTACTGTTATGAAAAGACTCTGACATGTGAAAGTAATGATTTATTTAATAGTTTTGCTTATAGAAATTATAAAGTTATTGAGATTTGAATTACTTCAGCATATGATAATAAATAAGGAAATATTTTGTGTTAGCAAAGGGTTTTCATGACTAGATTTCTTTATTGTCGAGAATGATCACCATGAGTTAAGAGGTGTGACCAAAATCTTCAAGAGGGGAAGAGAATTCAATCAATTCTTTTGGTTAGTGGTATGATTCTTAAATTACATTGTCAATGTGCTTGAGGGGGAGAGCTAATGGAAATGCATCAAGATAGGAGGAAGAGACACTCAATTGGAAACATTTTATAGAATGGGGGATGAGTGGGTGAGAATGTATGCCTTCAATAATGAACATCAGAGTAACCAAGGGGAGAGACATCGAGTTTGGGTCGACAGAGTGCAAGGATGAAATTATTGTGGGAAACTAGATTGGGATGTCCAATTTTCATTGGAAGGCACACTTGGAAGAATTTGTTGTTGGCAACTGCACCAAAACTACCAGGTAGACTCTCGGTAGAAGGAAGAAAGTATATAATGTTTCATTTCTTTTAGTTTTCAAGTTGGTAGTTGATTTGGAAATGAATTTTAAATATGAGGACTTTCTCTTTATCTAGAACTCTTACGTAGATGAAATGAGATATTTCTTTTAGTTCTAAGTGCAAAAAAATTACAATGTTCAAAGAATAAGATTTAGGTTGAACTTTGAGATTTAGAGTTATTAATCCTTAAGTTTCCACCTACTTTGGATTCATGAATTTATATAGAAATCATTCCGTAATGTTGACTGTGGTATATGGGTTTTCGGAATGTTATAAATGAAATTGCTATGATTGAGAATATCTTGCAAGTTTAGCTCTCATTATTTAGTTTTATTTGAGAGAAACAAAGGAATAATATAGTGGTCCAAGTATGGAGAGACAATGAAATATGAAATAAGGTTGTGAAATCCAAGACACGTTGACCATTCACCATCTGTGTAAAATAAAAGTTGTACTCATATATTTTAGCTACAGTGGAAGACCAGATGTCTAATGAAAAAATTGAGTTTTATTGCTAGCCTGTAGATATGAGGTTTATCTAAATTTATGAATTGAGTTTTTTATGATAAGCCATAGTGGATACTATTGGTTTTTAAATGAGCTAAAATATATGGTCTTATATTTTGTGATAAACAAAGCGATGGAAATATGGTTTGTTCTGTAATACCGAGCTAGGTGCTAGAGTAGTTTTATGAGCATCGCTCATCCTTACTCTCAGTTTGGAGGAAACTAGAAAATATTGAGTGACAACTAGTAATCATCATAGAATAGGCCTAAAATTTTGTTGTGCAATAGAAGCTCTGGGTATCGAAAAACTATAAGTCATTATCTACCGATGAAGGTCTATATCCATGTATATTTCTTGTTGTATCATTATCGCCAGATTACACTGGAAAATCCTTACTTTGGTAAGTTGTAATGGTAACTAAAGTTTAAGATATTGTTTGTTGATGTTTACTATTATGAATTTAAGGTGAATAAATTTCCAATGAAGGTGCATTTTGTCTTACTTTAATGCAAGTTAGTGAGGTCATGCTTTAAGGTAATTTGCAACTGGGATCACCAATGATGTGCATCCTACTCCAGTTAGGAATGTGGTAATTGCAA
This sequence comes from Wollemia nobilis, assembly GCA_028583015.1. NCBI lineage: Eukaryota > Viridiplantae > Streptophyta > Pinopsida > Araucariales > Araucariaceae > Wollemia > Wollemia nobilis. The sequence goes on from JAQPPZ010017244.1 coordinate 3,479,986, forward strand.
GTAGATATTTTTGTGTATATATCTTTTTGTTTGAATAATAATAGATGGCAATGTGTTTTTAGTTAAAAATATTGAAATGTTATCATGCTTTTTGGAAACATTGAACATTGTTGTAAACCAGTTCATGTGGATCTTATAGCTGATGTTTTAATGATGTAATTGTGAATGTGACCAATAGATTAGCTCAGGTTAGAGCTAAGTAATATTGCAGGCTTAATTTGAAGTCCAATCACATTCAAACTAGAAAGAAAGTTCTACATCATGGATTCACATGATGACAGTCTCATATGAGCATCGAGAAGATATAATGAATTGTCTTTCAATAGATAGAATGTGGGTAGATTCTGGCATGGCAATATGAGTGGAAGTTTTGAATGTAAATCCATAAAGACTTGGTAAAATTAGAAAAGCTATAAATAAGCATAAAGTAGCTAGTGGGTCAGTATGGATCCATGATTTATGGAAGACTCTAGTGGGAGACAAAGACATACTTGATTGCCTTTATCTCTACAAGTCATACAATGTTTTAACTATTTTTTTTTAGTTATGGTTAGTTTGTTGTTGGGTTTTCCCTACGAGGTTTTTATAGGGTAAATTATGGAGTTGTGTACTCTCTTGTGGATGTTATTTATGATAGCTTGATGATAATGGAATCTAATATGGTGCTGAATTGTTAATTGTTAAATGGATAAATCTTATGTGTCAAAAATGGATTGGTTATATGATAAACCTAATGGTAAGATCTTTAAGTGTTATGGAATTAGAATGATGTATTTTGTTAGCATATGGGTTTTGATATGTGTTCAAGCTTGCTAAAATATCTGAGACTAGTAAAGATAATAAGTTTATAGTAACCTTAGTGTATGAACATTCTTGAACAAAATCCTTTTATTTGATGGAACATATTTTTAACTAAAGGACCAGGTTAAAACTTGTTGAATTTCATAGCTTGAAATTGGGTGTAAGATGTCTTGTGGATTAATTCAAAGAAAAATATGCACATAAGAATTCCTTCAAGGAAATACCCATAATAGAGTATGAATTTTACCAAAAAAGGTGAATTTTAGAACTATTGTTACCACAAAATTAAATCTAGGATTGGACTCAATATTGATGACTAGTTTCACCAAGAAAGTGAAAGGGATAGTCGGTTTATTATGCTCTTGACACCAACATAGAATGACTTATGTGGTGTGAGAAGGACATCATACTTATTTCAATAGAATGAAAGGAGGTAGGCTAGCTCATTAAAAGAAATATGATAAGGATAATATTTTGGTAACTATTACCATACACCTAGCACTCTTATATAGACTGATATATGCAAGATGTGGGGATAGGTGTGATTCCAAGTGATGCAGGAGCATCCGGAGGTGGAAAAGCAATCTTGCATCACCCAAAAATATTTTTTTCTTTAAGTGCCAAAGCTGTCGCGATATCGCGACACTTTTTTGAGAAAGGGCGCCAAAGGGTCAAACTGTCGCGATATCGCGACGCTTTTTGAGAAAAGGGGCCAAGGCGCAAAATGGTCGCGAAATCGTGACATTTTCGAAGCAAAGCAGCCTGGACGCAAAATGGTCGCGAAATCGTGACATTTTCGAAGCAAAGCAGCCTGGACGCAAAATGGTCGCGAAATCGTGACATTTTCGAAGCAAAGCAGCCTGGACGCAAAATGGTCGCGAAATCGTGACATTTCCAAAGCAAAGCAGCCTGGACGCAAAATGGTCATGAAATCGTGACATTTTCGAAGCAAAGCAGCCTGGACGCAAAATGGTCGCGAAATCGTGACATTTTCAAAGCAAAGAAGCCAAGGCGCCAAATGGTCGTGAAATCGTGACATTTTCAAAGCAAAGAGGCCAAGGCACAAAATGGTCACGAAATCGCGACATTTTCGAAGCAATGGAGCCAAGGCACAAAATGGTCACGAAATCGTGACACTTTCGGAGGCAAAGCTCTAAGGCACAAAGTGGTCGCGAAATCGTGACACTTTCGGAGGCAAGACTCGAAGGCGCAAAGTGGTCGCGAAATCGTGACACTTTCGGAAGCTGGGCTCGAAGGCGCAAAGTGGTCACGAAATCGCGACACTTCCGGAGGCAAGACTCGAAGGCGCAAAGTGGTCACGAAATCGTGACACTTTCGAAAGCTGGGCTCGAAGGCGCAAAGTGGTCACGAAATCGTGACACTTTCGGAGGCAAGACTCGAAGGCGCAAAGTGGTCACGAAATCGTGACACTTTCGGAAGGAGCTCGAAGGCGCAAAGTGGTCGCGAAATCGTGACACTTTCGAAGCTGGACTCGAAGGCGCAAAGTGGTCGCGAAATCGTGACACTTTCGGAAGCAAGGTGACAGGGTGCAAAGTGGTCGCGAAATCGTGACACTTTTGGGGCAAAGGCACCAAGGGGTAAAATGGTCGCGAAATCGTGACATGTCACGGTTTCGCGGCCCGAAGGAGAAATAGAGGCCGAACGACCAAAACGTCACGATATCGCGACCGAAGAGGAGAGAGGGCGTAAGGAAGCAAACACGTCGCGATATCGCGACAAAACGCTCATGACTCCAGACAGGCCGACGGTTGCAGAGGCCATAGCCGAAGGACACGTGACAGCGAATTACAGGTGGCCATGGAGTATTAAGCGGTTACAGAGACCCTGGTAGAAGGACACGTGGCAACAAACTACAGATGGCTATAGGGCACTCATATGAATGATGACTCGACGGGTTGATGGACAGGCGGCTGCAGCGCACTCCGCCATTATAGGCCATGATGATTCGGGGCACCTGGCAGCATCTTGCAGGCGATGACAGAACATTCATGCGGACGGTTACAGGGAATCCCGCATTCTGTGTAATGATGTCCGAAGAGGGTCGGGTCTGTTATAAAAAGGCCGTGCATGCATTGTAAAAGGACTCTTGGCCATTTTGAATAGAACTATTGTATTTTTGAATTCAAGACCTCTGTTAATGAAATTTGTGTGAATTTTTTGTGTGTTATCTTAGTTCTGCTTCAAGTGGTATCAGAGCCAGAAGGTTCTGAGTGCGCAAACCGATCGCCGACAGTGAGGCAGTTTGCGCCAGGATTGTGGTTGTGGGTGTGAGGAAGCGAACAGGATGCCCCCGCATAGGAACCATGGTGGTGTGAGGAACAGGCAAGCAGAGGTCGATCTTAGAGCCTTGCAGAGGCAAGTTGAAGCCCTGCAGGAGGAAATCAGAAGAGGAGTTGAGCCAAGAAGGGAGGAACCCAGTGAAGATGAAGTTTGGGAAGAAGAGGGTCCATCTGATGAGGAAGAAGCATTGGATCCAATAGAGGCTAGGCTGTATAGGGCCATATCCCAGATCGGGAAGAAGCCGAAGTTCGATGTCTCTACTTATTCTAGGAATCTCAACCCCGAGGAGTTGATAGATTGGATCAACGACATGGAGGAGTATTTCGAGTATGAAGAGATCTCAGACCCAAATCGGATCAGGTTCATGAAAACAAAGCTGAAAGGACATGCTAGCATCTGGTGGAAAGGAGTACAGCTAGAAAGGAACAGGAGGGGAAAGGAAAAGATCACCAGGTGGGATAGGATGGTAGAGAAGTTGAAAAGGCAATTCATCCCTGCAGATTATGAGTTGGATTTGTTGAGAAAGATGCAGAGTCTTAGACAGGCAAGTAAATCTATCAAGGAGTACACGGAGGAGTTCTATCAGATCTCGATTAGAACCGGCCATTCTGAGGCGAATAAGGAGAAAGTCGCACGATACATCAATGGATTGCGAACCAGCATTCAAGAAGAACTGGGGCTGGTTAGGATGAGCACGGTTGAGGATGCATACCAGTTTGCATTAAAAGTGGAAGAGAAACTGAATAGGAGATTTGATGGTAAGCAGAGAGGAAAGGACAGGGGTGGAAGAGCTGGTGGAAGAACCAATGGAGGAAGATACAGAGATTTGGGGAAGACTGGTGAAGCAAGCAGTAGCCAAAAATAGAAAGAGGAGAAAGAGGAGAATACCCAATGCCCACGCAATCAGAACAACAACTACCCGAGGGGAAGAGGTAGGCCTGGGCGAGGGTTTGGAAGAGGTGTCTTTCGAGGAACCTGCTTCAACTACGGAGAAGAAGGACATCGGGCATACAACTACCCGTAGCATCAAGAAAGGCCAAATCGAAGACCTGAGGGTCAGGCCCGAGCTGCTGTAGCAGACGAAGGTGTAGAATCTGAGCACTCTGAGGAGGCAGAAAGAGGAGAAGCGATGATCATCAGAAGAGTCTTGTTGAATGAAGAAAAGAAGGCAGACCAGAGGAACAACCTATTTCGAACAAGATGCAAGTGCGCAGGCAAGGTCTGTAACATCATCATCGATAATGGAAGCACTGACAACTTGGTTTCTGAGGAGATGGTTGCCAAGCTGCAGCTGGAGAGGAGAAAACACCCGCACCCTTATCGGATTGCATGGTTGCAAAAGGACCATCGGGTGCTGGTCAGTGAGCAATGCCTGGTGAAGTTCAACATTGGAACTTATCGAGATGAGGTCTTATGTGACATCTTGCCTATGGATGCATGTCACTTGCTACTGGGGAGACCATGGCAGTTTGATCGAAGTGTTGTACATGATGGTCGAGCTAATACATATTCCTTGTCAAAAAATGGAGTTCGACATAAGTTGAAACCCCTGAAGGAGGCGGATGAGAAGGTATGCAGCAGTGCACGAGTCTGTCTAGTTGATGGAAGAAGATTTTTGGATGGCCTGAAGCCAGATCATATGTGCTATGCAATAATCCCTAGGGTCAGGGAAGAAGAATGCAAGGAAACTCCAGTGGAAGTCATGGGACTGTTGGAGGAGTTTCCAGATATCATTTTTGATAATGTTCCTGAAGGTTTACCACCTGTTAGGAAGATCAGTCACCACATAGATTTGGTGCCTGGATCGAGCTTGCCAAATAAGGCTGCACACAGAATGACGCCTGTAGAAACTGAGGAGTTAAACCGACAGGTTCAAGATCTGCTAAAGAAGGGATTGATTAGGGAGAGTCTTAGTCCATGTGCAGTACCTGCAGTGCTAGCACCCAAGAAGGATGGAGAATGGAGAATGTGCACAGACTCTCGGGCAATTAACAAGATCACTATCAAATACAGATTCCCATTGCCCAGGATGGATGATATCATGGACTGCTTGAGTGGAGCTGAGTACTTCACGAAGATTGACCTGAAAAGTGGTTACCATCAGATCCGCATTAGAGAAGGGGATGAGTGGAAGACAGCCTTTAAAACCAGAGAGGGGCTGTATGAGTGGTTGGTCATGCCATTTGGGCTAACCAATGCACCGAGTACCTTCATGCGGTTAATGAATGAAGTCCTGAAGGAATTTCTAGGCAAATTTGTTATTGTCTACTTGGATGATATCTTGATTTTTAGCAGAACCCTGGAGGAACACCTGATGCACATCAGGAGGGTTTTTGAGAAACTGCGGGAGGAGCAGTTGCTGATAAATCTGAAGAAGTGCAACTTCGTGAAGAGGGAGCTAATATACCTGGGATTTGTTATCTCAGCAGATGGTCTCAAAATGGACCCCGAGAAGGTGAGGGCTATCATAGAATGGCCTGCTCCAAGAAGCGTGACTGAGGTGAGATCATTTCACGGTCTGGCCAGTTTCTACAGAAAGTTCATTAGAAACTTCAGCAGTATTTGTGCATCCCTTACGGAGACAATGAGGGGGAACAAGAAGGAATTCAAGTGGACAGCTGGGGCAGACAAAAGCTTTGCTATGCTGAAGAAGAAGGTCACAGAGCAACCTGTCTTAGCACTTCCAGATTTTAACAAGGTGTTTCAGGTAGACTGTGATGCGAGTGGTAGTGCCATAGGGGCCGTATTGAGCCAAGAGGGTAAGCCTGTTGCTTATTTTAGCGAGAAGCTCAATGATGCCAGAAGGAAGTATTCGGTATATGATCAGGAGTTCTATGCCATAGTTCAGGCTCTAAAGAAATGGAGGCATTATTTGTTGCCAAAGGAGTTTGTTCTTTATACTGATCATCAAGCACTGCAATATATTAACAGTCAAGGGAAATTAAATCAGAGGCACCTGAAATGGGTTGAGTTCCTGCAGAGCTATACCTTTGTGCTGAAGCATCGGAGCGGAAGGTCCAATAGGGTGGTAGATGCCTTGAGTAGGAGGCAATGTCTATTGATGGAGATGAAAGTGGAGGTTGTAGGGTTTGCTGAGCTCAAGGGTTTATACCCTGCAGACCCCGATTTCGTAGAAGCTTGGAAAGCCTGCACTGCGCCTGTTACATTGGACAGGACTAAGTGGTTAAATTTTCTGATTCAAGATGGAATGTTGTTCAGGGGGAACCAATTATGCATTTCGAGGAGCTCAATGAGGGAGAATCTCATCAAGGAAAAGCACAGTGGAGGTTTAGCTGGACACTTTGGTCGAGACAAGACCATCTCACTTGTTAGTGAAAATTACTACTGGCCGCAATTGCAACAAGATGTGGCAAAATTTGTGCAAAGTTGTAGGATATGCCAGATGGCAAAAGGTGTGAGGCAGCCTACTGGTTTATATCAACCACTACCTATACCCGAAAGGCCATGGGAGGATATTAGTATGGATTTTGTTCTTGGTTTACCCAGGACACGAGAGGGACACGACTCCATATTTGTGGTAGTGGACAGGTTTTCAAAAATGGCTCATTTCATTCCATGCCAGAAGACTAGCGATGCGGTCCATGTGGCTGGTCTATTCTTCAAGGAAGTGGTACGCCTTCATGGGCTGCCAAGGAGCATTGTGTCGGACAGGGATACCAAGTTTGTAGGGTATTTTTGGAGAACCCTATGGAAGAAACTGAAGACGGATTTAAAATTCAGTTTTGCATACCACCCCCAAACAGATGGCCAAACAGAGGTGGTGAATAGGAGCTTGGGCAATCTACTGAGATGCTTGGTCGGAGACAAGCCCAAGGGATGGGATCTAGTTTTTCCATAGGCAGAATTCGCTTACAACAGCTCAGTCAATAGAAGTACCAATAAATCGCCATTCCAGATAATCTATGGGAGCAGCCCAAGAAACGCTTCAGAGTTGAGAAGGATGGATACAAGAGAAAAATGCAGTGCTGAGGCTGAAGACTTTGTTGAACACCTGAAGGGAGTGCATGAGGAGGTGACAAGGCACATTGCTAAGATGAATACTCAGTATAAAGCCAGGGCAGACCAGAAGCGCCGGGCTAAGGAGTTTGAAGTAGGAGATTCCATCATGGTCCATCTAAGAAAAGAGAGGTTTCCTGCCAAGACCTATAACAAGCTAAAGATGAAGAAATTTGGGCCATGCAAGATCATTGGGAAATGGGATTCGGGTAATGCATATGAGGTGGAGTTGCCGAGTGAACTTAACATCTCATCGGTTTTTAACATTTCAGATTTGGTCGAGTTTCATGAAGGAGATAGCAGTGCAACACCAAGCCCGGATTTGTGGAGCATTCCCACGGTTACTCCAGTCGCGAGATGAGATAGAAGAAGTCCTTGATACGCGTGAGGGCCGAAGTACTCGAAACAGATGTTATTCTGAGTATTTGATCAAGTGGAAGGGCAGGCCCATCGAAGATGCGACTTGGTTGTCGAAGGCAGAGGTTGACCGCCTGGGTCTACCTCAGACAGATCAGAAGTGAAGGTCACTTCTCAATTCACCCCGGGTGTCTGATGCAGGAGCATCCGGAGGTGGAAAAGCAATCTTGCATCACCCAAAAATATTTTTTTCTTTAAGTGCCAAAGCTGTCGTGATATCGTGACACTTTTTTGAGAAAGGGCGCCAAAGGGTCAAACTGTCGCGATATCACGACGCTTTTTGAGAAAAGGGGCCAAGGCGCAAAATGGTCACGAAATCATGACATTTTTGAAGCAAAGCAGCCTGGACGCAAAATGGTCACGAAATCGTGACATTTTCGAAGCAAAGCAGCCTGGACGCAAAATGGTCATGAAATCATGACATTTTCGAAGCAAAGCAGCCTGGACGCAAAATGGTCACGAAATCATGACATTTTCAAAGCAAAGCGGCCAAGACGCAAAATGGTCACGAAATCGCGACATTTTCAAAGCAAAGAAGCCAAGGCGCAAAATGGTCGTGAAATCGTGACATTTTCAAAGCAAAGAGGCCAAGGCACAAAATGGTCATGAAATCGTGACATTTTCGAGGCAAAGAGGCCAAGGCACAAAATGGTCGTGAAATCGTGACACTTTCGAAGGCAAAGCTCTAAGGCACAAAGTGGTCACGAAATCGTGACACTTTCGGAGGCAAGACTCGAAGGTGCAAAGTGGTCACGAAATCGTGACACTTTCGGAAGCTGGGCTCGAAGGCGCAAAGTGGTCATGAAATCGTGACACTTTCGGAGGCAAGACTCGAAGGCGCAAAGTGGTCGCGAAATCGTGACACTTTCGAAGCAAGGCTCGAAGGCGCAAAGTGGTCGCGAAATCGTGACACTTTCGGAAGCTGGACTCGAAGGCGCAAAGTGGTCGCGAAATCGTGACACTTTCGGAAGCAAGGTGACAGGGTGCAAAGTGGTCGTGAAATCGTGACACTTTTGGGGCAAAGGCACCAAGGGGTAAAATGGTCGCGAAATCGTGACATGTCACGGTTTCACGGCCCGAAGGAGAAATAGAGGCCGAACGACCAAAACGTCGCGATATCACGACCGAAGAGGAGAGAGGGCGTAAGGAAGCAAACACGTCATGATATCACGACAAAACGCTCACGACTCCAGACAGGCCGACGGTTGCAGAGGCCATAGCCGAAGGACACGTGACAACGAATTACAGGTGGCCATGGAGTATTAAGCGGTTACAGAGACCCTGGTAGAAGGACACGTGGCAACAAACTATAGATGGCTATAGGGCACTCATATGAATGATGACTCGGCGGGTTGATGGACAGGCGGCTGCAGCGCACTCCGCCATTACAGGCCATGATGATTCGGGGCACCTGGCAGCATCTTGCAGGCGACGATAGAACATTCGTGCGGACGGTTACAGGGAATCCCGCATTCTGTGTAATGATGTCCGAAGAGGGTCGGGTCTGTTATAAAAGGCCGCGCATGCATTGTAAAAGGACTCTTGGCCATTTTGAATAGAACTGCTGTATTTTTGAATTCAAGACCTCTGTTAATGAAATTTGTGTGAATTTTTCTGTGTGTTATCTTAGTTCTGCTTCACCAAGATATTTAGTAGGTAAGAATATTGAGATGACCAAAGTCTAATGGAATTCCCCTAGATTTTAGATTTCTATAGGGTTGCTTATAATAATAATGGGATCAATATTTAGTAAAAAAAAAACCTATAAAATTGGGTTGTGATATTTGGTATCAGAGCAGAGTTCATAGGGATACTAGTTTCTATATGCAAGAATAGATGAGTGTAATAGGTTTGCACACCTTGTAAAGACTATACTTTAAGGAAAATGTATCTATTTAAAATAGACCTCAACTTCCTAGTTAGATAACTAGAAGTATAGTTGCTAGTAGGAGAATCATTTTGAAGATAAAACTGTGAAATAAACGTACTCTCTCTCCCATGTATGGATAGGGACAATACCACCAAATAGGAGAGAGAGTGCTATCCCATAAATGAGGTAGACTCAGTAAAATAGTGTAGAGGTTGAATCTATATATTTAGGTACGAATGCTCCTAATAATGAGACAAAGAACATAACTACAACAATTTCTTTACTAAGTGAATATATGGAAGCACATAAATAATTGTTGGAAGTTATAGTGAATCAAGATTCACAAGCTAGAAATTCTAGAGTAGGATGAGAAAATGAACCCCTTATAGAGGCACAACAGGCCAGGGTACGACTAGAGGCCGAGTTGGGCAAAGATATGAAATATCTAAAATCTTCCAAGTTCAATGGAGAGGAAGATGGTGACAAAGCCAAATATTGGCTGAAAGAGATGGAAACCTATTGTAATATGAAGAACTATTCCACTGTACCCGAAAATCCTATGCTACTTTACATTTGTAAGGGGTTGATTTAGATTGGTGAGAAACATATAGTGGGGAACTAGGAATTGAGGCTACAGTTGATTTGAAATGGGAGAACTTTGTGACAACTTTCAAAGAAATATTCCTCATCGAACACTTCTACACCAAGAAATTTGAAGAGTTCACCAAACTTAGACAAGGGACTAGGACTATGGAGGTATACTATCAAAAATTTGTCAAGCTACTAAAGTACATGCTTGTGTATAATGAGAAATATAAAGATACATAAGTTCATTCTAGGAGTGGATCCTAGAATAGGGTATGAAGTGAATATGTGGGAACCTAGTACTCTTCATAAGGCCTATGATTTGGTCAGGAAAGATAAAAATTATCTCAAGCCTTACTATAATTATGAAGAGGAATTTGAGCAAGATAAAGATGAACTAAGAAAGATAAACGATGTAGGGTTCATGAAATGTGAAAATGAATAAGCAAACAAGATTTCCCATAGATAGGACAAAAGGAATTATAGGAAACAAGGGAAGTTTAAGAAAAGTTTTAAAGTAAAGAACCAAAATTTCTAACAATCACAACAATGGGGATAACAGACCACCAACATAGGGTCAGGTCGATCCCTCACAGGTAGTGAAAATAGAAGATGGACAAAAGTAGAAAATACATCTAGAACCCAAAGTAGGATGTTATGAATGTGGTAGTCTGCATTACACCAAAAAATATCCACTTAAAGTAGGATCAAGTTCAAAAGGAAAGGAACCAACTTATAAAGAACTTGCACACAAGATTTATGCAGCAATAGGGAGTCATAATATGGAAGGACAAACCACTCCATTATTGATAAAAGGTAAGCTCTTTGGTAGGAATGTTATAATTTTTATTGATAGTGGTTCCACAGATAGTTTTGTTTCTAGTAGCTTAATTAAAAATATACCAAAAATACAAAGAATCTTGGCCCATGGGTGGAAGGTTAAGTATGGCTCAGGATAGACCTACTTTGTAGATCAATTTTATCCTATGGCTGAAATTATCTTACCTAGTGGTACAACTATAGGTTACCTTTATGTAGCACCACTACATGCTTTTGATGTAGTGGTAGGAATAGATTTGTTGCAAGCACATAAGGCTGTAATCAATTTCCAGGATAAATGGATTGAATACTAAAAAATGGCAAGAAAGTACAGAGGGTGTACAACCTACAAGAGGATTTTCGATCCTAGATCCTCTTCGTAATGTAACTTAAAAATTTAATGAAGAGAGGAGGAACAATTTATGTAGTGAAATTAAATAAAATAGAAGATGAAAATAAGAAATAGGTGTTTTAGAAACACCTAGTACTTCATAAGTTTGGAGACGTATTTCCAGAGGATTTACTTGTCGTACCCCCTAAACGTGAATTTGATTTCACAATTGAACTTTAGCCTAGAAAAAAACCCATTCATAGAGATCCTTATAAAATGAATCCAATTGAGATGCAAGAATTGAAAGTACAATTGCAAGGATTACTATAAAAGGAATTGATTAGACCAAGTGTATCACTGTGGGATGCACTAGTGTTGTTTGTCAAGAAAAAATATGGTTCCTTACGATTGTGTATAGACTATGTGATGTTAAAAAAGGCAAGCATTAAAAACATATATCCTCTACCCAGAATTGAAGACCTCTTAGATCAACTTAAAGATGCCACTATATTTTCAAATATTGACCTAAAGTTGAGATACCATCAGTTAAGTATTTGAGAAGAGGATACTCATAAGATAGCTTTCAAAACATGGTATGGACATTATGATTTTACTGTCTTACCTTTTGGTTTATCAAATGTCCTAGCAATATTTATGAATTTTATGAACAATATTTTTAGAAAGCTTCTAGGCTGATTTGTTCTTGTATTCTTGGATGATATTTTGATATATTCTTGGAATAAGACTGAGCATGACAAACACCTTGAGATTGTGTTGGAGATACTAAGGAAGAATCAGCTGTATGGGAATTTGCTGGAATATGAATTTTATGTGTCAGAAGTGCAATATTTAGGGCATATTATATACCAACAAAAGTGATGGAAGTCTAAAGTTTCATGGGTTTGATTGGATATTATAGGTGTTATGTGAATGACTACAATAAGATAATCGATCCAATAACTAACCTTCAAAGGAAGGGAAAGGAATTCAAGTGGATGGATAAATGTGAGGAAGCTTTTGATATGATCAAACAAAGACTATTTACATATCCTATACTAAAGGGTAGATTTTTTGTGTGTATAGATGCATTATTGGAAGGTTTAGGAGGAGTGCTCTCTCAAGATGAAGTAGTAATAGCTTACGAATCTAGGAAACTAAAATGAAATAAGGTCAATTATGCAACCCATGATCTGGAATTGGTAGTAGTGGTTTTTCTCTCAAAATTTGGTGACACTCTTTGATAGGGAGGCCCTTTGAGTTGAGAAGAGACCATCAAAGTCTAAAAGTACATATTTACTCAACCTTTGCTAAATTTCGGATAGAGAAGATGTATGGAATTCCTCACTGAATATGATTTTGGTATTGAATAAATCAAAGGAAAAGAAAATAACATTGTTGATGCACTTAGTAGGAGAAGACACATAACTATCTTGTCTTGCATCCACGTATACTTGATGGAACATGTTAAATAAATGCAACAATAGGACAATTTTTGCAATCAAATCTGAGAAAGGACGGAAAGCAAATATGATGATAGTAAGGATTTCAGAATCAAGGATGATTTTTTGTGCTTTAAGGACAGGGTAGTAGTTTCGAAGATCGGTAATTTGAAGAAAATGATCATGAATGAAGCTCATATATCTTCATATTCTACTCATCTAGGAGGGGAAAAAATGAGAGAATATAAAGAAAATATTCTATTGATCGAGAATGAAGAGAGACATAACTAAATTTATTGTCCAATGTCTTGAATGCTAGTAATTAAAGGCAAAAAATAGACATCCTATAGGGTTATTGTATTCTCATGATGTGCCAACACAAAAATGGTAGGTGATTTCAATAAAATTTAATGTAGGATTGCCAAAGACCATATTTTAGCATGATGCAATCCTAGTTATGGTCGACAAAATAACAAAGGTTATGCATTTTATACCCAAAAATACCAAGGATGATGTCACGGTTGTGGCTAATGGATTTGCCAAGAAAATATTTAGGCTTCATGGTTTTTTGGAAGTGATCATTTTAGATAGGAACTCGAGATTCATATCTGAGTTTTGGTAAGCTTTGCATCGAGCCATTAGCACTAGGTTAAACATCAGTTCTGCATATCATCCAAAAATTGATGAGAAAATTGAAATGGTAAACCAGGTTTTAGAGGAAATGCTTTGCATGTATTGTATGAATAAAAAACATGGAGAGATTACCTACACTTGGTTGAATTTGCCTACAAAAATGGTTACCACTCGATCTTAGGCATGGTACCATTTGAATCTCTATATGGTAGGAGGTGCATAACACCGTTATCTTGGGATAATACAAAATTTAGGGTTGTGCTTGGACCTGATATGATCAAATAGATGGAGAAACATTTAAGGATAATCAAAGAAATACTTAAAGAAGTCACAGATCATCCAAAAAGTTATGCCAACCTTAAGAGGTCATCAAGGGAGTTTGTGGTGGGTGAAAAAGTATTTTTGAGGGTGATACCACATAAGAGTGCTATTAAATCCACCAAATTGGATTCTCATTTTATGGGACCCTTGGAAATTACAGAAAATATTAGTCATGTGGCATATAAACTTGCCTTACCATCCAGTTTGTCCAAGATTCATGACACCTTTCACACTCTTTACTTAGGATATATATTTATAATCCTGAACATGTGTGTCACTTTTCAAATTTGTAGATGGAAGATCCAGAGGCTATAGGGGTTCAACCAGTAAGAATCCTTAAGTTCCATTCCAAATCAAAGAGAAAAGGGAATATGGAGCAATGCAACTTGGGATAAAGTAGCAGACATGCAAAGACATTTTCCTTATTTGTTTGAAAATATTACGTAAATAATATTTTATGTTGAAATTACACAAAGGACTATGTTAAACCTAATGGGGGGAGGATGTCATGACCCTCCCTTGACATATTTTCTATATGAATGAATTTGTATTTTGTTTTGCTATTTTAACAATGGAATGCTTGACCATTGTATGATTAACTTTGGTTGTATATATATGTGTGTGTGTGTGTGTTGTTTCCTAATTTTTGTACAATAGATTATTCAATAAAAGGTTATGTTGATGCTAATGGTTTTGTACCTTTGCAAGGGCAGGTTTATTTCCATGAAGGGAAGGAAAACTTAACCTTTGAGAACAAAATTTATTCTTAAAAAAAAAATGCTAATATATAATTAGTAATTAGTAAGACATAGTGGATGAAATGTTTCATTTTGTGGTAACATATTATGAACTTCTATGAGAAAAATACTATTGTTATGAAAAGACTCTGGCATGTGGAAGTAATGATTTATTTAATAGTTTTTGCTTATAGAAATTATAAAGTTATTGAGATTTGAATTGCTTCAGCATGTGAGAATAAATAAGGAAATATTTTTGTGTTAGCAAAGGATTTTCATGACTAGCTTTTTGTTAGCAATTTTGATAATATGCCACATTGGGATTTTTGATGAATTTTGTTGAAAGGTTTTGTTTGTAAAAGTGACATTTAAAATGAAATTGTGTTACAGTGCTTTTCGTAATAGTTTTGTGTGTAATTATTTTCTTGTATTTTCATGAAATTTCATACTTCGAAATAGTGGAAATCATAAGACAAAATCAGAAAAATGGCACCCAGACGGTTAAAATCATGTTCACCTAAAAAAATGGGCAAAGGACCCATTTGCCTCCATTTGGGCGAACGTGAAAATTTAAATGAATAAGTGCTTTCACCCCAAATGAGGGGTGAAAGTCCCTTTTGTCCCTCATTGGGGTGAAAGCATGTCAAAGTGTTTAAAATTGTGGTGAGCCCAAGTTAAAAATTTGGCAATTTTAAAAAAAAGAGGGGTGCATTCGCCCAAAGTTGGAGTGAAAGCTTCCTTCGCCCCACTTTGGGACAAACATATTTTAAAGACATATGGGTTGACTGGTCAACACCACGTTCACCTCGGTTGAGGTCTGAAAGTCCCATTCATCCCTCCCAGGGGTGAAAGTGCAACGAATGACAAGTTTTAGCGAAAGCAAAGGATATGACAAGCGTTTTGATTGCGTTGAAAGGTCAATGCGAGGTTTGTCGAAGGTGGAAGGAGACAATGCCTTTCGCCCACTATGGGGGCAAATGGATATATAAGGTAGGGCATGGACTCCACTTTTATGCATGAAAGAAAAATAAAAATTAAAAGTGCTTTCACCCCAGATGAGGGGCAAATGTCCCATTCAACCTTCACTTGGGTGAAGCTATAGGAAAATGACCCGACGAGGTATCAAAGGGTTTTATTTTTCTCTGAGGAGACTATGAAGAGAATGGGCATTGAAAAGTCAACATAAGGTTTGCCCAAGGTGGAAGTCAAAAATGCCTTTCACCCATTCTGGAGGCGAACATATATTTTTTTAAAAGATGGGGATGACGTCTTATCAAAGGAGCTATCGCTCTAGAAGAAAGAAAAATTTCAATCATTCATTTTAGGGGTGAAAAAACATGAAAGTGGTTTGGAGCAGTTGTTTCGCTCATGTTTCTCTCATTTAATTTTTGTTGTGACAAGGAGAGGAACGCAATGCACCAGATTGTAATTCGAGCAAAGTCAATGGCTGTATGTGAATGCAAGAGGCGCCCTCTCTACCAGAGAGCACAAATGAGTAGAGATGCAAATATTATTTTTACTCATTGCTCTATTTTAGGTAAAATTAGTTTAAAATTTAGTGAATATTTTTAAGAGGCACTTGGACAAAATGAATAAGGAATATTTGATGATTGGGGCGAAAGTGATTAAGATTATTTATTTTATGCTAAAAGAGCTACATTTTTTAAAGTCACAAGGCAATTTTTATCAGTTCCAAGATATTTCAAATAGGGATAAATTTTTGAGGTGCAGAAAATGTAACAAGTCATCGATCACCTTTGCAGTTTTTTGTGCACCGACACCCAAATATGTTGATTTCCTAGAGGTTTTCCTTAAAAGCTGGATCATTGTTTCAAAAAGATGAATTTTCAATATTTTTGAGAAGGAATTTCCTCACCAGGGTTCTTGATCTATAAACATTTTGTCTTCATGTGCATTTAATGAAAGAGGTGAAATCCTCTATAAATACTAATCAATTTCCATTGTAAAAAAGGGAGGATAGACATTCTACAGAAAAACTATTCAAGTTTTCTGCGTAATAGAAGAGACTTGGCTTCTAATTTTACAAGCAATTTTTATGTGTGATTACTTTCTATTTTAAGCATTTCTATTATATATTCATGTCTATTATCTGTTGCTAAATTCGAATTTTGCATCTGGATTTGAATATTACCAATGAGGGAGTGAGTACTGGAATGCAATCCTGGAAGTTATCTCTGTGGAACTGTAAGTAAATTTTTTGCCTTCTCTCCATCTTATGTTGCTACCATGCTTGGTTGGAATTCCTGTTGCTAGTCTATCCCCAATCCTACACCTTCGGCCTGTGGCCATATTTCCCATTTCTTTTCGTTATTTCCAAATTTCTTTCCTGCAACTCTAGTCTTAAACCAGTGTAGGATTAGTAAGGGAGCCAACCCTCTCTGGATATTGGCATGGAGGACATTTATTTCCTCTGGCATTTCAATGTTGGTCGTGTCTAGGGTGCACAAATGCATGTTTGTATGATTAGGCAGATATTTGACCAACAATTTTTGGTATGCTTGGTGGGACAAACAGTCTTTATCCTAGTAAGACCCATAGTCGGTGGAACAAATATTATCTCAAGTTAACATTCAAAAGTTCTACTTTCAATAGTATTGAGGTTTGATGTTCACCTTCATGCTGTATGGTTAGAACATATGGTGACTCAGTTATACCTAGAAGCCTCCAAACGTGAAGGTAGCAAAAGTTGTGCTTCATGATCACAAGATCGAAGGCCAAAAATTCTAAATATCCCATTGAGTTCTACAAACTTGACACCAAAATATTAGGTGAACACCCCTTAGGTTACGTTCTTGGCTCCACCTTGACATACATCATCCAAAACATCCTCACAGTTAGCCGGTGTGTTCTCTATTCCTTCAATTCCAGCTAGTACTTCTACTAGCATCCCACCTCCTCAACCTCATACACTAGTTCAAATGGCTCATAACCCACCACCACAACAACCACAACCACCAAGGTAGTTCCTAGCATGGAATAGCTTAGGATCTTTGAATTTACAAGCACAAAATCCAGTTCCTCAAGCAGCTTTGAAGGCTTTGCCTACCTATGATGGTTATGGTAGAACTGCTTATGAGCACATCCAAGATGTGGCTTCTTTGGCTAAGATTCATGACATTACGTATGAAGATATTATGGTAAGGTTGTTGGTATTGTCGCTCAGAGAGAAATTGTTATACCGGTATCGGTATTTACCACCTACTATTATCACGACATGGGACCAGTTGGTGGAATTTCTAATCAAGAAATTTCATGAGCAAGCTGACCCATTTTCCTTACTGCATCAATTTACAACTATTCAAAGGCATCTACAGGAGGAGATAGTAGACTTCAATGTCAGGTTCACACGAAGTTGGCAGAGGGTTCTTGATGGTCTTCGGCCCACACATGAGCAAGTTGTATTTTACTATCTTAGAGCCTTTAACTCTGACATTGGTATGGTTTTATGACAAGCCAATGTAAATACATTTCTAGAGTTGTACACACAGGCGCAAAATGCCAAAGCAGACTTGATCGCCATAGGTAAGCTTCCCCCAAAGGTAACTATACCCATTCTTCCTGATCTTCCACAAAATTTGTATTCAAGTACATTTTCACAGCCTATGCCTTCTATGTACCCGATTCCCTCATGGAGCTCTGGTTCACCTCAAATCGCTCCAGTTCTAGTTCCACAACTCCCTACCCCAAGTATTCCGCAATTACCTGCACCAGTTGTTCCATAATTTCCAATGCCAATTCCTTTCCCAACGCTACTAGTACCACCAATCCCATTGCAATTGCCTACTCCACTAGTGCCTCTATCATTACCAACACCTCTTGTACCTTCAAATCCTGATCCCATTATGAAAATATTACAGGATATGCAATCTCTCAATTCATTGGTAAGGACAATGTCAAATAAAATCACATCTATAAAAAATAAGCAAGTCGAAGCTGATTTTTGGTCAAGGAGATTTCAGACACCGCCAATTACTAGGGAGCAAGAAACCACTAGCAAGGGTCCTGAAGAGGAACACAACTATTGTTGGCAAATGAAGAAACTAGTACATCAAAGAAAGTATAATGGTGCTCCACCTATAATGATCCTCATGGTGAAGACACATGCATGGTTCATCTGAACTATGTGTAGATATTAGAAGAAAGTTCTTTCAATGGACAAGTTAATATGATAAGGGAAGCTGATCATAATTTTATGGTCCCTTCCTTGGAGCAAGTTTTAGTCCTTACAAGGGCTGAAAGAAGTCGGTGATTGTAGATCCAACGAAGATGGAGCCTCTGAAGGTTCCTGCTAAATAGAGGATACAAAATAAAAAAGTGCAACCTAATGTGAAAGCCCTTGATGCGACAACAAAGCAGCAATATTCTATCCTATTGAGGGATCTATTACCCAAGCAAGCTTAAGATAAGTTGTAGATAAAGGCATTAGCTTCACAACCTGCAGTTACTCAAGTGCAAATGGAGGCAAAGGAACAAGCTAGAGAGCACCTCAAGTACCCATCATTGACTAAGTGGAAAAGGGTGGAAGCTACTCAATAGTATCGAAACAAGTATGAGCAGGCTATAGAAGAAAAGGTTCCTAGTACTTCTAATTATAATATTGTGGAAGAAATGAAGAAGATTCTTGCAAAGGTGAGTTTATATGATGCATTATAGTTACCTGGGCAAGTTGACTTGTTGCAAGAATCTCTCAAATCTACAAAATATCAAAAGAAAATTTATTCCCAAATAGTGTTAGCATAGACATTGTTGAACTCCATCAACTAGGAAAGAACAGGCCACCTCCATTCTATTTGTCTCTCAGAATGGAAGGATGGATCGTGCATAATTGTATGATTGACTCCGATGTTGTGACTACTATCATGCCAAAGGTAGTATGTGAAGTAATGGGAATGGAGTACACAAGAAGTAGTCCAGGAGTATTACAGTTGGATGGGACTCTAGTCAAAATAGTGGGAGTAATCAAGGATATTCCTATCGTTCTACATAACATGCCTCAAATCACTGTCATTCAAGAAGTAGTGGTGGTTGACTTGGAACCATACTTTAGCATGTGTCTTTCAAGGGAGTTCATAGTGAAACTAGGAGGATACCTTTCCTTGGATTATTCACATTTGGAGATACCATTCAAGGGAAGAAGAATCCGCATCTATAATGAAAAGCCATCCACTTTTCATATAGAAAAGTTGAAAGAGGAAAAAAATCCCACTGGTGTATTCAACATGATGACAGAGAAATTGCAAGAAGTGGACTTGATGGAGGAAGCCCTTGGTGAGCTCCACCTGGAGGATGAATTCTCATTGATGGATTTCAATGCAATGGTAGAAAATGACATCGATTGTTATACCATAACTAAACCTGAGAAAATTGAAGAAAAAGTCTCTGATTCCCTAGACCCTATTTTGGATCAGTTATGAAAGCTATATTTTGATGGTGCAAGGTATAAGAATGACATAGGGGTTGCTATTGTTCTTGTTTCTCCTATAGGGTTGCACAAAACCTATTCCTATCGGCTAACTTGGAGCTACACGAATAATGCTACTAAATATGAAGCATTGTACCTTGGTTTGAAGAAAGCTGAGAATTTAGGGATAAAAAAGTTACAAATATTTGGAGATTTTGAGCTCATCATCAACTAGACTACAAAAAAATGCATGTGGCAAAGCAACACTACTTGAAGGCCTACCGTAATAAGGTATGGGATTTGTTTGAGTCCTTTATGGTATTAAACATTTAGGTGATTTCGTAGGAGAAGAAAAAACATGCAAATATCTTAGCTTCCCTTGGCACCAATTTCTCTCCAATAGAACAAGTGATCAGGAAACCTAGGACTGTGAGGGTGATCTATAGACCCTCGGTCCCTGATAAAAACATTTATTGGAAAGTATTCGACAATGATGAAAAAATAATTAATTTTTTGATTAAAGAAGCTGTAAGTGTGGATGATAGGATACTTGTTGAAGAGGAAATGGAAGGAATGATTCAATTGAAGAACAATCACATTCCTAGGGGATTGATTTTGCTTGAAAGTCTGTTTGATCAGAATGATCGAGCGGAGAAACACAAGATCAAGGTAGATGCAAAGGAATACAAGGAAATGCAGCTAGAGCCTAAGAATATTATCAAAGTCGGAATATACTATATGCCGAAAGAACTTGAAGATATTAAAAATTTGTGTTATGAGTTCCTCAACATCATTGCATGGAGCTATCATGATTTAAAAGGATATGATAAAAACGTGATCCAACATACTATTGAATTGCAGGAAGGAGTAAAGCCTTTTCAAACATAAACAACGACCTATCAACCCAAAAATAGAAGTGCTCATGAAAGTCGAACTATTAAAGATGTTGGAGGTAAAGATAATTTATCCAATCAAGCACTCAACATGGGTGGCAAATTTGGTGCCAGTTCAAAATAAAAATGGAGATATCCATCTGTGTGTGGATTTTTAGAATTTGAACCAGGCATCTTTAAAAGATCACTATCCCCTACCACAGATTGATCAAATTCTGCATGTAGTTGTCTAGAGAATAGAGGTTTTCATTGCTAGATGGTTTCTCTGGTTATAATCAGATCTGGGTGAAGTATGAAGATCAACACAAGATGACGTTTACTACAAAATGGGGCACTTTCACCTATCAGAGAATGCCATTTGGTCTTTCAAATGTTGGTGCCACTTTTCAGAGGGTTATGGATATTGCTTTTGGTGAGTTTTTGAATAGAATTATTGTTATTTACCTTGATAACATGACTATTTTATCACACCACAAGGAAGAACACGTCTCTCATTTGAGGTAAGTGTTCGAAAAATATCAAGAATTTGGAATTTCCATTAACCCGAAGAAGTCCATTTTCGCTATTAAAGAAGGGAAAATTTTGGGACATGTGATTTCATAAGAAGGGCTAGCGATTGATCCTGCAAGATCCGAGGCTCTCTTGAAATTACCACTTCCAATTAACAAGAAGGATTTGCAGTAATTCTTTGGCCAGATCAATTTCATTCAGAAGTTCATTGCTGATTTTGCTTAAGTAGTGAAGCCAATGACTGAACTTTTGAAGAAGAATGCAGACTTTAAATGGATAGAAGTGAGGATACAAGCTTTTCAAGAAATCAAGGAGAGAATCACCCAAGTGCTAGTATTAATTAACCCAGATTATTCAAAATATTTCATCCTTTATGTAGTAGGCGAACAAGAGAGTTACACCATTGTTCTCACCAGAAGCAAGAAGATGGAGATGAAAAGCCAATTGCCTTCTTGAGTCAAGTTATTTCACCACACCAGGAAAAGTATAATTTTATTGAAAAATAGGTGTATGTAGTTATGAAATCCTTAAAGAAATTCTGACACTTTGTTTCACAGAGCAAAACAGTCGTCTATGTCATACATCCAGATGTCAAAAATTTCATTCTTCAAGGAGAATTAGGCGATAAGAGAGTAGGTTGGGTCTCAAAGATTCAAGAATATGATGTGGAGATCCGACCAACTAAGTTGGTTCATGGATGAGCTCTCTACTAAGAACTAGCCAAAAGCATAGCTTTTGGATCACTAGCTCTAGTATAGAATATGGATATCAACGAAAGTAATTGTGCAAGTCGAGCTACAGGTGATCATGACTGGATAGAGGACCTTGTAAAATTCTATACATTCGAGAAATATCCATCACATGTTGATGCTTCACAACGTTGGAGATTCAGATTGCAAGCACTCAAGTATGTCTTGTTGCCCAATGGGTTGTTCCATAAAAATATCGATGGAGTACTCCTCAGGTGTGTGAAGGAGTCAGAGAAGGAAAAAATATTGGAAGAGTTCCACTCTGGTTTATCTGATGGACATTATGTAGGAAGGCCCATGGCCTTGAAGATCATCTGAGCCGGGTATTTTTGGCCTACCCTTTTCATAGATGCACATAAGGTGAGCCAAAGTTGTGATAATTATTAGAGGTATGTTGGTAGAACTAAGAAAGCATCATTGCCCCTGCACCCGATTCAAGTGGAAGCACCTTTTTAGTAGTGGGGACTAGACTTCATTGGAATTATTGATCCTCATTCCTCTATTGAGCACAAGTATATCTTAATAGCAACTGATTATTTTACTAGGTGGGCAGAGGCCATTCCAACTAAAAAAGCAGATCAAGCTACAATTATCTCCTTTATGGAGGGATTGATTACCCATTTTGGGGTCTTAGATGCTATTGTAATGGATAATAAGACTCCATTTATTGGGGCCAAGATCACTAAATTTACAAGATATGGGATTTATCTCAAAACTTCCTCCAACTATTACCCACAAGGAAACGGCTTGGCCGAATCCACAAACAAAAACTTGTTGCAGATTTTAAAAAGGACATTGGGAAACAATAAAAGAAGCTGGCACTTATTGTTGAATCAAGCTTTGTGGGTAGATTAGATATCAGTAAAGAAGTCTATTAAAGCCTCCCCTTACTCCTTGGTGTATGGGAAAGAAGTAGTTCTGCCCACTCACATTGAGCTACCCGTCCTCCAAACATTGCAGTTGTTCAGAGATGAAGATGATGAGTTTGATCCAATGAGTGTAAGGTTGGCTCAAATGTTGCTACAACTAGAGGAGGAGAGAGAAAAGGTGTATGAGGCTTTCACCAAACACACTAAAGTGACACAGAAGTGGTTTGGAAAGAAGACAACAGAGAACGTAAGTTTTAGGTGGGCGATCTAGTCCTCAAATGGAATGAGAACAAAGCCAAGCCAGGGAAGCACCACAAGTTTGATGCAATCTGGGAAGGTCCATTTTAGGTTTTTGCAGTAAATTCAGTGAATGCATATTATCTTCGAGATATGGATGGTTGGGATATTCCAATTCTAGTTAATGGTCTTCATTTGAAGGTCTACTTTCAATGATGAGCTCAAGAGGTACGATGTGTAAATATGTACATATTTCCATTTACAAGTATTTTATTGCTTAATATATATATATATATATATATAAAGAGGAATTACGAGGTGGGTTTGACTAGAAAATGTTGGGCTTGCCTCAAGGAAGATTTTGCTCTATGTTTTTCTCTCTTTGAAAATGTATTTTTCCCCAGAGTATTCCCCGAAAGGCATGTCACAAGTTTTGTATGGTATCATATTGAATAGTTTTGAGCAGGTTCAGAGGCTCTAAATTTTTAAAGGTTGATTTACCTTGCAAGTCTTTGAGTTTAAATATTTAAGGGAAGCGAAACGACAATGTTTGAGAGCACAAGTAAAGTGCCTAGTCAAAAATCAAAGCACAGGGTCGATTTTAAAAGTATGAAAAGTATCAAACTAAAAGTGTTTTCACCTTAAAGAAATGGGGAAAGCCCCATTCACCTCCCAGTAGGGCAAACATATTCTAAAATAATGAAAATACCAAAGTTCGTGATCAATAATTGAAAAGGCTTTTCATTGAAAGTGAAGGGTGAAAGCCAAAGTCAAATATGCTCAACAAAGCTTTCACCAAACAAAGGGGTGAAAATCCCATTCACCCCAAAGTGAGGCGAACTTATGTTGCAAGATAAAAGGAAGTACGAAGGTGTAAAGTCAACATAACAAGAATAGTCAAAAGGGATTTCACCCTGAATGAGGGGTGAAACCCCTGTTCGCCCCTCATTCGGGGTGAAAATACTAAAAGGAAATTTAAAAGCTCATGCTATGTTTTAAAGGGTTTTCGCCTCAAGTTCCACACTTTTACTAAAAAAAAAAAAAGCATGGTGAAAAATAACCAACACGCCGACATTTAAAAAAGGGAAGAATAGTCAATCTAGAAGATCTTCATAAAGGCAATGCGACAAAAATAATTGGAAGCTCGAACGTTTTCGAAGAATACGTGTACAAATTTTTGATGGAGCTATTATCAAATTAAAAGTGGGACGATGAAAAAGGAAAAAGCAAGAATTCTATTTTAGAAGTTGTTTGAAAAAGCAGGAATTAAATTTTAAATTCAATTTTCTTTTCTTGATATGATAAAGAGAAAAAAAAAAAAGGGAAAAAGAAAAGCCCTAAAATTAGGGGAGTTTTTTAAGAAAATCCATGCTTTTCCTAAATAAGGGGCGAAAGAGAAAAAATTAAAACTTAATTAAAATGGAGAACATTCGCCATGAAATCAAACAAGTCAAGATTGAAGATGTTTTTAGAGCAAAAGGAAAGAAGATCAGAAGCATTTTCACCCTCCATTGATTTTTCCATGTGTGACGATTTTCAAAGTGCAATCAAGTTTCAAGAGCACCCTCTCAAAGTGATTTTTCTCTCTCGTACATTGTAAGTTTCAAAGATTGTACATGCACGTTGAGACGCATTTTCGGGGCATTTAATTTAAAATGTGTGCCCTAATTTGCATTGGAAGGTGATTTGGCATTCCCGAGGAATGAAATATCACACCGTTGAAAGTAGAAGCACTCATTGGTCCCCAGGTGACAAATTAATTTTTCTAAGGCAGTTTTAGCAACCAGGGCACACTGTTCGAAGATATTACTAGTCATAGGGATGCAATTTTTAAGGAAGATTTCATGGTGAATTTAAGAATCAACGGTTGCAGCAGTTTTGGGAATAGTTCTTGTTAATGGAAGCAAAGCGTGACTCCTCTCAAACCCACCATGGGAATTTAATGCATTTACTCTGATATATGAAGCACACCCTATAAATAGAGCATAGGTAAATTCGCTCAAAAGTTGAAGTTTTTTATAATAATTTTCCTACTGATAAATTTTTGGGTTTGTTACTTGCAAAAGTTGCATAACATCTTCGAAATTATTGAGTTGTAGAAGTCGACCAAATGGGTAAGAAAAGTAAAGAAGTTAAAGAAGCTATAGAGCCCAAATAGTCGAAACAAAAAGTAAAAGGTGGGTCAAAGTACAACAAATCCCATAGAAATGAGAATGTGGACTTGGACCCGTAATCTAACACCATGGTAGAGGTCGAAGACTGTGTGATCATGAACAAGGGTGTGGTGAAGCTCTAGAAAGATGTAGAATTTGTAGTAAATTAAGGAGTGACGATGGAGAGCTCTCTAACTATGTCATTTCATGCATAGTTATTTTGGTATTTGTGTACGCTCATACACCCTTGCCCAAAGCTAATAAAATTAATTATCAGATTTTATAATCCAGTTATCAGGTCAGTTTAGAAGGCCCATAGGGAGGTGCTTTTATCTATCTCCATCGCTGAAGTGAGGGAAGCATTTGCCTGTGGGTTAAAATCCCCATCTGATCTAATTTTCAATAAGCTGCATATCAATGAACATGAAGAAATATATGTTTATACTATAATAATGCCTCAATTTATAGAAACATAGTTGATCAAGGAGTCACAATTAGGGCGACTTCTAAATCTACCAAAGTCCTTATCAGAATTCAAGAGGCCCGACTTATTTTCGATGCTGGAATGGGTTGTTGGTCTTTCAATGAATTCTACAGTTCACAAGTGGCAAGCAAAGCTAGTTTAATGTATATCTCAAGTGGAGTTTTACACTCCAAGGGCCATGAGAAGGGACACAAATCTGATTTATTTTGATTGGGCTGAATTCATTTATCGAAATATGCATGTCTAGTTGGAAAAACTGCATATAGGAGAGGAGACGTCCTTCAAACATACCTCATTCCTTATTTTGTATTTCTTCTTTCACTTGCACCAGCATTTTTCATTCATTGCAGTAAAACAGGTTGGTGAAAAGGATGAATTGTTACCTTTTTATATGTGGGCTCCCACTCTATAAAGGAGGGAGTCGTACTATAGTTTTAACTTCCTATTTTTGGGGCCCGCAATCGAGTTGATTTGCGGCCAAATTGAGAGGGTGTCACAAGTGATGAAGGAGGCAGTTATCACAGTCGAAAAGGGTGACATATTTTTGCTAACTCATGGTGTAGTTGTAAGAATTTATGTCTTCATAGGTAAGCCATTCTTGCTTCGATACTTCACCATCGAGAATGTTTTCACCATGGAAGTGGTACACCAAATAGATTATACCAATGATGTGTATGAAGTAGGGTGCAACAAGCGAACAACTTGCACCATGTCGTTCAAATTTTGTAGCATAGAGGTGAACCATGTTTAGCAAAAAAGGCTACTTAAAGAGGCACTTCAAGACCTGGGGCTAATAGAATTACCACAATGGTGGAGATACGAACTATCAAGAAAATTTATAAAAATAATCAAGGCCACGACATGTCATTATTATCCATGGCCCGATATCCTGGTAGATTGATAAAATTTTTATGGACATGATTTAGAGTGGCACGTTGAAGATATGATGGCGCTTCCTCCATGGTACAACTTTTATGAACATGAGGCTGAGTACAACCCAACAGTGCATAGAGACCACATTCCTTCACCAGGGCTATTTTGCCAAATGAAGGAACAATTGCCTTGGACCGAAGAGAAAATTATGATTTGGTGGATAATACGGGTCCATAAGGGAAAAATTGCATCACCTTATGGGTTGAAGATGGATGGGGAATTTTCGAAAGCATATGATGAATTTGTAATCAACGAATATTGCAACAGTCAAAGTGAAAGGTGTATGAGGTGCCTTTGTTGGAAAAGTAGACTATTCGAGAGGCACTTCCATTTTTGAAAGCTATGAAAAAGCCAAGAACTGGTACTTCTTCTTCATCAACTATTGTAGTATCCACTATCACAGTTTCTACAGTTGCAGTTGTTGTAGTAACTGTCAATTCATCTCTATTGGAGTAGGTTTCTTTGGTTAGCATTTCTCAAATGTTCCCATTATTTCATGAGCAACCATTGGACCAGCAGGAGGACATTATTAACCTAGAGATGGGAGTGAAGGATCAACAAGAAGAATTTATTACGCAACCACCTCCATAACTAGGACACATGGAACCCACACTCGAAGGTACATTTTCCCTTCCCTCTTCTTCTACTTCAGAGCATGTAGTGTTTGTTAGTTCATTTCCATCATTTTTTATGTTAGTAGCTCCCTCCTTCGATACACCCTCCATGTCCATTTTGCTTCCCTCTTCTAACCCGCAAGTGACTACTTCTCCTTCTTCTTTTCCCCTTTCTTCAGCCTCCCTTTATTTTAGTTCGTTCGCATCAGGTCTGAATCTATTTTCGCATCCTTCCCCTTCCATTATTGCCACCACTTCCACTGAGGTTGTAAGTACGCAAGCTCCTCCAAGAGTAAGCATAACTACAACCAAACTAGGTTCTTCTATCCACTCTGATATTTTAGTTCCCCCACTCATTGCTATCTCCTCTTCTTCCTTTGAGCTGGATCATTCACATATTCTCATTACCTTCATACCATTTATGGAGTTACAAGTATTGCTCGAAACCAAGGTGGCACCTAAGTAGCCTAACACAGAGAAAATAAATCGAGTGTACCTCAATTCATCACAGTGGCTGAAGAGCTATTGGAGAAAAGAGGCACTTGCTCTAGCTTAGCCTCTCAAGAAAGTTACCTTTGATCCAGTTGCTATGCAGGCTCACACAACCAATATAATTCCCTTGGTCTAGAAGCCACAAGGAGAGATGACACCAAGTTATTACGCTTACGATATCATGATAGAGGGCCAGACCAGGATTGATTCCACCAAAAAAATGGGGAATATACAGGTTGATATGAGCTCGGTTTATCTACATGGAAAGTATTATAAGCAAAGATGTTTTGACACCAAAAAAAAATTACCGAGCTTGAATATGCCTTGGCAGCGAGTAAGGTGCAATAGGAAAATATGGTGGTAAAGAATGAATGCTTGCATTAGTAGGTGGGGGTTCATAAAAAATATAAGAACGTAGTAGAGCAGTAGGTGTAGTCGTTGAAGGTGCAACTTGAGTCCATACAAAACCAGCTGACAGAGAAGGCTACACATGTTGTAGGATTCTCTCCAAAAAATGATTAAGGAGGCTCACCTTCGCTCAACTTAGAATTACGAGAAGTTAGTAGTGAAAGAAGTTCAAGTTTTACAGTATCTTTGGGCAGCCCATATCCAGATCCAGTTGAGCTAACAAGTCATAGATACTACTGAGAAGATGTTGGAACTAGAAATGACTATAAAAATCCAAGCTTTGTCTTAGTCCAACCTGCATATTTTCCCCCTAAGTGAAATGGACCATGCTTGGTCTACCCCAAAGGTCACATTGCACAACTAATTTTAGAGGATGGACCTAGTGAGAGAAGGTAGGAAGATCCTTAACACCATAGAGCGGGAGCATACTGTTTCTATGATCTATTTTTATGCTCTCACCAATATGGGCTTTCCAGGTTTTACTAATGAATGGGAAAAACCTCTGCCAAAGGAACAATTTGAAGAGGCTTGGAAGATTTTGTGGACACCTTAGAGATTGATAAATAGGAGGAGCCCATCATAGAGGAACGAGTGCTTCTTCTTATGAATAAGTTTACTAGCATGGAGGTGTCATTGTTTGAGTTAGATCAACGAGCTAAACACCTTAGCCTAAAGGACATCCAAAACCTATGATATGTGTATCAATCACTAAATATTCCGTACCTATTCACTACACATGCTTGGGATGAGGTAGTTATAGTCTACGAAGTTACCTATGAAATATTGAAAGAGTATGAGGAGTGGGCCTTAATGAAGCAAGGAACAACAAAAAATGTAGTAGCAAAGTAGGAGCGAGTAGAAGTCCTACGGGTAGCTAGAGAGGTAGAGGTGGCTAAAGAGGTAACATAATAGCAGACGCAAAAAAAAGCATCCAAAGTGAAAGTGCCATCCAAGGAAACTGGTAAGAAGACTCAATAAGGAACCCAATGTATAAAGGCCTGGGATCACTTGCATCCATATGAGCTGGATATTCCATGAGCTACAAGAAATATTGGCAATTTTGATAATATGCCACATTGGGATTTTTGATGAATTTTGTTGAAAGGTTTTGTTTGTAAAAGCGGTATTTATAATAAAATTGTGTTACAGTGTTTTTCACAATATTTTTGTGTGTAATTATTTTCTTGTATTTTCACAAAATTTCATACTTCAAAATAGTGGAAATCATAAGACAAAATAAAAAAATGGCACTCGAAATGTTAAAATCACGTTCACATAAAGGGCGAAGGACCCGTTTGCCTCCCTTTAGGACGAACGTGAAAGTTTAAATGAAGAAATGCTTTCACCCCAAATGAGGGGTGAATGTCCCTTTCGTCCCTAATTGGGGTGAAATCATGTTAAAGTGTTTGAAATAGTGGTGAGCCCAAGTCAAAATTTTGACAATTTTTTAAAAAATAGGGGGTGCGTTCGCCCAAAGTTTGGGATGAACATCTTTTAAAGACATATGTGTTGATTGGTCAACAACACATTTGCCTCGGTTGAGGGGTGAAATTCCCATTCACCCCTCCCAAGGGTGAAAGCACAATGAATGGCAAGTCTTGGTAAAAGCAAAGGAGATGACAAGCATTTTGGTTGCATTGAAAGGTCAACGCTAGGTTCTGTTGTAATCACAATGACACTGAGAGGGGGGGTGAATCAGTGTGATCTTTTAAATTTCTAATATATAGTTTTAAATCCAGCAGCAGTTTAAAACTAATAAAAGATATATCAAATACAGCAAGAAAGCATGACACACAACACAGTAATTTAACGAGGTTCACCAATGTGGCTACTCCTCAAAATGACCGCTTGGACTACCATCCAAATCCAGCCAATGCAAAGCTACAACTTTACAATATCTTTTACCAGGACCAACTGGAAGGAGCACCAACCCCTTTGATTTTTCTATATCAAACAGAATGGAGCACCAACTCCTAATTTACCAAACACCTACTGGAAAGAAGCACCAACCCCTTATGCCAAGCTGCAACTTGGAAGTCAATAAAGATAATGAAAATTACAGAATAATACTTTCACCTTATTTCTCATAGTCTGTTGTTCCTATGCATTCTGTTGCTTCTGTGCAAAACGCTTCGCACTATCCGACTGCTTCTGTGAACTTCTTCGCACTCTCTGCTGCAACCAGATGATCGATCACTTCTGTCTATCTGTGCGCTATCCCTTCGCACTTAGAACTCAACCTCTGCACCCGTGCTCTTAATTCATGCAGTTACGATAAGCACCATTCGCTTCGACTCAAACGAACTACGACTTCGCACTCAGCTCGAATCGATATGACTCAACATCTGCACCCCTCGCACTTAATTCGCACAAGTTCGATACGACTCGCTCTCTGCTCGACACGGAATTCACTTGCGCAAACACATAGTACTTTCTCTCATTTCAAACTTGAAACAGCCCTCCTTTTATAGATGAAATTTCAAGAACGAATCTTAAACAATAGTCGGTTGTAACCCTAAGAACATCAGCTGCAAAACCCTAGAAATTGTCAGCAAACCCTAGAAATTATCAACTACAAACCCTAGAAATTGTCGGCTG
Source organism: Wollemia nobilis (assembly GCA_028583015.1). Classification (NCBI taxonomy): domain Eukaryota; kingdom Viridiplantae; phylum Streptophyta; class Pinopsida; order Araucariales; family Araucariaceae; genus Wollemia; species Wollemia nobilis. The sequence goes on from JAQPPZ010017244.1 coordinate 3,510,619, forward strand.
CAAAACCCTAGAAATTGTCGGCTACAAAACCCTAAAATTGTCGGCCCAGATTCAACTTTGTCGGCCTCAACCGCTACTGCCACCTCTATCACCTTCCTGTAACTATTGCCACGAAACAACAACATGTCGCGATATCGTGACACTTTTTATAGCCGTACGCCTTCTTGTCCTTGCTGTCACGAAATCGTGACACTTTTGGCCTTTGTTAGCTTTGCCACCTTTCTTGTCGCGAAATCGTGACACTTCGAACTTTCATCGACGTCATCCTCATTCTTGTCGCGAAATCGCGATCGCTTTCTCTTAGGCTTTTCTTGCAATCCTATCATAAATCGTGACATCTTTTTGCCTTTTGTGCCTTTTCTAACTTTGCTTACCCTGAAACTTTGACTTGTAGCGAAATCGCTACACCTTTGTACCTTGCACTTTCGACTTGTAGCAAAATCGCTACACCTTTGTGTTCTACACTTTTGACTTGTAGCGAAATCGCTACACCTTTGTGTTCTACACTTTTGACTTGTAGCGAAATCGCTACACCTTTGTGTTCTGCACTTTGGACTTGTAAGCAAATCGCTACACCTTTTCTTTTTTCTGCTTGACTTGTAGCGAAATCGCTACACCTTTGTGCTTTGACTCTTCCTCTCTGCTTTGGCCCGAGAAACTCCAACATGTAGCGAAATCGCTACAACTTTTTGACTTAGCGCTTCTTCTCTGCTTCAGCCAGCGAAACTTCAACATGTAGCGAAATCGCTACACTTTTGTTGCCATACATTCTCTCTCCTCTTCGGGTCGTGAAAACCCGACGTGTCACGATATCGCGACACTTTTCGCCCTTCTGTGCTTTTCTTCTGAAACTGTCATGAAATCGTGACACTTTTCGTCCTTGGCGCTGCTTCTCCAAACTTGTCGCGAAATCGTGACAGTTTTTCAACTTTGCTTCTTTCCTTCCAACATGTCACGAAATCGTGACATTTTTGGTTGTGCCTTCTCTCTCCTCATTTTTGTCATGAAATCGTGACATTTTCGGCTATGCCTTCTCTCTCCTCATTTTTGTCATGAAATCGCGACAGAAAACATGTCGCGATATCGCGACAGTTTTCTTACTTGTCTTTTTCTGCAAATTTCTGAATCTGGGTCACTTCTGTTTTCCTGGAATTGCACTTTACAAGATCTGACTATCCTTTGAACTTCTGTCCTCTGCATCTGAATGACTCCTGAAACTGTCTGTCCACCGCATCATTAGATCTAACCGCTCGTGTTGACAACAATGACAAACCTCTTGCAACACCTTGCTCAACAATCTCCCCCTTTGGAATTGTTGGCAACACCTGTGTACATTCCTCGTAACTCTTCTCCCCCTTTGTCAATAATACCAAAGGGCCACTGCAGACTCCCCCGAGTCCATCCTCACAATTCTCGGGCACAATTTGTTGCATCTAGCACAAATTATGATCATGAGCAAAAGAGTAGTCAAATACTCAAATGCTCCCCCCGAGAAAGTGATCCCCGTAGCTAGTCACTTCTTGGGAAGTGTGACTACTCCCAATTTGTCTCGAAGGTACTCAAACACTTCCTTGGGCAATGGTTTTGTAAAAATATCTGCTACTTGTTCTGTGGTTGGGACAAAATCCAATTTGACTTCTCCTGCAACTTTCTCCTTCAAGAAATGATACCTTATAGCAATGTGTTTTGTCCGTGAGTGCATAACTGGATTCTTGGAGATGTTAATTGCACTGGTGTTATCACACTTAACTGATATTGGTTCACTAAAATTAATTCCAAGATCTTTCAAAGTTTGTTTCATCCATAAAACTTGAGTACAGCAAGTTGTTGCTGCAATATATTCTGCCTCAACTCGTTGATAAAGAAACTGACTCTTGTTTCTTGTTGTGCCAAGCAACCAACCTGTCACCGAGATAAAAAGCACCTCCACTTGTACTCTTTCTATCATCAACACATCCAGCCCAATCTGCATCTGAATATGATATAAGAGTGAAGTCTTTGCCTTTTGGATACCACAACCCATACTCCATGGTGCCCTTGAGATACCAAAAAATCCTTTTAACTGTTGTCACATGAGTCTCTTTGGGACTCGGCTCGAAATCTAGCTACCATGCAAACCGCCTACGTAAATATCTGGTCTGGTAGCTGTTAAATATAGTAAACTTCCAATCATAGATCTATACATGGTTTGGTCTACAGGTGGAGATTTGTCTTCTTTACTCAATTTGTAGCCTCGTTGTCATGGGAGTGCTAATTGGCTTACAGTCCTCCATAGTGAACCTCTTTAGCATTTCTTTCACATATTTGATTTGGGAAATGAATATGCCTTTCTCATTTTGATTAACTTGTAGCCCAAGAAAGTAAGACAGTTCACCAATCATAGACATTTCAAATTCATTCTGCATCTTATTTGCTAAGTCTTTACAAGATTCATCTTTGTTGCTGCCAAATATGATATCATCTACATAGACAACAAGAACAATGAGATGCCCACCTTCTGTTTTCACATACAGATTACTATCCACTAAACCTTTCTTGAATCCTTGTTGAGAGAGATAGTTGTCTAGCCTTGCATACCATGCCCGTGGTGCTTGTTTTAATCCATATAATGCTTTCTTTAATTTGTAGACAAGGTTAGGATCTTCACTAATTTGAAAGCCATCTGGTTGTTCAATATAGACCTCTTCTTCAAGTTTCCCATTTAAAAAGGCAGATTTTACATCCATCTGATAAACTCTAAAGTTCTTGTGGACTGCTAAGGCCGTAAACATTCTAATTGCTTCTAATCTGCCACCGGTGCAAAAGTCTCTTCAAAATCAATGCCTTCGACCTGTGCATAACCTTTACAAACCAGTCTTGCTTTGTTCCTAATGACTCGTCCGTCTTCATTTAATTTGTTTCGAAATATCCATTTGGTGCCGATTACATTCTTATTTGCAGGTCTAGGTACTAATTCCCAAGTTCTGTTCTTTTCAATCTGATCTAACTCTTCATTTATTGCCTTCATCCAGCCTATCATCTTTGCTTGCTTCATCTATGTTTTTGGGCTCAATGTCGGATAAAAGAGAGTAATTACTTATTACTTTCCTTCTTGTCTGAATACCATCTGTGGGATCTCCAATTATTTGGTCTCTTGGATGATTTTTCTGCCAGCTTCCTGTTTTGAATTTCTTGTTTTCTTGCACCTCTGAGTCATCGATTAATTCATCTGAATCAAACGTAGATTTATTTTCTGTTTCATTCACCTCATCTCCTTCAAAGACTTCTTCATAGATTGGGTAGTTTTCCTCAAAGTCAACTAATCGTTTCCCACCTTCATCGAATTTAACATCTCGCACTCGTCCACAATTTTCTTGAGTCTCTTGTTGTAGCATTTGTAAGCTTTGCTTTTTGATGAATACCCAACAAAAACACCTTCATCTCGCTCTATCTTCAAACTTCCCAAGGTTGTCATCAGTTTTTCTGATGTAGCACCTACAGCCAAATACTTTGAGATGTTTTGTTGTTGCTTTTCTACCAAACCACAACTCATAAGGTGTTTTGCATTCATGAGTTCTTAACATATATCTGTTTTGGATGTATACTGCAGTGTGAACTGCTTCTTTCCAGAATCTGTCTGCTATTTTGTTTTCTGCCAGCATGGTGCGTGCCATTTCCTGTATAGTTCTGTTCTTTCTTTCTACTACACCATTCTGTTGGGGAGTTCTAGCTACTGAATATTGTCTCATGATACCATGTTTTTCATAGTATTCTATAAATTCATTCGAAATGAATTCTCCTCCTCTGTCTGATCGTAAACATTTGATCCTTTTTCCTGTTTCATTCTCAACTAGATGTTTGAAGGATCTGAACATTTCAAAAGCTTCTGTTTTATCTTTTAAGAAAAATATCCATGTCATTCTGGAATAATCATCGATACACAACATAAAGTATTTGTCGCCATTTATGCTTTGAGTTCTCATGGGTCCACATAAGTCAGTATGAATAAGTTCCAAAGGCCTGCTAGTGTGGTATTCTTTTGTTTTGAATGAGACTCGGTTTGCTTTCCCTTTTGACAAGAGGCACAAACATTGTTTGAAGGTTTTTTAATGATTGGAATATCTCTCACCGCTTGTTTCGAGCTGATTTTCACCAAATTATCAAAACTTATGTGTCCAAGCCTCTTGTGCCACAACCAGTTCTCTTCTTCTTGTCCAATGAAACACGTACCTTCTGAAGTTTCTGAGAGTGTGTACAAATTTCTAGACGTCCTTGAACCAGTTGCTATCAATTTCCCACTGTTTATTTTTCTGACTTCACAACCCCGCTTCTTGAAGACTACTTCATGTCCTTTATCACAGATTTGACTGACACTTAACAAAGTTGTGTTTCAAACCATCCACAAATAAAACTTCTTCTGACTTGATTTTCCCTTCACTAATTTTGACAGATCCTTTTCCTATTATTTTGGCTCCATCATTATTTCCAAACTTCACAGAGCCACCCTCATATTTTTGTAGTTTTTCAAATTTTTGTTTATCACCTGTCATATGACTTGAGAAACCACCGTTAAGAATCCATGGTACACATTTATTCTGAGCCCTGAAAGTTGTCTGCACTATTAAAGATTCCTTTTCTTCCCTGAGTTGTTCTTTCTGTTTCCATTCTGTTTTGACTATGGTATTGGGCTCTAGCTTGGATTTCCCCTTTTCAAAATCTTGCACATATCTTTCAGAAAGAATTCTATTTTGTTTTGCCCTATATGGTTGAATTCTTCTTTTTTGAGATTGATTTGAAATAGAAGTACTATGACAGTTTCTAGCAATATGCCCAAAGTTGTGACAATTAAAGCATTCTACCGCATAACTCATTAGAGGAGCAAAAGCATTTCTACTAGTGAAACTTCTTGGACCTACATTATACTTGCAGTCAACAATTTTATGCCCATAACCATTACATTTGAAACAGAAACCATAAAAGTAATGATTGAACCTGAAAGATGGTCTTTGCCAAGTTGTTGCAGGAGCCTTAGATCTTCTTTTCTTTTGATGTGTGACCTTGGTAAAGCCATCATTGTCAGTTCCTATTTTAGGACTGGCATTACTGCTTTCTTTTGCCTGATTTGTTTTTCTTTCAACAACCTGTTTCTTGTCTTTACTCTTTTCACCTTCAACATTGCTTGCCTTTGGTCCGTTTGATGATTCTCCTTCAATAAAGCCCGGACCGAATTTGATACCTGTGGGTCTTTGATCGCTTAGGATTTTGTCCAGCTTCATCAAACTTTCTTCACGTTTGAAATGGCAGCTAATTTTTTGATCCAACTCTTGTATCTGTATTCGAAGACCAACATTTTCTTCTTCCAGTTTACAGCAGTAATCTATCTTCATGGTTACCTAAACTTCAAGATCTTTGGACATTTTCTTGTACTCTTCTATCTATTTTTTTAGACTGGTTATAATGTCATTTGCATCCTCAAGCTTCCTTGACAGTTTTTTATTCTTTCTTTTCTCAGATTTCCATTCCATAAGAGCAGAAACCAGCTCACCTTCTAAATCAACTTCAGCCTCAGCTTTTTCAATAGACACTTTAGAGTTCATTCCTTCTCTCTTTTCTGGGTTTTCTCGCCTCTTCTAATTTTTCTACTTCAAACGCCATAAAGAGAGCTTCACCTGTTCCTTCTTCATAGTCTTCACTAGAGTTGTCCTCTGAAGAATCTGCATTTCGGGAGATAAAACTTTTCTTTTTGAAATTGCCTTTTCTGAAGTTTGTTTTCTTCCTCCATTCACTTCTTTCTTGATGCGGAGTTTCTTCACCTTTGTTCTTGTCATTGAGAGGACATTTGGTAGCAAAGTGTCCAATGCCTCCACAGTTGAAACATTTAAAAGGTAGCTTTCCTCTGTATTTTCCTTTTCCTTTTCTTAGTTTTCTGACAAAATTTGCTTCCATTTCATCTGATACATCCTCTTCTTTAGACTCTTGTTTTGTGTCTTTGCCTTTTAGAGCTTTGAAAGCTGCTTCTCTATCTGTGGGATTTGACCTTCCTATTCTCATTTCAAAAGCAGTCAAAGAACCATGCATCTCATCCATACTAAAGCGATTTAGATCTTTAGCTTCTTCTATGGCTGAGACTTTCGAATCAAACCTTGGAGGGAGAGATCTTAATACCTTTTTCACAATCGTAGCATCATCCATATCTTCGCCGAGACCTCTGATTGAATTTGTGATTCCGTTGACTCTTAGCATGAAAGCCTCTATGTTCTCATCATTGTCCATATTTAAGGATTCGAATTGAGCTCGGTGTGTTTGAAGCTTGGCCTCCTTGATCCTATCGTCTCCTTCATGAATGTTCTCTAGTTTATCCCATACATCTTTTGCGGATTCACAGTTTATGATTTTGACTAGCTCACTGTCCACTAATCCACACATGATGGCATTTTTTGCTTTCGAATCATTTTCAAATGCCTTCTTACCGGTAGTGTCTGTTGGAGCAAGTGGCGGGAGCTTTGTAACCATTAACTACTGCACCCCAGATGTCAAAACCCAAAGCACGGAGATATGTCTGCATCCTTATTTTCCAGAAAGCATAGTTAGTTCCATCAAACAATGGTGCTTTGTTTGAGGAGAAACCCTCACCACTTGCCATTGCGTCACTTCCAAGATCACCCTAGCTTATTGAGCCTATTCAAGAACTTGGCTCTGATACCAATTGTTGTACTCACAGTGACACTGAGAGGGGGGTGAATCAGTGTGATCTTTTAAATTTCTAATATATAGTTTTAAATCCAGCAGTAGTTTAAAACTAATAAAAGATATATCAAATACAACAAGAAAGCATGACACACAACACAGTAATTTAACGAGGTTCACCAATGTGGCTACTCCTCAAAATGACTACTTGGACTACCATCCAAATCCAGCCAATGCAAAGCTACAACTTTACAATATCTTTTACCAGCACCAACTGGAAGGAGCACCAACCCCTTAGCTTTTTCTGTATCAAACAGAATGGAGCACCAACTCCTAATTTACCAGCACCTACTGGAAAGAGGCACCAACCCCTTATGCCAAGCTACAACTTGGAAGTCAATAAAGATAATGAAAATTATAGAATAATACTTTCACCTTATTTCTCATAGTCTGCTGTTCCTATGCATTCTGTTGCTTCTACGCAAACGCTTCGCACTATCCGACTGCTTCTATGAACTTCTTCGCACTCTCTTGCTGCAACCAGATGATCGATCACTTCTTCTATCTGTGCGCTATCACTTCGCACTTAGAACTCAACCTCTGCACCCCACGCTCTTAATTCATGCAATCACGATACGCACACTTCGCTTCAACTCAAACGAACTACGACTTCGCACTCAGCTCAAATCGATATGACTCAACATCTGCACCCTGTGCACTTCATTCGCACAAGTTCGATACGACTCGCTCTCTGCTCGACATGAACTTCACTTGTGCAAACACTATATTCGCACTTGCACATTATCTTCACACCTCATATTTTCAAACTCGAAGTAGCCCTCCTTTTATAGATGAAATTTCAAGAACAAATCTTAAACAACCCTAAGAACGTCGAGAAACCCTAGAAATTAGTCCTAAAACCCTAAAATTCGTAAACCCTAGAAATTGTCGGCTTCAAAACCCTAAAAATTGTCAACTGCAAAACCCTAAAATCCATCAACCCAGATTCAACTTTGTCGGCCTCAACCGCTACTACCACCTCTGTCACCTTCCTATAACTATTGCCATGAAATAACAACATGTCACGATATCGCGACACCTTTTACATCCGTACGCCTTCTTGTCCTTGCTATCATGAAATCGTGACACTTTTGGCCTTTGTTAGCTTTGCCACCTTTCTTGTCGCAAAATCGTGACACTTCTAACTTTCCACGACATCATTCCTCATTCTTGTCGCGAAATCGTGATGCTTTTCAGCCTTAGAGTTCGCTTTTCTTGCAACATGTCACGATATCGTGACATCTTTCACTTCATCGATATCATCCTCATTCTTATGCACGAAATCAAGACATGTATCAAAATCGCGACACTTTTTGCCTCTTTGTCCTTTTCTAGGTTTGCACCCGTGAAACTTTGACTTGTAGCAAAATCGCTACACCTTTGTACCTTGCACTTTTGACTTGTAGCATAATCGCTACACCTTTGTGTTCTGCACTTTTGACTTGTAGCGAAATCGCTACACCTTTGTGTTCTACACTTTTGACTTGTAGCAAAATCGCTACACCTTTGTGTTCTACACTTTTGACTTGTAGCGAAATCGCTACACCTTTGTGTCTTGCAGTTTCGACTTGTAGCGAAATCGCTACACCTTTGTGCTTTGACTCTTCCTCTCTGCTTTGGCCCGCGAAACTCCAACATGTAGCGAAATCGCTACAACTTTTTGACTTAGCGCTTCTTCTCTGCTTCAGCCACGAAACTTCAACATGTAGCGAAATCGCTACACTTTTGTTGCCGTACATTCTCTCTCCTCTTCGGGTCGCGAAAACCCGACGTGTCGCGATATCGCGACACTTTTTGCCCTTCTGTGCTTTTCTTCCGAAACTGTCACGAAATCGTGACACTTTTCGTCCTTGGCGCTGCTTCTCCAAACTTGTCACGAAATCGTGACAGTTTTTCAACTTTGCTTCTTTCCTTCCAACATGTCGCGAAATCATGACATTTTTGGCTATGCCTTCTCTCTCCTCATTTTTGTCATGAAATCGTGACATTTTTGGCTGTGCCTTCTCTCTCCTCATTTTTGTCACGAAATCGTGACAGAAAACATGTCGCGATATCGCGACAGTTTTCTTACTTGTCTTTTTCTGCAAATTTCTGAATCTGGGTCACTTCTATTTTCCTGGAATTGCACTTTACAAGATCTGACTATCCTTTGAACTTCTGTCCTCTGCATCTGAATGACTCCTGAACTGTCTGTCCACTGCATCATTAGATCTAACTGCCTGTGTTGACAACAATGACAAACCTCTTGCAACACCTTGCTCAACAGAGTTCGCCCAAGGTGGAAGGCGACAATGTATTTCATCCACTTTGGGGGCAAATGGATATATAAGATAGGGTGTGGACTCCACTTTAACGCATGGAAGAAAATTAAAAGTTGAAAGGACTTTCACCCCTGATGAGGGGTAAACATCCCATTCACCCTTCACTAGGGCGAAGCTACAGGAAAACATCTTGATGACATATCAAAGGGTTTTATTTTGCTCTAAGGTGACTATGAAGAGATTGGGTGTTGAAAAGTCAATGCAAAGTTTACCCAAGGTGGAAGGTGATAATACCTTTCACCCATTCTGGGGGTGAACGTATAATTTTTTTTAAATAGGGGGACAACGTCCTATTGAAGGCGCTTTTGCTCTAGAAGAAAGAAAATTTCAATCATTCCTTTTAGGGGTGAAACAAAATGAAAGTGGTTCAAAGTAGTCGTTTCACTCATATTTCTCCTGATTAATTTTTGTTGTGACAAAGAGAGGGATGCAATGCACTAGATTGTAATTCGAGTGAAGTCAGTGGTTGTATGTGAATGCAAGAGATGCCCTCTCTACCAGGGAGCGTGAATGAGTAGCGATGAATATATTAGTTTTTCTCATTGCTCTATTTTGGGTAAAAGTAGTTTAAAATTTAGTGAATACTTTTAGGATACACCTGGACCAAACAAATAAGGAATATTTGATGATTCGGGCGAAAGTGATTGAGATTATTGATTTTATGTTGAAAAGAGCTACATTTTTTAAAGTCACAAGACGATTTATATCAGTTCCAAGATATTCCAAATAGGGATAAATTTCTAAGGCACAGTGAATGTACCAAGTCATTGATCGAATTTGCTATTTTTAGTGCACCAAAACCCAAATATGCTAATTTCTTGGAGGTTTTCCTTAAAAACTAGATCGTTGTTTTAGAAATATGAAGTTTGAAGATTTTTGAGAAGGAATTTCCTCACCGGGGTTCCTAATATGTAAACATTTTGTATTCATGTGCATTTAATGAAAGAGGTGAAATACTTTATAAATACTAATAATTTTAATGTAATAAAGGGAGGATAAGCATTCTACAGAAAAACTATTCAAGTTTTATGCGTAATAGAAGAGACTTGGCTTCTATTTTTTACAAGCAGTTTTTATGTGTGACTACTTTCTATTTTAAGCATTTCTATTATATATTCATGTCTATTATATCCTACTAAATTTGAATTCTGCATCTGGATTTGAATACTTCTGATGAGGGAGTGAGTACTAGAATGCAATCCTAGAAGTTATCTTGGTGGAGCTGTAAGTAAATTTTTTGCCTTACCTGCATCTTATGCTGCTACCATGCTTGGTTGGAATTCCTGCTACTAGTCTGTCCCCAATCCTATACCTTCATCCTATGGCCATATTTCTCATTAATTTCTATTATTTCCAATTTCTTTCCTGCAACTCTAGTATTAAACCAGTGTAGGATTAGTAAGGGAGCCAACCCTCTCTAGAGATTGGCATGAAGGACATTTCTTTCCTTTGGCATTTCAATGTTGGTCGTGTCTAGGGTGCATAAATGCATGTTTTGTATTTTAGGTAGATATTTGACCAACACTTTCATTATTATCAAAAACAATCACCATGAGTTAAAAGGTGTAACTAAACTCTTTAAGTGGAGAAGAGAATTCAGTCGATTATTTTAGTTAGTGGGATGATACTTAAATTCCATTGTTGGCATGCTTGAAGGGGAGATCTAATGGACATGCATCAAGATAGAAGGAAGAGGCACTCAATTGGAAAAGTTTCAAAGATTGGGGTATGAGTGGGTGAGAATGTATACCTTCGATAATGAACAATAGAGTAACCAGGGGGAGAGACGTCGAGTTTGGGTTGATGAAGTGCAAGGACAAAGTTGTTGTGGGAAATTAGATTGTGACATCCAATTTTTGTTGGAGGGTGTGCTTGGAAGAATTCGTTGTTGGAAACTATGTTGAAACTACCAGGTAGACTCTCGATAGAAGGAAGAAAGTATATACTATTTCATATATTTCAGTTTTCATGTTGGTAGTTGATTTGGAAATGAAATTTAAATAGGACTTTCTCTTTATCTAGAACTCTTACGTAGGCGGAATGAGATATTTTTTTGAGTTTGAAGTGCAACAAAACTACAATATTCAAGGAATAATATTTAGGTTGAACTTTGAGATTTAGAGTTATTAATCCTTAAGTTTCCACCTACTTTGGATTCATGAATTTATATAGAAACCATTCCGTAATGTTGACTATGGTATATGGGTTTCTAGAATGTTATAAATGAAATTGCTATGATTGAGAATATCTTGCAAGTTTGGCTCTCATTATTTAGTTTTATTTGAGAGAAACAAAGGAATAATATAGTTGTCCAAGTATGGAGAGACAATGGAAGATGAATTGAGGTTGTAAAATCTAGGATGCATTGACCATTCACCATATGTGTAAAAGAAAGGTTGTACTCGGCTATTTTATCTACAATATAATATTGAATATCTAATGATAAAATTGAGTCTCACTACTGGCCTATAGATATGAGGTTCATATACCAATTTATGAATTGAGTTTTTTTGTGATAAGCCATAGTGGATAGTATTAGTTTTTAAATGAGCTAAAATATCTAGTATTATATTTTGTGATAGATAAATCCATGTAAATATGGTTTATTCTGTAATACTGAGCTAGGTGCTAGAGTAGTATGATGAGCATCGCTCATCCTTACTCTCAATTTAGAGAAAACTAGAAAATGTTGAGTGATAACTAGTAATCATCATAGATCAGGCCCAAAATTTTGTTGTGTAGTAGAAGCTTTGGGTATCAAAAAACTATAAGTCATTATCTACTCATGAAGGTTGATATCCATGTATGTTTCTTGTTGTATCATTGTCGGTGAATTACACTAGAAAATCATTACTTTGGTAAGTTGTAATTGTAGCTGAATTTTAAGATATTATTTATTGATGTTTACTATTATGAATTTAAGGTGAATAAATTTTCAACAAAGATGCATTTTGTCTTACCTTAATGTAAGTTAGCGAGGTCATGATTTAAGGTAATTTGCAACTGGGATCGCCAACGATGTGCATCCTGCACCAGTCAAAAATGTGGTAGTTGCAAGTAGACATTTTTGTCTATATATCCTTTTGTAAGAATAACAGATGATGGTGTGTTTTAGTTAAACATATTGAATTGTTATCATGCTTTTGAAAACATTGAACATTTTTGTAAACCAATTTGTGTGGATCTATATAAAGGAATGGTGGGAATTAGGGAAACCAAGATTTGGGATAGCCCAGTTCAAACCCCTCAAACAACTAAAATATGTAAGGACCCAACTGTAGACACTAAAAACTGGTCAATCCGATTGTGCTACCATAAGTAGTGACTTCACGACACACCAAGGCCCCTAGGGCAGCCCTCAGGAGGTATACAGTGGTTCTAACCACTTAATTCAAGGGTTTGAAAGGTTCTAGGCCACTTTTGGCACCTTTTGGACACCCTGCTGCTATTCGTGCCACCCCAGGATGAATACAGAACCTATTCATCACACCCCGAAGTGAATAGCAGCATTCGCTCTGGGGTGGAGCGAATAGCAGGTTTGATTGGAAAAAAGTCAAACCTGGACAAATGGCACCTACCAACGATTACATTTCTGGTCCATAATGGCTAGGAGGGTAGGGCACACAGCATCTTAATGCTCCAGCCCATGAGGGAGGCCAAATTGGGAGATTCTCTTCTCCCTCCAATGCATGCCACCCTGGTGGCCAAGTGGCACCTCATGCCTCGCATGCCCTCGCATGCCTTTTGACCCCTGAAGCCTCCTTAGGCTATAAAGTGGAGATATTTTCCACACCAAAAGGAGAGGATATTTTGAGAGCAAAAGCAATGGAGTGCTTCCAAGATTTCCTTCCACCCTTTTGTGCCCATTTTTCCCTCAAAATCTCTACCTAGCGAAGGAGGTTTGCGAGTGAATTAGGAGGCACAATATGTTACAAAAACTAACCCATATGAGTGATTTCCACACCAAATTCAATGAAAACACATCCTATTGGGTATTGCATCATTCCCAAGTGGAATTGGTGGCAAAATTTAGGGATATTCGGTGGGCGTCGCACCCTGGGGCGCCCCCTAATCTATGATAGTCCTATTCGCTCCACCCCAGAATGAATAGATATATGCACATAATTTTTTGACTATTTTTAATTATATATTTTATATATGCTTATATGATGCTACAATTCAAATTTCATGTCATTCTGAGCTATATTGGCCGAGATATTGCATTTTTAGTGTTTTGTAGGGTCTCTTGCAGGTATCCGACGGTCATTTGAGAGAACACCCAAACTGTGACTGATATTGCAAATATGATCAAATGGGTTTTCTTATAATAGCATATTATGTATTCTATCCAATTTTCATGCATTTTGGATATGCGTAGGGTCGGAAATTTCTTGCTTTGGGTTTTGTAGGTTGCGAACGGTCATTCGGGTTTTGAAGCCCCATCGGATGCAATTTTGGTGCAATTTCTAGTGATATCTTCCCAAAACCTTCTATTTTACATCCCTCTATAATTTCATATCATTTGGAGTTCATTTGATGCTTATTATCACTATTAGCTATTTTGCCCCTATGGGGATTGCATGCTTTTTATCACACGCACTCGCTATTTGATGATTCTGGTTTCCTTGTGTGTAGGTTCAGGTCATTACAGTGCATTGGGAAGGAGAAGAAGACATATGGATCAAATACACAAGTGGTGGCAACTTTGGCCCGCCCACTTCGATTGTGGGTACGAGGAAAGACATTGGATGTGCACCCAAATTTCTTGAAGGATTTTGATCCTTGGGCACCCGAGTTGTAAAAAATTGTATCACCCATTTTGAGCCCTCAAAGGGGATGCATTTGTAACCTAGAATATTGATCATTTTTATTAATAAGAGATAATTTGTTTTGCTTTACTTCTTGTTAGTTGTTATCTTTCCATTTACTTGCATGCTTCCGTTTGGTGCTCATACGCAATAGGGCATAGATACATACATTGTTTATATTCATTTGGTGCACTATTTTTCCCTACTTCAGTGGTGATCATGGTGGGACCTAGTCCCTTTTTCTTTAGGTGAAGTTTGGATCTCATTTTTCATCTTTTTATGTTGCAGGTGCTATTCGTTCTGGCCTGAAGCGAACTATGGCCTGCTATTCGTGCCCCTCTGGGGTGAATGTGAATTCACCTCACCCTAGAGTGAATGCAGACCTGCTATTCATCACACCCTAGAGTGAATAGAAAATAGAGAGCTTTTGGAGCAGAATTTTAGAAATAGCAAGTTTTGGCAGTGATGAGGTAGGTCCCTGAATCTGTCATCTCTGTTTTGAATTTATAGAAACTATTTATTTTTAGTGTTATTTGGTTTTTCTCGCATCTTGCTTGTTTAGAAAGGTTAGAAGTTCATTTATCATTTTATTAAAATGCAAAATAACAAAAACATATAAAGGTAGAAAAATCAAAACAAATTCAGAGTAGGAATGCATCTCTTTGGCTTGTTTGCTTGTAGCCTACCCAATGGGTAGGCTAACATTTAGGGTTTCGCATTCCTAGATACATTCGTGAGCTCTTTTTTTATACTAAACCTTTATGAAAGTAAAACGCACTTTTATGCATGCATTTAGTGAATGATCATTGGATGCTTCTTTGCTTACTTTCTTTAAAGTTAAAAAGAACCACACACACCACGACACATTTAAACACTAGTGAGGTGGATTTCATCACCATCCACTAGTAGAGTTTGATGAGGTGGCTTTCATCTCCATCCATCATCTCAAATCCCATGTACCTTGTTCTTTGCCAAGGCCGGTTCCAAGATCCATCATAGCCCATGGGTTATAGCACGCATCTCTCTTCGGAGAGGTGTATCGTAGACTACGGGTGAACTGGGTGAGGAACTGGTAGGACCTGTGCTCCTTGGCCATGTGTGGACTTCATTACCACACATTATAGGTAGGATTACATGACCTAGATTTCATCACCAGGTTATCGAGCTATGAGTATATAGGTGAAAGCCCATTAAACACAAGAATATCATCCAACAAGTTTTCAAACATGCGACACAAGGTCACTCTTTACAAACAACACATCTGAAACACACAAAATAGTTTAGGGATTCACATTTAAAACTTAAACAAGATAATCATCTATCTTATTGAGTGTTTCCTTTCTTGTTTGTTATTTCATTAAAAATTTGTAAAGAAGATAATCACTTGGGGTATTGATAGAGGAGCACGATGGTGCGCACCCGTAGCCAAGCCCAAACACGGGTGGAAGCTATGGAGAGTGGATTAGGAGACATGAATCATCTCCGCTATAGCCCTAGGGACTTGGTCATACCTCCCTGGTGAGCTTCCACTCCACCTAGCCCCAAGATAGCAGGGCATGAGCCTCATCTTCGAAGGGATCCTCTACAAGACACCTCGAGGGATGATGAGCATTACTTGGGAGAGTGTTCCTGGTATGTAGATACATCACAGGCCTTCTTTGATGGAAGGCAACAATGCACTGAGGTGCTAATAGACAGAGCGGTGCCATGCATCCATATACCCATCAGGGCTGACATGCCTAATCATAGGTAGGAGCATGACTTCACACACTGGCCGAAGCAAGTTGATATGACTTTACCTCCGCATCACCTTGATAGGATACAATAGCTCATGCAACCCGATGGGAATGACACTCATCGATCGAGGTGAGCCAATTCAGCCCTACCCTTTCTCGTCCAGGAAGGGAGGCATGAGGAAATCCTAGATTTTTCTCAAGAGCAGTATTCTACGCATGCCCGATGTGCCTCTGCACCTGCTGAGTATAATAAGCATATGTTCCAGCCCGAACCTCAGGTCAATGTGGCAAACCTCGAGAGAGGCAAGCGCCCCATAGAGATCACATATTATATCGAATGAGATCGACCCCAAGGCAAGGCTCCTAGACCCCCTAGGCCTCGCATAATGGAATAATTTAGGCAAGCAGTTGTGAGATATATGAAATGCAAAGCTTAGTTCAAGCAACTTTAGTGTGACAAAGAGCAACTAGACCGCTTGCATCAACTTGAGAAAGAGAGGATTGAGCGATAGACCAATGAGCTATTCCAATAGACTCTACGGGAGAGGGTCCCTACCCCTAAGACCCATAGGCAGGAAGTCCCTCCGAGGCAACCTACACTCATTCGAGATAGGTCTCCTAGACCTTATCTAATATTGCCTCCATGGCCTCCTAGGCCAGAGCGAGACTTACCTCATAGGCCAGATGCAGGGCACCCACAGTGGGTGGACACCCCTATTTATAGACCGGCTCGAGAGACGCCCTATGGGGCCTACAGTGAGCATGAGCCAGAAGTAGAATATTTAGAAATACCTTATCAAGGTAGGGGGTGATAGGCCACCACCCCGCAATAGGTTGGAGAGTCCTAGACCTCCACCTCAAGATGTGAGCAAGAATGAGGAGATCAAGTCCTCGGATCCATATAAAGAGCTGCTAGAGCACCTAGAGTCGATAGAGAACAAGACCTCTGGGTCTAGATCTCAGAAGCCCACTATGCGCTAGTTGCGTACTCAGCCAATCCATCCTTCAGTACCTATGCCTCCCTATCCAGAGCATTATAAGTTGCCATAGTTGGCTATTTTTAAGGGAGAAGAGGATGCATAGGAGCATGTCACCAGATTTCTAGGTCAATGTTTTGGCATTCATGATGATGATGCTTTGATTTTGTGGATATTTATGACTACCCTTTTAGGCCCTACCTTGGAGTGGTTTTACCAACTCCCTAAGCATAGCATCCGCACCTTGGATCAACTTGCATATGCATTCCTAGAACGCTTCACCTTCAATACCAAGAGGAAGGTGACATTGGCTGACATAGCCAAGTTGAAGCAATATGACGATGAGTCAATAACAAACTATGGCAATAGGTGGTAGGCCTTGCTCACCAAGCTGCCTTATTTTCTCCCCATATCGGAGCTGACTCAGATGTTTTCCAAGAGCTACCTGAGGCCCATCTCCTTGTTGTTGTAGCTGCAACAATATCCCACTCTTGAGGATGCTCTAGTGCAAGCTAGGACCATCGAAGAAATCAAGATTCAAGAGGGGGAGATTGTGAAGCCTCACAAGGAGTGGAACAAGAATGCCAAGAGCACCCTAACATAGTCCAAGCCAACAATAGTGAATCAAGTTGCCCTTAGTGTCTCGGGACCAGCGCAAGCTGTGCCACCTCAAAAGCCTAATTATCAAGCCACACACCAGGACTATACTAAGGAAAATCATAATATTCAAGGGCCGAATCAACAACATTGCCCCAAGTGATAGTTTACACCCCTTGTAGAGTCCATGGACTCATTGTTTGACCACCTCTTAGAGGCTAATGTGATTCACCTACCTGAAAGTCATCCTATCGACCCGAATGCACCTAGGCCCAAAGGATACAGAGAAGACCTATATTGCAAATTTCATAGGCAAAATGGGCATGATGTGAACATGTGCTACAAGTTTAAAAACTTGGTACAAGACATGATTGATAGGAAGGACCTTTAGGTAGATAACCCTATCACACCAAACAACCAGCAGATGGAGGTCTTCAAAGATCCCCTGCCTGCCCATGCAGAGCAGACCAAGCCTATGCCCTAGGTGAATGAGGTTCATCATGCCCCCTTAGTAGGGATACGTTGGTATGATTAGCATCATCATGAGGAATAGGTGGTACCCAAGTCCGACCGCACCACCTATGGCTCAGAGTGATGTCCCTTCGACGTCACAGTAGCCACCACCTCCTCTATCGAGCCTTCCACCTAGGCCTGTGGCCACCCTCAAGAGTAAGCTCGCTCAGAGCTTAAGAACAATGTCTGCCCGACTCTCCATATATGAGCTGATTCAACAATCACAACCCCATAGGGAGGCTTTAATGGAGATCCTTAAGGCCATTGAGCTTCAGCCCCAAGAGTCTAACTCCTTCAATAATTTTGTGGGGCATGTCAGACAGTGCACTAAATCGATGATAGCCTTTCAAGAAGATGAGCTTAAACCGGTTCCCAATGATATGGTGGACCCTCCCTTGCACATCGTTGCATGCATAAATGGGACACCATACAAGAGAGTGTTGATAGACATAGGGTCTTCTAGAAATATCATCACTACAATAGCTCTCAAGCACTTGAAGCTCCCGACATCCCATATTGTCCCATCTACATACACCCTTCGAGCCTTTAATGATGCCATATGCTCGATAGTTGGTATGATTGTCCTGCCTATTCAGGTAGGAGAGAAGACCATCTCGATGCTATGCCACATACTGGAGGGTGAGATGGCATACAATATCTTGTTAGGTAGACCATGGATTAGGGACATGAAGTGTGTCCCTTCCATTGCTCACCAGTGCCTCAAGTACACCTATGAAGGGCAAGTTCATGTCATCCCTACGGACCTAGAGCCCTACAAGTACTGTAACATGGTGCAGCAGATCCTTGAGTCAACCTTACCATCGACACATCTAGATTTCCAACCGAATAAATCTAGTCAAGGTTTGACCCCCTCATCATCGCATGACATACCTTCCTCATCATCGGCACCCCCTTCGATGCCCACCAAGCTGGTGGAACCTTTGTTGAGGAACCTAGGGAAGAAGCCCATTGATGAGGTGCAACCGACCATATCCACCATCTCCACAGAAGAGATACCTAGCCTAGATGATGAAGAGCTACCACAGGTGGTAGAAGATGATTTAGATCAGATCTCGCTCTCATCACTCTTTTATCCATAGCCTCAGGTGATAGTTCACTTGGCCTCCATCGGATTAGGAGAATACATGGTTAGGGAGGTCACAACTACCCCTGCTATAGAGTCGATGCAAGACATGGGTCGACCCCATCTTCCCATAGGCACTATCGTGCCCCTAGGTGTCCCCCTAATCAAACAAATTTCATCTATGGGGGACTTGACTACGACATCAAACCTTACCAACAGTAGGAGGAGGATGAAGAGCCCTTTGGAGAAGACATCCACTACTTGTCTAACCCTAACTTCACCCTGAAGTATCTTGACCTATGCAATTGGCATGGTTATGGGTTAGGCTTGTATGAGCAAGGCACACGGGTTCCATTTCAACCCCAGTACCAGATGCCATATGATAAGTCGGGGTTGGGACATAACAACCCCTTACCTTTGGATATTCTTGCTGATGGCATGGAGTGCCTATGCCTCAATAACAGAGATGAGTTGGCCCGAGATCCCTTTGCCAACCCTAATCGCATCTACTCACTGGGGGACTATTTCCCTATGCCCTTGGGAGATGATGAACCACCTCGAGATGGTATCCAATCCTACGAGAGAGGTGAAGGTTCATGCACTCTTCCCCATGATGGTGAGGAAGAAGATCCAAGGTCCCCTTATGAGTGGACGTCAGATGATGAGTCAGACTATGGGGTCGCACCGATTGAATCTGATAGTTCTGATGGAGAATACACATAGATCATCCCTTGGGATGAGAACGATGATTACTTTCTATGCCTATTCCCATTACAAGAGCCCATTTGGTGGCAGCTTCTACCTCACGAAGGGCAAGTTCCCCCATAGCCACATCGACCACCGCCTATCATTCCACCACCTCCACAGCCGCCTCCTCAAGTCA
Organism: Wollemia nobilis; assembly: GCA_028583015.1. NCBI lineage: Eukaryota > Viridiplantae > Streptophyta > Pinopsida > Araucariales > Araucariaceae > Wollemia > Wollemia nobilis. The sequence continues at coordinate 3,530,264 of JAQPPZ010017244.1, forward strand.
TGCTGCATCTAGAGGACCATGGTCACCATCATCCACCTAGGGGAAATCATCCATCCATCAATATGATTTCCATAGATCTGTTCGAGCCATTGCGAGATCTGAATAACCCATCAAAGTCATTGCACCTTGACTTGGGGGTAATTGAATTTGATTGGGGAGATTCACCCCCATCGCCTTCTGAGTATTGGCCTTACGATGAGATGCTACAGCCATTTTGCTTCTCTCTAGGGCCAGCTCATGATGTCTTCCATGCTGAGGAGGAACACGAGGTTCCCACTGATGATCTAAATCCAACGGATGACATCCATTTGATCCCTACCCCCCACCAGCTGGAGGAGGGGTCGCATATGTCAATCGAGCCTATGATTGACATAGATATCGGCTTAGATCCAGAAAATCCATAGCATATCAAGTTGGGGGAAAGTCTATCCCCCAAAGAGCAAGCCGATTACATAGCCCTTCTCACCAGGAAGAAGGAAGCTTTTGCATGGTCCTATAAAGACATGCCAGGACTGGACCCAAATCTAGTCACCCACAATCTGACGCTTGACCCGAAGGCCAAGCCTATCAAGCAAAAGCTTAGAAAGATGCATTCGATAGTGGCCTTGATGGTCAAATACGAGCTACAGAAGTTGTTGGATGCCCAATTTGTCATTTTTATAGACTATCCACCATGGTTGTCCAACATGGTTCCCATCAAAAAGCCAGATGGGAGGATTCACATTTGCACCAATTTTTGAGACCTAAACAAAGCGAGTCCTAAGGATGATTTCCCTTTGCCAAGCATTGATGCCCTGGTAGATGCCACAATAGGCCACGAAATGTTATCCCTTATGGATGGTTTCTCTGGGTACAATCAGATTCGTATCAACCTAGAGGACCAGCTCAAAATGATGTTCACAATGCCTTGGGGGACATTTTGCTACAAGGTCATGCCTTTTGGCCTTAAAAATATCGATGCCACCTACCAACGTGCAATGACATACATCTTCCATGACTACATGCATAAAATTTTGGAAGATTACATGGATGACTTACTGGCTAAATCATTGTTACGCCATGAGCATCTTGAGGTCTTGAGCAAAGTATTAGACCACCTCATTGAACATAACGTGAGATTGAACCCCAAGAAGTGCATCTTCGACATCACATCTAGAAAGCTCTTGGGATTTATCATCTCTAAGTGAGGCATTGAAGTGGACCCTAACAAGGTCAAGGCCATCCTCGAGATGCCTCCCCCAACCACGATCAAGCAACTCCAAAGTCTGTAGGGCAAAATCATGTCCATCAAGCGCTTCATAGCGCAATTTTTGGACAAGTGTCACCCCATGAACAAGTTGTTGCACAAGGGGGTCGTATTCCATTGGGATGACGAGTGTCAGGAGGCCTTCGATGCAATAAAATAATACCTGGCTTCATCGCTAGTGTTGGCACCACCTAGACCAGGAGTGTCATTCCGCTTATACATCTCAGCCACTGAGATGGCATTGGGTACCATGTTAGCCCAAAACAATGAATTTCATAAGGAACAGGCTACTTACTATCTTAGCCGCACCCTGGTTAGTTATGAGATCAAGTACGCATACATTGAGAAATTATGCCTAGCGATGGTTTTCACCACCAAGAAGCTATGACATTACATGCTTAGCCATACCACGTATGTTGTATCTAAAGAGAATCCATTGCACTACATGATGAGTCGCACTTATCATAGTAGTCGCACGATAAAATGGATCATGTTGTTGATGGAGTTCGACCTTGAGTTTGTTGGACAAAAATCAATTAAGGGTCAGGTCATCATCGATCAACTCGTAGAGGCTCCTCTCTAGGATGATCAGCCTCTTAGCATGGACCTTCCCAATGATGGGGTCTTCCAGATATCAAAATCGCCAGATTTTGACAATCCTGAAGCGCAGGCAGATATGACCCTATTTTTTGATGGCTCCAAATGCGAGCAAGGGGGTGGCACAGGAATCATGTTTTTCACACCGCATGGGGCTCCCATACCCCTATCATTTAAACTTGATTTCTCATGTACCAACAATAATGTCGAGTATGAAGCCTTGCTCATAGGCCTTCAGATGACTGTCACCATGAAAATAATAAAGCTCAACATCTTTGGTGACTCCTTGCTCATTGTTAACCAAGTCAAAGGGATCTACCAGTGCAAATGCCCAGTTCTGCAAGCCTACAAAGCCCTTGTGGATAAATTCCTGGCAAAATTTGAATGGTATAACATCGAGGCACTCCCTCGATCATCTAATCATTTTGTGGATACAATGGCCTCTCTAGGGTCCTTGATCCCGCAAGACCCTATGGATTAGATGACTACCATACAGGTCAAAATACTCTTGCAATCTATGGTTGAGCGTGAGAACAATCAAGTCATGCCGGAAGTCCACTCGATTCAAATTGAACCTCATCAAGAGAGATTCTCGCACATTCATGAACGCTTGAACTAGGCCGATTGGGGGACTCTGTTCCCTCAAGCCCCTTTCGATAGCAACACAACGCTATTCTTACAAGTTCTTTCCCAATCAACTTTTGCTATGGATGAACTTCGAGAGGGACAGGTCATTCATGCGATCGAGGCTTCTTCACAACAGGACTGGTCAACACAAATTAGGGAATACCTAAAGCTTGGTAACCTCCCTCCTGGACTGTCACACGTCGCTAAAAGAACATTCAGATGGAAGGTGACAAAATATGTCTTGCTAGGAGACATTCTGTATCATCGAAGCTACGAAGGGATCCTCCTTCGCTGCTTAGAGCATCAAGAGTCGACTTGGGCAATCGCCCAAGCACACGATGGTACATGCGGTGGCCATTTCAGCGGCATGGCCATCGCCAAGCGCATTCTTTGCATGGGCTATTATTGGCCAACCTTAGAGCGATATTGCTGCGCATATGTGAGGAAGTGCATGAAGTGTCAACATCATGCTAATTTGACACACGTACCTTCTCAGGCCTTGCAACCGATTCAATCGGTATGGCCATTTTCACAGTGGGGGTTGGATTTAATCGAGAAAATCTCCCCCGCATCCTCGAGCCATCACACGTTTATCATAATGGCTACCGAGTATTTCACTAAATGGGTGGAAGCAATTCCCCTTACCACTACGATGGGACCCCACATAGCGGAGTTCCTATTGCATAATATCATTTGTCATTTTGGTATTCCATCCAAGATCATTTCGGATAATGGGACATCATTTAAAAACAAATATGTGCATGCTTTGACAACAAAGTATAATATCCAACATAGTTTTTTGACACCCTACTATCCACAAGCAAATGGGCAAGCAGAGGCCTCTAACAAAACATTGATCGCTATTCTCAAGAAAATTGTTAGAGAGAGTCACACAGATTGGCATACGCAAATACCTCTTGCTCTATGGGCCTATCGCACTAGTATTCGGACACCCACTAGGGCTACTCCATTTTCGCTAGTGTATGGCATCGAGGCGGTCATGCCTCTAGAGCTCAAAATACCATCACTACGCATATCCATGCAAGAGTTCATCGATGATGACACTACACAGTAGGCTCACCTAGATCAGCTTACGCTACTTGATGAACATCACATTAATGCTCTCGAGCACCTATGCATTTATCAAGAGCGACTTAAGAGAGCCTATAATATGAAAGTCCACCCAAGAGACTTTCAAGTTGGTGACCTCATTCTGAAGGAGAACCAACAAAATTCTAATTTGCCGCCCCATATGAGGGACAAGTTCATGATAAACTGGTTAGGTCCCTATGTCATTACTAGTCAGATAGGACCCAAAACATATCGCCTAGCCTCCCTTGAAGGTGTCGAGGATCCTGAACCCTTGAACATCCTTCATTTGTGGCCATTCCATGCCTAGCGCATGATGGTCAACCTAAAATGCTCCTAGGTGGTCTAGAACCATCTAGGTCACCCCAAAATGCTCCAAGGGTGCCTATATCCCGCTTGGTCAACCTAAAATTCTCCTAGGCGGTCTAGAACCATCTAGGTCACCCCAAAATGCTCCAAGGGTGCCTATATCCCGCTTGGTCAACCTAAAATGCTCCTAGGTGGTCTAGAACCATCTAGGTCACCCCAAAATGCTCCAAGGGTGCCTATATCCCGCTTGGTCAACCTAAAATGCTCCTAGGCGGTCTAGAACCATCTAGGTCACCCCAAAATGCTCCAAGGGTGCCTATATCCCATTTGGTCAACCTAAAATGCTCCTAGGTGGTCTAGAACCATCTAGGTCACCCCAAAAAGCCCCAAAGGCATCCATAAGCCCTTTGGTCCCCCAAAATGCCCCAATGGCCCCCAATAAGCCCGTTGGTCACATGTACATACATATATATCAATCAAAATTCAAAATTAAAAAAAAATTTTATCAAAAAAATCAAAAATACAAAAATATAGCATCGCATCACATTGCATCCCATTACATTCTATCACCGCTTGCATTTAGGCATACTCATCATCTGCACTTTACATTTTAGAGTTGCTCATGCATGTCTAGCACCATGATGGTACAATACTTATCACCCAAAATCAAGATTGTGAAAATAAGCATCGTTCAATGTTGCACTTGTCAGTTTTCACCCACATTTTCCATTTTCCATATTTGTGTCCACCCCTTCACCTAGTCATTTGTTTTAGAATGTCATTAGGGTTTTTGGTCACTCAACCATTTCTAGCTTCTCTTCAGGTTTGGTAGAAAGCTAGCTTGATTTTTAGGAGGTAGAATCTTGCATTGATTATGCCTTGTGTACATCAAATCCCAAACACAGTTAAACATTAATAAATCCAAGTTTTGCACAAAGAAAGATGAAATCCATGAAGTGGTCTAGGGTACTTTAAGCGAAAAGGTCATCCTGCTCATCCCCCTATGCGAATGGTTCAAGAATGTTGAGAGTTGGCAAAAGGACAAGCATCTTCCCTACCCAATTCCCCAAAATAAATAATGGTTTTCACCACTATCAAAAATCCCAATTCCCATAAATCCCCATCCCAAAAATATCAAAAATCAAAGAAATCAAAAGTTCAAAAAGCAAAATCAACAATGGTTTTCACCACTAATCCCAAATCCCAAATCCCTTGATAAAAAAAAACAAAAAATTCAAAATAAACAATGATTATCATCACTACCCATGAGCAAGTATCCCAATAAAATTGAAGAAAAGAAGGGAGTCAAACTTGAATCCCTAGAACTCTCAGCATTTGGAAAACCATCAGGTGATCCTCATTACAGGTTTAGTTGAGAGCCTACTTGTCAATGGTGGTAGCCTCTCGGATGACGATATGTCTATCACATTAGCTTTTGCATGTGTGCAGACCAATGTTTGCATGTAGATGAGCTAGCTTTTGTAACCTAGATTGCCTAGTGGTCTATGTAGGTCTACGCTCAATGTGGGCCCGAAAATAATTGACACAACGAAAGAATAGGATTAACAAAGGTTTTATTAATTAAAAATCAACAACATATTTAACCTTACAAATATTAAGCCTTTATATAGGCTTAGTAGATGCGAAAGAGTAGGGAAGGGAGGTTGGAGGAAGTTAGGGAGGATGAGAGAACGAAGGAGTAGGAAGTGGAGAGGGAGGTGGCTAGGAGCGGGTGTGGGGAGAGGAAGGGAGTGGAGTGATAAGGGAAAATGGACGGCAGGGAAGGAGGAAGAACAATGGAGGGATAAGGAGAAGAATAAGGTGAATATTTAGGGAAGAGGGTAGAGAAGAGAATTAAAAATCATGCCGACCATCACACTTGCTTAGCCAACAATATAGAAGAGAATTCACACTTGCTTAGAAAAACTAGATTTTTCTAAGCCTTTTGAAGATAATCCCGGTTCACACTTGCTACATTCTCCCCCTTAAAGTTGAGAGGACTGACTATACAGTCTCTCAGCTTTACAAATTGAGCTTTGGCCATCGCCTTGGTGAAGATGTCCGCGACGTTCTCCAAAGTGTGGCAATAGTGAAGCTCAATAGTATCAGTTTCCACCATATCTCTGATGAAGTGGTACTTCATATCAAAATGCTTTGATCTACTATGGTGGACAGGATTGTATGCCAACTGAATGGCACTGATGTTGTCATAGAATATTCTAGTTGGACCACTTTGTCTGCTCTCCAATCTCTTCTAATACCTTTCGTAGCCATAGAGCTTGAGTACTAGCATGAGTGACCGCTATATACTCAGCTTCTATTGAAGATAGCGCTACTACTGTCTACTTCTTGGAACTCCAAGTTATTAGTCCCGAACCAAGACTAAAATAGTTTCTCGATGTGGATTTTTTGTCATCAACATTGCTGCCCCAATCACTATCACTAAAGCCTTCAAGCTTGATAGTATCACTTCTGTAGTACTGGATTCCAAAATCCAATGTACCCTTCACATATCTCAAAATTCTTTTAGCTGCCTGCAAATGCAGCTCAGATGGATTAGACATAAATCTAGAAACAAGAGATACAACATACTGAATGTCTGGTCTGGTGTTGGCGAGAAACATCAAACTCCCAACAATGCTTCTGAAAGTGGTCACATCAACTTTCGGTGCTCCATCATCCTTGCTTAATTGGATCCCATGTCCAATTGGAGTTGCAACTGATTTGCATTGCTCCATAGCAAACTTCTTAATCATATCTCGAGCATACTTAAGTTGACAGATGAAGATCCCTGAATCTGTCTGATGGACTTCCATTCCAAGGAAGTATTGCATTAAGCCAAGATCCTTCATCTCAAATTCCTGCATCATGGAGTGCTTGAACTCCATATTGACTTTTTCATTACTACCCATAAAAATGAGATCATCCACATACAAACAAACTATGAGGATGTCATTACCTTGATTCAGGTAGTAGAGCGTGGGTTCATTTTTGCTTTTGATGAACCCAAAATCTTTAAAGTACCCATCAATGCGTGAGTACCAAGCTCTCGGTGCCTGCTTGAGGCCATAGAGTGCCTTCTTTAGTTTGTAAACAAGATGCTCCTTGTCTTTCTCTTCAAATCCCTATGGTTGCTCAACATACACTTCTTCTATCAAGTAACCATTGAGAAATGCACTCTTTACATCCATGTGTTGGACTTTCCATCCCTTATGTGCAGCTAAGGCAAGAACTGTTTTGATAGTCTCCTGTCTGTCTACAGGAGCAAAAGTCTCTTCATAATCAATTCCATATTTCTGAGTGAATCCCTTTGCAACTAATCTCGCCTTGTGCCTCTCGATGCTACCATCAACATTAAACTTGGTCTTGAAGACCCACTTACATCCAACACGTTTCTTTCCTTTAGGAAGCTTCACCAGCTCCCAAGTGTCATTGTTTTTTATAGAGGTTATCTCCTCTTTCATGGCATCTTGCCAAATATTTTGAGTACAAGCCTTCTCATAACTAGAAGGTTCAAGTTGTGCACTAGTTAACAAAGCATAGTTAACTAGATCTCCCCTAGGTTCCTGCTGGGAGACATCATCACCATACAAGTGCATATTTTCTAATCTTTGTAGAACATAATTCATTTCACTAGCTTGACTCCTAGTGTATCTTTTTGAAAAATTTTTATCCAACATCTGATATGATGGATGATTCTATAGAGTTCTCTTACCTCTGGATGGAGAATCGATGTCCATTGGTGAGGAACTTACTGATCTCTACGGAGAAGGACTTGGTGAAGAAGTTGAATTAGAAGATGAACTTGGGCTTGTGGGAGGAGACTTCTTACCTTTCTGTGGTGACTGTTGTTGCACCTGCTTAGAAACTACATCATTGGATTCATCATCACTGAATATTTGGGGCTTACCCCATTCTCCCCCTTCATCAAAAATCACATCCCTGGAAAGCACAAACTTTCTAGTCCTGGGATTGTAGAGTCTGTAAGCTTTTGTGTTCTCACAGTACCCTACAAATATGCATGCCTGACTCTTTGGATCGAGCTTCTTTCTCAGCTCATCAGGAATGTGAGAATATGCCAATGAACCAAACACTCTGAAATACTTAACATTTGGCTTCTTACCATACCAGGCTTGGTAAGGCGTTTGCCCTTCCAAACTTGAAGTAGGACTTCTGTTCAAGATATGTACACTGGTCCTGGCTGCATCTGCCCAATATGAATTAGTCAAATGCTTCGTCTGAAGCATAGACCTTGCCATCTCCACAATGGTGTGATTCTTCCTTTCTGCCACACCATTCTGTTGTGGAGTGTAGGCAGCTGTGAACTGCCTCTTAATGCCATGTTGCTTACAAAAATTCAAAAACTCATTAGAGGAGTATTCTCCTCCCCTATCTGATCTAAGACATTTTACAAAATATCCACTCTCATTTTCAACTCTTGCTTTGAAATCGACGAAGCATTCAAATGCTTCATCCTTATGTTTCAAAAAATATATCCAGCACATTCTTGTAAAATCATCAATGAAAAGTAGGAAGTAAGAGTTGTTACCAAGACTCTTGGTCTGCATCGGACCACAGATGTCTGTATGCACTAGCTGAAGTGGATGACTGGCCCGCCATGCTTGTCCATGAGGAAATTTTGATCTGGCATGCTTCCCCAGGGCACACCCTTCACAGACTTCCTTACTATCCTGAACTTTAGGAAGTCCGGTTACCATTGCTTGTGAGGTTAGCATTTTCAAACTGGCTGAATTCAAATGACCATATCTCAAGTGCCATAAGACACTTGGATTGGTAATAGCAACATTTGCTAACTTATCTCCCCCTGGCTGGCCAAAATTTAAAGGAAACAATCTATTTTTTGACATTGGCACTTGTGTAATGATTCTATTACTATTATTTTTATCAAAAATAGTGCATTTACCCTCATCAAAAAGCAACTTGTAGTTCTTTTCTAACATTTGACCAACACTTAAAATATTGTGTTGGAGATGGGGTGTGTAATAGATATCACTTACTTGTTTGATGCCTTCTTTAGTTGGAACTGCCATGGCTCCAATGCCTTCAACTGCCAATGATTTATCATCTCCCAATCTGATGTTGGATTTGTATGAGGAGTCTAGAGTAGCAAAGAGTTCTTCTTTACCACTCATATGGTTTGAACACCCAGTGTCCAAGATCCATGTATCATTCATGTTCTGATCTGCCTGACCATATGAGAGAAAGAGATTTGTGGCCTCTTCCTCTTCTCCAAAATTTCCAAACTGACTACTCTGGCTACTGCTGCTTCCTTGTGAAGGCTTTGACCAATAGTCATGAGCATAATGGCTAGGTTTGCCATAATTGTAGCAAGTTTGTTTTGATTTATCTCCTCCTTTGCCTCTGCTTGATTGTTTCCCTCTATTTTGTTGTCCTCCTCTATTCTCGATGTTCACCTCTATTTGAGAATCCTCCTCTATTCTGATTTCCTCCTCTGTTAGGAGTTCCACCTCTCGATTATTTTTGCCTCTACCTCTATACTGTCCTCTGCCATGGCCTCTACCTCTACCTTCATGAGAAGCAAAGGCTTTATCATCACCTCCGTAACTTGTGGAAGGAGTTTGTTGTAACCTCTCTTCATGTGAGAGAAGTGAGCCAATGAGGGCTTCAAAAGATAGAGAAGTTAGGTCTTTGGATTCTTCTATAATTATGGCAACTGAATTCCACTTAGGAAGAAGTGTCCTTAACACTTTCTTCACTATAACTTCAGGCTTGACTTCTTCTCCTAAAGTGACCATCTTATCTACTACGGCTTTCACACGCACGCAGTAATCACCAACCTTTTCACTCTCTTGCATTTTAAGAGTTTCAAACTCTCATTTCAAGGTTTGTAGTTTAACTTGTTTGACTTGGTCACTACCCCTATAACTTTCTTTTAAAGCATTCCAAGCAGATTCAGTAGTTATAAAAGAAGCTATTCTAGGGAAAATACTTCTATCAAGGGCAGCTTGGATGTGATAAAGGGCGGAAGAATTATTCTTCTGAGCTTCCTTTTTAGCCCTTTTATCAGCAACATTCAAAGCTGCCCAATCAACAACAGTAGGTTCAGTATATCCCTCTTCAATCACATCCCAAAGACCTTTGCCTATCAAAAGAGTTTTCATTTTAATTGACCAATACTCGTAATCACCACCATTGAACTCAGGGATTGGTAGACTAGTATTGGATGCCATTTTAGAAAGCAAACTTTATTTCAATTTCAAACAAGTAGTACAAAGAAGTACAAAATAGATCACTGATTTAAATCAAATCTAGCCTTTTTAATATGCTCACTGATTTGGCGTTCTTCTTCTTGAGGATCACCCAAAACTGGAAAGGCGAAGTTGTCTGCTTCGTCGTCACTAATCACAATGACTTCTGGTGCTGCTTCTGGCTCAGAACTGTTGCTGATAACATCTCGTTCTTTAGTTTTAGGTTTCACCTCCACTGGTTCTTCTTCTTCTTCAGGTTCTACTTCCTCTTCTTCTTCTTCGTCTTCTTCTTCTGCTGTTGGTTCTGGATCAGGAGAGTGTGGTGTATAGCTCTCACTTGTTTCTACTTCAGGTACTGCAGGTGTATAACTTTCACTTGATTGTCCTTCAGGTACTATTTCAACCATCTCGGACTCTTCTATCCTTTGCCCAAAGATATTATCTTTAGAATCCGCCTCGTATCCAGAGTCCGATTTCCTCAGATGAGCAATCACTTGGTTTTCTAATTGGCAAAACACTGTATGAAGTCCGTACCACTGGACTTTCTCATCAAAGGAATCAGGTGTCTCTCTTCTCAACAGAGAGAGTAATGCATTATAGCATCCGGCTGACCGGATCATCTACTCATAATCACACCGCATGAACTGGGTTACAACTTAATTTTTTATGATGCCAAAAAAAACTTTTACCTCAAAATATCTTTTCACTTTTCAAAAAGGTTTAGAAAAAAGTTTTCAAAATTTGTTTTAATAAAGGCCTTTTTTTTAAAAAAAATTTAATAACTTCCTATATATTTTTTAATTATTATTTTTAAATAAATGTATATTTAAAAACATAATAAAAAATATATAAATAGAAATTATTAAATTAATTTCTAAAACCTTTAAAAAAACTATTTTTAAAAAATATAAAAAACCTTTTTTTTGTTTTATTCCCCGATGAGATTCGAACCGCTGACCTCCGCCATCTACCCGGGAGTCTTAGCCGCTGCACCACGCGACTACTGTGGTAGAAATAGTGCCACTCATTTTTATAAACCCTTCTTTTGGCGATGAAACAAAAAAATAAAAACTTTGTGTTTTGACCCCGACGGGATTCGACCCCGGGTCTCTTCTCTGCAAGCGGGAGCTTTGACCGCTAGACCATGCTAGCCGGACGGGAGGAAGGAAGGATCACACAAAATTTAAATTGAAGTGGCTAAACAATTTAAAAAAAAAATTAGTCCCACATGCAGTGGGAGGTGGGCGTGTTCAGGCTTTATCAAAGCCTACGAGCACAATGAAAGTCGATTGCCTTCGGGCAATCGACCGATCGAACCTTTTGCCTTCTTCGACCAGTAAACCTCCACCACGTGGTTGTGCCATGTCAAATTTGCTCCTTGTCTGCTCGCCTCGATCCACGTGCTGCCCAGTCAGCACTCTGCCAGTCGCTTCGATCCACGTGGACCTCCTTGCCGACTCAACCTGCCACGTCACCGCCTAGCTCCACTGCTAGTTCATCACCGCCATGTCACCTCTAACAGCCTACCACCTCAGCTGCTTTGTCAGCTCCTCTAGCTACGCACCTCTCAATGCCACGTGACACTTAGCTATTCATTGTTGTCTATGCCCAGTCAACGTTCCTCGAGATCCATGCACCTTCCTCAGATATCCCCACATGTTCCTCAAGATCCGTGCCCCATCCCTGACCAGTCTGTTGTGCTCGACTTTCATGCCTCACCTCGGCCCTCGACTTTCGTGCCCCCTGGAGCTCTGATACCAGTGTAGGTCTACGCTCGATGTGGGCCCAAAAATAATTGACACAGCAAAAAATAGGATTAACAAGGGTTTTATTAATTAAAAAACAACATATTTAACCTTACAAATATTAAGCCTTTATATAGGCTTAGTAGATGCGAAAGAGTAGGGAAGGGAGGTTGGAGGAAGTTCGGGAGGATGAGAGAACGAAGGAGTAGGAAGTGGAGAGGGAGGTGGCGGTGGGTGTGGGGAGAGGAAGGGAGTGGAGTGATAAGGGAAAATGGATGGCAGGGAGGGAGGAAGACTATGGAGGGATAAGGAGAAGAATAAGGCAAATATTTAGGGAAGAGGGTAGAGAAGAGAATTAAAAATCATGTCGACCATCACACTTGCTTAGCCGACAATATAGAAGAGAATTCACACTTGCTTAGAAAAACTGGATTTTTCTAAGCCTTTTGAAGATAATCCCGGTTCACACTTGCTACGAGTCTAGTCCTACTAAGTACAAAACCTAGGATGGTGACATTCATAAGATGATCCTCATTCCAGGTTTGGTGGATAGCCTATCTAGCAATGGCGGTATCTTTATGCATTTCATAGGAATGAACTCACTTTCACACACAGGGATATGACATACCTTGGTAGTCCTGGAAGATTCATACCTTGTCAGAAAGTCTTGCATAGTCAATATACAACCTTTGATCATATCAGCTAAAGTTTTTGAGTCTCATAAAACCTCACCTACATTCTTTTCACATATCATCTCATTTACTCCATTTCACTTCATCGCAATAATGGCTTCACATTTCCATTACCAAAACAAAGAAAATAAGAAAAAAAAAAGAGTGTTAATGTATTTTATATAGTCTATAGTGTTCACATAGTATGTCAACTCATTATCCACAATCCATGTTTATGAATCATTCAAATACTTCATCTCAATATGCATCAATGCATATATATAGTTGCAATTCCAATCAAACCACATTACATATACATACATGATATCTATATATCCCCATCTCATTGCATCCATATGCACACATACTAAGCATATAACCTATAAGCATAACTTAATACACACATTGCATCCATACAATAAAAAAATAAATGAAACACATGACGATCATAATAAAATCTCATATATATATATATATATATATGGGGCAAAAAAATAGACATCATAGTTTCCAAAAATTCCTATAGGCTATAATAAAGTGGGTCCTTAGACCTCACATAGCAACACAAAAAAAAAACCCAAAAAATAGTCCCACGAGTCTATGCCACCATGATAATGCAGGATCAGTGCTATGAGTCACACTACCCCCAGTGGTACGGGTCCGCTGAGACCCCCATGCCTGTTGCCACCAGCCCTGTCCTCCTTCTACCAAGTAGAATACTACATCATCTCACTCTGTTGAGATCCCTGTGACCTTCTACTCTCCCCATCATCCAAAAACCATCCCCCAAGATGCAACACCTCCATCTCCAACCTCTCCATGTAGGCCTGCCTCCGCTGCTCCCATGCCTGATAGGTCTCCACTAGGGACTATAGTTGCAACACCTCCACCCATAGCTTATCCACCTCCTCAGTGTTGGATCCCTCCTACCTCGAACATTGAGCTCTCAGCTGGTCCTGCAAGAGATCCCTCTCTTACATAACCCTAGCTAACTTAGATTGTAGCTCCGCATACCGGTCACATTGTACATCCTATGATACTTCTACCATAGTATCCTCTACATCCATATCATCACCATGATATCCCAAGTCCAGGAGATCTCCCTGCTCATAACCCTTTGCCTGGTCCTCTCCTGGGGCATCCGATATCACCACATTCACTACCCAAATAGCCTTACCTCCCAGGGTCCTTGTCCCTTGCCACTAGTGCATAACCCACCATGAGTCATAATCTCCTATCATCCCGACATCATATGTCTAGAATTTTGACCACAGGATCTGACTCCTCACTCCCTCCTCCATAGTTGGCCATTCCAGAGTCCTCTCATCCTCGTAGCACCGGTACACCACCAACTCCCTGAGAAACCCCTATCATAGCCCAAAATGCCACATGACATGAGCAAATGGGAAGTACTCCTACTCGATCCCATGCCAGGTAATAATCCATCTGCCCCACCTCACCCATTAGATCTGCTCTCTAGCATCTGCCCAGATCAGACAATCCTTGTACGGTCACTAGTACACCTTCCCTAGTGCTAGGCAAGAGAAGAGATTGGCATAGTGATCTACATCACCCGCAAACCACCTACTCTATCCTCTCTCCTATGTCGTCTACCATAGGATACCATATCCTATATCCTGGTCTTCCAACTACACTCAGGTCAACCAAGGTAAGCCTTGCAATCATCCCATAGCTATGTGTTGCCATCCCCAATACTGCAATAGGAAATAACACTCTAAGACCTTCTACTTTTGGCAATAGATCTCGTACAACTCATCATAGAGTTGTGCCAAAAGGGTCATCCCCCATGCTATCACCAATGGCTCCTCTATAGGATACTTTGCCAGGGCAAACACCAACTCTAGAAGGTTCCATGGGAACCTCACTCCTGATGAGTCTGGAAGGAGCATATTGGAGATGAGGGTCATTAGTAGTGCATGTATCACCCCCAAAACCTCCTTGTACTAGTACCCCACTAGTATACTACATTTCTGGTAGTCCATATCTACCGCATTCGCATCCAATCCAAAGTATCTCATTAGCACTACCTCCCTCAAGTCACGATGTGATGATCGGATGGGTCATCCCTCTATAAGAATTCTCAAAATTTGGTAGACATCCTCCAACATCATCATCATCTCTCCCATCGATAGATGGAACGTATTGGTGCGTAGGTCCCATAGGCTAATCAAAGTCATCAAATAAGCTCGGTCGCCTATCATGGACTCCAACCGAGTAACATGCTTGAGCCCCAAGGCATCAAGATACTCCTAGTAAACCTTAGTTAAGGCATCTTGCATGGTACTAAAGAGCTTGAAGGTGTAATACCAGCTCATCACCTAAAAAAACAACAGATAAAACAATTAAAAACATCAAAAATATGAAAAAAAAAGAACAAAAAATAATAAGTATTACACTTGTAATAAGCGAGGTCACGTGAGTCAACATTTACCTTCTTTGGTCTAGACCCTTCGCTGGATGCCTTCTCTTTCTGACTCATGATGATGTAGGATGATTTTGATAGTGCTTCGCTACGCAAAATCACTCTCCTCCTCCTCACCTCTCAAACAACAAAAGCAAACATGCAATAATGAGCCCAAAACTGGTTTTTGAAGTTTATATAGGCCTATAAAAGCCCTATTTGCCCTAGGTTGGGACAAACAGACTTCTACCCATTCATTCCACCCTTTGATGAATACAAAATCTGTATTCTCTCCACCCCAGAGCGAATACAGGGTTCATAGGGCAAAACAACTTCAAAAGGCACCAAAAGGGTCCAAAAACCCATAAAAAATAGCTCTATTTTGGTCAAATTTTTGTAGTAATAAAGAGGCAACTAATAACACTCTTGAATGCATGGAAAGAACTTAACTTAAACCCCTAAGAAGGCCACCATGGCCGGACTACCCCACGGGAGCAAGTTTTTTTTCATTCCTTCCTCCAGGAAGTAATAAAGAAAAGGGTTCCAAACCCACCAAAAACAAGTCAAATATGATGGAATTCATTCAAGATCAATATGGAATACAAATTTCCATGGATGCATGGATAAGCTATTACTTCACTCCCCAAGAAGGCCATTGTAGCTGGACCACCCCACGGGAATGAAGTTTTCAACTTCTTGCTTCGACGAAACCCCTGTTACATACCAAATAACATAGCGTCGGCTATGTTCTACAATATTATCCAAGTGTGTAGTTTCATTATTTAGCTATCCAAATGTGTAGTTCTTAAATATCATCTTTTTATCAATTTCATTTGCGACATTCGCATACTGCCTATATGGCGAGGGTGAGCCCACCTAAAGTGGCAATATGAATTTCATTTAATTCATTGACATTCATTAGTTAAAAATATATCTTCGTGT
Organism: Wollemia nobilis; assembly: GCA_028583015.1. Classification (NCBI taxonomy): domain Eukaryota; kingdom Viridiplantae; phylum Streptophyta; class Pinopsida; order Araucariales; family Araucariaceae; genus Wollemia; species Wollemia nobilis. The sequence continues at coordinate 3,546,142 of JAQPPZ010017244.1, forward strand.
TCTTTCCTGCGTGAAACGGATTCTGGAGTGTATGCCTTGAAATGTTTGAGTATATAATTAAATTAAAATTGAGGGAGCAGTTGTTACGCTCCAAGTGGTATCAGTTGATCCAAATTCCAATCCGAAGGGACTTTCGTTGATACTCTTTTTTACGTGATCGTGGTGCCATACTACAAAACTGCGCACGACTGTGAAGTTTCAATAACTATCCATACATCTTCATCACCATACCACGGTCCAAGCTTGCATCTCGAAACACGTCCATCCGATTGACGTCATCGTGGAAGAGAAACCGACGTCCAAATTACAACTGGTTTTTGCGTTCTGATTGCAGTATTACACAGCGCAAGGCAGAGGAAAAAATCCATGTTTTAGAAGCAAAATCAGCCAAGTAACACCCACCAGATGATTCGTGATCCATTCAAATCTCAACAACGACCATAGAATTCATTTTTGGCTACAAATATTTCAAAAACAAACACGAGCTATGGTAACCACGTCGTCCAATCAAAATTCGTAGATAAAATCACGTATTAAATTAAAGCCTAAGGTGTGTATTATTATTTTTCAAATTTTTGTTTGGGACATATATCCCACACACAGTGTGGGAAGGGCATTTTCGTGTTTATAACATATCCGACGTACATAATTAAATGTGACTTCGGTCACATACTACCTGGTCTCCTCCTCCTACATGTCTGCAAACATGTCCAGTCTTTGTGATTTGTCATCATTGCCTTGCTACTCCATCTGCGTCCTTGGTCTTGTCATCCTCCGTGTTAGTCTTCCGTTTGTGTCATCTTTCATCGTGTGTCCTTAGTCTTGTCATCCTCCTTGTCAGTCTTGAGTTGTGTTGTCTTCCATCGCGTGTCCTCGGTCTTATCACATCCTCGCTGTCCGTTCCGTCTTTGGTCTTATCGTGTCCTCACTGTCAGTCCGTTGTCTTCCACCATGTGTCCTCGGTCTTGTCACATCCTCGCTGTCCATTTCATCTTCGGTCTTATTGTGTCCTTGCTGTCAGTCCGTCATCTTCGGTCTTGTCGTGTCCTCATCGTGTCCTCGCTATCAGTCTGTCATCTTCGGTCTTGTTGTGTCCTCACTGTCCGTTCTGTTCCTCGTTGTCCATCTATCATGTGTCCTGGCTGTCCATCATATTCGGTTTGGTCGTGTCATTACGTTTCTGTCTTGCGATTAGTGGTTAGTCCCAGTCCAGTTATTGTCAAAGTTGTTGAGAGTTATCAAAATTACTGAAAGTTGTCCTCAAGGAGTCCATCCAAAAATTCAATTTCGTGCCACAGTTGGAGTGGCACTTAAGGCAGAAAAACAACAAATTTTTTGCCAAAAGCTAACCCAAATTTTGCAGAAATTGAAGCTCAAGGATTACTAAGCAGGAAATTTTGAATAGTGCATGAGTAGAAGTTGGATCAAAGGACCTGACGGTCGACTATCAAGCTTGGAGACAACCAATAACACCACAAGGAGACCTCATCAAAGCCCAGGTACAAAAAATTCTCCTTCTCCTTTCAAAATTGGTAGTTATAATCCACATCATCCACTGGTTGACCCCATGGCTGCTAACCCTTCCCCAACTCACGACAACATCACACAAGGATAATCAGGCAACTCTGCCATTACCACTGATGAAGCTCTTCAAAAATTAGTAGATGGTATGCGCCAAATTAATGTCAACCTAACTAAACTATTGAGCGCACAAAACCAACCTAATCCCAATACTAATCCCCAAAATCACTCCCATGAACAAAGGCATGAAGAAAATGACGATCAGGATGAAGATTGGGAGCAGCAAAGAGGCAATCCGGATAATTACGGGAATCGCTATCATAGACAACGATATAACCAAGATCAAGATAGGGATATGGGTTATCACCAACCGAGAGGCCCTAATAATTTTCCACGCATTGATATGCCCACTTTTGAGGGTCATGATCCTCGTGGTTGGATAGCCAAAATGGAAGGCATTCTCGACTTATACCAAATTAAGGATTTTGATAAAGTCTCTTTCGTTGCATCAAAATTAGGCACTGAGGCTTACCAATGGTTCTTATGGCTTAAACACAAGAAAGGAGCTACTGTTTGCTGGAATAATTTCACTACCTATTTTTTAGAAAGATTTGATAAAGGAGCTACATCATCATACATAGTAATACTGTTATCTCTTAAACAAGAAAGATTAGTTAGTGAGTTCATCTTCGAATTCACCAGTTTAATACCGTATGCATTACACCTTAGTCCAGACACAGTGGTAGGAGCTTTTTACAATGGTTTGAAAGAAAATATTAAGGTGGAGGTGGACATTCAAAATCCAACCTCGTTGAACAATTGCATAAGAATAGCCAAGCTAGCTGAGAAAAGAATTCAGTTGTATACACAGCATGAAAATTATAGTCATCCTTCGTATGGCAACAACTCTTTTCATAGAAATTATCAACCATCAAGATACTTCTGCTATAAATTTTGCAATCACCATCCCAGAGAACAAGCATGTGCACAAAAACAAAACTTTCATATTGAATGCGCTCAATATGAAGGAGAAGAGGAAGAAGCATACCACCAGGAAGAACCTATTCAAGAAGAACTATCGATTGTTCTAGAAGAGAAGGAAGAGGATACAATGGCTATTTCCGTGCATGCCCTCATGGGGTTAACAGCCCACCATACAATCAAGGTACCGGGATTTCTTCGCCAGAAAAAGGTAAATGTGCTAATTGATTCAGGCAGTACCCACAATTTTATCGACATCAAAACAACAAAAGCTTTGAATTTATTCATTAATTCTTCCAACAAAGACAAATTCCAGGTTCTAGTAGCCAACGGGGTGAACGCTCAATGTGTTGGGAGAACATCTCAAGTCTCCATTAAAATGGGAACTTATACCTGGTTTGGATCTCTTTTCATAATGAATTTAGGGAACTCTGATGTTATTTTGGGAGTTGAATGGTTGGAAACACTAGACACGATCAAATTCAATTTCAAAAAAATATTTGTGGAATGGAAGGAAAACGGATGGGTCATTCGCTTACAAGGTATTACTACTCCCCCATCACAGATGGTGAGCTCTCATAGTATGGAGAAAACATTAAAAAAGGTTGGATACGGATTCATAGATCAAATTAATTGTTTGAAAAAGCAATCTCGAGCAACTTCGGGTATTTTTGCTCCAGATTTATGGGACATCGTAGCACATTACGAAGAGTTATTCCAAGAACCAAAGGGACTACCTCCCCAAAGATCCCATGACCATGCCAGACAGTGTCTCAAGAATGTGATCGGCCAAAAAGTGAAATCTCAGTCAGAATTACCAATACTAGATGCAGAAGGGTGTATATATCTCTAGCCAGAAGCAATTCTACAAAGCAGAACATGCATACGGAGCTCTCGTCACATCCAAGAATTTCTCATCAAATGGTAGGGCCTACCAGATGAAGAGGCTACATGGGAACCTGAAAGGATTTTCCAGACATTTCCAACTTTGAGGACAAAGCTTTCCGAGGAGGGGAGTCATGTTACATACCAAATAACATAGCGTCGGCTATGTTCTACAATATTATCGATGTGTGTAGTTTCATTATTTAACTATCCAAATTTGTAGTTCTTAAATATCATATTTTTTATCAATTTCATTTGCGACATTCGTAAACTGCCTATACGGCGAGGGTGAGCCCACCTAAAGTGGCGATCTGCATTTCATTTAATTCATCGACAATCATTAGTTAAAAATATATCTTCGTGTTCTTTCCTGCGTGAAATGGATTATGGAGTGTATGCCTTGAAAGGTTTGAGTATATAATTAAATTAAAATTGAGGGAGCAGTTGTTACGCTCCAACCCCCATAGCATCATTCAAGTCCTTTCAAGCAGTGCCAAGTTCCAATGAGTACAAATGAAGGCAACCTTAACAATAGTCATTTGGGTCAATTCAAGTTAAAAGAGCTACACTGATTCACCCCCCTCTTAGTGTCATTGTAAGACTAACAAAGCGACTCATCACTTTTCTAATTAGTCATTCCTTCATTGACTCGTTGGTTGAGGGGTAGTCATACTCAAGTTAGATCAACAAGCACACACTTAATCATGCAAATTGCGTTCGTCTAACGAATATTTGACAAAGATAATCATGCTCCTACTTGGGGTGGTAAAAAAGCACAAAGTATCAAATTAAAATGCTCAGCATTGATGGCATCATGGAAACATAGGCCTGCATTTCATGACAAACAATGTCTAAGCTAAAGCAAGGTCCTTAGCTCGTCAAAAGCAAGGATTCAAGGATGCATGCTCTTTCCAGGATTGGGGCATCTAAATTTGGTTAGGTTATTGAGTAACCCTAGTCATTAAACATTTTTAGTCTTCTATTTTTTCTTGGTGCTACGCTGCACACAATGCATCCCAAAAAGGGGCATCTGTAGACACTAAAAACTAGTCAATCGGATTGTGCTACCATAAGTAGTAACTTCGTGACACACCAAGTCCCCTAGGGCAGCCCTTAGGAGGAATAAAGTGGTTATAACCACTCAATTCAAGGTTTTGAAAGGTTCTAGGAGACTTTTGGAACCTTTTGGACACCCTGCTGCTATGCGTGCCATATCAGGATGAATATAGAACCTATTCGTCGTATTACAAAGTGAATAGTAGGTTTGAATGGTAAAAAGTCAAACCTAGAAAAATGGTGCCTACCAACGGTTATATTTCTAGTCCATAATAGCTAGGAGGGCAGGGCATGCAACATATTAATGCTCCAGCCCATGAGGGAGGCCAAATTGGGAGATTCTCTTCTCCCTCCAATGCATGCCACCCTGGTAGCCAAGTGGCACCTCATGCCTTGCATGCCTTTTGATCCCTGAAGCCTCCTTAGGCTATAAAGTGGAGATATTTTCCACATCAAAGGAAGAGGATATTTTGAGAGCAAAAGCAACAGAGTGCTACCTAGATTTCCTTCCACCCTTTTGTGCCCATTTATACCTCGGAATCTCTACCTAGTGAAGGAGGTTTGCGAGTGAATTAGGAGGCATAATATATTACAAAAACCAACCCATATGAGTTATTTCCATTCTAAATTCAATTAAAACACATCCTATTGGGTATTGCACCATTCCCCAATGGAATTGGTGGAAACATTTAGGGAGATTCGATGGGCGCCGCACCCCGAGGTGCTCCCTAATCTATGACAGTCCTATTCACTCCACCCTAGGATGATTAGAGATATGCATATAATTTTTTGACTATTTTTAATTATATATTTTATATATGCTTATATTATTCTACAATTCAAATTTCATGTCGTTCTGAGCTATATTGGCCGAGATATTATATTTTTAGTGTTTTGCAGGGTCTCTTGTAGGTATTTGGCGGTCATTTGAGAGAACATCCAAACTATGACTGATATTGCAAATCTGATCAAACTGGTTTTATTATAATAGCATATTATTTATTATATTCCATTTTCATACATTTTGGATATGCTTAGGGTCAGAAATTGCTTGCTTTGGGTTTTGCAGGTTACAAACGGTCATTTGGGTTTTGAAGCCCCATAAGATTCAATTTTGGTGCAATTTCTGGTGATATCTTCCCAAAACCTTATTTTTTAAATCCCTCTATAATTTCACAGCATTTGGAGTTCATTTGATGCTTATTCTCACTATTATCTATTTTTCCCCTGTGGGGATTGCATGCTTTTCATCACACACACTTGCTATTTGATATTTTTGGTTTCCTTGTGTGCAAGTTTAGGTCATTACAAAACATTGGGAAGGAGCACAAGACATATGGATCAAAGACACAAGTTGCAGAAACCTTGGCTCGCCCACCTTGATTGTGGGTACGAGGAAAGACATTGGATGTGCACCCGAATTGTAAATGATTGTATCACCCATTTGAGCCCTCAAAGAGAACATATTTGTAACCCAGATCTGATATATGTGATTAATAAGAAATAATCTATTTTTCTTTATTTCTTGTTATTTGCTATCTTTTTCATATTACTTGCACGATTTTGTTTGATGCTCATACACAATAAGACATAGATACACATATTGTTTATTATCATTTTGTGCACCGTTTTTCCTTGCTTCACCAACTAAATGAGTGGAGTAAATACAATAAGGAACTCACTAGAATCCAAAAGAATTAAATCAAGGATCAGAAGGAGAAGATTGCGTAGGAGATAAGACAAGGAACTATTATGAAAGATCTATTGCAACATGAGGTAGAAATTGTTAGGAGAGATAAGTCTTTGGAGGAACAAGAAGAGACCTATTGGAGGTAAAGAGCCAAAGTTACATGGTTAAAGGAGGGGGATCAAAACACAACTTTCTTCCATAAGACATCAACAACTAGAAGATAACATAATAGATTTACAAATCTTACAGATATGATGGGTTAGGTAAAAACCAATGGAAGTGAAATAGAAACTATAGAAAATTAGTACTTCCATACCCTATTTAGTAGTAATGAATATTTGAATGCAAAGTAGTAATAGAATATACTAGAGGAAATTCCATAATTAGTAAACCTGAACACAATAAAATTAATGGAGGAAATTTCTTTAGAAGAAATATCGTATATCATACAAAAAATACAAATAGAAAAGACCCTAAGACCAGATGGGTTTCCCATTGAATTTTATCAAAATTTCTAGAAACTTGTGGGCCAAGTAGTTGTGGAGGAACTAGAGAAAATCAGATAGAGAAAGCAAGTGTTAAAAGCCTTGAATAATACTTTTATTACATTAATTACTATGATCTCACCTAGGGAGATAATTAGTAATTATAGGCCTATTTCACTATGTAATGTAGTATAGAAGAGCTTAACAAAGCGTATGGCTTAGAGGTTAAAATCTTTTATACCAAATCTGATTTCAAGTGAGCAAGATGGTTTTATTGAAGGCGGTCAAATTTTAGGTGAAATAGTAGTTGCCCAAAGAGGTGATACACATAATTTCCAAGAAAAAGTAACCAGGTTTATTTATTAAATTGCATCTTTTTGTAGCCTATGACAGAGTATATTGGACATTTATGCAAAGGATTTTAGAAAAATGGGTTTTAGAGAGGGGTGGAGAGATTGGGTAAAAGCATGTTCATAGACGACATCATTCTTAGCTGTAGTAAATGATAGTACCTCTCCCATGTTCATAGTAGGAAAGAGGCTGATGCAAGGGGATCCTATTTCTCCTTATCTTTTTATCCTTTATGCAGAGGATTTATGAAGACTGTTATAAAAAGGGAGACAAGAGGGAAGGATGAGGGGTCTAAAAATAATCACTTGAATTGAGATAAATCACCTCTAGTTTGTGGATGATACTACTCTTATTAGTCAATAAAAACTCCTAGTAGCATAAACATAAAATAAATTTTAGATGGGTATCCTCAAGTTACTGGCAAAAATTTAAATGAAAAAAAAAGTCCCAAAGAGCTTTTTTCAACACAATGGAGAGGGTGAGAGATAAAATTATACAACTATTGAACTTCATGGAAACTCCTTTACCCATAGAGTATCTAGGAGTACCTTTATATCCAAATAAAATAAAAATCAAGGAGCAAAAATGGTTGATTGACAGACTACAATCTAAGTTGCGCAATTGGATGCACAAATGGCAAGATTTGGAGGAAGGCTTACAATTATTAAATTTGTGCTACAAGCCCTCCGAGTTTATAAATTTTTCATACTTCAACCTCTAAAGGGAATTGGAAAATATATTGATAAACACAAAAGAAAGTTGTGTGGTTAGGCATAAGGGGAGAACAAAAATTAGCAATGGTTGAGTGGGAGAAGATATAGCAACCAAAAGATAAGATAAGATTGTGGATATAAACAACATCCCAAAATAATAGAACACTTGGAGGAAAACTATAATAGAGATGGATTGCAACTACATGGGGCTTATGGAGTAGACTATTACAAGCCAAATGTTACCTAGGAGTGACTAAGTTAAATATTCCAAGACTTAGAGTTGAAGGAGAGAGATCTACAGTATGGAGAAAAATGGAAGTAGGCTAGGAGTTAATAAAGCCATACCTATATTTATAGTTAGGGGATGGAAAGGATGTTCTATTTTGGGAGTATTCATGGAATCAATCCCAACCAATAATTCAAATTTCCTATAGATGGAGAGTAGAGCTCTAGAAGGTAGGATCGTGGAAAGCCTCTTACTATATGAAATCATGTAATCAAGATGTGCTAGACTTATTACAATGGAAACATCCTCAAGAATGGCTTGTGTGGGAGACAGAGCAACTAACTGAAAAGTTATGGAGACATCTATAAAGATGCCCAATTCAGGATGGTTCTAAGAAGGATATACTTGGATGGAGAGGAAGCAAGTTGGGAATCTATAGGGCAAAGGAAGGATACAAGGTAGTCCATGGATATTATATTGCTACAACACCAATTCCATGGATATTTTTTTGGTAAAAGGATGACCAAAAATTAACATTTTTTCATGGTTGATAACCATAGAAAGTGCTTGAAATTTGATAATTTGAGAAAAAGAGGCTTCTATAGGCCTTCCAAATGTGTTATGTGTGGTAAGATAGAGGAGAACTTTAATCACCTATTTTTTGGGTGTTGTTTTACCAAATACATGGATTAGTTTGTGAAGGCTGATGAGACAATATTGGGAAATATTTGGGAGCTAGAAAATATTTTATAAGAAATGGAAATAGTGCAATTTTAAGACTAAAATAATGAAAATGGCATGGAAGTTAGGACCTAGCTTCATATGGTGGCAATAATGGCTAGAAAAAAATACACACATATTTAGATTAGAGTATAGAACAAGGGAGCAAGTATGGGAGAGGATTATGAGTAAGGTAATGGAATTACTATCTATTAGATTACAATATAAAACAAACATATAAATGAAGGAAGTGACTATTTAATGGAGCTTTGGAATAACTATAGAATAAAAACAATTAAGGTTTGGATGCGCAGGTGAGATCTCCTTGAATAACATAGAGTGGTGACTACCTCCTAGAGAGTGGGTTAAGTCTAACATAGATGGGGATTCTACTAAAAACCGTGGAAAAACTAATTTTTGCATTATCATAAGGAATTGGAAAGGAGAACGAGTGTACTAGAGATCAAACGGTATGGGAGAGACAACAAATAATGAAGTAGAAGGATACACGATCTTGTCAATGTCAATGATAGCTGCAAATCTACATTTACATAGGCTATGAATATAGACAAGATCTCAGGTATATGTTGGAATATTGGACTTGAAAAGACCCTTCCAAGTGCTGGGAATTGGGGAGAGAAGGGAGGTGGAAGCAGTTCAAAATATTTGGAAGGTTTTTCAAGATGTTTTTATTACACATATCAAGCGAGAGGGAAATAGGGTGGCAAATTATTTAGCAAAATGGGAAAAATAATTGGAGGATGCGAAATATGTACACTCTTAGATGGAAAATTAGATAAGCTTATGCTAAAGAATCCAAGGGATACAAGAGGTGCTACAGGAAGATAGCATAGAAAGACCAGATAGTGATTTGAATGAATCTATCATAGTTAGGTCAAGGAGAAATGGCTAAGAAGAAAACAAATGATAAGTTGTCCTACTGTCAAGTTGGGTAAGCAAGGTTATTGGTTGATTTACATAGGCTCTTATGTCTTCATCCTCAGGATACTATTGATCTATTATATGACATTACTACCAATAGACTAAGAGTGGCCAAGGTGGATGGTTTTCAAAAACAAAACATATATAGCCATATAAATTTTATTGAATATGTCTAGATTAAGAGAAATAAGCCCCCACCCCACGAAAAAATAGATATGTCAGACATGTTCAAGATGCCAATAATGATTTCAAAATAGTATGAAGATAGATGGATGGTCTACAAAATTCATATGAATGAGGAAAATTGGAATTCAACTCAAGTAATGTTGATGTGTATGGATAACTACATTATGGTGGTCTCAAGTGATGTTTTCAATAAACACACCTATATAATGTTTTTATGGGTAATTTTTGAGCTAGGAGGGATTGAAGGAGGATTTTATTTCTCCCTTGTTTTCTTTCTAGTTTATTTTACTTTATAATACAACTTCTATTAATATAATCTATTTTTCAATTTATAAAAAAAAATATATGGTGGATTATTAACAACATCCTAGGACCATTCTAGAACAAATGTAGTATAACATATATGTAATAGATTGTTGTTAATAAAGATCACCCACACAATTTACATCAAATTAATCCTATAATATAGAAGGATCCTTAATAAAATAATTAATTTTGATCATGTAAGTACCTTTGATTTACTATAGAATTTACATGGCCATTATTCAATGACCCTTGTTAGGTGTTTGCAAGTACCTAGAAAAACAAAGACAAAGCATAATATTTGGTATCATGTGTATGAGGTAAATAAGGCCCTAAAAAAGATACTAATACAAGGTAATTTCAATAAAAAAAGTTGAATAATCTAGTCAAAGCTTCAAACTCTAGTCAAAGCTTCAAACTCAAAGAAAATATACTAGGGATGGCATGCTTTGACATACTTGTAAGAAAAATATTAACTATAAATAGAGACACATACAAATACTCTCATGATTATTTTTAAGCTCCTAATACCCTCACTAAGTCATGTTGGTATATATGGATCATGTCCATATTTAGAGAACTCACTTTGGCCCCTCCTTATCTGATCTTAGACATGTTGCACTTACTTTGACATTCATTTATAAGTGGTTTCCCCTATTCCCTCCTATGATATTTTACATAGAAGAGATACCACTTTTCTCCATGTCAACATATAATAACTCAAGCTTCCATATAACCTAACCTTATATTTAAAAATCAAATACATGTGATATCTAGTGGTCATGGTGTAGAACACCTTAGGCTACCATACAATAGAAAAAAATTATAATATAGTGAAACTTCCCACACATGCATACATAATGGGTTTTATTCCCATACATAGACAATTGGAATGTTTCCACACATTATACATTACAAGGTTCTGATAAGAACATAAACCACGTGAATCAAATCATTCACATTCAATAGAAATTCTTAGAGAAAAAGAGGAAATGTATTATTTACCCATTGAATTCCTTATATTGATTGATATATGAAGCTAAATCATGTTAGACAAGATTTACCTTCTATTTCCAATTTCATTAAGCTGTAGGAATTTTTTCTTACAAGAATGTGTCAATCATGGGTTATATTGCATATTCATTTCTCCTCCTTTCCAGTTTTATCTACTTATTGATATAAAGTCCTTGACCTCTCTCTATTATTTTCTCTCTCTTTGTCTCCCTAGGTTAAATCCCCTTTTCATTTTATTCCTTTCTTCTCCCACTTGAACTATGTATAGGGAGTAATCATACCATTGCATTTATTCTTGTAAGTTTATTTACAAAGTAAGCACGCTACCCACATTGGTATCTCTACATATTTGCTTTGTGTTAGGAAGGTGGAATTAATAGGATAAAAAATGTTGTACTTTACATTTTCTTTAGACATTGAATTAGAAGTGGGTGTAGAATTTATGGGTGTGAATTGTTTTTAAGATATTTTTCTTTAATGACTTTGGGATTCTCTAATCTTGCAAAATTATTAAATAATCCAAAGTATTAGGGTTATCATTTGAAGTATCAATTAAATTGAGTACTATCCTCTCCTTTCCATGATAGGGTACATACATATGCCCTTGACTTGAATTTCAACACAAGATAAGATTTACAATATATCCTGGTGTTTATATTACATGCAATGATAGGAAAAGGTAGTTGTAAATACAAAACCAATATAGTTAAATTACTATATCTATCCTCAATTGTGGTCTTCATCATCTATAAAACACATGAATGTGTTGCTTTTGCACGTGGTTAATCTAATTTCATAAAATTATCATCATCAACTATTGTATTAATTTACAATAAGTAAACATAACATTCAATTCCTCATGATATCATAAAGCATGGAATATCATATTAACATTACCTATTCCTTTCATAATTGTATGACCCATAACACACTTCATTATTGCCTATATTATTCTAGTAGTCAACAATAAATTTATATCTATTAAAGTGCAAAAAAGTAGGTATTATAACATAATCTGGGAACCCATAAAGCATTGGTTGTGTAGGACTATATCATGGAAAGCATAATTTTAATCTCACTACCTCCATTACTTGCTTATTATGTAACTTATTGATTATGGTGGCTAATGTACTAGCTAACATGGAAATTATATTGAGGAATCAAATATGTCATATATATAAATTGAGGAGGAAAATAAAATAATGAGAAATAACCCTCTCTTAATGACATTTGGCACACAATGGAAAATAAGTGGTATTGGATTGATGACAACCATTTTTGAGTCATTGCATACCAAGTGGTGAATTATGAATGGTTGTAGATGTTACAAAGTTTGAAGATCATAATTTTTATTTCCTTGATAATTATAAGATCAAACCTTTCATAGGCCATTACTTTTGCATAGGTAATTATTTTCATATTTTATTCAAACAACATAGTTTTTTTTATTACATTTATTTAATAAGAGGTGGGATGAATATCTTCAAGATCCATACTATAAATTTCAAGAGAAAATTTATAATGTACCTAGAGTTTAATTACCATATTAGGATATTTTCTCCATATTTAGAAAAAATTTAACACATTCAAAATAAATTCAAGATTTTCTAAAGCCATTAATAAGAAAGATATTGATGTTTTATTATTATTTCATAAACAAAGAAATCCACCCCTATAACCCTCTATGATCTCTTCTCTCTTCTTATCTGGGTTATTGTGATAAAATATGGTGTTTCTTGTTAGATATAGGATCATGTAAAAATTTCCAATCAATTGGAAACTAAGGGTCAAGAAGGTAAGGAAAAGTTCAAGTCTTCAAGGAAGTTAGAATCCACTAGCAAATTCTATAATAAGGAAATGTCATCTTAAAAAGAGTTGCTTAATTAAGATAGGGTTTCATAAAATAGAGGGTAATATTTTAGAAATATTTGTGTCACACTAAAGGATATATTATAGGAAAAGATATTAAGTGTTGTCATCTCTAATGTGTTATCTCCTTGATCCCATTAATATCTCTATATATATACATACTTATATAGGCTCCATGGAATTTCATCATTCATAGATGGGTTCCAAAGGCTTAGAATTAAGATATTCATGGCTCTAATATTATTTAGCACTAATACAATATAGGTGTGAAAGGAATTTGGTACTAGTATAGTATTGATACCAAAGTGCAAGTTGACGTTGAATTGTCTGGTTAGGAGTCAAAATGGTGTCAATGATGGAGCATTGAAGTGGCTTTGGTGTCATACACTAAGGAACTCATAGTAACCTCTCATTTGCTCAAATTATAGGCTTGTTATGATATTTAGGATTTCAATCATTTTGTGCATCTAGACTTCATGTATATTTTATGGGATTTAATTAGAAATATATAATAAAAGAGACTAGTTCATGGGTAATAATTTCATGCATAGTGATGTTTGGAGAGGTATTATTTATGGGAAATATATTATCCCTATAGAATAATATTATTTAGGGTGGTTTACATGATGGTGGAATCACTAGAAATCTACAAGGAGTTGAAGGACATGGCAATTAGTAGGAAGGTGTGGTCCTTAAGGGTCTAGTTTGAAAGGAAGCAAAAAAATGTGTGCTTGATTGTCTTGGAGCATCCTCTGGTGCACCTGTGAGTGGGTCCCCAAGGCTTGGCCACCCTTTTAACCTTGGTGTGTTCCTTATCTATTGTGGTTACCACTAGAGGTTTGTGTCCTCATTTCTCTAAACCTCTCTTTGACCTTTCTTTGGTATGTAATAAATTGGTTGTCCCAGATGAACTCTTGGATGTAACGATGGAGGAAGGATCATGGAATCTGATCGACAAGTTCCAAGGTGGAAGATTAGATATCAATTCTATTCGACGGTGGGCTATGCTCAAGTGGAAGCCCTTGGGCTCGCTTGATATTGTTGCAATATCTAATGCCTTCTTCCTTATCAAACTAAACTACGAGGAGGATTCAAAGCGCATCTTAGGAGAAGGTCCCTAGTTCTTTGGTAAGAGGGGCCTATTTTTATGTAAATGGGGTCCGAAATTCAACCCCAAGACTCAAAAGGTGAACTTGGCTCCCCTTTGGGTGCGACTCCTGGATTTACCATTTCATATTTGGCATGAAGATATCTTGTGGGGTATCACTAGAGCTATTGGGGACCTAGTCTTGATTGATTTGATGACTAGAGCCAAGACCAAGATGATTTTTTCTAGGATGTGCATCATGGTAGACCTAGAGGCTGATTTACCAGACCATATCGAGCTTATTTCTAGGTAGGGTCCCTAGATTCAATCGATTATTTATGAAAATAGACCCATTAAATGCTTTATTTGTAAGAAATATGGTCACTCTTCTGGGTCATGCTCTCGTAAGGCTCCAGGTGGGGGTGCCCAAAGAAATAATTGGACTAAAAGGCTAATTAGTCAAGAATAGTTGGCTCCTTCTAGATTAACCCAACCTGAACCCTTGACTACGGATGAGCTTGAGCTGGAAGAAAGGATATTGGATCAAATCCTTGTAGTGGATGTTAGTGAGTCTAGCAAAGTGGTGGTCCAAACTTTGGACCTATCTAGTGGTAGAAGTCTTGACCAGGTTCTTTCAGATGATCGGGTGATAGAGACTCTCATTCCTTTAGAGCTCCTCCAAAACTCTTATTAGTGCCTAGTCTCTCAGGAGTCAGTCTTAGAGGAACTTTGTTCCCCTCAAAAGCTTAGTGAGGCTCCTGGGTAGGAGTCTCCAACCTTGCTCGAGTTGAAATGGTCATCGTGTCCTGGTGTAGGCTCTTCGAGCACAACTAATTCTAGACCCAAAACCAGAAGCACCTGAAAAGGTTAGATGGATGTTGGAGCTAACCGTAAGGTAGGGAAGCCCTCCAAAAAAGCATTGAGGATCCATGAGGTAGAGTTAGAAATTGTGGATGGACTCCAATCCCAACTGAAGTTTGAGAAAGAGAAGGATAGCAAAGGCAAACAACTAAAAATTGACATATTTTGTAGCTTCCTCGGCTCTTCGAATGGGGATAACATTTCCAAATCTCATAAATGAAACTATTATCTTGGAACATCAGAGGCCTGAATGGGCCATCCAAGCAACAAATTTTGGTGACACTCAGAAAAGAGGTAAGACCTGATGTTATCTTTATCCAAGAAACCAAGATGGATAGTAAAAATGTAGAGGCAATTAAAAAATTAGTATGGAAGGAGGCTGGTTTTGTAGCAAACTCTACCAATGGAGCTTCTAGGGGTCTTCTTTTTTTATGGGACCCTGAGAAACTGAATGGATCAACCCTCCTTATTTTTGATAGAGTGATAAATATTTTTTTTTGTAGTAAGGATTCAGGACATAGATGGATTATGTCTAATATTTATGCTCCTAATATGGGCCCTAATAGGACTATCTTGTGGGAGTCATTGAGCTCCATGCGAGATATTTTTAAAGGGGAAGCTTGGATTCTTGTGGGGGATTTCAACACCCCATTGTACCCCTCAGATAAAAAGGATGGTAGTGATTTTGGTTCTAAAAGCATGGAGGATTTTGCTACATTTATTAACAATCAGGAGCTGATGGATGTGGACTTGAAGGGGTCTAAATATACCTGGAGTAACAGGTGCACCTAGGAAACCAAAATATACATATAGGCTGGATAGGGTGCTAGTCTCCAAGGAGGGTCTTCCAGTATTTGGTGATGCATCCCTTTGCTCCCTTCCCAAAGTTGGCTCTGATCATAATCCCTTGGTGTTTGAAAAAGTCTAGAATTCTAGCCCTTTCCCCAAACCTTTCAGGTTTGAGGTAATGTGGCTGCAACATCAAGGCTTAGAATCTAGAATCATGGAATGGTGGTCTCAGGGTTTCTCGAGCCCTCTTATTTCTCAAGTGGCTTCCAAGCTCAGATTTGTTAAGGCTAATCTTAAGATTTGGAACAAGTATATTTTTGGAAATGTGTTCCTGAGGAAAAAGGAGTTAGCTAAACAATTGAAGGAATTTGAATCAACCCTAGAGTCAGGAGAGGTGATAGAAAGGGATAGATGCAAGGAAAGAAAACTCTTAGTAGACCTGCATAACGTGTTGGTTGAAGAAGAAATTCTTTGGCACCAAAAATCAAGATCCCTCTGGCTTCACGAAGGTGATAGGAACACAAAATTCTTTCACACGTCCACCTTAAGGCATAGGAGCAATAATAGAATTAGAGAAGTGATGAAATCAAATGGTACAATCATGAAAGACATTATTGAAATCAGGGAAGAAGCGGTCGAGTTCTTCAAATCCCTCCTATGCTCAAGAGATGATAGGGACCAACATACTAAAGAGAGGCTCCTACAACACATCCCCTCCCTGGTTTCAGATGATATGAATGAAGCACTCTGTGCTCCCTTTAGGGATGAGGAAATCAGGGACATTATTTTCTCTATGGGTGGCCTGAAAGCACCTGGGCCAGATGGCTTTCCTCCCATTTTATTTCAAAGGTTTTGGCATATTGTAGGAAGGGATATCTGTTCAGCTATGAGAGAAATCCAGGAATCAAATTTCATTCCAGCTGATGTTAATTCAACATTTATAGTTCTTATTCCTAAGTCGGTGGGTGCTAAAGACTTCTATGACTTTAGGCCCATTAGCCTTTGTAACACAATTTTTAAAATTCTCACTAAAATTGTGGCTAATAGACTCAAAGTCTACCTTTCGATAATTATTGACCATCCCCAAAGTGGTTTTGTGGTCGAAAGGTAGATCCTAGATGGGGTCATTGTAGTGCATGAGCTAATCCATTCTATAGACAAAAGTAGAAGACCAAGAACCTTCCTCAAGTTAGACATGAATAAAGCCTATGATCGAGTCTCGTGGGTCTTTCTGCTTAGAGTTTTAGGGAATTTTGGGTTTAGGCCAAGCTGGATTAGACTGATTAGAGCATGTATCTCCTTGGAAAAATTCTCAATCATAATTAATGGATCATCGATAGGTTACTTTAGTAGTTGCAAAGGAATCCATTAGGGGGACCCTATGTCACTATATCTATTTATTTTACTGGTCGAGTCTTTGGGAAGAGCCTTGAAGGTGAATCCTACCATTGTTGGGATCAAACCTGTAGTTGCCATCGATCTGATTTCACATCACCAATTCATTGATGACACATTACTTTCCTTCCTAGCCTCAATCCCTCAAGCCAAAGTAGTCAAAGAGATCCTCTTGGACTATGAAAAAGTGGTTAGGAAAAAAGTGAGTTTGAGAAAAAGTAAAGTGTTTTTCCTTAATACTCCTCCAGGCAGGTAGAGGAGAATTGTTGAGATCTTGGGATGTGAAATTGACTCCCTTCCTTCAGTTTATCTAGGGATGCCATTGTTCAAAGGTGGTATTAAGTCATATTTTTGGGAGCCAGTCATGGAAAGAGTTCAAAGAAAATTGGTGGGTTGGAAAGGGGCTCTGTTGAGCCAAGAAGGTAAAATTATGTTGGTTAAGTCTACTCTCCAGAGCGTACTAGTGTACTTCCTCTCTCTCTTTAGGCTTCTAGGAAATATTCTCCAAAAAATTGAACAAATACAATGGTCTTTCCTCTGGTCCAGTTCTGATGAGAAGAAGAAATTCTCGCTGGTTGCTTGGGATCAAGTGTGTAGCACAAAAGAGATGGGTGGCCTAGGTTTAAGAAGGATGAAAATATTGAACATAGCGCATTAATTGCTAAACAGAGTTGGAGACTGGTTCAAAAGGATAATGTTAATTGGGTGAGAATCATGTTTGCCAAATATTTAGGCAACAATGGTAATTTTCTCATGGATCCCACTCCTCCCCTTGGCTCAGCTTTCTAGCAAAGTATCGTTAAAAGTTGCTTTGATATCTTAAAAGGGGGAAGATGGTTGTTAGGATATGGGTAGAGTATTAAATTTTGGAAAGACACATGGGCAATTGATAGGTCATTAGATTCGTATCCAAACATATGCCTGGTGGAACCAATCACAAACCAAGATTTCGAACTAAAGGTATGCAATTTTATTGGTTCTATTAATGATAGAAAATGTTGGAAACCCTTTGTTTTTCCTGGGGTTTCATAGGATGAAGAAATGGATTTTAAATCCTTGATGGATATCCTAAGGTGGATTGTTATTCCTAGTTAGGTCAAGCTAGACAGGTTGGTGTGGGGTGTTGAGAAGGATGGTTGTTTTTCTGTAAAGTCAACCTATCATATTTTAGATGTCTCCTTTGACCCCTAGTTTCCTGCTCGTCATATTTGGCTGAAGGGCCTTACTCCCAAAGTGAATGTTTTATTTTGGTTGGTGGTCCAAGGTAAGTGTCTCATGTTGGATAATTTGCAAAAAAGGGGCTTGGTCTTCCTGAACAGATGCTACCTGTGTGGTAGCACGGAAGAGTCCCCTATTCACCTATTGTCTGACTGTTCCTTTTCTTGGTCTATCCTCTCCTAGTTCCTGAGGTCTATTGGTATGGATTGGGTCTTTCCCAAGGTGTTGTTTGATTTGGTCATCCAATGGTGTTCTCCCTTTTTGTCTTTGTACCTCTGTGATTTTTGGGATTTTGGCTTACCTCATGTTTGGTGGCATATTTGGAAGGAGAGGAATGCTCGAGCCTTCAAAAATATTTCTCACCCTATTGAGTTCGTTGCCCTTCATGTTGTAGCTACCATTATTGAAAATGTGGATATTCTCTCTTTAGAAAAAGTTACTCTTGTAAGGGAACTTGCAGTGGAGTCAACCCTTGGTTTTAGATCTTACCCTCCCAAGCCTCGCCTTGAAGTCTCTGTTAGACCTGTAACTATTTGGGAACCTCCTCCTCTTGGTTGGTTGAAGCTTAATTTTGATGGAGCCTCCAAAGGGAATCTAGGACCAGCTGGTGCTAGGGGATTGATTAGAGACTCTAATGGAAGGATCTTGTTGGCCTTCACTAAAAACCTGGATCATCAGACCAGTCACTTTGTGAAGGCACGAGCTCTATTCCAAGGGGTCTCTCAATTGGATTTTATGAATGCCAGGAAGGTTATTATTGAAGGGGACTCCCTTAATATTATAAACATGCTCAAAGGAGTTCAAAACCCTTCTTAAACTATTGCAAATGAACTAGTTGAAGCATAGAGACATATTCTTACCCTCAATATTGTTCAAGTTAAGCATGTTTACAGGGAAGGGAATAGATCTACGAATTATTTAGCAAATTTGGGGCTGGTTCAGGAAAGATGTACAATTTGATGGGAATATTTCCTAGTTGGTTTAAATCAATTAGATAATGAAATCATAGGGAGGTAATCCGTTCTCCAAAATGGCTTTTGTTGGCATCAGTAGGGGTCCCACAGGAAATATTGTTGATTGTAGGTATTCGTATTTGAAAAGCCACCATATTTTGTATTTGAAATGGAGGGGGTTTCACATTCTAAATTCAAATGTCAAGAGTATGTGGCACAAGTCCAGGTGGCCAGCCCCCCCTTTCCCGGTGGTTTTTTAGCCCTTGGGCCTCCTCCCTAGGGGTTGTTGCTCTACTACTTATCTCAACTAGTATTGTCTCTTGCATGGGACTTTGTTGCTTTCTGGTTTTTAGTTGTTGTTAGTCTTAGCTTTGGTGTGATGATAGTTTTAATTGGATTTTTTTTCTGTTTGGCTTGTATGAAGCTTTGCTACTTTTTTGATCCTTGGATCCTTTTGGATTGATCTTTTGTCCTCCATTCCTTTTTTCCAGAAGGTTGGTTGACCCACTTTTGTAAAAGGTTTGGGGTACCTTTCAAAACCCCTTCGTCCATCCTATCAAAAAAAAAAATAATATGTATCCTTAATGTCTTCTTGCTTCAATAGTATTAAATTACTTGTTTACTCTATTTTATTTTTAATATGTATCTTTCATGTTTACTTTAATCCTTTGATGGTTGAAGTTCTGATTTACTCTAATGATTATGTTGTTTAGTGATATCATCAAATTTAATTCATATTTTATGATTCAAATTTTATATTCCAATGTATAACACATAACTCTAATTTTAAAAATATATAAATTAATAATTAGTGATATGTAAATAATTAGACTAGTTGTTCAATGTAAATATACAATGAATGATGTTGAGTGAGAACATGAATATATGATGGTTGAAGGATATTTTCAATATCAAGATATAACCTTTACACCACTTCTCTCTCTCTCACTCACTAACCTATTGAGTTTATGCCATTTGATTTAACCAATTGGAAACCAAATGACATGAAATCAACTAGTTAAATTATTCATCTTTCAAGGAGGAAGCCAAGGTTTAAATATTTTCATTGGTTATATGCATAATTTCAAAGTTGTATTTTGTGCTCATTATGTGAGGACCATTTCAATCCCATACAATAAATTTTTATTTATAAATGAAAAAATTATAGTTAGTTAGAAAATGAACCTATAAGATTTTACACTAGTTTCTATAAATGAATAGAAACAATACATTTCCTCAAGTTTTATACAAGAAGCAAAGAGATACAAAGAAAAGAGTAATAGGTAAAATTTGATTGATGCCCTTGAGCACAAAGTACTATGATCAAAATGATATCACATTGATATAATGGATCAAGTGCTTGAAGATATTTATGCCAAATACTTAAACCTCAACAATAATAATTACATATTATTTTAAACCAAGATATCAAAACTTAAATCTTAAAGGTTAATTACAAGTTAGTAAGCCCTTTCCTATTACACATTAAACATTATGATGGTTTACTTAAGGTTAACAATATTCATGTTTTAGCTAATGTCCATAGGATTAAATACATCAATCATAATAGAATACATTACATTATTATTTCTTGTAATCATTATATATGATATTATATAATGTTGACCTTGGCCAATAAGATCAAATTATATATATATATATATATATATATAAGATCAAATTATATATATATATATATATATATAAGATCAAATTATATATATATATATATATATATATATATATATATATATATATATATATATGTCAATGTATGCAATAAATCTATCTATCTACATATACACACATTAGAGATGATAATAAATAACATCTTTCCCTATAATAGATGATTTAGTAGAAAATAAGTATTTGAATATTGCTCATTATCTAAATACCCTCTATTTATGCAAGTCCATCTTAATTAAGAAATTTTTATAGGATGCCCTTTCCTTATTATAGAATTTTCTTGTGGATTCTAACTTCCTTAAATAGTTGAACTTGTACTTGAATTGAACCCAGTGTTGTCCCAATTTGGATCTGTTTATATGCACTTCCAATGGATTTTTGGAGTGAGCAGGTATTGGAAATTATTGATAATTCCTTTGGAAGACATCTGGGTGTTTCCAAGGACACAATGGAAGGAAACACAGTTGTTTATGTTAGATTATGTGTGGAAATGGATCTTATCCAACCTTTTCCAGTAGAGGTTGAACTTAAACTTGTAGGACTATCTTGGATTTAACTGGATTATACGGCATTGCCCTTCAGGTCTAGAGTTTACCATAAATATGGGTATTTGGCCCGATCCTACCCAAACATTATGAACATAAAAATGGAGGCTCCTCTGGGAATGTCAAATCTTTCTAAAGAGGGTAAGTCAACAATCAAAAAAAGAAACAACCAAAATTTCTTAGGGTAAAGAAGCACAGGGAGATGGTTTTGAATAGCCCAAAAGAAGGAGAAGGAAAAAGAAAAAATATGGTAAAGAGCAAACCTAAATCAAACCCTCCAATAGGTATGAAATATTCAAGACACTAGTGGACCAGGAAGAAGAACAATTCATGGAAGGAGTGGATGAGAATAATAAAAATAATAACAACCATGTTCAAGCCCCTCTTTCACCTCCTCCCATCCTAGAGAAGGTAATTGAGTGCAGTGAGTTACCACAATCAAATATTTTAGGGGTATTGATAGTGCATAACCAAGAGCAACCAATAATTAAGGATGTCATCATGGGTATAACAAAAAATAACAAAGAAATGCCAACTCTAGGGATAACTCAGGTGGAAAAGATATAAAAAATATTAGCTCTCAAGGAGTGGGTAGAAAATCAAGTAAGGAATTGATAGTAGTTCAAGGAGACAAACTGATCACTAGAGGATTAGTGAGACCAATAGATTTATATTGCTCTCAAGGTAACCAATGATTATACAATCATGGAATGTTAGGGGTTTAAACAATATAACCCATCAATATGTTATTTGAAGACTCTTAGAAAAATGTAAAACAAATTTTTTGCTTATCCAGAAGACAAAAATATCATTGTATATTATGTGTAAAATAGTAAATAGAATTTGGAGGGGTGCTGGTAATATAGAAGTGGCTACCTAAGGGGCCTCAGGGGGTATAGTTACTTTGTGTAAATCTCTTGAATGGAAGACAATAGAACATATAGCTTGAAGGGGTGTCCTCACATTGTATTTTAGGAACAATGTGATAGTTGAGCAGGTTTTAATTACAAATTTTTATGGGGCTCAAAACCTAGATGGTTAGATGCATCAATGGAAAGTTTTGCATAAAATGAGAGTCTAAATGGAGGAGTTAGATTGGATTTTTACTGAGGATTTTAATGCTAAATTATCCTCTAGATATCAAGAATGGGGAAACCCAATTTTTGACCCAGGTATCCTCTAGAGTCTAGACATTGCACTTGGTGGATATTAAATACCCAATTTGGACCCAATTATCCTCTAGAGTCTAGGAATTACACTTGGTGGATATAAAATGCCCTGGAACCAACTATACTTAGACTAATAAGAGGAGGAAGCCACATAGTAGGAAGGTGAAGTTAGGTCATTTTTTAGTTTCAGAGGAGGCATTTGTGAAATGGAATATAAAATTTCAAAGTTTGGAAGGTCTAGTTTCAGATCACTTTCCCATTTTGTTGGAAGGGGGGATCAAAATAAAATTCCATAGTGATGGGAAGAGGGTCACCCAACATATGGGACAACAATGTTTATATTCCACAAGCAGTTTCATTATGTCAAGGATCAACTGAAAAGATGGAGGCAAGCTAACAAGACAGACTTCCAAGTCTAAAGAGCTTCATTGGTGGCCAGATGGGATGAGGTTAAAAAACACTTCATGGAATAAACAATTATAGAGAATCTCGAAGAAGAGGATGATGCATTGCGTAAAGTGGTTGAGGACATTAACAACCAAGAGGAGACCTACTAGAAATAGAGATCAAGAACCACTTGGTTATTAGAAGGTGATAAAAATACCAAAATTTTCCATTGGGCTGCTTGTGCTAGGAGACAGACGAACAACATGGAAGCTCTTCAAGATGAGAATGGACACTCCTTTGATACAATTCCAAGTATGCATTTCCATTCAATGGATTATTTTTCTAAACTATTTAAGGAAAATATGGTGCAAGATGAAGAGGCTCAAAAATAAGTTCTTGCTATCATACCCTTTGTTATATCTGAGAAAGAAAATCAAGCCCTAATTAAACCCATTGATATATAGGAACTAAAGAAAGTAGTCTTTCGAATGAGCACCAGAAAAACACCAGGTCCAGATGGCTTTCCAATTGAGTTTTTTCAAGCCTTCTAGGATAACTTGGAGGATCATGTAATGGTTGTTATAGAGGATTCCAAAGGTATTAAAAGAATGCTTGAAGCATTAAATCATAATTATATTGCCTTAATTCCAAAAGGGGAGGATGGGATGCACATTTCAGATTATAGACCTATTGCCTTATGCAATATCATATATAAAATAATCACAAAGGTAATTGTTGAACAACTAAAACCTCTTCTACATAGCATTATCTCCTTGGAGCAAGGGGGTTTTGTAGAGGGTAGGAAAATATTGTATGGTGTGGTTCTAGCTCAATAGGTAATCCATTCAATGCAAAAATATGGTAATAGGGGAATGTTCATAAATTTGGATATGTCAAAGGTTTATGATAGGGTGCAGTGGAGATTCTTGTCAAAGATGATGGCAACCTTTGGTTTCTCTCAGGATTAGAGAGAATAGGTCATGAGATATGTTTCTACTCCAACATACTTAGTGTTAATCAAGGGTCTTCCCTTATGACCGTTTGGAGCTACTTGAGGCCTTCATCAAGGAGATCCTTATTCCCCCTATATTTTTCTCATATTGGTTGAAGGTTTGGGTAGGCTCATCTTGAGGAGAAGACAACAAGGTTTGCTAATAGGTATCAATATGGGTGAGGAAGTTTTGACTCACCTATAGTTTGTGAATGACATAGGATTACATAGGATTGGTGGGAGTGGCCAACTTTAGAGAAGCAAGAATGATTAGACATATAATTAATATCTACCTTAGGGCCACAAATCAAGTTATTAATGATAAAAAATCCAAAGTATTTTTCTCAATATTTATCAAAGGATTCAAGATAGAATTTTAGAGATATTGGGATTCACTAGGACTTCTCTCCTAGTGGTATACTTGGGGGTCCCTTTGCATTTTAAAAAACTAAAAATAGATATCTGGAGAATATTTTGGATTGTATCAAGGAAATAATTAATAATTGGTATCACAAATGGTTAAGCTATGGGGGTAGATTAAATTTTTTACAGTCAGTCATTCAGGCCATGCCAATTTATAAATTTTCTATCCTTGTTGCCCCACATACCATATGTAAAGAGTTGGACAATATGGCTAGAAATTTTTTATGGGGAGGAGTAAAATAAGAGAGGAAATGGGCCTTAGTAGGCTGGGAGAAAGTAAACCAAGCCAAGGTAAAAGGAGGTTTGGGACTGAGGAGATCAAAGTTAAATAATAAAGCTTTAGTTGGAAATCTTTACTAGAGGTGGATTTCCCAAACAACTTCTTTATTCAATAAAGTTTTAACTAGTAAATATTTGGGACATGTAAACCCAAATGAGGTGGATTGTTTCCATTTGGATGGTAATGGATACTTAGTGTGGCATTCTCTAAAGTTAGGATATCAGGTAGTGAAATATGGATTATTTTGGAAAGTGGGGAGAGGGGAGAAGACACATTTTTGGACAAATTCATGGGATCAATAGCCACCTATAATTATTGAATTCCCAGAACTGCAACCAATAAAAATAGCCATGGAAACTAGGATTTGGGTCTAAATTAAAAGTTATTTCAACACTAGTCAGCTAGGGGATTATAAGCTTAAGAATTTTAAGAAGTTGGATGAGTGGCCAATTTCAATCCCTCTAGAATTTACACTCATCATGACTAAAATCTTGGCAAAAATATTTATCATAAGTAGAGATGAGGAGGATGAATTGGCTTGGGGATATGAGAGCCTTGGTGTATATACAGTGAAGGATGGATATGATAATATCCTTCTAGAGCCTCCTCCTCATGCATATTAGGTTGAGGATTGGAGAAAGATTTGGTAGTCTAAGGGTTGGTCAAAAGTAAACTTTTTTGCATGGCATTCATGCATAATGGAATTCTTATGTTTCATAATCTCAGATGTAGGGGAATCATTGGTCCATATCAATGCATCTTATTCTACAATAGTGAGGAAATATCTAACCACTTGATGTTTGAGTGCCCATTCACATGCCAAATCTAGGAGAGATGGTTTTTATCTTATAAAATTCGAGTTAATGATGATTTGAATCGGATTAATATTTGGAAAATATAGAAGAGGGGTATATTTGAATCTAAAGCTCTTTGTATCGAATGGGAGATTGGATTAAATTTCATTTGGTGGTAAGTGTGGTTGTAAGGAAATGGTAGAATTTTAAGAGAAACCTTTTCATATTTAGATGGAGTTTGGCTGGTCATTTGGAGCAAAGTCACAAAAACTATGGTAGTATATGCTAAATAGAAAACTTGGGTTGTTATAGGGACAATGGAGAAGGAAGTTGAAGTGCAATAGGGGTAGGAAAAAACTATATGGAAAACACCCTAAGAAGGTTGGATTAAAATTAATACTAATGGAGCTACAAAAGGTAATCCGGGTAGAGCTAGAATTGGAGTTGCTTGTAGGAATCATGTCGGGACAATACTCTACTGGGAACTGCAAGGTCTAGAAAGGGCCACAAACAATGAAGCGAAAGCCTTAACTATCAAATATGCTTCTATTTGATCAGTAAAACAAGGTTACAGAAGGATAATCCTGGAATTTGATTCTCCAATAATGGTAGGAGCTCTAGATTGCATGAGGAAATTTGCTTTGAAGACATTGATGTTGAGGATTCTTGTCACTCAAACTAAAAAATTGTGGAGGGAATTAGATGATGTGATTCTAGTTTATGTGAGTAGAGATCTAAATAAAATGACAGAATTCCTGGCTAATATGGGTATTGAGAAGGAGGTAGGGGTTCAGTAGCATAGTGACATGGCTATTGAGGATGAGAGGATTAGGCAGGTTGGTGAGAAAATCCAGTGTTTAGCTAATTTGGACAACAATTGTAGAAATATGGTTTAGGATTTTTGTGCTCCAATGTAGATCTTCTTTTACAGTTGTAAACAAGTGAACAACCATTGTAGAAATATGGTTTAGGAGATTTGGCTCCAATGCAAATCTTATTTTACTATTTTTAACATATGCTCTCTTTGGCTAAGGTTGGGAGAAGTCTCATCTCAACTTGTAAATGGTATTTATTTTAATATAAGTTTTAAAAATTATTTTTAAAGAAATTACTATCTCAATTTTTAATATGTATCCTTCATGTCTTCTTATGTCTTCTTGTTGTATTACATTACCTATTTAATATTTTTTTTTTAATATGTATCATTCATGATTCATGTCTACTTTAATATTTTTATGGTTGAAATTTTGATTTACTTTAATATTTTTTAATTTAGTGATATAATTTAATTTACTTCATATATTATAATTCAAATTTTGGATTCTAATGTATAGAAAATTACTCTAATTTAAAAAAATAATAAATTACTAATTATTGTTATGTAAAGAATTACTAATTTTGCTCAATGTAACTATACAAAGAATGATGTTGAGTAAGAACATGAATATGTGATGGTTGAAGGATATTTTCATGATCAATATGTCACCTTTACAACCCAATATATATATATATATATATATATATATATATATATATATATATATATATATATATATATATATGAGTGTATGTCCGTGTGTGTGTGTGTGTGTTGAGTTTGTATCATTCGATTTAACAAATTAGAAATAAATTGACATGAAATGAGCTAGTTAAATTCCTCAAATTTCAAGGAGGAGACCTAGGTTTTAATATTGCCAAGATATATATGCATAATTGCCAAGTTGTTGTATTATATTCTCATGATGTAACATAGGTGGGGCCCATTTCAATCCCATATGTCCAATTTTTATTTTTAAATAAAAAGTTATGGATAGTTAGAAAAGGAACCTATAATATTTTACACTAATTTCTAGAAAATAATAGAAACAATACATTTCCTCAAATTTATACAAGAAGCAAAGAGATAGCAAAGAAAAGAGTAATAGAAACAAATGTATTAATGTCCTTGAGCACAAAGTAGTATGATCAAGATGATATCACACTGATATAATTGATAAAGTACTTGAATATATTTATATACAATCCTTAAACCTCAACAACAAAAATTACATATTATATTAACCCAAGCTGACATATTTTTAAGCTTAAAGGCTAATTACAAGTTAGTAAACCCTTGTCTATTACACATTAGACATTATGAAGGTTTAGTTAAGGTTAAGAATATTGTTTTAGCTAATGTCCATAAGGCTAAATACATAAAATCATAATATAATATATTACATAATTATTTATTGTAATCATTATATATGATATTATACAACATTGGACCTTGGTTAGTTAGATCAAAATACATAAATCTCAATGCACCCCAAAAATATCTCTCTATATCTATCTATCTTATATATATATGGATACCAAGATTGTATTTGGTTATACAATAAAGTGAAAAATGGTAACTTCATGGTGTAATAGATGGTTATCATTAGGAAGGTTTTACACTAGTGAAATCGTTTTAGGAGGTCATTCTAGTATATTGAGACTCCATGGCTCATAATGTTGTCAGAATAGTAGAACAAATAAGGAAGAAATGCTTTCATTTCTTGTAGACAAGAATAAGGGAGAAGGATTCTATGGCTTTGGTTAAATGGAGCAAGATTTTCAAACCTAAATTGACAAGAGGTTAGGGACTTAATAATTGTCACAACCTACCCTACAAACTATTCTTTTTTTTCTTTTTCTACATTGCCCTTTTAACCCAACTAGGTTATATCTCGATCCTTTCCTTGAGGCACACCCATCCCTACAACTTACATATTTCTATCTATATAAGTGTATTAGGTGCTAACTCTTGTTATGAAAGTTATCTTTCTCAAAATCTCCCACAAGATAACTTGTCTCTTTTCATTCCATTGAAATGAGTATGCTAGATCTCACACCCTACCTAAATCCATCTAAGTAGGTACTTTAGCGTATGGTATCTAACTATCTTTCCCATATTTTTTATGAGCTATTCAATCAATTATATGATGAGCAAGGTGCAGCAACAATATTGTCATTATTGTCAACACAGTCAGACAGATCGGTTGATGCAATGGACATATAGTCAGACAGATCGATTGATGCAGTGGATAGGAGTTAAGAGGTTCTTCAGAGTATGTACAAATATTTTCCAAAATATCGAAGTGGCCCATATGCTAAAAATCAAAAGAAAAGCACAAGGAAGAAAACTGTCGCGATATCGCGACATATTGCAAGAGAGATAGTACGAAAGAAAAAGTGTCGCGATTTCATGACATGTTGGAAGAGAGAATGGCAAGTAGAAAAGTGTCACGATTTCATGACATATTGCAAGAGATATTGTATGGAAGAAAAAGTGTCACGATTTCACGACATGTTGGAAGAGAGAATGGCAAGTAGAAAA
This sequence comes from Wollemia nobilis, assembly GCA_028583015.1. Classification (NCBI taxonomy): domain Eukaryota; kingdom Viridiplantae; phylum Streptophyta; class Pinopsida; order Araucariales; family Araucariaceae; genus Wollemia; species Wollemia nobilis. The sequence continues at coordinate 3,575,023 of JAQPPZ010017244.1, forward strand.
AGTGTCGCGATTTCATGACATATTACAAGAGATATTGTACGGAAGAAAAAGTGTTACGATTTCGTGACATATTGCAAGAGAAAGAGTAAAGGAGAGAAAGTGCCACGATATCATGACATGTCACGTTTTTGCGACCCGAAGGCAAGAGAAAGAGCAAAGAAGAGAAAGTGTTGCGATATCGCGACATGTCGTGTTTTCGCGACCCGAAGGCAAGAGAAAGAGCAAAGGAGAGAAAGTGCAACGATATCACAACATGTCACATTTTTGTGACCCGAAGGCAAGAGAAAGAGCAAAGGAGAGAAAGTGTCACGATATCGCAACATGTCGCATTTTCACAACTAAAGGAGGAGAGAGAAAGTAAGAAGGCAGAAGTGTTGCAATATCACAAAAAAAATAAAGAGGAAGAGTACGGAGGCGAAAGTGTCACGATTTCATGATATTTTGTATTTTTGTGGGCCAAAGCAAAGAGACAGAGGAGAGAGAAAAAAGTGTCGCGATATCGTGACATGTTGTATTTTTGCGGGCCAAAGCAAAGAGAAAGAGGAGAGAGAAAAAGTGTCGCGATATCGCGACATGTTGCATTTTTGCGGTCCGAAGCGAAGAGAAAATGCAAGGAGGAAAAAGTGTTGTGATTTCACGACATGTAGCATTTTCGTGGTCCAAAGTGAAGAGATAGAGAGAAGGAAAAAGTGTCGCGATATTGCGACATGTCGCATTTTCGTGACTCAAAAAGGGCAGGAAGGCCGAGAAGCAAAAGTGTCGTGATATCGCGACATGTCACATTTTCGTGACTCAAAAAGTCCAGGCAGTCAGAGAAACAAAAGTGTCGCGATCTCGTGACATGAATACCAGGATGGTGAAACTAAAGACTGCAGAGTGACATGGACCCATAAGGAATCTTTAAAATCTTTTAAGATGGTCGTTACACATGGAAAGAAGTGGATGCATGCCAAGTGGAGAAAACTAACAGTCATGAAGAAGAAGACGAACAGTCATCGAAGGAGAAAAAAAATGCATGCCCAAGTGGAGAAAATTAACAGTCGAAGAAAGAGAAAATGAACAACCGTGGAAGGAGAAAATGAACAGTCATCAAAATAGAAACGAAAATGCATGCATTCACAGAAAAGAAAACGAACAGTCACTAAGGAGAATACGAACAGTCATGATCGAGAAGACGAATAGTTATGGTAGGAGTATATGTGTCAATTCGTTGCATGTAACGTGTTTGACGAAATGCCTACTCTATATATACAAAAGGAGTTACATATAGAAGGCGTTACAATTGACAAGTGGCATATGAGAAATGAAAGGAGTTACAACTGGAGTTACAAAGAGACAATATGGTTATAAAAGGAGTGTTGCTTGGAGAATTTCAGTTGGGGGAATTTATTCTATGAAGTGCATGAGAGAAGCGTGAGAAGAGAGTGAGAGGAGAGTGAGAGGTACGCGATAGGCGACCGAGAAGGGTGTGTGTTATGTGAATTGTGGGCGATGTGGAGTGAGCAATAGACTAGTCAGGGTCTTGTAAATGTGAAGGCATTTTTATGTCAATCTTCTAGCTTCAAAAAGTCCAAGTTGGTTCTTGGAATCAGGGGTTGGTGCTCCTTCCAGTTGGTGCTGGTAAATCAGGGGTTGGTGCTCCTTTCTATTGGTGTAGATAAATCAAGGGTTGGTGCTCCTTCCAGTAGGTGTTGGTAAACTAATTGTAAAATTGGTATTTTGCAAAGGCTGGATTTGGATGGGATTCTAAGCAGTCATTTTTAAGGAGTAGCCAAATTGGTAAACCTCGTTACATCGTGTGTTGTGGAATGCTCTCTTGTTATATTTGCTTTATGTGGTTTTAATTTTTCATTGTTTTGGCTTTAAGAGTTGAAGTTTTTAAGTTTTACAGAGCCACACTGATTCACCCCCCCTCTCAGTGTCATTGTGAGACTAACAATTGGTATCAGAGAGAGTTTCCCTTATCAGGCTAAATAAGCTAGGGTTGATCTTGAATTAGTATGCAATGGGTAAGAAGAATAGATCCTCCTCAAATAAGGCATCTCAGTTAGTTTCATTTCCTATGGAAGAGAAAATTGAACTAGAAAAGGTTGAAGAAGTGAATTCTAAAGTATGTGATGAAAACCTAGAGGTTGAAGTAGATCTAGAAGGTGAGTTGATCACTGCTCTTGAAGAGTTGGGTTTAGAAAGGAAAAATAACAAAATACTATCCAAGAAGTTGGAAGAATATGGGGATAATATTGAAGATCTCTTCTTACAAATTCACAAAGCCAAGAAAATAGAAGAAGCCTTGAAGTCACAGATCAATGAGAAAAATATTGTTTGCTGCAAACAAGAAGAGAAGATTGTTTTATTGAGGAAACAACTAGAAGAGGCCAATACAAATCTCAAATTTAAGAAGAGCACAGAGCTGCTAGATAAAATGATAAGGCAATAAAGAAGCCCCATGTGTAAGCTTGGTCTTGGATGTGAAGCTGAACAACCTTCATCTTCTAAATCTGCAGAGAAGAAGAAATCCACTATTGAAGGATCAAAGCAAGAAAATCTTGAAGCTTAATCCTCAAAAGGAAGAAAATATCAAAGGAGATCTACAGAAAAACAACCACAAAAAAAGAGGTTCTATCACTCTCACTTTATTCATAATAATGCTTTTAATGGCTATTGTTTTAGATGCAACCATTATGGTCATAAGGCAATTTATTATGGATTGAATAATAGATCAAAGAATTATGCTGGTAGAAATACATCTGTTATTTCGGTTGAACACCATGTGCAATGTTTTAAATGTAATGGTCATGGGCACATAGCAAGGTTTTGTCCAAGAAATTTTGTATCTAATCTAAGGCAAGACAATAGATTTCATCAAACACAAAGAATGCAACACAAAAGAAATCATGTGCATCAAAGAAAGGAAAATAATCATCCATCAAGGATGCATAAGAGACAACCACCCAAGAGAAATGTTCAAATTCATGAAAAGGTTCAAAATAGGGATGCAGTTGAAAAACTCAAGCCAAAGTTCAAGAAATCTTGGAGAAAGAAAGAAGAGAGGAAATCTTGTCTCCTTGGACTGAAGGAGATTACTCCTCTATTACACTAAGCAGCTCTAGGTAGCACATCCTCAAGGGGAGCAATATTAAAGTTTTATTATAATGCTCCTATGTTGTTTGGTTATCTGAGGATGAAATACAAGTAGTTAGGGGGAGTTGTCGTATAGTTTTCAAAATATGTTTTAGTTCATGTAGTTGTTTGTGGAGGTAATAAGCAGGAGCATGAGATGTTGGCTTGACAGAGTCGTCCTTAAATTAGTGTGAAGTCTCTCTGGTGATGGCGGTTACAATAGCAGATAGTGTTAAACTGATGTGCTTCAGCAGAACAACATGGTAAATAGCTAGGTTTTCGATGCAGCAGCTGATAGGCATTATCTAAGATAGAACATGCAGCACAGGTCAACATGTCATGGAAGCATAAGCTAGCAGGTGCTGGTCTTGAAGATTGTAACATTCCCAATCTGCAGATAAAATAGAATCCGTGTTGTGAGTACGTCTCAATTCATCTACCAATATCGATGGAGGACTATGGTAAAGCTCTTTATGATCGTTATGAAAATTACTGCCAATGTGTAGGTGGAAAGCGTGAGGTTCTTAACCAAAAATACATCACATTGTTTGATATAAGAGAGCATCAATTTTCTCTAAAGAAGTAGCCATTATCAAAGAGATGTCAGAGTCAAAGCAAACAGTGGTACTAGCACCCAGTTGGTCAAGAGTGCCAAGTGGCACATGCAAGGCAGAGACGTTGAGAGAATAGCGCCCAGGTGGTGAAGCGTCAAGGAGGACAAGATGTCTATGCAACTAAGAAAGTCTTGCATTATTTGAGAAATGTGAGATATTGCTCGAGGAATCGATTGATTGTAGTGAGGAGAAATGCTCCCTAGAATCACATGAAGATCATTCGTCTAAGACATTGAGTAGCCCTGACATATGCCCTAGCAAGAAGCAGAATACCGAGAGTTGATGACTACGCACGATTGAGGTTCCAACGCTAGATATAATGGTCCACTGTCAATACCTGCGTAGACGATGAAAACATTCATGGCAGTCGTTAGAAATTAGAGACATTGAGCTACACAATGGATGCGAGGCAAAGTCGTTAGTCACGGAGGAGGTGGCAGTCAAGAGGCTAAAGAAAATTGTTGAGATTGTCGATGTTAAAGTTGATGAAGGTAGGGAACGAGTTATAAGCATAGTGGTTGAAGCCCATTGGTTGTAAAAGAACTTGAGTTAGAAAATAACATGAGTATCATTGTTATGTGATATTTGTGGTTGAGCATTGTTGGAAATGTTTGAGTTGGTTGATACATACTCGGACTAGGGTTGTGTGAGAGAGAGTTGTCCCTTGTGATGATTGGTTGAGTTGATTTGATTGAGCCTAGTCAAGTTATGTGTGAAGTGATTTTTAAAGTTCTATGAAATAAATTATTCCATCATTCTATGTTGATTTGAGATTGAGGTTAGAACATTTTAAGTCTCTAACAATTCTCTTTATGCTTCTATGAACTGGATTTGATTTGAGATTGCCATTCATTGTTGAGTTCATTTTGAGTACTACTTGAGCATGATTGATTGAGCCTTTGAGAAGGCCTTTGGGAAATATTTGAGGACAGTGTTGGGACAGATTTCTAGAGCAGATTTGGGCAAGTTCTCGGTGAGCTTACTAGAGTAGATTCGGACAAGTTCTTAGTGAGCTTGTTGGAGCAGATTTGGACAAGTTTTGTATGAGCTTGTTATTCAACATTGGACAAGTTCTGTGTGAGCTTGTTATTTAGCATTGGACAAGTTCTATGTGAGCTTGTTAAGCAGGTTCTGTGTGAGCCTATTGACAAAGTACAGAGGATAGAGTCTTAATGGATAGAGATCCAGTAGCCAACACAGTTGAAGATAGATCTGAGTGAGGATTCTTCAAATGGAGAGAGGTCCACCAGTCAGTGCAGCAGAAAGATAGTCTTCTATAATATAACAATTGGAGAGAGGTCCACCAGTCAGTAGCGGATACCTTCAAAATAAATTGGGAGTGGTCATGCTTCCCAAGAACTGACTAGCTATCGGGACCACATTCTCAGGGGGAGCATTTATATATTTGATTATCTTTTTGCTCATATTTGTAATTTTTGCTAAGTGTCATAACTTGTGCCTAAGAATGTTGTGCATGGACTCAGGGGGAGTCTGCAGCAGCCCTTTGGCATTATTTTCAAAGGGGAAGAAGAATTACAAGAAATTACACATTATTGCACGTGTGTTGCCAACAATTCCAAAGGGGGAGATTGATGAGCAAGGTGCAGCAATAGTATTGTCATTGTTGTCAACACAGTCAGACAGATCGGTTGATGCAGTGGACATACAGTCAGATAGATCGGTTGATGCAGTGGATCAGTTGATGCAGTGGACAGGAGTTAAGAGGTTCTTCAAAGTATGTATAGATATTTTCCAAAAGATCGAAGTGGCCCATATGCTAAAAATCAAAAGAAAAGCAAAATGAAGAAAACTGTCGCGATATCGCGACATATTGCAAGAGAGATAGTACGAAAGAAAAAGTGTCACGATTTCACGACATGTTGGAAGAGAGAATGGCAAGTAGAAAAAGTGTCACAATTTCATGACATATTGTAAGAGATATTGTACAGAAGAAAAAGTGTCGCAATTTCGCGACATGTTGGAAGAGAGAATGGCAAGTAGAAAAAGTGTCGCGATTTCGCGACATATTGCAAGAGATATTGTACGAAAGAAAAAGTGTCACGATTTCGTGACATATTGCAAGAAAAAGAGCAAAGGAGAGAAAGTGTCGCGATATCATGACATGTCGTGTCTTTGCAACCCGAAGGCAAGAGAAATAGCAAAGGAGAGAAAGTGTCGCGATATCGCGACATGTCGCATTTTCACGACCCGAAGGCAAGAGAAAGAGCAAAGGAGAGAAAGTGTCACGATATCGTGACATGTCGTGTTTTTGCGACCCGAAGGCAAGAGAAAGAACAAAGGAGAGAAAGTGTCGTGATATCATGACATGTCACATTTTCGTGACTAAAGGAGGAGAGAGAAAGTAAGAAGGTAGAAGTGTTGCGATATCGTGACAAAAGTAAAGAGGAAGAGTATGGAGGCGAAAGTGTCACGATTTTGTGACATGTATTTTTGTGGGCCAAAGCAAAGAGACAGAGGAGAGAGAAAAAAGTGTCGCAATATTGTGACATGTTGTATTTTCATGGGCCAAAGTAAAGAGAAAGAGGAGAGAGAAAAAAGTGTCGCGATATCGCGACATGTTGCATTTTTGCGGTCCGAAGCGAAGAGAAAATGCAAGGAGGAAAAAGTGTCACGATTTCGTGACATGTAGCATTTTCACGGTCCAAAGCGAAGAGAGAGAGAGAGAAGGAAAAAGTGTCATGATATCGTGACATGTCGCATTTTCGTGACTTGAAAAGGGTAGGAAGGCCGAGAAGCAAAAGTGTCACGATATCGCGACATGTCGCATTTTCGTGACTCAAAAAGGCCAGGCAGGCAGAGAAACAAAAGTGTCACGATATCACGACATGAATACCAGGATGGTGAAACTAAAGACTGCAGAGTGACGTGGACCCATAAGGAATCTTTAAAATCATTTAAGATGGTCGTTACACATGGAAAGAAGCGAATGCATGCCAAGTGGAGAAAATGAACAGTCATGAAGAAGAAGATGAACAGTCATCGAAGGAGAAAACAAATGCATGCCCAAGTGGAGAAAACGAATAGTCGAAGAAGGAGAAAATGAACAGTCGTGGAAGGAGAAAACGAACAGTCGTCAAAATAGAAACGAAAATGCATGCATGCACAGAAAAGAAAATGAACAGTCACTAAGGAGAATACGAACAGTCATGACCGAGAAGATGAACAGTCATGGTAGGAGTATATGTGTCAATTCATTGCATGTAACATGTTTGAAGAAATACCTACTCTATATATACAAAAGGAGTTACATATAGAAGGCGTTACAATTGACAAGTGGCATATGAGAAATTAAAGAAGGAGTTACAAAGAGACAATATGGTTATAAAAGGAGCATTTCTTAGAGAATTTCAGTTGGGGGAATTTATTCTATGAAGTGCACGAGAGAAGCGTGAGAAGAGAGTGAGAGGAGAGCGAGAGGTGTGCGACAGGCGACCGAGAAGGGTGTGTGTTATGTGAATTGTGGGTGATGTGGAGTGAGAAATAGACTAGTCAGGGTCTTGTAAATGTGAAGGCATTTTTATGTCAATCTTCTAGCTTCAAAAAGTCCAAGTTGGTGCTTGGAATCAAGGGTTGGTGCTCCTTCCAGTTGGTGCTGGTAATTAGGGGTTGGTGCTCCTTTCTATTGGTGCAGATAAATCAGGGGTTGTTGCTCCTTCCAATTGGTGCTGGTAAATCAGGGGTTGGTGCTCCTTTCTGTTGGTGTAGATAAATCAGGGGTTGGTGCTCCTTCTAGTAGGTGCTGGTAAACTGATTATAAAATTGGTATTTTGCAAAGGCTAGATTTGGATGGGAATCCAAGCAATCATTTTTGAGGAGTAGCCAAATTGGTGAACCTCGTTACATCGTGTGTTGTGGAATGCTATCTTGTTATATTTGCTTTATGTGGTTTTAAGTTTTCATTGTTTTGGCTTTAAGAGTTGAAATTTTTAAGTTTTACAAAGCCACACTGATTCACCCCCCTATCAGTGTCATTGTGAGACTAACATTATAAGCCTTTCCTCTCACTTAAATTTTGATACAATATTGAAGGGTCCCATTTATTCATCTATAACAAAAGGTTTATAAAATCGTAGAGGAATAATTTCTCTTGTTTTTCTAGATCCTTCCTTATCTAATCTCATCACAGCCCTTCCAATTATGATTTATTTAAGTAATACTATAGCACTCTTAATTTTATTGCCAATTTACAAAATACCATTGAACCAACCCAACATCTATTCTTTCCCTCAAGAAGTCAGAACCATAACAAGTACATAAAATCACATGTATAATAGAAAAGTAAAATGAGTCCTCTAATCCATTGGATATCTCTCTCTAACTAATGTACACCCATAGCATGCATTATTAAGCTTAAAACCTCTTTAAGAACATAACCACCATTTAATCATTCTTTAACAAAAACCCATAGGTAAAAGTATATCCAATTAAAATAAGATTCCATCTATAATAATAATATTTTTTTGAAAATCTAAAACAAGACTCATAAGTAAACATACATCCATTTTTAAAGAATATTCCTTTTACAATAAGCATCTTACAATTATTCTTTAACAAGTCTTATAAGTAAAAGTTCATCCATTTTAAGAGAAGAATCCATACATGCTCACACAACATAAATATTTACCCTGGGAGAAACCCCTATGGGGAAAACCCAACCTTAAAGAGAAATTTTTTCAATTCTAAAGTCCTTTGATATTTACAATAACTTTTAACTCCCTATTTCAGTTAACACATCCAGTTCACAATCTTCATAGCCATTAAAAGCTTACAGGATAAAATATTCATTTAAATAGCTAATTCTAAACTTCAGTCCACGTTCAAACTACTCAAAGATAGATCATTTTATCTTTTCTACCTGCATAGTTTCTCTGTTATCTCACATATGATCATTAAGGGCCAATCCCTCTTGATAAGAGCTCACAACTTTTTCTTATTTCTTTTAATTCATAACCACTATATAGGGCACATCTATAAGTAGTATTTTGGAAATAGTTGAATACATGTTCACATGTTTGAACCACAACATAAATCCACTATCACTTATGAGAAAAAAACTTTTAATGCATCCCCTAATCAATGATTCAACAACCAATTGTCATTATTCACGTGGATTAACAAAAATCATACATAACGTCTATTAATAATCATCCACACTTGGTTGAAGTGGGATGAATAATAGTAACAACATAAGGTGCTACTACTTCATTAATTAGCTCTTCCTTATCTATCTTTACAATGTAATACAAAATATATTCATAATTAATGGACTCAATCTAAATTAAGACTTCCAGTACATATGCTGTTCAACTTTTGGAATACTCCCAAGGTTTCACCCAAACCTAGTTAATATTGGGAAAAATTCTCATGATGGGGGTTTTAAACACATCTAGCGACAATAGAGAGTGGAAATATGAGTTAATGATCCACCTAGTTTGAGTCCAACCCAATAAGGGATAATGATGTGTGATGAACTCTGGTTCCTATTCCTACAATAGCACCCTATTACTAAAGCACCATCTAGTTCTATGGTCATGAAATCCATACATTAAGTGTAGAGTGATGAAGGCAACTACCTTGAAACCTTCACCTTCTACCCAGGTTTCACCAAATGGAGTGATAAGCTCATTAGCATAAATCGATCTGGAGCCTAATGATCAATAAAATTCAATATTAACTCTAGAATAATCAACTATTCACTACAACTCAAATACATCGCTCACTAAAGACATTCAACTTGTTTGAGCAATAATGGAATCCTACATCTTGACTAAGCAAAGCCTTCAATAAAAAATTCTTTGGTTACTAACTTAGGTAGACGTATGATTCAACCATATCACTTTGCATATGAACTATACGTAGAGCTAATGTGCAAGAGTTAACTTAGGAAAAAAATCTTAACTTAAGCTTCAGAAGACTCAACACTCATCAAGTTGATAAGCCAAGTAACTTGACACAACTCATAATGAAATATGAAATTCTAAAAAGGATAATAATGAATTTCTTATACATAGGTTCCCATCCATTGCATGCAAATGGATAAATCCCTAAACTACGTATCTCCAACAACTCAAATTAATAAAAAATATTCAAGTAACAAATAGATAGAGTTTTTAGTATGGGAAATCTCTTTTAAGTTATAAAATAGAAACCATAGTCAATGAGAACCTACCTAACATCTCTGGATCTGTTCCCCTATAGTGAATTATTCCAACCAATATATTTTTCCTTGTCCACTTCTTTCCTATACTCCTTCCAAAATAATCTCCCCCATAATCATTCAATAACTCATCCTTAGTCCTTCGATCGTCCTTCCCAAAAGAGTGTGCACTCCCCTCCTCAATGCATGTCAGCTACCTCTCTTCACCAACACATCTATAGTCCAACATAATGAGCCCACTTCAAAGAGTAACTACCTTAAGTTTTTCCCCCTTTTTCATGGATTGACTACACTTCTTTATTAATGGAGGTTAAAACTTGACCTCCCCAATAGAAATAAAAATCCTCAATTTAAGATAGCATTCGTTAGCCACAGAAATATCCCTTAGCAATTCGAACATTTTTAAGCAATTAGAAAGGGAAAATTTCATATATATTCTTTTTTATAAATCAAAATGAGGTGAAGGAATGTTCCTTCCTTATGCCAGGAATCCCTTCCTATCAAATGATATTTTGATTTTATAAAAACATGTTAAGCAAACACCTACAAAATAATATTCCTCCATAATACCTTACCACTCATTGATTAAAACAATGACACACATTAAAATAAAACCATCATATTATTAAGAGATTATATTTTTTCTTCCTCTAATGAAATTAAACTTGTTCCTGTAAAAATGGCACTAATATGTCAGTGTCATCACATTATTTCATAAAACAAGAGTTTTATGTAGGTTAATCATGAAATATTCGATCATTTAATAAATAATATACATCATTTATTTTCACAACATATGTGTCTATAAAAACTAACCATAATATGGTTAAGCATTTTGTCAAAAAAATGACATAGTAAAAACTAAAACCATCCAGATAAAAAGTATACCAAGGGAGGGTCATGACAAGAATATACATAAATTTGGAAAAACACAAGCTCCCAAGAGCCTTTGGAGATTATTAACTAGTAAAGGATTATGGAATGAGGTTATAAGATTAAAATATTTTGGTTCCATGTCATTTTAAGAGTGGGTTAGACTTCCTATCAAGTCAATTACTAATGCTTCTATCATTTGGAAAGCTTTAGTAAAGGCTTTTCGATTAGTAGGTAATTTTTTGGTTTGGAAAATAGGAAATGGGAAGAAAGTAAGGCTAGGAAAAGACCCCTGGCTAGGAAGTGAATAAGATTACCAACTACCTCAATATTTAGTAGAATACCATAAGAGACAAGGTTTCAAGGTATTGACAGAGATGCAGCCTCTATGATAGAACTGGTTTATGAACTTAGGGGTGGCTTTTAGCAGAAGCATTACTTTTGGAAGGAAATGAAGTTGAGAAATGCAGTAATTATAAAAGATGTCTAACAAGGGATTTTATAATATTGATACAGGAAGAAGACTCTTTATTATGGTCAAATATCCTTGGTAGTATATAGTTTACAACTAAGGAAGGATACAAGACAATGTTTGAAGATAATAATGAAGAGGTTCTTTGGTGGTGGAGCAAGATTTGTAAGGTGAAAGTGCCCTTGAAAATCATTTTTTTTTGTTAGCATTGGCTAAGAAGGTATTGATATGGGATGTTCTACAAAAAATATCTTGGTAGGTTACAAGTCAATGCAACCTATGTAAAAAGGAAGGAGAAACAATGGATCATCCACTGGTTCATTATAATTTCTTATGAGAAGTGTGGAGGTCTATTCTACCCATGACTAAGGGGAAGGGATAGTGGTAAGCAAGGAATTTATTGGAGAATTTGCAACAATGGTTAAAAGATAAAGGTTTAAAGGAATACAAGTGCATTCCATTGATAGTGGTATGGAGTCTATGGTTGGAAAGAAATTCTATATTGTTTGATAACAAGAAAATTATACCTATACAAGCTCAAGCAAAGATCAAATATACTTATGAAGGAATAAAAAAGAGTTTTAAAATTAAATGCTATAAGACAAGTTTATAGTTTAATAGTCGATACTACGAAGTCTTGGTATTTTTTTTATGGAGCTTGTCAAAGTAATCTAGATAGATGTGGGGCAGAAGGAGTGTTATAGTAGGATGAAAATCACAAATACACTTTGAAATTAGTTCTTGGTGAAGGCACCAATAATTTGGTAGAGTGAAGGGTTTGATATTTTTTCTAAGAATGGCAGTAAATGAAATAACAAAACTTCAAGTTTATGGTAACTCAAAAATTGATGGTTGATTGGGCATCATGATTAGTGGGGATGCAAAATTTGAAACTTAAGACTTATTATGAGAAAGTGAAATTGATAGAAGCATCATTTATAGATATCGCTTATAATAATATTTATAAATAATTAAATGAGGATATGGATGGTCTATTAAAATTTATCGTAGATATTCCATTTGGTACTTTGTTAAAAAGAGTTGTGGGATTGTGATTCCACTACAATCTACCCCATTTTGATACTTTTTTCTATTTCATAGAAGATGTGGTTTATGATAGGTCATTGTATTCTTTTTGGACATTTATTGATAATTAGGATCATATTTGCTAGATAACTAATGGCCCCTTGGTTGAAATATCAAAATGACACCTCTGTAATATGACTAGAGGATGACACTATCTTGTTCATAGTTTTTTTTATGTATCAATTTGATAGATTTTTCAAATATATTTGAGATTTTAGAATAGATATTAATGGGGTTTATTAGCAAGTCTTATATGAGGGTATAAATACCCATATCATTGTATTTTTTTCAAACTCTAAAATGAAAATTACTAATTCTTTTTTAGGGAAAAAAAATAGCCTTATGGGGTTAAGGAGATGACACATTAGATATGAAAATAATTAACATTTTTTTCCTATAATATATGATTTAGTAGGACACACATATTTGAATCTCCATTGTTATCCAGAATATTACCTCCTATTTTATGATACTTTGTCTTAATTAAGCAATTTTTTGTAAAATTCCCTTTCCTTATTATATAATTTATTAGTGGTTTCCAACTTCCTTAAAGACTTGAACTTGTCCTTAACTTGTTGAGCCTTAGCTTCCATTGAATTGAAAGTTTTTACATGATCCTATATTTCACAATAACATCATTTTTTATCAAAATACCCAAATAATTAGAGAGGAGAGAATAGATGATTATAGGGATGCATTCCTTCATATATTAATTAATAATAAAACAATCAATATTATTCCCTATGGATTTAGGAAATACTGAATTTATTTTGAATGTGTTAAATTCACCTCTTGAAATGGAGCAAATATCCTAATATGATAATTACACTCCAGGTTGATGGAAGAAAATATTTTTTGATCCGACTTTAAGCGATGGAGCAACGGAGCAGAGGGAATAGTGAAGGCAGAGAAGGAGGTTCGAAGGTTTCGGGCGGGAACCTCGAGCAGGCGGTAGGTGAGGATCCAGAGGCAGGCAGGTCGACTATCTCTGGAAGGGGATAGGGGCCCATCCACGAGCAAGTTGACAAGGTACGAGGACCCGAACCCCTGACAAAGACCCGAACAAATGGACCCAGCAGAGTACTGCGGGTCCCAGAAGAGGTCTATCCTTTGTAGAAACCCTAAAAGGCAAAAAGAGTGATTTTCATTCACTCCCACCCCTCATACCTGAGAACAACCGGATTATGGCACCTGCGAATGCTATGGGTCCATTTTTATCCCTGGAGGAGTTTTCACTAGTAGGCAAGTTTCTGGGCGGAAGGTCGGATATAGAAACTATACGCTCCTGGGCGCTATCCAAATGGAGAACAACTGGGAACCTAGAGATTGTTGCTTTGTCCAGGGGATTTTTCATCTTAAGATTCAATAACAAGGAGGATGCAAATCGCATTCTAACAGGCGGACCGTGGTTTTTAGGAAAACGCAGCTTGTTTCTCAGAAAATGGGGGGAGGACTTTGACCCCAAAAAACAAAATATTAATATAGCTCCCATCTGGGTCCGCCTGCCAAACCTTCCCGCTCAGTTTTTTAATGAGTACTGGTTGCAAGGGATTGCCAGAGCCATTGGGGAGTTGGTTGCCATTGACCATTCAACCCTGGCAAGGACAAGGATGATGCATGCAAGGATCTGTGTCAATGCAGACTTAGATTCCGAACTGCCAACCTTCGTAGAACTGGGCTATGGAGATTATCTGAGAAAACAGTCGGTGGAATATGAAAATAAGCCAACATTTTGCATAGAATGCAAAACTCAAGGTCACCTACGAAATCAATGTCCAAGTCTAGCAGCTAGCAGAGAAGCTCAGAGGACAGAAGGCAAAAGGACAAATGGCAAAGCATTCCCCAAGAACCAATCCACGGGAGGACCAACAGGTAGAGGAGGGTTCAGGCCGGCCAAGAACAACAATATTTACCAGGAGCAGGACAACCAGGCTCAACCCCAGGAGAAAGGAAAGCAACAAATCACCAACGAGCAGGAAAATCAGGTAAGCCCTAGAATCCCGAGTTCAAATAAGTTTAAAGTTCTTGCTGACCTGACGGTAGAAGGGGAGATGGGTGAGGACGGAATCCTTCAGGTTGAATTACCAGAAACTTTAGAATCCCCGTCCATATCGGGTCCTTCCAACATCAAAACTAAAAGACTCCCAAACCATCAGGAAGGATTAAAGCACACCCCTGAGGAATATAGGAAAAGGATGGAGGAGATAGGATCAAAGGAATCGGGTCCTTCCAATATCATAACCAAAAGCCCTACAAACTTTCAGGAAGGTTCACAGCAGAATTGTGGAGAATATAGGATAAGGACGGAAGAGTTAGAATCAAGGACTGAAATGGTAGGAACAAACAGGCCAGAAGAGTGTTCTAGTCCAGTCCTTCAACAGATTGTACCTCCTCATTTTAGCCCAAAATAGACCAGAAGCACAAAAAAATCCCCAATTGATTACGATAGTGAGAAAAAGAGGGGAAGGATGTCTAATGCTGAACAAAATAGATTGAGGACTGACAACGAAGTGGCAAGTGGAAAACAAAAAACACTGATACAACAGGTTATCCCAGGTCAAGATGATAACAAATTAGGCAAACCTCCCCAAGGAAGGGGGAGGGGAAAAAATCCCAAACAGTCTAAATGAAGGTACTCTCATGGAATGTGAGAGGCCTAAATGGCCCACCGACCCACAGGGTGGTCAGTTCAATAAGAAGGCAATACAACCCAACCATTATTCTCTTACAAGAAACAAAAATAGATGAAGCCCAGTCGAAAATAGCAGCAAAAAAATATGGAGTCAAGGAGATTTGGTTTTCAAGCAGGCAAGAGGAGCTTCAGGAGGACTCATGGTGCTATGGGATTCTAGGAGTGTGGAAGGCAACATTATTCAGGATGATGACAGGGTGTTAAGTGTGTTTTTTCATGACATTGACAAGAATAGATCGTGGATTGTGTCAAATGTGTATGCACCCAATTCAGTTCAAGGAAGAACCTCATTGTGGGAATATCTGAGCCACTTGAACGTAGTCTTTCATGATATTCCCTGGATGGTAGCAGGAGATTTCAATACTCCCTTATACCCTTCAGACAAAAAGGGTGGGGTTGGGCTTCCAACAAGGAGCATGGAAGAATTTAATGAGTTTGTCAATTCTAACGAGCTGATGGATGTGAGGCTAAGAGGGGCTAAGTTTACTTGGAGCAACCGTAGGATAGGAAGCCAACTTATTCAGGAAAGGTTAGACAGGTTCTTTCTATCAAAAGAAGTTGTCACAGTTTTTGGAGACTCCACTCTGCAAGCTCTTCCCAAAATTGTGTCAGATCATAACCCCATTTTATTGGAGGTCCCGCAAGCTAACTCCTTTAAGAAACCCTTTCGCTTTCAGTCAATGTGGATCAAACATCCAGACCTGAAGGAAAGAATCAAAAGTTGGTGGCAACAACCCATTCAGGGCAGCTCAGCTTTTAAGTTAGCCCAAAAGTTGAAATCAGTGAAGGAAAACCTGAGAATCTGGAATAAGGATGTTTTTGGGAACCTGTTTGAGAACAAGAAACAAGTGGGAGAAAGTCTGAAGGCTATTGACAATAGGATTCAAAATGGTACTTATGATGAAACAATAAGAACAGAGGAGCAAATTAAGCTTTCAGAATATCATAATATTTTGGCTTGTGAGGAAACCTATTGGAGGCAGAAATCTAGGGCTTTATGGTTGAAGGATGGTGACTCGAATTCAAATTTTTTTCATATCACTACCCTGAGAAATAGAAGTAATAATAAGATCAGAGAGCTGACTAGAGCTGATGGATCCAAAACTCAGGATTTAATTGAGATCAGAGAAGAAGTTGTTAGTTATTTCAGCTCCCTCCTCGGGGATGAAACCCAATGCCAAGAGGAAGCCAAGGAGACTCTCCTCCAATTCATACCTAGTGTCATAGATGGGGCCACTAATGCCAAACTTCTAGCTCCCTTCACAGAGGAGGAAATCAGAAATGCTTTGTTCAGCATGGAACCTGATAAGGCCCCAGGTCCTGATGGATTCCCTCCTCGTTTCTACCAGGTTTTCTGGGACATTGTTGGGGAGGATGTAATCTCGGTGGTCAAGGAGTTCCAGGCTTCAAAACACATCCCTAGAGGGTTTAATTCTACTTTCATTGCATTGATTCCTAAGGGCCCGACCCTCGAAATGATGGCATATTTTAGACCAATCAGTCTATGCAATGTGTCCTACAAAATCCTTACTAAAGCCATAGCTAATAGGATGAAAGGAATCTTACCCCTTATGATTGATCCTTGTCAAGGGAGCTCGGTTCAGGGAAGATCGATTCTTGATGGGGTGATTACAGTCCATGAAGCTCTTCACACTGCAAGCCAAACTAAGAAGGCAACCTTTGCCCTAAAGCTTGACATGAATAAAGCCTTTGACCGCATCAACTAGGATTTCTTGATTGCAGTTCTTCTAAAATTTGGTTTCCATCCTCAGTGGGTAAGACTTATCAAAGGATGTATTCTCAAGCCTTGGTTCTCTATCCTTGTAAACGGTACGACAACAGGGTATTTCCAAAGCCTTAGAGGCCTCAGACAAGGGGATCCGATCAGTCCAATGTTGTTCATTATTATGGCGGAGGCTCTAGGAAGAACTATCAAAGCGGCCTACAATGCAGGTCTGATCTCTGGGATTAAAGCCACCTCCCTTACCAATCCGGTAACCCACCAACAGTTTGTTGATGATACCCTTATGTTGACCCAGGCATCAGTAGTTGAAGCTAGAAGGATAAAGTGCATTCTAAAGCTTTATGAGGAGGCGGCTGGGCAGAAGGTGAACTTCTTCAAGAGCAAAATTTACTTCCTCAACACCCCCATTCCAAGGCAGGTCAGGATAGCTGGGATTTTGGGATGTTCAATTGCTGCTCTCCCTACTTCTTACCTAGGTCTTCCCCTATTTACAAGCTCCCCAGGAAAATCAATGTGGGACAATGTGGTAGAAAGAATTCAAAAGAAACTGGCTGGTTGGAAAGGGCTCTTTCTATCTCAGGCAGGTAAAGCTACCCTCACTATGGCCTCCCTTCAGAGCATCCCCATGTATTTTTTATCCATTTTTAAGGCCCCAACTAAGGTATACCAAAATATTGAACAACTCCAAAAGAACTTCCTCTAGTCAGGGTCGGAGGAAAAATAGAGAATACACCTAGTTGGGTGGAGTAAGGTATGCAGACCTAAGGAGAATGGGGGGTTAGGCCTGAGAAGAGTATCTCAGTTGAACACAACACTGCTAGCTAAGCAAGCATGGCATCTCATAACCAACGAGGAGAACCAATGGACTGCCATTATTAAAAGAAAATACCTCCAAGGCATTGATTTTCTAAAGGACAGTATCCTAAACAGAGGATCAACTTTTTGGAAGGTAATCTTGACCAGCAGAAATGTCATCAATAAAGGGCTGAGATGGATCTTAGGGAACGGGTAAAATATTAGCTTTTGGGATGATAGGTGGGCCAGGGAGGAGGCTCTCTCTCAATTGCCACACCTAGCCAGGGTCAAGGATTATACTGATCAGTTCATAGGAAGGAAAGTGGTTGATTTTATGATGCAGAATAGGGGAAGGTTTAGATGGAAACAAATCAGGATACCGGGATTTGAAGCCGAGTCAGAAGAGATCCAAAATATCCTGCACCAACAATTCATTCCCATGAGAAGTGGAGAGGACCATGTAACGTGGGCTGCAACCGAGAGCGGGTATTTCACTGTCAAATCCGCCTATAAGCTTATGATTGATCCTGAGGATCCCATCCTCCAGACCCAGTTGGTGTGGGTCAAAAATCTCATCCCCAAAATCTCCTTTTTTCATGGTTGGTGATCCAAGGGAGGATACTCACCATTGATAATATGTTAAGGAAAGGTATGATAATTGCTAATCATTGTTATCTATGCAGGGCTAACTGGGAATCCACCCTCCATATCTTCCTTGAATGTCTGGTTGCAGATGATATTCTAGGTGGGGTTTTCCAAGATTTTAGCATTTCGTGGGTCAGACCGGCCTCCATCATTGACCTCTTCCAGCAATGGCCTAACCCCTTTACTAACCTTAGGCTCAGGTTCATGTGGAAGATTTCCCTTCACCATTTCCTATGGCAGGTCTGGTTAGAAAGAAACCACAGAGCCTTTAAGGGTTCTAGTCATGATCCCATAACCATTACCAACAAGATCCTTGCCTTTGCTCATGAAAATGTCAGTATCATCCCCTATGAAGCTCAGTATAACCATCCCTGGGAAAAATAACTTGCTCAATCCCTACATATTACCTTGGAAGAGGAACCCTTGGTCATTAAGCCCAATCCCAGAATAGGTGTGAAGTGGACCCCACCCCCGGTTGGGTGGTTCAAGCTCAATTTCGATGGCGCAGCTAAGGACAATCCTGGAAGAGCAGGTGCTGGAGGAGTGGTTCACGACCACCAAGGAAACTTGGTGCTGGCATTTTTTGAACAACTTGGAAGAAAGACCAACAATGAGGTGGAAGCAAGAGCCCTATGGAGAGGGTTGCAGATGTCCCAGGAGATCGAAGGCAAACTAATAGTTGAAGGGGACTCAATGAACATTATAAACCTCCTAACCAATGGGAAAAAACCTCTGTGGTAGATCAAATCAATCATAGAAGAGGCAAGGATCCTTTTTGAAGCTAGGAATGATAGGCTGGCACAACACATGTTTCAGGAAGGCAATAAAATGATAGATAAGCTGGCCAACTTAGGGGTGGACGCTGATGGACTTGTCACGTGGGAGCAAGGGGTCCCCAGTGACGTGGAAGAAGTAATGCAAAATGACCGCCAATGAAGTCTGAGGTGGGGACACTACGGGCAACATAATTCAGCACATGAATGAGCTCCATGGAGCCCTCACCAATCTATTTTTTAATGAAGGATATCAGGGTGGAAAGCCGGCTGAACTTGTCCAGGACTCGGATGAAGACGAGGAGGATGAGGAGGTCGAGGAGCTCGAGGATGATGATGAGGAGGAAACTTAGCTTCCTCCATCCAGCCGCCTAGTACAGAGGAATTTTGGCTTGTCAGCCCTGTTCTGTTCCAATCCGTGACAAATTTTGGTTTTCTGTCTGTACTGAGGAAAGGGTCGTTCGTGGGGATATCATTCTTAATAGCTCTGTAGATTGTCTTGAAAGATGTCTGGGGGTCTATAGTGTTCTTACGGTATGTTGTCAGCTTGATGGTTGGGCTATTAGTATGGGTAAGGGGTATCGAGCCCACTCGTTTCTAGGGCTTAGAAAGGCAAGGAATAGTAAAGGACAGGTAGTCCTTAACAAGGCAAGGATCCATATCAGCTTAAGGTTGTATTTTGTAATAGGTTTTGGGTTAACCTTTAAAACCCGGTATTAATGAAATGACCCTTAATTACCAAAAAAAATAATAATTATACTCCAGGTAGATTATAATTCTTTGTTGAAATTGATAATATAGATCTTGAAGACATTCATACAATAATACATTCTCCCACCTATTCTTAAATAAATATGACAAATGGCAAGATATTGAAAGACTGTTGTTTGAAAAATGGATGAAAATACTTCTCTATGCAAAAGCAATGGTTTGTGAAAGGTTTGATCTAATAATTATCAAGGAAATAAAAATTATTAGATTTTCAAACTTGATAACATCTACAACTAACCATAATTCATCACTTGGTATGTAATGACTCAATGATAGTTATCACCAATTCACTACCACTTATTTACCATTGTATCCTAGATATCACTGAGAAAGGGTTATTCCTCATGATTTTATTTACCTTCTTATTTTTTTTTAATATTAGGGGAATTGGTAACATCCTTTCATATTTAAAAACTAGGTGTGGGGATCATACATTCTCCTCGAAGTTCTTACCTCCGAACATAGGTCAAATTATTGAAGTTGCCTCTATAACCCCTGCCTCTTCTTGATAAACGCGGTTCAGAGTGAGGGAGACCCCTGACAGCTCAGGGTTGGTACCACCATCGTCAAGTTAGTGCACACTTAGCGGATTCAAGTCAGACTACTACCTTTTCCCTTATTGGGCATACCCCCAAGGTTTGAACCTAGGTCTCCTCTTGGTAAGTGCCTAGACTTTTACCAATCCACCTAGTTGCCTCTTGGTATCGACCTTCTTAGTTCATATACATGGTATATTCAACTCTTCCACATAAATTTCATGATAGCTAGTACATTAACCAATGTCATCCATAAGGTACATAATAAGTAAGTAATGGAGGTACTAGAAATTAAACTCATGATCTCCATGATGCTATCTCCTTACACAACCAATGCTATTTAGGTGCCCAATCTATGTTATAATACCTACCTCTTTGGATCTTGATAAAAATAAATTTATTCATGACTACTAGAATAATATATACATTTATAAAGTGTGTTATTGATCATAGAATAATCAATGGAATAAGAAATGTTAATGTGATGTACCATGATTTATGACATTGTGTTGGAATTGAATGTGATGCTTACTTATCTAAAATTCATGCAAGAGTTGATGATGACGATTTTATGGTATTAGATTAACCATGTGTAAAAACAAAGTGTTCATGTAGTTTGTAAATTATGAAGACCACAATTGAGGAAAAGCTATAGTAATTTAAAATCCTATCTGAATTTTGTGTTTAACATTGTCTTGTCCTATCATTACTTGCAATATAAAAACCAAGATATTTTGTGAAGCTTATCTTCTGTTGAAAGTCATGTCAAGGGCATATGTAATGAAAAGAAGAGGATATTACTCAATTTAATTGATACTTAAATGACCACTCTAATATTTTGGATTATTTAATAATTTTGTAGGATTGGAGAATCCCAAAGTCATTAAAGAAAAATATCTTAAAACCAATACTCACCAACACATTCTACACCCGCTTCTAATTCAATGTTAAAAGTAAGTATAAAGTATAATATTTATGTCTCTATTAATTCCACCTTCCTAAGACAAATCAAATATGTAGAGATACCAAGGTTTGTAGCATGTTTACTCCCTAAATAGACATACAAGAAGAAATGGGGTGGGTTCTAATTCAATTTTAAAAGTAAGTATAAAGCATAATATTTATGTCCTTATTAATCCCACCTTCCTAACACAAATCAAATATGTAGAGATACCAAGATGGATAGCATGTTTACTACCTAAATATATATACAAGAAGAAATGAGGTGGTGTGATTACTCCCTTCCACATTTCTAACACAAATAAAATATATAGAGATACCAAGGTGCGTAGCATGTCTACTCCTTAAATAGACATACAAGAATAAATGGGATGGTGTGATTACTCCCTGTACAAAAATCTAGACAAACTTCTAGAAGTGGAAGAACAAATAAATAAAAGGGGATAAATTAAGGGGATTTTAACATGGGGAGAGAGAGAGAGAGAGAGAGAGAGAGAGAGAGAGAGAGAGAGAGAGAGAGAGAGGTCAAGGAATTTATAAAAATAAATAGACAAAACTTGAAAGGAGTAAAAATGAATATGGAACATAATCCCTGATTAACCACATCTTGTAAGGAGAATTTTTTTTGCAACTTAAAGAAATTAGGAATATAAGGTAAACCATATCTAACATGATTTAGCTTCCTACATTAAACAATCAAAGAAATTCAATTGGTAAATATTAAAATTCCTCTTTTTCTCAAAGAATTTATGTAGAATGTGAATGAGTTGAGTCATGTGGTCTAAATTGTTATCAAAATATTATAATGTATATTGTGTGGAAAGGTTATGATTATGTATGTATGACAATAGAACCCATTATGTATGCATGTGTGGGAAGGTCCCTTATATTATGAAAATTTTCAAGTGTGTGGTAGTCTAAGGTGTTTTACACCGTGACCACTAGATAACACATGTATTTGATTTTAAATATAAGGCCAAGTTAAAGGGTAGCTTGAGTTATTAGATGTTGACATGGAGACAAGTGGTATCTTCTCCATGTAAAATTTCATAGGAGGGGAGTGGGGGAAACCACTTATAAATGAATTTCAAAGCAAGTGTAACTTGTCCAAGGTCAGATAAGGAGGGGCCATAGTGACTTCTCTAAAGATGGATTTGATCCATTTATACCAACATGACATAATGTGGGTATTAGAATCTTAAATATACTCATGAGAGTATTTGTATACGTCTCTATTTCTAGTAAGTATTTTTCTTATAAGTATGTTAGAGCAAGACCTCCCTACTATATTTACTTCGAGTTTGAAGCTTTGGTTGGATTATACAACTTATTTGGTTGAAATTACTTTGTATTAGTCTCTTATTGATGGACTTCTTCACCTTATACACATGAGACCAAATATTATGCTTTGTCTGATGTGTTGTTCTAGGTACGTGCAAGCACTTAACAAGGGTCATTGAATAATGTTTAAGTAGATTCTATAACACTTAACAAGGGTCATTGAATAATGTTTAAGTAGATTCTATAGTAAATAAAGATACTTACCTGATGGAAATTTAATTATTTTATTAAGGACCCTTATATCTTATAAGGTTAATCTAATGAAGATTGGGTAGGTGTTCTTGATTAGCAATAATTTATTACTAATATGTTACACTACATTGGTTCTGGAATAGTCCTATGATGCTATTGTTGACAATCCACCATATCTTAATCTTCCATAAAGGTTGGATATTAAGCTTCTATTAGTGTCAACAAATCTCTTCAATGGTTGCTAATAAACTTGAGCTTTAAGAATTCCTTGGATTTTTACTTTCACTTTCTATTGTCAAATCCTTATCAATATTTTTCATAATCATATTTTCAATAGATGACAAAGCACATTGAGATGTGGATGTACTATGTTCATTGAATTTATATTTATAAGATGCTTGAGCTAGTTCACATACCTTCAATGGAGTAGTCTATAGATATCCTAACCAATGTTATGTGATAGGTAATCTTTGTGTGGTTTTGGAAGTATCATTGTCTAGGGGAGTGTCCTTTGAGGAGGGAATACTAATAAGGATTTCTCTTTATGCCACCTAATTTAGATTAAGAAAGTATGTCAAAATAAGTATAATCTTCCCTTAAAGCCATGACCAACCTTGTATCAAAAATTTGTATATTACCTATGGGACTATGAGCACCTTGATAGGTGGTTTTATTTTATTATTTTATCATTATTAATAGTGATAGGTGCCCATATAGAAAATCCTATACCTTGTGTTATCCAACAAATTTTCATTGGTTGAGGACGATTCTTTATTTGCTAATGATATTATTGGTGTCTATGTGCACCTTTGACATTTATGTTCTTCTCACTTGTGATTTAGTTTTACTAGATAATGTATGAAATTCATCCATTGCTAAATATATTATAAATACCAACACAAGACTAGAAAT
Organism: Wollemia nobilis; assembly: GCA_028583015.1. Lineage (NCBI taxonomy): Eukaryota > Viridiplantae > Streptophyta > Pinopsida > Araucariales > Araucariaceae > Wollemia > Wollemia nobilis. The sequence continues at coordinate 3,598,727 of JAQPPZ010017244.1, forward strand.
AAAAATTGAAATACCTTGTATACTGATGTAATTTAAATATCCTATATAATAATATATAATAAATTTAACGGTATTCATATGGTTGTAAATATGTCTAAAAGTAAATATTAGAACACTAGCTCCTTTTTTTTCAATTGTATGTAGAGGCTTTTCTTCAACCTCAAACTCAAGTGCCTTAATCATGAATTAATTATAAGAAATATAAATAAATTAATAAATAATTTAAATTGACATCAAATACAATATTCATATTGATTTCCTACAATATAACATTTCTAAAATTATACGAAACTTAACAACAATAATTTTATCAACTTTTTCCATAATTTAAAATAGTTCTAACACTAAATATATGCTTATAACAATTTCGTAAAAAAAAATACAATATGGCATAGTTTCTTCTAAAACTCCTTAAATAAATAAGGACCAAAAGAACTACTCAAAGCTAAATATGAGGATCTTGAAATTAATATAGATATAAAATCTAATATATCAAATCCAACAATCTCCTCATAAATAATTTATAATGTGATAGGACTAAAACATTTAATACCTACCTAAGAAAAACATTAACCATCTCTTAATATATAAACTCTACATTATATATATGTTTTAATTATTTACAAATAAATAAATATACACCTGTTGAGCCCTCTACGAGGCAGGCATGCAATTTTGACTCATTGAGCCGTTTCAATACACCTAACTCATGCCAATGCTTATGCCTCTTCTTACCTTAGTGAGTCAGCGGAAGGTAACTTCAGGATTAACCCAAGAAAGTGGAATAAGTAATCCCGTTATGGTACGTCCGTTTCAATGCTAGATATTGAATGTACGTCCATTGAAAGAAAGCCACTTTTAACGGCAATTTAGGACAATTTAGGACAATAATTGTGTTCCATTTAAACTAGATCCACTGTCCACTGTCCCTTAAAAATAAAAAGCCAGTTTTTACGACACTGCACGACAGTATTTTAGCTGGATCCAGGTAAAAATCACGCATACATCTGTTGACTCACACCATGTTGGATCGACGTATTTTGTGCTTGACACATATGACGTCTCGAACGTTTTTCTCTTATCATTTCCTGTGATAATGATAAGTATTCCCGTTATGTTACATCCATTTTAATGCTAGATATCTAATTGGAAAAATAACAATAAAGGATACTTGACGTGGTTAGCAGTGATGTTTAACGTCCGTTCCATTATCGAAAGCGATGTATAACGATACCTTAGGACAATAATTGTTTTCCATTATCCAAAGCGATTTATAACGACACGTTGCAGATATTCATAGAAATGATTATTACACCTTACTGCACGACACCACCGGACAGATATTTATTACAATAATTGTTACAATTATTGCACGGCACCACCCTCCTTATCGGAATCTGCCACTAAAACGCCCACCTTATCTCTTGCGCTTTAAAAGGACTGCTCTCTCCTAATTTAGGGCTGTTCTTTTGCAAAGTTTATGGTTATTTACACTTTGAAGAATTACACATGGCCAAGAAGTTGATAGGAAAAGTTTGGCAATATCTTCCTGAAGAATTGGTGTTGATGATTGTAGGAAAGTTACCCACTCGAGTACAAGTGAGAATGAAACGTGTGTGTAAAGAGTGGAACCAACTGCTATCGTCTCGTCATCTCCTTACAAAATTCACTCCAAATTTGCCAATCTCTTCGTCCTCTGCATTTTCGATCAGATTTCAGAAGTTTGGGTGTGCAGAAACGCATTCATGGGTTATAGAAGGGAAGAAGTCAGAATTCTACTTAGCTCCATCTTTAAGCTTTAATAATATAGAAATTGCTTGTAACAACATATACTGTTGCTCTCGCCAGGAAAGTAACGGTCATATAACTTTCTGTTTATACAATCCAGGGACGAGGACTTGGAGACAACTTCCTCCCACTTCGTCTGTAACTAACTATTCCAACAGTTATTGGAATTTTTGTGCCATGGCTGTTGATTCTTCTAGAAGAAGATGCACTCTTTTAATCGGCCAATATAAATGGCCTCGAAACATAAAAGTTGAGATTTATGATTCGGAAAGCAATTCATGGACTACCTTTGATATGATAGTGGAGCACTCGATTCAGCCCTCAGGGAATGGTGTTTATTCAAGAGGACGATTTTATTGGTTGAATAAGTTTACTGATGGTGAGATTGTACAGTTCGACATGGACGAAAGGCGCTGTACTCAAGTACCATCACCACAATGGGCTTACTTGCCATACGATCCTAACACCGATCCTAACATCGAATACCCTTCTATTTTTGGATGCTCTGACTATAATCTTGAGTGTTTGAATGGAGTATTAGCATATAGAGCTTCTGAAGAATATTACAGTCGTTTGTTGCATTGGAAAAATTGTATAATCTCTTGGGAATTAACAGGGTGCGATGGTATATTGGTGCTGACTAACAAGACTTTACGTTGTATGTGGAAATTAGAGCAAACATTGTTGGAAAAGTATAAGTGGTCTCCCATCAATATTAGTTTTCCCAAGATAATTCATCGAGTGGCAGTCAACAACGATGAATGGACTTTGGTCATTGGGAGTAAAATAGTAATATACAATGAAAAAAGGAGAATAGTTAAGAAGATCGAATTGTCACAGTTGCATCCACAACTGCCTCATTATATTCATAAACATGGCGGTTATACGCTGGTTTCCGTATCTGCATTTGAAAGCAACAATGTATGGTGGCCTTAAATGTGGTGTATGATTTATTGTTGGGCTGCTTTGGATAAAGCCTTGGCGTGTGTTGGCATTGTGTTGGCGGGCACCTTGCCCCCCACTTTTGTAAGCCTCCACGTTCAAGCAGTTAGTGTAAAGTCGTTTGGTCAAAGTTGTAAGCAAATAAAACAACATCCCGTTTTGTCAAAGTTGCAAGCAAATAAAACAACATCTTGTTGTGCTTACTCATCGTGTTGGCTAAGTTGGTGAATGCTTATTGCTTTAAGATTTGCCTATTAGGAAAGAATTTTGTTTGTGTGGAAAGCGGTTGGTGAATGCTTATTGCTTTAAGATTTGCCTATTAGGAAAGAATTTTGTTTGTGTGGAAAGCGGTTAAAGGAGTTTTTCTTGCTTAAAGGGGTTTTGTATTAAGAATAAGGCATAAAGTTTTATTATTATTTTAAGTTATGACTTATTAAGAATACGGCATAAAGTTTTATTATTATTTTAAGTTATGACTTATTAAGAATACGGCATAAAGTTTTATTATTATTTTAAGTTATTGAATGAGTCATTAACTTAATGGTTTAAAAACTAAGATTTATAAGTTTATTCTTTAAAAATTAAAAATTATAAGTTTATTTTCTAGTTTCCAAAAGTGATAAAGGAATTCAATTAGTTTGTTTTCCTAATTATTTTAAGTCTAGACTGATAAAGGAATTCAATTAATTTATTTAAAAACTGTATTTAAGTATATATATTAATAATAAATATCATTTGAAATAAAATATTGTTCTAAAATAAAAATTTTAAAAGTAATATTGTTCTCGTTATAATATAAGTTTAGGCTCGAGGCTATATAATGAATGAAGGCCGGGGAAATCTGTAGGATTTGGCGAAACCACAGAAGAAAAATCACCCTTGTTTGTTCTCCTCCGTTGGAACCCTAGCATCATCCAAACCCTAATCTGTTGAAGCCTCAGTTTTTAACCTTGGGTTTAGGGATTCCACGATGGCTACCTCCTTTGTCTCTATCAAAACTGGGGTTTCTTCTGTGACCTGTTGCTGCTTCTAGTCCACGAGATCAGACTCTGTCGAACCTCTCTCAGCATCTCACTTTGGACTTAATATCGTTACACTGGGCCTCGAGGTGATTGAGGTTGTGCATCTCCTGGCAGACCTGCAACTATAGGTCATGAATGTGCTGGAGATAATATTGGCACAAACCGTCATCCTACTTCACCGTTTTTTAAATATATTAGTATTGCTATTTTTTCTATTGAGATTTTCCAAGACCAAGGGCTAGTCTATTCTGAGAAATCCTAATTTGACTTCCTCTTCTCGCATGGCTAGAGAACGCTGCCGATTTTCGAACCCTGCAGCTCAACAAAATTACGGTTCGAATTGTCACCTGGTGTAAAAACAAAATAAAAAAATTAGAGAGCAAAATCGAAGAAATTTGAAAACCCTAATCCTATAATATCCATTTCAAAACAAGATTCTATTGTTTCAAATGAAAGATTAGATGAAAATTCTAGGGTTTCTAATTTTTAAGAATAAAGAATAGTCTGTGGAAGTGTTGGAATTGCTGAGAAAATAATTGTTGAAGAATCCACTCGACTAGTCTCGGAGAAGAATAAGCTAATTGGGGTAACTACAACCATTATTAAAAAAATTCTAACGCCTTTGGAAGAATTTGTCAGGTTGGGCGTTGATTACAGCACATGCATTAAGAGTCTAGAGGGAGAATAGATAGCCTGCCATGACCATATCAAAAAACCTAAAGTTGGTAAAATCAAAAACTTGGAGTGAGAAGGATTAAAAAAATAAATTTGGTGTTAGTGATATTATTTTTATTTTTATTTTTATTTTTTAAATAATATTTTTATACATATTTATTATGGAGATTGAATTTGGTTCATACAAATAGTTTTTTTACCTGTTGTTAGATGATATTTAAAAAAGGGAGATAAGACAAAATATTAAAATAAAAAGAAATAAAGTCATCAAAAATATTTTGATGCATTTAAAGCGCACGACGATACATAAGGAAATATGAAGAAGAAAATGTAATTAATTAAGAAAGGAGATGAAAGTTTTTTTTTTTCTATATAGAGAGTCATAAGGAAAGGAATTTTATTTTATTTGAAGTTTGTTTTAAAAAATTTAAAAATAAGGTTTTAAAGTTAATGTTGGAGATTAAGTTTATTTATGTTTAAGTTTTTAAAGTTTAATGGAAAAACTTTAAACTTTAATTTTTTGGGTTTTAATTGAGTATTTGAAAAATTAAATTAGAGATAAAAGGTTTTCAATATCAAAAGATTTATTTTTCTAAAAGTTTTTAAATTTTGATATTTGAAGGTTATATTGATTTCATATTATTTTTGAAAATTTTTATAAATATAAAATTAGTGAATTATTGCAGATTTAGTTATTTGGAAGACAAAAGGCTTTCAACCTTAAACTTTAGAAAAAATATAAATTTACAAAATTTATTCTTCAAAATTTTAAACCTAGGGAGAAAAATGGCTACTACTTCAAAGGAACATGGCAAAGAAAAATAAAATGAAAAAGAAAACAAATGATAAAAAAATAGAAATAGAAATGCATGAGTTGAAAACAATTGAAGAAGAAAACTTATATTTTCAAAGAAGAAGAAATATATATTCAGAACGACTCACTAGAAAATACTAAGAAAATGTTAGAAAAATTAAAGTGTTGTACTCAAAAGATAATAATAAGAATTGAAAGTCAAGAAAGTGAAGGGAAAGAGAGTCTTGCAATCAATTATGAGAGAAGCCAAATATAATTTTTTTTTAATACTAGAAAACTATCTACATTCAAACCTTGATGATGCATAAATAAACTCTAAAGATGTTTTTATATTACCTTATGATATAGGAAATATGATGTATATGAAATTACTTATTAATGTAGTTCTAAAAGGTAAGAATAGAAAGCAAGAAGAAATGACTGTAGTTTTGGAAACTTACCTTGTTGATATTATTAGTGAAGCAGATGAGGGAGAGTTTATGTGCTTCAATAATGCATGCAATTTAATGATGATAATGATTATTGTAAAAATAATGCTATTGTGTCTGTTAGTCTATGGAGGATAATCTACAAGGGAATAATCACTCTAAATATTTCCAAGACGAGAAAGTAAAAAAATGTTTAAGAATTAGGTAATAAGCCAATGATGAAAGATGTTTTTTGTGATACAAATGATTTAAGGCCCATGATTATAGACTCATGTTGTGATACTATAGAATTAAAACCATTTATTATAGATACATGTTGTGACACTAATGATCTTCAACAAAAATAAAAAAGATGTAAAATGTGATTCTTATCAAAATAAAAGGAGATATTGTGATGTAAACAATAAAACTTGTGATTTAGAATTCATGACAAAGATAGAAGAACCTATTATACAAATAGATGTTATATGTGATACAAGTGATTTTTCAAAAAAGGCTGATAGTATCAGAATCGATGTTGACATAGATTTAAATGATGATAAAGATAGTGATGTACATAGTTATATTCATATTGATAGAGATCATTCTAATGATATATATGGTTATTTTGAAAAGTATACTAAAGGATTTGGTTCAAAGTTATTAAATAAAATGGGATATAAAGATATAGGTTTAGGAAAATATGCACAAGGAATGAAAGAGCCAATTGTACCATAAATAAGACCAAAGTGTGAAGGTCTTGGATATATATGACAAAAGGACAATAACAAATCAAGAACTAAGTTTATAATAGGAAATAGTAACATTAAATATATGATAATGATTGACAGAGTCAATGATAATGAAGGATATAACACAAAAATAAATTTTCTAATAGAAAATAAATGCAATCATTGTGGTAGATATAGAAATAACATAGAGATATGTTGGAATCCCCATAGTAGTAGAATTTGTGGAAGACATAATCATTCATAAATGTTTTGTTTACAAATGTAAAATAAATACTATAGTGCAAAAGTAGATTATGGATGGATAAACATAGATGAATGGGATAAGATGAAAGAAATATTGTATGGTTTCTATAGAAGAAAAATAAGTATAATCAAATTTTGCTTGCATAGAACTTGAAAGTTGCAAAAAATAAGAATTATTACCACTAGGTTGAAGAATAACTAATGAAGATTTAATTTCATTTTTTTTTGAGAAATAATCAAACTCAATGAAAAGTTGTTCATTAAGTAATATAAGATATATTGAGAATATCTATTCCAAGAATTCTATTTAAAATAGAATGTAATCTATAAGATTGATTTAGGCTTAGAAGATAGAACTTGATATTAAAATTGAAGGACCCAAGGAAGAGATCCTATTACAATCAGAGAAAGAAGACCTAAGAAGAGAGATCCCATTGAAATATTGATAGAATAAGCAAAAATGAAGGTAACAAGAAGACTTCAAGACAACACAAAGTCTTGAGAACAATCCTAGTTAAAGGAAAACACATAGCACATAGAAGATAATATATTAGAAGTCCACATTGGATAAAAAAATTAGAGAATTTAGGACAACAAAAGAGTAAGGTAGTGACCTAGAGGTAATGATCCAGTGGGAGTGATCCAAAGGTAGAGACCTAGAGGTAGCAATCCAAAGGCAAAACTAGTGGTAGTGACCTGGAGGTAGTGACCTAGAGACAGAGACCCTAATACGACTTAGATACATTGATCTAAAGGATGACATAGATAATAATATCCATCCATGATATAGTTGGAGTTGAAGAATACAGATAAATAAGAATCTAAGAATTAAGGCACAAGGTATTACTATCAAATAATGTAATACGAGGGGGTGTTGGATATATTACATTATTTGACACCTTTGTAATATTTGTTTGGTAGATGATTTATATTTATAATGTATGTGTCAATACAAGAGAAAGTGTAAAGTGTCAAGATATTATAAAGAGTCACATGATATGTGGCAAGTTGAGAGCTTTGTATTTATGAGAGGAATATGAAAGGTTGCATTTTCCAGATGAAAGAGGAAAGCAATAATTAGATAACTAAAAAGTCATGAAAAATGATATATTAGAGGTAAAGCTCCATGCAATGTAATCAATCTGTATCATACATGTAATCTTATGATATTGTGTGCATCTGAGTTATATTTGTGAGATATTTTTGTAATTTCAATATTGAGTTATTTGATTTATTTTAGATCCCAGAAAGATATTTATGTAAGTTAATCTAATAAGAAAGTTAACACATTGGATACTTGTCAATGATAGGCTCTTTGGCTTACACCTTGTTAAGACTACTAGGGTTGGATTCAAAAAATTCTCCACAAAATGTTAATTGGAAGAGGACTTATTCATGCCATCCATTTAAAAAGAAATAGGTAATCTATGATTGACTTGATCTAATTGTCTTAGGACTAGCCTAAGGTATGCAACCAAATTCTAGAATAGAATCAAATGGACCCAAAATAGAGAAAACTTGAAACTTTTAGTGTCCTTGAATTTAATAAATCCATCATGAATTTTGTTCATAATAGAATTATTGAAATCATAAACCATCCTTTCCATATTGGGGGTATTTTTCATTTTGTGTAGGATGTCAAGCTAGGCCAAGATTCTCCTTGTCATTTTAAGCCTAAAAATAAATTCTAGCATGCTTGCAACATCTTTGGAACTTTTTCTAGGATTTTTTAGCTTAGGAGGAACTTTGTAGGTGCAATATACTTGATATCACACTTCAATAGAAAATTTGGTTTATAAAAATTGTATTATAATAATAAGTGGTGCTATTCAAGCTGATGATGAATGTTTCTATCTCTATTATTAGCATATTTTGAATGACATGGGCTATGAAAATGACCCTAAAACTCTCATCAAGTGATAAAATATCCTAGGTCTAGGCATTATAATGTTCTATAAATGTAGTCACTATTTTCTAACAACTATGTATCTCAATTACCATTTATTGTGCCAAGGTGCTACTCTAAATTCATGCTCCAAAGGATTTAGAGTCCTAATTTTATCTCTACCACATCCCCTCTCTTAGGTCCCTGGTTCTTTTCAACAAATTATTGTCTACAATACCCTCTCCTATATATTTTTCTTTTTTAGGGACTATGGCTTGGGAAGCACTAGCTAATATCTCCCAATTAAAGGTGGAGAAAGATGTAATTGCCTTTGTAGGTGAATTAGTGTATGAAATAGATCCAATTGCAAAGGTGCAAGTGTTGTTGTTATCTATAATGTTTTGAAAACTTTTAGGTGGGCCGATTTGGCTTCTTGGGCTTGTCTACATTTACCTACATTAAACTCACACTACATGAGTTTACTTATTTTATTTGTAGAGCAACATATGGCATTATTTGTCTTTTAAATATTTGATCTACTTGATTTGAAATGATTTTTACTTTTTTACAAATTGGTCCCAAAAAGACTACCATCATACCCTAGCATTGAATCCCTATATTTGGAATCAAAAAGTTTCCTTGTTAGTAATGAATGCATGGAGTGGGCATCAACTTTCTTTCAAAATATTGATTGTTATAGATACTTGAAACTATTTCTAATGCACTAAATTCATGTCATGCAAGATGGATTTTACTTATGCAAGATTGGTGGAGAGATGTTACCACCATTTAAAATTTAATTATTGACATGCAAATCCATTTTGCTTTCCTACGTAAGGTTGATGGAGAAAGGGGTATCACCTAGATGGTTTGTAGGCTATCCTTTTTTTCCACTCAAAATATTTGTCATTTTGAGGCACTTTTTATCTTTTACACTTTCAAAATGATTACCGAGCTTCATGCCTTCTTTCTATGAACATTAATTGTGAGTAATCCTACTAAGGGTCAATTTGAAAATCATTTGGGGAGTTTCTTGAACTTGTTCCTTTCATATGTTGTAATGACCCGTAAAATTGACCCAAGAGAGAGAGAGCTATTTTTTTTACAAGGATTAACTTGCAAAGAAGACATAATATTTTCATCAGTATTATGGCATAACCACTTTTGATTTTATTGTCACTGTAGAAAATACTCAAGTGGATATGATTGATCAACTTCTTGTACTTCTAGGGTTCACTTTCTAAACCTTACCATTTAGAAAATATAGCATCAATGATCCCCCACTTTTCCATTACACTCACTTGTATAGGACAACTTGACCATGACGTAGGGATTACCTTTTAAGTATCATAATACTTAAAGGTCACACCTATTCCCCAACCCTACATAAGTCTATCTTTGTAGAATTAAATAAGTATAATTCCTTAGTGATTAGTTAATTTCACCTCATCGTGAGCTAACTAAAACCATTTCCACTCACCTAATAATGTGAGCAGTCATACTTACGTCATCACAAGGTGCCACTAGTATACTACTTTGTGAATGATCTAGTGGATTGTCCCATACCAATCCACTATTAAGATTCCTAGGCCTCACCACTAGGACTACCCAATCCTCATTGCTTTGGGCCACCCAATTATCACTACTTAGGGTATATCATTCACAAATACCTAATTGTTTTTCTCATCACAACTCAACTAGGATTGGATACATCTTGACTCAAGGAATTGTTAATATGGCACTAGAACATGCCCAAAATAACCCATTTCCTAACCAAGAGTCTTAAAATTTATAAACATTTCCCAAAAGGAAATAGAATGCTAAATAATAATTAAATTCAACATAACACATTTCTAAAAACTAAGACTTAAATACTTCTTGAACGATAACAATAGAATTTAGCATTTCCTTTATTTGCAATGAAAGGATGAAATCAACATCTAAAATAATTATAACCATATTCCATCAAATAGATTTTATCATTTTCTTCAATAACACATCCTTTCCATTTTGCAAATAACTAACTATTTCCAAGAACTTAACATAAAAGAATAACATTATTTAATATTTCATTCTTTGAATAATTCTCAAAATAATATAATAAGAATATTTACATGATATATTTCCTTCATCATAATATTTGCATAGCTTAATTTCCATACAAGATAATTTCCAATTAATTCTCATCTTCAATTACAATAATATACTTCAACATAAATAGTTCCTAATTTCATTTTCAAGTCTTCTACTTGATAAGTCTTCTCTATTAAACTTTGGATATAAGTTTAGGTACCATGAAAACTCTTAAATCCATATGCAATCCTAACATGCACTATGTAAGAAGCATACAACAATGCAAGAACATGCAATACAAAAACCATGCAATAACATTGTAATTTTTTAGAATTCCATACTTCCCTTGATCATGGATTCCTTAGCTACTTAAGTCTCATCCATATATTTGAAAACTTACTATTTCATATTTAAAAAGTAAGAACTTCATATTTCCTAGAATATAGAATATATTTCAATACATTGTTCTAATCTTAAAAATTGTACTGATCCCTTTCTCTAGCAAACCAATTCAAAACATTGTTTTTCATAAATTAGCAATTATTATGTAACAAAACATTGCTTAATAGTACAAAGTAATAAGAGTTTAATTAATAGTTTCATTCTTCATAACTTAATAAAACTAATATTTAATTACATAAATATAAACACCTACAATATTAATAATGATAAGACAAAGTTTGCAATAGTAATTTCAACTTCCATATAAAATTAAACAAATATATTAATGATGAGCACAAAAAATACTCATCTAATTCATATTTGTAGGGGCATTGCACTGGTTTAATTAACATTAGAAATGTATTTTTATATGACTATTGCACATAATTAATGAGAAAATGTGGTACTTATACTTGATTGGTGTTTTTAGTTGTATGTGTGTGTAGCTATAGGTTTTTGCTAGTTATTTTGTATTTTTGAGTCGAGGTCCCATGTGGACCTAGCATTGCTTTAAAAGATTACTCCTTCAAGGGATGAAGATGTTTTATAAGTTAACTCGATCAGTGTAGGAGGCACCTACACCCTACCAAGGGTAGGGTATCTACTTCCCACAAGGAAGAGGTGCCTACACCCTAAGCACAAGAAGGAGTCAAAACTCCACTAAGAGTGTAGTGCCTACATCCCATAGAGTGTAGGAGGCATGGGTGCCTAACTGAAAGGTAGGTACCTACACTCAATAAGAATGCAATGCCTACACTCCATCAGAGGGTGCCTACACCCTAACTATTAGATGTTTATCATTGAACACATGATTTCTAGAAAAACAACAAAAGCAATTGTAAATTCTAGATGAGCATTATTCTCAACCACTAACATTCAATTTTAGAAAATGATCAATCCTTTTATGGAAAATATTGTAGCTACACTTGTAGTCATTGTAACAAACCAATAATACATGTAAAATATAGGATTTCCAGTTGCATACGGTTGTAATAGGAATTGCCTACGTATTGTATAAAAATGCAGGGTAACCTTGAGAGAAAGATTTAGGATTTGAGTTTTCATTTTCATATACGTACTGTAAATAAATTCTATCAATTACAAGCTTGAGAGTTTTGGTGCCTCTATTTCGTATGGATTAAGAGGTTGTTCATTAGCAACTAGTTGGAAAAATCATCTATGGGAGCTTGGATCCACCCCAAGTAGTAATCCTCCCATGTTTTCATTATTTTATTTCTAGTTTTGAGTGAGTGTATTTTATTTCTTTCATTTTTATTTTTATTATTTTAATTTAGTTATTATTTCAATTACTTTAGAATGCAAGTGTGTGTTGGAAATTTTGAGTTAGTTGTGTTGTCATTGATGTCAAGAGTTAGTGTCGGGGAACCACTGTAGGACTTGGCAAAAGGAGGGTTAAAATATTTATATTTTAAGCCCAAGTGATTTGGTTAAGAACTCCACATGATTGGTCAAAATGACGGTTAAATACCCTAAAGCAAAGGCCTAAAAGGAATAATATTATAATATTCATTATTATAATATTAAATGCAGTAAGAAAAGGTCTAAGGCGGAAGAGGAAAACACCTAGACCAAGTGAAAATAATATTATAATATTTCATTATAATATTAAAAAGTTTAATTATTACTAAGGTATTTTATAAATAATTTATAATGTTTACATTATAAATTTATTTATAAAAACAATATTTAAATAACCCAAAGTTGGGTTGGGTGCCAAAAAAAATTTAATTTTATATTCTCCACCGATGTGGGAGAGAGGGAGGCATATGGTATAAATACCATAACCTTACCCCTAAGAAAGCAAGTCTCCAAAATTTATTAATGCATGCGAGTTTGGTGTGAATGCAAAATATTTTCATGAGCAAACAAAGGACAAGGTTATAATTTCATTTGCCCTCGATATTTGTGGAAGTCAAAGTGTTAAATGCAGAAGGGACAAGAAACCAACCAGTGGTTAGGTTAGCGATGAAATATGAGGTGTGTAAAGAGTTTTGTAACATAGAGATGCTACGTTCGATTCCCATCGATGATGCAGGATAAGAGCCTTTTGGCTCTTGGTGGGCAAGGAAGAGTAAAAACACTTCTAGCACCTTTGACTCCCACGTGAGCACTTAGCTCATGTGGCTAGGGAGTCGTAGCTAAGGTGTTGCAGATGCTTCGATCAGGGTCTCATGGGAGCGCATAAAGAGGTATTAATTTTTAATTAAAATTTGCATTGCCTAAGGTCTTTGGTGGCGCTAAGGCACATGGTTTGTTTTGGCGCTTGGACTATAGTGTGAAGAGGAAAATTATTAGCACATGGTTTTATTTGATTTTTATAGTGATTAGGGAGTTAAAAGGGTAAGGTAATTAATTTTTACCCAAGATCTTGTTTACTGATTTGAGTAAGTCCTAGAGTGGACTTAAGGACAGAGTTAAGAAATATTTTGTGAAAAATTAAGGATAAATTTGTGTGAGCTTTTATGGAAGCTTACAATCATATTGGACAAGTTCTAATGAGGACTTGTTGATCAGATTTGAGGTAAGTCTTGGTGAATACTTATTCAATAGATTGGATAAGTTCTTAAGAGGACTTGTTGGACAAATTTATGATAGAGCAGAGTCAGAGTTGTGAACAAAGTTGACAGAGTAGAGGATAATGTTAAGTACAAAACTGAGATAGAGTAGAGGATAGTAGTCTTCAATGGAGAGAGATCCATTATCCAGGGTAGAGAGGACAAATGTATTTAGTGGAGAGAGATCCACAAGCCAGAGCAGTGGAGGCAGTAGTCTTCTAGAGGATCACCAGTTGAAGTAGAGGAGGAGTTCTCATGTGGATAGAGATCCACAAAACAACTAAGGAGATTGGTATCTCATGTAGATAAAGATCCATAAACTTGATTAGAATATTGGTGTCTCCTTTGGATAGAGTTCCATAAATATTTGTGAACCGTGAATGCTCATTAACCAAAATAATTGAAATACAATGCTTATATACATTGGAAAATAACAACTTAGATATTGTGTGAGAGAAGTTAGGGGAGAGGTTTAAGGGGAGAGTAGAATAGTTTTAATTGAGTTCTCCCACAATCCTTTGCCACCTGCCATCCACAACCTATCGTCCAAACCTGTCGACCAAGCCTGATGACCAAGCATGAAGGTTAAATGCCAACATTCTCCCCCTTAAAGTTGAGAGGTCTGACAAGACAGTCTCTCAGATTTATATATTGAGCTTTAGCCATGCCTTTGGTGAAGATGTCTGCCATGTTGTCCAAAGTGTTGCAATGTTTAAGCTCAACATCCTGGTGCTCCACCATGTCTTAGATGAAGTGATACTTCATATCAAAGTGTTTTGATCTGCTATGGTGGATAGGATTATATGCCAACTGAATGGCACTCATGTTATCATAGTACAATCTGGTAGGACCACTTTACCTTTCTCCAATATCTTCAAGGACTTTTCTCAACCATAGAGCTTGAGTACTAGCATATGTGATTGCTATATACTCAGCCTCAATAGATGACAATGCTACAACAATCTGCTTTTTGGAACTCCATGTAATTAGTCCTGACCCTAGACTAAAACAATTCCTTGATGTAGATTTTCTATCATCTATATTGTTGCCCCAATCACTATCACTAAAGCCAACTAACTTAACAAAATTACATTTGTGGTAATGGATTCCAAAATCCAATGTACCCTTTACATATCTCAAAATTCTTTTAGTTGCTTGAAAATGCAGCTCGGATGGATCAACCATGAACCTTGAAACAAGAGAAACAACATACTGAATATCAGGTCTTGTGTTGGTAAGAAACATCAAACTCCCAACCATGCTTCTATAAGTGGTCATGTCAACCTTTGGTGCTCCATCATCTTTGCTCAATTGGATCCCATGACCCGTTGGAGTTGCAACTGATTTGCAATGCTCCATGGCAAATTTCTTGATCATGTCTTGAGCATACTTGTGTTGACATATGAAGATCCCTCTGTTTGTTTGATGAACTTCCATGCCTAGGAAGTAATGCATTAAGCCCAGATCTTTCATCTCAAATTGTTTCATCATGGAGTGTTTGAACTCCATATTCATCTTATCATTACTACCCATAAATATGAGATCATCCACATATAAACAAACTATGAGAATGTATTTACCTTGCTTTAGGTAGTAGAGAGTGGGTTCACTTTTGCTTCGAGTGAATCCATATTCCTTGAAATAGCCATCAATGCGAGAGTACCATGCTCTTGGTGCTTGCTTGAGGCCATATAGGGATTTTTTTAGTTTGTAAACAAGGTTCTCCTTACCTTGTTCTTTAAAGCCTTGAGGTTGTTGAACATAAACCTCCTCAGTCAAGTACCCATTGAGAAAGGCACTTTTTACATCCATGTGCTGAATTTTCCACCCTTTGTGGGCAGCCAAGGAAAGTATTGATCTGATTGTTTCTTGTCTAGCTATAGGAGCAAAGGTCTCCTCATAATCAATGCCATACTTCTGAGTGAAGCCTTTTGCTACAAGTCTTGCCTTGTGTCTTTCAATGCTTCCATCAACATTGAATTTGGTCTTGTAGACCCATTTACATCCAACACATTTTTTCCCTTTGGAAGCTTCACTAGCTCCCAAGTATCATTCTTTTTTATAGAGGTGATTTCCTCTTCCATGGCTTTCTGCCATACATCATGAGTGCATGCTTTCTCATAGCTAGATGGCTCTAGTTGTGCACTAGTCATTAAAGCATAATTAACTACATCTCCTTTAGGATCATTTGAGTCATCATCTCCATACATATGCAGATTTTCAAGTTTTTGTAAAATTGCATTCATTTCACTAGCTTGACTTCTAGTGTATATTTTCTAGAAATTCTTATCCAACATTTGAAAATATGGATGATGTTGTAGTGTTATTTTACCTCTTTATGGAGAATCAATATCCATAGGTGAAGAACTTACTGATCTCTGTGGAGAAGGACTTGGAGTAGTTGTTGATGTACTCGAAGTAGTACTCATGCTTGGGCTTGGAGGAGGTGTGCCTTTGCTCTTCTTGGTCTGCACCTATTGTACTTGAGAAGAACTTGCATCATGGGATTCATCATCAACAAAAACTTTTTTATGACCCCATTCTCCCCCTTCATCAAAAATCACATCCCTGGATAGTATAATTTTATGCGTTTTTGGATTGTAGAGCCTATATGCTTTGGTAGACTCACAATATCCTACAAAAATACATGCTTGACTCTTGGGGTCAAGTTTCTTTCTTTTTTCATTAGGAATGTGTGCATATGCTAAAGAACCAAAAACCTTGAAATGTTTTACATTCGGCTTTTTGCCATACCACCCTTCGTAAGGAGTGATCCCATCCAAACTAGAAGTAGGACTCCTATTTAGAATGTAAACACCGGTTCTAACAACATCGGCCCAATACATGTTACTGAGATGCTTAGTTTGAAGCATCGATCTAGCCATTTCTACTATGGTGCGGTTCTTTCTTTTCGCCACCCCATTCTATTGTGGAGTATAGGCAGTGGTGAATTGCCTCTTTATCCCACATTCTTTACAATATTTTAGAAATGCCTTTGAAGAGTACTCTCCTCCTTGATCTGTCCTTAGACATTTTACAATGAAATCACTTTGTTTCTCTACATTATTCTTGAAATCTATGAAGCAATCAAAAGCTTCATCTTTGGTTTTCAAGAAATAGATCCAACACATCCTAGAGAAATCATCTATAAAAGTGAGAAAATAGGAATTATTACCTATGTTTTTTGTCTGCATTGGACCACAAATGTTTGAATGCACCAGTTGAAGTGGATGGCTGGCCCTCCATGCTTGTCCTTTTGGAAATTTGGACCTTGAGTGCTTTCCCAAAGCACATCCTTCATAGACCTCCTTGTGTTCAGTAATTTTGGGAAGTCCAAATACCATAGCTTGAGAAGTTAACAATTTCAAGCTTGTAGAATTTAGGTGACCAAATCTCAAGTGCCAAAGCACACTTGGATTTTCTATAGCAATACTAGCAAGTTGAGCTCCCCTTGGTTCCCCAAACTTAAGGGGAAACAACCTATTCTTGGTCATAGGTACTTGTGTAATGACTCTATTACAATTGTTTTTATCAAAAATTACACATTTGCCTTCATCAAAAACAAGTCTATAATTTTTCTCCATCATTTGTCCAACACTAAGCAAATTATGTTGGAGTTTGGGGGTGTAGTAGATGTCATTTACCCTTTTTGTGCCTTCTTTTGTTGGAACTGCCATGGCTCCAATGCCTTCAACTTGCAAAGCTTTATCATCTCCCAACTTGATTTGAGATTTATAGGTGGAATCCATTGTAGTAAAGAGATCTTCTTTACCACTCATATGGTTAGAACAACCAGTATCCAAAATCCAAGTGTCAGTCAAATTTTGATCTGATTTTCCATAAGAAAGAAATATATTTGATGTTCCTTCTTCTTCACCATAGTTGCCATATTGACTACTACCTCCTTGAGAAGTCTTGGACCAACAGTCTCGAGCAAAATGACCGGGCTTGCCACAATTGAAACAAGATTTCTTTTTGTCACCTCCTCTTCCTTGATTGCCATTTCGCCCTTGATTTCCACCTCTACTTTGATTGCTACCTTTGTTTTGATTTCCACCTCTGCTTGGATTTCCTCCTCTTTGGCTGCTTCTACCTCTTCCTCTTCTTTTTCCTCTACCTTGGCCTCTTCCTTGTCCTCTTCCTGCTCCTTCATTGGATGAGAAGGCTTTATCATCACCTCCATAGCTTGTTGAAGGAGATCCTTGTAATCTCTCTTCATGAGACATTAATGAACCGATTAATGCATCAAAAGTTAGAGTGGAAAGGTCTTTTGATTCTTCAATTATGATAGCAATGTGATTCCATTTTTGAAGAAGTGTTCTCAACACTTTCTTCACAACCGCTTTAGGTTTGACTTCTTCACCAAGAGTTTGCATCTTGTTGACAACTGCTTTGACTCTTACGCAGTAGTCTCCAACTTTCTCATCTTCATTTATTTTGAGATTCTCAAAATCTCGTTTCAGGATCTGAAGCCTTACTTGCTTCACCTGATCGCTTCCTTGGAAACCTTCTTTCAAGGCTTTCCATGCATCTTGTGTAGTTAAACAAGAGGTAATTATGGGAAATATACTTTTCTCCAATGCTTCTTGGAGATGATAGAGAGTAGAGGAATTGCTCTTTTGTGCTTCTTTCTTTGTCTTCTTATCGGTTGCACTCAAAGTCGTCCAATATGAAGGTTCTATGTAACCTTCTTCTACTATGTCCCATAGTCCCTTGCCTATGAGTAAGGTCCTCATCTTGATGGACCAATACTCATAATCGAACCCATTAAATTTTGGAATGGGTAGATTATTATTGGATGCCATAGCTATTGGAAATAAACTAGAAACACTCTTTTATTTCTCAATTACAATCAAAGCACTCTGCTTTTCAAAGAAAAAAGTTATAGATTTAAATCAAATCTAACTTGATCTACTCTCTCACTTATAGCTTGTTCTACCTGCTGAGGTTCTCCTATCTCTGGATTGACAAAGTTGTCAACAACTGAATCACCGTCGTCACTGATGAGAATGATTTCGGGTGAGTATGGTTCTGGCTCGAGTATTTCAACTGAGTCACTGTTATTGAGATGATTATTCTCTAGCTCCTATGGTGCAACTCCTATAGATTCTGACTCTTCAAATCTACTACCAAAGGAATTGTCTTCTGAATCAGCATCATATCCTGCATCTGGTGCTCTTTGATGGGCTATTACAAAATTTTGTAGGTGACTGAATACAATATTCAGTCCATATGTTCAAACTTTTTCATCAAAGGATTCGAGGTTTTCTCTTACTAAAAGAGAACAAAGGGCATGATAGCATCCAGTAGATCGTATCATGAATGATTACAAAATTCTACCCTTCGATGCAAAAATTATCCCCCCTTAAAGCCTCTTAGGCTATTACAAAAAAAAAATCACTTTTCAAGCCTCTCAGGCTAATACAAAAAATTTTCACCTTTTAAAGCCTCTTAGGCTTTTACAATAATTTCCTCTCTTAGGAAATGTTTTTCTCCTTTCCTTTTTTAAAATGGTGCAAGAAATAATAAAAAAAGTAGTAATATTAATTAATAATAAAATTAAATATTAACTAATTTTTTTAATTAATATACTAATTGAATTATTAACTATATTAAAACTTAAATTTAGTTATCTTTTGCAAAAAAAAAAATAACTAATAAGGGGATTCGAACCTGTGTCAATCCCTCACTAAGCTCTTAGCTTATGGCCACTGACCAACCACACTAACTCACTACCTTGTGAGCTAAGGAAAGGTGCACTCCTTTTAACATTTAATCTTCAACACACAAAAATAATTTAAAAAAAAACTTCCTTTTTACCTTGTTGTGATTCGAACACGTGATCGGGCGGAGGGCGAAGGCGTTGGGCTAGCTCCTTGAGCCAGTCGGGCTACAACACCCGACATGAAGCCAAATTGCAATACCTCCTATTTGAGCACGTTTGCTCCTTGCAACGAGAAAAAAAATAGAATGGGATTTATCCCACATTCGCTAGGAGGTAGGCTTCCAAGATGTTTATAGCTCTCAACACACGTAGGGAGTATCAATTACCTTTGGGAAATCACGTGTCCTCTTTTGATATAGACTTCGACCAATAAATCTTTGCCATGTCACCCTGCTACTGTGTTAGCATGCCACATGTCCTGCTTCTCAGTGTACCACGTGTCATGTGTCAGTCCAGTTAGAATAGGTTTGCTATCTGCCATGTGTCCACCTCTAGGTCCTGCCATGTGTCCACCTTTGGGTCTATGGCTCATTGTCACGTGTCCGCCTTTGGGTCTGATATGTGGTCTAATCCTTAGATCTACACTATGTTGTCTACGCCTGCCTCAGGATCCATGCCAACTCATCACCAGGTCAGCTGCTCAAGATCCATGTCCTTGTCTAGTCTGTCTACCTCAGGATCTGCACCAAGGTTTTGCTCTATGGACCGCTCCTCAATCTTAGGATGCTTGCCTACCTATGGGTCCTCATGGTCAACTCGTGAGCCCTCAACCTCACCTGGTATGATACCAAGTGTGAACCGTGAATTCTCATTAACAAAAATAATTGAAATACAATGCTTATATACATTGGAAAATAACAACTTAGATATTATGAGAGAGAAGTTAGGGGAGAGGTTTAAGGGGAGAGTAGAATAGTTTTAATTGAGTTCTCCCACAATCCTTTGTCGCCTGCCATCCACAACCTGTCGTCCAAACCTATCGACCAAGCCTGATGACCAAGCATGAAGGTTAAATGCCAACAATATTGTAATAGGGAAGGATTCCCAAGATGTTTGTTGAGAAATTTTTAGTGGAAGGCTTTCTCTGTGGAGTAGCCCACATTGGATGAACCACATTAAATCATGTATCTCATGTGTGTGATACTTTTTGTAATGATTGTTGTTTAGTACTATTGATGTTATCATATGGATTGAAAAGTAAAAAGTTTTATCTTATACTATTCACCCCCCTCTAATTATAAACACATGTTATTCAATTGGTATCAAAGTGGGTCTCTCCATGAAAAGACTAACAACTTGGAGAAATATCCATTAGAAACACACATGACTTCAGAGAATGAATAAGAGACCATGTTTGACATAAAAGAGGAATTCTTCACTGCTCTCAAGAATATTGAAAATATTAGAAATAATAATTCAAGTTTGAAGGAGCAAATTCAAGAGGATGAAGAAGCAAAGATCAAACTTCTAAAAAGCCTCAAAAAACTAAAGATAAAGGTAGAAGTAGGAAATAAAATTGAAAAGGATATGATAGATCTATTAAAAGAAAAGAAAATAAAGTGTGAAATACTAGAAGCAGAAATTGTGTCTCTAAGGTATGAAGTTGAAAATACCAATCTTCGACAAGATATAAAGTTAGGGAAACAGAATGAGGAATTCAACTTTCAAGAAATAAAGACATCAAACAAAGATAAGCTCATTACTCATACCCCAAAAGGAAAAGACATCAGGAAAGAAGAAAACAAATAAGAACCATGGATGAGAGTTAATCATAAAAGGAGAAGCACTCGACCATATTTTCAAAGGCATCCAAACAGGTTACATAATTTCTTCCATGGCTATTACTTTTCTTGTAACAAATATGGTCATAGAGTTGTACACTGTACTGGTTATGTGAAAAATGATGTCAATAAAAATTTCATCTCTTTTGCACCTCTTATGAATGATGATATCATATGTTATAAATAGAATAACTTTGGGCACAAGGCTAAATGGTGCAAAACAAAAATTCTTGAGTCAAGTAAAAAGAAAACAACTTCAACAACTAGGAAAGAGAAAAAAGGGGATGATAAAGCTAGATCAATGTTAATTCAAACAAATCTTCATGTTCAGGATAAATAAGAACAATGGTTTCTTGATAGTGGTTTATCTAGACATATGACAGAAGACAAAGACAATTTTATTGTACTCAAAGAAACTAATAGAGGATCAGTAAGTTTTGGTGATAATGGATCAACAAAAATTTATGGAAAAGGAACTCTAAGTTTAGATAATGGGAAAACAAGAGCAAAAAATGTACTATATGTCAAAGGTTTAAGACACAATCTACTAAGTGTAAGTCAAATTTGTGACTAAGGTCATATGGTTACATTTCACCTAGATAGATGTAAGATAAGAAAGTCTAAAACTGGAAAAGTCATTGCAAATGCAAGTAGAACTTCAAAAAACCTCTATATTCTTAGTGATATTAAAGGGGAAAAGTGTTTTCTATCACAAGAATATGAGAGTTGGTTGTGGCATAGAAGAATGGGTCATTTTAATTTTTACAACATAGTCAACATAAGCAATAAACATACTATCAGAGATTTACCCAAGCTAAAAAGGCCACAAAACATAATCTGTGCACCTTGTCAACATGGAAAGCAAACTAGAACAAGTTTCAAATCAAAAGGATATATGTCAACTGAGCCACTGAAACTAATACATATTGATCTATGTGGTCCTACCAAGACACAGAGTATTCAAGGTGAAAGTTACTTCATATTATTTATAGATGATTACTCCAAAATGATTTGGGTAGCCTTCTTGAAAGATAAGTCAAAAGCTCTTGATAAATTCAAGGAGTTTAAAGAATAGTTTGAAAATGAAATAAGAAAGAGGATTAAGTGCTTGAGATTAGAAAGAGGAGGAGAATTCACCTCAAATTAATTTGTAGAATTTTGTGAACAACATGGAATCAAAAAAGAATACTCAGCTGCAAGAATTCAAAAAAAATGGAGTTTTTGAAAGGAAGAATAGGACTATTTAAAATAGGGCTAGAGCTATGTTAAATGAATCCAAAATTTCTAATGGTTTTTGGAGGGAAGCAGTCAACACAATAGTGTACATCATAAATAAGTCTCAAATAAGAGTGAACCATTACAAGACTCCATATGAGCTTTGGAAGGGAAGACGAGCCACTGTGAAATACTTCAAAGTTTTTTGAAGCAAATACTACATAAGACAAGAAGATCAAAACTTAGGCAAGTTTGACCCAAGGTGTGATGAGGGTATTTTTCTTGGTTATTCTACTAATACCAAAGCCTATAGATGCTACAAAAAAAGGACACACACTATTGTAGAAAGTATAAATGTAACAGTTGATGAGAAGATAGGACTAAGAGAACCAATTCAAGAAATTGTGTATCAAGAAGATGAAAGTTGTCAAGAGGAGTTTCATGAGGAATCAGAATAAGAAGAGGAAGAAACACAAATACTTCTTCCTAAGACTCCATCTAGGTATGTATAGAAACATCATACAAGAGAGCTAATCATTGAGAATCTAGATGAGAGACAGACAAGGAGAAGGGTAATAACATCAACTCAACAAGCAAAGTTTTCTTTATTATCTAAAATTGAGCCAAAAGACTTCAATGAGGCAAGTGAAGATAAGTTCTATATTAAGGAAATGGATGAGGAATTAGATCAGATAGAGAAAATTAAGACTTGGAAACTTGTTCCATGACCAAAAGACAAAAATGTGACTGGCACTAAATGGGTATTCAAAAATAAGTTAAATGAAGATGGTTAGGTGGTCAAAAATAAAGCAAGATTAGTGTGCAAGGGTTATGCATAGGTTGAGGGAATTGAATTCGATGAGATATTTGCTCTAGTTGCACGAATTGAAGCTATAAGGATGTTCTTAGCCTTCTCAAGTTTTAAAAACTTTAAATTTTATCAAATGGATGTTAAGTCAGCATTTCTAAATGGTGTTATGGAAGAAGAAGTTTATATTGAGAAACCAGAGGGATTCAGATTAATAGATAAACCAAACTATGTATGCAGATTGAAGAAGACACTATATGGTCTAAAATAGGCTTCTAGAGCATGGTACTCAAGATTGGATAAGTACCTTTAGGAACTGGGCTTCAGGAAAGGAATAGTGGACAATAACTTATACATCAAAAATGAAGGTAACGATCTACTAATTATGGTTTTTTATGTGGATGACATAATTTTTAGAGGAAAAATGATAAGATGTATCAAAAAATTTCTAAGAGCATGCAAAATGAATTTGAGATGTCTATGCTTTTTAAGTTGTCCTTCTTTATTGGACTTTAGATTTTACAATAAGAGAAAGGAGTATTCCTTTCACAAACCAAGTATATAAAAGAGATGCTAAAGACATTCAAGTTAGAATATTACAAGACAGTAAGTACTCCCATGATTATAGAATGTAAGTTAAGTAAATATGATGAATCTTCAAAGGTAAATCATAAATTATACAGATATATGATTGGCAGCTTACTGTATGTCATAGCTACAAGACTAGATATCATGTAGGTAGTGGGATTAGTGGTAAGGTTTCAGGAAGCATCCAAGGAAACACATTTAGCAATAATAAAGAGGATTCTCAAGTATCTAAAAAATACTATGGACTTTGGGCTCTGGTATCCCAAAAGTGATAGTTTCACTCTCATAGTTTATACATATGTAGATTGGGCTGGTAGCATTGAAGATAAAAAAAGCACAAGTGGAGGAGCATTCTTTCTTGGAGACTATTTGGTCTCTTGGCTAAGTAAGAAATAGGCATCCATATTCTTATCTACAGTAGAGGTAGAGTATATTGCAGTAGTTGCTAGTTGTACACAGGTATTATGGATGAAGTGAACTCCAGAGGATTTCAAGATAAAACATGATCATCCTATTCCCATATTGTGTGATAATACAAGTGCTATAAATATCTCAAATAATCTAGTGATGTACTCTAGGATAAAGCACATTCAGATCAAGTATCACTATCTAAGAGAACAAGTGACAGAAAAGGAAGTCAGGTTGAAATATGTTACTACAAAGGAACAGATTGTAGACATTTTCACTAAGCCACTTTCGAAAGAGACTTTTGAGTACCTTTGAGAAAATTTGGGAGTAGTTCTAATCCCACCCTAGAATTAACCACCTCAAGAGGAGGTGGGGGAGGGGCTAAGCTAATATTTTTATTCTTAGCTCCAAGTCCCAAAGGTGGCCCTTTGTCATTGATGTCAAAAGGGGAGAAGATTTTAGTTAGGGGGAGAGCATTCAGTCAGCAGGAGAAATTGTTTAGGGGGATCAATTTTGAAAGAGAAAAAGGTTTGGTAAAACAAAGGGGGTTTCCATCAATGACAAAGGGGGAGATTATTGAAAATTTGAGGTAGTTGTGTTGTCATTGATGTCAAGAGTCAGTGTCAGGAATCAGTGCAGGACTTGGCAAAAGAAGGGTTAAAATATTTATATTTTAATAACTTTATTCACCACAAGTTGTGAGTCTCCAAAAAAATGATAGTAATCTACTATTGAGGGTTAAGGCTACTCGTAATATAAGGATTAAAGATTCATATTCTATTGTATTATTTGTGCAAGTAAATTGGATTTTAAATGATAATGGGATAAGTTGCTTTTGTAGGGATACCAATATGATACCTGCACCTATGCCACTCATACAATGGGCTCCATAAAAAAATAGAGACCATGATTCTAAGGAATCATTATCTAGATTAAGACATTCATTAGGGAATTCTATCATCAAAGGGTGAGTAGACTCAAGAGGGGTGGCATAAAGTTGATCAACTATGACTTACCCTATAATGGAATTCTACCCAATAAAGTTTAGGTCAAACTCACTCAAAGAAAGAACCCATTTTGTTGTTCATCCTGATAAATAAGGCCTACTCATTAGATATCACAATGGATCAAAATTTACGATGATATAAGTCTTTTGGCTAAGCATGTAGTGATGCATTTTTTGTTTAGAGAATACAACAACTAAAAAAATATTTTCTAAAGGGGTGTAACAAGTTTCATAACTTATTAAAAATATGCTTATGTAGTAGATGGCTCGTTATTTCTTATTCTCATCATGTTGTGCTAGCATTGCTCCTAACGCAAGTTCTGAGGTAGAAATATATAAGATGAAAGGGTGCTCTGGTCCAGGCAGAACAAGCACTGGTGGGGTAAGAAAATATGTCTTAAGGGTTTCAAAAGCTTCTTGACATTCCTTATCCCATAATAAAGGCATATATTTCTTAAGAAACCTAAGAAAGGGTTTACATTTGTCTTCCAGTTTATCAATACAATGATGAATAAATTGGAGCTTACCTTGTAGACTTCTGAGTTCTGTTAGATTTTTAGGTGGTGGCATATCAATGATAGCCTTAATATTGGTAGGGTTACTCCAAACATACACTTATCTAGATTCAATTAGACTTTATATTCTCAAAGTCTATCAAAAACTCATCATAAATCAAGGATATGATATTCTTGTTTTATAGATCAAGCTATGACGTCATCCAACATAATCATGTAGGATGGCATACATCATATCATGAAATACATATGTCACAGATCATTGGTAAGTCCCCCCTGCATTATTTAGACCGAAGGGCATTACTTTCCAACAGAAAGTTCTCCAGGGTGTAATAAATGCAGTTTTAGGTTGATCTTCTAGTTCTATACGAATTTGAGTGTATCCTAAAAATCCATCCATAAGTGATAATATTCCACATCATACCATGAAATCAATAATATGATCCATATTAGGAAGGACAAATTCATCTTTGAGGCATGCAACATTGATGTCCCTAAAATCAGTGCAAACTTTGATTTTAGTAGCCTCTTTTTTTGTTATGGAAACAAAATTGGATATCCAATCGAAATAATCTATAGTTTGAATGAATTTTACATCCAAGAGTTTTTGTAATTTATTTTTAACCAATAGGATACTTTAGGATGTGTTTTTCTAAATTTTTGTTTGACCTGATTAGCATCAGGACAAACCACTAAGTGGTGCATTACCATAGAAGGGTCTAGGCCTGACATATCTGTGTATGTCCAAGTGAATATGTCAGGATATTCTGTATGAAGTTATGTATATTTAATTTATTCTTATTTATTTAAATTAGTCTCGATTTTAACCATACGAAGATTAATTTTTGTTTTGATATTAATTTTTAAAATGACCTCTATTTCTATATTTAGATCTCTTTCAAAATTGGGAGGAGCAGGCGAAACACCCATTTCTTGAAGTTCTTCTAGAGATAAGTTAGCTAATTATTCTTGTGTAGTTGTCTAAATTTGGGCTATATATGGGATAGACCCATCGAAGAAGAACCTATTTCTCATAATGTCTTCATAAGAAATATCATAAAATATGTCTCCTACACATTCAACTGAATTAGCTATTATTTTTGGGTGTACCATTGATAACATGTTGCAAGAGAACTCGTGAGTTCTCTTATGTTTCTTCAGTTGTTATCATTTTTATAAATATTCCCCATATGTGATAATATGATTGTCTTCATTAAATGGAAAAAATTGAGTTTTTATGGGGATATAACCTATGATGCATTGGGCAGGTCATTCTTCTACCTCAAAAGGTTCACGTATCCCATTTTCTAGGGGGTCTAAGCCTTTACCTTTGTATCCCATATCACACATTATTTTTTTAGATTTTATATATTTATAAGAAAAAAAACATTGAGTAAAACCATCCTCATCATATGTAAAGCTCATTTGCCTAATGTTAATTTTATCAAGAGCACATCCAACAAAAATGAAAGTACAACTTCCAACATGATTTTCTTTGTTTCTGTGGCAACCTAACTATAAATGAAGATGGTGGTAATTGAGATAAAACAAGGGAATATTATACATTATAATAATCCTATTTTGTGCACTCCAATACAATGGATAAATCTTGTAAAACTTCATCTATCAAAGGATATGATGTAGAGGGGTTATTCTCTTTAGAAGGATTTGATGATTTAGAAGAAGGTGATGGTTCTAATTTGGATGATGATATTTTAGAAGGTTTAGGTTCTAATGATGAGAGAGCAAGATAAAAGGGGATGTTAATAGGTTATGCTATTGCACACATTTCAAATGACCTAGGATCACCATGTATAGTGATCAATTGATTCTTAAATTTGAATTTAACACATTGATGCAAAGTAGAGGGGATTGCCCTCATGGCATTGATCCAAGGACATCCCAAAAGGATGTTGTAAGATGTTGGGTAGGGTAAAAAAAATATGGATGTGTCTAAAATCCTAGGACCAACTTGTAGTGGAATAGATATTACACCACAAGCCTCTTGTGTTTCATCGTTGAAGGCTTTAATGATCATTTTAGTTTATCTTAAATATTTTTTCCTAAATCTAAACCTTTTGAAAAAGTCATAGGTACATATGTTTAGGTATGAACCATTATCAATTAACACTCGTTTAACACAAACATACCAATTAAAGTTGTTATATAAAGAGGAATATATCTATACATACTTTGGGGAGGAATGTCTTTATCATATAAATCAATGTAGTTTGTTTCATGAGAGACTACGATATTGAATATAGCAGTTGGTTCTATATATTGAGGTACCATCATTTGGTCTAGAGTGTTCATTAGTTCTTCTCTATGGATGGTTGAAGTTTTAAGGAGGTCTAAAAGGAAAATCCTAGATATTGTATTAGCTAATTACTCGTTGATATTAAATGAAGTATTTTGTTGGGATCTAATTATGTTATTTTCCTTATGAGGTAATTTTAAAACAATAGGTGATTGATCAATGTAGTTTTTTTGAGTTTGAGATTGAGAGTTTTTTGTTTGGGCTTGCTATCGAGTAACAACTTCAATTGTATCGACAATGTTATTTGATCGAACAAATTGTGGTCTTGTAGTTGAATCTTGTTTGATGGTAAGAATTTGTTATGATGAAGGACGAGTGGTTATTATTCTTGTAAATGGTTCTTTCAGGGCTAGTGAATCAGTAATGGGTAAGATTGGCCCTGACTCATATTTTGAAGTATTAGCATGTTGTGAGATAATATCTATTTCAAATTCTGATTCACTTTCTTGTTTCATCCAAGGATGAAAATTGTGATTTTATTCCTTGGAGTTTCTTAATTTTCATGTTGGATTCACTAGGCACAAAAATATTTTGTGGAGGTTGATATGGTAAATAATTATCAATTGTTCCCACATATCTTGTTGGATGAGGTGTATTTTTATAGTTTAGCTGATTTACAACTTCCTTGCCACGATTTGACAATGGTTTTTGGAAAATATCCAGATTTTAGTTTACATTTTGTGCCTATTGTTATTGTGTATTTGTTTGAGGATTTTTATTAGGTGGAGGGCTTTCCACTTCCAATTTTCCTTCACTAATTAAGTCTTGCACTACATGTTTTAATTTTCTACAAGTATTTGTCAAGATGTCCATCAACTTGTTGGTAGTTACAATGTTGGTCGGGTCTATACCAAGGTTGAGAGGGGTCAGGTTGTCGTACCTCCAGCCATTGTATTAGAACTCTTTCTACTAGTTGTGGTAAGACCATTGTAAAGGGTTTATTCAATCTTGTAAAATTCTACAATGGAGGTTTTTAGGGTGCTTTCAACACAAAATTTTTTGTGGTATCTGTGGTATTAACATTCAGAGGAGGTTTGCTATTCGTGGCCCCATCTACTACCATGTGTTTTTTTGTATTGGCTCTTATATGACTTATATTCATATTTATTTTTAAACTATCCCTACCTGATTAGGGATTTCTATACTCTTATGGATAAATCTATAGCTTGGTAAAGGAGGTCACGGTAGCTATGGCTAACTCGAAAGATAATTTTTCTTGCAAATTTCCAATAAAAATATCTAGAATTTCTCTTGGAGGTAAAGCAAAATGTAATTTTACCAAAAGCTTCCTCCATTGAGCTAGAAATTATCCAAAAATCTATTCCTTCTCTTGTTTAAGGTTGTATAAATCCTTTATTGTAACATGCCTCTCTATGTAAGCACCAAATTGATGTATAAACATTTCTATAGTTTCTTCAAAATTTCTTAAGGAATGTGTTTGCA
Source organism: Wollemia nobilis (assembly GCA_028583015.1). Taxonomy (NCBI): domain Eukaryota; kingdom Viridiplantae; phylum Streptophyta; class Pinopsida; order Araucariales; family Araucariaceae; genus Wollemia; species Wollemia nobilis. The sequence continues at coordinate 3,628,151 of JAQPPZ010017244.1, forward strand.
ACTGATAATACCACTCTAATGTCATTCCTCCTAAAATTTTTGGGAACATACTTAGCATGAGCATATCATCATAAGCAATGTCATGACATGTCCTAAACATGTGAAGATGTTCTATGGGATCTTATGTTCCCTTATATATCATAAGAATCAGCATAGGGAACCATTTAGGGTATGGCCTAGCAGTGACCATAGGATCTAATGGCTTATTGCAAATCTCTTTATAGCTATACATAGGACGATATGGGTCGATTAGATCTAAGTGTGAAGCTCTTAACTATAGCTTCAAGATGATGTGGTGGTTCATTGTTTTTATTTTGGTTTACTATATTGTCATGTAGTGGATAATAAGTTTGTTTTGTTGCCATATAAGGAGTTGTAATGGGAATACTATTATGCATAGGGTTTGAAGTATGAGGAGGATATTGAAGTTTATAGGAAATTGTGTTTAGTTGAACATTTTGTCAAGGAGAAATTGGAACTTGTGTATTTTTATTTTTTTGGGAAGAAGAATTTAGGGCAAATACATGTTGAAAATATTGGGAAAGCAAAGTAGGTTTCTTAGAAGAAGATGGTTACTTATGATTGGAAGTGGTTGTAGTAGTTGCACCAATGGGTTATTGTTGTGGTGGTTAAGGTACCTATTCTTGGGAATTATCTTCTGGAGGAGGCATATTTTTAGTATTATCTAACGATAGATCGTTGTCAATGGCATGTTGTAATGAAGTGTTCATATATATTTCAGGTTGTGGGTAAAGTTGAAATGCTACTTCTAAAGATGCTTCTATCGAAAAATCACCTTTTACAAGTTGGTATTCTATTTCCAACACATTAGTGATGGTTGTTCGATTTTGATTTAAGAAATCACAGAAATGTTGCATGGAATAAAAATAAACGCTTCCTCAAGGTCCTAGTTTTGGGTCCACATTATTAATGATTTCATATTCTTCACTTTTTGATCTTGATAAACATGAAGGTGCTCAAGAGAATTGATTTGATATTCATCAAGAAGAGTGAGTTAATCGAGCCTAGCTTGATGAGTTGTGTCTTCATACATGAATTCTTGTAGAGATATATGCAAAGTTGGGATCTTGACCTCAATATATATGATGGCTTCTATACCATCAGCTAATGAGAATGGCATTGCTTCTATTGATGTGTAAATGATAGTTTGATAGGCCCAAAGTGCCAAAGGAATTTGGAGATGCCAATATTTATGATTTTCTTGTACTATTTTCTTGAGAATGAAAAATATAGTCTTATTGGTTACCTTAGCTGATCAATTACTCTAAGGTTAATAAGGTGTTAAGAAGCTATGTTGAATATGGTATTTGTTTCATAGTGCTTGAATCCTTATTTTTGAATGGGATCCCATTATTAAAAAGAATTTTTTAAGGGATACCAAAATTATAGATGATGTGCTAGTCCTATATTATTGGTGAGAGGGATAGCCTCAATCCACTTGGTGAAGTACTCGATGGTGGTGATGATTAAAATGTGATTGCCTGAAGATAGAGGGGATATTTTTCCAACTAGATCTAGTCCCCATTGTGAGAATGACCACAAGTTTTTAATGGGTTGGAAAGCTTGTGATGGAAGATGAGTCAAATTGGCATAATATTGATATTTATGATATTTATTGACATATGTGCAACAATCATGTTCTATGGTGGGCCAATCGTAACCTATGCATAAAATGTACTTTGTGATAGCCATCCCACTAAAACAACCACCACATGTACCATCATGTTCTTGAGACACTGCATAGTTGACTTTATATGATTTGAGATAATGAAGGAGAATGCCATCATAGCCATGACAATAAAGTACATATCATAAGAGAGTATATCAAACCATTTTTTGCTTAAAAGTACCTTTAGCAGTTGAATGTAAGTTAGAATAAAGGGTACCAAGTTTTAGAAAATCCTTTATTTGTGAAAAAATAAGTGTGGTAGGGCTCTGCCTAACTTAGATGCACATTCATCTTTACATGACTCTTGGGAGATAGCCAATTTGTATAGCGTGGTGACTTGAACATGAGTAACGTCATTGGCAAGGTTTTTGAGATAAGGAACCTGAGAGAGGCTATGGTATCTATGAAATGATTACATGACCATGGAAAATATTCTATCTCATAAAATTCAAACTTAGTGAGTAACTTATCAATGATCTACTTATAGGATTTTAAGATCGAGCATTTGCACTGGTAGACCCCTTGGCTTAATTGAGAATGAGTTAGGATTCACCAATGATGTGGATACATTTAATACGCATTGCCACAATGGTATGAAGAACTAAAATTTATGTCTCATACTCTACATTACTGTTGGTATAGTGGAAGTCAAGCTTAAATGATGAAGGGATGGGAACCCCTTAAGGTTTGAAGCAAAACATTCCCATACCTCCCTCTTTTTTGCACTTAGATCCATAAAATAAAAGGGTGATGTCAATATCATCTTCAGGTTTTACATGCTCTTCAAGATCAATAAAACTAAACACAAAGTCATCTAGAAGCTCTACAATAAGAGGTTTATCATCTTGAAGAGGACCTTTAGTGAGTTGTTCCACAATGAATTGATCCTTTATGGATTTTTGACTAATAAATTCTAGATCAAATTTTGTTAATAGCATTATTCATTTTGTCATGTGGGTATTTATGTAAGTGTGACTCATCATATATCACAAATGATTCTCTCTGGCAATAACATAAGTTGTATGATTGAGCATCTAGTGGCAAAGCTTTTTGGTGGTAAAAACCACAAGGTATAGCTTCTCCACATATGCATATCTTATTTCATAACTCACAAAGGTATAACTAATGTAATATATAGCCTAATATTAATTGGCTTCATTATTTTGAGCCAACATAGTCCCTAAAAATGAAGTTAGTTGTGGATATGTATATATGGAATGGGATGGCTGATCTAGATGGGAACAAAACTAAATGGGAAGAAAGGTAATGTTTGATAGTGTCAAAGGCTTCCTGAAACTCTATGTTCCATTGAAATATGATCTCCTTTTGCAATAAATTATTGAATGGCTTGCACTTATCAAACAATTGAGTGATAAAGCAACAAATCACTTGAAGCTTACCATGCAAGTTGTGAATTTCTTTAGGGGTCATAGGGGGTTGCATTTTGATAATGATATTGACCTTATTAAGATACACTTCAATACCTCTATTGGATATGATGAACCCTAAAAGTATCCTTGAAGTGATACCAAAGATGCACTTTTTGGGATTAAATTGCATGTTATGCTCGAGAAGGTGGTCAAATGCTTTGCGTAAAACATCAATATACTTAGGGAGAGTTTTGGATTTGGCCAAGAGATCATCAATGTAATATTCAATGATTTTATGCATGTAATCATGGAAGATGTAAGTCATGGATTGTTGCTATATAGCTCCTGCATTCTTGAGGCTGAATGACATGATTTTTTAGCAAAATGTCCTCCAAGAATATGTAAAAGCTATTTTGTGCTAGTCATCAAAATTGACTCAAATTTGGTTATATCCTAAAAACTTATCCATTAGGGAGAGCAATTCATGACTCACAATGGAATCCATGAGTGTATCAATGTTAAGGAGAGGAAAATCATCCTTAGGACATGCTTTTTTGAGATCACAAAAATTAGTGCAAATGCATATCCTCTCGTTAGGTTTACCAATGGGAACCATGTTTGAAATCCACTATGGATAGTCAATTGGTTGGGGAAAACCCACATCTAAGGATTTTTTAACTCTTCTTTAACCATGAGGGCTATGGCAAGATGATTTTTCCTCAACTTCTATTTGATCAACTTAGCACTAGGTTTCAACATGAGGTGGCAGATGACAAGATTCGAGTCAATACTAGGTATGTCTTTATAAGACCATGCGAAGACCTATTGGTGCTCAGTTAAGAGTGCAACAACACTTTGTTGATATTCAATTAAAATATTTTTTCTAAGATTGACTATTTTGGGGTTATCTAGATTCGTGCTAATGTTGACATCAATGGTTTCCTTGATAATCATATGGAAACCCTCCTTAACCTAATGAGCGGTGGGAATGAGATGGATATCATCTTTGATATTTTTTAGAAGGGGTAGCACAATCTCATTAACTTTGATGTTATAAACAAAAGAAGGCAAAGAAGAGGGTGAAGGAGAAAAGTAAATGTTTGAGTCTCTAATTAATTGATCTCAGGGATATAAATTAGAGATAGTTGGAGGGGATGAAATTTTCTCAAATTTGATGAGGCTAGTATCTATGGGGATGAGATGTGTAGGATTATATGGATTATGGAGGGGCATGCATAAGTGAACAAAAATTGTGTTGACTTGGAAAAGTGAATGGGATTGTAGATTGGAGTCGGGGTTCCCTTGCACATGCTATCAATGAAGGAGTTGATTAATAGGTTATAGAGGATTAGGTGGAGGTGACCATGGTGGAGGTAGTAGATTGATGGGTGCATCTAGGTGCTCCAATGGAATAATAAGAGGAAATATAAGGAATGGACTAGAGAACATACACATATAAAAGTCATTTGCATCTATGATGGGGAAAATAGGAGATGATTCTATGATTGGAGGTAAAAACACTATATTATGGACAATGTACTCTCATATTCTAGGAGTGGTCATATGTACAACAACACTAGGGGTTTGATATGAGAGCATTGGAGAGGGGGATGAAGAGGATGACCCTACATTATCCATGAAAGTGGAGTGGGATGTAGAGGATGGAATAATGGGATTGGATATCCCTTGAATAGTGTCAAAGGTGGATGGATGTACCTTAGATGATTTTAGAGGTGAGGGTGGATTAGGTACCATGGAAGAAGATGTGGTTTGATACACATGTGTAGTTGGAGGTATGGGAGAGATAGAAGAGATGATGGTGGTAGGGATGAGAGTGGTAGTATCCTATTTTATGGAATAGGTAATGAGAGCGAGGGGAAGAAACTTGAGATGGTGGTTAGGATTAATGGAAGAAGTAGAAGGGTGTGATCTGGATAGAGTAGGCGGGGGTGATAAAAAAAGGTTAGGGTGGAGGTTGATGTGAAATGGGTATGATGGGAAAGGTTGAGGATGGAGGTTGATCCATTGAATATTATGGAGAGGTATAAGGAGAATATGGATAATGAAAAGTTTTGGGATGGGGTTGAATAACTTGTGTGCTGGAAGAAGGATGGAATGGTTGAGTTTTCAAAGAATAATAGGAGAATAGTGGGTAATTTTGACGAGGAAGATGTGAAGAATATGAAGAAGATATATGATTTTTATTTAGGGTGTAGTTGGTGCCCAAGGATGAGGGGTGTAGTTGGTGCTCAAGGATGAAGAAGGGGGGATTGGATTGGGTGAGATTGAGTGGATGTGTTGCAGATTAGAAATATGCAATATAAATGAGGGAGTGGGAGATGTGGTCAAATGGTATGATGATCTACGTGAGAGATAAGTGAGGGATAAAATATTGAAGATAGGGGGACTCGTATGGATGTGTGACCATGTGGTAATAGTTGAATGGTTTGTCATCCACTAGAATGCACTGAATGTGACCCTCGTGTGTGTATTTGAGGCAATGGTGTAAGGTTGAGGGTACACACCACATATCCCATATCCATAGTCTACCTAGGAGTACATTATATTGCATCTCTCCATCCAAGACATGATATAGAGTGTGGATAATGCAAACCACTACATGGATAGGGAGGATGACTATTCCTAGTATTGAGCATAGGGCATTATTGAATACCCATAGAGTGAAGGTAGAATTGATGATATGAGTGGTTGAAAGATCAATATGTTTGATGATGGATGATGTGATAATATTTATGGATTATTTCATATCAATCAAGACATATTTGAATATTTTATTATCAATAGTGTCCACAATAGATCTAGTCCTTCCACTGGGATAGTATTAATATTAGTGTCATAAAATATAATGGCTGATGAAGTGTAGGTTTGAATGCTACTCATGAAATTGAAAAAATCTTTAAGCTCATGGTTTTTCAACTCTATGGCTTTGAGGATATCCATTAATGCCTCTCTATGGGGAGGTGATTGTTGAATTAACTCATAAATTGAGAGCTTAGCTAAGGCTATTTTGAGGCTATGGGTAAGCCTACTTTTAAGATGAATGGATGGTCAAGGTTGAGACATGGTGAATTACATGGGTAGAGGTAACAAATTTGATGATTTCAACACATTTTAGGGGTTACCTATTTGTGTAGTTGGATTCAGTTATCATTAATTTCTAGTGACCACATGAATCATGCCAACAAAACCTTGATAATTGGGGACATTGTTGATAAGATTAACCTAATTTAGTTGGTGGGTAGTCATAGTGTCTCTAGTGTCTAGTTGTGTTACACCATGTTGTGGCAATGGAGTTTGATAGATACCCAAGTTTTTATTAGGTATGCAAGACGATTTTCAATATTGATAGTTCTCCTATAAATCAAGTCCTGCACTTTATGTTTAAGTTGGATGCACCTATTGATATCATGACTCTTTTATCAATGGTAGATATAATATCGATCTTCTTTGTACCCTCTTCCTCTAGGTCTATTTAGATCTTTAGGTCTCACCTCAAGTAAAGAGATCAATTGTGAGTCCATAAGTCTTTGAAATATGGTGGACAAGGGATTGGAGAGAGATGTGAAATTGTATTGGAGTTGTTGAGGGTGTGCACCCTGATATGTGGATCAAATGGAATTCTGAATTTGGGTGGGAGGTGGCATGTTATTGTATGTTGGTTGTTGTGGTGGATTAGAAGGTTTTTGTGGAGTTTGAGGTCATTATTGGGTAGGTTGAGTGATTGGGATTCTCAACACTACCTAGTTGACTTGGGTAGGATTGGATTGATTATTTGTGTTGTTTCTCTTAGTAGTTTTGCCTAGCCATTAATTCTTCTAGAGTTTGACTTCTCCTTATTAAATTTTAATATCCTTGATAATTTTGGCTTGAGTGAGAGCTTCCTTAAGAATTTTGTATTTTTGGAGTTGAGGAAGGAAGGATATTGATTTAGAACAACTCTGAGTGAACATTCAGGTTAGCTCAATGATGGGGATAGAGAAGAGTAACTCAATCAATATTGCTCTCCATTGATTTCCCTAATCAAGGATAAAATAATCATCAAATTGAAGAAGGTTGGTGAGATCCATCAAGGTGGTCTTCTTCTTGACATTCAAAGTGAAGCACTCTAAAAAGAGATTGACCAATTGTTTGAAATTATATAAGCTATGTCTAGGCAGATGGTTTTACCAATCCAAGGCTCCTCCCACAAGAGATAGTAAAAAGATACATGGCATGAGAGGGTCTATCTCATTGATGAGATATAAAGCATTTATGAATGTGCTCAAGTGGTCTTGAAGATCCTCTTTTCCTTTGAACTTTTTGAATTTGGATATTTTGAATAGGGGAGGATAAGGTAGCACTAGGATTGAGGGGTTGATGGGATAGTTTTGAAGTTGAATCAAGGTTAGATTTTGATACTTTGTGCTTGTGACTCGAGATTCCAAAATATTGACCTTGTTGACCAATATTTGGAAAGTGTTTAGAGTGGCTTGGGGAGCTAAGTAGTGAGTTCCATAATGAGTCAAATGAGATGGCTTTATGGAGGGATATGATCAGGGTTATGCATAAGGAAGCGAACCCTAAATCTATTTATAAAATCAAGGTGAATTGTCTCAAAATCTTGGAAAATTATGTCCAAGTATACATGGCGAATTGCATTCATTTTTTGTCAAAAATTTTCTAACCATGGTGAATCAATTGAAATTTTTTTTGGAGGTTTTGGTCAGTTGCAGAGGGTTTCATTTTGTTATTTGTAGAGGGTTTTTTGAGTATTTTACTCTGTAGACTATTGAATTATGCCAATTGACACACCTCTACAAATAATCGACTTATGTCGATCAGTTAGAGCACATTAGATATGTATCACTCTTTGCAAAGGAAGTACTATAAAACATGCCCTGTCTTTGACAACCTCGATGGGGGTCTGGGGGTAACGCCCCCAAAAAATGTTTGGGCTCCTAATTTTTTGAAGATATTATCAGAGCTATTTTTGAAGGCGTTGGTGGGATTCCCGTGATTAGTGGGTATGGGTGGTTTTAGCCCATGGTATTGTGCCCACGTTATAATACCATATTGTGGTTTAGGGTTGTAAGAGTTTCCTTTATATTGATTGTAATGTCCCATTACGGGAAAGGAGTGAATAATAATATCAAAGGAGGTGTGGCTCTTGTTTGCTAGAGTAGCCCATATTGGGTGAACCAGGGTAAATCTCGTGTGTTCTATGTGCATGATTTATTGTGAGTTATTGTTTTATTTTGAGTTATTTGTTTATGTATTAATTATTTTGGAATAAGTTTGGGTAAAAATATTCATATGGTATTAGAGCCAGATTATTAGCCATAGAGGGATGCCTTTATTGCTAGGGTTTCAATTCATTTGAAGATGATCTGGGATTTATAGAAGTTATAGAAAACCTATTTCGAAGTGGCAGTTTTACGTAGACGGATATTGAAGAAAAATGACGTCAAATCATTCAAGGATAGAGATTGAGAAATTTGATAGAAAAAGTTTTGAACTATGGAAGTTAAAGATATAGGATCTGTTCATAGACAAAGATCAGTGGTGTGTTATCTCTGAAATGAAACTTGCTAGTACAACTGATGAAGATTGGTAAAATTTAAATCAGAAAGCAAGGAGTCCAATTCGATTATGTCTTACAAATTTAGTCTTAATCAATGTTTCTAGAGAAGCTACTGCAAAGGATATCTGGGAGAAGTTGGGGGCTCTGTATCAATCTAAGTCCCTGGTGAACAAATTATTCCTCTAGAAGAAATTGTATAATATGAGGATGAATTAAGGGGATTCAGTATAAGATCATATTAATGCATTCAATACAGTGGTAAGTCAACTTGCATCTGTTGAAATTAAGTTAAGTGAGGAAGATAAATGTATAAATTTGCTATAATTTTTACCATATTTTTGGGATAACCTAGTTGTAGCAATTGGTAGTACAACTTTAACCACATTGAAGTTTGAAGATGTTGTGGCATCTCTATTATCAAAGGATATGAGGAGAAAATCCATGGAGGGCACATCAAGGGATGCCCTAACAGTGAGAGGGTGTACCAAGAAAAAAGATAAAACGAGAACTAGTGATAGATCTAAGTCTAAAGGTATATCTAAGTCTCAGGGAAGGTTTGAGAGAATATGTTGAAAATGTGGCAAGCTTGGACACATGAAGAAGGATTACAGATCAAAGAATGTTGATTCTAGAAAGAGATCTCATGAATCCACTTCCATAGAGATAAATAAATCCACTGATGAAGGAGGGGATGTATATCTGGCATCTTGCTCCACGCATTCAGATAGAAACGATTGGTTGATCGATATTGGTGCCTCTTTTCATATGACTCCTCATAGGGGATGGTTTAGTGAATATGAAATATATGATGAAGGAGAGGTACTTTTGGGAGATGATTCACAACTTAGAATCATTGGTTGTGAAAGGGTGAAAATATTGTTGTAGGATGGTAGGGTTAAAACCCTCCTAGGTGTGATGCATATCCTGGCCTTGCTAGAAATTTAATTTTTGTAAGCAAAATGGTTGATGTAGCAGTAAACATCAATTTTAGTAAGGATTCATGAAAAATGGTTCATGGAGCTATGGTGTTATCAAGAGGATTTCATATTGGAACCTTGTATAAGCTATTGGAAAGCACTATGAAAAATGAGTGCAATAGCTCAACTATTCATGAGGCTAAATCAGATAAAAGTTCAATGCTCTAGCATCAAATAATGGGATATATTGCAGAAAATGGATTGCGTACCCTGTACATGAAAGGTATGGTCCAAGGTATCCCTAATTTCTCAATGTTTTTTTATTTCTATGAACATTGTATTTATGGTAAGTAAAATCATGTGAGTTTCCCATTTGGTGCTGCAAGATCAAAAGGGACATTAGATCTGATTCAAAATGATATTTTTGGTTTTGTTCCTATTATATCTCTTGGAGAATCATGGTACTATGCTTCTTTTGTTGATGATTTTTCAAGATATGCATGGATTTATTTTCTTAAAAGTAAAGATGAAGTGTTTGATAAGTTTAGAGAATTTAAAGCACTTGTTGGAAATCAAATTGAGAAAAATATTAAGGTGTTGAGGTCTGATAATGGAGGATAGTATTGTTCAAATAAATTTAAGGATTTTTGTAAGCAATGCAGTATTGCAAGACAAAAGACTACTCCATATACACCCCAACAAAATGGATTTACTGAGAGATTGAACAAATCACTAATGGAAAAGTCTAGAAGTATGCTCAGCGGTGCTGGTTTGGCACAAGAATTATTGGCAGAGGCAGTGAGTGTGGCATGTTACTTGCATAATCGATATCCTACATCAACATTGCCAGATCAAACTTTATTTGAAGCATGGTTTGGTAAGAATCCCTATCTTTCACATCTTATATTTTTTGGTTGTGATGCATACATGCATATTACAAAGGAGAAAAGAAGTAAGCTTGATAATAAGGCTATTAAATGTATATTTATTGGTTATAAATATGGTGTTAAAGGATATAAAATTTAGAATCTAGAAACTAAAAGGATAGTTTACAGTAGAGATGTGGTGTTTAGAGAGATGAAAATGATCACAGGAATGAAGTAATAGAAGAAGAACGTAAAAAATTTGATCTCATGGAAGAAGAACCCTACTTAGAAGAAGAATAAGAGGATGAACCAGAGGTTCATACACATGTGGTAAGGATATCAACACAAGAAAGAAGGCAACCTGATAGGTATAGTCCATATGCTTTTCCTTCTTCATTTGTTTTATCTGTCACTGATGAAGATCCTAGAATAGTTAGAGAAGTTGTTAATTTTGAAGAGGTAAACCTTTGGAAAGAAGCCATGAAAGAGGAAATGATGGCCCTGAAAAAGAATAAGACATGGGATCTAATAAAATTACCTGGTGGAAGAAAAGCAATAGGTTGCAAATGGATCTTCAAGAATAAGCAAAATATTGAAGGTAAAGTGGAGAAATATAAAGTTCGTCTGGTTGCTAAAGGCTATTCTCAGGTAGAGGGAATTGATTATGGGGAAGTATTTTCTCCTATTGCAAATTTAACCTCAATAAGATTTATTTTATATGTGGCTACTGCATTTGATCTTGAAATAGAGCAAATGGATGTAAAAACTACATTCCTTCATGGAGATTTGGAGGAAGAAATCTATATGAGACAACTTGAAGGATTCATTGCTAAAGGAAAAGAGGATTTTGTAATGTAAGTTAAATAAATATCTATACAAACTAAAATGGTCACCTAGAATGTGGTATCAAAAATTTGATACTTATGTTTTAGGACTTGATTTTGTTCATAGCAATGTTGATCATTGTGTATACTCAAAGAAAATTGGTAATGAACTTGTCATTATTGTTTTGTATGTTGATGATATGTTACTAATTGGAAATAGTAAGGAAATGATCAGGGAAGTGAAGTATCAGTTAGCATCACAATTTGACATGAAAGATCTTGGCCCTACAAATTTTATTTTGGGCATGCAAATAAATAGAGATCGTTCAAAAAGAAAGTTGTGGTTGAATCAGAAGAAGTATGTTGAGACAGTATTGAAGAGATTCAGTATGCAGGATTAAAAACCAGTGAAGGTACCTATCCTTTGGGGGAAAAATTGTCTGTTGAACAATATCCAAAAAAAGAAGAAGAGGTAGATGAAATATCCCATGTTCCTTATGCAAATGTTGTAGGGAGTTTAATGTATGCCATGGTATGTACTAGACCAGATATTGCCCATGTAGTGGGTATTTTGAGTAGATACATGTCTAAACCTGGTAAAGAGCATTAGACTGCTGTAAGAAGGGTTTTCAAATATTTGCATGGTACATCTAATTTTTCAATCTATTATGAAGGTGTAGGTAACAAAAATAGATCCTTGTATATATAAGGTTTTGTTGATGCAGATTGGGATGGATATCTTGACAATAGAATATCTACTAGTGCTTATGTATTCAACTTGTTTGGAAGGGCTATTAGTTGGATGAACAAAAGGTAAAATGTTGTTGCTCTTTCAACCACTGAAGCTGAATACATGGAAGCCACTAATGGAAGTAAGACAGTAGTATGGTTTCAAAGACTATGTGCTGAGATTGATTTCTTTCAAGGAGCTGTTAAGATAAATTGTGACATTCAAAGTTCTATATTTTTTAGCAAAGAACTAAGCTTACCATTCAAGAACAAAGCACATTGATACAAAGTACCACTTCAATAGGGACATGATTGAATATAAGAAAGTGTTATTGAAAAAAGTGGATACCAAGGTAAATTTTGTAGATGCTTTAACCAAGGTAGTTAGCATAGAAAAATTCATGTTTTGTATAGTTGAAATGGGTTTGGAAAGACTAAATGTTGGAAATAACATTGATTACAGGATTTCTACAAAGTATTCAAAAAGTGGGAGAATTTTGGATGTATATCATTCTTTGCAGAGGAAGTATTGTACAATAGGCCCCATCTTCGACGGTCCCGATAGGGGTCTGGGGCAAACGGCCCTAGAAAAATTTTCAGGCTCCTAATTTTTTGAAGATATTATCGAAGATATTTTCAAATGCATTTGTGGGATTCCCATGATTAGCAGGTATGGGTGGTTTTAACCGATGGTATTGTGTCCACGGTATTCTAATACTACATTATGTTTTAGGCTTGTAAGAGTTTCCTTTATATTGATTGTAATGTCCCATTATAGGAAAGGAGTGAATAATAATATCAAAGGAGGTGTGGCTCTTGTTTGCTGGAGTAGCCCATATTGGGTGAACCAGGGTAAATCTCATGTGTTCTATGTGCATGATTTATTGTGAGTTATTGTTTTCTTCTGAGTTATTTGTTTCTATATTAATTATTCTGGAATAAGTTTGGGTAAAACTCTTCACATACGTGCACTTATGCGGAGAACCTTATAGGAGGAATAAATTTTGATCTATAGATCTATTTTTATTTTTTTTAAACCACCTAGCTTTATGATATCTACAAAAAAATCTTAGTAAAATCCTCAAAAATAATCTAAAACCGATAGACATGGCTGCAACCAACCAACATGGCTGCAACCGGTTAGTTGCAGCTATGTCGATTGGTTTTAGATTATTTTTTTAAGGATTTTACTAAGATTTTTGTGTAGATATCATCAAGCTAGGTGGTTTAAAAAAAATTAAAAACAAACCTCTAGATAAAAAGTTATGCCTCCTAGAAGGTTCTCGACAAAAGTGCACCTCTGCAACCGATCGGCTTAGGCCGATTGACACTCAAAAAACTCAAAAAAACTTAGGCATGTCAATAGAACTATGTTGATTGATTGCAAAGGTGTGTCAATCAAACTAATCTAATCGGTTGCAACTATGCAACCAATTAGCCTAGGTCGATTGACACACCTCTGCAACCGATCGATTGCAGAGGTGTCGATCGATTGTAGAGGTTTTTTGGATGTATGTTTATTGGTACCCCATTTAGTATTTATACGAGTAGTATATGTGGTGAATTTGGCAAGAAAAATAAAATTATTTATAATTTGAAGGCTAATTGGGCAGGAAAAATAAATTTGTTTATAATTTGAAGGTGAATTGGGCAGGAAAAACAAATTTGTTTATAATTTGAAGGGGAATTGTATTTTGAATTGGGCAAAAGTGGTTGGCAAATTAAAATAAAAATAGGATAATTATTATCAAATCCAGGTGAATTAACCCCCAAAAAAATTCCACCCCCTAAATATTTGGCAAATGGGTCCTAGTGAAAGGTTCAAAATTAGCAAATTTCAAATTTCAAAAATCCTAAATATAGACAATTTACGATATTTCATTCATATGCATAACCCTGGATATGATTGATGTGAATAGATATGCTAATAATTATGGTGGTTAGGGTCAAAACATGGTGCTTGGAGGACCTAGGATCTTGAGGATGAATATTAATGGTGTTGATGAGAATGAATGTGGGTGTGTGGTGAATGTGGTAGTGGTTGTTGAGTATGGTGTTGATAATAGGTATGTGGTTGAGGTTGGGCGTATGATAATGGATATAAATGAAGGGATTGTGTAGAGGTTGGATGATGCAAGTGTTGGTTGGCATGTTATTAGTATGGTTGAGATGTATATTGATATGGATTAGGAGTGGAATGGTAATTATGAGGTGATGGTTGATGAGTGTGTGGGTTATGCGACTACATCATAGGTTACTGATGATAGTCATAAGGGTTGGAATATATTATGGGAGCCATGGATGGATATGAGGCTCATGATGGTAATTAGGGAAGGAAATATCCCTAGGTTGGCAGATGAGATGAAGGAGGGGGGGTTTGAGGTGGTTGTTGGGGAATGTGAATGGTGTGCAAAGAAAGGATGTGACATGTTGGACAATGATTAGGAAGTGCTTTATGGGAAGAAAACTGATGATAAGGGACCATAATATTGTATAGTGGTGGAGGACAAGAAAACATATGGTAGATGAATGTGCAATGTGTGCACCAATGATATGAATGGTGGAGGATGAATGGCAAGTCATGGAAGGAGCAATGTGGGAAGCCATGGATTGGGGAGGTAGGTTAGAAAATTAGAAAACAATAAGATGGAATAGATGAGTGTATATGGGAAGTGGCAAAAAATTGGGTTGAATGATGTGGGTGAGAAGTGTGTGTGATGAAAGGATGTGATGTAGAAATGTGTAGGCATTACAATGAGTGGACATTATTGGAGGAAGATAGGTGTAAGGTCGACGGTCATAGAAATTAGGCTTGTAATGTGCTATATAGGGGTGCCATTATTTCCCCAGGTGGGGAGGACACTAGCAGGATTCCAAAAGTCTCCATACTCAAGGTGTGGTAAAAACTAGAGGAATATGCAGGAGGTGATGGAGGATGATAGGGCTTATAATCCTACCCCTAAGTGAGTGTGGAGGTAATGCAAATAGGAATGTGTAGTGAGGGTAAATATGAAGGGAATGATCTAGGTGGTGGGGTATGTGATGAAGGGTCCTGGGGATCATGAGGTGATTGGATATGGTAGATTGTATTGGTGAAAAGGAGGTGGGTGGTATCAATATTAATGGACATGATGTTTGGCTCAGGTGGAGAGAGGGGAGTCTTAGGATGAGGGAAATAAAAAGGGGTGGTGTGAGTGATATGGTGATTTTCACCTTGATCAGACCTAGGGTGATATGTTTTGGATGAAGTAAATATTTAATGATTTGCTTCATAAGACATGTTACCCTGATGGATTTGGGATGCATCACCTTGACAAGTCAATGGAGCAATTTAAGAATGGGTGGATTGACTTGAATGGTCCATGGAAATTTTGTTTTGGAAATAGGCCTTGGCTTGAATACGAGTCATTACCATAGGCTATCCAAAATGAAAGAGTGTTGGTGGATGCTCTCTTTATTTTAAGGAAAAACACGTTATCTATGCAAACATAAAAGCAATCAAACAATGAATATTTTGATGTTTTCATTTTTGAAGTTTTAATTTTTTTTATGATATTTTTGTAATACTTATTCCTTTTTTTTGGGAGGGGGGGGTTTGTATTTTTTATGTTCCCTGGTCCTAGTAACTATGAATGGTTGATGGAATGAAATCTAGAAAGGTGTTTTTATGCCCACCCCTGACAAGTAATGAGACACAAACGACTAAAATGACTTTCTAGGATGATGGGTTGGATCCAGGTATACTAAGGGAATAAAAAACCTCCTGATAGAGGTCATGCTATCTATGTCCTACTAATTGCCTAGTTAGGCTTTCATTTCACCATTGTTTGGGCTTGGATATAAATTATAGCTACGAGTCCAAAAATTACTAAGCCTTGTGAACAAAAGGGTGTCTAACCTCAAAATTACCCTAAGCTAGCCCCAAGGGTAACCAATTTCTTGGTGATGAAATCCAAGAAACTATGTGATCTAGATATGGTGTCTAAAGGTCTCAACTGATGGTTGGTGGTGAAATCCAACATCATCAGGAGATTTTCCTTGTAAGATAGTTGTAGAATGTAACATGGTGATTTGATGTGATTTTTTATTTATTTTTATTTTTATTTGGTTTTGTTTTATTTTTTTTTATGCCTGTTTACCATTCAAGTTTAGAAATAACCCTAAAAATGCAATGAAAACAATGATCTAATGTGCTATTAAAAGAAACCATAATCTAAAAAAGGTTATGGAAGCATGCACAAACTGATCTACTAAGCTTGGAAAGGGAATACAAACTTAAGATACCAAGTTTTGAAAAGCAAATGATGATTAATCTAATGATTCTTTAAGTTTTTGAAAATAAATAACAACTAATCTAATGTGCCTTGAGTGTTTTGAAAGAACAAAAAGAAATTATTAAGCGACTATGCCTTTGAATTTTTTAAGAACAATGGAAGGAAATAACTAAACTATTTTTTTGAAGAAGAAACCACGAAACAACTATGTTAGTACTCTTTTTTTTCTTTTTTTTTGGAAATTTAAAAGGAAAAAGGGAGCAAAGAGATTAAAAAAAACAAATGAAAGGAACTATACCATAAATTTTTGTGCAAGATTAAAGGACATGAGAAACTAACCCGCAAGCCTATGTCAAAAGGAAAGGAAACTAAACATATTGTGTCTCTAATTCTGAGCCTGTGTAGTGGTGTTTGAGCTTGAGAACTACCCTAGGTGGTTGTACCTGAGCCTATCAACCCCCTATGTGATTGATTTTGAGCCTATGAACTACCTTGGGCAGTTGTACCTGAGCTTGTGAACTACCCTATGCAATTGAGTCTAAGCCTATGAACTACCTTGGGTGGTTTTTCTTGATCCTGTGAACCACCTTGTGTGGTTGTCTGAGCCTATGATCCACCCTAGGTAGTCTGAGCTTGTGAGGGTAGACATTGTAAGATCTTGACCTAATATGAGAGGTGTGACTATGTATTTCATACCCTTAGGTGCTTGTAATATATACAATGATCAAGAGGTTAAGAAATAAATCTAAACAAGCATGCAAGCACAAAGAACCTAAAGCAAAATAAAATATATGCTATGCTTGATGCAAGTACCAAAGCTCATGCAAAAAAACAAGCATCAAATGTGTTGTATAATAACTATCCCACCATGATTACCATTTATATGAAAGAGGAAATACACCATAACAATTGAAAATAGAAAAGGGTAATAAAAAGGGATTTGATATTGATAAACTATATTTTTACAAATCAACCTTTTCAGTTACAATCGACCTCTCAAAATGAAGAGTTTTTCTTTACAGGTAAAATCTATGGTGTCACAAGTTATCTCCTTGAGCACATAGTAGGTTGTGGGAGGGTTTAGAAGGGGTATTGCTTGAGATCCTGAACTTCCATGTGTATCCAATACCAAAACATAAGTTCACAATAACAACATCAATAGCATATGTAGGGCCTTTCGAGATGAGACCCAAGATCATCAAAGAAGATTAAAAAAGCAACTAAAACATTACAAAATCATACCAGTTGAAAGTAGAAGTCACAAAATTGTATGGAATGCCTACAAAACCTCACAACATAGTTGATTTACCTTTTTGTGTAGTCTATGGCTAATTTGGATTTGTTGTTGGATTGAAGCCCAACCACCCAGGGTGGTTGTATTTTTAGGTAACCGTCCTGTGTGGTTGTGTTTCTAGGTAATCACCTTGGGTAGTTGAAAATTTGGCTAACCATCCTATGTGGTTGTACTATTGGTTAACTGCCCTAGGTAGTTGAGACTGTTATTTGACCAAGGGTTTTAGTCCTAGATCCAAGCCTTCTTGGATTTGTTTTGGGGTCTTTACTACAAATTTGGTGTATTGTTGGATACCAACTATGGGTGTGGTTGTAAAGACAAATATTAGTGGACAATATAAATATTTTATATGGCTTATGCCTTTGATATATTTGGATGGAAAAATTGCAACCACAATGTTAAACACATACACAACAAAATCAAATGAAATTTGAGTAGATTTTTGTTATATTTTTTGTGCACACATGAAAAATGAAATCAGGACCTATTTTTAAAGTTTCCCATGGGTGGTGGAGAGTGATGAGGATGGAAGAGGAGTGAAAAGTGGCATGGGTGTGTAAGAAAGGAATATTAGGGATTCCCCACTTGGGGTGGATAAATGTGCAACTTTACTACTTTGGGCTATGATGCCTTATGACATGCCAGGATGCAATATGACATGCCATGATGCATTATGGTATGCCTCATTAACGAACATTTTATGGAGATATTTCTCACCCACTAAATTGGTATTTCTAACTAATGTGCCTAGGTGGAGGGATTCCTCACCCAAATGCATTGAGTGCACTTGGAAAGTGGAGAAAATAGGGTAAATTTTAAGTGGAGTTAATGTGAATTAGAATTAAAAAATAGCAGGGTGGTCCCATGATGACCACAAGTATGTGTAGGAAGAGGCTCAAGAGGGTCAAAGGGGATAGAACAAATCAAAGGGACTAGAATAGCTAATATTAATCATTTGTAAGGTTCTCAATACATTAATTAAAATAATTGCACACACTATTAAATATTAATATTAACCATTGCAAATGCAATACTTTTTAGGTATTTATAGTTTAACCAGTTTTAACATTGTTATAAAGGGTGACTGGACTACTAAGTTGGGATTGAGACCATGCATGTATGTATATGACCATGAAAAATATTTTTTATATTCTATCAGGAGTGTGATAAAAAACTCTCTCTTTATATTAGACAAGTTCTTGCCAAGTTGGATGATTTTAGGATTGGTAGGGTTGGTGCTTAAATCAATTTTGATGGTTTATTTCCCAAGCATGTGGGATACATCCTCTAATTAGGTGGGAGTGGAAATGCGATGCAAATAATATACTTCACTTTCAAGAAATACTTTATTGTCATTAGTGATCTCATATTGGAATATAGAAGAAGGATGATAATGAGAGGAGGGGAGATAGGAATTTTATTGTTTGATAATTTTTTCTATTTGGAGGAAACCAAGAGAAGGATTAGAAGAAATTTGATCAAAGTTAATGTAACTTAGGTCAATTCTAAGAGTTTGGTCAAGACCAACTAGATAGTGAAGTGGGGTGAAACGATCGACATAAATCATGTTGATGATGTCTAAATTATGGAGTGGATGGGTAGGTGAGCTAGAGGATGTGTTTAACATTAAGGGATTTTGTGGATAGGAGAGGAGTTATTGAGGGATGGGTCTACAAGGATTAGGTTGAAGTGGGGTCTACCAAGGAATATTTATGGGGTAGATGGAATGGGTTGACCATCAGGATGCTCTTATAGGAGGTGCATGGAAAGGATAGAGAGTTGGAACGAAATTAGGTGAAGGTAACCATCATCCTCTTTAGGATGCTCAATGATGGGGATGATATGGGATGACATATATTTGGATCTATCAGAAATGATCAAGAGGTTCTTGAATTGCTCATTGATTTCATCCTCAAAAGTGTTGAATGGGTTGATGTGGATCATCAAAACTTGGAAGAAATCCACAAGGATATCCACCATAAAATATGGGGAGAGAGGTTCATCTATCAAGGGGTCCTCACTTGCAATATAAGAATCAAAATTATCCTCCTTAGGATTAAGGTTAATAAATTGGAAAGCTTCATTAAGGAGGATGACTATGTGGTTCTTGGGATAGTTCAATCCTAATTTATTGTTAGGTAGTTTATAATGTGGATCAAGGATGTACCACGAACCCTGCTCATAGTGACCTAGGACAAACCCTTGCCATTGAAAATATTGTATGGTGAAGGAAGAGTTTGAAATATAATTAACATTCCCACAAAATTGCACTTTGAGCTCTTTAGGTTTATGTTTCTTGAAAGGATTTTCAACTCCCCCATACAAAAAATTATTTTGATTAGATGAGGAGCCAATGGGAATAACAACACCTATACTTAGGGGTGCAACCCAATGATGACCAAAATATCTAATGGACTTTATGTGAGGAGGGGAGAAAGTAACATTATGTACAACATACACCCCTAGAGTACGACTAGACAACTATACAAACACATGGGGAATCTCATAGATTACTTATCATTTGGGAGATCCCTAATCACCAAAATATGGATATGAAAATGTGCCATTTCTTTGAACATTTGTTAATTTTACAACATAGATTTTAGAAATACCTCCTGGGCTACAAAATGGTTTTCCAATGTGGAACCCTTTTTCTTGCAATACAATATTTGGCACTCTTTATGATCAGTTGTAATAGCTTACATTTAATTTTATCAATCCGAGGGTAATCAAGGTTAGATTTAAAGAGTAGAAATCTAGTATGGATTGTACCGTGGGGATCAATCCTAAGCTTAATTAAGATATTTTTTAGTTTCAAGTTTTTTAGAAAAGTAATGATTGTAGTGAACAAAAATTAAATTGTGTAGGAATAAAAATAAGATGCAATTTATGATTTATGTAGTAAATATGATGATTACCTATTGATGATTTTATCTATTGGTGTGTTGATCTAGTGATGAGGATAACTAATAGTAATTACCTACTAATGAGGATCCTTGTGTAGTTAGTTTTAATTGTCTATTCTGATTTTATGTTATAGAGAAATTCAATTTAATTTATTTTATATTCTAAGGTTAATTAAATATTTATAAGTTATTGTAGGGGTGATATATTAGGGACTGACTATAGGAGTGGGCCCTGCCTCCTAGAGGATAGTGTAAGTCTTTCTCCCTTAAAATACTTTATCTCAGTAACTAAGATGCATAACTACTACTAACATTATTCTATTCTATGGATGAAAAAAATACAATTACAACTACAGAAAGGAAATCAAGTAGTAAATACAAATGACATATTGTTTCTTTTATTTCTAAAAATTCAAATGTACATGTTGGCATATTTATTCAAAAATTGTACAAAGTCATTTCAACATTATTTTCACATCATACAAATTTTCATTAGAATATTGAACATTAGACCTTTTCAAAGGTCTCCCTATGTAATATATATTGTGACTTGGATAATTCTAAGAAATATTATTCCATGTATTTTTCCATTAGGAGTTGTGGACTTGATAATGCGACAACTATGCACTAACGAGAATAATCTAAACTTACACGGTTCCTAATTCTGCTTGGACTCAGTAAACAACCTAAGTGGTCCAAGTGGCACTTTATGAACTAACATAACAAAACAATACTAACTTAGAAATTTTGCAAGATATAACACATATCTATATACCTCTTAAATCAAGGGAAAGATATAACAATATTGCATCAAAATATAATCAACCTAACAATATTTCAATTATACAACCTTACAGAATAAAGTTATAACAACTTTGTTAATCATAATTTCTTCATGAAGAATATGTGACAAGTCAACTAACTAAGCTAATTGTAATCATTTGTTGCCATGTAAGATCACCATGCTATCATTTATGTGGTATGCATCATCAATCAACTAACTTGGTCAACTCTCTTCAATAATTTTTGGTAAAAGTTCTCTTCAGTAATAGTCTTCGGTAGCTACCTTTTGTAACATATTTCAGTAACTATCTGTAACATACTTCAACTACCATATTCTGTAATAGTATTTAGCCACTATTCTGTCATCGTGCCTAGAGAATTTTTAAACCATCATCCTTACATTCATCTTTTCACATCCAAGGTGTAATCTAAAGCTTGTATTTATGTGTCATACATCCATAAAATAGTCTATCATTTTATTGTATAATCACTTACAACTTGGATGTATTTTACATGAAATGCACACATTTGTTAGATTAACTACATCCATATTTTTAACTGATAAATCACAAAAATAAGTAGAAATAACTTACTTAAAATATATTATAATCTTATTTGAAATAAAAAAATGAAACAATTTATTACAAAAAATATATGTCAAATAATGACTCATCATTTTCCCCCAAACTGAAATATATGCATGTCCTCATGCATATGAAGAAAATAAGGTTTCTAAAAAATATCACAGATATCACAAATATCACACATGTTTTCAAACAGTGTACCATAAATATTCGAGAAATTTTACACATTTGTCCAGAAATCCACAATTGCATGAGACAAGAAAATACAATTATTTTTAGAAATAATCAGATAAATCTATTAGATCTTGTTTCTAAAAATCAGTGGTAGCAGTACTGAAAAGAACAAGAAAAAAAAAATTTAAAAATAAAAATAAAAATAATATATGACAATACAGCACACAAGTTCCAATCAAATTTTTGTAGCTGAAAGTACAATATTTCAAAATTTTAAAGATTATTTTCATGACAACACAAATGTTAAAGAATCTACCAAAAAAATTTGAAAATACTAATATCTGTAGTTATTTGATGAAAATTTCCTGTAATAGTATAATAATTTCAGCAGTCTCTAATAATTAAAACATTTGCAGAGAAACAAACTATTTTCAGTAGTCTTCATAGAACATCAAGCACTGTATACACAAGCGAATTCAAATGGAAAACACTATCTATAATTTCATCATTGGAGATATACATCTTACAAAGAAAACAAATCTACAAATATAAGATATTTAAAGTATTTACACATTTTACAGAAATATCAATATATAGATATCAACTTATTAAGTCTGAAAATCATGAAATATTTAAATAGTTTATTAGTTCATCCAACTTGTGACTGTCATGTGGAAATTCTTGATGATGGAGGTATTGTTGGTGGTAATTTTATTTTATGTTTCACCTTTTGTACCTGCTCTTTGGCCTTCTACTCATCGATCAGTGTTTCAACCATGATTGTTTTCATATGCTCAACCTCAAGGGAATCCTCTCCTTGCACTGTATCTTACATTTTAGAAGATGGAGGTTTCTTAAATGATGTAACTATGTTATTGAAGAATGCATTAAATTTTGGAGGTATCCCAACGTTTAAGACCAGATTCCCTGGTGCATTTCCTATCTTGGTGGAAGGATCCAATATTTTCGATTGATTTTGTTGCATTAGACTGGAAAATGGTTGGGAGATTTCTTCTTCAAGGAGCTTGGAAAAGTCAAAGGGCTTGTTGGTGTAGGTCATTTTACTAAAATTGACAAAAAATTTCTACTTTCTACTGGTTTTAGATTATTTATTAGGAGAAGCATCTATAGGTGGTGGTCGGTTGATGTAATCAACAGGTTTCATCACCTTGTCCACTAAAATTTGCTTAACCATGTCTATCTGGAGGACAAGGCCTCATTGGACCAATTTTAAATGCTCTATGAAATCCTCCCTCAGTTTATCAAATTTTATCTGTAAAAGAGTGTTTTATGCCCAAAGGTAAGACAAAGTTTCAACAACTAGCTCAGGTGTGGGTAAGTTAGATTCATGCCTTGACATATCTCCTTTCTCATGAGTTTTATGAGTGTGTTTCTAACACTGAGGCTTTCATGCAGGCTGGGTTGGCTTAGCAGTTTTGGTGGGTCAACATTTTTGTTTTGGGGTTTCAAGATCCTCCTCTTAACTTTTTGACTCATGATCCTCCTCAAACGGACTTTCTTATTCAAGTTCATTTTTGGTAGACTCAAAATATTCTGGCAGGTTAGACTCTTCGACTATTCTATTCCAGGATACTTTTACTTCATGTGCTTTTTTTAAGACTATTAATTTGATAAGGCCATGGTGTGTAATTAAATAAATTTTAGGATTTTTATGAGAGTTTTTAGGCTGAACACGAAGAACAATGGATTTTAGATATTGAAATAGAAAATATGGTAGGTTCATGACACAATTGTTGTTTTTCAAAAATTTCAAGTTTATCGGCATTCAAATATGGTAGGCTGCACAGGTAGACATTCAAACTCCTAGAGTGAAAAACTAAATAATTAGGACGATGAATTCCTACCACATAAGAGGAAGTGAAGAAGTGGCGATACCCTTAATCCATCCCTCCTTATCACGAATGATAGTGTATTTTTCACTGAATTTTACTACCAATTGGGTGACACTTTTAGAGGGATTATTATAATAAGGTAGCCCTACTTTTGGTAAACTAGTACTTCATAAATAACACTCAAGTTTAGGTCAAATTGGATATCTCTGACTTAGGTGGTTATATTTACAGGGTTATAGTTCAAAATAAATTATTTGGCAACCCCTTGGTCATGCCCTCTGAACTTTGTGAGGGCATCCCACCACCTAGCTCTTTGGAACAATTCTTTTACATAATCACTAGGATTCTATGTTTCAACAGATGGGGGCTCGCTTATCACTTATTTTATGAAACATTGAACGAGGTATGGTTTTAGGGTAAAGGGTAGATAGAAATTTTGGTGAGAAAATTTCAAAAATAATTTTTAGTAGCTGAGAGATCTGCAAAAGTTATTTTAATTGCACACAAAAATAACATATTACAATTTTGCAAAATAGAAGAATTCATTATTTCCATAAAATATTATGCGAAAACGTAATATTTAGGAGTAATTTCATATTTTTGCAATAGGTTTTTTTTTTATTAGCATAAACAGTTTAATTTTAATCTATTCCTCTGCATAAATGACTAAAAAGTATTCATTAATTGTATATGTAGTAGAATAATTAAGACATTTAAAATATTTGGTCTTCTGTGACTAAAAATAAAATTGAAATAGTAAAAAAAAGTTAGGTGTCGCTTTCACCTTTTGCCTTACTAAATTTCTGTCACCCTATGATGTTATTATTCAAAATATCTTTTTCTCCCATTTTTCCTCACAATTATGAGGTTTCAATCTTGCTTCACTGGTAAATATGACAACATTTCAATTTTGTTTCGATTTGTAGAGAATGTTTTATGGTTTTACATGGCCTTCTACGGAAGGAAAGATAATTTTTAGTATTTATTTTTCTTTACATGGAGTTTTAGCCATGAAAAGGATCTAGACCATATATTTACCCTTATCCAATGGTAGTAATCACTTAACATTGATCGATGGTAGTGACCACTTGACCTTAATCAATGGTAAAGAAAAATATTGTAGCTTGATGAATTGTATTCATCAATTTTGGTTTAATAAATAGTTTAGGGCTTAGATCTGTGTCACTGTCATGTGATTGGTTGATAAAGACCATGTGTCAGTGATCATATTCATTTGCAACTATCATGGCAAAGTTTCTAGATTTATCATGAGTTTCCTTCCTTTCATTGCAACCTTTCGTTCAATATTTAATCAACAGCTGATGTGTCCCTATGTGATGTCTCCCATGATTGGTGCAAAGGTCCACTTGTCATTCATCGACATAAGTTTTAGGGTGGTCTATTTTTCCTTTGGTGCAAAATTTACCTACCACCTTGCATGGCGAGGGTGGACTTTTATCGCCAAGTTTTATAATATCTTTTAAACACCACGGTGGCTAAATAATAATATTTTAACCTTTTACCATGTCTATGGCATATGCTCTTTTGTCCTCCAACCTATCACTAGCCCACATCATCTTCTTACTTATGTTCTACTCTATCATTCATGCTACATTTTATCCATATGATGTTCATCGTCAATGCCTACATTTTATGGCCAATTAAATTGGTTTACATCCTGGCTTGTTTGCCTTTGTGTGCACGTGTACCTAGTAGTCAAAGAGGTTTATGTAGTCATATTTTTATATTTCTTCAAAGGAGGGCGTCTACGTAGTCTTTTTACAATTGACTATCACATTTGAAACCTTTATTTTCAGCCCTTGAGAACATCTACGCTTTCAAGAGAGGATTGAAAAATTAGTGGTGTGTGCCACCATTTTGGGTGTACATGTCATATACTAGGTTTCTCATTTACGCCTTCGTGGACATACTTTTAAAAATGGTTTCATTAATATTCTTTTTATTTTATTCCCTTTTTATTCTTCCTAATATATCACTGCCACATTTTCCTTATAATATTTGTTGATACATCTTTATCACTCATCTTGTCATTTTATGAATTGCCATATGTCTCTTATACCTAGGACCAATTTGAGTTTTGACACTTAAGAACATTTCATTATATGTGTTATAGATAACTTCTATGGTTAGCGCTTACAAAATATTACTATAGAAGATTGTTACGGAAGATTATTACAGAATATTATTACAAAAAATATCTACAAAAAGTATTTACAGAAGACATCTACAATAGATATCTACAGAAGGCCTCTATGGAAGACATCTATAGAAGCCATCTATGGAAGACATCTATGGAATACTTCTACAAAAGACATCTATGGAAACTGTAGTTGTTAGAGTTGAGAAAATAATTTACCTAATTTTTCCCCCCAAACTATACTGTGAACTCCGTATGCCTTTGTTTACCCCCCCAAACTATAATTTTGGCTATATAGCCAAAATAATATGAAGGGTGTTTTATTTATATTGGTGGATAGTATTATAATGAGTTTTATCTATGGGGGTTTATTATAATTTTTGTGATTGTGCTTCCTAAATTTCATTAAGGAGTATCCCAATGAGAGAAAAATAATGATTATAAAGCTTGATATCAATCATCAATGTATGCAAAAATAGATATCTATCAAAGGCTTGGGTATTTTCAATTACTTAGAAAAAATGGAATAAATATTATGATATTATGATGGTTTTTTATAAGAGATACAAAGTTTTGAGAGATACAAGCCACATTTTTGTAAGAGAAAATGAACTATAGTACTTCCATAGGAATTTGCTTTTGACTTTTGCTTATGTATGATAGTATAGGGTTATTTCATAAAGACTTCAAATATCCTAGTGACTTTAAATAAATTCATCTATTCATTTTACAAATCAATATGGTTTTAAATTTATCCTAATGTTTTCAAGCTTCTTAAAAACCAACTATGTGTGCAGTGAGTATTCATTTCCCATTATGAGTAAGGATTGAGTAAAACAAAGTTCACTTATGCCAACAAGCTAGCTTATCTGTGAGCATCCATAGGTCTTGTCCAGACTTAGTGCTATTGTGTAAGGATACCTTATTTCTAGGCGGGTTTCATTCAACCCATTATTGTAATGAGGATCACCCCATGGTTTTTGAGATACTAAGAATTCAAGGGATTCAAGATCTTTTGACCTTATTTGGAATTTTTCTTTTCTTTTCTTGGTATACTTACTATTTTTGAGGGGAATCAAGGGATTGTTATTGTTTTTTTGGGTTCTTGCTTAATTTTAGAGGAAGCAAGAAGATATTTTTGGGATATTTGCTAGATTAGATGAGGAGCAAGGGATTTTTTTTTTAAAGATGAAGGGTGAGATTGTCCTTTTGCCAATTCATTAGTACTCTAGGACATGTGCATAGATGTCTAAGTAAGGGAAACTATTCACTTTATGGCAATAGTAACTCATGAGTTAATCTTTCCAAATATCACAATGTTTTTGTATGTTCAAATATGCATAGTCCAAGAAAAAATATTGATTGACTAGGAATAACTTACAATATCAAAATATTGCTTGACTTACAATAAAAATTTGCTCAAAACACTAGTGTTATTTTAGTAATTGAAAAACACCTAGATTTTATCTAGCAAACAAGATATTATGCAACATGTGATAGTCATTTTCCTACAAGCTCTTTTTAAGAAATATTCTCTTGGGCTATTTTTGAAATATTGATACTAAAAATTGATGAAATTAAGATAGAAATACTACAAATATAGAAACTTCATGATGAAACAAAGGAAGCATGATTTTTTTCATTTTTTTGATGTGAGAGAGAAGTTATTATTCAATAGTGGTTTTTTGTAGTTCAAAGATGTACTGCAAATTAGCTTGTTGCTTAAGGTGGTGTATGAATTCTTCCTTAGATAATGGCTTCTTGTAAAGTTTAAGCCTATGCCCATTTACTAGTAGTTTACTTGTTAAAACATCTATAGGATTAATCTTGACTATACCATTCTTGAATATCTCTTTAATTTCGTAGGGTCCTAGCCATATTGTCTTCAATTTACCTTGAAATTCTTTGTAAAGAGAGTCAAATAAGAAAGCCCAATCTCCTGATTGGAATGTACATGGTAAAATGTGTTTATCATGCCATTTATTTTATTGTTGTTGGGTTATTTTAGTCCTATGTAATGCCTCTAGTCTCCTTTCATCCATAATGTTTAACTTTTCCAATCTAGATTTCTATTCTTTGTCCAAATTCATATTTAGTTGCACTGCTATGCGAAGGGTTTCTATCTCAAAATCGATGGGCATGATATATTATTTTCCATAGACCATTTCATAAGGTGCTAATATTGTGGTATTTTTCCAAGTTGTGTTGTATACCCATACAACTTATTTTAATATCTCAACCCAATCACCCCTATTAACAGTTACAACTTTTGTAATGATCTTTTCAAATTATATGTTTGTAAATTCTACTTGTCCATTGGCTTGAGGATGATATGGTGAGGTTTTCCAATGTTTTATTTGATATATGTAAATAAAATGTTCAATTAATTTGGAGAGAAATTGGGTTCCATGATCCGAAACTAACCCTCTAGGTACTCGAAAGCGTTGCATAAATTTTTTATAAAGAAAATCAGCAACAGGTTTAGCTTGCACTCGTGGTAAAGCTTTAACTTTAGTCGACTTGGTAACATAATATGTACACACAAGTATGTGTTTATTACATTCGCTTGGAGGGTCTATGGGTCTAAAAAAATCAATTCTCCATTTCTTGAATGGTTCAAATACTACTTGCAAAACCAAAGGCATCTCCATCGAAGGGGTAGGCTTACTAGCTCTTTGAAAAGCATTAAATCTATCAATAAATCTATGGACATCTCTATTCATGGTAGGCCAAAAGTAACCAGTTTGAAGTATTTTACTAACTATCCTTTGGATGGCATAATGGCCTCCACAAGTTTCTTCATGTGCTTCCCGAATGATATCATATACATCTTCTTATTGCACACATCTCCTAATTACTTGGTCGGGATATTTTTAAACAAGACTCCATGGATCCTCATATAAGGAGTGATTTGACATATTAGTTTTCTATGCTCATGCGGTGTATAGTTTTAAGTTATTTTTCTTGTTACTAAGTAATTTACAATGTCAACATGCCAATGAGTAAAAATAGAAAGACCAAACAAATGGTCATTTGGGAAATTATCAGGAATTAATTCACCATTATCAAATATTTGCATATGAGATAGGTGATCTGCAATGGCGTTATCTTTTATTACCTTATCTATGATTGTGACATTGAAATATTGTATAAAAAGAAGCCATATAACCACTCTACCTCCTACTGTCACTTTGTTCATTAAGTATTTAATGGTAGAGTGATGAGTGTTAACAAATACTTCATACCCTGTTATATAATGTTTAAATTTATTAATGGCATGGACAATGGTTAAAAATTATTTTTTAGGAACAGTGTAATTAAGCTTGAATCCATATAGATTTTTACTTTACATAACACATAGCATAAGGTATTTGATTCTCAACTTGTTGCAATACTGACCCTATTGTGTAACCCGAAGCATCACAATGTATGTGGAATGGTAACTCCCAATTTGGTCCTATTAGAATTGGAGTAGTAATCAATTTATATTTTATAACTTCAAAGGCTTCTTGACATGCTTCAGTCCAATTGAATTTACTTTCTTTGGTTAAGAGCTTAAGCATGGAAGAAACAATTTTAATAAAGTCTTTAATGAATCTACGGTAGTATCTAGCATGTCCTAGGAAACTTCTCACCTCTGTTTGTGTTTTAAAAGGTTTAAGGGATTGAATAAATTGTATTTTTATAGGATCTAATTTAACACCCTCTTCTGATATATAATGTCCTAGAACAATGCCTCCTCTCATCATCATGAAACATTTTTCATGACTCAAAGAGAGATTTTGCTCTTGGAATCTAACCAATATTTTTTTCAAGTTTGACAAGGTTTCTTCAAAGGTATTACCATAGACTATGAAGTCATCCATATAGACTTCTACGTATTCATTTATTAAATTAGCAAAGATAGCCTAAACCGCTCTTTAAAAAGTGGTAGGTGCATTTCATAATCTAAAAGGTATGACTTTATAAGCATAGGTGCCTATTGTACATGTAAAGGTTATATTTTCCTAATCTTCCTCAGCTATGGAAACATGATTATAGCCACTAAAACCATCCAAAAAGCAAAAATATTTCTTTCCAGCCAATGTATCAAGAACTTGATCAATGAATGGCAAGGGGAAATAGTATTTCTTTTTTACTTTGTTTAATTCCCTATAGTCCACACAAATCCCCCATTTACCATTCTTTTTAGGGACTATCACAAGTGGTGACACCCATTGACTATTAAAAATTGGATATATAAATCCTGTCTTCAAGAGTTTAATGATTTCTTCTTGAACCATGTCTTTCATAGCTAGATTCAATCTTATTTGGGGTTGTATTACTAGATAACATCCTTCTTATATAAAAATGTGATGGGTACAAACATTTGGATGTATACCTTTCATATCCTCATAGTTCCATGCAAATGATGATTGATATTTCTTAATCACGTCTATTAATTGTGATTCTTTTATGCTTGTGAGCTCATCATTGATATTCAAGGTTCTTCCTGGTGTGATATCTATTTGCTTACATTTTTTTGTGTTTGCTTCTATTCCCATTATCTCATGTTCAAGAATATTTAAGTAATAGTCATACGGTATCATTTTTTGAGTCTGACTTGTGCTTGCCTCATTAATAGCCATAGTAGATTCATATGAACAACCATTATATTGAACTTGATCTTATTTTTAATTTTCTAACAATAATGGTAATGGTCCCTCAACCTCTTATTGGAGATGTTCGCTCAAAAATTAATTAATAATGTTTGGATTTCATCAAAATCATGAGGGAAATCATACCATAATTGCTTTGGAAATTCTTCTTCTATTGTTGATTCAGGGGATAGGCTAAGGTCTTTAGTATTCTTACCATAAAAAATAGTCATATTTCCTGATCTACAACTAATATAAGCATCTCTTGTTGCGAGCCATGGGTGCCCTAGAATTAAGGGATTTCCCCCTGACATTTTCTTAGGTTGTAAGATTATAAAGTCTACAGGGTATTCCCATGAACTTACAAAGACTATAACGTCTTCTAGTTTTTATTTTGGCTTAATAGTAGAACTATCTATGAGTTAGAGTACAATAGAAGTTGATTGTAATTTATGCACCCCTAAAGATTTTGCTATTTCTTTAGTCATGACATTAATAGCAGCTCCTAAATCGACCAAAACATTTTGCAAGACTATGTCACCAATGTGTACCATGAGTATAGGTATTCCAGGGTATGTGTATTTTGGTAATGACCTATCTCCCATTATTATCTCATACAATTGTCCAATGAATTGAATAGTTTGGGCCTCGTTCTTCTTTTTCCTTCCTAAATTTGTACATATATTTTTAATGAGCTTGGAATAGATAAGTATATCCTTGATAGCTTGGAATAAAGAGATATTGATAGTAACATTTTCTAATTTCTAAAGGAAGTTAAAGGCTATATTAGATGATTCTTTTGGTATTACTAGTCTTTGAGGAAATGATATCTCTACTTCCTTCCTTTGAAGAATTTTGATTTCTTGCTATTTTGTTGGAATGTTTTTTGGTGAATTTTCTATTTCCTTTTCATTTTTATCCTCCTTTTCAAATAAATCTATAGTTGGGTTATCAATATTTGTGAGAGTTACATTGTTTTCCAATACTTTTCCTGATCTCAATTGAATATGTTGACAAGGTGCTACAGATATAGAATACATCTAACTAGTTTCATAGGCTTGTTGAATGTTCTTGTTGTTGTTAGGATTAGGAACTAGTTAAGCTAGAAGATGAGGTTGCTGAGGAGGATTATTATTATTAACTAGAGCTGGAATAAGTCTATTTTGAGGTAAATTTTGAGGGGCTTGTCCCCTAAATTGGTTTTGAAAGTTCTGTTGTTGCAACAGATTTTGAGACCAACCAGATCCTCCCTGATTATATTGACCATTAGTATTCCAGTTTTTTTGAATTGACATTCCTTGATTTCACGGAGGTGGATTTCATTAGACATAAAGTGGGCCCATGGAGGTATGTTTCAGTATTTATTGTTTGAATAAGAGTTCAAATTTGCCTAGTTTGGTGCATTGGACCATCGATTTTGCCTTTATGAGTTGGAATAACTAGGGTTTGACCAATTTGGTGGTCCTTTTAATGGAGCATTCTATATTTGAGCTACAAAATAAATGTCTTCTACCTCTTCAACTTCAATTTACTTTATGACAACTTTAATGGTGGAGATGTATTTACAGTTTTTTGTTTTGTGATTCTTATCACAAATTTTACAAGCAGCAATGTTGGAAATGTTTGTAATTTTGAGAGGGTATTCTCTTAGGTTGTGCTTTTTTCTACTTCTGTGATAGTAGATTTCTTCACTATCCTATTATTTTGGCTTCCTATCCATTAAATCCAAAAATGTATTCAAGGTACTAAACAATCAATTTTTAAACCTTCCAACATGTTTCTAATTTCTGCTCTTGCCACTCCTCCTTTTGATGTATAATTATTACTCCTTAGAGGTTTGTTTCTTGAATAGTTTCTACAAAGGTTTAAAATTTCTTCAAACATCATAAGAAGGATATCTCCTTTTGTCATAAGGTTCAGAACCTCAAGGAAATATTCTTTTGGTCCTTTTAGAAAGAGTTCTTTTAAGATTTCTTCATCGAGGTCTATATTTACTCTAAGACCCAATAAATAGAAATCTATCAAGGTAATCCTACAAATATTATTATTATTTTTTATTCATGCATAATAGCTCAAATTTCTTATCTCTAACACTACAGTTATCTTGATATCATTTAAGGAATAGCTCTTTTAATCCATGTTCTCCATTCCATTGATTACAAACATTTTATCCTAGACCCATGAACCATATTAAAGCTGCATATTTAAGAGTAGATGAAAATAACCTTAGTTTTTTTCATTGGTGGTGTAAAAGTAAGCTTGGCACACCACCTCAAATTTGAAAATAAAAGCATTCAAATATTTGTGTGGTTTCCCATGGAAGGTGGATAGTATAGAAACATAGATTGACTTAGATTATCTTGTTGTCCCATTTGTATGTAAGATTGGGAAGGTAGATGTCTTTCTTTACCCATTTATTCTTTGCTCTCTATTATATATTTGTCTATACTCCATTTGATTCTCTTCTACTTCTCCCTACCCACTATACTAGTCAGCCATAACTGAATGTAATATTTCAAGGATTGGACCAGGTATGGGTTCAATAAAAATAGAAGAAGTATCTATGTGATTATCAAATTTTGGTTCAGGTAATAAATATGATTTGGGATCTTGTTCTAGGATTTCAATTTGATTGGTTGATTTTTTTGTTTGAAGTTATTATAAATTCCAGGCTGCCTACTAATGTCTCTTTAGAAATTTCCTTCTAATCTGCTGATCTTTATAAATCTTCCCTTAGAGTCTCTAGGTCTACTCATGAATTTTCTAAGTTCTCTTTTTTTTGGAGCACGTATAATCTTCCTTGAATAGTCTATGAATATCGTTGATTGGATCAAATTGTTTGAGTGACATGAAATGTTCCTCTTCAAAATTAAAGTGGTCTATCTCTAATTGAATCAATTGATCCAGAAAATCTTGTGTTGGAATAAGCCAATATTTCTAAATTGTAACTCACAACATAAATATTGACACAACTCTCTAAAGCGCACATCTCTAGGTATCTTATGATATTTCTTGCTATATTCTAGGGCTACTTCTCTCTTTTCTATTTTTGCAAGGAAGTTGTGAATAATGAGGGAGTCTTCAAAATATTGATTCTAAGGGTAATTGTTGGATTTACTATTGCTCTTCTATCCCAAAGCCAATGCTCACAACTATTTCAAAGTTCTAGATATGATGAATGGTAGTTCAACCCTAGAGTTTTTTCTATGTTAATCCTTTTAATTTCCTTCATCTTGTCTGATTTATCTTTAATAATGTTAATGTGTTCACATAGACACTCCCACTCCTTACTATATGTTCTATTTCCTTGCTCAAAAAGAAGGTTAACTTATTTTTGTATTTGTAATTTTCTAAGGTCTATAAGTGCAGACTGATTCAAAATATTTTCCACCATCTAGAAACTTATATTTTATTCTCCTTTCTCTCTCTTTGGTTTTTGTTTTATTTGGGTTTTGATTTTGGTTTTCTTTTGTAATCCTACTATTGTCAAGTTTAGATACAAATCACAAAAAATGAATTTATAACTATCCTTAATACAATAGGGAAGAACTGAAAAATAAATAAAAAAAATACTAATGTTTTTCTAAAATTAGGTGTGACTAAAGTTCCTATGAATTCGTACAACCAATCTTAGCACACTAGGAGTGAAATGAAATATTGCTGGAAAAGTAAAATTTAACAATCCTAATGTTTTGCTAAAATTAGGTGTGACTCATGTTCCTATGAATCTGTACAACCAATCTTAGCACACTAGGAGTAAAATGAAATATTGTTGGAAAAGTAAAATTTAACAATCCTAATGTTTTGCTAAAATTAGGTGCGACTCACGTTCCTATGAATCTATACAACCAATCTTAGCACAATAGGAGTAAAATAAAATACTTTTGGAAAAGTAAAATTAACTCGAAATAAAAGGTTAAACTATTACTTTTTGTTTGATTGTTTAGGAGGGTTTCACTATGGCTATGTCACTCAACCATACCTACTTCTTGCTTCTTATAGGTCATAAATATTCAGGGGTGCTTCACTATGACTGTGCCACTCAGTCATACCTACTTCCTTTTTTTTCATAGGTCCTATGTCAAACTAAAAAATAATAATTACACAAAGCTGGAACATTTGCAAGGAATAAAATTTGCAAGAAATAAAATTTAAATAAAATAGAATTTAAACTATGAAAGCAGTAAAATGATTCCTCAAGAGAAAAGAACTTGGCAATGTCGAAAGAAGGGACTTGTTGGGACAATCCAGTGCCAATCTAACTCGTATGCATTCCTACATACAAGTAAGCTTCTCCTGGCCACTTTGAATCGTATGCATTCCTACATACAAGTAAGCTTCTCCTTTCCACTCTGACTCGTATGTGTTCCTACATACAAGTAAGCCTCTCATTTTTGCACTACCAAACAACTTTTCTGATTAACCACTATGATGCTACTCTCCTCGACAACGATGCCAAAATGATCAACTATAATAGCTTACATTTAATTTTATCAATCAGAGGGTAATCAAGGTTAGATTTAAAAAGTAGAAATCCAATATAGATTGTACCATGGGGATAAATCCTAAGGTTAATTCATATCTCTTTTAGTTTCAAGTTTTTTAGAAAAGTAACGATTGTAGTGAACAGAAATTCAATTGTGCATGTATAAAAATAAGATGCAATTTATGATTTATGCAGTAAATATAATAATTACCTATTGATGATTTTATCTATTGGTGAGTTGATCTAGTGATGAGGATAACTAATAGTAATTACCTATTGATGAGGATCCTCGTGTAGTTAGTTTTAATTATCTATTCTGATTTTATGTTCTAGATAAATTCAATTTTATTTATTTTATATTATAAGGTTAATTAAATATTTCTAACCTATTGTAGGGGTGAGAGATTAGGGATTGACTATAAGAGTGGGCCCTACCTCCTAGAGGATAGTATAAGTATTTCTACCCTAAACTACTTTATCTCAGTAACTAAGATGCATAACTACTACTAACATTATTCTATTCTATGGATGCAGGAAAATTACAATTACAAGTACATAAAGTAAATCAAGCCCTAAATACAAATGACACAGTTACCATATGTGATGAATGAAGTGATATTTTTATTGTTGGAAATTCAAATGTACATGCTGGCGCATTTCTTCAGAAATTGTACAGAGTTATTTCAACATTATTTCTGCATCATACAATTTTTATTAGAATATTTAACATTAGACCTTTTCAAAGGTCTCCCTATGTAATATATATTGTGACTTGGAAAATTCTAAGTAATATTCTTCCACGTAATTTACCATGTGGAGTTGTAAACTTGATAATGCGACAAATATGCACTAATGAGAATAATCTAAACTAACACAATTCCTAATTCTGCTTGGACTTGGCTGGATGGAAAGGGAATTTGTTATCTCAAGCTGGCAAGGCAGTTCTCACCAAGTTTTCCATTCAAAGCATCCCTGTCTACTTTCTCTCTATTTTTAAAGCTCCTACAAATGTCTACACTAAAATTGAACAGATCCAGGAAGAGGTTTCTATGGATCGGTTCCGAATCTAAGCGGCGCTTTCACTTGGTGTCCTGGGATAGGGTTTGCAAACCAAGGGAGTTTGGAGGTATTGGGCTAAGGAGAATACAACATTTAAACATGGCCCTCCTGGCCAAACAAGCATGGCGTCTTTTGACAAATGCAAATGCAGAATGGATTACTATAATCGGAAGAAAGTATTTGCAAGAAATTGAATTCTTAAGTTATTCCTTTCCTCCCAGGGGATCAATTTTTTGGAAATCAATCCTTCAAACTAAAAACTTGCTAAGCAAAGGGCTACGTTGGAAACCGGGAAATGGAAGAAACATTGATTTTTGGGACCACAAATGGTTAAAGGACTATCCCCTCTCTGCAGACCCCATCATTTCAACCCTTAGAGCTTGGACAATTGAAGTTTTTGGTACCAAAGTTGCAGATTTTATTACTTTGTCAAACAATAGAAGGGTATGGAAGCCAATAATGAATAATGATCTACCAGGGGCATCAATAATACTGGAGAATGAATTAAAACAGTCTTTACTCCCTTCTGGCATTCTTGAGGACCAGCTTATCTGGGAAGCTTCAGACAATGGGGAATTTTCTGTCAAGACTGCTTATCTGATGCTTATTGATAATGATGAACCTACTTTCCCTCACTTGGAAGTTTGGCCCAAAAGCATTGTTCCGAAGGTTGGGTTTTTTGCATGGTTGGCCATCCAAAATAAGATCCTCACCATGGATAACTTAATAAAAAGAGGTGTGATTGTTGTTAATAGGTGTTATCTTTGTATGTCTGAGTGGGAGTCTATTGATCATTTGTTTCTGTATTGTAATTTTTCTGTCTCAATCTTGTTAGGTCTGTTACAAGTGTTTCATATTTATTGGGTCCATCCTCAGTCCATTTTTGACTTATTTGTCCAGTGGCCTTCCCCATTTTTGAATAGGCGTCTTAGGTATATGTGGAAGATCTGCATTCATCACTACTTGTGGCAGATATGGTTGGAAAGGAATCGTCGGGCCTTCTTGGATAAGGTTTCTCGGTCATCCTCTCGTCTCGTCAAAAATTTTAGCATATGCTAATGAGAATACTTGTTTAGTGCCTGCAACATCTAGACCTCCAAATCCTTTTGAAGCTTCATTAGGCCAGTCATTAAACTTACCTCTCACTGATGGCCTCAATCATCCTCAAGTCTGTCCTAGAACCATGATCACATGGACCCCACCCCCCCTAGGGTGGATTAAGTTAAATTTTGATGGGGCATCTAGGGGCAACCTAGGTGAAGCTGGGGCTGGTGGCTTACTTAGAGACCACAAGGGTGAGGTGCTTGTAGCTTTTGCAGAACATCTTGGAGCTCAAACTAACAATGTGGCTGAAGCAAGGGCAGTTTGGAGGAGCCTCAAGGTGGCAGAGAATTATCCAGGGAAACTCTTGGTGGAAGGTGATTCTCTTATTATTATAAATCTTCTAAAGAACACTAAGAGAGCTCCTTGGAGATTTTATGACTACATCCATGAAGCAAGGGCTCTAATTCATGACCGACTTGAGGCCATAATTTTGCATACCTTCCGGAAGCAAACATGGCAGTCGATAGGTCGGCAAATGAAGGCATTGTAGCAGCAAATTTGATCACGTGGACTGAAAATCTTCCTCATGCGGTCTCAATGGTGATAGATAATGAAAAACTTTAGATTGGAAGGCTCAAAGTGGATCAATGACGAGAAAATGGGGGCATTTTTAAAAAAAAAAATTTGAACCTTATAATGGATTTTGTAATATTTGTTTTTTTTGTTCATGTGACTAGTGTTTTTTGCAATTGGTGGGGCACTGATATAGGTTTTTTATCTACAAATTCATGCATGGGAAAAATCTGCTTTGGCCTCAAGTATTTCCCAAGGTGTGTTTGGATTCGATGTCGCAAAAAGGCCCTAGCATGAAATAACAAAGTGTTGGAGATCCCTGACAATGAGGCACCGGACCCCACCATAATAGTCTTGGAGAAGATGACAATTTCATCGACCTCCAACGGTATCAACCAGATTGAAGAGTCCGTCCGGCCTCATCGGTGCAGATTGTTGATTTGTGTGATTCCTTAAATCTTCTCGTTTTATAGCCAGCAGTTCCAGGGGCACAAGGAGTCAAAGGCAAAATCTAAATATGATGGCAAGAACGATGATAAGAAGTTAGATGAGGACTACAAGGAAGACTGCTTGGCCTCTTGGCTGTCCATTCTATGGGATGTTTTTTTTTTTTTTTGACCATATTCTATTATTTTTATATGGGCACAAGCTACTCGGCATGGTGCTTGCATGATTAGTTTTTGTCTTTGTTAGTTCTTTTTTGCGTCTTTCTTTTCTGATGGCCATAATATTAGGCTTCCATAGTTTAGTTTGGCTGTATTCTAATGGAAGAGTAGGTCTTGGCCATTTTTGTTGTCAGTTTAAAATTTTAGGGCTTGGCCTTTGTCCAATTGGTCAGTGGACCCTATTTTGTAAAATGGTTTTGGGTCAACCAGTTAAAACCCGGTGTTAATTATAATATTCTCTTACTTACCAAAAAAAAAAGTAAACAACCTAAGTGGTCCAAGTGGAACTTTATGAACTAACATAACAAAATAATACTAAATTAGATATTTTGCAAGATAAAACACGTAACTATATATCCCTTAAATCATGGGAAGGACATAAAAATATTGCATGAGAATCTAATCAACCTAAAAATATTCTAATTATACAACCTTATGGAATAAAGTTACAACTTTATTAATCACAATATCCTCATGAAGAATATGTGACAAGTCAACTAACTAAGTTGATTGTAATTTTTTGTTGCCATGTAAGAGTGCCATGTTGTCACTAATGTGGCATGCAACGTCAATCAACTGACTTGGTCAACTCTCTTTAGTAATTGCTAGTAAAATTTCTCTTCGATAACAGTCTTTAGTAGCTACCTTCTGCAACATACTTTAGTAACTATATTCTGTAACATACTTCAACTACCATATTTTGTAAAAGTATTTAGCCACTATTTTGTCACCATGCCTAGAGCCTTTTTAATATATTCTCCTTGCATTCATATTTTCGCATCTTAGGTGTAATCTAAATCTTGTACTGATGCATCATATGCACGTAAAATAGTCTATCATTTTTATGTATAATCACTCACAACTTGGATGTATTTGACATGAAATTCACACATTTATTAGATTAACTGATAAATCACAAAAATAAGTAGAAATAACTTACTTAAAATATATTATAATCACATTTTAAAGATAAAAATGAAATAATTTACTACAAAAAATATATGTCAAATAATTACTCATCACTTTATTTTCTTGACCACCTCAATACGGGTGGGCTTGCATACAATCGTTGGTTAATTAGAATCTCAAGCCTACAAAACCAATCAATTGTTAGTAGCACTTGTTGGGTCCACCCAAGTTGGACCCAAACTTCTCAAAAAGAAGCAAACAAAATAACTTAAACTAATGTAGTAAAAAAAAAACTAAAAGGACATAAAAGCACAATATACCTTATTTCTCACCTATCGAATTATTTGTTGTGTTGTAACTAACTGGAATCTGGTTTTGATAGGAACTATTCCTATTGAGATGGTTCTAGCTATAAATTATCCCTATCTATATGGTTTTTTTTGTGTCAAATTTGGTTAAACTTCCTTCTATGGAGGTCTTCAATATGTTATTAGGTAGTTGTTCTCCGAATCTGGTGACTGTTGGAGTCCAAACCTACAACCTATTCATAAAATATAGACACACAACAAGAAACACAATATGCTATTCATGGTGTTAGTACTGTAAGCAAATTGAATTCTCTCAAATACACATAATTGGAGTCTGGAGCAATTTTAGGAGAGTTTCCCTAAGCACAAGTTCACTCTCTCTGATGAAAGAAAATGGGAGGTTATTTATAGATTTTTGTCAAGAGTGATGTGGTGCTGATGTGGAGGTAACATGGCATGCAAGTTGGTTGAGTGAGGGGAGAAAAAATATAGTTTTTTCCTTTGGATGGTCAAAGGGGCATGAGTGCACCATGCCTCATTAATGGATAGAGGAAGTCCTCGCCCAACCTATATGCATTAAATAAGCATGGTCAAAGGGGTATGAATGCACCATTTATCATTAATGCATAGGGGTGGAGAAAGTCCTCACCCCACCAATATACATTAAATGAGCATGGGAAGCATGTCAGTGCATGGGAATGTGAAGAGTAGGGAGCATGATGAGATAGGTAGGCTAGGATGATAGAATAGGGTGGTAGGGTAGACTAGGGTGATGTGCACATAGGATGGGTGAGTGGGATAGTCACATGGTGACCATGGTCTAGGTGTAGGATAGGGCTTAATGGGCAAAGGTGCTAAGATAGGTAAATTAATATTTTAAGGTGACAATGCCAAATAATTGGATATTTTGGAGCAATTGTAAAACAATTAAACATTAGCATATTTTTTAATGGGTTATATGAGATTGAAATATGTCTCACTCATATTACATCATCACCACATAGTGGTATTACAACAAATATTGGATATTATCCATGTATCATTTGGCAAGATTCAAACTTGGATCTCCTCTTTGAAATGTTGAGGAATCTAACTGGTTGAGCTAATGCCAATTGATAATTAAACATTAATATTAAAAGGATAATGTGATAATTTTATGTGTCTACAATTATATTAGAAATAAACTAAACTTTGTTATTATTTTTTTATATTATAACTATATATATATTAATAATATTTTATTTTTTTGTTGTATTTTGTACAATATGGACATTCTTCAGTTCATAACATATCATAGTAATAGAACATTACAAATATGATAGAGTAGTATACTAGGGTATGGTGGAAGAATAAAAGAGTGTATATTATTATTGTTAGATGTATTTTTATTAATTTTTTTGTAATTAATATATTTTTTTCTGCTATTTTTCAATTGAGAGTAATGTATAGTAAGAGCATACTCTAAGGGCTATGCAACTTTATAGATTGAATGTGTAGACACCAAAATAGCACCAATCCGATTATGTGACTACAAACACTGATCGCTTTGACACACACAGCCCCCAGGGCAGCCCTCAGAGGTTAAACAGTGGTCCTAACCACTTTTATAGCAATTTTTGTAAGGTCAAAAGGCAATTTGGCACATTCAGGCACTTTGCTCAGTATTCATCCCACCCAGGGACGAATTCAAACTGGGATCTGTATCACCCAGGGATGAATTCTGAATTCGTCTCTGGCCGAGATGAATTCCAAGTTTAACGGGCAAAAAGAAGAATGGCGCCAAGTGGCAGCCAAAGACAGTCAGTTGATGACTCCTGCCTCGCACACGTGTGTGGGTGGGAAGATGGGCCATTAGAGGACTATCACAAGGGCAGTTATGAAAGCCCAAGTCATGGAGGACTCTCCTCTCTCATGGGAAGACATGACCGCCACATGGCACCTATGACCAACACATGGTGCTTATGCATCCCTCTCAAAAGAGACCCCCTGGGTCTATAAAATGGTGGACTTTTCCCACCCAAATCATAAAAGAGGAAGCATTTTCAAGCAACGAAGTGCTGTCGATTTGATACCACACCTTTATCCATTTTGATTTACATTCTCCACATCTTTAATATCTTTTGCAAGAGAGGTTATTGGGTGGCTATTGGAAGTGTAAAATCAGACCCAAAACCAGACATTTGGCCATTTGAATCAACCAATTTGCTAACAACCCCAGCTTAAGATATTTTGGGCCCATCCCAAGTGGATTGGTGCCAAAATCAAGTGCCAACGGTGGGCTGCCCACTTGGGCGCCCTGCACCTTTTGAGTTTCACTTTAATTCATTTTTTTGTCATTTATTCATTTCACATTGCACTCTATGCTGTTTAGATAGCTCACAATCTTGATTTCAGAAGACATTTATCAAATATTATCATGCTTTGTCAATTTTGTGGCCCTCACTAACTTGCAGGTAGCGATGTGGAATTCTCGTGGATAGAGGCCAAATTGGGAGAATCCGACCATCTGGGTCATCCCAAAATGGCCCCAATTACTTAACCCCTTTGTCTGCAGGTGTTTTGGAGACTCTGAGGTTCAAAATTTAGATGGCATCACTTTGGATTTCCTAACACAATCGAATTTGTCCCACCCAGGGATGAATAATAGTCGAATTCGTCCCACCCGGGGATGAATTATAGCAGAATTCGTCCTGCTCAGGGACGAATTCCAGTTGAATGCAAATTGGCCGACTGTTTCAATGGTAGTGGCCCTCTGGTAATGTCTTCTGACCTCTGTCAGATTTGCAGGTGATTTAGAGTCATTTTACTCACTGTTTTCGATCATCTTTTACATGCATCTTTTGTTAATTTCAAAGAACAAACTTTTCCTGTTTGCAGCAGGTGCTACTAATGCCTTTGTTGTTTCTTTGAACACAGGAGGAGCAGCGAGAAGCGAGGACTCATCAACACCGGTGACGGCAGCGTCTTGGCTCGCCCATTTCAAATGTGGGCACGTGAAAAGAGGAACATTAAGTCTTGATTGTAATCAAATTATTTTAATGCTCCTAGCCCCTAAAAAGGGAGGAGGCGTCTTTGTAACAGAGATCAAGAGAGTTTAATGAAAAGGGCTGTGTTTTCTCCATTTTCTTGTATCTCATTTCAATGTGTCTCTTTCATTTCATGCATTCTACATTTTTAGGACTTAAGCATATTTGATTTTGAATGCATCGCAAGTAGTGTTTCCTTCGCCCGAAATCTCGTGCTTTCAGAATGTACATAGTAATTTGGAAATTAGATGTATTTCAAATATGAATGACAAGAGCTATGCATGTAATGAAGTTAACACTACTAAGTGAGAACTTGCACTATGCATGGAATTCAAATCTCAATATTCATATTTATTTAAAAAGATTTCTTAAACAATGATCTCTATTCTTGTGTGAAATAATTTTGTAAACAAATATGTTTTGGAAGTATACAAGTAGCAAACTATATTAACCATTAAAGAGAATGCATACATAGAAGATATCCAATATGGTAGTATTTTTTTATTTATTATTTTGAAATATAGTTATTATGTTTCATATAGTGTATGTTGTGGAAGATCAATAAAAGTATATACTATTATACTAGAAGTACACCTATAGAGCTTTTCAAACATCAATTTTTTTTTTTTTTTTTTTCTATTTTTCTTTGTAAGGTAATCATAAATACAAAACTTATGTATTATCAAATGATGTTATTATCACTAACTAGTATACTTACAAAATGCCTATAATAGTAATAAAATATATTGGTCAAAAAATAATAATTTTTATTTTCTAAAACTAATCAAATTAATTATTTTATTTTTGACTTGTGTGTTTTAAACAATAAGAAGAATAATATTAATTTTGTTATCACTTATATTAATTATGTAAATATCAGTTGTGTTAGGATTAAGTTTTACCTTGTATTTCTTTAACACTTCATATGGTTCATCATTTACTCTCCTTTATATTGTATAATTTATATATTTTATTATGAATTATCGTTATTCACCCTAGTGATGGTAATCTACGCCCAACATTAATTTAGATAAACACACATAGGTCATCCCATGGTTGGGTTGGTTATAAACACACTATCCCCTAAAAAATGGTGTCATCTTGTATTATACATTATTAAATCTTAAGTGTTTTATGTCACAACACATCATATTTTTGTCCTTCATTTTCTTTTTTCTTTTTCTTTTTTGTTTCTTGTGACAGTTGCTAAGGTGTTTATTCTTAAGCAAAATTATGGCTAAATTTATGTATACTATGAGAGAGATAAAAATAACACTATA
Source organism: Wollemia nobilis (assembly GCA_028583015.1). NCBI lineage: Eukaryota > Viridiplantae > Streptophyta > Pinopsida > Araucariales > Araucariaceae > Wollemia > Wollemia nobilis. The sequence goes on from JAQPPZ010017244.1 coordinate 3,672,141, forward strand.
AGAAAATTGACTATTTTAAAGGAAATGTATGCCACAAATATTAAGTGTAAATAAGTATTTATTGGGGTTTGAAGGCAATGGTGAGATTAACAAAATCCTTTGAATTTGATAATTGGGTGTATGTGTGTGTGTCTAGAGTTGAAGCAACTTTGGGAAACAAACAAGTTTGTTAAATTTTTGAGATTTTCAAGGTAAACCAATTTTGGATGGGACTTTTGAAATTCTTCAATTTTTTTTAGGTTTTTTAATTTTTTATTTAGGTAAAAAAAAATTATGAAATAGATTATTGAAATTCTTTAATTTTTTCAAGATTTTTAAAATTTTGATTTTACAAGTCCAACCAATTTTGGGTAGGTTTTTCGAGTCCTTTAAATTTTATGAGACCAACAAATTTTGAGTAGAGTTTTTTGAAAAGAGCTTTTTTTTAGACCCACAAATTTTCTATGGGAAATGGATTTATACTTTTTTTAAGTTTCTTATTGTTTTTTTATAAAATATTATGCCATATTAATTTTTTTTTTGGATTTGGTTAGTGTGAAAAACCCCTACAAGTGATGCCTAGGGTTGGGCATCCCCATACCACCCTGACCTCTCATAAAGGGGAGAGCTAAGCCTATAAATAGGGGATAAACACAAAGCCATACACACTCATCCATATGATGGTTTGAATATTGAACCTCCCAAAGAAGAGAAAAATCTTGAACCATTATGTTGTCTCCCTTGAGACTATGCCATATTAGTTGTTATTGATGCCAAAACTTTAAAACTTTATAACCAAGTTATGAAAAATTATTTCTAGTTTATTTATAATTTATGTATTTTTTAATGTTTTACTTATATATGGGTGCATAATTCTTAATTTTGATTCATTATAACTAAACATATCTAATACAAGTTAGAAGATTGGGTATCTTCATGGCAAAGATAATCTTTTAGGATGGAAAAATGACATGTATGTTTACCTCAATGATATCGATATTGATTAGTGTATAGAATATAATGTTGGAGAATATTAAATTATTTTGTACATGGCAATATACCAGCTTGGTACATTATTAGATTAGGTGTGTGTCTTAGATTAGAGTGTGAGTTTATATCTCATGTAAGTATGTGTGCAAATTTTGTGAGTGTAAATGTGCACAAGTGTTCATTATGTAAGAGTGCACATGTGTCCTTAGAATAGGAAAGTGAAGAGTTTCAAATAAGAGTGAAGGTCAAGAGTGCACCATATGAGGAGTCACATACAACTATATATTTGTGACGAAGCATTATAATTGGTATCGAATATGCATAACTTCTTAATTGCATTAGTAGACCTTTATTCTATGAGAATTATGAGTTATTCTAATTGATATTATTTTGAGTTATCTTTATTGAGTTCATTATATTGTAAATTTATTATATTTGATCTTGTGATTATTTTCTTGTAAGATTTACATTAAGTATTAGGCTTCAAAAGCTATTAGTGGTATCAAAGCCACAACAAGGTTACTTACATAAGTTTTTAAAAGTTATAAAATATTTAAGGACATTACCGCTAGCTAAGTAAATACCAATGAAGTTAAGGATATTACCATTGGATAATAAAAAGCAATGAAGATAAGTATTTCCACTAAGTTGACAAAAAACCAGTGAAGACAAGTATTTCCACTGAGTTGAATAAAAACTAATGAAGCCAAGAATTAATACTACTAGGTTGAAGGACAACTAGTGAAGATTAAAGATTCAAATTTTAGAGAACCAACTCAAGATGAAAACTTGATCATTGTCATTCTTTTGGTTTGGCTTTCATACACACCCCGTGAAAAATGAACATAAAATACCAATAACACTTTACGAGATAAATCCCACTCACTTTAGGATATTGCTGGTTATCCAAGGTGTGAGTTACAGAGTTGGGTTGAATGGCTATTCACTCTTTTCTGCTTCTGAAATAGTTTCAAGTAGACTATTTGTTACCTTAAAACGGGTTCGACCTTGGTTCAATAATTTTTAGCGATGGTTATCTTTGTTGACAATCAGATTTACAATCAGTTATTTGATATAGCTCTTTATGCTTTAGTAGATCAAATAAAAGATAAATTTGAAAGAAAATAAAAATAGATCATTTGACGATAGAATAGAGAGTGTAGGGTAGGGTAGAAAAGAGAAGTTTATCTAACTTAGTTGCAAATCAAAACTACCAATTTTAGTTACACTATTTAGCTTCACAATAAAACCAATCAAAGAGGAAGGTGTCTAGATTTCTAAGATCACATTTTACTAAGAGCATAAGATGGATATGACACAAATCTAAAATAAAATCATAAATATAAGGGAAGTCTGACGGGGGACCGAAAAACACACACATACTCAAACCCTACTTTTTCATTAAGAAATCTAAAAAATACATGCATACAGCCCGCAGGCTTTACAATGACCAGCGCTCGGCTTGGTCTTCTCACTTCTATGCTCTCAGTGCATTCTTCGATCCACAACACGCATCTAATACACTAACTGGGTTTTTATAGAGGCACTGACCCTCTGAAGCATCAACTCACACATTAATCGGGACACCAACCCGATTTATTACAAAGACTAGGTTTTTATAGAGGCCCCCACCCTCTGAAACTTTAACACAAAAATCGGGACACCAACCCGATTTAAGACCCCTCTCCGCACGGTCTTTGTCACCACTGAATCCGTCAGATTCTCTGTGCGACCCATCCTCTTCGTCTCCCATGCTCCTGGGTAATCACTCGCTTTTATTGCACTTTGTGCCATGTGTCATCTGTAACACCCATTGAAAATACCGCCTATCATTATTCCCGCCATCTCTTCCTTCTTCTTCATCTTTTTCTCTCTCCACTGCGATATCATGACATGTCGTGATATCGCGACGTTTCAGCCTCCTTGCTCTCTTTTTCATTTTTGGTCATGATATCGCGACATGTCGTGATATCGCGACCAATTCTATCGAAAGCCCTTTTATTTTGCTTACGTCACGATATCGCGACATCACGATATCGCGACGTCGTGATATCACGACCGTTCTGTCGCTCACTCCTTCGCTCCGTTACTTGTCGTGACATTGCAACGTCATGATATCGCGATGTCGCGATATCGTAATCGTTTCGTTGTCAAACCCCTAGCCTCGTTTTATGTCGTGACATCACGACATCACGATATCATGACGTCGCGATATCACGACCACTCCACCTTCGAGCCACTTGCTTTGCTTTTCGTCATGACATCATGACCACTTTAGCATTGAGCCCCTTGCTTCATTTTTCATCATGATTTCATGACGTCGTGATATCGTGACGTCGTGATATCGTGACCTCCTCACCTACTTTCCTCGCTTTCGCCTTTACGTCATGATTTCATGACGATAACGATTTTGCGACATGTCACGAAATCATGGCCCCTTTTGTGGCATTTTCTCTCTCCTATAAACTGTCACGATTTTGCGACATCGTGAAATCACGATAGTTTCTACTCTGGACTTCCTCCTTACCTTCTGCTTCTTCTTCTTCTTCCTGAGCCGATTCTTCTGAAGTGGATTTTTCACAACTGGATGCCTCTACATCAGAGGTCACTGGATGCTCCTGCATCAAACACCCGGGGTTAGTGGAGAAGTGATCTTCACTTTCGCATGGTCTGGTTGCTGCCTCCTGCAACACCTCCAGACATTCCTCTACCTCTGTAGACTGCTTCAAACCCTTCTTTTGGTCCACATAACTTCTGTCTTGCTCCAGACAAATTTTACTACCGCATACTTCTTCTGCAGCCTACTTCAACTCCTCCTCTTTCCCAAAATTTTTTTTGCCTTCTTCCAAGAAGATTCGGCACTGTTGCACTCTTCTTTGCATGCAGCCTTCTTCAGCTTTAGCTTCTGATGCACTCCCGCATCTTTATTTTTCTGTCTTTCTTCACAACTTCTGCACCGCTCCTCTTGCTCCCATAATTTTATGCTGAGCCACTCCTCCTGTAGGGCTTGAAATTGCCACTGCAATGCCAAGAACTCTTCTTTTGGCACCATATCTTCCTTGCTATCCCAGCTTCTTCAGGGATGCATTTTTCTTAGCTTTTCTCACAAAGCTTTAATCGATCCTGGTGTAGCTGCCTCACTGTCGACGATCTGCTAACATGCTCTAGGATCTTAACTCTCTCTCTCTCTCTTAGAACCCTACCATAGATCCTGGTGTAACTGCCTCACGTCCGGTGATCTATTACACACTCAAGATCACTAGCTCTGATACCACTAACGGGGGACCAAAAAACACACACGTACTGAAACCCTACTTTTTCATTAAGAAATCTAAAAAATACATGCATACAGCCCACAGGCTTTACAATGACCAACACTCGGCTTGGTCTTCTCACTTCTACGCTCTCAGTGCGTTCTCCTATCCACCACCCGCATCTAATACACTAACTGGGTTTTTATAGAGGCCCCGACCCTCTGAAGCATCAACTCATGCATTAATCAGGTCACAAACCCGATTTATTACAAAGACTGGGTTTTTATAGAGGCCCCGACCCTCTGAAAACTTTAACACAAAAATTGGGATACCAACCCGATTTAAGACCCCTCTTCGCACGGTCCCTGTCACCACTGAATCCGTCAGATTCTCTGTGCGACCCATCCTCTTCGTCTCTTGTGCTCCTAGGTAATCACCTACTTTTACTGCACTTTGTGCCATGTGTCATCCGTAACACCCCTTGAAAATACCACCTGTCGCGGTTCCCGCCATCTCTTCCTTCTTCTTCGTCTTTTTCTCTCTCCGTCGCGATATCGCGACATGTCGCGATATCGTGACATTTTAGCCTCCTTGCTCTCTTTTTCATTTTTGGTCATGATATCGCGACATGTCGCGATATCATGACCAATTTTGTCGAAAGCCCTTTTATTTTGTTTACGTCGCGATATCGCGACATCACGATATCGCGACGTCATGATATCACGACCGTTTTGTCGCTCACTCCTCCGCTCTATTACTTGTCGTGACATCGTGACATCGCGATATCGCAACATTGTGATATCATGACCGTTCTACTGCCAAAACCCCAGCCCTATTTTATGTTGTGACATCGTGATGTCACGATATCGCGACCACTCCACCTCTGAGCCACTTGCTCTGCTTTTCATCGTGACATCGTGACCACTTTAGCACTAAGCCCCTTGCTTTGTTTTTCATCATGATTTTGTGATGTTGCGATATCGCGACCTCCTCGCCTGCTTTCCTTGCTTTCGCCTTTATGTCATGATTTCACGATTTCGTGACATGTCATGAAATCGTGGCCCCTTCTACGACATTTTCTCTCTCCTGCAAACTGTCACGATTTCACGACATCACAAAATCATGACAGTTTCTGCTCTGGACTTCCTCCTTACCTTCTGCTTCTTCTTCTTCTTCTTCCTGAGTTGATTCTTCTAAAGTGGCTTTCCCGCAACTGGATGCCTTTGCATCAGAGGTCACTGGATGCTCCTGCATCAGAGTCAGTGTCATCTGGTATCTCTCACCAGCAGCCTAGCTCGCGCACTGAGGATAGAGCAATTAGATCAGATCTGAACCTTAAATATTTAATTTTACCTAGCATACAACAAACAGAATGAAGCGTAGTAGCATATTCAATCTTGATAACACATATTTACAACTAAAAATAAATAAACCTTAGCGAGACGAAAACAAAAGAAGATGCACTTATTGCAATTCGAAAGACATTAGGCTCCTGGCCACGCTATCACAGAAAACGATGTCACACCAACCCTGGGTACAGAACAAAGCATTCAAACAAGATTTGTAGGAAATTGCTAAAATATCTTTTATTCTAAGTTTTCGCATCCGGACTTTACATTCAAAAGAAGTATATATAGACTCAGGACAAACCCTGATATTTTCAAAAATATCTTCTTCCAAATATCTAAATCTTATCATAAAAATCCCACCATCGAGGCTTTACAATATAAGGCATTTTTTAAATAGATTTTCGATCAACTCTAATCACTCTGAAAATCTTCCTATGGATCTTGCCATAAATGGAGAAGATAAGATTTGGTTTCATCCTCATCAAATGGGCACCGCGTGTAAATGTATCTTCATATTTTGGTAAGCCGTTAGAGCATCTCATTAATTCCTCTACAAAATTTGGATGAGTCACTGACTTCCTAGGCCTTCTATCCTCGCACAACAACCTTTGTTTGGTTCGAGTTGAAATTATCTGCCCACCATTACTTTCGCCATAAATTTTCTCATTAAATGCATCCACCGACAATTTTCTTAAAGTCTTTATTTGCGGCTAGATCTACAAAATCTGGACGGATCAGAAATTCTTGACATCTCCTATTTCCATCTGATGGTTCTTGCTTGATTCGTGCCAAAATTTAGGTTTGTCCATCTTTCTCGCCATTACTTCTGCCATTATGCAATTGTCGGATCACTTTCTACAAAAGAAAAGCAAAGGTTAGAACTTTAATATTATTAATTTAATTATTTTTAAATTTTTTCCTAAGGTTTTTTAATGTTTTTCATTTTTAATTAATTAATTAATTTTTCCTAAGGTTTTTTAATATTTTTCATTTTAATTAATTAATTAATTTAATTAATTAATTTTTTCATATCAAGCAATTAGCCTTCGTAACAATTCAAAACTTCAATGGACTTTAAAATATTTTAGGGCAAAATTAAATTTGAGTGAAAGTCCGACATGTAATGAGCATTAGGGTTTGATTTCCTTCTTCCAAGCTCATATTCTCATGAAATTAAAACAGTCGGGACATTTTCCTCAAGCTACTTTTTCCTTTCTTATGCCCTCACAAAAATGAGACAAGTCCAAAAATGGAACATGTCGCGATATCGGGACATTTCCCTCAATTTATTTCTTCCAAGCTTGTGCCCTCGCGAAAATGAGACAAGTCCGAAAATGGAACATGTCGCGATATCACGACATTTCCCTCAATTTATTTCTTCCAAGCTTGTGCCCTCGCGAAAATGAGACAAGTCCGAAAATGGAACATGTCGCGATATCGTGACATTTCCCTCAATTTATTTCTTCCAAGCTTGTGCCCTCGCGAAAATGAGACAAGTCCGAAAATGGAACATGTCGCGATATCATGACATTTCCCTCAATTTATTTCTTCCAAGCTTGTGCCCTCGCGAAAATGAGACAAGTCCGAAAATGGAACATGTCGCGATATCGCGACATTTCCCTCAATTATTTCTTCCACTTTGCAAATTCTCCAAAAATTGTAGGTTGACTCCAATGACTTTGTCCATCTGTATTTTGCATTTTTACATATTGGTGAAGGATCTTCCTTACTCAGAAATGATTTTAACATTTGAAAAATGAATTTTAAATTGCTCGAGAATGGTCAGCTTCACATGGTGTAGAAAAATGACGAAAATTCAAAGTGCCCAGAATTTGATGAAACTTTACAAGAATCTAAATAAGCCCAAAGGGTATCCAAATATGCAAACGAAACTTTAAAATTCATCACGGATTAAGAGAAAATGCATTTAGAAGTTTGCTGGCCAGAAATAGAAACTGCTATTTCTGGTAAGTGAATCTTGTCTAAAAGTCCAAAAATTTGGCATGGCCACAAAGATGAGTTTAATATCTTCCACCCAAAATTTGAATCACCTCAAACGGATTTGTCTTCCAAAAGTTATGAGGATTTCAAGTTTGGAGTAAGTTTGTCGGCAAGAAGAAAATAATTAAAAGAACCCTAACATTTGATTTTAATAATTAAACCTTAGAAAAACTATTGAAAATTAAAATTTCTGAAATGATTAATATGAATTAATACATTTAACATGCAAAATTTCAGAAATTTTAAATTGAAATCAATGCCATATGCAAGCCTACTTGGACACTTTGATGTAGGCGAAATTTGAAAAAGGATGCAAGCAAAATTTGGAATTAAAACCCGAAAAACTCAAGAGGGTCCCTCAAAAAAAAATGAAAATTAAATATTTTCAAAGGATGGAATTTTCTTTTTTTAGTGGGGGTGTGTTGCTTCTCAACAAATGGCGATATCTCCGGGGAAAATAGTAGCACTATTTAGAATCCAGAACTCTAGTTTCAAAACAATTTAGACTATGTACCATGCTTTGCCACAAATATTTTCTAAAATGATTTAACTACTATCTGCTAGTTGTTAAAGTTTCCCAAGGACATACTAGGTTGAACCACTTAAGGAAGATTCTGATGTGCGATTATAAGCGTATATCCTTCAAGGATGACCAGGGCTTCAAAATGCTTACTATGGATTGATCAACTATTTAGATTGTGCAGGGGAAACCGAGTAGGGCTCTGTTTACTAGTTTAGCCTTTTACAACCCCGACAGAGTTACTCTTTAGATTTTCAAGACCCTGATTCACAACTATGAGGTGGCATCTATAGCTTGGTGAACACGTTTGAGATGTATCCTTCGGGAGCCTTGGCTATCTCTTTCTATCACATAACTTTTTTTTCTTTTTTTTTTTTTTCTTTGCATAAAAGAGTGCCAGTTTTATGTTGGCTTGCCCAACTTTCACCTTCTCTCTCTTTTTTTTTTGAAAGATACCGATATCTGGAAAGCCTTGCTAGAAATTTTTTTTTTTAATATTTCATTGATCGAGCAATTGATCGACTAACCGTTTCAACTCGGGTACCAATAGCCTCCTTGGACACTTAAAATAATTTTATGAATCGGAGTCCCCTCTCATGACCAACTTTTCTTGGATTCCCTGGGAGTTCTTCAGCCAAGCAGTATAGTAGTTTCTTTATAATCAAAATAATTGTGGCAAGCAAGATACAAAATCCAATTATCTTTCTATTGTTGTTCTAAATAACAAGTAGTTCCACTTTTTAGTTCTAGCAGACTATCTCTTAACAAAAATAAAACAAAATGAAAACACACTACTTCAACCTTTTCTATAGCGCCAATTTTAAATGTTGATTTGTGTTTTGTTGTTTAGGCAAAAACTTAAACAAACAGGATTTAAAAGCTAAAGAGGAGGGAAAAAGGCCACCAGTTAAAGATAAATTTGCACAGACCTCAAAAGATAAAACACAATACTTCAACCTTTATTTACAATATATACATATGCACAAAGTCTTTGTGATTACTCAAATGATGTAGTGGATGGAACAACTGAGAAATAATGCTTCAGATATTGACCATTGACAGGAAGGTTCAAAAAATTACCTTCCAGGTCCTATAGACGAAATGCATTATTACCTAGGATTTCGGCAATCTGGTATGGCCCTATCCATAGAGGTTGCAACTTGGTGTGTTTACCTTTCTTTTCATGGGCTTTGTCCCATAGAAGCACCAGGTCTGCAAGTCTGAAGGCCTTCACTCTGGCTCTTTTGTCAAACCAACGCTTGACTGTCTCTTGGTGTCGACTAAAATGCTCCAAGGCTTGAAGTCGTTCATCCTGCAAATTAATTAAGTCCAACACACGAGCTTCCGCATCTGCATGATCATCAAAGTAATCTAAAGCAAATTGATAAGTGGGCAATTTTAAAGAGATAGGAACGATGGGCTGAGTACCATACAACAAAGCAAATGGGGAAGTCTTAAGAGCTTCTTTATGTCTTATCCTGTCAGCCCAAAGTGCATACTTCAATAGTGTGTGCCATTGTCTGGGTTTGTCTACAATAGACTTCTTGATGGCATTCATCAAATTCTTATTTGTGGACTCAGCTAGTCCATTACCTTGGGGATAATAGTTGGATGAAAATTTGATGACTATCCCCCTCTGGTATGCCCACTCTGCAAATTCTAATGACTGAAAGGCTGGTCCGTTGTCGCACACCAAATTCAAAGGAACTCCAAACCTGGTTATGATATTTGATTCTAAAAATCCGATCACCTCATGGGTTGTACTCCTCATGGTGGCTGCTGCTTCAACCCATCTTGTACAATAATCGGTGGTTGTTAAAACATACTTGTGCCCTGCTGATGAATTCGGGTTTATCACACCTACAAAGTCAAGTCCCCATTGCATAAAAGGTTTGTCTATTATAACAGGTTGTAATGGTAGAGCTCGATTAGCCTGCTTGGATGCAAAAATTTGACACTGGTGGCAAGTTCTCACATGCTGATGTGCATCTTTAAACAATGTAGGCCAGTAATAGCCTGCTCTCAATATCTTGTGTGCAGTAGCAGAACCTGAGGAATGCCCTACTCCTAACTTCTCATGAAAACTAGACATCACCTCATTCACTTCATTCTGAGAAATGCATCTTAAGAATATGCCAGCATAGTTTTCTCTGTACAAGTTGCCTCCTTTGAGTAGAAAATGAGCAGATTTCAGCTTCAGTGCTCTTCTTTGAGTTCTATTCAGGTGAGGTGGACAAATTCCAAACCTCAGCAGATGAATGACATCTCCATACCAATCATCCAATCCAGAATCCAACTGATTAATTTCTCCCTCTACAGGTATTTCAGCAATATGTCGGGACAAACCAAGTCCTCTGATTAATTTTGTAGGCCAAATTCTAAGTCGTACTCCTATAGTCTCATGGCCCAATTACCTCTTAGCTCACCCAATTCATCCTGGCTTAATAAATATTTGACAGCTGGATCAAGAACTATAGCATGGACTTTGCTTCTCAATATGTAATGTCTGAATTGCTTGACTGCTCTCACCAAGGCATAGGCTTGCTTATCCAAGCGAGAGTATTTTAGCTCAGCACCCTTTAAGTTGGTACTTTTGAAGGCAATCGGGTGCTCCCTTGTTTCTCTTCGTTGGGTTAAAACTGTTGCAAGTGTGTGTTCAGAAGCAAAAGAGTACAGGTAAAAATTTGCACTAAAATCTGGGCTCACCAGCACTGGAGCTTGTTTGATGGCAGATTTGATCTCTTGGAATGCTGCTTTGGCTTCCGTTGTCCAGGAAATCTTAGAAGTTTCCTTCAGCATGTCATTTAGTGGCTTGACTATTTTCGCAAAGCTAGAGATGAATTTTCTGACAAAATTAATTTTCCCAAAAAATGATCTTAACTCTTTCTTAGAGTTGGGAAAGGGTATCCCCGATATGGCTTCAACTCTCTCAGGATCCATGGAAATGCCATCTTTGGTGATTAAGTGTCCAAGGAGTTTTCCTTCAGTTACACCAAAAACACACTTCTTTGGGTTTAAAGAAATGCCAAATTCTCTCGCATTTGTCGAAGACAGATTCCAAGTGCTTCACGTGGTCAAACCGGGATTTAGAAAAAACTGTCAAGTCATCCATGTAGACAATGATGCACTTACCCATGAGACCTTTGAAGGCATGATCCATTGCACGCTGAAAGGTAGCTCCGACATTTATCAATCCAAACGGCATTCTCTTGTAGGCGAAGGTTCCCCACTTGGTCGTGAAGGCAGTTTTCATCCTGTCTTCCTTTTCAACTAGTATCCGGTTGTACCCCAAAAATCCATCTAAGAAAGACATCATTTCTGAACCATTCACAATTTGTAGCACATCATCCATGGAAGGCAAAGGATAATTATCCTTTTCAGAAGCCTTGTTCAAGTTCCTAAAATCCACGCACAAGCGGATTTCCCCATTCTTCTTTCTAACCGGCACTAAATTGGCTACCCAAGTAGAATGTCTAATGGGAAAAATAATGGCAACACTCAATAATCTCTCCACCTCCTTCTTGATGAGGGGTTCCAACAAAGCATTGACATGCCTCTGTTTCTGTCGAAAGGGTTTGCAGAACTCCTTTAAGGGTATTGTATGGGTGTAAACTTTTGGATCAAAAACCTTTAGGCCTTTATAAGACCAGGCCATAACATCCTTGGACCTGTGAAGGAATTCAATCATATTTTTTTTAATTTTAGGGTCACAAGCTTTAGCTAACTTAAGGTGTCTGGGATCCTCTTCAGTCCCGACATTCAGTTTCTCAGTCTCACTACCTGCTACACCAATAGAATTTCCAAAACTCACTCTTTGTTTAATTCGGTCAACATCAAACAGTCGCTCAAGTTCTACCATTCCCTTCAGAATTCTATTATCTTTCAACCTCATTATCCCCTTTTCATCATCAAACTTTTCCAGCATAGTATCCCTTTGACCATCATCAATTATAGTATTTTCAAATGCATTGGTATTCTGTAAAAAGTTTATAATTTGTTGGTCATCCAAAAAAGACTTGAAAATTATCTACGTTATCCGGAACCGAAGGACAAGGGATTAATTCGATTGAAAATTTCTTCCATTTGAACTCCTCCAATGGCTTCAGATTTGCGGTTGATGAAGCTAAAACATCTGCAAGTGAATTCTCTTCTCTAGGAATGTGCATCAAATTAAAAGCATCAAAATCCTCCATGAGATCCCACGCTCGGTATTTATATCTTTTCAGGTAAGATGCCTTGCACTGAAATTTACCTCTAACCTGATTGGCCACCAACTCCGAGTCTGTAAAAACCTGGATATTTTTTACACCTTTATCTAAAGCAAATTTCAATCCCAACACTAGTGCTTCATACTCTGCCAAATTATTCGTGCAAGGAAACTGCAAGCGATAAGACATAAAATACGTCTGATTTTTAGGTCCTTTAAGAACTGCCCCTGTACCATAACCTTGCTTAGACTTAGCTCCATCAACATGAAGCATCCAAACTTCATTATCATGATCAAGATGAGCTTTAATAGGTTTCTCCTTTTGTGCAGTTGTCAAATTATAAACCTCGATATCTACATCAACAAGATTAACAGTCTCATTCTTGGCATTATACTCAGTGATCATGTGTTTATATCTAGGTTCTCTTTCGATTCTTAACTGATTTGCAACACCTTTCCAGGGCAACCACATATGTGAAAAATCAGTCGCCAAGTACCCATTCAAAGACTTTGACCAATCTCTGCTCAGAAGCATTTCGTATCCCATAGGAATATCTACCACCTGAATGTCAATTTTGTGTTGTGCTCTCGGCTCAGATGCTAGCTGGATGTGTATACTTTGAAGTTCACCTACCACCTTAACCTCAGTTTTATCCAATTGGATGACTCTTCTCTCGGACTTCATAGGGGTTAAACCCAACTGTTGACAGATGGCTAGAGGCATGACATTGGCTGAAGCACCAGAATCCACCAGACAGTTGTGTAATTTTTTTCCAAATATACGGACAGTTAGCAGGAAAGGCGAAACTTCAGTCTTTTCTTTATACATGGCCATATTTGCATTTGCTATCTTCTTCCCCTTTTCTAGAGGTTTGGCAGTAGGCTCAGAGTATGTCTTAATCAAATTATCCCTTTGTTCAGTAATTTGAGCCAACTCATGAAGAGTGATGTTAGCCTTGATCTTCTTCATATCCTCCACTATATTGTATCCCTTATTGAGTGGAGCAACAAATCCATCTGGTACTCTTGGATCTCCTCCCTTGGGTGGAGGTGGGTTATTATTTGGAGATGGATCTGGAGGAACATTATGGGAGTTGTCTGGAGGTGTAGACGTAGTATTAGGCTCCAAATTTTTGTTCCTGAGATTGTAGTTGTCCCTTCTATACTTTTGAAAAGCTTGCACTTCATCCATAGGCATCTCCACAACATTCTCTGACTCATCTAGAAAAGTGAATGAATCTAACACCATAGCTGCACTATGTTTGGATGAACTTGGACCATCAACATTTCTTTGATTTTTAGGAAAAACCAACTCACTAGATAGAGCTTCAAAGGCATTGCGGAACTCCAAACAATCCAATTCCCCGTGCTGAGATGTTTCATGTATCCTGCACCAGCTTGGGCAAAGCCAAGTCACAAATATTCACTTCATGCCCCTTACCTTTATAATCCTTGTTGGGTTCATATGGTGGTCTAGTGAATCTATTCTGTTGATAAGAAAATCTATTTGAGTTTTCCCCGGTGGACACTTGCCTTTTGAAACTCAAAAAGTCATTTGCCAACTTTTGGACCATCTTTGAGACTTCCTCAACTCTTATTTTATCAGATTCTTTCTCTGTATTCTGTACATGTTCAGCATGTGTTACAACCAATGGATTTCCTATCGGTGGAGTTTGGCATGCTCGCAACATCATTTGATGTGGGATGGGATTCAAAATAGGGGTATTTTGTGTAACAAAGGGAATTTGAGGAGCATTCAAAGGTTGAGGTCCCAATTGTCTTTCAAGAACCAAAGCTTCTTTATAAGCCTCTGTTAGATTAGTAATATTGGCATCTCTCTTCAGGAAAACAGAGGTCACCGGATCTAGGGAATTCCTAAAAATTTCCAATGCTAGATCTGTAGTTGGCACATAATGACCCGTCAATCTACCATAAGCCTTTTGAAACCTGACGTTGAAAGATCTGACAGTCTCACTGATTTCTCTCTTAATGCTGGAAAACTGTTGATATAACACACTGGGGTCAATTACTTGACCAAATTGTGATACAAAAACTTTCTCCAGGTCATTCCAACTAGTAATAGAGTCATTAGTAAGATTCAAAAACTAGTCGTATGCTCCCTCCTGGAGAGTGAATGGGAATAACCTACAAGCCACATCTTCATGCTGCACATTCAACAACTTTAGAGCATTTTTAAATGCCACTAGGTGTTCTTCTACTGTTTTGATTCCATCATGCTTGTAGGTAGGAAGATACTTCTCAAGATTTCTGGGTAAATCATGCGCTGCACCAGGGATATTCAAAGCAGTGGAACCCAACCAGTTTGCCATCACTACCTGATTAACGATAATATTTTGAGTTGCAGTTGGAGGAACTACAAGTGGTGATAAAACTATGTTGGACAAAGACTTGGCCCTTCTGAGGCTGCTTCTCCTTGGGGTTTCCAACTCAGGCACAAGGAGCTCTCCAGCTCTAGAGTGGGACCTGGTTACTCTGTAGGTAGAATCCAGCTTTACACAAGCAACTTACAATCCTTAACAAATACTGAACGGAGTTCGGTCGGCCCTCCTTCTAGCACCAATTTTAAATGTTGGTTCGATCTTTCATACACACCCTATGAAGAATGAACATAAAATACCAATAACACTTTACGGGATAAATCCCACTCACTTTAGGATCTTGTTGGTTATCCAAGGTGTGAGTTACAGAGTTGGGTCGAATGGCTATTCACTCTTTTTTGCTTCTGGAATAGTTTCAAGTAGACTATCTGTTACCTTACAATGGGTTCGACCTTGGTTCAATAATGTTTAGCGGTGGTTATCTTTGTTGACAATCGGATTTACAATCAGTTCTTTGATATAGCTCTTTATGCTTTAGCAGATTAAATAAAAGACAAATTTGAAAGAAAATAAAAATGGATCATTTGACGGTAGAACAGAGAGAGTAGGGTAGGGCAGAAAAGAGAAGCTTATCTAACTTAGTTGCAAATCAAAACTACCAATTTCAGTTACACTATTTAGCTTCACAATAAAACCAATCAAAGAGGAAGGTGTCCAGACTTTCTAAGATCACCTTCTACTAAGAGCATAAGACGGAGATGACACAGATCTAAAAGAAAATCATAAATAGAAGGGAAGTCGGTGTCAATTGGTATCTCTCACCAGCAGCCTAGCTCGCGTAGTGAGGATAGAGCAATTAGAACAGACCCGAACCTTAAATCTTTAATTTTCCCTAGCATACAACAAACGGAATGAAGCCTAGTAGCATATTCAATCTTGATAACACAGATTTACAACTAAAATAAATAAACCTTAGCGAGACGAAAACAAAAGAAGATGCACTTATCGCAATCCGAAAGAGATTAGGCTCCTGGCCACGCTATCACAGAAAACGACGTCACACCAACCCCAGGTACAGAACAAAGCATTCAAACAAGATTTGTAAGAAATTGCTAAAATATCTTTTATTCTAAGTTTTCGCATCCGGACTTTACATTCAAAAGAAGTATATATAGACTCAGGACAGACCCTGATCTTTTCAAAAATATCTTCTTCCAAATATCTAAATCTTATCATAAAAATCCCACCATCGAGGCTTTACAATATAAGGCATTTTTTATATAGAGTTCCGATAAACCCTAATCACTCTGAAAATCTTCGTGTGGATCTTGCCATAAATGGAGAAGATAAGACTTGGTTTCATCCTCATCAAATGGACACCGCGTGTAAATGTATCTTCATCTTTCGGTAAGCCGTCAGAGCATCTCATTAATTCCTCTACAAAATTCGGATGAGTCACTGACTTCCTAGGCCTTCTATCCTCGCACAACCGCCTTTGTTTGGTTCGAGTTGAAATTCTCTGCCCACCATTACTTTCGCCATAAATTTTCCCATTAAATGCATCCACCGACAAATTCCTTAAAGTCTTTATTTGCGGCCAGATCTACAAAATCTGGACGGATCAAAAATTCCCGGCATCTCCTATTTCCATCTGATGGTCCTTGCTTGATTTGTGCCGAAATTTAGGTTTGTCCGTCTTTCTCGCCATTACTTCTGCCATTATGCAATTGTCGGATCACTTTCTGCAAAAGAAAAGCAAAGGTTAGAACTTTAATATTATTAATTTAATTATTTTTTAAATTTTTCCTAAGGTTTTTTAATGTTTTTCATTTTTAATTAATTAATTAATTTTTCCTAAGGTTTTTTTAATGTTTTTCATTTTAATTAATTAATTAATTTTTCCTAAGGTTTTTTAATGTTTTTCATTTTAATTAATTAATTAATTTTTTCATTTAAATATTTCTAGGGTTTGGACTGTGTTGAAAAGCTTCCACTTCCTTTGGATGGGTGATGAAAAATTTAAAGAATGGCCAAATTTTGCAAAATGAATATAAATCCAAAATGCCATATCAAGCAATTAGCCTTCGTAACAATTCAAAACTTTAATGGACTTTAAAATATTTTAGGGCAAAATTAAATTTGAGCGAAAGTCCAACATGTAATGAGCATTAGGGTTTGATTTCCTTCTTCCAAGCTCATATTCTCATGAAATTAAAAAATGTCGCGACATTTTTCTCAAGCTACTTTTTCCTTGCTTTTGCCCTCACGAAAATGAGACAAGTCCGAAAATGGAACATGTCGCGATATCGCGACATTTCCCTCAATTTATTTCTTCCAAGCTTGTGCCCTCGCGAAAATGAGACAAGTCCGAAAATGGAACATGTCGCGATATCGCGACATTTCCCTCAATTTATTTCTTCCAAGCTTGTGCCCTCGCGAAAATGAGACAAGTCCAAAATGGAACATGTCGCGATATCGCGACATTTCCCTCAATTTATTTCTTCCAAGCTTGTGCCCTCGCGAAAATGAGACAAGTCCGAAAATGGAACATGTCGCGATATCGCGACATTTCCCTCAATTTATTTCTTCCAAGCTTGTGCCCTCGCGAAAATGAGACAAGTCCGAAAATGGAACATGTCGCGATATCGCGACATTTCCCTCAAGTTATTTCTTCCACTTTGCAAATTCTCCAAAAATTGTAGGTTGACTCCAATGACTTTGTCCATCTGTATTTTGCATTTTTACATATTGGTGAAGGATCTTCCTTACTCATAAATGATTTTAACATTTGAAAAATGAATTTTAAATTGCTCGAGAATGGTCAGCTTCACATGGTGTAGAAAAATGATGAAAATTCAAAGTGCCCATAATTTGATGAAACTTTACAAGCATCTAAATAAGCCCAAAGGGTATCCAAATATGCAAACGGAACTTAAAAATTCATCACGGATTAAGAGAAAATGCATTTAGAAGTTTGCTGGCCAGAAATAGAAACTGCTATTTCTGGTAAGTGAATCTTGTCTAAAAGTCCAGAAATTTGGCATGGCCACAAAGATGAGTTTAAGATCTTCCACCCAAAATTTGAATCACCTCAAACGGATTTGTCTTCCAAAAGTTATGAGGATTTCAAGTTTGGAGTAAGTTTGTCGGCAAGAAGAAAATAATTAAAAGAACCCTAACATTTGATTTTAATAATTAAACCTTAGAAAAACTATTGAAAATTAAAATTTCTGAAATGATTAATATGAATTAATACATTTAACATGCAAAATTTCAGAAATTTTAAATTGAAATCAATGCCATATGCAAGCCTACTTGGACACTTTGATGTAGGCGAAATTTGAAAAAGGATGCAAGCAAAATTTGGAATTAAAACCCGAAAAACTCAAGAGGGTCCCTACGGGAAAAAATGAAAATTAAATATTTTCAAAGGATGGAATTTCATTTTTTTAGTGGGGGTGTGTTGCTTCTCAACACATTCTATTTTAGATATTGAAATATTTCAGGTCTTAAAAATAGACCTTGAAAATATAGATTGAATTAACCTATTCCAAAAAATATATTCAAAATAGAAGACAGTCTACATTATAGATTCGGGTCTCAAAGATAGACCCTAAGAGTTTGAATATTCCAAAAGAGAAGTCCCATTAAAATATTAAATGTAGATAAGAAAACCTATTGGATAATATCCTTTATAAAGGTTTATTGGTCTTTACCAATAAAATATACCATTATGGAAAACTTGAAGGTAGTAAGAAGACTTCAAGAAAAGTTCAAGACAACAGAAAGTCTTGAGGATAGTCCTAGTTAAAGGACAACACATAGAACATAGAAGGCAACATATTAGTAGTCGGCATTGGACAAAAAAATTAGAGAATCCAAGCTAGCAACATAGCAAGGCAGTATTTTGAAAGAGTAAATTCTACAAGGGAAACATTAAAGAGAAAGGTAGCATTTGAAAGCCCCAAGGGTAGCATTAAATAAAAGAAACATCAATTTTAGAGAACGCAAGAAAACATTCATATTATTGCCATAAGCAAGTGAAGCACCACAACAAGAAGACTTGAAGTTAGCATACAAAAATTAACATAATAGATTTATGCAAAGCATCATACAAGACCACATGGGAAACATTTAGGATAGAGTTTCAAATTTGATTAAGAAAAGGATATTGCTAGATTTAGGACTGTTGTCACCATTCAAAAAAATGCTCATAAGACATAGAAAGGAGATCCACTAGATAAGGTCTCATCAAATAAGATGATATAATACAAGACATTGGATAAGAGATATTGATGTGAGATATATGACAACATAATACAAGTCTAAGAAGTCAAGCAAAAATAGAGTACACCATTCAAGAAATAAAAAAGAATAAATATTATTCAAGTATATTAATGCTCCAAATTGAATAGAGCATAGGGTGGAGCAATTAAATGACAATGAGAAAATATTGAAGGTAGCATATTTAGTCTAAAGCAAATCCAACAAGATTGACAAACATCTTGACAAAGTTTGAAGAACACAAAATTAAAAAGGTTGAAGGACAAAGTACAACAAGTAGGGCAAAATTCATAAGAAAGCAAAGTGGCATAGGAGCTATATTCATAGAGATCAAGAAGATTTAAAGTGAAGAGAAGAATTGGGTAGGAAGTTTTTGAGGACAACAATTTAAAAAAAAAAACAAGGAAAAAGTTGAATGTCATAAGGATAGCAAAGAAGATTAATATTACAACAAGCTTGTAAAGTCCATAAAGAAAAATTAATATAGTTTTTTTCAGTCAAGGCATATACATAAGATAATCAAGTAAAAACAAAATCAAGATCCGTCTAAGTGTAGGAAATAAAAAAGAGTTTAAATTTTAAAAGCATGGTTCTTGAAGAAGTTTTCTTGGAATATTCTACACCATAGTAAAAATCCTGATATTTGCATCTGCAAATCATAACAGCAAGCAGTTACAGCATTAGACAAAAATATTAAGGAGTGCAATACTGATAAAAGGATAAAAATATATATAAAAAAAAGAAATCATCCTTTGTGCTATTGATCCAAGATGAGCACTATTTAGAGTTAGCCTAATGCAACACCATAACAAGATGCTATTGTAAAGAAGAAAAAGGTTTGAAGGAGTGCAATAACACTCATAATATTCAACGTCTCAAGGAGACAAGCTCCATAAAAGAGGTAAGCACCACTTAGGGCAACCAGTTCCATAAAGGAAACTGATATCATCAAGGAATTTAATGCCAACAAGGAAAGCAGTGCCACCAAATCAGACTAGCACTATCATAGAAACGAACATCATCAAGGAAAAAAATTCCATCTAAGTGATCAACATCATCAAGGTGACCAACACCACTGAGGAGATAAGTACTACTGAGAAGATTAAGCACCATTCAAAATTGCTAGTGCAATCCATAGCTAAAGCTTTGAAAGCATTGAGCAAAAAACTAACTTGTTGAGCATTGAAGAGGCAAAGCACTTGAAGCATCCGGTAACAGAAGCATTGAGTAGCACCAACATCACAAGGTGAAATTTAATTTTTTAAGGTATTCACATGCCAAGTGTTATTATAGAAAATACTTGCACCATACACAACCAACACAGACAAGGTGAAGCATTAGCTTGAATGAATGAATATGAATCTTTTGCATGGAGGAGTGTACATTTTCATTATAGGTGTTATTTCACCCAAATGTCTATTAGATGAAGAGAAATAAAAAACATAAAAAAACACAACAAAATAGAATCTCAAACAGTGAGCCATGCAAGTCAAATGTTAAGCACCAAAGAAATGGAAGTGAAATCTTTTTTGAGCACAAATGCTAGGTAGTTGAAGGGAAATTGAGCGTTACTATTTTCTATGCATTAGAACTTTTGAAATTATTTCAAGTACCAACAAATATTGCATCCATTTTGTTATGTGACACAAAGAATGTGAATGAGCAGAGTTTGAGACGTTTTGAAGGGAGTTATAAACAAGTATCCATGCAAGGAATCTAGATGAAGCCTCACATGATTGAATCCAAGTGATCATCCTCTCTTTGCACACTCAAATATAAGGGAAGCATAATGAAACGTAGTGCCAAAGAATATTTTCCAAGCAATGTGCCATTAAGGAGGTAAATTAGGGTTTATGAAGGTTTATTAAATTTTACTAAGGTTAAAAGAAGAAATAAGGGGTGTGTATTTTAATTATTATTTTTAGCTAATTTTTATTAAGTCTAATGGAGAGATAAGAAGGCTAATAGGAAAATTAATACCTTAATTGCTTATTAAAGTTTTGGAGTGATAAGTAGGCATTACTATATTTAATTTGAAGTTTTTGTAAAAGAGTTATTTAATATTTGAAAGATTTATTGGTTTATTATTATTTTTTAAATTAAAAAGCCATAGAATATTTGCAAATAATTTAACTATGCAGAGATAAGGATTTCTACTTCAGACTTAAGAATTTTTCAAATTTTCAAACATTCTTATTTTCCTAGTTTCTAAATAATTAGGAAGTCTTAAGGATTTCCACTTCAAAGATTTTTGAAAATTTAGAAACTTGAAATAATTATTCATAAAAAACTAGGGAGTCAAAAGGATGTCTACTTCTAAAAAATCTATGGATAATGATATGGAAAACATAATTAGAAAAGAAAGGGCAAATGTCATAAAAATTAGAATAAAAAATTTACTTATAAAAATTGAAAGAAAATTAGATTTAGCTTCAAAATTGATCTATAGTGAAGCAATAGAAGAAAGCTTTGAAACTTTGGAATATTATCTACATGCTAGGATTATTGAAGCAATTGATAATGGAAAAGTGTTAGGCTACCTAAGAATAGATATTTGGGTATATATTATTATATTGTATAAGGGTTGGCATGGGCCACACATAACCCAAGGTTGATTGTATTATAATATTATATTATATTATAATATTATATTATATTATAATATTATATTATATTAGTAGTAGGCTCCTCAAAGTAGAATAAGAAGATGGATATATAAAGAAGATATATTTGTCATTGTAATCATCATGGAGATGAATATTATGTAATCATATTTTCCCATGAAGTGGCTTATGGGACTTTGCCCTCCTTAAGTGGCATCTCTCATCTTGGGAGATCTTGTGGAGTTGCTCCTTCCTTAAGGATTATTATTGGTGTTTTCCTACCTTAAGGTTATTATCTCTCTCTCTCATTTGTGGATTGTTATTGTGGATGAATGATTTGATATTTCTACATATTGGTGAATGATTTATGTTAATGATAATAAAGTTCTGCAACAACTAGTATCAAAGCAATGATTTTGGCAAAGTGGGATTTTTGTGTGAAATTGCAGAATTAGGGCAATTTTTTTTGGGAAAACATATCATCTTTCAAGATTCAAATCTATGTGATAGTTTACCTGATTCAGGTGATTCTTGGATCAATTTGTGCAAACTTTGAAGATATTTAAAATGAGTTGTCATATGAATAAATCTTAGTAGTATTGAGGGAGATACGACCTTTTGAAGTTAGTCATCCATAACAAGGATAGTGACGAATTGTGCAGATTTTTTTTGGAAAAGCGTCTCATATTTCAGAAGTCATATCTCTATGAAAGTTTATCCGATTCAGGTGATTCTTGGATCAGTTTGTGTAGAATTTTAATATATTTAAAATGAGTGGTCATATGAAGGAATCTAAGTAATATTGAGGGAGATACGACCTTCTAAAGTTAACCATATGGAACAAGGGTAGTGATGAATTTTCAATTCGTAATTTTTTTTTAAAGATAAAATTTGTTTAGTTTGGGTAAACAAATCAATTGCACTTTATTTTGTTTGGAATAAAAATTGTAGATCTAGTTTTCTATGTGGATTTTTAGCTTCAACTCAGTGGAAAGATATTTATTTCTAAAAAAACCCTAGTTTGCATTAGGTTATGAGATATATTGTCAAAAAACCCTAGTTGCATTAGGGCATCAACTATGGCACTGGAAAATTTTAATGGAGAAAATGATATTGATGTGAGAGAGTGGTTGAAAATAGTAAAATATCAATATAATTAAGACACGTTCAACCTTTGCTTTTGTAAAATTTTTTATGGGGGAAGCTTTACAATGGGTAGATGACTTTGCAAGGGGTATATTCTTATGTAGTTGGGATAAAATTTAACCGATATTCTTGAGCACATGGGTACCTATTCAATTACAAAGTAATTTATATTGTAATATATATCTTAAGGAAGTACTTAAGGAAAGGGATAAAAATATAGATATCTTGATGGATGTCATCACAGACCTTAAAAAGAAACTATAGGGATTTCAAAATGAGCGGAATGAAATGAAAGGAGAATGGGAAGTTTTCAAGAAATAGAATGAAGACTATGAAAAATAAATAAAATTACTCAAGGAGAAAGAGGAAAAGTTTAGGGAAGATAATGAGAGGAATATAGAAGGTACATCATTGGATTTACAAAAGCAAGAGCAAAATAAAAAAGGCTTAAATTCAGCTAAAAGTTCTATTTTGCAGGTTCATGGAAGCATTCAAAACGAATAGGTTATTATTTCCATTGACCCTGGTAGCATATATAATTTTATTAATATTGCTTTGGCTAATAGGTTGCAAGCTCAAGCAACAAAAATTAAGGATATACATCTTGAGGGTGAGAATGCTCAAAATTTTGAAGATTTGAAGGTCACCATGGATAAATATTATTTATATTCAAATTTTGATGCTATTCAGATGGATGATGAGGATATTGTTCTTAGTTATCCTTGGTTAGATTCTTTGGGTACTATTAACATTAGTATGCAAAAGAATTTTATGAAGTTATGGTGCAGGAAAAAGAAGATAACATTGCAAGATATTTCTCAGCTCTAGGAGCAAGGATCCAAGAAAAATCAAGAAGTGGTTGTAGAGAAAAAAATTGAAGAACCGAAAAAAGAATCCAATAAGGTAGTAGTAGCAACAAAATCCATGGAAGAAGTAGCAGCAATGGAGTCCATGGAAATAACAATAACAGAGTCCAAGGAAGCTTTGATAGAAGAGCACAAGAACACACCAAACAAAGAGAACATGAAAGAATAATGTGTAGAAGAATTTAAAACAATGGAGCCAAATGTTGAGAAGTCAAAGAAGGTAGAACATCAAGTTAAGGTTGCACCATATTGTCATCCACACCACCATGAGTGACAACATTCTTGGAGGTATGGCTCAAGGTATAAAAATTATGGTTCCACATGGAATGATAAGGGCACCAACTATGGCAGAGTTTGGTAGATAAATTATAGTGATCCTAATTTTTAGAGGGGTTCATCAGCATCAAGAAACAAGTGGACCCATCATTCAAGTTATCAAAATACAATAGCAGAAGCATGGAGTCAACGAAGCAGATTTGGATACTCAAGTAACAAAATGGCATACAAACACCAACGTGTTTCACTTAGATGGATGGATGATCGAGATTGGTACTAGTTGCTAACATTGCTTAGCTAATCATATTATCATGTTTCTTCATATGTTTCAAGGACAAAATATTTGTAATGAGGGTGACATGTTAGGGTACCTAGGAATAAATATTTAGGGATATTTTATTATATTGTATAAGGGTTGGCATGGGCCACACATAACCCAAGGTTGATTGTATCATAATATTATATTATATTATATTATATTATAATATTATATTATATTAGTAGTAGGCTCCCCAAAGTAGAATAAGAAGATGGATATATAAAGAAAAGATATTTGTCATTGTAATCATCATGGAGATGAATCTTATGTAATCGTCTTTACCCACAAAGTGGCTTATAGGACTTTGTCCTCCTTAAGTGGTATCTCTCATCTTGGGATATATTGTGGAGTTGTTCCTTTCTTAAGGGTTATTATTGGTTTTTCCCTACCTTAAGGGTATTATATATCTCTCTCTAATATTTTGATTGTTATTGTGGATAATTATTTGTGGATGAATGATTTGATATTTTTACATATTGGTGAATGATTTGTGTTAATGATAATAAATTTTTGCAACACTCACAAGGGATATGAACTAGAAAATACCCTACCAGCGTATGGCTTTCCAAACAAGAAAAAGTAGTATTAAACTCACTCAATGGGATAACAACATTTGGAGGAGAAATATTACCTCGTGATAAAATTTGGGAATAAACTTATGTGGTTACTTGTTCACCTTTAGCACCATTTCTCCCTTCTGCAACTTCAATAGAAGTTGGAGTTGTTGATTGATATTCATCCATAAAAAAGAGGTTCAATCTGCCAAATGACGAAGAAAAGTAGGTGAAAGCAGCAAAAAAATACCCTAAGAGGTATCCCGCACACACTTCAGAGTGGAGAGGCAGTATGGCACCAAGAACTTGAAACCCTAATGCATGCAACTTCTTCCGAGATAGATATCAATATGAGTGATGTTATTGTGGTGACTTGTTGAGAAATATAACAAGAGCAATAAATAACTTGAAGAAACAAAAGAATAAGAAGAATAAAGCAAAAATTTGAAGAAAGAAGAACAAAAATTAAATATTAAGGGAAAAATCCTTCATACCAAATAATGTAGTACAAGGGAGTGTTGGGGGTATTGCATTATTTGTTACCTTGAGTACAATTGTAAATATTTATATTAGGAGTATGTTAAGTTATTTATGTCAATAGTAGGTGTCAAGATGTGAAGAGTGTTTATGTGTCATGTGTGCAAGTGTGAGTTACAAATGAAAAGTGCCATGCATGCAAGTATAAATTATGTGTGAGTTATGAGTTGTCATATGTGTAAGTGAATATTTATGTGAGATGTAGCAATATTATAAGTAGGATGTTATATAATCATGAGATACATTGTCACAATGTAAAAAGGACATGTGAAAGGTTTCATCTCCTCCGAGTTTAAGGAGAGAAAAAGTCAAAGTATTGAAGAGTCTTTTGCAAAGCTATATGTTGAATATAAATCTTTATGTTATGTAATGGAGAGTTTATATTATGCAATTTTATTATCAATAAATCCTTTTACATTGTGATATGTTGTTGTTATTATGGAATGAGATTATGTGTGTGTGATTATATGATTTTGAGAAATGTAGACTTAAGAGATCTTTGGGCATATTTTCCAATGTCGAATCATTAAGAATTGTTACCTATAAATAAAAGTGGATCTATAATAGTATAGCATTAACTCTCTTACAAGCTTAATTGAATGGGTGAGATATCCACCCCTACCACATTTTGAACAAGAATCATCAAGATAGCTGCACATCCAAATTAAAGGGATTAAACTCTCTCAAAATTCTAGACCGACTTACAAAGGACTCTATTAGTGGTTTAGGTATTTACATAGTCATCCAAGGGGTGTTATTATACCAATAGGGTTAGAAGAACTCAACCATAACTAAGGTATGAAATCACAAGGTTCCCCCAAAAAATCAAGCCTTTATTTGGTTGGTGCTCAAAAACAAGATTATTATTGAAGACAATCTCATCAAGAGGAATATCATGGAATATCATATTTATCATAAGTATATTAAGAATAATAAAACATCACATTTATTCTTGTAGTGTATAGAATAAATTTAATTTAGATTGAAATAACCCTATGGCTAAGATTAACACTATCAAGAACCTTCATCTTAGAAAATTACCTAACCAATTGGGGATAAATGTACGAATGGGTATTGAAGGATAAGCACTATGGATTAATTTTTGACCACATTAAAATGACAAATAAATAGCTACTAAAATTTATAAAAAATACTAAGTTTTGCAAAATTCCTAGATCAATTTGATATTGGGATCAGCCCAAAGCCACTGATGATTATAATAAAATATCAACAACCAATACATTCTTAGTGAGGTTGGGCAACAATCAAGTCAGCATAATGCAAAAAATTCTCAAATTTAGGCCCAAGAGAGGGTTATCAGTTGGAAAAGATCCCAATGTCATGAAATCTCAAACCTAAGCTTGATAGGTCAATGGTATGGTCAAAACTTACCACTAGCCTAGGCTTGTGATAGCCAAAATACAACCAAGACTATTTCAAGGTCATGTTACCTCGAGCAATGACATCATTAATTACATGATATTGTAAATATTATATATAGGTAATAGTTGAGTTTGATAACTACGACATATTTGATGATTCTCCTTCTTCGAAACTCACCAAAAGGGAGGACTTCTTAGTTAGACCTTGAATGCAGAAAACTCCTCTCTAGAGTGGCCCATCCAACCATTTGCAATTGAAATTTTATATCCCTTTCATCACCAACAACTCTCACCTTCAGGAGCTCCATGATGTGATGAAGTATTTTATTAAGGTATCTAGAATGGCCACCTACCTCCTTCAACAAGTGAAGATTATCTTGGAAGAGTTTAAGCACAATGATAATCGTGAGAAGAATGATTATGCTTCTCCTCTTGCCTATGTGAAGATGAATGATCTCATGCACCCTTGTGACCCTCTGCAATTATTTATTTTTGTCTTTAGTGCATTTTGTTGTCTGACTAACTTTCAAGGTCTTGTTTCATTGGTGATTTTCTATGTTCCTGGCTTGGTACCTACTTTTATTGTTCATTTCCTTTCCTTTGTTGAGAGATTCTCTCCTTTGTGATAATATTTTATGGCCCTTTGTCTCTCCTTTTTTAATTTCTATGCTATGTAAAAGGTTCAGGGTCCCTTTCAAAACCCTTTCCATCAATCTACCAAAAAATAGTTGAGTTTGATAACTTGAATGAAATATTATCTAAAATTTAGTAGAAAATATCAACATATTATATATATATATATGCAAATATTGTTTTGATTCTTAATATGATTAAATGATTTGAAAAACAAATAAGCTAAATTTTATGAGAATGAACTCAACATTGATGGTTAATTCTAAGATAAATTCAATGCATTATGCATTCTATATTTCACAAATTGATATGGCATAGCATTTACCACTGTATTAGTTCTATATATTATAAAAATATTGAAACTAATATTTTGTGTGTAATCTCTCACAATAATCCATCATAAAAGGATTCACCATATCAAGATCTAGAGCACCACCTATGAATTGAGTTCTTCATAAATAAAATACCAACATCTATGATAGAGGAAAACATATATATCACACAATGGAAAAATAAAACCATATAAAGTTGAATTATGATAAACAAAATTAGTGTAATAGAAAAGAACACAACATAAATCTTTATATTGATATAAAGGTCCCACCATATCTAAAGTATGTCACATGAATACATTATACAATGAATGCCCTGAGGCCTATCCAATATTATATCATGTAATGTTGCCCTTGGATACAAATTAAATTATACTTTTAGGACCTCTCTATAACTTAAATTGAGGGAACAAGCAAAATATACATTAGTGACAATAATATCTTCCCCCAATAATGGAATCTCTAGTGGTCCTCTATAGTTAAGGTAGATCCTTTAATATCTAACTCATCATCTAGAAGATGTTCACTTATCTTCAAGAACCCAACTTAAATCCTTTGTAATTTTAGTAAGCAATTCTTTGTTGGATGTCCTTCCTTCTTATAGTATCTGCAAATGATATTTGATTTTTTTGTGGACTTAACTTAGCCCTTAGGTCCCTAGGTCTTAGTCTCTCTATATTTGAATTCCTTTGCATGAGCCTAAATTTATGAAGCACCACCATAATTCTGCATTACCACCTAAAAAATGATCTAAGAGAGAAAATATGATCAAGAGTAAGAGTATTTTAAGATTTTAAAAACTTAGGAATCATATGAACCATGAGGCTCAACATCTAAAAAGAAGTAGAAATACTAACAAGGACAATCTTCATGCATTCAACATCATATTTCTTTTTTTCCTATAGAATATGCAATATCTACTCTCAAAGCCTTGAAAATCATAATATAGTCATCAATTCTATCAAACTCAACCAATTTAAGAGAGGAGGTATTTAATTCCATGTGAATTACTTTAGTAGTATTAATTTTTCTAAAACTCATGCAATTTTGACCATACCTTCATAGATTCACTCTCTTGATGTGGAAAAATAACTCTAGTTTAATCAACAAGGAAAATAGGGCAGGATTCTTTTCTTTAGTGATGGGTTTCTTCATTAAGGGTTGTTGCTTTATATTTTTGAAAGTGTACCATAGGTTCTTATTGCCTAATAGGATAATCATTTGAGTTGATCAAATATTATAATTTTATCTATTTAGACAAGTAACTAGGGCTTTGTGACCCAAATTACACAATTTAAATCCTAACACTATAGTAGATTTATGAACAAATGCCACTAGTACATAGAGATAGAAAAATCATGTGATTTTGAAAATTAGGCTCAAAATGCTTTCATACGCAAAAGTTATGGCCTCCAACATTTTTGTCGTAATGGACCATAAAAAAATAAAGCTTTAAACCTTGGATAAACTAATTCCAATCACTTATTGGCATTTGGTGATCCATGATTTATTGGTGTTTTCCACTATAATGTCTTTAAACCCTTGTGACCATGATACTTGTTGCTTTTTATTGGTTAATGGGGGGTTTAAATAGAAAAAATAGGTTTCTATTTGGTGCTAAACAATGCCATATCTTGGCCAATACTCTACCTTAAATAAAAAATATTGAGAAACCCAAAATATACTTGAACCAAAGTCTCTTTAATGTTAAAACCAACTTTCTAACCAACCATCCATACTCATAGATGAAGAAATAAAAGCCTTCTAATTCACTTGTAGTAATATTTAATGACAACAAAGGGGGATCGCATGTGGATCAAACATGCAACATTGCACTAGATAGGGTCCATTGACCAATCTACCAATATTCACTTGGATGAAAATGGGTCTAATTATTTTGTAGAATAAAACTTGTCTAATCTATAAAAAAATAAATAGTGGTATGAATTGAACTTGCGCCATTTTATTTCATACGCATAACATATAAGCTTACATGCTGAAATGACATTTGCATTTGGAGTAGAACCTTAGGAAGATGTATTCCTATCACTCACAAATAGAGCGAAATCATATTTTTCTTCTAAAAATGGATCTTGGAGTAATTCAAACCCAAATATCTATCAAGCAGACATCTTTACATGCCTTCCCTTAGCTGCAATGGTGGACCTCGTAGCCATAATGTGGAACACCTCTTCTCCATTAAGAAGTTCATTGTGTGCCTCTATTTTAAATGGTGATAAGACGAAGCTATAAAGGAATGCTAATTTGGATTTTAAAAAGTGTGCAAATTCTAGTTTAAACTTTGACTTTTTTTCCTCTTTGAATATTTGTGTTTTTGAGGATTTTCTTTAGCATGTGTTCGTGGTGTTAACTTTTGAAGCATATTTTGAAGGAAATAATATTTATTATTTTAAAAGGTTTTGAAAAGACAAAAAAGAAAATAGAAATTGTTCTAGAATTTGGAAGAAGAATCAAAGGCTCCAAATGACATTTATATATGACCATGTGAGGTAGATCCATACTTGCTTTCATAAAATTTCAAAATTTATAATATTTTTTATAAACAAATAAAATCAAACCATAGTGTTTTTTGGAAAGTTCCCAACCCTTTTACATAGGGCAAAAACTTCCAATAGGGACAAAATCCCAATATTGAAAGGGTAAATCCAGATAAAAATATTAGATCAAAGAACAATATGAAAACCAACATAAGAGGTAAGGAATAAAAGATTGCAAATAGTTTGGAGAGGCTGACATTGACCTCCATGTCTTCTTTATTCTTCTTAATATGCACTTGGACCTTCAACACCTCCCAGGAGTCTTTGGCACTCAAAATATTAATTGAATCTTTCTTCATCTCCAACATATAATCTTCGTTCACTATTGCAATTGGAGTTATGAACTTTTAAATTTAGGAATTTTTGAGTTTCAATGACAATATCCTTTGAATTTTTCTTAGATCTTACCTTATCTAAAGAAGGTATATCCACTTTGGTTTCACTACCTAGGTCAGCATTCTTTCTTGAATATTGTGTCTTCCTCATTAAAGGAGTTTCCTCTACACTGTATACCTGTGCAAATTTACCCTTGGGATGAAGTTCTTCCTATATCAAAAGATTATCCTTTCCTGATATTTAAATCTCAAGAGCTAACTCTAGTTCATGCTTAGAACTTTGAGCCAAAATCAACTCACCCCTTGAAAAGTATTCCACCTTATTGGACTACTAAATCCCCTAGTACTCTCTTCTCTAATGTAGTGTCTTATACTTTAAAAGATTCAAACCTTCAATATCCATCAATTCCTATATAGAAGCATATATGTATTCTATACTCTAATCCTGATTACCCTCCACCAGGTTCTCTTTTCCTTGGATAGCTAGTATATCCTCTTTTAGACATCCCTCTTGAGTATTACTCTCTACAACTAGATGGGGATATATTAAATTCTCATTTACAAGCACCTCCTTGGTATTTGTATCTACTTTGATCCCTTTAGATTTATTCTTATGGGTATAACAACCAGAGCTTTCCTCTTTTTTCATTTGGGGTTTCTTGGACTTTTGGTCTTGATATTTCGATTGGGGATAAGAATATTTATTTTTCTATACTTTCATAGTGTTCCTCGCATCAAGAAAATATTTCCACACATGGCCAAACATATTGCATATGGATCATGAAGTAGGAGGGTTTTTATATTTGATATTTTGGTTCCATGACCTCAAATATGATATTAGCCTTATAGATGATAAAAGCAGCTTGTCTAGGTTAACATTCACACAAAATATTGCATGAGTCAACCTAATTCCTACTTTTTAAGTATAATCCATCACTATGGGAGATCTAATGGCCCTAGAAATTCCTACCAAAATGTTTGTGTCCTAGAAATCAAACAATAAACTTGAAAGCCTTACCCAAATAGGGGTCATATTCATGACTTCTTTGAATGGATTAAAAGAGATATCCCATTTATTAAGTGCCAAACATCTTCTCCCATAAAACTATGGCCCTTAAAGCATTATGTGCATAAGATCCTCAAGATATGGAAAGAAAGTGACACAAATCCATATTGCATGGCTACCACCTCAACAAGGTTTTTGGGTTTTCATTTCTCCATCACCCACTTCTTGATAGAATCCACATGTAATCTAGGACCAACAAATTTACCAACCAGACTATTTTACCTCTTCATAATCGATCTCATGGCTAACAGGCATGGGATGCACAAGCAGACTATATCATCCTCTTCAATAGGATAAATGGTAATTTTTTCCTGTTGGGATCTCAAGCCCTAGGAAACATTCTTCCAAGACTGATCCCTCACCATAGGTTGGATCCCCTAATAGGCCCCCCAGTCATAGGTAAGGATTCACCTTTTCCTACCATAGCATAATTTAAAAAAACCCCAGGTCAAACTGGCTACCCTGCCACACACTAGTAGGATTAAATATTTATTAGAGGCACCCGTGCTAATCTCCAAATTTCCTGTTTGTTCTCTACTTTTTATAAGCTCCAAAATGGATATCTTACTCCTAAAATCAACATCCTCCTCCATCACACCCCAAATCTATCATTATAGAAGCTCATAGGATCTATCGTTATCAAATTTTATTGGATATATCATTGTCGAAGCTTGCTAGATCTACCGCTATCAAATATCACTATATTTATCACTTCTAAAGTTCACCAGATCTATCATTATCAAATCTCACCAGATCTACCACTATCAAAGCTCACCATATCTATTGTAGCATTCTTACTTATTAAACACTAAAAAAGTAGGTGAAATGAAAACCCCAAGAACCTAGCTTTGTGGCCAACCATAGTTGTCCCATTTAGGTATACCACATCACATCATTCATAAGGTATTGTTATTTGAGTATCCATATGATGGGGTGTAGGGGAAATGGAGACTGTGTCAGCCTCTACCGACACACAGGACATTCACCAATGGTTCCAATTATCTATAGGGTGGAGGTAAGGGGATTGGATCCTGGTTCAACCTCTACTAGCACCTAGGATATTTACTAACTGCATTACACAATCATATTAAACAATCACTATATTGTTCATAGATAAGAATCACTATATTCCAATAATTCAAATGGGAGTGGTGGATGGCACTTATACTAATACCAAAAATCCAAATGCATAAATAAAATTGACCTTAAACCAACATAACAAGAAAATATTTAAGGTTAATTACAAGTTTATAAATGTGTTAACCATAACAAATTTAATCGCGATCCATAGGGTTTACATAATAAAATATTGCAATTAATTTCATTACATTATATAATGAATGCCATTAAGCCCATCCAATATTACATCATATAATATCATCCTTGACCAAGAATCAAATAACAATATTGACACATGCCTCATATGGTATTAAGTATATCATGGATCCCCCATAATATTTGTAAGATCTAAATATCATTCTAGTCATCCATGCAACTACATATTATATGGAGTGAATGAGAAGTTGGAAACACCAAATCAATAATGTGTTTTAGTATGGATTAAAGCATTATGTCCAGATTATTCTTTTATAATGGTTGTACCATATATAGAAAGATGTCAACACAATTGATATGAGATACAAACCAATACATTCGACATGAATCTATGTGTTTTTGAAAGGGAAACTTATCTATTCTATTTACTAGATTAATTTAATTTTGTAAATTACTTTTTCTTTTGTTGCTTGTTCTTATAGTAATTTATTATTATTCAAAAAATATTTAGTTGATGCTCTTAACATATTATTCATAATATCTTTATAACTTAGGAAGTATTACTATACATTGCAATAAATGTTAAAAATCTAAATGCTCAAATTTGATTTTTTTTAATGTTAAAATATTTAATAACTATTTGTTGAGAAATAATATAATTTTTATAAATTTTTAAAATGATTTTTTTTTTTAATTTGGTTAGTGTGAGAAACCCCTACGACCAACACATATGGTTGAGCAGTCTCCTCCCAACCATGATCCCTCATAAATTCAAGAGCTATGCTTATCAATAGGAAATTTAACATACAACCACCACACACCCACCACGCCACATACTCATCCACACCGAGGTTTGAATTGTGGACCTCTAAAGAAGAGCCAAAGCCTGTTGCGCTGGCCCCCATAAACAAATAAAATTATTTTCATTAAAAATATGAATTTAAAAATATTTTGCTCATATTTTTTCCTTTTGGGATGGTATTCTCATAAATAATAGTTTCTCTCTAATTTACAATTAATTTTAAAAACTAATAATAAATTACCAACATGCAGTTGCCCTAGTGGCTAAGATGGTGATTGTTTCTTAGGTGGTATTGTGTTCAAAACCCCTTGAGGGTGGTTGTTGATGTAATTTGTAAACGTTATCCTAAAAAAAAAAACTAATAATAAACTTGATTAATTTTAAAATCAAATTTAGTTACAATTAGTATCACCATGACATAGAAGCATAAACTAAAGACTACATATAAAGCTTAGAAGGGCATGGTAACTAGCCTATAAATAAATTTCAATTATTATATAATAAACCCACTTAATCTAATAAGAGATGTATCACCATGACATAGAAGCATAAACTAAAGACTAAATATAGAGCTTAGAAGGGCATGGTAACTAACCTATAAATAAATTTTAATTATAATATAATAAACCCACTTACTCTACTAAGAGATGATTTTTTAAAATAACTTATTTAAAAGTTAATTAAATTTTTTATTTTATTATATTAGATGTTTATCATAATTTATGATAACTTTATATCAAAATTATAGTCCCTCTTCATATCTATATCTATGGAATGCAACTTAATATTACATTGAGTCATAATTACTATTAATTAAAAATAAAAGTTTAAATGAAAAGTTACTATTAAAATTATAAACCTCCTACCATAGTCCTACGATTATGATCAATATATTTTTTAAATTAAAAGAATTGATAAAAAAAAAAATTAAAAAATACGTTATTAAGATATTAATGAAAAATAAAAATTTGAAAATAAATAACACAAAATCTAATATTTTTATAACAAATTCAATACAAATATTATGATGGCACAATAAAATAAAACAAACAAAATCTCTATGTCCTTAACCGAACTATCAACCTTTAACAAAATAACATTACTAATATATAAAATAAAATTATAATCGTTAATGGGCTGAAATGTAAGTTGGATTTAAATGTAAGTTTGAAATGTACTTTTGTTGAGTCTGCTTTTGTGCTAGATTGAAGATTGTAAGTTTTGACATTTGGATGGCTTCTTTTGGAGCTCTATGTACAAGGTCATCGGGTCTTTTTTAAACCCTCATCATTACCTTAATGAAAAAAAAATGTTAACAGGTGGTTTAGAGGGCCCTAGCAAGTAATGGTCAATGACATGTTTTTTGTACGGGTCTTTTTTTATTTTTTTGGTTGTTTTTTTGTGCTTAGGTGTTCATACCTGGGTTTATTTGTATGGGTTATTGGGGGTTGGTTGTAGGTCATCTTGTCATTTACCCTAATGGTGATTGTGTTGGTTTCCATTACATGGGTTCTAAATGATGGTCTTTGTTTAGCTTGTTAACATATTTTTCCCTAAACATCTTAAATAAAGCCCCATATTTCAACCAATAATTTTTTTTTTATATATTATGAATTATTATAATATAAAAGTGGTAAAATATCTCTTATAATAATGTCTAAATGTGAGTGATAATAATACTTAAAAGATAGGTTGGTTGCAACAGGCAACTCTTTTTGGGCAGGCTTTGGCTATGAAACTTTATTGGAGATGGTGTACCTCTCAAGATCAGATTTGGGCTAAAATATTATCTTATAAATACTTGAGAGGTATTTCTGAGGTAGATATCCCTAGAGCCAGTTTGGTTGGGAAAGGTTATGTTATCTGGGACACTCTAAAAAGAGGAGCTAATTTAATTAAGCAGGGTTTGTTCTGGATTTGCAATCGGGGATCAGATGTTCTTTTTTGGGAGGATTCTTGGGATGGCCACCCTCCTATCTTGAATCAATATCCCAGGTTACATTCCCTAAGCATTTTTTTCTTGGAAGCAGGCTAGTCTCATGTGGAGGACTTTAAAAAAATCTAGTATTTTGGAAATATGGAGATGTACAAATGGAAAGATCCGTAGGAATGGCCCCAAGGGGGATTGGCCGAGGATAGAGAGGTGCTTGCTCTTATTCTTGTAGGGAGGTACTATTATTCATTGAGGGATAAAGACATTCTAGCTTGGAACCCTAATCCTAAGGGAACCTACTCTGTAGCCTATGGTTATCAAGTTCTTGATAAGCAAAAGTTTGGGAGTCTCCCTGTCACATGGTGGAAAAAGGTGTGGAATAGATTTGCTTGGTCGAAATGTAACTTTTTTCTCTGGCTGGTAGCTCGTAATAAATGCCTCACTTGGGATAACTTGAGGAAGAGGGGATTTTAGGGTCCCTCTTTATGTGTCCTTTGTGGTAAGAATGAGGATGACTCTTCTCATTTATTTTTCCAATGCTCCCTTGCCAGAGACATTTGGCACTATTGGTGGAGGGCCTGGAACCATCCTTGTTTTCATGTGCTCTCCCTAGTGGAGTTTTGGAGTAGTCTGGGCAGACCTCCAGCCAAGACCCCCTTCCTCCAAGTGGCTTGGAATTTGGGCCCTTCTTGCATCATCTGGAAGATTTGGCTTGAACGAAACCGACACATTTTTGAGGGAAGTCATTTGGCTGTTCAACAGATCTGGCAAAGGATCCTGTGTATGGTTCAAGAAACTATCCATAGTAAATGTGATGTGGACCCTCATTTGGACTCTAGGGAGGAGAAGGTACGATAGGCCCTTGTTTTGTTTGGGGTTGGTGTGAATTCTTCTAGCCCTAGTAGGATTCCTCAGCTTAGCAAGAAGGTTAGGAGAGAGGGTAGATGGAGACTGCCCCCTAGAGGAGTTTTAAAAATTAATACTGATGGGTCATCCAGGGGCAATCCTGGACATGCTGGAATTGGTGGTGTTGGGAGAGATTCTGCTGGTGTGGTCAATTTTTTCTTTTCCATTTATAAAGGTGTTCACTCCAAAAATCTTATGGAAGCTCTGGCGATACTTGAGACCTTGCAAAGGGGGTTTTCTCTTGGCTGGCGCAGGATTCTTTGCGAGTCTGACTCTCAAATTTTGGTTAATATTTTAAACAACAAAAGAGTGGAGGATGTTAATTTGCAGTTGGCCTCTGTGACCATTCATATTCTTAGAATGAGTGAAGAGTTCGAATTTATATCCTTTGTGCACATTCCAAGGGAATGGAATGGGGTTGCTGATTACCTGGCCAAAAGGGCTTCTGAGCTATTGGATACTCAGAGTATTGATAACTGGGAGAGTCTCCCATCTAGGGATTCTCAAAACCTACAAGAGTTGATCCATAAGGATGTTCAGACTTAATGTGGTTTGTTTTTTTTTGGTTTTCTTTGGGAGTTGACCTTGTCTGGTGATTTAGCCTGTCTTGTTGCTTATTTGAGTCCTGGGTGGGGGCTCAGATGTACTTTGTAATCCAGACTTTTTATCAATAAAATTTTACCCCTTTATTTAAAAAAAAATACTTAAAAGATAGGTTTATGATCAATTAAAAAATATATATACACAACGGCTTTGAGAACTTACCAAGAGGAGACCTAGGTTCAAACCTCGCGGACATGCCCTATCTAAGGTAAAGGCAGTAGTTTGACTTGAGTCCATTGAGTGTGCACCAGCTTGATGACGACACCAAATTTGAATCACCAGGGACCTTTCTCACTTCAAATCCTGTTTACAGAGGTGAGATAGAAGTTATAGTGGTAAAACCATGATTTGACTCTACTATAGGAGGCAATGCAACTTGACCTTGTGACCAGTTGTTCAAAAAGGAAAAGTAGTTGTCCATTCCTCTATATATCAAAATAAAAAAATCACTCAATATAATATTTGAATTAAAAATGTAAACATTAAAATAATAATAATAATATTTTCTTTCATATTTTTTACATTTAATCTTTTTAATTAAAAAAGATCTTTATTATTAATATTTATTTTTTTATGATATTCAATTTCCTTATATAAATATTTTGTTGAAATCTCAAAAATATTATTAATTTGAGGTATATAATATCTATAAAACTTAAAGAAAGTAGTGATTTGGTTTTAACTCTATCATGAAAGAGTCAGTTTTGCCCGTGTATGTAGTAACCATGTTAAAAAAATAGAAAAAAATAATAATTTAGAAGAAAAGTATCCTTCGCCTGTGTATGTGAATAATATATATATATATATATATATATATATATATATAGTTCAGATGAAAGTATCCTTTGCTGTATTGGAGTAAACCATTAGTATAGTTAAGATAGTTTAGAAGAATAAAAATTAGTATCCTCTTATTACATACAAGAGATTGGAACATTTGGTGTATGCGAGTGACTTTATACAAATAAACAAATATGGAATCGAAAACTTTTTATAAACTTTACCTTATTTTAAAATTTTAAATTTATTTGGAATTAAAAAAATTAAATTTATCTTAAAATAAACTGATTCGTAGTGCAACAACTTACAATAAATAAATAAACATAAAAAGTTTATACCAACGCCAAAGCAAACCTGCACATAACCTACACTTCAAACCGCAAAACTACAGACCTTTTATACTTAAAAGTAAGTTTCGCGGAAACTTGGAAAATTTAAAGCTTAAAAAGCTATGAATAAGGAAAACTCCTAATTCCATTAAATATCGCTTTATTACACAACACTTCCCCTCTAGTGCAGTACAATAAATAAATATAATTAAAGAAATTAATTACTATTGGTTTTATTTTCAATTACAAAAAAATATAAGAACAACAATAACAATGGGAAACAAAGAAAACCATAAGAAGAACATAATAGGTGAGAAAGGGAAAAGAAACTTAATTAAGGAAGTACCATGTACTACATTTTTGTTCTTCAAACATTTGCGTTTATAATTTGACGCTTTTATCTGCCAAGACGTCAACATATGAATAAATCATAAACAACACTTAAGGCCACCATACATTGTTGCTTTCAAAGGCAGATACGGAAATTGGGGTATGACTTCCATGTTTATAAATATAATCGGCCAACTGGGGATCGAGCTGTGACAATCTGATCTTCTTAACTATTCTGTTCTTTTCATTGTATAGTAATATTTCAATCCCAATGATCAATGTCCATTCATCATTGTTGACTGCCACTCGATGGATTACCTTGGGCACACTAATAAAGATTGGAGACCATTTATACTTTCCCAACAATGTTTGCTCCAATTTCCACATACAACCTAAAGTCTTGTTCGTCAGCACCAATATACCATCGCTTCCTGTTAATTCCCAAGACATTATAGAACTTTTCTCATGTGACAAACGACTATAATATTCTTCATAAGCTTTATATGCTAATACTCCATCCAAACAATCTAGTTTATAGTCAGAGCATCCAAAAATAGGAGTGTATTCAGTGTCGGGATGGTATGGCAAGTAAGCCCACTGTGGTGATGCTACTCCAGTCCAACGCTTTTCCTCCATGTTGAACTCTACAATCTCACCGTCACTAGATTTATTCAACCAATAAAATCGTCCTCTTGAATAAATACCTTTCCCTGAAGGATGAATCGAGTGGTCCACTATCATATGAAAGGTAGTCCATGCATTGCTTTGAGAATCATAAATCTCAACTTTCATATTTCCATGCCATCGATATTCGCCGATTAAAAGAGTGCATCTTCTTGTAGAAGAATCAACAGCCATAGCACTAAAATCCCAATAACTATTGGAATAGCCAGTTACAGACGAAGTGGCAGGAAGTTGTTTCCAAGTCCTTGTCCCTGGGTTGTATAAACAAAAAGTTATATGACCATTACTTTCCTGACGATAGCAGCAGTATATGCCGTCACAAACAATTTCTATGTTATTAAAGCTAAAAGATGGAGCTTTGTAATATTCTGCCTTCTTCCCTTCTATAACCCATGACTGCGTTTCTGCGCACCCAAACTTCTGAAATCTAATGGAAAATGCAGAAATGGAGGAGATTGACAGATTTGGACTGAATTTTGAAAGAAGATGACCCGAAGATAGTAGTTCTTTCCACTGTTTACACACACCTTTCATTCTCACTTGTGCTCGAGTGGGCAACTTTCCTACGATCATCAACAACACTTCTTCAGGTAGATATCGCCAAAGTTTTCTTCTCAAATTGTTCGCCATCTGTTATTCTTCAAAGTGTAGACTACCATAAACTTCGCAAAAGAGAAGTTATAAACCTCGCAAAAGATCAGTACTAAATTAGCAGAGAGTAGTCCTTTTAAAGAGCACAGATACTCTATTTTTGTTCGGCTGCTTTTTAAGAAAAGCTCTATTTTTGTTCGCTTGTTTTTAGAAAAACATTAAATATGACGATTTGCTTTTATATATAGAGGTATGCGCATGTCTACTGATATGGCGGCGACCGTCCCTTAGGAACTACGTGTCATATACTAAGTACGCAAAATTTGTGTTATGTCGTGTTGGCAACGGATAAGAATATGTTCTTCCCGATGTTGAAGCGCCTGTGTCAAGTTTACTAAAACAAATTGTACACGTCACCATATAACCCTCAAAAGAATAGTCCGGAAAATATTAGATTTGTCGGTCAAGGACACGTGGGCATGATGTTTTTCTCCGTCTCCCTGTTTGACGCGTTCCCATATATATAGAAAATCATAAAAACATAAAATAAATAAAATATGTTTGCATGTGTATGGGATTATTTATAATTATTAAACATAAAACAAATAAAACCTTTTATATTTATTTATATGTAAATAATTAAAAAAAAAAATGGATTTGGTTAATGTGAGAAACCTTATGATCCAGGTTGGGCATCCTCATCTCAAAGAAAAGCTGAGCTCACATAACCATAGTCGTACACCCGTCACACCCCTCACACCTAACCTTTATTTAAAACATTAAATAAATAAAATATGTTTACAAGTATTAGTGATTATTTATAATTATTAAAACATAAAACAAATAAAACCTTTTATATTTATTTATAAATAACTTTTAAAAAAATTGGATTTGGTTAGTGTGAGAAACCTTATGATCGATGTTGGACATTCTCATCCCAAAGGGGAGCTAAGCCTATCAATAGGATATGGCTGGTGCTCTTAGTTCTTAAATGCCTTAGTTCCATCAAATTATTCATGTGGACATTGTTTGGATATATATATATATATATATATATATATATATATATATATATAATGAACGAGACACTCACCTAGACCATGGTTTGAACCTTGAATATATATATATATATATATATATTTTGTTTGATAGGAGAGTTGGTTATACTCACAGTAATTTTAGTAGCTGACAAGGCGCATGACAAATTTAAGTTTACATGGGCTTTTATGAGGGGTCCTAGTCGTTGAACTTGGGTCAAAAATACAAGCATGTTTACTTAATATATTGATTAGATTCTACATCTACATTAATTTTAAGATCTTCATATTTAACTTTGAAAGAGTTATTATTTTGAGTTTTTACTTATTTAATAAGACTGAAGAAACTATGTCATATTGTATTTTGTTTAGGAAATTATTGTAAGTATATATTTAGTTTTAGAACTATTTTAAATCACTAAGAAAAGTTGGTAAAACTATTGCTCTTATATTTTGTATAATTTTAAAAGTGACATATTGGTATAATGTCACTTTAAAAATATTATTTTTATTTATATTCCTTATAGTTATTTCATGATTGAGGCACTTGAGTGTGAGGTTGAGGAGAACTAAAAAATGGATTTAGTGTTGTAAGATTTACCTTTATATACATTTGCAACCATTTTGATACCTTTAAATTTATTATAGATTACCATTTATGATATTTAAATTATATCAACATATAGGAAATTTCAATTTTTATTATTGGTCTTTTGTTGGGATTTACAATATATTTAGAAATGCATAAATTTGATACATTATTTAGTAAAATTAAATCACAAATGAAATATATATATATATATATATATATATATATATATATATATATATATATATATATATATATATATATATGAAAGGTGCCCTTAGACACCAGTAATCTCATTAGCAAATAAAAAGTCATCTTCAACCAATGAAAATTTATTGGATAAGAAAGGCTATAAATACCACCATAATACAAGTTACCCAAGATCAAGTTTAAAGAACTAACCTAACAAATAATGGTAAAATAATAAAATAAAACCACCTAGCAAGGTGCTCATAGTCCCATAGGTAATATACAAATTATTATAATACAAGGTTGGTCATGGCCTCAAGGGAAGATTAATACTTATTTGGGATACCTTCTTAATCTCAATGAGGGGTGCAAAGAGAGACCCTTATCAGTGTTCCCTCCTCAAAGGACACTTCCCTAGATAATGATACTTCCAAAACCATACAAAGGTCACCTATCACATAACATTGGTTAGGATATCTTAGATTATTCCATTGAAGGTATGTGAACTAGTTCAAGGATCTCATAAATATAAATTCAATGAACATAGTACATCCACATATCAATGTGCTTTGTCAACTATTGAAAATAGGATTATAAAAAATATTGATAAGCACCTAATGATAAAGAGTGA
Source organism: Wollemia nobilis (assembly GCA_028583015.1). NCBI lineage: Eukaryota > Viridiplantae > Streptophyta > Pinopsida > Araucariales > Araucariaceae > Wollemia > Wollemia nobilis. Next base: position 3,714,350 of record JAQPPZ010017244.1, read on the forward strand.
AAGTAAACAATTAAGGAAATCTTAACTACTCAAGAATTGTCAACAACCATTGAAGACATTTGGTGACACTAATAGGATCTTAATATCCAACCTTTATGGAAGATTAAGATATGGTGGATTGTCAACAACAACACCATATGACTATTTAGAACTAATGTAGTATAATATATTTGTAATAAATTGTTGCTAACCAAGACCACCTACCCAATATTCATTAAATTAACCCTATAAGATAGAAGGATCCTTAGTAAACTAATTATTTTTCATTAGGCAAGTACCTTTGATTTTATATAGAATCTACTTAGACATTACTCAATGACCCTTGTTAAGTGCTTGCATGTACCTAGAACAACAAATGAGACAAATCATAATGTTTGGTCTTATGTGTATGAGGTAAAGCAAACCCTCAATAAGAGACTAATACAAAGTAATTTCAACCAAAAAAATTGTATTATCCAATCAAAGCTTCAAACTCAAAGCAAATATAGTAGGGAGGGCTTGCTCTAACATTCTTATTAGAAAAACATAGACTAGAAATACAGACACATACAAATACTCCCATGGGTATGTTTAGTCTCCTAATAGCCGCACTATGTTATGTTGGTATATATGGATCACATCTTTAGAGAACTCACTATGGCCCCTCCTTATCTGACCTTAGACAAGTTACACTTGCATTTGCATTCATTGTGAGTGGTTTCGCCCATTGTCCTCCTATGACATTTCACATGGAGAAGATACCACTTGTATCCATATCGACATCTAATAACTCAAGCTACCCTTTAACCTGACCTTATATTTAAAATTAAATACATGTGTTATCTAGTGGTCATGGTGTAGAACACTTTAAGAAACCATACAATAGAAATTTTTCATAATATAAGAGGTCTACCCACGCATGCATACATAAAGGTTTCTATCGCCATACATACACAATTGGAACCTTTCCACACAATATGCATTACAAGGTTCTGATAACAACATAGACTACATGACTCAACTCATTCACATTCTACAAAAATTCCTTGAGAAAAATAAGAATTGTAATATTTACCATTGGAATTCCTTGTATTGTTTAATGTAGGAAGCTAAATCATGTTAGATTTATATTCCCAATTTCTTTAAGTTGCAGGAAGTTTATTCTTACAAGAAGTGGTCAATCATGGATTATATCACATATTCATTTTTACTCCTTTCAAGTTTTGTCTATTTTCTGTTATAAATTCCTTGACCTCTTTCTCTCTCTCTCCCTCTCTCTTTTTTATCTTTTTATCTCCCCATGTTAAAATCCCTTAATTTCTCCATTTTCTTCCTTTATTCTCCCACTTTTTGAAGTTTGTATAGGAAGTAATCACACCACCCCATTTCTTCTTATAAGTTCGTTTAGGAAGTAAACATACTACACACCTTAGTATCTCTACATATTTAATTTGTTTTAGGAAGGTGGAATTAATAGGGAAGTAAATGTTGTACTTTATATTTACTTTTAACATTGAATTAGAAGTAGATGTAGAATGTGTTGATGAGTATTGGTTCTAATATTATTATTTTTTAACGACTTTGGAATTCTCCAATCCTATAAATTTATTAAATAATCCAAATTATTAGAGTGATCATCTTAGTATCAATTAAATTGAGTAATATCTGAAGACCAATTAAGACTCTTTCGCAGTCGCAGAAAGGACAAAAATGAATTAACTAATATGCAGCAAAAAACAAAAGGTTTATATTATTGAACCTTACAAAAAAAAAACTTATAATTGATGCATAGTTTTTATAATATGAGGAAATGGGGGTTGACGAGAATAATGGAGTGATAAGGGACAGCATGAGCGGCGGCGGACGTTGGAGAGATAAGGGGATAAGAAATGAATGTGTACGGAGGGATAAGGAAGTGTGGAGGAATAAGGGAAGAGGGAGGAGTAAAAATAGGAAGGAGAATAGGGATAAAAAAGATGTCGACTAAACCTTGCCGACAAAAATAAATTGCCAACAAAGTGAGGGTGTTTTCACACTAGAGGCTTAGAAACTAGAATTTTCTAAGCCTTCTTTGTGATGACCCTATTCACATTTACAACATTCTCCCCCTTAAAGTTGAGAGGACTGACTACACAGTCTCTCAGCTTTACAAATTGAGCTTTTGTCATCGCCTTGCTGAAGATGTTAGCGACATTCTCCAAAGTGTGACAGTATTGAAGCTCAACAATTTCATGTTCCACCATATCTCTGATGAAGTGGTACTTCATATCAAAATGCTTGGTTCTACTATGGTGGACAGGATTATATGCCAACTGAATAGCACTGATGTTATCGCAGTAGATTCTGGTTGGATCACTTTCTTTGTTCTCCAATCTCTTCTAGTACTTTCCTTAGCCACAAGGCTTGAGTACTAGCATAAGTAACTGCTATATACTCAGATTTTGTTGAAGATAGTGCTACTACTGTCTGCTTTTTGGAACTCCAAGTTATTAGTCCTGATCCAAGACTAAAACAGTTTCTTGATGTTGAATTCCTGTCATCAATATTGCTACCCCAATCACTATCACTGAAGCCTACAAGCTTGATAGTGTTACATTTATTGTACTAGATTCCAAAATCCAATGTACCCTTCACATATCTCAAAATTCTTTTAGCTACCTGCAAATGTAGCTCAGAGGGGTTAGACATAAATCTAGAAACAAGAGATACAGCATACTGAATATCTGGTCTGGTGTTGGCGAGAAACATCAAACTCCCAACCATGCTTCTGAAAGTGGTCACATCAACTTTTGGTGCTCCATCATCTTTGCTTAGTTGGATCCCATGTCCAACTGGAGTTGCAACCGGTTTGCAATGCTCCATAGCAAACTTCTTGATCATGTCCTAAGCATACTTATGTTGACAAATGAAGATCCCTGTATCTGACTGATGAACCTCCATTCCAAGGTAGTAGTGCATTAATCCAAGATCTTTCATCTCAAACTGCGTCATCATGGAGTATTTGAACTCACTATTCATTTTTTCATTACTACCCATAAAAATGAGATCATCCACATACAAGCAAACTATGAGGATGTCTTTACCTTTCTTTAGGTAGTAGAGTGTGGGTTCATTTTTGCTCCTAGTGAACCCATAATATTTGAAGTACCCATCAATGCGTGAGTACCAAGCTCTTGGTGCCTGTTTAAGACCATAGAGTGCCTTCTTCAATCTATAAACAAGGTGTTCCTTACTTTGCACTTCAAATCCCTGTGGTTGCTCAACATATACTTCTTCTGTCAAGTAACCATTGAGAAATGCACTCTTGACATCCATGTGTTGGACTTTCCATCCTTTATGTGCATCTAAGGCAAGAACTGTTCTGATTGTCTCCTGTCTGGCTACAGGAGCAAACGTTTCTTCATAATCTATGCCATACTTCTGAGTAAAACCCTTTGCCACTAACCTTGCCTTATGCTTCTCAATGCTTCCATCAGCATTAAACTTGGTATTAAAGATCCATTTACAGCCAACACATTTCTTTCGCACACAGTAATCACCGACTCTTTCATTCTCTTGCATCTTGAGATTCTCAAAATCTCGTTTCAAGGTTTGCAGTTTTACCTGCTTCACTTGGTCACTACCTTGATAGCTTTCTTTTAAGGCATTCCATGCATCTTGTGCAATTACATAAGATGCAACCCTAGGGAAGATACTTTTATCTAAGGCAGCATGAATGTGATATAGGGCAAAAGCATTATTCTTTTGTGCTTCTTTTCTTGTCTTTTTATCAGCATTAGAAAATGCTGCCCATTCAACAGCAGTTGGTTCTATATAACCCTCTTAAACTACATCCCAAAGGCATTTTCCTATCAACAAGGTTTTCATTTTTATAGACCAGTATTCATAGTCACTACCATTAAATTCAGGGATTGGTAGACTAGTGTTTGCAGCCATGTCTAAAAAACAAACTTTTATTGAGGCAAACTGGAAATACAAAGCAGTACAGAATGATTTAATGATTTAAATCAAATCTCGCCTTTTTAGTACATTCATGTTCTGCTTCAGAACTGCTGCTAATGATGATGATCTCAGGTTTCACTTCCTCTGGATCTGCTTCTGCTGCTTCTTCTTCGTCTTCTTCTTTGTCGTCTTCTTCTTCTTTTGCTTCTTCTTCTTCTTCTTCCTCTTCTTCTGCTTTCGCTGGTTCAGATTCAGGCTCAGGAGAGTGTGGTGTATAGCCCTCACTCAATTCAGCTGTTGGTACACCTGGTGTGTAACTGGCACCAGATTGTACATCCGAAACAAATTGCACGGTCTCGGATTCTTCAATTCTCTTTTCGAAGATATTGTCTTCTGAATCTGCCTCGTACCCTGAATCCGGATTTCTCAGGTGAGCTATCACCTGATTCTCAAGTTGACAAAACACAGTATGAAGCCCTGATCGATGAACCCTTGCATCAAAGGATTCTGGCGTTTCTCTCTTCAAGAGAGAGAAAAGTGCATGATAGCACCCTTCAGATCGGATCATCTAACATTTGCACGGGCAGATTAAATCTCTTTTTTTTTAAAATCTCTTCAAATAAGGCTTTAAAAATTTTATAAAGTTTTTTAAAAAACAATTTAATAAATTTTTATATTTTTTAAATTATCTTTTTAAATTAATTTATTAAAAAAGATAATTGTAAATAAAATATAAATTAAATTTATTAAATCATTTTAAAAACTTTTAATAAAAAAATTTAAAACCTTATTAAAATTTTCAATAAATTTTTTTTTACCTTCGCTGCGACTTGACCCCGCGACCTCGCGGATACAAGCGAGTTCTCCAACCGCTACACCACGCGGTGGCGCTGGCAACCAAAGGGAGCTCGTCCCTTTTATTTCCTCGAACGGCGCGATTTCGAAAACAAAAAAAAATTGTTTTTATGGCCTCCGGCGAGATTCGACCCCCGGACCTCCACTGAGCAAGGCGACCGCCCTAGCCACCTCCTCTAGGCGTCCGGACGAGCACAAAGGGAAACGCGGTCCGTAATAAATTCTTCGGGCCGCGGGTTTTAAAAAAAAAAACAATGTGGGTATTATCCCACATTCACCATGTGGGAGGTGCAAAGGGGTTCTTAAACCCGAAGGCTCACTAAACCTTTTGATTGCCTTCGGGCAATCGAATCCTCAACTGCTCAGCCGCGTCCTCCAATCGCAAACTGCCAGCTCGCTGCCACGTCATCCAATGCCGAATCGTCGTTCGCCACATGGCGATATTTTGACCAACTGGATGCTGCCATGTCACCTTGTCTCGAACTACGTGCTGTCTCGTCGGCCAATCGGATGCTGCCACATGTCCTCGCTAGCCCCTCTGCCAGCTCGGTTGCCTCGATCCGTGTGCTACCGCCATGTGTCGCTTCCTCATGCAGCCACGTGTCGCGTCCAGTCAGCGATCTGCCTTGGGATTCGAGCCAATCATGCTTGCGATCCTTGTCCTCTGCACCTACCTCGAAAACCATGCCCACCTCGAGAACCGTGCCCTGCAGGTCAAATCTCGGCTGTCGCGTGCCTCGGGATCCGTGCCCAAACTGGCACAGTCTCGGCCTCCGTGCTCTGATACCAGTGAAGACCAATGAAGACTCTTTCGCAGCCGCAGAAAGGACAAAAATGAATTAACTAATATGCAGCAAAAAAAAAGGTTTATATTATTGAACCTTACAAAAAAAAAAACTTACAATTGATGCATAGTTTTTATAATATGAGGAAATGGGGGTTGACGGGAATAATGGAGTGATAAGGGACAGCATGGGTGGCGGCGGACATTGGAGAGATAAGGGGATAAGAGATGAATGTGAACGGAGGGATAAGGAAGCGTGGAGGAATAAGGGAAGAGGGAGGAGGAAAAATAGGAGGGAGAATAGGGATAAAAAAGATGTCGACTAAACCTTGCCGACAAAAATAAATTGCCGACAAAGTGAGGGTGTTTTCACACTAGAGGCTTAGAAACTAGAATTTTCTAAGCCTTCTTTGTGATGACCCTATTCACATTTACAACAATATCCTCTTCTTTCCATTACATATTCCCTTGACTTGAATTTAATCACAAGACAAGCTTCACAAAATATCTTGGTTTATATATTGCAAGTAATGATAGGATAAGGTAGTGATCAACACAAAATCCATATAGGATTTTAAATTAGTATTTCTTTTCCTCAATTGTGGTCTTCATCACCTACAAAATACATGAACACTTTGCTTTTCCGCATGGTTAATCTAATGCCATAAAAATATCATCAGTAGAAACTATTGCATGAATTTACAATAATTTAAAATCACATTCAATTCCAACATGATATCATAAATCATGGTACATCACATTAACATTCCTTATTCCATTCATCATTTTATGATCCATACCACACTTTATAAGTGCCTATATTATTCTAGCAGTCATGAATAAATTTATGTTTATCAATGTCCAAAGAGGTAGGTATTATAGCATAGATTGGGCACCCATATAGCATTGGTTGTGTAAGGAGATAGCAGCATGGGGAGCATGAGTTTAATTCCCACTACCACCATTACTAGCTTATTATGTGCCTAATGGATGATCGTGGTAAATGTATTGGATAACATGAACTTTATGTGGAAGAATCAAATATGTCATATATATGAACTAAGAAGGTAAATAAAATCATGATAAATAACCCTTTCTTGGTGACATCTGGTATACAATGGCAAAGAAGTGGTAGTAGATTGGTGACAACCATCTTTGAGTTATTGCATACAAAGTGGTGAATTATGGTTAGTTGTAGATGTTATAAAGTTTGAAAAGCTAATGCTTTTTTTTTCCCTGATAATTACTAGATCAAACCTTTCATAGGCCATTACTTTTGCATAAAGAAGTATTTCCATCTCTTTTTTCAATCAACGATCTTTCAAGATCTTTCCATTTGTCATATTTATTTAAGAATAGGTGGGATAATGTCTTATTGTATAAATGTCTTCAAGATCTATATTATCAATTTCAATAAAAAAATTATAATATACCTAGAGTATAATTACCATAATAGGATGTTTGCTCCATTTTTAGAGAAGAATTTAACACATTCAAAATAAATTAAGTATTTCTAAAGCTATAAAGAAGAGAGATATTGATTGTTTTCTTATTAATTAATATATGAAGGAATGCATCCCGATAACCCCCTATTCTCTCTTCTCTCTACTTATATGGGTTATTATGATAAAAATTGGTGTTTATTGTTAGATATAGGATCGTGTAAATTAAATGGGGATTAATTCTCAAGAATTTAAGGACAAGTTAAAATATTTGAGGAAGATGGAATCCACTAGCAAATTATATAATAAGGAAAGGGCATCCTACAAAAAATTGCTTAACTAAGATACAATTTCATAAAATAGGGGTAATATTTTAGATAACAAAGGAGATTCAAGTATGTGTATCCCACTAAATCATCTATTATAGGGAAACATGTTAATTATTATCATCTCTAATGTGTCATCTCCTTAACCCCATCAGTCTATACTTTTTTCCTTGAAAATAATCAATAATTCTCATTTTAGAGTTTTAAAAAAATACAATGAGATGGGTATTTTATACCCTCATATAGGACTTGCTAAAAAACCCCATTAAGAGCTATTCCAAAATCTCAAAATTATTTAAAAATTCCATCAAAATTGATACATAAAAAACTATGAATAGCCTAGTGTCACCCTTTAGTCATATTATAAGTGTTATTTTGATACTTCAGCCTTGGAACCATTAGTCATCTTACAAATATGACCTTAATTATCAATAAAGGTTCAAAAAGAATACAATAAGTATCATTAACTACATATTCTATCAAATAGAAACAAGTATCAAAATGCGGTAGATTGTGATGGAATCACAATCCCACATACTACTCCTTTTAACGAAGTACCAACTAGAATATCCAAGGCAGATTTTGATAGTTCATACATGTCCTCATTTAATTCTCTATAAGTATGATTATAAGAGATCCTTCAAAAATAATTCTTCTAGCAATATCACCTTCTCATAATAGTGCCTAAGTATCAAATTTTACATCCCCACTAATCTTGAAGCCCAGTCAACCACTAATTTTGAGTCACCATAAACTTGGAATTTTGTTATTTCCTGTTCCACTACCATTCTTAATAAATTTATCAAAGCCTTCCACTTTGCCACATTATTGGTGCCTTCACCAAGACCTACTTTGAAAGTGTATTTATGATTTTCATTCTGATATAACACTCCTCTTGCCCCACATCTACTTGGACTTCCTTAACAAGATCCATCAAAAAAATCCCAAGACTTCATAGTATCCACTGTTAAACTATAAACTTGTATTTTAGTATTTAATTTAAAAAAAAAAATTATGCTTTCATAAGTATATTTGATCTAAACTTTAACTTGTATAGGTAGAATTTCCTCTCTCAAACAACATAGAATTTTTTGCCAACCACAAAATCCATGCCACTATCAATGGAATGCACCTGTATTGCTTTAAACTTTTGTCTTTGAACCATTGTTGCATATTATCCAATATATTCATTGCTTGCCACTATCCTTTCCCCTTAGTCATGGGTATAATAAACCTCCACACTTCTCACAAGAAATTACAATGAACTTATAGATAATTCATTTTTTCTTCTTCCTTTTTACATAGGTTGCATTGACTTGAATCCTACCAAGACAATGTTTGTAGAACATAATATTATCAATGCCTTATTAGCCAATGATAACCAAGAAATTTTTTATTTTCAAGAAAAAATTTACCTTTCAAATCTTGCTCCACCACCAAAGGACCTCTTCATCATTATCTTCAAATATTGTCTTGTATCTTTACTTAGTTGTAAAATATATACTAGCTAGGTTCTTTGACCATATGAAAGAGTCTTCTTTTTATCTCAATCTTATAAAATCCCTTGCTAGACCTCTTTTATAGTTACTCCGTTGCTCAACTTCATTTCCTTCCAAAAGTAATTCTTCTACTGAAAACCACCCCTAAGTCTATAAATTGGTTCTATCCATAAAGGTTGCATCTACCAATACCTTGAGTCCTTGTCTATTATGGTGTTCTATAAAATTTTGAGGTAGTTGGTAATATTTTTCACTCCCTAGACAAGGGTATTTTCCTATCCTTACTTTCTTTTCATTTCATATTTCCCAAACCAAAACATTACCTCCTAATGGAAAAACCTTTACTAAAGCTCTCCAAATGATAGAAGCATTGGTCACTACCTTTATAGGAAGTCTAATCCACTCTTCAAATGACATAGAACCAAAATATTTCTCCTTGATAACCTCATTATATAATCCTTTACCAGTTAATAATATCCAAAGGCTCTTGGAAGCTAGTGCTTTTTCAAAGTTATGTATATTCTTAAGTGCCCAAGATCCTATCAATTTCGGTTTGGAAATCTTGCTCCATTTAATAAAATCCATAACATCCTCCTCCCTTATTCCTATAAAAATAAAATGGAAGCATGTATTCCTTATTATTTCCACTATTTTGACAACAATATAAGCCATGGAGTGCCAATATACTAGAATGACCTCCAAAACTGATTTCACCAGAGTTAAACCTCATAATGATTACCATCTATTATATTATGAAGTTACCCTTTTTTTACTTTATTGTATAACCAAATACAATCATTGTATCCATATATATATATATATATAGAGAGAGAGAGAGAGAGAGAGAGATATTTTTGGGTGCATTGAGATTTATGTAATTTGATCTTATTGACTAAGGTCAATATTGTATAATATCATATATAATTATTACAAGAAATCATTATGTAATGTATTATATTATGATTTGATGTATTTAGCCCTATGGTAATTAGTTAAAACATGAATATTATTAACCTTAACTAAATATTCATAATGTCTAATATGTAATAGACAAGGGTTTACTAACTTGTAATTAACATTTAAGATTTAAGTGTGTCATCTTGGATTAATATAATATGTAATTATTCTTGTTAAGGTTTAAGTATTTGGTATAGATATCTCCAAGTACTTGATCAATTATATCAGTGTGATATCATATTGATCATAGTACTTTATGCTCAAGGGAATTAATACATTTGTGTCTATTACTCATTTATTTGTTATGTCTTTACTTCTTGTATAATATTTGAGGAAATGTATTGTTTCTATTGCTTTCTAGAAACTAGTGTAAAATTGTATAGGTTCCTTTTCTAACTACCCATAACTTTTTATTTAAAAATAAAAATTGGGTATATGGGATTTAAATAGGCCTAACCTATGTTGCATCATGAGCACATAATACAAATTAGCAATTATGCATATATACCTTGGCAATATTTAAACCTAGGCCTCCTCCTTGAAATTTGAAATTTTTATCTAGTTGATTTCATGTCATGTGATTTCTAATTGGTTAAATCAAATGGCATGAACTCAACTGGTGTTACACACACACACACATATATACACATATTATATTGGAGTTGTAAATGTGACATATTGACATTGAAAATATCCTTCAACCATCACATATTCATGTTCTTACTCAACATCATTCTTGTATAATAAATTGAACAATTAGTCTAATTTATTACGTAACAATAATTAGTAATTTATATCTTTTCAATATTAGAGTAACATGCTATACATTGGAATCTAAAATTTGAAGCATAACATATGAAGTAAATTAGATGATATCACTAAATTGAAAAAAATATTAAAGTAAATCAAAGCTTTAACCATCAAAATATTAAAGTAGACATGAATGATACATATAAAAATAAAATAGAGTAAATAAGTAATGTAATCCTAATGAAGTAAGAATACATGAAGGATACATATTAAAAATTGAGGTAGGATTAAATGCTAACCATCGTACCTAGAGGATTTGACTTAGTGGACTAATTGTGACCCTAGGCCCTAGGACTAACTACCTTGTGAGGTAATACAAATATTGTATCATACACTAACGCCTTGAGGTTTTGGTGTAACGACAACTCTATAGTGGTATCAGAGCCTCACCCTAGGATCAAATCCCCTCAAGTTACATCAAAGAGGGGGTGTTGGACTAACTATTGCACCTCAAGGATTTGACTTAGTGGACTAATCACCACCCTGGGTGCTAGGACTGCCTTGGGACTAACCACCTTGTGAGGTATTAAATATAGAGATTATATTGTATACTAACACGTTAATATTTTAGTGCAATAGCAACTCTACAATATTCCTTGATAAAATTAAACTAGAAAAACAATAAAATAGAATCAATATGAATAAATAAGTCAAACACACAATACACAATATTTCACCTGGAAAATCCTTTCGAGTAAAAACCCAACATAGTAACATTTCTTCTTATTGCATAAACTCAACTATCTCAAATACAATAATACAATTCTCCATAAATCTTGATACATATTGCATAAACTCAATCTCCAATACAATAATGTAGTTCTCTCTTGTGTGTATAAAAACCCTAATGCAAGTGCAAAATAAATAACAAAGGCACATGCACAAATTTTACAAAACCATGGGCACAATACCATGGGTTTAAAAATAACCCAAAAATAGCCCATCTGAAAAACATCATTTCCCCCCTTTATAACTATAAAATATGAAAAGTATCCAACACATATCCAACATTATCACACTTGTTGAATACTTTCCATAGGGGGCAACAACATTGTATTATCAACTGTTAAGGGCAACCATGCCCATTGATTTTCTACACCAAGAAAATTTTTGAGCACTCACAGCCTTTGTTAATGAATCAACAACATTTTCTTTTGTATCATTTTTTCCAACAACACCCAATTCCTCTCAACCATTTCTCTCACAAAATGATATTGGATATCAATATGTTTTGATTAAGCATGAAAAATAGGATTCTTGGCAAAAAAATTGCACTCTGACTATCATTATCAATTCTCACAACCTTTTGTATAAGATCGACTATTGAGCACAACCTTTGTAGCCACACTACTTCCTTATAGGCATGAGTTGTTGTCATGTACTCTATCTCTATTGTGGATAAATAAACCATTGATTACCTTTTATTCATCCAAATCACTACCCTCAAAAAATATTGAACACATAGCCACTACTAGATCTTATATTATCAAGATATCCAACCCAATTAGAATCCATAAAACCTTGTAGATTCAAAGTTTTATTTTTGTTGGATTTTTCTTAGTAGAACATTACATAATTTGAGCTGCCACGTAAGTATCTAAAAATCCTCTCCACAATAGTCCAAAGTCCCTTTCCTATATTGGAAAAATATCTACTCACTACTCCCACTGCATGTGCAATATTAGGCCTAGTACAAACCATTGCATACATCAAGCTTCCCATAGCACTAGCATAAGGAACCTGATACATATCTTGAATTTCATATTCTATCTTGGGACATTGTTTAGCAAATAGTTTTTGACCAATAGGAAATGGAGTACTCACAGGTTTACTATCATGCATCCTAAACCTCTATAGTATCAATTCAATATACTTCCTCTGATTGACCCACAATTTCCTATTTGCATGATCCCTTATGATTTCCATACCCAAAATAAATTTTGCAGCACTAAGATCCTTCATATCAACTTGATAAAATAACTAAGATTTGAATGAACTAATCATATCTTTATTGTTACCAATTAACAACATGTCATCCACATATAAAACAATGATAACAAAATTTTCACCTTCTTCTTTGAAATACACACAAGGATCTGGAGCCCAAGTGCTAAAATAAATTTGTCAAATTTTTTATTCCACATTCTTGATGATTGCTTCAAGCCATAAATGGAATTTTTTAGCTTGCATACCATTTCCTCCTTACCTCAAGTTCATCATGTAGAATTGTTATATTTACATACATCTATTCTATTTCAATATCAAAAGTAGTAGCAATAGCTAATAAAAATATAATAGAAGTTAATTTAGCCATAGAAGAAAAAAATCTCACCAAAGTCAATTCCCTCGACTTGAGAAAATGATGGCAAGCCGAGATTAGATCAACAGAACTTCAAATTAATTTTTCTGCAAATAGCTTAATACAGTCTTCCATTACAGTTTCCAGGCATATTTCTCTTCCCCCTCAATCCCGAACTCACCATCCCTGCCCTTACAATTTTTCGAGTTTTTATCGAGGCCTCGATCCTCTAGGCAATTAATGCCCCCGCCTAACAAAAATTCAAATTCGATTTTCCCCCCGACCGAGTTTTCAAATTTTTTGCCATAAATGGGCAACTGCCCGATCCGCCATGAAGCTTGCATTAATGGCCTCCCTTAACCTGTACCCGCCGTTTTGTTCTGACTGTTCTTTTGCACCGTTGTCTCAACCATAAAGTCCCTCGCCTGTAATTGTTGTTCTACCAGAAATAATAATAAAAAGAAACATATGCGTGGTCGACATCTCTCTTTTCAAATTACGTGGCCCTCATCTTGGACTTAATACATGTATGCTTCCGCGTGTCAATTTCAACCTTACCTCCAACTGGTTGCGTCGCTTTTAACACACGTGGCAGCCACGTGTCTATTTTCGCCTTGCCTGGCCATCCGCGTGTAAACTTTGCTCTGTCTTCTTATTGGTCGCGATATCACGACATGTCGCGATATCGCGACCAAAAGCGCCTTCCCCTGTCGAAGCCCTTTGGGGGTCACGATTTCGTGACCCCCCTTGCCTTTGCCTTGCTGAAGCCCCTTGGGGTCACGATTTCGTGACATGTCATGATTTCGTGACCCCCCCTTCTGCCTTCTCTTTGCCGAAGTCCTTTGCTTTGTTTTAGCTTTGGAAGCTGTTTCGAGACCATGCCACGTGGCAGCTTTTCACTGGTCGTGATATCGCGACAGGACTCCCCCCTACGCCTTGCTCTGAAATATTGTCGCGATATCACGATGTCGCGATATCGCGACGAAACTTGCCCTTACCATGTCGCAGCTTTTGAGGTCGCGATTTCGTGACCCCCTCCCCCTTGCTTTACAAAAACTTCCCCCTTGGGAAAAATGAAGAAAAGTACTTAGAAAAATTTGAAACAAAAAGTTTTGGAAGATGCAAGATTGCTCTACTGTCGCCGGATGCTCCTGCATCAGACACCCGAGGTAAATTAAAAGTGATCCTCACTTCTGTTTTGTTAGGGGAAGACCCAGGCGGTCAACCTCCATTTTAGACAACCAAGTTGCATCTTCAACAGGTCTGCCCTTCCACTTTATCAAATATTCAGAATACTGTTTGTTTCTGGTGCTTCTGCCCTCACGAGTGTCTAATATTTCCTCGACCTCGTCGGTGGTTGGAGTAGATGCTGGAATTTGCCATACTCCTGTACTTGGTACCTCTGTACTCTCTCCCTCATGATATTCCACTAAATCTGAAATATTAAAAATAGGTGAAATGTCAAGCCAATTTGGCAATTCCACTTTATATGCATTTCCTGACTCCCGTTTTTCCAGTATTCTCGCATGGCCCAAACTTCTTCATCTTCAATTTGTTATAAGTTTTGGTAGGAAATCTTTCCTTCCTGAGATGGATCATGACTTCATCTCCTACTTCGAACTCTTTGAACCGTCGTCTTATATTGAGTATTCATTTTTATAATTTGTTTCCTTACTTCTTCATGCAGACTTTTCATATGTTCCGCAAATTCTTCTGCCTCAGCACTGCACTTTTCTCTCTTATCCAACTTTCTCGCTTTAGACACATTTCTTGGGCTGTTTCCATATATTATCTGGAACGGAGATTTATTTGTGCTCTTATTGACTGAACCGTTATACGCAAATTCCGCCTGCGGTAAAACTAAATCCCATCCCTTGGGTTGATCTCGCTATCAAGCATCTCAAGAAATTACCCAGGCTTCTATTTACCACCTCTGTCTGTCCATCAGTCTGTGGGTGGTATGCAGAATTGAACTTCAGATCTGTCTTCAACTTCTTCCACAAAGTTCTCCAAAAATAACCAACAAATTTTGTATCTCTGTCAGAAACGATGCTCTTCGGTAGACCGTGAAGTCGTACCACTTCCTTGAAAAATAACCCTGCAATGTGAACCGCATCACTTGTTTTCTGGCATGGGATAAAGTGTGCCATCTTGGAAAATCTATCAACTACTACAAATACAGAGTCATTTCCCCTCTATGTTCTTGGCAATCCGAGGACGAAGTCCATGCCGACGTCCTCCCATGGCCGCTCAGTGCATCGGTAACGGCCGATACAATCCCGTGTTCTGTCTTCTCGCCCTTTGCCATCCGGCATACTCTACAACTCGTACAAACTTTTTCACATCTTGTTGTAGTTGCGGCCAATAGTAATTTTCACTCACCAGGGCAATTGTCTTATCCCGACCAAAATGTCCGGCCAGTCCTCCACTGTGTTTCTCCTTGACTAAGTTTTCCCGCATGGAACTCCTTGGAATGCATAATTTACTTCCTCTGAACAACATTCCGTCTTGGATTAGAAAATCCAACCATCTTGTCCTGTCCACAGTAATAGGTGTCAAGCAAGCCGTCCAGGCTTCTACAAAATCCGGATCTTCAGGGTACAAACCCTTCAGTTCTTCAAATCCCACTACTTCCACTGTCATTTCAATCAGTAAATTCTGCCTTCTACTCAAGGCATCTGCAACTCTGTTTGATTTCCCGCTTCTGTGCTTCAGCACAAAGGTATAGCTTTGAAGGAACTCCACCCACTTCATGTGCCTTTGGTTCAGTTTTGTTTGACTGTTAATGTACTGTAAAGCCTGATGATCAGTAAATAGAACAAACTCCTTTGGCAATAAATAATGTCTCCACTTCTTCAGAGCCTGAACTATAGCATAAAATTCTTGGTCATAAACTGAATACTTTTTTCGAGCATCATTTAGCTTCTCACTGAAATAAGCAATAGGTCTGCCTTCTTGACTCAGTACAACCCCTATTGCACTGCCACTGGCATCACAATCCACCTGAAATACCTTGTTAAAGTCTGGGAGTGCCAAAACAGGCTGTTCTGTGACCCTTTTCTTTAATGCATCAAAGCTCCTCTCAGCCCCTAATGTCCACTTGAACTCTTTTTTATCCCCTCTCATTGTTTCTGTGAGAGGTGCACAAATGCTGCTGAAGTTCTTTATGAACTTCCTGTAAAAGTTGGCTAGACCATGAAATGATCTTACTTCTATTGTGCTTCTTGGGGTAGGCCATTCGATGATGGCTCTCACCTTCTCTGGGTCCATTTTCAGACCTTCTACTGAGATTACAAACCCCAGGTATACTAACTCTTTCTTGACAAAATTACACTTTTTTAGATTTATTAATAACTGCTCCTCCCGCAGCTTTTCAAAAACCCTCCTGATATGCATCAGGTGTTCCTCCAGGGTTCTGCTGAATATTAATATATCATCTAAATAAACAATGACAAACTTTCCCAGAAACTCTTTCAATACTTCATTCATCAGCCGCATGAAGGTACTTGGTGCATTGGACAGCCCAAATGGCATGACCAACCACTCATACAAGCCCTCTCTTGTCTTGAAGGTTGTCTTCCACTCATCTCCTTCTCGGATACGGATCTGATGATAACCACTTTTTAGGTCAATCTTCATGAAGTACTCAGCTCCACTTAAACAATCCATGATATCATCCATCCTTGGCAATGGGAATCTGTATTTGATAGTGATTTTGTTGATTGCCCGAGAGTCTGTGCACATTCTCCACTCTCCATCCTTCTTGGGTGCTAGTATCGTAGGCACTCGCACATGGGCTAAGACTCTCTCTAATCAATCCTTTCTCCAGCAACTCCTGGACCCGTCTGTTTAACTCCTCAGTTTCTACAGGTGTCATTCTGTGTGCAGCTTTATTTGGCAAGCTTGATCCCGGCACCAAATCTATATGGTGGCTGATCTTCCTTATTGGGGGTAAACCCTCAGGCACATTATCTGATACAATATCTAGAAATTCCTCCAACAGATCTAGGACTTCTGTCGGGGTATCTTTGCATTCCTCCTCCCTAACTCTAGGAATTATTGCATAACACAAATGTTCATGCTTCAAACCATCCAAAAATTTTCTCCCTTCAACTAAACAGATTCTGGAGCTGTTACACACCTTTTCATCCACCTCCTTCATGGGTTTCAGCTTATGGCGTACACCATTCTTTGTCAATGAGTAGGTGTTGGCACGGCCATCATGCACTGCACTCCGATCGAACTGCCAAGGCCTCCCCAACAACATATGGCAAGCATCCATAGGCAGGATGTCGCACAGGACCTCATCACAATAATTTCCAATATTAAATTTAACGGAGCACTGCTCATTGACCAAAGCCCTATGGTCCTTCTGTAACCATGCGACCCGATATGGATGCGGGTGCTTCTTCCTCTCTAATTGTAACTTGGTAACCATTTCTTCTGAAACCAGGTTATCCGTGCTACCATTATCAATAATAATATTGCAAACCTTGCCCGCGCATTTACACCTTGTGCGGAATAAACTTCTTCTCTGATCTCTGTCCTTCTCCTCATTCAATAGGACTCTTCTTACGATCATTGCTTCCCCTCTCTCCGCTTCTTTCGAATGTTCAGACTCAAGCATCTTCCTCTGCCACAGCAGCCCTGGCTGGACCCTCAGGCCTCTTGTTCGTCCTTTCTCGGTGTTGTGGACACTCAAATGCCCGATGTCCTTCTTCACCACAGTGGAAACATGTCCCACGAAATACTCCTCTTCCAAACCCTCGTCCAGATCCACCCCGTCCTCTTGGGTAGTCTGTTTCGATCATGGGGCTGATAAACATCCTCTTCCCTTTGATCCTCGGTTGCTACCGGCTTCACCGATCTTCTTCGGATCTTTATATTTTTCTCCACTGGTTCTCCCACCAGCTTCTTCCACCATGGCCCCTTCCTCTTTGCTTGCCTTCAAACCGCCTATTCAGCTTTTTCTTCCACCTTTAAGGCAAACCGGTAAGCATCCTCAATGGTGCTTACCCAAACTAGGCTCAGCTCTTCCTGGATACCGAGTCTCAACCCATTGATATAACGGGCTACCTTTTCTTTGTTTGCCTCTAAATGTCCAAGTCCTAATAGAGATCTTGTAAAACTCCTCGGTGTATTCTTGGACAGTTTTGTTTGTCCTGTCTCAAACTCTGCATTTTCCTTAGCAGATCCAACTCGTAATCTGTCGAAATAAACTGTCTTTTTAGCTTTTCCACCATTCTATCCCATCTTGTTATTCTCTCCTTCCCTCTTCTGTTCCTCTCCAACCGTATTCCCCTCCACCAAATGCTGGCATGACCCTTCAACTTGGTCTTAGCAAATCTGACCCGATTAGGGTCTTCAACCTCCTCGTATTCGAAATATTCTTCTAAATCATTTATCCAATCAATCACCTCTTCTAGATTTAGGTTTCCCGAGTATGTAGAAACCTCCATTTTTGGTTGCTTTCCAATCTGAGAGATGGCCTTGTACAACCGGGCTTGTGCAGGATCCACAGCCTCTTCTTCTTCCTCAGACTGGTCTTCTTCTTCATCAACTTCGTCTTCACTTCCCTCATCCCTTTCGGGCTCGTGCCTTCTACGTAGCTCCTCTTGCAGGGCTTGAACTTGTCTCTGCAAGGCTCGAAAGTCTTCGGCCGGCACCACATTTCCTACTCCACCACGGTTTCTTCGTGGAGGCATTTTTCTTTCTTCCCTTACAAATCCTTCCACAGATCCTGGTGTAACTGCCTCTCTTCCGGTGATCTGTTACACGCTCAGGAGCTCCCGCTCTGATACCACTTGATGGCAAGCCGAGATTCAATCAACAGAACTTCAAATTAATTTTTTTGTAAATAGCTTAATACAGTCTTACATTACAGTTTCCAGGCATATTTCTCTTCCCCCTCAATCCCGAACTCACCATCCCCTCCCTTACAATTTTCTGAGTTTTTATCGAGGCCTCGATCCTCTAGGCAATTAATGCCCCCGCCTAACAAAAATTCAAATTCAATTTTTCCCCCCCGATCGAGTTTTCAAATTTTTTTGCCATAAATGGGCAACTGCCCGATCCGCCATGAAGCTTGCATTAATGGCCTCCCTTAACCTGCACCCGCCGTTTTGTTCTGACTGTTCTTTTGCACCGCTGTCTCAACCATAAAGTCCCTCGCCTGTAATTGCTGTTCTACCAGAAATAATAATAAAAAGAAACATATGCATGGTCGACATCTCTCTTTTCAAATTACGTGGCCCTCATCTTGGACTTAATACATGTATGCTTCCGCGTGTCAATTTCAACCTTACCTCCAACTGGTTGCGTCGCTTTTAACACACGTGGCAGCCACGTGTCTATTTCCGCCTTGCCTGGCCATCCGCGTGTAAACTTTGCTCTGTCTTCTTATTGGCCGCGATATCGCGACAGGTCGCGAAATCGTGACATGTCGCGATATCGCGACCAAAAGCGCCTTCCCCTGTCGAAGCCCTTTGGGGGTCACGATTTCGTGACCCCCCTTGCCTTTGCCTTGTTGAAGCCCCTTGGGGTCGCGATTTCGTGACCCCCCCCTCTGCCTTCTCTTTGCCGAAGTCCTTTGCTTTGTTTTAGCTTTGGAAGCTGTTTCGAGACCATGCCACGTGGCAGCTTTTCACTGGTCGCGATATCGCGACCTATCGCGATATCGCGATAGGACTCCCCCCTACGCCTTGCTCTGAAATATTGTCGCGATATCGCGATGTCGCGATATCGCGACGAAACTTGCCCTTACCATGTCGCAGCTTTTGAGGTCGCGATTTCGCGACATGTTGCAATTTTGCGACCCCCTTCCCCTTGCTTTACAAAAACTTCCCCCTTGGGAAAAACTAAAGAAAAGTACTTAGAAAAATTTGAAACAAAAAGTTTTGGAAGATGCAAGATTGCTCTACTGCCGTCGGATGCTCCTGCATCAGAAAATCCCTTTGCTACCAAGCAAGATTTATACTTCAATTTTTCTTCTACATTGTACTTCTTAAATACCCATTTACATCCAACAAGTTTTCTTTCAAGAGGTAATTTCACCAAGTCCCATGTTTGATTTTTATCTAAGGACTCCATTTCCTCCTCCATAGCCTTTTTTCAAGACTTATTTTCACTTGACTCAAGTGCCTCCTTTACAATATTGGGATATTCATCAATAAGTAATCATTCTGATAAAGTAAATGTAGAATGAAAATCAGGAAGACTATATCTTTATGGTATTCTTCTTACTCAATCCGATCTTCTCAAAATCAGAGTTTCTAGTTTTACATTTTTAGCTTACTCCCCACCTTATAAATTTTCATTTTCTAAATCTCTCTCTAATTCATCTTCTACAATAGCATCCAATTTAGACATAGGTTCCTCTCATTCTAGTGTAACTTGAACTTGTTCAAGTTCTTTGTTTGGTTGTAGTTCCTGATTAGAGACCGCTTTTGTTTCTCTAAATATTACATTATGACTGTAAATAATATTTTGTGTTTCTAGGTTCCACAACTTATATCCTTTAACACCAGTACTATAACCTAAAAATATACATTTTGCTAAATTATAGTCTAGGTTAGTACTTTTATCTTTTGGAATATACATATAAGCAACATAACCAAAAATATTTAAATATTTGAGAGAGGGTTTCTTACCAATCCACACATTTGTGGAGTTTTGTTGGCCAAAGCTGAGGTAGGATATCTATTAATGAGATAACATGCAGTTGTTACTACTTTTACCCATAATATTCTTTCTAATCATGCACCACTTAGCATGCTTCTAGCCGTATCCATCAATATTCTATTCATCCATCCTACAAATCCATTATGTTGTGGATTATACAAAGTTTTTTTTTATACCTTTCTATTTCATAATCCTTGTAAAACTACTCAAATGCATTGGATAAATATTCACCACCATTATCACTTCTCAAAACCTTTATCTTTTTCTTTGTATGATCTTCTACAAGATCCTTAAACTCTTTAAATTTATTAAAAAACTTCAAATTTATTTTGTAGAAAATATACCTCGATCTTCCTTGAAATACCATCTATAAACATAAAATAATACATATATTTTCCTAGTGATGAAACTTTAGCAAGTCCAAACACATCATTATGAACTAAATGTAGAATCCCTTCTGATCTTGTAGCACTACTAGGAAACTTAACTCGAGTTTGCTTTCCAAATATACAATGCTCACAAAAATCAAAATATAATGGGCAATCAAAAATTCCTTTAGCCATACCTTTCATTTTTAGTGCTTAAATACCTCTCTCTCTAATATGACCCATGTGTTGATTCCATAGCATTGTCTTTTCTATAGGAAGACTAGGAGCCAAATTTGAAATATTATTTCCCTTAGAAACCATAGAGCTATTGCACCCAATACTTATAGTGCTTACCTCAAGCTTAAAAATTGTTCCTGTACAAACTCCTCTTGCCAACACCAATACTCCACAAATAATCTTGTAGCTATCCTTATTAAATACCACATTCACACCCACATCATTCATCTTACTTACTAATATCAACTTTCTTGCCAAACCTAGAATGTGTAGAACACTATTAAGGGTTTTAATTCTTCCATATTTGAACCTAAACTTGAATCTTCCTTGACCTATGGTTTTACATGTTGAGTTGTCTCCTAAAAATACTTCACCTCCATTGATCTCTTCATATTCACTGAACCACTTCTTATGGGGATTCATATGAAAAGAGGTGTCTGATTCAATCAGCCATGAATCATGGCATTCAGTTGAGCATGAGGTGGCTAAGAATAAATTACTTGAATCTTCACCTATGGTATTTGTTTTTGTAGAAATGGCTTCATCAGATGACTTACTATTTTCACCTTTTTAGATTTGTAGTCCCTTTTATAATGCCCTATTTTACCACATTTGTAGCATTTTCTCTTATATGGAGTAACAAATTTACCCCTAGATGTTGATTTCTTGTTCTCTAAATTCCTTTTACTTCTTAATTGAGAATGACCTCTTATATACAAGGTATCTTTCTAATGATAATCCTCAATAAAGTTTTCTTATTTCTTCTAATAACAAAGTTCCTACTATATCCTCAAATTTTAATGTAGAAGTAGTATTTGTGATAGCCATAACTAAGTTATCCCAAGAATTAGGTAAAGAACAAAGTAAAGTGATACACTTTTCTTCTTCATCCATTTTTACATCAATAGAGTTTAATTGACTTACCACAATGTTGAAGGCATTTAGATGTTCTGCCATAGAGTCACCATCATTCATCCAAAGTGAATACAACTTATTTTTATGAAAAAGTTTATTTACCATTGACTTTGTTCGGTACATATTCCCCAACTTATCCCATAGCAACTTTGTGGTGGTTTTTGTCGATACATTCAACAAAACTAAATTAGACAAATATAGTTTGATGGAGCTCTTTGCCTTCTTATCAACCTTTAGCCAATATTCATCTATAATTGTTATAGATTTTCTTCATGAGACAACAATCCATTGATCTCTATCAACCAACAAATCCTCCATATTGAGTTTTCATAACTCAAAGTTTTATCCATTAAATTTTTTATCTCTATTCTTGTGCTTCTTAATATTTTCCTTTGGTACAAATTCTTCCAAGTAAAGTGATACACTTTTATTCTTCATCTATTTTTACTTCAACAAAATTTAATTAACTTACCACAATGTTGAAGGCGTTCAAATGTTCTACCACAAAGTTACCATCATTCATCTAAAGTGAATACAATTTTTTTTTAATAAATATTTTATTTACCAATGACTTTGTCTGGTATAGATTCATTAACTTATCACATAGCAACTTTGTAGTAGTTTCTATTGATATATTCAACAAAACTAAATCAAATAAATATAATATGACAAAGCTCCTTACCTTATTATAAACTTTTAGCCAGTATTCATCTATCATTGTTATAGGTTTTCTTCATGAGACAACAATGCATTAATCTTTATCAACCAACAAATACTCTATCTTGAGTTTCCATAACTCAAAGTTTTATCCATTAATTTTTTTTATCTCTATCCTTATGCTTCTTATCATTTTTCTTAACATAGATTCTTCCAATTAAAGTGATACACTTTTATTCTTCATCCATTTTAACATCAACAAAATTTATTAACTTACCATAGTGTTGAAGAAATTTAGATGTTCTGCCACAAAGTCACCATCATTCATACAAAAATAACACAACTTATTTTTAAGAAATATTTTTTTACCATTGAATTTGTCTTGTACATATTCACCAACTTATCCCATAGTAACTTTGTAGTGGTTATTTTTGATACATTCAATAAAACTAAATCAAAAAAATATAGTCTAATAGAGATCCTTGTATTTTTATCAACCTCTAGCCAATATTTACCTGTCATTGTTATATATTTTCTTCATGAGACAACAATCCAATGATCTCTATCAACCAATAAATCCTCCATCTTGATTTTTCATAACTCAAATTTTCATCCATTAAATTATTTTATCTTTATCCTTGTGCTTCTTGTCATTCTTCTTCACACAAATTTTTCCAAGTACCTCCTACTTACGAAAAAAATTATCACAAGGAATAAACCCTTAATATTTCACAAAAATTATAATTTTCAAAGCTCACCAGATCTATCATTATCAAATATCATATATGTCGCTATTGAAGCTCACTAGATCTACCACTATTGAATCTCACTAGATCTATCATTTTTGAAGCTCACTAGATCTTTCATTATCGAAGCTCACCATATTTATCACTATCAAAGCTCACCAAATCTATCATTGTTGAATATCACCATTCAAAAAAATTAGCATAGGGAAGAAACCCTTACTGTTTGGACGAAGCTAAAACCTAGATCTAATAGCAAATGAAGAACAAGTATTCCAAAATAAACTGATGCAAGAGCATTCGGAGGTGGCAGAGCAATCTTGCATCACCCCAAAAATATTTTTTTTCTCTAAGTGTTGGCGGGGAAATAAGCTATCGCGAAATCGTGACACTTTTGGAGCATGGGTGCCAAGGGGCAAAGTCGTCGTGAAATTGCGACACATTTTGAAAAGAAGCACCAAGACCAGCAGTTGTTGCGAAATCGTGACACATTTTGAAAAGAAGTGCCAAGGCAAGTAGTTGTCGTGAAATCGTGACACATTTTGAGAAGAAGCGACAAGGCAAGCAACTGTCATGAAATCATGACATATTTTGAAAAGAAGCACCAAGGCAAGCAGTTGTTGTGAAATCATGACACATTTTGAAAAGAAGCATCGAGGCCAGCAGCTATCGCAAAATCGTGACACATTTTGAAAAGAAGCGCCAGGGCAAGCAGCTGTCGCAAAATCGTGACACATTTTGAGAAGAAGCGCCAAGGCAAGCAACTGTCATGAAATCATGACACATTTTGAGAAGAAGCGCCAAGGCAAGCAGCTATCATGAAATCATGACACATTTTGAGAAGAAGCACCAAGGCAAGCAGCTATCGTGAAATCGTGACACATTTGAAAAGAAGCACCAAAGGGAGCAGCTGTCATGAAATCGTGACACATTTTGAGAAGAAGCGCCAAGGCAAGCAACTGTCACGAAGTCGCGACACATTTTGAAAAGAAGCGCCATGGGGAGCAGCTATCGTGAAATTGTGACATAGGTTGAAAAGAAGCACCAAGGGGAGCAACTATCGTGAAATTGTGACTAGAAAGTAGAAGGCAAGTGCGGAAGGCAAAGACGTCACGATTTCACGACATGTTGCAAAATCATGGCCCGAAGGAGGGAATAGAGGCCGAATGCCAAAACGTCGTGATATCATGACCCGAAGAGGAGAGAGAGAGTAAGGAAGCAAAAATGTCATGATATCACGATAGAACGCTCACGACTCCACACGGGCAGGCGGCTGCAGAGGTCATTGCAGAAGGGCACGTGGCAGCAAAATACAGGTGTCTACAGAGCACTCCTGGGAATGATGATTCAGAGGGTCGATGGATAGGTGGCTGCAGAGCACTCCGCCATTCCATGCCATGATGATTCGAGGCACCTAGAAGTAATATGCAGGTGACGACAGAACATTCATGTGGGGCGGTTACAAACAAACTCCACAGTCTATGTAATGATGTCCAAAGGGGGTCGGGTCCGATATAAGAGGCGGCTCATGCATTGTAAAGTGGATGGCCATTTTTGTACTTCTATATTTCAAATTTGAAAGCTCTGTTAATGAAAATTTGGTGATTTTTTTGCATGTTATTCCAGTCCTGCATCAAGTGGTATCAGAGCCAGAAGGTTTTGAGTGCGTGAACAGACCGTCGGTCATGAGGCAGTTTGCGCCAGGACTTGTGGTTGGGGTTTGTGAGGAAGTGAGCAGGATGCCTCCGTGAAGGAACCATGGTGGTGCGAGGAATAGGGGAGCAGAGGTCGATCTCAGGGCCTTGTAGAGGCAAGTGCAAGCCCTGCAGGAGGAAATGAGAAGAGGAGTTGAGCCAAGAAGAGAGGACCACAGTGAAGATGAAGTTTGGGAAGACGAGGGTCCATCTGATGAGGAAGAAGCGTTGGATCCAGTAGAGGCTAGGCTGTATAGGGCCATATCCCAGATCGGGAAGAAGCCGAAGTTTGACGTCTCCACCTATTCTGGGAATCTCAATCCCGAGGAGTTGATAGATTGGATCAACGACATGGAGGAATATTTTGAGTATGAGGAGATCTCAGATCCAAATCGGATCAGGTTCGCAAAAACAAAGTTGAAGGGACATGCTAGCATCTGGTGGAAAGGAGTACAACTGGAAAGGAACAAGAGGGGAAAGGAAAAGATCACCAGGTGGGATCGGATGGTAGAGAAATTGAAGAGGCAATTCATCCCCGCAGATTATGAGTTGGATCTGTTGAGGAAGATGCAGAGTCTTAGACAGGCGAGTAAATCTGTCAAGGAGTACACGGAGGAGTTCTATCAGATCTCAATTCGAATTGGCCATTTTGAGGCAAATAAGGAGAAGGTTGCCCGCTACATCAATGGATTGAGAACCAGCATTCAAGAAGAGCTGAGTCTAGTTTGGATGAGCACGGTTGAGGATGCGTACCAGTTTGCATTAAAAGTGGAAGAGAAACTGAATAGGAGATTTGAAGGTAAGTAGAGAGGAAAGGATCATGGTGGAAGAGCTGGTGGAAGGACCAGTGGAGGAAGATACAGAGATCTGAGGAAGACTGGTGAAGCAAGCAGTAGCCAGAACCAAAAAGAAGAGAAAGAGGAGAATACCCAACGCCCACGCAATCAGAACAACAACTACCCAAGAGGAAGAGGTAGGCCTGGGCGAGGGTATGGGAGAGGTGCATTTCGTGGAACCTACTTCAACTGCGGGGAAGAAGGACATCGGGCATACAACTGCCCACAGTGACAAGAAAGGCCAAATCGAAGACCTGAGGGTCAGGCCCGAGCTGCTGTAGTAGACGAAGGTGTCGAATCTGAGCACTCTAAGGAGGTAGAATGAGGGGAAGCGATGATCATCAGGAGAGTCTTGTTGAATGAGGAAAAGAAGGCAGACCAGAGGAACAACCTATTTTGCACAAGATGCAAGTGCTCGGGCAAGGTCTGTAACATCATTATTGACAATGGTAGCACTGATAACCTGGTCTCTGAGGAGATGGTTGCCAAGTTGCAGCTGGAGAGAAGAAGACACCCGCATCCATATCGGATTGCGTGGTTACAAAAGGACCATAGGGTGTTGGTCAGTGAGCAATGCCTGGTGAAGTTCAACATTGGAACTTACCGAGATGAGGTCCTGTGTGACATCTTACCTATGGATGCATGTCACATGTTGCTTGGGAGACCATGGCAGTTTGATCGAAGTGCAGTACATGATGGCCAAGCCAATACGTATTCCTTGTCGAAGGATGGAGTTTGCCATAAGTTGAAACCCCTGAAGGAGGTGGACGAGAAGGTATGTAGCAGTGCTCGAGTCTGTCTAGTTGATGGAAGAAGATTTTTAGATGGCCTGAAGCTAGATCATATGTGCTATGCAATAATCCCTAGGGTTAGGGAAGAAGAATGCAAGGAAACCCCAATGGAAGTCATGGGTCTATTAGAGGAATTCCCAGATATCATTTTTGATAATGTTCCTGAGGGTTTACCACCTGTAAGGAAGATCAGCCACCACATAGACTTGGTGCCAGGGTCTAGCTTGCCCAATAATGCTGCACACATAATGACTCCTATGGAAACTGAGGAGCTGAATAGACAAGTTCAAGATATGCTAAAGAAAGGGTTGATTAGGGAGAGTCTTAGCCCATGTACAATACCTATAGTACTAGCACCCAAGAAGGATGGAGAGTGGAGAATGTGCATAGACTCTCGAGCAATTAACAAGATCACTATCAAATATAGATTCCCATTGCCAAGGATGGATGATATCATGGACTGTTTGAGTGGAGCTGAGTACTTCACGAAGATTGACCTGAAAAGTGGTTATCATCAGATCCGTATCCGAGAAGGGGATGAGTGGAAGACAGCCTTCAAAACCAGAGAGGGTTTGTATGAGTGGTTGGTCATGCCATTTGGGCTAACCAACGCACCGAGTACATTCATGTGGTTGATGAATGAAGTCTTGAAGGAATTCTTAGGAAAATTTGTCATTGTCTACTTGGATGACATCTTGATATTTAGCAGAACCCTGGAGGAACACCTGATGCATATCAGGAGGGTTTTTGAGAAACTGCGGGAGGAGCAGTTGCTGATAAATCTGAAGAAGTGTAACTTCATGAAGAGGGAGTTAGTATACCTGGGATTTGTCATCTCAGTAGATGGTCTCAAAATGGACCCAGAAAAGGTGAGGGCTATCATAGAATGGCCTGCTCCAAGAAGCGTGACTGAGGTAAGATTGTTTCATGGTCTAGCCATTTTTTATCGAAAGTTCATCAAAAATTTTAACAGTATTTGCGCATCCCTTACGGAGACAATGAGGGGGAACAAGAAGGAATTCAAGTGGACAACAAGAGCAGACAAAAGCTTTTCTATGCTGAAGAAGAAGGTCATCGAGCAACCTGTCTTAGCACTTCCATATTTTAACAAGGTGTTTCAGGTAGACTATGATGCGAGTGGTAGTGCCATAGGGGCCGTATTGAGTCAAGAGGGTAAGCCTATTGCTTATTTTAGTGAGAAGCTCAATGATGCCAGGAAGAAGTATTCGGTATATGATCAGGAGTTCTATGCCATAGTTCAAGCTCTAAAGAAATGGAGGCATTATTTGTTGCCAAAGGAGTTTGTTCTTTATACTGATCATCAGGCACTACAATATATTAACAGTCAAGGAAAGTTAAATCAGAGGCACCTGAAATGGGTGGAGTTCCTGTAGAGCTACACCTTTGTGCTGAAGCACCGGAGCGGGAGGTCCAACAGAGTTGCGGATGCCTTGAGTAGGAGGCAATGTTTATTGATGGAGATGAAGGTGGAGGTTGTAGGGTTTGCTGAACTTAAGGGTTTATACCCTGTAGATCCCGACTTCGTAGAAGCTTGGAAGGCCTGCACTGCGCCTGTTACTTTGGACAGGACTAAGTGGCTAAACTTTTTGGTCCAAGATGGAATGCTATTCAAGGGAAACCAATTATGCATTCCACGGAGTTCAATGAGGGAGAATCTGATCAAGGAAAAGCACAGTGGCGGTTTTTCTGGACACTTTGGTCGAGACAAGACCATCTCCCTAGTTAATGAAAACTACTACTGGCTGAAATTGCAACAAGATGTGGCAAAATTCATGCAAAGTTGTAGGATATGCCAGATGGCAAAAGGTGTGAGGCAGCCTACTGGTTTATATCAACCACTACCTATACCCAAAAGGCCATGGGAGGATATTAGTATGGATTTTGTTCTTGGTTTACCCAGGACATAGAGGGGACACGATTCCATATTTGTGGTAGTGGACAGGTTTTCAAAAATGGCTCATTTTATTCCTTGCCAGAAGACTAGCGATGCGGTCCATGTGGCTAGTTTATTCTTCAAGGAAGTGGTACGACTTCATGGTCTGCCAAGGAGCATTGTGTCGAATAGGGATACCAAGTTTGTAGGGTATTTCTAGAGAACCCTATGGAAGAAACTGAAGACGGATTTAAAATTTAGTTTTGCATACCACCCCCAAACAGATGGCCAAACAGAGGTGGTAAATAGGAGTTTGGGCAATCTACTGAGATGCTTGGTAGGAGACAAGCCCAAGGGATGGGATTTAGTTTTGCCGCAGGCAGAATTCACATATAACAACTCTGTCAACAGGAGTACCAATAAGTCTCCATTCCAGATAATTTATGGGAGCAGCCCAAGAAATGCTTCTGAGTTGAGAAGGATGGATGCAGGCGAAAAGTGTAGTGCTGAGGCTGAAGACTTTGCAGAACACCTGAAAAGCTTGCATAAAGAGGTGACTAAGCAGATCACTAAGATGAATACTCAATATAAGACCAGGGCAGACCAGAAGCGTCGGGCTAAAGAATTTGAAGTCGAAGATGCTGTCATGGTCCATCTAAGAAAAGAAAGGTTTCCTGCCAAGACCTATAACAAGCTGAAGATGAAGAATTTTGGGCCATGCAGAATCATTGGAAAATGGGATTCGGGTAATGCATACGAGGTGGAGTTGTCGAGTGAACTTAACATCTCACCGATTTTTAACATTTCAAATTTGGTTGAGTATCATGAAGGAGATAGCAGTGCAACACCAAGCCCAGATTTGTGGAGCATTCCAGCAGCCACCCCAGTCGCAGATGAGATAGAAGAAGTCCTTGATACGCGTGAGGGCCGAAGTACTCGAAATAGGTGCTATTCTAAATATTTGATCAAGTGGAAGGGTAGACCCATAGAAGATGCGACTTGGTTGTCGAAGGCAGAGGTTGACCGCCTAGGTCTACCTCCCATCGAACAAAAGTGAAGGTCACTTCTCAATTCACCCCGGGTGTCTGATGCAGGAGCATCCGGAGGTGGCAGAGCAATCTTGCATCATCCAAAAATATTTTTTTCTCTAAGTGCTGGCGAGGGAAATAAGCTATCACAAAATCATGACACTTTTGGAGCATGGGCGCCAAGGGGCAAAGTCGTCGTGAAATCGCGACACTTTTGAAAAGAAGCACCAAGACCAGTAGCTGTCATGAAATCATGACACATTTTGAAAAGAAGCGCCAAGGCAAGCAGCTATCACGAAATCGTGACACATTTTGAGAAGAAGTGACAAGGAAAGCAGCTATCATGAAATCATGACACATTTTGAAAAGAAGCGCCAAGGCAAGCAGCTATCACAAAATCATGACACATTTTGAAAAGAAGCACCAAGGCAAGCAGCTGTCACAAAATCATGACACATTTTGAAAAGAAGCGCCAAGGCAAGCAGCTGTCGTGAAATCATGACACATTTTGAGAAGAAGCGCCAAGGCAAGCAGTTGTCATGAAATCGTGACACATTTTGAGAAGAAGTGCCAAGGCAAGTAGCTATCGTGAAATCGTGACACATTTTGAGAAGAAGCGCCAAGGCAAGCCACTGTCGCAAAATCGTGACACATTTGAAAAGAAGCACCAAGGCAAGTAGTTGTCATGAAATCATGACACATTTTGAGAAGAAGCGCCAAGGCAAGCAGCTGTCACGAAGTCGCGACACATTTTGAAAAGAAGCGCCAAGGGGAGCAGTTGTCGCAAAATCATGACACAGTTGAAAATAAGTGCCAAGGGGAGTAGCTGTCACGAAATCGTGACCCGAAGGTAGAAGACAAGTGCGGAAGGCAAAGACGTCACGATTTTGTGACATGTCACGAAATCGTGGCCCGAAGGAGGGAATAGAGGCCGAATGCCAAAACGTCATGATATCGTGACCCAAAGAGGAGAGAGAGAGTAAGGAAGCGGAAATGTCACGATATCATGACAGAACGCTCACGACTCCACACAGGCAGGCGGCTGTAGAGGTCATTGTAGAAGGGCACATGGCAGCAAAATACAGGTGTCTACAGAGCACTCATAGGAATGATGATTCAGAGGGTCAATGGACAGGTGGCTACAGAGCACTCCGCCATTCCATGCCATGATGATTCGAGGCACCTGGCAGCAATATGCAGGTGGCGATAGAATATTCGTGTGGGGCGGTTACAAACAAACTCCACAGTCTGTGTAATGATGTCCAAAGGGGGTCGGGTCCGATATAAGAGGTGGCTCATGCATTGTAATGTGGTTGGCCATTTTTGTACTTCTGTATTTCGAATTTGAAAGCGTTGTTAATGAAAATTTGGTGATTTTTCTACGTGTTATTCTAGTCTTGCGTCATAAACTCAAACTAGATAAGCACTAAAATAGAATCAAGATGAAGAAAGAAGAAAAACATATAGTACACAATATTTCACCTGGGAAAAACCTTTAGGTTCAAAACCCAACATAGTAATATTTCTTCTTATTGCATAAACTCAACTATCCTCAATACAAAAATACAGTTCTCTGTAAAATCTAATGCATGTTGTGTAAACTCAACCATCTCCAATACAATAATCAAATTATCTCTTGTGTGTATACAAAACCTAATGCAAGTGTAAAATAAATAACAAAGGCACATGCATGGATTTTATAAAAACATGGGCACAATACCATGGGTTTAAAAATAACCCAAAAACAACCCATCTAAAAAACATCATTTTCCCCCCTTTATAACTATAAAACATGAAAATTATCCAAAACATATCGAACATAAATTTTAAATATATATTTTAATGGACAAGACTCTTGAGAATCACAAGCATATGTTATTAGTAGGAAGGATATGATGGTACAAAATAATAAGACTTTGGTATCAGTTTTAATGTGTAAAATGAATTCACAATGCATTTTGTAACAAAGAGATAAAACAAAGAATAGAAAAATAGCTTACAATATGGTTATATTATATATGTATAGTTTACATGTAAATGTTACCCTTACCTCCTTGGGTCTTACCCGAAAGTGGCATCCATTTTAGGATGTTTTCCACAAATAAAAAAAAAACTGACATGTAAATGCAATATAAAATCTCATTAATTACTCTTTTTGAAAGTTATGTATCGGTGCTTAAGACCACTAGGTTACATCATTTCCAATACATTTTTTAAATAATTTCATATGGGGATGAAATTTTCTAGACATTCACATGTTAGAATTTAAATTACAAGATCATGAAAATACTTTCCAATCAACAAAGCTCAAGGGAAATTGTAAGTTTTCAATGAATTCAAGATCCACTTGTAGATTTTATAATTAGAAAAGGACATTTACAAAAATTGCTTAATGATGATACATAAGAATGAGATAAAGTTTTAGAATACAAGGGAATTTTTCCTATAATAAGTGAGGTTCATATTTTTTTAGCCCATTAGATCATCCTTTATAGGGGGTGTTATATCATCATCTCTAATGTATCTTCTCCTTAGACCACTTAGTTTAGATTATGAGGGTATTGAGATATGTGTAATCTAATATTATTGACCGAGGGTGATATTGTATGACATAATCATATGTAACACCTATGAGAAATCATTATGCAATATATTCTATTATGATTTGATGTATATTTCAATATGGGCATAGTTAAACCATAAATATGGTTTTTTTAATAAGTTATGAAAATTGATTAATTATATATATTTTTAATTAGTTATATGTGATTGAAATGGGCCCCACTCAAATTACATCATCACAACATGGTGAAATTACAACAAAGCTTGGATATTATATATGTATCACTTGGCATGTTTTGAACCTTGGTCTCCTCTTTAAATATTGAGGAATCCAACCGATCTATCTAATGCCACTTGATAAACCATAGATATAGTTAATTGAACCAACCCTTTTATAATTCCTATTGTATAAAGGAAAATAATTTAATAATTAGTAAGTAATATCTAAGCCTTTGTGTTACATCAACATAGGTTAATATCATAGACAATAATTTTTTGACTTATATATTTGGTATAAATTCCCCAATGATCATAATGCTAGCGCTTGATGCTCAAGGAAACATATCCAATTATGGCTATTACTCTTTTCTTTTTGTTTTATTTACTTCTTGTATAAGATTTTTTTTTGGTTGGTAAAGTAAAATTTATTTACTTACGGGTTGAAGGGACCTACCCCTATTTACAAGAAGATCATCTGCATTTGAAATGCAGGCCAAAAACACAAATTTACAATAGTTCATATGCATTTGTAATGCAGGGAAAGAACACCAGCACCACAGTCAGAAACCAACAAAAAATAACAGCCGAGCTAAACCAAAATAAACTGACCGATGGTGTCGAAGAGATACCCTTTAGGTGGTTAGAACCATCGATAAAATTTGGCCACTGATGATTGGCCTTTGTAAACATTCTAATAGCGTTAGAGAAGAGGCACCCTCCTGCTTTGGCAGAGCTAAGTGTTTGATATTTTGTCATTATCCAGGTTGAATTTCTTGATGACTTTCATGGGAAAGTTGTCTTCCCAAATGGTGAGGGAGCTCTCTTTGATTGCTCTATTTTCCAAGGTGTTGGCCACTTGATTGGCCTCCCTAAACACATGCTTTATCTGGGATTGCTCACTGTTGCAAAGGCCTAGCTGGCATTCTTGGATAATATTCTCTACATTTTTCCCACCCTTGCTATTTCTTTGGATGAGTTTGACAATGATATTCGAGTCCCCTTCGTAGATGAAAGGGGCTTCCAGGTTTTTGGAAATGTCAATACATCTGCAGAGGGTCTTGGCTTCCATGAAGTTGTTGGTATGGGACCCCAGATTTTCAACAAAGGCCTTAAGGATTTTGCCACTATGATCTCTGAAGACCCATCCTGCTTTCGCTTTTCCTGGGTTCCCTTTGGAGGCACCATCGAAGTTAGCCTTGAGCCAACCTTGGGGGGGAGGGACCCAAGTGACCTGAGATCTATATTTTCTGGGTTCCTGATACTTATTGCGATCTTGGGGAATCTTGAGTGTGGAACAAAGTAATTCTTCAATCCTTGAAGTAGGTCTGGCCTAACAAGGGATGAGTCCAAAATTTTTGGTGGCGTAAGAAAGTGCTTTGGAAGCTATGACTTCATAGATTTTGGGGCCTTTGTTTAAAACTCACCTATTGCACTCAAACCAGATCTTCCAGAAGATGTGATGGATGAGGACTTCCTACAAAAAGCTTAGCTTGGGATGCTTGAAGGGCTTAGGCCATTGGAAAATGAACTCTTTGACAAATTTTGGCTAGGTCCAGCTAACCTGAAAGCTTTGGGTTGCTAGGGAGAAAACACTTCTGGAGTAAGGGCAATCCATCAAGATGTGGTGAACAGATTCCTAGGCTTGAAGGCATAGGAAACATCTATTCGGAACCATGATCACTCACCGCATGAGATTGTCCCCAATAAGTGTTTTGTTGTGGATGACCGTCCAAAAAAAGTGTGTGATTTTGGGAAAGAGGGATTTGATCCACACCTTTTTAGCAACCACCTTATCATAGTTGGGGGTGCCATGGGAACCCATATTCTTAATAAGTTGGTCCACGGTCTTGATAGATAAATTCCCATCATTAGTGCCTTTCCAACACCGCTCATCTCTGTTGTTGACATGGGGGAGGAAATTTGATCGTTGGATCTCCTGGATCCCTTTCACGGATTCCCTAATGGGTTCATTTCTTACTTTGAAATTGATCTTCTTCCACTCCTGGGCTTCTGGGCTGGAGGAAATGAATTTTGCAATCCTAAGCCCAAATCTACTATCAGTCAAATGCCTAGTAGGGATCAAAACCAGATTGCTGATGAGGGGGGAATTCCTGACCCAGGTATCTTCCCAAAAGTTGATGTTGGCCCCATTCCCCATATTCTAGGAAGACCCTTCGAGGATGATATTCTAGGTATGAGTGATGGATTTCTAGAAATGGGAACCATTGCGTAGGGGAGGCACTTGGAGGAAGGCTTGGTGCTGAAGGTACTTTCTTTTCACTATGTTTACCCATTCAATATTGGCCTTAGTCACTACTCTCCAAGCTTGCTTGGCTAGGATATCTAGGTTGGAAACTGAGATTCAACACAGACCAAGACCTCCCTAATCTTTGGGGGAGCAAAATTTATCCCAAGCTACTAGGTGGAGCTTTCTTGAGGCCTCCGATCCAGACCAAAGGAATTGCTTTCAAATTTTTTCAATGGCTTCTCCCACCGAGGTCAGGATTTTGAACACATAAATGAAATATGTGGGGATGCTCTAAAAGACATATTTGACCAAATTTGCCTTCCCTACACTGGTGAGCAGGGTACCTTTTCACCCAGCTAGCTTGTTATAGATCTTGTCCACCATGTTTTCCCACATGGTTGGTCGGGCCCTACCATGGAACATGGGGAGCCCGAGGTAAGTGGTCGGGAACTCAAAAATGGAACATCCCAAGATTTTGGTGATCTTGTGTTGCATTTTGGTCAGGTATGGATGAAGAACAACTTGCTTTTAGTGTAATTTATCTTCTGGCCAGTAGCTTCCTCGAAGCGGTTGAAAATATCCTTGATCACCTTGGAATATGCTATCGAAGCCTTAGTAGCCATCAACGTGTCATCTAAAACCTATTGGTGAGTGGTGGGGTGAATCTCGGACAATACCCTAATCCCAGAAAGCTGATTGCAGGAGTAGGCCTCCTTGATAGTTCTTCCCAAACTCTCTACCAGGATGATGAACATAATGGGGGACAAAGGGCCACCCTACCTCAGGCCTTGAGAACTCAGGAAGTAACCCATAGTAGAACTATTTACCATGACATAGAACCAAGAAGAGGAAATGCATTTGTAGATCAGGTTTACCAAAAACTCATGGAACCTGAACTTGAGAAGGATTTGGCTAAGGAATTCCCTGTTGACTCTATCAAAGGCCTTGTTCATGTCCAACTTAAGGAAGAAGGTAGTCATGTCTGAAATGTGGGCTGAATGGATCAATTCATGGATGGTGATGACCCCATAAATAATATTGCATCATTTGACTATGCTATCCTAACATGGGTCAATTATGGATGAAATAATGTTGGATAGCCTGCACACCAGGGCTTTGGTGAGGATTCTGTAAATGACATTGGATAGGCTGATGGGTCGATAATTAGAGAGGGGTCGAGAATTGGCCACTTTAGGGATGAGAGCCAAGAAGGTGGAATTCACATATCTAGGAATGGACGTAGAGATTTACATTTCCCTAATGGCATTAGAAATATTCTGCCCCATGATTTCCTAGAAGGTCTAGAAAAACTTGGGCGAGAACCCATCCAACCCAGGGGCTTTGTTGGGCTTCATGGAAAAGGGGGCCTGGTCAACTTCATCCTGGGAGATGGGGCTGAGAAGAAAATCATTTGATTCCTGGGAGATGATGGTGGGGATGATGGCCAGGAGGGATTCCATGGCCTCGGGGGCTTAGGGCGGGTTGTAACCTAGGAGGCTTCTGAAATGATTGATGGCTTATTCTTTGATTGCATGGATATCTAAAATGGTTGCTCCATCCTACAATACAAGGCTTTTGATCTTATTGGCAGTCCTATGCCTCAAGGTTGAGATGTGGAATAACTTGGTATTGGCATCACCTTCCTTGAGCCAAAGTTGTCTTGACTTCTGGCTCCAGAAATTTTCCTCCTTGGTGAGTATGTTGTGGTAATCAGACAACAAGGCGCTCTCCTCATCCCTAAGACTGTCACTGCCTTCGCATTTCTGAAAAGACTACTTGATGCAGGAGCATCCGGTGAGGGAAAAGCAATCTTGCATCTTCCAAATATTTTTAGTTTCCTTTCTATGTTCTTTGCACTTAGATCTATTATTTTCAAGTACTGTGAAAGGTTTTGTAAAGCAATGTTTGGGTTTGGAGAATTTTTAAG
The DNA here is from genome assembly GCA_028583015.1 of Wollemia nobilis. NCBI lineage: Eukaryota > Viridiplantae > Streptophyta > Pinopsida > Araucariales > Araucariaceae > Wollemia > Wollemia nobilis. The sequence continues at coordinate 3,751,042 of JAQPPZ010017244.1, forward strand.
GCAAAGGGAGGAGGGGTCACGAAATCATGACATGTCACGATTTCACGACATGTCGCGAAATCGCGACCTCGAAAGCTGCTGTGAAGCTTTGGCGGGTTCCGTCGCGATATCACGACGTCGCGGTATCGCGACGTCGCGATATCGCGACCGAATTTCAAAGGCAAAAGAGAAGGGTTCCAAACGTCGCGATATCGCGACGTCGCGATATCGCGACGGTCACCAATGCAAAGTGAAGGAGAAAGGGTCCTGTCGCGATATCGCGGCCGGTTAGAAACCGCCACGTGGCATTTTCACAAGACAACGCAAGGCAGAGAAATTTACGAGGAGCTTCAGCAAAGAGAAGGTTGAGAGAGAGAGGGGAGGGGTCGCGAAATCATGACATGTCACGATTTCGCGACCCCAAAGAGTTGAGGCTTGAGGAAGCGTTTTTGGTCGCGATATCGCGACATGTCGTGATTTCGTGACCTGTCGCGATTTCGCGACCTGTCGCGATATCGCGACCAAGTAAAATCTTGACCAAAGAAAATGAACCGAAGACCGGATAAGGCAAGATTGGACACGTGGGCAGCCACGTGTATCAAAACTATGAAGAGGGGCACGTGTTTTGGAAACGTTGTGGACAAAGGTGGGTAAATCCAAGTATGTATGCGGACAACCAGGGGAGGTCAGATTTAACACGTGGACAGCTACGTGTATTAAATCAAGATGAGATCCACGACCGCGTTTCTTTTCTTTTATTGACAAAGTAACAGGAACAGGCAATGGAACAGATGCAAGTAATGGCCATTATGGAGGAGACCACGGTACAGGAGATCGATCTGACGAAGACGACTGTTGCAGGTCTAGGAAAAACCATTAATGCAAGTTCCATGGTGGTTCGGGCAGTGGCCCATTTATGGAAAAATTTGAATTCTTGTCCTGGGGGGGAAATTTGAATTTGAAATTTGTTTGGTGGAGGCATTGATTGCCTGGAGGGAGGAGGCCTCGTTAAAAACTCGAAAATTTCTTGTAAAGAAAAAAAAGGAAAAAAGAGGAGGAAAGTAAGGAAAAAAAAAAAAGGGGGAAAGGAGTTCCGGACCGGAGAACAGGGAAGTAGAACAGGGGAGAACAGAGCCGAAGCCGAGACCGGCCATTGTAAGCCTGCGGGCTATTTTTTTTATTTTAATGCATGTAAATATTTGAAATTGGAACGAGATAGCAATGAATTTATGGTCCCTGTTTTTCCTGCCCCGTCACTACTCAATCTGGCTTATTCGATATTTGACCTATTGTTTGTCTTCAAAGATGTTATCGAAGGTTTCCTTATTCCACTTTTTCAAGTTCCCTTTGATGAACCTAAGTTTCTAGGTTACCTGGTTAATAGCAGACCTTGGGAATTTTTTACTCCACCATGACTGTATCAAGCCCTTGAGATCCTTGTGGTGAATCCACATTGCTTCAAACCTGAAAGGGATCTTGAACTGTAGTCTAGAATATAATTCTAGGATGAGGGGACTGTGATCAGATCCTATCTTTGGAAGGGCTCACAAAATGGCATCCCCAAAGCAGGGGAGTGCTTCCTGGGAAAGTAGAAATCTATATAGGTTCTCTTGGGTTAGATTGGTGAACTTCCTTATGTTTCTCCAAGTGAAAAGGGACCCCTAAAGCTGGACATCCATGAGAGCGTTAGAATTAATAAAGTTTCTTAGTTATGAAATATCTCTATGAGTGATGATGTTCCCTCCTTTTTTGTCCTTAAGGTGCAAATGAGAATTGAAGTCCCCTGCCAGGATCTAGGGAGTTCCTTTGAAGACCTGCCTCATTGAAGTGAGCATTTTCCACAGAGCTTCTATGCCCACAGAGGTATTCGAGGCATAGACATTTGACATCACCCAAGAATTTTGGGATTCAATATCTTGGAATAGGATGTTTCTTACCCTATCGTGGCCTAAAATAAGGTTTCCCTAGAGCTTGGTAGGATTCTAGAGACACAGGAGCCCTCTCGATGTCCTAGAAGCCGAGGAATGAATGAAATCGTAGTTTTGCCAAATATTTCTAGCAATGTTAGGGGACCATTGATCACCCAATTTTATTTCCTGAATGAGAAAAATGGTTGGATTATGTTCTCTCCTCATGGCTACAACCAGTCTTTATTTGGCTGCCCCATTTAGGCCTCTTGCATTCCATGAGAGGACTTTCATTTCAAACTCTTGGAAATTCTCTTGCCTCCTTTTCCTTGCTGAGTAGGGGGTTTGGATCTTCGACTTTCATCTTTGTAATTATTTGTTGTTTCCTAAAATAACATTCTCTGGGTTCCATTGGCTATATCTTTAGCCCCATTTTTGTTCCTTGTGTCAAAATCAGAGGGTCTTCCTCTCTTTTTTTCCCTCCTACATCCATCATGGATTTTTGGGAGCTTCAAGTTATCCTAGGACTACTTTGCTAAGGTGATGACTGGTCCTCGGCTTCTTCATCAGCAAATATAGAATCTGAGTACACAGGAAAGTCTGGGTCTTTAGGACCTAGGTGGGGGGACGAAGGAGGAGAAAGGGGATACGAGCCTTGAGGGATTATCGGGGAAGTGGGGGCACCGAGGACGGGGGGAGGATTATGGATGGGGGTGGTATGGGGGCAAACCAGAGGAGGTCGAGGGGGCGAGAGGATGGTCATTGGTTTAGAGGTGGTCGGGATATCACCTTCCTCACAATCCTCACTGATAAAATAACTATGCAAAGGATTGAATTTACTGATTAGAGGAACAAAGTTACTTGCTTTATGATTGAGCGGGCCCAAAGGGGGTCTGGAAATAGCTTTGTTGTCCATCGACAAGATAGATAGGGATTGATGTTGTATCTTATTTGACTAGTCTCTGACAAATTTTGACTATGGCAGGATCCAAAGTTTAGGGCACTACGACTGAAGATGGCCCTGGGATTGGCACTCAGGGCAAAAATCTAGCTTGTTTTCATATAAGAGTGGCTACTTCCAGTTGAATTCACCATATATGAGGTTTAGTTGGTCTAGAAGCTGACTTTCTAGGTTCACATTCATGCAAATGCAAGACTAGGTTAACTGGGTTCTTGCCCGGGTGGCCAGGTCGATAGCCACGAGCTCGTTGATCGGCTTAGAAAGACCAAGCAAGGCATCTTCATAGAAGAAGTGAGCTAAGAGATGTGGAAGTCTAACCCATATGGAAGCAAAATTGATGTTCTAGGAGTTGGGGTTGAAGTCTGGTGGCCATTTTTTGAGGAACAGACTTCTCTTTCCATAGAACCAGGGCCCTCCAAATAATATGTACTCTACATCTTCATGGGAATTGAGTTGAATCATGAAAAACCCCTTGTCATTGTCGAATCCCCAAGTTTCCTAGGGTTTTCCATTTTGAAGTCACCCATCTATGAATAACATTTAAGTCAGGTCACCCGTCGATGAATTTTCCAACCAAGGAGTTGGTATCTCGGGATTCATAGTTTTACATGAGGGATTTAGGGCATAGAACATTATTCCCTTGCATGATGAATTCATTGGCCGTAGACGACATAGGAATTCATTTTTTTGGAGAAAGTTAGTAAAGGATGGCTTTTCGCCTGCTATTGGAACCTCGCCTGGGATATGGGGCCCTTACTTGTCCATAGTGCCAGGCCTGACGGAGCCCTCAATGTCTCTGCTACAATGATCAGGATCTAAGTGCATCTCCATGGGGAGTTCCTATGAGAATAATTTCGTTGGCACGACCCAATTTTAGGAGTCGGTAAAGGCACTTGGCTAGCCCTAGAAAGTGATGGGAGGATGGGTGGAGGGTAGGAAACAATCCACCAAGGAAAAACGTGAAATCAAAAACTGAAAAAGGAGGGAAACGAAAGGTCGAACACCAAACCCCTACAAAAAAGGCCAAAATCTGCCAGGAGGCAAACTTTGCTTGCTGCTACGCGGACCTTCGATCACTGTCACCGTGGCATTATCACTATGGAGGTCATAAAACATCAATTTTTTCCTTGTATAAGATTTGAGTAGATAAAATATTTTTCTTTTTCCTAAAAAAAGTGTCAAATGTGATAGGTTTCTCTTCTAACTAGTTATAATAATTAATAAAATATAGACAATAAATGAAATGGAATTAAAGTTAAACATCATAGATTAAATCATTGCATTGATCATGTAAGATAAATTATAACCAAATATCATTATTTTATAATGATTAAGAAAAATATAACTAAAAGTATTATTTTAACAAGACTTAAAGCCTCCACATTATAAATAAATAAAGTATTCTATGCTAAATTTCAACATGAAATGGAAAAAATATCTTCTCATAATATTTTTTAATTTTCAAGTTGTTTATTTTTAATCAAAGTGCAAAATGAAAATTATCTTTGAATCAATGGCAATGCATCCTCTAAAAAATATTGTAATATTTTAATATCTATTTTGGTCAAAATGTGTTATAATTGAAAACTATGCAAAACTCAAATTAATTTGTCACAAATAATCTTGGGTTGTAAATTTGACATCTTTCTATTGAAAATATCCTTTGACCATCATTCTTTTTTTCTTTCTCAACACCATTCTCTATATAATACATTGAATATCTAGTCTAGTTCTTCATATATAACTAATTAATTTCTTGTATCTTATATAAATTAGGTTTTTATGCTATGCATTGGAATAAAAAATTTGAATTATAACATGTGAAGTGAATTTGAAGATATAACTAAAGAAAAAAAGCACTGGAGTAGATCATAGTTCCAACCATTAAAATATTTGATTAAAATCATAACCATTTATTGTTAATAGGAAGGGGGTGATGTTGTAAAGGAATAAAATTTTGTATCTTGTTTGTGTAAAATGAATTTACAATGTATATTAGCAATATATAGCTAAAACAAAGAATAGAAATGATAATTTGTAATATGGTTAACTATAATAAAAATATTTAACAATTGGATATGTAAATGCAATGGCAAATCTCAGCAATGATTTTTTTTAAGTTCAATAAGGATTCCCAAGACCATTAAGATTCACCTAATCTAGTACAATGTTTTGAATGTTTCATATGGAGATGTAAATATCTAGACATTTAAATTACTTGTGGTAAAAAATTGGCTACAATATTTTTCTAGAAATTAGCTCCTAATATTATTCTATAGGGGTAACATACTACCCATAAATAATACCTCTCCAACCATCACTATGCATGAAATTATTTCCCATGAACTAGTATCTTTTTTTATATATGCCTAACTAAAACCCATACCATCTACTTGGAGTCTAGATGCACAAAATGATTGAAAATATAAAGACCATAATAGGCTTATGATCTTAGTAAATAACATATAATAAGAGTTCCTTAAGGCATGACAACCTATGGGGACTCCTCACCGGATAAGTCAATATCAACTTGCACTTTAGCATCTATACTATACTAGTGATGAATTGTTTTTGCACCTACATTATATTAGCATCAAAAAATATTAGAACCATGGCTATCCTAGTGCTAATACCTTAGATATCATCTAAGAATAATAAACTTTATTGATGCCTACATAAATATGATACACAATAAATAACCAAGTCACACGTCACCATCAAAATGCCACCATAGTTATTTCATACAAGTTTAGCCACATGTCCACTTCAAGAATTGACACATAGATTTTAAAAGCATAAGAAATAGATTCTTGGTTGTTTCTTGTTACATTCAAGATGTTTTGGAATATTAAGTGTTTCATATTTCAGCTTCTTTTGTAAAATTTTACATTCTTTTTGTATAAGTGTAGATTGGGACTTATTTTTCTTTTAAACCAAGAAACTAAACTTAAAACTTTTCATGCCTTCTATTTCACTTCTTATCACAATTTTTTTTGTTGAAGAGTGATTTTAAATTAATTTAAAGTAAAAAAAAAGTATAGTATTCACAAGAAAGTGGGTGGTATGATACCACACCCAAAAAATCCTATTTTATGGGTCTAACTCAAGAATAAACTAGGTTTAGAAAACTTCAAACTAGGATAAAAAAATGGTAAATAAAAGTAGGAACCCACTGGAGTGTTAGCTTTTGAAGTTATAAACTTAAAGGAAATGCAACCACAAGTAAGTAAATACACATGTAATGTTATAACTATGATAATGGCAATCTAACAAGGATGTAAATATGATAATAAAATTTTGAAATAACTCATAAAATAGCCATTAATTAAAGCTCACAAAAATAGTACAATGTTATGCAATGGAGGTCACTAACACTCCATATTGCAAAAAATATCTACATTGTATCTCTTACTATTCTACCTATGCACTCCAAAACTCCTCACCATAAACCTCTACTAAGAAGACCTATATATAGTTATACACGACTCTTGGTCGTCCATATTCCTATGACACTTCATCATCCTATTCTAAGGACTCATGTACATGTGGACTACATGCACATTTACATCATTGTACATTCTAACACTTGTGCATTTATTACATTGCATGAAGTAACTACTCAAACCTTAATATAATATAAAATCATAATATAAATATGTACCCATGATGGTAAATTACCAATTACAAAATAATTTAATATATATTCTAACACACCCTTATATTACATTATTTTGTTATTGAAGACTTTAGTCTTCAATATGGTCTTCGTATTGATTCTAGAATTTGAGCACTTCTCTTTTGTTTTCTTCAATTTGTTTTCTGTTTGTATCCTTATCAAGTAAATAGTTAGTATTTTCATAAAATACTATTTTTGCTGAAAAATATTTAACTTCATGTTCATCTGTAGGTTCTTCCAGTTCTTGAAATTCCTGAATCTCTTGAACTAAATTTTCTTTTTATTTTCCATATTTATATTGCAGTTGAGGATAATTGTATTGATTTTGAGAAGTGTATGGACATTAAAATTATTGTTGTTGTGAATTATATTGATTATGATATTATCTTGGTTAGAATGGCCTATTTGATTGGCTTCCAACATTTGTTTGATTTCCTTGATACTGATTTCTAGGATTGAATCTATAGTAGTTGGTGCTATGCCCTTTCTTCCTGCATACTTGATAATATATGTTATTCCATATTGATTTTCCCTTTGATAATGAAATAAAATTTTCTTGTGGATTGTCTTTTGAAACTAATGAATTTTTAGTAATTTCATATTTAATTGTATTTTCCACCTCATAATTTTGAATAATATTGACTAACTCATCAAAATCTGTATCTTTACTTAGGATTTGTAAAGATGTAATTGAATTCTTGTAGCTATATAGAAGTGCTCTCAAAGTTACTTGAACAAGAAACTTATCTTCTACCTATTCTCCTAAGGTCAACAATTTTTCTTTGATATCCACTACTTTCCTTAGGAACATTTCTATACTTTCACCACTATTCATTTTCAGAGAATGCGATTGAGTTTGAATATTTAAAATAGTGGCTTTATTCTGTCTTTCAAATATCTTGGCTAAGATTTCCCAAGCATCTGTAGATGTTGTTTTTGAACTAATATAAGGTTTTATTTCATTTGTAATTGCAAAAGTTATGATCATTAGTATTTTTTCTTCATTTTCTTCAAACCTTTGAATCTCACTATTATTTTTAGTAGGTTTGGTTCTAATTCCTTTAACAATATCCCAAAAATTTTCAACTATCAATATTGCCCTCACTTTGTTTTTCCATGAAGAGTAGTTAGGTCCTTTGAGTAGTTGTGATTCTGTAAGGATAAATTTATTTGTTGTCATGGTGAAAAATTTGTGGACTACCTTATGTCTCCCTAGTGTTTTGATGACAAGTTTGATATAATGTTCAACTCCCTATCACTTTGTCCCTTTTGTTTTATTTTCCCTTGTCGAAATATTAAAGATGCAATTTCAATGGATAAGATTCTAAATATAATAGAGATATTGAAGTTAGATTCTCTAAGTATTTTTAATTTTTATATGAAACTAATAAAAATAATCTTCCAACTTTTAAGAAATTCTAGAGTTTGCTTCTTTCAACCTTTGAATAATGTAGTTTCTAAATTTTTATAATTTTAAATTTGATGTAGAACTCCTTATAACTCCCTAATTAGAAATTTAGAAAAACCATGTAATTGCAATTTCAATTTCACTTCAATTTGCAAAATCCTTATGTTACTTTGTTTAATGATTTGCAAATGTTTAATGTAATATGGTTAATAGTTTCAATGCTTCTATTTACTATTACCTTCTAAGGTATTCAGTATACTTTCTAGGGTATATTTTAACACCTTATAACTCCTACTATTTAAATATCCCTAGAGTATATAAAAAATAAATCATGCCAAATTTATTATATATTTATTATTACTCCTTAATACTTTGCAAAGATAATGAGGATCCATATTACCTTCAAGACATCAAATATGTACGTACACTATCATTATGTTATTCGCTCAACTGAACAATCAACTTAGTCTTTGTATATTGATGATCTTTGACTATAATAACTCCTCAATATGCTCTAGTATTTGACTCCTTGTTGCTCTATGTAGTATCTTTATGCACTCCTATGTGCTCTAATCACATACTTCGTTGCTTTATAATGTGTGTGCTATATATGCATCCTTTGGATAAGCTTCTTCTTATTTATTCTAACTAACATGCAAGGTGGCTAATTCCAAGTGGTTCTAAGGGTCTTTTGCTCCTTGGTAACATATCTTGAAAATTCTTTCTCTTCTCCAATTCCTATGCCAAGTGGTACCAATATATTCACTTATTTCTCCAAAGTATTATGAGGTATTCTCCTTGCCTAATGCTTCCTACGAGTGTTATCTTGCTTTAGATCAAGAATATTAGGTTTAACATAGCCTCTTATTTATAAATGATGATATGCTATCCAATGGTGTGTAATGTATTCTCCACATGGTGAATGCTCTTCAAAAAATTGGTCTTCTCTTCATGTGCCCTAATGTGGCCCAAGTATTTTCCTTCAAAGCTATTCAACATCTCACTGCATTTCTTGTAATTCCTTAATACTTGTGAATATCTCCATCTCCTTCTATGGTAGAGGATTCAATTGGTTTTGTGGTAATCCTTCCAGTTCCTTGATGGCATTATAGGATGCAAATATCCCTTGATTTCCATACTTATTTTAGGTGCCAACTAAGTATGTGCTTTGGCATGTAGAGTGGATATTTATAGCAAATAACTCTTCTTGGTTAACTAGTGCAAACTCACTGGATTAACTTACAATTTTTAATAGACTTCAATGTTGTTACATAGGTTGAATGGAGATGCTTCCTTGGTGCAAGTTGTTTCTATTACGTAGGTTCTATCCTTGGTGTAAGTTTTTACATGGATGCTCTCCTTGGTGCAAGTCGCTACTATTACATGGGTAGAATAGAGATACTAAGTTAGTTTCCAATTATGTTGTTATTATATTTGACTATGTTTGCTTTGTATAGGCCTCACTGTACCTCATTACCTTACCTTTACCAAAGGATTTTGAACACTTGATGTACTTGATATCTTTAGGTTCACTATTGAGTTCTCTTTAGCTCAATAGTCCTTAGATGAATGTGTATCTCTGATAAGTCTAAAGCAATATTTTCCTTTCTCTTTTGTTTATGACGTCTTCTCTAAGCAATATTTGATTTTCTTGATTGTAAATATGCAATTTTATGATGTCCAAGATGTCTTCTTTTCACCTTGGATATACTAAACCTAAAATATCTATTAATATGGATCTAATATGGTGCTCTTAAAACCTTAAGATACACTTATTTAAATGCTTGCTCCCATATACTTTAAACTAAATTTCTTGCCTTCAAAAAATGGCAGCTTCTTCTTTCTTTGCAAGTTGTGATAATGTTAGATTCAATATTATATTATTCTCTTTGGCAACTCTCTCCTTGTTTGGTTACTTTTAAATTTTAATTCCATGTTTTCCAATGATAATGTTTTGCACTATGCAAATCTATACTTTATAATAGAGTCTTCTTTACAATTAATAGATAGTAGGATGTTGATATTTTTATTTCTCTTGAAATATATCTAAATCATATTCTTTGGTGCAAGTTTGACCTTGGAGAAACTATCTTCTACACCTCCTTGAAGACTTAACTAGAAATATTCTCATGCAACTTTACCCCTCAAATTTGGTGCTTAATAAACTTAATAATGAACCAAATATAAATGTTCAATTAATGAATATTTTGCACTTAAGTTGCATACCTTTTTAACCTTCGTAGATGATGGATTTATTTGTGATTTGTATCACTTAAATGTTATCCTATAAATTATAAATTTTTAGCTCTTCCTTGCTGTCCAAAATATCTCTTTAACTCACTAATTTGCAACTATGAAACTCCTCTAACCTACTTCCCGAAAATGTAGTTTGGTGGCTTCAACTCTCCTTCAGGATGTACCCTAAAAATCTGAAACTTAGCAGCTATTATTGTTGTCCAAATTTTTGCTTTCTTGCTATCCTCAAATCTAAAATTTTCATATTTTAATGCATTCAATTTCTCCTCTGAAATGCTATCCTCGAATCTACCAAATTTGGTAGGAATTTCCTCCAAATTGCAGCTTATATTTTCCTTCAAGAAACCTTCAATTTTTTTCTATAAAAATTAGTAGTCTCTTTCAAATCAGCATTTAACTCCTTCAAATACAATCTTTAAACTCTACATATTTTATGATTTGTTGTATCTCCTTTCTCATTCAATATTATTATCGAATTCTAACTTCGATATTGGCCTCCTTCTAGACTTCTTCTCAAGAATATAAATATATCGATGTCTTCACTATTATTATTAAAAAATTTGTAAACTTCTTTCCAAATTCTTCTTCCTTGGGCTTGTTGTCATATGGATATAATTACCCCAAGTTATTCACTATCAGGAACTTCTTCTGAAATATCCTCCAATGGGGATTTCCTAGCTTTCTCTTTTTCATCCTTCCAATTAGCTTGAGACCTTCTCCTAGGGCCTTCAAATTTTGCAACTTCCTAAATATTTAATGAGACTTTTTCCAATCTTCCAAGTATGGAATTTCTACAATGAGATCTCTTCTTGGATCTATGAAATCTACTACTTCTAAAATATACAATAGGACCTTTTCTAGTCCTTCTCTATCTTTAATCTTCCAAATATGGAAGTTCCTCATGTGGGTCTCTTCAACTTCTTCAAGGTGAAGTATTCAATCTTCAATGAAGATCTCCAATCTTCAATCTTCTCCTGGACTCTTTTCTTGAGTCTCTTCTTCCTTAAATTTGTAGTAAGGTTCCTATGGCCTTTTTCCTCTCTTCTACAATATACAAGTCTACAACTCTTACAATGGTAGCTTTTTCTCAAGGCCTATGAATCTTCAATATTCAACTTGTTGCTTCAAGTACTAGATTGATTCCAAATACGATATTCTTCCTAGCTCTTGTAAGAAGCTTCCCAACTTTCTTTGAATCTGATTTTTCTGCAACAAAGTATTACAAACTAATAATAGAAATTTCTTTAAATCTATAAGAGAATAATCTTCACTAGTTGATTTGACAATATAGTGGAATCAATGTTGAGTCCTAGTATTCACAAGTTTTACTGCAGCTCTATGGAAATATTCTAGCCAAATGCAATTTCCAATATTCTAAAAATGATATTTACAATCTCCTCTCAATCTCTCTTGTGGATCTCTCTATTTCCTATCAATCTACCTAGTCCTCTGATACCACTGTTAGCTTTTGAAGCTATAAACTTAAAGGAAATACAACCACAAGTAAGTAAATAAGCATGCAATGTTATAACTATGATAATGGCAATCTAACAAGCATGTAAGTATGATAAGAAACTTATAAAATAACTCATAAAATTATCATTAATGAAATCTCATGAAAATAGTACAATGCTATGCAATGGAGGTCACTAACACTCCATATTGCAAAAATGCTCTACATTGTATCTACTACTATTCTACCTATGCACTCCAAAAATCCTCACTATAAACCTCTCCTAAGAAGGCCTATTTATAGTGATACATGACTCTTGGCCTTCCATATTCCTATGATACTTCATCATCCTATTCTAAAGACTCATGTACATGTGGACTACATGCACATTCTAAGACTTGTGTATTTATTACATTACATGAAGTAACTACTCAAACCTTAATCTAAGATAAACTCCTAATCTAAATATGTATCCATGATGGTACATTAGCAAGTACTAAATAATGTAATATATATTATAACATAGAGTTTCATGCAAAAGTACGTATGGCATTGATAGTAGGAGAATATTTATTGGTGGACTACACCTCTAGAGAATCCTCTTCCATTCTATGTGGGAAAATCATAAAGTTTAGGGTAGGGAATTTTTGGTTCATTCACATATAATAGTAGGGTTTTCTATAATTGAAACTCTTATCTTGAGACTGAGAAGGGTAGGTTGATGAGCTAGCCCATCCTTTGGTTCCTTGGTCTTGGGATTTTGTACTTTTTATTGCTTGATATGTGCTACTATGAGCATGATTTTTACCTCTTGGAGGAGGTCAAATCCTTTGGAAAAGAGGGGAGGACAAAAATTGAGCCACAATGAATGGGGTGTTTATCCAATGATCCAACAAAGACTACAAATGCTAGAACTTAAGATCCATATTATTTTCTTATACTTGGATATGCATTAATACATTCGAGCATATCATAGCTATAGCATATGTAGAAAATTTTGTAGATGTATTTGCATTAGAAAAATTGTATTATTTATATTTTCTATATATCGAATAAAATATTTGATGTAAATAAATGCCAAATCTAATTAGATTTTGTAGGCATTCTACTCCTGTCCCCTATAAGGATCATGTGCAAATAAAATGGCCTAGGTCTAAAGGGTCTAAACAAGCCATGAATCCATGTCCAGGTTGTTTAGGCTTTAGGACAGCCAAAATAGGTGCCTAATGGATTCATGATAATGATAAAAAGGACATATAGAGTTAGTCACTCTCAAATGGACCAAGCATTCCCTAATGGAAAAACCTTATTTTATAAGACGTAGGAAAAATGAGCCAACTTTGGCTCCAAATTTACATCCTAGATTGTGTGACAATTATACTACCAAACCTTGTTGGAAGACTAAAGTGTCCACCTTGCATTAATCTTGGTTATCAAAGGTAAGTGTGGTGATATCCATGAGTACACTTTGTAGGGTTTGTAACTCTTGAATGGAATGTTTGTATATTATTTTGAGTCTTTCCACCATGAACAAGTGCTCTTGACCCTAATTTTGTGGAGCATGCCATGGGGAATAGAAACCATGACCACTTAAAAGGTCTATTTTTCTTGATTTTTTAGGTTGAATTGATTCTTGGATTTTATCCATGGAAGCTAATTTCTAGTACGCCTAGAAAAAATATCATAGATGGCATTTATGATTTTGTGGAAGAACCACAAGGCCTATATCCAGGGGACTTTAGCTAGTGGCTAGTATTGGCAAGTAAAAAATAGGAGACCATAAAATTAATTCTTAGTTGATAGAAAAAACATTATTCAATGTATTACCATTCCATAGAAGCCAATGTTGATGGCATCTCAGGCCTTCCATAAAATTTTGGCCATAAAAATACCCTAAATTTATATTGACACTTTCATAAACCAAAATTGAGTGCAAGCAAAGTCCTTTCCAAGATTTTTTCCTATGGGGTGTTCCAGAAGTAATGTAGTTATAGAGCAATATTTTCCAAACCTCATTATCCTACTAGGATGTAATAACCCATTTGGCACAAAGATCTATCCCTTGTTGTTGGTATCTAGAAGACCCATCTCTCTAGAGTCCTGTAGGACCAAAAGACCACATACTTAGCAAAATTTTATAAAATTGACTAAGTATCCAGGAAGACCCTCAAGAGCAATATTAAACTCTACTAAGGTGCATAATTCACAATCAACGCAGTCAAACAATGCTTAGCAAAAAATGAAATAGCGGAATTCAAAAGAGTGACTTTAGTACAAGGTTATTTTTCATAGTGGAAGACCACAAGCATATCAGTTTTGGTAAAAAGTGGCTAAGTGTCGAAATGAATATTTGTTAAAGTGTTGAAAAGATTAAAATCTGCTAAAGTGGCTAAAAAAATACTATAGAGGACTTCTATTTCTATTAGTCTAAATGTTTATCTAATTTTTCTATTTGGATTATTAGCATTTTGGATGTTTGAAATAGTTCTCTAAGTGTTTTATTATTCTTTAATGGTGAAGATGATAAGTTTTGAATGTTGTTAGTCCTAAGTGTGGCATACTGGAAATGTGATTGATTAGAGAATTCTTGATATTTTTCAATTTTTTTAGCTTTATCCAACCATTATTCATTCAAATTTTTTCTAACCCTTATCTCATTTCTATCCCTAAACTTACACTTTTATTTTGAGCTTAATTGAGTCAACATCCAAACTAGTTGACAAGGTATACCAATCTACTCTGGAGGTTGGATTGAAGTAGTATTTTATCCATCTAATGTCAAGGTTTAAGTTGTTATTAGTGAGTGTGCACATCCCAGAAGTCATAGATTTATAATCACATTTCAAGTTTTCCTTGATGTCAATTTATACCCCAACAGTTTTGGCATGCCTAGTGAGACCCTGTTTACAAGAACACTAACTAACCCACAAAGTTTCATTTCTTTTGTCTTTCCTATAGGAATCATTATTTAGTGAATTATCTTGACCTCATTAAGTAATGACTATTAAATTCACTTGGCGACTCCCTAAATACAAGAAACCAGAAAAGCCATTCCTATAGATTATATTTTTCATGAATACTAGGTTATCTATAAAAAACAACAAATATCATATTATCTATTATGAGATCCATTTAAGAGGATCCAATATTATAAGAAAATTATCCTTAGATTTTCAATCAAAAGAGGCTACAATTGAACCACCCCCTGAAGTACCTCCAAGACCACCTCCAGCAAGAATAGTATATAAAAATATGGTTGGATAGGTGAATGTGGTTCCAAACCAGTCTATGCAAAAATACCCCAATTAGAATGTAGTCGATCCCTTGAGACTTTCCCAAATGCATTATATTCAACAAGCTATATCCAAAGCTATACCCACTTATGATGGATCAAGAAAAATTGTGTACAAGCATTGCCAAGATATCCTAAATCTAACAACCATACATAACATCAAAAATGAAGATGTGATTGTTAGAATTTTAGCCCTATATTTTAGAGGGAAAATCCTACATTGGTTTAGGATCTTAGAAGATAATAATATCACTTAATGGGATGAATTAGCTAAGCCTTTTGTAGAATAATTCAATGAGTCTTCTAATATCTTTTCTCTCCTAAATCATTTCACATCCATGCAAAAGCATAAATAAGAATCAATTTTTGATTTTAATATAAGATTTAGTAGAACTTGGAAAAGGATTCCACCTAAACCTAGGCCCACTGTCCCATTTATTTTATGTACTATATAAGATATTTAGGGTCAAAACTTGGATTACAAACTCAACGGTCCAGAGTATACATATTCCCCCAGATTTACAATGTAGTTGTGCAGGTTGAGAATATCCTCATCAATGTAAGAAGGTTACCTCCAAAAACTATCATACCCTATTGTTCTGAGATTCCTCATACCCAAATTCAGCCAACTACATATTCATACATGGAACCCCATACTTTTTCATTACAATTCCCTCATATGGCTCCAATTTTGCCCACTAAAATACCATCTCCTTCAATCCCCTTTATGCCACTTCCATCTCAATCACCTCAAGAATCCATCGTGCTACTTGATATATAGAGTAATCTCAAAAAACTTAGTAATAATATGAATGCAATGGATAAAAGAGAGATAGAAAGGTCTCAACCAAGGATATTCCCCTATATTAATCGATATCAAAATTTAGGTACCAGTAGTAGTGCAGGTATCAAAGTTAACGCGAATCAAGAAGAGCAAGAATATGCTCCTAAGACCATTCATGTTAATGTATGGTGTCTCATATACAATGATACTCATGATTTATAATTTTGTGCTATGTAGCAACACCATGTACAATAAGCTATGGAAAGGGTGAAAAGAAATAAAAAAGGAAGAGTTAACATGTTACAATAGTATGATCAAGTTATGATGGGATAATATTTTCATGAATAATAGGTCTCAATCATGACCAAGTTTGAAAAGAAACCTTTGCAAGTAGACCTTTAGAATATGGGTAGTTTCCCAGTACCTTCTCAAAATAAAATAGAACCACCACTGTAGGCGAATGATAAATTTTCTATTCCACAAGCTACTGATAAAAGTAATGTAGTACTTAGAAGGCAAGAGATGGAGGTAAGCATTCCAAGAGGGGGTGAAAAGAAAAATAGTAAATATCAAGAAAGTGCTAGAAGGGAGGCCCAAGAAAAACTAATTTTCCCTTCCATTACAAAAAGCCAAAGAATTGAGGCTACTCAGTAGTACAAAAAGAAATATGGGGAACCAAAAAAATATATGAAATACTCCCACCGATTCAGGTTGAATATAACATTGTGTATGAGTTAAAAAGAGTTTCATCTAGAGCAACCTTGTATGATACACTTTTTCTCCCTAGCAGATTTTTTGAAAGCCTCTTTGCATAAAAGGTCCTAGGGAATATAAATTGTAACTGTTTTTAATGTAGCACAAGATAAGGAAAAAATATCTCCTATAATCCTAAAAAACAAGCCTCCTCCATTCTACATTTCTCTCAGAATGGAAGGATGGGCGGTTCACAATTGTGTGATAGACTCAAGCACATCAACAACTGTTATGCCAAAATCAGTCTGTGATGATATGGGTATGGAGTACACAAGATCTTGTTAGGGATTTTTACAACTTGATGGTACCCATTTGAAGACCATGGAAGTCATAAAGGACATATTTATGAGGTTGCACAGAGCCCTAAAAATTACCATTATTTAGGAAACTACGGTAATAGACCTAGAGATTTATTTTGATATTTGCCTTTCAAGAGAATTCATGACAAATATGGGGGGATATATGTATTTAGACTCCTCCACTATGATAGTACCCTACAAATTAAAAGGATAATAATAACCTTGAAAAATCCTATGTCCTTCCTCATTGGAAAAATTGAAGAAGACTTGTACAATCATTCAGTAATGGAAGAACTAGAGTTGATGGAAATCTTGGAAGATTTAGAAATAGAAGATGATTAACCTTTCAAGGATGATTATAGTCTATCAAAAACTAGGTTGGGTACATACAGTATCTCCACAAAGGCCAAGAAGATAGCCTATTTCCAAATAGGAGTATGTCCTCAAGATCTCAATCCTTCATAGAGAAGGAGATTCAAACTGTAAGATTTGAAGTATGTATTGATACCTAAAGGATTATACAAAATAAACCTAGATATAGTACTTCTAAGATGTCTAGGAGATAATGAAAAATAGGTCATCAAATATTGTCATGGAGGATATTCAGGAGGTCACATTTTAGTAAGAGTAACTGCTATGAAAACAATTAGTATAGTATACTACTGGTCCACTGTCTTTACAAATATTTTTATGACAACTAGGTCATGTGATAAATGCTAGAGGTATGTAGGAAGGACTAAGAATGCATCATTCCCACTCAAACCAAGCCACGTGGAGAAGCCTTTCCAGCAATGGGGACTTGAATTTGTCGAATTCATCAACCCAAACTCATGAATAGAACATAAGTTCATTCTTACTACCATTGATTACTTCACTAGGTGGATTGAAGCTATCTCAACCAAGAAATCAGACCAATAAATAGTGATTGAATTTTTGGAGAATTTAATCACAAGGTTTGAAATTTTGGAGATATTAGTAAGCGACAATGGCCCAACCTTCATAGGTGCAAAATACATTGATTTTGCAAGTAAGTATAGCATATATATATATAAATAATTCTTCTAACTATTACCCTCAGGGAAATGGATTTGCAGAATTCACCAATAAAAACTTGCTCATAATTCTAAAAAGAGCATTGGAAGAGAAAAATAGAGTTGGCATTTGTTACTTGATCAAGTTTTGTGGGTGGATAGAATCACTGTCAAGAGATCTATCAAAACATATCCTTATGCATTAATTTATGGTAAGAAAGTCGTTCTACCTACACATCTAGAGATAATAGCTTAAAAATGGGTCAGTTAAGATCTAGAGCTTGATTAGAGTCTGCTAGAGGTCAAGTTGATGCATCTGCTACACTTGGAAGAATAGAGAACATAGACATATGAGAAATTTTAGAAATAATACATGAATACCAAAGAGTGGTTCGACAAAAAAGTCAGGTTCATAAATTTAAGGAAGGAGATTCAATGTTAAAGTGAAATGTTGAAAAGGCTAAGCCAGGAAACCACCAAAAAGTTGACTATTTTTGGTAAGGACCATTCAATATTATCGAAGTGAAAGAGGGCAATACCTTTCAGCTCCAAGATGAGGAAGGAAATATACAACCCATTCCTATAAATGGGTATCATATCAAACTATCCTTTAGTTAGAAAATATTTTCTATTCTAATATATGTACATATTTTTTATTATATCATCTTTATGTACACATTCTGCATTATGTTTTCTTTATTGAATCCAAAAAAACAAAAAAGAAAGAAAAAATAGAAAAAATGATGTTATTTTTTGCTTTTAAGAAAATACTATACTATACTCTATGAGGAAGTAATGCAGTGTATAATTTATGGTAAAAATGGTCAAACAGTATCTAGTGGAAATTGGAGGAGAGGAACCCAACAGAACAAATCTAGTTTAAAGTTAATTTCCACGTTGAAAGCCTTATAATGTGAAAATCCATCGAAGTATGGAATCCACAGTTAACATTTTCAAACAACGCTCAAAAAAATTACGAACAAAAAAATTTAGAGTTCAACGGAGTTCTCAAGGGGCCATAAATCCCTCAACAATTTCCAAAATTGACAAAGTTCCAAAATCCACAGTCAACTTGGTCAAAGTTGACATTGCAAAAATACAACTAGCAGAAATTTAGGGGAAAGCGCTGAAAGAGAACATGTATTTCCCAATGAATAAAATCAATAAACAAAAGTACAATGTTAAATTCCATCAAGTTCATGATTCCACCATGAAAATAGGTGAATAAATGCACCTTGAGAAGTTTACCAACGAATATTTTATCACCATCTACTAAGAATTCCATCCAATCAGAGATGCATACTTCATTGAAAAGCCATGCTTTGCAATATATGGTTCTCTCATTTGAATTCATGGGAGGTAACCACCCACTCATATTCATTAATGATGGAGGAGTGCTCAAAGATCTATTTAAGCAAGGAAAATTCAAATTTCAATCATTTATGAATAGTTTGAGCTAAGGAACCAAAGCACTATCAAGAATATTTTGCTGCATACTCTCGAGATTAATTTGTGAAGAGTAAGTTACTTAGAAGCTAAATTACATCGTCTTTAGTAAAGCAAATTGGGAAACCCAACAAGGTGGAAAGACCATATTACATGGATAATAAGGTAGGAATCGTAGACACGAAGATGACATATGTAAATAGAGACAACCTAAGGAGGGGATATAAGGATATATTCTTCAAGGGAGAACCTATAACATATCAAGGTATTGGATCCATGTCCTCTCTTCTTTCTTATTATTTTTATGATGCAATCCATCCTTACCCATAATAATTATCCACCATAGCCAAATTTTATAACCTTGCAACTAGGTCTGTGAGAACATCCCACGACAAGGTCTTGTTTCACATCACTGAGCAAGATTTTCAAGACTTGTTTACAATGGGATAGAAACCCCCTGTAGACCCTAGATATTTCATCTTAGAGTAGTAGGATAAGTATTACACCTTGGGGAACCATGTACAAAATGGAATTCATTTTATAACCTGGGTGTATAGCTAGTTTAATACCATCAAGTCCAGAGACAATCTATCCATAACTCCTATCCCACTAGTGAATCTGCTTACTCGGAGTTGTATTCCATGTTGGTCGTAGTGGCTAGCCTAGAGTCAAACTTAGATGTAAGTGACTAGTAATTGACCACTACATGTTGTATCTACAACACTAAGATGTATACAACACAACCAGGGGATAACAACAATACCCCAATTTTCTTCAACTGGCCCATATTTCTCACAAAGAAAATGCATGAGCAGCTGGTGGACATGAAGGAAAGAGAACCCATTATTCATATATTTCTTCAATTTAATTTGGATGTTCTTTAACACCACTAAGGATATGTATCCATGGATATAATTAGTTGATAAATATGTAGAGGGGAATTAATTTCTAGTGTATTATTGGACTAGGGTTCTGATCAGAACATAGTCCTATTATATTTCAATTTTGAATTTCTTGGACTAGACTTACAAGTTATATACATCAATTGCCCTAGGCTAGCCCCAAAAATTGAAAATAAAATAAGAGTCAAAGGGACCAAATAAGGATATTGTTACTTCTTAATAGAGGGCACGATCATTATATTGTATGGGTTTACTGATAAGTCATTCCTATTTTCCCACTTTGTCACCCACCATATATTCAAACTAGAATATTGTAGGTAGGTAGACTACATAAACTACAAGTTTGGTTCTAGAAATAAGAGGAGAGCGACTGTTGAGTATGATTTCAAGGAGGGTGATATCATCGTATGGAAGAAATGGCAATGTGAGCAAATCATGGTGACCTTGGAGAAACCAGGTCTTAGCCAGCTTCTTCAAATATGGGGATACGATCCAAATGATTTATTCATGAAAATAATTAAGGATTTGCATGGAGAGAAAGCAGTTAAATTGGTAAAATCCAAGTGCACACACATGGAAAAACATAGAAACAATAGAGAGAAGTCCTCATCCAATGGAATGTGAACACCATGGAACCACTTCCACCTTGGAGATATTTATATGTGCATGCAAATGACTATGATCCAACCAAGAGTTCTCATCAAATCCGTTATGCCAAAATGAAAGAAATAAAAGAGACTTGCAAATGGTCTCAAGCCCAAGTTATGGAATGGGGGAAGATGAGGTTTGAAATAAATGCAATGAAAGACAAGTACTCCAATACTAAAATCAATGATGAGTTTGAAAAGAGGTACAATGAATACATTGCAACTTGGAAGGCTAAGAATAATAAAAGTCTAGCATTAGTGCTAGGAAAAGCAAAAATGAGTGAGGCTAGAATAGGCAAAATGAAAAGCAAGAATGCTAAAGCACCTAAAAAGTAGCAAGAATCCACTCCACCATTTGCTACTCTTTATAGAAAAATGGAGATACCACAAAATAAATAGGTGCTACAGAATATACTCCAAGGAGAAGTTTCGAACATAGAGCCACTTAGGCAAAGAAATTTGTAAAAAAAAATAAGAAGAAAAGGGGGAAAGCATTAGACCTTACTGTTGCAACCTCCTCTAAAAATAAAACTAAATCAGCCCCAGTTATAGATTCTACAAAAGCACTTTCTCAACCAGAACGAACTATAGTATTCAAGAGGAAGGTAAAATGTGTGATATTGAAAATTAACACTATAGCTCTTAAGAAACAAAAGTTGAGCAAAGAAAAGGAAGTACCACAATATCCTACTACATCATGTGAGTAGGAGACTCAGTGAAAGTAGAAGAGGAGCGCTAAGGATATTCTCAAATAGTCTAATACAGTAGGCTTAGGTATGATTTCTAGTCCCTCTCCTCCTACTTCTCCTACTTATTTCCCAAAGTAGTCCCCCTCCCCTTATGAAGTTCAATAGATTGTGGAAATATCATCATCAAAACCTAACTCCCCACAACCATCTCTATCTCACCCACATTCATATCCTCATCCAATTTTCTCTCCATTTCATACAGTTAAGAGTCCTAAAACATCATCTCCCTCTCCTTCTTGTAGGTTCCAATGTCATCTCCACCTCTAGCTTCCATAAATCCAAATCCCCATCATCACTATCTCCATTGAAAATGGTAATATTATTGCCACTAACCCTACCATCAACTGCAACTACCAGTTCCATTTTATATTTTACTTTAACTATGGACATGGACTCCACTATTATCACCACTACTCCCCTCCCAGTCATGATGGTCCTATTTTACCATGTAAATGTCACTCCATATACTCCCATGGATCACCCTACAGTAGCATCTTTGTAGAAGATCAAGAGCACCTCCCTAAGAGCACAAAACTTTTGGAGCATGAAATTGGCTCAGTATTCTAAAGGAGTTGTAAGAGTAAGAAAAAAAATGATGGTTGATCCTTTGTCTTGGTAGATAATAAACTACAATATGATCCCTTTGGTTGATAAACTAGAGGAGGATATGACAATGGAAGAATATCAAATAGAGGAAAGTATTGAATATATCGCACAATTGGATGAAGAATATAATTTTGTCATAGCCAACACTGGGATAAAAACCATGGTTGTCAAGACTAACATCTACAAGGAGTGTTCTACCAAAATGAAGGAAAATATCACTAGGCTTGAAGCTACCATCAAGGACCAGAAGAAAGAAATGAATGCTTTGGAAATGAAGCTAAAAAATGGTAGAACAAGTTTGAAAATATGGTTGACTTAAAAAATTTGGTTCAAAAGTTGCAGGAACAGAATAAGCAATATGTGGAGCAGATACAGGCCTTACAATATAAACTCTAGGTTAAGAGAACTAAGGCTGCAATATTTTCCAAGATGAAGGTGAAACAATTTAGAAAGTTAATTTTGTCAAAAATATTGGAGAAATGCTCTGGAATCCAGCACATCTTCAAATTCATAGATGAAGCTAGCCACGTGTTGTAGAAGACCAAAGAAGATATATATACCACCAAAAAAATACAAACAATAGCTCCTCAGGTGAATGAGCTTCTCAATTTATCCAAAGCTAAGTGTAACCAATTGGATAAGACCATCCCTAATAAGGACTAGAGCACTTCAAGAATCATGGCTAGAATTATCCTCAAGAAGAAAAGATTAATCCAGAAGGGGTGGTTTTTGATTGAAAAATTAGATGATGAACTTTAGAGTATCATTGATACCAATGAAGATATGGTGTAATATGGCTTCAGTGGATTTTAGGATGAGAATAATCTGATGATGTTGATAGAAGATCTCAAGAGAAGCATACAAGTGATGATTGAATATGAATCAGAAGTAGATGCATGGCAAGAGTCGATCGACCAAGATAAATTAACCTAGTTGATTAATATTTTAACAATATTGAAAGACTTGATGATAAATTTAGTGAAATGGGAAATTTCCTTCCCCTATGATAATATGGTTGAATTGTATTATTTCCATCGACAACTTTTGGAAATTCAAAATCCTTCTCTTGCATCTTGGAATAAGGCCATGGCTACCTTGAACCAAGCTAATCAAATTTTGAATGGATATTCAAAACAAAAGGAAGCTAAAGATAATGAATTACATGAGCATACAAAGGAGGATCAAGAGGAAGAAGTATAGGAGAAAGAAGTAGAATAATACCAAAAAGTAGAAGGAAATGAAGATGAGGAGCAAGAGGATCATAAATAAGATATACATGAAGAAGTACAAGAGGAAGAACAAGAGAAAGATATTGAAGAGCAATATGAAGAAAAGGAAGAGACACATAATAAAGAGGATGATACCATATAAATATGATATGAATAGATAGCAAAATATACTACTAAGGCCCAAGACAGCCAGGAGCAGGACCAACAATAAAGGTATGAGAGTGCCAAATAAATTTTTTTGTAATATAGTTGAAAAGTTTTGAATAAAAATGATTAGTATAATAGTCATAGAGGTATTTTTGTAGGACATTTTGGAGCCTAATAATGTCAAAAAAATAGAATAAGCATAAGCTTTCTTAGGCATGTAAAAAATGTGAAGCTGAATTTTGAGGAATAGTTGTTTGACTAGGTATATAGAGGAGTATACTTCCATGCATTTTGAGCATAGCAATAGTTATTTCTAGCATGGCCTCCTATGAACCTTTACTCTGTGAGTCTTCTAAAAACATCTTAAAAGAGTGAGGTTTATAAGGAAGTTATTCTTGAAGGCATATTTTTCAACCAACTGGAGCAAGTTCCACTTGTTCACAAGGAGATCAATCAACAAAAGTGAATACAATGGATTGTGGAGGTACATGGCCATGGTTCTAAGCTCACCCATTTATTTTTTTACTCTAGTTCCCAATGGATAAGTATATGAGTTTGTAATCCTTGCTAGCAATGCTCTCCATAAGGTGCCAAAATGTAGGTCCAAAAGGCCACATACTTAGAAATATTTTGTAAAATTGGCTAAGTGTCCAAGAAGAACCTCAAGAGCAATGTTAAACTCCGCTAAGGTGTAGAATACATAGTCCACACATTCAAACTTTGCTAAGGTTATTTTTTGCAGTGAAGGCCATAAGCATATCAATTTTGGTAAAGAGTTGCTAAGTGTTGAAAGGAATATCCGCTAAGTGTTGACAAGGTTAAAATATTCCTAAGTGTGAAATCTACAGTTAGCACAATCAAACAAGTCTTAGCAAAAAATTAAGTTGTGAATTTTTTTTATAAAGAGGTAAAACAATGTTAAAGTCCATTCGAAGCTGACGCAAAATCAGATTTTTATAGTCAAATTGGTCAAATCTAACCTAGTGGAAAATAAAGTAGCAAATTTCATAAAAATACATCGATCACTACAGAACTCCCATTTTACGGTCAAAATTGACCCGACAAAAAATGTAGTGGATTTTGAAGGATGACAAAGTTTAATCTAGAACTCCCATTCCATGGTCAAACTGGTCAAACCTATCCCAGCATAATTTTGAGTAATAAATTTCAAATATGAAAGGAATACAATGAAATCTAGGGAATGCAATGGAAATAACCAAGGAAGATCAAGTGTTACCAAAATCAAGATTCACTTGTATTTTTAGTTATGGATCAATAGATGAAATTTTGTTCAAGAATAAGGGATGATCCAGATCAACCTGCAACCATCCCATATTTTGAATTTAGTTAAGAGCCGAACAACTTACAGAGCTTAGAATTGTAATGTTCATTGAGCGTAGATCCATTCTATTTTTTGAAAGTCAATGAGAGGCTACCATCTTAGTATTCTGCTGATTTGCATAAAATTCCTTGTAATGTTTCCATTCTTTTACTACTATTGTAAAATATATATAAAGAGGTTGAACCCTCATTTTTAAGGGTTGGCTTTAGAGTGTTTTCCAAATATATTACTGTAATTTGTTGAGAAATTAATAGGAGCATTACTTGGATGTTTGCCTTAGACTTGTGTCTTCATATTTGTGAGTTTATTCTATGAATGCATTTATGCTATTGTTGTTATGATTAGTCAATTATGCTAATATTAGATTGCTAATTTGGAGCAACTTGGAATGGGTCATGCCTAAAAAAATACTGCAGAGGACTTCTATTTCTGTTAGTCTAAATTTTGATCTAATTCTGATAATCATATTATTAGCATTTTGGATGTTTGAAATAGTTCTCTATGGTTTATTATTTTTTAATGGTGAAGACAATAAGTTTTGAATTATGTTAGTTCTAAGTGTGGCATATTGGAAATGTGATTAATCAGAGGATTCTTGATATTTATCAATACTATTAGCTTTATCCAACCATTATTAATTCAACTATTTTCTAACCCTTATCTCATTTCTATCCCTAAAATTACACTTTTATCTAAGCTTAATTGAGTCAACATCTAAACTAGTTGACAAGGTATACCATCCTACTTTAGAGGTTGGTTTGAAGGAGTCTTTGATCTATCCAATGTTGGAATTTGAGTTGTTATTAACGGGTGTGCACCTCCCAAAAGTCATAGATTCATAATCATAGTTCAATATTTCCTTGATGTCAATTCAAACCCCAACAATTCCCTTGAGAGACAACAAAATTCCTAGGCAATTCTATTGAAACCTTTTTCCCTCCTCCAAAGAGGCCTACAAAAAGTCTCTAAGAATTTTTTCTAGTTTCTTGTATGAATATTTTGAGAGGGCCTAGCATGATGAGTAATACACATGAGCAATACCCAAGATCTTGGAAAAGAATTGGAATTTCCTAGCCAACAAAAGAGACTTGGTAAGCCACTTTTGCAACTTTTTCTACTTTGTCAATGACATATTGTAAAAATGCAGAGGAGGATTGTAAATCAAAATATGTTCCTAGAAATATAAATATGTATCTATGCGATATCCACTTCCAACATATCTATTGATCCACAAGGGCTTAATAAGGAAGAATTACTTATAGCATTTAGTCTTTTGTCATTGGGTGTTGGAGCCTGAGGTCGAGTAGAATATTTCCAAATATTGTAGGGTGTGTTTGATGTTGTATTTTTCCTCAAGAAGAATGAAAAATAAGTCATCTACAAAGTACCCATTTACCAGCTACTAAGAGTTTTTTGTAAGGGATATTATTTTCACTATAACCTTAGATACTACACAGGCTAGAAAATAGCCAAATCCTTTTGCTACTAGAACATATAAAGCTAGGTTAAGTGGGCATCCCTAGAAAATTAATTTGTGTAAGTGAAATGAGGTGGACTAATTTCCATTGATGGTGAGGTAAGTAGAGGCATTTATAAAAAACACTTTAATAGTGTGTAGAAAATTGGGTCCAAACCCTAAAACCTACAACATTTCCAAAATGAATGGCCATTCAATCCTATCATAGCCTTTGGATTTTTAATCATGATAAACATTACCTTCTGTTAGGACTATCTTGCTCACTCCATACCTTCCCAAATAGTAATAATATTGGCCAAGATATATCTTATTGTAATAAATCTAGTTTGCATTTTGCATATGATTAGGGGAGGAAGATTCCTTAGCCTAATATCTAGAGCTTTGGATATAATCTTCTAAAAGATATTTAGCAAAGTGATTGGTCTTTAGTTTCAAATATCTTTTGTGTCACTAGATTTGGAGATGAATTTGATTTTTCCCTTGTTAATCAATTATTCTAAGCAATTGTTTCTAAGGGTTTCAAGATATACTTGGTGCAAGTCATGCCCCACAGTATCCCATAGGGCTTTGTAGAATTAACAATAAAATCCATCATAGCTTGGGGCTTTATCATTGGCCATGGAAAATGCATCATCCTTGATCTCATCCTTGGTGATAAAATTATCACACAAGGCCTACTAGGAGGTAAATAATTGAGAAGACACCATCATTGTTACAAAACATGATATAGAAGAAGGTTCTTACACCTTGAAAACCTATAAATAGTGCCTAAAAAGGGCTTGTATGATATCAAGGAGTTGTATGAAAACTTATTTTACCTCTCTAATACTTTTTATTTTTGGGCTATGTCTCTCCCTCTAAGGTACTAAAAGTGTTCTTTAGATACTTGGTCCCTAATCGTAAGCCAATGAATTTTAGCCTTGACCTAAGCTCCTTGAGTAGCATGTGCATATGCTATCTAATTTTATTGACTAAGCTTATCCACTCATAGTTACAAAATGGATGAGAAAGGTTGGGTTTTTAGATCAGTGATGGCTTGTTGAAGCTTTGAGGTGGTGGTCTCGTATGAGAAAAAATGAAATAGAGCTAGCTAGCACCCATATATATATAAAGGAAGTGATAAGTATGCCTAATTGCATTGTTCCACCATGAAATCCATCTGTTCTAAGTGAGATAACATGGCTCCAAATTTTAAATATGGTATATATAGGCTAGAGTAGGCTTATTACTCAATAGTGACATGTTCAAATAAAAATGGTTGCTTAGGATTTTGATTTTGTCATCTAGCCATTCAATACTAAAGCAAATGGGGGAGTTGTCCAAAAGGACCACCTCGACCATTGGCTCCACTAAGGGGGAACAACAGTTCATAAAATTGAATATGGGCTATCCAAAAAACATTATCCTATAAAGTCATTTAGACCACATGTACTAGAGAGCATTGGAATGACAACAACCAGTGTTGGGATTAAAAAAACCTAATTTATTATGCATGTAAAACCATGCTACCCTTTTTATAGTTTTCCATTACATAAAATGGTCATTATATTTATTTGACATTATTTCAATCATACTAAAGTCTCCACATATAATCCATGATATGGATGGTAATGATTCCACAATCCATTTCCATAATTTTGCTCTTTTAGTGACATCATTGGAGGTATAAATATTAATAACTCTAAATGAGTGGTTATTAATGTTTAAAAACTCCATAACTCTCTATAGGTGGGGTCACATCCAAGAACAATCAAGTGGTGATCCCACCTTTGGGATATGAATATGGCAAGGCCACCTTGGTCTGGTTCATGATTTTTGTGAAGGAAATGGCTTGCTATTCAGATGGTATGACAAGTTGTGGAGAAAAAAATCTATAACTTCCAATTCTTGTTTCTTCTCATGGTTACTACACTTGTATGAAATAAAGCACCCTACTATTAGTAATGCCATGTTGTATTTATTGCTTGTAATATAATATTATGATTAATATTATAGACACAAAATAGCCACTTGCCATCCATCCATAGTTTTCTGCCACATTTACTCAGTATTTATATATATTTGTTTAATCTATATTTAAATAATAATATTTTACATATTATATTTATATATATATTTAATAAATATATCTATATATGTATGATTTAATCCCAGCATCCATCATGTTTTAATATTATCCATCCATCCACCTTAATCCATGTCATTTACCTAGATTTAATCTCTACCCTTCGTCATGTTTTAATTTTTGCCACACAAATTATGTCGTTGAAACCCTAACATGACCTAAGGGAATATTATAAAAAGGATTAATTTTGTCAACTCAAACCCTAACTAAGTTCTAATAATATTTGGATTCTCCCTCGCATCCTCACCTTTGCTTTCACTCATTGCCACCTCTACATCCATCGCTGTCCACCTTGCATGAACCATATCTAGTTCTGCCACATTCCTTACAACCCCTTGGAATGTCCCTCTAATTTTCTCGAGTTCCCATGAGTGTTTCCCATCCTATCGAGTTCCTGTAGGTGTTTACTGAGTACCCACAAATGTTTCCCATATTGTCGAGTGTCTACAAGTGTTTTCCAAGTGCCCATGAGCATTTCCCATTATGTCGAGTACCCGTACCCATCTACTGAGTTCCCATGGGCATTTCTCATCCCTAATCTACAACCCTACAACCCTTGGTCACTTCTAGGTCACATATGTGTCATCCTTTGCTACAACGACAATGAATATAGAATCCACAAGTTTAGTAAAATATAAGGTAATGTTCATCTGCATTTTATTTTGTTCTTGCATTACTATTTTTCAATATTATTATTAGCATCTAGTGTTAGTAATCATATGTTTAGAGGATCTCATGCAGTGGATCCCTCACAGGTATTACTTATTTGTATGTTATCTATTGTTTGCATGTACATATTGGAAGTTGTTGAATCTGGAGTGGAGGCATAGGATACCAAAAAGCCCACTCACTTTATTGGGATCAAATATTAGATTGAAGACACCACCAACATTTCTAACTAGGGTTTTAGAGAACCCTAGTGCCTTGTATCAAATATTAAGCATTGTAAACCCCCTATTTGGGGTACATTTTATTGTATTAAGATCCATTGACAATAATAATAAAAATTTATTTCTTTGTGCAATATTTTGTGTCATTGCTTAATTATTTTATAGTATATATATCTGGTGTTTCATTTTTGCATCTCAAAATAGTGATCACGGTGGGACTCCCTATGGGTTTTTTATTTTTATTTATATTGTTAACTAACTTGTTGCTTTTTGTGTCATATCGCAGGTTTTTCATAAGGACAGATCACACAAATTTTATAGAATCAGAGTTTATGGAAAATCGTAGAAGTTGCAGAAGGTGTGCAGATGCCTAATGGTGCTTGGGGAATGCCATATAGTATTACAAAAGTGCCCAAGGACATTTTAGAAGCATCAAGAAGCATTTTATAGAGAGATCAAGTGAATACGTAGGCTTACCTGTAAGTCTATTGGAAATCCTAGTCTTTATGTTTTACTTTATATTTATGTTTTTGCAGATATCATATTAAAATTAATACCATAATATATCTATTAAAATAATTATTTTAATGTGCATTTAGGCATTAGAATAGTCTTTGCATGCATCTACATTTACAATTACACATTTCCATTTAAATATTTCATGATTTTCTAGTGTGCTACACTTTTTGTTTGCATATGAAACATTAAGAGCATGAATTAGTTTGTATTTTAAGATCAATAATCTCTCATTTTTCTTATCTAAGTAGGAAAAACATTAGTACATTAAAAGTACCCCTACTCTTGGTGATTCAAGGTGGAAGAGTAGACGAACCCTCCTTTGTTTAGAGAGTGGTCTTAAGCAGTGTACTCTACTTATTTTGGGGAAATTAATATTTTTGGTGTTGGCTTCTAATTTAGACTCATGAAATCAGTTATTCTTGGCATTGTGTGTAAACCATAAAAATAGAGAAATATTAAAAATAATCACACATAGCACACATCACTTTAAATAGTAATATGTTGGATTTCATCACCAACCATTGCTTGAGATCTAGTGACGGTGGGTTTCATCTCCATCCACCAATCTCTGCCCTTAGAAACTTTAGGACACCCTTGAGCAAACTTGCTAGACTTCATCACCAGTAATAATCTCATTGTCCATCCAAGCCATAGTTTTTACCTATTTTAATTTAGATTAGTTCATCAAAACACACAAAAAAAAAAAAAAAAAGGAAAAACATTAAAATGAGATTTTAAAAAAAGAACAAAGGTAAGATACATTTTGTTGCATAAACATAGGATTGGATTGTCTGTTTTATTTTGTGATTTTTTCATTTCATATTTTATTTTTCAGAACATTTTATATTTGGTTCATTAATTTGTGGTATTAACAAGAAATCAAGCTAAAATAATGAATCAAATATCCATCGATCAAACCACTTCAATAATAGTGTTCATCATCACCTTACACTACCACTTCCATGATCAATCCCCCTAGTGTGATACAGGCAAGTCATTTAGATTTGTCTGTGGGTCCATCACACACTATGTCATCTATACATTCATTCCATATGGCCATTCCATAATTTAAATCACCTTAACCTACCTTTGGTCACCACATCACCCACATAGACATGGCACAAATGGATGCTATTTTGAAATCCACTAACTATGTCTTAGATTCAATCCCTAAATCACCTAGGCATGATTCTGTTTTCAACAAGAACTTACCTCTTCCTAGCCTTCGAGCCTTACCCAGGTGTACAATAACCCTCTTTTCGAGATATCTGTTGCACATTCTCAACATTTTTCCATACCCTAGTCATCATGTACCCAAAGCACATCCATCCCATCCTCTTACACCTCAATATATGGTAATCCCTTTTATGAAGCACATGTCAATGCTGCTTCACAAGTGCCCACATCCATGCCATCTAGTATCTCCCATCAAGTTGCAATTCCCATTGCAACTTACCCCCACCTACCTCATTAATTCCATCCACATCCACTCCATCAACCACTGATATGGAAATACATGAAACTTGGGAATATATTAACAAATTACTTAAGAAGCAACATAATGCTCAATAGCAAGTCCAGGTAGTCAATCCTAAGCCTCAACCTATTTCCATCCAATCAACATTTATCACTCAACATACATCATGGGCACCACAATATTTTTTGGTTTCCATTCCTACACCTCCACCAACCCATACCCATACCCATTTTATTTCCATTAGTCAATCCATCCATAGCCCTCATATATCATCTCCTTTTCCTCATTCATAATCATTTCTTCACCAACCTCATCATCATCAATTTTAATCCACATCCCCCAAACCATCACACCACCAAAAACACACTCAATCTCATCCATTCATCAATCTATTCACCACATCTCAATACAATCAACAAGTAAACCAAGGCTTACAATCAAATTGTCAACACACTTTAATTTTGTAATAGATTTTAACTCAACTCACTAGCATTGAGTTACAATTGATTTATCATTCATGTCAACAATCACAGTAGTTGCAAAATCTAGTTCCATAATCGACATATCATGTTACGATACTTGTACAACAAATTCAACATCCAACACAATCATACAAATGCACCAAGCATCCTTCAAAGCCCCATTGCAACTACATGATGCTTTCAAAATATTATGCAACCATTTTCAAAGGCTTTATGAAGCATAAGAGATTGTACTTTCAAAATTTAAACTAAGTTATCCTAACAAGCCATATGGAAAAGGTTATAAGAAGCACTTTTATTGTCCCTATCATCAAGAAGCAGGCCATGACATCAACAATTGCCATGTATTTAAAAATATTGTCCAAGATCTTATTGATATGAAATTCATTCCCAAAAATGATACATGTAATTCATATTTAGAATATTGGTACCAACTCAATAATTAAGCATACTAGGGATTCTCAGTATATTGCATCCTTCTAGTCACTCACATCATCAATCATCAAGAAAATTGGGGATTCTTAAGGTATCGCACCTTCCCCATACAAAAAAATAGCTCCAAAGGCACCTAATACTTTTGGTCACATCTCAATTTTAAAAATCTCCAAAGGAATCAAAATTACTTTGGTCACATTTCAATTTCAAAAAGCTCCAAAGGTACCAAATCCCTTTGGTCACATCTCAATTTCAAAATTCTCCAAAGGCACTTGACATCTTTGGTCACATCTCAATTTCAAAAGGCTCCAAAGGTACCAAATCCTTTTGGTCTCAATTTAAAAAGGCTCCAATTGCACTTAACACCTTTGATCACATCTCAGTTTCAAAAGGCTCCAAAGGTACCAAATTCCTTTGGTCACATCTCAATTTCAAAAGGCTCCAAAGGTAATTAACACATTTGGTCACATCTCAATTTCAAAAGTCTCCAAAGGTATCAAATCCATTTGGTCACATCTCAATTTCAAAAAGCTCCAAAGTTACCTAATATCTTTGGTCACATTTCAATTTCAAAATGCTCCAAAGGTACTTAACACCTTTGGTCACACGTTAATTCAAAGTCATTTGTATGTATACATGTTATTTGTTGATATTTGAGTTCACAAGATTCAAGGAGCACATCAACTTAAGATGCTAGGGGAGTAAAAGTGCTCAATCCATTAAATATCATACACTTGAAAGCATTCCATGCTTAATGTGATTTATATATATGTATATATACATGGCTATGACACAAAAACAACATTGCATTACACACATTCAATTTCATAAATTCTATTTTATACATTCACAACCACATTTAATTTTATATTAGGGATCATTTATTCTTTTTAGATAATAATTGGTCCAAAAAAGTTGTGTTGCCTTAATTAGAGGTACCTTCAACACATCATCCATTTCATTGCATCATTTCATAAATTCAACATTATCATTTGCAAACCACATGTCCATAATTCCTAGGTGTTTTTGATCACTCAACCACTCCTAGTGTTTTAAGCAAACCATAAATACATATTGAGTTTTATTTAGTACCAAGACACAATTTTTACTAAGAAATCTTGAGTTCTAGGAATTGACTCCAAAACATTCTTGAACCAAACACAATTTCACATCTTAAAAATATCTTGTGTCAAAGAGATATAACACCATATTTGGTTTGAACCTCAAAGAATGATTTTTTATTGCTTTTCCCATCATGCAACATAGTCCACAAAAATAGCGGTTTTCATCATTATCACAATTGCTTCCAAATACAAAATATAGAGTAGTAAGGATAGGGTACAATTCTCATCACACTTAGGTTGAAAATCTGATTCTCCAAAACTCTAAATTTTCATCACACACCATAGATCCTCAAGTTGTAAGGATAGTACTACATTTCCATTCAGAATATTAGGTAGTCATCTCCAAAGCCTAAATATCAAATTCTTGGACTATGAAGCTAGTCTCCATCGAAGCTATAAATGCTTGACTGATAGTGAAGTATGCTCATGCATGGCGACACATCTCTTTTAAAGATACATAACCACACATAAGGACAAGTTATCTTCTTGGTCTCATCCATAATAATTTTTACCCAATTTACTCAAGATGAGTTAATAAAATCACTTGCACACACATTGGTTCTTGATTACCTTGAGTCATTACCAAAATTTTGATTCAGTAAATGAATTCACTACACACACATTTGGAGAAATTTGGCAGTATTTAGTGAGTTTATTTGATATCACTAATATGTCTGAGTCTCTAAAAAATAGTCAATTTTCCATATCAACATCCATATAATTATAGGAGTCTTCCATTTCACATGCCACCGGTTTGGTACCCCTAATTAAACAACAATGCTAAAATAAGGCCAAACAAAATCTAAACTATGAATGATCATTAGAGCATTAGTTCATTTGCATCCATAACACATTATCAAATGTATTAATCATCCATATACACAAGCATCCCACAAAAATAATTCACACAAAAACATAACACAAAAGTAAAAGCCATGTATATATATATCTCATATACAATTAGTGTCCAAATGCTACATACAATGGAGAACCAAGGCTCATATACAAAATGTGCATCTTCAAACTAGCTAAGACCTCCAAGAGGACCCATATGACCTATATGAAACCTTAGACCTAGAGCTATACCTAGAATTTCTAGGCCTAACAAACTTGAATACAGATGAGGAATATCAATTTGGAAGCCCAATATGGTGCTCCTTCAATCTATCCTCCAGTAACTTTATATATCTCTCCTAAGATCGAAGGTGCACTATGTCAAGTCCATGATGATGCTCACTATATAGAAGCTTTGTTTAGAGCCTTGATATCCTCTCCTTGCCTTCACCTATTATTGGTCGTGTCTCCAAATCCACTCGTATATTTACTATAGTCTCATCCTGATTCACCACCATAGCTTTTGTAGCACACCAGCTCACTCCACTTCACTCCACTCCCTCATATGTAGCTTCTAAAAATTTTATATGCATAAATGAACTTTATTATCCCTCTACAGGCTACTTATAACTATTTTAGGTGTATCAAAACACTCATGGGTGCTTCCACATGCATTGAAATACCTCCTTGCATTCAAAAAGTGCCAAACTCTAGTGGGTGTTTGCACAAGCAATAAGTGCTTGCCGAAGTTTGGTGTCAACATTGAAAAAAAAGAGAAAATTAACCTAAAATGGTAGCTTACTTCCACCACATCATTTCAAATTGCATCCATACATCAATTTTATCATAATTTCATGATTTGTGAAAACCAAAATTGATTTTGATTCATAATTATTGCTTACAACCAAAAGTCATAAAAATCATATTTTAGGTTACAAAATGCATCACCATTCTCATCATCCATTCCATAATTGCATTCAATTTTGTGATAATATGAATTTATTTGGATGAGTAATGTTTATTTGCACCCACAAGGCACAAAATTATCGAAAATTGCTTCCAAAATGCTCCAAATCAATACAAAATTTCACATAATCAATCAATTCAATCATAAATGCATTTATCATCATTAAATTTTTATTAATACATCATTGCATTTGCACATTTTCCAAGTCCATATACAATTTCAAGTGAACCTTGTATCTATTGGTTTGTTTTGTCTCCTTGGCGATTGTAACGATTTGCATCCATGCAATTTGGTAAGATGAATAAATTACCATAAGGACACTTGGCCATTTTTCATAATCCATTATTTTAATTATCAATTTCAAAATCAATTTTTGTACTTCAACTTTCGTGTGAAACTATGCCAAGACCAATTTTCTCAATAGTTGTCATTGATGGCCTTATCTGTGGGGCCTAAAACATTAACAAATTTCAATACATCATTCTCCTTAACAATAAATAATTGTGTAAAGTCAACTAGGATATCCTTCCTAGAAATCATCCAATTTGAGGTTGATTGGTTCCTGATATTTTGCATCTTCATCACTTTACATTTCAATGACACCATGCAGCAATTTCTTAAACAACATGGAATCACCTCAAACTTGGGGCAACAAAATCTGATTTTGATCTCCCATAATGGGATACATATTACATGATCATGGTATCAAAACTTGGAAAACACCCCTTTTCTCTGATAGGGCTAAAATAGAATCAATCACTTGCATATTTCAACAACCCCCTTCCACCATTGGGGAAAAATGACATCACATTTTACATCATTTGTATCATCCACAATTGCACCATACATTTCACACAATAATTTGTAAAAATTTGTCAATTGGCTCATGAGATGCATCTATCACTCATTCGCCAATTGAGGGGGTAAGCTACACAATCAAAATTATTTTGTCTTCAAGTTCATATTTGCAATTCCAAAAAAAATAATTTGTGTCTTCATCAAGCCAAACTAGGTGTGTTGTATTTTTTCATCGCATTGTGTTTCATGCAACACGGTACAAAAAGGTGCATATGTAGACACCAAAATATAGCCACTTGTCATCCATACATAGATTCCCACCATATTTCAACAAACAGGCCATAGAAGCCTTGATATTGAAGAATAGGCCATAGAAGCCTTGATATTGAAGAACAGGCCACAAGAGCCTTGATACTAAAATAGGCTATAGATGCATTTTATATTGAAGAAAATTCTAGAGGAAAGGATCTAATTTAGAAGAAGATTTTAGTAATAATATTTTTAGCTATAGGTAAAGGAGATCTAGTGAGTTGAGAAAGCTTCCTAAAAGAAAGTTAGGAAGAAAAGCCTCTTTAGAATTAATACAGTACCTGAGGCAAAAGAGATCAAGAGGAGATATCATTAATGAAATTCCAATCTAGGAAGAAGAAGGACTGGGAGATTACTACTTGTATTCAAAAGTAGCATAATTAGATATCTAGGAGAAGATATCAATGTCAACACTTCTAAAAGTATAATATTGAAGATAAGGTCTCTAGGAAGACCAAAAGAAGTTGCAAGATCAAAGACCTTGACAAGGTCTCAATGAGCATCTAGTAAAAGGCTAGGAGAGCCTTGCTAAAGAAATACTCAAAGGAGAACTCACTGGAGAAATCCACTACCAAGGAGAAGCCCTTGATAGTGAAGGACTTGGGACAATTGTCACCATCTAAAAACAAGCCCAAGAGGAGGAGAAATTGGCAAGGAGTTCCAAATCTAAGCATAATAAGAATCTAGTGAAGACCTCAAGATATTCAAAATATTCATAAGAAGATCCTACTTGAAGTTAGAATTCAACAAGAAGACTTGAAGGTAGAAGACGCTTATAAAATATAGGATATTTGAAGATTTCCTCCTACAATAAGAGGTCACTACTTTAGAGATACAAACTTCTCAAAATCTACAATAGAAGGAGATTACAAGAGGAGATCAAAGTCATAAAATCCTAGGCTTATGGAAGAAATTTCAAGAACATCAAATTGGTGAAGAAGGAGTTGTTCAAAACAATCTACAAAGAGTTGCAAGATCCTATTCAAGGTAGCAACTTGGTGATATTAAACACCAAGATCTACATCATCTACATAAGTAGAAAAGGAGCTACAAAACCATTCAAAAAAGGTAAGCAACTATCGATGCAAGTAGATTCATTAGTTGGATTACTTATCAAATTTATTAAATCACCTTCATCCTGATTAAAGTTGCAAAAAGGATATTTGTATTAAAGTCTTCAAGTGTGCAAAAATAAAGGTTCTTTTAAGGTTAATTTGCACATTAGGATTTGAATAGATTTCATATTTTTAATAATCTATCAACTAGCCTATTATCTACTTTGGAAATCAAAATAAGACTATCTCCTAATATCTTGCTTATAAAAAATTTACAGAATAATTCTTGAAGGTCCATTTGAGATTATTCTTGATTAGTTGTAGTGAATTGGTTAAGTGTGTTTTCTTGAGAGTAGATTGGAGTGATAAGGTGTAATTTGTTAGTGCATTAAAAGTAGAATTTGTTAGATTTATTTTCACTATTATTATTATCAAAATAAATTAGTTTTGTGCTCTAAAATAAAGGTTATAAAATTTAGTTTGGATCAAGTGTCTAAAGACACTCTTAAAGCACTAAAACCTGCAACTCATAGTAGCCAATAGAAGCCATAGAAACTGGTTAGTATAAGCAAAGAAAAAAAAACCAAAAAGAATCTTCAAATATTGAGACTTGGTGAGTCTCAAATCCAAATAACTTAGAGTTAGTGCAACTAAAATAAATCTTCTATTCTATAGCATTTACAAGGCTTTGACTCATCATAAATCATCCAATCAAAAGGGTAAGGAGTCTAGCCAAAGAGACATCCTTAAAACCCTCATTTTGCACTCATTAATATGCTACAAACAAGGATTTCAGACATGCAAAAGAGTGCAATAAAAGGTTCTATATACATGTAAAGTTTACATGGTGTTGCACTTCTACAATATATCAATCATAATGAAAGGAGCAGATTTAAAGGTACCACAATAGGTACAACATACACAAATAAAAATGTAGCCAAAGGAAGGGCCAACGGATCAAACGTTCTCCAATATTGAAAGGGCATTCTCTCCAAGATCAGACCTGTAGATAAAGGAAGCTCTTACATAAATTATAGTAAGCCTACCAAGGCTATTTATGCAAGCCAAAGTAAATTTATCACATATTTTTATGTAAATCATAGCAAGAAGAAGAAGCAATCTATGTAAAAAAAAGGATAGATAACATCCAGTATTTAGATGTATCACCTCTATCAATGTGAACAAGAAGCACAATGAAGTTATAAGCATAAAAAAAAGTGGATGCTACATTTGGAATATCATAAAAAAAGTGTAGCAAGAGAGCTACCTAATCCTCGTCCAAAGCTCCAAGGTGGCTCATGATTTACCTATAGAATAAAATACGTTGCTTTCTATTCAGGAAATCAAAGCAAGATAATGAGGAAGACATTTGAAGAACTTATAATCTCCTTATTGGAGGTGTTATGTAGAAAAATCCATGCAAAAATACTAAGTTCCACTTGGCATATTATTCCCTCATGTCTATCATATCTCTAGTGCTCAAGAGATGAATTTTAAGAGCACTCAAAGCAAGGATAATACATTACAAAGGAGTAACAATTGGTGTAGTATCATTACAAGAATATGTGGAAGCGCTTCCAAGAAATGTAAGTGCCACTTGTCCATCAAAGATTGCCCTTATATGCAGCATAGAGAGAGTGCAAGAATAGCATTCATGTTCGACATTCTCAAAGTGTGTGAAGAGCAAAGCGTATTCCAACCAATCTATTTCTAAGCTAGTGTGGAAAAATGAGAGCATAGGAAAATTTAAGACTCCATTAAATAAGTTCAGTATCTACTCTCCAAGTGTCGAAGAGGAAGCCTGATAGACATACCACACTTGATCTTTCAGACTCATCAAGTCTAGCATTGCAGAAAGGGTATGTAAAATATTATCGTATTTTAGTCAAAACTAGTATCATTCAAGTGTGAATTGAAGGGGCTAAGGTAAGAAAATATCTCATTAATATTGCTTTCAAACATAGGAGATATAAGGTTATAATTTTAAGTATTATTTTTAAGGTTGAGAAAGCAAATACATAGGAGATAGCTTACCAAAAATCAGAATACTATTTACAAACTAACCTATGAGATATAAGGCCTTCTACTTAGGTTGAATCATTTAATACTTTGCAAATATTATTATCTTTTCTAATTTTCCAAAGTTGGGAGTCATAAGGTCTACTACTACAAATTTATTTATTGGAAATTAGAAAAATTAAAATCAAATATCAAAGGGTCATTATAAGAGGTTTATCAAAAACATATGTAAGTTGGAATTTATAATATTTACTTTTCTCAAATCCTCTTATATATAGAAAAAATATACAACATTAAAACCACTTGAAATATAGAAAAGTGCTTAGTTCAATAGGATCAATAAGGACAATAGAAGTTGATTTTAGCATTTACAAAACTTTACAAAATTAACCAATATTGAACTATATCTTATAAAAGCACTTTATACCTTATCCAAAACATACTAGGGAGTCATAAGACATTCTACAAAACCTAAGGATTGATATTAGGGAATTCAAATGGCTTGAAATAAATTCTTATTAGAAGAATATCAACTACTTAAGGGTCCTAATTGTTTCTTCTAGAAGAATAAAGTAAAAGCTATTTTGGTATATGAAAAACTTTGGGATATTGTCAAAGGCAAAACACAAATTCCTACTATAGATGATATTGAGATCCTAAAGTTTGTAGAAAATGATTCAAAGGTTCTAGTGATAATAAATTTGCTATTACTGATGAGATACAACCCTATATCAGTTCAAAAAAATCATCCTCATATACATGGTCAAGCCTGGAGAAAAGTTTTGAAGAAAAGAATAAGGCAACTATTCTCCATCTTCAAAGTCAACTTCATTCATTAAAAATGAACAATGGATAAAACATAGAATTATTCCTAAGAAAGGTAGTAGATATTAAATGGAAATTATTTATCTTAGGAGAAACGGATAAGGATGAACTTCTTACTCACGTAACCATGAGAGCACTTCCGGACAACTATAAACATTTGGTAACATCTTTACAAGTTCTAAGTAAAGATACTTCTTTTGATGACTTAGTCAATATTCTACAAGAATATGAAGTGGAAAATACAGTTAAATATGAGATATCTAACATTGCATTGACATCTAAAGATAATCCATAGGAAAATATTACCTCTTCATCAAAAGGATGAAGACCATGGTACAATAGGTATTGTTATATATGCAAGAGAAAAGGTCATAATGCCAGTTATTGTAGGTTCACACCCAAGAATTAGAATCAAGGAAATTATATGAATAATGGAAGCCAATTTTAGCCATGACAATATCAAATTCCTTATCAGTAGTAATTTCAGTGTCCATCCAATTATACCCAAATGGAGTATCAAAAAAGAAATAAAAAATAGCATCTAGCTTAGAGGATAGAAGAAATTGAAGAACTGGAAGAACCTACTAATGATTATGAGATCAAAGCTCTTTTAGAAATAATAACAACTTTTGAAGACACATATTGCTTGAACAGGTTGTAGAAATCATAGAAGAATCAAAATTCTAGATCAAATAAGAAGATACAATTCAAAGCCATCATATGGAAGAAGATCCGCACTGAATACTAAAGTTTTCAATACCCAAATATTGTAATACAAGGGGGTGTTAGAAATAGAGTATATTACATTATTTGGATCATGTAATTGTACTTTCCTTGGTACATACTTAGGACATTAGGTTACTTTAGGGTAAAGTTATCTAGTTACTTCATGCAATGTAATAAATGCACGTGTCAATGTGCAAGTTGTAATGTGCAAGGCGTCCACTTGTACAACTAGATAGAGTGTTGGCCAAGGAACTTATCTTCCTATTAATGGCCATAGATATAGAATTCATATGAACATAGTCAGAGTAATACAATCAATGTGTGGTAGATAGGTAGTAGGGTAGTGTATGTGTGAGTTATAAGCTCAAAGCTCATTCATGGAGAAGTAGCTTATATTATGGAGTGTCCATAATATAAAGAACTATATTTAGAAAATTTTAGGATCTCATGATTCAATTAGGAGCACCTATAACTACTAATCCTATGTTATTCTAAATTCAACAACCTCTAAAGGTGCAAAAAAAATTGAAATTCTACTCTTCTCATGTTGGATCAATATCGACAAGTTGAATACTTGGATTTAGTAGCTAGAGGTATGTTCCCCTATAAATCAATTCTATAATACTAATAATCATTTTCATGGCCTTGAAGATGTCATAATTGGTTATCTATTTGTGGGAATTTTTTAATAGTAGAATGGAAGATTTAGATAATCCCATGTCTTCTTAGACATACTTCATTTAGTTGGTTTATGAGTGGTTTTAACTCTTATGTTACTATGAATATGAGGACATGGTTTTTTAGCAATTGTAATAATTCATTGATCAACCTATCCAATAGTACATTAATAAGTTCAATAATTTTCTCAATCAAATTTACATCTAAGAAGATGATAGAAACTTAGTTCTTAAGCACTTCAATGACCTACACTATCATATTTGAACTTAGATAGAGTTTATTTTGTAAACCGAATCTACTCCAATCCATGATTTGGCATGTGACCATATATTGTGGTTGTCTAATGCATCTGATGCCTATGACTTGCTCAGGGTGTACATTTTGTGAATTCTAGGGAGTGTTTGACACAAATCCAAGGACAACCTTAAAGGTATTTTCCAAAGGTTGGATCCATGATTGAGTGCCTTCTTGGTACACTTCTTCCTAAGCTTGCCTAATCTATCAGGTCTTGTCTAAAAAAAATGTTAGGAGGAAAGCAATAAAATCTATCTAGCCAAAACTAAGGGTGGCAATGCACTTAAATATATAATTTTTTCCCATGCATTGATAGGATTCATGAACATATAAGTCACCTATGCCAGGAAAGTGAACACGGTCTCATTACAACATATACATTTTTTCATATGAATTTTTATATAAGGGATAGATACTATTCATGAGGTTCCCACACAACTTTACATACACATAAAGAATGGGGAAGAAAGTAGTTATCCATAACTCATATATATATATATGTGTGTGTGTGTGTGTTAAAAACAATGAATTATATTTATTGTAATAAAAGGGATTGAAGGGGCTCATACATAGAATGACTCAAGGCTCGAGTC
Source organism: Wollemia nobilis (assembly GCA_028583015.1). Taxonomy (NCBI): domain Eukaryota; kingdom Viridiplantae; phylum Streptophyta; class Pinopsida; order Araucariales; family Araucariaceae; genus Wollemia; species Wollemia nobilis. Next base: position 3,793,536 of record JAQPPZ010017244.1, read on the forward strand.
GAGATAAATATATAAAAGAACTAAGAAAAGAACTAGCATTCTTCTCTACCTATTAAGATACAAAATCAACTATTTATATAGTCTTTAGCAAAATTCAAAATTCAAAATTACCCCTCAAATAGGCTTGAATGAGGATGTTTGCATCCTTCTTGGTTTTCAAGTCCAAGGTATTATTAGATTTAGAGTATATTACATCATTTGGGTCATGTAAATGTACCACCTTAGGTACATACTTAGAATAGGAGATTACTTTAGGGGGAAGTTATCTAGTTACTTCATGCATTGTAATAAATGCACAAGTGGCAATGTACAAGTTGTAGTGTGCAAGGTGTCCCCTTGTACAACTAGGTAGAGTGTTGGCCAAGGAATCTATCTTCCTATATAAAGGGCCTCAGTGGTAAATTATATTATCAAGTAGACAGGAATTCAAGTTCTCATCTAGTGCAATGTAGTAGATAGTGGTGCTCCCATATGGAGTACCATGTGGCTCTTTAGCTTATAGTAATGGAGTGTCCATTTCCTCCATACTACATTGTAATTTCATCATTTCTATTTATAGCATATTTTAATCATATTGTTGTTTCAATTTCTTTCATATTTCCTATATTTCATTAGAACCTGTGTTAGATCTCTCCACAACATACATCCTCAAAAGCTAACAATGGTATCAGAACTACGGTTCTTCAATATAGGAGGATCTACATCCATCATAAAATAAGTCCAGTAGGTCAACAGGAATAGGGAGAGTCACCATTACTACTTGTTGTGGTTGCTCCACAACTAGCCCCAAATTTTGGGGACCCATATTAAATTTCTTGTTTTGGGTTTTTTAAGTATCTTGGAGTGGCATTTGTGATAAATCTTCACCCTTCGATTTCGCCATGCAAGTGCCATGATCCATTTTTGGAACTAGTTCACTTGTTTATTTTGTGCTAAATAGTTTGATTAGGTTTTTATTTATTTTAGTTAATTTTCAATGTTTTCAATTAAATTAATTTAAAACATTTGAGACTAATTAAAATAAATTTCTTTTTGATAAAAATAAAAATAAATATATATATATAAAAATATATATATATATATATATAAAAATATAATTAAAAAAACAAAAAAAATTATTAAAAAACAAAAAGAAAAGAAATAAAGTAAATTATAAGACTTCATGTTAATCTTATTGGTGTTAAATATTAGTTAATTCTATTATGTTTAGATTTTGTTAATGCAAGTTAAAATTTTATATTAGTAGAACCTTAGGTTTTAATTTTTATGTTCAATGGTTCCTTGAAGGCTAATTCAAAGGGCGCTAACGAAGATGTATTTGGCAGCTGAGGTGGACTCCCGAGCGGACGAAGGTGACAGTGCAGAATTCATCACAATAGTGTGGATATCCTTCAAGCTTGGATGTTAAACGAAGATGTGGTCGTGGCAGTATAGCAATATGGGTATAGCTTCCACGACAGACAATTTTGGATGTCGATGGTGATTTTCATAGCTACACACATGGCATGAACCACGGTATTCGTTCGACAATTAACCAAGTGTGACACAACACTCACAGTGCATACAACAGTGATTGGAAAATCATGCAGGCAAGGGATAAAAATAATCGTGAGTAGCTTAGGTCAAGGATGAAACTATTATCCCTTCAACATAATTATCGGAGAGAAGCCTATATACTAATGGTGAGCAATATCAAAGGAATCATAGTGGACGATTATAGCAAGTGCCAACTTAGCATGCCTTGATATTCAGATAGAGACAACGGCATAGGTCACGTCTGACGAGAGCTGCCACGATAGAATCGGAGAAATCATGAATTATTGCCCAACAATGATAGGGATTACCCACCCGGATGGAGAAGATAGAAGTTACCATAGAGGACACCGAAATTACCAGTAGATAGCCATCGAAGGTGTGAGGTGTATAGGTGAAAATAACGGCTTTGAAACAATGTGAAGTCCTCCAATGTAGTCGGATAAAATCGGAAACTTAACAAAAAAATTATGCCTAACACAAACCGGACTCGGCAGGGGACAGTGTTGTTATAGCGAGCGATAAGGACGTATACGATAATTTTTGAAAGCCTTACAGTAATGATTCATGACTTGGCAGTATGCAGCAGGGTTTTAAATTTGTCCAATAAGTAAAACTGCAATGTATATTTTATAGCAAGACTGCTCTATCTCAAAGATTACAACTTCTGGTCATAAACGAAGTTGCAAAAGCAAGACAAAACATTCGACAGGCTTCAAATGTTAGGAAATAGGGCCAGCATAGTGTTGGAGACCGCCATGCATCGAATAGCAAATGTATGTTTTGTCTTTTATCCTTGGGTATCAGGTGGTGCCTGGCAACTCATACAGAAGTTTTCTTTATGTAATCATAGTCGACCGCTTCAAAAGGAGATGTTATTTCAACCTTATGATTAAAAGAAAGTGGAGGGAAAATGTTACATGGGAGAACGAAGTACGAGGAGGTTATATACCACAGAATGAGAGAGGATCGGGGTTGGAAACCTTTGGAAAGAGGACTGCAAATGAAATTTGGGTTTATTTTTTTGAATTTGTTCCTTTCATTGTATTGGATAGGGTTGTTTTCATATGATGTTGTTATTGGGCGTTGTTATTCTGCATTGTAATGAGCTTATTCAAAAATCTTTTATCAGTCAATACATTGAAGATTTAACAATTTTTATGCATATTTATGGTTAACTTGTCTCCATTTTTAATGTATTGTATTTTTTCTTAGGAGATGGCACCACATTATAGATTAGATTGCATAAATTTTGGATCATCTTGATGCTGGTTTAACAATCGTAGGTTTTATGGAGGTTTTGAGTTGCAGTGTTTCATTTCATTTTAGCTTCATCTTTTATTTTATTTTCCTAACCTAACCTTTTCATATTTTTTTAATGTTGTTTCATAAAATAAAAATATAAAATATAAAATACAAAAAAAATCAAAAACATATTCAAGGATTCAAATAATAAGCTCTAAAATCTCATTTAGAGCAGTTTCATCTTTGAAATTCCAAAATCATTCAAAGTATGCAGTTTAAAAGGAATTTCATGGTCTCAATTTTGACACAATTGCATATCTTGGGTTTTGTTTTCATTTCAAGCAATGGGCTAATTTTTCCCTGTGAAAATTACAATTTCATAAGTAGAGATAATCTATTGGACATTTCACATGCCATTATATTAAAAGCAATAAAGTGACTTCCTTCATAAAAAGTATAGTTTCATTGAAAGGGGGTACTTGACAGTTAATTTCAAGTAACTAACTCTCTTTATGGAAGCTAATTTTATTAAATATAGTTATTCATAATGTAAATAAAAGGGCTTTTATAGCTGTATAAGAGGAATGCCCCCCTCATTTTTAGGTTCACATTTGAGAAGCAAGTTTTAATCTTTATTTCATGCCTAAAGAAAAATCTATTAAAGGATAAAAGTGGTTTAAACTTGCTTAACAAAGAAAGATGAAAATTTTATTTTTTATGAACAATAATAGCATATTATACTAAACTAACCCCACCATAGGCCCCTAGTTAATAGTTGTTTTGTAGAGCACTAAGGTATTCCAAGCACTTTTTGATACATTTGTACAAACATACATGCACACATTAAAGTAATTTGTACAAACATACATGCACACATTAAAGTAAAAGGAACCTTGGAGAATTTTATACTTCTTTGCAAGAGAGGATTTTCTATGGAAATCCTAACTAAGAGTGTGGTTTTGCACATCAACACTACTATTGGTATTAATATTTTCCATTACATGCAAAAGCTACCATTATGATTATTTTATAGAAATTATCACAGTAGTCAACATGATTAGGAATGAGAAAACCTGAGATTATATTTGGCTAGAGTTTTTCGTTGCAAAAAAACTCATGAAGACTAGGACTCAACATTCAATCCACTAGCTTGACAAATCAACTAGTGAATATTATTATCTCCAGAATTACAAATTCTTTTATTTTAATTTTTGACAACTTGTTGCAAAAAAAGGAGATTCAAGAAAAAATTTGGAAGCTTCGTACCAGAGAGTTAGGAATAACATCTTCAAGAATAATTCTAGCACTTGCAACAATAAGGTAGAATACTAAAGATTTCAAATACCTCGAGAAAGGTCCCATTACAAGAGTTGCAATCCTACAAATTATAGAGGTAAAGAAAATGCCCTAGTATCCTTATAGCAGACTCAAGGAAGAAAAGACTCTAGAAGTTGAGTCAAGGAGTAAATAGGAGATTGGTGATCTCCATTCAAGATCAATACCTACAAAGTGCAAAAGAAGAATAGGCCAGATAAGCCTAGAATAAGAATAGGCCAGAGAAGCCTATAAAAAGAAAAAGGCCATAGAAGCCTTAATCCTAAAGAAAAAATTCAGAGAAGATATCTTGATTCTGAAGATAGATTCCTGAATTTAGAAGAAAACTCCAAAAAAGAGTTCCTAAAGGAGACCCTTGAGAAGAGTCCAAAAAATAGGAGATTGGTGATCTCCTTTATGAATTAAAGACTTCTTTTAGAAAAAGCTAAAGAAATTCGAAGTAGATCTCATTGAAGAACTTCAATTTCAATAAGAAAGAGAAAAGACCAGTGAAGTCCTATTCCAAAATCTAGAAGCAATAGAATTATAGATCCGAGAAGATCTCATCTAGAAGTAGAAATTTGAAGAAAAGGCATTAGGTACAAGACCATAGAAGCTAATATAGAAGACCTTGAAGAGGTATCAAGAAGGATTGTATAGCCTTATTGCAGAGCTTGCAAAAGCATCATCAAAAGAGTTATTAGAAGAAATCATTGGAGAATTCCACTACCAAGGAAAATTTCATGATAGTGAAGGACTTGGGACAATTATTTTCATCCAAAAAAAATCCAAAGACAAGAATAATTTGGCAAGGAGTACCAAATATGAGAAGAATAATTTGGCAAGGAGTGTTAAATCTAAGAAGAAGAATTTGGCAAGGAGTGTCAAATCCCAAAAGAAGAATTTGGCAAGGAGTGCCAAGTCCTAGAATAAGAATCCAGTGAAGACCTCAAAAAAAATAGAATCTTGAAAAGAAGATCCTATTTAAAGTTAAAACTCGATAAGAAGCTTGAAGGAAGATTCAGACAGAAGAAGCCTACCAAATACATAATATTTTGAGATTACCTCTCACCAACAAGAAGGCACAATTTAGAGAAATGAGTTCTCTAAATTTATAGCAGAAGCATAATATCACTGGAAGGATTAAGCCACCAAATCCAAGGCTCAAGATAGAAAGTTCAAGGCTAGATATTGGTGAAGGAGAAAGTTATTCGGGATATCCAACAAAGAAGTTGTGTATCCATCCACTACAAATCAACAACTTGGTGAATCCAAACACCAAGATCTACATCATATATAAAATCAATTAAATTTAAGCAACTTGGATGCAATTAGTTGAACTTCAAATTTGGTTTCATTATCAAATTCCATTAATCACCATATTTGGATTAAAATTTGTACAAGACTAGATTGCATTATAGTCTTCAAGTGTAGAAATAAATCATTCCTTTTAAGAATTATTTGCACAATTAATGGGAGTTGGATATTTTTGAAAGAAATAAATTATCATCTACCTATTTTATATCTACAAATCAATAATACTATATCCTACAATATTTATTGTAGTAAAAATTTGTATAATACTTATTAAGGGTTCATTACATATTACTCTTAAAAGTTGCAAAGATTTTTAAGTGCATCTAAAATTATTTTGAGAGTTTATTGGAGTTATAAGATGATATTTTTAGTGCATTAAATTGGTATTATTAATATAATTTGCACTACACTAATTAATCTAAAAAAATGTTAGTTTATGTTTGTTGATTAAAGTATCAAGAGCACAAAAACTAGCAAATTATCAAAATGTCTAAAGACACTATTTGTGCATAGAACTTGTAGCATCTCGTAGCCCAAAGAAGCCACCAAAATAGATAAGATTCCTCCAAGGAGTGGAGAATAAAAGCCACTATCAAAAATAGCAATAGAAGCTTCAAATCAAGACTTGGTGAGTCTCAGATACAAAGTGCACTAAATGCTATTTACAAAAAGGTGAAGAAATTACTTCTATAAGAAAGAGCTTCTATCTATGTGGTTAATAGCTTTGGTTTATTACAAAAGTCACCAAGAAATGGAGAGAGTTTTCTATCAAAAGATACAACATCAAATCTACCATCACCTATTTCAAAAATATTCCATAAGACCAAGAAAATCATATTGCAAAAGGAAGTGCAAAAAGGGTATCTTATATACAAAGTACTTACATTTTTTTTACATTACTCTAATTTTCTCTACATTAGAAAGAGGATAGGCCTTATGTGCCAAAGAGGCACACTCTTTACAAGGAGAAAAATACTCCAAGTTAGCCATGCAAAAGCATTATCCATGCAAGGGAATAGATCCGCTTAAAAGTCTCACATCTACTACATTATGGATAGCCAAACCTACAAGCAAACAAAGCAAGGAGAAGCATTACATCAAAAGACAATAGCATATAATAAAAGGAAGACAAAACAAGTTGAAGGATGTACATCCAAGGAGCACTATTTGAGTAGCCCAAAAACACCACTTAAGCATTTCTCTAAGATCTCAAGGCACCACTGGAATCATCTCATATCAACCTTCATAGAACAAAGGAAGAGCTCATAGTGTTGCATGGTTAATAGGGATATTACAAGATACATTGGAGAAGTGTTACGTTGAAAATCCCATGCATGAAGGAAATATGATTCTTGTCACCTAGAAGGAAAAAAATATTTCCCACACAAGTGCCCATCCATTATAAAGGAAATGTTACAAAGGAAGAAGAAGAATGAGCACTTTTTCAAGATCGTAGCACTCATCTACCTAGAAAAATTTCACAAACGATATCTTAAGCACTCAAGACTAACCATTGTGACACTTTTCACAAATTCCAAGATCCTCCATCTATTAATAGGCATCAAATACTATAGAGGATAAAATTCGGAGTATTTATAGGAGTCATAGCACTTACAGTAGCCAGAATCATAGTCTGAAGGAGAGATAAGGAGCATTAAAAGCTCTGGTCAGGCATTCAAGGAAGGTCAAATCTCAAGAGTTGAAGCACCACCATCCAAACCTGAAGTCAAAGGTGAATCAACATTCACCATAACATTCAAGGAGAAGGCATTAAGAGGACTATCATACACATCCAAAACCTACACTAAATACATTGGAAATACAACACTAAAGGTAAGGTTTATACTTCATCAAGATTGCTTTCATTAAATAGGGATTTATAAGGTATATTATAAGATTGAATATCAATTAAAATCAACCATATTTGAAAGCAATATCTAAGGGGAAATAACTATTAAATTAGCCTAAATATTTGCAATATTAAAACATAGGAGAAATAAGTATTTCTGCTTGAATTTCTATTAGAAACAATAAATAATAAAATTATTAAAGGCTATAAAAAGAGGTTTATTAAACAATATTAAGATTTGTAAACTAATTGGTATATTTGTCTCAAAAATTCATTAAAGGGATAAAAGAAATCCAACTATTAAACCTCATCCAAATAGAAAGTGTTCAAGCTCAATAGGAGTAATAAGGTATTAAAGAATTTTATTTGTGCTATTCACAAAAATTTATAAAATCAACTCAAAATTGAACTATCATTCTCAAAAGCATTTTATCTATCATATAGCATTTCCAAAACTACTAGGGATACATAAGACATTCTACAAAACTTGATAATAATAATATTCTTCAAATATTATCAAGTGCACAATCCATTTGGAAAGCATAAGGTCTCTACAAAATCTAAAAGGACTCTACTAATTCACATATCTTAACTAGGGAGATATAAGGAAGCCTACAAGACCTAAGCTTTACAAAGGTTCTATCAAATAAAATTCACATACTCTAAACTGAGTCATAATATACTTCAAAGATTCAAATTAGAGTATCAAATCCATATTTACAATTTTAAGGATCAACAAGAATCGCTATCTCAAAACTATCAAGAATAAATATGGATGAAATAATAAGAAATGCCTTTATCAATAAATAATTATTTTATGAAATGGAAATATATTCTCAAAAATTTATAGAAACCCTTGAAGGATATGAGAATCTATCAACTAGTAAAAAGGAGAGATTCTCCTTATTTATTAAAAATCAAAAGAGGGTAGCTTTGAAGCATTAATTGGTTATCTTCATGAAAACCTCTTCAGGGTATGGTGGAATTCACAAAAGATACTTATATTCACATTCAAGGAATATTTGATGATTTACCTATCATTTAATTGTTTTTTACTCACTCAACACATGAAGCAAGCTAGCAATACAAATCAATATTATTGTGATGATAGACTAACTCCTTGTGAAGAAAAAATTCCACCAGCATCAATGTAGAATCGTAGGAAAAGAAGGAATAAAATACATGGTCAAAGAGATCTTAGCAAACAAGACATGAATAGCAGAGAAATCATAAAGACTAAAGAACCCTCAGCTACAACTCTCTTTACATCATATGAAGACACTAACTACTTTCTCGATCAAATTACAGTAAGCAATGAAGGAGAATACAAGTTCCAATTTTGACTCCAAGAAGAAGAACCAATGCAAGAAGGCATACAGTGCAAAGTGAATTAAAGAGGACTAGATCAAGCCAAAGAACATCAATATAAAGACCATACTCAAGATAAAAATCCATATTTAATATTGAAATATTCAATACCCAAATAATGTAATAGATGGGGGTGTTAGAGTTAGAGTATATTACATCATTTGGATCATGTAAATGTACCACCTTAGGTACATAGTTAGGATAGGAGATTACTTTAGGGGGAATTTATCTAGTTACTTCATGCAATGTAATAAATGCACAAGTGGCAATATGCAAGTTGTAATGTGCAAGGTTTCCCCTTGTACAACTAGGTAGAGTGTTGGCCAAGGAATCTATCTTCCTATATAAAGGGTCTCATAGTGGTAGATTATATGATCAAGGAGATAGGAAGTCAAGTTCTTATCTAGTGTTGTGTATTAGAAAGTAGTGCTCTCATATGGAGTACCATGTATCCTTCATCAATCCTAAGGCCACTCCTACTAAAGAGGGTCCTTCCCTTGTGTCTGATTTATGTCTAGGTTATTCCACCAAGTTTGGTAGATGCCTTCCAGGTCTACCTTTACTTGATTCTTTGGTGACTAGGCTTTTCTATGAGATGCAACCTTTAGGTATTATTTCTACCTTTGATTATGGTTCTTCCCTTCTCTAATTGGATTGTCAAGCTCTAATTGTGCTTGTTGACATGGGATTCTTGGAGGGAATCTAGTTTGGACTTGTCCCTAGATTTCTAATGTAGTGAAAACTCACTACGGAGGGGATCTTTAGTCTACTAGAGATGGCAAACCTAGACTTGGTGACCTTATCATTGGGTGTGTAGTCAATATTAGAGATTATGCATCACCTCAATGATCTTCATCCACTCCTCAAGAGTTAACCTATATCAAGAATAGTGCCAATAACACTTTTCTAGCTCACAAATATTTAATGAGGGTAGGGACAAAGTCATGCTTGGTATTTTGGATGAGTGTCTCTAGTGTGATCATAGGCTTTAGGGTCATGTTCAACTTTTTCTTAGTGGATAAGTCTGGTGGTATATCATTATTTTTTGGATGACTTAGTCATTTTCAATATTCCCATTCTAGAATAGGGTCATCATTGGGGTCCCAAGAGGAAGGAAACCTTTTGCCATCAATGAACATATGCACCCCCTCTGTTCTTCCATATTTTAAGATAGGGCATTGATATGTTCATTACATCAATGCACTACTTATTTGGTGGTTAGAACTTTGGCGATCCTATAGGTTCTACTTTTCTTGTTGTGGACTCTTACCACAGTCCATCATCAATGGTCAACTTCTTCCAAGCCACAGATAAATACTTGTTCCTCTTGATACTTGTAGTTGATATATTTTTTAAAATTCTCGAACTCCTTGTTGGCTTTGATGCTTAAGGATGAGAGCTCAAGCACATTTAAATACTGGGAGGAGCTCCTCAAATTTTTATACAAGTTCTTTTCAAAGTATTTGGTTGATCTTTCCAATCCTCCTAGTGTTACCTAAATTTGGATCCAACTTCACTGCCTTTCTTTTTTGTTCCTCCAAATCAGCCTCCACTTCTACAAATTTTGTTGTGACATAGGCCTCCTCTACTTTGAGCACCTTGATATCAACCTAGGAATATTATAGTAGTTGTTTTATATTCTTTAGTTCATTATTTCTGTTGGATAGCCTCCTTGTATTCGTAGTGTAATCATGGGCCACCAACTTGCTTGCTTATGTAGAAAAATCAATCCTATGATATAGGGGTGCATGTTGAAGGTAGAGCTCCATGGTTGACACTCAATAATCTTGTACCCACTTTTTGCCCTATGCCTTAGAAATGATAGGTTCAAAATGAAACATGCCCAATACATCTCCTTAAGGTATAAAATTAACCCTAGGATTTGTAGTATTTAGTTGGGATACTCTCCATTCTACCTCATGTTTTATCAGTTGTTGGTAATATTCTTGGGCCTATCGAAAGTTGGGGTGTGAGCTCAAGAATTGAATTGGCCAAGGATATATGACTATGGTTGATCCTCTAGGGGTAAAGTCAAAGAATTTAATAAGGATAGGTATTTTGAGTGGCCAATTGGAGATAGTATGGAGGAGGGGATCATAAAATGAGATGATGGAATAAAATTTATGGCATGTTAGAGTAGTTGGAATATCAAGAGTGGATGTAGAGTTATTACGCTATATGAAATGGGTGTAATGATATACCAAAATCCTTGGGGGTTGTTCCTAGAGTGGAGGTAGTAGGGTTGATCAAGGTAGTTGTTTGGTTATTAGGGGACCCTCCTATTATAAAATAATTTATTTGGGATCCCTCTTAGGTCCCTAATGTCTCCTTTGAGTCTTCCATTGGTGGTAGTAGCTTCTTGACCCAAACCATTCTTTTTCGTAGTAGTAGTATTTTCGCCATCTAGGGATTTTTTTCATCTTTTCTTGGACTCCTTATCCCTTATCCTCTTGTTTTCTCTCTTGGTGAGGAAATAAATTGGGCGAAGATAGTTGTATTTGGGGGCTCTAAAATAGGAACTTTGTTGGCACTTTACCAAGTTTTTATGAGGATCTTAAGGGGGTCAAATTGATGACTGAAGAAGCCCTTTGATATTTCATCAATTGGTGCAATCATCACACCAATACCACTTGCTTGACCTCCTCCCAATCATATTTCATCCCTAACTAGTTTGCCTCATTGTATTAGTCATTGAATTGTCCTTTGATTTTTTCTTGGGCATTGATATTGTATCATTGTTTAGATGTTAATAGATCCACCAATTCTATATTTTGAACTAGTTGTAGCCCCTTTGCCATAATTGCTCAACTTTATTTTGGGTGATCTTGCTCTTATGATCTAGATTGCCTATGTGTTTTTCAAGGTTGAACCATGGCTCAATATTCAAAGAGTATGACAAAAAATCATCCTCCCAAAGTGGAGAGCAAGAAACTTTATTTGGGTTTCAATTAACCTCCAATTGTGGCCTCATTTGGGGTGTGAAATTCTTGGCATTGGTTATATTGAAAAATATGCTTGAAACATGCATTCTATGTCATATGAACAAGAGTTGTCAAACATTTTAAGATTCAAGCTCTTAAGATTTTTCTCCAATAGGGTATAGCTTTCCTTTTTAGCTAGGAAATTCCCACCAAGATCACTAGTAGCTTGTAGTAATTGGTTTTTCTTTGTCTGGACCTTTAGATGGCATCTACCATGTCTAGCTACCTCAATATTTATAGGGTGAAAACCCTCTTGGTAACATATCATTGTAGTAGGTATACAAATTTTATGAACCCAAATATGTAGATGATAGTGTGGTTATCTAGGAAGAACCAATATCCTTTGTAGACATGACACATCTTTTGGGAGCATTCATAAGGGATATGTTGAGGGTTTGCTCCTTTAAGGGCACACAAGATCAACATCAAGAAATCATCTACAAAAGTATAATAAGAGGAAGTATAAAAAATGGCTCCCATCGAGTCAAACACTAGCTACTTTTAGACATATTTGTTCATGATTTTCAAGCTTAAGTGTTGATACAATCCAAGATTTGGGTTGAGTGCAAGGTGCATGAGATATGAACTATACTTGAATACTAATATTCCATAAAAATTATCTAGCCTAATACAGATTTGTTGGGTTATATGATCACTAAAATATAAGGTCAACACATGATCTTTAGGCATATATGTTACAATATATAGGACCCCCAGTCCTACTAACATTGCATTTTTTTCTTACTCTCTTCCAAATATGACTGTGGCCATGCTTAATACATCATGGTATTTATTTGAATAAATCCTAAAATAGGGAAAATCAATCATATTTTTTTCTTGGAGTTCCAAATTCAAGGCCCCTAGTGGGTTAGGGCATAGATGGTAGATTTGTTTGACATCGATAAGGGCTCTCTATCATCGATTCTTTGAAAAGTACCTTCCCTTAAGTTTTTGGCACTTAGGATCTACTATCTTTTTGTTTCATCGATTAGAATGATTGGTGGTTCATTTGTATTTGACTTGGTGAGGAGACCCTTCTTGGTGTTGGACCTAGTTGCTTGAGTGGGTGTGGTCTTCTTTCTTACCTCCATGGTATCTAAGAATGCTCTAAATTTTCCTTTTAATTACCTATCATCATTCTAAGTTACAATATTCCTCTTGACCTTTAGTGCATAACAAACAAAGTTTGGAGGGTTAGGATTTTAAATGGATTGGTAGTTGTTGTCTTTCACTTGTGCATGACTATTTTCCATCATGGTTGGTTGAAGGTAGACAAAGTACCTTTTTAAAATCATCAAATCTTCTTAGTCCATGTTTTTCCCTTACTTTTAATTGGGTGATTTTGAATTTCTTCCTACATAGTTGTGACCAATCTTAATGGAAAGCATTATTTTGCATGATGGACTCTTTATTTATCTAATTATCAATATATGATTGAATAGTTAGCCTCTAATCCTTCCCTTACTATGCTTGTTTGATAAGACATGTTGGGTGACAAGTAACCCTCTAGATCCAAGTTTCAATAGGGTCCATTAGGGAGGATTGGGTGGTTTCTTTTGTAATATTGTCTTCTTATCATCAAGTTCACTGGGTACTTTATCCTTTTCTTGGAGTGGCCTTCCTTCCATTGGTCTAACTATGTATGAAAACTTTAGTTATTGGCTTGGTTCACCTGAGCACTGCTTGGGGATACATTGCTTTGAGAGAGATTTTTTTAAATAAGTAGGTCAAACATACCTTTTCAAATATATCCTATTGACTAGTATGGGGAGCGATGCTAGATTTAGAGTATATTACATCAGTTGGGTCATGTAAATGTACCACCTTAGGTAAATAGTAAGGATAGGAGATTACTATAAGGGGAAATTATCTAGTTACCTCATGCAATGTAATAAATGCACAAGTGGCAATGTGCAAGTTGTAATGTGCAAGATATCCCCTTGTACAACTAGGTAGAGTGTTGACCAAGGAATCTATCTTCCTACATAAAGGGCCCCGTAGTGGTAGAATATATGATAAAGAACATAGGAATTCAAGCTCTCATCTAGAGTAGTGTAGTAGATAGTGGTGCTCCCATATGGAGTATCACATAGTTCTTTAGCTCATAGTAATGGATTGTCCATTTCCTCCATACTACATTGTAATTTCATCATTTCTATTTATAGTATATTTCAGTCATATTATTGTTTCACTTTATTTCATATTTCCTATATTTAAATAGGACCTATGTTAGATCTCTCCACAACATACATCCTCAAAAGCTAATAGTGGTATCATAGCCATAGCGCTTCAATATAGGAGGACCTACATCCATTATAAGAGAATTCTAGTAGGTCAAGGGAAATAGGGAGAGTCACCGTTGCTACTGTTGGTCCACATCTTTGCCATTACATTCAAAAGCTACCATTAGGATTATTTAATGGAAATAATCATAGTAGTCAACAAGATTAGAAAAGTAAAAACTACAATAAAACTCAGTTACAAAAAACATAAGATTATATTTAGCTAGAGTATTTCCACAGAGTTGTAAAAAAAATCATGAATACTAGGACTCAACATTCAATCCACTATTTTTATAAATCAACTAGTGAATATTATTATACCTATAATTATAGATTATTCTATTTCAGTTTTTAACAACTTGTTGCAAGAAAAGTAGATTCAAGAAAAAGTCGGGAAGCTTCCTACAAGGGAGTTAGGAAGAACATCTTCAAGAATTATTCTAGCACTTGCAACAACTAGGTAGAAGACTAAATATTTTAAAGACCTTGAGAAATTTCCCATTATAAGAGCTACAATCCTATAAATTGTAGACATAAATAAAAGGCCATAGTAGCCTTATAACAGACTCAAGAAGAAAATACTCTAAAAGTTGAGTCAAGGAGGAAAAAGGAGATTGGTGGTCTCCATTCAAGATCAATACCTACAAATTTTAGAAGAAGAATAGGTCAAAGAATCCTAGAAAAATAAAAAGCCTATAGAAGCCTTAATTTTGAAGAAAAACTTCAAAGAAGATATCTTGATTCAGAAGATAGATTCTTGAGTTCAAAAGAAAACTCTAGAAAGGAGTTCCTAAAGAAGAGTCCTAACAAGAGTCTAGGAAATAGGATATTGATGATCTCCTTTAATAATTAAATACTTCTTTCAGAAGAAGTTGAAGAGATCTAAAGTAGATCTCATCGAATAACTTCCATTTTAGAAAGAAAGAGAAAAGACCATCGAAGTCCTATTCCAGAATCTAGAAGCAACATAATTAGAGATTCGAGAAGAAGATCTCATCCAGAAGCAAAAGGTTGAATAAAAGGTCTCATGTGGAATACCATAGAAGCTACAAGATAGAAAACCTTGAAGAGGTCTCAAGGAGGAAAAATAATAAGTCTTGGAGAGCCTTGTTATAGGGATCATAGAAGCATCATCAAAAGAGTTCCAAGGAGAACTCATTGGAGAATTCCACTATTAAGAAAAATTTCTTGATAGTGAAGGACTTGGGACAATTTTCACCATCTAAAAACAAGCCCAAAAGAAGAAGAATTTGGCAAGGAGTGCCATATATGAGAAGAAGAATTTGGAAAGGAGTACCAAATCCCAAAATAAGAATTTTCCAAGGAGTGTCAAATCCCAAAAGAAGAATCCAGTGAAGATCTCAATAAAATTATAATCTTGAGAAGAAGAAGATCCTATTTTAATTTATAATTTGATAAGAATCTTGAAGAAATATTCATACATAATAAGCCTACCAAATCCAAAATATTTGGATATTACCTCTCATAGTAAGAAGGCACGGTTTAGAGAAAGGAGTTATTTGAATCTATAGTATAAAGCAAAAGATCACTGGAAGGATTAAGCCACAAAATCCAAGGCTCAATATAGAAATTTTGAGTCTAGATACTAGTGAAGGAGAAAGTTGTTCGGTACAACCAAAAAATAAGCTTTGTATACATCCACTACAAATCAGCAACTTGGTGAATCCAAAGACCAAGATCTACATCATCTAAATAAGTCATTAAAGGTAATAAACTAAGGTGCAATTAGTTGAACTTCAAATTAGGGTTCATTATCAAATTCCATTAAGCACCATATTTGGATTAAAATTTGTAGAAGAATAGATTGCATTATAGTCTTCAAGTGCAAAAATAAAGAATTTATTTTAAGGATTATTTTCATAATTAATAGGATTTGGATATTTTTGAGAGAGAAATTATCATCTACCTATTTTATATCTAGAAATAAAGAATACTATATCCTACAATATTGATTGCACTAAAAATTTGTAGAATACATGTTAAGGGTTCATTACAGATTACTCTTGAAAGTTGTAGAGATTATTAAGTGCATCTAAAATTATTTTGAGATTTTATTCAAGTGATAAGGTGATATTGTTAGTGAATTAAATTTGTATTATTAATATCATTTTCACTACACTAATTACAATAAAAAATGCTAGTTTGTGTTTGTTGATTAAAGGATCAAGAGCACAAAAACTAGAAGATTATCAAAATACCTAAAGACACTATTGGTGCACAGAACCTGTAGCATCTTGTGGCCCAAATAAGCCATAAAAATAGATAATATTCCTCTACATAGTGGGGAATAAAATACACTATCAAAAACAACAATAGAAGCTTAAAATCAATACTTGGTGAGTCTTAGATTCAAAGTGCACTACAGGCTATTTACAAAAAGGTGCAAAATTTACTTCTATAAGAAAAATATTCTATCAAAGTGGTTAATAGCTTGGTTTTATTACCAAAGTCACAAAGCAATAGAGAGAGTTGTCTAGCAAAAGATACCACATCAAATATACCATCGCCTATTTCAAAAATCTGCCATTAGACTAGGAAAATCAGATTGCAAAAGGAGGTGCAAAAAAGGTATCTTATATACAAAGTATTTGCATTTGTTTTGTACTACTCTAATATACTCTACATTTGAAATAGGATAGGTCTTTTGTGCCAAAGGGGCACACTCTTTACAAGGATAAAATATAGTCATGCAAAAGAATTATTGTGCAAGGGAATAAAGCCACTCAAAAGGCTCACATCTACTGCATTGTGGATAGTTGAACCTACAAGAAAACAAATCCAGGAGAAGCATTACATCAAAAGGCAATAGCATCTACTAAAAGGAAGGCAAAACAAGTTGAAGGGCGTACATCCAAGGAGAACCATTGGAGTAGCCCAAAAAATCCACTCAGAATTTAAAAGCATTGCTCCAAGATCTCAAGGCATTGTTGGAATCATCTAATATCAAGATCCATTGAACAAAGGAAGAGCTCATAGCATTGCATGGTTAATAGGGATATTACAAGATATGTTGGATAAGCGTTATGTTGAAAAGCCCATGCACGAAGGAAATATAACACTTATCACCTAGAAGGAAACAAAATTATTCCCACACAAGCGCCCATTTGTTACAAATAAAACGTTATAAAGGAAGAAGAAGAATGATCGCTCATTCAAGATCGTAACATCCATCTACCTAGCAAAGTTTCACAAACGATATCTCAAGCACTCAAGAGTAACCACTGTGACACTTCTCACAAAGTCCAAGATCCTCCATCTATTAAAAGGCATCAAAGGCTATAGATAAAATCATTTGGAGTATTTGCATGAGTCATAGCACTTACAGTAATCAAAATCATAGTTTGGAGGAGTGGTAAAGAGCATTAGAAGCTCTGGTCAAGGTGTTCAAGGAAGGTCAAATATCAAGGCTTGAAGATGTTAGGATACTCCATCCTAACATTATTAGTTAGTATTATTAATCATTTAATTATTATATTATTAACTCATAAAGTGAACCATCATATCTCTTCATAACGTGAACCATCATGTCTCTTCATAATGTGAACCATAATGTCTCTTCACCAACGTAGCTTTAGGGTAGATATATATATTAGGTTGGCCATTCACACAAATCATCCAAGAAGAAGAATATATATTTGTTTAAACCCATTGGAGGGATTTCCCAAACCAATGCAAAAGGTGATTCGTATCTAAAAGTGATTCTATTTATTTATTTCTCCTTTATTAAATTATTGTGCTAGGAACCCTTGGTTCCTACCATCTGGTATCAGAGCATTATGGATCCAACCATATGGGACCAAAAATTTAAGGAAGAAGTTTAGAAATTGAAGGCAGAATTTCAGGAATTTTCTCAACCAGATTGGCAACATTTCAAAAATATTATAGAAAATATTTTTAGTGTGCAACATTTCAAAAATATTATAGAAAATACTATTAGTAAGTGCATTGAAAATTTTATGGAAGCACAGGAAAATGAAGAAATTGCACATGAGGAAGATGATAAATATAATGAAGATGTGGAAAATGAGGATAATGAGAAAGCAATACCCAAAGCACCTAATCACAACAATAAAGGCAATACGGTTGATATACCAAAATTGATCGATACATCAAGCAAGGATGAGGTAGACATTCCCAAAGTGACTCATTATGGCCAAACATGCACTCTACAAGAACTACACTCAATTTTCTCTCCAATAGTGAGTTATCGACACTGGATCAAACATATTAAAAAACAAGGCAAAAATGTGACTGCATACTTCTCCATTGCCTCTCCTAGGGAACAACATGAGAATGTAGAAGTTTTACCACCTATTTTTATGCATCATTCTAAGGTGTTCGAAGAAACCCAAGGATTGACCTTCCCTCATCATCACACATTTACTAATATTTCTAGCAATCCCCCATTAACGCTTCATCCTTCTCGATATCCCTACCTATGGAAGGATGACATTAAAAGAGTCCAAGAACTTACACAAATCCTTCTTGGAAAACAAAGGATAAAGCTCCTCACTTTGAGCTTTGAGGACAAAGCTCTTTTTAAGGAGGATGGCATGTTAGGATCCTCCATCCTAACATTATTAGTTAGTATTATTAATCATTTAATTATTATATTATTAACTCATAAAGTGAACCATCACATCTCTTCATAACGTGAACCATCACGTCTCTTCATAACATGAACCATCATGTCTCTTCACCAACGTAGCTTTAGGGTAGATATATATATTAGGTTGGCCATTCACACAAATCATCCAAGAAGAAGAATATATATTTGTTTAAACCCATTGGAGGGATTTCCCAAACCAATGCAAAAGGTGATTTGTATCTAAAAGCGATTCTATTTATTTATTTCTCCTTTATTAAATTATTGTGCTAGGAACCCTTGGTTCCTACCGAAGATCCACCATCCAAACCTGAATTCAAAGGTGAATCAACATTCACCATAACATTCAAGGAGAAAGGATTAAGAGGACTATAATACACATCCATAACCTACATTGAATACTTTGGGAATATAACACTAAAGTTAAGGTTTATACTTCATAAATATTGCTTTCATTAAATAGGGAGTTATAAGGTAAATTATAAGGTTGAAATATCAATATAAATCAACCATATCTGAAAGCAATATCTAAGGGGAAATAACTATTAAATTAGCCTAAATATTTACAATACTAAAATATAGGAGAAATAAGGGTTTCTACTTGAATTTCTATTATTGCAAAAAATTATTTTCTAATATTCCATATTAGGGAGTTATAAGGAATACTATATCAAAGTAAGAAATTGGAAATTAGAAACAATAAATATCAAATTACTAAAGGCTATAAAAAGACGTTTATTAAGAATATTAAGAGTTGGAAATTAATTGGTATACTTGTCTCAAAAATGCATTAAAGGGACAAAATAAATCCAACTATTATACCTCATCAAAATAGAAAGTGCTCAAGTTCAATTGGAGTAAGGAAATAACTATTAAATTAGCCAAATATTTGCAATACTAAAATATAGGAGAAATAAGGATTTCTACTTGAATTTATATTATTGCAACTAATTATTTTCTAATATTCCACATTAGGGAGTTATAAGGAATACTACATCAAAGTAAGATATTGGAAATTAAAAAAAATAAATATCAAATTACTAAAGGATATAAAAAGAGGTTTATTAAGAATATTAAGAATTGGAAATTAACTAGTATACTTGTCTCAAAAATGCATTAAAGGGACAAAATAAATCCAACTATTATACCTCATCAAAATAGAAAGTGCTCAAGTTCAATAGGAGTAATAAGATATAAAAGAAGTTGATATTTTCTATTCACATAACTTTACAAAATCAACTCAAAATTGAATTGTAATTCTCAAAAGCACTTTATCTATCATATAGCATTTCCAAAATTACTAGAGAGAGATAAGGCATTCTACAAGACCTAGAATTTCACCAAGGCAACATCAAATCAATACTAGGGTAAATAAAGATTGCAAGGATCATCATGGCATAAAATAAATGATTTCTTGTATAATCCCAATTACTTAAGGAGCCAAACTATTTCTCCTAGAAAAACAAGGTTAAAGAGATTTTAGTATATGAAAAACTTTGGGAGATAACTCAAGGAATAGAAAAAATACCAACTACAGATGATACTAAAATCTAGAAGTTTGATGAAAAATATGCAAAAGCCCTAATGATAATAACCTTTGCCATCACTTATGAAATACAACCTTATATTAGTTTAGCAAAGACATCTACAAAAGCATGGAAAATCTTAGAAAATATATTTGAAGGAAAAAATAAAGCCACTATCCTTCATCTTCAAACTCAACTACATTCTCTAAAAATGAATATTGGTGAGAGCATAGAACTATTCCTAAGGAAAGTAGCTGATATCAAAGGGAAATTATTAACCTTAGGAAAATAAATTAAATATGAAATTCTTACTCAAGTAACCATAAGAGGACTTCTAGATGGCTACAAATATTTCGTAACATCCTTACAAGTCATAAGTAAAGATACTTCTTTTGATAACCTAATCAATATTCTTCAATAATATGAGGTAAAGAATACAATTAAATATGAATTGACTAATGCTACATTGGCATCAAAATATAATACACAAGGAAATATTGCTTCATCATCAAGAGGATGAAAACCATGGTACAATAGGTATTGTCAGATATGCAAGAGAAAAGGTCATAGCACTAACTATTGCAGATTCAATTCCAAAAACAAGAATCAAGGGAATCAGATGTACAATGGAAGCAGATCTCAATCAAGACAATACCATAATTAGTAGCAAGCTCAACATCCAATCAATTATCCCCAATTGGAGTATCAAAAAGAGAATAAGAAAGGACACCTAGGTCAAAGGATAGAATAAATTGAAGAACTAGAAGAATCTATAGATGATTATGAAGTCAAATCTCTTTAAGCAATAACAATAGGTTATGAAGACACTAACTACTTGCTTGAATAGGTTACAAAAAATAGAGAAGAATATTACAAGCTCCAAGACAAAGAAAAAAGTCCATATTGAATAGTGAAATCTTTAATACCCAAATAATGTAATATAGAGGGGTGTTAGAGTTAGAGTATATTACATCATTTAGGTCATGTAAATGTACTACCTTAGGTACATAGTTAGGATAGGAGATTAATATAGAGGATAATTATCTAGTTACTTCATGCAATGTAATAAATTCACAAGTGGCAATGTGTAAGTTGTAATGTACAAGGTGTCCCCTTATACAACTAGGTAGAGTGTTGGCCAAGTATTCTATTTTCCTATATAAAGGGCCTCATAGTGGTAGATTATATGATCAAGAAGATAGGAAGTCAAGTTCTCATCTAGTGCAGTGTAGTAGATATGGGTGCTCCCATATGGAGTACCATGTAGCTCTTTAGCTCATATTAATGGAGTGTCCATTTCCTCCATACTACATTGTAAATTCAACATTTCTATTTATAGCATATATTAGTCATATTGTTGTTTCACTTTATTTCATATTTCTTGTATTTTATTAGTACCTGTGTTAGATATCTCCACAACTTATATCCTGAAAAGCTAACAAGTAGTCCATTTTATGTGTCTAGATCCACTACATTTTCTACCTTGATTCTAGTGATAACATACGACCCAATATAGATAGCTTAGAATTTGGTGTATCGACCTAATTTACTATGATCTTCGTCCCATTTTAGTACTAGGTCACCTATTTGGAAATGTTAGGTTGTGACCTTCTACTCAAACCATATTTTTATGTCTTCTTGATATTTCTAGAGGTGGTTCCTTACTACCTCCCTTTTTTCTTAAAGATTATAAATGCTCCCTTATCCTTAATAATATGGTATTGTGTTGTTGCAGCTCTAACTTGTGGAGTAGCTACATTGAGGGGAGCTGAATTGAGATAGGGATCCTAGCTTCTTAGTTGTACATCAAAGAATAGGGATAGAAGCCTATTCCCTTATTTGGGGTGATTTTGTCTACCTATGGTGCCTATTAAATATATAAATTATATTACCTTTGGTTATTTGTATCAATCCTCTTCAATATGTATAGTAGGCCCTTGTTAGAGGACTTTTCTAGGCTTTTGCCTTGTGGGTAGAATTGGAGGAAGTCTTCATGTGGATTCCATATTTGAGATTGAATTGACTTACCTTTTACCAAACAAATATTGGAGAATTATTTATTATAATGGTGTTGAGCACACAAAATCGGGTAATGATATCCTTTATAAAGTTGACTATGACTCTTTTGATAGTCTCCTTGAGGAGAACCAATTTTGTGCACCTGGTGTAATCCATGTCCATGTGTAACGATCCAAAGAATCAAGAAACAAAACACACACAAAAAGCAAGAATTTTTTTGACTAAGGAGAGGGATTCATAAACCTCTATCCAACCTTAGACCAACTTACATTTAAAATACCTTAATTTTCTCAAGAACTATACCACACAAGATCCTCCTCACATAATTCCCTTTTGCATAGGCATATCTTATGTTATGCATATAAGTCCATACATACCATCAATCTTGATGATATAGACTTACCACCCTCAATTATTAGAAGGTGTACATGCATATCCATATTCCACACAAGTCATTATGTGTGGATATGCTATGTGTACTATGAGTTAAGTTATCAATCTTGTCCTCTAACAAGTTATCTTAACTCTGATATGATCTTCTAAACCTATTTACCAATATCCTTAAGGGGGTCTCAAGCCCTTAGGTCATCCTCTAAGTTCACCTAGAACTTACTATTGTTTTGTAACCATTTTTAAAACAAAAATAAAGAATCAATCTAGATACTAAATCTAACAAAACATGAATCATTGGAAAAGCAAAGGATAACTAAAACATAAAGCAATAATTGAAGGATAAACTTGCAATAGAAAGGATGTTAATACAACTACATTCCATTAATGGCATACAGGGTGCATCAACCATATTGTTCATTTATTACACAAATATGCATGGTAAACCCCATACTTAAAACATTACATTACATCAATTTCATCAAGGAAATCTCCCTACAAGTTGAATCTATTTGCATAAATAAGCAATATGTAAGGTAGAGATCAAACTTGTGCATCAGTCCATCTCATGAATTTGGTCCTCCCACTCTCCTATCGATAAAGTGAGGATTTTAGGGTATTAGGACACTCATACATCAGGATAGACATGCTTCTAAATTCAATTGTTCATTTTATTGCCAAATTACAACTATACAAATAACCCAAGAAATTCAACTTTCCAATGCATAGTTGATACTATAGAAACTACTCTTTCTATTTCCCCTATCATATTCTCATGAGATCTATTCAACCATGCATAAAACCACATGCTCTTGATTTTAAAAAATGGTCTAACCCATTTTCAACAATCAAAGTCCCATACCCTTAATTGTTAAACCATACAGGTTCTCATTTATTATCCAATCAAAGCCAACTACTTTAATCTTCAAATAAACCTTTTTCCTCATTTCATAAATTAAAGTCTCATACCCTTAATTTACAAAAAAAACCACATTCACATTCATTATCCAATTAAATCCAACTACTTTAATCTTCAAATAAACCTTTTTCTTCATTTCATAAATTAAATTTCCATACCCTTAATTTACAAAACAAACCACATTCACATTCATTATCCAATTAAAGCCAACTACTTTAATCTTCAAATAAACCTTTTTCTTCATTTCATAAATTAAAGTTCCATACCCTTAATTTACAAAACAAGCCACATTCACATTCATTATCCAATTAAAGACAACTACTTTAATCTTCAAATAAACCTTTTTCTTCATTTCATAATTAAAGTCTCATACCCTTAATTTACAAAACAAACCACATTCACTTTCATTATCCAATTAAATCCAACTACTTTAATATTCAAATAAACCTTTTTCTTCATTTCATAAATTAAAGTCTCATACCCTTAATTTACAAAACAAACCACATTCACATTCATTACCCTAAAATACACCATTTTAGATAATGAAACACATTAAAAATTATTTTTCTTTCATTACCCTAAAATACACCATTTTAGATAATGAAACACATTAAAAATTCTTTTTCTTTAATTACCCTAAAATACACCATTTTAGATAATGAAACACATTAAAAATTTATTTTCTTTCATTACCCTAAAATACACCATTTTAGATAATGAAACACATTAAAAATTCCTTTTCTTTCATTACCCTAAAATACACCATTTTAGATAATGAAACATTACAGGTTCCTTCCTTTCCAACATATTCTAAGCTATCCCCTACTTAGCGACTAACTCACGGCTGAATCTGGCAAAGGAGGACAACTTAATAGGGAGTAGCTATAAGAAAAAATAGACACAACCAGGACAACCTCTATAATCAATGACTGATGCAACTTAGACAAACTCTATAAGAAATGATCAACACGACCAAGACAACCTCTATAAGCAACGATCAATGCAACTGAGACAACCTCTATAAGGAATGACCAACATGACCAAGAAAACCTCTATCCATAGCAAACCAAAGTGCAAGTAGGGTAATCATGGGGCTTCATAGTTCCTATGATAGCCATGATGTGGTCGACCATCCCAGTGACGATGCTATGCTCTATACCCGACGATAGTTGTTGAGTGGGGTTAAATACCACTCTTCCACCATACACGGTTGTGTATGTCTAAATAAGGGGTGACTCCATTGATAATGTGGATGGTTTACCATAAGGTAGACCTAGGCTTAGTGTTGTCCATACTACCAGTAATAGGTGGTTATTTTGAGCAACAACTATGGTGTTAAACTTAATATAGCCCTACCATAATCAACTGGTCCATCAAGGAATCTAAGGCTTGGTGGAGGAGATTAAGCATGACCATAATCTCATGATGGATTCATTAAAATTATGGTCATAGGACCACCTCACTGACCTTAACTCTATGCTCTAAATGAAACAGGTTTATCATGGCCTAAAGGGACCTACGTAACAAGCGAAAACCCAAGTCAAGCAACAATTTAAACCAGAAAATGAAAGCATTAACATATCTAAAGTTTCATGATCCCAACCTGGTATCACTTGTCACCAATAACCTGTATGGGTTGCACTCGAATTTTTGCTATCTTTACTTTCTTATCATTGGATTCTTCTTCACTTCATAGTACTTCATCACCTCTTCTCCTCTCTATGTCTACTCAATGTATTTCCCTCATATCTCTATCTCCATGTCCTCTTGCTAGCACCCCTCTCACATTGTTTCTCCCCCCCAACATTCACCCACCACCCACTTTCCATAACTCCCCATCAACATCTATCAAATGGTAGGGAGAATATTCCCTCCTCCGTCATCCCAAGACACTTGCCATTAAGAGGTTGTCTCTTCATGTCAAATGGAGCTTCACGTATCTGGTCTGATCGAGCTTCCAAAGGGTGACATATAGAAGCATATTTAAATCAACATTAGTTGGTCATTTTTATTGAATGAATTTTCCCATTGATTTGACAGTCAAATTATGTTCCCTAAGTTCCATGAAATGTGTTTCTTATTTCAAATAGAGAAGTTTGTTTAATGAGGTTATTTATTTCATAATATTAAAAACCATTTCCTTTATCAATTTAAAATAAACCATATATTTATTCGAATGGAAACTCTTTATCCTATAAAATAAATCAACCATTTGTCCAACAAAACTTCCTTAACATTCTTAAAATAAATTAATTTATTTAAAAATGTTATCTCTTTTCTTATTTAAATAAATCAACTATTTTTTTAAATTGGTATATCTTTGCTAATTTAAATAAACCATGATTTATTTAAATTTATATATCTTTTCCTATTCAAATAAATCAACTATTTATTTAAATTGATATATCTTTGCCTATTTAAATAAATTAACTATTTATTTAAATTGATATATCTTTGCTTATTCCATTTACCAGGGCATACACAGAGTTATGAAGACAACTTATTCATTCATAAATCATAAAATATTAGGATTATTAGTACTAAATTAAAAGGTAATCATGCATTTGCAACAAACAAAGAGAGAGTCTTTCCGTCAATCTAGTCACCTATCTCAGCCTCTAGAACTTATGATAGCTACTAGGCTATCAGTTTGGGGCTTAAGGTGGCTAGTTATTGATGATTATCTCTAACTGAATGCATGCCTATATGAAGGTATCTATTCTTGTTACCTTTGAGTTACCTTATAATCACTTCCCCAACCTTAAGTACCCTCATCTTTGATGGATGACTCTACTTCTTCCACTTACGAGTGCACCTGATCCTACACATTGGCAATTTGTTAGCAGTATCATACTCTTCAATATCTATTAATATTGCATAGTTTCTTAATTGCACAAAATCGAGTATTAAAGCATTATTAGTTAATATTTTTTTTTCCATATTCAAAGGTTGATCTGGGAGGGTCATGGCATCCTCCCCCACTAGGACTAAACATCATCTTGGGTGTTTCTCAATTTTACACAGTATACACAATCAAAAATAAATAATAATTTTTTTTAAATATCATTAAAATAAAAAGGAAAATGTTTTTGCATATCTGCCAATTTCTCCCAAGTGGCATTCCTTTCTAATAAATGATCCCATTGGACCTTACATTGCTCTAGGGTCCTATTCCATATAGTCCTGGAGCAGAATTCGAGGATCCTTACTAGAATTACTTTGATTGCCTATGAATTTTCCATTTGCAAATTAGAAACATCCCACACATGTTTAGGATCAGCAATATATTTTATAAGCAAATATATGTGGAAAGTGTCATGGACTTTTGACATGTTAGGAGATAAAGTGAGTCGACATGCAACCAGACTGATCTTTTATGTGATCTCAAAGGGTCCTACAAACCATGGATCCTATTTTGTGGACTTTATCATACTTTTCATTGGTTTGACCCTTATGAACACTTTATCCCCCACTAAGTACTCCCTTGGAGTTCTCTTTAAATCCACATAACTTTTCTATCTATCAGTATCTTCCTTAAGTCTTTATCTGATTACCTTTATTTGCTCTTCCATTTCTTTGACCATTTTTTATCCAATCACGATTCTATTATCTGGGTTATACCATGATAATGGTGTTCTAAACTTTCACCCATACAGGGCATCGAAAGGTGCCATTCCCAGGGATGAGTGATATCCATTATTGTAGTTAAACTCTACTAAAGGTAGGTACTCTTCCCAACAAGACTTGTGATACATACAATACATGTAGAGCATGTCTTCTAGTACTTGGTTTACTAGCTTTTTTTGATCATCTATTTTAGGGTGGTATGTCAAAATCATTTTTAACTTTGTGCCTATTGCTTGATGAAGGGCCTTCCAAAATTCAGAAGTGAACTTGGAATCCCTATTTGAGATGATTACCTCAAGAAATCCATGCGATCAGAACACCTCCTTGGAAAATCTATTTGCCACCACATGAGCATTGTCCTTGGTGCTCCTAGGTATAAAATGTGCAACCTTAGTCAATTTGCTGACTACTACTAGAATTGCATCATGTTGGTACTTGGTTTTAGGTAACCCTACTATGAAATCCATAGATATGATATGTCATTTCTGTGTAGGTATAGTATGTGGATAAAACTATCCTGCAAGATGCTTTCATTTCACTTTAACCTTCTAAAATTCAAGGCATCGAGCAACAAAATTGGTAATATATTTCTTTATTCCTACCTAAAAGAAGGTTCTTTTTAGATTTTCCCTAATATTTGCTCCTCTGGGGTGAGCTGTATAAGGAGATATATGGGCTTCTTGCATTATTAGCTTCCTTAAATACCATGATTTTGGTATGATGATTCTTTGTAACACAACAGGTTATCTATCACCCAAAACTCCTTATTACTCTTAGGTTCTTTATCCATTCTAGCTCAAATTTCTTGCCAATATTCATCCTAATGTTGCTCTTGACTCACTTGGTCCATGAGCTTTACGTGGCTCTTGGTTATGGTTGCTATGTGTCTTCTACTCAAGGAATCATTAACCTTATTATCTTTTTCCTTTATGTACTCGATTTCAAAGTCATACTCAGTGAGAAACACGATCCACCTTCTCTATCTCACATTGAGTATTGGTTGGGTAAATATATATCTTAGACTCTGATGATATGATTTTAACTCGAAAGGTCTTCCTATAAGATAATTGTGCTAGACCTTTAGAGCATGCACTACAGTGTTTAGCAATAAATCATGAGTAGCATAATTAACTTCATGCTTTTTAAGTTTCCTTGAAGTGTAAGCTACTACTAGCTCTTCTTGCATGAGTACTCCTCCTAATCCTTACAGTTATACATTAGTGCATACTAAAACATCTCTTTGGGGATCTGGAATATTTAGTATTGGGATGGTAGTGATTTTCTACTTCAATAAGGAAAAAGTTGTTTCACACTTTTTCATCTATTTAAACTCATTCCCTTTCTTCTAGAGGTTAGTTATTGTTGAGGTAAACTTTGAGAAATACTTTATATAACATCTATAATATCTCGTTAATCTCATGAAGCTCCCTACTTTAGTAATATTAGTAGGGCATGGCCAATTTAATATGGATTTGACCATTCTCTAGATCCATAATAATTCCTTCTACTGATATGATATGCCCTAGATAGCACACCTTTGAAACATAGAAATCACTTTTGACTAGATTTCCATAGAGTTTATTTTCCCTTAGTAACTCTAGCATGATCTTGAGATTCTTATCATGCTCTTTCTTGTTTCGAGAGTATATTAGGATATCATCCAAAAATACAAGAACAAACTGATCCAGCTGCCTTCTAAACACACTATTCATTAAATTCATGAAGGCAGTTGGGGTATTAGTCAATATTAAGGGTAGAACTATAAACTCATAATGCCCATACCTAGTCCTAAATGTCGTCTTGTGAGTGTCCTCCTCATGTATTCTCAACTAGTGATACCTTGACATTAAATATATCTTGGTAAACATTGTGGCATCTCTTAATTGATCGAATAAATATTTGATTCTAGATAGTGGATACCGGTTCTTGATTGTAGCTTTTTTCAGCATTCTGTAGTGAATACACAATCTCAAAGAGTCATCTTTATTTTTCAAAAATAAAATAGGTGCACCCCAAGGTGAACCACTATATTTTATCAAACATTTCTCTAACAAACCTTACAATTGTACCTTTAATTCCTACATCTATATGGGTGTCATCCTATATGGGGATCTATGAATGGGTTCTACTCTTGGCATAAGATCAATAGTGAATCAAACTCCCACACAAGAGGGAGCCCAGGAAAATACTTAGGGAATACATCCTTAAAATCTTGTAGAATTGGATGTGTTCCCATCACCTCCTTTTTTTGATCTTCTCCTACTTCATTTAGTTTTATTATATAAACTATCCCTCATTTTTTGAGGGATTTCTTCAACTTCATAGTTGACAACATATAGGGTTTGAATACCCCTTGTTCACTATTTATTTGTAGCCTTCCCTTTCCTTCTTTTGAATATTTGATCCACCTATCCTAGAAATTGATTACAGATTTATGGGCCTATAACCAATCCATACCTAGGATCACATCGAAGGCATGAAGTGGGGCTACATATAAGCAACCTTCCATGATCCCACTAGCTAAATTAATTTCCATAATAAAAAAACATTCATTTATAGAGTAGGTCTGTCAAGAACCATACTCAACCTTCCATCCATGAGCTAAATACCCTAGTATCTCCAACATATCTTTTGCTAAATTACAAGAAATAAATCTATCAGTGGCTCCACTATCAATTAAGATATATACTTGCTTATCAAATATCTTACCTTTTATGATCAATGGGGTGGTTTTTCCTTCAAGCTTCTAACTCCCAGTTTTAGAATAGATCTTGTGAATAGGTTTCTTTCCTTTAATATTATATGTACTTGGCCCTGGTCGATGTGGGCACTGGTTAGAAAAATGCAGCCCTCTGCAATGGTAACACCCATCCTTGGGCCCTTACCACTTTTTTGGTTTTTTATCCTGACCCTTGATCATTGGAACTGAAACTTACAATTTTTTTTGTTGAGGCTTAGTGTTATTGGGTTTGCTACCTTTCTTATAAAAGTTATAATTGAAAGTTTTTTGGCATCCATTAGATTTCTTCTCTAGATTTTGAGGGTTCTTAGCCTTTCGATCTTGCTCTACCTTCCAATTTACAACCTCATTGTTATTCCTTTTCTTTAGTTCCTGATGTTCTTGCTCAGATAAGGTTTCATACTTATAATGTGTTGAGAAGCAACACAACCCCACTGAAAAATGAATTTCTACCCTTTGAAAATTTTGAGCTTTCATTTTGCAGTAAGGACCCTCTTGATGTTTTCCAGGTTTCAAATTCCAAATTTGCTTGCCTCCTTTTTCAAGTTGTGCTTTTATTTGCATCTCGGCTTTGATTTAGTTCCGAATTCATTTTTCACATGTTAGAATCATTGCCGATTAAAGAAAATCTTTCACCGGTATGAAAAAAATGCAGAATCCAGACAGATAAATTCATTGAAAACCAAAACTTTCCATTTTTGGAAGTGTCGCGAAATCGCGACACTTCCATTTTTGGAAATGTCGCGAAATCGCGACGGGTTTCAGGAAAATCCGCCAAGTCGCAAAAACGTAGCGAAATCGCGACACTTTCCATTTTTGGAAATGTCACGATATCGCGACACTTTCCATTTTTGGAAATGTCACGAAATCGCTACAGTTCTGGAGAGAGAAAGCAAGATCGTACGGAACGTCGCAAAATCATGACATGTCGTGAAATCGCGACATGTCACATTTTCGCGATAGCAGGAGTGAAAAAGAAGCTAAGGCATGAAACAGGGCACGATTTCGTGACATGTCACGAAATCGCGACATGTCACAATTTCTGCTGCAGATGAAGGAGAAAATAGCTAAGGCATGAAAGATGTCATGATTTCATGACATGTCACGAAATCGTGACATGTCGAGGCAAAAAGGAAGCAAGTCAAAAATGGGTCACGATTTCGCAACATGTCGCGAAATCGTGACGTCACGAAATCGCGACGTTTTTCGACGAGGGGACCCGAGGCGTACGGACCGTCACGATTTCGTGACATGTCACGAAATCAAGACAAGTCCAAGTCAAAGAAACGAGCAAGAGGAATTAAATGAGAAAAGTCTAAGGCATTAAAATGTCATGAAATCGCGACATCATGAAATCATGACGTTTTGGAGAGAAAACTCGAAAGGACAAAGGTGTCACGAAATCGCGACGTCACGATTTCGTGACGTCGCAAAATCGTGACACAATCGAAGAAGGGAGTGCAAGGAGCAGACGTGTCACAAAATCATGACGTCACAAAATCGCGACGTCGCAAAATCATGACACGGTCCGAAGAAGGGAGCCCAGGGTGGCAGCAAAAGGGAAACAAGGTAAGGCCCCACCATGTCGCGAAATCGTGACATGGTGGGGAGAAGGCAAAGCAAGGCCCGGTTGTGTCACAAAATCATGATGTCGCGATTTCATGACGTCACGAAATCATGACACATGGTGAAGAAGAGGCTAAGGCCCGACGCAGCAGAAACAAAGGGAGCCTTGCGTGTCACGATTTCACGACACGCAAGATAGAAAGGGCCGCCAGAAGCAGAGAAAGTAGCAAGTG
Organism: Wollemia nobilis; assembly: GCA_028583015.1. Classification (NCBI taxonomy): domain Eukaryota; kingdom Viridiplantae; phylum Streptophyta; class Pinopsida; order Araucariales; family Araucariaceae; genus Wollemia; species Wollemia nobilis. The sequence continues at coordinate 3,825,072 of JAQPPZ010017244.1, forward strand.
TGAAGGTGTCACGAAATCGTGATTTCGCGAAGTCACGACGTCGCGATTTCGCGATGTCACAAAATCACAATGCAGTCGGAGAGGGCAGCCGAAGAACGAGGGAGGGTCACGATTTCGTGACATGTCGCGTTTTCGTGGCCATGGTAAACAAAAGCTGCAAGACGTTGGACAGGTCACGATTTCGTGACATGTCGCGAAATCGCGACATGTCGCATTTTCGCGGCTTAGGCAAAAAAGGCCCGAAAGTGGAAAACAGCTGGAAATGGACACGTGTCGCGATTTTGCGACACGTGTCAAGACAAAGCAAGCCACGTATCAGATAATTAGAGCCACGTATACTGAACTTTAGGGCTTCATTTTAATATTTAAGGTTTTGATTTAATAATTTTAAAATGCTAATCCTTGTTTGTCTTTCATGCAGGAAGCCATCTGGCACTTACATGATAACGGAGAAATGGCCATAAAGACAAAGTTAAGTGCAAATTAATCGAAGACAACCATATTGAAATGAGAGATGCCAAAAATTGCTGCTTCATCCAAATTTTACAGATCTGGCCGCAAAGAGACTTTACGGTGACTAAGCAGCTGCCCATTTAATGGAGTATGTCGAGAATTGGCCGAAAAATGAAAATATCTACACGTAGTTACCGAAATTTGCCGATGGATGCATTTAATGAAAATTTATGGCAGAATTAATGGCTTGCAGACATTTTCAACTCAGGGATGGCTCTCACGGAGATGAAATGTAGAGAAGTGGTGACTCATCCAAATTACCCGAGGGAATTAATGAGGGCATTTACTCACAGTTATGGGTGAATGCAAGTGGCATTCGAATTCTATCTTCTCCATTTATGGCAAGTGACTGCACTGAGTTGCAGAGTGGTTAAGTTTTATCAAGACTTTGTTTTAAATGGCTTTATATTGTAAAACCCGGGTCCTAGGGTTTAAGATGATAAGATTTACGGTTGGAGAAGAAGATATTTTTGAAAAGATCAGGGTCTGTCCTGAGTCTATAAATACTTCTTCTCAATGTAATCGCAGGAGGTGGAAGACTTAGAAATAAAAGGCTATTGAAGCAATTTCTTGCAAATCTTGTTAAATACTTTATTTCTGGACTTGGAGTTGATGTGCTTTTGTTTTCTCGTGATAGCATGGCCAGGAGCCTAATCTTTTTCAGATTGTGATAAGTTCATCTTCTTTTGTTATCCGTTTCTTTAAAGTTTATTAAATATATGCTGTAAATCTGTGTTATCAAGATTAAATATGTTGTTGGGCTTCATTTGTTCTATTGTATGCTAGGGAAAATTACAGATTTAAGGTTCAGGCCTGTTCTAATTGCTCTGTCCTCACTGTGCGAGCTAGGCTGCCGGTGAAAGATATCAATTTTAACCGACTTCCCTTCTGTTTATAATTTTTCTGTTAGATCTGTTCCATCTCTGCCTTATGCTCTTAGTAGAAAGTGATCTTAGAAAGCCGGACACTTTCTTCTTTGATTTGTTCTGTTGTGAAGCCGATAGTATAAATAAAATTGGTAGTTTTGTTTTACGATTAAGTTTGATAAACTTCTCTTCTCGCCTTACCCTACCCTCTTTGTTTTACCGTGAAATGATCCATTTTTATTTTCTTTTAAATTTGTCTTTTATTTAAATCTGCTGACCCATAAGAGCTAGATCAAAGAATTAATTTTAAATCTGATTGTCAACAAGTGACAACTTCTAAACATTACTGAACAAGTTCAGTGAGCCCGTTGTAAGGTAACAGATAGTCCATATTGAAAACTATTCTAGAAGCGGAAAAGAGTGAATAGACATTCGACCCAACTCTGTAACTCACACCTTGGATAACCAGCTAGATCCTAAAGTGAGTGGGATTTATCCCGTATAAGTGTTATCAGAGTTTCATGCTCATTCTTCATAGGGTGTGTATAAAAGTCGGACCAACATTTAAAAATGGCGCTAGAAGGAGGGCCCACTGAACTCCGATCAGTATTGTAAGTTGTCAAGTACAATATTTTAAAATTGCCCGAAAAGAAGACCTCAAGTTCAAGACTCGTTAAGGATTGTAAGTTTGTAAGTGCTTGTGAAAAGTTGGATTCTACATACAGAGGTAACAAGGTCCCACCCCGGAGCCGGAGAGCTCCTTGTGCCCGAATTAGAAACTCCGAGAAGAAGTAGCCTCGTAAGGGCCAAGTCTCTGTCCTCAAACAGTTTTATCACCACTGATAGTTACTCCAACCACAACTCGTAATATCACCGTCAACCAAGTAGTAATGGCAAATTGGTTGGGTTCCACTACTTTGAATATTTTGGGTATAGCCCATGACCTGCCCAGAAATCCGGAAAGATATCTCCCCAGATATAAACATGATGGGACAAGAACTACAGAAGAACATTTGGTTGCATTCAAGAATGCTTTGAAATTATTAAATGTACAGCATGAAGATGTTGCTTGCAGATTGTTCCCGTTCACTCTCCAGGAGGGAGCTTATGACTGGTTTCTAAATCTCACTAATGATTCTGTCACCAGCTGGAATGACTTAGAAAAGGTTTTTGTGTCACAGTTCGGTGAAGTGATAGATCCTAGTATATTATACCAGCAGTTTTCTGGCATCAAAAGAGAATTAAGTGAATCTATCAGATCTTATAATGTTAGATTCCAAAAAGCTTATGGTAGACTTACTGGGTATTATGTACCGAATGCAGACCTGGCATTAGAGATCTTTAGAAATTCCCTAGATCCCATGACCTCTGTCTTCTTGAAAAGAGATCCCACTGTTACTAATTTAACGGAGGCTTATAAAGAAGCTTTGATTCTGGAAAGACAGTTGGGACCCCAACCTTTAAATGCTCAGAAAATTCCTCTGGTCACACAAGCTTCCCCTGTGTTCAATCCCATACCACATCGAATGATGTTGCCAGCTTGTCGACTCTACCATCAGGAAATCCATTGGTCGTAGCACCCGTTGAGAATGTACAGAACCCAGGCAAAGAGGTTGACAATGCAAGAGTTGAAGAAGTCTCAAAAATAGTTCAGAAGCTGGCCAATGATTTTTTGAGTTTTAAAAGGCAAGTTTCTACCGGGGACAACTCAAACAAGTATTCATATCAACCGAACAGATTCAACCGACCCCCATATGAACCTAATAAAGATTACAAAGGTAAAGGCCATGATGTGAATATTTGCGATTTAGCTCTGCCTAACTGGTGCAGAATACATGCCACTTCTCAGCATGGGGAGTTGGATTGTCTGGAATTTTGTAATGCATTTGAAGCTTTGTCTGGGGATTTGATCTCTCCTGAAAATCAAAGAACTGCGGATGGCCCAAGTTCATCCAGCCACAGTGCAGCTATGGTCTTGGATTCTTTCACTTTCCCGGATGAATCTGAGAATGTAGTTGAAATGCCTATGGATGAGGTGCAGGCTTTCCAACAGTATAGAAGGGATAACTACAACCTGAGAAACAGAAATCCGGAGCCTAACACTACATCAACCCCTCCGGACAACTCTCACAATGTTCCTCCAGATCCATCTCCAAGTAATAATCCATCTCCACCCAAGGGAGGAAATCTGAGAGGACCAGATGCTTTTGTCCCTCCACTTAATAAGGGATATAACATAGTGGAGGATATGAAAAAGATCAAGGCCAACATTACTCTTCATGAGTTGGCCCAAATTTCAGAACAGAGGGACAACCTGATAAAAACATACTCTGGCCCTACTACAAAACCCGTGGACAAAGGAAAGAAGATGGCAAATGCCAATGTAGCCATGTACAAAGAGAAAACTGAAGTTCCCCCATTTTTACCGACCGTTCGTATTTTTGGGAAGAACTTACACAATTGTTTGGTAGATTCGGGTGCATCTCGCTAATGTTATGCCTTTGGCCATTTGTCAACAGCTTGGGTCCGACCCCAATGAAGTCCGAAAGAAGAGTTGTCCAATTGGACAAATCAGAGGTTAAAGTAGTGGGAGAACTTCAAAATATTCATATCCAATTAGCATCTGAGCCAAGGGCTCAACATAAAATTGAAATTCAAGTTGTGGATATCCCCATGGGGTACGGGATGCTTTTGAGCAGGGATTGGTCGAGATCTTTGAACGGATACTTGGCAACAGATTTTTCACACATGTGGTTGCCGTGGAAAGGAGTGGCAAATCAATTACGGGTTGAAAGAGAACCCAGGTACAAGCATACAATTACCGAATACAATGCAGAGAATGAGACTCGTAAATATTGCGGAGGTAGATATTGGAGTTTACAATTTAACAACGGGACAAAATGAGAAGTTTAGTAAAGCCCATCCTGTTCATAGTAATGAAGTCTGGACGCTTCATGTGGATGGGGCTAGATCTAAACAGGGTTCTGGCATAGGGGCAGTCCTTAAAGGGCCTGAAAGTCAGACATATTTTATGTCTTACCGCCTACAGTTCCCTTGTACAAATAATTTAGCAGAGTATGAAGCTCTGGTATTAGGTTTGAAATTTGCTTTGGACAAAGGAGCAAGAAATATTCAAGTTTTTACTGATTCGGAATTGGTGGCTAATCAAGTCAAAGGTAAATTCCAGTGTAAAGCATCTTATTTAAAAGGATACAAACATCGGGCTTGGGATCTTGTAGAAGACTTTGATGCTTTTAATCTGACACACATACCCAGAGAGCAGAATTCACGTGCAGATGTCTTGGCTTCTTCAGCCGCAAGTTTAAAACCACTGGAAGAATTTAAATGGAACAAGTTTTCAATTGAGTTAGTCCCTTGTCCTTCCAGTCCAAATAATATAGATAATTTTTAGGTTTTCTCTGATGATCAACAGATTGTAAACTTTTTGCAGAGTACTAACACATTTGAAAATGCTATAATCGATGAGGGCCAAAGGGATGCTTTGCTGGAGAAGTTAGATGATGACAGGGGAATAATGAGGTTGAAAGACAACATAATTCCAAAAGGGATGGTGGAGCTGGAGCGGCTCTTTGATGTTGACAAAATCAAGCAAAAGGTGAATTCTGAGGATTATGTGGGTGCCACAGACAGTGAGACTGAAAACCTGAACATAGGGACTGAAGAAGATCCTAGGCACATCAAGTTGGCTAAGAACTGTGATCCAAAAATAAAAAGAAGTATGATTGATTTTCTTCACAAGTCCAAGGATGTTATGGTCTGGTCATACAAAGACTTAAAGGTATTTGATCCTAAAGTTTACACTCATATTATACCTTTAAAAGAATTTTGCAAACCTTTTCGGCAAAAACAGAGGCATGTCAATGCTCCGTTAGAGCCCCTCATCTGTAAAGAGGTAGAAAAACTATTGAGTGCCGCCATTATTTTTCCCATCAGGCATTCTACTTGGGTGGCCAATCTGGTGCCAGTCGTAAAGAAAAATGGAGAGATCCGCCTGTGTGTGGATTTTAGAAATTTGAACAAGGCATCCGAGAAAGATAATTATCCTCTGCCTTCCATGGATGAGGTGCTGCAGATTGTCAATGGTTCGGAGATGATGTCTTTCCCCGGACGGTTTCTCAGGGTATAATCAGATATTGGTTGAGAAGGAAGACAGAATGAAAACTGCTTTCACAACTAAGTGGGGAACTTTTGCTTACAAGAGGATGCCATTTGGATTAATAAATGCCGGAGCTACATTTCAACGAGCAATGGATCATGCCTTCAAGGGCCTTATGGGTAAATGCATTGTTGTTTACATGGATGATTTAACAGTCTTCTCTAAATCTCGGTTTGACCATGTAAAACACTTGGAGTCTGTGTTTAACAAATGCAAGGAGTTCGGCATTTCTTTGAATCCGAAGAAGTGCATTTTTGGTGTAACGAAGGAAAGCTCCTTGGGCACTTGGTCACAAAAGATGGCATTTCCATGGATCCGGACAGAGTTGAAGCCATATCCGGCATACCATTTCCCAACTCCAAGAAAGAGTTGAGGTCCTTCTTTGGAAAAATTAACTTTGTCAGGAAGTTCATCTCCGGTTTTGCAGAGATAGTCAAGCCAATGAATGACATGCTAAAGCAAACTGCTCAGATTGTCTGGACCACATAAGCTAAAACAGCGTTCCAAGAAATCAAGACCGCCATCAAACAAGCACCAGTTCTGGTAAGCCCAGATTTCAGTGCAGATTTTTATCTCGTACACCTTTTCTTCTGAACACACACTTGCTGCAGTTCTGACCCAACGGAGAGAAACCGGAGAACATCCAATTGCTTTCAAGAGTACCAATTTAAAGGGGGCTGAGCTGAAATATTCTCGTTTAGACAAACAAGCTTATGCCTTGGTGAGAGCAGTTAAGCAGTTCAGGCACTACATACTAAGAAGCAGAATTCATGCTATAGTTCCAGACCCAGCTGTTAAATACCTACTAAGTCAGAATGAGTTGGGTGAACTAAGAGGTAATTGGGTTACAAGGCTGCAAGAATATGACTTAGAGATTCGGCCTGCAAAATTGATCAGAGGACTTGGTTTGTCCCGACACATTGCCGAAATACCTATACGGGAAGAAGTTAATCAGTTAAATTCTAAATCTGATGACTGGTATGGAGATATTATTCATCTGCTGCAATTTGGAGTTTGCCCGTCTCACTTGAAAAAAACCCAAAGGAGAGCATTAAAACTGAAAGCTACTCATTATATCCTCAAAGCGGGTAATTTGTACGGAGAGAATTATGCTGGCATTTTCTTGAGATGCATTTCTCGGAGTGAAGTCAATGAAGTCATGTCCAGTTTTCATGAAAAGTTAGGGGCAGGGCATTCATCAGGATCTGCTACTACGCATAAAATATTGAGAGCAGGCTATTACTGGCCTACACTATTTAAAGATGCCCATCAACATGTGAGAACTTGCCATCAGTGCCAAAATTTTGCAGCCAAAGAGGCCAACCGGGCTCTACCATTGCAACCTGTTGTAATAAATAAACCTTTCATGCAATGGGGACTTGATTTTGTGGGAGTGATTAATCCAAATTCTTCCAGCAGGGCATAAGTATGTTCTAACAGACTACCGATTCATCGCACAAGATGGGTCGAAGCAGCAGCCACCACAAGAAGTACAAACTCATGAAGTGATCGAATTTCTAGAGTCAAATGTCATAACCAGGTTTGGGGTTCCTCCGAATTTGGTGTGTGATAATGGACCAGACTTCCAATCATTGGAGTTTGCAGAATGGGCATACCGGATGGGGATAGTTATCAGATTTTCATCCAACTATTATCCCCAAGGCAATGGACTGGCTGAGTCCACAAATAAGAATTTAATGAATGCCATTAAGAAATCAGCAGCAGACAAACCCAGGTAGTGGCATACATTATTGAAATATGCACTTTGGGCTGACCGGATAAAATATAAAGTGGCTCTTAAAACTTCTCCCTTTGCTTTGTTGTATGGTACCCAGCCAATTGTTCCCATCTCTCCGAAATTACCTACTTACCAATTTGTCTTAGACTATTTTGAGGATCAAGCAGATGCAGAGGCTCGTGTTTTGGATCTAACTAATTTGCAGGATGAAAGACTCCAAGCCCTGGAACACTTCAATCGGCACCAAGAAACCGTCAAGTCGCCGGTTTGACAAGAGGGCCAAAGTGAAAGCTTTTAGACTGGCAGACTCGGTGCTTCTATGGGACAAGGCCCATGAAAAGAAGGGTAAGCATACAAAGTTGCAACCACTGTGGATAGGCCCGTACCAGATTGCTGAGATTCTGGGTAATAACGCATTTCGTTTACAGGACCTTGATGGTAATTTTCTGGACCTCCTTGTTAATGGTCAATACTTAAAGCATTATTTCTCAGTTGTTCCATCCAATATATCATTTGAATGAGTCACAAAGAAGTTGTAACATGTGTATACATTGTAAATAACTCTGCAGTTTTATTTTATTTTAGCTTATTTTTAATGTCTGTACAGTTTTGTTTATTTTAGTTTTATTCTAAATGCCTGTACAGTTTTTAGTTTGTTTATTTTAGTTTTATTTTAATTGTCTGTGCAGTTTTATTTTGTTTGTTGTTTAAGGTCTGTACACTCTGTGTCCTTCCATTTTAAGTCTGTACATTTATGTATTTTATTTCCTTTGTTGTCTATGTAGTTGTTTTATTTTAAAGTTCTGTATTTTATTTTTATTTAAGGTCTGTGCAGTTTATTTCCTTTGTAAATAGCTCTGCAGTCTTATTTTATTTCATTTCCTTTGGTGCCTGTACAATTTTATTTTAAAGTCTGTACAATTTTATTTTTATTTTGTTCTTAAAGGCCTGTGTTTATCCTTGGAAGTCTGTACAAAGTTCTTTAGCTTTTAAAAATTATGTTCTTTAACCTTTGCCTGAGCATCAATAAAAAAGTCAGCCTTCTAAAGATTGTTTCATTCTGAGTCCATAATCCAGTGTTCATTATCATAATTGTGAGATAGTCTGCTTTAACCGAATAATGGAACTATTTTTTTAGTCGAACAACAAGTGGAAGGATGATTGGATTTTGTGTCTTGCTTGCCACAGCTTGTTTTAATTATAAAGAAACTGCTATGCTGTTTGGTTGGAGAAACTCCTGGGGAATCCAAGAAAAGTTGGTCATAAGAGGGGACTATGATTCATGTAATTATTTGAGTATCCACAGAGGCTATCAGTGCCTAGGCTGAAGCAGTTCTAGATTGATGAAATATTAAAAGAAAATTGTTATTCTTTCTAAGGCTTTTCAGATGTTGATGTATTTCAAAAGAAAGAGATGAAAGTTGAGCAGGCAGCATGAAATTGGCACTCTGTTATTTCCAATATATATATATATATATAAAAATAAAATAAAAAGATAAAAAGAAAAAAGAAAAAGAGTTATATAATGAAAGAGGCAACCAAGACTTCAAAAGATGTTTTTCTTCTACCAAGTTGTAGATTCTACCTTACAGTTGTAAATCTGGGTCGTGTAAATCTAAAGGGTAACTCTGTCGGGCTGTAAAAGGCTAAACTAGTAAACAGAGCTCTACTCGGTTTCCCCTTTTTACAATCTAGAAAAGCTGATCAATCCGGAGTTCAACATTCGAAGGCCCAATCATTCTTGAAGAAAGTTTTATACGCTTGTAATTGCACATCAGAAATCTTCCTTAAATGATTCAGCCTAGTATGTCCTTGGGAAATTTTAACAACTATCAGTTAGTAGTCAATTTATTTTGAAGAATATCTCGTGGCAAGGCTAGATACATGGTCTATGTTGTTTTGAAACTAGAGTCCTGGGTTCTAAAATAATGCTACTATTTTACCCGCAGATATCGCCATTTGTTGAGAAGCAACACACCCCCACTGAAAAATGAATTTCCACCCTTTGAAAATTTTGAGCTTTCATTTTGCAGTAAGGACCCTCTTGATATTTTTCAGGTTTTAATTCCAAATTTGCTTGCCTCCTTTTTCAAGTTGTGCTTTTATTTGCATCTGGCTTTGATTTATTCCAGAGTTCATTTTTCACATGTTAGAATCATTGCTGATTAAAGAAAATCTTTCACCGGTATGAAAAAATGCAGAATACAGATAGATAAATTCATTGAAAATCAAAACTTTCCATTTTTGAAAGTTAGCGAAATCGCGACACTTCCATTTTTGGAAATGTCGCGAAATCGCGATAAGTTTCAGAAAATCCGCCAAGTCAGAAAAACGTAGCGAAATCGCGACACTTCCATTTTTGGAAATGTCACAATATCGCGACAATTTCCATTTTTGGAAATGTCGTGATATCGCGACACTTTCCATTTTTGAAAATTTCGTGATATCGCGACACTTTCCATTTTTGGAAATGTCACGAAATCGCTACCGATCTGGAGAGAGAAAGCAAGATCGTACGGAACATCGTGAAAACGTGACATGTCGCGAAATCGTGACATGTCGCAAAATCATGACATGTCGCATTTTCGCGACGGTAGGAGTGAAGAAGAAGCTAAGGCATGAAAGAGGTCACGATTTCGTGACATGTCACGAAATCGTGACATGTCGCATTTTCGCTGCAGATGAAGGAGAAAGTCTCTAAGGCATGAACAGGTCGCGAAATCGTGACATGTCGCATTTTCGCGACAGTGGAGGCAAAAGGAAGCAAGTCAAAAATGGGTCGCGATTTTGTGACATCTCACGAAATCATGACATTTTTTGCAGAGGGGACCCAAGGTGTACGGACCGTCGTGATTTCGCGACATGTCACGAAATCGTGACAGGTCCAAGGCAAAGAAGCAAGCAAGAGGAATTAAATGAGAAAAGTCTAAGGCATTAAAATGTCGTGAAATCGCGACGTCGTGAAATCATGACGTTTTGGAGAGACAAGGCTCGAAAGAACAAGGGTGTCGTGAAATCACGACGTCGTAAAATTGTGACACAGTCGAAGAAGGGAGTGCAACGAGCGGACGTGTCACGAAATCGCGACATCGCGAAATCATGACACGGTCCGAAGAAGGGAGCCCAGGGTGGCAATAAAAGGGAAACAAGGTAAGGCCCCACCATGTCGCGAAATCACAACATGGTGGGGAGAAGGCAAAGCAAGGCCCGGTTGTGTCACAAAATCGCGACGTCGTGATTTCGTGACGTCACGAAATCGTGACACATGGTGAAGAAGAGGCTAAGGCCCGACGCAGCAGAAACAAAGGAAGCCTTGCGTGTCACGATTTTGCGACACGCAAGATAGAAAGGGCCACCAGAAGCAGAGAAAGTAGCAAGTGTGAAGGTGTCGTGAAGTCACGACGTAGCAATTTCATGACGTTACAAAATCACAACGCAGTCGGAGAGGGCAGCCGAAGAACGAGGGAGGGTCACGATTTCGTGACATGTCGCGAAATCGTGACATGTCACGTTTTCACGGCCATGGTAAACAAAAGCTGCAAGACGCTGGAGAGGTCGCGATTTCGCGACATGTCATGAAATCGCGACATGTCGCATTTTCGCGACTTATGCAGAAAAGGCCCGAAAGTGGAAAACAGCTGAAATGGACACGTGTCACGATTTTTGCGACACGTGTCAAGACAAAGCAAGCCACGTATCAGATGAACCAAGCCGACATACAAATGAACTTTAGGGCTTCATTTTAATATTTAAGGTTTTGATTTAATAATTTTAAAATGCTAATCCTTGTTTGTCTTTCATGCGGAAGCCATCCGGCACTTACATGATAACGGAGAAATGGCCATAAAGACAAAGTTAAGTGCAAATTAATCGAAGACAGCCATATTGAAAGGAGAGATGCCGAAAATTGCTGTTTCATCCAAATTTTACAGATCTCGCCGCAAAGAGACTTTACGGTGACTAAGCAACTGCCCATTTAATGGAGTATGTCGAGAATTGGCCGAAAAATGAAAATATCTACACTAGCTACCGAAATTTGCCGATGGATGCATTTAATGAAAATTTATGGCAGAATTAATGGCTTGCAGAGATTTTCAACTCAGGGATGGCTCTGCGGAGATGAAATGTCAGGAAAGTGGTGACTCATCCAAATTACCCGAGGGAATTAATGAAGGCATTTACTCATAGGGGGTGAATGCAAGTGGCATTCGAATTCTGTCTTCTCCATTTATGGCAAGTGACCGCACCGAGTTGCAGAAATGGTTAAGTTTTATCAAGACTTTGTTTTAAATGGCTTTATATTGTAAAACCCGGGTACTAGGGTTTAAGATGATAAGATTTACGGTTGGAGAAGAAGATATTTCTGAAAAGATCAGGGTCTGTCCTGAGTCTATAAATACTTCTTCTCAATGTAATCGCGAGAGGCGGAGACTTAGAAATAAAAGGCTATTGAAGCAATTTCTTGCAAATCTTGTTAAATACTTTATTTCTGGACTTGGAGTTGATGTGCTTTTGTTTTCTGTGATAGCATGGCCAGGAGCCTAATCTTTTTCAGATTGTGATAAGTTCATCTTCTTTTGTTATCCGTTTCTTTAAATTTTATTAAATATATGTCGTAATTCTGTGTTATCAAGATTAAATATGTTGTTGGGCTTCATTTGTTCTATTGTATGCTAGGGAAAATTATAGATTTAAGGTTCAGGTCTGTTCTAATTGCTCTGTCCTCACTGTGCGAGCTAGGCTACCGGTGAAAGATACCAATTTTAACCGACTTCCCTTTGGTTTATATTTTTTTGTTAGATCTGTTCCATCTCTCGCCTTATGCTCTTAGTAGAAAGTGATCTTAGAAAGCCGGACACTTTCTTCTTTGATTTGTTCTCGTTGTGAAGCCGATAGTATAAATAAAATTGGTAGTTTTGTTTTACGATTAAGTTTGATAAACTTCTCTTTCTCGCCTTACCCTACCCCCTTTGTTTTACCATGAAATGATCCATTTTTATTTTCTTTTAAATTTGTCATTTATTTAAATCTGCCGACCCATAAGAGCTAGATCAAAGAATTAATTTTAAATCTGATTGTCAACAAGTGACAACTTCTAAACATTACTGAACAAGTTCAGTGAGCCCGTTGTAAGGTAACAAAAAGTCCATATTGAAAACTATTCCAGAAGCGGAAAAGAGTGAATAGACATTCGACCCAACTCTGTAACTCACACCTTGGATAACCAGCTAGATCCTAAAGTGAGTGGGATTTATCCCGTATAAGTGTTATCAGAGTTTCATGCTCATTCTTCACAGGGTGTGTATAAAAGTCGGACCAACATAATGGAACTGTGACTCTGCTTTCTTTGCTAAGTCATATACCTTTTGCAATGTTTTAGGTTCCTGCATCTCTACATCATGCTTTATCCTAGATTACAATCCATGAGTAAACTTATAAATTCATATTTTCTCATTACAGGTGATTACATACTTCAACAACTTTATCAGCTTCTTGTATTATATATCCACTACATTGGCTCCTTGCCTTTAACTAGAAAACTCCTCAAATTTTAGAGCATAAAAATGCTCTGTGAGGAACCTCTTCTTGAATATGACTATAGAATATCTACTGGTTCAATTTTAGTTTCTTCATAATAAGTTTCCCACCAATCTAGAGCTTCTCCTTCTAGGTAAATAGTGGCCCAAACTGTTTGGGTTCCTAAAGAATATCCCTTTATTGTGAAGAAAACTTTTAGTTTTCTTAACCAAGCCTCAAATTCATCTCCTTCTCCTTCTCCATAGAACTTGGAGATACAAACATTCTTTAGATATCTTACCATTTCCTTATACAAGAGGGTTCTAGCTTGTATTTTCTCTACAATCAACCCCTCAACTTGGTAAACTTTTGAACCTCTGGCTTGCAAATTTTGGTTTACAACAATTTCTAACACTTGTATTCACTGGTATTGCAATGCAAAAATTGTGGTAGTAAGATCTTCCATTCCCATATTGGGAGTTTCTAGACCCTCATTCTAGATCCCTTCTTTGATATTACTTTGTTAAGTCTATCTAGGTGGAGGCTTTTATCTCTTGGTCTTAGGTGGCATCTTGAACTAGTTCCAACGAAGAAAATAATTAGATTACAACTTCTTAACTGAGTCACTAATCCAAACCATATTTCAGAGTTCTTCTTACTAATTTATTAGAGATATAACTAGGATAATGTTCCAAGGTTATGATGTATCATTAATACCACAACCCATACTGAGGTATCATAACACCCATCTTCCCTTAGGGTCAACTCCATTGGATTCTAATAAGAAGATATTTTAGGTCATCCCAACTTTTAGCTTAATATATAAGCAAGCCTTCATTGGATACTTCCAAATCTCTTTCAGCACATAAGAAGCTCCATACCCTTGTACCTAGAGCTCTAATACCAAATGTAACGACTCGAAAAATCATGAAACAAAACATAGAATTTTTTTTTTTTTTTTTTGACTAGGGAGAGGGATTCATAAACCCCTATCCAACCTTAGACCAACTTACATTTAACAACCCCTAAGTTTCTCAAGAACTATACCACACAAGATCCTCCTCACGCAAGTCCCTTCTACATAGACATATCTCATGTTATGCACATAAGTCCATCCATATCATCAATCTTGATGAGCTAGACTTACCATCCTCAATCATTAGAAGGTATACATGCATCTTCATATTACACACAAGCCATTATGTGTGGATATTCTACATGTACTATGAGTTAAGTTATCGATCTTGTCCTATGATAAGATATCTTAACTTTGGTATGATCTTCTAAACCTAGTTACAAATCTCCCTAAGGGGGTCTCAAACCCTTAGGTCATCCTCTAAGTTCACCTAGAACTTACAATTGTTTTGTAACTATTTTTAAAATAAGAATAAAGAATCAATAAAGATACTAAATCTAACAAAATATGAATCATTGGAAAAACAAAGTATAACTAAAATATAAAGCAATAATTGTAGGATAAACTTGCAATAGAAAGGATATTAATACAACTACACTCCCTTCATGGCATACATGATGCATCAACCATATTTTTCATTTATTACACAAATATGCATGGTAAACCCCATACTTAAAACATTATATTACATCAATTTCATTAGAGAAATCTGCCCACAAGTTTAATCTATTTGCATAAATAAGCAGGATGTAAGGTAGAAAGAAAACTTGTGCATCAGTCTATCTCATGACTTTGGTCCTCCCGCTAATTGTCCATTTTATTGCCAAATTGCAACTATACAAATAACCCAAGCAATTCAACTTTCCAATGCATAGTTGATACTATAGAAAATACTCTTTCTATTTCCCCTCTCATCTTCTCATGAGAGCTATTCAACCATGCATCAAACCACATGCTCTTGCTTGAAATAAATGGTCTAGCCCTTATTCAAAAATAAAATTCCCATACCCTTAATTTCTAAACCATCCAAATTCTCATTTATTATCCAATCAAATCCAACTACTTTAATCTTCAAATAAACATTTTTCCTCATTTCATAAATTAAAGTTTCATACCCTTATTCACAAAACAAACCACATTCACATTCATTATCCAATTAAAGCCAACTACTTTAATCTTCAAATAAACCTATTTTCTCATTTCTTAAATTAAAGTCCCATACCCTTAATTTACAAAACAAACCACATTCACATTCATTATCCAATTAAAGCCAACTACTTTAATCTTAAAATAAACATTTTTCTTCATTTCATAAATTAAAGTCCCATACCCTTAATTTACAAAACAAACCACATTCACATTCATTATCCAATTAAATCCAACTACTTTAATCTTCAAATAAACCTTTTTCTTCATTTCATAAATTAAAGTCCCATACCCTTAATTTACAAAACAAACCACATTCACATTCATTATCCAATTAAAGCCAACTACTTTAATCTTCAAATAATTATTTTTTTTCATTTTATAAAGTAAAGTCTCATACCCTTAATTTACAAAAAAAACCACATTCACATTCATTATCCAATTAAAGCCAACTACTTTAATCTTTAAATAGACCTTTTTCTTCATTTCATAAATTAAAGTCTCATACCCTTAATTTACAAAAAAAACCACATTCACATTCATTATCCAATCAAATCCAACTACTTTAATCTTCAAATAAACCTTTTTCTTCATTTCATAATTAAAGTCCCATACCCTTAATTTACAAAACGAACCACATTCACATTCATTATCCAATTAAAGCCAACTAATTTAATCTTCAAATAAACTTTTTTCTTCATTTCATAAATTAAAGTCCCATACCCTTAATTTACAAAACAAACCACATTCACATTCATTATCCTAAAATACACCATTTTAGATAATGAAACACATTAAAAATTCCTTTTCTTTCATTACCCTAAAATACACCATTTTAGATAATGAAACACATTAAAAATTCTTTTTATTTCATTACCCTAAAATACACCATTTTAGATAATGAAACACATTAAAAATTCTTTTTCTTTCATTACCCTAAAATACACTATTTTAGATAATGAAACATTACAGGTTCCTTCCTTTCCAATGAATAACATAAGCTTATACTGAGGGGGGGGTGAACAATATAAGACCACTTTTTATTTTTCTTTACCAATCAATATTATGCAATGTCTTGTTGAGTGGTGTTTTCACCCGATTGTGAAAGCACACTCTCCGGTAAGATCCGAGTCCCAAATCCTCTGCTTGCAAAGAAATTACACAGATAATTTCTCCAAGGTTCCTTTTACATTATTCTTTTAGACCAATGATGTTGTTTAATTTAAATGCTGGGAATACCTTAGTGCTGTAAGTGAATGTTAACAAGGGGCACTCTGGTTTATTCTATTCTGAAATTACAATGGACTCTGAGTGAATTAATCTTTATGACAGATCTATTTTGAGTTCGGGCTTTGGCAGTTCTTTCACATTTTACTATTTTAAATGAGGGTAATTAAATGCATGAAATAAAGAACTGAAAAGAAAAGAAAATAAAACAAAAAGAATGAACTAAGCTACGCTCAGAGTGCTACGATCTTGATTTGGCAAAATCGAAGATAATGAGGTTTCTGCACATAACCTCACCTATTGAACCTGCAAACTCGCACAATCCAGATAAGCCAGGTGTTGGTTTCTAGGGTCTTAGCTATAAACTTTCAGATTTAGGTATTCGCATGAAGCAACCGAGAGAACTCGCATTAAACCTCATCTATAAACCTAAAATCTAAAAAAGGAAAGATAAACATTTAATCTTTGCATGCAAAAATAACTCCTTCTTTCTTGCCAGTGAGATGCAACTCTCTATGTTTCTGTATTAAAATAAATGTATCAATTACAACAACAGAATGTCCCAGTTTTGATAAGACTAGAACAAGTGAAGGAAAATGCTACAGATGCAGGCCCAGAATGGCTTGTTGCCCTTGTCTCTGCAACTCTGCAAGCAGCAATTTCCAACCCTGTCTTCAATCTGCGCTTCTGGATTTATCCTATCTGGTGCGGCTCTTCGATTCTCCCTGTGTCACTTTGCTTCACCTTCCTACATGTGACCTTTCACATTCTCACCTTTTCCTTGCTTTTGATTCATGCTTGATTTTGAAATGCTCGAAATCCACCGCTACATGAAACGCCCCTACAACATTGACACCTGTACGCCACGTGTCCTACGTTTTCTATGCCTTTTGTAATGTCTTCCTGTGCAAATCATGACAAAAATAACATGCAGCCTTTTCACCTTCCTAGTCACAAAAATGCGACATGTCGCGAAATCGCGACATGTCACGATTTCGCGATGCTTCCCTCGTCCATACGTCTTCAACCACTTCTTGTCATGAAATCGTGACCATTATCTCTTTCATGCCTTCTTTCCACAAGCTGTAGCGATTTCGCTACTATTTTTTATTTTGGGCCTTCTCTCCACAAACTGTAGCGATTTCACTACCGTTTTGATTCTGCACTCCTTTGCGCTCAATGTTGTCGCGAAATCGTGACCATTCCTCCTTCGGACCTTCTTGTCGCAAACTGTCGCGATATCGCAACCGCTTTTGCCCTCCGTACATTTTGCCAAAACCTATCACGAAATCGTGACCATTTCTCCTTCGGACCTTCTTGCCGCAAACTATCACGATATCGCTACTGCTTTTGCCTTCGGGCCACTTTGTCGAAACACGTCGCGAAATCGTGACCATTTTCTTCGTCCGTACAGTTTGCCGAAACACGTCATGAAATCGTGACCATTCTCTCCTTCGGGCCACTTTGTTGAAACACGTCGTGAAATCGCGACCATTTTCTCCTTCCATATAGTTTGCCAAAACATGTCGCGAAATCGCGACCATTTTCTTAGCGTCGGAACAACATGTCGCGATATTGCTACCATTTTTTCAATGTCATAACGACCTGTCGCGATATCGCTACCATTTTTTTAGCGTCGGAGCGACCTGTCACTATATCACGACCATTTTCTCAGCGTCGGAACGACCTGCCATGATATCACGACACTTTTCTTTTTTACGGCGGCGACGGAGCGACGTGTCACGATTTCGCGACACTTCCTACACTTGCACATTTCTTATTTTTTCTTCATTTTAGCATCTTGGCCACTGAGATCTTCCCTGAAAACCTGCAAAAAGGTGGGTCCCCAATTCTGGGGTGTGTTGTGGATCAACCACAACATGTACATATAGCAATATCAAAATGGGAAAAGTTTATTTATTTTTTACTTCTTGGACCTTGGGGATGACTACTCATCCTGGCTAGGGACATGTAGTATGATCCTTACAATCCAAACTTTAGGTGTAAATGGAAAATATTAATTTTGTTGCTTAGACCTTGGGGATGACTACTCATCCTTTATAGAGGAAAAATAGTACGATCCTTACAATCCCAGACTGATTATGAAATGAGACATAAGAGCTTTGGGGAATCAGATTCTCAACCTAAGTGAGATGAGAATTTATACCCTATCCTTACTACTCCATGTGGGTCAAATCAAAGCTTTGGGGAATTGGATCCTCAACCTAAGTTTGATGAGGATTTAACCCTATTCTTACTACTCTGATTTTAGGCTTTAATCTCTATGGAAGTGGTCAAAACCACTGTTTTAAGGATCATGTTGCATAATAGGATTAGACATGAAAAACTTCTTTCGCCCAACCTTTTCCTCCAAGTTAGGTTTTGATCATTTTGCTCAAGATCCTTTTTAATGTATGAGACGTGCTTGGTTCTAGATATCTCAAGACTCGGTTTCCAACCTTAGGATTTTCTTTACATTTATGTTATAACACAACCCTAAGAGGATTTGACATACTTTAATGACTTGTACCTAAGATGCATATGTAACTAAGATGAGATGTATGTAAGGTGAGATGGAACATGAATGCATTATTTCTTGAATTGCAAATGGAATGATTTGTCATGCAAAACTAACTCTTTCATGCATCACAAAATCAAACAATATAACTTAAGATGTTTATGTTACTTGTGGAGCTTCTACAAGACAATTCCAATATTTCATATTCTCCTAACCTTAAGCATAAGTTGACATCTCAATTTTCTTTTATTATTTATTATATATATATATATATATATATATATATATATATATATATATATATATATATATATATCAAAATTAACACACATGTCAATTGAAATCAAATCCATAACCAAAATCCTAGCTAGACTAACAATCCTAAACAATAAAAACAAAATCTGAAAATCCCCACCAAAACCAAAAGAATAATATCAAAATCTCACAACCTAAGGGCTAAAATAATGCTTTAAAATCTGCCCATTAACCGGTAGCATGAAATCTCTCCCTTCTAAGGTTTTTAGCTTGAAGGCATTCTTCCCAATAATCTCTGAAATCTGATATGGGCCTAACCAAAGAGAATCAAACTTTTGATGATTCCCTTTCTCCTCATGTCTTTTGTCCCATAGTAATACCAAATCTGAAATTCTGAATGATTTAACTTTGGCCCTTCTGTCAAACCATATTTTGATAACTTCTTGGTGTTTATTCATGTGATTCATGGCCTCTTCTCTCTTTTCATCAAGGTGCAACAACTGGCTTAACCTGGCTTCAACTTGATCATCTATCCCCAAGTACTCTTGTATGAAATGTAAGGTCTGCAACTTCAAATTTGATGGAAATATTGGGTCTTGCCCATAGACCAAATGATAGGGAGTATTCCCTATGGAATCTTTCACTCTGGTCCTATCTGCCCAAAGGGCAAACTTTAATTGGCTATGCCAGTCCCGCGGGTTCTTTTCTAGCAACTTCTTAATGGTATTCAACAAATTCTTATTTGAAGATTCGGCCAACCCATTTCCTTGAGGATAATAATTGGATGCAAATTTTAAGCTCACTTTGTTATCATATGCCCAATCTACGAATTGTGTAGAAATAAAAGCTTTACCATTGTCACTGACAATAGAATCGGGCATTCCAAATCTTGTTATAATTTGATCCTCAAGGAATTTAATCACAACGTCTGTGGTGGCATGTTTAGTAGGAATCACTTCTGTCCACCTTGTACAGTAGTCTGTAGCTGTCAAAATGAATTTATGAGAATCAGAAGAATTTGGGTTAATAACCCCAATGAAATCTAGTCCCCACTGTGCAAATGGTCTCATTTCAACTACAGGTTGCAACGGCATGGCTGCATTTCTTTCTCTATTTGCAGCCACTTGACAGATATGACAAGATCATACATGGGCATGTGCATCTTTGAAAATATGTGGCCAGTAGTATCCTGCTCTTAGGATTTGATGTGCTATAGCATTGGCTGCACCATGACCAGTTCCATGTTTCCCATGAAATTCCTGCAACACCCTGGCAGCTTCTTCTTTGTTCAAGCACCTCAGGTAGATACCTTCATGATTCTTCCTATAAAGCACACCAGATTTCATCAGATAATTGATAGACTTAAGCCTTAAAGCTCTTCTTTGTGTTGAATTCAGATTAGAAGGACACTTACCAGTCAATAAAAATTGCACAATATCAACATACCAGTCGTCCTTAGCAATGTATTCTGTATTTGAGCATTGGCCTGTTATTTGCGGATTATTTTCTGCGATCGCCTTCGCCAGTCCCTATCCTCGAACTAGTTTCATTGGTTGGATTTCGAGATCAAATTCTTGGATGGTTGAAATCCATTTTCCTCTCTTCTCACCTAGTTCATTTTGTAAAAACATGGTCTTGACAGTAGAGTCGGGCACGATGGCAATAACTCTGCTATGTACGATGTAGTGCCTAAATTTTTTCACAGTTTTAAAAAGTGTGTACATTTGCTTATCAAGGATTGAATACCTTAATTGAGCATCTTTCAGAGGGGCACTTAAAAACGCTATGGGTTTTTCGGCACTATCCTCGCCTTTTTGGGTTAAGACACTCGCAAAGGAGTGTTCTGATGCAAAAGCATAAATATAAAAAGGCTTGGAGTAGTCTAGGCTTATAAGTATAGGGGATCTGGAAATGGCATCTTTGATTTTCTGGAAGGCCACTCTACTTTCCTCGTTCCATTTTACATCCACATATTTCTTGAGCATCTTGTTCAGAGGTTTGGCTATCTCAGCAAAGCTAGAGATAAACTTCCTCACAAAATTAACCTGCCCAAAGAAAGATCTCAATTCTTTTTTACTACTCGAGAGAGGTAGGTTTTGGATAGCTTGTATCCTTTTTGGGTCGATGGATATGCCCTCTTTTGAAATAATGTGACCCAACAATTTTCCTTCTGTTACTCCAAAAATGCACTTTTTGGGATTTAAGGAAATTCCATGTTCTCTGCATCTTTGAAGCACTTTCTTTAAATCTTTGACATGGTCCTCTCTCTTCTTTGAGAAAACTGGGATATCATCCACATACATGATGATACATTTGCCTATGAGCCCTTTGAATGCATAATCCATGGTGCGTTGAAAAGTTGCACCAGCATTTAACAGTCCGAACGACATTCTCTTATATGCAAATGTCCCCCACTTGGTAGTGAAGGCGGTTTTCATCTTGTCATCTGGATGTATAAGAATTTGGTTGTACCCAGAATATCCATCGAGAAAGGACATCATTTCATATCCATTTACCATTTGTAGAATTTCATCGATTGATGGCAGTGGATAATTATCTTTTTGAGAGGCTTTATTAAGATTTTGAAAATCTATGCATAGCCTAATCTCTCCACTCTTTTTTCTCACTGGAATGAGGTTAGCCACCCAGGTTGAGTGCCTAACAGGAAAAATTATTTCCGCTTCCAATAATCTTTTAACCTCCTTTTCGATCAACGGCTCCAATAGCGGGTTAACAACTCGCTGTCTTTACCTAAAAGGCTTGGAGTCTGGCTTCAAAGGGATGGTATGTGTGATAATGTTTTGGTTGTAAGTCTTCAGCTCATTGTAGTTCCAAGCAATACAATCTATGTAATGCTTCAATGCCTATATTATATTGCTCCTTTCTTCCTCTATACATGCCTTTGCTATGTACACCTCCTTTGGATTGTCTGCACTCCCTAGATTAATTGAATCACATGCATCTTTGGGAAGTGGGACTCTTTTTCTTTTCTTGTTCTTGCATTCCATGTCGAACATCTTTTCCAATGAAACCACGTCTTTAGGAATTTTGTTGGATTGATACGCAGTTTCACTTTCATCTTCTGTTTCATCCTGCCACCTTTGCTCCTCATCAATCACCTGATTTTCAAAAATACCCGAGTTCGTGACAAATTTGAAAATATGTCTGTCACTTTCAAAAACTTGGAAATTCTTTACATTATCGGGTATTGATGGACAAGGAACCAGTTCAATGGAAAACTTTTTACATCTTCTTATATCAACCGGGTTCAACATGCCCACGGTGACTGCAAGAGAGTCTGCTATTCGATTTCCTTTTCTATAAATAAGGGCTATATTGAATGCATCGAACTCCTCCATGAGGTCCATAACCCTAGTTCTATAAAGGCTCAGTATTCTGTCGCGACATGTATACTGTCCTTTGATTTGCTTGACTACCAACTCAGAATCTTCCAAAACCTTCAAGCATTTAACATGTTTGCTCAATGCTAGACGTAAACCAAAAATCAAAGCTTCGTAATATGCCACATTGTTCGTGCAAGGAAATTGTAGTCTGTAGGTAGCCAATAATGGTTTACCTCCTAGACCAGTGAGCTCGACTCCAGCTCCTGCTCCCTGTCTAGACTTTGATCCATCAAACCTGAGCAACCACGTGTAATCATTTTCCTCGAAAGAGCCACCATGACACGCCTCCTCTTTAGGCTCTTCAGCAGCTTCCTCAACATCAAGTGCATAGACTCCTAGTTCTAGCTCAGAAAACTGAACTTCATTCGGCTTGTTAAAATCTGTTATAATCTCTTTAAGCCTCGGTTCGTTTTCCACTCTTATTTGGTTTGCAATTCCCTTCCATGGTAGCCACATATGCGAGCAGTCTGTTGAAAAATAGCCATTCAGATTTTTCATCCAATCCCTCGCAAGTAACATTCCATACCTACTTGGGATATTAACCACCAAAATGTCTACAACCTCTGCTGGACCCTGGGTTCAGAATTCAATTGAATCTTAACATCATATAAAGTCCCTACCACATTTACCTCTGATCTGTCCAGTTGCAGGACTATACATCTGGATGAAATAGGTTGCAGACCTAGCATTTTACATATTTCTGCAGGCATGAGGTTGCTCGTGGCACCTGTGTCCACCAAACAGTTATGCAAATTCTTACCTGCAATTCTTAGAGTCAGTAAGAATGGCGGGACATCCCTTCTCTCCTTTCGCAAAATGAGGTGGGATTCAACTCCTTTTTCCTTCCACATTGGATCAGGTGAGTTCAAAGCTCTTATCAACGCCTCCTTTTGGCCAGGAAATCTAGCTGCGTCCAGGAATGATAGGCTAGATTTGGAATTCTTTAGATCCTCCACTATGTCATAGTTTGGCTTTTTGAATTTGACTGTCTTCTACACATAATTAGACATTTCTCTTCTGAGTGGAGGGGGAGGATTATTACTTGCCTTTGTATCTGGAGGAAGAATATAATTGTTTGGAGGTGTCGATGAGGTTTTAGGGGCTTTAGACTTACTTCTCAAATGGTATCCATGATTCCCCTTTTTGAAATCTCGAAAAGCTTGCACCTCCTGTTCCAGAATTTCGTCTTCTTCTTCCTCACTCTCACCTTCTTGATGATATACAGTTTCCATCACCATAATATTATCATCTTGATGTTGTGATGGATTCTCATTTGATACCAGTTCCAAATCATCAACTTGTGCCTGAAGACAATGAGTGTATCTAGCAATCTTAGGACAATTCCTCTCATTGTGTTCTTTTGTGTTATGCAACCTGCACCCCCTTTCCCATGCAAAATTTGAAATATTCAAAAGAGAATTGGATTGGCTAGGTCCTGTAGAAGCATCTAATTGATTAGCAATGGGAGCGGGAACTCCCCCATTGTTTGGCTTAGTGTTCCAGTGCCTCCCTCTATTGTTGAAATTTTTATTTGGGTGAGGGGCATGGGACTCATACTTCTGCTGTTGAACCTTGTCATTGCTCAATTTATGCACTAATTTCTTGAGCTCTTCGACTTTCGAATAAACATCCTTTGATGGAATCATATTGTTGTTAACCCCCGTTGGATTCGCATAATTAATGGGGTCTTGATTCAACACTGGGGTTGGGTTCTGAGGAATTGGATTCCCATATGGATTGACACTTTGAATTGAGGTAGGATTTGGAAAAGGAACTATGGCCTGAGGATTGACTTGGCTAGTTCCTTGCATAGTTGATTGATTGTTCTCCAAAAATGCAGGGACAGGTGGAATGGCTGTGATTGATTGGATTGGAATGGGTGTATACACGGGTGCTGGTGGATACAGATACTGATATGGGAAGGCGTTCATGCTTTGCATTTGTGGTGCCATGAGCTGATTTGCCTAGGGAGCTTGACCATATGGAGCATACTGTCCCATCATAGGCATTTGGGTAAACCCGTAGCCTTGTGGTGTCATTTGTTGTTCGATAGTCATGGCTTCATTATAGGCCAAAGCCAGCGTGGTAACTTAAGGATTACGCCTTGCAAACATGGTTTTCATGGTGTCCAATGCCCCAAAATATATCTGCAAAGCCACTGCGGGATCGATAGCAAAGTGCCTAATTGCTCTATTATAGCACTTTTGAAATTTCTGATTAAACATTCTGATTGGTTCCCCTTGGCCCCTTTTGCTTGTAATAAACTAATTGTAAATAGTTGCAGGATCTAAGGGTGATCTAAATTGATTAACAAAGGCATTTTCCATTTGAATCCAAGAAGTGATTGAACCAGTTGGCAAGCATATATACCACTCATATGCTATTAGATCTAAACTCATAGGGAAAAGTTTGCAGGCCACATATTCATATTGAACTTGCAGCCTAATTAAAACATCCTTATAAGCTTGGATATGTTCTTCTGCTATTCTTGGGCCATCTAGTTTGTATTTAGGCAAAAATATTTCAATGTTCTTGGGGATTTCATGGATATCCCCAGCAATGTTCAAAGGAGTATTATTAGCTCCATACCAAGGAGCTGTTGGAGCTTGAGCCATTTGACTCAGAATTGATGAAGACAAACCTACAATAGTAGTAGAAATATTACTGACTATAGGCACACTAGGGGCAACGAATATTACTGGCGTAGGTCCACTTGATGTTCCTGGAGAAAACAGGTCTTTTGTGACTGGTGAACTTACGACTTGCTTGGTTTTATTCTTGGGAGTGCCAGTAAGGTCATGAAAAATGGTTTCTTCGGTTGTTTGGGACCTGGTTGCAATACGTCATGGTGGGTCCAGCTTTCCTGATGAAACCCTCAGCTATTTTGAAGAAAACCTGCAACAGAAACAAAAAATAGAATGTTGCAGTTTAGCCGTCTGTGAGATTCATTGAATGATTTTTAAAAATAGATCAAACACAAATTATTCAGGTATGAAAATTGAAATAAAATAAACCAATTTGTGCCCTCCTTCTAGCACCAATCTGTTGAGTGGTGTTTTCACCCGATTGTGAAAGCACACTCTCCGATAGGATCCGAGTCCCAAATCCTCTACTTGCAAAGAAATTACACAGATAATTTCTCCAAGGTTCCTTTTACATTATTCTTTTAGACCAATGATGCTATTTAATTTAAATGTTAGGAATACCTTAGTACTGCAAGTGAATGTTAACAAGGGGCACTCTAGTTTATTCTGTTCTGAAATTACAATGGACTCTGAGTGAATTAACCTTTATGACAGATCTATTTTGAGTTCGGGCTTTGGCAGTTCTTTCACATTTTACTATTTTAAATGAGGGTAATCAAATGCATGAAATAAATAACTGAAAAGAAAAGAAAATAAAACAAAAAGAATGAACTAAGCTATGCTCAGAGTGCTACGATCTTGATTTGGCAAAATCGAAGATAATGAGGTTTCTGCACACAACCTCACCTATTGAACCTGCAAACTCGCACAATCCAGATAATCCAGGTGCTGGTTTCTAGGGTCTTAGCTATAAAATTTTAGATTTAGGTATTCGCATGAAGCAACCGAGAGAACTCGCATTAAACCTCATCTATAAACCTAAAATCTAAAAAAGGAAAGATAAACATTCAATCTTTGCATGCAAAAATAACTCCTCCTTTCTTGCCAGTGAGATGCAACTCTTTGTGTTTCTGTATTAAAATAAATGTATCAATTACAACGACAGAATGTCCCAGTTTTGATAAGACTAGAACAAGTGAAGGAAAATGCTACAGATGCAGGCCCAGAATGGCTTGTTGCCCTTGTCTCTGCAACTCTGCAAGCAACAATTTCCAACCCCTTCTTTCAATCCGCACTTTTGATTTTATCCTATCTGAAATGCGTCTCTTCGATTCTCCCTGTGTCTCTTCGCTTCACCTTCCTGCATGTGACCTTTCACATTCTCGCATTTTCCTTGCTTTTGATTCATGCTTGATTTTGAAACGCTCGAAATCCACCGCTGCATGAAACGCCCCTACAACACTGACACCTGTATGCCACGTGTCCTACGTTTTCTATGCCTTTTGTAACGTCTTCTTGTGTAAATCATGACAAAAATAACATGCAGCCTTTTCACCTTCCTAGCCATGAAAACGCGACATGTCACAATTTCACGACGCTTCCCTCGTCCGTACGTCTTCAGCCGCTTCTTGTCGTGAAATCGTGACCATTATCTCTTTCGTGCCTTCTTTCCACAAGCTATAGCGATTTCGCTACCATTTTTTATTTTGGGCCTTCTCTCCACAAACTGTAGCGATTTCGCTACCATTTTGACTCTGCACTCCTTTGTGCTCAATGCTATTGCAAAATCGCTACCATTCCTCCTTCGGACCTTCTTGCCGCAAACTGTCATGATATCGCTACCGCTTTTGCCCTCCGTACGTTTTGCCAAAACCTGTCACGAAATCGTGACCATTTCTCCTTCGGACCTTCTTGCCACAAACTGTCGTGATATCGCTACTGCTTTTGCCTTCGGGCCACTTTGCCGAAACACGTCACGAAATCGTGACCATTTTCCTTGTCCATACAATTTGCCGAAACACGTCATGAAATCGTGACCATTTTCTCCTTCGGGCCACTTTTTTGAAACACGTCACGAAATCGCGACCATTTTCTCCATCCGTACAGTTTGCCAAAACACGTCGCAAAATCGTGACCATTTTCTCCTTCGGGCCACTTTGCCGAAACACGTCGCGAAATCACGACCATTTTCTCCTTCCGTACACTTTGCCAAAACACGTCACGAAATCGTGACCATTTTCTCCTTCGGGCCACTTTGCCAAAACACGTCACGAAATCGTGACCATTTTCTCCATCCGTACAGTTTGCCAAAACATGTCACGAAATCGTGACCATTTTCTCCTTCGGGCCACTTTGTCGAAACACATCACGAAATCATGACCATTTTCTCCTTCCGTACAGTTTTCCAAAACACGTCACGAAATCGTGACCATTTTCTCAGCGTCGGAACGACCTGTCGTGATATCGCTACCATTTTTTCAACGTCGAAATGACCTGTCACGATATCGCTACCATTTTTTCAGCGTCAGAGCGACCTGTCGCGATATCGTGACCATTTTCTCAATGTCGGAACGACCTGTCGTGATATCGTGACACTTTTCTTTTTTGCGGCGGCGACAGAGCGACGTGTCGCGATTTCGCGACACTTCCTACACTTGCACATTTCTTATTTTTTCTTCATTTTAGCATCTTGGCCACTGAGATCTTCCCTGAAAACCTGCAAAAAGGTGGGTCCCCAATTCTGGGGTGTGTTGTGGATCAACCACAACATGTACATATAGCAATATCAATAGCAGTAATCAAAGCAATGCACAAATCATCACATTAAATAGAGACACCACAATTTACGTGGTTCACCCAATGTGGGCTACTCCATTGAGAAAATATTTCACTAAAATTTTCTCCATCAATTTCTTGGGAATCCTTTCCTCAGGGTTATGCATAAGGAGTAGTACCAAAAAAGCATTTATAAATTTGGGGTGAATCAAGGTGAATCATGTATAAAATGTGGGGCAATTTTTTTAAAATTTTATAGAAAATTTATCAAAATATGGTGAATTTTCAAAATTTTGCACATAAATTATAAATATTTATAGGACCACTTTTGACCTATTAAATCATTTTCAAACTTCTTAAAAATACAACCATTATATTAGGCTTGAAAAGTGCTTTCCAACAAGTACAAATATGCCTATGTTTAAATATATTTGGATGCCTAAATCTATGAAATGATTATCAGTCACCATCTACTAGTTGCCATGTGCCACTCACCTTGTGCCACTCACCTTATGCCACTCACCATGTGCCACTCACCTTCTGCCACTCACCATGTGCCACTCGCCTTGTGCCACTCACCTTGTGTCACTCACCATCTACCAGTCACCTTATGTCATTCACCTTATGTCAGTCACCTTTTGCCACTCGCCACATGGCGACTAGTAGAAGGCGATTGGTATATGGTGACTAATAATCATTTCATAGTTTTAGGTAGCAAAATATATCCAAACATAGGTATATTTGTACTCATTGGAAATCTCTTTTCAATCTTGATCTAATGATAGTACTTGTATGAATTTTTGATATGATTTAGTAGGTCAACATCTACCTCCAAATAATATTACCTCCTCACCACCATATTTGGGACCACTTTTGACCTATTAAATCATTTTCAAACTTCATAAAAATACTACCATTAGATTGGGCTTAAAAAGAGCTTTCCAACGAGTACAAATATGCCTATGTTTAGATATATTTTGATGTCTAAAACTATGAAATGATTATCAGTCACCATTTTCTAGTCACCATCTACCACTCACCATGTGCCATTCACCTTGTGCCACTCACCTTATGCCACTTGCCATGTGCCACTCGCCTTGTGCCACTCACCTTGTGGCACTCGCCTTGTGCCACTCGCCTTGTGCCACTTGCCATGTGCCACTTGCCTTGTGCCACTCACCTTGTACCACTCACCATCTTCCAGTCGCCTTATGCCACTTGCCTTATGCCACTCACCTTCTGCCACTCACCATATGGCGACTGGCAGAAGGTGATTGGTAGATGGTGACTGACAATCATTTCATAGTTTTAGGCATCAAAATATATCCAAATATAGGTATATTTGTACTCATTGGAAATCTTGTTTCAAGCCTGATCTAATGGTAGTACTTTTATGAAGTTTTGAGATGATTTAGTAGGTCAAAATCTACCTCAAAATGACATTACCTCCTCACCACCATATTTGGGAGCACTTTTGACCTATTAAATCATCTTCAAACTTCATAAAAATACCACTATTATATTAGGCTTGAAAAGAGCTTTCCAATGAGTACAAATATGCCTATGTTTAGATATATTTTGATGCCTAAAACTATGAAATGATTATTAGTCACCATTTGTCAGTTGCCATCTGCCACTCACCATCTGCCACTCACCTTGTGCCACTTGCCTTATGCCACTTGCCATGTGCCACTCACCATGTGCCACTCATATTGTACCACTCATCATGTGCCACTCACCTTATGCCACTCACCTTGTGCCATTCACTATCTACCAGTCACCTTATGCTAGTCGTCTTCTGCCACTCACTACATGGTGACTGATAGAAGGCGACTGACATATGGTGACTGACAATAATTTCATAGTTTTAGGCATCAAAATATATCCAAACATAGGTATATTTGTACTCATTGGAAAGCTCTTTTCAAGACCGATCTAATGGTAGTACTTTTATGAAGTTCTAATATGATTTAGTAGATCAAAAGCTACCTCAAAATGACATTACCTCCTCACAACCATATTTGGAACTACTTTTGACTTATTAAATCATCTTCAAACTTCATAAAAATACCACCATTAGATTAGGCTTGAAAAGAAATTTCCAACGAGTAAACATATGTCTATGTTTAGATATATTTTGATGCCTAAAATTATGAAATGATTATCAGTCACCATCTGCCACTCACCTTGTGTCACTCGTCATGTGCCACTCGCCATGTGCCACTCACCTTGTACCACTCGCCATCTACCACTTGTATTTTTCCACTCGTATTATGCCACTCACCATTTTCCACTCACCTTATGCCACTTGCCTTATGCCACTCACCTTCTGCCACTCGCCTTCTACCACTCACCATCTGCCACTTGCCATTGGCCACTTACCACCTGCCACTCACATTATGCCACTCGCCATCTACCATTCGCCTTATTCCAATCACCTTATGCTAGTCACCTTATACCAATCACCTTATGCCAGTCACCTTATGCTAGTCGCCTTATACCAGTCGCCTTATGCCAGTCACCTTATGCTAGTCATCTTTCGTTGATCACCTTCTGACAGTCATGCACACGTGTTTTGTCAGTCGTTTGTTTTGTATCACTCGTTATCCAAAAAATTAATATTGTAATTGTATGAGAGTCATTGTTATGGTTAACTATATATATTGGGGTACAAGGGGTGAATTGGGTGGGATATTTTTCATTTTTAATAAATTTAGGATGAAAACTATGCGGGAAACCTTATGACAATGGGGATAATTTGCCATTAAAAAAATGTGATCCCAAAATTTTTGGACAAATGGGCCGACCTCTATGGTCCCAAAATTTGTAAAATTAACATTTTGAAAATCTAAATATTCACACTAAATTGTGAAATTCACCACTATGAAAAACCCTGTCTTTCCCTATTACAATGTTTATGGACCTCTGTCCAAAGGAGACACCAATCCCCTAAATCAAGTTCATGGATATCTATCCATAGGAGACACCAATCTCCTAATCTCTACTCTGGATGGTGATCCTCTAGAAGACCTCTGCCTCCACTGCCCTTAGCAAATGGAACTCTATCCACAAAAGACACCTATCTTCCCTACTCTAGCTGGAGATCTCTATCCTCAACTCTATCACCTCCAAAGCTCTATCTCAAATCTACACTAAACATAGTCCATCGGTCTAGCACAAATCTATCCTCAATCTCTATCTCTAGTCTAGCACAAACCTGTCCTCAAATCTGCACCAAACTCTATCCTCGAATCTGTACTAAACATAGTCCTTCGATCTAGCACAAATCTATCCTCAATATCTGTCTCTGGTTTAGCACAAACCTATCCTCAAATCTACACCAAACTCTGACCTTGAATCCATACTAAATGCAGTCCTTCAATTTAGCACAAATCTATCCTCGATCTCTGTCCTCAAGCCTTAACTCAAAGCTTAACTCAATCTCAAATCAACTATGCTCTCAAGTCTTCTCAAAGACTTATCTCAAATCTGCCTTGTAAGCTTCCACAAAAGCTCACACCAATATGTCCTCAAGTCCTCTCTAGAACTTGTCCAATTTGCTCAATAAGTTCTCACAAGAACTTATCCAAATCTACTCTCAATCTGTATTGTAAGCTTCCACAAAAGCTTACCCAAATCTATCCACAAGTCTTCTCAAAGACTTACCTCAAATCTGCTCAACAAGTCCACACTAGAACTTGTCCAATCTCATAGAAACATAAAGAGAATTGTTAGAGACTCAATATGCTCTATACTCATCACAATGCTCACTCACTTTTAATCACTCTTTTAGAAACATACAAGAGAATTGTTAGAGACTCAATATGCTTCACATTCACCTCAATACTCAATCACTTTCAATCACTCTTTGAGAAACATAAGGAGAATTGTTAGAGACTCAATATGCTTCACATTCACCTCAATACTCAATCACTTTCTCAAATCAATTTAGAATATAGAATAGTTTGTTTTATGGAACTTGAACAATCACTTCACACATCCACTTGACTAGGCTCAACCAACTCTACTCAACCAATCACTCAATGAAACAATCCTTGCTTGCAAACCCTAGTCCAAGCATATGATCCTTCACTCAAAATGTTTCCAACAATGCTTATCAACCAATCTCACATAACAATGATACTCATGTTCTTTTCAAACCCTAGTTCAAGTTCTTCACACAACCAATGGCTTCAACAACAATGCTTATAAAACAACTCTCACATAACAATGATACTCATGTTCTTTTCAAACCCTAGTTCAAGTTCTTCACACAACCAATGGCTTCAACAACAATACTCTCACAACAACCGTCACCCTAGTTCAATTTCTTCACACAACCAATGGCTTCAACAACAATGCTTATAAAACAAGGTTTTAACAACAACTCTTTATTCCAGAAAACCTTGAAGCATTAACTCAACACACTCAATAAGGAAACCCTAATCAAGTCCTTTTCACTCCAAACTTATTTTCTAGAAAACCAACCAATCAACTCAACTATGGAAGAATGTGCTCATACCTTTTTCTTGATGATGAAGGAATCTCATAAATCTGCCACAACCACAAACACTTCTTTGCCAAGCTCAAAGGGTTAGATAACAAATGTTACTCTTCAAAATACAAGATAACTCAATTTCATAATACACCTTATTTCTCCATCTTAATATCAATATTAAAAAATAATAATTTCATCAAATGACACCTTTCAAAATGACACTTTCTACTTCTCAATATTGCAAAAATTAATGCAATAAACCAATTTTAATTTCCTAAGGTAAAAGGAATATTTACCCTAGTAATATTTCATTTACCACCTAGGTAAATATTATAACCACTTTTCCCTTATATCTCCCTAACCTTAACAAAGTAAGGAAACCCCTATTAATTCTTAACCTTAGCACATTGAAAAATTAAAAATCAAATTTATAAAACTTGGGAAAAGTCCTCTTCCACAATTTGTGAGATTTGATCCTGCATTCTCTCCCTTGCTAGTGCCTTAACCACGGCTAGCTAGCCGTGTGAGCCAAGAGCTCCATGTGCACTATGAAAGTGCCTTTTGCACTTTGTCTTCTCCCTAAGACCTTAGAGCCCTTGGTTCTTCCCTTCACTTGCCATGTGCTCTTCAAACGATGCACTCACTCCTTTGTCTTTGTTGCATGAACTTTTCGTTGTCTCCAAGATTTTAAATATTAATTCAAAAATTTCTAAGGTTTGCCTTGGCAAGGGTTTAAATATCCTTTTCCCTCATTTGACTTGCATGTCGATAGGTGCAATAAAATATGACATCGATGCTTAATAATGACTTCATTAATTTATAAAGTTTTTAAATTCTAATTTAGAATTTAAATTTTATAAATTAATTTTATAACCCTTTGGCTTTTATAAAAACCCTCTTTGATTTTACCACTTTGTATAAATAACATTTATTTATAAAATTTAAATTCAATTTAAATTTAAATATTTTATAAAATAAATATTAAAACTCCTTTAGCTTTTCAAAAAGCTTCCTTGGGTTTTTATGAAAAACCTTTTATTTTGCTCATCCATGGTTTTAATAAAAACCACCTTCATATGCTTCCACATAATATTAAAAATATTATGAAGCTTTTTGCCATTAACCTTTGCATTGTTCCTTGACATATTCCTTGACATCAATGATAACTTCATTCCTTGACATCAATGACAACTTTGACTCAAAATGTCCAACAATCTCCCCCTTTGTCATTGATGGTAACCCAAATTCTTTTTACCAAAAACTTAACCTTTTCTTTGTTCTGCTCCCCCTGGGACATTGCTCCCCCTAGCTCAATGCTCTTTTAAAATCTCTCCTCTTTACTCAAATACCAAATCTCTCCCCCTTTGACATCAATGGCAAAGGGTCACCTTTGGGGCTCGGGGCTAAGAATGAGCCTCTTAGCTTAGCCCCTCCCCCACCTCCTCTTGAGGTGGTTAATTCTAGGGTGGGAGTATTTCTACTCCCATAAAGCATTGTTCTTTACCTTTATCCTCTTTTCTTCTTATCTGATCCTTCTGATTCCTCTGACTGTTCCTTTCCATGTCCATGTTCACATTCTTGTTCCTGTTCCTATTCCTATTCTTGTTCTTGTTCATGTTCATATCCATGTTCCTGTTCCTGTTCATATCCATATCCCTTTTCCTATTCCTATTCTTGTTCCTGTTCATACTTGATTCTGGAATGTCTGCTCTACACCACTTTGCTATGTGACCATCATTATTGCACTTATAACACTTAATGTTATTATTCCTTGGAGGTGCAAATATCTTAGGATTTCTCCTAGTGAAGCCATATCCTCTTCTATCATGAACCCTACAATTCATTGCCTTGTGACCAAACTGATTACATGAGTAGCAATACCCATTGAAAAGTTATCTGTTCCCATATACTTGTCTTTCATGTGTCCTGCACTATGAAGCCATGTGCCCAAACCTGTGACATGAAAAACATCTTCCATTGAAACTTCCTTGTCTTGACCTCATTGGTCTCTTAGTATCTCTTGACCTATTCTGATTGTTGTTCCATCTATTTCTTCTTTGTGCATTGTTCTTGTCCTTGTTGAACTTTTTGTTGTCCAACTCATCCTTAGATGTCTCACTTTCTCTTACACTATCTTCTTTTGAAGTGTCTTCATCTAAAGTTTCTTCTCCTCTAGAACTTGAGGTTGACTTTCCTTCCCATTTCTTTTGAGCCTGTTCAAAACCAAGACCTGTTTTGCTTGATGTAGGCTTTTGTATCTTGATGAACTTATCTAAGTTCTTTGAGCTATTTTTGAACCCTTGTAGCTTGACTTTGGAGTTTTCTAAATCTTCCTTTAGTAGGGCTACTTCTTGTACTAACCTTTCACATTCTAAGACCTTTGCTTCTAGCTTATCCTTGAACTTCTTTGTCTTAGCCTTTGATTTGTCTAGATCCTCTATAAGCATTCTTCTCTCTTCATCACATTCTTGAAACTGAGATTCAAGTTTAGAATTTTGCTTTCTTACCTTCTTTACTATTTCAAGAGCATAGATAAGTTCTCCCTTAAGATCATATCCTTCTTTATCTGATTCTTCCTCTATTTGTTTACCTTTATCCATATCTTCATTTTATTTTGACTTGTCTTCTATAGGATCACCTTCTCCTTCTTCTAGTGCCATTAGAATATTCTCTTCTAGTCCTTCAAGTGTATCTTCATATTCATCATCACTAAAACTATAACCATTCCTTGTACAACTATCTTCAAGATGTCCAAAGTTACCACATCTAAAACACTTGAGAATTATTGGAGTCCTATTCTTAACTTCTTTTTCTTCAATCATAAATAGGACTTCATCTCTATCATTATCTGAAAGACTAGCATCACTATCACTTGAGTACTTACTTGCCTTATCTGCATAGTAGCTCCTCTTTTGCCTTTGAAAGAACTTCTTTCCTTGTCTGCTTTGTCCATCCTTGCTTTTCTTTTGATGCATGTATCTTTTTGATTCCCTATTTTTGTGATCCTATTTTTCTTCATCATTGTTATTCTTAGCTTCTTGACAATCAGTTGCATAATGACCATACTTTCCACAATTGAAACATCTAACAGATTTTGCATCTCTAGATCTTCTTGAATCCTTATTCCTTCTGCCATAATTAGCTTCTTCATCACTTGGATGACTCATTGCTTGATTCTGACTTCTTACCCTTTGTCTTCTTGATTGCTTTGAAGGTTGCTTCCTTCTGGGGAATAGGTTCTTTTGTTCTCAACTCAAAAGTTGTAAGAATACCAAGCAACATATCTCTTGTCAAAGAATCACCATCCTTTGATTCTTCTATAGCAGAAATATTTTCACTAAATATTTTTGGAAGAGATCTTAAGACCTTATCACAAACATCTGATTCATCAACCTTAAGTCCAAGTCCTTGCATAGCATTAACAACCTCATCGATTCGAAGTAGATAAGTACTAATGTTTTCCTCATCCTTCATTCTTAACTCTTCAAATTGTCCTTTGAGATTTTATATATTTGCTTTCTTGACACCTTTATCTCCTTCATATATATTTTGCAACTTATCCCACATTTCTTTTGCATCTTGACAATGCATAACTTTTATGGACTCTGTTCTATGCAAACCTCTCAAAAGTGCATTCATTGCTTTTGAATTGTAATGTTGTAGAAGCTTACCTTCCTTATCTATAGGTGGATCAACTAAGGGGTCATATCCATTTTCAACTACTTCCCAAATCTCATTGCCAAGTGCCTTCAGGTAGATCTTCATTCTCAAACTCCAATATACATAATCACTTCCATCAAATACTGGTGTTGTATTATCTGATGATCCATTCTTAGAATCCATTGTGTTCTTTTAAGCTTTTCCTTCAAGCTATTAAACTCTTCCGAAGGAACCCGCTCTGATACCAATTGAAGAACACAAGCTTATACTGAGAGGGGGGTGAACAGTATAAGACCACTTTTTACTTTTCTTTCCCAATCAATATTATGCAATGTAAAGATAGCAATATCAATAGCAGTAATCAAAGCAATGCACAAATCACCACACACAATAGAGACACCAAAATTTACGTGGTTCACCCAATGTGGGCTACTCCACGGAGAAAATATTTCACTAAAATTTTCTCAATCAATCTCTTGGGAATCCTTTCCCTATTACAATGTTTATGGACCTCTGTCCAAAGGAGACACCAATCCCCTAAATCAAGTTCGTGGATCTCTATCCATAGGAGACACCAATCTCCTAATCTCTGCTCTAGATGGTGATCCTCTAGAAGACCTCTGCCTCCACTACCCTTAGCAAATGGAACTCTATCCACAGAAGACACCTGTCTTCCCTGCTCTAGCTGGAGATCTCTATCCTCAACTCTGTCACCTCCAAAGCTCTATCTCAAATCTATACTAAACATAGTCCATTGGTCTAGCACAAATCTATCCTCAATTTCTCCACTAAACAATCCTTCGATCTAGCACAAATCTATCCTCAATATCTATCTCTGGTCTGGCACAAACCTATCCTCAAATCTGCACCAAAATCTATCCTCGAATCTGTACTAAACATAGTCCTTCGGTCTAGCACAAATCTATCCTCAATATCTGTCCTCAAGCCTTAACTCAAAGCTTGACTCAATCTCAAATCAACTCTGTTAGATCTGCCCCAAACCTTAACTCAAGGTTTGAACAAATCAATCAATCAACTCTGCTCTCAAGTCTTCTCAAAGACTTATCTCAAATCTGCCTTGTAAGCTTCCACAAAATCTCACACCAATCTATCCACAAGTCCTCTCTAGAACTTGTCCAATCTGCTCAATAAGTCCTCACAAGAACTTATCCAAATCTGCTCTCAATCTGTATTGTAAGCTTCCACAAAAGCTTACCCAAATCTATCCACAAGTCTTCTCAAAGACTTACCTCAAATCTGCTCAACAAGTCCACACTAGAACTTGTCCAATCTCATAGAAACATAAAGAGAATTGTTAGAGACTCAATATGCTCTATACTCATCACAATGCTCAATCACTTTTAATCACTCTTTTAGAAACATACAAAGAATTGTTAGAGACTCAATATGCTTCACATTCACCTCAATACTCAATCACTTTCAATAACTCTTTGAGAAACATAAGGAGAATTGTTAGAGACTCAATATGCTTCACATTCACCTCAATACTCAATCACTTTATCAAATCAATTCAGAATATAGAATAGTTTGTTTTATGGAACTTGAACAATCACTTCACACATCCACTTGACTAGGCTCAACCAACTCTACTCAACCAATCACTCAATGAAACAATCCTTGCTTACAAACCCTAGTCCAAGCATATGATCCTTCACTCAAAATATTTCCAACAATGCTTATCAACCACTATCACATAACAATGATACTCATGTTCTTTTCAAACCCTAGTTCAAGTTCTTCACACAACCAATGGCTTCAACAACAATGCTTATAAAACAAGGTTTTAACAACAACTCTTTATTCCAGAAAACCTTGAAGCATTAACTCAACACACTCAATAAGGAAACCCTAATCAAGTCCTTTTCACTCCAAACTTATTTTCCAGAAAACCAACCAATCAACTCAACTATGGAAGAATGTGCTCATACCTTTTTCTTGATGATGAAGGAACCTCAAATATCTGCCACAACCACAAACACTTCTTTGCCAAGCTCAAAGGAGTTAGATAACAAGTGTTACTCTTCAAAGTACAAAGATAACTCAATTTCATACATACACCTTATTTCTCCATCTCAATATCAATATTCAACAATAATAATTTCATCAAATGACCCTTTCAAAATGACACTTTCTACTTCTCAATATTGCAAAAATTAATGCAATAAACCAATTTTAATTTCCTAAGGTAAAAAGAATATTACCCTAGTAAAATTTCATTTACCACCTAGGTAAATAACCTAACCATTTTCCCTTTATATCTCCCTAACCTTAGCAAAGCAAGGAAATAATCAAATTTTCATTTACCACCCTTATTACTCCTTAACCTTAGCACATTGAAAAATTAAAAATCAAATTTATAAAAACCTTGGCAAAAGTCCCCTTTCGCAATTTTGGGATTCGATCATGTGCCCTCTCCCTTGCTAGCGCCTTGGCCGTGGCTAGCTAGCCATGTGAGCCAAGCGCTCCACGTGCAATAAGTAAGTGCCTTTCACGCTTTGTCTTCTCCCTAAGACCTTAGAGCCCTTGGCTCTTCCCTTCACTTGCCACATGCTCTTCAAACGATGCACTCACTCCTTTGTCTTTTTAACAAGAACTTTTCATTGTCTCCACGATTTCGGATATTAATTCAAATACCTAAGGTTTGCTTTGGCAAGGGTTTAAATACCATTTTCCCTCCTTTGACTTGCACATCGATGGGTGCAATAAAATATGACATCGACACTTAATAAAGACTTTATTAATTTATAAAAAATTTAAATTCTAATTTAGAATTTAAATTTTATAAATTAATTTTATAACCCTTTGGCTTTTATATAAAAACCCTCTTTGATTTTACCACTTTGTATAAATAATATTTATTTATAAAATTTAAATTCAATTTGAATTTAAATATTTTATAAAATAAATATTAAAACCTCCTTTAGCTTTTCAAAACTTCCTTGGTTTTTATGAAAAACCTTTTATTTTGCTCATCCATGGTTTTAATAAAAACCCCTTCTACTATGCTTCCACATAATATTAAAAATATTATGAAGCTCTTTTGCCTTTAACCTTTGCATTGTTCCTTTGACACTATTCCTTGACATCAATGACAACTTCGTTCCTTGACATCAATGACAACTTTGACTCAAAATGTCCAACAATCTCCCCCTTTGTCATTGATGGCAACCCAAATTATTTTTACCAGAAACTTAACCTTTTCTTGGTTCTGCTCCCCTGGGACATTGCTCCCCCTGGCTCAATGCTCTTTTCAAATCTCTCCTCTTTACTCAAATACCAAATCTC
The DNA here is from genome assembly GCA_028583015.1 of Wollemia nobilis. Taxonomy (NCBI): domain Eukaryota; kingdom Viridiplantae; phylum Streptophyta; class Pinopsida; order Araucariales; family Araucariaceae; genus Wollemia; species Wollemia nobilis. The sequence continues at coordinate 3,864,173 of JAQPPZ010017244.1, forward strand.
TCCCCCTTACTCAAATCTCTCCCCCTTTGACATCAATGGCAAAGGGTCACCTTTGGGGCTCGGGGCTAAGAATGAGCCTCTTAGCTTAGCCCCTCCCCCACCTCCTCTTGAGGTGGTTAATTCTGGGGTGGGAGTATTTCTACTCCCAGAAAGCACTGGTCTTTACCTTTATCCTCTTTTCTTCTTATCTGATCCTTCTGATTCCTCTGACTGTTCCTTTCCATGTCCATGTTCATATTCCTATTCCTATTCCTATTCTTGTTCTTGTTCATGTTCATATCCATATTCCTATTCCTGTTCATATCCATATTCATGTTCCTATTCCTGTTCCTGTTCATACTTGATTCTGGAATATCTGCTCTACACCACTTTGTTGTGTGACCATCATTATTGCACTTATAACACTTAATGTTATTATTCCTTGGAGGTGCAAATGTCTTAGGATTTCTCCTAGTGAAGCCATATCCTCTTCTATCATGAACCCTGCAATTCATTGCCTTGTGACCAAACTGATTACATGAGTAGCAATACCCATTGAAAAGTTGTCTGTTCCCATATTCCTGTCTTTCATGTGTCCTGCACTGTGAAGCCATGTGCCCAAACCTGTGACATGAAAAACATCTTCCATTGAAACTTCCTTGTCTTGACCTCATTGGTCTCTTAGTCTCTCTTGACCTATTTTGATTGTTGTTCCATCTATTTCTTCTTTGTGCATTGTTCCTGTCCTTGTTGAAATTTCTATTGTCCAACTCATCCTCAGATGTCTCACTTTCTCTTACACTACCTTCTTCTGAAGTGTCTTCATCTGAAGTTTCTTCTCCTCCAGAACTTGAGGTTGACTTTCCTTCCCATTTCTTTTGTTCTTGTTCAAATCCAAGACCTATTTTGCTTGATGTAGGCTTTTGTATCTTGATGAACTTATCTAAGTTCTTTGAGCTATTTTTGAACCCTTTTAGCTTGACTTTGGAGTCTTCTAAATCTTCCCTTAGTAGGGCTACTTCTTGTACTAACCTTTCACATTCTAAGACCTTTGCTTCTAGCTTATCCTTGAACTTCTTTGTCTTAGCCTTTGATTTGTCTAGATCCTCTATAAGCATTCTTCTCTCTTCATCACATTCTTGAAACTGAGATTCTAATTTAGAGTTTTGCTTTCTTACCTTCTTTACTATTTCAAGAGCATAGATAAGTTCTCCCTTGAGATCATATCCTTCTTTATCTGATTCTTCCTCTATTTGTTTGCCTTTGTCCATATCTTCATTTTCTTTTGACTTGTCTTCTATAGGATCACCTTCTCCTTCTTCTAGTGCCATTAGAATATTCTCATCTAGTCCTTCAAGTGTATCCTCATATTCATCATCACTAAAACTATAACCATTCCTTGTACAACTATCTTCAAGATGTCCAAAGTTACCACATCTAAAACACTTGAGAATTATTGGAGTCCTATTCTTAACTGGTTCTTTTTCTTCAATCATAAATAGGACTTCATCTCTATCATTATCTGAAAGACTAGCATCACTATCACTTGAGTACTTACTTGCCTTATCTGCATAGTAGCTCCTCTTTTGCCTTTGAAAGAACTTCTTTCCTTGTCTGCTTTGTCCATCCTTGCTTTTCTTTTGGTGCATGTATCTTTCTGATTCCCTATTTCTGTGATCCTATTTTTCTTCATCATTGTTATTCTTAGCTTCTTGAAAATCAGTTGCATAATGACCATACTTTCCACAATTGAAACATCTAACAGATTTTGCATCTCTAGATCTTCTTGAATCCTTATTCCTTCTGCCATAATTAGCTTCTTCATCACTGGATGACTCATTGCTTGATTTTGACTTCTTACCCTTTGTCTTCTTGATTGCTTTGAAGGTTGCTTCCTTCTGGGGAATAGGTTCTTTTGTTCTCAACTCAAAAGTTGTAAGAATACCAAGCAACATATCTCTTGTCAAAGAATCACCATCCTTTGACTCTTCTATAGCAGAAATATTTTCACTAAATATTTTTGGAAGAGATCTTAAGACCTTATCACAAACATCTGATTCATCAACCTTAAGTCCAAGTCCTTGCATAGCATTAACAACCTCATCGATTCAAAGTAGATAAGTACTAATGTTTTCCTCATCCTTCATTCTTAACTCTTCAAATTATCCTTTGAGATTTTATATCTTTGCTTTCTTGACACCTTTATCTCCTTCATATATATTTTGCAACTTATCCCACATTCCTTTTGCATCTTGACAATGCATAACTTTTATGGACTCTGTTCTATGCAAACCTCTCAAAAGTGCATTCATTGCTTTTGAATTGTAATGTTGTAGAAGCTTACCTTCCTTATCTATAGGTGGATCAACTAAGGGGTCGTATCCATTTTCAACTACTTCCCAAATTTCATTGCCAAGTGCCTTCAGGTAGATCTTCATTCTCAAACTCCAATATACATAATCACTTCCATAAAATACTGGTGCTGAATTATCTGAAGATCCATTCTTAGAATCCATTGTGTTCTTGTTAGATTTTCCTTCAAGCTGTTAAACTCTTTCGAAGGAACCCACTTTGATACCAATTGAAGAACACAAGCTTATACTGAGAGGGGGGTGAACAATATAAGATCACTTTTTACTTTTCTTTCCCAATCAATATTATGCAATGTACAGATAGCAATATCAATAGTAATAATCAAAGCAATGCACAAATCACCACACATAATAGAGACACCACAATTTACGTGGTTCACCCAATGTGGGCTACTCCATGGAGAAAATATTTCACTAAAATTTTCTCAATCAATCTCTTGGGAATCCTTTCCCTATTACAATGTTTATGGACCTCTATCCAAAGGAGACACCAATCCCCTAAATCAAGTTCGTGGATCTCTATCCATAGGAGACACCAATCTCCTAATCTCTACTCTAGATGGTGATCCTCTAGAAGACCTCTGCCTCCACTACCCTTAGCAAATGGAACTCTATCCATAGAAGACACCTGTCTTCCCTACTCTGGATGGAGATCTCTATCCTCAACTCTATCACCTCCAAAGCTCTATCTCAAATCTATACTAAACATAGTTCTCGGTCTAGCACAAATCTATCCTCAATATCTATCTCTAGTCTCACAAACATCCTCAAATCCAAACAACTAAACATATCCTTATCTAGCACAAATCTATCCTCAATATCTATCTATGGTCTGACACAAACCTATCCTCAAATCTACACCAAATCTATCCTCAAATCTATACTAAACATAGTCCTTCGATCTAGCACAAATCTATCCTCAATCTCTATCCTCAAGCCTTAACTCAAAGCTTGACTCAATCTCAAATCAACTCTGTTGGATCTGCCCCAAACCTTAACTCAAGGTTTGAACAAATCAATCAATCAACTCTGCTCTCAAGTCTTCTCAAAGACTTATCTCAAATCTACCTTGTAAGCTTCCACAAAATCTCACACCAATCTATCCTCAAGTCCTCTCTAGAACTTGTCCAATCTGCTCAATAAGTCCTCACAAGAACTTATCCAAATATACTCTCAATATGTATTGTAAGCTTCCACAAAAGCTTACCCAAATCTATCCACAAGTCTTCTCAAAGACTTACCTCAAATCTGCTCAACAAGTCCACACTAGAACTTGTCCAATCTCATAGAAACATAAAGAGAATTGTTAGAGACTCAATATGCTCTATACTCATCACAATGCTCAATCACTTTTAATCACTCTTTTAGAAACATACAAAGAATTTTTAGAGACTCAATATGCTTCACATTCACCTCAATACTCAATCACTTTCAATCACTCTTTGAGAAACATAAGGAGAATTGTTAGAGACTCAATATGCTTCACATTCACCTCAATTACTTTCTCAAATCAATTCAAAATATAGAATAGTTTGTTTTATGGAACTTGAACAATCACTTCACACATCCACTTGACTAGGCTCAACCAACTCTACTCAACCAATCACTCAATGAAACAATCCTTGCTTACAACCCTAGTCCAAGCATATGATCCTTCACTCAAAATATTTCCAACAATGCTTATCAACCACTATCACATAACAATGATACTCATGTTCTTTTCAAACCCTAGTTCAAGTTCTTCACACAACCAATGGCTTCAACAACAATGCTTATAAAACAAGGTTTTAACAACAACTCTTTATTCCAGAAAACCTTGAAGCATTAACTCAACACACTCAATAAGGAAACCCTAATCAAGTCCTTTTCACTCCAAACTTATTTTCCAGAAAACCAACCAATCAACTCAACTATGGAAGAATGTGCTCATACCTTTTTCTTGATGATAAAGGAACCTCAAATATCTGCCACAACCACAAACACTTCTTTGCCAAGCTCAAAGGGTTAGATAACAAGTGTTACTCTTCAAAATACAAAGATAACTCAATTTCATACATACACCTTATTTCTCCATCTCAATATCAATATTCAACAATAATAATTTCATCAAATGACCCTTTCAAAATGACACTTTCTACTTCTCAATATTGCAAAAATTAATGCAATAAACCAATTTTAATTTCCTAAGGTAAAATGAATATTTACCCTAGTAATATTTCATTTACCACCTAGGTAAATAACCTAACCATTTTTCCCTTATATCTCCCTAACCTTAGCAAAGCAAGGAAATAATCAAATTTTCATTTACCACCCTTATTACTCCTTAACCTTAGCACATTGAAAAATTAAAAATCAAATTTATAAAAACCTTGGCAAAAGTCCCCTTCCACAATTTGCGGGATTCGATCCTGCTCTCTCCCTTGCTAGCGCCTTGGCCACGACTAGCTAGCCATGTGAGCCAAGTGCTCCACGTGCAATAAGGAAGCACCTTTCATGCTTTGTCTTCTCCCTAAGACCTTAGAGCCCTTGGCTCTTCCCTTCACTTGCCACATGCTCTTCAAACGATGCACTCCCTCCTTTGTCTTTGTTGCACGAACTTTTTGTTGTCTCCATGATTTTGGATATTAATTCGAATGCCTAAGGTTTGCTTTGGCAAGGGTTTAAATACCCTTTTCCCTCATTTGACTTGCACGTCGATGGGTGCAATAAAATATGACGTCAACACTTAATAAAACTTTATTAATTTATAAAATATTTAAATTCTAATTTAGAATTTAAATTTTATAAATTAATTTTATAACCCTTTGGCTTTTATATAAAAGCCCTCTTTGATTTTACCACTTTGTATAAATAATATTTATTTATAAAATTTAAATTCAATTTGAATTTAAATATTTTATAAAATAAATATTAAAACCTCCTTTAGCTTTTCAATTTTAAAAGCTTCCTTGGGTTTTTATGAAAAACCTTTTATTTTGCTCATCCATGGTTTTAATAAAAATCGCCTTCACTATGCTTCCACATAATATTAAAAATATTATGAAGCTCTTTTGCCATTAACCTTTGCATTGTTCTCTTGACATATTCCTTGACATCAATGATAACTTCATTCCTTGACATCAATGACAACTTTGACTCAAAATGTCCAACAATCTCCCCCTTTGTCATTGATGGCAACCCAAATTATTTTTACCAGAAACTTAACCTTTTCTTGGTTCTGCTTCCCCTGGGACATTGCTCCCCCTGGCTCAATGCTCTTTTCAAATCTCTCCTCTTTACTCAAATACCAAATCTCTCCCCCTTACTCAAATCTCTCCCCCTTTGACATCAATGGCAAAGGGTCACCTTTGGGGCTCGGGGCTAAGAATGAGCCTCTTAGCTTAGCCCCTCCCCCACCTCCTCTTGAGGTGGTTAATTCTAGGGTGGGAGTATTTCTACTCCCAGAAAGCACTAGTCTTTACCTTTATCCTCTTTTCTTCTTATCTGATCCTTCTGATTCCTCTGATTGTTCCTTTCCATGTCCATGTTCATATTCCTATTCTTGTTCATGTTCCTGTTCTTGTTCATGTTCATATCCATATTCTTGTTCCTCTGTTCATATCCATATCCATTTTCCTATTCCTATTCTTGTTCATACTTGATTCTGGAATATCTGCTCTACACCACTTTGTTGTGTGACCATCATTATTGCACTTATAACACTTAATGTTATTATTCCTTGGAGGTGCAAATGTCTTAGGATTTCTCCTAGTGAAGCCATATCCTCTTCTATCATGAACCCTGCAATTCATTGCCTTGTGACCAAACTGATTACATGAGTAGCAATACCCATTGAAAAGTTGTATGTTCCCATATTCCTGTCTTTCATGTGTCCTGCACTGTGAAGCCATGTGCCCAAACCTGTGACATGAAAAACATCTTCCATTGAAACTTCCTTGTCTTGACCTCATTGGTCTCTTAGTCTCTCTTGACCTATTCTGATTGTTGTTCCATCTATTTCTTCTTTGTGCATTGTTCCTGTCCTTGTTGAAATTTCTATTGTCCAACTCATCCTCAGATGTCTCACTTTCTCTTACACTATCTTCTTCTGAAGTGTCTTCATCTGAAGTTTCTTCTCCTCCAGAACTTGAGGTTGACTTTCCTTCCCATTTCTTTTGTTCCTGTTCAAATCCAAGACCTATTTTGCTTGATGTAGGCTTTTGTATCTTGATGAACTTATCTAAGTTCTTTGAGCTATTTTTGAACCCTTTTAGCTTGACTTTGGAGTCTTCTAAATCTTCCCTTAGTAGGGCTACTTCTTGTACTAACCTTTCACATTCTAAGACCTTTGCTTCTAGCTTATCCTTGAATTTATTTGTCTTAGCCTTTGATTTGTATAGATCCTCTATAAGCATTCTTCTCTCTTCATCACATTCTTGAAACTGAGATTCTAATTTAGAGTTTTGCTTTCTTACCTTCTTTATTGTTTCAAGAGCATAAATAAGTTCTCCCTTGAGATCATATCCTTCTTTATTTGATTCTTCCTCTATTTGTTTACCTTTGTCCACATCTTCATTTTCTTTTGACTTGTCTTCTATAGGATCACTTTCTCCTTCTTCTAGTGCCATTAGAAGTTTTTCATCTGGTCCTTCAAGTGCATCCTCATATTCATCATCACTAAAACTATAACCATTCCTTGTACAACTATCTTCAAGATGTCCAAAGTTACCACATCTAAAACACTTGAGAATTATTGGAGTCCTATTCTTAACTGGTTCTTTTTCTTCAATCATAAATAGGACTTCATCTCTATCATTGTCTGAAAGACTAGCATCACTATCACTTGAGTACTTACTTGCCTTGTCTGCATAGTAGCTCCTCTTTTGCCTTTGAAAGAACTTCTTTCCTTGTCTGCTTTGTCCATCCTTGCTTTTCTTTTGATGCATGTATCTTTTTGATTCCCTATTTCTGTGATCCTATTTTTCTTCATCATTGTTATTCTTAGCTTCTTGAAAATCAGTTGCATAATGACCATACTTTCCACAATTGAAACATCTAATAGATTTTGCATCTCTAGATCTTCTTGAATCCTTATTCCTTCTACCATAATTAGCTTCTTCATCACTGGATGACTCATTGCTTGATTCTGACTTCTTACCCTTTGTCTTCTTGATTGCTTTGAAGGTTGCTTCCTTCTGGGGAATAGGTTCTTTTGTTCTCAACTCAAAAGTTGTAAGAATACCAAGCAACATATCTCTTGTCAAAGAATCACCATCCTTTGACTCTTCTATAGCAAAAATATTTTCACTAAATCTTTTTGGAAGAGATCTTAAGACCTTATCACAAACATCTGATTCATCAACCTTAAGTCCAAGTCCTTGCATAGCATTAACAACCTCATCGATTCAAAGTAGATAAGTACTAATGTTTTCCTCATACTTCATTCTTAACTCTTCAAATTATCCTTTGAGATTTTATATCTTTGCTTTCTTGACACCTTTATCTCCTTCATATATATTTTGCAACTTATCCCACATTCCTTTTGCATCTTGACAATGCATAACTTTTATGGACTCTGTTCTATGCAAACCTCTCAAAAGTGCATTCATTGCTTTTGAATTGTAATGTTGTAGAAGCTTACCTTCCTTATCTGTAGGTGGATCAACTTAGGGGTACGTATCCATTTTCAACTACTTCCCAAACTTCATTGCCAAGTGCCTTTAGGTAGATCTTCATTCTCAAAACTCCAATATACATAATCACTTCCATAAAATACTGGTATTGAATTATCTGAAGGTCCATTCTTAGAATCCATTGTGTTCTTGTTAGCTTTTCCTTCAAGATATTAAACTCTTTCGAAGGAACCCACTTTGATACCAATTGAAGAACACAAGCTTATACTAAGAGGGGGGTGAACAGTATAAGACCACTTTTTACTTTTCTTTCCCAATCAATATTATGCAATGTACAGATAGCAATATCAATAGCAGTAATCAAAGCAATGCATAAATCACCACACACAATAGAGACACCACAATTTACGTGGTTCACCCAATGTGGGCTACTCCACGGAGAAAATATTTCACTAAAATTTTCTCAATCAATCTCTTGGGAATCCTTTCCCTATTACAATGTTTATGGACCTCTGTCCAAAGGAGACACCAATCCCCTAAATCAAGTTCGTGGATCTCTATCCACAGGAGACACCAATCTCCTAATCTCTACTCTGGATGGTGATCCTCTAGAAGACCTCTACCTCCACTACCCTTAGCAAATGGAACTCTATCCATAGAAGACACATGTCTTCCCTACTCTGGATGGATATCTCTGTCCTCAACTCTATCACCTCCAAAGCTCTATCTCAAATCTATACTAAACATAGTCCATCGATCTAGCACAAATCTATCCTCAATATCTATCTTCTACAAACCTATATCCTCAAATCTGCACCAAAATCTATCCTCAAATCTGTTACTAAACATAGTCCTTCGATCTAGCACAAACTTCTTCAAAATCTAAACTAAACATATCCTTAAAATCTCCTCAATCTCTATCCTCAAGCCTTAACTCAAAGCTTGACTCAATCTCAAATCAACTCTACTGGATCTACCCCAAACCTTAACTCAAGGTTTGAACAAATCAATCAATCAACTCTACTCTCAAGTCTTCTCAAAGACTTATCTCAAATCTGCCTTGTAAGCTTCCACAAAATCTCACACTAATCTATCCTCAAGTCCTCTCTAGAACTTGTCCAATCTACTCAATAAGTTCTCACAAGAACTTATCCAAATCTACTCTCAATCTGTATTGTAAGCTTCCACAAAAGCTTACCCAAATCTATCCACAAGTCTTCTCAAAGACTTACCTCAAATCTGCTCAACAAGTCCACACTAGAACTTGTCCAATCTCATAGAAACATAAAGAGAATTTTTAGAGACTCAATATGCTCTATACTCATCACAATGCTCAATCACTTTTAATCACTCTTTTAGAAACATACAAAGAATTGTTAGAGACTCAATATGCTTCACATTCACCTCAATACTCAATCACTTTCAATCACTCTTTGAGAAACATAAGGAGAATTGTTAGAGACTCAATATGCTTCACATTCACCTCAATTACTTTCTCAAATCAATTCAGAATATAGAATAGTTTGTTTTATGGAACTTGAACAATCACTTCACACATCCACTTGACTAGGCTCAACCAACTCTACTCAACCAATCACTCAATGAAACAATCCTTGCTTACAAACCCTAGTCCAAGTATATGATCCTTCACTCAAAATATTTCCAACAATGCTTATCAACCACTATCACATAACAATGATACTCATGTTCTTTTCAAACCCTAGTCTCCACACCCCCACACACACACTCACATAACAATGATACTCATGTTCTTTTCAAACCCTAGTTCAAGTTCTTCACACAACCAATGGCTTCAACAACAATGCTTATAAAACAAGGTTTTAATAACAACTCTTTATTCTAGAAAACCTTGAAGCATTAACTCAACACACTCAATAAGGAAACCCTAATCAAGTCCTTTTCACTCCAAACTTATTTTCCAGAAAACCAACCAATCAACTCAACTATGGAAGAATGTGCTCATACCTTTTTCTTGATGATGAAGGAACCTCAAATATCTGCCACAACCACAAACACTTCTTTGCCAAGCTCAAAGGAGTTAGATAACAAGTGTCACTCTTCAAAATACAAGGATAACTCAATTTCATAATACACCTTATTTCTCCATCTCAATATCAATATTCAACAATAATAATTTCATCAAATGACCCTTTCAAAATGACACTTTCTACTTCTCAATATTGCAAAAATTAATGCAATAAACCAATTTTAATTTCCTAAGGTAAAAGGAATATTTACCCTAGTAAACTTTCATTTACCACCTAGGTAAATATCATAACCACTTTTCCCTTATATCTCCCTAACCTTAGCAAAGCAAGGAAATAATTAAATTTTCATTTACCACCCTTATTACTCCTTAACCTTAGCACATTGAAAAATTAAAAATCAAATTTATAAAAACCTTGGCAAAAGTCCCCTTCCGCAATTTGTGGGATTCGATCCTGCGCTCTCTCCCTTGCTAGCGCCTTGGCTACGGCTAGCTAGCCATGTGAGCCAAGCGCTCCACGTGCAATAAGGAAGCGCCTTTCGTGCTTTGTCTTCTCCCTAAGACCTTAGAGCCCTTGGCTCTTCCCTTCACTTGCCACGTGCTCTTCAAACGATGCGCTCCCTCCTTTGTCTTCGCTGCACGAACTTTTCATTGTCTCCACGATTTCGGATATTAATTCGAATGCCTAAGGTTTGCTTTGGCAAGGGTTTAAATACCCTTTTCCCTCCTTTGACTTCGACGTCGATGGGTGCAATAAAATATGACGTTGGTGCTTAATAAAGACTTTATTAATTTATAAAATTTTTAAATTCTAATTTAGAATTTAAATTTTATAAATTAATTTTATAACCCTTTGGCTTTTATATAAAAGCCCTCTTTGATCTTACCACTTTGTATAAATAATATTTATTTATAAAATTTAAATTCAATTTGAATTTAAATATTTTATAAAATAAATATTAAAACCTCCTTTAGCTTTTCAAAAAGCTTCCTTGGGTTTTTATGAAAAACCTTTTATTTTGCTCATCCATGGTTTTAATAAAAACCCGCCTTCATATGCTTCCACATAATATTAAAAATATTATGAAGCTCTTTTACCATTAACCTTTGCATTGTTCCTTGACATATTCCTTGACATCAATGACAACTTTGACTCAAAATGTCCAACATCCAACATACTCTAAGTTATCCCCTACTCAGCAACTAACTCATGGCTGACTCTGGAAAAAGAGGACAGCTTAATAGGGAGCAGCTATAAGCAATGAAAAACATGACCGAGAAAAGCTCTATAAGCAACAACCGACACAATCGAGACATCATCTATAAGCAATAGCCAACGCAATCGAGACAACCTTTATAAGCAATGACCAACACGATCAAGACAAACTCTATCCATAGAAAACCAAAGTGCAAGTGTGGTAAGCAAGGGGGCTTTATAGTTTCCATGATAGCCACGATGTGGTCGGTCATCCTAATGATAATACTATGATCTATACATGGTGATGGTTTTCGAGCGGGGTTAAATCCCATTGTTTCATCGTACTTAGTTGTGTATGTCTAAATAGGGGGTGACTCCATCGATCATGCAAATGGTTTGCCATAATGTAGATCTAGGCTTAGTGCCATCCATACTACTAGCAACAGGTGGTTATTCAGAGTAACAACTACGATGTTAAAATTAATGCAGCTATACCATAATCAATTGGCTCATAAAGTAAAATAAGGCTTGGTGGAGGATATTTAGCATGGCCACAGGCTCACAATGGATTCATTAAAAGGATGGTCATAGGACCACCTCACCAACCTTATCTCTACTATCTAAATTAAGTGGGTTTACCATGGCCTAAAGGGACCGATGTAATAGGTAAAAACCTAAGCTGAGCAATAATTTAAACTAGTAAATGAAAGCATTAACATCTCTAAAGTTTCATGATACCAAAATCGTATCACTTATTACCAACTGCTTATTTAGGTTGCACTTGAACACTCGTTGTCTTTGCCTTCTTCTCACTGGCTTCTCCTTCGCTTCACAACACTTCATCATCTCTTCTCCTCTTTGTATCTACTCAACATATTTTCCTCCTCTCTACCCTCGCATCCTCTTGCCATCACCCCTCTCACATCGTTTCTCCCCCTCAATATTTGTCCACCACCCACTCACCATAACTCCCCATCAGCATCCATCATATGTTAGGGAGAACGTTCCCTCTGCTATCCCAAGACACTTGCCATTAATAGGCCATCTCTTCATGTCAGAGGGAGCTTCACATGGCTAGTCCAAATGGGATTCCAAAAGGTAGCCTACAAAAGGTAATTTTATCATACTTAAACCAACATTGGTTGGTCATTTTGATTGAATGAATTTCCCCATTAATTTGACAGTCAAAGTCTGTTCCCTAAGTTCCATGAAATGCATTTCTTATTTCAAATAGAGAAGTTATTTGTTTAATGAGGTTATTTTATTTCATAATATAAACAACTATTTCCTTTATCAATTCGAAATAAACCATATATTTATTCGAATGAAACTCTTTATCCTATAAAATAAATCAACCATTCGTCCAACAGAACTTTCTTAACATTCTTAAATTAAATCAATTATTTATTTAAAATTTTTATCTCTTTGATTATTCAAACAAATCAACTATTTATTTAAATTGGTATATCTTTGCCAATTCAAATAAACCACTATTTATTTAAATTGGTATATCAAATAAATCAACTTTTTATTTAAATTGATATCTCTCTGCCTATTTAAATAAATCATCTATTTATTTTAATTAATATATCTTTGCTTATTCCATTTACCAGGGCATACATGGAGTTATGAAGACAACTTATTCATTCATAAATCATAAACTATTAGGGTCATTAGTGCTAAAGTAAAATATAATCATGCATGTGCAACAAACAAAGAGGGAGTCTTTTTGTCAATCTAGTAACTAGTCTCTCTAGAACTTACGATAGCTATTAGGCTATCAATTCGGGGCTCAAGGTGGCTAGCTATTGACGATGATCCCTAACCGAATGCATGCCTATATGAAGGTATCTATCCTTGTTACCTTTGAGTTGCCTTATCATCACTTCCCCAACCTCAAGTACCCTCATATTTGATGTATGACTCAAATTCTTCCACTTATGAGTGCACCTAATCCTACACATTGGCAATTTGTTAGCAGTATCATACTCTTCAATATCTATTAATATTGCATAGCTACTTAATTACACAAAATTGAGTATTAAATCATCATCATTTAATACATTATTTTTACATATTCAAGGGTCCATCTGGGAGGGTCATGACACCATGGGGATTCATCGATGACCTTAACTAGAAGAAATATTGATTGCTCTGGTAAATTCTAGTCCCCATTTAGAAAAAATATTCATCCATTATAATGGTTTAAGGGGGCGATGAGCGTTTTGGTTCCTTTTGATGAAGAATTTAAAATTATCATATTCTCTCACCCATCACTAAGTGTCACTAAGCATGTTGATCTAGTAGTACTTTGCTTTCATTATTTTCACTATGATTGTATGATTTGAGTAATGCCCTCCAGAGAACCTTTGATGAAATTTTTTAAGTTGTGAAATAGTTCATCCAATTTCTACACATCTCAAAAGTATGCCATCAAAATTTCTCTAGAATAACACTCTACCAATGATGGTGTAAAGCACATTTTATATCTTGTATACCCTTATTTGATTTTGGCTTAAGCCTAAGGGATACTAGTCCCATTGCATGAATCTAACTCAATCCTATACCTAAGCCTAGTTAGGTCTAGTGATGAGAAGACATCAGTCATATTCCCCTTCTAGGTCTATGACATATTGTGCCATCAATATCACTAATTTAGTTGTCCTAATTTCAATGTGTATTCAAAGACCTATATTACCTAGGTCTTGTGATATTTTAAGCTTTTGATCAAGGCATATACCTATCTATCAATAAAATGGTATTGCTCTTTTTAGTCTTTCAAGGTCTAGTTGAATAACACAATAGGATGCTCACTCCCTTAATCATCCTTTTGTGTCATGATGGTCATTATATTGGAATCACTTCCATCAATATACAAGATGAAATATATGTTAACACCAAAGCTTCTATGATAGTTGATTTGATATTTACAAAAAAATTCTTCCCTTCTTTGGTCCACCTAAATTGTAACCCAATTTTTACAATTTAGGTTATAGGTCTAATGATGGAGGTAAAATACAGTATGAACCTTCAAACGAAGTTTATATAACTTAGTAAGGATTGAAGTGTTTTTGGTTATCATGGTAATGATATATTGAGGATAGTCTTAACACAATTTGGGTCAATGGCTATGTCATCCTTAGACATGATCAAAGAAGCTTTCCTTGGGGTGATTAGAAGATGTACTTATTTAGGTTCAAGCATACCCCAAACTCTTGGCATCACTCAAACACTTAATCCATATGCATCATATGATCCTTTTTTTTAAGAACACAATGAGGTCATCTAGATAGACCAGGATAAACTTATTGAGTAGGTCATTGAAGGCTATATCCATGGCTCTCTAAAACATTGCCCTAACATTGAATAGTATGAAAGACATTCATTAATAGGTAAAGGTCCCCCATTTGGTAGTGAAGGTGGTCTTGTGTTGATCTATTTTCTTGACTAAGAGTTGGTTGTACCCAAAGAAGTCCTCACGAAATGATAACCTTTCTAACCCTACTACCATTTGAAGGATTTGGTCCATAGAGGGAACCAGGTAGTGGTATTTTAGTAAGGCTCGGTTGAGGTCTCTAAATTTGATTCATGATCTAACTTCCCTGTTCTTCTTCCTAATTTGTACTAGATTAGAGATCTAAGTGGTGTGTTTGATGATATATATGATATTTTCTACTATAAGCTTGGCCAGCTCTTATCTCATGAGGGGCTCAATTTTTATATTTATTGACATTTGCTTCTGTCTAACTGATATAGCATCTAGATCTATCTCTATGGTGCATTTGCATGATATCTTTTTCATACCCCTTTGTATCTTCGTAACTCCAATCCATCACTCTAGGGTAATTAAGGCATAGGTTGATGAGACTCTCTCTTTCTTCATATGTGGCCACCTTTCCAATTTGTATAGGATTTTTGTTATGACTTCTATCTCTTGGTAATCATCTCTATTTTATTCTCCTCTTTTTCCCTTGAAACAATTGTCTAGGTTGAAGAGAGAGTCAAGGGTCACCAACTTATTTGGTAATTTGTTGTCTTTAAGATGAATAATCTAGTCCATATAGTCGTCTTATATCTTAGGGGCTAACTCTTATGTGAACTCAGTTTTCTTCTAAATGAATTAGATAATGTGCTCATCTTTGTTAGAGACTTCTCAATATGTATCATTGTCTAGGTTGGGTGGTCTAATGATGACTTTGACATGCCTATGGTTATTTCATAAATCTTCCACTAGATCATACTAAGCTCCAATAATTGCCATACAGTTGGCCTCCATGTTTTGGCTAGGATACTATTAATAGGTTGACTATGTCAAATACTTATAACAAGTCCTAGACCCCATTTTGGTATAAATTCATCAAATATTTTTTGGCTAGGCATAAATATATGACTTGTTTGATGATGAGCTTTGTATCCTTGTATAATTACAGTGCTTTTATTCCTCTTTTAATTATCATTTGGAGACCATGGACCAATATTTTGTACTCCACTATGTTGTTTGAAAATTAAATTAGAGTAGGTAACCCTATAGCATTTTCCTTCCTTCCAGTGACATCAGGTAGATTTCGGATCTCAATCTGGTTCTTTTTCTAGCCCCATAAAAGTTGATTTTCTATAGCCTAGTTATCTTTCAAAGTTTTGATCACTTTAGGTAGAAATGGCTTCTCCTCCTAGATCAAGTAATTGTCCAATATTGTTGATTCCACCACCTCATAAGGTTCTAATTACCACATTTTGGTAACTCATTAATCCATTTTATCATTCGATGTCAAGGTGCAAGCTTCATTCATTAGTAGTTTAGAATCTAACCATTCTTCCTCTATCATTAAGGCCTATTTTACCTCTATTTTGATAATAGGAACATGTTCCATGTGATGTATATGGAGTGATTTAGTAGGTATTTTTACCTTGGTTCCAAAATGGGCCCTTAGAAACATGTGTGTCCAGTACAAGGATAAATAGCCTCCAATTTTAACTATAAAATTATGGGAGATCCAACTACCAAAGGAAACCAATAGTTCAATCACTAATAAATCCTATCTAATAGTCATGGTTAGGTAGGCATGAAGCATGAATGAAAGTTCCTTTATAAGTTTGAGGATAGGCACCAAGGTCCCATCTAACTACATAAATCCCTGACTAATTGGTCTATAAGAGAGCCTTAATGCATCTATTACACGTTTAGGTATGACTGAAGTGTTAGACATAGAATCCATAAGATAGTTTTAGATCAGCTTGTCCCAACATATGAGTGTCAGGTAGAAGGATCGGGGCTTTGGTATGTTGGGATCAATATTGGATATTTGTAGGACTACGGATGCCTTTTTCCCTTTGATGATTGTTTGATTTCCAAATGCCTCCTCCAACTTCTTTATTTTCTTTGGTAAGGTGATGACATCCCAAAGTGGCATAGGCATAGTGGACTTTTTTAAATGCTCAATCACATTGAATGATTTCAATAGTTGAGATCTTAGTTCATTACTTGTGATCCATGGGGGGCATGATCACTTAATAATGGGATAGGGTGCTCTAACAAGTTTTGATATGGACTCCTTAGTTCCACTTGGTTGGATTTCTATATTTTATTGGATTTAGAGTCATTGAATCCTAATAGAGTACTTGTATTCATATGATTTGCTTCTCTATCCTCCTCTATAATCCTCCTCTTTCCCTTGGTGAGGATCCTATATTATACTTAAGATCAGTTTTCTGATGGTTTCTTGGATTTATCAATGGTAATATAAACTCCACACCCATACCACATTATCAATGTCTATTCTAGTGGCCTAATTCTAAAACTTGGGTTGACCTTTAAGGGTAGGATTTAAGTAATAGGACCTAGTGGATGTATAGTTGGCTTTAGGTATGGGGCCTAAGGCAAGGGACATGTGGCTTGTTGGATTTCCTCATGACTATATAAGTATGGTCATGGTAGGTATAATACCATGCATAGGAGTCTTCTATATAATTATTTTGGGGTGACACCATATCTCTTACTATGTTTCTTAAAATTTGTTGCAATGGTATTAGTACAAGCACTATATAACTCCTAGGGACTTGGGACTACCTGACCTCCCTATTTGATTGAGGTAAATATCTATGATAGCTATCAGGGAGTAGTTGATACCCCTATTTATCTAGTCGATAGGGATTATTGGGATAGTTCTAGTGACTAAACCTCTAAAAATTATATTACTACTTGAGGATATCCATTGCATCGATCAAGGTCTTCTTAGAGTTTTTTTGTATTATCAATTTCATAGGGCCTATCATAGAGTACTAACTTGTGGAAGGGAGGTAGTCTTATACTAAATCCTAGTTAAAATTTCTATTTTTTTGAAGGTGGTAGGTTGCACATATAGGGGTGGATGATAAGGTAATTGAACATTAGGAAATAGAGGCATGGGGGGCTTGGCAACTAATATCTTGATCTGGATGATATCTCTTTTGGATTGGATGGAAATTCCATAGGCCTTCGATAGAGTGTTCCCTCCTTTTGACTTTATTACCATATTTATCTCTGAATCAAAAGCCTTCAAATATTAGATAAAGGAGATACCGGATGGGGGTCATAATTCTTTAGGAATTTTATACCAATTTTTAAGAAATATGGCACTAAAATTATCCATAGCCTCCATAGGGACCCTTTTTATAGTTGGTAGTTGCTCTAGAAGGGATACCTCATCTACTTTTTTGTTGAATTTATCTAAAAGTAGATTGGCAGGCTGGTCTCAATCAAAAATAGAAAGTGATGTGAGTGACATGTACACTATTATGCCTTCCCCTTGAAAGAAGTTTCTAGTAGCCTTAGCACCATATTATATCGATCAATGTTGTATAGCATGCACATGTTGACCATATATTGGAGGTTCCCTTTAGGAGTTATGGTATCTTCTCTGGTGAAGAATGACAAGGACTTCAATGCTAAGACTAGGATCTCATCCCACATGGTAGATGGGGTTGATGGTTGTAGTGGGCCTCTATTATTCCATGTTGGTGGTCTTCTCTAATTCTAATTTGGTGTCATATCCATGTTCGATGGTTGACCTCCCCTTTTATAATTGTGTTTTAGTGGTGTAAGTAGTAATTAAGAGCTTGTCCTTATGTTGGACCTTGTGATAGGACTTGAGATTATAAATCACTAGGCTCATTTTAAATTCAATAGAGTTGTTACAAAATGGTTTTTTTAATAAATGGAGTCATCAGGCAAACTTTGAAGATGCTTCAATAAGCAGGTAACTGAGACTTTCACTAGGGTCTCAACCTAGTGTTGTGTGGTTGGTCCCACCAGGTATATGTTAGAGTTAGAGTATATTATATTATTTGGGGTATGTAAATGTACCACCTTAGGTACATAATTAGAGTAGGATATTACTTTAGGATATTCAAGCAATGCAATAAATGCACAAGTGGTAATGTGCAAATTATAATGTGCAAGGTATCCCCTTGTACATCTAGGTAGAGTGTTGGCCAAGGAATCTATCTTCCTATATAAAGGGCCTCATAGATCAAGTTAGTATCAAGTCAAGTTCTTATCTAGTGTAGTGTAGTAGATAGTAGAGCTCATATATGGAGCATAATGTAGCTCTTTAGCTTATTGTACTAGAGTGACCATTTCCTCCATATTGCATTGTAATTTTATCATTTTTTATTTATAGTATATTTTAGTCATATTATAGACTCGTTTTCTTTCATATTTTCTACATATTATTAGAAATTGTGTTAGATCTCTTCCATTGCATATATCCTCAAAAGTTGACAATGGTATTAGGGCCACAGTGAATCAAGATAGAAGAGCCTACATCCATCATAAGAGAAGTCTAGTAGGTCAAGAGGAATAGGGAGATTCACCATTGCTACTATTGGCATGCATATTTGGAAATTAAATTTTTTATTGTGTACCATTGCATGCAAAATCTACCATTAGGAATCAATTGATAGAAATAGCCACAGTAGCCAATAGGATTAGAAAAGTGAGGACTAAAATAAATGTTAGTTGCAAAAATATTGAGATTATATTTGGCTAAAGTCTTTCCATAGAGTTGTAGAAAAATACATGAAGACTAGAACTCAACATTCATACTAGATTGACAAATCAACTAGTGAAGATCATCTTCAAATTTATAAGTTCTTTCATTATAGTTTCTAACAACTTGTTGCAGGAAAATGAGATTCATCAAAATGTTGAGAAGCTTCATACAAGATATTCAGGAAGAATATCTTCCTAGAATAATTCCAGCACTTGTAGCAACAAGGAGAAGACTAAATATTTCAAATACCTCAAGAAAAATCTCACTATAAGAGTTACAATCCTAAAAATTGCAAAAGTAAAAAAAGGTCATAGAAGCCTTATAGTAGACTCAAGGAAGATGAGACTCTAGAAGTTGATTCATAGAAGGAGATAGGATATTGGTGATCTCCATTCAATATTAATACATATAGAGTACAAATAATAATAGGCCAGAGAAGCCTAGAAGAAGAATAGGCCAAAGAAGCCTAGAAGAAAAATAGGCCAAAGAAGCCTAGAAGAAGAAAATACCATAGGAGCCTTAATTATAAAGAAAACTTTAGAAAAGCATTGTTGATTCAAAATTAAACACCAAATAAGAGTTTTTGAAGAAAATTTTAGAGATAATTTCTTGATTTAGAAGATAAATTCCTTATTTAGAAGAAGAATTCAAATAATATTTTCTAAATATTTCCTATTTTAGAAGATAAATTCCTGACTTAGAAGAATACTCCAAAGAAGAATTCCTAAATATTTCCTATTTTATAAGATAAATTTTTGACACAGAAGAATACTCCAAAGAAGAGTTCATAAAGATATCCTAATTTAGAAGATAAATTCTTGATTCAGAAGAAAACTTCATAAAGGAGTTTTTGAAGAAGACTCCTGAGAAGAGTCCAAGAAATAGGAGATTGGTGATCTTATTTATTGATTAAATACTTCTTTCAGAAGAATATAAAGATATATAAAGTAGATCTCATTGAAGAACTTCCATTCTTGGAAGAAAGAGAATGACTAGGAGAGTTTTGTACAAATCCGGAAGCAGTAGAATCAAAGATCTTAGGAGAAGATCTCATTACCAACACTTCCAAAAGTAAAAGGTTGAAGAAAACGTCTTAGTCAAAATACCATAAAAGCTACAAGATAGAAGACCTTGGAGGTATCAAGGAGGAAAAAGAAGAAGTCTTGGAGAGCCTTGTTGCAGAGCTCACAAAAGCATTGTTAAAAGAGTTCCAAGGAGAACTCATTAGAGAATTACACTACCAAGGAGAAAACTCCTGATAGTGAAGGACTTGGTACAATTATCACCATCCAACAACAAGCCCAAGATAAGAGGAATTTTGCAAGGAGTTCCAAATCCAAAAAAAGAATCCAGTGAAGACCTCAAGATATTTAAAATTTTGAGAAGAAGAAGATCGTATTTGAAGTTAAAATTCGATAAGAATCTTAAAGGAAGATTCAAACAGAAGAAGTCTACCAAATCCAATATATTTGGATATTTCCTCTCATAGCAAGGAGGCATAGTTCATAGAAAGGCGTTCTCTAAATCTATAGCAAAAAGTAGAAGAACACTAGAAGGATCAAGCCACCAAATCCAAGGCTCAAGATAGAAAGCTCAAGGCCATAGTTTGATGAAGTAGGAAGTTGTTTAAGAAATCCAACAAGAAAAATGTAAATTCATCCATCTATTATAAGGTAGCAACTTGGTGAAACATAAACACCAAGATCATCATCTACTTCATAAGCCATAAAAAATATAATAAACTTGGGTGCACTTAGTTGAACTTCAAATTAAGGTTCATTATCAAATTCTATTAAGCACCATATCTGGATTAAAAGTTACAGAAAGATAGACTATATTATAGTCTTCAAGTGCAAAAAGGAAGAATTCATTTTAAGGATTATTTGCACATTAAATAGGAGTTGGATATTTTCTAGAGAAATAAAATAATCATCTACTTATTTGATATCTAGAAAGCAAAAAGACTATATTGTACAATATTGATTGTAGTGAAAAAAGTTACAGAATATCATTAAGGGTAAATTACATATTACTCTTAAAATATTGTAGAAATTATTAAGTGCATCTAGAATTACTTTGAGAGATTATTATTGGGAGAAATAAGGTGAGATTATTAAAGTGTATTAAAGTATAAATTATATAGATTCATTGCACTAAACTAGTTTATCATTAACTAGTTACTCTCAAAGGATTATTGTGTGTTTTGATTGTTAAAGATCGAAGGGCATAAAATCAACATATTATCAAGGTGTCTAGAAACACCATTTGATGCACAAAATTTCAGCATTTTGTGGCCAAAATAAATCCACCATTAATCTCTACAAAGAAGCTAAAAATGAAACTTGGAGAGTCTCAGGTCTAAAGTACACTTAGAGTTTCATTAAAAGAATAAGTGCAGAATTTTATACTTACAAGGGTGCATATTATTAGCTTGGTTTTACTCTTACTAAATTTTCCAAGAAAAAAATACTTACTAAAGGAAAATGAGCATTCAGCCCATCATATTGGTGCAAAATCTATCTAATACAAAGCACCATTCTTGCCCATTTAAGAAGGATAAAAGGTCATATAATACAATGATCATCATCCAAGTAGGCATAAGGGTGGGTTTCAAGCAAGAAAATAAATCCGTTGAGGAGCACATATTGCTCAAGATTTAAGGTTTCAAAAGACACCATTGCTCCACGTCAAAGCATCCAGATGCAAGAATTCACCTACAATATCAAAGCCCACACAAGGCCATTATCAATATAAATCTACGTGGAAAAAAGGATAGAATAAAGGTCCATATTAAAGGGTGCTCATCTATGTGAAAAGGTATCAAAATATACTTTGATCAATGTGGAATGACAACATTACAATAAGCTATTATAAAAATCTATCTACTCTATAGAGGAGCACAATAATAAACATGTTGATAGCATAGATAATAAGGCAAAAAAGTGCTACATATGAAGTCTCAAGCTTGGAGAAGAATGCCCACCAAAGGAAGCACCAAGAATGCCATTTGGAGCCCCATAGAACCAAGGAGCATCACAACCAGTGCCATCTAATGTCCTCATAAAAATGCTTGAAAAATAAAGAGGTTGCTTGCTTTTAAATAAATGAAGCAAGCCAAGAAATAAGCATACGAAAGGGTAAGAGAAGCTATAACACTCTTTTTTAAGTGTTATATTAAAGATATATATACAAAGACCTTGAGTGCCACTTAGCACAAAAATTCCAAGGTGCTATCGCAACTCTTAACACTCAAGAAAATTCAAGAACCTAATCAATAGGAGTTATAAGGAATATTTAGTAGGTTACGTATGTTATATTTGCATAAGTGTTGAAATAATTTCAATTCATAACTCTCATTCACCACTTTTCCAAAATGAGGAATATTTCCTTCTATTTAAAAACACCCATATTGTAGAAAGCATCAGAACAAAGTAAAATCAAAGTTGAGAATTGAAGGTTGAGTTTGTAGCAACATCAAAAGTTGAGCTCATGGTAGAATTACACAACAACATTAGCATCATAACAACAAGAAGAAGATATCATTAAATTATCCTATTCAAAGTAGTCAGACAAGAAACATCCATAGTCCAAGTAGTGCCATCAAAGAAACCAACTACCATACAAGATAAAGCCTACGCCCACACATTGGAGATAATGGTCAAAAGAGCACTAAAGAGTTTTGTCATCTACATTTAAGAATCAATGTTGAATACGTAGAGGTTTGGGACGTCACAGAGGTAAGACTATATCTTATTCCAAATTGCTTTCATTAATAGGGAGACATAAGATATAATATAAGGTTGAAACATTAATAAAAATCAACCATATTGCTTTTTGTATTAGGTAGAGGTGTGTTGGTTCGACTTTTATACACACCCTGTGAAGGATGAGCATAAAATACCGATAACACTTATACGGGATAAATCCCACTCACTTTAGGATCTTGTTGGATATCCAAGGTGTGAGTTACAGAGTTGGGTCGAATGTCTATTCACTCTTTTCCGCTTCTAGAATAGTTTCAAGTGGACTGTCTGTTACCTTACAACGGGCTCGGGACTTCAGTTCAGTAATGTTTTTGGAGTTGGTTATCTTTGTGGATAATCAGATTTACAATCAGTTCTTTGATCTAGCTCTTTATGCTTTAGCAGATTTAAATAAAAGACAAATTTAAAGAAAGATAAAAATGGATCATTTCACGATGGAACAGAGAGAGTAGGGTAGGGTAGAAAAGAGAAGTTTATCTAACTTAGCTGCAAAACCAAAACTACCAATTTTAGTTATACCGGTTAGCTTCACAATAGAACAAATCAAAGAGGAAAGTGTCCAGCTTTCTAAGATCACTTTCAACTAAAAGCATAAGACAAAGATGAAACAGATCTGATAAAAAATTATAAACAGAAGGGAAGTCGGTTAAAATTGGTATCTTTCACCAGCAGCCTAGCTTGCATAGGGAGGACAAAGCAATTAGAACAGGCCTGAACCTTAAATCTGTAATTTTCCCTAACATACAATAAAGAAAATGAAGCCTAGCAAGCATATCCAACCCCGGTAACACAGATCTACAACATAATTTAAATAAACCTTAATGAAACGAAAACAAAAGAAGATGAACTTATCACAATTCGAAAGAGATTAGGCTCCTCGGCCACGCTATCACGGAAAAAGAAAAATCACACCAACTCTAAGTCCGGAACAAAGCATTCAAACAAGATTTGCAGGAAATTGCTCCAATAGCTTCTATTTCTAAGTTTTCGCCTCCCGTGATTTACATTCAGAAGAAGTATTTATAGACCCGGGACAGACCCTGATCTTTTTAAGAATATCTTCTTCTCAAACCCTAAATTTTATCCTCTTAACCTTACTACCCCGGGTTTTACAATATAAGCCCCTTTAAAAATAGAGTTTTGAATAAACCCTAACCACTCGGCAAATCTGAGTGTAGTTACTTGCCATAAATGGAAAAGGCATGATCTGATGTTATTCTCATCCATCCATGAATCGCAAGTAAATATCTTCATCTTTTTGGTGCACTTGCCGGGAGGGTCTCATTAATTCCTCAGAGAAATTCGGATGAGTCACCGGCTTCTCTGACATTTTATCTTCGCAGAGCCGCTCTGAGTTGAAATTCTCTACATGCCATTACTTTCACCATAAATTCTCTTGTTAAATGCATCCATCGGCAAATTTCGGTAACTGTGTGTAGATATTTTCATTTTTCGATCAATTGCCGACATACTCCATTAAATGGGCAGCTTCTTAGTCACCGTAAAGTCTCTTTGTGGCCAGATCTGTAAAATCTGGATGAACCAGCAATTCTCGGCATCTCCAATTTCCATCTGACGGCCTTCATTTAATCTGTGCTTATTTTGTCTTTTTCGCCATTACTTCCGCTAGTATGCAACTGCCAGATGGCTTTCTGCAAAAGACATGCAAGGATTAGTACTTTAATATTATTAATTTAAAACCCTAATATTCATTATATGTCGGCTCTATTTATTTTGACACGTGTCGTGATAACACGACGCTTTCCTCCAAATTTTTTCTATTTTGGCTTCTTTCTCTGTCGTGAAACCGTGACATGTCACGATTTCGTGACATGTCACGAAATCACGACCTATTTTTGCACTTAGGTTTTTCTTTTCCCCTTTGCCGTGAAACCACGACATGTCACGATTTCGCGACCTTTCCTCGCACTTGCTCTCTCTCCCAAGACCCATCGCGATTTCGCGACATTTCCAAAATGGAAATTTCCGGTGCACTTTCCATGATATCGTGACTTTCCAAAAATGGAAGTGTCACGATATCACGACGTTTCCAGCACTTAACCATTTTTTCCAAGACCCATCACGATTTCGTGACATTTCCAAAAATGGAAAGTGTCGTGATATCGCGACT
The DNA here is from genome assembly GCA_028583015.1 of Wollemia nobilis. Lineage (NCBI taxonomy): Eukaryota > Viridiplantae > Streptophyta > Pinopsida > Araucariales > Araucariaceae > Wollemia > Wollemia nobilis. The sequence continues at coordinate 3,889,267 of JAQPPZ010017244.1, forward strand.
TTTCCAAAATGGAAGTGTCGCGATATCGTGACGTTTCTAGCACTTAACCAATTTTTCCAAGACCTGTCGCGATTTCGTGACATTTTCAAAAATGGAAAGTGTCATGATATCATGACTTTTCCAAAAATGGAAGTGTCGCGATATCGCGATGTTTCCAGACTTAGCCAATTCTTCCAAGACTCGTCGCGATTTCGTGACATTTCCAAAAATGGAAAGTGTCGCGATATCGTGACTTTTCCAAAAATGGAAGTGTCGCGATATCGCGACGTTTCCAACACTTAACCAATTCTTCTAAGACTCGTCGCGATTTCGTGACATTTTCAAAAATGGAAAGTGTCGTGATATCGCGACTTTTCCAAAAATGGAAGTGTCGCGATATCGTGACGTTTCCAAGACTTAACCAATTCTTCCAAGACCCGTCGCGATTTCGCGACATTTCCAAAAATGGAAAGTGTCGCGATATCGCGACTTTCCAAAAATGAAAGTGTCGCGATATCGCGACGTTTCCAGCACTTAACCAATTTTTCAAAAATTGTAGGTTGACTCTAATGAATTCATTTGCATTCTGCATTTTTACATATTTAGTGAAAGATTTTCTTTACTCAAAAATGACTCTAACATTTTAAAAATGAATTCTAAATTGAAATCAAAGCCATAGGCAAGCCTACTTGGATACTTTGGTATATGCAAAACTTGAAGAAGAAGGAGGCAAGCAAAATTTGGAATAAAAACCTGGAAAACATCAAGAGGGTCCCTACTGTAAAATGAAAGCTAAATATTTTCAAAGGATGGAAATTCATTTTTTCAGTGGGGGTGTGTTGCTTCTCAACAAATGGCGATATCTGCGGGGAAAATAGTAGCACTATTTTAGAATCCAGGACTCTAGTTTCAAAACAATATAGACCATGCACCATGCCTTGCCACAAATATTCTTCAAAATAATTTAACTACTACCTGATAGTTGTTAAAATTTCCCAAGGACATACTAGGTTGAATCACTTAAGGAAGATTTCTGATGTGCAATTATAAGCGTATAAAACTTTCTTCAAGAATGATTGGGCCTTCGAATGTTGTACTCTGGATTGATCAACTTTTCTAGAAAGGGGAAACCGAGTTGTGAAAGGGGAAACCGAGTAGGGCTCTGTTTACTAGTTTAGCCTTTTACAGCCCCGACAGAGTTACTCTTTAGATTTTCACGACCTTGATCCACAACTGTGAGGTAGTATCTACAACTTGGTAAAAGAAAACATCTTCTGAAGCCTTGGCTATCTCTTTCATTACATAACTTTTTTTTTTTTTTGTATAGAAAATAACAGAGTGCCAGTTTTATGTTGTCTTGCTCAACTTTCACCTTCTCTCTCTCTCCTTTGAAATATACCGAAATCTGAAAAGCCTTAAAAAAGAACAATTTTTTTTTTTTAATATTTCATCAATCTGGAACTGCTTCAACTTGGGTACTGATAGCCTCTATGGATACTCAAATAATTTCATGAATCGAGTCCCCTCTTACGACCAACTTTTCTTGGATTCCCTGGGAGTTTCTCTAGCCAAACAGTATAGCAGTTTCTTTATAATTAAAATAATTGTGGCAAGCAAGACACAAAATCCAATCATCTTTCTACTATTGTTCTGAATAACAAAATAGTTCCACTGTTCAGTTTAAGCAGACTATCTCTCAATTAGAATAATGAACACTGGATTTTGAACTCAGAATAAAACAATTTTAGAAGGCTGACTTCTTTCTTTACTGCCCAGGCAAAAACTTAAAAAAAACAAAATTTTTAAAAGCTAAAAGAAATTTGTACAGATCCCAAAGGATAAAACACAGAACTTTAAAATCAAACAAAATAAAATAAAACAAACTACTTTGTACAGACCCCAAAGGATAAAACACAGACCTTTAAAATCAAACAAAATAAAATAAAACAAACTACTTCAAAGCTTATTTACAATATATACACAAAATAAAGTGAAAACCAACTACTTCAAAGCTTATTTATAATGTATACACATGTTACAACGTCTTTGTGATTTATTCAATCGATGTATTGGATGGAAAAGCTGAGAAATAATGCTTTAGATATTGACCATTAACAGGAAGGTTCAAAAAATTACCCTCCAGGTCCTGTAGAAAAAATGCATTATTACCCAGGGTTTTGGCAATCTGGTATGGCCCTGTCCATAAAGGTTGCAGCTTGGTGTTTTTACGCTTCTTTTCATGGGCTTTGTCCCATAGAAACACCAGGTCTGCAAGTTTGAACGCCTTCGAATTGGCCCTCTCGTCAAGCCAGCGCTTGACTGTCTCTTGGTGCCGACTAAAATGCTCCACAGCTTGAAGTCGTCCACCATGCAAATCAAACAAGTCCAACATACGAGCTTTCGTATCCGCATGATCAAAGTAATGTAAAGCAAATTTTAATCCCGGTACTAATGCTTCATATTCTACCAAATTATTAGTGCAGGGGAAACGCAAGCGATAAGACATAAAATCGGTTTGATTTTTTGGTCCTTTAAGAACAGCCCTTGTACCATAACCTTGCTCAGACTTAGCTGCATTAATATGAGGCATCCCAACTTCATTATCGTGATCTTGGTGAGCTTTAACCGGTTTCTCCCTTTGAGTAGTTGTCAAATTATAAACCCCAATATAACAGCCCTCAACAAGATTAGCAGTCTCATTCTTGGCATTATACTCTGTAACCATGAGTTTATATCTTGGTTCTCTGTTGATTCTTAATTGATTTGCAAAACCATTCCAGGGTAACCACATATGCGAGAAATTAGTAGCCAAATACCCATTCAATGATTTTGACCAATCCCTGCTCAGAAGCATTCCATACCCTACAGGAATATCCACCACCTGAATATCAATTATGTGTTGCGCTCTTGGCTCAGATGCTAGCTGGATATGTATATTCTGAAGTTCACCTACCACTTTAACTTCAGACTTATCCAATTGGACGACTCTCATCTCGGAGTTCATGGGGGTCAAACCCAACTCTTGACAAATGGCCAAAGGCATAACATTAGCTGAAGCACCCGAATCTACCAGACAATTGTGTAAGTTTTTCCCAAATATTCGGACAGTCGATGAGAAAAGGCGAAACTTCAGTCTTCTCTTTATACATAGCCACATTTGCATTTGCCATCTTTTTTCCCTTTTCCAAAGGTTTGGCAGTAGGCTCAGAATATGTTTTGATCAGGTTATCCCTCTGTTCAAAAATTTGGGCCAGCTCATGAAGAGTGATGTTGGCTTTGATTTTTTTCATGTCCTCCACTATATTATATCCCTTATTGAGTGGAGGGACAAATGCATCCGGTCCTCTCGGATTTCCTCCCTTGGGTGGGGATGGGTTATTGCTTGAAGATGGATCCCGGAGGAACACTGTGGGAGTTGTCCGGAGGGGTAGATGTAGTGTTGGGCTCCGGATTTCTATTTCTGAGGTTGTAGTTGTCCCTCTTGTATTGTTGAAAAGCCTGTACTTCATCCATGGGTAGCTCCACAACATTCTCTGATTCTTCTGGGAAAGTGAAAGAATCTAAGACCATAGTTGCACTGTGGCTGGATGAACTTGGGGCATCCGCAGTTCTTTGATGTTCAAGAGAAACCAACTCGCCAGAAAGAGCTTCAAAGGCATTACAGAATTCCAAACAATCCAACTCCTCGTGCTGAGACGTTCCATGAATCCTGCACCAGTTAGGCAAGGCTAAATCACAAATATTTACATCATGCCCTTTACCTTTATAATCCTTATTGGGCTCGTATGGGGGCCGAGTGAATCTATTCTGTTGATAAGAAAACCTGTTTGGGTTTTCGTCGGTGGACACTTGCCTTTTGAAAGTCAAAAAGTCATTTGCCAACTTTTGGACTACCCTTGAAACTTCTTCAACTCTTGTGTTATCAGCTTCTTTACCTGGATTCTGTACATTTTCAACAGGTGCTACAGCCAATGGATTTCCTGATGGTGGAGTTTGACACACTGGCAACATCATCTGATGTGGTATGGGATTGAAGACAGGGGTGCCTTGTGTGACCAAAGGAATTTGATGAGCATTTAGAGGTTGAGGCCCCAACTGTCTTTCCAGAACCAAAGCTTCTTTGTAAGCCTCTGTTAAATTGGTAATAGAGGGATCTCTTTTCAAGAAAATAGAAGTCATTGGATCTAGAGAATTCCTAAAAATCTCTAATGCCAGGTCTGCATTTGGCACATAATAACCAGTCAGTCTACCATAAGCCTTCTGAAATCTGACATTGTAAGATCTGACAGATTCATTTATTTCTCTTTTAATACCAAAAAATCGCTGATATAATACACTGGGATCTATTACCTCACCAAACTGTGATACAAAAACCTTTTCCAAGTCATTCCAAACTGGTAATAGAATCGTTAGTGAGATTTAGAAACCAGTCGTAAGCTCCCTCCTGGAGAGTGAACGGGAACAATCTGCAAGCCACATCTTCATGCTATACATTTAACAATTTTAGAGCATTCTTGAATGCTACTAGATGTTCTTCTACTGTCCTAGTTCCATCATGCTTGTATCTGGGAAGATATCTCTCAGGATTTCTGGGCAAGTCATGGGCTGCACCCGAGATATTTAAGGTAGTGGAACCTAACCAGTTTGCCATTATTACTTGATTGACAATGATATTTTCAGTTGCAGTTGGAGTAACTACAAGTGGTGATAAAACTATTTCAGACAAGGACTTGGCCCTTCTGAGGCTGCTTCTTCTAGGAGTTTCTAACTCAAGCACAAGGAGCTCTCCAGCTCTGGAGTGGGACCTTGTTACTCTATAATTAGAATCCAGCTTTTCACCAGCACTTACAACCTTACAATCCTTAACAGACTACTGAACTTCAGGTCCTCTTTTCTAGCAATTTTAAATATTGGTGTTGAGTTCCGTTGTTTAGGCAAAACTCAAACAAACAAGTTTAAAAAGAGCTAAAGAGGAGGGAAAAGGATTCAAAAGATAAAACACCAGACTCTGCACAGACAACTTACAATACTGAACGGAGTTCAGTGGGCCCTCCTTCTAGCGCCAATTTTAAATGTTGGTTCGACTTTTATACACACCCTGTGAAGGATGAGCATAAAATACCGATAACACTTATACGGGATAAATCCCACTCACTTTAGGATCTTGCTGGATATCCAAGGTGTGAGTTACAGAGTTGGGTCGAATGTCTATTCACTCTTTTCCGCTTCTGGAATAGTTTCAAGTGGACTGTCCATTACCTTACAACGGGCTCGGGACTTCGGTTCGGTAATGTTTTTGGAGTTGGTTATCTTTGTGGATAATCAGATTTACAATCAGTTCTTTGATCTAGCTCTTTATGCTTTAGCAGATTTAAATAAAAGACAAATTTAAAGAAAGATAAAAATGAATCATTTCACGATGGAAAGAGAGAGTAGGGTAGGGCGAAAAGAGAAGTTTATCTAACTTAGTCGCAAAACCAAAACTACCAATTTTAGTTATACCGGTTAGCTTCACAATAGAACAAATCAAAGAGGAAAGTGTCCAACTTTCTAAGATCACTTTCAACTAAGAGCATAAGACAAAGATGAAACAGATCTAACAAAAAATTATAAACAGAAGGGAAGTCGGTTAAAATTGGTATCTCTCACCAGTAGCCTAGCTCGCACAGTGAGGACAGAGCAATTAGAACAGGCCTGAACCTTAAATCTGTAATTTTCCCTAACATACAATAAAGAAAATGAAGCCTAGCAGCATATCCAATCCTGGTAACACAGATCTACAACATAATTTAAATAAACCTTAATGAAACGAAAACAAAAGAAGATGAACTTATCACAATCCGAAAGAGATTAGGCTCCTGGCCACGCTATCACGAAAAAGAAAAATCACACCAACTCTAAGTCCAAAACAAAGCATTCAAACAAGATTTGCAAGAAATTGCTCCAATAGCTTCTATTTCTAAGTTTTCGCCTCCCGTGATTTACATTCGAAGAAGTATTTATAGACCCGAGATAGACCCTGATCTTTTTAGGAATATCTTCTTCTCAAACCCTAAATTTTATCCTTTTAACCTTACTACCCGGGTTTTACAATATAAGCCCCTTTAAAAATAGAGTTTTGAATAAACCCTAACCACTCTGCAAATCTTAGTGTAGTTACTAGTGTAGTTACTTGCCATAAATGGAAAAGGCATGATCCGATGTTATTCTCATCCATCTCAGAATCGCAAGTAAATATCTTCATTTTTCTGGTGCACTTATCGGGAGGGTCTCATTAATTCCTCAGAGAAATTCGGATGAGTCACCGGCTTCTCTCGACATTTTATCTTTGCAGAGCCGCTTCGAGTTGAAATTCTCTGCACGCCATTACTTTCACCATAAATTCTCCTGTTAAATGCGTCCATCGGCAAATTCTGGTAATTGTGTGTAGATATTTTCATTTTTCGGTCAATTGCCGACATACTCCATTAAATGGGCAGCTGCTTAGTCACCGTAAAGTCTCTTTGCGGCCAGATCTATAAAATCTGGATGAACCAGCAATTCTCGGCATCTCCAATTTCCATCTGACGGCCTTCATTTAATCCATGCTTATTTTGTCTTTTTCGCCATTACTTCCGCTAGTATGCAACCGCTGTCAGATGGCTTTCTGCAAAAGACATGCAAGGATTAGTACTTTAATATTATTAATTTAAAACCCTAATATTCATTATATGTCGGCTTTATTTGCTTTTGACACGTGTCATGATAACACGACGCTTTCCTCCAGCTATTTTCTATTTTGGCTTCTTCTATCGCGAAACCGTGACATGTCACGATTTCGCGACATGTTGCGAAATCGTGACGTTCCCTTGACTCTGCTACTTTTGTTGGACTATGTCATGAAAACGCGACATGTCACGATTTTGTGACATGTCGCGAAATCACGACATTCACCTTGACTCTGCTGCTTTTTCCCTGTCATGTCACAATTTTGTGATGTCGCGAAATCGCGATGTCATGATTTCGTGACACCTTTCTTGCCTTCGGCACCTTTTTGTTTTGTGTTGCGATTTCACGACACCTTCTATGCCTTAGGCTTCCTTTTGCAATTGCGTCACGATTTCGTGACGCCTTCTATGCCTTAGCTTCTTCTTGCTTTTGTTTTTGTCGCAAAACCGCGACATGTTTCTGCACTTAGGTTTTTCTTTGCCCCTTTGTCACGAAATCGTGACCTTCCCTACGCACTTGCTCTCTCTCCCAAAACCCGTCGCGATTTCACGACATTTCCAAAAATGGAAAGTGTCGCGGTATCGCAACTTTCCAAAAATGGAAGTGTCGCGATATCGCAACGTTTCCAGCACTTAACCATTTCTTCCAAGACCCGTCGCGATTTCGTGACATTTTCAAAAATGGAAAGTGTCGCGATATCGCGACTTTTCCAAAAATGGAAGTGTCGCGATATCGCGACGTTTCCAGCACTTAACCAATTCTTCCAAGACCCGTCACGATTTCGTGACATTTCCAAAAATGGAAAGTGTCGCGATATCGTGACTTTTCCAAAAATGGAAGTGTCGCGATATCGCGACGTTTCCAGCACTTAACCAATTTTTCCAAGACCCGTCGCGATTTCGCGACATTTCCAAAAATGGAAAGTGTCGCGATATCGCGACTTTTCAAAAATGGAAGTGTCGCGATATCGCGACGTTTCCAGCACTTAACCAATTCTTCTAAGACCCGTCGTGATTTCGTGACATTTCCAAAAATGGAAAGTGTCGCGATATCGCGACTTTTCCAAAAATGGAAGTGTCGCGATATCGCGACGTTTCCAGCACTTAACCAATTTTTCAGAAATTGTAGGTTGACTCTAATGAATTCATTTGCATTCTGCATTTTTACATATTTAGTGAAAGATTTTCTTTACTCAGAAATGACTCTAACATTTTAAAAATGAATTCTAAATTGAAATCAAAGCCATAGGCAAGCCTACTTGGATACTTTGGTATATGCAAAACTTGAAGAAGTGGGGACCCTCTTGATGTTTTCCAGGTTTTTATTCCAAATTTTGCTTGCCTCTTTCTTCTTCAAGTTTTGCATATGCCAAAGTATCCAAGTAGGCTTGCCTATGGCTTTGATTTCAATTTAGAATTCATTTTTAAATTGTTAGAGTCATTTCTGAGTAAAGAAAATCTTTTACTGAATATGTAAAAATGCAGAATGCAAATGAATTCATTAGAGTCAACCTACAAATTCTGAACAACTGGCTAAGTGCTGGAAACGTCATGATATCGCGACACTTCCATTTTTGGAAAAGTCGCAAAATCACGATGGGTCTTGGAAGAATTTACTAAGTGCTAGAAACGTCACGATATCACGACTCTTCCATTTTTGAAAAAGTCATGATATCGCAACACTTTCCATTTTTGAAAATGTCGCGAAATCGCGACGGGTCTTGGAAGAATTTGCTAAGTGCTGGAAACGTCGCGATATCGCGACACCTTCCATTTTTGGAAAAGTCGTGATATCGCGACACTTTCCATTTTTGGAAATGTCGTGATATCGCGACGGGTCTTGGAAGAATTTGCTAAGTGCTAGAAACGTCGTGATATCGCGACACTTCCATTTTTGGAAAAGTCACGATATCGCGACACTTTTCATTTTTGGAAATGTCACGAAATCGCGACGAGTCTTGGAAAAAATGGTTAAGTGCTAGAAACGTCGCGATATCGCGACACTTCCATTTTTGGGAAAGTCACGATATCGCAACACTTTCCATTTTTGGAAATGTCGCGAAATCGCGATGGGTCTTGGAAAAAATGGTTAAGTGCTAGAAACGTCGTGATATCGCGACACTTCCATTTTTGGAAAGTCGCGATACTTTCATTTTGGAAAGTCAATACCGCGACACTTTCCATTTTTGGAAATGTCGCGAAATCGCGACGGGTTTTGGGAGAGAGAGCAAGTGCGTAGGGAAGGTCGCGATTCGCGACATGTCACGGTTTCGCAGCAAAGGGGCAAAGAAAAACCTAAGTGCAAAAATAGGTCACGATTTCACGACATGTTGCGAAATCGCGACATCTCACGGTTTCGCGACAAAAACAAAAGCAAGAAGAAGCTAAGGCATAAAAGGCATCACGAAATCGTGACGCAATTGCAAAAGGAAGCCTAAGGCATAGAAAGTGTCACGAAATCATGACACAAAACATAAAGGCGCCGAAGGCAAGAAAGGTGTCGCAAAATCGTGATTTCGCGACGTCACGAAATCGTGACACCTGACGTCACGAAATTGCGACACGACAGGGAAAAAGCAGTAGAGTCAAGGGGAATGTTGCGATTTCGCAACATGTCACATTTTTGCGACAGAGTCCAGCAAAAGTAGTAGATCAAGGGAACGTCGCGATTTCGCAACATGTCACGAAATCGTGACATGTCACGGTTTCGCTGCAGAAGAAGCCAAAATAGAAAACAGCTGGAGGAAAGCATCATGTTATCACGACACGTGTCAAAAGAAAATAAATCCAACATATAATGAATATTAGGGTTTTAAATTAATAATATTAAAGTACTAATCCTTGCATGTCTTTTGCAGAAAGCCATCTGGCAGTTGCATACTAGCGGAAGTAATGGCAGAAAAGACAAAATAAGCACGGATTAAATGAAGGCCGTTAGATGAAAATTGGAGATGTCGAGAATTGCTGGTTCATCTAGATTTTATAGATCTGGCCGCAAAGAGACTTTACGGTGACTAAGCAGCTGCCCATTTAATGGAGTATGTCGACAATTGACCGAAAAATGAAAATATCTACACACAGTTATCGAAATTTGCCGATGGATGCATTTAACAAAAGAATTTATGGTGAAAGTAATGGCATGCGGAGAATTTCAACTTAGAAGTGGCTCTACGAAGATAAAGTGTCAGAGAAGCCGGTGACTCATCTGAATTTCTTTGAGGAATTAATGAGACCCTCCCAGCAAGTGCACTAGAAAGATGAAGATATTTACCTGTAGTTACAGATGGATGAGAATAACATCAGATCATGTCTTTTCCATTTATGGCAAGTAACTACACTCAGATTTGCAGAGTGGTTAGGGTTTATAAAAACTCTATTTTTAAAGGGCCTTATATTGTAAAACCCCGGTAGTAAGGTTAAGAGGATAAAATTTAGGGTTTGAGAAGAAGATATTCCTAAAAATATCAAGGTCTGTCCGGGGTCTATAAATACTTCTTCTGAATGTAAATCACGGGAGGCAGAAACTTAGAAATAGAAGCTATTAGAGCAATTTCCTACAAATCTTGTTTGAATGCTTTGTTCTGGACTTAGAGTTGGTGTGATTTTTTTTTTTTTCTGTGATAGCATGGCTAGGAGCGTAATCTCTTTCAGATTGTGATAAATTCATCTTCTTTTGTTTTCGTTTCATTAAGGTTTATTTAATTTATGTTGTAGATCTGTGTTACCAGGGTTGGATATGCTGTTAGGCTTCATTTTCTTTATTGTATGTTAGGGAAAATTATAGATTTAAGGTTCAGGCCTGTTCTAATTGCTCTGTCCTCACTATGCAAGCTAGGTTGCTGGTGAGAGATACCAATTTTAACCGACTTCCCTTCTGTTTATAATTTTTTGTTAGATCTGTTTCATCTTTGTTTTATGCTCTTAGTTGAAAGTGATCTTAGAAATCTGGACACTTTTCTCTTTGATTTGTTCTATTGTGAAGCTAACCGGTATAACTAAAATTGGCAGTTTTGGTTTTGCAACTAAGTTAGATAAACTTCTCTTTTTTGCCCTACCCTACTCTCTCCGTTCCACTAAAAAATGATCCATTTTTATCTTTCTTTAAATTTGTCTTCTATTTAAATCTACTAAAGCATAAAGAGCTAGATCAAAGAACTGATTGTAAATCTGATTATCCACAAATATAACCAACTCCAAAAACATTACTGAATTGAAGTCCCGAGCCCGTTGTAAGGTAACAGACAGTCCACTTGAAACTATTCCAAAAGTGGAAAAGAGTGAATAGACATTCGACCCAACTCTATAACTCACACCTTGGATATCCAACTAGATCCTAAAGTGAGTGGGATTTATCCCGTATAAGTGTTATCGGTATTTTATGCTCATTCTTCACAGGGTGTGTATAAAAGTCCAACCAACAAGGTGGTTATAAGGTCCACAAACCTTTTACATAGTCAAAATGGGTTGGTTCTAGCTCCAAGCCCGTATAATCAAAATACAAAATGGATCTTCCCAAGACCCACATTAAGCCATACTTAGAGTCCGTAGTCCTATACTTGCCGCTGGACTATTCAGGATAAAACAAAAACCAGACAACACCTAGCACTTACTAAACATAACACTAGGTTGTTGTACCGTACACTTGTCACTTCCTAGGCCCCAGAAAATGGGTTGCCTTTTGTCCCTCTGCCTAATTCCATCTGTCGGATTACTCATCATCAACCACTCTGATCTCTTGCTGCTCTAACAGGTTTGATCTTAGATCTTCTTTAGAAGCCAACACCAGTAATTCTTGAGGGAAGTTATCCTTCCAAATTTGCATCTCCCCAGTAGAAACTACAATATTTGCCATTAGATCCACCGCCTGGTTCCCTTCTCTGAAGGTGTGTTGGATTCGGGCACTAACCAAATGGGATTTATGAATATTTGCTTCTAGGATAAGCTCCGAGATGGTCCAGCTGGGGTCTTTATCCTCCTTAATTGCCTTGATTATATTAAGTGAATCCCCTTCAAATATTACTTCCTTATAACCCTCTAGTCTGGCAATTCTCATTGCCTGCATGCAGGCTCGGGCTTCTACAAAATGATTTGTTTGAGTTCCCAAAGGCTCCGCAAAGGCAAGGACCACTTTTCCTTCCTCATTTCTCAGAACTCCTCCTGCTCCTGCAGCCCCGAGATTTCCTTTGGCTGCCCCATCAAAATTGAACTTAACCCACTTTTGTGTGGGGGGTATCCACTTGACACCATCCCGTGGGTTGGTTGTAATGACTGGGTCTGGAGGTTCCTCTCCCCAGTTCCACAAAATCCTCCTTTCCCTAGGAGACAGGGTCTCATTTTTGAAGTAAAAGGTTTTCCAATTTTCTTTTAGAGCTCTGATTATTTTATTACCACATAACCTGGGATCTTTCTTCCGTCCTTTAAATACTCTCTTATTTCTCTCATTCCATATCCCCCATAAAAAATGGGGTAAGCTGAGCTTCCAGAGCCAAGTCAAAAGTTTCACCCGGAAGGGGGAAGCCCACTGTATGCAGAAGTCAGACATGCTATTTGGGTAGACCCAATCTATATGAAATTTGGACAGAATCATTTGGAAGACTGCACAAGAAAATTCACAAGTTAGAAAGATATGACTTACAGATTCTATCGCTTTCTCACACAGGATACATCGATTGATGAATTGGAAACCTCTCCTCTACAGATTATCTATTGTCAGAATCTTATTTTGAACTGCCAACCAAAAGAAGAAAGCTATTTTTGGGGTTAAATTCTTTAACCAAATAATAGAAGTCAGAGTCCAGCCATTAAATCCTGAGTGGATTAGTTTATAGGTAATTTTTACTGAATAGATCCCACTTGTAGTTTTGCCCCAAATCATCTTGTCTCTTCCTCCCCCTGGAATGATCGGGAACACCCTTAAAGCATCATTGAGTTTGGTCAGGGCCACCTTCTCTTGCTCTAAAGGATTTTGAACTATGATTTTCTTCCAAGAGGAAGTTTCCTATGCTACAACAAGAAAATCCCCTACTTTTCCTCCCATTTCCTCTGAAATTTTATGTTGGAGGACCCGAAGGTCTAAGTTATCTTGTAGAGGGGCTTCTTCCAACCATGGATCTTGCCAAAAGTCCACTTGTCTTCCATTACCAATTCTCCATCTGATGCCTTTCCTGACTACCTCACGACATTCGAGCAAACAATTCCAGAAATAGGATCCTCTAGGGAGATTATCAGCTTTCAGGAAGTCTTGATTATTTCTGATATATTTTGCCTTAAGAAGTTTTACCCATCCCAATTGATCATTATTGAAAAATCTCCAGACCTATTTTCCAATCAGATCTTGGTTCATTTCTTTCATTCTCTTCAGCCCCAGGCCCCCTTGATCTTTGCTTGCACACACCTGATTCCATGCTACCAACGGAATTCTCTTTCTCTCCTCCGAACCTGACCACAAGAAGTTGCGCTGAATTTGCTCCAGTGTAGCTCGGACCTTTGCAAGCATTCTAAATAGAGACATGCAGTAGATTGGAATGCTCTGTAAAGTAGTTTGAACTAGTAAGGCTTTCCTTGCGGAGCTGAGAAGGCTGCCCTTCCACCCTGCTAACTTTTTGGAGATCCTATCAATGACTGAGTTCCACAATGTAGCCTTCATTCTTCCTTCGAACATAGGCATGCCTAGATAAGTCATCGATAAAAGCTCCTTTCCACATCCAAAGAGGTTAGCTATTCTTTCCTCCCTCCCACCAGGCATGTTAAAGAAATAGATGCTACTCTTCTTATAGTTTATGTATTATCCTACTTTCATCTCATACTTGGTTAGAATTCTCTTCAGCTTCCTAGCTTGAGGCACCGAGGCTTTGGACACAATGATCGTATCATCCATGAACTATTGGTGAGACACTGGCTCTATTGTTGAGGCTGGTTTGAAACCTCCCAATCGACCTTCTACCACAACTTCTGAAATATTCCTACCCAATGCTTCCACTAAAATAATAAACAAGTATGGAGACAAAGGATCTCCTTGTCGCAGCCCCTTTCACTCTTAAAGTAACCGGAGGGTGACCCATTCACCATGACAAAAAATCTTGTGGTAGAGATACAACTAAAAATCAACTTAATCCACTAGGGACAGAAACCAAACTTACCCAAAATCTTGGTGAGGAAATGCCATGAGACCCGGTCGTAGGCTTTATTCATGTCTAGCTTTAGTAACATACCTGCTTCCTTACTAGCCACCATTGAATGAATAACTTCATGAATTGTGATGATACCATCCAGTATTTGCTGCCCTTTCACAAAACCTCCTTGGTTCATATCAATGATGAATGGAAGGATAACCTTCAGCCTATTGGCGATTGTTTTCATGAGAATCTTCATCAGAGTGTTACATAAACTGATAGGGCAAAAACTAGAAAATTCCATTGCTCCCACTAGTTTAGGGATGAGGACTAAAAATGTAGCATTAAATCCTTCTAGGATTTCCATGTCCTTTTGAGCCTCAATTATAGCTTCCACTACATCATCGCCTAGGATATCCCAAAAATTCTGAAAGAAAGCAATGGGGAAGCCATCCGGTCCTAGGGAGCTGTTACCATCCATGTCAAAAACCGCCTTCCTGATTTCCTCCTCTATAAAAGGGCTGAGTAAGAATCCATTAAGATTCTCAGTGACAAGGGGTGGAATGGCCACCAACAGAGAGTCCTCTTCTTCAATAGTAGGATTTACATCTTCTAGCAATGATTTAAAGAACTCGGCCGCTTCCCTCCTTATGTCTTCCATATCTTTGGTGTTAGACCCATCGACCATCTTGATCTCCTTAATTTTGTTAGTACTCCTATGGCGAAGAGTAGAGACATGGAAGAACTTTGTATTTCTATCACCCTCCTTCAACCAACGCAGTCTAGATTTCTACCTCCAGAAGGTTTCTTCAAATCCCAGCACCGTGTGGTATTCGGCTAACAACTCCCTCTCCTGGTTTCTCAGATCTTCTGTAAGCTGATCTGACTTCAGCTTCTCCTGCAGTTCATTGATCTTGTCTTTTAGTTCTACATTTTTTGTAAAAATATTGCCAAAGGAAGTTTTGTTCCACTCTCTAATGTTAGCCTTTACATTCCTCAGTTTACACGCCACTTGGGCCAGTTTCGAACCATTATACTTTTTGTCCCACCATTGGGCAACCAGATCCTTGAGATCCTGGTGTTGGAGCCACATAAGTTCGAATCGAAAGGGTCTGATGTATTTTTTCTTAGAGTCCTCCCTAGTTTCCCATAGAATTGGGTTGTGGTCAGACCCGATTCTTGGTAGTGTCATTAATGAAGAGTCCCCAAACCTCTCCAGGCATTCCTGAGAAAGAAGAAACCTATCTAATATGATCTGAATTTGGTTTTCCTTTAGTATTTTGTTAGACCATGTATAGGAGAATCTACGTAGGTCCACATCCATCAGCTCATGTTGATCAACAAAATCTCTAAACTCATAGATATCAATAGTTATTCTTTGAGAGCCCCCAAATTTATCTATAGGATTAAGGTAGCAATTGAAATCCCCCACCACAATCCAAGGGTAGTTGGGGACCGTCTCCCTCAGTTCAGCTAGCTGACCCTAGAGAACCCTTCTCAGTCCTTGTCTAACTGGAGCATATACATTCGTTAAGATCCACTCTTCCTGCGTGGTTTTATCCAAACATAGGAGACAAATAAACCAACTAGACATCAGAATCACTCTACTATCAATCACATTCTTGTTCCACATAACCAACAACCCTCCTGCTATTCCAGTGGCCTCCTGGGCTACTACTTCAACTTCTCGCCAAGTCCTATTCTTAAAAGGGATCACTCTACTCTCCTCCATTTTAGTTTCTTGTAGTAATATCATATCCGGTTTGTGTTCTTGTCTAAGAGCATACAGAGCTCTCATTTTTGTAGGATTACTCCCATGTATATTCCATGATAGAATATTCATTTATGGGCTTTGGATCCCCGAGCCTTCACCCCAAAGTGTAATACTTCTTGAGTGCCATCAGCCACTCCTCGCTCTACTTATTTTTGCCTTAAGGCAACATTGCTAGGTTTCCCTCTTCCTACCAAACCATATCCCCATACATCCACTTTAGGCGGGGGTTCCTTGGGTTTCACTTGGCTTCTGGTAACCATATTGGATGGGTCAGTCTTGGCATTTGGGGTAACAACCTGGATCTCCAGGTTAACTGGTCTTTCTGACAGTGGAGATGATTTCGTGCTCTTAGCTTCTTGATTAGTAGGTTCTTTTTTCCCTGCTTTGGGGGTACACTGATCTTGGTGGTTCACCTCTACCTCCTGAGTATCCTTGCCTGTCTTATCAGTTTCCTGCTCCTTCCTCTAATTTTGCTCCTCTAAATCCTTCTCTTGGGTCTCCTCTACCTCAGATTCCACTTCTTGGCTATCCATATGATCTCCCTTCAGATGATTTAATGCATCAAAACTATTCTCCACTGGGATGTTGATCTCCTTGGAATTTCTTCCCATAAATTCCTCTATAGTATAGGGGACCACTTTCGTCGAGCCTCCATAGGTCTCCCGTATTACCCAATCAAACTTACTTGCTCCAGGGCGTTGATCTATGTGGTTCTTTCCTTTGTGATTTGGTTTTGGGGCCTACTGCATCACCTTTGGAGCAGGTTGTACTTGAGGGTTCCCACCAGAGGGACCAACTCCCCTGTGAGAGGATTTCGGGGCATAGGTATTTTTGGGAGGAGGGTTATAACATTGCCTCTTTCTGACATTAGGCCGAATGGGGTCTCTGATATTCGAATTTCGAGCCCCACGTCCTTGAGGCCCATGTTGGGTAGGAATGGAGACCTGCGGGGGAGGGATATTATTTTGGGTTTGTGGAATAGTATTTTGGGGTGGGGGTTGGTTCTTGGAAAGGCAGTGGATACCCTGGTGCCCTACCTTCCCGCAAACACTACACTTAATAGACATATTTTCATATTCAAAGTCCTGAGTATGAAGGCCATACATAGATGACAATATAATAGATTTAGGGAGTTCTTTACTCAGGTCTGCCAACACACACATGCAAGTAGAAAGAAGTCTTGTTCTGCTCAAGGTTGCAGGATCGATAGCTACCAGTTCCCCAATATCTGCAGCTATCCCAACCAAGATTTGCTCATTCCAAAAAAGTAGAGGTAATCCCGACATCTTAACCCAAATAGGAGCCAAATCCAACACCTGGGTCTGGGGGTTGAAATCGGGGGTCCAACGCTTCAGATACAAGCCCCTTTTCCCAAAAAACCAAGGACCTCCTTGAAGAATCCTTTCCATGTCCTGGTCACATTGAAATGTCACCAAAAGGAAACTCTTGGGTAAAGCCTTAATCATCATACCGGCCCTTGGCCACCATTTCTGGATGGCCCATCTCCTTATGACTTCCAAGTCCGGATGAACCCCCATAAATTTTGCCACCAGAGATGTTCTGCCCTCCATAGCCACATGTTGAGCTAGGGTATCCGGGATGTCCAACCTACCATTGATGGGTTTTAGATTAAAACAAGAGTCGGATAATTTTTGCTTACCATGAAGAGCATTAAGATAATATGGTCTCCAGTTGTCAGGTTTCTCTTTGTCTCCTTCCTGGGTCTTCCCTTGATCCTGATGCATAGAGTCCTGGTCCCCATCAGAGATATCTTCGACCGCATCCGCCCAACGCCCTGGGTCCGGTTCCAATAGAATTTCCTTGTCCACATCCTCCGCCTGGGGCCCTGCTATCTCACCAGAGCCCCCACCTACCGCGCCTATTGTTCTGCCATCCGAAGCCCCACACCTAGGGTTTGCCACCCCTAGACCTCCCGCTCCTCCTCCTTGCATTCTTTCGTCTCTCGATTGGTCTTCCCAAAAAATCCAACCATATTTTAAAGCAATATTAAAAAGGAATATATATATATATATATAATATACATATACATATACATATATATTAATAGCCTAATATTTGCAATCTAAAGCATAAAATAAATAAGGATTTCTACCAAGATAGATTAATTATTTAACATTGCAATATCATTATTTTCTAAAGTTCCATATTAGGGAGTTATAAGGAATTTAGAAACATTAAATATAAAATTATCAAAGGTTATAAAAGAAGGTTATACAAGAAAATTCATGATTTGGAAACTAATTGCTATAATTGTCTCAAAATCACATTAAAGGGATACAATAATTCCAACAAATAGAACCTCATCAAATTAGAAAGTTCAATAGGATAAATAAGGTGTAAAATAAATTGATATTTGCTATTCACATAACTTTAAAAACCAACTCTAAATTGAACTACTATTCTCAAAAGCACTCTATCTATCATTATGCATTACTAGGAAGACATAAGGCATTCTACAAAACTTGATAATAGCATTCATTTAAAATTTATCAAGTACTCAATCCATTTGGGATTCATAAGGTGTCTACAAATCCTAAAAGAAATTATACTAATTCACATCTCTCAACGAGGGAGATATAAGGAAGCCTACATAATCTAAGCTCTACAAAATTTCTTCACATGCTCCAAACTAGGGAGTCGTAAGATAGACTACTTCAAAAATTCAATTTAGAGTATTCTAAGGACTAATATCAAAAATTCATATTTACAATTCTAAGGATTAACAAAAAACACTAAACTATCAAGAAGGAATATGGATGAAATAATAAGAAATACATGTATCAATAAAGAATTATTTCATGAAATAGAATTATATTCTCAAAACTTGATAGATACCCTTGAAGGATATGAGAATCTATAAACTAGTGATAAGGAGAGATTATCCTTATTTCTTAAAGAAGCAAAAGAGGGTAGCTTTGAAGCATTAATTGGTTATCTTCATGAAAACCTCTTCAGGGCATGGTGGAATTCACAAAAGATAGTTATATTCACATCCGAGGAGTGTTTGATGATTTACCTATCATTAATTATGTTTGTACTCACTCAACACATGAAGTAAGCTAGCAATACAAATAATATTATTGTGATAATAGACTAACTCCTCATGAAGTAGAAATTCCACTAGTATCAATAGAGAATCACAGGAGAAGAAATAAAAAAAATGAAGAAAAGATATGCTAAAAGATATCTTAGCAAAGAAGATGTGAATAGCAAATAAATCATAAATACTAAAGAACCCTCAACTACAACTCTACTTGCATCGTATGAAGACACTAACCACTTGCTCCATCAGATTAAAAATAAGCAGTGAAGGAGAATGCAAGTTTCAATATTGACTCTAATAAAAAAAAAGAATAAGAATCAATGCAAGGAGGTATACAGTGCAATGTGAATTAGAGAGAACTAGATAAAGCGGAAGAACATCTGAAGATAAAGATCCATATTTAAGATTAAAACCTTCAATACCCAAATAATGTAATACAAGGGGGTGTTAGAGTTGGAGTATATTACATCATTTGGGTCATGTAAATGTACCACCTTAGGTACCTAATTAGAGTAGGATATTACTTTAGGGGGAAGTTAGCTAGTTAATTCAAGCAATGTAATAAATTCACAAGTGGCAATGTGCATGTTGTAATGTGCAAGGTGTCCCCTTGTATAGCTAGGTAGAATGTTGGCCATGGAATCTATCTTCCTATATAAAGGACATCATAGATCAAGTCAATATCAACTCAAGTTCTTATCTAGTGTAGTGTAGTAGATAGTAGAGCTCTTGTATGGATCATAATGTAGCTCTTTAGCTTATTGTACTGGAGTGGCCATTTCCTTCATAATGCATTGTAATGTCATCATTTATATTTATAGTATATTTTAGTAATATTGCAAACTCTTTTTCTTTCATATTTTTTGCATCTTATTAGGATCTATGTTAAATCTCTTCCATTGCATATATCCTCAAAAGCTAACAACATACCAGTTTAACTATTGGGAAATAGATCTACTATAATCCATACTCTAGCATGGTGACCATCCATTGTGATTGCCAAGTGCATATAATGCCTATACCTCACTCAAAGTATACAATTTGGGAAGTTTGGGTCGAATGGAACATATATAGAAGGACAACCTCTAGGGTTTTTTTATTAAGGATGGTTGCTTGACTAAGTGTCTTCTCGGTGCACTTATTTCTAAGCTATCCTAATCTATCAGGTCTTGTTTGGGAAAAGAGGAGATGAAAGTAGTAAAACCTATCTATCATAAACTAAGGGTGGCAATGCACCAAGAATAATGAATGTTCTCTATGCATTGATTGGGATTAATCAACACGAGTCACCTATGCTAGGAAAGTGAACATGGTCTCATTACAACATTGCATATTTTTTATTATAAATTTTGTACAAGAAAGGGACATATACTAGTCATGATGTTCCTATACAAACCTACATACACATAAAGAATGGGGTAAAAAACATATATCCACAACTCTTATGTGTGTGTGTGTTAAGGATAATGAATTACATATCCCACAATGAAAGGGCTTGAAGGGACCTATACATAGAATTTCAAGTCCATATCAATACATGAGAAATGAAATAAAATTTGTTGCTACTTTTCTTTCATTTCTCATGTATTCATCTGGACTCAAGCCCTAAGTCATTCTATGTATAGGCCCCTTCAAGCCCTTTCATTGCGACATATGTAATTCACTATTTTTAACATATATATTGTTGAAAAATCTAGATCAACTCATCCTTAAAAAATCCCTTTAAAATACAAATTTTGATTGGTTCATAATCACATAAATAAATGAGTTGTGACTATCTACTTTATACCTTGTTCTTTGTGTATGTAAGTTTGTATGGAAAACTTGTGACTAGTACATGTCCCTTCCTTGTATAGACTTCCTAAGAAAGAATATGCATGTTGTAATGATACTGTGTTCACTTTCTTGGCATGGCTACTCATGTGTTCATTAATCCCATAAATTTATTGAGAACATTCAATATTATTGGTGCATCACCACCTTTATTCTAGGCTAGATAGATTTTACTACTTTCTCTTACTGCTTTCCTCTCTTCCCTTTTCCTAGAAAATACCTAATAGATCAGGCTAGCTTAGGAAGAAGTGTGCCAAGAAGACACTTACTCAAGGAGTTTGCCTTGGTAAAAAACCTTGGACGTTGTCCTTGAAGCCACATCCCATGCTCCTTGGACTTTCCAAACTATATGCTTTAAGAAAGGTGCAAGCATCAAATGCACTGGTAACCATATTGGATTTTCACCATATCAGAGTGTGGACTAGATCATATTGGGTTCCCAATAGTTCCTTTATATTAATTTTTTGGCATAGGAATTCTTCCTTGCATCAAAATTAGAGGAGAAATCAAAATCCAAGAAAAAAATCTTGGCCACCATTCCACAATGGACCCCAATGCCAAAATAGAAGTTGTCAAATTATCACTTGCCTAAAATGGTCATTCCTAAGGGACCTCCTATGTCATCCAATCCTAAGTCATCCATATTACTAGACAAAGGTAAATAGAAGAGAGACGATAAATGGTGCACCCACCATAAGACACACACTCACAACAATTTAGAATGTTGGTCATAAAAAAGAATATTAGTGGTCCATCCAAAGAAGAACAAATACCCATCCACATCTAAAAAATAATAGGATACAAACTCCACATGCTTGATTATAATAACTAAATGGATAGGACCTTAAGATCCGATACATTTGAAGAATGGGAACACCTCTTCCACACCCATTGATTTGTGAATAAAAAAACCCTTTACATCATCTTTGACATTGAGATCCACATGAATATCACCACATAAGACATAGTCAAGCACCTTGACCTCTTCACTATGGTTCATCCTTAGCCTCACTCTATTTCTTGGCTATAATTAGAAAAATATATTGAGAGTAGAGATCAATGCACCCTTATGTATGATATCAAAATGATGTGTGATATAGTCAACTATGACGTGGTACCATTAGATATCTATGATGTCTTTACTCAAATATCTTACCTATTGATCATATGAGAACCTACTAAGTTTGTTTATAGTAGTGGTCAATATCTATCAGAGAGGTGATCTATAAGATTCTTGAGTTCCTACCCTAGAATAAGGTAACTCTAGTTTCAATGAAGTAATGTGAGAAGCTAATATTACACCTGCAAAAGTCCATACTTTTGATGGTTCAACCCTAGAATCAAGGCATCAAGAAGTTCATCCTTATAATTCCAACTACCAAATACTATAAGATATGATTATATGGACACTCTACTCTGCATATATACTATTTTTTTAAGAACTCCAAGGGATTCTTACAATATTACTCAATAAAAAATCAAATTGACCCAATCCCACAATAAGCTCTTATTAATAACACTCTATACAACCATTTAGTCTAAAATAATACTACCATTGAATCTAGGATACAATAGAGATTCAATATCAAATATAGGATTTGATTGACAAGGAAAACATTTGATCTAACTTTTCATCATGCAGTAGTCCCATCGTGCTAGTGTCAAAGAAAGATGGTACTTGATGTCGATATATTCACTATCAAGTTCTCAACAATATCACCATCAAGAATCATTATCCTTTGGTGTTTTTTATCTATTGGATCAACTCCAGGGACATGATTTTTTACAAAGATCAAACCCATATTTAGATATCGTTGGGTTCCTATCAATCCAATACATATAGAATATACCCTTCAATACTACAAAAGGATTGTATGAGTGGCTACCCCACAACATTTATGAACTATCTAGGATCCTTTATGATTATCTATCTAGATGGCATCCTCATGTTTACCAAGACATGATAAGAAAACCTCTAGTATATGCTTTGAGTCTTGGGTACCTCAAGCCAACAAAATCTTCAAGCTAACATGGATATGTATATCTTGGGCATCACAAATATCTCTTCTCTAGGCTTCTTGAATAACCAACAAGGAATTTATGTTGAACCAAAAAATTGTGTCATTAGAGTGGATGACACTTAAGAAACTCATGGAGTTAGGATCTTACTTGGCCTTGCCAATTCCTACCACAAGATTATTTTGGGATTCTCTTACATTGTGTGGCCATTGAACTAGGTCATTCATAGGAAAGAGAAGTTCCAATAGACTTCGTAACAACAATAAGGATTGATGAGTTAAAATAGTGAATTTGTTCTACTCCAATGCTAGTCACATAAGACATCATGAAACCATTTGAGCTAGAGACTTATGCTTTTGAGTATACAATACATGCCATTGATCCAGAATGAGCATATGATGGCTTATCATTTTAAGGCAGTCTTTGACACAAATTGTCATTACTCCATGTATAAGAAGGAATCGTATGTAATTGTCCATGGTGGAAGATAGTGGCATGATAAATTTATAATCATAGGTATTTGTGGTTCCTTCATTCATTGAATAATCCCAAGAAGGTTTATAAAATGGATAAATTATCTACAATAATTCCACATTATCATAAAGTATCATAAGGAAAAGTAGAATCAGACAACAAACCGTTTAAGTCACCCATTGGTACATGCATTGTTGTTTTTCCTCAATATCAAAGGGTATGGCACGAATTACTAGCGTGCATTGTACCCTTTAAATATTGACTTTACCAATATTCATTGCTAATTGGTAGAAGGAAATTCTACACCATATCACCATCTTCAAGTTGGGTTTTTATATGATCTTCGAAATATTTATGTACCATTTGGTATAACTAGTTAGTTTCAAATGTGGAAAGCACATTATCATAAAACATCATAAGGGAAAGGAGAATTAGACAACAAGCTACCAATCGGTACATACATTGTTATTTTTCCTCAACACCAAAAGGCAAGGCACCAATAACTAGTAGGCATTGTACCCCTTAGATGTTGACTTTGTTGATAGTAATTTTTAATTGGCAAAAGAAAATTCTACACCACACCACCATCTTCAATATGAGCTTTTATACCATCTTAGAAATATTTGTGTACCATTTGGTGTAGCAAGTCAGTTCTAAATGTGGAAAGCACATTACTCCAAGGTAGCTAGACATTTTTATGTTAGTAAAATACTTGTAATGCTATCATAATACTTTCATTGGCCACACACCAAAACATAGATCTCTTAAAGAGCTTGTATAAGAATATTATCACATAAATTGGTTAGAAAGTAAGAGGTTCAATTACCTCTATACACATGTTGTAACTCTATGTTTTAATAGGGGTGAAGAACCCACATAAGATATATGGTATAATAAATGATTTTTTTTTTTAATATGTAAATACTTAAATAATATATTTATTAACAATTATAATAAAAAAATTATTATGAGTTTATTTGCAATATATAATTTTTTTTTATAAACTATTTAGTAAATATAAAATTTATTCTATAAATTTACTTAGTTTAAATATAAAAATAATGCATATCGCTTATTAAATTTAATTCAATATTTTTTTAGATTGAAACCAACCAAACATCAACATAAGATAACAAACTAATACAACTTATTTAAAATATATCAACTAGGATATATAAAAAATACTTAGTTGAGCCTTGCATAAGTGTAATCATAGACACAACCCATTTTCTAGTGCACGTGATGGAGTGGCTAATAGCTACCTCAAACATAATTCATAAGGTTATTCTTAAAAATATAACCACCATGGCTTCAATAACCACTACTATAAGGGTACCATGTTCTATATCCACCATTGTAGTCCTCTCCTCCATGAGCTCATCCACTAGTAGTCCATGGAATTTACCATAGATATCTATTGTTAGTCAAATATACAAGCTTCCTTGAAGGTCTTTAGTACATTTTTCTCTATTCATAATTCATATCTTGAGGTAATCCAAGGTGGACTTTAAATCCTCCATTTATAACACCCTTCAGATCTCATTTTCACATGTTCACTCAAACTTCAACTCCTCCCCCTACAACTCTCTTTCTATGGGGTTGAGTTGTATTCCTACTAGATCCATTCACTAACAATAATATCCTATATCAATAACTTGTTATAAATGAGTAGTGTTTCTTTAATTCTCTCATCCATTTATATTGAAGTGTCTTTATCATTTTTTAATTCCTTACAATAACATTAATAACATCTCCCTTTATAACTATCACAACCAAAACAACTCTTTCTTTTTCCACACCATTTTATTTGCAATACGACATTACTTACAACTATTTTTTACTTGCTCTAATGGGCTATGGTGATTAGACTTCAAATAATTACCTCATAGATTAAATTGATGCCCTTCCTCACTACACAAAGCAAAATATTAACTTGCTTCTATATAATGCCTTTGTCCTTGTCAACTCCTTATATAATTTCAAAATTCATACTTTTTTAGGTATTAATTATTTAATAAATGAGGTACTTGACCAAAAGTTAGCTCCAAATATAATTGTATATCATATTTACAGGAGAGAATCCTTTCTCCCCCGTAAGATGATAAAATTATTACATAATGATCAATAGTTTGGCCCTCTACATGTGACTAGCATTAAAGTTTCACTACTATGTTGATATATAGATCCTTAAGAATAATATATCAAATCAATATCAACATTTTTGTAACATTTATTTCAATGTCTTTTTGTAAAAGACCTAGTAATTTCTACCTTGAGCACACTATAAATTTTTTTATCAAAAGATGTCATCTATGTCCTTTCTTTCACACTTCAAAGCACATGAATGATAGAAAATGCATGAGTAATTAAAACCTCAACACAATAAAAAGTAGTAAAAACATATAAAATGTAAGAATGGGTCATAAACTTGTAAGATATAAATTTACTTTAGAAACATGCCTTGCTAACCTTATTGGATTAACTAATGGCTCAATGATATCTACTTCTAAGAGGAATAATATATTCACCCAACGTAGTATTGTTGCCTTTTTTTATTCACATCATTCTCCAAATAATATACTTAAGATTTTTCTTGAAGACCACTTAAAAAGATATTGTAACAAATAATTTTAATGTTAATATAGAAATATGAGAAAGACATTTTCTATCTTCTTTATCTAGTCCTTTTCTTGTATGCTTATTCATTTTTATAAATAATAGATCATTTAGATTTTGACAGTTTTAGATTTTATTTTTTTGTTAAGTAGCGTTTGTATTTACAGCGGGTTTTAACTAGGATCCCAAAACATGATTACATAAGAGTTGGTAATAACATGCCGAGAATAAGCCATTACAACAAAATTCTGGGCCCAAGGCACCAATACCCTAAAAATGAAAAACAAACAGAAATCCCGCCCAGCGGGAACAGGTAAATTTGAACAATCCCGCCCAGTGGGAAACCACCAATTTTGAAGGAAGGTAAGTTTGAAGATCCCGCCCAGCGGGGAGCAGCTGAAAACCACCATCGTGTAAATCTCGCCCAGCAGGAAGCAGCAAAAAACCATTATAATATAAATCTTGCCTAGCGGGAAGTAGTCAAAAAACCACCAAAGAGTGAATCCCGCCCAGCGGGAAGCAGTAGAAATCCATCCCAGTGTAGATCCCGCCCAACGAAAAGCAGCAAAAACCTCTACCAAGTGAATCCCGCCTCCCGAGAAAACTAGTAGGAAAGGAACTGAGAAAAACCCACCCAGTGGAAAACCCAACGGTTTTGGAGAATCCCGCCCCACGAGAAACCATCCTGCCCAAAAAAAAAGGGGGAATCCCGCCCAGTAGGAAGCAGCTAAAAACTAGCAAAGAGGAGATCCCACCCATCGGGAAGCAGCCAGAAAGCACCACCAAGAGAATCCCGCCCCCAGGACAACCAACAAAAAAATACAATAGGTTAAGGGACCAGGGATACAGGGACTGGGGATCCCAGGTGGGAAGAGGTAACATCCACAAAGATGGGATCCCTGGGAGCCTAGCCTGGGGGATCCAAGGTCTGCATGCATAGATCAGATCCCCCCAAGATTTGAAAAATGCAGCAAAACCCAGAGAACCCCAACAACAGGGGCCAAGAATCCCATCCTTGCACAGGAGAAACTTCAGGGAACTGGGACTGAGGCTGGGAACAACCCAGGCAGAGAAAAAGCCCCCCCAAGGCCAAACAAATGCCCAGGGTGTCCACCAAGGAGCAGAACCAGCACGAAGAAGCCTCCAAGCGGGAAATCAAAGAGGGCCCTCCCCACAGGGACGGGACCAACAACAACCACAAGATCCCAGAGAGGATTCACTAGCAAAAATGGGAAAGAGGCCCCCTAGACCACCCCCAAAGTAGTAAGGACCTCAAAGGAAACCCCAGGAAGCC
Organism: Wollemia nobilis; assembly: GCA_028583015.1. NCBI lineage: Eukaryota > Viridiplantae > Streptophyta > Pinopsida > Araucariales > Araucariaceae > Wollemia > Wollemia nobilis. The sequence continues at coordinate 3,916,139 of JAQPPZ010017244.1, forward strand.
GTCAAAAATCCAACCAATCACCCCCACCACCTAGAGAATTGCAGGGAACCAGATCCACGCCAAAAACCTACAAAAAACCCCAAGGGGAAGCCTGAGGGAAAAAAAGGGAAGGGATCCTGAAAACAGCAAGGAACCCTAGGAAGCACCAGGCCAAAAACTCAAACAAGGGAACCCTGACCGACTGGGAGAGGTGCAGAAAGAGGAGAAGGATCTCCCTCAAGGAGATCATCTGCAACAAACAATCCTAGAGAGGGATGACCTGGGAAGAGCCAGGGACTGGGCAAGAACTAGGAGAGGGGGAGCAGGGAAGGGATCGGGACCCTCCCCTCTCTACTTTTTTCTCTCTCGAATCACAGTTTTAGATTTTTTATATGCTTAAACTATTATTTAATTATTCAAAATTCATAGCCGGACTGAATGCTTGTCCCTTTCCTGGTGCTTTCAGCAGCGTAAAAGGTTTAAAATGATTGTGGCATGGTGGTTATAGGGGCAGACTGCATGAAGATCTGTGTGGTGGCTTCTAGGGCGGACAACGCAGAATACTATGGTGGCCATAAAAGTCGGACAGACTGCCCGGATTCGTGGCGGCTACCGATTCCACCATGTAAATTCAAAAAAAAAAAAAATTATTCAAACTTCATTACACATTTCTTATCTTCCTAATATGTTTGATAATTAGTTGACATTAAATTTATAAAATCAATCCAATTGGCCTATTTTGATTGTTTATGAATAAAATAAAAATATTTTTAAAAACTTTATTTGAAAATATTCTTCCAACTTTTACTTTTTAAATCCTTTATAGGATTAGATAATCTATATAAGAAACCAATATAAATTATATAATCTTTATCAATCATGTAGTGTAACTCTTTGCTTTGATTCCTTAAAACTTCGGAAAGATGCTTACATTGATAGAGTTATAAGTTTTGACTTATCTTTGCAAATCTCTCTTTTACAAAAATGGCTAATGATGGTTGAAAGCAGTTTTACCATATCAAGACTAGGGTTCTACTTATAATCCCTCTTCTAGATATTCAAAGAAGATATTAATGAAAAAGTTGGAGAAACAAAGGAAGGGGAAATGAAACAAGATGTTTTGCTAGTCCTATTTTCCATACTTCACCACATTCTCCATTTATCCTACCTATCCCAGTTACATCAATAGATCAACATAGCTTCTCTATGGTGCAAAATATTTTACAGGGCCTAGAAAATAGGACTCGGGTAGCCCTTTACTTTGTTGTTAGGTAACCTCATATTTGGAACATAATGCCTTAATGCACTCGTTGCTTCAATCGACATTAGCTAGATTCTTGTAGTTCATAATTGTTCCAAGTAACCTCTATGTTTCATGTGATGCAATCCATTCACCTTTTGGACCATAAAGTCATTTCACCTATGCCTAAATCTCCTTCACCACTATAGTGCCACCTATATCTCCTACTCCCATTGAGCAATACACCTCCTCCATTGGGCTATCATGAAGATGAAATACCTTCTTTTTCATTTTATTTGCCACTAAGGCTCTGCATAAGAAAGTTAGGATCATGATAGATGATTCTAAGAGAGTGATCCACACTAAGCAACAACATTTTCTCAAGTCAATTACATATAATAAGTATGATACACAGGGTAAAACCATGTTGATTGTTGTTAGGGACAAGGGGGTGGCTCAAGGTAGTTGATTTACTTGTTTGTTTCTTAATGCTTAGATATTGGTCATTGGCCAATCAGAATTTATCTATACTAGACCTTATATTGTATAATATTTTGATGTTGATGTTTATATGCTATGCTTAGTTTCACTTTTAGTAATAGATACATTTAGACTACCTATTTTGATGGATGTCATACAATTATTTCATTGATATAGTTCATTTTAAACATTTGATGGATTACTCTTTCATTGATAAATAATGATCAATTTTACAGTTTCATATTTACCTTTATATGTTTTGAGTTTTAGTTTGAGTTTAAATGTGATTTCTACGGTTTTTACATTTGTTCTAAGCCTAATAGATAATGTAAATATTTTTAACTTGTCTAAAATGTATGATTTATTTTTTATGGTTTAATGAAAAGCATGATTATGGTCTTTGATCTCGAATAAAAGACCATGAGAGGTGTTTGCCAGATGCTTACCTCAAGCCTGACCAAATTTTAGAACTTAAATATGCTGAAAATTTGTCCTTTCAAACCAAAGAGGAGCATAAAGGCATTCAAATATTCAAAACTATTAGATCACACATGTTGTGTAAGAGTAAACCATTGCCTAATCACCATTCATTCATATTTCATAAGTCACTTAAGTGAAGCGTGACCAAATTTTAAAACTTAAATATATTTAAAATTTGTCCTTTGGAAATATAAAGGGATATAGAGGTATTCAAATATTCAAGACTATTAGGACACACATGTACGTAAGAGTAGACCCCATTGCCTAGTAACCATTCATTCATATTTCATAAGTCACTTAAGTGAAGCTTATAAAATAACAATAATTTAATATGTCGGTTAAATTTTGTAACTTTCACTTTCCCCTTATAGTGTAGAGAGTGAAATATTTGAAGAACACAATAGAGGTGTCATTCAAATGCAACATTTTTTATTTTGAGATAGATTTTTTTTCTACGTTTAGTTAAACCTAACCAGGTTCTTTACAGATGATATGATCTTTGGCCAAAAACTTTACGGGTGACATGATCCTTGGCTTGAATGCTTGCGTACCGAGGATTCAGTGGTTCAAGGTATTCTTGTTTCAGTTCGTATATATGCTTGTTCAATTTCTCTTTCAAAATCTGGATAGGTTAAGGAAACAAATCTCCTTCAGCCCATTCTCTGCTACTATTGTGCATGGTTCCACCCTAACAATAAGTCTGTCACTTAAACTCTTTCAATGTCTTTTTATGCATAATATGATACTTATAAAACTAAAAAACTTAAAATAACTACTGTGTTTACAGTCTTGAACATATACCTATATAATATTTTTAATAATTACAATTATATAAACAAAAGAAATATATACATCTATATGTAAAAGAGGTGAACCTCAAAAATTAAGAATTTATGCATATGTAGAAAACTAATGAATATCATTCCTTGCTTTGCTATAATTATCATTATAATCATGCTCGGCTATGAAATTTGAAATTATTTTCCAGATTCTTTTGCCATGTCGTTGGAGACCTTTTTACTTCCACTTATTAGTTTGTTTGGATATGCTTAATATAAATGGTCTTGCAAAAGTCTTTAAAAATTTACTTAAATGTCCATTTTCATTACACTAAAATATTTTTATATACACAGTTAAATAATATCTATGATGTAGCCTTCATGTTCGTAATACCATTGCTTATCATATCGGTGTGTACTCTCTGGATATTGCATCATAAATAGTATATCATGTTCGTAATACCATTGCTTATCATATCGGTGTGTACTCTCTGGATATTGCATCATAAATAGTATATCATGTTAAAGGCCATTGTCTAGCTCCATCAGTAAAGATACGGCACAGTGGGAATATCATAGCATTATCCTCCTTTCTTCTCTTACCATATTTCATATTCAATCTCATAATTATGAGATAAGATACATCTAAAAGGATAATGAATTTACTGCAAGGTAAAATTTCTTTCTTCAAGGACATTTCAATTTATGGTGTCTTTTATATATAGTTCCCAGTGCAGTCTTTGTTTTGAAAGCAAGCTTCAGCAGCACAAGCAGTGGTTTCTAAAGGCAGCACAACTGCTGCCAAATTGTCCATGCTTCCTCTGTTAAATGCTGTATTGACCATGGCCTGGGCCAATGTGTGTATATTGGCTGGTAGTCTTTGTTGAATGATTATTTTGTTGTTGTGCTTCTATTAGCAGATTGCAGATATCCTGTGTATCCATCTTCTTAAAGAGTCCATCTGATGTAACAATAAGATAACTATCATTGCTTAATAAACTTTTCCAATCTGTGACCTCTGGTTCTGAAATCACCCCGTACCTGAAAGAAATAAAATTAAGTCAAACTATTAAGTAGAGATTAATATAACCAACTGCTCACTTCTCAATACTTACTCTCTGCAATAAATGCAAGTTGACCAACATCCATAAATAGAAAATACAACAGGTAAAAGTAGAATGTATTATGCTATTCAAAATTTTGTAGAGGAAGTCCACCTACACGCAAGCACAATGTATTGTTGTGTACATGAATGCAAAAAAATCAATTTGTCAAAAATATACAAATTGCATCATGATTGAGGTATAAAGCATGTTCACTTCCTATATATATCATTATCAATGATTTGAAAGAGCTCCATCTTCAAGTTCAAAGTTTTAACTTCAGATGACAAGGCTTGACACAACAGAATTCCTTGCACTTAGCTAGGGATGCCCTCATGTAGCATACAAGACTAAGCACCAAAGCACTAGCTAGATGTGTAAGAGCACCATACTATTCTATAAAACCTAAGAAATGAATCTGAACCATCTAATCTTGCTATGGACAAGAACATGTCTGCACTTCAAAGAGGCCACTCATCACATTTTCAAAGTCACAGAAAGAAGTCTACATGATTCCGAATCCCACACAAATTTGTTTATAATTCAAGTGACAAGCTTGAGTTGTATTACAACTGGAATTTAAAGTCAATGAATTTAATAAGCTATACCTCTATGAAATGTTCAAACAGCAACAATTATATACTCATCTAATTAGAAACTTGAACTACTGTAGAGAATAAAAAGGAAAGATCCATAAATCAGAAACACATTTACGTGGAGCAACCCTCTTGACAATAATTCTTTCATTTCAACGAAGATATTTTATCATGACAATAATACCTTTACTTTTACCTTACTTTTACGATGACCCATTGCTATCATTATACGCCTATCATACTTTATTTGTTACATACATTCTAATTTTCAGTGTCATTATTCCTTGGCACACCCCACTATCTTCCCAAACAAGCTACTACATTGTAATCTCCCCAAACAATCTACCCAATATTATACTATACATACTCATTATTATGCTATTATATACCCGGTGTCAATCTTAATTATAGCCAAGTAGGTCCGCAATGCTATATGAATCCTCTTGTCCCATGTGTAGATCTCTAGTGTTGTCTCCTTGGCAAGGATTTGACACAACAAATGATTGGTTCACTCCACTTGGACATTGGTGCTTGGTTTGTAGGCAATTGTTGCCTTGTGCTTTATGACAAGCTGAGTGGGTCAAATGCTCCACTACTTCATTGAGAAAGTGGATACCTTGGTTTGAGTAATTTCTAATGGCCAATCAAACCTGGTAACAGTTCATGAAAAGATGAATCAAGAGACTCCCCCCATCTCTGGCTTTATTGGTCGAGATTCAACCCACTTAGTTAAGTAATCAATCGCAACAACAATAAATTTTTTTTGTCAAGATGTTGGAGGGAAAGATCCAACAATGTCAATGCCCCATTTCTCAACGGGTCCTATGGGAAAGATAGGGCATAAAGATGCACACAATGTCTATTTAATGGCCTCCCTATTTAATGGCGGCGTCTATGGCAATGGCTATGGCTATTTAAAGGGGAGTGTCCACATGAGCGAGAAAGAGGGAATAGTGCTAGCGGATGGAATGTCCCCTTTTAAAAGAGAGGGTAGCAAGGAACTCACAAGACAAGGGTGCATAAGCCCCCCGAAGTTAGTAAGAGTTCGGACTATGATTTCCAAAGGATTGACATACATCATAGGCCTTATAACAATTCCTAAATCTTTGATGATCATCAGCAAATAATGTATTGCATCTAAACTCCAATTGGTTGTAAGGTGCCCAGAATAGTGTCCTCCAAAAAATCTATCACGAAACTCTTCACTTAATTGTGCCCCTTGCTCTCGTCCAACTACTTGTTTGTACCTTACATCCGTTACTCCTTAATAAAAAAACACTCTACATAATTGAGTAGGATGAATAACCTGAGAGATATTCCTCTTTCGTGTAGCACCTTCTAGGAATTTGACCTCATTAAGCAACCTCTAAACGTTTGCATACTCCTATAGAAAGGATTCCACCAATAGTAATGTTACATCAAGAAATTTGTCATCTTTGCATTTCGAGCTAATACCTCTTCTTCCCTTATCCATACACAACATTGAATTCATTTTCTTGAAATAATAGGATCCATCTAGAAATCCTTCATGATGGATAAAACTTGTTGACAATGTACTTCAAGGAAGCATGGTTAGTAACAATGGTGAACTTCATACCTAATAGATATTTTCTATATTTCCTTACTACAAAAAATGATGGCTAGGGATTCCTTTTTCTTAAACTATAAATCAATTTAGCTTTGCTTATTTTTCCACCATGAAAGTAAATTAGGTGATCATGCCCATTGTCATTTTGCTGACTCAAACTACTTCTAAGTGCTCTATCAAAGGCTTTCATGTAGACAATGAATGGCTTATTCCAATCTGATTACTTCAAAGCAAAAGCAGTTAACACAACCTCCTTTGGTTCCTAAAATGCAACTCTTGAACTACAACATGCTCGCAACGTTTCCCCAAATCCTCCTCTTACTATGGTCATTTTGATAGACGCACAGTCTTAATCTGGTGCTGGTATCTTACTATAAAACTCTCATTAACAATAAAGCATTAGCACTTTATGGAAAATAGGAATTTATGGAAGCAAAAGAGATGTCACAATGCAAATAGAAGAAATTGTATTCTACATAAAAATTACAATAGTACATAAATGCTCACCAAATTGTCTTGTGAGCAAATGTGACCCTCATGTTGAGCCTCCGCCTCCTGTGGAATTGTCCAACAACCATGCTCCACACCCTCACTCTGACAATCTTGGACACACCTTGGACAAAGAGACTCTTTTTTAGGTAGCTTGGCTTGTTAGCTCTCAGTCACACCCCAGACTCTCTATTACTTCCGTGAGCTCACACTTGCTCAACTCAACTTGACTTGGATTCCATGAAGAATCTCTCTCATATTTATAGCCTCATGGGAGCTAGATATTTCATGCATGGAGAACTTTAGATGGACACACGACCATACTGTAGACAACAGTTCTAAGCCCTAGGACTGACTAGCACATCCTCCAACAATTTTGAATGTAATCGAACAATTTTGAATGTAATTGAGCAATTTTGTCTAAATGTTGGCATCAGACGTCCAATCTGTAAGTCATACGTCCAGTGTTGCCAATCACTAGACGTCTAGTTTTGTCAGACGTCTGGGCTGGCAGTTAGACATCTGGACTGGCCGTCAGACGTCTAGTCTGACTGCCAGACATCTAGTTTGACAGCTAGACGTCTGGGCTAGTGGCCTGATGGCTAGTTAGCAGAGTTAGACGTCTAATTAGCAAATTAGTTAGCAAATTTGGTTGTAGAAGTGGTTGGGGAAGTGTTGGTTACGAATCTGCCATGAGGAAATGATTTGTTGTTAATGCGCCTAGATTCGCCCACCAGATTGAAATGCTGGAAGGAAGGGATGTCTTCTGTGCCAATCTCTGGAGAAGGTCGGCTCCTATGGGTTGTGATAAGATAAGAGTGCAGGAAAGAGATTAAAAGGTGTAGGAAAGAGATAAAAGGGTACAGAAAGAGATAAAAGTACAGAAAGAAATTCCAAATGTGATTGGAGTTGGGTGGGGGGAATAAGCAGCACGACGACGAATCAATCACCACTACTAACAGCATTCATCTACAAACATACATCGAAACTATAGCTATCAGCGATCCCATGTATCCTCTATCTATGCATTCCAGGAATACCTGGCCATCAAATGCTAGAGTCCAGAGTTTAGTACGACAACAAGAAATGACACAAGAAACATGAGGCATAAATGACAAGGAGAGGCAGCATGCAAGATAAAATACAGTAAGCAGAGCCAAGTATATGTCTGTATTTGAGGCAAACGCACAGCTACAATTGTCCCCTAGCAATATATTCCACTTCCAGCACTTACATTGAAAATGTGGTGGGTATTTATAGCCCAAAACTCCCCCCGTTTACATTCATGGGCACAAAGTCCCAGACAAGACAGCAACTGACACGAGCAGCTGAGGAGCTGCTGATGCTGACTTTTGTCGGGTCAGACTGTACTTGCAGTATGGTGTCCCTGAAGGTGGTACAGCTATGTGGTAGCGTGTTGGGCCAAGTCTCTAGTCAATAGGAATGCAGGTAGGTGCGGCAGGTGGTACTTCACATCGGCTTTAAATGTTGACAACTAGCGCCAGTAGTGTGGCCCATGCTTTTTCCTTGCATGGTCAAGTCATGGCTTGAATACCGAAGGTGGATACTTATCAGATGCTGAAGTTTGACATGTGTCTGCCTTGAAAGGTAGTTTATCCAACTTCGTAAGGAATTCGGGTGCCATCGGGCTGCGCAGGAGGAAAACAGCGCATTTGGAATGCCTTCTTGCCTTGGTGTCTTTTGAGTTGACTTCACCGAACTGCGCACCAATCAAAGGGCGCACCCCGACTTCGCTGCGAAGTCGGGTTGCGCACCGGTGCTTGGATGTCTCCATCCACTGTATAGACTGCGCACTGGAACAAGGGCACACTCCGACTTCGCTGTGAAGTCGGGTTGCGCCCCAACACTTAGCCATTTTCCTGATAGGTCATTCCCCTAGTGCGCCCAGGAAGAAGGGTGCACTCTGACTTCGCTACGAAGTCGAGTTGCGTCCCTGAAACTTAGTCAGATTTTCAATCGTTTCCTGTCCTGCTGCGCACGGGTTACCTACTGCGCTCCAACTGAGGGGCACACTCCGACTTCGCTGCAAAGTCGGGTGTCACCCCAACACTTAGAAACTTTTTGAGGTACACATGCTGAAGTTTACTAGGGGAGTAAAGGGGGAAAGAAGAAGAGGGAATGAAGCTGTGAGGGAGAGGAAGAAAGGGAGAGAAGAAGAAAGGGAAAATGAGGAGAAGGAAAGGAAAAGGGCAGCTTACATGCAGAAACCAAAAACATGGCACCCCTGTGCAAAATGTGGCAACAGGAAGTTGGGGGAAGTTGGTTGGGATATCCAACTTCTAGCCCTATAAATACCCCCTTTTCAAACATTTGTAGAGCATCAGAAAGACAGACAGAGAGAGCACAAACTTTGTCTAAGATCACCATTGTATGTTGTAATCGTGATTGAAGCATAATACAAATACTATTATTCTAATCCATATTTTGTGTATGCATTGAGTGTTGAGTTGAGTTATAGGTAGCTGCCATTAATGGAGTTGTTGCAGGTTTGAAGCATTAATGGCTATGTTGCAGGTTTTCAACTGGTGAATTATTGTTGCAAGTTTGTTGTTGCGTATTGACGAACAGGTTCTGGAGTAGAAGCGGTTATGGCGGTTGAGTGTTCGCTAAGGCCTGACATCTAGCCAGATGTCTGGTCACCCAAACGGCTAGCCATCAGCCCCTTCACCCGACATCCAGCCATAACCTGACGTCTGGCTCCCAGACGTCTAGACCAGACATCTGATAATTACATTTAGACAAAATTGCTCAATTACATTCAAAATTGTTCGGTTACAAACGTTGGATAGATAGGTGCAGATGTCCAGCCATAACCTGATGTCTGGCTCCCAGACGTCTAACATAGTCCCAGACGTTGGATAGACAGGTGTGACAGTTAGTATCAGGGTTAGGCAACGTAATGAATGGTCTAATTGATAGGCTAACTCTGGCTATCAAGGGTCCAGACGTTGGATAGACAGGTGCAGACGTCTGGGACTATGTTAGACGTCTGGGAGCCAGACGTCAGGTTATGACTGGACGTCGGGTGAAGGGGCTGACAGCTAGCCATATGGGTGACCAGACGTTTGGCTAGATGTCAGGCCTTAGAAAACACTCAACCGCCATAACCGCTTCTGCTCCAGCACTTGTTCATCAATACACAACAACAAACCTGCAACAATAATTCACCAGTTGGAAACCTGCAACATAGCCATTAATGCTTCAAACCTGCAACAACTCCATTAATGGCAGCAACCTGTAGCTCAACTCAACACTCAATGCATACACAGAATATGGATCAGAATAATAGTATTTGTATTATGCTTCAATCATGATTACAACATACAATGGTGATCTCAGACAAAGTTTGTGCTCTCTCTGTCTGTCTCTGATGCTCTACAAATGTTTGAAAAGGGGGTATTTATAGGGCTAGAAGTTGGTTATCCCAACCAACTTCCCCCAACTTCCCCAACCACTTCTACAACCGAATATGCTAACTAATTTTCTAATTAGACGTCTAACTCTGCTAACTAGCCATCAGGACACTAGCCCAGACGTCTAGCTATCAGACTAGACGTTTGGCAGTCAGACCAGACGTCTGACGTCAGACGTCTGACAAAACTGGACGTCTGGTGACTGGCAACACTAGACGTCTGACTTACAGATTGGACGTCTAATGCCAACATTTAGACAAAATTTTTCAATTACATTCAAAATTGTTCGGTTACATTCAAAATTGTTGGAGGATGTGCCAGTCAGTTCTAGGGATTAGAAATGATGTTTACACATACTTTCTAGAGATCTCCTTTTTGGAATCTTTCAATAATATCAAGATATTTGAGATATCTTTCTTGGACTTTTCCTAAGATAATTTATAATTACATGAGATAGTCCAAATATCACATGCTTCTAGAGATTTTTCTTTTGGACTTTTCCTATAATTACATAATACTTCCAAAAGTACTTTTGATTTTCCTTTTGGACTTTTCCTATAATTACATAATAATTTCAAAAGTAATTTTGACTATCTTGGATTTCTAGAGATTCCATTATTTACAACATATTTCCTTATGACAAAGATACTTAACAAAGAAAATTTACAATGAAAATGACACTTTTACTCACTATTATTATTCACCTTTACTATTCACTTTTACTATTTACTTTCACTATTCAAACATCATGTTATTTAATGGTCTTTGCAACCTTCTTGGTGAAGATACTCTGCCGCAAGTGTCTCGAACAAGCTACCAAACCGTAATATTCTCTAACAAGCCATCCCACTATATATTGTACATACTCCTTATATGACTACACATGCAAATAACATGAAAATTTTTGGTAACGACATAACCGTGGCTTCTTTCCCTAGCTCATAAGGCATATCCTTCATTAAGAACATTATTAATGGTTCTATAATCTATAAGAAATTCTTGATGAATTTCCCATACTATCCCACATGACCCAAGAATGATCACAACTTTCTCTTACTCGTGAGAAATGACAGCTCCATCTTCGTGATCTCAAAATCCCTTGCAATACCTTGTTGGGAAACATGTCCCAACAAGGCAACCTCAATTGATGTAATCTGCCTAAGTCATTGGTAGGATTTTAATCTGCAAACACACCTAAAATTGCTAGATCAAATAATGTAACAACCCACAACAACAAATAATATATAACCGCAGCAAAATAACACAGTCAACTAAAGAAAGCAGAATATTGTTTTTTATGTTTATAGTGCAACAAAAACATTCTTCAACTTCTCTCTTCTTGAGGTTACAATACAAAATAAACCTCTTGCAAGCACTGCATAGAGTGCCAATTCCTTCCTATAAGGTTATCCACAGAAAACATCTCCAAGCACTAGATAGAGTGCCAATTTCTTCTTCTACGGTTAAACACAGTAAACCTCTTGCAAGCATTGCACAAAGTGCCAATTCCTTCCTCTGAGGTTATTCACAGTAAACCTTTTGCAAGCACTACACAGAGTGCCAATTTCTTCTTTTGAGATTATAAATAGTAAACCTCCTGCAAGCATTTCATAGAGTACCAGTTAAATTCTCCTGAGGTTATAAACAATAAACCTCATACAAGCACTGCAGAGAGTGCCAATTCCTTCTCCTGAGGTTATACACCATAAGCCTTTTGCAAGCACTGCACAGAGTGCCAAGTCTCTGGATTTTCTACCACTTTTCCTTCTTCCCTTCCACTTCACCTGTCTCACTTCTCTCCCTATGCACATATTTATAGTGATAAAATAAACACAAAACAAAAGGCACTAAAACCATGTGCCAAAAACCATGTACAAAAACTATGTTCTAATACCATGTGCAACACCCCATGTGCACAACCCATGGTTTTAAAATCATGTTCCCCAAATTCCAAACCATGGTTTCAAACGCCCCACTTGGATGCTCCTGCATCATTGGTGCACCCAAAGATATACATAGTGGGGTTGAATGGAGCTTTTCCCTCAGCTAATTGCTCAAATGCCTTCTCAAGGAAGGATAGGTGATTTACTTGCTTCAAAGATACAAAAATTATCCAAAAAAACTCTAATAAAGTTAACAATAGAAGGTTCAAACACCTTATTCATTAACAGCTTGAAGTTTTTAGCCACATTGTACAAACTAAATGGCATTGCTCAATAGGCAAAGGTACCCCCAAGGGTTGAAAATCATATTCAATTAATCATTTTCTGCAATGTGAACCTAGTTGTAGCCACTATAACCACTTGCAAAGTTGCAACATTCTCAGCTTACTACTTCATCCAAAATATAATCTGAGAAAGGAAGTGGTCTACCATTATCAGCCACTTGTATTCGGTGTTTCACCCCATCAACTTGTTGTAACTCTTTGTAATAAAAAATGAACAAGTGAATGTACCTACAGAAGAGCTAAAAGCAGTCTTCTTTTTCCTCAACTCCAACTGGAGCATTAGGAAGAATGTTGACCAAAGAGACATCCACCTGCTTTCTTCTTCCTTTGTATCTACCTCGTTGGTCTTAACATAATTCGATGGTGATCATTCTTCACTTTCATCCTCTTTCTCTGTTGGTACTATTTTTTAGGTTGATGAACCACATTTATCCTCATTGAATTAGGACCATGAGTGATGGTCATATATCCTTTGCAATAGTTTTATGTGCTTTTCTTAACCATGATCTACCTGCTGTCACATTTTGCACGGGGTGCAATGTTTTCAATTTCTGTAAGAGAGCTGCTCTTCCCTTTCCCTCTTCCTCTCTTTCCCCTTCCTCTTCTCCCCCTTTCTCTCTCTTCCCTACATTCTCATTCTTCCCTCTTTCTCTTGAGCCCCTCGAGTCAAATCTCAAAAATGACAGCGGTTGCCCTGAAAAATGGCTAAGTGTCGGGCGCAATCCGACTTCGCGGCGAAGTCGGAGTGCGCCCTCCAGTTGGAGCGCAGCAGGAGTGCAAAGTGCGCAGTGTGACAGAATCAGCCAGAAGAACAAGTGTTCGGGCGCAATCCGACTTCGCAGCGAAGTCGGAGTGCGCCCTGCTTTCTAGGCGCACTTGGTAAGCAGGCTGGCAGGAAAAATGACTAAGTGCTGGGGCGCAACCCGACTTCGCAGCGAAGTCGGAGTGCGCCCCCTTTCCAGGGCGAAGTCCGTACGGCGGTAGAAATCAGCTTTCACCTGTGCGCAACCCGACTTCGCAGCGAAGTCGGAGTGCGCCCTTTGACAGGTGCGCAGTAGGGGAACAAACTCAGAAAAGTACCCAAGGCATGAAGGCCTTCCCGACTGCGCTGTTTTCTACCTGCGCAACCCGACAGCGCTCTGATCCTGGGCGAAGTTGGATAAACTGCCTTTCAAGGCAAGCACGTGTCAAGCAGCATCATCCGACAAGTGTCCAACTTTGGGATCCGAGCCAAGACGTGCCGAGCACAAGGACAAGCATGGGATGCACTACTTATGCCAGCTACCGCCTTTAAAGCTGATTGGAGGTTCTACCTGCTTCAGCTACCCGCATTCCTGCCGATGAGAAGTTCTACCTAACGCGCTGCCACGTATCTGTACAGCCTTCAGGGAGACCATGTTGCAGGTACAGTCCTGCCCGACAAAGGTCAGCATCAGCAGTTCCGCGGCTGCTTTTGTCAGCTAATGTTTGACTGGGACTTTGTGCCCATAAATGTAATCGGGGGGTTCTCAGGCTATAAATAGCCACCACGTTTTCATTGTAAAGTGGTGGAAGGGGAATGTCTGTTAGGGAACCATTGTAGCTGTGCTTCTGCCTTTTAATATAATACATACACTTGGTCTTTGTTATCTTGTTTTTATTTTGTATGTTGCCTCTCCTTGACATTTCTGCCTTACGTTTTCCTATGTCATGGCTTGTTGATTCACTTCAGCATTTGGTGGTCAGGTATTCCTGAGGTGCATAAATCAGAGGATATATAGGGCAAACGTTAGTGGCAGTTTTCTGGTTATGTTTTTGTGTTATAGTGTTGTTAGTAGTGGTGATTGATGCGTTGCCGTACTGTTAGTTCCTTGGAGGGAATGTCTGTTAGGGAACCATTGTAGCTGTGCTTCTGGCTCTTAACACAAAACATATACCTGGCTCTGTTCTACTGGCGAGTGACAGCATCCATAGTGGTGTGTTATGGTTATATTGGTGTTAGTAGTGGTGATTGATGCGTTGCCGTACTGTTAGTTCCCCCCACCCAACTCCAATCTAATTTGGAATCCCTTTATGCATTTTTATCTCTTTCCTGCACTCTTATCTTGAACCTCAAAACCCCACAGGAAGCCGGCCTTCTCCGGAGATTGGCACGGAAGGCATTCCTTCCTTCCGGCCTTTCAATGTTGGTTTGCGGGTCCTAGGGCGCAATAGCAACAAATCCTTTCCTCATGGCGGATTCGTGACCAACAGTTTCTGGCACGCCCGGTGGGACAAGGAAGTTTCCCACCCCCAAACAGAATCGAAGCACCGGTGTTCGCTTCATTGCTTTTCAAAATCAGAACACCTGGCGACTCTGCACGAACATATCCTCTGAGTCCGAAAGACCGGTCCTAGCACCTTCATGCAAACGAGAAGGTGGCGAGCAAGGGATCCGAGAAACCCGCCTGCCTTTTACGAACTAGACATCAACGCTCGAGGCGAAGTTGTCAGGCTGGCTGATCCACAAGCTCGTGTCGACGAAGCCGAGGCTGAAATCCGAGAAGAAGCCGAAGCCGAGGTCGAAGGAGCTGAGAACGAAATAGAAGAGGCCGAGGAAGAAGAGGAATCTACATCCTCGGAAGGTACCGACACTGAGTATACAACCGACGGAGGAGAAGAAGAAGAAATGGCTGCCCAGCAACAGAATGATGATGATCTCTTCCCGGCGGTGGACTCTACGGGGCCCTTGGCCCTGGTCGGACAACAAGGCTGTGCCCCCTGCTGCCTTAAAATCCATCCCTACATACGACGGCTACGGCAAGACGGCGTACGAGCACATCCAGGACATCCTTGCCCTGGCTGCATTGCACTCCATTACTGACGAAAGTGTGAAGACCCGTCTGCTGGCCCTTTCCCTAAGGGGAAAGCTTCTCTACTGGTGGAGATCGCTGCCAGAGGGATCTATCACAGGGTGGCCCTAGCTCGCCAGAAGGCTCGTGAAAGGATGCAACGAGTCTGCTGACCCCACTTCTTTGCTGCATCAGTTCCAAAGTATCCAGAGACACCCCCAAGAGGAGGTGTCTGACTTTAACATCAGGTTTGCGAGATCCTGGAAACGGGTACCTCGTGAACTTCGGCCTTCAGCTGGCATGGCTGCTCACTACTACTTGAGATCCTTCAACTCAGACATATGCCTGCTGCTGAAGATTGCCAGAATAGACTCGTTTCCTGCTCTGTACGATGCTGCCCAGCAAGCTGAAGCGGATATCATTTCCATCGGCAGACTCCCGTCCGGGGTGCAGGAACCCATTCATCCCGACTTCCCCAGATCCCAATATCCGTCAACTTCCGGTGGTGCGCCGTCCACATCAGGGCAGCAACCCCAGCAGCAATGGAATCCGGCGCCGGTCGTAACTCCTTACGGCCCGCCGCAAATGCATTATCCTCACCCGCCTCCTCCTGCTCCGCATTTTCCAGCACTCCCTGCTCCCCCGCAGTACGCACCTTATTCCAATCCTCCTCCATTAGCCGCATTGCCTCCACCGGCACAATTGCCGCCTCCTGACAATAACATTCAGAACACAATCCTCCAGGAGGTACGGGCTTTGGCCTCAGGTTATCATGCCATGTCCAATGACATGACCGCTCTGAAGAAGAAGCAAGCCCAGATGGACCTCGCTCCTAGGAGGCCATATCCGCCCCCGGCGCTAACAAAAACGAGGCCTCCAGAACAACAAGCTGCAGAGGCGTCCGCCTCGAGAAATGCTTGCTATCGAAGACCAACCTGGTCCTTCCGACCAGGTCAACTGGTGCACTACGTGCAATGACCCGCATTCGGAGGAAGACTGCACACTGCACCAGCACTACATCCAGACTTTGGCCGGCAGCGCCATAGAGGACGATGAACTCTACATGATCCTGGACGGCGAAGCCAACTTTGCCCTCCCAGAGGAAAATCTAGTGCCGCCCGCCAAGGAAGAAAAGAAAACTGCAGATGCTGCCAAGCCCTTGCAAGTGTATGCCAGAAGAGAAAAGGCGCAGCCCGGTGGGCTGCCACCATACAAGCGGCTGTGGCCCTACACAGCCCAGGAGAAGGCATCCAAAGACAAAGCTCCAGCCAAGCCTCCTCCGGTAAAGGCAGCCCCTATTCCGGCCAAGCCTCCTATAGCAAAAGCTCCAGTTCCGGCTAAAGCTCCAGAACCTCAGCCTCCAGCTGAAACCAAAGAACAAGCCCGGGAGAAGCTGAAGTACCCGTCTCGGACCAAGAGACAGAGAGTTGAGGCCACCCAGCAATACCGGACGAAGTATGAGCCGGCAAAAGAAGCGAGAAGGAGCTAGCACCTCGGGCTACAGCATAGTAGACGAGTTAAAAAGAACACCCGCTAGAATCAGCATGTACGATGCTCTTACTGCTCCCGAGGCCGGGTGGATCTGCTGCGAGGAATCTCTGAAAAACATGAAAAACGGCAAGCAGATACAGACCGCTGTCCTGGTTCAACCTCTGACAGTCTCAGCCATTGGGAAGAACAGACCGCCTCCCTTCTATATGTCTTTACGGATGCAAGGGCACATAGTACACAACTGCATGGTGGACTCTGGCGCTTCCACGACTGTTATGCCGAAAGCCGTCTGTGACGAGATCGGGATGGAGTACACAAGGAGCAGCCAAGGCGTGCTGCAACTAGACGGCACCCCTGTCAAGACAGTTGGTGTCATAAAAGACATCCCTATTCGGCTGCATAAGGCTCTCGACATCGTGGTCATCCAAGAGGTCGTGGTTGTTGACCTGGCTCCCTACTTCGGCATGTGTCTCTCCCGGGAGTTCACTGCGAAGCTAGGCGGGTACCTGTCTCTAGACTACTCACACATGGAAGTGCCCTTCAAAGGAAGAAGAGTGAGAATCTTTAATGAGAAGCCTTCCACCTTCCTAGTAGAGAAGATACCCGGAGAAGAGTTGGACTGCATGGTCCAGCTGTCGGAGGAAGAACTAGTGACGGTGGAGTTGACAGAGCAAGCCCTCGAAGTGCTACAGCTCGAAGATGAGTTCTCTTTGCGGGATTTCAATGCCGTAATTGAGACAGAGCAAGGCTGTTACACCATTGTACAGCCGAGAGGCTTGACAAGTCAGCTGAAAAGGAAGTGGGACCTGCACCTGAGAAGCTGTGGAAGCTTTTCTTTGACGGCGCGCGATGCAAAAATGGCGCCGGTGCAGGGGTGCTTCTGGTTTCTCCGACCGGGATCCAGAAGGACTATACCTACAGGTTGGCCTGGAGTTGCACTAACAACTCGGCGGAGTACGAAGCCCTATGCTTGGGTTTGCGAAAGGCAGAGAGGCTGGGGATTAAACACCTGCAGATCTTTGGAGATTCAGAGCTGGTGTGTCACCAGGTTACGAACAAGTGCGCCTCCAAAAAGCACTATCTCAAGGCGTACCGTAACCGGGTGTGGGACCTGATGGAGTCGTTTGACTCGTTGAATGTCAAGGCGATATCGCGTGAGAAAAACAAACACGCTGACATTCTGGCGTCTGTTGGAGCCAGGTACGTTTCGGCTGACGACGTTGTCTAGAAACCGAAGCCGGTTCGCACTATTTACAGGCCTTTTGTGCCTGATAAGGACACCCACTGGCAGGTGTTCGATTGTGACGAGGAGATCGTCACATTTTTGGTAAATGAAGCATGTTCAATCGAGAGTAGAGACCCTGATGACGAGCAATATGAGGGGTTGATACAGTTGAAAAATAATCATGTCCCAAAAGGACTGATTACATTGGAGAGTCTATTTGATCAGAATGACAGAGCTATATCTCATAGGATCAAAGTAGACCCGAAGCAGTATGCCGACCTGGAACTCGAACCTGGTAAAACCATCAAGGTCGGGACAGACGCACTCGGAGGAACTTGAGCAGATCAGATCACTGTGCCAAGAGTTCCCCGACATCGTGGCCTGGTGCTACGAGGATTTGAAGGGGTATGACAGAGATGTAATCCAGCATACCATTGAGCTAGAGGATGGCGCCAAGCCGTTCCGACAGAAGCAGAGGGCCGTAAATCCGAAAATCGAGGCCATGATGAAAGCCGAGCTCCTGAAGATGCTCGAGGCCAAAATCATCTACCCCATCAAACATTCATCCTGGGTTGCGAATTTGGTGCTCGTGAGGAAGAAGAATGGCGACATCCGTCTCCGTGTCGATTTCAGAAACTTGAATCAGGCCTCCCTCAAGGACCATTATCCGCTTCCCCAAATTGATCAAATTCTACACATCGTTCTTTGGAGCCCGAGAGATTCTCACTTCTAGATGGATTTTCCGGCTACAACCAGATTTGGGTCAGGGATGAGGACCAGCATAAAACGGCGTTCACCACCAAATGGGGGACGTTCGCCTATCAGCGCATGCCTTTCGGCTTATCCAACGCTGGTGCCACATTCCAAAGGGCCATGGACCTGGCCTTCTGAGAAGCTGCTCAATAAGATCATTGTCATCTACCTTGATGACATGACTATTTTCTCTCACCAAAGAGGGGATCATGTTTCCCACTTGCGGCAAATATTTGAGAGGTGTCGAGAATTCGGCATTTCTATAAACCCGAAGAAGTCTGTCTTCGCGGTAAAAGAAGGTAAGCTGTTGGGACATGTCATCTCAGAGAAAGGCCTCGCCATTGACCCTGACAGAGCAGAAGCCCTCCTTCGCTTGCCGGCCCCAATTGATAAAAAAGGGCTGCAGTCCTTCTTCGGCGAAATTAACTTCGTGCGGAAGTTCATCCCGGACTTCGCACGAGTGATCAAGCCTATGGCCGAACTGCTGAAAAAAGATACAACTTACGAATGGACTGATGAGAGAGAGCAAGCCTTCGAGGAAATCAAGGCTCGAATTGCGCAAGCTCCGGTGTTGATAAACCCGGACTACTCCAAGGACTTCATCCTGTACGCGGTGGGAGAACCGGAAAGTTACGCCGCAGTCCTGACTCAGAAGGGAGACGATGGCGAGGAGCGCCCCATAGCGTTCTTGAGCCAAGTGATTCAGCCGCATGAAGAAAAGTACAACTTTATAGAGCGGCAGGTTCACGCTGTCATGAAATCGCTCCGGAAGTTCAGGCACTTTGTCTCCCAGAGCAAAACGACTGTCTTTGTGATTCACCCGGACGTTCGAAGCTTCATCATACAAGGGGAGCCGGGTCACAAGAGAGCAGGATGGATTGCAAAAATCCAGGAGTTCGACATCGAAGTGCGGCCCACCAAGCTTATCAGAGGCCGAGCCTTGTGTCGGGGAGCTGGCCCGAAGCGGCGTAGCCGGCATCTCCGCTTTGTAAGTGGGAGGACACGGCAACAAGCATCAACCTGGCCAACTCCTTATCGGAGGGGAGTGGTCGGACAGATGAGCTGGTGAGATATTTACGCACGGAAGATGTCCAGATCACCTGAACGCCTCACAACGAAGGAGATTTCGGCTAGGTGCACTCAAGTACACTCTTCGCCCCGAGGGGCTTTACTTCAAAAACATTGACGGCATCCTGTTGCGGTGCGTCAGGGAAATCAGACCAATCCAGGGTCCTCGGAGATTTTCATTCCGGGATGCCTGGAGGTCATCATTCTGCAAGGCCTACGGCCTTGAAAATAATTAGAGCCGGGTACTATTGGCCCACTCTATTTACAGACGCTTATGCGGTCTGTTCCAAGTGTGATCAATGCCAGAGGTTTGTTGGCAGAAACAGAAAAGCACCCCTGCCCCTTCAACCGATTCAAGCCGAGACTCCGTTCCAGCAATGGGGTCTAGACTTCATTGGGGTGATTTCGCCTAATTCCTCTGCCGGACACAAGTTTATTCTTACAGCCACCGATTACTTCACACGGTGGGCAGAGGCGATCCCAACCAAAAACGCGGACCAAGAAACGGTCATCGGGTTCCTTGAAAGCCTGATTACCCGCTTCGGGGTTCCAGAGTCAATTGTAACGGACAATGGTCCGGGGTTCGCAGGCGCTGTACTCACGGAGTACACTGGCAAACTTGGCATTTATCACAAGATGTCTTCTAATTACTACCCGTAGGGGAATGGCCTTGCTGAGTCTACTAACAAGAACCTCCTGAAGATCATCAGAAGGACCATTGAAAGGAACAAGCGGACTTGGCATTCACTTCTGAACCGGGCGCTGTGGGCGGACAGAGTTTCGTTCAAGACGTCCATTAAAACGTCCCCCTATGCGCTCGTCTATGGCAAAGAGGCTGTCATGCCATCTCACATTGAAATCCCCGCTCTCTGGATGTTGGACGAAGAGAGAAGCAGCGGAGATCCGGTGGATGACAGACTGTGCCAACTCCTGCGGTTGGAGGAAGATAGGGAAAAAGCATACCAGGCCTTCACCAAGCATGTTGAATCCACTCAAGGCTGGTTTGCGAAAGGCACCACTGCCCGAGTTTTTGAAATCGGGGACCTGGTGTTGAAGTGGGATTCATTAAAGGCGAAGCCGGGCAACCACGGAAAATTCGATGCCCTGCGGGAGGGCCCCTATCAGATTGCCCGGGTGAACCAGCTCAACGCTTACATACTTCGGGATATGGAGGGTCAGCTCCTACCTATTCCCGTTAACGGGTTCCACTTGAAAATTTACCGCTGTTGAAGGTGTCCTAACGGGCCCTTCCTTGTAACATATTTCCCTTATGCATTTTTAAATTTCAGTATGTACAGTTTTCAGCTTTCAGTTTTTCCAGTTTAAATAAGCCCAAGTCGGACAGAAGGAGAAAGCTCTGACTTCGCGGCGAAATCAGGGGTCGCCCCTGAAAAAGAGCGAAGTTCGTAAAAGGAGACTGCCCAAGAAAACAGTAAAAATCTGCTAAGTCCGGGTGCGCAACCCGACTTCGCAGCGAAGTCGGGCTGCGCACCACCCAAAAGGCGCAGTCGGAGAGAGCATCAAAAGGGAGTTAATTGTTCGGACTGCGCTGACTTTCAAGGCGAAGTCTGACTTCATGCGCGAAGTTTGGGCGAGCCCAGGTTTCGCGCGAAGTATGAGATGCGCCCCGTTTTCCGGGCGCAGCTCGGGTGGTTCACCAAAGAAAAGAGCAAAGGCAGCAGAAGGGACTAGGTGTAAGTTCGGACTGCGCCCGGTTTTCGGGCGAAGTTCGAGCTGCGCCCATCCAAAGGGCGCAGCTGGGAAGTGAAAGCAGCAAAAGAAAAGAAGCAAGTGTCGGTTCGGACTGCGCCCAATTTTGGGGCGAAGTCCGACTGCGCGGGCGAAATCGGATTGCGCCCAATTTTGGGGCGAAGTCCGATTGCGCCCTGTTTCCTGGGCGCAACTTGGATGGTTTATAAAAATAAATAAAAAATTAATACTCCAAGTGTGGGCCCAGGGCGCGCAACGGCTGTGAAGGTTGGGTTTCCGAACCAAAAGGGTTTTGCCTCGAGCAGTGTGCCCAGATTGTGGCAGTGACGTCAGCCATGGCGCAGCGTTCAAAGTCAAATTTAATGATTGCGCAACCTTCAAGGAAAACGCGATCAAGGAGGCATGGCGCGGTAACCAAGGTACATCTTTCAAGACGTTCTCCTGCGCAGACACCAAAAAACATAACTTCTTCACTAGCCGACCGACCTACCCCCTCCTGCGCACCATTAATGACGCTGTCATTATCTAGAAAAGGAGGTCTGGTGCGCCCAGACATGCCAAATCGTGCAGATTATTCCTGTGACTGCGAAATCTTCTGCAGACGTCCAGAGGTCATAATTATTGTTGTTTCGAAGGAATGGACAAAGGAAAGTTGCCAGTGCAAGCTCAATCCAGCGAAGGGCGCGAAAGTGGAGATTTCCCGCAGTCAAGTGCTTTCAAGAGTGAGACGCCGCAGGATCAAAAGTCAAAATCCCGGACAAAGAAAGTACAGCGTGGGCAAGCCCCACCACCACCGGTTAATTACCTGTCTGGGTACAAGGACGGCTCGTTTTCCATGAGCCTTACTAAACTGCGGATAAATGTGGAAAATTGGGCTGATAAAGTTTCGCCCTCTCACCATTTCGAGGCTGCGTACAAGTCGAACCTTCATCGGTTCTTGTGCCCTCCTGTCCACCTATGCCCGGAGTTGGTCGACATCATTGTCAGACATTACAGGCCAGCTACCCGGCAAATTTGCAACTACAGCGGGAAACCCTTGTTCGCACTCCGCAGAGAGACCGTCCAGCCGGCCTTCGCCTCGGGGTTGCAATATGACTCCAGCGCAATTGTTAAAAGGATAAATCTTGGCGAGCAAGCGGGGCGCTTTACGCATACAAAAAAGATGAGGGATTTCCTCAACTCAGAGCTGAACGCCCCGCTCATAGCTGGACAATGGCCAACCGGCCCCATACCCCTGGAAAGGTTTCAAAGTAAATACATATACACCATCCTGGCGTGGGTCCTCGGCTGTGACTCAGACGAGCTGGTATGGCCGTACCAGCTAGCACTGGCAGAATGTCTCCTATGCGAGGAATCTTATGAACCAGTAGCACAGAAAAGTGGGAAGCGCCCGATCTACTTCGACTAGGCGGACTGGCTTGCATATGCCATTCACTCCAGCCTGGTGTGTGATTTGTAGTGGGCTTGAAAGTGGTCTTGTATGCCCATAAAACTGCTAGTAACCGTTCCTCCCAGTCGGCTCCTTCTACGTTGCATGTCTTGTACATGATTGAAACCAGGACTTTCTTTGTCGCTTTCGCTTGCCCATTTTCTCTTGGGTAGTACGAACTTGACAATGAGTGGAAAATCCTGAATTCTTCCATCAAGTTCTGAATAATCGCATTCACAAAATGGCCACCTCTATCACTTGTCAATTGTAGAGGTATCTCGAACCTTGTAATTACTTGTTCGTACAAAAAGCGAGCCATGCTTTTTGTCGAGTTGTCCGGTAAAGCCCTTGCTTCTACCCATTTTGTGAGATATTTTGTGGCAACCACGATGTATCGGCATCTTCTCCTTCAACTTGCTTTTAGAGGACCTACAAAATCCAACCCCCATATTTCAAAGAGTTCATGAGGCTGTGACAGATGTAATGGCATGAATTTTCTCTTCAAGGGTTTCCATGTTCTTTGACACCTATCACATGCTACCACAAAATTCTTTGCATCGTGAAAGAGGGTGGGCCACCATAGACCTACCAACAACACTTTCCTGGCTATTGCATCTGGTCCTATGTGTCCTCCTGCCAATCCCTCATCTATCTCCTTCAGGGTTTGTTGTACTTCATACTCCATTATACATCTTCGCAGTACGTGGTCCTCCCCCATCTTGTAAAGCAATCCTGCAATCAAGGTGAAGGGTGCCGATTTCGTGATTATTTTTCTCCATTCGACTGTCATTAACTCTTTTGGCAGTTTCCCTATCGACAAATATTCCCCTATATGCTTATACCATTCTGGTATGGCATTAATCATGAAAATTTATGCATCGAGGAATTCATCTGGTATTCCTCCCTCTGTAGGTTCTCCTGAGCGAATCCTCGACAACTGGTCCGCTATTACGTGTTTCTTCCCTGGTCTGACTACCACTCTAAACACAAATTTATGCAGAGTGATGAGCCATCGACTCACTCGTTTGTAGATCGTTGGTTTGTTGATCAAGTACAAAAAATCCTAATGATCCACATAAAAAGCAAAGGGGTTAGCCAGTAGGTAGTGTCTGTACTTCTGTACTGCATACACCATTCCTAGTGCTTCCTGCTCCATTGTGCTGTAATTCTTCTCGGCTCTGGACAATAGCTGACTTGCAAAATATATGGGCTGATCCAACCCGTATTGGCCTTCTTGTGCCAATGCACATCCAATGGCAAAATTTGAGGCATCCACATGCACATGGAATTCTTTCTCCCAGTCTGGGTAAACCAGGGTAGGTGCTTTCACCCAAGTGCCCTTTTAATCCCTCAAATGCCCCCTGGTGTTCCTCTGTCCATCTGAATGGAACACCCTTACGCGTAAGCGCGTCTAGTGGATGATATGTTAATGCATAATTCCGGATAAACCTCCTATAATATCCGACATTCTGCAAAATTCTTGGGAAATGTCCACTTTTCCCTTTCTTTATCCTTCTCTGCTGTTGTCTGTCTTTTTTTGCTGGTTTCTTTTTCTGGTTCCTGCATCTCATCCTCTTGAATCTCTTTTCCCGTATCTATGCAAAGACATTGGGGAGGGAAGATCTCATAATCTTCCAACTGCTAGTGTAATAACCCTTTATCTTGGTCATTCTCATCTTCTGTGCAGTTGTCAAGGTGCAACACTCCCTCCTCGTCTGGTTCATATCCCGTTTCACCATTTGAGGAAGAGGACCCCAACTCATCTGAAGTAGCTATGTCCTGACTTACTGTTTGGTTCTTCAGATTGATTATGTACTTGTGCTTCCCTTGTTTGAAGGATAGACATTCTTTCTCCCAATTATGGTTGACTTTTGTTGTTCTCAACCATACGCGTCCTAGCAGTGCATCATATACGAGTTTCTGCAAAGCAATGACAACAAAATCCAAAATGAAGTCCTGTTCTGCTATGCGTACCTTCTAATTCATCAAAATGTTATTGTTTCAATGCCATATTGATCAGCGCCATATAGTTTGAAATTTGGAGACCGTAAGGCGGGTTGCCCTAGAATCCGCCATGTCTTCTCTGGGATCATGTTCACGCTAGATCCTCCATCTACAATCACCTGATTCAGCCTATGGTTCAAAACCTCCATTTGAACAATAGCTAGCCTCTGCCCGACTTCAATCATTAGGATTGTTGGATCGAATTTTTCTTGCTTGATAGTTGCTACCTGTCGAGTTTCATCCTTCTTCTTGATGACTTCCCCGATTGTAGCATACAATTTTGGTATTACACTAAATAGGTTGGCGACCTTCATCTCCACCTTCATGTTTAGTACCTCTGTTACCAAGCCTTCTACTGATGCCTTATTAATGATCTCTTGTCTCTTTAGCACCTTTTCCAGAACTAGTCCCTGTTTCTCCTTTGCTAGTTTTGTTTCGATTAATTTTTGGGCTTCCTGCCATCGTTCCTTTTCCTTGGCAGGGTTAGGATATTGTTCTGTTTTCTTGGTCTGTGCTCTTGTTACAGCCAAGACTTCTTTATCGACTTCTGTTGATATTCTGAGTTCCATTGGTACTTGCTTTGTTCGGGAAATTAGCCTCCTTGTGGTTTCCCGGACCACATCATTTACACATTTGAGTGGTGTTGTTACCACTGTTATTACTTGCATTCTGGGGTTTGGAACAATTTTTCGCAAAATGGCCCCATTCTTGACAATTCCAACATTGAATAATTAGCTGACCGTCAGAATCATATTGCAGTCGACTCTGACCTCCCTGTCTTCCCCCTCGACAACTATTCCTGTATCCCCTACCAGTAGTCCCTTGTACATTCCTTTGTGCATTTGGTTGTTCTTCCTATTGTATTGCCAAAGTCTGATGTCTCTTACTTTTCAGGTTGAATGGACAATCGATGACAGGATGTCCTACAATTTCACATATATTGCAATATGCTTTCTTTGGACAATTTACATTTGAATGTCCCTTTGCCTTGTAGTCTAAACACCAAATTTCTTTCCGATCCTTTTGACCTTCTCCTTTTGCTTCTTTTAGAATTTTATCAAATTCCCTCCGAAAGGTGTGGATCGTGCTTTGTACTTTGTCTTCAGCTTCACTGTCCGAATCTTTGGTTTGCTTTAAGTATCTGCCGATACCTGCGGTCGTTTGTTTGCCTTCACTTTCGAAGTTTTTAGCCTTCTCCAGTGCTTCTGCATACGTTGAGGATGGTATTTCCTTCATTTTCTTCTTAAACCTTGGTAGTAGCCCATCCAAAAACCACCACTTTATCATTCCGTCAGCAGGTGTCATCTCCATTTTGTCTATCAGTTGTTTCAATCTTCTATTGTAGCTTTTGACATCCTCATCCGTTCTTTGTTTAGTGACACAAATTTTTGTAATTATATCAGTGTCATCCCTCATGGGTCGGAATTCTTCTATGAATGCATTCTTCAACTCATCCCATTGTGTAAATGCTTGCGTACTTTGTCTTTTCAAGTACCAGTCTATCGCCATGCCTCGCAATGTGGCTGGAAACAATTGCAACCATTGTGTGTCCTATGTGACTCCATTAGCTCCCCAAATGGTAATGCAAGTTCCCACATGTCATGATGGATCCTCATTCCCTTCACCGTAGAAGGGTGAGCATTTCTATTGTATCGTTCTATTGGTGGGATTCGCCATGATATTCTGTCTTCCTGGTGTTGGTGGTTGTAGTGGTTGATTCGATCGTCTATCTATTGTTGGTGGTGCAAAGTTGTGCTCAAATAGCCTTCTTCCCATCTCCAATTGGTCTCTACTTCGCGACCTCCTTCGCAAATATACCAAACATGGCTCCGAAATTCCTCCCCACGAACCTCCACATAGGTGCCTTGATTCAAGGTTCTCTCCTTCAGTATCCTCTGGCCACCCTTCCCTCACTGGTTCTAGTGTTGTCGTCCAGTCTTCAATGATGGGCTCTTCTTGAGCTATTTTTTCTCCCTCGTTTTTTGCAGTCACTAAAAATTTCTCTATGCTTGCGTTATTCTCCTCCTCAGTGTTCCATACTCTCTCCACTTCAGGGAGAGATACCTTTGCGACCTCGTGTGTCCTTAAGTTCGCCAATCATGTGCTCCTTCTTACCGGTATTTGCTCTTTATTCCGTGACCTGAAACCAGTCATTCACCTATTCTTCCTATCACTTGTCGTTAAACTCCAGGTTTTTAATTAGGCAACGACGCCAAATGTAGACAAGGATGAGTACATTCCCAGGATGGGGTGGTGACAAGTTAGTTTTAGGCCTCAAGCAAGGTATATAGATCTCAGTTCAATACTATCAGATGTCAAGGTCTAGACGTCGGGACTCCAGCCGTCAGGTGAGCAGGATCAGACGTCAGGAATAGATGTTAGGGTGCTAGACGTCAAGCCTGCAGGGTCAGATGTCAGGGGGGATTCAACCGTCGGTTGGTTCTAGATGTCTGGTCTAGGTCTAGACATCAAGTCTGTCCTAGACGTCAAGTCTGGGGTGCTGACGGCTAGCCGTCTGACAGCTACCAGACGTCAGGGCTAGACATCAAGCTCAAGGCTTCTCATCCAGAAAACCTGCAAAACAAACGACCGGATTCCTGCTTCCGCAATTGTCTTCCACAATCATCAATGGCAGACCTGCAATGACAATTAACATAGAACAACCTGCAAATCCTCCATTAATGGCTTACACAACACAATCATCCATTCACCAGATACGCAGAATGTATAAACAGTATAACAACATTTGTATTACGTAGACTGAATAGCCTCAATAGCTCTTACAACATCCAACGCATAGGCATACAATGTTTGAATGGGGGGTTTAAATAGGAGGGGAGGTAATTGGTTCCCCAACCAATTCTCCAACCGCCCCAACCGGTTCTTGTTGGTTACGAATCTGCCATGAGGAAAGGATTTGGTATAATGCGCCCGCATTCGCCCACCATATTGAAAGGCCGGAAGGAAGGAATGCCTTTCATGCCAATCTCTGGAGAAGGCCAGCTTCCCTCGTGGGTTTTTAGTGTTTTAAGCTAAGAGTGCAGGGAAAGAGATACACATGCGGAAAGAGAATCCAAATGTGATTTGAGTTGGGTGGGGGGAATAAGCAGCACGACAACGATCAATCACCACTACTAACAACAGTCCTATACAAAACACATAATGAAACTACAACTATCATTCATCCTATGTATCCTCTATCTATGCATTCCCAGGAATACTTAATCACCAAATACTGGAGTCCAGAGTTCAATACAACAGTAAGCAATGAAATAAGAAACATGAGGCAGAAATGACAAGGAGAGGCAACATACAAAATGAAGACAGTAAGCAGAGCCAAGTATGTATCTTGTATTTAGAAGCAAACGCACAGCTACAATGGTTCCCTAGCAATATATTCCCCTTCCACCCCTTTACAATGAAATGATCCGGCTATTTATAGCCCAAGTTCCCCCCGATTACATTTACGGGCACAAAGTCCCAGACTAGACAATAGCTGACACAAGCGGCTGAAGAGCTGTTGATGCTGACTCCTGTCGGCGAGGACTGTACTTGCAGCAAGGTCTCCCTGAAAGCTGTACAGCTACGTGGCAGTGCGTGCGGTCAAACCTCTGGTCAGCAGGAATGCGGGTAGCTGCGGTAGATGAAACTTCTCATCAGCTTAAATAGGGGCAGCTGGCGTAGGCAGTGCAGCCCATGCTTGTCCTTTATCCCGTCACATCTCGGTCCGAATCCCGAGGCTGGACACTTGTCGAATTTTGATGAGTGACACGTGTTTGCCTTGAAAGGCAGTTTGTCCAACTTCGCCCGGGATCAGAGCGCTGTCGGGGGGGAACAACGCAGTTGGGGAGGGCCTCCGTGCCTTAGCCAAATTCTGGCTTGCTTGATGAATCTTGCCCAACTGCGCACCGGTCAAAGGGCGCACCCCGACTTCGCTGCGAAGTCGGGTTGCGCACCGGTACTTGGCTGATTTTCCCGCTGTTCGGACTGCGCACCAAAAGGGGAGCGCACCCCGACTTCGCTGCGAAGTCGGGTTGCGCCCCAACACTTAGCTGATTTTCTGCACACTGCTTTCCCAAGTGCGCCCAGGAAGAAGGGCGCACCCCGACTTCGCTGCGAAGTCGGGTTGCGCCCCCACACTTAGTCAAATTTTGCTCCGTTTCAGCCTGCCTTCGCACTTCGCATCCCCTATCCGCTCGACTTGAGGGCGCACCCCGACTTCGCTGCGAAGTCGGGTTGCGCCCTGACACTTAGAATTTTTCAGGGAACACTTGCTCAGTTTTGGGAACTTGACTGGGGAAGTACAAGGGGAAAAAGGGAGGAATGAAACTGCAGGAAAGGGGAAAAGGAAAGATGGAGAAAGGGAGAAAGAGGAGGAGGGAAGGAAGAGCAGCACACTTACAAATTTTTGAAAACATGGCACCCCGTGCAAAATGTGGCAACATTCCTGGCGGCTCGCGGGGTGTCGAGCTCGCCTCGACGCAAAGAACCAGGCCTTCATCCATTGGGTGCAGAGGAACTTCCTTCCCCTGCTTTCCGCTGCTCTGATGGCTTCTCCCCGGGCAACCGTTCTTCTTCAGGATCACTTCCGGCAGTTGCCTCTTCCGTTTCTCCCTCCGAACCTGAATGTTCTTCGCTGTCAGCTTCCCGCTCGCGGATGCGTTCATATGCAGCCTTGGCTTGGTCCCAGATCGCCGCTTGGAAGGGCCCTAGGTCGCTGACCTCTCTTAGTGCTGCATGGAATGCAGCAACCGCATGCAGGTCGATGGTGTTATATCTTTTTCCCAACTCCTTAAGGGAGGAGTTGATTTTGCAGTATTTCGACACCATCTGGGTGACCTGAGCTTCTTGGATTGGTTCTGCCCAACTGTCAATTTCTGCTGTGTCTGCCTCAAAAGACAGCCAATTCTGCTTTACCTCGCTCAAGGGTCAGAAACTCGCCATCCTTGACGTAGCTCGGGCACCCGTGTTCGGACGTAGTTTGAAAGGGGGCCAGGCAAATGCTCATTTCATGTTCTAATGCGTCCAACATCTTCCTGGCAGTTCTAATCTTCTCTGTCTTATCAAAATAAATATGCAAGGTTACCCTTGCATCTGCCCACTCTGAGGCAAGTTGGGACATTGGGGGAAATTGGAGGCCTTTGCGCTCAAACTCCTCAAGTTTCATAGCCAGGTCCAGCCATTGCCTCGCCTGGTGTTCGGCCTCCTCTACCACAGGCTTTCCCTGGGCAGACACTTCTTCGATCCTGGATGCGAAATCTAGGACCGATATGGACTTAACAAGGTTGGGCTTGCAACCCTGCAGCAGACCAGCCCGCATCTCCTTAACTCGTTCTTTGAAAAGGCCGCCGTCTGTGATGTTTTCTCCTCAAGCCGTGATCGTGCCTCGTTTCAACGAATCCCGGAGCCGAGAAACCCGCTCCAGCGCTGCCTTTTTCTCCTCTGACAGCTGCTCGACTGTCCGTTTCTGCGCTGCGGCCTCCTCCTGAGAGGCGGCCAGCTGGGCTTTCAGCTCATCTATCTCCTGCTGTGCAGATCCCAGCTGCGCGGTGGCCCTAGCCAGATCTTCCTCCAGCTGCCTTGCGCTATTCTGCAGTTGAAACAGCGCCTCCCGGGTCTCAAGCCGCTTGACAAGGAGATTATTGGTTCTGCGGCGAATGCCGTTGATTTCTTGCTCCTCGTTTATGTCATCGAAGCTCTTCTCCTTGACTTGGTGCTCATAGTCCGCCTCGGTCATTTCCCGGAGAGGCTTCTTCACTTTTGGGATCAACTTCTCAGTTGTAAGCACTCTCCTGTCCAAGTCGTACTTGGTGCGTTTTACCGGGGCAGCTATCTCCTCGGCTCTCCTCCGTTTGACGCCCTGAAGGAAAGAGGCGGAACCTCCCGCGGCTCTTGCTGCCAGAGGCCGGTCATCTGCGGTCTGCATGAAGTCAAGATCTTCCAGCATTTGGTCCTGTTGCGGCATCTTTCCTGCAAACAACGAAGTAGGAGGGATTCCAGAAGGAGTGGCCGCTTTTAAGGGCGACCGGGTCCTAGGGGAGGCGAGCGGCTGAGTGGACGGTGTTGGCGGGGTTTTGAACAGCTGAGGTGAGGAGCGCGGCGATATATGTGCAGCTTCGACACTGGCCGCGGGCGAGGGTTCCAGGGTTTGGCTCAGGGACTGGAAGGCGTTAGGGTCCTGAGCGAACTGGTCGAAAGAATGGGGGCTGCTGGATGGTTGGGCAGTCTGGGAAGAAGAAGATGCAGCTACGGCTTGCCCTGATGAAATGGGGGACGGCGTTACGGCAGGGCCGACTGAGACTTTGGGGAGCGGGGAAGTGGACGTACCTGCGGGCTCCGCCTGAGCCGCTGTTCGAGGGACGCTTGCAGCCCGGGTTTCAGCTTCAGCCTCAGGGCTGTCCAGTGAGACGATCTCCGGCGCTGCTGTCTCTGTCTGCGCCGCGGCTGGCTGTTGCACAGGTTCCTTAGGCCGCTTGGCCTTTTCACTCTTCTTCTTCTTCTTTTCTTCCGGCGCTGTGGCTGGTTCGAAGGAAGGAGATGAGGTTGGGGCGGCAGGCAGTGATGTCCCCACGGTAAACTTGTACCTGGGTCTAGCTGGAAGGATGCCTGCCGCGACCGGTTTGCTAGCTGGTAGCGCAGGCGCTTTTTCTGCTTGAGGGGCCACCTCAGGGGTTGACCTTTCTGACCCTTGCGCCCTTTCGGGTACTGCTTCTGGAGCTGAAGGCTGCATCGGGCCCACTTGACTGCTCGTCGGAGTTGCGCTGGAAGTTGCTGGAGTTGACGATTGCTGGGACGGGGGCCTCCTTGTATACCTTTTCCTAGCGCCTTGGGGAACGCAATTTCGAAATTCGAAAGGCCGCCACGTGTCAGCGTATTGATCATATAGCGCCAAAAACTCATCATCAACGGCCAGCGTTTTCGGTTGGATTTGTCGTGTCGCGTGCGGCATCTCATCTTACAGCATTCGACGACTTTGTCCTGTTGCCAGTTGAGGGGCGCCACCTTGGCGAGGAATCTTTGAAGCCCGCAGAATCCAACCGATGATCCGGGTTCCGCTCTGGGTCGTATGCCACCTCCTCGCAGTAAAAATCATGCCATGGAGGCCATGATTGCATCTGCTCGATGTGCCATTCCAGGTCCGCACCTGTTTGTTGCCTCTTTCCTGCATAATCTCTGCTCGGGGGCAGATATGCGTGAATTTACCCCTGACCCCAATTGGGTCGTACTTCCAGCGCTGCGGCAACATTATTAGACCCATGTCGATGAGCTCTCGCTCGAGGTAGACGTGTTGTCCGATCTCGTATACTTGGGTATTCGCCCAGGTGATGGGATACTGAAAGATATGGCCTCTCTTTTTGCCCTGGCCGAACTCTTCTTCGACATAGTCCATCTGCCGCGCAATCTCCATCCCGAACTGGTGGTCAGTGCAGAAGTAGGGCAGCAGGAACGGCTTCCCCTTGAATCCGTAGATTCTGACCATGATGCCCTGAGTCAGCCGGAAGGTGTCCCCGTACTCATTCTTCCTCAGGTATCTTGTCATGACTTCTGGCGGGCGGGATGCCTTACGATTGAACAACCCCAGGACCATGCACAGAAATTTAAGATTAAACTCATAGAATGACCCTTTTCTGTACAAGATCTCGGTCCATTCGTACACGGGCAGCGGCTCTCCTTTTTCGTTTACTTTCTTCAAGTCAGGAACGTTCATCCGGTAGTGCATGTGATATAGGCACAACCATGCGAGGAAGGAGCAAAACCGGAATTCCGTTGACTGCTTCTGCTGCAGCCTGACTAGGTTAGAATGAATGGCGTACGCCAGCCAGTCTGCCCAATCGAAGAAAATGGGGCGCTTCCCACTCTTTTGCGCCGTGGAGTCGTAAAACTCCCCGTGCAGGATACACTCGCCAGTGCCAGCTGGTACGGGCGTACCACTTCGTCAGAATCGCAGCCGAGGACCCACGCCAGGATGATATAAATGTACTTGTTTTCAAATTTGTCCAGCGGTATGGGGCCTGACGGCCACTGTCCGGCTGCCAGCGGAGTCTTCAGCTCTGAGTTGAGGAAATCTCTCATCCGCTTGGTCTGCGTGAATCTGCCGGTTTGCTCATCCAGATTCACCCTTCTGACAATCGCGCCGGGTTCGTACTGGAGCCCCGGGGCGAACGCTGGCTGGACGCTCTCCCGGAAAAGTGTGAACAACACTTTTCCCTTGTTGTCGCAGACTTGCCGGGCGGCTGGCTTGTAATATTCTACAATCGCTTCAATCAGCTCGGGCACTGGTGAGTAGGAGGGCACAAGAACCAAGACAGGTTCGATTTATACGCAGCCCCGACATGGTGTGAGGGCGAAACCTTGTCTGCCCACTTCGCAATATTCGGCCGCAGCTTGGTGAGGCTGATGGAGAAAGAGCCGTCCTTGTACCCGGCCAGGTGATTAACGGCGGCGGCGGAATTTGCCCAGCTACGCACCTCTTCGTCCGGTTCTCCTTTTCTACTCCTGCGGCACTTCGCTCTCATGAGCGCTGGATTCCGTCTGCTCCCCAGCTTCAGGCTCTGCGTCACTGGATTGCGCCTGTACGGGCGCTTTCCCCTTGTCCATTTTCTCTGTTAGAATGGGCAGAGACAGGAAATTACGGCTTCTGGCTTCTCAGTTCTGCGCTTTGCAGTTTCGGGGTCAGCTTGACAATCTGAATTTTCTGAGTATGCCAGGGTCCTTTTTCTAGGCAAGGGTTGCAGCTTTAATGGCGCTGGGGAGGAAGTTAAGACGGTTAACTGGAAGTTGGTGGAAGCGTTATAAGATTTTGGTGACCGTGCATGGGTTTAATCTTGAAAAGCGCACCCAAGTTGCAGTTGGTCCAAATGCGCCTTGCTTTCTTAATGACATCGTTCTTGAAAGTCGCGCAATCATTAAACATTCTTTGGACCTCGTGCTTTTGATGACGTCATCGCCGCCGTCTGGGCACACTTTCCAAGGGAGAATTTCTGGCCCATGACCCAACTTCGCACCGTGCCGTACTGCGCTCTGGGCCCACACTTAGGATTTTTCATGTTTTCCGTGATAGGTCATCCAGGGTGCCCCCAGAATTGAGGGCGCACTCGACTCCCCAAAAGAGCGCACTCCGACTTCGCCCATGTTTGATCGCCGACTTCGCCCAAAGTTGCGATCGATTTGACACTTAGCCATTTTTTTCTTCCCCCCGGATCACCCAGGTGCGCCCGAGAATGGGAGCGCACTCGGACTTCGCCCCAAAAATGGGCGCAATCCGACTTCGCTCAGATTTGCTTGCGCAGTCTGACTTTGACACTTAGCCGTTTTCAGCCTTGCTTTTCCCAACTGCGCTCCCAAGACGGTGCGCAGTCCGACTTCGCTGCGAAGTCGGGTTGCGCACCCGCACTTAGCCAAAATTTTGCCTCTTTTGTCAGCTGCTTTCTTTCGAACTTCGCACAATCCAAGGAGCGACACCCGACTTCGCTGCGAATATGTACATTCCGAAAACTGAAAATACAGTAAAGGGAAACTGTACAGAGAAGGACCCATTGGGTGCCTTCAGTGGTGATAAATTTTGAGGTGGAACCCGTTGACGGGAATGGGGAGAAGCTGTCCCTCCATATCCCGGAGCACGAATGCGTTGAACTGATTCACCCGGGCAATCTGATAAGGACCCTCCCAGAGGGCATCAAATTTGCCGTGATTGCCCGGCTTTGCCTTCAGCGAGTCCCACTTCAGCACCAGGTCCCCGATTTTGAAAACTCGGGCGGTGGTGCCTTTTGCAAACCAGCCTTGGGTCGCTTCAGCAT
This sequence comes from Wollemia nobilis, assembly GCA_028583015.1. Lineage (NCBI taxonomy): Eukaryota > Viridiplantae > Streptophyta > Pinopsida > Araucariales > Araucariaceae > Wollemia > Wollemia nobilis. The sequence goes on from JAQPPZ010017244.1 coordinate 3,950,821, forward strand.
GCTTGGTGAAGGCCTGGTATGCTTTCTCTCTGTCTTCCTCTAACCGCAGCAGCTGGCACAGTCTGTCGTCCACTGGATCCCCACTGCCTCTCTCTTCATCCAACATCCAGAGGGCGGGAATTTCTATGTGGGTTGGCAGGACTGCCTCCTTGCCGTATACGAGCGCGTAGGGGGATGTTTTGATAGACTTTTTGAAGGATATTCTATCCGCCCACAGTGCCCGATTCAGGAGTAGGTGCCAAGTCCTCTTGTTTTTCTCTACTGTCCTTCTGATGATTTTCAGTAGATTCTTGTTAGTAGACTCGGCCAGGCCGTTCCCCTGCGGGTAGTAATTGGAAGACATTTTGTGATAAATGCCGTATTTGCTGGTGTACTCCGTGAGTACAGCGCCTGCGAACCCCGGACCATTGTCCGTCACTATTGACTCAGGGACCCCGAAACGGGTAATGAGGCTCTCGAGGAACCCGATGACCGTCTCCTGGTCCGCATTCTTGGTGGGGATCGCCTCTGCCCACCGCGTAAAGTAGTCGGTGGCGGTAAGAATGAACTTGTGCCCTGCTGCAGAGTTCGGCGTAATGACCCCGATGAAGTCCAAACCCCATTGCTGAAACGGAGTCTCGGCTTGGATTGGTTGGAGGGGCAGGGGTGCTTTTCTGTTTCTGCCAGCAAATCTCTGGCATTTGTCACATTTTGCACAGACCGCATGTGCGTCTGTGAAGAGAGTGGGCCAATAATACCCAGCTCTGATTATTTTCAAGGCCGTAGGCCTTGCGGAATGGTGTCCCCCAGGCATCCCGGAGTGAAATTCTCCGAGGATTCTGGGTTGGTCGGTTTTCTTGACGCACCGCAACAGGATGCCGTCAATGTTCTTGAAGTAAAGCCCCTCGGGGCGAAGAGTGTATTTTAATGCACCTAGCCGAAACCTCCTTCTTTGTGAGGCATTTAGGTGGTCTGGACATCTCCCGGTGCAGAAATACCTCACCAGGTCATCTGTCCAGTCACTCTCCTCTGGTAAGGAGTTGGCTAGGTTGGTAGTTGCCGTCGGATCTTCCCACTCACAGGCAGATATCTCGGCTGCAGCGCTTCGGGCCAGCTCCTGGCACAAGGCTCGGCCTCTGATAAGCTTTGTTGGCCGCACCTCGATGTCGAACTCCTGGATCTTGGCAATCCATCCTGCTCTCTTGTGACCCGGCTCTCCTTGTATGATGAAGTTTCGGACGTCCGGGTGTATCACGAAGACGGTTGTCCGGCTCGGGAGACGAAGTGCCCGAACTTTCGGAGAGATTTCATAACTGCGTGAACTTGCCGCTCAATAAAATTGTACTTCTCTTCGTGCGGCCGGATCACCCGGCTTAAGAACGCTATGGGGCGCTCTTCGCCATCGTCTCCCTTCTGTGTCAGGACTGCGGCGTAACTCTCGGGTTCTCCCACCGCGTACAGGATGAAGTCCTTGGAGTAATCCGGGTTTATCAACACCGGAGCTTGTGCAATTCGGGCCTTGATCTCCTCGAAGGCCTGTCTCCTCTCATCAGTCCATAAGAATTCAGCATTCTTTTTCAGCAGTTCGGCCATGGGCTTGATTACCTGTGCGAAGTCCGGTATGAACTTCCGCACGAAATTGATTTGGCCGAAGAAGGACTGTAGCCCTTTCTTGTCAACTGGGGCGGGCAAGCGGAGGAGGGCCTCGGCTCTGTCAGGGTCCACTGCAAGGCCTTTCTCGGAGATGACATGTCCCAACAACTTACCTTCTCTTACCGCGAAGACTGATTTCTTCGGGTTTATGGAAATGCCGAATTCACGACATCTCTCAAATATCTGCCGCAGGTGGGAAACATGGTCCTCTCTCCTATGAGAGAATACAGTCATGTCATCCAAATAGATGACAATGACCTTGTTAAGCAGCTCTCGGAAGGCCAAGTCCATGGCTCTCTGGAATGTGGCGCCAGCATTGGATAAGCCGAAGGGCATGCGCTGATAGGCGAACGTTCCCCATTTGGTGGTGAACGCTGTCTTATGCTGGTCCTCATCTTTGACCCAGATCTGGTTGTACCCAGAAAAGCCATCTAGGAGGGAGAATCTCTGCGCTCCAACAACTATATGGAGGATCTGATCGATCTGGGGAAGCGGATAATGGTCTTTGAGTGAGGCCTGATTCAGATTTCTGAAGTCCACACAGAGACGAATGTCTCCGTTTTTCTTCCTCACGGGAACCAAGTTCGCAACCCAGGATGAATGCTTGATGGGGTAGATGATCTTGGCTTCCAGCATCTTCAGGAGCTCGGCTTTCATCATGGCTTCGATCTTCGGATTTACAGCCCTTTGCTTCTGCCGGAATGGTTTTGCACCATCTTCTAGCTCAATGGTATGCTGGATTATCTGTCTGTCATACCCCTTCAAGTCCTGGTAGCACCAGGCTACTATGTCGGGGAACTCTCGGCATAATGATCTGATCTGCTCGAGTTCCTCTTTGGTGCAGTCCGTTCCGACCTTAATTGTCTTTCCAGGCTCAAGCTCCAGGTCGACGTACTGCTTGGGGTCTACTTTGATCCTGTGTGATATTGCTCTGTCATTCTGATCAAAGAGACTCTCTAGTGTAATCAGTCCTTTCGGGACATGATTATTTTTTAACTGTATCAACCCCTCATATTGCTCGTCATCAGGGTCTCTACCTTCGATTGAACACGCTTCGGTAACCAAAAATGTGACGATCTCCTCGTCACAGTCAAACACCTGCCAGTGGGTGTCTTTATCAGGCACAGAAGGCCTGTAAATGGTACGGACCGGCTTCGGCTTCTGGACAGTGTCATCAGCCGGAACGTACCTGGCTCCAACAGACGCCAGAATGTCAGCGTGCTTGTTTTTCTCACGCGATATAGCTCTGACATTCAATGAGTCGAATGACTCCATCAAGTCCCACACCCGATTACGGTACGCCTTGAGATAGTGCTTCTTGGAGGCGCACTTGTTCGTAATCTGGTTGCACACCAACTCCGAATCGCCAAAGATCTGCAGATGCTTAATCCCCAACCTCTCCGCTTTTCTCAAACCCAAGCACGGGGCTTCGTACTCCGCCGCATTGTTGGTACAGCTCCAGGCCAGCCTGTAGGTGTAGTCCTTCTGGATCCCGGTCGGGGAAACCAAGAGCACACCTGCACCGGCGCCATTTTTGCATCGGGCGCCATCAAAGAAAAGCTGCCATAGCTTCTCTGGTGCAGGTCCTACTTCTTTCTTGGCTGACTTGTCAAGCCTCTCAGGCTGGATGACGGTGTAGCAGCCTTGCTCAGTCTCGATCACGGCGTTGAAGTCCCACAAGGAGAACTCATCTTCTACTTGCAGCAGCTCAAGAGCTTGCTCCGTCATGTCTACCACCACCAGCCTCCTCCTCCGTCAGCTGAACCATGCAGTCCCCGCAACTCTTCTCCGGGTATCTTCTCCACTAGAAATGTGGAAGGCTTCTCGTTGTAGATCTTCAGTCTCCTTCCTTTGAAGGGCACTTCCATATGCGAGTAATCCAGAGACAGATACCCTCCCAGCTTCGCAGTGAACTCCCTGGAGAGACACATGCCGAAGTAGGGTTCCAAGTCGACAACCACGACCTCTTGAATGACCACTATGTCGAGAGCTTTGTGCAGCCGGATCGGGATGTCTTTGATGACACCGACTGTCTTGACAGGGGTGCCGTCTAGTTGCAGCACGCCTTGGCTGCTCCTTGTATACTCCATCCCGATTTCGTCGCAGACGGCTCTCGGCATTACAGTCGTGGAGGCACCAGAATCCACCATACAGTTGTGTACTATGTACCCTTGCATCCGTAATGACAGATAGAAGGGAGGTGGTCTGTTCTTCCCAGTGGCTGAGACTGTCAGAGGTTGAACCAGAACAGCAGGTTGTATCTGCTTGCCACACTTTATGCTCTTCAGAGACTCCTGCAGCAGATCAACTTGCCCTGGGAGCAGGAGAGCATCATACATGCTTATCCTTGCGGGGGTCCTCTTCAGCTCATCGACTATGCTGTAGCCTGAGGTGCTAGCTCCCTCCGTTTCCTTTGCAGGCTCATACTTGGTGCGGTATTGCTGCGTGGCCTCTACTCTCTGTCTCTTTGTCAGAGACGGGTACCTCAGCTTCTCCTGAGCTTGTTCTTTTGTTTCAGCTGGAGGCTGAGCAGCGGGAGCTTTGGCTGGAGAAGGAGCCGGTTTTGCTGGGAGGCTTGGCTGTGGGAGCTTTTTCCTTGGCTGTGTAAGGCCACAGCCTCTTGTCAGGTGGCAGCCCAGCAGGTTGCGCCTTGTCTCTTCTGGCGTATACCTTCAAGGGCTTTGCAGCAGCTTCAGCAGGCTTTCTGTCTTCCTTGGCAGGGGGCAACACCAGATCTTCCTCTGGGACGGCAAAGTTGCCTTCGTCGTCCAGGATCATGTAGAGTTCTTCGTCCTCTATGGCGCTGCCGCCGAGGTCCTGGAGGTAATGCTGGTGCAGTGTGCAGTCTTCTTCCGAATGCGGGTCGTTGCACGTGGTGCACCAGTTGACCTGGTCAGAAGTGCCAGGTTGGTCCTCTATGGCAGCATTTCTTGCAGGGGGCCGCCTCTGATCTCGCCGTTCTGGGGCTTGATCTTTTGTCAGTGCCGGAGGAGGATATGGCCTCCTTGGAACAAGGTCCATCTGGGCCTGTTTCTTCTTGAGTATAGTCATGTCGTTGGACATGGTGTGATATCCAGAGGCCAAAGCCCGCACCTCCTGGAGGATTTTGTTTTGAATATCATTGTCCGGAGGCGGCAACTGAGCTGGCGGAGGTAAGGCAGCCAATGGAGGAGGTGTAGAATACTGCGCATACTGCGGGGGAGCTGGGAGTGCTGGATAATGCGGAGGAGGAGGAGGCGGATAGTGAATTTGTGGCGGGCCGTAAGGGTTTACGACCGGCGCCGGATTCCATTGCTGCTGGGGTTGCTGTCCTGAAGTGGACGGCATCATACCAGAAGCTGATGGGTACTGGGATTGAGGAAAGTCAGGGTAAATGGGTGGCTGTACCCTGTGCGGGAGTCTGCCTATGGAAATGATATCCATTTCAGCTTGCTGGGCAGCCTCGTACAGAGCAGGGAATGAGTCAATTCGGGCTATCTTCAGCAGCAGGCAAATGTCTGAGTTGAAAGACCTCAGGTAGTAGTGCGCAGCCTGACCCGCTGAAGGTCGAAGTTCGCGAGGTACTCGTTTCCAAGACCTCGCAAACCGTATGTTGAAGTCCGACACCTCCTCTTGGGGGTGTCGCTGGATGCTTTGGAACTGATGCAACAAGGAAGAGGGATCAGCAGACTCGTTGCATCCTTTCACGAGTCTGCCGGCTAGCTGGCGCCACCCCGTAATAGATCCCTCTGGCAGTGATCTCCACCAGTAGAGAAGCTTTCCCCTTAGGGAAAGGGCCAGCAGACGGGTCTTCACACCCTCATCAGTGATGGAATGTAGCGCAGCCAGGGCCAGAATGTCCTGGATGTGTTCGTACGCCGTCTTGCCGTAGCCGTCATATGTAGGGATAGACTTTAAGGCAGCGGGGGGCACAGCTTGCTGTCCGACTAGGGCCAAGGGCCCCGTAGAGTCTACCGCCGGGAAGAGATCATCATCGTTCTGCTGGGCAGCCATGTCTTCTTCTCCTCCGGTAGTGTACTCGGTATCGGTATCGTCCGAGGATGTAGATTGCTCTTCACCCTCAGCCTCTTCGATTTCGGTTTCAGGCTCTTCTATGCGAGCTTGGTGATCGACCAGCCTGGCGCGCTCTCCTGGAGCGGCAATGTCAATTTCGTAAAGGTCAGGCTGATCTCCCGGATTCCTTGCTCGCCACCTTCTCGTTTGCATGAAGGCGTTCGGACCGGTCTTCACGGACTCAGAGAGTATTCAGGTACTTGCAGAGTCGCCAGGTGCTCTGATTTTTAACAGCAATGAAGCGAACACCAGTGCTTCGATTCTGTCTTGGGGTGGGAAACTTCCATGTCCCACCGGGCGTGCCAGAGAAACTGTTGGTTACGAATCTGCCATGAGGAAAGGATTTGGTATAATGCGCCCCAGATTCGCCCACCAGATTGAAAGGCCGGAAGGAAGGAATGCCTTCCGTGCCAATCTCCGGAGAAGGCCGGCTTCCTGTGGGTTTTAGTGTTTTAAGCTAAGAGTGCAGGGAAAGAGATACACATGCGGAAAGAGAATCCAAATGTGATTTGAGTTGGGTGGGGGGAATAAGCAGCACGACAACGATCAATCACCACTACTAACAACATTCCTATACAAAACACATATTGAAACTACAGCTATCATGCATCCTATGTATCCTCTATCTATGCATTCCAAGAATACTTAATCATCAAATACCTCGGAGTCCAGAGTTCAGTACAACAAAGAAGCAATGAAATAAGAAACATGAGGCAGAAATGACAAGGAGAGGCAGCATACAAAATGAAGACAGTAAGCAGAGCCAAGTATGTATCTTGTATTTAGAAGCAAACGCACAGCTACAATGGTTCCCTAGCAGTATATTCCCCTTCCACCCTTTTACAATGAAATGATCCGGCTATTTATAGCCCAAGTTCCCCCCGATTACAATTACGGGCACAAAGTCCCAGACTAGACAATAGCTGACAAAAGCGGCTGAAGAAGCTGCTGATGCTGACTCCGTCGGCGAGGACCGTACTTGCAAAGCAAGGTCTCCCTGAAAGCCGTACAGCTACGTGGCAGTGCGTGCAGGTCAAACCTCTGGTCGGCAGGAATGCAGGTAGGCATGCGGTAGATGAAACTTCTCATCAGCTTAAATAGGGGCAGCTGGCGTAGGCAGTGCAGCCCATGCTTGTCCTTTATCCCGTCACATCTCGGTCCGAATCCCGAGGCTGAACACTTGTCAGATTCTGGTGAGTGACACGTGTCTGCCTTGAAAGGCAGTTTGTCCAACTTCGCCCAGGATCAGAGCGCTGTCGGGTGGCGCAGGTGGGGAACAACGCAGTTGGGGAGGGCCTCCGTGCCTTAGCCAAATTCTGGCTTGCTTGATGAATCTTGCCCAACTGCGCACCGGTCAAAGGGCGCACCCCGACTTCGCTGCGAAGTCGGGTTGCGCACCGGTACTTGGCTGATTTTCCCGCTGTTCGGACTGCGCACCAAAAGGGGAGCGCACCCCGACTTCGCTGCGAAGTCGGGTTGCGCCCCAACACTTAGCTGATTTTCTGCACACTGCTTTCCCAAGTGCGCACAGGAAGAAGGGCGCACCCCGACTTCGCTGCGAAGTCGGGTTGCGCCCCACACTTAGTCAAATTTTGCTCCGTTTCAGCCTGCCTTCGCACTTCGCATCCCCTACTGCGCTCAGACTTGAGGGCGCACCCCGACTTCGCTGCGAAGTCGGGTTGCGCCCTGACACTTAGAATTTTTCAGGGGACACTTGCTCAGTTTTGGGAACTTGACTGGGGGAAGTACAAGGGGAAAAAGGGAGGAATGAAACTGCAGGAAAGGGGAAAAGGAAAGATGGAGAAAGGGAGAAAGAGGAGGAGGGAAGGAAGAGCAGCACACTTACAGATTTTTGAAAACATGGCACCCCGTGCAAAATGTGGCAACAGTTCCTTAACACATGCTTAACACATTGCATTAGACGTCAACTACTTGCCAAACTAACTAAACTTAACTAGACGTCTGATCAACCCGTCTAGAGCCTTAACAAGCCTAAGCAAAAGACGACTGTTTTTGTCTTTTAGTGCCATATGCGTTTACAATCAGCCTTGATTTCATTGGCTGTATTTTCCAGTAAATAAAACATAAACATACCAAAAATACTTATATACATTGCAAAATTGATGATGGATGTGCCAGTCAGTCCTAGGGTCTAGAACTGTTGTCTACATATTGTACTCATTTTTATAATATTTATCAACATCGTGAATGGTTTGTATCATAGTTGAGAAACTTGGACTTAGCAAGGCCCACTTGGGACTTAGACAAAATGAAGAAAATGAAGAAAAAAAACCTTGGCAAATAAAAAATGAAGAAAATGCAAAAAAAAAAAAAAAAAAAAACTTGGCAAAAACTAAGAAAAACTTGGCCAAAAAAACTCGCCAAGTCCAGTTTTGAGCGACCTGAAAAAAGCTTACTCGGACCCACACTCGGCGAGTTTTTCAAAAACTTGCCAAATTTTGCTACTATGGTTTGTATACATTTTCATGCGTTTGTAATTATCCACTTCAATATTTTGTAGCATGGATGGATTATAACCAATCTTGATAATATCATGAAGAGAATTTTGTTTTTAGGACATCATCCTGCAGCTTACAAATTTAGACACGAATTGACACAATGTACACCTACATTCTTTCATATACAATCTGAGTATTATATTTGTTTGTATAAACCCGCAAAATAAAGTTCTTATCTGATATATAAGTAGAAAAGCCTCTCCTAATTTTGATTTTTAAATATTACAATTTGTTGGACAAACAGCATTAGACTTACTTTTTAAATGATCCATCTCCAATCACTCGAGATATTGCTAGCTCACCATTAACTCGGGGCACATCTCCCCATTTCATAATAAACCCGCCAGCAGCTTCAATGTGTGCTTTCTCTTCATCTCTATCTGGGTGGTGGTACTGAGTTAGTTCCTTTACACAAAGCAGGGTATAAGAGTTGTTGGAATTCTCTTGCCTGAGGTCTTGGTTGTTCTTGTGTCGTTGCCTCTTGTGCTTTGTCCAACTAGCATCTGAAGCAATTCCTGAGACTAGTCACCAGCATACATTTATATCGAGACCACAGTAAAATGAATAGAATAAAAATTCTCATCAATTTGTTACTATACAACATGGTTAATGGATCCACCTATAAATATAAATGACAACAGGAAAATAATTCACCTCTGGATTGCTTTGGCAAATTAGAGCACGCCGAGCATAAAAGAGCCTTGGAATCTCCAATATTAGCAACTAAGACATATTCATCTGCTTTCAGAACAATACTTGCTGTTGATCCCGAATGCAAATTATTTCTAAAAGCTTCCTGCAAAAGATCAGGCACAATAACCCATTTGTTTAAAAAGATTTTTAAATACATGAAATAAAATAAAATCTGTACTGAAACTAGTGATGTCTCAAACTCAATACTGAAGAAGTCAATTGTCTGGATTATGATTAGCAAATAATATCAATATAGTATTAGCATGTAAAAGAAACAAGATGACATTACTGAACCAAGGCAAAATGAATAGAGTGAATTTGAGACACTCTCTCACACTACGCTGTTCAGGCATCTTAGTAAATGCTATATCTATATCAGAGATTGCCCTTAGCAATGCTTCCTTCAATATCATCCTGTATATTGATTCTTCAGAAAATCCCAATGAGTTCCATCGTGACCTATTAAAACCAAAAAGGGAAAAAAAATTGTAATTACACTTTTTAACTGAAAACACAATACTTTTGATTTTCTACTCAGAATAAAAGATATTCAAGCATTGACAATGTTCCTCTTTCAGATTTTATAATTATGATTTGTCTAAAGGTTTTCTTTGTACCTCTGTAGTTCAATATTTTTCATAAATCCATACTTCAAAGAGACTTCAGAAGAAAATTGATCTTCATCTTCTTTGCTGCATGCTTCCAAACAATGTAGACCATAATCAGTACACAATCCTCAGTACTAGAGACATCCTCAAAGAAGCGCCTATAATCAGTCAATAAATTCATTTCTTTGGACCATTCTAGACAGCTGCCCTGCTTCTGACAACCCTTCAGAATTCATTTTCAATCCAACAAAAGGATCCCAAAATGAATCCCTTCAAAAAGAAAGTACACATGGAGAATTAAATATTCAGGAAGAAGACTAGCTGCTAATTCACTTGCTTCTGCACCATTGTGGCCATCAAATACTGCTAGCAATCCAACTTTCCTTGTTTGAATACCTGCTCGGCCTGTTTGATAATTGGCATCTATTAGCTTCAAGTACATCTGCTATAGCTTTTCGCTGCTAGATTTGATTAAGTGAGATATACTAAGTTACTAACTTATCTATGCTGGCTAAAGTATGTAATATTGGGGCACTAACTATTGTATTTGCAGAAGCTGATGCAAAAATAAAAGGATTGCAAAAAATAAATTGACATTGCACTCAAAGATCAATGGTAACTAAGGTGATTGAAACAAAATAACTAAAAATGCCTAAAGAAAATACTTGTTATAAATAACATCATGTGATAGAAGTGCGTGTGAAATGGAGGAAAAGGACTTATTAATAGAGCAGAGGATCTCCTAGCAACAATTCCATGCCTTAACAAGTTGGCAGATTGCAAAGCAGTTTTTGATTTTCCTCTAGGGTACCTTCAGCCAAGTGCTTGTACAGAAGTCAATATAGCCAGTTTTGTGAACTCATTCAAGAGATCTTCAGCTTTGGCTGCTAGAATGTGTAACCTGCCACCTCAACAAATCCCACTCAGCCCAGGAGATTCCCTTGGTGACATTACAAAGACTGCATACAGGACTGCTTATTGTTTGATGATTCTCTATAAGATACTTCACCCTAGTTTCTTTACTCTACATTAGCTTATTTTTCTTCTACATTTTGGTTACTATAGTTCATCGTAACAGCCTTTTTCGGTGAGTCCCATGAGCCTGCTTTGGTCATATGGACATAATAGAACTATCTTATCTATAGACATTCATGACTAGCATCTCTTTCATATCATCTTGTATGGTTTGGAGACTGGGAAATATGTCTTTGTAATATCTTTGTTCTATGCTTGATAAGTTTACCTTTTATTGGTAAATGCACCCTTTATTTCTATAAGAATTTTTATAGGGAAAATTTTTGGCCATCCCCTTTTTGAATCTTGGCTCACCAAAATTTCTAGTTCCATTGACCAACAATTGTTATTCATGTACATTAACTTGCTTCTTTCTTTCATACAACTGTCAAAAAGCTTTTGCCAATCTTTGCTTATAAAATACAAAAAAGGCACATGAAGCCTAAAGTTGTTATTTTAGAAATCCTAAACTGAGTCTAAACTTTTCATGATATGTGATTGGTCAGAAAAAATGATAAGAAAATAACCATTGGGATAAAAAAATATTTGTAATGGTTTAAATGGAATGATGATGAATGAAAGGAGGGCGATGGCAAATGAAACATTAGGTGAGGCAGTCATAGCAGATGAAACACAGCCCACATCTATCAATCGAATGGGGAGCCACGTGCAATCGTGCGACGTACCCAACCCTTTCGTTGTGGCTAACATCACAGAGGACAACCCGCGCACCGGGACAGAATGTATTCAAAGTGGGACCGTCAAGGGGAAAGACCCCCTAACAAATTAGGCAATAGCAAAGGACATCACGACCAAAATTCATACGCAGAGCTCCTTAAGGGCAATCCCAATCAAGACTCAGCTATGTAGTGCAATTTTGTAACACAGGGATTAGATGTTTTATGCCCTAAGCAACTGATGGACGGATATGCCACCCGAGACTCCTTTTCCCTTGTAGGGAAATTTATGGGGGGAAACCCGGACATGGACTCCATTCGTCGATGGGCGACAGCCAAATGGAAAACCCTAGGTAGCTTGGAGTTGTCTGCAATGTCCAGAGGGTTTTTCATGATCCAACTAAACACGCGGGAGGATAGAGAGCACATTTTGTCGGGAGGTCCTTGGTTTTTGGAAGACGAAGCCTGTCCTCAAAAAATGGGAACAATATTTCGATCCAGAATCCCAGAGCATTAACTATGCTCCTATCTGCGCCAGGCTCCCTAATCTCCTTGCTCACTTCTTCTACAAGGACACGCTCCGAGGGTTATCTCGCACATTCGGGGAACTAGTCGCCATTGACCCAACTACCCGCGCTAGGACCCGTCTCACCCAAGCACGCATCTGCATCAACGTGAACCTGGAATCACAGCTTCCAGATCACATCAATCTCATCTATGGAGATTTCAGGTGAAGACAACCTCTGGTGTTTGAGAATAAGCCCACCTTTTGCATGAAATGTCAAATTCAAGGGCACCTCCAGGCCCAATGCCCGAAACATAAAATCTTGAAGGATGAGGCACAAACTATGGTCCACCCAGATTTTCTTGCCAACCAGAAGAGGAACCAAGGCTCGAGATAGACCCTGAACCCCAAGAGAAAATAGCAGAATCGACCCCCACCAACTGGAGATACGCAAAAGGCAAGTAGTCTCTTTTCTGTCTCTAACAAATTCAATTTGCTCAATGATTCTGTTTCTTTTGAAACGATCGAGGAAGGTGAAATCCCTGTCGAAGGTTTCCCTGGCCCCCATTGTGTCCCTCAACATAGGCTTTTTGCTATCTCTTCCTAGGATAATTCCTTTCCCCCTCCCCCTCCTCGGCCTTCCCCCCACCAGTATCCTCAACCGAAGTCCACCTCCTGGACCTCCCCTTCCCTCCACACCCCTGTCCACATCACCCCCACCTTTGGAGCATGCTTCCCCTGCTTCCTCGACCAACTCCAATATCGCTGAGTCCGACAGCGAGGAGCCTGCCCAAGATTCCCCTGACCACTGGAGCCCAAAATAGACCCGCAACTTCAAAAAGTCCTAGATCGATGTAGGAGGAGATAGAAAAAAAGGTAGGCCTTCTGGCACAGAAAGGAGAACCCGTGACACCATCGAGGACATAGCCAATGGAACGCAGAAAACCTTGTTCCAAGAAATTGGTAACATCAGCAAGGAAGAAAGCAGAAAACCCAAACCCCCTTCGCAACAAGGTAAAGGGGGCAAAAAACCCTCCAAAAGTGCCAAATGAAAGTCCTCTCCTGGAATGCGAGAGGACTGAATGGGGCAGCCAAACAAATACTGGCTGCCACCATGAGGAAGGACATTAACCCCTCAATTTTTCTCATCTAAGAAACCAAATTAGATGAACAGTGGTCACCTAGGGTTGCCAAGACCATCTGGAAAAAGTGTGAATTTGTCTACTCTCCAGCTACCGGGTCCTCTGGCGGACTCCTCTACCTTTGGAATCCCACCAAAGTGGAAGGCAGATTTATCTCAGGACAAGACAGGTTGTCCAATGTCTTATTTCATGACCACAACTCCCAGCTTTCCTGGGTCATGACTAACGTCTATGCCCCTAACACTCCATAGGGGAGAATAACTCTATGGAACACCATTACCCAGATGAGGCGAGCGTTTGTCAACATCCCGTGGGTCTTAGCAGGGGACTTCAACTCTCCCTTGCATCTTTCAAAAAAAGAGGAGGAAATGCTATAACCCATAGAACAACCAATGATTTGGGATAGTTTGTAGATTCCAATGCCTTGATGGACGTTCAGCTGTGGGGGTCCCAATACACTTGGAGCAATAGGAGGAAGGGTGTTAACCTCATCCAAGAATGCCTTGACCATTTTTTGCTATCGCAAGAGGCTCTTCCCTTCTTTGGAGATGCCAGTCTATAGGCCCTTTCGAAGATCGGTTCAGATCACAGCCCACTCATTTTCAAAACTTCCAGTAGGCCCTAGTTTAAGACTCCCTTCTACTTTGAGTCAATGTGGATTCAACACCCCAACCTCAAAAATTAGATCATCGAATGGTGGAATAAAAAATTCCTTGGGACTGCTATCAATCAGGTTATGCAAAAGCTATGGATGGTCAAGGAAAATTTGAAAATATGGAACAAGGAGACCTTTGGGAATATCTTCAAGAACAATAAAAACATTAAAACTAGGCTTGAGTAGATTGAGGAAATATTTCAGAATGGACAAGGGGATGACAGTCTCAGGGATGAGGAATGAAGACTGCTCTCTGACTACCACAACACCCTTCACAGGGAAGAAATTTACTGGCATCAAAAGTCAAGATAGTTGTGGCTCAGGGAAGGTGATGCCAACACTAAGTTTTTTCACATTTCCACTCTCAAACATAGGGCAACTAACATAATAAAATACCTCACTATGCAATATGGGTCCTTCACATCTGGCATTCATCAAATCCAAGATGAAGTTGTCAGCCACTTTGAGAATCTCCTTGCCCCTCCCCCTCCTCCCATGACCAGGCCATGGAGTCCCTCCTTAAGAACATCCCCAACTCCATCTCCCAGACTATGAACAATATGCTCCTCAGCCCCCTGTCCCCCAAGGAAATCCATCAAGCCCTATTTTCTATGTAGCCAGACAAAGCCCCTGGACCCGACGGTTTCTCCCCTAGGTTCTTCCAAACCTACTGGGACATCGTTGGCCCCGACTTGTGTCGTGCTATCATTGAAATGCAGCGTACCAAAAATCATTCCCAGAGATGTTAATTCCACTTTCTTAACCCTGATTCCCAAAGGGTCGAATTCCCAATCCCTGTTCTATTACCGCCCCATTAGCCTCTGTAATGTCATTTACAAAATTTTATCCAAAGCTTTGGCCAGCAGGCTCACTGAGATTCTCCCTTCCATTATCGACCCCTGTTAGGGTAGCACGGTCAAAGGGTGGAATATTCTTGATGGTGTCATCACGGTCCACGAGCTTATCCACTCAGCCCACATCTCCAAATCCTCTGCTTTCTTCCTCAAGCTGGACATGAATAAAGCCTTCGACAGGGTTAACTGGGAATTCTTGATCAAAATCCTCCTCAAGTATGGTTTCCATGAAAATTGGGTCAACCTCATTTCAAATTGCATCTCCTCTTCTTGGTTCTCCATCCTCATCAATGGGTCAGCAACTGGGTATTTCCCAAGCACCAGAGGCCTAAGACAGGGGGACCCCCTCTCCCCCATTATTTTTATCATCTTGGTCGAGAGTCTAGGAAGAGCCATTAAAGATGCATGCTCCAAAAATCTGATCTCTGGCATTAAGGCGACCACTGGCCTCCCGCATTCCACCCACCAACAGTTTGTGGATGATACTCTTTTGGCCACTGTTGCAGTGGTCTCCGAGGCCAAAACCATCAAATCCATCCTCAACCTCTATGAGGAAGCCATCGGGTAGAAGATAAATTTCACCAAGAGTAAACTCTATTTCATCAATACTCCCACCAAGCGGTAGGGCAAAATCATAGGCATTTTGGGTTGTACCATTGCTGACCTCCCGACCACTTACCTGGGCCTCCCAATGTTCAGAGGAAGACCCATTAAGGCCATGTGGAACAGTGTCATAGAAAAAATTCTAAAGAAATTGGCTGGCTGGAAAGGGGCTCTCCTCTCCCAAGCAGGCAAGGCAACTCTGGTTAAGTCGGTTCTTCAGAGCATCCCAGTGTACTTTCTATCCATTTTTAAGATCCCAACCATGGTGGGAGAAGCTATTGAGAAAGTTCAAAAACACTTCCTATGGGCAGGGAATGATAATCAAAGAAAGTTTCACCTGGTGGCTTGGGACAAGGTCTGTTCACCTAAACACAAAGGTGGGTTGGGACTGCACCGCATAAGCCTCATGAATCAGGCCCTCCTGGCCAAACAAGCTTGGAAGGTTGCCACCAATGCCAACCTGGAATGGGTTTCCATTGTTAAAATAAAATACATGCAACATCACCCGTTCATGGGCGAAGAAGTCCCCTGTCATGGCTCCCACTTTTGGAACTCCATTATCCAAACAAAGCATCTTCTCAAGAGAGGGGCAAGATGGTTGATAGGCGACGGTTCTGATATAGATTTATGGAATGACGTATGGGCAAGAAATGAGCCTCTCATCAAAGATCCTGAGATTGTTGCCATTAAGCACCTTACAGACATCAAGTTTGGGCCTAGAGTAGCTGACTTCATTACCACAGAGCAGGGGACCCGATGCTGGAAATAGATTCACTTCAGATTGAAAAATGTAGTCATTGATAGAGTCGTGGCTTCCCTCCAGGCTATCTTCAGGGCAATCTTCATCCCCCAATCCCAGATGAAGGACAAGTTGTGCTGGAAAGAATCCAATGATGGGATTTTCACTATCAAAATCGTAGCTCAGATGTTGGACCCCTCCCCAAAGAACCCCAAGATCATTGACAGCAAGATAGTGGCCAAGGCTATTTGGCTCAAATAGTTGATCCCCAAAGTGGCACATTTTTGTTGGCTCGCTATCCATAACAGAATTTTGACCATGGATAATTTGATCCAAAGAGGTGTCATAGTTCCCAATAGGTGCTACCTATGCACCCAGGCCTGGGAATCCACCCAACACATCCTCTTGGAGTGCCCCTACGCTTGGGAGGTGTTCTCATCCCTGATCAACAGATTCTAGGTCAACTGGGTGTGGCCCAAGATGGTTATGGATCTATTCATCCAATGGCCCAAGGTCTTCAAAAATCCCTACCTTAATTTCCTATGGAATTCCCTTCCCCACCATGCGGCATGGCAGATTTGGTTGGAGCGCAACAACCACATTTTCAACGAAAGACCAAGAAGCCCGGATGTTGTTGCCACTAGAGCTCTATCCTTTGCTATTGAAAACTATAGCCTCATCCCCTGTACTGACATCCCAACCTCTAGGGATGAGTCTCTTTTGTTTGTCTCTCTTGGGATTCCCATAGACTGCACCAAAGATCAGAATCCCCTTAAGTCCAGGGCCAAAGTCAAGTGGACCCCACCCCCTTGGGTTGGCTCAAAGCCAACTTCGATGGAGCATCTAAGGGCAACCTAGGTAACGCAGGGGTTGGAGGTGTAATCAGAGACCACTCTGACAACATCATCCTAGCCTTTGCCAAAAATCTAGGGATCCAAACAAATAATTATGCAGAAGCCCATGCACTATGGAGATGCATTGAAGCTAGCAAAACAATAAACAACCCTATCATTTTCGAAGGAGATTCAACAGTTGTAGTTGGTCATATCACTAACAATAGCCAAGCAGGATGGAACATCCAGAACATCATCCAGGAGTGTCAAGCTTCCCTTGGTCATCACGCCCAAAACACGATCAACCATGTGTTTTGAGAAGCAAACAAGGTAGTCGACCTCTTGGCCAATAAAGCGGTCAACCAATCATCCCTGATCATTTGGGAAGAAGATTTCCCATAGGATGTCATCACCACAGCCAACCAAGATGTGGGTAGTAGCCATAATTTGTAGCGTCAGCTACCGTGAAGGTTCATGATCATCACCAAAGGTGTTTCTTAACACCAACACTCCTAGGATGAACTCCACCAAAGGTGGTTCTCACCACCATAAAGGTGTTTTATTAACGCCATGGGTGTTCTTCCTCAACACCACAACTCATTGGAAATATACCACCTCCATCGTTCTTCGATGCAATGTCAGTACGGTCTTCAGTGCAGATCGATCGACTCATGCCAGCTCCCCTGGCCAGACCTATGATCTCCCACCTCCGTCGTTCACCTGCTCGTGCCTCCTCATTTTCTCCATCCATGCTCTGCCCATTCGCCACTCTCCCCCCATTTTCCCTTTGCCCACTCCTTTCATCGCCCTTTCTGCCCATTCCCCCTTTCCATTCCACTCTGGCCCGCTCCTCTCGAGCCACGTCAAAGATACTACCATCACTCCCTATTGCCAGCTAGTGAACCCCGTGACCTTCGATTGGTGCTCCCTTAGCCTCTCTAGGTCTTTTTTCCCCCTCGATGGTTCTGGAAATCATTCGTCAGAAGCAAAATATTTGTGACATCAAAGGGTGGCCCTCCGGTTCTGTCTTCTCTGGTCTATGCAAAACCATGGCGCATGTCGAGCCAACTAGCTTTCAGGTCGACCCAGGGATGGAGGCCCTTCTTGACGCCAAAATATTTGTCAATTTCTTCAAAATATTTTCGGGGATTGATGAAGAAGTCACCAGGGACTTCGTTGAATCATGGGATGAAGGGCAAGTCAAGTTCTGAGGTATGCAATTTGAGGTAAATGTTCTCTCTATCGCTCAGGTCTCTGGTATTCCCCCTACTGGTAGAGTAGTTCATAGGGATAGGCATAACTTTAAAGAAGAAACAGACCAATTCCTCGATAAGGGAAAGGATCTGGTCTAGGAAAACAAAGGTGTTCTATGCTCTTCTCTACCTCGGCCTTGGGACACAACCATTATCCCTATCATCCAATACATTTCTATCGACAACCCCAATAGCCCCCTCCGAGCCTACAACCTCGCCTTCGTAAACCATCTCCATGATGTTAGACTCATTAACGTCCCTGATTTCCTTTTTCGCTCCATCACCATTTCCATAAATAATTTTAGGGAACGCAAATCCTCGAAGCCCCCTCATCACCAGGGTCTCTTCCTGGTGTTGTACCATTATGCCCTCGCCCACCAAGTCAAAGGGGGAATTCATTCCCGCTCACCCAACCCTGAGCACTCGCTCGACTCCACCCACATCGCTGCTCCTAGCCCTCCCTCGTCTTCCAACCCAGTTGACCCCCCTCGGCCTCCAAGCCTTCGCTTGGTCCACCATCACCCCCTCCTTCCCAAGACCACGGTGAGAATGATGTCCCCCTTGGCTCCACTCCCAAGGTCGAAGCACCCACTGGCAAGCATCTGAGAGTCAAGCAAAAGTTAGTCAGACCCTCTCTGAAGCGAAGAAAATCCAACAGGTTGAAGCCTCAAAAAATGAGCGAACAGTGCCCATCTCCTGAGATCATTAGCGACAAAGAGGAAGACCAGACCGCCAAAGCTGAGGATAAGCTTCGAGCGGTGGCCCTCAACCGTGTCAACGAAGTGATTGATCACCTACAGTCGGCTGCCAATGTCTACCGGGAAGGCAGTACGCTCCTGGCTAATGCGATTAACAGTCTGAAGGATCTCCCTTCCCTGCTCAATGTCCTCCTACCTCATGACCTGAATGGACAAGATCAACAAGAAGAGAACAAAGAGTCCCAGTAGCCCTGGGAAAGCAACAACAACACTCCTTGTGACTACAAAGTTTTTTGTCCTAGTTAGTTTTTTGGTAGCCCCGGTCTTGGACGGGCTAGATTGTAAGGGAATCTTTCCCAGTTGGTTTTTCACTATTTGCAGCATCTGTGTTTTGTTGGCTTTAAGCCTGCCTACTGTAACAGGGACGGGACCCTTCAACCCGATTAGTAAATAAAAGTTCTTTTACCTATAAAAATATATATATATATATATATATATATATATATATATATATATATATATATATATATATATATATATATATATATTTGTAATTCACCTTGTGTTTTTCAGTATTTTGTAGCCCATACTTTGAAAGCAGATAGGATTGAAAGAAAACCCAAGAAATGATAAATCAGTCCTCTTCTCTCCAGATCTTCTATGCCATCCTATATGTCGCTCATTTTTAGCTTAATAACTGGGGTTCCATTAGCTTCTCTTAGAAATCTCGACTTAATTTTTTGGAATCAATATTAGGCATTCTTAGAGGTCTACAAGAAGCTTTAATATTAATGTAAGCATTATTCTAGGAATGTCCACCACAGAGGGCATCCTTAAAATTTATTTTTAGGGTCAAATCCTCAAAATCCTTACCCCTGAAAGAGGTTTCCATAGTGGATTTTTTTGGAGGCGTTCCTTAGCATTGAGATTGCTTGAGTTTTGAACCATTTTTTTCCTAAGGAGGCTTCTCTTATTTTATTTGCAACTTGAAACTTGTTTTTGGGTCTCTTTAATCCATGCCTTGGACACCGAGGAAAGGTGTGATTTTTGCTTTTTTCTTAGGCAAAAAATTGGAAGTAATTTTCAATCAAGTTCATAGCATGAAGATTTGATGAATCACATATTCCTAACCCATCGTGGGTCTCCTATAATATATCCCATGATTATCTAGGGTAGAAACAAAAAAAACAAACAAACTAGTTGCTAGGGTCCATAGGCCTCAAAAAATAGCCTCTGTCACCACTTGCACTCAAACCATAGATGAAACCTTCACATAGTCATCTTTGAAACCCTCATATCCTGAAAATGAAATAACATAAAACAATTCCATATATAAATACCTTATGTTGGGTTCAATGTAATTCTTATATGTGAGAAGAAATAATCAATTAACAATGGTATTTTTATAAAAAAATTATATTTATTGATAGAATGTTATTTTTTAATATTTAAGTATATTTATTAATATAATTTTTAAAATAGTACATGAGCTTGGAGCCTTGGAAGAGAAAATTAGGGCATCAATTGGGTAGACAAAGTGCTTTTTGGTTGCTACGAAATTGAATATAATATTGTTGCCCTAGGAGGGCCTAATGGGGACACCTTCGAATCCTCTTTTAGAGAGATAAAGTTCTTTTGCAGATTTGTTGAAGGAAAAATCTCTAGTAAAGACTGAAGAAGCACAAAAAACTGTATTAAAAATGATCTTTATGGTTGTTGGAAAATATCAACATCTCAAAGAGTCAATCGATGCTTGCCACAGTCAGAATCAAGGCCAAATATTGTCATTGATCAAAGTACGGTAAAAGGAATAGTCTTGTATAGAGTTAATCATGATTTGATATGCTGAAAGGATTATTATTGTGTTTAGTGATGGAAACTGTGGAATGAGGATTTTTTTAAAGAAGCAAGCAACTATGCGAGGGTTTCATCTGGGTTGAGTGCAATAAACTCCAAAGGTTATTTTTTAGGGCCTTCGAGACCTAGCAACCAATATTTTTGTGGTTTCTACTCAAGATTTTAACAGGATATGTTGTAGGGGATCCAAGATGGGTTAGAAATCTATATTTCAATAGATATTCATGCTATGAAATTGATTGACAGTGACTTCCAATTTACTATACAAAACAAAATTAAAAATCATACCTTTCCTTGGTGTCTAAGGTATGGATTAAAGAGATCAAAAAATAATTTTCAAGCAATTGATAAAAAATGGTTCATATCTCAAGAAAATCCAACACTAAGGTGCACCCGCAAAATAAATCCATTGTGGAAACCTCTTTCAAGGGCAAGGATTTCCAAGATGCAACCCAAAAAATAAATTTTAAGGATGCCCACCATGGTGGATAGCCTCAACCTAATGCTAACATTAATCTTAGGGCTTCCCATAAGCCTTTAAGAATGCTTAAGATTGATCCTAGGAAAACTAATCCAGGATGTCTTAGGGCATCTTATGGAAATCCTATTTTTAAGCTTGATATGGGTAACATTCAGACTAGCATTGAATATTTAGAAAAAATAGGACTAATTTTTCGTTTCTTAGGTATTCATTCGAGCCTATCTGCTTTCAAAGTATGGGTTGCAAAAAACTAAAAAACTAAAGGTGAATTACAAATATATATTTATCCAAAAGGTTATTTTCTTATTTTATTTGCTAATAATGAAGATAAAGAAAAATTTCAAGGGGGTCCCTGGTTCTTTGGAAGGGTAGGACAGTTTTATGAAGTCTTGGCATACTAAATTTAAAGCCAGAGAAAATATGCTTTCTATAGATCATGTATGGGTTATACTGTTTGGGCTCCCAATTGAATTTTAGAATTCGACTATTTTTTCTTCAATTGGAAACTCTTTGGGAACTTTTATGATGACTATTTATTGTACTAAAAAATTTGAACATATTATTTATGCTCATATTTATGTTTTAATGGATTTTGACAAACCCCTACCTAAAAATATCTCAATACAATTTGGGGAGTAAACTTGGGAGCAAGTAGTGGACTATGAGAACATTTCTTTTTCTTGCAGAATTTACCATGAATATGGTAATTTGTCTAGTTTTTGCCTAAATAAAATTCCAGATCAAAAGAAAGAAGATACAAACTCAGTAGGTTTCCAAATGCCAAAGAAGAACACTAAAAAACAATTATGAAGGATCAATCAAAGTTATCAACTAATATGTTTGAAATTATTTTCACAAATGATATCTTAGGAAAGGAAGAGGAAATAATGGAAACACAAATCTTAGAAATAAAATTTAAAAACGAAGGGAAGAACTCAGAGACAAACCAAAAAATCAAATATTTTCAACAGAAATAAAGGGAGAAAATATACACAAGAAAAACAATTTTTTAAATGTTGAGACTTCAAATAATACAGGTCCCAAGATAGACTCTGTTGAACCTTTGAGTAACAATTTGGCTTTGTACATGCATTCTTCAAGGTTAGAAGCCATCCCAGATTCAGTTGGAGTAAGTCTAGAAACAAGGAAAAAAACTAAATATGGATTCTAATCGAAAGGTAGGTTGCAAAACTAAGGTGAAAAGCTTGTAGAGGAAGATAAGATTATTGCCCTTACCAACTTTTTTAGCCTTGGTATTAATGAATATCATCACTTGAAATATTATAGGACTCAAAGGGAGTTTTTCAAAAACAAAATGAAATTAGAACAATGATTCAGATAAACCATCCACATCTTGTTTTCCTTCAAGAAACAAAGATGTCAATAGAGGAAATGGAATCAATTGCTAGTAATATTTAGCTAGCTGGAAAAATTGTTTTTCTCAGTTCCCAAGGGACTTCTCACAACTCCGTTAGAGGAATGGAAAAAAAGAGAACTCTTATGAAAGCAAAAATCTAGAATTCAATGGCTCAAACAAGGAGATCAAAACACACATTTCTTCCACATATCCCTTCTAGATCGAAGATCTCACAACTTTATTTCTTCTCTAAAATTAGATTATGGAGATGTTGCCTACACTTGGGATGACATGAACTCTATTATTATCAATTACTTTACCAAGATTTTTGTTGCTACTCCTCTTAACTCAACTTATCAATAGAATGTTCTTCAAGAGATCCCTTCTCTTATAACTTCTAAGGAGAACTCTACTTTTATTGCTCCTGTTACTATCAATGAGCTTCAACAATTGGTTTTTAAAATACAAAAAAGAAAACCCCCAGGTCATGATGGTTTTTCCATTGAGTTCTACCAAGAGTTCTAGGATATCCTCCATGTTGATTTTTAGAGGTGGTGGAAGAATCCAAGAAAGCCAAAGAAATTTTGAAGGTTATCAATAAAAATTATATAACTCTTATCCCAAAAGCTCAAGAGGCTGAACATATCTCAACTTTTAGACCTATTGCTTTATGTATGTTCTCAAAATCATTACTAAGATCATGGTGGAAATGTTGAAGCCTCTTTTGCATAAGATTATTTCCCCTGAACAAGGGGGTTATGTGGAAGAGCATAAAATAGTGGATAGTTATTGCTAAGGAAGCCATCCATTCCATGGAAATGTAGAAATCTCCTTCTATATTTATTCATTTAGACTTATCCAAATATTATGACAAAGTGGATTGGCACTTCCTTATCAAATATTTGAGGCAATTTGGTTTCTCTTAGGATTGAATGGACTAGATTATGGGATGTATCTCTTCAGTATCCTACTTAGTACTTATTCATGGTAAACCTTCACAAATGTTCCCATATTCCAGAGGTATTAGGTAAGGTGATCCCCTCTCTTATTTATTCATCATTCTTACTGAGTGCTTGGGTAGGACTATAACCAAAAATAGAGAAAACAAAGCCCTTGAGGGAGTTACCATTGCTCATGGAGCTAGACCTATCTCTCATATTCAATTTGGTGATGAATCTACTTTATTAGGTAAATCTACAGTTAAGGAAGCTTCTAAAATTAAGCAAATCATTAGTTATTTTTCTAAGGCTATCGAGCAATTGATCAATGAAGATAAATCTATAGTAATTTTTTCACTGCTCTACCAGACATGAATCCATGGTCTTGAATAAATTAAGATATAAGAATACCTCCCTTCCAATCACTTATTTAGGCATTCCTATCAATATTCAAATACATAAAAGAAAATACTGGAATTGGTTGTTGGACAAAGTTAAGAAGAAAATTGGAAAGTGGACCAATAGGTGGCTTTCTTTTAGGGGCAAAATTACATTGGTAAAATCAATCCTTCAAGCTATACTTATTTATGGTTCTACTATGTTTAATATCCCAAAGGTTGTTCTTCAAGAATTGGATCAAATCAATTATTGGTTCCTCTAAAGTGGTACTAACAAGAAAAGAAAATGGGCGTTGGTGAAATGGGAAACTTTGTCTTCTTAAGAATGAATGGGGGTTAGGATTCTGGTATGTTAGTAATAACAACAAAGCTTTAGCTACTAATTTGTAGGATTTTGCATAACCCCAATGATCTTTGGATCAAAAATATTTGTGCTAAATATGTTGAGAACAAAATTCTTGAAGACTTTGTTCACTATCAATTGCCTACCAAATATTCTCCTATTTTAGTGGTTCTCAAGACTAGTGAGTATTTGATAAAGAAAAAGTTATTTTGGATCATTCATAATGGTCAACAAGAATTTTTTTGGATAAATTCTTGGGATGGTCACCAACCTTTGATAACTTAGTTTCTATATTGGAGGCCTTGGATGGAGGAGCTTCACCAACCTAACTGGATAAAGGTGGCTAATTATTATCGATACCATACTAGTAATTTAAAGGTTGGTAGATATTGGATCCCTATTGAGGATTGGCCTATTCAAATTCCAAAATGGCAAAGATAAGATATCCAACACATCCTTTACATGAAATCTCTTTCTTGGTCCCATGATAATATTGTTTTGGATGGAACAACACTACTAAGAGTAAGTATTCAGTTGCTCAAGGTTATTTGATCTTATGTCATAATAATCCTAACCAATAATATGACATATTTTCTCAATTGTGGGTTCAAAATATTTGGCCTAAGGTGAGGTTATTTACTTGGATTTTATTGCATCGTAGGGTGCTAACTAGTGAGCAACTTATGAAACATGGTTTTCATGGTCTTTTTAGATGTAAAATGTGTGGAGAGAATGCGGAAACTCTCAACCATATTTTTATTGAGTGTACCTTAGCCTTTGAGCTATGAAGGAGAATGACCATCTTACTTGGATTACATTGGTCCAATTTTAATACTTTTGAACAACTTTGGAGGGATTGACCTAAACAGAAGGATGTTGATCATTTCATTAGGTAGTTAGTTTGGATGGGTTCTACCATTGTACCTTGGAATATCTAGCATGAAATGAACAACTATATTTTCAATCAAGAAAGGAAGGATATTCACTATATTTGGAAAAATACCATTGCTAACATAGTTGAATTAGTCTAATAGCTCCTTAATCACCCTCAAAAATCTCGTAAAAGATGGGATCAAGTGATGCAAATATTGAAGATTAATTTTTCCAAGGGCAACCAGCTTAAAGGGAATGTGAGTAATTGCAAGATGGATAGAACAAAGAATTGGTAGCCTACTCCTAAGTATTTTGGAAAATTCAATATCAATTCCCTCGAAAGCTAGTGCATGATGAATTGGTAGACTTTCAAATGGCTTCTTGGTTTTCACTTTTACTGAGAATTTGGATATCCTTTCCAATAACCTTGCTAAGGGATATGGTATCCTTAGAGGCCTTCAAGAGGCTTTTAAGGTTAGATGGGGAAGGGTGTTGATTGAATCCAACTCTCAACTCATGATTAATCTACTAAAGATTTTTGCTAAGAATCATAAGATTGATTATAGAATAAAATAATTGTTGATAAGATTCAATAAATTTAAATGGGATTTTTGAAATTTGATTACAATCATGTGGTCAGAGAACAGAATAAGAGTGTTGATGCTTTAGCTAATTGGGCATTGGACAAAGGTGATATTACTTGCTACAACCACCCTTCTAGATGGTGGGCTTTGTAAACAAGATAAGCTCTTCTTTCTATCATTTCTTTGGATGGCTCCAGTACTAGAGGTACCTAGTTCCTTTTTATTTTATTTTTGGTTCTCTTTGGTTCGATCAAGGTTTTTTAGTTCCCTAGCTCAGTCAAATATTTCTTATATTTCCTCTGTTGATTCTTGCCTTAATAATATTTTGGCCTAAAAATGTCGTAGTTGTGTTTTATTTTTTATTTTTTAGTTTTTCGAGGTGTGTGTGTGTGTGTTTTGTACTTTTTTGTTTTTTGTGTTGTTTTTTTTGTTTTTGTTGTTTTTTTATGTTTTGTGTTTTTGTTGATTTTTATGTTTTAGTTTTTTTTTTTTTTTTTTTGTGTTTTAGTTGTTTTTTTTATGTTTTTTTTGTGTTTTGTGTTTATTTTTTTATTTTTTGTGTTTGTGTTGTTTTGTTATTTTTATAGTTTTTTTGTGTGTTTTGTGTTTTGTTGTTGTTGTTTATTTATTTATTTATTTATTTATGTTTTTATGTTTTTTTATTTTTTATTTTTTTTGTGTTTTGTGTTTTCTTTGTTGTCTTTGGGTTTTTTTGTTTCTTTGTTTGTCTTTGTTTTTTTTGTTGTGTTTTTTTTTTGTGTTTTTGTGTTTGTTTGTTCTTATTTTTATTATTTTAGGTATGCTCATTGAGTGTGCCAAAGTGGGTAGGCCAAGTGTGAGCCCTAAGAATTTTTTTGCAGAATAGATATCCCTACCTCCTTGAGACATACCCAAAAGTGGCATCCCATTTGGGGTGTTTTCCATAAAAAAATCATGATTTGATATGTAAATTGATGGGTATTTGCCCTACTCTGGATTTTTTGCATTCATGGGTTAGGTAAAATTAGGAGCCTCTTGGTGAGTATTCTTTGTGGTTTATTAGTAATGAATATTTTATTGTTATTTTTTCCTCACTTGTTGATAGAAATAGGGCTTTCGAATAATAAAAGAGGAATCATGGTTCGATGAAATTATTTGTTTAGCCTTGGAGAGTGGAATGTGATCCTTGAATTGAACCCAATTTTGTCCTAATTTGGATCCATTTGTATGCACATCCAATGGAGTTCTAGAGTGAGCAGGTATTGTAAATCATCGATAATTCCCTTGGAAGATATTTGGGTGTTTCTAGAGACACAATGGAAGGAAACCCAACCGTTTATTCTAGAGTATGCATGCAAAAAGATCTTAGATAGCATTTATAAACAGGTTGAACTCGAACTTGCAAGTATATCATGGATTCAATAATTAGATTATGAGGTGTTACCATTTAGGTGTAGAGTTTGTCATAAATATGGGTATTTAGCCCAATTTTATCCAAACAATATGAACACAAAAATAGAGGCTCCCCTAGGAATGCTGAATCTTCCTAAGGAGGGTAAGTCAACAGTCAATAAATAAAAATTCAACATTTATCAAGGTGAAGAAACATAGGGAGATGATTTTAAATAACCCAAAAGAAGGAGAAGATAAAAGAAAAAATATGGAAAAGAGAAAACCCAACTCAAGCCCTCAAATAGGTATGAGATCTTCAAGACACTAGTGGACCAATAAGAAAACAATGCATGGAAGGGGTGGATGGGAATAATTAAAACAATAACAACCATGCTCAAGCCCCTCTTTCACCTCCTCCTATCCTAAAGCAAGTAATAGAGTGCAATGAGTTGCTACAATAAGATATTACAAGGGAATTAATAGAGCATAACCAAGAGTAGTCGATAATTAAGGATGTCATCATGGGTATAGTAGAAAAGAACAAATAAATCTAACTCTAAGGATAAATTAGGTGGAAAATAGATAAAAAAATATTAGCTCTCAAAAAGTGGGTAGAAAATCAATTAAGGAATTGATAGGAGTTCCAGGAGATAAACTAATCACTAGGGGATTGGTGAGGCCAATTGACTCTTACTGGTCTCAAGGTAACACATCATTATACAATCATGGAATGTTAGGGGTTTAAATAAAGAACCCATTAATCATTTATTCGAAGACTCTTAGAAAACAATAAAATATATATTTTTCTTATCCATGAGACAAAAATATTGTTGGATCTTATGTCTAAAATAATAAATAGACTTTGGAGGGATGTTAGTCATATGGAAATGGTTGCCCAAGGGGTCTCAGGGGGGATAGTTACCTTTTGGAACTCTCTTTAATGGATGACAATAGAATATATAGCTTGGAGAGGTGTCCTCAAATCACATTTTAGGAACAATGTGATAGTTGAGCAGGTTTTAATCATAATTTTTTATGGGGCCCAAAATCTAGATGGTCAGATTCGTCAATGGAGATTTTTGCATAATATGAGAGTCTCAAGGGAGGAGTTAGATTAGATTATTGTTATGGATTTTAATGTTAAATTATCATCTAGATATCGGGAAGTGGAAAACCTAATTTTGGACCTAGGGGATTGACTTATGATTACCCAATTCCATGCATTATTACACTTGGTGGATATTAAATGTCCTAGAAACAACTATAATTGGACTAATAAGAGGAGAGAACAACATAGTAGGAAGGTGAAGTTAGATTATATTTTTATTTTAGAGGAGGTGTTTGTGAAATGAAAGCTAAAATTTTATTACACTTGGTGGATATTAAATGTCCTGGAAACAACTATACTTGGACTAATAAGAGGAGAGAACCACACAGTAGGAAGGTGAAGTTAGATTATATTTTTATTTTAGAGGAGGTGTTTGTGAAATGAAATCTAAAATTTTAAATTTTAGAGGGTCGAGTTTTGGATCACTTTCCGATTTTATTGGAAGGAGGGATCAAGATATGACAACATCACAAACCATTTAGATTTGAAAACTTTTGGTTACAAAAGAGAAACTTTAAAATAAAATCCACAATGGTGGGAAGAGGGATGCCCAACATATGAGACAACAATATTTAGATTCCATAAGCAACTTTATTATGTCAAGAATCAACTGAGATAATTGAGGTGAGCTAACAATACATACTTCTAGGTCCAAAGAGCTCCATTGGTGGCCAAATGGGATGAGGTTAAAAAACACTTGAGGGAAGGAATAATTATAGAGCATCTCAAGGAAGAGTATCATGCATTGCGCAAAGCAGTTGAGGACATTGACAACCAAGGGTAGATCTACTGGAAATAGAGAGCAAGAACCACTTGGTAATTAGAAGGTGACAAAAATACCAAATTTTTCCATTAGGTTGCTTTTAATAGGAGATAGAAAAACAATATGGAAGCTATTTAGGATAAGAATGGGTACTCCTTTGATACAATTCTAGGTATGCATTTCCATTCAATGGATTATTTTTCTAAATTATTTAAGGAAATAATGGTGCAAGATGAAGAGGCTCAAAAAATTCTTAATGTCATACCCTCTATTATATTTGAAGAAGAAAATCACACCCTAGTTAATCCTATTTATAGATAGAAACTGAAAAACGTAGTCTTTTGAATGAGTACCAAAAAAACACTAGGTCCAGATGACTTTCCAATTGAGTTTTTTCATACCGTTTGGGACAACTTAGAGGATGATGTAATGGTTGTTTAAAGGAGTCCAAAGGTAGTAAAATTATTCTTAAAGCATTAAATCATACATTCATTGCCTTAATTTTGAAAGGGGAGGAGGGGGTGCATATTTTAGATTATAGACCTATTGCCTTATGCAATTTCATATATAAAATAATCATAAAGGTAATGGATGAGCAGATAAAACCTCTCCTACATAGCATTATCTCCTTAGAGCAAGGGAGTTTTGTAGAGGGTAGACAAATATTGAATGGTGTGGTTCTAGCTTAGGATGCAATCCACTCAATGCAAAAATCTAGTAATAGGGGAATGTTCATAAAATTAGATATGTCAAAGGCTTATGGCAGGGTGGAGTGGAGCTTCTTGTTAAGGATGATGATAGCCTTCGGTTTCTCTTAGGATTGGATAGAATGGATCATGAGCTATGTTTCTACTCTGACATACTCAATGTTAATCAAATGCCTTCCCTCATAATTTTGTAGACCTACTTGAGGTCTTCATCAAGGAGATCCTTGTTCCTCTTATATTTTTCTCATATCGGCTAAAGGCTTGGGTACACTCATCTTGAGGAGAAGACAACAAGGTTTGCTAATAGGTATCAAGGTGGGTGAAGAATTTTTGACTCACCTACAGTTTGTGGATGACACAGGATTTGTGGGAGTGGCCAACTTTAGGGAAGCAAGAATGATTAGAGATACTCTTAATGTTTACCTTAGGGCCACAAACCAAGTTATCAATGATAAAAAATCCAAAGTGGTATTTTTCAATCTTGATCAAAGGCTTCAAGTACAATTTTAGATATCTTGGGATTCACGATGATAATCTAGAACTTCTCTCTTAAAATGGTCATGCCACTCTTTAAAATGCTTATTGTCTATTCTAGATATTACCTTGTGATGCATAAGTCAAACTATGATTTCTTCCCTTTTTATTTATTATGATAGAAAAATCCTAATTTCTTTAACTAATTTTTACTCTCATCTACAAATAGGTACATATCTTGACTATTTATAACATGTATAGGATACACTAGTTTATTGCAACATATATTATAGTCCATATCTATACACAAATTTTTAGTAGGTTATTTTAATTATATTTTAGCATTGTACTTAACTAATAATTTGCCATATTTTTTAATTTATTTTAGTCTTTAATGCTTTTTAATCCACTTAATACCACTTTTTAGTGAATTTCTTATAAAATCATCAATATTAATCAAACTCTTCTCATTTAAAAAATAATTATAAGGATGTTAACATAGGGTGGATATAGACTATCTCATTGCCTCTCAATATATACCCGTTTATATATGTTCATCCATAAAACCCATATTTCATTTGTAATATTTTCGATATTTGTGATGGGAAGTCAAATTATTAAGACTTTGGCATAGCATGTGTATTCATAGGATAGTAAAGAATATACATAAATTTTATTTCTACTTAGATAGTCTCATAGTATTAATAGCCCCTCCTCATAATTTTTTAAAATTAATATACCCATGGTTTCACCATGTAGCCTAGGTGTAACCACCAGAAAGGCTCACACCCGATGGCGATTCCTATTGTGATAAATGGTAAATATATAGCACGCATACAAGAAAATGAAATTGACAACAAATGAAACAAGAAAGAAAGCACTTTATTCCATTGTATTCAAAGCCAAAATCCAATTACAAGTACGTCCCTCTTAGGGATATTCATTTTGATACAATATTACAATAGGAGTGCACAATTGTTTTCCCTCTTAAGGGTAGGTGTGATTTTTGAATGCCTTTTAGAATGGCACGAACTGCTCTAGGGTGGAGGTGCCCTCTTCTTCACAATGGGGAAGGAATTTTATGGTTTACTCTCCTTTGGAATTGTTCCCTACAGTCAAGAAACAACAAGAATATCAAAAATATAGACAACCTCTCATTATGAGGCCCTTTTAGGTAAAATGCATAATGACACCATTAACATGCATAATCAAGAAAGCATAAAGAAAGCTGCTAAAATATGCAAAGTGAATCAAGATTCATGTAATAGCATAAAGTAAAATAGCAGCTACACTATGCATGGATCAGATATAGAAAATGAAGCATAAACATGCATAAAG
Source organism: Wollemia nobilis (assembly GCA_028583015.1). Lineage (NCBI taxonomy): Eukaryota > Viridiplantae > Streptophyta > Pinopsida > Araucariales > Araucariaceae > Wollemia > Wollemia nobilis. The sequence continues at coordinate 3,981,891 of JAQPPZ010017244.1, forward strand.
AAAGCATTTTAGTCCTAATTAAAACATAAGCATAAAATGTGAATCTAGCCTAGTTCTATGGTCATAAGTCTTCTAAAATGCTATTAAATCAACAAAATAGCTAATATAACCTAACTAGTCGGACATAAATAGAAATAGGAAGGCGGTTATACCTCTACTGCAAACCATAGCTCTGATGTGCGATCTATAGTGTAAACCTCGTCTGACAGCCACGGTTAGCACTTTGATAGGTTTGCCCTCAATTCAAAGGGTAGTGGACTTAATCTCCTTGTCGAATTGATGTTCAAGGGTCACCTTTGATGTCCTTCTGACAGATTTGGTGGTCAAATCATTGTGATGGGCCTTCATTTGCCCAAATTTGTGTTTCTTGATCCTCCTAGGCTCCTAGGGCTTCCATGGCAAACTGATCGTTGGATGAATAGCAAAGTAGCATTCAAATGCATAAATTTAGTATGCACTCTGATAGGGCTTTGTTGCTTGCTTGATCACTTCACACTCACTCGATAATTTGTCAACACTTCGCTATACAAATCATCCATACTTTCTCCCCATTTGGAGGGGGTATTTATAGGATGCCCTAGGACTTGGGGTGGCTTCTTGGAGAAGCCAATATCAAGAAGGGGTGGTTAGGATAGTTGGAATGGAAGATTTCACCCTCTAACCACCTTCTTCTAGATCCAATGGCCATTTCAATTGATTTGGCTCGGATTGAAGGCCAACTGAACTTCAGTTAATATCATAGGTCACAGCTGTGATCTAGACTGTAGACCACAAGTTTCAGTCATGGTTCAGTTGTAAACCACAGGTCTAGGTTGCGGTTCATACTAATTAGGCCAAGGAGCCCAAATTGAGTGGTTAGAACCACTGCTCTATCTTGGAGTCTATCCAAGATGTTCCATATGGTCTTGTAGCATGTCCATATGAGTAGTCGCTCTCGACATGACGTGTTTTAGGTGTCTACATTAGGTATATTTTTTCATAACTTTTTTATACACTTTTATTTTTATATTTTTTATGACAAGTGCATTTTCATTTTCAATGACTTCTGGTAGGGTACCTAGGAATAGATATTTGGGGATATATTATTATATTGTATAAGGGTTGGCATGGGCCACACATAACCCAAGGTTGATTGTATTATAATATTATATTATAATATAATATAATATTAGTAGTAGGCTCTCCAAAGTAGAATAAGAATATGGATATATAAAGAAGAGATATTTGTCATTGTAATCATTCATATCATTGAAGAAGAATCTTATGTAATCGTCGTGCCCACGAAGTGGCCTCTCATCTTGGGAGATCTTGTGGAGTTATTCCTTCCTTAAGGATTATTATTGGTGTTGCCCTACCTTAAGGGTATTATCTATCTCTCTCTCATTTGTGGATTGTTATTGTGGATAATGTATTGTGGATGAATGATTTGATATTTCTGCATATTTGTGAATGGTTCATGATTAATAATAATAAGTTATGCAACAAGTGGTATCAGAGCAACGATTTTGGCAAAGTGGGGATTTTTGTGTGAAACCCTAGAATTAGGGCAAATTTTTTGGCAAAACGTCTCATCTTTCAGAAGCCATATCTTTGCGACAGCTAATTCGATTGAGGCGATTCTTGGATCAGATTGTGCAGAATTTGAAGAGCTTTAAAATGAGTGGTCATATGAAGGAATTCGAGCAATATTGAGGGAGATACGACCTTTTGAATTCAGCCATCTAGAACAAGGAAAGTGACGAATTTTCAAGTCGCGAATTTTTCAAAAGACAATTTGTTTAGTTCGGGTAAGCAAATCAGTTGCACTTTATTTTGTTTGGAAGAAAAATTGCAGATGTAGTTGTCTTTGGGATTTTTAGCTTCAACTTGGTGGGAAGATATTTTTTTTTTCCATAAAACCCTAGTTTGCATTAGGGCGTGATATTTATTATAAAATAAAAAATAAAAAAATAAAAAAATAAAAAAACCTAGTTGCATTAGGGCATGAACAATGGTAATCCAACGTTTTTCTGGAGAAGATGATATTGATGCTCGAGAATGGTGGAAAAATTTTAGATCTCGGTATTGTAATGTCTCATGGGGGAAATCCATGCTTGGTTTACATCTTCAAGGGAAGGCTGTGCTTTGGTTGGTTAAGTTTCGTAAAGAAAGGAATAATGAATACACTTGGGATGAAATAGAGCATGCATTCTTGAGTAAATGGGACCCATATTATGTAGATCGCCTAAGGGATTTGATTGACGACTATGAAAAAGAAATGAAATTACTCAAGAAGAAAGAGGAAAAGGTCAGGGAAGATAAAAAAGATGTCAATATGCAGACAGAGGAAACCATACCTGTGGTGGAAGATAAATTAGAAAATGGACAAAGAAATTTGTTTAAATCTAAAAAGTCTATTTTGCAGGTTCATGGAAGCATTCAAAAGGAACAGGTTATTATTTCCATTGACCCTGGTAGTAGATATAATTTTATTAATATTGCTTTGGCTAAGAAGTTACAAGTTCAAGCAACAAAAATTAAGGACATACAACTAGAGGGTGAGAATGTTCAAATTTTTAAAGATTTGAAGATCACCATGGATAAATATGTTTTACATTCAGATTTCTATGCTATTGAGATGGATGATGAGGATATTGTTCTTGGTTATCCTTGGTTATATTCTTTGGGTACTGTTAACATTAATGTGCAAAAGAAGTTTATGAAGTTATGGTACATAAAAAAGAAGATAACATTGCAGGATATGTCTCAGCTTGAGGAGCAAGGATACAAGGAAAATAAAGAAGCGGTTGTAGAAGAACAAATTGAAGAACATGAAATAGAATCCAAGAAGGCGATAGTAGCAATAGAGTCCATGAAATAAGTAGCAAGAACTAATTCAGTGGAAATAACATTGCGAGGATATTTCTCAGCTTGAGGAGCAAGGATACAAGGAAAATCAAGAAGTGGTTGTAGAAGAACAAATTGAAGAACAGGAAACAAAATCCATGAAGGCAATAGCAGCAACAGAGTCCAAGGAATATTTGATAAAAGAGCACAAGGACACACCAAACAAAGATAACATGAAAGAAAAAGGTGTAGAAGAATTTATAATAATGAAGCCAAAGGTTGAAAAGTCAAAGAAGGTAGAACATCAAGTAAAGGTTGCACCATATCGCCATCCACACCACCATGAGCAGAAACAATATTGGAGACATGGTTCAAGGCAACAATATTATGGTTCTACTAGTAATCAACAGGGCACCAACTATGGCAGTGTTTGGCAAAGAAAGCATAGTGATGATGGTTTTCAGCATGGTTCATCAGCATCAAGGAACAAGTGGACCCATCATTCAAGTTATCAAAATACAGCAGCAGAAGCGTGGAGCCAACGAAGCAGATTTGGATACTCAAGTAACAAAATGGCGTACCAACATCATCGAGTTTCACTTGGATGGATGGATGATCGAGATTGGTACCAATTGCTAACATTGCTTAGCAAATCATACTATCAGGTTTCTTCATATGTTTCGAGGACGAAACATTTGTAAGGAGGGTGGCATGGTAGGGTACCTAGGAATAGATATTTGGGGATATATTATTATATTGTATAAGGGTTGGCATGGGCCACACATAACCCAAGGTTGATTGTATTATAATATTATATTATAATATAATATAATATTAGTAGTAGGCTCTCCAAAGTAGAATAAGAATATGGATATATAAAGAAGAGATATTTGTCATTGTAATCATTCATATCATTGAAGAAGAATCTTATGTAATCGTCGTGCCCATGAAGTGGCCTCTCATCTTGGGAGATCTTGTGGAGTTATTCCTTCCTTAAGGATTATTATTGGTGTTGCCCTACCTTAAGGGTATTATCTATCTCTCTCTCATTTGTGGATTGTTATTGTGGATAATGTATTGTGGATGAATGATTTGATATTTTTGCATATTTGTGAATGGTTCATGATTAATAATAATAAGTTATGCAACAACTTCATTAACCCCTCCATGTATGAAAAAAAAGTACAAGGTTGCTTTTGTTTCCAATATGAACTTGAATACTATTGAAACTCTAATTTAATATTCTTCTTCAAAAGGAAATATTCAATTATCATGAGAATGATAATAAAGGTTATAATAGCAATACATCTTACCATATATAGATATTATGATTCAATGATTAGAATAATTTAAAAAGAAAATATTCAAATCAAGATCAAATAATATTTAAACTTCAACCAGGGTACAATCAAATTAGTTTGTAATATTATACAATGAATTCCCCTAGACCTATCCAATATTGCATCATACAATGACTCCCTTAGATAAGAATTAGATTATAATTTCAACACCTCCCCATAATATAAATCGAGGGGCCAAGTAGAGAAGACATCAGTGACAATAATATCTTTCCTCATAATGGAATCTCTAGTGGGCCTCTATAGTTGAGGTAAATCCTTCAAAATATCCATCATTATTAGAAGACATCCACCTATCTTCAATAATTCAACTTCAATCCTTTGTAATTTTAGTAAGCCATTCTTTGTTAGGTGTCCTTCTCTCTTGTAGTATCCACAAATGGTATTTGAGTTCATTGAGATATTAACTTGGACCTAAGGCCCTTAGGCCTTAGTCTCCTTAGATTTAATTTCCTTTAAGAGCTAAAATATGTAAGGCACCACAAAAATTTCTTATTGCCACCTAAAAATAAACTAGGAGAGAAAATAGATGACCAGTAGTAAGAGTCTTTGTGTTTCCAAAAACATAGAAATCATATGAATCATGAGGTTCAATATATGAAAATAAGGGGAAATATTAGAAAGGGCAATCTTCATGCATCTTGCATCATCTTAATTTTTACCTCCAAAATATGCAATATCTACCTTGAATATCATAATATAGTCTTCAACTTTATCAAACTCATCTAGTTTAAGAGAGGAGAGATCTAATTTCAAGTGACTTATTTTAGTAGTGTTGATTTTTCTAAATAAATCATGCAATTTTGACAATACCTTGATAGGTTTACTCTCCTATTTGATGTGAAAAAGTAACTCTAATTATTTCAATAAGGAAAATAGGCCAAGAGCCTCTTTTTCTCTTTGGTGGTGTATTTATTTATCAAGGTTTGGTTCTTTATATTCTTAAAATATGTGCAATAGGTTCATGCTATATGACATGCCAATCATTTTGGTTGTCCAAATACTATAATTTTACCTGTTAAAACAAGTAAGTGGGGCTTTGTAACCCATTTTACACAAATTAACCCTTAACACTAGTATATCTATAAACTAATGCCATTAGTATGTAGAGATTGAAAAAACATGTGATTTTAAAATATTGGGCTCAAAATGTTTCCATATGCAAAAGTTATAGCCTCCAAAATTTTTACCCTAATGGACCATAAAAAATAAAAAATTAAAGCTCTAAACTTTAGAGAAAATAAATCCAATTACATATCACCACTTGGTGATCCATAATTCATTAGTGTTTTCCACTTATTGATCACCACTTCAGTTTATTTGAACCTTTGTGACTATGAAACTTGTTCCTTTTTATTGGTTAGGGGGTTTTAAATGGAAAATTAGGTTTTTATGTGGTGCTAAACAAGGTTACATTGGTTGAGAGATTGGCCAATATTTTGCCTTGAATGAAAAATATTGAGTAGTTCTAAAAAGACAACTGAATTTTTCTCTCTATTAAGGATCACTTGTTGAGCAACCATCTATAGTCATAGATGGAAATGGAAACATCTTCCAATGCACTTGTAGTATCATCTGATGATAGAAAAATGAGATAGCATGTATATTGAACACACGACCTTGTACTCCTAGATAGATTCCATTGTTCAATCTACCAATACGCTCTTGGGTGACAATAGGTCTATGTTTTTTGTGTAGAATAACACCTACTCAACCTTGCAAAAAGAAATAATGATACAAATTGAACTTATGTCATTCTATTATCCATGCACAACATAAGTGCCCATGCTAAAATGATGTTTACATTTAAAGTATAACCTTTAGAAGATGTTGTATTCATGTCATCCACAAACAATGATTTTTTTTCATGGATCTCGAAGCCATTTAAACCCAAACATCCAACAAGCAAATGTATTTACATACCTTCTATTAACTATAATGGTATCCTTTAATAAGGTTATTATGTGTCCTTATTGAAAATGATGCTAAGCCAAGGTGGGATAGGGATGCTAATTTCAATTTGAAAAAGTATTTCCTCCAAATATTTGTCTTATGAGGATTTTCTATAGAATGCATCCATGATGTAGATTTCTAAAGCATTTTTTTGATGAAAATAAGATTTTTATTTTCAAAGCTTTTAAAAAGACAAAAAAAGAAAATAGAATTTGTCCTAGGATTTGGAAAAAGAATCAAAGACTCTAAATAATATTTTTACATGACCAATTGAGGTTGCTCCATACCTACTCTAGTACCATGTTAATTCATAATATTTAAAAAAATGAATAGAAGCAAACCATCCACTCAAATATTTTATAGAAAGCATAAAAGGATGAAAGAAAGAAAATGGGACATAGATATTGGGGGGCACTCATAAACACCATAAATAATCATTATATTATCCATAGATAAGAATCACTATATTCCAATAATTAAAATGAAGAGTGGTGTAAGTATTTATACTAATACCAAACCCCAAAATACATAAATAAACTTAACCTTAAGTCAGACATAATTAATAAAGATGGGTTTAACTATAACAAGGTTAATTGCAACCCATAGGGTTTATATAATTAATTATTAAAATAAATTCAAAATATTTTACAATGAACGCCTTTAGGTCTATCCAATATTACATCATACAATGCAATCTTACAATTTTGACACTTGCCTCACATGATATTGAGTATATTATGGACCCCCAATGATATTTGTAAGATCTAAATATCATTGTAGTTACCCATGCAACTACATATGCATCTTACAATTTTGACACTTGCCTCACATGATATTGAGTATATTATGGACCCCCAATGATATTTGTAAGATCTAAATATCATTCTAGTTACCCATGCAACTACATATTGTGTAAAGTGAATCAAGAGTTGGAAATACCAAATCAATAAAGTGTTATAGTATGGATTAAAGCATTGTCTTCTAATTACTCTTTAATGGTTGTACTATATTTATTTCCATGGTCTCATCATGTTGCTTTAATTAAATACCTCTATTGTAATTGAAGAAATATGTCATCATCCTGGTATGAAATATGAACCAACAAATTAGACATAACTCTATGTGAGCAAATTGTATCTGAAATGGAACATTGTCTATACTATTTACTAGATTAAATCAATTTTGTAAATTACTTTTTCTTTGTTAGAATTTTTATTATTAAAAAAATATTTAAGTAAAGTTTTTAATATATTAATCATAAATATTTTATAATATATTTATAATCTAAGAAATAATGCTATATATTACAATAAATATTATAGATTTTTGAAACGAAAATTAGCAAATTGAACCATATTATAGATTTAAATAATCAAACTTTTTCAAAATTAAAATCTTTAATAACTGATTGATAAATAATAATATACATCTTATAAAATACTTGCTCATATTTTCCCCTTTTGTATATTAAGCTATTCTTATAAATAAATGCGTCACTGTTCGGCCCCTTTTGTTTTGAATACAACTTGGGAAAAAGGAAATCAAGAAAACCAAAGGTTATTACGGTTGAAAAACAAATAAACTAAAAGAAGAATATAATGCTTGAGAAAGGAAAGACATATTTGATTACAATATGCAACATTACAAATTTTGTAAATTGATATTCTTCAAACATTGCCTTTTCGATTTTATAATTGTTGAAAATATGTGTAAATCATACACCACATTTAAGGCCACCATACATTGTTGCTTTCAATTGCAGATGCAAAAATTGGCGTATCACCTCCATGTTTAAAAATAAAATCAGGCAAGTGTGGATTGAGCTTTGATAGTCGGATCTTCTTAACTAATCTTTTCTTTTCATTGTATATTAATATTTTAGTCCCAATGATCAAAGTCCATTCAGCTCTATTGACTACCATTCCATGAATTACTTTGGGCAGATTAATATTGATTGGAGACCATTTATGCTTTCCCAACAATGTTTGCTCTAATTTCCACATACAACGTAAAGTTTTGTTCGTGAGCACCAATATGCCATCACTTCCTGTTAATTCCCATGAGATCATATAACTTTTTAGCAAAAAACCTGAAGCTGTATTCACTCCAAAAATAGGTGGGTATTCAGTACTAGAACAGGAGAGAAATTGTGGTGATGGTACTTCGGTCCAACGTTTTTCCTCTATGTTAAACTCCACAATCCCACCATGACTAAACTTATCACTAAACGTATTCAACCAGTAAAATCGCCCTCTTGAATAAACACCTTTCCCTGAGGGCTGAATGGAGTGGTCCTCCCTCATATCAGACGTAGTCCATGTATTGCTTTTCGAATCATAAATCTCAACTTTTATGTCTCCGTTCCTTCCATATTCTCCTATCAAGACAGTGCATCTTCTTGCCAAAGAATCAACAGCTATGGCACTGAAATCCCAACAACAGTTGGTATAATACGAAGTGTAAGGAAGTTGTCTCGAAGTCGTAGTCCCTGGATTGTATAAAGAGAAACTTATATGACCATCACTTTCTTGACGAAAGTAGCAGTATATACTGTTGCAACAACCAAGTTCTATATAATTAAAGCTAAAAGACGGAGCTTTGTATAATTCTGCCTTCTTGCCTTCTATAATCCATGTCTCCGCTTCTGGGGTAATCCATGACTCCCGTCTTGACCACCCAAACTTCTGGAATGTAATTGAAAATGCAGAGGACGAGGAGACTCGCATATTTGGATTGAATTTTGAAAGATGATGAGTAGAAGATAGCAGTTGGTTCCACTCTTTACACACAACCTTCATTCTGGCTTGAATCCGAGTGGGTAACTTTGCAATAATTATCAACAACAAGTCTTCAGGCAGATATTGCCAAAATTTTCCTCTCAACTTTGCCATGTAATTCTTCAAACTGTAAAATATCATAAACTTCGAACAGCAGTGCTGAAAGAGCAGAGCACCAACCCTCAAACTAACACAGATAGAGATGAAGTAGTATCAATGGCCATTACAAATTTATAGTTATAGTTTTAGGTTCTATTTTTGTTAGCTGCTTTTTAAAAAAAGCGCTTTATATAACAATATAAAAACTACGGGTCATATTGAGTGGTGCTCACACTTCATGTTATGTCGTGTGGATGCGAATATGTGTCAAGTTTACTAAAAAATTTGGCCACGTCATCATATAAAGCACAAAAGAATAGTCCAGATAAAGCTCAGATTTGGTACAGAGGGACACGTGGACATGATGCTTTTCTTCGTCTCCTTATTTGACGGGTTCTCATATAGAAAATCATAAAAACATAAAATAAAATATGTATTTTTACGCATATATGGGGTTAATTATAGTGCTTAAAACATTGGGGTTAATTATAAGGATTAAAACATCAATTAAATAAAATCTTTTATATTTATTTATTTGTAAATAGCTCTAAAAATATATATTATAAAAAATATAATTATTTTATGTATTCTATTTTATTAATATAAAATATATAATATGTTACAGGTGGAAGGGATTTTTTTAATATTTATGTAAATATATTGTTAAAATTTTATTAATAAAAGAAAATAAATAATTTTAAAAGTTTTAATTACAATTATATAGTCATTTTTTATAAATAGACATTTGAGTAAAAGACTTTAGTTTTAGTCTAGTAAGAAACTTATTACATTGATATAAGAACTAGATAAGTTTGTAAATATAATTGAAGAAATTTTAGCTAAGTTTGATTATATTACAATTAAATATTTGACTTATTTGAGTTTAGAATGTATTTTTTTAACAATTATATTCAATATTCTTCTTCTTACAAAATCTACCATGTTATTACAATATACATTATAAATTCACTCTATAATTCTATAGACAATTGCTCGTATTCTTTGATAATCACCTCATGAAATTATAATTTTAGCCTAAGTCATTAATCAAAGATTTGTTTCCTTAGCCTACATGCATCTAAGTTGATATTACAATCTCTAAATCATGGATACACTTGGTGATCAGAATATTCTCATATTTTCTTAGTCCGTTCACTAAATTATGGAGAGAAAATAGATGATAATGATTTTGTTTAACATAACTTATAGTATGTAGAATGCTTTCAAGCATTAAATAGTAACTTGTTTTATTTCTACGGTTGGGATCATTTTTGAAAAAAATTAAAACTATCATTCACATAATGAAATGCTTGCATAAACAATTTCTCACAAACTATTCATTTTTCGTTATCAAAAGAGAGGATAAATTGTCATGGTATTTTTTTTATGTTTTTATTTGTATGTTAATGATATCTTCCACCAATAAGATATTGTCATATTTTAAATAGGGTGGGTCATGGGTTGAACCAAATTATTTTATTTTTATCTTGGTTCACATTCCATATGTCATGAGGCGATTCAAAGAGTCATTTTAAGCCAAGAGTCATATGAATCCTAACTTATGACTTTCTTTAGGTAGCATACCATAAAGCTTCAATATTTAAAGTAGGGATTCCTCATTTTTATGGTTGAGCCAAGTTCTCAAAGGTGTATTGTTCACCCTTCATAGGATATTACAAGTCCAATTTTAGTCACATAAATTTGTCTTGAAGATACTTTTAAATGGAAAAATTGTTGTCTATTTGCGTGTTTATTTCAATGTCGAAACATTTTTTTGTTGTTGTAGGTTATCTATTAGGATTCATTGATATTGATGCAATCACACACATCATAATCAATATAAGATTCATCTACATGGAATAATTTAAAACCTAAATGTAATTCATAACATAGTTTTTATATAAATTAACATGCAAAGAGAGAACTAATAAAAGGTGACCACTAGCCTATTCTTCTAATCATGGTAAATGACTTATAATGTTCGATTTCAATCTTAGGTCCACTAAGTGATAATTCATAGATCATGAGGGTCTAATTCTAGAGTGATAGTATATTATTAGGATAGTTCAATGATAATATCTTATATGGTATATGCCTCTACCATGATAATAAAGAAGAGTACCTCCTCAAACAGATTTGAAAGGAACTCCTCAAAATTAATATGAATTTAAAATTTTCCTTAATTTTTAAAGGTTTTTGTTTATATAGAAATAAACTATTTCATTGATCATAGGAGGTGAAGTCTCCTGTGAAGTAATGATATTATCCAGTAAGTAGGATTCATTTGACAAATATTGATCTCTTTCATTAAAAAATGATAACTCTAGGAATTGGCAAGACTAACCTATACAAAATTAGGACTTTCTTCATAGAAAGTCAAGAGAAGTATCACTTTCAAGATAATTTTAGTAAACGGAACAACATGGGTCTATTACAATTGTATGGGAACTCCATGGAAAATTGCATGATATTATATATGATCCAATATTTTGTATTGATATAATAGTAAGAATTGGGTGATGTTAAAAGGGTCACAATAATAAGAGGAAGACCATAACAAGAGGAAGCAATAATATTTTTTTCAAGAAGAAAATGTAATTATATATTCTATAACATGCTTAGATATGTTTAAAATATGTTTACTAAGTGATATCCAATGGAGAAAGCATGGTGGTATTGGATTGATATGATATAATAGATCTTCCCTCGGTAGAAAATATTCAATTCTAATTAAAATATGATATCTCATGCATTATAATTATGCAAGTTCTATCTTATATAATCTTCTACAATAATCATTTTCTAATAATTACACAAATTATGATTTGCATACATGGTCCTATAATGATAGATTATGAAATGATATGAAGATGTTTTGTTGCTAATAATCATAACCATGCTAATTCATGCTTGCTTTTTTTACATGTTTGTGTCTTGGATCATGAGATTAAAAACTCATAAGACATTAGGTTAATCCTAGAATCATGATGTGTGAAGGATATTTTGAGTATGTACCTTTCAATATACATCTCATTACATAAGTTGGGCTTGTATGTGGGCATCATCATTGGTTAATATAATTATATTTATCCTAAATAAGAAACAAATGTATTTTATCTAGACAAGTGAAAAAGGTTTTTCAAACTCAAAATTGGTATCCATAACATCATTATGGATCAATACATATCCTATGTCCAAGGAATCAAATAAAATCTCCCCATAGTTACTTGAGTATTTTAGATATTTTAAAAGAGATAGGTAGATTGTGGTCACTCTTATGGAGGCTAAGTCATTACTATAGAGTATGGACCACTCCTAGTAACACAAAAAAACTTACATTCTTAGATTTGAGTTTATATATCAATATATGGTTGATGTTCTTCTTAGGTATTAAATACCCTAGTCCCATCAAATTATTCATGTGGAGCTTGTTGTATTTGATGTATTCATTGGATTCTACATCTATATTAATTTCAAGATCTACGTATATAGCCTTGAGAAAGTTGTTCTTTTGAATTTTTACTTATTTAAGTAGACTATGAAGAAGTTAACCCATATTGCATTTAGTTTACAAATTGTTATTATATTTAGTTTTAGAACCATTTTAAATCATGGGAAAAGGTGTTAAAACCATTGTTATCACATTTTATACAATTTTGGAAGTGATATTTTTCTATGAAATAAATATGAATTTTGCATAATGATGTTAGTTTAAAATATTATTTTTATTTATATTCCTCATAATTGTTTTATGATTGAGGCACTTGAGTTTGAGGTTGAGGGGAATTCTTTATGGACAATTGAAAAATAAATTTAGTGTTCTAATATTTATCTTTATATAGATTTATAATCATGTTGATACCTTTAAATTTCTTATAAAATACTATATAGGATATTTAACCTACATTGACATATTGGGTATTTTAATTTTTATTACTGGTCTTGTGTGGGGATTTATAATATATTTAGAATTGGAGGAAATTGATACATTATCTAGAAAAGTAAAATTAAATAAAAAATAATCAAACATATATCAAAGGTGTGCTTATACATCAATGATCTCATTAACAAATAAAGAATAATCTCCAACCATGAAAATTTGTTGGATAAGATAGGGTATAAATACCACTATAATACAAGCTACCCAAGATCAAGGTTAAAAAGGAAGGATTTGAGTGCTCTACTAGGGTTTCACTTGAACACTTTGAATAGGGTCTTAAACTACTCTCTTCATACCCATGGCTACATGTGAGGGCCTTTCTAGGGCCCTCCCTTTGCCCCCTTATTCCAAGTAGTCCTTTGTAGACATAGTGAGGGAGAGACAAGAAGTTGAGAATGAATATTTGGAAATTGATGCCTTAAAATCCATCTTATTTATTGCTTATACCAAGAAACCAATGGATATAGGTTTCCCATCCAGATTTAATGGTTGTCTTTGCTAGATTTTCCATCATCCCAAGATTTTTATTAAAAAAAGTCTAGTGTCTGAAAATATTTTGTATAGGAGTAACCATGATCTAATCTACAAATTTATTGGCATGAGAGCATCTCTAGGGTTTATGACCTCTTGGGTTCAAAATAATTGGAAGAATTTAGGGGATATTTCAATATTCCTCATCAATAATGGATATCATATTGTGAGGTTCTCTTCAGTAACACATAAGGACAAAGTTTTTAATTCAAGGATGAGAAGCTATGGAGAAACAAGTTGTGCAACCCTAGAAGCTAGGATTTTATCCATAAATGGAACCCATTATAGTGGTTGTTTGTGTTCAATTATATGCTTTACTAATGGAATATTGGTGTTTACTAGTTTTTGAGAGATTAGGAAATATCTTAGGATGTTATCTAGGAGTAGCCATAGATATGATGATGGGAATTTTATCCATTTATGCTTAGATCTATGTTGATATGGATTTTATCACCCACTACCAACTAAAATAGAAATATATATGGGAGATTTGACCTAGATCCAACAAGTAGACTATGAAACGATCTCCTTGTAGTGTAGGATTTGTCATAAGCATGGGTATCTTACCTATTTTTACCTTGAGACTATATAGAAGAAGCTCATACCATTGGAGGCTAATGGTAGTGACAAAAAAATACCTAAGAAGAAGGAAAAATATCATCCCATGATCTCAATCCTAAATACACCAAAGAGGGTTTTGAAGCACCTAAGAGAAATAAGAAGAAAAAGAAAGCTAATGTAATCAAAGTATATAGAAGGGAGAAATATATATAGGTATGGAATTATTAATATACTAATAAACATGGAGAATGAGATAGTTATAATGGAGGAACCCCAAGGGGAAAATTTTCCCTTCAAAAAAGTAGTAGTCCAATAGAGGAAAACTCAACCAGTGTTGGAGACCAATATCCAACCAATCCCAAACCATATTTCTATAATAACTTCAAAGAACCCCAACCTTGCTATGGTCTTGGTTGATAGGGATGTATCAATAAAATATAGAGATAAAGATACAAATAACCCTACTATTGGAATTCATGAGCAAGAAAAGGATTAAAAAATACCCAAGCCAAGAGTGTTGGAAGAAAATCAAACTAAGAGCTATTGACATTTGGAGGGTGACCAAATATAAAATAGGAGAGTGTTAAGTAGATTGAAACTTAGTGATTTTTAAGTTCCCAATGATTGTACAATCATTGAATATTAGAGGCTTAAACAACAAGTCTCATCAAATTTTTGTTCATAGTTTAATTGAAATTCATCATTTAGATTTCATTCTCCTTCAAGAGATGAAATCTTCATTAAAAGTGATGGTTAGTGTTCTTTTCTTCTTATGTCTCATGGTTTTGTCTTTGACTTTCTTTGCCATTTGTGTTCTTGTAAGATCTTCCTTCAAGCTTTTAAACCCTTTTTGAAGGAACCAACTCTAATACCAATTGAAAAACACAAGCTTATACTGAGAGGGAGGGTGAACAGTATAAGACCACTTTTTACTTTTCTTTCCCAAATAGTATTATCCAATATAATCAATGGCAATATCAATAGCAATAACCAAAGAAATGCACAAATCATCACACACAATAGAGACACCAAATTTACGTGGTTCACCCAATGTGGGCTACTCCACGAAGAAAATATTTTACTAAAAAATTTCTCAATCAATCTCTTGGGAATCCTTTCCCTATTACAATTTTTATAGACCTATATCCAAAGAAGACATAAATCCCCTAAATCAAGTTTGTGGATCTCTATCCACAGGAGACACCAATCTCCTAACTCTGCTCTAGCTGGTGAACCTCTATAAGACCTCTGCCTCCACTGCCCTTAGAAAATGAAACTTTATCCATAGAAGATACCTATCCTCCCTACTCTAGCTGGAGATATCTATCCTCAAATCTATCACCTCCAAAGATCTATCTCATACTAAACACAGTCCTTTGATCTAGCACAAATCCATCCTCAATCTCTGTCTCTGGTTTGGCACAAACCTATCCTCAAATTTGCACCAAACTCTATCCTCAAATCTATACTAAACATAGTTCTTTGATCTAGCACAAATATATCCTCAATCTCTATCCTCAAGCATTAACTCAAAGCTTGAATAAATCTCAAATCAACTTTGTTGGATCTACTCCAAATCTTAACTCAATATTTGAACAAAGAAATCAATAAATTTTGCTCTCAAGTCTTCTCAAAGGCTTATCTCAAATCTTCCTTATAAGCTTCCACAAAATCTCACACCAATTTGTCCTCAAGTCCTCTCTAGAACTTGTCCAATCTGCTCAATAAGTTCTCACAAGAACTTATCCAATTCTTATCTCAATCTGTATTGTAAGCTTCAACAAAAGCTTACCCAAGTCTATCCATAAGTCTTCTCAAAGACTTGCTTCAAATCTGATCAACAAGTCCCCACTAGAACTTGTCCAATTTCATAGAAACATAAATAGAATTGTTAGAGACTCAATATGCTCTATACTCATCACAATGTTTAATCACTTTCAATCACTCTTTCAAAAACATACAAAGAATTTTTAGAGACTCAATATGATTCAAATTCAACTCACTACTCAATCACTTTCTTAAATAAATTCAAAATATAGAATAGTTTATTTTATGGAACTTGAAAAATCACTTCACACATCCACTTGACTAGGCTCAACCAACTCTACTAAACCAATCACTCAATGAAACAATCCTTGCTTGCAAACCCTAGTCCAAGCATATAAACCTTTAGTCAAAATGTTTCGATAGTGCTTATAAAACAATATCACATAACAATGATACTCATGTTCTTTTCAACCCCTAGTTCAATTTCTTCACTCAACCAATGGCTTCAACAACAATGCTTATAAAACAAGGCTTTATTCCAGAAAATATTGAAGCATTAACTCAAAACACTCAATAAGAAAATCAAATTAAATCCTTTTCACTCCAAAATTGTTTTCCAAAAAACCAACTAATCAACTCAACTATGGAAGAATGTGCTCATACATTTTTCTTGATGATGAAGGAACCTCAAACATCTACCACAACCACAAACACTTCTTTGCCAAGCTCAAAGAAGTTAGATAACAATACAAAGCATATAATAACTCACAAATACACCTTATTTCTTTATTATTAAAATAATATCCAACACCACAATAGTTTAAATATTCACTTCTCAAAACCCTAACTCATCACAATTTCATCTCAACCATTCAAATTTGACATAAGCTACTTCAAAAAAATATCCTAAAAAATTAACCCAATTTCTACTTATAACTCTCTACTTTAATATTGCGTTTAAAAATAATTCTTTTGAAAAATAATGCAATAAATAGTTTTTCTTTCCTCTAAGGTAAAAATATTTTTACCCATAAATTAATCTCAGTAGACACCTTTCATAAAACTCATGAAAATTCTCTTTAACTTAGGCTGAACTCCAAAAAAAATATTCCCCTTATTTCTCCTAAGACTAACTTTAGCCTAAGAAGAAATCAAATTTAATAATTAAAAAGCTTTACCACTTTGGCATGCGCATAAGTCGAACCGAGTGCATCCCTCCCATTAGAACCTTGATCATGGCTTCCACATCGTGGAACCACGTGCTCCTCTTGGAGCCTCCAAGCGCCTTCAGCGCTTTGAACTTCTAAAACACATGATCCAAAAGATGGCTCCTTCACCCACGCTCTATGAAAACATGTTGCACAAAGTTACTATCACGAGGAATGCGCACGAAATAGCATGTGATAGTGTTTAGCAAATCGGGTGGATAATTTTACCTTTGGAAAGGCTATGGTATATATATGCCATATGCCTTCCAATGTGCTCCCATGTCAATGGAGGAAGACGTCGACAATGCACGCGATGGAGTCGGCACCAAAATTAGACTTTGGCCATTATTTATTAAATATAATAAATTAAATTCTTTTAAGAATTTAATTATTATAATTTAATAATTAAATGGACTATGGCATTTTAAACCAAACTTTAGGGCCTCCGTGGTTTTTAGAAAAACCTAAGAACTTGCCCACATGGTTTTAATGAAAAAACCTTTTATTGTTTCCATCATTGGTTTTAAGGAAAACCTTTTATTCTTCCAAAACATGATCTTAATAAAAACCTTTAAACGTATGTTTCCACATAATATTAAAAATATTATGAAGCTCTTTTGCCATTAACCTTTACATTGTTCCTTTTGACCTTTTTACATAAACGGTAGCTTATTCCTTGACATCAATGACAACTTTGACTCAAAATGTCCAACAAATTTAGGGTCACTTCTAAATTTATCTATGTTTTTAATTATTTTTATTTAAATTTAGAGAAAATAATTTTTTGACCTCCAACTAAGCCAATTAAACACAATCAATCAAATGCCATTTATGTTGCTATTCCCAACCATGAGAGGTAAAAATATCATCAATCAGGTCCTTCATATCCAAATCAACACCTCAAAAGGGGTGGCTACATTGGGCAGATGTTAAAAAGAAAAAAAAGGGGTAAATATAAAATTTGACCAACAACAGCAATCAAATTTTTAGACTTGAGATAGTACCAATTCCACCTAAGCATCAAATATAAGAAGGTAGTACAAATATGGTTGCTAATAGATTGAATTAAGATATTCTTGGAAGTACATTCCTTGCTCAATTTAAGCATCTTGTTGCCTACCAAGTGATATATTCAATGATATATTCTGAAGGTATCCTGCATAGGACAAAGAACTCCATGCCATACCAAGCATGTTGTTAGTGAAAACATTATGAGCAATGAGAGAATCATACATATTGATTATAAACCCTTGCAATTCTTGTAGATAGAAAACAAAGTCTAAAATGAATGTCATCAAAAGAGGTCAATATACCTACAACAATTCCACCTAAGCATCAAATATAAGAAGGTAGTACAAATTTGGTTGCTAATAGATTGAATTAAGATCTTCTTGCAGGTAAATTCCTTGCTCAACTTAAGCATTTTGTTGCCTACCAAGTGAGATATTCAATAATATATTTTGAAGGTATCATGCATAGGACAAAGAACTCCATGCCATATTCCAACCATGTTGTTAGTGAAAACATTATATTTTGAGCAATGATAGAATCATACATATTGATTATAGACCCTTGCAATTCCTTTAGATAGAAAGAAAGTCTAAAATGAATGTTATCAAAAGAGATAATATACTTGCAACAGTTCCACCTAAGCATAAAATATAAGAAGGTAGTACAAATCTAGTTGTTAATGGCTTGAATTAATATCTTGTTGGAGGTACATTCCTTGCTCAACTTAAGCATCTTGTTGCCTACCAAATGAGATATTTAATGATATATTCTAAAGGTATCCTGCATAGGACATAGAACTCCATGCCATGTCCCAAATATATCATTAGTGAAAACATTATATTTTGAGCAATGAGAGAATCATACATATTGATTATAGACCCTTGGAATTCCTATAGATAGAAATTATTCTAAAATTAATGTCATCAAAAGAGGTCAATAAACCTGCAACAGTTCCACCTAAGCATCAAATATAAGAAGGTAGTAAAAATATGGTTGTTGATGGTTTGAATTAAGATCTTCTTGGAGGTACATTCCTTGCTCAACTTAAGCATCTTGTTGCCTACCAAGTGAGATATTCAATTATATATTTTGAAGGTATCCTGCATAGGACAAAAAACTCCATGCCATGTTCCAAGCATGTTGTTAGTGAAAACATTATATTTTGAGCAATGAGAGAATCATACATATTGATTATAAACCCTTGCAATTCCAGTAGATAGAAAATAAAGCCAGCAAGGAATGTCATAAAAATATGTCAATATACATGCAACAGTTCCACCTAAGCATCAAATATAATAAGGTAGTACAAATCTAGTTGTTGATGGCTTGAATTAAGATATTCTTGGAGTGTTTATTATAATTTTTTAATCTTGTGTATATTTGAGTTCCACTTGTCAATGATTATATAAGAGCAGCCCTATCTTCATAAATACATTCCAAAGAATACTTAGAATGGACAAACTGAGCCCTCCATATAACTGGTATATGTCTAAACATCCTTACCGACCCCAACAATCAGAGATGAGGTGAGAGGGTATCCTGACTGGCCAATCTCATGCTCAAGATACCTACTCACCTCACTCCTAGCTTGGATGCCAATTATTTGTAAACAATATCTAATTTAGGCCAAGCAATGAATCCCACATCATCCTTCATTGTGTCCATCTCATTATTCCTTCTAAATAAGATTATTTTATATTTATGGGAAACATGCACATTGAATTTCCAATAACCTTCACCCAAATTTTGACCATTTATAAGGTCTTTAGGGTTAGTACTGATCACCGTACCTTCAACCACTACATTATCATTATGGATCTGAGTCAAGTAGCATTCCCTTCTCTCAGTTTGAGTTATCGATGTCATTTTTAATACCTACATGGAAAATAAATAGCCCAGATAAATTCACTACATAGTGTACAATACAATTAATAGTCGTACTATAAATTACTTTGGCCTAGAAGGTATTGAGCAACTACCTATGCCTTGATCACCACCACCAATGTTGTGTCCTCTTGTAGGCGTAGCATGTAGTGATTCTACCTATGGATTATATGTAAGGTATCATTAAAACTTTAGGGGTGCAACATGTAAACATTTCAAATATGGAATCATGAAAAAACTAACACCTCTATCTGTGCAAGTCGTATCAAAATCTCTTCAATCTTTTTATCTTTCTCTACAAGCTTCTCTTCCATATTTTTTCATTCTCTACAAGCTTCTCTTCCCACTTTTGCTTTTTCTCTATTGTATGCTCTTACATTTGGTGCAACTTCTAGATGTAATTATCACCTGTAAACAGAGCGGTTGGTGATACTCCTTTACCAACACCCCAAACCCAACCTAGTATTTTGGATCCTAAAATCTTGGCGAGGGCATCATCCTTAATAGATTGATTTATGGAGCTCGTAAATGATATTTCATCATCCAATTTTTTTTGGCAACATCACATGCATAGTTAACTGGTAACATGTTAAAAAAATAATCGATATAACAATGGTTTGAAGTTCAACGTATTGCTATTTCTAAGGGAATGTCACTTATGATTGTCTCCACAACTTCTGTTGAAATAGGAACCCCATTCTTCTTTGTATGAGCTACCATCCACATAGTTGCACTTGGTAGTGGAGTTTCTATATTTGGTTGGCTCTTCATTTTTAATATATATATAGTTGGATAGACATAGGGATAAGTCATACATAAAAATAATATAGCTATGTTTATCACATATAATGGACAAGTATGATATAATACCATTTAATGCTCTAGTAAAGCATATCCTATTTGACTGCAAGTGTGCATGATTGATTGGTGGGATATATTTTGTTTGTTCCTTTACCTCACCACCTACAACACAATGAAGAAACCAATATATAAATTCATTAGGGAGAGCAAGGTTGGAAAAATTCACATGAACATAATAATGATATGAACTACCATAGTAGATTGGTTGGTACTTACCTTAAAGTCAACGTTACTCCTACCATTCACAAAGGCTTCCCAATATTTTTGTGATACATGAGGTGGGGAATTAAAAATTCTATCTTCATCATTATCATACTTATCATAGTGTTTTTTCATAATTCGATGCTTATGTTCATGCCATTGCTTATCCATGGTCACAAAGACCCATTTCTTCATTGTGTTTGAAATGATATATTTTTGCTACATCAAACCAGTATCTTATTAGATGCAACATTTATATAAGTATTCAAAAATGGACACTATAACTTGCATTGGCTAGAAATTTATCATAATGAGTGTCCATAACTAGTTTTTAACTTCCTCTAGGACTACTCTCTAGTTTGTATGGGTGATAGGAAGAATATCCCTCAAAATCACCCCCAAGTAAGATGTAAAATTAATAGAATTTGGACCTATGGGCTATCTATTTAGATTACATATGATCTCCACCTTATCTATGCTGCTTTACTCTAATGCACATCTTGTTGGATCTCTCTTTCTATAATTTTTATTGTTTGAAGTGTGTGATGACTTGGCATCAACACCTATAATGTTGACACCATCCAAACATCATTATGTCATATAGTATGACAACAACGAGTAACCCAACATCACGAGAAAATTTCTTGTGTAGTCTACATACCTTCTTCATTATCCAAAGTATTTTTAGCCTCATTTTGAGTATTCTCACCATCAGATTCATTTATGTTATGGGTCGCCTCCTTATCTTCCTTGTTAATGGAACTTCATAGCTAGTATCCTCCACTAGTTGCTATAATACACCATAGTCAATGATAAAACAATGATCAATTCTAATATGCCTAGGTCAACCACTATTGAACAACACTATCAAATTTCAAGTACTTACTAGCGTGTGAGGCGTGTCACTGAATCTTGATTTATTATGATAGCCTTAGGTACCTATGGTATCTTTCTTGGTTTTTTTTGTTCATATTGACTATGTTTGTTCTAAAACTAGTTCTTTTATTTCAACTAACTCTTCTAAGATAAAAAGTAGAAGAAATTATTGCAAAACAAAAGGAAGAACCCTTAGCTAAACAAAAACTAGAAGATTCAGTTGAAAGAAAATAATTGGTTTTAGAACAAAAGAAAGAGATATGGTTAAATTTATCTCCATTAGCATTAGTTGTTGTTACATCAATACAACATATGGAGAAGATATAATAAGAACATATGTTTATCAAAAAAATATTATCATAAATTAAAGATAATCATTAATATGATTGGGTTTCTATACCCATTCTTTTTTTATTATGTTATTTTCACTTAATCTGCATTTTATTCAATACATATATAAATAAAATACTCCTAGATTCTAAAATGTAATGGTCAGGCCTAGTTAAATTCAAGCTTGGTCACTTGTTTGATTCTTGTGGGTTAGGGTAGGTGTTTCCCTCCAGGGGATCTTAGACTAGAGCATTTAACCTACCTTCATAAGGCAAAATCCCTCAAGAGGAAAACCATATTTGCAAAACCAAGAACTAACTCGCATGAACTACATGGTGAAACCCCTAGACAGATCCACCCAAAAAAAACTTGGAAAATAGAAATTTCAAAAGTATTAAGTAGAGAATGAAACAAAATTCATTTCCACTTGCAATATATATTATGATATAACTAATAAATAAATAGATATTTGTAGTTACAGACTATTGTATGAAACCTTGAATAAAAAAATTAACACAATCAAACAAATCTTAGAAAGTTTATATTTTAGAACTGGAATGATAGGAGATATCATCTAAAAAAGTAGGGTAGAAGACAAGTATTGTATCATATCTAGAGATCTAACACTAAAATTATTTTGTAGACATGAAAGCAAACCATCAAAAGTAACCAATATAACATTTAAAACAACAATATAGATGCAAGTAGAATATCTAGTGTTATAAGAATCATCAAAGCAAAAGTAAAATTAATAGTAGTCATTGAAAGGATAATAATAATAAAAACCAAATATTTGGTATTATAAGAATATCAAAAAACCTAAACTAGAGCATTTTTCCTACCTTCATAAGGCAAAACCCCTCAAGAAGAAAATTATATTTGCAAAACCAAGAACTAACTTGCATGAACTACATGGTGAAAACCCTAGATAGATCCACCCACAAAAACCTTGGGAAATAGAATTTGCAAAAGTATTAAGTAGAGAATTAAACAAACTTTGTTTCCACTTGCAATTTATATGATGATATATCTAAAAAATAAATAGATATTTGTAGTTACAAACTATTGTATGAAACCTTGAATAAAAAAATCAACACAATCAAACAAAGCTTAGAAATTTTATTTCAGAACTGGAATGATAGGAGAGATCATCTAAACAAGTAGGGGAGAAGACAAGTATTGTATCATCTCTAGAGATCTAACACTAAAAGGATTTTGTAGACATGAAAGAAAACCATCAAAAGTAACCAATATAGCCTTTAAAACAACAATAGAGATGCAAGTAGAATATCTGGTGTTATAAGAATCATCAAAGCAAAAGTAAAATCAATAGTAGTCATTGAAAGGAAAATAATAATAAAAACCAAATATTTGGTATTATAAGAATATCAACAAACCTAAACTAGAGCATTTTTCCTGCCTTCATAAGGCAAAATCCCTCAAGAAGAAAACCATATTTGCAAAACCAAGAACTAACTTGCATGAACTACATGGTGAAACCCCTAGACAAATCCACCCACAAAAACCTTGGGAAATAGAATTTGCAAAAGTATTAAGTAGAGAATGAAACAAACTTTATTTCCACTTGCAAGTTATATGATGATATAACTAACAAATAAATAGATATTTGCAGTTACAGACTATTGTATGAAACCTTGAATAAAAAAATCAACACAATCAAACAAAGCTTGGAAATTTTATTTTAGAACTAGAATGATAGGAGAGATCATCTAAACAAGTAGGGGAGAAGAGCCAATAGTTAAAAACCCTATGGTAGCACATGTGCCAAGATCATATAACACCATTTTAGCTCATGAAAATTTATGAGTAGCATGTTTATCACATTGTCATATTATATATTTCATTTCAGCATTGTCAAATCATGATAGATGCCTTTCTAAATAGATATTTTCAAAGGTGTCAACATTATATATAAAATATGGTTGGACCATTTCTTAACAAGTGTATTCTCCACTCATGCAATGTACATAGAGAGATGTATAACTCAACGTAGGTGCTTTTTTGGAACTCAAAACCTTACCAATGTTTCTTTTTTCTTTTTGTAGTAAAAAAGTTTCCAAGAACTCAAAACATTCAAAGTTTATTATTTCTTAGGAAATCCTTGTTTATGTGGGTTTCCACTCAATGTCAAATGTGGAAGAAAGAACACCAAACAAAGCTCTAAAATAAAAATAGAAGGAAGCCACTATGGGTTTTCATATTGGTATTAATAAAACTAAAAATTGAAGGAAGACCAAACGAAGCTCTAAAATGAAAATAGAAGGAAGCCACTATGGGTTTTCATATTGGTTATGACATATGGGTGACATAGCTCATATCAAGGTTCAAATCTCGATGACACCAAATAGGCCATATAACTTGATATGACTAAGTTGATATAAAAGGAAAAAGGAAACCCTTTCAAAAACCTTACCTTAAAATAAATAAATAATGTATTAAGATATTGCCATAAAGCTCACCATTTCAAGCACCATGTATCTTAAGATAAGAAAGAAACCATGGAGATTCATATATATTTACAACATCAACCTACAATATAAACTTGAAATGTACTCTCTACTCCAATTTTTTATCAAAGTTATTTGTAATAGAATATCAAATTTAGAAGTAAATGATCATGTATTCCTTTGTTTAAATATGTTAAGATCTTGCCATGAAGCTCATCATTTTGAGCACCATGTATCTTACAAGCACCATGTATCTTAAGATAACTATGTTAAAGTCATCTATGTATCACAGAATTTGTAAAAAAACATGCATTTCAAATAGAGTTGCTTGAAGGCATCCAACATACTATTGTGCCAACTAAACCTAATGTGACTTTGAATCATTTAAACCACAAAGTAGAACACTCCTAGGGGTAGTTCAATGTCTTGTTATGAATAAATAATCTTTAAATTAAAGAGTGGTTCTTACAACCCTTTAATATACAAATCATTGTATAAATCTATGTCAATATATATGACATCTGACTCACAATAACATGCTGGAGATAACACTTTATTTAAGTTGAAGATTCACTTTTGTATTAATGTTCAGAATCCCTATATATTTACCTTATATTTAATTATCTTAAAGAAGTTTAATTTACCAATTATTGTTCTTGACTTGTTAATCTACTAATCTTCAAAACTATTTAGTTATTTTAAGGGAGATCTTTAATTTTCCACTTATTGTATCTACTATGTGATCTAATAATCCTCAATACTATGACACCTGCAAAGTAAGCAAATTATCTTATCACTTCAATTTGAACATCAAATTCTGCAGACTCTTCAAAATAGCCTACTAGATCAGTAGATTAATTAAAAGTTGATTCAAGAAATCACTAACTTTTAACTTGTAAAATATTTTATGAAAGTGAAATGAACTTTCAAGGGATATGCCCCTAAATTATGTCCTTGTCTTATGTTGGTCAGGAGGACATATCAACTAGCATAGACCTGTATAAGTTTGACTATGAGAAGATAGCAACAAATAATTCAAAGGGACCTAAGACATAACACCAAATAAATGTTTCCAACATAGTTGAGATGAGGAAATAGAAAGGTAAAAGAGGTGAAGGGCAAGCCACATTTCTCATCCAAAATAGGATTAGATAGAGTGGCATGTTTATAATCCTAGGTGAAATTTTTGATGATTAAAGTTCAAGCAACATGATAGTTGTCAATTCCATGTTCACCCAATAGATAAACAACATGGCATCCTATATTACCCATCTCTTCATCTAGAAGACTACCATAAAAATAGCATGTAAATAAACACTAAAAATAAAAATGCATGCCATGCAATATCATAGCCTTCTATATTGAAGCGAATAAAATTGAAAATTGAAGGAAGACCAAACAAAGCTCTAAAATGAAAATAGAAGGAAGCCACTGTGGGTTTTCATATTGGTATTAATAAAACTAAAAATCGAAGGAAGACCAAACGAAGCTCTAAAATGAAAATAGAAGGAAGCCACTATGGGTTTTCATATTGGTATTAATAAAACTAAAAATCGAAGGAAGACCAAATGAAGCTCTAAAATGAAAACAAAAGGAAGCCACTGTGGGTTTTCATATTGGTATTAATAACAGGGATGGGAAAATAACACCTTCAAAAATTTCATGCTTTTCATTAAAATCTTCTAAAAATTTTACACACATCAAATAAAACAGCCCACAGGCTTTACAAATACCAAGCTCCGCTTCGGTCTCACTAACTGTGCTACTTCTCTCCATTCTCCAGTCCCCCCCAACTGTTACCAAATGCCCATATTTAATGAGGTCTTGGTCCTCTAGGCAATTAATGCCCCTGCCTAAAACAAATTTCAAATTCAATTTTCCCCCTCGGCCGAGTTTTCAAATTTGTCTGCCATAAATGGGCAACTACCCGATCCGCCATGAAGTTTACATTAATGGCCTCCCTTAACCTGCACCCACCATTTTGTTCTGACTGTCCCTCAGGAACTGCAACTGTCACCTTGTCAGAAAAATCTCCTTAAGATAGTCATCTTTGTTTAATACACGCGGTTGTCCGTGTGTTTGATTCGACTATGCCTTCTTGCCGCAATATCTTTCAAACACGTGCCCTTCACAACTGTTTTGATACACGTGGTTGTCCACGTGTCAAATTTGGCCTTGACTGGCCATCCACGTGTTCACTTTTGGCTGTGCCTCCACTTGGCCGCGATATCGCGATAGGTCACGAAATCGTGACATGTCGCGATATCATGACCAAAAGCACCTCCCTTTGTCATAGCTCTCTGGGGTCGCGATTTCGCGACATGTCG
This sequence comes from Wollemia nobilis, assembly GCA_028583015.1. Lineage (NCBI taxonomy): Eukaryota > Viridiplantae > Streptophyta > Pinopsida > Araucariales > Araucariaceae > Wollemia > Wollemia nobilis. The sequence goes on from JAQPPZ010017244.1 coordinate 4,008,869, forward strand.
CGATTTCCTGACCCCCCCTGCATTTGCCTTCTGTAACCCTTTTGGAGTCACGATTTTGTGACTCCCCTCCAACTCTTGCCTCGCTATAGCTTTTGGAGTCACGATTTCGTGACATTTCACGAAATCGCGACATGTCATGAATTCGCGACTCCCCCTCAACCTTTGCCATGGCTCCTCTCCGCCTTCACCTTTCGAGCCCGTGCCTTGTGTTTCTTCTTTGACGTCGCGATATCACGATGTCGCGATATCGTGACCCTTCTGGCCACTGTTTCACCTGCCCCTTCTACGTTGCGATTTCGTGACATGTCATGATTTCATGACCTCTCCTCCTGCTGCAACTTCTGCCCTACTTTCCTGATTTGCGAAACACTTAGAAAAATTTTGTTCAATGCCAGATTGCCCTGTTGCTGTCGGATGCTCCTGCATCAAACACCTGGGGTAAATGGAGAAGTGACCTTCACTTCTGTGTTGTTCGGTCCATGTCTCTTGTAACACCTCCAAACAGTCATCTGCCTTTGCAACCTGCTCAAATTCCGTCTCCTGGAAAAAAAAATTTTGCCCTCTACCAGACAATTTCTGGCATTGTTGCACACCTTCTCATCCACTGTCTGTAATGGCTTCAACTTGTTCCGCACTCTATATTTCATCAAGGAGTACGTGTTTGCACGACCATCATGCACTGCACTCCGATCAAACTACCATGGCCTTCCCAATAGCAAATGGCAAGCATCCATGGGGAAAACATCACACAGGACCTCATCCTGGTATCTCCCAATCTGGAATGTGACTAAACACTGTTCACGGACCCATGCTCTATGGTCCTTCCGCAACCACGCAATCCGATAAGGATGCGGGTGTCTCCTTCTCTCCAACTGTAACTTAGCAACCATCTCCTCGGAGACTAAGTTATTTGTACTTCCATTGTCTATAATAACATTACAGACTTTGCCTGCACTTTTGCATCGTGTGCGAAACAGGATTCTCCTCTGCTCTGGTTTGTCTTCCTCAATTAGCATGGTTCTCCTCATGATCATTGATTCACCTTTCTCAGCTTCTTCAGAATGTTTTGATTCAGCATCTTTCGCTACCACAGCAACTCTGGCAGGACCCACTTGTTTCTTGTTCATTCTCTCGGGGTGTTAGGGACACTCATATGCCCGATGCCCCTCTTCTCCACAGTGGAAACATGTTCCCTAAAACACTCCTCTTCCATACCCACGTCCAGATCTACCTCTTCCTCTTGGGTAGCCATTATTCTGAATTTGCGGTTTGGGTTCTTCATCTTCCTTCTGATCTCTTCTGCCGCTAACCTCTTCTTTCTTCTCCTCATCCTTTCTTCCACCAGTCTTTCCTCCAGTCCCTCTTCCTTTTTGCTTGCTCTCAAACCTTTTGTTAAGTTTTTCTTCAACCTTCAGAGCAAACTGGTAAGCATCTTCAATGGTTCTCACCCGCACTAAGCTCAACTCTTCCTGGACACTGGGTCTCAACCCATTAATATAACGGGCCACCTTTTCTTTGCTTGCTTCTAAATGGTCGGTTTTGATGGAGATTTTATAAAATTCCTCCGTATATTCTTGAACAGTTTTATTCATCTGTCTTAAACCTTGCATTTTTCTTAGCAGATCCAACTCGTAATCTTCCAGAATAAACTCTCTTTAATTTTTCTACCATCCGTTCTCATCTTGTTATCCATTCTTTTCCTCTTCGGTTTCATTCCAGCTGTACTCCCTTCCACCATATGCTGGCATGACCTTTTAATTTGGTTTTGGCAAATCTGACCCGCTCGGGATCTTTAACTTCTTCATACTCAAAGTATTCTTCCAGGTAATTTATCCAATCAATCAATTCCTCCGGATTCAAGTTCCCGAAATACGTGGAAACTTCTATCTTTGGCCTCTTCCCGATCTGAGATATGGCTTTGTACAGTCTGGCTTGTGTCGGATCTACAGCTTCTTCTTCTTCTTCTTCAAACTAGTTTTCTTCTTCATCTACTTCATCTTCACTGTCTGCATCTCTTCTTGGTTCGTATCCTCTACGCAGTTCTTCTTGCAGGGCCTGAACTTGCTACTACAAAGCTTGGAAATCTGTTGCTGCCATGCCTCTCCCACCAATGGGGTTTCTTCTTAGAGGCATCTTCTCACTTTCTCACGAGCCTTCCCACAGATCCTGGTGTAACTGCCTCACATTTGGTGATCTGTTACACACTCAAAAACTTTTGGCTCTGATACCACTGACGGGGAAGGGAAAATCACACCTTCAAAAATTTCATGCTTTTCATTAAAATCTTCTAAAAATTTTACACACATCAAATAAAATAGCCCGCAGGCTTTACAAAGACCAAGCTCCGCTTCGGTCTCACTAACTATGCTACTTCTCTCCATTCTCCAGTCCCCCCCAACTGTTACCAAATGCCCGTCTTTAATGAGGTCTCGATCCTCTAGGCAATTAATGCCCATGCCTAAAAAAAATTTCAAATTTGATTTTCCCCCTCGGCCGAGTTTTCAAAATTGTCTGCCATAAATGGGCAACTGCCCGATCCGCCATGAAGTTTACATTAATGGCCTCCCTTAACCTGCACCCGCCGTTTTGTTCTGACTGTCCCTCAGGAACTGCAACTGTCACCTTGTCAGAAAAATCTCCTTAAGATAGTCATCTTTGTTTAATACACACGGCTGTCTGCATGTTTGATTCGACTATGCCTTCTTCTTGTCGCAATATCTTTCAAACACGTGCCCTTCACAACTGTTTTGATACACATGGTTGTCCACGTGTCAAATTTGGCCTTGCCTGGCCATCTGCGTGTTCACTTTTGGCTGTGCCTCCACCTGGTCGCGATATCGTGACAGGTCACGAAATCGCAACATGTCGCGATATCGCGACCAAAAGTGCCTCCCTTTGTCGTAGCTCTTTGGGGTCGCGATTTCACGACATGTCACAAAATCGTGACATGTCATGATTTTGCGACCCCCGCCTTCACCTTCTGTAACCCTTTTGGAGTCACGATTTCGTGACTCCCTCCAACTCTTGCCTCGTCGTAGCTTTTGGAGTCACGATTTCGCGACATGTCGTGAAATCATGACATGTCACGATTTCGTGACTCCCCCTCAACCTTTGCCATGGCTCCTCTCCGCCTTTGCCTTTTGAGCCTGCGCCTTGTGTTTCTTCTTTGACGTCGCAATATCGCGACCCTTTTGGCTGATGTTTCACCTACCCCTTCTACGTCACGATTTCGCAACGTCACGAAATTACGACGTCGCGATTTTGCGACGTCGCAAAATTGCGACGTCGCAATTTTGCGACCTCTCCTCCTGCTGTAACTTTCGCCCTACTTTCCCGATTTGCGAAACACTTAGAAAAATTTTGTTCAATGCCAGATTGCCCTGTTGCTGCCAGATGCTCCTGCATCAATTAATAAAACTAAAAATTGAAGGAAGACAAAATGAAGCTCTAAATGAAAACATAAAGAATGCCTAAATACAAAATCTGGTTAGGGTTTTCATATTGGTATTAATAAAACTAAAAATCGAGAGAAGATCCAACGAATCTCTAAACGAAAATAGAGAGAACACCCAAATACATATACATAGTAATTAAAAAATATATTCAAATATCTACTTGTCACAACATAAGTTTTTTAGATCAAATGGTATAATCTCAATTCTTATATTTAAATTTAAATTTGCATACCAAAATATACAAGTTTATATTCAAAGCTCAAATCCCTAGCTCTGCCTTCATCACACACTGCCAAAATGCTCAAAGCCCTAACTCTGCCTCCATATTGCACTGCTAAAATGTTCAAATCCCTAGCTCTACCTCCATTACATGCTACCAAAATTCTCAAATCCCTAGCTCTAATTATGTTATGTACTACCAATAATCTCAAAGCCCTAGCTCTCCCTCTATCACATGCTATGAAATGATGCTCAAAGCCCTAGCTATGTTTTCATCATGCACTACAAAATATTGATCATAGCCCTAGCTCTAGCTTTGTCACATATTGCAAAATACTACTCAAAGCCCTAGCTCTACCTCCATCACACGCTATGAAATGATCAACCAAAATGCTTCTCAAAGCCCTAGATCTACCTTCATTGCATTACAAAATCCTCAACCGAAATGTTTCTCAAAGCCCTATGTTAGGAACCTAGTTCCTAGCAATGGAGAAAAATGGAGAATAGGTGAAATGAATGCAAAACAAATAATAAAATTAATCACTTTTGTTAAAGATCGTTGTTTCAAATGGAGGTTTCCCTAAAAAATGCTCTCAATGAGATTAATAATTTATATTCTTGGATGCCTAATGACACCCTCTATGAATGCATATATATACCTATCTAATGGTTATGATGTGAAAGGACACGATGGTCCATAATCAAATGAGAGGAATTAATTATATAATATGAGTTAGGATTAGGATCCTAACAAGCCACCCCCTTAAAAAGAGCTTTGTCCTCAAAGCAAAAATTGAGAAAATTGTTGCTAGATGTGATGAAGTGTTTCCCATGTAGCATCTTTGGAAGGTAGACTTTTCCATTGAATCAAAATCTTGGTGATGGTGCAATTATGAAGTTGTCGAATACGGTGATCCAGGATAGCTTTAGGTTTGATCATGAGTGCTCCCTCCTATGTGAAGCCTAGTAGTTGAGTTTGTGTAGTATTGTGGGTACCAACTACAAATTTAAGCCAAGAAACATGGAATACAAGATGAATTTTGGATGATTCTGGTAACTCAAGTTTATAAGCAACGGGTCCAATACGTTGAAGAACTTTATAAGGCCCACATAATTTGGGAGCTAGCTTTTGAGATCCTTTTATTTTGAGAGAAGTTTGATGATAGGGTTTAAGACGAAGGAATACCATATCATCCTCTTGAAAAACTCACTCAATTTTATGTTGGTCTACTTGCGGTGAGTAAATTATCCTTAAGAAGACAAAGAATATTATCTCTAGTAGAGAGGTGAGGATCCACTGCTAGAACTTTTGAAATTCTTGGAATATAAGAGGTGATGGAAGGTGGTTTTTGGCCATATAAAACTTCATATGGTGTCATATTAATGGTGGAGTGGTATGAGGTATTATACTACCATTCGATGAGAGGAAGCCATTTAACCCAATGAAGAAGCTAAGCAGAAATAAAACAATGTAGATAAGTTTCCAAGCATTTGTTAACAACTTTTGTTTGACCATCAGTTTGTGGATGATAAGTAGAACTCATATGAAGTTGAGTGCCTTGGAGTTTGAACAATTCTCTCCAAAAATTACTAGTGAAGGTAGGATCACGATCACTGACTATAGTAGAAGGTATGCCATGTAATTTGAAAATATTATCAAGAAAGGTTTGGGTGACGGTACTAGTTGTGTATGGGTGAGCCAAGAGGTAAAAGTGAGCATATTTAGATAAGTGATCCACTATGACTAGAATAGTGGTTTTTCTAGTATATTTTGGAAGCCTTTCAATAAAATTCATGGAAATATCAACCCATGTTTTAGTTGGTATAGGAAGAGGTTGTAGAAGGCCAAGAGTATTAATCGTTTCTCCTTTTTGTCTTTGGCATGTCTCACATTCATCCATAAATTTCTTAATATCTTGTTTCATGCCTACCCAATAGAAATATCTAGTCACTCTTCTATAAGTTTTGAGGAATCCCGAGTGTCCTGCAATGGGTGTGGCATGTAACTCATGGATAAGTTTTGCATGATATGCAGATGTGGGGGATAAGATAATATACCCTTTGTACCTAAGTATATTATATCTCCAAGAGTAGTTGGGCTTACTAGTGGGATCTTATTGAAGGTGTTGAATTATTGTGTGCATGGTAGGATCATTGAACCATTCCTCATTGATTTGGTCTATCCATTTGGGAATAGGAGAGGAAAGGGTGTGTAATTGTGTTATTTCTTCAAAATTTCATGAAAGGGCATCGACGACCATGTTATATTTCCCTTTCTTTTATATGATATCATAATAATATCCTAGTAGTTTAGTAACCCACTTTTGTTTCTCTGGAGTGGTTATGCGCTGCTCAAGAAGGCATTTTAAACTATGGTGGTCAGTGTGAATAATGAAACATTGGCCAATAAGGTAAGGTCTCCAATGTTGAATAGCATGAATAATAGCTAACATCTCTTTTTTATATGTGGAGTTGGCCAAATTATTTTTAGAAAATGCCTTGCTAGTAAAAGCCAAGGGTCTTTCATTTTGCATGAGCATTGCTCCTATTCCCACTCCTGAAGCATCGCTCTCAATAATAAAAGTTTTGGAAAAATATAGCATGGCTAAGATAGGGGTGGTACACATTGTATCTTTTAAAGCGATAAAAGCATATTCAGCCTTTGAAGACCAAAGAAAAGTATTCTTCTTGAGTAGTATTGTTAAGGGGGGTGCAATTTTGCCAAAATTTTTGACAAATTTGTGATAGTAAAAAACCATGCAAGCCTTTCAAAGTTTTTGGGATAGGCTAATTTTTCACATCTTCAATCTAGTGGGGGACCACTTTAACTCCTTATTTAGAGACAATATGTCCGAGATATTCAATTTCTTGTTTTCGAAAGGACCATTTTTATCTTTTGGCATATAATTGGTGTCCAATATTTTCAATGCTTGGTCTATATGGCGTAAGTGATCTTCCCATGTTTTACTATAAATCAAAATGTCATCTAAGAAAACTAAAATAAATTTTTGATGGAAAGGGTGGTATACCTTGTTCATTAGACTTTGAAATTTAGAACAGGAATTGGTTGTGAGAAGTGGAACAAGATTTCATTAATGTGATGAAATATAAATAATACATTCGAGCCAAGATTAGTCCGGAGGTTGTGGAACCACCCGAGGCCAAAATAGGCATGGTTGCAACAAATAACAACTAGCCTAAATTAATCAAATCCAACAATATAAGATTGTTTAGGATCGAATTAATTAGAGAGAGTAAATATTGAAATATATTCTAACATCCCCCCTTATTACAATATTTGAGGAAACATATAACTACTAGCTATACTAGCATCCCCCCATTATTTTGAAATACATAGAGAATTGTGAAACAATTCAAATTTGACACGTGCAAGTGCCTTAGTGAATATGTCTGCAACTTGAGCATTGGTGGAGATGTACTGAAGCTGAATTCGGTGCCTTGGTACTTCGTCTCGAATAAAGTGGCATTGTGTATCAATGTGCTTGGTTTTTTCATGATGCACTGGATTCTTAACAAGGTTCAAAACACCCATGTTGTCGTAGAACAAGTGTATTGGAGATTTTTATGGAAGACCCATACTTGTCAAGATGCGACGCAACCATATCACTTCGCACACAGCTTCACGTGCGGTGCGATATTCTGCCTCTGTTGATGAGATAGCAACCACCTGTTGCTTCTTGTTGTGCCAAGAGACAGGACCAGATCCAAGATGAAACAAATATCCTGAAGTTGATTTACGATCATCATATGATCCGGCATAGTCGGAGTCCGTGTATCCCTGTAAGAAGAATTTGTTGTTCCTCTTGTATTCTAGGCCATATTCCATTGTGCCACGGACATAGTGAAGAACTCGCTTTGCTGCTTTCCAGTGTGTAGTCTTAGGTTCCTGCATGAACCTCGAAAGATAGTTGACAGCAAATACGATATCTGGCCTAGTGTTGGTCAGATATATGAGACTCCCAATCAGCTGATGATAGAGAGTAGCATCTACCTGAGGTGATTTGTCATATCGTGATAACTGAATTCCTGATTCCATTGGTGTTGCCATCGGCTTGCAATCAGTCATGCGATATTTATCTAGTAGTGTCTTGGCATATTTTTTCTGGGACACTTTGATGTAGTGCTCCTTCTGGTTCACTTCTAGACCAAGACAGTAATGGAGAAGTCCGAGATCTATCATTTCAAAATATTTGCTCAAATCTTGTTTGATAGTAGAGATCATTGTTTCTGAACTCCCTGTTATGAGAAGATCATCAACATAGAGTACAAGCAACACTATTTCAGAGCCTTGCTTCTTAAAATAGAGGTTTGCATCCGATGGACATCTCTTAAATCCATGTTGCAGTAGGTGATTATCCATTTTTATATACCAAGCCCGAGGGGCCTGTTTCAAACCATATAAGGATTTGACCAATTTGCAAACTTTTTGCTGTTGGCCTTCCACTTCAAATCCTTCCGGTTGAGTCATGTAGACTTCCTCTTGGAGATCACCATTTAGAAAGGCACTCTTGACATCCATTTGGTGCACTTTCCACCCATACTGTGCTGCCATAGCACAAAGAACTCGAATGGTTGTCATCCGAGCAGTAGGTGCAAAAGTTTCCTCGTAGTCAATGCCTTCTCTTTGAGCATAGCCCTTTGCAACAAGTCGGGCCTTATGCTTATCTATTGTCCCATCTACCTTGTACTTGAATTTGTACACCCATTTGCAGCCTATGGGTTTCTTTTCGTATGGCAGATCGACAAGCTTCCAAGTTTTGTTTTTCATCAGAGACTTATACTCTGCATCCATAGCGGCCTTCCACTGAGGCTCACTAAGAGCATCTTGCACTGAAGCAGGTTCAAGTTCATCTATTGAAGACATAAACACCCTGTCATCATCAATATCCATATCTTCTGTATCTCTCTCTGGATCTACAGAAAGTTCCTCAAAATATTGACAAAGATCATCAACCCCAGTAATCTTTGCTGCAGCTTTCTCCTGTCGAGCCATGCTACGAGTACGAGGCCTATCCAATGTCAAATATGGTGGAGTGGATAGCTTAGAGTCTCTGATTGTATTTGTATACCACTTTGGATTCTTCTTCTGTGGTGATGAAGAAGATGAAGAAGGACCTCCAACCTTTGATGAAGGAGACTTCTCAACCTTAGTTTCCACAAGGTCTAGGTATACATCTGATGTGTTTTCTGATGTGAAAGCCTCATCAAAAACTACATCTCTACTGATGTGAATTTTCTTGGTCAAAGGATCAATCAATCGATAACCCTTAGAGTGCTCATCATACCCAAGAAGAATGCACTTCAATGTTTTCTCATCTAGCTTCTTCCTTTTTTCTTTCGGTATGTGCATGAATGCTTTACAACCAAAAATGCGTAGATGAGAGATGGAGGGTTTCCTGCCACTCCATGCTTCCTATGGAGTCATTCCTTGTAGGGCCTTAGTGGGTGCCCTATTCAATAGATATACTACTGTGGTGACAACTTCTGCCCAATATTGTTGCCCAATTCTAGCTCCTGTGAGCATGCAACGAACCATTTCCATGATGGAACGGTTCCTCCTTTCAACAACTCCATTTTGTTGAGGAGTATAAGCAGTAGTTAACTATCGTGTGATCCCATTTTTAGTCAAGAATGCAAAAAATTCTTTAGAGGTGAACTCCCCCCCTCGATCTGAGCGGAGGGTCTTTATAGAAGTCCCTGACTCCTTTTCAACAGATTTCTTGAATTGCTGAAAGAAGCCAAATGCTTCAGATTTTAGTTGAAGAAAGAATACCCACATATTTCATGAGTAATCATCCATGAATAACTAAAAATACCTCTTACCCCCACAACTTTTGGGTGTTAAAGGACCGCACAGATCGGTGTGAACCAACTCCAGAGGTTTCTTTGCTCTTGTAGAGCTCCTCTCGAAAGGTACTCTATGCTGCTTTCCTGCCAAGCAGTCAGAGCAAACTGGCAATGTGGTAGAAAGGGAAGGAAGACCCTTTACCATCTCATACTTACTTAACTCAAGTAAGTAACCAGAACTCATATGTCCATATCTCTTGTGCCATAGGGAAGTTGCCTCCTTTGTAGAGACAGTCATGGCTACATCTGGAGTAGAGATAGCATCTAGGGCAAATAAGCCATGCTTATATGAAGCGGTTGCAATGTTCTTACCCCTCCTGGTAATAGAACAACACTTCTTGCCCCCCTCAACACTAAAGTGTACAACCATATCCTTGTCCAGAATTTGTGTGACTGACAACAAGTTGTTCGCCAATCCTAGAACATAGAGAACCTTCTCAATATGGCACTTGCCATCAGGAAGAGTAACAAAAACTGTACCTTCTCCCTGAACCTTGTAGGTTTTATCATCGACAATAGTGACAGGTTTGCCCTCTTTGGCCTCAAAAGACTCAAACCATGATTTGTTGCCAGTCATGTGCTTACTGGCTCTAGAATCGACATACCAAATAGGATCCGTCTGCTTGGATACTATGGTAGTCATGAGCACTTTGTGTGCTCGCTCAGAATCCATGTCAGATTCCTCAACAACAACATTCACTTTCTGTTGCTTGTTCTTTTGTGGTTTGTTCTGGCCTTTCTATTTTGGTTGTTTATTCTTATGCCAACATTTGTTTGTATCATGACCTTCCTTGTCACAGATCTTGCAATATCTCTTAGTCTGTTGAGTTTGTTGATTTTGTTTCCCTTTTGAATCCTTTTGAGAACTCCCTCCCTTCTAAAAATTACCCTTCTTCTTGTTCTGGCCCTTCTGTTTTGTGTAGAGGGCAGTGTTAGAAGAATCATCTCGTTGTAGTTGGCGTGCCTCCTCCTCTTGAAGCAAATTTACCAACTCAACAAAGGTAACTTGTCTCTGTGATACATGAAGTGAGGTGATCAACACTCTAAAAGAATCAGGTAATGCTCTCATTACCACTGAGGTAAGAAGCTTATCATCAACTGGTGTTGCCAAGGAATTCAATTTTCCTTTCAACTCAGACACTCTGCAAAGAAAGAGTTCAACTGTCTCTCCCTGTTTCATGCTTAGACTGTGTAATTGAGATTGAAGAAATAGAATGGTGGAATCATTCTTTCCTTCATATATAGTTTTAAGGGCATTCCATGCCTCTTTACTATTTTGACAATCAACAATATGGGGTTGAACTTCATCAGAGACAACAAGCAAAATGAGCACTTTTGCCTTGCTATCTATCTTATCAAAGGCTTTCTGATCAGCAGTGAGAGTTGTGGCTCCAGCTGTAGATGAAGGTCTTACTGTTGCTCCAGAAACAACATCCCAAAGATCATCCATCTCTAGGATTGCCTTCATTTTGTTTTTCCATGGTGTATAGTTTGGACCTTTCAACAACTGATGAGCATCAGTCATTAGTTTTGCAGACATTGTGAAGGTTCCTTATAACACCAAATGGTCCCCCCTTCGATATACCTTAATGCCAGGCCGTTATACCATACAAAATACCCGCCCTTACGTGAGGGAGACTATAGGTATTTTGAAAAACCAAAAAAATTACCCGCCCTTACGTGAGGGAGACTGTAGGTAATTTTAATGATTATACGATACGTGGTACTTAGGCGGTACTGAAAGGGAATCACCTCGTTGATGGCACCGACCTTAGAAAGCCTTCAATCCTCATGCGTGGGGCGTAACTTCCCCTAAACACTTTGGATATCCAAACTTTCATCTGGATTTAAGCCTAAACACGAGAGTGATTGGGGTAGTGGATGGAGTAAAAAAAATAGCAAAATGGCAAACTTATTTCTCCCCGACGATTAATAGAGAACAAGCTCAAACATCATTTTGGCAGCTATATTAGGCGGCGGATACAGTAGCGCAATCACGACAGCTTTACCTGTAAGTGCTGGCCAGAGGTATCACAAATACCGAACGTTGTAGTGCAATAAATTGCACGGATGGGTTTTAATTATTTCGGGGACTTAGGGAGTGAATTTGATTTTAACTTTTAATGATGTAGTGCAAAGCAAGAAAAAATGCAACATACAACATAAAAGTGCCCACATAAATAAACCACTAGGTGTCGGGCGCTGCCGAAAATGCACCTTTACAATAATGCCAAAATTTGTTTTCTTTTTCTCAAAAAATTACTCTCTATCCCCCCTTGATTTTTGAAAAAATACTCCCCCCTTAAAAAAAAAATTCTCCTTTTAAAGCATTTTTAAAACATTTTTTTATAACTAAAGTTAAAAAAAAAAAAATTATTTCATATAGTAGAAAATTATTTTTTTAAAAAATAACTTTAAACTATAAAAAATAATGTAAAAATTATATAATTTTTAACTTTAGAAAAAAAAATATTATTAAAAAAAAACTTGAAAAATAAAAAAAATTTATACCTTAGCTTAGGGGGGGGTCGGCGGGATTTGAACCCACGACCTCAGGGCTCCCGGAGCCCTTACCACTCGGCTCACAACCAGTGAGCCAGTGGGCTGATCCGAGACTTGATCTCGGTGCCCTCTTACAAGAAGCTTAGCCACGAGCCAAAAGATAGCTCGTGGTGGCTCTTCCACCTCGGTCGTGGCTCGGGCGGCGCTCGGGCGATGGTTCGGGGTGGCAGCAAGGTGGCGCGCGGTGCTCGGGGCGGCAGCAAGGGGCGGCGGTTCTGGAATACCAGGTGGTTTTCCACCAAAAAACCGTCACTTCCAACTGCGATCTGAGGTGTTGTTCCACCAAAAAACTAAGCGCTCTGCATAGATTTTTCAACACAACCAAGTTTGCAACCCTTCAGACCTTGGAAAAAATTAGTTTGCCCAGAAAAAAATGTTCGCCATGGTTGACTGTGATGCCCGCCAGGACAAAAACGAGGTCAAACAGGGAAGAAATGAGGCCAAATTCAGAAAGTAAACCAGTGAAATTGAACAAAATTGCATTCAGATGTCTTCAAACGCAATGGGTTTCGCATGCACCATCTGTGATGATAACAAAAAATTCGAACCGGTTACTTGTTGTGACGCCCGCGACGCTGGTGACAGGTTGCAGAGTTTTTTTATTAAAATAAACCATATATCCCATATGGATGGGATATCGAGGTGCTAAGGTTTTTAAATAACCTTAGCCTCCAATGAGGAGTATCTCCTCTCGGGGAGATGCTCCCCCGAGAGGGCGTAGGCTCTCCTCCCACGTCGAGTTGGCTGCTGTGATTGCCGCCACTCGTGCCTCGCTGTCACTGTCTTTGCTTCTGTCGTTCGACCCTGATTTCGATTTCGACCGGTTGTTGGTCGATCCTTTGGCTTGTCGACCTTCGATCTTCTCTTCGACCTTTCACTTGTCGACCTTCTCATCGACCGGTTGTTGGTCGAAGCCCAATTTTTGGAATTATAAGGGCACGAGTTCCAAAAAATTGGAATAATCTCCCACCTTTAAAAAAAAATTGCCTCCAAAGCTTCGCTCTGACTCCAGAGCTTCGCTCTCAAAACCGCTACTACAAGATCATTAAAAATGAGAGTGGCGGAGAGAGTGGAGAAGTGGCTCTGATACCATGTGAGAAGCGGAACAAGATTTCATTAATGTGATGAAATATAAATAATACATTCGAGCCAAGATTAGTCCGGAGGTTGTGGAACCACCCGAGGCCAAAATAGGCGTGGTTGCAACAATTAACAACTAGCCTAAATTAATCAAATCCAACAATATAAGATTGTTTAGGATCGAATTAATTAGAGAGAGTAAATATTGAAATATATTCTAACATTGGTAAGGCCAAATGGCATAACCATGAATTCATAATGCCCTTCATGAGTGTGAAAGGCAGTTTTTGGAATATCACTTTCCTTAACTCAAATTTGATGGTAGCCTGATCATAAATCTAATTTTGAGAAGTATGTAGCCCCATGAAGTTCATCTAGTAATTCATCGATGATGGGGATGGGAAATTTATCTTTGATGGTTAATTTTTTAAGGGCATGAAAGTCAACACATAGGCACCATGACCCATCCTTCTTTTGAACTAATAGAATAGGAGAAGAGTAAGGACTTACACTAGGTCTAAAAACCATTGATTTAAGTAGTTCTTGTACTAGTTTTTCTATTTGTATATTTTCTAGATATGGATATCAGTAAGGCCAAATATTAGGGGTTTGATGCAATGGAAGAAGTTGAATAGTATGATCATGGCTTCATTAAGGAGGTAATACTTTTGGTTCATTAAATACCTTATCATGGCATTCAAGGAGTAGTTGTATTTCAGGTGCCATTGGTTGTTCTTCATTTGTTGGTTGGATGAAGAACAATTGTGCAATCATGCCTTTGCCTAATTTTCGAATAAGCTTTTCCATTCTATGAGAGATTACTAATTGAGAAGGGCCTAATTTTAACCCCTTAATAGTATATTTTTGACCTTTTTGTGTGAATTTTATCCATAGGTATTCAAAATACCATTGAATGGTGCCGAGTATTCTTAACGATTGTACTCCTAGGATGATATCACATCCTCCTAGTGGAAGTGCATACATATCAATTTTCATGTTATAATCACCCATAGTGAGTTTAATATTTTGATATTTTCCTTTGCATGTAATTTGTCCTTCGTTTCCAATCATAACTTTAAAATTATTGCAAGGATGTATAAAGTAATCAACCTATTTTGCCACCCTTGGATCAATGAAATTGTGTGTGCTACCAGATTCTAGAAGCACAATGAGGTTTTGTTTCTTAAATTATCCCTTGACCTTCATAGTTTGTGGGGAGGAGAAACTAGCAAGGGCATTAAAGGAGATTTTTGATGCATCCTTTGTGTTACTCTCTAGAGTATATATCACTACTTCCACCTCAATAATATCTTATTTTGAGTTACCCTAGTCAAGTGTATATAAAATGTAGAGTTTGGGGGTAATACATTTATGGTTGGGGATGAATTTCTCATCATTGTGAAAACAAAGGCCCTTTTCTCATATTTACTTCATTTCTTTAGGGCTAATTCGTTTAATTGGTAAAACTCTATTTATTTTTGGGGTGGTGTAGGTATTTTATGATTTACCTATTGGTAGTCTTCCTAGTCAATGTTGGTTATTTATTTTCTCTTTCGTCATTTGAGCTAACGCAACAGTGTGCATCATGTCGGTAGGATTGAGCATTTGTACTTCTAATCGAATTTCTTCCTTTAGGCCACTAATGAAACAACTTTGGAAGAATGAGGCATCTAGCCCTGATGTAAGGTTTGCCAATTTCTTGAATTGAGCTTGGTACTCTCATACTATAGTGGTTTGACAGAGTGTAATATCCCCTCTCTAATCAGTTAGCAGTTGTTGCTTGGATTAGCCTACTCTCAGGTTCCTGTAGGCTAATGGTTGTGTGTGGGAGCCTTTTGGGAATGATTTCAATGCTTAGACATGTTTCTTGTTGTCGGTTGCTAGTTTTTGGAGTGGTTTGGAGTGTTTTAGGCCTCATGTACTATTTATAGTAAGTCAGTTCATGGTGGGTCTTCTAAAACAAAAAGATGGATTTGATGCATTTTCCAATTGGGTATCCATTTCCACCCTCGGGTGGTGGTTTCAAGTGGCATGGACCAAAATATTAAATATTTTGTCATTGAAATAACTTAAAGTTAAATTAAATATTTAAATTTATATTTCCTAATGTATTTTGTCGTTGAAATAACTTAAAGTTAAATTAAATATTTAACTTTATATTTCCTAATGTATTTTGTGAATGAGACCAAAAAAGGGGACATAAGGATTAAATTTAAAAAGTTTATAATGTTATAACTTAAAATTGGGGCCCCATTTGAAAGACATAAGGGGATGAAATGATATTAAATTAAAATTAAGTTTATTTTCCCAAGAGGGGAGTAGCCTTCTGGAGGTGATATAAAAAGTTAAATTTCTTCATTTCATGCTCATTCTTGTTTGCTCATTTCATGAAACTGGAGACTTTGGCATGTGCAAGGGTTTCAAGATTTATGAGGATGAAATACCTCTTAGATAACATCATATTTGAGTGTGAGAGATCACTCGTAGTGATTCGGAGGTAACTTCATACAGGGGTTGCAATTGTGCTTAAGCAGAGAGATGTTTGGAGATTATTGCAGATATTTTGGTAATATTTTTGGAGATTATTCAAGGATAAATCTATGGAGATCGTTAGAATATCATTTGTTTTCATTTACAACATATTTTTACAGTATTAATCATACCACACTAGGGATACTAGCCTACCTTTTTTCTCATAACTCTCAACAAAGACATCAAATTATTTTGGGTATTTTTATGTTGGATATGGCATGCCTGGGCGACCCTTTGTGGTGATTTTGATCATTTTTGGAGATGGGTACATTTTTCTATGCTAGTCGTACCATTCCAAGGGGGTCGTATAGTTTGGGGTTTCATTTTCAATAGTGGTGCTAGGGTTTGAATTTTCTAGGTTTGGCTTCAGAGGAGATTTTAGCATCTAGGTTGGCATTATTATCTACATTTCGGTCTATATGACCATTCCATGTACCTATGAATCCCTCTTGTTAATAATATATGATATTTCATTTCAGTTCAATCTTATTTTATGTTTATTTCATTTCATTTTCTGCATTCTCATTTCTTGTAAGTAAAAACACAAAAAGCAAAAGATCCTGAAAAACACAAAAAAAATCATTAAGCAAAAAAGAAAAATAGAAAATAGGGGTGGGTTATTACAATGGTATCAGAGCACAGAGAATCCTACCAGCCTACTCGGGTAGTTCAAAGAGTTGATTTTCAGTTGTCTGCATGGCATCAAAATATGGAAAAGAGTTGGCCAAAAAACTCTGGTATGCAAGTGGTAAACTTGATCATCTATCTCAATCAAGTGATGTTGCTCTCGACATTCTGAAAGAGATAGAAGAATGTTTGATCGTGGTGGAACAGTCACCTTCTGTGGTGTGGCAGGTTGCTTTAACTCCTACATGGACTTCCTTGGGTTAGGATAGGTGGTTGAAACATAGATGGAGAGGTATGACTTGCTTTTACTTGCTACCTTAGTGAAATTATACGAATTATAGCTCTGGAAATTCCCTACGATGATGAAAAAATGAGGGAGGTTCTAAAATTCATTATTGAAAGCTTTCATGGGTTGGATGATACCAGGAACCCTTCTTTTGGTAAGAGGGTTAGGAATTTGGAGTTGATGGCAAAAGTTAGTTCATGTATTTTTTTGATTGATTTAGATTGTAATGATCTTATTCTTTAAATGTTTCATCATTTCATAGCTTCTATCAGTGAGGATCATGAAGAAACTATATCTTCTTGCATGCTAAACATTATGACCCGAATCATTAAGGAAAGTGATGCTATCACCCAACCCATCTTATCTAGGTTAATGGTTGTTTTGAGGCAAGGGAAAATTACTTCTTCAGCCGCACGTAAATTGGTTAATAATGTTTCCAAACAATGTGAGAAGAAGCTGAAACATCTCTTGGTAAAGGAGGAACATGAGGAAGAAAAGAGATCAAGTGGTTTACAGGTTTTAGGACTACCTCACAGGAGCAAGAATCAGTTGAGAAGAGAACAACGTTGTTTCATTTTCCAAGGTGAGTGGGCACTTGGTCACACATGTGGAATCAACAAAGGGAGTGACTTATTGTAGCCAAGCAAAGTTGAGGATAGCAGGAAGGTTGAGACTTTAGAGCTGGAAAAATATGCCTTACCTCAAGAGGTGTGCATAACAGAACTCCAAAATGAATCCACCATAGTGCTTGTGTCTTCATCCATTGAGGATTTGTGTAACAATGATGACAGAACAACAACTTTGAATATGCATTCAGAGCAATCTAGTGAGGACTGTGAGACCTTTGACAACAGGTATGAGGAATCATGTTTATTTCCTAGCAGTAGTTCTTTAATGCATAATTGTGGCATTCTTGATGAAGTTAAAGAAGATTTGAAGATTGAAAAGATGGACTTTGAAAGCCCTATAGTAGAAGAGGAGTTCATAGCAGAAATTTCACATGAAGAAAATACCCTATCTCATGAGGTATGTATGACAGAGTTACAAAATGACTTCTTAGACATACATGCAACTACTATTGATGAGATTGTACATGAGGGAAAAAATAAAACAACAACCTTGGTTGCAGGTTTAGACAAATCCAATGGGATTTCTATGACTATCGGGTTCCTTGATGACACTAGTGGAGTTGATGCAAGTGATGACATTGTTGAGATCACTAATGCACTTTTAGAAGAAGAGCATGTTGAAGGTAAATATGTTGAAGTATCCAAATCAGCTTATGATGATGACTTCTTATCTCACTCTTGTGATGATAGTTCAAATGGGTATTGGTGTGATTTCCAAACAGAGTCTAGGGAGAGGAGTGTTTGTAATAATTTTAGTCCCTTTGCTTTGGAGAGTGATTTGTTTAGGACATCAACCACTCATGAGGTACACAATGAGCATACTCTTTCAAATACAAAACATCAGCTCATAGTTCCATGGGATCCAGGTGTTTTGGTACCAAAATATGATGAAGAACCACTTTGGGATGAATTTCCTCTTGACCAAAGTGTTGTCCTAACCTTAGAGCAAAAGGTATGCAAAGAGGATGCCATAGTGGGAGTTGATTTTGGAAGGCATGATCTTGTAGATAAATAAAAAATTTTAATGCATGAAGTTGATTGTGATTGGAGTCCTAGTGATGAAGATGGGACAAGCTTTGAAGGAGACACAATTGAGACTTGGGGCAGCCATGGAGACACACCTAAAAGGTATGAAGTTAATTCTGATTTTGGTATGCATCATAACAACAGTCTTCTAAACTTGCATGGTCTTGACTTTAATGAGAGAGAAATGGAAAGAGAAGGATCCCATATTGCTACTTGCAAGTTGATGCAAGGTGGTAAAGATGGTTTCCAAACTTTTGATAATCCCCTTTTTGATATGAGAGTAGAGTTAACATTTCATAACCCACTCTTTGAGATGCATGATGACAGTTTGGGGAAAGAACAATGTTCTTATGATGGTTTGCTTCCTATGATGGATCATGATGGTTTAGATCATTGTGGCATGATGATTGACCTTGTGGATTCACCACAAGGAGAGGAGTTCTATTATGATTTAGAGGATGTTGGGGTGGAGAGGCTTTGTGTTGAATCTTCAAGCATCACTAAATTCTCTATAGATGAGGTTCATATGATGATCAGTGTAGCGCAACCTCAGCATGATGGAGCCACTTTGGGGGTGAGTTTCTACACCCAAGATCATATGCATGGGTTGTTAGGCATTAAAGATGATGGAAGATGCATACCTTGGGAGATTTTTGATCAAAAGAGTGAAAAGAATGCTGCTGTCACCCTTTGGGACAGCCATCTTATGAATCCATTTGTGTACATAAAAGTGGATTGGAGGGAAATTTTGAGTAAATTTTGGTACAAATATGAGTTGGTGACTTCTGAGGGGTTCTTTCCACCTAAATATGAGATTTGAACATTCATTTTGATTAGAGATTCTCATTGTGGTAGCATTGGCTCTTCTTTTGGGATGATTAGAGGTGAGAGTTCAGACATGGATAGTTGTATATCTATGTATTTTTAGCTCATTCAGTCTATTGTCAGGGTTATTTTCAGACCACAGATTGAGAGGATGAATAGGTTAGCTTATCAGTTCCAATTTTGGTTGGATGTGCATGCACCAAATTATGATTATGCATCCTTAATTTTTGGCACTCATGATAGATACAGTAGGTTACTTGGTAGTTTCAGTTTCATGCTGGAGTGCTGGATCTAGTGAATGAGGGAGTTGACATGGACTCTCATGATTTTTCTCCTTTGGTGCTAGGGGTTAGTGATCATGGTGAACTAATTCTTGTGGACTATCCTAAATTTTTGCAGATTTTGAGTGCCCATATTATAGATTTTTTCCATAATATTATCTTGATAGGTACTCAACAACACAATACTTGGTCGTTGGAGTTGGTTGATAGAGGTAATATGGCTTTTGAAGAGAACTTCCTAGTTTTTTCCACACACACATCTCTTGTGTATACGGGAGTAGTCCAATATGTTAGTTGTTGCCCTTACATTATGGTGTTGAGTATTGTGATATAAGGCAATGAGAAGATAAATTTTGATCCATTGTTAGTTTTTGGGCAAAAAAATGTGGGAATTTTTTTAGGTGTTGTGTAGTTAATTTTAATTCCCAAATGGTTGAGTGGTGATTACTATATTCTTTCCATGGTGTTGGCATTTATTTTCTCAGATGAAGCTTGGATGATTACATTTGGTTGGTGTAGTTGGGACTGCCCAATTGACACTAGGAGGTTTAGTGTCAATGTGAGAATATTATCTCTTGACCATGGAGGTACTTCTAGGGTTGGTATTGTTATCACATTTAATGTTAGTTTTTTGGCAGGGTCTTTTCTGCATTACTATGGAGACTTCACGATGAGGGATGTGGAGGACTACATTCTCCTATTGAGTAAATTGTTTTTCTTTTTTCCCATGGAAGTGATGGACAATGGGATATCTGATAAAGTTTTTTGAGATGACTTGGTAGGAGATATTTCATTTCATCCTTATCAGGTATTTCAGCTCCAGACTTGAGGGAGATTTCATCATGGTGTTGCAGATGAGACTTGTGTAGTTTTGGCATGCTGGTAGCTCTATTGTAATCAAAGTGGTACAACATCAACATGGTGGGTTTTTCATGAGGCTATTATGGGACCCTAGAATCATATGTGGTTATAGCTAGGATCCGAAAAATGATTTGAGGTTGATTTGGTAATGCTTGGGGACAAGCAATTTTGGGGAGGGTGGACTGTAATGTCCCCTCTCTAATCAATTATCAGTTGTTGCTTGGGTTAGCCTACTCTCAAGTTCTCGTAGGCTAATGGTTATGTGTGGGAGCCTTTTGGGGATGAGTTCGATGCTTGGACGTGTTTCTTGTTACCAGTTGCCAATTTTTGGAGTGGTTTGGGGTACTTTGGGCCTCACTTACTATTTATAGTAAGTCAGTTCATGGTGGGTCCTGCAAATCGGAGAGATGGGTTTTATGCGTTTTCCAATTGGGTATCCTTTTCCACCCTTGGTTGGTGTTTTCGAGCAACATGGACCAAAATATTAAATATTTTGTCATTGAAATAACTTAAATTAAATTAAAGATTTAGCTTTATATTTCCTAATGTATTTTATCGTTGAAATAACTTAAAGTTAAATTAAATATTTGACTTTATATTTCCTAATGTATTTTGTGAATGAGGCCAAAAAATGGGAGATAAGGATTAAATTTAAAAAGTGTCTAATGGTATAACTTAAAATTTAGGTCCCATTTGAGAGACATAAGGGGATGAAATGAAATTAAATTAAAATTAAGTTTATTTGCCCAAGAGAGGTGTAGCCTTCTGGAGGAGATATAAAAAGTAAAATTTCTTCATTTCATGCTCATTCTTGTTTTCTCATTTCATGAAATTAGAGACTTTTGCTTGTGCAAGGGTTTCAAGCTTTGTGAGGATGAAATCCCTCTTATAGAACATCATCTTCAAGTGTGAGAGATCACTCTTGGTGATTCGGAGGCAACTTCATACAGGGGTTGCAATTGTGCTTCAACGGAGAGATGTTTGGAGATTATTGCAGATATTTTGGTAAAATTTTTGGATATTATTCAAGGAGAAATTAGTGGAGATTATTGGAAGATAATTTTTTTTCATTTATAACAAATTTCTACAGTATTGGTTGTACCACACTAGGGTTTCCATCCTACCTTTTTTCTCACTGCTCTCGATGAAGACATCAAATTTTTTTGGGTATTTTGGCATTGGAGATGGCATGCCTAGGCAACTCTTTGTGGTGATTTTGAATATTTTTTTATATGTGCACATTTTTCTATGTTGGCCTACCATTCCAATGGGGCCGTACATTTTGGGGTTGCATTTTTAGCAGTGGCGCTAGGGTTTGAATTTTTTGGGTTTGGCTTTGGAGGGGATTTCAACATTTGGTTTGGCATTATTATCTGCATATTTGGTCTATATGACCATTCCATGTACCTTTGAATCTCTCTTGTTAATAATATATGATATTTCATTTCATTTCAATATTAGTTTATGTTCGTTTTATTTCATTTTCTACATTCTCATTTCTTGCAAGCAAAAACACAAAAAAGCAAAACATCCCAAAAACATTAAAAAAATCATTAAGTAAAACAACAAACAAGGGTGGGTTATTACATGGAGTATAGTGAGATCCCCTATGAAATATTCAAATTTGCTTGGGCTGAATCATACCATTATATTTTTTGTAAATTCTATCCATGTCAAAGTGCCATTTGTCTTTTCGTACCATTGGTACCATTGAGTAGCAGTATGTTCCAGGTGAAAATATGCAATGCAAACTTTTTTTTATTTTAGGCATTTGATAGAGTGATAAGTATTGGTTAGCTCGATAGATCCAATTTGTGGGGTTGTCTCCTTCAAATTTTGGAAAATCCAATTTAGTAGTTCGAGGTAGGATTGATGTTTGTGGCCCCCCGAGTAATGCTTGTTGTGTTGGTGCTACGATAGGTTGACCGGCCTGGATTACTGCCATATTTTGTTGTACCATATCCATGGAGTGGTTAGTGGCCTTGATTTTTAAGTCTATTTCTACTACTTTTGTCATGATTTTCTGTTCAAGATCGTCCTTCCATTTATTCAATCCCTCCATGAAGTCCTTCATCTGGTCTTGTGAACGTCTACCATTGGCCATTATGGTGTGGTTTTGCAAATTTCAAACTTTCTTTAATCTCAATTTCTTTGTAAAATAGCAAAAATTTAATCAAATTTGTCAATTTATTGATAAAATTTGAAAAATATTGCAATATTTTTTGTCAATAATTGATAAAATTTATCAAAAAATTTGCAAATTTTATTGTAAAATTGGGTTTCCTTTCAAAATTTTGTTTCAAATTCTGGACCTATGGTCCTTTTTGAATTTAAATTTTGAAATTTGGTGGGAAATGACATGAATAGTGAGGCAACAGGGGCATGTAGGATTGTGAAAGACGGAGCGGGGAGGCACACAAGTGAGAAGCAGACCAGGGGGTGCATGAGTGAGAGGCAAAGCGGGGAGGCACACAAGTGTGAGTGGCGGAGTGGAGATGTGCACAAGTGTGAGGAATGGAGTGGAGAGGCACACAAGTGTGATACGAAGGTGGCTTTGATCACATGAGGGAGGATCTAGAGCATGATCGAATTCATGAGTAATTATGCTCCTTTGATAGGTTTTAAACAACTCTTTGCCCTCTTATTTCACGAATGTGGGATATATGATATTGAAATTTTTTTAAAACTTTGATTTGTTGGCATTGGAAAATCAAAAACACCATCAAAAAAAATTTTCTCGGTTATGGAAAAGGGGATTTAACTTTATATTATAAGTTTTATTTTATAATTATTCATTGATTTTGTTATTTCTTCGTCGAAAGTTGCATATGTCGTGTTGTGGCTTCTTTTTGTCTACAAAATCGATTCCTATTTGATCTGATCGTTGTTCTAGATGCAAGAATGGATCGAAGGTATCTTTCAAGGGCTTTATATTAGTTTTTAAATGCATTTATTTAGCTATGTAATATTCTACCTCTACATTCTTCCCTACGCTAGTTTTCTTATGTTCTGCTGGCGGTTGTCACTATTAATACTTTGGTTTTCTCTTGATGATTCACATTGAGAAAATATTTGTAATTTTGTAAGTCTATTGTGGAAATGTGGATGGAAGAAATGGTGATAAACATTGATGACACTAGTGTAATATGGTAATGAGAGGTAGTAGATTCTATGGGTAAAACAATTATGAAAATGGTTATGAATTTGCCCTTAAGATTGCTTGCTCTGATACCAGTTGTTAGGAAACTAGTTCCTAGCAATGGAGAACAATGGAGAATAGGTGAAATGAATGCAAAACAAATAATAAAATTAATCACTTTTGTTAAATATAGTTTTTTCAAATGGAGGTTTCCCTACCAAATGCTCTCAATGAGATTAATAATTCTTATTCTTGGATTCCTAATGACACCCTCTATGAACGTATATATACCTATCTAATGGTTATAGTGTGAAAGGATACGATGGTCCATTATCAAATGAAAGGAATTAATTATATAATATGAGTTAGTATTAGGATCCTCACACCCTAGCTCTACCTCCATGTGTGTTGCAATATGCTCAACCAAAAATTGACCTGGGCTTTTCTTGTGGTCTTTATAATTTTTTTTTTGAGACCCTAAGAGGGCAGTTATAAACTACCCTCTTAGGGTTGCCTAAGCCTTCCTATTAGACCTAAGAGAGTGGTTTATAACCACCCTATTAGAACTAAGAGTTTGGTTTATAACCACCCTCTTAGGTCACCATAAGATGGTGATTTATAACCACCCTCTTAAGGTGACCCTAATATGGTGGTTTTTAACTGCCCTCTTAGGATCTATTAAGGCATTTTTTTACCACTATAAAAAACTACCTTACTTTAGCTGTTGTTAAAGCCATTTTTTGGTGTAGTGTCTACCTATCCTAATCTTGTACTGCAATAAGAGATACTTAATTGTATCCTACTATTTATAACAACCAAATAAAACCAATCCCTCTTTAAAATTATGGATCTAGAGAAGATGAGAGACATAGTTTTCAATATGATAATAAAAAATCTCTAGGCCTTAATGGGTTATATATTGAAATTTTCTAGATTTTTTGGGATAATATGGTGGAGAATGTAACCAAGGTAGTTGAGGAATATCATGCAGATAAAAACATATTATAAGCTATGGACCACACTTTCCTTGCTTTGGTTCATAAAGTGGGAGAGGCTTCCAAACTTGAAGACTTTCATCTGATTGCACTTTTCATTGTAGTTTACAAGATCATTGGCTAAAAGGATTAAGAAGGTATTGGACAATATTATTTCATTGGAGCAAGAAGAACTAGTGGAGGATCAAAAATTTCTAGATGGATTAATCTTAGCACAAGAAGCAGTTCACACATTGTATTAGAAAGGTCGAAGTGGTATTTTTATCAAATTAGATATGTCTAAGGCCTATGATAAATTTCCTTGGAAATTTCTATATCTAATGTTAAAGGACTATGGTTTCTGTCAAGGCTGGAGAGAATGGGTCATGATTTGTGTCTCTTTAGCCTTCTTATCAATCCTCATTAGTGTAATTTCCTCAACTCCCTTTCAAGGCTCTAGAGAAATTAAAAAAGGAGATCCTATATCATCATACCTCTTCATTATTCTTATTGAAGGACTAGGTAGAATTTTTTGAAGGAACAAGAAACAAGAATTTATCTTAGTAGTGCAAGTGGGAGTGGTGAATATGACCCATTTATAATTTATGGATGATGTAGGGTTGCTAGGAGTGATCAATGTTAGGGGGTTAATAGCACTTAAAGCTACATACATAGGCCAAGAAATGAATGCATCCAAGTCCAAGGTAGTGTTATTTAACACCAAAAGAGGGATCCAAGATCAAATTTTAGACATCTTAGGATTCTCTCAAGGATTCCTCCAATGGACTACCTAGGGGTTCCAATCCACTATAAGAATTTGATTGTGGCATAATGGAAAATATTGGTGCATAGAATTGGTGTGGATATAAATAATTAGATGTACTACTAGATTTCATTTTGAGGAAGAGTGACTTTCTTCAATCAATGGTTTCAAGCAATGCTAGTGTAGAAGTCATATATCCAACATAGTTGAGATGATGAAATACAAATGTAAAAGAGGTAAAGGGCAAACCACATTTCTCATCAAAAATAGGATTAGATAGAGTGGTGTGTTTATAATACCAGGTGAAAATTATGATGACTAAAGTTCAAGCAGCATCACAGTTTTCAATTCCATGTTCACCCAATAGATAAACTACATGGCATATTGTATTACCCATATTTTTATCTGGAATACTACAATAAAAATAGCATGTAAATAAACACTGAAAATAAAAATGCATGCCATGCAATATCATAGCCTTCTATATTGAAGTGAATAAAACTAAAAATCAAAAGAAGACCAAATAAAGCTCTAAATGAAAATAAAAGGAAACCACTATGGGTTTTTATATTGGTATGAATAAAACTAAAAATCGAAGGAAGACCAAATGAAGATCTAAATAAAAAAAGAAAGAATGCATAAAACTAGAAAGAATGCCCAAATGCAAAATCTGGTTAGGATTTTCATATTGGTATTAATAAAACTGAAAATTAAGATAATACCTAAGCTCTAAATGAGAATAGAAAGAACACCCAAATACATATACATAGTAATAAAAAAATATATTCAAATATCTACTTGTCACAACATAAGTTTTTTAGATCAAATGGTATAAGCTCAACTCTTATATTCAAGTTTAAATTTTACGTACCAAAATATACAAGTTTATATTCAAATCTCAAAGCCCTAGCTCTATCTCTGTCACACACTACTAAAATGCTCAAAGCCCTAGCTCTACCACCATCGTGTGTTGTTGAAATTTTCAAATACCTAGCTCTACCTCCATTGCATGCTATCAAAATTCTCAAATGCTTTACCTCTATGATGCACTAAAAAAATGCTCAAATCCCTAGATCTCCCTCTATTACATGCCATGAAACTTTTCTCAAAGCCCTAGCGTTACCTTCATCATGCACTACAAAAAAACTGCTCAAAGCCCTAGCTCTGCCTTCGTCATGCATTGTGAAATGTTGCTCAAAGCCCTAGCTCTACCTCCATCATGTGCTATAAAATGCTCAACCAAAATGTTGCACAAAGCCCTAGATCTACCTTTTTTGTATTAAAATGCTCAATCAAAATGTTGCTCAAATCCCTAGCTCTACCTCCATCTTGCATTGCAAAATACTCAACCGAAAAGTAACTTGGGCTTTTCTCGCAATATTTATAATTTTTTTTTGTTGAGACCCTAAGAGGGTAGTTACAAATTGCTCTCTTAGGGTTGCCTAATCTGCCCTCTTATACCTAAGAGGGTAGTTTATAACCACCCTCTTATACCTAAGAGGACAGTTTATAACTGTCCTCTTAGACCTAAGAGGATGGTTTATAACCGCCCTCTTAGACCTAAGAGGACGGTTTATAATTGTCCTCTTAGGTCACCATAAGACGACGATTTATAGAGGGTGGTTTTTAACCACCCTCTTAAGATCTATTAAGGTAATTTTTTACTACCATAAAAAACTGCCTTACTTTAGTTGTTGTTAAAGTCCTTTTTTGGTGTAGTGTCTACCCATCCTAATCTTGTAGTGCAATAAGATATACTTAATTGTATCCTAATAATTATAACAACCAAATAAAACCAATCCCTCTTTAAAATTGTGGATCTAGAGGAGGTGAGAGACATATTTTTCAACATGAGAATAAAAAATCCCTATGCTCTAATGGGTTCTAGATTGAATTTTTCTATACTCTTTGGGATAACATGGGGGAGAATGTAAACAAGGTAGTTGAGGAATATCATGCAAATAAAAACATATTATGAGCTATGGACCACACTTTCCTTTCTTTGGTTCATACAGTGGGAGAAGCTTCCAAACTTGAAGACTTTCATTCGATTGCACTTTGCAATGTAGTTTACAATATCATTACCAAATTGATGGCTAAAAGGCTTAAGAAGGTATTGGACAATATTATTTCATTGGAGCAAGAAGAACTTGCGGAGGGTCAAAAAAATATAGATGGATTAATCTTGGCACAAGAAGGAGTTCACACATTGTATCAGAATGGTTGAAGAGTCACATTTATCAAATTAGACATGTCTAAGGCCTATGATAATGTTCCTTGGCAATTTATAGATCTAATGTTAAAGGACTATGGTTTCTATCAATGTTGGAGAGAATGGATAATTATTTATGTCTCTTTAGCCTTCTTATCAATACTCATTAGTTGTATTCCCTCGACTCCCTTTCAAGCCTCTAGAGGAATTAAAAAATGAGATCCTATATTCTCATACCTCTTTATTATTCTTATTGAAGGACTAGCTAGATTTCTTTGAAGGAACAAGAAACAAGGAGTTATCTTAGTAGTGCAAGTGGGAGTGGTGAATATGACCCATTTACAATTTATGCATGACATAGGGTTGCTAGGAGTGATCAATGTTAGGGGGCTAAGAGAACTTAAAGCTTCTTTAAATAGATATCTATAATCCATAGGCCAAGAAATGAATGCATCCAAGTCCAAGGTAGTGTTATTTAACACCAAAATGGGGATCCAAGATTAAATTCTAAACATCTTAGGATTATCTCAAGGCTCCCTACCAATGGACTACCTAGGGGTTCCACTCCACTATAAGAAGTTATGATGGCATAATGGAAAATATTGGTGGATAGAATAGGTGTGGAGATATATAATTAGATGCACTACTATATTTCATTTGGAGGAAGAGTGACTTTATTCAATTAACGGTTCAAGCAATGCCAATGTACAAGTAATCTATCCTTGCTACTCTAATTGGAATCTTGAAGGAGCTAGAATTTCTCATGCAAAAATTACTTTGGGATGGCCCAAGGATGGGTAAGAAATGGGCTCTAGTAAGTTGGGACAAAATTGATAAGCCTAAAATAAGTGGAGGATTAGGAATTCTAAAACTATAATTAAATAGCCAAGACCTAATAGGTAAGATTTATTAGAGATGGATCTCCAATTAGAAAGCATTGTTTAGAAAATACATTACTAGTAAGTATTTGGGTAACATTCCCCATGAGGAAGAAGTTCGTATCCCTATGGGTGGCCAAGTTCTATTGTTTGAAAGATGCTAAAATTAGGATGGTAAAATTAAAACTATTTTAGAAAGTAGGTATAGGGGATAAAGCATATTTTGGGACCTTTTCTTGGGACCAATACCCCCATTCATTTTAAAATTTCTAGAATTACAGTCCCTTCAATAAACCCTTGAGACTAGAGGCCAGATCAAGACAACATGCTATCTACATACAAGGTATATTGGGACCTTATCTTTTATGCAACTAAAGCAATGGGAAGAGTGTCAAGTGTCAATATATTTGAATGTCATTCCACTATTATGGAAGATATTAAAGCAATTCCACCTTACAATATAGGATGAAGAGGACAAGATAGCTTAGGGTCATAATAATTTAGGCATCTATATTGTTTAGTAAGGTTATAATAAATTTATCCCTCTCCACAAATGCTATTTAATGTTCCTTAGGATAGAATATGGTTGGAAAATGGTTGACCAAAAATAGATTTCTTTGCCTAACAAGTTATACATCAAATATTCCTCACCTTTGACAACCTATAGAAGATATTTTTTCATGAACCCTCTAATGTATCATGTGTAATACATAGCAGGAGATAATAGATCATTTACTCCACCAATGTGACTTTGCCTTGGAGTTATGGAGTTTATGAGTTGATCTCTTCAAGGCCTATATCAACTAATAGTTAACATTTGCTAATATATGGGATGTATATAAATGAATAAACTTCAAAAATAAATTAGTTCAGTTGGGTTGGTTTCTAGGTTTGAGTTTTATCTGGTGATACATATGGCTAGAAATAAATGCCAATTTTTAGAGAGGAATACACTCAGATAGAGCTAGTTTGGTAAAAAATAATAAATAAGGTTATAGAATTAATACAAGCTTATGTGAAGGAGCATATAACCTAGGATGTAGATAATACTTCCATGAGGTATACTCATGGTGCTTGTAAACCTACCCCTAGGATGTAAAAAATCAACATGAATGGACCAACAAATGATAATCTAGGGATAGGGGGAATTGGTTTCTTTAGAAGAGACTACAAGGGGATGGTCATTTGTTAGAAAGTTAAAGATCTAGGAGTAGCAACAAGTAATGGGCTTTGGCTATAATACAAGGATCTATCAATGCTTGGTAGAATGGAGTTCAAAAGATCATAGTATAGTTTGACTCATAAATTTTGGTGGGATCACTATATGAGATTACAAATTTTAGATTGAGTGCATGGGAGATCAAGAACATAGTGAGTTAGATCAAAGACATCTAGTAGTATTTTAAGGATACCATTCTAGTTCATATAGGTAAAGAGAAGAATATTACGACTAATTTTTTTGCTTGTTGGTTACTTGTTAAAACCTTGTCATAATAGGGATACTATAGATTAGATGGAGGTAAACCAACAAGTTTTATTACTAGCCAATACAAAACTAGGTAATGAAGTGTGATGGACTAAGGTGGATGATTGTGATAATTAGCCTTTGGTTTGACATCACATTGCTACTTTTATCACTCTTAATCTCAATTATGGGTAGCCCATAAAGTCATGGTAAGAGGGAGAAGCTAATCCAGAGTCCTTAGAATAGTATTAAGCAAAATTATCATCAAGATGGAAGTTTGTGTTGTTTGTATCAAATTAAGAAATTTGTGCTTTAAGAAGATGTCAAAGTGAGTTTTATTAGGATATTGGGATTGGATGGAAGTGGAAGGCCAATTTTTTATTATTATTATATGGATTAAGGGGTTTTGAAAGGGACCCCAAAACATTTACAAAAAAGCCAAATTAAACTTACTAGAGAAACTAGGAAGGTAGAAACGGAGTAACACCAACCAATGATCCTGCCATTTGAGAACCAAACAATCCACATGGATTGGCCAGAGCAACAACCCAAAGCTTAATATACAAGGAAACATGCAACTAAGCAAAAAGGATCAATCCTCCCATGTAGGGGAGGGCCAACCACGTAAACCTACTAAAACTAAGACAACACCAATCAAGAAGACATAGACAAAGAAGCCAAAAGTTAATCTTTCATGTTGTTGGGCCCAACACCATTGTTAATATTTTTGTCTTTCATCTTCCATTTTTTCCAGCCCATTAGGACCAAAATGTCTTTTGCACATAAAATTTTTTCTTGCATGGAGTCGATAAGATACCTATAGATATTTATAATCATCCTATTGAGAGATTTAGGGGCAGAACTCAAAATTTGGGTATGGAAATCTAACTCTTTTTTGGTGCAAGTCGATCCAATAATTATCCTAGATTTCTTTGATGGTTGGGAAAAATCATCAGAATTCGAGTCCTCAAAACATAGAGGGGCTTTCCCTAAGTTTTCCAGCTTAGCCAATTATTATAACTTTGGACTTGTCTTATTAATAAGATTTACACTTTTTCAAAAATATAAAAATATCAAGGTTAAAAACCTAACCTAACAAATAATGGTAAAATAATAAAATAAATTCACATATCAATGTGCTCATAGTACCATAGATAATATACAAATTATTATAATACATGGATGGTCATAGACTCAAGCAAAGATTAATACATATTTTAAAATATTTCCTTAATCTAAATGAGAGAAAAAAAGATCCTTATCAATGTTCCCCCCTCCAAGGACACTCCCCTAGATAAGGATACACTTGAAACCACACAAAGTTCACCTATCACATAACATTGGTTAGGAGATATATAGACTAATACATTGAAGGTGTGTGAACTAGCTTAAACTTCTCATAAATATAAAGTCAATGAACATAGTACATCCACATCTCAATGAAATTTATAGACTATTGAAAAATAAATTATAAAAAATATTGATAGAGATATAACTATCACAAAAGAAACCCCGTAGGGAGGACAAACGTCTAAGGTTAAAATTTTAGGCCTTGCTAGACCGGGCACTAGTCCATATTCCAATGTATTCCCAATGGAATAAAAATTTCAACATGAATATGACTTAGTAGTTATTGAAGAACACAGGAATATACTGGTAGGGGGGTGAACACTATAAGACCAACTTTTACTTTTCTTTCCCAAACAATATTATCCAATATTATAAATGAAAATATCAATAGCAGTAAAAAAATCAATGCATAAATCATCACACACAAGAGAGATACAAATTTAACGTGGTTTACCCAATGTGGGCTACTACATGGAGAAAATATTTCTTCTAAATTTTCTCAAAAAATCTCTTTGGAATCAATTTCCTATTACAATGTTTATGGACCTCTATCCAAAGGAGACACCAATCCCCTATGCTCTAATTTATGGATCTCTCTCCACAAGAAAACTCTTTCCCCTTTTCTCTGGTCCATGGAACTTGATCCCGGAGAACTCTATATCCTCAACTAGTTTGTGAATATTTCTCCACAAAATAACTCTATCTTCCCAGCTCGTTCATGAATCTCACTCCATAGGAGAACTCTTTCCCCTTTCTATGGTTTGTGGATCTCTCTCCATAGGAGAAATCCTTCCCCTTTCTCTAGTTTGTGGATATCTCCCCACAAGAGAATTGCTTCCCCTTGCTCTTGTTCATGGATCTCTCTCCATAGGATAACTCTATCCCCTCTGCTTTGGCTAGTGATCCTCTAGAAGACTTTTACCCCCACTACTCTGGCTTGTGGATCTCTCTCCATAGGAGACCTCTGTCCCCACTGCTCTGGCTAATGGATCTCTATCCACTAGAGACTACTATCCTCTTTACTTTGTCACCTCCAAATCCTTCTATCAACTCTGTTCTCAAATATGCACTAAACTCTATCCCAAGTCTAGCACAAATATGCTCTAACTCTGCTCATAAATCTACACCAAACTCTACCACTATTCTAGTACAAATATACTCTCAATTATGTTTCAAGTCTTCACAAGACTTTCTAAAATTTGCCCTCAAGCCTTCTCAAAGACTTGCTCAATTTTGCTCTCAAGTCTTCTCAAATACTTGCTCAAATTTTCTCTTCAAGTCTTCTCAAAGACTTGCTCAATTTTGCTCTCAAGCCTTCTCAAAGACTTGCTCAATTATACATTCAAGCCTTCTCAAAGACTTTATCAATTTTACTCTCAATGCTACTTACAAAACCTTATCAAATAACTCCAGATCTTGTATAAAAAACACAACTTAAATCTTTTTAGAAGAACTCTTTTCAGACATACAAATTTTACTTGCCAATTTTCACTCAAGGATCAATCACACAAATGTTCAATTTCCCTTATTAAAATTGACTAAAACAACTTCTCAATTGTTGTCAATATCTTTTCAATTCAATGTTCAAAATATTTCACAAGGATGCACTAACTTGTCTTCAACCCTAGCAAAAGCAGTTCACACTCTCTATCTTAAAATTTCTGAAATCCTTTCAGCAATAGAAGCATAGATTGTTCTCAAAATTTATCCCAAATATTTCCAAAACATTCAATAATGAAGCACACAAAACTCACTCAAATATTTCCAACAATGCTTATCAAACAATCCTTTTCACTCCACATTTATGTTCCAAACATTCATTCCAACAAACACTTTAAACAAAGGATGATGTGCTCATACCTCTTAATTGCTCTTAATTGCTCTTAAGGATGATGTTTCAAAAATAACTGATTTTTCTAATGCCACTTCAAAGGTTATATTGCCATTAATTTCCTCAAAACATCCACATGATTTTTCACCTCAAAAAATATTTCACAATACAAAGATTCAATAAATTATCAAACCACTTTTACACCTTATTACTCCTATTATTTCATGCAAAACAATGCTCAAAAAAACAATACAGAAATTACATACATGAATTTCACATACACACCTTATACCTACTTTTTATGAAAACAAAAATAATGCACTTTGGTTTTCAATAAGACCAAAAATTATTACTTTATCTCATGCATTTATCAAGGCTTAGCAATCTAATATTTCACCTTTCACCCCTTTAAAAATATTAAATCAAATTACTTTCCTAACCTTATAACTCCCTAACCTTTTCAACATAACCAATTAATAAACCCTTATGGCTCCCTAAGCATTTCATATTAACAATAGTAATAAAAATTTAATTTACCCTTATAGCTCCCTAACCAATTGTGAATGCATACCTTAATAAAAAAATTAATTATGCCTTTAGTGCTATTGTCGTCGCTCGAACTCGCAAAATCATTGATCCCCACACCCTAACACAAGGGATAATGCCACGTGGGATAGATGCCCACACATGTATAAAACACAATAACTCTCCTTTTATCTTCTACCACCAGCACAAACCACAAAACATAAAGCAAAATCTTTATCACCTGCCTCTACACCACTTGGCCTTATGCCCAATACTATTCTACTTATAACACTTAATATTATGGTTCTTAGAAGGTGCAAATTTCTTGAAGTTCCTCCTGGTGAAGCCATACTCATTTCTGTTATGAACCCTACAGTGGATTGCTTTATGACCAAATTTATTACAAGAGTAGCAATACCCTTGAAATAAATATCCATATCTGAAGTTCCTTTTAGTAAAACCATATTCCTTCTTTCCATGAACCTTGCAATGCATAACCTTGTGACCAAACCTGTTACATGAAAAACACATCCTTTAAAGAAATATTGCCTTGAACCCATTGGTATCTTAGTCCTTTCTTCTCTATGATGCTCCCTGTTCCTTTTTTGTGCATTTTTTCCTTCCTTGGTAAAGATTTTATTCACATAAGTCTCACTTTATCCTTCACTCTCTTCCTCTGAAGCCTCTTCCTCCTTTGAGCTTGAGCTTGACCCTTCTTCTTATTTCCCTTATCCTTCTTCAAAACCAAGTTTTGTTTTGATAAATGAAGGTCTTTGTGCATTGATGATATTATCCAAAGTCTTTGAACTTTTTCCAAACTTGTGTAGCTTATCCTTAGACTCTTTTAGTTCCATTCTTAGTGAAACTACCTCATGTTCCAATCTCTCACATTTTAAGACTTTTGCCTATAACTTTTCTTTGAATCTCCTTGTCTTAGCTATTGAGTTTGTCAGGTCTTGCATAAGCTTTCCTTTTTTTTCATCACATTCTTGAATTTGAGACTTGAATGTTGAATTTTTCTTTATAACCTTTTTCAATTCTTTAAGAGCAGTAATAAGTTCTGCTTCTAGATCTACTACTCCTTCCTCTTCATTTTCTGACTCTTTTGTTGGACATTTTGAGTCCCTAAGTCAAAGTTGTCATTGATGTCACCATTGATGCCACCAGATGGAGTCATCATTAATACCAAATATTTCAGCAAGAAATAAAGGCGACAAAGATGGTCATTTGATATTCAGCAAGAAGGCAGAAGTTCGAGTGAAATAGTGCAAAAGACAGAAGTTAAAAAGGAGTTATAATATTTATTTTATAAATTATTTAAATTCAGGATGAATTTAAATTTTATAAATAAATATTAAAAGGTACTTTATCAAAGGTGAAATATTATAATGGTTAGAAGTGCCATGGTGAAAACCCAAAATAAAATATTTGTAATTTTCATTACAATATTTTATATTGCAAAAGTGGGTTTATAAAGTCTAAAAATATCTTAATAAACCCAAAGGTTGGGTTTAAAGGTTTAAGACCAAAGAATATTTTAATAAATCCAAAGGTTGGATTTAAAGTTTTTAAACAAGGCAAAGTTTATTTCTAATCGATGTCATAGAAGCCAAAGGGAAGCACCGACATTTTTGATTTAGTGGAAATGCATATAAATACCATGCCCAAAGTTGATTTTCGAATTATCCTTGCTCGAATTGGAAAGAGAAAGCATACGAATTAAATGCAGAGCTCGTGAGATAGAATTATGAAATTCGTGTTTGACTTGATGGTGAAAGGAAACAAAAGCAAGCGCGTTGATTAGTTGGAAGCCAACAAGGCACCTTGGCCTAGTGGCAAGTGGGCTGCAAGCTTACATTTTGGTGTGCATGGTGGATAGTGTTTGAATCCTGCAGAAGCTTTTGGTGGACGTGTTGAAGGTGCCAATCATTAGGCGCATACATTTTGCAAGGCAAGGAAGGGGTGTTGAAGCACGTGGTGCTTCTTCCTTCCCAAAGAGCTTGTAGCTCGTGTGGTGGTTTGCGCCATGGGCAAAGACGTTTGTGTGGGCTGCGTTGAGAGTTCGAAACTCTCCAAAGGCAAAGGTACATTTTTATGTTTTATTTTATTAATACCTAAGTTGGAGGTATAAGGTATTTGGTGGTTGAAGTCTTTGCATTGTGATAAAGGTTGGTAGTTGAGAAATACCATTAGGAGTTATAAGGAGAATTCTATTTTTATTTTCAAGTCTTAAATTTTGCTATTGTGGAATATTGAAAGGTTAAGACTTTGTGGGTTGTATGTTATTTTGAATAAAGGGTTTTGTGATTATTGTGAGGATATTGCTTATTGTTTAAGTTGGAGTGATAAGGTGTAATTGTGATATTATTTTTGTGATATAAAAATTATCCTCTAACCCTTATTGAGTTTGTCAAAGAAGTAATTGTGAGTGTGGCAGATTTGTAAGGGCAACTACTCTTCAAGAAAAGGTATGGGTAAAATTCTTCTTTGTTGAGTTAGGTGATTGGCTTGATTGAAAATTAAGTTTGGAGTGAAAAGGATTTGATTAGGGTTTCCTTTTCGAAAGTGGTTGAGTTAATGCTTCAAGGTTTTCTGGATTGAGAGTTGTGATTAAACCTTGTTTGATAAGCATTATTGTTTAGACCATTGGTTGAGTGAAGTACATTGAGTTTATGCTTCAAGGTTTTTTGAATTGAGAGTTGTGATTAAAACCTTGTTTTATTAGCATTGTTGTTGAAGCCAATGGGTTATGCAAAGAACTTGAACTTGAGTTAGAAAAGAACATGAGTATCATTGTTATGTGAGATTTGTGTTGAGCATTGTTGGAAATATTTTGAGTTGGGAGATACATGCTTGGACTAGGGTTTGTGAGAAAGGGTTATTCCTTGAAGTGATTGGTTGAGTAGAGTTGATTGAGCCTAGTCAAGTGGATGCATGTAGTGGTTGTTCAAGTTCCATAAAACAAACTATTCTATATTCTGATTTGAGTTGAGATTGAGATTTGAGAATAGAACATATTGAGTCTCTAACAATTCTCTTTATGCTTCTATGAGATTGAGTTGAGAAAGTGATTGAGCTTTGAGAATAGAACATATTGAGTCTCTAACAATTCTCTTTATGCTTCTATGAGATTGAGTTGAGAAAGTGATTGAGCATTGAGTATAGAACATATTGAGTCTCTAAAAATTCTCTTTATGCTTCTATGAGATTGAGTTGAGAAAGTGATTGAGCATTGAGTATAGAACATATTGAGTCTCTAACAATTCTCTTTATGATTCTATGAGATTGGACAAGTTCTGTGTGGACTTGTTAAGCTGATTTGAGGTAAGTCTTTGAGAAGGCTTGTGGACTATTTTTGTGTGAGCTTTTGTGGAAGCTTGCAATGCAGATTTGAGCAAGTCCTAGAGAGGACTTATTGAGCAGATTTGGACAAGTTCTATGTGGACTTGTTGAGCAAATTTGGATAGGTTCTAGTGGACCTGTTGAGATTTGAAGTTCTAGTGGACCTATTGAGCAGATTTGACAGGTTCTAGTGGACCTGTTGAGCAGATTTGAGTAGGTTTTGAGTGGACCTATTGAGCATATTTGAGCAAGTTCTAAGTGGACCTATTGAGCATATTTGAGTAGGTTCTAAGTGGACCTATTGAGCAGATTTGAATTTGAGTGGACCTATTGAGCAATTTGAGCAGGTTCTGAGTGGACCTATTGAGCATATTTGAGTAGGTTCTGAGGGACCTATTGGAGAGATTTGAATTTTGAGTGGACCTATTGAGCAAATTTGAGAAGGTTCTGAGTGAACCTATTGAGCAGAGCTTTGGAGGTGATAGAGCAGAGAGGACAGAGTCTCCAGTGGATAGAGATCCATCAGCCAGGACATTGAGGATAGGTCTTCTGAGTGAGGACAAGAGTCTTCAAGTGGAGAGAGATCCACAGTCAATGCAGTGGAGGCAGTGTCTTCTAGAGGATCACCAACCAGAGCAGAGGAGAAGGAGTTCTCCTGTGGATAGAGATCCACAAACCAGATTTAGGGGATCAACATCTCCTTTGGACAAAGGTCCATAAACATTGTAATTGGGAAGGATTCCCAAAATATTATTTGAGAAATATTTAGAAGAAATATTTTCTCTGTGGAGGTAGCCCACATTGGGTGAACCACGTTAAATCTGTGTCTCTATTGTGTATGGTGTTTTGTGCATTGCTTTGATTACTGCTATTGATACTGCTATCTATACACTGCATAATATTGATTTGAAAAGAAAAGTAAAAAGTGGTCTTATACTGTTCACCCCCTCTCAGTATAAGCTTGTGTTCTTCAATTGGTATCAGAGTGGGTTCCTTCAGAAGAGTTTGATAGCTTGAAGGAAAAGCGGTCTAAGAACACAATGGATCAAAAGGATCAAAAGGATGGGTCCATAAATAATGTAGTACCAGTATTTGATGGAAGTGACTTCTTGTATTGGTGTGTGCTGATGAGATTTCACCTGATGGCACTTGGCAATGAAGTTTGGGATGCAGTGGAACTTGGATATGATTCAGCAGTCAATCCTCCTACAGATAAGGAAGGTAAGCTTCTAATGCATGCAAATTCAAGAGCTATGAATGCAATTATAAAAGTATTGCGAAGATCAAAATCTATGAAGGTTATGGATTGTAAAACAACAAAAGATATGTGGGAACTATTGCATACCATATATGAAGGAGATAAAAGTGTCAGGAAAGCTAAGATCAGAAATCTCAAAGGAGAATTTGAGAACCTAAGAATGCGGGATGATGAAAACATTCGTGACTATCTCAACAAGGTTGATGAACTTATACATGAGATGAAAGGTCTTGGAATGAAGATTGATGAATCTGATGCTTGTGATAAGATCTTGAGAACTCTTCCAAAAAGGTATAGTGAAAAGGTCTTTGCTATAGAAACATCAATTGATAGTGATGGTCTAACAAGAAATGCTTTGCTTGGCATGCTCACAACTTTTGAGATAAGAACAAAAGATCCTATTCCTCCGAAAGAAGTTGCATTCAAAGTGAACAAAAAGATAAAGGGTAAGAAGTCAGAATCAAGCAGTGAGTCTTCCAGTGATGAAGAAGCAAATTATGGCAGAAGAGATAAAGGTTCCAGAAGACCCATAGATCTAAGATCTATTAAGTGTTTTAATTGTGGAAAGTATGGACATTATGCAATAGAGTGCAAAGAGCCAAAGAGCAACAATGATGAAGAAAAATAGGATCACAGGTATAGGGAATCAGAAAGACATAGGTACCAGAAGAAAAGCAAGGATGGACAAAATAGACAAGGAAAGAAGTTCTTCCAAAGGCAAAAGAGAAGCTACTATGTGGATAATGCAAGTAAGTACTCAAATGATAGTGATGCTAGTTTTTAAGACAATGATAGAGATGAAGTCCTATTTATGGTTGAAGAGAAAGATCCAGTTAAGAAAAGGACTCCAGTTATTCTCAAGTGTTTTAGATGTGGTAAATTTGGACATCTTGAAGATGATTGTACAAGGGATGGTTATAGTTTCAGTGATGATGATTTTGAAGATGCACTTGATAGACCAGATGAAAATCTTCTTATGGCATTAGAAGAAGAAGTGAGTGATCCTATAGAAGACAAGCCAAAAGAAAGAAATGATATGGACAAAGGTAAACAAATAGAGGATTATTCAGCAGAGAATGGTTATGATCTCAAGGGAGAACTTATCTATGCCCTTGACACTGTAAAGAAGGTAAGAAAGCAACACTCTAAGCTTGAAAGTCAATTTCAAGAATGTGATGAAGAAAGATTATTGCTCATAGAGGATTTAGAAAAATCAAAGGCTAAGGCAAGCAAGTTCAAAGATAAGTTAGAAGCAAAGATCTTGGAATGTGAGAAGTTAACACAAGAAGTGGCTCTACTAAAGGAAGATTTAGAGGATTCCAAGAATAAGCTATACAAGTATGTAAACAGTGCAAAGAGTGTGGATAAAATAGTCAAGATACAAAGAAGAGCAACAAACAAGACAGGTCTTGGTTCTAAACAGGTTCAAAAGAAAAGGGAAGAAGAGTCTACTTCAAGTCTTGAAGAAGAAGAAACTTCAAAAGAAGATACATCAGAAGAAGACAATGTAAGTGGGAGTAAGACATCAGAGGATGAGTTGGACAACAAAGAGTTCAAAAAATATAGGAACAATGCATAGAGAAGATACAGATGGAACAACAATCAGAATAAGAGACCAATGAGGTCAAGACAAGGAAGCTTCAATGGAAGATGTTTTTCATGTCACAGGTTTGGGCACATGGCTTCACAGTGCAGGACACATGAA
This sequence comes from Wollemia nobilis, assembly GCA_028583015.1. Classification (NCBI taxonomy): domain Eukaryota; kingdom Viridiplantae; phylum Streptophyta; class Pinopsida; order Araucariales; family Araucariaceae; genus Wollemia; species Wollemia nobilis. The sequence continues at coordinate 4,048,562 of JAQPPZ010017244.1, forward strand.
AGATAGGAATATGGAAAAGGATAACTTTTCCAAGGGTATTGCTATTCATGTAATGAGTTTGGTCACAAGGCAATGAATTGCAAGATTCATGATAGAAGAGGATATGGCTTCACTAGGAGAAATCCTAAGACAATTGCACCTCCAAGGAATAATAACATTAAGTGTTATAAGTGCAATAATGATGGTCACACAACAAGATGGTGTAGATCAAATATTCCAAAAATAGGCATGAACAAGAATAGGAATATGAACAGGAATAGGAACATGAACAGAAATAGGAATATGAATAGGAACAGGAACATGGATGAGAATAAGAATAGGAATAGGAACAGGAACATGGATGAGAACAAGAATAGGAATGAGAACAGGAACATGGATGAGAACAAGAATAGGAAAAGGAACAGAAGTGATGATAGGAACTGTTGGTCATCAAATCCGCACAAGAAAGGACTTTCGGTGGGTTTGCGCGCCCTGGACCTGCGACCAACATTGAAAGGCCGAGGGGAAGAGATGCCCCTCGTGCCAATCTCCGGAGAAAGGCCGGCTCCTATACTAATCTACTTTTGGGGTTTGAGACAAGAGTGCAGGAAAGAGATAAACAGGATAAGGGTTAGAGAAAGAAATAAAAAGGGTAAGGGTTAGAGATTGATGATTTAAGGTGGGGAAGAACAGGAAGCACGATCACTCGCTAACAACTCGAATAGCAGCAAGAAATACCAAGAATGAAATGAAAGAAACGCAGTGTCGACCTTCCTATGTATCCTCTGGACGGGTTCGCAGGGTTCTCCTCTCTCTCTCGCTGGAATTCAGGGTTCAGAGTAACAACGATTAAGACGAGGGAATAACAGAAACCTCGATCCACCAGGCAGCATAAAAGAAAGCAACAGGGACGTTTTTCCTCTCCTATGTATCCTTCAGGGCGAATTTTAGGGGTTCGGTCCCCAATCGCACATCGGATTCAGGATTCAGAGTCTCGGTATGCGAACGAGAAAAGACAAAAGAATTAAGCACAGAAGGCAACATAAAAGAGAGAAATGGAGCACAAAAGATCTTTAGTATTAAACGCAGGACATCAAGTTACAGTAGCTTTCTAGCAGAAAGTTCCCCCCCATTTTACATTGCAAAGCCTAGGTTTTTATAGAGGACCCGACCCTCTGAGTCATTATTACAAAAACGGTGGAGTACACCCTCGGGCCTTGAGAAATCGGCTCCTCGTGGCTGCTGCGACTGAGTTTTCAAATCGGTTGCCGAAACTGGCAACTGTGACCGGGTCAACCATGGAAATATTCATTTAATGCGCCGCTCGAGTGTCCCTGGCTTCTGGATGCTGTGCTTGAGTGATCGTTACGCCCGCCGGGTTTTACTTCGAGGACTATTACGTCCCTTTCGTTTGCCAAGAATGGTCAGCGGACTTATCGGGCAAGAAAGGGGGTACTTATAAGGGGCCTTCGATCACCTTGGGAAGCTGCCCGCCTTGGAACGTGGGCCCGAAAAGTGCTTCGCTACATATCCGCCTCGCCAAAGCCTTGGGCCGAAGTAGATTCTCCTTGATTTGTTCTTCGCAAAATAATGCTTCGCAGGAACTACTTCGGGGATGTTGACTGCCGAGCGGGTTTCATCTTTGAAATGGGGCTCTTTATCCTTTGCTGGCAAAACTGCTTCGGCTGAAAATGTTTCGGCCCGATTCTCTTTCAAAACTGCGGTTCGGGGAATATCCTCCCGAAGCATTTCTCTGTTTTCGACACATTGTCATTTTGCTTCGGGCACCACTGCTTCGGGTGAAAATTGGCCGAAGTAGGTGTCGGAAATACTTCGGGCCCGAAGTAGTTTCCTTACCTTAGCTGATTTGGATTATGCTCTCCTCCTTCGGCGAAGTCGTTTGGATGCTGCTTCGCAAAACTTTCGCCCGAAGCGGCTGCTGAAAATGCTTCGGGTGCGAAGCATTATCTTTGTATTTTCTTCGGCGAAATTACTTCGCAAGGTTTTCGCCCGAAGTGGTGATTTGAAGTGCTTCGGGCCCGAAGCTCTTTTCACATTCTCCTTCTTTTCTTTCGGCGAAGCTATTTTCCTCGGCCTGTTTGGTAGCGAAGCTCTTTCTTCTTCATTTGGGGGAAGTCAAAATTGCTGTAACTTTAAATAAGAGAAAAACTTTCAACAAAGAAATATTATACAAAAATTCTACTATTCTTCTACCCCTTGCATAACGTGACAAAAAGTGTCAACATTCTTGGCGGCTCGCGGGGTGACGAGCTCGTCTCGGCGGAAGAACCCTTAGCTTTTATCCATTGGGCTACGGAGTCACTGGTCTCCCCCGGATCCTGCTTCTGCGGCTTGTCCCTCTTCTTGTTCCTCGTCTCCTCCTTCTTCTCCTTCTTCTTCTTCCTCTTCCTCTGGCATGGCTTCTGGCTAGGGCGATGGTTCGAGGCGATCACGGATGCGCTTCATCGTTCTTCGGACATGAGTCCAGGCACTCTTTTGGAATGGTTCTTGATCTTGTAATGCCTTAACCAAAATGCGAAACCGATCAATCTGCCCGATGTCAGCATGTTTGGCCCTGATGAATAAATCGTTTAGGCATGCTACCATCTTGCAGTACCTCAAAATGAAGTCGGTTATCTGCCCTTCTGAGATCGGCTCCGCCCACTCGTCTATCTCCGAGACATCGCCCTCGAATTGGAGCCAGACTGGTTTGAGGTCATCTTTAGTCAGAAGGTTCCCGTCATCGTCTGTGAAACTCGAGAAACCCAAGGAGGAGAGATCCTAAAAATAATTCATCGAGGCGCGCTGCTCATTTTCAAAAATGTCTTGGAGCCTTCTCGCCTTCTGAGCTTTTCGCACCTTAGAGAAAAAGGCGCGAACCGTGGCCTGGGCTGTGGACCAATCTCTAGCCGTTCGAGTCATTGCAGTGACCTGCAAGTCCTGATATTTCGCATTCTGGACATCGAAGGCTAATTTGAGCCGGTGCCTGGCTTTCTGCGTGACTTCATCAATGATTGGCCCTCCTTCAAAAATAGCGAGCTGTGCTTCGATGATGAAGGTCAGTATCGTGAGGGCGCTGGAACACCGAGACCTAAAATTCTTGAGCAAATGGGCACGAATCTCCTTAATTCTGGCCCTGTCGAACACCGTCAGGTCTTCCTTCTCGCACAGCTGGGCCTGCATTTGTGCAACCCTGTCTTCCAGCTCCTTGGCCTTTAGACTGCCCTCGGTCTGTTTCTGCGCTTGGCTCTCGGCTGTAGACTGGAGCTGTTGAACCTGCTGCTTTAGGGCGCGTGTTTCCTTTTTCATGGCCTTGCACTGCTCCTCGGCCTCTGCCAACTTGGAGCGGACCCTCGCCAAATCTTCTTCTAGCTTAACATTGGCGGCCTCGGCCTCAATCCTGCGTTGGTTGGCAATAACTGCATGAGCCCTAAAGGTCTCAATTCGGACATGCATGGATGCCGATTCATTGTCTACATTCAGATGCACCAGGTCCTTAGGTGTTTCCTGGTAATCATAGTCCGCTGGAGTCATTTCATCCAGGGGTTTCTGCACCTTAGGGACCTTCTTGATCTTGTGCATCTTTCCGGCTTTCAAATCAAACACGGCGCATTTTTCAACTTGAGCCGTCGCTCGCCCTCTTTTCTTTCTCGCCTCCTTCAAGATTTTGTCGGTATTCTGCCGAGCTTGGAGCAGCTTCTCGATAAGGGGGCGTTCCTTGATCAAAGACATCTCTGATTCAAACAAGGCTGGGTCACCAGCCAAAGGAGTGAACAAATATAGGGAATGGATGGGGGATGTCTCGCCAGAAGGTCCGACGGTGGGTGTAGCGGGCATTTCGGCAATGGCGGCCACATCATGCGAGATGAGGGATTGGATGGTGGGGCTTGGTGTTGAAGCGATACCTCCGCTTCTGCTAAAGATCAAGGGGGTGGCAGCGCGAGTGGGCGAAGTGATTTCAATGGACTTATCCCGGCCGGGATCGTGGGATGGACTTGGACTAGTCACGGGTGACGTGTGATGGGGTGATGGGCTACGTAGGGGAGACTGGTGGGAACTCTCGGCCGTGGCCGCAGGGGGCATGGGTGAGTCTTGAGCAAGGGGTGGAGAATGCGTACCTGAGTGCCCTCCTGGCATTGTGGTAGTGGTGGCTTCTGGTGCAGCCGCATCTTGTTCTTCTTCTGCTTCGGCATCCTCAACCTCCATGGTTTCTGCCTCGGCGTCCCCTTCGGATTGGAGGAGTTCCTCCACATTGATGACATTGATATCCGGGACGGTTGCGGCGCTTGGCGGCGTGGCACTCTCAATAATTGCTTCGGATGGACCCGATGTAGGTCGTCCAGTGGAAGGGCTTTGAAACCCTGTACGGAGCCGCTTTGGATGGCTTGGAGGCACTTGCACTGATTCTGGCTTCTTTCTCTTTGTCCTCACCAGCGGTTGTTTCGACTCTTCGAAGCTCGTGTCTTGGCCTCCCACAGGTACCGGAGGTGGTCTCTGTGGCGTGGCTTTGGCCCTTTTCCCTTTCTTTGGCTCCGAAGTAGTTTCCTTTCTCTTTGGGCTTTCGCCCGAACCTGGGATAGCTGGAGGAATGAGGTCGGCGAAGGACAGAGGCTTCCATGTCCCGGCATTGGCCTCATAGACCGCTATGAAGTCTTTGTCAGATGACAAAAGACCGTAAGAATTCGTCTTTCGATGATGGACCCTCATTATCCACCACTCTCTTAATTGGGCCACGTCCCAATCTTTCGTTGCTTCCTTCAAATCATCTTTTGCCTTCTTCCAGAAGGTAGAGTTGGGGCTCGGGAGAGGGTGCCGAACTGGGTCATATGCGACCTCCATTGGGTAGAACTCATGCCAGGGAGGTAGCGTTTCCATTTTCTCCAAATGCCACTCCAGATCCCTCCCGTTGGGATTGTTCCTCTGCTCCACAATTTTTGGATAGGGGCAAGCGTGGAAGTTCTTAAATCGAAGATGGTCCCTCATTACCCCCAAGGGGTCATAGAGCCATTGCTGAGGAAGCTGGACTAGGCCAAAATTGGCGAGTTTCTCCTCCAAGAAAACATTTTGTTTGAGGGCAAACACCTCGATAACTCCCATTTTGAAAGGGAAATCGCAGGTGTGAGCCCACTTCCGTCCATGGCCATAAATGGCGTTTGTTGCATCGCTCTGCCGAGCGACCTCCAATGCGAACTGGTATTCGGAGGGATAGACTGGCAGAAGGAAAGGCTTCCCTGTGAAGCCGAATATGCGAATTACAAGCCCTTGTGTCAGCTAAAAAATGTCTCCCCTCCTCTCTTGTACTACTTTGTCCCTTAGGAGGAGGGGAACCCGAGGGGAAGACCCTGTTAGCATGTGCATTGCGGGTCCCAAAAATTGTTGGTTGAAAGAATAATAGGACTCCGTCTTCAATAGGAGAGGGGTCCACTGGTATACAGGCAGAGGATTTCCATCCTCGCCGCTTGCCGTAATAGCAACATAAGGGAAACTTCTATGTACATGAAAGAAAAATAACCAAACAAGAAGAGAACAGGGCGAAAAGTACTTATTTGTCCCAGGATTCTTCATGCTGGCGAGCCGCGTATGTAGGGTCCTGGCCACCCATTCTGCCCAATCAAAAAATACTGGGTTGGTGCTTGGCCTCGAAGCATCAGGGGCATAAAATTCCCCTCTGGAAATACACTCGGCCAAAGATACCTGCCACGGGTGCACCAAAGCGTCAGTAGATAGGCCTGCCACCCATGCAATGATGGAGAAGATGTCGATGTTTTTGAAGGCCTCCAAGGGTAGGGGCATCTGGGGCAATTTTCCCGAAGGGAGCCCACTTTTGAGGCTCTGCTGCAAAAAATTAATTATGTAGTTGGAGGACGCGAACCTCTCCATCTGTTCGCTAAGAATAACGTTGCGAACCGTATACCCCTTAGGAGGGCCCTGCTGTGGCGCAAAGGCTGCCTGGACATCTTCCTTCAGAATGGAGAACAGCTTGTGACCGGAGGCGTCTACCACTTGCCTGGAGGAGGGCTGATAGTTCCGCGTGATGGCATCAATCAGCTCAGGGCAATGATGTGTGGGGGGCGTCAGATACCAGTATATCTGGGAGTAGTAAGCGGTAGCTCTTCTGTTGTCTGTCGAGAGCCTGCTTTTCATGAACTCAATGGTGCTCCTGAGTTCAGCCATGCTCCTCGATAGCTTGGTGTCTCTGATCCTATCCCACCTGTCGACTGGTGGTTCTTCAGGCTGCTCATCCCCAGAATCCTCTCTTTCTCCCATGATTTGTTTCTCGGGGCGGCGGCTAACATCAACCTTCTTTGGCCCTTTGTCATGGCCCTTTGCCTTTGGCTGCTCGAGGGCCGTCACTTCTGGTTCCTTCCCCTTTTCCTTAGAGTTCTTCTTCCCCATAGTGCTAGGGGTGATGGAGAAAACAATGCGGAGGGCTTCGGGATTGGAGGCTTCGAAGCGCAAGATAGGAGAGTTTGAAGGCTAGTAGCGAAGTTTGCATGAATTATCGGGAAAATAGCTTCGTTACTGCTGGAGCCTACGTTATATAGCCGTAGAAGGCAACCACCAGTATTTATGGCACTTGCCATAATTAACTTCGCGTCGCTTCGTCCAATTCGCCGCATGGTGGAGTAGTACACAGGGCTGTGTGTTATGATGATTGCGGCTTGCTTTGGAAGCGTGACCCTCTGCCACTTTGTACCCGAGCATGAACTTTTCTCCTAACCGAATCCCTAAAGGACGTACCCACCACCTTTTCATTTAACTCGCCTACTTCGGATGCTTTTGAAGGCGGTTGTCGGCACGTTCCCCTAGGCACGTTTTAAATGCCCCCGCCTTTTTCGTTGTTGGGTTGGTGAAGCCGAAGTCAGAGTTGAAGTGCTTCGGGGCGAACCCTTGGTGCGAGCTATTTCTTTTACGCTTCGGGCCCGAAGTGACTTCCTTCGTAGGAGAAGGTTCCCGAAGTGCTTTTCAACTTGAGAAGTGGTCCGTCGATTCTCCTTCGAAAACTGCTTCGCTTGGACTCCCCTCGGTGGAGCGCCTCTCATACCTTGGTCTGAATTTTGTTCGACCGACGGGCTTCACTGCGAGCTATTTCCCATTGGCTACTTCGCACGCTCAGTGCCCGAGCTTCTCTTCTTTTTTTTTTTTTTGGTTGGAGTTGCCGAAGTAAAACTTGACCTGAACTTCCTAGCAACACCTTATTTGTCAGCCGAACTATTTACAGTATTTACACAATTATCTTGCGGCATAATCGGCATGCCGCCACCACGGACTCAGCTTCGGGTAATTATCCGGTGAACCTGCAGTGACCCGACCAGATCAGATTGAACTTCAGTTGATATTTGAAATCCGATTGGCCTCTTCCCGAAGTTCTCCATGCTGCAAACAGGAAGTAATGCAGCAGGTTGTCACTCCTGCCAGTACCCGCGCTGCTGATGAAGGATGTGGCGAAGAAGTTCGCCACGTGAGGACCTCCTTGGGGTACTGGTTGTAGTGATGGCTGGAACCAGAATACCGAAGAGTCTAGTAACTATGGGCTGGGTACAAGTTCTTCCATCTTCTTGATGTTGTAATAGGGCTCCTCCGGCAAAGAGCAAACTTCTATGATCTTCTCAGGTTCAGCCTCTTGAGGTAAGCCTGATGGATTCTGGCTGAACACCTGCGTGCCATGCTCTGGGATACAAAAAGGGTGCAAAAATGTCCCCTCTTCGTTCTCAGGCGCTACCACTTGAGCTTGTTTCTCTTCTTGGCCCGTCCTCTGATGGAGATTGCAAGCACCCATATTGTTCATCGTCGGGGCAAAGCTTGCAAATTGCCATGGTTGGACTTGGATGGGATCTGCCTCTCGAGCTCCACATGACTGCATCTCAGGCTTCTGCTCAGTATGAGGAGTCTGCCATGAAGAATATTGCGTTGGGCAGACAGGAGAAGCGATTATCGGAGAAAGTGATGGGGCTTCTCCCCACTGCCACTTTCTCGATAGAAACTGCTCCGCTCGTACTGCTTCCTCAAAAATCTGAGGGAATCTTTGTTCGCCTGATCGCAGCAAGAGGAGGCCTATGTCCGGGTGAAAAGCCCGAACATAGTAGAGGTGGGCTTGGGCGGGCGTTGGTTGAATCTCCCCTGGAACTTTCTTCCAAGTTCTGGAGAATCGGACATTGAAGTCCGTGACGCTCTCCAAGGGTGTTTTCTTGATGGTGGAGAAGTACGTCAGAAGTTGGAAGGGATCCTGAGAGCCATCAAATGTTTCGAATAGTGCTCCCGCCAAGTCATCCCATGAACAGACGCTTTTAGACCCGAGCAGTCTATACCACCGTAGCGCCTTTCCTTCCAGAGACGCAGCCAGAAGTCGGACCATGACATCTTCGTGGATTATGTCGTAGAGGAACGCTAAAGCAGCAACAGCTTCAAGGTGTTCTCGGGCCATTCCCGTGGTGCCATCATATATTGTTAATGCCTTCAAGGTGATCTCGAGAATCTTGTGGTAGCTTTGAAGATTCAAGGGGCCTCGGTCATCCCAGCTGGGAAAACTTACCCCTGCCATTATAGCAGTGGTCTACAGAGATCACGGTTATCGCCGCTAAATCGGAGTCGCCAGATGAACATTCTTTCTCCGCTTGTGAGGTCAAGGCTGCTCACCGAACCTTGATTCCTTCGGGATATCTTCTTTCAGATTTGAAAGGTGCCTACGACCAAGAAATCTGGATCTTTAGCTCAATCGAGTCGCCAGGTGATTTTATCAGATGAAGACAGGCCAGAGATTCACCGAACTCGGACCTTCTTAAGACATGGGGAGCCCTGGTTACGAAAACCAGGTTTAGGTACTGGTCTTCATGACTTTTAGAGATTCTCGGGTAAAACAGAGTCGCCAGATGCTAAGAGTCTTTCGATAATGAGAGCATCGATTCTCACTACTACTCAGAAGATGAGACTGACCGGATCTCACCGGGAACTTTGTTAGAACTACTGGCTCCGGTGAAGACGGGCTAGAAATTTTCTCAAATATGGGACCTTGGGTCCCACCGGGCGTGCCAAAAACTGTTGGTCATCAAATCCGCACAGGAAAGGACTTTCGGTGGGTTTGCGTGCCCTGGACCTACGACCAACATTGAAAGGCCGAGGGGAAGAGATGCCCCTCGTGCCAATCTCCGGAGAAAGGCCGGCTCCTATACTAATCTACTTTTGGGGTTTGAGATAAGAGTGCAGGAAAGAGATAAAAGGAGTTAGGGTTAGAGAAAGAAATAAAAAGGGTAAGGGTTAGAGATTGATGATTTGAGGTGGGGAAGAACAGGAAGCACGATCACTCACTAACAACTCGAATAGCAGCAAGAAATACCAAGAATGAAATGAAAGAAACGTAGTGTCGACCTTCCTATGTATCCTCTGGACGGGTTCGCAGGGTTCTCCTCTCTCTCTCGCTGGAATTCAGGGTTCAGAGTAACAACGATTAAGACGAGGGAATAACAGAAACCTCGATCCACCAGGCAGCATAAAAGAAAGCAACAGGGACATTTTTCCTCTCCTATGTATCCTTCAGGGCGAATTTTAGGGGTTCAGTCCCCGATCGCACACCGGATTCAGGATTTAGAGTCTCGGTATGCGAACGAGAAAAGACAAAAGAATTAAGCACAGAAGGCAGCATAAAAGAGAGAAATGGAGCACAAAAGATCTTTAGTATTAAACGCAGGACATCAAGTTACAACAGCTTTCTAGCAGAAAGTTCCCCCCATTTTACATTGCAAAGCCTGGGTTTTTATAGAGGACCCGACCCTCTGAGTCATTATTACAAAAATGGCGGAGTACACCCTCGGGCCCTGAGAAATCGGCTCCTCGCTGGCTGCTGCGACTGAGTTTTCAAATCGGTTGTCGAAACCGCAACTGTGACCGGGTCAACCATGGAAATATTCATTTAATGCGCCGCCCGAGTGTCCCTGGCTTCTGGATGCTGTGCTTGAGTGATCGTTACGCCCGTCGGGTTTTACTTCGAGGACTATTACGTCCCTTTCGTTTGCCAAGAATGGTCAACGGACTTATCGGGCAAGAAAGGGGGTACTTATAAGGGGCCTTCGATCACCTTGGGAAGCTGCCCGCCTTGGAACGTGGGCCCAAAAAGTGCTTCGCTACATATCCGCCTCGCCAAAGCCTTGGGCCGAAGTAGATTCTCCTTGATTTGTTCTTCGCAAAATAATGCTTCGCAGGAACTACTTCGGGGATGTTGACTGCCGAGCGGGTTTCATCTTTGAAATGAGGCTCTTTATCCTTTGTTGGCAAAACTGCTTCGGCTGAAAATGTTTCGGCCCGATTCTCTTTCAAAACTGCGGTTCGGGGAATATCCTCCCGAAGCATTTCTCTGTTTTCGACACATTGTCATTTTGCTTCGGGCACCACTGCTTCGGGTGAAAACTGGCCGAAGTAGGTGTCGGAAATACTTCGGGCCCGAAGTAGTTTCCTTACCTTGGCTGATTTGGATTATGCTCTCCTCCTTCGGCGAAGTCGTTTGGATGCTGCTTCGCAAAACTTCCGCCCGAAGCGGCTGTCGAAAATGCTTCGGGTGCGAAGCATTATCTTTGTATTTTCTTCGACGAAATTACTTCGCAAGGTTTTCGCCCGAAGTGGTGATTTGAAGTGCTTCGGGCCCGAAGCTCTTTTCACATTCTCCTTCTTTTCTTTCGACGAAGCTATTTTCCTCGGCTTGTTTGGTAGCGAAGCTCTTTCTTCTTCATTTGGGGGAAGTCAAAATTGCTGTAACTTTAAATAAGAGAAAAACTTTCAACAAAGAAATATTATACAAAAATTCTACTATTCTTCTACCCCTTGCATAACGTGACAAAAAGTGTCAACAGGAACAAGGATGATGACTTGGAAAGAAACAGTCATAGGATTCAAAAAACTTAGGAAATAAGGGAAAAAGATAAAGGTAAAGAATAGTCCTTTCAGGGAGTAGAAATAATCCCACCCTAGAATTAACCACCTCATGTGGAGGTGGGTGAGGGGCTAAGCTAAGAGGCTCATTCTTAACCCCAAGCCCCAAAGGTGACCCTTTGCCATTTATGTCAAAGGGGGAGATATTTGTGTGTATTGGGGAGAGATTTGATATGGGGAAAGATTTTATATTTGAGAGAGCATTGAGCCTGGGAGAGAAATGTCCCAGGGAAGCAGAAGAAAAAAAAAGGTCAGGTTTCAATAAAAGGATATGGGTTGCCATCAATGACAAAGGGGGAGATTGTTGGACATTTTGAGTCCTTAAATCAAAGTTGTCATTAATGTCACCATTGATGCCACCAGATGGAGTCATCATTAATACCAAATATTTTAGCAGGAAATAAATACGACAAAGATGGTCATTTGATATTAAAGAAGAAGGCAGAAGTTTGAGTGAAACAGTGCAAAAGAAAAAAGTTAAAAAGGAGTTATAATATTTATTTTATAAATTATTTAAATTCAGGATGAATTTAAATTTTATAAATAAATATTAAAAGGTACTTTATCAAAGTTGAAATACTATAATGGTTAGAAGTGCCATGGTGAAAACCCAAAATAAAATATTTGTAATTTTCATTACAATATTTTATATTGCAAAAGTGGGTTTATAAAGTCTAAAAATATCTTAATAAATCCAAAGGTTGAGTTTAAAGGTTTAAGATCAAAGAATATTTTAATAAATACAAAGGTTGAATTTAAAGTTTTTAAACAAGGAAAAGTTTATTTTCGCCAATGTCATCGAAGCCAAAGGGAAGCGTCGACATTTCTGATTTAGTGGAAATGCATATAAATACCATGCCCAAAGTTGATTTCCGAATGATCCTTGCTCGAATTGGAAAGAGAAACCATACGAATTAAATGTAGAGCTCGTGAGATAGAATTGCAAAATTCATGTTTGACTTGATGGTGAAAGGAAACAAAAGCAAGCGTGTTGATTAGTTGGAAGCCAACAAGGCACCTTGACCTAGTGGCAAGTGGGATGCAAGCTTACGTTTTGGTGTGCATGGTGGATAGTTTTTGAATCCCACAAAAGCTTTTGGTGGACATGATGAAGGTGCCAATCGTTAGGCGCATACATTTTGCAAGGCAAGGAAGGGGTGTTGAAGCATGTGGTGCTTCTTCCTTCCCAACGATCTTGTAGCTCATGTGGTGGTTTTCGCCATGGGCAAAGATGTTTGTGTGGGCTGCGTTGAGAGTTCAAAACTATCCAAAGGCAAAGGTACATTTTTATGTTTTATTTTATTAATGCCTAAGTTGGAGGTATAAGGTATTTGGTGGTTGAAGTCTTTGCATTGTGATAAATGTTGGTAGTTGAGAAATACCATTAGGAGTTATAAGGAGAATTCTGTTTTTATTTTCAAGTCTTAAATTTTGCTATTGTGGAATATTGAAAGGTTAAGAATTTGTGGGTTGTATGTTATTTTGAATAAAGGGTTTTGTAATTATTGTGAGGATATTGCTTATTGTTTTAGTTGGAGTGATAGGGTGTAATTGTGATATTATTTTTGTGATATAAAAATTATCCTCTAACCCTTATTGAGTTTTTCAAAGAAGTAATTGTGAGTGTGACAGATTTGTAAGGGCAACTACTCTTCAAGAAAAGGTATGGGTAAAATTCTTCTTTGTTGAGTTAGGTGATTGGATTCATTGAAAATTAAGTTTGGAGTGAAAAGGATTTGATTAGGGTTTCCTTTTCAAAAGTGGTTGAGTTGATGCTTCAAGGTTTTCTGGATTGAGAGTTGCGATTAAACCTTGTTTGATAAGCATTGTTGTTAAGACTATTGGTTGAATGAAGTACTTTGATTTTATGCTTCAAGGCTTTCTGTATTGAGAGTTGTGATTAAAACCTTGTTTTATTAGCATTGTTGTTGAAGCCAATGGGTTATGCAAAGAACTTGAACTTGAGTTAGAAAAGAACATGAGTATCATTGTTATGTGAGATTTATGTTGAGCATTGTTAGAAATATTTTGAGTTGGGAGATACATGCTTGGACTAGGGTTTGTGAGAAAGGGTTGTTTCTTGAAGTGATTGGTTGAGTAGAGTTGATTGAGCCTAGTCAAGTGGATGCATGTAGTTGTTGTTCAAGTTCCATAAAACAAACTATTCTATGTTCTGATTTGAGTTGATATTGAGCTTTGAGAATAGAACATATTGAGTCTCTAACAATTATCTTTATGATTCTATGAGATTGAGTTGAGAAAGTTATTGAGCATTGGGTATAAAACATATTGAGTCTCTAACAATTCTCTTTATGCTTCTATGAGATTGAGTTGAGAAAGTGATTGAGTATTGACTATAGAACATATTGAGTCTCTGACAATTCTATTTAAGCTTCTATGATATTGAGTTGAGAAAGTGATTGAGCATTGATTATAGAACATATTGAGTCTCTAACAATTCTCTTTATGATTCTATGAGATTGGACAATTTCTATGTGGACTTGTTAAGCTGATTTGAGGTAAGTCTTTGAGAAGGCTTGTGGACTATTTTTGTGTGAGCTTTTGTGGAAGCTTGCAATATAGATTTGAGCAAGTCCTAGAGAGGACTTATTGAGTAGATTTGAACAAGTTCTATATGAGCTTATTGATCAGATTTGGACAAGTTCTATGTGATATTGTTAAGAAAATTTGGACAAGTTTTGAGTGGACCTATTGAGCAAATTTGAGCAGGTTATGTGTGGACCTGTTGAGAATATTTGATCAGGTTCTGTGTGGACCTATTGATCATATTTGAGTAGGTTCTGAGTGGACCTGTTGAGTAGATTTGAGCAGGTTCTGAGTGGACATATTGAGCAGACTTGAGCAGGTTTTGAGTGGACCTATTAAGCAGATTTGAGTGGACTTGTTGAGCAGATTTAAGCAATATCTGAGTGGACCTATTGAGAAAATTTGAGCAAGTTTTGAGTGGACCTATTGAGCATATTTGAGCAGGTTCTGAGTGGACATGTTGAGTATATTTGAGAAGGTTTTGAGTGGACCTGTTGAGAATATTTGCAAAGGTTCTGAGTGAACCTATTGAGTAGAGCTTTGGAGGTGACAAAGAAGAGAGGACAAAGTCTCCAATGGATAGAGATCCATCAACCAGGACATTGAGGATAGGTCTCCTGAGTGAGGACATGAGTCTTAAAGTGGAGAGAGATCCACAGTCAGTGCACTGGAGGCAGTGTCTTATAAAGGTTCACCAGCTAGAGTAAACGAGAAGGAGTTCTCCTATGGATAGAGATCCACAAACCAGATTTAGGGGATCAACATCTCCTTTGGATAGATGTCCATAAATATTATAATTGGTAAGGATTCCCAAAAAATTATTTGAGAAATATCTAGAAGAAATATTTTCTCTGTGGAGGTAGCCCACATTGGGTGAACCATGTTAAATTTGCGTTTCTATTGTGTATGGTGTTTTGTGCATTACTTTGATTACTACTATTGATACTACTATCTATACACTTCATAATATTGATTTGAAAAGAAAAGTAAAAAGTGATCTTATACTGTTCACCCCCCTCTCAGTATAAGATTGGGTTCTTCATCTTTCTCTACTTCTTAGTCTTCAAGAGCATCTTCATACATTTTAGATTTATCTTCAACATGAGCACTTCCTTCCTCTTCTATTGTCAAAAATAGAATTTCTTCTTCTTCACTATCTGAGGATCTTTCATCACTATCACTTGAAACCTTACCTATATTGTCAGCATAGAAACTCTTCTTGTGTCTTTGAAAGAATTTATTTTCATGCTTTCCTTGTCCATGCCTCTTTTTCTTTTCATACCTGAATTTTCCTGCTTCATTTTTCTTATGATCATGTTTCTCTTCACTGCTACTGCTTTCAGATTTTGGATAGTTAGATGCATAGTGACCATAGTTACCATAATTAAAACACTTCACTATTTTCATACCTTTGTGCTTTCTTGAGTCCTTGTTTCTTTTGCCATAGTTAGCTTCTTCTTCACTAGTTGATTCACCACTTGATTCTGGTCTCTTGTATTTTGTCTTATTTGCTTCTTTGAAGGCTACATATTTCTTGGTATTGGGATCCTTTACTATTCTCATTTTATAGGCTGTGAGAATTCCATGTAACTCATCCATAGTTAACTTTTCAATATCTCTTATTTCTTATATAGTTGAAACTTTTCCATCATACTTCATAGGAAGTGACCTTAAAACCTTTTGAGCAACATCGGAGTCTTCAATTTCAAATCTAATTCCTCACATGGTATTAAAAACCTCATCCATACGAAGTCAGTATGCAACAATATCTTCCACATCTTTCATCTTCAAATCTTCAAATTTTTTCTTGTGATTTTGTAATTTTGCCATCTTGACAATTTTATCTCCCTCATATGTTTGCTTCAATTTTTCCCATATCTCTTTTTTTGATTTGCAATGCATAACTTTCACAAATTTTGCTTCATGTAATCCACTTAAGATTGCATTCATAGCCTTGGCATTATTAACATGTAAGAGCTTACCATATTTATCTGTGGGAGGATTAGTTGTAGGTGTGAAACCATCCTCAACTGCTTGCCATGTCTCATATCCTTGTGCCATCAAGTAAGTATTCATTCTTATGCTCCAAAAAGCATAATTATTCCCATTGAAAAATGGTTCCTTATTTATCGAAGATCCACTCTAAGATGCCATTTGTTTTCTTGTGCACTCTTCCTTCAATCTGTTATACTCTTACGAAGAAACTTGATCTAATACCAATTGAAGAACATAGGCTTATACTAAGAGAGGGGGTGAACAGTATAATATCAACTTTTACTTTTCTTTCCCAAACAATATTATCCAATATTATCAATGAAAATATCAATATTAGTAATCAAATCAATGCACAAATCATCACACACAAGAGAGACACAAATTTAACATGGTTCACCCAATGTGGGCTACTCCATGAAGAAAATATTTCTTCTATTTTTTTTTTTAAATATCTTGGGAATCAATTCTCTATTACAATGTTGATGGACCTCTATCCAAAGGAGACACCAATACCCTATGCTTTTATTTGCAGATCTCTCTCCATAGGAGAACTCTTTCCCCTTTTCTATGGTTTGTGGAACTTGATCCAAGTTAACTCTATCTCCTCAACTGGTTCATGGATCTATCTTCATAGAAGAACTCTATCTTCCCATCTGGTTCACAAATCTCACTCCATAGGAGAACTCTTTCCTCTTGCTCTGGTTAGTGTATATCTCTCCATAGAAGAACTCCTTCCCCTTGCTCTAGTTTGTGGAACTCTCTCCATAGGAGAACTCCTTCCCCTTGCTCTAGTTTGTGGATATCTCTCCATAAGAGAACTATATTCCCTCTACTTTGGCTGGTGATATTCTAGAAGACTTATACCCCCAATACTTTGGCTTGTATATCTCTCTCCACAAGATATCTCTATCCCCACTACTATGGCTGATGGATATCTATCCACTAGATACTATTATCCTCTTTGCTCTATCACATCCAAATACTGCTCTCAAATTTATTCTCAAATCTACACTAAACTTTATCCTAAGTCTAGCACAAATCTGCTCTAACTCTGCTCACAAATCTGCACCAAACTCTGCCACTAGTCTAGCATAAATCTACTCTTAATTCTATTTCAAGTCTTCAATAGACTTGCTCAAATATATCCTCAATCCTTCTCAAAGACTTTCTTAATTCTCTTCAAGTCTTCTCAAAGACTTGCTCAAATCTAATCTCAAGCCTTCTCAAAGACTTGCTCAATTCTTATCTCAAGCCTTCTCAAAGAATTTCTCAATTCTACTCTCAATGTTGCTTATAAAACCTGCTCAAATAACTCCAAATATTGCATACAAAACACAACTTAAATATTTTTTAGAAAAACTCTTTTCACACATACAAATTCTACTTGTCAATTTTCTCTCAAAGATCAATCACACCAATGCTCAATTTCCCTTATTAAAATTGATCTAAAACACCTTCTCAATTGTTTTCAATATCTTTTCAAATAAATGTTCAAAATATTTCACAAGGATGCACTAATTTTTATTCAACCCTATCACAAGTAGTTCACACTCTCTATCTTAAAATATCTCAAACCCTTTTAGTAATAGAAGCATAGATTGTTCTCAAAATTTATCCCAAATATTTCTAAAATATTCAATAATGAAGCACACAAAACTCACTCAAATATTTCCAAAAATGCTTATCAAACAATCCTTTCACTCCACCTTTATGTTCCAAACATTCATTCCAAAAAATGCATTAAACAAAGGATGATGTTCCCATACCTCTTAATTGCTCTTATGGAGATATGTCTTTAAAAAATGTTTCACAAATAACTAATTTTTCTAATGTCACTTCAAAGGTCAGATTACCATTTACTTCCTCAAAACATCCACATGATTTTTTACCTCAAAAGATATTTCACAATACAAAGATTCAATAAAATATCGAACCACTCTTACACCTTATTACTCCTATTCTTTCATGCAAAACAATGCTAAAAAAAAAAACCCAGAAATTACATACATGAATTTCATATATACACCTTATACCTTCTTCTTATGAAAACAAAAATAATGCACTTTAATTTTCAATAAGACCACATAAATTATCAATTTATCTCATGCATTTATCAAGCATTAGCAATTTGAAATTTCACCTTTCAACCCTTTAAAAATATTAAATCAAATTACTTTTCTAACCTTATAACTCCCTAACCATTTCAACATAAACAATTAATAAACCCTTATGGCTCCCTAACCATTTCACATTAACAATAATAATAAAAATTTAATTTACCCTTATAGCTCCCTAACCAAGCGAGAATGCATACCTTAATCAAAAATTTAATTATGCATTTAGCACTACCACTGTCACTCAAACCTGCGACCTCAATGGCTCCTGCGGCCTAACACAAGTGCTAATGCCATACGGTCTAGCTACCCACATAGGTCTAAAATACATGCGCTCTCCTTTTGTCTTCTACCACTAACACAAACCACAAAACACAAAGCAAAATATTTATCACCTACCTCTACCGCATCTTGAACATGAGATCTATCTACTGCCACAACTTAGCATCATGGAAACTTCCATCTGGGTTACCTACATGTATGGGATGTACATTCAAAGCCCCTACTCCTTTTACCTTCCTCTAACTCTACCTGCATAAAATTACGTCTTCTTCCTCTCCACCGTGAATCTAAGCACGATCAAATGGCGCATGAATTTCCAACTTGCAATTCACACCAAGAATCCACTTTAGCATGCATTATTTATATGCAATGGTTGCATTAACCTCTAATATCGATGCTCAAACTTTCAAACCATTTGGCACCAATTTAAATATTAAATTTTAATTATAATAATTTAAATCCAATGGATTTAAATATTATAATTTATCTTTAGGGCATTTTATAAGGTTAAAACTTTTGCCACCATGGTTAATTAATTTATCCTTTTTTCTTTTGTAAAATTTCCACCAAGGTAAATCAGATAGACCTTTTTATTTTTCCTTTTTCAAATACCACCATGGTTAATCAACTTGACCCTTTTATTTTTCTTTTTTAAATTCCGCCATGGTAAATCAACTTAAGCCTTTTATTTTTTCAATGCCATTATGAAGAAGGCTTTTCTTTCTTCTTGCTACCTCATGCCTCATGTGCCCTTTGGAGAATATTTTCACAAATATTTCCATCAACTTAGGACATCAAACCTCTTGACATCAATGACAATAAAACATGCTCAAATTTCCAACAGTTATAGGGGTATACTGTGCGTATTACTATGGAGGCTACTGATTCCACTAGATTGATCCAAAAAAAATTATATCACAAAAGAAAGTGCATATAAAAAACTAATGAAGTGTTAACTACTAAATAATTGTGGACAACCACTTAAGACATTTGGTGGCATTGATAGAAGCATAATATCCAACCTTTATTTAAGTGTAATATATGGTGGATTTTCAACAACAAAACCATAGGACTATTCTAGAACCAATGTAGTATAATATATTTGTAATAGATTATTGCTAATCAAGATCACCTATCCAATCTACATCAAATTAACCTTATAATATAGAGTGATCCTTAATAAAATAATTAATTTCCATCAGGTAAGTACCTTTGATTTACTATAGAATCTACTTGACCATTATTAATTTATCCTTGTTTGGTTCTTGCATGTACCTAGACCAACAAAGGAGATTAATCATAATATTTGGTCTTATGTGTATTAGGGAAATAAGACCCTCAACAAGAGATTAATACAAGGTAGTTTCAATAAAAAAAAGTTAAATAATTCAATCAAAGTTTCCAACATGAAACAAATATAGTAGGGATGGCTTACTCTAACATAAATTTAAGAAAATCAATGATAAAAATAGAGACACATACAAATACTCTTGTGAGTATGTTTAAGATCCGAATACACTCACTAATTCATGTTGATATATATGGATCACATCCATATTTAAATAACTCACCATGTCCCATCTATATCCGACCTTAGACAAGTTACACTTGCTTTGACATTAATTTATAAGTTGTTTCCCCCACTCCCTTCTTATGAAATTTTACATGGAGAAGATACCACTTTTCTCCAAGTTGACATCTAATAACTTAAGCTACACTTCAACCTGACCTTATATTTAAAATTCAAATACATGTGTTATGTAGTTTTCATGGTGTAGAATAGCTAAGAATAGTATACAATAGAAAATTTTCATAATATAGAGGACTTTCCCACATATGCATACATAATGGGTTCTATTTCCATATATACACAATTGGAACATTTCCACACAATATACATGACAAAGTTTTGATAAAAATATAAAATCACATGAATCAAATCATCTATGTAAATTCTTGGAGAAAAGGAGGAATAGTAATATTTACCAATTGAATTGTTTTTATTGTTTGATGCAAAAAGCTAAATTATGTTAGACATGGTTTGCCTTATATTCCTAGTTTCCTTAAGTTGCAAGAAATTTTCTTCTTACAAGAAGTCGTTGATCATGGGTTATATTCCATATTCATTTTCACTCCCACTTTCAAGTATTTTCTATTTCTTGTTATAAATTCCTTGACCTCTTTCTCTTTCTTTTTTTCCTCTTTCTTTGTCTCCCCTATTAAAATCCCCATGATTCCTACCCTTTTCTTCCTTTCTTCTTCCACTTCTTGAAGTTTGTATAGGGAGTAATCATAGCATCCTATTTCTTCTTGTAGATCTTATTAGGGAGTAAACATGCTACCCACCTTGGTATCTCTACATGTTTTATTTATGTTAGGAAGGTGGAATTAATAGGTAAGTAAATATTGTACTTTACATTTACTTTTAACATTGAATTAGAAGTGGGTGTAGAATGTATGGGTGGGAGTTGGTTCTAATATGTTTTTCTTTAATGACTTTGGGATTATCCACTCCTAAAAAAATATTAAATAATCCAAATTATTAGAGTGATCATTTAAGTATCAATGAAATTGAGTAATATCTTCTCCTTTCCATGACAAGGTATATACATATGCCCTTGACAAGACTTTCAACACAAGACAAACTTCACAATATATCTTGGTTTTTATATTGCAAGTAATGATAGGACAAGGAAGTGGTGAATACAAAACTAACTTAGGATTTTAAATTAATATAAATTTCCTCAATTGTGGTCTTCATCATCTGCAAAACACATGAACACTTATTTTTCCACATGGTTAAATTAATTCCATGAAATTATAATCATAAACTATTGCATGAATTTAAAATAAGTAAAAAAACATTTAATTCCAACATGATATAATAAAGCATGGTACATCACATTAAAATTCCCTATTCCTTTCACCATTTTATGATCCCTAACACACTTTATTATTGCCTATATTATTCTAGTAGTCATCAATAAATTCATGTTTATCAAGGTCCAAATAGGTGGGTATTATATCATGGCTTAGAAACCTATATATCATTGGTTGTGTAAGGGTATAACATCATGGGAAGCATGAGTTTAATTTCCACTACTTCCATTGCTTGCTTATTATGTACCTTATGGATGATAGTGGCTAATATATTGACTAACATGGAATTTATGTGGAGGAAGCAAATATGTTATATATATGAAATAAGAAGGTAAATAAAATCATGAGAAATATATATTTCTTAATGACATTTGACATACAGTGGCAAATAAGTGATAGTCAATTGGTGGAAACCATATTTGAGTCATTATAGATCAAGTGGTGAATAATGGTAGGTTGTAGATGTTATAAAGTTTGAAGAGCTAAATATTTTTATTTCCTTAATAATTATTAGGTCAAACCTTTCATACGCCATTAATTTTGCTTAAAGAAGTATTTTCATCCATTTTTCAAACAACATAGTTTTTTGAGCTTTTGCCAATTCTCATATTTTTTTAAAGAATAGGTGTGAGAATGTATTATTGTTTGAATGTCTTCAAAATCTATATTATCAAGGTAAATTTTATAATGTACCTAGAGAATAATTACCATATAAGGATCTTTGCTTCATCTTTAAAGAATAATTTAGCACATTTAAAATAAATTTAGATTTTTCTAAATCCATAAATAAGAAGAATATTGATTGTTTTCTTATTAATTCATATATGAAGAAATGCATACCTATAACCCTCTATGATCTATTATCTCTTCTTATTTGGGTTATTGTTATAAATATGGTGTTTGCTATTAGATATAGGATCATGTAAAAACTTTCAATTTAGTGTAATCTAAGGCCCAAAAGGTTAAGGACAAGTTCAAGTCTTCAAGGAAGTTAGAATCCACTAGAAAATTCTTAATAAGTAAAGGGCATCCTATAAAAAAATGCTTAATTAAGATAGATTTCTCTAAAATAGAGGGTATTTAGATAATGAGGGATATTCAAATATTTATATCCCACTAAAACATCTATTAGAGGGAGAGATGTTAATTATTATCATCTCTAATGTGTGTGTATGTAGATAGATAGATTTTAGGGTGCATTGATATATATATATATATAATTTGATCTTATTGACCAATGTCGACATTATATAATATCATATGTAATGATTACAACAAATCATTAAATAATTTATTCTATTAGGATTTGATGTATGTAACCCTATGGACATAAACTAAAACATGAATATTTTAAACCTTAACTAAATATTCATGATGTCTAATGTGTATTAGACAAGGTCTTACTAACTTGTAATTAACCTTTAAGATTTAAGTTATGTCAAATCAGGTTAAAGATAACATGTAATTGTTATTGTTGTGGTTTAAGTATTTGGCATAAATATCTTCAAGGACTTGATCCGTTATATCAATATGATTTTATTTTGATCATAGTACTTTTTTCTCAAGGGAAACAATTCATTTTTACCTATTACTCTTTTCTTTGCTTATTATATGACGTTTGAGAAAATGTATTGTTTCTATTCATTTCTAGAAACTAGTGTAAAATCTTATAGGTTCCTTTTATAACTAACCATAACTTTTTTATTTATAAAGACAAATTTATTGTATGGGATTGAAATGGGCCTTGCATTTGTTACATAATGAGCACATAATATAACAACTTGGAAATTATGTATACATCCCATGACAATATTTAAACCTAGGTTTCCTCTTTGAAAGTAGATTAATTTAACTATATGATTTCATGCCATTTTTTTAAATTAGTTAAATCAAATGACATGAACTCAACTAGTTTGAGAGAGAGAGAGAAAAATAAATCAAATGGCATGAACTCAACGGGTTTGTGAGAGAGAGAGACATAGATTGGGGTTGTAAAGGTGACACCTTGATATTGAAAATATCCTTCAACCATCACTTGTTCATGTTATCACTCAACATTATTATTTGTATAATCACATTGAACAACTAGTCTAATTATTTACATATCAGTAATTATTAATTTATATATATTTTAAATTAGAGTGATGTGCTATACATTGGAATCTAAAACATGAATCATAAAATATGAAGTAAATTTGATGATATCACTAAACAAATAAGCATTAGAGTAAATCAAAACTTCAACCATCAAAGGATTAAAGTAAACATGAAGGATACGTATTAAAAATAAAATAGAGTAAATAAGTAATGCAATACTATTGAAGCAAGACTACAATAAGGATACATATTAAACATTTAGGTAGTATTACATGCTAAATTTTAGAGAATATTTTAATGGAAAATACTCTTTAGAAGCACAAAATAAACATACATTATTAATAGTAAGGAGGTGATGATATAAAACAATAAGACTTTATGATTTTTTACGTGTACAATAAATTCACAATATATTTAGCAACAAAGAGATAAAACAAAGAAAAGAAAATAGCTTGAACTATGGTTAAATTTTAAAAAATAAAGCATTAAAAGGTTGACATGTAAATGCAATAGAAAATATCAATAAATACTCTTTTTGAAAGTCATGTATTGGTACTTAATACCACTAAGTTTCATCATTTCTAATCCATGTTTTAAATAATTTCATATGGAGAAGAAGTATTCTAGACATTTACATGTTAGCATTTAAATTACAATATCATGAAAAGACATTCCAATTAGTAGAGCTTGATGGAAATATAAGTTTTCAATGAATTCAAGCCACTTGTAGATTTTATAATCAGGAAAGGGCATCTTACAAAATTTGTTTAATAATGACACATAAGAATGAAATAAAGTTTCAATAGACAATGGAAGTCTTCCATATAATAAGTGATATCCATATGTTTTCAGCCGACTAGAGCATCTTTTATGTGGTGGTGCTATATTATCATCTCTAATATCTCTTCTCCTTGGCCCATAGAGTTTAGATTATGGGGGTATTGATATATGTGTAATCTTATTGACCGAGGGCTATATTGTATGACATAACCATATGCAATGCTTATGAGAAATAATTTTGAAGTATATTCTATTATGATTTGATGTATTTATACTTAAGGGTATCAATTAAACTACATATATAGTTAAGTTAACCAACCCTTCATAATTCCTCATGTGTAAAGGGAATGGATTTAGTAATTCATAATTAATGTTTAATACTTTATGTTATGTCAACATATATTAATGTCATAGGCAATTATTTTTTAGACTTAGATATTTCATATAAATTCTCCCATGCATATGATCTATTGTATTAGGGTGATACCATAATAATGCTAGTGCTTGGTGCTCAAGAAAACCCATCCAATTGCAGCTGTCACTCTTTCTTTTTTGTTCTCTTCAATTCTTGTATAAGAATTGAGTAGATACAAAAAAAAAAAATCTTGGAAACTAGTGTCAAATTTGATAGGTTCCTCTTCTAACTAATTGTAATAGTTAATAAAAAATAAATAATAAATATAATGGAATTAAAGCTAAACATAATATATTCAATCATTTTAATAATTATGTAAGATAAATTATAACCAAATATCATTTTAATAATGATGACGTGAAAATATAACTAAAAATATTCTTTAAACAAACCTTCAAGCCTCCACATTATAAAGAAAGAAAGTATTCTATGTTAAATTCCTACATTAAATGGAAAACATAGCATCCTGTAAGATTTGTAATTTTCAAGTTGTTTATTTTTAATCAAACTGCTAGATGAAAAATTTATCTCAAATCAATGGCAGTGCATACTCTAAAAAATATTGGAATATTTTAACATCTCTTTTGGTCACAAGGTGTTCTAATTACAAAATCTACAAAAATCAAACCAATTTGTCATGAATAATATTGGGTTGTAAAGGTGACATCTTGCTATTGAAAATTTCCATCAATCATCATTTATTTCTTTTCTTTCTCAACGTCATTCTCTATATAATTACATTTAATATATAGTCTAGTTATTTATATATCACTAATTAATACATTGTATGTTATAATAATTACATTCATATGCTATACATTGGAATTTAAAATTTAAATAATAACATGTGAAGCGAATTTAAATATATAACTAAAAAAAACAAGTGTTAGAGTAGATCAAATTTTTAACCATCAAACTATTATTTTTAAAGCATAACCATTTATTATTAGTAGTAAGTGGATGTTGTTGTAAAATAGTAATATTTTGCATCTTATTTATGTGTAAAAATGAATTCACAATGTATATTAGAAACATAGAGCTAAAAAAAATAATACAAATGATAAATTGTAATATGGTTATAATAGCAACTCTCACCAATGATTTTTTTTAATGTTCAATATAGATCCCCAAGATGATTGAGTTTCATCTATTTTAATACAATGTTCTAATTTTTTCATGTATAGATGTAAATATCTAGATATTGAAATTATGTTTGGTAATAAATTGACCACCAAAATTTTCTCGAAATTAAATCCTAATATTATTCTATAGGGGTAACATATTGATAATAAATAATAACTCTCCAACCATCACTATGCATGAAATTATTACCCATGAACTAGTATCTTTTATTATATATTCCTAACTAAAGCTTATACCATCTACATGGGGTCTAGATGCACAAAACAATTAAAATCCTAAAGATCATAATAGGCCTATGATCTGATAAATAAGTGGTTAGTGCTAGTTCCTTAGTGTATGAAACCAAATCCACTTTAGTGCTTAATCATTGGAACCTATTTGGACTCCTCACCAAACAAGTTAATGTCAACTTGCACTTTTGTATCAATATTATACTAGTGCCAAATTCCTTTCACACTTATATTGTATTAGTTCCAAAAAATATTAGAACCATGAATATCCTAGTTCTAAGCCTTTGGAACCCATATATGAATGATGAAATTCATCGATACCTACATAATATTGATAAACAAACAATAACCAAGACAAATGCCACCATAAATATGCTACCATAGTTATTATAGACTAGTTTAGCCACTTGCCTACTTCAAGAATTGACACCTAGATTTTAAAGGCACAAGAAATAGATTATAGGTTTTTTCTTGTTACATTTAAGATATGTTGGAAGATTAAGTATTTCATATTTTATCTTCTTTGTAACAAGTTATATTATTTTTGCGTAAGTATAGATTGGGGTTTCTCTTTATTTTGACCCAAGAAACTAATAACTTAGTACTTCTCATGCCTTCTCTTTCATTTATTCTCATATATTTTTTTCTTGTTGAGGCTTTAAATTACTTTAAAATAGAAAAAATATTACACTATTCACAAAAAAGAGGATGGTATGATAGCACCCAAAAATGCCTATGCTATAAGCCCAACCCAAGAAAAAACTAAGTCTAGAAAACTACATGATTCATGAAGAAGCATGTATGGAAATGATAATCAAGGGATCTCTATTGGTGGGATTACCCCACCCATATGGTAATTTGTGCTTCTTATAAATGGTCTACCACTAGGACTATCTATCTTTGCATTTTTATTCTTCCTACTCCATTGGATAATCCTCTTTCATTCTCTATGAGGAGATAACTAGGTTTAGGGTAGGTAATTTGTGGTTCACCCACCCAAAATAATTGGGGTTTCTATCTTTTGAATTATTATTTCAAAACTCATAGGTTTATGGTTGTTATTTCATCCATTCTTTGGTTCCTTGGTCCTAGGGTCTTGTAATTCTTGTTGCTTGAGATGTACTATTGTGAGCTTGTTTTCAACCTCTTGGAAGAGGTTGACTCCTTTGGGAAGTAGGGAAGGGAAAGATATGAGTAATAATACATGGGATTTTTTGCCAATGATTTGATAGAGACTAAAAATATTTTATCTTGAGAGTTATCTTATTTTCCTAGACTTGCATATGCATTAAAACATTCAAGTAAATCATAGCCTTAGCATATGTAGAAAATTATGTACATGTATTTATGTTAGAAAAATAACACTATTTCTATTTTTCTATATATTGAATTTGCTCTAAATAAATGCTAAATATGATCATATTTTATAGGCATTCTATACCCATCCCCTAGAAGGATCATGTGCCAAGAAAATGACCTAGGCCTAAAGGGTCTAAACAATTCATGAATCCATGTCTAGGTTGTCTAGGATCTAGGACAAAATCAAAATAGGTACTAAATGGATTCATGACAATGTTAGAAAAAAAATTGGGGTTAGTCACCCCAAAATAGACCAAGAATTCCCTAATTGGAATATCCTATTATAAAATACATGAGTAAAATAAGACAACTTTGGCTACAAAAGTGCATCCTAGATTGTGTGAAACCTATGCTGCCAAAGCTTGTTGGAATATTAAACACGCCACATTGCATTAAGATTATATATCATGGGAAAGTGGTATTATAGCCATGAGTACCATTTATAGGATTTATAACTCTTTAATTAAGTGTCTATATACCATTCCCTGTCTTTCCATAACGGACAAGTTCTTCTAACCCCAATTTTGTGGAGCATGGCATAGGAGATGAAATCCATGACCATTTGAAAGACATATTTTCTTGATCTATAAATTTGAATTTAGTATTGGCTTTTGGCCATGGGAGCCAATTTTTGGTATTCCTAGAAAAATAATAGAGATGACCTTTATGTCTTTGTGGAAGAACCACAAGGCCTATATCTAGAGGACTTTAGCTAGTGGCTGGTCCTAGTAAGTAAAAATGGGAGATCATGAAATTGATTGTTGGTTTAAAGAAAAACCATTATTTAGAGTATTACCATATCATAGAATCCAAATTTTTATGGCCTCCTAGGCCTTCCATATTCCTTTGGCCATAAAAGTGCCTTGAATTCACAATGGCACTTTCATAACCAAAATTGAGTGTAAGCCAAGTCCTTTCTAATATTTTTGTGTATAAGGTGTTCTATAGGCAATGTAGTTATATATCAATATTTTCCAAGCCTCATTACCATATTAGGATTTTATAACCCATTTTTCATAGATATATATCTCTTGTCGTCTAGAATACCCATCTCTCTATAGTTCCTTGGGAAATAATAGAATTCCTATGCAACTCTATAAAACCCTTTCACCTTCTCTGAAGGGGCCTTAAAAAAGTATATAAGTTTATCTAGTTCCTAATATGAGGCTTTCAAAGTGCCCCAACATGATTAGTATTAGACATGAGTGTAATTCAATGTCATGGAGCAGACTTGGAATTTCCTAGTCAATGAAAGAGCCTTGATAATCAACTTTTGTAATTGTTCTTCATTTTATCAATGACATATTTCAAAGGTGTAGATAAGGAAGTTTGGAAATAAAAATGGGATCCTAATAATATAAATATTTCTTCATGATAGATCCACTTCTAACCATACCTATTGAGCCACAATGGTTTTATAAGGAAGGATTTCCTATAGAACTATATCTTTCACATTTGGATATAGAAGCTTGAGGCCAAGCAAAATGCTTCTAAACACTACAAGGTGTGTTTGATTTTGTATTTCTCATCAAGAAGAGTAATAGATTCATTTATGAAGTTCCCATTTACCAGCTACTAAGAGGTTTCTAATAGGGATAATCCTTTCACGAGACCCTTATATACTACATATGCTAGAAGATAGCAAAAACCTTCTACTACTAGAACATACAAAGCTAGGGTAGGTGTAAATCCCTAGTGAATTTGTTTGTGTAAGCCAAATAAGGTGGATTTCTTATCATTGATGGTGAGGAAAGCAAAGGTATATATAAAAAGTATTTTAATAGTGTATAAAAACTTGGGTCCAAACCCTAATTCCTACAACATCATTAAAATGAATGGCCATGAAATCTTGTCATAGACCTTTGTAAAATCAATATTGATAAGCATGACCTTTTTTTGGATTATATTTCCTATTTCATACCTTCCCAAATAGCAATAAAATTTTCCAAGATATATGTTTTTTATAAAGCCAATTTGCTTTGGGTATATTATTAGAGAAAAAATATTCATCAACCTAAGATCTAGAGCTATGGTTATAATCTTGTAGGAGACATTTAGCAGAGTGATTGGCCTTTGGTTGTAGATATCCTCTAGGTCACCAAATTTTGGGATTAGTTTCATGTTTTCCCTATTAATCAATTTCCATAAGGAATTTTGGTTATGAGGGATTCAAGATATACCTAGTGTGAGTCATTCCCCATAGTATCCAAGAGGTATTTGTAGAATTTATAGGAAAATCCATAATAGCTTGGGGCTTTATCACTAGCTATGGAAAAGGTAGTACCTTGGCGTTACCCTTAGTGAGAAACCTATCACACAAGCCCTTATAGGAGGTAAAGAATTGATAATACATTACACTAAAACTTTTCTACAAAGCAAGATCCTATGCAAGAGAATGTTCTTACATCATGAAATTTTTTTGATAGTACCTAAAAAAGGTTTGTACAATATCAAGGAGCTCTATGAGCACCTATTATTTCTTAGAGACTTTGTTTGTAATATTAAGCCAAAATATTCTAGCCTTGAGTTTAGCTCCTCAAGTAGCATGTGCATTTGTTATCTACTTTTGTTGTCTAATCTTGTCTACTCATAGTTATAGAATGGATGATAAAGGTTGAACTTTCAAACCAGTGATGGCTTTTCATAGCTATGAGGTGGTCACATTTTATGAGCAATGATGAAGAAGAGATAGCTAGCACCCACATATATAAATAAAGTGAGATGTATGTTTGATCACATGAAAATACCATTCAATCTACCTATTTTGAGTGTGACAACATGGCTCTAGGTTCCAAATATTTTGTATGTGGGATAGAGTTGGATTATGACTAAATAGCAAAATGTTTTAATAGAATTGTTTGTTCAAGGTTTTGATTCCATTACCTATCCATTCAATATTGAAGCAAATGGGGGATTGGTCTGAACAAAACACCTTGGGTATTGGTTCCATATAGAGAATAATAGTTGAAAAAACATATGTGGGTTGTTCAAACAACATCGTCCTATCACGTTTGACATGCATGTTAGACCATATGTACTAGAGAGCATTGGAATAATAGTGACTAGTTTTGAAATTGAAAAATACTAATTTGTTATGCATGTAAAATCATGATCCCTTTTTCTAACTGTCCATTGTCTTGGATGGCCATCATATTTATTTTATTCCATTTCAATCATATTAAATTTTCAAGATACAATCTATGATGTGCATCATAATGAGTCTACAATCCATTGTCATAATTAGGCTTATTCAACAATGTCATTAGAAGAATAAAATTTAGTCACTTCAAACAAGTGGGTATTAATATTGAAAACTATACATAACACTCTATAGGTGGGGTAACATTCATGAACGACCTAGTGGGAGTGACACCTTGACTTGGTTCATGATTGTTATGATGGAAATGGCTCACTAGTTGGATGACATGATAAACTATGAAGAGCAAAAAATCTGCAACTTTTCATTCATGTTTTTTTTATAGTTACTACACTTGTATAAAATAAAGCACCCTACTACTAGTACTACCATGTTGTATTTAGTACTTGTAATATAATATTATGATTAATATAAGATTTTTTGTTACTAATTCTATCCATACATTTATAATCTCATTTTTTAACCTTCTCCTATATGATTATATTGAGGAGTATTCTAGATAAAAAACATGATTACAACTTCCACAATAATGCCACTCTAGAGAAAACCTATAATGCAACACTATATACTCCTATAGGTTGTCCTCTATGTAGACCATATTGGGAACTAACACATAGATCAAGTTGGTATTAGAGTTTATTTTTATCCACTAAATTGAGGTAAATAATCAACATCCCTCACATGCTCCTTGATTCCTCACATATTATCATTCCTTATATCCATGTTAGTCATGTGTAGGACCATCTAATTCATTCCATTATTGGATTTTTGTCTACACACATTATTTATGAAAAAATAAAGTCATCAAAATATGTTTTAAATTGAGTACACTGAATCATATTACCCTACAAAGGAATTGACATAATGGTGGAGTCAACATCTCAACTTGATATTGGGACCTAGGACTTAAAAACATGATATGAGATGCTTTAGGGTAATAAATAACTACTCTATTTGGGAAAATTTAGTATCCCATACTTCAATTAGGAACTTCACCTATAATTATATATCATTCAAAAGTTAATAACCTCTTAAGGTGTAGACTAACATTGATATTCTAGTCTTCTCAATTTGGACCAATGATGACAAGTTGGACATTTAACTTTCATGGCTATAAGCATGTTCCACTAAAAATCAATTCTATAATACTAATAATGACTTTCATGGCCTTGAATATGTCAAAAATGGTAATCTACTATTGGAAAGCTACTAATAGTAGGATTGAAGATTTATGCAATCTTGCAAGAACCCAAATCTAACCAACCCAAGAGAGAGATTTTTTTTACATAGTTAATATTCACTAAGATGTACCAAATAGGAATACAATCATAGAGGCTTCACTACATTTTGAGTTCAAGATGTTGCAAACATCCCTCGAGTGGACAAGAGTGATCACTCTCTTGTAAATCACTAGGGTTAACCTTGTACACCTCCATGACTTAACGAACGCTATCACATGGTCCTGTCATTTCCTAACACCCTCCAAGAAAGTAGGATACCTTGACCATTTCAAAGGGATTGACCCTATCTCAATATTTCAAGGAAGGGGATGCCAATTCCTTTACCAGTGTAAGTCATTATATACTAGTAATTAGTTGTAAAACCTCTTAGTTTCCACATTACACCATGTATAAGATTATTATGCTCAATTAACCCATTTCCCTAATGATTTAATTGAGATGATTGTCACTCTACATGACATCCCCCACATGGGAACCAAATAGTCATTCGGGGTTCCACCACCAAATCTAATTTGCTAATGGGATCCAAATCTCCACTGTTGGAAAAGAGGATTCAAGATACACCACCTAAATATTTTCCAAATACTTCCCACATTTGGATCCACTTCAAAGATCCTTTATTGAAATTTCCCATTGAAAAACCCTCAGGTGTAGCTACACCACAACCACCTCAAGTTTGGATCCATTCTTTAGGTTCTTCTAGGTTAGGCTAACTAAGGCGTTCCCTCTAAATATACAAACCTAAACCCAAAGTGAAACATGAAACCATTCATTCCATTTCCTCTCTCTCTTCCTCTATAATGTTAACATTTATTATTCAAGCAATTTATGTGCATAAAATAAAGTATAAGATCTACTTACTTGAAGATGTATATCAAATTTAAACATACATGCCATAATGAAAGGAGCATTCTAATGCTAAAGCATTAAGCACTATATCAAATTTCCATTTCATTATCCTTAGAATTCATCGAAATCATAAAAAGGAAATAGGTTCTTAATTCATAATTGAACACATTAAATTTACAAAAGTTTCTTCTCAATAACATGTAAAACTACTTATTAAACTCTTTATCAACAAGTACTTTTCTTTACAAACTTCATAAAATAAAAATCTTCTCAAAAGCCATAGTGAAACTTTCTATAATTGCACTCTCCTTGGTCTTCTCCAAGGAATGAGTAGACGAGGGATCAATATAACTCCTTTATGAAAATGCAAACCTATATGCATGTTTTCTTTTTAATGCATCTATAAACATTGTTTACAAAATATCTTCTTTCATTCTTTTGAAAGTAAGGAGTAAAACCCCCATAAGTTTTCCTCAAGCATACACATTTTATTTAGTGTAAAAAAAATACTCCCATAAGTATATTTCTAATTGCATTTTAATGAAACCCCCATAATTTCCATTACAACCTTAGAACTCCAAATCCAACATATAGCTATAATTTCGATAATACAAAATACTTTCTTAATCCATAAAAAAAAAACTTAAACATATATCTTCTTTTCATTTCTTTTCCACACTATAAAATGAACATAAACTATGTAATAATTCCAAAATATAAATTGTTCCAATCCCTTCATTACTTCAATTTATTAAACATAAGCATTTCATTTATCAATCATTAATTTACCATTATGGCCTTAATAATCAGGAATAATTCTAAATTTTCCTAAGTACTTAACCACTTATGAGAACACTTTATTTTCCCTTCAAGGAGCCTACCCTATAACATTCATATGAATATAAGTGTCTTTTCTCTAAAGGGAAAAGCATTTTAATAACCATTAAATATAAAACCCTACCAACTTAATTCACTCATAAGAAAAGGGAAGGTCCCACATCCTTATACCAATTATATTTGCTTAAAAAAAATGTGCCCCTTCTATCTTATTCAAACATTAGAAAAAAATACACATGCTACCCAATCCCCAATCCAAATTAAAATCATGTTCCTAGGTATCCGGGAAACTTCCACATAGTATAGTGTAACAAATTAGATTACCATTGGTTTGACTATGGGTGCACGATTAATGACGTGTGGTTGTATCCTACATAGTACAAAAGGTTTTAATTTAATTTTTATAATAAAATAGCTTATAACAATAAAAACCCCTCCCTCATGTACAACATGCATTCATCAACATAAGACAAACATCTAATAAGTCAAGCACCTCCCCAAAAGGTAATTCAGGTGTATAATAATACAATGTGGACCCTTTGATTTTCCAACACATGTCCCACATGCTTAAGTGGCTTGACAACAACATTAAGGCTTGAAATCCTGCATTCAATTTGATTTTTTTTATATATAACAAAAATTTTCATGGTCTCGATAAAGTTTTTTGGGTAGATTAATGGAATGATGTGCTTCCCATGGATGGCCAATGAACACATGAACCAGTGTTTTCCCAAGCATAGGAACTTTTAGGTGCTTAAAAAGTGACATTAAAACTAGAATAAAAAGGTATAAAGTTGTTTGGAGCAAACTTAGAGGAATATAAAGTATTTCATAGGCATAAATTTACATTCCAAGAAAACATCACAACATGAACTCATTCCACAATGTTATCTCAAAACCAAACAATTACTTCATACAGAAAGATAGTAATACAAATTACCTTTGATTTATTTCGAAGTTATTTGGCTGAAAAAAATGAATGTGAATATGTTGGTGCAATCCCTCTTGCTTTACCTCAATGAAATCTCTGGTCTTCTTGTTCTTCTAAAACAACAACACTATTATTTGTTTTTACTCAATAGGATTCTTAAGGTGTAAGGAGATATTTTGGCCAACTTTTCAAACTAACTTTGCAACCACATGTAGACAATAATGTAAAGTCTTTTTGTAATTGCTATTTTTTTCTTTTCTTTAATTCTTTCAATTTTTCTAATGTTTATAAAGTATAAATATTAATAAATCCACTCGTTAATATATAAGACACAGCATTGGAAATGCAATGTAAACTATAAAATGTAATTATAAATATTAATAAGTCCACATTATTAATATTAATTCAACGTTAACCTAATTCTCATTAAAATTACCACCTTAACAAATCCACCTTATCAATATAACATTGGAAATCATAAAGTACTTTTAACGATTTAACTTCCAAAATAAATCCATCCTTATTACACGAAATAAATAGTGACAACTGTAGGGAAGGAAAATACACAAATCAAAACAAGATAAGGTAATACATCACCATTCCTTACTTCTCCTATCCAGTGCACAAAATACTATTATGATAACTTCAAGGTTATCTACTTTTGCAATGGATGGATTTTTTAGATGATGATGACTACCCACAAGCACAATTGTATGAATGCATGAATGCAAACTACATGTGATAACCACTTGATACCCTGGGTACATCTCACCCTAGATGTGTTTGTTGCATAATTTCCCTTTTTGTACCTCATTTTTGGTGGATATCTTCCTAGTCCACCTATGAGAATGCTTGGTCTTGAAAACACAAACCATATCAGTAGTATCATATCCTTACATCATAATAACAATTGCATGTAATCAACTAAATTCATCCAAAACTAATTATTAATCATCATATATCAATACAAATTCCATCTCATAAAAGAGTCTTATGAAGGTGGGTAATGATATACTACTCTCCTTGGACTAAACACAATCCTCCATGTTTCTCTTGTAGTAAATATTACATGTCATTTTCATTTTCAAATAAATAAGATAAATATATTTTCATGTCATCCACTTTTCCAAGTCAATTTTTTCTTAGAATATTTGTCCCATTGGACTTTACACTATTCTAGATTCTGGTTCCTCATAATTTTGGAATAAAACTCTAGAATCTTCATGGGCTTCACCTCAATCACCAAGGGATCAACTACCTACAAATTAGAAATATTCCACACATGGTTAGGATCAACAATATATCTCCTAAGTAGGGATACATGGAAAGTGTCATGGATATTTGACAAGTTGGGTGGCAAGGTGAGACGATAGGCTACTAGACTTATCTTCTTAGTGATCTCAAAGGGCCCAACATATCAAGGATCTAGCTTAGTAGAATTGATGGTGTTTTTCATGGGCTTAAATATTAAGAATACTCTGCTTCCCACATATAATTCTCTAGGTGATCTCTTAATATCAAGATAGCTCTGTTGACAATTGATGACTTCCTTAAGCTACTGCCTAATCATCCTAAGTTGTTCCTCCATAACTTGAACCATGTTCTATCTGATGACAACCTGATCCTCTCATTTTTTCTAAGATAGAGTGGTCCTGCATATCCTTCCATACAAGGCTTAAAATGGGACCATACCCAAGGAAGCATGATGACCATTATTCTATGCAAATTCTACCTAAATAAAAAAGTTTTTCCACCAAGACTTCTAGTCCATGTAGTACATGCAAAGCATGTCTTCCAAGACCTAGTTTACCCTCTCTATTTGACCATCTATTTTTAGATGGTATGCAAAACTTATGTTTAACTTTGTGCCAATTTCACAATAAACAGACTGCTAGAATGAAGATGTAAATTTGGAGTCTCTATCTGAGATAATCGCTTCAAAAAACCCATGCAACCTGAATATCTCTTTGGAAAATCTATTAGCCACCACTAGAGCATCATCCTTGGTACTCCTTGGTATAAAATACAAAACCTTGGTCAACTTATCGACCATCACAAGGATTGCATCATGCTGGTATCTATTCTTTTGTAATCTCACAATAAATTATATTCATATGACTTGCCATTTTTGTATAGGTATATCATGTGGGTGTAAATATCCTATTGTATTCCTATGCTCAACTTTAACTTTTTGGTATTCCATGCATCTAGCAATAAAATAAATGATATTTTTCTCATACCTAACTAGTAAAAGGTCTTCATATTCTCACTCATATTAGCCCCTCCAATATGATAAGAGTAAGGATATCTAAGTGCCTCTTGCATGATCAGTATCCTTAAATCACCAATATTTGGTATGACCACCTTGTCTTTAAAGCACAAAAGGCCATATTTTATACCAAAATCCTTGTTCTCCTAGATTTCTTACTATTGTTTCTCAAATATCATTGTAATACTGATCCTATGATTGCATCTTCCTGACTTGGTCCATCAAGTCTACATGACTATAGGTCAAAGAAACTATATAACTTCTACTTAAGGTATTAGTGACCTTATTATCCTTTCCTTTTATATACTCTATACCAAATTCATACTTAGCTAGGAACTTGATCCATATTCTCTATCTAGCATTGAGCATAGGTTGAGTGAAGATGTACTTCAAACTCTGATGATCGGTTCTTAACTCAAAGGGTTTTCCTAGCAGGTAATGTCACCACATCTTGAGTGCATGCACAACCACTGCTAGTTCCAAATCATGTGTAGCATAATTCACCTAATACCTCTTGAGTTTCCTTGACTCGTACACCACAACTGATTTATCTTAGGATAGCACTCCTCCTGCCCCTTCCATTGATGCATCAGTATAAACTAAAAATCTCCCTTAAGGATCTAGAATCTTCAAAATAGGTGTTGTAATAAGTTTTTCTTAAGCAACTCAAAATAAATTGTGCATTTTTCTAGTCCATTTAAATTAATTTTGTTTCCTTTAAATATTAGTTATTATATAGGAGATATTGGAATAGTCCTTCACAAATCATCTATAATAACCCATAATATTCATGAAGCTTTGTACTTCAAATACATTAGTGGATGGTGGAAATCTCAAAATGGCCTCAATATTCTTGAGGTCTACTACAATTCATTTTGAAAATATGATATATCCTAGATATTGCATCTTTGGGACATAGAGGTCACATTTTAACAAATTACCATAGAGTTGGTTCTTCCTTAATAGCTTGAGTGCTATCCTCAAGTGCATGTCATGTTCTTCCTTTATCTTAGAATATATCATGATATCATCCAAAATGATAACTACAAATCGATCCAACTACTTTCTAAACACAATGTTCATTAGATTCATGAATTTTATAAGTGTTTTGGTCAGCCCAAAATGTAATAGTATGAACTCATAATGTCTATATCAGGTCTTAAAAGCAGTTTTGTGAGTGTCCTCCTTATGGATTTTTAATTGGTGATAACCTGATTTTAAGTCAACCTTAGAGAATATGGTTGCACACTTCAATTGATAAACTAGATATTCAATCCTAGCCAAATGATATCTATTTTTGATGATTGATTTGTTTAGCATTCGATATTTAATGCATAAGAATCATCTTTATTTTTGATAAAAATGATAGGTGCACCCCATGGTGACACACTGGGTTTAATCAACCCCTTTTCTAACAACCCTTGAAGTTGCACTTTCAACTCCTATATTTTTATAGGATTCATCCTATATGGATTTCTATGTATAGGTTTAGTTCCTAGCATCATTTCGATGGTGAAATCAAATTCTCACTTTGGTGGAAGTCCAAGAAGGTCTTTAGGGAACACATCTCTAAATTCTTGAAATATTGGGTGTTTTCCAAAAACCTATTCATTTTTATTCTTCTCAACCTTGTTTAGCTTTACAATAAAAATCATTCTTCCTTTCCCAATGCTCTTCTTTAGTTGTATAGCTGATAACAACTGGGATCAAAGTGACCCTTTTTCACCAATTATTTTTAATCTTTTATTATCTTTGTTAGTATAGTCAATCCATCTATCTTAGAAATAAATCAGGGCCTCATGATCCTTTAGCCAATACATCCCCAAGATGATGTTGAAGGTATGTAGAGGAGCTACATATAGGTTCCATAAGGTATATCCATTGGGTAGGGTGATCTTAGCTATGGGAAAACACTGACCCACTAAGTAGGTCTGTCTAGAACCATACTCAAATTTTCACCCTTGTGCCAAAAATCCTAGTTTTTTTGGCATATATTTGACTATACTAGAAGATATGAAACTATTATTTGCTCCACTATCTATCAAAATATTGATATCTTTATCAAATAACTTACTATTTATGAGTAAATGTGTGGCTTATGCATCAAGATTTTGGTTACCAGTGACTACAAAAGTCCAGTGTTTAGGTTCCTTTACTCTTTTACTTGGTCTTGATCGATTTGGACATATGTTTGCATAGTGTGGACCCCCACATTTGTAATAACCACCATTGGGATCTAGGTGCTTTTCTTGATTCTACTCCTTTGGATTTTTTGACTGAGTCAAGTTAGGTTGCCTATGAGGTTGAAGAATAGTTATTCCTCTATTTATTTTTGTTTTTATTCTTAGAATTTAGGTTCTCTCTACATTTCTTGTTCTTCTCTTGCTCCTATTTCTTAAAGCTATAATTCTTTTTTTTTCTTAATTCTTATCGATTCACTTCAGACAACACTGCATAATCAAAGGTATCCCTATTTAACTACAAATTAGACGTTGCTTGCCAATCCAGGTCATAATATTTTTGTAAATTTTTAGAATTATGTATATTTACTAGAATATCAAAGCTTAGGTTCTAGTCCTAAGATAAATTTATGTACGTTCATACTCTCATATTGCCTATAGATTGGTACATATTTCAATAACTTTATAAATTTTTGGTGGTAAATTTCCACTGTCTTTGTTTCTTGGAGAAGCATGGAGAATTCCTTAAATTTCTCCACATAATACTGCTCTGTAAGGAATCTCCTCTTAAAGGATTTTACAAAACCTTCCCATGAAAAATTTGTAACCTCAATATTTTGTCCAATTTTAAAAGTGGTCCACCACTCAAAATATATCTTTTGTAAGTGAATAGTTGTCCAAATTGTTTGGGTTATTGAGGAATAATTTTTAATGGAGAAATAGGTCTCTAGCTCATTCATCCAAGCCTCAACTAAATCACCCCCATCTTGTCTATTGAATTTGGAGGTCTTTATATTTTTTATATCCATAGCTAATTCAGCCTTAATAAGAGCATTGACTTCCTATTCTCTAGTATTATGAGCTCCGTCCTACCTAGCCTAAATATTTATATTATAGGAGGTCTAATTCATGATAGACTCTAACATCTAATTTTTTTAGTTCATATGATCCCTTTTTTGCTCTATTTAATCCTACAATAGAGAGATAATAGGAGTGACGTTCTTCACCTCTCTATTTGAGTTCCCTAGACTTTATCCTAAGGGTATTGCATTAGCAATGTCCTATCTAGGTTTTCTAGGTATTTGGGAAGATTCCTATCTTTCTCTTCTCAATATTTGTGCCATAATTATTGGCCACACAAAGAAGGGGTTGAGTTAGGTTACAATTTCTTCTTTGAATTGCACTTCTAACCCCTAGGTAGTTATATCCTTCATGTGAAATAACGGTGGAGTATTGTCATCTATAGATGATATTTATGGTCACTCTTACTCCATGTAAGATGCTATCCCTAATGGAAGATCTATTATTCCAAAATTCATCTATCAAGTTTGGCCAAACCTATATTTCACTCCAAGGAAGACCTTAGTCCTATGACTTAGAGCTCTTATACCAACTTTAACAACCCAAATCTAACTAACCCAGGAGAGAGAAAAAAATTACATAGTTACGGTTCATTAAGATGTACCAAATATGATTACAATCATAGAGGCTTCACCATATTTTGAGTTCAAGATGTTGTAGATATTCCTCAAGTGGATAAGAGTGTTCACTCTCCCATAAATCACTAGGGTTAACCTTGTACATATTTTCATCTTAGCATATGCCTTCACATGGTGCTCCCATTTTCTAACACCCTCCATGAATGTAGGATAGCTTGACAATGGCATAGGGATCAATCATATCTCAATATTTTGAGGAAAGGGGTACCAATTCCTTTACTAGTGTAAATCATTCTATACTAGTACATAGTTGTAGAACCTCTTATTTTACACATTACACCATGTATAGAAGTTATGTGCTTAATTAAACCATATCCCCAATGGTTTAATTGAGGTTATTATCATTCCATGTGACATCCTCCACATGGGCACCCAATAGTCATTCAGGGTTCTACCTCCAAATCTAGTTTCCTAATAGGATACAAACCTCCATGGTTAGAAAAGAGGATTCAAGCTACAACACCTAAATATTTCCCAAAGACTTCCCATATTTGGGTCCACTTCGAAGATCTTTTATCGAAAGTTCCCATTGGAAAACCCTCAGGTGTTTCTACACTACAACCACCTCAGGTGTGGATCCATTCTTTAAGTTCTTCTAGGTTAGGCTAACTAAGGTGTTCCCCCCATAGATACAAACCTAAACCCAAAGTGAAACATGAAACCAATCATTTTTTCCTCTCTAATGTAAACATTTATTATTCTAGCAATTTATGTGCATAAACTAAAGTATAATATCTACTTACTTAAAGATGTATATCAACATTAAATATACATTCCATAATGAAAGGAGCATTCTAATGCTAAAGCATTAAGCACTATATCACTTTTCCATTTCATTATCCTTAGAATTCATAAAAATCATAAAAATGAAATAGGTTTTTAATTCATAATTGAACACATCTTAAATTTACAAAAACTTCCTTCTCAATAACATATAAAACTACTTATTAAACTCTTTATCAACAAGTACTTTTCTTTACAAACTTCATAAAATAAAAAGCTTCTCAAAATCCACAGTGAAACTTTCCATAATCATGATCTCCTTGGTCTTCTCTGAGGAATGAGTAGGTGAGGGATCAAGATAACTCCTTTATGAGAATGCAAACCTATATGCATGTTTTATTTTCAATGCATCTTTAAACAATGTTTACAAAATCTCTTCTTTCATTCTTTTGAAAGTAATGAGGAAAACCCCCATAAGTTTTCCTCAAGAATACACATTTTATTTAGTGTAAAAAAATACTCCCATAATTATATTTCTAATTGCATTTTAATGAAACCCCCATAAGTTCCATAACAACCTTAGAACTCCACATCCAACATCCAAATATAATTTCCATAATACAAAAGACTTTCTTAATCCATCAAAAGGAAACTTAAACATATATCTTATTTTCATTTATTTTTTCACACTATAAAATGAACATAAACTATGTAATAATTCCAAAATATTGTTTCAAACCCTTCATTACGTCAATTTATTAAACAAAACAATTTCATTTATCAAACATTAATTTACTATTATGGCCTTAATAATTGGGAATAATTCTAAAGTTTTCTAAGTACTTAACCACTTATGAGAATACTTTATTTTCCCTTCAAGGAACCTACCCTATAATATTCATATGAATATAAGTGGTTTTTCTCTAAAGGGAAAAGTATTTTAATAACCATTAAATATAATACCCTACCAACTTAATTCACTCATAAGAAAAGGAAAGGTCCCACATCCTTCTACCAATTATATTTTCTTAAAAAATATACCCCCTTCTATGTTATTCAAATATTTCAAAAAAAACACACAATACCTGATCTCCAATCCAAATTAAAATCATGTGCCTAGGTATGTGGGAAAATTCCACATAGGATACATTTGAAAAATAAAATTACCATTGGTTTGACTATGGGTACATGATCAATGATGTGTGGCCTTATACCACATAGCACAAAAGGTTTTAATTTAATTTTTATAATACAAAGTCTTATAACAATCAAAACCCCTCCCTAATGTACAATGTGTGTTCATCTACATAAGGCAAAGGTCTTATAAGACAAGCACTCCCCCAAAAGGTGATCCAAGTGTATAATAAGACAACATGGGCCCTTTGATTTTCCAACTCATGGCCCACGTGAGTAAATGGCCTAACAATAGCATTAGAGCTAGAAAGCATGTGCTCGATTTTTTTATATATAACATAAATTTTAATGGTCCTAGTAAATTCTTTTGGGTGGCTTAAGGGAACATCGCACTTCACATGGATGGCCAATGAACACATGAACTAGTGTTCGCTCAAGCATAGAAACTTTTGGGTGTTTGACAAGTGACGTCAAAAGCAAAATAAAATGGTATTAAATTGTTTGGATCAAACTTAGAGGAATAAAAGTATTTCATATGCATAAATTTACGTTCCAAGAAAACATCACAACATGAACTCATTCCATAATGTTATCTCAAAACCAAACAATTACTTCATACAGGAAGGCAATAATACATATTACCTTTAATTTTTTTTGAAATTATTTAGCTAAAAAAGAGAACTTGAATATGTTGGTGCAATCCTTCTTATTATGCCTCAATGAAGTCTCTGTTCTTCTTGTTATTCCAAAACAACATTATTATTTTTTTTTTACTCAATAGGGTTCTTAAGATGCAAGGAGATAGTTCGGTAAAGTTTTCAAACTAACTTTGCAACCACCCACACACAATTTTATTTTTCCTCTTTAATTTCAATTTTAATTTAAACAATGCAAAGTCTTTTCATAATTGCTATTGTTTTTCTTTTCTTTAATACTTTCAAATTTTCTAATGTTTATAAATTATTAATAAATCCACTCATTAATATATAAGACACAACATTAGAAATACAATGTAAATTATAAAATGTAATTATAAATATTAATAAGTCCACCTTATTAATATATAAAGCCACATTTTTATAACTATACATATTATTAAGTCCACCTTATTAATATTAATTCAATGTTAATATAATGCTCATTAAAAATACCACCTTAATTAATTTCCCTTATCAATATAACATTGGAAATCATAAAGTACATTTAATGATTTAACTTCCAAAGAAAATACATCCTTATCGTATGAAGCAAACAATAACAAGTGTAGGGAAGGAAAATACATAAATCAAAACAAGACGGGGTTAATACACCAACATTCCTTCTTCTATCTAGTGTGTAAAAGACTATTACAATAACCTCAAGGTTATCTACTTTTGTAGTGGATAGATTTTTTAGATGATGATGACTACCCACAAGCACAATTGCATGAATGCATGAATGTAAACTACATGTGGTAACCACTTGTTACCTTGGGTACATCTTACCCTAGAGTTGTTTGTCACATCATTTTCCTTTTGGCACCTCATTCTTGGTGGAAATCTTCCTCACCTACCCACGAGAAGTTTTGGTCTTCCAAACACAAACCATATCAGTAGTACCATATATTTACATCATAATAACAATTGCATATAATCAACTAAATGCATCCAAAACTAATTATTAATCATCATCTATCAATACAAATTCCATATCATAAAAGAGTCTTGTCAAGGGGGGTCATGACAAATCTCATGTCTTCCTAGACATACTTAATTTAGTTGGTTCATGAGTGGTTTTATCACTTATGCTACTATGAACATGAGCACATGCACTTTTAGTGATTGTGATAATGCATAGGTCAACCTATCAAGTAGTACATTAATAAGTTCAATTGTTTTATCAATCATCTTTACATCTATGAAGATGAGATACATCTAGTTCTTAAGCAGTTCAATGACCTACAACATCATCTTTGATCTTAGATGGATTTCATTTATACTATTTATTGTCATAGCAATTCTTCCTTGCATCAAAATTGGAGGAGAAATCAAAATCCAAGAAAAAAATCTTGGTAACCATTCCACAATGGACCCCAATGCCAAAATAGAAGTTGTCAAATTATCTTTTGCCTAAAATTCTTGTGCCTAAGGGACCTCTTATACCATCCAATCCTAAATCATTCGAGTTCTTATACAAATGTAAATATAAGAGAGATAATAAAGGGTGCAACCACCATAAGACCCATACTCACAACAATTTAGAATGTTGGGCAAAAAAAAGAATATTAGTAGTCCATATAAAAAATAAATGATATTCATCCACATCTGAAAAATAATAGGAGATAAGCTTCACATGCTTGATTATAAGAACTAAATGTGTAGGACCTCAATATTTGATCCCTTTGAATAATGGGAGCACCTCTTCCACACCCATTTCTTTATCAATGAGGAAATCCTTTACATCATCTTTAACACTGGGATCCAAATGAATATCACCACATAATATATAATCAAGCATATTTTCCTCTTGACTATGGTGCATCCTTAGCCTCACTCTTTTGCTTGGCTATATCTATAAAAATAAATCAAGATTAGACATCAATGCACCTTTTAGTATCATATCAAATTGATGTATAATATAGTCAACCATTATGTAGTACCATTGGATATCTATGATGTCGTACTCAAAGACCTTATCTATTTGATTAGATGAAAACCTACTATTTTTTTTTGTAGTAGTGGCTAATATGCATTAGATATGTCACCTATAAGAATATTGAGTGACTATCCTAGAAGAATCTAACTCTAGTTTCAATGAAGCAATACGGTGAGATAATCTTACACATGCAAACATTCATACTTTTGATAGTTCAAACCTAGAATAAAGACATCAAAAAGTTCATACTTATCATTCCAACTACCAAACACTTTACAAGATATGAG
The DNA here is from genome assembly GCA_028583015.1 of Wollemia nobilis. Lineage (NCBI taxonomy): Eukaryota > Viridiplantae > Streptophyta > Pinopsida > Araucariales > Araucariaceae > Wollemia > Wollemia nobilis. The sequence continues at coordinate 4,093,044 of JAQPPZ010017244.1, forward strand.
TATAAGGACACTCTACTCTACCTATATACTAATATTTTCAAAAACTCCAATGGAGCCCTACTACATTATCAATAAAACATTAAATTGACCTAATCCCATAATAAGATCTTCCAAATAGCACTCTATATAACCATTTAATATAGGAAAATATGACCATTAAATTTAGGATAGAGTCAAGATTCAATGTCAAATATAGGATTCGATTAACCAATAAAATATTTGACCTAATTTGTCATAATGTAGTAGTCCCATCATGCTAGTTATGAACAAATATGGTACTTGAATGAATGATAAATGAATGATCGATAATTATTGAAGGAAGGATAGTGAATTTGAGAAAATTGAAAATTTGGGAGATAAAAAGAGTGAATTTGAAATTATGTGATGACCCATTTTCTCAATCCAAAGGAGAGAACTAAAAAAAGAATTATTTTTCTATAAGAATTAATTAACTCACTAAGAAGACTCGATAAATTCAACAATGTTAAGGTATAACCATCTTGAGTTCATTGTCACTGTAGTTGACACTCAAGTTGACAGGAGAGACCAAATTTTCATAATTCTTGGGGTTCACTCTTCTAACATCACCATTAGAAAATATGCCACAAGTGGTCCTCTCATTTTTACCACACTACCCTCTATGGGAAAACTGGATAATGGTGTAGGATTACCCTTTAAGGCTCATTCCACTTAAAGATGATGGATATCCCCTAACCCTATATACTAGCATCTATATATGATTAGTATGGTGTAATACCTTAGTTATTAATTAGTTCCATCTACTTCTGAAAGTAACTAAGACCATGACCACTCCCCTGATAATGATCATGGTTACACTTGCCTACACACAAGGTACCACTATTGTATTTCCTTTGTTAGTATGAATTATTTGATGCTTATCCCATACCAATCCACCATTAGGATCACCTAATAGGATTTTTCATTCACCAAAATTACCTAGTTGATTTGTCTATCCATAAACTCACTATGGTTGGGTGCAACTCAACTTTAGGGTTAACAAATATGGTATTTAACAAACATTCCCATTATAAACCCTTTATTAACCCAAGGGTCCTATTCAACCTTTTTGTCTATCTCACAAAAATAGAGTGCTATAATAAAATATTCCAAAATTCAATACTAACATGAACCTATCATATTGATAAATACTATAGAATTTAGGTACTTCATTCCAACATAACACTAGAAATTACGTAATTCCTTTACTTACATGAAAGGAAGTAAAAAAACATATATAAGTTAAAACTAAATTCTTATTAATTACTTTCCCTATTATTCCATCATCATCTTCAATAAATACATTTTATCTCTCTCTATTAACAATTTATTTCTAAATAAATTTAATATAGAAGGGAAAAAATGATTCATATTTCATCTTTGAACAAAATTCATGATAGTATATCAAGAAAGTTTACAAGTATATCCATTCCTTCAACATAATTATTACATAGTATAACTTATACACATGATACCTTTTAGGTATTTCTTATCTCCAAATACAAATATTATATTTCAATACATTAATACATAATGGTCACTAGTCTCATATTCTTTTTCAATGTCTTCTACTTGATAGGTTTTCTCCATCATGTTTTTGATCATAAATATAGAGATCAAGATAGCTCTTTGAATGAATATGTAAGCCTAACATACATTATGCAAATATAATCATTGAACATCAATGCAATATTTTAGTTCCATAATAGTCTTCAAAGCATTATTCTTTTGTGGTGGTTCACTCTTCTAACTTGATCGTTAGAAAATATGCTATAAGTGGTTCCGCTCATTTCCTTACACTACCCTATAAGGAACAAATTTACCACAATGTAGAGTTATCCTTAAAGACCCATATCACTTAACGGTCATGCCAATCACCTAATACTATATATCTCTTAAAGTTATGCTTATTGCCGTAAGGTCCATATCTCCTAAGATGATGCATCTATGTAGGATTTTTATGGTGTAATGCTTACTAGTCATAAACGAGAGAAACCCATACTCATCTCACTTAATTATGGTTATTTTTCTACACAATACACATATATCCCCTTAGATTTATTTACTAAACATCCCTTCAATAGTAAATAATATTTCCTCAATTCTCCAATAAAGAGTTATTTCCATTACCAATTCTTACAATTTTCTTATAACATGGGTTTATCACTATTATAATAGACCCAACTATAATCCTTATCATTAATAAACTAATAATGATTATTAAACAAACACATTATTTAATCAATATTAAACAATACCAAAAGTCATTAACCTTCATATTTTTTATAGTTTCAACCTTATTACTTAGAACAAAGACTTAATCAAAAAATTTAACTCTAATAACATACTAACATGGTTATCAACCATTAATAGCAATTGTATATACCCTGAAATTACCTTATGATATATGTATTTGTTTTAAATATATGTATTTTTTCTAGCAAATAATATATAACTATACAAACACAAATAAAATTAGAACTTTATTGAATAGTTGTTGTTGTTTAATTTGTCATACCACCCAATTCAATACAAGTTCACACATCCAAGGAATATAACGTCAACCACAAGATGAAAGAAAATGAGGATATTCACCTATGTTGTAGATTATTAAAATTACTTAGTTGAGATTTAACAAACTTTTATACATGTAGAAAGAAATGGTGGAATTGGCATAACATCAAAATGACAATGGCAAAAAAATTAACATTGCTGCAATTCTTATGGTAAGGCCAAAATCTTGTTCATGAAATTAAACTAGAATTACTTTAATTAGTGAGAAAATGAGGATTAAATATCCTTGCATACATGACCTATCAACTTGAACCTTGGTTTTGCATTCAAAACAAACTAAAACAAAAAAATACATGCAACATGATTATCCTTGGTGAAAAACCAATGGTAATATTTTACTACTAGCTCAGATGCAAGTTAGTCCACATAAGGTAAAAAATATGAAACCATTGTATGTGTGCCAAATTGGAATAGGTCATACAAATAATTTATTTAAAAAACTATATGTATGGCATGTAAAATAAAACTTAATTTATCATTGGATCTCTAGTTGGCCACCTCATGCTAAATTTGAATATTTTGTTCTAAATGGAAAAGCAAACCCCATAAATTTATCAAAATAACAACCTATTGGACAATTCTCCTAAGCTTAATGTTGGATGATCGATAATTGTATTTCCCTACAACATGGCACTATCCAGATGATAAAATAACAATGTTTATTAATTTACCAAAAAAACACTAAGTATTCCAATGATGTTGATTGAAATGTTATCAACATGACGTTTTTTAATGATTTCATATTTTAGCTAAAGGCCTCCCATCTAATTGATGCATATTTGACATGATAATTCAAAGCAACAGCTCCAAGGATCTTATAAACATAATAATAATACCAATCCTCTACTGTGAAAGTGTTCTTAGATCCCAAAAAATAAAGGTTTGTAGATTTCTAGCGTAATAAAAAACTTGCTCCACTTGATTTTAAATATCCATTAAGGATCCAAGAAAAGTAAAAAATTTAGAATTCAAATGAAGAAACTATAAAAAAAATTGCATAAATATTTTCACCCACTCAAGGAAGAAAAATGAAAATAAATTACCTCCACCATAGAAAACCTGAATTCTTCCACGTTCTTCCCAATCCTTCACACTCTACACTTCCTTCTAGCCAACAATCTCCTCCAAATCTCCCCAACCCAAAAATTTAAAATAGAATTTTAAGAATAGAGGGAGATAAAGGAGATGGGAAAGATTAAACTCAAAAGTCATGTAACTCTCTCTTGTTTCTTCTTCTTGCTACATTTCAAACACTTTCCAAATTGCTACGTTTCAAAAATATTAACTTTCCAAATAAAATATGAACTTCATTTATAATATTTATTTAATAAATGTGCCCCTTTTAATAAGTATTAAGTTAATAATTTACTAATGCTTTTTAAGAAAAATATTAGTAATTAAATTATTTACTCACTTCATAGTGTTAACTTAATTAATATTATTACTAATTTTTTTATTATGCTAATATTAATTATTAGCATTAGCATTTAATATTTTTAAGTATTAATAATACCAACATTATTATTAATACCTTACTTATTAAATAATTAACCAATTAAGTTTTATACTTTGAAACACAAATATTAATGCATATTAATAATAAATTAAGAGCTTGAGTAATACAAGGGCTCTTCTCCATGCAACCAGACAAGGCGCCTGGGCCTGACGGTTTTCCCCCCATTTTTTTCAAGTTATGTGGGATGTTGTGGGTTCGGATGTGTGCGAAGCAATTCAGGAGATTCAAGCCTCCAGATCCATCCATCCAAAACTAAATTCTACCTTTCTTGCTCTCATCCCTAAGTCTTCCGCCTGCAAAAGTTTCTCTGATTATCGTCCCATTAGCCTGTGCAATGTTTTTTATAAAATCTTAACCAAGTCCATAGCCAACCGTCTGAGGTCCCTTCTTCCCTCCTTGGTTGGTCCTTCTCAGGGAAGCACCGTGAAATGCAGAAACATTCTCGATGGTGTCATCACCATCCATGAAACCCTCCATTCTGCTCACCGCTCCAAAAATGTTGCTCTTTTCCTCAAGCTGGACATGAATAAATCTTTTGACAGAGTTGACAGGAGGTTCCTCTGTGTTGTCCTCTTCAAGTTCGGTTTTCACCCTCAATGGATTGACCTTGTCAGTAGTTGCATATCCACTCCCTCCTTTTCTGTTCTAATCAACGGATCCCTTGTTGGGTATTTCCAAAGTGCCAGAGGCCTCAGACAAGGTGACCCTCTGTCTCCTATTCTATTCATCCTTCTGGTTGAGGTTCTGAGTTGGTCTTTGAAAGAGGCTCTTCGTCAGAATAAGATCTCTGGCATTTTTCCCACCTCCAGAGTCGATCCTGTCTCTCATCAGAAATTTGTGGATGACACCCTCATCTCCACTGGGGCGTCCGTCACTCAAGCCAAATCCATCAAGCGAATCCTCTCCCGTTATGAAAAGGCTGCCGGACAGAAATTCAATTACATCAAAAGCAAAATTTATTTTATTAACACTCCTATGCGAAGGCAGCTCCGCATAGCCAGAATTTTGGAATGCACTATTGATTCCCTGCCTGCGTCTTATCTGGGTTTGCCTCTGGCTTGTAATGGCCGGGCCAATGGAAGCTTGTGGGACATGATCCTGGAACGTCTTCACAAAAAGCTGAGCACTTGGAAAGGCAAATTCCTGTCGCAAGCTGGGAAAGCCACCCTTACCAAAGCTTGTCTCCAAGGAATCCCAACTTACTTCATGTCCGTGTTCATGCCGCTCGTTTCGTCCATTCCAAGATTGAAAAGATTCGGAGGACCTTTACGTGGTCTGGCAATGAAGAAAAATCCAGAATTCCTCTTGTGGCCTGGGATAAGGTTTGCTTGTGAAAGGACCAAGGTGGCATGGGAATGAGGAGATCAAGACTCATGAACACTGCTTTGATTGCTAAGCACGCTTGGAAGATCCTAACTAATGACCCAGCAGAGTGGGTCAAGCTGGTTAAGAGGAAGTATCTTGGATCGAGTTCTCTTTTTGATGTCGGGATTCCTCCTGAAGCGTCTGCCTTTTGGAAATCTGTGCTTCAAGCCCGCTCTCTGATCGACTCTGGTGCTCGTTGGATTTTGGGTGATGGCAACTCCATTCTCTTCTGGAAGGACAGGTGGGTTACTGATGGAGCTCTCGAGTTGAGAGCGGACCTTGCTGGCCTGAAAGCCCAAGTGGATCCAAATTCCCAACTCAAGGTTGCAGACTTCATTGGTCGGAGCTCTCTTCCCCCTCGGTGGAATTTTCCAGTCCTGGACGGCTTTAACAATGAAATGACTTTTTTGTCTAATATTCTTCGATCTGTTTTAATTCCATCTATTAGAAGAGATGACAGAATCATCTGGCGTGGCACGGAGGATGGTCTGTTCTCTGTCAAGACCGCCTATGACCTTCTTACTTGCGAGATTGCCATGGATCACCGGTGGAAAGTGATTTGGAGGAAGGGTATTATTCCTAAAGTTAATTACTTTGCATGGATTGCCTTTCATAATAAAGCCTTAACCATCGACAACCTCCATAAGAGGGGTTTTGCTATTCCCAACAGGTGCTTCTTGTGCTTTGTTGATTGTGAGACGACAGACGACTTATTTTTGCACTGTCCTTTTTCCCATTCTATCCTCGGCACTATCCTATCTTCCTTTCAAATCCTTTGGTGCACTCCCCGCTCCCTCAAAGATGCCTTCCACCAATGGCCCAATCCTTTCAAGAATCCTAAACTTCGCTTCCTTCTTGAGGCCTCTTTCCACCACTCCATTTGGCAGATTTGGCTAGAGAGAAATTCCAGAGTCTTCGGCAAGGTCCCTAGAGTATCTCCCTGTGTCGCTCAGAGAGCCTTATCCTTTGCCATTGAGAATTCTAAAGTTGTTCCTAGTTCCCGTCCCCGCCTTCCTGGCGAAGCAGCAATCTTCCAAAGTTTGGGTCTTTTCCCTATTCTTGATGGTGTTTCTAAGTCTCAGCGTGGGGATGTTATTTGGACCAAGCCCCCGTGGGCTGGATTAAATTAAACTTTGACGGTGCGGCCAAAGGCAATCCTGGCCCTGCTGGTTCTGGTGGTGTGGTTAGAGATCATAACGGGAATCTCGTGCTGGCTTATTGTGAAGATTTGGGTGCCCAGACTAATCACTATGCTGAATCCAGAAGTGTTTTGAAAGGTATCCAGATCCTCTCCAAGGATCCTCGGCCTTTGATAGTCGAAGGTGATTCGCTCAATATAGTCAACTATCTGCTAGGCTCTAAAGACCCATCTTGGAGGGTCTACAACATCATTCTTGAGGCTAGGATGCTCCTCTCTCAACGTGACAGGTGGAAGGCATGTCATATTTTTAGGGAAGGAAATCGCGTGGCAGACCACATGGCCAACAAAGGGCTTGTGACCACGTGTCCTGTTGTGTGGTGCTCATGCTTCCCATCTGAGGTGGTGAGTTTGGCCAATGCGGATATCCTCTCATGATGTTCTCCTCGCTTCAGAAGGTCATTCGTTTGGTTTGGCTGTTTTTGCTTTCGATGGTCAAATTTCTCCAGCTAGTATTTTTGTTTTCCTTGGTAAAATGTGGTTTGTTTCCAGGATATTCAGACATAAGGGCCCTACTTATAGCCTTCGGGCAATTAGCAGTTTTTGGTTTCTGTCATCAAGTTTATTCCTCCAGCCACAAGGCATGATGCACATTCCAGCCAGGCTGATTTTGTACATAAGGTTTTGGGATCCTCTATAAAAACCCACTGTTAATCTATTAAAATAATTACCAAAAAAAAAATACAAGGGCTCTTGCTAAAAGTTTTCCTCAACCAAACTAAAATGCATTCAATAATATAGAAGGATATAAATTAACACACAACATTACCACTTTCTATGCAGGAGGTATCATGATAACTACAAGGTTATCAACCACCTATGAGAGACCCCTAAGCATAGGGGTAAGGGATCTTTTGTCTTTATAACAACATTCTATGGGCTATCAAACTAAAAATCCATGATTCCCCATTTTAGACTTTTCTCAAATCTAATGGTTATCCCATACCAATCCACCTATGAGAGTACCTAGTCCTACAACCACAAAATTTATTAGTAGTACCATGTTCTTTAAACTTTCAACCCAAAGTGCATTCTTCACATTTTTACCTGAATGTTTCTTTTTGCATAACTTTAGCATGAAATCTCATATATACCACATTTGGAATTTGATTCCTAGACCTGATGGTCTTTTTGGAAGGATTTAGTAGTGGAATGTTGACATTCAACGAAACACTAAGGTGCTACAGACTCTGGGTGTTGAAGTTGCAAAGCGATGGAAACAGGTTAAGTTTACCTTGTAGAGTGAGCTATCCAAAGCCTATCTTAGGCTTGAAGCCTCTCCTTTCAGCTCTCTTGCTCAATCCCAAGTTTCTTCCATTCGGTATGAGCTAAAAAAAGCTATTTTTTATGAAGCCAAGGGTTATCAATTACGTGCTCAAATGCATTGGCTCAAAGTGGGGGACAAAGTGACCAAAGATTTTTTTTAATACCTCATATATCCTACGTAGTATTCCCAGTTTCAAGCCATTCAAGTTGATCAAAAAATATTCATAGACCTTCTGGACATTGTCAAAGCCTTTGTTTCACATTATCAAGGTGTTTTTGCTTCTCAACCCCTTGATGACGCTAGAATGCAAGCTCTTGTTGATTGTACCATTATTGTCCCCAACAAGATTTCGATTGAGCAAATGATATTTTTTGACACTCCTCTTTCTCTGGAAGATCTAAAAAATGCCTTGTTACTCATGGCCAATGATAAGGCACCTAGTATTAATGGCTTCCCATGTGAATTCTACAAATAATTCTAGGATATGCTTGGTTCTGATCTCCACAAAGTGTATCTTGAAGCCCTACAATGTGGTTCACTAGGTTCCATTATTAACAAAGGTAATGTTAAATTTATTACTGTATAGATATCCTAAGCTCACCACTAATTAGATTTCAATCACCCTGCTTAATTTTAGTTATAATATTATTGCCAAAACCCTTGTGCTTAAGCTTAAATCTCTCCTACCTTTGATTGTTAGACCTGAAAAAATTAGCTTTATTCAGGTAAGATATATTTTTGATAATGTTCTTACTATTTGGGAAGGTATGAAGTGGGCAAGAAATTCTAAACAAGATGCTTTATTCATTAAGATTGACTTTGATAAAATCATGTGATAATATGGAGTGGTACTTCATCACTACCATGCTTCAGGATTTGGGCTTTAGGCTAGTTTTTGTGAGCACCATTATTATGTTATTTCAATATGCTTCAGTTTTTCTTACTTTGAATAATAGTCAATCTTAGTTAATTTCTCTTGGTCATTTTGTAATACATGGGTGCCCTCTTGCTCCATCTCTTTTCATTCTTGTTGTAGAGTCTTTTGGCTATTTTTTGCCTATAATGTGGATTAAGGATTAATCATGGGTATTGCTTTCCCTAATTTTAACCATCAGTTGGTTAATGGTCATTTTGCTGATGATTCTTGTTTAACACTTCGAGAAGATGGTAAATCCCTTTCCTCAACTATTAGTTTCTTAGAGGTGTTCTGTTTAGCCTCTAGTTCTTCTATTCAATGGAAAAAACCTCATATTTTCAGCAATCTCAATCCCAGATGTCATGCTATCTATGTCATTCCAATGGAATTGGATTTAGCTAGGTGATGTGTTTAAATTATTGGAATTCCATTTGTATTTCATGGTTCCTATGCTAAATTGTGATAGTATGTTATTGATAAAGTGGACAAGAAGCTTTCTTATTGGACTAGTAAGAAACTTTCTCTGGCAGGAAAATTTTAGATTTGTTCTAAGGTTTTAGCCACTACCCATGTCTATTATTCGTCCTGTTGGTTTCCATCAAATTATTGTTATAAAATTATGGATAAGCTTATGAGATATTTCTTGTGGGCCAAAGACTCTATCAAATAAGGTTTTCATTAGGTAGCCAAGTGAAGAACACAATCTTATATTGAGAGGGGGGGTGAACAATATAAGACCACTTTTTACTTTTCTTTTCAATTCAATATTATGCAGTGTATAGACAATAGTATCAATAGTAGTAATTAAGCAATGCACAAAACACCATACACAATAGAGACACCATAGTTTATGTGGTTCACCCAATGTGGGCTACTCCACGAAGAAAATATTTTACTAAAACTTTCTCAATCAATTTCTTTGGGAATCCTTCCCAATTACAATGTTTATGGATCTCTGTCCAAAGGAGATGTTGATCCCCTAATATCAAGTTCATGGATATCTTCCATAGGAGAAATATTTCCCCTTCTACTCTAGCTAGTGATCTTCTAGAATACTATGTCTCTCTGCTACACTAACTAGTGGATATCTCTCCACTTGAAGACTCCTCACTCAGATCTGTCTTCAATTGTGTTGGCTGCTAGATCTCTATCCACTAAGACTTTATCATATATACTCTATCACTTCCAAAGCTTTATCAATAGGCTCACTCAGAACCTTCTCAATAGGATCACTCAGAACCTACTCAACAAGCTCACACAAAACTTGTCTAAATCTGTTCAACAAGCTCACACAAAACTTGTCCAAATCTTCTCAACAAACTCACACAAAACTTTTCCAAATCTACTCAACAAGCTCACATAAAACTTGTCAAATCTGCTCAAGCAAGCTCACCAAGAACTTGCCCAAATCTGCACTAGCAAGCTCACCAAGAACTTGCCCAAATATGCACTAGTAAGATCATGAAGAACTTGCTCAAATCTGCTCTAGAAAGCTCACCAAGAACTTGCTGAATAATTCAATCTCATAGAAACATAAAGAGAATTGTTAGAGACTCAAAATATTCTATACTAAAATCCCAATATCAACTCAAATCAATATTATAGAAGCATAAAGAGAATTGCTAGAGACTTAATATGTTCTATCCTCAAATCTCAATCTCAACTCAAATCAATCTTATAGAAGCATACAGATAATTGTTAGAGACTCAATATGTTCTATCTTCAAATCTCAATCTCAACTCAAATCAATCTTATAGAAGCATAAAGAGAATTGTTAGAGACTCAATATGTTCTATCCTCAAATCTCAATCTCAAATCAAATCCAGAATATAGAATAGTTTATTTCATGGAACTTGAACAACCACTTCACACAATCACTTGACTAGGCTCAAACAAATCTTCTCAACCAACTACCATAAGGAACAACTCTTTATTACAAACCCTAGTCCAAGCATGTATCAACCAACTCAAATATTTCCAACAATGCTCAACCACAAATATCACATAACAATGATACTCATGTTCTTTTCAAGTTCAAGTTCTTTGCATAACCAATGGGCTTCAACAATAATTCTAATAAAACTCTCTTCACATAACAATGATACTCATGTTCTTCTCAAACCCTATCTCATGTTTATCACACTACTAATGGCTTCAACAACAATGCTTATAAAACAAGATTTAATAACAAATATCAACCCAGAAAACCTTGAAGCATTCAACCAACTAATTTCAAAAAGGAAACCACAATTAATCCTTTTCTCTCCAATGATATTTCAGAAATCAACCACCATAAATAATCAATAGGAGAATATGCCCACACCTTTTATGAATATGAAGAAGCCTTTTGGTTGTCCACAAAATCTGTCTCACTCAACACACTTTATTTTCAAATTTCAACAAGGGTTAGATATCTTGATTAATAACACAACAATAACATCCAAGTAACACCTTATTACTCCTACTCAATAATATACACCATGTCACTTCATAAATGAATTGATCTCTTTTGAAAAAGAACAAAGCAACCTTCACTTTTGAACCTCTTTACAAAATAAGAAATATCTCTTTACAAACATCTTATTTCTTCCTCTAAGCAAGTTAATAAAATAGTCCTCGGAATAAGATTTCCAATGATATATAATATGATATACTTTCAAAAATTAAATCATCATAAATCTCATTTTTTCCAAACATGCATCACAACCCTTATTCTTCCTAGGGCACTTTAGAAAAATAAAATATATATAAAAATTATTAACTTGCCTCTGTCCTTGATGGGATTCAATCTTGTGACCTTCCTTGCTTAGTGCATTAACCACAGCCAACCTGTCATTGGGCCACATGCCCTCACATGCTCAAAAGGAGCACACAACAAAACCTTATGCCGCGAATATCTGCGCCCTTTGAAAACAAAACGTGCTTCACGTGTTTCAACATAGCAAAACACCTCCGGAAATAATTGAACGCATGACCTCCTGCTTCACACATGACACATGAACCACTAGGCCAAGGAGGCCTATACATTTGGCTTTACTCCACAATAGTCTCTTCAACAAACACGAAAATTGTAAGCCTTTTAAAACCCTTTTCACACACACTTCGACACACGATGCGCAGGTTCTTTTACCATTCGAATCCAAATATCAAATCGAGCGCTTAAAGAAATAAATAAAAAATTTGGGCATATATATATATATATATATATATATATATATATATATATATATATATATATATATATATATATATATATATGTCCTCATTTCCTTTGACGTTCACACTATAATTTAAATATTATTTTTATGCCTTTTCCTTTCTTTGACATCGGTGCTATAAATTAAATTTAAAATTTAAATTTTAAATAATTTAAAATTTAAACTTAAATATTTAAAATTAAATATCTCCATCACCAAGGCACATTTTTCGACTAAACGAAAAGCCAACCTGAGTTTTAAGAAAAAACCATTTCAAATCTGAAATCCATGGTTTTAAATAAAACCTTTTATTTTGCCTACCTTGGTTTTCACAAAAACCCTATATATATCCATGCTCTCCAAAATATCATAAATGCTCATTTATGAAATGCTTTGGCCACCAAAACTCAATGTGATCCATGTGACATCAATGACAACATAAAATCACTCAAATTTCCAACAATCTCCCCCTTAGTCATTTATGGCAACACCTCTATTGTAAATCACCACAATCACTACAAAAATCATTTATGAGAATCAATGCTGCTCGCCCTGACTCAATACTCTCTATGGATGCTGCGCCCCCTAACTCAATGCTCTATTTGTAGGTTGCTCCTCCTAACTCAATGCTCTCTTTGGATGCTGCTCCCCCTATCTCAATGCTCTTTTTGGAGGCTGCTCCCCCTAACTCAATACTCTCCTCTTACTCAAATCTCTCCCCCTTTGACATCAATGGCAAAAGGGACACCGATGGGACTAAAATACATGACTCTTAAGCTTAGCCCCCTCACAACCTTCTCTCTTGAGGTTATTAATTTTGGGGTGGGAGTACATTTACTCCCATATTACATTGTTTCTTTCCTCTATCAAATTCCTTCCATATTTTTTTGATATCCTTTTCTTGATGAGTTACTTGATATTATTGTCTTGAACCTATTTGACCTTCTTGTATTTATTTTACTTGGAATTGAGTCCTACACCATTTTGCAATATGTCCAAAGTTATTGCAATTAAAAAAATTGATATTGTAGCCTTTGGATGGTGCCCATTTCCTGAATTCTTTCTTGAAATAATTTCCATATCCATTCCTTTCTTGAACCCTGTATTGTGAAGTTCTATTTTTATAATCATTATGACCATGACTTATAAATTGTATAGCTCTAAAACCTAAACCATGTTGCTCATTTTCTTTGCATTGAGAAGATCTATGACCGATCCTGTTGCATAAGAAGCAATGTCCCTGAAAACCATACCTTCTTCCTTTGAAGTTTCTCCTAGCAAAATCAAATTTCTTTCATCCATGGATCCTACAATGTATAGCCCTATGTCCAAATCCATTACAAGAATAACAATGCCCTTGAAAAGCCCTTTGTTCATTCCTTGGTTCCTCATACCTTTCTTGATCATTATCCTTGTAATAATCTTTTACTTGTGCATTGTATCCTTGAATGTTCTTTGTAGCATCTAAATCATCTTCCTTAATTTCTTCCTTGTTTTCCTCTTCAAGAATTTCTTTTCCTTTTGAACTTGATTCACCTATCTCAAAACAAGATCCAAACTGGATGTTTGGAGCCATAGGAACTTTGGAACTTTCTTCATAAATATTAGGTGCTTCCTTGCTTTCATCTTTTAGAACTTCCTTTCCTTTTGAGTGTGACTTTTCTTGGAAATAAGATACAACTTTAAAATAAGTTTCCACTCCTTTTTGAACCTTTTCATTTAATGTGTCATGTCTTGTCGTTATTATCCTTAATTCTTCATTCATCCTTTCCTCTATCCTTTTTGTATTTTGAAGCTCATCTCTTAGATCACTGATTTTCTGAAGTTGTTCTACTTTGATTTTTACATCTGTTCGAATCTTATTTTCAAGATTCCTAATTTATTCTTTTAGCCTTTTGACTTTTGTTTTTTTTTTCTTGTCTCATCCTCTTCTTTTTCTATTACCAAAAGTGATACTTCTTCTGTTTCTTTTATCCCATATAAAAACCCTTCTTCATCTTCATTGTCACTAAGATCATTATAATCTTCTATAGCAAACAAACTCTCATGATTTCTTTGACCATACATGTTTCCTTGATGTGTCATCTCATCTTCACTATCACTGAATCCATTGTTATATCCTGATATGTGATCTCTTTGACCACACACAAAGCATTGTTCTCTTTCATCTTCTATTCCTAGGAATAGATGTTCTTCCTTTTCATCATTTGACTTGTCTCTATCACTATGATCTGAGCTATCACTTGCTTCTATAATGTAGAAGGTTTTCTTTGTCTTATAAAAATTTTTCTTCTTCTCATACTTGCTTTTCTTGTATCTATCATCTTTGTCATGCTTATGCTTTCCATATTCTTTTCTTCTGTGACCTTGTTTTTCATCATCACTATTTTCTTCATGGGGACACTTGTATGCATAGTGACCAAAATCACCACACTTGTAGCATCTGAATTTCTTCATATCCCTATAATTTCTTAAGTCCTTTTTCCTTTTGATGAAGTTAGCTTCCTCATCATTATCTAAATCTTTATCTATCTCTGGAACTTTCCCTTTCTTTTTCTCTAAAGCCTTGAATGCAATTTATTTTATTATAACCTGATTCTTACTTCTCCTCATATCATAAGCTATGAGATTTCCTTGTAGTTCTTCCATTGTTAGCTTGTTGATATCCATTGTTTCTTCTATTGTTGAAACCTTTGCATCATACTTCATGGGAAGTAATCTCAAAACCTTTTGAGTAACATTTGATTCTTTCATCTCAAATCCTAGACCTCTCATGGTGTTAGCAATCTCATCAACTCAAAGTAAAAACTGTGCAATATCTTCAAAATCTTCCATTTTCAATTCCTCAAATATTTTTCTATGAGTTTGTAGTTTTGCCAACTTTACCTTGGAATATCCTTCATAGGTATTCTACAACTTGGTCCACATTTCATTTGCTGAATTACATACCATGACCTTTACAAAATCTATCTCACGTAGCCCACTTAGAATACAATTCATTGCCTTTGCATTGATCTCAACCAATTTTGTGATAGTCTTATCTGCCTCAGGATCACCTTCAACCTTATACTCTTTTGCAACCATCTACCATACCTCATATCCTTATGATATCAAGTAGTTCTTCATTATCATGCTCCAAAAAGCATAATTGTTACCATCAAACAGTGGAGCCTTATTTGTAGATGATCCATTTTGTGAAGCCATATGTTCTTTTCAAGTTCAAGTTCTTTGCATAACCAATGGGTTTCAAAAACAATGCTAATAAAAAATTCTTCACATAACAATGATACTCATGTTCTTCTCAAACCCTATCTCAGATTTTTCACAGTACTAATGGCTTCAACAACAATGCTTATAAAATAAGATTTAATAGCAACTCTCAACCCAGAAAACCTTGAATCATTCAACCAACTACTTTTGAAAAGGAAACCACAATTAATCATTTTCTCTCTAATGATATTTCAGAAATCAACCACCATAAACAATCAATAGGAGAATGTGCCCATACCTTTTATGAATATGAAGAAGCCTTTTGGTTGTCCACAAAATATGTCTCACTCAACACACTTTCTTTTTCAACTTTCAACAAGGGTTAGAGATCTTGATTAATAACACAACAATAACATCCAAATAACACATTATTACTCCTACTCAATAACATACACCATGTTACTTCATAAATGAATTGATCTCTTTTGAAAAAGAACAAAGCAACCTTCACTTTTGAACCTCTTTACAAAATCAAAAATATCTCTTTACACACACCTTATTTCTCCCTCTAAGTAAGTTAATCAAATAGCCCTCAAAATAATATTTCCAACGATATATAATATGATATACTTTAAAAAATTAAATCATTAGAATTCTCACTTTTTCTAAACATGCATCACAACCCTTATTCCTCCTAGGGCACTTTAGAAAAATAAAATATATCTAAAAATTATTAACTTGCCTCTGTCCTTGATGGGATTCGATCTCATGACCTTCCTTGCTTAGTACCTTAACCACAACCAACCTGTTGTCAGGACACATGCACTCATGTGCTCAAAAGGAGCACACAACAAAACCTTATGTCACAAATATATGCGCCCTTCGAAAACAAAACGTGTTTCACGCATTTCAACACAGCAAAACACATCTAGAAATAATCGAACGCAGGACCTCCTGCTTCACACATAGTGCACGAACCACTATGCTAAGGAGGCCTATATATTTGGATTTACTCCAAAACAGTCTCTTCAATAAACGCAAAAATCGTAAGCCTTTTAAAACCCTTTTCACATACACTACGACACACGATGCGCAGGCTCTTTTACCATTCAAATCGAAATATCAAATTGAGAACTTAGAGAAATAAATCAAAACTTTGGGCATAAATATATATATATATATATATATATATATATATATATATATATATATATATATATATATATATATATATATATATATATATATATATTATAATTTCATCTTCCTTTCCTTTGATGTTGGAACTATAATTTAAATATTAGTTTTATGCCTTTTCCTTTCTTTGACGTCGGTGCTATAAATTAAATTTTAATTTTAATTTTAAATAATTTAAAATTTAAACTTAAATATTTAAAATTAAATATCTCCATCACCAGGGCACCTTTTTTGATGAAACGAAAATCCAACCTGGATTTTAAGAAAAACCTATTTCAAATCTGCCATCCATGGTTTTAAATAAAACCTTTTATTTTTCCTGCCTTGGTTTTCACAAAAACCCTGTATATATCCATGCTCTCCAAAATATCATAAATGCTCATTTATGAAATGCTTTGGCCACAAAAACTCAATGTGATCCATGTGACATCAATGACAACATAAAATCACTCATATTTCCAACACCTAGGAAATTTACTATTTGCCCAAGGACTATGGAGGCATGGGTTTGTTTGATTGTCACCAACAAGGTTTTGCCCTTTGTGCTAAATAGATCACTTGATATTTAATTGGGGATGAATCTTGGAAAGTGTTGGTTATACATTGCATTTCTTCTGGTTTGCTTCAGGGTAAGAAAATTTGGAAAGGGGTGGGATTGCAATCCATTCTTACTGTCCCTGTCCCTATTAAAGTTAAAGGTTCTTTTGTCATTCAAAGTATTTGGAAAGCCTAGGAGACCTTCAAACCCTAGCTCAGTTGGAAAGGGAGTTTCTGCAAATTTGATGCCTCTTTGCCTTCCATGAATATTTTGTGGTCTCTTGTGATCACTTGGTAGGGCTCTCCCCTGGATCTAGTGCAATGGGTCAGAGTGTAAAGGTTATATAATCATGGTGTTGCTTCCATTTTTTATTTATTCTCCTGAAATATCAGGAGTTAGATACCCTAGGAAAGTTTTTGTCAAATTCACAATTTAAATCCTAGTGATAGAGATACTTATGAGGTGGTTATTGATAGTATTCCATTTTCTATTTTATGTAAATTGCATAGGAATTTTTAAAAACCTTGGTGGTCAGATTCGTTTTGGCTTCAGGAGCTTCCTATTTTGTAATATAAAGCTCATCTAGGTCACAAGTGGCTCACCCTACAAGTTCCAATGGTTGATAAATTCACTATGAGATGGGACTTAGTCTATCTTCCCTCCCGATGGAATAAGGTGTTTCATATTGCTTGGGCTACTTATATTGAATCTAAAAAAAGTTTTTTTGCTTGGATCCTCTTACACAGCGGTTGCCTATTGGGATCAAGCATCTGGGTGTTCATAATCCCATTTTCCTGGTTTGTGGATAAGTGGAATATTTACTGCATATTTTTTGGTTTTGTGCTCGGGCTCAATTGTCCTCGGAGTGGCTTCTTAAAAATTTTAGACCTTTTATGCAAGAGGATTTTACCTAGGTGCATGCTATTTTGGGTGACCCTATTGCTTTTTCCTTCAACTTGGATGTTGTTTGGAATATTTTTAGAATTGGTACCCTATTTTATCTTTGGAAGTCCTAGAATAGAGCTATTTTTTCTCAATAAGATGTCGGGTGTGTCTTCTCTATTATTGATAAATATGCTATATTATTTGATTGTTGGTTACAGATTCAAGTACAGGTTGAAAAATTACATGTGGAGCTACAATACTTATGTACCCTCATGGATCATTGGGGGAATGTGCCCTACACTATGAGTCGTGTACCTCTTACTTCCCATTCCAAGTCTCAGTTGTTGACTCACCGAGGGACCCACCGTCGACCTCATCCCTCTACTACCAAACACTGGTTCCAACACCCCTCATAGCACAAATGTGAAGAATCTAGATTTGGAGGCCCATCTCGCCCACCCTTTGGTTGGGATTTTTGACCTCCTGAGCAAGATGATACTTTTGGTTGGGGTGAAATTGTACCAAATGCATAGACTTGTATTGTTAGTGGTACTACTGTTGATGGTTGGGGGGCTTCAACTTCTTCAACCGTTGGATGGAATTATGACCTTATGGAGGAAAACTTCAGGCCTTCCACTTGGTAGTGATTTCTTGGCTTCTTTCTTTCTGAATGCATATTTGACACTGTTTTGGCAGTTGTTATCTAGCTTTTTGTGGACTATTTTTGACACTCTTGTGTACTCCTAACCACGGTGGTTAGTGTGTTGGTTTATAGGGTGTGCTAATCCCACCTGCCCTTTTTTTGTATGATTAGACATTATTTTATTAATATAATTGACTACTAGGTTTTATTATTTTATTAATATAATTGATATACAAAAAGTGTCATGAATTTTTGATAGGTTGGGTGGTAAACGAGCCAATAGGCTACTAGACTAATATTATCAATTTTTTCAAATGACCCAACAAATTGAGGGTCCAACTTAGTTTACTTGATGGAATTTTTCATAGTTTTCACCATTAAGAAGACTCTATATCCCATAGAGAATTTCCTTGGTGATTTTTTAAAATCAACATAGCTCTCTTAGTGATCGGTTGATTCCTTAAGCCTTTGTTGAATCACCTTGAGTTGTTCCTCCATCTCCTTTATAGTATTAAGTCTAATGTAGATTGTGCCAAGATAGATGTGTCTGTATATTTTCCATATAAGGCCTCAAATGGGGCCATTCCCAAGGATGCATGGTATTCATTATTATATGCAAATTCTACCAAATGCAAATAGTCTTCCCACTTAGACTTTTAATCCATGCAATACATGCAGAGCATATCTTTAAGGACTTGTTTTACCCTCATCATTTTTTTATCTATTTTTAATGGTAGGTATAATTTATATTCAACTTGGTGCCCAAGGTATAGTGAAGACACAGTGATGCCAAAATTATGACATAAATCTAGAGTCTCTATCTAAAATAATTTCTTCTAGTAAAACATGCAACTGGATTATTTCCTTAGCAAGCTTACTAGACACTGGTAGTTCATTGTCCTTAATGTTCCCCAATATAAATTGTGCAATATTTATCAACTTATTCACCACTACAAGGATTGCATCATGTTGGTACCTAATTTTAGGTAATTCTAAAAATAATTCATCGATATAACCTGCTACTTTTGAGTGGGTATATCATGTGGATATAGTTTACCTACTAGATGTTGATGTTCTACCTTTAATTTTTAACTATATAAACACCTAAAAATGAAACAAATAACATCCCTTTTCATTCTATACCAATAAAAGGTATTTTCCCTATTCTCTCTCATCTAAGAATCTCCTTGATGAGCATAATATGGAGAACAATGTGTTAGGAATCTACTATAAAAAATAAACTAAATTACACAAAATACTAAAAGTAAAAAAATATTTATCCAATAACAAAATATCTCAATGTAGAAAGTAAATGCAAAATTAAACACTCACAATAAACATAGAATCCTGAGCCTCTTCAAGGGGAAACCTCCTTCAATATTTCATTAATTTTAAAATAGATACATTTGTACATGGCTCTATGTATTTTAAAGAAACACTTCATGCAACCCTAATCTAAATCTCAAGAGTTGGCTTACATGCAAAATGCCACTCAAGCTACAATATTCTACGAAACATAAATTGTATTCTTGATAACAGTTACATGAAATAGTCCAACTTTTATAGGCATATTACTTGCTACATACCATTATAAATTATTACAAAATAAATTATAAAGGGGGTCCCCATGTTGGAAGTGGGTCATTACATAATCATATGAGAATAACAAAAATAATGTTAGGATGGGGTCCTAACACAATGTTCTTCTTGCATAATCATTCTCCTTAAATCTCCACTTATTTTTATAACAACCATATCTTTGCAACATAACATCTCATATTTTATGTTGAAATCCCCTCTTTCTTCAATATTTGCATTTAATTTAGTTCAATTTTTGATGCAAAATGGGTCATGTAATTGCATTTTTCATTTTCAATTAATTCAACATGACTCTAGGTTAAAGCGTCAACCACCTTATTTTCCTTTCCCTTCATATATTATATACCAAATTCATACTCGAAAAAAAATTCTATCCACCTTATTTGCCTTGCATCCAACATTGGTTGGCTAAATAAGTATCGTAGGATTTGGTGATCTAACCTTAGCTCAAAATAATTTCCCAACAAGTAATGTCTCTAGACCTTAAGAGAATGGAAAACTACTACTAGCTCCAGATCATATGTAGCATAGTGCAATTCATGCTTCTTAAGTTTTCTAGATTCATAGGCTAATGTAGCTTCATTTTGTGACAAAAGTCCTCCCAACCCTTCTAAAGAAGCATATGTGCATACCGTAAAATTCCTAAATGGATCCAATATTTTGAGAATATTGGTGTAGTCATATTATTATTAAAATTTGTAAAGGCAACTTCACACTTCTTCATCCATTTGAACTCTTTTACTTTTCTTTGAATACTAGTAATAGAGTATGCAATTCTTGAGAAGTTTTCCACATATCGTCTATAGTATCTAGTCATTCCCATGAAACTTATAGTTTTGGACACATTGGTAGATACAGGCCAACTTAGTATGGATTCAATCTTCTTTGGATCAACAACAATCCCTTCTGTAGATATAATATGCCCTAGAAACTATACTTTTGAAACATATAATCACACTTTGACCACTTGCTATATAGTTGATTCTTCCTCAACACCTCTAAAACCAATATCAAATTTTGGTCATGTTTTTCTTTGGTGTGAAAATAAATCAATATATCATCCAAAAATATCAAAACAAAATGGTCCAAAAAATTAATTAAAAAATTTGTTCATTAGGTTCATAAAGGCCACTAGTGCATTTTCAATCCAAATAGTAGAACCATAAATTCATAGTGTCTATATCTTGTCTTGAAAGCTATTTTGTGAGTGTCTTCATCATTAATCCTCAATTGATGGTATCCCAATCTTAGGTTAATTTTTGAGAAAATAGTGGCATCTTTTAATTGATCAAAAAAATCATCAATTCTTGGTAAGGGATACTTGTTCTTGATGGTCACCTTGTTCAACATCTTGTAATCAATATGCAGTCATAAGGACCTATCCTTCTTGAAAAACTACTCTGGAGCATCCTAGGGTGACACACTAGGTTTAATTAAACCCTTTTCTAAAAAAATTTGGAGTTGCACCCTTAATTATTGCAACCCAATAGTGGTCATTCTATAGGATGTCATAGCAATAGGTTTAGCTCCAGGCATTAATTCAATAGTGAAATCAAATTCATGTTGAGCTAGAAATCTTGGAAAATATTTTAAAACACATCTCTAAATTCATGTAAAACTAGGTGTTTTTTAAATAGTTTTGGATTTCCATTACTTCCTTCCTTTCCATTTTAATTTAACCGCATACAAAATTCCACCTCTTTTAATTGCCTTCTTAAGTTGTAAGGTCTATAATAAATAGGTTTTCAAAGACCCTTACTTGCTTTAAACCATTAATATTTGCTTATCTTAACTGGTATAATCCATCCACATTTCTTGTAAATTAGGTAGGGCACCATGGGTTTCTAGCCAATCCATCCCTAGAATTATATAGAAGGCATGTAGCGGTGTTGCATATAAATTCCAAACAGTTGATCCATTAGGTAAGGAAATATCAGTGTTGGACAAGCATTGACTCACTAGATAGGTTTCTCCAAACCTATACTCAACTTCCCATTTGGAATACACTACTTGAATTCCTCTACCCACCTTAAATGTATTCAACCATTCCAACAAAATATCTGATAAATGAAGGGTGGCCAAAATAGTTTACATTTTCATGCAAGTAGTTATTCATGGAAAAGGTCTCTAATTCATTCAACTATTATTCAGTTGAATCAACCCCTTATTTTTCACTTACTTTAGGTACCCTTACATTTTTCAAGTCCTTAGAAAGCTCAACCTTAATCTAAGATTTACCTCTTTGGACTTCTCTAGTTGCATTTTCTTCTTGTCTACCTTCTAGATTTTGATTATTATATTACTAGTTAAGGAATATTTCCAACATTTGATATTGTTGCTCCATCTCTGTTGCAACAACTTAACTATTGATATAAAGTTTATCATCCTTTTTTTGGAGTCCCATGACCTTCTAGATTCCTTCTAGGAATAAGATGCAGCTTCTTCCTATGTAGCTAACCTCAACTTCTTAGAAGATACCTCTCTCAAAATAGGTGCCATTCTAGACACAAAAGGAGCTTGTTAAGGTTATGTATGGTAATGATTTCCCAATAGGAAGTTGTACTTTCTAGGATTTTTACTTCTTGGTTTGAAATTTCAAGTTGGCATGTAGTTCTTGTTTGTCCTATATCAATTTAAGGTCCCTAGAAAATTTTAGCCTTCCTTAGTTCAACCAAGGAAAAGCCAACCTAATTATTTTTAAGAAAGCATTGATTCCTACAACCTAAAATCTGATACCAACTATAATGACCCTCTTTCTCGACCTAAGGGAGAGCGCTAATTTTTTTCTTTTTCTACAAGACTTAATGAACTTACTAAGAAGACCCGATAAATTTAGTAGTGTTAAGGCATAACCATATTGAGTTCATTTTCATTGTAGTCAACACTCAAGTGGATAAGAGTGGCCAACTTTCCATAATTCTTGGGGTTCACTCTTCTAATCTCAACATTATAAAATATGTCATAAGTGGTTCCCTCATTTCCTTACACTACCCTTTATGGGAAAAATTAACCATGGCATAGGGTTACCCTTTAAGGCCCATATCACTTAAAGGCAATGCATATCCCCTAACCCTACATACTAGATTTTTTAGGGCATAATTCCTTAGTGATTAGTTAGTTTCATCTACCCATAAAACTATGACCATTATCTCTCACCTGATAATGATCATGGTCACACTTGTGCAACCATAATGTACCACAACTATACTACCCTAGTTAGTGTAAATTATTTAGTGGTGGTCACATACCAATCCACCATTAGGATCACCTAAGCCTCATCTCTAGGATCATCCAAGCTTCATTGCTAGGGTTTGTCATTCACCAAAATTACCTAGTTGATTTTTCTACCCACAAACTAAATAGGGTTGGGTGCAACTCAACTCTAGGGTTAACTAATATGGTGCTTAAAAAACATACCCATTATAAACCCCTTCTTAACCCAAGGGTCCTATTCAACATTTTTGTCTATCTCACAAAATAGTACTATAGTAAATCATGTAGAAATTCAATACTAACATGAACCTATTATATTGATAAAGATTAGAGAATTTAGGTACTTCATTCCAACATAACACTAGAAATTAGGTATTTCCTTTACATGCATGGAATAAAGTATAAAAATATCTATAAATTAGCATTCCCTATTATTCCATAATCTTCTTCAATAAATACAATTTATCTATCTTGCTATTAACAATTTATTTCCAAGGAAATTTAACATAGAAGGGAAACAATAATTCATCTTTCATATTTGAACAAAATTCATGATAATACATCAACAAATTTTACAAGGATATCCATTCCTTCAACATAATCATTACATAGTATAACTTCTACACATGATACCTTTCAAGATACTCTCATATCCAAATACAAATATTATATTTCAATACATTAAGACATAATGATCACTATTCTCATCTTCTTTTTCAATGTCTTCTACTTTATAGGTTTTCTCCATCATATTTTTATCGTAAATATAGGGATCAGTATAGCTCTTTAAATAAATATGCAAGCCTAATATATATCATGCAAATAAAATTATTGAACAACAATGCAACATTTCAATTCCATAATAGACTTCGTAGCATTCTTTCAATGTGAGGGTTCACTCTTCTAACTTGATCATTAGAAAATATGTTATAAGTTGTTAGTCTCACAATGACACTGAGAGGGGGGGTGAATCAGTGTAGCTCTTTTAAAACTTAAATCTTCAACTCTTAAAGCCAAAACAATGAAAACTTAAAACCAAATAAAGCAAGTATAACAAGAGAACATCACACAACACAAGATGTACCGAGGTTCACCGATTTGGCTACTCCTCAAAATGACTGTTTGGACTCCCATCCAAATCCAGCCTTTGCAAAGCACCAACTTTACAATCAATTTACCAGCACCCACTGGAAGGAGCACCAACCCCTGATTTATCTACACCAACAAAAGGAGCACCAACCCCGATTTATCTTCCAATAGAAAGGAGCACCAACCCCTGATTTACCAGCACCAACTGGAAGGAGCACCAACCCCTGATGCCAAGCACCAACTTGGACTTCAATTTTGAAACTAGAAGATTGACATAAAAATGCCTTCACTTTTACAAGACCCTGACTGGTCTATTGCTTACCCAACATCGCCCACAATTCACAAAACACACACCCTTATCGCACTTCACAAAATAAAATCCCCTTATAAAATTCTCCAAGCAACACTCCTTTTATAACCATCCTTTCTCTTTGTAACTCCAATTGTAACTCCTTCTTTCATATTCTCATATGCCACTTGTCAATTGTAACACCTTCTTTTGTATATATTTAGAAGGCATTTCGTCAAACACGTCACATGCAAAGAATTGACACCATATTCTCCTACCATGACTGTTCGTTTTCTCCTTCATGACTGTTCATTTTCTCCTTCGATGACTGTTCGTTTTCTCCTTCGATGACTGTTCGTTTTCTCCTTCGATGACTGTTCGTTTTCTCCTTCGATGACTGTTCATTTTCTCCTTCATGACTGTTCATTTTCTTTTCCCTTGTGCATGCATGCATTTTGGTTTTTGAAAAGGCTTTTCATTTCTATTTTGAGGCCCTTCGTTTCCTTTTCTCCACATGGGCATGCATCCGCTTCTTTCCATGACTATTCATTTTCTCCTTCCATGACTGTTTATTTTCTCCACATGGGCATGCATCCGCTTCTTTCCATGTGTAACGACCATCTTAAATGATTTCAAATCATTAAAGATTCCTTATGGGTCCACGTCACTATGCAGTCTTCAGTTTCACCATCCTGGTGTTCATCACTAATATCGACGCACTATCAACTACTCTGTTCCTTTGGCAAAAATGCAACATGTCGCGATATCGTGACACTTTTGTTTCTCTGCATGCCTGCCCTTTTTGAGTCACAAAAATGTGACATGTCGTGATATCGTGACACTTTTGTTTCTCTACCTGCTCGCCCTTTTTGAGTCATGAAAATGCGACATGTCGCTATATCGTGACACTTTTGTTTCTTTTCTCGCTCGCATTTTTGAGTCACGAAAATGCGACATGTCGCGATATCGTGACACTTTTTCTTTCTTGCTCTTTCTCTTCTCTTTTGGTCATGAAAATGCAACATGTCGCGATATCGCGACACTTTTTCTTTCTTGCTCTTTCTCTTCTCTTTTGGCCATGAAAATACAACATGTCGCGATATCGTGACACTTTTTCTCCTTGCTCTTTCTCTTTGCTTTGGCCCACGAAAATACAACATGTCGCGATATCGTGACACTTTTTCTCCTTGCTCTTTCTCTTTGCTTTGGCCCGTGAAAATACAACATGTCGCGATATCGCGACACTTTTTCTCCTTGCTCTTTCTCTTTGCTTTGGCCCGCGAAAATACATGTCGCGATATCGCGACACTTTTTCTCCTTGCTCTTTCTCTTTGCTTTGGCCCGCGAAAATACATGTCGCGATATCGTGACACTTTTTCTCCTTGCTCTTTCTCTTTGCTTTGGCCCACGAAAATGCAACATGTCGCGATATCGTGACACTTTTTCTCCTTGCTCTTTCTCTTTGCTTTGGCCCGTAAAAATACAACATGTCACGATATCGTGACACTTTTTTCTCTTTGCTCTTTCGACACGAAAATGCAACATGTCGCGATATCGCGACACTTTTTTCTCTTTGCTCTTTCGGCCATGAAAATGCAACATGTCGCGATATCGTGACACTTTTTTCTCCTTGCATTTTCTCTTTGCTTTGGACCATGAAAATGCAACATGTCGCGATATCGTGACACTTTTTTTCTTTGCGGTGTTTTGCTTTTTCTTTGATCTTTAGCATATGGGCCACTTCGGTCTTCTTGGAAAATATGCAAAAAGGTGGGTAAACATCCTCATAAGCATTTAACATCATTGTACATACTCTGAGTAACCTCTGAACTCCTATCCACTGCATCAACCGATCTATCTGACTGTGTTGACAACAATGACAATACTGTCGCTGCACCTTGCTCAACAATCTCCCCCTTTGGAATTGTTGGCAACACACGTGCAATTTCCTGTAACTCTTCTCCCCCTTTGACAACAATATCAAAGGGCTGCTGCAAACTCCCCCTGAGTCCATGCACAACATTCTCAGGCAAAAATTATTACACTTAGCAAAAATCACAAACATGAGCAAAAAGAT
This sequence comes from Wollemia nobilis, assembly GCA_028583015.1. Classification (NCBI taxonomy): domain Eukaryota; kingdom Viridiplantae; phylum Streptophyta; class Pinopsida; order Araucariales; family Araucariaceae; genus Wollemia; species Wollemia nobilis. The sequence continues at coordinate 4,119,835 of JAQPPZ010017244.1, forward strand.
AAACAAATACACAAATGCTCCCCCTGAGAATGTGGTCCCGATAGCTAGTCAATTCTTGGGAAGCGTGACCACTCCCAATTTATTGTGAAGGTACTCAAAGACTTCCTTGGGCAATGGTTTTGTGAAGATATCCGCTACTTGCTCTGTTGTTGGAACAAAATCCAACTTAACCTCACCTTCCGCAACTTTCTCCTTCAAAAAGTGATACCGGATAGCAATATGTTTTGTGCGAGAATGCATAACCGGATTCTTTGAGATGTTAATGGCACCGGTGTTATCACACTTAACTAAAATTGGCTCACTGAAGTTAATACCAAGATCTTTCAGGGTTTGTTTCATCCATAATACCTACGTACAACACGTTGTCGCTGCAATATATTCTGCCTCTACTGTGGATAAGGAGACTGACTCTTGTTTCTTACTGTGCCATGCGACCAACCTGTCTCCAAGATAGAATGCACCTCCACCGGTACTCTTTCTGTCATCTACACATCCTGCCCAATCTGCATCTGAATACGCAATAAGGGTGAAGTCCTTACCTTTCGGATACCATAACCCATACTCCATAGTACCCTTGAGGTACCGAAGAATCCTCTTCACTGCTGTCACATGAGTCTCCTTGGGACTAGCCTGAAATCATGCTACCATGCATACTGCCTGCAAAATATCTGGTCTGGTAGCTGTCAAGTATAGTAAGCTCCCAATCATAGATCTGTACATGGTTTGATCAACATGTGGAGATTTGTCATCCTTGCTCAACTTGCAACCTGTCGTCATGGGAGTGCTAACTGGCTTACAATCCTCCATTGTGAACTTTTTTAGCATCTCTTTCACATATTTAATTTGAGAAATAAATATGCCCTTCTCATTTTGATTAACTTGCAACCCGAGGAAATACGAAAGTTCACCAATCATTGACATTTCAAATTCTTTTTGCATCTTATTTGCTAAATCTTTACATGACTCATCTTTGTTGCTGCCAAATATGATATCATCTACGTATACAACAAGAACAATAAGATGGCCATTTTTTATTTTGACATACAAATTACTATCCACCATACCTTTCTTGAACCCTTGTTGAGTAAGATAGTTGTCTAGCCTTGCATACCATGCTCGGGTGCCTGTTTTAAGCCATATAATGCTTTCTTCAACTTGCAAACCAAGTTGGGATCATCACCAAGTTGGAAACCATCTTGCTGCTCAATATAAACCTCTTCTTCGAGTTTCCCATTCAAAAATGCTGATTTCACATCCATTTGATAAACTTTGAAATTCTTGTAAACTGCTAAAGCCGGAAACATTCTAATTGCCTCTAGTCTAGCCACAGGTGCAAAGGTTTCCTCAAAGTCAATACCTTCAACTTGTGCATAGCCTTTACATACCAATCTTGCTTTATTCCCGACTACCTGTCCGTCTTCATTCAATTTGTTTCGAAAGACCCATTTAGTACCGATTATATTTTTATTTGCAGATCTTGGTACTAACTCCCAAGTTTTGTTTTTCTCGATCTGATCTAATTCTTCATTTATTGCCTTCATCCAACTTTCATCTTTGCTTGCGTCAGCAACATTTTTGGGTTCAATGCTGGATAATAGAGAGTAGTTGCTTACTACTCTTCTTCTTGTCTGAACACCAACTGTGGGGTCTCCCTGAATATTTGTACTCAATTTGTATTGATGTAACTTCCTGCTCATGTAGCCGCTTTGAATGCAATAATAAAATGTGAGCTTTCTGATTTTGCACGTGAATTAAATATTTTCACCAAAGCGTCATAATAGATCTAACAATCTTCACATCAATGTGTAGTACAAATACACACTGCTTTTATCGAAACACATATATGCAGCTAGGGCAACATTCTTTCACTAAACCAAATTATCAAAACTGTTATAATCCATAACTTTGAACAATGGTAGTAAGAACCATCAAAAGTACAACACTGACATATAGCAATACTACAAATGGTGACAACTCTCAATTTAATCACCACCCTTCACGGTACCTCCACAAACAACTACATGAACTGAAACACACTTTGACAACTATACGACAACTCCCCCCGACTACTTGCCTTTCATCCTCAGATAACCAAACAAATACATAGGAGCATTAAAATAAAACTTTAAGATTGCTCCCCCTGAGGATGTGCTACCTGGAGTTGCTTAGTGCAATAGAGGAGTAGTCTCCTTCAGTCCAAGGAGACACGATTTCCTTTCTTCTTTCTTTCTCCACTCTGGTTTGATTACAGTTTTGGGCTCTTGTTTTGACTTTTCTTTTTCAGTAGCTTGTGCATGTTTTTCGAGAAATTTTCTATTTTGTCTCATTCCATTTGGTTGAAATTTTCTTCCCTGAAATTGATTTGATGCAAATGTACTTCGACAATTTCTTGCAATGTGCCCAAAATTATGACAGTTATAACATTCTACCGCATAATCCATCAAAGGTGAAAAAACATTTCTACTGGGTGGTTGTCTCTTGTGCATCCTTGATGGATGATTATTTTCCTTTCTTTGATGCACATGATTTCTTCCCTGTCTGTGTTGCATTCTTTGTGTCTGATGAAATCTACTGTCTTGCCTTAGATTAGATACAAAATTTCTTGGACAAAACCTTGCTATGTGCCCATGACCATTACATTTAAAACATTGCACATGGTGTTCAATCGAAAAAACAGATGTATTTCTACCAGCATAACTCTTTGATCTATTATTCAATCCACAATAAATTGCCTTGTGACCATAATGGTTGCATCTAAAACAATAGCCATTAAAAGCATTATTATGAATAAAGTGAGAGTGATAGAACCTCTTTTGTTGTGGTTGCTTTGTTGTAGATCTCCTTTGAGATTTTCTTCCTTTTGAAGATTCAGCTTCAAGCTTTTCTTGCTTTGATCCTTCAGCAGTGGACTTCTTCTTCTCTGCAGATTTAGAAGATGAAGGTTGTTCAACTTCACATCCAAGACCAAGCTTACCCATGGAGCTTCTTTGTTGCCTTATCATTTTATCTAGCAACTCTGTGCTCTTCTCAAATTTGAGATTTGTATTGGCCTCTTCTAGTTGTTTCCTCAATAAAACAATCTCCTCTTCTTGTTTGCAGCAAACAATCTCTTTTTCATTGATCTAGTGACCAGAGAGTTTCTTCAATCCTTTTGGACTCTTCTACTTGCAGCTTTAGATCACTAATAACTTTGTTAGATTCCTCTTCACGTTTGCTACATACATCGCCTTTATCATCCAGGTGTGACTTCAAGGCTTCTTCTATTTTCTTGGCTTTATGAATTTGTAAGAAGAGATCTTCAATATTATCCCCATATTCTTCCAACTTCTTGGACAGTCTTTTGTTCTTTTTCCTTTCTATATCCAACTCTTCAAGTGCAGCGATCAACTCACCTTCTAGATCTACTTCAACCTCAAGGTTTTCATCACATACTTCAGAATTCACTCCTATCTTTTCTAGTTCAATTTTCTCTTCCACAAGAACTAAAACTGACTGAGATGCCTTATTTGAGGAGGATCTATTCTTCTTACCCATTGCGTACTAATCCAAGATCAACCCTAGCTGATTTAGCCTGACAAGGGAAACTGGATCTGATACCAATTGTTAGTCTCACAATGACACTGAGAGGGGGGTGAATCAGTGTAGCTCTTTTAAAACTTAAATCTTCAACTCTTAAAGCCGAAACAATGAAAACTTAAAACCAAATAAAGCAAGTATAACAAGAGAACATCACACAACACAAGATGTACCGAGGTTCACCGATTTGGCTACTCCTCAAAATGACTGTTTGGACTCCCATCCAAATCCAGCCTTTGCAAAGCACCAAACTTTACAATCAATTTACCAGCACCCACTGGAAGGAGCATCAACCCCTGATTTATCTAAACAAAGGAGAACCAACAAGGAGCACCAACCCCTGATTTACCAACACCAACTGGAAGGAGCACCAACCCCCGATGCCAAGCACCAACTTGGACTTCAATTTTGAAACTAGAAGATTGACATAAAAATGCCTTCACTTTTACAAGACCCTGACTGGTCTATTGCTTACCCAACATCTCCCACAATTCACAAAACACACACCCTTCTCGCACTTCACAAAATAAAATCCCCTTATAAAATTCTCCAAGCAACACTCCTTTTATAACTATCCTTTCTCTTTGTAACTCCAATTGTAACTCCTTTCATATTCTCATATGCCACTTGTCAATTGTAACACCTTTTGTATATATTGAGAAGGCATTTCGTCAAACACGTCACATGCAAATAATTGACACCATATTCTCCTACCATGACTGTTCATTTTCTCCTTCATGACTATTCGTTTTCTCCTTCGATGACTATTCGTTTTCTCCTTCATGACTGTTCGTTTTCTCCTTCATGACTATTCGTTTTCTCCTTCATGACTGTTCATTTTCTCCTTCATGACTATTCATTTTCTTTTCCCTTGTGCATGCATGCATTTTGGTTTTCGAAAAGCTTTTCATTTCTATTTTGAGGCCCTTCGTTTCCTTTTCTCCACATGGGCATGCATCCACTTCTTTCCATGACTGTTCATTTTCTCCACATGGGCATGCATCCGCTTCTTTCCATGACTGTTCGTTTTCTCCTTCCATGACTGTTCATTTTCTCCACATGGGCATGCATCCGCTTCTTTCCATGTGTAACGACCATCTTAAATGATTTCAAATCATTAAATATTCCTTATGGGTCCACGTCACTATGTAGTCTTCAATTTCACCATCCTGGTGTTCATCACTAATATCAGACGCACTATCAACTACTCTGTTCCTTTGGCAAAAATGCAACATGTCGCGATATCATGACACTTTTGTTTCTCTGCCTGCCTGCCCTTTTTGAGTCACAAAAATGTGACATGTCGCGATATCGTGACACTTTTGTTTCTCTGCCTGCCTGGCCTTTTTGAGTCGCGAAAATGTGACATGTCGCGATATCGTGACACTTTTGTTTCTCTGCTCGCCTACCCTTTTTGAGTCACGAAAATGCGACATGTCGCGATATCGTGACACTTTTGTTTCTCTGCTTGCCTTCCCTTTTTGAGTCGTGAAAATGCGACATGTCGCGATATCGCGACACTTTTTTCTTTCTTGCTCTTTCTCTTCTCTTTTGAGCCACGAAAATGCAACATGTCACGATATCGTGACACCTTTTTCTTTCTTGCTCTTTCTCTTCTCTTTTGGCCATGAAAATACAACATGTCACGATATCGCGACACTTTTTCTCCTTGCTCTTTCTCTTTGCTTTGGCCCGTGAAAATACAACATGTCGCGATATCGTGACACTTTTTCTCCTTGCTCTTTCTCTTTGCTTTGGCCCACGAAAATACAACATGTCGCGATATCGTGACACTTTTTCTCCTTGCTCTTTCTCTTTGCTTTGGCCCGCGAAAATACATGTCGCGATATCGCGACACTTTTTCTCCTTGCTCTTTCTCTTTGCTTTGGCCCGTGAAAATGCAACATGTCGCGATATCGTGACACTTTTTCTCCTTGCTCTTTCTCTTTGCTTTGGCCCGCGAAAATGCAACATGTCGCGATATCGCGACACTTTTTCTCCTTGCTCTTTCTCTTTGCTTTGGCCCGCGAAAATGCAACATGTCGCGATATCGCGACACTTTTTCCCTTTGCTCTTTCTCATCTCCTTCCACCTTTTTCTCTTTGCTATTTTGGCCGTGAAAATGCAACATGTCGCGATATCGCGACACTTTTTTCTCCTTGCATTTTCTCTTTTCTTTGGACCGCGAAAATGCAACATGTCGCGATATCGCGACACTTTTTTTCTTTGCGGTGTTTTGCTTTTTCTTTGATCTTTAGCATATGGGCCACTTTGGTCTTCTTGGAAAATATGCAAAAAGGTGGGTAAACATCCTCATAAGCATTTAACATCACTGTACATACTCTGAGTAACCTCTGAACTCCTGTCCACTGCATCAACCGATCTATCTGACTGTGTTGACAACAATGACAATACTGTCGCTGCACCTTGCTCAACATAAGTGGTCCCCCTCATTTACTTAAACTACCCTATAAGGAACATATTGACCATAATGTGGGGTTACCTTTTAAGGTCCATATCACTTGAAGGTGAAGCCAATATGCTAATCCTACATATCTCTTAAAGTAACACCTATCACCTTAAGGCAGATATTTTTTAAGATGATACATCTATGTAGGATTATTATGATGCAATGCTTATTAGTCATAAACGAGAGAAGCCCATTCGTCTATCACTTAATTATGGTTCACAAGCCACATCTATCCCCTTGTATTAATTTACTAATCATCCCTTCAATAGTAAATAATAATTCCTCAATTCTTCATTATAGAATTATTTGCAATACAATATTTCCATTATCAATTCTTACAATTTCTATATAGCATGGGTTTATTACTCTTCTAATAGACCTAACTATAATCCTTATAATTAATAAATTAATATTTATTATTAAACAAACACATTATCTAATCAATATTAAGCAAGACCAAAAGTCATTAACCTTCCTATTATTAATAGTTTCAACCTTATAAATTAAAATAAAGACTTTCTAAAAACTATTAACTCTAACTACATAATCACTAACACAATTATCAAACATTAATATTAATTGTATATTCCTTGAACTTACCTTATGATATATGGATTTTTTTAACTTCCATATATCATTATTCTTTCAGCAAAGAATATATAACTATACATAGGAAAAAATGAAATTAGCACTTTATTTAATAGTTATTGTTGTTTAATTTGTCATACCACCAAATTCAATACAAGTTCACATACCTAAGGAACCTAACCTCAACCACAAGATGAGAGAAAATGAAGGTCCACAACTATGTTGTATATTATAGAAATTAATTAGTTGAGAGTTAGTAAAATTGTGTGTGTAGAAATAAATGAGGGAATTGGCATAACACCAAAATGAAGAATGATTCCTTTAAATATTAACGGTCAATAAAGTGATGTGGTTTTCCTAAAAACATTAAGCCAAAATAAAAGAAAAATATGGTGGAACAATCACAATATCAAATACAGTTACGCAAGACGATAATGATTGAAAATTTAACATTTTTGCAATTCTTATGGTAATGCAAAAATAGTGTTCATTAAATCGAATATAAAATTACTTTAATCAGTGATAGAATGAGGATTAAATATCCTTGCACACAGGACCTATCGAATTGAACCTTGGTTTTGTATTCGAAGCAAAATAAAGCAAAATAATACATACAACATGATTATCCTTGGTGAACATTGGTGATATTTTACTACCATCTTAGATGCAAGTTAGTCCACATAAGTTGAATAATCTAAAACCATTCTATGCACACCAAATTGGAACAAGCCATACAAAAAACTCCATTAACAAACTATATATGACATGTAAAATAAATCATAATTTGCCACTAGATCTCTAATTGGCCATTTCTTGATAAATTTGAATATTTTGACGAATTGGTTCTTCCAAATGGTAAATTAAACCCTACAAATTTGGTAGAATAATAACCCCTTGGACAAGTCTTCTAATATTAATGTTGTGGATGATGAATGATTCAATTTTCCTACAACATGGTGCCTATCCAAACAAGAAAATAAAGAGGTCTATTATTTTACCTAGAAAAATACTAAGTATTCCAATGATGTCAGTTGAAACATTATCAACATGAAGTTTTTCAATGATTTCATATTCCAACTAAAGACCTCTCACCTATTTTATGCATATTCAACACGATGATTCAAAGAAACAAATATCACTTCTGCAAGAAGCTTATAAATGTAAAAACAATATCAGTCCTCTATTGTGAAAATGTTCTTGAAAATAATAAATACCAAAAATAATAGGTTTGTGGACTTATAGGGTAGTATAGAACCCCATCCAATTGATTTTACATATTTATTAAGGATTCAAGCAAAGTCAAAAATTTAGAATTCAAATGGAGAAACCAGTAAACAAAGTGCATAAACATTTTTACCCACTCAATGGAGAAAAATAAAAATAAATTACCTCCACCAAAACAAACCCAAATTCTTCTACATTATCCTTGATCCTTCACACTATGCACTTCCTTCCAACCAACAATATCTTCGAAACCTCCTCATCTAGAATATTTGAAATAGAATTTTAAGAATAGAGGGAGATCAAGGAGATGGGGAAGATAATACTGAAGAGTCACGTAACTCTCTCTTGCTTATTCTTCTTGCTATATTTCAAACACTTTCCAAATTTCTACGTTTAAAAAATATTAACTTTCCAAATAAAATATGAACTTCATTTGTAATATTTATTTAATAAATGTGTTTTTTTTATAAAGTATTAACTTAATAAGATTAATATTAATTTATTAATACTTTTAAAATAAAATATTAGTAATTAAATTATTTACTCACTTCATAGTATTAACTTAATAAATACTATTACTATTTTTTTTACTAATGCTACTATTAATTATTAACATTAGGATTTAATATTTTTAAGTATTAATAATAACAACATTATTATTAATACCTTGTTAATAATTAATCAATTAAGTTCTATACTTCAAAACACAAATATTAATGCATCCTAATAATAAATTAAGAGCCTAAGCAATACAAGGGCTCTTGCTAAAAGTTGTCCTTACCCAAACTAAGATGCATTCAATAATAAACAAGAATATATATTAATGCACAAAATTACTACTTTCTATGTAGGAGGCATCATGATAGTACAAAGTTATCAACCACCTATGAGAGACCCCTAAGCATAGGGGTAAGGGATCTTTTATCTTTATGGCAACCTCCTTGCTCAATGGTGTATTTAATCACACATACACACACACAAATTTTTTACATGATTGCTTTACCCCTATGGCCTATCAAACTAAAAATCCATCATTTTCCATTTCATACTTCTCTCAACTCTAGTGGTTGTCCTATACCAATCCATCTATGAGAGTACCTAGTATTTCAACCACAAAATTTATCAATAGTACCATATTCTAAAAATAGCATAATCCAACTCAAGTAAACAAAAAGTACAACTATAAAATCATCTTGATAGAACAAAATATTATTATGCATTAATTATCAACACATCAATACATCAAACAAACAACAAGGAAAGTCTTGCCAAGATGGGCCATTACAAATTGAATGAGTTGTTAATTGAATTTTGGAATTTCATTAAAATTTAAAGATTTATGAATTTGAATATTGATAAATGATTTGAAGATTGATGAGTTTGATAAATTAAAATTGTTCAAAATGAAAGCATCACAAAGATAAAACAAATTCAAAGGACAAAATTCTATAAGAAGATTTTTTTAGAATCAAATACATTGTCAAAAGCATGTGATATGATCACATTAAATTCATCAAAGCATGATAAATTAAGAAGATGCATGGTACATAGATTCATGTGCTAGTCATCACATGACTGAAAACTTATATTTGTTTTATTTATTATAAGTAAAATCGAAACTTCCAATGAAAATAGTTGATGATAAAATTTACCATGTGCAAGGATCCAAAAAATGCTACACCTAGTTTACCATATTCATAATTTATGCTAGAAGATGTATTGTATGTTCTAGGTTTAACAAATAATCCTATTTCTATATCCCATTTGGTTAAATGGGTAGAACAATGGAATTCAAATACATCAATGGAAGCAAAAAATGTGTCATCAAAAAACAGAATAAAACTAAATCCATGGGTTCCATCAAGAATGAAATATTTGATTTGGATGCAATAGGATTATCACAAGAAATTTTAGATTGTTTTTTGCCACAATAATTTGTTGACTTCTCTAAAAGACAACAAATAAGCTCTTGGGCCAGGAACAATGCAAGAATATCAAGTATAATCAATAGGAAGAATTCATGGGTGGGCACAACCAAAAAGTAGAAGATGAGTATTGAATACTAAAAGTATTCACACCAAATAATGTAATACAAGGGGGTGCTGGAGATATTACATTATTTGGTAATATTAAATTACTATGTGGTACATTATACATTTGTAAATATTAGATTAGAGAATTTGATTTATATTTTATTTAATGTATGTGTTAATGTGTGAGAAGTGTCCACGTGTTATGTAATAAAGTGTGCAAGTGTGCAAAGTGTCAAGTATGTTAACAATCATAGATGTTAGGTGTAAAATATGCAAGTGAAGAGTCACATGAGATGTGGTAGATGTAATGTGAAGAGTCATGATATTTTTATCATATGTGAGGAATGTGAAAGGATGCATCTCCTATATGTTTATGGATATCAATATTTGAGTATTGAATATTCATGTAAGGTTATTTAATGGAGATAAAGCTCCATGCATTATAATGAGTATGGAAGTTTGTAACTAAAATTCTTGATTTATGAATATATTATGAATTTTTTTGTTGTAAAATATTATTTTTATTCTATGAGTGGATTTTATGTGATTTATATTTGATCTTGAAAAAGAAACCTATATGTAATATGGAAAAATTCTCGACATAGCTCTCACTCACACCCTAGACTCTATTAATTATTTGAGCTCATATTTACTCAACGCAACTTGAATTGGCTTCCATGAGGAATCTCTTCCCTATTTATAGTTTCATTGGAGCTAGATATTTCATGCATGGAAAACTATAGATGGACACATGGCCATACTTTCTAGAGATATCATTTTTGGACTCTTTCAATAATATCATGATAATTGATATATCTTTCTTGGACTTTTTCTAAGATAATTTATAATTACATGAGATAGTTCAAATATCACATGCTTCTAGATAATTTCCTTTTTAACTTTTCCTATAATTGCATAACACTAATAATAGTACTTTTAATTTCCCTTATGGAATTTTTCTATAGTTACATAACAATTCCAAAACTATTTTTACCTATCTTGGATTTATAGAGATTCTAGTATTTACAACATATCTTCTTGTGACAAAGATACTTGATAAAGAAAATTTACCATGGCAATGAAACTTTTACTATTCATTATTATTATTCGATTTTACTATTCATTGTTACTATTTTATTTTTATTATTCAAACATGTTATTAAATGGTCATCACAACCTTCTCAATGAAGCTAATTCACCACAAGCATCTTGAACAACCATCCTATAATATATTTTACATGTTCCTTATATGACTACACATAAAAATAACATGAAAATTTAGGTGTCAACACAACCTTGGCTTATTTACCTACCTCATAAGGTGTATCCTTCATTAAGAACATTATTAATGGTTCTACGATCTATAATAAATTCTTGATTAATCATTCATACTATCCCCATGATCTAAGAACGATCACAACTTGCTCTTTCTTGTGGAAAGTGGAAACTCCTTGATGCACCAAAAGATATATATATATATATATATATATATATATATAGCAAGGTTGAGTGAAGCTTTCTCCTCAATTAATTTCTCAAATGTCTTCTTAGGGAAAGATAGGTGATTTAGTTACATAAGACCTATGTTGAGAAAATTCTCTCTCTCTTTCTCTCTCTCTCACACACACACGACAAACTTCATAAAATTTAGATTCATGTGATGTGCCATTTACTTTAAAATATTAGCACTATCAATCACTTGTATTTCATATTTTACCCAATTAACTCGTAGCTCTTTATAATTAAAAATAAAGAAGTGTACATTTGAAAGATCTAAAAGTAGTCTTTTTCTCCTCCACTTCTTATGTAGAAAACTATCATAGTAGACCAACTAAAGCATTAGTAAGAATATCTACCAAAGAGACATCCACCTTGCTTTCTTATTCATTTGTACCTACCTCATTGGTATTGACATAATTTGATGGTGTCAACTTTTCACTTTCATCCTCTATCTTTGTTGGTATTATCATCAAGTTGAGGAACCACATTTATCCTTATTGTATTAGGACCATGATTTATGGTCATATATATTTTACAATGGTTGTGTTCATTTTTCTTAACCATGGGTAATAGGGTCATCCTCCGTGACTTGAAAATATACCACATAAACCCATGGTTCACATTGGTACATTGGTGACTACTAGATTTGTTTTTACTCTATTTAGATATTGGAGCCTAAGATTAGAATGAAAATATATTTTCATCCCTAATTTTTTTATTGAGGATTTTATCATGACAATGACCACTACTCCATCGCCTACCAAGTCATTAGAAATAGAGATACCTTTGCATAAGAGTTCAACTTGTAGAGTGTATGGGTAAAACTTTGAATTAAACATGGTTATTTTATCCCTCTTCCTTCATCTAGTGCTAATCCAATGTGCAATTATCTATTTCTCTGATGATAATTTTAGCATGTATCCATACATTATATTGGTAATTTTCTATGATAGATCCTCTACAAGTGAGTATGCCACTTGGTCTTCTATCACTAGAATTTCCTCAAGACTCAATTTTTTCCTTCTTGGAATTTTACTCTTTTTTTTCTTCTTAGAATATTTTAACTAACTGGGTTCTTGTCTCATGTCCATTTTGTTCCCATAACATTGACTTATTCACCATCATCCTAAACAAGGTCAAGGACATAGACTAGAGCTTAGCCATTTTCATCATTATTCACCCCTTGATGTAGATTCCCCTTGCATTCATAACAAACATTACAATTATTTTTTCCTTTCCTTTTAACATATTGATACCCCACTTTTTTTAATTTGATCTTCAAATTTTAATTATGGAAGTGAAATAAAGGGATAAACTAACTTTTGTCACCTTTGTTATTGGTTTCAGAACTTGTTTTGGGTCTAATGGCATAGCTAATACTAGTGGCGCCAAGAAGTATGTGCATCTTCCAATATATTCATGTGGAGGATTTTTGTTATGTGTTATCATGCATCCTATGTCAACTATTGAGTTGATTAATCACCAATGTTTATCTTGCATTTCCATGTATTCTATAATTATTTTTCTCTGTTTGATGTCTTGATAATCATTTTATGTAGTGAGGTCAATTATGTTTTACTTCTTCTTTGTTCAGGCTTTGTTCATTTGACTAAGTCTTTGTTGGTGATATGCGATGTATCCATGTTTTTTTATTTGCTACATAATATGATGTTAATGATTAGGTTCAATGTTGAGTGTCCTTGATGAACATAGTTGAATTTTAGGTGCTTGATGCATAAATCCTTGATCTTTCTCATTGGTTTCTTATTCTAATTCTTCTATAGATGAGGAGGAATCACATTCAAAATATATCTTCACATCTTCAAGTTGCCTCATCTTTAGTTTTTAAATCTATTCAAAAAATTAATTGATCATTTTTCTCTCTTGTTGGTATTCTAGTGACTTGGAATGACTATTGAACTCATTGAATGTGGTATTTTATGGAAATGTTCTTTCTATATGACTGAAACAATCTTGATGAAACTAATTTTTTTGGATAGTTCATATGTTTGGTTACTTCTAAATTATATCAAACATGATTAACTTAGCTATGCTTTAGAAATAAATACATGTTTCTCTTCTTCTTAATGATATTTTTATTCTTCTTCTTTAGTTTGATTATCTTCTATAATATTACTTTGTTGAACCTTCCTCCAAATTGGATTTCTCTTATTTGACAATGACGTGTCTTGTTGCTGGATTATCTCTTGTGAAGAGGATTATTTTATGAATGGATCATGTCAATATTATTGTATATGGTGTAATGTCTACTTCACTTAACCAATGCTTGGCATCTTCTAGAGTTTTTAGAGCAAAATTTGTAAACTAGGTTCTTGCAAAATACGCAGGCACAAAAGTTGACCAAACTTAATTATTAAGTCCATAGAATACCTCTAAGGTGTTGTGTAAACCCTTGGAAACCTCCTCTTCATTCATGGGAGTGTCTTGCTTGAAATAAAAATGCTAAAGCCACTTTTAATGGGATTTTTTATAACCACTAGGCTAAATATATAGCTCCATAATCTAGAGTTATTCTAGGAGGAGTTCTTCCCTGACTCTCCATGACCCTAAATCATAGAAATTATTGATGATGCCTAAGAAACCATGACCATAATACATCCACAACATTATATCCTCATGGTATATATAGAACATGAGAGTGTCAAGATTATTCTTATTATTTAAGTAACTAAACTCTATTGGTAAAGCTTTTTATTGGAAATAGTTCCTAAAGCCTAGGGTACTTTGTCTATAAACAAAAATCTTATTAGCAAAAGGCTTGTATCTACACTAACAATTCCTTCTTTTGTCTTCATCATTACAATATTTTCAAGACACGAATCCATGAACCATCTCGTAAAACCTTTATCGCTATTGCCTTCCATTGTTTCTTACTCTACTTTATTTTTAACTAGACTGGTACAATGAGCAATCTCAATCATTTTTATGCGTAGTAGAAATTCAATGCAATTATAATGGCTCCTAGCATGAGGATGATCCTTCTTATACAATCATCCTTTATGATAGAGAATATTTTCTTTTATATAATGCATGAATGCACTAGACACAAAATATGGCATTCTGTCTCCTGGAGGAATGTTAAATCCCTACATAACAAACATGGTCGCAATAAATACTCCTTAGATTTTCTTGTTGGAGTACTATGACATGATGGTGGCCTAAAGAGGATAATCCTTCTTGATGACAATGTCAAGCTAGAACCTAAAGAAGCACATTGTTGTCATAATGGATTTAGCAATGTTGCCAAAAGGGAGCCTTGATTCAATGGAATTTGTAACCATAAGTATGAACATTAACTCACAAATTTCCTTCTTTTTTTTCACCAAGCCAATCGAAGAAGAGTTGTTTGGATAATTTTTTGCAAAACATCATTTCATTAACCATAGTAGAAACCTCCAAAGATAAAGAACCAAGATTGATTTTTTCATCATAAGTAGGATGGAAATATTTCCTCACCATCCCTTCAATAGATCATCTTGCTCTGCCATTACCACATGCTCTAATACCAAGTATTAGAAACTACTTCGAATGATTTACATTATGAAATGATGGATACTTAAATACAATGGATGACCAATTTTGGCATAACAAACCTCTAAATAAACTTGTAACTACCATTGTCCTTTAGTGTATGCATAATCCTTGTGATAGGCATTTATACCACAATCATTGTCACATGGACTATGATGTAATAATTCATAGCAATTATATATATTTGCGCAAGTCCATCCTTGGATTTAAGTGACCTTTTCCTCCTTTTCCTTGAAAATTTCTTTATCTATATTAATATGTTTTCCAATAAGGATTACCTTAACCTTTTTCCAACCCATTCTACCCTCATGTTAGTCAATCTTGACTTGCTCAAATAACTTGGATTTGGTGCCAATGAATCCTCTTTCTTAAACAATTGCATACATGATGTGAAACACAAACTTAATATTGGGTGATGAGAACTTAGGATGTATAAATTTTCTTTGTTGAGTAATTCTATTATGATAGAAACCATCCCAATTATTTAAATAACTTCAACCTAGATAATAAGGCATTGAATGATCTCCACTTAAAATCATATGATCTTTAATTCAATTGTACACATGCATATGGATAATACATACTTAAATCTGGATGATAGTCATATGGTCAAAGATAGAACTACCTTCATGTCACTTCATAAGAAACCACTCTTTCAGAAAAATCTTATTGAAACTTGTACACTTTCTTGGATCACACTTTTTGATAGCGTAGCTTTTTGAATTGCATATGTTTCACTATATTTTTTATATTTTACTTATTCCAATTTAGATGATCCTCTGATGGATATTGTTTATACTTTAAAATATCTTTTCTAATAGATAACACCCTATTTTGATAGATGATATTATCTTGATGTTGAACATTGTTTATATGTTGTTCATTTTTATAACAAATTTAGAAAGCATTCTCCATGAGATATACAACTATTTTCTACCTTTAATAAGGTTGGCTCTACACTCTACATAGCACAACAACTCAGACAGAGAGAAAAAAAAATTATGATCGACTGGACTAGAGTGGTGTGTTGCAACACCTAAAGTGCTAAGAGTGATAGTGGAAGAACACAATCAAACAAAGCTAGTGGTGCCTCCCATCTGCGGAGTCTATTGACAAAACCACTAGCGAGCTTCAAGGAATACTACAAATAACACGGTGGAGAAGATCAACATCTTGAGACGACATCTGGTGTCTGCAACACCTTTCTATAAAGATCAAGGTAAGACAAAAAATGAGAAGTGCTACTCTTATAAATTCTCATGGCAAACTTCGTTGTGATAATCTCTAGGAGGTATGTAGGTGATGGGCATCCACGTGCAAAAGATTGTAGTTCATCAATTTCTTAAATGCAAAATTGTTTTAAACTCGCTAGATGATTAAAAATAGTATCCGTGAGAGGAGTGGGGAGGTGCAAGGCCGTGTGAGAGGATCAGGACGACATGGGTCTGCATGAGAAGCGAGGGTAATTTTTGAACCTTGCACTCTATTAATTGAACAAAAGAGAAAACAGTTAATCTATGTGGCTGTAGTTTAGTGGTGAGAATTCCACGTTGTGGCCGTGGAGACCTGGGCTCGAATCCCAGCAGCCACACGTGCTTTCTACAAATTGGATATTACCATTTTACGTTCGAACAATTTCTTTTTGCAATTTATAGATGTTGCTCCGTTTTTAACACTCTCTTCCGCCCTTTGTTTTTATCATGCTACTAAGTAAGAGTTTTAAATAAAGTTAAAAAGAATTTGACCCCCTAAGGAATAAGGGGTAATTTCACAAGCACTCAATATATTTGTTGGGTGAAGTTTAAAATATAAATTTTTATAAAAGATTTCAAACTTTTGTATTAGTTTGAATTTTAATTTTTAAATAAAAATTAAAAAAAAAATTATCGCTATAATGTCTTTTCACAATATGTATTTTTTAATGTTCCTCGCAATAAAACCACATTTATATAAAAAAAGATGAATAAATATTATCATGTGATATTGAAATAAAATCATGGCATGTGCAGGCTCTTGTTTTTCGTTGATATAGTTAGATATATGTATCTTATAAATATGATCATTTTATAATTATTTTTAGTTATTTTTTAAATTATATATATAATAAGTATAATTATAAGATTTGTTTCCTTCTTTTTTATTATAAATTTAATTTTATATATATGGAATAAGATGTATTTATAATTATAAGATAAAATGTTTTTAGAGAGATAATGAGTTTAGTATAAAGTAAATATTTTTTTGTTTAAGAATATTTAAATTTATAATGTTTTTTCATTTATAGTTTTATATTGTGAACATGCGTGCTACAAAGATAACATAGTTTACAATCAAACATTTCAAAGTATAACTATTAATAGTCTTGAATGAAAGACATTTTAAATGATCATGAAACCTATCATTTAGGCTATATGAATTCATCATGAATACCTATAATAAATCATCATTTTGAATGGAGGTATTTGAAAGGATCATGGAAGCTATTATCAAGGGTAAAATCGATTTATTATAAATATTTTAAGTGATCATAGAAGCTATCATCAAAGGTAAATGAGCTCATCATAAATGTTCACCTTGAATAAAGTTATTTGAAAGGATCATGAAAGCTATAATCAAGGGTAAAATTAGTTCCTTATATATATTTTTGAGGATCATATTATTAGAGAATCCATTTGATGTGGGGCATTTGACTATTTGTAATTAATTATGATTTGAAAATTAAAAACTAAGATTGTTATGTATGGGACTATCGATGACCGTTTGGATAACTGTCAAATTTGTGCATTAAAGAATAGGGAAAAGGAATATGGTACGATTTTTTAAGGTGAGAGAAAGAGAAGAGGAAGAGAAAAAAACAACCATAAAAAGAAAAAAATATTCGAACAGGAAGAGGGACGACAAACACAAAGTTGTGTAGGAAAAGAGTGCGAGAATACTATGACTTTTAGTTTAAGAAGAATAGGATATAGAACCATTGTGATTGTAAATTAATCTATATGTTTTGTATAGTTTTCAAGCATATTGTCAACATAAATAAACTCAATTTTAATTCATTATGGGTATGCTTGAATGATGATTGTGTGGGTTGATGTTTGTAGGGTGGTAGGGGAGGAAAGAATATTGTCATAGATAAGCGAAGAACTCATTTGAAGGAACAAGCTATCATTCAAGTTGACTACTTCAATGGTCATTGTTGTTCAAGAGAGTGTTCAAGCCGATATCAGTTCAATTGGAAGATATAAGTGTCATTTTAGAAAGTATTATTTAAAAATATTTTCCAAGTAGGTGTGCTTTTCAAGTGAAAATTATATTTCATTCAAGTTATCCATTAATAGATAAGGTCTCCATTTCATGGAGAGAATCATCTGATGCCCCATCGTCTTGAGATGTGTCATCTAGAAAAATATAGTCTCTAGAGATTGTCATACCAAAGTGTTGTCAAGTTGAGCATAGTTGACATCTTGAGCCATTGCCATCTCAAAGTATTGTTGTCTTGGTCATCATCATCTTGTGTAATGGGATGTTGTTGTCTCATGGGATTGTTGTGATAAGATATTGTTACCATAATAGTTTGCTTTAGCATCTTGAAACTTTACTGATCACACATGTGATTACCATGCATTTGGTTGACATTGATAATTTGTTACTTGAGAAGGTTATGCTTAGGTGGATTCCATTCATCTATCTTCATAATTTGGTATCAAAACAAGAGTTTGTGATGCATACTAGAGGAATACCATATGGTTTAGGACCCCAACCAATAAATATAAGAAAAAATATAATAGGAATCACCATGAGGTTAGATGTGATTGAGACTTCCCACAGGAGAGGTATTCATCTTGATAAGGTTGGTGAGAGTGAAGAGGATGAAACTAGTCGCATGAAATATCGAGATGGAGAGTAAGGAGATAAACCAGAGCAATGGTTGATTCAATAAATCTCAAGTATGGGAACAAATATAAATGTGGATACTCTCAATTTTAATGAAAGTTTAAATTTAAAAGAGTTGATTGAATGGATAACCAACATGGAGAGATTCTTCAACTATGTATCTATGGAGGATCTAAAATGGGTCAAATTTGTTGCACATGATTGAAGGGACATACTTTGATTTGTGAGATCATGTCCAAACTAAAAGGCAACAAAAGAGTAAGGACAGAATTTGAACATGGGAAAAGTTGGTATCCAAGTTTAAAACTAATCTATGAATTATCAAATTGGATTGTTTAGAAGACTCCAAAATCTAAAGCAAAAATAGTTAGAAGTAAAAGAATATACATAAGAGCATATCATATTGAAGATGACGAGATGAAGGTAGCAAGATACATAAATAGATTAATATTTTCCATACAAGATGAGATTAATATGATTCAATTATAACTATTTAATAGGTATATCACTATGCATTCAAGGAAGAGGAAAATTTGTTGTGAATGCAATAAAATAATTCTATAGGAAGAGGACAAACCAATAGTGGAAGAGGACAAAAAAGGCAATAGGAAGAAGCTAAAACCTCTTAGAATAATAGAGAAAAGGGAGACTTCTCAAGAGGAAGAGGAGATTAGGGTAGAGGAAGGGGTAGAGGATTCCCCAAAAATTGTTATGGATTTGAAGATGTTGGCCATTAGGTATTTTAATATCCAATAGTATAGTAGAGTAGTAGTAAAGGAAAGTAAGCTAGAAACCATATTACACAAGTAGATGAAGAAATTCTAGCCTCACCAAAGCACATGGAGGCACCAAAACAAGTAAAATCCCTTATGATGTAAATGGTATTATTGAAACCAACAAAGGAAATGCATGAACATGAGCAAGGAAGCAACCTATTTAGGACAATTTGTAAATCAAGAGGTAAATTTTATAAGGTGATTGTGGATAGTAGAAGAATATACAATTTAGTGTTAATAAAGATGGTAAAGAAATTGGACTTATAAAGAATTGAGCATCAAAATTCATACAAAGTATTGTGGTTACAAAATGGAAACTAAATTTTGGTAACTAAATAATGTATGGTAAACTTCTAGATTGGCTCTTATAAGAATATGATTCTATGTTACTGTTGAAGCCAAATTTGACTCAAACTTTGAAACACCCAAATTTAAATTTTTGGTTTCATCAAAATAAACAAGCATTCCTAGTCTCTTTGCATCTTATTAGAGATTTTGGCTTTCCATAAATTTAACCTTGAACATTGCTATTATGTGCACCTTTGAAAAATTGTTATATCTTAAAAAGGTTGCCAAAGTCAGTCCCTTTTAATAAAACCCGACCATTGAAAATACAAGGTTTAGTCTTCCAGATCAATAATCATAATTGGACCTAAGTCAATTTTTAAATCATTAGAGTCCTAAGGTATTAAAAGATCTAATCAAGGGCCATGGTCTAAAAACCCAAAAATCCAAGCACAATATTAAAGTTCGAAAAAATAAAGTTCGCATTAAGGTCTTCATTAAAAGCCTCGAGGGTATGCACCCCGTTGTGTTAAAAATCGAGCACCTCATATAAATCTAACGATAGCGCTTCATAAAAAAATAATCCAATAGACACGCTTTTCATAGGAAACCCGAAGGTTAAGACAAAAATCAAAATATCTAAGAATATTTTAACCTAAGATCAAAGTCATTGAATTAAATCTGTGCAACTTTGCTAATTTGGACGGATGCGCTTGAGCTAAGCCCAATCCAACGGATGCGTGCTCTCCAAAAAGTCAAATATTTAAGGAGTCAACAAGGGTCAAAATTCCAAATTAAAGCCTAAAGTTTGGCCCCTTATTAATTAAATATCAGACAAATCTGACAGATCTGATGGTAGCACTTAAGCGAGATGTAAATCCAATGGATGCGCTTGATTTAATTAAACCACTTCTTAAAATACTATGGTCAAAAGCATTAAAGGGTATGCCCCCCTTTGAAATTAAACATAAAGCTAATTGGACAAATCCGACGACAACGCTCGATCAAGATCTGATCGGACAGTGGCGTTCTCATTAAAAGTGCATCAAAAAGGTAAAAGACCCCATGAGATTAATTAAATCTATTAAAAAATATTAGTAAGGGTCTAACACATCGGATAATCATCCCCCTTTTGGCTTAATCAAAGTTTAAAATCATGTGTCCCTTGGTAACTAACCCCGCAGGTTGATCAAGATCAACGATCGTGCCAACATCGATTGAAATCAAGGCCCAAACAAGGAAATGGTAAGATATCAAGAAAAACAAAGGTAAAGCCAAGATTAATTATGCATTAGTGAGGGTATAATACATTGCTAATTGCCCCCTTTCAGCTTAAACCGAGATTAATCAAATGTAATAATATGCCCCTTTCGGCTATCGAGTATGCAGCTTGTAGGAGATCTAACGACAACGCTAGAACAAGCTCAAAGATCAATGACGTGATCCATTATGCGATTTCCTTTTATCATACGAAGATTTAAAGTAAAAAGGAATCAATGGATGTGAAGGCCCTTGTCAAGATCTGACGATGACGAATGAGTCAAAGTCAAACAAAGGGATGAAACAACACAAATATCTGATGACAACGCCCATTTCTGCCCAGATCCAACGACAACGCGTTGTTAAAAATGATCGAAGGTTAACTCACAAATTGTAAATAATTATTAAATGCATAATCAAGGCTAAAAGAAAGCACTTAATCAATTTGATCAAAGGTTTGATACATGGACAATCTTCCCCCTTCCATTTTGGCTAAACCTTGCGCATATACGGGAAATCCAACGGATGCGCCCCCATCATCGAAATAATCCAACGAAGGTGCATGCTTCAAAGGTAAATCAAATGGTAAGCTTAAACCAGTGCTTGATTAATTAAAATTTTAAACACATTTAACAAGGGTCCTAACACATTATTAATCACCACATTTATTTTGATTAAGTCAATACTAAACAAGGGAGTTTTCAAAGCATGTTTCTTTCAGGCTATCTAACCCACAGGTTATAAAAGATCCAAGGAAGCAATGGAACAAAGGCTGATCCAATGGCTGTGCTCGATCGTGATTCTTCCAAAGCATGAGTTGTACCCTATGGAGATCAAAGAATGTTGTTAGTCCCTTATAAGATCTGATGATAATTGATTGATCTAGGCCATATAAAAGGAACCAAGGAAAATGGGATATATATGGTCGACTGAATATTTGTACTCAGTTGAACAACTGATCTGACAATAAGCCACTAAAAATCAGCAAAATCATGTCCAAAAAGAAAATTCGATAGTCTAGGCTCCTAAAAAAAGGGTGATCACTCCACAAAATGCCTGAAATCAATACCGAGGTAGAGAGCAAGGAAGTGACTCATCCACAACAAGGTACGTCGAGGGACGATATGAGGATCAACAACTAAGATGAAGCTGAATAATTAGTACACACCAACAATGTGAGTCCAGATAATACTCAAGGAAGGAAATATTCGAACAATCAGAATAAATCCCACAGACAATACACAAAAAGGAGCAATGTTGACTGAGCAAAAGATAAACCCTGATGCTCAAGCATGTAATCAGGCCATACAGATTCACTAGAAATGATAACATACTATGTGAAATATTAAAATAATCTTACTCAAAAGCTCATGCCCGAAACTCTTGTCTTATAAATAAGGGCACTAACAGGGAGCAGAAAGGCATCAATAAGAAAAACAATGGAGTACAAGGAGTATAAGCATATTCATTTTCTATTCTACAAATACTTAAGATGAAGAAAGCGCATGAAGAATAAACATGGTTTCGACTTGCAGAAAGTCATTCAGTCCATGCTTCGATGGAATATAGTTACAAGGGGTGCACTCCGATGGAATATAGTTATGGTAGCAGCTTATAGATGCTTCCAGATCTTGTTTTCCATTCTCACCTTCCTCCTACTTATCACTACCTCCCTCTTTTCATGCATTCTTCCTTAACCATCCTGACATTTTTCCCAACATTACGCCATCTCACCTCCATCCATCGTGTGAAGCCATCACCTTTCCTCCCTTCTCCCTTCACTCTATCACGTGATCAGTGCCATTCCATCTGATTGCCACTGGCACGCCACCCCTTGTCTTCACCATCACATCGGGTCCCCCTTCATCCTTCATCTAAATTTTATGATAACAACCTGGTCAATCCTTAACAACAAATCATAGTGACCAGGACAAGCAGAACAAAAAGAAAAAATATAATAATGAATCCTTAGTTTCTAGGGCCAACAAGAGAACAAAATGGCCAAATTATTCAGTGAAAGAGCTCCCTTCAACCCAAAAGTAGACCATGACAATCAGTTTAGAGCCGCACTAGCTGGACAACATACAGAATAGGTTCAATCAGATGCTGACAAGTGTAAGGCCAGAACCAGACCAAAAATAATAGAATCAAGAACCAACAACTATAAAAGGAAGCAGACAGGTTCAGATTCATCATCAAGCAATTAGAGAATAGCATTTTTTCTAAGAGGTATACTTGAGTGCCCTTTAGAGTTGTGTTGTTGTATCTCCCTTTTGTGTCTATTTTTCTCATTCATTCTTCTTTATTCCCTTTACTATGCAGGATTTTGATAGGAAAGTGCTCAAGAAGTTGAGATTATTTCCTGTCCTATTGAGCCTGAGATTCAGAGACTCTACTATTACCATATTGGAACAAGGAGAGTAGGAGAGACCTGTTACATTATTTGAACAGAGTCTTCTTCATTGTATTGATGTATTTCTTTGAGAAAAATAGAGTTTAAAAGGCATCCTGCCCACTCTGCATGTAATATTTTATGAAATCAATACAATTCTGAGTTTCATTCCTGTTATATCTTTGTCTCGGTACTGTGTGTCACTGTATAATGGATTACATTATTTGAATGCATTATATACATTTCTTTCATTGGTCAACTTTTAGTTTTATTACGATATTCGAATAAGTCTAAGAGCGCCAATTTTCTTTTCCCCTTCTCTCTGTTCATGTCAAAATTGTTGTTAAATTGCTATAACAACCCAATGAATCTAGGCACCGGTCTACATAAGGCATAACAAATGGTTATTTTCTTGCTTGGTCATTTTAATACATATAGTGTTACATTAATCTGGAGCGTGTAATCAACGTTTTATCATATAATTACCACTGGGGTTTCCTTACCCATTCTGTAGTTTTCCTTTAGCAATAGTCATGTTTATCAGAACGAAGAGGCAGGTTGACCAGAGCCTGTAATAGCTCATTGGTTTCAAATGGATTTTTACAGCATGACAATCGAATCCTATGGATGCAAGAATCGGTTCCAATAGTTTTTTGGCGTCATTGTCGGGGAGGACTTGATAGAAATATTTAATTATCTTCTTAATAGTTTTCTTTCAATGATTATTTTTAATCAACGGATGACCAGTCAAAATAAAGAACTAGCGTCTTTAATTTTTACATTTTTAGTGTTCTTTATTTGTTATGTCCTTGATTCTTGTTTTAAATTTGATTTTTTAAGTAAATTTCTACATTTCTTGATTTTCTTGAATTATCCCAAGAACCGACTCCCGTGAGGATGAGTGATAATATCAAGCATTCTTGATAAAGTATACGTTGTTCTTTCTGCACCTCTGTGCTAGTAACTCTGTTTGAACAAAACCAAAAGATTAAAATAAAAAAGGAAAGAGTAGAATATGTTGGCGAACACCAGGAGAAGCGGTAAGGAGATATTCTCGAAACTCGAGAATCCAGAGGTATTTATACATAATCAAAAAACTCCACTTTTCAAGAATACTACGTATAATAGTAGATCAAATTCTAGTGGTAAAAAGTACGTAAAGAAAAATCAGAATACTTTACTATTGATACCACTATAGATGAACATTTGAATTCTGTTATAGAAGATACATCTGATTATTTTTATTGTCCAATTAATATTAATACTAAAGTAGATAATCCATTAGATTATATTCAAGCTACCCAGACCCATATCCCTATAGGCATTGCTACTGTAAATCTAAATCCCCATTAGTAACAATGGCCCAGGGCTAATGTTCATTTATGGAGGACTAATAGATATAGGCCTTTTGTGTTACCCATCAATTTAAATGCCTTACCCAATAAAGCTCACAAATACCTTCCAAAATTCTTAGGAAATAGTGCAATAACTGGAGAAGATCATATCAAAAGTTTCTTGTATGCAATGGATAGTCTAGAAGTTGAACATGAAGATGTAGTATTGAGACTATTTTTATAGACTTTAGAAAAATATGCTAGAGAGTGGTTCAATTCCCTTCCAAACAATGATATCCCAAACTTCACCAAAATGGAAATTGTGTTTCTAAAGAAATATGGTGAAAGAAAAAATGAACAATCACTGTTAACTGAGTTAGCCACTATGAAGAAAAAAGAGAATGAGGTTGTTAGTGACTTCAACATAAGATTTTCAAAGACTAGGAACAAAATCCCTGCCAACCTTAGGCCTAGTGATATTCAGTCTATTTGTTTTTATAAGAATACCTTTCAAGGAGAGTTTAACTATGAGCTGAGGCAAGAACAAGCCACCACCATTGATGGTTGTATGGAAAAAGCACTGGATATAGAAAGAAATATGCTTGATAGTGGTAAGATGAAACCTTACTCTTTAGAAGTCAACTTACCTAAGAGGAAACCTAAAAGAGTGGCATTTGATATACAAAGAAGAACTGAAATTGATCCAATGGAAAAGTTGACTAGTCAAATGATTGAGATGTTCAATAACGTAAACAACAGGTTAGCAAGAATTGAAAGAAATAATGGAAATAATGGTGAATCTTCACAAACAGAGTGACCTCATGTTGACAACCATCCTCCCTTTAAGAAAAATTTCAATAGGAATTGGGGAAACAACAATGGTTCTGAAGAAGGAAATAGGAGTAGGAATAATGGGAACAATAACTGGAAAAATCGAGAATCTGATAGAGATCAGAATAGTATTCCTAACCCCATATCATCTGCCAATATAGCAGAAGGCTTTCCCTATTTTTTCTCTACTTGTGATGCACCTCATAACCCTGATGCATGTGGAATTCACCTAAGTGACCAGCGCAATGTAGATTTACATGTTGAATCAGAAGAGGATATAAGAATCAATGCTTGTTGGTCTATGGAAGATGAGTCCAGGGAAAGGATGTTTGAAGAAGATATGGATAAGTATGCTTCAAATCATCATCCTCAAATTTTAGTAGCTGAAGGAACTAAAATCTTGCAGAAATCACATGAGTCAAGATATGATAAGATGAAGCAAGGGAAATTAATCCCCACTGCTCAAGAAGTTGAAGAATTAGAAGCTACCCATGTTCTAAATTTAAGGAATAGAATAGTCCCTGAAATAACAGAGAAAGCCTCTACAAGTGAAACAAGAAAATAAACTTTCACAAATAAAAATATCAGTAAAGAGAAAACTGATAGGAACCTCAAAAAGATTACTCCTGAAGTAATAGAATTAGAGGAAGAGATTCCCAAAGAAGAAAGTAATAAACCACTAGATATAAAGAAGATAGAATTTGATGTTGGGTCAGAACTCAGTAAGAAAAAGGTTAATATCACATTTGGAGAACTTATGAAAGTTCAACAATACAGAGAACAAGTCTGCAGAGCATTTGGATTAGTGGAACAAAAAGAAGACCCAACTTGCCATGCTGCTAGACAAAATCAACATGATACAAGATCACCATCCTCTGTCAGACCCTTTTATGTATCATTAAGATACAACTCACATGAAGGAGAAAGATATGTCATTCATAATTGCATGTTAGACAGTGGAGCCTCACACAATATCATGCCCAAATTAATAGCTGATCAAATGGGATTAATCTGTACTAGAGATTCTACCCCTATTTCTATAATGGATAGTAGACAAATTCCTTGTGTAGGGGTGATAACTGGATTGTTAGTTTTCTTAGATCAACACCCCAAAAAGGGCATAGTCATGGATGTTGTAGTAGTTGATGTTGACCCATTCTTCTCACTATTACTCAGTAGACATTGGGCAGAACAACTGGGAGGTTCAATTCAATTGGACTGGTCCTATGCTACAATCCCAATATTAGATAAGGAGAATATAATTTTATGAAGAGAACCATTTAACAAGCACTCCGTAGAGTTAATTCAAACTGATGAAACAATGATAAACTTAGTAAACTCTATGGAAGAAAAAGGGATGGGAGTTTACTCCATATGGCATAACCCATTCCTGGTGGAAGTACCAGAAGCAAAGAACATGGATCCAGAAGTTATGAAAATGGTAGATGTTGAATCAGATAGAGTATTAACCCAAGAAATGTGGACCATGTCTTTTGATGGAGCTAAATCCCAATCTGGAGCAGGTGCAGGTGTTAATTTGACTGATATTAAAGGAAATTACCTTGGTATTCCTTACAGACTAGAATTCCCTTGCACAAACAATGTAGCTGAGTATGAAGCTTTATTACTAGGGTTAAGGAAAGCAAAAGAATTAGGTATTAACTACTTAACTATAATAGGGGATGCAGAGCTTATTATACAATAGATCAAAGGTAAATATCAGACTAAGCACCCTAGGCTTAAGCAATATAAAAATGCAGTATTGGAAGAAATTGATAAATTCTTAGCTTTCAATATCTCATATATTCCAAGGGAACAAAATCATGTTGCAGATATTTTAGTTGTAAATGCCTCAGGCCTAGATCACCTAGAGATAACTACAGAATATATGGACAGATTCCCAACTATTTCAGTCTATAAGCCTTCTGTGCCAGATAACATAGTCTATCTACAGGTCTTTCAAGATGATATAGATATTAAGGATTTTATGACTCTACAAAATCAATATGCAGATGTGATCTATGATGAAAAGGATGAAGACAAGCTAAAAGACCAAATAGGAGAGCCAGTAGAAGTAATCCAGTTGAAAACAAATAAAATACCCAAAGGATTAGTTTCTCTAGAGAGTCTATTTGATGATTTTGACAAAGCTTATAAGCCTTTAAGCAGAGAGGTAATATCTGAAGAAATTAACATTGGTTCAATGAAAGAACCTAGAATAGTGAAAGTAGACATGGCCTTACCTGCTAAAGAAAAAGCTGGATATATCAGTTTCTTGAAAAAGAACAAAGAACATTTTGCTTGGACTTATGAAGACCTTAAAACTTTCAAAACAGATGTAATGACACACATAATACCCCTGAAAGAAGATTCCAAACCATTTAGACAGAAACAAAGGAAGTACAACCCAACTCTGCACCCAATAATGCAAAAAGAGGTACAAAAATTGTTGGATTCCAAAATAATCAGAAAGGTAAGATTTTCTTCCTGGATATCCAATTTAGTACCAATCAAAAAAAGAATGGGGATATTAGACTCTGTGTAGATTTTAGAAATTTAAACAAGAGTTCTTTAAAAGACAATTACCCATTACCCAACATGGAACAATTATTGCAAGCAGTAGTTGGCTCAACTAGATTGTCTCTGTTAGATGGATTTTTAGGGTACAATCAAATTCAGATAAATCCAGAAGATAGGCATAAGACAACATTCACTACGCCTTGGGGCACATTTGAATATTTAAGAATACCTTTTGGACTGATGAATGCAGGTGCTACTTTTCAGAGGGCAATGGATTTTGCCTTCAAAGGATTAATGTTCAAAATTGTAGTTGTATACCTGGATGATATCACAGTATTTTCTAAAAATCTAGAAGATCATCTAGAACATTTGACTGTAGTTTTTGCTCGATGCAAGGAATTTGGAATTTCTTTAAATCCCAAGAAATGCATATTTGGGACTACACAAGGAAAGTTGTTAGGACATATAGTTTCAGAAAAAGGAATAAGCATTGATCCAGAAAGAATTGAAGCTATTTCCAAAATTCCCCCTCCCAAAAATTTAAAAGGTGTCAGGTCATTCTTTGGCAAGATAAATTTTATTAGAAGATTTGTCCCAAATTTTGTAGAGATGACCAAACCCATAAATGACATGGTTAAGAAAACTGGAGAAATAAAATGGATAATAGAGAATATGGAAGCATTTAACAAGATCAAAGAAGCCATATCAACCACTCCAACCCTAAGCTGCCCTGATTATGCAAAATATTTTAATATCTATTCTTATGCATCTGAACACTCCATTGTTGCAGTTCTTTCACAGAAATATGATGAAAATAATGAAAGGCCAATAGCCTTCATGAGTTCAGGATTGAAAGGAGCACATCTTAAATACACCTTGCTAGAAAAACATGCTTATGCAGTCATCCAATATTTAGAACACTTCAAAGGTATATTTGGCTCAAATAAGGTTTATTGTTGTATCCCTTTTATAGCAATAAAAGATATTTTTCTCAATCAGAGCCATTAGGAAGACCAACAAGATGGATGGTAAAGCTTCTACAGTATGATGCTGAATTCAAAATAGTTAAAACTATCAAAGGGTAGGGTTTGGCTAAACTGTTGGCTAACAAAGAAGAAGAAGGATTTGAAAATGTTCTCACAATAGATGAGGCATATGATGTCAGAAGAATCAATAATACCGAATGCAAATGGTATGAGGAAATTTTGTCATACTTACAAACCCTGTCATTCCCTAAAGATATGTCAGCAAACAGAATGAGGTCAGTCAAGCTTCAAGCCCAAAAATATTATATACAGGATGGTGTGCTATACTGGAAACACCCTGATGGAGTATTATTAGTCTGTTTATATGAAAGTGAAGTCCCAAAAATAATTAATGAATTTCATGATGGTTTCTGTGGAGGACATTTTGCTCCAAGAGCTACAACTAATAAAATTATGAGAGCAGGATATTATTGGCCTTCCATTTTTAAATATGTATATAAATATGTTAGGAACTATCATAACTGCCAAGTTTTTGCAGGAAAGAAGCAGCTAGCAGCCATGCCCCTCAAGCCAGTAATCATTGAAGCACCATTCACCCAATGGGGTATTGACCTAATTGGAGAGATCAAGCCTAATTCATCTGGCCAGCACAAGTGGATCATAACTGCAACAGATTACTTTACAAAGTGGGTAGAAGCTGCACCCCTAAGAACATCCACTACTACCACTATCATCAAGTTCTTGGAAGAAAACATTCTGACCAGGTTTGGAGTTCCTCAAAAACTAGTTACAGATAATGCACAGTATTTTGTTTCATATGAAATGGTAGAGTTTTATGCTGAATATGGAATTGAACTATCCCATTCTGCAAATTATTACCCCCAAGGAAATGGCCTAGCTGAGTCATCAAATAAGAATGTAATAACTAGAATAAAAATGTCATTAGGTAAGAACAAAAGAGGGTGGGACAGTGAACTTAAATTTTCTCTATGGGCTGATAGGTTGTCTATAAAAAGAAACACAGGAAAAACCCCCTATGAGATGGTTTATGGAGAAAAAGCCTTATTACCTTCAAGAATAGAAAATTTGGCACTTTCCCTCTTATTACAAGACCATGAAGACCCCAATCCCATACAGAGAAGGCTTGACCAAATTGTCCTGCTAGAAGAGCAAAGAAGAGAGACCCTTAATAGAATGATGGAACAAACCCAGAAAACTATGAAATTATTTAATAAGAAAGCCAAGGGTACTCCTTTTTATCAGGGAGATATAGTCATCTATTGGGATCCTAAAAATGATAAGCATGGTGAAAAGGGTAAATTTGAACCTAAATGGATTGGTCCATACCAGATAGCCCATGTTATAGGGCAGAATACATACAAATTGCAGACCTTGCAGGGAGAAATAATGGCTATCCCTATTAATGGCCAACACCTCAAAATGTACAATCCCTATTGAAGGTGATAAAATAAATAATAAAAATAAAGTGGAAAAACAAAAAACCCCAAAAATAGAGTGATGTATTTTGTTATTTTTTGTACTAGATAAGCTTTCCTTTTGTTGTTAGCATAATTCTGAGTTTGTTGTACACATGATATTCTTAGTTTTATGAGTATACATTACTGTTGATTCCACCAAAAATAATAAGAAAAAAGGAGATTTATTTTAGACTCTGATGAGGTTTACAATCTTTCAAATATGAGTGTTTATGCAATAGTTATTTGATATGAGATAAAACAGAATGAAAACAGAGCTGATTGAAACATCATGTCAAAGCCTCACATTACAAATGATACTTAAAGTGACTTCAAAGGTCCAAAGAACCAAGTTATCTTTGAGAGGGTGGTTAAGCTAAAAATCATTACACTCATCCTTTTAGCCAAAAACTAATCCTCAACTCAGGCATACTCTTTGCACAATTTGCTTATATCAAATACTTCTCAAACGAGAAAGAAAAATTACAATAAAGTAAAATTGAGTCACTGCCT
Source organism: Wollemia nobilis (assembly GCA_028583015.1). NCBI lineage: Eukaryota > Viridiplantae > Streptophyta > Pinopsida > Araucariales > Araucariaceae > Wollemia > Wollemia nobilis. The sequence goes on from JAQPPZ010017244.1 coordinate 4,151,041, forward strand.
GAGATATCTTGGAAAACCTCTACTAGGGCTATAGATGCCTGACTGGTAGTAGGGTAAAACCAGATGGGATTAGAAGCAACTCCATCGGGGCTATAGACGCTTGACTGGTAGTGGAGCCCTACAGAATGGTGAAAATTTTTAAGAGTGAAATCACATATTAGGCTTAACTATTTTTCTCAGATATGGCAAAGTTTTGAAAGACTTAGAAATCAAAATGAATACACAAACACACACATGGGCTTAAACATGATGGAGAAAAAGGTTTTTGACAAATTTTGTGTAATCATATCTTATAACTTAGCTAGAACAAGCATTACAATATATCAAAAAAGCTCATCTGTTTCTAAAATTTTGGCCCTATTTTTTCCAGAAAGTGAATAAAAGGAAATTATAGTTTTCCAATACTCTATTACTTTGATGTCATGTTGTTCGTATAGTTTTTAAATTTTAAAAATTGTAATGTTTTGTTGTTTTTAAGTTTTGTTTATCAGCCTTGATGATTTGAATTTTTGTCCAATTTTTGCAAATAAAACCAGGAGATTCTGTGGTTCTCAAGTGCCTCATGTTTTCAACACATTGTCCCAGACAGAGCCTATGTTGGAGCCAAATTTGACTCAAACTTTGAAACACCCAAATTTAAATTTTTGGTTTCATCAAAATAAACAAGCATTCCTAGTCTCTTTGCATCTTATTAGAGATTTTGGCTTTCCATAAATTTAACCTTGAACATTGCTATTATGTGCACCTTTGAAAAATTGTTATATCTTAAAAAGGTTGCCAAAGTCAGTCCCTTTTAATAAAACCCGACCATTGAAAATACAAGGTTTAGTCTTCCAAATCAATAATCATAATTGGACCTAAGTCAAATGATAAATCATTAAGTCCTAAGGTATTAAAATATCTAATCAAGGGCCATGGTCTAAAAACTCGAAAATAAGCACAATATTAAAGTCCAAAAAAATAAAGTTCGCATTAAGGTCTTAATTAAAACCTCGAGGGTATGCACCCCATTGTGTTAAAAATCAAGCACCTCGTATAAATCTAATGATAGCGCTTCATCAAAAAAGAATCCAATAGACGTGCTTTTCATAGGAAACCCGAAGGTTAAGACAAAAGTCAAAAGATCTAAGAAGATTTTAACCTAAGATCAAAGTCATTGAATTAAATTTGTGCAACTTTGCTAATCTGGATGGATGCACTTGAGCTAAGCCCAATCCAATGGATGACTCTCCAAAAAGTCAAATATTTAAAGAGTCAACAAGGGTCAAAATTCCAAATTAAAGCCTAAATTCTGGCCCCTTATTAATTAAATATCAGACAAATCCATAGATCTGATGGTAGCGCTTAAGCGAGATGTAAATCCAATGGATGCGCTTGATTTAATTAAACCACTTTTAAAATACTATGGTCAAAAGAATTAAGGATATGCACCCCCTCGAAATTAAACATCGAGCTAATTGGACAAATCTGATGACAATGCTCGATCAAGATCTAATCGGACGATGGTGCTATCATAAAGGCATCAAAAAGGTAAAAGACCACAGGATTAATTAAAATTATTAAATAATATTAGTGAGGGTCTAACACATCGAATAATTATCCCCATTTTAGCTTAATCAAAGTTTAAAATCATATGCCCCTTGGTAACTAACCCCGTAGGTTGAAGAAAATCAATGGCCGTGCCGACATTGATCGAAATCCAATGGTCACATCAGAATCAAAACCTAAACGACAAAATGGTAAATGTATCAAGAAACACAAAGGTAAAATTAAGATTAATCATGCATTAGTGAGGGTATAATACATTGCTAATTACCCCCTTTCAGCTTAAACTGAGATTAATCAAATATAATAATGTGCCCCTTTCGACTATCGAGTATGCAACTTGTAGGAGATCTAATGACAACGCTAGAACAAGCTCAAAGATCAATGGACATGATCCATTCCATGATTCCCTTTTATCATACAAATATTTAAAGTAAAAAGGAATCAATAGATGTGAAGGCCCTTGTCAAGATCTAATGGTGATGAATGAGTCAAAGTCAAACAAAGGGATGAAACAACACAAAGATCTGATGGTAGCGCCCATCTCCGCCTGGATCCAATGGTAGCGCATTGTTAAAAATGATCGAAGGTTAATCAAGGCTAAAAGAAAGCACTTAATCAATTTGATCAAAGGTTTGATACATGGATAATATTCCCCCTTCCATTTTGGCTAAACCTCATGCATGTACGAGAAATCCAATGGTCGCGCCCCCATCATTGTATGATCCAATGATGATGCACACTTCAAAGGTAAATCAAATGGTAAGCTTAAATCGACATTTGATTAATTAAATTTTAAATCACATTTAACAAGGGCCCTAACACATTATTAATCACCACCTTTATTTTGATTAAGTCAATACTAAACAAAGAAGTTTTGAAGCATGTTTCTTTCAGCTATCTAACCCATAGGTTATAAAAGATCCAAGGAAGCAATGGAACAAAGGTTGATCCAATGGCTGCACTCGATCACGATTCTTCCAAAGCATGAGTTGTACCCTATGGAGATCAAAGAATGTTGTTAGTCCCTTATAAGATCCGATGATAATTGATTGATCTAGGCCATATAAAAGGAACCAAGGAAAATGGGATATATATGGTCGACTGAATATCTGTACTCAGTTAAACAATTGATCTGACAATAAGCCATTAAAAATCAAAATAATCATGTCCAAAAAGAAAATTCGATAGTCTAGGCTCTCGAAAAAAGGGTGATCACTCCACAAAATGCCTAAAATCAATACCGAGGTAGAGAGCAAGGAAATGACTCATCCACAACAAGGTACACTAAGGGACGATATGAGGATCAACAACTAAGATGAATCCAAATAATTAGTACACACCAACAATGTGAGTCCAGATGATACACAAGGAAGGAAATATTCGAACAATCAGAATAAATCCCACAGACAATACACAAAAAGGAGCAATGTTGACTGAGAAAAATATAAACCCTGATGCTCAAGCATGTAATCAGGCCATACAGATTCACTAGAAATGATAACCTACTACGTGAAAGATTAAAATAATCTTACTCAAAATCTCATGCCCGAAACTCTTGTCTTATAAATAAGGGCACTAACAAGGAGCAAAAAGGCATCAATAAGAAAAACAATGGAGTACAAGGAGTATAAGCATATTCATTTTTTGTTCTGCAAATACTCAAGATGAAGAAAGCACGTGAAGAATAAACATGGTTTCGACTTGCAAAAGGTCATTCAGTCTGCACTTCGATGAAATATAGTTACAAGGGGCACACTTCGATGGAATATAGTTATGGTAGCAGCTTATAGATGCTTCCAGATCTTGTTTTCCATTCCTACCTTCCTCCTACTTATCACTACCTCCCTCTTTTCATGCATTCTTCCTTAACCATCCTGACATTTTTCCCAACATTACGCCATCTCACCTCCATCCATCGTGTGAAGCCATCACCTTTCCTCCCTTCTCCCTTCACTCTATCGCGTGATCAGTGTCATTCCATCCGATTTCCACTGGCACGCCACCCCTTGTCTTCACCATTACGTCGGGTCCCCCTCCGTCCTTCATCTAAATTTCGTGATAACAACCTGGTCGATCCTTAACAACAGACTATAGTGACCAGGCCAAGCAGAACAAAAACAAAAAATATAATAATGAATCCTTAGTTTCTAGGGCCAACAAGAGAACAAAATGGCCAAATTATTTAGCGAAAGAGCTCCCTTCAGCCCAAAAGTAGACCACGATGATCATTTCAGAGCCGCACCAGTTGGACAACATACATAATAGGTTCAATCAGATGTTGACAAGTGTAAGGCTAGAACCAGACCAAAAATAACAGAATCAAGAACCAACAGCTATAAAAGGAAGCAGACAGGTTCAGATTCAGCATCAAGCAATTAGAGAATAGCATTTTTGCTAAGAGGTATACTTGAGTGCCCTTTAGAGTTGTGTTGTTGTATCTCCCTTTTGTGTCTATTTTTCTCATTCATTCTTCTTTCTTCCCTTTACTATGCAGGATTTTGATAGGAAAGTGCTCAAGAAGCTGAGATTATTTCCTATCCTATTGAGCCTGAGATTCAGAGACTCTACTATTACCATATTGGAACAAGGAGAGTAGGAGAGACTTGTTACATTATTTGAATAGAGTCTTCTTCATTGTATTGATGTATTTATTTGAGAAAAATAGATTTAAAAGGCATCCTGCCCACTCTGCATGTAATATTTTATGAAATCAATACAATTATGAGTTTCATTCCTGTTATATCTTTGTCTTGGTACTATGTGTCATTGTATAATGGATTACATTATTTGAATGCATTATATATGTTTCTTTCATTGGTCAAATTTTAGTTTTATTACGATATTCGAATAAGTCTAAGAGCACCAATTTTCTTTTCCCCCTTCTCTCTGTTCATGTCAAAATTGTTGTTAAATTGCTATAACAACCCAATGAATCTAGGCACCGATCTACATAAGGCATAACAAATGGTTATTTTCTTGCTTGGTCATTTTAATACATATAGTGTTACATTAATCTGGAGCGTGTAATCAACGTTTTATCATATAATTACCGCTAGGGTTTCCTTACCCGTTCTGTAGTTTTCCTTTAGCAATAGTCGTGTTTATCAGAACAAAGAGGCAGGTTGACCAGAGCCTGTAATAGCTCGTTGGTTTCAAATGGATTTTTGCAGCGTGACAATCGAATCCTATGGATAAAGGACAAAAAAATAATTGATGGTAGACTAAACACATTCAATTATCAAATATGGCAAAATTTATACATAAAGTCCAATAAAGGACAAAGGAAATGAGGTAGACATAAGTTCTAAATTTTACCTGATGTCTAAAAAAATCTTGAAGGAGATGAAGAAAGGGAAGCATATCTTACTTTCATTGCTAAACCCATAGAAGATGGGACAAGCAATAAGATGGCTGACATTCCACATGAAGTGAAGGATTTGTCAAAAGAATATTTTGATATTATTTAAAAATAATTACCCAATGGGTTTCCACCTATGAGAAGCACTAGTCATCAAATAGACTTCATACTTGATAAGAGAAAAACATAGTGAAGGACTAGTTAGACATTTTAGAATAGATAAAACTACAAAACAACTTTGTAAAATTTATTATTGGATAAGAATAAGCTTATGTGTACAAGTATTTTTGTGGAATTATCAATTTTATCAACAAGAAAAAGGAAATATCTAGAACACTAGTTTGTACCAACCATTACCAATACTAGAAAGGCCATGGGAAGACATAAGTGTAGACTTTATCCTTGGATTACCTAGAATGAAAAAGAGGAATGATTCAATTTTTTATTTTTTTTGATAGATTTTTTAATATTGAACATTTCATACCTTACAAGAAAATGAATGATGCTACTTATATTGCTAATTTTCTCTTTTAAGAAGTTATAAGACTGCACGGTTTGCCAAAAAGTATTGTTTCAAATAGAGATGTGAAGTTTGTAGGTCACTTTTGGTAGACCTTATGGAATAAGTTGGGTACAAAATTAGTTTTAGTTTAGCTTATCACCCCCAAATAAATGGACAATCCAAAGTGATGAATAGAAGACCTAAAAATTTGTTGAGGTGCTTAATTGGCAAGAAATATAAATTGGAGGATATCATTTTGGCATAGACAAAATCTGCATATAATAATTTGGTTAATATAAGTACATCCAACAAGCCCATTCTAAATTGTATAAGGAATATTTCCAAGAGGTGTGTATGAGTCGTGGAGTACAACAAATTCATAGCAACAAAGTGTGGTAGTAGAGGACTTTGTTGACTACATACATGATCTACATCAAGAGGTAAAAATTGAATTGGATAAAAATGCTATAAGATACAAACAATGTGTTGATCACAAAATTTAGACACATTTACAGAAGAAAAGATTCCTAAAAGGAACTTATAACAAGCTTAATTGGAAGAATATTGGACCTTGTAAGGTCTTGAAGAAATTTGTAGCAATACCTACGAAATTGAACTCCTATAAGGAGTAGACATCTCACAAAATTTTAATGTGGTAGATTTATATCCATATTATAACATATCCATTAATAGTACTGAAGGCATCACAATATATTTTTTGATGAAATCATGGATAATGTAGTTGCCATAAAAGTAATGGGATGAAATAGAGGCTATCATAGATTTAAAAGTGGCCAAGAAAACAAGAGTAAATATATATTATAATTATTTGATCAAGTGGAAGAACTATTTAGTTAAAGCCATGACATGGATGAATGCTTCTAAAATTGCTAAATATGACATTTCGACCATAGAATTTGAAAAATATTCGTAAAATCTTACTCATAATACTTGGTGAGTATTATGTGGGCCATATAAATGTTTGTAATTAATTATTTTTGGGAAATTAAAAACTCATATAGTTATGTATGGGACTATCGATAACCATTTGGATAATTGTCCAATTGACACATTAAAGATGAAGGAACAAGAATATGAAGTCATTTTTTGATGGTAAGATAAAGAGAAGAGGAAGAGAAAATGATGAACATAGAGAGAAAAGATGAAAGATTCAAATAGAAAGAGGAAAAAAAAATACAAAGTTGTGTAGGCAAAGAGAGAGAGATAGGAGTGTAATAATACTAGGACTTATGGTTGCATATGTTATCATTGCAATGGTTAGTTTTCCATGCAAGTCAATATTTAGGATTCTAGAAGACTTTGGATGCCACAAGAACCATTTATTCATCACAAATAATATAATATTAGAAGCAATTATGAAAAAAATAACAATAAGGGTGATCTTAATTATAAATCGTAATATAACATGTGATCAATCACCACACTTTTGCTAAAACAAACCAATTAAAAAATAAATATATTATATGTCTCTTACAAGATACCCTTTGAATATATAAAGATATTATTTTTGGCCATTTAGTTAAATGTTTTATATATTTTACTTAATTTTTAATTTATGAATTTATACAGCTTAAGAAAGGTGATAGAAATAACTGAGTTTAATACCAAATTTACTATATTGATCCCATTAAAAGCAAGAAAAAAAAATCTATAAATTTTATTGGATAAGAGTTTGCAATATGCTTTAATAGATAACTCCAAAAATCATGGCAAATAAATGAAAAATGTGTTATATTTGAGAAACAAGGTATTTTTTGTGGTAAACAAGTCCTTGATCATATAATCAATGCTTAAAAGGCCACACATTCTCTTCTTTTCATGAAAGATATCTATGGCTATAAAATTAGATATAAACAAAGCTTATCATAGGGTTTTTTGAATTCTTCTATGTGATATTGTTAAAAATGTGATTTTTAATAAGGTTTACATGAATGATTAGATGTTGTTATAGCACTTCAAAATATTCTATCTTGATAAATAGATCCCCAAATGGATACTTTGAATCATACCATGGATTCACTAAAATGACATGTTGTCTCCTTTTCTATTTATTATTCTTGATAAGGCATTAGGAGATATTTATCAAATTCAAAAGTGAAATATGGAATCAAAGGTGTCTAAGTTGGAAAAAATGGTCCTTTAGAATATAATCTTCAATGTTTTGATGATTTTTTTCTTCTTTTGGGTCATTCCTTAATCAACAAGTCCTACAGTTTAAGTCAATATTATCATCCTATGATAACGTTGTTAAATGTTTAATATTATAAAACCTAAGATATTTTTCATTATAATTACCTTATTAGAGATTTTAGGATTTAAAATTGGAAAATTATCACCAACATATTTAGGTATTCCTTTATCTTATAATAGAAAGGAGTCTTGCAAGTCAATTTTGGATAAAATTAAATCTTGTTTGAAATGTTGGAAGGGTAATTTCTTAACCATGGTTAGAAGGCTAAAATGCATAAAATCTACATTACAATATACCTATATATATGTGATATCACTTTACAATTATCATTAGGTATAACATATGAATTAAATTAAATTCAAAAAGTATTTCTTTGAAAAGGATGTGATAAAAAAAATTAGGTCTTCTCATTGTAAGTCAAATGGGATTTGAAAACCTAAAAGAATATTAGAAGGATGGGCTGGTGAAATTTCAAACTTATAAGTCTAGCATTAGAGATATAACTTAGTTGAAGATTATTCATAAAACAAAGAAATATTTGAGTAAAAATATTACTAAAAAAATATATTAGATTTTTTGATGTAATAAAATAATTCATGAAACAAGCCTTACCTAAAGCCTTAACAACATGGAATTTTATATCCAAATGTTTCTAATTGATCGAGAAACATATTAGGTGGTTAATTTATGAAGGAGATTCAATAATTTTTTGGTTTTGTGCTTGGTCAAATACTTGTCCTCTTTGTTGTCTTTGGTCAAAGATTTGTCCTCTTTGGTTTGCTTGGAGCATGTAGATGTTTTTCAACAAAGAGGAGAAGAGGATTGAATGGAAAATTTATGCGTAACATTATTTATGGTAAATAATTGGGGATTTAAAACTTATATTGGTTGTTCTTTTACCATTATGTAGGGAAAATTATGTTAAAAAAGTGGTATATCCCTTTCATTAATGAATGGATTGTGGATTATTTGGATAACATATGTATATAAGGAACTCGCAAGATGAAGGGTTCAAATCCCTTGTTCATCTCCTTTACTTCCATGTAGCTTTTATTTAGATTATATTTTTTTAGTTGTTGATGTGGTATATGTCATTGTAGACATGGCACCCCATTTGTAATGGGGTCATAATGTTGTTTCTATACATGAAGTTTGAACTATTCAAACTATGAAAATTAGCATTTCTCCATATGGCTAGTGCCTATTCAACAAAAGATAGGTGGTTGAATCTCACATACTAGTTTTGTGACATGTAGCAACATGTGATAGGTCACAAGCATATATTTAATAATTTTAATTTCAAGGGATTGAAATAAATTAATGATTTGAGGATAAATTTTCTAGATGATACATATTTTGCATACAAAATAATTTGGATTGATTTCTTCAAATCACATGATTTTCCAAGCTCTTCGTAGTGGTGACATCTATTCTATACTATTTTCTAGCAAAAAATGAACCTTTATAGGAGCTTCATGGAATATATAATACAATAGTTTATCATTAGTGGGATGTATTTTATCATCCCACTAAAAAGGAGGGTCATAAGGTTGAATTTTATCATCTTCAAAATCAATAATCTTGAGAAGGCATCCAAATATAATGGTGTGATATTTATTTTTCCTTATATAGAATTAATATGAGTGTAAGGTAATGCTCTACATGTACATATAGCTACATTTAGCCTATTGGATTTCCACATCTTCAAAGAAATAGACTATAAATTCGAGGGCAATATGATGCATAAAAAATCATTACCATCATTTTATAGATTACAAGGGACAAGAAGGTGGTAAGTGTGTGGTGATTGGTATTAATATTACTATGCATTATGTGATGATATTGGTTTATGTAGTAGATGGAAAATATGTGATGAATATTTAGTTACTTCTTTTGATGTTATCTCCATATAGTATATTTCTAACTTTCTATAAATCACTTGATACCTAAGCAGGCCTAGACCCTCCTTCAGGATGTATAACCTATTTTTCTTAGGATTTTCATTAGAATCCTTATTATTATTGAGCCTTGGTTTCAAATATTGATTATTCATGAGGTTATCTCACTTACTCTTAGGCCAATGGAAGTCATAAGTGGGAAGAACCTATGTTGGTAGAATATGAGTCTTTAATGAAGAATCAAATTTAGGAGCTCATTTCCATGCACAAGGAAAAGAACATAGTTGGTTTTAAGTGGGTATAAAAGACAAAATATATATTATATGGTCATGTTAAGAAGCACAAGATAGACCTTATTACTAAGGTTTTTTCTCAATTGGAGGATCTTTATTATTCCTCTATTTCTCCCATATTTTAGTGGATCATTTTTCACCTACATCGACTCTTGATGATTTATTCTAGTATGTCGATAAGGATATCACAATGGTGACATTCATTCTTTCCATTCTCTTCCTATTTTTTTTATTCCTACCTTTTGTTCAAGGGTGGCTACTATGTCCCTTGTCTCACCTAATAAGTCCAAATTTAATTATTTTTTCTATTGTTCCTTGTATTACTATGAATTTCATTGTCTATTCTTACATTTTTTATGGATTTAAAACAATCATACACAATTCAATACTAATGATCTCATTAAATCCTCAACATATAAATTAGGCTTTGAAACCATGTGTAACATCTAGTTTCAATTTACTTCTAATAATAGCTATGAATTCTATTGTAAATAATCATACTAACTAAAAATAGTTTTCACCTTAGTAAACATCCTACATCCTCTATCCATGCTCTTACTAATCCAACCAACCTTCCATTCAATTTAAATGCAATTAAGTGTGTCTATCTATGCTTAGCAAAGTTGGCATGCTTACAATAATGTTTATGTCACTGGCACTATAATATAGTATTTCCACCATCAATATCTAATTAGATTAGTGTACTAAAATTACACCACATTAAATGCTCTTATGACCATAATCAAATTTCCATATCATCAACATCAAGTAGGAAAAGTGTGTTTGGTTTATACACCCTTCAATTCCCTTAAAGCTAAAGTATTTACAAGTACGCATGTATGAAAATCCATGATTTGAAGTTTATATAATTTGTGTGGTATAAAGAGGGTCATATTAGTACCTTATATCAATGTTCAATTATTCATAATCAAACGTTAAGTGATGTGTAACAAATAAGTACTAGGAACTATGCATATGTATATGTATTATTCTTTCCTACCTAAGGATACTTACCAAAACATAATTTTCCCACATATTCATATCATTCTAGTACTTAAGCCATAGAAATAATAAATAATATTAATACAATGTTTTGAAATACAATCTTTATAACTTTAATAAAATATTTCTGAAGAACAAATTAAATTAATACAATAGGAATTTTTTTATATAGTTACAGTAAAATTTGTTAATCTTCTTTCCAACAGGTACAACAAACTCAATGTGATCTAAAAGTAGACAAAATACAATAGGAATTAGTGTTTCTTTCAATTGGTTAAAATGATACATCAAGTATTTTTTTAACAATTTTACAATAATATATAGCTTAATTATTCTCTTCAATCATACTAATTCCTAATGTAGGAGAGTTATTTCTAGACATGTCCTAGTTTTAGATGCCCTATTTATCTATCATGGTAAGGAATAAATTATATCAAATCCATTAATAAAAGTTTCAATGCTTCAACAAGAGAACAAATGTAAAACCCAATGATATAGAGAGTCAAAATGTGCCAATAAATCTACCTCATATAGCTTTATATAATGAACATAAGATTACATACTCATGACTAGGCCTAGACTTTAATTTATATGATTAAATTTACTTAGGTTAATATAGTTTTTATATATTTATATAAATATTCTATAGAAACCAAATCCTAGCCACTCATTATCCACTCATCAACGTCAAATCACAATCATTCATTATATATATAATTTATATTTATATATATATATATATATAAATATATATATATATATATGAATTAATATGTATATGAATAAATCTCAGCCACCCATTATGTTCTAATCCTGGCCACTCATTCAATGCAATCTATGTCACTTATCAAATTGCAATCTCAACCCTTCATCATGTTTTAATCTTGGCTTGTCGTTGGTGTCCTTGAAATCCTAACATGAATCAAGAGTAATCATGAAAGGGTTATTCACTTTGGTGAATAGAGGGATAGATAGATCATCAAACATCCTAAGAGGTCAAACATTCTATTTTGAATTCCCCCTTTGCATTCACACAAAATCTCATCATTGCCATATCCATCATTCGACCTTGAAACCTCTGCAAACTAGATTTGAATGATACAAAGTATCTGATCCAACCCACAAACACCTTAAGACATTCCTTGAATGTTATATGGTATTTTTAAAATGTTGCAAGGCATCCATAGCGGTCTACAAATGCTCTAGAGAATCCACTAGACATCACATTACATACACCGAGCCCTCAAATGCTTCCTGGCATTTGTGTGACCTCAGATCGAACTAGCAGAAGTGTATATCCAATAATTTAGGTATTGACAAGGTTATTGATTGTTTCTAACTTACATTTTCCCACATTTTGTTTACATTTCATAATAATTACACTTAGGTTTTTGTAGATTTGTATTCTATAGAAGGCCTCACATAGTGGAGCCCTCACATGTACTACTAATCTATATTTTATGGGTTGTTTGTACTTAGGTGTAGGAGACATTGTTATTAGTAGTTTTTTACTACTTAGAGTGGCCTCGTAGTGGATACACAAGCCCACTCAACCCTTTTTTGGAGCAAAGAAGATCCAAAGATACCATAGTCAATTGATCCAACTAGAGGATTTCACCTTTGTTGTAATTATTTTATCAAAACAAATCAAATTTTTGTAATCCCTAATTTGGGGTAAATTGATGTATAAAATGGATATCAAGGCTCCCTGATTTAATAATAATATATGATATTTATTTCATGTGCACATTGTGGTTTGTTTTGATCTATTATTATTTGTGGTGAAATTTTTCTACTTTAAAAAATGGTGATCACGATGGGAACCCCAAAGGGTTCCATATTTTGATTTACCTTGTGTTGTTGATCTACGTTTTCTCTTTTTACTGCAAGCTTTATGAAACTTGATTGCACAAAAATTGTAAAATTCACTAGGGTTTCTAGAATTTGTGGGGATTCAATCTGTGCTTGTGCAGATGCCATACCACATCCAGGGGATGCCACAAGGTATTTGGGATATGCCACAGAGTATCTGAGAGATTCAACACTACATTCAAAATATTTGATGCCACGTCTATGCAGTTGGGGGAAAGAACATGTAAGACTTTCTAGTGAGTTATTTTCAAACCCCATATATATTTTTTGCTTTTTAAAAGGAAAAAGGAAAAGAAATATTCATTTTTACATTAAAAAAAAGAGTACACCAAGCATTTTTAGGTATCCTAGGCATCTTAGGCATTTTCTTTTCAAAGAATTTAAAAAAAAAAAAAAAGTGCATTTTAGAATAGTAGTTAATTTATTTACAAAAAACAAATAGACCGCATTTAGGGTTAGATCTGTACTTGAAAATGGTTGCATTAGGATTTTCAAATTTATCTTAGTTTGTTTCTAAATATGAATGTCAAAAATATCTTGAGATTTTATTTGGAAATTTACCCACTGCATTTGGCTCAAGTTTTCTATTATTTATGGCATTCTATTTGCTGCTTTGTTTTCCTTGTGTGTTTTTGCCTATGTTTTAGGCAATAAATTTGAAGCACATACTAGTTGCATATTAAGATATTTTTTCTTTGCATTTTTGTGTTCAGAAAAACACCATAGAAAATGAAAACTTAAAAGGAACCACACACACTCCATGCTCCACTTTTAACATCAATGAGTTGGATTGAATCACCAATCATTGATCAAGACCAGCAATGACGGGATTCATCTCCATTCATTAGCTTACCTCCTAGAAACCGTAGTAGCCCATAATGAGTGGCTTTCCAAATTTCATCACTGAAAAGTCTTCTACTTTTGGATGCACCTAGAGTAGGAAGGATTAGTAATGACCTTTTACCAATAGACTCAATAATAAGTGGAATTTAGTTGTCATTTTTATCCAAGCTTACCCGAGAATGAAGCGAAATCTTGTGGGGCCATTCCCCAGGTATTAGGCAAGTAGCAGGAATCAAACACTGTAGCCTCCCTTAGGGGGGTAATTGTGATTCCTTAGGTTTACTCTTAAGCCAATCATACCTTTATGAAGCCATTTTTAGCCATTCGTGATTCATCCTTCATTATATGGGTGGATTCGAACACACCCTTTTAGTTGCATACATTATTCACATTACATAGTGTTTCTAGTCTTAGAATTCTTAATATCAAAACACATGAAAAAAAATCATAAAATAATAAATAAAAAATGTTTGCAAAGACATATGACACAATTGTTTGCTTTGTGTGTTTATTCATTTTTATTGCAATTACACTTTTCACACATGCACCCCGCACATTCATTACCCCAGTCTACTTATAGTTTATGGTATTGACCTAAAATCAAGCCAGAGCTATGAGTTAGGTACCCACTAGCCAACCAACTTCATCCAAGGAATGTTCCACTCCCTTCATAGCCATTTTTGTGGCTAACCCAACCTATGTGGCACAAAAAAGACATCTTGACTTGTCTATTGGACCCTCTCATGTGGCATCAACTTTGGATGTAGATACACTACAGAAGGTAATTCACACTACCATCCCTAAAACAGAACCATACACACCAACTGACCATCACATCACCCACATATATCTTGAAAAATTTAGAGCTTATTTAAGACCAACCAATCCAGTTCTAGAATAGCTCAAAATCCCACCCAGACATGTTTCTTCTTCTCAATAGGAACTGTTGGCCATCAAATCTGCCTAGGAAAGGATTTTGGGTAGGTGTATGCACCCTAGACCTGGACCAACATTGAAAGGTCAAAGGGAAGAGATGCCCCTCATGCCAATCTCCGGAGAAAGGCCGGCTCCTATGCTAAACTACTTGGGTATTTTTAGATAAAGGTGCAGGAAAGAGATAAAAGGAGTAAAGGTTATAGAAAGAAATAAAAGGGGGTTAAGGGAAGAGGGATGGATAGTTCAAAGTGGGAGAGAACAGGAAGCATGATCACTAACAAGAAACTTGAATAGAAGCAAGAAACACTAATAATATACAAAAGAAACACAACATTAACCTTCTTATGTATCCTCTGGGCGAGCTCACATGGATTCTCCTTCTCTTTTTTGTCAAAATTTAAGGTTCAGAGTAAAGACGATTAGGACAAGGGAATGTAACAAAAACCGCAACCCACCAGGCAGTATAAAAGAAAACTAATACCGTGTTTTTCCTCCCCTATGTATCCTTCATATGAGTTTCAAGGTACTTTCCCCAATCACACACTAGATTCAGGATTCAAAGTGTCAGTATACAAATGAAGAAAGACAAAAGAATCAAGCACAAAAGGTAGCATAAAAGAGAGAAAGGAAGCACAAAGATCTTTAGTATTAATTGCAAGACATCAAGTTATAGCAGCTTTCTAGCAGATAGTTCCTTCATTTTTACATTACAATGCCTAGGTTTTTATAGAGGACATGACCCTCTGAGTCATAATTATACAGCAAGGAGAAGTACCCCCCTCGAGCCCTGAGAATTTGGCTCCTCGAGGCTTTCACGATCGAGCTCTCAAATTTGTTACCAAAACTGGCAACTGTGACTGGGTCAACCATGGAAAGATGCATTGATGAGCTATTTGGACATCCTTGGTCTTCGAGTATGGTGCTCGAGTTGTCGCCATGCTCACTGGGCTCTTCATCATGGCCTGATACTTCGTTTTTGATTGCCAAAAATGAGCAGCAAGCTTACCGGGCATGAAAAATTGCATTTATGAGGCACTTGCTCACCTCGAGAAAATACTCAGCTTGGAACATGTGCCCATGAAGCGCTTTGCTAAGTCTTTGCTCACAACTTTGCTTTGCAATGGTTTTGAGTCAAAGCAAAAACTCCTTCTTGGTTTGTACTTCGCAAAATTGAGCTTCACAAAACTGCTTCAGGGTGGTGAATGTCGAAGCATATTTGCTTCGTAAAATAGGCCTCTTCATCCTCGCTGCTTCGCTGACGCTTTGGAAAGAATGCTTCACTGTGATCCTCTTTCAAAACTGTGGTTCGAGAAAGGCTTCGGCCGAAGTAATTGTCTTCAAAATATGTTGCATTCTCCATGACCTCCGTTACTTCGGGTAGAAGTACTTCGCATGAAAGCTAGCCAAAGCAGATGTTTCGAAATGACTTTCGGCGAAGTATTTTCAATGCTCCTTTGAGTTCTGCTTCGCAGAAATCTTGCCCAAAGTATTTGCTAGAAATGCTTTGGGTGCGAAGTAGTTTCATTCTCCTTCCTTTGTATTTTACTTCGGCAACACCGCTTCACAGAAATCTCGCCCGAAGTATTTGTTGGAAATGCTTCGGGTCCGAAGTAGATTTCTTGCCTTTGCTTCTTCGACGAGGTTGTTCTTTCGAATGCCGCTTTGCTCAACTTTTGCCTGAAGTAGATGCTTGAAGTGCTTCGGGCCCGAAGCTCTTTGTATCGCTACCCTTGTATTCTTCTTCGGCAATACTACTTCACAAAATTTTCACCCGAAGTAGCACTGGAAATGCTTCGGGTGTGAAGCTCTTCTGATTTTCCTTCGACGAAGCTCTTTTCTATAGCCTGTTCGACAGTGAAGCTCTTTTTATTTTCTACTTTGTATACAAAGGGATGGCATTGAAAGCCAAAATTGCTACAACTTTCAAATAAAAAAGACAACAAAGAAAAACTTTACAAAATACTGTACAAAATTTGATTCCCTTTTCTACCCCTTGAGAAATGTGACAAAATTTTCAACATTCTTGGTGACTCGCAGGGCAACGAGCTTGTCTCAGTGGGAGAACCCTTTAACTTTTATCCATTGGGCTAGAGTCTTTTCTCAATCCTTCTCCTCATTCTTCCTCTGGGAGCGCTTTCGCGGCTGGTTCTTGTTCTCCTTCTTCTTCTACTTCCTCTTCACCTTCTTCTTCTGGTGAGGCCTCTTCAGGAGCAGCTTCCTACGACGGTGAAGGGGCAAGACGCTCACAAATTTTCCTCATGGTTTGGTGGACCTGGGGCCAAGCACTCTTCGAGAAGGGTTCTAGATCTTGTAGTGCCTTGATCAACATGCAGAACCGATCAATTTTCCCGATATCTGCATGTTGGGCTCTAGTATACAAATCATTTAGGTAGGTCACAATCTTGCAGTATCTTAAGAGGTAATCTATGATTTGTCTTTCTGTTATTGGCTCTACCCATCCGTCTATCTCTGAGACATCACCTTCAAACTGAAGCCACGTTGGCTTAATCTCTTCTTTGGTCAGGAGGTTCCCATTATTGTTTTTGAAGCTTGGGAAGCCCATGGAAGAAAGATCTTGAAAGTAGCCCATTGATGTGCGCTGCTCATTCTCGAACATGTCTAAGAGGTCCTTCACCTTCTGTGTTTTTTGCACCTTAGAGAAGAAAGCGTGAACTGTGGCCCGGGTTGTAGACCAATCCCTAGCTATTTGACTCATTGCAAGGATCTACAAGTCTTGATATTTGGTGCTCTAGACATCGAAAGCTATTTTGAGGTGGCATCTAGCTTTCTGAGTTATCTGATTGATGATTGGCCCTCCCTCGATAGTGGCACTTCGAGCTTCTGTAATATAGGCCAAAATTGAAAAGGCACTGGAGGCTCGAGATCTAAAATTTTTGAGTAGGTGTGAGTGAATCTCCTTGATTCTACTTCTGTCAAACAACTCCAAGCTTACCTTTTCAAACAATTTTTGCTACGCCTACAAGATCTTGCTTTCAAGCTCCTTGGCCTTCAGCTCGTTATCGGCCTGCCTCTGTGCTTGTTGCTCGGTTGAACCCTGTAGTTGTAGGATTTGTTGTTTGAGGGTGTTTGTTTCTTTTTTCAACAACTTGCACTGCTTCTATGAATCCTCCAGCTCGGACCGGATCCTAGCCAGCTCTTCCTCCAACTTGATGTTGGCATTTTCTGCTTCAAACCTATGCTGATTGGCAATATTTGCATGTGCTTGAAAAGTTTTGATCCCGACATGCATGGACGCAGACTCATTATCTATATTCAAATGCTCCAAGTCCTTGGTCTTCTCCTGGTACTCATAGTCAGCTAGAGTCATTTCATCTAGAGGTTTCTGGACTTTAGGGACCTTCTTAACCTTATGTAACTTTTCGCCCTTTAAGTCAAAGACAACACATTTTTCAACTTGGGCCAGAGATCGCCCTCTTTTCTTCCTTGCCTCCTTCAGCATTTTCTCTATGTTTTGTCGAGCTAAGAGTAGCTTTTTGGCTAATGGGCGCTCCTTTATTAGAGACAAATCTGCTTCAAAAAAGGTCGGCTCTCCAGCCAAAGGTGTGAACAAATACAAAGAATTAACGGGGAAGGATTCCCCTGATGGTTCGGATACGGGCGTAGCGGGGGATTTGGCAAGCAATATTATACTGTGGGTGATGGGAGAGTGGGCTAGGAGGCTTGGCATTGGGACACTGCCTTCACCTTGGCTTAGGAATGAAGGCACGGTGGAGTGGGTGGGCGAAGTGGTTTCAACAAGCTTGACCTGGTCAGACGATTCGGGTGAAGTGGGGCTAGGCAAAGTCGGAATGGAAACAAGCAATGCTTGAGGAGGTGATTGACCTTGTAAGGGGGGAGAGTGCATACCTACGTGCCCTCCTGGAAAAGTGGCCGTGGTAACTTCTTGCATGATCGGCTCCTACTCTTTTTGGGCTTCGACACTTTTGACTTCCATGACTTCTAATTCAGGGTCCCCTTCTTGTTGGAGGAGTTCCTCCATGTCGATGACATCTATGTTCGGTATCATCTCAGCACTTGGTGGCATCGGACCTTCAACACCTGCTTTGGCTGAGTCTAATGTAGGTTGTTTAGTATGAATGCTTGGGGACCTCGTGCGAGGTCACTTTGGGTGGCTCGGAGGCACTTGAATCTGCTCCTGCCTCTTCCTTTTCTTTCTCTCTAAGGGCTGCTCCGCCTCTTCGACACTTGTGTCGTGGCTTTCTGATGGTCCTTGTGGTAGTGCCTTTGGAGTAGCTTCAGCTTCTTCCTCTATCGAGGAATATTTAGTTCCTTTTGGACTTTCACCCGACCTCGGGGGAGCTGGAGGAACAAAATCAGTGAAGGATATAGACTTCCAAGTTTCCACATTGGCATCGTAAATAATCATGAAGTCTTTATCTGTTGCCAAGAGTCTGTAAGAATTCATTTTCTGGCGATGGACTCTCATTACCCACCACTCTTGAAGATTTTCCTCGCCCCAATCCTTCAGTTCCTCCTTTAAATCGTCTTTCACCCTCTTCCAAAATGTGGAGCTTGGAGTTGGGAGGGGGTACTGATCAGGGTCAAACTTGACCTCCATCGAATAGAACTCATGCCAAGGATGTAATGTCCTCATCCTCTCCACATGCCATTCCAGGTCTTCCCCATTGGGATTATTCCTTTGTTCCACTATTTCAGGGTGGGGGCAGATGTGGAAATTCTTAAATTTTAAGGGATCCCTCATTACTCCCAAGGGATCATAGAGCCATTGCTGAGGGATCTGGAGTAGACCAAAATTGGCGAGCTTCTCCTCCAAGAAAACATTCTGTTTCAAGGCAAATACCTCAATTACTCCCATCCTGAAGTGGAAATCGTAGGTATGTGCCCATTTTTGACCATGGCCATACACGACGTTGGTTGCGTCACTCTGTCGAGCGACTTCCAAACCAAATTGGTACTCGAAAGGGAAAACAGGGAGCAGGAAGGGTTTTCTTGTAAAGCCAAAAATACGAATCACCAATTCCTATGTCAATTGAAAAACATCCCCCTTATTTTCTTGCACTATTTTATCTCTCAGGCTAAGGGGGACCCGAGGGGAAGAACCTTTCAACAAATGCATGGTGGGCCCCAAGAATTGTTGGTTAAAAGAATAATAGGACTCTGTCCTCAACAGGAGAGAAGTCCACTGGTATACGGGCAGAGGATTCCCATCCTTGTCACTCGAAGAGATGGCGATATGGGGGAACCGCTAGTGAACCTGGTAGAAGAACAACCAGACTAGGAGGGAGCAGGGTGCAAAGTACTAGCCCATCATCGAACTCTTCATACTGGCAAGTCATGTATGTAGGGTTCGGGCCACCCATTCTGCCCAATCAAAGAAAACTGGGTTGGTGCTTGGTCTTGCAGTGTCAGGGGCGTAGAATTCCCCTCTTGAAATACATTCGGCCAAAGACACCTGCCATGGCTACACCGAAGCATCTGTTGACAAGCCCGCCACCCAAGCGATGATAGAGAAAATATCGGTGTTCTTAAAAGATGCCAAGGGTAGAGGCATTTGGGGCAGTTTGCCTGAAGGGAGCCCACTTTTGAGGTTTTCGCACAAAAAAATCAATATGAAGTTGTTGGAGGTAAACCTCTCCATATGTTCGCTTAGGATAACATTATGAATTGAATAACCCTTGGGTGGCCCTTGTTGTGGCACAAATGTCGCTTGCACATCTTCCTTCAAGATGGAAAATAATTTATGGCCCGAAGCATCCAACACTTGCCTGGATGTGGGCTTGTAATTATGCGTGATAGAATAAACTAGCTCTGGACAATGGTGAGCAGGAGGGGCCAAAAACCGGTAAATCAAAGAATAATAGGCAGTAACCCTTTTATTCTCTGGAGTGAGTCGGCTCAGGAATCCCTATTTCCCAAAATCCAGGAGCAAGTATGGCACAGCAACAACAACGACAACAACAACAACAAATGTAACAGCCATTGCCACCCAGGTTGTGCCTAGCATGGGATTCTCTATCACCACTGAATCTAGCAGGACAAGCGCAAGTGCCACCTGCTGCCATAAAGAAGATCCCAACGTTCGATGGAACTGGAAATATGGATCTGGAGCATATCCAGGACATAATATCTCTGGCGGTGATCCATGACATTACAAAAGAGAAAATTATGGTAAAGCTCCTGGTTCTTTTCCTTAGAGGAAAACTCCTCTACTGGTATATATCTCTACCACCTGGTAGTATTACAGGATGGGACCAGTTAGCTGGGAAACTGATGGGAAACTTCAATGATTCTTCTGATCCTACCTCTCTCCTACATCAATTCACTTCGATCAAGAGGCATCCACAAGAAAAAATTGCAAATTTCAATTTTAGGTTTGCTCAAACCTGGTAGAGAGTACCAATCAAACTTTGGCCAATCGACAAAGCTGCAACACTCTATTTCCTTCGGGCTTTCAACCTTGATATCAGTCTCATGGTAATATATTCTAACGTTAATACTTTTCCCGAGTTGTATGAGTTAGCCAAAAGGGTAGAAATTGATTTGATAGCTATGGGCAAGCTTCCCCAAAGGATTTCGACGCCCATACTTCTTGAATTCCTTCAATTCTAGTATGCAAGCATGGCCACTTTGTCAATCTCTACAAACCCTACACTCCCGATCTCATCTTGGAACCCGAATCCTGTCGTGTCTCAAATCATCGCTCCACAAATTCATTTCCCTACATTTTCAACTCGGTAGCCCACTGTATCTTTGGCATTTCCTATATTACCAACACCATGCAACACCCTGCCCTGCCTCCAATATCGACGATGGCTTCATTACCACTCGTTTTGAAAGCCGATGATATACAAACTAAAATTCTACAAGAAATGCAGTCTCTAAATTCTATAATTTAGATGTTGTCCAATGACATGACCATTGTGAAAAAGAAGCAAGTGCAATAGGAATTCCTACTAAGAAGATCTTATCCTACACCTGCGCTTACCAAAGACCAAGCAGTCCAGCAAGGGAAGGCTTCGACGAGAAATGCTGCAATTGATGAAGCTCCAAGCACTTCTGATTATGTATATTGGTGCTCTACGTGCAACGATCCGCATGAAGAAAATACCTGCACGCTGCACCAACACTATGAACAAACACTGGCAAATAGTAGTCGGAGCGGTCAAGTCAACGTCATTAGGCAAATAAATAAGAACTTGACAATTGGCGAGGAGGAGTCGGTTGCAGTGCTTACTAGAGGAGGAAATAAGGTGATAGAAGTAGATGCTACTCAGATGGCTCCCTTAAAAGTGCAAGTTCGACCCAAGAGGGGACCATCATCTACTTTGGCCCCGAACGAAGCTCCTCTGCCTGCACTAATCAAAGGAAAAACTCATAAGGCCTCTGTCGAACCACTTCAGGCAAAAACTAAGGAGCAGGCTAAGGAAAAGCTCAAGTTTCCTTCACTGACTAAGCGGCAAAGAGTTGAAGCTACGGAGTAGTATCACACCAGATATGAACCTAGAAAGGAGCCCAAAGTGCTCAAGTCCCTGGAATACAACATTGTAGAGGAATTAAAGAAAATTCTAGCCAAAATTAGCTTGTACGATGCACTGCATCTACTTGGACAAGTAGATCTCCTACAAGAATAATTGAAGACAATTAAAGTAAAAAAGGTAGCACCGCTTTCTCTCGTGCAGACCCTATCAACATCCATCATGGGGAATAACGGACCACCTCCATTCTACCTGTCCCTACAAATGGAAGGGTATATTGTACACAATTGCATGATTGACTCTAGGGCTGCTACAACAATTATGCGAAGAGCATTCTGCAAAGAAATAGGAATGGAATACATGCGAAGCAACCAAGGTGTACTCCAGTTGGATGGAACCCCAGTAAATACTGTAGGGATGATCAAGGACATTCCTATCCAACTACATAAGATGCCTCAGATCACAATTATACAAGAGGTAGTGGTAGTCGACCTGGAGCCTTATTTTAGTATGTGCTTGTCAAGGGAATTCACGACAAAGCTGAGCGGATATCTTTCTATGGATTACTCTCATATAGAGATACCATTCAAAGGAAAGAAGGTGAAGATCTATAATGAAAAGCCTTCTTCCTTTCTTGTGTAGAAGATGTCCGAAGAAGAAAGCAACGATCCAGTGAATGCAATAGTGGAGGAAATAGAGCAGGTAGACCTGGTCGAGGAATCTCTTGCATAATTAAGTTACGAATATGAGTTCTCGTTAGCAACATTTAATGCCATGATAGAGACTGAGATAGGATGTTATGTGATTGCTAAGCCAGAAAAACACTCCCAACCAGAGAATAGAACAAGTTCCCAAGAAGGACTATGGAAGTTGTTCTTCGACGACGCCCGATGTAAAAACGGTGCTAGGGTAGGGATTCTTCTAATTTCACCATCCGGAGAGCAAAAGGAGTATTTCTACCGGTTTATATGGATTTGCACTAACAATACAACAGAATATGAAGCATTATGCTTAGGTCTCAAGAAAGCTGATAAGTTAGGCATAAAACATCTCCAAATCTTCGAGGATTCCAAACTGGTTTGCAACCAAGTCACAAATAAGTGTACTTCAAAGAAGCATTATCTAAAATCATACCGCAATAGGGTATGGGACTTGTTCGACCAGTTCAAATCTCTCAATCTACAGTCTATTCCAAGAGAAAAGAATTGACATGCCGATGTTCTGGCATCCATCGCAGCCAAGTACTCTCCAGTGGAAGACATGGTGCACAAGCCCAAAGTCGTGAGGATGATCTATAGACCCTCTGTCCCAGGACAAAGACCTACATTGGCAAGTCTTTGACAATGATGAGCAAATTGTAAATTTCATGATCCAAGAAGCCGCCACGATTGAAGACAAAAGCTCGACGAAGAAGAATATGAAGGGCTAGTTCAATTGAAGAATAATCATGTTCCTAAGGGATGATCACTCTTGAAAGCATTTTTGATCGAATGATCGAGCACTCTCTCGTAGGATCAAAGTTAATGAAAAGCAGTATCAAGATTTAGAGCTTGAACCTAGGAAAGCAATAAAGGTTGGAACTGATTGTACTTCGAAAGAGATAGAACTGATCTTGAATCTGTGCAAAAGGTATCCCGACATTGTTGCTTGGTATTATCAAGACCTCAGAGGATACGATCGACAGCTGATCCAGCATACAATTGAATTGCAGGAGGGGGTCAAACCCTTCGACAAAAGCAAAGGTCGGTTAATCCTAAGATCGAGATCCTAATGAAAATCGAACTCCTAAAGATGCTCGAGGTGAAGATAGTTTATCCCATAAAAAATTCTTCATGGGTAGTGAACCTGGTTTCAGTTAGGAAAAAGAACAGAGATATATGGTTATGCGTGGACTTTCGTAACTTGAATCAGGATTCTCTCAAGGACCACTACCCTCTTCTACAGATCGATCAGATTTTACACTCAGTGGTTGGAGCTCAACATTTTTCTCTGCTCGATGGGTTCTTTGGATACAATCAAATCTGGGTCAGGGATGAAGACCAGCATAAAACAACATTTACTACCAAGTGGGGGACATTTGCTTACCAACGAATGCCATTTGGTCTTTCAAACGCTGGTGCCACTTTTTAGAGGGTGATGGATCTTGCTTTTGGTGAGATTCTAAATAAGGTTATCGTCATCTATCTGGATGACATGACCATGTTCTCCCGAAGAAGAGAGGATCACCCCATACATCTACAACAAATTTTTGAAAAATGTCGAGAGTTTGGCATCTCGATCAATCCGAAGAAGTCCATATTCATAGTCAATGAAGGAAAGTTACTGGGACATGCGATATCATAAAAGGGGCTCACTGTAGATCCCGATAGAGCTGAGGCTTTGAAAAAGCTTCCACTCCCAATAGACAAGAAAGGACTTCAATATTTCTTCGATCAGATTAACTTCGTGAGGAAGTTTGTCCTCGATTTTGCCCAATTCATCAAGCCAATGTTCAAACTTTTGAAAAAGGGTGCCGAATTCATTTGGACCAAATAAAGAAAGGAAGCATTTGAAGAGATTAAGGCCCGAATTGCTTAGGCACCGGTCTTGATCAACCCTGAATACAGTCAGGATTTTATCATGTATGCTATAGGAGAGCCTGAAAGCTATGCTGTGGTCCTAACTCAAAAGGAGGAAGATGGTGAGGAGCGTCCCATTGCATTTCTGAGCCAGGTGATTAATCCCCATGAGGAAAAATATAATTTCATAGAACGAAAAGTGCATGCAGTAATGAAATCCCTCAGAAAGTTCAAACAGTTCATCTCCCAAAGTCGGGTCACAGTCTTTGTCATTCACCCCGACGTGCACAATTTCATCATCCAAGGAGAATTGGGGAGCAAAAGAGCTGGTTGGGTGAATAAGATACAAGAGTTTGACATCGAAATCAAGCCCACAAAACTGGTTCACATATGTGCATTGTGTCACGAATTGGCAAAGAGTGCAGCGGCCGAAGCAACAGAACCTCGATGGGATGACTCACTATCCGAAGGGTGCTTCGCTAACCAGGAAGAGGACGAGAATAACTGGGTCAGTGAAATAGTTGAATACTTCCACACTGGTGGTTGTCCTTCGCATCTAAATGCTTCACAGTGAAGACATTTCAGGACGAGGTCCTCCCGATACACTCTGTGTCCCGAAGGCCTATTTTTCAGAAACATTGATGGTGTCCTTCTCAAATGCATCAAAGATGATGATAAAAGAAAAGTTCTAGGAGAATTCCATTCAGGGCTATCTGGAGGTCACTTCGTAGGAAGAACAATGGCACTAAAGATCATCAAGGCGGGTTACTATTGGCCCACACTCTTTGTCGATGCCTTCGTAGTTTGTCGCAAATGCGAGCAGTGTCAGAAGTTTGCTGGCCAAAGCAGAAATGCTTCGATGCCTCTTCAACCAATACAAGTAGAGACACCCTTCCAACAATGGGGGCTAGATTTTATAGGGGTCATATCACCGAACTCTTCCACGGGACATAAATTCATCCTGACCGCAACTGACTACTTCACCAGGTGGGCCGAAGCAGTTCCCACAAGGTATGCTGATCAGGATACCGTTATAACCTTTCTTGAAGGTTTGATCACCAGGTTCGGCATTCCCAAATCCATCATTACGGACAATGGTCCCAATTTTTTAGGGGCCAAAATCAATGATTTCTTCTACAAACATGGGATATATCACAAAATCTCCTCCAACTACTACCCGCAGGGAAATGGATTGGCAGAATCCACCAACAAGACCTTGTTGAGGTTGCTGAGGAAGCTTATAGAGCAAAAAAAAAGGACTTGGAATCTCCTTCTAGATTGGGCCTTGTGGACCGATCGAATTTATGTCAATAAGTCAATCAAAACTTCACCTTATGCCCTAGTATACGGCAAGGAGGCCATCTTACCCATCCATGTGGAGATCCCTGCATTACAGCTGTTTGAAGCAGAAGATGGAATTAGTCCAATGGAAAACATATTAGCTCAGCTGCTGCAACTAGAGGAAGATCACGAAGAAGCCTACCAGAACTTCGCTATTTCCCAAAATCCAGGATGTGGGCTTGTAATTTTGCATGATAGAATAAACTAGCTCTAGACAATGGTGAGCAGGAGGGGCCAAAAACCAGTAAATCTAAGAATAATAGGCAGCAACCCTTTTATTCTCTGGAGTGAGTCGGCTCACCATAAACTCGATGGTGCATCGAAGGTCGGGCACATCTTTAGAGAGCTCTATATCTCTAATTTTCTCCCACCCATCAATTGGCGGGTCTACAAGCTGCTCCTCCTCAGAGTCATCTCCTCCTTCCATTGGTTGCTTTTCAGGGCGAGGGGTGGGATTTATCTTTTTTGGAGTATGCCTTTTCTCCTCCTTGCCCTTCGTTGTTTTTTTGGGGCCCGCAACTTCAGGTTCTTTCCCATTTTCTTTGGTATTCTTCTTTCCCATGATGGTTATTGAGTCCTCGATACAGAGAGCTTCAATGCGAACGACCAGATGCAAAGGTATCCGAAGGTTCTTAGTCTAGCCTGAACTGATGGGAAAATAAATTCCCTCTTGCTAGGACTTCACGTTTTATAACCTAAAAAGGCAACCGCCTAAATTTATGGCACCTACTAAAATTAAATTTATACCTCGGACGAAAGAGGCTACCGTATTCTTTAAATTGATTCTGCAATGACGTGGTACACAGGGCCACATGCTTTGATGATTACTCTTTGTACTTGGAGACGCTACTCGCTGCCACTTAGTACCCTGGCATGAACTTTTCTTTTCCCTTTTTCTAACTGAATTGCCTCGAGATGCACCCTGTCGCTTTTGCCTTAAATTCGCCCGCTTTGGACTCCTTTCAAGGTTACTGTCGACACGTTCTTCGAGGCACATTTTAAATTCTCCACCTTGCACAAAGTTGAACTCCATGTTGAAAATGCTTCATGGTGAATATTTGGTTCGAACTGCCTTTTGATGCTTCGGGCTCGAAGTACTTTTTGTTTTTGTCACGCTATCACTTTGCTTCGGAAACTGCTTCTCTAGGGCCCTTTTAAAATCTGCTTCACAAAAAAAAACTTGCCCGAAGTAGCTGCTGAAAATGCTTCGGGTGCGAAGCTCTTTTTGTGCCTTTGTATGAATTTTGGTTCTGCCCTTCTGAGAATCACATGCTTCGTAGCGAACCTTCTTGCAACTGCCACTTCGCATAAGAGTCCCCGAAGGGGATTTTGAAGTGCAGTACTTGGCTTTTGCGATCTTGGAACAGGATGTATATACAAATGCAAATCATATACAAAAGTACATATACACACACATTTTTTTTTTTTGAAGCAAGAAATGGTGTTTTACCTTAGCAGTAAAAAGTCTTCAGATGAAGACCATTGACAAAAATCGACAAAACTTGGCCATCTGCATCTTTGAGGATGAAAGAGTTGGTCGATTTCAGCTTCATAATTTCAAACGGACCATCCCAAAAGGCATCCATCTTGTCATGATTCCTAGGCTTGGCCTTCCAGGAGTCCCACTTCCATACCAGATCTCCCACATTGAATGTGCGATCGGATGACCTTTTATTGAACCATTCTTGAGTGACCTGAGCATGCTTAGCGAAGTTCTGGTAGGCTTCTTCGCGATCTTCCTCTAGTTGCAGCAGCTGAGCTAATATGTTTTCCATTGGACTAATTCCATCTTCTGCTTCAAACAGCTATAATGGATGGATCTCCACATGGATGGGTAAGATGGCCTCCTTGTCGTAGACTAGGGCATAAGGTGAAGTTTTGATTGACTTCTTGACATAAATTCGATCGGCCCACAAGGCCCGATCTAGAAGGAGATGCCAAGTCCTTTTGTTTTGCTCTATAAGCTTCCTCAGCACCCTCAACAAGGTCTTGTTGGTGGATTCTGCCAATCCATTGCCCTGCGGGTAGTAGTTGGAGGAGATTTTATGATATATCCCATGTTTGTAGAAGAAATCATTGATTTTGGCCCCTAAAAAATTGGGACCATTGTCCGTAATGATGGATTCGGGAATGCCGAACCTGGTGATCAAACCTTCAAGAAAGGTTATAATGGTATCCTGATCAGCATACCTTGTGGGAACTGCTTCGGCCCACCTGGTGAAGTAGTCAGTTGCGGTCAAGATGAATTTATGTCCCGTGGAAGAGTTTGGTGATATGACCCCTATAAAATCTAGCCCCCATTGTTGGAAGGGTGTCTCTACTTGTATTGGTTGAAGAGGCATCAAAGCATTTATACTTTGGCCAGCGAACTTCTGACACTGCTCGCATTTGCGACAAACTGCGAAGGCATCGACAAAGAGTGTGGGCCAATAGTAACCCGCCTTGATGATCTTTAGTGCCATTGTTCTTCCTACGAAGTGACCTCCAGATAGCCCTGAATGGAATTCTCCTAGAACTTTTCTTTTATCATCATCTTTGATGCATTTGAGAAGGACACCATCAATGTTTCTGAAAAATAGGCCTTCGAGGCGCAGAGTGTATCAGGAGGACCTCATCCTGAAATGTCTTCACTATGAAGCATTTAGATGCGAAGGACAGCCACCAGTGTGGAAGTATTCAACTATTTCACTGACCCAGTAATTCTTGTCCTCTTCCTGGTTAGCGAAGCACCCTTCAGATAGTGAGTCATCCCATTGAGGTTCTATTGCTTCGGTCGCTGCACTCTTTGCCAATTCGTGACACAATGCACGTCCGTGAACCAGTTTTGTGGGCTTGATTTCGATGTCAAACTCTTGTATCTTATTCACCCAACCAGCTCTTTTGCTCCCCAATTCTCCTTGGATGATGAAATTGTGCACGTCGGGGTGAATGACAAAGACTGTGACCCGACTTTGGGAGATGAACTATTTGAAATTTCTGAGGGATTTCATTACTGCATGTACCTGTAGTTCTATGAAATTATATTTTTCCTCATG
Source organism: Wollemia nobilis (assembly GCA_028583015.1). Taxonomy (NCBI): domain Eukaryota; kingdom Viridiplantae; phylum Streptophyta; class Pinopsida; order Araucariales; family Araucariaceae; genus Wollemia; species Wollemia nobilis. Next base: position 4,179,896 of record JAQPPZ010017244.1, read on the forward strand.
GGGATTAATCACCTGGCTCAAAAATGCAATGGAACGCTCCTCACCATCTTCCTCCTTTTGAGTTAGGACCACAGCATAACTTTCAGGCTCTCCTATAGCATACATGATAAAATCCTGACTATAGTCAGGGTTGATCAAGATCAGCGCCTAAGCAATTCGGGCCTTAATCTCTTCAAATGCTTCCTTTATTTATTTGGTCCAAATGAATTCGGCACCCTTTTTCAAAAGTTTGAACATTGGCTTGATGAATTGGGCAAAATCGAGGACAAACTTCCTCACGAAGTTAATCTGATCGAAGAAATATTGAAGTCCTTTCTTGTCTATTGGGAGTGGAAGCTTTTTCAAATCCTCAGCTCTATCGGGATCTACAGTGAGCCCCTTTTATGATATCGCATGTCCCAGTAACTTTCCTTCACTGACTATGAATATGGACTTCTTTGGATTGATCGAGATGCCAAACTCTCGACATTTTTCAAAAATTTGTTGTAGATGTATGGGGTGATCCTCTCTTCTTCGGGAGAAAATGGTCATGTCATCCAGATAGATGACGATAACCTTATTTAGAAGCTCACCAAAAGCAAGATCCATCACCCTCTAGAAAGTGGCACCAGCGTTTGAAAGACCAAATGGCATTCGTTGGTAAGCAAATGTCCCCCACTTGGTACTAAATGTTGTTTTATGCTGGTCTTCGTCCCTGACCCAAATTTGATTGTATCCAAAGAACCCATCGAGCAGAGAAAAACGTTGAGCTCCAACCACTAAGTGTAAAATCTAATCGATCTGTAGAAGAGGGTAGTGGTCCTTGAGAGAATCCTGATTCAGGTTACGAAATTCCACGCATAACCGTATATCTCTGTTCTTTTTCCTAACTGAAACCAGGTTCACTACCCATGAAGAATTTTTTATGGATAAACGATCTTCACCTCGAGCATCTTCAGGATATCAATTTTCATTAGGATCTCGATCTTAGGATTAACCGGCCTTTGCTTTTGTTAGAAGGGTTTGACCCCCTCATGCAATTCAATTGTATGCTGTATCAGCTGCCGATCGTATCCTCTGAGGTCTTGATAAGACCAAGCAACAATGTCAGGATACCTTTTGCACAGATTCAAGATCAGTTCTATCTCTTTCGAAGTACAATCAGTTCCAACCTTTATTGCTTTCCCAGGTTCAAGCTCTAAATCTTGATACTGCTTTTCATTAACCTTGATCCTATGAGAGAGTGCTCGATCATTCTGATCAAAAATGCTTTCAAGAGTGATCAGTCCCTTAGGAACATGATTATTCTTCAATTGAACTAGCCCTTCATATTCTTCTTCGTCAGAGCTTTTGTCTTCAACTGTGGCGGCTTCTTGGATCATGAAATTTACAATTTGCTCATCATTGTCAAAGACTTGCCAATGTAGGTCTTTGTCTGGGACAGAGGGTCTATAGATCATCCTCACAGCTTTGGGCTTGTGCACCATGTCTTCTGCTGGAGAGTACTTGGCTGCGATGGATGCCAGAACATCCGCATGTCAATTCTTTTCTCTTGGAATAGACTGTAGATTGAGAGATTTGAACTGGTCGAACAAGTCCCATACCCTATTGCGGTATTATTTTAGATAATGCTTCTTTTAAGTACACTTATTTATGACTTGGTTGCAAACCAGTTTGGAATCCTCGAAGATTTGGAGATGTTTTACGCCTAACTTATCAGCTTTCTTGAGACCTAAGCATAATGCTTCATATTCTGTTGTATTGTTAGTGCAACTCCATATCAATCGGTATAAATACTCCTTTTGCTCTTTGGATGGTGAATTTAGAAGAATCCCTACCCCAGCACCGTTTTTACATCGGGCGTCATCGAAGAACAACTTCCATAGTCCTTCTTGGGAACTTGTTCTATTCTCTGGTTGGGAGTGTTTTTCTGGCTTAGCAATCACATAACATCCTATCTCAGTCTCTATCATGGCATTAAATTTTTCTAACGAGAACTCATCTTCGTAACTTAATTGTGCAAGAGATTCCTCAACTAGGTCTACCTGCTCTATTTCCTCCACTATTGCATTCACTGGATCGTTGCTTTCTTCTTCGGACATCTTCTACACAAGAAAGGAAGAAGGCTTTTCATTATAGATCTTCACCTTCTTTCCTTTGAATGGTATCTCTAGATGAGAGTAATCCATAGACAGATATCCGCCCAGCTTTGTCGTGAATTCCCTTGACAAGCACATACTAAAATAAGGCTCCAGGTCGACTACCACTACCTCTTGTATAATTGTGATCTGAGGCATCTTATGTAGTTGGATAGGAATGTCCTTGATCATCCCTACAGTATTTACTGGGGTTCCATCCAACTGTAGTACACCTTGGTTGCTTCGCATGTATTCCATTCCTATTTCTTTGCAGACTGCTCTTGGCATGACTGTTGTAGCGGCCCTAGAATCAATCATGCAGTTATGTACAATATACCCTTCCATTTGTAGGGACAGGTAGAATGGAGGTGGTCCGTTATTCCCCATTATGTATGTCGATAGGGTCTGCACGAGAGAAAGTGGTGCTACCTTTTTTACTTTAATTGTCTTCAATTATTCTTGTAGCAGATCTACTTGTCCAGGTAGATGCAGTGCATCGTACAAGCTAATTTTGGCTAGAATTTTATTTAATTCCTCTACAATGTTGTATGCCAGGGACTTGAGCACTTTGGGATCCTTTCTAGGTTCATATCTGGTGTGATACTGCTCCGTAGCTTCAACTCTTTGCCGCTTAGTCAGTGAAGGAAACTTGAGCTTTTCCTTAGCCTGCTCCTTAGTTTCTGCCTGAAGTGGTTCGACAAAGGCCTTACGAGTTTTTCCTTTGATTGGTGCAGGCAGAGGAGCTTCGTTCGGGGCCAAAGTAGATGATGGTCCCCTCTTGGGTCGAACTTGCACTTTTAAGGGAGCCATCTAAGTAGCATATACTTCTATCACCTTCTTTCCTCCTCTGGTGAGAACTGCAACCGACTCCTCCTCGCCAATTGTCAAGTTCTTATTTATTTGCCTAATGATGTTGACTTGACCGCTCTGATTACTATTTTCCAGTGTTTGTTCATAGTTTTGGTGTAGCATGCAGGTATTTTCTTCATGCGGATCGTTACACGTAGAGCACCAATATACATAATCAGAAGTGCTTGGAGCTTCATCAATTGCAACATTTCTCATCGAAGCCTTCCCTTGTTGGACTGCTTGGTCTTTGGTAAGTGCAGGTGTAGGATAAGATCTTCTTAGTAGGAATTCCTATTGCACTTGCTTATTTTTCACAATGGTCATGTCATTGGACAACATCTAAATTGTAGAATTTAGAGACTGCATTTCTTGCAGAATTTTAGTTTGTATATCATCGGCTTTCAAAATGAGTGGTAATGAAGCCATCGTCGATATTGGAGGTAGGGCGGGGTGTTGCGGTGGTGTTGGTAATATAGGAAATGCCAAAGATACAGTGGGCTACAGAGTTGAAAATGTAGCGAAATTAATTTTTGGAGCGGTGATTTGAGACACGACAGGATTCGGGTTCCAATATGAGATCGAGAGTGTAGGGTTTGTAGAGATTGACGAAGTGGCCATGCTTGCATACTGGAATTGAAGGAATTCAAGAAGTATGGGCGTCGACATCCTTTTGGGAAGCTTGCCCATAGCTATCAAATCCATTTCTACCCTTTTGGCTAACTCATACAACTCGAGAAAAGTATTAACGTTAGAATATATTACCATGAGACTGATATCAGGGTTGAAAGCCCAAAGGAAATAGAGTGTTGTAGCTTTGTCGATTGGCCAAAGTTTGATTGGTACTCTCTGCCAAGTTTGAGCAAACCTAAAATTGAAATTTGCAATTTTTTCTTGTGGATGCCTCTTGATCGAAGTGAATTGATGTAGGAGAGAGGTAGGATCATAAGACTCATTGAAGTTTCCCATCAGTTACCCAGCTAACTGGTCCCATCCCGTAATACTACCAGGTGGTAGAGATCTATACCAGTAGAGGAGTTTTCCTCTAAGGAAAAGAACCAGGAGCTTTACCATAATTTGCTCTTCTGTAATGTCGTGGATCACCACCAGAGATATTATGTCTTGGATATGCTCCAGATCCATCTTCCCAATTCCATCGAACATTGGGATCTTTATGGCAGCAGGTGGCACTTGCCCTTGTCCTACTAGATTTAGTGGTGATAGAGAATCCCATGCTAGGCACAACCTGGGTGGCAATGGCTACTACATTTGTTGTTGTTGTTGTTGTTGTTGTGCCATACTTGCTCCTAGATTTTGGGAAATAGGGATTCTCGAAGCTCCCCCTTGACTGCAACTAATAGGGGTAGGAGCACTAGGATGCTTCTGTGAGTCAGGAGGATTGGGAGGGAAACGAGATGCCATGCTATTGGAAGTTAGGTTTTGTTCACCAATAGCAACCTCTTGTGAGGACATTCCTTGTAATAGTGAATTAGGGGGGATCAACCTTGATCGCTCCCCTAAGGCGTCAATATCTAGCTCAAAGAACTTGGTTTCCTCTCCTCTATTCTTAACTCTCCATCTTGTTTTCATGAAGACATAGAATTTTGGTATCGGTCTTTACGACTTAAATATTCTCGGGTAAATAGAGTCACTAGATGCTAAGTCTTTCAGTAATGAGAGCATCGGTTCTCACTACCACTAGTCAGGTGAGACTGACAAGGTCACACCAGGAACTTGTTAGAATTATTGGCCACGGTGAATACGGGTTTGAGATTACACTTAAAATATGGGACTTTGGTCCCACCGAGCATGCCAAAAACTGTTGGCCATCAAATCTGGCTAGGAAAGGATTTTGGGTAGGTGTATGCGCCCTAGACCTGGACCAACATTGAAATGCCGAAGGGAAGAGATGCCCCTCATGCCAATCTCCGGAGAAAGGCCGACTCCTATGCTAAACTACTTGGGTATTTTGAGATAAAGGTGTAGGAAAGAGATAAAAGGAGTAAGGGTTAGAGAAAGAAATAAAAGGGTTAAGGGAAGAGAGATGGATAGTTCAAAGTGGGAGAGAACAGGAAGCACGATCACTAACTAGCAACTTGAATAGAAGTAAGGAACACTAAGAATAGATGAAAGAAACACAACATTAACCTTCCTATGTATCCTCTGGGCGAGCTCATAGGGATTCTCCTTCTCCTTTTCATCGAAATTCAGGGTTTAGAGTAAAGACGATTAGGACAAGGGAATGTAACAGAAACCATAACCCACCAGGCAGTATAAAAGAAAACTAATACCATGTTTTTCCTCCCCTATGTATCCTTCAGGCGAGTTTCAAGGTACTGTCCCCAATCGCACATCGGATTCAGGATTCAGAGTCTCAGTATACAAATGAAGAAAGACAAAAGAATCAAGCACAAAAGGCACCATAAAAGAGAGAAATGATGCACAAAGATATTTAGTATTAATTACAAGACATCAAGTTATAGCAGCTTTCTAGCAGATAGTTACCCCCTTTTTACATTACAATGCCTGGGTTTTTATAGAGGACCCGAACCTCTAAGTCATAATTATACAGTAAGGAGAAGTACCCCCTCGAGCCCTGAGAATTCGGCTCCCCAAGGCTTTCATGATCGAGCTCTCAAATCCGTTACCAAAATTGGCAACTATGACTGGGTCAACCATGGAAAGGTGCATTGATGAGCCATCTGGACATCCTTGGTCTTCGGGTACGATGCTCGAGTGGTCGTCATGCTTGCCGGGCTCTTCATCATGGCCTGATACTTCATTTTTTATTGCCAAAAATGAGCAGCAAGCTTACCAGGCACGAAAAATTGCATTTATGAGGCACTTGCTCACCTCGGGAAAATACCCATCTTGGAACTTATGCTCGTGAAGCGCTTCGCTAAGTCTTCGCTCACAACTTCGCTTTGCAATTTTTCTAAGCCGAAGCAAAAACTCCTTGGTTTGTACTTCACAAAATTGAGCTTCACAAAACTGCTTCGGGGTGGTGAATGCCGAAGCATATTTGCTTCGTAAAATAGGCCTCTTTGTCCTTGTCGCTTCGCTGACGCTTTGGAAAGAATGCTTCGTTGTGATCCTCTTTCAAAACTGTGTTTTGTAAAAGGCTTCAGCCGAAGTAATTGTCTTCAAAAGATGTTGCATTCTCCACGACCTCCGTTACTTCGGGTAGAAGTACTTCACATGAAAGCTAGCCAAAGCAGATGTTTTGGAACGACTTTCGACAAAGTATTTTCAATGCTCCTTTGAGTTTTTCTTCGCAGAAATCTCGCCCGAAGTATTTGCTAGAAATGCTTTAGGTGCGAAGTAGTTTCATTCTCCTTCCTTTGTATTTTACTTCGACAACACCGCTTCGTAAAAATCCCGTCTCGAAGTATTTGTTGGAAATGCTTCGGGCCCAAAGTAGATTTCTTGCCTTTGCTTCTTCGGCGAGGTTGTTCTTTCGAATGCCACTTCGCTCAACTTTTGCCCGAAGTAGATGCTTGAAGCACTTCGGGCCCGAAGCTCTTTGTATCGCTACCCTTGTATTCTTCTTTGGCAATACTACTTCGCAAAATTTTCACCCGAAGTAGTGCAAAAAATGCTTCGGGTGCGAAGCTCTTCTGATTTTCCTTCGGTGAAGCTCTTTTCTCTAGCCTGTTCGATAGCGAAGCTCTTTTCCTTTTCTAATTTATATACAAAGGGGTGGCATTGAAAGCCAAAATTGCTACAACTTTCAAATAAAAAATACAACAAAGAAAAACTTTACAAAATACTGTATAAAATTTGATTCCCTTTTCTACCCCTTGAGAAATGTGACAAAATTGTCAACAGGAACTTGCTTGCACATACCCCAACAGTTTTAACCAAACCATCACTAACCTTCTTTTTGAGGCCACATCCACACTCCCACATCAAATCCTTCCACAACCATTTAGCCAAAGCACCTCCACTCCACTTACCTAAACCACTACACTCTCTAACCCACTCTATGAAGCACAATTTTATGTTGCTTCATAGATTCTATATTCTATTCCATCAACATCATTTGGACATACCATCCCTCATTCAGTTGTGATTCCTTTCACAACTTACCCTCCATTAACCTCAACCAATATTTCCAACACTCACACCATACCAATATCAACTCCCAACACAACCACATAATCTACATCTAAAATTACCATACAAAAAATATGTCAACATCTCAATCAATTGCTTATGTGTAATCAAAATGCTCATTCTTACCCATAACAATAGTTGTAGGTAGCAAATTTATACCATCCACTCACATCCACACAAACAACCTTTTTCATTCATGATAAATCTTGGGTATCGCGACCACCCATGGTCACTATATCCATCCATCCACTCCACCATATCCATACCATATTAACCACTCAAACCACCAACATCCCTCAAACTTCATATCATCAATATTAACCTCATCAACACCAAATATTCTACAAGACATTCAACAACACCACATACCCACCAACATCAATCCATTGGCCAATCAGAACCTCATTTCATCCCAATAATTCATCACCCAACACACACCACCCACATACACCCATCATGTAAACCAAGGCTTCCACACACAAGTGGAAGATTCTAAAATACACATTTTACAACAATAGATTGACAACCTGAGCATGCATACGACTAGCATGATGTACCAAAAATCCACTCTGAGACAACTAATCAATCACCCCATTCATCCTTTGGTACCATCACCACCTTATCCTACATATTTCACATTATCAAATTTTAATAAATTTAAAGGGGTTGAGGATCCTAGGGAGCATATTAGTGCATTCATCCATTCATGTTTTAGAATCCAAGAGAACGATGCCTTAATGCTCCAAAATTTTCCTTAGACATTAGGGGGGATGCCTTAGAATGGTACAACCATCTGCCACATCACAATATTTATACATTCAAAAAAATTGTAGATAAATTCTTAGAAATGTTCTCCCTCAATGTTAGAAAGAAAACTACCTTGACCAATTTGTATAATCTTAGACAATTTGAAGAGTCATTCTATGACTTTGGAAACCATTGGAGGGTAGTCATTACCAAATTTCCATTTTTCCTCCTAATGGAATAATTAACATGATTTTTCACAAGGAGTTGTCTACAACCTATCTCCTTGTTGCTTCAATTACAACAATATAGGACATTCGATGAAGCTCTTTCCAAAGTCTGAGTTATCAAAGAAATCAAGATTCAAGAGGGTGATATTAAACCTAAAAATAAAGAATGGTAAAAAAAGGGATAATCCAAAGGAAACTATATTGGCCAATCAAAAACTAGACAAGTGAACCAAGTGGTATTGAGTCAACTAACAATGGATCAACATCCCCAAGTCCATCATCAAAAACAATCATCATCACAAAAACAACCATAACAAGTATCATATCAAGTGGTTCCACCCCACAATAACTACACAACCTAGCGCCAACTATGGAAAATCATCAATGTTGATAGTTTGTTCGGTAAACTCACAATTACACACCACTACCTGAGTTATATGTCTTCATATTTCAAAGGTTTTATGATACACATGCAAAAGTCAAACTCGAGAATTCGACTAAACGTAGTAAGGGATATAAGGAGCATTTTTGTATCCCTTCCATCACCATAAGGGCCATGACATCAATAACTGCTATGCATTCAAAGATATTGTGCAAGACCTGCTAGACTTAGGGGCCATTAAGTTGGATAATCCCTTAGCACAACAAAACCAAAACCTTGGTATTTACCAAACACTACTTCCTCATCATGATAAAACACAACAAACAATAGGGGGATAAAATCCTATAACCCCCCTTAACCAATTCAACCACATGCAATAATACCAAGGTTTTGTGGGTGCTATTCACATAGTAACCCAAGGTCAATGAAGTACAAATCATCAAAATGAACAACCTCAAGCAATTCAATCTCCTATGGCACCTCCAACAACTATGTATCCACAACCCGTAAATCCATATCAATCCATTCATATTTTTGCCAATTCATCTCAACCAAATCACCTTCCAACTCATCCATATCAACCCATTCATCTACCAATCCATCCACCAAGACCTATCATCACACTAAGTAGCTAACTGATGAATATTCTCAAAATGGCTTCAACCAAATTATCGATCTATGAGCTTATACAACAATCTCCCCCACATCGTGAAGCATTGATGGAGATATTGAAATCCATTGAACTTCAAACTCAAGACTCTAATGCCTTCAAAAATTTTGTGGGGAGCATTTAAACATGTATGGAGCCTTCTATTCTATTCTATGATTTTGAGATTAAATCAATATCATTGGAATCACCATATATTGAACCATTCAAATACTACAACTTCATCTCCAACCCATATGAATCCTCACTTCCATCCACCCATCTATTATTAACTCCATCAACCTCACCATCCACTTCACATCATAATACTTCATCCAAAGCACCCATCCTAGAGGAACTCCCCATCATTGATATGCATCTGATATCCACTTCTACACTCCAACCTTCATCACAACTGATAACATGTACATGTGATCAGACCCAATCATCACCTTCAACATCCATACAAGGTGGATATCCCTCCACATCATCCACATCATAAATCACCATTCATTCATCATCAACACAACCTACATCATCCACATCACCAATCATTCATCACCCACACAACCTACTTTACAAGTACCCAACACCACTTCATCCACACCAAAATCACCAACCATCCATAAAATTTCTCAGCCAAATCTATATTTATCTCCACCAATCGATGTCTCACAAGTCAATTTGACTGATTGTGAGATTCCATTCCAACATACATATCTCCCCTCATTTGAGCCACAAGTCACTTCTGAGCCCCACATCTCCACATCCACTCCATCCACATCATCATCCACACAAGTTGCAGTCCACCTCTCTAGTCTTAGTATTGATAAGTATGTGGTTCAATATGTCACATTCACACCATTTAAAATCAAAACTATCAAGGATTATGGCCATCCATGTGACCCACACCTATCCATAGGAGTAATGTACAACATGGTTTCATCCCCAAACATAATCAATTTTGTATATGGGGGTCAATTCATCGTTTGATCCACTTCTCCCAGATGAACCTAAGTATCCAACCTCAGATACATGACCAATCATGATATTTGTGTTGGGTTAATTGCCAAGGATATGGCATAGAATAAAATGAATAGGGTATGCATGATATCATTTAGCCTCAATGTCGAGAAGTGCATGACTGTTCTAGTCTAGGATACAATCCATAACCTTCCACTTCCTCTTTTAAATGAGCCTTTCAACACTTCAATCTAGATCATTAAGAGGAAAACAATGACAACTATGACCTTGAGGATGAATCATATGAATATTACAACATCATATCGATATATTTATATGAATCCAAAGAGGAATCAACCCCAATAACTCCATTCATTGAACAGGATGAGTACTATCTTAGAATGTTCCCCTCCACCAACCCATCTTCTATTTGCTCCTCCCAAGGGATCGAGTTGAGCCAACCGATGAACCACCACCTCCACTTCATTGATCACTTCACAAAAACATGATGTAACATATGTACATAACAAAAAAACACAAAAACAATAAAGTTTTTATATTGCATTTTTGCATTTATACATGTTTCTTGCTGCTACCCCTATTTTCAAGGTTCATTCATTTATTTCAAGAGGTAATAAAAACCACCCTCCACATCACAAAAACCTTTCTCCCTCTAAATCAACATGAATTTTGTTGACTTATTCACACCACTTTGCAATCCATGGGATTTGAAAAAAATAATTCTTATTGACATAAGTCTCATTGACATGGGATGGATTGCATCACCCCCATACTTATCCAAATTCATCCTTTTCAAGGAATTGTTAAGAGCTTCTACCATATACATTCCCCTGTAGCCTTCACCTTCACCTTCGCCTTCACCCTTGGATTCGACTATTTTCTAGGCATAAATGGATGAGACTATGCTAGAAGAGTTTGATAATGTCATTGATAATATTCATTTGATTCCAATGCCCCATCAGATTGAGGAAGGTTCACACATGGTCATTGAATTAACTATAGACATGAACCTAAGCACAAATTTGGACAATCCACAAATTATGAAGCTTGGAAAAATTTTATCCACTGATGAACAAGAGCAATTCATAGATCTCCTCAAGAGAAATAAGGGCATATTTGCATGGTATTGTAAAGACATACCTGGCCTTGATCCTAACTTGGTGGTCCACAACTTAACCTTGCATATTGATGATAAGCCAGTCAAACAAAAACTAAGAAAGTTACATCCTACCATTGCCCTCATGGTCAGAAGAACTTCAAAATTTATTAGATGTGGGTTTCATTCAACCCATTGACTATCCTGAGTGGCTTTAAAATATGGTACATGTTCACAAGTCTAACGGGGTGATTCACATTTACACTAACTTTTGAGATCTTAACAAAGCATGTCCTAAGGATGAATTTCCTCTACCAAACATCGATACTCTTGTTGACACTTGTGCTGGCCATGAAATGCTATCTCTAATGGATGGTTTCTTAGGGTACAATCAAATTCAAATTAATCTTGACGATCAATACAAAACAACATTTACAACACCTTGGAGGACTTTCTATTACAAGTTTATGCCCTTTCACCTTAAAAATGTGGGTGCTACTTATCAATATTCAATGGCATACATATTTCATGATTACATGCACAAGATCATTGAAGACTGTGTGGATGATCTATTGGCCAAATCTAAAATCCAATAATAACACATCGATGTCTTGGAAAAAGTTTTTGATTGAATTCTAGAGCATAACATCATATTGAACCCCAAGAAAGGTGTATTTGGTGTCACATCTAGAAAAGTTATAGGGTTCGTTGTGTCCAAGCAATGTATTGAGGTGGACCCAAATAAGGTCAAGGCCATTGTGGAGATGCCTCCCCCAAAAAAATTGAAAGAGTTGCATAGTTTACAAGGAAATATCCAATCGATCTGTCGCTTCATTACACGACTCTCAGACAAATATAGTCCATTCAATCACTTGCTACAAAAGGGGGTGATATTTTATGGATATATAAATATCAAAAAGCTTTTGATGATATCAAGAAATACTTAGCTTCTCCACCAATCTTAACTATACCTCACTCGAGGTCCCCTTCCATATTTATATTTTAGAAATGGATTTTGTATTAGGGACAATGCTTGCACAAAATAATGAAAACAATCATGAGCAAGTAGTTTACTATATTAGTCAAACACTGGTAAACCTAATACGCTTACATGGAAAAACTATGTCTAGCAGTGGTTTTTACCACCTAAGAAACTCATATATTATATGCTAAATCTCACCACTTATGTCATAGCTAAATAAAACCCTCAAAATTACATGATGTCTCACACATACAAAAATACTCATACCGTAAAATGGATAATGTTTCTAACAAAATTTGACCTCGAATTCATTAGCCAAAAATCCATAAAAGGTCAAGTAATAGTTGATCAACTTGTGGAAGCTCCACTTCCTAATGATCAACCTTTGTTTATTGAGCTCCTAGATGATTCGATATTTACCATCACTGAATAGGAGGAAGATGTTATTCTTGAATAAGATACGGATATCTCCCTATTCTTTGATGGTTCCAAGTGCAAAAAAGGTTAAGGTGCAGGAATCATGTTTCTTACAACCCAAGGGGTACCCATCTCATTATCATTCAAACTCGATTTCTCATGCATAGGCAATAATGCAGATTACGAAGCCCTAATATTAGGACCACAATAAGCTATAGCTATGGGCATAAAGCGTATTGGGATATTTGGTAATTCCTAGCTTATCATTTGTCAAGTAAATGGATTATACCAATGCAAAGAACCAGTCCTAAAAATTTATCATGCAGTATTGATGAAATTTCTTGTAAAATTTGATTGGTATGATATTGATAGCTTGCCTCGATTGAATTATATATTTGTATATGTGATGGTATCTCTAGGATCATTGATTCCAAAAAACTTCGTAGGAGAGGTATAACCATTAATTGTTACAAAAATCTCTAAATCTATAATTTCTTAAGCTAAGTCTAAATATGAGAAGGATGTTTGCTTCACACACAAAGTCATATGAGCCTTGGCTTAGTCAAGTAAAATACTTCCTCAAGTTTGGAACACTCCCATCAGATTTTTCATGAACTACCAAATGCACTTTCAAGAAAAAGGTAGCCCATTTCACTCTCTTGGGGGATGTGTTGTATAGATAGGATTATTATGGAGTCTTCCTTCATTGTCTTGAGCCTGTAGAGGCACAAAGAGACATATCAAAAGCTTATGATGGTACTTGTGGTGGTCACTTTAGTGGAATGGCCATTGTAAAGCATATCTTATGCATGGGTTATTATTGGACCACCATGGAACATGACTATTGCACTTATGTCAATAAGTGTCAAAAATATCAATAACACACTAATTTAACTCATGTGTCATCACAAGCATTATAGTCCATTCAAGGTCTTTGGCCCTTTTCATAATGGGGTTTCGACTTGGTTGGTAAAATATTGCCTCCTTCCTCAGGATATCACACCTTCATCATCACTACCACTGAATACTTCATAAAATGATTCAAAGCAATTCCTCTAACCAGCACGATAGGACTACGAATTGTGGAATTTATACTTCAACATATCAAATGTCATTTTGGTATTCCCTCAAAAATAATCTCTAACAATAATAAGTCTTTCAATAACAAGGATGTTCAAACATTTTGCAACAAATATAATATCCAACATAGTTTCTCAACTCCTTACTATGCACAGACAAATGGACAATTTGAGACAACCAATAAGACATTAATCTCTATTCTAAATAAATTAGTCAAAGAAAATCATCACTATTGGCACACTCAAATTCCCTTTGAATTATGGGCTTATCAAATGAGCATTCACATGCCTACTAGGGCAATGCCATTTTCATTGATCTACGATACCAAAGTTATCATGTTCACTATGCATTTCATTGAAGGAATTCATATATGATGAGACCGCTAGACAAGCACATCTTGACCAACTCATGTTCCTTGATGAAATATGAATTAATGCCTTGGAGTACTTATGAGTATATCAGGATCATCTAAAGCATGCTTACAACACCAAAGTTCATCTACGTGAATTCCAAGTTGGAGATCTCGTCCTTAAATAAAATTAACAAAACACTAATGCATTGTCGCATTTTTGGAATAAATTCATGGCTAATTGGTTAGGTCCATGCATTATCAAATAAAAATTAGGTTAAGAAACATGTATGCTTGCCAGTTTAGAGGGAGTAGAAGAGCTCAAACCATTGAACATCATCCAATTGAGAGCATTCTATGCTTAATGTGTTTTATATATGTATATATACATGGCTAAAAATACACAAAAACATCATTCATACACATTGCACTTCACACATTCATTTTGCACAATCACATTCATTGTCATTTCAGTGCATTTCATCCACCATATTAGTGATCATTTGCTTAGTTTTTGTTGCCTTAATTAGGGGCACCCTCAATTTTAACAGCCATCTCATTTCACCATTTCATAAGTCATGTCATCATTTGCACTATAATTCCATCATGCCTAGGTGTTTTCGGTCACTCAGCCACTCCTAGTGTTTCAAGCAACCTCCATTGCATGTCAGGTTTTCTCTAGGACCAAAAAGCACATTTTTTACTAAGAAAATATTGATTTTTGGGAGTTGACTCTGTAGACACCAAAACCTAGGAATCCACAAAATAACATTTGGCACCCCACATAATAACTTGACATAATAAAATTATATACCTAATTCTAAACTTAGGTGTATAAAATCCTACACATTAATCTATTTTCTAGATTTATTAAATCTAGAAAATCAGCCTAGGATACCCTACCTACCCACTAGACATGTGTCCTAGCCACCTCACCAACATATCTTGCCACATCTCACACACCCATGTCCCCCTTGTCCCTTCACATGGGATAACCCTTACACCTCACTCCACTTGCAGCCACATCACCCAGTTAAGTGAGACACCCTGGGTGACTCACTCTAACTACCCCCTCCATTTGGTAGCCTTGGATTACCACTTGGTAATCCTAGCTTGCCACCTCCCTTTTCCCTACAAAACCTTAAGAGGACTATAAATGCACCTTCACGAACCAACTAAAGGAAGGTTGAACATATATACTTTTAGGCTACCGAAATATCACCAAGAGTTCACACATATCGCGAGGAGACCAAATATCTAAAGCCTTGAAGCCCGTTTTTGGAGCCTTTTGCCATTAAAAAAAAAAACACCCATACATGGTTACTGTTGGTCATCAAATCTGCCTAGGTAAAGATTTTGGGTAAATGTATGCGCCCTAGACCTGGACCAACATTGAAAGGCCAAAGGGAAGAGATGCCCCTCATGCCAATATTTAGAGAAAGGCCGGATCCTATACTAAACTACTTGGGTTTTTTGAAGATAAGAGTGCAGGAAAGAGATAAAGGAGTTAGGGTTAGAGAAATAAATAAAAGGGGTTAAGGGAAGAGAGATTGGTGATTTGACATGGGAGAGAACAGGAAGCACGATCACTAATAGACAACTTGAATAGCAGCAAGGAACACCAAGAGTAAAACAAAAAAAATGTAGTATCAACCTTCCTATGTATCCTCCCAAACAAGTTTCAAGGTGATGTCCCTGATCGCACACCGGATGCAGAGTTCAGCATCTCAGTATACAAACAAAGAGAGACAAAAGAATCAAGCAAGGCAGGCAGCATAAAAGAAAGTCAATAGGATGTTTTTCAACTCCTATGTATCCTTCAGAACGAGTTTTAGGAAACTGTCCCTGATCACACACTGGACGCAGAGTTCGGCATCCAACATACAAACAAGGAGAGATAGAAGAATCAAACATAGAATGCAGCATAAAAGAGAAGAATTGAGCTCAAAGTCTCTTAGTATTAATCGCAGGACATCAAGTTACAATAGCTTTCTAGCAGATAGTTCCCCCATTTTTCCATTACAATGCTTGGGTTTTTATAGAGGGCCCAGGCCTTTGAATGATAATTACATAGCAAAGAAGAGTATGCCCTCACGCTCTGATAATTTGGCCTTCCTCGGCTCTCATGACTGAGCTTTTAAATATGTTACCAAAACTAGCAACTGTGACTGGGTCAACCATGGAAAGGTGCATTGATGAGCTGTCTGGACATCCTTGGTCTCCGGGTGTAGTGCTCGAGTGGCCGCCATGCTCGTCGGGTTCTCCATCATGGCTTGATACTTCGCTTCTGATTGCCAAAAATGAGCAACGGGCTTGCTAGGCACGAAAAATTGCATTTATGAGGCACTTGGAACATGTGCCCGTGAAGTGCTTCGCTAATTTTTCATTCACCACTTCGCTTCACAATGATTCTGGGCCGAAGTAAAACTCCTCTTAGGTTAGTACTTCATAAAATTGAGCTTCACAAAACTGCTTCGGGGGTGGGGAGCGTCGAAGCATATTTACTTCACAAAATGGGCCTCTTTATCCTTGCCACTTTGTTGACAAAATTGCTTCGCTGACGCTTTGGAGAAATACTTTGCTGCAATCCTCCTCAAAATTGTGGTTCAAAGAGATTTCAGTCGAAACACATTCCTGCCTTCAAAATGCTTCATTTCTCTTGGCTGCTAGAACTTCGGTTGAAAATGCTTCGGGTGAAAACTAGCCAAAGTGAATGCTTCACTAGGTTTTCCATCGAAGTAGAAATGGTTCAGGTGTGAAGAGGCCCGAAGTAGATGTTTCGATAATTTTTTGGCAAAGGATTCTTCAATGCTTCTTTGGGTTCTACTTCACTGGTCCTATAGCCGAAGTAGTTGTTGGAAATGCTTCGGGCCCGAAGTCCTTTTACCTTGGTCAAACTTGAATCGTGGCCTAGACTTTTCTCCTTCGGTGAAGTTGCTCTTTTGAATGCCACTTCGGATGATTTTCGCCCGAATTAGTGTTTTGAAATGTTTCAGGCTTGAAGCCCTTTTCATCGGTCCTCTTGCATTTTTCTTCGACAAAACTACTTCGCGACAAATCCTACCCGAAGCAATGCTGGAAGTGCTTCGGGTGTGAAGCTCTTTCTTCGGCAAAACTACTTCGCAAAGTTTTCACCCGAAGTAGCACTGGAAATACTTTGGGTGCGAAGCAGTTTCATTTTCTTTGGTGAAGCTCTTTTCTCTAGCTTGTTCGATAGCGAAGCTTTTTCTCTTTCTACTTTTTATACAAAGGGGTGGCTTTGAAAGCCAAAATTGCTACAACTTCAAAATAAAAAGACAATAAAGAAAAACTTTACAAGACCTGTACAAAATTCGATTTCCTTTTCTACCCCTTGAGAAATGTGACAAAATTTTCAACAGTTACACAGTTGAAACCACCCTTGTGTAGTTTTCCTCATTGTTCATCCATGGTTTACCAACCCAAACCACTCTTCTGTGATTGCTCAGAGCTAGAAAAACATGATAGATCTAATTAGTAAGTTTGATTTTAGCAAGACATCTGGTTTCATTTTATTTGTTTTCTGCAACTTTTATTCAAGGGTTTCCTTGCATGGTTTATATTCTTGTATACAAGTGCTACTAAACCCCCATTTGCATTTTTATGCATGTGCAAAAAGAAGGTATCTTGGAGAGCTATTGAATCTGGAGTGGCCCCATTGTTGGATATCAGAAGCCCACTCACCCCTTTGAAGTTGTAGTTGAGGAGCAAAGAACACACAAGCTTGTTGAATATTTGGAAGACCCCCATTATCAAAGCATTGTATTTTAGAGAAGATATAAAGCATTATAACATTACCCTCAACATATTTGGAGCAATTCAAAAATTATTGTAAAATTAGGAGATTCAGGCTCCCCTATATCAATATAAAATATCAACTTTTGCAATCTCTCTTTTTAGTGTTATATCTTTGTTTGTGTTCAATTATTTTGGCTATAGAATCTAAAATTCTTGAACCAAACACATAAAACACCTATTAATAACATATTGTGTCAAAGGGATAACACCATGATTGGGTTAAACCTCAAAGTGAAAAATTCATCTTTGCTTTTTCCATTATACACAATCCAAAATCAAAACAGTGGTCTTCACCACTAACAACACTTCCAAATAAAATAATGAGTAGTAAGGATAGGGTAAAACTCTCATCACACCTTGGTTGAGAATTTGATTCTCCAAAGATCTAAATATTTTACAAATCACACACCAAAAATCCCCAATTAGTATGGATAGCACTACATTTCCATCTAGATGATTATGTAGTGTAATTCCCAAAGCTTAAAGATCATTTTATTGGACTATGGATATAATATCCACTGAGCCTATAGACACTTAACTATTAGTGGAGTATGCTCATGTGTGGTGACATGTCTCTCTTGAAGAGACATTTGACCACACATAAGGACAAGCTACCTTCTTGGTCTTCTTTATGACATGTTTCATCTCACTTTACTCAATATGGATCAATGAACTCATTTTTCACATTGGTTCTTGATTGACTTAAGTCACTAATGTGCTCATGATTGGTAAATGAACATTCATTGCACACACATTTGATCTTGGAGAATTTTGATAGAACTTAGTGTGTTTGTTCAACATCACTAGGATGTTTTAGTCTCTACGAAAATAATCAATCATCCATTAATCCAAAACAACAACCATATCATTATCACATCATTACATGAGTCCTTCACTTCACTTTCCACCATTAGATGTTGGTATCTATGATTAAGCAACAATGATAAAAATGGTCAAGCAAATTCTAAACAACAAATGATCATTAGCGCATCATTTCACTTGCATTTTTTTCAAAAAGCATATACATTGTCATTACATTGTCATCCATCACATCATACACACATTCATTCACATAAAAATTCACACAAAAGTCATACACAAAATAAAAAGGCCATTTATATTGCATATACAAAGAACTCCCGAAGTCTTTATATAATGGAGCACTAAGGCTCATATACAAAAGTGCACCACAAGGCACTAGCTAGAACTCAAAGGTAGACCCTTGTGATCCTAATGGGTTATAAGCCCAAGGAATCCTAGAGCAAGAGTCACTACACCTAATAAAGTCAAATACGAATGAGGAAGTCTACACTAGTAGTCCAATGACTTATTGCACAAGGCAATCCTCAAGCTCTTGAATATAGCCATCCCAAGATTGAAGCCATGACATGTCCTATCTCTATCGAGCATCCCTCCATGCTAGATCTACCTAGAGCTTTGCTATCACATTCTTTCATCCACCTACCACCATCCATACCTCCAACTTCATCCACAACTAATCATTATTAGCATCCTATGTTGCTATCCTTGTATCTCACTTCACCACCATCTGTCAGAGCTAATATCGTTCCACCACCAGGCTATATTGCTTAGCTTGAAGCTCAACCCAATCCTCCTCATTATGAACAAGAGGTATCTCTAGAACCTCCTCCATACCATCCTTGCCCTCACCATCACCTCCAATATCAGGAGGCTACTTTGTTGTGGCCCTTAATTATATCCCTCCACCACTAGACCTATGATGTCTCTAATGTTATGGATTCTCCTCTACCTTGGCTATCACCTCCCCATCATATCCACTACCCTCATCCACCACCTAGCTTAGTTCCTATGGAGGCTACAAAGAAAACCATACATCATAGTCAGTTGTGGTCCCAACATCATCCATGTCTAGGAGATCCATCTCCTTGTCATCCTCATACTCCACCAGCCACTCCTTCACATAAGGTAGGCTCGACTCATCATATTTATGACTGTAGAGCACTAGAGCATCATGCATCCCCTATCATATCCTAAACTATCACAACACCCACAAGAATCATATCAGCTCCACCTCACTGTCATGCCAACCAACCACCCATCTAACATGCATGACCCATCGTAACTTCTCCCCATCAGTAGGCCACCCAACATCTCACCATAGTTTTTAGTACTTGATAAGTATCAACCCTACCTATATATCTCTACACTCTTGGCCATTGTGACCAGGATGACTCATATATATCTCCTTAGTTACCCATCATCTCAATGCATAGATATTATCCCTATCCCACTCACATGGCAAGCATAGAGGATGAGTTATATTGAAGTGTTCCCAACCCTATATCTAAAGTAGCACAATGCATCCCAATCCCTTCTGTCCCTACCTCTTCACCTCATATAGCTCCATATATGCCTCAGCTAGTAGAGCAAGCACCCAAGCGTACACCCAAGGCTCATCAATCATATCGAATACCAATCGAATCATGTTCAATGGGAACCATCATCCAATGTTAGGCACCAACACATTAGCCGATAGAAACATGACATAGGTTTGTAGTGTCTCCAACTACCCCTACACATACATCTCTAGGTATCTAATACCACCACCACTGATCCTCACATCCCTCCACCCATCACCAAAAACTTGACTCATCTCATAGCCCTTATTGTGTCCAACTTGGACATGCAACCCCTCCATAGGAACATGAAATATGTAGTACACATCCTCAAACATCATGATTGTCTCCCTTATTGGGAGCTAGAAGGCCCCCCTATATGGATCCCATCACTTTGCTAAGGTAGAGAGGTACCCCTCATCCACCGTCACCACCTTAATTCATGCACATCCATCGAACCCCACCTGCTCCAACCACTCTCAATTGGTCTTTCATAGTGCCTTTCTCACCCTCAATAGGATAGGTGAGAATCAATGTCGAGCCTCCAAAATCCTCAACTGCAGCACAACACATAAGCAAATACACATTATAATCTTATCCATTGCATAATTAAAAAAAAAATTCCTTCTCTCTTTCAGTCATAAAAAAACATTGCAAAACCAAACAAGATGGCTAGAATAACTTACCTTTGCCTCACCTCCAACCACCACATCCACTCCCTCCATCGCCATCTCCAAGCACTTACACTCTTCTTCTCTCAAATGCCACTTCTCGAACTCTCAAACGTAATAATAAATGAAAATTCACCCCTGAAACCTTTTTATAGTTGATATGGCATACCCAAATGTCCCAAGGCATCTACTAGGTGCACTCAGACACCTTCCTACATCTGCATATTGGTAGATGCCCTCCCGCATCTGTGTAGATATGGATGCAGATCAGTGTTTATATTTAGAATTTTGCAAAGGGTTTCAAAAGGGCCGCAAACTATAGCAAACCCCTTTAAATCACCACAAATTCCATTTATACATTCATTGCATACTCGCATTACATTTTGTGATAACATGGATTGATTTGGGCATTTAATTTTTTATTGTGACCAAAATTCATGAAAACACCGTAAATCACTTCAAAAAGTTTCAAAGCAATCCAAAATTTCACAAAACTACCACATCCACTATCCCAAGCACTCCTCACATCATTACATCATGTTTTGTGATAACATGGATTTATTTGGGCGTTTAATTTTTTATTGCGATCAAAAGTCACAAAAATACCCCAAATTGCTTCAAAATATTCCAAAATAGTTCTAAATTTCATAAAACTATTAAATCCACTCATCAATGCATTTACACCTTCATTCAACACTATCAAATCTACTTTCATTATTAAGTTAACCTCATATCTAGTGATTTAATCTATTTCACCCGATGGTTGTAGTGATTGGTTATCCATGCAATTCGGTAGGATGGGTAGATCACCATAAGGATGCTTGCTCATATCATCATCTCGTATTATCTTGTTTGAAAATAAAATCATTTTGGGTCCCTCATTTCTCAAGTGAGATTGTGTTTAGACTAATTTGCTCAATGTTGTCATTGATACCCTCTTCGTGGGGTTACAAATATGGAATAATTCATACTTCATCATTTTTCATTAATGAACCTCTAGGATTATTGGGCAGTGAACTAGTTACTTTACTTCATCATTTACTTGGCATCTCAATGATGCCAAAAGGCATGTTCTTCTATAGCACAAAATCACCCTAAACTTGGGGTAACCAAATTTGACTTTGATTTCTAACATCAGGATACATCACATGCATCCATTGCACCATCCAAATAAAAAACCGTATTTTTTTGGGGAAAAAGTAGAGTCCATAAATCCATCACAATACCTATATTTCTAGGGCATAGGTTGCATCATCCAATCAAAAACCTTTTTCTATTGGGGAAAAAGTAGAATCAAGCAATCCATTACATTTTTTTGCATCATACACATTCATGGCATCTTTCACATTCATTGCATCTGCCACATTTTTTCAATTCTCTTATGTGAAACTCATTCGCCAAATGAGGGGGTAAGCTACAACCACAAATTTTTCTAAATCTTCTTGCACACCTAAGGAAAGAGTCCATTCCACAAAACTAGGTGTCTCTTATTTTTGCATCAGGAAGGAGATATTGGCATTTCACCAGGATACATATTTTGTATAAGAGAGGGGAAAAATGTTCCCCTCATTTTGTAACCTTTGTATCAGTCTTTAAATATCCCTCAAGGGATGCTACTGTAACCCTCTTTAAAGGACAATATTTATACAAGGATTCATTTTTTATCTATTTTAATACATCTATGTTCATTGTTTTTCATTATATGGTGTAAATTTCTCTTTCCACTATGATAGGATCACATATCATGGAGTTCATACTCCATAATATCATATATAATTTTGGTATCCCATCAAGATCATTTTGGATAATGGGCCATCATTTAAAAATAAGGATGTTAGAGATTTATGCACAAAGTATCATATCCAACATAGCTTTTCAATGCCCTACTATCCACAGAGTAATGGGCAGGTTGAGGCATCAAATAAAATGGTCATTACCATTCTTAATAAAATAGTAAATGATCATCATAAGATTGGCATCTTCAAATACCTATAGTATTTTGGGCTTATAGAACGAGTATTTGGATGCCAACTCGGGCAACTTCATTTTTGCTATTATATGGCACTAAGGCCATCATGCCCTTCGAACTTGAAATTCCTTCGTTGTGCATCTCATTGCAAGATTTCATCTATGATGATACTACACAACAGGCTCACCTAGATCAACTCACTCTTCTTGATGAACAATGCATTAATTCTCTTGAGCATCTTCGTGTTTATCAATACTGTGTTAGGTGAGCCTATGATACAAATGTATGTCTTAGAGAATTTCAAATTGGAGATCTTGTGCTCAAAGAGAACAAACAAAATTCTAACTTGCTACCCCATTTGCAGGATAAATTTATGGTAAACTGGTCAGGCCCATTCATCATCACAGAGAAGGTAGGGTCAGGAACTTACCATCTAGCTTCACTTGAGGGTGTTGAGGAGCCTGAACCCCTTAATATTCTCCACTTGCGAGTATTCTATGCATAAAAAAACAAACAAACAAAAACAATAAAAATATCAACAAATTTACAAAAATATAGCATCCGCTCATTTCACAATGCATCACACATCATTACATCTCATCATTGTATAACACATTACCATTCACTGCACCATGAATTTTAATGTCTTTAGTGGCTTGTTGTATTTTTTTTTCATATTACATCAGGCATATCTTTCATTGCACTTGCATTCACTTGTTCTTGTTCTCACACACTAAGCATAGCACCATGTTTGTATGACTATCAGTTTATCTTGATCAAACTTCTTCTATCTTGGGTAACACCCTATTTCATCATTCATTAACATTCACATTCCCCTTCCTTGGTGTTTGTATTTTTTCCCCTTTCCTAAGTAAGTTGTTACAGGGTGTTCAATGTGGTCTTTTGGTCATTCATCCATGCCTAGTTTTCTATTCATATTTTATCAAATACCATTTTGATCTCTAGTGGTAGGGTATTGCTTTGATTGTACCTTGAATATCTTAAAATCCCAACACATCTTCACATTCTTAAATATGATTTTTGAATAAGGAAATATGATACTCCAAAGTAGTTCTTACCCCTTAAGTGAATGGTTTTCTTTGCTCATCCCATTATGTGCATGGTGTAGAAAGCTAAGAATTGACAAAAGGACAAGCTCTCCCCCACTCCCCCAAAAAAATATTAAAAAAAAATCCCCTTGCTCCTCTACAAAATGATCAAGTATCCAAAAAACAAATATCCCCTTGCTCCACAAAATAAGCAAGTATCCCCCCAAAAAATAAAAACATCGCTTGCTCTTTCACAAAACCAACAAGTATCCCACAAAGCATAATGAAGCAATAAAATCCCTTGCTTTTCTACAAAATGAGCAAAAATCCCCCCCCCAAAAAAGAGAGGGCAAAGATCTTGAATCCCTGGAATTCTCAGTTTCTAACAACCATGGGATGATGCCCATCGCTAGCAATAGGCTATAGATTTATGTCTGGCAGTGGAGTAGCCTTACGCATGGTGACACATCTGTCACATTAGCAACTTTCTTTTGTACAGACCAATGTCAGCTTGCGGATGAGCTTGCTTTTCCTAGCTTGTATTTCCAAGTAGTTAAATATAACCACGTAGTACAAAATCAAGGTAATGAACTTCACTTTGCACACATATGGATATTGCATATCATGGTCTTCATAGCATATTTTTACCTTTTAGGTTCTTGCATGGTCAATATACAACTTTTGAATGGTCAACTAGGGTGTTTGAGTTTCATGAAAGTCTCATTGGTCCCTTGTGATTTCTTAATGTTCACCATCCACTACATTCACACTTTGCCATATTGCACTTGATTCAAATGTATGCCCTTGCTAAAAATATTTAAATCTTGATTTGTGACTTTCATACATTCAATTGTGCTTGTAGTTAGTTTGTTATTACATCATATAATCATTTATTATGTTGCATTAATTAAACATTCATTCATATTTTACATCATCCCAATAATCACATGTCATTAGTACATCACATACATATGTAGGTCCATGCATACATAGTAGTTCTAAGCGCATAGTAAAAAAAATAATCATCGATAATACATGCATAATCATATCTACAAATCTAGGCATACATCCATACTCATCCATCATTGCATACATACATGAACAATAAACACATGATAAATCATTGCATATATATATATATATATATATATATATATATATATATATATATATATATATATATATATATATATATATATATTGAATGGTACATCATGATACAAAATATTTTTATGCTACAATATAGTGGGTCCTCAAACCTCACATCCAAAAATAGAAGCTCATAACAACAATCTATGCTCATGTTGGTCCTACACACCACTCTCACCACTACCCTTGACCTCATCTCTGTGAGGTTACATGGATCTATTTTCCACTAACATCTTTGAGGTCCTTGGTTCTATAAATCATGGCACTGGAGATCTCACAGATGGCTCTCCCGAGACCTCAATCTGATAGATCCACTATGATTGGAATGACTCTAATCATCATGAGGGCAACTGCCCACTAATTCTATCAACCTCATCCTTTAACCCTTGGACATAGTCCTACTTAACCTAATACCATACCTACTTTAAGATTAACCTGGCCCTTGAGTGGGTCACCTATGTTCCTTGTCCAGTTGGCACCCCTCTAACCTAAGTCCGCATAGCATCTCACTTTGTCATTAGTTTTCCACCTCGTCTTGAAGGCTTATCACCTGGGCCCTTAGACCTCACATCCAAAACAAGAAGCTCATAGAAAGACCCATGCTCAAGCTAGCCCTGTGCCACCACTCTCACCACTATCCTTGGCCTCATATCTATGAAGCTACCTGCATCTACTAGCCCCTAACATATTTGAGTTCCATGTTGGTTCAAATCATGGCATAGGTGGTCTCATTGATGGCTATCTAGAGGCCTCACTTTGTCAACTCCATTGAGATTGGGAGGATATTGATCATCATGAGGGTAGTCACCCACCAAGTTTTTCTACCTTGTCCTCTAATTTTTAGACTTACTCTTTCTTGGGTTGATATCGAGCACGGTCTATACTCACCCTAACTCTCAATTGAGCAACCTCTTCTCACAGCTTGGTCACCTCATCTATGGCTTATCTGTCTATCGGTGGTTACACCTACCTAGTTGTTGACCCTGCCACATGAGTCCATAAAGTATCTCACTCTATCGTGATTCTATCCACATCCTCTTTAAGGCTTTGCACCTGAGCCTACAAGGTGTCTCTCTCCTTATCAATTTGCCTTACCATCAATACTTTGGTGTAGTTTTGTTAATGTTAGCAAACATTCAATAAAAAAATTAGTTACTAGGTTCAAAAGGTTGCATATTTTTATCAAATGTTACACACTTTACCTCACATTCACATCTCACAACACATCAATTTATAGATTCAAAATTTTACATCATTTTATCAAAGGTTGTACCCTTTGCCTCACATTCACAAACACAACACAGTTGGTTCAAAAGCTCCAAAGGACCTAACCCCTTTGGTCCAAATATTATCAAGTGAACCTCATATCTAGTGATTTACTCTAGTCACTTGGTGGTTGCAATGACTAGTTATCCATGCAATCTAATAGGATGGGTAGATTACCATAAGGACACTTGTTTAGATTATCATTCATACAATTTACCATAAGATCAAAATCCATTTCAATTCAAAATCTCCAAAGGACCTAACCCCTTTGGTCACATTTCAATTCAAAGGCTCTAAAGGCACCTAACCCTTTTGGTACATTTTAATTTAAAAGCTCCAAAGGGCCTAACCCCTTTGGTAACATTTCAATTTAAAATATCCAAAGGGCATAACCCCTTTGGTCACATTTTAATTCAAAGGCTCCAAAGGCATCGAACCCCTTTGGTCACATTTTAGTTCAAAGGCCTTGAAGGGCCTAACCACTTTGGTCACATTTCAGTTCAAAAGCTCCAAAGGGCCTAACCCCTTTGGTCAAATAATCCTCGAGTGAACCTCATATCTAGTGATCTACTCTAGTCACCTGGTGGTTGTAGTGACTAGTTATCCATGCAATCTGGTAGGATGGGTAGATTACCATAAGTCACTCATTTACAAAAACATTCTAACACCAAGCACCCATTTCATTCTGGTCATTTCATATCTCCTCCATTGACTCATTATTTGAGGGGGTAGTCAATACCTTCAAATTCTTATCTCCAAATCAAGTCAATAATAAAATACTTAATCAATAGAAATTGCACTAATCTAAGAATCATTACCAAAGACTATCATATGCCCTTTTTTTGGGGCAAACAACAAGCAAAATTTTAATCAAACAAACAACTTGGTATACCTAAAGCCTAAAGCTCGTAGACTAAAATATTTTCTATCCACGATTGAAATCCTAAAGCTTATAGGCTAAATTATTGTCTACCCATAGTTGAAATGTGACCAAGATCAATTATACCTAAAGCTTAGACTAATAATGTCTACCCACGGTTGAAAGGTTTACTAAAATCAAGTTCTTCAATTTTTCAAAAGTAATGATTTGACAATGTGCATATTTTCAATGATTGGGGCATCCCACATTGACTTTTATTTTTGACCATATTCCAGTAGTCCCCTTCAAGCTCATCATAATTCATCATTAATTCAATCATTTTAAGGTCATCTATTTTTGCTCTACATTGTGCTTACACACAAAGCATCCCAAAAAGGGGTATCTTTAGACACCTAAAATACATCATTTTGAGGAGAATACCAAATAAGCCTCCTTTCTAACTCACACAATTCACTTTGGGTAGCCTCAGGTCTAATTCATTGGTTTTCACAAACATTAGGTAACTTTTCCTATAAGGAGCATAATCGTCTTGACCTAAAATGGTCTTGAGGTCATGACTATCTCAACTTGAGACAACCATGCAAAAATAAAAAGAAAAAGATAAAAATAATAGCAGGAAGCCAAAACTAGTTTTTAACTTTGTGCATGATTTCATGTCAATGCCAAATGCCCTGCATGAGCTAATTTTATCAAATCACGTGCAATTAGTGGATGCAGTTGCTTTTTCATGCAAATTGCTCCTTTTCTTATTTTATGCATAGTTACCCTAATTAGCACCTACCACAATTAGCCTCTGGCCAAGATGTCGATAAATTGGTGCTCCCCCCTCAGTTTTAAAGATCCTAAAGTTTGAATTTTCATGCAATGAAATGCTACCAAATTCAGTTCACTAGGTTTTACTACTGCCAAGACCATGTTATTGGACTACTGCAAAGGATAGGAATTCGTGCTCTCTTCTTCCACATGATCAATTACCTTCACTTTGGTGATCACCCCAACCCATTAACTCCCCTACATACCATGAGAATCCATAAACAACACCTCTCGGGTCATCTCAAATCTCACTTGAACCTGGTCATGATGAAACACAGGTTCATGATAGCAATCATCTCGCCCTGAGATGGTCTACAGATGATATCATATCGATCCAAGATGATATCGTCCAAACACCTAGTTCTCTTGTTTTCTATCAATTCTAGCATAGATCTACATTTTTTTGTTCTTTGCATCAGCTTAGGTTTTACTTTATACATGCATACATCTACTTTTCTCTTTATTTATCACTTTTCACATTATTTAATATGGGCCCAACTTTGATGGGCCCCTCATATGCTTTTGACATATTTTTTGTTTTCTGTGTGTGGGCAATAGGACTTGAATATGGTAAGAGGTCTCAGATCCACATCAGGTTCGATGTAGTGGTCACAAAAAACCCGTTCCCTTCACACTACACTAGAAAGAAGATATTAGCATTGCACCAAGATACATCTTTTGTAGAAGAGAGGGGAAACCTATTCCCCATATTTTTTAATGTTTGTATTGGTATTTAAATCTCCCTCGAGGGATGTTATTGTAACTTTATTTAAAGGACAATATTAATACAAGGATTCATTTTTTTTATCTGCTTTAATACATCTATGTTCATTGCTTTTCATTATATGGTGCAAATTTCTTACTTTCAATATATATATATATACAAATATTTTTTATGCTTAATATGATTAAATACTTTAAAAAATATAAGCTAAATTTTATGAGAATGAACTCAACATTTTTGGCTTATTGTAAGTTATAAATTCAATGCATTATGCATTCTATATTTCATAAATTGATATGGCATTGCATTTACCACTTTATTAGTTCTATATATTACACAAATCTTGAAACTAATATTCTTTTTGTAATCACTCACAATAATCCATAAAAAAATGATTCACCATATCAAGATCTAGAGCACTACCTATGAATTGAGCTCTCCATAAATAAAATACCAACATCTATGACAGAGGAAAACATATATATCACACAATGGAAAAATAAAACTATATAAAGTTGAATTATGATAAACAAAATTAGTGTAATAGAAAATAACACAACATAAATTTGTATATTGATATAAAGGTCCCACCATGTCTAAAATATGTCAAATGAATACATTATACAATGAATTCCCTTAGGCCTATCCAATATTATATCATGTAATGTCATCCTTGGGCAAGAATTAGATTATAATTTCAGGACCTCCACATAATTTAAAATGAGGGACCAAGCAAAAAATACATTAGTGAAAATAATATATTTCCCAAATAATTGAAGCTCTAGTTGGCCTCTATAGTTTAGGTAGATCGTTCAATATCTGAGTCATCATTTAGAAGATGTTCAGTCATCTTCAAGAACCCGAATTAAATCCTTTGTAATTTTAGTAGGTAATCATTTGTTAGATGTCCTTCCCTCTTATAGTATATGCAATTGATATTTGGGTTCTTTGTGGACTTAACTTAGACTTTAGACCCCTAGGTCTTAGTCTCCCTATATTTGAATTCCTTTGCATGAACAAATATTATGAAGCACCACCATAATTCCTCATTGCCACCTAAAAATGAACTAAGAGAGAAAATATGATCAAGAGTAAGAGTCTTTTAATATTCCAAAAACTTAGGAATCATATGAACCATGAGGTTAAACATCTAAAAAGAAGTAGAAATATTAGCAAGGACAATATTCAGGCATTCTACGTCATCTTTCTTTTTTCCTATAGAATATGTGATATCTACTCTCAAAGCCTTGAAAATCATAATATAGTCCTCAATTTTATCAAACTCAAGCAATTTAAGAGTGGAGGTATTTAATTCCAAGTGACTTACTTTAGTAGTATTAATTTTTTTAAAACGCATGCAATTCTGACCATTTCTTCATAGATTCACTCTCTTGATGTGGAAAAATAACTCTAGTTCAATTAACAAGGAAAATAGGGTAGGAGGCTTTTCTTCTCATTAGTGATGGGTTTCTTCATCAAGGGATGTTGCTTCATATTTTTGAAAGTGTACCATAGATTCTTATTGCATAACAGGATAATCATTTGAGTTGACCAAATACTAACATTTTACCTATTAAGACAAATAACTAGGGCTTTGTGACCCATCTTATGCAATTTAACTCCTAACACTATAGTATATTTATGAACAAATGCCACTAGTACATAGAGATTGAAAAATCATGCGATTTTGAAAAATAGGCTCAAAATGCTTTCATATGCAAAAATTATGGCCTCCAACATTTTTGTCATATTGGACCACAAAAAATCAAACTCTAAACCTTGGAAAAATGTATTCCAATCGCTTATTGGAACTTGGTGATCCATGATTTATTGGTGTTTTCCACTATAATTCCTTTAAACCCTTGTGACCATGACAGTTGTTATTTTTTATTGGTTAAGGGGGGGTTTAAATAGAAAAAATAGGTTTCTAATGGATGCTAAACAAGGCCACATATTGGCCAATACTCTACCTTAAATGAAAAATATTGAGAAACCCAAAATAGAATTGAACCAAAGTCTCCTCTATGTTAAATCCAACTTGCTAACTATCCATACATACTCATAGATGAAAAAACAAAAGCCTTCTAATTCACTTGTAATATCAACCAATGACAACAAATAGGGATAGCATGTGGATCGAACATGCAACCTTGCACTACTAGATAGGCTCCATTGACCAATCCACCAATGTGCACTTGGGTGAAAATGGGTCTAATTTTTTTGTAGAATAACACTTGTCCAACCCATACAAAAAGAAATAGTGGTATGAACTAAACTTGTGCCCTTTTATTTCCCATGCATAACATAAGCTTCCATGCTAAAATTATGTTTGCATTTGGAGTAGAACCTTTGGAATATTGTATTCCTATCATTCACAAATAGAGCAAAATTATATTTTTCTTCAAAAAATGGATCTTGAAGAAATTCAAACCAAAATATCTAGCAAGAAAACATCTTTACATACCTTCCCTTAGTTGCAATGGTGGACCTCATAGCCATAATGTGGAACACCTATTCTCCATAAATAAGGGCATTATGTGCCCCTATTGGAAATGGTGCTAAGACAAGGCTAGAAAGGAATGCTAATTTGGATTTTAAAAGTGTAAAAATTCTATTTTAAACTTTGACTTTTTTTCCTCTTTGAATATTTGTGTTTGTGAGGATTTTCTTTAGCGTGTGTCCATGGTGTTAACTTCTAAAGCATATTTTGAATGAAATAAGATTTATTATTTTAAAATATTTTGAAAAAGACAAAAAAGGAAGAAATTAATCAAGAATTTGGAAGAAAAATCAAAGGCTCCAAATAGCATTTCTATATGACCATGTGAAGTAGCTCCATACTTGCTTTCATACAATGTCAAAATTTACAATATTTACTATAAACAAACAAAAGCAAACTATCCACTCAAATATTGTACAAAAATCATAAAAGGATGAAAGAAAAAAGAAATGTAGACATAGGGATTATGGGCACTCATAGACCCCACAAAAATCACTATTTTTTTATTGAGGGTAAAAATAGGGGTTTTTGGAAGGGTCCCAACTCTTTTACATAGGGAAAATAAACTTCCAACAAGGAAAAAATCCCAAGGTTGAAAGGGTATAGCCAGATAAAAATATCAAATCAAAGAACAACATGAAAACCAACACAAGAGGCAAGCAATAAAAGACTAAAAACAGAATAAGAGAGCAAAATAGCTAACTAAGATTTGGAGAGGCTAACATTGACCTCCAAGTCTTCCTTCTTCTTAATATGCACTTGGATCTTCAACACCTCCCGGGAGTCTTTGGTACTCAAAATATTGTTTGAATCTTTATTCATCTCCAACATACAATCTTTGTTTACTATTGTAATTGGAGTTATGACCTCCTTTTAAATTTAGAACTTTTTTAGTTCCATTGGCAATCTCCTTTGAAGTTTTCTTATATCTTGCCTCAACTAATGAAGGTCTCCCCACCTTGGTCTTATTGCCTAGGTTAGCATTATTCCTTGAATATAATGTCTTCCTCATCGAAGAAGTTTCCTTTGTACTGTCTACCTGTACATATTTATCCTTGGGATGAAGTGCTTCCTCTATCATAATATTCTCCTTCTTTAATATCTAGATCTGAAGAGCTAACTTTTGTTCATGCTCAGAACTTCGAGCCAAAATCAACTCGCCCCTTGAAAGGTCTTCCATCCTACTAGCCTACTAAATTCCCTAAGGCTCTCTTCTCTAATGTAGTTTCTTATACTCTAAAATATTCAAACCTTCAGTATCCATCAATTCCTCTCTAGAATAATAGATGTCATCTATACTTTGATCTTGATTATCATCCACTAGGTGTTCCTTTCCTTGGATAGCCAATATGTCCTCTACTGGACATCCCTCCTGAGTATTACTCTCTACAAGTAGATAGGGATATGTTAGCTTCTCATTGACAAGAACCTCCTTGGTATTTGTATCTACTTTAAGCCCTTTAAATTTATTCTTATGGATATCACAACCAGAGCTCTTCCATTTTTTTGTTTAGGGTTTCTTGGACTTTTGGTCTTGATCCTTCGCTTAGGGATGACTTTATTTTTTCATACTTTCATAGAGTCCCTTGCATCAAGGCAATATTTCTACACATAGCCAAACATATTGCATGTGGAGCATGAAGTTGGAGGGTTTTCATATTTGATATTTTGGTCCCACGATCTCAAATATAAGATTAGCCTTATAGAAGATAGAAGTGACTTGTCTAGGTTAACATTCACACAAAATATCACATGAGTCAACCTAGTTCCTACTTTGGTAGCAGAATCCATCGCTATGGGAGATCCAATGGCCCTAGCAATTCCTACCAAAATGTTTGTGTCCCAAAAATCAAGTGATAAACTCGGAAGCCTTACCCAAACAAGGGTCATATTCATGACTTCTTTGAATGGGTCAAAAGATATGTCTCATTTCTTAAGTGCCAAACCTCTTCTCCAGTAAAAAAATGGCCCCTAAAGCATGATGTACATAAGGTCCTCAAGGTTTTGGAAATAAAATGATACAAATCCATATTGCATGGCTAACACCTCAACAAATTTTTTGGGTTTCCATTTCTCAACCATCCACTTTTTGATAGAATCCACATTCATTCTAGGCCCAATAAATTTACCAACCAGGTTATTTTATCTCTTCTCAATTGATCTCATGGCTAACAGGCATGGGATGCGTAGGTATACTATATCATCCTCTTCAATAGGATAAATGGTAAATTTTTCCTATTGGGATCTCAATCCCTAGACAACATTCTTCCAAGACCGATCCCTCACCATAGGTTGGACCCCCTAATAGGTCCCCCCGATCACAGACAATGATTCACCTTTTCTTATCATAGTATAATTTTTAATAATCCCTAGGTCAAATTGACTACCTTGCCACACTCTAGTAGGATCTGAATATTTATTAGAGGCACCCATGCTAACCCCTAAATTTCTTGCTCATGCTATGCTTTTGACAAGCTCCAAAATGGAAAAATTGCTCCTAAAACCAATATCCTCCTCCATCACACCCCAGATCTATCATCGTCAAATCTTACCAAATATGTCACTATCAAAGTTTACTAGATCTTCCATTATCGAATCTCACCATATATACTACTATCAAATCTCACTAGATCTATCATTGTTGAAGCTCACCAAATCTATTGCCCTCAAATCTCATTGGATCTACCACTATCAAAGCTCAACAGATCTGTCGTAGCATTCTTACTAATTAAACACTAAAAAAAAATAAGTGGAACGAAAACCCCAAGAACCTAGCTCTATGGAAAACCATAGTTGCCTCATCTAGGTATACCATGTGGCATTAGTCACAAGGGATTGTTATTTGAGTATCCATAGGGTGGGGTGCAGGGGAAATGGAGCTCTTGTTAGCCTCTAAAAACACATAGGACATTCACCAACGATTCCATGTATCTGTAGGGTGAAGGCAAGGGGATTGGAGCTTGGTTCGACCTCTACCAGTACCCAAGACATTCACCAATTACATTACACAATTATATTAAACAAACATTATATTATCTATAGAAAAGAATCATTATATTCCAATAATTCAAATGAGGAGTGGTGGATGGTATTTATATTAATACCAAATATCCAAATGCATAAATAAACTTAACCTTAAACCAACATAACAAAAAAGGCTTTAAGGTTAATTGCAAGTTTATAAAGGTGGGTTTAACCATAACAATGTTAATCGCAATCCATAGGTTTTACATAATAAAATATCACAATAAATTCAATACATTATATAATGAATGTCATTAGGCCCATCCAATATTACAACATACAATGTCATCCTTGGCCAAGAATCAACTAACAATGTTGGCACATGCCTTATATGGTATTGAGTATATTATGGATCCCCATGATATCTGTAAGATCTAAATATCATTCTAGTCACCCATGCAACTACATATTATATGGACTGAATGATAAGTTGGAAACACCAAATCATAAAGTGTTTTAGTATGGATAAAAGTATTACGTCCAAATTACTCTTTTATAATGGTTGAAGATTTAACATTATTGGTATGAGATGTAAACCAATAAATTAGACACGAATCTACGTGAGAAAATTGTTTTTTAAAGGGAAAATTATCTATTCTAGACTAATATAATTTTGTAAATTATTTTTTCCTTTGTTGCTTGTTCTTATAATAATTTATTATTATTCAAAGAATATTTAGTTGATGTTTTTAACAGATTATTCATAATTTTTTTAATATGTTTATAACCTGAGAAGTATTACTATATATTGCAATAAATGTTAAAAATCTAAATGATCAAATTTGATTTTTTTAATGTTAAAATTTTTAAAAAATAGTTTTTGAGTAATAATATAATTTGGGTGTGATCATACCAGCATTAGTGCACCGGATTCCATCAGAACTTCGTAGTTAAGCGTGCCTGGACTGGAGTGGTATTGGGATGGATGACCTCATAGAATGTCACGATGTTGCACCCTTTTCTTTCTTTAGCAGCCCCTGTGGTTTGAACCCTACGCTTGTCGGTTACTAAAAAAAGTGTGGTTGTGACCAACTCTCCTATGTAACTGAACAAAAAATAATATAATTTTTATAATATTTTAAAATGAAATTGTTTTACCTATGTGTTGTAGGTGAGTTGAAGAGGATAGGGCAATCCTATAAGGGAGGTCCCTGGTTTGAATCTCCACCCTACCAAATGCACATTGGGTACCCAAAATCCAGTTGATAATGCGGGTGTGATCAGGGCTAGGCGCGACTCATGCGTGCTTTTTATGGTGTAGAACCCCCTAGTCATGGTTTCTCATACCAAGGCGATCTTGCAAGGGGTTTTTCGCTAAATTCAAAAAAAATAAAATTGTTTTCAATAAAAATATGAATTTAAAAATATTTTGCTCATGTTTCCACTTTTGGAATTGTATTCTCATAAAATTTTATTGTCTATCCAATTTACGATTAATTTTAAAAATTAATAATAAATTTGATTAACTTTAACATCAAATTTAGTTACAATTAGTACCACCATGACATAGAAGCATAAACTAAAGACTACATATAAAACTTAGAAGGGCATGATAACTAAAATTTATTTTATTACAATAGATTTTTATCATAATTTATGGCAACTTGATATTAAAATTATAGTCCTCTTAATATCTACAGAATGCAACTTAATATCACATTCTTTATATAGAGTCATAACTAGCTTAGATATAAAGGATATATATCTAAAAACATCGAGAGTTATCAATCTCGAGGCGTCTATCTCATTTCTTGGGGTGTGATCTTCAAGATAGGCGTCTCGGATAACTCTCGGTATTTTTAGATATATATCCTTTATATCTAAGCTAGTTTATTAAACAGTTGCAACGGTTGGTTAGTCGGTTGTTTTAGTTTAAATATTTTAAATGTTTGCAACGGTTGGTTAGTCGGTTGTTTTAGTTTAAATATTTTAAATGTTTTTTTTAATGTTGGCTTTTAAAAAAAAAAAAATTGTTTACGTGTGACATGTATGACCTTTTACCTTCCACCCCCTGTCTACCATTGTAGGAACGCCTCTCGACGTAATTACTACTAATTGAAAATAAAAATTTAAGTCCCATTGAAGACAATGCAACTGTTTGTGAGGGGTGGGTGTGTGTTCATCAAAAAAATAAAAAATAATAACTTTAAATAAAAAATTACTATTAAAATTATAAACCTCTTACCATAGTCTTATGGTTATGATCAATATATTTTTATCTACCATAGTCCTATGATTATGATCAATATATTTTTATAATTAAAAGGATTGATAAGAAGATTTAAAAAATATGCTATTAAGATATTAATGAAAAATGATAAATAACACAAAATTTAATTTTATAGAAAAAATTCACTGCTATGATGACACAATAAAAATAAATAAATAAATTCTATGCCCATAGCAAAACTATCAACCTTTAACAAAATAACGTTACTAAATATAAAATAAATTTAAAATAAAATTATAAATGTTAACGGGTGGTTTGGAGGTCCCAACAAGGACAACTAGATATTAGTGAATATAGTAATGATTGAAGGCCTATTTTTTATGGGTCTTTCTTAATTATTCTGTTGTTCTTTGTGCTTAGGTGTTCTTATATGAGTTGATTTATATGGGGTGGGGTTGGTTATAGGTCGTTTGATCTTCCTTCTTTCTGTTTATTTCTTTTTTGTTTATCCTGGGTTTTAGATGATGGTCTCTGTTTAGATGATGTTAGTTGTTCTTTATGTAATAAGGTTCAGAGATCCTTTCAAAATCTTTTCTGCCAACTAATTAAAAAATAACTATATTATAGTTATTACAATATAAGTGGTAAAACATTTTTTAAAAACAAATATTGTTTAAAAGTGAGTAATAATAATATTTAAAATATAGGTTTATGACCAATCAAAAATATATATATTTAAAAGATCATTCAATATTATATGTAAATATAAAAATGTAAGTATAGGGAAAAACAACAAAAACATTTTCTTTCCTGTTTTTTATATTTAATCTTTTTAATTAAAAAATAAAAATCTTTATTATTAATAAATTTAATATATTCAATTTTCTTATATAAATAATTGGTTGGAATCTCAAAATTTTATTAATTTAAAATATATAATTAAAGAAAGTAGTGGTTTAATTTTGAACTCTAGGATCTTAGAAGAGTCACTTTCAAAATATAAAAAATATAAAAAAACCTTTATTAGTATTTTTGGTGTATGCAAGTGGCCATAGTTTTAAATAAAAATCTGGAATGAAAAAATAAATTAAGGAAAAAAATATATTTAATATAAATTAATTAAAATATAATTTTTTTTTTTAATATCCTGTTGTTTGATGAAAACTTTTCACAAACTTCACTTTATTCTAAAATTTTAATTTATTATAAAACAAGAAAACTTTTTACCAACTCTATTTAATTTAAAATTTTAATTTTATCTTCGAATAAGCTGATTAGTAATACTAAATTAGATTACTTAAGATTGATTGACTTTTAGTTTAGTAGATGTAACAATAAAAAACTTAGCTCCTTTTCGAAAAAATAAAAATAAATATAAAAAATTTATGCAACCCCAAAGCAAACTCCACATCACCTACACTTCAAACTAAAAAAATAAATATAGAAAATTTATGCCAACCCCAAAGCAAACTCCACATCACCTACACTTCAAACTAAGTGTTATGGAACGCAAACTACAGACCTTCTATACTTGAAACTAAGTTTGGCGGAAACTTGGAATTGTAAAGGGAAAGATTAAACGTTCAGAAGTTTTGAATAACGAAAACTCCTAATTTCATTAAATATCACTTTAAAACACTACACTTCTCCTAAAAATATCGAGTGCAATACAAAGAATAAATATAATTAAATAAATGCTTCAGCGTTTGTTATTAAGATTGATTTTTTTTTTCAATTTAAAAAAAAAGTACTGTTTTGCTCTGATTTTAGAAAATAAGAATAACAATAACAACGGGAAACCAACTTGCGAAGCAAAGAAAACCATAAGAAGAACATAATGAGTCAGAAAGCGAAAAAAAATTTCATTACAGCAACATTTACAAATGTTATACATTCTTATTCTTCAAACATTGCCCTTTGTGTATAATTTGACTCGCACGACCTCAACATATGAATAAATCATACACCACATTCAAGGCCACCATACATTGTTGCTTTCAAATCCAGATATGGAAATCGGTGTATGACCTCCATACTTATAAATATAATCAGGCAATTTTGGATCGAGTTGTGACAATCCGATCTTCTTAACTATCATCTTTTTTTCATTGTATATTAATATTTCATTCGCAATGATCAATGTCCAACCATCGCTGTTGACTGCCACTCGATGAATTACTTTAGGCAAACTAATAATGATTGGAGACCATTTATACTTTCCTAACAATATTTGCTCTAATTTCCACATACAACCCAAAGTCTTGTTCGTCAGCACCAATATACCATCGCTTCCTGTTAATTCCCAAGACATTATAGAACTTTTCGATTGTGACAAACGACTGTAATATTCTTGAGAAGCTTTATATGCTGATACTCCATTCAAACACTCGAAATTATAGTCAGAGCATCCAAAAATAGGAGGGTATTCAATGTCAGGATCAGTGTTAGGATGGTACGGCAAATAAGCCCACTGTGGTGATGATACTTCAGTCCACCGCCTTTCCTCCACATCGAACTCTACAATCTCACCGTCACTAGACTTATTCAACCAATAAAATCGTCCTCTTGAATAAACACCTTTCCCTGACGGATGAATCGAGTGGTCCACTATCATATCAAAGGTAGTCCATGCATTGCTTTCTGAATCATAAATCTCAACTTTTATTCCATGCCATCGATATTCGCCTATCAAAAGAGTGCATCTTCTTTGAGAAGAGTCAACAGCCATGGCACTGAAATTCCAGTAACTGCTAGAATAGTCAGTTACAGACGAAGTGGGAGGAAGTTGCCTCGAAGTCCTTGTCCCTGGATTGTATAAACAGAAAGTTATATGACCATTACTTTCCTGGCGATAGCAGCAGTATATGTTGTCACAAGCAATTTCTATGTTATTAAAGCTAAAAGATGGAGCTTTGTAATATTCTGTCTCCTTCCCTTCTATAATCCACGACTCCGTTTGTGCGCACCCAAACTTCTGAAATCTAATCGAAAATGCAGAGATCGAAGAGATTGGCAAAGTTGGACTGAATTTTGAAAGAAGATAATCCGAAGATAGTAGTTCTTTCCACTGTTTACACACACCTTTCATTCTCACTTGTGCCCGAGTGGGCAACTTTCCTATAATCACCAACAACAATTCTTCAGGTAGATATTGCCAAATTTTTCCTCTTAGCTTGTTCGCCATCTGATAAATTACCATACACTTCGCAAAAGAGCAGTTCTAAATTAATTAGCAGAGAGCAGTCCTTTTAAAGAGCACGACACTCAAAAAGCGCTCTATTTTTGTTCGCTTGTTTTTTAAGAAAAGCGTTAAATATGACAATTTGCTTTTATATTTAGAAGTATGCGCATCTCTCCTGATATGGCGGCGACCGTCCCTTAAGAACTACGTGTCATATTGACTGAGTACGCAAAATTCGTGTTATGTCGTGTTGGCAACGGATAAGAATATGTTCTTCCCGATATTGAAGCGCGTGTGTCAAGTTTACTTAAAAATTGTCCACCTCACCATATAACGCTCAAAAGAATAGTCTGGATAAATCTCAGATTTGGCGGTCAGGGACATTTGGGCATGATGCTTTTCACCGTCTCCGCGTTTGACGCGTTCCCATATAGAAAATCATAAAAACATAAAATAAATCAAATATATTTACATGATTTTTATAATTATTAAAACATAAAACAAATAAAACCTTTTATATTTATTTATTTGTAAAT
This sequence comes from Wollemia nobilis, assembly GCA_028583015.1. NCBI lineage: Eukaryota > Viridiplantae > Streptophyta > Pinopsida > Araucariales > Araucariaceae > Wollemia > Wollemia nobilis. The sequence goes on from JAQPPZ010017244.1 coordinate 4,220,011, forward strand.
AATTTAAAAAAAAAATGGATTTGGTTAGTATGAGAAATTTTATGACCGTTGAACATCCCCATCTTAGGAGAGAGCTGAGCTTATCAATGGGGAATTTAACTCACAGCCATAGCCATAGTCCTACACACACTCACCCCCATACAACCATCCCCAGACAATAATTTTAAAAGATATAATGTGAAGTTCATATATTAGGATATGGTTGGTGTTCTTCTTAGGTATTAAATGTCTTAGTTCCATCAAATTATTCAGGTGGAGATTGTTGGATTTAATATATTAATTGAATTCTACATCTACATTAATTTTTTTTTTTTTACACACACCATACCCCAGGGTGATTTGAACCAAAGAAAACCCAAAGCTCTAACCACATGAGTGTCCCATGGGGATCATCCACATTAATCTTAACATCTTCGTAGAGTTATTCTTTTGAGTTTTTATTTATTTAAAGAGACGATGAAGAAATTATGTCATATTGCATTTTGTTTAGGAAATTGTTATAAGCATATATTTAATTTTAGAACCATTTTAAATGATGGGTAAAGTTGGTAAAACCATTGTTGTTATATTTTGTATAATTTTAAAAGTGAGATATTGGGATGAAATGAATATGAATCTTGTATTTATATTCTTTATAATTATTTTATGATTGAGGCACTTTAAAATATTATTTTTATTTATATTTTTTATAATTATTTTATGATTGAAGCACTTGAGTTTGAGGTTGAGGGGAAGTCTTTATAAACAACTAAAAAATGGATTTAGTGTTTTAAGATTTACCTTTATATAGATTTACAATTATATTGATACCTTTAAATTTATTATAGATTACTATACAAGATATTTAAATTGGCATTTCAATTTGTATTACTCATCTTGTATTGAGATTTACAATATATTTATAAATGAATGGATTTGATACATTATCTAGTAAAATTAAATCACAAATGAGAAGAATAAATATATCAAAAGTGTACTTAGACACCAATAATATCATTAGCAAATAAAGAATCATCTTCAACTAATGAAAATTTGTTGGATAAGACTGGGTATCAATACCACCATAATACAAGTTATCCAAGATCAGGGTTAAAGAACTAACCTAACAAATAATGGTAAAATAATAAAATAAAGCCACCTAGCAAGGTGCTCATAGTTGCATAGGTAATATACAAATTATTATAATACAATGTTGGTCATGGCCTTAAAGGAAGATTAATACTTATTTTGGTATGCCTTCTTAATCTAAATGAGGGGTGCAAAGAGAGACCCTTATCAGTGTTCCCTCCTCAAAAATACTCCCCTAGACAATGATACTCCCAAACCCATACAAAGGTCACCTATCACATAACATTGATTAGGATATCTATAAACTACTCCATTGAAGGTGTGTGAACTACCTCAAGCATCTCATACCTATAAATTCAATGAACATAGTACATCCACATCTCAATGTGCTTTTTCCACTATTGAAAATAGGATTATAAAAAATATTGATAAGGACCTAATGATAGAGAGCGAAATTAAACAACTGAGGAAATATTAACTACTCAAGAATTGTCAACAACCATTGAAGACATTTGGTGATAGTAATAGAAGCTTAACATCCAACCTTTATGGAAGATTAAGATATGGTGGATTGTCAACAAAAACATCATAGGACTATTAAGAACCAATGTAGTATAATATATTTGTAATAAATTATTGCTAACCAAGATCACCTACCCAATCTTCATTAAATTAAACCTATAAGATAGAAGGATCCTTAGTAAAATAATTAATTTCCATCAGGCAAGTACCTTTGATTTACTATAGAATCTACTTAGACATTACTCAATGACCCTTGTTAAGTACTTGCATGTACCTAGAACAACAAATGAGACAAAGCATAATGTTTGGTCTCATGTGTATGAGGTAAAGAAGACCCTCAACAAGAGACTGATACAAAGTAATATGGATCGCATCCATATTTAGAGAACTCACTATGGTCCCTCCTTATATGACCTTAGACAAGTTACACTTGCATTAACATTCATTATGGGTGGTTTCCCTCACTCCCGTCCTATGATATTTTACATGGAGAAGATACCACTTGTATCCATATTGACATCTAATAACTCAAGCTACCCTTTAACCTGGATTTATATTTAAAATTAAATTCATGTGTTATCTAGTGGTCATGGTGTAGAACACTTTAGGCTACCATACACTATAAAATTTTCATAATATAAGGGACCTTCCCACACATGCATACATAATGGTTTCTATTGCCATACATACACAATTGGAACCTTTCCACACAATATACATTAAAATATTTTGATAACAACATAGACCACATGACTCAACTCATTCACATTCTATAGAAATTCCTTGAGAAAAAGAGGAATTGTAATTTTACCATTTGAATGCAAGAAGCTAAATCATGTTAGATAGGGTTTACCTTATATTCTCAATTTCTTTAAGCTATAGGAAATTTCTTCTTACAATAAATGGTCAATCATGGGTTATATTACATGGTTATTTTTACTCCTTTCAAGTTTTGTCTATTTCTTGTTATAAATTCCTTGACACCTCTCTCTCTCTCTCTCTCTCTCTCTCTCTTTCTCTCTCTTGTCTCGGCATGTTAAAATCCCTTTTATTTCTCCCCTTTTCTTCCTTTCTTCTCCCACTTATTGAAGTTTTTTTAGGGAGTAATCACACCACCCTATTTCTTCTTGTAAGTCTATTAGGGAGTAAACCTAGTATCTCTACATATTTGATTTGTGTTAGGAATATGGAATTAATAGGAAAGTAAATGTTATACTTTATATTCACTTTTAAAATTGAATTAGAAGTAGGTGTCGAATGTGTTGGTGACTATTGGTTCTAAGATTATTATTTTTTAATGACTTTGGAATTCTCCAATCCTATAAAATTATTAAATAATCCAAAATATTAGAGTGATCATTTTAGTATCAATTAAATTGAGTAATATCATCTTATTTCCATTACATATACCCTTGACTTGACTTCATCACAAGACAAGCTTCACAAAATATCTATGTTTTTATCTTGCAAGTAATGATAGGACAAGGCAGTGATAAACACATAATCCATATAGGATTTTAAATTACTATATGTTTTCCTCAATTGTGGTCTTCATCAACTACAAAATACATGAACACTTTTCTTTTCCACATGGTTAATCTAATGTCATAAAATCATGAATTTACCATAATTAAACATCACATTCAATTCCAACACGATATCATAAATAATGGTACATCACATTAACATTCCCTATTCCATATCATTTTATGATCCATAACACACTTCATAACTACCTATATTGTTCTAGTAATCATGAATAAATTTATGTTTATCAAAGACCAAAGAGATAGGAATTATAGCATAGAGTGGGCACCCATATAGCATTGGTTGTGTAAGGAGATAGCATCATGGGGAGCATGAGTTTAATTCCCACTAGCTCCATTACTTTATTATTATGTACCTAATGGATGATCATGGTTAATTTATTGGCTAACATGAATTGTATGTGGAAGAATCAAATATGTCATATATATGAACTAAGAAGGTAAATAAAATCATGATAAATAACCCTTTCTCAGTGATAAATGGCATACAATGGCAAATAAGTGGTAGTGGATTGGCATTAACCATATTTGAGTCATTGCATATCAAGTGGTGAATTATGGTTAGTTGTAGATGTTATAAAGTTTGAAAAGCTAATGCTTTTTATTTCCTTTATAATTATTAGATCAAACCTTTCTTAGGCTATTACTTTTGCATAGAAAAGTATTTTCATCCAATTTTTCAAACAATAGTCTTTCAATATCTTGCCATTTGTCATATTTATTTAAGAATATGTGGGATAATGTCTTCTTTTATGAATATATTCAAGATCTATATTATCAATTTTAACAAAAAAATACCTAGAGTATAATTACCATATTAGGATCTTTGCTCCATTTTTACAAAAGAAATTTTCACATCCAAAATAAACTAAGTATTTTCTAAAGCCATAAAAAAAGGACATTGATTATTTTATTATTAATTAATATATTAATGTATGCATCCCTATAACCCTCTATTCTCTCTTCTCTCTACTTATATGGGTTATTATGCTAAAAAATGGTGTTTCTTGTCAGATATATGATCATGTAAAAACTTTAAATTCAATGGATACTAAGGCTTAAGAAGTTAAGGACAAGTTCAAGTCTTCGAGGAATTTGGAATCCACTAGAAAATTATATATTAAGGAAAGGGCATCTGACAAAAAATTTGCTTAACTAAAATACAATTTCATAAAATAGAGGGTAATATTTTAGATAACGAGGGAGATTCAAATATGTGTATCCCACTAAATCATATATTATAGGAAAATATGTTAATTATTATCATCTCTAATGTGTCATCTCCTTAACCCCATCAGTCTATACTTTTTTCCTTGAAAAAAATCAATAATTTTCATTTTAGAGTTTGAAAAAAAGATAATGAGATGGGTATTTTATACCCTCATATAGGACTTGCTAAACAACCCCATTAAGAGCTATTCTAAAATCTCAAATTTCTTTTAAAATTCTATCAAACTTGATACATAAAAAAACTATGAACAACATAGTGTCAGCCTTTAGTCATCTTATAGAAGTGTCATTTTGATACTTCACCCTTGGGGCCATCAGTCATCTAAAAAATATGACCTCAATAATCAATAAAGGTCCAAAATAATAAAATAAGTATCATTAACTACATCTTCAATAAAATAGAAACAAGTATCAAAAGGGGGAAGATTGTGATGGAATCACAAACCTACTTTTAACCAAGCACCAACTAGAATATCCAAGGCAGATTTTGATAGACCATCCATGTCCTCATGTAATTGTCTATAAACATAATTATAAGAGATCTCTAAAAATTATGCTTCTAGAAATTTCACCTTCTCATAATAAGGCCTAAGTATCAAATTTTGCATTTCTAGTAATATTGAAACCCAGTCAACCACCAATTTTGAGTCACCATAAACTTGGAGTTTTATTATTTCCTATTCCACTATCATTCTTAATAAAAATATCAAAGCCTTTAACTTTGCCACATTATTTGTGCCTTAACCAAGACCTACTTTGAAAGTGTATTTATGATTTTCATTCTAGTATAACACTCCTCCTTGCCCCACATCTACTCGGACTGCCTTGACAAGCTCCATCAGAAAAATCCTAAGACTTCATAGTATCCACTAATAAACTGTAAATTTACCTTATGGTCTTTAATTTTGAAAAAAAAATTATGCCTTCATAATTATATTTGATCTAAGCTTTAACTTGTATAGGTGGAATTTCCTTTCTCTCAAACAACATAGAATTTCTTGCCAACCACAGACTCCATACCACTATCAATGGAATGCACTTGTATTTCTTTAAACCTTTTTCTGTGAACCATTGTTGCATCTTCTTCAATAGATTCCTTGCTTGCCACTATCCTTTACCCTCAGTCATGGGTATAATAGACCTCCACACTTCTCACGACAAATTACAATGAACTAGTAGATAATCCATTTTTTCTTCTTTCTTTTTACATAGGTTGCATTGACTTGAACCCTACCAAGATTGTTTTTGCATAAAATCCCATGTCAATGCCTTCTTAGCCAATGCTAACCAACAATTTTTTTTATTTTCAAGAGAAATTTTAATTTCAGATCTTGCTCCACCACCAAAGGACCTCTTCATTATTATCTTCAAATATTGCCTTGTATCCATAGTTGTAAAATGTCTACTAGCTAGGTTCTTTGACCATAATAAAGAGTCTTCTTCTTATCTCAATATTATCAAATCCATTGCTAGACCTCTTGTATAGTTACTCCATTTCTCAACTTAATTTCCTTCCAAAGTAATTATTCTACTGAAAGTCATCCCTAAGTCTATAAACTGGTTCTGTCCATAAAGGATGCATCTACCAATACCTTGAACCCTTGTCTATTATATTTTTCTATAAAATTTTGAGGTACTTGGTAATCTTCTTCACTCCCTATCTAGAGATATTTTTCTAGTCTTACTTTCTTTCCATTTCCTATTTTTCAAACCAAAAAAAAATCTACTACTAGAAAAACCTTTACTAAAGTTCTCCAAATGATAGAAGCATTGGTCACTGACTTGATAGGAATTCTAATCCTCTTCAAATTACATGTAACCCAAGTATTTCTCTTTGATAACCTTATGTTATAATCCTTCACCCATTATTAATCTCTAAAGGCTCTTGGAATCTAGTGCTTTTCCAAAGTTATGTATATTCTTAAGTGCCCAACCTCCTATCGATTTAGGTTTGGAAATCTTGATCCATTTAATAAAATCCATAGCATCCTTCTTCCTTCTTCCTATCCAAAGAAAATGGAATCATTTATTCCTTATTTTTTCTACTATTTTGATAATAATATAATCCATGGTGTTCCAATATACTAGAATGACCTCCAAAACTGATTTCACAAGTTCTAAACCTCCTAATGATAACAATCTATTACACCATGAAGTTACCTTTTTCACTTTATTGTATAACCAAATCCAATCCTGGTATCCATATATATATATATATATATATATAGGTAGATAGAGAGAGAGAGAGATATATTTTTGGGGTGCATTGATATTTATGTAATTTGATCTTATTGACCAAGGTCAATATTGTATAATATCATATATAATGATTACAAGAAATCATTATGTAATGTATTATATTATGATTTGATGTATTTAACCCTATGGACATTAGCTAAAACATGAATATTTTTAACCTTAACTAAATCTTTATAATGTCTAATGTGTAATAGATAAGGGTTTAGTAACTTGTAATTAACATTTAAGCTTTAAGCGTGTCATCTTGGGTTAATATAATATGCAATTATTATTGTTGAGGTTTAAGTATTTGGTATAAATATCTCCAAGTACTTGATCATTTATATCAGTGTGATATCATCTTGATCATAGTACTGTGCACTCAAGGACATTGATGTTCACACAATGACACTGAGAGGGGGGGGTGAATCAGTGTAGTTATTTAACTTCAAAACAGCAGCATTCAAAGACTGAAGCACAGAAAACTTATAAAACCAGAAGGACAAAATGAGAGCACACCACAACACACAATATAACGAGGTTCACCAATTTGGCTACTCCTCAAAAATTAAGCTGCTTGGACTTCAATCCAAATCCAGTCTTTGCAAAATTTCAATTTTACAACTTCTTTACCAACATCCACTGGAAGGAGCACCAACCCCTATAATTTTCTGCTGCAACAGATGGAGCACCAACCCCTAGTACCAAGCACCAACTTGGACTGCAATTCTAATCAAATCAAAATGACATAAAAATGTCTTCACTACTAACTCGACCACTGGTGAGTCCGTAATTTTAACAACCTCTGCACAATATCATGTCTCTGCTTATTTCTCTATACTGAGACCCTCTTTTCATAGCAATTCCCTTCTTCTTGCAACAACTTCTATCTTTCTTCAACAATTTCTCTTTCTGACTATTCATTTATATACATCCAATCCGGCACGTGATCGAATCATATACCCAACTGTTCGAATTCTTTTCTCCTGCAAATAAGTGGTCGTTCGAAAGCATTGTTCGAAACCCCGCAATACGGCGTTTCGATTTCTTGTAGTATGGCTGTTTTGAATGTTGCAAACATATCTTCTCGAAAAGCATATCTTGATCCTTCATATTCGGCTCTTTGAATACAAGCAAAATGTATGTTCGATTCCATGAGTGCGACCGTTCGAAAGCTAAAAAAAAAAAAAAAACTTTTCGAAAACCTTTCGATACTTTATATTTGATTCTTCGAATACATGCAAACGGTTGTTCGAATGCATGACTGACACTTGTCAATGCGTAACTGCAGATCTGACATCGATTACATTTTATGTAGCGGCTGCATGATGTCTTTTATGACACGTGTCACCATGCCTGCTTTTTCGGCTTTTACCTGCCAACATGTCGCCTGTCGCGATATCGTGACATTTTTAACTTATGCTGACGTCACCCTGAAGGTTGTCGCGATATCGCGACCAATTTGGCCTTGAAAGCCTTTTCGCTGCTCCTGTCACGAAATCGCGACACTTTGAACATTTGATGACGTCATCCTTCATAATGTTGCGAAATCGTGACGTTTTCGGCTTCCAGTGGCTTTTCTTTCATCCTGTCGTGAAATCGTGACACTTTTCAACTTTGCTGACGTCATCATCCTTCTTGTCGCGAAATCACGACGTTTTCGACTCTTGCTGACGTCATCATCCTGCTTGTCACGAAATCGTGACACTTCCGGCTTCCGTACACTCTTCTTTGCCAGCAGCAGCGAAAAAGGAACATGTCGCGAAATCGCGACACTTTGCTCTTCCGTACAACTCTTCTTGCCAACTCCAGCGAAAATGGAACATGTCGCGAAATCGCGACACTTTGCTTCATGCAATGGCAAAATTTTTACATCTTTGTGCCTTGTGTTTTCACCTTGCCTCTTTTCATGAAATTTTGACTTGTAATATCATTCTTGCATCTTTCAGTTCTACACTTTTGACTAGTAGCGAAATCGCTACACCTTAGTTTCCCTTTGTTTCAACATGTAGCGCCATCGCTACACCTTAGTTTCCCTTTGTTTCAACATGTAGCGCCATCGCTACACCTTAGTTTCCCTTTGTTTCAACATGTAGCGCCATCGCTACACCTTAGTTTCCCTTTGTTTCAACATGTAGCGAAATCGCTACACCTTCTTCTTGTGAATTTTTACTTGTGTCGAAATTGCTGCAACTTAGTTTTCTTAACTTTCGATTTGTAGCGAAATCGCTACACCTTTGTTTCCATACATTTCCAGTTGTGCTTTGAAATGCGAAACTTCAACATGCATGGAAATCGCTACTCTCTTCATTGCAAGCTCCTTTTCTCCATTTATGTCGCGAAATCGCGACACATTTTCTCTCTCCTCAGCGAAAACTCGACATGTCGCGACATCGCGACATTTTGGCGTGCATTTTCTCTCTCCTGCTTTTTGTCGCGAAATCGCGACAGAAAACATGTCGCGATATCGCGACAGTTTTCTTCCTTGTCTCTTTCTGCCAATTTCTGAATCTGGGTCACCTCTGTTTTTCTTGAAACTTTCTGCACTTGATCTGACTGACCTCTGAACTGCATCATCGCATCAATGCATGCGTGTTGACAACAATGACAATACTTTCTCAATGCTTTTGCTGCACCTTGCTCAACAATCTCCCCCTTTGGAATTGTTGGCAACACACTGCAACCTTGCTCAACTTCTTCTCCCCCTTTGCCAATAATACCAAAGGGCTGCTGCAGACTCCCCCTAAGTCTCTGTACACCATTCTCAGGAAAATATCGTTATAGTTAGCAAAAATCATAAATATAAGCAAAACTATAAGTATAGGCATGCATGCACCCATTGAGAATGTGATCCCTAATGATAGTCAGTTCTTGGGAATTGTGACCACTCCCAACTTATTCCTAAGGTACTCAAAAACATCCTTGGGCAATGGTTTTGTGAATATATCAGCTACTTGCTCTGTAGTTGGAACAAAATCCAACTTGACCTCTCCTTCTGCAACTTTATCCTTCAAGAAATGATATCGGATTGCAATGTGTTTGGTTCTTGAATGCATAACTGGATTCTTGGATATGTTGATAGCACTAGTGTTATCACATTTTATTGATATTGGCTCTTTGAAGTGGATACCAAGATCTTTCAAAGTTTGTCTCATCCATAATATCTGTGTATAGCAAGTTGTGGCTGCAATGTATTCTGCCTCTGCAGTGGATAGAGAGCCGATTCTTGTTTCTTGTTGTGCCATGCTACCAGCCTGTCTCCAAGATAAAATGCTCCTCCACTTGTACTCTTCCGGTCATCAATGCACCTTGCCCAATCTGCATCAGAATATGCAATCAAAGTGAAGTCTTTGCCTTTTGGGTACCACAACCCATAATCCATGGTACCTTTGAGGTACCTGAAGATCCTTTTTACAGTTGTGACATGAGTTTCTTTGGGACTTGCCTGAAATCTAGCAACCATGCATACTTCCTGTAGTATATCTGGTCTAGTAGCTGTTAAATACAACAGGCTTCCAATCATAGACCTGTACATTGTTTGATCCACATCCGGAGATTTATCATCCTTGCTCAACTTGCGACCTGTTGTCATGGGAGTGCTGACCGGTTCTTGTCTTCCATTGTGAACTTTTTCAGCATTTCTTTTACATATTTAACTTGAGAAATAAAAATGCCTTTTTCATTTTGATTGACCTGCGGTCCTAAGAAATAAGAAAGTTCACCAATCATTGACATCTCAAATTCTTTTTTCATTTTAATTGATATGTCTTTGCGGTATTCATCCATCTTTCTGGCCAAATATTATGTCATCTACATAAACAACAAGAACAATAAGATGACCCTTCTCTTTTTTGACATATAAGTTGCTATCCACCAAACCTTTCTTAAACCCTTGTTTAATTAGATAATTATCCGACCTTGCATACCATGCTCCGGGTGCTTGTTTTAATCCATATAAAGCTTTCTTTAACATGCAAACAAAATCTGGATTGTCACCAAGTTGGAAGCCATCACGGTTGTTCAATGTAAACCTCTTCTTCCAGTTTTCCATTCAAAAATGCTGATTTTACATCCATTTGATATACTTTGAAGTTTTTATGAGCTGCTAATGCAGAAACATTACGATTGCCTCTAGTCGGCTACAGGTGCAAAAGTTTCTTCAAAATCAATGCCTTCAACCTGAGCATAGCCTTTACATACCAATCTTGCCTTATTTACGACAACTTGCCCATCTTCATTCAATTTATTTCTAAAAACCCATTTAGTGCCAATTATGTTTTTATTTGTTGGTCTAGGTACTAATTCCCAGGTATTATTTTTCTCTATCTGATCTAGTTCTTCATTGATTGCCTTCATCCAACTTTCATCAGTGCTTGCTTCGACAACATTTTTAGGTTCAATACTAGATAACAGAGAATAGTTCCTCACTGTTGTTCTTCTTGTCTGAATACCATCTGTGGGATCCCCAATAATCTGTTCACTTGGATGATTTTTCTACCAGTTGCCTGTTTTAAATTTCCTGTTTTCTTCTTCTTCAGATTCAGTTTTTACACCATCTGGATCAATTTTTTGATTCTTCTCTGTTTCTTTTTCATCATCACCTTCAATGACTTCTTCATACATAGGGTAGTTTTCTTGATAAGTAGTTTCTTGTTCTCTACCTTCATCAACTTTCACATCAGCACTTTCAACAATTTTCTTCAACCTCTTGTTGTAACATGTGTAGGCCTTGCTTTTTGTTGAGTAACCAAGAAAGATACCTTCATCGGCTCTATCTTCAAATTTACCGAGGTTATCTTTAGTCCGTTTTATGTAGCACTTGCTTCCAAATACTTTGAAATGTCTTGTTGTTGCCTTTATGCCAAACCACAACTCATAAGGTGTTTTGCTTTCATGTGGTCTCAGCATGCACCTATTTTGAATGTAAACTGCAGTATGAACTGCCTCTTTCCAAAATCCGTCGGCTATTTTGTTTTTACGCGACATTGTCCTTGCCATTTCTTACCTTTGTTCTATTCTTCCTTTCTACAACACCATTCTGCTGAGGTGTCCTAGCTGCTGAAAACTGTCTTCTTATCCCATGTTTTTGACAGTATTCTGCAAATTCTTTGGAGATAAACTCTCCTCCCCTGTCTGATCTTAGGCATTTAATTCTTTTTCCTGATTGATTCTCAACAAGATTTTTGAAGGTTTTAAACATCTCAAAGGCTTCTGACTTGAGTTTCAGAAATAGTACCCATGTCATTCTTGAGTAGTCATCTATACACAACATAAAATATTTGTGTCCATTTATGCTTTCAGTTCTCATGGGTCCACATAGATCGGTGTGAATTAGTTCTAATGGCTTGCTAGTGATGTATTCTTTTGCTTTGAAAGTGGCTCTGGTTTGTTTTCCCTTTTGGCATGACTCACAGATGCTATTTACAGGTTTGCCAATGTTTGGTATATCTCTAACTGCTCTTTTTGAACTGATTTTTACCAGATTGTCAAAACTAATATGCCCAAGCCTCTTGTGCCATAGCCGGTTTTCATCTTCCTGTCCAATCAAGCATGTTCCTTCTGCAGTTTCTGAAAGTGTATACAGATTTCCAGAAGTTCTCAGTCCAGTGGCTATTAACTTTCCATTTTTTGTCTTTCTTACTTCATAGCCCTCCTTCTTGAAGATTACATCATGACCTCTGTCACATATTTGACTTACACTTAGCAAGTTATGCTTCAGGCCAATTACAAACAAGACTTCTTTTGATTTTATATTGCCATCACTGATCTTGACTGATCCCTTTCCAACAATCTTTGCTCCATCATTATTTCCAAATTTCACAGAACCACCTTCATAATTCTGTAAATTCTCAAACTTTTGCTTGTCACTGTCATGTAGTTGGAACAACCACTATCAAGTATCCAAGGTGCTGATTTGTTACGAGCTTTAAAAGCGATCTGGACAATCAAAGATTCCTTTTCTTTCCATTCCGGTTTGATAGCAGATTTTGCTACTTGTTTTGCCTTTGTCCTTTCATTAGCATGTGCCTGTTTTTTAAGAAATTTCTGGTTTTGTTTCAACCCACTTGACTAAGATTTTCTACCCTGATAATTATTTGATGCAAAAGTGCTTCTATAGTTTCTAGCAATATGTCCAAAATTATGACAATTATAACATTCAATTGCATAATTCATTAAAGGAGAAAAAACATTTATCTTTGGTAAAATTCCTTTGAGATACATTATGCACGCAATCTGAAATCTTATGGCCATAAGCATTGCATTTAAAACAATAACCAGAAAATGCATGATTAAACACTGGGTGCCGGTCTTTGCCAGTTTGAAGTAGGAGCCATGACTCTTCTCCTCCTTGGATGTGTGACTTTTGTGAATCCATCTTTGTCGGTATTCTTCTTGAATCGGCATTATTGTTTTCTTTTGCATGATTTGGTTTTTCTGGTTCAACCACGATCTTTTCTTCTTTCTTTATGGGTTCTATATTCAAGTTCTTTGAATCCTTTGAAGATTCTCCTTCATCAAAGCCTAAACCAAATTTGATGCCGGAAGGCCTTTGGTTATTTAACATTTTATCCGGCTTTACAGTACTTTCTTCAAACTTATGAAAACAGTTCAATTTTCTATTCATCTCCTCTAACTGCATCCTTAACTTAACAATGTCTTCCTCTAGCTTGCTGCATTCAACTGTCTTTACAGTTAATTGTTCATCAAGAACTTCAGACATTTTCTTGAATTCCTTTGTCTGTATTTTTAGATTGTTTATTATGTCTGTGGCATTCTCTAATTTCTTTGAAAAAATTTTATTCTTCTTCCTTTCTGCACTCAACTCTTCAAGTGCAGCAACCAATTCTCCTTCCAAATACACTTCGGCTTCATCCTTGGAATTTTCATCACCTTCCTGATTTTCCTCTGTTCTTTCTTCTTCAAGTGCCATGAACAGAGCTTCACCTCCTTCTTCTTCAGACTCCTCATCCGTGCTTTCTTCGAAACTGCTGACATTCTTGGTTATGAAGCTTTTCTTCTTGAAGTTGTTCTTTCCGAAATTTTGTTTCTTCTTCCAGTCACCTTTTTCTTGGTGTGAACCTTCACCATTTTTGGTTCTCTCCTGCATTGGACATTTGGCTGCAAAATGACCGACTCCTCCACAATTGAAGCATTTAAAAGGTAGCTTCCCTCTATATTTTCCTTTTCCTTTTGTGAGTTTTCGAACAAAATTGGCTTCTGTTTCATCCAGTGTTCCTTCATCCTCAGATTCATGTTCAGCTTTTACATTCTTGTGTGCTTTAAAAGTTGCTTCTCTGTCTGTAGACTTGGTTTGTCCTATTCTCATTTCATATGTTTGTCGGGGAACCATGCAACTCATCCATCCTGAAGTTGTTTAGATCTTTTGCCTCTTCTATTGTAGAGACTTTGGAGTTAAATCTTTTGTGAAGTGTTATGAGAACCTTTTTCACAACAACTGCATCATCAATTTCTTCACCGAGTCCTCCGATTGCATTAATAATTCCGTTGACTCTCGGCATATAAGTCTCTATGTTTTCATCTTCATTCATTTGCGGTGCTTCGAACTGTGCTCGATGAGTTTGCAGTTTTGCTTCCTTAATCTTCCTGTCTCCTTCATGGATGCTCTTCGATTTATCCCACATGTCTTTTGCTGATTTACAACTCATGACTCTTATCGGTTCACTGTCAACAAGCCCACACATTATGGCATTCTTAGCTTTGGAGTTGTTCTCAAATTTCTTTTTCTCAGCGGTATCTGTTGGAGGGGTAGTGGGTCTTGTGTATCCACTATCTACAGAATCCCAAATATCATATCCCAATGCACTCAGATATGTTTGCATTTTGAGTTTCCAAAAGGTGTAATTTGTTCCATCAAATAAGGGAGCTTTGTTGGATGAAAATCCTTCATCGCCTTGCCATTGTTTCTTCCAAGATCTCCTTAGGCGATTAAGCTTGTACAAGGAACCTTGCTCTGATACCAATTGATGTTCACACAATGACACTGAGAGGGGGGGTGAATCAGTGTAGTTATTTAACTTCAAAACAGCAGCATTCAAAGACTGAAGCACAGAAAACTTATAAAACCAGAAGAACAAAATGAGAGCACACCACAACACACAATATAACGAGGTTCACCAATTTGGCTACTCCTCAAAAATTAACTGCTTGGACTTCAATCCAAATCCAGTCTTTGCAAAATTTCAATTTTACAACTTCTTTACCAGCATCCACTGGAAGGAGCACCAACCCCTGTAATTTTCTGCTGCAACAGATGGAGCACCAACCCCTAGTACCAAGCACCAACTTGGACTGCAATTCTAATCAAATCAAAATGACATAAAAATGTCTTCACTACTAACTCGACCCTGAGTGGTCTGTAATTTTAACAACCTCTGCACAATATCATGTCTCTGCTTATTTCTCTATACAGACCCTCTTTTCATAGCAATTCCCTTCTTACTGCAACAACTTCTATCTTTCTTCTACAATTTCTCTTTACAGCTATTCATTTATATACATCCAATCCGACACGCAGTCGAATCATATACCAAACTGTTTGAATTCTTTTCTCCTGCAAATAAGTGGCTGTTCGAAAATGACTGTTCGAAACCTTGCAATACGGCGTTTCGATTTCTTGTAGTATGGTTGTTTTGAATGCTGCAAACATATCTTCTCGAAAAGCATATCTTGATCCTTCATATTCGGCTCTTTGAATACAAGCAAAATGTCTGTTCGATTCCATGAGTGCGACCGTTCGAAAGCTAAAAAAAAAAACTTTTCGAAAACCTTTCGATACTTTATATTTGATTCTTCGAATACATGCAAACGGTTGTTCGAATGCATGACTGACACTTGTCAATCTGTAACTGCAGATCTGACATCAGTTACATTTTATGTAACTGGCTGCATGATGTCTTTTATGACACGTGTCACCATGCCTGCTTTTTTGGCTTTTACCTACCAACATGTCGCCTGTCGCGATATCGCGACATTTTTAACTTATGCTGACGTCACCCTGAAGGTTGTCACGATATCGCGACCAATTTGGCCTTGAAAGCCTTTCCGCTGCTCCTGTCACGAAATCGTGACACTTTGAACATTTGATGACGTCATCCTTCATAATGTCGTGAAATCATGACGTTTTCGGCTTCCAGTGGCTTTTCTTTCATCCTGTCGTGAAATCGCGACACTTTTCAACTTTGCTGACGTCATCATCCTTCTTGTCGCGAAATCGCGACGTTTCTGACTCTTGCTGACGTCATCATCCTGCTTGTCGCGAAATCGTGACACTTTCGGCTTCCGTACACTCTTCTTTGCCAACAGCGAAAAAGGAACATGTCACGAAATCGCGACACTTTGCTCTTCCGTACAACTCTTCTTGCCAACTCCAACGAAAATGGAACATGTCGCGAAATCGCGACACTTTGCTTCATGCAATGGCGAAATTTTTACATCTTTGTGCCTTGTGTTTTCACCTTGCCTCTTTTCATGAAATTTTGACTTGTAATATCATTGCTGCATCTTTCAGTTCTACACTTTTGACTAGTAGCGAAATCGCTACACCTTAGTTTCCCTTTGTTTCAACATGTAGCGCCATCGCTACACCTTAGTTTCCCTTTGTTTCAACATGTAGCGCCATCGCTACACCTTAGTTTCCCTTTGTTTCAACATGTAGCGCCATCGCTACACCTTAGTTTCCCTTTGTTTCAACATGTAGCAAAATCGCTACACCTTCTTCTTGTGAATTTTTACTTGTGTCGAAATCGTTGCAACTTAGTTTTCTTAACTTCCGATTTGTAGCGAAATCGCTACACCTTTGTTTCCATACATTTCCAGCTGTGCTTTGAAATGCGAAACTTCAACATGCATGGAAATCGCTACTCTCTTCATTGCAAGCTCCTTTTCTCCATTTATGTCACGAAATCGCGACACATTTTCTCTCTCCTCAGTGAAAACTCGACATGTCGCGACATCGCGACATTTTGGCGTGCATTTTCTCTCTCCTACTTTTTGTCGCGAAATCGCGACAGAAAACATGTCGCGATATCGCGACAGTTTTCTTCCTTGTCTCTTTTTGCCAATTTTTGAATCTGGGTCACCTCTGTTTTGCTTGAAACTTTTTGCACTTGATCTGACTGACCTCTGAACTGCATCAATCTGTCTGTGTTGACAACAATGACAATACTTTCTCAATGCTTTTGCTGCACCTTGCTCAACAGAAATTAATACATTTGTGTCTATTACTATTTTATTTGCTATCTCTTTCCTTCTTGTATAATATTTGAGGAAATGTATTGTTTCTATCCCTTTCTAGAAACTAGTGTAAAATCTTATAAGTTCCTTTTCTAGCTATCCATAACTTTTTCTTTAAAAATAAAAATTGGATATATGGGATTGAAATGGGACCCACCTATGTTACATCATGAACACATAATACAACTTAGTAATTATGCATATATCCATTGGCAAGATTTAAACCTAGGCCTCCTCCTTGAAAGTTGATAATTTTAACTAGTTGATTTCATGTCATGTGATTTCTAATTGGTTAAATCAAATGGCATGAACTCAAATGGTGTTACACACACAGATATATATATATATATATATATATATATATATATATATATATTATCTTGGGGTTGTAAAGGTGACATCTTGACATTGAAAATATCCTTCAACCATCACATATTCATCTTCTTACTCAACATCATTCTTTGTATAATACATTGAACAATTAATCTAATTCTTAACATAACAATAATTAGTAATTTATATCTTTTCAAAATTAGAGTAACGTGTTATACATTGGAATCTAAAATTTGAATCATAACATATGAAGTAAATTAGATGATATCACTAAATTGAAAAAATATTAAAGTAAATCAAAACTTCAACCATCAAATATTAAAGTCAACATGAATGACACATATTAAAAATAAAATAGATTAAATAAGTAATGTAATACTATTGAAGCAATAATACCTGAAGGATATAGATTAAAAATTGAGGTAGCATTAAATGCTAAATTGTTGGACTAACTGTCGTACCTCGAGGATTTGACTTAGTGGACTAACTGCCACCTTAGGCCCTAGGACTAACTACATTATGAGGTATTAAAATACAAAGAATGTATCATACACTAACACTTAAAGGTTTTGGTGTAATTACAACTCTACAGTTGTACCAAACCCTCATCCCAAGATCAAATCCCCTCGAGTTACATTGAAGAGAGGGTTTTTGACTAACTGACACACCTCTAGGATTTGAATTAGTCGAATAACTCCCACTCTGGGCCATAGGACTAACCACTTTGTGAGGTATTCAAATACAAATATTGTATCAGACACTAACGTGTTGAGGTTTTGATGTAATAGCAACTCTACAATATTCCTCAATAAACTCAAACTAGATAAGCAATAAAATAGAATCAAGATGAAGAAATAAGGCAAATACACATTACACAATAGTTCACATGGGAAAACCCTTTTGAGTAAAAATCCAGCATAGTAACCTTTCTTCTTATTGCATAAACTCAATTGTCTCTAATACAATAATACAATTCTCCATAAATCTTTATGCATATCGGATAAACTCAATCTCCAATACAATAATTTAGTTCTCTCTTGTGTGTATAAAAACCCTAATGCAAGTGCAAAATAAATAACAAAGGCACATGCATAGATTTTACAAAACCATGGGCACAATACCATGGGTTTAAAAATAACCCAAAAATAACCCATTTGAAAAACATCATTTCTCCCCCTTTATAACTATAAAATATGAAAATTATCCAACACATATCCAACATTCTCTCACTTATTGAATACTTTCTATAGGGGGCAACAACACTGCATTATCAACTGTTAAGGGCAACCATGCCCTTTGATTTTCTACACCAAGAAAAATTTTGAGCACTCATAGCCTTTGTTAATGAATCAACAACATTTTCTTTTGTATCATTTTTTTCCAACAACACCCAATTCCTCTCAACCATTTCTCTCACAAAATGATACTAGATATCAATATGTTTTGATCGAGCATGAAAAATAGGATTCTTGGCCAAAAATATTACACTCTAACTATCATTGTCAATTCTCATAGCCTTTTGTATAAGATCGATTGTTGAGCATAACCTTTGTAGCCACACTACTTCCTTACAGGCATGAGTTGCTACCATGTACTCTATCTCTATTATGGATAAAGCAACCATTAATTACCTTTTACTCATCCAACTCATTGCCCCTCCAAAAATACTAAACACATAGGCACTAGTGGATCTTCTATTATCAAGATCTCCAACCCAATTAGAATCCACAAAACCTTGTAGATTCAAAGTTTTATTTTCTTTGGCTTTTCCTTGGTAGCAAATTGCATAATTTAAGGTGCCACGTAAGTATCTAAAAATACTCTTCACAGTAGTCCAATGTTTCTTTCCTATATTGGACAAATATCTTCTCACTACTCTCACTACATGTGTAATGTTAGGCCTAGTACAAACAATTGCATACATAAATCTTCCCATAGCACTAGCATAAGGAACCTGATACATCTCTTGAATTTCATATTCTATCTTGAGATACTATTTAGCAGATATTTTTTTACCAATAGAAAATGTAATACTCATAGGTTTACTAGCATGCATCCTAAACCTCTGTAGTATCAATTCAATTTACTTCCTCTGATTGACCCACAATTTCTTGTTTGCATGATCCCTTATGATTTCCATACCCAAAATAAATTTTGTAGCACCAAGATCCTTCATGTCAAATTGAGAAAATAAGTAAGATTTGAATGAACTAATCATCTTTTTATTATTACCAATTAATGTGCTATCCACATATAAAAAATGATAACAAAATTTTTATCTTATTCTTTAAAATACACACAAGGATTTTTTTTGCTTTTGTTAAGCCCAAGCACCAAAACAAACCTATCAAATTTTTTCTTCCACATTCTTGGTGATTGTTTCAAGCCATAAATGGAATTTTTCAACTTGCATACTAATTCCTCCTTACCTCTTACCTTAAATCATTTTGGTTGTGCTATATATATTTCTTCCTCAAGTTAACCATGTAGAAATGTTGTCTTTACATTCATCTATTCTATTTCAAAATTGAAAGCAGTAGCAATAGCTAATGAAAATCTAATAGAAGTTAATTTAGCCATAGGAGAAAAAATCTCACCAAAGTCAATTCTCTCAACTTGAAAAATTCTCTTTGCTACCAGGAAAGCTTTATACTTCAATTTTTCTTCTACATTGTATGTCTTAAACACCCATTTAGATCCAATATTTTTTCTTCCAAGAGGTAGTTTCACCAAGTCCCATGTTTGATTTTTATCTAAGGACTCCATTTCCTCCTCCATAGCCTTTTTCCAAGACTTATTTTCACTTGACTCAAGTGCCTCCTTTATAGTCTTGGGATCTTCATCAATAACTAATAAAGTTGATAAAGTAAATGTAGAATAAAAATCAAGAGGACTATACCTTTATGGTATTCTTCTTACTTGATCTGATCTTCTCAAAATTGAGTTTCTAGTTTTACATTTTCAGCTTCCTCCTCTCCTTATAAAATTTTCTTTTCCAAATATCTCTCTAATTCATCTTCTGTAGTAGAATCCAATTTAGACATAGGTTCCTCCCATTCTAGTGTAACTTGAACTTGTTCAAGTTCTTTGTTTGGTTGTAGTTCCTATTTAGGGACCCCTTTTGTTTCTCTAAATATTACATTATGATTGTAAATAATCTTCTACATTACTAGGTTCTACAACTTGTATCCTTTAACACCAGTACTATAAACCAAAAATATACATTTTGCTAATTTATATTCTATCTTACTCTTTTTCTCTTTTGAAAAATACATATAAGCATCACAACCAAAAACCCTTAAATATCTAAGAGAGGGTTTCTTACCAATACGTACTTTTGTGGATTTTTATCTACCAAAGTTAGGGTAGGATATCTATTGATGAGATAACATGCAGTTGTCACAACTTTTACCCATAATTTTCTTTCTAACCCTACACCACTTAGCATGCTTCTAGCCTTTGTTAGCGTACTTTAACATATTTCATTATTTAGCTGTTGCTGTTACACTATTACAACCATGTAACAGTTCTGTTTCAGCCGGTGACTATTCCCGGCAATTGTAAACATTATTTAATCTGTGCAATTCAATAAACATCTAGTTCCACATTTCTAACATGGCATCAGAGCCAGCTACAGAAATTTTTCGCAGCGAAAGTGTGAGAAGAGAGGCTGGGGAGAGTACGCAGTTTTTTTTCTAAAGGTTGCTGCATTTTCTGCTGGGAGGAGCTGCGTTTTCTACGACGCGATTTTTTTTTTAAATCATGACATCGCGTGATTTTTTTTTTAAAGGAAAAAATATATATATTTTTTGTCGCGCGCAGACGCGCGACAGTCATCGCGCATCCACGCACGAATGAGTGGAGCCGGCGCATTCCAGCGACCAGCCTATGCAGACCTGCATCGCTGCAGCCTGCGTGGACGTCATGTCCAGCCTACGCGTAGAGGACGCGTAGAGAGACATCTCTGTGCGCAGACGAGTCCGCGTCATGACGCACGTAGACGCATCCACTGTGCGCAGAGGACGCGTAGACAGACGTCGACGTCTGCGCGTAGATGAGGGTCGTAGACGTCCACGCGGAGACAGACGTCACGACACCCAGGGGGACCCCCCCCGTTGAAGGCGCAGTCGCAGAGGGCGACGTCCCCCCCCCTCCCCATTGAACGCGGTGCATCGTGGGGAAAAGAAAAAAATAGAAAATCCCCCCCCCGCGGGAATCGAAAAAAAAAGAAAATCCCCCCCTCGCGTTGAACGCGGGAATCGAAAAAAAAAAAGAGGAAAAAATCCCTGCCCCTCCCGCCCGCGCTGCGCGTCGTCCCTGACGTCCAGCGCCCCCCCTCGAGGAAATTAAAAAAAATAACATGCGGAGGAAGGCGCAGCGGCGAGGCCGCGATTTGCAGAGAAGGAGGCAGGCTCAGGGGTTGAAAAAGAAGGAGCCTCACTGGTCCTTTCGGATCAGCCCGCTAGCTCACTTGGCAGTGAGCTGTGCGGTAAGGCTCTGGGAGCCTGCAGGTCGGGGGTTCAAATCCCGCCGACTCCCCCCTAAGGTATAAATTTTTTTTTTCAAAGTTTTTTTAATTATTATTTTTTTAATTAAAATTTTTAATTTTAATTTATTTTTTATAGTTTTTAAACTTTATAAATTAAAATTTAATTTTAATTTATTTTTTCATAAGTTTTAAAACTATATAAATTAAAATTATTTATTTTAATTTTAAAAACATAATAATTATTAAAATGCTTTGTTAAAGAATTTTTTTTTAAGGGGGGATATTTTTTCAAAAAAAAATCAAAGGAGGAATGTGAGTAATTTTTTGAAAAAGCAATTTGGCGAATTGTAAAAGGTGCATTTTCGGCTGTGACCGACACCTTGTGGGTTATTCTTGTGGGCATTTTTTTTGTTGTATGTTGCATATTTCATTTTTGCACTATAACATTAAAAATTAAAATCAAAACACTCCCTAAGTCCTCGGAATAATTAAAACCCATCCGTGCAATTTATTGCACTGCAGCGTTCGGTATTTGTGATACCTCTGGCCAGCACTTACAGGTAAAGTTGTCGTGATTTGGCTACTGTATCTGCCGCCTAATATAGCTGCTACAACGATGTCTGAGCTTGTTCTCTATAAATCGTCGGGGAGAGATAAGTTAGCCATTTTTGCATTTTTTTACTCCATCCACTACCCTTTATCGCTCTTGTGTTTAGACGTAAATCCTGACGAAGTATTCTTCATAGTGTTTAGGGGAAGTTACGCCCCACGCATGAGAATAATCTTCTATGGTAGGTGCCATCAACAAGGCGATTCCCTTTCAGTACCGCTTATGTTCCACGTATCGTATGATCTGTAAAACTCACCTATAGTCTCCCTTATGTAAGGGCGGGTGATTTTTGTTGATCATTCTAAATATCTATAGTTTCCCTCATGTAAGGGCAGGTATTTTGTACGGTATAACGGCCTAGCAAAAGGTATATCGAAAGGGGGACCAATTGGTGATATAAGGAACCTTCACTATGGCCACTGTTGCAAAGTTGATGACTGATCCTCATCAGTTATTGAAAGGTCCAAATTATACACCATGGAAACATAAGATGAAGGCAATTCTCAAAATGGAAGATTTGTGGGAGATTGTTACTTGGAGTAACAACTAGGCCTTCACCAACGAGCGGGATCCACGAGGTCCTTCCGCAGATCAGATAGCTTTTGACAAGAAAGACAGTCGAGCAAAGGTGCTCATTTTGTTTGTTGTTTCGGATGAAGTGCAACCTCATATAGCTGACAAAGCAAGTGGTAAAGAGGCATGGGATGCCCTTAGAACCATCTATGAGGGAAAGAATGATTCAACCATTCTTCATCTTCAACAACAAATTCATAACTCGAGTTTGAGACAGGGTGAAACGGTTGAACTCTTTACGTGCAGAGTGTCCGAATTGAAAGAGAAATTGAATTCTTTGGGAGATACGATGGACGAAAAGCTTCTCATTTCACTTGTGATGAGAGCTTTACCTTATTCATTTGATATGTTGATCACCTCCATCCGGGTGTCTCAACGACAAATTACCTACATCGAGTTGGTCAATCTGCTTCAACAGCAGGAGGCACGCCAACTTCACAAGGATGATTCTTCCAATACAGCCCTATACACCAACAGGTAGGGTTCTAGGAAAAAAGGTAATGGGCAAAAAGGAGGCAAATTTCAGAAAGGAGGAAATTCTCAACAAGATACGAAAGGAAAAGGCAAACAAACTCAACAAAAGAAGAGGTGGTGCAAGATCTGTGTGAAAGACAACCATGACACCAACAGGTGTTGGCATAAGAACAAGAAGAAAGGCCAAAACAAACCACAAAATAAAAACAAGCAACCCCAGGTGAATGTTGTTGTTGAAGAATCTAACTCAGATTCTGAATGGGCACATAAGGTGCTCATGACTACCACAGATTCCACATAGAGGGATCCTATCTGGTATGTCGATTCTGGAGCTAGCAAACATATGACTGGCGACAGATCATGGTTTGAATCATTTGTGGCCAAAGAGGGCAAACACTATCACCATTGCTGATGATAAAACCTACAGGGTTCAGGGAGAGGTTACAGTTTCAGTCACTCTTCCTGATGGCAAGTGTCAGATTGACAAAGTCCTCTATGTTTCGAGATTGGCCAACAATTTGTTGTCAGTGACACAAATCCTGGATAGAAATATGGTTGTCAACTTTCATGTTGAGAATGGCAAGAAGTGTTGTACTATTACCAGGAAGGGTAAACAGATTGCAACAGCTTCATATAAGCACGACTTATTTGCCCTAGATGCTATCTCTACTCCACATGTTGCCATGACTGTCTCTACCAAGGAGGCAACTTCCCTATGGCACAAGAGATATGGGCATCTTAGCTCTGGCTACTTACTTGAGCTCAGTAAGTATGATATGGTAAAGGGTCTTCCTTCCCTTTCGACACATTGCCGGTGTGCTCGATCGCTTAGCGGGAAAGCGGCATAGAGTACCATTTGAGAAGAGCTCAACAAGAGCACGAAAACCTCCGGAGTTAATTCACACCGATCTGTGCGGTCCTTTCACACCCAACAGTTGTGGAGGGAAGAGGTACTTTCAGTTATTCATAGATGACTACTCACGAAAGATGTGAGTTTTCTTTCTCCAAATGAAATCTGAAGCTTTTGCATTCTTCCAGTAGTTCAAGAAATCCGTTGAGAAGAAGTCAGGAGCTTCTATTAAAACCCTTCGCTCAGATCGAGGGGGAGAGTTTACCTCTAATGAATTTTCTGCATTCTTAGATAAGCATGGAATCAAGAGACAGTTAACAATTGCCTATACTCCTCAGACAAAATGGAGTTGCTGAGAGAAGGAACCGTTCTATCATGGAAATGGTTCGTTGTATGCTCACAAGAGCTACTCTTGGGCAACAATATTAGGCAGAAGCTGTCACCACTGTAGTATATCTGTTAAATAGGGCACCCACAAAGGCCCTAAAAGGAATGACTCCACAGGAAGCATGGAGTGGTCAAAAACCCTCCATATCTCATCTCCGTATTTTTGGATGTCATGCTTTCATGCACATATCGAAAGAGAAAAGGAAGAAGCTAGATGAGAAAACACTGAGATGTATTTTTCTTGGTTATGATGAGCACTCTAAAGGATATCGTTTGATAGATCCTTTGACCAAGAAAATTCATGTCAGCAGAGATGTTGTCTTTGATGAAGCTTTCACATCACAGAGCACATCTAAAGTACACCTAGATCTTGTGGAATCTAAGGAAGAGAAGATTCCTTCGTCAACACAGACAGGAGGTCCTTCTACATCTTCTTCACCACCACCGAAGAAGAACCCAAAATGGTGTACAAATACAATCAGAGACGCAAATTTATCCACTCCTCCCAATTTGAACTTGGATAGACCTCGTACACGCAGTATGGCTCAAAAGGAAAAAGAAGCCAAAGAAACTGGTGAGGTTGATGATCTTTGTCAATCTTTTGAGGAACTTTCTGTAACTCCAAGTACAGAAGTAGAGGATATGGATATTGATGATGACAGGGCATTCATGTCTACCATAGATGATCTTGAACCTGCATCAGTGCAAGATGCTCTTAGTGAGCCTCAGTGGAAGGCCGCTATGGATACAGAGTATGAGTCTTTTATGAAAAATAAAACTTGGAAGCTTGTTGATTTGCCACATGGAAAGAAACCCATTGGCTGCAAATGGGTATATAAAGTCAAGTACAAGGCATATGGAACAATTGATAAGCATAAGGCCCGTCTTGTTGCAAAGGGCTATGCTCAAAAGGAAGGCATTGACTACGAGGAAACTTTTGCACCTACTGCTCGGATGACCAAAATTTGGGTTATGTGTGCTATGGCAGCACAATATGGGTGGAAAGTTCACCAGATGGATGTCAAAAGTGCCTTTCTAAATGGTGATATCCAAGAATAAGTCTACATGACACAGCCAGAAGGATTTGAAGTGGAAGGCCAAGAGCAAAAGGTTTGCAAATTGGTCAAATCCTTATATGGTCTGAAACAAGCTCCTCGAGCTTGGTATATAAAAATGGACAATCACCTTATGCAGCATGGATTTAAGAGATGTCCAGTCGGATGCAAACCTCTATTTCAAGAAATAGGGTTCCGAGATAGTGTTGCTTGTACTCTATGTGTATGATCTACTCATTACGGGGAGTTCGGAAACTATGATCTCTACTTGTCAAAAGAAACTTGTGTAAATATTTTGAGATGACGGATCTCGGACTTCTCCATTACTTGTCTTGGTCCGGAATTCAGCCGGAAGGAGCACTCCATCAAAGTGTCTCGGAAAAAATATGCCAAGACATTGCTTGGAAAAATATTGCATGACCGATTGCAAGCCAATTGCAACTCCGATGGAGAATGGACTTCAGTTATCGTGATATGATGATTCACCTCAGGTAGATGGTACTCTCTATCGACAGTTGATTGGGAGTCTCATATATCTGACCAATACAAGGCCAGATCTTGTATTTGCTATCAACTATCTTTCGAGGTTCATGCAGGAGCCTAAGACCACTCATTAGAAAGCAGCAAAACGTGTTCTTCACTATGTCTATGGTACTATGGAATATGGCCTAGAATACAAGAGGAACAACAAATTCTTCTTGCAAGGATACACGGACTCCGACTATGTCGGATCATTTGATGATCGCAAATCAACTTTTGGATACATTTTTCATCTGGGATCCAGTCCTGTCTCTTGGCACAGCAAGAAGCAATAGGTGGTTGCTATTTCATCAACAGAGGCAGAGTATCGCACCGCACGTGAAGCTGTGTGCGAAGTGATATGGTTGCGTCGCATTCTGACAAGTATGGGCCATCCATCAAAATCTCCAATACACTTGTTTTGCGATAATCAGGGTGTTCTGAACCTCGTCAAGAATCCAGTCCATCATGAAAGAACAAAGCACATTGACACACAATGTCATTTCATTTGAGATGAAGTTCCAAAGCACCGAATTCAGCTTCAACACATTCCCACCGATGCTCAAGTTGCAGACATTTTCACTAAGGCACTTGGACGTGTCAAATTTGAATTGTTTCGCAGCTCTCTTTGTATTGCAAAATGATGTAAGGGGATGTTAGTATAGCTATTAGTTATTACATTACCCAAATAATGTAATAAAGGGGGATGTTAGCGTACTTTAACATATTTCATTATTTAGCTGTTGCTGTTACACTGTTACAACCATGTAACAGTTCTGTTTCAGCCGGTGACTATTCCCGGCAATTGTAAACATTATTTAATCTGTGCAATTCAATAAACATCAAGTTCCGCATTTCTAACAGCCTTATCCATCAATGTTTTAGTCATCCATTCTACAACTCCATTATGTTGTGGAGCATACAGAGTTGTTTTCTACTTTTCCATTCCATAGTCCTTACAAAACTACTCAAATGCATTGGATAAGTATTCACTACCATTATTACTTATCAAAACCTTTATCTTCTTCTTTTTCTAATTTTCTACAAGAGCCTAAACTCTTTAAATTTATTGAAAATTTTACATTTGCTTTGTAGAAAATATACCTAGGTCTTCCTTGAAAAAACATCTATAAACGTAACATAATACATATATTTTTCTAATGATGAAATTTTAGCAGGTCCAAACACTTCACTATAAACTAAATATATAATCCCTTTTGATCTTGCAGCACTACTAGGAAAATTAACTCAAGTTTACTTTCCAAATATACAGTGCTCACAAAAATCAAAATCTAATGGGCAATCAAAAATTCCTTTAGCCATATCTTCCATTTTTAATGCTCAAAGGCCTCTCTCTCCAATATGCCCCATGTGTTGATGCCATAACATTATCTTTTCTATAGAAATAATAGGAACCAAATTTGTAATATTATTTTCCTTAGAAACCATAGAGCTATTGCACCCAACACTCATAGTGCTTGCCTCAAGCTTAAACAATGTTCCTATATGAACTCCTCTTGCCAAAACCAATACTCCATAAATAATCTTGCAATTATCCCTATTAAATACCACATTCACACCCACATCATTCATATTAATTACTAATATAAGGTTTCTTGCAAAACCTAGAATGTGTAGAACACTAGGAAAGGTTTTAATTCTTCCATTTTTGAACCTCAACTTGACTCTTCCTTGATATATGATTTTACATGTTGATTTGTCTCCCAAAAAGGCTTCACCTCCATTGATATTTTCATATCACTGAACCACTCCTTATGGGGAGTCATATGAAAAGAGGTACCCAAGCCAATAAGCCATTAATAATGGTATTCAGTTGAGCATGAGGTAGCTAAGAATAAATTCCTTGAATCTTCACCTATGGTATTTGTTTCTACGGAAAGGGCTTCATCATATGCCTTATTATTTTCACCCTTTTTAGATATGTAATCCCTTTTATAATGCCCCGTTTTACCATGTTTCTAGTATTTTATCTTATCTAGAATAACCAATTTACCCCTAAATGTTGAGTTCATGTCTCCTGATTTATTTTTACTTCTTTCTTGTAAAACAACCTCTTATGTACAAGGCATCCTTCTGATGACAAAATTCAATAGACTTTTGCCTTATTTCTTCTAATAATAAATTTCCTACTATATCTTCAACTTTTACAAGTAGTATTTTTTATAGTCATAACTAAGTTATCCCAAGAATTAGGTTAAGAACAAAGTAAAGTGATACATTTTCCTTCTAATTGACTTACCATAGTGTTGAAGGCATTTAGATGTTCTACCACAGAGTCACCATCATTCACATAAAGTGAAAACAACTTCTTTTGAATAAAGAGTTTATTTACCAATGAATTTGTCTAGTATAGATTCCTCAACTTATCTCATAGAGACTTTGTAATGGTTTCTATCGATACATTCAACAAAACTAAATCAAAAAAATATAGTCTAATAGAGCTTCTTGCCTTCCTATCAATCTTTAGTCAATATTCATCTATCATTGTTTTAGGTTTTCTTCATGAGACAACAATCCACTGATCTCTATCAACCAAAAAATTCTCCATATTGAGTTTTCATAACTCAAATTTTTATCCATTAGACTCAAATTTTTATCTCTATCCTTTTGCTTCTCATCATTTTCCTTCACATAGATTCTTCCAAGTGATACACTTTTCTTCTTCATCCATTTTTACATCAATAGAATTTAATTGACTTACCATAATGTTGAAGGTATTTAGATGTTTCACCATAGACTCATCATCATTCATCCAAAGTGAATACAACTTATTTTGAAGAAATATTTTATTTACCAATGACTTTGTTTGGTACAAATTCCTTAAATTATCCCATAGAAAATTTGTAGTGGTTTATGTCGATACATTCAACAAAACTGAATCAAAAAAATATAGTCTGATAGAGCTCCTTGTATTCCTATCAACCTTTAGATAATATTTTACTATCATTGTTATAGGTTTTCTTCATGAGATAGCAATCCATTGATCTCTATCAACCAACAAATTCTCCATATTAAGTTTCCATAACTCAAAGTTTTGTCCATTAAATTTTTTGATCTCTATCCTTGTGCTTCTCATCATTTTTCTTTGCACAGATTTTTCCAAGTACATCTCCTACTTACAAAAAAAAAATTCATAGGCAAGAAACCCTTACTCTTTCACCAAAACTAACATTTTCAAAGCTTACTAGATCTATCATTGTCAAAGCTCACAAGATCTATCGCTATTGAAGTTCTCTAGATCTACCACTATTGAAGCTCACTAGATCTGTCATTGTCAAAGCTCAATAGATCTACCATTATTGAAGCTCACCAAATCTGTCACTACCAAAGCTCACTAGATTTGTCACTATTGAATCTCACCATTCAAAAAATATTTATCATAGGGAAGAAAATCTTACTCTTTGGACAAAGCTAAAATCTGTTGGACATTTTCTAGCTCATTTAGTAGTCATTGATGTCAAGATGAGAAGTTGTCATTGATGCCACAGTGAACATATGAAGCTACCATTAATACCATGGAGTACACCATTACTGCCACCAGGAACAATGAGAAGAGTTGAAGAAAAGTTGTCAAAATATTATTTTATAAGGGTTTTTATTAAAACCATGGTGGCAGAATAATTTACATAAAATTAGTGGAGTACAAAGAAAGGTTTAAAGTTTATCTCAAGAAGGCTTTAATTTTTATTAAAGTCAAAGGTTTATAAAAATAATTTATAAAATTTAAATTCTTTTAGAATTTAAATAATTTATAAATTATAAAAGTTTTAAAAAAGTGCTAACGTCATAAATTTAGTGGAGCGTCAACGTCTATGTCAAAAGGTGAAATTCATATATAAAAGCTATGCCAAAGGGGCATTAAACTTACCCTTCATCGATTAATATTCATGCAATAGAGAAAAGAGTAATTCATGCAATCATTGAGGAAGAAGATAAATTTTGTGTTGTCTTTTAGCGCAAGGAAGAAGATGAAACGAGAGGGCTTAAGGCCTCACTCCCATTGGACAGGGTGGTCCATTGGCAGCGCACATTTTGCAAGAGCATTGGGAGTGGAAGTGACCACAATTGATTCACGTGGAGGTTGTTGGCATGTTTGTCTTGAGCGCTACGAAGGAAAAATTTTTGGCACATGCTCATTTGAGTGTCAGGCTTAGAAGAAAGAGCACAAGGTGCTCTTAATATTCCAAGCGTGCATCTAGAACACGTGGTGGACTAGCCCATGGTTAGGATACCAACCCTAAATATTATTGTTAAATCACTAATTTACTTCATTTATAATATAGGAATGACATGTCCCTTCTGTAGTGACTCTTCATGTGTATTTATTAAACATAGAGATGATGAGGAAAGCATCATCGAAAACATAAATTATATATATTGAGTAACATCAATTACAATAGTGATTCTTCAACTATGATTATGTTCTTCTTCTGCATTATTTCAAATTTACACAGGCGATATCTAACATTTGGTATCTAAGCAAATTTTATAGGACTCGCGTTGTGTTCAACGTATAATATTTGGCCATTACCATTCGTGTCCGCATAGATGCCACCAAGATTAGCAATGTGCCTCTCAAACCTACACCTTCGTTGTTTGTACCTCTTGAAATTGCTGTAAATAGCAAGCGTGGTGGGGGCTCGATGAACATCATCAATGAAACATCGTATTCAAATTCATAGTTGATCAAGAAACATAGCAAAAACCTTCAAGACAATTTTAGAAATCAAACCGCATGACAGGCGATGTCGTGAAAGTTTCATCACACCCTACCAAAATAGTAGAACAATCAAGAAACTAGGATACGTTCGTAATATTCTTTCATCACACACTGCCAAATAGTAGAGAAAAATATCGAGATAGGAAAGCAAGTGATGCAGTGAGAGTTCATCACACGTTGTCGATCACTGTGAACACAGTTTTCTTGTGGATTCAATCCTCCCAAAATCTACCATTAGCCGCTCGTGAACACTCTAGCACACCGCAGACTCATTAAAAAATCCAAAAAACCATTACAAAATTCGAATAAATCCATCACAGAACGACTCTGTGTCGTTTTTCGATGAAGAAGTCAGAACAGCGATGAAAAAAATTAAGTTTTTATTAAGTACAACTAAGGTTTTTTTTTAATTAATTTTTCGATGCCAGAATTTTATCGACGGCACCGGACGTCGTTTAATACTTTTTTGGTGGATAAATTCAATATCCCACATTGCTCCTGCTTGAGGAGCAAAGGGGATTATAAGCAATTCCAGGCACTTAGTAAAGTGCCTAACCAGCTAGGCACCCACACGCCATGTATGGCACCTAAAATCAAGCACTCCCATTCAAATTTAGTCAAAAAATCACCTATTGACTTTTGCTCCTCCCGTGTCCAACCACGCCACTTCGCATCCACCCTCGCTCAGCTTCGCTTATGTTCCTCTCTACCCTCATATTCCTCTCTGGCCTTCTAAGTAGCTCCTTTGTTGCCAGAGTCTCACTCCACTCAGTCCCTCTGCCTTGTTGTCGCTAACCTCTCTACTCCATCGTTCGTCGTCCTCCCTCTGCCTTGTCTTCCTTCGTACTCCCTTTGCGCCACTATAGTGGTGTTGTCGATGTAGGTGTCGCACCAAAATTTTCAAAAAGTAATTAAAACCAAACAATTGAAACAAAAAAAGTGTAAATTAAAACAATTTTTGCAATTTTAACAAAAAATGAAAAAGTTGTTAAATTTTCCTAAATTATTGCAAAAAGTTGCAAATTTTGCTAAAACAACTTTTGCAATTTTTGACAAAATTTGAAAAGTTGTCAAATTTCTACTAATTATTGCAAAAAGTTACAAAATTCTTGAAAAAATTGCAAACTCTCACACAGATTATAACTCTTGCATAAAAGATGAAATTGATTCCAAATCCTCGATGGTCGAAGGACGACGATCGCAAGACATCACGATGGATAAAATTTTCTAAGAAAATCACCAAGGCAAAGATGAGAGCACAGCTATGAGACTAGAACACTAGGAAAAAATATTCGCATTAGACTTAAAACTAGACACTGTCAGTTAGAGTATGGCACTAACACAAACAAACCAAACTACTGGAAGACCAACACATCAGATAATGTTAGGAGGACCATAAACGTCCATTATGCCTAGGACTACCAAATTGGACTTTCCAAAATTTGAAGGTGGTGATCCCACTAACTAGATCTATCGAGTAGAGCAATATTTTTCTTTAAATCAAATCCCTGAAGCACAAAAAGTTCATATTGCATATTTTCACTTGGAAAATGAGGCTATCCAATGGTACCAGTGGTTCGAGAAAACCAATGGTACTCCTACCTGGTCAAAATTTACACAAAATATACTAGTACGATTTGGCCCCAGCATGCTCAAAAATTTCATAGGAGCTCTCACCAAGTTATGTCAAACATCGTCAGTATGCGAATATCAAGCAAAATTTGAGAAATTGGCAAACCGCACAATAGGACTAGACGCCTCATTTTTTTGAGATTGTTTTATCAGTGGATTAAAGGAAGAGATCAGGTTAGAGGAATAAATTTTTTAACCTACAACCATGATACATACTATTGGTTTGGCTAAATTAGCTGAGGATAAAATCAATGCACACCAACGAATAGGGAAACCACCTGTGGGGAATTCATCAACCACTTACATCGCTCCCAAGCCAACGCATAATGATAAGGCACAAAACATGTTCACCACCCCCAAAATTAACCCAACCCTACAAATTAAATGCCTCAGTTTTGAAGAAATGAAAGAACGACAAGCAAAAGTCCTTTGTTATCGTTTTGATGAGAAATTTGTTTTGAATCACAAATGTATTACATCCCAACTTTATATTCTGGATACAACTATTCCTTGTCAATCAACACCAGAGGAAGAGGAAATTGAGGTCAAACTAGTGGAAGATATGCCTGACGATAACCCTCAAGGTCCGTTAGAAATTTCCTTCAATGCCCTCATCAAAAATTCATCCCCCCAAACGATGAAATTTTTTGGTTCCTTTAAACAACAAAATCTTATTGTGCTTATTGACTCAAGAAGTACACATAAACTCATTGACCCACATATGGTAAAACAAACGAATTTCTTTGTCCATACTTGTAATACTTATGAAATCATTATCGGTAATGGGGAAGGAATCACTTGTAATGGGAAATGTCATAATATTAAGCTCACCTTGGGTAATTACACCGTCAAACTTGACATGTATGCAATTCCATTAGGTGGTTGTGATATTGTTTTAGGTGTGCAATGGCTTCGAACGCTCGGTATAGTTCAATGGAACCTTAACAACCTATGGATGAAGTTCACACAAAATGATCACACATATATGCTTCAAGGGATAAAATATGACCCTTCTCTACTAGCTAGCTCTCATCGCATGGAGAAATTTATTCCTAGAGGAGGAAAGGCAAGGGTTGCCCATTTAAATTCTCTCCAAGCCATGACAAAGCCACCAACACTTCCACCTTCCCAATATCCTTGCTTGAGGAACAATGATATTAAAATGGTACAAGAACATGAGCACATACTATTAGCGAAACAAAGGATGAAGCCTCTCACTCCGAGCTTTGAGGACAAAGCTCCTTTTTAAGGAGGGTGGCATGTTAGGACACCAACCCTAAACATTATTGTTTTTTTTTTTTTTTTGAAAAATGAAAAACTTGTATTAAAACAAGAACCAGATACAAGCGGGAGAGAACACATCCCGAGCCAGAGCCACAAGCAAAACAACAAGGAAGGCGCACCAAGGCAAGGCTAAGAACCGCAAGGCACAGAGAACGGAAGGCACGAAACAGCAACAGGTCGCGAAACCGCGACATGTCGCGAAATCGCGACAGAAAAACCCAACACGGCCACTAAGGCACCAACAGGCGCGATAACGCGACATGTCGCGAAATCGCGACAGGAAAGGCCCTCGACAGCCTCCCGCAGAAAGCGTCGCGACATCGCGACAGAAAAAGAAAGCAACAAACAAGCCTCAATAAGGTCGCGAAATCGCGACGGAAAACCACCCAGTCGCAAAGGAGCCAAACATGCCGCGAAATCGCGCAAGAAAAACGCCAGAGACCAGGAGGGCACAACCTGTCGCGAAATCGCGACAAAAACCAGCTCAAAGAAGCAGCATCACAACAGGTCGCGAAATCGCGACAGCTAACCACCCAGACGCCAGGAAGGCGGGACCTGTCGCGATATCGCAACATGTCGAGGAATCGCGAGGCGCGAAAACGCGACATGTCGCGATATCGCGACATGTCGCGATATCGCAACAAGACGCGGGATCGCGTCACGCGATAACGCGACATGTCGCGATAGCGCAAC
This sequence comes from Wollemia nobilis, assembly GCA_028583015.1. Taxonomy (NCBI): domain Eukaryota; kingdom Viridiplantae; phylum Streptophyta; class Pinopsida; order Araucariales; family Araucariaceae; genus Wollemia; species Wollemia nobilis. Next base: position 4,254,510 of record JAQPPZ010017244.1, read on the forward strand.
ATGTCGCGGAATCGCGACCCGCGATAACGCGACATGTCGCGATATCGCGACAGAAACCAACCGGAGACTACAAAGACTCAACCTGTCGCGATATCGCGACAGTAACCAGCCAACAGCCGCGACAGGGCAACAAGTCGCGAAATCGCGACAGAAAGGACCCTTAGCAAAAAAAACTTTGCACATTATTTCAGGAATTGATCAAGGCCTTGTCTGATCTCGACATTCTCCACAGGCAAATTGCTATGCAGATGAATCCCAACCTCTCTCTCAGAGCACCCAACTTAGCAAGGAAATCGGCCGCTTTATTAAGAGATCTACTAGCATAAACAGGAATCACATCCTCAATTTCTTTCCAAAGCTCTAAAATTTGGGCAACCAAAATCCGGAGCCTCCAAGCTTTTAAGGCAAAGTTCCGCATGCAATCAAGAGCACCAACCAAGATTTGAGAATCAGACTCAATGATTATCTTTCTATGGCCATGCTTGACGGCCCGTATGGAAGCAGATTTAATAGCAAAGGCCTCAGCTTCATTGTTTGTGGCATATCCCAGACCTTGCAATTCCCAATATAGCACAGTCCCAAAGATGATCACGGCAAATAACACCACCGCCAAAGATTGCCCGGATTACCTTTAGCAGCTCCATCAGTATTGATTTTGACCCAGCCTTCTGGGGGAGGTTTCCAACAACTTCTTACCTGTCTCTCCAGATCAGCACCTCTCCCACTCAAAGGCCTAGAAGCAGTGCTGGTTTTCCTTCTCAAAGATAGATGGCAACGGTTTCCACAACTTTGCTCCAAATGATCTCGCCAAATCCCCTCCACCGAAGAGAAGGTTTCACGAAAAATACGAGCATTTCTTTCCAACCAAACCTGCCACCAAATAAAAAGGAAACCGATCTCCCAACCAAGACTTAAGAGCTTTAGAAATAAATCTACCTCTCTTCCAACCTTTCCCATAAATTGGTCCGGGACGGATCTCCAAGCACCCGAAGTTTAAAGTGGGAGAACCAACGTTGCCAAATCTGCCGTGTGAAAGAGCAATCAAACGAAGATGGTTCACAGTTTCCTCATTCCTATAACATAAAACGCACTGGGAAGGACCAATGATGCCTCTAATTCTAAGGTTGTCAAAGGTCAAGATACCATTATGCATCAGTTGCCAAGCAAAGAAGTTCACTTTCGGCCAGCCCTTGGGATGCCAAATCTTCCTCCATTCATGAACAGGAAAAGAGTGTGGGGGGGCTCTGTAGGATCGAAGCATAGCCCTCCTTCACATAATAAACCCCAAGGTTCCCGAAGCCCCAAGCAAGCTCATCCTCCTCATCACTCCCGCATAGAAACCTTTCACCCAAAAGTTTTTCCGTAGTTGGGGCCTCGCCTCCGGAGGGATTGGAATAGGCCATTCACCCAGCTGCTTAAATTTTTTAACCTTATACTCCCCTGCAGGGCTGGTAGTGAAGTAGGTCTGAATATGAATCCAACCTTTGTCTTCAAGAGCTATTTTTAGCGGAAGCAGATCGGGAAACACTGCAAGAATAGGAGGATGCTGATCCCAAGAGTCAGTCCAGAACCGGACCTTCTCCCCTCTCCCAACTTTCCGTAACAATTGATCTTTGATAATGCAAGAACCAAGCTTGAGCGCCTGCCACACAAGAGAACCATTACCTTCTAGAGGATAGCGGCCCAAGTCATTGGGAGGAACAAGACTCAAGTATTTACTAGAAAGGATTCTGCTGCAGAGAGACGAAGGCTGAGAAATCCACCTCCAGTACAATTTCCTAGCCAGGGCCCGATTGTTAAACTTGGAGCTTCTCAAGCCCAACCCACCTTTTTCCTTGGGCTGGGTGACCTTATCCCAACCAACCAAGGCCCATTTCCTCTCTCCATTGGCACCTTCCCAAAGAAAACTTCTAGCCGCTTTGTCCAACTCTTTCCGCATTGAGGGAGGGGCGCCGTAATTGAGAATTTGTAAATAGGCATAGCCTCGAATAACGTACTTCGTAAAAGTTAATCGGCCCCCATAGCTTAACCATCTATGAGACCAATGATTCATTCTCTCTTTGATGCCATCTAGCAGGTCCTTCCGAAAATCAGCCGTCGCTTTTTAAAGTGCAGAGGAACCCCCAAATAAACAACAGAAGGGAGGTCCGAGTGAAACCCGGAATCTCCATAACTCTCTCTTGCGACCTTTGATCAAGGTTGAAGAAGACCACTTTTGATTTTGAATCATTGATGGCTTGATTAGAAGCCCGAAGGTAGACGTTAAGAGTATCTTTGATTCCTCTTGCTTCTCTGAGGCTGGCAACTCCCACCAAGCCCGTATCATCCACAAACTGTAAATGAGTCAAAACTTCGGCTCCGATTTTAATTCCTGTAATCTGTCCTTGACGTCTTCTTCTCAGGAAGAGTCTGCCAAGACCTTCAGCCAAGATAAGAAAGAGATAAGGAGAACAGGGATCTCCTTGACGGAGACCCCGAGAGGCTCCAAAAGGTGGCGAGGGAAGCCCCTTAATTAAAACAGAGTATGAAGGCGTAGAGATACAACTCATGACCCAGTGCAATCCAAATCCCGAGAAAAACCAAAGGCCGCCAACATCTTGACCAAGAAACCCCACTCTACTCGTCATAAGCCTTAGACATATCCAATTTGATGAACATTCCTTTGTTACCCGAATTATGCATAGAATGGATAGCCTCCCGAGCCAAGATCACTCCATCCAAGATCCGTCTTCCTTCAACAAAACCCCCTTGCTCGTGGGAAATTAAATTTTGAAGGAGGGGTTTTAGTCTTTCACCCATAAGTTTAGAAATAATTTTGTAGATCACATTACATAGAGCAATAGGTCTGAAATCAGAAATGAGAGCCCCCCCTCTCCTTTCGGAATTAAAGAGATAAAGGTATGATTTAGAGCCTTGAGCATTCTTTTGTTAATTCGGGATTCCTCAATGACAGCCAACACGTCCTCCTCCAGGATGTCCCATAAGGCCTGAAAGAACTCAATATGGAAACCGTCCGGCCGAGCGACTTTCCCGTGCACATCCCAAAGACCACCTTCTTGAGTTCATCACGATCTATGGGCTTAAGAAGGGACTCGATTCTCTTCATGAGAAATAATAGAGGGAATTCCGTCAATGACTTCATTTTGAGCTTCCACATCATGCTGCAAACTTTCCTTGAAGAGGTTTGAGAAGTACTCCATAGATATGGAGTGCATGTCAGGAAGAGTGTCAAAAGAATTTCCAAACTCATCTTGGAGGAACTCCATGTTATTCAATTGCCTTCTAGCACAGGCAGAACGATGAAAAAATTTAGTATTTCTGTCTCCTTCTAATAGCCAAGTATTTCGGCTCTCTCGTCTCCAAGAGATCTCTTCTTGATTATCAATGTCCTCAACCGCTTTGCGTAAGGCGTCATCCTCAAATTTAAGATGCTCGTAAATAATTCCTTCTCTCGAATTGTTTTTGCACCTCATTCCATCTCGTCCAAACAAGGGGGCCCGTTGAGCCGGAAATCAGATTTGTTAGTTTGCTTCCACTCGCTTCGCCTTACTCTTAACATAGAGGAGTCGTTTGTGAATTTTGAACATAGTCGTTCCAAAAGGGGGACGGCCTTCTTTCCACCACCGTGGAATTTTCCTTCGTAGGTCCTCTTTTTGCAACCAAAAATTTTCAAATTTAAAAGGTTTGTAATACTTTCCCCGACATAGTCCCTCCCTCCAAAGAAATGGGAGAGTGATCGTAAACCGGGCCCTCCAAGATCCTGGAATTTGATATTCCATCTAACATAAGCTTCCTCCGAGACCAAAACCTGTCAAGCTTAACCCTCCTATTGTATGGCTCTCTTATCTTATTAGTCCATGTAAAGTTTGTACCAGGACCTTTGATGTCAACAAGGTTAAAGGCCTGAACGTGGGCAATAAACAGCCTATCCCCTGTATCCAGAACAGGGATGCCACCTTCCTGATCTCTAGCGGATAATTTAGCATTGAAATCCCCAGCTAAAATCCAATCAAGATCTTCCCGGGAGGACCTCATGTTTTGAACAGCTTTCCATTGAGACCGCTGACCTTCGGTATTCTGCACCCCATAAAAATTTGTAATTAAGACTTGTTCAGCTGTAACTATATTCTTGAAAAGAGATGTTAGGACCCCTCTCCAGGCTATATGATCTACTGCTATCCATGCCAAAGGATTCCAAAGAGTAGCAATCCCTCCCGAGGCACCAAGAGCAGCCACTGCCATATGGCCAACAACCCTCCGCATTCGGCCGACAGTTTTACTCATGAGGTCTAATGACATTTTTGTTTCCTGAATGAGCAGAAAGTCTGTTTTACTTCTTTCTAAAAGTCTTTGAACAACAGATTGATGGGTTCTACTGTTTAAACCCCTCACATTCCAAGATTGTATAATCATTGGAAACCTTGGGAGCAATACGAATCAATTGTTCTTGCCAATCCTCCATTGATTAGCTTATCCCCTTGCACTCGCGATTAGATCCTTATTGGATTTCCCCGCCCACCCCTTGGGAATTACTATTTTTCGATCTCTTCTCCACCTGTGAAATTCCAAGAGCTGGTCTTTCTCTGAGCTTTTCTGCAATTCCCATAGAAACATCTTTAATAACGGGCTGGGCTGGGGCGTGGATAACCAGAGTCCCAAGGTTTTCATGGTGCAAAGTCTCAGAGGAATCAAAAGCCTGTTCAAGGACAGGGGTTGAGGAAGGAGGAGCATGAGTAGGGATAATATTGTCCTCAAGGATCCCATCTGCTCCTTCCATAGGTTGGTCTTCTTGATCCACAAGAGATTTGAAGATTTCATACCGATTTGTTGGCTTGGGGAGAGCTTGCTCCTTACCATTTCTCTTTTTGTTTCTTCTCCTCTTCTCGCTGTTCAAAGCCATCATTCCGGCCCTCGCACCCAAAGTGGGAATGACAGATGGTTCCTTGGCCGAAGTGGACTTACCTCCTCGGGAGCGATTTGACATTCCCTGTGTAGCATCCGCATTGGTGCTCAAGATATTTGGACAGAACCTTGCCAAATGGCCATGCAAATGACAGACTCTACAACGGAAAGGTAGGGCTTCATAGTCTAGCTGCTGTACCCAAGAATGTCCTGCTAGCTCCAATTCCATCTCAGCTGGTAGCGATTGACTAATATCCAATTCTACACAAATTCTTGCATAAACGGCAGTATTTCCTTCGATGGTATCCTTAGAAACTCCCAAAAATCTACCTAGAGAGTTGCCTATCAATTCAAGAATCCGCTCACCCCAAAACTCCATCGGGAGCGCGTACAGCCGGATCCAAACCGGGACAGCCGTGGGTTCAATGCGAGGGTCGAAACCCGCTCTCCACGGCTGGACAAATAACCCTGCCGGCCATGGCTCCTCTTCTCTGATTCAAATGCTCTGTTTCTATCCATTAGGGAAGAAAAACTAATAATGAAATACCCATTGCTAATGGGCCATAAGGAGTACTCACCGATTGGCTCCCAGTTTTGTCTCACCCAGGAATGCAAAAAGTGCAGGGTGGGTCGAATGCCCATGAACTTGCAAATCAGATCATGCGTGGTCCGGTAGTTTATCGTGTCTTCAACCAGCTCTGGTTCGATGACAATTTTCGGTCTTGATGTAGATTGCGGGAGACAACCATTAATTCTGTGCCCAGGAGAGCCCTTGCCCGCATTCTTGGCTAGCAGATGGAAGGCACTGCGTTGAGCTTCAGCAGAGGAAGACGCAGGATTCTCTCGAAGAATCTCCGCATAAGAGGTCTTTTTTCCTTCGCGAGAACCAGGAAGAGACCCCATTGGGCCCTCCCGGGAAACCGAAAGATCCTTGTCCAGAGGCCTGCAACAGCACTCCCAAACACGCTGAAGGAGGTTTCCGAACTAAAACCCTAGAGCCACGGCCGTCGACAGTGCAGAGGGATTCCCGCCAAAACGCCAGAGCTCCAAAAGTCCAAATCCTCAGCTTCTTCGCCAGAACATACTCAATTTACAATTCCAACCCTAAACATTATTTTTAAATCACTAATTTACTTAATTTATAATATAGGAATGGCATGTCCCTTCCGTAGTGACTCTTCATGTGTATTTATTACACATAGATATGATGAGGAAAGCATCATCAAAAACATAAATTATATATTGAGTAACATCAATTACAATTGCAATTCTTCAACTATGATTATGTTCTTTTGCATTATTTCAGATTTACACATGCGGTATCTAACACGCAGCTAGGGCTCACGAGGAGGCAAATATTGGAGGTTCGAATATCATAAGTGGCAAAGGTATTTTTGTTAAAAAAAAATATTTTGCCTAATGTCTTTCCTAAGGTAAAAAGGGAGTTATAAGGGTATAATGAAAAGTTGCTTGTTTGGTAATTGATTTATGTTATTGGAGTTATAAGAAAAGTGGATTTGATTTTTGCCAAAGTTCTTCTTGCTATTAAAATTTAATTAAAGAGGTTTTTGAGTTAAATTTTTGTGGATGTTATATTTATTTTAATTGGGAGATTATAAGGTGTTATTGGAAAATATTTTAGGTATGTTTGTGGTTGTTTTTATAGATGGAGTGATAAGGTGTAATTGAGTTTTTGCATTACATTGTGAGAAAGATTTATCTTCTAACCTCTTTGAGTTTGGAATAAAATTGGTTGTGTTTGTGGAAGATTTATGAGATCCCTTATTCATCAAGAAAAAGGTATGAGCACATTCTTTTATAGTTGAGTTGATTGATTGGTTTTCTAGAAAATAAGTTTGGAGTGAAAATGACTTGATTAGGGTTTCCTTTTTGAGTGTTTTGATTTAAAGCTTCAAGGTTTTCTAGAATAAAGAGTTGTTGTTAAAACCTTGTTTTATAAGCATTGTTGTTGAAGCCATTGGTTGTATGAAGAACTTGAACTAGGGTTTGAAAATAACATGAGTATCATTATTATGTGAGGATTGTTTTATAAGCATTGTTGTTGAAGCCATTGGTTGTGTGAATAACTTGAACTAGGGTTTGAAAAGAACATGATTATCATTGCTATGTGAGGATTGTTTTATAAGCATTGTTGTTGAAGTGAGTTTTTGAGCAAATAACTTGAACTAGGGTTTGAAAATAACATGAGTATCATTGTTATGTGAGCATTGTTGGAAATATTTTGAGTTGATGATTATATGCTTGGACTAGGGTTTGTGAGCAAGAATTATTTTATTGAGTTATTGGTTGAGTAGAGTTGGTTGAACCTAGTCAAGTGGATGTGTGAAGTGATTGTTCAAGGTCCATAAAAAAAACTATTCTATATTCTGAATTGAGTTGAGAAAGTGATTTGAGCATTGAGTTGAATTTGAAGTATATTGAGTCTTTAACAATTCTCCTTATGTTTCTAAGAGAGTGATTGAAATTGATTGAGCATTGTGATTAGTATAGAACATATTGAGTCTCTAACAATTCTTTTTATGTTTCTATGAGATTGGACAAGTTTTGTGTGGACTTGTTGAGCAGATTTGAGGTAAGTTTTTGAAGAGACTTGTGGACTGATTTTGTGTGAGCTTTTGTGGAAGCTTACAATACAAATGTGGATAACTTCTTGAGAGAAATTATTGAGCAGATTTGAGCAAGTTCTTGAGAGGAATTGTAGAGCAGATTTGAGCAAGTTCTAGAGAAGACTTGTGGAGTAGATTGAGCAAGTTCTAGAGAGGTCTTGTAGAGCAGATTTGAACAAGTTCTAGAGAGGACTTGTGGAGTAAATTGAGCAAGTTCTAGAGGACTTGTAGAGCATATTTGAGCAAGTTCTAGAGAGGACTTGTTGATAGATTAGTGTGAGCTTATTTGGAAGCTCACAAGGCAAATTTGAGACAAGTATTTGAGAAGACTTGAGAGCAGAGTTGATTGATTTGTTCAAACCTTGAGTTAAAGTTTAAGTTATATCTAGTAGAGTTGAGTGAAGCCTTGAATTAAGGCTTGAAGATAAATATCAAGGACAAATTTGTGCTAGACTGAAGGACTATGTTTAGTGTAGATTTGAGACAAAGCTTTGGTGGTGAGCAAAGAGGATAGTAGTCTCCAGTGGATAGATATCCATTAGCCATGGTAGTGAGGATAGGTTTTTTGAGTGGAGATACGAGTCTTTAGTGGATAGAGATCCACAAGCTAGTGTAGTGGATGCAGTAGTCTTCTAGAGGTTCACTAGCCAAAGTAGAGGAGAAGGAGTTCTCCTATGGATAGATATCCATAAGCTTGATTTAGGGGATTGGTGTCTCCTTTGGATAGAGGTCCATAAACATTATAATAGAGAAAGGATTCCCAATATATTGATTGAGAAAATTTTAGTGAAATATTTTCTCTGTGGAGTAGCCCATATTGGGTCAACCATGTAAATTATGGTGTCTCTATTATGTGTGGTGATTTGTGCATTATTTTTATTATTGCTATTGATATTGCTATCTATACATTACATAATATTATTTTGGAAAGAAAAGTAAAAAGTGGTATTATACTTTTTTTAATAAATTATTTATATTAATCTTGACATAATTATGGGTGAGAGCTGAGGTCTGAGGTGTAGACCAATTGGTTCATCCAAAACCCATAAGGGGGTGGAGGTCCAAGGTTCAAATCTCGGGCCTCGCTAGATTGAACTCTTGTCCCTTTCCTGGTGCTTTCAGTGGCGTAAAAGGTTTAAAATGATTGTGGCATGGTGGTTATAGGGCCAGATTGCATGAAGATCTATGGCAGCTTCTGGGGTGGACAACGTAGAATGATGTGGAAACCATAAAAGTTGGACAACTTTTCCAGATTCATGGCGGCTACTGATTCCACCATGTAAAAAAAAAATTATGGGTGAGAGCTCTAGAATAGAAAAATAGGGCATTAGTTGGGTAGCTGAAGATATTTATGGTTACTGTGGATTTGAATACAATATTGTTGCCTTAGGAGGGCCCAATGGGGACACCTCCGGATCCTCTTCTAGAGAGACATAGTTCTTTTGTAGATTTGTTAAAGGATAAATCTCCATCAAATACTGAAGAAGCACAAAAAACTACATTAAAAATGCTCTTTATAGTTGTTGGAAATAGATCAACATATCAACGAGTTAATGGATGCTTGCCACAATCAGAATCAAGGCCAAATATTTTCATTGAGCAAAGGATGGTCGAAGAAATAGTTTTATATAGAGCCAATCATGATTTGATCTGTAAATTCATGGGTATTCGCCCTACCCTGAATTTTTTGTATTCTTGGATCCGACAAAATTGGGAGCCTCTTGGTGAGTGTTCTTTGTGGTTTATTAGCAATGGATATTTTATTGTTAGTTTTTCTTCACTTGTCGATAGAAATAGGGCTTTTGAATTAGAAAAGAGGAATCATGGTCCGATAGGATTATTTGTTCAACCCTGGAGAGTGGGATTTGATCCTCGAATTGAACCCACTGTTGTCCCGATTTGGATCCGTTTGTATGCACTTCCAATGGATTTTTGGAGTGAGCAGGTATTGGAAATTATTGGTAATTCCCTTGGAAGAAATTTGGGTGTTTCCAAAGATACAATAGAAGGAAACACAATTGTTTATGCAATATTATGTGTGGAAATGGATCTTAGCCAGCCTCTACCAGCAGAGGTGGAACTTGAAGTTACAAGACTATCTTGGATTCAACAACTGGATTATGAGGCATTGCCCTTCAGATGCAGAGTTTGCCACAAATATGGGCATTTGGCCTGATCTTGACCAAATAATATGAACATAAAAATGGAGGCTCCTCTAGCAATGTCAAATCTTCATAAGGAGGGTAAGTCAACAATCAGCAAAGAACCAACCGATATTTCTTAGGTTAAATAAGCATAGGGAGATGGTTTTGAACAACCCAAAAGAAGGAGAAGGCAAAATAAAAAATATGGTAAAGAGCAAACCCAACTCAAGCCCTCCAATATGTATGAGATATTTAAGACACTAGTGGACCAAGAAGAAGAACAATTCATGGAAGGAGTGGATGGGAATAATAAAAATAATAACATCCATGTTCAAGCTCCTCTTTCATCTCCCCCCATCATAGAGCAAGTAATTGAGTACAGTGAGTTACCGTAGTCAGAGAGTGCAGGGGCATTGATAGTGCATAACCAAGAGCAACCAATAATTAAGGATGTCAGCATGGGCATAGCAGAAAATAACAGAGAAATGCCAACTCTAGGTATAACTTAGGTGGAAAAGAGATCAAAAATAGCAGCTCTCAAGGAGTGGGTAGAAAATAAAATAAGAAATTGATAGTAGTTCAAGGAGACAAACTAATCACTAGAGGATCGGTGAGGCCAATAGATTTTTACTACTCTCAAGGTAACCAATGATTATATAATCATGGAATGTTAGGGGTTTAAACAGTAGAACCCATCAATCTATTGTTTGAAGACTCTTAGAAAAATGTAAAACAGATTTTTTGTTTATCTAGGAGATAAAAATATCGTTGGATCTTATGTGTAAAATAGTTAACAAAATTTGGATGGGTGTTGGTCATATGGAAGTGGATGCCGAAGGGGCCTTAGGGGGGATAGTTACTCTTTGGAACTCTCTTGAATGGACTACAATAGAACATATATCTTGGAGAGGTGTTCTCACATCACATTTTAGAAATAATGTCACAGTTGAACATGTTTTAATCACAAATTTTTATGGACCTCAAAACCTAGATGGTTAGATGCATCAATGGAAAGTTGTGCATAACATGAGATTCTCAAGGGAAGAGTTAGACTGGATTATTAATAGAGATTTTAATGCTAAATTATCCTCTGGAAGGTGGAATCCAAATTTTGGACCTAGGGGATCGACTTATGATTGCCCAAGTCCAAGAATTACACTTGGTGGATATTAAATGCCCTGGAACCAACTATACTTGGACTAATAAGAGGAGGGAGCCACATAGCAGGAAGGTGAAGTTAGACCATTTTTTGGTTTCATAGGAGGCATTTGTAAAATGGAATATAAAATTTCATATTTTTGAGGGTCCAATTTTAGATCATTTTCCCATTTTATTGGAAGGAGGGATCAAGATAGTGCAACATCACAAACCATTTAAATTTGAAAACTTTTGGTTACAAAAAGAGGAACTTCGAAAGAAAATTCCACAGTGGTGGGAAGAATGTCACCCAACATATGGGACAACAATGTTTAGATTCCACAAACAACTTCATTATGTCAAAGATCAACTGAAACAATGGAGGTGAGCTAACAAGATAGACTTCCAGGTCTAAAGAGCTCCATTGGTGGCTAGATGGGATGAGGTTCAAAAATAATTTAGGGAAGGAACAATTATAGAGCAGCTCAAATAAGAGGATGATGCATTGTGTAAAGTGGTTGAGGACATTGACAAACAAGAGGAGACCTACTGGAAATAAAGAGCAAGAACCACTTGGTTATTAGAAGGTGATAAAAATACCAAATTTTTCCATCGGACTGCTTGTGCTAGGAGAAAAATGAACAACATGGAATCTCTTCAATATGAGAATGGATACTCCTTTGATACAATTCTAGGTATGCATTTCCATTCAATGGATTATTTTTCTTAACTATTTAAGGAAATTATGGTGCAAGATGAAGAGGCTCAAAAAGAAGTTATTGTTGTCATACCCTTTGTTATCTCTGAAGAAGAAAATCAGGCCCTACTTAAACCCATTGATAGAGAGGAACTGAAGAATTTAGTCTTTGGAATGAGCACCAAAAAAACACCAGGTCCAGATGTATTTCCAATTGAGTTTTTTCAAGCCTTCTGGGATAACTTGGAGGAGGATGTAATGGATGTTATAGAGGAGTCCAAAGGTAGTAAAATAATGCTTAAAGCATTAAATCATACTTTCATTACCTTAATTCCAAAAGGGAAGGAGGGGGTACATATTTTAGATTATAGACTTATTGCCTTATGCAATGTCATATATAAAATAATCACAAAGGTAATGGTTGAGCAGCTAAAACCTCTTCTACATAGCATTATCTCCTCGGAGCAAGGAGGTTTTATAGAGGGCAGGCAGATCTTGGATGGTGTGGTTATAGCTCAAGAGGTAATCCATTCAATGCAAACATCTGGTAATAGAGGAATGTTCATAAAATTAGATAATTCAAAGGCTTATGATAGGGTAGAGTGGAGCTTCTTGTCAAATATGATGGCAGCCTTTGGTTTCTCTTAGGATTGGATAGAATGGGTCATGAGGTGTTTCTACTCTGATATACTTAGTGTTAATCAAGGGTCTTCCCTTGTAACCGTTTGGAGCTACTCAAGACCTTCGTCAAGGAGATCCTTGCTCTCCCTATATTTTTCTCATATTGGTTGAAGGATTGGGTAGACTCATCTTGAGAAGACAAAAATATTTGCTAATAGTTATCAAGGTGGGTGAGGAAGTTTTGACTCACCTACAGTTTGTGGATGACACAAAATTTGTGGGAGTGACCAGCTTCAGTGAAGTAAGAATGATTAGAGATACACTTAATGTCTACCTTAGGGCTACAAACCAAATCATCAATGATAAAAAATCCAAAGTGGTCTTTTTCAATCTTGATCAAAGGCTTCAATACAAAATTTTAGAGATCTTGGGATTCACAAGGACTTATCTCCCAGTGGTATACTTGGGGGTCCCTTTGCATTTTAAAAAACTAAAAATAGATATCTGGAGGAATATTTTAGACTGTATCAAGGATAGAATTAATCATTGGTATCAAAAATGGTTAAGCTATGGGGGTAGATTAAATTTTTTACAATCAATCATTTAGGCCATGCCAATTTATAAATTTTTTATCCTTGCTGCCCCACATACCATATGGAAAGAGTTGGACAAGATGGCTAGAAAATTTTTATTGGAAGGAGTAAAAGGAGAGAGGAAATGGGCCTTAGTAGATTGGGAGAAAGTAAGCGAGACCAAGGTAAAAGGGCGTTTGGGACTGAGAAGATCAAAGTTAAAAAATAAAGCTTTGGCTAGAAAGCTTTACTGGAGGTGGATTTCCCAACCAACTTCTTTATTCAGTAGAATCTTAACTAGTAAATATTTGGGACAGGTAAACCCAAATGAGGTGGGTCGTTTACCTTTGGATGGTAATGGATCCTTAGTGTGGTAGGCTCTCAAGTTAGGATCTCAAGTAGTAAAATATGAATTATTTTGGAAAGTAGGGAGAGGGAAAAAGGCATGATTTTGGATAGATTCATGGGATCAATACCCTCCCTATCATTGTTGAATTTCTTAAACTACAACCAATAAAAATAGCCATAGAAACCAGGGGGTGGGTCCAGATTGAAATTTATTTCAACACTAGTCAGTTGGGGGATTATAAGTTTAAGCAGTTTAAAAAGTTGGATGAGTGACCAATTTCAATCCCTCCGGATTTGACACCCATCATGACTAAAATCCTGGCAGAAATATTTCTCACTGGTAGAGATGAGGAGGATGAATTAGCTTGGGGCTATGGGAGCCTTGGTGTCTACAAAGTGAAGGATGGATATGATAAGATCCTTACAGAGCCTCCTCCTCATACATATCAGGTTGAGGATTGGAGAAAGATTTGGCAGTCCAAGGGTTGGCCGAAAGTAAACTTTTTTTCCTTGCATTTCATGCATAATGAAATTCTTACTTTTGATAATCTCATATGTAGTGGAATCATTGGTCCATCTCAATGTGTCTTATGCTACAAGAGTGAGGAAAAAATTGATCACTTGATGTTTGAGTGCCCATTCACGCACCAAATCTGGGAGAGATGGTTTTTATATTATAAAATTCAAGTTAATGGTGATTTGAATCGGATTAATATTTGGAAAATATGGAAAAGGGGTAGATTTAAATCTAAATATCTTTGTATTGGTTGGGATCTTGGATTAAAATTCATTTGGTGGCAAGTGTGGTTGGAGAGAAATGCCAGAATTTTTAGAGAAACTTTTTCTTCTTTAGATGGAGTTTGGCAGGTCATTTGGAGCAAAGTCACAGAAACTGTGGCAGTCTATGCTAAAGAGGAAACTTAGGTTGTTATTGGGGCAATGGAGAAGGAATTTGAAGTGCAAGAGGGGCATGACAGAGCTAGTTGGAAACCACCCCCAAAAGTTTGTATTAAAATTAATACTGATGGAGCTGTAAAAGGCAATACAAGTAGAGCTAGAATTGGAGTGGTTTATCAAAATCATGTTGGAATAGTGCTCTATTGGGAACTATAAGGCTTGGGAAGAGCCAAAAAAAATGAAGCAGAAGCCTTAGCTATCAAAATTGCTTCTATTTTAGCAGTAAAACAAGGTCACAGGAGGATAATCCTAGAATCAGATTCTCAAATAATGGTTGGAGCTCTAGATTGCATAAGGAAATTTACTTTGAAAACATGGAGTTTGAGGATTCTTGTCACTCAAATTAAGGAATTATGGAGAGAATTAGAGGATGTGATTCTAGTTTATGTGAGTAGAGATCTAAATAAAGTGGCAGACTTCTTAGCTAAGATGGGTATTGAGAAGGAGGTAGGGGTTCAGTGGTACAGTGACATGGCTATTAAGGATGAGATGATTAGGCAGGTTGGTGAGCAAATCCAGTGCTTAGCTAATTTTAATAACCATTCTAGAAATACTGTTTAGGATATTTGTGCTTCAATGTAGATATTCTTTTATAGCTGTAGACAGGTGAACAGTCATTGTAGAAATATGGTTTAAGAGATTTGGCTCCAATGCAAATCTTCTTTTACTATTGTAAACATGTGTTCTCTTTGGATAAGTCTGGGAAAAGTCTCATCCCAACTTGTAAATGATCTTTGTTTTAATGTAAGTTTTTTCAAATTATTTTTCAAAAAAAAAGTGGTCTTATACTATTCACCCCCCTCTCAATATAATCTTGTGTTCTTCAATTGGTATCAGAGCAGGTTATTTTAGAAGAGTTTAACGGCTTGAAGGAAAATCTAACAAGAACTCAATGGATTCTAAGAATGGGTCCTTACATAATTCAACACCAGTATTTGATGAAAGTAACTATATATTGGAGTATGATAATGAAGATCTACCTGATGGCACTTGGCAATGAAATTTGGGAAGTAGTTGAAATTGGATATGATCCTTTGATTAATCTTCCTACATATAAGGAAGGTAAGCTCCTACAACAGTACAATTCAAAAGCATTGAATGCACTTTTGAGATGTTTGCATAGAACATAATCTATGAAAGTTATGTATTGTCAAACTGCAAAAGAAATGTGGGATAAACTGCAAAATATATATGGAGATAAATGTGTCAAGAAAGAAAATATGCGAAATATCAAAAGACAATTTGAATAATTAAAAATGAATGATGAGGAAAACATTAGTACTTATCTAGTTTGAATTTATGATGTTGCTAATGATATGCAAGGACTTGGAATGAAGATTGATGAATTAGATGTTTGTGATAAAGTCTTAAAAACTCTTCCAAAAAGATTTAGTGAAAATGTTTCTACTATAGAAGTGTCAATGGATGGTGATTCTTTGACAAGAGATATATTGCTTGGTATGCTCATAGCATTTGAGATAAGAAAAAAAGATCCTATTCCCCAAAAGGAAGCAACATTCAAAGCAATAAAAAATACAAAGGGTAAGAAGTCAGAATCAAGCAATGAGTCATCCAGTGATGAAGAAACTAATTATGGTAGAATAAATAAGAATTATAGAATATCTAGAGATCTAAAATCTGTTAAATGTTTTAATTATGGAAAGTATGGACATTTTGCAATAGACTATCAAGAAGCTAAGAATAACAATGGTGAAGAAAAATAGGATCACATGAACAGGGAATCAGAAAGATACAGGTACCAAAAGAAAAGCAATGATGGACAAAGCAAACAAGGAAATAAGTTCTTTCAAAGACAAAAGAGGAACTACTATGTGAATAAGGCAAGTAAGTACTCAAGTGATAGTGTTGTTATTTTTCATACAATGATAGAGATGAAGTTCTTTTTATAATTGAAGAAAAATAACAAGTTAAGAAAAGGACTCCAGTATTCTCAAGTGTTTTAGATGTGGCAACTTTGGACATCTTGAAGATAGTTGTACAAGGGATGGTTATAGTTTCAATGATGATGAATATGAAGATACACTTGAAGGACTAGAAGAGAATATTCTAATGGCACTAGAAGAAGGAAAAGATGATCATATAGAAGGTAAGAAGCAAATAGAAAATAAATATGTGGACAAAGGTAAACAAATAGAGGAATATTCAGAAAAGGATAGATATGATATCAAGGGATAACTTATCTATGCTCTTGAAATAGTAAAGAGTGTAAGAAAGAAAAACTCTAAAATTGAGTTTTAGTTTCAATAATGTGATGAAGAGAGAAGACTACTTATAGAGGATCTAGAGAAATCAAAGGCTAAGGAAAAAAGGTTCAAATATAAGTTGGAAGCAAAGATATTAGAATGTGAAAAGTTAGCACAATAAGTGACACTACTAAGAGAAGATTTAGAAGACTCCAAATTCAAGATAAAAGGGTTCAAAAATATCTCAAATATTATGGATAATATGATCAAGGTACAAAGAAGGTCAACAAACAAAACAGGTCTTGGTTTTGAATAAACTCAAAAGAAACAAGAATAAAATTCAACCTCAAGTTCTGAAGAAACTTTAGAAAAAAAAAACTTCAGAAGAAGAAGAAGATAGTCTAAGATAAAGTGAGACATCTGAGGATGATTTGGACAATATAAATTTTAACAAAAATAGGAACAATGCACAAAGAAGATACAGGTGGAACATCAATCAGAATAGGTCAAGAGAGACTAAGAGTCCAATGAGGTCAAGACAAGGAAACTTCAATGGAATATGTTTTTCATGTCACAGGTTTGGGCACATGGCTTCACAGTGTAGAACACATGAAATGCAGGAATATGGTAATAGATAGCTTTTCCATGGGTATTGCTACTCATGTAATCAGTTTGGTCACAAGGCAATGAATTGCAGGGATCATGATAGAAGAAGGTATGGCTTCACTAGGAGAAATCATAAGACATTTGCACCTCTAAGGAATAATAACATTAACTATTATAAGTGCAATAATGATGGTCACACAACAAAGTGGTGTAGATCAGACATTCTATAATCAAGCAAGAACAAGAACATGAACAGGAATAGAAACATGGATATGAACAGGAACAGAAACATGGATATGAACAAGAACAATAACAAGAACAAGAATATGGATATGAACGGGAATAAGAATAGTAATAGGAACATGGACAGGAATGTAGACATGGACAAAAACATTGAAAGAAATAGTCAAAGAAATCAGAAGGATCAGATAAGAAGAAAAGAGGATAAAGGTAAAGAATAGTGCTTTTTGGGAGTAGAAATACTCCCACCCCAAAATTAACCACTTCAAGAGGATATGGGGGATGGGATAAGCTAAGAGGCTCATTCTTAGCCCCGAGCCCCAAAGGTGACCCTTTGCTATTGATTTCAAATGGGGAAAGATTTGGTATTTGAGAGAGCATTGATCCAGGGGAGCATTGTCCCAAGGGGAGCATAACAAAAGAAAGGTCAAGTTTTTGGTAAAAATAATTTGGGTTACAATCAATGATAAAGAGTGATATTGTTGGACATTTTGAGTTCATTTATTTGTCATTGATATCAAAATGAGAAGTTGTCATTGATGCCAAAGTGAACATATGAAGTTGTCATCAATACCATGGAATACACCATTACTGCCACCAGGAACAATGCGAAGAGTTGAAGAAAAGTTATCAAAATATTGTTTTATAAGGGTTTTTATTAAAACCATGGTGGCAGAATAATTTACATCAAATCAGTGGAGTACAAATAAAGGTTTAAAGTTTATCTCAAGAAGGCTTTAATTTTTATTAAAGTCAAAGGTTTATAAAAATAATTTATAAAATTTAAATTCTTTTAGAATTTAAATAATTTATAAATTATAAAGGTTTTAAAAAAGCGTCGACGTCATCAATTTAGTGGAGCACCGATGTCTATGTCAAAAGGTGAAATTCATATATAAAAGCTATTACAAAGGGCATTAAACATACCCTTCATCGATTAATATTCATGCAATAGAGAAAAGAGTAATTAATGCAATCGTTGAGGAAGAAGATAAATTTTGTGTTGTCTTTTAGCACAAGGAAGAAGATGAAATGGGAGGGCTTAAGGCCTCACTCCCATTGGATAGGGTGGTCCATTGGAAACACACATTTTGCAAGAGTATTGGGAGTGGAAGTTACCGCGATCGATTCACATGGAGGTTGTTGGCGTGTTTGTCTTAAGCGTTGAGGAGGAAAACATTTTAGCACACACTCGTTTGAGTGCCAGTCTTAGAAGAAAGAGTACAAGGTGCTCTTAATATTCCAAGCATGCATCTAGCACATGTGGTGGACTAACCTGTGGCTAGGGCGCACAAGGAGGCAGAGATTGGAGTTTCGAATCTCATAAGTGGCAAAGGTATTTTTGTTAAATAAATTTTTATTTTGCCTAATGTCTTTCCTAAGGTAAAAAGGGAGTTATAAGGGTAGAATGAAAAGTTTCTTGTTTGGTAATTGATTTATGTTATTGGAGTTATAAGGAAAGTGGATTTGATTTTTGCCAAAGTTCTTCTTGCTATTAAAATTTAATTTAAAAGGTTTTTGAGTTAAATTTTGATGGATGTTAAATTTATTTTAATTGGGAGATTATAAGGTGTTATTGGAAAATATTTTATGTATGTTGATGGTTGTTTTTATAGATGGAGTGATAAGGCATAATTGAGTTTTTGCATTGCATTGTGAGAAATATTTATCTTCTAACCTCTTTGTGTTTGGCATAGACGTGGTTGTGGTTGTGGCATATTTATGATATCCCTTATTCATCAAGAAAAATGTATGAGCACATTCTTCGATAGTTGAGTTGATTGATTGGTTTCCTAGAAAATAAGTTTGGAGTGAAAAGGATTTGATTAGGTTTTCTTTTTTTAGTGTGTTGAGTTAATGCTTCAAGGTTTTCTGGAATTAAGAGTTGTTAAAACCTTGTTTTATAAGCATTGTTGTTGAAGCCATTGGTTTTATGAAGAACTTGAACTAGGGTTTGAAAAGAACATGAGTATCATTGCAATGTGAGGATTTTTTAAAAGAATTTTTATTGAAGCCATTGGTTGTGTGAAGAACTTTAACTAGGGTTTGAAAAGAACATGAGTATCATTGTTATGTGAGGATTGTTTTATAAGAATTATTGTTGAAGTGAGTTGTTGAGCAAAGAACTTGAACTAGGGTTTGAAAAGAACATGAGTATCATTGTTATGTGAGCATTGTTGGAAACATTTTGAGTTGATGATTATATGCTTGGACTAGGGTTTGTGAGCAAGGATTATTTCATTGAGTGATTGGTTGAGTAGAGTTGGTTGAACCTAGTAAATTGGATGTGTGAAGTGATTGTTCAAGTTCCATAAAACAAACTATTATATATTTTGAATTGAGTTGAGAAAGTGATTGAGAATTGATTTGAATTTGAATCATATTGAGTCTTTAAAAATTCTCCTTATGTTTCTAAGAGAGTGATTGAAAGTGATTGAGCATTGTGACTAGTATAGAACATATTGAGTCTCTAACAATTATCTTTATGTTTCTATGGAATTAAACAAGTTTTGTGTGGACTTGTTGAGCATATTTGAGGTAAGTCTTTGAGGAGACTTGTGGACTAATTTTGTGTGAGCTTTTGTGGAAGATTACAATACATATTTGGATAAGTTCTTGAGAGAACTTATTAATTATATTTGAGAAAGTTATAGAGATGACTTGTAGAGCAGATTTGAGCAAGTTCTAGAGAGGACTTGTAGAGCAGATTGAGCAAGTTCTAGAGAGGACTTGTAGAGCAAATTTGAGCAAGTTCTAGAGAGGACTTATGGAGAAGATTGAGAAAGCTATAGAGATGACTTGTAGAGCATAATTGATTAAGTTCTAGAGAGGACATGTAGAGCAGATTTGAGTAAGTTCTAGAGAGGACTTGTAGAGAAGATTTGAGCAAGTTCTAGAGAGGACTTGTGGATAGATTAGTGTGAGCTTTTGTGGAATATTACAAGGTAGATTTGAGACAAGTATTTGAGAATACTTGAGAGTAGAGTTGATTGATTTATTCAAAACTTGAGTTAAGGTTTAGGGTAGATCCAGTATAGTTGAGTCAAGCCTTGATTTAAGGCTTAAGGATAGAGATCGAGGATAAATTTGTGCTAGATCAAAGGATTGTGTTTAGTGCAAATTTTATACAAATATTTAGAGGTGACAGAGCATAGAGGATAGTAGTCTCCAGTCGATAGAGATCCATTATCCAGGGCATTAAGGATAGGTCTTCTGAGTGGGGATAATAGTCTTTAGTGGAGAGAGATCCACAAGCCAATTCAGTGGAGGTAGTATTCTTCTAGAGGTTCACCAGCCAGAGTAGAGGAGAAGGAGTTCTCTTGTGGATAGAGATCCATGAACTTGATTTAGGGGATTGGTGTCTCCTTTGGATATAGGTCCATAAACATTGTAATATGGAAAGGATTCCCAATATATTGATTGAGAAAATTTTAGTGAAATATTTTCTCCGTGGAGTAGCCCACATTGGGTGAACCACATAAATTATGGTGTCTCTAGTATGTATAGTGATTTGTGCATTGCTTTGATTATTGTTGTTGATATTACTATCTATACATTACATAATATTGTTTTGGAAAGAAAAGTAAAAAGTGGTCTTATACTGTTCACCCCCCTCTTAGTATAAGCTTGTGTTCTTCAAAACCTAGCTCTGATACCAAATTAAGAGCAAGTATTCCCAGATAAACTCAAACTAGATAAGAAATAAAATAGAATCAAGATGAAGAAATAAGGCAAACACATAGTACATAATATTTCACCTGGAAAAATCCAACATAGTAACCTTTCTTCTTATTGCATAAACTCAACTGTCTTCAATATAATAATACAATTCTCTGTAAACCCTAATGCATGTTTTATAAACTCAACCATCTCCAATACAATAATGCAATTCTCTCTTGTGTGTGTACAAACCTTAATAAAATAAATAACAAAGGCACATGCATGGATTGTACAAAATACATTGGTACAATACCATGTGTTTAAAAATAACCCCAAAACAACCCATTTGAAAAACATTTTTTTCCTCCCTTTGTAACTATAAAACATGAAAAGTATCCAACACATATCCAACATAAATTTTAAAGATATTTTTTAACATAAAAGACTCTTTAGAATCACAAACATTTATTATTAGTAGGAAGAATATAATGGTACAAAACAATAAGACTTTGGTGTCATTTTTTATGTGTAAAATGAATTCACAATGCATTTAGTAACAAAGAGATAAAAAAAATAGAAAAATAACTTGCAATATGGTCATATGATATATATTGATATATATATATATATATAATTGACATGTAAATACAATATAAAATCTCACTAATTACTCTTTTTGAAAGTTATTTATCATTACTTAATACCACTAAGTTGCATCATTTCCAATACGTGTTTTTAATAATTTCATATGGAGATAAAATTTTCTAGATATTCACTTGTTAGAATTTAAATTACAATATCATGAAAATACTTTCCAATCATCAGAGCTCAAGGGAAAGTCTAAGTTCTCAATGAATTCAAAAGCCACTTGTATATTTTATAATTAGAAAATGACATTTACAGAAATTGCTTAATGATGATACATAAGAATGAGATAAAGTTTTAGAAGACAAGAAAATCCTTCCATATAGTAAGTGAGGTTCATTGATATGGAATGAACACTCAAAAGAAAGCACAAAAATTGCATGATGAAAAATTACATTGTATTAATCCAAAAATATATTTATAGGTATGTCTGCCTTTACAATCGGTATTTAATACGCACAATCCATGTGAGTATTAAATGCAATACTAATCCCTATCATTCCTCCCCACTGAGGAAGCATTGGTCCCCAATGCGTACAAGTGTGGAAGAGAAATATGGTTAGCTGAAGAGTGTCGGGTACAACCAAAAATGCACTCTTGTTACAAAAATATGAAGATAAAAATAACAAAGTTTTACATGTCTTCAAAAAACCAAAATTTGACACTAGATTTGGAACATGCTCAAAAAATAATCTCCAATGACTGTAAGCATTACTATGTTGGCGTACAGCTAAGATGAGTCCTTGAATTTGGTAGAAGACAACAGCAATTGAAGTGTCGGAGAAGATGTAGTAAAATATTCCTCGAACCACATGCCAAAATGAGCCAAGTTGGAAATTGTAGATGCAATTGATTTTTGGTTTTGAATGTTGGACCGCATTCATTAATGAAAAGCAATGAATGAAATGATTAAATTAAATTAAATGAAAATTTAATTTAATTTAATTTAAATGAGGGTTTATTGAATGCATTTGAAAAATGGTGGTTGATGTGCAACGGATTGAATCAATGGCATTAAATTATTGGTGACGGGACAACAGTCAAGTAGACCAGGACAATGGTCAATGGAGAATATTTAATTTAACGCATAATTATGGTATTTAAAAATACCTGTGATATTAAATATTTTAATTTTAAATTAAATTAAATGAAATTTAATTTAATTTTAAAATTTCTCTAAGGGAATGACAATGGCTAAAAACACCGACAAGTGGTAAATGCATTAATGAATGCAGTTTAATGATAGAAAAATTAAATTAAATTAAAATTTTAATTTAATTTAATAAATGCATTAATGAATGCAGTTTAATGATAGAAAAATTAAATTAAATTAAAAAAATTTAATTTAATTTAATTTAATTTATGGAAATGTGTCCAAAAGTATGTGCAACACCCGTCGGGATCAAATGGTCGTTGCCATGGTTTTGAGGTGGAAGCTGGCAAAAAATCTTCTCATAGCTCATCGTCTAGAAACAAAGCAACCCCATCGAAAATGTGATCGGTTACACCAAATAGAAGGTTGCGACCAAGAGGAAAAAATGTGTGCGACGATGGAATGAATGTAGTGGAGAACTGAGTAGTTACTTCAGACTGAAAAGAGACATCATCGACAAAATGTGGTAGATCATTTTGAAAAACAAGGAAGACGACATGAAATTTGTGGGCTTATCATCACCTAAAATCAGGAGATCATCACCAAAAAATATTGAATCCGTAAACAACAAACATCCAGAGTTGTTAAGATTAGATGGAACTAGATCAAACATCAGTGAAAACAAATCAACGTCTGGAACAACATCTCCAGGAGGGACGATCAGGTCATGTAGTGCAGTAGGCATGATTATGGTAGCATATATGGCAGTTGGTTATTCAATTGCAATATCTAGAAAGGTTGGATCTTCATCGAAAGCTTCCAAGGAGCTTAGATCTACATAAAAGGAAATGTCACTACCATTAGCAACATTATTTGATGGCAATATGGTGGGCCTTTCACCCACAGATCTTGGTTCAAATCTAGGTGTTGCTTCCTGGTTTTCAACAAATTCTTCTTCTTCAATAGGAAGGATTTCATCTCCCAATGCAGTAGGAAGATTTTCATCCTCAATAGATACAGGTTTTGCTGCAATTATGGCATCTCGGAGCGACTGAAACTCAGCATTGAGTTGTTGATATTTTTCAAAAACTTCTTCGAGTTTCTCTCTTTTTTAGTTTCACTCATAAGAAGGATGATGGGCCTTCTACCCATAAACCCTAGTGTGCTTCCAGGTATTGATTCAGAGTTTTCAACTTCAACAGATGCCATAGCATCGAGTAGAATGACTTTTTGAATCAATTGAAATTCATCATCGATCTCTCTGTACCATCGAGAGATTTCATCCAACAAATGGATCAAAATTGGTAGCATGGTGTCAAAGGAATGTTGAATCCAAGGGTGGATACTTGGATCAAGTTGTCAAGGAATGACAAATCCAAGTGTGAGAACTTGGATCAATAGCTGAAGGTCGGGAGTTAGATGGACCCAGCTAGTTGAGAGTTTGTAGGATTGCATCAAGTTGTCAAGGGATGACAAATCCAAGTGTGAGAACTTGGATCAAGAGTCGAGGGTTGGGGTCAGAGGAACCCTGGCTTAGCTGAAGATCGATGACCAGAGGGATCCCAGTGAGAGTTTTTGAATGAGGAGTGCTCGAAGGCCCTTGCAAAGAAAAAGAGTGCTCATTCTAAGTCAAGATCTGTTGGTGGTTTTCTCATTCTCCCTGTGAACCATCCTGGCCTAGGTGAAGGGGATACTTGCCAATCCAACACTCGGCTCTGATACTACTGATATGGAATTAACACTCAAGAGTAAGCACAATAATTACATGATGAAAACTTACATTATATTAATCCAAAAACATATTTATAGGCATGTCTGCATTTACAATCGGTATTTAATACACATGATTCATGTGAGTATTAAATGCAATACTAATCCCTATCATTCATATGTTTTTAGCCCATTAGAGCATCCTTTATGGGGTGTTTTATATTATCATCTCTAATGTCTCTTCTCCTTGGCCCACTTAGCTTAGATTATGGGGGTATTGAAATATATGTAATCTAATATTATTGGCCAAGGGTGATATTGTATGACATAATCATATGTAATTCCTATGAGAAATCATTAAGCAATATATTCTATTATGATTTGATGTATATTTTCTTATAAGCATCAATTAAACCACATATATAGTTTTATTTAATAAGCTATGAAAATTGATTAATTATAAATATTTTTTCATTAGTTATATGGGATTGAAATGGGCCCCACTTATATTACATTGTCACCACATGGTGGTATTACAACAAAGACTGGATATTATCCATGTATCAGTTGGCAAGTTTTGAACCTTGGTATCCTCTTTAAATATTGAGGAATCCAACTAATTGAGCTAATGCCACTTGATAAACCATAGATATAGTTAATTGAACCAACCCTCTAAAATTCCTAATGTGTAAAGGGAAATTATTTAATAATTAGTAAGTAATATTTATGCCTTTGTGTTATGTCAACATAGGTTAATATAATAAGCAATGTTTTCTTTTACTTGTATATTTGGTATAAATTCCCCAATGATCATAATGATAGTGCTTGATGCTAAAGGAAACACATCCAATTGTGGCTATCACTCTTTTCTTTTTGTTTGGTTTACTTCTTGTTTAATATTTGAGTAGATAAAATATTTTTCTTTTTTCTAGAAAGTACTTCTAACTAATTATAATAATTAATAACAGATAGACAATAAATGAAATGGAATTAAATTTTAACACCATAGATTAAATCATTGCATTGATCATGTAAGATAAATTATAACCAAATATCATTATTTTAATAATGATTAAGAAAAAATATAACTAAAAGTATTCTTTAAACAAGCCTTCAAGCCTCCACATTATAAAGAAATAAAGTATTCTATGCTAAATTCAGACATGAAATGGAAAAAATATCATCTCACAAAATTTTTAATTTTCAAGTTGTTTATTTTTAATCAAGGTGCCAAATGAAAATTTATCTTTGACTCAATGGCAATGCATCCTCTAAAAAATATAGTAATCTTTTAATATCTCTTTTTGTCACAAGGTGTTATAATTAAAGACTATGCAAAACTCAAACTAGTTTGTCACAAATAATCTTGGGTTGTAAAGTTGACATCTTGCTATTGAAAATATCCTTTGACCATCATTCATTTTTTTCTTTCTCAACACCATTCTCTATATAATTACGTTGAATATCTAGTCTAGTTCTTAATATATAACTAATTAATACTTTATATCTTATATAAATTAGGTTCATATGTTATGCACTGAAATATAAAATTTGAATTATAACATGTGAAGTGAATTTGAAGGTATAGCTAAAGAAAACAAGCATTGGAGTAGATCATAGTTCCAACCATCAAAATATTTGATTAAAAGCATAACCATTTATTTTTAATAAGAATGGGATGGTGTTGTAAAGGAGTAAAAGTTTGCATCTTTTTGTGTAAAATAAATTTATAATGTGTATTAGCAACATAGAGCTAAAACAAGAATAGAAATGATAATTTGTAATATGGTTAAAAATAATAAAAATATTAACAATTGGACATGTAATTGCAATGGCAACTCTCACCAATGATTTTTTTTAAGTTCAATATAGATTCCCAAGACCATTACATTTCACCTATTTTAGTACAATGTTTTGAATGTTTCATATGGAGATGTAAATCTCTAGATATTTAAATTAAATTTGGTTAAAAATTGGCCACCATTTTTTTCTAGAAAAATAATTGATATTATTCTATAGGGGTAACATACTACCCATAAATAATA
Source organism: Wollemia nobilis (assembly GCA_028583015.1). Taxonomy (NCBI): domain Eukaryota; kingdom Viridiplantae; phylum Streptophyta; class Pinopsida; order Araucariales; family Araucariaceae; genus Wollemia; species Wollemia nobilis. The sequence goes on from JAQPPZ010017244.1 coordinate 4,280,718, forward strand.
CCTCTCCAACCATCACTATGCATGAAATTATTTTCCATTAACTAGTCTCTTTTATATATATGCCTAACTAAAACCCATACCATCTACTTGGAGTCTAGATGCACAAAATGATTTAAAGCCTAAAGACCATAATAGGCTTATGATCTAAGTAAAGAAGAGGTTAGTAAGATTTCCTTAGGGTATAACATCAAAATCACTTTGGTGCTTCAACCTTGGCACATATTGGGACTCCTTGCCAGACAAGTCAATGTCAACTTTTACCTTAGCATCAATACTATACTAGTGTTGAATTACTTTTACACCTATATTATATTAGCATCAAACAATATTAGAACCATGACTGTCCTAGTGCTAAGACTTTAGAGACCATCTAAGAATGATGAAATTCATTTATGCCTACATAAATATGATATACAACTAGTAACCAAGTCACATGTCACTATCAAAAGGCCACCATAGTTATTTCATACTAGTTTAGCCACTTGCCCACTTCAAGAATTGTCACCTAGATTTTAAAGGTATAAGAAATATATTCTTGGTTGTTTCTTGTTACATTCAAGATGTTTTGGAATCTTAAGTGTTTCATATTTTAGCTTATTTGTAACTGTTTACATTCTTTTTGTATAAGTGTAGATTGGGACTTGTTTTTTTATGAACCAAGAAACCAAAAACTTAAAACTTTTCATGCCTTATATTTTGCCCAACTCAAGAATAAACTAAGTTTAGAAAACTTCAAACTAAGATAAAAAATAGTAAATGAAAGCAATAACCTTCTAGAGTTTCATGCAAAAGTAGGTATGGCATTGGTAGTAGGAGAATATTTATTGGTGTACTACCCCTCCTATTTGATAAGCCATTTCCATTAGGAATAAGCTCTCCCTCGATCTATCCACCTTCACATTGTCCTTATTCTACACCTCTAGAGCATCTTCTTCCATTCTATGTGAGCAAAACAACAAGTTCATGGTAGGAAAATTTTGGTTCACCCACCTAGAATAGTAGGGTTTTTTATATTTGGAATTCTTGTCTTGATATTGAGAAGGGCAGGTTGGTGATCTAGCCCATCCTTTTGTTTCTTGGTCTTGGGGTTTTGTACTTATTTTTGCTTAATATGTACTACTACAAACATGCTTTTGATCTCTTGGAGGAGGTCAACTTCTTTGGAAAGAGAGGAGGACAAGAATCAAGCCACAATGCATGGGGTGTTTACCCAATTACCCAAAAGAGACTACAAATAATAGACCTTAAGATCCATATTATTTTTCTATACTTTGATATGCACTAATACATTCGAGCATATCATAGCCTTAGCATATGTAGAAAAATTTATAGATGTATTTACATTAGAAAAAATGGCATTATTCATATTTTACATATATCAAATAAAATATTTGCTTTGAATAAATACCAAATCTAATTAGATTTTGTAGGTATTCTAGTCCTATCCCCTATAAGGATCATGTGCAAATAAAATGGCATAAGGGTCTAAAAAATACATGGATCTATGTCCAAGTTGTTTGGGATCTAGGACAGCTAAAATAGGTGCCTAATGGACTCATGATAATAAAAAAATGACACTTAGGGTTACTCAGTTCTGAATGGACCAAGCATTCCCTAATGGGAAAACCCTAGTTTAGAAGACATAGGAAAAATGAGCTAACTTTGGCTCCAAAATTATATCCTAGATTGTGTGACAACTATACTACCAAACCTTGTTGGAAGACTAAAGTCTTCACCTTGCATTAAGCTTGGGTATCATAGGCAAGTGGGGTGATATCCATGATTACTCTTTGTAGGGTTTATAACTCTTGAATGGAGTGTTTGTATACCATTTTGAGTATTTCCACCATGAACAAGTTCTCTTGACCCTAACTTTGTGGAGCATATGATGGGGAATAGAATCCATGACCACCTCAAAGGTGTATTTTTCTTGATTTATCAGGTTGAATTTATTCTTGGCTTTTATCCATGTGAGCCAATTTCTAGTATGCCTAGAAAAAATATCAAATATGACCTTTACAAATTTGTGGAAGAACCATAATTCTTATATCTAGGGGACTTTAGCTAGTGGTTGGTCTTGGCAAGTAAAAATAGGAGACCATAAAATTAATTCTTAGTTGATAGAAAAATAATTATTCAATGTATTACCATTTCATAGAAGCCAATGTTGATGGCCTCTCAAGCCTTCCATAGAATTTTATCCACAAAAGTGCCCTAAATTTATACTAGCACTTTCATAACCAAAATTGAGTGCAAGCCAAGTCCTTTCCAAGATTTTTTCCCATAGGGTGTTCTAGAGATAATGCAGTTATAGAGCAATATTTTCCAAGCCTCATTACCCTATTAGGCTTTGATAACCCATTTGGTACAAATATCTATCCCTTGTTGTTAGGTATCTATACGACCCATCCCTCTAGAGTCCCTCGAAATACAACAAAATTCTTAAACAACTCTATAGAAACATTTTCCCTCCAAAGAGACCCATAAAAAGTCTCTAAACTTTTCTCTAGTATTTGGTATGAATATTTCCAGAGGACCTAGCATTATGTGTAAAACACATGAGCAATAGCCAAGATATTGGAGAAGACTTGGAATTTTATAGCCAACAAAAGAGACTAGGTAAGCCACTTTTACAACATTTTCCATGTTAATGACATATTGTCAAAATGCAAAGGAGGTTCAAAATCAAAAGAGATTCCTGGGAGTATAAACATGTCTCCATTTGATATCCACTCCCAACATACCTGTTGGGCCACAAGGGCTTTAGAAAGAAGAATTACTTATAGCATTGAGTCTTTTGTTACTGAATATTGAAGCTTGAGATCGAGTAGAATGTTTCCAAATACTTGCAAGGTGTGTTTCCTCAAGAAGAATGAAAAATGAGTTAGCTACGAAGTACCCATTTACCAGCTACTAATAGGTGTTTATTCCTTTAACTAGACCCTTAGATACTACACAAGCTAGAAGATAGCCAAATCCTTTTTCTAATAGAACATACAAAGCTATGTGTTGTGGTTGATCCACAACACACCCCAAAATTGGGGACCCACCTTTTTGCAGGCTTGCAGAGAAGAATCTCGGTGACCCAGATGCTAAAATTGAAGAAAAGAGGAAAAAATGCCTAAGTGTTGAAAAGTGTCGCGAAATCGCGACATGTCGTGAAATCGCGACTGGTCGCGCCATCGCTGCTGGAAACAGGAAAGTTGTCACGAAATCGCGACATGTAGCTCCATCGCTGCCGAAGAGGAGAGAAGAGAAAATTGAAAGTTGTCGCGAAATCGCGACATGTCGCTGAGGAGAAGAGAAATGATGTCGCGAAATCGCGACATGACGTTGGAAAAGAAAGAGAATGGTCGCGATTTCGCGACGTGTTTTGCCGAAGCGTACGGATGATGAAAAGTGTCACGATTTCACGACGTGTTTTGGAAAGGTGTACGGAAGCGAAAAAACGTCACGATATCGCGACAGGAAACAGCTAAAGGACTCGAAGAGGAAAGACGTCGCGATTTCGTGACCGATTGCAGCAAAGGTGTACGGACGGAGAAAATGGTCGCGATTTCACGACGTGTTTTAGCAAATTGTACGGACGGAGAAAATGGTCGCGATTTCGCGACGTGTTTTGGCAAACTGTACGGACGGAGAAAATGGTCGCGATATCGCGACAGGTTTTGCCAAGGCGTACGGAACAGAAAAATGGTCACGATTTCGCGACGTGTTTCGGGGAGGCGTACAGAAAGAGAAAGCGGTAGCGATATCACGATAGAAAGCTGCATGAAGGTCCGAGGGGGAAAAACGTCGCGATATCGCGACAGGTTTTGCCAAGGCGTACGGAAGATAAAAGCGGTAGCGATATCGCGACGGTTTGTGGCAAGCAGGTTCGGGAATAAAAGCGATAGCGATATCGTGACGGTTTGTCGAAAGAGGGCAAGAGAATGATAATGGTCGTGATGTCGCGACGTAAAGTTGCCAAGGAGGCCCGACGGAGAGATGGTAGCGATTTCGCTACAGCTTGGTGAGAAGGAAGCCCGACGGAGAAATGGTAGCGATATCGCTACAATTTGTGGAAGGAAGGCTCAAAAGTAAAAATGGTCGCGATATCGCGACAAGATGCTGCCGAGGATGTACGACCGGGAAGAGTGTAGCGATATCGCGACATGTCACGATTTCGCGACATGTCGCGTTTTCGCGGTCGAGAAGGTGAGCAGGCGGCATGCAATTTTTGTCGGGTTTTTCGCAGAGTGGCGTTACAGAAGGCGCAGAGAGCGTGTGACACGTGGCATGCAGGTGTCAGGTCTGTAGGAGCGTTACATGCAGCGAAGGATTTTAGGCGTTTTGGCGTTAAACATGGGATAAAGGCAAGGAAAAGGCGGGAATTCGAAGGGTCACTTGCGGGAACATGAAGCGAAGCGACCGGGGAGAATCGAAGAGCCATTGCTAGATAGGATAAATCCGAAGCGCGGATTGAAGGAAGGGTTGGAAATTGCCGATTGCGAGTTGCAGAGACAAGAGCTTCGTGCTATTCCGGGCCTCGCACTTGGGCAATTTCCTTCTTTTTGTTCTGGAATATTTTTGCCTGGAACATTCTTTGAATGTAATTGACATATCATTTAATACAAAATAACAGAGTATTGGCATCTCACTGATGAGAAAGGAGTCATTTTGTGCATGCATGATTTAATTCTTTATATTTCATTCCAAATTTCCGAGGCTTTTAGGTGAAGTTTAATGCAAGTGTGCTTGGTTGCTTCATGTGAATGCCTAAGTCTGGAATTACAGTGAGAAACCCTAGAGACCAAGCACCTAATTTATTTGGATTGTGCGAGTTTGCGAGTTCATTAGATTAGGTTGCATGCATAAAACCTCAGTATCTTCGGTTTCATCAAATCGATGGCAGCATTCTGATTGTAGTTTAGTTTCTCTGCATTTACTTTTCTTTATTTTTCAAACCCTTGCTTTATTTTCTGCAATTTAATTACTGTATCCAAATTAATAACTGAAAATCCTTCAAAAATCCAAGATCAATGTATATTCATTCACTTTGAGTCCACTGTAAATTTAAATTAAATAAACCACCAGTGCCCCTTGTTAACATCCACTTGCAAACCCTAAGATATTCCTGGCATTTCATTTGAACAGCATTATTTAAGCATAACAGGAACCTTGGAGAAAGTCATTTTCTTTGCAAGCAGAGGATTCTTGGACTCAGATCCTACCGGAGAGTGTGCTTTCACAATCGGGTGAAAACACCACTCAACAGATTGGCGCTAGAAGGAGGGCCCGAATCGGTTTATCTATTTCAATTTTCATATCTGAATATTTTGTTTTTGATTTAATTCTGAAATTATTTACGGCTAAACTGCAACATTGTTTTTGTGTTTGTTGCAGGTTTTCTTCGAACTAGCCGAGGGTTTCCTCGAGCAAGTCGGACCCACCACGCCGTATTGCGACCAGGTCTCAAACAATCGAAGAAACCATTTTTCACGACCTTACTGGTACTCCCAAGGGTAAAGTCAAGCAAGTCGTAAGCACTCCAGTAGCAAAAGGCCTGTTTTCTCCAGGAACGTCGAGTGGACCTACGCCAGTAATATCCGTTGCCCCTAGTGTGCCTATAGTTAGTAATATTTCTACTGCTATTGTAGGTCTGTCTACATCAATTCTGAGTCAAATGGCTCAAGCTCCAGCAGCTCCTTGGTATGGAGCTAACAATACTCCTTTGAATATTGTCGGGGATATCCATGAAATCCCCAAGAACATTGAAATATTTCTGCCTAAATACAAGCCGGATGGCCTAAGAACAGCAGAAGAACATATCCAAGCCTATAGGGATGTTTTAATTAGGCTGCAAGTTCAGCATGAAGATGTAGCCTGCAGACTTTTCCCCATGAGCTTGGATCCAATAGCATATGAATGGTATATATGCTTGCCAATTGGTTCAATCACCTCTTGGACACAAATGGAAACTGCCTTTGTCAATCAATTTAGGTCACCCTTAGATCCCGCAACTATTTACAATCAGTTTATTACATGCAAACGGGGCCAAGGGGAACCAATCCGAATGTTTAATCAGAGATTCCAAAAGAACTATAACAGAGCAATTAGACATTTTGCCATCGATCCCGTAGTGGCTTTGCAGATATATTTTGGGGCATTGGACCCCATGACAGCTATGTTTGCAAGGCGTAATCCTCAGGTCACCACGCTGGCTTTGGCCTATAATGAAGCCATGACTATTGAGCAACAATTGACACCGCAAGGCTACGGGTTTACCCAGATGCCTATGTTGGGACAAGGTGCTCCATATGGTCAAGTTCCCCAGGCAAATCAACTCATGGCACCACAAATGCCAAGTATGAACGCCTTCCCATATCAGCAGCCGTATCCACCACAGACCCGCATATGCACCCATTCCAATCCAACCAATCACAGCCATTCCACCTGTTCCTGCATTTTTGCAGAACAGTCAATCAACTACGCAGGAAACTAGTCAAGTCAATCCTCAAGCCATAGTTCCTGTTTCGAATCCAATCCCGATTCAAGGTATCAATCCATATGGGAATCAAATTCCTCAGAACCCGACCCAAATGTGGAATCAAGACCCCATTAATTATGCGAATCCAATGGGGGTTAACAACAATGTGGTTCCACCGAAGGATGTTTTTTCGAAAGTCGAAGAGCTCAAGAAACTAGTGCATAAACTAAGTAATGACAGGGTTCAACAGCAGAAGCATGAGTCCCGTGCCCCTCACCCAAGTCAAAATTTTAACAATAGAGGGAGGCACTGGAACACCAAGCCAAACAATGGGGGAGTTCCTGCTCCCATTGCTAATCAATTAGATGCTTCTACAGGCCCTAGCCAATCCAATTCTCTTTTGAATCTTTCAGATTTGGCATGGGAAAGAGGGTGCAGGTTACATAACACAAAAGAACACAATGAGAGGAATTGTCCTGAGATTGCTAGATACACTCATTGTCTTCAGGCACAAGTTGATGATTTGGAACTAGTATCAAATGAGGATCCATCGTATCAGCAAGATGAAAATATTATGGTGATGGAAACAGTATATCACCAAGAGGGTGAGAGCGAGGAGGAAGAAGACGAAGTTTTGGAACAGGAGGTGCAAGCTTTTCGAGATTTCAGAAAGGGGACTCATGGGTACCATTTGAGGAGTAAATCTAAAGCCCCTAAAACCTCATCAACACCTCCAAACAATTCTATTCTTCCTCCAGATACAAAGGCAAGTAACAACCCTCCCCCTCCACTCAGAAGAGAAATGTCTAATGACGTCCAGAAGACAGTCAAATTCGAAAAACCAAATTATGACGTAGTGGAGGATATGAAGAAGTCCAAATCTAGCCTTTCATTCCTGGACGCAACTAAATTTCCTGGTCAAAAGGAGGCGTTGATAAGAGCTTTGAACTCACCCGATCCGATGTGGAAGGAAAAAAGAGCTGAATCCCATCCGATTTTGCGAAAGGAGAGAAGGGATGTCCCGCCATTCTTATTGACTCTGAGAATTGCGGGTAAGAACTTGCATAACTGTTTGGTGGACACAGGAGCCACGAGCAACCTCATGCCTACGGAGATATGTCAAATGTTGGGTCTACAACCGGTTTCATCCAAATGCACGGTCTTGCAATTGGACCGTTCAGAGGTAAATGTAGTAGGGACCTTATATGATGTCAAGATTCAATTAAATTCTGAACCCAGGGTCCATCAAGTTGTAGACATTTTCGTGGTTAACATCCCAAGTAGGTATGGAATGTTACTTGCGAGAGATTGGATGAAAACGCTGAATGGCTATTTTGCAACAGATCGCTCGCATATGTGGCTGCCATGGAAGGGCATTGCTAACCAAATCAGAGTGGAAAATGAACCGAGGCTTAAGGAGATTATAACGGATTTTAACAAGCCGAATGAGGTTCAGTTTTTCGAGCCAGACCTAGGGGTCTATGCTCTTGATGTTGAGAAAGTCGTTGATGAACTTAAAGAAGAAGTGTGTCATGGTAGTTCTTCTGAGGAAAAGGATTACACGTGGTTGCTCAAGTTTGATGGATCAAAGTCTAGACAGGGAGCAGGAGGCTGGAGTCGAGCTCACTCGGTCCAGGAGGTAAACCATTATTGGCTGCCTACAGACTGCAATTTCCTTGCACAAACAATGTGGCGGAATACGAAGCATTGATCTATGGTTTACGTCTAGCATTGAGCAAACATGTTAAATGCTTGAAGGTTTTGGGAGATTCCGAGTTGGTTGTCAAGCAAATCAAAGGACGATATACATGCCGCGACAAAATGACCGAGCCTTTATAGGACTAGGGTTATGGACCTCATGGAGGAGTTTGATGCATTCAACATAGCCCTTATTTCTAGGAGAGGAAATCGAATAGCGAGACTCTCTTGCGATCGCCGCGGGCATGTTAAACCCGGTGGATATAAAAAGATGTAAAAAGTTTTCCATTGAGCTGGTTCCTTGTCCATCAATACCCGATAATGTGAAGAATTTCCAGGTTTTTGAATGTGACGGGCACATCTTCAAGTTTGTCACAAACTCGGGTATTTTTTAAAATCAGGTGATCGATGAGGAACAAAGGTGGCAGGATGAAACAGAAGAAAGTGAAACTGCGTATCAATCCAAAAAAATTCCTAAAGACGTGGTTTCATTAGAAAAGATGTTCGACATGGAATGCAAGAACAAGAAAAGAAAAAGAGTCCCACTCCCCAAAGATGCATGCGATTCAATTAATCTGGGGAGTGCGGACAATCCAAAGGAGGTGTACATAGCAAAGGCATGTACGAGGAGGAAGAAAGGAGCAATATAATACAGGCTTTGAAGCATTACATAGATTGTATTGCTTGGAACTACAATGAGTTGAAGACTTACAACCAGAACATTATCACGCATACCATCCCTTTGAAGCCAGACTCCAAGCCTTTTAGGCAAAGACAACGAGTTGTTAACCCGCTATTGGAGCCTTTGATCGAAAAGGAGGTTAAAATATTATTGGAAGCGAAAATCATTTTTCCTGTTAGGCACTCAACCTGGGTGGCCAACCTCGTTCCAGTAAGAAAAAAGAGTGGAGAGATTAGGCTGTGCATAGATTTTCGAAATCTTAATAAAGCCTCTCAAAAAGATAATTATCCATTACCATCAATCGATGAAATTCTGCAAATGGTAAATGGATCTGAAATGATGTCCTTTCTCGATGGATATTCTGGGTACAACCAAGTTCTTATACATCCAGATGACAGGATGAAAACAGCCTTCACTACCAAGTGGGGGACATTTGCATATAAGAGAATGTCGTTCGGATTGTTAAACGTTGGTGCAACTTTTCAACGCACCATGGATTACGCATTCAAAGGGCTAATAGGCAAATGCATCATCGTGTATGTGGATGATATCCCAATTTTCTCGAAGAAGAGAGAGGATCATGTTAAATATTTGAAGAAAGTGCTTCAAAGATGCAGAGAACATGGAATTTCCTTAAATCCCAAAAAGTGCATTTTCGGAGTGACGGAAGGGAAATTGCTGGGTCACATCATTTCAAAAGAGGGCATATCCATCGACCCAGAAAGGATACAAGCTATCCAAAACCTACCTCTCCCAGGCAGTAAAAAAGAACTGAGATCTTTCTTTGGGCAAGTCAATTTTGTGAGGAAGTTTATCTCTAGCTTTGCTGAGATAGCCAAACCTCTGAACCAGATGCTCAAGAAAGATGTGGATGTAAAATGGAACGAGGAAAGTAGAGTGGCTTTCCAGAATATCAAAGATGCCATTTCCAGAGCCCCTGTCCTTATAAGCCCAGATTACTCCAAGCCTTTTTATATTTACGCTTTTGCATCGAACACTCCTTTGCGAGTGTCTTAACCCAAAAAGGTGAGGATAGTGCCGAAAAACCCATTGCATTTTTAAGTGCCCCTCTGAAAGACGCTCAATTAAGGTATTCAATCCTTGATAAGCAAATGTACGCACTTTTTAAAACTGTGAAAAAATTTAGGCACTACATCGTGCACAATAGAATTATCGCCATCGTGCCCGATTCTGCTGTCAAGACCATGTTTTTACAGAATGAACTAGGTGAGAAGAGAGGAAAATGGATTTCAACCATCCAAGAATTTGATCTCGAAATCCAACCAATGAAACTAGTTCGAGGACAAGGACTGGCAAAGGCGATCGCAGAAAATAATCCGCAAATAACAGGTCAATGCTCAAATACATAATACATGGCTAAGGACGACTGGTATGTTGATATTGTGCAATTTTTATTGACTGGTAAGTGTCCTTCTAATCTGAATTCAACACAGAGAAGAGCTTTAAGGCTTAAGTCTCTTAACTATCTAATAAAATCTGGTGTGCTTTACAGGAAGAATCATGAAGGCATCTACCTGAGGTGCTTGAACAAAGAAGAAGGCTGCCGGGGTGTTGCAGGAATTTCACGGGAAACATGGAACTGGTCATGGTGCGGCCAATGCTACAGACACATCAAATCCCGAGAGCGAGGATACTACCGGCCACATATTTTCAAGGATGCGCATACCCATGTACGATCTTGTCACATCCGTCAAGTGGCTGCAAATAGAGAAAGAAATGCAGCCATGCCGTTGCAGCCTGTAGTCGAAATGAGACCATTTGCACAGTGGGGACTAGATTTCATCGGGGTTATTAACCCAAATTCTTCTGATTCTCACAAATTCATTTTGACAGCTACAGACTATTGTACAAGGTGGACGGAGGCGATTCCTACTAAACATGCCACCACAGATGTTGTGATTAAATTTCTTGAGGATCAGATTATAACAAGATTTGGAATGCCCGACTCTATCGTCAGTGACAATGGTAAAGCTTTTATTTCTACACAATTTGCAGATTGGGCATATGATAACAAAGTGAGCTTAAAGTTTGCATCCAATTACTATCCTCAAGGAAATGGGTTGGCCGAGTCTTCAAATAAGAATTTGTTGAATACTATTAAGAAGTTGTTGGAAAAGAACCCTCGGGACTGGCACAGCCAACTAAAGTTTGCCCTTTGGGCAGATAGGACCAGAGTGAAAGAGTCCATAGGGAATACTCCCTATCATTTGGTCTATGGGCAAGACCCGATATTTCCAACAAATTTGAAGTTGCAGACCTTACATTTCATACAAGAGTACTTGGGGACGGATGATCAAGTTGAAGCCAGGTTGAGCCAGTTGTTGCACCTTGATGAAAAGAGAGAAGAGGCCATGAATCACATGAATAAACACCAGGCAGTTGTCAAAAGGTGGTTTGACAGAAGGGCCAAAGTTAAATCATTCAGAATTTCAGATTTGGTATTACTATGGGACAAAAGACATGAGGAAAAAGGGAATCATCAAAAGTTTGATTGTCTTTGGTTGGGCCCATATCAGATTTCAGAGATTCTTGGGAAGAATACCTTCAGGCTAAAAACATTAGAAGGGGAAGATTTCATGCTACCGGTTAATGGGCAGATTTTAAAGCATTATTTTAGCCCTTAGGTTGTGAGACTTTGATATTATTCTTTTGGTTTTGGTGAAGGATTTTCAGATTTTGTTTTTATTGTTTAGGATTGTTAGTTTAGTTAGGATTTTGATTATGGGTTTGATTTCAATTGACATGTGTGTTAATTTTTATAATAAAAAAATAGAAAATTGAGATGTCAACTTATGCTTAAGGATTAGGAGAATATGAAATATTGGAATTGTCTTGTAAAAGCTCCACAAATAGCATAAAACATTTTTAAGTTATATTGTTTGATTTTGTGATACATGAAAGAGTCAGTTTTGCATGACAAATCATTTCATTTGCAATTCAAGAAATAATGCATTCATGTTCCATCTCACCCTACATACATCTCACCTTAGTTACATATGCATCTTAGGTACAAGCCATTAAAGTATGTCAAATCCTCTTAGGGTTGTGTTATAACATATATGTAAGTAGCTCCTAAGGTTGGAAACTGAGTCTTGAGATATCTAGAACCAAGCACGTCTCATACATTAAAAAGGATCTTGAGCAAAATGATCAAAACCTAACTTGGAGGGAAAGGTTGGGCAAAAGAAGTTATTCATGTCTATCCTATTATGCAACATGATCCTTAAAACAGTGGTTTTGACCACTTCCATTAAGCTTAAAGCCTAAAATCGAGTAGTAAGGATAGGGTTAAATCCTCATCGAACTTAGGTTGAGGATCCAATTCCCCAAAGCTTTGATTTGACCCACATGGAGTAGTAAGGATAGGGTATAAATTCTCATCTCGGTTGGTTGAGAATCTGATTCCCCAAAGCTCTTATGTCTCATTTCATAATCGGTCTTGGATTGTAAGGATCGTACTATTTGTCCTCTTGCAAGGGATGGGTAGTCATCCCCAAGGTCTAAGTAACAAAATTAATATTTTCCATTTACATCTAAAGTTTGGATTGTAAGGATCGTACTACATGTCCCTAACCAGGATGGGTAGTCATCCCCAAGGTCTAAGAATAAAAATAAATAAATAAATAAATAAATAAATTTTTTCCATCTCATCTTTATTTTGGATTGTAAGGATCGTACTACTTGTCCTCTGCAAGGGATGGGTAGTCATCCCCAAGGTCCAAAGAAATGGAGATAAGTTTTGGATTGTGGGGTTAGATATGCCCATGCATGGCATCATGTCTTGCCTAAAAAACAAGACCACCGATTGTCTAGAGGGTTAGACTAGCATGACCATTTCTTCCATAAGCTGGTTTAATTATTTTGCTTAAAGTGAGGTAATGAACTCTAAATCAGAATAGTAAGGATAAGGTTAAACTCTCATCTCGGTTGGTTGGGAGTCTGATTCCCCAAAGTTCTGATTTCACATTCACTTGCACATGGGTTCTAGATAGTAGGGACTCATAACCAACTTTGGGATACAATAAGGTAATGAACTAGTGGATCCTAAGAGGGTTTGGCAATCTTGAATGCTTGTACATAGTATTAGAAGAAGTACCATGCCTTTTATGGAAGCAAATCTCCTTGCACATTCATTAGGGTACACAAATCATTCACCATCCCATATATGCATTCATGCAAAACTGATAATGGAATGTTGATCAATTTCAAACGATAGGGAATGAAAACACATTGCACACACTGAGCTAATACTTGATGATTCCGATGATTCATGTACTTCGGATCTTTGGGCATTTGTTATTTTGCTTATGTGCTAACATATATTTGCGAGTTTGTGATATGTTTCAGGTTGGGTTCTTACTAAAATGCTCAAGAGCATTTGACAGTAGAGTCGCCATTTGTTGTGGTTGATCCACAACACACCCCAAAATTGGGGACCCACCTTTTTGCAGGCTTGCAGAGAAGAATCTCGGTGACCCAGATGCTAAAATTGAAGAAAAGAGGAAAAAATGCCTAAGTGTTGAAAAGTGTCGCGAAATCGCGACATGGTCGCGCCATCGCTGCCGAAAACAGGAAAGTTGTCGCGAAATCGCGACATGTAGCTCCATCGCTGCCGAAGAGGAGAGAAGAGAAAATTGAAAGTTGTCGCGAAATCGCGACATGTCGCTGAGAAGAAGAGAAATGGTGTCGCGAAATCGCGACATGCCGTTGGAAAAGAATGAGAATGGTCGCGATTTCGCGACGTGTTTTTCCGAAGCGTACGGATGATGAAAAGTGTCACGATTTCGCGACGTGTTTTGGAAAGGTGTACGGAAGCGGAAAAACGTCGCGATATCGCGACAGGAAATAGCTAAAGGACTCGAAGAGGAAAGACGTCGTGATTTCGTGACCGATTGCAGCAAAGGTGTACGGACGGAGAAAATGGTCGCGATTTCGTGACGTGTTTTAGCAAATTGTACGGATAGAGAAAATGGTCACGATTTCGCGACGTGTTTTGGCAAACTGTACGGACGGAGAAAATGGTCGCGATATCGCGACAGGTTTTGCCAAGGTGTACGAAACAGAAAAATGGTCACGATTTCGTGACGTGTTTCGGGGAGGCGTACGGAAAGAGAAAGCGGTAGCGATATCGTGACAGAAAGCTGCATGAAGGTCCGAGGGGGAAAAACGTCGCGATATCGCGACAGGTTTTGCCAAGGCGTACGGAAGATAAAAGCGGTAGCGATATCGCGACGGTTTGTGGCAAGCAGGTTCGGGGATAATAGCGGTAGCGATATCGCGATGGTTTGTCGAAAGAGGGCAAGAGAATGATAATGGTCGCGATGTCGCGACGTAAAGTTGCCAAGGAGGCCCGACGGAGAGATGGTAGCGATTTCGCTACAGCTTGGTGAGAAGGAAGCCCGACGGAGAAATGGTAGCGATATCGCTACAATTTGTGGAAGGAAGGCTCAAAAGCAAAAACGGTCGCGATATCGCGACAAGATGCTGCCGAGGATGTACGGTCGGGAAGAGTGTAGCGATATCGCGACATGTCGCGATTTCGCGACATGTCACGTTTTCGCGGCCGAGAAGGTGAGCAGGCGGCATGCAATTTTTGTCGGGTTTTTCGCAGAGTGGCGTTACAGAAGGCGCAGAGAGCGTGTGACACGTGGCATGCAGGTGTCAGGTCTGCAGGAGCGTTACATGCAGCGAAGGATTTTAGGCGTTTTGGCGTTAAACATGGGATAAAGGCAAGGAAAAGGTGGGAATTCGAAGGGTCACTTGCGGGAAGATGAAGTGAAGCGACCGGGGAGAATCGAAGAGCCATTGCTAGACAGTATAAATCCAGAAGTGCAGATTGAAGGAAGGGTTGGAAATTGCCGATTGCGAGTTGCAGAGACAAGAGCTTCGTGCTATTCTGGGCCTGCACTTGGGCAATTTCCTTCTTTTTGTTCTGGAATATTTTTGCCTGGAACATTCTTTGAATGTAATTGACATATCATTTAATACAAAATACAGAGTATTGGCATCTCATTGATGAGAAAGAAGGAGTCATTTTGTGCATGCATGATTTAATGCTTTATCTTTCATTCCAGATTTCTGAGGCTTTTAGGTGAAGTTTAATGCAAGTGTGCTTGGTTGCTTCATGCGAATGCCTAAGTCTGGAATTACGAGTAGAAACCCTAGAGACCAAGCACCTAATTTATTTGGATTGTGCGAGTTTGCAGGGTTCATTAGATTAGGTTGCATGCATAAAACCTCGGTATCTTCGGTTTCATCAAATCGATGGCAGCATTCTGACTGTAGTTTAGTTTCTCTGCATTTACTTTTCTTTATTTTTCAAACCCTTGCTTTATTTTTTTGCAATTTAATTACTGTATCCAAATTAATAACTGAAAATCCTTCAAAAATCCAAGATCAATGTATATTCATTCACTTTGAGTCCACTGTAAATTGAAATTATATAAACCATCAGTGCCCCTTGTTAACATCCACTTGCAAACCCTAAGATATTCCTGGCATTTCATTTGAACAGCATTATTTAAGCATAACAGGAACCTTGGAGAAAGTCATTTTCTTTGCAAGCAGAGGATTCTTGGACTCAGATCCTACCGGAGAGTGTGCTTTCACAATCGGGTGAAAACACCACTCAACACTATGTTAAGTGGGTATCCCTAGAAAATTATTTGTGTAAATGAAATAAGGTGGACTAATTTCCATTGATGGTGAGGTAAGTAGAGGCATCTATAAAAAATAACTTTAATAGTGTCCAAAAAATTGGGTCTAAACCCTAACACCTATAACATTGCCAAAATAAATGGACATTCAATCCTATCATAGCCTTTGCAAATTCAATATTTATAAGCATGGCCTTCTGCTAGGACTATTTGCTCACTCCATACCTTCCCAAATAGTGATAATGTTATCCAAGATCTATCTTATTTTAATAAAGCTAGTTTGAATTGGGCATATTATTAGGGTAAGAATATTCCTTAGCCTAAGAGCTAGAGCTTTGGTTATAATCTTATAGGAGACATTTAGCAAAGTGAATGGTATTCAATCTCAAATATCTTTTGTGTCACTAGATTTGGGCATGAATTTGATGTTTTCCCTGTTAATCAATTTCTTTAAGCAATTGGTTCTAAGTAATTCAAGATATACCTGGTGTATGTCATGCCCCAGAGTATCCCATAGGGCTTTGTAGAATTAAAAAGAAAATTTATCATAGCTTGGGTATTTATCATTGGTCATGGAAAAGCATCATCCTTGAGCTCATCCTTGGTGATAAAATTATCACATAAGGCCTACTAGGAGGCAGAGAATTGACAAGATGCCATGCTAACACATTGTTGTAAAACATGGTCCTATGTAGGAGAAGGTTCTTACACCTTGAAAACCTATTGATAGTGCCTAAAAATGGCTTGTAGGATATCAAGGATTTGTATGAGAACTTATTTTCCCTCTCTAATGATTTTTATTTTTGGGCTATGTCTCTCCCTCTAAGGGACTAAATTTTTTCCTTAGATACTTGGTCCCCAATCTTAAGCTAATGGATTTTAGCCTTGAACTAAGCTCCTCAAGTAGCATATGCATCTACTATTTGATTTTATTGACTAGGATTATCCACTCATAGTTATAGAGTGGGTGAGAAAGGTTAGGCCTTTAGATCAGTGATGGTTTGTCGAAGCTTTGAGGTGGTGGCCTCATATGAGCAATAATGAAAGAGAGCTAGCTATAACCCATATATATGAAGGAATTGAGAAGTATGCCTAATTTCATTGTTCCATCATGCAATCCACCACCCATTCTATGTGTGAGAACATGACTCCAAATTTTAAATATGATAGATATGGTCTAGAGTGGGCTTATTACTCAATAGTGACATATTCAAATAAAAATGGTTGCTTAGGGTTTTGATTTTTTCATCTAGCCATCCAATACTAAAGCAAATGGGGGACCAAAAGGACCACCTTGACCATTGGCTCCTCTAAGGAGAATAACAGTTCATAAAATTTAATATGGGTTGTCCAAATAACAATATCCTATCAAGCAATTTGAGGATCTTGTCAATTTTGACATGCATTTAAACCACATGTACTAGAGATAATTGGAATGACAACAACTAGTGTTGGGATTAAAAAAATCTAATTTATTATGCATGTAGAACCATGCTATCCTTTTTCTAGTTTTCCATCACATCAAATGGTCATCATATTTATTTGATACTAATTCAATCATACTAAAGTCTCCACATATAACCCATGATGTGGATGGTAATGAGTCCACAATAAATTACCATAATTGGTCTCATTTAGTGACATCATTGGACGTATAAATATTAATCACTCTAAATGAGTGGTTATTAATATTGAAAAACTCCATAACTCTCTATAGGTGGGATTACATCCATGAACAATCAAGTGGAGATGCCACCTTGGGGAGATGAATGTGGCAATGCCACCTTAGTCTGGTTCATGATTGTTATAAAGTAAATGGCTTGCTATCCAAATGGCATGACAAGTTATGGATAGAAAAAATATATAACTTTAAATTCTTGTTTCTTCTCACAGTTACTAACACTTGTATGAAATAAAGCACCCTACTCCTAGTAATGTCATGTTGTATTTAGTGCTTGTAATATAATATTTTTTTTATTGGTTCTATTTTTACATTAATAATATCTTCCTATAGCCTTCTCTTGTATGATTTTATTGAGGCATGTTTTATCCAAATATCATGATTGAAGCTTCCGCAACAGCATCACTCTAACCAAAATATATAAGACACCATTAGCTAGTCTTGTAGGTTGTCCTCTATGTAGACCATATTAGTAACTAACACATAGATCAAGTTGGTAATACAAAAAAAAATTATCCACTAAATTGAGGTAAAAAATGAGCATCCCTCATACACTCCTTGATTTATCATATATTTTCATTTCATATAGCCGCCTTAGCCATGTGTAGGACCTTTCAACTCATTCCATCATTAGATGTTTGTCTGCACACATTCATGGTGCAATAATAAAAGCATCAAAATAGGTTTTAAATTGAGTAAATTAAATCATATCACCCCTACAAAGGAACTGATACAATGGTAGAGTCAACATCTCAACTTGAAATTGGAACCTAGGATTTCAAAACCTGATTTGAGATGCTTTAGAGGAATAAATAACTACTTTATTTAGGAAATTTTAGGATCTCATGCTTCAATTAGGAGCACCTATAATTACTAATCCTATGTCATTATAAATTCAGCAACCTCTTAAGGTGCAAACAAACATTTAAATTCTACTCTTCTCATGTTGAATCAATGTCAAAAAATTGAATACTTGGCTTTATTAGCTAGAGGTATGTTCCACTAAAATTTGTTCTATAATACTAACAATCATTTTCATGGCCTTGAAGATGTCAAAATTGGTTATCTACTTGTGGTAAGTTGCTAATAGTAGGATTGAATATTTAGATAATCCCATGTCTTCTTATACATACTTCATTTATTTAGTTTATGAGTGGTTTTATCTCTTATGCTACTATGAAGATGAGTACAAGCATTTTTAGCAATTGTGATAATTCATTAATCAACCTATCCAATAATACATTAATAAGTTCAATAATTTTCTCAATCATCTTTACATCTAAGAATATGAGAGACACCTAGTTATTAAGCACTTCAATGACCTACACTTTCATCTTTGATCATCGATAGAGTTCCTTTTGGAAACTTAATCTATTGCAATCCATGATCTGGCATGTGACCACATGTTGTGGTTGTTGAATGCATTTGATGCCTATGCCTTGCTTGAAGTGTACATTTTGGGAAGTCTAGGGAGTGTGGGACACAAATCCAAGGACAACCTTCAAGGTGTTTTACAAATTTTTGATCCTTGAATGAGTGTCTTCTTGGTACACTTCTTCCTAATCTTACCTAATTTATTAGGTCTTGTCTAGAAAAAATATTAGGAGGAAAGCAGTAAAAGAAAGCAATAAAATATATCTAGCATAAACTAAGGATGGCAATGCACTAAAAAATACAAGTGTTCCCCATGCATTGATGGGATTAATGAACATATGAGTCACCTATGCCAGGAAAGTGAACACGATCTCATTACAACATACACATTCTTTCTTATAAAGTTTTACATAAGGAAGGGATAGATACTAGTCATGAGGTTCCCACACAATTTTACATACACACAAAGAATGGGGAAGAAAATAGTTAGCCACAACTCATATATGTGTGTGTATTAAAAAAATGAATTATATATGTCATACTAAAAGGGATCAAAGGGGATCGTACATATAATGACTCAAGGATCGAGTCAAGATAAATACACAAAATAACTAAGAAAATAACTCTAATTGGACTAGATATGGGGCACAAGAAACTAGCATTCTTCTCTACCTATTAAGATACAAAACTGATTATTTATACAATCTTTACCAAAATTTAAAATTCAAAATTCCACCTCAAATAGGCTTGAGTGAGGATGTTTACATCCTTTTTGGTTTCCAAGCCCAAGGTACCGCATTAGTAGGTATGGTACTGATCTGAGGTCCAATCACCATAAATTCTCCTATAGATAGGATGGTCTTCCTAGATAGTAGCATTAATGTGTCTTCTCTTCTTAGGAAATGGGCTTGGGTGATGCTTTCTAGAATGACCTTTGCATGTGGCATGAGTTCCTTCATCAATCCTAAAGCCACTCTTACTAAAGAGGGTCCTTCCTTTGTGTATGCTTTATGTTCAAGTTGTTCCACTAAGTTTGGTAGACGCCTTTTAGGTCTACCTTTACTTGATTTTTTGATGACTAGGATTTTGTGTGAGATGCAACCTTTAGGTCTTATTTCTACATATGATTATGTTTCTTCCCTCCTCTAATTGGATTTTTGAGCTCTAATCATGCTTGTTGATATAGGATTTTTGGAAGGACTATGGTTTGGACTTGTCCCTAGATTTCTAATATAGTGAAAACTCACTACAATAATGGCAGCTCCTAGGGGATATTTAGTCTACTGGAGATAGAAAACCTAGAATTGGTGACCTTATAATTTGGTGCATAGTCATGATTAGAGCTTATGCATCACCTCAATGATCTCCATATACTCCTCAAGAGGTAACTAGATTGAGAATAGTACCAATAACACTTTTATATCTCATAAATATTGAATGAGGGTAGGAACAAAGTCATTATTGGTCTTTTTTACGAGTGCCTCAAGTGTGATCATAAGCTTTAGGGTCATGCTCACCTTTTCCTTGGTGGATAAGTCTAGTGGTGTATCATTATTTTTTGGATGACTTAGTCATTGCTTGAATTTCCATTCTAGGTGAAGGTCACTGTTGGGGTCCCAAGAAGAAGGAAGACTTTTTCCACCAATGAACATATGCACCCCCTCTATTCTTCCATATTCTAAGATAGGGTGTTGATATGTTCATTACATAAGTGCATAATTTATTGGGTGGCTAGAACTTTAGTGATCCTATATGTTCTACTTTCCTTTTTGGGAACTCTTGCCATAGTCCATCATTTATGGTCAACTTATTCCAAGGTACACATAAATGCTTGTGTCTCTTAATACTTGTGATTGCTATATTTTTTAAATGCTTAGAAATGAGATAGCTCAAGCACATTTAAATGCTAGGAGGAGCTTCTCAACTTCTCAAACAACTTCTTTTCAAAGTATTTGGTTGATCTTTCCAATCCTTCTAGTGTTATCTAAATTTTGATCCAACTTCACTACCTTCCTTTTTGTTCCTCCCATTTAGCCTCCACTTCTACAAATTTTGTTGTGATGCAGGTTTGCTCTGATTTGAGCACTTTGATATGAACCTACAAAGCTTTGAGTAGTTGTTTATTATTCTCTAATTCATTCTCTCTATTGGCTAACCTCTTTGTATTTGTAGTGTAGTCATAGGCCACCAACTTGCTTGCTTATGTAGAAAACTCAATCCTTTGATCTAGGGGTGAACCTTGAAGGTAGAGCTCCATGGATGGCACTCAATAATATTGTACCCATATTTTACCCTATGCCTTAGAAATTATGGGCTCAAAATGAAACATGCCCAATACATCTCCTTGAGGTATAAAATTAGCCCTAGTCTTTGTAGGAGTCGATCGCGATGCTTTCCATTCTACCTCATTCTTTGTCAGTTTTTGGTCATATTCTTGGGCCTATTGAAATTTGGGGTGTGAGATAAAGAATTGAATTGACCAAGGACATATAACTATGGTTTATTCTCTAGGGATAAATTCAAATGCTTTAGGAAGGGTAGGGATTTTGATTGGCCAAATGGAGATAGTGTATAGGATGGGGCCATAACATGAAATGATGGAATAAAATTTATGGCATGTTAGAGTAGTTGGTAGATCAAGAGTAGAGGTAGAGTTGTTACAATGGATGAAATGGTTGTAATGATAGAAGAAAATCCTTAGGGGTTGTTCCTAGAGTGTAGGTAGTAGGGGTGATCAAGGTAGTTATTTGGTTATTAGGGGATCCTCCTATTATCAAAGCATTTATTTGGGATCCTTATTAGGCCCCTAATGGCCCCTTTAAGAGTCTTCCCCTAGTGGTAGTAGCTCCTTGATTTAAACCTTTTTCTTCTTCTTATTGGTAGGATTTTCACCATCTAGGGAATTTTTCATCTTTTCTTGGACTTATTCTCTCTTTTCCTCTTGGTTTCTCTCTTGGTGAGGAAGTAATTTGGGCCAAGACAATTGTATCTAGGGGCTCTGCAATATGAACTTTGTTGGCACTTCCCCAAGTTTTGATGAGGCTCTTGAGGGGGTCAAATTGATGATAGAATGATTCCTCTGATATTTTATCAATTGGTGTAGTCATCTCACCAGCACCACTTGCTTGACCTTCTCCCAATCATCTTCCATCCCTAACTATTTTGCCTCATCATACTAGTCATTGAATTACTCATCCTTTAATTTATTCTTGGGAATTGGTATTGTATTATTGTATAGATGTTAATATATCCATTAGTACCATATTTTGAATTCATTATATCCCATTTTCCACAACTGCTCAAATTTATTTTGGATATATTGCTCTTAGAATCCACCTTGCCTATGTATTTTTCAAGGTTGAACCATGGCTCGAGCTCCAAAGAGTAGGACAAAAAATCATCCTTCTAGAGTGGAGAGCAAGAAATTTTATTTTGTTTTCAATGAACCTCTAATCGTGACCTCATTTGGGGTGTGAATTTATTTGGCATTGGTTATCTTGAAGAAGCATGCTTGAGACACACATTCTAAGTCATATGGCCAAGAGTTATCAAATGTTTCAAGGTTCAAGCTCTTAAGATTTTTCTCCAATAGAGGTGTAGCTTTTCTTTTTAGCTAGGATATTCCCCCCAAGGTTATTAGTAGCTTGTAGTAATTGTCTTTGCTCTATATATACCTGTAGGTGGCATCTACCATGTCTAGCTACCTCAACATTTCTAGGGTGAACACTCTCTTGGTAACATATTACGGTAGTAGGTATACAAGTTTTGTGAACCCAAAGATGTAGATGATAGTGTGGTTCTCTAGGAAGAACTAATCTCCTTCATATTCATGACATATTTTGGGAGAATTTATAAGGAATATGTTGGGGTGTTGCTCCTTTGAGGGTACAAGATCAACATCAAGAACTCATATACAAAAGCATAATAAGAGGAATTCTAAAAATGGCTCCCATCTAGTCAAACACTAGCTGCTTTTGCCCATATTTGTTCATGATTTTCAAGCTCAGGTGTTGATACATCCCAGGATTTTGTGGGAGAGTAAGGTTCATGAGATATGAACTATACTTGAATACTGAGATTCCACCAAAATTCTCTAGCCTAACATAGATTTATTGGGCTATATGATCACTAAAATCTAAGGTCAACACATGATATTTAGGTATATATGATATGATATATAGGATCCCCAATCCTACTAACATTGCACTTTTTCTTCTTCTCTTCCAAATATGAACATGGCCATGCTTAAGACATCATGGTATTTTATTTGAATAAATCCTAAGATAGGGGAAATCAACCACCTTATTATTTTCTTGGAGTTCCAAATTCAGGGCCTCCAGTGGATCAAGGTATAGATGGTAATATTGGTTGAAACCAATAGGGATAATTTCTTATTGGGAGGGACCATTAACATGTCGTGTATTGCTTTGGCTAAGATTATTATATTAAAACGTCCATCACAATCAACGATCATTTCACTTTGAGTATTATAGCTAGATGTGCATGCCATCGCAAAATTTGAACCTTGGTGCACTTGAGGTACCATGTATTGGTTCAAGTAGGATATCCATATCTAGGTTGAGAAATAATTGGGCTCTCTATCTTGGCTTCTTTGAAAAGCACCTTCCCTTAGGCTTTTGGCACTTTTATAAATTTTAGGATCTACTACCTTTTCATTTCATTGATCAAAATAATTTGTGGTTCATTTGTATTTGACTCAATGAGGAGACCATTCTTGGTGTTGGACCTAGTCACTTGAGTGGGTGTGGTATTTTTTATTACCTTCAAGGTATCTAAAAATACTCTAAAATTTCCTTCTAGTTGCCTATCATCATTCTAATTTATAAGCTACCTCTTGACCTTTAGTGCATAACAGATAAAGTTTGGAGGGTTAGGGTTTTAAAAGGATCGGTAGTTGTTGTCCTTCCCTTGTGTGTGACTATTCTCCATCATGGTTGGTTGAAGGTATACAAAGTATATTTTTCAAATCATTAAAGCTTCTTGGTCAATGTGTTGCCCTTACTTGTGATTGGGTGATTTTGAATTTCTTCCTACCTAGGTGTGACCAATCTTAATGGTGATCATTGTTTTGCATTATGGACTCTTTATTAATATAATTATCAGTATTTGATTGAATAGTTAGCCTTTAATCTTTCCCTTACTATGCTTGTTTGATAAGACATGTGGAGTTACAAGTAACCCTCTAAAATCCAAATTTCAATACGGTCCATTAGGGAGAATTGAGTGGTTTCTTTTGTAATGTTGTCTTCTTTTCATAAAGTTCACTAGGTACTTTATCCTTTTCTTGAAGTGGCCTACCTTCCACTATTCTAGTTGTGTGTGAAAACTCTAGTTATTGTCTTGGTCCACCTGAGCACTGCTTGGGGTTGTGTTACATTGAGAAAGATTTTTTTTTAAATAAGTAGGTTAGACATATCTTTTTAAATAGATCCTATTGATTGGGATGGAGAGTGGTCAATTTGATGTGGCTAGATCCACCACATTTTTTATCTTTATTATAATGATAACATATGGTCCACTCTATATAGCTTCAAAATTGGTGTATCACCCTAGTCTATTGTGATCTTCATCCCATTTTAGCACTAGATCACCTATTTAGAAATGCTAGTTTGTGACCTTCTGGTCAAACCATTTTTTCATGCCTTCTTAATATTTCTATAGGCAATTCCTTACTACCTCCCTTTGTTCTTAAAGCTTCAATAGTTCGCCTATCCTTAAAAATATGGTGTTATGTTATTGGAGCTCTAACTGGTGGAGTAGCTACATTGAGGATATCTCAATTGAGATAGGGAACCTAGCTTCTTGGTCGTACACCAAAGAATAAATATAGAAGCCTATTCCCTTATTTAGGGTTATTTTGTCTACCTAGGGTGCTTTTCAAATATGTAAATGCCATTACTTTTGGTTATCTATGTCAATCCTCTTCAAGATGTGTAGTAGGCCCTTGTTAGAGGACTTTGCTAGGTCATTGCCTTATGGGTAAAATTGGAGGAAGTCTTCATGTGGATGTCATACTTGAGATCGAATTGACTTACATTTTCCTCAAAAAATGTTGGGAAATTATTTTTTATGATGGTATTGGATAATTATATCATTTATAAAGTTGACTATGAATATTTTGATAGCCTCCTTGAGGGAACCACTTTTGCCCACCTGGTGAAGTAATTTATGGCCATGGGGATCCATCAATGACCTTCTCTAGAAGGTATGTTGATTTCTCTAGTAAATTCTAGCCCCAATTGAGAAAAAAATTCTTATCCATTGTAATGGGTTTAAGAGGAGAGGAACGTTCTAGTATCTTTCGATGAAGAATTTCCACTTATCATATTCCCTCACTCATTGCTAAGTGTCACTAAGCATGTTGGGCCAATAGTAATTTTCTCTCATGATTTTCACTATGATTGCATGAGTTGAGTAATGTCCGCCAGAGAGTCCTTGATGAAATTATTGGAGTAGTGAAGCAATTCATCTAGTTTATACACATCTCAAAAGGATGCCATCAAAATTTCTCTAGAATAACACTCTACCAATGATGGTGTAAAGCACATTTTATAACATGTATACCCTTATTTGAG
Organism: Wollemia nobilis; assembly: GCA_028583015.1. NCBI lineage: Eukaryota > Viridiplantae > Streptophyta > Pinopsida > Araucariales > Araucariaceae > Wollemia > Wollemia nobilis. Next base: position 4,305,895 of record JAQPPZ010017244.1, read on the forward strand.
TTTGTCTTAAGCCCAGGGGATACCGGTTCCATTGCATGAATCTAAATCAATCCTATACCCATGCCTAGTTAGGTCTAGTGATGAGAAGACATGAATCCTATTCCCCTTCTAGGTCTATGACATCTTGTGCCATAATTGTTATTAATTTAGTTGTCCTAATTTCAATGTGTATTCAAGGACCTAGGTTACCTAGGTCTTGTGAAATTTTAAGCTTTTGATCAAGGCATATACCTATCTCAATAAAATTGTATCGCTCTTTTTAGTCTTTCAAGGTTTGGTTGAAGAACACAATAGGATGCTTACTCGCTTCATCATCCTTTTGTGTCATGATGGTCGTTATATTGTAATCAAATCCATCAACATACAATATGAAATCTATGTTAAAATTTGGGTTAGTAAACACAAAAGCTTCTATGATAGTCAATTTTATATTTACAAAATCTTGTTTCCCTTCTTTGGTCCACCTAAATTGTAACCCAATTTTTAGCATTTGGGTTATAGGTCTAACAATGGAGGCAAAATCCAGTATGAACCTTCATGATGAAGCCTGCAAATGCCTCCATCATAGCATGTTCGTAAAAATATGTGATTTACTTTATATATTAGTTAAGTTTATCTAATATGTTGTGTATTAATTGTTTGCATGATTGATGTGTTTGGATATTATATATTAATTTTTACAGTTTTTGTGTAGTTTTATGTCACTTTGCCATGACCTATTACATAAGGGATATGCTTAGGCTGATAGCAACACTTTACTATTCTTATTTTGATGTTTCTTAAGCATTAATTTCTTTGAATTTAGCAAATAGTGCAAAGAATTATTATTGTGCAGTAGAAACTGGTTTTCCTGTGTAAATTCCAACCAACTACCAATGAATGGCAAGGAATAGAATTCACACATGAAGAGGAATGAAGGCTATTACAATCTGATCCTGAGGACTAATCCACCTAAGAAATGCAGTTGAAATCAATTTAAGAGTACATATTTGGTCATTCCAAAGATCTTCGGATTGAGAAATACAGTCTCTTTAGATTGAGCGAATATCTTTGGATTGAGCCACTTAGCTTCGGATTGAGAACAGAAAACACTTTTTGACCTGTTGACTAATTTTTGACAATGGAAAAATAGAAAGAAGGTTGAGGAGGTTAAAGGAAAATATCTCCTATATAACTTTGTCGTCCTTGCCATCCAAAGCCATAATTTATGGAAAATATCCTCTTTTAGGATAAACCTAGGGAATACTGCAGAATAACAGGAATTGATTTGCAGAGTATATTTTCTGTTGTAATTATATTTTAGGCATCTATAAAAGATATCTCTCATCCAGGTTGAGCTAATAATAATAAGAGTAGAAATAGTAGTAGATAAAATATAGATAGAGAATAAGCGAGAAAACTAAGACAGCTATAGTTCTATAATAGGTTTTAGCAACAGATTTGTAATCATGTTTTGAATTAATAAAGTACAAGTTTTTTATTCATTCTATTATTTTTGAGTGTGAGTAATATTTAGAGAGAGAGGAACTCATACCTTCTTCTAAAAAAGGAGGCTGGCCACTTCCAGACCTAGGAGGAGGACTAACAGACAGGTTTTGTTCTAATTTTGCTGCAGCAGAATAAGCTGTGAAACTTTTCAATTTCATTCTTTTGTAGTATTTAACATCCATTTCAGTCCTAATCATTTAATTTTTGTTCAATATACTTTTGTGATGTGATTAGAAGTAGATCTTATTAGTCTTTTTGCTTTCCGATAACTTTCCAATTTACTGCAATTTCCATTTCTAGCAATTTATAGTTTTCTATAATTTTCCTGCATTATCATTTTTGCTGTCAACCTCTGCATAGAAGATTGACAACCTTCTATTACTGAATATTGATAGGATTTAATTTTAGTTTTCATTATTGCAAGAGTAAATAGACTTTAATTTTGTAACTGTAATTAGGTTTCCAATTCTACAACTGTAACTAGGGTTTTAATTCTGTAATTTAATCAGATTTCATTATTGCAACTATAACTAAGGTTTCATTTCTGTAATCAACAATTAGTTTTCATTCTTGCAATTAGATTAAAGTTTAATTTATGCAATTTAAAGGTAGAAGAGACCTAAAAACCCCACATAATTAGTTCCACCAATAAGACTTGCTACTCCCAATTGACCTTAAATTATAGCCTTGTTCACTCCTTTCACAGATAGCCTTGTACACTACCCTGGATTGGCAAATTTATTGAGAATTAATGATGTGCTTAATGACAATGCATCATTTTGGCATCGTTGTCGGGGAGAGTGTTGTTAGAAGGTGTCAACAGTTCAATAGTTGTTAATTAGACTGAGTTATGAAAATTCAAGGTAAAATCTGAATATAACAACTGGTTAAGTAACAATTATTGACTTATAATTTATTTCATTAAGAAGTAGGCATGAATAAGTAGGCCTAGGAACAAAGAAGGCAAAATTATCCAAAGAGATCCCTGGATTATTCCATTAAGAAGATCTTAACACCTAAGGGGTGAATTAACTATGTTTGAACTACCAAAAAAACTAAAACAAAAACCACCAGCTTCATCATCATCAAAATCTTTTGAGCAAGAAAAATTACCAGACTCATTATCAACAGAAGATTTTGGACCTCTTGAGAAAGAAATTTGGATAGGTTTAACTACTTCTGAAGAACAAAAAATTATGGGAAAAAGAGGCAATCTAGATGGGGATGACCAACATGGTCGTGTCCATAATGAAAATGATCAAGATGATCAAGATGTGCTCCAACCTCCTAGAACATTTGAATATCCTATTATTCTGAATCCCACATAGAACTCTCCCATGAAAATAATCTCATCTTCAGTGCTTCCAACCTTTTGGGGTGTTGCATCTAAAGATCCTGATCAGATCCTGTTTGAGTTCAAAGTAGTGTGTCAAACCTATGACTATATAAATGATAATAAAAAACTCAAGGTTTTTCCTTCAACACTCAAGGACTCAGCATTACGCTAGTTCATGAGCTTACAACCAGATTCCATCCAAACCTAGGATCAAATGGAGACTATGTTTTTAGACAAGTATCAAGAGTATTTTCGAGTAAGGAACAAGAAATATCATTTATTCAGAATTAAACAAGAAGATGATGAAACATTAGAAGATTCCCTTGATAGATTTGTGTTTTTTCAAAGGTGTGGACTAGGAGAACTAGAATTGTGCAAAACCAATTTTCTAAGAGGATTACAAGATGAATCCAGAAAGGTATTAGATTTGATGGAAAATGGAGATGTAAGTACTCATAATATGGATGAGATTGTGGATATTTGTAGAAATTACTCTCACACTAGGTAGAAAAGAAAGAAAAAGAGTACAAATGGCACTGATGTGAAGGACCTAATAAAGGAACTTGCAAATTTTAAGACTGATATCCTGGTATAATTAAACACATCTCTGGGAGAAATATCTGCTAAAGCAAAAACCATATAACCTTTAGCAATTTATTGCCCAATATGTAGGAATAAACATGCCTTATAGGAATGTCCTCTAAACAAAATATCCATTTCAGCCATTTGTAGTATTTGTTCAAAAGGACATTTGACTGACAAATGTCATCTACTACCACAACTAAAAACTTTCCTAGAAACTCAAACATAAGAACTCAATTATGTGGGACCAAGATAAGGGAGAAAATTTCAATAGTATCAAAATACCCCTTGTTTTCCTACAAATTTGGGAAAAAACCATGGAAACATGTCTTGGGGACAATCAGAACCACCCCAACGTCCTTGGAATTATTCTCAATGGAAAAATTCTCAAGAATGGCCACAGAAAGGTTGGAATAATCCATCCTGGAATCAAAACCAAAATAACCCATCATGGAATCAAAATAACCCACCATGGACTCAAAATCAAAGTAATCCATCTTAGATGCAAAATCAACAGCAGTGGGGTCAACAATACCAGTCATATCCAAGGCAACAAAGAAATCAAGGTCAAACTCAGAATTTGTTGCCTGCACCAAATCAAAATTTTCAAGAAAAACCAAATCAACAAATCCAATAGGTGAAACAACCTCAAATACCAGCTCAACCTGTAATAAATCCAAATAACATAAGGCAAGCAGCTCCTACCTATATGGATAATTCTGAAGGAAATTCAGATATGCAAATTTTGGATTGTAGCAACATACAACTACGTTCAGGGAAAGTTTTACCTAAACCTATTATAATTTAAGTTAAATAAGATGAAATTCAAGTACCTATTGAACCAAGAAAATTCAAACCAACAACGGAAAAATAAGAAGAAAAAATAGAACCACGGGCGAAACAGTTACCTTCATCAGGGATAATTCCATACCCTGAGAGACTTAACACTACAACAGAAAATTATGAATCAGAGTTAGTGAAATAAATTAGAAAATTAACCATATCAATGTCCTTATTGCAAGCCATTAAGGATATACCTGTGATTAAAATAATTGTTTGAGATTTGTGCAACAAAAGAGTAGGAAGAAAAAAGAAAGCATTTCCTAAAACTGTTTATGTTGAAGGAAAGATAGCTGATATCTTGTTAGGAAAACTAGTACCTCCAAAGTATAGTGACCTAGGAAGTCCAGTTATCATAGTGATCATAAGCTCAGTACCAATATCAAACGTCTTAGTTGATCTAGGAGTTGCAATAAATATCATGACCAAGGATACAATGGAACAATTACAGCTCAAACATCTCAGCCCCACATTCACAGTTTTAGAAATGGTTGATAGGTCAATTGCAAAACTTGAAGGTATCATTTAAGATGTCCCTATAGAAGTTTCTTCTTTGGAATACCCTACAAATATTTTGGTTTTACAGCCAAGAAACTCAGCACATGGCTATCCCATTATCCTAGGAAGACCTTGGCTTGCAACTATAGCAGCCTTTATAGACTACAGATCTGGAAAAATGATAATTTCAAATGGTATTGACCTAAAACAAATTTTTTTATTTTCTTTTTCAAAGCCTTTAAATAATTTTTTCGTTTTTTTTTTTTTTCTTACTCATATGAAGAAACGAGGAAAGTTTTTTTCCCCCCCGCCCGCCCGGGGGTGAGGAGAAAAAAAAAAAAAACCCAAAAATAAAAAATATTTAAAAAAAAAAAAAAGAATTAAAAATATGCACAAAGAAAAAAGAGAAAAAAAAAAAAGAAAATAAAATTTTTATTTTTCCAAGAGAGAAAAAAGAAATTAAAAATGAAAGAATATCTATTTTATTTTTTTTATTTTTTTTTTTTATTAATTATAAAAAAATAATATAAAATAATAATCCCACACCCCCACAAAACTATCCTAGAAACTCAAATAGAAGAACTCAATTATGTGGGACCAAGATAAGGGGGAAAATTTTCCAACGGTATCAAAATACCCCTCATTTTCCTACAAATTGGGGAAACAACCATGGAAACATGTCTTGGGGGGACAAACCACCTCAACGTCCTTGGAATTATTCTCAATGGATAAGTTCTCAAAAAAGCCACAGAGAGGGGTGGGAATAACCCACCCCCAAAACAAAAACAAAAAACCCACCATGGGAATCAAAATAACCCACCATGGACTCAAAATCAAAGTAATCCATATTGGATGCAAAAAATCAGTGGGGTTAACAATACCAGTCCTATCCAAGGCAACAAAGAAATCAAGGTCAAACTCAAAAAATTTTGCCTGCACCAAATCAAATTTTTTAAGAAAAACCAAATCAACAAATGTAATAGGTGAAACAACCTCAATTACCAGCTCAAATTGTAATAAATCCAAATAACATAAGGCAGGCAGCTCCTACCTATATGGCTGATTTTGAAGGAAATTTAGATATGTAAATTCTATATTGTAGCAACATACAACTACATTCAGAGAAAGTTTTACCTAAACCTGTTATAATTGAAGTGAAATAAGATGAAATTCAATAACCTATTGAACTAAGCAAAGTCAAACCAACAACATAAAAAGAAGAAGAAAAAAAGAAGAATAGGAAAAGAGAACCAGGCGAGTTACCTTCATCAGGGATAATTCCATATCCTGAGAGACTTAACACTATAACAAAAAATTTTGAATCAGATTTAGTGAAAGAACTTAGAAAATTAACCATATCACTGCCCTTATTACAAGCCATTAAGGATATACCTACGATTAAAATAACTATCCGATATTTGTGCAATAGAAGAGCAGGAAGAAAAAAGAAAGCATTTCCTAAAACTATTCATGTTGAAGGAAAGATAGCTGATCTCTTGTCAGGAAAACTAGTACCTCCAAAGTATAGTGACCCAGGAAGTCTAGTTATCTAGGAGCTACAATAAATATCATGACCAAGGATACAATGGAACAATTATAGCTCAAACATCTCAGCCCCACATTCACAGTTTTAGAAATGGCTGATAGGTCAGTTGCAAAACCTGAAGGTATCATTGAAGATGTCCCTATAGAAGTTTCTTCTTGGGAATACCCTACAATTTTTTTGGTTTTACAGCCAAGAAACTTAGCACATGGCTATCCCATTATCCTAGGAAGACCTTGGCTTGCAACTACAACCTTTATAGATTGTAGATCTAGAAAAATGACAATTTCAAATGGTATTGACCTAAAATAGATTTCTCTATATCCTCCTGCAAGACCTTTAAGCAATTTCATAGGTCGGTTATGGTTTCCTGACTCATATGAAGAACCAGAAGAGGTTATTTCCACACTAGCCACCTTGGTAGTAAGGGAACACATAGAAGACCTCCATGACACAAAAATTTCAAAAAATGAAATAGTCCTAATGAATGTTCTGCATGAACAAGGGTTAGAAGAGGAAGCAACCAATATCAATCAATTGCTAGTGAGAGAAGAAGGTCAAAGTTCTGAAGAAAGGCCATCTATACCATCATAGGAAACATCTATTTCACTACCACATGGGTGGCACCATCACTTGATCTTCCCTTCTCATTGTTCCATACAGGATATGCTTCCATCAGAAATCAATGAGACAGAAACTTCTTATGTCCTCCCATCTCATCATTGTCCTCTTAATTCCCTAGTCAACAATTGTGAAGAAGTAAATTCAGTCCTTCCAAATACAAAACAAATAGAAGTCCAGCCAGGCAAATTTTTGAACATAAATAGCCAGCTTACTAGGGAAGAGGAAGAAAAATTGATAGTTGTTTTGCAGAAGCATATCCATGCTTTTGCTTGGGATTACAAAGATATGTCAGGGATTCACCCTGATGTATGTACTCATAGAATTTATACTGAAGATGTCAAGCCTGTAAGATAGCCTCAGAGAAGACTGAATCCTGCCTTGAGGGATATTGTGAAAGAAGAAATTGAAAAACTTCTGGAAGTAGGATTCATTTACCCAATTTTTGATAGTCGGTGGGTCTCTCCATTGGTTATAGTGCCTAAGAAAAATGGAAAAATGAGAGTATGTATAGACTATAGAGAACTGAACAAAGTGACATACAAAGATCATTTTCCATTGCCATTCATAGATCAGGTGTTAGATACTCTTGCTGGAAAGAAATATTTTTGTTTTCTTGATGGATTTAGTGGATATAATCAAATTCAGGTTGCACCTGAAGATCAAGAGAAAACAACCTTTACCTGTCCATGGGGAACATTTGCCTATAGGGTCTTACCTTTTGGTTTGTGTAATGCCCCAACAACATTTCAGCGAGTAGTGTTAGCCATATTTTCTGATCTGACTACCAATAGTGTTGAAATATACATGGATGATTTCACAGTCTGTGGACAGACTTTTGACTTTACATTGGAACACCTTGATAAAGTTTTAACTCGCTGTGAAACCTACCAGTTATCCTTAAATCCAGACAAATGTTTTATGATGATGGAGGAAGGAATAGTTCTTGGTCATCACATCTCTCCTCAAGGGATCCAGGTTGATCCAAAGAAGGTGGAAATTATCAAGAACCTTCTCCCTCCTAAAACTCAGACTGATGTCAGAAGCTTCCTAGGACACATTGGTTTTTACCGCAGGTTTATTCCTAGCTTTAGCACAATAGGCCATCCCATGTTTGCCCTATTGACTAAAGATTCTGAATTCTCCTAGACTGCAAAGTGTCAGGAATCATTTGAAGCTCTGAAAGAAAAATTAGTAACTCCACCTATGTTAAGAGGACCTAACTGGACATTACCATTCCACATACAGACTGATGCTTCCAATACTGCAATTGGAGCAGCATTGGGACAAATCGACAATGGTGAACACTATGCTATCTACTACATTAGCAAGAACTTGACAGGAGCTAAAAAAAATTATACCACAACTGAGAAAGAATTCTTGGCAGTAATCTATGCCATCAATAAATTCAGGCATTACATCACAGGTTATCAAATATTCATTCACACAGATCACACAACCATTAAATATTTGATGAATAAGCCTATGGTGAGTGCAAGGATTATCCATTGGTTACTATTGTTGCAGGAATTTGATATCACAATAATCAATAAACTAGGAAAAGCTAATGTTGTAGCAGATTTTTTGTCCAGGTTGCAGAACACAGAGGAAGGGGAATTAGTGGAGGACACTTTTCCTGATGAAAAATTATTTGCTATATCTGTCCAATCACCTTGGTTTGTAGATATAGCCAACTATTTGGTCACAGGGAAAGTTCCCCCACATTTTACTTCCAAACAAAGAAAATAATTGATCAAACAGAGCTCTTCTTTTGAATGGATTCAAGGTATGCTTTTCAAGAGTAGTCCTGACCATGTGTTACGTAGGTGCATCCGAAAGGATGAGGTATATGATATCCTTAGGGCTTGTCATGATGAACCCTCCGATGGACACTATTCTGTAAAAAGCACAATTAGGAAAATTTTAGGAACAAGATATTATTGGCCATCTCTTCACAAGGATGTGAAAAAGTACATCAGGCATTGTGATGCATGCCAAAGAATGGGGAAACCCACTCACACAAATGAAATGCCACTACAGCCTCAAGTGGTTTTAGAACCATTTGAGAGGTGGGGGCTTGATTTTGTGGGACCTATTGATCCACCTTCTCAAGGAAAGGTGCATATTCTGGTATGCACTGATTACCTGACAAAGTGGGTAGAGGTGCGTGCTTTCAAACATGCTCATGAAGAGAAGGTCACTGATTTCTTGTATAACCAAATTTTTTAGAGATTTGGAGCTCCACGGTCTATCACCACAGACCAAGGACCCCAATTTGCATCTAAAGTTATTGAGGCTTTTACAGAGTTGTATGAAATCAAACATAGGAAATCATCACCTTACCACCCACAAGCAAATGGCCAAGTTGAGGTAACAAACAGAGAATTGGAATGGATCTTGACGAAAATAGTAGTTGTTCATAGGAGAAACTGGCTAGATAAATTACCTGAAGCAGTTTGGGCTTACAATACTACTTGGAAATCCACTACTGGATTCACACCTTATGAACTGGTTTTTGGTAAAAAGCCCCTCCTACCTATTGAATTTGAGCTACTAACATTGCGCACAACATTGGAAATTGGAATTGAATTGTCACAGGCACAAGCGGACATGATTCTGTAGCTGAATGCATTGGATGAACTTCGGTTGGATGCTCTGCACCAAACTGAAGTAATTCAGGAGCAGAGGAAGTTGTGGCATGATGGCCACCTACAACAGAGAAAATTTTAGCAAGGAGATTGGGCTTTGCTGTTTGATTCTCGCTATGTGGACTTCCCTAGAAAACTAAGGACTAGATGGCTTGGACCATACCATATTGAAGAAGTATTTGACAACGGAGCAGCCTCGCCTCTCTCCCATTGATGATTCATGGAGAAAGTTGGTAGTGAATGGACATCGCCTTCGAGTGTACCATACACCTCTGACTAAGGAGGAGTTCTTGCAACAACTTGATAGCTTGGATGCACAATAGGTAGAAGAGATTCCCTCTTCCACCACAATTGCCACAGATTGAGCATAATCATGGATTTCAAGAAAATAGAAAAATACAAAAAAAATCAAAAAACAAAAAGATGAATAAATTCTGGTTGTGAATTCCTTCATGGGCATAATCAGAATAAAAATAAAAAAAAAAAAAAAGAGAGAAAAGGAGAGGTAAAAAAAAAAAAAAAAAAAGAGAGAAAAATGAATAACTCAGTAGTGAAAACCTTTTTCTAAGGCACTACTGAGTTGGTATGCATGAAAACCAGTTTTCTGGCATGCATAACCTTGAAAACTTTTGAGTCACCATTGTACAAATTCACCAACTACATTTGTTTTTGAAGTATTGCAATAAGCCTCAGTAGAGCATCAACAAAAGCAGTCATCTTTCAAAAACTTGCATTAACTTGTTTTAACCAGGTATATGTTTCTTGCACTTTTCTCATTGTAAATATTTGATATATAGTATATGACAATTAACCATTAGTATAAAAGTGTTCATAAGAGTTGGCATAAGCAAAACATGTTTTAAAAGAAGAATGTTGGTTTCTGTTGTATCTTCGGAATGACTGTTGCATTGTATCTACGGAATGACTATTGCATTGTATCTTCGGAATGAAGCTTTGTCTTCGGATTAAAAATTGTCTTCGAAATGACAAGTCCAACCTTGTCTTCGGATTGAAAATTGTCTTTGGAATGACAAGTCCAGCCTTGTCTTCGGATTGAAAATTGTCTTCGGAATGACAAGTCCAGCCTTGTCTTCGGATTGAAAACTGTCTTCGGAATGACAAGTCCTGCTTTGTCTTCGGAGTGAACCTTTGTCTTCGAAATAAAAATTATCTTCGAAATGAAATTTAATCTTTGGAATGAGCACTTAATGTTATGTTTCCACGTGGCATCCAAGGAGGGAGAAAAGACACGATCAACAAAATTTTTGACTCCATGTGATCATTGACACATGTCAACTGGTTCGCGGTGAGATTTGTCTCATCTCGAGGAAGTACGAAATCATGGGGAAAATAACTAATAACGTGCCACCACCATTCGTTGTTGATAACCATGCATGTGGGAAAATCATGCATAGATCGGATGAGCTAAGGAGATTTGATGGCAAGGACGTCTGTCCAATGATTGATGGATAGGTGTCCAAGTCAAAAATAGGGAAGTATGCCACTCTTCATTCTGAAGACGTAATCACTGATGCAACATGATTACAAGAATTTATTTTTGAAGAAGAACAGAACATTGCAAATCCAAAGAGAAAACCCTATAATTCTGTAGAAACCAGAAACCAGTGACCTAGCGGATGGCTGTAGCAGTAGAGGTGAGCAGTATTTTTAGCACAACAAGAACAAAAAAATGGGATGAAAGATAAAAATGGAACCAACAGATACTACCATCCTTCGAGAGATTCCAGAAGTGTTGCAAATTTTTGAAGATGGAGGGTTTATGCCATTTTTAGACAAATTCGATGGAAGCTCTGAATATTTGGCTACCGAATTTTCCCGCACATTTAGAAACAATAGGGTGCACATCAATGACATGAGAATTGAGGTAACCCCTGAAGTTCTTAGTCAAATTACTGAACTTCCATTAGAGGGTCTTCAAATTTCTAGAACTGGCAAGAATACACTAGCAAACATAGTTAGTCAATTTCTGGAAGAAGATGATAAAGAACCAGAATACTTGATAAATAACATGTGTAAGGGTGTAAAGAGGACCAGCTTGCAAAAACCCTGGGATGAAGTAGCCACATGGGTAATCAAGTTTTTAACCTGTGAAGGGCAGTATGTAGTTTTATCAGGGCATCATTTTAAAATTTTGAACCACCTTAGACATGGTAGGCAACAACCTGAGGTTAGGGTAAATCTTCCCCTATATCTACACCAGGAGCTGCAAAACATGGCAAAATGCTATCAAGAGGGAAAAGGGAGCCCTCGCCACCATGGTCTTATCAAATTGGTCTGCAAGCATCATTTCAGAGGAAACCTAAGAAGCTTTGATAGGTTTTACTCTGCTCTGACTGATGTAGTCTTCAAAAAAGAGGATGAGGAGGAAGAAGACACAGATGTTGCTATAGAGGAGGAAATAGATGTTGCTATAGAGGAGGAAATAGATGCTACTATAGATATTGCTACAAAAGCAACAGAGTACCTTTCCCTAGAACCTTCAACCTCACAAACTAAGAGAGGGTCTGGAACTGGCAACAGAAAAGGAAAATAGAAGAGGGTCCATTTTTCTGAGAATATTGTTGATCTGATAGAATAGGGGAGTGAAGTTCCCAACAAAACTGGAGAAGAGACAGAAGTGGAAGCAGAGGAAATTCCACCAGAACCTGATACAATTCCTACAACCCCTATTGACACAAGAAAATAGAGTAAGAAGAGAAAGTATACACCAGGAACCAGGAGGTCTACAAGACTCCACCTGAAAGAAACAGAAAAATAGACGATTGAAGAGGAAAACAACCAAGGCAGTCCTGATGTCACAGAAATACAACCAACCACTATAAATACCACCTTGGAGGATTTTTTAGAATTTCTTGAACAGTTGGTTGAGGAAGAGTCTAGACAAGACAATTTTGAAATTGATGCAAACTTGGATGCAATCATAGATAACCTTATGGAACCTTCTGAACAGGACCGAACAGTTGAAACAGAAAGTGAGATAATGGTTGAGCAACAAACTACAGATAATTTGTCTGCATCAGATTCTGAATCGAAAGAAGAGGAGGTGGACATTGCAGAATAGTTGAGAGCAGCCAAGAGTGTGATTAAAACACAAACCAGATGGGTTGAGGAGAAGGAAAATATCATTGAAAAACATGAAAAAAGAATTGCAGAGTTGCAGCAGGAAGTGGAGGAACTAAAGAGCAGACTGTTACAATTTGAAAAATAGTCAACTACAGAAGATAATGAGGAAGAGTTGGCTCAATTACTGCTTGGATTATCTAGGGCAGATAATTCTTCCCCCTTGATAGAGGCATCTTTGGATGAAAACACAAGAGCTCATTCCGAAGCAGTGCCCTTCCATTCCGAAGCAACACCTTCTCAATCCGGAGATGCTCCAGAATCGATCAAGAGCCCAGAAAAGAATATCTATGGAGAGTCACAATAGTTATGTCTACAAGAAACACCAACACAAGAGCATTTTGAACAGAAAAATGTAAATAATCAAGTAAGTGCTCCTCTGAATAAGATTTCTGTAGAAGTAGGGATACAAGTAGAATTGTTGTCAGATGTCCAACCAGTGGAAGTAGCAGAAAAAGGGATACAAGTAGAATTGCTATCAGATGTCCAACCAGTAGAAGTGGCAGAAAAAGGGGTACAGGTGGAACTGTTGCCTAAGTTTCAACCTGTAATTAGACCACCCAATATTGTATCCCTGGAGCAGTATAATACAGACATTGCTAACTGGATGATCAAATATGAAAAGCTTGCCACACAGGTTGAGAAATTGAAACTGGTAGGAAAATAGCTAGAGACAAAGGACACAGAAATCAGTGCATTGAATGAAAAAGTAACTGACCTGTGTCAAATTGCTGAATTTTTGGTTCAATTCAGAAGACCTGCCAGGTTTTACAGTCTCATTCTGAAGGAGAGATATCTGAGATGGCAGGTTATGAGAATTAGCTCAGGTCTCCCCTATAAACTAGAAAAAGCTGAAGAGTTTTTGGAAGCTTACTTCAACAGTCCTACAGAGCAGAAAAACTTGCTATGTGAGTTATTTCTGCACAACTTTTTCATTCCAGAGGATGTAGATTTCCACCCCCATATTTGCATAGGAGATGTGCAATTGAGAGCTTTTATGTCTACCTTACAAAATCAGTTTTACTGGGACCAAGAAAAAAGGTAAAATAAGGAAATTGAATTAAGAGCTGAATTGTTAGTCAGAGCAATTCAGCCAAATCATCCGATTATCACCAGACAACATTTTCTCATGATGAACAGGGATGATATCAAAAGGATGTATTTGAGAAATTTGAGGGACTATGTAACTAAATTCCAGAATTTCTGTAATGACAATTTTGTTCCAGCATTATCACATTGCAGAAATAGATGGGCAGAACTTTCCATGTCTTTACAGAAAAGGGAGCCTATCTCCCCCATTAATCTGGAATGGTCCAGAAGAAGAGCAGAAGGGGTGATACAACTTATTGAAATTATGCAGCATAACTGGGTAGGTCTCAGATTTAGGCCTCCAACCATCATTACTCCAGTTCCCTACTATTTTGAAGAGGATCCTCAACCAGATGAGCAGTTTGAAAATTGGCTCAGAAACCTTCAGGAGAACAGAGGATACTATATAGGCAAAAAGTTGTTCTACAGATCATGGAACTTGAATATGGATATCTGTGATTCTATAGCCCAACAGAATGCATGAGGACATGCATTAATATAAGTTGGGGGGAAAATGATGAGGCCTGGAAATGCCTCCATCATAGCATGTTTTGAACAACTAAAACTTGCCTAAAACTCTGTGATTTACTTTATATACTAGTTAAGTTGATCTAATATGTTGTGTATTAATTGTTTGCATGATTGATGTGTTTGGAATATTATATGCTGATTTTTATAGTTTTTGTGTAGTTTTATGTCACTTTGCCATGACCTGTTACATAAGGGATATGCTTAGGCTGATAGCAACACTTTACTATTCTTATTTTGATGTTTCTCAAGCATTAATTTCTTTGAATTTAGCAAATAGTGCAAAGAACTGTTACTGTGCAACAGAAACTAGTTTTCCTGTGTAAATTCCAGCCAACTACCAATGAATGGCAAGGCATGGAATTCACACATGAAGAGGAATGAAGGCTATTGCAATATGATCCTGAGGACTAATCCACCTGAGAAATGCAGCTGAAATCAATTGAAGAGTACATAGTTGGTCATTTCGAAGATCTTCGGATTGAGAAATACAGTCTCTTCGGATTGAGCGAATATCTTCGGATTGAGCCACTTAGCTCCGGATTGAGAACAGAAAGCACTTTTTGACCTGTTGACTGATTTTTGATGGTGGAAAAAGGGAAAGAAGGCTGAGGAGGTTAAAGGAAAATATCTCCCATCTAACTTTGTCATCCTTGCCATCCAAAGCCACAATTTATGGAAAAGATCCTCTTCTAGGATAAACCTAGGGAATACTGTAGAATAACAGGAATTGATTTGCAGAGTATATTTTCTGTTGTAATTAGATTTTAGGCATCTATAAAAGATAGCTCCCATCCAGGTTGAGCTAATAATAATAATAGTAGAAATAGTAGTAGAGAAAATATAGATAGAGAATAAGCGAGAAAACTGAGACTGTTACAGTTCTGTAACAGGTTTTAGCAGTAGATTTGTAATCATGTTCTGAATCAATAAAGTACAAGTTTTTCTATTCATTCTATTATGTTTGAGTGTGAGTAATATTTAGAGAGAGAGGAACTCATACCTTCTTCTAGAAAAGGAGGCTGGCCACTTCCAGACCTAGGAGGAGGACTAACAGACAGGTTTTGTTCTGATTTTGCTGTAGTAGAATAAGTTGTGAAACTTGTCAATTTCATTCTTTTGTAGTAGTTAACATCCATTTCAGTCCTAATAATTTATTTTCTATTCAAGATACTTTTGTGATGTGATTAGCAGTAGATCTGATTAGTCTTTTTGCTTTCCAACAACTTTCCAATTTACTGCAATTTCCATTTCCAACAATTTATAGTTTTCTGCAATTTTCCTGCATTATTGTTTTTGTTGTCAACCCCTGCACAGAAGATTGACAACCTTCTATTACAGAGTATTGACAGGACTTAATTTTAGTTTTCATTATTGCAAGAGTAAATAGACTTTCATTTTGCAACCATAATTAGGTTTCCAATTCTGCAACTGTAACTAGGGTTTTAATTCTGCAATTTAATCAGATTTCATTCTTGCAACTCGTAACTAAGGTTTCATTTCTGTAATCAACAATTAGTTTTCATTCTTGCAATTAGATTAAAGTTCAATTTATGCAATTTAGAGGTAGAAGAGACCTAAAAACCCCCACACAATCAGTTCCACCAATAAGACTTGTTGCTCCCAATTGACCTTAAATTATAGCCCTGTTCACTCCTTTCGTAGATAGCCTTGTACACTGCCCTGGATTGACAAATTCATTGAGAATTAATGATGTGCTTAACGACAATGCATCACTTCAAACGAATTTAATATATCCTAATAAGGACTGGAGTGTTTTTGGTTATCATGGTAGTGACATATTGAGGATAGCCTTAACACAATTGGGGTCAATTGCTATGCCATCCTTAGATACAACATGATCAAAGAAGCTTTCCTTGGTATGAGTAGAATATGCACTTCTTTGGGTTTAAGCATACCCTAAAATCTTGGCATCACTCACACACTTTCTCAATATGCATCATATGGTCCTTTTTCTTTAAGAACACAATGAGGTCATCTATATAGACCAGGATAAACTTATTGAGTATGTCGTTAAAGGCTATATCCATGGCTCTCTAGAACATGACCCCAATGTTGGATAGTTTAAAAGACATTCACTAATATGTAAAGGTCCCCCATTTGGTAGTGAAGGTGGTCTTGTGTTGATATTTTTTCTTGACCCAAACTTGGTTGTACCCAAATAAATCCTCAAGAAGTGAGAACCTTTCTAACCCTACTACCATTTGAAGGATTTTGTCCATAAATAGAAGCAGGTAGTGGTCTTTTAGTAAGGCTCGGTTGAGGTCTCTAAAGTTTATGCACAATATAATATCATTGTTCTTCTTCGTAATTGGTACTAGATTAGAGATCTGAGTGATGTTTTTGAGGGGATATATGATCTTTGTCGCTATAATCTTGGCTAGCTCTTATCTCATGAGAGGCTCAATTTTTAGATTTATTGACCTTTGCTTCTATCTAACTGACTTAGCATCTAGATATATCTATGGTTCATTTGCATAATATATTTTTCATAACCCTTTGGGTCTTCATAACTCCAATCCATCACTCTAGGGTAATTATAGCATAGGTTGATGAAATTCTCTCTTTCTTCCTATATGGCCACCTTTTCAATTTGTAGAGATTTTTTGTTTGTTACTTATATCTCTTGGTAATCATATTTATCTAATAATCCTTCTTTTTACCTTGAAACAATTATCTAGGTTGAAGAGAGACTCGAGGGTCACCAATTATTTTGGTAACTTGTTGTCTTTAAGATAAATAATCTAGCCCCATGGGCCTCTTCTATATTAGGGTCTAACTCTTATATGCACTCGGTTTCCTTCTAAATAAATTAGACAATGTGCTCATATTTTTTAGAGACTTGCTAATATGTATCATTGTCTAGGATGGATGGTTTAATGATGACTATGACATGCCTATAGTTATTTCATAAATCTTCCACTAGATCATACTGAGTTCCAATCATTGTCATGTAGTTGGCCTTCATGTTTTGGTTCTAGGATACTATTAATAGGTTGACTATGTCAAATGCTTCTAACAGGTCATAGACATCAACCAGTTTTTGTGTAGGTATAAATATGTGACTTGTTTGATGATGATATTTATATCCTTGTATAATTGCAATATCTTGATTCCTATTTTAATTATCATTTGGATACCATAGGCTAATATTTTTTACTCCACTATGTTATTTGAAAATTTAATTAGAGTAGGTAACCCTATCGCATTTTCCCTCCTTCTAGTGACACCAGGTAGATGTTGGATCTCGCTCTAGTTCTTTGTATAGCCCCATCAAGATTGATTTTCTAGAGCTTAATTATATTCCAAATTTTTGATCACTTAAAGTAGAAATGGCTTCTCCTCCTAGATCAAGTAAGTGTCCAATATTTTTTATTCCACCACCTCATAAGGTTCTAATTTCCACATTTTGGTAGCTCATTCATCTATTTGATCAGCTGATATCAAGATGCAAGATTCATTCATTAGTAGTTTAGACTCTAACCATTCTTCCTCTATCATCAAGGCCTATTTTACCTCTACTTTTATAACTATAACATGTTCCAAGTGATGTATGTGGAGTTATTTAGTAGGGACTTTTACCTTGGTTCCATAACAGACCCTTAGAAACATGTGTGTCCAGTACAAGGATAAATAGCTTCCAATTTTAACTATGAAAATGTGGGAGAGTCAACTACCAAAGAAAATTAGACCCATCAAGTGGAAGAAGCTCCAACCAAGAGCCAAGAGCCAAGAGCCAAGCCCCTGGTATGTATGTATTTGTCTTGTTTACAACGAAATTCTGAACCCAGTTCCAACCTTATCACTATGAAATTAGCATAATACTGCTAGGGTTAAAGTAAGGGTTTTTTTTCGGAGTTTCGATTGCGAGGAGGGTTCACACAAGGAGAATACAATGGGAGAATCCTCGGTAGGAGGGTTCACACAGGGGACTTCTGCGGGAAGGACTCAGAGTCCCAAGGGACCTAATACGCAATCCTTTGCGGAAGCGGTCAGAGGCAGTAATGGAAAGAGAGATGATACAGGAGAACAGGCCCAAAAAATCCTACAAGCCATGGGTAAAAGAAAGGAGACTGAAGCTGAACAAGCCAAAAGAAATGGATGTTTACCTCAGACAGAAACAATCCCAATGCTAGAAATTGCAGAAGAACTCATAGCAGATGAGATTGTGTATAAATCCAAGCATACCTTAATATGCAAGTTTGTGGGACTCCGACCTTCTGCAAGGTTCTTGTACTCCTGGGCCAGAAAGCATTGGGCACCACAAGGGGAATTGGATATCTTCACATTACCGAATGGATACTTCGTAGCTGAATTCATAATGATATCTGACAAGGACAGAGCTTTCGAGGGAGGTCCGTATAACATAGGCCCTGCAGGTCTATTCATGCAACCATGGCGACCCGCTTTTGATCCTAGAACTGAACCCTCGGTAGCTCCAATTTGGCTAAAATTATTTGCACTTCCTTTAGAATACTGGAAAGAGGAAATTTTGGAGTTGATAGGTAATCTCTTGGGCAAATACATAGGCAGATCAAGAGAATCAGCGGGAGGAGGATCAACAGCGTATGCCAGAATTTGTGTGGAGATGGACTTGGGAAAACCATTGCCAGCGGAAATTGACCTCAAAGTCGGAAGGAATATATGGAGACAACAAATAGACTATGAATCTGTGCCTTTCAGATGTAGAGCATGTCATGAATACGGACATTTGGTGAGAGGCTACCCCAAACTAGCCAAAGGAGAGACAAATCCAATGAATCCAAACCCAGGAAACCAACCTCAGCAAAAAGAAAATGAACAAGGATTTCAGACGGTTATGAGAAAAGGAACAAAAAATAATAACCAGGAAAGAGGAAGAAATCAGCAGAAGGGAGGAAATACAAATCAACGCCAAGAAGGAAGGGCTCCATCCAACAAATATGAGATCCTCAAGCTAGATGATCCAATGGAAGGAGAGGAACTACCACACTCAAACCAAACAGAAAATCTAGAGAAACCGATAGCAGAAGAGGTTCATCATCCACAACATACAGATACAAAAAAACAACAATACCTAAAAGTAATGAGAGGGGTAGAAGAAGGACAATCCATACAGGTACAATTTGCATCAACCAAAGAACAACAGATAGAATATAAAGAGCAGCCACAACCAGATACAGAAGGAGCTCTAGTACTGTATAATAAAGAGCCACATACATCTAAGGAGGTAATTATGGGAATAGCAGAGAAAAATAGAGAAAAGCCAACCCTTGGGATAAGCCAAATGGAGAAAAGGCTGAAAAATGCAAACTCTCAAGGAGTAGGTAGAAAGACAAACAAAGAAAAATACAACAAGGAGAACAATTGAGAGAGGCAGGCATGGTTAAACCCATAGCCAACTTCTACAACATGGGTTCCCAATGATTATACACACATGGAATGTAAGGGGATTAAACGGTCACCCTAGACAATTGGTTGTTAAACGTATGATAGAAGATAACCACCCAGATGTGGTTTTATTACAGGAAACTAGAGCATCACTGGAAGCAATGCAAACAATATCCAAGAGATGTTGGAGGAATGGAGACTATGAGGCCCAAGCTTCCCATGGTTTCTCTGGGGGAATGGCCACTTTGTGGAATAGAGACACTTTTCAGCAGGTAGGAGCAGCATCAGCTAGAGGGATCTTGATGACCAGATTGAGAGATAGAGAATCAGACTCAGTCTGGCTGATTATTAACTTTTATGGGATGAAGGAAGTGCAGGAACAAAAAACCCAATGGAAGTCAATCCAGGCTATTAGAGAAGCTTACCCAGAAGATAGGTTCCTGGTGGGTGGAGACTTCAATGCCAAGATGTCAGTGAATGACCAAGAGGGAGGCCTAAATCATCTCAGTGAGAAGGACAAACTCCTGATTGTCCAAGCTAATAATTTAAATCTGATTGACATTCCACCTCCAGGATGTGGTACTACTTGGACCAATAAAAGGAAAGGAGACCAAGCAATAAAATCAAGATTAGATAGGATATTGATAGAGGAAGAAATTCACCAGTTATGGAGTTGTCATTCAGAAATCATAAACCTGTTATCTTTCGACCATTTCCCAGTACGTCTAAATATCACAAACAGAATACCCCAGTCCAAAAACCGCCCCTTCAGATTTGAGAACTTTTGGCTTCTAAACCAAGAATTACCAGAGTTAGTTCAACAATGGTGGCAACAAGGGAAACCAACATTTGGAAAGGCACAATTTCAGCTACACTCCAGATTGAAATATATCAAATATAAATTGAAAAACTGGAGCAAATTCCAAAGATCATATTTTCAGCAACAAAGAGCAGAGCTAGTTGAGAGAATGCAAGGAGTTGCAGAAAGAATTCATTCAGAACCCCTTTCAGAGGAATTACTCTCCCATGAAAAGATCTTAATGCAGGAGGAAGAGGAGCTAGATAAGAAAGAAGAAACCTATTGGAAGCAGAGATCTAGAATTACTTGGCTTCAAGAAGGAGATAGGAATACAAAGTTCTTTCACCAGTCGACCACAACTAGAAAACACTATAACCGGATTGATGCTTTAACAAATGCAGAAGGACTCCTAGAAACCACCACTTCAGGTATGCAAAAAGTAGCTAATGAGTATTTCTCCACTTTGTTTACTGCAGATCCACATCTGTCAAAACAATCCCAGGAGGAAATCTTGGGAAGTATCCCCAGACTAGTCTCTCAAGAGCAGAATGAGGAGCTTATGAAAGAGATCAAAGAAGAAGAGGTGAAAGAAATAATCTTCTCCATGCAATCAAGAAAGGCCCCAGGTCCTGATGGATTACCAATAGAATTCTACAAAGCTTTTTGGGATATTATAGGAGAAGATATAACTAGAGCAGTAGAAGAAGCCAGATCCAGTGGTAGGATTCTCAAATCCCTCAACCATACTTTTCTAGCTTTGATTCCAAAGGGAGGAGAGATGGAGAATCTAACCAATTACAGACCAATAGCCCTCTGCAATGTGATCTACAAGATCATCACCAAGGTAATAGCCAACAGACTAAAAGCTATATTACCAAATATCATATCTCCTAAACAAGGGGGATTTGTGTAGGGTAGACAAATATTAGATGGGATTGTAATAGCACAAGAAACTATACATCATATGGGCCAAAGAAAGAACAAAGGAATGTTCCTAAAGTTAGATCTATCCAAGGCCTATGACAGAGTGAGTTGGGAATTTTTGGATCAAATTTTGCAAAGATTTGGATTCCAGAAAGATTGGATCAACTGGATACTTGAATGCATCTCCATAGTCTCCTTTTCAGTGCTCATCAATGGAACCCCCTCCCCACTATTCAAGGCCAGCAGAGGAATTAGACAAGGAGATCCTCTCTCTCCATATTTGTTCATTATTTTTGTAGAAGGACTGGGAAGACTCATACAGAAGAAAAAAGTAGAGAACAACATTACAGGAATTCAAATAAATAGAGATATAGCTATCACTCATCTACAATTCATAGATGATACAGGATTATGGGGGAAGCAACAATAAAAGAAGCAACCAGTATCAGAGAAATATTAGACTGCTACACTACAGCCACTGGCCAACTTCTAAATGAAGAAAAATCTAAAGTTGTCTTCTTTAATGTACATAAGAGAATCAGAGATCGGATAGCAAACATTCTTAGGTTCTCAATGGCCTCGTGTCCATTAGATTACTTGGGAATTCCCTTAACAGAAAAAATCCTAAAAAAGAAAGATTGGAAATCCATAAAAGATAAAATTTTCTCAAAGTTGTCACACTGGTCTCATAGATGGTTAAGCTTTGGAGGTAGAGTCACACTTTTGAAGTCAGTGTTACAAGCAATGCCAGTTTACAAATTTTCCATTTTAGCAGCCCCAAAGAGCATACTCAAAGATTTGGAAAAACTGATGAGAAAATTCTTATGGTCAGGAGCACAAGAAAATCAAAAAAATGCTTTGGTAAGCTGGGAGAAAGTCTGTCAACCAAAGGAAGAGGGAGGTCTTGGAATCAGAGTTGCAACAACAAATAACCTAGCACTAATAGGGAAGTTATACTGGCGGTGGATCACAAACCCAGATCAGTTATGGAGTCAAGTTCTAAAAGCTAAATATTACCCTGCACACGAAATGGAGGATGTCCCACGGTTGCCAGTTACAGGTGTGGGATCAGAGATATGGAAAACACTCAAAAGAGGGGCCTCACTGATTAAGGAAGACTTACATTGGAAAGTAGGTGATGGGAGAAAAGTCAGTTTGTGGGATGATTCTTGGGAATTTTCCCTCCCCATTATCAAACAATACCCTCATCTTAGTGGCATCAGAGAGACTCTTCATAATCATGGCCAAACTCTTATATCTCAGTATCTCATCCCCCCAAGCCAACAACTAGCAGCTTCAGGAAGATGGCAAAATTTGGACCAGTGGCTAGGTGAAGAATGGGAAGCCGAAAAATGTGAACTGAAAGAAATCCTAGAAAAAAGAACATGGCTATGGAAATATGGACCTGACCAACTAGCATGGGGATATGGGAAACAAGGCACTTACACAGTGAAAGCAGGCTACCGAAAGGCTCACCAAAGTAGCAAGAACCAACCCCAACAACAACATCCCTGGAAAGAAATATGGCAACCAAAAGGTTGGCCGAAGGTTAATTGTTTTATATGGCAGGTTGCTCACAAAAGCATTATGACTCAGGATAATATGAGGAGAAAGGGGTTCATTGGACCCAGTAGATGTGTAATGTGCTTCCAAGAGGTAGAAACTATAAACCACCTCCTTTTTTATTGCTCCTATGCTTACACAATCTGGAATTGGTGGTACTCCATATTTAGCCAAACATAATGGTATCCTCCTAATGGTAGTAATTTTTGGGACTATTGGTCACATAACACCTTCAAATCCAAAACACTAAGCACAACTTGGAATTTAGGGATTGGCTTCATCTGCTGGCAAATATGGTTGGAACGGAACAACAAAATTTTTAAAGAGGAATTCGGTTCAGAAGAGAGGACCTGGGGGATTATGTTAAGGAAGTTATTAGAAATAGTGCAGACCAAAGTACAGGAAGAATCTCCGATGACAGAGGTAGAACAAGACATTTGGGCACAACTATGGAATCAAATGCAACATGAAAGCTATCAGGAATAGAAAAAAGAACAAAGAGGGCTTCAATAATATTTGTTGGAAGAGGACATATACAGTTAAGAAGGAGGTAAAGTTTAAAGAACAGGGGATTCAGAGATCCTGGGCAGATAAAAGAAAACAGAAAAACTGCATTTTGAGCCTTGCCAAGAAAGGCAGGATATCAAAATGGATTTGTATAAGCTGATCAGTTTTTTTGAATAAAATTTTTACCTTTTACTCAAAAAAAACTACCAAAAAAATTGGTAGTTCAATCACTACTAAATCCTGTGTAATTGTGTAACAGTCATGATCGGATAGGCATGAAGAATGAATCAAAGATCATTTATAAGTTCGAGGATGGGCACCAAGGTCCCATATAACTACATAACTCCTTGAATGATTGGTCTATAAGAGAGACCCAATGCATCTATCACATGTTTAGGCATGACTAAAATGCTCGACCTAGAATCCATGAGGTAGTTTTGGATCAGCTTGTCCCCACATATGAGTGTCAAGTAGAAGGTTTAGGTCTTTGGTTTGTTGGGATAAGGATTGGATATTTGTAGGACTACGGGTGCATTTTCCCTCTAATGATTTTTCTTTCAAAATGCCTCTTCCAACTACTTCATTTTCTATGGTAAGGTGAGGACATTCCAAAGTGGAATAGGCATAGTGGACTTCTTTAAATGCTCAACCACATTGAATGATTCCTACGGTTCAGCTCTTAGTGCACTGCTTATGATCCATGGGGGCCATGATCGCTCAACAATGGGATACGATGCTATGACATGTTTTGATATTGACCTCCTTAGTTCCAATTAGTTGTATTTCTAGAATTTCTTTGGATTTAGAGTCATTAACTCCTAATAGAGTACTTGTAGTCATCTGATTTGCTTCTCAATCCTCCTCTTGCCCCTGGTGAGGAAACTATATTATGCCTAAGATTGATTATTCTATGGGTTTTTGGATTTATCAGTGGTAACATAAACTCCACCCTCATCCCACATTATCAATATATATTATAGTGGCATAATTCCCATACTTGGGCTAACCTTTAAGAGTAGGCTCTAAGTAGTAGGACCTATTGGATGTATAGTTGGCTTTAGGTATGGGGCCTAAGGCATGGGACATGTGGTTTATTGTATTTCCTCATGACTATAAAAGTATGGTCATGGTAGGGATACTACCATGCATAGGAGTCTTCTATATAATTATTTTGATATGGCACCATATCTCTTACTATTTTTGTTGGGATCTATTGCATTGGAACTAGTATAAACACTATCTAACTCCTAAGGAATTGGGACTAACTGGACTCCCTATTTTATTGAGATAAATATCTATGATAGCCATTAGGGGTAGGTTGATACCCCTAGTTGCCTGGTTGGTAGGGATGCCTGGTATATTTTAGGTGACTAAACCTCTAGAAATTCTATTGTTGCTTGAGGATAGCCATTGCATCGATCAAGGTCTTCATATATTTTTTTATATTGTCAATTTCATAATGCCTATCATAGAGTACTAACTTGTGGAAGGGAGGTTGTCTTATACTAAAACCTAGTTAAAATTTGGGATTTTTTTAAATGTGGTAGGTTGCACATATGGGGGTGGTGATAAGACAGTTGAACATTAGAAAATAGAGGAATGGGGGGATTGGGAGATAATATATTGATCTGTATGAGATATATTTTGTCTTGGATGGAAATCCCATAGGCCTTCAATAGAGTGTTCCCTCCTTTTGACTTTATCATCATAGCTATTTTTGAAGCAAAAGCCTTAAAATAGTAGATAAAAGAGACACCTGATGGGGGTCATATCGCTTTATAAATTTTATAGCAAGTTTTATGAAATATGGCATTAAAATTATCCATAGCCTCCATAGGGGCCCTTTTGATAGTTGATAGTTTCTCTAGAAGGCAGACCTCGTCTATTTTTTTTTTGAATCTATCTACAAGCAGATTGGCAAGCCGGTCTCAATAAGAAATGGAAATTGGTGTGAGTGACATGTACACTATTATGCCTTCCACTTTAAATAAGCTGGCAGTAGCCTTAGCACCATATTATATCGATTGATATTATATAGCATGCACATTTTTACCATATATTGGAGGTTCCCTTTAGGATTTATGGTATCTTCTCTAGTGAAGAATGACAAGGAATTCAATTCCAAGACTAGGATCTCATCCCACATGATAGGTGGGGTTGATGGTTGTAGTGGGCATCTATTATTTCATGTTGGTAGACTTATCTACTTCTGATTTGGTGTCATAGCCATGTTCTATGGTTGACCTCCCCTTTTATAATCATGGTTTAGTGGTGTAAGCACTAATTGAGGGCTTGATCTTATATTGGACCTTGTGATAGGCCTTGAGCTTATAAATCACTAGGTTCATTTTAAAATCAATAGAGTTGTTGCAAAATGAGTTCTTCAATTAATGGAGTCATCAGGTGAACTTTAAAGATGCTTCAATAAGCAAGTAACTAAGACTTTCACTAGGGTTTCAACTTAGTGTTGTGTGGTTGGTCCCACTAGGCATACCAGTTTAACTATTGGGAATTAGATCTACTCTAGTCCATGCTCTAGCATGGTGATCACCTATTGTGATTGCCAAGTACATACAGTGCCTATAACTAACTCAAGGTATACAATTTGGGAAGTTTAGGGATCATGGGACATAGATCCAAGGACAACCTCTAGGGTTTTATACCAAGGATGGCTCCTTGGCTGAGTGTCTTCTTGGCGCACTTCTTCCTAAGCTAGCCTAATCTATCAGGTCTTGTCTAGGAAAAGAAAAGAGTTGCAAGCAATAAAAACTATCTATCCTAAACTAAGGGTGGCAATGCACCAATAATAATGAATGTTATCTATGTATTTATGGGATTAATCAACACGAGTCACCCATGCTAGGAAAGCGAACATGGTCTCATTATAGCATGAACATTATTTCTTATAAAGTTTGCACAAGAAAGGGACATATACTAGTCATGAGGTTCCCATATAAACCTACATACACAAAATAATGGAGCAAAAATCAGATAGCCACAACTCTTATGTGTGTGTGTGTGTTAAAAATATTGAATTACATATGTCACAATGAAAGGGCTTGAAGGGGCCTATACATAGAATGTCAAATCCAGATCAATACATAAGATAAATGAAAGAAAAAGTGTTGCTACTTTTCTTTTATTTCTCTTGTGTATATATCTGG
This sequence comes from Wollemia nobilis, assembly GCA_028583015.1. Lineage (NCBI taxonomy): Eukaryota > Viridiplantae > Streptophyta > Pinopsida > Araucariales > Araucariaceae > Wollemia > Wollemia nobilis. The sequence continues at coordinate 4,332,557 of JAQPPZ010017244.1, forward strand.
ACTCAAGCCCCGAGTCATTCTATGTATAGGCCCCTTCAAGCCCTTTCATTGTGAAATGTAATTCACTGTTTTTAACATATATATTGTTGAAAAATCTAGAGAAACTCATCCTTAAAAAAATCCTTTTAAAATATAAATTTTGATTGGTTCATAATAGCATACATAAATGAGTTGTGACTATCTACTTTCTACCTTATTATTTCTTTATGTAAGTTTGTATGGAAAACTTATGACTAGTACATGTCCCTTACTTGTATAGACTTCATAAGAAAGAATATGCATGTTGTAATGAGATCATGTTCAATTTCTTGGTATGGCTACTCATGTGTTCATTAATCCCATCAATTCATTGAGAACATTCAATATTATTGGTGCATATCTATCCTTAGTTTAGGCTAGATAGATTTTACTACTTTCTCTTACTACTTTCCTCTCTTCCCTTTTCCTAGACAAGACCTAATAGATTAGGCTAGCTTAGGAAGAAGTGTTCCAAGAAGATACTTAGTCGAGGATTTGGCCTTGGTAAAAAACCTTGCAGGTTGTCCTCGAAACCACATCCCATGTTCCTTGGATTTCCCAAATTATACGCTTCAAGAAAGGTGCAGGCATAAAATACACCAGAAACCATAGTGGATGGTCACCATATTAGAATGTGGACTAGAGCAGATCGAGTTCCCAATAGTTCCTTTATATTAATTTTTTGGCATTGGAATTATTCCTTGCATCAAAATTAGAGGAAAAATCAAAATACAAGAAAAAATCTTGGCCACCATTCCACAAGGGACCCCAATGCCAAAATAAAAATTGCCAAATTATCACTTGCCTAAAATGATCATGCCTAAGGGACCTCCTATGTCATCCAGTCCTAAGTCATCCATATTCCTAGAGAAAGGTAAATATAAGAGAGACGATAAATGGTACACCCATCATAAGACCCACACTCACAACAATTTAGAATGTTGGGAATACAAAAGAATATTAGTGGTCTATCCAAAGAAGAACAAATATCCATCCACATATAACAAAGAATAGGAGATAAACTCCACATGCTTGAGTATAAGAACTAAATGGATAGGACCTTAAGATCATATCCATTTGAAGAATGGAAGCACCTCTTCCACACCCATTTATTTGTGAATAAAAAACCACTTTACATTATCTTTGACATTGGGATCCAAATGAATATCACCACATAAGACATAGTCAAGAACCTTGGCCTCTTGACTATAGTTCATCCTTAGCCTCACTCTATTACTTGGCTATAATTAGAAAAATATATTAAGAGTATACATCAATACACCCTTATGTATGATATCAAACTGATGTTTGATATAGTCAACTATTGCGTGGTACCATTGGATATATAGGATGTCTTTACTCAAAGATCTTACCTATTGATCACATGAAAACTTACTAAGTTTATTTGTAGTAGTGGTCAATATCCATCAAATAAATGACCTACAACATTCTTGAGTTCCTACCCTAGAAGAAGGTAACTCTAATTTCAATGAAGTAATGTGAGAAGCTAACATTACACCTATAAAATCCCATACTTTTCATGGTTCAACCCTTGAATCAAGGCATCAAGAAGTTCATCCTTATCATTCCAACTACCAAACACTATAAGATATGATTATATGGACACTCTACTCTACCTATATACTATTTTTTCAAGAAATCAAAGGGAGTCCTACAACAATACTCAATAAAGAATCAAATTGACTTGATCCCACAATAAGCTTTTCCTAATAACACTCTATACAACCATTTAGTCTAGGATAATACTACCATTGAATCTAGGATAGAATCGAGATTCAATGTCAAATATAGGATTTGATTGGCAAGGAAAACATTTGACCTAACTTGTCATCATGTAGTAGTCCCATCATGCTAGTGCCAAAGAAATATGGTACTTGATGTCTATATATTTACTATCAAGTTCTAAACAAGATCACCATCAAGAATAATTATCCTTTGTAGATTTTTCACCTATTGGATCAACTCCAAGGGACATGAGCTTTTACCAAGTTCAACCCCATATTTAGATATTGTCATGTTCCTATCAATCCAATACATATAGAATATACCCTTCAAGACTACAGAAGGATTGTATGATTGGCTACCCAACAACATCTATGAACTTGATGAACAATATTTTATGCCCATTCATAGGATCCTTTATGGTTATCAATATAGATGGCATCCTCATGTTTACCAAGACATGATAAGAACACCTCTAGTACATGCTCTATGTCTTGGGTATTTTGAGCCAACATAAGCTTCAAGCTAACATGTGCATGTGTATATTGGGCATCACAAAGATCTCTTCTCTAGGCTACTTGATAAACCAACAAGGAATTTATGTTGACCCAAAAATTGTGTCAATTGAGACTAGATAACACTTAAGAAACTCGTGGAGTTAAGACCTTACTTGGCCTTTCTAGTTTCTACCATAAGTTTATTTTGTGATTCTCTTACATTGTGTGGCTATTGAACTAGGTCATTCATAGGAAAGAGAAGTCCTAATAGGCTTCATAACAACAATAAGGATTGATGAGTTAAAATTATGACTTTGTTATACTCCAATGATATTCATATAAGATAGTATGAAACCATTTGAGCTAGATACTTATGCTTTTGACTATATAGTACATGCCATTGATCCAAAATAAGCATATGACGACTTATCATTTTGAGGCAGTCTTTGACACAATTTGTCATTACATCATGTATAAGAAGGAATTGCATGTAATTGTCCATGGTGGAATATAGTGGCATGATAAAATAATTCATAGGTATTTTTGGTTCCTTCATTCATTTAAGAATCCAAAGAAGGTCACAATTTTTCATTACTCCATGTATAAGAAGGAATTGCATGTAATTGTCCATGGTGGAAGATAGTGGCATGATAAGATTAGTCATAGATATTTGTCATTCCTTCATTCATTGAAGAATCCAAAGAAGGTTTATGAAATAGATGAATTATATATAATAATTCCATATTATATTAAAGTATCATAAGGAAAAGTAGAATCAGACAACAAATTGTTTAAGTCACCCATTGGTACATACATAGTTGTTTTTCCTCAACACCATAGGCCATGACACCAATGACTAGCATGCATTGTACCTTTTAGGTATTGAATTTCCCAATATTCATTTCTAATTGGCAAAAGGAAATTCTACACCACATCACCATATTCAAGATGGGTTTTTATATGATCTTGGAAATATTTATGTACCATTTGGTGTAGCTAGTTAGTTGCAAATGTGGAAAGCACATTATCATTAAACATCATAAGGGAGAGGAGAATTACACAACAAGCTACCCATCGGTACATACATTGTTATTTTTCCTCAAAACAAAGGGTATGGCACCAATAACTAGCAAGCATTGTACCCCTTAGATGTTGACTTTGGTTATAGTCATTTTTAATTGGCAGAAGAAATTCTAGACCACACCACCATCTTCAAGATGGGTTTTTATACCATCTTAGAAAGATTTGTGTACCATTTAGTGTAGCAAGTCAGTTATAAATGTGGAAAGTACATTACTCCAAGGTAGCTAGACATTTTGACGTTAGTAAAATACTCGTAATGCTATACTAATACTTTCATTGGCCACACACACGAAAAAGTAGATCTCTTAAAGATATTGTATAAGAAGATTGTCACATAAATTGGCTAGAAAGGAAGAGGGTCAATTACCTCTATACACATGTTGCAACTCTATGTTTTAATAGGGGTGAAGAACCCAAAAAAGATATATGGTATAATAAATGTGTTTTTTTTACTATGTATATAATTAAATAACATATTTATTAATAATTACATTAAAAACATTTATTATGAGTTTATTTGCAATATATAGCCAAATTTTTATAAACCATTTAATAAATATAAATTTTATTCTATAAATTTACTTAGTTTAAATATAAAAATAATGCATATATCTTATTAAATTTAATTCAATATTTTTTTAGATTGAAACCAACCAAACATCAACATAAGATAACATAGTAATACAACTTATTTAAAATATATCAACTAGGATCTATGAACAAATACTTAGTTGAGCCTTGCATAAGCGTAATCATAAACACAACCTATTTGCTAGTGCATGTGATGGCGTAGCTAATAACTACCTCAAACATAATTCATAAGGTTATTCTTAAAACTATAACCATCATGGCTTCAATAACCACTACTATAAGGTTACCGTGCTCTATATCCACCATTGTAGTCCTCTCCTCCATGAGCTCATCCACTAGTAGTTCATGGAATTTACATTAGATATCTATTGTTAGTCAAATATACAAGCTCCATTGAAGACCCTTAGTGTATTTGTCTCTATCCATCATTGATAATTTGAGGCAATCTAAGGTGGACTTTAACTCCATTTTATAACACCCTTTGTATCTCATTTTTACATGTTCACTCAAACTTCAACTCCTCCCCCTATAAATATCTTTCTATGGGGTTGAGTTGTATTCCTACTAGATCCATTCACTAACATTAATATCCTATATCAATAACTTGTTATAAATGAGTAGGATTTAGATTGAAGTGTCTTTGTCATTTTTAATCCCTTACAATAACATTAATAACATCTCCCTTTATTTTCAGCGGCGTAAAAGGTTTAAAATGATTGTGGCATGGTGGTTATAGGGGCGGACTACACGAAGATCTGTGTGGCGGCTTTTGGGGCAGACAGTGCAGAATACTGTGGTGGCCATAAAAGCCGGACAACCTGCCCGGATTCGTGGCGGCTACCGATTCCACCATGTAAATTAAAAAAAAAAAAAAAACATCTCCCTTTATAAACAAATATTTCTTTTTCCACACCATCCTATTTGCTCTACAACACTCCTCACAACTATTTACTACTTGCTCTAATGGGTTATGGTGATTAGACTTCAAATAATTACCTTATAGCTTAAATTGATGCCCTTCCTCACTAGACAAAGCAAAAGCTTGACTTGCTTCTATAAAATGCCTATGTCCTTGTCAACTCCTTATATAATTTCAAAATTGATATTTTTTTAGCTATTAATTATTTAATAAATGAGGTACTCGACTAAAAATAACCTCCAATATTTATCTCGATCATATTTACGGGAGAGAATATGTTCTCTCCCATAAGGTGATAAAATTATTTACATAATGATCACCAACTAACCAATAGTTTGGCCCTCTACATTTGACTAGCATAAAAGTTTCACCACCATGTTGATATAGAGATCCTTAAGAAGAATAATATAATAAAACAATATCATTAACATTTTGTAACATTTACTCAAATATCTTTTTGTAAAAGACCTAGTTAATTCTACCTTGAGCACACTATAAATTTTTATATCAAAAGATGTTATCCATGTCCTTCCTTTCACACTTCAAAACACATGAAGGATAGAAAACGCATGAGTAATTAAACCCTCAACACAATAAAAAGTAGTAAAAACATATAAAATGTAAGAATGGGTCATAAACATGCAAGATATAGATTTACTTTCGAAACATGTCTTGCTAACTTTATTGGATTAACTAATGGCTCAATGATATCTAATTCTAAGAGGAATAGTATATTCACCTAATTTAGTATTGTTTCCTTTTCCTATTCACATCATTCTCCAAATGATATACTTAAGTTTTTTCTTGAAGACCACTTAAAAACATATTATAACAAATAATTTTAATGTTAATATAGAAACTTGAGAAACCCACATGTTGTAGGTGAGTTGGAGAGGGTAGGGAAATCCTCCAAGGGAGGTCCCTGGTTCGAATCTCCACCCTACCAAACGCACATTGGGTACCCAAAATCCAATTGATTATGTTGGTACGGTCAAGGCCGAGCGTGACTCTAAGGTGATTTTGATGGTCTAGAACCCCCTGGTCGTGGTTTCTCAGACTAATGTGGCCCCGCAAGGGATTTTTCGCTTCAAATATATATATATATATATATATATATATATATATATGAGAAAGACATTTTCTATTTTCTTTATCTAGTCTTTTTCTTGTATGCTTATTCATTTTTATAAATAATAGATCATTTAGATTTTGAAAGTTTTAGATTTTTTATATGCTTAACTATTGTTTGATTGTTCAAAATTCATTACACATTTCTTATCTTCCTAATATGTTTTTTTTTTAATATTTATTATGTGGTCACGATATAACCATTACATAGCATATCCGCAACACGTGAGAGGAGAGATTTGAACCTGGGCCTCTCGATTTCAACTGGAGAGTTTTAACTACCCACTTGCTCTCCAACTCCTCTATATGAGCGGATTCCCTAATATGTTTTGATCATTAGTTGACATTAATTTTATAAAGTCAATTCAATTGGCCTATTTTGATTGTTTATGAATGAAATAAAAATATTTTTAAAAACTTAATTTTAAAATATTCTTCCAACTTTTACTTTTTAAATCCTTTATAATATTAGATAAACTATATAAGAAACCAATATAAATTATATAAGCTTTATCAATCATGTAGTGTAGGCCTTTGCTTTGATTGCTTAAAACTTGGGAAAGATGCTTACATTGATAGAGTTATAAGTTTTGACTTATATTTGCAAATCCCTCTCTTTTACAGACATGGCTAATGATGGTTGAAAGCAACTTTACCATAACATCCAACTGAATCAATATTAGGGTTCTACTTCTAATCCCTCTTCTAGATCTTCAAAGAAGAGATTAATGAAAAAGCGAGAGAAAAAAATGAAGGGAAAATCAAACAAAATGTTTTTTTAGTACTATTTTCCATATGTCACCACATTCTCCATTTATCCCACCTATTTTGAGTTACATCATTAGATCAACATAGCTTCTCTATGGTGCAAAATATTTTACAGGGCCTAGACAATAGGACTCGGGTAGCCATTTACTTTGTTGTTAGGTAACCTTATATTTGGAACATAATGCCTTATGCACTCGCTACTTCAATCGACATTAGCTAGATTCTTGTAGTTCATACTTGTTCTATGTAACCCCTATGTTTTGTGTGATGCAATCCATTCACCTTTTGGACCATAAAGTCATTTCACCTATGCCTATATCTCCTTCACCACTATAGTGCCACCTATCTCTCCTACTCCCATTGAGAAATACACCTCCTCCACTGGGCTATCATAAAAATGAAATACCTTCATTTTCATTTTATTTGCTACTAAGGCTCTACATAATAAATTTAGGATAATGATAAATGATTCTAATAGAATGATCCACACTAAGCAACAATATTTGCTCAAGTCAATTGCATATAAGAAGTATGATACAGAGGGTAAAACCATGTTGATTGTTGTTAGGTACAAGGGGGAGGCTCAAGGTAGTTGATTTACTTGTTTGTTTCATGATACTTAGATCTTGGCCATTGACCAATCAGACTTTATCTATAATAGACCTTATATTGTATAATATTTTGATGTTGATGTTTACATACTATGCTTAGTTTCATTTTTAGTAGCAGATACATTTAGACTGCCTATTTTGATGGATGTCATACAATCAATTCATTGATATAGTTCATTTTAAATATTTGATGGATTACTCTTTCATTGATATTCACCTTTCTATGTTTTCATGTTTTAGTGTGAGTTTAGATGTGATTTCTATGGCTTTTACATTTGTTCTAAGCCCAATGGATAAGGTAAATGTTTTTAACTTGTTTAAAATGTATGATTATTTTTTATGGTTTAATGAAAAGCATGATTATGGTCTTTGACCTCCAATCAAAGACAAGGGGAGGTGTTTCATAGGTGCTTACCTCAAGCTTGACCAAATTTTAGAACATAAATATGCTGAAAATTTGTTCTTTCAAAATTAAAGAGGAGCATAAAAGCATTATAATATTCAAGACTATTAGGGCGCACATCTTGTCTAAAAGTAGATCATTGCCTAGTCACCATTCATTCATGTTTTATAAGTCACGTAGAGCCTGACCACATTTTAGAACTTAAATATGCTTAAAATTTGTCCTTTGAAAATAAAGAAGGACATAGAGGCATTCAAATATTCAAAACTATTAGGACACATGTTACGTAAGAGTAGACCCCATTGCCTAATCACCCTTCATTCATATTTCATAAGTCACTTAAGTGAACCTTATAAAATAACAATAATTAAGACTTTGGTTAAATTTTATAACTTTACCCTTTATATCTAACTTTCCCCCTTATGGTGCAAAGAGTGGGATATTTCAAAAACGTGTGAAGGACACAATAGAGGTGTCATCCAAATACAACATTTTTCATTTTGAGATAGATTTCTCTTCTACGTTTAGTTAAACCTGGCCAGGGTTCTTTACAGATGATATGATCCTTGACCAAGAACTTTACAGGTGACATGATGCTTGGCTTGAATGCTTGAGTACCGACGATTCAGCGGTTCAAGGTATACTTGTTTCAGTTCGAATCTTTCCTTGTTCAATTTATCTCTTTCAAGATGGATAGGTTAAGGAAACAGATCTCCATTGTATCGGTCTCTACTTCAGCCCATTATTTACTACTATTGTGCATGGTTCCACCCTAACAATAAGTCATTGTCACTTAAACTTTTTCAATATCTTTTTATGCATAATTTCGATACTTATAAAACTTAAAATAACCATTAATGTGTTCACGGTCTTGAACATATACTTATTTAACATTTTTAATAATTACAATTAAATAAACAAAAGAAATATATACATCTATATATGTAAAAGAGGTGAACCTCAAAAAATAAGAATTTATGCATATGTAGAAAACTAATGAATACCATTGTTGCTATAATTATCATTATAATAATGCTCGGCTATGAAATTATTTTCCGGATTTTTTTGCCATGTCGTTGGAGACATTTTTACTTGCACTTTGTTTGGATATGCTTATTATAAATGGTCTTGCAAAAGTCTTTAAAAATTTTACTTAAATGTCCATTTTAGTTACACTAAAATATCTTTATATACACAGTTTAAATAATATCTATGATGTAGTCTTCGTCTAGCTCCATCGGTAAAGATAAGGCGCGGTGGGAATATCATAGCATTATCCTCCTTTCTTCTCTTACCATATACTATATTCAATCTTATAATTATAAGATACATCTAAAAGGATAATGAATTTACTGAAAATATTCGATCTTATAATTTTGAGATACATTTAAAAGGATAATGAATTTACTGCAAGGTAAATTTTCTTTCTTCAAGGACATTTGAATTTATGGTGTCTTTTATATATAATTCTCAGTGCAGTCTTTGTTCTGAAAGCAAGCTTTAGCAGCACAAGCAGTGGTTTCTAAAGGCAGCACAACTGCTGCCAAATTGTCCATGCTTCCTCTGTTAAATGCTGTATTGACCATGGCCTGGGCCAATGAGTGTATGTTGGCTGGTACAGTTTCTCTTGAATGATTATTTTGTTGGTGTGCTTCTATTAGCAGATTGCAGATATCCTGTGTATCCATCTTCTCAAAGAGTCCCATCTGATGTAACAATAAGATAACTATCATTGCTTGATAAATGTTTCCAATCTGTGACCTATGGTTCTGAAATCACCCCATACGTGAAAGAAATAAAATCAAGTCAAACTATTTCGTGGAGACCAATCTAACCAACTGTTCACTTCTCAATACTTACTCTCTGCAATAAATGCAAGTTGACCAACATCCATAAATAGAAAATACAATCAGTAAAGTAGAATACATTATGCTATCCAAAATTTTGTAGAGGAAGCGCACCTACACGCAAGCACAATGTATTGTTGTGTACATGAATGCAAATAATCAACTTGTCAAAAATATACAAATTGCATCATGATTGAGGTATTAAGCATGTTCACTTCCTCTATATATCATTATCAAAGATTTGAAAGAGCTCCCTCTTCAAGTTCAAAGTATTAACTTCAGATGACAAGGCTTGACACAACATAATTCCTTACAGTTAGCTGGGACAAGAATAGGCTGCACTTCAAAGAGGCCACTCATCACATTTTCAAAGTCACAGAAAGAAGTCTACATGATTCCAAATCCCACACAAATTTGTTTATAATTCAAGTGACAAGCTTGAGTTGTATCACAACTGGAATTTAAAGTCAGAATGAATTTAATAAGCTATACCTCTATGAAAGGTTCAAACAGCAACAATTATATACTCTCTAATTAGAAACTTGAACTACTGTAGACAATAAAAAGGAAAGATCCATAAATCAGAAACACAATTACGTGGAGCAACCCTCTTGACAATAATTCTTTCATTTCAACAAAGATATTTTATCATGACAATAATACCTCTACTTTTACCTTACTTTTACCATGACCCACTGCTATCATTATATGCCTATCATACTTTATTTGTTACATACATTCTATTTTCAGTGTCATTATTCCTTGGTACACCCCACTATCTTCCCAGACAAGCTACTACATTGTAATCTCCCCAAACAATCTACCCAATATTATACTATACGTACTCATTATTATGCTATTATCTACCCGGTGTCAATCTTAATTATAGCCAAGTAGGCCCACAATGCTACGTGAATCCTCTTGTCCCATGTGTAGATCTCTAGTGTTGTGTCCTTGGCAAGGATTTGACACAACAAATGATTGGCTCACTCCACTTGGACATTGGTGCTTGGTTTGTAGGCAATTGTTGCCTTGTGCTTTATGACAAACTGAGTGGGTCAAATGCTCCACTACTTCATTGAGGAAGTGGATACCTTGGTTTAAGTAATTTCTAATGGCCAATCAAACCTAGTAACAGTTCATGAAAAGATGAATTAAGAGACTCCCTCCATCTTTGGCTTTATTGGTCGAGCTTCAACCCACTTAGTTAAGTAATCAATCGCTACAACAATAAACCTTTTTTGTCAAGGTGTTGGAGGGAAAGATCCAACGATGTCAATGCCCCATTTCTCAAATGGTCCTAGGGGAATGATAAGGCATAAAGATGCACACAATGTCTATTTAACGACCCCCCTATTTAATGGCGACGACTATGGCAATGGCTATGACTATTTAAAGGGGAGTGTCCACATGAGCGAGAAAGAGGGAATAGTGCTAGCGGATGGAATGTCCCCTTTTAAAAAGAGAGGGCAGCAAGGAACTCGCAAGGCAAGGGCGCAGAAGCCCCCTCAAGTTAGTAAGATTTCAGACTATGATTTCCAACGGATTGACATACATCATAGACCTTATAACAATTCCTAAAAACCTTGATGATCATCGGCCAATAATGTATTGCATCTAAAATCCAATTGGTTGTAAGGTGCCTAGAATAGTGTCCTCCACAAACTCTATCACGAAACTCTTCACTTAATTGTGCCCCTTGCTCTCGTCCAACTACTTGTTTGTACCTTACATTTGTTACTTCTCAATAAAAAACACTCTACGTGATTGAGTAGGATGAATAACCTAAGAGATCTTCCTCTTTCGTGTAGCAACTTCTAGGAATTTGCCCTCATTAAGCAACCTCTAAATGTTTGCATACTCCTATAGAAAGGATTCCACCAATACGAATGTTACATCAAGAAATTCGTCATCTTTGCATTTTGAGCTAATACCTATGTATGCCTACAAAAGAGCATTTACATTAATATGCTTCTTCCCTTATCCATACACAACGTTGAATTCATTTTCTTGAAATAATAGGATCCACCTAGAAATCCTTCTTGATGGATAAAACTTATTGACAATGTACTTCAAGGAAGCATGGTTAGTAACAATGGTGAACTTCTTACCTAAAAGATATTTTCTATATTTCCTTATTGCAAAAATGATGGCTAGGGATTCCTTTTTCTTAAACTATAAATCAATTTAGCTTTGCTTATTTGTCCACCATGAAAGTAAGGTGACCATGCCCGTTGTCATTCTGCTGACTCAAACTACTTCTAAGTGCTTTGTCAAAGGCTTTCATGTAGATAATGAATGGCTTACTCCAATCTGATTTCTTCAAAATAGAAGCAATTAACACAACCTCCTTTGGTTCCTAAAATGCAACTCTCGAACTACAACATGCTCGCAACGTTTCCCCAAATCCTCCTCTTACTCTGGTCATTTTGATAGATGCACAGTCTTAATCTGGTGATGGTATCTTACTATACAACTCTCATGAACAATAAAACATTAGCACTTTATTGAAAATAGGAATTTTATGGAAGCAAAAGAGAGGGCACAATGCAAAAAGAAGAAATTGTATTCTACATACAAATTAAAATAGTACATAGATGCTCATCAGATTGTCTTCTAAGCAAACGTGACCCTCATGTTGAGCCTCCACCTCCTGTGGACTTGCCCAACGACCGTGCTCCACACCCTTACTCTGACAATCTTGGACACACCTTGGACAAAGAGACACTCTTTTTTAGGTAGCTTGACTTGTTAGCTCTCACTCACACCCTAGAATCTCTATTATTTCCTTGAGCTCACACTTGCTCGACTCAACTTGACTTGGCTTCCATGAGGAATCTCTCCCCTATTTATAGGCTCATGGGAGCTAGATATTTCATGCATGGAGAACTCTAGATGGACACATGGCAATACTTTCTAGAGATATCCTTTTTGGACTCTTTCAATAATATCAAGATATTTGAGATATCTTTCTTGGACTTTTCCTAAGATAATTTATAATTACATGAGATAGTCCAAATATCACATGCTTCTAGAGATTTTCCTTTTGGACTTTTCCTATAATTACATAATACTTCCAAAAGTACTTTTGATTTCTCTTTTGTACTTTTCCTATAATTACATAACAATTCCAAAAGTACTTTTGCTTATCTTGAATTTATGGAGAATCTATTATTTACAAATTTGACAAAGAAGATTTATGATGAAAATGACACTTTTACTCACTATTATCTTTCACTTTTAATATTCAATGTTACTATTCACTTTTACTATTTACTTTCACTATTCAAACATCATATTATTTAATGGTCGTTGCAACCTTCTCGGTGAAGCTACTCTGCCGCAAGTGTCCCGAACAAGCTACCAAGCCGTAATCTTCTCTAACAAGCCATCCCACTATATATTCTACATGCTCCTTATATGACTACACATGCAAATAACATGAAAAAATTTGGTATCGACACAACCGTGGCTTCTTTCCCTAGCTCATAAGGCATATCCTTCTTTAAGAACATTATTAATGGTTCTACAATCTATAAGAAATTCTTTATGAATCGCCCGTACTATCCCACATGACCCAAGAACGATCATAACTTGCTCTTACTCGTGAGAAATGGCAGCTCCATCTTGGTGATCTCAAAATCCCTTGCAATACCTTGTTGGGAAACATGTCCCAACAAGGCAACCTCAATTGATATAATGTGCCTAAGTCGTTGGCAAGATTTTAATCTGCAAACACACCTAACACTGCTAGATCAAAGTACGCAGCAACCCACAACAACAAATAATATATAACCACAACAAAATAACACAATCAACTAAAGAAAATAAAATATTGTTTTTTATATTTATAGTGCAACAAAAACAGACTTCTTCAATTTCTCTCTTCCTGAGGTTACAATACGCAGTAAACCTCTTGCAAGCACTGCAAAAAGTGCCAATTCCTTCCTATAAGGTTATCCACAGAAAACCTCTCCAAGCACTAGCCAGAGTGCCAATTTCTTCTTCTAAGGTTAAACACAGTAAACCTCTTGCAAACACTGCACAAAGTGTCAATTCCTTCCTCTGAGGTTATTCACTGTAAACCTCCTGCAAGCACTGCACAAAGTACCAATTTCTTCTTCTGAGGTTATAAATAGTAAACCTCCTGCAAGTGCATAGAGTGCCAATTAACTTCTCCTGAGGTTATAAACAGCTTTGTTGTCAAATTCAGACAGACTCCGGAGTACTCGACCGAGTCCGAGTCTGACTCCGAGTAGGCTCAGCCGCGCACTCGGACTCGTTTTTTTCTTGGAGTCCAGCCGATTTCGGGGCCAAATCCAAGTCCGGCACGGGTTCACAAGTCCGGACGTCGGGATTTGGCTGGCCCAAAAAAAGTTAAAAGTTAAAATAAATAAAAACCCAAATCATGGCAAGTTCTTGTTTTCACATTTTCAGCAACGTAAGAACCATTCTTGTTCGATTTAAGTCCATTTTAGTTCACCAGGAGTCTATGATGTGAGATTTGGTGCTTTCTACACTCAAAACATTCAGAAGATTTCAGCAGCTTTCCTATTCACAAAGATGCTCCATTATTCCCTGCGGCTCTGCTTGACAGAAGACAACAAGAGCGTCTGCATGAATCCGCTGAAATAAATTACTACAACATATGACTAGTAATACATCAGTAAAAACTCCAAGTGTACAATGCCATAAAAATATAAGGCTTTCTACCAGACTTGCACAGGCCGAGGCCGATGCAGACTTCATCCCAATGCGAACAATACAATCATCTTCAGATCACACACGCGAAGAAAGGAAACGTATTAGCATATTGTCAGTCTGTACAAGAGGTAGCGAAATTCCTGGTTCTCATGCTCTTTGCATCCTGATAGTGCTCCCCTAATGCTCTACCAGACCTTCCCAGCCGATCGTTTTGCAGCCGGTCATCACCCGCTACCGTCGCTGCCGTTTCAGCTGAAAATTTTTATACAAACTTATGAAGGTAAACTATCGTGACCTTAATAAGTGGATTTCTAACCTATCAATGTTATAAAAAATATTTTTATTATAAAAACATAAATAATAAATATAATATTACAAATTTTTAAAATTGTTTGTAATATATTTTTTAATAATATATTTATTTTATTTTTATATTTAATTTATTAAATTATTATTTAAATTATAATATATTTTTAAATATTAAATTAAAATATACTTATTAATAATTATAATACTTTGAAATGTTAATATGTTATAACTTTATAAGCCTTAATCATTTAAATTAAATCATTTGCCCAGATCAAACACTGTTACTGCTATCCTGATTCACTAAATTGTCAGTGCCATTTTCTTGGGAAAGGAGGAAAGATTAAGAAAGGTGGATTTGAAAATTTTAAATCTGGATGAACAAATAACATTATACGTTAAAGTGATTCAGTTTACACTTAAATGGTGGGTAAGGAAGGTGATGTTACTTGTATAATATAAATTTTATTGGATGTTTTTAAAGTTGCAGTCACATCAATGTAGTTTTAAGGTTCTATATATATATATATATATTATAAAATGAATGAAATAATTTTAACTCTTTATAAGATCAAATCAATCTATAAGTTTAATATAAGATAGAGTACAGTATGCAACCTTATTTATTTTTTGGATTTATACCTTTGGTTTTTTTTTTTTTTTGGCCAGTTTTTGTCGAGTCTTGCCAAGTTTTTTTGCCGAGTCTCGAGTCCGACTCCCGAGTCGACCTTTCCGAGTCCGAGTTTTGCTACTTTGATAAACTGTAAACCTCCTGCAAGCATTGCATAGAGTGCCAATTCCTTCTCCTGAGGTTATACACCATAAACCTTTTGCAAGCGCTGCACAGAGTGCCAAATCTCTGGCTCTTCTACCACTTTTCCTTCTTCCCTTCCACTTCACCTATCTCACTTCTCTCCTTGTGCACATTTATAGTGATAAAAAAAACACAAAACAAGAGGCACAAAAACCATGTGCCAAAAACCATGTACAAAAACTATGTTCTAATACCATGTGCAACACCCATGGTTTTGAAAAACCATGTGCACAACCAATGGTTTGAAAACCATGTTCTCCAAAGTTTCCAAACCATGGTTTCAAACACCCCACTTGGATGCTCCTGCATCATCGATGCACCCAAAGATATACATAGTGGTGTTGAATGGAGCTTTTCCCTCAGCTAACTACTCAAATGCCTTCTCAAGGAAAGATAGGTGATTTACTTGCTTCATAGATACAAAAATCATCCAAAAAAACTCTAATAAAGCTAACAATAGAAGGTTCAAACACCTCATTCATTAACCGCTTGAAGGTTGTAGGCACATTGTACAAACCAAATGGCTCAATAGGCAAAGGTAGCCCATGACGGGGTGAAAATCATCTTTAATTAATCCTTTTATGCAATGTGAACCTAGTTGTAGCCATTATAACCATTTGCAAAGTTGCAACATTCTCGGCCTACTACTTCATCCAAAGTCTAATATGAGAAAGGAAGAGAGTAGTGGTCCTCCTTTGTAGCCTTTTTTAGTTTATGATAATTAACACATGCCCTCAGCTTCCCATTCGTCTTCTTGGACATGACGATTGGGGACACCCACTCTAAGTTGTCTACTAGAAAAATGAACTCTCTCTCGCGCGCGCGCACTACAAACTTTGTAAAATTTGGATTCATGTAGTGCAGCATCTGCTTTGAAAGCTTAGCATTATCAACCACTTGTATTCGGTGTTTCACCCCATCAACTTGTTGTAACTCTTTATAATAAAAAATGAACAAGTGAATATACCTGCAGAAGAGCTAAAAGCAGTCTTCTTTTTCCTCCACTTCTTACTTAGAAAACTGTCATGGTAGACCAACTAGAGCATCAGGAAGAATGTTGACCAAAGAGACATCCAACTGCTTTCTTCTTCCTTTGTATCTACCTCGTTGGTCTTGACATAATTCGGTGGTGTTCATTCTTCACTTTCATCCTCTTTCTCTGTTGGTACTATTTTTTAGGTTGAGGAACCACATTTATCCTCATTGAATTAGGACCATGACTGATGGTCAAATATCCTTTGCAATAGTTGTATGTCCTTTTATTAACCATGATCTGCCTAATAAAATCGAGTAGGTAATAGAGCCATTCTTCGTGACTTGAAAATCTACCACACAAACCCATGACTCACACTTCTACATTGGTGACTACTAGATTTGTTTTCCCTCTATTCATACATTGGAGCTTAAGATTAGAATGACGATCTATTTTCATCCCTAATGTCTTCATTGAGGATTTTGTCATGACAATGACTACTACTCCACCACCTACCAAGACATTAGGAATGGAGATACCTTTGCATAAGACTTCAGCTTGTAGAGCATATGGGTCAAACTTTGAATCAAATATGGTCACTTTAGCACTCTTCGTTCGTCTAGCATTGAGCCAATGTGCAACTATCTCCGCTTCTCTGATGATAACTTCAGCATCTATCCATACATGATATTGACAGTCCGCTATGATAAATACTCCAAAAGTGAGTATTGCCACTTGGCCTTCTAAGACTAGAATTTCCTCAAAACTCAATTTCTGCCTTCTTTGATTTTTGGTCTCTTTTTCTTTTTTTTCTTCTAAGGATCTTTTTCCTCCTTAGGTTTCTCATCTCGTGCTCATTTTGTTCCCATGACATTGGCTTCATCATGGGATATTGACTAGAGCTTTGCCTTTTTCATTATTATTCACCCCTTAATGTAGATACCTTATTAGCACAATTCCTCTTGTAGTTCCCTTTCCCCTTGCATTCATTGCAAACATTGTGATCCCTACTTCCTTTCTTTTTAGCACATTCATGCCCCACTTTTTTTTATTTGGTCTTCAAACTTTAGTAATGGAGGTGAAATAAAGGGACAAACTAACTTTTGTTACCTTTGTTATTGGTTGTGGAACCTTTATGGGTCTAATGGCATAGCTAATACCAGTGGCACCAATTCCTCCAAACTCTCCTATCGTCACTTTGCAGCCTCATACACTTGTTGAATGGTGGTTGGGTGCTCATACTTGCCACATGGCTTGATTAATGCCTTCATCGCTACAACAAAATGTTTACATATCATACTATCCATACCAAGCATTAGGCCATCAAGCAAGTCTTCCTTATGAATAATGGTTTTGACATTACTTTGAAGCTCCTGCACTCGCTCATAATAGTGTCAAACCTTCTCCTCAACTCCTTGGACCAATTTCATCATCTTGATAATCAAGACAGTATTTCTCTTGTGGGTTTTACTCCTTAACCTGATCCCATGAATTCTTAATCTTGTCTTCCTATGTCTCATACCATTGCAAGGCAACACCAATCAAAAATGTTTAGAGGACTCATCCCATTGCTCCTTCCTCTTCAATCCCTTTCAAATGGAAGCTCTCTTATACTCCTAGATGAAAAAATTTAGCATCTTCAAAGAATTTGGCTGAAGAGACAAAACATGTCCCCATATTTTATGCAGTAGACTTTTGGAATCCCAGGTGACCACAACTAAGCATATACATTGTGTCCATGCATCACTCCACTATTCACTAGCAGATATTTAGATTGAAAATGTCAAGTTCATGCAACTGTGAGTCTAAAGTTGCCTGTTAAGCGTTACAAATACCTCTAGAATGTAATTGGACCTGTTGCTAAAGATTATAAAAATGAATACAATAAATTAATTAAAGAAAGAGGTGCATCGATATCTATCTAAATGTGACTGTAATTAAATTATTGTACTCATTTTTATAATATTTATCAACATCATGAATGGTTTGTATCATAGTTGAGAAACTCGGACTTAGCAAGGCCCACTTGGGACTCGACCAAAAAATTCGGAAAAGAAAAAATGAAGAAAATGCAAAAAAAAAAACTTGGCAAAAACTAAGAAAAACTTGGCTAAAAAACTTTCCAAGTCCAGTTTTGAGCGACTGATGAGGACATCAAGTGATAGATTAAGGTTTATGTTCCTAGGTTGAATAAAACCTTAGTTAGGCTAAGTCTTCTAGGGGCTTAGTCTTATTTTTAATAAATTGTAAAAGTGAGACTTCATTGCTCACTTAGGATTTAGTAGCCAGCTTCTAGATAACTAGTTGGCATAGTTCTAGAATAGGCTAGTTGGATTGATCATGGTCAATCCTTGAAATAAGCCCTTTGAATAAGAGCTTATCTTCCCAATTTGGGAATTGGTTGCTCCTTCCAAGGGATTACTTGCTCCTTCTTAGGGCAATTGGTTGTAATTTTGGGCCTATATAAGCCCTTGTTTTTAATGCAAATGTTAAGCTTCTTTGGTTCCACATCAGTGGTATTAGAGCATAGGATTTGCATAGGTTTTGGGTTATTTCTGGCCTTATTCTGTTTGTTTGGCTTTGAGTAATTTCCAGCCAACAAGAAGAACCTGTTTAAGAAGCTCAAATGCAAATGACTTCAAATTTAAAATTGTTGGAGTTGGAAGATCAAGATCAAGGAGGATCCCTTTGGTGGCTATCTTGTTGCCTCAATTTGTCGTGGTGGTTTTGCTGCCCCTTGCTACCTGCACTTTGCTGCTCAACTTGCTAGTTCAAAAAGAAGAGGAAGGATGAAAATTTTCCTTCCTAGTTTTGAGTGATTATATCCAACATTTTGTCAATTTGTTTTGACAATTTGGCTTTGTTAATCATTTGCTGCCTTTTAAAAAAAAAAATGTTTTTTGGAAAGCTTTGATTTTATGTAAAAAAAAAAAAAAATTCTAAGCTTTATTTTTATATTATTAAAATCTTTATAAAAAGCAACTTTTCATTGTATTATAAAAAAATAAAATAAAAAGCAGCTTTTGATTGTATTATAAAAAAAAAAGCACGCGGGCCCAAATTTTCAAGCCCGCATCCATTTTCTGCAGCCGCAGCAGCAGCGTCGAGGTGATCCCAACCTCGGCGCCTGTGCAACCCACCTGCGTCATTGACGCACGTAGGTGCCTCAATAGGGCCGTCCAACCGACAATCATCGACAATAGGAGGTCGTCGGTTCGGTCTACAGCTAATGCAGGCCCCTGACACCCACGTAGGCCCCGTAAGGAGCCTGTGCTTACCCAACGCCCAACAGTCGCTCGGCCACCGCGAGAACAGGCCCCATCAGGCCGGCCTTTTCTAGGCCACGCAGCATAAATAAGGCCGAAAACCGGTCGACAAAACGCAGTCACCAACACGGCCTCGACCACGCTTGACAACAAACTGATAGGAGGTCAGTCCGCCTACCGACACTTGAACCAAGATTGACAAACTTGTCAGTCTGTCCGGTTCGGCCCCCTCCGCATAACGAAGCTTGTGTAGCGCAAAAACCCGCACCAGGAAGCCGCACTTCCATGCACAATTGCAGAATATAAACTCCAATGCAAACTTCCATGCACACATGTCGAGGACGATCCTAACACATGCAAATTGACTAACCAATCAAATGCAAACCAAGAACCGCGAATTCCACGACGACGCGTGGTAGGCGAGATAACTAAACGTTCGTTGACACGTGGCACAAGGTTGAAAGTTGTATTTGTGCATCGAAATATTTGTGGGAATTAATCCCACATTCTTAGTGGGAAAGGTTTTATCGCTTTTAAAAGGGCGCTCATGCCCAATCCAAATAGCCAGCGCACGCTGGCTAAAAGCGCGCGCGTTGGCTATGTTTGCCCGGCTCCCTTTGCGCATCGTTGACCAAGGTACGTGGACCGAATATTTGGCCGATTTGACCATGGAACGGTGATTTGAATACAATTGACCACCGTGCAAAAAAAGGCAAAACAAACTTTTTTAAAAAGGGGTTTAATTAAATTTTTAAAAGGGGTTTTATTTTTTTTTTAAATTTTGCAAAAAATAGTGTTTTTTAAATTTTTTTCAAAAGGAAGAATTTTAAATTTTTGCAAAGGGGATTTTTTTGTGCTAATTCTATTTTTGCCCACATTGGCATTGTAAAATTGCAAATAAACACTTTGTTTTTTGCGATTGATTGGGCAAAAAGAACACAATCATTGTAACCCTTTTAGCAACATTTGTAACCTCCTTTTTGTAATATTGCTAGCTTATACACGACAACAAATGGCTACCGATTTGGCGGAGCAAATGGCCGCAATATCCGCAGTAGTTAGCATTTTGGCCGACAAGGTCACAAATATTGCAACCCGTAGTGGTCCTAGTCAAGTCCTTGACCTTAGCTTAGAAGCAAAATGCGAGGTCAAAATTTATGATGGCTCCCGTGATCCCAAGATCCTAAACAGTTGGATCCTCAACATGGACACGTGGTTTGCCTATAGAAAATACCAAAGGACGAACAAGTCCCATTTGCTAAACTAAAAATTTCTGGAATAGCCAAAGTCTCGATCACAGACCACCAAGTAAATCAAAATCCCATTGACACTTGGGATGATTTGGTGCAAGCATTGAAGGACACTTTCTATCCTTCTAAATACGCAAAAGATCTTAAATTTCGATGGCTTCAATTGAGGCAAGGATACAACATGAGTGTCCAAGACTACATCGGTCAATTCAACAAATTAAGGATTTTGAATGGTATTCAGGACTCTACTGCAAAACTAATCACCAAATTCAAGAGTGGATTGCAAGAACCAATTTTTAGGGAGTTGAAATACACTCCTATCACCAATTTGAATTCCATGTTCAATCAAGCACAGCTTGTAGAGAAGAAGCATGCAGCTCAATCAGGTGGATCTCGCTCTTCAGGCACCACCAAAGCGCCCAAACAACGACAACCTCAACAACAAATGAAGAAGACTTCTTCCTCTCCTCCTTCTCCCACTTCTGCCTCTTCTTCTTCTTCTTTCAATAGTAAGAAATTTTGTGACTATTGTAAAAAGAGAGGCCATGTGGAATCTGAGTGTTTTAAAAAGAAGAAGAATCTTATTGTAGAAACTCAACTAGAGGAACCACAAGATGGTCCTAGGGAGAACAGATAAGCTATCCTGAGCTTAATGGTAAGCTCAACAATCATATATTGTTGACACAAAACATGTATGAAAGTGGTCGTGAAGACTTGTTTGTCACAAGAGAACGCCTAAAGCACTACTTTGTGGATTGTGTCATCGACAATGGCTCTCAAGCAAACCTGATTTCAAGAGCCATAGTCGATAAGTTGCAGCTTCTTGTAAAACCCCATCCTCAACCATACCCACTTGGATGGAAGGATGCGGGTTCATCATCTTTCATTACAGAAACCTGCATTGTGTCCTTTGCATTTGGCCCACACTGTGGACAAATTCACCTATGATGTGACTCCCATTGATTGTTGTGATCTCATTCTTGGCAAGCCCTATCAATATGAAAAACGGGCTCTATATGATGCTTATAAAAACACCTACACAATGCATCATGAGAACAAGAAATTTCTCATTCATTCCAAGAAGCTCACACACCATTATACAAGACCACAAAATACTACATTGGTCTTCAGCAAGCCAAAGGACACACCAGCAACAGTTCCACAAAAGGAGGTCATTCCTCCTTCTATAGTACCTCCTCCTACTGCTCCAGTTGCTCCTTCTCCTGCTGCTCCAGTTCAACAAGTTCTTGACTTGAAGCAGACTTCGCACACAAAGCAGTAGGTCGTTGGTCCTCAACCACTTCCACAGGCTGTCTCTGGTTGGAAATCAAGTTGTGACCAAGTGTTGTCCTCCCGATAAGGCACCTCTTGGCCTTCTTGACATCATCAACGCTCCTGCCCATCCGACACCTGATTTGCAGCTCCCGCTCCATCCAGCTCAAGTTCATCCAACAAAGTCCACTACTGTAAAAGCATTGGATTCCAATGCTTCTTTGTGGGGAGGTATGATGAGGACATCAAGTGATAGATTAAGGTTTATGTTCCTAGATTGAATAAAACCTTAGTTAGGCTAAGTCTTTTAGGGGCTTGTTGGCCACGGATCCGCCACCTGGGAAGGACTTGGTGTGTCAATGCGCCCTAGACCCACAGACCAACATTGAAAGGCCGGGAGGAAGGGATGCCCCCCGTGTCGATCTCCGGAGAAGGTCGGCTCCTTTCCTAACCTACTTGGGGGGTTTAGATAAGGGTGCAGGAAAGAGAATTAAAAAGAGGGTAAAGGGAACTGGAAAGATATTGAAAAAGATAAGGGAACAGGAAAGAGATGTAAATATCATGCGTTTCGGGTGGGGGGAGAACAAGCAACACGATCGCAAATTTGCATTCAAACCAACAACAATTAAAAAAAAGCATGTAACGTAAACTGCAGCTACTATTCTACCCTATGTATCCTTCTCGTTTAGTATTCCGGATCCAAATAATCACCAATGCCCAAATCCAGAATTCAGAATTCAGACAGACAAAAATATAAATGGACATGAAGCAGAAATACTAGCGGAAGGTAGCATAAAATGTGACTGCGATTCTATCCTATGTATCCTCTATCTATGCATTCCAAGAATACTTAATCATCAAATACTGGAATCCAGAGTTCAGTATAACAGTAAGCAATGAAATAAGAAACATGAGGCAGAAATGACAAGGAAAGGCAGCATAAAAGACAGAGACAAGAAGCAGAGCCAAGGATGCTTTGAATTAATTAGAAGGTGGTCCGTCACAGCAGAGTCCTCTAGCAATATGTCCCCCCCCTTTTACAATGATGTGGTGCGGCTATTTATAGCGCAATTTCCCCCCAATTACAATCCTGAGCACGAAATCCCAAAGCTGACAAAAGCTAACAAAAGCGGCGAAAGAGCTACTGATGTTGACTCTTGTAGACAGGGGTTGTACTGGCAACAAGGTCCTCCTGAAGACTTGGCAGCTACGTGGCAGTGCGGTTGATGAAACTTCGAGTCAGCATGAATGCGGGTAGCTGTGGTAGATGGAACTTGACGTCAGCTTAAATGAGGGCAGCTGGAAGAGGTGGTTTTGGCCCATGCTTGTCCTTTTTCCCGTCACACCCCGAGGCTGGACACTTGTCAACTTCTAACGGGGGACACATCTGCCTTGAAAGGCAGTCTCTCTCTTGTGTCCTACTTTGCCTGGAAAAGGAGCGCAACCGGGTAGCGCAAGCGGGGAACAACGAAGTTGGGGAGGCCTCCGTGCCTTAGTCTGTTTTTGGGCTGCTTGGAAGATATTGCCCAACTGCGCGCAAGCTAGAGGGCGCAGCCCGACTTCGCTGCGAAGTCGGGTTGCGCACTCCAACACTTAGCCAATTTGGCAGCTGTTCAGACTGCGCACAGGAATCAGGGCGCAACCCGACTTCGCTGCGAAGTCGGGTTGCGCTCTGGCACTTAGTCAATTTTCATGATCCACTACTTCCCAGGTGCGCGCAGGAAAGAGAGCGCACCCCGACTTCGCAGCGAAGTCGGGTTGCGCTCTCATACTTAGCGAAATTTTTGTTCAGCTCTCCGCACTTCGGCTCCCCAAGTGCGCACAAAATTAAGGGCACAACCCGACTTCGTTGCGAAGTCGGGTTGCGCACCCAACACTTAGAAAATTTTTGGGCCTTTGTATGAGTGCAGTTGGGAGGCTGAGCGCAGTCGGGAGGATGAGCGCAGTCGGGCGGGGCCCGACACTTAGTCAATTTTCTGGCCCGAAATTGAGCTTCCTGGTCCTGCTTCCCGGGGCCATAACTTTTGATCCGCTGACCCGATCGCCTATTATAATATATCGTCGAAAAGCTAGCGAGAAGATCTGCAATGATAACATATCCAAAGCTTATTTCATCCATTTTATCTCCCCCGTTTATGGCCCGCAAAAACTTGAACACCTCCGCATGCTCTTCGCCGCTTTAAAGTTCCATACTTAGGCCAAATTTTATCAAAAAATTTAATGTGGCAAAATTGCCAACATTCCTGGCGACTCGCAGGGCATTGAGCTCGCCTCAATGTGAGGAC
This sequence comes from Wollemia nobilis, assembly GCA_028583015.1. Taxonomy (NCBI): domain Eukaryota; kingdom Viridiplantae; phylum Streptophyta; class Pinopsida; order Araucariales; family Araucariaceae; genus Wollemia; species Wollemia nobilis. The sequence continues at coordinate 4,357,035 of JAQPPZ010017244.1, forward strand.
CCAGGCCTTTATCCATTGGGAAACAAAGTCACCCTCGCCGTCCTCTTGATACTCACTGCCGACAGCAACCTCTTTCTCAAACCCTTGGCACCCATGGCCCTCTTAGAACACTAAAACAAAAACACTGCACAAACTAAACTAAGAAAACAACTAAAACTTTGCATACTAGCCGACTTATTTATATCATTTACACAAAATTTTGCGGCATGATTCGCATGCCGCCAACACAAATCTAGCTTTGGTTGCCTATCCGGTGAACCTGCAATGTCCGGACCAGATGTGATTGTACTTCAGTTGATCTTTGAAGTCCGGCTGGCCTCTCAAAGTTTGCCAGGTTGCGAACATGGTGCAACGTGGCAGGTTATCATTTATGCCGGTAACCATACAATTGATGAACCATGTGGCAAGGAGATTTGTCAGACAGGAGCCCTCTTCGGGTACTAGTTGCGGTGACGGTTGGAGCCAATACCACCACTCTAGAGAGTCCACCACCTGTGGGCTCTTGAGCATGAGTTCTTCCAACTCCTTGATGCGATAGCAGGAGCTTTCCAGCGATAGGCCTTTAGCCGGGGTCTCCTCAAGATCAGCCTCCTAGTGAGGCATTCTTATTGGGCTTTGGCTGAATGCTTGCGTGCTATGCCCTAGGACACAAAAAGGGTGCAAAAATGTGCCCTCTTTGTGTTTAGAATTTGCCACTGGATTTTGTTCCTCCTCTTGGCTCGTCTCTTGATGGAAACTGCAAGCAACCATATTATTCATCATTTGGGCGGTGTTTGCATATTCCCACTGGTAACTTTGGACGAGATCTGCCTCTCGAGATCCACACAGCTGCATTCTAGGGCTTTGAATAGTATGAGGGATTTGCCTTGGTGATTTTGCCAGATGAAGGCAAGCCAGAGATTCACCAACTCGGGCTTCCATTTATTAGCTCAGTCAGAGTCGCCAGGTGATTTTGCCAGATGAAGGCAAGCCGGAGATTCACCAAACTCGGGCTTCCTTAAAATATGGAGACCGTAGGTGAACATTCATTTCTCCGCTTGTGAGGTCAAGGCTGCTCACCAAACCTTGATTCCTCCGAGGTGTCTTCTATTAGCTTAAAAAAAAGGGCGCCTGCGATCAATAAATCTGGATCTTCAGCTCAGTCAGAGTCGCCAGGTGATTTTGCCAGATGAAGGCAAGCCAGAGATTCACCAACTGGGCTTAGTCTTATTTTTTATAAATTGTAAAAGTGAGACTTTGTTGCTCACGTAGGATTTGGTAGCCAACTTCTAGATAACTAGTTGGCATAGTTCTAGAAAAGGCTAGTTGGATTGATCATAGTCAATCCTTGAAATAAGCCCTTTGGATAAGAGCTTATCTTCCCAATTTGGGAATTGGTTGCTCCTTCCAAGGGATTAGTTGCTCCTTCTTAGGGCAATTGGTTGAAAATTTGGGCCTATATAAGCCCTTGTTTTGAATGCAAATGCTAAGTTTCTTTGGTTCCACATCAGCGACTGGGCAAAGGCTGACTCAGACCCACACTCGGTGAGTTTTTCAAAAACTCGCCAAGTTTTGCTACTATGGTTTGTATACATTTTCATGCCTTTGTAATTATCCACTTCAATATTTTGTAGCATGGATGGATTATAACCAATCTTGATAATATCATGAAGAAAACCTTGTTTTTAGGACATCATCCTGCAACTTGCAAATGACACAATGTACAGCTACATTCTTACATACAATCTAAGTATTATATTTGTTTGTATAAACCCACAAAATAAAGTTCTTATCCGATATCTAAGTAGAAAAGCCTTATCCGCTTATGTAGAGGAGTTGGAGAGCAAGTGGGTAGTTAAAACTCTCCAGTTGAAATCGAAAGGCCCCAAGTTCAAATCTCTCCCGTCACATGTTGTGGATATGCTATGTATATAAGAGGTTACAAATAAAACAAAAAGTAGAAAAGCTTCTCCTAATTTTGATTTTTAGATATTACAATTTGTTGGACGAACAACATTAGACTTACTTTTTAAATGATACATCTCCAATCGCTCGAGATATTGCTAGCTCACCATTAACTCGGGGCACATCTCCCCATTTCATAGCAAACCTGCCAGCAGCTTCAATGTGTGCTTTCTCTTCGTCTCTATCTGGGTGGTGGTCCTGAGTTAGTTCCTTTACACAAAGCAGGGAATAAGAGTTGTTGGAATTCTCTTGCCTGAGGTCTTGGTTGTTCTTGTGTCGTTGCCTCTTGTGCTTTCTCCAACTAGCATCTGAAGCAATTCAAGTTGTAGACCTTGTCAACTTCATATTCCTGAGACTAGTCACCAGCATACATTTATATCGAGACCACAGTAAAAGGAATAGAATAAAAATCCTCAAAAATTTGTTACTATACAACATGGTTAATGGATCCACCTATAAATCTAAATGACAACAGGAAAAGCATTCACCTCTGGATTGCTTTGGAAAATTAGAGCATGCCGAGCATAAAAGAGCCTTGGAATCTCCAATATTAGCAACTAAGACATATTCATCTGCTTTCAGAACAATACTTGCTGTTGATCCCGAATGTAAATTATTCCTAAAAGCTTCCTGAAAAAGATCAGGCACAGTAACCCATTTGTTTAAATATATTTTTAAAAACATGAAATAAAATAAAATCTGTACTAAGTAGTAATGTCTCAAACTCAATATTGAAGAAGTCAAATGTCTAGATTATGATTAACAAATAATATCAATATAGTATTAGCATGTAAAAGAAACAAGTTAGCATTACTGAATCAAGGCAAAATGAATAGAGTGAATTTGAGACACTCTTTCACACTAAGCTGTGGAGGCATCTTTGGATTTCAACTTACATCAGTAAATGCTATATCTATATCAGAGATTGCCCTTAGCAATGCTTCCTTCAATATCATCCTGTATATTGAATCTTCAGAAAATCCCAATGAGTTCCAACGTGACCTATTAAAACCAAAAAGGAAAAAAAATTGAAATTACACTTTTAACTGAAAACACAATACTTTTAGGTCCGAGGTGTAGACCAATTGGTTCATCCAAACCCCATAAGGGGGCGGAGGTCCAAGGTTCAAATCTCGGGCCTCGCCGGACTGAATGCTTGTCCCTTTCCTGGTGCTTTCAGCGGCGTAAAAGGTTTAAAATGATTGTGGCATGGTGGTTATAGGGGCGGACTGCGCGAAGATCTGTGTGGCGGCTTCGGGGCGGACAGTGCAGAATACTGTGGTGGCCATAAAAGCTGGACAGTCTGCCCGGATTCGTGGCGGCTACCGATTCCACCATGTAAATTCAAAAAAAGAAAAAAAAGAAAAAGAAAAAAGAAAACACAATACTTTTGATTTTCTACTTAGAATAAAAGATATTCAAGCATTGAGAATGTTCCTCTTTCAGATTTTATAATTATGATTTGTCTAAAGGTTTTCTTTGTACCTCTGTAGTTCGAAATTTTTCATAAATCCATACTTCAAAGAGACTTCGGAAGAAGATTGATCTTCATCTTCTTTGCTGCACACTTCCAAACAATGTAGATCATAAAATTTTGTTCCTGGAACACGATCCTCAGTACTAGAGACATCCTCAAAGAAACGCCTATATTCAGTCAATAACTCATTTCTTCGAACCATTCTAGACAGCTGCCCTGCTTCTGACAACCCTTCAGAATTCATTTTCAATCCAACAAAGGGATCCCCAGAATGAAGCCCTTCAAGAAGGAAGTACACATGGAGAATTAAATATTCAGGTAGAAGACCAGCTGCTAATTCACTTGCTTCTGCACCATTGTGGCCATCAAATACTTCCAGCAATCCAACTTTCCTTGTTTGCATACCTGCTCGGCCTGTTTGATAATTGGCATCTATTAGCTTCAAGTCCATCTGACATAGCTTTTCACTGCTAGATTTGATTAAATGAGATACACTAAGTTACTAACTTATCTATGTTGGCTGAAGTATTTAATATTGGGGCACTAACTATTGTATTTTCAGAAGCTGATGCAAAAATCAAAGGATTACAAAATATAAATCAAAATTGACATTGCACTCAAAGTTCAATGGTAACTAAGGTGATTGGAACAAAAATAACTAAAAATGCCTAGAGAAAATACTTGTTATAAATAACATCATGTGATAGAAGTGTGTGTGAAATGGAGGAAAAGGACTTATTAATAGAGCAGAGGATCTGCTAGCAACAATTCCATGCCTTAAACAAGTTGGCAGATTGCAAAGCAGCTTTTGATCTTCCTCTAGGATACCTTCAGCCAAATGCTTGTAGAGAAGTCAGTATAGCCAGTTTTGTGAACTCATTCAAGAGATTTTCAGCATTGACTGCTAGAATAGAATAGTGTAACCTGCAACCTCCAACAAATCCCACTCAACCCAGGCGATTCCCTTGGTGACATTACAAAGACTGCATACGGGACTGCTCATTGTTTGATGATTCTCTATAAGATACTTCACCCTAGTTTCTTTACTCTACTCTAGCTTATTTTTGTTCTACATTTTGGTTACTATAGTTCATCGTAACAGCCTTTTTCGGTGAGTCCCATGGGCCTACTTTGGTCATCTGGACATAATAGAACTATCTTATCTATAGACATTCGTGACTAGCATCTCTTTGATATCATCTTGTATGGTTTGGAGACTGGGAAATATCAAATCTGTCTTTGTAATATCTTTGTTCTATGGTTTGATAGGTTTACCTTTTATTGGAAAATGCACCCTTTATTTCTATATGAATTTTTATAGGGAATATTTTTTTGAATCTTGGCTCACCAAAATTTCTAGTTCCGTTGACCGACAATTGTTATTCATAACATTAACTTGCTTCTTTCTTTCATACAACTGTCAAAAAGCTTTTGCCAATCTTTGCTTATAAAATACAAAAAAGGCATGTGAAGCCTAAAGTTGTTGTTTCAGAAACCCTAAACTGAGTTTAAACTTTGCATGATATGTGATTGGTCACCCATTGGATGACCCTTATGCCATTGCACTTACTATATTTTCACCAATTTAAGCAGACAATGAAAATGAAAATTTTCTGTGTGATAAACAAATTGTGTATCACTCTTCCAAACCACCAAGACACTGCTCAGAAAGCTAGACAATGCATTTCAGAGCATGTTATTGATTTTCTAACTTTAAAATGTCTTATGTTCCACTTAAAACCCTTCTTTTTGAAAGCCTCCACAAACTTGTCAGTGGGACCATTGTTGAATGTTTGAAACGGTAATAGGGGGTTTTATAGGCTATCATAAGGCACACCCAAAATTTGTCTGTTCTTTTGCATAGCGACATACAATATCAGAGGATAATTCACCTCGGTTGTGGTATTGCAATAATCTTTGGAATTTTCGACAATATTTTATCACTTTTTGTTATTTAACAGATTTTTATGATGGTGAGTTACATTTTCTTTTAATTTTGTGCTTTTCCATTCCCTTACTAAGTTTTGAGTCATGCAGTTGTATACTTTTGTTAGTTAATGAAGTTCTATACAAATCAATTTTACCTTTATGTTAGTTAAAAGAGATGCTAGTTGTACTTTCTAGTTAGTTAACAGAGTCTTATGTAAAATGTTATTGCCCACATGCAGAAAGGGAACAAGTCCTAAAAGGAAAGTAGATGTAAATAAGGTCATAGAATAGTTTTCATATTTTCGAATGGAAGTGGCTTGTGCACAAATCTAGAGACACTGTATTGGATCCAAAAGCAGCACCCATATAATTCTTAGAGACATTTTGGCCTGTCAGAATCCATAACTTCTCAAGAAAGTTCTCTTCTCTTCTACATACATTTTGATCTATTTTTCAGCAATTTTATAGTTCAATTTTGTTTTAGTTTCAACAATAAGTACTATTTAGCCTGTGTAAGTCGTTTGATAAATATTCCTATGTTCCACCAAGTTTCTAGGATGGCGGAGGTTAGGCCCCAAAATCATGGGCAGGGGGGGAGGGGGCACAGCTGGGGGACAGCATATATAAATATGTATTTAAGCCTAAAATGTTGAGGCCTCAGCAGCAACAACATAGAAATGGAGGATGTCTACCAAGAGAGGCTGCCAATGGATTGATGAGTAATGATTCCCTGATGCATCAGAGGAATGTCTGAAGCTCCAACAACAGGGAGATCCCATGGATGATGCATCTATGAAGGTATAAGAGGAATGTCATAAAGCCATGTCATAAGACTGCAAATGCCATGGCAACAAAGATATAAGAGGAATGTCTAAAAGTCCAACAACAGAGAGATCCTATGGATGATGCATCCATGAAGGTATTTTCATAGTGAAGGAGTTCCTAAAATGAAGTTGCATTTTCTGGTTTTCTATTGATGGCAAAACTATACAAATGTGCACATATGTATGCTATATTGCTGTGGTTAGCTTCTATTGCCTTTCACCTTTTTCCCTCTTCAGACTCAAATGCCTTTTATTTCATTATTTTTCGCAGATATTTGTAGATATTCCAAACCAGCTATTAGATGCAAACCAGAGAGCAATGATAAAATCAGCACCTCCACATGTGCAGCCCTCAGTGTAGTGGTTTCGGTTGTGTATATTTATGTGAACGCACATCTGGCTGCGTAAGAGGTTGTGCATTATTTCTGCTTATTTGTAGATTTGCCTTGTTTCTTCAATATCCTTCTTGCTTTGTGCATTTTGAAGAAAGTTAATTTCTGGGATTTGTAGTAAGAACATGATTCAAGTTTTCTTATGATTCCATATTCTGGATGCAGATGGGTTCTGCACAAAATGACAGGCAACATGCCACCTGGCTTTCTTTTTTTTATTTGCAATTATGCTAGATTTCGTCCATGAAGCCCAGCTGTCCCAGGCAGCCTACCTGCGACCCAGGCATGTGAAGGCATCCCAAAGATGCCCAGGTGTCCTGGGAACAGTATCCCACAAACTTTTCAGGGACAGCATGGCCAGGCCCCAAAACTTTTCAGAGACAGCCACCCCTAAGTCTTAAAACATGGGGACGCCCCAGGGAAGTTTCAGTCCCGTCCCCATGTCACTGCAAAAAGAAAACCAACAATCAGTTTCATATTTCAGTTCTTATCAAGTTTTTGGATTTCAAATTTTATGAGGAAACTTTATTTAACAGCAAAGAGAGGTTAAGGGAGGGACGAACCCACCACCAATAGAAAATGTAGGTTCCCACCCATGAGTGGGTAAACTCAAGCTGACTAACAGGTGAATAAGGCTAACTGCAGCTGATCAAACCACATTTTTGTCTCCAAGGATGACTTCCATAGGGCAAAGAAAGATTGTATATTGAACTGCATGGCTCCAAAAATTTGCCACCTGGAGCTTCATCAAAATAGCATTCATGAAATGCCAATAAGGAGCTGAGGAATGAACCAACCTTCATCATACTGGCTATATTATCAAGGGAAGAACATAAAATGAAGGGTCACACTCCCAAAAATACTGATTTAAGCATGCAGAAGAGCAAAAATTACCACTTAACAATTAAATTACAAGGGAGAAACATACCTATTTATGTAGGAGAGCAAGATATCCAGAAAAATAGAGATTGACAGATTGCTAGAGATGCAATTTGAGCTAAGTTATATTATACAGATCCAAATGGAAGGGTGGAAAGCTATTTATTTTTACCAAGTAAATAGATAGTAGAATCCAAGGTTGAAAGGCCCAACTAGAAAGGTAATCCAGATCCGTAGGTAGGTCAAGAGGGCAAAAGCAATTCCATTGGAATTTATCTCTTATATAGTTGCATTATAGAAGTGCACAATTATGCAATAGAAGTTATTACAGAAACCAGATTGTGAAGCAAAGAAAACACTCAACAACCTCTCAATAAGTGCAGACTAACAAACCCCCTTTTCTTTTCTTTAGTAACAACCATTTACAGTTACAAATGTTTCTTCTTAATTCATGGAAGCATATCAGTTACAGGAGACGAAACAGTTTAGTTACATTCCTGGCCACCCAGGGCCTGAAAAGAATGTATTTTATAAGTAATTCATCAAATTGTCCTGTCATTATAATGTTAATGTGTTTTATTGCTTATGCATCCATGCACATGAGCCAAGAGTTGGCTGATTTTCTTTTTTGATCTTCTGCTGCATTTTGGGACTTAGCAAATACTTTTTCATTACTACTTTATGGCATATGGTGTTTGTACTGTTGGGTTGTATTCCCTCTGTATCTTCTGAGTTATGAATTCCAGGACCCTAAATACTCATCCATATGAATGTACAGTGTTATGGGTTCCAGAGATTCAATATTATAAAACCTTTCCAAATCTGCCAGTAGTCTATAGTCCTGGACTTAGTTAATTTCCAAGGGTATGAATCATGGAAGATTGCTCGATCTTGTGGTCTTTCCCATGACACCTCTAAAACTAGTTAATTTCCAAGGATGTTTACAAATTATTAATCATGATAGATTGCTTGATTTCCTTGCTCTTCCCCAAGTCTCCTCTAAACTCGAAAGTTGCTTCATAGCATGAACTTGGTCATTTTCCTTAGCAGGTCTGCATTTTCCAGGGCATCCAAGCATCCTCAAATGTTTCCTTCATCTTTTCAGCATTTTCCTGTAGTCTCATAGGTCCATAGTGTACTTAGTTGATTTACAAAAACTTTATTTCATGGGACCCACATTGCTCATTTTGTGCATAAGCCAGCCTTGCTAGCAATACTTAGTTGTCTAAAATCTTCTTTTAAACTTTGCTTCTTGTTGAGCACTTTTACATGTATGGTCCCATGTCTTTGCTTCACTTCAAAATTGCTTTCATTGTTTGGACATCCTGTCTACAATGTCAACCACTTTTGCTCTACACTCTTCTCTTTTTCATTGCAATTCTTGTTCTTTCAATTTGCTAGGATTGTGTTCCCCACATATTCCGAGCACGTTTCCTTGTTTCTTCTATGGACTTCATCCTCAAAAGTGGACAAGCCTTCCCCCCTTAGAATTGATGGTCCGATAACTATATTTTGTTTTGGAAAGCACCTCTCTGTCCTTCTCTGGATTTGTTAATATCCTATAGGAGACAGTTTATAATTACGTGGATTCTTCCTCTCAAATTCATTTAGGAATGTAATGTCTTTGCATGGGCCATTCTCCTGGTTCTCCTCTAGTTGGATAGTAAAGTTTTGCTAATCTGACACATGGAATAGTCATCTGTCGAACTTGGAGTTCTACCTGGCTTATTTTGTTTCCTAATCCTAGAATGGTATTTGGGATGCTTAATGTTCTTACCTTTTTCCCTTTTTACTTTTTAGGGAATATCTTGTCTGTAACTTTATTCAATACTGCAGCATCTATTGCCCCATTTTATTTTCTCTTTTAAGCTTTTCAGACATGCAAAAATTCAGAACTGCCTTGGCTGGTTCCTTGACACTTCCAAAGCATCAAATAACTTCTTTCATTTTTGACAGAATAATACTGGTTGCATATCTCCCAAGCTTTGTAGCTCTATCCCACAAATAAGGACTGTATAAATTTAATTGACAGAGTTTTACAGGACAAATTCATGATGTTTTAAATCACTCGACAAATCAACCTTTAAGCTTGTATAATGGGCCAATGTTAGGAGAGCACTTTTTCTTCTGTCACAGACTCACTACATCTCCATTATCCTTTGCCTTTGCTTCTGTGAGCCCAACTACCATGTTTGCAGCAACTTTAATGGGCACTATGGTGTTTCCTAGTACTGCTGTTGTATTGCCTCCACATCGCTTGCTACTACTCAGGTGACAACAGTGCCTTCCTCTTCAAGTGGCACTTTGTCTTTGGGTGCTACTGGTTCGCATGCCTTCACAGCCAGTAGGTACAGGCACCATGCAAACTTAGGCCCATAAATGCATCCAGCAACTGAAGAAACAGCCTCACAAAGCATTCTTTTATCTTGTGAGGTTGGTAGCAGTGCAATAAACCAAATGACATCCAACTTAAGTCAAATGAATTCACAATAACATATGGCAGCCACCAAGTTGTTACAGAACAATGCCAAATTTGAATACTGCACAATGTCAGCAAAGCTACAGAGTTGAAATCTTCTGTAGGATATCTCTTGCATAAAATTTAGATAGTAGTACCTTCTGTGCAGTTAGGGTTTTCAAGTACTATCAAGGACGGCTTGGGGTCAGCTATTGATGAGCTGGTATCTAAATGTTGCCAGACACAGGAAGCACTTTTCAATTATGAACATCAGTTTTTTCAACAATGAATGCATCAGCTAAAACAAGCATTGCATCATATTCAAACAGTCCTATATCATGTTAATGAGTGTCAGCAAGACATTTTGTTCCAATTTAAGAAGGCACACTAAAGACAAAACTACATGGCCCTGTTGATAAGTCAATTTACAAAGACCACAAGGCTTTGAAGTCAAAGATGGCCACAGTAAACTACTTGGATCCCAACTTTGCTCAGAATCCAAATAAATCAAGCGATCCAGATATTAATGAAATTATAAAAGTGTAGCTCAGAAGGATGCCTTCCAAAAGTTAGAGAGTTGCAAGTAATGTTTGCAGTTGATATTGGATGAACTTACCAACAGATATCAGGCTTCTCAGAAGGAAGAATCAATACTACAATAGACTCAGAACACACTTCCAACTTCTGTTATCTTTGTTGTCCAAGAACAGACGAAGGCCACCAATTTGGCAAAATATTTGAAGGCAATCATGGTCAACTGGTTGGATCTTCAAGCTAACCAGAATGAATGAAATCACTGTTCCTACTCTGTTGTGTCCCTGCAAGAATATGCAAGCACTTCTTGATCAAGGAGGGCGCAAGGAAGCCTTGCTGGGGTTGTCTTCAAGCAAGGCAGCAATTTATGTCCAGAAGGATGTTAGTAGGGGATTTTTTTAGTCTAAAGCACTGGCATCCATCCCCTGTTCTAAAGTTGGGTGCTATTTTGTATCTGTTGGCAATCCTCTGTCAAGTCTTTAGGCCAGGATGCAGATGATAAAGGCAAAATGATTGCCAATGAGTCTGATGATATATGGAATCCCTAAAGTCCAGGATGAAGATGATAAAGGAATCTGATTTTGCTTGATCTGTTAACAAACAGCATTCAATATGTTGCTTCTCTTTCCCTATTACTGTAAGGTAGCAGGATTGTTTCCCTTGTTCCATAAAATGAAACCACACCAACATAGACACCAATACTCCTTATAGAAAGATGGTCAAAGGAGCTGTTGTCACATTTTGCTAAGGGGTAAAGATTCTGAAAATTTGTAAAATTGCTGCTGCCTCCCTCCTTCCTTTCCAGCTTCCTTCATGAAGTTTTCAGTTTCTATGCTTTCTGTTTTCAACTTTGTTTTTCAAGATTTCCAGCAGTTTCGGCAAGCTTGGTGAAAAGCCCAAAAAATCCTAAGTGTTGGGCACTCCCGCGGTCGCTCCATTTTGGAGCGATTTCGGGAGTCGCTCCCTCTTCCGGGCGATTCCCAGCTTCGCCTTTTCCTCCAGCGACCGGCGGCATTTCAAGCGATAAGGTAGACGGGGAGCAGATTGAAAAATATTCTAAGTGTTAAAACTCGAGCGACTCCCGTCGTCGCTCGTTTCTTCAAGCGCTGCCCATCGTCGCTGCAGTCTTCGAGCGAACCTCGGCGGGGAAGCAAAAGATAAAGAATTTTCTAAGTGTTGGCTTGGGAGCGACTCCCGTCGTTGCTCCCCTTTTCAAGCGACCATGGGCGAGGGAAGAAAAAGAGAAAAGAGATGAAAATATTCTAAGTGTGGAGACTCCCATCGTCGCTCAAGGTCGCCAGCGCCTCCCATCGTCGCTCAGGTTCGCCAGCGCCGTCCGTCGTCGCCCATCTTCGCCAAGCATACTCAGGTCAAGGCAACATTCAAAGATAGACGTCGGTCGCTTCGTTTTGGAGCGACGCCGGACCAACGTCGGTCGCTTATTTTTCGAACGCCTCCCGTCGTCGTTGCCTTTTCCCAGCGACCGCCGACGCCTCTCCCCCAGTCAGTGAATATGAGAAAGAAGAACCAAATCGCTGAAAATTCTAAGTCAGGGTGTCTCCCGAGATCGCTCCATCCTAGAGCGACTCCCGGGGTCGCTCTCTTCAGCAGGCGACTTTGGTCAGACCCCCCTTTCGTCAACAAACTTCAGACCTGGGCCAAGCACGTGCAGATTTCAAGATTCGCGCCTGTCAGGATGAGACAGAAAGTGTGCTGCCAGAGTACAGGGTAGGTGGACATTGAAGGACAAACTGTACCTTTCCAGCCCACCATATCTGACCGGACCCGTACGGATTCCAAAAGAGCCATATTGCAAGTACACCTACGGCTGATAGAGGTCTAATCCTGACAAATTTTGGCAGTTTTGTCAGCTTTGGCAGGTTTTGAGTTCCGTGCACAATTATAATTTGGGGGGAAACTTCTGCTATATATAGCAATATATTATCATTGTAAAAAGGTGGAGGGGGAACATATTGCTATACAGCTCTGCTGTATCAGACATTTGCTTCCAATACAAAAGCATCCTTGGCTCTGTTTCTGTCTCTTTCTTTTATGCTGCCTTTTGCTAGTATTTCTGCCTCATGTTCATTTATTTTTCTGATTGTTGTCATTCTGAATCCTGGATCACAGCATTGGCATTTAATTGAATCTGGAATACGAAACTAAAGGATACATAGGAAAGAATTGCAGTAACAGTTTCTGTTACATGCCTTGTTTTGATTGTTGTTGGTTTGTGTACTAGCTAGTAATCGTGCTGCTTGTTCTTTCCCACCCGAAATGCATGACATTTACATCTCTTTCTGCATCTGTTTATCTCTTTCATGTTCCCTAATCTAAAAATCAAAGTAGTGTAGCATAGGAGCCGGCCTTCTCCGGAGATTGGCACGGAAGGCATCCCTTCCTTCCGGCCTTTCAATCTGCTGGGCGAATCTAGGGCGCAAAAGATTAAAATCCTTTCCTAAATGGCAGATTCATAACCAACAAAAGCATGTAGCACTACAAAGTAAATTTACAAATTCTGCTCCATCCTATCAAAGGCTCTAGATTTCGACTCAGATAATCCATTCGCTGCAATGAAATGGAATTTTGATTGTTATCCATGTAGAAGTATAATTGTTATTAATACATAATTTAAAAGACTAAGATCAACTCAATTTGAGAAGGCAAGCTCTTGTTATGTATGTAATAATTATCTCGTTTTTAGTATTATTCGAGAAAGAGAATTTATGTGCTTGATAGAGTTTAGCAAGTGAAGAAGAACAATGAACAAGAACAAACTAAACCCACCCAAATGGATCATTACTATATAAAATTAATCATTACTTCTTCTCCCTTGGCTGCAAGGGAGAAGAAGTACAATGAACAAGAACAAACTAAACCCACCCAAATGGATCATTACTATATAAAATTAATCATTACTTCTGAAGTACAATGAACAAAAACAAACTAAACCCACCCAAATGGATCATTACTATATAAAATTACTACCAGATGCATGTTAGGTTGTTGCTACCATCAATGCGGCTTGCTCTACAACCCCAAGGCACTTTGTTTCTTTCAATTAGTTCATTGTCTCTTTGTATGGACATACATACAGATGCACATTTACACACACATGTATAGATAGATATTTGCACTTATTACAACCTAACTCAACCAAAAAAAGAGTGTTTGATCAATAGGTTGAGGGAGAAACATATATGTCCTTGATCAACCAATGGAGAGAAGAATAGAGTCTAGAAAGTGATAGTGAACTATGCCTTTATGCACATAACTAATATCAAGAGATCCTATGAGAGCGGTGATGAACTTGGCCCATAACAGGAAGAGCGGAAGAACCATATCCAAAGATTAGTCCTTATCACTTCAGTAAACACAGTCAGTCGGTCATTCTGGAACACTACAATTGGCAGAGTCAAACATGGATCATCGTTTTGACTTCTGCCATTGAATCTTTGTACTCTAAATTGCTCCTGGCCATCCATGTCAGTCATATTACATATGAAACCTCAAATGCATAAGTTTGATTTGGTGCGAGAAGAACAAATAGTGCCTCCAAAACTTTGATTTTATTCTATAATCCTCTTTTGAGAAAAGGTAAGATATGGCAGGTGAGAACCATGGATAGGAGATTCGAATGCCAAGAAGCCACACGATTAAAAGAAAAAACTTTGAAATGTACACATGGCATCTAAACATTGTAAAAGTTCCAAATTGCATAGATTTCAGAGAAAGAAAAATAAATAAAAAGTTTGAGTGCTTCAAGGAAGAGTTGCAGAAAATCACACTTAATTTTGCAACCATTATTAACTGGCTATTGTTTTTGTACCAAATTGTGTAGTGGCTATAACGAATTTTTAATGGTTAGATACCTTGAATCTCTTATCAAATTGGTTGTAGAGTGCTTCAATTAACTTAAGGAAAAATATCAGCTGTAAAAGATATTTAAATTATAATTTGAAAGATAGACATACAGAACCAGTTTGATATTTTCCTTAAATTGTTGACTTCCACAGTGCAGTCTCAAATTAACATATACCAATATTGAAGCCAACAAGTGCATCTAGGATTATACAGTTAAGGCAAGAGAAGATGTAATCATACCTTTCTTTGCTGTCGATCATCTATATGACATTGAAACTTGAAATAGAATTCGAAAGCCTCCAAAATATCTACAATTTAGTCAATTATGCTCAAGTTTATGAATAAACTTTAAGAACCCCATTGATACTTGCCTTAACTTTGGCATTCACAACACAGTTATTAATAACCATATCTAACTTCTAAGTAATTTGTCCCAAATGATGCAACTACAATTAAATGTTTATAACTCAATTGAAACTCTGTATCTAATCATTCGGATTATCTTTATTGTCAAAAGCGAAAGATTCAGCCCTATCTAAACCGTGAAGAAGGGAAAAACCCCAGCCATGCGAGACTGGGACATATCTAATTCATTTGATAACCTACCCAAGCATGTCAAACACAGTATATATGGTTCTGTGTCAGTGTTACCTTAAGATTTGGACATGTCTAAGTTGTTTAATAACATGGATAGGGCATGTACCTATCCAAGCATGATAGACCCAACATACATGGTTCTGTCTCAGCGTTATATTACATAACAGAATAGCAATTGGATAAACAACTATCGGGTGACATCTAGACAGGGTATTTGACTATTTTTTACTATATAAAAATTTTCCATTCAACTACTAAGGGCAAAAGGCAGGGAAAATTTTTGTGGATGAAATTTCTTTGTATGGTTATTATAGCATAATGAGGCAAATCTTTCCATTTTAACTAATAATTATAAGCTATGTTACCTGGTTCGAGTGAAACATAAATTGGTACTTGAAAAATAAAAACAAGTAATTTTATTAATTTATTGTTTAAAAGACAAAGGTTGAATGGCAAATGCCTTTGTAAATGACTTACCCTAAGATCCTTTAACTTATTCACTGGTGATTTTGTTTCAACCTTCAGATTTGGGAATGGATTATGTATGTACAGCATTTAGGTGTTTTTGCCATTTTTTGTTCAGTTATTTCTGTCAAATTTGTTTGCATAAGGGAAAAAAAAAAAGTTCATTTTTTTAAATAAAATTCCTCAAATACAGTGACAGAGATTATAAGTATATAAAAACAATGTGTTTCATTACTGATAGTGTTTGGCTTCAGTAGAATGTAGCCCATCATTCCTAACGAATGCATTGAAGCTTGTCCATATAATATGCTGTAAGGGAATAAGAATTGAGTAATTGAGGCCAAAGGCAAGTTTCAAGTGAATTTTAGCGGAAGAAGACTACTCAAATCAAAGGGATGAGGTAGGGATGAGGTAAGGCATAAGTCCAAAATGAATTTTGATGGAAGAATTGCATTCTCTCGTCGATGAAAAACCTAACAGTTTGTGGTTTCAGGGGTTTAAATATATTAACTTTTAGGGTAAAGATCAACATTCAATTTTTGTCAAATAATAATTATCAAAAAAAAATTATAATATAATTTTATCAAATAATTTTCGTTCGAGTCTTATAAAACTAATTTAAAATTTTTTATTTTAAAAAGTTTGTGGCTCCAATTACCACGACTACTATGTACATAAATTTGACTAGACTAATAGTCAGATAGGCAAAATATAAAACTTAAAACTAATATTTGAAAAGTCAAGTCGGTGATTGAATATAGCAAATCAGGAACTTAATGTCTATTTTACAGGGTTGGAAAATTTGTGAATGTGAAGAACCTATTTTTCTAATTTTTTAAAACAAATCTCTAATTTTTTAAAACAAATTAAGAATTGGTGGAAAATATTCGAAGTTATTGATGTAAGGCGGAATTATATATCAAATATATATCAAAGAGCAGGTATCTAAGAACATGAACTTTTAAATACCTAGCCTATGAAGAAGGATTTTGTGATGACAAAATAATATGCATGGTCGTTTTAATTTTATATAACCAATTAAAAAATAAAGTCATAAGTTTAAAGATTTGCAAGAAAATTAGAATGACAAAACAGGTAAGACTATAATAGTGTAACAGACAACCATTTCAATCACATATAGTCATTTAAAAAGATAAGTGTTTTATGTTATCTGCTATGTAGAGGTCTGCAGAAGGAAATTAGAATGGAAAGAAATAGACCGGCATTTGTTTGTGGCCTTAATGAAGGCACAGAAGGTTCTGTCTTCTTGATACCTTCTTCTGCCTTGGAGCTGTGCAACTTTGCACTTTCCCCTCAATTTCCTCCAATCTTCCTTGAACACTCTCTTACATGTCTTTTCTTTTTCTTGTGGAATTGTGGAGCATTTTGGAGGGAGGTGTACATAAGGTGTTGTGTCACTGTCCTTGTATAACATCGGACGCTCTGATTGGCATCGATCATCCCAATTTACAGTCAAAATGCATAAACAGAAACATATAGGCAGAATTGACATGGAACCATGAAAACTTAAAGCCATCAGGAAGATTGAATCCTTCTGAAAAATCAATAATTTAGTGGGTGAAAGAAGTGCAGCAAAGTCATCTATGCTGAAGCAAAATTGGATTCTATTTTAAAAAAGAGCGCTCTACTCTCTAGAATAAAAGCGCTCTAATTTAAAAAAAAAAAAAAAAAACAATGCTGTTAAAGGGGAGGAGATAGTGCTTTTGGAGATTTAAGTGCTATCCATTTTAAAATAAAAGCTAAAAAGGGCTCTCCTCTTTTTATTTTAAGATAAATAAAACTTTTTTTTAAAGGATGTTATCTTATTTATAGGTTAAAAATGTTTTCTTTAATTTTTATTTTTTATTTTTAAATTAAATTATATAAAATTAAAATGACTTTTTAAATAATGTTTTTTTTTAATTTTAAATTTTTATTTTTAAATTAAATTATATAAATTGAAATGATTTATTATTATTATTTATATTATTGATTATATAAAGATTACGTAACTGTTTGAGACCTATATATGTATTACTGTACAAGTTTCGAATTGGTCTCCTTTTTATAAATAAACTAATTTAATTAATTAAGTTAATAACATTGAATAATTTTTAATTTTTAAATTATTTAAACTTAAAAGTATATAAAATTATTATTTTATGAAAACTAAACGAATATATATATATATTTTTACGTGGTGGAGTCAGTAGCCGCCACGAATCCGGGCATGCTGTCCAGCTTTTTATGGCCGCCACAGTATTATGCACTGTCCACTCCTGTAACCGCCACACAGATCTTCGCGAAGTCTGCCCCTATAACCGCCATGCCACAATCATTTTTGAAAGCACCAGGAAAGGGACAAGCGTTCAGTCGGGTGAGAAAACTAAATGAATACTGAATCTTAAAAATTAAATTAATTTTAAATGTAGATTTGTTTTTTTAATAAAATATAAATTTTTATTACTATTTTTTATATATAATATATATTTTTAGTTTATTATATGGAATTAAAATGGTTTCATCCATATTTAAATGCAATCACATAGTGATATTACAATAGCTTGGCAATTTTATATATATATATATATATATATATATATATATAAAAGACCCAACATGGATTTATTTGAAGGTTTAGAAATTTAACTAGTTTATAGCTCATACCATTTAATTAATGTTAAAGTTTACTTTTAAGATTAAAACTTTGATTAAAGATTAGAATTATTTATTTTTAATCAATTGTTTTAAGTCTCATGAATATCAAAATCCACATTTATTAGATTAGAATGAAAGAGAAATAATAGAGGAATAAAATTACTTCTAAAATATTGGTTGCCACCTTTACTTCTAAAATCTCGAACTGAAGTTGGAATGCGCATAGCAGTATAGCAATCTCTTCCAGACCCACCATTGACTCTCTTTTATTTCCCACTGTTGCTCTTACAGACCCAATTTTTCAAAATTAACAAGTATAAATTAACTCCTCTGAACCGCACTTCATTTATAGCAATATTGAACTGACAGATAAAAACTTGTGTGAAGAGGAGGAACAAATTACAATCAGAATTTAAGTACAAAAGGAGTTTCAGAAAGGACAAGGAATCAACAACAAATGAGACAAGATTGTCAGATACTTCCCTCCCTTAGCCTTTAAAAAAAACTTAAGGGTTAAGCATATAATTCAGAAGACAATGCCACTGAAGTGATTCAGATAGTTCTTCAAACCAAAGACCATGAGAGTCTGAATGGGAAAACTATGAGAAGTCATTCAAGGTTCACTGGAATACTGCCAATTGTGAAGAAGAATCTAATAGAGGAGGCCACAACCTAGGGAATAGCAAAGCTAATGACTGCAAAGACACATTTCCATCATTATGGTGGATTAAAACAATATTTGATATCTTGTTGATCTGCATCCAATATTGCCCTTCTGGCAGTAGATACAAAACCCATAGTCTATCCAGAAGCTGGTTGATATCTAATCACGACTTAGCAGAAACATAGTAGATGTGTTGTTGTTCCAGCCTCTTAATCTGGTTTTCTATCTGTGTGATTAGCTTACACTAAAGGCTGAAGCTTTGAACAGACTCTGCAGCCCCTTTCCCCTCACAGCCAAATTCTGTATATCGTAAAGCTTTGACATTTTCGTTTAGTTTCCTTTTACTTATTAGGGTGTTAGTTGTTCTATGGTGGTTTAATTTTTATTATTGTATTGTTTCCCATTATGGGCCATAGATGACCAGTTTAGCAACGCTAAACAGGCTGTTGTTTAAGAAAAATAAGTTGCATGGAAACAGATATAATATCTGATACAGGTAAGTATCAAATACAGATATGGTAAATTTCCAAGACGGCTGTTGATATAGGATATTTTCATTAACTAAGAATATGATTGTCATCGATTTTTTAATTATTAATTTACTTTTTTTAAATTGTATATTCTTCTCTTAATCTCATATTGTGAATACAACATTAGATTATATGATGTTAAAAGTTAATGGAACTTTTAAGGTCTAGGAGCTTTACACATCAAATCACCCCATACTCCTCAAATCTACTATGTGTGGGAGGAGGCACTTATGTTGTACTATCGTCCTAGGGGCATGCATGGGGCATGCATGATCTACCCCTTTGGATTCAAACCTTGGACCTCCTATTTACTATACCTAAGCCTTCACCATTAGGCCCACGTAGGCTATATTGGGAAACGTCTATATGTCATATCTGTGTGCTTGGATATGTCTGGATATCATACCTATGAGTTTGGATACATCTGGATATAGTATTCAAGAAGTATCATATTTGTATCCATGTCTGATATGCGGATCGGAGTATCTGAGCAAGAGACTTGACAGATACAGCAACTATGTGAGAAAGAAAAAAGGAGTCTTTCATATTCTATAAGAAGGTAATGCATCAATCAAATGGCATGCGCTCAATAGGTTGAATTTTTCGACTTTCAAGGAGAATACCTCGACTCAAATCTTGCCAAGCTATGTAGTCACAATGTAATAGGGTTGGGCCTCGTTTGAATCCCATATTACCAATTCAAAATAGACAAGGTAATGCGTCCTATCAAGGGTATTGTGGAGCAGACGTAAAGGTGTTGCAATCATATAAGTGCAACCCAAGTTGAAATCCCTAAATTTAGATGGGCACTCCTGCAATGAGGCAGACCATGATAATTGGTTTGTTATAATACAATGTAATGTGGTTTGTTGAAATAAATATAACATGGGTGGGGCCCATTTGAAACCCATAAAAATAATTTTAAAAACCAAACAAAAAGGGAAAAAAACAAGGTTCCATGAGCTTGGGGGATGGCAAGGGACAGCAGGCCGATTTTAGGGGATGGCTCAAGAACGGCTGGGGGGACGGATGGTATAATACTATGAAAATTGAATTTTTTTAGAAATTTAGAATAATCTACACATTCAGAATTCTACACACAACAAAAATTAGGATATTCATATTGATATTAGTTACTAAGTGCAGCCATTTAATTGTTTTAACAAATATAACTTGAAGGTTCAGCCAAGATGTGGAAGATCTTGATGTTTATCTTCTTCACTTCTAAAGAAGATTTTGATGTTTCTCTTCTTCTCTTCTATGGAAGTTCTTAAAGCTTCTCTTCTCTTATTTTCCTCTTAGGATAAACTTCCAGAGTTTCTTAACAATATTTTTCTTTCTTTCTTAGGTTCTTGCCTAAGATCTCCAATGTTATCATAGTCTTATGAGACAACTACCTTTAATGTGTGATATCCAGTTATGGTCAAATATGCTTAAAATTTGAAAAACACCAGTAAAAGATATTATTAGGGGGGATTGACAAGCTGGAAGATTTTCGCAGGACTGCCCAAACTGCCGAACTCGTTTCGGCCATATCTCACTCATCCGAACTCGGATTGAGCTAAAATTTTGAGGGTAGATGCCTGAAAAACCCTAGAACGTCTCCACCAATTTTCATATCATTTGGAGCAACACATATCCTAGCGCAGCCCTATGTGTGAACGATATATTTGGCAAGCGGCTATGCGAGGGTTTCATCTGGGTTGAGTGCAAGCGGCTCCAGAGGTTGGTTTTTAGGGCCTTCGGGCCCTAGCGGCCAATATTTTTGTGGTTTATGCTCAATATTTTAGCAGGAAATGTTGCGGGGGATACAATATGGGTTAGAAATTTGTCTTTCAACAGATCATACTGTGAACTTGAGTGACAACGGCTTCCAATTTGTTGCTCAAAAGAAAAGTGAAAACCATACCTTTCCACGGCGTCTAGGGCAAGGATTAAAGAGATCTCGAAACAAGTTTCAAGCAGTTGATCAAAAAATGGCTCATATCTCAAATGAATCTGGTGCTAAGGTGCACCCACAAAATAATTCTACTAGTGAAAACCCCTGTCAAGGGTAAGAATTTTGAAGACTCGAGTCCCAAAAATGAATTTTAGGGATGCCCTTCGTGGTGGACAGACCTCAGCCCAATGCTAATATCAATATTAGGGCTTCCCATAAACCTCTAAGAATGCCTAAGATTGATCCGAGGAAAACAGAGTCAGGATGTCTTAAAGCAGGTGATGGAATTCCTATTGTTAAGCTTGATATGGGGAACATTCAGACTGGCATTGAAGATTTGGAAAAAAGAGGACTAATTTGTCGGTTCGTGGGTTTTCGTCCGAGTCTATCTGCTTTCAAAGTCTGGGCTGCAAAAAGCTGGAAAACTAAAGGTGAGTTACAAATCTCTATTTATCCAAATGGTTATTTTCTTGTTTTATTTGCTAATAATGAAGATAGAGAGAAAACTTTTCAAGGGGGTCCTTGGTTTTTTGGAAGGGCGGGGCTTTTCATGAAGCCCTGGCATACTAAATTTAAAGCCGAAGAAGAGATGCCTTCTATAGCTCCCGTGTGGGTTAGACTCTTTGGCCTCCCTATTGAATTTTGGAATCCTACTATTTTTTCTTCAATTGGAAACTCTTTAGGAACTTTTATGATGATTGCTGATTGTACTCAAAATTTTGAACATATTATTTATGCTCGAATTTGTGTTTTAATGGATTTTGACAAACCCCTTCCTAAAAAGATCACATTACAATTTGGGGAAGACACTTGGGAGCAAGTAGTGGACTATGAGAACATTCCTTTTCGTTGTAGAATTTGCCATGAATATGGTCATTTGGCCAGTGCTTGCCCAAATAAAATTCCTGATCAAAAGAAAGAAGATATAAACTCAGCAGGTTTCCAAATACCTAAGAAGAAGAACACTCAGAAAAAATAGTTATGAAGGATCAATCAAAGTCATTTGCTAATATGTTTGAAATACTTTCCACAAATGATGTCCCAAGTGAGGAAGAGGAAATAATGGAAACTGAAATCTTAGAAACACAATTTAAATATGAAGGGAAGAACTCGAGAGACAAACCAACAAATCAAAGGTTTTCAACGAAAAAAAAAGGAGAAAATTTACACAAGAAAAACAATATTTCAAATGTCAAAACTTCAAATAATGCAGGTCCCAATATAGACTCCATTGAACCATCTAGTAAAATTTTGGCAGTGTATGAGCATTCTTCAAGGTTAGAAGCCATCTCAGATTCAATTGGAATAAGTCAAGAAACAGGGAAAAAAAAATTGAAGATGGATTCCAATCAAAAAATAGGTCGCAAGACCAATCAATATCATATGGTAAAAGAAGGTGAAAAGCTTGTAGAGGAAGGTAAGATTAATGCCCTTCCCAACTTTTTTAGCCCTGGTATTAATGAAGATCATCACTTGGAATATTAGAGGACTCAAAGGGAGTCTTTCAAAACAAAATGAAATTAGAAGAATGATTCAAATAAATCATCCACATCTTGTTTTCCTTCAAGAAACAAAGATGTCAATGGAGGATATGGACTTAATTGCCAATAAAATTTGGCCAGCTGGAAAAGTGGTTTCCCTCGGTTCCCAAGGGACTTCGGGTGGCATTGCTTGTCTTTGGGACCGAAAAGAGGTAGTTATTCACCATATGGTTGGCGGTTGGGGTTTGTTGGCTATAGCTATTCAAAGTAGACATTCCAACCAGATTATGCTCTGCATTACTTGTTTATGCCCCGACTTCTTTAGAGGAAAAAAGAAGACAGTGGAAGGATATTACTCATATTATCTCTCATTTTCCTAAAGCTTGGATCTTGATCGGAGGAGATTTCAATACCATCCTCTCTCTGGATGAGAAAAGGGGGGAAATAGAAATTTGGACAAAAGCACTGACCTCATGAGCGAATATATTGCAAACCTCCATCTTGTGGATATCCAACCGAGATAATGGCCTTATGACTTGGTCTAACAGAAGGCAAGGCTTAGCTTGTATAATGGAGAGATTGGATAGGTTTTTGCTCTCTGAAAATTTCTTAATCCATGGTCACATTCCTAAAGTGAAGACTCTTAATAATGTTGGTTCGGATCATTGGCCAGTCATGGTGGAAATGTGGAAAACCAATGTGAGTTTCTCTCCTTTTCATTTTCAATTAATGTGGCTCAGAGACATTTCCTTCAGACCTCGTGTGCAACAATGGTGGAAGGAAGGTAAACCTAGGCATGGGACTAAGATGTTCTGTTTTGCCAAAAATCCAAAATCAAGACTTGGAACTGGAAAGAGTTTGGGGATGTTCATAAAAAAAAACATGAAGTTATTGCTCATCTTGAAAATTTGAATAAGAAAATCCGTTTAGATGGCCTCACGAGAGAAGAGAAGTGCAGATGAAATTAAACTCACAACTCAGTTAGAGGAATGGGAAAAAAGAGAAGAAATCTTATGGAAGCAAAAATCTAGAATTCAATGGCTCAAAGAAGGAGATCGAAACACAAATTTCTTTCACAAATCTCTTCTAGCTCGAAGATCTCACAACTTTATTTCTTCCTTAACTTCGAGATATTGGAGATGTTGTTTATACTTGGGATGGCATGAACTCTATTGTTGTTGATTACTTTTCCAATATTTTTGCTTGCTACTCCTCTTGACTCGGCTTCTCAACAAAATGTTCTTCAAGCAATCCCTTCTCTTATCACTTCGAGGAGAACTCTATTTTGATTGCTCTTGTTACTATCAATGAGCTTCAACAAGTAGTTTTTAAAATGCAAAAAGGGAAAACCCCGGGTCCTGATGGTTTTCCTATTGAGTTCTACCAAGAGTTTTGGGATATCCTTCATGTTGATTTATTAGAGGTGGTGGAAGAAGCCGGGAAAGCCAAAGAAATTTTGAAGGTTATCAATAAAACTTATATTACTCTTGTTCCAAAAGCTCAAGAGGTTGATCATATCTCAGCTTTTAGACCTATTGCTTTATGTAATGTTCTTCTCAAAATCATTACTAAAAT
Organism: Wollemia nobilis; assembly: GCA_028583015.1. Lineage (NCBI taxonomy): Eukaryota > Viridiplantae > Streptophyta > Pinopsida > Araucariales > Araucariaceae > Wollemia > Wollemia nobilis. Next base: position 4,381,245 of record JAQPPZ010017244.1, read on the forward strand.
CATGGCGAGAAAGGTTGAAGCCTCTTTTGCATAAGATTATTTCCCCAGAGCAAGGGGGATATGTGGAAGGACGTCAAATAGTAGATGAGATAGTTCTTGCTCGGGAAGCCATCCATTCCATGGATATGCAAAATTCTCCTTCTATGTTCATTCGGTTAGACTTATCCAAAGCTTATGACGAGTGGATTGGCACTTCCTTATCAAAGTTTTGAGGCAATTTGGTTTCTCTAAGGATTGGATGGATTGGATTATGGGATGTATCTCTTCGAGTTTCCTACTTAGTTCTTATCAATGGCAGGCCTTCTCGGTCTTTCCCGACTTCCAGAGGTATTAGGCAAGGTGACCCGCTATCCCCTTATTTATTCATCATTCTTGTTGAATGCTTGGGTAGGACTATAACCAAAAAGAGGGAAAACAAAACCCTTGAGGGAGTTACCATTGCTCATGGAGCTAGACCTATCTCTCATCTTCAATTTGTGGATGACTCTACTCTTTTAGGTAAAGCTACAGTTAAGGAAGCTTCTAATATTAAGCAAATAATTAGTTGTTTTTCTAAGGCTACTGGGCAGTTGATCAATGAAGACAAATCTAAAGTTATTTTCTTTCATTGCTCTCGCTAGACAGGAATCCATGGTCTTGGATAAATTAAGATATAAGAAGACCTCTCTTCCAATCACTTATTTAGGTATTCCCATAAATATTCAAAGGCAGAAAAATAAAGATTGGAATTGGTTGTTGGACAAAGTCAAGAAGAAAATTGGAAAGTGGACCAACAAGTGGCTTTCTTCTAGGGGTAGAATCACCTTGGTAAAATCAGTCCTTCAAGCTATTCCTATTTATGTTTCTTCCGTTTTGAATATCCCAAAGGTTGTTCTTCGAGAATTGGATCAAATCAGTCATCGTTTCCTTTGGAGTGGTACTAAGGAGAAAAGAAAATGGGCCTTGGTGAAATGGGATACTTTATGTCTTCCTAAGAGTGAAGGGGGGTTAGGATTCCGGTCTTCAATTAATAACAACAAAGCTTTAGTCTGCTAAATTATATTGGAGGATGTTGCATAACCCCAATGCTCTTTGGGCCAATAATCTCTCGTGCTAAATATCGCTGAGAACAAAAGTCCTGAAGACCTTGTTCGCTATCAACTTCCTACAAAAATTTCTCCCATTTTAGGAGTTCTTAAGACTGGTGAGGATTTGATAAAGAAAAAATTATTTTGGATCATTCATAATGGTCAACATGCAAATTTTTGGACAGATTCTTGGGATGGTCACAAGCCTTTAATAACTCAGTTTCCCGATTGGAGGCCTTTGATGGAGGAGCTTCACCGAGCTAATTGGATAAAGGTGGCTAATTATTGTCGGTACCATACTGGTAATTCAAAGGTTGGTAGATATTGGATCCCTATTGAGGACTGGCCTATTCAAATCCCAGAAAGGCAAAGACAAGATATCCAAGGCATCCTTCATATGAGATCCCTCTCTTGGTCCCATGAAAAAGATTGTTTTGGATGGAACAACACTACTAAGGGTGAGTATTCCGTTGCTCAAGGTTATTTGACCTTATGCCATAATAATCCCAACCATTCTTCTGACATATTTTCTCAATTGTGGGCTCAAAAGCTTTGGCCTAAGGTGAGGTTCTTTAATTGGCTTTTATTGCATCGTAGGGTGCTTACTGGTGAGCAACTTATGAAGCGTGGTTTTCATGGCCCTTTTAGATGTGAAATGTGTGAAGAGAATGTAGAAAATATCAACCATATTTTTATTGAGTGTACTTTAGCCTATGAGCTATGGAGGAGAATGGCCACTTTACTTGGCTTACAGGTGGTCCAATTTTTTTACTTTTGAACAACTTTGGAGGGATTGGCCTAATCAAGAGGGTGTTGATCATTTTATTAGGCGATTAGTTTGGATGGGTTCTACCATTCTTCTTTGGAATATTTGGAATGAAAGGAACAACCAAATTTTTAATCAAGATAGGAAGGATATTCACTATATTTGGCAAAAGACCATAGCCAACTTAGTTGAATCAGTCCATCAACTCCTTAATCACCCTCAAAACTCCCACCAAAGATGGGATCAAGTGATGCAAAGATTGAAGATTAAACCTTCTAAGGGCAACCAACTTAAAGGGAATGTGAGTATTAGTAAGATGGATAGGACTAGAAATTGGCAACCTCCTCCTAAGGATTTTGGAAAAGTCAATCTTGATGGAGCCTCTAGAGGGAACCCTGGAAAAGCCGATGTGGGAGGAATTGGTAGACTTTCAGATGGCTCCCTGGTTTTTACTTTTGCTTGAGAATTTGGGTATTCTTTCCAATAACCTTGCTTGAGGGGTATGGTATCCTCGAGAGGCCTTCGAGGAGGCTACTAAGGTTGGATGGGAAAAGGTGTTAGTTGAGTCGACTCTCAACTTATGATTAATCTCTTGAAGACTCCTTCTAAGAATCATAAGGTGGATTGGAGAATAAAAAGAATTATTGAGAAGATTCGGTTAATCCAGGATGGGATTTTTGAAAGTTGATTACGAGTCATGTGGTCGAGAGATCAAAACAAGAGTGTTGATGCTTTAGCTAATTGGGCTTTGGACAAAGGTGATCTTACTTGTTATGGCCACCCTCCTATATGGTGGGCTTCTCAAATTAGGGAAGCTCTTCTTTCTATCATTTCTTTGGATGGCTCCGAGTTCGAAGGTACCTAGTTTCTTCTTGTTTTTTTTTTTTGCTTCTCTTTGGTTCATTCAGTTTTTTTAGTTCCCTAGCTCATTCTATTCTTTATTTTGTTTCCTCTGTTGATTCTTGCCTTAATAGTCTTTTGGTCTAGATAGGTCATTGTTTTGTTCATTGTTTTTTCTTTTTTTTTTTCTTCTTTGTTTTTTTTTTGTTTAGTTTTTTAAGGTGGGTGGGTTCTTTTGTTTTGTTTTGTTTTTGTGTTCTTTGTGTTGTTTTTCGTTGTTCTTGTGTTTTTGTTGTTTTTTTTTTTATGTTTTTTGTTATTGTTCTTGTGTTTTTTTCGTTCTTGTTCTTGGGTTTCTCTTTGTTTGTGTTATTTCGTGTTTTTATGTGTGAGTGTCTTCTATGTTTTTTGTTTTTGTTTATTGTCTGTTGTTGGTTGTTTTTTATTTTTATTTTTATTTTATTTATTTTATTTTTTAGGTTTTGGTTGTGTTTATTTTTCATGTTTTTTTTGGGTTATGTCTTTGTAGTGTTCTGTTGTTTTTGTCTTGTTTGTGTTTTGTTATGTGGTTCTTGTGTTTTTCTATGTGGTTTGTGTTGTGGTTTCTTTTTTCTTATTGTGCGTGTTTGGTTGTGCTTTTGTTTTTGACACACTCAAGGAGCATGTTTTTTATTTTATTTTATTATTTTTGTTGTTATTTACTTATTTTTAAATTGGTTTTGTGTGTTTGTTTGCTCCTTGAGTATGTCAAAGGTGGTAGGCCAGGTCCGAGTCCTGGGCATTTTTGGTGGAATGGATACCCCTGCCTCCTTGGGTCTTACCGAAAGTGGCATCCCTTTTGGGATGTTTTCCACAAAAAAAAAAAAAAAAAAAAAGGTTCAGCCAAGGATATCAAGTGCAATCTGCCAATCTCTAACAGTTAACCAAATTAGTTGCTATTGCTTCAACTTTTACACATCATTTTCAACAATGTTCTAAAGAACATAAATAACAGATTAAAGCAAAATTTACAGTATTCTATTAATATTAAAGCAAAATTTACAGTATTCTAATATTACAGTATTCTAAAATAAGTGGATTTGTCATTGAAGTCAATGTCCTAAAGCAAAAGTTACAATTTTCTCATTGAAGTCAATGTCCTAAACTCAATGGGATTTGTCTCTTTCTAAAAATATGACAAGTTGATGCCAAACATTCCTCATCTGTATTTTATCAATGGAAGTGTATGCAAGGCAAAAAATTTAGACCACTTTGCAACAAATCAATAACCATTTATAGCAACAAAGGAACACACGTAAAAGCAAAATAGTGAACATGAATCTAATTGTATGTTATCTGTTTTACAAACTCTTCATTCTTGAACATTAGATAAATCAACAATAGAAGCATTTTGGACTAGGGTCTTTTCCCCACCAAATAAATTGCCATTCCAATAAGAGTTATCATGCCACTTTTTACTAGCCAACAACTTCATCATGTTTTTGCCTTACATGATTTTCTAAATTATGAACCTGAAGTAAGACATGCAAAGCCATGATCTAAAAATGTTTTCAAAAATGCAGTCAAGAGGCACATTCTGAGTCCTGTAAAACTTGCTTGTTTCACTTTTTAACATCCTACAATTTAACTATTTTTTTCCTTGTCAACTTCCTTCTCAAAAGATTTTGATTAACCTTGTTTAAAGGGATTTTGTAAATTTATGCTTACTCATTTTGTATTCTTGGTTTTTCTTTGGAACACTATTTCCAGCTCTCTCTAGACTGGTGTTACACAATGTAGTATTTGAGTCCAAATACCTGCTTTGATCATTTACGGACATTAAGAAACTTCCTTTCTTTCTTCACTAGTATGAGTAGGGTCTCTCTTTGTTATTCTTTATGTTATTCAGTGATCTCCGCTTATTATATCAAGAATATTTATCCCTCACTTGTAATTTCAGAATACTGTAACTTTTGCTTTAATCTTCCTAGAATAGATTGGCTAAGGACTTGCTTTAGAATACTGTAATTTTAGAATACTATAATTTTTGCTTTAATCTTCATTTGTGGAAATTCAAAGTCATCATTTTCAACAATGTACTAAAAACATATTAAATTTTCATTTTTAATTTTTTTTTAGTTTTTCTTTTGGCTGAGGACGCCCAGCCATGGGGGATGTCTGAGTCCATTTTGGGACACCCAACTATCCCTAGGGACGTCCTAAGCGTCCCCAAAGGGACCTAGCTATCCCCGGGGACGGTTGGTCGTCCCCAGGGATGCCCCAAAATAGGGGACGTCCCAACGACGTAAGGTCATAGACCTCAGGCGTCCTCGGGGACGTTTTCCAGTCATCCCCCAAAAGGGAGACGGGGGGACGTCCCCAATGTTGTCCCCTCGTGTTAGGGGATGCAGGGGACGCGGGAGGACGCGTCCCCATGGAACACTAGAAAAAAACAATGTAATGCATCCTATGTAGTCACGAAAGGAGGTGCCCCATCTCATGGTTGGCTCTAACACATCTATAACATAGATATGAACTTTTGGCACATTGTTGGCTTCTATTAAGAGTTACTTTGGCTCACTACCCACAAGGGAGGCCATAGGTATTCTGAGAGATCGTGACATAGCTTTACTAAGCAACTTGCATAACTAAGGCAAAGTATTTTCATGCTTGACAAAAGGTTATTTTATATGCATGTTTAGTACATTAACTTGGCATGTGTTGGGACGAATAAAGGGAACTTGCATGAGCAAGAGAAATCTAGCAAAAGGTGGAGCGTATAAGCCCTTTTGCATATTGGCATTAAATCCCATCATGTCCTAGAGGAATAGTTTTCTTATTTCTATCTCTGGTAAATGAACATGCTAAAGGGCATGACAAGAAAGTGCTCATAAAGCTACAATATATGAGCGGAACTACATGCAAGATATAGTTGAATATAGGACAATAACAAATTCAAATGGCACTAAACACAAGACTTGGGATCCTTTTCAAGATGGAAATGGACATTGATTTTTCCATAGAGTGGATTAGTAGACATGTCAGCTAAAGCATTGCATACTACTAGGTATTTATCGTGCATCTTATTTTATGTTTCTTAACATTTGCGCTTTGGTCATAGGATATGAAGATCAATATATTTAAAAGTCATATTAGAACAGTCACTCAATAACTTGCCCATCAATAAAAAAAATCATTTTTCTCTAATTCACTTACAAAGCAAGGATTCACTCTCTCCCTTCTATTCATCCTCGTAACTATTCCCCTTCTTAGAAGAAGTATCATGGAGAGCTTGTATAACCCTTTTGTTAAGCACCACCTCCTCCATCATCTATATCATCCATACCTCCTATTGTTGTGGCATCATCCTTTACATCCTCCACATATGCATGGATTACAATTACCATTACTACTTCCACCACATATGCTAATCCCTCCTCAGTCCACAGTAAATCTATCTGTTTTACTCCTAAAAGTCCATCCTTGTCATGAGGTAAGAGATTGATGTTTAGAATTAAATGGTTACCGCATAAAAAATCACCATGAACAATCAACTATCCAAAAAATGTTGAGGAGTTAACTTCTTTGTCATATTAACTAAAGATGTTTTCCCTTTCCATAGGAGAGTCTTAGAAATTTCGGCCAGATCCACCCCCGATTCATTTTCTTCAAAATAGATGTCCTTGCCCTAACTTGATAATCCCCCCTCCATTTAATCTTTATTGCATTTATCCTTTCATTGCCTTGAAAATGGCATTGTGAAGAATTACTTAATGTTACAGGGCAATCCCTCCATCCTTGAATATATAGTGAAGATTCGAACTTGGGTCTTCTTGAAAGTTGAAAAATTGAGTCGATTGAGCTAATGTCATTTGATTTTTAAAATATATAATGAATATATCACATATAATAAATATTTATATATAAAACTATATAGTTATTAATAGTGTATGGTATATAGTTCTATATATAGATATTTATATATGTGATATATTAATTATATATTTAAAAAATCAAAACATTAGCTCAACAAATTAAATTCCTACATTTTCAAGGAAGAGATCCACATCCAAATTTCATCAACCAATACATGCATAACAACCAAGCTATTATAATACCACTATGTAATAATGATATAATATAGATAAGACCATTTCAATCCCATATAACCAATTTACAATTAATAATATATCATACATATTACATATAATAATACAACTTAATAATGGAATGAGAAACTATGAAAAAAAAGGTTTTTGTAAATAAAGGGGTAAAAATTTATTGATAAAAAGTCTCGATTACAGAGTACAACTAAGCTTCCAACCAGGACTCAAATAAATATCCAAATAAGCTAAAACCACTAGACTAGAATGACACTCGGAAAAGACAACAAGAATAGACCACATAAAGTTTGTACATCCTTGTGGATCAACTCCCACAGGCGTTGAGAGTCCCTAGATGGGAGACTCTCCCAATTATCGATACTCCAAGGATCCAGTAGTGCAGAAGCCCTTTTGGCCAGGTAATCAGCAACCACATTCCATTCCCTTGGAATGTGCACAAAGGATATAAGTTCGAACTCTTCACTCATTCTGAGAATCTGAACTGCTACAAAGGCCAACTACCAATTAACTTCCTCCACCCTTTTATTGTTTAAAATATTAACCACAATTTGAGAGTCAGACTCGCAAATAATCCTATGCCAGCCAAGAGAAAACCCCCTCCATAAGGCCTCAAGAATTGCAAGAGCTTCCATAAAATTGTTGGAGTGAACACCTTTATAAATTGAAAATAAAAAACTGACACCACCAGTAGAATCTCTCCCAACACCGCCAATGCCAGCATGTCTAGGATTACCCCTGGACGATCCATCAATATTAATTTTTAAAACTCCTCTAGGGGGTGGCCTCCACTTACCATCTCTCCTAACCTTCTTGCTGAGTTGAGGAACCCTACTAGGGCTAGAAGAATTCACACCATCCCCAAAGAGACCAAGGGCTTGCTATACCTTCTCCTCCCTAGAATCCAAAAGAGGGTCCACATCACATTTGCTATGGATGGTTTCCTGAACCATATACAGGATCCTTTTCCAGATCTTTTGAACAGCCAAATAACTGCCCTAAAATATGCATCGGTTCTGTTCAAGCCAAATTTGCCAGATGATGCAAGAAGGGCCCAAATTCCAAGCCACCCGAAGGAAGGGGGCCTTGGTCGGAGGTCTGCCCAGACTACTCCAAAACTCCACAAATGAGAAGATTCATCCTCATTCTTACTACAAAGGACACAAAAAGAGGGACCCTGAAATCCCCTCTTCCTCACATTATCCCAAGTGAGGCATTTATTACGAGCTACCAACCAGAGAAAGAAGTTACATTTTGGCCGGGCAAATTTGTTCCACACCTTTTTCCACCAAGTGACAGAAAGACTCCCATACTTTTGCTTATCAAGAACCTGATAACCATAGGCTACCGAGTAGGTTCACTTAGGATCAGGGTTCCAAGCCGAATATCTTTACCCCTCAATGAAGAACAAGGCCTCCCCGTAAGAATAAGAGCAAGCATCTCTCTGTCCTTGGACAGTCCCCCCTAGGGCCATTCTTGCGGATCTTTCCACCTATACATCTCCATATTTCCAAAAGATTGGATTTTTTTAAAGTCCTCCACACGAGACCAACCTGCTTCCAAGAAAAAAATGCTTAGGGAACGTAACCTAGGATATTGATTCAAGATAGGAGGGTGGCCATCCCAATAATCCTCCCAAAAAAGAGCATTTGATACCTGATTGCAAATCCAGAACAAACCTTGCTTGATTAAATTAGCTCCTCTTTTTAGAGTGTCCCAGATAATTGAACCTTTCCCAACCAAGATGACTCTAGGGATTTCAGCCTCAGAAATGCCTCTCAAGTATTTACAAGATAATATTTTAGCCCAAATATGATCTTGAGAGGTACACCATCTCCAATAAAGTTTTGCAGCCAAAACCTACCCAAAAAGAGTTGTTTGTCGCAACCCAAGGCCTCCCTCTTGCACCGGACTACATATAGAATCCCACCTAACCAAACTCCATTTAGATTGATCAAGTTTTCCAGACCATAAAAAATGTCTTGACAAAGCATCCATGTCCTTGATGAAGTGAGAGGGAGATATTTGTACACAACATCTATAAATGGGTAAAGCTTGAACAACATATTTTAAAAGCAACACTCTACCTGCAGTGGATAGCCATCTGAAAGTCCAGTGATTCACATTCCTTCTAAAATTATCAACCATAGACTGCCAAGAAGATCTAGGTAGAGGGTGAGATAAAATTGGAATACCAAGATAAATGAAAGGGGGTGTCCCAACTTGGAATCTTAGAATGCGAGCAATCCTAGCTTGAATAAGAGGAGGGGTGTTGAAGAAGAAAATAGAAGACTTGTCCTCATTAATCAAATGTCCCGGAAGAACCAAGATATATGTCAAGAGACTGTCTAATATTTCCAACTTCCCTGATAGTGGCAACTCCCAACAAAGTAGTATCATCAACAAATTGAAGGTGGGAAAGAGGTGGCAAACTACTATCCCACTTCCATCCATGAATGAGACCCTGCATGACTTGAGACTTGAGCAATCTTCCCAACCCTTCCGCCATAATGATAAACAAATAAGGAGATAAAGGATCTCATTGCCTCAATCCCCTTGAGGCCTCAAACAGCTCTGATGGCTCATTATTAACAAGAACAAAGAATGAGGAAGAAGAAACACAACTCATCACCCATCTAATCCATTCCTCCTCAAATCCACAAGTAGCAAGAACTTTCTAAATAAAGAACCATCTGACCCAATCATAGGCTTTGGCAATGTCCAACTTAATGAACATTGTTTTCTCCTTAGAAGTTTCCATCGAGTGAATAGCTTCTATAGCAATAACAACCCCATCCAAGATTTTTTGCCCAGCAACAAACCCTCCTTGCTCCTTAGAGATGATTTTGCTTAACCATATCTTCAGCCTCTCAGCAATAATTTTTGTGATGATCTTATACATAACATTGCAGAGAGCAACCTGAACATATCCAAGGAATTTGCTCTCTATTTTTTGGGTATAAGCACCACAAAGGTAGCATTTAGGGCCCTTAGCATCTGTTTGTTCTTTTGGGACTCATGGACCACCTCCAAAAGATCAAATTTGATTAAATCCCAAAACTCCTGATAAAACTCAATTGGGAATCCATCCGGGCCTGGGGCTTTTCATTTCTTCATATTGAATATAACATTTTCCAACTCATCAAGGGAAATTGGACCCATCAAGTGGTCATTCATCTCTCTAGAAACAATCACTGGAATACAGTTTAGAATAAGCTTTTCATTCTCATCATCTGATTGGGATTTGTCCTTGAAGAGAGCCAAAAAATACCTCTTAGTCTCTTCTAAAATATACTTGAAAGAAGAGAGTAGGGCACCTTGAGAATTCACAAGATAGGTAATCAGGTTACCATTATGGCGAGCCTTAACTGAGTTATAAAAGAAGGCTATGTTCCTATCCCCTTCATGAAGCCAATCTACTCGAGCTTTTTGTTTCCAAAAAAATTTCTTCCCTCAGTTCCCATTCAGCAAGGTCTTTTGTAGCCTTAGATTCCTCAACAAGAAGCTCCTTTGTGAATCCCTTATCTCTAATCTTCCTTGAAGCTTCTTCCATCCTCCTAAGAGCTGCCAACTTAGCCAAGGAAAGGTTCCCAAAATTTAGTCTATTCCATCTCTTAAATTTATGTTTTACAAATTGTAGTCGCTTCATAAAGGAATACATAGCGGTGCCATGAGGAGGTTTGCCAATGGTCCACCAGCCTCACATGAAATCATGAAGCTTAGGATCACGAAGCCACATAAGTTGAAACTTAAAGGAGGGATTCTTTTTTAGCCCTAACTCCAAAGAAGAGAGTTTGATATGCCAATGATCAGATCCCCTACCCTCCAAAATCATAGAACTAGCACTTATGTTATTATCCATCCAATAACTGGATATCAAAAACCTATCCAGTCTCTCTGAGATGGAAGCTTCCCCACACATTCTATTGTGCCAAGTACAGATTCCATTATCTAGCTTGATGTCAATAAAGTTTAGGGCCTGGATATGAGCATTGAATATAGAAGAAAAAGGCTCGATACGGTCCACCCACCACGTTTCTCCTCTAGACAAGTGATAGAGTTGAAGTCTCTAGCCAAAATCCATGGGTACAAGGGAACCAAACTTCTCACAAAGCAAATGTGTTTCCAAAAATTCACTTTACCATTGTAATCAACAGGAGCATACACATTTGTAAGTAGGATGATTTTACCAGATTCATTATCATGCTCGACCATTGAAATAGACCATCTATTGGAAATCCAAGTAAGAGGGGATATCTTAACCGGATCCCATAAACAAGCGACGCCACCAACATATCCACATGCACCAATACACTGGCATTGCCCCCTTATCCACAACTTGGAGCAATATTGAACATACTATCAATAGCCAATTTAGTCTCTTGAATAAACACCACATCCGGAGAATGCACACGAACCAAATCATGAACAAATTTTTGTCTGGGGATGCTATTCAACCCCCTTACATTCCATGAGAGGATAATCATTTTTTGGGGTTATAAAAATGGGAGTCCAATGTTCTCACCAAGCCCGACTCCACCAAAGTCTCCCCCATTAACTTAATTTTATCCTGGTCCTTCTTTCGACCCACCTTCATATTCTTATCCGAAAAACTTTTTTTAATTATTTTCTACTGCAATCCCAACACCGTAGGAGTTTTGCAGTCCAAGGATGATTGCATTAGTGCCTGAGTAGGAGAGGGCATAACTAAATCTGTACCACTTTCCAAAATAGTTTCCCTTATAGGGCTAGACCCAACCATGTCCTCTATACTCAAATCCAAAGCCCTTTGTTCTTCATTTAAACCCCCTAGATCTGATTCCTTAAGTTCTCCCTCAAGAAGAGACATCTGATTCGGCCTTGTTATATTTGCATCAAGTAGCAATGTTTCAGGTATCTCCATGCATTGATCAAGATCATCTAATATTTTAAAACGGTTGAGTAGAGCATCTGGTTGGCTATCCTTAAGGTCTTTGTTTGCCCTTCGTCCTCTGTTTCGGGCTTTTATCGAAACAAAACCTTCCTTATCCCGTTCCCCTTCCTTTATCGGGGCTTTTCCTTTATCCAAACTTTGTCCAGACCGAGAGGGCCCATGATTTGAAGCCACAAGCAAGACAAAATTAGGGCATTTTCTTTGCAGGTGGCCATATTCACGGCAAATCCAACAACGAAATGGAAAAGCTTCATAGTCAAGTTTTTGAACCCATGTAGTTGATCCAAATTGTATTTCAATAGAATCTGGAATAGGATTATTTAAGTCAATTTCAATGCAAATACAAGCAACATAGATTACCTTTTTATCCATTGTCTGTTGTGACGGTCCAATCGGCTTCCCAAGACAAAGGGCAATCTTATGCAAGATATTAGTTCTCCAAAATTCCAACGGGAGCCATGGAAGCCGCACCCATACTGGAACCCGCAACGGTCGCTCCTCTGATGGGTTGAAACCCACATGCCAAGGTTTAAGAAAGAGTCCCACTTGGTTATAGAAATAAGGACCCCCTTCAAATGCTTTGTTACGATCTCCAATACAAGAGAAAACCACCATAAAATAGTTGTTCGCACTCAGCATCACCTCCACATCGCCTTCAGGATTCCAAGTCTTCTCGACCCAAGCCTCCACAAAGGGGAGAGAAATTCAGATGCCCAAAAATTTGCCAATAAGGGCATGTTTGGTTAGATACTCCACATCTTCCACCATCGAGTCTGGTTGAACCACTAGAACTGGCCGTACTTCACATCATTCCAAACATCCATTGTTCTTTAACAAGCGGTTCCCGACATGCATTGGAAAATCCTGTTCCTTCCAATCATTTTCAGATAAAAAAATATCATGAGCATGCACTCTCTATACTGGACCCGATGCCATCACGACATTCCTCCAATTTTTCAGACCTCCTCCGAAAGTTGCTGTCATCTCCGTAGAGCAGTTTTTCTTCATCAAACCTTAGCAAAGTAGTTTTTTCGAAAAGAAAAAAAAAAGCTATTTAGAAGCACAATAATAAACTAATTTAATTTGCTTTTATTTTCAATTAAAAAAGTAATATCAATTGTTTAAAAGTAAACATATCATTATTTTATTTCCAACTTCCTTTACTTTACTTTATAGCTATGTGGATGATTACTTTAAACACTGCACGAGTATTGATAACATTGGAAAATTTTCTAAAGCTAAGCCATTTTGCATAGACACCATCATTCAGCCTCGAGGGTCAAAAATAATTTGCAGGTCTTCCATCACCCACTCTTGGCAATGGCAATGGCGAATCTCTTTGGCAAAAAAAAATGGCGCTCTTTTCCTTGGGCTTACATTCCCACCTCCTCTGCAAGTTTGATAAAGTTTGAAATGCACATCTTCTTGAAGAGGACAGATGGATTTGTCATCTTGTGGACAAAGATAAAAAAGAACACTGCATGAACAAATGCTCGTGTGTATGAGGGATTTTATTTATTTATTTATAAAATAGTTTTTTTTAATTTATAAATACATCTCTTGGATATATTAAAAAATTGGTCCAAATCAAACCAGACCAGTTCAAACTGGTCAAAAAGTCCAAGTTCGTCAGAACCTAGTCCAGGTTGGTCTAAAACTATTAAGTATGCTTTAAACTCAACTTCATGAACCCTGGTCTTAATAGAACCTCTACATATGAGAAGCACCTTATCATTGCTTACTATAAACACTTGCTTCAATTATATGACTCACATGGCCTCTTAGTACTAAAATGGGATTCCTCAATTTTTGGAGTCATTTATGTTAGAGTAAATCACTATATAAAATATAGAAAAACAATTATAGTGTTTCAAACTTTAACAACAAAATTAACAAAATAAGACAAACACACATAGAAGAAGAGACAACGATTTTAATGTGGTTCACCCAATGTGGGTTACATCCACCGAGAATTTTCAGTCCTTTCTTTCTCAATCCAAGCAATAGAGGGTTACAACCTACAACAAACATCTGCTGTAATTTCCTCTCTATTTTTACAAGGAATCAACACATGAATTTTCATTGTATACTTGTTTTTCCTCACAACTATATATAAAAAAAAAAAAAAAAAAACCGCTTTTTCTTAATACATTCCAAGATTAACACTGAGTTCCCGACACCTAATTTTGGGATAAAAACAAAAAAAACTTTCTCTCACATTCTGTTGTAAATCTAGAAACTTTCTCTGGTAGACTAACGGGATCTAAACTGAAACTTTCCCTACCCATCCCTCGAGTAAATCCAAAAACTTTCTCTGTTTAGCCTCCTCATAATTAGGCTCCATTCCTAACAATCTCCCACTTGGAGACTAATTTCATTGCACCATACCGCAACCAAGGATCGAAAAATTCTCATCATGGCCTCTTATTCCTTAAGGCCAAGCGAAGTTGAGCAAAAGCTCAACTTTTCTCTTGACACCACTTTTGTAAGCATGTCACCAGGATTTTGTGATGTGTGAACTTTCCCTAATTTCAAAGATCAATCTTCCACTACCGATCTAATGAAATGATACCGAATTTGATGTGTTTTGGTTTTTGAATGGAATACCGAATTCTTTGCAAGGTGTATAACACTTTGGATATCACTCCACAACCTATTGTCCTCTTTCTTCTTCCCCAATTCTTCCATTAGTCTTTGCAACCAAACCATCTCTTTCCTTGCTTCTACTACAACATATTCAACTTCAGTTGTTGAAAGGGCAACTACGTGTTGGAGTTTAGAAATCCAACTAACCACTCCTCCTCCTCTAGTAAAGATGTAGCCAGTAGTGCTCCTTCCACCATCAAGATCACCTGCCATATCAAAATCTACAAAACCTTTCAAGCATATATTAGAGCCTCCAAAATTCAAAGAATAATTTGAAGTTCCTCTCAAGTACCTGAGTATCCATTTTACCGCTTGCCAATGTCCTTTTCTCGGATTACTCATAAATCTACTCACTACTCCCCCTGCATGGGCAATGTCTGGTCTTGTACAAACCATTGCATACATCAAGCTTCCAGTCGTTGATGCATAGGGAACCTTAGCCATATGCTCTTGTTCCTTTTGTGTCTTAGGACACAAATCTTTGGTGAGTTTGAAATGCTTTGCCAATGGAGTAGCAATAGACTTTGCATTGTTCATGTTGAATCTCTTAAGCACTTTTTCAATGTATTTTGCTTGTGATAATTTCAGAGTGTGACTCTCCTTATCTCTTGTTATCCTCATACCAAGGATTTGTTTGGCTTCTCCCAAATCCTTCATGGCAAAGGATTTAGCCAAATTCTTCTTGAGCATGTTTATATCTTGCATATTTGTTCCTACAACTAACATGTCATCCACATACAATAGCAAAATAACATAGTTACCATTTCTAGTTTGCTTAAAATATACACAGTGATCACTTTGACATCTTTCAAACCTTTGATTAGCCATGAACTTATCAAATTTTAAATACCCCTGTCTAGGAGCTTGTTTTAACCCATACAAGCTCCTTTTCATTTACATACCCAATCCTCTTTACCTTTCACCTGAAAGCCTTCTAGTTAGTGCATATAAATTTCCTCCTCCAAATCACCATGAAGAAATGTTGTCTTCACATCCAATTGCTCCAGATACAAATTTTCTATAGCTATAAGACTCAAAATAGCTCTAATAGAGGTCATTTTTACAATTGGAGAAAAAATCTCATCAAAATCAATACCTTTTTTCTGAGAGAATCCCTTGACCACTAGTCTTGCTTTATATCTCTTATGCCCTTCATTCTCCTCTTTAATCCTGTACACCCATTTATTGGTCAAAGCTCTTTTACCTTTGAGTAGCTCAACCAAATCCCAAGTTTGGTTGTGGAATAAAGAGTCCATTTCTTCATTCATTGCAAGCTCCCACTTATTCCCGGTATCCATCTTTTAATGCTTCCTAAAAACATTCCGCTCTCCAACATCGTATACAAAACATAATCGGAGAAACGTTGAGGAATTTTACTTATCGTGGTAAATCGTCTAACAACACTTTCCCGAGATTGAGGTGCTTGTTGCTGCCGTTGTACATTTTGATCTTCTACCACTTTTGGAGTTACCTTTTCTATGTGTCCATCAAGGTCTATGTATTCGTAATTTCCTCTTTTGTTTCTTTCCCCAACTGATCTTTATACAAGCTCTTTTCGTTAAATATGACATCCCTACTTCTAATGACTTTTTGGTTATCACAATCCCATAACCCAAGCCATCAATACCGTAACCAATAAAATAGCACTTTTGGGCCTTAGCATCTAACTTATTTATGTTATCTTTGTCTATATGCATAAAAGCCTCACATCCAAATACCTTAAGGAAAAAATAATTTATTGGTTTACCTGTCCAAAGCTCTTCCGGAATTCCTCCATCCAAGGCACTAGACGGTCCTCTATTAATCAGATATCTTAAGTATCAAAAACATGAGCCCATAAAAATAATGGTAAGCTTGCATGTATTCTCATGCTCCTAGCACGCTCCATGATGGTTATATTCATTCTTTTGGAACCCCATTTTCTTGAGGTGTTCTTGGAACTACCTTGATTCTTCTAATTCCATTTTTAGAACAAAACACATCAAATTCTCTATTGCAATATTCTCCACCATTATTCGACTTTAGACACTTTAACCTTTTTCCAGTTTCATTTTCAACTAATGCTTTCCAATTCTTAAAGGTATTAAAAACATCACTTTTATTCTTAATGCAATATATCCATGTTTTCCTTGTTGCATCATCAATAAAAAGTACATAGTAAGAGGAACCTCCAAGAGAAGTTACCGGAGCTGGGCCTCAAACATCTGAGTGCACAAGCTCCAATTTCTCTTTCTTCCTTTCGTTACCATCCTTGAGAAATCTAACTCTCTTTGCTTTACCATAAACACAATCCTCACATAATTCCAAATCAATCTCTTTTAACTTAGGCAATAACTTTCTTGAATGTAAAATTTTCATACCTTTTCCACTCATATGGCCAAGTCTTTGGTGCCACAAAGATGCACTCTCACCTATAGAAACTAAATTCATGGAGCAGTGAGAAAAATTAGTAAGTAAATAAAGAGTACCCACCAATTTACCTCTAGCTACTATCAATGAACCTTTAGTAACTTTCCAAGCATTTTCTCCGAATGCAACCGTGTATCCTTCACCATCAAGCTTACTTGTCGATATAAGATTTCTCTTTAAATTTGGTATGCGTCTCACCTCTTTAAGAGCCCATTGACATCCATTTGGGGATTTAATCAAAATCTTTCCAATACCCACGATTTTACATGGTTGGTCATTTCCCAATAGAACCTGTCCATAATCTCGCGAAAAATAATCTATGAAGAATTCCTTATGTGAGGTAGCATGGAATGAAGCACCACTATCAATTACCCAATAATCACTATTTCTATCAAGAGATAAGATTAAAGCATCTTGTAGAATTTGTCCAATAATATTGGCTTCTGTTACCATTATTATCATTACCTTCATTTCCATCACCCTTTCTTTGCCAATAGTCCTTCTTGAGATGACCCTTTTTGCCATAGTGCCAACATTGTAGCTTTCCTTTTCCATGTGATTTGGATCTGCCTTTGGATTTGCCACGATGTGAACTCTTGCCTCTTTCTCTTCCTCTTCCTCTATTCTCAACAGTTAAGGCGGTGCTAGATGATTCTCCTGTGGTTTTTCTTCTCATGTCCTCCTCACGAGTATCACACCAACCACATCATCAAATTCTAATATATTTGAACTCGAGAGTTACTTACCGCCATTACCAAAGCCTTCCAACTTTTCGGAAGAGAGCATAAGATTAATAAGGCCCTAAGCTCATCATCAAAATCCAATCATCGTAATGCAATTGATTAGTGACAGTATTAAATTCATTTAAATGATCATGCACAGATCCTCCTTCACTCATTTTCATGTTAAATAACCTTTTCATTAAGAATACCTTATTTAATGTTGATGGTTTCTCATACATCTTGGCCAACTTATCCATGACTCCCTTCGTAGTCTTTTCATCAAAGATGTTGAAGGCTACGGTGGCTCCCAAGCACAGCCTTACAGTACCCAATGCCTTTCTATCAAGGAGACTCCA
This sequence comes from Wollemia nobilis, assembly GCA_028583015.1. NCBI lineage: Eukaryota > Viridiplantae > Streptophyta > Pinopsida > Araucariales > Araucariaceae > Wollemia > Wollemia nobilis. The sequence continues at coordinate 4,399,084 of JAQPPZ010017244.1, forward strand.
CTCCTCATCAGACATAGTTGAAGGTCTCTCTGTTTCCCCCTCAAGAGGTAAGTAAAGATCCTTCGGTACAAGTCATCCTCCATCTGCATCTTCCGGAATTGAAAGTTCAGGCCATTGAATTTTTGAACTCTAAACCTCCCTTCTTCCGCCATTGCTCCCACTTGATCCAAAAATTCTCCTTCCTCATACACCCAACAAAACAACCGCTTCGATACCACTTGTTAGAGTAAATCACTATATAAAATATAGAAAAGCAATTATAGTGTTTCAAACATTAACAAAATAAGACAAACACACAGGAGAAGAGACAACGATTTTAACATGGTTCACCCAATGTGGGTTACATCCACCGAGAATTTTCAGTCCTTTCTTTCTCAATCCAAGCAATAGAGGGTTACAACCTACAACAAACATCTGTTGTAATTTCCTCTCTATTTTTACAAGGAATCAACACAGTAATTTTCATTGTATACTCTTTTTTCCTCACAACTATATATAAGAAAAAAATAGAAAAAAAAAAAACTGTTTTTCTTAATACATTCCAAGATTAACACTGAGTTCCTAGCACCTAATTTTGGGATAAAAACAAAAAAAACTTTCCCTGGTTGTCCTGTTGTAAATCTGGAAACTTTCTCTAGACTAACAGACTGCCCGTCCTGCAGTAAATCCAAAAACTTTCTCTGTTTAGCCTCCTCATAATTAGGCTCCATTCCTAACAATTTAGGTTTACCGGTTTTCCACGAGTGTGGTTGATTATGTACTTATCAAAAAGGACTGTCCTTTTTTTTTAATATATTCATTGATGTCCTTGAGAAATATTAATTATCAAAGCATAAATTCTCTAGGAAACATTGAACATCTCAACAATCCTTTAAACTGGGTGAAACTTCAAGAACCAGAGAATGGTCAAACCCGTAATTTGCAAAGGATCAAATGACACATAAACGAATGAAGAGGGAAAGACTGAATACCTGAATCAGGCTTCATGCAGAACAAGACAACTCCAAAAGGAAAAGCCAACATCAGGACGAGTGGTCAATGGTCATAAGCAGCAGAAATGAAATTTAAGGCACTAGCCAGGAAGAAAGAAAAAAATTCTATTAATGTCCATGAATGACCAGAGTAGGTCGATTAGACTTGAAGATGCATCAATATACGATGTACTATGGTGACCAAAGGGCACAAAAAATACTAATAATAATTGAAAGTTAGAGAAAAGCATAACTTACAAATGCAAAAGACAAAACGTGGCAGAGCAGAGTGCTTAAGCTCAGATCAGTCAAACATGGCATCTCAGATCATGGATTACAAATCCTTCTTCTTCTTATCTAATATTAAGATTGTCCTTACAAGTAATCTTACCACAAAAAATACTGTTAGAACAAACAGGACAAAGAAATAAGGTAAAAAGCAAATTTATTAATGTCCATTAGGTGACCAATGTAAGTCGATGGGACTCAAATATTACATTTGGTTGCAAAAGCCTGGAATGGAGCCGGAGACAGTGCTCCAAAAATACAAAGAACAAAAGAACCTAAAGTACAAAATAACACAAAAATACAAACTCCAACACAGAGAGGAAAAAGAAGTAAATCGCCGTGCAAAGAAAATATGACCACATAACAGCCTGTCTCATATATTAAAATTCAAAATATACTGTTCAAATGGAAGTCGATAAAACACAAGTACACAAACTAAGCAACTGGAAATAATGCTAAAACAGACTTTATAAGTGCATTAGCAGCTAAAGGAAAATGAATGTAATCCCACATAAGCTTCTTAATCAAAATCAAATGAAGAGCTAAGGCAGTGGCCATGCTTTGATAGAGCAAAATGCTCCTTGCTTATACTAGAAATGACCATCTGCCCCATGTCCACCAATAGAAGAGTATTCACTAAACAATCAGCAACTCAGTTTGCTGAACATTTGAGATAACACATGTACACTTGAGCTGTCTCCAGGAAACCCTTTTAGACAAAGCACAGTCAAAACCAGCAACCAAGACTCCACACTGGCCATTTAATCCTGCTTTTAGTTCAAATATTTCCTCAGGTTTAAGCAATTTATTCTACCATTTACAATTAACAAATTGTCTAACCGCCATCTGTACTTCATAGTTCATGCAGACCAAACATAACTAACAAATTTGCATGTTAAAGCGACCGATTGTACTATAGTTTCAAATTAAGCATTTAACTGTAAGATGAACCTCACCATATCATAGTTTAACTAAAACCACTCAGCAAAGATGGATCGCTGTTCTTATAAATGATTTGTAGCAATATGAACATTACATGTACAAATCTAAAAGTCAGAACAGCTATATATCAAAATATTAAAACATCATGCTTGTTTAAACTGCTTTCTGTTCAATCAATCATACCCTATCGTTGTTCTCATAAATGATTTGTAGCAATATAAACATTACATATACAAATCTAAAAGTTAGAACAGCTATATATCAAAATATTAAAACATCATACTTGTTTAAACTGCTTTCTGTTCAATCAATCATACCCTGCATTCGTAAAGGGCAATTTCATCTATACTCATTTCAAAGCATAAGAATGCCAAAATGTGAAAGTTGATCTTTCGTCTCTAGTTTCCACTAACCACAAAACTCACAAGTCGGAAAATTAGGTCACTAACCATGACAGCTATGACTACTTTTAGAGTAGATTTTACCACTGTAGTCTCTGTTATGTATCCCAAACTATTTTCTATTTGTAGATTTGTATCCCCATTGATTATTCACAATGTAAACCATATCTCCAAGACAATCCAGAATAAGGCATGGTAGATAAATATGATTTAAAACTAAATGCAACTTTTCAGTCATTTCAAAGAAATGAAAACATTAAAATATCGCTATTCACAAGTATTAGCAAAATGCCCCACAACAAAGATAAAGAAATTAGCACATACAATCTAGACGTACAATTCCTTCAACCAAAGCTTCAACTCCATCATTCTCTTTACAGCATCAAGATTCTCTAAAAGCATTCGTCTTCCAATAATCTGCACTCACAAGATGTGCATTGTGGATGCAGATTCTAGTCTAAAACTATATTATAGAATTACAAAGATTCTATAATGCAGTTTACACTAAAGATGTGCAGATTATCGAAAGAAACAATGCTTTCAGTTGCTACCAATTGTATATGCAGATTCTGTTAATGCAGGTAGGCAGACAATGAGAAATCATCCTTCCATTCCATGTAAAAACGTAGGAATACCCCAAGCGTGCGAGAGCCATCGACCGAAAAAAACTAAATAAAAAAAAAAAACTCCCAAAACGCATAACGACTGGAAAATCAACAAACGCCCACTGTGGGGCCCACGACCATTGCGCTCTACCGACTGAGCTAGCTAGACGGGCTATTTATTTTTTCTGTTACCATCCATGGCGAATATTCTATGCGAAACTCTCATTTCTCAAGGGCTTTTCCCGCTTCGAAACCCTGCTCTTAAAAGCCCTCTCTGCTGTCTTTCCGTCTTCGATCTTTCGTGATAAATATATCGTCATAAATAAATAGTTTTATAGACTATACGAAAACGTTAAAGATTTCTCCCATATATGTGGCTGTAGTTTAGTGGTAAGAATTCCACGTTGTGGCCGTGGAGACCTGGGCTCGAATCCCAGCAGCCACATTCAAATACCATCTTTTCATTTTTTTTAATTATATTTTATGTTTAATATTATAATGTTTTTAATTATATTTTATGTTTAATATTATAATGTTTTTTTATTATATTTTATGTTCAATCTTATAGAGGTATTTAGAAGTGTAATATCATTTTACATTTTCAATATTAAAATATTATAATGTTCTCTTCAGAGTCCAAACTATTGTTTTTTGGTTATTATATAGATATAATTTCATATAGCTATTACCATTTTTCAATATTATAATATTTTTTAATTATATTTTATGTTTAATATTATAATGTTTTTAATTATATTTTATGTTTAATATTATAATGTTTTTTTATTATATTTTATGTTCAATCTTATAGAGGTATTTAGAAGTGTAATATCATTTTACATTTTCAATATAAAAATATTATAATGTTCTTTTCGAGTCCAAACTATTATTTTTTGGTTATTATATAGATATAATTTCATATAGCTATTACCATTTTTCAATATTATAATATTTTTTTATTATATTTTATGTTTTATATTATAATGTTTTTTTTATTATATTTTATGCTCAATCTTATAGAGGTATTAAGAAGTGTAATATCATTTTACATTTTCAATAAAATATTATAATGTTCTCTTCATAGTCCAAACTATTATTTTTTTTGGTTATTATATAAATATAATTTCATATATAATAGGTTTTTTTATTATATTTTATGTTTAATTATATATATAATTTTTTAATATTAAAATATAATAATATTTTTTTTTGGATGAAAAAGCCAAAATTGTATTAATAAAGCTTAATTATACAAAACAGTGTGGGTGGGATTAACACACCCCAATCAACCAAGAGAAACTATTACAATTAGGAAGAAAAGGCACACTAACTGCAACAAACATATCACCTAACATATCTCTGTACATAATAGCAGAAATCAACTATCAGAAAACATAAGAGCAACAATCATGTAGAAAGAACTGAGACCAGTGACGAGGAGTTGCAGATCCATGATCCCGGGGCGTTCTGCCAGTGGTTCATAAGTTGCCGAAGGTACTGAAACTCCATGTTGACTTTCTTAATTTGGGCAAAAATATGCAACCAGCAATCATAGAAAACCTCATATTTATCAGACAGTGAAAAATACAAAGAGGATTCTTGCTGGGAAAAAATAACTTTGTTGCGGGTTTTCCATATGTGGAAGAGAATACCAATTCTGAATATATGCCAAACCACTGAAAGATTTGTGGAGAACTGAAGAGGGTCTCCCAATAAGATATGCCTCGAGGAGCATGAACCAGCAATAAAAGGTCTGAAAAATGAAAAAATCCAAGACCAAGCCTGTCTAGCCCGAGAACATTCCCAGAATAAATGAACATAGTTTTCCTCCTGACCACAGAACTTACAAGAGACATCATCAACTCCCAAGTATTTCAGGCGTTGACCAATAGGCAAACCTTGAAAAAGCACACTCCAAGCAAAAAAAGACTACTTTGGTTCAATATATTTAGCCCATACAGTATGAAACCGAGATTTCCAATCAGACTGAGAAGAATTTAAATTCCATCTTCCATTGAGCATGGCTGCCATAGGAACTGTAGGGGAAAGCCAGGAATAACCCAAACGGGCAGAATACTTAAGCAATGAAACATGTTTAGGCCATTCCCAGTCACACCACCATGGCTTTTGAAAATGTCTAGACAACTTGGACCATACGCAAAAGGGAGTGTGATTAATAACAGCTTCATAAGTGGATTTATCATCTTGTTTCAAACCATAATAGTGTTTAAAATCTTCCCAAGGGATCCAAGTCTTAGTATGAAAGGAAACAAAATCAGAAAGTAATGCAATTCCTTTTTTATAAAAGCGTTGGGCTCTAACCCATTGAACTTGTGCTAGTGGCAAACCTTCATAAGAAATAGCCTGAGACCACCATACATTCAAAAAGGAGATAGAAGGGCCAACTTTCCCGCCAAAGCCCTTCCAGGATAACCAAGGTTTGAGAGCTTCCCAGGCTTTCCAAATGCTTTTAGCCACGAAGGACCCTGAAATTTTCACAGGAACAGGGGCAGTAATAAGCATATGAAGATTGAGGCCTTTCCAAACTTTTCTGCCCAAGGGAAGCCCAGAAGAAATACAATTTCTAAGTAAAATTTTCCAAGCTTCATCTCTTTGCAAAGAACGAGTTATCCATTTGGCACATAAAGCAAAACCTTGCTTTTGACAGTCAAACAAACCCATACCACCCGAGTGCTTAGGAAGACAACAAATATCCCAAGCAACTCCGTGAAATCCTCTTTTACCAACGACATTAGACCATAAAAAATCCCGAAGAAGCTTTTCAAGTTTCTTGTAACAATTCTTGGAAGGAACCCAACAAGAAGAATAATAAACATGTGTAGAAGCTAAAACTTTAGAGCAAATTTGGAATTTACCTGCAAGAGACAACTTTTTAGAAGTCCAATAATCTTATAATCTCCTGATGAGAGGTATTTAGAAGTGTAATATCATTTTACATTTTCAATATTAAAATATTATAATCTTCTCTTGAGAGTCCAAGCTATTATTTTTTGTTGCTATATATATATACATTTTATATATAATAATTTTTTTTATTATAATATTTTATGTTCAATTTTATAATTATCAGATAAGAGGTATTATATTTTATGTTCAATCTTATAATCGAGATAAGACGTATTTAGAAGTGTCATACCATTTTACATTTTTAATATTAAAATATTATAATATTTTTTCATAATATTAAAATGAACTCATGGTGTGTTCAAGATATTATTTTTGGTTGTTATATTTAGATATATACATTTGATATAATTTCATATATAATAGGTTTTTATTTTTATTTTTTTCCTTTTATTATAATTTATGTTCGATCTTATAATCACCAAATAAGAGGTATTTACAAGTGTAATATCATTTTACATTTTCAATATTAAAATATTATAATGTTCTCTTCAGAATATTAAAATGAAATCATGGTGTATCCAATCTATTATTATTTGGTTGCTATATAATAGGTTTTTTTTTTTTAAATTAGATTTTATGTTTAATCTTATAATCAACAGATAAGAGGTATTTAGGAGTGTAATAAGTTTAGTGTAAAGTAATTTTTTTTTTCTTTTAACTCACGTGTTGTAGGTGAGTTGGAGAGGGTAGGGAATTCCTTCAAGGGAGGTCCTTAGTCTGAATCTCCACCCTACCAAACGCACATTGGGTACCCAAAATCCAGTTGATTATGTTGGTGCGGTCAAGGTCAAGCGCGACTTCCGAGTAATTTTGATGGTGTAAAATTTCCTGGTCGTGGTTTCTTAAACCAAGGCAGCCCCGCAGGGGGTTTTTCGCTACATTAAAAATAAACAAAATCTTTTTTAAAAAATATTTGAATTTACAATGTTTTTTATATATTGTTTATTTTGTGAATATGTATTATAAATAATACAATCAAAATTTTTAATGTAAAAATTTTAAAAGTAATTTTGATGGTGTAGAATCTCCTTGTCGTGGTTTCTTAGACCAAGGCAGCCCCGCAAGGGGTTTTTCGCTACATTCAATAAAAAAAAAAATCTTAAAAAATATTTGAATTTACGATGGTTTTTATATATTGTTTATATTGTGAATATGTGTTATAAATAATACAATCAAAATTTTTAATGTAAATTTTTTAATAGTTTTGAATGAAAGATATTTCAAAGAATCATGGAGTTTATTTTATTTGATGAGAAATACTTCTTATATACATCCGCCATGGGGATTGAACCCGGGTCACATCGCCGATAATGCAAGTGGCATCCTTACCGGTAGACCACATCACGTGGATCATGGAGTTTATTATCCAAGGTATATGAGTTCATCATGAATATCTATAATAGATTATTATTTTGAATGAAGGTATTTTAAGGATCATGAAAGCTATCCTAAAAGGTAAATCAATTTCTTTCTTTAAAGATATTTGAATTTATGATGTTTTTTTTTATATAGTTTATTTTGTGAATATGTGTCATTAAGATTACAGTCAAATATTTTAAAGTAAAATTTTTAATAGTTTTGAATGAAAGATATTTTAAAGGATTGTGGAATTTATTATCCAAGGTATATGAGTTCATCATGAATGTCTATAATAGATCATTATTTTGAATGAAGGTATTTGAAGGATCATGAAAGCTATCATAAAAGGGTAAATCAGTTCAATATAAATATTTCAAGGAATTATGAAAACTATCATTGAGGGTAAATGAATTCATCATAAATATTTATAATAGATCATCCTTTTGAATGAAGGTATTTGAAAGGATTATGCAAACTACTATCAAGGGTAAAATTAGTTCATCGTAAATATTCTTGAAGATCATCTTGTTAGACTATACATTGTTTGACGATGACTTACAACCTCCAACTTTGTTTCAATACCTTGACTTGCAAAAGGTATTTGAAGGATCATGAAAGCTATCGTAAAAGGATAAAATCAGTTCATTATAAATATTTCAAGGGATCATGAAAATTATCATTGAGGGTAAATGAGTTCATCATAAATATTTATAATAGATCAACCTCTTGAATGAAGGTATTTGAAAGGATTATGGAAACTATTGTCAAGGGTAAAATTAGTTCATTGTAAATATTCTTGAAGATCATCTTGTTAGAATATACATTGTTTGAGGATGACTTACAACCTCCAACTTTGTTTCAATACCCTGACTTGCAAAATGCCTTGTCATGCATTTAGTTACCTTAAAAGTTGTAATTGGACACATTGTATATAAATCCTTAATACAATATATATTTTTGAAATTATTGGGGATTTCATGGTGATGTGGAAGACTTTGATGCCTTTCATCTTTGCTTTTTGATACATATTCCTTTATTGACACTCGATTTTTTGCTTGTGTCAACTTTCTAAAAGGGACAATAACTTTAGGGGTTTATCCCTGTTTGGGAGGTGATACTACCAATTAGAATGTAATAGTATTGATATATCAAATCCATATTACATGTTGAAGGAAGATATTGGATCAATTTCCTCCTTAATAAGCTTTCAAGCCTCATAAGGTCTTAAAATGCACCTCCAAACTCTATGAAGTTAATAAAATAACTCATCATATGCATGATCATATAAGAAATCGAGCAATTCCATTGAATTTAACATCAAGTTACTTGCATGGGTCTTGATGCATTTAGATTGGTTTAAACAATTTGTGGAAGTAGATATAGAATGTTATGAATAATTCTTCATGGTGTTTCTTTATACCACAACATCATATGAACTTTCAAAAGTGTTTTTACTCCTTGTCCAACCCATTGATGACTAGTAAACATATGTTTTCATTGCAATGGTTAGTTTTCCATGAAAGTTAGTCTATAGTATTCCACCCTTAGGGTAAAAGCAATCCTCCAAGGAGGTCCCGTTTCATCTCCACCCTACTAAAAAGCTAAATTGGGTCCCAAAATCCAATGATAATTGGCGGGAGGGGGCCCGACGCTGTAGAACCCTCGTCGGGCCTTAGACCAAGGCGGCCCCAAAGGGTTTTTTTCTTAAAAAAAAAAAAAAAAGTCTATAGTATTCCAAAAGACTTTGGGTGCCACTGACACTATTTGTTCATCCATATGCAAATAAAGTTAGAAGTGATTATGAGAAAAATATAATAAGGATGATCTTAATTATAAATCATATTAGAGCATGTGAACAATCACCACACTTCTAGTAAAACAAATTGATTAAAAAATAAATATATTACATATCTCTTACAAGCTACCCTTGGAATATATAGAGAGATTATTTTTGTGTAGTTAAATGTTTTATATCTTTTATTGTTTTTTGTTTTTATTGATTTATAAAAGAAATATGATAGAAATAAGTGAGTTCAATATCAACTTTACTATTTTGGTCCCATCAAAGGTTAGACAAAATACTTTTATAAATTTTATTGGATAAGACTTTGTAATATGCCATATAAGTCTAAAAATCATGGCAAATAAATGGAAAATGTGTTCTTTAAGAAACAAGGTGGTTTTTGTGGTAAACAAGTCCTTGATGGTATAATCAATGCTTAAAAGTCCACACATTCTCTTCTTTCCATGAAAAATATTATTGGTCGTAGAATTAGATATAAATAAAGCCTATCATAGGGTTTGTTGGAGTTTTCTATATGATATTGTCAAAAAAAATGGTTTTCAATAAGGTTGACATGAATGGGCTAGATATTATTATAGCACTCCAAAATATTATATTTTGAACAATGGATCCCCAAGTGGATACTTCAAATCATACCATGGACTTCATTAAAATGACTTGTTGTCTTATTTTATATTTATTATTCTTGATAGGGCATTTGGAGATCTTTATCGAATGAAAAAATGAAAGAAAGAACCAAAGTTGTCTAAGTTAGAACAAATGGTCCCTTAGAACCTAATCTCCAATATTTTGATGATTTTTTCTTTTGGGTCATTTCTTGATCATCAAGGCCTCTTAGTTTAAGTCAATATTATCATATTATAAGGATGTTATTAAATACTTAATATTATAAGAACTCAAATATTTTTCATTAGCATTACCCCATATTTGAGATTTTAGGGTTTAAAGATGGAAGATTGCAATCAACATATCTAGGTATTCTTTTGTCTTATAATAGAAAGGAGTCTTGCAAGCCAAACTTGGATAGAATTAAATCTTGTTTGAATTGTTGAAAAGGTAAGTTCTTAACCATGGCTAGAAGGCTAAAATGCATAAAGTATACATTACAATCTACATTTATATATGTGATATCACTTTATGATTGTCATTAGGTATAATATTATAATTAAATAAAATTCAAAGAGGATTTCTTTGGAAAGTATGTGATACAAAAATTAGGTTTTCTCATTGTAAGTTGAATTTGTTTTGCAAACCTGAAAGAATATTAGAAGGGTGGGCTCGTGATTTTTCAGATTTATAAATTTAGCATTAGAGGTAAAATGTGGTTGGAGATTATTCAAGAATCAAAGAAATGTTTGGGTAAACATGTTAGTCCAGAATATATTAAATTTTTTTATGTAATAAGATTATTCATGAAACAAGCCCTACCTAGAGCCTTAATAACTTGGTATTTATATCAAAAAGTTTATAATTGATCAAGAAATGTATTAAGTGTTCAATCAATGAAGAAGATTTTATATATTTTTGGTTTGATTCTTGGTTGAATATTTATTCTCTTTGTTCTAATCCAAAGTAGAAACCATTGGATTCACCCTATTTCTCTTATAGATATTCGTGAGTCAAAATTTATATTGATGTGAGCATTGATTCCTAAACTTAGATTCCTATTAGTAACCTAATGAAATCTAATGTTAATTGTTACTTAATGCCATAGTTGACCTTGTATTTTATTTACTTACACATTGTCCAATGACCCATTATACACATTTTATATATGGCTTTACTATAATATTAACCTTAAGGTTGGTTCTTTAACCCTAACCCAAGGTTTTGGGAGTTTAAATCATTTTGAATCTAACCATTTAATCATTGGTTGGAGATAATTCTTTATTTATAAGTGAGATTGTTTGGTGTCTAAGTGCACCTTTTCCTTTTACATGTGAACATGTGAAGGATATTCAAGTTTATTCACACAACCATATCACATGAAATTACAACAAAGGAGCTTGGGAAAATATGTTTAAAATAGGAGGTTGTTGTTTCAAACCATAAGGATCACTAAGAACCTATTAGCTTAGTTCATTAGAGTGTCATGATAATAACATGAAGGTTGTAAGTTCAAGTTATGCATAGACCACTTTAGTTCTGTCTAACTTGACTAGTCTAATGGTAAAAATTTAGAACTTTGAAAGGGAGGTTCAAGGTTTAAATCTAAATGGGGGTAGAGTTGTACACCATACTTCAATAACCAAAGTTTGGTTGGATTAACATATATTGGTAAATCACATCCTCTACAAGGGTCATATTATATGGCCTATGGTATCATGGATATTAAAAACTACTTTACCTTTACCTTTCCCTTTTATCCCAAAATATTTGTGCAATTTGATGGCTAGTAGAGCGATTAGAAGTTGCTCAGACTTGATAGATCATCATATTAAAACTTATTGTTTTATAATGGATGCATGGAGCATAATTTTAGACATGTGGATACAATGTATATCTTTGATATGGCCAAATATTTTGTGGCATGTAGGAGGTATGGCATATTGATAACCTATTGTGGATTACTTTTGGTATGGTCAAGAGTTCAAATCTATTTAGAAAGTATGTTTAGCCTTTTTATTTGTCTATCATCTTGGTTCCTAGTAACAAATAACATGGATCTCTCCCTTATGGTCAAGTAAGGACCCTTGATGTGTTGGAAATAGACTATATATTGGCACAAGATTTGTTAGGAATTTAAATATCATTAGCATCCCTTTTTGGTTTTCTTATCTTGATATGAATGCTATGGGATATAAATAGTGTGTTTAGATGATTCTCAACAAGGAGGAGAGGATGATTGAATGGAAAATATATGCTTAAGTTTTTTTAAGGTAAATAATTGAGGATTTAAAACTTAGGTTAGTTATTTCTTTTACCATTATATAGGGAAACTATGTTAAAATCGTGGTCTGCTCTTTAATCACTAAATAGCTTGTGGATTCTTTGGATAGTGTGTGGTATATAAGGCACTCACAAGATTGAGTTTAGAGGTTCAAACCCCTTGTTTCTCTCATTTTATTCCATGTGACTATTATTTAGTTTAGTTTTTTTTCAATTGTTGATGTGGTAGGTTTGGTTGCAAACATGACACCCCATTTATAGTGGGGCCATTACATTTTTTTATACATAGAGTTTTGACTATCCAAACTTTGACAATTATCACTTCTCCATATGGCTAGTGCCTAGTCAACAAAAAAGAGATGGCCAAATCTCACTTGCTAGTTTTGTGACATGTGGCAACATGTGATTGGTCACAAGCATATATTTAATATTTTGAATTATAAATAAAGCATTACCATAATTTTAGAGACTACAAGGAACAACAAGGTGGTGAGTGTGTGGTAATTGGTAATAATCCTACTATGTATTATGTGATAGTACTAGATGATGTAATAGAAGATAAATATGTGATGGATATTTAGTTCTTTCTTCTAATGTTGTCTTCATATAGGATGTTCCTATCCTTCTATAGATCACTTGATGCCTAAGTGGGCCTAGACCCTCCTTCATGATGCATAACCTATTATTTCTTAGGAGCTTCATTAGAATCCCTATCATTATTGAGACTTGGTTTCAAAGGTTGATGATTCAAGAGATTAACTTGCTTACTCCTTGGCCAAGGGAGGTCCTAAGTGGGAAGATGCTATGTTGGTAGAATATGAGTCTTTGATAAAGAATCAAAATTGGGAGCTCATTTCAATGCACAAGGGAAGAACATAGTTGTTTTTAAGTGGGTCTACTAGACCAAATACACATTATATGGTCAAATTGAGAAGCACAAGGTAGACCTTATCACTAAGCTTTTTTCTCAAAAGGAGGAAATTGACTACTTAAAGGCATTTTTCCATATTGCCTAGATGGAATGTAGTATATATGACTCTATTTACTATTTCTTCTTATGGATGGGAAGTTCATAAAATGAATGTGCAAGAGGATATCCATATATAGCATCCACCTAGATTTATGCTTGATAGACCTAGTCCTTTAGTTCAATACTTTGGGAAGCCCTTGTATGGTCTTCAACATGCTCCTTGCACTTGCTACAAGAGGATTTATTATTTCTTTTGTGCTTATAATTTTAGTAATGCAAGGTGGAGTATGATGTCTAAATCAATCATCAATATGGATAAATATTGGTTGATCTTCTTATAATAGGAAGTCCAACATCATTGATCTAGGAGATAAAGTCATCGCTTTATGATGCCTTTGAGATAATAGATTTGGGGCTATTCCATTATTTTAGGCTTAAAGACTCAAGTTGACTATACTAGTCATTTGGTGGGTTCCATATATATCAATCTCTTATTGATCACCTTTTCTACATCTCACACACTAGGGCATATGTTCATTTTGATATCAACAATTGTTCTAGATACAGGCAAGTCCCTTATTAGAGCCATTAGAGTTAATCATTGGTTATTATCTCAATTTATATGAACCTAAATGACAAATATCCTATTCATAATTTAATTAATTGATTATTATTAGTAATTATTTAATGTAAATACAACTAACAAGGACACCTCATAATTATTTATCATTCTTGTTGTTTTTAAATTAAAAAATATATTTTTCTAATTAGAGTCATTATGAAGTAATGATATATAGTTGAGTTTAATCTTTATATTGTGATATAATTTGTAGTGAATATTCACTACATTAGAAGGGAATTTTATCTTGTCCAATTTTCTAGGTTGATCTTAGAATAGGTAGATTATTAGAAGAAAGGTGAGAGTGGAAGCTCACCATCAATTTTTACAATCAATGGTGAGCGCTAAGTTGCAAAGTTAAAAATTCACTAAGATTTGAAGGATGTGGTAGTTCTATGATATTTTGATCAACAATGAGCATTGGATTGAAATGAGTAAAGTCATAAGAGTTCCCCAAAGTAGCATACATTATCCCTCAAGCTAATCTAACAGTTGGTGTTGATTTCCAAAGAAAATGAGATATGAAAGGGGTAAACAATCACACATTATCGATGTTCCAAATCTAGGGTGGGCATTGATCCTAGGGAGAAAAGAAACCTTGGAGCTCTACAAACAACCAATTTCTCATTTGAAAACTCACATTGTTTTGTAAATAAACTAAAGGAGTTTTTAGAAGGAAGTTTCATCATTGGTCGAGAGTTGGATACATGACAAGCACATTGAAACCATGTAGAAAAATAAATAATCCCATATAGGCATACAATCAAACTAGATCTACCCTCAATATTGGTTAGGGCAAAATTTGATGGCCCACAAAGATAGGGGAAGAATTTGAGACACCTAGATCATAAGATTCTCTTGTGTTTCTATTCAAACAAGAGGCTCCTTGGACCAACGGGTCTTAATTTTGGAAGAAGATGAGAATATTATTTTAAATATAGCATTTACATACAATTCTAGGAGAAGAGAAGGAGGGGATCATTAATATAGTAATTGGAAAAGATATTAGGTTTCACCCACCTACACTCTTTGGGCATGATATTCTAAAAAAAATAATTGGCATCTTAAAGACAATAACAATGAATCTCTAAATCCAAGAAGTCTTGAACCCTTCAACACTGCTCTAAAGATCTCAAGGCTACCAACATTTATTGCATACTAGTCTCTCACTTGATTTGAGGAGGAAATTTTATAGTTTTAAAGAAAATAAACCCTAAATTTGTGTTTAGATAGTGGTTTCATTTTATTGTAAAGGTATTAGATAATGCCTGCTTATGTTTAGTATCTATCCTTGTGTGATTTTCCTTTCACTTTATTTTGCGTATAAGCTATACTTGAGCCTTGAGCCATTTTTCTAAAGAGCATCAAACCTATTTTGGTCGAAGCATCTTTGTAAAAAATAGTATTTTATAATGAATAAAGGAAGCTATGACTAATTTTTCTCTATCTTGGTTCTATATTTATTATGGGCTTGCATATTTAGATGTTATATTGAGACCGTGTTTACTTTCTAGATGTTAGCAAATGCTAAATGTGTTCATTTAGTTCATTATGCATAAAATAATCTTTGATATTGGTGCATCCTCTTATTTAGATTAGGTTTTATTTTTTGTGTTTTCTCTCTCCCTTTTTCCTTTGATGAATGCAAGTAGTGTAGGAGCAGTACACTAAAGATCATATCTAATGAGGAATCAACATCTGACTACCATCATAGATGATTGAGACATTATGAGAGGAAAACTATTTTTTGGCACATCTAGTGGGACAAATCCAATATCTAATTTGCCTCACACATTCGATAGATTTTGGTCAAGATTTTGGTGATCTCAACCAATATGCTTGTTGAAGCACAAAGTATTTACCTGGAGACTCCACTAAAGAAGAAGATTCAAAATAAACCATTGTGCATGCATAATAGTTTTATGGTGTGCACTAATATATAAACATCAAATTGAGGTCTTGGTGAAGATCTATCTATCTTGCTTATTGAAGCACAAAGATACATTCACTTAGCAATTCCACTAACTCAAAAGAACCCAAAAGTATATGAGTGAATGATCTATTACTAGATCCTTTATGAGAATAAATCTGCAAGACCTAGTGCCCCCTTTGAACCATAATCATGGAAGATGAGCTCCATGTCAAAACATGGTAGTGCATTAGAATCAACCTGTAAGAAGGTATCTAGCTAGAATGACAAATATCCCCTATAACCATCTATGCTTCCTATAGTATGGGACCC
The DNA here is from genome assembly GCA_028583015.1 of Wollemia nobilis. NCBI lineage: Eukaryota > Viridiplantae > Streptophyta > Pinopsida > Araucariales > Araucariaceae > Wollemia > Wollemia nobilis. The sequence goes on from JAQPPZ010017244.1 coordinate 4,415,102, forward strand.
AATCCCAACCTATATCCTCAAGTCATTGCCTTAATTCACTAACAGAGTACCTACACCACATGGTGAGCCTATGCACAATGTACAACATTGAGGAGTAGAACGTTGCCAAAGTGCTAGTTACATATTTTAAAGGTAAATCATGAGAATGATATATCTCTCTTACTCCACACTCCATAAAAATCTAGGACCAACTCATGGAATTTTTGGTGAATAGATTCGAAGAGAAGGTGAATTGTGTGCCTCTTCTACAACAACTAACAACCATCAAGAGTGTGCCCATGAAGATAATGGATATCTTCAAGACTTAGTTTCATAAAACTTGGTACAAAATCCTCAATGATATTAGGCCTCTCCTAAGTATGGCTTTTATATACTACTTGAAAGCTTTTAACTCTAAGATAGTTATGATGATCAAGTCTAGGATAGGAAACTCTTTGTCGATGACATATAGATCCAACTAGAAAATGATCTAATCTAGATAGGAAGGCTAGTACCTAAATTCCCCATGCCATTGTTTCCTATATTTTAACTACCATATTAGCCTCCTATGATAGTCCAACCTATCACTTTCCATTCCACTTCTATTGTAAACCTAGAAAAGGTTCATACCTCTCTCCCCAATCTCAAATATACCTCCATAAGCCTTTATTCCTCCTCAAAACTAGAAGAGACGAGGAATTTGTTGTGGATAGTCTCTAATGAGGTCATAGCCCTTATAAGGAAACAATATACCCAAATATTTCAATATTAGGGTAATCTAAGACATTTCTACCAATATAATAGTTAGGGTTATAGGATTCCTCCCAATGGCTACCAAAAGTCCCCATTCTAGGTAAATAGGAATGTAGGCTAATCTTCAACCTCCAATCAATAGATAGTGCTTATATCACTCCCTTTATAGTAGGTTCCCCCTAACCCTACAAAGGATATCAATCCCATCTAGAAAAACTATGTGGAGGATCCTAATACATGGTATTTCCCTTAACCTAATACTTATTCTTTCAATTCTTACATTGGGGTAGGCACCCAAAAAACTCTAGTGGCACCAAGTGAAGCAGTGTATACCTCTCCATCTCCTTCCTACTAAGGGGTGGATGTGCAAGTAAAAAACCAAATATCTCCTATACATGCACCAAAACCTCTCCTTAAGATAAGTTCCACAACTTTAGAGTAAACTTTGATAACCTGGGACGAGGAAGAGGTATATGTAGTGTCAGTATTTTAGTGCCCAATGGGTTGCAAGTATAGTTGGATTACATGACCAAGGCTAAGAGGAAGGAAATATAGGAGAAAGAGAATTTCAATTTTATGGACCTTAGTGCCCAAAGAAGATCACTAGCTATTTCCAAAAATGCACCTCCCTTGCAACCATGACCAATTAGAATGTGCAAAACACCCCAAAGGTCTCTAAGAAGAGCTTCCCTAAAGTGCTAGGGTAGTGTGTCCTCATTCCATAGCTTTCCAAATCTCCCCAACTAGCTATAAATAGACCCAAACCTCAATGGGTACTAAGCATAACTTAGAGGGCCCACCCCGTTGGATCATTTAATGTGGTGGACCACCTAAAGAAGTCAACTATTTCCATGCCTTTCTAGGATGTTCTATCCATTCCAAGACAAATGAAACTCTTGGAGGAAGCTATATAGAAAGAAAAGACATTAGGGAAGCATAATTCACCCTTGGACCTACAAATATCTGGTCCAAAGGCAAATCGAGCCAAGCCAATGCCATTTTATTTGACCCTAATATACGACTACAAGTTGATTCACAATTACATGGTGGACTTCAGGTCAAGCACCTCAATCATGCCTCATAGGATGGTGGATGCACTAGGGTTGTGTAACCACCAGAAAGGCTCACACCCGAGGCAAGAATCCCGTTATTGCAATAGTAAATGAATAAGCAACATGCGTAAAAGACAAAATTGACAACAAGATGTATGATAAACACTTTATTTATTCATGAAGTCCAATTTGTGTTACAATTACGTCCCTCTTAGGGATAATCACGTTGATACAATATTACAATAAGGTTTCTTGTGATTGTAATCCTCTTCAAGATAGGTGTGATGCTCAATGTGCCTTTATAGGGTGACACGAACTGCTCTAGGGTGGAGATGACCCTCTTCTTCGCGATGGGGAAGGAACTTGATAGTTGGTTCTCCTTTGAAACTATTCCCTATGGTCAAGAAACAACACAAGAATGTCAAAAGCATAGGCAACCTCTCATGATGAGGCCCTTTAAAGACAAATAGCATGAAAATAGCATAATGACATCAAATCAAGAAAATGCGTAAACTATGCTAAACATATGCAAATAATATCAAGATTGATGGAAATACGTAAATGAAGAGCACAACTATCAATCTATGGAATCAATTGCTCGAAATGAAGCATTATAAAGCAAAAAGAAACCATTAGCATCTAAACTACTAAGATGAAAGCAAATTAGCAAAAACACTAATCTATCGGTCAGAAGTCTCTAAAACTACCATTTAACCATGTGAATGCCTAATCTAATCTAGTTAAATGGTCAGAAATGAGAACAGTAAGGTGGTGATACCTCTATTGCAAACCGTAGTACTGATGCACGGTCTGCACTGTAAACCCATGGCTGAGAGCCACGGTTAGCACTATGATAGGCTTACCCTCAATTCCAAGGGTAGTGGGCTTGACCTCCTTGTCCAATTGATGTTCAAGGGTCGCCTTTGATGTCCTTTCGACAGATTTGGTGGTTGAATCATTTGATTGGGCCTCCGTTTGCTTGAATTTGCACTTCTTGACTCTCCTAGGCACCTAGGGCATCCATGACTAATTGATCTTTAGAGTATTGGCAAAGTAGCTCTCAAATGCACGTGTTCAGTATGCAATTTGATAGGGCTTCACTGCTCTTTTGATCAATCAACTCTGTATCGAATAATCATCTATATCTTCTCCCCAAATTGAAGGAGTATTTATAGCATGTCCCTAGGGCTAGGGGTGGCTTCCTGGAGAAGCCAAGATCAAGAAGGGGTGGTTAGGATAGTTGGAATGGAAGCTTCCGTCCTCTAACCACCTTCTTCTAGATCCAATGGTCGTTCCAACCGATTTGGCTTGGATGAAGGCCAACTGAACTTCAGTTAAGACCGCAGGTCACAGCTGTGGTCTAGACTGTAAACCGTAGGTCTCAGCCATGGTTCAGCCTGTAGACCGTAGGTCTGGGCTATGGTTCAGACTGATTAGGCCAAGGAGCCCAAATTGAGTGGTTAGAACCACTGCTCTATCTTGGAGTCTATCCAAGATCTTCCATATGGTCTTGTAGCATGTCCATATGAGTAGTCGCCTTTGACATGATGCATTTTAGGTGTCTACAGATGCCCCTTTTGAGATGCATTGTGAGATCGAACAACGTTGAGAAAAAATAGACCTCCTAAAATGATGTCGAAGGTTCTATGATGATCATTAGTCAGATCAACATTAGATGCCCCAGGTCCAGCAAAAGGATGTGCATCCTGGAATCATTGCTTCCAACTCTTTGGAGGCTTAAACTTGAAAAGCTTGTGCCCTTCTCATCTCATTCGGTGTAGCTATGCATTCCATAGGTATCTTATGACCCATAGATCCGAAAGGCAAAGAACAACAAGCAACATCATATTTGCTATTTACCCCAAGCAAAGGGGTAAGCTTATGATAGTTGTTTACAATGATTTGCAAGGACGAACATAATTTTGACAAGATCAAGGGATCTACGATCTCTAGGATCTTCTACTGATTTTGATTATGATTTGATATTATGACTACCCCCTCAAGCGATGAGTCGATGAGGGTAATGACAATGATTGAAGTGATGATGTCGCTTGACCACCATGGATGATCTGAACAAATTTAGATTTGAGCACATTAAATGCTTGGCTACGCCTAGTTCAACTTTTGATTCCAACTATTAATAATGATTTGCACATTCCTATCCCATGGAGCAGTCAGGCTACAATAGCCATCTTAGGGAATCGAATTGATACAAATCCCATCAGATTTGTGTTGAATCAAATTGTCGATGATTTGCTGAAAAAGAGGTCATAGAAGAAATGGCATGCAATGCCTCATTCCCATGGAGCAGTCCAGCCGTGAAGGCCTTCTTAGGGATTGAAAAGAAGCATATCAGATCGACGATGACAATTTTTGCCCCAAATGTCCTTATGGTAATTTACTCATCTTGTCGGATTGCATGGATCGCAAGTCGCTGCAACCGCCAAGTGTATAGGGTAAATTACTGAATACGAGGCACATTTGGTGTTTTAATTATTTGATTTATTTTTTTTTTGAATTTAATCATGGTGCTTGAACATCACCAAATTTGCAACATTGATTGCTTTTATTGAAATTTTGATCCAATGGGAGTCATTGATTTACCTTTTTAGACCTTCCCATGGTGGGATTTTACTAGTTTTTCTTCCAGTTGCTAACCGCAGCCATGATGTGCGGTTCCCATTTTGCAAATTTGGGAACCATGGCTAAGATCTACGATCGCAAAACCCTAATTACTGGACCACAGGTTTTAGCTACGGTCCACGTGGAATAGTAAAAAGTTATAAAATTTCAAATTTTCACTTTTTACCTCACTATTCTTTTACAGTTTTAGAGCTCTGACAGTGACAGCTTTAAACCTGCTCTGAAACCCTACCTGATCACACCGACATTCTACCTATCGCACGATGGCAGCACGGGAGGAAGCTTCATCCAACCAAGGTCGGAGCGAGGGCAAGGTAATTCGATACCTAGACCACATATTTTTTTACCAGTAAAATTAACCTCACTAAGAAATGAGATAAATGAACCCAATTAAACTATTGGCAATGAACCTCAGACTTAGATTAGGCTAGCTAGATTAGGTTTTTAATTTTTTTCTATTTTTTGGGTGGGGAATTAGCCCCGTTCGAGGTTTGAATGGAGACCGTAGGTACCAGCTATGGTGCCCAATTGACTGATTGGGGGCCATAGCTGATAGCTACGATCAACATTCAAAATTCCAACGGTCAAATTTTGACCGTATGCGGACCGCAGGGTTGACCCGCGGTTCGTGACTTTAGAAAAATTTTCCTAAATTTTTTTATTTTTTCTAATTTTAATAGGCAATTAATATTATTTAATGCGTTTCTGAATCGCCTAAGTATTTTTGCTATTTTTGATGAATGTCTTATGACATGTTTTTGCCTTTTTATCAGTTTTTTAAATGTTTTTATCATTTTTAGTTAGCTTTTTCCTTATAGTATGCTTTTATTCCAGACATTGACCTCTAGGGCGAGAGAGCCAGATCTACTTAAGACTCTCCATGGATGGCTCATGGGTGGTGAGCGTGACTGGTTCAGAGCCATTGGATTCGGCTATGTCTTGGATTTACCCACTATTCGGGTAAACCAAGCTTACTTGACTGCATTGTCCAGGCGCTGGAATGCTCGAACAAATACATTTCACCTGCCCATAGGTGAAATGACTATTACCTTAGAGGATGTATATCGGATCTTTAGGATCCCTATCGATGGCGAGGCCATCGTATCCTCTAGTTCTGGGGCTAAGAAGCCCATTTTTGATGCTATATTTGGAGACTGGAGCCAGCAGGCTCAGGATGCTATTGACCATGGAGGAGTCCACATTGCTTACTAGGAGGGTAAGCGCATCTTTTCAGTCCATGTTGCTATCTTCATGATCCTCATGGTACAGATTGTGCTTCTAGACTCCTCGAGCATGAGGATTCCCTAGAACCTCTTGGCTAGCATCTGGAGAGTCATCCAAAGTTCTACTAGGCAGCCATTGCACTTAGCTTGGGGTAGCACGCTATTATGCCACCTCTACAGGGAGCTATACCAGTTTACTGAGCGGAGCCGTAAGGGCATGAGTTGTAGTCTACTATTGTAGATCTAGGGTTGGCAACATATTAGGATAGAGCATCCTAAGGATCTACCACTAGATATTACTACTATTGCTATCAAGCGCTAGTGCTATACCGCATACTAGCCTCGTGAGGAGGAGGGCACCCATAATAAGATTCATGTTGGTGACGTCCAACATTACATTACTCAGTTCATGACACTTGGCCCAAATGATGTTCAGTGGTGGCCATACATGGACTGCCCAACATGGCCAGAGGTGGGTGATAGGCTTCGACAGGCTCATCGAGATAGATGGTTGATCGGTCGTAAGGCCGAGATCTAAGAGTACCAATTTTTCTCTCATGTCCTACGATAGTTTGGGATGGTGCAGGACATTCCTGAGATGCCCCTTAGATACCGATGCTTGGCACTAGAGCATGATCTATAGTGGATTCAACCTATGGCTCTAGGAGATGAGGTTGATGATTACCAAGAGACTGGTGTTGAGATGGCTATGACTACCCCAACATATGATGGATGGTGGTCACTATTTAGGTGGTACGAGATAGGGCCTTTGGGTCGAGAGCCAGACTAGGCAAATAGAGGCAGAGGTGGATCCCGATGGGCGTAGGGTGCGCCAGAGGATAGAGGGTGGTGGGGGTAGAGGCTACCATTGAGGAGGCTCTTGAGGCTAATGATGCTTTCGAGGAGGGTGAGGTCCCTCCTAACAAGCAGAGGGGGTGCTCCTAGCGTAGGTGGCTGACTTGTAGAGTCATCTTGGTAGGTTCCAGACTCAGTAGTGAGAGCGAGATACGATGATTGCTACTCTATAAGCTCAACTGACTAATAGGGACAGTGCTTGACTAAGGCGCAGGGATAGATTGAGACTCTGACTATGTGGGCTACAGCTATAGAGACACAGATTTAGACACTACAGACTACACTAGAGCTAGCTCAAGCACAATGAGATGTGGTAGTGGTAGAGAGATCTGATCAAGGCCTCGAGGGGGGCTATGCCACCTCCTTAGGCTATCATGGGGCCTTCGGTAGCACCAATAATAGTTGTACCAAGCGGCCAAGATCCTATGGTTGAGGTCGAGTGATTACGAGATATGGTCATGAGGACCAATGATATGCATGCATCTCAGGTTGCTCGAGTGGACCAGCTAGTAGGTTACATAGAGATGCATGGGTTACAGGTTCCTGAGGATCCTTTCGCTCTCGAGTCTCAATGGACCAGGACCAGGACTACAGGACAGTCTACTGCTAGCTCGAGCCATCATACCCATCGGAGCGAGAGGACACATAGGTCCTCTAGTACACATGGTGATAATAGTCATACCAAGACTAGGGAGGTAGGGTAGTCTACTACCACATCCAGCCATAGGTCCGATGCACAGAGGTGCCCATCGCTCAGGGGGTAGTTGGATGAGTGCTAGGCCTCTTCGGGTTAGGTGGCACACAAGGCCCTCTAGGGTGGCTAGTAGGGCATAGAAGAGCACAGGGAGAGTAGGCTCCTGAGCATAGTACTGAGGGAGGCGATGAGAGCTCTAGTAAAGGGGAGCAGGACAGAGCTAGGGCTTTTATAGCATAGACTACATTTTGATATATCATCATTTTTGGTGTAAGGTCGAGGACCTACATGATTGTAGCCTACGAGCATTTTTGCATACTCCCTATGTACTCATTTGGACACATATTTATATGATATGATCATTCTAGCTCATTCTATGTCTCATTTATTTTTGATCTTATGTTTATGTGATGCACATGGATGCAATGCTTATGTTATGTTGATACTATATGATGCGATGGTGATGTCATGCATTAGATAGCTATTTATTTTATGATGATGATATGCAGTGATCTAGATGCTTAGATGTGCTTTTGATGATAAATGCATATGGATGCTATGGTTTCTTTTAACGCATATTTGATATTGCTTCATTGTATGCATTATTTTATGGAAATGCTTTATTTACATGATGTTATTCTAATGTAAATGAACCTGTATGCTTTAATCACTTAAAACATAAGGAATGAATGCAGTGTGTATTTGACAATTTAATGGATGACGCCACAGGATGTGTAAAAATCATGACTATAATTGAAAATCCTTAAGATAAGAATTTAATCAATTAATCACCCATATATGAAATGTAATGGTATGCAAGTTTTATGATGCGAATGAGATAATATGTCATTCTATTTTCTTTTACACTTTGAAAGATATGCATGATATAGTCAGTGGTCATCTAAATATTATTGCTAATATTTATCCGGTATCTATCCTATATGTTGATTGTGCTTTATATAATGATGTATCATGGCTTTGATACTTTGCAATTTAATGATTTACTACTGGTTTATGCCATTTTGTAGCATTTGTTGCTTTTTAGAGAGATTTTGAGGTTTTCCGTGATACTCAAACACCCTAATAAACTTATCAAAAGTTGCATACTAACCACACTAGACTTCTGAGATAAAAGGCTTTTGCTAGGATAGACCCTAACTGTTCATTATCCCTGTGTGTGCAAATGAATATTTTAAGATAAGACACGAGCGTTCCCCGATGTCAAGCGGGATTCTTTCAGCCCATTGCTAAGATAGGGGTTCCACAAATGTCTTATCCAATCTCAAGTTTAGATTTCAGTTGGACTAAGCCACTAAGCAATGCAGGACACCTGAAGCTAGCTCTTCCACATTCAAACATTGGTCTTGTTCATAAGCGAGGTGCTAATGCGTCAGACATATCATCATGCGTAAGGTACAGTAGTGCTGACAATTCTAGGGATTCAGGCTCATTCCTTTCTATCCTTCAATTTTTGGGATACTTGCTCATATGTAGTGAAGCAAGGGAGTCGATTCCATATTCTTTTTGAACTATCTTTGGATCTTCATTTGATCTCTCTTCGAACTAGATTTTGGATCTTCATTTGATCTCCGCTCGAACTTTTGATTTATGATCTTCATTTGATCTTCACTTTGAACTTTGATTTAAGCCTATTTTTTGATCTTCACTTGATCTTCACTTTTTGGCATTTACATTTGATAATCTTCTTCAAAAACTTTCCTTTGGGGAGATTTACTTGGAAAAACTATTTTTGGTATATCGATTGAGAATATCGATCTTATGATATCAATATGGGATATCACTCTAGGGAGTCGATCTATGATATCGATCTAGGGGATCAATCATGAGGATTGATATAGGATATCTCTTTGGGATATTGCTCATTTTATCGTAAGCAAGGGATTCTGAATAGGGAACTAACCTGTCCTTTTGCCAACTGCCAACATTTCCCATACCATCCACATAGAGGGATAAGCAAGAATAACTCTTTTCGCTTCAGGATACCCGGTCCTACTTCATGGCTTTCATCTTCCCCTAGTCCTTGTTAGGATTGTTTAAATTTGTTGATTAGTGATAGGCTTATGATATGCTAAGGGCTATACTAACTGAACCTTAGCTACAAAAGCAAAGTGAGCTTTCTACCAACTCTTGATAAGACTACTAGGTATGACTGAGTGATCGAAAAACCTAGTATATCTCCATAGCAACATTATAGGTTGTGTTGAAAAACATAATTACTCACATGAATGATGGATCATGATAAATGCAGAGATGCATGATTTAAACACAAACGTGGCATCATTTGTAAGACTGACAAACACAAATGCCTTCTATTACGGAATGCAATGGATGATGAATGCCTATATGCAATGCAATAATGCGGTGGATGCATGAGTGAATGCAAAATAAAAATGCAAATGCAAATGTTTTTGGATTTTATGCTTTACCAATTTTTTTGGATTTTATTGATTTTATAATTTTTATGGGTTTTGAGCCTCATAATTGACCAAACGATGAGTACATGCCTCTGGAGCCTTTAGATTGACCAAGCGATTTTTAGGAATCCTTGGAGCTTTTAGGATTGACCAAAGGGATTATGGGTACCTTTGGGGCATTTTGGGATGACCAAGCGATTTTGAGAATCCTTGGAGCCTTTGGGGTTGACCAAGCAGTTTTTCAAAAACTCTTGGTGCCTTTTGCATTTGACCAAAGGGCTTACAGATGCCTTTGGAGCTTTTGGGTTGACCAAGCAATTTTTTAAAACTCTTGGTGCCTTTTTGAGTTTGACCAAAGGGCTTACAGATGCCTTTGGAGATTTTTAGGATGATCGAGCGATTACAAGCAAATCCTTGAGGCTTTTGACTAACACGACCAAGCGGTTTTAGGGACCCTTGGAGCCTTTTGGGATGACCAAGTAGTTTTGACCAAACCCTCAGAGCTTTTGAGGTTGACCAAAGGGCTTACAGATGCCTTTGGAGCTTTTTGACTTGACCAAACCACTAATGAAAGTGTTTGGAGCCTTTTAGGATGACCGAGCAGTTACCAACAACTCTCGGAGCCTTTTACTATGCTCTTTAAGCATAAAACACCTTAATATGGATGATGTTGAGAGGTTCAGGCTCTTCAACACCCCCTAGCGACGTTAGGTGATAGGTACCTAGACCAATATTTTTAGATATGATGTAAGGTCCTAGCCAATTAGCTATAAATTTGTCATGCATATCTGGCGGTAAATTAGAGTTCTATTGGTTTTATTTCAAGACAAGATCCCCAACTTCAAAGTCTCTCTGGTGGACTTTGACATTGTAAGCTCATTTTAGTCACTCTTGATAAACGTGGAGATGCTCCAGGGCATTCATGTGATGTTCATCAAGTAACGTCAGTTGATCCAGTCGAGCTTGTCGTGTAGTGTCATCATCGATGAACTCTTTCAATGCGATGTGCAACATTGGAATTTCTAATTCCAAGGGCATAATGGCCTCAATGCCATATACTAGTGAGAATGGTGTTGCCCCAGTGGGCGTCTGAATACTAGTCCTGTAAGCCCAAAGCGCAAGGGGCAGCTGGATGTGCCAGTATTTGTGGTTTTCTTGTACCATATTTTTCAAGATGGCTACCACTATCTTATTTGAAGCTTCAACCTACCCATTGGCTTGTGGATAGTATGGAGTCACAAAACTATGTTTGATTCTATATTTAGATGTCAAAGCTCTCATAGTTTTGTTCTTGAAAGACGTTCCATTATCCGATATTATTTTGGATGGAATCCCAAAATGACTTATGATATGCTCCAGTATAAACTCTGCTATACGAGCTTCGGTTGTCATTGTTAAGGGTATTGCTTCCACCCACTTTGTAAAATACTCAGTAGCCATGATTATGAATGTATGTCAGCCCGATGATGGAGGAGAGATCTTGCCTATAAGATCCAATCCCCACTGAGCAAATGGCCAAGCCGCTTGAATGGGTTGTAAGGCCTACGATGGCAAGTGCATGAGATTAGCGTGATGCTGGCATTTAACGCATTTCTTGACATACGCATTGCACTCCTTCTCCATAGTGGGCCAATAGTAACCCATTCGAAGGATGCGCTTGATGATGGCCATGCCGCTGAAATGGCCACCGCACGTACCATCATGGGCTTGCAAAATTGCCCATGATGCCTCTTGGGGCTCTAAGCAACGAAGGAGAACTCCATCATAGCTTCTTCGGTACAAGATGTCTCCTATTAAGACATATTTGGCCACTTTCTATTTAAATGTGTGCTTCATGGCACATGGAAATCCCTCTAGGATTATACTAAGCTTTAGGAAGTCTTTAATTTGTGACATCCAATTTTGATAAATCTCAGCTTCGACTGCCAAGATGACTTGCTCCCCCTACGTATTTACTTTTGCAAATGCAGACTCGAAAACAACCCTATGGTGAATGGTAGTACCACTCCCCATGGGACTCTAAGAGGTTAATGACCCCTAGGGTGCCTTCTTAAGAAAGTCTTCAGCTCTACAGAACCATTCAGCTTGTGGTTCTACACTGATCATGTTGACTGATTCTCTATTATCATAGGCTGCACGCTCTACTGTTGGATGAGAGAGCGTCTTGACATGGATGGTAGTGAAATCAATAGATAGATTCTAAGGGATTAAGGATCCCAAAGAAGCCATGGTATCTACAAACCTATTTGATGATCGAGGGATTGCCTCGATGTCATACCATTCTAGTTTGGCCAAATATGTATCAACTAGATCTTTATAGGCTTTCAGTATGGGACACCGACACTAAAAACCCCTTGACTTGATTTACTATGAGCAAGGAATCATCGAAGATGTTCAATCTCTTAATATTCATGGTGACAACTATGTGGAGGCCCAATAGTAGGGCTTCGTATTCAGCATTGTTGTTGGTGCACGAAAAATCCAACTTGAATGACAAGGGCATTGGAGCTCCTTGCAACGTGAAGAACACTATTCCAGCACCACCCCCTTGTTCGCACTTTGAACCATCGAAGAACAGAGTCATATCAACATTGTTCTCTAGTTCTTCGAGTTTGAGAGCTTCAGATACGATGAAGACTGCATCATTCGAAGCTCAATTGTTAGAGGCCTACTATTTGATAGTGGCACCTCAGCTAATTGATCTGCTATGACCTATCCCTTAATGGACTTCTAGCTTATGAATTCTAGATCGAATTCTATCAAAAGCATGATCCACTTTGTAGTACGCGTATTGTGATAAGTCTTACTCATCATGTACTACAAAGGATTTTGTTTGGATATAACATACATCGTATGACTTAACATATAGTGTCACAATTTCTTGGTAGTGAACACTACTGCTAAACACAATTTTTCCACGTATGCATACCCGAGCTCATAGCTCACCAAAGTTTGACTAATGTAATATATGGCATGTTCTTTGCCTTGCACGTTCTTTTGGGCCAACATGGTTCCCAGTGCAAAGTTAGTTGTCGATATATATAGTAGAAAAGGCACCTCTGGCCTTGGTGGAGCTAGCACTGGTGGCGTCACCAGGTATTGCTTTATCTCAGTGAAGGCTACCTTGCAGTCCTCGTCCCAGTTGAATGGGACACCCTTATGTAGCAGTCGATTCATGGGTCGACATTTATCTGATAGTTGGGTGATAAATCACTTTATCGAGGCTACCTTGCCCTGAAGGCTCCTTAATTCCTTAATATTGGTGGGAGGATGCATTTCCAAAATGGCCTTGACCTTCGTTGGGTCTACTTCGATGCCTCTCTTGGAGATGATGAACCCTAGTAATTTTCTAGAAGTTACGCCAAATACGCACTTCTTAGGATTCAGCCTGACGTTGTGCTCTATCAAGTGATCGAAGACTTTCCTTAAGACCTCTGCATGCTCTTCTCATAGCAATGACTTGGCTAGCAAATCATCGATATAATCTTCAAGAATTTTGTGCATATAGTCATGAAAAATGTATGTCATGGCCCGTTGGTATGTGGCACCAATGTTTTTGAGGCCGAATGGCATAACTTTATAGCAAAATGTTCCCCATGGCATTATAAATGTGGTTTTGTGTTGGTCTTCGGGTTTAATCCGAATTTGATTGTAACCAAAAAAACCATCCATTAAGGAGAGCATTTCATGACCTGCAGTTGCATCTATGAGAGCATCAATATTGGGCAACAGAAATGAATCTTTGGGTGTTGCCTTATTTAGGTCTCTGAAATCCATGCAAATACGGATTCTTCCATCAGGTTTTCCCATGGGTACCATATTGGACACCCATTCTAGATAATCGATGGAAATCACAAATTCCACATCCAACAGCTTCTACAGCTCATCTTTCACCATTAAGGCCACTGTTGGGTGCATTTTCCTAAGCTTTTGCTTGACCGACTTCTTCATCAAATCTAGCGAAAGGTTATGAGTAACCAATTTTGGGTCTAGACCTGGCATATCCTTATACGACCAAGCAAACAAATTTGGTCTCTCTTTCAGTAGAGGGATGAGGGTGGCCCACTCATCTGGAGTGAGACTCTCTCCAAATTTAACTTTCTTTGCACTGGTGGGATCATCACTGATATCCACCTCAAAGGTTTCCTCTACCGACATATGTGATCCCTCCTCAAGCTGGTGAGGCGTAGGAATCAGATGAATGTCATCAATCGGGTTGAGTGGTTCCACGTTGGAAGCATTTTTGGCATGATAAACATCATATGCACAGCCTGGTGCAAAATGGAAAGGTTGCAACATTTCTTCATTGGGGAAGAAATCCTCAGGCTCAATGGGTGAATCAGCGTGATCCCAGTCGATAGCATCTTTGTTAAGATACAATGGTTTAGATGGATCTGCTGGATTGTGGAGTGGAGTGGTCAAATCAATGGAGACCATGTTTATGGAATGGAATTGATCTCCAGGACCACACGGACTGACCTCTACAAAATATGCATAGTCCTCATACCCATGATCTGGCTCTAATGGCATAGGCACAAAAGGGTCTTCCCTATGAGGACTATGAATAACTGGATCCTCCCTATGCACTGAATGCAAAATAGGATCATTCAACTCATGGAGCTGCATGTAGGTCGATGGATGGGGATTAACCAACCGATGGATTTGATCCAGGTTTAACCGTCTTGCTCTCAGATGTGGACCAACATGTAGCTGCCTATAGACCTCATCGATGTCGATGGGTTGATGGTGATGATGCAAATAAGGAGGACCAAGGTAGGCCCTCTCTAGCTCATCTTCTTCATCACTATCATAATAGAATCCTTCATTCACCCCCACTCCTAGAGGGTGCTCCTCTAAGTGAGGCCCCATAAATCTCACTTCTTGCATACTATCATCGCTATCCAAAAAATTGGATAATTATACCTCATGTACGATGCTACCGAGAAAACTATCTCGATCCCTTCCCCTGGATGATCAACGTTGGGAAGGATCTCTTCGATATCCTGTACCGATTCCATAGGCAATAAATGATGTGCATACAAAGGCCTGATATAAGCACCTTCGACTTCATCCTCGGGTCCATCATCATTCGAGGGATCCTCATCTGCATCATAGCCTGGTCCACTCATATCGGAGGTGGACTCCACTCCATCTTCATTACAAATATCTCCTAACTCGAGATCGCTTGCAGTCATGGGGTTGCACCCCTGCATGTCTATGTCATCGACTGCCTCATGGGTTTGGTGTCCCAGTTGATCTCTGGGGTTCATTTCTACCTCAGTCTACTCAAGGAGCCCTTCACGATGATCTTCGAGTGGCTCAATGGTGATGACAGATATCATAGGGTGATTCCTCCAGAATTTGGAAGGATCCGGATGATATGGATTAAAATCCACATCATCCACCATGCTGAGGTACAGATGATCTAGGGATGCTATGAGCAAATCATCCTGCCCATGTATCTATAACCCTAGACCAAATCTATCAGTGACTAACTGATAATGAGGTTCCAATGGAGTCCTCCATCCTTGTTCAAAGAGACCAAGGTCATATCCATGCCAGTGATATAGCTCAAAAATATGCATGGCATACTCCAGATTAGACAAATAATGAATGTTTACCATAAAATGTTCCTCGTCATCTTCATCCATGGGCTCTCGCATTGGAAGCTGATCTAGCCCCACATAGATGAAGTTAGTCTAGTTAGGTGGTTCTCCCAGTGGAACCATCGATCCAACCGGATAACGATGGGCGGATGGTCTGCCCATCTCTTACGTAGTCTTCAAAATTGGTCCGAAGGTCACATTTTGCACAAGGTACTCACCTAATCCGGTATTAGCGAGATGTACAGTCACCCATGGTGTGGATGACCCTACTGAAGATGCAGGTGAGGTAGGCTGAGGTGCCTCCTCGGCTTTGTCTTGGGGTTCCTCAACTTCCATGGGAATGGGAACGTCTTCGACGATTGGCTCGGGCTCACGCTCTTTCTCTTTCTCACCCATCTTCACCTTTAATTTCCTATCATCCCGATGCATGACTGATGCTGATGGCTTCAAGGAAGTGGCGGTGGTATGCTCCGATCTATGTGACACAGATGGCATCGGTTGAGCATGCACTATCGGTTTACCTCCTGGTTTCCTTATTGGTGATGATGGTCGAACATCCAGGTGCATTGACGGGAGTATGAAACCCCCAGGCAAATCTGCTAGGTTCACAAACTTAAATGGCTCCTCATCCGAAGACACCACGTGAACCAGTCCCTCATGAATATATTTCATGCATTGATGTAGTATCGAGGGGACACAATGCATTTCATGAATCCAAGGCCTACCGAGTAAAATGTTGTACTGCATGGCCCCTTCTATCACGTGACACATTACTAAAATGGTCTTCAAACCCACCTGTATGGGTAGGATAATTGTGTCGATAGTCGAACATAGTGCGTCGTTAAACGCTCTCAATGTAAATGTAGTTGGCACAATGTGTGATTTAGGTAGCTTCAAATGACTCAGTGCCTTGGTCGTTATTATGTTGATCGATGAGCCAGTATCAATCAAGACCCTTTTGAATGGCATGTGATTCACACATGATTATATGCAATGATGGGTCAGCCGTAGTTGTAGAAACCATCCTTATCTCATGATCATAAAATTGGATCATCGGTTCCTGACACTATTGTACATGTCCCACGAAATTTGTGAATGCCTGCGCATCCTAGGCCTGTACTTCAATGGACCTTAAAATGTCCATAAGAGTCTCCCTATGCCTCGGGGACTACTGAATTAATTCATATATTGACAACTTCGCAGGAGTTATCTACAGGTTCTGGACCAACCTGCTCCTTAGGGTCACCACCGGTCTTGTTGGTGGGCCTAGAATATTCTGTGTCGACCGCTGATTCGGTATGGCTTGTATCTGGATAGGAGCACGAGGTTGATTTTGTTGTTCATATCTCTCGTGCCTAGTAACAACATTGACCATGCCTACGAACCCCTGGGTAGGTGGTTCGACTCGTACCTGGTTAACTTGACCAACGTTGTTTCGAGGTGCCTCATGATTCGGTAAGGGGTTCTTATAAATCCCCATATTTTGATTGTCTAGTACCTATGGATTGTGAGGCACTACAAGCTCACCCTTGTCGATCATATTTTGCACTAGGTGTTTGAAAGACCAACACACCTCGATGTCATGTCCTTTCATTCTATGAAAGATGCAAAATAAATCATCTTGAAACCCCTTTGGTTTAGGTTGATTGGGGTCTATCATCTTGAATTTGGGTAATCTGATCGCCTTGGCCTCGCATAACTGATGAAAATCATCAATGATTTCATCAATGGTGTGAACTGGTGAGGTGGGCGTTGCTCTTTTTTTTGCCCTTATAGTTATTGCGCTTATCATACTATGTAGGCGGAGGCTGGGCCTGGTAGTTCTACTTCTGCCCCTTGTCCTCCCATTGGAGATTTAATACCACTTGATTTACATGGGCCTGCTTGCCTTGATGCTTCGTGGTACTCTTATTCTATCCCTCTTTCCTATTTTTGAGCTTCAAGTTGCCCTCTTGCAACTTGATATCCTCAATCACCTTGGCTTGCGCCAAAGCCTCTTCGAATGTAGCATACTGTTGTAGCTACAGTAGTAATGAGATGTGCTTGGCACAACTCTTCATGAACATCCGAGTTAATTCTATGGTAGGAATGGGGAATGGCAACTTCACCATTAATCTTCTCCACCTCTTTTTGTATTGTTCTATGGGCTCATCGTCGCGTTGAGCTAGCATAGCCAAATCGGAAATATTAGCCTATTTCTTGATGCCAAAGGAATAGCATTCAAGAAAGGCATCAACTAATTGCTCGAAGCTTGTTATACTATGCTTCTTTAGCTGGTTAAACCACTCTCAGGTAGGCCCTAAAAGTGTCATGATGAACGTGCGCAACAATAAGGCATCATTGCTTGCTATCTGAAAGCAAGCATCCAGAAAGCTCGTTACATGTTCTTGTGCATCTTCATCACCCTTGAAATTATCTAACCTGGGCATGTCAAAATGCTCAGGGTAGGCCAGAGTAGGCACTGAAGGATCCAAAGGCTCGTTATGGATTTTCCTTAGAGTCGACTTTTGAATAGTCGTGCCTTGTCTCTCAATGGCTTTAATTTTCTTGGCCAAGGCCTTATAGGCCTCTGAAGATAGAAAGTCCTCCTCCCTAAGTTGATGCGTAGGTGGCTTAGGAGGTACTATCTTCCTTGTGCGAGATGGAGGTCTTTGCTCTTCCTCCTCTTCAGCTCGAGAGCTTTCAGGATATTCCTATTCGTATCCATCTCCCATTGCTACTTCATGTTGTCTATGCCTTTGAATATTGAGTGGTGGTAGCCGCTCCCTTTGTTCGTAGTAACATGAGTACGAGCATCTCTATGCTCTTGGTGCATCTCAGCTTGTGAGAAAGCCTTCCTATGCGTGTGCTCTCGATGCTCTTCTTGAGGATACAGGCCAGCCCTAGCTAACCGATCTTCCTATTCTACGTGTTCCTTTTGAGCAAGGATACGCTCCTCATGCATGCGTTGCTCATATAATCTCTATCTCATGAGCCTTTGTGCTTGAATATTTTCATCTTCGATACATTGCCTCTCTAGGTGAGCATCCTCCAATTGGTCTTGGAGGAGTTGGCATTTTTGCTCTGATGCCAGTCGATGTGACCTATCGATCTGGTCGGTCATGGGAGGCCTTTGATACCCCTACTCTATATGAGCAACTTTGTGGGTTTTGTACCCATCAGACTGATATGTTGTGCCTTTGCCTCTATCTGTAAATATGGCATTGGCCTCCTACTATGTCCTATATTGTGAACCACCATGTGTAGATAGTGGGTGCATGACATGAGGGTGCTTGGAAGCCTCCCCATGTTCTCTAGTAGTGCGGATGACACTCCCACTATGCTCACTCGAGGCTCGAGTGGGTGGAGCAGAAGGCTTGTAGCCTAGCTACTCTAGAACACTACCTAGACCTTCTAACTACCTAGACCACCATCGCTCATTCGATGGTGTACCATTATCTCCCACCTTTGATATGTCAATGGTGATTTTGCGTGTTGGACCACGCATGGGAGTATGGCTAGTTCTATGCTCGGTTGTGAGCCTATATGCCTACCCCTAAATGGGTGGGTCTCTAGTCCTTATATACTCAGAAGGTGGAGCCATAGATCCTCTAGTAGACTTAGTACATAGGGGCACCAACCTGGTCCCCTGCACAATAAACTCTTCAGTCGACCCCGTGG
Organism: Wollemia nobilis; assembly: GCA_028583015.1. NCBI lineage: Eukaryota > Viridiplantae > Streptophyta > Pinopsida > Araucariales > Araucariaceae > Wollemia > Wollemia nobilis. Next base: position 4,434,002 of record JAQPPZ010017244.1, read on the forward strand.
ATGCGCGTGCATTACGGTCTCGATAATGGCTCTCAAGTGGAACACCCTCATGCTGGAAGGCTTCCTATTCTACTCTATGCCTAGAGGAGTGTACTAAAGCTCCTCTATTTGGGGTTTGCTCTGCTGGCTCCCCGTGTCGAGTTGTCTCCTCGAATGCTAGTCGAACGACGTTCGGTTCGCTCATGTGGTTGAGGATTCGACATGTATTATTGTGAACTAGTTAGGGGTTGGTCATCGATGTTGGCTTTGGACCATTTTTGACCACCCCGTGTGTCCACCATTGTGTACCTAGAGTCTAAATGTATTATTATTAAGCAAACAAGGTATACAACAATGATTATCTCATTTTAAGTTTTAAAAGTGAGTCCTAAACTGTTTGATGTGTTTTCAATATGTGTTGTATCAGTTGTAGAAACTCTTATCATGTTTTTGTAAAACTTGTTGGATTTTATTCTTGGTTTAATGGATTTCACCTGTACGCTCGTAGCTCGACAACTTGGCTATGAACTCCAAGTCGCGTAAATCCCCCGTGTGTGGTAATGAAGCCCACACCCGGACAAGGAGCATAGGTCCTACCAGATCCTCACCCAATCTCACCCAGTCAGCATTATACCCTCCGAAGAGGAGTACATGCAAATTTTCTAGGCTACGGATGGTTCTTGGATCCGGTATTGGTCTATATATCAAGGGTTCATAGGATTTGGGCCAACGGATGGAAGTTACGCCCACCGTCATTGAACCCTACTAGTGGTTGGATGCCAAGCCCAACTCACTAGCATTTAAGTGTTTCATGGTGTGTGTGGTTCTTTTTAATTGTACAAAAATAAATGCATCATGTAGCACTCATGCTCATTCTCTATATGATATGCAAAATGAAAGAATATTTCAAATTCAGAGAATGCAAATTAATGTAGATGCTATTTCAGACAATGCACATTACAATGACGAATGGCCTCTAATCGGGCCTCAAACATGCAAACCGACACACAATATTTATCAAGCATGCTGTATTCTAGGGTGGACTGCAATCAGAGATCCACTGTTCCTAGCAGCGCCTTTCTAATGATGCAAAAATAGAATGCTAATCTAGGACTTAATTCATTTTCCTTTTTCTTAAAATGTCCTAATTAAATTTCATTTTATGCATTCTAGAAAAACACAGGCAGTAAGAACAGAGATAGAGACTAAAAATTGGACCTACCTTAGATCCTCATCTGATGGAGATTTATCCCTCTTGTTGTCTGCTATGTCTACTGTAAACCGTAGGTTGGGTCTATGGGCTGCAGTATGAACCATGGGTTGCAGCTACGGGCCAACAATTAGACCACAACTATCATCTATGGTTTGCACCTGATATCAAAAAAACACATGGGTTAAAAATTAGGGGCATAAAATGTGGAGTTCCACCATGATCGCCATATGTAACCACCAGAAAGGCTCACACCCGAGGCAAGAATCCCGTTATTGCAATAGTAAATGAATAAGCAACATGCATAAAAGACAAAATTGACAACAAGATGTATGATAAACACTTTATTTATTCATGAAGTCCAATTTGTGTTACAATTACGTCCCTCTTAGGGATAATCACGTTGATACAATATTACAATAAGGTTTCTTGTGATTGTAATCCTCTTCAAGATAGGTGTGATGCTCAATGTGCCTTTGTAGGGTGACACGAACTGCTCTAGGGTGGAGTTGACCCTCTTCTTCGCGTTGAGGAAGGAATTAGATAATTGGTTCTCCTTTGAAACTTTTCCTCCGGTCAAGAAACAACACAAAAGCATTAATAGCATAGGCAACCTCTCATGATGAGGCCCTTTAAGGAAAATTAGCATAAAGATACCATAATGACATGCAAATCAAGAAAAGTATCAAACTATGCTAAACATATGCAAATAATATAAAGATTGCTGGAAATACGTAAATGAAGAGCACAACTATCTATCTAATGGAATCAATTGCATGAAATGAAGCATTATAAAGCATAAAGAAACCATTAGCATCTAAACTACTAAGATGAAAAGCAAATCAGGCAAAAACACTAATCTATCGGTCAAAAGTCTCTAAAACTACCATTTAACCATGTGAATGACTAATCTAACCTAGTTAAACGATCAAAAATAAGAACAATAAAGTGGTGATACCTCTATTGCAAACCGTAGTACTGATGCGCGGTCTGCACTATAAACCATGGCTGAGAGCCATGGTTAGCACTCTGATAGGCTTACCCTCAATTCCAAGGGTAGTGGGCTTGACCTCCTTGTCCAATTGATGTTCAAGGGTCGCCTTTGATGTCCTTTCGATAGATTTGGTGGTTGAATCATTTGATGGGCCTTCATTTTCCCGAATTTGCACTTCTTGACTCTCCTAGGCACCTAGGGCATCCATGACTAATTGATCTTTAGAGTATTGGCAAAGTAGCTCTCAAATGCACGTGTTCAGTATGCAATTCGATAGGGCTTCACTGCTCTTTTTGATCAATCAACTCTTATCGATAATTCGTCAGCACTTCGCTATACAAAATCATCTATATCTTCTCCCCAAATTGAAGGGGTATTTATAGCATGTCCCTAGGGCTAGGGGTGGCTTCATGGAGAAGCCAAGATCAAGAAGGGGTGGTTAGGACAGTTGGAATGGAAGCTTTCGCCCTCTAACCACCTTCTTCTAGATCCAATGGTCGTTCCAACCGATTTGGCTCGGATGAAGGCCAACTGAACTTCAGTTAAGACCGTAGGTCACAGCTGTGGTCTAGACTGTAAACCATCAACCTTAGGTCTCAACCATGGTTCAGCCTATAGACCGTAGGTCTGGGCTATGGTTCAGACTGATTAGGCCAAGGAGCCCAAATTGAGTGGTTAGAACCATTGCTCTATCTTGGAGTCTATCCAAGATCTTCCATATGGTCTTGTAGCATGTCCATATGAGTAGTCGCCCTCGACATGACATGTTTTAGGTGTCTACAGAGTTGACATACAAGCCCATTAACAAAGAGGTGGTTCAATTGGATGGCACTCCTATTCAAATCCTCAAATTGGCTTAAAATATTCCCCTGATATCATGGTACATAAAGACATAGTAGTGATGCCAAGGGAATATACTGCTAATATTAGAGGATAAATATTCTTAGATTGGACATACATGCTACATAGGACTAGGTATGGGAGTAAGCTTAAAATCTAGTCAGAGCCCATGCAAATCCATCATGTAGAGCATGTGCCTTCCATCAAGTTGGATGTTGAGTAGGATTATCTTGAAAAAGAGAAACAATCTAATTTAGACCTATTAGTAGACAAACTTCAACATTTCATTCTTGACAATCAAATGGACCAATAGGCAACTGATATGGAGTGATGGAGCAAACCAACACAACTTGAATAGCTATACTTGATCATTTTATATTGTATATAATAAATAAAATCTATAGTTTTTATCTTTTGGCATTCAATTCATGCCATTGATTAGGGGAATCGTAGAGGTGTGTAGGCCATAGACATTGTGAGGAGGTATGAAGTACTCTACATCATATAAAGCCTTGAGCCTAACCATGATCTAAGGTCCACAGAGTTTGGAGGGTTCCAAGGTGAAATTTTTTCCCCAAACTAGCGACAACCATCAAATCTCCTAGAGGGACACATGGTGGACCCGTGCTTAATCAAGTGCATTTGCAAATAAGCTTGAGCCTAAAACAACACAATTTATATGATTAAGTCATCAAAAATGATGTTTCTGTATCGCTCCAAATTTTTCGCATCCCTACCTTCAGGCTATTGGATCCGCGCCCGGAAGGAGGATGGGAAAAGGATGATGCGGTACCTCGGACGAGAGGACTTTGCGAAGGTCCCGCCTCTCAAGGGAGGTGCATTTTGGTGATTTTTTGACGGATGGTGGGTTCACCAGGAAACATTTGGCGATAGTTTCCACGCCTAGGTTTTGGGAATGAGTTTTGATGAGTTCGTTTTATTTTTAAACATTCATCCTAGGTTTGGCCGAATGATTCTAACTTAAACTACATGAAAATGCGATTTAAATGAATACAACAAAGCAAAAGAAAGCGAGAAACGAGAGAATTTGGCAGGAGGCCAATGAATATTACCCGATCCGGAAGTCTCGATGAAGTTTTTGATTACTTGTAGCAATCTGGATCGTCTACAATTCAACGAGATCGCCTTCAATTTGATAAAATCGTCTAAACCGACAGATCGTCGCAATCTGACGAATTCGTCAGACGAATTCATCAGAGACCTGCAAAACAGCAAACAAATGTGAAATACAAGAAATTCTATTTTTTAAACAGGGGCAAACTATAAGAAAAAGTAATATGAGTATTGAACAATATACAAGAACAAAAGTAAATGCAAGTCACTGTGTTTAGATAGCAGAATATGATCTTAATATGCAAACTAGACAAAATGGGTGAACTCCAGATGCAATATAGTATAACAACTGAATAAATAATCTAATTTATAGCATGAAATCACAGAGAAAATAGAAAGAAGAGCAAACTTTAGGCACTGATTGCCTCGATGTGTGCTGCAGTCGAAATCGTCTCGCATCAGAACGAGATCGTCCCGAATTTGATGCGATCACCTCCATTCTTGACAGGTTCATCGGCTGCGACAAATGTTGGCTTCAGCTGAAAACTAGTGGTGTACTTGCAATAAAATTAATATAGGACTAGTGCAAGAGCAAATTTGAAGTGTTTTAGCGCATAGGGAGTTGATTTACATAAAAATTCAGCCAGGGGTTGGGGAAGGAAAAGTTTTAGAGTTAAATAGGCATAGGATAGTTGTTGGGAGGTTGGAGATCATCCCAATTTGGGAGATCTCCAACGGGGGAAGGGTCCCAACGACGCAGACACGCTTATGCCCGGATTGGAGACCTATTGGAATGGATTCCAACTATGCAAATTCAGTTTTGTGACAAAATCGTCTGGACGTTCTAGTCCAGACGAAATCGTCAAATCTGGGGCGATATCGTCTGATCGGAGGCGATATCGTCAAAAGGTCAAAACAACTGCTAAAAATGGCACGAAAAAAGAGGAAACAGGTTTCTCGGCGGTTAACGGGCGGTTTGGGAGGTTGAATTTGAATTTAAATTTATTTACTAAGGTGAATGTAATTATTCCAATTTTACTGCGCCAATTTTAGGGTGCTACATTTTGCCCCCTCTTTAGCAAATTTTCTGAAGAAAATGCGTTAAAGATGAGTTCTTCTCGATCTATGAGAAAGCAAAAAATTATTCCCATTTTTAGGCGACGATTCTTGGTCGAATCGTACAACAGCTTACTATGATGCCCCCTCCGTGTTTTTACCCAAATCGAACGTTTGAGGTAAAAACGCGAAAAAGCAAAAAATTATTTTTGAATTATTTTGAATAAAATTAAGAAAAATAGGGTAAAACCCTAATTCATTGTTATTGTTCATTTTTCTGGTTTTTAGAGCTCTGGAGCAAAAAATGGTAGAGACAGCGCACAGATCTGTAGAGGTCCGCCGCGGTCTACGGGTAAGGGTTTAAACTTAGTTTAGATTGATTTAATTTGAATTTACATGCTTTGTAAATAAATTTTAGGATGAATTTTGAGCATCGCGGTCGTTTTTGGCCATCGACGTCGTCCGGACGAAATCGTCCCTAGTTGGACGAAATCGTCTCAAGTTCGTCAAGGCGAAAAAGGGACGATTTCGTCAAATTAGAGATGATTTCGACACGCGAAATCTAAGACAATTTTGCTCAAATTTCAGACGATATCGGCCAATAGTGGGCAATATCATCAATTGCAAAAATTTGATCTTTAAGTGGCATTATTGATTGCTAAAATTGTTATTAATGATTGTTTGTTATTTTGATTGTTTATGCTTGCAGAGAGGATTACTAAAGAGCAGAGAGTGGAAATACGGTGGGCTGAGAGACGACTTGGCCACTCTCACCCAGGCAGAGCGGGATCTGCTAGCACAGGCCGGCTTGTAGCATGTGGCAGAGATGCCGCAGGTTTCTACTGACATGGGGCTACTGACAGCCCTAGCAGAGAGGTGGTACCCGGGCTCTTCATGCTTTCGGTTACCAACAAGGGAGATGACTCCCACACTAGAGGATGTATGGAGGATTATTAGAATCCCCATACAAGGGAGGATGATCACACCTGCGGCCAATCAGGGCCATGTGATGGGACGACTCTGCGGTGACCCGAGATTCGCCCTGGAGAAGGGCGAAGTGAACATCGAGGCACTACGCCAGATGCCTGGGGCATCTACACTGACACGAGTTTTGGTTGGGGTGGTTGGTGGACTTCTGCTATGCCACCAAAGTGGATGCAGGGTACCATGGATGCTGGAAGATGTGATCTGCGACATGCACAACCATGGCTACAGATTTTCTTGGGGCAGCTTTGTTCTATGCCGGCTGTACAGGATCCTTTACGGGGTCGTGTACAAGGGCGAGCGATGTCTGGTCATGACATCGCTCCTACAGGTTTGGTGCTAGGAGCACATTGCGGTGCGGAGGCCGGTAGGGCTTCCACTGATAGGGGTTGACGGGGAGAGGCCCCGAGTCTTCTACTGGTGGCTCCAAAGAGGGGCACAGCGACGGATCGACCTGTCGGTGTCCCGGAGACTACTGGATGACTTGGTCCCAGACCAGATCACCTGGAGGCCGTGGAGGCAGCATCCAGGGTGGGCAGAGGACGCACAGGAGCTGGCTCGCATCAGGCGAGTCTGCTGGCTATGGATGGAGAGGGGAGAGGTGGAGCTCCACCGCTATGACCGAGTGTTGCGATAGTTCGGTCTACAGCAGGGGATCCCATCTCTCAGGGATTATGAGTTTTATCGGATTGTCCGGGATAACACCACAGTTAGCGGGGCTCCAGATATGCAGTGATTCTAGAGTCAGGACGTGGACGATGCCCCCATTCAACCAGTGGATGGGGACGATGCAGGGGTAGCCGATGGCTACGATGCCTGGTACGCAGGCATCCGCCCTCCTCGGATGATGAGGGCACAGGGACCGATCCATGCAGTTGTGCATCGGATAGCCCGGGGTCATGGAAGAGGAGAGCGGAGGAGGCCACAGGCACAAGAGAGGCCACGACAGAGGGAGAGGGAGAGGAGGGAGGCGAGACCCCCATCTCCATAGAGGCCACCATCGCCTGATAAGGGCAAGGGTGTGGACATTGGCGAGAGTAGCGAGATGGCTACTCTCCGGGTAGAGAGAGATCGTTTGCGAGCTCAGGTGTAGACGTTACAGGATGTAGCTGCACAGCACCAAGCTGAGGTGTCGTAGCTACAAGACGAAAATGCTCATCTTAGGGCACGAGGTGGAGGGGTGAGCACTCAGGAGCTGATGCGGTTGGTTTCTCAGACCGCATTCTATCAGGCGCTATACTACCAGGCGATGCCAGAGGGCCAGAGGATACAGGTGCCACCTGCCATAGCAGATCCTATCAGGACAGGGTCGACAAGGAGCTCATCCCGGTCGATGATGAGGACTCGCAGTACCACACATACTACGATGGGACCACCTCGTCCTTCGTAGGGCGAGGGAGGAGATGAGGCCGAGAGCTCTAGAGGCTCTCGAGGCTAGAGGGCGGGATACTGCCACTGATATTGTATTATACTTGTATTGATAGAGGATTGAGTATGCCGAGGTACAGATTATGGCATACCAATCCAGTTGTTGATGATGTATATATTCTGTTGATATATATAGATGAGATATTTTTGATCATATGACTTGTCTTATGTGATGCTTATGATGCTTTTTATGTTTGATTGATTGATCGAGTTGATTGATGTAATGATTTTATTGATGATTCATGTAATTATGTTGTTTTGGAAAATATTATAACTTGGATGTCATGCTTTAAATATTTTAAATGAAATAATCTGATGTAACAAATTGATTGGTTGTAATGAAATGTGATAAAAATAAAAAGAGATTTCTAACAATAATTTCAAAGGACATTGTCTCTATTATAGACCATTTCATGGAGTCGCTGCTCACTCGGTCGTCAAGCTAGGCCTAGGATAGAAATATTGTTAAAAGAAAAGAGTGCTTAAAAAACTGTCTTAAGACTTTGTTGTAATGATGCAAATGATGATGATGATGGTTTGCTTTCAGATTTCCATAAAAATATTATGCATGAAATATTGTGAAATGATTTTTTCTAGGCATAAATTCTTAAGTGTGATAAAATTTGTGAATAATTCCTTAAGAATTATACCATCATTGCAAAATGCAAAGGTGACATAATGACATAACATAGTAAAAATGTATTTGCTTTCACAAAAGCATAATTTGTGTAAAATGAAGTCATATGTTTTGTATGATCTTTGATAAATCAGGAAATAAAATTGTTACAATGGTTTGCGCTAGGCATAGAATATGTAGGTATAGACTTATACCATCATCGCGAAGATCAAAGAAAGGATAGTTTTATTGCATGATTAATTTTTGATGAACAGAAAATATGATAATGAGGACTTGCGCTAAGCATAAAATTCCCATTTTGGTTTTGGAACTATGCCATCGTCGCGAAAGTCGATAAGTTATATATGATATGTTTTGAAATTTTTGATTTTTTCTATTATATAGTTATCTTTGTGGTAAATAATTGTACTTGGTTTATTCCAAACAAGTTTGCAAAAATAATATTTCAAAGTATTTTGAAGACAAAAAGTTAAATTTATAAGGAATCCCATGTGCATAAGTGAATTCATTGCCAATCTTGATTTATCATAATGATAGACAAAATCTCTCAAATACAAATGTGTGTGCAATTGCATTGTTCATTTACCAGTTTTGAGCAAGATACTATGATACAAGTGATTTGAAGAAACCAAATAAGTGTTCATTAACCATGATGTAGATGCATATAACCATACTAGGCTACTATGTAGATCGGATTATCAAGAGCTAGCTAATCCATAAGCAGACATAGGTCTAATACAAAAGAAGGTCGCTAATGTGACGGACATATCGCCACGCTAGGAGTTACCCAAGGCCAAGCAGATTGGGCACAAACCACCTGTTATGGGGCTTACCTCACGCTTTTGAATAATTGAGAATTCCAGGGATTCAAGCTCATTCACCCTTCTTTTCTTTTCAAAGGGTAGGGAAAGGGATTTTATTGCTTTTCTTGCTTTCTTTTGAACTTTGCTTATTTTTATTTTTGTATTTCTTTTGCTTGATAATGCTTGGAACATTGCTGACATAACATTTTTCTTTTCTCTTTTTTTGAATTTTTCTTTTCTTTTTCTTTTTTTCTAGGGATACTTGCTCAGATTAGTTGTAGAGCAAGGGATTTTTATTCTGGGTAGGGGTGAGCTTGTCCTTTTGCCAATTCTCAAAGATTCTAGACCATGTGCATGATAGGATAGCAAGGGAAACTTTTCACTCAAGAAATCGGTTCTACTATGTAGCAAAACATGGAAATTACAAATATAATCATTTCATTGTGAAAAGATGTGCTTGGTTTAAGTAAATAACAAGATCAATTCTCTATGCTCAAACTTTATTTAATTGAATTTTGTGAACTTTGATATAAGAGAGATTAGTAATCATGCCAGATAAAATCAAGATATTTATTGTGTGAATGTGCAAGTGAGGGATGCCAAATAAATGCTAGTTTTATCCAAAATAAGTTGAAACATAGAATTGCAATAATTGTAAGAAAATAATTATTTTGAGAAAGTTTTGAGAATGTTGACTCTCTCTTTATTCTGTATATTGTTTTGGTTTCGAAAGAGTCAAGCATATAGCTGTTTTTGGATTTTTATGTTGATTTTTGTTTTGGAGCAAAAGGACCTTTACAAGTGCTTTTAAAAAATGCAATAAATATTTTTGAAGATTTTTGAAGATTTTATGAATGTTTTTGAGGTTTTTTGAATAAATTGAAAGAAATACACGATAATGATTTTGAACAAATATATACATGGATGAAATGACCAAATTTATGCATAATAACATTTGAGATGTAAAATATTCATGGGTTCTTTAAGTTCTTTACCATCTAAGGTAGATAATTTATACGCTCCTCGATTCAAATTTTGCAGTAATGATGTACGGTCCGAGCCAGTTGGGCTCAAATTTACCTTTAAGTTCTTTGGTGGCATTTGTATTTTTTTGATTTTCTTTTAGAACAAGGTCGCCAATCTCAAAGGATTGATGACGAACTTTCTTATTATATGCTCTTTTAAGCTTGTTTTGGTATGCCCGGAGATGCTCTAAAGCATTGATGCATTTTTCATCTAGGAGTTCCAGCTGACTGAGTCCACCAGCACGATATTCATCTCCTACTTCGGTGTCTTGAAGTAGCAGAGCCAAAGAAGGAACTTCCAATTCAAATGGAAAAACTGCTTCGGCACCATATACCAAAACAAATGGTGAAGTGCCCGTGGGGGTTTGAACACTAGTTCGATAAGCCCACAAGGTTGGATATAATTGAATATGCCAGTCATGGCCAGTTTTATTGACTAGTCTTTTGAGAATTTTGATTAGGGTTTTGTTAGAAGCTTCTGCTTGACCATTACCCTGAGGATAATAGGGAGTAGACCAGCGATGTTGAATCTTATATTTTTGACATAATTTTTTAACATATTTATTTTTGAACGGAGTTCCATTGTCAGAGATGAGATTTGCAAGAATTCCGAACCTGCAGATGATTTGATTAAAAATGAATTTAGAGACCTGTGAACCAGTGCAGGAAGCTAAAGGCATAGCTTCAACCCACTTCGTGAAATACTCATAGGCGGTTATGATGAACTTATGTCCATCAGAAGACACCAGATTAATTTTACCAATAATATCCAAGCCCCATTTAGAAAAGGGCCAAGGAGAAGAAATAGCCTGTAGCTCTTGTGCAGGCGCATGGACAAGGTCAACATGTTTTTGACACTTGTCGCAATGGTGCACATATTCATGTGCATCCGTTTCCATGGTAGGCCAAAAGTATCCTATCCGAAGGAGCTTTTTAGCAATGACGCTACCACTAAAGTGTCCTCCACAAGATCCATCGTGGGCTTCACTCAAGGCTGATTTAGACTCTTCTAAATTTAGACATCTTAATAGGATACCTTCAAAAGATCTCCTATATAAAGTATTGCCAATGATTACAAATCGACTTGCTCGTCGACGTAATAACCGACGCTGGTTGCGATTAGAATTAGCAGGGAAAGTCCCATTTTGGAGGAAATCAAATATGTCTGTATACCAGAGTTCAGGAGTAGTTTCCTTGATTAGAAACACATCCAAAGGCTCTAAGCATGACTTATGTGAAGCGGGTTCCTGGAGTCGACGAATGATGATAGTAGCATATTGGTCGTCTAACTCCAAGGGTAAGAGAGATGCAGCGGCGGCCATAGCATCAGCTGCACGGTTGCTAGTTCGAGGAATGGCTTCCAAGGTAACTTGATCAAACAAGGCCATTAGTTGTAAAACATAGGCCTTATATGGGCGAAGTTTATCATATCTGGTCTGATAAACTTCATTAATTTGGTTTATAACCAATTGGGAATCCCAAAAAACTAAGAGGTTTTTAATTTTAAGCACTAAAGCAGCTCGTAATCCAAGGATTAGAGCTTCATACTCAGCAGTATTGTTGGTGCAAGCAAAGGTTAGTTTGAAGGACAGAGGAATAAGATGTTTTTGCAGAGATATTAAAATAATACTCGCACCAGCCCCACTCATGCATCAGGCTCCATCAAATTATAAGGACCATTGTTCAACAAGGTCTGCCTCTAATTGAAGGCATTCATCAGGAAACTCAATAATGAGGGGATGAGTAGACTCTAAGGGTGCAACAGCTAATTGATCAGCTATGATTTGACCCTTAACAGACTTATGTCCTATGAAGGTGAGATCAAACTCGCTTAGAGAAAGAACCCACTTGGTCGTGTGACCCGATAAATAAGGTCGACTCATGAGATATCTTAAAGGATCATATTTGGCAATGACATACGTTTTTTGGCTAAGCATGTAATGTCGTAATTTTTGCGTAGCAAACACAACTGCTAGACATAACTTCTCTAACGCTGTATAGCGGGTTTCATAACTGATGAAGGTGCGGCTAATGTAATAATTAGCACATTCTCATTTTTCATCATCAAGCTGAGCTAACATAGCTCCTAAGGCAGAACCTGAAGCAAAAATATATAGAAGAAATGGGCGATCAGATTTAGGCGGTGAAAGCACCGAAGGGTTAAGGAGATATTTCTTGAGAAGTTCAAAAGCTTCTCTACATTCTGTGTCCCAATTAAAGCGGACATCCTTCTTAAGGAGTTTAAGAAAGGGACCAGTTTTGTCCGTCAGCTTATCAATGAAGCGACGGATAGCTTGAAGTTTACCTTGTAAACTTCGTAATTCAGATATATTAGTGGGTTGGGGCATATCAGTGATAGCCATAATTTTGAAAGGGTCAATTTCGATACCACGTAAAGAAACTAAAACCCCTAATAACTTGCCGGATTTAACTCCGAATATACATTTTGCTGGATTTAATCGAATGAGATATTCTCGTAATCGATTAAAAACTTTTCTTAAATCGTCTAAATGATGATCTTCAATAAGAGAGCGCGCTATAATATCATCTACATAATAATGTAGGATATCATGCATCATATCATGAAAAATGTAGGTCATAGCCCGTTGATAAGTTGCACCGACGTTCTTTAAGCCAAATGGCATCACTTTCCAGCAAAAGGTACCCCAGGGGGTAATAAAGGCTATTTTCGCCTGGTCTTCAGGAGCTATCCTGATCTGATTATAGCCGGAGAATCCATCCATTAAGGACATCATCCCAATCCTAGCAGTGAAGTCAATAATTTGATCCATATTTGGAAGAGGAAAGTCGTCTTTAGGGCATGCAGCATTAATATCTCTAAAATCTGTGCAAACCCTAACTTTGGTGGCTTCTTTCTTGGTGACTGGAACTACATTGGAGATCCATTCAGCATAATCAATAGCTTGTATGAAGATAACATTCAAGAGTTTTTCTAACTCCCCTTTGACTAGCAGAGCCACTTTGGGATGCATTTTTCTAAGTTTTTGTTTAACAAGTTTAGCATCCGGATGGACCACTAGATGGTGCATGACTACAGAAGGGTCTAAACCTGGCATATCTTCATATATCCAAGCGAAGACATCTTCATACTCTTTAAGAAATGCTATGTATTGTTTTTGTTTTTCTTGACTTAGTTCTCGCTCCAATGTTGATTATGTGAGGGTTGTCCTCGGCTCCAATATTAATTTTAATGACATTTTCTACCTCCATGTGTAGATCTCTTTCAAAATTAGGTGGGGCGGGTGAAACGCCCAACTCTTGTAATTCTTGTAAAGTTAATTTAGATAATTCGTTCTGAGGGTCGACGGCCTCAAGTTGAGCTATGGTTGGTATAGAACCATCAAAATAAAACCCGTTGTACAACATCTCTTCAACAGAGACATCATGGAAGATATCTCCTTCCAACTCTTCATCGGGGTCAGCAATCATTTCAGGGTATGCTATGGATAGCATGTTGCATGAAAATGACAGATTTTTAAGAGGCAAATCAACATGTCTATCCAAATAGTCTTGATAGCATATGAGATGATCATCATCCTCAAAAGGAAAAGGTTGACCCTTACTAGGTAATAGGCCCACACCACATCGGGCAGGCCATGGTTCTACCTTGAAAGGTTCTTTCATGCCATTTTGGAAAGGTCCTAAGCCTTTCCCTTTATATCCCATTTTAAGCATCATGGGTTTAGCTTTAATATAATCGTTGGTAAAATAGCACCGAGCATATCCATCATGATGGGTTTTGATATTCTGAGGGATTCTTCCCCAGTCATATCCTTTGTAAATGAAGGCGCAACTCCCGACTTGGTAAGTACTTCCCATAGGTTGTGGGAGGCCCAAAGTACGAGGAGATGGCGGCAATTGATTTAAAAGGTTTGAATCTTGCATGAAAGCATTCATTTTTTTTGATATTAAGGTTGTAGATAAATCTGGTAAAAGATCATCAGAAAGGGCATAAGATGTAGAAGGCTTATTACCTATGTCTTGATATGTGGAAGGTATGATAGATGTGTCTATAGGTTTTGAATTTATGGGATTAGAACTTGAAGAATTGGTTGTAGTTTTAAGAGCTTTTTGAAGTTCTACAGTAATTTGTTTAGAAGGTGGTTGATCTATATGGGAAGATGAAGTTAATGGAGGAGGAATAAATGAAGTGATGGGTTTATATTTCACAGTTTTAGATGAAGAAGAACTAGGATATGTGGATGACAGAGCAGGGCAAAATTGCACTCCAACTGGTTCTGCCAATGCACACATATCAAAAGGTCTAGGGTCACCATGAATAGTGACCAACTGATTTTTAAACTCAAACTTAACACATTGGTGTAAAGTTGATGGGACCGCTCGCATGGCATTAATCCAAGGGCGACCCAAAAGTATATTGTACGATGCTGGGCAATGTACAATAAACACAGTTGTCTCAAGGGTTCTAGGACCAACTTGCAATGGGAGGGTAATGACTCCACATGTTTCTTGTGTTTCATCATTAAAGGCTTTGATAATCATATCAGTCTTCTTCATTTCATCACTTCTAAAACCAAATCGTTGGTAGAAGTCAAAGGTGCAGATGTTTAGAGATGAGCCATTATCAATCAGGACTCGTTTGACAGCTACATCCCCAATTAAAGCTGTAATATACAAGGGATTATCCTTGTGTAAACTGTGTTGTGGGATATCTTTATCCCGAAAGTCAATACAATCAATCTCTCGCGTGATGATAGTATTGGCCATAGCTTTAGGTTGGATGTTTTGAGGTACCATCATCTAGCTCAAAGTAAGCATCAATTCATCCCTATGGGTGGGAGAGGATCTTAATAAATCTAAAAGGGAGATTCTAGCGGTGGTATTAGACAACTGTTCATTAATGTTGTAAGGGGGTTTAGGTTGAACAATAGGAGCATTATTTCCTTTATTAGGATTTTTCAGAACAAATGGAGCTGGTCCATCATTTTGGTTTGGTTCTTGTTGGGGATTTTGAGCTTGTTGTCGGGTGACGACTCCGATGGTACCTACAATGTTATAGTGACGACGTTGAAACGGTCTCGGTTGAGAGTTTATGGCTTGTTCATAAGGAAGGACTTCATTAGATTAAGGTCGAGTAGTGACTCTTCTGGGAAATGGTTCTTCTGGAACATTAGCATCTGTGATAGTTTGAATAGGATCTGATTCGTTTTCAGAACTATTCGATTGAATGGTGTCTACTTCACTTTCACTATCTGAATCTATATCGCTAGAATCAGAAGTTTGAAAATTATGTAAGGGCCTGGTTGTAACCAGGGATAAGGTTGTGTCGAATGTGTGAGAGTCCTGAATAGGTAATTGCCCGCTAATGGTTCCTACATATCGGGTAGGAGGGGGAACATTATGATGTTCAATTTGATTAGCTACCTCTTTACCATGTCTTGGTAAAGGGTGTTGAAATATGTCTAAAGTTTGATTGGCATTCTGATTTTGATTTTGGGTAACAGTCTTTTGAGTATTATTAGGAGGGTTTTTTTTAGGTTGGAAGGCTTGCACTTCCATTTCATTATTGTCAATCAAATCTTGTATTTTATGTTTCAATCTCTTACAAGCGTTGGTAGAATGTCCAGGACCTCTATGAAAATCACAGTGCAAATCATCTCTATATCCAGGTATGCTTGGGTCAGGTTCCCGGATAGCTGGCAGTTGGATTAAACCTCTTTCAAGAAGTTGAGGTAAAATAGTTGATAAAGGTTGGTTTAATCTAGTGAACTCTCAAAGAGGCTTATCAGGAGGTTTCAAGATGAATTTTTCTGTTGTTTTTTTTGCAATGACATTAGCAACATTTCTGCTGTCAGTGACTCCATCACCGACAACCTGTTTGTTTTTATATTGATTTCTAGATGTTTTCTCATCATCCTTCTTTCTAAGTTGGCCTCTCCTAATGAGGGCATCTTCTACTCTTCGAGCTAAGTCTATAGCTTGATCGAAGGTAGTCAAAGTAGCTATTGATAGTTCATAAGAAAGTTGTTCTTGTAAATTGTTAATGAAAATGTCTAACATTTCCCTATAGGGTAGCACAAAGTGCAGTTTTCCTGTCAATTGTCTCCATATTGCTAAGGAATCAGCAAAACATTCGTCTTTATCTTGTTTTAAATTGTATAGGTCTTTAATAGTTACATGCCTCTCGATGTAGACACTAAATTGATGAACAAATGACTCAGCTGTTTCTTCAAAGTTTCTTAAGGAATGAGTGGGCAATTGATAATACCACTCTAACGCCATTCCACCTAAACTTTTGGGAAACATTTTTAGTAATAGCAAGTCGTCATGCGATATGTTGTGACATGCTATCCTAAACATGCGAAGATGTTCTATGGGATCTTCGGTTCCTTTATAGATAGGCAGGACGGGCATGGGAAAATGTTTAGGGTATGGTTGAGCTACCACTATGGGATCCAATGGTTGGCTACAAATATCTTGATAATTATACGAGGGACGGTAGGGATCTATCTGGTCCATACGTGAAGCCAATTGTTTCACCATAGCTTCCAAACTACTAGTTTGCCCCCCATATTGATTCGGTGGGGCATTGCCATAAGTGTTATGGGCATAGGATGGAGGAACATGCAGATTAGATGCCATGTTACTATTGTGTAAAACATTGGTAGGAAAAATATTATGGAGGAGTTTTGAAGTTGGATTGTGTTGTATTGTAGATTGTTGAAAGTTTGTATTTGGCTTTGTTTTAGATTTTTGTCTATTTAAAGCATTTTGCTCAATAGTTTGGAGGAAGGAAGTAGTGAAGGGAATTTTCTTTTGTGCGGGAGTGATTTTAGGTTGAGTAAAAAGTTGCTTAGGAGGTTGGGTGACCTATTGTTTGGTCATGGCTTGGGCTATAGTGACCATATTCGCATTAGATGGTCCACCCTTATCACTTTCTTGATCAATGAAAGACAAGGGATTAGTTTGCATATCAAGCGCCCGTTCTAAGGCTGTTTGAGAATCACTAATTTCCCCTTTATCAATATGGACTGCCACATTAAGGACGTCGATATGTTGATTAAGAAATTTTTGAAAATGTTCTGCGTTGTCAAAAGTGATGCCTCCATTTGGAGCTATTCTAGGGGATGAAGATTCTTTAACACTTCCTTCTTGTTCCTTATCTTCACCTAAGTCTTCATCTGATTGTCCTAGAGTTTCACCTTCCGGATTTGTATCTCCAAGGACATTTGGGTTTTCAGTTGTATTTTGTAGCCAATCTTCTCCTTCTCCTAAAATTTCTTTACCATTCCTAAGTTTAGTCATGGTGCTAAGTTTTGATTTCAGCATATATATATATATATATATATATATATATATATATATATATATATATATATATATATGCAACAAATTAAAAGGTATATATTTATATATACCTAATGCAATATTGTAAATGAAATGTTTAAGTTTTTTACTATGTTCTTTGATTTTTTTTTTTTTAGTTTTTCTTTGAAACAATATAATAAAGACAGTAAATGAAACAATAAATGCACACAATAATAATAAGGCTGAAAGTAGATGAACTAATCTTCTATGAATAACTTATGGATATCATTAATAGGTTCAAGCTGTTCAGGGGTCATGAAATTTTCTTCTTCAAATTGAAAGTTTTCTTTTAAGAAAACTAGAATTTGATGAAAAGGGCTATGGTGATATTTTCTGTTTCAGATGCTGGTTGATAAAAGTAAAGCTCATGGCAATACTCTCAATATAGCACAGCTCGCAGAACTCTATTCCATCTTTCCCTATCTGTGAGAACAACTTCTTGGTCCTCTACAAGGCCTAGGAATCGGTGTACAATGTCTGCATTCTCGAGGTATTCCTTGAAGCTGAACAACTCTGAAGATACTAAAGCTCTCCTATAGGCTAACCACCTATGGCAAGCTCTATGAAGTTCATGATAGAAAACTAATTGATGAGGATCCAAGATTCTATCCAAGACTAGCCTCTTAATCTGTTTAAGTTGTGTGGACCTAGATGAAATGATACTAAGTCTCCTGATAAGCTCGTCCCACAAGGATTGATTTCTACTTGTTTCAAGGATACTAAGGACAGAATTAACTTCTATGGCTGCTAATTGGTTTACTACGTTTATAGTAACTGCTAACCTCTTTTTAGGAGCTACCATCTAAACATGATTTTGAACTTTAAATGTTTTAAAATGCATCTAAGTTTTAGTTGTTCTAATTTTTTGTTTTTGTTTGCTTTTGCTTTTGTTTTCAAAAGGTTATGATGCATTTCACGTCGGGTTCACCAAAATGTATCGCTCCAAATTTTTTGCATCCCTACCTTCAGGCTATTGGATCCGCGCCCGGAAGGAGGATGGGAAAAGGATGATGCGGTACCTCGGACGAGAGGACTTTGCGAAGGTCCCGCCTCTCAAGGGAGGTGCATTTTGGTGATTTTTCGACGGATGGTGGGTTCACCAAGAAACATTTGGCGGCAGTTTCCACGCCTAGGTTTTGGGAATGAGTTTTGATGAGTTCATTTTATTTTTAAACATTCATCCTAGGTTTGGCCGAATGATTCTAACTTAAACTACATGAAAATGCGATTTAAATGAATACAACAAACAGAAAAGAAAGCAGAAACAAAGAATTTGCAGGAGGCCAATGAAGATTACCTAATCCGAAAGTCTAATGAATTTTTTGATTACTTGTAGCAGTCTGGATCGTCTGCAATTCAACAGGATCGCCTTCAATTTGATAAAATCGTCTAAACTGACAGGATCGTCGGTAATCTGATGAATTCGTCAGACGAATTCATTAGAGACCTGCAAAACAACAAACAGATGTGAAATACAAGAAATTCTATTTTGTAAACAGGGGCAAACTATATGAAAAAGTAATATGAGTATTGAACAATATACAAGAACAAAAGTAAATGCAAGTCACTGTGTTTAGATAGTAGAATATGATCTTAATATGAAAACTAGACAAAATGGGTGAACTCTAGATGCAATATAGTATAAAAATTGAATAGAAAATCTAATTTATAGCATAAAATGACAGAGAAAAGAGAAAGAAGAGCAAACTCTAGGCACTGGTTGCCTCGATGTGTGCTGCAGTCGAAATCGTCTCGCATCAGAATGAGATCGTCCTGAATTTGATGCGATCGCCTCCGATCTTGACAGGTTCGTCTGCTGCGATAGATGCTGGCTCCGACTGAAAACCAGTGGTGTACCTGTAATAAAATTAATATAGGACTAGTGCAAGAGCAAATTTGAAGTGTTTTAGCACATATGTAGTTGATTTACATAAAAATTCAGCCAGGGGTTGGGGAAGGAAAAGTTTTAGAGTTAAATAGGCATAGGATAGTTGTTGGGAGGTTGGAGATCATCCCAATTTGGGAGATCTCCAATGGGGGAAGGGTCCCAACGACGCAGACACGCTTCTGCCCGGATTGGAGACCCATTGGAACGGATTCCAACTATGCAAATTCAGTTTTACGATAAAATCGTCTGGACGTTCTAGTCCAGACGAAATCGTCAAATCTGGGGCGATATCGTCTCGATCGGAGACGATATCGTCAAACGGTCAAAAAAATCGCTAAAAATGGTGCGAAAAAAGAGGAAACGGGTTTCTCGGTGGTTAACGGGCGGTTTGGGAGGTTAAATTTGAATTTAAATTTATTTACTAAGGTGAATGTAATTATTCCAATTTTACTGCGCCAATTTTAGGGTGCTATAGTTTCTTAACAAAGAGATAAATACAAATGACTTCCTAAGTTAGCAATGAACATCAAAATATCATAGCAAAAGTATGTAAGCTATCCAATACTTGAGAAGCTCCTACTTATATAATATTTTGGTACTTAGCCAAAATTTCCCTCCATATTGACATGGTCTCAAGCCATTGACAATGACATATGATAGGCTACCACTTTTTCAAAGGATAACAAAAGGAGGCTCGATAACAAAAAGGTGATTATTGTTTGATCATATCATCAAAAAATAAAGTTCATTGCCAAGGAGGCAGGCAATTCCTTGGGACAATGAAAAACTGGTTGATTGGATTAAAAGAGAGCCCACCCACCATTTGAAAAATAAAGGGAGTGGCAATTTGAATTTGTGTAACATGAATTTAGCACTAAAGTAGTAAAGTTCTTCCACTAACCTTGCATAAGAAAGGAATTTAGTGCATTGGGAGAAGTGTTAGTTTCTTTGCGACAACTCTGTAGAAGGAGAGTAAATGCATCCATGCAAGATCGTTGCTAAAAATATGATTATTGGTCTCAAAAAATAGAAATTTGTAGAAAAACAATAATCTACCCAAATTTAAATAAGGCTAATTAATACTAGCAAATAATTTTGACTTGCTATGATAAAAAGAAGGGACAAGCACACATAGTGTGAATTTAATGCAAGGAGATGTACAATATTCTAGAGGTATTTTTTTAAAAAAGGGATCCTTACTCCATTTTGCCTCATTGATTTCAAAGCACTCAAGCACCCAAGACCCTAAAAACATAAAGAGGAAAATCACAAAGCTAGGCTATGAAAGAAAGAGTTGCATGCAAGAGTATTTGGAGAAGACCGACAATGAGAAAAATAAAATCACCACCAACCCATTAGTGCCCATAGTAGTCCCATTGATTGACTTCCTTATAAGAACATCACTAATCTAAACTTCCCATATTGTGCCTCCTAAGGTGGTGAAATATCCAATGGAGAAGGTCAAAGACCCTAGAGTGAAAAAGAACCTAGAATCTAAGGGAAGGAATTTTCCAAAGCTTTAGAGATAATCTCCTAGGCACCTTCAAAGAAAGAATCTATATCAACTTCCTCATACAATATATAGTTTCAAAGGTACATAACTGCTATGAAGTGGTGGTTGAGTGCATCAAATTCTATGATTCTTAGACCTAAGAGATCTAATCACAAAATGGGAGTCTCAAAGTTGTCGCCTTAGAAGTCATCTAAGAAATGTTGATGGTAGAGTTTAGAGGGTACAAAATAACAAAAGATAAGGCCACTAAATGTTTTGAGGATACTTAGGAATAAGAAAAGTTGGCGTTCTTGAGTGATGAATACAACGTCTTAGACACCAAGATGCCTAATTTTACCCTCAATATCAAAACATTAAGTGACGATGCAAAAGATACCTTAAGCATGTTGGCATTCATTTTTGGCCTAAAAGACGACAAGATTGCAGGCCCAACCTAATTAGGTGTTTTGCAAATGATGAAGCACACACCCCAAAATAAAATGATTTGACTTTAACAAATTCATCGCTAATCAAATTCATGGAGGTGTTGTCTAAGTTTAAGGACACCTAAAGTTTTAAGTACCCCTCATATCTAGCTCATTTAATTTTTTAAGTACCTAAAGTTTTAAGTACCCCTCATACCCAGGGTTGACAAGTCGAGCCTCATGAAACCTTTTTTTTTGGATAGGGGCTCTAAAAAAAGCCTCTCCATACTATAAATTTGTCGAATAATTTTAGTTTTGACTTTGGTGACCCTAAGTGGATTCAAACTAGAGTGATTTTTTATGGCCGATCTCCATGCCATGCTGATAACAATTATTTTTTGAAATTTTTTGTTACTTTTTGCATAAATGGTCTTAATAAGCCTATTTTTTAGCTACTCGAGGGAGGGTTTTTGCCTTGGAGTTGCTTAAGGATATGGACGTTATTACTACAACATTCAATAGAGGAAAAGAAAAACTGAGTTTTTATTGCATGCACAACATAACGATGATGAAAAGTAAAATTGTCCATATCTTTGAAAATAAGCTAAAAGACCTAAGAATGTAGATCCTTGATAACAACTAGAACTATGACCTAGGATTATTTGCTAACAAGTATTAGGGCCTCCACAAAGTTTATGCATGAGCCCATACTAGACATAAAAAAGCTAGGAATCTAATTGAGGAAGCAAGCACACTACATATAAGGATGACCATGAAATATCCTATTGAAGCCATGATCTTATGATATCTTTTACCAAAAGAAGCATGAAGCAAACCCTCAAATCCGCATCAATTCCAAAATGAAGAAGGCCTCGAGGGAAGATCACTAGAGCATGCCAAATTTGATGCATGGTGGAAATACCAAGTAGGGGACAATGTCACACCTTATGAAAATTTGAATGTCTATGACACATTAAGTGAGCTCTACAACCAAGAGCATCTAAACACTAAGAGGACATCTAAAGAAGAAAGTTGTGGAGAGGAGATGGTCATTGGGTTAGCCTGAATAATAGAAAGGAGAAAGGCAATTATTGAAGAGATCATACACATAGAAGAATCTCCATTGAAACCATAGGATTCATTGACCACCAAATATTTTCAAGTGCCTCTAGCCTCGGTAACATTAGTACAACAAGTAACTCTAGCTATAATGGCATCACCCTAGTAAGCAACCCCACAATCTTCATTACAAAAGAAGAAGTTAAAGTTTGTCCATAAGTGAGCCCTCCACTATAAAAAAGAAAAAGAGAAGGCACCTTGAGAACAGTTCTACTAGCCACTTCCTCCTTGTCCCTCATTTCCCTACCTCCTACTCCTTCAATTTTAATTTTTTCTACCAACTAGTGGCTTCCCACTTCCTCAATTCCCTCATCTCCATTGGATTACATCCCTAGTGTGGCAACCACATTGGCTACCACTCTGATTATTCCATCAACTACTTCCATTCAAGTGACACCCTCATACACTACCCCAACCATCATTACTCTCATTTCCACTTCTCTTGCCACTTTAACCATCCCATTCTTTAATACATTGCCAATAATTTTATCAATACCTGAGCAACTAATGAGCTCATAGGTACCTCTACCACTTACAACTTACTACAACAATTCTAGGATATTAAAAATTGGATGTTTTAGTATACTTGAAGTAAATAAACCAAAAGAGCTACATTGCTCATAGAAATGAGGTTGAGGATTCATTTTATCTATAGGACATCGAGCTATATTTTGCTTAGTTGACCCCAACTATCTCTAGCTAAAATATGAAATGGAATATTAAGACTATCAAGTATTAGCAATGAGGCTCAATCTTAGAGACATTCAGGCCAAGGATAAAATAGAGTTCTTAGAACCAACTAGTGATGAGGGTCATTGATCATTCATCATTTAGTAATTATATGTCAGTCCAGGGCGGTGTCCAAAGGCTGTATACGATAGGAGGTGTCACAGTTGCAGGTTCAGTTTATCCAAGAACAGGTTTTTATTGATGGATCAGTTAGTGGTTGGGGGATTTGGTGTATCTTCCTAATTTCTAACAAAGGAAATTAAATTGCAGAAGCTGAAACTAAATTTAAACTACAGGAAAATGAAACTGCAAAATCTGAAATTGACAAGAAATAAAATGCTGCTAAATTGATCACAAAGAAAATTGCATAAAAGTAAACTACAGAATGGAAATTCACACACACACTTGCAAAAATTAAACCAATGATAAAACTCACAATGATCTGAACATAAGTTGAACCAAATTAATGTTTATTGCAGTAAAACTAAAAATAACATAATTCTAGAAATTGCAAAAAATGCTGGAAATAGTGCCATTACAGGTCAAATGCTAAATATTGTTCTAACACATGATTGAACCTATTCTAGATGCTATGGTGCAATTCTAAAATGAAACTAATGCTACAAATAATTGTTGACAAAGTTTTGCTGATCTGCTATAGCAAGAAATCAGCAAGAATTTCCTGTCATTGAGCTGCCCTTCCTCTGATCCTGTAAGTGGGCCCTTGCTTCCAAAACCAGAAGAGGGTGAAAAATTATACCAAGTAAATTAAATGTGCACTATAAACCATCAAATGCTAATAAAATCTGAAAAATGCACCTTTTATTCCATCTGCAACTGCATTACAGTAATGCAGGAAAAATCTGCAATTTACTGTAATGCTACAAAGTCTTTTCCTTCTGCTCACTTCTGCTAATGACTATCTCTAATTATATATTTATTATCTATTATGCTCAACCGTGCTGGGAGATTTATTTATAAGACAAAGTTGATACATCTGTTTGCTGAGTTTTAGGGATTTCCAACTGTTTACAAAATAGTTTCCTGGAATGCAGGGTTATAATTTGTCAACCTTTATCCCTTTATCCCAACTGGTCCGCCTATGGTGAAGGAACGGAGTCCAAATAGGGTGGACTAACTGCTTGGTCAATTTCCAATCATGATTTCCATGTTTTTGGTGCATTTTGACCATTTTTTGTTGTTCTTGCGCTATTCCCTATTCCTACGTCGCTTATTCTTGCACTGCTCTGGAATAATAGGCAGGTGACCATTCGTTGCTTATCTATGCTCCAAACGCATAGGGAGGAAGTTGTTGACTATTTGGATTGTTTTCCCTTATCTTGTACACCCTTCTGCATTGGTGGCACGTGTTGGAGTGACTGATTCCAAGCCTTATTGTATATGTACAGCTGGCTGGAACTATCATAGTTACAGCCTATTTTCCTGCATAGTCAGCTACAGTGGACAAGTTCTTGGCACCTTTTTCCATTTGAATTAGTTTAATCAGAGGAACACAATATTACTAAGCACCAGATATTCAACAAGGTCTATATTATAATTCTGAATTGCTATAATACTACTGATTAATTAACTGAAAATAGGTGAAATTGTAGTAAAAATAGTAAAATAGAGTATATGCACTTTGTCATTTTAGAATATGCAAACACCATTATATAATGCATTTTTCCCATAATTAACATAAAAACATAGTAAAAAGGGTGAGTCAAACAGTTATAATGTATCAAAAAGTGTTCATGGATGAGGCAATTCCTGGCCTCATCATTTCCCCCCAACTTATGGTAATGCATGCCCTCATGCATTCTATGTAGCTACAGAGGCACACAGATCCAGGTCTAGATATCTCTCATGAAATTTTAACAATGCACCACCAATTTTATAGAATCCGTTGATTGCTTTTATGGACTGAAACCACTGTTGGAAGTGCATATCAGGTTGTGGGTCATTATCAAAGAAGTAGGGGACATGAGTGATAATTATGGGCATCCTATATCTCAGACCTATCCAAAGCTCCTTGATTTCTAAGATAATTTGGACAATGCCTTCTGCCCTTCTCCTTGACCACAACAAATTAGTGGGAGAAATTGGCTCCCATTTTTGTAGAGAGATAGATAACTCACCCCATCTATTTTTATAGGCTGCCAAAGCATTATCAAAGAAGTCTACACACAAACTTTGAAACTGAGTTATACATCTGTGAAGGTTCCCTAGATAGAGTTGTTTCATTCTGATATCCCGCATGAAGGTATAATGAGCATTTGTACAATCCCTGTGATTCAGGGGAGAAGGCCTGATAAGTAAAACAACTTGTGATTCCAATTCTTTAGTTAATTTCTTTTCTGTGTCCCAATAGATATGATTTTGCAGAGTGGACATGAAGGCTCTCAGTTGTAAGTCACCTATATAAATATGAGGCAGAAACATACTTTCTGTTGGCAAAAATAAATTATGCAAAAATAACTCACATAATAGGTTTTGTTGCTCCGTTGGACTCTGCACAAATGCCTCCACAAACTCCCCAGGAGTTTTCAACTGATGAGGCAGCTCAGAAGCAAGTCTCATGATTTTCCAGTGAAGGTATTTCTCCTTGAGTAGGAGGCTATAAAACCTAGGTGGTCTTCCGCATCTGTATTGCATATTCTACAATTTGGCATACATCCCGCACCTGTGCTTTTAACCTATTAATTTATGTTTCCTTCTCTGCTACTTTGGCTATTACAGAGTTCAAAGTGGCAACCTTTCCCTCTAACTGATGACACTGAGTCATCCAATATGCTAGGTCTTCATTGTACCTAGTTAAAGACACTGTGTCTGGGGGCCTTACAATGGGTTGCATTTGTGCCACTATATTTACTTGTACACCAACTTCCATAGTTGGTGTTACAACTAGCAAATCTGTTTGTGTTCCTTGTTCTATTGTAACTGTAATAATTGGATTAGTAGAAACAAGAGGAGAGAGTGTGGATACCTGGTGTTGAGCTGCAACCTCTTGTTCCTCCATAGAAAGTGTTTGTGTTTCCTGCTGAAGGGCAGTGTCATTTTTCATCAAAATTCTTGATGGACTCTCATGTTGAATCATACTATCAGATATTTCTATTCCTGCTTCCTCTCCAATAGGTGATCTTTGTGTAGGTGCTATGTTAGCCTCTGATTGTTTAGCTAAATCCAAGAGGATCTGTGCTCATTCATCAGGTGATGCCTCTGCTAACTCTGTAGATTGATGTTCCAGTTGAAACAATTTGTTCTGCAGATCTTGAATTTGTTGTTGAAGTAGAGAAATTTGTTGATCCTTATGTTTTATGGTTTCTTCAGCCTGTTCAATCCAATGGGTCTGAGTTTTAATAACACTCTTTGCAGCATGCAATTGAGTGTGGATATCAATTTCTTCTTCGGACTCAGACTTAGAATATTTCTTAGACTCAACATGCACTAGAGTGTGCACATCAACCTCAGCTGGTTCAGAATCAGAATTCAACCGCTCCTCAGGATCAGAGTCAGTATAATCAACTAGTGGACGTATAGGGCTCATTGGAGTTTCTTCCATAGTTGTATCCAGTTCCATTGTCTGTATCCCTATGTCTATCATTTCTATTTCAATGTCTTTTTCCTGTGCATCTTCTGTTCTAACTTCTCCTTCACTTGATAGACAGATTGGGTCCATGATATTTATTGGTGTTTTTGGTAGGGTTTTAATTTTCTGAAGTCTAGCAGACCTTCTTAACCCTGTAGAACCTAGATATTTCTTAGTCGGTGCGGTTTCTGGATGTTTTGGAGCAACTGCAGATGTTGCTATTGATTCAGGAGCAGATACGAGTTCTTCTATTGATTCTGGAGCAGATGCATGTTCACTTGAACTCCCAATTTCTCTGTTGGGTTGTATAGTTTCTGCAAATGTTACCCTTTTTCTTTTTAACTGGGAACCAGATGTGGATGCTTGTTGTTTTCTAGTTTGTGAAGATGGGGGACCGTCTGGAGAAGGAGAAATTTTGATCTCAGAGGGCTCTGGATTAGGGTTTTCTTTAGATTCTTCCTCTGTTTCCTCTTCCTTTGGTGTAGAGTTAGAATCATTTGTCTCTGCCCAAGGAGAGAAGAAGCGGTCAAAATTCCTAGGGTTTCCCCTAAAGTGATACTTGCAAATGAGTTTGATGAGCCCATGGTGTTTAGGGCTTCCCTTCCATGCTTGGTATTTTAGGGCCATAGCCTTTAGCTCTTGATAAAGATATAAGGGAATATTGACCCTATATTCTGGTTTTACTAATCCATGGCATAGATGGTTGAGAATACGAAGGTGTGGGCTAGATACAATAGGAAATTGGCCATCACAAGTGATGTATCTCATAACCCACATTGCCACTTCATCCCAAGGGGACGATAAACTAGGTCTTTTTACCCCCTTACAAACATTCCTATGCATCAAGAATTCAATTTTTCCATCCCCTTCTTCCTTAAACTGATTAACTAGGTCAACTAAAATATTTCTCCCAGTTTTCACAATCTGCAAACCCTGAAGGGGTAATTCAGTGATTTGGCTGAGTATTTCAAGAGTTACCTGGATGGTCATCCCGCTAATGTGCACTCGGTTGTTGCGAAAGGTGTGTGCAAACTCTGCCACCAAGCCCTCGGAATAGCCATCAAATTTTCGTAGGAATGACAAAAATCCTCCATTAGTAAATATTTGCAGAGATGCAGGATCGCTCTCCAGGTAGCTGATATTTTTAGGTTTGGCTCTGATTTTCTTTCCCCCCATGGTGTAGTTTTTTGCCTTCTATTTTGTAGTGTCTGTAAATTGGTGGATAGTATGAGCTTGCATCTGATTTTAGGGTTTTAATCGTCTTAGCAAGAATAATTATAGCAATGCAGGAACTGCTTCGAAACTTGCAGAGTAATCAGGGTAGGTGATGTGGCAGCGTACGTGAAGTTGTCAACCCTTAATTTCGCTTGTTCTTGTTATGGATGCCAGCTATCACATGCTACCTTGAGACCTGTTCTTTTTCAAAACCAATTAAATCACTACAGGCCACGTGTCATAGACTTTATTGCACAAAACTTCATTCCTGTGCTTAATAAGTTATTATAGCATTTATACATAGCTCGTTCCTATGCCTTAAGCATAAACAACTTATTCCTGCGCTTGATGAATCATTCATGCACTCTGGAATATAAGCAGTTTATTCTTGTGCTTGATGGATCATTCATGTGCTCTGGAATATAAACAGTTTATTCTTGTGCTTCCCTTTTTGATTCCAGCGCACTTTTGTTTTTTCATTCTAGGGTAGAACTAGGCAGAGGCATTTTTGAAATTCTGACAAGAACTTTCCATTTTTTATTCCCCTTTTTATATGCTTTTATACTAATCAAGGATATATACACTATATACTAATGATTTACATTATTCAAAAAATGAAAAAGACACATACCTATTATAACCATTTTATCTACATTTTGAGGTGCTCCTACTGAGATTTCTAGCTAATCAATCTTTGAACTAAGGTAGGTGCAATCTAAAAATAGATGAGACAACGGTCATGAGACAAGACCGAACAATGATAGTGAAACCAACTAGGTAAACATGCCGAAACACCGATTTTCATGTAAACCCAACTCAGGAGCGCCTCAAAGAGGTTTTCACTTCCTGAATTTTTATTTTTTTTATTTTTTTAACATTGTGTCAATCTACTGAATTCGGTATGGAAGAAGTGTTTTCTTCCCAAATGTGTACATCCAAATTTTCCACTTGCTTGAGAAATTCTTCCTTGTTGTATGGTTTGTGGTACATACGAAGACGATGTCCATTCACCAACAACTTGCGTTGTGAGTCATCAATAGGGGTAAGGTGAACAACTCCATTGTCAAACACTTCCTCAATTTGGTATGGTCCAAGCCATCTAGTCTGCAACTTTCCAGGGAAATCCTTGTATTGTGAATCAAACAACAAGGCCCAGTCACCTTGCTAAAATTTTTGCTGCTTTATGTGACTATCATGCCACATCTTTCGTTGTGCTTGGATTATCTCTGTCTGATGTAGTGCATCCATGCGTAGTTCATCCAATGCATCAAGTTGTAGAATGTGATCTTCTTGTGCCTATGATAGATCAATACCTACTTCCAAAGTAGTTCAAAGAGTTAGTAATTCAAACTCAATAGGAAAAAGAGGGTTTTTTCCATAAACTAATTCATATGGCATAAATCTAGTGGTAGTTTTCCAAGTGGTATTATAAGCCCAAATAGCTTCCGGTAACTTGTCCAACCAATTTCTTCTATGGAATGCTATGGTTTTGGTTAAAATTCATTCTAATTCCCTATTAGTCACTTCAACTTGGCCATTGGCTTGTGGATGATAAGGTGAGGACTTTCTGTGTTTGACTTGATAGAGTTGAGTGAAGGCTTCAATAAATTTTGAAGTAAACTGGGGTCCTTGATCTGTAGTGATGGATTGTGGGGCTCCAAAATGTAGAAAAATATGTGAATACAGAAAATCAACAACTTTTTCTTCTCTAGCATGCTTAAAGGCACGAGCTTCTACCCATTTGGTAACATAATCAGTACATACCAAGATATGCACTTTGCCTTGGGAAGGAGGATTAATGGGTCCTACAAAATCTAAACCCCATATTTCAAATGGTTCTATTCCTATTTGAGGTTGTAATGGCATTTCATTAGTAAAGGTAGGTTTTCCCATTCGTTGGCAGGCATCACAATGTCTAATGTACCTTTTTACATCTTTGTGCAAAGATGGCCAATAGTATCCGGTTCCCAAAATTTTGTGAATAGTGCTTTTGATTGAATAATGCCCTCCTGATGGTTCATCATGGCATGCTCGTAGGATATCATATACTTCATCCTGGTGGATACACCTACGTAAAACATGATCAGGACTGCATTTAAATAGTAATCCTTCTATCCATTTAAAATAAGAGCTTTGCTTGATTAACTATTTCTTTTGTTTAGGGGTAAAGTGAAGAGGAATCTTCCTTGTAGCTAAGTAATTAGCTATGTCTACAAACCATGGAGATTGTACAGAGACAACAAACAACTTTTCATCTGGAAAGGTATCTTCCACCACTTCTCCTGTATCTGCATTTGGTATTCTTGATAAGAAATCTATGACTACATTAGATTTCCCAGGTTTGTTCACTATGGTAACATCAAATTCCTGCAACATAATCAACCAACGAATAATTCTTGCACTAACCAATGGTTTATTCATCAAATATTTGATTGCAGCATGATCCGTATGGATAAATACTTGGTACCCTGTGATATAGTGTCGGAATTTGTTAATAGCATAGATTACAGCCAAGAATTCTTTTTCAGTGGTAGTGTAGTTTTTCTCAACTCCTGTCAAGTTTTTATTGATATAATAAATAGCATAATGTTCCCCATTTTCAATCTGTCCTAACACAGCTCCAATAGAAGTATTGGAAGCATCAATTTGAATATGAAAAGGTAACTCCCAATTAGGACCTCTTAGTACAGGTGGAGTGGTTAACTTCTCCTTTAAGTCTTCAAAGGAATTTTGACATTTAGAGGACCAAACAAATTTAGAATCTTTCATGAGTAAGGCAAACATGGGATTTGCTATGGTACTGAAGTTAGCAATGAATCTATGATAAAAACCAATGTGTCCTAAGAAACTGCATACATCAGTCTGAGTCTGTGGAAGAGGGAGGTTTTTGATGACTTCAACCTTCTTAGGATCAACCTTGATTCCATAAGAAGAGATATGATGTCCAAGAACAATTCCTTCCTCCATCATTAAGAAGCATTTCTCAGGATTAAGAGAGAGGTGGTATGTTTCACAATGAATCAACACTTTTTCAAGCTGTTCTAATGCATATTCAAAACTATCTCCAAATACTGTGAAGTCATCCATATAAATTTCAACACTTTCATTTGTTAAATCAGAAAAAATTGCTAAAACAACTCTCTGAAATGTTGTTGGAGCATTACATAACCCAAAGGGTAAAACCCTGTAAGCAAAGGTTCCCCAAGGACATGTAAAGGTAGTCTTTTCTTGATCTTCTGGTGCAACTTGTATCTGGTTATACCCGCTAAAACCATCAAGAAAATAGAAAAATTTCTTTCCAGCAAGGGTATCCAATACTTGGTCTATGAATGGTAATGGGAAATGATCCTTATGTGTGACCTTATTTAACTCCCTATAGTCCACACATACTCTCATTTTACCATTTTTCTTTGGAACAATGACTAGTGGTGAAACCCACTTACTATCTAAAATTGGATAAATGAATCCAACATCTAAGAGTTTTTCAATTTCCTCTTTCACAATCTCCTTTAAAGTAGGATTCAAGCATCTCTGAGGTTGCCTTACTGGTTTTACATCTTCTATGTATATCCTATGTGTACATACCTCAGGATGAATGCCTGTCATATCCTTATAGTTCCATGCAAAAGCTTGAACATGTTTTTGTAAGACTGCAAACAATTTGGTTTCTTGGTCCTCAGTTAGCTAGCTATTAATGTTCAAAAATTTGCCCAGCTGTATTTCAATTTGTTTGATCCCTAGATGGATAGAACTAGCTGCTTCATAGTTACTGATTAATGCATTTAATGGACAATGATGTGGCTGCAGAGTATGAAATACTCTAGAATTTATCTCAGAGATGATACCTGATGGAATCAGAGGACATTTGAAGGTGTTAAGGAGATGATGATGCCATCCATGTGGTAGTATGAATGATCTTTCCTGACTAGGCATGGATGACAGAGGTTCTAAAATTTGTTCCTCCTCTTTCCACAATAATCGATGAACAAGAATTTGATCATCAGTTAGTCCTTCTGATTGTAATGTTTCAATTAGGATAGTTTCATTCTCAAATATTTCTCTTTCTGGTGTAGTGATTTCCTCAATATGTTCCTTTCACTACAACTGTAGCCAAAGTGGCAATGGTTTCTTGTTCTTCATCAGATTCAGGATACCAAATTTGTCCAAAAAATTTAGTTGAAGGTTGAGCTAGTGGATACAAAGAAATTTTCTTCAGGTCAACACCATTAGAAATGGTCATTTCCCTTGACCTGCAGTCTATAAAAGCAGCTACGTAGTAGCTGACCAAGGTCGTCCTAGAATGATAGGGTATCCATTGACTAAATTTCTAGGCTGAAACACTAAGAAGTCTATAGGATATTCCCAAGAAGAGACTTCAATGGCTATATATTCTAGGATACCTTCTGGTTTAGCAACTGACCTATCTGCCATTTCCAAAACTGTGGTGGTAGGACTGAGATTTTTGAGCTACAATTTTTGCATTGTGTCCTTAGTCATGACATTAATTGTAGCTCCAAGATCAATTAGCACATTAGGAATTTGCATTAATCCAATAGTAATTGTAACTATTGGACTACCTGGGTCACTATACTTGGGAGGAACTAGTTTCCCGAATAATAAATCAGCTAATTTTCCTTCTACCTAAACAGTTTTAGGAAAGGCCTTCTTTTTACCAGGTTTCTTGATACATAACTCCTGAATAGTCTTTTTGATTAAAGGCACATCCCTTATTTCTTGCAACAAAGGGAGAGAAATTGACATCTTTTTAAGTTCTGTCACTAATTCTGATTTAGGGGTAGTATCAATATGATCAAACCTTTCAGGGTATGGTAATGCTACTGGAGAAGATTCCTGCATTTTTTTTGTTATTTCTTCTTTTTGTTTTTGTTGCACTGTCTCCTGATTTGGAGGTTCTTGTTTCTCACTAATTTCTTCAATGGTGGGTGGAATAGGTTCAGGTAAAACCTTCCTTGAACGTAGTTGGATGTTACTACAGTCAAGTACATGAACTGCAGTAGAGTCTTCAGACTCAACCTCATAAACAGGGGCTATTTGTCTGGTATTATTTGGGTTAGTCACAGGCTGAGCTGGGAGTGGAGGTTGTTTCACTGGTTGTGTTTGTTGATGTTGTGTTCTTCCCTAAAAATTTGGATTAGGAGTAGGCAACAAGTTTTGAGCTTGCCCTTGATACCTTTGTTGTCCTTGATATGGTGGATATTGTTGTCCCCATATTTGTCCTTGTTGTGTCCATTGTGGATGAATTGTATGCCAAGGTGGGTTCATCCACCCAGAATGTGACCAATCTGGAGGAGTTGTCCAAGGTTGGTTCCAAGGTTGTGCAGGGACTTCTGCATGTCCCCATGGCATGTTCATATTCCAAGGAGATTGTCCCCAATTTGGAAACCGAGGAGCATTGGGATATTGTGTATAGCCACCACCGGATCTCTGCCCAATAGCATTAAGTTCTTCTGTTTGGGTGCCTAAAACAGATTTTAGATGAGGCAACAAAGGACATTTATCTGTTGAGTGTTCCTTGGAACAAATTCCACAAATAGAAGTTTTTTTTAAAGGGCAATCCTGCAAGGCATGCTTATTCTTGCATCTCGGGCAATAAATTGCCAAAGGTGGTGTAGAATTGGGTTTTGTGTTTCTCTCACCTAATGCAGAATTAAGTTGAACAAGGATATCAGTTTTTAAATTAGCCATTTCCTCCATCAACTCCTTTATGTCATTATTGCCATAATTTCGTTTCTTTCTTCATTGGTGAGTGCGGGAATAATTTCTACATAACTCCACAATATCTTCAAGTTCAAGTTGATCTATGTCTCCTTTTCCCATTAAATCTAACACTTCCCTAGATTCATCCTGCAATCCTCTTAAGAAGATAGGCTTTAAGAAATCAGGTTCTACAGGACCACATCTCTTTTGGACAAAGGCAAAACGATCAAGATAATCCTCTAAACTCTCATCTTCTTCTTGCTTGATCCGAAACAACTCATCTTTCCTGTTTTGTACTCTACAATAATCTTGATATTTATGTAAGAATGCAGTCTCCATGTCATCCCAAGTATGGATTGAATTAGGTTCAAGATTACTCATAAACCATCGGAGAGCAGCATCCTTAAGCATGGAAGGAAACAATTTCAATTTTTGATTATCATTTATGTAGTCATAAGTCTGACATAACACTTTGAATTCAAACAAAAATTGATCAGGATCTTCTAAAACAGTTCCCCTAAAAATTGGTAATATGGATGGAGAAATAGTTTTCATGGGAGCATCTAGAGCTGGATCCAACCGTATGGGGTATTCAAAAGTCCTAGGAGGATCATCAACATACCCACCTGGTGGTGGTGGTGTTGCTACCATAGTTGTTTTCTTTCTTGAGTTTGATGTGGATGGTTCAGGCTTAAGGGAATGTTTAGCAGAAAGTGCTACAAAAAGCTCTTGTTCTAATCTTTCCAAAGCTTCAGTTGGTGAAGAAGGTATTTCTTGCTCAGGAAATTCTTCATTTGATCATGAAGAACACCTTGGTGGTTCAAAACTAGTTCTGATAAACCTCCCTCTTTTGTCTCTTGGCCTATGCATTCATGCCTATTCACTAAATAAACTGAAATGTAGTATTTCAAAAATTGTAACACAATTCTTGACCTATTTCA
The DNA here is from genome assembly GCA_028583015.1 of Wollemia nobilis. Lineage (NCBI taxonomy): Eukaryota > Viridiplantae > Streptophyta > Pinopsida > Araucariales > Araucariaceae > Wollemia > Wollemia nobilis. The sequence continues at coordinate 4,468,498 of JAQPPZ010017244.1, forward strand.
CTTTTCCTAACAACATCGTTTGTTCCTCGAAAATGACGCCAAAAATGATGAGGGTCATTGATCATTCATCATTTAGTAATTATATGTCAGTCCAGGGCGGTGTCCAAAGGTTGTATATGATAGGAGGTGTCACAGTTGCAGGTTCAATTTATCCAAGAACAAGTTTTTATTGATGGATCAGTTAGTGGTTGGGGGATTTGGTGTATCTTCCTAATTTCTAACAAAGGAAATTAAATTGTAGAAGCTGAAACTGAATTTAAACTACAGGAAAATGAAACTACAAAATCTGAAATTGACAAGAAATAAAATGCTGCTAAATTGATCACAAAGCAAATTGCAGAAAAGTAAACTGCAGAATGGAAATTCACACACACACTTGTAGAAATTAAACCAATGATAAAACTCACAATGATCTGAACATAAGTTGAACCAAATTAATGTTTATTGCAGTAAAACTAAAAATAACATAATTCTAGAAATGTAGAAAATGCTGGAAATAGTGCCATTATAGGTCAAATGCTAAATATTGTTCTAACACATGATTGAACCTATTCTAGATGCTATGGTGCAATTCTAAAATGAAACTAATGCTGCAAATAATTATTGACAGAGTTCTGCTGATCTGCTGTAGCAAGAAATCAACAAGAATTTCTTGTCACTGAGCTGCCCTTCCTCTGATCCTGTAAGTGGGCCCTTGCTTCCAGAACCAGAAGAGGGTGAAAAATTATACCAAGTAAATTAAATGTGCACTATAAACCATCAAATGCTAATAAAATCTAAAAAATGCACCTTTTATTCCATCTGCAACTGCATTACAGTAATGCAGGAAAAATCTGCAATTTACTGTAATGCTACAAAGTCTTTTCCTTCTGCTCACTTTTGCTAATGACTATCTCTAATTATATATTTATTATCTATTATGCTCAACCATGTTGGGAGATTTATTTATAAGACAAAGTTGATACATCTATTTGCTGAGTTTTAGGGATTTCCAACTATTTACAAAACAGTTTCCTGGAATGCAGGGTTATAATTTGTCAACCTTTATCCCTTTATCCCAGATGGTCCACCTATGGTGAAGGAACGGAGTCCAAATAGGGTGGACTAACTGCTTGGTCAATTTCCAATCATGATTTCCATGTTTTTGGTGCATTTTGACCATTTTCTATTGTTCCTGCGCTATTCCCTATTCCTGCGTCGCTTATTCCTGCACTGCTCTGGAATAACAGGTAGGTGACCATTCATTGCTTATCTGTGCTCCAAATGCATAGGGAGGAAGTTGTTGACTATTTGGATTGTTTTCCCTTATCTTGTACACCCTTCTGCATTGGTGGCACATGCTGGAGTGACTGATTCCAAGCCTTGCTGTATATGTACATCTGGCTGGAACTATCACAGTTATAGCCTTTTTTCCTGCACAGTCAGCTACAGTGGACAAGTTCTTGGCACATTTTTCCATTTGAATTAGTTTAATCAGAGGAACACAATATTACTAAGCACCATATATTCAACAAGGTCTATATTATAATTCTGAATTGCTATAATACTACTGATTAATTAACTGAAAATAGGTGAAATTGCAAAAAAAATAGTAAAATAGAGTATATGCACTTTGTCATTTTAGAATATGCAAACACCATTATATAATGCATTTTTTCCATAATTAACATAAAAACATAGTAAAAAGGGTGAGTCAAATAGTTATAATGTATCAAAAAGTGTTCATGGATGAGGCAATTCCTGGCCTCATCAACTAGTAAGGTTGTAAGCCATGATTATTTATCCTTTGAAAGGAATTTGGAAAAAAGAGAAAAGAATCTTGAGAACGTAAGGGATGCCTTGAGGAACTCATGGTTAGGGACCCTTACAACCATCAACTTCTCTCCTAGAGGTAGAAAATGGCAAGGTCCCAAGTCTCACTAATTAGATCATCTCTCAAGAGGCTTAACTCAATAAAGAGAAAGTCATTTCATAGAAGAATTTAAGGAAGAGAAGAAGAGGAATGCAATAAAATTTATAAGGGGAGTTTGCCAAGCATACTAGCAGGATATTGCTCAGGCCATGTTTGCACTTTCCTAGGTGCTCAAAATGATTGATGTAGCTACATGTCAAAGCTCTAAAATAAGATAAGAGGTTGAATAAATTTTGATAACTTCCACAAGGCTGGTGAAAACCAAAGCATATAAAACAAAATTAGCCACCTAGTCTGACCAAGAGGTAGTGATTATGGGTATTTAGGAAAGGAGACAATGATATAGAGAGTACTAGATGTACTTATTAAAGAATGAACCACATAGTAATGCAAATCCCAAAATGATGTCCTAGTAGCCACTATTGTTGATTTGAAGAGGCATATTGAATCATTGATTTAAAAAGGGATCCCTCCGCTTGGACCTCAAACAACAAGCTCTTTATTGAGTAGAAATATTTATAACTAATCGAGTAGTGAAAGAGAGACCAAGCTAGCTTTGAATCTTAACATGATGGCCCCATATAAGATGATGCAACCCAAGCCATCATGAACTTGGTGGATCTAGAAATGCAAATATGAGAAGTCATGGGTAAAGTGAGATTTTTTTATGATGATCAACTGGGTCTTCTGAGCTCTTATTCTCAATTCAAAAATTTAGAGGTTTCTATAGTGATTGGGAAGAAATTAAATCTTCAATGGATAAAATATTTTTTCAGTAGCTCAACATTATTTCTTTTTCCATTCTTTCCAACCTCTTTCCCTTGTTGTTTCTCATTCTTTATTTTTTTCTTGGCCTCCAATAGATAAGGTGACAAATTTATTGGGGGTCCTCATCCTTAGGAAGTAAAAAATCCCCTATGAGTCACTAGAACTATAGTGAAATTCCACTACACCAAAGGGAAATTTTACCTTGGCCAATTTTCTAGGTCAATGTTAGAATAGATAAATTATCGAAATAAATGTGAGAGTAGAAGCACATTATCAATTTTAAAATAAATGACAAGTGCTAAGTTGCAAAGCTAAAAATCTGCTAAGGTTTTAAGGATGTAGCTAATAGATCTTTTGATCAATGATGAGTGTTGGATTGAAAGGAGGAAAACTACAAAATTTTATTGAAGCTACGCACATCGTCGATCAAGATAATTTAATGACAAGTGTTGATTCCCAAAGAAAATGAGATACAAAAGGTGTAATAAATACACATCACGATGTTATACATAAAAATGGATGTTGATACCAAGAAGAAAATAAACCTTAGAGCTTCATAAAACGTCAATTTCTCATTCGACAATTTGAGTCATTTTATAAAGAAACTAAAGGAGTTGTTAGAAGGAATTTTTGATAATGGTTGGGAGTTGGAAGCATGGTCAGGACATGGACACCCCATGAAAGAAATAAATAGCCATCCCATCTAGGTCTATAATCAAAAGATATTTGTCATTGATGTTGGTGAAGGCAAAATTTGACAACCTACAGAGATAGGAGAAGAATTTAAGATGCCTATATCATAAGACTATCATCCTTTCGATCGAAGGAGAGAATCCTGGGGCCAATGGATCTCAACTTTAGGAGAGGACATGAATAGTGTTTCAAAGATATCATTTATACACAATTCCAAGGGAAGGGTATGAGGGGCTCATAAATGTAGTAATTACAAAAGAGCATATAGTTCACCCACTAGCACCCTTTGGGAACCACATTGTAGGAAAAGCAATTGACACCTTAGCGATAATACGAGTGAAGATCCAAACCCAAGAGGTATTGAACCCTTTGAAATTGATCCAAATATCTTAAGGCTACCAAAATTCAATGTGGATTAGTCTCTCAGTTAACTTGAGAAAAGTTTACAGTTTTGAAGAAAAAATGCATTGGGTTATTTTTGTGTTTAAATAGTGGTTTTATTTTATTGTAAAGGCATTGGGGAATGCTTGGTTATGACTATTATCTAGCCTTATGTGCTTTTTATTTTATTTTTTTCTATGTATAAGCTAGACTCGAGCCTTGATTCATTTTGCTAAAAAGCATTGAACCTCTTTTGGTTGAAACACCTATATAAAAATAGTATTTTGTGATAAATAAAGGAGGTTGTGACTAATATCACTCTATCTTTGTTATGATATTTATCCATTGCTTGCATACTTAGATGTTAAACTAAGATCATGTTCACTTTCTAGCTATTAGAAAATGATAAATGTGTTCATTAGTTCATTGTGCACATAAAAATCTTTGATCTTGGCACATTGCCTACTTTAGATTAGGTTTTATTTTTTACATTTTATCTCTCCATTTTTCTTTGATGAATGTAAGTAGCATAGGAATAATGCACTAAATATCATATATTATGAGGATATTATGTCAAAAATATCCTAAAGGTCACCCTTCTAGTGCTTACACTTCTCATGGATCTTCTCAATATGTCACTCAATACAAGGCATGGGTGTCCAATGTGTTTGGCTACCACCACAAACGGTCAAGAAATTCTAATAGGACAACATAATTGGTGATAAAACTTAGAGAATTCAATCAATGATGCAAGAGCCTATTTAATACATGATCTATTATTATAATAAATGATTGTTACAAATGACGTGATAGATACAATTTATAAGATTATCACAAGCGATGCTTTTGTCTAGAATAATGTAATAAAGTATTCTTAACATTCCACCCTTATTACATTATTTGGGACAACAAATATTACTATCCTAACTTAATTTACAGAAGTTTAGGCTCTTGATCTATATCTTGGCTCTAGCTCTTAGCTCTTGAATCTTGACTCTTGGATATGGAACTAGATTTTGTTTTGATGCTATTTGTTAGCTCTTGAATATGGTGTTGGTTTTGGCTTTGTCATTTTCTCTTATATCTTGGCTCTTGGCTTTGGATCAAGCTCTTACTCTTGGATTTGGCTTTGAATCTTGATCCAACCTCCTAGGATACCTCTGGGTCTGATACATCTAGGTTTATCTTTGGATCTGTTGCCTTTGGGTCTATTGTCTTTAGGTCTACTATTGGGTCTACAAAGGTCCCCATAAATTTGTACTACAACTTCTATTACTAAAACATTTCTCCATGAAATATATATAATTTATCTCAATCTCTAAAATTCTTGCTCTCTTTTGAAAATAAAACCTTCTTCTATAGAATCCATTCAATATTTTCTTTAATTTTATCCCATTGTGTGACATTTGTCCATCCACAATAAATATTTACCTTGTTGGTCATTTTTTCTTTGTGTCAACAATTTGTCTATGAGTGATTAGTACCTCCACATATCTTACAAGGATGTAGAACCCAATACCTAGTTGTCACATGTCTAGATCATCCACAATGACTACAATAGTTGGTTCTAGTAGTTTCATGGGATTTTGATTTTACAAACTTAGTGTTACTAGTTCCTGGTTGACCATTATAGTCAAGGCCTTTATTCTTTGGCCTAATATTTGATATTATGGGATTTCTTATACCTTGCCCATTTCTTCCCAATCTTGTACCATTGTAGCCCATTCACTTCATTAACTTTGAGCCAATTCCTTTGTTATATTTTTCAAAGCACCCAATTTCTTTATCATCACTTTATTTGTCATGGCCTTTAAAACTTCCATCATCCCTCATGGTGGTCTTCCACTTTCCCTAGCTTCTTGGAAAAATGGAGTCGCATATTGTTAAAATTTGGCTTGTTTCTTAGCTTATTTTCACTATCTTTCCCATGCTTTGTAGCTTGAATTGGGAGTTGGGTTTAGACTTTATGAGGGTTCCTTATCTCTCCAAATATCCCCTTTTCAATATACTGCTAGTCCAATATACCATACCTTTAAACATACCCACCCTTTCGAGATACCCATTGATATGTAGAAGAAGCTAGTCCTCTCAATATTCACAATCGTATATGAGAGAGACATTGAGGTACATGAAAGAGTATGATAAATGGTACCTAGGCATACAAAAAGAGATTCATACTGTCTATGACACTTGCTTAAAAATACCTCCTAGAAGAGTTTTAATTTCAAAGTTTATGTCAAGTGACAATGGAGAATAAGGTGATTAATGGATTGAAAATGAACAAATAGGGCTCCGTATTGATCCTTAATGATTTATAGAGATAGACCCCAGACATAATTGTTGTAGATATATTAGGTATTAAGCGTAGTAAAAACTTACAACAACATTACTTGTAAACGAATACTAGAGGTATTGTTTATATCGAACACTGCTTCAAACCTTGAAAGTTTGAGAAAGTGTGATTGTTGTTTTGTAAATTCATTTTTCTATATAATGTAATAAAGCATGAATTTATAAAACATGAAATGCAAAAAATAAAAAAATGGTGGTGTTAGACTTCATTGAAAATGCATCTTTTACAATCGTAATCTTTGATGGATTTTTCCAAATATGGATTTGATCTTTGCAAATTAAATTTATCACCCTTTCAAGACAATAGAGTTTAAAAATACCTCCTATTTGCTCTTTAGAAAACATTAAAGTGTGTTGAGTTTGAAGAATTAAGGTTATATAGTAAAAAAACACTATTAAACTAAAAAAGTGTATTGATTATTTTTCCCACCTTATAACTCCTTTTAATTCATTTAAAAAATAATAAATTTCTCCTTTCCTAAGATTTAAAAGGCCAACTTTTCAAAGGTTACCTTTTCAATTTTTTAAATAACCCTTTGCTTTAGAAAAAAAACAACGATTCAAAAAAAAACCTTGCATGCATGAGATTTGAACTTGGGTATTTTAGTGCAAAAGCCTTAACCACCACACAATAGTCACTTGGGCACATGGAATGGTTAGTACTTGAAAGGAGTGGTGCCCCTTGACCTTTGAATTTTTGTCTAGAATAAGGGTACACTTGTCTACTTCTACGTGGCTCTCCTTGACGATGTAGCTCAAACAACTGGACAATTGCTCACACAACTCAATCCACATGGCTAGAATTTTTGCTTATAGTTCATGTTTGCTTCCTAGGTGAAGTTACAACCTATTATGATATGGTAGATTGTCATTGGTCATGTCAACATTTCAAATAGAGACACATTCTTGATATTTGTTATCATTTCCCTACATATTTTGGATCTCTTCCATGACATCTTCTTATTGCATAATGTTGCCATAACTACGTGATCTTCCATCAACTAGAGAGATTGACCTTCCTACTAAACCCATGACACTCTCCTCTTATGGCTCGATGGTCAAGTGATGGTGATATTATCATGTGTTGTGGGCATCCAGTTAGGTTTAAATCTAACACAGGGGTGATTCTTGCTTATAATAACCACCCCAAAAGAAGAGATACATAGGGTCACACTTGATTTCATATGCAAGGATCATCCATGGAACCAGGAGTTAGTTTGCACATGCAAAGCCAACATAGGATCCTGCTTACTCGATTCTATGACTAAATTAAAAAATTTTAAACTCAAATGGATTGATCAAGGTAGGGGGGTTTTAGAACCATGCAAAAGCTCTCGTCTACTCTTGATAGATTCAACTAGACTACATGCGATTCATCCATGTTAGATCTATTATCTAGCATGAAAATGACATGCTAACATATTGAGCATCGACATTCAAAGTATTGAAAATGGGTGTGGGGAGGTTTTTAGTTTTGTCAACATATTTTGAAATATCGGGCCACTCTGTTCATTTTCTTAGGCCTTTTTGTCTTAGATCGAGCAAAAAATAGTTTGCTACAAAATGGACCCCTCAATGCCATATGCTATTTCGTGTGCCTTGTCACCTTCATCACCCTCTACCTACACTTTCTCATCATAGGTCGATTAATATCCAAGGAATTATTTTCATCACAAGTCAATCCCTACATCCCTTGGATATCCTTTGTTGAATAGGGATGCCAACCCCTTAAAGAGTCAAATCTACTTTGCTTTCATCCCTATGGGCAATAATCTCATTAAATTTAACATTGATGAGCCTAGTTAACTTCGTGGTGGATGCATGTTCAATCAAGGATAAATTTCAAGATGGATTGCACTCCCATTCACTTGAATAGATCAAATCATCAAGGGTACATTCATGTGACAAATATTGCATAAGAAAAAAAGTAAGGGCATGTCATCGAATGACTATGATTGTCCCTTTTATTAAACCTCACACACTCTCTCAACTGATGTACTTGAGTCAAGGATTACTTTTTGATAAACTAGATCAATGTAATGTTGTAATTTAGAGCATAATTGAATTACTAGGTCTATGAAACCATTGATGGTAAAACCTAGAAAATTCATTCATTGATGCAACAACTTATTTAATACATGCTCTATTGTTATGATCAACAATTGTTATAAATAATGTGATAGATACAATCAAGGAGATCGTTTTAAATGATGCTTCTATTTAGAATAATGTAATAAATTATTATTAATAATAATATTACAATAATATAACGTGTAATTATATTTTTTGTTATCATCAGTGTTGTTTGGGTACATATAGCTATGATTTTAGAAATGCATGAGTGACATTGAGGATGTGTATTTCTACATGTATACTTTTTGTGCCTTAATGATACATTGGGTGCACTACTATGATATACATATACTTTAACAATATATAGGTATTTTTAACATGCACTTTACTGTACCCATATCCTTGTATCTTATATACCCTTGTACCCTCACACCTATGCAACCTACATTTAGAGGTTTGTACTCACACCTTGTGTTCTTGTCCACCTAAACAACCTTGAAAATAACATTAAATAAATGTAATGCAAGTAATATTTTTGTAATCCATACAACTACATTTATATAATGAAGAAACAATATTTAATAGTGGTTTTTAAATATCAAATAACAACAAAGCAATATCTATTCATAAAATTTTAAATAAGCAAATCTTTAATTGATGATATGTTTAGGTGAAGTAATGTTATATGGACACAAATGCTAATAAATTTGAGAATGCATGGAAGACAAGAAACAAAATCAAATATTTAGATGTGTGTACACCATATTATGATGCATCAAGTAATGTATTGGGTGCATTAACAAAGCAACATGTATAGTTTCATATGTTATGCGACCTATGGATGTCAACATTACATATATTTTTCCTCTTGCATCCTATATATCTCTATATCATTGTACTTCTCTAACTTTATTTTAAAAATCTATATCTACCATACACATCATAATTTGTAGTATATATCCCTATGTTAATACATCCATACAATCTTCATTGAAACGATTTTCTTCTTGTAAAAAATAATCTTTTATTCTTAAATTTACTACCTAGTTATCTTGTTTTAAATAGGTGTGTTCTCTGTGAAATGAGTGAGGAAGATACAAACCATCTCTTCTCTATCGGTCCTTTCATGACTGAGCTACTTATTTAGTTTTTGAAGAACTTCCAGGTATATTGGGTCCTCCCCAAGTCTTTCCTTGATCTCTCTCTTCAATGGTAGTTCTCATTCAAAAGTAAAAGGCTTCAAATGTTATGGAGATTAAATCTTCCAAATGTTCTTTGAGGGGTATGGATAGTAAGAATCCATTAGATCTTCAAAGATAATAAGAGAGACTGCTCATCAGTGGTAAATATAATTTTAAGTGTAGTTTTGGAAAATTTAGGTATCATGAAGTTTAAAAATAAATTCAAACTAGACCTAGAGAAAGAAATTACTAGAGTTTGGGGGCTAGCTTCCAATTATCAGAATTCCTACTCACCCTCAGTTCATCCATGAACCAATTCAAAATGGAAAAGATCACCAAGTGGATGGATAAAATTGAACTTCGATGGAGCAGCAAAATGAAATCCTAGGAGTGCTAAAGTAGGAGGTATTTTTGAGATCACTGGGGTAGACCGCTCTTGACCTATGTAGAGACTTTAGGAGATCAAATGAGCCATGTTGCTAAATCTAGAGAAACATTCATGGGTGTGTCACTTCTTGACAGGTTAAATATAATAAAATTAATAATAGGAGGCTTGCAAAACATCATTTATATTTTGAATGGAAAACATCCACCAAGTTGGAATATAGCAAATATGATAAATGTGATTAACACTAACATTAAATTAGAGCTCTTTTAGGAAGCGTATATTGTCCATGTCTATAGAGAGGCTAATGGGGTGGCTAACTGTTTGGTGAATATGGATGTATCTTTGGATGATTTGCAATGCTGGGAGTTTTTCTTCCCTCATAGTGTTCAAGAAATTATAATGAACGAAGCCAAGGATGATGAAAAAAATGATATTAGAGATTAAATTTGTTAGGGGGGTCTTAAATATTTTGTGGGTAAAAATTTACTATTCATCTGGAGGGAGGCATTTGAGCAAACCCGATAGCTACAAGTATCAGTACAAGGATGAAGGAAATAAAAGAGGACTTGACAATGAGTATTCAACAATGGTGGATCCTTTAATTTGGAGTTGGAATGAATGTTATTGGACAAATGGGATCTTACCTTCAACAAAATCCACTGTATGGTTTGGTCTGTTCTACCCTTGGTTTTTTACTAATAATTATTTTGTGAGCTATAGGTTAGATCTAGTATTCTTGATGAGATTGGATTTGATATGAGGAGCTTCACTAAGTCCTAATACTCATGATTTTGAATCTATTTGGAAAATTTTAGTTATTATTTGTACCAATAACAAAAGCATCAAAAGGAAATATAGCATGCTTGAGTCGACTAATAAGTTTCCACGAGAGTCCTATGGTTGTCGACTATATTCCTTCTACTTTTTATGGAAGGGATAAAGATGACACAATGATCTAAAAGTCTGATTATGAGTTCGAAAGCGTTATGGAGGGTGACAATATATGACTAGAGCCTTGAATAAGGTACAAAGGTGGAGGCTAGAAATACTCTAGTTGGCATCCCCCATAAAGTAGGTCATTGAGGCTCTTTTTTAGAACTTCATACTGAAAGACCTTAATGAATCGTCAAAATATTTGTTTCAAATGGTCCTGTGAATTATGGAAGAAGTATAAGATAATTTGGAGGACCTAAAATGGAGGATTTTGATGCTCAAGGCTTACCAGGAAATATTGGACAGTAAAAGGAAGGTTTGTCCAAAAGATAGATTTTGGTCTCTATTTGTTTGGGTATGTTGATTGTTCGTTGTATGTTATTTTTTTTGTAATATGAAATTATCCTAAAGTAAAAAATATTAGATAGTGTAGATGTTGTTTAATCTACTTGTTTGAGGTCTGAAACCATTTTTGGAGTGTAAATGTCTTTTAGATACATAGGAGAGTTGGTTACAACCACACTATTTTTAGTAACTGACAAGCGTAGAGTTCAAACCATAAGGGATACTCCCAACAAACCTATTTCAACTCATTATTATTGATCAGGAAGAGACCACCGATTGCTCGATATTCATATCGTCGTCGATCTGACACACACTTAGAAGATTGAGAGCAAACTACTACCTTTGCAAATTGGCACCCCCAAAGTTTGAACTCAGGTTTCTTCTTGGTAAGTTCCTGGCCAAACAAGCAACTACTAATCCACCCAACCCTTGGGAAAATCGTAAATATTATTCTATAATGCTGATTATAAAATATTCAAGATTCTTTTCAAAACCCCTTCTTAAAATAAATAAATAAATAAATAAATAAATAAATATAATATATATATATATATATATATATATATATATATATATATATATATATATATATATATATATATAAAATACCCTTTTTAAATTGCATCCTAGAACAAACAAACTTGTTTTAATGTACATAATCTACAATTCAAAACCAATCATTATGAATGAATGAAAGATTTTAATTACGTCCGCGAGACCCAAATATGGTCTATGGGACCTCAAATATGGAAGTACAATTACTCAAATCATATCATATGATCTTTAATATCTTTGAGAAGGTTGTTCCTTCTCCCGCTGATTTGTGTTAGCAATTCTCCAACTTTTTTTATTTTATTGTCTTCAAATAAATCTGTTATAAACTCGCTCCCAAGTGTTTCTTTGTATTTGTCACGGATATCCGAAAAACTCGGGCATTTATAGATGAAGTGTTCCTCTCGTCTCTACCGCCCCCGTGCCGCATAGAGTACATATCCTTTCTTCCCATTGTTCTTTGGGCGTTGTCCATCTCCCCGTTTCACATCTAAGCCTATGAGAGCTAGTCCTTATCTCGAGCAATGAGTATTTTTTCCTTCCACTTGATTTCAGCGCCTATATACGCTTTTTTCCTTGTGGTCATACGTTGGGTTAAAATTTGCAATATAATATTGTCTTTTCCTCGCTTGCATTTTTCCACATTCCACTTCCGAACTTTTCATTCACATAATTTTTAATGTCTTTGTTGACATTTGGGCATTCATTTATGTTGATTTCCCAACGTTTCATCCATTTCTTGATTTTGTTTCATCCACGTATTCTTTCGCCTATGTAACTCTTCGTCTCTAACTGCTCTAGGCCATCTATCATTTGTCATGTTTTCTGTTTTTTTCAAGTAACATAACAACTTGGTCATAGCAATTGCTTCTAAAGGGAACATTCCAGTTTCAGCTAGAATAATTTCATAAGGGGTTGTGGCCTTAATTTTGAGAAAGTTTGTGATTAGATATTTTTGAATCCTTTCTATTTGTCTCCATTTTGCATTTGTTGTGCCACTAGCCCACACCTCGCAACCATACAACAGAACCGGTGTAACAAGTAGGCCAAATAAGACCTTGGTGGTCTTCCAGTCCCACAACTCGGCATTCCTACACCTGTTTTGAAGTGCATATAGTGCTCTCCACCCACTTTGAGTTCTTTTCATCCTACATGTATTCCAATTAAGTTTGTCATGAAAGTCTATGCCCAAGTATTTGTATTCTACTACTACATCAAGCGGTTCTCCCGCAAACCGAAATTTGAGTTGTTGCTTCTTCTTTTTTGCTGAAAAAATCATAATTTTTGTTTTGCTCGTGTTCACCCGCATCCCAACTTCTTTACAAAAGAGTTCTAGAGCTTGAAGGTGATCTTCTAGATCTTTGGCTGTTTTGGCCACAAGAATTACATCATCTCCATACATGAGGAGTTTTACCACATATTTGGCTAAATGCACACCCTCTCCCCCAAATTTGTTTATCCATTCTTCTAACTTGTCAATGTACAGCCCAAATAAGGCTGGAGATAGAGGGCAACCTTGTTTGACACCTATGTCACTACCAAAACATTCGTATAACCCTTCCCGTGTTCTCGATTCTAGCTTTTACATGCTCATATAGTCTCGTGAACTCGCTGCCCCGTAGTGAATTGGAACCTCTAGTTCTTCCATTCTCGCTCCATAATTTTTTCCTAGGCACCGTGTCAAATGCCTTTTTGAAGTCTACAAAACAGCAAAAAGCCTCCTCTTTTTTCTCCCATATTTTTTCCACTATGTGTCTGAGCGTGATACAGTGATCAATAGTTGAGTGTTTGGGCCTAAAACCTGCTTGCCCCTTTGCTCTCTTTCCCTTTTCTTCTCGCCCATATGCTGATCCTCCGCTCTATCATACTCCCAAACAACTTTGCAAAGAGAGGGTTGATCATGATAGTTCGATAGTTTGAGGGATTATTTACATCTCCACTTTTAAACAAAGGAATGGTCAAGCTAGTTGTCCACTCAGCAGGGAAGCCATTTTGTATGACCTCATTGAAAATTTCTTTGATTTGCGGTGCCAAGATATCTACCCCCCATTTTATATGCTCGCTTGAAGATTGTTTATGTCACGGGCTTTTCCAGCTGCTAACTTTTTTATCCCTTGAATAATGTCTTCAATTGTGAAAAGTTCTTTCTTGACAATGATAGTAGGTGGTGTCTCCCGCTGGTTACTACGCTCGATACAGCTTGTTTTGAATACTCCAACCACCGATTAACTCGTTATGTTATTTTCAGTTTGCATCCTTTTCACGCTTAGTTCCTTCCAAAATTTCTTTGGTTCATGCTTCCCTAAATAAATCAATTCTTCCCTCCTTGTTTTAGTGTATTCTTCTTTTTTTGCCCTTACCAGCTTCTCATATGCTTTTTTGTTTGCTCTTGTTTTACCCGTTGGTTCCTTTAGTAATCTTCGCATTTTTTTGCAATCTTCATCGAACCATGGGTTGGTTGGGAAGCTATTCCTTTCTTTCTTTTTAGGTTTAGCTCTCTTGCATTTTTTTAGAGCTTCTTGAATAACTTGCATTAACCATTCACTCTTACTGTAATCTCTACTACTGTGATGTAGTTCTTCCCTTTCCTGTAACTTATTATTTAATACTGCTCTAAAATTTTGCCGATTTTCATCTGTTAAGAGAATGTTTCCCTTGTGAGGATATTTATTTTGATTGCCTTGCAAGTTTTTTTTCCCTTGGTTTGTCTCCATGCATTCGAAGTTTCATAACAATTGGGTTGTGATCTCGACTTAAGTTCCACTCGGAGAATCTTCCACTTCTAGCTCCTCTATTTTTGGTATGTAATTCCGTGAGCATATTACATAGTCTATTACACTTTGTCCCTTATATGTTTTGCATGTATACTTTCCTGAATTTTTCCATTTGTTCATCCCATTGCAAATAATCAAATTGTATATGCCGCAAAGACCTAACAACTCTTCTCCATATTGCGTGATAGCCCCATGCTCATCTTCTAAAGTCCTGGTCCACTGTTGATTTTCCTCTTCTGGCATCCAAAGAGGATTAATCTCAATATATTCGTTACCTTCTAGAATGTTAGCTTGCTTATTTGCTGTCCTTGCATTGAAATCTCCAATTAATATAATATCTCCCAACTTACTGTATATTGAAATGTCTCTTTTTAGGGAGGAGTATGGGTCTTCTCTCTTAAGGTCATGTTTCTTATAGAATTTAGAATTCTTGGGAGCAAAATAACATGCTCGCTATGCTAATAACCGACTTATTTTCTAGGATCTTTATCCAAATGTACTCGTTTGTTTTCATCTTGTTTTTCAATTTTAATGACCCTATCCCATTCCTCTTTTATTAAAACCATAATACCCCCATGCCCTTTGCCATTTTCTCGCCGCTTTATTCCATACTCGCTATTTTTTTGTATCCCACAAATTCTGGAGTCCTACATCCATCGTGTTCATGTGTTTCTGTCAATATGATTATATCTTTGTCTCTAGCAATGGGCCCTAACCCGGGTCCTCTTCTCCAAGGGAAACCTCTACAGTTCCAACTTACCATTGTAAGATGTTCCCGGGCGGGCCATACTCCCTATTTATTTTGGATTTGTTTAGATGTGATGTATGCCTTTCCATTTCTTAAATATGCCTCGTTTCCCTTCATTCCTTGCTGCCCTCACCTTTTCCCATTCCTTATTTCTTTCTTCCCGCTGTAAAAATGTTAGGTCATCATCTAAATAAAATTGTGACCCTCTCAAAGATGCCTCTCGTTTCTAAGTAACCTTATTTTATCCTCGTAGCTCATCAATGTGACCCGAATATGTCTATCTCTCGCCTCCTTCTCTCACCGCCAATTCTCGCTTACTTTTTTTATCCGACCCTTCCATTGTAACCGATCTCGACAAGAAGTTCCCCGGTTAAACGATTTGTGTCTTCCCCGTCCCCATAATCTTTCAACCCTTTGATGATTATATTTGTTAACTTCTCATGTCTTTCTTTCTCTTCTCGTTATTTGAATTTTTACTTGCTTCTCTATCAACTCTTTTTGTTGATTGACCGGTTCTTTTACTACTTGAGACCATGTCTTTGTCTTTGCTAATTCATTTCGTAGCTCATTTTCTCTTGTTTCAATGTTTTGGAGTGTTTTCTTTACCTCTTTTATTTGATTTGCATTTGTTTTTTCCACCTCTATTGCATCATTGATTGGGGGATGGATGGCTTGTTTGAGGACATGCCATTCACGTTGACCCATGTTTGCTAGGTTTTGTAGCTTTGACACTTGCTCCTTGAGCTGGTTGTTTTCTTTTTCCAGCCTTCGAATGGTGTTTATAACCTCATCTGATTTAGTTTCTCTTAATTTCTCCCTCCTTTCCATGCTTTCAAGTTTCTCTTTCATCTTCATTAGCTCTTGCACACAAAGTCTTGGTGCCCACATGAGTGGTGTAGTTGTCGGACTGTAAGTTTCTTCCTCATCTGAAAACTCATTTTGGTGATTTGCCTTTGATTGTTCCTTATTCTCCACCTGTTTATGTGGTAGAATATTTTTTATTGTTATTTTTTGATATGCCCTTTTCATTGTTGTTGCCCTTGCTCGTGCTTGTCGACGCCTTAATATCCTCCAATACTGTTTCTCATTGACATATATTGGTTCTTGCAATTGTTGCTTCCCTTCTTCCATTTTCAAACCCTTTATAGCCGAACCCTCTGTACTATTGATCCGTTGAAATAAATGTGTAATAAAACCCTCTTGCTCGCAAACCCTCTCGCCGCAAACCCTTGCTGATAATAAAACCTTCTGCCGCAAACCCCTATAACGAATGTATTTCTCCTACCTACTTAAATTGTTTTATAAATCGAAAGAGGACAAAAAAATATGCTTACCCGATGAAATAGATGTTTAATACAATACTCCGCCGCAAACCCTCCTTGCTCTGCAAAAACCCTTTGCCGCAAACCCTTTAATTTTTTTTTGTGCTGATATTTCTTGTCTGGAGTGTACAGTTCAAATATTCTTCGTTCTATCGGCTCTGCTTCAGTATCCCCGTGCTCTGAACACATCATAAATTAGTTCTATGTCATGCATTTATCCTAATTTTTTATATAATTATCTGTTATAGATATGCCGAGGTTAATGAAGATAATTATTATATAAAATATAATACCCTTTTTAAATTGCATCCTAGAACAAACAAACTTGTTTTAATGTACATAATCTACAATTCAAAACCAATCATTATGAACACATCATAAATTAGTTCTATGCCATGCATTTATCCTAATTTTTTATATAATTATCTGTTATAGATATGCCGAAGTTAATGAAGATAATTATTAAATTCATTTACTTATTGAAAAAATAATCTAAGATCCAATTAGTTTTGTGTAATATAATAAAAATTATATAATTTTTCTTATTAAAATACATTTTAAAAGTGTTGTATAATATCTTTAATATATAATAATTTAAAAAATTAATTGGTTGTTTAACTCTTGTTT
The DNA here is from genome assembly GCA_028583015.1 of Wollemia nobilis. Classification (NCBI taxonomy): domain Eukaryota; kingdom Viridiplantae; phylum Streptophyta; class Pinopsida; order Araucariales; family Araucariaceae; genus Wollemia; species Wollemia nobilis. The sequence goes on from JAQPPZ010017244.1 coordinate 4,485,547, forward strand.
TCATCTTACATGCAAAAATAAAAATTCTTTTAACTTCAATTTTTTCCTTTTCTTTTCACTTAATTTTAATTTTTTAAAATTTTAGGGGTGTGATCTCATGCTACCCATCCTTTTGTATGATAAAGTCCGTTATACTTAATATAATAGCCTTTTTCAATTAAAAAAAATATATATATATATTTAAGTTTTATTTTATTTTTTAATATGTTTATTTATTTATTTATTTTTTTTTTTCATTTTATTATAATTATAAAAAAGAATTATGTTCTTATTAGGATATTCTAGTAATATGTCATTTATCTGTTATCCAAATTACCTAAGTTTGAATCAACTAGAGGGAGGTCTTTGTTGTGCCATCACAGAGTGTAGCTCCCAATTGTGCTACCATTATACTTCACATTTTTTCAATGAATTTACATAGGTTTTTACGATGGGTCCAGTCTCCTCATATTAGGTGGGGTTTGAACTTTGGACCTCTCAAAGAAAGTCCAAAGCCCTTACTATTGCAATAAGTTTGATTTTTTTTTCAATGAGTGTACATAGGTTTTTGTGAGGGGTCCTAGTCCCCTCATATTGTGTGGGGTTTGAACCTTTAACCCCCCAAAGAGAGGTCAAAGCCCTTATTATTGTTGTAAGCTTGCAACTTACCATTGTACTTCACATTTTTTAAATTGGTTATATAGGATTGAAATGAGTCTCACCTGTATTACATCATCACCACATTGTGGTATTACAATAGAGCTTAGATATTATCCATGTATCGCTTGACAAGGTTTGAACTTGAGTCTCATATCGAGGAATCTAATCAGTTGAGCTAATGACACTTGATTACCATTGTACTTCACATTACTTCAACATTTTTTTAAATCCAATTATCATCTTATAAATATTATAACATGTCCATAAAAATCATGTACTTTGATTTTTCAATTATTATCAATATTAAAATTCATAAAAAAAATTAACTAAACATTAATTAATAATTATTTTTTATATTTATAATAAATTTAATTGCAATCTATTTGGCTCCATGACCCTATTTTTTTCCACATGGTTATGTTATGGTGGGATGAATCAAAATTTGAAGGATCATGTATGTATAAGTTTATTCAGAAGTTGAAATATTTAAAAGAGCAAATGAATATTTAGAATGCCAAATTTTTTGGTAACATTTTTAAAGAAACGAAATTATTTGAATCCAAACTCAAAAATTTATAAGAGATACTAGAAATCAATGGAGTGTATTAGGATTCTTATGTGAAAGAAAAACAATTAATTTTTTATTATCACAATGCATTGAAAAAGAAGTCATATTGATTCCAAACATCTAGAGAGAAATGACTCAAGGAAGGAGATAGAAATACAATTTTTTTCATGCTACAAAAAAAATAAAAACTGTCTCATGAAAATAATATAACTCCTGATGAAAGAAATATTGAGGGTGAAGAAGATATAAGGAAGGAAGCAATTAATTATTAAAAAATATTTTATCAGATACAAAGAAAAATAAGAAGGCACAAGAAAAACTTCTACAAAATATTTCATCAATTATCACTCAAGGACAAAATAAAATCTTGATAAAGAAGATATATCTGGAGGAGCTCCATGAAGCAATTTTATTTTTCCATCCTAACAAGGCACCTGACCTTGATGGATTTCTTTGTAATTTTATTTCACATTTTTTAATATTTATTAAAGAGTGATATGTTAGTTGTAGTTGAAGAGACAAAAAAAGAAGAGTATAATAAGTGAGATCATTGTTTTATTTTTGAGTAATACTTCTTATACACATCCACCATGGAGATTGAACTCGGGTCACATCATCGATAATGCAAGTGGCGTCCTTGTTGGTAGACCACACTCATGGATCATTGCTACTTTTATTACCTTGGTTCCCGAAATAGTCAGCATAAAATATTTTGATAATTTTTATCCAATAAGAGTTAGTAATATGATTTTAATTTAGAAGATCATTTCAAAAACCATGGTAAACAGGCTAAAGGACATTCTAGGTTGTCTTATCTTAGGAGAACAAGGTGACTTTGTTTGTGGTAAAAAAATGCTTGATGGTATAATTATTGCACAAGAAGCCATACATTCTTGATGGTATAATAATTGCACAAGAGACCATACATTCGCTTCATTCCATGAAAAACTAGGTATGCTTTTGAAATTAGATATGAACAAAGCATATGATAGGGTTTCCTAGAATTTTCTACATGCTATTCTTAAAAATTTTAGCTTTGATTATAGTTGGTGTGAATGGATTAAATGTTGTCTTTGTCAATGAGTTTACACAAGTTTTTTTGAGGAGTTCCAATCCCCTCATATTGAGTGGGGTTTGAACCTTGGGCCTATAAAAAAGAGGTCAAAGTCTTTATCACTATAGTAATCTTGCAGCTATTTGGATTAAATGTTGTTATATCACTTTTTTTTGATCAATAGTTCTCCTACTAGTTACGTCAAGTCATCTTGTGGACTTCATCAAGGTGATTCACTTTTTACTTATCTATTCATTATTCATGTAGAAGCATTAGGAAGAGCATATTCAAAAGCAAAAATGGAATGAAAAATCAAAGGTATTCAAGTTGCAAAATATGGTCCCTCAGAATCTCATATACTTTTTTTTTTGGGTCATTCCTCCATCAATGAGGCCATGGAGTTTAAATATTTAAGAAAACTATTGGATAGTTGGTAAATACTACAAAATCCAATATTTTTTTCATTAATATTGCTCTAGATTTACAACATATTATTATGAATATTTTAGGGTTCAAAATTAAAAAAATTTCCATCAACCTACTTGGGTTTTCTTTTGTTTGATAAAGGAAATAAATGGAGTTTTGGATTTTTTTTTGATAGAATGAAAGCTTGTTTGAAAAAATTTTTCATCAACCTACTTGGGTATGTCACTTTTAAGAATGCTACCAAGTATAGCATAGAAATTGATAAAATTCAAAGAGATTTTTTGCGGAAAAATTATAAATTTTTTTTTAGGTTTCTTATGAGAGAAATAAAGTTTGCAAAGGAAAGAATATTGGAAAAATAAACTTGAGGAATTGCAAACTTATAAATTTAACATTATAAGAAAAACTTAGATAAAAATTATGAAAGCAAAAATTGGAAAAAAAATTACTTTAGAACATGTCTGCAACATGAAATCACCAACTCACCTAAAAAATCTCTTATATAGTATGTCATCTCTGTATTTATAAAGTGATATTAATTTCGATATGAATGTTGTTTTATTTGAACATCAAAAGAAAGAAGTGACTCCCTTGGAATGTGTTCTCAGTTGCATTTGCTTGTCTATTCTTTTTCTGTGATTTTGATGGGCTATTTACAAATTTAGTGTTATATATAGGTGGAAGATTCCCTTTATCTCCTCATCATTCATCAGGAAAATGTAAACTGATAGCATGGAACATTTCCATTTCTGAGTTGGTTTCCGTAGCTGCTTACACGACCGGTGAAGACATTTGTATTGATTTTGTCTCGAGAAATTCTTTTTCAACTTGGCCTATTAGCTCAGTTGGTTAGAGCGTCGTGCTAATAACGCGAAGGTCGCAGGTTCGAGACCTGCATAGGCCACATGTCATTTAATGCTTTTCTTTGTCGTCATCCTCCATTCTACTTTCTCGAAACGAGGAATCACCTCCATTTGAAATTTGTTTTATCATCCTCCTCTGCGGGAACCACCTCAATTTTTCATATCAAGTTTGTCCTGTGCTAAATATATTTTGCACAACTCAGGAAGGCAATGTACTCTGTACATTACGTCTTCCCACTGAATGTTGTTTTCTTCCACCTTTTTTTACTTTTTAATTTGTTTATGTGATATCGTCTTCTTATTGTATGTTATTTTTCTATCTTCGTTTGCTTATTAATTTATTCATGTGATATTGTTATGTGTGGGTGGTTGGTCCTCTTACTTTCTAATATATTCATGTGATATTTAATCCTTTTACTTACTAACCCGATTATAATATTCTTATTCAAACTGTTTATTTCTAATAATGTTGTGTGGGTAGTTGTTCCTCTTGCTTTCTAACTTATCCATGTGATATATAATCCTTTTACTTACTAACCCGATTATACTATTCTTATTTAAACTATTTATTTCTAATCACATATTCCTGAAATTGTTGTGCGGGTAGTTGGTCCTCTTACTTTCTAACTTATTCATGTGATATTTAATCTTTTTACTTATACTTACAGGATTATACTGCTTTTATTCAAACTGTTTATTTCTAATAACATATTCCTATAAATAAAATTTCACTTACTAACTCGAATATACTCTTGTGCGGGTGGTTGGTCCTCTTACTTTTTAATATATTCATGCGATATTTAATCCTTTTACTTACTAACCTGATTATAATATTTTTATTCAAACTGTTTATTTCTAATAACATATTCCTGATATTGTTGTGTGGGTAATTGGTCCTCTTGCTTTCTAACTTATTCATGTGATATTTAATCCTTTTACTTACTAATCCGATTATACTATTCTTATTTAAACTATTTATTTCTAATCACATATTCTTGAAATTGTTGTGCCGGTAGTTGGTCCTCTTACTTTCTAACTTATTCATGTGATATTTAATCTTTTTACTTATACTTACAGGATTATACTACTTTTATTCAAACTGTTTATTTCTAATAACATATTTCTATAAGTAAAATTTCACTTACTAACTCAAATATATTATTCTTATTCAAAATATTTATTTCTAATAATATATTCCTATAAATAAAATTTCGTTCTCCTAGGTCCATCACCTTCTGTATATGACTTCTCTCGTTTCCTTTGCGTGCATTGTCTGATAATCTAACGCCATTTACAGCATTGACAACATTGAAACCTTGCTTACCCCTTATTATATTGGGGAATCAACAACCTTGAGTATTTACTTTTTCCCTCTACCTTCCATTTTCCTGGCTGTGTTACCAACTAAACCATCTATATCATTCGAATGCTTTTAACACAAAGTCATGTCGGCTTTGCTTTTAAGGGGAATAGAATGAGGCTTTTTTTTTCTATTCTATATGGAGCGTATATTCTATTCAACTCATTTTACTTCTCAAAACAATAATTCCGAGCTTTCATACGGTGGTTAAAAAAAAAAAGCGAACCTAACAATTTGGATGGTTCATCCAATAAGGGTGTAATTTTTCATCATCTTGCCGGATCTGGGTATTTATCTTTATTAAAAGAGAAAAAGGTAAATGAACTTATTTTAGAGTAATAGCTTACATCATTTTTCTTTTATGTATTATTTTACCCTAAACTATTTTATGACATCAATAAAGAATCTTTCATTATATCCTAATTATGTGGGTAAGTAAAAAGTTGGAGAAAGTCTATCCAGATATGTGTATTTATCCTTATTAAAAGAAAAAAAGCTAAATAAACTTATTCCAGAGTAATAGCTTCCATATCTGGGTATTTATCCTTATTAAAAGAAAAAAAAGTTAAATAAACTTATTCCAGAGTAATAGCTTCCATCAGTTTTCTATTGTTTTCATTCATCATAATTGAAGGTACATCTTGAAGAAGTTTATCATTAAGGACTTCAATTTCCTTTGATCTTAGAGTATTCTAATAAAAAGACTTTGCCTCTTTTCTAATTTCACTAGGTTTTTTCTTTTAAGCGAAAAACCCCTTGCAGGGCCGCCTTGGTCTGAGAGACCATGAACAGGGGTTCTACACCGTCAAAGTCACCCGGGGTCGCACCCGACCCTGCCCACACCAACATTATCAATTGGATTTTGGATACCCAATTCAACTTTTTGGTAGGGTGGAGATTTGAACCTGGGACCTCCCTTGGAGAATTGGCCTCTCCTCTCCAACTCACCTACAACACCTGGGTAATTTCACTATGATCTTCAATCCAAACTCCTTCTATTGATTTAATTCTACTAATTTTGGATGTTGATATGTGTACTATAGTTATTCAATGAAAAAACTTTGTATTTTTATTTCCTTCTTTTAGTCAATTTTGTCTTGATTTTAATCTTCAAAATTGCTCTTCCTTACTCAGAATTTTATGATATTCACTAAACAACTCCCTTTCCTCAGAGCTTGGATTATTATAATCACCTTTTGGAATTTTGAAAGTTTATTTTTTAGTTATTCTTTCTTCTCAAAAGTATTTCCAAAATTTTTCTTGTTCCATACTTTTAATTTAGATGTCATAGATTTAATTTGTTTTGGAAGAGCATGCAACCCACCATTTCCTAAAGAATTCCACATTTGTACTATCATATCAAAATATTGAGGTGGTCTTCCTAAATCTTCTCATATACAAAATATGATCTTTTTTGAATTCACTTACCACCATTTTAACTCTAATTGGTCAGTGACATGAACCAATGCTTGTTAAGGTATTAAATTTAGTACAAGTTCTTTCATCTAGCCAATGATTTTAGAGTATGCAGTAGTCTATTTTTTTTGCTATTAGGTTATGGCCTCTCTTGTTGTTGGTCCATGTATAGTTGTCTTCTTCAAACTCAACCTCTCATAGATTATTGTTTTGGATAAAAGTTGAGAAATCTATCATACAGTGGGTTAATTTCCTAATTCCCCTAAATTTTTCATCCAACTTGGTTATGGCATTAAAATATCCTATGATCATGAATCGGGTTTCTTGGTCTTTACTTCTCATAAATATTTCAATCCCACTTCAAACTTCTAATCTACCTGACTGAGTTGTAGGTCCATAGACATTTATAAGGATGAAATAAATATTTGCAAAGTAGCAAGTGACTAATGAGGCTATCCAATGCCTAGTTTTATGAATAATTACATAGGAGGTTCTAGAAGGATTCCAAAAAGTTAGAATTTCCCCTGCCACTCCTTCAGAATCCATAGCATCCCATTCTCATCTTGCCCATACTACTTTCATAGTTTTTAAAACTTCTACTTTTGTCATTTTAGTTTCTTGGATACAAAGAATATCATGTTTATTACTTAAACATAGGTCCCTGATACACCTGTGCTTTGAGGGGGCATTAACACCCCTTATATTCCATGAGATGATAATCATGTCTCACCAGGGGCTATTGGCCCTGCCTGCATATTACCAATGTCATTTTGTTGTTTGGTAAAGAGAAGTTCAACCAACTTAGTTTGTGCTCCTTTATCTATGTTTGCTCTTGTTTCCTTGGATCTTGCTTGATAATTTGAGGATTAATTTCCTAATTCCCATAAATTTTTCATCCAACTTGGTTATGGCATTAAAATCTCCTATGATCATGAATCAGGTTTCTTGGTATTTACTTCTCATAAAGCTTCAATCTCACTTCAAACTTCTAATCTACCTGATTGAGCTGTAGGTCCATAGACATTTATAAGGATGAAATAAATATTTGCAAAGTAGCAAGTGACTAAAGAGGCTATCCAATGCCTAGTTTTATGAATAATTACATAGGAGGTTCTATAAGGATTCCAAAAAGTTAGAATTTCCCCTGCCAATCCTTCATAATCCATAGCATCCCATTCACATCTTGCCCATACTACTTTCATAGTTTTTGAAACTTCTTCTTTTGTCATTTTAGTTTCTTGGATACAAAGAATATCATGCTTATTACTTAAAAATAGGTCCCTGATACACCTGTGCTTTGAGGGGGCATTAACACCCCTTATATTCCATGAGATGATAATCATGTCTCACCAGGGGCTATTGGCCCCGCCTACGTATTACCAATGTCATTTTGTTGTTTGGTAAAGAGAAGTTCAACCAACTTAGTTTGTGTTCCTTTCTCTATGTTTGCTCTTGTTTCCTTGGATCTTGCTTGATAATTTGAGGATTTTCCTCTTTTACCTTGCCTATATCAGGAGTATGTCTTATTATTCTATTCCTCAATATTTTTTTGGTAAGTTGGAATTATATTACAAGCGGGTTTTGAAAGGATCCCAAAAACCTTATTACAACAGGTCAAAAGACCAAACCAAGGGTTAAAACCCAAATGACACATCCCACCCAGTGGGAGACTCATTACAAGGATGAAGATAAAATCCCGTCTAGCGGGAAACATCCGAAGACCACCACAAAGGAAATCCTGCCCAACGGGAAAAATCGACAGTCAAAAAGGGAAAATCCTGCCCAGCGGGGACCCTAGCAAATTTAAAAACCTTCCCAACAGGGAAAACAACAGAAAAAATTACAATCCCGCCTCATGGGGAAAAAATCGCACAATCTGGAAATCCTGCCACATGGGGAAAACAAGCATGTTTAGGAATCCCGCCAAGTAGGAAAGGCACACAAACCCTAAACCAGCATGTTTGAGAAATCCCGCCTAGCGGGAAAACCAACAAAATTGGAATATCCTGCCTACGGGAAAACCACCAAACCAACCCTAAATCGGGTGTGAAGGGTCTCGCCTAGCGGGGAAAAAAACTAGCAGCAAGGGAAGGTCCCGCCCCGCGGAAAACCCAACATCAATAGGAAAACCTGCCTTGCTGGAAAAAAACAACAGCATGCCCAGAATCTTGCCTTCAGAGAAACCAGCAAGATAAGGTGAACCCGCCTAGCAAGAAAAACCAGCAGTATGCCCAAGACCTGCAGACAAACCCACGACCCCCCATTGGGGAAAACCAGCATGCCCTGAACCTGCAAAAAATCCCATGAACTCGTGGATCCCGCCCAACGGGAAAACCAACAACATGCCCAGAAGAACACAACCCCTGCCAAACAGGAACCTCGAACTAGGATGCAAGCTGTAGAGGAGAGACAGGGAAGCTGTCCCATGAGCGTCCATGACTGAGAAGGATTTTGACGTTAGAAAAAATAGTGGAAGCCATTGCATGGTAAGATCTTGAGCCCCCATCCCAAGATCAAACCCTGAAAGGAAACAAGCCATTAAAACCACCATCAAGAAAACTTCTAGCCCCACCATTGTCTATCAGGGAATGGATCCAAGGAGAGATGTAGCTGCATGCATGGGCACCCCCTAGGACCCAAACAACAGACTACAGAAAGATCCCTGAGATCCATCCACAAGAACAAACAAACCCCGGATCTACAAGGAGATCCTGAAGACAAGGGTTTCATGGGGCGACTGGGAAAACCATCTACGAGAAAAGGCACCCCCCGAAGCCAAAAGAACGTAGATGAAGATCCTGAGCAGCAACCAAAAAACCAGAGCCAACCCTCTTCCAACAGCCCCAAAAGCACGCTGGAAACCCGTCGAACCAAAAAACTTAGGGCAAGAAACCACCAAACCCTCCTTGCAAACAAGCAACCCCATCGAGAGGGAAACCTGAGAAAACAGGGGAACCTAGAAACTAGGCCTGAGAGCAGACCCGGGAGGGGGGCAGGGAAATGGAGAAGTGGGACTGGTCAGACCTAGGGAACCTGGTGCTGGAGCCATCCCTCCCTTGCCCCCTGGTCTCAAGCCATTCTATTCCTCAATATTATTTCACATTGTTTCTCATCATATTTATCCTCTCCAGGCTCTACTATAGAAGCTTTTGATTTTTCTTGCTTATATTTTGGTAGTTCCTTATTAATGACAGAGGTATTAACTTATAAAACTGTATTTTATTTACCAATTTTTTAATCCTGAATGGTGCATGGTACTTTAAGAAAGTCTTCAAAATATAACGAGACATATTTCTTAGGTTCATCAAGAATGTTCTTCCTTATCAAGATCATACTGAATAGACGATTCCTTGTTAATATGTTGAACCTATTGTATTTTGTCCTCTAAGTTTTGATCTACTTTTTCTTTATAGGATAAAGCCTCAAAAGAGTTGGTATTTCTTCTGATATCCTTCCTTATTGGTCTCCACTATTTATTTTTTTATTTAATTTTCTAGATCTTTTTTTGGAAGTTAAAATCATCTTCATCCATAACCATTTGTAAGTTTCTCTTGTGGTTTTCTACATATTATTATGTTGGGTTTTTCTTAGGGCATTATCTCTAAATATGCCCCACCTCATGACATATTCTACATCTAAAGATATATTTTTTATAATCTATGGTTTGGGTCCACATATTATCCCCATACTTAAGAATGATTGATTCTGGTAAAGCTTTACTTATATCAATCATGACCAATATTCGAGCATAAATAAATAGAATCCATATTTTGTAGTATCTAAAATATGAAAGAATTCTCCTAGAGTGTTACCTTTTCCTTGAAGGTATCTATTTACCAAAATTCAAAGGGTAACCCAAACATCTTAACCCATATTGGTACTAGAGATAAATTTACATTTTTAGGTGAAAAACCTTCATACTAGTGGGAAAGGAAGAGTCTTGCTCTTTTCATAAACCAAGGGTCTTGTTGTGGCTGCTCCACAACGTACCCCAAAATTGGGGACCCACCTTTTTGTTTTTGGTATTTGGGTGTTTGCATGTTGGTTTCGAGTGTCTAATGCTCGACTTGTTTTGAATTTGCATTTATCATTAGTTTTTGTCAATAATATTTTCTTGTCGACGATATTTTATTGTCGACGACTTTTTCTTGTCGACGATATTTTATTGTCGACGACTTTTTCTTGTCGACGATATTTTATTGTCGACGACCTTTTTCTTGTCGACGATTTTTTTTTGTCGACGATTCTTTGTCGTCAATTTTACTGTTAGCTTTTTGTTATGGTTGCATTTTATGTTTTCTTCATTTGAGTGTTTCAAGTAAGCTTTTTGTACATGTAAATGTTTAAAATAAAAAAATGAAATTCAATCCCACGACGGACATGTATATGTATAAGAAGTATTTACTCAATAAAAAAATAATAATAATAATAATAATAATAATAAATAATATATATATATATATATAATATATATATATATATATATATATATATATATATATATATATATATATATATAATTAAATGAATAGAATAAACAAAATAAAAGTTTATTTCAACTCCTTATTGCCTTATGGTCGTGTGACATAGGCTATGAAATGGATGAAAGTGGCTTGTGATTTTGTTTGGGGATATATTATATGATCGAGGCTACTTTTATATCTCTTATCTTCATGTAAAATAAATTTGGCTAACGAGTGGTTTGATTTACGCCTTGCAGGTTATGACTCCGAGTGACATGTAGTAGAGCAACCACCGGATGAAGGTGTCAATGACAACGTGGACTAATAGACAGGTTTATTAGATGCTACCATGGTGGTATGGCAAATCAGCACATGGCATGGTTTATGGGTGATGCATCACCTAGCGGAAGACACATTGAGACTAAGCGTATATATGGAGGCGCAATCTCGTCTAATGAAAACCATATGGGTACATAGACTCGGATGCAAATGCGTTGGGGCATCTCGGAAGCATTCCGCATGGACGGGCAAAACAGACCATACGCTACATATTCAACAGCAAAGACCATTTGGGTGCGGATGTGGAAAGGGCCTTGATGTGTTTGCAGGGTTCTAAGTCAGATATAAACGACAGACAAATCACGACGTGATTTTGGGCACAGACATGGCACCGATAGGATTACACAGCTATATTGAAGGGCGACGACGCAACGAGGATGTTGACGTCGACCGTTAAACGGGTACGGGCCCGCGAGAGGTAAGGTAGTCGCATGACGTAGATGTGGCAGACGATTAGTAGATGATGCACGTGCTGAGGTGGCATCGCGTGGAGGGAGCCAGGTTTGACGGGGCAGCATGATGGATACATCACCTGGACTGGACCGTCCATAGAATTTAGTGAAGCATTTGAGATTAGCAGCGGAGGGCATAGTGCGCAACAGAAAATAGACTAGTTCATCGCCGGTGATAGCTACACATTTTCTCAGATTTTGCAGAATCATAGTGGAGTCCACTGGGCACGACGATAGGACGTAGAGACGGTTCACAAGCCATGCTGCCCGAAATCTGATGTGAGGGGCCTTTGTTGGAAAAACAAAGCAATCTCTACAGCCTGGTAGTATGTATTCCCTCCAAATCGTGTTGTACCAAGCGAACGACGAGGCTACTTAGCATGGGTAAACCGTGCACAAGGGAGTTGCAGATTAATATTTCACCAAAATGGTGGTCGTCGACGGCAAATTCGGCGGTTGCAAATTAAGACGCGGCAGCGACGAAGCTATGAATTAACGACGGGAATTCTACCGGGTGATTTCGACTGCGATGTAGAATGCAGAAGACTCAACAAACCGCTGCCCACACATTAATTGATGACCTGAACACATGCATACCGATGACATTAAAGATCATCTACACGAAAGTGAAAGGAAAGGAAGCCATGGTCAAATCTGGTGAAGTTGTCATTCTCGGTTTTTTGCCTGAAACCCGAAGAAAGGGGTCTACGTTTCATCTATAAAAAGTTGACATGGCGAGATATAAGAGGTAAACTCTGAAGCATACCCTCAGCAAGGCATACCCGGACTTCATGGTCATCCGGTATTCTTTGTATATCGGCCGCATAATCGGGCCATCCACGTGATGGTAAATATCTAAGCATGGTGAAGACCAAATGAAACGCACATCACATCAAAGCAATATTGAATTTTAAATTTAACCCATATGGATATAAAGATATTAATAAAAGAAGTTGTGGGACACGTTTTGGTTGTATGTGGGAGGAATGAATGAAAGATTTTCATTACGTCCCACCAAATATGGTCTATGGAAATGGTTAGAGGAGGTTACGTAAATCCCAATGCCCAAGGTGCTAAATATAGATGATCAATGGAGTTTTCATATATGACGGTTACATGAGTCAAATATGTTATGAAACCAACAGTGAAAAGAAGACATAAGCCAGCAAATGATTTCCATCGAATAAAATATGAAACGAAATAGATTTGAAGCCATTCGAGGAAAACTAAACGGATCATTTTTGGAGAGGAAGAGAAAATGAAGAGCCAGATTTGAAAACTATAAATACTCCATAGAAAGAGGGAACAGAGGTTGGAAAATGGTTTTGGAAATGCAAGATTGCAGAGTTTTTCTGGATTTGTTTCTTTTGGAGCTATTTTTCCTTCCATGGCTGAAGCCTTTTGGAGGCCAAATTCTGCTATTGTAAAATGACACATTTTTAATGCAGGAGTTTTCAGAAATTTGCATCTTGTGGGCAAGAAAGAAGGAGATTCTCTTTGCATGCTATGGATTTAATGTCTATTTTCTTTTCTTTTTCAGATTTCGAGTTTGTAGATGGAGTTAATGCAAGTTTGCTTGGTTGCTTCATGTGAATGCTTGAACCTGAAATTTATTTTAAACCCTAGGAACCAACACTTAGTCTATGGGGATTGTGCTTGTTTTGCAAGTCCAATAGGTTAGGTTGCATGCATGGAAACCTCACATCTTCGGTTTTGTCGAAATAGGATAGCATCATACTGAATGCATTTTATTTTTCAGTTTTCTGCATTTTCTTTCAATTTTTCTGCATTTTATTTTTCCAGAAATTTTAATTTTTTTTTAATTTTCAGGCATTAAAATAAACATTTAAAAAATTTCAAAATCCAAAAATAATTTCACCATTGCGTAGGTTATACTTCAGACTTCCAATACGCACTTTGAAATTTCATTTTCGGAGTTGTTTAGTATTTTTAAAAATTCATCGAAGTTGTTGTTTTATTGCAGATTTTAAAAAATCCGAAAATAGAAAATTTCCATTTTAAGGTCAAATTTCATTTTTTCAGTTTTGTTTTGCACTCATGAGCCTATGATGACATTCCCTTCATGAAAATTCCAATTTCATTGAAGGAGTTATGTTTTATGGCATTTTCACAAATTTCCATTTTGAGCCTAAAATTACCCTCTCTTCATAAAAATTCTAATTTTACGAAAGAGGGGTAATTTGAGTATTACATTGAAGGTCTTTTCTTCAAAGCACTTAATTGTTCATCTTGATGAAAATTTGATTTCATTTAAGAGGGATAAGTTAAAGTGACATTTAAAGCCCTTTATCCAAGGCCATAAATTATTGCCTCTTTGTGAAAATCTATTTCACCAAAGAGGGATAGTTTATCGATCACATTGAAAGCTATCTTCATCTTCATGATAAGAAGCCATATTTGGACTTAATAAAGAAGATAAAATCTACCTTAAAACTCTCAAGATAAAAGGAATTAAGGCACTACATCGTGGTCATATGAGGGCCAACTCACATTTGCTTTATTTTGGTTCAATGAACAATCACTAAAGTTTCATGGTAAAATAAACCAACATTGCCCCTTGTTTACAGTTACTTGCAATCACTAAGGTGTTCCAAGCATTTAAATTGAATATCTTTATTTGAGATTACTAATACACATATGCAAATGCTAAATATAGCGGAGACCTTGGAGAAGTTGTTTGTTTAACTTCTTTGCAAGAGGGGATTTGGAACCCAAATCCTAAGGAAGAGTGTACTTTCACAATTGGGTGAAAATACCACTCAACAGATTGGCGCTAGAAGGAGGGCCTGAATTGGTTTATTTCGGTGTGATTTAAATGCTATAGGGATTTAAATTTTGAATATTTCATGCCCTATTGATTATTATCTTTAGCCCTCTTTTAACAATACAACCTTGTAGTGTTAAAAGGAGGACATGAATTGCTATGCATTGTTCTAACGCTTTTGATTGTTCATACAGGAATAATGTGTTTTGATTTGATTTTGAAAATTTTTGGTCTTGACTAACGAGGTTGTCTCCATGCAATTACTTTCATTTGATTTTAATGGATACATCTCTTGGTTGATGCTAACATGATTATTCATACGTTACATGTTTGATATTTGCTAGTCATTTCATGCTTATTTGTAAGGAATTATTTTGTCTAAAATGTATTTGTTGTCGGTATTATGCTCTTCACTTGCGTGTAATGCGATCTTGTGAATCGGAAAGCCTACAACACTAGGAGTATGCTCTTCACTTGCGCATATGCGATCTGGTGAATCAGAAACTAATTTACATTTTTAGAATATTGCTTTGTCATGGTTCCTTCTTTTATTCATGACTAACAAATTGGTTTTGAAGTTATATTTTGAGTTTTACTAATGACGACATACGATATAAGAGCTGAAGTAGCATCTCTAAGAGAAAGAATGGTATCTACGATGGAGGATCATTATAAGGGTTTGTCTATACATGGGATACCCTATCAAATTCCTAAAATGTTATTGGAGTTTCTACGATGTTTTAATCAAGAGGTGCCACTAGGATACTTGCAAAAATTGTATGTCTACAAGAATACATTATGTCAATTCCAAATTTTCTATGAGGAGGTGGCTTGTAAGTTATTTGCATACATTTTGGATGATAGACCATTCTTTTGGTATGGCCAACTACCCATGGAGGTTAGGACTTCTTGGATACAACTAGAAGCAACCTATCTTTATCATTTTGGTAATCAGGTTGACTTAGAGATGTTGAAAAATTAGTTTACCTCCATACGTAATGAGCCTAATGAATCCTTGAGTCAATTCAATGGAAGATTTCATGAGTTGCACTCCCAAATGTGGGAAAATTTTAACACATCAGAAGAGGAAGCTATTCAAGTATACATGGGAGCCATACACCCCAAACTTGCTACATCTTTAAAGAAAAACTTGGATGACCTGTCTCTAGAGACAATCTATGAGATCTTGGAAAAGGTAGAACAAGTTTTTGAAGAAGAAAAGGCACAACATGTTCACATGAGAGATTGTTCTTTTGGAGTTAGTGATGCCAACCTACACCAACCATCAAATATAGCACCCTCCACTCCAATGATACCTAAGGTAAATGATCAAGGGGATGAATTTGAAGGTCCAAATGTTACAACCACCTTAGATGTAGTCCAAGAGGAGGTGCAAATTGCTAAGTCGACATCCACCAGTGAGGATTATGCAGAGATGATCTCATTCATAGAGATACATGATTATTTAGATGAAGGGGTTCTAAATTCAACAATGTTTGAAATATGTGATAGGACGAAACCTACCATAGAATTGGATGAAGTGGTTGAAAGTGAAATTGGAAGAAAACCAATAAATGAATTTGAAGATATGATAGAGTTTCACCACTTGTTCTTGGAAGATACTATTGATGAGATGTTTGAAATTAACGACCAAGAAATTCTTCACCCTCCAAATTGTGATGAAATGAAATCATGGGTTACCAAGTTGGACTATGATAGCCTTACAAATTTGAATTCAAAAAATGACCCACTTTTGGAAATAATTGAACCATCTAAGGAAGGTGAAGGTGAATTTGATGAGAAACACATTGATGAATTGGAAGATGTTGAAGAAGTAGTTGAACGTCACCACTTGACTTTGGAAGATGATTATTATGATGCTTGGAAGAAGTGGGAAGACTACACTCACTCCAAAACTGCTAATGAAACTTGTGTGCCAATTGATATACAGGACAACATAATCGCCTACTCAAAGGAAGATATTACAACTCCTGTACAATTTGAGGATGTTTTGGAAGAGGGTTTCAAATCTCATCAAATTTTGGAAGATTATAATGATCCTACTACCAAGGACAAAGAAGAAAAAGAATTGACAAATGAATCAAAAGATCATGTCACAAATACCATGGAGTTTCATCCCACAAATTTGGAAGATAATTTTTACAATGGTTGGGGAAGATATGAAGATGTGTTATTTCCTCACACCCCTATTGATGAAGCCTCTATTCCAATTTATATGCAGGATGTTGAAACTTCTACTTCATACGAAGATCTCACATTCACAAGATTTGAGAAGGTTACAAAATTCGATCATGTTGAATATAAATTCATTGAAGATTCGGATACAAGTTTGCATGATTATTTTGAGGATTCAAATGAAGAGATACCATGGATAGTGAACAAAGAATTGGAATTAAATGACAAAGTGGTTGATCTATTAGAAGCAACGCAAGTGATTGATCATGAAGATGAGTTACTTGACATACACTTTGACCAAGAATATTTGAGGGTTGAAAAGGATGGGCATGTTTTCAATTGGGTGCCCAATTTTGGTATGTTTGATGAACAAGTAATCAATGAAGAATATGAAGACCATGAGGTAAAAGAGGGAATTGCAAATCCTCACCAAGTTTTGGTAAATGAAAATGTGAAAAAGGTAAAATCTAAACCTTTGTGTCCAAACATCCAAGATTTAGGTGAAGATTTGTATAATTCAAATGATATTTATGATGAAATGCCATTGAAGGTGAATGAAGAACAAGAATTAATTTCTAACCACACCTTTGATAACATTACTTTAATGAATGAAAAGGAGCTTGATGCACTTAAATTGCTAAATCAAATTCATCAACAATTAATTCTTGAACCTAGGATAAAAACTCCTAATGATCCCCATTTAGTAAATATCCTAGATGCTTGTAAATTGTTGCACAATTTTGATTGGCCTAAGAACATGGAAAATGAATTAGCTTTGAAATTTTTAGAAATAGGCTCTTGCTTACAAAATTTCATTTTGAATAAAGAAAGCCTAGTTCTAAATCATGAATGGAATTATGAAATTTACACCTTAAAGAATAGACAAGAAAGAATTGAAAATCAACCATTGTCTAATCAATTTGGTAATTTGAATCTCACCTATGAGAATACTAATGGAACTAAATCTAATTGGTGGGGTGAGAGAGGAAAGTTGAAGTTGGTTGCATTGTTTGGTCTAGTCTTGTTTTTGTTTGATTCCTTCCACATTTGGCATGTGTATCACATTATATGTCTGTTGGAATGCTCAAATCAGGTTTGGGATCCGGGAAAATGATAATCCAAACTTTGCACCATCTTGTATTATATTGTACATTTGTATATACTTTTGGTTTTCGTGTTTTGGTTTTGGGTTGGATCTCATTTTGGTTTTAAGTTTTGTGTGTTGGTCCTTTGGACACTTTTGGTTTGTCTTGAAAAAAAAAAGCGAGATGTCAACTTATGTCCTTATGAATGTTGACTAAGACTAAGAGAATATGAAACATCGGAATTGTATTGCAGAAAGCTCCACGAGTATCGCAAACACATTAAAGAATATCGTTTGGAACTTGTGATGCATGAAGTTGTCGGTTTTACAAATTATGGTAAAGTAGGTGGTATACTCCATCCGCATTTCAAAAAGAGCAATGCATTCATCCATATCTCATGTTACATTCCACATTGCATATACATTTCATCTCAGCTTGCATCTACATTTCAAATACAATCATTGAAAAGGTGTCGAATCCTCTTAGGGTTATTACATAACATATATTAAAAGGATCCTAAGGTTGGGAACTGATGCCCGAACTATCTTGAACCAAGCACGTTCTACACATATTAAAGAGGATCTTGAGCAAAATGGTCAAAACCATACTTGGAAGAAAAGGTGAGGCGAAAGGAGTATTTCGTGTCTGTCCTATCATGCAACATAATCCTTAAACAGTGGTTTTTACCACTCCCATAGAGCTTAAAGCCTAAAATCAGAGTAGTAAGGATAGGGTTAAATCCCCATCGAACTTAGGTTGAGGATCCAACTCCCCAAAGCTCTGATTTGACCTTCATGGAGTAGTAAGGATAGGGTCTAATTCTCATCTCGCTTAGGTTGAGAATCCGATTCCCCAAAGCTTCTATTTTGCCCACTCAAGAACTTGAAATTCCAAAGCAAATATTTTTCATTCTACTTTCATTTCATCATTAATATTGGATTGGAAGGATCGTACTACATGTCCCTTGCAAGGATGGGTAGTCATCCCCAAGGTTCAAGAAATCAAAAGTAAAGCCAAATCCTGGATTATGGGGTTAATCTCCACCGGGGCTATAGACGCCTGACTGGCAGTGGAGTATGCTCATGCGTGGCAACATGTCTTGTCTAAAAGCAAGACCATTGACTGCTCAAACGGATAGGCTAGCCTGACAGTTTCATCCATAACAGGTTAAATCATTTTGTTCAAGATGAGGTAATGAACTCCAGATCAGAGTAGTAAGGATAGGGTTAAATTCCCATCTCGCTTAGGTTGGGAATCCTATTCCCCAAAGCTCTGATTTCACTTACACTTGCACATGGGTTCAAGATGGTAGTGACACATAACCAACTTTGGGATCTAGTAAATTAATTCAATATACACATATTTGGTCCTAAGAGGGTTTGACAGTTTTAATATGTTTGTTCATGGTACTAGAAAGTTTGAGCCTTTGCAAAGCAGGTTGTTATATCTCTAGCATATTTGCCATACATTAAATCCTGAACAAATCATTCATAACCTCGCATATGCATTCAGGTAAAACTGACAATGGAAAGTTGAATGAGTTTCAAACGATAGGGAATGAAGCACACTGCACACATCGAGCTGATGCTTAACGATTCTGATGCTTCATGTATTTTTGATCTATTTGCATTCTTTGGATATTTGTTGATGCTTGTATTTGAGTTTGTGTGTTTTCAGGTTGGGTTCTCACCGAAATGCTCAGGAGCATTTCCCAACAGAGTCGCCATTTGTTGTGGTTGCTCCACAACGTACCCCAAAATTGGGGACCCACCTTTTTATTTTTGGTATTTGGGTGTTTGCATGTTGGTTTCGAGTGTCTAATGCTCGGTTTGTTTTGAATTTGCATTTATCATTAGTTTTTGTCAATAATATTTTTCTTGTCGATGATATTTTATTGTCGATGACTTTTTCTTGTCGATGATATTTTATTGTCGATGACTTTTTCTTGTCGATGATTTTTTCTTGTCGACGATATTTTATTGTCGACGATTTTTTTCTGTCGACGACTCTTTGTCATCAATTTTACTGTTAGCTTTTTGTTATGGTTGCATTTTATGTTTTCTTCATTTGAGTGTTTCAAGTAAGCTTTTTGTACATATAAATGTTTAAAATAAAAAAATGAAGTTCAATCCCACGACGGACATGTATATGTATAAGAAGTATTTACTCAATATAAAATAAAAAATAAAATAAATAATAAATATATATATATATATATATATATATATATATATATATTATTAAATGAATAGAATAAACAAAATAAAAGTTTATTTCAACTCCTTATTGCCTTATGGTCGTGTGACATAGGCTATGAAATGGATGAAAGTGGCTTGTGATTTTGTTTGGGGATATATTATATGATCGAGGCTACTTTTATATCTCTTATTTTCATGTAAAATAAATTTGGCTAACGAGTGGTTTGATTTACGCCTTGCAGGTTATGACTTCGAGTGACATGTAGTAGAGCGATCGTCGAATGAAGGTGTCGATGACAACGTGGACTAATGGACAGGTTTATTAGATGCTACCATGGTGGTATGGCAAATTAGCACATGGCATGGTTTATGGGTGATGCATCACCTAGCGAAAGACACATTGAGACTAAGCGTATATATGGAGGTGCAATCTCGTCCAATGAAAACCATATGGGTACATAGACTCGGATGCAAATGCGTTGGGGCATCTCAGAAGCATTCCGTGTGGACGGACAAAATAGACCATACACTACATATTCGATAGCAAAGACCATTTGGGTGCGGATGTGGAAAGGGCCTTGATGTGTTTGTAGGGTTCTAAGTCAGATATAAACGACGAACAAATCACGACATGATTTTGGGTGCAGACATGGCACCGATAGGATTACACAACTAGATTGAAGGGCGATGACGCAACGAGGATGTTGACGTAGACTATTAAACGAGTATAGGCCTGCGAGAGGCAAGGTAGTCGTGTGACATTGATGTGGCAGACGATCAGTAGATGATGCGTGTGCTGAGGTGGCATCGCGTAGAGGGAGCCAGGTTTGACGGGGCAGCATGATGGATACATCACCTGGACTGGACCGTCCATAGAATTGAGTGAATCATTTGAGAGTGGCAGTGGAGGGCATAGTGCACAACAGAAAATAGTGCAGTTCATCACCGATGATAGCTGCACATTTTCTCAGATTTCACAGAATCATAGTGGAGTCCACTGGGCACGACGATAGGACGTAGAGACGGTTCACAAGCCATGCTGCCCGAAATCTGATGTGAGTGGGCTCTGTTGGAAAAACAAAGCAATCTCTTCAGCCTGGTAGTATGTATTCCCTCCAAACTGTGTTGTACCAAGTGAATGACGAGGCTACTTAGGATGAGTAAACCGTGCACAAGGGAGTTGCAGATTAAGATTTCACCAAAAGGGTGGTCGTTGACGGCAAATTCGGCGGTTGCAAATTAAGACATGA
The DNA here is from genome assembly GCA_028583015.1 of Wollemia nobilis. Lineage (NCBI taxonomy): Eukaryota > Viridiplantae > Streptophyta > Pinopsida > Araucariales > Araucariaceae > Wollemia > Wollemia nobilis. The sequence goes on from JAQPPZ010017244.1 coordinate 4,506,641, forward strand.
CAGCGATGAAGCTATGAATTAGCGACGAGAATTCTACTGGGTGATTTCGACTGTGATGTAGAATGCAGAAGACTCAAAAAACCACTGCCCACACATTAATTGATAGCCTGAACACATGCATACCGATGACATTAAAGATCATCTACACGAAATTGAAAGGAAAGGAAGCCATGGTCAAATCTGGTGAAGTTGTCATTCTCAGTTTTCTACCTGAAACTCGAAGAAAGGGGTCTATGTTTCATCTATAAAAAGTTGACATGGCGAGATATAAGAGGTAAACTCTGAAGCATACCCTCAGTGAGGCATACCCGGACTTCATGGTCATCCGGTATTCTTTGTATATCGACCACATAATCGGGCCATCCACGTGGTGGTAAATATCTAAGCATGGTGAAGACCAAATGAAACGCACATCACATCAAAGCAATATTGAATTTTAAATTTGACCCATATGGATATAAAGATATTAATAAAAGAAGTTGTGGGACACGTTTTGGTTGCATGTGGGAATGGTTAGAGGAGGTTACGTAAATCCCAATGCCCAAGGTGCTAAATATAGATGATCAATGGAGTTTTCATATATGACGGTTACATGAGTCAAAGATGTTATGAAACCAACAGTGAAAAGAAGACAAAAGCCAACAAATGATTTCCATCGAATAAAATATGAAATGAAATAGATTTGAAGCCAATCAAGGAAAACTAAACAGATCATTTTTTGGAGAGGAAGAGAAAATGAAGAGCCAGATTTGAAAACTATAAATACTCCATAGAAAGAGGGCACAAGGGTTGGAAAATGGTTTTGGAAATGCAAGATTGCAGAGTTTTTCTGGATTTGTTTCTTTTGGAGCTATTTTTCCTTCCATGGCTGAAGCCTTTTGGAGGCCAAATTTTGCTATTGTAAAATGACACATTCTTAATGCAGGAGTTTTCAGAAATTTGCATCTTGTGGGCAAGAAAGAAGGAGATTCTCTTTGCATGCTATGGATTTAATGTCTATTTTCTTTTCTTTTTCAGATTTCGAGTTTGTAGATGGAGTTAATGCAAGTTTTCTTGGTTGCCTCACATGAATGCTTGAACCTAAAATTTATTTTAAACCCTAGGAACCAGTACTTAGTCTATGGGGATTGTGCTTGTTTTGCAAGTCCAATAGGTTAGGTTGCATGCATGGAAACCTCACATCTTCGGTTTTGTCGAAATAGGATAGCATCACACTGAATGCATTTTATTTTCAATTTTTTGCATTTTCTTTCAAAATTTTCTGCATTTTATTTTCAGAAATTTTAACCTTTTTTTTAAATTAAAATAAACATTTAAAAAATTTCAAAATCCAAAAATAATTTCACCATTGCGTAGGTTATACTTCAAACTTCCAATACGCATTTTAAAATTTCATTTTCGGAATTGTTTAGTATTTTTAAAAATTCACCGAAAATAGAAAGTTTTATTCCAGATTTTAAAAAATCCGAAAATAGAAAGTTTCCATTTTTGGGCCGAATTTCATTTTTTCAGTTTTGTTTTGCACTCATGAGCCTATGATGACATTCCCTTCATGAAAATTCCAATTTCATTGAAGGGGTTATGTTTTATGGCATTCTCACAAATTTCCATTTTGAGCCTAAAATTACCCTCTCTTCATAAAAATTCTAATTTTATGAAAGAGGGGTAATTTGAGTATTACATTGAAGGTCTTTTATTCAAAGCACTTAATTGTTCATCTTGATGAAAATTTGATTTCATTTAAGAGGGATAAGTTAAAGTGACATTTAAAGCCCTTTATCTAAGGCCATAAATTATTGCCTCTTTGTGAAAATTCATTTCACCAAAGAGGGATAGTTTATCGATCATATTGAAAGCTATCTTTATCTTCATGATAAGAAGCCATATTTGGACTTAATAAAGAAGATAAAATCTACCTTAAAACTCTCAAGATAAAAGGAATTAAGGCACTACATCGTGGTCATATGAGGGCCAACTCACATTTGCTTTTATTTTGGTTCAATGAACAATAACTAAAGTTTCATGGTAAAATAAACTAGCATTGCCCCTTGTTTACAGTTACTTGCAATCACTAAGGTGTTCCAAGCATTTAAAATGAATATATTTATTTGAGATTACTAATACACATGCAAAATGCTAAATATAGCGGAGACCTTGGAGAAGTTGTTTGTTTAACTTCTTTGCAAGAGGGGATTTGGAACCCAAATCCTAAGGAAGAGTGTATTTTCACAATTGGGTAAAAATACCACTCAACGGGTCCTCTTTTAGGATTTTTATTTTTCTTCCCTAGAACAAAAAATGGCTAAGAAGAAACCTTTGGGAAGAAAGGATAGAATTACTCCTAGAGACTTACAACTTCTATCAATCAATTTTCTCAAGGGTGAAGCCCCTAGCCAATACCCATTAAATTTACTAAAATCTGTCGTATCTTAGAGCAATGGGGATCTTTCTAAGGTGCACTCACTAACCTCTACCACTAGATATGATTATAAGGATTTAACTATAAATCGGTCCATGGAAGGAAAATAAAAATCAAAATCTATTGAAATTTAACAGGATGCCCTATAACAAATATAGTATTGATAAAACAATTTATAATAATTTGCATGCAAAATTTCTAATATAAAGAAGGAAAAAAAACTTAGCTAAAAAATTCTATGTCCAAATAGAATGTCTTGCCTCACTGAAGTCCTAGCCCTTCATTGCTCTTCCCATCATCCAAACCTTAGCTGACAAATATTTGCAATTTTATTTTTTACGACTTGAAAAATCATTATTGTCCTTGTTTTAGATGGTTGATTTCATAGGGTTGTATCTCTCAATATTGCTTAGATTCTGTCATTTTAAAACTATTCAAATTTCACACAAGTTGGTCCAAAAATCAGCTGAATCAGATAACCCTTTGCGGAGTTATGACTCCTAAAAGATAAAAAGTTTTTCCAAAAAATACCTTAATATTCTGCGAAACAATCATAAAAAAGACTTAGTGATTATAAAAACTAACTATGTTTAAATTATGTTATTTTGATGTTTTATATAATAATTTTTTCCCTTTAATATTAAATTTATCATTTATTTGAACATGTTTTTTTAATTATTTGAATTATAAATTTTAATTTCTCTTTAAATTGATCAACTAATATGAAAAATTACTATTTTATTCTAATAATTACATTTTTTATTAATTAAAAAAATACTTAATACCCTTTTCAATTTGCATACTAAAACAAACAAACTTGTTTTAATAATCTACAATTCAAAATTAAACCAATCATTATGAACACATCATAAAATAGTTCTATGCTATGTATTTATCCTAATTTTTTATATAATCATCTCTTATATTAGATAGCACGAAGTTAATGAAAATAATTATTAAATTCATCAGTTTATTAAAAAAAATACCTAAGATCAAATTAGTTTTGTGTAATATAATAAAAGTGATATACTATGTACTTTCGTATTAATATTCTCTTCTTGATCTTGCTCAACATTTTTTGGATGTTGGTTGGTCTAGAGTGATGGATTTAAAATTTGTTAAGAGAATTGGTCAGATGGAAATGTTCCAATGGATGGATCCCAATGAATGGCCTATTGGAGGATCTATGGATGATATAGAGGAGTTAGCGTGCATTTTGACTTCTAGATAATGCTCTCTTTCACAAGATGATGATGTGTTGGCTTGGGATTAGGATAGTAGAGGGATTTTCTCGGTTGCCCCTAGATATCGTGAATTGGATCACCAATGTTATGGAATTGAGGATGTTCACTGGTGGAAGCAAGTGTGGAATAAATGTGTGTGGTCTAAGTGCAATTTTTCCTTATGGGTTGCCACTCGTAATCGATGTCTTACTTGGAATAACCTTCAGAAGAGAGGTATTCATGGTCCTTCATTTTGTTTCCTATGTGAGAATAGTGAGGAATGTGTTGGTCATTTACTTCTTCAATGTGGTTTTGCGTTTCAACTTTGGCATTTGTGGTGGGGTGTGTGGAAACAATCTTGTGTTTATTCTTCTTCTCTTTTGGATTTATGGAGGAGTTTGAGAAGGTCTCCAACTAAGGTCTTCTTTTTACAGGTTGTTTGGCATACTGGTCCCTCATGCATCTTCTGGAAAATATGACTTGAAAGAAATCAAATAATTTTTTAAGGGAAACAGTTATCTGTTTATCAAGTCTGGCAGAGAATTTTGAGAATACCCCAAGAAATTGTGTCTACAAAATGTTAGATTAGAATTCATGTGGACACAATAAAGGTCCATATTATGCATGGTTTAGGTTTAACAGTGTCTGGTCCACGTGCTATTATTTTTTTAGCATGATGGGATTCAATAACAGAGTGGAAAGTGAGGGTAGATGACACCTAGGGGTTCTTAAGATTAATATTGATGGGTCTTCAAGAGGTAATCTTGAAAATGTTGGTATTGGTGGAGTGGGACGTGATTGCAATGGTGCGGTATGTTTCTTTTTCTCATGTTTTAAAGGAAGACATACCAATAATTATATGGAAGCCCTTGCTATTCTTTATGCGTTGGAACAAGGATATGGTTTGGGTTGACGCAAGATAATTTCTGAATCGGATTCTCAAATTCTCATTAATTTTTTGAATACTTGTAATCTTACCAATGTTAATTAGAGATTGGCTAAGGTGGTTAGGCAAATTATTCCTTTTCATTTTCATATGTAGTTCATCGCTTTTACTCATATTTCAAGGGAGTGGAATGATGTTGCTGATTGTTTGGCTAAATGGACCTCTAAATTTCAAGAAGGTTGGGATGTTAGGGAGTGGCATCAAATTCCTTTAGTGTGCTCTCAAACTCTTGCTAGTTTGCTGAAAGATGATATGCCTGGATGAGGCAATTTTGTTGTAATCTGATTCTTGGGTCTTGTATGCTTTTTTTATTTCAATAAATTTTTTACCCCTTTTTAAAAAAATATCCTCAATATATATATGCTAATTTAAGAAATTAATTGGTTGTATACCCCTTGCGTTCATCTTCCATGAAAAATAAACCCTAGACATGATATCTTTCTTAATTTTAATTTTTAGTATTTTTAGTTTTATTTTTTACTTATTTATAATATGTTTATCTTTTCTTTGTTCTTCTTTTCTTTTTCTTTATTTTTATTTTATTATAATTATAAAAAACAATTATGTTTTTGTTGGGATATTCTAGTGGTATGTCATTGGAATATTATTCAGACTACTTAAGTTCGAATGAACTAGAGGGAGTCTTTCGTTGTGCCCTGACAGAGTGTGGCTCCTAATTGTGCCACCACTGTACTTCACATTTTTAAAATGAGTTTACACATTTTTATGAGGGGTATCGATCCCATCATACTGAGTGGGGTTTGAACTTTGGACCTATCAAAGAGAGGCCAAAGCCCTTACCATTGGAGTAAGCTTACAATTTTTTTTAAAATTGTTTTAATGAGTTTACATGAGTTTTTATGAGGGGTCCTTGTCCCTTCATACTAAGTGGGGTTTGAACCTTGGACCTCCAAAAGAGAGGCCAAAGCCCTTATCACTACAGTAAGCTTCCAACTTACCATTATATTTCCCATTACTTTAAAAAACATATTTTAGTCCAATTATTATTATTATTATTTTGTTATGCAAGGAATTGGCAACGTCTCCATCATTGTATCCTCATGGACACAATTTAACTTCAAAAAGCTATCACTATACCTCCACCCCACCTCTGATAAAATTTTAATCCAAGTGAAGGGGATTTTAGAGGGGCTCAAGATTGGAACCGTCAACCTCAAGCTAGCAAGCACTCAACAAAAACCGGTTCATCTACTATCTCTACCCAAAATTTTAGGTAAAATAGAAACCCCAAGAACCTAGCTCTATGGCCAGTTGTAGCTGTAACTGGCCCATATGGGTATACTACATGGAATTAGTCACAAGGGATTGTTAATTGAGTATCCACAACGTGACAACCCAAGTCTACTGACCTAGTTGTACCACTCGGTTTAGCTTATTAGTTCACCAATTTTTTTAATTTTATTTCTAGTTTACCATCATAACTCATCCCAAGGGAACAATTTTTGATTTAACTGGTTTGATGTTCACTCAATGTTTTATTTAGTACAAGGTATATTCAACCAATTTTGGGATTTTAAATCACTGCAGATGATTCCCAAGTGGATGAGATTTACCAAATCCTGTAGAAGGTGCCATTTTGTAGATCTATCATCTTATTTATCATCCTCTTATTTTGGCATGAGTGTATATCCACATTTGGGGTTATCCTTTAGGGCCCATAATACCTAGAGGGTGAAAAAATACTTTCCCCATCCCTTAGCATGATGAACCTCGGCCTAACTGGTTGACTTGTTCTAGACATCGCATATAAGGGGGTTAAAATATGTATATGCCTCGCGTCTAGCTGATTGTCCACTCATCTGGAGTTAGCTAGGGCCATGTCATTACCCTAACTTTGGACTTGGTAACACTTGACCATTAATGACTCACGATAGATTATCCCATACCAATCATTGTGGATTAGACTAGTTTCTTGGTCATACTGATCCCTTTCTAATCAAAAATAGTGCAAGGACTTATCATTGTACTTCCTAGAAAACAAACTAGAGGAGACATCCCATACCACCCTAATCTCCTTCTTGTCTTGATCTATACCATCAAGAACAATTGTTCTAGTGAATACTATCCCATATCCACTAGTATTGGGTGTCTTATTCATCCTTCACGATGTAAAAATTATAGTATTTTGGATAGTTCATCCTTCATAATGAATTTAGCTTATAATATTTCAAGAAGGGTTCATTAGATTACCTATGTTTATTTGGCTTTATCTCTAATATAATAGTTTTTTTCTCTTTTTTCCTAAATTTCATGAATACACAAATTAAATGGCTAACCTTATGTCTAGTAAATACCTCTAAAATAAAAGTAGAAGCAACTTAAATTTTGCTATAACTTTTTTTTTTAAAGACAAAAGAGCTTTAAAGGATAGCATTGAGCTTCAACTACCACAAATATTCAAATAGTCAATATCACACCCCCTTTTAAATAAGTATTTTCTTTAAAAACATCATTTCTATAAGACTTTTCTCAAACCTCTTACTCTTTTATAGGTAAGGTATTCTTTTTTCTTATAAAGAAATTAATTTTAAGCCTAACCTGATCCAAAGGAATATTCTATAAAATATATAAATTCCTACAAGTTTCAAAATTATATACTTCTCGAGGGTTTAATTTCCACCACATGGAAAGGTGAGTTATTATTATAACAGTTGTCAAATTAAGTAATTTTTAAAAGAACGCCAAATTTAATACCTTCATAAGTTATTCAAAATTAATATAATATAACTATATCATCAGTCATGAAAGTTAAAAGGAAACTTTTTCCATGTCATACTATTCTCGATGATGGGCTTATACGTCAAAACTAAAATAGATTTTGAAATCAAATTCTAGTTTTTAATATGTGAGGAAAGTTCTTATTAATAAAAGAATATAACTTTATTAAATTATCTTAGTTTAAAAGTAACCCTTACTCTTTAAAAATCCCTTAGTTGGCATACATAACTACATTATTGTGAGAATAACTCGCTCCAAAATGAAATAAATTGATAATTCAACATTAGACTAGACTTGGAATGTCGTAGCCTTATATAAGTTACAAAATAGGAATATTAACCAAATAGCACAAATAACGCTAATAGAGCGCGTTAGGAGAGTAATATGCTAACAGCTAACTATGTAGTCAAATTGACTACGACTAACCTAGGATATTTAGATAAATATCCAAAAGGTAAACATTAAATAGTAAAAGGTAACTAACCTAGTAGTAAAAGTAAATACTAGTGGTAAAAAGTAACAAGCTACTTTTTACCATGCAGTAAATAAAATCTACCTAATGTAGGGAAAGGGTAAAATATCCAAATGATGGAATATTTACTCTAACATCCCCCCTTATTACATTATTTGGGTAATACATACATTTCCTCTAATACAAAAATATTTGGGTAAAGTATATAACTGCCCCAATACAGTGAAAAGGATGTCGATCTGCTGGTTCTTGCTCTGTCACAGTACTCTGGCTGCTTCTAAGCAAAAAAATGGGTCATTCCTCAATTTGTCTTCACACCAACGAATGTCCTTATAGTAATCACATCATCCAACCAAATTGCATGGGTAACCAGCCGCTGCAATCGCTAGGTGTAGTAGAGTAGATCACTTCATACGAGATTCATTCATTTTACAATATGAGTTTGCAAAAGATAAGGTTGCTAAGGTGTCGGTCGTAGCCGAAAATGCACCCTTATAAGTTCCCCCCTTCTCGTTGCAAAAACATGTTGTATTTAATTTCTGAAAGAAGTGTGACTAAGGTGTCGGTCGCAACCGAAAATGCACCCTTATAAGTCTTCTTCCCTTTTTACAAAAAATTGTGAAGAAAATAAATGTATATCCCCCCTTAATTACAAAAGATGTGCAACTCAAGAGTTTTGTGAAGGATTTTTACAAACATTGCCTCCTAGGCAATTTTACACCATAAAAAGTCTCTTCTTTTTATTACAAGGACTTCAAACATTAAGAGTTTGCTATTTATGAAGCCTAAAAGAGGTACAAATCACCCCTTATTTGTAAGAACTTCAAACAAAAAAACTTATGCTATTCTATGAAGCCTAAAAAAGAGAGAGGATAATGGTGCTTTGCCCAATGTGACAAACATGTGTTTTCCCTCTACAATACTGTTTTAGCAATGAGCACTTTGTGTGCTTTTTCTGAACCAGAATCAGAATCTAAAGTAGACACTTCACTAGCAATGTTGCCTTTGTTTTGATTTTGTGTTGTGCCTTTGTCTTTCTTGTTTTGCTTGTTTTTGAACCAACACCGATTGGTGTCATGGTTATCTTTCTTACAATATGAGCAAAACCATTTTTGAGATTTCTTTCCCTTACCTTTTGAGGATGATCCTCCCTTGTTATAGTTTTCTTTCTTCTTCTCAACCTTATTGTGTGAATAAAGTGCACTATTAGATGCTTCATCTCTTTGGAGTTGATTAGCTTCCTCGTTTTGAAGCAAATTGACTAACTCCACAAAGGTAAGAGTTCTTTGGAAAACAGAAAGGGATGTAATCAAACTTTTGTAGGATTCAAGAAGGGCTCTCAAGATAACTGAAGTAAAAATGGCATCCTCAACTTTGGCCCCTAAAGCATTAAGCTTAGTCTTCAGTTCTGCAGTTCTGCAGAGGAAGGTTTCTACTGACTCACCCGACTTCATATGCAGTGTATGAAGTTGGGTTTGAAGGTTGAGAACCGTGGATTGATTCTTTCCTTCAAAAATGGTGGACAAGGAATCCCATGCATCTTTTCCATTCTTTGCCTCACTAATGTGAGGTTGTACCTCATCAGAAGTGGCTAGAAGGATTAACATGAGTAGACGATTGTTCTTTTTATCCCATTCTCTTTGATCAACTCCTGTTGTTGTGGGTCGTGGTGTAGTGCCAGCAACTAAGTCCCACAAGTCCTCTACAGTCAAAATGGCTTTCATCTTAGTTTTCCAAGCTGTATAGTTATGACCTTTTAGCAATTGAGATTCACTCAAGTATTTGTTAATTGTTGCCATGAGGAAGGTCCTACAATGCACTAAGATGATATTTCTTTCACTCTCAAGTGGTATTTAATGGCACCTTCCTGAAGATTCTCTTGAAGAGAGATAATCAGGTGGAGGAAATTAAGCCAAACACATAAGAGTTTGAAAGGTTTAATTCACTCAAACAACTATTTAATGGCACCTGCCTTAACACCCTTCAAAAAGGATGAAAAGTTGGAGGAATTTAAGCCAAACAAATAAGAGTGAATTAGGGGTTTTGTTTTGATTTAGGAGAATATATCAAGTTTTTAGAAATGGCTTCTAATTGTGCAATTTGAGTTACACAGATTTGTGAAATTTTGGGGTATGGTGTGTTCTTGATTCTATGACTTATAATTGCAAAAGGAAAATGCAATAATCAAACAAGAAGTCCCACAAAATTATTATCACTTAGGTGTCGGATGCAACCGAGAATGCACCTATTTTGCCAATTTTGAAATGAAGGTGTCGAGTAAAATCAAGAATGCACCTTATTTCCAACTTTTGCAACAAAAATGTGTATTTGTGCAAGAATGATATTTTTATGTCTCCTACTTTGTTTTACAATTTTGCAAAAGAAGTACAAGTGTTGTCTTCCCCCCTTAATTTGCAAAATAAACAAAAAAAATGAGCACCCCTTCCAAGACAAGTCGACACACGACCCGCATTTGAAAGGCTTCCAGAACTAGTCGACACACGACGTAGTTTTTATGGACCCAAGGTCTTCAATTTCTTCTCAACTTTGCAAAAAAATGTCTTTGATTTTGGCCCCCTTTTATGTTGCAAAATTACAAGGTTTTGAGAAGAGTTTAAGGGTTTTCTAATTTGCAAAAATATAGGTGCTCTTCCTTGTCTTATATCTCCCTTTGTGGAGAAAACAAAAACACTCTTTATATTTTGAATTTGCAAAAAAAAACTTTTTTTTTCTTTAATTTGCAAAATTTAAATAAAAAGTTAAATCATATAATCTAAATAATAATAAAAATAAAAGAATGTTTTATATATAAAAAAAAATCATTTTTTTTTTAAAAATAAATTTATATTTTAATTATTAAAAAAGATACATAATAAAAACTTTAAATTTAAATAATGATCAAATTAAAAAAAATATCTTACCTTTTGTCCCCGTCGGGACTCGAACCCGGGTCTGGTGGGCAGCGGCTTAACTTGGCCATAGTTGCCAGTCGGGCTAGCTAGCCCGACGGCAATGGAAGGTTGCGACCTTCCATATGAAGGCTATCTAGCCTTCATGTAGGAGAAAAAATGGGATTTAATCCCACATTCATCCCGCAACAGCATTTTTGCTGTATAAAGGGCCTAACGCGCCCTTACTCTGTTGACTGCCTTCGGGCAATCAACTTGACCGTCCCTTTTGCTGCGCATGCCACCCAACGAGAAGACGCCACATCAGCTGCGAAGCCAGCTAGATCGCATCGTTAGTGCCACGTGTCAGGTCTAGTGACATGTGGCTAGTCTGCCACGTGTCACGTCCATCTTCGTTGGGTCATCGTCCAATGGTTGTCCGCCACATGTTCGGTCTTGGTCCAGTCAGTGCCACATCATACCCGGTCCTGTCAGCTGTCCACATTAGCACCTCAAGAAATGTGCCCGAGGTCACGTCAGAGGTGTTCACGTATCAGTTCACGGTTGGTCTGCGTGTTAGATCTCAGTTTTTGGATCCGGTGGAGGGCATGCCTACCCTCGCTGACCAGTCCAAGCCGCTAGGGATCATGCAGGTGTCAGGTCCCCTGACAGAGGTGTCCCCCTATCAGTGATTAGAGTCAGAGTCCTGCGGACCCGAGGGTGCTCCTGCCCATGGGTTGTGTCACCGATCGTCGGAGGTTTCTCTCCGATCGATGGTGACCAGCCCTTCTAGTGGGTCGGGGGGGCGCACAGTGGGCAATGACCATGGGGCGAGTCGGCCCTCTCAGGCCGGTCACCAACAAAAAATGCGATCCCTCCAAGCAAATGAAATTCTAAAAAAATGCGATCCCTCCAATCAAATGAAATGCTAAGAAGAACGCGATCAATTCCAAAGAAAATTCCACAAGAAAATTCCTACGATCTCCTTGGGCAATGAAAATGGGTCCTCTCGCCTTCTCCAGTGGAACGAGAGGTCCTCTCGCCTTCTCCACGTGGAACGAGGGCTTCCTCTCCTTGTCCATGCTCACAGGAACCAGAGGTGAAAACCTCGCGAATGATACCAATGTGAGAATAACTCGCTCCAAAATGAAATAAATTGATAATTCAACATTAGACTAGACTTGGAATGTTGTAGCCTTATATAAGTTACAAAATAGGAATATTAACCAAATAGCACAAATAACGCTAACAGAGCACGTTAGGAGAGTAATATGCTAACAACTAACTACGTAGTCAAATTGACTATGACTAACCTAGGATATTTAGATAAATATCCAAAAGGTAAACAGTAAATAGTAAAAGGTAACTAACCTAGTAGTAAAAGTAAATACTAGTGGTAAAAAGTAACAAGCTACTTTTTACCATGCAATAAATAAAATCTACCTAATGTAGGGAAAGGGTAAAATATCCAAATGATGGAATATTTACTCTAACAATTCTCAAGGTTTTTGATGAACGTCCCAACAAAACATAATATCTCAGGCCGAATAGTTCTTCTTTTTTAGGATTTAAAACTATGAGGGTGCTTTGGTTTAACAGATGGTATTAAATTGTCTATCCGATTTCTAAATTTTTTTCTAGCCAATCATGCTAAGATATGTTGTGTCAATTACTGTTCCACTCTCCAATTTAATTATGGAAGGGAAAATTAATCTTTTCTAGGGTACACATTTACCTATTTGTTCAACAATTGATTGGATGTCTAGGGTAACTTGCTTAACAAAGAAAATAACAATAAATTAAAATGACCGAACATATTTTGTTCAATTAGTTATATTCGCTAAGCTTTTCTTAATATAGTAACATTATCTCCATTAACCAGGATTTTAGTTGGAGCATCACAAACCAAACTCATAAGTTAAAATAGCATTGGAGCTTCCGATGACTTGCTAAATTTAAAAATATTAAGTTATTTATTTATTTTTGATCGTACACTACTGTGTGAAGGGCAATTTCATCATTCGGTCCTTGACTATGTGGAGGTTTCATTGGAATAAATTTTAATAAATCTCTCCACGCAACACCCGATTTAAATTTTTCTCACAGATATATCTCATTTTTTTTTTAAATAGTCGTATTTTAATTTATTTAAGAAATCTACATTAGAAATTCAAATGACCCATATTTATTCAACTCCATTACATGAAACAACACATTTAAACGAGGGTGGTTGTTTTTCTATATTAGGAATGCATTAAGAGTTCATTGAGGTAAGATAAATAAAATGATTTTTGTTAAATTTAGGGACCGGTGGTCCTTATCTCAGGCAGGTCAACAACAACGAGACATATAGGTTTGTTGGAAGCAGTTCTAGAATTCAATAGGTTTATTGGAAGCAGTTCCAGGATTCAATAGGTTTGTTGGAAGAAGTTCCTTTGAACCTTACACTTACCAGTTACTAAAAATAATAGTTGTAAAAACAATGATAAACAACTTTCCTTAACAAGATAAAATTAGGACTTATTCATTGATGGCAATAATTTCAATAATGCATTTCTAATATTTCAAATAATACATTTCATATATGTGAATATTCCCATAAAGTGGGCGTGTAACTCAGGTCTACAACAACAAATTACTCATTGCTCAACGCACGTTGAGTTACACCCAAATATGAATACATTATGCTCAACAAAATTTCTTTTCACAAATTGAAGTCATTTTCTAAACAAAATTATTTTACAATGAAACACAAGAAACACAATCATAGTCATTGTTGCAGTAACAGTTAGGAAATCATTTATTAAGAGAATAAATTGATTCTACAGACATTCAGAAAAAAAAACATTTTCATTCCTTTTTGAAATCAACACATTTGACTAAAAAAGAATGATTTTCAGCCATATTTTTCCAGTATATAGCAAAGTACAGTCATACATACCTAGTTAAGTATCTAGCATCTCGAAATCACAATGAATTACTTTAAAAAAAAGAAAAGAAAGCACAAGCAACCAAAAAAAAAAGGTTTCGACCTGTAAACTCTTGATTTGCAAAATATCTTCTTCTTATTTCTTCCAATCAACTCTTTCCCCATCGTTTGCCAGTCAGAAAAAAGCACCAAAATCCCCCTTTTCAGATGCAAAACATAAATATAAAAATGCACTCTCCTCCACTTCCTACATTTTCACTTTAGAGAACATGGAGAAGGTTAAAAAGTAATCATGAAATATTGCACGCAGTTGTATAGTTCAAAACATCCACCATTTTCCTTTATGCTTACTAGAAAATAATGTGAAAAGATTATTGATTATATATATTTTAAATTTTAAATTTATTCATTATTATTTTTTATATTATTTTATAAATTTCAAAACAATAATTAAACAATTTCCAAATTATCAAAATGGTTTTCATGTCCTTGGCATTTTCATTGACATCAAAAGTTTAATATCAACCATTCAGAGGCAAAACATATACATCATGCAATCCAAGACATTCACACAATGCAAGTCAAACATTCTATATGCTCCTATATGAAATGCAATTGTGTGAGCTTCCATGTACTCATGAGTCGTGATGATATTTTACACAACCATCATATCCCACTTTACTTGTCTTGTTCAACCTTTTTCTATTGGTCAAAGAAGATTACCTGGTCCTGCAAGCACAATAGCCATCAGTAGTACCACATTCTAAAAACAAAAGGTAGTATGCTCATCAATTCATCTACAAGCAATGGTTGTGCTAGGAGGGTTGTTACACACAAGGTGAGACATAGGGGAAATGGAGCATGTGTTGGCCTCTATCAACACACAAGACATTCACCAATTGTACCACATATTTTCAAGGTGGAGATAAGGAGAATGGATCCTAGGTTGGCCTCTACCAGCACCCAAGGCATTCACCAACTATGCTACACAATTAAATTATTTTTTTAGGTGAAATGGAAACCCCACCTAGCTTTGTGGCTAGTCGCAGTTGTCTCATTCGAGTATACCACGTGTCATCAATCACAAGGGATTGTTATTTGAGTATCCATAGGGTGGTGGATAGGGGAAATGGAGCTCGTGTTGACCTCTACCAGCACATAGGACATTCACAAACCATACCACATATCCATAAGGTGGAGGCAGAGGGAATTAAGCCTGGGTCGATCTCTACTGTCACCCAAGACATTCACCAACTACACTACACAATCGAATAAAATTTTAGGTGAAACAAAAATCATAAGAACCTAGATATATGACTATCCATAGCTGTCCCATCTGCGTATACTATGTGGCATCAATCACAAAGGATTATTATTTGAGTATCCATAGGGTGGAACACAGGGGAAATGAAGCCCGTGTTGGCCTCTACCAACACACAAGTCATTCACCAACTACACCACGTATTTGCATGGTGGAGGCAGGGGAATGGAGCTTGGGCCAGCCTCTACTATAACCCAGGATATTCACCAACTACTCTACACAATCCAATTATCATATTATAAATATTATAACATGTCTATAAAGATCATGCTCTTTGATTTTTCAATTACTATCAAAATTAAAATTCATAAATAAATTCAACTAAACATTAATTAATATTTTTTTTGAAAAAATAAAAAATAAAATATATCAATAGAAGTTGCATTACAAAGTAAAATGAGTTGAATAGGAAAAAAGGAAGAAATAGGAGCCTCCTCCAATCCCTCTTAGCTAAACAATTACCCATAAAAATATTATATAGGTGGGTTCATTGAAAACATCACCCGAGGCCACCATTATGCAGTTATCCATGCACATCAACACCTGAGTTGAATTCCAAATTTTCTCGTTCATCTAAATTTTTTAGACCATCCATCTATCTTCATATTATTTTAAAGTCATTCTTAGCATCTTGATCATGTCTGACATATCTATTGTTCTATGTGGTGGAGGCTTATTTTCTCGTAATCTAGCCATACTCAATAAAATGCCTATGGATGTGTGTATCCTATTTTTGAAAGCCATCCACCTTGGCCACTCTGAGTCTATTGGTAGTAATATCATACAATAGAACAATAGTAGCTCGAGGAAGAAGATATAGGAGCCTATGGTAGTAAGCCAATAAACTTGCTTATCCAACTTGGCACTAGGATAACTTATCATTTGTTTCCTTTCGGGCCATTGCTCCCTAGACTAACTATGATTGATTCAATAGTATCACTATCTGCTCTTCCTATTATGCTATTTTTTGTACCACCTCTCATATCCCTTGGATTTTTTGGTACCAACTTATTTGATTTTCCATCTAAGAGTCCATGTATTGCCCTTCCTCCAACTCCTTTCCCCATTTTGCTAAATAATCTGCCACCTTATTTCCCTCTTACTTAATATGCATAGTAAAAATATCTTGAAAAACCTTCCAAATATTTTGAACTGCTTCCACCTTCCTTATCTCCCCAATTTCTAGCACCTAGAAGGGTCTTATTAGATCCAATATTTCATCCCATACCTAAGAGTCTATCTCTATCCATAGCTTACGTAAGTGTAGATTCACAACTATTATTTATGTTGACAGGATCATATATCCTTTTGCTTCATTATTTGTTGTCTCCTCCATACCTTCTACTATCTAGTACCCTTGTTCTCCTTTCCATTTTCTTATGATAATGCCTAAACTAGCTTTTCCAAGATTTTTAGTAGAAGCCCCGTCCGTGTTAGCCTTCACCCACTCTTTGAGAGGCAGTCTCCATTATGTGTCATTCAGGGAATTATTACCTGCATATCCAAACCTTAGTTGTTTTTCTTTTATAGTTATTCCAAAGCTCCTAAGGACAGTCACATCCTCCATTTTTATGTTTGTTTCCTCCTGTGATCTAATAGATAGTGTTACCATTACCTTACTAATAATCCTCTCCCATAATTTCTCCCTTGTACTGTGCTTTGATCTAAATATGCATGCATTTTTTTCTAGTTATAACTACCACCATATGAAGATATGTCCCATATTCTATTCCATTTTCATTATTTTATTCTTAAAATTGTACTATTTCCATCTCATAAAAGCTTTCCTAGCTCCCAAAGATTTCCTAGCCCTCTCTCATTTACCCCCAGGAACTAATCTATATATCTCTGGTAAAAGAACACCAAAAAAAGAGGTTATTCAAGGTCTCCTTTGCCTTACCACAAAGAACACATTTGGAAGGCTTGTAGAAGCTTCTTTTTATCAAATTATCAAATGTCAAGCACTTTCCATGGTTAATTAACCATGAGAAAATGTTAATTTTTGTCCATCCTTCCTTTTTCTAAACAAATGACCATGGAAGTGGTGATGGGGTAAAATCATATCCATAGGCTACCTTGTATCCCTCCCTTACCTTATATATTTTCAACTTTCTTCCTCCCCATCCAAGTATATCCCTCTTAGAACCATCCTGAATTGGGTGTCTTTGGAGATATCTTCACAATTTTTCGGTTAGTTCCTATGTCCCCCTCACTGGCCATTCTCGAGGATGTTTCCATTGTAGTAAGTTTGGCATATGTTGAATCCATGAATTCAAATAGTGAGAGGCTTTCAACCACCCTGCCTCATGGAGCTCTGCTTTCCAACTCTCAATCTTTGGGAATGTCTGAATAATTGGTTGGGACTGATTCCAGGAATCCTCCCAAGAGAGAGCATCCTTTCCATCCCCTAGTTGCCAATATAGGTATGGCTTTATTAACTCTTGACTTGCTTCTATTGTTCTCCACACTATAGATTCCTCTCCTTCCACTCCGAGTCTTGGGATGTTTTCC
Source organism: Wollemia nobilis (assembly GCA_028583015.1). Taxonomy (NCBI): domain Eukaryota; kingdom Viridiplantae; phylum Streptophyta; class Pinopsida; order Araucariales; family Araucariaceae; genus Wollemia; species Wollemia nobilis. The sequence goes on from JAQPPZ010017244.1 coordinate 4,524,089, forward strand.
TCAGCCACTCTAGGGTAATATTTATCTTGTAACAATCTGCTTCATAAACCCCCAACAACTGTAATCCATCTCTAGTATAGCTTACCTACTAGTGCCTTGTTATTATGGGATGCTGATATTATCCCCAATCCTCCCTATTATTTTGGTTGGCATATATTCTCCCACCCAACTAGTGCTAATTTATATTCTCCCCTTATGCTTGACCATAAAAACTTTCTTGTGTGTTTGTCAATATCTTTTAGAATTCCCTTTGGAGCTTGAAGTATAGAAAATTTATAAATTGGAAGGGCTTGTAGCACAACTTTAATCATTGTAAGCCTTCTTTCCAAGCTTAGCCATTTTTGCATCCAGCTTCTCAACTTAGCTTGTAGTCTATCAATCAACCCTTTCCACTCCTTGTTTTTTATTTTCTTTGTAGACAAAGGTACTCCTAGATACTCTATGTGTAAATTAGTTTTCATGAAGTTAAATAGTTCTATAATTTTATCTCTCACCCTCTTCATTGTGTTGAAAAAAACCATTTGAGACTTTTTTCATTTAAAGTTTTCCAGTAGCTTGAGTATACCCATCTAAAACTTCTCTTATATTTCTTGCTACTTGGATATTGGATTGACTAATGAGAGTAGTATTGTCCATAAACTAGAGGTGATTACCTCAATTTGACAGCTTATTTTTAGACTTCTCAACCTCCTCTCTTGTCTCCATTTTTCTAACAGTATTCCTAGACCCTTTGCATAAAGGATAAAAAGGTAAAGGGGAAAGATGGTCCCATTGCCTCAGTCCTTATTCTATTGTGAACATTGGATAGGGACTGCTATTTACCAAAACTAAGAATGATGTGTTATGTGTACATGCTTTTACCCTTTCTCTCCACCCCTATGCAAAGCCTATTTTTATAAAATCCTTTGCATAAAGGTCTAGTATACTCTGTCATAGGCTTTAGAAAGATCTAATTTAGTAAACATACTTGGATCATTCTACTTGTATATTGTGTGTATCATCTCTTGGGCTAATACTATTCCATCTAAACTTTGTACATCTTCAACAAAATCACCTTGCTCATTTGAAATCAGATTTGGTAAAAAAGGTTTTAACATTTTTACCATAAGCTTTGTTAATATCTTGTATACTATATTACATAGTGAAATAGACCTATAATTACTAATTATCTCACTAGGTGGACCCTTAGGAATTAAAGTAATAAAATTATGATTCAAGGATTTTAATATTTTCTTACTTTATCTGATTTCCTCCAACGCCTCCACCATTGCTTGGTCCATAATTACCCATAAGTTCTGTTAAAATTCAATGGCAAGTCCATCTAGTCCTAGGGTCTTTTTTGTTTCTATTTTTTTGTATAATACATGATGTTTCTTCCAAAGAAATTTTCTTCATTAATAATTTATTGTGTCCAAGTTCAAGTGATTGCAGAATTACCTCTAGTATCTTCTCTTGCCATTCTACATTCAACTTACCATTGCTATTGAATAGGGTATGAAAGTATTGATTTGCTATAGTTTTCATTTCACTTCCATTAGTTTTTACTTGACCCAACATATCTATAAGACTTGTAATTCTATTTTTTTGTCTTCTACCTATTGTTATCTTATGGAAGAAAGCTGTGTTTTGAACCCCCTCCTTTAACCATTTAACTTTAGCTCTTTACCTCTGGTAGATATCTTCTTGTTCCTCCAAAGCCTCCTCTCTCCTAAGAATTTCTACCTCACATTGCAATAGATCTTTCATAATAGTTCCTTGTCTTATCTCCCAAGCAAAATTCTCCTTTTGATCCTTGATTTGATTATTTTGGATTCTAATGAGTTCTTCTTATGTTTACTCCATTCCTTTAGTTGAGTCCTCACATATTTTAGTTTTCTGTGGAGTTTGAACTAGGTTGTCCCAAATATTGGTTTCCCTACTTCCTATCGTTCCTTTAAATGGTCCTCCAACTCCTCATCTTTCAGCCACCACAACTCAGATTTAAAATTTCTTATGACTTTATGATTATCTTCTTCTATGGTAAGGCTTACTGGAAAATAGTCTGAAGAAATCCTATCCATGACCCTCCCTTGATGCTTGGTATGTAGGTATAATTCCTCCCCCATGAATAAATGATCCAAGCAATATTTGACTGTCTCACCTTCCTTTATTATATTTATCCAATTCATGGAGCTATCCATAGTTGGAATATCTATTAGGTTCATTTGACATGTTTATTATCGAGAAGAACCTATCATTTTTCCTCCAACATGGCTTTACCTCCTTGCTGGTCCTCTATTCTAAGCTTTCCATTGAAATATCTCCCCATGATCCATTGGTCCTTCGAGTAGTTGTATCTAAATATTTGGATGGCTACCCATTGATCCCTCTGTAATCTAATTGTTTATGCTCCATAGAAATTAATTAAAGTCCATATTTTTCCATTTTTCCTATTTTGTAACCAAACCATCAACATTCCTCTCACAAAGGCCACCCTTATTGCCAGGAATAATTAGTGATTCTACATAGTGGCTAAACTCCTTGATTTTCCGTGTCGATTGAGTAAGAGCATCTCTTTGCCATATCCTCCTATTTATTTTTTGTAAGTATTCTCCCCGCATTTTGGTTTTTATGACAAAATTATATTTGCTTTTATTGAAGAGTGATATGTTAGTTGTAATTGAAGAGGCCTAGAAAAGGAAGGCTATAATAAGTGAGATCAATGCTACTTTTATTACCTTGGTTTCCAAGAAATATGACACAAAATATTTTGATAATTTTCATCTAATAAGCCTTTGTAATATGATTTATAAGATCATTTCAAAAATCATGGCAAATAAGTTGAAGGGCATTCTAGGTTATCTTATCTCAAAAGAACAAGGTTGCTTTGTTCATGGTAAACAAATTATTGATGGTATAATTATTGCATAAGAGGCCATACATTCTCTTCATTCCATGAAAAACCAGGTATGCTTTTGAAATTATATATGAACAAAGCATATGATAGGGTTTCCTAGAATTTTCTACATGCTATTCTTAGAAAGTTTGGCTTTGATTATAGTTGGTGTGAGTGGATTAAATGCTATTATATCATTGCAAATTTGATCAATGGTTCTCTTGTTGGTTATTTTAAGTCATCTTGTGGACTTTTTCAAGGTGATCCACTTTCTCCTTATCTATTCATTATTATTGCAAAAGCAATAGGGAGATCATTTTCAAAAGCAAAAATGGAAGGAAAAATCAAAAGTATTCAAGTTGCTAAAAATGGTCCCTTCGAATCTTATATCCAATTTATTGGTGATACTTTTATTTTGGATCATATCTTAGTCAATGAGGCCATGGATTTTAAATCAATATTATCAAGCTCTGAGAAGACTATTGGACAATTGGAAAATACTACAAAATCCAGGATTTTTCATTAATATTGCCCTAGATTTACAATAAATTATTATGAATGTTTTAGGGATTAAATTTGAGAAATATACATCAACCTACTTGGGCATTCCTTTGTGTGATAAAGGAAATAAAAAGGAGCTTTGGATCCCTTTTTTGGATAGAAGGAAATCTTGTTTGGTAGGTTGGAAGGTAAGTTCTTAACCATGGTAGGAAGACTACAACTCATAAGGTCTACTTTGCAATCCATACCTATTTATGTGATGTCACTTTTAAGATTACCAATAGGTATAGCATAAAAAATTGATTAAATTCCAAGAGACATTCTATGGAAAGGTTATGAGAAAAAAATTATGTTTCTCCTTTGTAAGCAGGACAGGGTTTGTAAAGGACATAATATTGGAGGTGTAGGCTTGTTGAATTGCTGACTTAAAAATTTAGCATTAAGAGCAAAACTTGGGTGAAGATTATTCAAAGATCAAGGAAAGAATTGGGTAAAAATATTACTTAAAAAGTATTTAGGTTCTCTTGATGCAATGAAATTATTTAGGAAAATGACTCTATCCAAAGGATTGTCAATATGGAACTTCATATCAAAGAGTTCGCAATTGATAAATAAATATATTAGATGGTCTGTCAATGAGGGGAGTTATGCAAATTTTTGATTTGATGCTTGGTTGAAGCCTTATCCTCTTATCTTTGACTCAAAATGACAACCATTGGCTCAAGCATACCTAGCATGTAAAGGTCCAAAGGTCAAATACTATATTATTATGAGCAACAACTCCAGATCATGGATTTATTTTAGTAACCTGGTTGAAGGAGAGGAACTCAAACAAATTGCATATGAACTTCAAAAGATGCTTCAAGAGTTTTATTTTCCAATTTTCATATGAAAGGATGATTTGGTTAGGAATTTATTGAAGGATGGTGGATACTCAGTCAAGTTGGGGTATGAGAATTTAGAACAATCAAAATTTCATTCTCCCAAAGATTTTCCTTGGAAGAGTGTGTGGTCATTGGAGGATCTCCTCGAGGCATCAACATTTATTTGGTTAACAGTTCAAAGTAAGATCCTTATAGGAGAGTCTACAAAGAAGAGGATATTATGGTCCTTTAGATGTGCCTTGTGTAAGAAGGATTTAGAAATTTCAAACTATTTACTTCTTCATTGTATGTTTGCTCGCATCATTTGGGATTATTTTTTAAAAAATATGAAATTATATTGGGTAGCTCCATCAACATTGAAAGAGTTGATGAAACATTGGATTAAATATTTCAAAACTAAACAATTATGTATTCTTTGGAGGAATGAACCTATCATTATTTGTTGTAATTTATGGCTTGAAAGAAATAACATAATTTTTAAAATTAAATCTTAAAATCATGCCCAAGTTTGGAATCATATTATTGCTTCTATTTTAGAATGTCTATAAATATGGTGCTCAATTGCAAAAAAAGAGGTGCTAATAACTTGGTTACAAGATTTGAACATACATGGAATATTCATCTATGCTAGTAGAATTAAAATAAAGTATCTACTTTGATCTATGATAAAATGAAAATATCTAGAATTTGGGTTTATCAAAATGAATTTTAATGGTGCTTCTAAAGAAAATCTAGGAAAAGTTGGTGTTTTTAGAAATAGTGAAGGAAAAATTCTCCTCACTTATTTAGAATCATATGAAACTTCAACTAACAACCGTGTAGAGGCTAGGGCACTTCTTACAGTGATTACAATTGTAGTAGAAAAGTATAAAAATTTATTTCAATTGAGGGGGACTCATAAATTATCATCAATGTTATTAACAAAAATGGATGTGGAGGCTGGATAAAAAATAATACCGTTGTTGATATTCATTATATATTACTAGAGGAAATCTCTTGGAAGTGTGAGCATATTTAGAGAAGAAAATTGGGTAGCAGATAAATTAGTGAATTGTGGTATTGATCTTCATCTTGGTGAAATTCAATTTTTAGAAGGAAACTGACCATTTGAGATTTTATCTCGTAGTAAAAATTATGTAAAGGAGTTGATTATGGAAATATAAAACTTCAAATAAGTTGAAAAATATATTTAAGAGAAAAAGAAATGAAAAATTGTGATAAAAAGGTATGCTACAACAAATATAATATTTTGATATTTTGATATTTTCATGGGAGTAGCCCCAATAAAAACCACATATAACTTAAAAAAAAAAAAAAAATGTTATTTGTATTTTTTATCTATGTTACTTGCAAAGTTGTTCCTTATTAATGGTATTATCTTTTTAATCCAAATATAAACATTCAACCATGTTTTCTAAGATTGGGATGTAGAACCTTGTTTTTCTCTTTCTTTACAAATACAAAGTCTAGATTCTTCTTCATGAACTTTGCTCGTAAATTTGCATGGCATTATCAAATAACTTGGTGATGAGACATCTCAAATTTTTGGACTTGGATTTTCTCAAGCTTAAGTGCATCAATTTTAATCAATATAAATCTTTATATACATGGGTTGCTTTTATTTTTATTGTTTTTCTTAATTTTAATCTTCATACAAGGGCTTGTTGGTCTTAAATACATCAATTTTAATCAAATACAAGGGCTTTTTGGTCTTAAATACATAAATTTTAAACAAATGCAAATCTTTGTTTATGTTTGTTGATTCAATTTTCCTAGTTTTTATTTTTCTTAACTTTGGACTTCATACAGGGGCATGTTGACCTTTATGTTTCCCATTGCTTACAAGTGAGCTAAATCGGATTTTAATGGTACGAAATAAATCAAAATTTATTTCAGTTCGAAACCTATGGATGATAAATCTCATATTGTTTATTTGATATATTTGTTGTTTTTTATATTTGTTACATTAGTATTTACTAAACTCATTGATAAAAATAATTGCTAATAGGGAGTTATAGAAATTACATGGACTTGAAAAATAAATAAGGGAAAGAAGATCAAAAGTAATAAAAATAAAATACTTTGGCAGAGGTAGTAGACCGATTAGTTTTTCACTTAGTGTTTGCCAGCTTGGGGTTGGTGATTTCAATCCCAAGCCCCTCTAGCTCCCCCGCACTCGAGTAAATACTTACCAAGATGAGGCAGGTGTAAAAAACCCTTGTATATCCAAAAATAAAGTAAAAATGAAACACTTTGTAAAATTCACTTAATCATACCTAATTTTTGTTACTATTTAACTCCTCTCATGCTTTATAAGCTTTGTCATTCTCACCCTAGTTTCTTTGTCTTACAAGATTAGAATGATAAAATAAGAATCAATAACACATGTAAGTGGATGTTGTTCTTTGTTGAGTATAAAGGAAAACAAAAATATAAAACATGTAAATTCTAAGACAACATATCCTCATGGTGAATAAGGATGATGTTCACATGAATGAATAATCAACTCTTAAATAATTTACATATAAACTTGTAAATAGTTAATCATAATGGGCATGTAGATTATTTAAAAGAGAATGTTTCTAGATACATACATAAATTCTAATATTTCCACAAATCCCTAATAATGCAACCTAGCATGCAACTAATTGAATGATACTATATTGCTTCTTTGAGAATATAATAACATATTTGATATAGAACTATGCAACCTAAAGGATTAATACTTTTATTTTCTTTAATGTTTGATTTAATTTTATTGATAATGTAGAGCTTTTCATTTGCATAAGTTATGTGGTATGTTGATGTTGGAATTGATAATATTTTTGAGAAATGAATGTAAGCAAAACATTTACTCAAATATTATATAGAAAGCAAAAGAAGGACAAAAAGAAATTTGGGTACCTATAAGCACCATAAATAATCAATAGATAATATTTTACAACACTCTAATGGAAATTGAGTGGTGTTTATAGCAATACCAATGCCCTAATTACATAATAAATTTTAACCTAAGGTGACATAACAAGAGAGATTTATATTAATTATAAATTATAAATAGGGTTTAACCATAACAAGGCTAACCCATAGGGATTATATAATAAAATATTACAAAATTATTAATACATTGTATAATGAAATACCCTTGGGCCTATCCGATACATTGCATAACATCAACCCTTGACCATAAATCATATTATAATTTCAACACCACCCCATAATCTAAACTAAGAGGTCAAAATGAGAAGACATTAATGATAATAATATATTCCCCTCATAATGGATGCTCTAGTGGGTCTCTATAGTTGATACAAATCCTTTTGAATCTCCCTCATCAAGTGCAATACATCCACATAGCTTTATGAATTCAACTTCCATCTTTTTTAGCTTCAAAAAGTAATTATTCATTATATGTCCCCCTGTTATAGTATCTACAAGTGATCTTCATTATTTTTAAGTCTTTGCCTTACCATTAGGCCACTAGGTCTTAGTCTCTTTAGATTTGAATTCCTTTGCATGAGCCTGTATTTGTGGAGTTCCACCATAATTTTTCATTACAACTTAAAAATAAACTAGGAGAGAAAATAACTAATAAAAGTAAGAGTTTTATGAGATTCTAGAAATACAAAAATCATATGAACCATTAGGTTTAACATTTGAAAGAAAGGGGAGAGATTAGAAAGGATAATCTTAATGCATTCTACATCATTTCATTTTTTAATCTAGAAGATGCAATATCTACCCTCAAAGCCTTGAATATCATAATATAGTCCTCAACATTATCAGACTCAACTAGTTTAAGAGAAGAAAGCTTCAATTATAAGTGACTTACTCTAGTAACATTGACCTTTCCAAAAATTTCATGTAGTTTTGACCATACCTTGATAGGGTCACTCTCCTCTTTGATGTGAAAAAGCAACTCTAGTTCAATCAATAAGAAAAATAAATATGGAGCCTTGATATTTTGCTTTTTGATGCATCAAGAAAAATGCTTTATCCTCTTTTAATAGTCCCTTGAGGGTAGTTTTAGTTTGCTAAAGAATGAGTAGGTTTAGAATCCCAAAATATAGTTGGTCATTCAATCTTGACAGGACAATTAAAGGAATTTTATAATTTTGGAGATGATCCATATTTTACTCACCCAAAATCAAATTGTCAAATGCATTTTATGCTTTTGAAGATGCTCCATATTTAACATGCCCAAAGCCCCCTAGCATAGTAGGGCTTGTTTAGGGGGATTTTAGGAATGTCAAAAAGATGTAGCTTCAAAATATTAAAATGTTGGTTATCATCTAATCGTAATTAGACCATCGGTATTTTGGAATTTTTATGTTGACCCTACTTTAACATATATAGAAGGGCATTAGAGTGATTTTAGGGATGTTAAAGAGGGAGTAACTCTAGAAGCTTAAGATATTGTGTGATCAAATGACTAGTAGAATTTTGGGATTCTAGAGTTACTCCTTCTTCAATATGCACAGAGCCCCCTCTTAGTTGACAATTATGGGTTCTTTTAAGAATGCCATTAGTCATAAAGTTATTTTAATTTTTTGGATCTTCTTTCTCTTCAAAATGTCTTAACATCCTTGGCATAATGACTAAACAATATGGGAGTTTGTGCTTGTTGAAGAAGAAACAATTCTAGAATCCTAAGACATCAATGCCCATTCGATCATTAGATGACCATAAAATTTTAGGATGCTTAGAACTGCTTCTTCTTTAAGAAGCCCAAGATACGTATGTCATTTAGTCATTACATCATTAGGGCATCCATTAAGGGGATCTTGTTCATGTTAAAGAGAGCATCCATAGAATCCCAAAATATCATTAATCATTCAATCATGATTTGATGGCCAATCCTAGAATCTCATTGATTGTGATGCAAAAATTAAGTTCACAAAAAAATATTTGTGCAAATCTTACAAAGAAGTCCAAAACCTAATGATCAAAGATTGCTCAATCGACTCATAAAATTTATCAAAGTCAAGTTTGATATAACAAATATTTTGTAGAAGCACAATCCACTTTATTTTCTTCACATACCACAAATTATATTATCAAGAATGTATCAACTTTCAATGAATTCTATTTGTTTAAAAAAACAATGGCAAGGAAAGTATTTTGGCCAAACCCTTTGCTTAATATTTGAACAATATTTGACCAAGTTAGCACCCAACACAAAAATTATAAATCCCCAACCTCACAAGTCTACCTCTTTAATATTCCTTCCTTTGCAAACCTTATCCTACTTAGAAAAATAAATCCTAAATTTTTCCTTACATCCTTTCAAAAGAACATATTTTTTATTTTTTTCAAACTTAAATTATGCATGTGTTGGACATTTTGATAGTGACATCACATATACATATATACTATAATATAGTATTAAGAAATTGTAGCCTTTTATACATAGTCAAGGACCTTCCTTTCCAACCTATCAATGAAGGCTCTATTCAATCCAAAATTGGTACCACATATACTTCTTCTTTCCTTTATGGAAGATATAAATTCTTAAGTACGTGGACAACATTTTTTCAAATTTAAACCTTAAAATTTTCACAAATAAATTATTGTAAATATAAAACAACAATAACTACTTATCAAACAACTTTCTCATATAAAGATAGTATTACTTTAAATTCCATGGCCTCGTTATCCAAAAAATTGACCCAAAAAAAATATAATAAACAAATTAGAGATCAGATTCAAGAAGACCATTAGTTATAGTATTGGATTTTGTTTTTTTAAAAACATTAAAAAATAAATTAAAAATGTTTATTATATTAATCGATATATAATATATATTTATTTTAGTATATATTATACACATTGAAAGTGTGGTAATGACATGGAAAAAGGCCAATGCAATGAGAAGAAATGGTTACAAGTCAGCAATGGGTTGGACAATAATTAAAAAAACTTTTAAAGGTTCATATGGTGGCAAATTAATCATAGCATTACATATTATAAGTGAATAGGTACTTCCAAAAGTGTTCATATTATAAGTTAATAGATATATTCAAAAACGTTCATACTAACAACTTAAAATATCTAATAGTATTACCTTAAATTCCATGGCCTCGTTACCCACAGAAAGAAAGGAAAAAAAAATAGAGATCAGATTAAGGGGACCATTAATTATAGTATTGAAAAGATAACCTACAAAGACATAAAAGTGCAAGACATATATTTATTATTTTAATGCATATATAATATAAATTTCTTTTAGTATATATTATACACATTGAAAGTGTGGTAACGGCATGGAAAACAGGCCATTGCAACGGGAAGAAATGGTTTCTAGTCAGCAATGGGTTGGGCAATAATTAAAAAAAAACTTTTAAAGGTTCATATGATGGCAAATTAATCATAGCATTACATATTATAAGTTAATAGTTACTTCCAGAAACTGTTCATATTATAAGTCAATAGGTACTTCCAGAAACTGTTCATACTAATTTAAATGCATTAAGACCCATGAGGGTAACTTGATATCAAATTCAATGGAACTGCTCAGTTTCTAGTATAACTGTGTGTTGTATGAGCAATTTCGCCAGTTTGTCAACTTTATGGGGCTTGTAGGTACATTTTAAGGTCTCTAGAGTTTTGAAAGTATTTTTAAGAGGACATTGATGCTATCTTTATTCAACATGCAATATGGCCTTAAGAAATCAATACCGTTGCGTCCTCAGTTTCTAGTATAATTATGCGTTTTATGAGCAATCTCCTTAGTTTTTTAACTTGGGCTTGCAGTTACATTTTAAGGCGTCTAGAGGTTTGAAAGTATTTGTAAGATGAAATCGATGCTATCTTCATTCAACCTGTAATATGGCCTTAAGAAATCAATACCATCGAGTCCTAATTGGTAAGGGAAAGGTGACAAACTTTGCATTATACAAGTAGGGTCACTACTACTTTTAACAAGTCAATGCCAGCAGAAAGTTCAGTGTAAATAAGGGAATATGCATGGAAGGATGAAAGGCATCACATTCTTTCACAGCAGCAAGAAATTCCCATTTTTTTTGAAAACGCCCATTACATTGAAGATTTAAATAAAAACTTCCAATTGCAAGGATGAAGAAAACTAAATATATGTAATATGACAGATTTTTTTTTTTTTAAGTTGTATGGTATTGAAACACAGAGTTGTTGGAATGTGTTCTCATTTGCATTCGCTTGTTTATTCTTTCTTCTGTCATTTGAGGGGCTATTCGCTTGTTTATTCTTTCTTCTGTCATTTGAGGGGCTATTTACAAATTTAGTGTTATATATAGTTGGAAGATTCCCTATTCTTCCATCTCCTCATCATTCACGAGGAAAATGTAAACTCCATGACATCATCTAAGATTGCCTAAACATTTCTAAATTGGCTTCCTTTTTATTGTCTTCGTAGCTGCTTACACGACAGGTGAAGAGAATTGGAATGATTAATTTTGAGAGAAACATTTCAACTTGGCCTATTAGCTCAGTTGGTTAGAGCGTCGTGCTAATAACGCGAAGGTCGCAGGTTCGAGACCTGCATAGACCACCCTTCATTAATTTTTTCATGTCAAGTTTGTCCTGTGCTAAGCCACCCTTTATTAATTTTTTCATGTCAAGTTTGTCCTGTGCTAAATATATTTTGCACAACTCAGGCAAGAAGAAGGCACTGTACTTTGTAGATTACGTCTTTCCATTTCTCACTGCATGTTCTTCTGTTTTACAAATAGAGCAATCCAACTCAATAATCCCCCGAATTTTACATAGACGTTCTTCTTGCTTTTCATAATAAGCTAATGGCCACCAACAACGTTGTCCGCTGCACCATGCAAAAAGACCATGAACTCTCACCATCTTGCATTTGAACTTCTATGATATCTCTTTCCCATACAAATTCTTCCCCTATATGAATTGGAAATAAGATGATGCTTGCTTATTTTCCTTGTTATTCTCCTCTTTATAAAAAATAGATGGCTTTAATTTGTTTGACACTTATTATATATATAAAAAATGATGTTAAGAAATTATTTCACCTTAAGGAATGTTAGATAATTATTTTATTATTGGATGTTACACTTTACAAGAGGTTGAGAGAAGCTGAACAACTAGATGAAGGTAAAGCACAAAGAATCTCTTAAGACAATTAGTATATATATATATATATATATAAATAAAGATGAATTGAATAAAAATATAATTCTATGTTTAATATCTTATTAGTGGTATTGGAGCCACCTACATCCATATTAAATCCAATTCCCTAAACCTTGTATATAGCTTGAATGTGTTCCACAAATTTTCTATTTGACTCTCCTATATCCCACCATCTCTATATAGACACCTAATTTTGTGCACCTCTAATCAATTCCATCATTAAATAATTCCTTTTGAAAATTGAACAAAAGCAACCCCTTTTGTATCCAAATTTGGCAAAAAGTATCATCACCTTCGATAATTACAAAATTTTGTTAAATCTTCATAAAATTTCACAAAAATAGTACCATCGAAAAGGTATAAAAAGGAGCTTACCAACGAGTATGAAGTTGCCCATTTTTATCCAAGGCTAGACATCTCAAAATCCCAAAAATAAAAGTGCTTTATTGCGACAACATCATGCAGACCATATGACACTTCTATCAGTAACAATAGTGTCGTATAGACCATACAACACTTTTGTCACCTAATAGTTCTTCTATTTTAACACTTTTGTTCTACCAACACCAAAACTCAAGTTTGGGTGGTTTGCCTATGTGTCACTACCCATTTCTCACGGATCTCACTCATTGTCTCATTTTGTGTGTGACTAAAATTGCTAAGTATCAACTAAATTATTTGATTGTCAATCAAGATAGTTAATTATCAAATAAATACATGCAACAACCATCCTCCTTGCTCACTCCTAATCAATAACATACAACTCCTCTTACCTTACCACCTCTTCTACAAACTAGACAACTCACCTTTCCATACATGGACCTACAATGGAACTTTCAAAGGGTTTGGGTGTTCTATAAAACAACCCTTGAAGGAAGAAAAAATAATCCTTATTTATTCTTGGGATTTTTTGGTCATTTAAATATCATGGTCATCTATTGCAATAGCCATATGCACCCACACTAGAACCATGCATAGAGTGAAACAATGAGAAGCTCTACAAATGTGGGACTTGACTTTCAGGGTAACCTCCAAGATTTTACCAAGGCTAGATTCTTATCAGATATGATCCTTGATATTTGATCTTTCTGATCTATTTGGATATATCCAAGGAAAAGAGAGAAAGAAATGACAAAAAATAAAATCCTAATCTACAAGAAGTGATGTGCCAAGATCAAAGAAATTCTTCTATGTCATCAGGACGAAATAAACACATACATCATTGATTAACAACCAATTAAATGAACACAATTTTAATCATTCATGCAAAACACACACATAAGATACATATAAGAAATAGAGCAAGGAAAAATTAATCATAGCTTCTTATGCATTAATATTTTTCAATTTGTTATATGGGATTGAAACGGATCTCACCCATATTACATGGACCTACAATGGAACTTTCAAAGGGTTTGGGTGTTCTATAAAACAACCCTTGAAGGAAGAAAAAATAATCTTCATTTTTTCTTGGGATTTGTTGGTCATTCAAATATCATGGTCATCTATTGAAATAGCCATATGCACCCAACACTAGAACCATGCATACAGTGAAACAATGAGAAGCTCTGCAAATGTGGGACTTGACTTTCAGGGCAACCTCCAAGATTTTACCAAGGCTAGATTCTTATCAGATATGATCCTTGATATTTGATATTCTTGATCTACTTGGATATATCTAAGGAAAAAAGAGAAAGAAATGATAAAAAATAAAATCCTAATCTACAAGAAGTGATGTGCCAAGATCAAAGAAATTCTTCTATGTCATCAGGACGAAATAAACACATACATCATTGATTAACAACCAATTAAATGAACACAATTTTAATTAGTCACACAAAACACACACATAAGATACATATAAGAAATAGAGCAAGAAAAAATTAATCATAGTTTCTTATGCATCAACATTTTTCAATTGGTTATATGGGATTGAAATAGATCTCACCCATATTACATCAACACCACATAGTGGTATTATAACAAAGCTTGGATATTATTCATACATCTTATCAAGATTCAAACCTTGCTCTTCTCCTTGAATATGAAGGAATTTAATCGGTTGATCTAATACCACTTGATCTTATGCATTAATATTTGTGTTATATAGATATTAGATTAAAAGAGGTTTGATAGTTGCAACAAAATGAATCAAGGTTCATGTCTAGAATTGATACATAGGAGAAAACTGAAAGGAACTACAAACAAAGCTAGATATTAAGCACTAGCTAGAAATTTCAAATCCTTTATAATAGTATTGAAATTATTATTTATAAGATAATATTAAGATTTTTTCCTCCAAAAACCATACAAGTAACCCAAAATTTCCTTCTAAAATTGAGAAAAATATTCATCTGCATTCAAGGTTGATGGGCTTGAGATCTCTAGATTTGGAACCATTAAAACTTAGCCATTAATAGAAACAAAATTTCTTGCTCAGAACAAAAGAGTTACTTGTACACAAGATAAAAGTACCTTCATAGATGGAATCAGTGTAATGCGCAGTGTTCCTCCATGACTAGAGTCTTTGGACAAGCTTTTGGAAACAAGGTTCGAAGAATTCAAAATTTTGAGCAGAAAGGTAAAAAAATGTCATTCTAGGCTAGCCCAAATTGAAGAGAATTTGGGCAAAGGTATTTTTCCCCATATTCTACAAATGGAAAAACCATGTCTTCAACTTCTAGATGAAGATATTAATAAACAATTTTCTGATGAGTTGAAGGCACTCATAGAATTTTTTTCTTGGAAATAGCTAAATTGTACATCTGTAATTTCAAAAAATATATAGATAAATTAGCTACTCAGGCCAATGAATATATTTATAATATTTTATTACTTGCAATTAAGGAAATTCTTGTAGATTCCGTAAATAAACATAAGACAATTTCTCAAGAAATTGCTTTTGAATGGGAATCCCAAATTAAAGAGCTTTTTGAGGGAAATCTTCAGGCTTGAAGAGTTGAAATGTAAATCCAAAAAGATATGCAAGATAAAGTCAAAGCTTCTCAATAGAATGTTACTTTAGAAGTCCCAAAAGTTAATATGTCAGAAGCTACAAAAAGTGTAGCTAACTTGGTTAAAATAAAAATCAAGCAGCAATTTGATCATTTGGAAAAACTAATCACAGGTGCACAAAAGAATTTTTTCACACAACACAACAAGAACGGAAGTCAGAATAGAGGACCAAACTAGAGAGCCTCCACTACACATAAAAGACAATCACAACAAAATTTACAACATATAAATAAACAACAACAACCACAACAAAGGAATAAACAACCAAAACAACAACAACAACAACATGGGCATAATTTAAAATTTTAGGGTCGTCCAAAAATATGAAAGGAGGAGAGAAAATTCCATAACCGCACTTGCTATGTGCAACAACAATTGCAACAAGATAATGGTAGAAATTTTTGCAACTCTGGTTTCGAGAATTCGAGAAAGGTTTTTGCCCCATTTGTTCAAAAGAATCAAGGAAATTTTTTTTCCAATTTTATCAAAGCAAAAAATCATCTATTGGATTCCATATCTCTAATTAAATATTTGCATGGTTGCACTTTTCCTTAGGATATTATTATTTTCTCTTTTGATGTTGAGAGCCCCTATCCTAGCATCCCCACCTCTTAAGGATTGCTAATCCTTCGTCATTTTTTGAGGAACGAATTTGATCTGACCAAGATAAACTTTGTGGTAAGGCTTGCAGAGATAGTGTTAACACAACACTACTTGGAATTCAAAGGAAAAATATATAGGTAGATAAGAGGAACAACCATGGGAAGTAATTTTATTATGGTTTATGCTTGTTTATTTCTCTATCATCTAGAAGAATAGGTATTTAATAATGTTGTGGAAAATATTTTATTTTATAAAAGATACATTGATTATGCCATTAGAGTTTGGCATGGCCCTAAGGATGACCTTAATGGTTTTCTTGATACCTACAATTCCTTCTATGATAGTATTAAAATTAATTTCTTTGTTTTTGATAATGAAGTAACACTTCTGGATACTATATTTTTTAAGGGGCCTAATTTTGCTCAAACTAGAATTATTTGCACCAAATTATTTTAGAAGCCGATGAATGCCTATCAATACATCCCTACTTCCTCCCATCATCCAGTTCATCAGAAAAAGGCCTTTATCATGAGTTAACTCAACAGATTTCTGGTTAGACAAAGCTCCAAGGATGGATTTATTTTTGTTAAAAATTACTTTTTTAACAGACTTAGAGCTAGGGGATATCAAATTAATTTTCTCTTACCTTTGTTTGAGAAAGTTAAATTTTATGGCAAGCCTTCACATTTGGCCAGAGTTTTTGCATGAGTAGCACATAGACATGGATCCAAAATAAAAATAATTCCTTTTATTTTGAATTTGGACAACTGCAATTTTGTCAGAGATCTTCAAATCAGCACAAATATTATTTCTTCAATGTTTAAAAAATGGAGAAAATATAGAGAGCTCAAGCACATTGCTCGAGGTATCATTTGTTGGAGGAACCAAAAACCTCTTCGAACTTATCTATGCAAAAATAAAATTGTTTGAGGGACTCTTTCCCACCTTGTATTTTCACATTTTTTAATGTGTTTCTTCTCTTTTCTGGGTGGGTGTTTTTTTGGGGGTTGAGCTTGGTACTTCTCTTATTTTCATTGTCTTGGTCTATAAACCTGTGGTTTGCCCTAAATTTTGGGTGTTTTTATCCCACATGCTTTTTTATTTAGCTCACCCCTAGAGTTAGGTCTTTATAAAGAGAGGTTGTACCTCTTTGAAACTCACTTTGCTAATGAGACTTGTAGGTCGAAACGCATTCGAAGTTTTGTAGATGTATCCATTTTTTTTGATGGAATAAAAATTCAATCAAATATTTTTGTTCCTTTCCTAAATCGTCTCTTTTAAGTTTATAAACCCTAATTTTTTCTTTTGTTTTCTAATTCATATTATGATCTTCACTTGCACGTAATGTGATTTGGTGAATTAGAAAGTTTGCAGTAGTAGAAGTATGCTTTTCACTTGCACACCTATGATCTGGTGAATCAAAATCTAGTTAATGTTTTTAGAAGACTACTTCGCTATGTTTCTTTTTTCATTAATGAGCTTGCCTACAACTTAGCATCAAATTTGATGTGGGTGTAGTGCTTTGTATCAAAAATATTTTATCATGCAATTCCAAGGTGTATATGTTCTATTTAGCATGATACACTGTATTCCTATAAAATTAATAGGGTTTAACAAGCAATAGTCCACAACAATCCATCTAAATGACATCACATCTTACTTTATCCATAAACGTATCACCAACCAAAAGCAAAAGATAAGGTGCAATTTTATATGATGTTAGATGTAGAGTCTACCTCCTTCCATCCAAGTGCAGAGGGTTGAGGATGTGGCTTTATGGGAAGCTTCAACTTCTTGAGTATGGTCCTCACGATTATATTCTTCTACGAGTCATTATCTATGATACAATCCACATAAAAATCATGCGTAAGGTGGGCTCAAGTGACAAAAAAATGGTCACGACCCCCTTGTGCAAAAATATTTGACATGGGGGTAATTTTTTTTAGTTTACCCTTCAAAGCAGGATATTCTTCTTCTATCCCTATAGTCACAATGAGACCATCTTGTGGTTCCTCATTTGTAGGTTGTACAATTAGGAATTTCTTCTTCTTCATTCTTTCAAAAGTAAAACATCTAGATTTTGTATAACCATGCTTTTTACAAAAATCACAATACATTGTTGAAGAAGAAGAATCTTTAGAGTGACAAGAAGAAAAATGTGCTTTAGGATAAGTGGGAAGAGAAGAAGAATGAGAAGTGTTCTTCGCCTTTTGTTGATGCTGATTTGTGCCTTTGGAACTACTGTCCTATCAAGATTTGTGAGAGGCACCAAATTTCTCCTCTGTGAGAATGACATGCTTGAATGCCACATCCAAAGTGAGGAAATAATTGAACTTGATTTCCATAAAAAATTGATCTTGCAATCCACGAGTGAACTTGTTAATTAAATCCTCTTCTGAATATTTCATACCAAGAAGCACCCTTAACCTATTGAATTGAAAAATATAGTCAGCAACTGACATGTTGAGTGGTATTTTCACCCAATTGTGAAAGTACACTCTCCCTTAGGATTTGGGTTCCAAATCCCCTCTTGCAAAGAAGTTACACAAACAACTTCTCCAAGGTCTCCGCTATATTAGCATTTGCATATGTGTATTAGTAATCTTAAATAAAGATATTCACTTTAAATGCTTGGAACACCTTAGTGATTGCAAGTAACTGTAAACAAGGGGCAATGTTGGTTTATTTTACCATGAAACTTTAGTGATTGTTCATTGAACCAAAATAAAACAAATGTGATTTGGCCCTCATATGACCTTCAATGTGATGCTCAAATTACCCCTCTTTCGTAAAATCAAAATTTTTATGAAGAGAGGGCAATTTTAGGCTCCAAAAATGGAAATTTGTGAAATGCCATAAAACATAACTCCTTCGATGAAATTGGAATTTTCATGAAGGGAATGTCATCATAGGCTCATGAGTGCAAAACAAAAATGAAAAAAATGAAATTTGACCTTAAAATGGAAATTTTCTATTTTCGGATTTTTTAAATCTGCAATAAAACAACAACTTCGATGAATTTTTAAAAAATACTAAACAACTCCAAAAATGAAATTTCAAATTGTGTATTGGAAGTATGAAGTATAACCTACACAATGGTTAAATTATTTCTGGATTTTGACTTTTTTAAATGTTTATTTTAATGCCTAAAAATTAAAAAAAAAAGTTAAAATTTCTAAAAATAAAATGTAGAAAAATGAAAACGAAATGCAAAAACCGAAAATAAAATGCATTCAGTATGATGCTATCCTATTTTGACAAAACCGAAGATGTGAGGTTTCCATGCATGCAACCTAACTTATGGGACTTGCAAAACAAGCACAATCCGGATAAGCTAAGTGTTGGCTCCTAGGGTTTTAAATGAGGTTTTCAGAATTAAACATTCGCATGAAGCAACCAAGAAAACTTGCATAAACTCTATTTACAAGCTTAAAATCTGAAAAGTGAAAAAATAGACATTTAATCTTGCATGCAGAAAATGACTCCTTTCTTGTCCATAAGATGCAACTTTCTGTATTAAAAATTTGACATCTTACAAAAACATAAATTTCTGGTTTTCCCAAACCAGTACATGGAAGAAAACGACTTGAAAAGGTCCATAATGGCCCTCTTGCCTTCAAATATGCAACTCTACTCGCAATAGTTTCCAACCCCTCAAAACATCCTTGCCTGGCGTATTTAAAATTTTCAGGAAGCTTTTCATTTCATTTTCTAATGGCTGTTCGTTTCACCTTCCCTTGCACGTGCATGTGTTTTGGTTTCCAAAAAGGTTTTTCGTTTCTATTTTGTGACCCTTCGTTTCATTCCCATGGTTTGGATTCTTCTGTTTGGTTTTCTTCACTTTTTGTTTAATTTCAAAAAAACGTTTCCTTTTCTCCACATGGGCATGCGTCCGCTTCCTTCCATGTGTAACGACCATCTTAAATGATTTCAAATCATTAAAGATTCCTTATGTAACGTTTTGTCTTATTCATTGGATTTTGTCCTTATGTGTCCACGTCACTATGCAGTCTTCAGTTTCACTATCCTGGTGTTCATCACTAATATCAGACGCACTGTGCACTACTCTGTTCACCCCTTTTGAGTCACAAAAATGCAACATGTCGCGATATCGCGACACTTTTGTTTCTCTACCTGCCTTGCCCTTTTTGAGTCATGAAAATACATGTCGCAATATCATGACACTTTTGTTTCTCTGCCTGCCTGCCCTTTTTGAATCGTGAAAATGCAACATGTCGCGATATCGCGACACTTTTGTTTCTCTGCCTGCCTGCCCTTTTTGAGTCACGAAAATGCAAAATGTCACGATATCGCGACACTTTTGTTTCTCTGCCTACCTGCCCTTTTTGAGTCGTGAAAATGCAACATGAATATCGCGACACTTTTTCCTCCTTGCTCTTTCTCTTTGCTTTGGACCGCGACAATGCAACATGTCGCGATATCGTGGCCAAAAGAAAAAAAGCGTCGCGATATTGCGACATGTTGCATTGTCACGGCCAAAAGAGAAAAAGTGTCACGATATCGCGACATGTTGCATTATCGCGGCCAAAAGGGAAAAAGTGTCGCGATATCGCGACATGTTAAATTGTCGCGGCCAAAAGAGAAAAAGTGTCGCGATATCGTGACATGTTGCATTGCCATGGCCAAAAGAGAAAAAGTGTCGCGATATCGCGACATGTTGCATTTTCGTGGCCAAAAGAGAAGAAAGAAAAGTGTCGCGATATCGCAACATGTTGCATTTTCGCGGCCAAAAGAGAAGAAATAAAAGTGTCGCGATATCGCGACATGTTGCATTTTCGCGGCCAAAAGAGAAGAGGAATGTGTCACGATATCGCGACATCTTGCATTTTCACGGCCAAAAGAGAAAAAGTGTTGCGATATCGTGACATGTTGAATTTTCGCGGCCAAAAGAGAAAAGTGTCGCTATATCGCGACATGTTGCATTTTCACGGCAAAAAAGACAAGAAAGAAAAAAGTGTCACGATATCGCGACATGTTGCATTTTCACGGAAAAAAAGACAAGAAAGAAAAAAGTGTCGCGATATCGCGACATGTTGCATTTTCACGGCAAAAAATACAAAAAAGAAAAAGTGTCGTGATATCGTGACATGTTGCATTTTTGTGGCAAAAAATACAAGAAAGAAAAAAGTGTCGCGATATTGTGACATGTTGCATTTTCGCGGTATCGCGACATGTTGCATTTTCACGATCCAAAGCAAAGAGAAAGAGCAAGGAAGAAAAAGTGTCACGATATCGTGACATGTTACATTTTTGCGACTCAAAAAGTGTAGGCAGGCAGAGAAACAAAAGTGTCGCGATATCGCGACACTTTGCATTTTCGCGACTCAAAAACGACAGGCATGCAGAGAAACAAAAGTGTCGCGATATTGTGACATGTTACATTTTTGCGACTCAAAAAGGGCAGGCAGGCAGAGAAACAAAAGTGTCGTGATATCGCGACATGTTGCATTTTTGCGACTAAAAAAGGGCAAGGCAGGTAGAGAAACAAAAGTGTCGCGATATCGCGACATGTTGCATTTTCGCAACTCAAAAAGGGCGAACAGAGTAGTGCACAGTGCGTCTGATATTAGTGATGAACACCAGGATAGTGAAACTGAAGACTGCATAGTGACGTGGACACATAAGGACAAAATCCAATGAATAAGACAAAACGTTACATAAGGAATCTTTAATGATTTGAAATCATTTAAGATGGCCATTACACATGGAAGGAAGCGGACGCATGCCCATGTGGAGAAAAATAAACGTTTTTTTGAAATCAAACAAAAAGTGAAGAAAACCAAACAGAAGAAGCCAAACCATGGGAATGAAATGAACGGTCACAAAATAGAAACGAAAAGCCTTTTTGGAAGCCAAAACACATGCACGCGCAAGGGAAGGTGAAACAAACAGTCATTGGAAAATGAAACGAAAAGCTTCCTGGAAATTTTAAATACGCCAGGCAAGGATGTTTTGAGGGGTTGGAAACTACTGCGAGTAGAGTTGCATATTTGAAGGCAAGAGGGCCATTCTGGACCTGTTCGAGTCGTTTTCTTCCATGGACTGGTTTGGGAAAACCAAAAATTTTTGTTATTGTAAAATGACAAATTTTTAATACAAAAAGTTTCAGAAAGTTGCATCTTATGGACAAGAAAGGAGTCATTTTCTGCATGCAAGATTAAATGTCTATTTTTCCCCTTTTCAGATTTTAAGCTTGTAAATGGAGTTTATACAAGTTTTCTTGGTTTCTTCATGCGAATGTTTAAATCTGAAAACCTTATTTAAAACCCTAGGAGCCAGCACTTAGCTTATCCGGATTGTGCTTGTCTTGCAAGTCCCATAAGTTAGGTTGCATACATGGAAACCTCACATCTTCGGTTTTGTCAAAATAGGATAGCATCATACTGAATGCATTTTATTTTCAGTTTTTGCATTTCATTTTCATTTTTCTGCATTTTATTTTCAGAAATTTTAACTTTTTTTTAATTTTCAGGCATTAAAATAAACATTTAAAAAAGTCAAAATCCAAAAATAATTTAACCATTGCGTAGGTTATACTTCATACTTCCAATACGCAATTTGAAATTTCATTTTCGGAGTTGTTTAGTATTTTTTAAAAATTCATCGAAGTTGCTGTTTTATTGTAGATTTAAAAAATCCGAAAATAGAAAATTTCCATTTTAAGGTCAAATTTCATTTTTGTTTTGCACTCATGAGCCTATGATGACATTCCCTTCATGAAAATTCCAATTTCATCGAAGGAGTTATGTTTTATGGTATTTCACAAATTTCCATTTTGGAGCCTAAAATTGCCCTCTCTTCATAAAAAATTGATTTTACGAAAGAGGGGTAATTTGAGCATCACATTGAAAGTCATATGAGGGCCAACTCACATTTGCTTTATTTTGGTTCAATGAACAATCACTAAATTTTCATGGTAAAATAAACCAACATTGCCCCTTGTTTACAGTTACTTGCAATCACTAAGGTGTTCCAAGCATTTAAAGTGAATATCTTTATTTAAGATTACTAATACACATATGCAAATGCTAATATAGCGGATACCTTGGAGAAGTTGTTTGTTTAACTTCTTTGCAAGAGGGGATTTGGAACCCAAATCCTAAGGGAGAGTGTACTTTCATAATTGGGTGAAAATACCACTCAACATTTTGGCGCTAGAAGGAGGGCCTGAATTGGTTTATTTCAGTGTGATTTAAATGCTATAGGGATTTAAATTTTGAATATTTCATGCTCTATTGATTATTATCTTTAGCCATATTTTAACAATACAACCTTGTAGTGTTAGAAGGAGGACATGAATTGTTATGCATTATTCTAACGCTTTTGATTGTTCATACAAGAATAATGGGTTTTGATTTGATTTTGAAAAATTTTGGTCTTGACTAATGAGGTTGTCTCCATGCAATTACTTTCATTGGATTTTAATGGATACATCTCTTGGTTGATGCTAACATGATTATTCATACGTTACATGTTTGATATTTGCGAGTCATTTCATGCTTATTTGTAAGGAATTATTTTGTCTAAAATGTATTTGTTGTCGATATTATGCTCTTCACTTGCGTGTAATGCGATCTTGTGAATCAAAAATCCTAAAACACTAGGAGTATGCTCTTCACTTGCACATATGCGATCTGGTGAATCAGAAACTAATTTAAATTTTTAGAATATTGCTTCGTCATGGTTCCTTCTTTTATTCATGACTAACAAATTGGTTTTGAAGTTATTCTTTGAGTTTCACTAATGGCAACATCTGAGGAGAAAATTGTTTCCCTAAGAGAAGAAATGATGTCCCTAAGAGAAACGATGGTATCTGCATTAGGAAAGTATTATGAATGTCATTCTACCTTTGGAACACCTTATGAAATTCATGAAATGTTATTGGAGTTTCTACGACTTTTTAATCAAGAGGTGGCATCAGGATACCTACAAAATCTACATATCTATAAGTTCACATTATGTCAATTTCAAATATTTTGTGAGCCTATTGCTTGTAGGTTCTTCCCATACATTGTGGGTGATAGATAATTCTCGTGGTATTGCCATCTACCCATGGAGGTTAAGACTTCTTGGAACCAATTAGAAGCAGCATATATTTATCACTTTGGTAATCAAGTTGACTTGGATAGGTTGAAAAATCAATTCACCTCTATGTGTAAAGAGCCTAATGAGTCCATGAGTCAATTCATTGTGAGGTTTCGTGAATTGTACTCTCAAATGTGGGAAATTTTGGGTACATCGGAAGAGGAAGCTATTGAAGTATACCTGAGATCCATCCCCCTGACACTTGCTACACTCATTAAGGAAAACTTGGATGACCTGTCTCTAGAGATGATCTATGAGATCTTTGAAAAGGTAGAACAAGTTTTGGAAGAAGAAAAGGCACAACATGCTCCCACGAAAGATTGTTCTTTTGGGGTTAGTGATACCAACCTACATCAACCATTGAATATAGCACCCTCTAATCCAACAATACCTAAAGTGAATGATCAAGGGGATGAATTTGAGTGTCCAAATGTTACAACCGCCTTAGATGTAGTCCAAGAGGAGGTGCAAGTTACCAATCCAACATCCACTAATGAGGATCATGTTGAGATGATTTCATTCATAGAGATGCATGATTATTCACATAATGGTGTCCTAAATTCAACTCGGTTTGAGATATGTGTTAGGATAGAAACTGCCATAGAATTGAATGAAGTGGTTGCAAGCGAAATCAAAATAAAATCAACAAATGAATTTGAAGATATGATAGAATTGCACCACTTGTTCTTGGAAGACACACTCGATGAAATGATTGAAAATAATGATCAAGAAATTCTTCACCCTCCAAATTGTGATAAAATTGAATCATGGGTTACTAATTTGGACTATGATAGCCTTACCAATTTGAATTCAATAAATAGCCCACTTTTGGAAATAATTGAACCATCTAAGGAAGGTGAAGGTGAATTTGATGAGATACACTTTGATCAATTAGAAGATGTTGAAGAAATAGTTGAGCATCATAACATAATTTTGGAAGATGATCGCCATGATTCTTGGAAGAAATTGGATGAATATGCTCACTCTAAACCTTCTAATGAACTCTTTGTGTCAATTGATATGCAGGATAACATAATCACCTACTCAAATGAAGATATTACAACTCCTGTACAATTTGAGGATTTTTTGGAAGGGGGTTTCAAATATCATCAAATTTTGGAAGATTATAATGATCCTACTACCAAGGACAAAGAAGAAAAAGAATTGGCAAATTAATCAAAATATCATGTCACAAATAATATGGAATTTCATTCCATTAATTTGGATGACAATTTTTACAATGGTTGGGGGAGATATGATGATGTGTTATTTTCTCACACCCCTATTGATGAAATTCCTATTCCACTAGATATACAAGATGTTGAAACTTCTATCTCACATGAAGAGATGCCATGGATGGTGAATAAGGAATTGGAACCAAATGACAAAGAGATTGATCAATTGGAAGCAACTCAAATGAGTGATCATTAAGATAGATTACTTGACATACACTTTGACCAACATGACATACTATAGGCTTACCTCAATCTATATCACTTGGTCATGAGGTCACTTTGATAGTTTGGAGGGAAAAAAGTGTTGTTTAGAATTTGGATTAATTATTTCCAAGTCATGATAATATTATGACTTTGTATTTCTACAATAAAAACTTTTGCTAAGCTTGTGAGTTTGATTTTGGTAAAAGCAACTTGTTCATCTTTAAGAATTTTAGCATACGTGAACCAAATTTGCATATCTAAAATTCAAGTAGACAATACATCAGGATCTCTCGACTTGTCATACAATTTGACCTTACATTTTGCCTTGTTGGCATTATTGTGATAAATTTTGACATCACTAGGAGTCAATTGGACAAAAATATCTTTCACTTTATCCGTCAAAATAGCTACTGCAGCAGTAATATTTTCCATGTTTGTTTTGAGGTCAACAACTATTTGATTAGGTGTATATGCCAAACTAGGAGGATTCCAAAATGATTGCAAGAACTATCTATGAAGAACACAAGCTTATACTGAGAGGGGGGTGAACAATATAAAACCACTTTTTACTTTTCTTTCCCAATAAATATTATGCAATGTATCAATAGCAATATCAAAAATAGTAATCAAAGTAATGCACAAATCACCACATACAATAGAGACACCAATTTAACGTGGTTCACCCAATATGGGCTACTCCATAGAGAAAATATTTCACTAATATTTTCTCAATAAATCTCTTGGGAATCCTTTCCCTAGTACAATGTTTATGGACCTATATCCAAAGGAAACACCAATCCCCTGATTAAGTTTGTGGATCTCTATCCATAGGAGAACTCATTTCTCCTCTGCTTTGGCTGGTGATCTTGTAGAAGAACTATTTCCTCCACTACACTGGTTAATGAATATCTATCCACTGAAGACTCCTATCCTCACTCAAAATACCTGTCCTCACTACCCTGGCTAATGGATCTCTATCCACTAGAGACTATCGTCCTTGTCATCACCACCGCCATCGTCATCATCATCGTAATCATGAAAAGGGTCTATCATAGTACCTAAAGTGGCAGCCTTCCCAGAGCATGTAGCCAATTATATTTCACGAGGGATGAGGCGAGCCTTTACAATAAGTTGAAGCAGCGTATGCTCCTTTGCATGAGCTTTCTTTTACCTTATTTGCCAGGGTAAAATAAGAGGAAGCATATTATTCCTATTGTTTTGTATTGACATAATCGTCGCCCTTGTATTGGGTAAAGGAGATGGCAAGGCTGTGCAAGAGCTTTCATACTTATATGGGATTACATGGTGGCCCTGGTGATGGCGGCAGCCACCACCATTCCAATGCTCTGGATCACACTCAAGCTCACAACGAGAATGCTGGCGAGGAAAACAAATCGGAAGGCTTCGTAGATATCTTGAGTTCATGCGAGCCTACCGAGAGATCTTTCAAGTCGTTGCTAGGAAACCCATCGGTTTCGAACGTGTGAAACTACACAAGAGTCCTCTATTGTCTCCATAAACTGGAGGTGATTACCTCAATTTGAGAGCTTATTTGTAGATCCCTCAGCCTCCTCTCTTGTATCCATATTTCTAATAGTCTACCTAGACCCTTTGCATAAAGGATAACAAGGTAAAGGGGAAAGAGGGTCCCTTTGCCTCAGCCACTATCCTGCTGTGAAAATGGGAGAGAGAATACCATTTATCAAAACTAAGAATGATGTGTTATGTGTACATGCTTTTACCTTGTCTCTGCACCCATATGTAAAGCCTTTTTTCTAAAATTATTTGCATAAAGGTCTAGTCTACTTTGTCATAGGATTTAGAAAGATCTAATTTAATAAACATACCTGGATCATTCTACTTGGACATTGTGTGTATCATCTCTTGGGCTACTACTATTCCATATAAACTTTGTTTACCTTCAACAAAATCACCTTGCTCACTTGAAATAAGATTTGGTAAAAAAGGTTTTAAACTTTTTGCCATAAGCTTTGTTAATATCTTGTATGCTATATTACATAGTGAAATAGACCTATAATTACTAATTATATCACTAGGTATACCCTTAGGATTTAAAGTAATAAAAGGATGATTCAAGGCTCTTAAAATTTGCTTACTTTGTCTTATTTCCTCCAATGCCTCCACCACTGCTTGGTCCATAATTAACCATAAGTTCTGATAAAATTCAATGGCAAACCCATTTGGTCCTGGGGTCTTTCTTGTTTCTATTTTTTTGTATGATTCATGAGGTTTCTTCCAAAGAAATTTATTTCATTAATAATTTATTGTGTCCAAGTTCGACTGATTACGAAATTACCTCTAGTATTTTCTCTTGCCATGCGACATTCAAATTACCATTGCTGCTGAATAGGGGATGAAAGTACTGATTTGCTATAGTTTTCATTTTACTTCCATTAGTTTTTACTTGACCTAACATATCTATAAGACCTATAATTCTATTTTGTTGTCTTCTAGCTATTGTTGTCTTATGGAAGAAAATTGTGTTTTGATCCCCTTCCTTTAACCATGTAACTTTGGCTCTTTACCTCCAATAGATCTCTTCTTATTCCTCCAAAGCCTCCTCTCTCCTAAGAATGTCTGCCTCACATTGCAATAGATATTTCATAATAGTTCCTTGTCTTGTCTCCCAAGCATTCTTCTCCTTTTGATCATTGATTTCATTCTTTTGGATTTTAATGAGTTCCTTCTTATGTTTACTCCACTCCTTTAGTTAAGTCCTCAAATAGTTTAGTTTTTTATGGAGTTTGAACTGGGTTGTACCAAATATTGGTTTCCCTACTTCCTACCATTTCTTTAAGTGGTCCTCCAACTCCTCATATTTCAGCCACCATAGCTCAAATTTAATTTTTTTTGAATTTAGGATTATCTTCTTCTATGATAAGGCTTACCATAAAATGGTCTGAAGAAAGCCTATCCATGACTCTCCCTTGATGCTTGGTATGTAGGTATAATTACTCCCCCATGAATAAATGATTTAAGCAAGATTTGACTATCTCACCTTCCTTTCTTCTATTTATCCATGTCATGGAGCTATCCATGGTTGGAATATCTATTAGGTTCATTTGACATGTTTATTGCCAAGAAGAACCTATCATTTTTCCTTCAACATGGATTTACCTCCTTGTTGGTCCTCTATTCTAAGATTTGCATTGAAATATCCCCCCATGATCCATTGGTACTTCGGGTAGTTGTCTCTAAATGTTTGGATGACTACCTATTGATCCCTCTATAATATGATTGTTTGTGCTCCATAGAAATTAATTGTAGTCCAAATTTTTCTATTTTTCCTATTTTGTAACCAAACCATCAATATCTCTCTCATAGAGACCACCCTTATTGTTAGGAATAATTTGTGATTATACATAGTGTCTAAACGTCTTTATTTATCCAGTGTCGATTGAGTAAGGATCTCTCTTTGCCATATACTCCTATTTATTTTTTGTAAGTCTTCTCCCTGTATTTTGGTTTTCTATAATAAAATTATATTTGCATTTATTGAAGAGTGATATGTTAGTTGCAATTGAAGAGGCCTAGAAAAGGAAGTCTATAATAAGTGAGATCAATACTACTTTAATTACTTTGGTTTCCAAGAAAAGTGACACAAAATGTTTTGACAATTTTCCTCTAATAAGCCTTTGTAATATGATTTATAGGATCATTTAAAAAATAATGGCAAACAAGCTAAAGGGTATTCTAGGTTTTCTTATCTCAGAAGAACAAGGTTGCTTTGTTCATGGCAAACAAATTCTTCATGGTATAATTATTGCATAAGAGGCCATACATTATTTTAATTCAATGAAAAACCAGGCATGCTTTTGAAATTTGATATGAACAAAGCATATGCAGGGTTTCCTAGAATTTTCTACATGCTATTCTTAGAAAGTTTGGCTTTGATTATAGTTGGTGTGAGTGTATTAAATGCTATTATATCATTTCAAATTTGATAAATGGTTCTCTTGTTGTTTACTTCAAGTCATATTGCGAACTTTGTCAAGGTGGTCCACTTTCTCCTTATCTATTCATTATTCTCGCAAAAGCAATAGGGAGATCCTTTTCAAAAATAAAAATAGAAGGAAAAATCAAAAGTATTCAAGTTGCAAAAAATGGTCCCTCCAAATCTCATCTCCAATTTGTTGGTGATACTTTTATTTTGGATCATCACTTAGTCAATCAAGCCATAAAGTTTAAATCAATATTATCAAACTCTGAGAAGACTACTGGACAATTGGCAAATACTACAAAATCCAAGATTTTTCATTAATACTGGCCTATATTTACAACAAATTATTGTGAATGTCTTAGGGGTTAAAGTTGAGAAATTTACATCAACCTACTTGGGCATTCCTTTGTCTAATAAAGGAAATAAAAAGGAGCTTTGGATCCCTTTTTTGGATAGAATGAAATCTTGCTTGGCAGGTTGGAAGGTAAGTCCTTAACCATGGTAGGAAGACTACAAATCATAAGGTCTACTTTGCAATACATCCCTATTTATGTGATGCCACTTTTAAGATTACCAATAGGTATAGCATCAGAAATTGATAAAATTACAAGAGACATTCTATGGAAAGGTTATGAAAAAAATTATGTTTCTTCTTTGTAAGTAGGAGAGGGTTTGCAAAGGAAAGAATATTGGAGGCGTAGGCTTGTTGAATTGCTGACTTATAATTTTGGTATTAAGAGAAAATCTTGGGTGGAGATTACTCAAAGATCAAGGAAATAATTGGGTAAAAATATTACTTAAAAAGTATATAGGTTCTCTTTATGCAATGAAATTATTTAGAAAAATGACTCTACCCAAAGGATTGTCAATATGGAACTTCATATCAAAGAGTTTGCAATTGATAAAGAAACATATTAGATGGTTTGTCAAAGAGGGGAGTTATGCAAATTTTGGATTTGATGCTTGGTTGAAGCCTTATCCTCTTATATTTGTCTCAAAATGATAACCATTGGCTCAAGCATACCTAACATGTAAAGGTCCAAAGTTCAAATACTATATTATTATGAGCAACAACTCTAGATCATAGATTTCTTATAGTAACCTGGTTGAAGGAGAGGAACTCAAACAAATTGCATATGAACTTCAAAAGTTGCTTCAAGAGTTTTATTTTCTAATTTTCATATGAAAGGATGATTTGGTTAGGAATTTATCGAAGGATAGTGGATACTCAATCAAGTTGGGATATGAGAATTTAGAATAATCAAAATTTCCTTCCCCCAAAGATTTTCCATACCGCATTCTCAAGGTGCCAGTAGAAGGGGAGAAGGTGGTGGTTGCGCACAACAAGAAGGTGGAGATGCAGTGGATGTTTGGAGATCGATGGCGAGAGGCAAAGATGGAGTATGGGGGTATATGCTATCTAAGCATGTACAAGGTGAAGAAGTTGGATGCACTCCCCACCTTGATCATATTTGTGTTAGCAAACATAGTGTTACCAAATAGGACTGGCTACAGGTTCCTTTGGAACCTATTTGGGTTGGTGAGCGATCTGTTGGCTGATCCTCAGGAGTATGCCTAGGCTCATGCATTATTGGCACAACTATACTGAGAGTTATATGAGGTGATTTAGAGGAAGAGAAAGGGGATTGGGTGTAGCTTCCTACTTCAATATTGGGTGTGGGAGCACTTTGCACTGGCTTGACTCGAGGGGTTGCCATGTCAGTCATGGTGGATGGGTGAGCCTTATGCTAGGAGATGGGCAGTGGCAAAGTAGGTGCAACAAAGTTGGGAGGTACATACCAGCCAATGGTATCAGGATATGTGGTCAGGGCTGACTCAAATTCCCAAAACTTAGATCAATCACTCAAAATTTTATTTGACAATAAAATATATGCAAAGAAGTCCAAATTTTGGCTAGTAAGAGGTTGAATACTTGGGTCACATCATCACTAAGAATGGAGTTCATATTGATCCCAAGAAAATTTAGGTTGTTAAATATTGGCCTAAGCCTCATATCCTAAAAGGAATTCATGAATTAGGACTCACTAGATATTATAGGATTTTTTTTGAAGAATAATGGAAAGATAGCGGCTCCCTTGAAAACCATGCTGAGGAAAAATTCTTTTATATGGACAAAATCTACAAAAAATGCTTGTGTAGATTTGAAGCATGCCATGACCACTACCCTCGTGTTAGCAATGCTTGCTTTCTTTAAATATTTTGTCATTGAAACTAATAGATCTAGAATTGGCATTGGGATAGTTTTAATGCAAGAAGATAAATCTTTGGCCTTCATTAGCAAAGCACTCTTAAGAATGAATTTGGGAAAGTCAAATTTGTTAGAGTTAGAGTATATTACATCATTTGGATCATGTAAATGTACCACCTTAGGTACATAGTTAGAGTAGGATATTACTTTAGGAGGAAGTTAGCTAGTTACTTCAAGCAATGTAAAAAAGCACAAGTGGTAATGTTTAAGTTGTAATGTGCAAGGTGTCCCCTTGTATAGCTAGGTAGAGTGTTGGCCAAGGAATCTATTTTCCTATATAAAGGACCTCATAGTAGTAGATCATAGATCAATAAAGTATCAAGTCAAGTTATTATCTAGTGCAGTGTAGTAGATAGTAGTGCTCACGTATGGAGTAGAATGTACCTCTTTAACTCATATTAATGGAGTGACCATTTCCTCCATACTGCATTGTAATTTCATAATTTCTATTTATAGTATATTTTAGTCATATTGTAGACTCACTTTCTTTCATATTTATTGCATCTTATTAGAACCTGTGTTAGATATCTTCCATTGCATATATCCTCAAAAGCTAATAGTGGTATTAGAGCCATGGTGAATCGAGATAAGATGGCCTACATCCATCATAAGAGAAGTCTAGTAGATCAAGAGGAATAGGGAGAGCTACCATTGCTACTATTGGCATGCATCTTTGCAAATTGGATATTTCATTGTGTGCCACTACATGTAAAAGCTACCATTAGGATTAATTGATAGAAAAATCCATAGTAGTCAATAGGGTTAGAAAAGTGAGGACTGAAATAAATCTCAGTTGCAAAAATTCTAAGATTATATTTGGACATAGTCTATCCATAGAGTTACAAAAAAAAGAAAAACTTGTGAAGACTATGACTCGACATTCATACCACTAGATTGACAAATCAGCTAGTAAAAATTATTATCTCCAGATTTATAAGTTCTTTCATTCCAATTTTTAACAACTTGTTGCAGAAAAAGGAGATTCAAAAAAAGGTTGGGAAGCTTCCTACAAGAGAGTTAGGAAGAATATATTCTTAGAATCATTCCAAAACTTGCAGCAACAAGAAATAAAACTAAATATTTCAAAGACCTTGAGAAATATCTCATTACAAGAGCTGCAATCCTACAAATTGTAGAAGTAAAGAAAAGGCCATAATAGCCTTATAACAGACTCAAGAAGAAGAGACTCCAAAAGTTGATTCAATGAGGATATAGGATATTGGTGATATCCATTCAAGATCAATACCTGTAGATTACAGAAGCAAAAAAGGCCATATAAACCTTAATTTTGAAGAAAACTTTAGAGAAAAATTCCTAATTCAAAAGAAAAATTCCTGATTCAGAAGTAAACTCCAAAGATGCATTTTTTAAGAATATTTTAGAGAAATTTTTTTTATTCAGAAGATGAATTCCTAACAAATAATAATACTCCAAAGAAGAGTTCCTAAAGAAAAAAAAAATTCTTGATTCAGAAGAAGACTCAAAAGAAGAGATCTATGAAGAAAATTCTAGAAGAAATTCCTGATTCAGAAGATAGATTCTTGATTCAAAATATTACTCCAAATAAGAGTTCTTGAAGATCTCCTGATTCAAAAAATAAATTCTTGATTCATAGATAAATCTAGAAAGGATTTCCTAAAGAAGACTCTAGAGAAAAGTCCAAGAAATAGCATATTGGTGATCTCCTTTACTGATTAAAGACTTCTTTCAAAAGAAGTTGAAGAGATCCAAAGTAGATATAATTGAAAAAATTTCATTCTTGGAAGAAAGAGAAGAACTAGGAGAGTCATGTAAAAATTCAAAAGTAGTAGATATCAGAGATCCTAGAAGAAGATCTCATCACAAACACTTCCATAAGAAAAATGTTGAATAAAAGGTCTCAATTAGAATACCAGAGAAGCTACAAGATAGTAGATCTTAGAGAGGTCTCAAGGAGGAAAAATAAGGCTTGGATAGCCTTGTTGTAGAGCTCGAATAAGCATCATCAAAATATTTCCTAGAACTCATTGGAGAAATCCACTACTAAGGAGAAGTTCTTGATAGTGAAGAACTTGGGACAATTGTCGCCATCCAAAAACAAGCCCAAGAGAAGAAGAATTTGGTAAGGAGTGCCAAATCCTAGAAGAAGAATCTAGTGAATACCTCAATATATTCATAATATTGAGAAGAATAAGATCCTATTTGAAGTTAGAATTTGATAAGAATATTGAAGGAATATTCATACAGAAGAAGCCTACCAAATATAGTAGATTTGGAGATTGTCTCTCACAACAAGAAGGTATAATTCATATAAAGGAGTTCTCTGAATATATAGCAAAAAAAAAATATCACTGGAAGGATCAAACCACCAAATCCAAGGCTCAAGAAAAAAAGTTCAAGGCTATAGTTTGGTGAAGCAGGAAGCTATTTCGGATAGCCAACAAGAAGCTACAAATTCAACCATTGCAAAGTAGTAACTTGGTGAATCAAAAATATCAAGATCTACATCTACTTTAGAAGCCACCAAAGAGTTAAGAAACTAGGGTGCAATTAGTTGAACAAATTAGGGTTCATTATCAAATTATATTAAGCACCATATTTATATTAAAAGTTCTAGAAAGATATATTGCATTATAATCTTCAAGTGCAAAAAGATACATTTTATTTTAAGGATTATTTGCACATTAAATAGGAGTTAGATATTTTTGAAAGAAAGAAAATTATCATCTACCTATTTGCTATCTAGAAAGCAATAAGGCTATATCCTACAATATTGATTATAGTGAAAAAATTGTAGAATATTCATTAAGAGTAAATTACAAATTACTCTTAAAAGTTATAGATATTATTAAGTGCATATAAAATTATTTTGAGTTCATTTAATGGAGTAATAAAGTGAGATTATTTTTACTATTAAAAGTGCATTGGTACTGTACTAGTTGATCTCTAACTAGTTACTCTCAAAAGGGTTAGTTTGTGTTTGTTGATTAAAGATCAAGGACACAAAAAACAATAGATTATAAAAGTGTATAGAGACACTATTTGATGCATATAACCTACAATATTTCATGGCCCAAATAAGCCACAAAAGTTAGATCAGATTCCTCCAAGGAGTGGAGAAGAAAACCACCATCAAAACAACACTAAAATATTCAAACCGAGACTTGATGAGTCTTAGATTCAAAGTGTACTAAAGGCTATTTGCAAAATTAGTGCAAAAATGACTTCTCCAAATAAAATTTTCTATCTAAGTGAATATTATCTTGGGTTTATTATCAAAGTCACCAAGCAACGAAGAGAGTTGTCTAGCAAAAGAGACAACATCAAATCAGCCATTGCCTACTTCAAAAGCTACCATAAAACAAAAAAATTAGAGACTATAAAAAGTGGTGCAAAGAGGTATTATATTCTCAAAAATATTTACATTATATTGCACTACTCTAATATACCCTACGTAGGAAGAAGGATAGGTTTTCGGTGCCAAATGGCACACTCTCAACAAGGAGAAAAATAGTCCAAGGCAATCGTGTAATTCTCCAAGCAGGATGAAAAGGTCTTCCAAAAGGCTCACATCTTCTACATTTTGGATAGACAAACCTACAAGAAAACAAAACACAAAGAAATGATAAACGCTATTCAAAGGCAATACTATCTACAAAGAGCATATAATAGGAAAAAGAGAGATGTACATACAAGGAGCACCATTGGAGTGGCTCAAACTCCACAAAAGCATTGCTTGAAGTCTTTAAGATCATAGCTCAGATCCTAGCTCCAAGTTTCCAAGGTATTGCTCACCAATCCAACTAGGAGCAACTCACTCCAAACACCATCGAATGTATACAATAAAGGAGTATCTGACCATGTTGTATTTATAATAAATGTATTGTAAAGATACATTAAAAGGTGTTACATAGAAAAACCATGCATAAAATGGGGGTGAGTGAGTCGTGACACTTATCACATAAAAGGAAACCCTAAAATTTTCCATGCTAGCACCCATCCATTGCAAGATTGACCAAGAAGGCATTACAGGGAAGAAGTTTGGTACATTAGAAGAAAAACAACACTTGTCACTAAGAAGCATGAGTGCTCATTCAAGACTGTAATGCTCATTCCCAATAATTAAAATAAATGGACGTGATACTTGTCACTCACCTCAATATTCAACTCCTATTTGAGGTATCAAAGACCAACAAACAACAACATTGAAGGTCAAAATTGTAGCAGTATTAGAAGCCAAATTCGTGGTAGAATTACATAGCAGCATTAGTGTCATAGAAACAACATGAAGAGAGCATTGAATGCTCCTAGTCAAAGTGGTCAGATGTGAAACATCCATTGTCTAAGCAATGTCATCAAAGAAACTAGTCATTGTCTGAGTTAAAGTGGAGCTAAAGCCTACACCCATAGGTTGGAGATAACAATCAAAAGAGCATTAAAGAGTACTATCATATACGTCTGGAATATAGTGCCAGATATGCAAAGGTTTGGGGTATCACAAAGGTAATGTTTTACATTATCTAATTTGCTTTCACTAATAGGGAGATATAAGGTAGAACATAAGGTTGAAACATTAAGAGAAATCAACCATATTTGAAAGCAATATTAAAAGGAAAAAAATATTAAATAGCCTAATATTTGCAATCTAAAACATAGGATAAATAAGGATTTCTACTTGGATAGATTAAAAATCTAATATTGCAAATATAATTATTTTCTAATATTCCATATTAGGGATTCGTAAGGAATAGTACACCAAAGTAAGTAATTAGAATTTAGAAACATTAAATATCAAATTATCAAAGGCTATAAAAGATGGTTCTAGAGGGAAAATCAAGATTTGGAAACTAATTACTATACTTGTCTCAAAATTACATTAAAGGGAAAAAATAATTCCAACAAATAGAACCTCATAAAACTAGAAAGTGCTTAAGGTCAATAAGGGAAATAAGGTGTAAAATAAGTTGATTTTTTTAATTCACAAACTTTATAAAATCAACCCAAATTTGAACTACTATTCTCAAAAGCACTTTATATATCATTCAACATTACTAGGGATACATAAGGTATTCTACTGTAGACACCAAAACAGCACCAATCCAATTATGTGACTGCAAACACTGATCGCTTTGACAAACACAGCCCCCAGGGCAGCCCTCAGAGGTTAAACAGTGGTCTTAACCACTTTCATAGCAATTTTGTAAGGTCAAGGAGCAATTTGGCACACTTGGACACTTTGCCCAGTATTCGTCTCACCCAGGGACGAATTCAAAATAGAATCCGTCCCACCCCAGATCGATTTCTGAATCCGTCCCCGGGTGGGACGAATTCTAAGCTTAACGGGCAAAAGGGCAAATGGTGCCAAGTGGCAGCCCATAACAGTCAGTTAAGGGCTCCTACCTTGCACGCATGTGTAAGTGGACAGAGGGGCCGTTAGAGGACTGTTACAAGAAGCATTTATCAAAGTTCAAGTCAGGGAAGGACTCCCCTCCCTCATGGGAAGACAAGACCGCCACATGGCGCCCATGGCCAACACTTGGCTTTTGTGCTTCCCTCCCAAAAGAGACCCCTTGGGTCTATAAAAGGTGGGACTTTTCTCACCCAAAACATGCAGGTGGAAGGAGTGTTCAAGCAACGAAGTGCTGCCGAATCGAAGACTCATTTGCATCCCCCTTTGTTCACCTTCCTACATCCATCAATCTCTTTTGCAAGGGAGGTTGTTGGGTGGCCTTTGGAAGCTCGAACCTTACTCAAATCCGACGCATGGACATCTCGAACCTACCCAATTCGCCGACCCCCCAATCCTAAAAGGTTTTGGGCCCATCCTTGGTGGATTGGCTCCAAAATCGAGGGCCAACGGTGGGAGGCCCACTTGGGCACCCCCGCACCCCCAAGTTCTAATTTCAGTTTTTGAGCACTTTAGATTAATTTTTAGATTGCATTCTCGTGTTACTAGGTCCGATTAGTCTATAATTGCAATTTTGTAGCTTTTGGTCATAGTTTAGGGTGTTTTGTATTGCTTTATCGTTTCGCTAACTTGCAGGTGTCAAGGTTAAATTCCCGAGGGAGGAGGCCAAATTGGGAAAATCCGACCATCTGGGTCGTCCCAAAATGGCCCCAATTACCTAACCCCCTGTTTGCAGGAGTTTTGCAGGTCCCGGGATCCGACATTGGAGCAGCAGCAGGTCGATTTCTCCTATTCGAAGAATTCGTCCCACCCAGGGACGAATTACGATCGAATTCGTCCCGCCCGTGGACGAATTCCAGTTTAAGGTGAATTGGCCAGCCGCCTCGATGGCGATGGCCTTCTGGTGACTCGTTCTTACCTTCGTCAGATTTTGAAGCAATTTGGATTCACTGTTTTCATGGTTTCAGGCAAATATTCGTATGCATATTTTGTTAGTTTTAGAGAGAGAATGCTTTTCATTTGCAACAAGTGCTACTAACGTCTTGATCATTTCTTTGTTTGCAGGAGAAGCAGCAGAGGCGAAGAACCCATCAACATCGGCGACGGCATCATCTTAGCCCGCCCAATGCAATCGTGGGCACGCGGAAGGAGGAACCATTCAACGATTGTAATCAAACCTTATTTGCGCTCCTAGCCCCTGAAAAGGGAGGAGGCATTATTGTAACAGAGATCGAAAGAAATTAATGAAAGGGCTGTTTTTCTTTATCTGATTGCGTCTCTTACAACATGTCTCTTTTCGTTTCATGTAATGTACATTCCTAGGACTTAGGCGTGCTTAACTTTGAATGCAATTGCACTTGGTGTTTCCTTTGACCGGAATCTCGTGCTTTCAGTGGCGATCACGGTGGGACCCTGTTCCCTGGTTTTGAAATCACAGAAACTGATTAAAGTTTTGTGTTTGTGCTTGACAGTACATCTTTTTTTGTTGCAGACTGCTATTCGTCTCTGACAGGGACGAATCCTTTTCTCGCAATTCGTCCGACCTCGAGACGAATTCAAATTCGTCTCGGGTGGGACGAATTCTCGTTCCGCAATTCGTCTCCCGGAGGGACGAATTCCTGTCTGTGGATTTTCAGAGCAGAAATTCAGAGATAACAGGAGCAGGCAGAGAAGAGGTAGGGATTTTCATGATCTCTGTTATAATTTTCTGTTTCTGTTTCTGTTTCTGCTTTGTTAATTGTTTTCATTTAATCTTGCATTGCATTAGGAAAAGTCATGTATGCTAGTTTCATTTTATTGGATAAAACGAATCCCACACACATCACGAGACAACTTTAAACCAAGGAGCTGGTCGTAAGACCCCAGCCCTTGATCAAGACCATTGGTGGATTTAATCACCACCTTGGCTTGATTTGCATCCATTTCCCGATTGTCAACTGTTGTTAGGCGTAAATCCTGACGAAGACAGACCGAGCGTAGCTGGGGTGATTCCCATGCGCGCGAGGATAAGTTTTCTATGGTAGGTGTCATTAACAGGACAATCCCCCTTCCGTACCGCCTATGTACCACGTACCTTCTGCTCTCACGTACCTATAGTCTCCCTCTCGTAAG
This sequence comes from Wollemia nobilis, assembly GCA_028583015.1. Taxonomy (NCBI): domain Eukaryota; kingdom Viridiplantae; phylum Streptophyta; class Pinopsida; order Araucariales; family Araucariaceae; genus Wollemia; species Wollemia nobilis. The sequence goes on from JAQPPZ010017244.1 coordinate 4,563,373, forward strand.
GGCGGGTATATAGAGAGGTTGGTATATCGGCCTGGTTGGTATATTGAAGGGGCGACCTTTTTGGAGTTATAAGAGCCTACATGATGCATTTAAACGTTCTACAAAACCTACAAAAACAAAACAAAACATCAAAATGCACTAAACCAGTCTAGGGCACACCAAGAATCCTTAAAAGAGATAATCACGGTTTTGTGAATGTGTGTGTTTAATTCTGTTTAGTGTAGACAAAAAAAAATCATTAAAAACAAAGATAAAAATCTACGCATTTTGTCATTTTCTCCAAAAAGCTCCAAGGATTCCCGTAATCGCTTGGTCACTCCAAAATGCCCCAAAGGTGTCCATGAACCCTTTGGTCAACCCAAAATCACCCCAAATGTGCCCATAAGTGATGCAGGACCATCCAACAAAATATGGGAAATCTTATATTTTTCCCTAAATTTTAGTGCATCTTGCCGGGGCCATAACTTCTCAACCGTAGCTCCGATTGACTTGAAATTTTACAGGGAGTTAGGTGGGATAATTTTAAACAAATACAATTCCCTAGAATCCTATTTGCCCAGAAAAGTCAGTTTTCGGGGCCAAATTCCATCATCTAGTGCCCCGAAATTAGGTTTTAAAATTGGACACGCAATTCTATGCACTTTTTGAGCTGTTCGGATGTCAATATCTCCTAATGTATTTAGATATAGGACTTGAAACTTCATTTTTGTCTTATCTACTATAAGAGGGATGCGCACACCAATTTTGGGCCCCATCTGACTCATTTCAATTTTTAGGGCTTTTTAGAGAGACATCGTCATGGTGCTCACCCATAGCCAAGCCCAATCACGGGCGGATGCTATGGGGAATATCCAAGGAAGAACAAGTCATCTCCATTACAATCCCAAGGATTTGGTCATACCACCTTGGCGACCTAACACACAATGCAGTCCCCTCCACACCTTAAAGGAAAGAGACTACAGGGACACCTCTTCGAGGAGCACTCCTGTTCAACATAGCACTCATCACACACCCTTCCATGAGGGGTACAGTCATAGGAGAGCTCCCTTAGATGATCGCTATGAGCGGTCACCGCGCGATGAAGCGCTAGGTCAACATAGGGTTCGACGGGAGGAACCACATCATTACACTACCCGTCCTTCACCCCCTCTAGTTGTCAGGACTACAAAGACAAATCCAGAGCACAAGGCTCCTCAGGTGGGGCGGGCCAACTCCACCCGTTCCTTTTTCATTTATGAAAGAGAGCATGAGGAAGACCTCTACCTTCCTCGAGAGCAATATACAGTGCGAGAGCAATATGCCTCCGCACCTGCTATCTATCAAGAACACTCACTGAGGCCAAAGCCTCGAGGGAATGCTGTTACCCCCAATAGAGGGAGGTCGCCTATAGAGATCTTGGATCACTACGACCGAGATAGATATCTAGAAGAGGCATCTAGGCCTTCTAGACATGAAGCAATGAGAGCTCCCTTAGATGCTCGCTATGAGCGGTCATCGCGCGATGAAGTGCTAAGTCAACATAGGGTTCGATGGGAGGAACCACATGATTACATTATCCCTCCTTCACCCCCTCTAGTTTCCAGAACTACAAAGACAAATCCAGAGCACAAGGCTCTTTGGGCAGGGCGAGATAGCTCCGTCCATCCCTTTTTCACTTATGAAAGAGAGCACGAGGAAGACCTCTACCTTCCTCGAGAGCAATATACGATGCGAGAGCAATATGCCTTCGCACTCGCTATCTATCAGGACCAATCACTGAGGCCAAAGCCCCGAGAGAATGCTGCTACCCCTAACAGAGGGATGTGTCCTATAGAGATCTTGGATCACTACGACCGAGATTTTTATCTAAGAGAGGCGTCTAGGCCTTCTAGACATGAGGCGGTGGGACCAACTATCGTAGAATCTATCGAATATATCACACATCTCAAGCAACTCACGCAACTTGAGCTCGAACGACTACCGTTAGAGGAACCGTACCATATTAACGAAGAGCACCTTCAGTGCCAGAAGGATGAGCTGTTCCAACACACTATGCAAGAGAAGACTCCAACCCCTCACATGCATAAGACAAAATATTTTGAGTGGCACAACCCATGGGGGAAGATAGGTCATCGCGACCTCATCAAAAGCTACCCCCAACACCTCCTAGACAGGAGCGGGAAGCTACTCTCCCAATTCCTTTAAGCACCACCCCCGACGCCTCCTAGACATGAATGGGAGGCCGCTCCTATAACCAATGACGGGTGCCTTCCTCAGACATCCACCCAGGCTTATGAGCCACCCTTAGAAATTCATCAAGAAGCCTCTAAGGAATCAGAGCGCGAAGAAGAGCGGGATGAACCGCCCTACCAAGGCATGGGGGTGCCATCCGGCCACCCCTCCATAAGCCCCAAGTTCCTCAACAAGAACCAACCAAAGAGGAGGAGTTCAAATCTCCCGATACATGCAAAGCACTAGAGCACTTAGAGTTGGTAGAGACCAAGATTTTGGAGCTCCCAAGGCCCAACTTACATAAGGCTCCTTTCGAAGAGGATCAACCTTTAACCATAGGGCTACCTGATGATGCAGTCCTCCATGTCTCAGAATCTCCAGATTCTGATGAGCTATACTCACTAGTTGAAAGTGAAGATGAAACAGAGATAGCCCACAACAATCACATGCGACAACATCGGCATCCCATAAAATTTGAGGAAGCATGTCAACAGATAAACATAATACTAGGGCATGAGTGGCATGTTAACCCACCGCAGTGGGACCAAGCATTACATCCACAACTTTGGGCACACAAAGAGCAACTTCCACCAAGAGACATCATAGCAACATCAGTGCCATGGGCGGACCCTGTCCTCATCTCCGTGCATAGGGATGATCCATTCATGCCCATACCTCTAGAGCCAGATCCGGAGTGCAAAGACCATCAAGCTAAGGGTACCTCTATCCCCTAAAGAACCATAATCCAAACCCAAAATGCTCCAAGGATTATCGCAATCACTTGGTCACCCAAAAAGCTCCAAGGATTATCGCAATCCCTTGGTCACCCAAAAGCTCCAAGGATTATCGCAATCTCTTGGTCACTCCAAAAAGCTCCAAGGATTATCGCAATCTCTTGGTCACCCAAAAGCTCCAAGGATTATCGCAATCCTCTTGGTCACCCAAAAAGCTCCAAGGATTATCGCAATCTCCTTGGTCACCCAAAAAGCTCCAAGGATTATCGCAATCTCTTGGTCACCCAAAAAGCTCCAAGGATTATCGCAATCACTTGGTCAACCAAAAAGCTCCAAGGATTATCGCAATCTCTTGGTCACTCCAAAAAGCTCCAAGGATTATCGCAATCTCTTGGTCACCCAAAAAGCTCCAAGGATTATCGCAATCTCTTGGTCAACCCAAAAAGCTCCAAGGATTATCGCAATCTCTTGGTCAACCCAAAAAGCTCCAAGGATTATCGCAATCTCTTGGTCAACCCAAAAGCTCCAAGGATTATCGCAATCTCTTGGTCACCCAAAAGCTCCAAGGATTATCGCAATCTCTTGGTCACCAAAAAAGCTCCAAGGATTATCGCAATCTCTTGGTCACCAAAAAAGCTCCAAGGATTATCGCAATCTCTTGGTCACCTAAAAGCTCCAAGGATTATCGCAATCTCTTGGTCAATACAAAAAGCTCCAAGGATTATCGCAATCTCTTGGTCAACCCAAAAGCTCCAAGGATTATCGCAATCTCTTGGTCAAACAAATCAAGAAATTCACACAAAACAAAACAACAAAAATCATCAAAAACAACAAAGATTTGCATCTCAATTCTAGGCATACTCAAATTCATCAAAATCAACAAAAACACCATGCATAAATTTTACCACACTATAGTCAATGGTCTGGGAATGTACTAAGAGTTTCAATAATTCAGTCATCATTTTCCTCTTTAGCCATGTAGTGTACCAAGTCGAACGGATTTTACAAAGGTAGAGTCATACTTGAAATACACCTTGTTACGTAACATCCCAACACAAATCAAACATTAAAATTCCCAAAATTGTGTGAACGAAAGACGAAACCTCCAAAATAATCTAGGTCACCACAAGCGAAACGGTTATCTTGCTCATCCCCTGTGCGAATGACCCCTAGAATGCTGAGAGTTGGCAAAAGGACAAGCTTCCTCCCTACCCAATTCCCTAAGAATCCCTAAAGTTCTCAATAGTTGCAAAACACAAAAATTTGCAAAATGTCAAAACTCAAAAATTTGACAAACTATAGTGCACACATCAAAAGGCACAAACAACAGTGATTTTCATCACTCCATATCCCCAATCCCTTGCTCGAAAGAAAAACAAATCAAAATAAACAGTGATCTCATCACTACAAAAGAGCAAGTATCCCAATACAATTGAAAAAAAGAAGGGAGTTGACCTTGAATCCCCGGAACTCTCAAAGATTCTCGTAGGTCATAAGGCAAGCTTCAATACCAATTCGATACATGTAAGTAAACCTCCCGCATGACGATATATCTGTCACATTAACTTGCGTACGGATCAATGTTTGCATGTGGATGAGCTAGCTTATGGCATCCTGGATTACAACGCAGATTAATCTTAGTACATACAACAAAGGAATTCGTGGAGCTAATTAGGTGATCCTCAAGACAGGTTCGGTTGAAAGCCCATCGGCAATCGGCGGTATCCTAACAAATACCACTAAATGAACTCAATTGCACACACAGGGATGTGAAATAACTTGGTCAAAAACAAGTCCGATTCATACCTTGGTCAAAAGTCTTGTAAGATAAAGTACAATCATGGCTAGTGAGTTAAAACCGTCTCGAGTCTCGTAAAACCTTAGCTACATTTCTAAACCAATCGCGCTACTTTTCATCCTTACAAATACCATAAAAAAATACAAAAAAAGAAAAACCCATGTATACATACAGAGGCATACATCACAACAATCACCTAAAAACAAAATAACAGAGTTCTAAACAAATCCTTGGTGCCATAGCCAAACATCACAAACCCCATTCATCCATTTCATATCTCCATATCACATATAAATCAAAACCATTTGCATTCATCATAGCATATGCATCCATCAAAATAAATCAACATGCATACATCCATATTCATCAACCATCATGCACAAGATCAAAGAAAATCAAAACAACAAAACAAAAAATAAATGCACACACAAAACAACAAGCAATAAACATTGCTGTACACAAGTGCTCTTGCACTTAACCTCTTGGCATAGACAAAACTAATGTCGGGTCTACATTGTCTGACTATCCTACTCCCTAAGAAGGCTACCATAGCCGGACCGCTCCACGGAAGACGGATTTTCGACAATTTCATCCCCAAACGACATCACAAATGGGTCAAAGCCCACTCAAAAACAACAAGAACAGTAATAAACATTGCCAGACACAAGTGCTCTTGCACTTAACCTCTTGGCATAACAAAATACATCGGTCACAATTTCACTATCCTACTCCCTAAGAAGGCTACCATAGCCGACCGCTCCAGGAAGACCGATTTGACAATTTAACCCCAAACAAAAAACAACAAAAAAAAACACAACAATAAACATTGCCACACACAAGTGCTCTTGCACTTAACCTCTTGGCATAACAAAACTGACATCGGGGTCACAAATTATCACTATCCTACTCCCTAAGAAGGCTACCATAGCCGGACCGCTCCACGGGAAGACAGATTTTTGACAATTTAATCCCCAAATGGTGTCACAAAAAATAACAAAAAAATCAACAAAAACAGACAACAAAATAAACATTGCCAGACACAAGTGCTCTTGCACTTAACCTCTTGGCATAGCAAAATTGATGTCGGGGTTTGCATTGTCACTATCCTACTCCCGAAGAAGGCTACCATAGCCGGACCGCTCCACGGGAGGACGGATTGCCGACAATTCAATCACCAAATGGTGTCACAAAAACAACAAAAACAAGTACAAAATTCAACAAAAACACAACAAAAACAATGCCGGACACAAGTGCTCTTGCACTTAGCCTCTAGGCAAAGAAAATCGATGTCGAGGTCCAAATTATCGCTCTCCTAATTCCCCAAGAAGGCTATCATAGCCGGACCGCTCCACGGGAAATAGGTTTTCGACGATTTCACCTCATTATGACATCACCAAAAGGGTTAACACCCACCAAAAATAGGTCCATATGTTGGAAAAATTGCACACGCTTAACGGTAAACCCTCTAAAGGCAAACCTTGCACAAGTCATCTTGGGTCAAGCGACTCGTCGCTTCTCTCACGAAGGTCATTCCCTCATCGATTCGTCGCTTGAGGGGGTAGTCACACTTAGTCACCAATCAACAATCACACACCCAATTAAGGAAAACGACATGCATTCAAAGAATCATTGACAAAGACAATCACGCTCCTGCTTGGGGCAGTAAACAAGCAACAATCAAATCAATCAAACACTTGGCATTTCGTGAATCATGAACACAAGGTTCCCCCTGAGGATAAAAACGCCCTTCACTTGTTCATGACTGATCAATGTCTAAGTTCAAGATTTCGTGAATCATGAACACAAGGTTCCCCCTGAGGATAAAAACGCCCTTCACTTGTTCATGACTGATCGATGTCTGAGTTCAAGTCACACCTCACCAAAACAGGTTAATACTTGAAATCAAATTCCTTAGCTCGTCAGAAGCAAGGATTCAAGAATGCATGCCCTTTCCATACTTGGGGCATCAAAAGTTGGTTAGGTTACCAAGAAACCCTAATCATTAGTGCTTTGGTTATCTATTTTTGCTCAAGCATCGCGTCACCCGTAGCGCTTCCCAAAAAGGGGCATCTCGTAGACACCAAAACAGCACCAATCCGATTATGTGACTGCAAACACTGATCGCTTTGACAAACACAGCCCCCAGGGCAGCCCTCAGAGGTTAAACAAGTGGTCTTAACCACTTTCATAGCAATTTTGTAAGGTCAAGGAGCAATTTGGCACACTTGGACACTTTGCCCAGTATTCGTCTCACCCAGGGACGAATTCAAAATAGAATCCGTCCCACCCCAGGACGAATTCTCGAATCCGTCCCTGGGTGGGACGAATTCTAAGCTTAACAGGCAAAAAGGCAAATGGTGCCAAGTGGCAGCCCGAACAGTCGGCTAAGGGCTCCTACCTTGCACGCATGTGTAAGTGGACAGAGGGGCCGTTAGAGGACTCGTTACAAGAAGCATTTATCAAAGTTCAAGTCAATTGAAGACTCCCCTCCCTCATGGGAAGACAAGACTGCCACATGGCGCCCATGGCCAACACTTGGCTTTTGTGCTTCCCTCCCAAAAGAGACCCCTTGGGTCTATAAAAGGTGGGACTTTTCTCACCCAAAACATGCAGGTGGAAGGAGTGTTCAAGCAACGAAGTGCTGCCGAATCGAAGACTCATTTGCATCCCCCTTTGTTCACCTTCCTACATCCATCAATCTCTTTTGCAAGGGAGGTTGTTGGGTGGCCTTTGGAAGCTCGAACCTTACTCAAATCCGACGCATGGACATCTGAACCTACCAATTCGCCGACCCCCCAATCCTAAAAGGTTTTGGGCCCATCCTTGGTGGATTGGCTCCAAAATCGAGGGCCAACGGTGGGAGGCCCACTTGGGCACCCCCGCACCCCCAAGTTCTAATTTCAGTTTTTGAGCACTTTAGATTAATTTTTAGATTGCATTCTGTGTTACTAGGTCTGATTAGTCTATAATTGCAATTTTGTAGCTTTTGGTCAGAGTTTAGGGTGTTTTGTATTGCTTTATCGTTTCGCTAACTTGCAGGTGTCAAGGTCAAATTCCCGAGGGAGGAGGCCAAATTGGGAAAATCCGACCATCTGGGTCGTCCCAAAATGGCCCCAATTACCTAACCCCCTGTTTGCAGGAGTTTTGCAGGTCCCGGGATCTGACATTGGAGCAGCAGCAGGTCGATTTCTCCTATTCAGAAGAATTCGTCCCACCCAGGGACGAATTACGATCAGAATTCGTCCTGCCCAGGGACGAATTCCAGTTTAAGGTGAATTGGCCAGCCGCCTCAGGTGGCGATGGCCTTCCGGTGACTGTTCTTACCTTCCGTCAGATTTTGAAGCAATTTGGATTCACTGTTTTCATGGTTTCAGGCAAATATTCGTATGCATATTTTGTTAGTTTTAGAGAGAGAATGCTTTTCATTTGCAACAGGTGCTACTAACGTCTTGATCATTTCTTTGTTTGCAGGAGAAGCAGCAGAGGCGAAGAACCCATCAACATCAGCGGCGGCATCATCTTAGCCCGCCCAGTGCAATCGTGGGCACGCGGAAGGAGGAACCATTCAACGATTGTAATCAAACCTTATTTGCGCTCCTAGCCCCCGAAAAGGGAGGAGGCATTATTGTAACAGAGATCGAAAGAAATTAATGAAAGGGCTGTTTTTCTTTATCTGATTGCGTCTCTTACAACATGTCTCTTTTCCGTTTCATGTAATGTACATTCCTAGGACTTAGGCGTGCTTAACTTTGAATGCAATTGCACTTGGTGTTTCCTTTGACCGGAATCTCGTGCTTTCATCTACAATACTTAATAATAGCATTCATTGAGAATTTATCAAGTACTCAATCCATTTGGGATTCATAAGGTTTCTACAAAGTCTACAAGGATTCTACTAATTCACATCTCTTAACTAGGGAGATATAAGGAAGCCTACAAAACCTAAGCTCTAAAAGGTTCCATTAAATCAAGCTCATACACTCTAAAGTAAGGAGTTATAAGGTAGACTACTACAAAGGTTCTATTATACCTCAATGGAAATAAGGAACACATTTTCTCATGAAAAAACAAGAACAAGACACACACACTACATGCCACAAATACAAAATTAATTCAACAAAGCAAAAAAATACATGGCACATTGACTCAAGAGCTAGTCATCACATGATTGGAAATATACAATGGTCTGACTATCTTGAAATTACTAATGGTTACAGACTAAAAATTGTAGATAGTCAAGCTTATCCTATACATAGATATGGATGTAACACCAAGTAAATCATTTCCAAAATTTCTACTACAAAAAGTATTATATGTTCCTGGATTAGCGTTTAATATCAATTTAGTAAGCAAGTTAGTAGAAAGAAATTGGATAGTCAATTTAAAATATTTTAATGAGATCAATACATGACTTATCATGAACCAAGGTGAGATAGAAGCAACATGATCAATCGATGGAAATACATATTTCAATGAAAATCTCACAAGACAATGTTGTATTTCAAAATGATACTAACTCATTTATTGAGGAACAAGTTGAAGAAAATGAAGAACCAATACACTATAATGGCAAGCATAGGAGGACCAAAATAAAAATATGATAGGCCAACAACACTATGCTCTACTCAGCCAACTACAATATGAAGAAGCAATAGAACCAAATGAAGATACACACAAAGAAGAAAATAAAGGAGGATGGATAGAAGAAGAAGATGGTTCATATAAAGGAGGACTCTAGAGAAAAAGTCAATTGATGAAATAAATTGATCAAATCAAAGACCATACTCAATAAGAAGATCCATATTGAAGATTGAAATATTCAATACCCAAATAATGTAATACAAGGGGGTTTTAGAGTTAGAGTATATTACATCATTTGGGTCATGTAAATGTACCACCTTAGGTACATAGTTAGAGTAGGAGATTACTTTAGGGGGAAGTTAGCTAGTTACTTCAAGCAATGTAATAAATACAAAAGTGATAATGTGCAAGTTATAATGTGAAAGATGTTCCTTTGTATAACTAGGTAGAGTGTTGGCCAAGGAATCCATTTTCCTATATAAAAGGCCTCATAGTAGTAGATCATAGATCAAGGAAGTTTCAAGTCAAGTTCTTATCTAGTGTAGTGTAGTAGATAGTAGTGCTCCTGTATGGAGTACAATGTACCTCTTTAGCTCATATTAATGGAGTGACCATTTCCTCCATAGTGCATCATAATTTCATCATTTCTATTTATAGTATATTTCAATCATATTGCAGATTCACTTTCTTTCATATTTATTACATCTTATTAGGACATGTGTTAGATCTCTTCCATTGCATATATCCTCAAAAGCTAATAGACTTTTTTTTTGGTAATTAGGAAGCATATTCACTAATACCGGGTTTTACAGGTGAACCCAAAACCTATTACAAAGATCAGCATTATGCTATATAGAAACCAAACCTTTCTAGGGATAGTCTATCCACTAATACTATTGTCCTTCAGAAACCCCACACCCAAACCTGATACAAAGATCAACATTATGATGTACAAAAACCAAAAATTGCTAGGGACAGTCTATCCACTAATACTACTATCCTTTAGAAACCCCACACCCTAAGACACCTCGGACTTAGTTGCATTTACGATCGTTTTGAATAATGATATCCACATCACATGGGACCCCCTGTTCCCATGTGACAAATCTGTCAACCTCCACCCCTATGTTGGCTAATTTATCAACTTCTCTATTGGTTTCTTGAAATACGTGTTGGGCCATTTTATCATTACTTGTTTGATAGAAGATCATGGCCTCTTCGATGATAGTCTTCACTCGCCATAGAGGATTTTTCCTATTGCCTAGGAGGTTTATGATATGCATTGAATATCCTTCGACAATTAATTTACCTTCAAACTTATGAGAAATCTGAAGACCCCTCCATACCACCCTTGCTTCCACCTCATTATTTGTCCTTGTTCCTAGCTGCTCAGAGAAGGCCACTACCATCTTACCTTGGTGGTCTCTCACTACTCCTCCAACCCCTGTTCTACTAGGATTCCTTTTAGAGGCCCCATAAAAATTGAGCTTTAACCACCCAACCGGGGGTGGATTCCACTTGGCTTCTAGTCTAGGGTTGGTATTGATGAGCACAAGATCCTCAACCAGGATTAAATTTAAGTATTGGGCAATCTGCCTCTCCTCCAAGGGAATGTTTCAAGATTCTTGAGGGATAAGGCAAGCGTTTTCATGGGCAAAGGTCAAGATCCTAGTGGTAATGGAGGTGACATCATGAATTGACTCATGGAAAGATCTATGGTTTCTTTCTAATCACACCTACCACAGAAAGTGGTGAAGATAGATCCTCCACATAAATCTACGCCTAAGGCTCACAAAGGGATTTGGCCATTGGTAGAAAAGTTCCAAAATGGTATCCGGTCTGACCTAAGAAATACTAAAATCTTGGAATAATCCATCAAGGATACCCATAGAGACCAAGAATTCTAGGAAAATATGGAGAATGGACTCCCAATTGGCCCTACATAAATAATAGTGGTTAGCAACAATCATACCTTTATGTATCATATTGTCAATGGTGAGGATCATTCCTTGAATCACCAGCCATGAAAACACTACTATTTTTGGAATACGTTTTTTGACCCACACCAATTGGGTTTGAAGAATGGAGTCCTCAGGGTCTAGCATTAGCTTGTATATGAATTTTATTGAGAACTGGCCATTTTATGTAGCTGACCATACAACTCGATCCTACTCTGGTTTCATAGGTATAAATTGTTGATGCATGATACTTTAGATTTATTGTGACTCCACTTCAAGACCTTGAATCTTTTTTTGTTTCCATGTGAGTCTTCCTCTGTCCTATCTCATGAAGTCAGCTAATCTCCTCCCTATGGAGTCCTCTGTAATTCTTTTGATCCTAGCCAGGTGGGAAGCCTGAGATAGCGCTTCTTCCTTGGTACACCTATCATTCCAAAATTTGATTCTTTGGCCATTCCCTAAGACCCATCTCAGACATTTTTTGATGATCTCTTTATTTGCTAAGATTGCCTTCCAAAATACTGACCCTCTTTTGGGAATGTCTTCATTCAAGAAATCCAAACCCTGAAGATATTTTATTTTGATGATGGCTATCCACTCATTCTCCTCATTGGTAATGAGACGTCAGGCATGTTTGCCCAGTAAGGCTACATTTAGGTGGACAATTCTTCACAATCCTAGACCCCCATTTTCTTTCGGCCTGCACACCTTGCTCTAGCCCACCAAGTGGATTCTCTGTTTTCCCTCCAATCCCAACCAAAGAAAATTCTTTTGGAGCTACTCAATTTTTTGATAAACCTTGATTGGAGCTTTGAAAACAGATATGAAATACATCGAGATATAAAGGAGGACTCTAGAGCAAAAGCCAATTGATGAAATAACTTGATGAAATCAAAGACCATACTCAATAAGAAGATCCATATTGAATATTAAAATCTTCAATACCAAAATAATGTAATACAGGGGGGTGTTAGAGTTAGAGTATATTACATCATTTGGGTCATGTAAATGTACCACCTTAGGTACATAGTTAGATTAGGAGATTACTTTAGGGGGAAGTTAGCTAGTTACTTCAAGCAATGTAATAAATACACAAGTGACAATGTGCAAGATGTTCCCTTGTACAACTAGGTAGAGTGTTGGCCAAGGAATCTATTTTCCTATATAAAGGGCCTCATAGTAGTAGATCATAGATCAAGGAAGTATCAAGTCAAGTTATTATCTAGTGTAGTGTAGTAGATAGTAGTGCTCCTGTATGGAGTACAATGTACCTCTCTAGCTCATATTAATGGAGTGACATAGTGCATCATAATTTCATCATTTCTATTTATAGTATATTTCAATCATATTGCAGATTCACTTTCTTTCATATTTATTACATCTTATTAGGACATGTGTTAGATCTCTTCCATTGCATATATCCTCAAAAGATAATAGATTTTTCTTTTTGGTAATTAAGAAGCATCTTCAATAATACCAGGTTTTACAGGTGAACCCAAAACCTATTACAAATATCAACATTATGTTGTACAAAAACCAAACCTTGCTAGGGACAACATATCCACTAATAATAATGTCCTTCAGAAACCCCACACCCAGACCTGATACAAAGATCAACATTATGTTGTACAAAAACCAAACCTTTCTAGGGACAGTCTATCCACTAATACTACTATCCTTTAGAAACCCCACACCCTAAGACACCTCGGACTTAGCTGGATTTATGATCATTTTGAACAATGATATCCACATCACTTGGGACCCCCTATTCCCATGTGACCAATATGTCAGCCTCCACCCCTATGTTGGTCAATTTATCAGCTGCTCTATTGGTTTCTCGAAATACATGTTGGGCCATCTTATCATTACTTGCTTGATAGAAGATCTTGGCCTCTTCGATGATAGTCTTCCCTCGTCACGAAGGATTTTTCCTATTGCCTAGGAGGTTTATGATATGCATTGAATCTCCTTCGACAATTAATTTACCTTCAAACTTCTAATAAATCTGAAGACCCCTCCATACTGCCCTTGCTTTCGCTTCATTATTTATCCTTGTGCCTAGCTGCTCAGAGAAGGCCACTACCAGCTTACCTTGGTGGTCTCTCACTACTCCTCCAGCCCTTGTTCTACCAGGATTCCTTTTAGAGACCCCATCAAAATTGAGCTTTAACCACCCAACCGAGGGTGGATTCCACTTGGCTTCTAGTCTAGGGTTGGTCTTGATAAGCACAAGATCCTCAACTAGGATTAAATTTAAGGACTGGGAAATCTGCCTCTCCCCTAGGGGAAGGTTTCAAGATTCTTGAGGGATAAGGCAAGCATTTTCATGGGCAAAGATCAATATCCTAGTGGTAATGGAGGTGACATCATGACTTGACTCATGGAAAGCTCTATGGTTTCTTTCTAACCACACTTGCCATAGAAAGTGGTGAAGATAGATCCTCCACATAAACCTACGCCTAAGGCTCACAAAGGGATTTTGCCATTGGTAGAAAAGTTCCAAAATGGTATCTGGTCTGACCAAGGAAATACTAAAATCTTGGAATAATCCATCAAGGATACCCATAGAGACCAGGAATTCTAGCAAAATATGGAGAATGGACTCCCAATTGGCCCTGCATAAATAACAACGGTTAGCAACAATCATACATTTTTGTATCATATTGTCAATGGTGAGGATCCTTCCTTGAATCACCATCCATGAAAACACTGCTATTTTTGGAATAAGTTTTTTGACCCACACCAATTGGGTCTAAATAATGGGGTCCTCAGGGTCTAGCATTAGCTTGTATATGAATTTTATTGAGAACTAGCCATTTTATGTAGCTGCCCATACAACTTGATCCTACTCTGGTTTCATAGGTATAAATTGTTGATGCATGATACTTTGGATTTATTTTGAATCCGCTTCAAGACCTTGAATCCTTTTTTGTTTCCATGTGAGTCTTCCTCTGTCCTATCTCATGAAGTCAGCTACTCTCCTCCCTATGGAGTCCTCTGTAATTCTTTTGATCCTGGCCAGGTGGGGAGCCTGAGATAGCGCTTCTTCCTTGGTCCACCTATCATCCCAAAACTTGATTCTTTGGCCATTCCCTAAGACCCATCTCAAACATTTTTTGATGATCTCTTTATTGGCTAAGATTGCCTTCCAAAATGCTGACCCTCTTCTGGGAATGTCTTCATTCAAGAAATCCAAACCCTGAAGATATTTTCTTTTGATTATGGCTATCCACTCATTCTCCTCATTGTTAATGAGACGTCATACATGTTTGCCCAGTAAGGCTACATTTAGGTGGACAATTCTTCACAAACCTAGACCCCCATTTTCTTTTGGCCTGAACACCTTGCTCTAGCCCACCAAGTGGATTCTATGTTTTCCCTCTGATCCTGACCAAAGACAATTCTTTTGGAGCTACTAGATTTTTTGATAAAACTTGATTGGATCTTTGAAAACAGATAGGAAATACACCGAGATATAAAGGAGGACTCTAGAGAAAAATTCAATTGATGAAATAACTTGATCAAATCAAAGACCATACTCAATAAGAAGATCCATATTGAATATTGAAATCTTCGATACCCAAATAATGTAATACAGAGGGGTGTTAGAGTTAGAGTATATTACATCATTTGGGTCATGTAAATGTACCACCTTAGGTACATAGTTAGAGTAGGAGATTACTTTAGGGGGAAGTTAGCTAGTTACTTCAAGCAATGTAATAAATACACAAGTGACAATGTGCAAGTTGTAATGTGCAAGATGTTCCCTTGTTTAACTAGGTAGAGTGTTGGCCAAGGAATCTATTTTCCTATATAAAGGGCCTCATAGTAGTAGATCATAGATCAAGGAAGTATCAAGTCAAGTTCTTATCTAGTGTAGTGTAGTAGATAGTAGTGCTCCTATATGGAGTACAATGTACCTCTTTAGCTCATATTAATGGAGTGACCATTTCCTTCATCGTGCATCGTAATTTCATCATTTCTATTTATAGTATATTTCAATCATATTGTAGATTCACTTTCTTTCATATTTATTACATCTTATTAGGACATGTGTTAGATCTCTTCCATTGCATATATCCTCAAAAGCTAATAGACATTTTTTTTTAGTAATTAAGCAGCATCTTCACTAATACTAGGTTTTACAGGTGAACCCAAAACCTATTACAAAGATCAACATTATGTTGTACAAAAACCAAACATTGCTAGGGATAGTCTATCCACTAATACTACTGTCCTTCTAAAACCCCACACCTAGACCTGATACAAAGATCGACATTATGTTGTACAGAAACCAAACCTTGCTAGGGACAGTCTGTCCACTAATACTACTATCCTTTAGAAATCCCACACCCTAAGACACCTCGGACTTAGTTGCATTTATGATCGTTTTGAACAATGATATCCACATCACTTGGGACCCCCTATTCCCATGTGACCAATATGTCAGCCTCCACCCTTATGTTGGCCAATTTATCAACTGCTCTATTGGTTTCCCGAAATACATGTTGGGCCATTTTATCATTACTTGCTTGATAGAAGATCCTGGCCTCTTCGGTGATAGTATTCACTCACCACGAAGGATTTTTCATGTTGCTTAGGAGGTTTATGATATGCATTGAATCTCATTCGACAATTAATTTACCTTCAAACTTTAGAGGAATCTGAAGATCCCTCCATACCATCATTGCTTCCACCTCATTATTTGTCCTTGTGCCTAGCTGCTCAGAGAAGGCCACTAACAGCTTACCTTGGTGGTCTCTCACTACTCCTCCAGCCCCTATTCTACCAGGATTCCTTTTAGAGGCCCCATAAAAATTGAGCTTTAACCACCCAACCGAGGGTGGATTCCACTTGGCTTCTAGTCTAGGGTTGGTCTTTATGAGCACAAGATCCTCAACCAGGATTAAATTTAAGGACCGGGCAATCTGCCTCTCCCCCAGGAGAAGGTTTCAAGATTCTTGAGGGATAAGGCAAGTGTTTTCATGGGTAGAGGTCAAGATCCTAGTGGTAATGGAGGTGACATCATGACTTGAATCATGGAAATCTCTATGGTTTCTTTCTAACCACACCTACCACATAAAGTGGTGAAGACAGATCCTCCACATAAACCTACGCCTAAGGCTCACAAAGGGATTTGGCCATTGGTAGAAAAGTTCCAAAATGGTATCCGGTCTGACCTAGGAAATACTAAAATCTTGGAATAATCCATCAAGGATACCCATAGAGACCAGATATTCTAGGAAAATATGGAGAATGGAATCCCAATTGGCCCTGCATAAATAACAATGGTTAGCAACAATCATACCTTTATGTATCATATTGTCAATGGTGAGGATCCTTCCTTGAATCACCAGCCATGAAAACACTGCTATTTTTGGAATAATTTTTTTGACCCACACCAATTGGGTCTAAAGAATGGGGTCCTCAGGGTCTAGCATTAGCTTGTATGTGAATTTTATTGAGAACTGGCCATTTTATGTAGCTACCCATACAACTCGATCCTACTTTGGTTTCATAGGTATAAATTGTTGATGCAAGATACTTTGCATTTATTCTGACTCTGCTTCAAGACCCTGAATCCTTTTTTGTTTCCATGTGAGTCTTCCTCTGTCCTGTCTCATGAAGTCAGCTACTCTCCTCCCTATGGAGTCCTCTGTAATTCTTTTGATCCTGGCCAGGTGGGGAGAATGAGATAGCACTTCTTCCTTGGTCCACCTATCATCCCAAAACTTGATTCTTTGGCCATTCCCTAAGACCCATATCAAACCTTTTTTTATGATCTCTTTATTGGCTAAGATTGCCTTCCAAAATGCTGACCCTCTTCTGGGAATGTCTTCATTCAATAAATCCAAACCCTAAAGATATTTTCTTTTGATGATGGCTATCCACTCATTCTCCTCATTGTTAATGAGACGTCAGGCATGTTTGCCCAGTAAGGCTACATTTAGGTGGATAATTCTTCACAATCATAGACCACCATTTTCTTTCGGCCTGCACACCTTGCTCTAGCCCACCAAGTGGATTCTCTATTTTCCCTCCGATCCCGACCAAAGAAAATTCTTTTGGAGCTACTCGATTTTTTGATAAACCTTGATTGGAGCTTTGAAAACAGATAGGAAATACACCGAGATATAAAGGAGGACTCTAGAGCAAAATTCAATTGATGAAATAATTTGATCAAATCAAAGACCATACTCAATAAGAAGATCCATATTGAAGATTGAAATATTCAATACCCAAATAATGTAATACAGGGGGGTGTTAGAGTTAGAGTATATTACATCATTTGGGTCATGTAAATGTACCACCTTAGGTACATAGTTAGAGTAGGAGATTGCTTTAGGGGGAAGTTAGCTAGTTACTTCAAGCAATGTAATAAATACACAAGTGACAATATGCAAGTTGTAATGTGCAAGATGTTCCCTTGTACAACTAGGTAGAGTGTTGGCCAAGGAATCCATTTTCCTATATAAAGGGTCCCATAGTAGTAGATCATAGATCAAAGAAGTATCAAGTCAAGTTCTTATCTAGTGTAGTGTAGTAGATAGTAGTGCTCCTGTATGGAGTACAATGTACCTCTTTAGCTCATATTAATGGAGTGACCATTTCCTCCATAGTGCATCATAATTTCATCATTTCTATTTATAGTATATTTCAATCATATTGCAGATTCACTTTCTTTCATATTTATTACATCTTATTAGGACATGTGTTAGATCTCTTATATTGCATATATCCTCAAAAGCTAATAGACTTGTTTTTTTGGTAATTAAGAAGCATCTTCACTAATACCGGGTTTTACAGGTGAACCCAAAACCTATTACAAAGATCAGCATTATGTTGTACAGAAACCAAACCTTGCTAGGGACAGTCTATCCACTAATACTACTATCCTTCAGAAACCCCACACCCAAACCTGATACAAAGATCAACATTATGTTGTACAAAAACCAAACCTTGCTAGGGACAGTCTGTCCACTAATACTACTATCCTTTAGAAACCCCACACCCCAAGACACCTCGGACTTAGCTGCATTTACGATCATTTTGAACAATGATATCCACATCACTTGGGACCCCCTATTCCCATGTGACCAATCTGTCAGCCTCCACCCCTATGTTGGCCAATTTATCAGCTGCTCTATTGGCTTCTCAAAATACGTGTTGGGCCATTCGATCATTCCTTGCTTGATAGAAGATCCTGGCCTCTTCGATGATAGTCTTCACTCACCACGGAGGATTTTTCCTGTTTCCTAGGAGGTTTATGATATGCATTGAATCTCCTTCGACTATTAATTTACCTTCAAACTTTTGAGAAATCTGAAGACCCCTCCATACCGCCCTTGCTTCCACCTCATTATTTGTCCTTGTGCCTAGCTGCTCAGAGAAGGCCACTACCAGCTTACCTTGGTGGTCTCTCACTACTCCTCCAGCCCCTGCTCTACCAGGATTCCCTTTAGAGGCCCCATCAAAATTGAGCTTTAACCACCCAACCGGGGCGGATTCCACTTGGCTTCTAGTCTAGGGTTGGTCTTGATGAGCACAAGATCCTCAACCAGGATTAAATTTAAGGACTGGGCAATCTGCCTCTCCCCTAGGGGAAGGTTTCGAGCTTCTTGAGGGATAAGGCAAGCGTTTTCATGGGCAAAGGTCAAGATCCTAGTGGTAATGGAGGTGACATCATGACTTGACTCGTGGAAAGCTCTATGGTTTCTTTCTAACCACACCTACCACAGAAAGTGGTGAAGACAGATCCTCCACATAAACCTAAGCCTAAGGCTCACAAAGGGATTTGGCCATTGGTAGAAAAGTTCCAAAATGGTATCCGGTTTGACCCAGGAAATACTAAAATCTTGGAATAATCCATCAAGGATACCCACAGAGACCGGGCATTCCAGGAAAATATGGAGAATGGACTCCCAATTGGCCTTGCACAAATAACAGCGGTTAGCAACAATCATACCTTTCCGTATCATATTGTCAATGGTGAGGATCCTTCCTTGAATCACCAGCCATGAAAACACTACTATTTTTGGAATAAGTTTTTTGACCCACACCAATTGGGTCTGAAGAATGGGGTCCTCAGGGTCTAGCATTAGCTTGTATGCGGATTTTATTGAGAACTGGCCATTTTATGTAGCTGCCCATACAACCTGATCCTGCTCTGGTTTCATAGGTATAAATTGTTGATGCAGGATACTTTGGATTTCTTGTGACTCCGCTTCAAGACCCTAAATCCTTATCTGTTTCCATGTGAGTCTTCCTCTGTCCTGTCTCATGAAGTCAGCTACTCTCCTCCCTATGGAGTCCTCTGTGATTCTTTTGATCCTGGCCAGGTGGGGAGCCTGAGATAGCGCTTCTTCCTTGGCCCACCTGTCATCCCAAAACCTGATTCTTTGGCCATTCCCTAAGACCCATCTCAGACCTTTTTTGATGACCTCTTTATTGGCTAAGATTGCCTTCCAAAATGCTGACCCTCTTCTAGGAATGTCTTCATTCAAGAAATCCAAACCCTGAAGATATTTTCTTTTGATGATGGTTGTCCACTCATTCTCCTCATTGTTAATGAGACGCCAGGCATGTTTGCCCAGTAAGGCTACATTTAGGTGGGCAATTCTTCACAATCCTAGACCCCCATTTTCTTTTGGCCTGCACACCTTGCTCTAGCCCACCAAGTGGATTCTCTGTTTTCCCTCCGATCCCGACCAGAGAAAATTCTTTTGGAGCTGCTCGATTTTTTGATAAACCTTGATTGGAGCTTTGAAAATAGATAGGAAATACACCGGGATACTCTGCAAGGTAACCATGGTGAGGGTGAGTTTCCCTGCCTGAGACAAGAAGTGTCCTTTCCATCCAGCCAATTTTTTTGGATTCTTTCTACCACTCCATCCCACATAGATTTCTTGGGAGAACCAGTGAAAAGGGGAAGGCCTAAATACGAAGTGGGAAGAGTCGCTATCGAACATCCCAAAATCACTGCAATTCTGGTTTACCTTTGAATAGGGGTGTTAAGGAAGTAAAGCTTACTCTTGTCAAAATTTACCTTCTATCCTACCGCCTCCTCGTAGAGCTGGAGAATATGCTTGATCCTTCTGGCTTCCACCACTGAAGATTGAGTCAGCATTAGAGTGTCATCAATGAATTGTTGGTGAGTAACTGGATTGGTGAGAGAGGTGGCTTTAATCCCTGTAATTAGACCTGCATTGCATGCTGCTTTAATCGTCCTACCCAACGCCTCTGCTGCTATGATAAACAACATCGGGCTGATCGGGTCTCCTTGCCTAAGCCCCCTATGGCTTTGAAAATACCCAGCTGTCGTGCCGTTGACCAAAACTGAGAACCAGGGATTTGATATGCATTCTTTTATGAGCCTCACCCATTGGGGATGAAATCCAAATTTCAGAAGAATAGCTATCAAGAATTCCCAGTTAACGCGATCAAAGGCTTTGCTCATATCAAGTTTTAGGGCAAAGGCTGCCTTGTTAGTTTGCCTAGCCGAATGCAGGGCTTCATGGACCGTGATTACCCCATCCAAGATTGATCTCCCCTGTACCGAACTTCCTTGACACTGATCAATGATAAAAGGTAAGATTTATTTCATCCTATTAGCCATTGTCTTAGTTAAAATCTTGTAGGACACATTGCACAAGCTAACAGGTCTAAAATTTGCCATAGTCTCAGGGGTTGGCCCCTTGGGAATCAAGGCAATAAATGTGGAGTTGAACCCTCTCAGAATATGTCTTGTTGCCTGAAACTCCTTAATCACAGCTACCACATCCTCTCCCACAATATCCCAAAAATCCTGATAGAACCGAGGGGGGAAGCCGTTAGGACCAGGAGCCTTATCCGGTTCCATACTAAACAAAGCCTTCCTGATTTCCTCATCAGTGAAAGGGGCAAGGAGTTTATCATTAATGGCTTCATCAACCAGATTAGGAATGAACTGGAGAAGAGAATCCTTAGCTGCCTCTGAACACTGGACATCCTCCCCGAGGAGGGAGCTAAAATAACCAACTGCTTCTTCTCTGATCTCGGTCAAGTCCCAGGTTTTGGATCCATCAGCCTTGGTCAGCTGTCTAATCTTGTTGTAGCTCCTGTTCCTCAAGGTCGTGACATGGAAAAACTTTGAATTTGAGTCACCATCCTTTAACCATAAAGCTCTGGACTTCTGACGCCAGTAAGTCTCTTCACAAGCCAAAATATTATGGTATTATGAAAGCTTGATCTGCTCCTCCTTCCTAGTAGCTTCATCACAGCTACCATTCTGTATCATACTGTCAATGTCCTTCAGCCTTTCTCCCACTTGTTTCTTATTCTCAAACAGGTTCCCAAAGACTTCCCTGTTCCAAGTTTTTAGGTTCTCCTTCACTAGTTTTAGCTTTTGAGCAAGTTTGAAGGTAGAGCTTCCCTGGCAAGGTTGCTGCCACCATCTCAAAATATTTTCCTTCAAGTCTGGATGCTTAGTCCACATTGACTAAAAATGAAAAGGTTTCTTGAAGGAGTTCGCTTTCGAAACCTCCAGCAGGATGGGGTTGTGGTCTGAGGCAATTTTGGGAAGGGTTTGCAGTGTAGAATCTCCAAATACAACAATTGCCTCCTTGGATAGAAAAAATCTGTCAAGTATTTCCTGAATAAGTTGGTTTCCTATACGCCTGTTGCTCCACGTATACTTGGCCCCTCGAAGTCTCACATCCATTAGCTGGTTTGAGTTCACAAAATCATTGAAATCTTCCATACTCCTGGATGGGAGTCCTGCTCCACCCTTTTTATCTGAGGGGTATAAGGGGGTATTGAAGTCTCCTGCTACCACCCATGGTATATCATGGAAAGCATCACCCAATTTACCCAAGTACTCCCACAAAGATGCTCTCCCTTGAACTGAATTGGGAGCATACACATTTGAGAAAATCCACGATCTGTTATTGTCAATGTTATGGAAAAAAACACTCAGAACCCTATCATCATCCTGAATAAGGCTTCCTTCCACCACTCGAGGATCCCACAACACCATGATACCACCTGAGGCTCCTTTAGCTGGATTGCACACCATGCCCCCTTGACTCCAAATATTTTTTGCTACTATTTTTGACTGAGCTTCGTCTAATTTTGTTTCTTGCAACATCAAAATTGTTGGATTGTATTGCTTTCTTATTGAACTAACCACCCTTTGAGTGGGTAGGCCATTGAGGCCTCTCACGTTCCATGAGAGAACCTTCATTTAGATTGTTTAGAATTTTTTCCCCCTCCCCCTCCCTTGTGGAGGTTTTCTTGATTTGTTATCTTCTTGCCCTGGGATAACTTGTTGTATCAGCATCTTCTGCTTGCCACTGGCTATTTCATTTTTGGTTCTCAACTTATTATGATCTGCATTTGACATCCTCCCCCTCTTTTTCTCACTACCATAGTCAATAGGCGACTTGGTGGTACTCCTGGTCTGCTTGGGGCTAAAATGTGGGTGGGTGATCTGCTCAAGGACATAGTCTTCCTTGACCCTATTCATTCCTACCACCTCAATCCTCGATTCTAACTCCTCCATATTTCTCTTGTACTCTCCTGGTTTTTGCATTGAACCTTCGACCTGGTTTGTTGGGCTGCTTGTGTTGATGTTGGGAAGGACTGTTTTTGATATTCCTATTTCCTCCAACCATTTCCTATAATCTCCAGGGTTGAAATTCACACCCTCCTGACCGTTTAGAGGACTCTTCATCCTAGGGTTTGAGGGGCCTACCCTTGATGGGGATTCTAGGGTTTCTGGTAGTTCAACTTGTAGGTTTCCTTCCTCAAAATCCTCAGCCTCCCCTTCTTCCCCTAAATTAGCTAGAATTTCAAACTTATTCGAGCTCAGATTTTTGGGGCTTACCTGGTTCTCCTATTCTTCGATGACTTGTTGCTTGTCTTTGTTCTAAGGTTGCCCTGCTCCATCCTTTGGATTTTCCTGATAAATGTAGTTTCCTTTAGCTGGCCTGAAGCCTCCTCTACCAAATGGGCCCCCTCTTGGAGGAAAATCCCTGGGAAAACTTTTGTCATTTGCACATTTGCCTTCCGTCCTCTGATTTTCTTTGTTGACTGCTAGATTAGGGCACTGGTTCCTCAGGTGTCCTTGAGTTTTACATTCTGAGTAGAATGTTGGCCTATTTTCATACTCCACCGCTTGCTTTCTCAGGTAATCACCGTACCCTAGTTCAACAAAGTTTGGTAGCTCCGAATCTAAATCAGCGTTGACACATATTCTTGCATGCGTCATCCTCGTCCTTGCCAAGGTTGCATGGTCTATGGCTACCATTTCTCCTATGGCTCTGGAAATACCTTGTAGCCAGTACTCATTGAAAAACTGGGCTGGAAGGTTTGGAAGGCGGACCCAAATAGGGGCTATGTTGATGCTCTACTTTTTAGGGTCGAAATCCTCCCCCCACTGTCTGAGGAACAGACTCCGCTTTCCCAAGAACCATGGTCCTCCAGTTAGGATGCGGTTCACATCTTCCTTGTTGTTAAACCTTATTATGAAAAATCCTCTGGAAAGGGCAACAATCTCCATGCTCCCTATTGTTCTCCACTTGGATAGAGCCCAAGACCGAATGGTCTCTATGTCAGGCCTTCCTCCTAAAAACTTACCCACAAGCGAGAACTCTTCCATGGACAGAAATGGACCCATAGTATTTACAGGTGCCATTATCCTATTATTCACCGGTATAAGGGGAGGAAGAGAAAGAAATTCCTTCCTTCTACCCTTTAACTTCTCCATGAAAGACCAACCCCTACTGGGGCCCTCGACGCCCTTCTGGGTCCCTTTGTCAGGATCTTTTTGAGGAGGGTCGAACCCTCTTTGGACTACTCCTCCTCCCGTAGAGGCCCTGTCTTCCTCTGGGTCCTCACCTGCCTCCTGTTCGAGGTTCCTACCCAAAACCTCCATACCTGCTCTGCTGCCTTGTTCGAGGTTCCCACCCAAAATGTTCGAAATCCCTCCATCGCATTGACCGCTTCTGCTCCTCCTCTCCTCCATTGCGCTTCAGTAGTTTTTTCAAAAGCTAATAGACTTATGAGAAGGAAATACTTTCCATTTTACATGTGGTCAATCATTGATGAGTGTATCTCATTGGGAGATATTTTTCCATCAAGACTGATCATAAAAGTCTCAAATATTTCTTAGAATAAAGGGTGGACATACCAAAATAATAAAATTGGGTTTCTAAATTGTTGAGTTATGACTATGACATCACCTATAAGAAGGATAAGGAGAATATGGTGGTGGATGCCTTGTCTTGACTACATGAAGAACAAGAAATACTACATGTTATATCCACACCACATCCTCAATGCATTCATCAACTATGTGAGAAAATGATCAAGAAATCCTCTTTGTAAACTTTCATCTGTAAACTTCAAGTAGATCCTCACTCATACCATGTCTATACTTGGGATGGTCAATATTTATGGTACCATGATCATCTTGTTCTATCCCATCAGTCATAAATAAAGAACCTCGTCCTATAAGAGATGCATTCTTTCCCAATAGCTAGCCATCCAAGGTTTCTCAATACCTATACAAGGACCAAACATACCTTCTTTTGCTAAGGAATGAAAAAAATATTCATACTTTTATGGTTGAATGTGATTGATGTAAATGTATGAAAGGTGAAAATGTGTGTTCCCCTGGTACCATTCAACCATTTATGATTCTGGAACAAGTTTGGGTAGATATTTCTATGGAATTTATTGAGAGATTAAATAAATCTAGAGAAAAATTGATTATTCTAGTGGTAGTGGATCATCTTATGAAGTATGCTCATTTATATTCCCTATCCCACCCATACATCACCTTCATTGTTGCTCAAATATTTCTAGACTCCATATTTTGTCTCCATGGAATACCTAAATCCATTATCTCTGATAGGGATCCTACCTTCACCAATCATTTTTGGTAGGAATTATTCAAGTTGCAAGGAATACAACTCAATATGACTTTGGTCTATCATCCTCAATCTAATGGCAAAACTAGAATTGTAATTAAATGCTTGGAAACATACCTATGTTGCTTCACCTTTGAATATCCTACACAATGGGCCAAGTGGCTTCCTTTGGCTGAATGGTGGTATAAAAAAATATATCATAATACAACTAAGGTGAGTCCATTTGAAGCAATCTATAATTATCCTCCTCTAGCACCACCTTCTTACATTATAGATAGTTCCAAGGTTCAAGCTATGGATTCCACTCTTTTCTAGCATGATTCCATTTTTTGACAATGCAATATCAATCTGGACTTGGCTTAGAACCATATGAAACAACAAGCTGATCAATACCACACTAAACGTAGCTTTGAAGTTGGAGACATGGTTTTTCTTCATCTATAGCCATAGAAACAATCCTCACTCTATCTTCATGGTTTTTATAAACTTGCTAAAAAATATTATGGTCCTTATCAAGTGTTACAGAGGATCAAGTCAATAGTATACAAATTAGCCCTTTTAGCTAGCTCCAAAATTCATATAGTATTCCATGTATCTTCTTCCAAGTAGGTTGTTTATAACAAGGTCTATATGCAGTCTACACTCACAGAGTTGGAGGATGAAGGTTCCATAATTCTTTAACCTGAATGTATTCTAGAACATAGATTGTGTCACCTTTGTTGTTGTATCATCATTGATGTTCTTGTTCAATAGCATGGCTTACAACTTGAAGATGCTACATGGGAACCGCTTCAACAACTTCAACATCAGTTTCCTCATATTCAACTTTGAGGACAAAGATATTTTAAGGGGAAGGGTATGTTTGGAACCCATCCTAACACTATGATGTAATAACCTTATTGAACATGGAGGACACCCATGATAATGTTTTGTGGTATTTTGTAAACATGGGGTACACCCATGATTATGTTTTGTAATATTTTTTAATAGTTGTAGAAGCACCTAGACAAGTGGCACCATTATATGTAACTATTATCAAGAATTTAACTATGTTTTAGGTAGATATTCTAGCTTGGGTGGCATTTTGAGTGTCCCTTAAACTCCATTTGCTCTACAATTGGACACACCTTGAGTATTTCTAAGGCAAGATCAACACTTCATAGATGAAGTGGTTGGACCGTGTAATTGTGGCCTTATTGTGTGGTATAACTACAAGCATCATTATGGATGTAATTATCCCACTCCTTCTAGTGAATCATAATAATGAGCACCCTTGGTGAATGTAATTGCTTCACCCCTTTATATGATGTAATAGCAGGCACATGTGCTTCATAATAAAAGTGCTTAGAGATTAACCTTAATGCCAATGATATGGTAAGTATAGGAGCAAAAACCTATTTTCTAGAGGAACACATATGAGTATGAGAGGATTAGTATGAAGAACATGTCAATAAAAACAAAAGTCACAATGAGTTTGGGATGAAAGGTAAGTTTCAAAGTACAAGAGGTGCATAGATGTGATGACAGAGTAGAGGGAATGTGAGCGTAAATCCATGGTAATAGCTAAGTGGGAAGGTTTACTATTGGGAAGACTCCTAAGGTTATGGGGATGTGTCATCCATTGGATGGATATACCATCAAAATAAAATAAGCTAATCAAGGAGGAAGCCCATGGGATGGGCTCCTGATCTTATGATGGTGTGTTGTCCTTTGGATGAGCATCTTGGAAAAAGAAGCCAGGTTGAGGACCTTGATAACCAACTTTGAAAGAGTGTCATCATGGTATGAGCTCCTAACACTTTATAAGGATATGTTATCCATCATATAGGAACTCTTGAAGAATATACTGTAGACATGGAAAATTGACCCATCAAGATGAGTCATTTTCCTTAAACATCCTTAATTTTCCTCTCAAATAAATAAGGTTATATTTGAGATTACTTTTACCTAACCAAATACCCCCTATTTTCCCATAACATATACCATTAGATCAGTATCGAAAAGAGCTTTCCAATATTATATGATATGATCCATTTTGGCACTTTTTGACCCCTCAAAGTGCCAAAAAACTGCACACATCTCCTTTATTTTTTCATTTTCTCTCCACTTTTAGCAATTTCACTTCCTACAATATTAGGGAGCGAATTTGGTCAGTAAAGTTTCTCCCTACATAGCTTGGGAGTGAATTTTCTAAATCCGCTATTTTAACCCAATTTGGCAAACCAATGGATTCCATTCTAACGAAATCAATTTTTCGATATCTGTGCTATGTCGACTTCCAAACCTATCGTACAAATCAGTCCAGATTGGCAATTTACCCAGTTTAGCTTAATAGCCGAATGATAACCCAAATTAACCTAACTAATTTTATCTTCCTATGCTAGTGAAAAAATATATAATGAGCTCTCTGGCTCTCCTGATGCATGATGGTGGAAATCAAACCAAGCATTAGTTTTTCATTTTCATTCTACCTTTTTTAGATGGAGTTTGTGGAGTTGTAGGTGATGTTACAGATCATATTCCCATGGAATATGTATCTTGAGTTTGTTCCACTGTGGATCCACTTCCCCTCACCACCATCACCTCGTAGTGTTCACCTGATCATTGTAAATCAACCTATTTTTTCTCCTTTATGCAATATTTTCAATCGTATTTTTTATGCATACATTAGGTATTAATTAAAATAAAGTAGATTCATGGGTAACCATTTTTAATCACAAATTCACTCATAATAGAGCGAATTTGCTCACATAGAGCGAATTTGCTCACATAGAAGCGAATTTTATTACACACAAGCGAATTTGTGCAGATATTAATTTGGGGCTAACTTTTATCTTTAGATCCATTATTTTACTTTGCACATCAGATTTGTATCATCTTGCATTGCATACCACATCACTTATTGCATCATTTTATCATTGATCACAACTTTATTATTCATAAATAGGCTTTTCAATTTCATTTATTTTATGCATAGTTGGTTAAAGAGATCGAAGGGATATGACTACTATGCCATCAAGATAAAATCTACAAGTGGCCTAAGTAGATCCCTAAATCCTAACTTCAAATTTTAGTGTTTCACTTGACAAATTGCAGGTCTATCACAAATTTGATCTCTGATTTAGATAGGGAGTGAATTCAACACAGAGAGTGAATTCACTTAGCAGATAGTGAATCTACTTCACTCAACCATCCAGATCAGGTAAGTATATAATTTGATCTATTTTCACTCCTATTTATTTTTTTCGTGTCTATTTCATATTTCCTATTTATTAAATCATTTGAAAAAACAAGAAAAATACAAAAAATATATATATAGATCGTATGAATCTATAATGCATTTAGCTTAGTCCAATTGTTTGTTATCTTCATGAAAATTGAAATGCATATAGCATAAGGTCTAGCTAAATTATGTCTAAAACGTAGGTGTATGTTGTCAAAAGACTCATCGAGCATCATACCCTATATAGACGTGGAAGCAGTCTATAAACGTTTCATGGTGAACCCACCATAATTCATCGAAAACCACCAAAGGAGGCATGATACCAAGTGCCCATTATATTGAGGTTGAGTCCTCTAATTTTCCATCATCCTTCTATGCACGAATCCATTGGCTTGAAGGAAAGGGGTGCAAAATGTTTTGTCTACAGATACCATGTTGAATCCCAAAGGCAACCCATGGAGATGGGTTCCCAATAGCATGAGGACATGTCATCCATTATATGGATATTATCTAGAACCAAGCATTATTATGGTGTATTGGCCATTAGATAAACATTGCACATGGAGTAGCCATGTCATGGCCATGAGATCTTAGATAGCCATTTGGAAGACCTTGGAAACCCTAGCAAGCAGAGTGGTAGAGCGATGTCAAGCCAATATCTTGAGAAGTGACTTCCTTGTTTGGAATGTGTTAGCATCCTATGTAGAAGCAATGTATTGTTAAGCATTATTGGCTATGCTCGAATCGATGAAGGGAATGAGAAGGTTTGTGTCATGGATATATTGTATTATTGTCCCACTAGGGACACAATCTATGTAATGAAAGATCATCATGTTGACTATGTAATATGGGCCTTAGACAATGTGATAATGGAAAGCAAGTGTTTTGGTATCCCCTTTGTGTGTTATGGTGAATGTCTTGTGTGTGTTAGCCTCTAGACCATCTTTGTGTGAATGAGTTAAGATTTTATTGTGTATGGATGAATGGAATTTATTTTCACTAAACCTTTGAGATGAAATGCATTGTATGTGTGTTGTATTTGTATTGTGTAGGACTTCATGATAACACTAGAAGGTGTATTTCATGATGCACTTGACTAGTCCAAGGTATGGATGTCTTTGAGTGGAAAAGGGTCACTACCCTATGGCCCTAACTCCTTTACAATTAGTCTTAGAGTCCTAGGTTTGTGATTCATGTATCAAACAAGATCCTTCAACATGCCAAAGTCCCTAGCACAACATGAGCTTATACTAAGTGTTGAGCCCATGCACCTCATGTGTATTGGATGCTTCACAATCGAACATCCTTATGTTGAAGGTGTTTTTCAATTGGGGGCCAAGCCTTCATGTGCATGTGTGTAGCATCCCATGATTGGGACTTATTCAAATCTTATGTGTGTCCAATAAGTCCTTAAAAATTGGTAAATGAGACAAGGAAGAAGAATTCATGCAATGGGATAGCCTTCCAAGAGAGAAGGCTACTGTGTAGTTGGATATAGAAAGCAAAGGAGATAACAAGGTCATCATGTGAGCTATGAACCTTAAAGATAGGTAGTGTGAGCTAGTAAAGCCGATGTGAGTCAAGAATATCTTAGAAGAAGAAACATGACCAAGGAGCATCTGTAGCGACATCTAAGTTAGATTAAGCTTCGAAAGCAAGTGGGAGAGTCTCAATAAGACTCTATTTTGAGGGAAGGAAAGTAGATGTAACTAGTAAATATGAAAATAGGAATAATTGCACCTATCATAAAGGATTAAGGAGTGAGGTGTTGGATATGTGGAGTCCATCATCTTACCAAGTATTATCTAAAGAGAAAAAATAGTACCAAGATGTACAATGGTAAGAATAAGGATGTAAATCCTTGATGGGAGAAAAAATGGGGGCCTTCCAAACTTGGTTGGGCAATAGACTAGGATAATTCCATCAAATTCAATAAGGAATAAAGAGAGAAGTCCATGTGTAAACAAGATATTAGGATGATGAGTTAGATTATGATCTAGGACATTTCTAGGAGAGGGTGCATAGACCAAAGTGAAGTGAGCAATGGGTTGAATGATGGACACCCATAAATGAGGGAGCTACCTCCTAGGTCAAGGTAGGTGAATATGACATGACTATATAAGGTGATGGTTATTCGAGGCTATTAAGGCATAAAAAAATTGCATCATTGATGACCATGTTTGAGAGGAATGAGTTAACTAGATGTAAGTTCATCCCTATTTGGCATGAGAGGCTAAATATAAGTTGTGTTGGTGAGTCTCATCCAATCTCCTAGCATGAGAGTATTAATGTATGTGGCAAGGAGTCAAAGAATAGGGAGCTAAAAAGTGTAGGTTTGGAAAATAGAGTGGCAAAAGGATTGACAAGATGATGGAATCTGGATTCTGATGCCAAGTGGTTCTGAAAGTGAAAATTCCAAAGAACCTTACCACAAGGATGCAAAGTCAATAAAAAATAGAAAGTGGGATCAACTAGGAGTCTTTAAGCTAAATAGGGATCAAGAAAAGGATCCTCCTTGGATAGCAAGGATGCAACAAAATATTATGAAGAAGTAAAAGGGCTCTTCCCACTTAATAAGGTACAAGGGATTTGTGATATCATCAAGGATTCCATTGAATTTAAGTGGGGAAGGATTATTATGGATGTGTTCGTATCAACTCAATCCCTCATGTCATGACATATAAGGTAGCTAGAGACTAGGGCATGCATTTTTTATGCATGTCTTATGACCAAGTTATATTATTAGATGGGTTAGTCATTCATATGTATACACCTGATAATGATGGAGTGTTCTTGATCCCATCACTCACATGTTGGCACATGAGCTAGAAAGAGATAAAGGTATGCTTATTGTCTGCATGCCTTGTGGTAAATCAAGGATGTAGAAGATCCATAACCCATTGGGTGAGTTCCTAGGGAAGCTATTTGGAAATGAACCCCTCCCTCTCCTTAGGTATGGTAGGTCACATGTTCAGTATAGGTAGAAGGTAGGTCTAGAAGCTTGAGGGATATGTGGATATCATGATGAGGTAGAGGGAATATAATTGTAAATCCATGGTAATAGCTAAGTGGGAGGGTCTCCTATTGAGAAGATTCCCAAGTTTATGGGGATGCATTATCCATTGGATGGGAATTCCATAAAAATAAAATAAGATAATCAAGGAGGTAGCCCATGGGATATGCTCCCATACTTGTGAAGGTTCATTGTCTATTAGATGAGCATCTTGAAAAAAGTAGTTGAGTTGAGGACCTTAACAACTAGCTTTGAAGGAGCATCGTCATGGGGTAATCTTCTAGAACTTTGTAAGGATGTGCTATCCATGGATAGGTGCTCTTGAAGAAGCTACCATATCAAATATAAAAGGAAACCTATGGATATGGGTTCCTAGCAACATGTGGACATGTTGATCATTAGATGAACATCACACACAAAGAAACCATGACCTATTGAAGAGTAATTTGGAAGACCTTGGTGATCCCAACAATCAGAGTGGTAGAGCAATGTTAAGACAATATCATAAAGAGTAAATTTTTGTTTGAAATGTGCTAGCATCCTATGTAGAATCAATGTATGATCAAACATTATCAGTTGTACCTAAATTGATGAAGGATCCAAGAAGATCCATGTCACGAGCATGTTGTATTGTTTTCCTCCCAAGGATAAAAGCTATATAACAAAAGACCACCATTTTGAATATGCAATATGGGCCTTAGACCATTTGATAATGGAAAGCAAGTGTTTTTGTGTTCCCTTTATGCATTAAGGTGAATACCGTGTATGTGTTGGACTCTAAGTTTTCTTTGTATGAATGAGTTACACTTTTATTGTGTATGGATGAATGGGATGTGCTTTCGCTAACCCTTTTGATATGTAATGTGTTGTATGTGTGTTTTGTTTGTGTTGTGCAAGGCCTCATGATAACACTGGAAAGCATATTTTATAATGTACTTGGCTAGCCCAAGGTGTGTGTGGTGTCGAGTGGATAAGGGTCACTACCCTACAACCTTGACTCCATTAAAAGTTAGAGAGAGGGTCGAATCATGAAAAGACCTTAGATTGGCCAATTTTAATTTGAGAATACCAATTGGTTGGTGAGGTCCAAGAATAAAAAGTTGAAGCATATAGGGAACATGTGGGAATACACCAGAGAGTTTCAAAACCTCCTGGTTGAAGTGAAGTAGATTTTAAAGGATGAGAAGTTGTTCTTGTTTCATCATGGGCTAAAGTCATGGGCTTAATATGAGCTCTGATGATACAAATACAAGATGGTTAGAGAGGTAATTATGGCTATTGAAGATCTCTTTGATCATAAAATTGAGATGAAGGGGAGCAAGGAGACTCACAAAGACACTCTAAAGATCTACTCCAAGAATAAGGGCATGCCTAGTCAGTCCATCGAGTGATTGAGAAATGGATGGAGGGGGTAAGTCATCTTTCAATGGTTCTAAGTTGGGAAAAGCAAGAGAGAGAAATAATTTAATAAGGAATGGATATGAAAGTCTCAAAAATATGGTTGAAGTGTTGGACATGCTAGGGTTTGCATGCCCAAAGGGAGTGCTCTCAGCAATAACAGACCATAGTGGTAAACTGGGAAGAAGATACTAAAGAGGAGTAAAAATAGTAGGCGATGAACACCACTTGGAGTGTAGAACAAGTGGTTGAAGAAGACAACTCTAGGATGAAATGGTATTAGTATGGGAGACCGATGTGGAGGTATGAGTATCCTAAGTTCCCTAGGCACCAAGACAAGTGAATATAGTGTGAGACACTCTCCTTGTAGGTCATCAAGTGAGGAGAGTGGTTGGGTGGTAGACCACCAAAGTGGATGAATAGGTGTGGGGGGGAAACCATCTAAAGGAAGAAAGAAGATATAACAAACCTAAAGGTTTCTCCCATGAGAAGGTGGATCGATTTTAAGAATACTGACATTTTCTCTATCATAGCATGGGTTGTGGGATTATCTACGGATGCTTACGTATATCCCTGGAAAGTATCGCTGGTTGAATGTATCTCACAAGGGGAGTTTTATGCCCCCGACCCATCAAGGCCAGGCGTTAATCCGATCTTCTTCGACTGGGCGGAATGGGTGGCCCGAACCCTGCATACGCGGTTGGTCAATGTGAAGAATTTTGGAATAGGTCAATATTTTGGGCCTTGCTCCTTCCTAGTGTGGCTCTTTTTCTACCATACTTATAAGCATTTTCCCCACATTGCCATTACTCCAAGCGGCAAGGATGGAGCTCCTTTGCCAGTATATCAGTGGACTCCTCTCCTAGCAAGGACGGGGTCATACTATGTTTTCAACCAGCAGTTCTCAGGACCTGCTATGCAGCTTGTATAGGGTTCCTGCCCTCGGGTGCCCATGGCTCTCAGAGATAAGGTTGTTAATGAGAAAATGGGTGATGTTTTTCAACTTACGCAGGGGCTTGTTGTTCGCCTGTTTGGATTTACGGGAAAACCCTTCCTGCTGCCACTATATCCTTCTGAGTATCAATTTGCTTTGGAGGTTGCTCGTTAGAGGTGATGTGACGAATGTTGTTTATGGCCATGGCCGAAAGTGGGCACCAACCTGTGATTTCCCTTTCAAAATGGGAGTCATTGAGGTTTTCGCCCTTAAACAAAACATTTATCTGGAGGAAGAGCTTGCTGAATTTGGTTTGCTGCAGATCCCACAATGATGGTGCTATGATCCCTTGGGGATAAGGAGAGATCATCTCAGGTTCAAAAACTTCCATATTTTCCCCTCGCCCGAAGATCGTAGAGCAACAGAACAACCCTACGGGGAGAGATTTGGAATGGCACCTGGAGAGAATGAAGACAATGCCTCCATGGCATGAATTTTACACTATTGAAGCTGAATATGATCCCATTCGGTATCCCTTCTCGGAGGTGGATTCCCCCTTCTAGAAAAATATGAAAGATGATCTGAGGGAAGAAGTAAAAAAATGGCACGAAGATCAACTGAGATAATGGTGGGTGATGAGAGTCCACCGTCGAAAGCAAAGATCATATGGTCTCTTAGAGATGGATAAAGACTTTGATATTTACTACGAAGCCCATGTCGGGTCCTGGTAGCCCATCTCATTCGCTGACTTCATTCCCCCTAGCGCCCCGGGTTCGGGCGAAAGCCCAAGACGAATCGAGGAAATTTTTGAACAAGAGGAAGAAGAGGAGATAGCGGTGACACAACAAGAGATACTAGATAAGCCAGTTGAGGATGTTGAGGCAAAGGTTGAGAAGTCACTGTAGCAGTAGGAGAAAGGGAAAAGGAAAAGGCTCGAACCAATCCACATGCCCCTTCCTCACCCGAAATGACCTCGCAACAGAACTTCAAGTGTTCCTAGCGAATCAGTTACGATAGGCTCAATTAGTGCAGATGTTGGAGAAGTAGTGCCCGAACCACCACTGTAGAGGATGAAAGAAAGTATCGAGATGGGGACCATAAATGTGGAGGAATGCTTCCAAGAGACCGAAAATGTCAAGGAAACAGAAGCTGGAGGCGAACCCAGACTTGAAATGCAAGACTTCGACACTTTTGCTCTATCACTAGAGCACGTAGGTATGCACCCCTTATCCTCTACTCTTACTCCCCTAGTCACGTCGATAGCCGTCCCGACCGAAGGTTCCCCTGGATCCTCCATCTTAGATAAATCTCCCCATAACATCATTCACGTTGAACGGTCATCCGACTTGTCTCACGGCCTCGTCGCCCCCTTTAATGTTTCCATTCCATCCGAGTCACCAGGCCGGGACACACACACCCATACCACATCACTCGCCCATGCCATTAACCCCACAACACTTGGATCATCCGAGAGCGATGCTTCACTTCCACACCCTGAATCTCGCTCCCTAGTCCCATGAGTCATCACTTCACCAGCCTGAACACCCACCACACCTGTCGCTGAGCCCATCGATGATGTGTCATCCATGCAGTCCATGTATTTGTTTACACCCTTGGCTGGTAGCCCAACCGCATTCGAAAATGAATTGGCTATGATCCAGGAGCGTCCTTTAGCAGAGAGGTTGATCCAAGCCCATCAAAATACCGATAAGATGCTCAAAGAAGCACGGAGAAGAAGAGGGCGATCTCTGGCGAAGGCTGAAAAATACGTGGTGTTCGATTTGAAGAATGGGAAGCTTCATAAGGTGAAAAAGATACCTAAGGTCTAGAAGCCCCTAGATGAAATGACCCCGGCTGATTATGAGTACCAAGAGAAGATCAAGGACCTAGAGCATCTTGACATAGATAATGAATCTGAGTCTATGCATGTGAGGATAGAAGCATTCCGCACACACGCGAGGATCGTCGACCAACGCAGATATGAAGCAGAAAATGCCAATGTCAAGCTAGAGGAGGACCTAGCCAGGACACGCTCCCAATTGGAAGATGCTCAAAAGCAATATGAGCAAATGAGGAAAGAAATGGATGCCTTAAAGCAGCAGGTAGATCAGCTGCAGGTTGCAGCAAAAGATCAAAGTAAAATGCAGGCTGAAGCCGAGGTAAGAGCCAAAGAATTTGAGAGTCGGATCCTGCAGATGCAACAACAACTGTATGAGAAGGTAAACTTGGACCTGTTTGACAAAGGCAGAATTAAAGACATCCGTTACCACTAACTCAAGAACATCAGATCCTGGGCCTCCAATGCCCTTTCGATATTGTATTATATAACAGAAGCCTAGAATGTTGCTACACAAAAGGGGCCTATAGTGGACGAGATAATTCAAGAAATAAGAAGCCGACTTGACCTAGCCTTTGAGGTACAAAGCATCAAGTACCAGGATTTGCAAGTCACTGCTATGAGTCGGACAGTAAGAGACTGGTCCACTGTTCAAGCCACGGTCCGTGCCTTCTTCTCCAAAGTGAGGAAAGCTCAGAAGGCAAAACAACTTATGGACATGTTTGAGCAAGAGCAGAGTTCTGGGATATTTTAGGACTAACAATGGGCTTCCAAGTTTACATGGATGGGAACCTTTAACTAAGGAAAACAAACCAACTCAATTTGAAAGCATGTCAAGGTACACAAAAGGGCCATAGGACAATAACAAAAATAAAATCACACCAGCTTTGAGGTACAAAGCATCAAGTACCAAGATTTGCAAGTCATTGCTATGAGTCGGACAACAAGAGATTGGTCCACTGTTCAAGCCATGGTCCGTGCCTTCTTCTCCAAAGTGAGGAAAGCTCAGAAGGCAAAACAACTTATGGACATGTTTGAGCAAGAGCAACATGCTTCCCTGGGATATTTCCAGGATCTCTCAACATTGGGCTTCCCAAGTTTCACTGATGATGATGGGAACCTTTTAACCAAGGAAGAACTGAAACCAACGTGGCTCAGCTTTGAAAGCGATGTTTCAAAAATCGATGAATGGAAGGAGCCAGTCACGGAAGGGCAGGTCATGAATTTCATTTTCAGATATTGCAAGATCACGGCCTGTTTGAACAATCTAAGTGTAAGAGCCAAATGTGCTGATATAGGGCAGATTGATCGGTTCCATGTTCTGGTTAAAGCACTGCAAGATCAAGAACCATTTCAGAAGGGTGCCTGGGCCCACGTTCGCTGAACTATGGAACGCATCCGTGATCACCTTCCCCTGCCACCACCACTTGATCAGGCACCAGAAGACAAAGAAAAAGGAAAAGAAGTAGCTACGGAGGCCCCCTCGAAAGAAGAAGAGCAGATAGGAGAAGGGTATGAAGGCAACTCTGGCCCAATGGATGAAGGCTGAGGGTCCCCACACCAAGGTGAGCTCATTGCCCCGTGAGCCGTCAGGAATGTTGACAATTTCATCACATTGGAGGGGTAGTGAAAAATAATGTTGTGTAAAGGATTTTCTTGTTATGGTTTTCTTTATTTTTGTTGATAGTGGCATTGCAGCAATTTTGGTTGTCATTTTTTGAATCCCCTTTGTAGATAATTGTGTAAGAAAAAGCTTTGCTTACAGCATTAGTAGGAACAGGTAGCTTCGCAAACAAGAAATAGGGAAAACATAGGTGCAGGCCTGAAATCTCCTAAGGCATAGAAAGAGCTTTGCAAGCGAAGCTCCCGCAAGACTTGCTTCGGGCCAAAATTTTGTGAAGCATAAAATGTGAAATGCAAAAGTTTCTAAAGTGTGGAGAAACACTTCGCAAAAATTCCAGCGAAGCACCCGCTTCGGCCTTCCTTTTTGGCGAACCGCCCCCAAGAAAAATCTACTTCGCTCAAAACTTTTGCGAAGCACCTGCTTCGGGCGATTTCAGTGCGAAGCTCCCCCATCCGAAGGCTGATTATCCCTGAAAATTTTCTAAGGCATGGATGAGCTTCGCCCAAAGTCCTCCCGAGCGACTATTTTTGAAGAGGTTCGCGGTGAAGCATTGTTGTAGTCCACTTCGAACGGAGCTGTTGGCGAAGTAGTATACGGCTCGTATCCTCGACAAAGTAGTAGGTAGTTAAGAGTCATGTTTTCTGTGGGATATAGGAGCTTCGACATCTGGTCCTCACGAAGCAGTTTTGAGAGCCCCTTCACGCGAAGCATTTTTGTGGGTTCATCATTCCAACTTCGGCTCATGATTGTTGTGAAGCATAGCTCCGAATGAGAACCTAGCGAAGCTCTTCCTAGGGCACCTTCCCCAATGACACACATATCAAGAACGGGTATTTCCATGAGGCATTCAAGTGTTTCATAAATGCATTTTTACTTGCCCGAAAGACCCGGGGCCTATTTGTGGCAATGGAAAAGGAGATATCAATTGCAGACCGAAAGGCAAAGCCACTTGAAGGTCACTCGAGCATCGCACCCAGAGAAATTCAGGACAAGCTGGACGACTCATCAATGTGTGTTTCCCCGATTGACATGGTCATACTTGCTAATAAAGGAAAAGGATGTGAAAGCTCATTCTCAGAAGGAGCGGGCAAAAATTTTGTAGTCTATCGAGGACGTACTTCCAGATTCAGAGCATTGATGGCTCAGAGGATCGGGTCCTCTATAAAAACCCATGAATTGTAATGAGAAAAGGGGGGTAAATTTTGCTAGAGAATTGTTGTATCTTGATTTCTACAATAGATATTGAAGACTTTGAGCTCCATTTCTCTCATAAATGTTATCTTCTGTGTTGATTTCTGTTATTCTTTTTCTTCATTTGCATACTGTAATTCTGCGTTCTGGATTTAGGTGTGTAATGAGGGATTGAACCTTGGAATCATTCAGAGGGTTATGTAAGAGATTTAATATTGCGTTAAATTCTTTTTATGCTGCCTGTGGATAGTGGTTTCTGTCAAGTTCTTGTGTTTCCTAATTGTTGTAATTCTGAATTCTGGATTTAGGCATAGGAAGATACTTGAACCCTGGAACTCTTCTAGAGGATACATAGGGGAGATAGCGCAGTGTTTATTTTAGTTTCGTTCTTCATATTTATTGTTGTTGTTTCAAGGTATTTGTTGATAATCGTGCTGCTAATTCTTTCCCACCAAAATCGTTCTCACTTCTTACCCTATCCCTTTTATTTCTTTCCTGCACTCGTCTTAAAAATACCAAGTAGTTTAGTTCAGGAGTCGGCCTTTCTCCGGAGATTGGCATGGAGGGCATCTCTTCCCTCCGACCTTTCAATGTTGGTCCAGGTCTAGGGCGCGTATACATACAAAATCCTTTCTTATGGCAGATTTGTGACCAACAATGAGTAGGATGCTTTTTGCTATCAACGTTGTTAACAATGGAAACTCAAAGTATTCATAGGCAATAGATTACTTTTGAATATGAAATAGCAATTTTTTGTGCTTTATTACATCATTAGTTTTTTGTTTCATTTGTAATAAGTTGGCCTCTGTTTCCTAACCTGCATATATCTTGATATCATGTACATATTGTGCTTTTTACTAATCACAAGATTTCTAATCATTTATCTTTCTTTATTCATATTTCAGCTAACTTTGAGTTCAAGTGAAGAAAGCTCTATATCAAGTGAAGACTATGAAGCCACACAAGTTCTACAGTTCATGCGGGTTCTGTTGAAGCTCTTGAAAATATTTTTGAACCTCTAAATGAATTGAAAATCAATGATGGTAAGCATGATAACGAGAAAATGCCAAATCAATTTGTGTTTGTTTTAAAGATTGTAACAAATCGGCTACATCATATTTTAATATTTTTCTTGTTATTTTACTTTATAATGGTCA
Source organism: Wollemia nobilis (assembly GCA_028583015.1). Lineage (NCBI taxonomy): Eukaryota > Viridiplantae > Streptophyta > Pinopsida > Araucariales > Araucariaceae > Wollemia > Wollemia nobilis. The sequence goes on from JAQPPZ010017244.1 coordinate 4,602,942, forward strand.
TGGTTTTACTTGTAGGTTAGTAATATGTCGACTGCACATAACATTACTAACATTTTAAGTAGGTGGAAGGCATAGCAAATTGTTGTCGTGGTGGTTCAAACATAAAAGTCCTCCACAAAGTATATGATAGATAGAAACTGCTTCTGCATCGTTTGTTTGCTGGGAGATCATATACGGATACAAAATCACTAAAATTTTATTTGTTAATTAGTGATTAATGAATTAAATACTCTTAATTAATTAATTACTTCAATTATCTTATGCCTTGTTGTATAAACCAAGTTTGTTTTTTCATTAAATAACCCATTGTTTATAAAATTGAACTTAATATATAATTTTTCAAGCCTCCTCTTTCTAATGTACAAGAACATTTTCTTGTAATTCCTTGGAAATTGCACAAGATTTGAAACCCTTTATTGTCAACCCTTTTGATATTTTAAGGCAAATTGTTTGATTCCATATAACTATCACTCGCGAGTCCTGACGACGGGGACTCAACTATACATCCAACTAGAACTAATTAAATATGCTTTAGCATTAACCAAAACTCCATAGTTGTGGCCCCGAAGTGAATCGGGGTCCAAATTCTTGGGCTATCCATGAATCAGGGCTAATTTTATTTTTATTTTTTAATTTTAAAAAATCTTTGCATCGTGTCAAGATATTTGTTGAAGCTATGTGAGATTTGAACCAATGCTACCGACGTCGTAATCCCAAACCCTTGATGGACAATTGTTGAGGCTAAGTAAGATTCGAACTCAAATATATATTAAATAAATTAAAACGTTACTTTCATCACCATCTTGTCGAATATACGCGGCTTTATGCCTTTTTACCATGAACATCGGAATCCCTTCATTAGCGATTGCTAAATCCTAATAATTATGGTTCTTCAATAAGATGTCTAAGGTTCTTGGATATAAATAACCTCCTTTCCAGAAATTATGGTCCCTTGTCATCGTTCACAATAAAACATATATTTCTTTTAGTTAATGTTTTGCGGATAACTTTAGATTCTATTCGTTATTATTTTAAAATATATATATTTTAAAAACGTTATTGTATTTATATGTTTCCTCTATTAAAATTATCCTAAATTTATATAACTATTATTTGATCAAAAATTTAGCCCTTTAAAATTCCTTTCCTTGTTTCCATATCCTACCTCAAGGCTATATTTCTCCGATAATATTCCACCCATTTTGGTATTTATTTAAATTTTTAAATTATAATTTGTAAGTGAAGGTTATTAGTAATTAAAAGTAAGATGTTAAAGTAGAACTAAAATCAAGGCGGTAATCCTTCAAGGGAGGTCCCAGGTTCGAATCTCCACCCTACCAAAAAGTTGAATTGGCTATCCAAAATCCAATTGATAATGTTGGTGTGGGCAAGGTTGGGCGCGACTCCCGAGTGACTTTGACGGTGTAGAACCCCCTGATCGTGGTCTCTCAGACCAAGGTAGCCCCGCAAGGGGTTTTTCACTTTAAAAAAAAAAAAGTAGAACTAAAACGGGAATTACCTTTACAATTAATTTGAATTTAAGTATTTTTATAAAAACTTATAATTATATCAACTTTAAAACTATATCAACAAAACAAAGACATAACCCTTATTTTCTTGTTTTCTAAGTCCACACTATCAAGCTTCTAATAATTATATAATTTCTTATATAATTGTATATAATATTTACTTCAAAATATTTTTTTCTTTGAGGGCACAAAAAAATAGTCTCCCATTTGTATTAGATAAAAAGCTCCATCCTTTCAAATCTTGTAACTTGGTGGTGGAGAGGAAGCTTTTCTAAAACATTCTTCTTCTTCTTTTGTGGAGTTTTTAGTAAGTCGAGTTTCTTTGTCCAGTGCACGAATCAACCTTTTCGAATCTAAGTTTTGCTATCTTGATTAGGTTCTAACTATTAACATCTACATATGTCATCATTACAAATAAATAAGATGTTAGGAAGAAGGTTGTTGATTATAAAATAATACAATTGGAATCATATCAATAGTACATAACAAAATTTAAAAAATAATGAATATTATAATATAATAAAATATTATTATTATATAAACTATAAATAATTAAATAATATTAAAAATTAAAATTAAAAAAAGAAATCCTGAGGTACTCCTCAAAATGAGTTTTAGGGCAGGTATTGGCCCAAGCACTTCCCTCAGTTTTCAAAAATATATATTAAAACTTTTTAATTAAAATAAAATATTATAATTATTATAGTTATATTAAAAAAAAATTATTTACATATAATTCAAAAAAATCCACCATATTACGGTTAGTAAAATTTGGCCTAGAAGCCTTGAACATGTGGATGACCTTTCCCTTCTTTGTGTCCTTGTTCATACAATTTGTACATAAGATATTAATTGTACCTTTCCCTTCTTTGTGTCCTTGTTCATACAATTTGTACATAAGATATTAATTGTACCTTTCCCTTCTTTGTGTCCTTGTTCATACAATTTGTACATAATATATTAACTGTAAATAGAATAGGAAAGGTGAGTAAGATGTTTTTTTAATTGGTTATATGGGATTGAAATGAGCCTCACCCTTATTACATCATGATGGCATTATCATAGTACTTTTACAAACCACATAGTGGCATTGCGACAAACCCTATTGGCTATTATGCATATACTTCGAGGTAAGATTTGAACCTGGCTCTCCACTTTGGTGGCCCAAGTTTTTAACCACTTGATTTCATGCCATTTTATTTAAATGTCAAGGTTCACCCATGATATTAGAACCCAGGCTTATGGTGTGATACTCCATACTTTTCTCTCCCCATTGATTGCCCCAATCCCTTTGGGTTGTGAGTAGGATGCTTTTTGCTATCAACGTTGTTAACAATGGGTAGTAGATTACTTTTGAATATGAAATAGTAATTTTTTGTGCTTTATTACATCATTAGTTTTTTGTTTCATATGTAATAAGTTGGCCTCTGTTTTCTAACCTGCATATATCTTGATATCATGTACATATTGTGCTTTTTACAAATCACAATATTTTTAATCATTTATCTTTCTTTATTCGTCTTTCAGCTAACTTTGAGTTCAAGTGAAGAAAGCTCTGAATCAGGTGAAGACTAAGAAGCCACAGGAGAATTATCAAGTTCTACAGTTCATGTGGGTCCTGTTGAAGCTCTTGAAAACATTTTTGAACCTCTAAATGAATTGAAAATTGATGATGGTAAGCATGATAACGAGAAAATGCCAAATCAATCTGTGTTTGTTTTAAAGATTGTAACAAATCGGCTACATCATATTTTAATATTTTTCTTGTTATTTTACTTTATAATGGTCATGGTTTTACTTGTAGGTTAGTAATATGTCGACTGCACATAACATTACTAACATTTTAAGTAGGTGGAAGGCATGGCAAATTGTTGTCGTGGTGGTTCAGACATAAAAGTCCTCCACAAAGTATACGATAGATAGAATCTACCTCCGCATCGTTTGTTTGTTGGGACATCATACACAGATATGAAATCACTAAAATTTTATTTGTTAGTTAGTGATTAATAAATTAAATACTCTTAATTAATTAATTACTTCAATTATCTTGTGCCTTGTTGTATAAAATAACCCATTGTTTATAAAATAGGACTTAGTATATAATTTTTCAAGCCTCCTCTTTCTAATATACAAAAACTTTTTCTAATAGGAAATTGCACAAGCTTTGAAACCCCTTGTTGTCAACCCTTTTGATCTTTTAGGACAAATTGTTTGATTCCATATGACTATCACTCGTGACGATGGGGACTCGACTATATATATATAACTAGAACTAATTAAATATGCTTTAGCATTGACCAAATTCTTGGGCTATCCGTGAATCGACGCTAATTTTATTTTTATTTTTTAATTTAAAAAAATCTTTGCATCGTGTCAAGATATTTGTTGAAGCTATGTGAGATTTGAACCAACGTTGCCCTCATCGTAATCCCAAACACGAGGTGGACAGTTGGACTCGATAGGTTTAAAAAATATATGTTGAGGCTAAGTGAGATTCGAACTCAAATATATGTTAAAAAAATTAAAACGTTATTTTCGTCACCATCTTGCCAAATATACACTTTTATGCCTTTTACCATGAACATCAAAAACCCTTCATTAGCTTTTAATTCTCTTCTTCATGTTTATGTTTACCATTGCTAAACACTAATAATTATGGTTCTTCAATAGGATGTCTAAGGTTCTTGGATATAAATAACCCCTTTCAAAAATTATGGTCCCTCTCTCCAAGAACCCTAATTGTCATTGTTCACAATAAAACATATATTTCTTTTAGTTAATATTTTGCCGATAACTTTGGATTCTATTCATTATTATTTTAAAATATAGAAGTTACTGTATTTATATGTTTCCTCTGTTAAAATTATCCTAAATTGATGTGACCCGGATTCAAAACCTCACAGCCCAATCAAGGCGGGTGATCACCGCCCTACGAACTCGCGCCAACTGTCTTTCACGTCGGCGCCCAACCAGACGATGGCGGACGCCTTCGAGGGATCCACGTGGAGACGTTCCACAACACGCTTGAGGAGAAGTGGAGCTTCTGCCTGCATATGAAGAAGCAGCACGACCGCTCCTGCGCGCTCGCCGCTACCTCGACCACGTGGCGTGGCGCGCCGCGCCGAGGAGTTCGACGGCCGCAGCCGCGACCGCAAGTTGTACACCAACAGCGGCCATGCCTCCCGTGGCTAGAAACCTTATATCCTCCCGCGGCCATGCCTCTTCTTATTTGCAATTGCAGGAAGAGCAGCAGCTGACGGTTAGACTTCAATGATAATTTCTTTTGTTTTTCATATAATCTTCTTATCTCATATATATATATATGTTCATTTAAATTTAAATTAAAAATAATATTTATTTATTTAGGTTATGTACATCTAAATTTCTTATGCGCATGACATATTTGTTCTCAGGCTCTTCTGTGGCTATTGGTAGAAGAATTCTTAGTGCATGTTACACTGTGCCGAGCTGTAGAAAATGCGGGAATAATAGATACTGGAATTGTGAGGGGTTCAACCAGTGTTGCCCCACAGGTTTAGTATGTCCACATTGTGGATGAAGTGCAGAATATCTATTGAATAAGACTTGCATGCATAAGTGTGGAGGTTACTGTTAACGTGATTTTTCTGTATTTCTGTGTTGGCTATAGTTGTTTTAAGACATTTGGATCGAAGTTCAAGTATCTGGATTCTGGACATCGTCTGCAGATTGCTTTCAACGTCGTCGCCAGATATCTTCTTGGACTCATGCCTGGAGAAGAGTGTTCGTATCTCTATCAGGAGTTCAGAAAATGCATTGAAGGAGTCATATCAATACCCATTAAAATACCACCTGGGACTCAGTACTACAAGTCCATGAAGGTAAGGATTGCATTTTACTTTGTATAAAATTCATATGTGGAGGTAGGTGATTAGGCATGTGGTGCTTCTCCTTTGCAGGTAAAGGAGAACTGTGTGAAAGTTATGAAAAGAATCATGGAGGAGAAAAGGCGGCGGCCACAGACAGAACACCTGGATATTATCGGTGCTTTAATGGCCGAGACCGATGAAAATGGAAAACAGCTTCCAGATAAAATCAGTTGCAACACCATCCTAAATCTCTTAGGAGCAGGTCAGACGACTACTTCCATGGCCCTGATGTGTGCTGTTAAACATATTTCTGATTGTCCAAGGGCTCTGGAACAGCTGAGAGTAAGTGTTTACTTAATTGTTTTTACAATTCCATAATTAAAATTTCGTTCCTATAGGACATTGCCTAAAGGCTTCATATGAAATATGAATATTTTTGGATCATGATGCAATGGTGACTGACACTATAGGCTGATTCTACTGCCAGGAAGAGCACCTTGCTCTCAGAAGAAGAAAAGGACCAGGGGAACCTTTGACGTGGGACGACTATACTAATCATATGAACTTCACGCAGCAAGTCAGTATGAATTTGTTAGCTTAATATGCAGACTTGTTCTCGGTATTGTCGGTGATGTGATCTTGACCGCATAAATTTTACACAGGTTATCAACGAAACGCTGAGAATCACAAATCCTGCAGGTGGGGTGCTGCGAAAAGCCATACAAGACGTGGAGGTCAAAGGTAAGGAATCTTTAATGAGTTTCACCATGTAATATTTATAGCCCAAGAAAACATCTGTTATAGATTCCAATATAGGTAAGCTTATCACAGAATCTTATTGATTTATCCTATAATAATAATAGAAACCATTCTGATCTAAAGTGTCATGGTACTGCTCTGTCAGATCGAACGAGAAGTCACGATATCGCCAACAGATCCATAATCGTGACTTCTCGTTCGATCTGACAGAGCGCCTCTCCCGGCCTCTACCGTCCAAGGGCGAGTATTTATTAAGTGGAGTTTCTTTGTCTAGTCTTAAATTTATGAGTCAAACTTTTTGGAATCTGAGTTTTACTAATTGTTACTTTTCCAATTCTAATGTATAATAGTTAAATTGTTAATTATAAAATAATACAATTGTAATCATATCAATAGTGCATAACAAAATTTAAAAAATAATAAATATTATAATATAATAAAATATTATTATATATACTATAAATAATTAAATAATATTAAAAATAAAAAAAATCTGAGGTACTCCTCACAATGAGTTTTAGGGCAGGTATTAGCCCAAGCACTTCCCTCAGTTTCCGAAAATATATATTAAAACTTTTTAATTAAAATAATATATTATATTATTATAATTATAAAATATTAAAAAATATATTTATTTGCATATAATTGAAAAAAATATATATCTATTTGCATATAATTGAAAAAAACTCCACCATATTGCATTTATCATAAAAATGTAACAACACAATATTGCATTATCATAAAAATTTAACTATGGTTAACCATGTAATTATAAAAATTTGCATTATCATAAAAATTTAACTATGGCTAACCATGTAATTATAAAAATTTAACAGCACAATATTGCACAAGATCTTGCATTATCATAAAAATAAATCAAAGAAACTATGGCTAACCATGTAATTATAAAAATTTAAGAGCTTAAGATATTATCATAAAAATAAATCAACGAAACTATGTCTAACCAAAGAAACTATGCCTAACATGTGGTCATAAAAATATAAAAAATAAATGAAAGAAACTATGCCTACCCAAGTGGTCATAAAAAATTAATTGTGAGGCACAAGATATTACATTATTATAAAAAATAAAAAAATTAAAAACTATACCTAACTAAGTGGTCATAAAAATTTAACCGGCACAAAATATTACATTATCATAAAAATAAATAAATAAAACTATGCTAGATGAATCTGATATTTTTATTGATTTAAAGATTATAAATTTGATATTTTTATTGATTTAAAGATTATAAATTAACAAAATATTTACTAACAAAAATATTAAAAAATAAATAAAATTTTAAACTGCAAAAAAAATCAATAAAAAAAATTAACCTGCCTAATTTATATGCTAAAGAAAGATTGGCTTGAAATGAATTCTAGTTTCTAATTTTTTTTTGAAATTTAAACTATAATAAAAATCAAGAAAAAGAAATTAATAAAAAAAAATTAACATTCCGAAAGATTGGCTTGAACTGAATTCTAAATTCTTAAAAATGTTTGAATATTGATGATTATTTAGTTTAATCTATATGCTGAAGAAAAATTAACTTGAACTAAATTCTAGTTTCTTAAAAATAATATTTGAATAATAATAATTGTTTAATTTTTTATTACCTATAAACTTAAATTTTATAATTTAATTAAAAGTTTTGTATATTTTCACTACTATACAAAAACCTTTTAATTTAATAAAAAGTTTTGAAAAAAAATTAGAGTTCACAGTGTTAGCGTCGCCTACACTCACTATAAGTTAAGAGAAGCTTATTAAAATTAAGTGCTTTAGAACATGCCATTAAGAAGGGAAGTAGAGAAGCTGTCAATTTCCAAAGTCTAGACAACTAGTAGCTATAGATCTTTACATACCAATTCTAAAGTAATGCTAGGTCCTATTGTCTATTCTTTATTTTATTTCGAAACGTGGTAAACCTAATCAATTTTTTTAAACCTGCTCTAGACTTTCTATTGATCTCTTATTCTTATCACATACATGTTGTGATCTTGAGAATCGTATTAAAAATAGTGTCTGCTTACCTTAAAGGTAAGGTTATTTAGAAGAAGTGTTTGCTTAAAAGAGAAAGTTTATTTAAGGTAAGGTTATTTAGAAGAAGATAAGTTTAGATGATATGGTAGTTGTTGATTAGTTGTTTCAAGATAAAATTTATAAAAACAATATTTACCAATTTCTTTATATTAAAAAACATTAATAAATAAATATAATAATTACATAAACATTTAATTGTTTTCTAAACATTAATAAATAAAAATAATAATTACACAAGCATTTAATTACAAGACAGTCATAGAAAGCGTATTAAAAAAAATCCACTCACAGTGACGATCTTTATCACAAATCTGGTCATTCATAGGCCTCTTCACGGTCGTCCAGAACGCGCTTCCGTCACAGGTGCGGTGCCTCTTGCAGGGCTGGTGGGATTGCTTCAAAGATGTCTACAGCCCCAATTCGTACATCAAAATCCCCGAATTTAAGGGTTACTGCGGCGTGGACGTGAACGAGCTCTACCGGAGCGTCCAGCTGTACCTGAGCAGCCTTGATGTGGCGGCCCAGTCGAGGCGGGTGAGCGTCACCCGCACCACGAACTCGCGCCAGCTGTCTTTCACGTCGGCGCCCAACCAGACGATGGCGGACGCCTTCGAGGGGTCCAGGATGCGGTGGAAGCACCACGTGGAGACGTTCCACGACACGCTTGAGGAGAAGCGGAGCTTCCGCCTGCAGATGAAGAAGCGCGACCGCGCCCGCGCGCTCGCCGCCTACCTCAACCACGTGGCACGCCGCGACCGCAAGCTGTACACCAACAGCGGCCATGCCTCCCGCGGCTGGACGGCCGTGCCCTTCCACCACCCGGCCACCTTCGCCACGCTGGCGCTTGACCCGCTGGTGACGGACGCGATCCGGTCTGACCTGGACGCCTTCGCCGGGGGTAAGGACTTCTACCGCCGCGTCGGCCGCGCGTGGAAGCGCGGTTACCTCTTCCACGGTCCGCCGGGCACCGGGAAATCGAGCCTGATCACCGCCATAGCCAACTACCTCCACTACGACATCTACGACCAGGAACCGACAAAGGTCACCGACAATTCTGAGTTCCGGGCGCTTCTCATCCAAACCACCAACAGATCGATAATCGTCATCGAAGACATCGACGGCTCGCTCGATCTGACAGAGCGCCTCTCGCGGCCTCTGCCGTCGGAAAAAGGCCGTACCGGTCGACGGCGACGACACCCGCGTCACGCTTTCCGGCCTCCTCAATTTCACCGACGGCCTCTGGTCCTGCTGCGGCGAGGAGCGCATCATAGTCTTTACGACAAATCACAAAGACAGGATCGATTCCGCGCTCATCAGGTTCGGCAGAATGGACATGCACATCCTGCTCTCCACCTGTGGCTTTCCGGCCTTCAATTTCCTCGACCTCGGAATCGAACACCATGACCTGTTTCCCGTTCCGTTGTGGAGCAGAGCATCACAAAGACAGGATCGATTCCGCGCTCATCAGGTTCGGCAGAATGGACATGCACATCCTGCTCTCCACCTGTGGCTTTCCGGCCTTCAATTTCCTCGACCTCGGAATCGAACACCATGACCTGTTTCCCGTTCCGTTGTGGAGCAGAGCATCAAAAATAAAGGCGATCATTCTGTGGCTGTCAAAGAAGGGCGGCGGGAGGAGGACAAGAAACGGTGGCTGTCAAAGAAGAAGCCTCGGGTGGAGCCGTTGATTGAGGGGCGGCGGGAGAAGGACAAGAAACGGTGGCCGTAGAAGAAGCAGCCTCGGGTGGAGCGATCGATGGTGACGGTGACTTAAGGACCAAGGCAAAGGCCGAAACAGAAACAACCGTTGAGTTTCACCCCGGGTGGATCCCATCAATGAAGGATCATTGCGTACGGTGCATGGGATTCTCCTATAACTGATAGAGGAAATTCAAAATTCAAATGACCCTCACGATTTTTTTTATATATAGTTGCCGTTAGATAAATGGAGGAGGAGCAAAGCCAATCGATATTTAAGAAAGGTTGATATTAAAAAACAAAAATTGATGTTTTGGCGTTTTACACTTTTGCGCATAAAATCCGAATTTTATAAAATAAAATTATATAAATAAAATTCCTATCAAACATATAGAAAAAATAATAAATATTCATGTTATTCACGTGGAAACGACATGAATGAATGTTAAAAAAAAATAGGTTAGGAAAAATTAGTAAACAGGAGAGGAGGTATTAATGTGGAACGAAATTCCATCATAGTAATATGTCAATGTGGTTTTTCAAATTTTTATTTTTAAGTAGTTACTACATAAGCATCTAAGTTTATGGTGTGATTTTATGCGAGGTCTAACTTTTGTTTTCATGTGGCATCTTTTTTTTATACTAACCTTTTTGTAAAATTCAAAATTTATGGTAAGAATTTGCAAAGTGTTTCAAAGGGCTTGATCCCCATTTCGAGTTGCATCTTTTCTCCAAATTCCAAATTTAGTGTAAGAATTTGTAAGGTATTTCAATATGTATGACAACCAATAAAATTAGCAATAATATATGATAAAGGATTGTTATCGATAACGACATAAGGATAACTTTAAATGATATAAATAATTCTCAAAGTGTTAAAAAGTCTTCATTTTTCTTTATAATTATTTATTAAAAAAAAATTAACTTTATCAAAAGTTATGCCTTGTTATAGTGGACAATGTTTATACCATAAAAAATTTATTAATTTGATTTTTTTAATATCAAATAGATTTTTTTTTGTTGGATAATAAACTCGGGTCCCCCAACCTTGACAAATTACATCTCTCTTATTTAGACCTTGAGAGTTTACAAATAGATACACTTCTCATCTCAATTGAGATGCTATAACTAGAAACCTACATCATTTTACATAAAATGTTTGAATTATTCATTTTCATTTTTTTAATCTATTTGATTTTTTGTATTAATCCAAAATATAGCATCTTTCTTGATATTTTCCTATAGCAACCTTCACAATGCCAAAAATTTACCTCTACTATTTATGTCTTGCATCTTGGTAGAGTAATATTTCCAAAATACCACACTATCATAGTTCGCTTTACCAAATCTAGATTGCTAGTTTCCTTCCTGAAACACAAGTGCAACCATAAAAATTATAGAAATTAGTCTAAATGAAAACACATTATTGTTACAAAATAAAGCATATATTACCAATGGAAAACATTAAAGTAAATATTAATCATTAATTGATTCAAGCAATCAACATTTTATTGTCAGTTTCAACTAAACTTTCTACTTCCTCTAACCATGGAAAGGAGAATTTAGCTTCACGATATTCAATCAAAACCCCTCTATTGGCTAGTTTATCTGCACATTTGTTTCCTTTCTTTTAATATATGTGTAAACTTGATTTCTTCAAACTCTTTAGCAAGATCTTGAATTTCCATAATTATCTCTTATATGTTCCATGGAGCCTTTGCTTTCCTCAAAATTACATTTATTATTATGAGAGAATCACTTTCCATCCATACTCTATTCCATTTCATTTGTTTACATATTTTTAACCCTTCTAAAGCTTCCCAAGCTTCAAATTCATTATTTGTCATAAATCCACTATTGAAAGCATAATGAGATAAATCCTCTCCTCTATAATTTCTAATTATTCCTCCTCCTGGTCGTGGATTTCCTTTATATGTTCCATCAAGATTCAATTTAACCCACTCCACATCTAGTGGTTCCCACCTTATATTCTTTGCTTTTTTTTTTTATTCTCTTGTACCCAACATCATAATTCCATTTAATGACTTGACTCCATCTATCAAGGCTCTCTACTTGATAGGGTTGGTTTAGACTCCTCTATGGCTAAACATATCTTCTTTTTCATTACCTTTAAACTGCTTTTCTTTACTTTAAATATTCTTCTATTCCTTTTTAGCCATTTAGTCCAAAGTATTGTATCTTTTGATATATCCCATATTGTCTGTAAAGCCTCACTTTTATAAGTGCTCCACCATTGCTTTAACCAATCTTCAACTATGTTATTCATCACCATGCATTTTCTAAATATATTAAGAATCCATTACCATAGATTCTAGACTATTGAGCAATGCCCCAAGAGATGGTCTATACTCTCCTCCTCATTTTTACAAAAAAACACATTGAGAGGGGCCATGAAAATCCCTTTTCATAAGGTTATTGCTACAACCCTAACATAGCCGACTATGTTAGGTTCCAAGTGAATTAAATAGTTTCACTATTTAGGTTAGAATAGATTTATTTTAAGAGGCATCTCTTTCATTTATTTTATCATCTACAAATTGCATTACTGCCTTCACGACGAGGGTGTGCCCACCTTGAGTGGCATTGCATTTCATTCAAGTCTTCATTCGTTGTTTATATTTTTTTATAAAATATTTCCATTCGATAATATTTTCATGTGCATTATCTGGATTCAAAAGACGCAAAAGAGGAAGGTGTGGTTGTGTCTTTTCAAGTGGTATTCAGATTCAACTTTCCTTCAGGCCTGGGGACTCCTCACAACACCAAGCTTTCGCAATAGCCGCAACCTGCATTTTTGAGATCTCAATTTCACGGGAGACGACAAAATTGTAAACATAATCTGACATTTAATAAATACTACGTTTGAAATCATTTCAGTAGGAAAACATGAAATGCATGCATTGTGAGTGGCATTAGACAACATTACAACGGTTAGAGCGATCAATAAGTGCAACGATCGATAGTTAAAATAGTAGAAAAAGGGGTGTTCAGTACAGCTAGGCATAGCCACTTAGCATCTGGGAGTGATAACTGGTGGAGCCAAGAGATCACATCCGAAACGCATTATCTCCCATTTGAATTTGTAGAAGAAAATCCGCAAAATCAACAGCGCTATGTGTTGAAAGTACTGGACCAATCAAAAATGAGTATTAAAACACAAACCTAAGGTTAGAACTTATATTTTTAATTTTTAAAATGCTTCGAGGATAATTTATCCCACATCCATCGTGTACTAGGTGCAAACGGGTTTAAGAGGAGGAAGGCGCACTTAAGTTGTTGTGACTTCGGTCACACAGAGTCCTCCCTAGCCTCACGCGTGAAGAGTCCACCTATCACTTTTTGTTGCGTCTTGTCATCTAGTGTGTCCTTTGGTCCCGCGTATGTCCTTCATGTCATGTATAGTCTAATTGTCTTACGTCCTTCAGTCCCACCTATCATCCTTCGATCTCGTATCCGATATCGTGTCTTACCGAGTTGGGGTTTAGTGGTTGTCGTGTCGTTGTTCTCCTTCGTTCGCGTCTGTTGGGTTTTCCCTTCGTGTCGTTATCTCCTAAGGTCACGTCAGGTTGTAGTATCATTGTTCTCCCTTCGTGTCGTCAAGTGTCACATCAGGTTTGGTTGGGTTCACAAGTGTCATGTCAGGTTTTGCACGGTTCTTCCTTCGTGTTGTGTCATAAGGAGAGATCTCGCCATTACGACATCAACTACAAATTCCGCATCACAGTGGTCATGACAAATAAAGCGAAAAACCAATTTTTTTTTTAGGATTCTCGACAGTGCATGGTTAAAAAGTGGTATAAAGGAGCGGACGGTCGACTATCAAGTTGGGATTCTCCCCAAGAGACAAGAAGACCTCGTCGAAGCCAAGGTGCAAAAATTTCTCCTTCCCCTTTAAGAATTGGTAGCTTCAATCCGAATCACCGAGCAATTAATCCAATGGCTTCCAATACTTCTCCAACCTCCTCACAAGTCGAGACGAGAATATTCATTCCACACCAATCAATAACGATATACTACTAAAACTAGTATCCAACATTGAAAATCTAACACACCGCATAGAAAATTTGGCCCAATACACTCATCCTAGTAACGACCACTGGAGCACTGAGGTTCACAACAACCACAATACATACCAAACAGGCCAAAATAATCAACTGCCCAACCACAACGATCAGGATGAAGGGTATACCACAAATACGTGGAATCCACCAAGGGACAATAATAGGACCTACCAAAATAACAACCAACGCCAAAGGGACTATAATGAGCATGAAAGAAACAACTATCAACCACGAGGTCCTCCTAATTATCCTCGCATTGACATGGTTACCTTTGACAGTAATGACCCACATGGATGGTCAACATTTTATTGTCAGTTTCAACTAAAATTTCTACTTCCTCTAACCATGGAAAGGAGAATTTAGCTTCACGATATTCAATCAAAACCCCTCTATTGGCTAGTTTATCTGCACATTTGTTTCCTTTCTTTTAAAATATGTGTAAACTTGATTTCTTCAAACTCTTTAGCAAGATCTTGAATTTCCATAATTATCTCTTATATGTTCCATGGAGCCTTTACTTTCCTCAAAATTACATTTATTACTATGAGAGAATCACTTTCCATCCATACTCTATTCCATTTCATTTGTTTACATATTTTTAACCCTTCTAAAGCTTCTCAAGCTTCAACTTCATTATTTGTCTTAAATCCACTATTGAAAGCATAATGAGATAAATCCTCTTTCCTCCTCTTGGTCCTGGATTTCCTTTAGATGTTCCATAAAAATTCAATTTAACCCACTCCACATATAGTGGTTCCCACCTTATATTCTTTGCCTTTTTTTTTATTCTCTTGTACCCAACATCATAATTCCATTTAATGAATTAACTCCATATATCAAGCGACATCAAGGATATATATAAACTACCAACCTAGAGAAGTGTATAATTGGCATGAAGCAAGTCTAGTATCTTGGGTACATTATTAATAAGGAAGGTGTTCATATTGATCCTATAAAAATTTAGGTTATCCAAAATTGGCCAACTCCAAAGAATGCCATAGATATTCATAGTTTCTTGGGTCTTTCCATTTTCTATCATAGATTTATTTTGTGATTTTCACATATTTCATGACCATTGAACTAGGTGACCAAAGGGGATCCAAATCCAAGTTCTAATGGGTATGAAAACAATAGAGATCCTTTGATAAGCTAAAGGTTTAATTGTGCTCAACACCTATTATTGCCTTACCAAGTTCTAATGGGGATGAACATAATAGAGTTGATGATATATGCATTAGACTATGCAATGAGAGTTGTCCTTACACAATACAACCACCTTGTTGCACATCATAATAAAAATTTTAATGATATTTTTAGAAATCACCCCACATATGATAAATAAATTTATTCCATTGTTCATGATTGAAAATAGTGGAAGCACTATATCCTAGGCAAAGAAATGATCATTCACACTAATCATAGACCTCTAGAATTCATACAATCATGGATCAAGCTTAGGAATAAGAGACATCAAAAGTGGAATACATATTTGTAGCAATTTCATTTTATTATCCAACATAAGAAGGAAAGTACTAAATCGACTATAGATTGCCTGAGTTGGCCATCCATTGCAACACTCACTACTATTCTTAATTATTACAGGTATAAGACATCCAATTTGTTCACCTTATATGATATTGACCCAAAATTTACCGAAATATATCAAACTCTTCAATCAAGTAAGCATGTTTATGATTCCTATCTATAGTTACATCTACTTTTTTACATGAGACACATCTATGTACCCTCTATCAAAAAAAAAAATATGGTATGAGAATCACACTTGAGCAAGGTAGCATGTCATTTTGGTATGGAAAATACTTTAGTTGTTCTTCAAAAACACTTATTCTAGCCAAATATGAGGAATAATATGAAAAAATATTTCAAATCTTGTACATCTTGCGCCATTGCAAAGCCAACCACAAAGAAACAAGGCATGTATAAACCATTTTTAGCACCTACCAAGCCTTGGGAATTTATCTCTATGGATTTCCTCTTAGGTTTACCTATTTCTAAGCATGGTAATGATTGTATTTTTGTGGTAATTGATCTCTTTTAAAAAATTACTATCATGATTGCTTGCAAGAAGAATGTTATAGATGAAGAAAATGGAAAACTCCATTTTAGTCATGTATGGTTTTATTTTGGATTGCTAAAATCCATTATCTTAGACATGGACAACAAATTTATAAGTAACTGTTGGTCATCAAATCTACCTAGGAAAGGATTTTGGGTGAGTGTATGCGCCCTAGACCTGGACCAACATTGAAAGGCCGAAAGGAAGAGATGCCCCTCGTGCCAATCTCCGGAGAAAGGCCGACTCCTATGCTAAACTACTTGGATGTTTGAAGATAAGGGTGCAGGAAAGAAATAAAAGGAGTTAGGGTTAGAGAAATCAGTGATTTAGGGTGGGAGAGAACAGGAAGCACGATCGCTAATAGACAACTTGAATGGAAGCAAAGAACACCAAGGATAAATGAAAGAAACATAATATTGACCTTCCTATGTATCCTCCAGGCGAGTTTTAGGGTACAGTCCTCGATCGCACTCTGGACGCAGAGTTCAGCATCTCAGTGTGCAAACGAAGAGAGACAAAAGAAGCAAGCACAGAAGGCAGCATAAAAGAAAACCAGTACAATGTTTTTCCCTTCCTATGTATCCTTCAGACGAGTTTCAGGGTACAGCCCCCGATCGCACTCTAGACACAGAGTTCAGCATCTCAATGTGCAAACGAAGAGAGACAAAAGAAGCAAGCACAGAAGGCAGCATAAAAGAAAGAAATCAAGCCCAAAGCCTTTTAGTATTAATCGTAGGACATCAAGTTATAGTAGCTTTCTAGCAGATAGTTTCCCCCCCTTTTACATTACAATGCCTAGGTTTTTATAGAGGACCCGGGCCTCTGAGTCATAATTACATAGTAATGAGAAGTACACCCTCGAGCCCTGAGAATTCGGCTCCCCGAGGCTCTCGTGATCGAGCTTTCAAATCTGTTACCAAAACTGGCAACCGTGACCGGGTCAACCATGGAAAGGTGCATTGATGGGCCGTCTGGACGTCCTTGGTCTCCGGGTGCGGTGCTCGAGTGGTCGCCATGCTCGTCGAGCTCTCCATCATGGCCTGATACTTCATTTTTGATTGCCAAAAATGAGGAGCGAGCTTACTGGGCACAAAAAATTGCATTTATGAGGCACTTGATCACCTCGGGAAGATACCCGGCTTGGAACGCGTGCCCGTGAAGTGCTTCGCTAAGTTTTCATTCACAACTTTGCTTCGCAATGGTTCTGGGCCAAAGCAAAACTTCTCTTTGTTTTGTGCTTCACAAAATTGAGCTTCACAAAACTGCTTCGGGGGTGGGGAGTGCCGAAGCATATTTACTTCGCAAAACGGGCCTCTTTGTCCTTGCCACTTTGTTGACAAAATTGCTTCTTCCAAAAATTTCAAAACTGTGGTTCGGGAAGATTTCGGCCGAAGCAATTGTCTTCAAAAGATATTGCATCCTTTTACTTTGGGTAGAAGTACTTCGCACAAAATTAGCCGAAGCAAATGCTTCGCAATGACTTTTGGTGAAGTCAAAATGATTCACTGATGGAGGGGCCCGAAGTGAGTGCTTCGACAACTTTCTGGCGAAGTATTTTTAATGCTCTTTTGAGTCCTGCTTCGCTAGCTTTCTGGCCGAAGTGACTGATGGAAATACTTCGGATGCGAAGTAGTTTTCTTGTCTTCTCCTTTGTATTTTGCTTTGGCAACGCCGCTTCGCAGAAATTCCTCCCAAAGTATTTGTTGGAAATGCTTCGGGCCCAAAGTAGATTTTTTCCTCCTTCCTTTGTATTTTACTTCGGCAACATCGCTTCGCAAAAATCTCGCCCGAAGTAGCTGCTAGAAATGCTTCGGGTGTGAAGTAGTTTCTTGCCTTAGCCAGTTTAGACCATGGTCTGGACCTTCCTTTTTCGATGGAGTTGTTCTTTTGGATGCTGCTTCGCTCAACTTTTGCCCGAAGTAAATACTTGTAGTGCTTCGGACCCGAAGTTTCTTTTATCGCTATCCTTGTATTTTACTTTGGTGATACTACTTCGCAAGAAACTCTACCCGAAGTAGTGTTGAAAATTCTTTGGGTGTGAAGCTCCTTTTCTTCTGATCACCGCTTCGCTCAACTTTCACCTGAAGTAGCTGCTGGAAACGCTTCGGGCACGAAGTAGTTTCATTTTCTTTTCTCCGTATTTTACTTCGGCGAAACTACTTCGCAAAACTTTTGCCCGAAGTAGCGTTGGGAATGCTTCGGGTGCGAAGCTCTTTTCATTTTCCCTCGGCGAAGCTCTTTTCTCTAGCTTGTTTGACAACGAAGCTCTTTCTTTTCTACTTTATATACAAAGGGGTGGCATTGAAAGCCAAAATTGCTGCAACTTTCAAATAAAAAAGACAACAAAGAAAAAAATTTACAAAATCTATACAAAATTTGATTTTCTTTTCTACCCCTTGAGAAATGTGACAAAATTATCAACATTCTTGGCGGCTCGTGGGGCAACGAGCTTGTCTCGGTGGGAGAACCCTTTAATTTTGATCCATTGGGCTAGAGTCCTTTCCCGATCCTTCTCCTCCTTCTTCCTCCGGGAGCGCTTCCGTAGCTGGTTCTTGTTCTTCTTCTTCTTCTTCTGCCTCTTCTTCCTCCTCTACTCCTTCGCATGCTGGCGTGGCCTCCTGCTATGGTGATGGGACAAGACGGTCGCGGATTTTCTTCATGGTTCGACGAACGTGAGCCCAGACCCCTTTCTGAAATGGTTCTTGGTCTTTGAGTGCCTTGACTAGAACATGGAACCGATCGATCTGTCCTATGTCGGCGTGTTTGATTCTTGCACCTAGGTCATTCAGACAAGCCACGATTTTGCAGTGTCTCAGGATGAAGTCGGTGACTTGTCCCTCTATGACTGGCTCTTCCCACTCATCAATTTTAGAGACGTCACTCTCGAAATGGAGCCACGCTAGCTTAAGTTCTTCTTGGGTGAGAAGGTTCCCATCATCGTCTGTGAAACTCGAGAAACCCAAAGAAGAAAGGTCTTCGAAGTAACTCATTGATGTGCGTTGCTCTTGCTCAAATATATCTAGGAGGTCCTTCGCCTTTTGGGCTTTCTTGACCTTGGAGAAGAAAGCACGAACAGTGGCTTGGGAAGTAGACCAATCCCTAGCCGTTCGACTCATAGCCTTGGTATCTAATACTTTGGACCTCAAAGGCAAGCTTGAGTCACCTCTTGATTTTTTGGATCACCTCATCTACTACTGGTCCCTCCTTAGCAATGGCATGCTGAGCTTCGGTGACATAAATTAAAATTGATAGGGCACTGGAGGCCCGAGATCTGAAACCTTTGAGTAGGTGTGAGCGGATCTCTTTGATTCTACCCTTGTCGAACAACTCTAGGTTTGCTTTTTCGTACAATTATTACTGGGCCTGCAGGATCTTGTTCTCGAGCTCTTTGGCTTTTAGCTCATTTTTGGCCTATTTTTGTGTTTCTTGCTCGGCCGAAGATTGCAATTGTAGAATTTGTTGTTTGAGGGCATGTGTTTCCTTTTTCAACAACTTGCACTATTTCTGTGAATCCTCCAGCTCAGAGCGGATCTTAGCCAGCTCTTCTTCCAACTTGATGTTGGCATTTTCTGCCTCAAACCTGCGCTGGTTGGCAATATTTGCATGTGCTTAGAAAGTTTCAACCCTGACATGCATGGATGCAGATTCGTCATCTATATTTAGATGCTCCAGGTCCTTGGTCTTCGACTGGAGTCATTTCATCCAGAGGCTTCTGGACCTTAGGGACCTTCCTAACCTTATGCAACTTTTCGCCCTTCAAGTCGAAAACCGCACACTTTTCAACTTGGGCCAAAGATTTCCCTCTTTTCTTTCTTGCCTCCTTCAGCATCTTCTCTATATTCTGTCGAGCTAGGAGTAGTTTTTCAGCCAGGGGGTGCTCCTTTATTGAAGATAAATCTATTTCAGAGAAGGCCAAATCTCCAGCCAAAGGTGTGAAAAAATATAAAGAACTAACGGGGAAGGATTCCCCTGACGACTCGGGGACGGGTGTAGCAGGGGCTTTGGCAAGCGGGACTATGCTTTGAGCTATGGGAGAGTGGGTTACGAGGCTTGGTGTTGGGTCACTACCTTCGCCTTGACCTAGGATTGAAGGAACGGGGGCATGGGTAGGCGAAGTGGTTTCAGCGGGCTTATCCTGGTCAGACGACTCGGGAGGGATGGAGCTATGCAGGATTGGACTGGCAATGGGTGGTATCTGAGTGGGGGATTGACCTTGTAGGGGATGGAGAGATTGATGAGGACCTCCAATCTGGACTGCCATGGATGTGTCAGAGACCAAGGTGAAGGGAAGAGAATGCGTACCTACGTGCCCTCTTGGCAAAGCGGTCGTGGTGACGTCTTGGTTGGTTGGCTCTTGTTCTTCTTGGGCTTCAACACTCCCGACTTCCACAACTTCTACTCTGGGGTCTTTCTCTTGTTGGAGGAGTTCCTCCACATCAATGATATCTATCTTGGGGACCGTCCCAGCACTTGGTGGCCCTGTATCCTCAATATTTGCTTCAACCGGGCCTGATGCAGGTGATTCAACAGGAGTACTTGAAGGCTTTGTGCGAGGGCACTTTGGGTGGCTCGGAGGCACTTGAATTTGCTCCTACCTTTTCCTTTTCTTTCTCTCCAATGGTTGCTCTGCTTCTTCTGCACTTGTATCATGGACTTTCGATGGCCTCTGTGGTTGTGTTGTAGGCATAGCTTCGGCCCCTACTTCCTTTTCTTTCTCTGAAGCATCCTTAGCGCCTCCTGGGCTTTCGCCTGATCCTGGGGTGGCTGGGGGAACAAAATCAGCAAAGGATATAGACTTCCAGGTTTCGACATTGGTGTCATAGAGAATCATGAAGTCTTTATCTGATGCTAAGAGTCCATAAGAATTCACTTTTTGATGATGGACTCTCATTATCCACCATTCCCGAAGCTTTTCCTCGCTCCAGTATTTTACTTCCTCCTTCAAATCGTCCCTTGCCTTCTTCCAAAAGGTGGAGCTTGGAGTCGGGAGGGGGTACTGATCAGGGTCGAATTCGACCTCCATAGGATAGAATTCATGCCATGGAGGCAATGTCCTCATTCTTTCCAAATGCCACTCCATATCTTCTCCATTGGGGTTATTCCTTTGTTCCACAACTTCGGGGTGGGGGTAGATGTGGAAGTTCTTGAATTTCAAATGATCCCTCATCACGCCCAAAGGATCATAGAGCCATTGTTGAGGAATCTGGAGTAGGCCAAAATCGGCAAGCTTCTCCTCCAGGAAAATGTTCTGCTTTAGGGCAAAGACTTTGATTACACCCATCCTGAAAGGGAAGTCGCAAGTATGTGCCCACTTTCGGCCATGACCGTATACTGCATTTGTAGAGTCGCTCTATCGAGCGACTTCCAATGCGAACTGATATTCATAGGGGTAGACTGGTAATAGGAAGGGCTTCCCTATGAAGCCGAACAGGCGAATCACCAGTCCCTGTGTCAATTGGAAGACGTCCCCCCTTTTTCCCAGCACCACTCTATCTCTCAAACTGAGTGGTACCCGAGGACAAGAACCTTTTAACAGGTGCATGGCGGGTCCCAAAAATTGTTGATTAAAAGGATAATAGGACTCTTCCTTCAATAAGAGGGGAGTCCATTGATACACTGGCAGAGGATTTCCATCCTTGCCGCTTGGAGAGATGGCGATATGGGGAAACCGCTTATGAACCTGGTAGAAGCACAACCAGACAAGAAAAGAACAGGGTGCAAAGTACTGGCCTGTTGCTGAATTCTTCATGCTAGTGAGCCTTGTATGCAGGGTTCGGGCCACCCATTTCGCCCAATCAAAGAAAACTGGGTTGGTGTTCGGCCTTGAAGCATCAGGGGCATAAAACTCCCCTCTTGAAATGCATTCGGCCAAAGACACCTGCTAGGGTTGTACTGAAGCATCTGCTGACAATCCCGCCACCCATGCAATGATGGAGAAAATATTAGTGTTTTTGAAAGCCTCCAAGGGTAAGGGCATCTGGGGTAGCTTGTTTGAAGGTAACCCGCTCTTGAGATTCTCCCATAGGAATTTCAATATGTAGCTGTTGGAGGTGAATCTCTCCATTTGTTCGCTTAAGATGACATTGCGAACAGAATAGCCCTTGGGCGGGCCCTGTTGTGGTGCGAAGGCTGCTTGTACATATTCCTTCAGGATGGAAAATAGTTTGTGACCCAAAGCGTCTAACACTTGCCTGGACGCAGGTTGGTAATTCTGTGCGATAGCGTAGATCAGCTCGGGACAATGGTGAGCAGGCGGGGTTAAAAACCAATAAATCTAGGAGTAATATGCAGTAACTCTCTTATTTTTTGGTGTGATTCTGCTTGTCATGAACTCTATGGTGCGTCGAAGATCGGCTACACCCTTAGAGAGCTGTGTGTCTCTGATCTTCTCCCACCCATCAATTGGTGGCTCCACAAGTTGTTCTTCTTCCGAGTCGTCCCCCTCTTCCATTGGCTGCTTTTCGGGTCGAAGGGGAAGATTTAGCTTCTTTGGAGTCCGCTTTTTCTCTTCCTTGCCCTTATTTGTTTTTTTGGGGCCTGCAACTTCGGGCTCCTTCCCCTTCTCCTTGGAGTTTTTCTTCCCCATGTTGCAAGTGATGGCAGTAGAATCCTTGATACAGAGGGCTTTAATGCGAACGAGCTTGGATGCAAAGGACAGGAGGGTTGCAGAGTATCCGAAGGCTCTTAGTCTAGCTTGAGTCGATGAACAAATAAACCTCTCCTTGATAGGTCTTCATGCTTTATAGCCTAAAACAAGCAACCACCTAAATTTATGGCACCTACCAAAATTAAATTTGTACCTCGGACGGAAGAGATTGTCGTATTCTTAAACCGATTCTACAGCGACATGGTACATAGGGCTGCATGCTTTGATGATTACACTTTGTATTGGAGATGCCACCTGCTACCACCTCGTACCTTGGTGCGAGCTTTTCCTCTCCCTTTTCTAACTTCATTACCTCGAGAAGTGCTTCACCACCTTTTGCCTTAAATTCATCCGCTTTGTACTCCTTTCAATGTCATTGTCGACACGTTCTCCGAGGCACATTTCAAATTCTCCACCTCGCGCGTGGTCGGTTCGACGAAGCAGAACATGATGCTAAAAAATGCTTCACGGTGAACCTTTGGTTCAGATAGCCTTTTGACGCTTCGAGCCCGAAGTATTTTTCCTTCGCCACGATGTCATTCTGCCTTGCGAAGGTCGCCGAAGCTTCCCCTTTTGAAAATTGCTTCACAGAATTTTTACCCGAAGCAGCTACTGAAAATACTTTGGGTGTGAAGCTCTTTTCATGCCTTTGTTCAAACTTTGGTTTGGCTTCCTTTCGGGTAACATGCTTCACGACGAACCTCCTTGCAACTGCTCCTTCGTGTAAAAGGTCTCCGAAGAGGATCTAGAAGTGGTACTTGGCTTTTGCGATCTTGGAGCAGGATGTATGTACAAATGCAAATTATATACAAAAGCACATATATAGTCACTTTGAAAGAGAACCGCATGAAGCAATTGCTTCACCAGAATTTCCCCGAAGTAGTTCTACTTCGGCAGTTTCTTCCCTGAAGTACTTACTTCGGGGGTAGTGTTCTCCGAAGTAGATTTACTTCGGCGCTTTGTTCTCCGAAGTAGCTACTTCGGACGTTTTTCCGCCGAAGCTCCTCCCAAAGCTTATAAATCATCGAAGTTTATTTGCCGAAGCATTTTGACCCTTTTTTTTTTAAAGAAAGAAATTGTGTTTTACCTTAGCGGTGAAAAGTCTTCAGATGAAGACCATTGACAGAGATCGGCAAGACTTGGCCCTCTGCATCTTTGAGGATGAATGAATTGGCCGAGTTCACCTTCATAATTTTGAATGGCCCATCCCAAAAGGCATCCATTTTGTCATGATTCCCAGGCTTGGCCTTCCAGGAATCCCACTTCCATACCAGATCTCCCACTTTGAATGTGCGATCAAATGACTTCTTATTGAACCAATCTTGGGTGACCTGAGCATGCTTAGTGAAGCTCTGGTAGGCTTCTTTGCGATCTTCCTCTAGTTGTAGAAGACAAGCTAATCTGTTCTCCATCGAACTAATTCCATCTCCTGTTTCTAACAGTTGCAGTGCAGGGATCTCCACATGAATGGGTAAGATGGCCTCCTTGCCATAAACCAAGGCGTATGGTGAAGTCTTGATTGACTTCTTGACAGAAATTCGATCGGCCCACAAAGCCCGATCTAGAAGGAGATGCCAAGTCCTTTTGTTTGTCTCTATGAGCTTTCTTAGCATCCTCAACAGAGTCTTATTGGTGGATTCTGCCAAGCCGTTGCCCTGTGGATAATAATTGGAGGATACTTTATGATATATCCCATATCTGTAGAGGAATTCATTGATTTTAGCACCTGTGAAGCCAGGGCCATTGTCCATGATGATTGCTTCGGGAATGCCGAACCTGGTGATCAATCCTTCTAAGAAGGTGATTACAGTCTCTTGATCTGCATGCTTCGTGGGAATCGCTTCGGCCCACCTGGTGAAGTAGTCTGTTGCGGTCAGGATGAACCTATGTCCCACAGAGGAGTTTGGTGATACGACTCCTATAAAATCCAACCCCCATTGCTGAAAGGGAGTTTCTACCTATATCGGGTGAAGGGGCATCGAAGCATTTTTGCTTTGGTCAATGAACTTCTGACACTGCTCGCATTTGCGACAAACAACGAAGGCATCAGCGAAGAGTGTGGGCCAATAATAACCCACTTTGATAATATTTAGTGCCATTGTTCTTCCTGTGAAGTGACCTCCAGATAGTCCCGAATGGAACTCTCCTAGGACTTTTCTTTTATCATCGTCTTTGATGCATTTGAGAAGGATCCCATCAATATTTCTAAAAAATAGGCCTTCGGGGCACAGAGTGTACCGGGAGGACCGCACCCTGAAATGCCTTTGCTATGAAGCATTTAGATGCGAAGGACAACTGCCAGTGTTGAAGTATTCAATTATTTCACTAACCTAGTCTTTCTCGTCCTCCTCCTGGTTAGCGAAGCATCCTTCAGCTGGTAAGCCATCCCACTGAGATTCTGTAGCTTCGGCCGCTGCGCTCTTTGCTAATTCTTGACACAATGCGCGACCACGAACCAATTTAGTGGGCTTGATCTCAATGTCAAACTCCTGTATCTTGTTCACCCAACTAGCTCTTTTGCTTCCTAATTCTCCTTGGATGATGAAATTACGCATGTCGGGGTGAATGACAAAGACTATGACCCAACTTTGAGAGATGAACTATTTGAACTTCTTGAGGGATTTCATTACTGCATGCACTTGTCGTTCTATAAAATTATATTTCTCTTCATGGGGATTAATCACTTGGCTTAGAAACGTGATGGGGTGCTCCTCACCATCTTCCCCTTTTTGTGTCAGGACAGCAGCATAGCTTTCGGGCTCCCCTATAGCATATAGGATAAAATCCCTACTATAATCAGGATTGATCAAGACCGGTGCCTGAGCGATTCGAGCCTTGATCTCTTCGAATGCTTCCTTTCTTTCTTTCGTCCAGCTAAATTTGGTGCCCTTCTTCAGGAGTTGGGACATTGGCTTGATGACTTGGGCGAAGTCAGGGACAAACTTCCTCACGAAGTTAATCTGGCCGAAGAAATATTGAAGTCCTTTCTTGTCTGCTGGGAGTGGGAGCTTCATTAGAGCCTTGGCTCTATCAGGATCTATAGCGAGCCCTTTTTCTGATATCGCATGTCCCAGAAACTTTCCTTCACTGACTGCGAATATGGACTTCTTTGGATTGATCGAGATGCCAAACTCTCAGCATTTTTTGAAAAATTGTTGTATATGTGTGGGATGATCTTCCCTTCTTCGAGAGAAAACGGTCATGTCATCCAGATAGATGACGATAACCTTATTTAGAAGCTCGCCAAAAGTAAGATCCATCACTCTCTGGAAAGTAGCACCAACATTCGAAAGGCCAAATGGCATTCGCTGGTAAGAAAATGTCCCCCACTTGGTGGTGAATGCTGTCTTGTGTTGGTCTTCATCCCTGACCTAGATCTGATTGTATCCAAAAAAACCATCAAGCAGAGAGAAGCGTTGAGCTCTAGCCACCGAGTGCAAGATTTGATCGATTTGTGGGAGAGGATAGTGGTCCTTGAGGGAAGCCTGGTTCAGGTTGCAAAAATCCACGCATAACCGTATATCTCCGTTCTTTTTTCTGACTGGGACCAGATTCACTACCCATGAAGAGTGCTTGATGGGATAAATTATCTTCGCCTCGAGCATCTTCAGGAGTTCGGCCTTCATTAGGACCTTGATCTTAGGATTAACCGGTCTTTGCTTTTTTTGGAAGGGTTTGACCCCCTCCTGCAATTCGATCGTGTGTTGAACCAACTGTCGATTGTATCCCATGAGATCTTGATAAGACCAAGCAATTATGTCAAAAAACTTTTTGCACAGATTCTGTATCTGTTCTATCTCTTCTAAAGTGCAGTCGGTTCCAACCTTTATTGCTTTTCCAAGTTCAAGCTCTAAATCCTGATACTACTTTTCATTGACTTTGATGATGTGAGAGAGGGCTCGGTCATTCCGATCAAAAAGGCTTTCAAGGGTGATTAGTCCCTTTGGAATGTGGTTATTCTTTAATTGAATCAGCCCTTCATATTCTCCTTCATCAGAGCTTCTGTCTTCGACTGTGGTGGCTTCTTGGATCATGAAATTTACAATCTGCTCGTCATTGTCAAAGACTTGCCAATGTAGATCTTTGTCTAGGACAAAGGGTCTATAGATCATCCTCATAGATTTGGGCTTGTGCACCATGTCTTTTGCTAGAGAGTACTTGGCTGTGATGGATGCCAGAACATCGGCATGTCGGTTCTTTTCTCATGGAATTGACTGCATATTGAGAGATTCGAACTGGTCGAACAGGTCCCATACCCTGTTGTGGTATGATTTTAGATAATGCTTCTTTGAAGTACACTTATTTGTGACCTGGTTGCAAACCAGTTTGGAATCTCCGAAGATTTGGAGATGTTTTATGCCTAACTTGTCAGCTTTCTTGAGTCCTAGGCATAATGCTTCGTATTCTGCTGCATTGTTAGTGCAGCTCCATGTCAACCGATAGCAATATTCCTTTTGCTCTCCGGAGGGTGAAATTAGAAGAATCCCTACCCCAGCACCATTTTTACATCGGGCGTCGTCGAAGAACAACTTCCATAGTTCTTCCTGGGCACTTGTTCTATTCCCTGGTTGGGAGTGTTTTTTAGGCTTGGCGATCGCATAACATCCTATCTCGGTCTCCACCATGGCATTAAATTCTGCCAATGAGAACTCATCTTCGTAACTTAACTATGCAAGAGATTCCTCGACCAGGTCTACCTGCTCTATCTCCTCCACCATTGCGTTCACTGGTTCGCTACTTTCTTCTTCGGACATCTTCTGCACAAGAAAGGAAGAAGGCTTTTCATTGTAGATTTTCACCTTCTTTCCTTTGAATGGAATCTCTAGATGAGAGTAGTCCATAGATAGATATCCACCCAGCTTTGCCATGAATTCCCTTGACAAGAACATACTAAAATATGGCTCTAAGTCGACTACCACTACCTCTTGTATGACTGTGATCTGAGGCACCTTATGTAGTCGGATAGGAATGTCCTTGATCACTCCTATAGTCTTCACTAGAGTACCATCCAACTGGAGTACACCTTGGCTGCTTCACGTATATTCCATCCCTATTTCTTCGTAGACTGCTCTTGGCATTACTGTTGTAGCGGCCCTAGAGTCGATCATGCAATTATGTACAACATACCCTTCCATTTGTAGAGACAGGTAGAATGGAGGTGGTCTATTCTTCCCCGTGATGGATGTGGATAGGGTTTGCACAAGAGCAAGCGGTGCCGCATTTTTTGCTTTAATCATCTTCAATGATTCTTGCAGCAAGTCCACCTATCTAGGTAGTTGTAGTGCATCGTACAAGCTGATCTTGGCTGGAATCTTCTTCAACTCCTCTACAATGTTATACGCCAGATATTTGAGCGCTTCGGGCTCCTTTCTGGGCTCATATCTTGTGCGATACTACTCTGTAGCTTCAACTCTTTACTGCTTGGTCAGGGAAGGAAACTTGAGCTTTTCCTTAGCCTGTTACTTAGTTTTTTCTTGAGGTGGCTCGACAGAGGTCTTTTGAGCCTTTTCTTTGATCAATGCAGGTGGAGGAGCTTCATTCAAAGCCGAAGAAGACAATTGTCCTTTCTTGGGTCAAACTTGCTCTTTTGGAGGAGCCAACTGAGTAGCATCTACTTCTATTGCCTTTCTAGCGAAGTATTTTTAATGCCCTTTTGAGTCCCGCTTTGCTAGATTTCTGGCCGAAGTGATTAATGGAAATGCTTCGGATGCAAAGTAGTTTTCTTGTCTTCTCCTTTGTATTTTGCTTCGGCAATGCCGCTTCACAGAAATTCCTCCCGAAGTATTTATTGGAAATGCTTCGGGCCCAAAGTAGATTTTTTCCTCCTTTTGTATTATACTTCGGCGACATATCTTCGTAGAAATCTTGCCCAAAGTAGTTGCTGGAAATGCTTCGGGTGCGAAGTAGTTTCTTACCTTAGTCAGTTTAGACTGTGGTCTAGACCTTCCTTTTTCGGCGAAGTTGTTCTTTTGGATGTTGCTTCGCTCAACTTTTGTCCGAAGTAAATACTTGTAGTGCTTCGGACCCAAAGCTTCTTTTATCGCTATCCTTGTATTTTACTTTGGTGATACTACTTCGCAAGAAACTCTACCCGAAGTAGTGTTGAAAATGCTTTAGGTGCGAAGCTCCTTTTCTTTTGATCACCGCTTCGCTCAACTTTCGCCCGAAGTAGCTGCTGGAAATGCTTCGGGCGTGAAGTAGTTTCATTTTCTTTTCTCTGTATTCTACTTCGACGAAACTACTTCGCAAAACTTTGCCTGAAGTAGCGTGGGGAATTCTTCGGGTGCGAAGCTATTTTCATTTTCCCTCGGCGAAGCTCTTTTCTCTAGCTTGTTTGACAGCGAAGCTCTTTCTTTTCTACTTTTTATACAAAGGGGTGGCATTGAAAGTCAAAATTGCTGCAACTTTCAAATAAAAAAGACAACAAAGAAAAATCTTTACAAAATCTGTACAAAATTTGATTTTCTTTTCTACCCCTTGAGAAATGTGACAAAATTGTCAACGGTAACTTTTGGAACACTATGGGATATGATGGACACAAAGCTTGCCTGATCCACAACATTACATCCTAAAATTGATGGATAAACATAAATTGTGAATAGGTTGATTGTGCTTACGTACAACTCAAAGCATCCTCAAATATGGGACTCAAATTAAAAAGGAGCTTTCACACTTGATGTCAAAACTAGATGCAATGTGGACCATTTCTTTTTAAGGGGGTCAATTGATCAAGGCAAATTACTTGACTGTGAATGGACTATAGACTGCAAATAGACTGTGGACTGTGAAATAGGCTACAAAATATGAATGAAATATAAACAATGAACTTTAGACGGAGTGCAAACTATAGACTATGATATGAACTGAGAACAACAATACAAACGTTGAACCATCATGACTCTTTGTATTCCACCAAATTTGTATATAAACATGTAATTTTTTACTAGACATCTCTCTCAAAGAGGCAATATCAGACCTCTTCTCAAAGATTGTAGTTGGAAGACATCACTTTTCAAAGATTGCTTTCTCCATAATGAAATTTGCTTGTTATCTTTCCATCCTCTTTCCTACTTTCAGTTTTTAACTCTAAAGATCCTTGTCTCTAAACTTATGGGTCATCCAATTGCAAGTTTGAAGGAAACTAAATATATAACAAATCATTTTTGTAAGTTGTATGGTATTGAAACATAGAGTGGACATACTTATAGAATGTATATAAGTAAATATATCAAAACAAAAAAAACTATGTTCATTTTTTTTTTTATATCAACTAATTGCATTTGAGTTTACCTCTAAACATGATTGCGTCCAACACTTCCCTTGATTTATTTCATTTTTTTTTTCTCGGCATAGCAGTGTAAACATCCGATTTTAAACATTAATTAGCCATTAGACATGTCACTAATCAACCCTTTTGACCAATTTGAGCAAATTGCTATTTTGTATCCCGGTGTAAAAGGCACTATCAAATTCATCATTCATGAAACTTCTCAAATTACCTCCAAATTTCACACATTTCATATTGTTAGGAAGAATTTAATGATTGTGTTTACCTAAAATTTGAACCCTCATCAACCCTTTAATGAAAATACCCTGCTACAAAAGTGCCATATAGAATTCTCTATGACCTTTTTGTTGTTCAGTGTTTCTGTCATCACGAGAGCATTGCAGTGCTTTCATGGTCCCATGGTGCTTTTGTAAAGATGCCGACAAATCTTTAGTTTTGGTGGTGTGACTCTCAATCATTGCCAGTTCCATCGATTCCATGTCCCATCGACCTAATTTTATGCACGTTATAGAAGAATCTCACCTTGTTAACTAGCAAGTAGATCTTTTCTTTTTTTATGAATACCCATCCATTTGAACTTTGAATTTTTTAAAGAAAAATCAAGTCCCAAAAGTCCTAAATTGTTGCGCTGCTCTCCAAAACAAATTTCCTTTAACCCTCTAAAACAAATTTCTATTTTTTGTGCCATAAACATGATAACAAAATATAAACTAAACCATCTAGAACTCGTGTTGTATTTGCAGAGGACAACTTTAATGCCTGTAGTCTTCTAAGTGAGTTATGAGCAGTCACACCATTGATGTTAATTGTCCTTGAATTTAGAGTATGCTGGCAACGTGAAAACATTAACTCATGTGATAGTCTCTCTTATATAGTGTGTCATCTCTGTATTTATTAAGTAATATTAATTTCGATATGAATCTTGTTTTATTTGAACATCAAAAGAAAGAAAGTGACCTGTAAACAACTTTCCCTTGGAATGTGTTCTCATTTGCATTTGCTTGTTAATTTTTTTTTTCTATCATTTTGAGAGGTTATTTACAAATTTAGTGTTATATGTAGTTGGAAGATTCCTTATCCTCCTATCTCCTCATCATTCTCCAAGAATATGTAAATTGCATGGCATCATCATAAGACAGATTCGAACATTTTTGGATTGGCTTCATATTTATTGTCTTCGTAATGTTTGTAGCAATGAGCAGAATGTAATATAATAACTGTTAGAAATATTAATCTTGATTTCATGCCTTCGCCAAACTGCGCTTTGAACTTGGGCGAAGCCGAACTACGCTCCGAACTTGGGCGAAGCCGACTGCGCTCGCGCAGTTGGGGATCTCGACAAATTTTTTGACTTGACGTCGCACGTGCCTTCTGACAGATGTGACGTCTGACAGATCCGATCGCCGCAGAAGTTAATGCCAGTTCGGCGATTGGTCAGAAACCCTAGTTCAGGGTCTGTCAAAACCTGTTAGAGGACAACCTCTATCTTCCTCTCCCCGCGGCTATATAAGGCAGTTCGGGTCTTCAGACAAAGGGAGGAGAGTGGGGGAAACTTGGAGAAATAGGTAAGAGAAAAACAGTCATTCGCAGAGTAGCAGACGAGATCGTTTCAGTGAGCAGTGTAGCTCATCTGTTTAATGTCCGAGCAGTAGACTCGACATTTGTTTTCCCTCTTAGTTTATCCTGCAGCTTTAGTCTGCAGATGTTAGTTTTTCCTCAGTTGAGGACTTTTGTAACCCTCGTCTTATAAGAATAAAATTTGTTGTTGTTTAAGGCATCTGTAGGGTTTGTGGTTATCTCTGTCTGCATAAAATCTGTTGTTGTTTGTACAAATCGCCTCAAAGCATTTTTATTTCGGGTTCTATAAGTTTGAGCTCAGATCCGAAACATTGCATTCAGATTCGGTGTTTCTCTCCTCTCCGTATAGTTCTTGCCGAGCCAAGCAAACCATCGTTGTAGCCGCGCAAGCCTCCGGACAACAAAAGTTTGCAAGGCAAAAATTTGTCGAATTCTGGAGCTGTCCACCCGACTACGTAGTGAAGTCGGACTTCGCTGCCTTTGACTAGCACAGTCGGGCGTTGACTAGCCGCTCCCCAAAAATTTGCCTAAGTCTAGAGCTGTCCACCCAACTGCGCACGAAGTCGGACTTCGCTGCCTTTGACCAGTGTAGTTGGGCATTGACCAGCCACTCCTTGACTTTGCAATTTGTTCTGTGCATACCTCGATTATGCACATTACTGTGTGTGCAACCTGACTACGCAAGTTCTACTTGCACAACCTAATTACACAATAGTCAGGAGAACAACCCGATTACGCAATAGTCAGGAGCACAACTTGACTTCGACTGCATAGCCTGAGTTCAAGTTCCCCCCTCTGGCATGCGCTCTTGACGGTAAGGCAAAAAGAAAAAAATAAATAAAACTTCAAATTGGTATCAGAGCTACTGATCCCTTGATGCGGAGACCGAAGCAGAATGGCTTCTAGTAGCAACAACTTGTAGTTGCAGATCCCGCGCTTCAATGGGAAGAATTACGATTACTGGAGCATCCAGATGAAGATCCTATTCGGATCTTAGGAGCTATGGGAGTTAGTCGAGAATGGCTACCCAAAACCGGCAGATGCAGCAGCACTGGCCGCCCTCTCTCAAGTAGACAAGGACCTGTTGAAAGAGAACACGAAGAAGGACCAGAAGGCCCTCTTCTACATCATGCAAGTGGTCGAGGAGTCCATCTTCCCATGGATCGCATCAGCCACCAAGGCGAAGCAGGCCTGGGAGATTCTGGCCAGCTCATACCAGGGCACCAATAAGGTAAAGTTGGTGAAGCTGCAGATGCTCAGGAGGGAGTTTGAAAATCTGTAGATGAGTGAGTCCGAGTCCATGAGTGATTTCTTCACCCGGATGATGGACATTATCAACCAGATGCGGTTGAATGGAGAAATTATGCAGAGCTAGAGAATCATGGAGAAAATTCTTAGAAGTCTGCCTGCCAAGTTTGACTCGGTTGTGATAGCAATCGAAGAGTCGAGGGATCTGACAACCCTCTCGATAGACGAGCTCATGGGTTCATTGTAGACACATGAACAGAGGCTGAGCCATTCATCTCAGACCTCTCTAGAGTAAGCATTCAAGGCTCAGGTCTCATTTCGAGACAGCGGTAGACAAGATTCCCACCATGGTGCCTCTAGTTCTCATGGAGGAAGAGGCAGAGGTAGGCATGGGAAAGGCAACAAGCAAGGAGGATGGTCAAACCCTAGCGAAGGAGAGACCAACTGTAATTTCCATCAGCAAGGTGGAAGAGGTAGTTCAAAAAATTAGCAAGCTGGATCTGGTCAGAAGGACATGTCAAAGGTCCAGTGCTATTTTTGCAAGAAGTTCGGCCATTACATCTCATAGTGCAGAAAATGGATGGCCAAGGAGAACCAGCAGCAAGCCCATTACACGGATGAAATCAAAAATGTGGTAGGAGGAAATGTGTTGTTGACTTGCAACATTGAGGAGGAGTGCCAGAAGAATGTCTGGTATTTAGATAGTGGGTGCAGCAACCACATGATGGGGAACAAGGAGATGTTCTCCCAACTGGATGAAATAGTCCAGTCTGAGGTGAAGATGGGGAACAACAACAAGGTTCCCATAATGGGGAAAGGAAAGATCCTCATCCGCACTAGGCACGATGAACGAAAGTAGATCTGTGATGTCTACTATGTGCCTGGCCTGAAGCACAACCTGTCGAGCATTGGACAGCTCGTGCAGAAGGGACATACGGTCCAGTTCAAAGATGGAGCTTGCACCATCAGAGACAAGTCGCATGGGTAGATTGCTATAGTGTCCATGATGAAGAATAAAATGTTTTCACTGCAGATTCAGAATGAATCATTGATGTCTCTGAGTGTAGTTGTGAAAGATGCTACCTGGTTGTGGCATCTCAGATTTGGTCACCTGAACTTCAGTGGCCTGAATCAACTACACAAGAAGCATATGGTGAAGGGTTTACCCCTGATAGAGCAGCAAAATCAAGTTTGTGAGGGCTGCTTAGTCGGAAAACAACATAGGGATTCATTCCCTTTCGGTCAGTCTTGGAGAGCATCACAACCACTGGAGCTGGTGCACTCAGACATTTGCGGTCCGATGCAGACCAACACGTTTGTCGACAACAAATACTTCTTAACATTCATAGATGACTTCAGCCGGAAGACTTGGATCTATGCCATCAAGCTGAAGTCAGAAGCATTTGCCAGATTCAAGGAGTTCAAGGCTCTGGTGGAGAAACAGAGCGGATATCAGATCAAGACTCTCAGGACAGATGGTGGAGGTGAATACATCTCCAATGAATTCCATAACTACTACAAGCAACATGGAATTCGAAGGTAGTTCACTACCAGATACACGCCACAACAGAACGACGTAGCTGAGAGGAAGAACCAGACCATCATGGAGATGGCATGAAGCATGATGAAGGCGAAGGGATTGCCACACGAATTTTGGGTAGAGGCTGTAACATGTGCAGTCTACCTGCTGAATAGATGTCCCACCAAAAGTGTGAAGGACAAAATCCCTCAAGAGGCCTGGAGCGGTGTGAAGCCAAGTGTGGCTCACTTGCGTGTGTTCGGGTGCATTGCATATGCACATGTTCCAGAAGAGAAGCGGTAGAAGTTGGATGATAGAGCTGAGAAGTGCATTTTCATAGGGTACAATGAGCAGGCGAAGGCATATAGGCTGTACAACCCTATGACGAAGAAGCTCATCATCAGCCGTGATGTGAAGTTTCTTGAAGATGAAGCCTGGAACTGGAAGTCGGAGACTAGCCAGTCAGAGCCAGTAGTAGTAGAGTCTGTTGACTTGGAAGAAGGAAGTGTGCAGCCACCTGCAACCTCCAATAGTAGCAGCGGTGCCAGCAGTAGCACAACCACTCCATCTCGGTCGCCTCCACGTGCAAGTAGAATCCAGAACCTGGTGACACCAGCGAAGACAAGGAGCTTGCAAGAAATCTATGAGGCAACCCAAACCCATGTAGATGAAGAGTACTCTAACTTTGCATTCTTTACTGAAGTTGATCCAGTAGAGTTCGAAGATGCAAGTCAAAATCAGAAGTGGGTGCAGGCGATGGACGAGGAGATTGAAGCCATTGAAAAGAATGATACATGGCAACTGATAGATCTTCTAGTAGGGAAGAAGACCATTGGGGTCAAGTGGGTGTATAAGACAAAGTTCAACGCCCAAGGAGACGTTGACAAGCATAAGGCCAGACTGGTGGCAAAGGGCTACAAGAAAAAGTCAGGCATCGATTACCATGAGGTTTATGCGCCTGTAGCCCGACTTGACACAGTCAGGATGATCCTGGCATTGGCAGCCCAACAGGGTTGGAAGATGTACCAGATGGATGTCAAGTCAGCCTTCCTCAATGGAGTGTTGGAGGAAGAGGTCTACATAGACCAGCCACCAGGTTACAAAATTGAAGGCCAGGAGGGCAAAGTCCTGAAGCTGAAGAAGGCCCTGTATGGTTTGAAGCAGGCGCCTCGGGCTTGGTACAGCTGGATTGACAGTTATTTTCAAGAAAATGGGTTTGTAAAATGCCCATATGAGCACACCCTGTACATGAAGACAAATGATGTAGGTGAGCTCATAATCATTTGCCTGTATGTGGACGATTTAATTTACACTGGCAACAACACAACACTGTTTGCCCAGTTCAGAACAGCCATGAAGAAGGAGTTCGAGATGACGGACTTAGGGCTGATGAAGTATTTTCTCGGCATTGAAGTTGACCAATCGACAGATGGCATCTTCATTTCTCAGGGAAAGTATGCGAAGGATGTCCTGAAGCGGTTCAAGATGGAGGACAACAAACCTACCATCACACCTGTAGCCACAAGTTTGAAGCTGAGCAAGCTGGATTCAGGGAGGAATGTAGATCCAACCCTGTTCAAGAGGCTAGTTGGCAGTCTGATGTATTTGACTGCAACTCGGCCAGATCTGATGTTCGGAGTCAGTCTGATCAGTCATTTTATGGAGACTCCGAAGGACATGCACTGGCAAGCAGGCAAGAGGATCTTGTGCTATGTCAATGGGACGTGAAACAATGGCCTATTTTATGCCAGACAGGACCAGTTGGAACTGGTGGGCTTCATAGATAGTGACTGGGCTGGCAACATCGATGATCGAAAGAGCACCTTCGGGTATGCTTTCCATCTCGGATTAGGGGCAGTCTCATGGGCATCCAAGAAGCAACCCATCATTGCATTGTCCACAGCCGAAGCAGAATATGTCGCCGCCACGTCAGCCGCATGCCAGGCAGTTTGGCTATGAAGAGTTTTGAGTGAACTGAACTATCCTCCGGAAGGTGCGACAATAATTTTTTGTGATAACAATTCGGCCATTGCACTGTCAAAGGATCCCGTGTTCCATGGCCGGACGAAGCACATCGATATTCGTTATCACTTCATCAGAGAGTTGGTGAAGTTCGAAGAAATTCAACTATAGTTTTGCAGATCCAAGGAGTAGTTGGCAGATATTTTCATGAAGCCTTTGAAGGAGGAAGACTTCAACAGATTGCGAGAGCAGCTTGGAGTCAAAGCGCTCATGAAATCAGGCTTAAAGGAGGGTGTTAGAAATATTAATCCTGATTTCATGCCTCCGCCAAACACTGTGCTCTAAACTTGGGCGAAGCCAGACTGCGCTCATGAAGTCGAGGATCCCGACAAAACTTTTGACTTGACATCGCACGTGCCTTCTGATAGATGTGACGTCTGACAGATCCGATCACCGCATAAGTTAATGCCAGTTTGGCAATTGGTCAGAAACCCTAGTTCAGGGTCTATCAAAACCTGTCAGAGGATAACCTC
Organism: Wollemia nobilis; assembly: GCA_028583015.1. Lineage (NCBI taxonomy): Eukaryota > Viridiplantae > Streptophyta > Pinopsida > Araucariales > Araucariaceae > Wollemia > Wollemia nobilis. The sequence continues at coordinate 4,639,755 of JAQPPZ010017244.1, forward strand.
TATCTTCCTCTCCCCATGGCTATATAAGGTAGTTCGGGTCTTCAGACAAAGTGAGGAGAGTGGGGGAAACTTGGAGAAATAGACAAGAGAAAAATAGTCATTCGTAGAGTAGCAGACGAGATCGTTTCAGTGAGCAGTGTAGCTCATCTATTTAATGTCCGAGCAACAGACTCGACATTTGTTTTCCCTCTTAGTTTATCCTGTAGCTTTAGTCTACAGATGTTAGTTTTTCCTCAGTTGAGGACTTTTGTAACCCTCATCTTATAAGAATAAAATTTGTTGTTGTTTAAGGCATCTGTAGGGTTTGCGGTTATCTTTGTCTGCATAAAATTTGTTGTTGTCTGTACAATCACCTCAGAGCATTTTTTTTCGTGTTCTATAAGTTTGAGCTCAGATCCGAAACATTGCATTCAGATTCGGTGTTTCTCTCCTCCCGTACAGTTCTTGCCAAGCCAAGCAAAACATCGTTGTAGCCGCGCAAGCCTCCGGACAACAAAAGTTCGCAAGGCAAAAATTTGGCTAAGTCTGGAGCTGTCCACCCGACTGTGCAGCGAAGTCGGACTTCATTGCCTTTGACCAACGAAGTCGGGCGTTGACCAACTGCTCCCAAAAAATTTGCCTAAGTCTGGAGTTGTCCACCCTACTGCATAGCAAAGTCGGACTTCGCTGCCTTTGACCAACGCAGTCAGGCATTGACCAGTCACTCCTCAAATCAGCAATTTGTTTCGTGCATAGCCCAATTGTGTATATTTTTTGTGCGTAACCCGACTACGCACATAAACCCTTGCGTAGCCTAACTGTGCAAGTTTTACTTGCACAACCTGATTACGCAATAGTTGGGAGCGCAACCCAACTTCGGGTATGCAACCTGACTTCTCTTGCGTATCCCGACTTCAAGCCCCCGCTTCGCCCTGTGCTCCCGATGTTGACAACAAAAATCAAAATAAAAACTTCAATAACAACCATCAGGCTACTGGTATTCAAGCTCCGTGGGAGTGGAGACCTAGGGATGCCTCAATTTTTACATTAAATGGAAGGCAGACAAAAAATGAAAGCACAAAGGTATTTGGCCTATGTAGGTCTCAAACCTGTGACCTTCGCGTTATTAGCACGACGCTCTAACCATATGAGCTAATAGGCCGAGCTGAAAACTTATTTTTGTACAACTATTCACTGAGTTCGTTGCCTAAACAAGTAAGTAGACGACTGAAAATCATTTTAAAAATTGAATATTTTTAATAGTATGTTTTTGGATTTTCATTTAAAGATCTAAATTCAAATCTTGATGAAAAGGACCAAAACCCTTTTAAAATCTATGTTTTACCTTACATTTTATTAAAGTTTTGTGAGGAACACAACAGTGGTATGATTTTTGTTTCATTCAGAAGACCTAAGTTTAAACCCTAGAACAAAAAGGAGCCACATATTTTTCAAAAATCTATAATTTAACCTAAAATTTTTTGTTTCCATTCACAAGACCAAGTTTAAACCCCCTTAAAAAAGGGACCAAATTCCTTTCAAAAATCTATGCTTTGCCCTAAAAATTTTTGTTTGCATTTAGAAGACCCAAATTCAAACCCAATACAATGAGCCCATGATCCTGGGATCCCTTTCAAAAACCTATGCTTTACCCTAAACTTTCAGTCCCACTATGGATATATCTTTATTTTTTATATTAAAAATCCAAGTTCAATTTTCAGTAAAGGATCAAACCACTTTCAAAAACCCATGCTTTACCTTAAAGTTTTAATTATGTGAGGATATCATAGAAGTATATTTTGGATATTTTTTGTTTTCATTCAAAAGACCCAAATTCAAACCCTACCGACCCTAGTGAAAGGGACTTGATATCTTTCAAAAACCTATGCTTTACCCTAAAGTTCTAGTTCCACGAGGAATACCATTGTGGTATATCTTTTTTTTTTATCTTAAAGGCCCAAGTTCAATGAACCCTTTCAAAAATCCATGTTTTACCTTAAAATTTCAGTTTTGTGAGCATACGGTAGTGGTGTATCTTTGGGTGTTTTAGTTCAACAAGTAATACCTTAAGGTTATATGTTTGGGTTTTCATCCAAAATACTCAAGTTTAAACCCAGTAAAAAGGGATTAAAATCCTTTCCAAACATAGGTTTTATCTTAATTTTTTTTTAATCAAATGACATATTTATGCTTTACTATATAATTTAGTCCTATAAAGGGATACCGTGGTATATCTTTGGTTTTTATCTTAAATATGAAAGGTCCACATTCAAATTTTGAGATCAAAATACTTTCAAAAACCATGCTTTACCTTAAAATTTTAGTTAAGTGAGGATATCATAGTAACATATCTTTGGGTTTAAGTCCCACTAGGAATACTATATACATTAGCTTTTTCAACTCAAGTTCAAACTTTGATATAGAGGGACTAAGACCCTTTCAAAACATTTGCCTTCTCCTAAATTTTTTAATCAAATGGTTCAATTTATTAAATTCCTTAACATTTAAAAAGAAGACTAAATTTTGAATCTTACCAAACAATATATGAATAAATTTTTCTGTTAGGACATCTTAGCCATAAGATGATGGATTGTTATTCAGGTTATTCAAGTTTAATTTATGGGGAGGGAGATTCATTTATGACATCTGTTGTATTACATTATTAAAATAAATAAAAAATTATCCTCTCAAATCCAATACTAGTTTTAAATGTTACCTTTTTAATCAGATTACTCTGTCCCAATGTTTGGGATTAAGTCGATGGATTGCTATTCAGGTTACTCAAATTTAATTCATGGGGAGGGAGACCCGTTACATTATTTAAAAAAAAAAATTAGCGAGATTACTCCATCCCAATGTTGGGGATTTTGAGAAACAATCAATATATTAAAATACCAAAATAATTAAGATAATATTTATTAACAATGTTTGGGATTAAGTTGATGGATTGCTATTTAGGTTACTCAAATTTAATTCATGGGGGAGGGAGACCTGTTACATTATTTAAAAAAAAAAAATTAGTGAGATTACTCCGTCCCAATGTTGGGTATTTTGAGAAACAATCAATATAGACCAAAATAATTAAGATAATATATAAAAATGATAATAATATAAATAAAAATAGTCAATATTATCCATGTAATAACATGAAGAAACTTGCATTGGAATTGTTAAAAATATGTATATAAGCTTTAATATTAATGCTTGAATATGATTTTTAATTTATGGTATATTTCATGGAACTTTGTCTTCATTATATAACCTTAGAAATGTGACCTTTCAATACTTGACTATTGCACTCTTCACATGTCCAAGAGATGCAATCTTTTTTATTACATGTATAAGATAAATCTCACATGTCCTTTGGCTTCACATGTTTCCACTTGTATACATCACTTTTGATTCTCTATTTACTTGCACACTTTACTCTATGACACTTGTAAACTTCTACATGCACATTTGCAGACATAATTGCATGACACTTGTGCACATCTTTGTACAAACATACATGAAGAGAAAATGTAAATCACACTCTTAAACTATAGACTCAAACCTTATTTACATATTTACATGTAACAACCCTCCAAAATCCTATTTTATTATACGTCTAATTTTTTTGCAAAGATGAGATACTACTAATGTATCTGTGGATGCAGGAGACATGTATTGTTATTGGTGGGGCAATGCAAAGGAATGAGGTCTCCTCAATGGATAGAATGATTATTTCGGTGCAAGGTAAGTAAAGGGAAATGATGAGCGGTGGTGTATTCTCCAGTTGATAGGGGAAAAATACCCTATAGGAAATGCATTCGCCAACGGTCCATGTAGACACATATCATGTAGTTGCATTTGTAAGAATATTTGATTTTTGTCAAATTGTGAATTTATGATGTTGGTTGAAAATGAAAATGCTTAAATGCATGGGAGTCATAGTTTTGAGTAATGGGTTAAATGTAGTTTAATGATATGGTTAATATTGTTCTAAGAACTAAAAGGGAAATGTACTTATTTTTTTGAGAAATTCATTTATTTAAAAAAAATATGTATATGATGTATATATATATATATATGTGTGTGTGTGTGTGAGTTTATATATATATTAATATAAATACATGGGTGTATTAAAACAAATAATTTTTGTTTGCTTTATAATAAAACAATTAAAATATTATAAATAAGATATATTAAGAGTTATTAGAATTTAATAAATAATGTAGGGAAAAGACATTGCTTGGTATAGTTTTAAAGAAGCAATTGGAAATAGTCAACAATGGTGTGGGAAAAATTATTATTGAATCTAGTTTTTCTGAGCGTGGAGGAAAGTGGTATCCACATGGCATAATTGAAAAGGAGGAGTCTTAAAACTAATGGGGAGTGCTAGCTAAAAATAGCCTTTTTTTTCGACAATGTTGAGTGAATATTTTGCCCTATAGCAAAATGATCACCACAACTAGAGTATCAAACAGGAAACTCTCTTGCAAAGAAATTAAGTAGCATTATTTCATTTCTCCAAGGTTCTTGTGAACAAACATTCATGTGCGTGTAATCAATCAGGACTAAAGCAAATAAATGAATGTATACCAGAATAACCTAAACCATGCAACTAACAGTTTACAAGGGGACTTTAATGATTCGAACAAGTACTTTGCAACCATAATCCATTAAATTGACCAAAAGTGAAAATAACTTCTTTTAATGTTCCTGAGATTAAAGTGATCTACCCGAAACCCAGTTAGTAACCTCTTTTATCTTCAACTTAAAAAAGATTCCAAATGAGAAAGTGTGTGGTATAAACCACATCATTTTAAGCTCCGTGCCTTTAACATGAGGTTCATTTTTAGAGTTAGCGGATTTGTTTTATCTTCATTTAAAAGTGTTCCACTATCCCTATGTTAGCATTTGGTGTTAGTAAAGTTAGCAATGTTAGCATTAAATGTTAGCAAAAATTAGTAAGTTAGAAAGTTAGGATTCATTCACTTAATCTGACTTAATGTGCATTTGGAATTAGTAGCCCTCCTAAACCCATATTTTATCTAAAAATTATATGAAGGTGTTTGGAGATGCAAGAATGAAAATCTAAATTAAAGAAGTGGATCTAGAAACGACTTTCTCTTCTCCGCTATTAATCCCTGGTTTTCTTTGGGAAACACTAGATCTGTAAACAAACCCTCCAATTTATGGTGCGAGCAGATCGCTTTCTCAAGCGTAGACGCAGAGCATACTCTTGGAAGATTTATTTACCTTCTTTATAACTTAGATTATTGATGGCAATAAAAGGACTATTTATGAGCATAAAATCTGGAATGGACCAGAATCCATGAACAATTAGCAAAATTTTTGGAATGGACCAGAATCAAGAAACAATTAGCAAAAATTATGGAATGGACCAGAATAGAATGAACACAAATGCAAAAAATTCTAGAATGGACCAGAATCAGAAAAGTAGATTTTAAGGTAAGATTAATCTAAATATCAAAAAAATAAAACAGAAACATTATTTACAAAAGTTAGTTGGAAAAACCAAAACAAAACATTAATTTGGTTAGCAATCTCCTCCCTGCAAAACCCCAAGTTATGAGATGAAATTCTAAAACAACCTAACCTAACTGACCTAAAACATAAACACAGTCAGATTAAATCAGATGCAAGACTATAAGGAAAAAAATAATTGCATCATTCTATAATTCACCTATCGTAACCCACTTTATGGCATAAGTGAATAGATACAAGAAGCAACAATGCAAAGGAAATATTTACATAAATAACATCAGTTTTAGTTTCAGTCTCCTTTTGATTTCATACACAAAAGTTGCTCTTGCCAAATAAAAGCTCCTTTATTCCGAAATATAGTATTTTTTTCTACAATTTCCAAATAAAAGCTCATGTTTGGAGGAGCATGACAAGAGGAAGAAGGAGAAAAGGGCTTCAGAAGCAAGGAGGGAAACTAGTAGTTTTTCTAGTAAGTCTATTCTGCATTAATGTATGCTTAATTGTTGTTTTGGAAATAAAAGAACAAAGGGACTGTCACTGCACTATATGTTCTACTCTGTGATTGCCACTGCACTATATGTTCTACTTTGTGATTTCCACTGCACTATATAATCTATTCTCTGAGTTAATACTTAGTCTGATAAATATTTTACGAATAGTGGATGAAATGAATATTTTCAAGAAAACGTGGGAAATATTGGGAAATTGAAATAGGATTGTTGATAAGTTTAAGTTAAATAATTATTTAATGATGCCTGTGTTAAAGAAATATTGTTGTGAAAAAGAAAAAAATATAGATGAATAATTTTGGAGTGGAATGTGAAAATTGGAATGTATAAAAACGTCGTTGAGACTCGTATGTTGTGTTGGAAAGAATGGGTAATGTTGCATGTTGTTTGGATATCTTATAATGTATTGCATACCATGTTGGGAATGTTTTAATTGTGTGCATGGTAGACATAGCTGCATTGCATTATAGTCTGACCGCTCTGACCCTTGGAAAGTCACCGGTAGTCCGCATCATGAAATTGGAAACTTGAAGAGCGCAACTAGATTAATACTTGTGCTATTAATGGATGAATTGCCTTGCTTAGGTGTCTAGAACTATGGAAAGAAATTATTACAAATTTCTCATTCTTGTGAAATGTATTTAGTAGAGCACTGAAATTAGAACTATTTGTAGAACAAACCAGATATTGAAATTATGTATTTGTAAATTTAGTATACAAAGACTCTGAGGATTTGCATGGCAGAGTTTTGAGAACCTGTGAGGACTTTGAAGATTTGCATGGCAAAGTTTTGTGTACCTTTTTATTTAATGAAACTGTTTCAGTCATCTACCTTTGAAAATGTTAAGAAATAGACATGTGCCCAGGAAAAATATGAGTTTTACATCCATATGTTGTCTTTCATGAAATATTATTTGATGTGAAGAATAGTTGTGGTTATTTATTTATAAAATATGATGCATTATAAAATAATGCACGTCTTCTACGTTAAGTGTTCCAAAATTATACTCGTCATTGAAACTAGAAAAGAGTAGATGGTATGGGTGAATATCCTTTGAAAACGTAGCTTGTGTAGTTGTTCAAAGATACCTTGAGATTGCATAATGAAGGTTCTTCATTTTAGATCAATTCTTCTTTCTATGTTTTATTTGGAACGCTACATATGTGACATATATCTTCACTTCCTAAAACATATGCTGAAATTAAACACCTGCATGTATAAGAGGTCACCTTGTATAGTCTTGATAACAGAAACTCTGGAAAGATTATGAATTGAACAAAAGAATTCTTAAAACAATCTAGCCATAGGATGATATACTGAATTTGATTATTTATATCAGCTCAAGATGTAATTTTTTTTGGAATTAACTGATAAATTGAGCCTACATTTTTAAATAGATATAATGGAAAATGTTGTGAAGACCTTAATGGGAAATCCATTGTTAAGTAGATAATGTCAACATTATTTTCAATTCATGGAAAGGTAGAGATAGTGTAAAATAAAACCCGAACAAGACTGCCTAAAATAATTGCTTATCATTATGTTTCCCTGTATATAAGTTGAAAGAAAATTTTCAAGGAATGATGTTTAAAATGTACGTTGTTTCATACGCTAATGAGGTAATGGAATTACTTGTAAAATGTAGACATGTTGGCATAGGTATTTGGATTGAAGTGGTAGTGAATAAAATGTTGAAGTAGTATTACTTATCTTAGTCGAGTAAAGAGGGTCAAAGATACTTTTGATTGCAACTGAACTTATATCAAAGTTGAAATATAGAATAGTTGTAACCTTATTTAAATTATTAAAAATATCTACCTTCTATCCTGGTTATATAGTGAAGTTTTAAAGTTTAGTTAGGAGTAGTTGTCTATGAAGAAAATCGTAGAGTAGCACCAAAGCTGATTGATTCTTTAAAAAAAAAAAAAAAAATGAATTTTAAATCAAAATTATTATATGTGAGTTTAACAGATTCTTTAAAATTGATTGTAATGTCTCTATAGTTTCTCTTTGTTTAATTTCTCTTAATGTTAAACATATAAGTAAAAATATGGAAGTTAGGAATCTTAAGATATATATAAAAAGTAAAATTCATGATCAATTAGAATATGGTATTTGTTTGCAAACCTTGCATAGTTAAAACTGTTCTAAACCCTTAAACCTTAGTTAAGCCTTTGTTAAGAGAATTCTAGGATTGTGGAGAGACAATATTAACTCGCAACCTAAGGTTGTGGGTAGGACAACCTTATCAATAGTTCAAGATTATGGGAAGGACAATCTTGTGAGAACAATTATTTATGGTGCTTGCGGGTAGGCAATCATCATAAATTTAGGGCTCTAACTGTACTTTTGATGGAAAAAGGGTCAGAATGGGAGGTAACGAAGGGTTGTATGGGTATCTCTTCTAGGTTATCCCTGCTAGTGATGAGTGGTGAATTGTGCTTGACTAGGTAATACCGATAACATGATGGTATGGGACATCATGTTGGTTAATCAACACAAAATATTAGGTGGTTACCAGGGTATTGGTAAGACCCTAGATGATGCTCCATGGAGATTGGATGATCGTCTAGCTCGAGCATGTATGCGCTAAGTCTTACATGATATAAGTACAAGACATAAGTTCATGAGTTCATGTTAAGACATGGGAAAGTTATGCATCACACCTCTAGGTGTTATGGGCCCTAGAGGAAAAGAAACCCACTACCTAAACTTAGGATCTCGGGAGGAGAGTGAAGTTCAAAATGGGAAACTATACGAGATTTGGCCAATCTCGATCTCATGAGTATTTCGACTGCAGTGGAATGGCACTCATGAAGATAGATTTAACATGCTCATACTAGAAAATAAAATAGAAAAGAATGAAATAAAGAAAATTTTCTCATACTGAAACCTCTGATATTGGACAACCAAGTGGGAAGACTTGGGGTGTTTGGAAAACCAAGTGGGGAGACTTGGGGTGTTACATTTGGTATCAGAGCAAAGGTTGTGAATATTTAGGTGATAAAATTTTAAGAAAACCTATGTCAAATCTAATTGATGTTACCAATGTGTTCACCTAAAACTCAAAAATTGACAAGGCTCTTTGTTTGTTGGGTAGGCAATGGCATCTGGATAAAAAGCTAGTTCCTCAAAAAGAACTACAGCGGTTCAATGATAAGGGTTGACCAAAAACCCTAGAAGGGTCATTCAAAAAGTTATGCGGATCGGGGCATCAGAGGAAGCCGTAGAACATCCTCGAGAAAAGAGGAAGGAAAAAGAACTAGTTATCAAAGAGGATAAAATGGTCCGGATGGTGCAATTATTACGGGAGCAAGTGAGCCAACAGAAAGAGAAAATGGAGCAGCAAAGTGCTCAAATGGCTGAACACATAGCTCAACAAAAGACCCAAATGATAGAACATATGGAGCAACAAAAATCTCAACTGGCTCAACAACAAGAGATGATTTCCCATCAACAGAAAACAATAGAAAATCTATCCAAAGGAAAAGAAATGGTAATAGTTGAGGATGAGATAACTATTGACCCAAGAAGGAAACAAGTAGGTTCCGATTTGGACAAGGATATGCGAAGAATTGATATAGCCAAATTTGATGGCAAAGGTGATGGGGAAGAGGCTGAGAGATGGTTGAATAGTGTGGAGGTGTATTTCATGGTTAGGACCCTTTCATCTAAATTGAAAACCTCTTGGGCAGTTTTTCATTTGACTGGAGCTGTTGCTGATTGGTGGGATACCTATAGGAAAACTCACAATGTGGAGGCTATCGATGTTCATTGGGATACATTTGTATTAGCATTCAAATATAGGTTTCTAACACCATAATTTTACCTTGAAAGGACTACAAAATTTTCAAGGTTAACGCAGGGTAATATGTCCGTAATTGAGTACTATCAGTGATTTGTGCAATTGCTCAAATACATGCCCGAATATGAGCAGCGAAATGAGATCAAAATTCAGAAATTTCTCCTAGGGTTACATCCAAAAATTGGACACCTGATCCTTATGTTGAAACCTGCTACCTTAACTACTGCCTGTGACTTGGCTCGATAGGAAGAGGATAATTTTAAAGCCAAGAAAGCTTATTATCAACAATCCTATGAAAAGGAAGAACCACAAAAAAAGAAAAATGTGGGACCAACAAAAGGAGATAGGAGTTGGAACAAGAATCATGGTAATGGGAACAGAAACAGGTTTGACAAGAATAAGAATAGGTACCAGGGAAATAGAGGAAATCAAAACTATCGGGGTGGTCAAAGAAATTACAGGGATAGGTTTGACCAAAGAGCTAATGTACCAAGAGCTGGTACTCAGGAAGATAATGAGGGAAATAAGAAGGAGAGGGCACCATGAACTGGTTGTTGGATTTGTCAAGAACCTCATTATGTTGATAAATGTCCTTTGCGAGCTGATAAGAGAAAAGAACCTGTGGAACCTGCTCATAAGATATATGCAGCAATAGGTAATCTCAAACACAATGGTCAAGCAACACCTTTTCTATTGAAAGGAAAAATTTATAATAGAAATGTATGCATTTTGGTTGATTCTGGAGCAACTGATAGCTTTATTTCACCAAATATTTTGAGGGACATACCGAAAAATCTGGATTTATGGCTAATGGGTGGAAAGTCGAGTATGGGTCTGGGCAAACCTATAACATTAATCAATATCTATTTGATCCTCAAATAGTGCTACCTCAAGGGCAAACCCGATGGCATTTATATGTAGCTCCATTACATGCCTTCGACATAATTTTAGGTATTTATTGGCTCAAGGCACATAAAGCATTGTTAAATTTTGAGGAAATATGGATGGAATTCACTAATGACACCAAGAAAAGGATTCAGATTTACTACGGACGTGAATTAGTGGAACCACATATTTTGACAACAATGCAAGTTAAAAGAGCACTGAGGAAGGGTAGTAGAGTCTTTGTGGTCAAACTTAATAAAAAAGAGGAAAATGAGTCCGAAGCAAGTATTTTTCAAACTTATCCGATGTTGAATGATTTTTGAGATGTCTTTCCTGAAGAATTATCGGGTCTTCCACCCCAAAGGGAATTTTATTTTACTATAGAAATTTTACCAGGAGCAAACCCTATAGCTCGAGCACCATATAGGATGACTACAATAGAGTTGCAAGAGCTTAAGACTCAGCTTCAGGAACTTTTAGAGAAAGGATATATTAAACCTAGTGTTTCACCATGGGGTGCACCAGTTTTGTTTGTGAAAAATAAGGATGGATCATTAAGGCTATGTATTGACTATAGAATGCTAAACAAAATGACTGTTAAGAATAAGTACTCTCTACCTAGGATAGATGATTTGTTTGATCAATTAAAAGGAGCCACAATTTTCTCCAAAATTGATCTCAAGTCTGGTTATCATCAGTTGAGAATTCGAGAAGAAGATACTCATAAAACTGCTTTTCGAACTAGATATGGCCACTATGAATTCACAGTGTTACCTTTTGGATTGACCAATGCTCCAACAACTTTTATGAATTTGATGAATAGTGTGTTTCGTGAGCAACTAGATCGGTTTGTGTTGATATTCTTGGATGATATACTGATCTACTCTAAAAGCAAAGAAGAACATGATCTTCACATGAGGATTGTTCTTGAAATACTTAGAAAGAATCAATTATATGGAAAAATGTCCAAGTGTGAGTTTTATGCAACCTAGGTACAATATTTGGGTCATGTAATTTCTGTTGAAGGGGTGTCTATTGATCCAAAGAAAATTGAGGCTATTATTGATTGGCCTGCTCCAACAAATGTTTTTGAAGTGAGAAGTTTTATGGGGATGGTTAGATATTATCATCATTTTATCCAGAATTTTTCTAAAATAGCTTATCCAATAACCAATCTCCAAAAGAAAGGAAAAGCTTTTAAATGGACAGAACGATGTGAAGAAGCTTTCAAAACTCTTAAAGAAAAGCTAACATCAACACCTATTCTTAGAATAGCAGATCCCAAACAACCATTTGTTGTATGTACTGATGCTTCCATGGAAGGATTAGGTGGGGTTCTCATGCAAGAAGATGGTGTTATTGCTTATGAGTCATGAAAACTTAAGAAACATGAATTAAACTATGCCACACATGACTTAGAATTGGCTGTGGTAGTGCATGCTTTGAAAATGTGGCATCATTACCTACTTGGTAAATATTTTGAGCTTAGAATAGATCATCAAAGCCTAAGATATATTTTTACTCAACCAATGCTCAATGCTAGACAAAGGCGTTGGATGGAATTTCTAGCAGAATATGATTTTGGCATAGAGTATATAAAGGGAAAAGAAAATAAATTAGCAGATGCTTTAAGTAGAAGAAGGCATATCAATGCTATGTCACACTATCAATATGCTATAATTGATCAAATAAGAAAATTACAGATTCAAGATGAATATTCTCAGAAGTATCGAGAACTGGTTCAACAAGACTCTGACAAAGCAAAGGAATTTAGAATCTGGGAAGATACATTATTCTTCAAAAATAGAGTGGTAGTGCCTAATGATCAGGACCTGAGAAATATGATACTGCAAGAGGCACATAGTGCTCCATATTCCGCTCATCCAGGCTATGTAAAGATGTATGAAAATATGAGAAAATAATATTATTGGCTAGGAATGAAAAAGGATATCACTGAATTTGTGGCTAGATGTTTAGAATGTCAAAAGGTGAAGGTGGAACATCTACATCCAGATGGATGTTTATTTTTGCATGACATTCCATAATACAAATGGCAAGTTGTGACTATGGATTTTATTGTTGGATTGCCTAAAAATCATTTTTAGCATGATGCCATTCTAGTAGTAGTGGATAAATTGACTAAGGTGGCACATTTTCTGCCTAGAAATATTAAGGATGGAGCTCCTACTGTAGCCCAAAAATTTTCCAGGGAAGTGGTACGACTACATGGTTTTCCTAAAATAATTATATCGGATAGGGATTCTCGATTCACATCCAAGTTTTGGTAGACATTGCATCAGGCATGGGGAACAAAGCTCAATATTAGTACTACTTATCATCCTGAGATAGATGGACAAATAGAAAGGGTGAATCAAGTCTTAGAGGATATGCTCTGCATGTATTGTATGGATCATCAAACAAAATGGGAGGATTACCTTTTTCTGGTAGAATTTGCTTATAATAATAACTACCATACATCTTTAGGTATGGCTCCATTTGAGGCTCTGTATGGGAGGAGGTGCAGAATGCCATTATCATGGAGTAATCCGAAGGATCGGGTGATGATCGGGTTAGATATGGTCAGAGAAATGGAAGACCAACTCAATGAAATTTGTTAAAGGCTCAAAGAAGCCTCAGATCGACAAAAGAGTTATGCGGATCTTAAGAGAACACCAAGGGAATTTTCTATGGGAGACAGAGTATTCCTAAGAGTTAAACCTACCAAAAGTTCTATCAAATCCTCTAAGCTTAGTCCACGATTTGTAGGGCCTTTTGAAATTGTTGATAAACTGAATTCGGTCACCTACAAATTAGACTTGCCACCTAATTTATCAAAAATTCATGATACATTCCATGTGTCCCTTCTCAAGAAATATGTTCCTGACCCCTCACATGTTTGGAATGTTGATCAATTGTAGATGGACGATCCCTTATGCATTGAAGTGCGACCAATTAAGATCCTTGGTTACCGAACAAAATAGTTGAGAAAATGAAATATTGAGCAATGCAAGGTCCAATGGGACCAATTTTCTGAGAATAGTGCCACGTGGGAAGATGTGGCCATCATGAAAAGATAATTTCCATTTTTGTTTGATTAATGTTTGAATAGTGTTATCATCATGTCATAGTTTCATTTTGATTGAACAAGTAATATTATCATATCTTGGTTTGTGAAGTATGATACATATACTTGATGTTTGAGCATATTTTGTTTTAGCAATAAATGATGAATCAGACTTGGAAAATGTAAATTTGTTGATGTATTGAATTGATTTTCTATTATCATGGCAATGTTGTTTTTATGCTTCAATGGGAAATGCAAACATAGGGACTCTATTTAATATTAAGGGTGAATTATGTAACAACCCTCCAAAAGCCTATTTAGTATACGTCTAAATTGTCTGCAAGGATGAGATACTGCTAATGTATCTATGGATGCAGGAGATAGGTATTGTTACTAGCAGGGCAATGCAAAGGAAGGAGGTCTCCTCAATGGGTAGAAGGATTATTCTGATGCAAGGTAAGTCAAGGGAAATTATGAGCGGTGGTGTATTCACTAGTTGATAGGGGTAAAGAACCCTATAGGCAATGCATTCGCCAACGGTCCATGTAGATGCATATCATGTAGTTGCATTTGTAGGAATATTTGATGTTTGTCAAATTGTGAATTTATGGTGTTGGTTGGCAATGAAAATGCTTAAATGCATGGGAGCCATAGTTTTGAGTAATGGGTTAAATGTAGTGTAATGATGTGGTTAATATTGTTCTAAGAACTAAAAGGGGAATGTACTTATTCTTTTGGGAAATTTATTATTATTTAAAAAATATATATATATATATATATATATATATATATATATATATATATATATTAATATAAATATATGGGTGTATTAAAACAAATAATGTTTGTTTGTTTTATAATAAAACAATTAAAATATTATAAATAATAATATATTAAGATATATTAGAATTTAATAAATAATGTAGGGAAAAGACATTGCTTGGTATAGTTTTAAAGAAGCAATTGGAAATAGTCGGCAATGGTGTGGGAAAAATTATTATTGAATCTGGTTTTTGTTGAACGTGGAGGAAAGTGGTATCCACATGGCATAATTGAAAAGGAGGAATCTTAAAACTAATGGGGAGTGCTAGCTAAAAATGTGGATCTAACATTTAGATTAGAGGAGGAAGACGACGTTGGGAGAAGGGGGTGATAGTTTGCATGTTTGGAGGAGCGCGACAAGAGGAAGAAGGAGAGAAGGGCTTCAGAAGCAAGGAGGGAAACTAGTAGTTTTTCCAATAAGTCTATTCTGCATTAATGTATGCTTAATTATTGTTTTGGAAATAAAAGAACAAAGGGAATATCACTGCACTATATGTTTTGCTCTATGATTGACACTGCACTATATTTTCTACTCTGTGATTGCCACTACACTATATACTTTGTTCTTTGAGTTAAGACTTAGTATGGTAAATGTTTTGCAAATAGTGGATGAAACGAATCTTTCCAGGCAAAAATAGGAAAGATTGGAAAATTGAAATAGGATTGTTGATAAGTTTAAGTTAAATAATTATTTAATGATGCATGTGTTAAAGAAATATTGTTGTGAAAAATAAAAAAATATAGATGAATGATTTTGGAGTGGAATGTGAAAATTGGAATGTATAAAAACATCGTTGAGACTCGTATGTTGTGTTGGAAAGAATGGGAAATATTGCATGTTGTTTGGATGTCTTAAAATGTATTGCATGTCGTGTTGGGAATGTTTTAATGGTGTGCATGGTAGATATAGCTGCATTGCAATATAGTCTGACCGCTCTGACCCTTGGAAAGTCATCGGTAGTCCGCATCATGAAATTGGAAACTTGAAGAGCGCAGCTAGATTAATACTTGTGCTATTAATGGATGAATTGCCTTGCTCAGACGTCTAGAACTATGGAAAGAAATTATTACAAATTGCTCATTCTTGTGAAATGTATTCAATAGAGCACTGAAATTAGAACTATTTGTAGAACAAACCAAATATTGAAATTATGTAATTGTAAATCTAGTATACAAAGACTCTAAATATTTGCATGGCAGAGTTTTAAGAACCTGTGAGGACTCTAAAGATTTGCATGGTAGAGTTTTGTGTACCTTTTTATTTCATAAAATTATTTCAGTCATCTACCTTTGAAAATGTTAAGAAATAGACATGTGCCTAGGAAAAATATGAGTTTTACATCCATATGTTGTCTTACATGAAATGTTGTTTGATGTGAAAGAATGGTTGTGGTTATTTATTTATAAGTTATATTGCATTATAAAATAATGCTCGTCTTCTACATCAAGTGTTCCAAAATTTTACTCGACATTGAAACTAGAACAGAGTAGTTGGTATGGGAAATATCCTTTGAAAACGTAGCCTGTGTAGTAGCTCCAAGATACCTTGAGATTGCATAATGAAGGTTTTTCATTTTAGATCGATTCTTCTTTCTGTGTTTATTTGGAACGCTACATATGTGACATATATCTTCACTTCCTAAAACATAGGCTGGAATTAAACACTTGCATGTAGAAGAGGTCACCTCGTATAGTCTTGATAACAGAAACTCTGGAAAGATTATGAATTGAACAAAAGAATTCTTAAAACAATCCAACCATAGGATGATATACTGAATTTGATTATTTATATCAGCTTAGGATGTAATTTTATTTGGAATTAACTGATAAACCAAGCCTACATTTTTAAATAGATATAATGGAAAATATTGTGAAGACCTTAATGGGAAACCATTGTTAAGTAGATAATGCTAGCATTGTTTTCAATTCATGGAAAGGTAGAGATAGTGTAAAATAAAACCCGAACAAGACTACCTAAAAGAATTGCTTATCATTATGTTTTCTTATGTATAAGTTGAAAGAAAATTTTCAAGGAATGATGTTTAAAATGTACGTTGTTTCATACGCTAATGCGGTAATGGAATTGCTTATAAAATGTAGACATGTTGGCATAGGTATTTGGATTGAAGTGGTAGTGAATAAAATGCCGAAGCAGTATTACTTATCTTCTTAGTCAAGTAAATAGAGTCAAAGATACTTTTGATTGCAACTGAACTTATATCAGAGTTGAAATATAGAACAATTGTAACCTTATTTAAATTATTAAAAATATCTACCTTCTATCCTGGTTATATAGTGAAGTTTTAAAGTTTAGTTAGGAGTAGTTTTCTATGAAGAAAACCGTAGAGTAGCACCAAAGCTGATTGATTCTTTTAAAAAAAACAAAAAGAATTTTAAATCAAAATTATTATATGTGAGTTTAACAGATTCTTTAAAATTGATTGTAATGTCTCTATAGTTTCTCTTTGTTATTTTCTCTTAGTGTTAAACATATAAGTAAAAATATGAAAGTTAGGAATCTTAAGATATATATATAGTAAGAATTCAGGATCAATTAGAATATGGTATTTTTTTGCAAACCTTGCATAGTTAAAACTATTCTAAACCCTTAAACCTTAGTTAAGCCTTTGTTGAGAGAATTCTAGGATTGTGGAGAGACAATATTAACTTGTAACCTAAGGTTGTGGGTAGGACAACCTTATCAATAGTTCAATATTGTGGGTAGGACAATCTTGTGAGGATAATTATTTATGGTGCTTGCAGGTAGGCAATCATCATAAATTTAGGGCTCTAACTGTACTTCTGATGAAAAAAGGTTAGAATGGGAGGTAACGAAGGGTTGTATGGGCATCTCTTCTAGGTTATCCCTACTAGTGATGAGTGGTGAATTGTGCTTGACTAGGTAATATCGACAACATGGTGGTATGGGACATCATGTTGGTTAATCAACACAAAATGTCGGGTGGTTACCAGGGTATTGGTAAGACCCTAGATGATGCTCCATGGGGATTGGTTGATCATCTAACTCGAGCATGTATGCGCTAAGTCTTACATGACATAAGTACAAAACATAAGTTCATGAGTTCATGTTAAGACATGGGAAAGTTATGCGTCACACCTCTAGGTGTTATGGGCCCTAGAGGAAAAGAAACCCACTACCTGAACTTAGGATCTCGGGAGGAGAGTGAAGTTCAAAATGGGAAACTATATGGGATTTGGCCAATCTCGATCTCATGAGTATTTCAACTACAACGGAATGGCACTCATGAAGATAGATTTAACATGCTCATACTAGAAAATAAAATAGAAAAGAATGAAATAAAGAAAAAATTTCTCATACTGAAACCTTTGATATTGGACAACCAAGTGGGAAGACTTGGGGTGTTTGGACAACCAAGTGGGGAGACTTGGGGTGTTACATTACATTTGTACCATAAGGTACCATGAGGGTACATTAGCATGTACCAAATAATGTAATATTCTTCGACACCCCCTACCTCGTATTACATTATTTTATATGAAGAAAATTCGTGCATTGATGATTTTTAAATATTTGATACTTATTTTTAGCAAGAGCTTTTGTAAAAATATTTGCAATTTGATTTTTGATAGGAACATGTTTTAATTGAATATGGTTATCTTGAATATGATCTCTAATAAAGTTATATTGTATTTCAATATGATATGTTATTTTATGAATCATAATATTTTTTATTAATTTAAGAACACATTGATTATCACAATTTAATACTTTTGAGTCCTTTATTTTTCCATATCAAACATTTTGTATTGTAACCAAAGTGCTTCACATACTACATCTCTTGTTGCATGATAATTTGCTTTTGTTGATGAAAGTACCATTGCATGTTGTTTCTTATTATGCAAGCAATGGGTCATAACCCAAGATAGAGCACATATCATGAAGTTGATTTTCTGTCATCTATAGATCCAACATAATCAAAATATGAATACCCCTATAAGTAAAAATTATCATTTTTTTTGTATTTTAGTCCATATTTTGTAGTCTTGCTAATATATCGCAATATCTTTTAATTTAATTTCATTCCAAAGACTTCCTCAAATGTAAGCTTTAGAGACTACTTGAAGTAGCTATGATAACACTATTGAATTTTAGTTGAATTATCTTAGGTCCCAATATACACGATCTTAAATAGTCTAAAATATAAGAGCAATCAATATATTAAAAGATGAAAATAATTAACATTGTATTTATGAAAATTACGAAAATATGAATAAAAATGGCCAATATCATCTATGCAATAACATGAAAAAATTATAGTAAAATTACTCAAAATATGTATACAAGCTTCAATATTAGTGCTTGAATATGATCTTCAATTTCTCATACATTTTATGGATATTTTTCTCTATTATATAACATTAGATATGTGACTCTTAAACACTTGACTATTGCACTCCTCACATGTCTAAAAGATGCAACCTTCATTATTACATACATACGATAAATCTCATGTGTCCTTTAGATTCACATATTACAACTTGTATAAATAACCCTTGAATCTCTATTTACTTGCATGCTTTACTCTATGACACTTGCGAATTCCTACATGCACACTTGCACACATAATTACATGATATTTGTGCACATCCTACATAGACATATACATAAAAAGGAAATGCACATCACATTCCTAAACTATATACTCAAACTTTATTTTAATATTTACATATTTATATTTGTACCATAAGGTACCATCGAGGCACATTAGCATGTACCAAATAATGTAATATTCTCTAACACTAGATAGTTTAGTTTATAATTTATTATGAGTTTAGATAGTTTAGTTTATAAATTTTTATCATGTTTATGGCATGGAAAAAGTGGAAATATCATGTGCCACACCTTAGGTCAAGGGTAAGCATCTATCTTCGAATTTTATAGAGTTTGAGGTTTCTATAGAAAATGGGTTTACCAAGAGTATTTATAGATTTATTTAAAATTTTTATATTATGTGTTAATTTGATAAACACCTCAGGTTTATGGTCTAAGCCTATTCTAACTGACTATGGTGAGATGAAAAATGAAAATGAAGATAAATTATACAACAAACAAGGCTTACTCTCATGCTTTCCTTTGTTTTTCAATGATTGCGTCAAATGATATCTTTTTATTTTCTTTCAACAGAAGGAAGGATCAAAATGAAGACTCATACATAACTAAAACTAGTATAATATATAAAATTTATTATATGTGTTTCATTTTTTAATGTCTAAATGCACATAAGATGAAACTACACAATATGTCCAAGTACTATTTTTTATTTTAATGCTCATGAGGGAAGAAAATACCTCATTTTTTTCTTTCAAAACAAATATCATGTCCAAAAGTGTTAAAAGAAATCCAAATTGGAAACCATATGCCCTTTTAATATTTTGACACCAAAATGCAAAGATGAATGAATACCACAAGATATGATTGAGAGATTGTGTAAATAAAGACCAAAATTTCCATGATATCCTTTGGTTTTAATGAATGCAGGGAAAAAAAGATTATATTTTCTTTTGAAATGAGAAATAAACAAATATATATGCAAATTGGCCTAAAAAATTCCTATATGCACTTCATACTCCTTGCCCAAGGCTATGAATTAAATATTTTACTTCTATTTTTATTTGTATAAAAGGAAACAAAAAAATTCTTCTTTTTTTCCTCTTTATAAAAGAGAATCACAACATGCAAGTATGAAATAATGTGAAATTTAGTCTAATGTGTTGCTATAAAAACATAGACACCAAAATCTAGCTACTTGTCATCCATCTAGGTCTTCCCACAATTTTTACCCATTATTTACATATATTTATGTATATTTGTTTAATATATATTTAAATATTAATATTTTATATTATATTTTATATATATTTAATAAATATGTATATATGTGTGAATTAATCTTAGCCATCCATCTTGGTCTAATACTAGCCATTCATCCATCTTAATCCATGCCACCTACCCAAATTTAATCTCCACCCTCCACGTTTTAATCTTGACCACACAAATTATGTTATTGAAACCCTGATGTGCCCTAGGGAAGATTATAAATAGGAGTAATTTTTATGGCTCAAACCTTGAATCCTAAGTTTTCTTGAGTTCCTCGCATTCTCACCTTTGCTTTCACTTACCGTCACCTCCGCATCCATCACCACCCACCTTGCGTGAACCAGATCTGGTTTTGCTACATTTTTGGCAACCCCTCGAATGCCCCTTTGAGTTCTTTGAAGTGCATATGGGTGCCCTTTGCTACTCTCGAGTATATCTAGGTGCTTTTTTCCATCCACGAGCATCCATAAGCATTTTATACTATCGTCGAGCACCCATGGGTGTCTCAAAACCTAGTTTTGTAGACCAACAAACCCTCAGGTGTCACTAGGGCATCCACGCACGTATTTTCTCTATAACAACTATCAAAATATCAGAGAGCAACAAGTTCACAAGGTAAATATTCCATTATTGTATTCATTTTTATTATTTCCATATTTGCATGTAGTTTATCATTTGGTATTTAGGGTTTTTATTGATTTTTGAGGGTCTCACATAGTGGATCCCTTACAGATACTACTAATCCTCTTTTATCATTTTTTGTGTGCAGATCTAGATATATACAGGTATTGAGTAGCTATTTAAACTGGAGTGGTCTAATCAATGGATATCTGAAGCCCAATCACTTATGTTGGGATCGATCGAGCGTGAAGACACTACCCTGATTTGTTGGCTAGGGTTTTAGATAACCCTAGTATATTGAGATTATTGTATTGAGCAATAAAGCTTTGTAAAAACCCCAATATGGGGCATATTTGGTTATAATATCATAAATCCACCCAAAAATAAAAATCAAATTTATTTTTATGCAATCACATGTGTTTATTTTTCTTTAATTGTTTATTTATTTAAGTTTAATTATTTGGTATTATTCAAATTTGCATCTACAAATGGCTATCATAGTGGGACACCCTAAGGGTTTCTTACTTTGATTTATCTTATGGTCTAACTTATTGTTTTTCATTTTATCTTGTAGGTTTTTAGAAGCATGGATCACATGAAACTCACAAAATTAGGTTTCTAAGGAATTGCAAAAGTTGCAAAAGGTATGCAGATGCCCAATGAAACTTGTGGGATATTTTGGAAACAAACAAGGGTGTTTCAAAAATGCATATGGATGTTTCACAAAGTGGGGAAGAAAAAAATTGACTTCATGGTAAGTCTGGTTAAAACCCTAGCTTCAATTTTGTCATTTTCTATATATTTTTTAAAAGGTGATATCAAAAGGAAAAAATTTACTTTTAGATTTTAAAAAGTAGTGCACTTTTCATTTAGGTATTTATCTATTTCATGTGGTTTACATTTATGCATTCATGGTAGTTGCATAATCACATTTCATTTAAATTTCTTCTATTTTTAAGCATATTCCATTTGCTACATTTTATGTGTTGTATGCATTTGAAAACAAAAAGCATTTTAGTTGCATTCTAGGGTAAGAAAGTGTATAAGTAATTGTACTCTTTTATTTTGTTTTGTATTCCTTTGGATTGTGATAGATTACCTTTGTTCAAGTTTCCTCCTACTGTTGGAACCACTGGCTGGTTTAGGGCAGAAGAGTTGGGTGAACCCTCCATTGTTGGAATCACTAGTTGATTCAGGATGGGTTTTAATTAGTGTACCCCAAATCTATTTTGAGGGTTTATACTTGACATTGGAATCTCTAATCACAACTTCTGGTTGAATTCATTACAAATAAAAAGTGTGATTTATGTACATTTTCTTCTTGTGTGTGAGAATCATAAAAAAATAGAAAATCTTAAAAACATAATCACACATAGACACATTTCATTTTAAATATTAGTATTTGGATTTCATCACCAGATACTGATCAAGACCAGTGATGGTGGGCTTCATCTCCACCTATTGGCTTGACCCCCTAGAACGCCATAGCAGCCTATGGGTAGAATTTCTGGATTTCATCACTAGGAAATATATCATCTATATTTCATCCTAGGAATCCTACATAGTTATCCATGTTTAGGATTTTTACATCTCAAAAACACAAAAATCAATAAAAAATAAAAATAAAAATAAAAATAATTCAAAAACAAAAAAAATATTTGTTGTAAAACTTAGGGCATATTTTGTTTGTTTGTTCTTAGTGTTGTCATTTTTATTTCCATTTCACACATTCAATGTCCAACATCACATTTCACACATTTCATGTTCAACACTGTATTTCACATATTCCATGTTCAACACTGCATTTCACACATTCCATGTTAAACATTGCATGTTACACACTACATTTCTAACATTCCATGTTAAACATTGTATTTCACACATTGTATTTCATACATGGTATTTCACACATTACATTCACACCAACATCATACACAAGTATTCGGGAAACATCATACACAAGTCCTCTAGGTAATATCATACACACTGTATTTAACACATTCCATGTTCAACATTCCATGTTAAACATTGCATGTTACACACTGCATTTCTCAAATTCCATGTTCAATAACACATTTCACATATTCCATGTTCAACATTGCATTTCACACATTCCATGTTCAACATAATATTTCACACATTCAATGTTCAACACTGTATTTCACATATTTCATGTTAAACTTTGTATTTTTCAACACTGTATTTCACACATTCCATGTTAAACATTGTATTTTACACACTGCATTTCACACATTCCATGTTCAACATTGCATTTAATACATTTCATCTTCAACATCACATTTCACACATTCCAAGTTCAACATTTCATTTCACACATTCCATATTCAACATTGCATTTTACACATTTCATGTTCAACATCACTTTTCACACATTCCATGTTCAACATTCCATTTCACACATTTCATGTTGAACATTTCATTTTACATACTCTATTTCACACATTTAATGTTCAACATTGTATTTCACACACTACAGTTTACACATTGCATTTTAAAAATTACATTTCACATATTGCATTTCACATCAATTTCAATTTCATTTCATCATATCCTCCTAGTCACTCACATAATTAGTCATCAAGAATACTGGGGATTCTTAAGATATCACATCCTCCCAATCACTCCCATCATCAATCATCAATAAAATTGAGGATGCTTAAGGTATCGTACATTCCTCACAAAAAAAAGCTCCAAAGGTACCTAATCCCTTTGGTCACATATCAATTCCAAAAATCTCCAAAGGCACTTAATCTCTCTAGTCACATCTCAATTTTAAAAGGCTCCAAAGGTACATTATCCCTTTGGTCACATCTCAATTTAAAAATCTCCAAAGGCACCTAATCCCTTTGGTCACATCTCAATTTAAAAAGGCTCCAAAGGCACTTAACACCTTTGGTCACATTTCAATTTCAAAAAGCTCCAAAGGTACCAAATCCCTTTGGTCACATCTCAATTTCAAAAGGCTCCAAAGGCACTTAACACCTTTGGTCACATTTCAATTTCAAAAAGCTCCAAAGGTACCAAATCCCTTTGGTCACATCTCAATTTCAAAATACTCTGAATACACTTAACACCTTTGGTCACATGACAACTCAAAGTCATTTGCATCTATACATGTTGCTTGTTGCTATCTAAGTTCACAATATTCAAGGAGCACATTAGATTACCAGGCTAGGGGGAGTAAAAGAACCCGAGCCACTGAACATAATACACTTGAAAGCATTCCATGCTTACTATGACTTATATATATGTATATATACATGGCTATTACATAAAAAAAGCATTGCATTTTACACATTTCATTTTACACATTTGCATTACACTCATTCCATTTCACAAACTACATTTCATACATTGCATTCACACATTCCATTTCATATTAGGGATCATTTATTTAGTTTATATAATAAATGGTACAATACAATCATGTTGCCTTAATTAGGGGCACCTTCAACCATCATCCATTTCATTCCATCATTCCATAAAGCTAAATTATCATTAGCAAAGCCACATGTCCATAATACCTATGTGTTTTTAGTCATTTAGCCACTCCTAGTGTTTTAAGAAGACCATAAATATATCTTGAGTTTTCTTGAGGACCAAGACACAATTTTTACTAAGAAAATCTTGAGTTTTGGGAATTGACTCCAGAACATTCTTGAACCAAACACAATTTCACATATTAAAAAAACATCTTGTGTCAAAGAGGGATAACACCATATTTGGTTTGAACCTTGAAGTGAAAAGGGTAGTCCTTGCTTGTACCATCATGCAACATAGTCCATAAAAACAATGGTTTTCACCACTATCACAATTTCAAAATAAAAGAAAGAGTAGGGCAAAATCCCTAAAACAAAAATTCTAAATATTTTACATCACACACCATTGATCCTCAAGTTGTAAGGATAGTACTACATTTTTAGTCAGATGGTTAGGTAGTCATCCCAAAAACCTAAAGATCAAATCCTTGGACTATGGAGTTAGTCTCCACCGGAGCTATAGATGCTTGATTGGTAGTGGAGTACACTCATGCATGGTGACAAATCTCTTTTAAAAGAGATATTTGATTGCACATAAGAATGAGCTAGATTCTTGATCTCATCCATTATAGGTCACACCCAATTTACTCAAGATGAGTTGATGAAATCACTTGCACACACATTGGTTCTTGATTACCTTGAGTCATTACCATGTTCTTGATTTGGTAAATGAATTCACTGCACACACATTTGGTCTTAGAGTAATTAGGCAATATTTAGTGAGTTTGTTTGATACCACTAGTATGTCCGAGTCTCTGCAAAACAATCAATTTTTCCATATCAACATCCATATCTTCTTCCATATCAACATCCATATATTCTTCCATGTCAACACCCATGCCATTTCATGAGTCTTTTTCACCCTTGGTGCCCCTGATTAAATAACAATGCTAAAACTTAGATAAGCAAAATCTAAACTATTAAACACCATTAACCATATATCCTCTCCCTCCCACACACTCATCAACCCTTATCCCCCCTACACACCCACCCCCCCCAACACCTTCCCAAAAACAACACAAAAAAAGCCCAATTTATATATATTTATATATATATAAATATATGAATAATATATTGGGTCTTTACCTTCTCCCATACCCCTACATTTTTTTTTCTTTGTGCCATTTTTTTAGAACTTGTTTAGGAATTCCATACATCTTCATCCATTTTTTTCTTATTCTTCCATTTTCCAAATCACAACTTTATATAATTGTAGTGACTAGTTATCCATGCAATTCGGTAGGATGGACAAATAACCATAAGTACACTTATAGTTTCACAAAATCTCTTCATCTGTTGAGGCAAAAATATACTCAATCATCTTATATTTTCAAAAAACCCTTTTTATGTTGGGGAAAAAATAGAACTAGTCATTGCATTTTCACATGTCAAAAACTCCTTTCATATGTTGGGAAAAAAACAAACTAAATCACTTACATTTCACAAAACCCCTTCTCTGTTGAGGTAAAAATAGACTCAATCACTTGAATCCATATATTAAAAAATGTAGCTTACCTCCACAAAATCACTCCACATTGCATCCATCAATACATTTCTCATCATCACATTTTCATGTCACCATCAAATCCATCAAAAATTGCATTTACATTCAATATTTGCCAAGTTCATATACAATTTTAAGTGAACCTCGTATCTAGTGGTTTATTCTATCTACTTGGTGATTGTAGTGATTGGTATCCATGCAAGTCGGTAAGATGAATAAATTACAATAAGGACACTTGGTCATTTTCATCATTCCATATCTCAATGTTCAAAAACAAAATTAATTTTTGTACGTCACTTTTAGAGTGAGACTATTCCAAGACCAATTTTCTCAAAAGTTATCATTGATGGCCTAGTTCACAGGGCTTGAAACACAGATACAATTATAAATCATCATTCCTTTTTACATTGACAGTCATCACAAAGATAGGCACTAGCTAGGGTGATTGGTTCCAATTATGGAAATTATCTAACAATCATTAGAAGGCCCTCCAAGGTTGACTCTTTTTTTATTGCATTTTTATCACTTTGCATATCAATGAAGCCATAAGGCACATTATTCAACAACATCAAATCACCCTAAATTTAGGGTAACCACATTTGGTTTTGACTTTCCCACAATGAGATACATCTTACATGATCATGGTATCTACACTTGGAAAAAACCCCTTTATGTGTTAGGGAAAAAGTAGAATCAATCACTTGCATATTTCAACAACCCTCTTTCCACTGTTAGGGAAAAAACAAAATTATTTTACATCATTCATATTATCCACAATTACACCATTCATCCATACAATCATTTGTACTCATTTTTTTTCAATTTTCTTGTGAGATTCATCCACAAACTCATTCACCAATTGAGGGGGTAAGCTATGTAATCAAAATTATTTTATCTCCAAGCTCATGTCCACATCTCAACAAAGCTACTTCACCATCAAGCAAAAATAGGTGTCTCGTATTTTTACACCACATTGTGTTTCACACAATGCTATACAAAAATGGGCATATGTAGACACTAAAATCTAGCTACTTATCATCCATCTAGGTCTTCCCACCATTTTTACCCATTATTTACATATATTTATGTATATTTGTTTAATATATATTTAAATATTAATATTCTATATCATATTATATATATATATTTAATAAATATGTATATATGTGTGAATTAATCTTAGCCATCCATCTTGATCTAATCCTAGCGATTCATCCACCTTAATCCATGCCACCTTCCTAGATTTAATCTCCACCCTCCATCACATTTTAATCTTCACCACACAAATTGTATTGTTGAAACCCTAATGTGCCCTAGGGAAGGTTATAAATAGAAGTAATTTTTATGGCTCAACCCCAAAATCATGAGATTTTATGTGTCCCTTGCATCCTTGCCTTCACTTTCACTCACTACTACCTTCGCATCCATTGTTGCCCACCTTGTGCAAATCAGATCTATTTTTTTTGCATTCCTTGCAACCCCCTAAATGCCCCTACGAGATCCCCAAAGTACCTTTGGATGCCCTCTAATACTCTCGAGCACCTCTGGGTGCTTTTCACCATACTCAAGCATACACGGGTATTTTTTTCTATCGTCAAGCACCCGTGGGCATCTCAAACCCTAGGTCTACAGACTAGCGAACCTCAGGAGTTGCTAGGGCATCCATGCACCTATTTTCCCTGTAATAACTATCATCAGATTAGAGAATGATAAGTTCACAAGGTAAATCTTCCATTATTATATTTATTTTTATTATTTCCATATTTGCATGCCATTTATCATTTTGTATTTAGGGTTTTTATTGATTTATGAGGGTCTCACATAGTGGAGCTCTCATAGTTACTATTAATCCTCTTTCATCATTTTATGTGTACAAATCTAGAGATATACATGCATTGAATACCTGTTTAAGCTGGAGTGATATGGTCAATGGATATCTGAAGCCCAATAACTTCTATTGGGATCGATTTATCATGAAGACACCACCTTGATTTGTTGGGTAGGGTTTTAGAGAACCCTAGCATATTGAGATTATTGTATTGAGCAATAAAGCTTTGTAAAAATCCCAATCAGGTGCATATTTGGTTGTAATATCAGAAATCCACCTGGAAATAAAAATCAAATTTATTTCTATGTAATTACATGTGTTTATTTTTCTTTAATTATTCATTTATTTAAGTTTAGTTATTTGGTGTTGTTCGATTTTGCATCTATAAAAACCTTTGATCTAAACAAGATATACCATTATATGCCTTCAATATCTCAACACTTTATGCATACAAGAAAGAAATGATCTATACAAAACCCTTAATTATTTCTAAAAGAATTTGTCACACAACCAATTATAAATGTAAAGGAAAACTATAAATCCTAATAAGATTGATTTGAATACTTGATAATTCTTTGTCTATGATATAATACTACACAAAACCAAGAAAAATGTAGAAAACCAAGAGACAAAATATCATAGAAATTCATTGAATATAGAAACAAAGGTTTGTGTACATATTTGTGCAAAAGCATCATGTACTTCAAAGCACCATGACACTTTCATTGTAAAGAAGTATCGTACAAAATTCCATATAACACTTTTACAACAATACAACTCTTTTGTCCTATACTTGCTAAAAGAGAAATATGAAAATAGCTATTAATTTTATGATGCTTTTTTTATTAGTTCAAGAAGAGGGAGCTTTCTTAATACGAGGATCAATCCCATTTACATTTATGGTAGTATAAAAATAATACAACAAAAGGAGATAAAAACCATAACATAAAGAAAAGGAATTATTGTAAATGATAAAATAGATCTGAATGGAAGAGAAGATAAGTCTTCTTGATGGATGCTTCTTGGATTTGGAAAGAGCCTTACTTTGATGCCCCTATGAGAAAACTTGTTTGAGCACGAGAGTATTATCAATGCAATGGTGGAGAAAAACCAAGCTTCCTTTCTCCTAGAGTA
Organism: Wollemia nobilis; assembly: GCA_028583015.1. Classification (NCBI taxonomy): domain Eukaryota; kingdom Viridiplantae; phylum Streptophyta; class Pinopsida; order Araucariales; family Araucariaceae; genus Wollemia; species Wollemia nobilis. The sequence continues at coordinate 4,668,817 of JAQPPZ010017244.1, forward strand.
ATTTCACCAACATGTACTTGTGTAAAATATTTTTGTTTTTGGCTCCCCAAAGAAGGATTTTGTAAGTTTTTCCTACCTTTGGAATATTAGTTAAGTATTACATGAGAGAACTAATGTGTATAGTTCAAGAATATGAGGTCTCTAGTTAGGCCAATTGCATGGCCTTATTAGAGTGTTAACTTAGCTCACATGGAGTTGACTACCCTAATTGGTTGTTGCATGAGAATTATTGAGAGGTAATTGAGTACTTAACTATCTTTATTGGAAATTGATAGGTAATATTCTTCTTTGATGTGCTTAAAATTAGGTTGATGGGACACATAATCGATAAAAATGGTAGTGATACCAAAATTAAATCTTTGTCAACATCTTTACAAAAGCACTGTAGAACCATGAAAGTGTTGCAATGATCTCATGATGATAGAAGCATTGTATAGAAGCATTATAAAAAAATTTGTATGGCACTTTTATAGCATGGTTTTCATTAAAGGGCACTTTGAGGGGTCAAAATTCAGTCAAACATAATCATGTTTATACTTGTTCAAAAACTCTCATCAATTTCTTTCTAGTAATACCAATTTTGTGAAATTTGGAGGTGATTTAGTCAAGTTTTATTAATGATGAAGTTGATGGTTCCTTTTACCTCAAATTTGGGTACAAAAGGGCAATTTGGTTAAATAGGTCAAAATGGGTGATTAGTGACATGTCTAATGGCCAATTAATATATAAATTTGTGTGTCCATAATTTTATGTCAAGAAAAAGGAAGAAAGAAATAAAGGCATGTGTTGGATGTAATATTGTTTAGAAATAAACTTAAGTGTAGTTAGTTGATATAAAAAATTATTAAGATAGTTTTTTGTATTGATATATTTACTTACATACATTGTATATGCATGCCCACTCTTTGTTTCAATACCATACAACTTACAAAAATGATTTATCATATATTTAGTTTTATTCAAACTTGCAATTGCATGTTTTTTATTTAAATATGCAATGTAATGGATGTTTTCAAAAAATTTAGGAATTTCTTGGTGGTGTGGAATAATATGATGCTTTTCATCCTTGCTCTTAAATGCATATTCCATTATCTACACCAAACATTCTATTGGTGTTGACTTGTTAAAGTAGTAGTCCCCATACTTGTATAATACAAGTTTGTTACCTTTCTCTTATCAATAAGGATGCAATTATATTGATTTATTAATGTCATTTTGCAAGTTGAATAGTGCCTCAATCAGGAAGAGAATGAAAATAATTCCTTAATTGCCACCCATATGGTAAAATGGAATTTACTTTTTTAATAAATCTTTTAAAATGTATGTTTTGTTTATTTACAATTTAATATTTTATGCAAAATAAATGCCTTTCAAGAATAAGATCAATGAACATACATGATATAGTATCCTTTCTTGAATTATATTGTTATGGAATGAAAAATCATAAGTCCAAGGCTATTAATAGGGGAATTCAGATTGTGGATCATCTATAAATAACGGTTGTGGCAGCCAAAAATGAAAAAACATCATACTAAAAACATATGTATCATATCCTTCATCTTCTTAAAAAAAATTATATACACTATGAATTCTATTGTTGAGGTCATTTGTATCACTACTACATCAAGTTTACTCACACTGTCTACATTTAATATATTTATAGGTGTGGACAAGTTGATCATATAGTTAACAATAAAATTAAAAACTATGATAAAATTTCTCTATTGAAGCTAGTTTTGATGTATATACACTTTCTAATTATGCCAAGCGTCTTGTTGGCTCTAGACTTCCAATTTGGTGGTTTCAAGTACTATAGACATATACATTTGAAGATACAAAAACATTTACTAGTAGTTTCCATGTTATTTTCCTTATCAATAAATACATTTTTATTTTAAAATTTCATATTAATTAAAGTTTGACTATCTCACTATATTACTATTGAATGTTAATTATATCAACTAATTACAAGCAAATTACCTCATTATATAATCATATCTCTTTATAAATAAATTTAATTCATATGTCACTATGTCATAAGGTGGAAAATATATACTTAAAAGGACAATTACAAAATCCTAAATTACACATATATAAGGTAGGAGAGTATAGTTATCATTACACTATATTGATGCCAAGGCCTCCTTTTACAATGTGTATGAAAATAAAAAAGCTCTCAAAATTTATGAAGATATTCTTCCATGATAATATTTACCTTATACTCAAGGTAGGATAACCAAATTATAGATTTAAAATACTCTAAAATATATGGTTGAAGCACTTAAAATGAAAAATTCTCATACTTCTAATGAATTATTGAGTGGATGCACCATATCCTTCCTCTGTCTTTTAAAAGTATATGCACTTTGAATATTTGTTGTTGAGGTAATATGCTTCACTAGTGAATCAAATTTACTCATTCTATCTTACTTTTAATATGTTTATAGGTTTAGACAATTTAAGGATATAGTCAACAATTCAAAAAGTAAAGACTTTTAGTTTCAAGTTCTTGTCTTCCTTCTTTGAATACAAGATAGCATATTGATGGTGTTCTACTATAGTTGGCAAGATACAAAATTTGTAGCACATTTGTACCAACACAAATTCCTAGATTCATGATGTTTATTTAAACTCTCCTTTGGGTCTAACAACAAAAATATGATTGATTAATTATGGATATGATCATCTCTATTCTATTTCGTCTCTTTTTTGGTTTTTTTAATGCAATCATGTTATCTCAATCAATATGTCTCAAAAATTGAGTTATAACTATCCCTTATACTCTATCTCCTACAAGTCGTATTATTCTCACTAGTGATTGGATAGTGCTCATTAGCATAAGGATGAATGCACATAGGTGCATTTTGATCTAAATGATCTTTTGAGCTCTTATATTCAATTAGTGGGTAATATGTAGTTTGCACTAGACTTCCAAGTTGGTGGTTCCAAGTACTATGAATGTACATATATTGGAAGATAAAGGGTATTTACAACATTTGCCATCCTATTTCTATTATGAATATATGCATCTTGTTTTATATTTTCATATAAGTATTAGATTTTGATAATTTCTCTTGTTAGCAATTGAAAGTTCATTATACAGATAAACTACACTTAAATTAACTTACTTTTCTTGGAGGTATGTTTTAAATGGATACATTATTTATTGCACCATGGTATAGATTTGGAATGCTATAAGATATTAAGAGAATCATTTTTCTCTTATAGCATATGGGGGGTAAGAATATTGCCTATAAATATTTAAAAAATATCTTAATATATCAATCATCTAATTTGACATTATATTTATTTAAACTTGATAAATGAAATCCATAGTTACAAGGATGAGATTGAACTTGGTAAGCTAGTGGTGACTGAGGACAAAGTTCATATAAGTTTAATGTGATAGGATATGATGTCCTATTGAATCAAGTTCCATCTTAAGAACTATGAAATGATTTTTAATGGGAGACTCGTTAAACATTGTTTGGTTTTAGGAGCAGTATTCACATTTTAGTGATCCTTCAAGTGTGTTGCTTGATTGCCTATTTATAGTGAATTAAAGCTATTGCTTTTTGATAAAGAAAATAATAATAAGTGTAACAACCCAAATCTACTCACTTCATTTCACCACACTAAAATTTTAAAATTAAATATTATCTTATTTTTTAAAATTTTAATATAATAGTTCACTCATACGTTTACCTTTAGGATCATAGCAAACTTGCTTCACCCAAATATTCACTATCATAAGATTAATTTAGTACATGCATATTACACCACTTTTGGATTTAAGACTGCTGCAGACCAATCACCCAAGTGGATGAGTTCGACCAAATCCTATAAAGGTTCCATTAGTGGAATTGACTTGTCTCATTTAACATCCTCATTTTTTGGTATGAGGATCAATCCACAATATGGGTTATCCTCTAGGGCCCATACACCTATAGGGTGGATGTTTGCTTCCCTATCCCTTATCATTCTAAACCTTTGACTATTCATCGTTCATGTTCCTATATCAAATGAAAGTAAAATAGCATACTTAAACCCAATGTCTAGATGATTATCCTCTTCACAAAGTTAATTAGAGCTATGTCAATACACTAGCCTTGGCCTTCATCTCACATGCTATTTTAACCCATGTTTGTATGTCCCATACCATACAATGAGGCTTAACCAGCTTGGTCAAAGGTACATGGGATCTATCATAGTACTATCCCAAATGCAACCTGGAGAAGGCATCCCATACCACTTCTCATTATCAAACTTGACCTAGTTAATTTAATCGATCCATTATATCAGTCAATAATTTCTTTGGATACTATTGAGCACCTACTTGTACCTCAATAGTATTTGGGTGAATTTCGAGCATCCTTTATCCTCAATTCTCGACATCATGGTTATTATTAGGATTTTTCAACCATTCTAAGTATTTAATTTCAATTTCCATCTAAAATCCCAAGTCTAGAGTTTCAACCCAACCCAACAAGTTTAAGTTTCCGCATAGACTAATGCTTCTCAAGGAAACCTATATATATAAACTAAAAGCTTAGGAAGATACCAATGGTTACACACTTTTTTGGATTAGAAGAAATAATGGTTATAAGTAATCTCTCCCATTTTATGGTTATTAATGGCTCCAAATTTTGAAAGAAAAGAACAAGTTTTAGCATAACATCCTATCCATCCTTCTTGAATTCTTTCAAGCAAAGCATAAGCAAAATATTAGACTTTTCATATTTCATATAAATCCTATCTCATTTCTCATATTCTACTAAAGTAGAGATATCAAATTAAAATAAATTTATCCTTAAATTTCTATTCATCATGTTCTCACATACAAATTGCATAAATAAAATCATACCCCTATAAATAACTTCAACTTTACTGCCAGCTAAGCATCTTCCAATGCCCTATGGGTTTTATATTTAAATACAAGTTTACATAGTTTTATCTATTTAATCCAAGGGATTAGGTTAGCCTTTCGATTGAGAGTATATCACAACTTAAGATATTGGAAAATCTAATAAAGGATCACTGGCCCCATCACGACACTGCTAAACAATGGTACCATGAGTAACTAACCAAATAGGATACCCAATAACTATTTTGACCATCACGTCAACAACTCATGATGGCATAACAACAAGTAGAAAAATACAACAAAGTATTAGAATGACTAATTACAAAATTTAGCATAAATTGTTCCACATATTTACCAATCCATCTTAGCCCCTCTGCATACACATATGCAAATTTTTTATTTTTAAGAAACAAGGTTCAGGTTGTTCTCCCAGCATGACTTTGGCTACAACATATTTCTTTAAAAAATTAGGCAAGCATAGTAAACTAGGTTTGAGACATTTCACCAACATAATTTATTTCCAAGCCTAAGGTAAGGTTTAACTCTATACAAATAAATGAGTAAACAAATTATGAACTAAAACAAAGAAGTTCACAATGTTTTATCCACCATTCGTAGGAATCAAACTATTTAATTATTTTATCACCATTGATTTAATTCCATTGCTCAAAATTTATAAGGTATTAACACATGCTTGCATAGGATTCTGCTAAAACTTGCATAACAGACTTAAGATGTTTTAAACAAAACCCATACTTATAATTTTTACCACAATACACTGCACATAAAAATATATAGCCACATTAAGATTTTTATGGTTCAACATGTTTCAAAATTTATTTGTCACATTATAAAAAAAATATCCTTCATAGATGTAACAATTGAGTTTGAGATTCAGATAAATACAAGAATAATCTCTAACACCAGATAGGGTATCACCAAATTTTTTTTCCATACATTATAACCACTGCAATTCAATTTTACAACAATTGTTTAGGCACATACTGCACTTGCATGTACCACAACTCTCATTGGAACATAATTGTATGAAGATAAATATGCTATCATATTTTAAACATGCAAATCGATGGCTACAGTCCTTCACTTGACTGCTGCCACCCTCACTGATCTTCTTCACATCGTGCACTGGTTTCATTTCCAAATATTATAGTTTAAGGTTTTAGACTAAAGGGATCATATTTTAGCTCTACTATTTATGAATGTATTACTAAAAGCATACAACATATACACATGCAGACATTTACTAGAAAACACACTGCATACTGAAATACTAATGCGTGTGAAACATGTTAAACATCTCCTCATTTCCAAGGAATAATAACATGCACAAAAAAAACAAAATATATATTTTCAAATAGATGCACTATCAACATAATTCTTCCCATTTCATTCCCACATAGGAATACAAGCAAACTTTTAGGTTTATGCATCATCCTTTTTTTATATATATAATCAAAATATTACAAGGAAAATTATCCTGGATGATCTACCTGGAGTCCTTCGTAGCACTTATCCTATTCAATAGTTGTTCGATACTTCTATATCCTCCACTGCCAATACCTTCTTTCCTCGTTCTCTTTTTCTTAAAAGCAATTTACTATGCACACCAAACAACACCACCACACATAGACCTAATATGTCTATCTCCTTTTTCCTCGATTCTCCCTCAATATTGTTTCCTCCCTTATCGGTTATGGAGAGGGTAGAAATAATTATGACATTTAACACCATGCACTAATGTGGTTAAACTGACCACTTTTCCACCCCACGACTATCCACTCCATGGTGAAGAAAAACCCATTTAATTTAATTTTACATATTTTCTACTATTGAAACATATCATCAATAATAATACTCTTGCAATTGGACTTCTTTAAACCATGCATACATCCAATTACTTGCATTCCTATTTTATTTTTATTTTCCTTTAACTTAAACTATATGCATATTGAAATAATCAGTGGCTCCCATCATCATCACCACACAAACCAAATATAAGACTCAATCAAACAAGGAATCTACACGATATGCAAGTATGCGAGCATCCATGTACTCGTGAGCTAAATCATCACTTCTCTTATTACCTTTTCCATCAATTAACTTCCCTTCCTTGATGAATTTGAACCTGGTCCTGCATTCACAATAGCTATATGCAGTACCATAATTCACAAGAAAAGGTGGGGTTACTACCATTTAAATTATCTTCAAATAGGTGTGTGAGGAGGTTCGTTACATCCTTGTCTACTTAGGATAAACACAGTCCCTATATTTCATGCACAATTGAACAAGAACAAAAAATAATGCATAAGGATTTAGTAAATACCAAAGTAATCAAATAAATCTATGATTTCCATTTCACATATAATATTCCATTTGTTAGCTTTTGATGTAGCATGTAATGGGAGATAGCAATCACAAGATGTAGAATAATATGAAATAAAGTAAATCTATGAGATGACTAAAAATATACTATAAATAGAAATGATGGAGATGTTTACAAAAGTAGCTATGGAGGAAATGAACACTCCATGAATATAGCTATTGCTCAAGAATGGGCATTGAGCATATTACACCCCATCACATTACATCACACTGCTACATCATACCACACTGGTCTACACTACTTCCTATTGCTCTATCTTGCTCTATGTCTATGGCCCTTTATATAGGAAATAGGTTCCTTGGCCAACACTCTACCTAGATGTGCAAGGGACAGCTTGCACATATACAACTTGCACTTTGACACTTGTGCAGTTATTACATTGCATGAAGTAACTAGATAAATTCCCCCTAAAGTAATCTAATGTCCTAAGTATGTACCAAGAAAGGTACATTTACATGATCCAAATGATGTAATATAGTCTATTTCTAACACCCCTTTGAATTACATTATTTGGATATTGAAGACTTTAGTCTTCAATGTGGATCTTCTTCTAGTCCTTGAAATTTTGAATCTTCTTCTCTATTTTTTGCAACCTGTTCAAGCAAGTGATTAGTGTCTTCATAATCTGTCATTCTTGCTGAGAGAGCTTTGATTTCAAAATCATCTATCGATTCTTCCAGTTCTTCAATTTCTTCTATCCTCTGAGCTAGATGTCATTTTTTATTTCTTTTTTGATACTCCAATTGAGGGTAATTGGTTGGACGCTAAAATTGTTGTTGACGAGGATTTTGATATTGTCGTGCCTGAAATTGATTCCCATTGTTCATATGATTTCCTTGATTCTAATTTTTGGGATTGAACCTGCAGTAGTTGGTGCTATGGCATTTTCTCTTGCATATCTGACAATACCTGTTATACCATTATTTCCATCCTTTTGATGAAGTAGCAATGTTTCCCTATGGATTTTCTTTAGATGACAATGCATTGTTAGACATTTCATATTTACCTATATTTTCCACTTCATATTCCTATAGAATATTGATTAATTCATCAAAAAAAGTATCTTTACTTAGAACTTGTAAAGATGTTACCAACTGTTTATAGCTGTCTGGAAGTGCTCTCATAGTTATTTGAGTAAGAAGTTCATCCTTGACTGTTTCTCCTAAGGTAAATAATTTCCCTTTGATATTTGCTACCTTCCTTAGGAATAGTTCTATGCTTTCTCCATTATTCATTTTTAATGAATGAAGTTGAGTCTGAATATGGAGAATGGTAGCCTTATTCTTTCCTTCAAATATTTTCTCTAGGCTTGTCCATGCATCTAAAGATATTTTTGTTGAACTGATATAGGGTTGTATTTCATCAATGATTGCAAAGGTTATTATCATTAGTGCCTTTGAATCATTTTCTATGAACTTTTGGATTTCAATATCATCTGTGGTAGGTATTTGTGTTTTCCCTTTGATGATATCCCACAGTTTTTCATATACCAAGATAGCTTTCACTTTATTCTTCTAGGAAAAATAATTAGGACCCTTGAGTAATTGAGATTCTGCTAGGAAGAATTTGTTTGAAGCCATTTGAAAACCCTAATGTCAATCCTTAGATTTTGTAGAATGCCTTATGACTCCCTAGTATGCTATGGATAAGATATAGTGCTTTTGTAGAAATATAGTTCAATATTTGATTGATTTTGTAAAGTTTTGTAGAATACCAAAATCAATTCCTATTATCCCTTATTGCTCCTATTGAACTAAGCACTATTCCCAAATTTTAAAGAGGTTATAATGTTGGATCTTTTGTCTCCTTTTGAGAATATTGAGACAATAATATTATGAATATCCAACCTATGAAAAAACTCTCTTTATAAATAACCCTTTGGGAATTAGGTTAAGTGTATCTAATTTTCCAATTAATTGATTTGATGTAGTAGCCCTTATGACTCCCTAATATTTGGATAAATTAGATCACAATAATATTTGCAAATATTCAATATTTATCCAAGTAGAAACCCTTATTACTCCTAGGTTTTATATTGCAAATATTTGATTCATTTGATAAAATATTCCCCTTGATGTATGGCTTTCAATGTAAATAAATTCCTTTGATTTAAACCTTATAACTCCAAGGAAAGAAAGCACATATAAATGGAAATAATTTTACCTTTCTCCAAGCAATGTTCGACACTAATTTTAGAGAAGCTTGGACTGTAGAATTTACGTAGACATCATGGATGCTGTGACTGTATCCTCCAATGGAAGCGCTTGGAGTTTAATGCATTCCAAATTTGGCATCTTTTAGGCTCTTCCCTTGACTTTGGTTGCCTTGAGCATTAAAGGCTCTAACACCTTCTTGACATGCTGCAACTCAGCCCTTTTCATATAGATGATGAGATAGTAAATTCGAATATGAAGAATTACTTGCTAACTTTGGTCGTTGACATCCTTAAAATGGAGAAGATTCTTCTCTGATGTGCCAAGTGGCACGATCGTTTCCCTTCGAGCACTTGAGGAGAGTTTGGTGCCAACGAAATATTTGTCTACCTTCTTGTAATGTAAGAACATTATGTTCTTTAGAAAAATGCTTGGTCTTCCTCTTTGACAAGTGTATCCCATACACTCAATGCACCAGCCTGTTCATGTAACTCCTCCTTGAAGATGAGCACTCTCTTGATTCGAGCGTTAGGGTTTTCCTTTAGTGACAAGTGTCACTTTCTTCTCTGCATGGACGTAGTCTCTATTGCTGGTTTGAATGGACCCTTTGGAGATATTTTTAGCTTCACAAATCCCCACCTTTGCTTTCATTCACCTGCATAGTTTTCTACTGGGATATGGAGCAATAGTATGGAGGCCTTGAGCACCGCTTTTAGCGAGCGTATATGGAGTAACACTCCAATGGTGCTTCAACTTTTCTTTTCCTTTATATTTGTTTTTCATCCTCCTTATATAGATGCTATTGCTCTTGAATGACGTTGTTTCTCCCTTGCTCTTGTACGTGTATCTTGCAGGTTCGACCATCTAGGATGTGAGGAGAATGAGCCCTTTGAATGGCTCCTTGAGCTAGGCTTGGATGGCTGCTAGCATACGACCACTTCCGACTGGTTTTTCCAGCAAGTGTAGTGCCTTTGAGGCACCTTTAAATATACCTTCTCTCCTTGTATAACTAGATTAGAATAGTGCAATATAATGTAAAATAGTTTTTATACAAGATGACCTTGTTGCACCTTCTTTTGCACTCCTCTTTGTAAATCTGAATTTCTGGTTTTGAGGTAGAATATTGAGTGCAATATAGGGGTTTTGAGGTTGTCTCTTTGATTAGACACCTTTCCTTGTTTTCTTGGATATTTTATAAACGAATCCAAGCTTGTAACCACATGATAGAAGCTATTTTTCTGCACTATTTCTTGTGCTTTGAACTTGAGACTCACCAAGTCTCGTTCGAGGCTTATTTTGATGCTCTTATGGTGGTTACTTTCTTCTCCAATGCTTGGAGGATTGAGCTGATTTTGTGGCTTCCTTAGGCCACTTCAAAGTTGCATATCTTAGTGCACTAATAGTGTCTTTAGACACTTTGACAAATTCTATTTTTGTGCCCTTCTAATGAACACAAACAATAATATTTGAGAGCAATATAATAGTGCAAATGAATCTAATAATATTTTACTTCTATTGCACTAACAATTTCACCTTATCACTCCAATCAACTCTAAAAAATAATGCACTTAATCAATTTACTGCAACTAATCAAGAATAATCTGAAATGAATCTTCAAGAATTATTCTAAAATTTCTTTATAAGCAAGGTAATATGAGCTAGTCTTATTTTTCTTTCCAAAGTAGATGATAGGTAGTTGATAGATAGTTTGAGATTCTTAAATCTAATCAACTCCTAAAGTGCAAATGAACCTTAAATAATCCTTTCTTTTTGCACATTTGAAGACTCTTAATTCAAATCTCCTTTTTGCAACTTTACTCCAATCAAGGTGCTTAAAAAAATCTGATAAGTAATCCACTTAATGAATTTACTTGCACCAATAGTTGCTTACCTTTTTCTGAAAGCCCTTTTCACCACTTCTATAGAGGATGTAGATCTTGGTGTCTAAGATCACCAAGTTGCTACCATGAGTAAGATCTTGTAGCTCTCTGTAGGCTGCCTTGAACAACTTCATCTTCACCAAAATATGGTCTCCAACTCTCTTTCACGAGCCTAGGATTTTGGTGGCTTGTTCTCCTCTTGTAGTCTCCTCCTTTTGTTGTAGATTAGAAGAGATATTTGATTCTGAAGTGGTGCCTTCTTGCTGTGAGAGGTAATCTCCAATACTCCTAGATTTGGTAGGCTTCTTCTATCTGAATCTTCCTTCAAGCTTCTTGTCAAATTCTGACTTCAAACAAGATCTTCTTCTCAAGATTCTGAATGTCTTGAGGTCTTATAAGATTTGGCACTCCTTGCCAAATTCTTCTTCTTGGGCTTGTTGTCGGATGATGATAATTGTCCCAAATATTTCACTATCTCCAATAGTGAATTTCTCCAATGAGTTCTCCTTGGAACTCCTTTGATGATTTCTTTAGTAAGGCTCTCCAAGCCTTTTATTGGATGCTCGTAGAGGCCTCTCCAAGGCCTTGTAGCTTCTTCTGGTCTTCCTTGAGACCTTATCTTCAACCTTCTACTTTTGGAAGTGTTGGTGGTGAGATATTCTCCTGGATATCTGATTTTGCTGCCTTTGTATTTGAGCAGGACTCTCCTAGTCCTTCTTCATCAATGAGATCTTCTCCTGATATCTTTTTCTTTAGGTGTTGGATTGATTATGAAGAAGATACTCTTCCTAACCTTTTTGTAGGAAGATTTCCCAACTCACTGAATCTCCTTGTTCCTGCAACAAAATATTAGTACTAAAATTTACTTCTAAATTAGATACTCTCTTCTAGAGTCTTATTCAAGATCAAGGCTTTTGTGGCATTTTCTTCAAGTCTTATGTGGCCTTTTCTTCAGTACCAAGGCTTATGTGGCATTTTATTCTGGATCAAGGCTTCTATGGCCTTTTCTTCTGGATCAAGGCTTCTATGGCCTTTTATTCTTGTGAAGTTTCCAATATAGCAATGGAGATCTCCTATCTCCCAACTTCACCACAATTCTTCTCCAGAAGTCTCTTCTGTAGTGTTCTTCTCTTGCAACAACTAATCTCTACACTATGAAGGCACTCTGACCTTCGGGTAACAAAGTTGAAATATCCTAGATTTCTATTGTAGGAGGTGTCCCAATCATCTAAGAATTAATTCCCTACAATAAAAGAACCTTCAAGTTAGTTTCTCTAGATCTCTTAGATGAGCTTCACTAGTTGATTCATCAAACTAGTGGATCAAGTGTTGAGTCCTAGTCTTCACAAGTTTTCCCTTGAAACTCTATGGAAATACTCTAGCCATATGCAATCTCAGTATTCTAAAAACTGATATTTCTTTCAGTCCTTACTTGTGGCTCTCCTTAATTCTACCACCTAGACTCTTCTAAGAATTTTTGATAGTGACTAGTCCAATGGCATGTAAGGTTATCAAAAACTTAGGGTCAATGATAATGGTGGTTTTCCTATTGATCTACCATGGCTTTGATACCATTGTTAGCTTTTGATGTAGCATGTAATGGGAGATAGAAATCACAAGATGCAGAATAATATTAAATAAAGTAAATTTATGAGATGACTAAAAATATACTATAAATAGAAATGATGGAGATGTTTACAAAAGTAGCTATGGAGGAAATGAACACTCCATGAATATAGCTATTGCTCAAGAATGGGCATTGAGCATATTACACCCCATCACATTACATCACACTACTACATCATACCACACTGGTCTACACTACTTCCTACTGCTCTATCTTGCTCTATGTCTATGGCCCTTTATATAGAAAATAGGTTCCTTGGCCAACACTCTACCTAGATGTGCAAGGGACAACTTGCACATATACAACTTGCACTTTGACACTTGTGCAGTTATTACATTGCATGAAGTAACTAGATAACTTTCCCCTAAAGTAATCTAATGTCCTAAGTATGTACCAAGAAAGGTACATTTACATGATCCAAATGATGTAATATAGTCTATTTCTAACACCATTCGTCATATTCGTCATAAAATCACAATAACTCTCATATGGAATATAGCTAAATCATATAACATGTCATATTGTATTCATTCAAAAAATATATCAACACAAGCTCAAAACCACTTAGCTTAAGTTATGCAAAACACATACAAGTTACTCTACTTAGTAACTCAAACCAACATAATATACTCTACTTAGTATCCAGTCACATATATGTTTACAAATATACAAATATCATCGAATCACGTGATGTTTTTTTAAAGAAAGATAAAAGTCTAAATATACTCAAACAGATAGGGAAACTGTTGCTGCATATCTACCACATCTTCCTACATGCCATTTCTATCTGAGTAGTGGTCCCACTAGAACCGACACTACTCTATATTCCTCTTCCTCAGGTTATTGGTTCTAAAACCAAGTATGCAAACAAGTCAAACTTTAATTTTGAGTGGGTCGATCATCTGCAATTTAGATACATCCAATACATGAGTGGGATCACAAATATATTTTCTAAAGAGAGATACGTAGAAGACAACAAATTTTAGATAGGTTTGGTGGTAGTGCAAGTCTATAAGCAACATGGCTTATTTTGGCCACAATATCAAATGGACCTACATATTTGGATTCCATTTTAGAAGATTTAATAGAATTTTTTGTTGGTTTCACCCTTAAGAATACCCTGTATCCCACAAAATATTCCCTTGGTGTCCCTTTTAGGTCCATGCAGATTTTCTGGCAATCTACGACCTCTATCAACTTCTACTGAATTCTTTTCAATTGTTATTCCATTTATTTTATAATTTTTGGTCTAATCACTACCTTATATTCCAGATTATCCCAAGATAAGGGAGTTCGACACCTTCTTCCATAAAGAGCTTTGAAGTGTGCCATACCTAGTAAAATACTTATTAGGATTAGGTAATTGTAATATCAGTGTAGTTATCAAACAATGTTTCAAAACTTAAAAAGCTTCTTCAAACTTCTCTATCTACTTAAAGAATTTATCTTTTCTTTGGATTGGTTGGGCAATTCTTGAAAACCATTTAACAAATTACCTATAATACCTTGCAATACCTATAAAACTTCGCACCTCTATCACATTACTAGTTGCTTGCCAATCGATTATTGCTTCAATTTTCTTGGGATCTACTACAATCTCTTTCATAGAGATAATATGTCCCAAATATTGTACTTGCAAAGTGTAAAACTCACATTTTGATAACTTTCAATAAAGCTAATTCTTCATCAGAATCCCAAGTATATTTATCATATGTTGATCATGTTCCTCCTTGTTCTTAGAATAAATCAGTATGTCATCCAAAAATATGAGCACAAACTAGTCCAGTTTCTCCCTAAAGACACTATTCTTGATATTCATGAATGTAGTTAGAGCATTAGTCAACCCAAAAGGTAGAACAATAAATTTAAAATATCCATACCTTGTTCTAAATGCTGTCTTAGAAGTGTCTTCTTCTTGTATTTGCAACTGATGATAACCAAATCTCAATTCTATCTTTGAGAAGATGATTGCTCCTCACAATTGATCAAACAAATCATAAATTCTTTGTAATGAATACCTAATTTTGATAGTTACCTTATTGAACATTTAATAATCAATGCACAACATCAAGGTACCATATTTTTTCTTTAAAAATAGGATAGGAGCTCCCCAAGGTGACATACTTGGCTTGATTAGGCCTTTTTCCAGCAAATTTTGTAGTTACATTTTGAGCTCTTGTAACTCTATAGGAGTCATCCTATATGATGACCTTGCAATAGGTGCTGCTTCGGATAGTAACTCATTTAAAAAATTAAATTCCCTCTAAGGGGGTAATCGAGGAAGATCCTCAGGGAACACATCCTTAAACTCTTCAAGTACTAGATACTTTTGGAAGAGATCAAATTATATTTTTGTCTCTTATTTATTATTCATATTAACTATGAAGACCATATCCTTCTTCCTAACTATTTTTTTATCTGCATGGCAGTTAGTTAATGTGGTTTAACTTCACTTCAACCATAGTTGATCCTAACCCTTTTATTAGATTCATCCATAAATTCTATCTATATTTATTTAAAATTTAGAAGAGCCTTATGTATCTTCAACCAATCAACTCCTAGAATAATATCAAATGCATGCAAAGGTGGCACACACATATGCCAATTAGTTTTTTCTTGTGGTAAAGTAATGTGGGGGTCAAAAAAACATTGGTTAACTTGGTAGGATTGACCTGACCCATATTCTACCTTCCAAACATTGGCCGAAAGTCTAAATCTAACAGGTATGTCCCTCACTAAATTACTAGATATAAAACTATTAGTTGCACCACTATCTATCAAAATTTGCACATTCTTGCCAAAAAATTTCTCATTTAATAAGAAAGGGGTGATTTTACCATTAATTTTAGGGTTACCTATGGTTGCAAAGATACTATGAGCACCTTCATCTATTGCTTTCTATCGTCGATTATCTCTATGGAGACATTTACTTGCATAATGATCTCCTTAACATACAGAACATCCATTTGGAGGGGCTCTATTTGATATGTTGCTATTCTTATTTTTTTCCAGAGTTGCAACTTCTTTGGACCTATCTTGCTCTGTTGGTTTTTTATCCCGCCTTTTGATAAAATCTTTACCATCTCGCTTGAACTTACCACCTTGGTAGTTAAGTTTATTTTTGCCATTTTTCCTACTTTGCTCTTTTCCTTTGGGTTTTTTATTTTGATCTTTCTCCCATCTCATAGAACCAATACTTTTTGACTTTTTGAGTTCATATTTTTCTTTCTCAGACAACTTTTGATAGCTAAAATATGTATTTTTTATTTCCTAATTGTCTTCCTCTTTTCTTGCCAAATCAAAGGCAACAAGCAAGTTACCAGGGTTGTGCATATTTATCACCATCATAATTCTAGGATGTAATCCTAGAATAAATTTTTGAGTCTTCATTTACTCATTACTTTCATATTGAGATTTATATTTAATAACTGAATGAAATTTTGGTGGTATTCACACACTGACATATTTTCTTGATGCAAATTAGAAAATTCCTCAAATTTATCCACGTAATATTGGTTAGTCAAGAATCTATCCAAGAATTCTTTTGCAAACTTATCCCATTTGAGATCTGAAGCCTCTATTCTATGATATTTCTTATATGCTTTCCACAAATCAAGGGCTACCTCAGTCATGTTCATAACTACTAAAACAATCTTAGATTTAGAGGATAGCACTACTAGAGAAAAATATGACTCTAGTTCACTTAGCCAGTTTTTTGCTAAATCACCATCGCTCTTTCCATTGAATTTTGATATTACAAACTTTCTTATGTTCTTGTCCAATTCTTTACTCACCCTGGCCCTTTCAACACTGGATACCTCACGTTCTCTTGATAATTTTTCAGTCTTGCTTAATCCAATGTCTCTTTCCCTAGCTAATTCCTCTATGGCCCTCTGTTGTTGGGTAATAAATTCTTGTTGTTGGGCCATATGAGTTTTCTATTGGGCCATCTCTTCCCTTTGTTGTTCCATGTGAGTTTACAATTGAAAAACTTTAGCAAGATCTTCCCCTTATCTAACAGGTTCATTAGGAGGGGGTTCATTCAGTATTTTCATCCTTATTTCATGCTGAGGGTCTTCTCATATTATTCCTAACCTTGGTCCTCTAGTAGGTTCTTCGATGGTTTATTCTTGCCTACCTCCCATAGGATTTTATGAAGATCCACCTCGTAGCATTCATGTCATTTGACCTGTATGTGAAAGAGGTAATTTATTAGTTTAATACAAATCCATAATTAGAGTCCACAATTCAGATCTACTTTTTCTTTGATACCATATGTAACAATCCAAATCTACTCACTTGGTTGTACCACATTAAAATTTATAAATTAAATACTATCTTATTTTTTAAAATTTTAATATAATAGTTCACTCATAATTTTACCTTTAGGATCATAGCAAAATTGCTTCACCCAAATATTCACTAGCATAAGCTTAATTTAGTATAGGCATATTACACGACTTTTAGGTTCAAGGCTATTGCAGACCAGTCATCCAAGTGGACAAGATCAACCAAATCCCTTAAAGGTTCCATTAGTGGAATTGACTTGTCTCACTTAACATCCTTATTTTCTGGCATGAGGGTCAATCCACAGCCAGGGTTATCCTCCAAGACCCATACACCTAGAGGGTGGATGCTTGCTTCCCTATCCCTTATCATTACAAACCTTCAACTATTCATCTTTCATGTTCCTATATTGAATGAAAGAGAAATAGCTTACTTATGGATAGTGTCTAGTTTATTATCCTCTTCATAGAGTATGCTCGAGCCATGCCAATACACTAGCCTTGGTATTCATCTCACATGCTCTTTTGACCCACGTTTGTATGTCCCATACCATACAACGAGGCTTAACCAACTTGGTCAAAGATACATGGCATCTATCATAGTACTATCCCAGATGTAACCTAGAGAAGGTATCCCATACTTCTTCTCGTTACCAGACTTGACCTAGTTGATTTAATCGGTCCATTCTATTAGTCAACAGTTGCTTTGGATACTATTGCATGCCTACCTATACCTCAATAGTCTTTGGGTGAATTTTGAAAATCCTTTATCCTCAATGCCCAACATCATGGTTATTCTTAGGATTCTTCAACCATTCCAAGTGTTTGATTTCAAGTTCCATATAAAAACCCCAAGTCTAGAGTTTCAACCCAACCCAACAAGTTTAAATTTTTGCATAGACCAATGCTTCTCAAGGAAACCTATATATATATAAACTAAAAACTTAGGAAGATACCAATGGTTACACACTTATTTGACTTAGAAGAAATAATTTTTATAAGCAATATCCCCCATTTTATGGTTATTAATGACTCCAAAGTTTGGAATAAATGAACAAGTTTAGGCATAACATCCTATCCACCATTATTGAATTCTTTCAAGCAAAGCATAAGCAAAAAATTATACTTTTCATCTTTTATATTAATTCTATTTCATTTCTTATCTTCTACTGACGTAACGATATCAAATTAAAATAAATCTATCCTTAAATTGCTATTCATCATGGTCTCACATATAAATTGCATAAATAAAATTATACCCCTATAATTAACTCCCACTTTATTGCCAAATTTATCTATTTACTCCAAGGGATTCGATTAGCCTTTAGCTTGAGAGTATATCATAGCTTAAGATATTGGATAATCCAATAAAGGATTGTTACCCCCATCATGACATGCTGCTAAATGGTGGTACCATGAGTAACTAACCAAACAAGATACCCCATAACTATTTTCACCATCATGTCAGCAACTCATGATGATATAATGAAAAGCAAAAAAATACAACAAAGTCTTTGAACGACTAATTACAAATTTTGGTATAAATCTTTCCACATATTTACCAATCCATCTTAGCTTAGCCCCTCTGCACACACATATGCAAAAGTTTTATTTTTAAGAAACAAGGTTTAGGATTTTAGGTTTGGCAAAATATTTTCTATACATTATAGCAAAGCATAGCCCCTCTGCACACACATACCATCTTTCCTTGTGTTACCAAAATATTTTTCCATACATTATAATAGCTAGATTTAGTATTACAACAATTTTTTAGGTATATCCTGCAGTTGCATGTACCACAACTCTCACCGAAACACAATTGTATGAAGATAAATATGCTATCATATTATTAAAAATGCAACTTGATGGCTACAATTCTCCCACTCGACTTTTGCCATCCTTGCTGACCTTCACATTGTGCAGTGGTTTCATTTCTAAACTTAATTATTTAAGGTTTTAGAGTGAAAGGATCATATTTTGGCTCTACTCTTTATGAATGCATTACTAAAAGCATACAATATACACACCAAAAAATATACTAAATACTAATGCATGTGAATCACTTTAAACATCTCCTTATTTCCAAGCAACAATAACATGCACAACAAAAGCAAAATATATATTTTCAAATAGATGCACTATCAACATATCACTTTAAACATCTCCTTATTTCCAAGCAACAATAACATGCACAACAAAAACAAAATATATATTTTCAAACAGATGCACTATCAACATAATTCTTCCCATTTCGTTCCCACACAGGAATACAAGAAAACTTTTAGGTTTATGCATCATCCTTTTTTTTATAATCAAAAGCATACAAGGAAAATTACTGTGGACAATCTACTTGGAGTCCTTCGTAACACTTATCCTATCCAATAGTTATCCGATACTTCCAGATCCTCCACTGCCAATACCATATTTCCTTGTTCTTTTTTTCTTAAAAGAAATTCACCACGCACACCTAACAACACCACCGCACACAGACTCAAGATGTCTATCTCATTGTTCCTCGCTTCTTCCTCAAGCCCGTTTCCTCCCTTCACGATTCTCGGTTATGGAAAGGGTAGAAATCATTATGACATCTAATACCATGTGCTAATGTAGTTAAGTTGATATCCACCCCATGACTATCCATTCCATGGTAAAGAAAAACCTATTTAAATTAATTTTACATATTTGCTACTATTAAAACATATCATCAATAATAATATTTTTGCAATTAGACTTGGACTTCTTTAAACCATGCACTTAAACTATATGCATATTGAAATAATCAGTGGCTTCCATCATCATCGTCACATAAAATAAATATAAGACTCAATCGTCACATAAACTAAATATAAGACTCAATCGTCACATAAACTAAATATAAGACTCAATCAAGCAAGGAATCTACATGATATGCAAGTATGCAAGAGCGTCCATGCACTACCGAGTCGAATCATCACTTTCCTTATTACCTTTTCCATTGTTCCTCAATGACTGTAGCTATAAGAACTACCATAATTCACAAGAAAAGGGAAAGAGAGCAAAGGGGCAAGCGGGTTTTAGGCCCAAACACTCAACTATTGATCACCGTATCACGCTCAGACACATAGTGGAAAAAATATGGGAGAAAAAAGAGAAGGCTTTTTGCTATTTTGTAGACTTCAAAAAGGCATTTGAACACGGTGCCTAGGAAAAAATTATGGAGCAGAATGGAAGAACTAGAGGTTCCAATTCACTATAGGGCAGCAGTTCACAGACTATATGAGCATGTAAAAGCTAGAATCAGAACACAGGAAGGGTTATCTGAATGTTTTGGTAGTGACATAGGTGTCAAACAAGGTTGCCCTCTATCTTCGACCTTATTTGGGCTGTACATTGACAAGTTAGAAGAATGGATAAACAAATTTGGGGGAGAGGGTGTGCATTTAGCCAAATATGTGGTAAAACTCCTCATGTATGCAAGATGATGTAATTCTTGTGGCCAAAACAGCCAAAGATCTAGAAGATCACCTTCAAGCTCTAGAACTCTTTTGTAAAGAAGTTGGGATGCAAGTGAACACGAGCAAAACAAAAATTATGATTTTTTTAGCAAAAAAGAAGCAACAACTCAAATTTTAGTTTGCAGGAGAACCGCTTGATGTAGTAGTAGAATACAAATACTTGGGCATAGACTTTCATGACAAACTTAATTGGAATACATGTAGGATGAAAAGAACTCAAAGTGGTCGGAGAGCACTATATGCACTTCAAAACAGGTGTAGGAATGCCGAGTTGTGGGACTGGAAGACCACCAAGGTCTTATTTGGCCTACTTGTTAACATCGGTTCTGTTGTATGGTTGCGAGGTGTGGGCTAGTGGCACAACAAATGCAAAATGGAGACAAATAGAAAGGATTCAAAAATATCTAATCACAAACTTTCTCAAAATTAAGGCCACAACCCCTTATGAAATTATTCTAGCTGAAACTGGAATGTTCCCTTTAGAAGCAATTGCTATGACCAAGTCGTTATGTTACTTGAAAAAAACAAAAAACATGACAAATGATAGATGGCCTAGAGCAGTGAGAGACGAAGAGTTACATAGGCGAAATAATACGTGGATGAAAAAAAATCAGAAATGGATGAAACGTTGGGAAATCAACATAAATGAATGCCCAAATGTCAACAAAGACATTAAAAATTATGTGAATGAAAAGTTCAGAAGTGGAATGTGGAAAAATGCAAGCGAGGAAAAGAAAATATTATATTGCAAATTTTAACCCAACGTATGATCACAAGGAAAAAAGCGTATATAGGCGCTGAAATCAAGTGGAAGGAAAAAATACTCATTGCTCAAATAAGGACTAGCTCTCATAGACTTAGATGTGAAACAGGGAGATGGACAACGCCCAAAGAACAATGGGAAGAAAGGATATGTACTCTATGCAGCACAGGGGCAGTAGAGACAGAGGAACACTTCATCTATAAATGCCCGAGTTTTTCAGATATCCGTGACAAATACAAAGAAACACTTGAGAACGAGTTTATTACAGATTTATTTGAAGACAAGAAAATAAAAAAAGTTAGAGAATTGCTAACACAAATCAGCAGGAGAAAGAACAACCTTCTCAAAGATATTAAAGATCATATGATATGATTTGAGTAATTGTACTTCCATATTTGAGGTCCCATAAACCATATTTGGGTCTCGTGGACGTAATTAAAATCTTTCATTCATTCATTCAAATATCCGTATGAGAAAGATCGTTACAATAAAAAAAATAAAAAAACATTAAATTATTTTCAATTGCAAGTACAAGATGGTGAGAAACAAACTGTGGACCATTTATTTATCATTGTCTCAAGGAACATCATCGTAGGAGACACCTTTATTGTATGGATTATGGACCATCCATATTGTTGGGTTCGCCTTTTTTTCCGTTGAGACCACCATATAAGAGCTCAAAATCATTTTTCTTATGAAGTAGATTGAGTTGGATCAGATGTGCGCTCCATAAAACAGAAAAGAATATCATTCTATTTCCTTAAGAAAACCATTTATGGCTTCAAGGACATCGCCAATGCCTTTGCTTGATTTTTAATTTTTTATTTTTTTCCTCCTCATCATGTTGTTTATACTTGCTAAACATCTAATAGCATTAAAATAATGACAAGAAAATTGCGAAAATTCCATAGACGGAGTCACCAATTAATAAATACATAATTGCACACATAAGTTTATGATCTTGGAGTTTTTTCCGCTCTTCGCGACGTCATTGGACACATGTATTTAAAATTCTATTAGGTTAGAACGAAAATCATTCGAACGATAACGATATAGATGGTTTACTTGGTATCAACACAGCGAGGAAAATGGAAGGAAGAAAGTAATAATAAAGAGCAAGCAAGGTTTCAATGTTGTCAATGCCGTAAATGGCGTTAGATTGGCAGACAATGCACACAAAGGAAACGAGAGAAGTCATATACAGAGGATGGTGGACTTAGCAGAGAGCCAAGTACTGGCAGTTGCAAGAGGAGGCGGGAAGAAAATGTTGGAAACCAACTTGTTGGGGGGAAGAAAATGTTGGAAACCAACTTGTTGGCGGGAAAACAAGGAATGCAAGAACTCATGGCCTTTCTGTCATGGTGCAACGGGCAACGTTGTTGGTGGCCATTACCTTATTATGAAAAGCGAGAAGAAACTTCCATGTAAAATTCGGGGAATATGAAAGTTTTTAAAGCAGGATTTGGATAAAGTTTGTAATCCCATCAATCGGTCTCTAAACGTTGGAACATTATTGGTTGGCTTGCGTATTTGTAAAACAAAAAACCGCCCCTTCTTCTGTGAAGTATATTTAAACACTTTATATTAAATTGGGTAGTTCTTACATCTTTCCAAACCCCCCTTCTTCTGAGTTGAAAGTAATTACACATTTATCAAATTAGTTCCCTTGAAATAGAAAATCAAAATTGAGCCCCGACCCGCCCCCGTCCCTTACAAGACTAGACAAGCACTGGCTCTATTCAATGTTGTGAAAAGGCGAAGTCCTTCCAATCAAAAAGTACAACAAGAAAAAAATTTTAAATTTAAACTTTTTTAAAATTTTAGTTTTGTGAGGAATATTTTAGCGTTATATCTTTAGGTTTTAATTCAGCAAACTAGATTTGAACTCTTTCAAACGGCACTTACTCTAATTTTTTTAATTAAATGACATTACTAGGATACTATATATTTGAGTTTTCATTTAGGACTTTCAAGTTTAAACCCTCTTATAAAGGGACTTTCAAGTTTAAACCTTCTTATAAAGCGATTGGGATCCTTTCAAAACCTATTCCTTACTTTAAATTTTTTAATCAAATGATTTTAGTTCAATTATTTAAAGGAACAAGGTTGTTCTCGTTAGGGTTTGGGTCTGCTATCATTTATAAATTTGGCTACTTTGGTTTTGGATACCGATATTGCCACCAATTAGGTGGTTGCTCTCCTTTTTTATGGCTTCATCGTTCGTAGATGTAACAGTTGTTACAGATAGTGGAACTCATGGCACTCAAATGAGCTCGAAAGTTTATTCTAAAAGTAGTGCACGAGGTAATGGTTCTTCTCCAGATGTTGTACTCTCTCTTGATGTTGTTTCTCGAGTTGTAAAATGGTATGAGAATCATTATCTTATAGCTTATTTTGTTGGTCGAATCTTGTCACCAAGAATATTTTTAAAGTTTGGTAAAACTTCACTGGGAAGCTTATGGCATTGTGATTGCGGGTATCTGCAAGCTTACTAAAGGTTTTTTTTGTTTTCCTTTAAAGAACCCTCACAAGTGTAAAATGTGATTGTTAAGTCCAATTGCTGGTTTCTTCGCAATAATTTGATGGTCATCTCTATTTGGACTCCTTTCCAAGTTTCAGATCAAGTTGCCTTGAAAGTGCTGGTTTGGCTTGAAATACCTAGTCTTTTGCTACCCTTATGGGAGTTTATTGACGATATTGTTAAAACCATTGACTAGGTGGTCTATCAAGAACAAGAGTAGTTCTTCTCAGAATGACCTAATAAGAGAGTCTGTGTTGAGGTTGATCTCACACAGGATCTCAGAGAATTTGTAGACATTCAGGTTGGTATAGAGAGTTTTATGAAAATTTTTTTTACTATAATTTACCTAATACTTGTTTTTGGTGCCAATCCACCACACATTGTATCAAGGATTATCCGTTGGTTGCTCAAAAACCTTTGATAGTTGCTCCTACTCCTCATACTATGCCTGCACCTCCCAAACCCTCTATTTAGGGTGATTGAATTACAATTTCTAATAATAAGGGGATGACCAACCCTAAGTTGATGCTTTCTAACAAAGATGAGGTTGTGAAGCCACCATCTCAGCCTCCTATTATTCTTTTTCATCATATTTTGGCTCCTCAAGATCCACCTCACTGAGAAATATCTTGAGCATAAATCAATCTCAAAAGAAGAGAATTTGCTACCAATACCTCCACCCTCTAGGCATTCATGTAGCCCATCTCACGGTGGCTCATCATTGTCAATGGAAGCCAAGGGTTTGAGCATCATATTTTGACTATTGGTGATATATTTCAACCTTATCACACCTCTTTATTTAATAGGTTTTTGGTACTAGCCAATAATTTAGAAAGTCCCTCGATTTTTGGTGATTTACTTCAACCTTCTTAGACTTTTGCATTTAATAATTATTCGGTGCTGGATGATAGTGGGGGCAGTCCTATAGGAGATGGCTCCATGGATATTTATCCTCCATGAATTTAATTTATTGGAATATTTGGGGACTTACAGAGTCCTCAAGAAAATTTTCTCGTTTGATTTGCTCTCCAAAGTATTGGCCATGTTGATGTTATTTATTTACAAGAAGTTAAGATTTATGGTTTTTGTTAGATGTTTCTCTTAGCTATATTGCAAGTTGTTTTATTCACTTCACTACTCATCATGAATATGGTCGGGGTGGTGCTTCTATTTTTATCTCCTCCAAACTTGAGGATTATTTGCTTGGATCTGGCGAGGATCCTTCTCATCATGTGGTCTAGATTTTGTTGAATATTAATGGGAACACCCTAGATATTGCCAACATTTATGCACCTAATGATGGGCCTAGTCGCTCTACCCTTTGGTGGTACCTGTTTGATCACTTGTCGATGACATATTGGATTTTTTGTGGTGATTTTAATATGGTTGAGCATGCTGAAGATAAATTTGGTCACCTCATGATGCGTTGGTGTGTTGGAGAGCATGAGGCCTAGTTTTTTTTAAATACATATGGGATCTTTTTTATCCCCTTTTTTTCCAGTGTAATTGCACACCTCCACCCTAGTTCACTTGGTCCAATTTTTGTGTAGGTAATGATAAAATCTACAAGTTCCTTAATTGAGTTATGATGTCAGAGCAGTAATTTTTTTATTATCCTCCATCAATAACAAGATTATGATGATATGGGATCAATTCCTGTTATCAAATAATTTTTCAATTTCCTTTCAGATTGAGTGGAGTGGTCACCAATTTAAGTTTCCATGCAATCAATTTTATTTAAATACTTCTTTATTAAAATACCTTGGCACCATTGCTACAATTGAGAAAATCTATAATTTATTACCTCGACCTCCTCACTCTATCAGTTGGATTTATTGGTGGAATGAAGTAATTATTTGTACTACCTCTTTCATGCGGTATTTTGGCAAACAGTGGCACATATCAGAAAGTATGGTCATTCGTCTGTTACAAAGGAGTTTGAACAAAATTTACAATTGCTTGAAAATTATCCGTATGATCAATAGTTGCAAACCAGGGTTGCTAGTCTTCACCACCAGCTTATAGTCCATGAATGACATGAAACTAGGGGGACTCAAATTTGGGCTTTCTTGTATTGGCTAAGGGTTGATGATTGATTGTCCAAAGCCTTTTTTAAGTCTCTTCATTCTAGGTAGGCTAGGATTTAGATCAAGGCTATTCAAGTCTCTCATTGTAGGCTAACTTCTCTTCCTAATATTACTTCAGCCTTGTGGATCATTATAATCTTTTTTTTCAAGAACAACAAGATTCTCTAGAATGTTAGATGATGCTCTAGTAGTGTCTTTAT
The DNA here is from genome assembly GCA_028583015.1 of Wollemia nobilis. Taxonomy (NCBI): domain Eukaryota; kingdom Viridiplantae; phylum Streptophyta; class Pinopsida; order Araucariales; family Araucariaceae; genus Wollemia; species Wollemia nobilis. The sequence goes on from JAQPPZ010017244.1 coordinate 4,695,096, forward strand.
GTTGTTCCTATTAAGTTTTCTGCTTATGACAAACTTCTTTGTGAGGCTCCTCTTTCACTTGATGAGATTCATAATGCTCTTATGACTATATTAGATGACAAGTCCCCTGGTATTTATGGCTTTCCATGTGAATTTTATAAAGCCACTTGGAAGTTTACTAGGTCTGATCTACTCAATGTCTACAATGAAGCATTAGCCAATAATTCTCTAGGTAATATTATCAATTGTGGAAATATTAAATTTATTCCTAAAGTGGGTAATCTTGAAATTATCATTAGTTGGCAACTTTTTACTCTACTTAATGTCTCTTACAATATTTTGGCTAAATATTTAGCTCTCCATATTCACAACATTCTCCTTATGATTATCAAACTAGAGCAAACATGCTTCATTAAAGGGTGTTACATCTTGGATAATCTTATTGCTATCTGGGAAGGTTTAGAATGGGCTCGTATCTTTGACCAAAAGTCCTTTTTCCTTAAACTAGACTTTGAGAAAGCTTATGATCATATTGAGTGGCCTTTCATTCTTGCTATACTCCAAGATCTCAGATTTAGCCCCTTTTTTATCAGAGTTATCAATATGTTGTTTGTTGATGCTTTAGATTGTCTTACTATTAATGGACTTAGGTTAGAGGATTTTAGTTTGTTTCATTCTATTTGCTAGGGCTATCCTTTAGTCCCTTCACTTTGCATCCTTGTTGTTGAAGCTTTTGGTTATCTTCTTACCAATCAAGTGTCTAAGGGGTTGATCAAAGGTATTATTTTTACTGATATGTCCACCCAACTTATTAATGGGCACTTTGCAAATGATTATTTTCTCAATATCAATGAGGATGAGGTTTCAATTTCAAATACTTTGGTTTTTTTGGACATTTTTTTTAAGGCCTCGGGATCCAACATCAAATGGTCTAAGTCCTTTTGTTTCCACATTGCTTCTTCTTCTGTGCCTTCTTAGCTTAGACATTATTTATGGCATTGGCTTCAAAGGGGTGAGCATTTTAAGTTCTTAGAAATCCTCTTTGCTTTTGATAGCTCACCCTCTAAACTCTGGTAGTATATCATTGAAATAATTGAAAAGAATATTTCTTGTTGGGCCTTGCATCCCCTTTCCTTCGGTAAGTTTTAGGTTTGCACAAAGATTCTTGTTGCCATTCATGTTTATTACTCCTCCTATTGGGCCCCTTCTAATAATTCTTATAATAAGTTGGCTAGACTCCTTAGGGATTTTCTTTGGGCCAAGGGGAAGAATTCACGTGGTTTTCATCGATATGCTTGGGATATTTATTGTACACCTACCGATAAGGGTGGGATGGACATCATTAACATTTATAGACAAAGCATTTCTTTGTATGCTAAGTGGGTGGTCAAAGCTATTGAAGGCCCTAAGGCATGGAAGGTTTTGATTTGTCATTATATTTCTTCAGGCCTACCTTATGGGCAAAAATCTTGGGCTAATATTGTCCTTCATACTCTCATCATTACTTTTACTCCAGTTAAGATTCAGGGTCCTTTATTGTTAAAAGTATTTGGTAAGATTTTGAGGTGGTGAAACCTCATCTTCATTGGATTGGTGATGGTTTTTGTAATGGTCTTTCATTAAATTCTTAGAATATCTGGTGGTCTCCTATTCTATCTCTCTTTAGTTCTTCTTATTTATATGCTAGGGATTAAAGCTTTGAGGTTGTTTCACAAGGGCATTTGGCATATTAATGATTTAGTGCACTCTCGAGACTAGATTCCTTAGCCTGATCTCAAACAAAAATTTAATCTTCATAATTTAGATCTTCTTTCTATTCTTAAGATTCAAGAGCTTATACTTGATGTCATGCTTCATAAGCTTAGCATTCAACCCCAAAGTGCTTGGTGGAGGGATTGGCACTAGAATATGGATACTCCTTTCAAGAACTACTCTTCTTCCTTGCTTTATCAACTTCTTAGTCCTCTTTCCCATGGTGTTGATAAACTTAATGAGAGATGATAGACTCACTCTACCTCCTATACTTGGATTGCTCATTTGAATCATACATTGTAGTCTAACCTTGAACCCAAGATTATCTTTTTTATCTAGTCTCTTATTTATCAAGGGCTTCCTATGGGAGAGAGACTTAGTAGGGTTGGTATTCCTAATCCTAGGTATCCAGATTGTGGTCATTTTGAGACTTTCAAACATCTATTTTTATTTTTCCCTCACGCATAGTCTGCTTAGTCCTAGATTCACTCATTTTTCAAGCCCTTTCATCCTTAATTTTTCAAATGGTAGAGATAATTTTTGGAGATAACAGTTGTTGGTCTACCTATATTACTACTCTATGGAATTTCTTCCATGCTATTATTTTGTTTGAAATTTGGAAATCTAGGAATGTTGTTGTCTATTCTGAAGATTCACTTCCTAGTCAGTTTTCCTTGAATGAAAAGATTACAATATTTTTTGTTGCTACTATTTAGCTCCATTCACAATCTTCTAAGTTGACTCATGAGTTAGTGCATTTGATAAATCTTTTCATATTCAGGCACAAGGCTCCATGCACTATCAACGTGGCTTTGTCTAACCTCCCTCTACGTTAAGGTCCCTCTATTTATTTGAGGCCTCGGCGTAGCAAGTTGAGGGGGTGACATTATCTAGCATCAGGTTGTTTTATGAGTACCCACAATAGGGCTCAGTGTCCTCTTGGAGTGACTCCCTTTGTTTAATTATTCTGTTTAGTCACCTTTTTAGGGATTGGTTTTTTTTTTTTTTTGCCTCGGGCCTTGTCATTACGATGTTGATTATTTAGGTGGCCTTGTGCCTTAAGTTGTAATTTTTTCAGATCCTTTTTATTGTAACCTCTCTTATTTTTTATTGAATATAATTGTTGGTTCCAATAAAAAAAAATCATTCAAAAAAGAAAAATTAAAGTTTCAATCTTACTAAATAATGCATAGGTAATATCCAAACTTTAAAGTTTCAATCTTACTAAATAATATATAAATAATATCTAAACTTTGATTTTAATATAACTACTAAAAATTAAGGCATCAACCAAAAACAACTCTACGTTTACAAACGTTTTCTTCATAGTCATTTTGAGCTCCTTGTGCGACCCGTGACTCTACTTTAGTTGTGAGAATTTCACGTCGTGGGCGTGGAAACTTGGCTCCAATTCCAGCAGCCTTAGGTTATTATTATTTTACATTATGAAGACAACTTATTATTTTGCATTCGGTTTATTGCTACAAGCGTTACGAAGACAATACATATGAAGCCAATCCAGAAATGTTCCACATTGTCTTATGATACAAGTGAATGCAAATGAAAACACATACCAAGGGAGAGTTGTAATTACAAGTTGCTTTCTTTCTTTTAATGTTCAAATAAAACAACATTCCTATCAAAATTAATATCACTTAATAAATACAGGGATGACACACTATATAAGAGATTTTTTTAGATGAGTTGATGTTTTCATGTTGCAGGCATACTCTAATTCAAATACAATTAACATCAAAGGTATGACCACTCATAACTCCCTGATAAGACTGCACGCGTTAAAGTTGTCCCATGCAAATGCAATACAATTTCTAGATAGTTTAGTTTATAGTTTGTTATCATGTTTGTGGCACCAAGAAAGTGAAGATACCGCTTGTCACACCTCACATCGATGTCAAGCGTCTATGTCATCAAGTTTTTTTGTTTAAGGTTTTTATAGAAAGATGTGTTGATCAAGAGTATCCATAGATTTATTTTAATTATGTGTGCCATGTGTTAATTTGATAAGCATCTAAGGTTTATTATTTATGTTCATTTTTAATGGAAGATGATGAGAGGTAAAATGTAAATGAAGATAACTTATGTAATAAACAAGGCTTACTTTCATGTTTTGTTTTGCGCTTTTAATAATTGTTTAAAATGATACTTTTAAATGATACTTTTTTGTTTTCTTTCAAAAGAATGATCAAAATGAAGAATTGTTCATAATAAAAACTAATCTAATATGTAAAAGTGACTACATGCATTTCTTTTTTTAATGCCAAAATTTCCATAAGATGAAACTACAAAATAATTCAAGTACACTTTTTACTTTAATGCTTATGAGAGAAGTAAATGCTTCCCTTTCTTTTCTTTCAAATCAAAGATCATACAACCAAAAGGGGTAAAAGGTAATCCAAAATATAAACCACATGTCCTTTTACTCTTTTTATTTCAAAATGTAAATATGAATTAATGCCACGAGATAGGATTGAGTGGTTGTGTAAATCAAGACCCAATAATCGAAGAATGCAAGGAAACAAAGATTAATTTTCTTTCAAAATAAGAGGTTAGCAAACATATATGCAACTTAGCCTAAAACATGCCTATATGCACTTCATATTCCTTGCCCAATCTTGTGAATGAAGGATTTTACTCTTATTGTTATTTTCTTAAAAGAAAACAAAACTTTTATTTGTTTGCTTTCCTTTTGAATAAAAGAGAATCACAAAATGCAAGTATAAAATAATGCAGAAATTAACCTAATATGCTACTATAAAATATTATATTTAAAAATATTAAACAATATATACCATTATATGTCTTCAATCTCTCAGCACTTTACGCATACAAGAAAGGGATGATCTACACAAAACCCATTACAAATGGAAAGGAAATATGTAAACCCTAGCAAGATTGGTCTAAAGGCTTTATGATTCTTTTTTTTTGATTCAATATTGCACAAAACCAAGCAAAAAGAATAAAATTGAAAGACAAAATGCCATATAAATGCACATAAGGTAGAAATAGAGTTTCGTGTACCTATTTGTATAGAAACATTGAGGACTACAAAAATGCCCTGACACTTTGATCACATGGAAGCATCATACAAAATTTTGAATGAATTTTTTGCAATGGGATGATGCTTTAGTCCTATACCTAGAAAACAAAAAACCCATTAAATTAGAAACACGAAAGTGCTTATTTATTTTATGAGGTTTACATGATTTGATCAAGAAGAGGGAGCTTTCTTGATGCAGGCATCAAGAATAATATTTCTTAATGGTAGTATAAAACAAATGTAATAAGAGGAGATAAAATGCATAACATAAAGAAAAATAATTATTGCAAATGAGAAAATAAATCTGAATGGAAGAAAAAAAAGTCTTTATATGGATGTTTTTTGGCTTTTGAAAAAGCCTTGCTTTGATGCTTGCATGAAAAATCTTGTTGGAGTACACGTGTATTATCAATACAATGGTGGAGAAAAACCAAGTTTCCTTCCTTCTAGAGTAATTTCACCAATATGCACTTGTATAAGGATTTTTTTATTTTTGGCTTCCTAAAGAGGTTTGGAAGATCCATTAAGTATTACATGAGTGAAAACTAACATGTGATATTCAAGAAGGTGAGATGTCAATCTAGGAAAATTGCATAGCTTTATTAGAGTATTAAATCAAGTTGCATGGAGTTAATTACCCTAATTAGTAGTTGCATGACACTATTAGGAGGTGATTGAGTAGTTACCTACCCTAATTAGTAATTGATAGGTATTATTATTCTTTAACGTGCATAAAATTAGGTTAATGAGATAAAATTTATGGAGTTGGCAGCGATTAGGAGTTGCACCACCAAAACTGAAGTTTTTTTGACATCTTTACAAAAGTATTGTGGGACCAAGAAAGTGTTACATTGCTCTCATGATAATAGAAGCATTGTATAAAATTCTATATGATACTTTCATAACATGGTGTTTTCATTAAAGGGATGTTCGAGGGATCAAACTTTAGTCAAACATAGTCATGTTTATACTCATTGCAAATATCTCATTGATTTCTTTCTAATAATACCAATTTTATGAAATTTGGACGTGATTTGGTCAATTTTTGTGAATGATGAGTTTTATGGATCCTTGTATCCCAAATCTAGGAACAAAAGAATTTTTTTTTTCAAATTGGTTAAAAGGGGTTATTAGTAGCATGTCTAATGGCCAATTAATATATAAAATTGCATGTCTATAGCGTTATATCGAGAAAAAAATAAAATAAATCAAGGCATGTGTTGGATGTAACCATATTTAGATGTAAAATTAAGTGTAGTTAACCGATATAAAAAAATATGAACAAATTTTAATGTATTGAAATATTTACTTAAATAAATTCTATAAGTATTCTCACTCTATGTTTCAATACCATACAACTTACAAAAATTATTAGGTAGTTGAAGGTACTTGTAACCAAGATGGTTACTAACAATATATGTAAACTCTTGTATATAACCGATTAAATCAATGAATAAAGTGTTATAACTATTTTTATCCAACACCATGCTCATTATAATCAATATGACCAAGTATGTGAAGTCACACTAAAAATTTTAGAAGACAATGGTTTGATATCTTATATTAACCTTAAAAAACTAAATGAAAAACACACACAAGTTACTCTACTTAGTAACTCAAACCAACATAATCTACTCTACTTAGTATCGAGTCACATATATGTTTGCAAATATACAAATATTATCGAATCACATGATGTTTTTTTAAAGTAAAATAAAAGTCTAAATCTACTCAAACAGATAGGGAAATTGTTGTTGCATATCTACCACATCCTCCCACATGCCATTTCTATCTGAGTAGTGGTCCCACTAGACCTGACACTGCTCTATATTCATCATCCTCAGGTTCTTGGTTCTAAAACCAAGTATGCGAACAAGTCGAACTTCAATTTTGAGTGGGTCGATCATCTGTAATTTAGATACATCCAATACATGAGTGGGATCATGAATATATTTTCTAAAGAGGGACATGTAGAAGACATAATGAATTTTAGATACGTTTGGTGGTAGTGCAAGTCTATAAGCAACATGGCTTATTTTGGCCACAATTTCAAATGGACCTACATATTTGAAGTCTATTTTAGAAGATATTATAGAATTTTTTGTTGGTTTCACCCTTAAGAATACCTTGTATCCCAAAAAGTATTCCCTTGGTGTCCCTTTTAGGTCCATGTAGATTTTTTGGCAATATGCGACCCCTATCAACTTCTACTGAATTCTTTTCAATTGTTATTCCATTTATTTTATAATTTTTGGTCTAATAACTACCTTATCTTCCAAATTATCCCAAGACAAGGGCATTCAACACCTTCTTCCATAAAGAGATTTGAAGTGTGCCATACCTAGTAAACTACTTATTAGGATTAGGTAATTGTAAGATTAGTGTACTTATCAAACAATGTTTCAAAAATTAAAAAGCTTCTTCACATTGCTCTATCTACTTAAAGACTTTACCTTTTCTTTGGATTGGTTGGGAAATTCTTGAAAACCCTTTGAAAAATTACCTATAATACCTTGCAATACCCATACAAATTCGCACCTCTATCACATTACTAGTTGTTGGCCAATCGATTATTGCTTCAATTTTCTTGGGATCTACTACAATCCCTTTTGCAGAGATAACATGTCCCAAATATTGTACTTGCAAAGTGTAAAACTTACATTTTGATAATTTTCAATAAAGCTAATTCTTCCTCAGAATCCCAAGTATGCTTATCATATGCTGATCATGTTCCTCCTTGTTATTGGAATAAATCAATATGTCATCCAAAAATATGAGCACACACTGGTCCAGTTTCTCCCTAAAGACACTATTCATGAGATTTATGAATGCAGTTGGATCATTAGTCAACCCAAAAGGTAGAACAGTAAATTCAAAATATTCATACCTTGTTCTAAATGTTGTCTTAGAAGTGTCTTCTTCTCGTATTTGCAACTGATGATAACCAATTCTCAATTATATCTTTGAGAAGATGGTTACTCCTCACAATTGATCAAAAAAATCATAAATTATTTGTAATGAATACCTAATTTTGATAGTTACCTTATTGAAAATTTAATAATCGATGCACAACCTCAAGGTACCATATTTTTTCTTTAAAAATAGGATAGGAGCTCCCCAAGGTGACACACTTGGCTTGATTAGGCCTTTTTCTAGTAAATATTGTAGTTACATTTTGAGCTCTTGTAGCTCTATAGGAGTCATCCTATATGATGCCCTTGCAATAGGTGCTGCTTCAGATAGTAACTCATTTAAAAAATTAAATTCCCTCTAAGGGGATAATCAATGAAGATCCTCAGGGAACACATCCTTGAACTCTTCAAGTACTAGATACTTTTGGAAGAGATCAGATTCTATTTTTGTCTCTTCTTTCTTATTCATATTAACTATGAAGACCATCCCCTTCTTCCTAACTATTTTCTTTATCTGCATTGCAGTTAGTTAATGTGGTTTAAATTCACTTCAACCATAGTTAATCCTAACCCTTTGATTAGATTCATCCATAAATTCTATCCATATTTTTTTAAAATTTAGAAGAGCCTTATGTACCTTCAACCAATCAACTCCTAGAATGATATCAAATTCATGCAAAGGTGGTACATACATATGCCAATTAGTTTTTTCTTGTGGTAAAGTAACATGGGGGTCAAACAAACATTGGTTAACTTTGTAGGATTGACCTGACCCATATTCTACCTTCCAAATATTGGCCAAAATTCTAGATCTAACAGGTATGTCCCTCACTAAATTAGTAGATATAAAACTATTAGTTGCACCACTATCTATCAAAAGTTGCACATTTTTGTCAAATTTTTTCTCATTTAATAATAAAGGGGTAATTTTACCATTAAGTTTAGGGTTACCTATGGCTACAAAGATCCTATGAGAAGCTTCATCTGCTACTTTCTATCCTCGATTAGCTCTATGAAGACATTTACCTGCATAATGGTCTCCTTGACATACATAAAATCCATTTGGAGGGGATCTATTTGATATGTTGCTATTCCCATTTTTGTCCAGAGTTGCAACTTCTTTGGACCTATCTCGCTCTATTGGTTTTTTATCCCACCTTTTGGTAAACTCTTTACCATCTCGCTTGAACTTACCACCTTGGTAGTTAAGTTTATTTTTGCCATTTTTCCTACTTTGCTCTTTTCCTTTGGGTTTTTTATTTTGATATTTCTCCCATCTCATAGAACCATACTTTTTCACTTTTTGAGTTCATATTTTTCTTTCTCAGACAACTTTTGATAGTTAAAATATGTATTTTTTATTTCCTAATTGGCTTCCTCTTTTCTTGCCAAATCAAAGGCAACGAGCAAGTTACTAGGGTTGTGCATATTTATCACCATTATAACTCTAGGATGTGATCCTAGAATAAATTTTTGAGTCTTCATTTCCTCATTACTTTCATATTGGAATTTATATTTAATAACTGAATGAAATTTTGGTGGTATTCATGCACTTACATATTTTCCTAATGCAAATTAGAATATTTCCCAAATTTCTCCATGTAATATTGGTTAGTCAAGAATCTATCCATGAATTATTTAGCAAACTTATCCCATTTGAGATCTAAAGGCTCTATTCTATGATCTTTCTTATATGATTTCCACCAATAAAGGGCTACTTCAATCATGTTCATAACTGCTAAAACAATCTTAGATTTAGAGGATAGCACTACCAGAGAAAAATATGACTCTAGTTCACTTAGCCAATTTTTTGCTAAATCACCATCGCTCTTTCCATTGAATTTGAATATTACAAACTTTTTTATGTTCCTATCCAATTCTTTACTCACCCTGGTCCTTTCAACACTGGATCCCTCACGTTCTCTTGATACTTTTTTAGTCTTGCTTAATCCAATGTCTCTTTCTCTAGCTAATTCCTCTATGGCCCTCTGTTGTTGGGTAATAAATTCTTGTTGTTGGGCCATATGAGTTTTCTATTGGGCCATATCTTCCTTTTGTTGTTCCATGTGAGTTTACAACAATTGAATAACTTTAGCAAGATATTTCCCTTATCTAACAAGTTCATTAGGAGGGGGTTCATTCCGTATTTTCATCATTATTTCATGCTGAGGGTCTTCTCATATTATTCCTAACCTTGGTCCTCTAGTAGGTTCTTCAGTGGTTTATTCTTGTCTACATCCCATAGGATTTTATGAAGATCCACCTCGTAGCATTCCTGTCATTTGACCTATATGTGAAAGAGGTAATTTATTAGTTTAATACCAATCCATAATTAGAGTCCACAATTCATATCTACTTTTGCTTTGATACCATATGTAACAATCCAAATCTACTCACTTGGTTGTACCACAATAAAATTTATAAATTAAATACTATCTTATTTTTTAAAATTTTAATATAATAGTTCACTCATAAGTTTACCTTCAGGATCATAGCAAACTTGCTTCACCTAAATATTTACTAGTATAAGCTTAATTTAGTATAGACATATTACACCACTTTTAGGTTCAAGACTATTACAGACTAGTCACCCAAGTGGACAATATCGACCAAATCTCGTAAAGGTGTCATTATTGGAATTGACTTGTCTCACTTAACATCCTTATTTTTTGGCATGAGGGTCAATCCACAGCTAGGGTTATCCTCCAGGACCCATACACCTAGAGGGTGGATGCTTGATTCCCTATCCCTTATCATTATAAACCTTCAACTATTCATCGTTCATGTTCCTATATCAAATGAAAAAGAAATATCTTACTTATGGATAGTGTCTAGTTTATTATCCTCTTCACAGAGTATGTTAGAGCCATGCCAATACACTAGCCTTGGTATTCATCTCACATGCTCTTTTGACCCACATTTGTATGTCCCATACCATACAACGAGGCTTAACCAACTTGGTCAAAGATACATGGCATCTATCATAGTACTATCCTAAATGTAACCTAGATAAGGTATCCCATATCGCTTCTCGCTACCAGACTTGACCTATTTGATTTAATCGACCCATTTTATTAGTCAATAGTTGCTCTGGATACTATTGCACACCTACCCGTACCTCAATAGTGTTTGGGTAAATTTTGAGCATCCTTTATCCTCAATTCCCAAACTCATGGTTATTCTTAGGATTCTTCAACCATTCTAAGTTTTTATTTCAAGTTCCATCTAAAAACCCCAAGTCAAGAGTTTCAACCCAACCCAAAAAGTTTAAATTTCTGCATAGACCAATGCTTCTCAAGGAAACCTATATATATATATATATATATAAACTAAAATCTTAGGAAGATACCAATGGTTACACACTTATTTGGATTAGAAGAAATAATTGTTATAAGCAATCTCCCCCATTTTATGGTTATTAATGGCTCCAAAGTTTGGAAGAAAAGAACAAGTTTAGGCATAACATCCTATCCATCCTTCTTGAATTCTTTCAAGAAAAGTATAATAAAAATATTATACTTTTCATCTTTTATATTAATTCTATTTCATTTCTTATCTTCTACTGACGTAACGATATCAAATTAAAATAAATCTATCCTTAAATTGCTATTCATCATGGTCTTACATACAAATTGCATAAATAAAATTTTACCCCTATAATTAACTTCGAATTTACGGTAACCTAGGTTTGAGACATGTCACCAACATAATTTGTTCCCAAGCCCTAAGGTAAGGTTTAACTCTATTTACAAATACATGAGTAAACAAATTATGAACCAAAATAAAGAAGTTCACAATGATTTATCCACCATTCACAGGAATAAAACTATTTAATTATTTTATCACCAATGATTTAATTCCATTGCTCATAATTCACAAGAAATTAATACATGCTTACATAGGCTTTTGCTAAAACTTACGTAATAGACTTAAGACGTTTTAACCCAAACCCATACTTATAAATTTTATTAGAATACATTGGACATAAAAATGGATAACTACATTAAGGTTTTGCTAGTTCAACATTTTTCAAAATTTATTTGTCACATTATAACAAAATATCCTTCACATATGTAACAATTGAGTTTGAGATTCAGATAAACACAAGAATAACCTCTAACACCGAAAAAGGGTGTTCCTAGAATATTTTTCTATACATTATAACAGCTGGATTCAGTATTACAACAATTTTTTAGGTATATCCTACACTTGCATGTACCACAACTCTCACCGGAACACAATTGTATGAAGATAAATATGCTATCATATTATTAAACATGCAACTTGATAGCTACAATTCTCCCACTTGACTGTTGCCATCCTCGTTGACCTTCACACTGTGCATTGGTTTCACTTCTAAACTTAATTATTTAAGGTTTTAGAGTGAAAGGATCATATTTCGGCTCTACTCTTTATGAATGCATTACTAAAAGCATACAACATACACACCAAAAAACATACTGAATACTAATGTCTGTGAATCACTTTAAACATCTCCTTATTTCCAAGCAACAATAACATGCACAACAAAAATAAAATATATATTTTCAAACAGATGCACTATCAACATATCACTTTAAACATCTCCTTATTTCCAAGCAACAGTAACATGAACAACAAAAACAAAATATATATTTTCAAACAAATGCTCTATCAACATAATTCTTCCCGTTTCGTTTCCACACAGGAATACAAGCAAACTTTTAGGTTTATGCATCATCCTTTTTTTTTTTTATAATCAAAAGCATACAAGGAAAATTATTGTGGACAATCTACCTAGAGTCCTTCATAACACTTATCCTATCCAATAGTTGCCCTATACTTCCCAATACCATATTTCCTTGTTCTTTACACACACCTAACAACACCACCGCACATAGACTCAAGATGTCTATCTCCTTTTTCCTCGCTTCTCCCTCAAGCCCGTTTCCTCCCTTCTCATTCTCGGTTATGAAGATGGTAGAAATCATTATGACATTTAATACCATGTGCTAATGTAGTTAAGTTGATATCCACCCCATGACTATCCATTCCATGATAAAGAAAAACTCATTTAAATTAATTTTACATATTTGCTACTTATAAAACATATCGTCAATAATAATACTTTTGCAATTGGACTTGGAATTTTAAACCATGCATACATCCAATTATTTGCATTCCTATTTTATATTTATTTTCCTTTAACTTAAACTATATGCATATTGAAATAATCAGTGGCTCCCATCATCATCGTCATATAAACTAAATATAAGACTCAATCAAGCAAGAAATCTACATGGTATGCAAGTATGCAAGAGCCCTCCATGCACTTTCCTTATTACCTTTTCCGTTGATTAACTTCTCTTCCTCGACGACTGTAGCTATCAAAACTACCATAATTCACAAGAAAAATGGAATTACTACCATTTTACTTATCTTCAAATATCCGTATGAGAAAGATCGTTACAATAAAAATAAATAAAAAAACATTAAATTATTTTCAATTGCAAGTACAAGATGGTGAGAAACAAACTGTGGACCATTTATTTATCATTGTCTCAAGGAACATCATCGTAGGAGACACCTTTATTGTATGGATTATGGACCATCCATATTGTTGGGTTCGCCTTTTTTTCCGTTGAGACCACCATATAAGAGCTCAAAATCATTTTTCTTATGAAGTAGATTGAGTTGGATCAGATGTGCGCTCCATAAAACAGAAAAGAATATCATTCTATTTCCTTAAGAAAACCATTTATGGCTTCAAGGACATCGCCAATGCCTTTGCTTGATTTTAATTTTTTTTTTTTTCCTCCTCATCATGTTGTTTATACTTGCTAAACATCTAATAGCATTAAAATAATGACAAGAAAATTGCGAAAATTCCATAGACGGAGTCACCAATTAATAAATACATAATTGCACACATAAGTTTATGATCTTGGAGTTTTTTCCGCTCTTCGCGACGTCATTGGACACATGTATTTAAAATTCTATTAGGTTAGAACGAAAATCATTCGAACGATAACGATATAGATGGTTTACTTGGTATCAACACAGCGAGGAAAATGGAAGGAAGAAAGTAATAATAAAGAGCAAGCAAGGTTTCAATGTTGTCAATGCCGTAAATGGCGTTAGATTGGCAGACAATGCACACAAAGGAAACGAGAGAAGTCATATACAGAGGATGGTGGACTTAGCAGAGAGCCAAGTACTGGCAGTTGCAAGAGGAGGCGGGAAGAAAATGTTGGAAACCAATGCAAGAACTCATGGCCTTTCTGTCATGGTGCAACGGGCAACGTTGTTGGTGGCCATTACCTTATTATGAAAAGCGAGAAGAAACTTCCATGTAAAATTCGGGGAATATGAAAGTTTTTAAAGCAGGATTTGGATAAAGTTTGTAATCCCATCAATCGGTCTCTAAATTTTAAATTTAAACTTTTTTAAAATTTTAGTTTTGTGAGGAATATTTTAGCGTTATATCTTTAGGTTTTAATTCAGCAAACTAGATTTGAACTCTTTCAAGGCACTTACCCTAAATTTTTTAATTAAATGACATTACTAGGATACTATATATTTGAGTTTTCATTTAGGACTTTCAAGTTTAAACCCTCTTATAAAGGGACTTTCAAGTTTAAACCTTCTTATAAAGCGACTGGGATCCTTTCAAAACCTATTCCTTTAAATTTTTTAATCAAATGATTTTAGTTCAATTATTTAAAGGAACAAGGTTGTTCTGTTAGGGTTTGGGTTTGTTATCATTTATAAATTTGGCTACTTTGGTTTTGGATACTGATATTGCCACTAATTCGGTGGTTGCTCTCCTTTTTTATGGTTTCACCATTCGCAGATGTAACAGTTGTTACAGATAGTGGAACTCATGGCACTCAAATGAGCTCGAAAGTTTATTCTAAAAGTAGTGCACGAGGTAATGGTTCTTCTCCAGATGTTGTACTCTCTCTTGATGTTGTTTCTCGAGTTGTAAAATGGTATGAGAATCATTATCTTATAGCTTATTTTGTTGGTCGAATCTTGTCACCAAGAATATTTTTAAAGTTTGGTAAAACTTCACTGGGAAGCTTATGGCGTTGTGATTGCGGGTATCTGCAAGCTTACTAAAGGTTTTTTTTGTTTTCCTTTAAAGAACCCTCACAAGTGCAAAATGTGATTGTTAAGTCCAATTGCTGGTTTCTTCGCAATAATTTGATGGTCATCTCTATTTGGACTCCTTTCCAAGTTTTAGATCAAGTTGCCTTGAAAGTGCTGGTTTGGCTTGAAATACCTAGTCTTTTGCTACCCTTATGGGAGTTTATTGACAATATTGTTAAAACCATTGACTGGGTGGTCTATCAAGAACAAGAGTAGTTCTTCTCAGAATGACCTAATAAGAGAGTCTGTGTTGAGGTTGATCTCACACAGGATCTCAGAGAATTTGTAGACATTCAGGTTGGTATAGAGAGTTTTATGAATTTTTTTTTTTACTATAATTTACCTAATACTTGTTTTTGGTGCCAATCCACCACACATTGTATCAAGGATTATCTGTTGGTTTCTTAAAAACTTTTGATAGTTGCGCTTACTCTTCATACTATGCCTGTACCTCCCAAACCCTCTATTTATGGTGATTGAATTACAATTTCTAATAATAAGGGGATGACCAACCCTAAGTTGATGCTTTCTAACAAAGATGAGGTTGTGAAGCCACCATCTCAGCCTCCTATTATTCTTTTTCATCATATTTTGGCTCCCCAAGATCCACCTACTGAGAAATATCTTGAGCATAAATCAATCTCAAAAGAAGAGAATTCCCTAACAATACCTCCATCATCTAGGCAATCATGTAATCCATCTTACGATGGCTCATCATTGTCAATGGAAGCCAAGGGTTTGAGCATCATCTTTTGACTATTGGTGATATATTTCAACCTTATCACACCTCTTCATTTAATAGGTTTTTGGTACTGGCCAATGGTTTAGAAAGTCCTTCGACTTTTGGTGATCTACTTCAACCTTCTTAGACTTTTTGCATTTAATAATTATTCGGTGATGGATGATAGTAGGGGCAGTCCTATAGGATATGGCTTCATGGATATTTATCCTCCATGAATTTTATTTTATGGAATATTTGAGGGCTTACAGAGTCCTTAAGAAAATTTTCTGTTTGATTTGCTCTCCAAAGTATTGGCCATGTTGATGTTATTTATTTACAAGAAGTTAAGATTTATGGTTTTTGTTAGATGTTTCTCTTAGCTATATTGCAAGTTGTTTTATTCACTTCACTACTCATCATGAATATGGTCGGGGTGGTGCTTCTATTTTTATCTCCTCCAAACTTGAGGATTATATGCTTGGATCTGGTGAGGATCCTTCTCATCATGTGGTCTAGATTTTGTTGAATATTAATGGGAACACCCTAGATATTGCCAACATTTATGCACCTAATGATGGGCCTAGTCGCTCTACCCTTTGGTGGTACCTGTTTGATCACTTGTCGATGACATATTGGATTTTTTGTGGTGATTTTAATATGGTTGAGCATGCTGAAGATAAATTTGGTCACCTTATGATGCGTTGGTGTGTTGAAGAGCATGAGGTCTAGTTTTTTTTTAAATACATATGGGATATTTTTTAACCCCTTTTTTTCCAGTGTAATTGCACACCTCCACCCTAGTTCACTTGGTCCAATTTTTGTGTAGGTAATGATAAAATCTACAAGTTCCTTAATTGAGTTATGATGTCAGAGCAGTAATTTTTTTATTATCCTCCATCAATAACAAGATTATGATGATATGGGATCAATTCCTGTTATCAAATAATTTTTCAATTTCCTTTCAGATTGAGTGGAGTGGTCACCAATTTAAGTTTCCATGCAATCAAATTTATTTAAATATTTCTTTATTAAAATACCTTGGCACCATTGCTACAATTGAGAAAATCTATAATTTATTACCTCGACCTCCTCACTCTATCAGTTGGATTTCATGGTGGAATGAAGTAATTATTCGTACTACCTCTTTCATGCAGTATTTTGGCAAACAGGTGGCACATATCAGAAAGTATGGTCATTCGTCTGTTACAAAGGAGTTTGAACAAAATTTACAATTGCTTGAAAATTATCCGTATGATCAATAGTTGCAAACCAGGGTTGCTAGTCTTCACCACCAGCTTATAGTCCATGAATGACATGAAACTAGGGGGACTCAAATTTGGGCTTTCTTGTATTGGCTAAGGGTTGATGATTGATTGTCCAAAGCATTTTTTAAGTCTCTTCATTCTAGGTAGGCTAGGATTTAGATCAAGGCTATTCAAGTCTCTCATTGTAGGCTAACTTCTCTTCCTAATATTACTTCAGCCTTGTGGATCATTATAATCTTTTTTTTCAAGAACAACAAGATTCTCTAGAATGTTAGATGATGCTCTAGTAGTGTCTTTATGTTGTTCCTATTAAGTTGTCTGCTTATGACAAACTTCTTTGTGAGGCTCCTCTTTCACTTGATGAGCTTCATAATGCTCTTATGACTATATTAGATGACAAGTCCCCTGGTATTTATGGCTTTCCATGTGAATTTTATAAAGCCACTTGGAAGTTTACTAGTTCTGGTCTACTCAATGTCTACAATGAAGCATTAGCCAATAATTCTCTAGGTAATATTATCAATTGTTGAAATATTAAATTTATTCCTAAAGTGGGTAATCTTGAAATTATCATTAGTTGGCAACCTGTTACTCTATTTAATGTCTCTTACAATATTTTGGCTAAATATTTAGCTCTCCGTATTCACTACATTCTCCTTATGATTATCAAACTAGTGCAAACATGCTTCATTAAAGGGTGTTACATCTTGGATAATCTTATTGCTATTTGGTAAGGTTTAGAATGGGCTCGTATCTTTGATAAAAAGTCCTTTTTCCTTAAAGTAGACTTTGAAAAAGCTTATGATCATATTGAGTGGCCTTTCATTCTTGCTATACTCCAAGCTCTCAGATTTAGCCCCTTTTTTATCAGAGTTATCAATATGTTGTTTGTTGATGCTTTAGATTGTCTTACTATTAATGGACTTAGGTTAGAGGATTTTAGTTTGTTTCATTCTATTTGCTAGGGCTATCCTTTAGTCCCTTCACTTTGCATCCTTGTTGTTGAAGCTTTTGGTTATCTTCTTACCAATCAAGTGTCTAAGGGGTTGATCAAAGGTATTATTTTTACTGATATGTCCACCCAACTTATTAATGGGCACTTTGCAAATGATTATTTTCTCAATATCAATGAGGATGAGGTTTCAATTTCAAATACTTTGGTTTTTTTGGACATTTTTTTTAAGGCCTCGGGATCCAACATCAAATGGTCTAAGTCCTTTTGTTTCCACATTGCTTCTTCTTTTGTGCCTTCTTAGCTTAGACATTATTTATGGCATTGGCTTCAAAGGGGTGAACATTTTAAGTTCTTAGAAATCCTCTTTGCTTTTGATAGCTCACCCTCTAAACTCTGGCAGTATATCATTGAAATAATTGAAAAGAATATTTCTTGTTGGTCCTTGCATGCACAAAGATTCTTGCTGCCATTCATGTTTATTACTCCTCCTATTGGGCCCCTTCTAGGAATTCTTATAATAAGTTGGCCAGACTCCTTAGGGATTTTCTTTGGGCCATGGGGAAGAATTCACGTGGTTTTCATCGATATGCTTGGGATATTTATTGTACACCTACTGATAAGGGTGGGATGGACATCATTAACATTTATAGACAAAGCATTTCTTTGTATGCTAAGTGGGTGGTCAAAGCTATTGAAGGCCCTAAGGCATGGAAGGTTTTGATTTGTCATTATATTTCTTCAGGCCTACCTTATGGGCAAAAATCTTGGGCTAATATTGTCCTTCATACTCTCATCATTACTTTTACTCCAGTTAAGATTCAGGGTCCTTTATTGTTAAAAGTATTTGGTAAGATTTTGAGGTGGTGAAACCTCATCTTCATTGGATTGGTGATGGTTTTTGTAATGGTCTTTCATTAAATTCTTAGAATATCTGGTGGTCTCCTATTCTATCTCTCTTTAGTTCTTCTTATTTATATGCTAGGGATTAAAGCTTTGAGGTTGTTTCACAAGGGCATTTGGCATATTAATGATTTAGTGCACTCTCGAGACTAGATTCCTTAGCCTGATCTCAAACAAAAATTTAATCTTCATAATTTAGATCTTCTTTCTATTCTTAAGATTCAAGAGCTTATACTTGATGTCATGCTTCATAAGCTTAGCATTCAACCCCAAAGTGCTTGGTGGAGGGATTGGCACTAGAATATGGATACTCATTTCAAGAACTACTCTTCTTCCTTGCTTTATCAACTTCTTAGTCCTCTTTCCCATGGTGTTGATAAACTTAATGAGAGATGATAGACTCACTCTACCTCCTATACTTGGATTGCTCATCTGAATCATATATTGTAGTCTAACCTTGAACCCAAGATTATCTTTTTTATCTAGTCTCTTATTTATCAAGGGCTTCCTATGGGAGAGAGACTTAGTAGGGTTGGTATTCTTAATCCTAGGTATCTAGATTGTGGTCATTTTGAGACTTTCAAACATCTTTTTTTATTTTGCCCTCACGCATAGTCTGCTTAGTCCTAGATTCACTCATTTTTCAAGCCCTTTCATCCTTAATTTTTCAAATGGTAGAGATAATTTTTGGAGATAACAGTTGTTGGTCTACCTATATTACTACTCTATGGAATTTCTTCCATGCTATTATTTTGTTTGAAATTTGGAAATCTAGGAATGTTGTTGTCTATTCTGAAGATTCACTTCCTAGTCAGTTTTCCTTGAATGAAAAGATTACAATATTTTTTGTTGCTACTATTTAGCTCCATTCACAATCTTCTAAGTTGACTCATGAGTTAGTGCATTTGATAAATCTTTTCATATTCAGGCACAAGGCTCCATGCACTATCAACGTGGCTTTGTCTAACCTCCCTCTACGTTAAGGTCCCTCTATTTATTTGAGGCCTCGACGTAGCAGGTTGAGGGGGTGACATTATCTAGCATCAGGTTGTTTTATGAGTACCCACAATAGGCTCGATGCCCTCTTGGAGTGACTCCCTTTGTTTAATTATTCTGTTTAGTCACCTTTTTAGGGATTGGTTTTTTTTTTTTTGCCTCTATCCTTGTCATTACGATGTTGATTATTTAGGTGGCCTTGTGCTTTAGTTGTAATTTTTTCAGATCCTTTTTATTGTAACCTCTCTTATTTTTTATTGAATATAATTGTTGGTTCCAATAAAAAAAAATCATTCAAAAAAGAAAAATTAAAGTTTCAATCTTACTAAATAATGCATAGGTAATATCCAAACTTTAAAGTTTCAATCTTACTAAATAATATATAAATAATATCTAAACTTTGATTTTAATATAACTACTAAAAATTAAGGCATCAACCAAAAACAACTCTACGTTTACAAACGTTTTCTTCATAGTCATTTTGAGCTCCTTGTGCGACCCGTGACTCTACTTTAGTTGTGAGAATTTCACGTCGTGGGCGTGGAAACTTGGCTCCAATTCCAGCAGCCTTAGGTTATTATTATTTTACATTATGAAGACAAGATACCCCATAACTATTTTCACCATCATGTCAGCAACTCATGATGATATAATGAAAAGCAAAAAAATACAACAAAGTCTTTGAACGACTAATTACAAATTTTGGTATAAATCTTTCCACATATTTACCAATCCATCTTAGCTTAGCCCCTCTGCACACACATATGCAAAAGTTTTATTTTTAAGAAACAAGGTTTAGGATTTTAGGTTTGGCAAAATATTTTCTATACATTATAGCAGCATAGCCCCTCTGCACACACATACCATCTTTCCTTGTGTTACCAAAATATTTTTCCATACATTATAATAGCTAGATTTAGTATTACAACAATTTTTTAGGTATATCCTGCAGTTGCATGTACCACAACTCTCACCGAAACACAATTGTATGAAGATAAATATGCTATCATATTATTAAAAATGCAACTTGATGGCTACAATTCTCCCACTCGACTTTTGCCATCCTTGCTGACCTTCACATTGTGCAGTGGTTTCATTTCTAAACTTAATTATTTAAGGTTTTAGAGTGAAAGGATCATATTTTGGCTCTACTCTTTATGAATGCATTACTAAAAGCATACAATATACACACCAAAAAATATACTAAATACTAATGCATGTGAATCACTTTAAACATCTCCTTATTTCCAAGCAACAATAACATGCACAACAAAAGCAAAATATATATTTTCAAATAGATGCACTATCAACATATCACTTTAAACATCTCCTTATTTCCAAGCAACAATAACATGCACAACAAAAACAAAATATATATTTTCAAACAGATGCACTATCAACATAATTCTTCCCATTTCGTTCCCACACAGGAATACAAGAAAACTTTTAGGTTTATGCATCATCCTTTTTTTTAATCAAAAGCATACAAGGAAAATTACTATGGATGATATACCTGGAGTCCTTCGTAGCACTTATCCTATCCAATAGTTATCCGATACTTCCAGATCCTCCACTGCCAATACCATATTTCCTTGTTCTTTTTTTCTTAAAAGAAATTCACCACGCACACCTAACAACACCACCGCACACAGACTCAAGATGTCTATCTCATTGTTCCTCGCTTCTTCCTCAAGCCCGTTTCCTCCCTTCACGATTCTCGGTTATGGAAAGGGTAGAAATCATTATGACATCTAATACCATGTGCTAATGTAGTTAAGTTGATATCCACCCCATGACTATCCATTCCATGGTAAAGAAAAACCTATTTAAATTAATTTTACATATTTGCTACTATTAAAACATATCATCAATAATAATATTTTTGCAATTAGACTTGGACTTCTTTAAACCATGCACTTAAACTATATGCATATTGAAATAATCAGTGGCTTCCATCATCATCGTCACATAAAATAAATATAAGACTCAATCGTCACATAAACTAAATATAAGACTCAATCGTCACATAAACTAAATATAAGACTCAATCAAGCAAGGAATCTACATGATATGCAAGTATGCAAGAGCGTCCATGCACTACCGAGTCGAATCATCACTTTCCTTATTACCTTTTCCATTGTTCCTCAATGACTGTAGCTATAAGAACTACCATAATTCACAAGAAAAGGGAAAGAGAGCAAAGGGGCAAGCAGGTTTTAGGCCCAAACACTCAACTATTGATCACTGTATCACGCTCAGACACATAGTGGAAAAAATATGGGAGAAAAAAGAGAAGGCTTTTTGCTATTTTGTAGACTTCAAAAAGGCATTTGACACAGTGCCTAGGAAAAAATTATGGAGCAGAATGGAAGAACTAGAGGTTCCAATTCACTATAGGGCAGCAGTTCACAGACTATATGAGCATGTAAAAGCTAGAATCAGAACACGGGAAGGGTTATCTGAATGTTTTGGTAGTGACATAGGTGTCAAAAAAGGTTGCCCTCTATCTTCGACCTTATTTGGGCTGTACATTGACAAGTTAGAAGAATGGATAAACAAATTTGGGGGAGAGGGTGTGCATTTAGCCAAATATGTGGTAAAACTCCTCATGTATGCAGATGATGTAATTCTTGTGGCCAAAACAGCCAAAGATCTAGAAGATCACCTTCAAGCTCTAGAACTCTTTTGTAAAGAAGTTGGGATGCAGGTGAACACGAGCAAAACAAAAATTATGATTTTTTTAGCAAAAAGAAGAAGCAACAACTCAAATTTTAGTTTGCAGGAGAACCACTTGATGTAGTAGTAGAATACAAATACTTGGGCATAGACTTTCATGACAAACTTAATTGGAATACATGTAGGATGAAAAGAACTCAAAGTGGTTGGAGAGCACTATATGCACTTCAAAACAGGTGTAGGAATGCCGAGTTGTGGGACCGGAAGACCACCAAGGTCTTATTTGGCCTACTTGTTAACATCGGTTCTGTTGTATGGTTGCGAGGTGTGGGCTAGTGGCACAACAAATGCAAAATGGAGACAAATAGAAAGGATTCAAAAATATCTAATCACAAACTTTCTCAAAATTAAGGCCACAACCCCTTATGAAATTATTCTAGCTGAAACTGGAATGTTCCCTTTAGAAGCAATTGCTATGACCAAGCTGTTATGTTACTTGAAAAAAACAAAAAACATGACAAATGATAGATGGCCTAGAGCAGTGAGAGACGAAGAGTTACATAGGCGAAATAATACGTGGATGAAACAAAATCAGAAATGGATGAAACGTTGGGAAATCAACATAAATGAATGCCCAAATGTCAACAAAGACATTAAAAATTATGTGAATGAAAAGTTCAGAAGTGGAATGTGGAAAAATGCAAGCAGGAAAAGAAAATATTATATTGCAAATTTTAACCCAACGTATGACCACAAGGAAAAAGCGTATATAGGCGCTGAAATCAAGTGGAAGGAAAAAATACTCATTGCTCAAATAAGGACTAGCTCTCATAGACTTAGATGTGAAACAGGGAGATGGACAACGCCCAAAGAACAATGGGAAGAAAGGATATGTACTCTATGCAAGCACAGGGGCAGTAGAGACAGAGGAACACTTCATCTATAAATGCCCGAGTTTTTCAGATATCCGTGACAAATACAAAGAAACACTTGAGAACGAGTTTATTACAGATTTATTTGAAGACAAGAAAATAAAAAAAGTTAGAGAATTGCTAACACAAATCAGCAGGAGAAAGAACAAACTTCTCAAAGATATTAAAGATCATATGATATGATTTGAGTAATTGTACTTCCATATTTGAGGTCCCATAAACCATATTTGGGTCTCGCGGACGTAATTAAAATCTTTCATTCATTCATTCAAATATCCGTATGAGAAAGATCGTTACAATAAAAAAATAAAAAAACATTAAATTATTTTCAATTGCAAGTACAAGATGGTGAGAAACAAACTGTGTACCATTTATTTATCGTTGTCTCAAGGAACATCATCGTAGGAGACACCTTTATTGTATGGATTATGGACCATCCATATTGTTGGGTTCTTTTTCCGTTGAGACCACCATATAAGAGCTCAAAATCATTTTTCTTATTATGAAGTAGATTGAGTTGGATAAGATGTGTGCTCCTTAAAACAGAAAAGAACATCATTCTATTTCCTTAAGAAAACCATTTATGGCTTCAAGGACATCGCCAATGCCTTTGCTTGATTTTTATTTTTTATTTTTTTTCTTCTTCATCATGTTGTTTATACTTGCTAAACATCTAATAGCATTCAAATAATGACAAGAAAATTGCGAAAATTCCATAGACGGAGTCACCAATTAATAAATATATAATTGCAGACATAAGTTTACGATCTTGGTGTTTTTTCCGCTCTTCGCGACGTCATTGAACACATGTATTTAAAATTCTATTAGGTTAGAACGAAAATCATTCGAACGATAACGATATAGATGGTTTACTTGGTATCAACACAGCGAGGAAAATGGAAGGAAGAAAGTAATAATAAAGAGCAAGCAAGGTTTCAATGTTGTCAATGCCGTAAATGGCGTTAGATTGGCAGACAATGCACACAAAGGAAACGAGAGAAGTCATATACAGAGGATGGTGGACTTAGCAGAGAGCCAAGTACTGGCAGTTGCAAGAGGAGGCGGGAAGAAAATGTTGGAAACCAAAAATGCAAGAACTCATGGCCTTTCTGTCATGGTGCAACGGGCAACGTTGTTGGTGGCCATTACCTTATTATGAAAAGCGAGAAGAAACTTCCATGTAAAATTCGGGGAATATGAAAGTTTTTAAAGCAGGATTTGGATAAAGTTTGTAATCCCATCAATCGGTCTCTCCCTCCCCCCAAATTTTAAATTTAAACTTTTTTTAAAATTTTAGTTTTGTGAGGAATATTTTAGCGTTATATCTTTAGGTTTTAATTCAGCAAACTAGATTTGAACTCTTTCAAGGCACTTACCCTAAATTTTTTAATTAAATGACATTACTAGGATACTATATATTTGAGTTTTCATTTAGGACTTTCAAGTTTAAACCCTCTTATAAAGGGACTTTCAAGTTTAAACCTTCTTATAAAGCGACTGGGATCCTTTCAAAACCTATTCCTTTAAATTTTTTAATCAAATGATTTTAGTTCAATTATTTAAAGGAACAAGGTTGTTCTGTTAGGGTTTGGGTCTGTTATCATTTATAAATTTGGCTACTTTGGTTTTGGATACTGATATTGCCACTAATTCGGTGGTTGCTCTCCTTTTTTATGGTTTCACCATTCGCAGATGTAACAGTTGTTACAGATAGTGGAACTCATGGCACTCAAATGAGCTCGAAAGTTTATTCTAAAAGTAGTGCACGAGGTAATGGTTCTTCTCCAGATGTTGTACTCTCTCTTGATGTTGTTTCTCGAGTTGTAAAATGGTATGAGAATCATTATCTTATAGCTTATTTTGTTGGTCGAATCTTGTCACCAAGAATATTTTTAAAGTTTGGTAAAACTTCACTGGGAAGCTTATGGCGTTGTGATTGCGGGTATCTGCAAGCTTACTAAAGGTTTTTTTTGTTTTCCTTTAAAGAACCCTCACAAGTGCAAAATGTGATTGTTAAGTCCAATTGCTGGTTTCTTCGCAATAATTTGATGGTCATCTCTATTTGGACTCCTTTCCAAGTTTTAGATCAAGTTGCCTTGAAAGTGCTGGTTTGGCTTGAAATACCTAGTCTTTTGCTACCCTTATGGGAGTTTATTGACAATATTGTTAAAACCATTGACTGGGTGGTCTATCAAGAACAAGAGTAGTTCTTCTCAGAATGACCTAATAAGAGAGTCTGTGTTGAGGTTGATCTCACACAGGATCTCAGAGAATTTGTAGACATTCAGGTTGGTATAGAGAGTTTTATGAATTTTTTTTTTTACTATAATTTACCTAATACTTGTTTTTGGTGCCAATCCACCACACATTGTATCAAGGATTATCTGTTGGTTTCTTAAAAACTTTTGATAGTTGCGCTTACTCTTCATACTATGCCTGTACCTCCCAAACCCTCTATTTATGGTGATTGAATTACAATTTCTAATAATAATGGGATGACCAACCCTAAGTTGATGCTTTCTAACAAAGATGAGGTTGTGAAGCCACCATATCAGCCTCCTATTATTCTTTTTCATCATATTTTGGCTCCCTAAGATCCACCTACTGAGAAATATCTTGAGCATAAATCAATCTCAAAAGAAGAGAATTCCCTAACAATACCTCCATCATCTAGGCAATCATGTAATCCATCTTACGATGGCTCATCATTGTCAATGGAAGCCAAGGGTTTGAGCATCATCTTTTGACTATTGGTGATATATTTCAACCTTATCACACCTCTTCATTTAATAGGTTTTTGGTACTGGCCAATGGTTTAGAAAGTCCTTCAAATTTTGGTGATCTACTTCAACCTTCTTAGACTTTTTGCATTTAATAATTATTCGATGATGGATGATAGTAGGGGCAGTCCTATAGGATATGGCTTAATGGATATTTATCCTCCATGAATTTTATTTTATGGAATATTTGAGGGCTTACAGAGTCCTTAAGAAATTTTTCTGTTTGATTTGCTCTCCAAAGTATTGGCCATGTTGATGTTATTTATTTACAAGAAGTTAAGATTTATGGTTTTTGTTAGATGTTTCTCTTAGCTATATTGCAAGTTGTTTTATTCACTTCACTACTCATCATGAATATGGTCGGGGTGGTGCTTCTATTTTTATCTCCTCCAAACTTGAGGATTATATGCTTGGATCTGGTGAGGATCCTTCTCATCATGTGGTCTAGATTTTGTTGAATATTAATGGGAACACCCTAGATATTGCCAACATTTATGCACCTAATGATGGGCCTAGTCGCTCTACCCTTTGGTGGTACCTGTTTGATCACTTGTCGATGACATATTGGATTTTTTGTGGTGATTTTAATATGGTTGAGCATGCTGAAGATAAATTTGGTCACCTTATGATGCGTTGGTGTGTTGAAGAGCATGAGGTCTAGTTTTTTTTTAAATACATATGGGATATTTTTTAACCCCTTTTTTTCCAGTGTAATTGCACACCTCCACCCTAGTTCACTTGGTCCAATTTTTGTGTAGGTAATGATAAAATCTACAAGTTCCTTAATTGAGTTATGATGTCAGAGCAGTAATTTTTTTATTATCCTCCATCAATAACAAGATTATGATGATATGGGATCAATTCCTGTTATCAAATAATTTTTCAATTTCCTTTCAGATTGAGTGGAGTGGTCACCAATTTAAGTTTCCATGCAATCAAATTTATTTAAATATTTCTTTATTAAAATACCTTGGCACCATTGCTACAATTGAGAAAATCTATAATTTATTACCTCGACCTCCTCACTCTATCAGTTGGATTTCATGGTGGAATGAAGTAATTATTCGTACTACCTCTTTCATGCAGTATTTTGGCAAACAGGTGGCACATATCAGAAAGTATGGTCATTCGTCTGTTACAAAGGAGTTTGAACAAAATTTACAATTGCTTGAAAATTATCCGTATGATCAATAGTTGCAAACCAGGGTTGCTAGTCTTCACCACCAGCTTATAGTCCATGAATGACATGAAACTAGGGGGACTCAAATTTGGGCTTTCTTGTATTGGCTAAGGGTTGATGATTGATTGTCCAAAGCATTTTTTAAGTCTCTTCATTCTAGGTAGGCTAGGATTTAGATCAAGGCTATTCAAGTCTCTCATTGTAGGCTAACTTCTCTTCCTAATATTACTTCAGCCTTGTGGATCATTATAATCTTTTTTTTCAAGAACAACAAGATTCTCTAGAATGTTAGATGATGCTCTAGTAGTGTCTTTATGTTGTTCCTATTAAGTTGTCTGCTTATGACAAACTTCTTTGTGAGGCTCCTCTTTCACTTGATGAGCTTCATAATGCTCTTATGACTATATTAGATGACAAGTCCCCTGGTATTTATGGCTTTCCATGTGAATTTTATAAAGCCACTTGGAAGTTTACTAGTTCTGGTCTACTCAATGTCTACAATGAAGCATTAGCCAATAATTCTCTAGGTAATATTATCAATTGTTGAAATATTAAATTTATTCCTAAAGTGGGTAATCTTGAAATTATCATTAGTTGGCAACCTGTTACTCTATTTAATGTCTCTTACAATATTTTGGCTAAATATTTAGCTCTCCGTATTCACTACATTCTCCTTATGATTATCAAACTAGTGCAAACATGCTTCATTAAAGGGTGTTACATCTTGGATAATCTTATTGCTATTTGGTAAGGTTTAGAATGGGCTCGTATCTTTGATAAAAAGTCCTTTTTCCTTAAACTAGACTTTGAAAAAGCTTATGATCATATTGAGTGGCCTTTCATTCTTGCTATACTCCAAGCTCTCAGATTTAGCCCCTTTTTTATCAGAGTTATCAATATGTTGTTTGTTGATGCTTTAGATTGTCTTACTATTAATGGACTTAGGTTAGAGGATTTTAGTTTGTTTCATTCTATTTGCTAGGGCTATCCTTTAGTCCCTTCACTTTGCATCCTTGTTGTTGAAGCTTTTGGTTATCTTCTTACCAATCAAGTGTCTAAGGGGTTGATCAAAGGTATTATTTTTACTGATATGTCCACCCAACTTATTAATGGGCACTTTGCAAATGATTATTTTCTCAATATCAATGAGGATGAGGTTTCAATTTCAAATACTTTGGTTTTTTTGGACATTTTTTTTAAGGCCTCGGGATCCAACATCAAATGGTCTAAGTCCTTTTGTTTCCACATTGCTTCTTCTTTTGTGCCTTCTTAGCTTAGACATTATTTATGGCATTGGCTTCAAAGGGGTGAACATTTTAAGTTCTTAGAAATCCTCTTTGCTTTTGATAGCTCACCCTCTAAACTCTGGCAGTATATCATTGAAATAATTGAAAAGAATATTTCTTGTTGGTCCTTGCTTTGCACAAAGATTCTTGCTGCCATTCATGTTTATTACTCCTCCTATTGGGCCCCTTCTAGGAATTCTTATAATAAGTTGGCCAGACTCCTTAGGGATTTTCTTTGGGCCATGGGGAAGAATTCACGTGGTTTTCATCGATATGCTTGGGATATTTATTGTACACCTACCGATATGGGAGGGATGGACATAATTGAAATTTACAGGTAAAGCATTTCTTTGTGTGCTAAGTGGGTGGTCAAAGCTATTGAAGGCCCTAAGGCATGGAAGGTTTTGATTTGTCATTATATTTCTTCAGGCCTACCTTATGGGCAAAAATCTTGGGCTAATATTGTCCTTCATACTCTCATCATTACTTTTACTCCAGTTAAGATTCAGGGTCCTTTATTGTTAAAAGTATTTGGTAAGATTTTGAGGTGGTGAAACCTCATCTTCATTGGATTGGTGATGGTTTTTGTAATGGTCTTTCATTAAATTCTTAGAATATCTGGTGGTATCCTATTCTATCTCTCTTTAGTTCTTCTTATTTATATGCTAGGGATTAAAGCTTTGAGGTTGTTTCACAAGGGCATTTGGCATATTAATGATTTAGTGCACTCTCGATACTAGATTCCTTAGCCTGATCTCAAACAAAAATTTAATCTTCATAATTTAGATCTTCTTTCTATTCTTAAGATTCAAGAGCTTATACTTGATGTCATGCTTCATAAGCTTAGCATTCAACCCCAAAGTGCTTGGTGGAGGGATTGGCACTAGAATATGGATACTCATTTCAAGAACTACTCTTCTTCCTTGCTTTATCAACTTCTTAGTCCTCTTTCCCATGGTGTTGATAAACTTAATGAGAGATGATAGACTCACTCTACCTCCTATACTTGGATTGCTCATCTGAATCATATATTGTAGTCTAACCTTGAACCCAAGATTATCTTTTTTATCTAGTCTCTTATTTATCAAGGGCTTCCTATGGGAGAGAGACTTAGTAGGGTTGGTATTCTTAATCCTAGGTATCTAGATTGTGGTCATTTTGAGACTTTCAAACATCTATTTTTATTTTGCCCTCACGCATAGTCTGCTTAGTCCTAGATTCACTCATTTTTCAAGCCCTTTCATCCTTAATTTTTCAAATGGTAGAGATAATTTTTGGAGATAACAGTTGTTGGTCTACTTATATTACTACTCTATGGAATTTCTTCCATGCTATTATTTTGTTTAAAATTTGGAAATCTAGGAATGTTGTTGTCTATTCTGAAGATTCACTTCCTAGTCAGTTTTCCTTGAATGAAAAGATTACAATATTTTTTGTTGCTACTATTTAGCTCCATTCACAATCTTCTAAGTTGACTCATGAGTTAGTGCATTTGATAAATCTTTTCATATTCAGGCACAAGGCTCCATGCACTATCAACGTGGCTTTGTCTAACCTCCCTCTACGTTAAGGTCCCTCTATTTATTTGAGGCCTCGACGTAGCAGGTTGAGGGGGTGACATTATCTAGCATCAGGTTGTTTTATGAGTACCCACAATAGGCTCGATGCCCTCTTGGAGTGACTCCCTTTGTTTAATTATTCTGTTTAGTCACCTTTTTAGGGATTGGTTTTTTTTTTTTTGCCTCTATCCTTGTCATTACGATGTTGATTATTTAGGTGGCCTTGTGCTTTAGTTGTAATTTTTTCAGATCCTTTTTATTGTAACCTCTCTTATTTTTTATTGAATATAATTGTTGGTTCCAATAAAAAAAAATCATTCAAAAAAGAAAAATTAAAGTTTCAATCTTACTAAATAATGCATAGGTAATATCCAAACTTTAAAGTTTCAATCTTACTAAATAATATATAAATAATATCTAAAATTTGATTTTAATATAACTACTAAAAATTAAGGCATCAACCAAAAACAACTCTACGTTTACAAACGTTTTCTTCATAGTCATTTTGAGCTCCTTGTGCGACCCGTGACTCTACTTTAGTTGTGAGAATTTCACGTCGTGGGCGTGGAAACCTGGCTCCAATTCCAGCAGCCTTAGGTTATTATTATTTTACATTATGAAGACAAGATACCCCATAACTATTTTCACCATCATGTCAGCAACTCATGATGATATAATGAAAAGCAAAAAAATACAACAAAGTCTTTGAACGACTAATTACAAATTTTGGTATAAATCTTTCCACATATTTACCAATCCATCTTAGCTTAGCCCCTCTGCACACACATATGCAAAAGTTTTATTTTTAAGAAACAAGGTTTAGGATTTTAGGTTTGGCAAAATATTTTCTATACATTATAGCAGCATAGCCCCTCTGCACACACATACCATCTTTCCTTGTGTTACCAAAATATTTTTCCATACATTATAATAGCTAGATTTAGTATTACAACAATTTTTTAGGTATATCCTGCAGTTGCATGTACCACAACTCTCACCGAAACACAATTGTATGAAGATAAATATGCTATCATATTATTAAAAATGCAACTTGATGGCTACAATTCTCCCACTCGACTTTTGCCATCCTTGCTGACCTTCACATTGTGCAGTGGTTTCATTTCTAAACTTAATTATTTAAGGTTTTAGAGTGAAAGGATCATATTTTGGCTCTACTCTTTATGAATGCATTACTAAAAGCATACAATATACACACCAAAAAATATACTAAATACTAATGCATGTGAATCACTTTAAACATCTCCTTATTTCCAAGCAACAATAACATGCACAACAAAAGCAAAATATATATTTTCAAATAGATGCACTATCAACATATCACTTTAAACATCTCCTTATTTCCAAGCAACAATAACATGCACAACAAAAACAAAATATATATTTTCAAACAGATGCACTATCAACATAATTCTTCCCATTTCGTTCCCACACAGGAATACAAGAAAACTTTTAGGTTTATGCATCATCCTTTTTTTTATAATCAAAAGCATACAAGGAAAATTACTGTGGACAATCTACTTGGAGTCCTTCGTAACACTTATCCTATCCAATAGTTATCCGATACTTCCAGATCCTCCACTGCCAATACCATATTTCCTTGTTCTTTTTTTCTTAAAATAAATTCACCACGCACACCTAACAACACCACCGCACACAGACTCAAGATGTCTATCTCATTGTTCCTCGCTTCTTCCTCAAGCCCGTTTCCTCCCTTCACGATTCTCGGTTATGGAAAGGGTAGAAATCATTATGACATCTAATACCATGTGCTAATGTAGTTAAGTTGATATCCACCCCATGACTATCCATTCCATGGTAAAGAAAAACCTATTTAAATTAATTTTACATATTTGCTACTATTAAAACATATCATCAATAATAATATTTTTGCAATTAGACTTGGACTTCTTTAAACCATGCACTTAAACTATATGCATATTGAAATAATCAGTGGCTTCCATCATCATCGTCACATAAAATAAATATAAGACTCAATCGTCACATAAACTAAATATAAGACTCAATCGTCACATAAACTAAATATAAGACTCAATCAAGCAAGGAATCTACATGATATGCAAGTATGCAAGAGCGTCCATGCACTACCGAGTCGAATCATCACTTTCCTTATTACCTTTTCCATTGTTCCTCAATGACTGTAGCTATAAGAACTACCATAATTCACAAGAAAAGGGAAAGAGAGCAAAGGGGCAAGCAGGTTTTAGGCCCAAACACTCAACTATTGATCACTGTATCACGCTCAGACACATAGTGGAAAAAATATGGGAGAAAAAAGAGAAGGCTTTTTGCTATTTTGTAGACTTCAAAAAGGCATTTGACACAGTGCCTAGGAAAAAATTATGGAGCAGAATGGAAGAACTAGAGGTTCCAATTCACTATAGGGCAGCAGTTCACAGACTATATGAGCATGTAAAAGCTAGAATCAGAACACAGGAAGGGTTATCTGAATGTTTTGGTAGTGACATAGGTGTCAAACAAGGTTGCCCTCTATCTTCGACCTTATTTGGGCTGTACATTGACAAGTTAGAAGAATGGATAAACAAATTTGGGGGAGAGGGTGTGCATTTAGCAAAATATGTGGTAAAACTCCTCATGTATGCAGATGATGTAATTCTTGTGGCCAAAACAGCCAAAGATCTAGAAGATCACCTTCAAGCTCTAGAACTCTTTTGTAAAGAAGTTGGGATGCAGGTGAACACGAGCAAAACAAAAATTATGATTTTTTTAGCAAAAAAGAAGAAGCAACAACTCAAATTTTAGTTTGCAGGAGAACCGCTTGATGTAGTAGTAGAATACAAATACTTGGGCATAGACTTTCATGACAAACTTAATTGGAATACATGTAGGATGAAAAGAACTCAAAGTGGTCGGAGAGCACTATATGCACTTCAAAACAGGTGTAGGAATGCCGAGTTGTGGGACTGGAAGACCACCAAGGTCTTATTTGGCCTACTTGTTAACATCGGTTCTGTTGTATGGTTGCGAGGTGTGGGCTAGTGGCACAACAAATGCAAAATGGAGACAAATAGAAAGGATTCAAAAATATCTAATCACAAACTTTCTCAAAATTAAGGCCACAACCCCTTATGAAATTATTCTAGCTGAAACCGGAATGTTCCCTTTAGAAGCAATTGCTATGACCAAGCTGTTATGTTACTTGAAAAAAACAAAAAACATGACAAATGATAGATGGCCTAGAGCAGTGAGAGACGAAGAGTTACATAGGCGAAATAATACGTGGATGAAACAAAATCAGAAATGGATGAAACGTTGGGAAATCAACATAAATGAATGCCCAAATGTCAACAAAGACATTAAAAATTATGTGAATGAAAAGTTCAGAAGTGGAATGTGGAAAAATGCAAGCAGGAAAAGAAAATATTATATTGCAAATTTTAACCCAACGTATGACCACAAGGAAAAAGCGTATATAGGCGCTGAAATCAAGTGGAAGGAAAAAAATACTCATTGCTCAAATAAGGACTAGCTCTCATAGACTTAGATGTGAAACAGGGAGATGGACAACGCCCAAAGAACAATGGGAAGAAAGGATATGTACTCTATGCAGCACAGGGGCAGTAGAGACAGAGGAACACTTCATCTATAAATGCCCGAGTTTTTCAGATATCCGTGACAAATACAAAGAAACACTTGAGAACGAGTTTATTACAGATTTATTTGAAGACAAGAAAATAAAAAAAGTTAGAGAATTGCTAACACAAATCAGCGAGGAGAAAGAACAACCTTCTCAAAGATATTAAAGATCATATGATATGATTTGAGTAATTGTACTTCCATATTTGAGGTCCCATAAACCATATTTGGGTCTCGCGGACGTAATTAAAATCTTTCATTCATTCATTCAAATATCCGTATGAGAAAGATCGTTACAATAAAAAAAATAAAAAAACATTAAATTATTTTCAATTGCAAGTACAAGATGGTGAGAAACAAACTGTGTACCATTTATTTATCGTTGTCTCAAGGAACATCATCGTAGGAGACACCTTTATTGTATGGATTATGGACCATCCATATTGTTGGGTTCTTTTTCCGTTGAGACCACCATATAAGAGCTCAAAATCATTTTTCTTATTATGAAGTAGATTGAGTTGGATAAGATGTGTGCTCCTTAAAACAGAAAAGAACATCATTCTATTTCCCTAAGAAAACCATTTATGGCTTCAAGGACATCGCCAATGCCTTTGCTTGATTTTTATTTTTTATTTTTTTTCTTCTTCATCATGTTGTTTATACTTGCTAACATCTAATAGCATTCAAATAATGACAAGAAAATTGCGAAAATTCCTTAGACGGAGTCACCAATTAATAAATA
The DNA here is from genome assembly GCA_028583015.1 of Wollemia nobilis. NCBI lineage: Eukaryota > Viridiplantae > Streptophyta > Pinopsida > Araucariales > Araucariaceae > Wollemia > Wollemia nobilis. The sequence continues at coordinate 4,729,556 of JAQPPZ010017244.1, forward strand.
TATAATTGCAGACATAAGTTTACGATCTTGGTGTTTTTTCCGCTCTTCGCGACGTCATTGAACACATGTATTTAAAATTCTATTAGGTTAGAACGAAAATCATTCGAACGATAACGATATAGATGGTTTACTTGGTATCAACACAGCGAGGAAAATGGAAGGAAGAAAGTAATAATAAAGAGCAAGCAAGGTTTCAATGTTGTCAATGCCGTAAATGGCGTTAGATTGGCAGACAATGCACACAAAGGAAACGAGAGAAGTCATATACAGAAGATGGTGGACTTAGCAGAGAGCCAAGTACTGGCAGTTGCAAGAGGAGGCGGGAAGAAAATGTTGGAAACCAACTTGTTGGGGGGAAGAAAATGTTGGAAACCAACTTGTTGGCGGGAAAACAAGGAATGCAAGAACTCATGGCCTTTCTGTCATGGTGCAACGGGCAACGTTGTTGGTGGCCATTACCTTATTATGAAAAGCGAGAAGAAACTTCCATGTAAAATTCGGGGAATATGAATGTTTTTAAAGCAGGATTTGGATAAAGTTTGTAATCCCATCAATCGGTCTCTAAACGTTGGAACATTATTGAGTTGGCTTGCTGTATTTGTAAAACAAAAGAACACTGCCCTCTTCTTGCCTGAGTTGTGCAAAGTATATTTAGCACAGGACAAACTTTATATTGAAAAAATTGAGGTAGTTCCCTTAGAGGAGGAACATAAATCAAAATTTACAAACAAAAGAACACTACCCTCTTCTTGCCTGAGTTGTGCAAAGTATATTTAGCACAGGACAAAGTTGATATCGAAAAAATTGAGGTAGTTCCCTTAGAGGAGGAAGATAGAAGAAAATTCAAAATTGATGACTCCTCTTGAAATCGGAGGAAATTACATATGGCCTATGCAGGTCTCGAACCTGCGACCTTCGCGTTATTAGCACGACGCTCTAACCAACTGAGCTAATAGGCCAAGCTGAAAGCGTACTCCTGTAGAACTGTGAAGGGAGCTATTCATATGTTGTGTGAACAACCAGGCAGAAGTCTCTCTTCCATTGAATCTAAAAATTGAGGAGGTATTCTTATAAACTATAATGTAGGGGTGTATTTTTTATTTTTATTTAAAAATTTTAAATTTAAACTTTTTTTAAAATTTTAGTTTTGTGAGGAATATTTTAGCCCTATATCTTTAGGTTTTAATTAACTCTTTCAAAATCTGGCACTTACCCTAATTTTTTTAATTAAATGACATTACTAGGATACTATATATTTGAGTTTTCGTTTAGGACTTTCAAGTTTAAACACTCTTATAAAGGGACTTTCAAGTTTAAACCTTCTTATAAAGCGACTGGGATCCTTTCAAAACCTATGCCTTACTTTAAATTTTTTAATCAAATGATTTTAGTTCAATCATTTAAAGAAACAAGGTTGTTCTGCTAGGGTTTGGGTCTGCTATCATTTATAAATTTGGTTGCTTTGGTTTTGAATACTGATATTGCCACTAATTCGATGGTTGCTCTCCTTTTTTATGGTTTCACCATTCGCAGATGTAACAGTTGTTACAGATAGTGGAACTCATGGCACTCAAATGAGCTTGAAAGTTTATTCTAAAAGTAGTGGATGAGGTAATGGTTCTTCTCCAGATGTTGTACTCTCTCTTGATGTTGTTTCTCGAGTTGTAAAATGGTATGAGAATCATTACCTTATAGTTTATTTTGTTTCTCGAATCTTGTCACAAGAATATTTTTAAAATTGGGTAAAACTTCACTAGGAAGCTTATGGCATTGTGATTGCGGGTATCTGCAATCTTAAAAAAGGTTTTTTTTGTTTTCCTTTAAATAACCCTTACAAGTGCAAAATTTGGTTGTTAAGTCCAATTGCTGGTTTCTTCGCAATACTTTGATGGCCATCTCTCTTTGGACTCCTTTCCAAGTTTTAGATCAAGTTGCCTTGAAAGTACTGGTTTGGCTTGAAATCCCTGGTCTTTCACTACCCTTATGGGAGTTTATTGAAAATATTGTTAAACCCATTGACTAGGTGGTCTATCAAGAACAAGAGTAGTTCTTATCAGAATGACCTAATAAGAGAGTCTATGTTGAGGTTGATCTCACACAGGATCTCAGAGAATTTGTAGACATTCAGGTTGGTATAGAGAGTTTTATGAAAAAAATGTTTACTATAATTTACCTAATACTTGTTTTTGGTGCCAATCCACCACACATTGTATCAAGGATTATCCGTTGGTTTCTCAAAAACCTTCGATAGTTGCTCTTACTCCTTATACTATGCCTATACCTCCCAAACCCTCTATTGATGGTGATTGAATTACAGTTTCTAATAAGAAGGGGATGACCAACCCTAAGTTGATGCTTTCTAAGAAAATATGAGGTTGTGAAGCCACCATATCAGCCTCCTATTATTCTTGTTCATCATATTTTGGCTCCCCAAGATCCACCTACTGAGAAATATTTTGAGCATAAATCAGTCTCAAAAGAAGATAATTCCCTAACAATACCTCCACCATCTAGGCAATCATGTAGTCCATCTCAGGATGGATTGCCATTGTCAAGGGAAGCCAAGAGGCTGAGCATCATCTTTCAACTATTGGTGATATATTTCAATCTTATCACACCTCTTCATTTAATAGGTTTTTGGTACTAGCCAATAATTTAGAAAGTCCCTCGATTTTTGGTGATTTACTTCAACCTTCTTAGACTTTTTGCATTTAATAATTATTCAGTGCTGGATGATAGTGGGGGTAGTCCTATAGGAGATGGCTCCATGGATATTTATCCTCCATGAATTTCTTTTTATGGAAAATTTGAGGGCTTACAGAGTCCTTAAGAAATTTTTCTGTTTGATTTGCTCTCCAAATTATTGGCCATGTTGATGTTATTTATTTATAAGAAGTTAAGATTTATGGTTTTTGTTAGATGTTTCTCTTAGCTATATTGAAAGTTATTTTATGCACTTCACTACTCATCATGAAGATGGTCGGGGTGGTGCTTCTATTTTTATCTCCTCCAAACATGAGGATTATCTGCTTGGATTTGGATAGGATCCTTCTCATAATGTGGTCTAGATTTTGTTGAATATTAATAGGAACACCCCAGATATTGCCAACATTTATGCACCTAATGATGGGCCTAGACGCTCTACCCTTTGGTGGTACCTGGTTGATCACTTGTCGATGGCATATTGGATTTTTTGTGGTGATTTTAATATGGTTGAGCATGCTGAAGATAAATTTGGTCACCTCCCGATGCGTTGGTGTGTTGGAGAGCATGAGGTCTAGTTTTTTTTAAATGCAGATGGGATCTTTTTTAACCCCTTTTTTTCTAGTGTAATTGCACACCTCCACCCTAGTTCACTTGGTCCAATTTTTGTGTAGGTAATGATAAAATCTACAAGTGCCTTAATCGATTTATGATGTCAGAGCAGTAATTTTTTTTTATTATCCTCCATCAATAACAAGATTATGATGATACGGGATCAATTCCTGTTATCAAATAATTTTTCAATTTCCTTTCAGATTGAGTGGAGTGGTCACCAATTTAAGTTTCCATGCAATCAATTTTATTTAAATACTTCTTTATTACAATACCTTGGCACCATTGCTACAATTGAGCAAATCTAGAATTTATTACCTCGACCTCCTCACTCTATCAGTTGGATTTCATGGTGGAAGGAAGTAATTATTTGTACTACCTCTTTCATGCAGTATTTTGGCAAACAGGTGGCACATATCAGAAAGTATGCTCATTCATCTGTTACAAAGGAGTGTGAACAAAATTTACGATTGCTTGAAAATTATCCGTATTATCAATAGTTGCAAACCAGGGTTGCTAGTCTTCACCACCAGCTTATAGTACATGAACGACATGAAACTAGGGGGACTCAAATTTGGGTTTGTTTGTACTGGCTAAGGGTTGATGATTGCTCGTCCAAAGCCTTTTTTAAGTCTCTTCATTCTAGGTAAGATAGGATTTAGATCAGGGCTATTCAAGTCTCTCATTGTAGGCTAAATTCTCTTCCTAATATTACTTCAGCCTTGTGGATCATTATAATATTATTTTTCAAGCACAACAGGATTCTTTAGAATGTTAGGTGGTTCTCTAGTAGTGTCTTTATGTTGTTCCTGCTAAGTTTTCTGCTTATGACAAACTTCTTTGTGAGGCTCCTCTTTCACTTGATGAGCTTCATAATGCTCTTATGACTATATCAGATGACAAGTCCCTTGGTATTTATGGCTTTCCATGTGAATTTTATAAAGCCACTTGGAAGTTTACTAGGTTTGGTTTGCTCAATGTCTACAATGAAGCATTAGCCAATAATTCTATAGGTAATATTATCAATTGTCGAAACATTAAATTTATTCCTAAAGTGGGTAATCTTGAGATTATCATTAGTTGGCAACTTTTTACTCTATTTAATGTCTCTTACAATATTTTGGCTAAATATTTAGCTCTCCATATTCACTACATTCTCCTTATGATTATCAAACTAGAGCAAACATGGTTCATTAAAGGGTGTTACATATTGGATAATCTTATTGCTATCTGGGAAGGTTTAGAATGGGCTCGTATCTCTGACCAAAAGTCCTTTTTCCTTAAACTAGAATTTGAAAAATCTTATGATCGTATTGAGTGGCATTTCATTCTTGCTATACTCCAAGCTCTCAGATTTAGCCCCTTTTTTATCAGAGTTATCAATATGTTGTTTGTTGATGCTTTAGATTGTCTTACTATTAATGGACTTAGGTTAGAGGATTTTAGTTTGTTTCATTCTATTTGCTAGGGCTATCCTTTAGTCCCTTCACTTTACATCCTTGTTGTTGAAGCTTTTGGTTATCTTCTTACCAATCAAGTGTCTAAGGGGTTGATGAAAGGTATTCTTTTGACTGATATGTCCACCCAACTTATTAATGGGCACTTTGCAAATGATTCTTTTCTCAATATCAATGAGGATGAGGTTTCAATTTCAAATACATTGGTTTTTTCGGACACTCTTTGTAAGGCCTCGGGATCCAACATCAAATGGTCCAAGTCCTTTTGTTTCCACCTTGCTTTTTCTTCTGTGCCTTCTTAGCTTAGACATTGTTTATGGCATTGGATTCAAAGGGGTGAGTATTTTAAGTTCTTATAAATCCTCTTTGCTTTTGATAGCTCACCCTCTAAACTCTGGCAGTATATCATTGAAATAATTGAAAAGAATATTTCTTGTTGGGCCTTGCATCCCCTTTCTCTTATCGGTAAGTTTTAGGTTTGCACAAATATTCTTGTTGCTATTCATGTTTATTACTCCTATTGGGCCCCTTCTAGGAATTCTTATTATAAGTTGGCTAGACTCCTTAGGGATTTTATTTGGGCCATAGGGAAGAATTCACGTGGTTTTCATCAAGATGCTTGGGATATTTGTTGTATGCCTACTGATAAGGGTGGGATTGGCATCATTAACATTTATAGACAAAGCATTTCTTTGTGTGCTAAGTGGGTGGTCAAAGCTATTGAAGGCCCTAAGGCATGGAAGGTTTTGATTTGTCATTATATTTCTTCAAGCCTACCTTATGGGCAAAAATATTGGGCTAATATTGTCCTTCATACTCTCATCATTACTTCTATTCCAGTTAAGATTCAGGGTCCTTTATTGTTAAAAGTATTTGGTAAGATTTTGAGGTGGTGAAACCTCATCTTCATTGGATTGGTGATGGTTTTTGTAATGGTCTTTCATTAAATTCTTAGAATATCTGGTGGTATCCTATTCTATCTCTCTTTAGTTCTTCTTATTGATATGCTAGGGATTAAAGCTTTGAGGTTGTTTCACAAGGGCATTTGGCATATTAATGATTTAGTGCACTCTCGAGACTAGATTCCTTAGCCTGATCTCAAAAAAAAATTTAATCTTCATAATTTAGATCTTCTTTCTATTCTTAAGATTCAAGAGCTTATAATTGATGTCATGCTTCATAAGCTTAGCATTCAACCCCAAAGTGCTTGGTGGAGGGATTGGCACTAGAATATGGATACTCCTTTCAAGAACTACTCTTCTTCCTTGCTTTATCAACTTCTTAGTCCTCTTTCCCATGGTGTTGATAAACTTAATGAGAGATGATAGACTCACTCTACCTCCTATACTTGGATTGCTCATTTGAATCATATATGGTAGTCTAACCTTGAACCCAAGATTATCTTTTTTATCTAGTCTCTTATTTATCAAGGGCTTCCTATGGGAGAGAGAATTAGTAGGGTTGGTATTCCTAATCCTAGGTATCCATATTGTGGTCATTTTGAGACTTTCAAACATCTATTTTTATTTTTCCCTCATGCATAGTCTGCTTAGTCCTGGATTCACTCATTTTTCAAGCCCTTTCATCCTTAATTTTTCAAATGGTAGAGATAATTTTTGGAGATAACAGTTGTTGGTCTACCTATATTACTGCTCTATGGAATTTCTTCCATGCTATTATTTTGTTTGAACTTTGGAAAGCTAGGAATGTTGTTGTCTATTCTGAAGATTCACTTCCTAGTCAGTTTTCCTTGAATGAAAAGATTACAATATTTTTTGTTGCTACTATTTAGCTCCATTCACAATCTTCTAAGTTGACTCATGAGTTAGTGCATTTGATAAATCTTTTTAGATTCTGGCACAAGGCTCCGTGCACTATCAACATGGCTTTGTCTAACCTCCCTCTACATTAAGGTCCCTCTATTTATTTGAGGCCTTGGCGTAGCAGGTTGAGGGGGTGACATTATCTAGCATCAGGTTGTTTTATGAGTACCCACAATAGGGCTCGGTGAGTGACTCCCTTTGTTTAATTATTCTGTTTAGTCACCTTTTTAGGGATTGGTTTTTTTTTTTGCCTCGGGCCTTGTCATTACGATGTTGATTATTTAGTTGGCCTTGTGCCTTAGTTGTAATTTTTTCAGATCCTTTTTATTGTAACCTCTCTTATTTTTTATTGAATATATTGTTGGTTCCAATAAAAAAAAATCATTCAAAAAAGAAAAATTAAAGTTTCAATCTTACCTAAATAATGCATAGGTAATATCCAAACTTTAAAGTTTCAATCTTACTAAATAATATATAAATAATATCTAAACTTTGATTTTAATATAACTACTAAAAATTAAGGCATCAACCAAAAACAACTCTACGTTTACGGACGTTTTCTTCATCGTCATTTTGAGCTCCTTGTGCGACCCGTGACTCTACTTTAGTTGTGAGAATTTCACGTCGTGGGCGTGGAAACCTGGCTCCAATTCCAGCAGCCTTAGGTTATTATTATTTTACATTATGAAGACAACTTATTATTTTGCATTCTGTTTATTGCTACAGGCGCTACGAAGACAATACATATGAAGCCAATCCAGAAATGTTCCACGTTGTCTTATGATACAAGTGAATGCAAATGAAAACACATACCAAGGGAGAGTTGTAATTACACGTTGCTTTCTTTCTTTTTAATGTTCAAATAAAACAACATTCCTATCAAAATTAATATCACTTAATAAATACAGGGATGACACACTATATAAAAGATTTTTTTAGATGAGTTGATGTTTTCACGTTGCAGGCATACTCTAATTCAAAGACAATTAACATCAATGGTATGACCACTCATAACTCCCTGATAAGACTGCACGCGTTAAAGTTGTCCCATGCAAATGCAATACAATTTGTAGATAGTTTAGTTTATAGTTTGTTATCATGTTTGTGGCACCGAGAAAGTGAAGATACCGCTTGTCACACCTCACATCGATGTCAAGCGTCTATGTCGTCAAGTTGTTTTGTTTGAGGTTTTTATAGAAAGATGGGTTGATCAAGAGTATCCATAGATTTATTTTAATTATGTGTGCTATGTTTTAATTTGATAAGCATCTAAGGTTTATGATTTATGTTCATTTTTAATGGAAGATGATGAGAGGTAAAATGTAAATGAAGATAACTTATGTAATAAACAAGGCTTACTTTCATGTTTTGTTTTGCTTTTTTAATAATTGTTTCAAATGATACTTTTAAATTTCTTTTCTTTCAAAAGAATGATCAAAATGAAGAATTGTTCATAATAAAAACTAATCTAATATGTAAAAGTGACTACATGCATTTCTTTTTTTAATGCCAAAATTTCCATAAGATGAAACTACAATATAAGTCAAGTACACTTTTTACTTTAATGCTTATGAGGGAAGTAAATGCTTCCCTTTTCTTTTCTTTCAAATCAAATATCATACAACCAAAAGGGATAAAAGGTAATCCAAAATATAAACCACATGTCGTTTTATTCTTTTGATTTCAAAATGTAAATATGAATTAATGCCACGAGATAGGATTGAGTGGTTGTGTAAATCAAGACCCAATAATCCAAGAATGTAGGGAAACAAAGATTAATTTTCTTTCAAAATAAGAGGTTAGAAAACATATATGCAACTTAGCCTAAAACATGCCTATATGCACTTCATATTCCTTGCCCAAGCTTGTGAATGAATGATTTTACTCTTATTGTTATTTTCTTAAAAGAAAACAAAACTTTTATTTGTTTGCTTTTCTTTTGAATAAAAGAGAATCACAAAATGCAAGTATAAAATAATGCAGAAATTAACCTAATATGCTACTATAAAATATTATATTTAAAAATATTAAACAATATATACCATTATATGTCTTCAATATTTCAGCACTTTACGCATACAAGAAAGGGATGATCTACACAAAACCCATTACAAATGGAAAGGAAATATGTAAACCCTAGCAAGATTGGTCTAAAGGCTTGATGATTCTTTTTTTTTGATTCAATATTGCACAAAACCAAGCAAAAAGAATAAAATTGAGAGACAAAATGCCATATAAATGCACATAAGGTAGAAATAGAGGTTCGTGTACCTATTTGTATAGAAACATTAAGGACTACAAAAATGCCCTGACACTTTGATCACATGGAAGCATCATACAAATTTTTTTATGAATTTTTTGCAATGGGATGACGCTTTAGTCCTATACCTAGAAAACAAAAAACCCATTAAATTAGAAACACAAAAATGCTTATTTACTTTATGAGGTTTACATGATTTGATCAAGAAGAGGGAGCTTTCTTGATGCATGCATCAAGAATAATTTTTCTTAATGGTAGTATAAAACAAATGTAATAAGAGGAGATAAAATGCATAACATAAAGAAAAAGAATTATTGCAAATGAGAAAATAAATTTGAATGGAAGAAAAAAAAGTCTTTATATGGATGTTTTTTGGCTTTTGAAAAAGCCTTGCTTTGATGCTTGCATGAAAAATCTTGTTGGAGTACATGTGTATTATCAATATAATGGTGGAGAAAAACCAAGTTTCCTTCCTTCTAGAGTAATTTCACCAATATGCACTTGTATAAAGATTTTTTTATTTTTGGCTCCATAAAGAGGTTTGGAAGATCCATTAAGTATTACATGAGTGAAAACTAACATGTGATATTCAAGAAGGTGAAATGTCAATCTAGGCAAATCACATAGCTTTATTAGAGTATTAAATCAAGTTGCATGGAGTTAACTACCCTAATTAGTAGTTGCATGACACTATTAGGATGTGATTGAGTAGTTACCTACCCTAATTAGTAATTGATAGGTATTATTATTCTTTAACGTGCATAAAATTAGGTTAATGAGATAAAATTGATGGAGTTGGCAGTGATTAGGAGTTGCACCACCAAAATTGAAGTTTTTTTGACATCTTTACAAAAGTATTGTGGGACCAAGAAAGTGTTACATTGCTCTCATGATAACATAAGAATTGTATAAAATTCTATGTGATACTTTCATAACATGGTGTTTTCATTAAAGGGATGTTCGAGGGATCAAACTTTAGTCAAACATAGTCATGTTTATACTCATTGGAAATCTCTCATTGATTTCTTTCTAATAATACCAATTTTATGAAATTTGGACGTGATTTGGTCAATTTTTGTGAATGATGAGTTTTATGGATCCTTGTACCCAAAATCTAGGAACAAAAGAGAAATTTTTTTCAAATTGGTTAAAAGGGGTTATTAGTAGCATGTCTAATGGCCAATTAATATATAAAATTGCATGTCTATAGCATTATATCGAGAAAAAAATAAAATAAATCAAGGCATGTGTTGGATGTAACCATATTTACAGGAAAAATTAAGTGTAGTTAACCGATATAAAAAAAGATGAACAAATTTTAATGTATTGAAATATTTACTTAAATAAATTCTATAAGTATTCTCACTCTATGTTTCAATACCATACAACTTACAAAAATTATTAGGTAGTTGAAGGTACTTGTAACCAAGATGGTTACTAACAATATATGTAATCTCTTGTATATAACCGATTAAATCAATGAATAAAGTGTTATAACTATTTTTATCCAATACCATGCTCATTATAATCAATATGACCAAGTATGTGAAGTCACACTAAAAATTTTAGAAGACAATGGTTTGATATCTTATATTTACCTTGAAAAATTAAATGAAAAAATAATATAAACATGTTGTAGCCCACATCATTGATCTTATGTATGGAGGTAAATTAATTAAAATAAATTAATGGTTTTTTGGATGAAGGCAATGCCATGAGTGATTTTGGTTAGAGTGCAAATGCAAAGTGAGGAGTGTCATGGTTTTGTGTCCACATGAAATTTATTTTGTAAAAATACAATGCCACAAATGAAACACAATTTTTTTCCATGGTGTATATGTGTAAAGAAATACATTCATATGGTTTCAAATAAATATTACATATAATAATGGGATACATTGCATAAAATTTCAAAAACATATAGAATTTTTGCAAATTTGCTTATTGTAGTTGATTTTTATTATCCATTTATCATAGAATTGGTTGTTTTTTTGTTTAATTTGATGCTTAAGACCAATTTTTCTATGTTTCATATAAGGAATTGAACCCAATTTTGATGGTTGAAAACAAAGCATGGAAGGATAATTTCCATATTTCATTATCATAGGTAGATGGTGGATTATTATTAGAATAGGTTTAAGAGACATTAAGAAATTTCCCATGAGTCAAACAAATCTTAACATCATATAAAAATTTAGTACTATTTTTGTGTATCAATGACTTATTTACACATCTACGTAACAATTGAATTCTTTTCTTAAAACTACATAAATCACATCAAGGTCAATGCCCAATCTTATGCACTTTGCAATATAGTGAGAACAAAATTGAAAATGTTCTACTAACTATTGAGAATATCAAAAATAATGATAGACCTTATTGAGCCAAGGATAAGGAGAAATGAAATATGGGGCTATATGCTAAATGTTGGTATTCATAGAAGATTGCTAACAATGTCACTCACAAAAATATTGCATATCATGATATTTCTAAGCATTGAAAATTTTAAAGGTGTACTACAAAGACTCCATATCAGTATTTCTTGACGTCTCTCTCTTTTTGTGGAAATAATAGTTTCTATGCAAGTAACCATATTGGTAACATATCTAAATAGTAACTCTTCATATTTATGAAACTTTATATGAAAAAATGGTAAAAATGTGGAGGTGCTATATATAATTTCACTTCTTGTAGATAAAAGAGCATAGAGGAAATGACCCACTTAAATATGAGGAAAGACACATCTTCATTCATTTTCATGTTTATAAATGCTCCAACTAAGTTCACATCATGCATACTAACACAATATTATTATAAAATTATAAAACTAAGCTTATAGCATACATACTAACAATTAGTATGATTCTAGGATTGGTAACCTTGAGTGAAGCTTTGATTATGTTCATGGTGCATAGGAGAATACATGATTCCATATATGCATCTTCAAGCATCCCATACCCTTTATATGATAAGGCGTATTCATCTATTCAGTTTGTGGTAGTTAAGAAATAAGGTTATGGAGCACAAACATAATGAAATAAAAAATTTGAATACAAACCAAGTTTTAGGAAGAGGTGTCATAAAATTGAAAATAAAAAATCCACATGAACATTACAAAAAAAGTATTTAAAATGAGATGAGGTTACAAATTTTCAAACTCATGAAGAACGAAGGGATGTTAATGGTTGTAAAACCATGATAAATATTTGTTGCTATAATAAAGCTAGAACATCAAAATGAATTTGTATATAAAAAAGTAAAACCAATATGGAAAGTGCCACAAATATGACATATTATTTTGAATCTAAATTTAATTCTTTCTAATTTATATAATTGTTTAAATCATGGTAAAGAATGAAAATAATTGCTTAATTGCAACCCAAAAGGTAACATGGACTTTACTTTTAAAAAAGTTATTTTAAAATGTATGTTTTATTTACTTATAATTTAATTTCTATGTAGAATAAATGTCTTTCAAGAATAAGATCAATAATTGTATATATATGCATCATATCCTTCATCTTCTTAAAAAAAGTTATATACACTTGGAATTCTATTTTTGATGTAATTTGCATCACTACTAGATCAAAATTACTCACACCATCTAAATTTGATATAATGAAAGGTGTAGACAAATTGAACATATAGTTGAAAATCAAATTAAAAATTATGATCAACTTGATCTAAGGAAGTAAAGCCTCAACCAAATCCATTGTGCATGCTTTAACTTGAAATTTTAAAATTGGAAGCTAAAAATTTAGTAATGGAAGCTATTTTTGGTGTATATAAACTTCCTAATTGTGCCAAATATATTGTTGGCTTTAGAATTTCAAATTGATGGTTTCAAGTACTACAGACATATGCATTTGAATATAAAAAATATTTACTAGTAGTTTCCATGTTATTTACCTTATGCATAAATACAATTTGTGTTACTTTTTCATATTGATATTTAAAATTAACTATTTCACTAATAAACTGAAAGTTAATTATATCAACTAATTACAATAAAATTATCTTAATATATAATCCATATCTCTTTATAAATAAATTAAATGCATATGTCACTATGACATATGATGCCACTTATATACTTAAAAAAAAAATTAGGATACTAAATTACACATAAAAAAGGTAGGTGAGTACTGTAATCATTACACTATATTAATGCTAAGGCCTTGTTTTACAATGTGCATAAAAAGACAAAAGCTCTTAAAGTTTAGTCAAGATATTCTCCCATGACCAAATTTGCCTTATTATCAAAGCAGAATATCTAAATTAAATATTTAAAATACTCTGACATATATGGTTAAAGCACTTAAAAATGAAAAAATTCCCATAGTTCTAATTAATTATTGAGTGTATGTACCATATCCCTCCTCTTCCTTTTAAAATTATATGCACTTTGAAAATTTGTTGTTGAGGTAATATGCATCACTAGTGAATCAAATTTACTCATTCTATCTTATTTTTAATATGTTCATAGGTTTAGAAAATTTGAGGATATAGTCAACAATTTAAAAAGCAAAGACTTTTAGTTTTGTGTTCTTGACTACCTTCTTTGAATACAAGTTCTTATATTGATTGTATTCTACTACAGTTGGCACAATTCAATGTTTGTATCACATTTGTACTGGCACAAATTTCTAGATTCATGATGTTTCTTTAAACTCTCCTTTTAGTCTAATAATAAGAGATATAACTGATTAATTCTAGATAATATCATCTCTATTCTATTTGGTCTCTTATTTTATTGCAATCATGCTATCTCAAATAAAGTGTCTCAAAAAATTGAGTTATAACTCTCCTTTATACTGTATCTCTTACAAGTCGTATTATGCTCACTAGTGATTGAATAGTGCTCATTAGCATAGGGATACATGCACTTAGGTGAGTTTGAATCTAAATAACCTTTTTAGCTCTTATATTTAATTAGTGCTCAGTATCTAGTTTGCACTAGACTTCCAACTTGGTGGTTCCAAGTACTATGAATGAATATATATTGGAAGACTAAAGGTATATATATTTTAATGGGTTATATGGCATTGAAATTGAAATAGACCTCACCTGTATTACATCATAACTATATAGTGGTATTACAACAAAGTTGGGATATTATCCATGTATCGTTTGACAAGATTTGAATTTGGGTTTCCTCCTTGAAATGTTGAGGAATCTAACTAGTTGAGCTAAGACCACTTAATTCAATGAGTTTACACATGTTTTTGTGAGGGGTTATGGTCCCCTCATATTAAGTGGGGTTTGAACCTTAGACCTCTCAAAGAGAAGCCAAAACCCTTACCACTTTAGTAAGCTTACAACTATGAAGATTAAAGGTATTTACTAGCCATTGTCACCTTATTTATATTATGAATATCTGCATACTGTTCTACATTTTCCTGAATTTGACAATTTCTCTTCTTAGCAATTGAAAGTTCATTATATTGGTAAACTACAATCAAATTAACTCACTATTCTTGCAGGCATGTGTTCAATAAAAACATTATTTACTGTGTCATGGTACAAATTTATGTTATGAAATGTTAAGAGAATCATTTTCCGCTTATAACAAGTGGGGAGTAAGAACATTGCCTATTTAAAAGATATCATAATAAGCCAATCATGTTATTTAACATTATATTTATTTAAATTTGATAAGTGAAATACTGAGATTGAACTTGCCAAGGCTGTGGTGATTATGGAAAAAGTTCATATAAGTTTAAAGTGATAGGATATGATGCCCCATTGGATCAAATTCCATATTAAGCACTATGAAATAATTTTAACAGGAGTCTCGTTAAGCATTGCTTGGGCTTGGTTTTAGGAGCAGTATTTACATTTTGGTGAGCCTTCAAGTGTGTTGCTTGATTGCCTGTTTGTAGTGAATGAAAGCAAGGAATGCAAGAGGTTATGGCCTTTCTGTCATGGTGCAACGGCCAACGTGGCCAACGTTGTTGGTGGCCATTAGCTTGTTATGAAAAGCGAGAAGAAACTTCCTTGTAAAATTCGGGGAATGTGAAAGTTTTTAAACCAGGATTTGGATAAAGTTTAAAAACCACATTATTGAGTTGGATTGCTGTATTTGTAAAACAAAAAAACATGCCTTCTTCTTGCTTGAGTTGTGCAAAGTATATTTAGCACAGGACAAACTTGATATGAAAAATATAGGGGTGGTTCCGTAAAACAAAATTTAAAAATGTGAAAGTTTTTAAACCAGGATTTGGATAAAGTTTATAATCCACATTATTGAGTTGGATTGCTGTATTTGTAAAACAAAAGAACATGTCTTCTTCTTGCTTGAGTTGTGCAAAGCATATTTAGCACAGGACAAACTTGATATGAAAAAAATAGGGGTGGTTCCGTAAAACAAAATTTAAAATTGAGGTAGCTCCTCTTGAAATCGGAGGATGACAAAAATATACATATAAGCACAAATTAAATATGGCCTATGCAGGTCTCGAAACTGCGACCTTCGCGTTATTAGCACGACGCTCTAACCAACTGAGCTAATAGGCCGTGCTGGAAACGTCTTACCATACAATCTTGAGCCAGCTATTTATATGTTGTGTAACAGGCAATTCTAGTCTGATAAAGGATATTGTAGTACTATAAAATCTGTGCCTTATTATTTTGAACTTGATTAGAATCTGTTTTATCCTCTATTTTTTAATCAAATGATATATATATTTAGATTTTCATCTATAAAACAAAAGTTCAAACATCATTTTTAAAACTTATATCTTATCTTAAATTTTTCAATCAAATAACTTTAATTCAATAAATTAAATTTATCATTGAAATTCTAATCTTACTATATAATATATAATCAGCCCACAAAAAACACTAAGTCTATGAAAGTTTTCTCCATACTCATTTTGAGCGCCTTTGCCATCCATGACTCTACTTTAGTTGCGAGAATTTCACGTCGTGGGCGTGAAGACCTGGGCTCGAATTCCAGCAGCCTCATGGTTATTAATATTTTACATTATGCTCGTTGCTACAAACATTATGAAGACAATTTACATTCTGCTTGTTGCTACAAACGTTACGAAGACAGTAAATATGAAGCCAATCCAAAAATGTTCCAGGTTGTCTTATGATGATGCCATGCAATTTACATTTTCTCAGTGAATGATGAGGAGAGAGGAGGATAGGGAATCTTCCCCTATATATAACACTAAATTTGTAAATAACCCCTCAAAATGATAGAGAAATAATAAACAAGCAAATGCAAACGACAACACATTCCAAGGGAGAGTTGTTTATAAGTCGCTTTCTCTCTTTTAATGCTCAAACCAAAAAAAGATTTTTATCGAAATTAATATTACACAATGAGATAACACACTATTTAAGAGATATTTTAGATGAGTTGATGTTTTCACGTTGCACGTATACTCTATATTCAAAGACAATTGATATCAATGTTGTGACAGTTCATAACTCACTCATACGACTACACGCGCTAAAGTTATCCTTTGCAAATCCAATACGAGTTTTAGAAGTTGGTTTTTTAGATGGATTATCTTAGGTCTAGTTTAAAATAATGTTGGTATCTTAGTTAAATTATCTCAGGTCTTATTATTCAGGTTTTGAGTAGTTTGAAATATCAAAGCAATCAATATATTAAATGATTAAAATAATTAAAATAATATTTATGAAAATGATAATAATATAAATAAAAATAGTTAAATATCATTCATATAATAATAAGAAAATTTATAATAGAATTGTTTAAAAAAATGCATACAAGCTTCAATGTTAATGTTTGAATATGATCTTGGACGAGGAAAAACTATTCTGCTAGGGTTTGATGAAGAAAAACTGCTTTGCGGGGATGGCAACATCTTTCGGAGGAGGTCTGAAAACTTGGAGGAATGTCGTGATGGCATCAGGTCTGGCACAGAGAGTGCATGCTCGTGATATTTTTTCATCTGAAAATGATTGGAAGGAACAGGATTTCCAGTGCATGTCGGGAACCGCTTGTTAAAGAACAATGGATGTTTGGAATGATGTGAAGCCAGGCCAATTCTAGTGGTTCAACCAGACTCGGTGGCGGAAGATGTGAAGTATCTAACCAAAATTTTTGGGCATCCGAATTTCTCTTCCCTTTGTGGAGGCTTGGGTTAGGAAGACTTGGAATCCTGAAGGCGATGTGGAGGTGATGTTGAGTGCGAGCAACTATTTTATGGTGGTTTTCTCTTGTATTGCAGATCGTAACAAAGCATTTGAAGGGGGTCATTATTTCTATAACCAAGTGGGACTCTTTATTAAACCCTGGCATGTGGGTTTCAACCCATTAGAGGAGCGACCATTGCGGGTTCCAGTATGGGTGCGACTTCCATGGCTCCCGTTGGAATTATGGAGAACTTATATCTTACATAAGATTGCCCTTCTGTTTGGGAAGCCGATTGGACCGTCACAACAGATAATGGATAAAAATGTAATCTCTGTTGCTCGTATTTGTGTTGAAATTGACTTAAATAATCCTATTCCAAATTCTGTTGAAATACAATTTGGATCAACTACATGGGTTCAAAAACTTGACTATGAAGCTCTTCCATTTTGTTGTCGGATTTACCGTGAATATGGTCACTTGCAAAGAAAATACCCTAAGTTTGTCTCGCTTGTGGCTTCAAATCCTGGGCCCTCTCGATCTAGAAAAAGTTTGGATAAAGGAAAAGCTCTGATAAAGGAAGAGGAACGGGATAAGGAAGGTTTTATTCCGGTAAAAGCCCAAAATAGAGGACAAAGGGTAAAAAAAGACCTTAAGGATAGCCAGCCAGATGCTCTACTCAACCGTTTTGAAATATTAGATGATCTTGATAAGTGCATGGGGATACCTGAAACGTCACTACTTGATACAAATATAACAAGGCCGAATCAAATTTCTCTTCTTGAGGGGGAAATTAAGGAATCAGATCTAGGGCATTTAAATGAAGAACAAAGGGCTTTGGATCTGAGTATAGGGGACATGGTTGGGTCGAGCCCTATAAGGGAAACTATTTTGGAAAGTGGTATAGATTTAGTTATTCCCTCTCCTACTCAGTCTCCTACTCAGAAACTGATTCAATCATCCTTGGACTGCAAAACTCCTATGGTGTTGGGATTCCAATAGAAAATAATTATAAAAAGTTTTTCGGATAAGAATATGAAGGTGGGTCGGAAGAAGGACCAGGATAAAATTAAGTTAATGGGGGATTATTTGGTGGAGTCAGGCTTGGTGAGGACATTGGACTCCCATTTTTATAACCCCAAAAATTGATTATCCTCTCATGGAATGTAAGGGGGTTGAATAGCATCCCCAGACAAAAATTTGTTCATGATTTGGTTCGTGTGCATTCTCTGGATGTGGTGTTTATTCAGGAGACTAAATTGGCTATTGGTAGTATGTTAAATATTGCTCCCAAGTTGTGGAGAAGGGGGTAATGCTAGTGTATTGGTGCATGTGGATATGCTGGTGGCATCACTTTTTTATGGGATCTGGTTAAGATATCCCTTCTTACTTGGATTTCCAATAGATGGTCTATTTCAATGGTCGGGCATGATAATGAATCTAGTGAAATCATCCTACTTACAAATGTGTATGCTCCTATTGATTACAATGGTAAAGTGAATTTTTGGAAGCACATTTGCTTTATGAGAAGTTTGGTTCCCTTGTACCCATGGATTTTGGTTGGAGACTTCAACTCTATCACTTTTCTAGAGGAGAAACGTGGTGGGGTGGACCGTATCGAGCCTTTTTCTTCTATCTTCAGTGCTCATATCCAAGCCCTAAACTTGGTTGACATCAAGCCATATAATGGGATATTTACTTGGCACAATAGAAGGTGTGGGGAAGCTTCCATATCAGAGAGACTAGATAGGTTTTTGATATCTAGTTATTGGATGGATAATAATAGAGGTGCTAGTTCTGTGATTCTGGAGGGTAGGGGATCTGATCATTGGCCTATCAAACTCTCTAATTTGGAGTTAGGGCTAAAAAAGAATCCCTCCTTTAAGTTTCAACTTATGTGGATTCGTGATCCTAAGATTCATGATTTCATGCGAGGCTGGTGGACCACTAGCAAACCTTCTCATGACACCGCTATGTATTCCTTTATGAAGCGACTACAATTTGTAAAACATAAATTGAAGAGATGGAATAGACTAAATTTTGGGAAAATTTCCTTGGCTAAGGTGGCAGCTCTTAGGAGGATGGAAGAAGCTTCAAGAAAGATTAGAGATCAGGGATTCACGAAGGAGCTTCTTGTTGAGGAATCTGAGGTTGTGAAAGATCTTGCTGAATGGGAACTAGGGGAAGAAATATTTTAGAAATAAAAATCTCGAGTAGATTGGCTTCAAGAAGGGTATAGGAACACAACCTTCTTTTATAACTCAGTTAAGGCTCGTCGTAATGGTAACCTGATTACCTCTCTTGTGAATTCTTAGGGTGCCCTGCTCTCTTCTTTCAGGGGTATTTTAGAAGATACTAAGAGGTATTTTTCCTCTCTCTTCAAGGAGGACTCCCTATCAGATGATGAGAATGAAAAGCTTATTCTAAACTGTATTCCAAAGATTGTTTCTAGAGAGATGAATGAGTTCTTGATGGGTCCAACTTCCATTGAGGAGTTGGAAAATGTTGTATTCAATATGAAAAAGGAAAAGCCCCAGGCCTAGATGGATTCTTGGTTGCGTTTTATCAGGAGTTTTAGGATATAATCAAATTTGATCTTTTGGAGGTGGTCCATGACTCCCAAAAGAACAAACAGATGCTAAGGGCCCTAAATGCTACCTTTGTGTTGCTTATACCCAAAAATGACGGACCAAATTCCTTGGATATGTTTAGGCCTATTTCTCTTTGCAATGTTGTGTATAAGATCATCACAAAAATTATTGTTGAGAGGCTGAAGATATGGTTGAGCAAAATCATATCTGAGGAGCAAGGAGGGTTTGTTGCTTGCCAAAAAATCTTGGATGGGTTTGTTATTGCTACAGAAGCTATTAAATCGATGGAAACTTCTAAGGAGAAAACTATGTTTATTAAATTGTACATGGCCAAAGCCTATGATCGGGTCAGATGGTCCTTTCTTCAAAAATTTCTTACTACTTTTGGATTTGAGGAATGGATTAGATGGGTGATGAGCTATGTTTCTTCTTCCTCATTCCTTGTTCTTGTTAATAATGAGCCATCAGAGTTGTTTGAGGCCTAAAGGGGATTGAGGCAAGGATATCCTTTATCTCCTTATTTGTTTATCATTTTGGCGTAAGGGTTGGGAAGATTGCTCAAGTCTCAAGTCATGCAGGGTCTCATTCAGGGGTGGAAGTGGGATAGTAATTTGCCACCCCTTTCCCATCTTAAATTTGTTGATGATACTGCTTTGTTGGGAGTTGTCACTATCAGGGAAGTTGGAAATATTAGACAGTCTCTTGACATATATCTTGGTTCTTTTGGACAGTTGATCAATGAGGACAAGTCTTCTATTTTCTTCTTCAATACCCATCCTCTTATTCAAGCCAAGATTGCTCGCATTCTAAGATTCCAGGTTGGGACTCCCCCTTCATTTATCTTGGTATTCCAATTTCATCTCACTCTCTACCTAGATCTTCTTGGTAGTCTATGCTTGATAAGTTTAGAAGGAAGGTGAATCACAAAATTTCAAATGGATATCCACGACAGGTAGAGTGTTGCTTTTAAAATATGTTGTTCAAGATTTACCCATTTATAGATTTTTTATACAAATAGCTCCCTCTCACTTCATCAAGGACATGGATGCTTTATCAAGACAGTTTTTATGGTCTAGAAAACTTGATCAATCTAAATGGATTTGGTTAGGTGGGATTCTATATGTAGGTCGATGCAAGAGGGAGGCCTTGGGTTGTGACATATAGCTCTTTTTGGGCAGGCTTTGGCTACAAAACTTTATTGGAGATGGTGTACCTATCAAGATCAGATTTGGGCTAAAATATTATCTTGTAAATACTTGAGAGGTATTTCTGAGGCTGAAATCCCTAAATTCAGCTTGGATGGAAAAGGTTCAGTTATCCGGGACACTATGAAAAGAGGAGCTAATTTAATAAAGCAGGGTTTGTTCTGGATTTGCAATTAGGGATCAAATGATATTTTTTGGGAGGATTCTTGGGATGGCCACCCTCCTATATTAAATAAATATCATAGGTTACATTTCCTAAGTATTTTTTTCTTGTAAGCAGGATGTTATCGTGTGGAGGAATTTAAAAAAATCTAGTCTTTTGGAAATATGGAGATGTACAAGTGGAAAGATCCGCAAGAATGGCCCTAGGGGGGACTAGCCAAGGACAGAGAGGTGCTTGCTATTATTCTTATGGGGAAGCCTTGTTATTCATTGAGGGGTAAAGATATTCTAGCTTGGAACCTTGATCCTAAGGGAACCTACTCGATAGCCTATGGTTATCAAGTTCTTGATAAGCAAAAGTATGGGAGTCAACTTATCACTTGGTGGAAAAAGGTGTCGAACAAATTTGCCTAGCCAAAATGTAACTTCTTTCTCTGGTTGGTAGCTCGTGATAAATGCCTCACTTGGGATAATGTGAGCAAGAGGGGATTTCATGGTCCCTCTTTTTGCGTCCTTTGCAGTAATAATGAGGATGACTCTTCTCATTTACTTTTCCAATGCTCCTTTGCCAGAGAAATTTGGCACCATTGGTGGAGTGCCTGGAACCATCCATGTTTTCATGTGTTGTCCTTGGTGGAGTTTTGGATTAGTCTTGGCAGACCTCCAGCAAAGTCCTCCTTCCTTCGGGTGGCTTCGAATCTGGGCCCTTCTTGCATCATCTGGAAAATTTGGCTCGAACGAAACTGATGCATATTTCAGGGTAGTTATTTGGTTGTTCAATATATCTGGCAAATGATCTTGTATATGGTTCAAGAAACCATCCATAGCAAATGTGTTGTGGAACCTCTTTTGGATTCTAGG
Source organism: Wollemia nobilis (assembly GCA_028583015.1). Taxonomy (NCBI): domain Eukaryota; kingdom Viridiplantae; phylum Streptophyta; class Pinopsida; order Araucariales; family Araucariaceae; genus Wollemia; species Wollemia nobilis. Next base: position 4,751,343 of record JAQPPZ010017244.1, read on the forward strand.
GAGGAGAAGGTACAACAAGCCCTTGGTATCTTTGGGGATGGTGTGAACTCTTCTAGCCCTAGTAGGGTTCCTTAGCTCAGCAAGAAGGTTAGGAGAGATGGTAGGTGGAGGCCACCCCCTAGAGGAGTTTTAAAAATTAATACTGATGGATCATCCATGGGTAATCTTGGACATGCTGGCATTGGCAGTGTTGGGAGAGATTCTACTAGTGGTGTCATTTTTTTCTTTTCCATTTATAAAGGTGTTCACTCCAACAATTTTATGGAAGCTCTTGCAATTCTTGAGGCCTTGCAAAGGGGGTTTTATATTGGCTGGCATAGGATTATCTGTGAGTCTGACTCTCAAATTGTGGTTAATATTTTAAACAATAAAAGGGTGGAGGAAGTTAATTGGTAGTTGGCCTCTATAGCCATTCATATTCTTAGAATGAGTGAAGAGTTTGAATTTATATCCTTTGTGCACATTCTAAGGGAATGGAATGTGGTTTCTTATTACCTTGCCAAAAGGTCTTCTGAGCTACTAAATCCTTGGAGTATCGATAATTGGAAGAGTATCCCATCTGGGGACTCTCAATGCTTATGGGAGTTGATCCACAAGGATGTACATACTTAATGTGGTTTATTCTTGTTGTCTTTTCCAAGTGTCATTCTAGTCTAGTGGTTTTAGCCTGTTTGGCTGTTTATTTTAGTCCTGGTTGGAAGCTCAGTTGTACTCTGTAATCTAGACTTTTTGTCAATAAATTTTTACCCATTTATTTAATTTTTTTTTTTTGACTATGATTTTCAATTTCTTATACATTTTATTGAGTTTTGTCTCTTTTATAGAACTCTAGAAATGCAAATCTTCAATAATTGACTATTCCACTCATAATTCTAGAAGACACAACCTTTCCTATTCCATATATCATGCACATTGTGCACATAGACACATACATAAAGAGAAAATGTAAATCACACTCCTACACTATAGACTCAAACCCTATTCTAATATTTACATATTTACATTTATACCATAAGGTATTATAGGGGTACATGTACCAAATAATGTAATATTCTCAAACCCTACATCGTATTACATTATTTGATATGAAGAAACTCTTGATGTACATAGAACTCTAATTTAATTTTTACCCATTTATTTAATTTTTTTTTTTTGACTATGATTTTCAATTTCTTATACATTTTATTGAGTTTTGTCTCTTTTATAGAACTCTAGAAATGCAAATCTTCAATAATTGACTATTCCACTCATAATTCTAGAAGACACAACCTTTCCTATTCCATATATCATGCACATTGTGCACATAGACACATACATAAAGAGAAAATGTAAATCACACTCCTACACTATAGACTCAAACCCTATTCTAATATTTACATATTTACATTTATACCATAAGGTATTATAGGGGTACATGTACCAAATAATGTAATATTCTCAAACCCTACATCGTATTACATTATTTGATATGAAGAAACTCTTGATGTACATAGATGATTTTAGAATATTTGATACTTGCTTTGATTAAGAGATTTTGTAAAAGTGTTTACAATCTAATATTCTGTAGGAACATGTTTTAATTGAAAATGATATTTTGAACATCATCTCTAATAAAGTAACATTATGTTTCAATATACTTTGTTCTTTCAAGAATTATAGGATTTTTTATTAATTTAAGAACGCCTTGATTATCACAATTTAATCTAGTTAGATTCCTTTAGCTTTTTATATTAGACAATATATATTGTAACCAAAGTGCTTCACATATTGCATTTCTTATTGCACAATATTTTGCTTTTGTTGATGAAAGTGCCACTGCATGATGTTTCTTATTGTACCAAGAAATGGGTCCTAACTAAATATAGAACATATATCATGATGTTGATTTTTTATTATTTATAGATCAAATATAATCATAGTATGAATACCCCTATAAGTAAAAATTATTATATTTTTTTTGTATTTAAGTCCATATTTTGTAGTCTTGTTGATATATTACAATAACCTTTTTGTGATTTTCCAATGAATTTCTATGGGCTCTTGTAAGAATCTAGAAGGATAATTTATAGCAAAAAAATATCAAGCTTGGTATTTGTTAGATATAAAATACTTCCACTTAATTGAATATACATAGTAGGAAAAAAAATATGTATTTATAGACAATTGTAACTCATGCTTCATAGGTGTATCTTTAGGTTTACAATTTTCCATTATGTATTTCACAAAAAGTGATTTTGCATACTTTTTCTATGTTATTGTGATGTCATTTTTATTTTAGAATAATTTGAAAATGAGATAGTAATAAAGCAATTATAGATTTATCATTTCAAAATCCTTTTTAACTTCATCTATTAGAATATTTGAGCTTTTATGATCACTATATCAACAACATACACTGCAAGAATTGTTTTTTGTGATACAAACTGTTTTGTATAGAGATTTGGATCTGATGTACTTCTTTTGAAATTATGACATAACATATTATTATTAATATTTATGTACCATACTCTTGGTGCTTAATTTAAGACATATAAAGACTTATTTTGTTTCTAAACCTTTTGTTCCTGTATTTCGATAACAAAACCTTTCGGATAAGACATATATATCTCTTCTTCAAGATGTTCATTGAGTAATGCACTTTTAATACCCATTTTATGAAGTTTTCATCCAAGTTGTGCTACTAATGCACAAATTGTTTGAATAGTAGTTATTCTTACTATAGGTGCTAAATATTCTTCATAGTCTTTTGCTTTTATTTAACAATATCCTTTTGCAATTAATCATACCTTGTATTTTTCAAGAGATTCATCTACCCTGTATTTTATATTGTAGATCAATTTACATCATACCACTTTCTTTCCTTGTGGTTAATAAACTAGATCCCATGTTTTATTTTTATTAATGATACATATTTTGAAGTCATGGTTGTCTTACATTTTGATAATATTATGGAGGCTTGAGCATTTGTAGGTTCTACTAAACTCATTAATCCCATATTTGTTCTCTTCATGCTATAATTTTGTGGTCTTGTAGCAATAAGATCTAGCATTTGTTATAGTTTTGAGTCCTCAAGTGTAATTCTATACCATTTTGTCTTTTTTTTTTTTGTGAGGTATTATTATGACTTTTGAAATTGGCTCATAATAAAATTCTAATTATGATTCTTCATTTGATAAGTTCTCTTCATATAAAAAAATTAGAATCTATCTTGCATCAACCTTTTTCTCTTCATTTTGTTTTGTTTCTTCCATAAAAAATCACATCTCTATTTACATAATTTTTTTCTATAATTGAATCAATTATTTAATATCATGTTGAATCATCATCATAACCAAGAAATATCCTATAGATGATTTATCATCTAATTTTGTTCTTCTTTGCTATGGAACATGCACATTAGCCTTACATACAAAAGTTGTTAAATGTTCTATTGAAGGTTTTTGTTATGATAACATTTCTTCAAGAGTAACAATTTTTATTATTTTTGTGGGTGATCTATTTTGTAGGTATATTGCATTGTAGTAGCTTTTTCCCAATATTGTTGATCAAGATGAGATTTTTTTTAGCATACAATGAACCATTTCCATAATAGAGTTATTCCTTATTTCTACAATACCAATTTGTTGCATTGCATATGTTGTAGTGATTTTTTTTAATACCATATGATTTTGGAAATGATTCAAATTAGTTTGAAAAAAATCACCACCCCTATATCAACAAAGATTCCTAATTTCACTAATTTATTGAATTGTTTGAAACAACTAAAAGCTTCAAATTTGAATTTCATAAAAGACACATATTTTTTTAGAGTAATTATGAATAAATAGTCGAAAATATATATCCTCTAGGACTAGTAGTGTTCATTGGTCCACATGAATCTATATATATTAACTCTAGTGGCCTTTGAGATCTATCGTTACTGAGTTCAAATGGTATTCTATGTTGTTTTGCTACAAGACATTTTAGACATATTGTAGATTCTTATGAAAGTTTATATAATCCTTCTTATCTCATTTAAAGAAGATTCAATTATATGTCTTAGTATTTTATGCCAAATTTCATTGGTTTATAAAATGTTTGCTGATAGAGCCACATTTTCCAATTTATGTAGAGAAAATGAATCATTTTTGTATGAACCAAATGCTATGAATTTTCCATCATCTTTAGATTTTGCCTTCGACTACAAGGAAGACTACAAGGAAGACTGCTTGGCCTCTTGGCTGTCCATTCTATGGGATTTTTTTTTTTTACCATATTCTATTATTTTTATATGGGCACAAGCTACTCTGCATGGTGCTTGCATGATTAGTTTTTGTCTTTGTTAGTTATTTTTTGCGTCTTTCTTTTCTGATGGCCATAATATTAGGCTTCCATAGTTTAGTTTGGTTGTATTCTAATGGAAGAGTAGGTCTTGGACATTTTTGTTGTCAGTTTAAACTTTTAGGGCTTGGCCTTTGTCCAGTTGGTCAGTGGACCCTATTTTGTAAAATGGTTTTGGGTCAACCAGTTAAAACCCGGTGTTAATTATAATATTCTCTTACTTACCAAAAAAAAAAAAATGCTATGAATTTTCCTTGTTTAGTAATAAGATATTTATTTTTGTTGTTAATAATTTTAAACTCAACTACTTAATTTTGATCCATCAATTGAGATAATGAGATACGATTAGTGGTTAGTCCTAGTACATACAATATATTGTTAATTATGTCTTTATTATTTTGATAAATTAATTAAAATATATACTAGTCCTTTGAATCAATAAGTAATATTATTAGCTATGACAAATAGTTTTTATATATTTCTCTTGAAAGTTATTGAACCATTATTTATTTTTTTCATATTCCTACCTACCCCTGAATCAATATATCAATAATTCATGATTTATCAAAAAAAATTCCTTTAAAGTAGAAAACCGTATCCAAAAAAAATTTGCAAATATAAAAATATCAAATTTTCAATATTTTCAATTTTATCAAATATTGGAGTTGAATTCCTTTTGACTTCCAAATTTAATTTTTCCTTTCACCTCTCAATTTAAATTTTTAACTTCAAAGTCCCTGAGTGTAAAATTTAAATTTAAAAAATCAACTTAGGTCTTTCATTCTAGTACCCAATATGTGAAAAATTTATGATAATATTACTTACCTTAATATAATTCTATCGATCGAATTATGTCATGCCTTTTTTATGACCACATTGCTTCAAGTATGGATTCTTTCTACTCCACATCTTAGAGAAATGCTCAAGAAAATGTAATATCTCTAAAACCTTGGTTTGTGATGATTACACTTCATAGGTCTTTTGTAATGCTCTTGGATGATTGGACATCACACTTAGGTGTACTTTTCTGGTTTCTTTCTTAGGTAGATGACACATCTCCAAGAAAAAATAGATCCTCTTAGGTAAATACAATATTCTCTAGCATATTTATATTTCATGCTTAGGTAATAGCTTTGTAACATTCTCAAGCATATTAATCTTCATGCTCAAGCAATAGATTGTAATATTCTCAAGTAAATTACTCTTCATGCTTAGGCTACAAGCGTTTGCTCAACTTTATAACACTCCAATATGCTTATAGAATTTTCACCCTCTTTTAGATTTGAATATACCAGAATTTTATCTAAATGTAATATCTTGGTGATTTCTTATCCTTATATGGCTTAGACCATTTCTAATATACTTTTATTTTATTTTTTAGAGAGTCTACTTTAATCTAGGTGACTTAGACTACCCCCTAATCTATTCCATACATTCAAATTATATCTTGTCATAGTGTCCTTTTTTTATTTAAATATTTTGTATTGATTTTGAATAGAGTCCTTATATTCACTCATTCTAATACTTAATGCATAGAATCTAGTATAAAATAAGATATCTCATAAACATCTTCACATATAGGAATCTTGCAATGGATACCTTCTATCAATATGTAAATTTGAGATTTGTAGTAAAAAATCCATGTTTTCTTCATGTGACTCATTTTAGTTTAATTCATCCTAAATACTTCCTTAAATGCTATATTTAGAGAGTACTCAAAGTATTTATGATACCATTATTGGAATTTTAGCTAGATTATATCATATCCCAATATATAGGATCTTGAGTAGTCTCAAATATCAGAGCAATCAATATGTTAAATGATGACAATAATTAATATTATATTTATGAAAATGACAATCATATGAATAAAAATAACCAGTAGCATTCATGCAATACCATAAAAAAATCTATAGTAGAATTATTTTAAATATACATACATGTTTTAATATTAATGCTTAAATATCATTTTTAATTTCTAATATATTTCATGGAGTTTTGTCTCCCTTATGTAACCTTATAAAGACGACTCTTCAATACATGAGTATTTAACTACTTATATGTTTGGGAGATATAACCTTTCTTATTACACACATAATACAAATATCATCTGTCTTTTAGCTTCACATCTTACCTCTTGTATACATGCCTCTTGAATCTATATTTACTTTCACACTTTACTCTATGACATTTGAAACTCCTACATGCACACTTGGTCACATAATTACATGATATTTTTGCACATCCTACACATAGACACATACATAAAGAGGAAATGTAAATCACACTACTAAAATATATATTGAAACCTTATTCTAATATTTATATATTTATATTTGTACCATAAGGTACCATCGGGGTACATTAGCATGTACCAAAAAATGTAATATTCTCTAGCATTATATATTTTAGTTATAATTTGTTACGAGTTCTAGATAGTTTAGTTTATAATTTATTATCATGTTTGTGGCATGTAAAGAGTGGAGATCATGCTTGCCACACCCAAAGTTGAGGATAAGTATCTATGTCTTTGAGTTAATTTGGTTTAATATCTCTATAAAAAATGGGTTCACTAACAATATTTATTTATTTACTTTCAATATGTGTCTTATGCCAAATTTCATTGGTTTATAAAATGTTTGCTGATAGAGCCACATTTTCCAATTTATGTAGAGAAAATGAATCATTTTTGTATGAACCAAATGCTATGAATTTTCCTTGTTTAGTAATAAGATATTTATTTTTGTTGTTAATAATTTTAAACTCAACTACTTAATTTTGATCCATCAATTGAGATAATGAGATACGATTAGTGGTTAGTCCTATAACATACAATATATTGTTAATTATGTCTTTATTATTTTGATAAATTAATTAAAATATCTACTAGTCCTTTGAATCAATAAGTAATATTATTAGCTATGACAAATAGTTTTTATATATTTCTCTTGAAAGTTATTGAACCATTATTTATTTTTTTCATATTCCTACCTACCCCTGAATCAATATATCAATAATTCATGATTTATCAAAAAAATTTCCTTTAAAGTAGAAAACCGTATCAAAAAAAAATTTGCAAATATAAAAATATCAAATTTTCAATATTTTAAATTTTATCAATTATTGGAGTTGAATTCCTTTTGACTTCCAACTTTAATTTTTCCTTTCACCTCTCAATTTAAATTTTTAACTTCAAAGTCTCTGAGTGTAAAATTTAAATTTAAATAATCAACTTAGGTCTTTCATTCTAGTACCCAATATGTCAAAAATTTATGATAATATTACTTACCTTAATATCATTCTATCGATCGAATTATGTCATGCCTTTTTGATGACCACATTGCTTCAAGTATGGATTCTTTCTACTCCACATCTTAGAGAAATGCTCAAGAAAATGTAATATCTCTAAAACCTTGGTTTGTGATGATTACACTTCATAGGTCTTTTGTAATGCTCTTGGATGATTGGACATCACACTTAGGTGTACATTTCTGGTTTCTTTCTTAGGTAGATGACACATCTCCAAGCAAAAATAGATCCTCTTAGGTAAATACAATATTCTCTGGCATATTTATGTTTCATGCTTAGGTAATAGCTTTGTAACATTCTCAAGCATATTAATCTTCATGCTCAAGCAATAGATTGTAATATTCTCAAGTAAATTACTCTTCATGCTTAGGCTACAAGCTTTTGCTCAACTTTATAACACTCCAATATGCTTACAGAATTTTCACCCTCTTTTAGATTTGAATATACCAGAATTTTATCTAAATGTAATATCTTGGTGATTTCTTATCCTTATATGGCTTAGACCATTTCTAATATACTTTTATTTTATTTTTTAGAGAGTCTACTTTAATCTAGGTGACTTAGACTACCCCCTAATCTATTCCATACATTCAAATTATATCTTGTCATAGTGTCCTTTTTGGATTTCAATATTTTGTATTGATTTTGAATAGAGTCCTTATATTCACTCATTCTAATACTTAATGCATAGAATATAGTATAAAATAAGATATCTCATAAACATCTTCACATATAGGAATCTTGCAATGGATACCTTCTATCAATATGTAAATTTGAGATTTGTAGTAAAAAATCCATGTTTTCTTCATGTGACTCATTTTAGTTTAATTCATCCTAAATACTTCCTTAAATGCTATATTTAGAGAGTACTCAAAGTAGTTATGATACCATTATTGGAATTTTAGCTAGATTATATCATATCCCAATATATAGGATCTTGAGTAGTCTCAAATATCAGAGCAATCAATATGTTAAATGATGACAATAATTAATATTATATTTATGAAAATGACAATCATATGAATAAAAATAACCAGTAGCATTCATGCAATACCATAAAAAAATCTATAGTAGAATTATTTTAAATATACATACATGTTTTAATATTAATGCTTAAATATCATTTTTAATTTCTAATATATTTCATGGAGTTTTGTCTCCCTTATGTAACCTTATAAAGACGACTCTTCAATACATGAGTATTTAACTACTTATATGTTTGGGAGATATAACCTTTCTTATTACACACATAATACAAATATCATGTGTCTTTTAGCTTCACATCTTACCACTTGTATACATGCCTCTTGAATCTATATTTACTTTCACACTTTACTCTATGACAGTTGAAACTCCTACATGCACACTTGGTCACATAATTACATGATATTTGTGCACATCCTACACATAGAAACATACATAAAGAGGAAATGTAAATCACACTACTAAAATATATATTGAAACCTTATTCTAATATTTATATATTTATATTTGTACCATAAGGTACCATCGGGGTACATTAGCATGTACCAAAAAATGTAATATTCTCTAGCATTATATATTTTAGTTATAATTTGTTACGAGTTCTAGATAGTTTAGTTTATAATTTATTATCATGTTTGTGGCATGTAAAGATTGGAGATCATGCTTGCCACACCCAAAGTTGAGGATAAGTATCTATGTCTTTGAGTTAATTTGGTTTAATATCTCTATAAAAAATGGGTTCACTAACAATATTTATTGATTTACTTTCAATATGTGTCTTATGCCAAATTTCATTGGTTTATAAAATGTTTTCTGATAGAGCCACATTTTCCAATTTATGTAGAGAAAATGAATCATTTTTGTATGAACCAAATGCTATGAATTTTCCTTGTTTAGTAATAAGATATTTATTTTTGTTGTTAATAATTTTAAACTCAACTACTTAATTTTGATCCATCAATTGAGATAATGAGATACGATTAGTGGTTAGTCCTATAACATACAATATATTGTTAATTATGTCTTTATTATTTTGATAAATTAATTAAAATATCTACTAGTCCTTTGAATCAATAAGTAATATTATTAGCTATGACAAATAGTTTTTATATATTTCTCTTGAAAGTTATTGAACCATTATTTATTTTTTTCATATTCCTACCTACCCCTGAATCAATATATCAATAATTCATGATTTATCAAAAAAATTTCCTTTAAAGTAGAAAACCGTATCAAAAAAAAATTTGCAAATATAAAAATATCAAATTTTCAATATTTTAAATTTTATCAATTATTGGAGTTGAATTCCTTTTGACTTCCAACTTTAATTTTTCCTTTCACCTCTCAATTTAAATTTTTAACTTCAAAGTCTCTGAGTGTAAAATTTAAATTTAAATAATCAACTTAGGTCTTTCATTCTAGTACCCAATATGTCAAAAATTTATGATAATATTACTTACCTTAATATCATTCTATCGATCGAATTATGTCATGCCTTTTTGATGACCACATTGCTTCAAGTATGGATTCTTTCTACTCCACATCTTAGAGAAATGCTCAAGAAAATGTAATATCTCTAAAACCTTGGTTTGTGATGATTACACTTCATAGGTCTTTTGTAATGCTCTTGGATGATTGGACATCACACTTAGGTGTACATTTCTGGTTTCTTTCTTAGGTAGATGACACATCTCCAAGCAAAAATAGATCCTCTTAGGTAAATACAATATTCTCTGGCATATTTATGTTTCATGCTTAGGTAATAGCTTTGTAACATTCTCAAGCATATTAATCTTCATGCTCAAGCAATAGATTGTAATATTCTCAAGTAAATTACTCTTCATGCTTAGGCTACAAGCTTTTGCTCAACTTTATAACACTCCAATATGCTTACAGAATTTTCACCCTCTTTTAGATTTGAATATACCAGAATTTTATCTAAATGTAATATCTTGGTGATTTCTTATCCTTATATGGCTTAGACCATTTCTAATATACTTTTATTTTATTTTTTAGAGAGTCTACTTTAATCTAGGTGACTTAGACTACCCCCTAATCTATTCCATACATTCAAATTATATCTTGTCATAGTGTCCTTTTTGGATTTCAATATTTTGTATTGATTTTGAATAGAGTCCTTATATTCACTCATTCTAATACTTAATGCATAGAATCTAGTATAAAATAAGATATCTCATAAACATCTTCACATATAGGAATCTTGCAATGGATACCTTCTATCAATATGTAAATTTGAGATTTGTAGTAAAAAATCCATGTTTTCTTCATGTGACTCATTTTAGTTTAATTCATCCTAAATACTTCCTTAAATGCTATATTTAGAGAGTACTCAAAGTAGTTATGATACCATTATTGGAATTTTAGCTAGATTATATCATATCCCAATATATAGGATCTTGAGTAGTCTCAAATATCAGAGCAATCAATATGTTAAATGATGACAATAATTAATATTATATTTATGAAAATGACAATCATATGAATAAAAATAACCAGTAGCATTCATGCAATACCATAAAAAAATCTATAGTAGAATTATTTTAAATATACATACATGTTTTAATATTAATGCTTAAATATCATTTTTAATTTCTAATATATTTCATGGAGTTTTGTCTCCCTTATGTAACCTTATAAAGACGACTCTTCAATACATGAGTATTTAACTACTTATATGTTTGGGAGATATAACCTTTCTTATTACACACATAATACAAATATCATGTGTCTTTTAGCTTCACATCTTACCACTTGTATACATGCCTCTTGAATCTATATTTACTTTCACACTTTACTCTATGACAGTTGAAACTCCTACATGCACACTTGGTCACATAATTACATGATATTTGTGCACATCCTACACATAGACACATACATAAAGAGGAAATGTAAATCACACTACTAAAATATATATTGAAACCTTATTCTAATATTTATATATTTATATTTGTACCATAAGGTACCATAGGGGTACATTAGCATGTACCAAAAAATGTAATATTCTCTAGCATTATATATTTTAGTTATAATTTGTTACGAGTTCTAGATAGTTTAGTTTATAATTTATTATCATGTTTGTGGCATGTAAAGAGTGGAGATCATGCTTGCCACACCAAAAGTTGAGGATAAGTATCTATGTCTTTGAGTTAATTTGGTTTAATATCTCTATAAAAAATGGGTTCACTAACAATATTTATTGATTTACTTTCAATATGTGTCTTATGTGTTAATTTGATAAAAACCTATGATTTATGATCTAAGTGTATTCTAGATGAATATGATAATATGCAAAATGAAAATAAAGATAAATTATGCAAAAAAAAATACTTTCATTCTTTATTTATTTTTTCAATGATTGCATCAAATGATAGCTATTTTTTTCTTTCAAAAGAAGGAAGGATAAAAATGAAGACTCCTTCATAACTAAAACTATTCTAATATTTAAAAATTCGTACTTGTGTTTTCTATTTTAATGTCTAAATGCACATAAGATGAAACTACAAAATATGTCCAAGTAATATTTTTATTTTAATAATTATGAAGGAAGAAAATGACTTCCTTTTCTTTTCTTTCAAAATAAAGATCATGTAGCCAAAAGTGGTAAAAAGGTAATCCAAAATGCAAACCACATGCTATTTTGCTATTTTGCTATTTTGACACCAAAATACAAATATGAATGAATGCACTAGGATAGGATTGAGAGATTGTGTAAATCAAGACCCAAAAATCTAGGATATCCTTTGAATTTAATTAATTTAAGGAAATAAATATTATCTTTTCTCTCAAGATGATAAATCAACAAACATATATGCAACTTATCCTAAAATATATCTATATGCACTTAATATTTATTACCTGAGATTGTGAATGAAATATTTTTTTCCTATTGTTATTTTTACAAAAGAAAATTGTCATCTATGATTACCCCTAGTGGGGCAATCATGCCTAATGGGAATTGATGCAATAGGGTCATGACCAAGAGTGTGAGGTTTGTCTCAGTTGAGGGTCTCTAAGAGTTTTTACAAGGTTGGCTCCTTGTTATTATGTGAGCCTCACTATGCATTTGGACTCAACAAAGAGAACAATGGTGCAAGAGATAAAATAAAAACAACTCAAGAAAAAAAGGGGTGCCAATGTGCCAAGAGATCTGCTAAGATATTCCTACAAAAATAAGTCTGAACATTATGTTCCAGTGGTGAACACTTCATATCCTAAACACAGTGAAGCACTTATAAGAGTTACCACTAATAGGCTTGGATAAAAATGTGAATCTCACAAGAGAGTCATTGATAAATGATTGGTCTAAAAATATATGCAGGTCCCTCACACATACATACACTTAATAAAATCCCAAATAGGTAAAAATTCAGACACATACATACACATTGAAATAGGTCAACATAAGGCCATAAATAGCTATACTAAAATTTTGATACAGGCTCCTATGCATATATATGCAATAAAAAATTTACAAATATTGTGCCAGGAGTGGGCGTTTGAAATTACCCACAAGTTGCTCATGAGCTTACTATTTTTACAAAAATAAATGAAAGGAAATCCTACAAGAGAATATAATTACAAACTTGTCGATCCCTTTTACAACCTAAACTATGGCTATTTATAGTTTACAATAAGGGAAAATTTCCCTCCAAAATCACCCATAAATAAAACTAACAATCTCATCTAATTTTTCTAGAGATCATGGATGGAAAAATATTTAATATCAAAATTTATTTCAAAATAAAGATCCCTTGGTACTCCTTCATTTCAACTATCAAAAATGTTCATTGAGAAAAATTCTATCCAAGTCTTGATTATCAAGATTTATTTTGACCTCTTCTACTTCAAGGTAAAAAGGCTCAGATTGACTATGACCAAGGTTTTACCTTAATCATGAGTAGGTAGTGAGGAATCACTATAATTTTGGTGGCTCATAGGGGTCTTCTAGATTTCTTGAAGGAGAACTCAAAAATTACTTTTGTCCTTGGGCTTAGAGTCAAAAAATTTCACAATCCTTGCAAAAGAAAAGCATAAAAAACTAAAAGAAATGTTAACTAAATAAGGTTATAAGGAAGGAAGATTTTATAGTATTTACTAACTACTATCCATTCTTCTTCTAATGGGTATTGGATTGTTTTAAAATTATGGAATACAAAATATACTTATATTTTATTCTTTATGGGGAGGTTTCTTATTCTTCAAGTTATCTAGTATGTTTGTGTTTTAAGATCAAGGAATGACACAATTGCATGCATGATATCTTTTGGCCTTGGTGGTTATGACCACTTTTTTTAGGGTAAATTGATATCATTTCACTCTTGAGGAGTTGTACATACTCCTATTCTATCATCATGTCATTTATTTCAATGTAAGGGGATGGGAGTCCTTTTACAAAAATATATTAGTTTCAACCTTAAACCATATCATAGTATTGCTCAAAAAAAATTTTCTCCTTGCGTATGAGGGCCACTATTATATGATAATGTATCCCTAGTAGGTGATAGTTAATCAGGTCTTAAATCCTTTATCATTATGCTATCTTGTTTCTTTGTTCAATCATTTTCTTTTTCTCTTGTATGCTTTGCTTATCCACACAAGATTATGCTTTTTGCTGAACTATTTATCTCAAGATTTCTTCATTTTATTCCTCTTTAGCCTTTATGAGAGAATATGCAAGTTGATCCTCCAAGCATTTAACTAATTTGTCTACCTGTTTCTTGAGATATTTTATCTCTACAAATTCCTTTAGTGTTTTCTTTATCATTTTCAGCTCCTCTGTTTTCTCTAATCTAAATTTAAAATTTTCACAATCATTTTCAACTATTTTCTCTATTTCATTATTGAGTCACATTCTATATTTGGTCTACATATCTTTTAAACTAATACTTTCTATTACAGTCCATAAATCATGATCAGTCATTTGGTCTTCGGTATTTATCATGAAAGGATCCTTTTTGGAGATTTTTAAAGCTTCATTTTGAGGGTAAAAAAAAAATCTATTTGGATGAAAGCTTACAGTATTGAAAATAGCACTTAATTCTATTTATTTTTTGCTCTGTTTGTTGATGCAAGCCTTGTAATCCTTGAGATTGTTCAACGTGTGATTTACTACAAGTGGGTTTGGATTGGAGAGGGGGAATGCTATTAGGAAGACACTATTACTTTTGTTTTGATCGCTTGACTAGTTGGAGGTATTTTTTGGATTGTCTTCTACTATGACAATCACATCTAGGGCTTCCCATTCCCTATTTGTAGCCCTTTATGGTGAAGGCTATTCCTATAAAATATTTTTAGGATTCCTTAATTGACTATTCCATTATTATTCATATTTTTCCACTAAGTTAGTTGTTCTAGCTGATATGGTTACTAATGTGGCCATGATATTTTCTTCCATTAATGCTTTCTCCTTTCCTATCTGTAAATTGGGCTTAAATTTTTACCCTTAAAACTAGTAAGTGTCCTTTAAATTTTATATTTTGTATCTCTCTTCTTTGGTGATGATACCTAGTGAATTATAATCCTTTGTTTCTTTAGTAGAGGTCTCTTTGATTTTTCTCCTCATTTAGATGGCTTGATGAAGTCCTTGTGATGATTTCACTGAGATTGGTCTTTGCAATTTCTTCCTAGACCTAGCTAAATCCTCCTCTAGATGCTCCTAGTCATAAGCCATACTAAATACTTTGTCTTCATCCAGGTCGAGGCCTTCATAATGTGTTTTCATTTTGTCAATTTATGGTAGGATCTCCACCATGCATTGATTTTTCTATCACTCTATCCAAAATTATTAAGCCTCTTTTACATAGAGGCCTTGAATGTCACTTCAAGATCGAGGTCTCTTATTTTTTTGTAGAAACACTCATATATTTTCTTTTGCATCTCTCATTGTAGGAAAATATCCTTTTCAAGTAGGGGAAAGACCTCTTTTTTACTCCTATATTTTTTTAGATTGGGTCTTGGCTCATATTCAAATTTCCTAGAGATGTGAGCACTTTTTAACCATGCTAGAAATTCTTCATTTGGTTCATAGCTCCATGTATCATCCAAGACCTCCAACCCTAGCTACTTTAGGTTTGCTTCTAATTCTTTAGCCACTTTTATTTTCTCTTGGGTTATTTATTCTAGATAGAATGGGGTCCTATAGAATTATAAACTTGTGTGGAATTTGAATAGATTTAAAATAAGTGGTCATATGCAAAAGTCTAAGCAATATTGAGGGAGATACGACCCTTTAAAGTCAACCATTTGGAACAAGGGCAGTGATGATTTTTTAAGTCACAAAAAAAAGAATTTGTAAATATTTGTCAGCTAGGGTTCGAATTATAGGAAGAGCAATGAAGGGTTAGGACTTCAGTGAGGCAAGACATTCTATCTGGACAAATAATTTTTTAGCTAAGTTAATTTACCCACTTGCATAGGTAGAATCTATCAAATCCACTTTTTTTAGATCTTAATACATGTCACCCTATTGGTCATATATATCGATAGGATGAATATTTCTCCTTTGAAATCAAAAACTCAAACAATAGTTTCATATTATAGGAAATACCAATCCTTTTTTATTTTTATTTTGAAATATCAATGGTTTCTTTGAGTATTCGCTTAGGATCTTCTCCCTCTGATGTTACTATTTTAGGGACTATGAATTTATTTAATAATTCAAAATAAGAGGAATGGAGATATAGGATATTTATCCAATTGAATATGGGGTTTGCTTCCCCTCTTTCATTTCCCATTTCTAAAATTAAATACTAAAATTATAGTTATTTTAATCCAAAATAAGATGTATTAAGAAGGAGAAATACCTAAATTTTTTATTTCATCCAAATTTTGTTAGTCCTTCATGAATTCACAAAGCAATGAAGTCACTAAAATAAAATATGAGTGATTTCTTCATTGCATTGTATTTGAGTAGATGCACAATGGCTAGCATTTCTTCTATTGTTTTTGTATTATTGGGGCCTCTAAATATTATAGTTGCAATACTCAGAGCATCCCCAACCTCTTGCGTAAAAACACCATTTTCTAGAGGAAAATTTAGCATGGTGTTCATGGTTTTGATAAGCTCCTAGGTTAAACAACCTAGTTTATCTTTCATTATTAAATAACATGTTTTTTCAATTTTTGGGCTTATTTTGAACCCCTTCAGTACTTGAAGCATTTTTTGTATAGCATCCTCAAATATGATTACTTGAAAGAAATTATCTTGAGGACCCAAAATCATATTAGAGTGAGGGTCATATTGTCCAACGCATATCTTTACCTTCATAACAAGGGTGTACTAGTGGGAGGAGGTATCAAGTAAGATAATTGTTCCATATACTTTTTAAGGGTTTCTTCTTTTAGAATTATCCCATCCTTCATCATACTAAGATCACTAACCATTTTAGCCTTATCTTCGATACTTTTGGGTAGCTGGTATTTTATTGTCTATGTCTACCCTAATTTTTGTTAGAGTTACATCATTTGGTTTAGGTAAATATACCACATTTGTTACAAAGTTAGAGTAGGAGAGTACTTTATGTGGAAGTTAGCTACTTACTTCAAGCAATATAATAAATGCACAAGTGTTAATGTGCAAGTTGTAATGTGCAAGGTGTCCCCTTGTACAACTAGGTAGAGTGTTGGCCAAGGAATCTCTCTTCCTATATAAAGGGCCTCTATGTTGCACACTTATGCCAAAGTTCTTTGGTTTCTAAAATTTTTACTGGTAGAGCCACATTTGCCAATTTATCTAGAAAAAATAAACCATTTTTATATGAACCAAATGCTCTAATGTTTCCTTGTTTAGTAGTAAGACATTTATTTATGTTGTTAATAATTTTAAACTCAACTACTTAATTTTGATCCATCAATTGAGATAATAAGAGAATATTAGTAGTTAGTCCTAGTACATACAATATATTGTTAATTATATTTATTCTTTTGATAAATTAATTAAACTATCTACTACTCCTTTGACTTAATAAGTCATATTATTAGCTGTTTTTGTTTATACACCTACTGACCCCTGAATAAATATACCAATAAATCATGATTTATCAAATGAATTTACTTTTAAGTAGAAAACCATATGGATCCCCAAAAAATTCAAATTAAAAAAAATCAAATTATAAACATAATTTGCAAATATAAAAATATCAAAATTTCAATATTTTCAAATTTATAAAATATTGGATTGGAATTCCTTTTGAATCCCAACTTTAATTTTCAATTTAAATATATTTGGATTCATTTCACCTCCCAAATTAAATTTTTAACTTCAAATTCCCTAAGTGTCAAATTTAAATTTAAATAATCAACTTAGGTCTTTCCTTCTAGTACCCAATATATCAAACATTTAAGGTAATATTACTTACCTTAATATTCTCCTGTCTATCAAAATATGTCATGTCTTTTTTGATGACCACGTTGATTCAAATATGGATTCTTTCTACTCTAGAACTTTAGATAAATGCTCAAGAAAATATAACAGCTCTACACCCCTAGTTTACAATGACTACACTTCATAGGTATTTTGTAATGCTCTTGGATGATTGGACATTACACTTAGATGTAATGTTCTGGTTTCTTTATTAGGTAGGTGCCATGTCTCCAAGCAACATTATCTCCTCTTAGGTAAATGCATTATTCTCTAGCATATTAAGCTTTCATACTTAGGTAGTAGATTTATAACATTATCAAGCAGATTACTCTTCATATTCAAGTAATAGATTTTGCAATTTTCTCAAGAAAATTACTCTTCATGCTTAGGCTACAAGCTTTTGCTCAACTTTATAACACTCCAATATGCTTACAATATTTTCACCCTCTTTTAGCTTTGAATACACCAAAATTTTATCTGAGTGCAATGTCTTGGTAATTTCTTATCCTTCTATGGCTTAGATAATTTCTAATCTAGTTCTCTTTTATTTTTTAGAGAGTCTAATTTAATCTAGGTGACTTATTCTACCCCCTAATCTAGTCCTTTTTGGATGTCAATATTCTGTATTGATTTTGAATAGAGTCATTGTCTTCATTCATTGTAAGACTTAATGCAGAGAATATACTATAAAATAAGATATCTCACAAACATATTCACATATAGGAAGCTTGAAATGGATCCCATCTATCATTATGTAAATTTGAGATTTGTAGTAACAAGTCCATGTTTTCTTCATGTGACTTATTTTAGTTTAATTCATCCCAAATACTTCTTTAAATGCTAGCTTTAGAGACTACTCAAAGTAGTTATGATACCATCGTTGGAATTTTATCTAGATTATATCAGGTCCCAAAATATAGGATCTTGAGTAGTCTCAAATATCAGAGCAATAAATATGTTAAATGACGATAATAATTAATATTATATTTATAAAAATGACAATCATATGAATAAAAATAGCCAGTAGCATTCATGCAATACCATGAAAAATACTATAGTAGAATTTCTCAAAATATGTAGTTAAGTTTTAATATTAATGCTTAAATATGATCTTTAATTACTCATACATTTCATGGAGGTTTGTCTCCATTATGTAACCCTAGAAATATGACTCTTCAATACCTGACTATTGAACTACTCATATATCTAGGAGATGTAACCTTTCTTATTACACACATAATACAAATTTTATGTGTCCTTTAGCTTCACATATTTCCACTTGTATACATGAATCTTGAATCTCTATTTACTTTCACACTTTACTCTATGACACTTGAAACTCCTAAATGCACAATTGCACACATAATTACATGATATTTGTGCACATCCTGCACATAGACACATACATAAAGAGGAAATATAAATCACGCTAATAAACTATATATTTCAACCTTATTCTAATATTTATATTTGTACCATAAGGTACCATGGGGGTACACTAGCATGTATCAAATAATGTGATATTCTTTAGAACTAGATGTTTTAGTTTATAATTTGTTACGATATCTAGATAGTTTAGTTTATAATTTGCTATCATTTTTGTGGCACAAAAAGAGTAGAGATCTTGCTTGCCACACCCCAATATGAGGGTAATAATCTATGTCTTCAAGTTATTTTGGTTTAAAATTTCTATCAAAAATGGGTTCACCAAGAGTATTTATTGATTTACTTTCAATATGTGTCTTATGTGTTAATTTTATAAACACCTATGGTTCATGATCTAAGCCTATTCTAGTTGAATATGATAAGATACAAAATAAAAATGAAGATAAATTATGCAACAAAAAATACTTTCATTCTTTATTTTGTTTCAATGATTGCATCAAATGATACCTTTTTTTTTTTCTTTCAAAATAAGGAAGGATCAAAATGAAGACTCGTTCATAACTAAAAGTAGTCTACTATGTAAAAACTCCTACACGTGGTTTCTCTTTTAAATCCTATATGCACATAAGATGAAAATACAAATATCTCCAAGCATTATTTTTATTTTAATGCTTATAAGGGAAGAAAATGACTCCCTTTTATTTTTTTTCAAAACAAATATTATGTAGCTAAAATTGGTAAAAGATAATAAAAAATGTAAATCACGTGCTTTTTTACTATTTGGAAACAAAAATACAAATATGAATGAATTCACCAGGATAGGATTGAGATATTTTCTAAATCAAGACCCAAAAATTTAGGATATCCTTTGGCTTTGATGAATGTAGGGAAACAAATATTATCTTTTCTCTTAAGATGATAAATCAAAAAATATATATGCAACTTAGCCTAAAACATGCCTATATGCACTTAATATTCATTACAAAATATTGTGAATGAAATATTTTACTCCTATTGTTATTTTTATTAAAGAAAATTGTCATCTCTGATTGCCTCTAGCAGGGCAATCATACCTCATGGGAAGTGATGCAATAGGGTCATGACCAAGAGTGTGAGGGCTGAAAAGGTTGAATCCTTTTTAGGATGTGAGCCTCAAGATGCACTTGGACTCAACAAAGAGAAAATGGGTGCAAGAGATAAAATAAAACAACTCAAGAAAAAAGGGGTGGCAATATACCAAGATATCTACTAATATCTTCCTGCAAAAATAAGTCTGAATATTATGTCCCAGTGGTGAACACTTCATATCCTCAACACGGTGAAGTACATATAAGAGTTACCAATTATAGGCATGCATAAAAAGATGAGTCTCACAAGAGAGCCAATGATAGATTATTGTTACAAAAATATATGCAAGTCCCTCACACATACATACACTTACTAAAATCCCAAATAGGTAAAAATTCAAAGACACGTACATACACATAGAAAAGGATCAACATAAGGCCAAAAATAGTTGTACTAAAAATTTGATAATGTATCCCATGCATATATGTAATAAAAAATATACAAAGATTGTGCAAGGAGTGGAGGTTTAAAATTACCCACAAGTTGTTGAAGAGTTGACTATTTTTACAAAAATAAATGAAAGGAAAGCCTACAAGAGAATATAATTACAAAATTGTCGATCACTTTTACAATCTAAACTATGGCTATTTATAGTTTACAATAGAGGAAAATTTCCCTCGAAAATCACCCATAAATAAAACTAACAATATCATCTCATTTTTCTAGAGATCATGAATGGAAAAATATTTTATATCAAAATGTATTTCAAAAGAAATATCCCTTGGCACTCCGTCATTTCAGCTTTCAAAAATTTTCATTGAGAAAAATTCTATGCAAGTCTTGATTATCAAGATTTATTTTGGCCTCTTCTACTTCAAGGTAAAAATGCTTAGATTGCCTATGACCGGGGTTTTACCTTAATCATGAGCAGGTAGAGAGGAATATCTATAGTTTTGGTGCATCATAGGGATATTATATATTGCTTGAAAGAGAACTCAAATATTACTTTTGTCCTTGGGCTTAGAGTCAAAATTTTTACAATCCTTGCAAAAGAAAAGAATAAAAAACTAAAATAAATGTTAACTAAATAAGGAAGGAAGATTTTCCAGTATTTACTTAACTACTATCCATTATTATTCTAATGGGTATTAGATTGTTTTAAAAAAATTGAATACAAAATCTACTTATATTTTATTCTTTATGAGGAGGCTTTTTATTCTTGCAGTTATCTAGTATGTTTGTGTTTTGAAGTAAAGGAATGAATCAATTGCATGCATGATATCTTTTGGCCTTGGTGGTTCTAACCACTTTTTTTAAGGTAAATTGGTATCCTTGCACTCTTTGAGGAGTTTCACATACTCCTATTCCATCATCATGTCATTTGTTTCAACATAAGGCGAGGGGAGTCCATTTACAATAATATATCAGTTTAAACCTGAAACCATACCATAGCATTGCTCAAGAGCAATTTTACTCTTATGTATGAGGGCCACTATTGTTTGACAATGTGGTACCTATAGGAGGTAGTGAATATTTTAATCATGTCTTAAATCCTTTTTCATTATGCTATCTTGTTTCTTTGTTCAATATTTTTCTTTTTCTCTTGTATGTTTTACTTCTCCACACAAGATTATGCTTTTTGTTCAACTATTTGTCTCAACAGGTCTTCATTTTATTCCTCTTTAGCCTTTATGGGGGGATCTGAAGTTGATCATCTAAGCATTTAACTAATTTTTCTACATTTTTCTTGAGATATTTTGTCTCTACAAATCCCTTTAGTGTTTTCTTTATCATTTTCAGCTCCTCAATTTTCTCTAATCTAAATTTAAAATTTTCACAATCATGTTCAACCATTTTCTCTATTTCTTTCTTGAGTCACTTTCTATATTTGGTCTACATCCATTTTATACTAATAGTTTCTATTACAGTCCATCAATCCTGATCCATCATTTGGTCTTTGGGTTTTATCATAAAAGGATCTTTTTTAAAGATTTCAAAAGCTTCATTCGTAGGATTAAAATGAAAATCTATTTGGACAGAGGCTTCCAAAATTGAGAATATCACTTACTTCTATTGATTTGTTTACTTTATTTGTTGGTACAAGCCCTGTAATCCTTGATATTTTTCAACATGTGATTTACCACAAGTGGGTTTGGATTGGAGAGGGGGAATTTTGTTAGGAAGACACAATTTTTTTTTGATCACTTGACTAGTTGGAGGTATTTTTTGGATTGTCTTCTACTATGACAATCACATATGGGGCTTCCGCTTCCCTGTTTGTGGTCCTTGGTGGTAAAGGTTATTCCTACAAAAGAGTTGTAGGATTCCTTAATTGACTATTATGTTCTTCTTCCCATTTTTCCACTAACTTAGTTGTTCTATCTGATATGGTTACTAATGTGGCCATGACATTTTCTTCCATTTATGCTTGCTCATTTTCTATCTATAATTTGGGTTTAAATTTTTACCCTTAAAACTAGCAAGTTTCATTTTAATTTCATATTTTGTATCTCTCTTATTTGATGATGATACCTAGTGAATTATCATCATTTGTTTCTTTGGTAGAGGTCTATCCTTTGATTTTTATTAATTTTCTCTTCATTTAGATGACTTGATGAAGCCCTTGTGATAATTTCAGTAAGATTGGTCTTTGCAATTTTTTCCTAGCCCTAGTTAAATCCTCCTCTAGATTCTCCTAGTCATAAGCCATACTAAATTCTTTATCTTCATCCAGTTCAAGGCCTAAGGTGTTTTCATTTGATCAATTTCATGGTATGATATCCACCATGCTTTGATTTTTCTATTGCTCCACCCAAAAATATTAAGACCCTTTTACACAAAGGCCTTGATTGTCACTACAAGGTCGAGGTCTCTTATATTTTTTATAGAAATTCTCATATATTTTATTTTGCAGATCTCAGTGTAGGAAAATGTCCTTTTCAAGTAAGGGAAAGACCTCTTTTTTACTCAAGTATTTTTGTAGATTGAGTCTTGGCTCATGTTCAAATTTCCTAGAGATGTGAGCACTTTTGAACCATGCTACAAATTCTTAATTTGGGTCATAGCTCCATGTATCTTCAAGGACCTCCAAATCTAGGTACTTCAGCTTTAATTCTAATTCTTTAGCCACTTTTATTTTCTCTTGGGTTATTGATTCTAGCTAGAATGAGGTCCTATAGAATTATAATTTATTTTTCCCACTTGCATAGGTGGAATCTATTAGATCCACTTTTTAATATCTTAATACATACTACCCTATTGGTCATATATATCGATAGGATGAATATTTTTACTTTGAAACCAAAAAATCAAACAACGATTTCTTCTTCTGGGAAATACCAATCATTTTTTGTTTTTTGAAATATCGATGGTTTCTTGAAATATTTGCTTAGGTTCTTCTCCCTTGAATGCTGCTATTGTAGGTACTATTAATTTATTTAAGAATTTAAAATAAGAGGAATGAATATATAGTATATTCTTCCAATTTATTATGGGGTTTGCCTCCCCTCTTTCATTTCCCATTTTTAAATTTAAATACTAAAATTCTAGTTATTTTAATACAGAATAAGATGTATTAAGAAGGAGCAATACCTAAACTCTTGATATCCTCCAAATTTTATTAGTCCTTCATGAATTCACCAAGAAATGAAGTCACTAAAATAAAATAAGAGTGGTTTCTTCATTATGTTGTATTTGAGTAGATGCACAATGGCTAGTATTTCTTCTGTTATTTTTGTAGTATTGGGGGATCTAAATATTAAAGTTACAATAATAAATTCATCCCTAGCCTCTCGTGTAAAAACATCATTTTCTAGAGGAAATTTTGACATGGTGTTCATGGTTTTGATAAGCTTCTAGTTTAAACAACCCAATTTATCTTTTATTCTTAAATAACATGTTTTTGCAATTTTTGGGCTTATTTTAAACCCCTTCAGTACTTGAAGAATATTTTGCATAGCATCCTCAAATATGATTACTTGAAAGAAATTATATTGAGGATCCAAAATCATCTTAGAGTGAGGGTCATATTGTCCCGCACATATCTTTATCTTCATAACAATAGTGTACTGGTGGGAGGAGGTATCGGGTAAGATAATTACTCCATATTTTTGTTGTAAAAGAATCATATTTTTATTCCATATAATTTTTATGAGCTCCTTATTTTAGAATCATCCCATCCTTCATTAGCCTATGGTAACTGACCCTTTTAACCTCATCTTCGATACTTTTGGGTAGTTGGTATTTTATTACCTATGTCTACCCTACTCTTTGTTAGACTTAGAGTATATTACATCATTTGGGTCATGTAAATGTACCACATTTGATAAATATTTAGAGTAGGATATTACTTTAGGGGAAAGTTAGCTACTTACTTCAAGCAATCCAATCAATTCACAAGTATCAATGTGTAAGTTATAATGTGCAAGGTATTGCCTTGTACAACTAGGTAGAGTATTGGACAATGAATATTTCATCCTATATAAATGGCCTCATAGGGAGATATCAATAACACATCAAGCATATCAAGTGCATTATATTAGAGTGTAGCAGATAGTGGTAGAACTCTTGTATGGAGTACAATGTAATTCTTTAGCTTATAGTAATGGAGTGGCCATTACCTCCATACTGCATTGTATTCTCACCACTTTCTATTTATAGTATATTTCAATCATATTATAAAATTACTTTCTTTCATACTTTTTGCATCTTATTAGGACCTATGATAGATCTCTCCCTTTACATATATCCTCAAAAGCTAATAGTGGTATCAAATCCACTATGAATCGATATAGAATTAGGGAGAGTCATAGGAAAGATTGAAAGGATTAAAATAAATCTTAGTTACAAAAATTTTGAGATTACATTTGGCTAGAGTCTTTCCACAAAGTTGCATAAAAACTCGTGAAGACTAGGACTCAACATTCATACCACTATATTGACAAATCAACTAGTAAATATTATTATATCCAACATTATAAATTCTTTTGTCCTAATTTCTAACTTTTTGTAGGAAAAGGGAGATTCAGAAAAAGGTTGGGAATATTTCTACAAGAGACTAGGAAGAATATCTTATTAGAAATTATTCCAACACTTGCAGTAATGAGAAGAATACTGAATATATTAAATACCTCAGATAAATGTCCCATTACAAGATCTACAAAGGTTGTAGATTGTAGAAGTGAGGAAAATACCATAATACCCTTATAGAAAACTCAAGAAAGAAAATACTCTAGAAGTCAAGTCAAGGAGGATATAGGAGATTGCTGATCTCCATAGAAGATTTAAGACTTGTATATTATAGAAGAAAAAGGCCATAGATGGCTTGATACAGAAGAAAATGCCATAGAAGCCTTGATAGATATGAAAATTCCATAGATTCCTTGATGTAGAAGATAAGGCTAGAGAAGCCTTGATACAAAAGAAAGGGACATAGAATCTTTAATTCTAAATAAGACTTCAAGGAAGAGTTATTGATTCAAAAGAAGACTCAAGAGAAGACTTTGTGATAAATAGAATATAGGATATTGGTGATCTCTATTAAATACTACTAATTACAGATTATCTAGAGTCTTTCCATAAGACTGTGAATACCAAGACTCAACACAAAAATTATTCCACTAGTTTCAAACTAACTAGTAAATATTGAAAAAGTCTAAGAAAATATCCCATTTGAAATAACAAACAAAATATTTATTCTAAAAGAAGATGAAGAGATCCATAGAATATCTCATTGAAGAACTTCCAATGTTGGAAGAATGAAGAAAGACCAGCAAGGTCCCATTCCATAATCTAGAAGTAGCAAATTTTAAAGATCCAAGAAGATCTCATCACCAACACTTCCAAAAGAAAATGTTGAAGAAAAAGTCTTAGTTGGAAGACCAAAGAATTTGCAAGATAGAAGACCTTGGTGAGGTATCCAAAAAAAAGAAGAAGGCTTGGAGAGCCTTGTTGTAGAGCTCATAGAAGCATCATAAAAAGAGTTCCTAGGATAACTCATTGGATAAATCCACTACCAAGGAGAAGCTCTTGATAGTGAAGGACTTGGGATAATCATCACAATCCAAAAATAAGACCAAGAGAAAAATAATTTGGCAAAGAGTGCCAAATATAGAATAAAAATCTAGTGAAGACCTCAAGACACTCGTAATCTTAAGAAGAAGAAGATCTTGTTTGAAGTTAGAATTCAACAAGAATATTGAAGGAAGATTCAGATAGAAGAAGCCTACCAAATCCAAGAGACTTGGATATTTCCTCTCATAGCAAGAAGGTACATTTTAGAAGCAAGGAATTTATGAACCTCTATAGAAGATTGAATATCACTATAAGGATCAAGCCACCAAACCCTAGGCTCAAGAAAATATTTTGGTGAAGCAAGAAGCTACTTTGGATAGCCAACAATAAGTTGTGAATTCATCCACTACAAGGCAACAACTTTGTGAATCAAACACCAAGATCTAAATCATCTACAAAATCCATTAAAGGTATGCAACTTGGATGCAATTAGTTGAACTTCAAATTAGGGTTCATTATCATATTTCATTAGGCACCATATTTGGATTAAATTTGCAAGGAGAAGGGCTCATATTATAGTCTTAAAGAAAGTGCAAAAAGGAGAATTCATTTTAAGATAAATTTACGCTTTAAATAGGATTTGGATATTTTTTGAAATAAAATTATCACCTACCTATTATCTATCTAGAAAGCAATAATACTACATCCTACAATATTGATTGTAGTGAAAAATGCATATTATTCACTAAGGGTTTTTTACATATCACTCTTAAAAGCTATAGAAATTATTAAGTGCATTTGAAATTAGTTTGAGAGTTTATTTATAGAAGAAATAAGGTGAGATTATTTTTACCATTAAAGTGCAATGTTAATCCATCATCACTATACTAGTTGATCTTTAACTAGTTACTCTCAAGAAATTAGTTTGTGTCTTGATCAATTAAAGGCACAAAACTAGCATAAAATTTGCAGCATTTCATGGCCAAAATAAGACACCAATACAAGACAAAATATGCATAAGGAATCCACCATTAAATTCCTTGAAGGAAATATCAAATCTATACTTTGTGAGCCTCAATATTCATGGAATATATTAGGGTTTCATTTAAGTACAAAGTACAAAAATCCTTACTTTAAAATCAGATTATTGGTGTGGATTAAAATAATACAAGGAAGAGGATTAATGAAGGCAAGGAGATGCCTCATAAAAATAAAAAAATGACTTCATAAAAATATTTGTCATATTGGTGCAAATCTAACAATTATAAAATACCTCTTTTGTTACTTAAAAAGAGGACACAATGATGTCTCATTGCAGGAAATAACAAGGATATTATCTCAATAGGTATTAGGGTAGAGTTTGAGCAAGAGGAAAGATTCACCAAAGAGCTCACACTTCTCAACATAAAGGTGTTTAAAAACACCATTTATCCACATCCAATCTAGCCCTAATAGCAAGTATTTCACATGCAATATTGAAGCCATTACAAGAGGCTATTATCATACGAGTCTACGCAGAAAAAGGGTAGAATACATAAGGAGATTTGTTGGAAATTTTGAGCTTATTTATTTGTCATTCATGTGAAGGTGAAAATTTGTCATTAATTTCATGGATCACACCATCAATAGCACCAGGAACGATGCCATGAGTTGAAGAAAAAATTGTCAAAATATTGTTTTATGAGGTTTATGGTAAAATCATGGTGGAAGATTAAATGTTTTTATTAAATTCATTATGAGGATATATAAGTCTCCTCACACATTGAGATGGCAGTTAAGATTTTAAAAAGAACCACGATGGAATAATTGTTTACAAATTTAAAGGTTTAAGTTTAAACCCAAGGAAGGGTTTAATCTCCTTAAAGCTAAAGTTTAAAAATATAATTTATAAAATTTAAATTCCTTAGAATTTAAATAATTTAAAAATTATAAAGGGTTTAATTATTTTGTTTTTTTAGGAGTTATAAGGGTTTGTCAAGAATTATTTTATTGGAAATTGTTTTGTGCCATTTGGAGTTAAAAGGTTTTTGAAAGAGTTTTTTATTGAGAAGTGATTTATGTTATTTTAAGGAAAAAGTATTTGATTCTTACCAAAGTTATTTTTGGCATTAAAATTGATTAAAGAGGTTTTGAGTTATTTTTGTGGAATTTAAAATTATTTTAGTTGGGATTTTATAAGGTGTTATCGGATAAATATTTTATATATGTTGTTGATTGTTTTTGAATTGTGGAGTGATAAGGTGTAATTGAGTTTTTGCATTATATTGTGAGAAATATTTATCTTCTAACCTATTTAAGTTTGGCATAGAAGTGATTGTGGTTGTGGCAGATTTACAAGATCCCTTCACCATCAAGAAAAATGTATGAGCACATTCTTCCATAGTTGAGTTGATTGATTGGTTTTATGGAAAATAAGTTTGGAGTGAAAAGGACTTGATTAGGGTTTCCTTTTTGAGAGTGTTTGAGTTAATGCTTCAAGGTTTTCTAGAATAAAGAGTTGTTGTTAAAACCTTATTTTATAAGCATTATTGTTGAAACCATTGGTTGTGTGAAGAACTTGAGTTAGGGTTTTGAAAATAACATGAGTATCATTGTTATGTAAATATTATTTATAAGCATTGTTTTTGAAGTGAGTTGTTGTGCAAAGAAATTGAACTAGGGTTTGAAAAGAACATGAGTATCATTGTTATGTGAGATTTGTTGTTGAGCATTGTTGAAACATTTTGATTTGGTTGATATATGCTTAGACTACGTTTTAATGAGAAAGGGATGTTTTATCAAGTTTTTGGTTGAGTAGATTTGATTGAGCCTAGTCAAGTGGTTGTGTGAAGTGATTGTTCAAGTTCCTTAAAACAAACTATTCTATATTCTGTTTTGAGTTGAGAAAGAGATTGAGCATTGAGTGTAGAACATATTGAGTCTCTAAAAATTCTCTTTATGTTTCTATGAGATTGGACAAGTTCTGTGTGGACTTGTTAAGTAAATTTGAGGCAAGTATTTGAGAAGACTTGTGGACTAATTTTGTGTGAGATTTTTGTAGAAATATTAGAATACAAATTTGGATAAGTTCTATGTGGAATTATTGAGCATATTTGGTTAAGTTATGAGTGAGCTTGTTAAGAATATTTGGACAAGTTCTGAGTGGACTTGTTGATCAAATTTGGACAAGTTATGAGTGGACTTGTTGAGCATATTTGGAAAATTTTTGAGTGGAATTTTTTAGCAGATTTGGACAAGTTATGAGTGGACTTGTTGAAAATATTTGAGCAATTTCTATGTGGACTTGTTGAGAATATTTGGATAAGTTATGAGTGGACTTGTTGAGCATATTTGATCAAGTTTTGAGTGGACTTGTTGAGCATATTTGTGCTAGACTGAAGGACTGTGTTTAGTGCAGATTTGAGATAGATATTTGAATGTGACATATCAAAGAGGATACAGGTATCCAGTGGATAGAGATCCATCAATCAGAGTAGTGAGGATAGGTCTTTTGAGTGAGTACAAGAGTCTTCAGTGGAGAGATATCCACAAGCCAGTGTAGTGGAGGTATTAGTGTTCTAGAGGATAATCAGCCAAAGTATAGGAGAAGGATCTCTCCTGTGGATAGAGATCCATGAACTTGATTTAGGGGATCAACATATCATTTGGACAGAGGTCCATAAACATTGTAATAGGGAAAGGATTATAAAGAGATTGATCAAGAAAATTTTAGTGAAATATTTTCTTTGTGGAGTAGCCCACATTGGGTGAACCATGTAAATTATGGTGTCTCCACTGTGTGTGATTTTTTTGACATTTCTTTTATTACTACTATTGATATTGCTATCTATATATTGCATAACATTGATTGGGAAAAAAAATTAAAAAGTGGTCTTATACTGTTCATCCCCCCTCTCAGTATAAGCTTGTGATATTCAATAGGTATCAGAGCGGGTTCCTCCATAAGATTTTAACAGCTTGAAGGAAAAGTTAACAAGAACACAATGGATTCTAAGGAGGTGTCTTCAAATAATTTAGCACTATTATTTTATGGAAGTAACTATTTGTATTGGAGTATGATGATGAAGATCTACCTGATGGCACTTGGCAATGAAATTTAGGAAGCAGTGGATTTTGGATATGATCCCTTAGTCAATCGTCCTATAGATAAGGAAGGTAATATTCTACAACACTATAATTCAAAAGCAATAAATGCACTTGTGAGAGGTTTGTGTAGAACAGAGTCTATGAAAGTTACACATTGTCAAACTACAAAAGAAATGTGGGATAAATTGCAAAATATATATGAAGTAGATAAAGTGTAAATAAAGAAAATATGCAAAATATAAAAGGACAAATTGAAGCATTAAGAATGAATGATGAGGAAAATATTAGTGCTTATCTACTTTGAATTGATGAGGTTGTTAATGATATGCAAGGACTTGGAATGAAGATTTATGAATTTGATGTTTGTGATAAAGTATTAAG
This sequence comes from Wollemia nobilis, assembly GCA_028583015.1. Lineage (NCBI taxonomy): Eukaryota > Viridiplantae > Streptophyta > Pinopsida > Araucariales > Araucariaceae > Wollemia > Wollemia nobilis. The sequence continues at coordinate 4,782,274 of JAQPPZ010017244.1, forward strand.
ATCTCTTCAAAAAATATTTAGTAATAAGGTTTCTGCTATATAAGTGTGAATGGATGGTGATGCTTTGATAAGGGATAAGTTGCTTGGTATGCTCACAATATTTGAGATAAGAAAAAAATATCCTATTTCCTAGAAGGAAGTAGCATTCAAAGCAATCAATAAGACAAAGGGTAAGAAGTCAAAATCAAGCAATGAGTCATCCAATTATGAAGAAGCTAACTATGGTAGAAGAGATAAGTACTATAGAAGATCCAAAGATCTAAGATCTGTTAAGATTTCCAATTGTGTAAAGTATGAACATTTTGCAACACAGTGGCAAGAACCCAATAACAACAATGGTGAATAAAAATAGGATCATAAAAATAGGGAATCAAAAAGATACAGACACCAAAAGAAAAGCAAGGATGGACAAAGCAGATAAGGAAAGAAGTTATTTCAAATACAAAATAGGAGCTACTATGTGGATAAGGCAAGTAAGTACTCAAGTGATAGTGATGCTAGTTTTTCAAACAATGATAAATATGAAGTCCTATTTATGATTGAAGAAAAAGAACTAGTTAAGAAAATGACTCCAATCATTCTCAAGTGTTTTACATGTGGTAGCTTTGGAAATCTTGAAGATAATTGTACAAAGGATGGTTATAGTTTTAGTGATAATAAATATGAAGATACACTTGAAGTACCAGATGAAAATCTTCTAATGGCACTAGAAGATGAAAAAGGCGATCCTCTAGAAGACAAGTCCATAGAAAATAGATATGTGGACAAAAGTGAACATAGAGTAATATTCATAAAATAATGTCTATGATATCAAGGGATAACTTATTTATGCCCTTGACACAAGTAAATAAGGTAAGAAAGCAACACTCTAAACTTGAAATTTAGTTTCAAGAATGTGATGAAGAGAAAAGATTACTTATAGAGGATTTAGAAAAATCAAAGGTTAAGGCAAAAAGGTTCAAGGATAAGTTAGAAGAAAAGATCATAGAATGTGAGAAGTTGGTACAATAAGTGACACTACTAAGAGAAGATTTAGAATTCTCCAAGGTCAAGATGAAAGGTTTTAAAAACATATCAAAGAACCTGGACAAGTTCATCAAGACACAAAAGACTACATCAACCAAAATAGGTCTTGGATTTGAATAGGTTCAAAAGAAATGGGAATGAGAATAAACCTCAAGTTTTGGAGAAGAAGAAGATTCATATGAAGATACTTTACAAGAAGACAGTGTAAAAGAGGGTGAGACATCTGAGGATGATCTAGAAAATAGAGAGTTCCACAAAGACAAGAACAATGTACAAAGAAGATACATATGGAACAACAATCAGAACAAGTCAAAAGAGACGAGGAGACCAATGAGGTCAAGACAATAAAAATTAAATGGAATATGTTTTTCATGTCACAGGTTTGGGCACATGGCTTCACAATACAGGACACATGAAATATAGGAATATGGGAACAAACAACTTTTGCATGGGTAGTGCTACTCATGTAATCAATTTGGTCACAAGGCAATGAATTATAGGGTTCATGACATAAGAGGATATGGTTTCACTAGTAGAAATACTATGGCATTTGCACCTCCAAGGAATAATAACATTAAGTGTTATAAGTGCAATAATTATGGTCATACATCAAAGTGGTGTAGAGCAAACATTCCAAAAATAGGTATGAACAAGAACAAGAATATGAATATGAACAGGAATAGGAACAAGGATATGAACAGGAGCAAGAACAAGAATAGGAATATGGATATGAATAGGAATAGGAACAAGGACATGAATAGTAACATGGACATGGATGGAAAAAATCAAAGGAATCAGAAGGATCAAATAATAAGGAAAGAAAATAAAGGTAAATAACAGTGCTTTCTAGGAGTAGAAATACTCCCACCCTAGAAATAACCACCTCAAGATGAGGTAGGGGAGGGGCTAAGCTAAGAGGCTCATTCTTAGCCCCAAGCCCCAAAGGTGACACTTTTCCATTGATGTCAAAGGGGGAGATATTTGAGTAAGGGGAAGAGATTTTATATTTGAGAGAGCATTGAGCCAGGGGGAGAAATGTCCCAGGGGGAGCAGAACAAAGGAAAGATCATGTTTTTAGTTAAAATAATTTGGGTTGCCATCAATGACAAAGAGGGATATTATTGGATATTTTGAGCTTATTTAGTTGTCATTGATGTCAAGGTGAAAATTCATCATTAATTTCATGGAGCACACCATCAATAGCACCAGGAACAATGCAAAGAGTTGAAGAAAAAGTTGGTAAAATATTGTTTTATGAAGGTTTATGGTAAACTCATGGTGGAAGATTAAATGGTTTTATTAAATTCATTATGACGATATAAAAGTCTCCTCACAAATTGATATGGTAGTTAAGATTTTAAAAAGACACACGGTGGAAGAATTATTTACAAATTTAAGGGTTTAAGTTTAAACCCAAGGAAAGATTTAATATCCTTAAAGCTAAAGTTTAAAAATATAATTTATAAAATTTAAATTCCTTAGAATTTAAATAATTTAAAAATTATAAATGTTGGAAAGCATCGACGTCATCAAACAAGTGGAAGCGTCAACGTCTAAACATAAAATGGAGTTTGTGTATAAATTAATGTCAAAGAGGTATTCAAAACTTACATCTTGACATTATTAATGCATGCGACAAGTTTGAAATGTTTTTGGTGAAATCGTGAAGGTTTTTGTTCTGATCACATTTCTTCAAGAGTAACAATTTTTATTATTTTTGTGGGTGATCTATTTTGTAGGTATATTGCATTGTAGTAGCTTTTGCCCAATATTGTTGATCAAGATGAGATTTTTTTAGCATAGAATGAACCATTTCCATAATAGAGTTATTCCTTATTTCTACAATACCAATTTGTTGCATTGAATATGTTGTAGTGATTTTTTTTAATGCCATATGATTTTGGAAATGATTCAAATTAGTTTGAAAAAAATCACCACCCCTATATCAACAAAGATTCCTAATTTCACTAATTTATTGAATTGTTTGAAACAACTAAAAGCTTCAAATTTGAATTTCATAAAAGACATATTTTTTTAGAGTAATTATGAATAAATAGTTGAAAATATATATCCTCTAGGACTAGTAGTGTTCATTGGTCCACATGAATCTATATATATTAACTCTAGTGGCCTTTGAGATCTATCGTTATTGAGTTCAAATGGTATTCTATGTTGTTTTGCTACAAGACATTTTAGACATATTGTAGATTCTTATGAAAGTTTATATAATCCTTCTTATCTCATTTAAATAAGATTCAATTATATGTCTTAGTATTTTATGCCAAAGTTCATTGGTTTATAAAATGTTTGCTGATAGAGCCACATTTGCCAATTTATGTAGAGAAAATGAATCATTTTTGTATGAACCAAATGCTATGAATTTTACTGGTTTAGTAATAAGATATTTCTTTTTGTTGTTAATAATTTTAAACTCAACTACTTAATTTTGATCCATCAATTGAGATAATGAGATACGATTAGTGGTTAGTCCTAGTACATACAATATATTGTTAATTATGTCTTTACTATTTTGATAAATTAATTAAAATATCTACTAGTACTTTGAATCAATAAGTAATATTATTAGCTATGAAAAATAGTTTTTATATATTTCTCTTGAAAGTTATTGAACCATTATTTATTTTTATTCATATTCCTACTTACCCCTGAATCAATATATCCATAATTCATGATTTATCAAAAAAATTTCCGTTAAAGTAGAAAACCGTATGGCTCCCCAAAAAATTCAAATTAAAAAAAAAATTAAATTTTAAAATAATTTGCAAATATAAAAATATCAAATTTTCAATATTTTCAATTTTATCAAATATTGGAGTTGAATTCCTTTTGACTTCCAACATTAATTTTTAATTTCAATAGATTTTAATTCCTTTCACCTCTCAATTTAAATTTTTAACTTCAAAGTCCCTGAGTGTAAAATTTAAATTTAAATAATCAACTTAGGTCTTTCATTCTAGTACCCAATATGTCAAACATTTATGATAATATTACTTACCTTAATATCTTTCTATCGATCAAATTATGTCATGCCCTTTTGATGACCACATTGCTTCAAGTATGGATTCTTTCTACTCCACATCTTAGAGAAATGCTCAAGAAAATGTAATATCTCTACAACCTTGGTTTGTGATGATTACACTTCATAGGTCTTTTGTAATGCTCTTGGATGATTGGACATCACACTTAGGTGTACTTTTCTAGTTTCTTTCTTATGTAGATGACACATCTCCAAGCAAAAATAGCTCCTCTTAGGTAAATACAATATTCTCTGGCATATTTATATTTCATGCTTAGGTAATAGCTTTGTAACATTATCAAGCATATTACTCTTCATGCTCAAGCAATAGATTGTAATATTCTCAAGTAAATTACTCTTCATGCTTAGGCTACAAGCTTTTGCTCAACTTTATAACACTCCAATATGCTTACAGAATTTTCACCCTCTTTTAGATTTGAATATACCAGAATTTTATCTAAATGTAATATCTTGGTGATTTCTTATCCTTATATGGCTTAGACCATTTCTAATATACTTTTATTTTATTTTTTAGAGAGTCTACTTTAATCTAGGTGACTTAGACTACCCCCTAATCTATTCCATACATTCAAATTATATCTTGTATAGTGTCCTTTTTGGATTTCAATATTTTGTATTGATTTTGAATAGAGTCCTTATATTCACTCATTCTAATACTTAATGCATAGAATCTAGTATAAAATAAGATATCTCATAAACATCTTCACATATAGGAAGCTTGCAATGGATACCTTCTATCAATATGTAAATTTGAGATTTGTAGTAAAAAATCCATGTTTTCTTCATGTGACTCATTTTAGTTTAATTCATCCTAAATACTTCCTTAAATGCTATATTTAGAGAGTACTCAAAGTATTTATGATACCATTATTGGAATTTTAGCTAGATTATATCATATCCCAATATATAGGATCTTGAGTAGTCTCAAATATCAGAGCAATCAATATGTTAAATGATGACAATAATTAATATTATATTTATGAAAATGACAATCATATGAATAAAAATAACCAGTAGCATTCATGCAATACCATGAAAAAATCTATAGTATAATTAATCAAAATATACATACATGTTTTAATATTAATGCTTAAATATCATTTTCATTTTCTAATATATTTCATGGAGTTTTGTCTCCCTTATGTAACCTTATAAAGATGACTCTTCAATACATGAGTATTTAACTACTTATATGTTTGGGAGATATAACCTTTCTTATTACACACATAATACAAATATCATGTGTCTTTTAGCTTCACATCTTACCACTTGTATACATGCCTCTTGAATCTCTATTTACTTTCACACTTTACTCTATGACAGTTGAAACTCCTACATGCACACTTGGTCACATAATTACATGATATTTGTTCACATGCTACACATAGACACATACATAAAGAGGAAATGTAAATCACACTACTAAAATATATATTGAAACCTTATTCTAATATTTATATATTTATATTTGTACCATAAGGTACCATCGGGGTACATTAGCATGTACCAAAAAATGTAATATTCTCTAGCACTATATATTTTAGTTATAATTTGTTACAAGTTCTAGATAGTTTAGTTTATAATTTATTATCATGTTTGTGGCATGTAAAGAGTGGAGATCATGCTTGCCACACCCAAAGTTGAGGATAAGTATCTATGTCTTTGAGTTAATTTGGTTTAATATCTCTATAAAAAATGGGTTCACCAACAATATTTATTGATTTACTTTCAATATGTGTCTTATGTGTAAACTTGATAAACACCTATGATTTATGATCTAAGTGTATTCTAGATGAATATGATAATATGCAAAATGAAAATAAAGATAAATTATGCAAAAAAAAATACTTTCATTCTTTATTTATTTTTTCAATGATTGCATCAAATGATAGCTATTTTTTTCTTTCGAAAGAAGGAAGGATAAAAATGAAGACTCCTTCATAACTAAAACTAGTCTACTATTTAAAAATTCATACTTGTGTTTTCTCTTTTAATGTCTAAATGCACATAAGATGAAACTACAAAATATGTCCAAGTAATATTTTTATTTTAATAATTATGAAGGAAGAAAATGACTTCCTTTTCTTTTCTTTCAAAATAAATATCATGTAGCCAAAAGTGGTAAAAAGGTAATCCAAAATGCAAACCACATGCTATTTTGCTATTTTGCTATTTTGACACCAAAATACAAATATGAATGAATGCACTAGGATAGGATTGAGAGATTGTGTAAATCAAGACCCAAAAATCTAGGATATCCTTTGAATTTAATTAATGTAAGGAAATAAATATTATCTTTTCTCTCAAGATGATAAATCAACAAACATATATGCAACTTATCCTAAAATATATCTATATGCACTTAATATTTATTACCTACGATTGTGAATGAAATATTTTATTCCTATTGTTATTTTTAGAAAAGAAAATTGTCATCTATGATTACCCCTAGTGGGGCAATCATGCCTAATGGGAATTGATGCAATAGGGTCATGACCAAGAGTGTGAGGTTTTTCTCAGTTGAGGGTCTCTAAGAGTTTTTACAAGGTTGGCTCCTTGTTATTATATGAGCCTCACTATGCATTTGGACTCAACAAAGAGAACAATGGTGCAAGAGATAAAATAAAAACAACTCAAGAAAAAAAGGGGTGCCAATGTGCTAGGAAATCTGCTAAGATATTCCTACAAAAATAAGTTTGAACATTATGTTCCAGTGGTGAACACTTCATATCCTAAACACAATGAAGCACTTATAAGAGTTACCACTAATAGGCATGGATAAAAATGTGAATCTCACAAGAGAGCCAATGATAAATTATTGGTCTAAAAATATATGTAGGTCCCTCACACATAGATACACTTAATAAAATCCCAAGTAGATAAAAATTCAGACACATACATACACATTGAAACAGGTCAACATAAGGCCATAAATAGCTATACTAAAATTTTGATACAGGCTCCTATGCATATATATGCAATCAAAAATTTACGAATATTGTGCCAGGAGTGGGCGTTTGAAATTACCCACAAGTTGCTCATGAGCTTACTATTTTTACAAAAATAAATGAAAGGAAATCCTACAAGAGAATATAATTACAAACTTGTTGATCCCTTTTACAACCTAAACTATGGCTATTTATAGTTTACAATAAGGGAAAATTTCCCTCCAAAATCACCCATAAATAAAACTAACAATCTCATCTAATTTTTCTAGAGATCATGGATGGAAAAATATTTAATATCAAAATTTATTTCAAAATAAAGATCCCTTGGCACTCCTTCATTTCAACTATCAAAAATGTTCATTGAGAAAAATTCTATGCAAGTCTTGATTATCAAGATTTATTTTGACCTCTTCTACTTCAAGGTAAAAAGGCTCAGATTGACTATGACCAAGGTTTTACCTTAATCATGAGTAGGTAGTGAGGAATCACTATAGTTTTGGTGGCTCATAGGGGTTTTCTAGATTTCTTGAAAGAGAACTCAAAAATTACTTTTGTCCTTGGGCTCAGAGTCAAAAAATTTCACAATCCTTGCAAAAGAAAAGCATAAAAAACTTAAAGAAATGTTAACTAAATAAGATTATAAGGAAGGAAGATTTTATAGTATTTACTAACTACTATCCACTCTTCTTCTAATGGGTATTAAATTGTTTTAAAATTATGGAATACAAAATATACTTATATTTTATTCTTTATGGGGAGGTTTCTTATTCTTCAAGTTATCTAGTATGTTTGTGTTTTAAGATCAAGGAATGACACAATTGCATGCATGATATATTTTGGCCTTGGTGGTTATGATCACTTTTTTTAGGGTAAATTGATATCCTTTCACTCTTGAGGATTTGTACATACTCCTATTCTATCATCATGTCATTTATTTCAATGTAAGGGGATGGGAGTCCTTTTACAAAAATATATTAGTTTCAACCTTAAACCATACCATAGTATTGCTCAAAAGAAATTTTCTCCTTGTGTATGAGGGCCACTATTATATGATAATGTATCCCTAGTAGGTGATAGTGACTCTTTTAATCAGGTCTTAAATCCTTTATCATTATGCTATCTTGTTTCTTTGTTCAATCATTTTCTTTTTCTCTTGTATGCTTTGCTTCTCCACACAAGATTATGCTTTTTGCTCAACTATCTGTCTCAATATTTCTTCATTTTATTCCTCTTTAGCCTTTATGAGAGAATATGCAAGTTGATCCTCCAAGCATTTAACTAATTTTTCTACCTGTTTCTTGAGATATTTTATCTCTACAAATCCCTTTAGTGTTTTATTTATCATTTTCAGCTCCTCTGTTTTCTCTAATCTAAATTTAAAATTTTCACAATCATGTTCAACTATTTTCTCTATTTCATTCTTGAGTCACATTCTATATTTGGTCTACATATCTTTTAAACTAATACTTTCTATTACAGTCCATAAACCATGATCAGTCATTTGGTCTTTGGTATTTATCATGAAAGGATCCTTTTTGGAGATTTTTAAAGCTTCATTTTGAGGGTAAAAAAAAAATCTATTTGGATGAAAGCTTACAGTATTGAAAATAGCACTCAATTCTATTTATTTTTTGCTCTATTTGTTGATGCAAGCCTTGTAATCCTTGAGATTGTTCAACATGTGATTTACTACAAGTGGGTTTGGATTGGAGAGGGGGAATGCTATTAGGAAGACACAATTATTTTTGTTTTGATTGCTTGACTAGTTGGAGGTATTTTTTGGATTGTCTTCTACTATAACAATCACATCTAGGGCTTCCCCTTCCCTATTTGTAGCCCTTGATGGTGAAGGCTATTCCTATAAAATATTTTTAGGATTCCTTAATTGACTATTCCATTATTATTCATATTTTTCCACTTAGTTGTTCTACCTGATATGGTTACTAATGTGGCCATGATATTTTCTTCCATTAATGCTTTCTCCTTTTCCATCTGTAAATTGGGCTTAAATTTTTACCCTTAAAACTAGTAACTGTCCTTTAAATTTTATATTTTGTATCTCTCTTCTTTGGTGATGATACCTAGTGAATTATAATCCTTTGTTTCTTTAGTAGAGGTCTCTTTGATTTTTCTCCTCATTTAGATGGCTTTATGAAGTCCTTGTGATGATTTCACTGAGATTGTTCTTTGCAATTTCTTCCTAGACCTAGCTAAATCCTCCTCTAGACGCTCCTAGTCATAAGCCATACTAAATACTTTGTCTTCATCCAGGTCAAGGCCTTCATAAGGTGTTTTCATTTTGTCAATTTATGGTAGGATCTCCACCATGCATTGATTTTTCTATCACTCTATCCAAAATTCTTAAGCCTCTTTTACATAGAGGCCTTGATTGTCACTACAAGATCGAGGTCTCTTATTTTTTTGTAGAAACTCCCATATATTTTCTTTTGCATCTCTCATTGTAGGAAAAGATCCTTTTCAAGTAGGGGAAAGACCTATTTTTTACTCCTATATTTTTTTAGATTGGGTCTTGGCTCATATTCAAATTTCCTAGAGATGTGAGCACTTTTTAACCATGCTAGAAATTCTTCATTTGGGTCATAGCTCCATGTATCATCCAAGACCTCCAACCCTAGCTACTTTAGGTTTGCTTCTAATTATTTATCCACTTTTATTTTCTCTTGGGTTATTTATTCTAGATAGAATGCGGTCCTATAGAATTATAAACTTGTGTGGAATTTGAATAGATTTAAAATAAGTGGTCATATGCAAAAGTCTAAGCAATATTGAGGGAGATACGACCCTTTAAAGTCAACCATTTGGAACAAGGGCAGTGATGATTTTTTAAGTCACGAAAAAAAGAATTTGTAAATATTTGTTAGCTAGGGTTCAAATTATAGGAAGAGCAATGAAGGGTTAGGACTTCAGTGAGGCAAGACATTCTATCTGGACAAATAATTTTTTAGCTAAGTTATTTTACCCACTTGCATAGGTAGAATCTATCAAATCCACTTTTTTAAGATCTTAATACATGTCACCCTATTGGTCATATATATCGATAGGATGAATATTTCTCCTTTGAAATAAAAAACTCAAACAACAGTTTCATCTTATAGGAAATACCAATCCTTTTTTATTTTTATTTTGAAATATCAATGGTTTCTTTGAGTATTCGCTTAGGATCTTCTCCCTTGGATGTTACTATTTTAGGGACAATGAATTTATTTAATAATTCAAAATAAGAGGAATGGAGATATAGGATATTTATCCAATTGAATATGGGGTTTGCTTCCCCTCTTTCATTTCCCATTTCTAAAATTAAATACTAAAATTATAGTTATTTTAATCCAAAATAAGATGTATTAAGAAGGAGAAATACATAAATTTTTTATTTCATCCAAATTTTGTTAGTCCTTCATGAATTCACAAAGCAATGAAGTCACTAAAATAAAATATGAGTGATTTCTTCATTGCATTGTATTTGAGTAGATGCACAATGGCTAGCATTTCTTCTATTGTTTTTGTATTATTGGAGCCTCTAAATATTATAGTTGCAATACTCAGAGCATCCCCAACCTCTTGCATAAAAACACCATTTTCTAGAGGAAAATTTGGCATGGTGTTCATGGTTTTGATAAGCTCCTAGGTTAAACAACCTAGTTTATCTTTCATTATTAAATAACACGTTTTTGCAATTTTTGGGCTTATTTTGAATCCCTTTAGTACTTGAAGCATTTTTTGTATAGCATCCTCAAATATGATTACTTGAAAGAAATTATCTTGAGGACCCAAAATCATATTAGAGTGAGGGTCATATTATCCAACGCATATCTTTACCTTCATAACAAGGGTGTACTGGTGGGAGGAGGTTATGGGCTTCTTCTTTTAGAATTATCCCATCCTTCATCATACTAAGATCACTAACCATTTTAGCCTTATCTTTGATACTTTTGGGTAGCTGGTATTTTATTGTCTATGTCTACACTAATTTTTTTTAGAGTTACATCATTTGGTTTAGGTAAATATACCATGTTTGTTACAAAGTTAGAGTAGGAGAGTACTTTATGTGGAAGTTAGCTACTTACTTCAAGCAATATAATAAATGCACAAGTGTCAATGTGCAAGTTGTAATGTGCAAGGTGTCCCCTTGTACAACTAGGTAGAGTGTTGGCCAAGGAATATCTCTTCCTATATAAAGGGCCTCTATGTTGCACACTTATGCCAAAGTTCTTTGGTTTCTAAAATTTTTACTGGTAGAGCCACATTTGCCAATTTATCTAGAAAAAATAAACCATTTTTATATGAACCAAATGCTCTAATGTTTCCTTGTTTAGTAGTAAGACATTTATTTATGTTGTTAATAATTTTAAACTCAACTACTTAATTTTGATCCATCAATTGAGATAATAAGAGAAGATTAGTAGTTAGTCCTAGTACATACAATATATTGTTAATTATATTTATTCTTTTGATAAATTAATTAAACTATCTACTACTCCTTTGACTTAATAAGTCATATTATTAGCTATTTTTGTTCATACACCTACCGACCCCTGAATAAATATACCAATAAATCATGATTTATCAAATGAATTTACTTTTAAGTAGAAAACCATATGGATCCCCAGAAAATTCAAATTAAAAAAAATCAAATTATAAACATAATTTGCAAATATAAAAATATCAAATTTTCAAATTTATAAAATATTGGATTTGAATTCCTTTTGAATCCCAACTTTAATTTTTAATTTAAATATATTTGGATTCCTTTCACCTCCCAAATTAAATTTTTAACTTCAAAGTCCCTAAGTGTCAAATTTAAATTTAAATAATCAACTTAGGTCTTTCCTTCTAGTACCCAATATATCAAACATTTAAGGTAATATTACTTACCTTAATATTCTCCTGTCTATCAAAATATGTCATGTCTTTTTTGATGACCACGTTGATTCAAATATGGATTCTTTCTACTCCACAACTTTAGATAAATGCTCAAGAAAATATAACAGCTCTACACCCCTAGTTTACAATGACTACACTTCATAGGTATTTTGTAATGCTCTTGGATGATTGGACATTACACTTAGATGTAATGTTCTGGTTTCTTTATTAGGTAGGTGCCATGTCTCCAAGCAACATTATCTCCTCTTAGGTAAATGCATTATTCTCTAGAATATTAAGCTTTCATACTTAGGTAGTAGATTTGTAACATTATCAAGCAGATTACTCTTCATATTCAAGCAATAGATTTTGCAATGTTCTCAAGAAAATTACTCTTCATGCTTAGGCTACAAGCTTTTGCTCAACTTTATAACACTCCAATATGCTTACAATATTTTCATCCTCTTTTAGCTTTGAATACACCAAAATTTTATCTGAATGCAATGTCTAGGTAATTTCTTATCCTTCTATAGCTTAGATAATTTCTAATCTAGTTCTCTTTTATTTTTTAGAGAGTCTAATTTAATCTAGGTGACTTATTCTACCCCCTAATCTAGTCCTTTTTGGATGTCAATCTTTTGTATTGATTTTGAATAGAGTCATTGTCTTCACTCATTGTAAGACTTAATGCAGAGAATATACTATAAAATAAGATATATCACAAACATATTCACATATAGGAAGCTTGAAATGGATCCCTTCTATCATTATGTAAATTTGATATTTATAGTAACAAGTCCATGTTTTCTTCATGTGACTTATTTTAGTTTAATTCATCCCAAATACTTCTTTAAATGCTAGCGTTAGAGACTACTCAAAGTAGTTATGATACCATCGTTGGAATTTTATCTAGATTATATCAGGTCCCAAAATATAGGATCTTGAGTAGTCTCAAATATCAGAGCAATAAATATGTTAAATGACGATAATAATTAATATTATATTTATAAAAATGACAATCATATGAATAAAAATAGCCAGTAGCATTCATGCAATACCATGAAAAATGCTATAGTAGAATTTCTCAAAATATGCAGATAAGTTTTAATATTAATGCTTAAATATGATCTTTAATTTCTCATACATTTCATGGAGGTTTGTCTCCATTATGTAACCCTAGAAATATTACTCTTCAATACCTGACTATTGAACTACTCATATATCTAGGAGATGTAACCTTTCTTATTACACACATAATACAAATTTTATGTGTCCTTTAGATTCACATATTTCCACTTGTATACATGAATCTTGAATCTCTATTTACTTTCACACTTTACTCTATGACACTTGAAACTCCTAAATGCACAATTGCACACATAATTACATGATATTTGTGCACATCCTGCACATAGACACATACATAAAGAGGAAATATAAATCACACTAATAAACTATATATTTCAACCTTATTCTAATATTTATATTTGTACCATAAGGTACCGTGGGGGTACACTAGCATGTATCAAATAATGTGATATTCTTTAGAACTAGATGTTTTAGTTTATAATTTGTTACGATCTCTAGATAGTTTAGTTTATAATTTTCTACCATGTTTGTGGCACAAAAAGAGTAGAGATCTTGCTTGCCACACCCCAATATGAGGGTAATAATCTATGTCTTCGAGTTATTTTGGTTTAAAATTTCTATAAAAAATGGGTTCACCAAGAGTATTTATTGATTTACTTTCAATATGTGTCTTATGTGTTAATTTTATAAACACCTATGGTTCATGATCTAAGCCTATTCTAGTTGAATATGATAAGATACAAAATAAAAATGAAGATAAATTATGCAACAAAAAATACTTTCATTCTTTATTTTGTTTCAATGATTGCATCAAATAATACCTTTTTTTTTTCTTTTAAAATAAGGAAGGATCAAAATGAAGACTCGTTCATAACTAAAAGTAGTCTACTATGTAAAAACTCCTACACGTGGTTTCTCTTTTAAATCCTATATGCACATAAGATGAAAATACAAATATCTCCAAGCATTATTTTTATTTTAATGCTTATAAGGGAAGAAAATGACTCCCTTTTATTTTATTTCAAAACAAATATAATGTAGCCAAAAGTGGTAAAATATAATAAAAAATGTAAATCACGTGCGTTTTTACTATTTGGACACAAAAATACAAATATGAATGAATTCACTAGGATAGGATTGAGATATTGTCTAAATCAAGACCCAAAAATTTAGGATATCCTTTGGCTTTAATGGATGTAGGGAAACAAATATTATATTTTCTCTCAAGATGAGAAATCAAAAAATATATATGCAACTTACCCTAAAACATGCCTATATGCACTTAATATTCATTACAAAATATTGTGAATGAAATATTTTACTCCTATTGTTATTTTTATAAAAGAAAAGGTTGAAAAGGTCATTGCCCCTAGCAGGGCAATCATACCTCATGGGAAGTGATGGAATAGTGTCATGACCAAGAGTGTGAGGGCTGAAAAGGTTGGATCCTTTTTAGGATGTGAGCCTCAAGATGCACTTGGACTCAACAAAGAGAAAATGGGTGCAAGAGATAAAATAAAACAACTCAAGAAAAAAGGGGTGGCAATATACCAAGATATCTACTAATATCTTCCTACAAAAATAAGTCTGAATATTATGTTCCAGTGGTGAACACTTCATATCCTCAACATGGTGAAGTACATATAAGAGTTACCAATTATAGGCATGCATAAAAAGGTGAGTATCACAAGAGAGCCAATGATAGATTATTGTTACAAAAATATATGCAAGTCCCTCACACATACATACACTTACTAAAATCCCAAACACGTAAAAATTCAAAGACACGTACATACACATAGAAATGGATCAACATAAGGCTAAAAATAGTTGTACTAAAAATTTGATAATGGATCCCATGTATATATGTAATAAAAAATCTACAAAGATTGTGCCAGGAGTGGAGGTTTAAAATTACCCACAAGTTGCTGAAGAGCTGACTATTTTTACAAAAATAAATGAAAGGAAAGCCTACAAGAGAATATAATTACAAAATTTTCGATCACATTTACAATCTAAACTATGGCTATTTATAGTTTACAATAGAGGACAATTTCCCTCCAAAATCACCCATAAATAAAACTAACAATATCATCTAATTTTTCTAGAGATCATGAGTGGAAAAATATTTTATATCAAAATGTATTTCAAAAGAAAGATCCCTTGGCACTCCTTCATTTCAGCTTTCAAAAATTTTCATTGAGAAAAATTCTATGCAAGTCTTGATTATCAAGATTTATTTTGGCCTCTTCTACTTCAAGGTAAAAATGCTCAAATTGCCTATGACCGGGGTTTTACCTTAATCATGAGCAGGTAGAGAGGAATATCTATAGTTTTTGTGCCTCATAGGGATATTATATATTGCTTGAAAGAGAACTCAAATATTTCTTTTGTCCTTGGGCTTAGAGTCAAAATTTTTACAATCCTTGCAAAAGAAAAGCATAAAAAACTAAAATAAATGTTAACTAAATAAGGTTATAAGGAAGGAAGATTTTATAGTATTTACTTAACTACTATCCATTATTATTCTAATGGGTATTAGATTTTTTTAAAATAATTGAATACAAAATCTACTTATATTTTATTCTTTATGGGGAGGCTTTTTATTCTTGCAGTTATCTAGTATGTTTGTGTTTTGAGATAAAGGAATGACTCAATTGCATGCATGATATCTTTTGGCCTTGGTGGTTCTAACCACTTTTTTTTAGGGTAAATTGGTATCCTTGCACTCTTTGAGGAGTTTTACATACTCCTATTCCATCATCATGTCATTTGTTTCAATGTAAGGGGAGGGGAGTCCTTTTACAATAATATATCAGTTTAAACCTTAAACCATACCATAGCATTACTCAAGAGAAATTTTACTCTTATGTATGAGGGCCACTATTGTTTGACAATGTGGTACCTATAGGTGGTAGTGAATATTTTAATCATGTCTTAAATCCTTTTTCATTATGCTATCTTGTTTCTTTGTTCAATATTTTTCTTTTTCTCTTGTATGTTTTACTTCTCCACACAAGATTATGCTTTTTGTTCAACTATTTGTCTCAACAGGTCTTCATTTTATTCCTCTTTAGCCTTTATGAGGGGATCTAAAGTTGATCCTCTAAGCATTTAACTAATTTTTCTACATTTTTCTTGAGATATTTTGTCTCTACAAATCCCTTTAGTGTTTTCTTTATCATTTTCAGCTCCTCAATTTTCTCTAATCTAAATTTAAAATTTTCACAATCATGTTCAACTATTTTCTCTATTTATTTCTGGAGTCACTTTCTATATTTGGTCTACATCCATTTTATACTAATAGTTTCTATTACAATCAATCCTGATCCATCATTTGGTCTTTGGGTTTTATCATAAAAGGATATCTTTTAGAGATTTCTAAAGCTTCATTCATAGGATTAAAATGAAAATCTATTTGGACAGAGGCTTCCAAAATTTAGAATATCACTTACTTCTACTGATTTGTTTACTTTATTTGTTGGTACAAGCCCTGTAATCCTTGATATTTTTCAACATGTGATTTACCACAAGTGGGTTTGGATTGGAGAGGGGGAATGTTGTTAGGAAGACAATTTTATTTTTGATCACTTGACTAGTTGGAGGCATTTTTTGGATTGTCTTCTACTATGACAATTACATATGGGGCTTCCCCTTTCCTATTTGTGGACCTTGGTGGTAAAGGTTATTCCTACAAAAGAGTTTTAGGATTCCTTAATTGACTATTATGTTATTCTTCCTATTTTTCCACTAACTTAGTTGTTTTATCTGATATAGTTACTAATGTGGCCATGACAATTTCTTCCATTAATGCTTGCTCATTTTCTATCTATAATTTGGGATTAAATTTTTACCCTTAAAACTAGCAAGTTTCCTTTTAATTTCATATTTTGTATCTCTCTTATTTGATGATGATACCTAGTGAATTATCATCAATTTTTTCTTTGGTAGAGGTCTATCCTTTGATTTTTATTAATTTTCTCTTCATTTAGATGACTTGATGAAGCCCTTGTGATAATTTCAATAAGATTGGTCTTTGCATTTTCTTCCTAGCCCTAGTTAAATCCTCCTCTAGATTCTCCTAGTCATAAGCCATACTAAATTCTTTATCTTCATCCAGTTCAAGGCCTTCATAAGGTGTTTTAATTTGATCAATTTCATGGTATGATATCCACCATGCTTTGATTTTTCTATTGCTCCACCCAAAAATCTTAAGACCCTTTTACACAAAGGCCTTGATTGTCACTACAAGGTCGAGGTCTCTTATGTTTTTTATAGAAACTCTCATATATTTTCTTTTGCAGCTCTCAGTGTAGGAAAATGTCCTTTTCAATTAAGGGAAAGACCTCTTTTTGACTCAAGTATTTTTCTAGATTGAGTCTTGGCTCATGTTCAAATTTCCTAGAGATGTGAGCACTTTTCAACCATGCTACAAATTCTTAATTTGGGTGATAGCTCCATGTATCTTCAAGGACCTCCAAATCTAGGTACTTTAGCTTTAATTCTAATTCTTTAGCCACTTTTATTTTCTCTTGGGTTATTGATTCTAGCTAGAATGAGGTATTATAGAATTATAATTTATTTTTCCCACTTGCATAGGTGGAATCTATCAGATCCACTTTTTTAATATCTTAATACATACTACCCTATTGGTCATATATACCGATAGGATGAATATTTCTACTTTGAAACCAAAAAATCAAACAACGATTTCTTCTTCTGAGAAATACCAATCATTTTTTGTTTTTTGAAATATCGATGGTTTCTTTAAATATTTGCTTAGGTTCTTCTCCATTGAATGCTGCTATTGTAGGTACTATGAATTTATTTAAGAATTTAAAATAAGATGAATGTATATATAGTATATTCTTCCAATTTATTATGGGGTTTGCCTCCCCTATTTCATTTCCCATTTTTAAATTTAAATACTAAAATTCTAGTTATTTTAATACATAATAAGATGTATTAAGAAGGAGCAATACCTAAACTCTTGATATCCTCCAAATTTTATTAGTCCTTCATGAATTCACCAAGAAATGAAGTCACTAAAATAAACTAAGAGTGGTTTCTTAATTATGTTGTATTTGAGTAGATGCACAATGGCTAGCATTTCTTCTGTTATTTTTGTAGTATTAGGGGATCTAAATATTAAAGTTGCAATAATAAATTCATCCCTAGCCTCTTGTGTAAAAACATCATTTTCTAGAGGAAATTTTGACATGGTGTTCATGGTTTTGATAAGCTTCTAGTTTAAACAACCCAATTTATCTTTTATTCTTAAATAACATGTTTTTGCAATTTTTGGGCTTATTTTAAACCCCTTCAGTACTTGAAGAATATTTTGCATAGCATCCTCAAATATGATTACTTGAAAGAAATTATATTGAGGATCCACAATCATCTTAGAGTGAGGGTCATATTGTCGCGCACATATCTTTGTCTTCATAACAATAGTGTACTGGTGGGAGGAGGTATCAGGTAAGATAATTACTCCATATTTTTATTGTAAAAGAATCATTTTTTTATTCCATATAATTTTTATGAGCTCCTTATTTTATAATCATCCCATCCTTCATTAGCCTATTGTAACTGACCCTTTTAACCTCATCTTCGATACTTTTGGGTAGCTGGTATTTTATTACCTATGTCTACCCTCCTCTTTGTTAGACTTAGAGTATATTACATCATTTGGGTCATGTAAATGTACCACCTTTGATAAATATTTAGAGTAGGATATTACTTTAGGGGAAAGTTAGCTACTTACTTCAAGCAATCCAATCAATTCACAAGTATCAATGTGTAAGTTATAATGTGCAAGGTATCGCCTTGTACAACTAGGTAGAGTGTTGGACAATGAATATTTCATCCTATATAAAGGGCCTCATGGTGAGATATCAAGAACACATCAAGCATATCGAGTGCATTATATTAGAGTGTAGCAGATAGTGGTAGAACTCTTGTATGGAGTACAATGTAATTATTTAGCTTATAGTAATGGAGTGGCCATTACCTCCATACTGCATTGTATTCTCACCACTTTCTATTTATAGTATATTTAAATCATATTATAAAATTACTTTCTTTCATACTTTTTGCATATTATTAGGACCTATGATAGATCTCTCCCTCTACATATGTCCTCAAAAGCTAACATTGGTATCAAATCCACCATGAATCGATATAGAATTAGGGAGAGTCATAGGAAAGATTGAAAGGATTAAAATAAATCTTAGTTACAAAAATTTTGAGATTACATTTGGCTAGAGTCTTTCCACAGAGTTGCATAAAAACTCGTAAAGACTAGGACTCAACATTCATACCACTATATTGACAAATCATCTAGTAAATATTATTATATCCAGCATTATAAATTCTTTTGTCCTAATTTCTAACTTGTTCTAGGAAAAAGGAGATTCAGAAAAAGGTTGGGAATATTTCTACAAGAGACTACGAAGAATATCTTCTTAGAAATCATTCCAACACTTGCAACAATGAGGAGAATACTGAATATATTAAATACCTCAGATAAATGTCCCATTACAAGATCTACAAATGTTGTAGACTATAGAAGTGAAGAAAATACCATAATACCCTTATAGAAAACTCAAGGAAGAAAATACTCAAGTCAAGTCAAGGAGGATATAGGAGATTGGTGATCTCCATAGAAGATTTAAGACTTGTATATTATAGAAGAAAAAGGCCATAGATGCCTTGATACAGAAGAAAATGCCATAGAAGCCTTGATAGATATGAAAATTCCATAGATGCCTTGATATAGAAGATAAGGCTAGAGAAGCCTTGATACAAAAGAAAGGGACATAGAAGCTTTAATTCTAAATAAGACTTCAAGGAAGAGTTCTTGATTCAAAATAAGACTCAAGAGAAGACTTTGTGATAAATAGAATATAGGATATTGGTGATCTCTATTAAATACTACTAATTACAGATTATCTAGAGTCTTTCCATAAGACTGTGAAGACCAAGACTCAACACAAAACTTATTCCACTAGTTTCAAACTAACTAGTAAATATTGAAAAGGTCTAAGAAAATATCCCATTTGAAATAACAAACAAATAATTTTATTCTAAAAGAAGATGAAGAGATCCATAGAATATCTCATTGAAGAACTTCCAATGTTGGAAGAATGAAGAAAGACCAGCAAGGTCCCATTCCATAATCTAGAAGTAGCAAATTTTAAAGATCCAAGAAGATCTCATCATCAACACTTCCAAAAGAAAATGTTGAAGAAAAATTCTTAGTTGAAAGACCAAAGAAGTTGCAAGATAGAATACCTTGATGAGGTCTCCAAAAAAAAAGAAGAATGCTTGGAGAGCCTTGTTGTAGAGCTCGTAGAAGCATCATAAAAAGAGTTCCTAGGATAACTCATTGGATAAATCCACTACCAAGGAGAAGCTCTTGATAGTGAAGGACTTGGGATAATTATCACAATCCAAAAACAAGACCAAGAGAAAAAGAATTTGGCAAAGAGTGCCAAATATAGAATAAAAATCTAGTGAAGACCTCAAGACACTCATAATATTAAGAAGAAGAAGATCTTGTTTGAAGTCAGAATTCAACAAGAATATTGAAGGAAGATTCAGATAGAAGAAGCCTACCAAATCCAAGAGACTTGGATATTTCCTCTCATAGCAAGAAGGCACATTTTAGAAGCAAGGAATTTATGAACCTCTATAGAAGATTGAATATCACTATAAGGATCAAGCCACCAAACCCTAGGCTCAAGAAAATATTTTGGTGAAGCAAGAAGCTACTTTGGATAGCCAACAATAAGTTGTGAATTCATCCACTACAAGGCAACAACTTTGTGAATCAAACACCAAGATCTAAATAATCTATAAAATCCATTAAAGGTACGCAACTTGGATGCAATTAGTTGAACTTCAAATTAGGGTTCATTATCAGATTTCATTAGGCACCATATTTGGATTAAATTTGCAAGGAGAAGGGCTCATATTATAGTCTTAAATAAAGTGCAAAAAGGAGAATTCATTTTAAGATAAATTTACACTTTAAATAGGATTTGGATATTTTTTGAAAGAAATAAAATTATCACCTACCTATTATCTATCTAGAAAGCAATAATACTACATCCTACAATATTGATTGTAGTGAAAAATGCATATTATTCATTAAGGGTTTTTTACATATCACTCTTAAAAGCTGTAGAAATTATTAAGTGCATTTGAAATTAGTTTGAGAGTTTATTTATAGAAGAAATAAGGTGAGATTATTTTTACCATTAAAGTGCAATGTTAATCCATCATCACTATACTAGTTGATCTTTAACTAGTTACTCTCAAGAAATTAGTTTGTGTCTTGATCAATTAAAGGCACAAAACTAGCACAAAATTTGCAGCATTTCATGGCCAAAATAAGACACCAATACCAGACAAAATATGCATAAGGAATCCACCATTAAATTCCTTGAAGGAAATATCAAATCTATACTTTGTGAGCCTCAATATTCATGGAGAATATTAGGGTTTCATTTAAGTACAAAGTACAGAAATCCTTACTTTAAAATCAGATTATTGGTGTGGATTAAAATAATACAAGGAAGAGGATTAATGAAGGCAAGGAGATGCCTCATAAAAATAAAAAAATGACTTCATAAAAATATTTTTCATATTGGTGCAAATCTAACAATTATAAAACACCTCTTTTGTTACTTAAAAAGAGGACACAATGATATCTCATTGCAGGAAATAACAAGGATATTATCTCAATAGGTATTAGGGTAGAGTTTGAGCAAGAGGAAAGATTCACCAAAGAGCTCACACTTCTCAACATAAAGGTGTTTAAAAACACCATTTATCCACATCCAATCTAGCCCTAATAGCAAGTATTTCACATGCAATATTGAAGCCATTACAAGAGGCTATTATCATACGAGTCTACGCAGAAAAAGGGTAGAATACATAAGGAGATTTGTTGGAAATTTTGAGCTTATTTAGTTTTCATTCATGTCAAGGTGAAAAGTTGTCATTAATTTCATGGAACACACCATCAATAGCACCAGGAACAATCCCATGAGTTGAAGAAAAAATTGGCAAAATATTGTTTTATGAGGTTTATGGTAAAATCATGGTGAAAGATTAAATGTTTTTATTAAATTCATTATGAGGATATATAAGTCTCCTCACACATTGAGATGGCAGTTAAGATTTTAAAAAGAACCATGATGGAAGAATTGTTTACAAATTTAAAGGTTTAAGTTTAAACCCAAGGAAGGGTTTAATCTCCTTAAATCTAAAGTTTAAAAATATAATTTATAAAATTTAAATTCCTTATAATTTAAATAATTTAAAAATTATAAAAGGTTTAATTATTTTGTTTTTTTAGGAGTTATAAGGGTTTGTGAAGAATTATTTTATTGGAAATTGTTTTGTGCCATTTGGAGTTAAAAGGTTTTTGAAAGAGTTTTTTATTGAGAAGTGATTTATGTTATTTTAAGGAAAAAGTATTTGATTCTTACCAAAGTTATTTTTGGCATTAAAATTGATTAAAGAGGTTTTGAGTTATTTTTGTGGAAGTTAAAATTATATTAGTTGGGATTTTATGAGGTGTTATCGGATAAATATTTTATGTATGTTGTTGATTGTTTTTGAATGGTGGAGTGATAAGGTGTAATTGAGTTTTTGCATTATATTATGAGAAATATTTATCTTCTAACCTATTTAAGTTTGGCATAGAAGTGATTGTGGTTGTGGCAGATTTACAAGATCCCTTCACCATCAAGAAAAATGTATGAGCACATTCTTCCATAGTTGAGTTGATTGATTGGTTTTATGGAAAATAAGTTTGGAGTGAAAAGGACTTGATTAGGGTTTCCTTTTTTAGAGTGTTTGAGTTAATGCTTCAAGGTTTTCTGGAATAAAGAGTTGTTGTTAAAACCTTATTTTATAAGCATTGTTGTTGAAGCCATTGGTTGTGTGAAGAACTTGAGTTAGGGTTTTGAAAATAACATGAGTATCATTGTTATGTGAAGATTATTTATAAGCATTGTTTTTGAAGTGAGTTGTTGTGTAAAGAAATTGAACTAGGGTTTGAAAAGAACATGAGTATCATTGTTATGTGAGATTTGTTTTTGAGCATTGTTGAAACATTTTGATTTGGTTGATATATGCTTAGACTACATTTTAATGAGAAAGGGGTGTTTTATCACGTTTTTGGTTAAGTAGATTTGATTGAGCCTAGTCAAGAGGTTGTGTGAAGTGATTGTTCAAGTTCCTTAAAACAAACTATTCTATATTCTTTTTTTGAGTTGAGAAAGAGATTGAGCATTGAGTGTAGAACATATTGAGTCTCTAACAATTCTCTTTATGTTTCTATGAGATTGGACAAGTTCTGTGTGGACTTGTTAAGCAAATTTGAGGCAAGTATTTGAGAAGACTTGTGGACTAATTTTGTGTGAGCTTTTTGTAGAAAGATTAGAATACAGATTTGGATAAGTTCTGTGTGGAATTATTGAGCATATTTGGTTAAGTTATGAGTGAGCTTGTTAAGAATATTTGGACAAGTTCTGAGTGGACTTGTTGATCAAATTTGGACAAGTTCTAAGTGAACTTGTTGAGCATATTTGAACAAGTTCTGAGTGGACTTGTTAAGCAAAATTGGACAAGTTATGAGTGGACTTGTTAAGCACATTTGGAAAATTTTTGAGTGGAATTTTTTAGAATATTTGGACAAGTTCTGAGTGGACTTTTTGAGCAGATTTGAGCAAGTTCTATGTGGACTTGTTGAGAATATTTGGATAAGTTATGAGTGGACTTGTTGAGCATATTTGATCAAGTTTTGAGTGGACTTGTTGAGCATATTTGTGCTAGACTGAAGGACTGTGTTTAGTGCAGATTTGAGATAGATATTTGAATATGACATATCAAAGAGGATAGTGGTATCTAGTGGATAGAGATCCATCATCCAAAGTAGTGAGGATAGGTATTTTGAGTGAGTACAAGAGTCTTCAGTGGAGAGATATCCACAAGCCAGTGTAGTGGAGGTATTAGTGTTCTAGAGGATAATCAGCTAGAGTAGAAGAGAAGGAGCTCTCCTGTGGATAGAGATCCATGAAATTTATTTAGGGGATCAACATCTCATTTGGACAGAGGTTCATAAACATTGTAATAGGGAAAGGATTATTAAGATATTGATCAAGAAAATTTTAGTGAAAGATTTTCTTCGTGGAGTAGCCCACATTGGGTGAACCACATAAATTATGGTGTCTCCACTGTGTGTGATGTTTTTGACATTGCTTTTATTACTACTATTGATATTTCTATCTATATATTGCATAACATTGATTGGGAAAAAAAATTAAAAAGTGGTCTTATACTGTTCATCCCCCCTCTCAGTATAAGCTTGTGATATTCAATAGGTATCAGAGCGGGTTCCTTCATAAGAGTTTAACAGCTTGAAGGAAAAGTTAACAAGAACACAATCGATCCTAAGGAGGTGTCCTCAAATAATTTAGCACTAGTATTTTATGGAAGTAACTATTTGTATTGGAGTATGATGATGAAGATCTACCTGATGGCACTTAGCAATGAAATTTAGGAAGCAGTGTATTTTGGATATGATCCCTTAGTCAATCCTCGTATAGATAAGGAAGGTAATATTCTACAACACTATAATTCAAAAGAAATAAATGCACTTGTGAGAGGTTTGTGTAGAACAGAGTCTATGAAAGTTACACATTGTCAAACTACAAAAGAAATGTGGGATAAATTGCAAAATATATATGAAGTAGATAAAGTGTAAATAAAGCAAATATGCAAAATATAAAAGGACAACTTGAAGCATTAAGAATGAATGATGAGGAAAATATTAGTGCTTATCGACTTTGAATTGATGAGGTTGTTAATGATATGCAAGGACTTGGAATGAAGATTTATGAATTTGATGTTTGTGATAAAGTATTAAGATCTATTCAAAAAATATTTAGTAATCAAGTTTCTGCTATATAAGTGTGAATGGATGGTGATAGTTTGATAAGAGATAAGTTGCTTGGTATGCTCACAAGATTTGAGATAAGAAAAAAATATCCTATTTCCTAGAAGGAAGTAGCATTCAAAGCAATCAATAAGACAAAGGGTAAGAAGTCAGAATCAAGCAATGAGTCATCCAATTATGAAGAAGCTAACTATGGTAGAAGAGATAAGTACTATAGAAGATCCAAAGATCTAAGATCTATTAAGAGTTCCAATTGTGTAAAGTATGAACATTTTGCAACACAGTGGCAAGAACCCAATAACAACAATGGTGAATAAAAATAGGATCACAAAAATAGGGAATCAGAAAGATACAGACACCAAAATAAAAGCAAGGATGGACAAAGCAGATAAGGAAAGAAGTTATTTCAAATACAAAATAGGAGCTACTATGTGGATAATGCAAGTAAGTACTCAAGTGATAGTGATGCTAGTTTTTCAAACAATGATAAAGATGAAGTCCTATTTATGATTGAAGAAAAATAACTAGTTAAGAAAATGACTCCAATCATTCTCAAGTGTTTTACATGTGGTAGCTTTGGACATCTTGAAGATAATTGTACAAAGGATGGTTATAGTTTTAGTGATAATAAATATGAAAATACACTTGAAGTACCAGATGAAAATCTTCTAATGGCACTAGAAGATGAAAAAGGCGATCCTCTAGAAGACAAGTCCATAGAAAATAGATATGTGGACAAAAGTGAACATAGAGGAATATTCATAAAATAATGTCTATGATATCAAGGGATAACTTATTTATGCCCTTGACACAGTAAATAAGGTAAGAAAGCAACACTCTAAACTTGAAATTTAGTTTCAAGAATGTGATGAAGAGAAAAGATTACTTATAGAGGATTTAGAAAAATCAAAGGTTAAGGCAAAAAGGTTCAAGGATAAGTTAGAAGAAAAGATCATAGAATGTGAGAATTTGGTACAATAAGTGACACTACTAAGAGAAGATTTAGAATTCTCCAAGGTCAAGATGAAAGGTTTTAAAAACATATCAAAGAACCTGGATAAGTTCATCAAGACACAAAAGACTACATCAACCAAAATAGGTCTTGGATTTGAATAGGTTCAAAAGAAATGGGAATGAGAATCAACCTCAAGTTTTGGAGAAGAAGAAGATTCATATGAAGATACTTTACAAGAAGACAGTGTAAAAGAGGGTGAGACATCTGAGGATGATCTAGAAAATAGAGAGTTCCACAAAGACAAGAACAATGTACAAAGAAGATACATATGGAACAACAATCAGAACAATTCAAAAGAGACGAGGAGACCAATGAGGTCAAGACAATAAAAATTAAATGGAATATGCTTTTCATGTCACAGGTTTGGGCACATGGCTTCACAATACAGGACACATGAAATATAGGAATATGGGAACAAACAACTTTTGCATGGGTATTGCTACTCATGTAATTAGTTTGGTCACAAGGCAATGAATTGTAGGGTTCATGACATAAGAGGATATGGTTTCACTAGTAGAAATACTATGGCATTTGCACCTCCAAGGAATAATAACATTAAGTGTTATAAGTGCAATAATTATGGTCATACATCAAAGTGGTGTAGAGCAAACATTCCAAAAATAGGTATGAACAAGAAAAAGAATATGAATATGAACAGAAATAGGAACAAGGATATGAACAGGAGCAAGAACAGGAATAGGAATATGGATATGAATAGGAATAGGAACAAGGACATGAATAGTAACATGGACATGGATGGAAAAAATCAAAGGAATCAGAAGGATCAAATAAGAAGGAAAGAAGATAAAGGTAAATAACAGTGCTTTCTAGGAGTAGAAATACTCCCACCCTAGAATTAACCACCTCAAGATGAGGTAGGGGAGGGGCTAAGCTAAGAGGCTCATTCTTATCCCCAAGCCCCAAAGGTGACACTTTTCCATTGATGTCAAAGTGGGAGATATTTGAGTAAGGAGGAGAGATTTTATATTTGAGAGAGCATTGAGCCAGGGGGAGAAATGTCCCAGGTGGAGCAGAACAAAGGAAAGATCATGTTTTTAGTTAAAATAATTTGGGTTGCCATCAATGACAAAGGGGGATATTATTGGATATTTTGAGCTTATTTAGTTGTCATTGATGTCAAGGTGAAAATTAATCATTAATTTCATGGAGCACACCATCAATAGCACAAGGAAAAATGCAAAGAGTTGAAGAAAAAGTTGGTAAAATATTGTTTTATGAAGGTTTATGGTAAACTCATGGTGGAAGATTAAATGGTTTTATTAAATTCATTATGACGATATAAAATTCTCCTCACAAATTGATATGGTAGTTAATATTTTAAAAAGACACACGGTGGAAGAATTATTTACAAATTTAAGGGTTTAAGTTTAAATCCAAGGAAAGCTTTAATATCCTTAAAGCTAAAGTTTAAAAATATAATTTATAAAATTTAAATTCCTTAGAATTTAAATAATTTAAAAATTATAAAGGTTGGAAAGCATCGATGTCATCAAACAAGTGGAAGCGTCGATGTCTAAACATAAAAGGGAGTTTGTGTATAAATTAATGCCAAAGAGGTATTCAAAACTTACCCCTCGACATTATTAATGCATGCGACAAGTTTGAAATGTTTTTGGTGAAATCATGATTGTTGAGGAAGAAGACAAGGATTCGCTTGTCTTTAGTGCTAGGTAAAAGACAAAAGGGAAAGAGCTTTTTGGTTAAATCATAAAGGACACAGTGGTACATTGGCAATGCACATTTTGCAAAGGTGTTGGGAGTTGAGGAGTCCACGATCGATCTCCGTGGATGATTGGCATGGTTGACTTGAGCGCTAAGTAAAATTTTTGATCATGTTCGGTTTTGAGCTCCATGTGTGGTAGAATGAGCACAAGGTGCTCTTGGAGTGTTAAGAATGTGTCTAGCACACTCGGTGTCTAAGTCCATGGCTAGAGCACTTACGGGGACAGATATTGTGGGTTTGAATCCCACTAAGTGGTAAAGGTAATTTTTGATTAAATTTTTATATTACCCAAAGTTTTTGCTAGGGTGTTGTTAGGAGTTATAAGGGTTTGTGGAGAATTATTTTTTTGTGTTATTTGGAGTTATAAGGGTTTGGTGAAAAATTAATTTTGGTAATTATTTTGTGTTGTTAGGAGTTATAAGGGTTTGTGAAGAATTATTTTATTGGAAATTATTTTGTGCCATTTGGAGTTAAAAGGCTTTTGAAAGAGTATTTTATTGAGAAGTGATTTATGTTATTTTAAGGAAAAAGGATTTTATTCTTGCCAAAGTTATTTTTGACATTAAAATTAATTTAGTTGAGAGTTTATAAGGTGTTATTAACTTATTGGATAAATATTTTATGTATGTTGTTGGTTGTTTTTGA
Organism: Wollemia nobilis; assembly: GCA_028583015.1. Classification (NCBI taxonomy): domain Eukaryota; kingdom Viridiplantae; phylum Streptophyta; class Pinopsida; order Araucariales; family Araucariaceae; genus Wollemia; species Wollemia nobilis. The sequence continues at coordinate 4,810,651 of JAQPPZ010017244.1, forward strand.
AAGTTGGGGTGATAAGGCATAATTGAGTTTTTGCATTATATTGTGAGAAAGATTTATCTTCTAACCTCTTTAATTTTGGCATAGAAGTGATTGTGGTTGTGGTAGATTTACAATATCCCTTCACCATCAAGAAAAAGGTATGAGCACATTCTTCCATAGTTGAGTTGATTGATTGGTTTTCTAGAAAATAAGTTTGGAGTGAAAATGACTTGATTAGGGGTTTCCTTTTCAAGAGTGTTTGAGTTAATACTTCAAGGTTTTCTGGAATGAAGAGTTGTTGTTTTTTTTTTTTTTTTTTTTAAATGAAAAACTTGTATTAAAACAAGAACCAGATACAAGTGGGAGAGAACACATCCCGAGCCAGATCCACAAGCAAAACAACAAGGAAGGCGCACCAAGGCAAGGCTAAGAACCGCAAGGCACAGAGAACGGAAGGCACGAAACAGCAACAGGTCGCGAAACCGCGACATGTCGCGAAATCGCGACAGGAAAACCCAACACGGCCACTAAGGCACCAACAGGCGCGATAACGCGACATGTCGCGAAATCGCGACATGTCGCGAAATCACGACAGGAAAGGCCCTCGACAGCCCTCCGCAGAAAGCGTCGCGACATCGCGACAGAAAAAGAAAGCAGCTAACAAGCCTCAATAAGGTCGCGAAATCGCGACGGAAAACCACCCAGTCGCAAAGGAGCCAAACATGCCGTGAAATCGCGCAAGAAAAACGCCAGAGACCAGGAGGGCACAACCTGTCGCGAAATCGTGACAAAAACCAGCTCAAAGAAGCAGCATCACAACAGGTCGCGAAAACGCGACAGTTAACCACCCAGACGCTAGGAAGGCGGGACCTGTCGCGATATCGCAACATGACGAGGAATCGCGAGGCGCGAAAACGCGACATGTCACGATATCGCGACTTGTCGCGATATCGCAACAAGACGCGGGATCGCGTCACGCGATAACGCGACATGTCGCGATAGCGCAACATGTCACGGAATCGCGACCCACGATAACGCGACATGTCGCGATAGCGCAACATGTCGCGGAATCGTGACCCGCGATAACGCGACATGTCGCGATATCGCGACAGAAACCAGCCGGAGACTACAAAGACTCAACCTGTCGCGATATCGCGACAGTAACCAGCCAACAGCCGCGACAGGGCAACAAGTCGCGAAATCGCGACAGAAAGGACCCTTAGCAAAAAAAACTTTGCACATTATTTCAGGAATTGATCAAGGCCTTGTCTGATCTCGACATTCTCCACAGGAAAATTGCTATGCAGATGAATCCCAACCTCTCTCTCAGCACCCAACTTAGCAAGGAAATCGGCCGCTTTATTAAGAGATCTACTAGCATAAACAGGAATCACATCCTCAATTTCTTTCCAAAGCTCTAAAATTTGGGCAACCAAAGTCTGGAGCCTCCAAGTTTTTAAGGCAAAGTTTCGCATGCAATCAAGAGCACCAACCAAGATTTGAGAATCAGACTCAATGATTATCTTTCTATGGCCATGCTTGACGGCCCAGATGGAAGCAGATTTAATAGCAAAGGCCTCAGCTTCATTGTTTGTGGCATATCCCAGACCTTGCAATTCCCAATATAGCACAGTCCCAGCATGATCACGACAAATAACACCACTGCCAGCATTGCCCGGATTACCTTTAGCAGCTCCATCAGTATTGATTTTGACCCAGCCTTCTGGGGGAGGTTTCCAACAACTTCTTACCTGTCTCTCCAGATCAGCACCTCTCCCACTCAAAGGCCTAGAAGCAGGCTGGTTTTCCTTCTCAGCATAGATGGCAATGGTTTCCACAACTTTGCTCCAAATGATCTGCCAAATCCCCTCCACCGAAGAGAAGGTTTCACGAAAAATACGAGCATTTCTTTCCAACCAAACCTGCCACCAAATAAAAAGGAAACCGATCTCCCAGCCAGTACGAAGAGCTTTAGAAATAAATCTACCTCTCTTCCAGCTTTCCCATAAATTGGTCCGGGACAGATCTCCAAGCACCTGAAGTTTAAAGTGGGAGAACCAACGTTGCCAAATCTGTTGTGTGAAAGAGCAATCAAACAGAAGATGGTTCACAGTTTCCTCATTCCTATAACATAAAACGCACTGGGAAGGACCAATGATGCCTCTAATTCTAAGGTTGTCAAAGGTCAAAATACCATTATGCATCGCTTGCCAAGCAAAGAAGTTCACTTTCGGCCAGCCCTTGGGATGCCAAATCTTCCTCCATTCATGAACAAGAAAAGAGTGTGGGGGGGGCTCAGGTAGGATCGAAGCATAGCCCTCCTTCACAGAATAAACCCCAAGGTTCCCAAAGCCCCAAGCAAGCTCATCCTCCTCATCACTCCCAGATAGAAACCTTTCAGCCAAAAGTTTTTCCAGAGTTGGGGCCTGCTCCGGGGGGATTGGAATAGGCCATTCACCCAGCCGCTTAAATTTTTTAACCTTATATTCCCCCAGAGGGCTGGTAGTGAAGTAGGTCTGAATATGAATCCAGCCTTTGTCTTCAAGAGCTATTTTTAGCGGAAGCAGATCGGGAAACACTGCAAGAATAGGAGGATGCTGATCCCAAGAGTCAGTCCAGAACCGGACCTTCTCCCCTCTCCCAACTTTCCAGAACAATTGATCTTTGATAATGCAAGAACCAAGCTTGAGCGCCTGCCACACAAGAGAACCATTACCTTCCAGAGGATAGCGGCCCAAGTCATTGGGAGGAACAGGACCCAAGTATTTACTAGAAAGGATTCTGCTGCAGAGAGACGAAGGCTGAGAAATCCACCTCCAGTACAATTTCCCAGCCAGGGCCCAATTGTTAAACTTGGAGCTTCTCAAGCCCAACCCACATTTTTCCTTGGGCTGGGTGACCTTATCCCAACCAACCAAGGCCCATTTCCTCTCTCCATTGGCACCTTCCCAAAGAAAACTTCTAGCTGCTTTGTCCAACTCTTTCCAGATTGAGGGAGGGGCGGCCAGAATTGAAAATTTGTAAATAGGCATAGCCTGAATAACAGACTTCAAAAAAGTTAATCGGCCCCCATAGCTTAACCATCTATGAGACCAATGATTCATTCTCTCTTTGATGCCATCTAGCAGGTCCTTCCAGAAATCAGCTGTCAGTTTTTTAAAGTGCAGAGGAACCCCCAAATAAACAACAGGAAGGGAGGTCCGAGTGAAGCCCAGAATCTCCATAACTCTCTCTTGCGACCTTTGATCAAGGTTGAAGAAGACCACTTTTGATTTTGAATCATTGATGGCTTGATTAGAATCCCGAAGGTAGACATTAAGAGTATCTTTGATTCCTCTTGCTTCTCTGAGGCTGGCAACTCCCACCAAGCCCGTATCATCCACAAACTGTAAATGAGTCAAAACTTCGGCTCCGATTTTAATTCCTGTAATCTGTCCTTGACGTCTTCTTCTCAGGAAGAGTCTGCCAAGACCTTCAGCCAAGATAAGAAAGAGATAAGGAGAGCAGGGATCTCCTTGACGGAGACCCCGAGAGGCTCCAAAAGGTGGCGAGGGAAGCCCCTTAATTAAAACAGAGTATGAAGGCGTAGAGATACAGCTCATGACCCAGGCAATCCAGTCCTGAGAAAAACCAAAGGCTGCCAACATCTTGACCAAGAAACCCCACTCTACTCTGTCATAAGCCTTAGACATATCCAATTTGATGAACATTCCTTTGTTACCTGAATTATGCATAGAATGGATAGCCTCCCGAGCCAAGATCACTCCATCCAAGATCTGTCTTCCTTCAACAAAACCCCCTTGCTCAGGGGAAATTAAATTTTGAAGGAGGGGTTTTAGTCTTTCAGCCATAAGTTTAGAAATAATTTTGTAGATCACATTACATAGAGCAATAGGTCTGAAATCAGAAATGAGAGCCCCCCCCTCTCCTTTCGGAATTAAAGAGATAAAGGTATGATTTAGAGCCTTGAGAATTCTTTTGTTAATTCGGGATTCCTCAATGACAGCCAACACGTCCTCCTCCAGGATGTCCCAGAAGGCCTGAAAGAACTCAATAGGGAAACCGTCCGGGCCAGGCGACTTTCCTGTGCACATCCCAAAGACTACCTTCTTGAGTTCATCACGATCTATGGGCTTAAGAAGGGACTGATTCTCTTCATGAGAAATAATAGAGGGAATTCCGTCAATGACTTCATTTTGAGCTTCCACATCATGCTGCAGACTTTCCTTGAAGAGGTTTGAGAAGTACTCCATAGAAATGGAGTGCATGTCAGGAAGAGTGTCAAAAGAAGAATGAAGAGTTGTTGTTAAAACCTTGTTTTATAAGCATTTTTTTTGAAGCCATTGGTTGTGTGAATAACTTGAGTTAGGGTTTTGAAAATAACATGAGTATCATTGTTATGTGAATATTGTTTATAAGCATTGTTGTTGAAGTGAGTTGTGGTGAAAAGAACATGAGTATCATTGTTATGTGAGATTTGTTGTTGAGCATTGTTGAAATATTTTGAGTTGGTTGATATATGCTTAGACTAGGGTTTAATGAGAAAGGGGTGTTTTATCAAGTGATTGGTTGAGTAGATTTGATTGATCCTAGTCAAGTGGTTGTGTGAAGTGATTTTTCAAGTTCCTTAAAACAAACTATTCTATATTCTATTTTGAGTTGAGAAATATATTGAGCATTGAATGTAGAATATATTGAGTCTAACAATTCTCTTTATGTTTCTATGAAATTAGACAAGTTTTGTGTGGACTTGTTAAGCATATTTGAGGTAAGTTTTTGAGAAGACTTGTGGACTTATTTTGTGTGAGATTTTTATGGAAAGCTTACAATACAGATTTGGATAAGTTTTGTGTGGACTTATTGAGAAGATTTGGTTAAGTTTTGAGTGAGCTTGTTAAGCATATTTGGACAAGTTCTGAGTGGACTTGTTGAGTAGATTTGGACAAGTTCTGAGTGGACTTGTTGAGCATATTTGGACAAGTTTTGAGTGGAATTATTAAGAATATTTGGACAAGTTCTGAGTGGACTTGTTGAGAATATTTGGAAAAGTTTTGAGTGGACTTGTTGAGCAGATTTGGACAAGGTTTGAGTGAACTTGTTGAGCATATTTGAGCATGTTTTGTGTGGAATGAGAATATTTGGACAAGTTTTGAGTGGACTTGTTGAGTATATTTGAGCAAGTTCTGAGTGGACTTATTGAGTAAATTTGTGCTAGACTGAAGGAATGTGTTTAGTAAAGATTTGAGACAGAGATTTAGAGGTTATAGAGCAAAGAGGATAATGGTATCTAGTGGATAGATATCCATCATCTAGGGTAGTGAGGATAGGTCTTCTAAGTGGGGACAAGAGTATTTAGTGGAGAGAAATCCACAAGCCAGTGTAGTGGAAGCGGTAGTCTTCTACAGTATCACCAGTCAAAGCAGAGGAGAAAGAGTTCTCATGTGGATAGAAATCCATGAACTTGTTTTATAGGATCAACATATCGATTGGAAAAAAGTCCATAAAAATTGTAATAGGGAAAGGATTCCCAAGAGATTGATCGAGAAAATTTTAGTGAAATATTTTCTCCATGGAGTAGCCCACATTGGGTGAACCACATAAATTGTGGTGTCTCTATTGTGTATGATGTTTTTTACATTTCTTTGATTACTACTATTGATATTGCTATCTATACATTGCATAACATTGATTGGCAAAGAAAATAAAAAGGTTATCTTATACTGTTCACCCCCCCACTCAGTATAATCTTGTGTTCTTCAATCTCTCATTGCAGTAAATAACAAGGATAGTATCTCAATAGGTATTAGGGTAGATTTTGAGCAAGAGGAAAGATTCACCAAAGAGCTCACACTTCTCAACATAAAGGTTTTTAAAAACACCATTTCTCCACATCCAATCTAGCCCTAAAAGCAAGCATTTCATATGCAATTGGAGACATTACAAGAGGTTATTATCATATGAGTCTACGTAGAAAAAGGGTAGAATAGATAGGATATTATCTATGTATCAAGCTAAGCACAAGGGGTTATTACAAAAGCTACAAAAATAGCATAAAGGAACAAGGGAAAGGCACTATATCCAAGGCCATTACTTGGAGAGATTGACCACCAAAAAGGATCACAAAAAGCCACCACAAGACCGAAATTATAAGCAACATAGAACCTTGGAGCATTATAGATGGAGGCACCCATTATTCTCATCAAGATAACATGTAGAATAAGAAGAGGAAACACTTGCATTTCAAGAAACATAGCAGGCCAATGTACAATACAAAGATATAGGTAAATATAGGGTTACAACACTCATCCTTAGAGCATTAGAAGAAAGAATTACATGAATAAAACTTGAGTGCCACTTGGTGCAAGAGTTTTAATCACCTCAAAATTTATGAATAATCTAGTGCTCACCTAAGGAGTTAAAAATATTTGGGATGTTACCACCAAACTCATCATTGCATATAAGTATGTTGGAATATCAATACCTACTCCATAACTCTCAAGTGACACTTGTCCACAATTAGCAAGGAATAAATCCTATTTAAGGCACCCAAATTGGAGAAATAGAATTAAATGAGGTCAAAGGAAGTCAATCATTGAATGGTGTGAAGCACAATAATAAGGAAGAGGCTAATTCAAACCTATGAACCATTCAAAGGTGTAAGTATACATTTAAAAAGCTATCATAGAACAACAATACTAGTGCCCCATATATGGAGGATATTTGTCATAGACCAATTACTCCTTAAGGATAATATCAAAATAATTTATGAAGGAGATAAGTGCTACTCAAAGGATTAATTGACACTTGTCAAAGAAGACATTGACTGCCCATGAGGACCACATTCTAGAAAGTTCTAAATATTTCACCTTGTAACATAAAGGTAAGATAATTCAGAAGGGTTATTAAGGTAAAATATCAGATTATTTATTGCTTGCATTAAAATAAAGTTCTATTGGAGCTATAAGGGTGCATTATATTTACTATTGCAATCATCCATTTAAGAATTAGTAATATATTAAACAAGCATATTTCAATAATATTTATATTTTCAAATAATAAAGTAGGAGGTATAAGGATTTCAACTTGGATATTTAAACCCCATTATTACAAATATTATTGTTTTCTAATATTCCAAATTAGGGAGTTATAAGGAATACTACACCAAATAAATTATTGGAACTTAGAAACATTAAATATCAAATATTAAAGGCTATAAAGGGAGGTTCATTACAGATTATCAATATTTGGAAATTAATTTGTATACTTGTCTCAAAACCACATTAAAGGGATAAAATAAATCCTACCATTAATTTTTTCAATAGGAGTAATAAGGTGTAATAAAAGTTTATTTTTGCCATTTACAAAACATTACAAAATCAACTCAAAATTGAACTACTATTCTCACAAAGCACTTTGTCGATCATATAGCATATCCCAAATAATTAGGGAGTCATAAGTATTTTCATAAAACTTCATAATATCATCCATCAAATTTTATCAAGTACCCAATTCATTTGGGAGTCATGAGGTTTCTACAATATAAATTCTACAAGGATTTCATCAAATAAAATTCACATATCTTAACTAGGGATATATAAGGAAGCCTACAAAACCTAAGCAAAAAAGGATTTTTCAAATCAAGATTAATACTCTAAACTAGGGAGTTATAAGGTAGACCATTTAGAATATTCTCTCAAAAAATGCAGGTTCTATCAAATCACTTTATACTCTAAACCAAGGAGCTATAAAGATATCTACCTCAAGTAATACAAAAAAATGATATGAAGAACACTGTTATAAAGGAAAGAGCAAGTGTCATAAAAAGTGGAATCAAGAATTAACTTATAAATTCTAAAGGAAACTTAGATCCTACTTCAAAAAGGATACATAGTGAAGCTTTAAAAGACAGGTTTGAAACGATGGAGCATTATCTACATGCTTAAATCACTGAAGCAATTAATAATGGAAATAATGGCATTCAAATTCCTTTAGAATATGGAAGCATACTATACATGGAACTACTTACATTCAAATGTTCTAAGGATAAAAATGTGGAATAGAGATGATTGATAGAAATACTTAAACTGAAGATAAAAATTGATGAATCATCCCTACCAAAGATATTTCAATCCTCATGCAGTATTAGTACTTCAAACTCTACTAACTTAAAATCTTATCATGATGCTCTTAGTGTATAAGCTTCTATATAGGACACATAGAATTATGACAAGGACAAAAGCAAAGAGAAAATACCCTTGCAAGAATCAAGTGATAGCACCTCCACCTATGAAAGTACTGCCTCCAACAAAGAAGAAGAAGAACCAATTCAAGGAGGCATACAATGCAATGTGAATTAAAAGGAATACAAAGGATTAGATCAAGTCGAAGACTATTCTCAAGAAGAAGATCCATATTGAATACTGAAATCTTCAATACCCAAATAATGTAATATTGGGGGGTGTTAAAGTTAGAGTATATTACATCATTTGGGTCATGTAAATGTACCAACTTCAGTACATAGTTAGAGTAGGAGATTACTTTAGGGGGAATTTAGCTACTTATTTTAATAAATGTAATAAATGCACAAGTATCATTGTACAAGTTGTAATGTGCAAGGTGTCCCCTTGTACAACTAGGTAGAGTGTTGGCCAAGAAATATCTCTTCCTATATAAAGGGCCTCATAGTGAGATATCACAAACACCTCAACCATATCAAGTGCATTATAGTAGAGTGTAGTAGATAGTGGTAGAAGTCATGTATGGAGTACAATGTAGTTTTTTAGCTTATTGTAATGGAGTGACCATTACCTCCATATTTCATTGTATTCTCACCACTTTCTATTTATAGTATATTTCAGTCATATTGCAAAATTACTTTATTTCATATTTGTTTGCATATTATCAGGACCTGTGATAGATCTCTCCCTTTGCATATATCCTCAAAAGCAAAAACTCTTTTTTTTATAGGCTTGTGTGGGGTAGTTGCATTTCCATTCATTTTCTGGAATTTATTAGTCACTATTGAATTTTCCATATCGAATCCTTGGTTGTGACTTGCTATTGTGTTTCTCTTTAGATATACTTGTAGTGAATGAGAAAAACATTTCTTGCAAGTATATTTACTTTATGAATTATGCTCTTGGATTTTTCTTGATTATCAATAACCCTTGGTTGGTGTGCTTTTATTTTTAATTGGTTGACTCCTCCAATTTTGGCTCATAGTTGTCCACCTTTTACCTTTTTTCTATATCCATTGAATAATATATGTCTGAAAATAATTTCTTGTTTGTCATGGCAACTATTATTACTTTTGAAAACTAGTAAACAAGATTTATTTTATATATACATATAATATGGAAGGAGAGAGAGAGAGAGAGACAGAAAGAGAGAGACATGAATTATAATTAGCCTATAATTTTTGGGATCATTTTGAATACCTTCGATACTTGAAGCATTTTTTGTATAGCATCCCAATATATGATTATTTTAGAGGCATTCTCTTAAGGACCCAAAATCATTTTAGAGTGAGGTCATATAATCTCGTGCACATATTTACCTTCATTGTAGGGGTGTACTGGTGGAAAGAGGTATTGGGTAAGATAATTTATCAATATTTTTGCTGCAAAAGAATCCTTTTTAGATTTCATTTTATTTTTATGAGATTCTTCTTCCATAATTATCCCATACTTCATTACCCTAGGGTCACTAACCTTTTTAGCCTCATTTTCAATACTTTTAGGTAGTTATATTTTTATTGTCTATGTTTACCTTGCTCTTTTTTTCTGTAGGCTTATGTAGGGTAGCTAAATTTCTATTCCTTTTCTTGGATTCTTTAGTCACAATTGGATTTTCCATATTGAATCCTAGGTTGTGAATTGCTAATGCATCACTTTTTAGAGATATTTGTAGTGAAATAAAATAAATTTTCTTGCAAGTACATTTCCTTTAGAGATTATGCTCTTGGATTTTCCTTGATTGGAAATAACCCTTGGTTGGTGTACCTTGATTTTTAATTGGTTGAATCCTCAAATTTTAGTTCATAGTTGTCCACCTATTACCTTTTATTTTTTATGTCCATTGGACAATATATGTTTGACAATAATTTCTTGTTTGTCATGAAAGCTACTATCACTTTTTCAAAATCTATAAGTGGGATTTATTTTATATATACATATAATGTTTCTGGGAAGGAGAGAGAGAGAAAGAGAGAGACATGAATTATAATTAGCCTATACCTCTAACCTTGTATTGATTTGGGTTTGGATTCTACACTATAATTATCCATTGGTTCTTTTGTCCATTATTTATGCAAAGGTTTCAAAAAATTAAACTTCTTGACTTAGTCATTTTTTTTATAAAAAAGGTAAAATATAATATTTTTCCTCTTTTACATCTATGTAGGGTATATGCCTCACAAAATTTGTATTTAAACTTCCTTCCTCTTTTAGTAGCATATTTTTATTTAATAATGAAGTTGGAGAAGACAAGTCCTTTGATTGGGTTTGTTTTGAGATTGTCCATCATATTGCTCTAGGCCTCATTTTCTTAGTTTTTAAAATTGATTATGGTATGATGATGATTTGCTCCTTAAAAAATTGCTCTGATAGAATTTTTTAATTATGGGCCAATATTTGTTGGCTATTATCTAATTAAGGATAATTTTTCTAGCTATTATTTTCTCCATGATGAATAGGAAGGATTTCTTTATATTTTGGCTCATTTTTTATTTCAACCATCTTCTTTTCACTTTTTATGATGAAATCCTTCAAAAGTAATGAGTCCAAATGGTCCCATTATGTGATTTAATGAGGAGGAAGTGATTCATATTTTTTTATTACCTCTTCCTTAAAAGATGTCACTAACAACCTTGAGGCCGCATCTTGCTTCATAATATTATATGTTTTGAATATAAATACTAGTTCCATAAGGTGTTCTAGCAAAGTGATTTAACCTTTGCTAGTATACTTAGGTAATATTACTCGTATGGATTCTAGGAGCTTCTTCCATACATTAGGTGGTCTTGGAGGGCACAAGGTATTTGAATCCTCCCAAACCAAGGGGATGTTAACTAAGGATCTAATATTATTTTCAAATATAGCAATTAAACTTTGGTATCACATTTTGACTACATACCTATAGGTTTGTTCATTTAGGGAGGAGTCACTAGATGCATATAACTTTGTGCTTTTTAAATTTTGTAGATTGAGATATTGACCTACATATTGGTATGTATCTTTAACAATGGCTTCTTCTGGTGTTCATTTTGGAGTGAAATATTTAGGTGAATAAAGAGGTTATTCAACAAGCAAAAATAGTCAAAAACCCTCATGAACTATAAGCCCTACTTATTGTTGTGATTATGGGATCAATGATATGTGATTGGGGTCCTACTAGGTGTGTCATTATTTTTTTGTCATATTTGATTGTCCCTAGTGGGGAAATTATACCTCGTGGGGAGTGCCATAATATAGCCATGATAGAGAGAATGGGATTTGGCTGAATTTGAGACCTTTGAGAATTTTTACAAGTTTGGATCCTTGTTAGGGTGTGATATTCAAGACACACTTGGAATAAACAAAGGAAAAAGAGGTTCAAGAGATAAAATAAAAAAAACTCAACAAAAGAAAAGGGATGACAATATCCCAAGAGATACACTAGGATCTTCCTAAAAAATAGGTCTGAACACTATGTACCAATAGTGAACACTTTATCTCCTTGACATAGTGAAGCATAATTTAGGTATACATAAAGAGGTGGGTCCCACAAAAAATCCAATTATATATGATTGGTCTAAAAAAATATGTAGGCACCTCACACATACATACACTTAATAAAACCTAAAATAGGTAAAAAGCCATAGATACATACATACACACAAAAATAGGTCAGCATGAGATCATATATGGGTATACCAAAAAACTAACATAGGCTACCATGTATATATATATTCAAACAAAATTATATTGTGCTAGGAGTTGAGATTCAATATTTCCCACAAGTCGCTTAGGAACTGATTATTTTTACAAAAATAAATGAAAGGAAACCCTACAAGAGAATACAATTGCAAAAGTGTAAATAATTTTTATAGCTTAAACTGTAACTTTTTATAGTTTACAAAAGGGAAATTTTGTTACCCAAAATAATCCATAAATAAAATTAACAATCTCACCTACTTTTCCTAGGGATCCTAGTCCAAACATAATAAATGTTAGGCCCAAGACTATCATCATCATACTTTGTCTTGAATGAATATCTAAGGAATTTATTCAAGGTGTCTTTTGTTAGGTGATCTTTGTATCCTTAGTTCAAGAAGCATTAACTCAGCTTATCTACCTCTATCACCTATTATTTGACTTAGACATTGGTGTTAGGTTGAATTTATAGTACCTCTTTGGATCTAAGGTTATCTTATAGATTGGTTGATAGTTTTTGTTGTTGGCACTTCATTGTGGATTGCAAAATATTTGATTTCAAAACTTATTTTGGAAGAAATATCCCTTGGAACTCCATAATTTTAACTATTAGGAATTTTTGCCTAGTAATATTTTGCACAAGTCCCAATTATCAATATTTTTTTGTTCTCTTCTACTTTAATATAAAAAAGCTCTGATTGCATGTGATTGAGGTTCTACCTTAATCATGGGTAGGTAGTGAGGAATCGCTATAGAAACAAAACTTTTCTACTTTTCCATTCCTCTCGAATAAAAGAGAATCACAACATGCAAGTATAAAATAATGTATAACTTAGCCTAATATGTTGCTATAAAACCTTATAACTAAACAAGATTAAATAAGATATACCATTATATACCTTCAATATATCAACACTTTATGCATACAAGAAAGGGATTATCTACACAAAAACATTAATTTTGCTAAAATAATTCATCACATAACCAATTGTAAATGCAAAGAAAGTGTACAAATATTAACAATATTGATCTAAAGACTTGATGATTCTTTGTATGTGATTCAATAGTACACAAAACCAAGCAAAATATAAAAAATAGACACAAAATATGACATAAATGCATAGAAGCTATAAATAGAGGTTTGTGTACCTACTTGTGCAAAAATGTCATGGAATACAAATCACCATGACACTTTCATTGTAATAAAGTGTTGTAAATTTTTTTTAAAACAATTTTGCAATAGCACAATACTTTCATCCTATATGTAAAAAAAAATTCTAATTTAGAAAATTGAAAATGCCTATTAGTTTTATAAGGTTAACCCAATATAATCAAGAAGAAGGTGCTTTATTTATGTAGGGATCAATCCCCACTTTCCTTTATGGTAGTATAAAAAAAATGCAACAAGAGGAGATACAAATCATAACATAAATAAAAGGAATTATTGTAAATGATAAAATAGATCTGAATGGAAGAAAAGATAAGTCTCCTTAATGGATGCTCCTTGGCTTTGGAGAGAGCCTTACTTTTATGCCCTTATGAAAATGTTTGCTTGAGTATGAGAGTATTATCAATGTAATGGTGGACGAAAACCAATCTTCCTTCCTCCTAGAGTAAATTCACTAGCACATACTTGTGTAAATATTTATTTCTTTTTTTTCTCCCCAAAGGAGGTTTTTGTAAGTTTTTCATACCTTTAGAATATCCTTGAAGCATTATGTGAGAGATATCGATGGAAATGGTGGTGACACCAAAACTAAAGCTTTGTCAACATGTTTACAAAAGCACCATGGGACCATGAATGTGTTGCAATGCTCTCATGATGATGGAAGCATTATACAAAAGTATTGTACAAAATTTTGTATAATAATTTTTTAATTTTAATTTTTTTTAATTAAGTCAAGTTTTATGAATGATGAATTTGATGGTTCCTTTTACCTCGAATTTGGTTACGAAAGGGTAATCTGGTCAAATTGGTCAAAATGGATGATTAGAAACTTTTCTAATGGCCAATTAATGTTTATGTGTCTATAATTTTATGTCGAGAACAAAAAAGAAATAAATCAAGGCATGTGTTGGATGTAATCATGTTTAGTGGTAATATTAAGTGTAGATAGTTGATATATAAAAATATGAACATAGTTTTTTGTATTGATATATTTACTTACATACATTCTATATGTATGCCCATTCTATGTTTCAGTACCATACAACATATAAATATGATTGGTCATAAATTAAGTTTCCTTCAAACTTGCAATTGGATGTTTTTTATTTAAATCTTCAATGTAATAGATATTTTCAAAAAAACAAGGAATTTCCTATTGGTGTGGAAGAATATGATGCTTTTCATCCTTACTCTTACATGTATATTATCTTATCTACACCAACATTTTTTTTGGTGTTGACTTTTTAAAAGTGTTAGTGACCGTACTTGTATAATACAAGTTTGTTATCTTTCCATTATCAATTAGGATGCAATGTTATTGATTTCTTAAGACCATATTGCAAGTTGAATAGTCATCCAATCAATCAGGAAGAGAATAAAAATAATTCCTTGATTGCCACCCATAAGGTAACATGGACTTTACTTATAAAAAAATTATTTTAAAATGTAAATTTTTATGCAGAATAAATGCCATTCAAGAATAATACCAATGACCATACATGGAATAGTATCCTTTCTTGAATTTTTATGTTAAGGAATAAAAACGCATAAGGCCAAGGTTGTTAATAGCATAATTCAGATTGTGAATCATATATAAAATATATGGTTGTGGTAGATAAAATTTTATAAAAAATCATACTAAAAATATATGCATCATATCCTTCATCTTCTTAAAAAAAATTATATACAGTTTGAGTTCTATTGTTGTGGTGATTTCCATCACTAGTACATCAATTTTACTCACACTGTCTACATTTAATATATTGATAGGTGTAGACAAGTTGATAATATAGTTGAAAATAAAAATAAAAACTATGATGAACTTTCCCTAAGGAAGTAAATCCTCCACAAAATTCATTATTCATCCTTTAACTTAAAATATTAAAATTTCAAGCTAATAATTTAGTAATGGAAGTTATTTTTGATGTATATGAAAGCACGAGATTCCGGGCAAAGGAAACACTAATTATGCAATGTAAGACGAAATGTAACGCTTTAACCTTATGCACCAAAACAAAGGAAAGAGACAATTTGGAAAGGAAAGAAAAGATGTAAAGAAATCACAGCCCTCTTTATTCAAATATCTTATCCTCGGTTACATAGACGTCTCCTCCCTTTTTAGGGGCTAGGAGCGTTAAATTTGTCTTTGTTACAATGTGTGACTTAGTCTTCCTCCTTCCGCGTGCCCACGATTGCAATGGGCGGGCCAAGATGATGCCGTCGCTGATGTCGATGAGTTCTTAACCTCCGTTGCTTCTCCTGCGAACAAAGAAACAACCAAGATGTCAGTAGCATCTGTCGCAAATGAAAAGTGTTTGTTCTCTAAAACTAACGAAATATGCATGTAAACATTTGCCTGAAACAGTAAATACAGTGAGTCCAAATGGCTTCAAAACTTGACAGAAGATAGGAAAAGTTACCAGAAGGCCACTGCCACTGAGACAGCTGGCCAATCTACCTTCAACTGGAATTCGTCCCTGGGCAGGACGAATTTTGACTGCAATTCGTCCCTGGGTGGGACGAATTCTTCTGTGTTGAAGAAACCGACCTGCTGCTGCTCCAATGTCGAATCCCGAGACCTGCAAAACGCCTGCAAACAGGGGGGTTATGTAATTGGGGCCATTTTGGGACGACCCAGATGGTCGGATTCTCCCAATTTGGCCTCTACCCTCGGGAATTTGACCTCGACACCTGCAAGTCGGCGAAACAACAAAGCGACACAAAACATACTAGAATCTGACCAAAAGTTACAAAATTGCAGCTATGGGTTAATCAAACCTAATAACACAAAATGCAACCTGAAAAAGTAATCTAAAATGCTCTAAAACTTAAAATAGGACTTGGGAAGTGCGGGGGTGCCCAAGTGGGCCTCCCACCGTTGGCACTTGATTTTGGAGCCAATCCACTAGGGATGGGCCCAAAACCTCTTAGGATTGGGGGGTCGGCGAATTGGTTGGTTCAGGTGTCCATGTGTTGGATTTGGGTCAGGTTCGAGCTTCCAAAGGCCACCCAACAACCTCCCTTGCAAAAGAGATTGGTGGATGTGGGAAGGTGAACCAAAAGGGATGCAAGTGGGTCTTCAACTCGGCGACACTTCGTTGCTTGAAAACTCCTTCAACCTGTATATTTTGGGTGAGAAAAGTCCCACCTTTTATAGACCCATGGGGTCTCTTTTGGGAGGGAAGCACAAATGCCATGTGTTGGTCATAGGCGCCATGTGGCAGTCTTGTCTTCCCATGAGGGAGGGGAGTCCTCCGTTGACTTGGGCTTTGATAAATGCCTTTTGTGACAATCTTCTAACGGCCCCTCTGTCCACCTACACACGCGTGCAAGGCAAGAGTCATCAACTGACTGTTCTGGGCTGCCACTTGGCGCCATTTGTCTTTTTGCCCGTTAAGCTTAGAATTCGTCCCACCCAGGGACGGATTCAGAATTCGTCCTGGGGTGGGACGGATTCTATTTTGAATTCGTCCCTGGGTGAGACGAATACTGGGCAAAGTGTCCAAGTGTGCCAAATTGCTTCTTGACCTTACAAAATTGCTATGAAAGTGGTTAAGACCACTGTTTAACCTCTGAGGGCTGCCCTGGGGGCTGTGTTTGTCAAAGCGATCAGTGTTTGCAGTCACATAATCGGATTGGTGCTTTTTTGGTGTCTACAGATGCCCCTTTTTGGGAAGCGCTGCGGGTGACGCAATGCTGAGCAAAAATAGATAACCAAAGCACTAATGATTAGGGTTTCTTGGTAACCTAACCAACTTTTGATGCCCCAAGTATGGAAAGGGCATGCATTCTTGAATCCTTGCTTCTGACGAGCTAAGGAATTTGATTTCAAGTATTAACCTGTTTTGTTGAGGTGTGACTTGAACTTAGACATTGATCGATCATGAACGAGGCAAAGGGCATTTTTATCCTCGGGGGGAACCTTGTGTTCATGATTCACGAAATGCCAAGTGTTTGATTGATTTGATTGTTGCTTGTTTACTGCCCCAAGCGGGAGCGTGATTGTCTTTGTCAATGATTCTTTGAATGCATGTCATTTTCCTTAATTGGGTGTGTGATTGTTGGTTGGTGACTAAGTGTGACTACCCCCTCAAGCGACGAATCGATGAGGGAATGACCTTCGTGAGAGAAGCGACGAGTCGCTTGACCCAAGATGACTTGTGCAGGGGTGCCTTTAGAGGGTTTACCGTTAAGCGTGTGCAATTTTTCCAACATTTGGACCTGTTTTTGGTGGGTGTTAACCCTTTTGGTGATGCCGTAATGAGGTGAAATCATCGAAAATCTAACTTCCCGTGGAGCGGTCCGGCTATTGTAGCCTTCTTGGGGAAGTAGGAGAGCGATAATTTGGACCTCGACATCGATTTTCTTTGCCTAGAGGTTAAGTGCAAGAGCACTTGTGTCCGGCAATGTTTTTTTTGCTGTGTTTTTGTTGAATTTTGTACTATTTTTGAGTGGGCTTTGACCCTTTTGTGATGTCGTTTGGGGATGAAATTGTCTAAAATCCGTCTTCCCGTGGAGCGGTCCGGCTATGGTAGCCTTCTTAGGGAGTAGGATAGTGACAATTTGTAGACTCCAATGTCGATTTTCTATGCCCAAGTTGTTAAGTGCAGGAGCAATTCTATCGAGCAATGTTTATTGTCTGTTTTTAGTGCATTTTTAGTCATTTTTTGATTTTTTTTTTTGTGTTGGCTTTGACCCATTTGTCCATATGTGGTGATGAATTCCATCTGGTAAAATTCATCCCTGGAGTAGGACTAGTGCTAATCGTAGCACTCATCCTATTCAAGGATGAATTCAATGTAAAAGCCTATTTAATGGCCAAAACTTGATTTTGTGCTCATTTGTGTCATTTTTTCTTGTGATTTTGGAGCCTCGTGATTAGGAGGTAATTCGAAGCGAAGCTCTGCTAGAATTCTCTATGCCATCATGAGTGCACAACCGTTCGACCGAGCCACAAACCTAATGCCCTAGAGTTTATTTTGCTTTAATTTAATGCATTGTTTTTGTGTTACTTTTAAATTTAATATTTTTTGTGATGTTTTTGTTTACTTAAGGTTAGAAACCTAAACTAAAATTTATCTTATTTATTATTATTTTTTTTTTTTTTTTTTTTTTGATGGTATCATAAGGATGATAAGTAGCGCAGATGGTTTAGGAATGTAGCTAAGGTTTTCTGAGATTCAATCAGTTTTAACTCACTATCCATGATTGTACTTTATCTTACAAGACTTTTGACCAAGGTATGAATCGGACTTGTTTTTGACCAAGTTATTTCATATCCCTGTGTGTGCAATTGAGTTCATTTAGTGGTATTTGTTAGGATACCGCCAGTGCCAGATGGGCTTTCAACCGAACTCGTCCGAGGATCACCTAATTAGCTCCACGAATTCCTTTGTTGTATGTACTAAGATTAATCTGCGGTGTAATCCAGGATGCCATAAGCTAGCTCATCCACATGCAAATATTGATCTGTACGCAAGTTAATGTGACAGATATATCGTCATGCGGGAGGTTTACTTCATTACCGATAGGCTATCAACCAAATTGGTACTGAAGCTTGCCTTATGACCTATAGAATGCTCAGAGTTCCAGGGATTCAAGGTCAACTCCCTTCTTTTCTTCAATTGTATTGGGATACTTGCTCATTGTAGTGATGAGATCACTGTTTATTTTGATTTGTTTTTCTTTCGAGCAAGGGATTGGGGATATGGAGTGATGAAAATCACTGTTGTTTGTGCCTTTTGATGTGTGCACTATAGTTTGTCAAATTTGGAGTTTTGACATTTTGCTTTTGTGTTTTGCAACTGTTGAGAACTTTAGGGATTCTTAGGGAATTGGGTAGGGAGGATGCTTGTCCTTTTGCCAACTCTCAGCATTCTAGGGGTCATTCGCACGGGGGGATGAGCAAGATAACCGTTTCGCTTGTGGTGACCTAGATTATTTTGCTGGTTTCGTCTTTCGTTCACACAATTTGGGAATTTTAGTGTTTTGATTTGTGTTGGGATGTTACGTAACAAGGTGTATTTCAAGTATGACTCTACCTTCGTAAAATCTGTTCGACTTGATACACTACATGGCTAAAGAGGAAAATGATGACTGAATCACTGAAACTCTTGGTACATTCCCTGACCACCGACTCGTAGTGTGGTAAAAGTTATGCTTGGTGTTTTTGTTGTTTTTGTAACATGAGACAATGCGGAACAAGGTGGACTATCAGAGCTATTGCGACTTATGGTGCCTTTGACCTGTATGACTACAAATATGCAATGTATGGATGCAATGCTTAATGCAGCTATATATTTTTGTATTTTTGATGGATTGTTTTTGGTGAAGGTGAAGATGAGGTGCGAGAATATTAATTTTTTTTGATGAATTTGAGTATGCCTAGAATTGAGATGCAAATGTTTGTTGTTTTTGATGATTTCTGTTTTTTTTTTTTGAATTTCTTGATTTTTTTGACCAAGAGACTGCGATAATCCTTGGAGCTTTTTGGGTTGACCAAGAGATTGCGATAATCCTTGGAGCTTTTTGGGTGACCAAGAGATTGCGATAATCCTTGGAGCTTTTTGAGTGACCAAGAGATTGCGATAATCCTTGGAGCTTTTTGGGTGACCAAGAGATTGCGATAATCCTTGGAGCTTTTTGGGTGACCAAGAGATTGCGATAATCCTTGGAGCTTTTTGGGTGACCAAGAGATTGCGATAATCCTTGGAGCTTTTTGGTTGACCAAGAGATTGCGATAATCCTTGGAGCTTTTTGGATTGACCAAGAGATTGCGATAATCCTTGGAGCTTTTTGGGTTGACCAAGAGATTGCGATAATCCTTGGAGCTTTTTGTATTGACCAAGAGATTGTGATAATCCTTGGAGCTTTTTGGGTGACCAAGAGATTGCGATAATCCTTGGAGTTTTTTTTTTTTTTTTTGGTATATGGCTTTCTTAGATATGAAATGGTCGCAAATGACTGATATTCAAGGGTTCTGTTTCCTTGATACCGTCAAGAGAAGCTAGCCTGTACGTTCCCGGTCCTATTTTGCTATCAATGACATAAGGACCTAACCAATTTGCCATGAATTTGTCCCTCATATGGGACGGCAAATTAGAGTTTTGTTGGTTTTCCTTCAGAACCAAATCACCAACCCGAAAGTCTCTTAGGTGAACTTTCATGTTGTAAGCTCTCTTAAGCCGCTCTTGATAGATACGTAAGTGCTCGAGAGCATTAACGCGTCGTTCGTCAAGCAACGTAAGTTGGTCTAATCGGGCCTGCCGCGCAGTGTTATCATCGATGAACTCCTGCATTGATATGCGCAGGGAAGGAATTTCCAACTCGAGAGGCATTATTGCCTCTGAGCCATACACTAGTGAAAACGGAGTTGCCCCAGTGGGCGTCCGAATGCTAGTGCGATAAGCCCAAAGGGCAAGTGGGATTTGTATGTGCCAATCCTTATGACTATCTGCGACGGTCTTTTTAAGGATGGCGACTAGCATTTTGTTTGACGCCTCTGCTTGCCCATTTGCTTGCGGATAATAGGGTGTTGAAAAGCTGTGCTGAATTTTGTACTTTGTGGTTAAAGCACGCACGTCTTTGTTCTTGAATGATGGCCCATTATCCGAGATTATTTTGGATGGAATACCAAAATGACATATGATGTGATGCAAGATGAACTCCGCAATACGGGGTCCTTTCGTTGAGGTTAACGGAATTGCTTCCACCCATTTGGTAAAATATTCTGTGGCCGTTATGATAAACGTGTGACGGCCTGACGATGTAGGGGAGATCTTTTCGATTAGATCGAGGCCCCACTACGAAAATGGCCAAGCAGACTGGACTGTCTGTAGGGCCTGGGAAGGTGCGTGCATCAAATTGGCATGATGTTGACACTTTACGCACTTCTTGACATACTCGCAACAATCTCGCTCTAAAGATGGCCAATAATAGCCCATGCGAAGAATGCGCTTTGCGATGGCCATACCGCTAAAGTGGCCACCACATGTACCGTCATGCGCTTGGGCGACTGCCCAAGTGGACTCTTGCTGGTCCAAACAACGAAGAAGAATTCCGTCATAGCTTCGACGATACAAAATGTCTCCTATCAAGACATACTTAGCCGCTTTCTGTTTGAATGTTCGTTTTGCGACGTGCGTCAATCCAAAGGGAAGATTACCTAATTTGAGGTAATCTCTTATGGGTAAATACCAGTCCTGTTGATCAGAAACCTCGATAGTATGAACAGCCAATCCCTTTTGAAGTTCTTCCCTAACAAATGCTGAATGGGATAGAACTTGTAAGAATAGCGTTGTGTTGCTATTAATGGGAGTGGGGGAAAACAAAGACCCCTAGTTGGCACGTTTCAAACAGTCTCGGATTCGAAAGAACTTATCCGAAGATGGTTCGATCTGGATCATGTGGACTCCTGGCGTCAAGTCTGAGCTTGCGCGCTCCATCGCGGGTTGCGATAAGGTTTTGACCTGAATGGTTGTTATATCACCGGAAAGGTCTTGCGGGATTAGTGACCCCAAGGAGGCCATTGTGTCCGCAAAATGATTCGATGATCGAGGGAGTGCCTCGATGTCATACCACTCAAGTTTTGCCAGGAATTTATCCACGAGGGCTTTATAGGCCTTTAGAACTGGGCATTTGCATTGATATACCCCTTTGACTTGATTGACGATTAACAGCGAATCGCCAAAGATGTTCAGTATTTTGATGTTCATGGCGATTGTTGTTTGAAGACCTAGGAGCAAGGCTTCATATTCTGCATTGTTGTTGGTGCACTGGAAATTTAATTTAAATGACAGGGGCATTGGAGCGCCCTGCGGTGTGAAGAATACAATTCCTGCGCCACCACCTTGCTCGCATTTAGAACCATCAAAAAATAAGGTTATGTCGGCCTGAGACTCAGGCTCTTCAGAATCCGGCGATTCTGAGACATGGAAGACCCCATCATCGGGTAGTTCTATGACTAGAGGCTGATCGTCTTCAAGAGGAGCCTCTGCTAGTTGATCGGCTATGACTTGTCCTTTTATAGATTTTTGCCCAATAAACTCAATGTCAAATTCCGTCAACAACATGATCCATTTCGCCGTGCGACTACTATGATAAGTACGACTCATCATGTATCGCAATGGATTCTCCTTAGACACAACATACGTAGTGTTGCTCGAGCATGTAGTGGCGTAGCCTTTTGGTAGCAAACACCACCGCCAAGCAGAGTTTTTCAACGTATGCATAGTTAAGTTCGTAACCGACCGGGGTGCGGCTAAGATAGTAAGTAGCTTGTTCTTTGTGATGTTCATTCTTCTGGGCTAGCATGGCACCCAGTGCCACCTCAGTGGCTGAGATGTATAAGTAGAACGGCACACCTGGTCTAGGTGGTGCCAATACTGGCGAAGAAGCCAAGTATTGTTTGATTTCGTCAAAGGTCGAGCGGCACTCGTCATCCCAATGAAATGTGACCCCCTTGTGCAATAATTTGTTCATGGGTCGGCATTTGTCGGATAATTGCGCTATGAAGCGTTTAATCGACGCGACCTTTCCTTGCAGACTTACGAGCTGCTTGATAGTGGTTGGGGGAGCCATTTCAAGGATTGCCTTGACTTTGTTTGGGTCCACTTCGATGCCTCTCTTTGAGACTATAAAACCCAAGAGTTTTCTAGATGTGACGCCGAACACGCACTTCTTGGGATTCAATCTGACCTTATGCTCTATGAGGCGATCGAGAATCTTGCTTAAGTCACCGAGATGATCTGAGCGCAAGAGAGACTTGGCTAACAAATCATCCATGTAATCTTCCAAAGTTTTGTGCATGTAATCATGGAAGATATAAGTCATAGCACGTTGGTATGTAGCGCCAACATTTTTAAGGCCAAAAGGCATGACCTTATAGCAAAATGTCCCCCAAGGCGTTGTGAATGCCGTTTTGAGTTGGTCTTCAGGATTGATACGAATTTGATTGTATCCTGAGAAACCGTCCATTAGGGAGAGCATTTCGTGACCTGTTGTAGCGTCTACCAATGCGTCGATGCTTGGCAAGGGGAAATCATCCTTAGGACTCGCTTTGTTTAGGTCTCGAAAGTCGGTGCATATGCGAATCCTCCCGTCGGGCTTCTTGACGGGAACCATGTTGGACAACCATGGCGGATAATCCACGCAGATGACAAATTGTGCATCCAACAGCTTTTGCAATTCATCTTTGACCATCAAGGCCATTGTTGGGTGCATCTTTCTTAGTTTTTGCTTTACAGGCTTGATTTTCGGATCAAGCGTTAAATTGTGCATGACTAGTTGCGGGTCTAGTCCTGGCATATCTTTGTACGACCATGCAAAAACTTCCTTCTTCTCTTTGAGAAGGGCAATATATTCGGCTTGCTCTTCGGGGGAAAGGCTTACCCCCAGCTTGAGAATCCGTGGATTCATTGGATCTGTGCCGATGTCTACGTCAGTCGTCTCCTCCGACTGACATGTGGGATCCGTCCTCCAACTGATGTGGAGTTGGGATTAAATGGATATCATCAGCTGAGTTAAGATCTGCGTTTGGAACCTCGGGTCCCTCTTCAGCTTGAAAAATATCCTGAGTTGTCCTTGGGGTAAAATGAAGCATTTCACCGAAAGGCCGATACTACGATGGTGACAATGGTGAATTGACGCGATCCCAATCGATGGCATCCATGTCTAGATGCAATGACCATGATGGATCGGTCGGATTGCGGATGGGTGCGGTCAAATCAATGGAGATCATGTGGATGGAATGAATTTGGTCTCCAGAACCGCGGGTGTGATGACTTGATTCTTTTAGATGTTCCCTATACTCTGGATCTGGCTCTACGGGAACAGGCACGAATGGATCCTCTCTAGGTGCAAATTCATCTCTATGTGTGAAAAGGAAGGCGGGGTCTTCCCTTGGCACTGCTGTCATGATGGGATCTCGAGGTGGACGATGCTCATC
The DNA here is from genome assembly GCA_028583015.1 of Wollemia nobilis. Lineage (NCBI taxonomy): Eukaryota > Viridiplantae > Streptophyta > Pinopsida > Araucariales > Araucariaceae > Wollemia > Wollemia nobilis. The sequence goes on from JAQPPZ010017244.1 coordinate 4,834,655, forward strand.
TTGAATTTGGAGCCATAGGTCTAACACTTGGTCCCACCTCGCTGGGTCTACGTGCCATTCATGTCCTAACAGTATACCCATCTGTCCCATTAGATCTTCATGAGTTAGAGCGCGGTGATGTCGTCGCGCATGTCTGAGATAGTCCATTTCAGTTTCATCTTCTGAATCGCTTTCATAGATCCAAAATTGTTCATCCTCTTCAGCATCTGTTGCTTGCGATGTTGAGGACTCTTCCTGTTCCAGTGAATTAATCTGGTCCCATTGCGGTTGTTCCACTCTTAGTGGAGGGACCTGATTCTCTTGAGACTGTGTTATTTCGTCTGGAACCTCTAAGGGGAACAGTTTCAGAAAGATGTCTGGCAGCCGTTGATGTTCTCTTTGAGGATTAATCTCTGAACTTTCGCCTCTCTCTAGCAAAGAAGAGGGATTACTGTTGCTGCCAGGGGTGTTTGTTGACCATGGGAGGTAGTCTCCCAATGTGTATTCTGTATTCGGATTGGCATAAGGATCCAATGCCAATCCCCCCTTGTTGCCTATTTCTAGGCCTTGCATATTTTCAACCAAGATGTCTAATGGCGGGGGATGGTTGAACCCTACCCCTGACTTGTCATATGGCATCTGATATCTTGGTTGGCAAAGGATCCGCATCCCTTGCTCATATCTCCCGAGCCCGTATCCATGCCAATTGCATTGGCCGAGATATTTTAGGGCAAATTCTGGGTTTGACGGATAATTGATGTTTTCAACAAAAGGCTCTTCGTCTGTTTCCTTTTGTTGGCATGGTTCAAGACCATGATCAAAGCCCCCATACACAAAATTTGTCCGGTTCGGTGGGTAGCCTAGAGGGACGATTGTTCCAATGGGAAGGCGAGGTCTTCCCATGTCTTGTACTCGACTCCGGTGTGGGGGTTGCCACAACATTTTGCACTAAGTATTCCCCCAGGCCTGTATCGGCCATTTCAACAATGATTGTTGATGATTGGGTGGGAGGAAACGGTAGTCCTTCCTGAGTCCATTCCATGTTTGGTGGTTCAGGAATCTTGGTTTCCGTTGCGTTGGGCGCTTCCTCTGTTGTTATTGTTGAAATTGTGGGCAACTTTTCTTCTAAGGGCTTAACCTCTTCCATGATTTGTTTTCCCTTGTCCTTCTGTTGGGCCATGATAAGTGGCGTTGATGATGAAGGAGCCGATGATGAAGTCTCACCTGGTTGGGATTTTGCCTTGTTGGCCACCGGTGGTGCCTGCGGTATTGGACCACTGTTTAGATGGATTTAATTGGAAATCCAAGTGCGTTGAAGGGAGGGTCGATTGAGGTATGAATTGTACCGCATTGCAATACTTGAAGGGCTCTAAGTCCATTGGGACTACATGTATTTCTCCTTCATAAGCATACTTCAAGCACTGGTGGGCGATCGAAGGGACACATTTCATATCCCTGATCCAAGGCCGCCCTAGCAGTATATTATAAGCCATTTCTCCTTCCAGCACATGGCACAGTGTAGGTATTGACTTTTGTCCTACCTGGACTGGCAGAATGACTGTGCCGACTGTCGAGCATATTGCATCGTTAAAAGCTCGCAGTGTGTACGTGGAGGCTGTGATGTGAGAGGCTGGCAGCTTCAAATGCTTCAAGGCTGCAGTGGTTATGATGTTATTGGACGAGCCAGTATCTATCGAGCACTCTCTTGTACGGAATCCCGTTGACCCGCGCGATAACGTGCGGGGGTGGATCCGCCATGTCATTTGATATCGTTTTGACCTCATCTTCTCTCGAATGTGATGACCGGCTCCGTACATTGTTTCACATGTCCCACGAAGGCGTTGAAAGAATTTGCCTCGTGGGGTTGTAATTCAATGGCTTTTAAAATGTCCATAAGAGCTTCTCTATGGGGAGCTGATTGTTGAATAAGCTCGTAGATGGACAGCCTAGCCGACGTGGTCCGCAAACTCTGCGTGAGTTTGGTTCGTATCGTGACCTCAGGTCTAGGCGGAGGTAACTGCGTTGGGCGTTGTTGAGGATGCGATGTTGCCGGAACTTCCCTCGTAGCTACCTCAGGGGCAGCTGTCGGGTACCTTCTGTTCCTTGTTACTATGCTAATCATTCCCACAAATCCCTGTGTGGGAAGATCTTGTCGCACCTCGTTAATCTGGAGTGGTTTTGTTTGTGCCTCGTGGGCTGGCAAGGGGTCCTTGAATACCCCCATTTGCTGGTTGTTTGGTGCGATGGGGTTGTCCACAACCAATGTTCTGTTGTCGATCAAATCCTGGACTAGTTCTTTGAATTTCCAGCACCCATTCAAGTCATGTCCTCTGCGCCTATGGAATCTACAATACAATTCCTCTCTGTACCCCCTAGGCTTGGGAATGTTAGGGTCTATAATTTGGATTTCCGACGAGTGACTAAATTTGCCGCTGACAAGCGGTCAAATAAGGAGTCCCTAGACTCCGCATATGGGGTGAAATTTTGCCTAGGGCGACGCGGGTAATTTTGCTCCTGTCTTCTATTATCTCTTTCATAAGCGGGAGGCACTTGCACGGTAGTTAGCCTTTTGAGGCTGCGTTTCTTGCACGAGCGCGGGAACATTTATCGCAACTTGGTTGACTGCGACGTGTTGTGGTTGCGTTGTCCCAGTTTTAGTGGTTTTATTCCACTCTTTCTTCTTAGGCTTGGCAATTGCGCCTTCGCCTATCTTAATCTCTTCTATGACTCTGGCTTGCGCCAAAGCTTCTTCTAAGTCGTCGTATTGTCACAGTAACAATAGACCAGAGATTGATTTTAAGCAACTTTTTGTGAACATCTGCATGAGATCAGACATAGGAGGACGGTAGGGTAACCTAGAAAGCAAAGCTCTCCATCGATTCCCGTACGTTGCCATTGTTTCCTCTTCAAATTGCTTGAGGCTCGCTAAATCACTTAGTGATGCCTTCTTCCTTGTGTTGAAGGCAAAGCGTTCAAGAAACGCGTCTACTAATTGATCTAAATTGCTTATGCTGTGTTTGGGCAGTTGTGTGAACCAATCCGAGGCAGGGCCTACGAATGTGGTTATGAATGTTCTAAGCAACAATGCGTCATTATCTTGGATGCCGAAGCATTGGCTTAGAAATCGTGTAACGTGTTCTTGTGCGTCCTCTTCACCTTTAAAAACTGCCAATTGAGGCAACTTGAAGTGTTCGGGGTAAAGAGGTGTAGGCACTGAGGGATGCACCGGATTATTGCGGAGTAGACGTAATGTGGGTTTTTGATGCCCAGCAACTTTTGTCTCCACAGACTCCAAACGCTCCAATAGCGCTTGGTATGCATCGGAAGATTTTATTTCTTCCTCTCTTGTTCGCTCTTGTTGCAAGTTACGGTAAACTGGAGGCCTATGGAGGGGTGGCCGAATGGCATCCTTCCTGCCTTGATGGGGAGTTTCAACATATTCCTCTTCTGGTTCATACTCCTCGTAAAATTCTTGAGGAGTCTCTGGGCGAAACCTATGACCCTGATCAAGCTCTTGCTGAAGGTACCCATCATTGTTTCGGGGAGTTGCCTCCCTCTCGAATCTATGAGGTCTTGGAGGCAGAGCTTGACGAGGTCGTGGAGACCTGTCCTGCACCAACGGATTACGCCTCTCATACTGTTCAGCTCTTTGGATGCGAGGGGTTGGCCCCCTCTCAGGTATTTCATAGCGTAACTCATCCGCTTCGCGTTGCATGCGTTCTCTATCCAAGCGGTGTCGATACTCTATCTCCTGATGACTTTGTTTAAGCCGCATGATTTGGGCTTGACGGGCGGTATATCTGGCGACAGCTGGGTCAATTTGGTCTACCCTATTTTTCTCAGGAGGTTCGAATGTTTCTTCTATGTGTTTACCTCGAGTTTGCTGGTCTAAGGTTTCAATGGGTCGCTTCCCTCCGTCGAGGTAAGCGGTATGTGCTCGAGGTTCTGGCCTCAAGGGGTGATCATGATATCCTGCTGGTGCGGAAATGCAAGGTTCCCGCGTTGTTTGTTGCCCTCGAGGAATGCGATGGCTTTCCTCGTACTCCCTTTCACGGGTGTAAAGGGGGTGGGCGGAGTTAGGTCGCCCTATGTAAGGAGCCCTGCGCTCCGGATTTGGTCTCTCTATTTCGATGATAGGTAAAGAAGGGACGCCATATCCACGTTGCCCCTCCAAATGGACGGTGTGCCTGTCTAGCGCTTCATCGCGCGGTGGCCACTCATGCCTAACTTCAAGAGGTGATTCTCTATTTATGTCAAGGTCTACATGTAAGGCATCTTCCCGAAAGGGGCTGCTTTGAATAGGCATACCCCATCGAGGATTCTGAATTGGATTCTTTTGTAGGTTAGACCTATAAGGCGGTATGACCAAATCCTCAGGACTGAAGTGAAGGCGACTTGTGCCTACTTTTTGTGTACCTTCCGGAGCTTCTGCCCTTGATTGGGCTTGACTGCGGGTGTACACCATTGCGGTGCTTCTATGCTATCTAAATAAGTTTTTATCTCGTTTATGATTTTTTTTTTTGTCTACACTAAGCAGAATTAAGCACACACATTCACAAAACCGTGATTATCTCTTTTAAGGATTAAATGGTGTGTCCTAAACTGGTTTAGTGCATTTTGATGTTTTGTTTTTTTTTTGTAGGTTTTGAAGATCGTTTAAATGCATTATGACGGCTCATATAACTCCCAAAATGGTAGCCCCTTCAATATACCAACCAGGCCGATATACCAACCTCTCTATATACCCGCCCTTACGAGAGGGAGACTATAGGTACGTGAGAGCAGAAGGTACGTGGTACGTAGGCGGTACGGAAGGGGGATTGTCCTGTTAATGGCACCTACCATAGAAGACTTATCCTCGCGCGCATGGGAATCACCCCGGCGACACTCGGTCTGTCTTCGTCGGGATTTACGCCTAACAACGAGTTGACAATCAGGAAATGGATGCAAATCAAGCCAAGGTGGTGATGAAATCCACCAATGGTCTTGATCAAGGGCTGAGGTCTTACAACCAGCTCCTTGGTTTAAAATTGTTTTGTGATGTGTGTGGGATTCGTTTTATTCAACAAAAATGAAACAAGCATACATGACTTTTCTTATGCAATGCAGGACAAGATGAAAACAATCAAAGGAACAGAAATAGAAACAAAAAAATATAACAGAGATCATGAAAATCCCTACCTCTTCTCTGCCTGCTCCTGTTGTCTCTGAATTTTTGCTCTAAAAATATGTAGGCAGGAATTCGTCCCTCTGGGAGACGAATTGCAGAACAGAATTCGTCCCTCCCAGAGACGAATTTGAATTCGTCCCAGGGTCAGACGAATTGCAGAACAGAATTCGTCCCTGCCAGAGACGAATAGCAGTCTGCAACAAAAAAAATGTACCTGTCAAGCACAAAACACAAAAATTTAATCAGTTTCTGTGATTTTAAAAACCAGGGAGGGCCCCCGTGATCGGACCACAAACACGAGACAACAAAAAAAGGAAACACTAATTATGCAATGTAAGACGAAATGTAACGCTTTAACCTTATGCACCAAAACAAAGGAAAGAGACAATTTGGAAAGGAAAGAAAAGATGTAAAGAAATCACAGCCCTCTTTATTCAAATATCTTATCCTCGGTTACATAGACGTCTCCTCCCTTTTTAGGGGCTAGGAGCGTTAAATTTGTCTTTGTTACAATGTGTGACTTAGTCTTCCTCCTTCCGCGTGCCCACGATTGCAATGGGCGGGCCAAGATGATGCCGTCGCTGATGTCGATGAGTTCTTAACCTCCGTTGCTTCTCCTACGAACAAAGAAACAACCAAGATGTCAGTAGCATCTGCCGCAAATGAAAAGTGTTTGTTCTCTAAAACTAACGAAATATGCATGTAAACATTTGCCCGAAACAATAAATACAGTGAGTCCAAATGGCTTCAAAACTTGACAGAAGATAGGAAAAGTTACCAGAAGGCCACTTGCCATTGAGACAGCTGGCCAATCTACCTTCAACTGGAATTCGTCCCTGGGCAGGATGAATTTTGACTGCAATTCGTCCCTGGGTGGGACGAATTCTTCTGTGTTGAAGAAACCGACCTGCTGCTGCTCCAATGTCGAATCCCGAGACCTACAAAATGCCTGCAAATAGGGGGGTTATGTAATTGGGGCCATTTTGGGATGACCCAGATGGTCGGATTCTCCCAATTTGGCCTCTACCCTCGGGAATTTGATCTCACCACCTGCAAGTCAGCGAAACAACAAAGCGACACAAAACATACTAGAATCTGACCAAAAGTTACAAAATTGCAGCTATGGGTTAATCAAACCTAATAACACAAAATGCAACCTGAAAAAGTAATCTAAAATGCTCTAAAACTTAAAATAGGACTTGGGAAGTGCGGGGGTGCCCAAGTGGGCCTCCCACCGTTGGCACTTGATTTTGGAGCCAATCCACTAGGGATGGGCCCAAAACCTCTTAGGATTGGGGGGTCGGCGAATTGGTTGGTTCGGGTGTCCATGTGTTGGATTTGGGTCAGGTTCGAGCTTCCAAAGGCCACCCAACAACCTCCCTTGCAAAAGAGATTGGTGGATGTGGGAAGGTGAACCAAAAGGGATGCAAGTGGGTCTTCAACTCGGCAGCACTTCGTTGCTTGAAAACTCCTTCAACCTGTATATTTTGGGTGAGAAAAGTCCCACCTTTTATAGACCCATGGGGTCTCTTTTGGGAGGGAAGCACAAATGCCATGTGTTGGTCATAGGCGCCATGTGGCAGTCTTGTCTTCCCATGAGGGAGGGGAGTCCTCCGTTGACTTGGGCTTTGATAAATGCCTTTTGTGACAGTCTTCTAACGGCCCCTCTGTCCACCTACACACGCGTGCAAGGCAGGAGTCATCAACTGACTGTTCTGGGCTGCCACTTGGCGCCATTTGTCTTTTTGCCCGTTAAGCTTAGAATTCGTCCCACCCAGGGACGGATTCAGAATTCATCTTGGGGTGGGACGGATTCTATTTTTGTAGGTTTTGAAGATCGTTTAAATGCATTATGACGGCTCATATAACTTCCAAAATGGTAGCCCCTTCAATATACCAACCAGGCCGATATACCAACCTCTCTATATACCCGCCCTTATGAGAGGGAGACTATAGGTACTTGAGAGCAGAAGGTACGTGGTACGTAGGCGGTACAGAAGGGGGATTGTCCTGTTAATGGCACCTACCATAGAAAATTTATCCTCGTGCGCATGGGAATCACCCCAGCGACACTCGATCTGTCTTCGTCAGGATTTACGCCTAACAACAGTTGACAATCGGGAAATGGATGCAAATCAAGCCAAGGTGGTGATGAAATCCACCAATGGTCTTGATCAAGGGCTGGGGTCTTACGACCAGCTCCTTGGTTTAATATTATTTCGTGATGTGTGTGGGATTTGTTTTATTCAACAAAAATGAAACAAGCATACATGACTTTTCTTATGCAATGCAGGACAAGATGAAAACAATCAAAGGAACAAAAATAGAAACAAAAAAATATAACAGAGATCATGAAAATCCCTACCTCTTCTCTGCCTACTCCTGTTGTCTCTGAATTTCTACTCTAAAAATCTGCAGGCAGGAATTCGTCCCTCTGGGAGACAAATTGTAGAACTAAATTCGTCCCTCACAGAGAGGAATTTGAATTCGTCTCAGGGTCAGACGAATTGCAGAATAGAATTCGTCCCTGTCAGAGACGAATAGCAGTCTGCAACAAAAAAAATGTACTTTTCAAGCACAAAACATAAAAATTTAATCATTTTCTATGATTTTAAAAACTAGGGAACAGGGTCCCACCGTGATCGCCACTGAAAGCACGAGATTCCGGGCAAAGGAAACACTAAATATGCAATGTAAGACGAAATGTAACACTTTAACCTTATGCACCGAAAACAAAGGAAAGAGACAATTTGGAAAGGAAATAAAACATGTAAAGAAATCACAGCCCTATTTATTCAAATATCTTATCCTCGGTTACATAGACGTCTCCTCCCTTTTTAGGGGCTAGGAGCGTTAAATTTGTCTTTGTTACAATGTGTGACTTAGTCTTCCTCCTTTCGCGTGCCCACGATTGCAATGGGTGGGCCAAGATGATGCCGCCACTGATGTCGATGAGTTCTTAACCTCCGCTGCTTCTCCTACGAACAAAGAAACAACCAATATGTCAGTAGCATCTGCCGCAAATGAAAAGTGTTTGTTCTCTAAAACTAACGAAATATGCATGTAAACATTTGCCTGAAATAGTAAATACAATGAGTCCAAATGGCTTCAAAACTTGACAGAAGATAGGAAAAGTTACCAGAAGGCCACTGCCACTGATACAGCTAGCCAATCTACCTTCAACTAGAATTCATCCTTGGGCAGGACGAATTTTTACTGCAATTCGTCCCTGGGTGGGACGAATTCTTCTGTGTTGAAGAAACCGACCTGCTGCTGCTCCAATGTCGAATCCCGAGACCTGCAAAACGCCTGCAAACAGGGGGGTTATGTAATTGGGACCATTTTGGGACGACCCAGATGGTCGGATTCTCCCAATTTGGCCTCTACCCTTGAGAATTTGATCTCGCCACCTGCAAGTCAGCAAAACAACAAAGCGACACAAAACATACTAGAATCTGACCAAAAGTTACAAAATTGCAGCTATGGGTTAATCAAACCTAATAACACAAAATGCAACCTAAAAAAGTAATCTAAAATGCTCTAAAACTTAAAATAGGACTTGGGAAGTGCGGGGTGCCCAAGTGGGCCTCCCACCGTTGGCACTTGATTTTGGAGCCAATCCACTAGGGATGGGCCCAAAACCTCTTAGGATTGGGGGGTCGGCGAATTGGTTGGTTCAGGTGTCCATGTGTTGGATTTGGATCAGGTTCGAGCTTCCAAAGGCCACCCAACAACCTCCCTTGCAAAAGAGATTGGTGGATGTGGGAAGGTGAACCAAAAGGGATGCAAGTGGGTCTTCAACTCGGTAGCACTTCGTTGCTTGAAAACTCCTTCAACCTATATATTTTGGGTGAGAAAAGTCCCACATTTTATAGACCCATGGGGTCTCTTTTGGGAGGGAAGCACAAATGCCATGTGTTGGTCATAGGTGCCATGTGGCAGTCTTGTCTTCCCATGAGGGAGGGGAGTCCTTCGTTGACTTGGGCTTTGATAAATGCCTTTTGTGATAGTCTTCTAACGGCCCATATGTCCACCTACACACGCGTGCGAGGCAGGAGTCATCAACTGACTGTTCTGTGCTGCCACTTGGCGCCATTTGTCTTTTTGCCCGTTAAGCTTAGAATTCGTCCCACCCAGGGACGGATTCAGAATTCGTCCTGGGGTGGGACGGATTCTATTTTGAATTCGTCCCTGGGTGAGACGAATACTGGGAAAAGTGTCCAAGTGTGCCAAATTGCTTCTTGACCTTACAAAATTGCTATGAAAGTGGTTAAGACCACTGTTTAACCTCTGAGGGCTGCCCTGGGGGCTGTGTTTGTCAAAGCGATCAGTGTTTGCAGTCACATAATCGGATTGGTGCTGTTTTTGTGTCTACAGTATATACACTTTATAATTTTTCCACATGTCTTGTTGGCTCTATAATTCCAAGTTGTTGGTTTTACATACTATAGACATATGCATTGGAATATATAAAATTATTTACTCGTAGTTTCCATGTTATTTACCTTATGCATAAATTAATTTTATTTTACTTTTCATATTAATTGAAATTTTACTATCTCACTATATTACTATTGAAAGTTAATTATATCAACTAATTACAAGTAATGTACCTCAATATATAATCCATATATCTTTATAAATAAATTTAATGCATATGTCAGTATTCCATAATGAAAACACAAGCTTATACTGATAGGGGGGTGAACAGTATAAGACCACTTTTTACTTTTCTTTCCCAATAAATATTATGCAATATATCAATGAAAATATCAACATAGTAATAAAACCAATGCACAAATCACCACACACAATATAGACATCAATTTAACATGGTTCACCTAATGTGGGCTACTCCACGGAGAAAATATTTCACTAAAATTTTCTCAAAATATCTCTTAGGAAAAATTTCCCTATTACAATGTTTATGGACCTCTATTCAAAGGAGACACCAATCCCCTAATCAAGTTCATCGATATATATCCATAGGAGAACTCTTACTATGATCTAGCTCGTGATATTCTAGAAGAATTGTTGCCTCCACTACATTGGGTTATGGATCTATATCCACTGAGGACTCATGCCCTCACTCAGAATACATGTCTTCGCTGCCTTGGCTAATGGACCTCTTTCCACTAGATATTTTTGTCCTCTATACTCTATCACCCATAAAGCTTACTCTCAGTTTTTTCTTAAATATGTACTAAACACAGTCCTTCAATATAACACAAATCTTCTCAATATATATTCTCAAATATGCACTAAACACAATCCTTCGATCTAGCACAAATCTACTCAATATCTATCCTCAAATATGTAATAAACATAGTCCTTCAGTCTAGCACAAATTATCTCAATCTCTATCCTCAAATATGCACTCAACACAGTCATTTGGTCTAGCACAAATCTGCTCAATCTCTATCCTCAAATCTGCACTAAACAAAGTCCTTCGATCTAGCATAAATCTACTCAATATTTGTCCTCAAATATGCATTAAACATAGTCCTTTGGTATATCACAGATCTACTCAATCTCTATCCTCAAATTTACACTAAACATAGTCCTTCGGTCTAGCACAAATCTACTCAATCTCTATCCACTAGCTTTTACAAAATCTCTATACAATTCAACTCAATCTATCACAGAAAACCTCTTCAATCACACAAGAAATTTTCACACAGAATCTTGTTTTAACCTCATAAAAACATATAGAGAATGGTTAGAGACTAAATATGTTTCTCACTCACAAACACTCAATCACTTTCAATCTCTTTCTCAAATAAATTTAAAATATAGAATAATTTGTTTCATAGAACTTGAACTATCACTTCAACACTTTCACTTTACTAGGCTCAATCAACTCCAATCAATGAAACACTCAATGAAACACTCCTTACTTACAAACCCTAGTCCAAACATATGAATACTCACTCAATTATTTTCAACAATACTTATCAAACAATCTCACATAACAATGATACTCATGATTTTGTACAAACCCCAGTTTCAAGATAGTTCTCAACTTCACATAACAATGATACTCATGATCTTGCACAAACCCTAGTTTTAAGATAGTTCTCAACTTCACATAACAATGATACTCATGATATTGCACAAACCCTAGTTTCAAGATAGTTCTCAACTTCACATAACAATGACACTCATGATCCAACATAAAATCTAATAATGCGTATGAAGGTTCAATCAATGTTTCCAACAATGCTTATCAAACAAGGTTTTTATCATTAACTTTCACTCAAAAAAACCTTTAATAAGTAAACTCAACAATGCTTATCAAACAACCCTTTTCACTCCAACTTAGCATTCACAACATCCAACAATCACTCACGAGGAAGATGTGCCCATACCTTTTGTTTGATGAAGAATTGACCTTGAAAACTTGTATCAATCACAATTAATATTTTTACCAATCTTAAGGGTTAGGTAGCAAAAACTTTCTCAAAACTTCATTCAATAATTCCCTCACAACTTATTCTCACCATACAAAATATTAGATCTCAATTACACCTTATTACTCCTTTCAAATATTAAACACAATAAGACTTTATTTTAAAATAACATTTAAAACCCTCTAAAGCCTTATTACTCCATTCAACACTTAATCACCAAAATCACAATATAAAATTTAATTTTCATAAACCTTATATATCCCTAAAAGATCATGCCAAAAAAACCTTAGGACAAAAATTAAATTTAAAAAATAAATACCTTTTGCACTTGGTGGGTATCGAACACATGCTACGCTGCCACCAACGCCCCAGCTATGACTTCAACTGTCACATGAGCTAGGCACTCACCTTGGAATAAAGAAGTGCCTTGTGTACTTTATTGTTTCCTGTTGGCACCTAAACCAAAAATATTGCTTCCATTTGGTACCCAAACCAAAAAATTATTCACTAAAATTGCCATCAATATTCGATCGTAGGTCCTCCCACCTTACCAAAGTCCTACGTCATAGCCGCTTGCCACTAGCCCAATAAACTGGTTGGTTATGAGGCTTAAAACCTCTCTTATCTTATCCCTTCATTGGTGCTAGTAAAAAATAAATAGTGTCTTCTTCCTTGCATGAAAATCACAAAAATCATAGGCTTGATTAATGTTATTCGAACAAAGGTATTTCCTTTGCAACCAAGGCACATGGTATTTATACCATTGTGCCATCACCATTTTAGATGTCGGTGGAGGAAATAATGTATGATGTTGAAACATTCTTTTTTTCCTTATAACCATAACCTTAGGGTTAATTAAATTAGATTATAATTTAATTAATAATAAAATTATTATAATTAATTTAATAAATATAAAGTTAATCAAATTAAATTATAAATTAATTTATAATGAAATTATTATAATTAATTTAAATACTTTAGGTCTTACCATTAGACCTTTAATATTATAATAAAATATTATAATATTATTTTTCTTGGTCCTTCTTATTTCTCTTGTAGACCTTATCTGACCACCTTGATTATTATAATGGGATATATTATAATACTATTTCACTTAGGTCTAGAAGCAATCTTTCACTAGTACTCAAGACTAAAATTGACTCTTGACATCCTTCCTATTGCACTATTCACTGAAACTTATTATTGACATCAATGACAACAAATCTTGCTCATATTTCCAATAATATCACCCTTGGTCATTGATGCAAACCCATTTACCTTTTACCATTTCTTTTACCTTTTCATGTTCTACTCCCCATGACTAAATGCTCTCTCCCTAACTCAAATCTCTCCCCTTTGTCATTAATGGCAAAGGGTCACCTTTGGGGCTTAAGGCTAAGAATGAGACTCTTAGCTTAGACCCTCCCCCACCTCCTCTTGAGGTGGTTAATTCTGGGGTGGGAGTATTTCTACTCCTAGCATGCACTGATCTTTACCTTTTTCCACTTTCTTCCTTATCTGATCCTTATGATTCCTCTGACTATTCATGTTCCTGCTTGTCTCTAGAATTTTGCTCTACACCACTTTGTTGTATGTCCATAATTATTACACTTATAACACTTAAAATTGTTATTCCTTGGAGGTGCAAATATCTTGGGATTTCTCTTGGTGAAGCCATATCTATTCCTATAATTAACCCTGTAATTCACTGCCTTGTGACCAAACTGATTACAAGAGTAGCAATACCCTTGAAAAAGTTACCTATTTCCGAATTTTCCATATTTCTATCTTTCATGTGTCCTACACTATGTAGCATTATGATCAAACCTGTGATATGAGAAGCATCATCCATTGAAACTACCTCGCCTTGACCTCATTGATATTTTAGTTTCTTTTACCCTATGTTGGTTCTTGTTCCATATGTTCCTCATTTGTCCATTGTTCCTTTCCTTGTTGAACTTTTTATTGTCAAACTCATCCGCAAAAGTCTCACTTTCTCTTACACTCTCTTCTTCTAAAGTTTCTTCTTCTTAAGAACTTGAGATTGACTCCTCTAATTATTTTCTTTGTACCTATTCAAAACCAAGACCTATCTTGTTTGATGAAGATCTGTGTACCTTGATAATCTTATCCATGATTTTTGAGCTTCTTCCAAACTTGTGTAACTTATCCTTAGACTATTTTACTACCTTCCTTAGTGAATATACCTCATGATTTAACTTTTCATATTCTAAAACCTTTGCTTCTAAATTCTCTTTGAATCTCCTTGTCTTAGCTATTGAGTTAGTTAGATCCTCCAGAAACTTTCCTTTATCTTCATCACATTCTTGAAATTTAAGCTTGAGTTTTGAGTTTTTCTTTCTTACCTTACTTAATGCATCAAGCACATGAATAAGCTTACCCTCTAGATCAACTTCTCATTTCTCTAATTCTTCCTCTATTTTTTCCCTTTGAAAACATATTCATTCTTTTTTGAATATTTTCTACTAGAAGTATTTCCTTCTTCTTCTATTGCCATAAGAAGATTCTCTTCTGGTCCTTCAAGTGTATCTTCATATTCATCATCACTGAAACTGAATCCATTCCTTGTACAACTATCTTCAAGATGACCAATGTTACCACATCTAAAACACTTAAGGATTATTGGTGACCTTTTTCTAACCACTTCTTTTTATTTTTCTAGAAATAGAACTTCATATTTATCATTATCTAAGGAACTATCATCACTATCACTTGAGCTCTTACCTACCTTGTCTACATAGAAACTCTTCTTATACCTTTGGAAAAACTTCTTTCCTTGTGTACCTTGTCCATCCCTATTTTTCTTTTGGTACCTATGCTTTTTTGTATCCCTATTCTTATGATCATGTTTCTCATCACCACTGCTATTTCTAGCTTTTGGACAATCATATGCATAGTGACCATATTTTCCACATTTAAAACATCTAATTGATTTTGTACCTTTATACTTTCTTGAGTCATTGTTCCTTCTACCATAATTTTCTTCTTCATCACTGGATAACTCGTTGCTTGGATCCAACTTCTTACCCTTAGTCTTCTTAGTGGCTTTAAATACTACTTCTTTCTAAGGAATAGGTTCCTATTTTATTTTTATCTCAAATGCTATGAGAATGCCATGTAATTCATCACTTGTCAAAAGATCAATATCTTTCGACTCTTCTATAGCTAAAATTATTTCATGAAATATTTCTGGAAGTGACCTTAGAATCTTATCACACACATCAGGTTATGTAACTTCAAGCCCATATCCTTGTATGGAGTTAACAATTTCATCCACGCGAAGTAGATATGCAGCAATGTTTTCCTCATACTTCATTTTTAGGTCTTCAAATGCTCTCTTGAAATTTTGCAACTTTACCCTTTTGACCTTTTTATCTCCTTCATATATGCCTTGCAACTTATCCCAAATTTTCTTTGTTGATTTGCAATGCATAATCTTTATAAACTCTATTTCACGTAAGCCCTTTTGAATTGCATTCATTGCTTTTGAATTGTAATGATGTAGAAGCTTACCATATTTATCTATAGGTGGAGTTGTTGGTGGTGTGTATCCATTTTCAACTACTTCCCATATTTAACTTTCAAGTACCATTAGATGAAACTTCATCCTTGTGCTCCATAGTGTATAATTTTTACCATCAAAAAATGGTACTAAAATTCTTAAAGATCCATTCTGAGAATCCATCTATGTTATTGTAAGATTTCCCTTCAAGCTATTAAACTCTTCTTAAGGAACCCACTCTGATACCAATTTAAGAACACAAGCTTATACTGAGAGGGGGGTGAATAGTATAAGACCACTTTTTATTTTTCTTTCCCAATCAATATTATGAAATATATCAATGGAAATATCAACAACAGTAATCAAAGAAATGCATAAATCACCACACACAATTTTCTCAACAAATATCTTGGGAAACCTTTTCCTATTACAATAATTATGGACCTCTATCCAAAGGAGACACCAATCCCCTAATCAAATTTGTGGATCTCTATCCACAGGAGAATTCCTTCTCCTTTTTTATGACTGGTGATCTTCTAGAAGAACTACTACCTCCACTACACTAGATTATGAATCTCTATCCACTGAAGACTCTTGCCCTCACTCAAAATATCTATCTTCACTGCCCTACCTAATGGACCTCTATCCACTAGAGAATGTTGTACTCTATACTCTATCACCTCCAAAGCTTACTCTTAGCTCTGTCTTAAATATATACTAAACACAGTCCTTTGATCTAGTACAAATTTTCTCAATGTCTATCCTCAAATATACACTAAACATAGTCCTTTGGTCTAGCACAAATCTGCTCAATATATGTCCTCAAATTTTTACTAAACATAGTCCTTTAGTTTAGCATAAATTTACTCAATATCTATCCTCAATTCTACACTAAACTTAGTCCTTTAGTCTAGCAAAAATGTGCTCAATATTTGTCCTCAAATCTACACTAAATAGAGTCCTTCAGTATAGCATACATATTCTTAATATTGATCTTCAAATCGTAACTAAACACAGTCCTTCAATCTAGCACAAATATGCTCAATCTCTATCCTCAAATCGACACTAAACATAATTCTTCGGTCTAACACAAATCTGCTCAATCTTTGTCCACTAGCTTTTACAAAAGCTCTATACAACTCAACTCAATCTATCACATAAAACCTCTTCAATCACACAAACAAGTTTCACACATAATCTTATTTTAACCTCATAGAAACATATAGAGAATGGTTAGAGACTCAATATGTTTCTCACTCACAAATACTCAATCACTTTCAATCTCTTTCTCAAATCAATTTAGAATATGGAAAAATTTATTTCACAAAATTTGAACTATCACTTCAACACTTCCAATTGACTAGGCTCAATCAACTCCACTCAATCAACAACTCAATGAAACACTCATTGATTACAAACCCTAGTCTAAGTATATGAACACTCACTCAATTATTTCCAACAATGCTTATCAAACAATCTCACATAACAATGATACTCATGATCTTGCACAAACCCTAGTTTCAAGATAGTTCTCAACTTCACATAAAAATGATACTCATGATCTTGCACAAACCTGTTTCAAATAGTTCCAATTCAAAAAAAATCATGATCTTGCACTAACCCTAATCATGCATATGATGGTTCAATTAATATTTCCAACAATTCTTATCAAACAAGGTTTTTATTATCAACTTTAACTCAGAAAAACCTTTAACAAGTAAACACAACAATGCTTATAAAACAACCCTTTTTCACTCAAAATTAGCATTCATAACATCAAATAATCATGCACAAGGAAGATGTGCCCATACATTTTGTTTGATGAAGAATTGACCTTGAAAACCTATCTCAATCACAATTACTCTTTTTGCCAATCTTAAGGGTTAGGTAGCAAAAACCTTCTCAAAACTTCATTCAATAATTCCCTCACAAATTATTCTCACCATACAAAACACTAGATCTCAATTACACCTTATTACTCCTCTCAAATATTAAACACAATAAGAATTTATTTTAAAATAACATTTAAAACCCTCTAAAGCCTTATTACTCCATTCAATACTTAATCACCAAAATCACAATATAAAATTTAATTTTCATAAACCTTATATCTCCCTAAAAGCTCATGCCAAACAAACCTTAGGACAAAAATTAAATTTAAAAATTAAATACCTTTTTCCCTTGGTGGGAATCAAACCCACACTGCACTGCCACCAACACCTTGGAAGAAATAAGTGCATCATGTGCTTTATTGCTTCTCTTTGGCACCTAAACCAAAAGAGTTGCTTCCCTTTGGCACCTAATCCAAAAAATTGTTCACCAAAACTGTCATCGAGATGTGATCACGGGTTCTCCCACCTTGCCAAATCCCTAAGTCACAACCACTTCCCACTAGCCCAATCATTCGATCGATTATGAGGCTTAGAGCCTCTTATCCCTTTGTTGACGTTAATAAAACAAAAACTTTATCTTCTTCTATGCACAAAAAATCACAAAAATTGTAGGCTTGATTAATGTTATTCAAACGAAGGTATTTCCTTTGCAACCAAGGCACATGGTATTTATACCATTGTGCCATCACCATTTTAGATGTCGGTGGAGGAAATAATGTATGACATCGACACATTATTTTTGCCCTTATAACCCTAACCTTAGGGTTAATTAAATTAGATTATAATTTAATTAATAATAAAATTATTATAATTCATTTATAATTAATTTAATAACTATAAAGTTAATCAAATTAAATTATAAATCAATTTAAAATGAAATTATTATAATTAATTTAATTACTTTAGGTCTAACCATTAGACCTTTAATATTATAATAAAATATTATAATATTATTTTTCTTGGGCCTTATTATTTTTTCTATAGACCTTATTTGACCACCTTGAATATTATAATATAATAATATTTCACTTAGATCTAGAAATATTTATGACTGAAACTGACTCTTGACATCCTTCCTCTTGGACTGCTAACTGAAACTTATTCTTGACATCAATGGCAATAAATCTTGTGCATATTTTCAACAATATTCCCCTTTGTCATTGATGGTAGCCCATTTACCTTTTACCATTTCTTTTACCTTTTCTTGTTCTCTTCCCCTGATTGAATGCTCTCCCCCTAACTCAAATCTCTCCCTCTTTATCATAAATGGCAAAGGGTCACCTTTGGGGCTTAAGGCTAATAATGAGACTCTTAGCTTAGCCCCTCCTCCACCTCCTCTTGAGGTGGTTAATTCTAGGGTGGGAGTATTTCTACTCCTAGTATGCACTGATATTTACCTTTTTCCACTTTCCTCCTTATTTGATCCTTCTGATTCCTCTGACTATTCATGTTCCTTCTTGTCTCTATAATTTTTTCTCTACACCACTTCGTTGTATGTCCATCATTATTACACTTATAACACTTAATATTGTTATTCCTTGGAGGTTCAAATGTATTGGATTTCTCTTGGTGAAGATATATCTAGTCCTATCATTAACCCTGCAATTCACTACCTTGTGACCAAACTGATTATAAGATTAGCAATACCCTTGAAAACGTTGCATGTTTATGAATTTCCCATATTTCTATCTTTTATGTATCCTGCACTATGTAGCCTTGTGACCAAACCTGTGATATGAGAAGCATCATCCATTGAAACTACCTTGCCTTGACCTCATTGATCTTTTAGTTTATTTTACCCTGTGTTGGTTCTTGTTCCATATGTTCCTCATTTGTCCATTGTTCATTCCATTTTTGAACTTTTTTTTTCCAAATCATCCTAATAAGTCTCACTTTATCTTACACTCTCTTCTTCTGAAGTTTTTTCTTCTTCAGATCTTGAGATTGACTCCTCTCATTGTTTTCTTTGTACCTGTTCAAAACCCAGATCTATCTTGTTTTACAAAGATCTTTGTACCTTGATAATCTTATCCATGATTTTTGAGCTTCTTCCAAACTTTTGTAACTTATACTTAGACTCTTTTACTTCCTTCCTTAGTGAAGCTACCTCATCCTTTAACTTTTTACACTCTAAAACCTTTTCTTCTAACTTCTCTTTGAACCTCCTTGTCTTATCTATTGAGTTAGTTAGATCCTCTATAACCTTTCCTTTCTCTTCATCACATTATTGAAATTTAAGCTTGAGTTTTTTCTTACCTCCCTTAATGCATCAAGGGCATGAATAAGCTTACCCTCTAGATCAACTTCTCCTTTCTCTAATTCTTCCTCTATTTGTTTGCCTTTGAAAACATATTCATTCTTTTCTGACTCTTTTCTACTAGTTGAATTTCCTTCTTCTTCTATTGCCATAAGAAGATTCTCTTTTGGTCCTTCAAGTGTATCTTCATATTCATCATCATTAAAACTGAATCCATTACTTGTACAACTATCTTAAATATGAGCAAAGTTACCACATCTAAAACACTTGAGGATTATTGGTGACCTTTTTCTAACCACTTATTTTTATTTTTCCAAAAATAGAACTTCATATTTATCATTATCTAAGGAACTATCATCACTATCACTTGAGCTCTTACCCACCTTGTTTGTATAGAAACTCTTCTTATGCATTTGGAAAAATTTCTTTCTTTGTGTACCTTGTCCATCCCTTTTTTTATTTTGGTACCTATGCTTTTTTGCATCCCTATTCTTATGATCCTGTTTCTCATTACCACTTTTATTTCCAACTTCTATATAATTAGATGCATAGTGACCATGTTTTCCATATTTAAAACATATAACTAATTTTGTACCTTTATACTTTCTTGAGTCCTTGTTCCTTCTACCATAATTTGCTTCTTCATAACTGGATAACTCATTGCTTGAATCTAACTTATTACCCTTAGTCTTCTTAGCGGATTTAAATACTACTTCTTTTTGGGGAATAAGTTCCTCTTTTATTATTATCTCAAATGTTGTGAGAATGCCATGTAATTTATCCCTTGTCAAAAGATCAATATCTTTCGACTCTTATATAGCTGAAATATTTTCATGAAACCTTTTTGGAAGTGACCTTAGAATATTATCACACACATCAAGTTATATAACTTCAATCACAAGTCCTTGCATGGAGTTAACAATTTTGTCCACACAAAGTATATATGCAATAATGTTTTCCTCATCATTCAATTTTTAGGTCTTCAAATGCTCTCTTCAAATTTTGCAACTTTATCATTTTGACCTTTTTATCTCTTTCATATATGTCTTGCAACTTATCCTAAATTTACTTTGCTGATTTGCAATGCATAATCTTTATAAACTTTGTTTCACGTAAGTCCTTTTGAATTATAATGATGTAGAAGATTACCATATTTATCTATAGGTAGAGTTGCTGGTGGTGTGTATCCATTTTCAACTACTTCCCATATTTCATTTCCAAGTACCATTAGATGAAACTTCATCCTTGTGTTCCATAGTGTATAATTGTTCCCATCGAACAATGGTATCGAATTTATTGAAGATCCATTTTGAGAATCCATCTATGTTCTTTTAAACTATTTCTTAAAATTGTTAAAATATTTTTAACGAACCCACTCTGATACCAATTGAAGAACACAAGCTTATACTGAGAGGGAGGGTGAACAATATAAGATCACTTTTTATTTTTATTTCCCAATCAATATTATACAATATATCAATGGCAATATCAACAACATTAATTAAATTAATGCACAAATCACCACACACAATAGAGAAACCAATTTAACATGGTTCACCCAATGTGGGCTACTCCATGAAGAAAATATTTCACTAAAATTTTCTCTAAAAATATTTTGGGAAACCTTTCCCTATTAGATTATTTATGGACCTCTATCCAAAGAAGACACCAATCCCCTAATAAAGTTCATGGATCTCTATCCATATGGGAACTCCTTCTCCTCTACTATGGATGGTGATATTCTAGAAGAAGTGCTACCTCCACTACACTACATTATGGATCTATATCCACTGAAGACTCATGCCCTCACTCATAAGACATGTCTTCATTACCCTGGCTAATGGACCTCTATCCACTAGAGACTATTGTCCTCTATACTTTATCACCTCCAAAGCTTACTCTTAGCTCTATCTTAAATTTATACTAAACATAGTCCTTCGGTCTAGCACAAATTTTCTCAATATTTGTCCTCAAATCTACACTAAATATAGTCCTTCGGTGTAGCACAAATCTACTCAATCTATGTCATCAAATTTATACTAAACATAGTCCTTCGATCTAGCATAAATCTACTTAATATCTATCCTCAATTTTTCTCTAAACATAGTCCTTCAGTCTAGCACAAATCTTCTCAATATTTGTCCTCAAATCTACACTAAACATAGTCCTTAGGTCTAGCACAAATATGCTCAATATTTGTCTTTAAATCTACACTAAACACAGTCCTTTGGTCTAGCACAAATCTGTTCAATCTCTATCCTCAAATATATACTAAACATAGTACTTTGGTTTAGCACAAATCTACTCAATCTATGTCCAGTAGCTTTTACAAAATCTATATACAACTCAACTCAATCTATCACATAAAACCTCTTCAACCACACAAACAAGTTTTACACAATCTTGTTTTAACCTCATAGAAACATATAGAGAATGGTTACAAACTCAATATGTTTCTCTCACAAATACTCAATATCTTTCAATATCTTTCTCAAATCAATTCATAATATAGAACAATTTTTTTCATAGAACTTGAACTATCACTTCAACACTTCCACTTGACTAGGCACAATCAACTCCACTCAATCAATAACTCAATGAAACACTAATTGCTTACAAACCCTAGTCCAAGTATATGAAAACTCAATCAATTATTTCCAACAATGCTTATCAAACAATCTCACATAACAATGATACTCGTGATCTTGCACAAACCCTAGTTTCAAGATAGTTCTCAACTTCACATAACAATGATATTGATGATCTTGCACAAACCCTAGTTTCAAGATATTTCTCAACTTCACATAATAATTGTTGAGGATACTTAGGTTTATCCCATTAAGCCTAAGTTTATATTGCATTATTATTATTATGTCTTCTTTTATTGCACTTTGTATGCACATGAGGCATAGTATGCCCACATAAGACATAGTTGTTAGGTGTTAGTTAACTGCTAGAGATCTTGTTTATCTCCTAGCAAGTTATTTGCATCCTAGGTTAGCAATTAGTTAACCATTAGTTAAGTGGTTGTCCATTTGAGGCAACTTGTTGCAACCACTTAACCTACATAACATCTCATTGTATTCCTATATATACTTGCATATTTCATGAATAAAATAGCTTCATACTATTGTTCCTACATCATTGGTATCAGTTAGCTTCAGGAGAGTGCAGGAAGGAGGACAAAACTACCACTTCACTGCTAGATCCTAGGAAGGTGTTGAGTGGGAGTTGGCTTGAAGTCACCCACAACACAAGTTGAAGCTGAGGTGGCAGAGGGTAGAAATTACCCCTGCACCAGGTGTTGACTATCAGTTGCACCAGTTGGAGGTCAAATTTTTGACCAATAAAAGGGTTTCCAAAGAGTTGCCAAAAGGAGATTACTCAAATTTTTAGCATTTGATTGAAGATCACTGAGACTTAAGAGGAGAATTCTTGCTCCAGGATTATTTTTATGCATGCAATATATATATATATATATATATATATATATATATTTAAATATTAATATTTTATTAATATTTAAAAAAAAAGGTTTATGCATGTATAAAATTATTTTTATTTAAAAATAGGCTAAAAGCCTATTTCGGGCATGCATTTCCCGACCTCTTCCCCAATTGGTGACTGGAGAACCCCGATCATCGATAGTACCCGTCGACGGGCACCAACGACCATCGATAGTCGGATGACACTAGCACCAGTGGGCACCATCACGGCCAATGCTAGCACCAGCGTCGACTGTGGGACGACATTAGTACCAACGAACACTGTCATGATCGATCACCGACCAGTGGCCCACAGCACATGTCGACGTCCACTAATGCTCGACCAACGCCGACCCTTTAGCTAGTCGATAATTGGCAACAGCGACCGATAATGACCTTATACGGTCTAAAACCTCATTGACGTCCACTAAATCCCACCTCAGATATTGTAGAGTGTCAGCCATCTAACATCGACTAGCGTTTGATCAACACAATCATGCTCTGGCCACCAAAGAAGAGAGTGGCTTCTCCCTCTCGTCGACCGGCTACACTGTGACACAGGAAAAAAATAGGCATAAATACTATTGAATTTTGACGCAGCAGTAGACCCTCCTTTTTACAGATGGTGTTTTCCCATGGTGAGATAGCAGAAAACCCTAAATGTAGACCATAGGCAAGAGATCAGGCAATTCAACATGTTCTCAGTGATTTTAGATGTAGAATATTGATATACTATATTTTCTAGTGAGATTTACATTTTTCTGTGAGCAAATTGAATTCCTGATGAGGTTTGTAATGTTTTAGCAACTTCTAGATTGTTTCGACGAAGAATTAAAACACAAATTAAGGCTTTACCTTATATTTTGTTTTTTTTTTTAGCATAATTTTTCGATGTCGTGATTTCCTCCGACGCTGATAGGTGAGAGGGTTTTTTAAAATTTTGAAGGGACCATTGTCCCACACTTCTGTGTGGGGGGTAGCCTATGGTTTATTAGAGCCCGCATGCACATAAAGTAGTAACCACCTCACGGTGGCCACCTTGCCATGCTCACATGCAACAATGCCCATGCCCAGTGGTGGGGCACATTGTAATCCCTATCTCATAGGGTGATTGCCATGTGGCACTTGCACAGTGGTAAGAGTTATTGTAGCCTTGCAATCCTCGGGGCAGTTATCAAGGTCTGCTTGTGGCAATCTCCCATGGTTGACCGATGGGTTCACCGTTAATTAAAAACAATTTATTTTTTGGTGGGAAAGTTTATTTTTCATGGGGAAATATTTTGGCGGGAGGTCAAAAACAGAGGAAAATTTAAAAACATTTTGAAAATTCAAATTCAAATTTTGGCACCTAAACCAGAAAAAAGGAGACCTCAACTTTGAAATGTTTTACATTTTCTTGCAAATTTTTTGTAGATTGATAATTTTTTGCCTCCTAACACAAAATTTGCACTGTAAGGGCTAAAATTTCAGTATTTTTAGTGCTATCATTGTAATTGCAAAATTGAAATTTTTAATTTTGTAAAAGCACTAAATAGCCCATTTTTTTTAATTTTTGGAGAGCAAATTTGTAAAATCTAGGCAATTTGACTGCATAGGAAACTAAAATTGTTCCTAAGCCTAGATAAGTTCCTGCAAGACCATATTGTAATCCTCCTAGTCTAGCATACACGAGAAACCAAATGGCTCATGATCTCAGAACAAATATGGAGAACCTCACCGAAGTAGTAGATATTTTGGCTAAAAAAGTGAGAGATATTGTTGTGCAATTTAACCCTGGTGAACTCAAAATCCACCATAATCATGCAAACAAATACAAATGTGAGGTTAATATGTATGATGGTTCTAGGGATCTCGATGTCTTATCTTCATGGATTTTGGATATGCAAACTTGGTTTGCATATGCTGAAATACCGGAGGATGAACAAGCCACATTTGCTACACTAAAACTCACAGGATTATAAAAAGTTCTCATTGTAGAAAGACAGAGCCATAATGCCACCATGACTTAGAAAGAGTTAACTCAAATTCTGAAAAACATCTTCTTTACACCAAACTACCAAAGTGACCTCACTACCAAGTGGTATAGATTGAGGCAAACCTATGGGATGTTAGTTTCTGATTTCATTTTCCAATTCAATAGGTTGAGGGTATTTCTTGGTGTGAAATATTCAGAAGAAGAGTTGATTAATAAATTCACTCATGGCTTGCAAGATCAGATTTTCAGGGACATCAAATTCAATGTCTTTCTCACCTTGGATGTGGCATTCAATCATGCTATTATTGCAGAGGAGAAAGTTGGTGCATATAAAAAGTCTCGTTCATCATAGGAGGGCTCTTCCAAAGGCGAGAATCAACATCAACAGAAGGTGAAGAACAATTCTCAATATTCTACTCATTCTTCTTCTCCTCCCACTTCCCCTAAAGCACGTTCTTCTTCGTTTCATGCTAAAGATTCTTCTTCTTCATTGTATTGTGAATTTTGTAAAAAACATGGTCATGTAAAGTCCAAATGGTATACTTTTGAGAAGTTTAAGAAGAAGAAATCCCTAATTGTATAGCCTACACATGAAGAACCACAAGATGGTCCCATTTTGGCTATAGGGACAGAAGAATAATATCTTGCTTTAAAGGGTAAACTAAACAAAGTTACCCTCATGTCCAATGTATTTGCTCAAGGGGGGCGTGATAATTTTTTTGTCACTCGAGCCCACTTGAGCCATGATTTCTATGTTGATTGTATCATTGATAACAGATCGCAAAAGAACCACATTGCGAATTCTATTGTGGAGAAGTTGAAACTTCCCATAAAACCACATCACCAACCTTATGCACTTGGGTGGAAATATGTAGACTCCACATCCAACATCACCCATACTTGCAACTTGAATTTTGCTTTTGGTGACAAGTTTGTGGACAACGTTGGGTTTGATGTCACAGATATGGAGTGTTGTGGACTCTTGCTAGGTAAACCCTATCAATTTTATAGGAATGCTATTTATCATGCTAAAAAGAACACCTACACATTGGAGTTGCATGGTAAAAAATACTTGATACAAAGCACTACACCTACTTCCAATTTGATGTTGAGTTGTAGGCCAATAAGGAAGCCATTGAGTCAAGCACTCATTTTGGCTCATACTAGCATTTGTACCACACATGAAGAAAAAGTACCACCTAAGTAACATGCAAAGGAAGAAGCTTCACTCTCACATGATGAACAATAACAAGAGCAAGTGGTTAAGGAACCCACCATTCTCACTCATGAGAAAGATGCCATTGAATCCATTGGTATAATTTTGGATATACCTACAGCTACTAAACCACTTTTTTCATAGAAGTTACCTTTGGCTTTGCCCACTCCTACCATTGCACACATGGAGGAGCAAGCTAAGGTTACTTCCTTCATTGAGCACTGACAGAGCCTTCTAGGAAAGATACCACAAGACTTGTAGGAGACTCCGTAGGAAGTGGTGCGAAAGCATCATAATACTCACTCACCATAAGTTGGAGGTAGATTTTGGGTTCCTTTGGATGAGCGTCACTTTCTAGAGACATCATTTTAGGACCCTATTTTGGTACTTGATCCTATTTTTAGCCCTACAGTAGTAGTGGCACCTGATCATTAGCTTTCGCTCATTTTAGATAGAGTTTTCGAGATGAAGACTCATCACACTAGACAGGATTCTTCCACTAGTTACCTTGTCGCTTGTCGCAGTCACTTTTCACACATGGCTTGCTGGATTACTCATCATGAGATGTCCCATGAATTTCCATATTTTTTGAGAGCATTGGGGTCCAATGCTTATATGGTTGGGAGGAGTGTTGAGGATACTTAGGCTTATCCCATTAAGCCTAAGTTTATATTACATTATTATTATGTCTTCTTTTATTGCACTTTGTATGCATGTGAGGCATAGTATGCCCACATAATATAGAGTTGTTAGGTGTTAGTTAACTTCTAGAGATCTTATTTGTCTCCTAGTAAGTTAGTTGCATCCTAGGTTATCAATTAGTTAACCATTAGTTAAGTGGTTGGCCATTTGAAGCAACTTGTTACAACCACTTATCCTACGTAACATCTCATTGTATTCCTATATATACTTGCATATTTCATGAATAAAATAGCTTCATACTATTGTTCCTACATCAATAATAATACTCATGAACTTACACAAACCTTAATCATGCATATGAAAGCTCAATCAATAATTCCAACAATTCTTATCAAACAAGGTTTTTATCATCAAATTTCACTCAGAAAAACCTTTAACAAGTAAACTCAACAATGCTTATCAAAAAACCCTTTTCACTTCAACTTAGGATTCCCAACATCTAACAATCACTCACAAGGAATATGTACCCATACCTTTTTTTTTATGAAGAATTGACCTTGAAACCTTGTATCAATCACAATTACTCTTTTTGTCAATCTTAAGGGTTAGGTAGCAAAAATCTTCTCAAAACTTCATTCAATATTTCTCTCACAAATTATTCTCAGCATTCAAAACATTAGATCTCAATTACACCTTATCACTCCTTTCAAATATTAAACACAATAAGAATTTATTTAAAAATAATATTTAAAACCCTCTAAAGCCTTATTACTCCATTCAACACTTAACCACCAAAATCACAACATAAAATTTAATTTTCATAAACTTTATATCTCCCTAAAATCTCATGCCAAACAAACCTTAGGAAAAAAATTAAATTTAAAAATTAAATACCTTTTGCAATTGGTGGGAATCGAACCCATATTGGACTGCCACTAGCTCCTTAGCCATGAATTCAACTATTACGTGAGCTAGCTGCTAACCTTGGAAGAAAGAAGCACCTCATGTGTTGTATTGCTTCCCTTTAGCACCTAAATTAAAAATGTTGCTTCCCTTTTGTGCCTAAACCAAAAAATTGTTCACCAAAACTATCGTCGATATTTGATTGCAGGTCCTCCCACCTTGTCGAATCCCTAAGTCATAGCTGCTTTCCACTATCCAAATCATCTAGTTTATTATGAGGATTAGAGTCTCTCTTATCTTATCCCTTCACTAGCATTAACAAAATAATAACATTGTCTTCTTCCTTGCACTAAAATCATATAAATCACAGGCTTGATTAATGTTATTTGAACGAAGGTATTTCCTTTGCAACCAAGGCACATGGTATTTATACCATTGTGCCATCACCATTTTAGACGTCGGTGGAGGAAATAATGTATGACATCGGTGCATTCTTTTTGCCCTTATAACCCTAACCTTAGGGTTAATTAAATTAGATTATAATTTAATTAATAATAAAATTATTATAATTAATTTAATAACTATAAGGTTAATCAAATTAAATTATAAATTAATTTATAATAAAATTATTATAATTTATTTATTTACTTTAGGTCTTACCATTAGACCTTTAATATTATAATATTATTTTTCTTGGACCTTCTTATTTCTCTTGTAGATCTTATCTAACCACCTTGAATATTATAATGGGATATATTGTAATATTAGTTCACTTTGGTCTAGAAGCAATCTTTTACTGGTACTGATGACTGAAACTGACTCTTGACATCCTTCCTCTTGTACTGCTCATTGAAACTTATTATTGACATTAATGACAACAAATCTTGCTCGTATTTCCAAAACATAAGGTGCCAACTATATAATTAAAATGCAATTAAAGTATCCTAGATTACACATAAAAAATATAGGTGAGTACATTACACTATATTGATGCAAAGACATCCTTTTACAATGTGTATGAAATGACAAAAGCTCTAAAAAATTTAGTGAAGATTTTCTCTCATGGTAAACTTTACCTTATACTCATGGTAGGGTAACCAAATTAAATATTTAAAATATTCTAAAATATATGGTTGAAGCACATAAAAATGAAAAAATATGCCATAATTCTAATGAAATATTGAGTGGATGCAACATATCCTTCCTCTTTATTTTAAAATTATATGCACTTTGAAGATTTATTATTTAGGTAATATGCTTCACTAGTGAACCAAATCTACTCATTCTTACTTTTAAAATGTTCACAAGTATAGTTAATTTGAGGATATAGTCAACCATTAAAAAAAAAAAGACTTTTAGTTTCATGTTCTTGACTACCTTCTTTGAATACAATATCTCACATTGATGGTGTTCTACTATAGTTGGCAAGATACAAAATTTATAGAACATTTGTACTTAGCACGAATTGCTAGATTCATGATGTTTCTTTAAAACCTCATTTGGGTCTAATAATAATAAATATGATTGATTAATTATGAATAAGATCATATTTATTGTATTTGGTCTCTTTATGGATTTTTTATTGCAATCATGTTATCTCAATCAATGTGTCTCAAAAAATTGAGTTATAACTCTCCTTTATACTCATATCTTACATGTCATATTGTGCTCAATAGTGATTGGATAGTGCTCATTAGCATAGAGATGAATACACACAAGTGAGTTTGGATCTAAATGACCTTTTGAGCTCTTAGATTCAATTAGTACCTAGTATGTAGTTTACATTAGAATTCCAAGGTGGTGGTTCCAAGTACTATTAATATACATATATATTAGAATATAAAAGGTATTTACAATAACTACCACTCTAATTATATTATGGATATATGCATCTTAATCTACATTTTCATATAAGTACTAGATTTTGATAATTGATCTTCTTAACAATTGAAAGTTCATTACATTGATAAACTACATTCAAATAAATTCATTATTCTTGGAGGCATTTGTTTAATAGATACATTATTTGTCGCACTATGGTATAGATTTAGTTTGCTCTAATATATTAAGAGAATCACTTTCCTCTTATATATTTTGATATAAAAAATGATTCAAATTCATTTGATAAAAATTCACCATCCTGTCTAAGCAAACATTGTTGATAAATTATCTTGTTTTCATTTCCACTAATTTCTTGAATTTTTTGAAACAACTAAAAGCTTCAATTTAAATTTCATAAAATATACCCTCATTTTTATAGAGTAATGGTTGAAAATATCTATCCTCCAAGACTAGTAATATTCATTGGTCCACATAAATATGTATATATTAACTCTAGTGGCTCCTAAGCTCTATAGTTACTAAGTTCAAAAGGTATTTTATGTTTTTTTCTACAAGATATTTTGGACATATTGTGGATTCCCATGAAATTTTAAGTAATATTTCAAATCTTTGATGTTTATTCATTTTATTTAAATAATATGTACTTATATGTCCTAGTATATTACGCCAAAGTTCATTGCTTTCTAAAATTTTGCTAATAGAGCCACATTTGGTAAGTATCTAGAGAAAATAGACCATTTTTGTACAAACTAAAAGCTATATTTTTTTCTTTTTTAGTAATATGACATTTATTTGTGTTGTTAATAAGTCTAAGCTCAATTGCTAAATTTTGATCCATCAATTGAGATATTGAGAGAAGATTAAAATTTAATCTTGGTACATACAATACATTGTTAATTATATTTTTTTATAAACTAATAAAAATATCTCATACTCATTTGACTTCGTAAGTCATATTAACGACTATACCAACTGGTTTTTCACATTTATCTTGAAATTTATTGAACCATTGTTTGTTTTTGGACATATACCTACTTGCCTCTGAATCAATATACCAATGATTAATGATTTATCAAATTAATTTAAGAAAAAATTCAAATAAAAAAAAGTCAAATTGCAAAAATAATTTGGAAATTTAAAAATATCAAATTTTAATAATATTTTCAATTTTCAAAAATATTGGAGCTAAATTCCTATTATCTCCCAATATTATTTTTTATTTCAACGGATTTGAATTCCATTTGACTCCCAAATTTGATTTTTACTTTCAAAGTCCCTAAGTATCAAATTTAAATTTAAATAATCAACTCAGGTCTTTCCTTCTAGTGCCCAATATATAAAAAATTTAAGGTAATGCTACTTATCTTAATATTCTCTTACCAACCAAATTAGGTTATGTTCTTTTTTTTACCATAATAGTTCATGTATGAATATTTTATGCTCTATGTCTCAAATAAATACTTAAGAAAATGTAATGACTCTACACCCTTGGTCTATTATGACTACACTTCACAAGTATTCTACAATACTCTTAATTGATAAGGTATTGCACTTAGGTGTAATATTTTGGATTCTTTCTCAAGCAGGTGCAATATCTCTAAACAACAATAGATCATCTGAGGTAAATGCAATGTTCTCTGGTATATTAAAATTTTATGCTTAGGTAGTAGCTTTACAACATTCTTAGGAATATTACTCTTCATGCTTAGGCTATAAGATTATGCTCAGCTATATGGTGCTGCAATATGCTTATGGACCTATCATCCTCTTTTAGCTTTCAATACACAATACTTTTGTTTGATTGCAATGTCTAAGTGATTTCTTATCCTTTTGTGGCTTAGACCACTTCTAATATGGTTCTCCATTTTTTATAGAATCCACTTTAATCTACGTGGTTTAGACTATCTCCTAATCCAATATGCACATCCATTTTTTAGCTTGTGATAATGTCTTATTTGGATGTCAATCTTCAATATTGCTTTTGAATAAAGTCCTTGTCTTCACTTGTCTTAAGATTGAGTGTATAGACTCTTCACATAAAATAATACATCTCATAGACATATTCAAATATATGAATCTTGGAAAGGCTCCCTTCTATCAATATACAAATTTAATATTTGCAATAACGAGTCTACATTTACTTCATGTGACTCTTTTAATTTTAATTCAAATCAAAGATTTCATTAGATGCTAGCTTTAGATATTGTTCAAAGTAGCTCTGATACCACTACTATATTTTTATCCAAATCATTTTAGGTCCCAATATACAAGATCTTAAGTATTCTAAAATATAAGAGCAATCAATATATTAAATGGCCAAAATAATTAACATTGTATTTATGAAAATGACAATAATATGAATAAAAATGGTGAATATCATCCATGCAATAACAAAACATATTTTTATAGTAAAATTGCTCGAAATATGTATACAAGTTTCAATATTACTACTTGAATATGATCTTCAATTTCTCACACATTTCATGGATCTTTATCTCTATTATATAGCCTTAGAAAGATGACTCTTCAATACTTGAATATTGCACTCCTCACATGTCTAAGAGATGTAATCTTTCCTATTCCACAAATAAGACAAATATCACATGTCCTTTAGCTTCACATCTTACCACTTGTATGCATGACTCTTGACTCTCTATTTACTTTCATACTTTAATCTATGGTACTTGCAAACTCCTACATGTACACCTGTACACATAATTACATGACACTTGTGCACATACTACACATAGACACATACACAAAGAGGAAACATAAATCACATTTCTAAACTATAGACTTAAACCTTATTTTTAAATTTACATATTTACATTTGTACCATAATGTTCCATGGGGGTATATTAGCATGTACCCAATAATGTAAAATTATCCAACACTAGATAGTTTAGTTTATAAATTTTTATCATGTTTATACCATGGAAAAGTGGAGATCCCATGTGCCACACCTTAGATCGAGGATAAGCGTCTATATTAAAAAAAAAAAAGTTTGAGGTTTATATAAAAAATGGGTTCACCAAGAGTATTTATAGATTTATCTTAAATTTGTGTCTTATGGGTTAATTTAAAAAACACCTAAGAATTATAATCTAATCCTATTATAATTAATTATGATGAGATGCAAAATGAAAATGAAGATAAATTATGCAAAAAACAATGCTTACTCTCATGATTTCCCTTGTTTTTCAATGATTGCATCAAATGATATATTTTTATTTTCTTTTAAAATAAGGATAAAAATGAAAACGCGTTCATAACTAAAACTAGTCTAACATGTAAAATTTGTTATATGTGTTTCCTCTTTTATTGCCTAAATGCATATAATATGAAACTACAAAATATGTCCAAGTACTCTTTTCATTAAAATGCTTATGAGGGAAGGAAATGCCTCCCTTTTTTTCTTTCAAAACAAAGATCATTCAGCCAAAAGTGTTAAAAGGAAATTCATAATGTAAACCACATGCTCTTTTACTCTTTTGACACCAAAATGTAAATATGAATGAATACCACAAGATAGGATTTGGAGATTACGTAAATCAATACCCAAATTTCTATGATATCCTTTGGCTTTAATGAATGTAGGAAAACAAAGATTATATTGTTTTTAGAAATGCAAAATCAAAAAATATATGCTACTTAGCCTAAAAATGACTATATGCACTTCATATTGCTTACCCAAGACTATGAATGAAAGGAATTTACTCCTACTTTTATTTTCATAAAAAGAAACAAAAAAATTCTTCTTTTTTATTCCTCTTGAAGAAAAGAGAATCACAACAAGTAAGTATGAAATAATGTAAAACTTAGCCTAATATGTTAGTATAAAACCTTCGATCTGAACAAGATATATCATTATGTCTTCAACCTCTCAACACTTTATGCATATAAGAATTGAGTGCTCTACACAAAACCCTTAATTTTTACTAAAATAATTTTTTACACAACCAATTACAAATGCAAAGGAAATCTACAAATCCTAATAATATTATTTTAAATACTTGATGATTCATTATCTATGATTCAATACTATACAAAACCTAGTAAAATATAGAAAACTAAGAGACAAAATGCCATAGAAATGCATAGAAGGAAAAAAATTCTATAAACACTTTTAATGAAACAACTCTTTTGTCCTATACCTACCAAAATAGAGACATGAAAATATCTATTAGTTTTATGAGGCTTTCCTAATTTGATTAAGAAGAGGGAGCTTTCTTAATGCAGGGATCAAGCCCATTTTCCTTTATGGTAATATAAAAAGAATAAAATAAAATGAGATAAAAACCATGACATAAAGAAAAGGAATTGTTGTAAATGAGATCTGAATGGAAGAGAATACAAGTCTTCTTGATGGATGCTTCTTGTCTTTGTAGAGAGCTTTACTTTGATGCCCTTATAAAAAATATTGCTCGAGTGCGAGAGTATTATCAATCCAATGGTGGATAAAAACCAAGCTTCTATCGTCTTAGACTAATTTTACCAGCATGTACTTGTCTAAATATTTTTTTTTTCTTTTTTGGCTCCCCAAAAGAGGTTTTTGTAATTTTTTTATACCTTTGGAATATTCTTGAAGCATTACATGGGAGAAAACTAACATGTATAGTTCAAAAATATGAGGTGTTTAGTTAGGCCAATTGCATGGCCTTATTGGAGTGTTAAATCTACTTGCATGGAGTTGACCAGCCTAATTGCTTGTTGCATGAGGATGATTGGGAGGTTATTTAGTAGTTAACTACCCTATGGTAATTGATAGGCAAGATTCTTCTTTCATGTGCATCAAATTAGGTCGATGAGACACCAAATCGATGAAAATGCTAGTGATACAAAAATTAAAACTTTACCAACATATTTACAAAAGCATCTATTAGGATCCTCCATCCTAGCATTATTAGTTAGTATTAGTTAGTATTATTAATCATTTAATTATTATATTATTAACTCATAACATGAACCATCACGTCTCTTCACCAACATAGCTTTAGGGTAGATATATATATTAGGTTGGCCATTCACACAAATCATCTAAGAAAAATAACATATATTATTTAGACCCACTAGAGGGATTTACCAAACCAATGCAAAAGGTGATTCATATCTAAAAGTGATTCTACTTATTCTATTTATTTCTCATTTATTTTATTGTGCTAGGAACCCTTGGTTCCTACCATCTGGTATCAGAGCATTATGGATCCAGTCACATGGGACCAAAAAAAATAGGAAGAAGTTAAAAAATTGAAGGCAAAATTTTGGGAATTGCCTCAACTAGATTGGCAACATTTAGAAAATATTAGAGAAAATACTATTAGTAAGTGCATTGAAAATTTTGTGGAAGCACAAAAAAATGAAGAAATTGCACATGAGGAAGATGAGGAAGATGAGGAAGCTAAGGAATACGAGAAATATAATGAAGATGTGGAAAATGAGGATAATGAGCAAGCAATACCCAAAGCACCTGATCACAACAATGAAGGCAATACGGTTGATATGCTAGAAGTGATCGATGCATCAGGTCTGTATGAGGTAGACATTCCCAAAGTGACTCATTATGGCTAAACATGCACTCTACAAGAACTACACTCAATTTCCTCTCCAATAGTGAGTTATCACCATAGAATCAAACCTATTCAAAAACAAGGCAAAAAGGTGACTGCACACTCCTCCATTGCCTCTCCTAGAGAACAATAGGAGAATGTAGAAGTTTTACCACCTCTTTTTATGCATCATTATAAGGTGTTCGAAGAACCCCAAGGATTGCCCTTCCCTCATCATCACACATTTACTAATATTTTTGGCAATCCCCCATTAACACTTCATCCTTCTTGATATCCCTACCTACGGAAGGATGACATTAAAAGAGTCCAAGAACTTACACAAATCCTTCTTGGAAAACAAAGAATAAAGCTCCTCACTTTCAGCATTGAGGACAAAGCTCTTTTTAAGGAGGGTAGCATGTTAAGATCCCCCATTCTAACATTATTAGATAGTATTAGTTAGTATTATTAATCATTTAATTATTATATTATTAACTCATAAAGTGAACCATCACATCTCTTCATAACGTGAACCATCATGTCTCTTCACCAACGTAGCTTTAGGATAGATATATATATATTAGGCTGGACATAGAAGAAGAACATATATTATTTAGACCCATTGGAGGGATTTCCCAAAGCAATGCAAAAGGTGATTCATATCTAAAAGCGATTCTACTTATTTTATTTATTTCTCATTTATTTTATTGTGCTAGGAACCCTTGGTTCCTACCAGCATCATTGGACCATGAAAGTGTTACGATGCTCTCATGATGATAGAAGCACTGTATATGATTATTGTATGAAATTTTGTATGGAAATTTTATAGCATGGTGTT
The DNA here is from genome assembly GCA_028583015.1 of Wollemia nobilis. NCBI lineage: Eukaryota > Viridiplantae > Streptophyta > Pinopsida > Araucariales > Araucariaceae > Wollemia > Wollemia nobilis. Next base: position 4,870,333 of record JAQPPZ010017244.1, read on the forward strand.
TTCATTAAAGGGCACTTTGAGGGGTCAAAATTTAGTCAAACATAGTTATCTTTTGTTTGAAATATCTCATTGATTTAATTCTAGCAATACCAATTTTGTGAATTTTGGAGGTGATCTTGTCAAGTTTTATGAATGATGAAGTCGATGATTCCTTTTACCTCAAATCTAATTAAAAAGGGCTATTTGTTCAAATATGGTGTAAACTCAACTACAAGAGACCAAAAAAATGGACTCCAATCACATAACACAAATGCAATAATGGAATAAAATTGCCAATTGATATTCTTCTCATTCCTGAATTCACACCCCTTCTACAAAATATTACAATCCATAATATAGCAACCAAAAACCAAAGAAACCCTAAAAATGTCTTTTTCTAAAAACTGCTAAAAATAGATATTTTTCCTAAAAACTACTAAAAATAGAAATGAGTCGGATTGCGCCCAAATTCGGTGCACAAATATCTCTTACAATAATGAACCTTAATTTAAAATATTAGGTTTCAACTTAAGGTGTAACAAAATATAATAAGCTTCTAACAGCCAAAAAAACCCAAAAAACCTAGGAACCTATTCTAAAAGCTAATTTTTGGGCACTAGATGTCAGATTTAGGTCTCGAAAACATGATTTTTAGAGGTTCAAGAGGATCAAAGATCATCCTGATGTAGAACTCGCATGTGGAACCACTTGTTAGATTTCAAGGCAAATGGGTGTATAGTTCACAAGTTATGGCTTTGGAAAGGTGAATCATTCTCCTCTGGTGAAGAATAACTCAGCTCCTGTGAGTTTAGATAAATTGAAATCCTGTAGCTTCTGGTTATTAATTTTCTTTAGCTCTGACTCTAAAACCCAAGTGTTATTTAACTGTGGTAATCCTTCCCACTGAACCAAGAATTTGTTGTAGCTCCCATATCTGGTGGTGATCACCTTCTTATCGAGCACTTGTGCAACTCTATATTTTTTCTTCTTAGGCATCTGTCGTGCCCAATTTAATGTATACTATAATTTGCCATCCTTGGTAGTACCAAGATACTGAAATAAATTAGAAACATTAAAAGTGGGTGAAATATCAAATTCATCGGGAAACTCCACTTTATAGGCATTATCATTGATCTTCTTCAAAATCCTGCATGGCCCAATTTTCTTAAGTTTTAGTTTGTTATACGTCCCATTAGGAAATATTTCTTTCCTAAGATGAACCATGACCATATCACCCTCTTCAAACACTTCCACCCTTCTATGTGCATCGATAGACTCTTTGTAGTGAGCATTACTACTACAATTTTTCCCTCACTGACTCTTGCACTTTTTGGATATGCTTAACAAATTCTTCTACATCATCACTAACTTGTTCTCCAATCAGTAACTCAACAAAATCTAATACATCTCTAGGATTTTGACCATAAATAATTTGAAAAGGAGATTTACCTATTGAACTATTCATTGAACTGTTGTATGCAAATTTGGCTTGTGATAAAGCTAAATCCCATTGTTTTGGTTTTTCTCCAACTACGCATCGTAAGAGGTTTCCCAAGATTTTTTCACTACATTTGTTTACCCATCGGTATGTGGGTGGTAAGCACTACTGAACTGCAACCTCGTATTAAAATTTTTCCATAATTCCTCCAAAAGTGACTCAAGAACTTAGTATCCCGATCAAAAGTAATAGTCTTTGGAACACCATGCAACCACACAATCTCATCTAAGAATAAGACTATGGTCCTAGTTGCATCATTAGTTTTTTGATAAGCAATAAAATGTACCATTTTTCAAAATCTATCTACCACAACAAAAACTAAATCCTTACCCCTCTATGTCTTGGGCAACCCCAACACGAAATCCATACTCATATTGGTCCATGGTCCTGTAGGAACTGGCAGTGGCATATACAACCCTGTATTTTGCACATGGCCCTTAGCCATTTGACATACTCTGCATCTAGAGATAAAATTGATTATATATCTCTTCATTTTTGGCCAATAGTACTTCTCCTCTACAAGAGTGGTAGTTTTAGCGACTCCAAAATGACCAACCAAACCCCCACTATGTAATTCCCTCAATATTTTCTCTCTCATAGAGCCATTTGGAATGCATAATCAATTACCCTTAAAAAAGTAATCATTCTATAAAAAATACTCTTCAAAAATAGTACGAAAGTCACCCCATACTACACTTTTGCATTGTTGCACAATATTCCAAAAATCTGTATTAGATTCATACAGATATTTAATCCCCTCAAATCCTACCACTTCATTCTCTATAGTGGTCAACAACAAGACTCTCTTACTCAATGCATTGTCAACCTTATTCTATTTTCCTTACTTATGTTTCAGGATAAATGTATACTGTTGCAAAAATGAAACCCATTTGGCATACCTGCTATTTAACTTTTTCTAAGAATTGACATACCTCAATGCTTCATGATCAGTAAACAACACAAACTCCTTTGAGATTAAGTAGTGCCTCCAATATTTTAATGCTTGCACAATTGCATAAAATTCCACATCATATTTAGAATAATTCTTCCTTGCATCATTCATCTTCTCACTAAAAAATGCTACAGGTCGGCCCTCTTGACTTAAGACACCAAAAATTCCAACAAATAAGGCATCATAATCAACCTCAAACACCTTACTGAAATTTGGTAACACTAGAATAGGGGCTTTCAAGAGTTCAAAACTCTCTGTTGTTGTCGTAGTCCATACAAACTCTTTCCCATTTGTGCACTCAGTTATAGGGGCAACTATACTACTGAAGTTCTTGATGAACTTCCTACAAAAGGTAGATAGTCCATGAAAGCTCCTTACTTCTATTATATATCGTGGAAGAGGCCATTCCAAAATTGCCTTCACTTTCTCATCATCCATCCTCATGCCATCTCTCGAGATTACAAATCCCCAAAACACTAAACTATCTTGAAGAAATCTAGATTTCTTCAAGTTGACATACAATTTCTCTTTCTTGAGCATGTCTAACACTAATTTTAGGTGTAACAAATGGTCTTATTCACTTTTACTATAAATCAAAATATCATCAAAATACACAACCATAAACTTACCATTATATTCTCGTAGTACTTTGTTCATCAATCGCATAAATATACTGGGTGCATTAGACAACCCAAATGGCATCACCATCCACTCGTACAATCCATATTTTATCTTAAAAGTTGTCTTCCATTCATCCCCTTCTCGAATTATGATCTGGTAGTAGCCACTCCGTAGATCAATTTTACGAAAGTATTTAGCTCTAGCCAATCCATCCATCATGTCATCCACTCTCGATATAGGATACCGATACTTTATTGTGATTTTGTTTATGGCTCTACTGTCTACACACATTCGCCAGTCACCATCTTTCTTCGGGGTCAGTAATGCTAGAGTCGCACATGAACTCATACTCTCCCTAACTAATCCCTTCTTTATCAACTTTGTCACTTGCCTACTCAACTCTACATTATGTGTTGGGTTCAATCGATAAGCTACCTTATTTGGGAGCATTGATCCTGGAATCAAATCCATGTGATGTTGAATATCCCTTTTTAATGGTAGCCCATCTGGTAACTCCTTTGGTGTGATATCTTTAAATTCACTTAGCAACTTAGTTGTTGCTGTAGGCATAACCACTTCCTCTATTTGTGCAGGAGCCTATGTTTAGAGGGTTTTTTTAAAAGAAGTTTTAAAGTAATTTTTTTTATTACTTAAAATAGAATTATTTGATGCAAAATATAATTTGCCAAAAATGGTAATTATTAAAAAAAACAAATTTTTATGAAAAAATAATTTGTCAAAAATAGTAATTACTAAAGGCATTTTTTGGTGGAAAAATCAATTTGTCGAAAATAGTATTTTTTTTATTTATAGGGTTTTAAGCTTTAGGGTTTTATTTCAAGGTTTCTTTTAGGGCTTGAAGTTTTAGGATTTTCTTTTAGGTTTTCTTTGGAGATATATATTCCCTTGGTATTGCATTGTAAAAGGGGAAGTGAATCCAGGAATGAGAAAATAAAATTTTTATTGGTTTATTTCCATGTATTGTAGTTTTTATGTGAATGGAAGGTTTTATCGATTATTTCTATTTATTGTAGTTTTTATGTAAATGGAGGGTTTTACATATTATTTTTATTTACCGTAGTTTTTATGTAATGGGAGGTATTTTTTTTGACCTCTTGCACTTGATTCACATCATTTGATATCAAAGCAAGTTGGATCTTGTTGAGAGGATAAAAGAGAAGAAAAGAAAAGAGAAAAGGGGAGGAGAGCAAAGAGACTCCAAAAAAAATTAAAAAAAATTGGCACTATGTGCAGTGCTTGCAAAAGGTTTGTAAAACCTTGGAGACAGAAATTGACACTCTATGTAAGTGCTTGTAAGAGGATTTTTTATGTAAAAGCCTCAGAGAAAGAGATTAGCACTTTGTGTAGTCCTTGCAGAAGGTTTATAAAACCTTAGAAAAATAAATTGGCACTCTGTGTAAGTGCTTGCAGGAGGTTTTTTATATAAAACCTCAGAAGGAAGAATTGACACTTTATGTAGTGCTTGTAGAAGGTTTGTAAAACCTTAAAAAAATAATTTGACACTCTGTGTAGTGCTTGTAGGAGGTTTTTTTTCATTAAAAACCTTAGACGGAAGAATTGTCACTTTGTGTAGTGCTTGTAGAAGGCTTGTTATTTTAAAACCTTAAAGGAATAAATTGGCACTATGTGTAGTGCTTGTAGGAGGTTTGAGATATAAAACCTCAGAAGGAGATTGGTACTTTGAGGAGTACTTACAGATGTGTGACAATCCATGGAGAGATATTATGAGTTTGATCGGAGGAACTTGTAGGAGCAGAGTTCTTTTCAACTAAAGGAGAATAATGTAGGAGCCTATCTTTAGAGGGTTTTTTTAAAAGAAATATTAAAGTAATTTTTTTATTACTTAAAATGGAATTATTTGATGCAAAATATAATTTTCCGAAAATGATAATTACTAAAAAAGACAAATTTTATGAAAAAATAATTTTCTGAAAATAGTAATTACTTAAAAAAGCATTTTTTGGTGGAAAAATCAATTTTCCAAAAATAGTAATTTTTTTTTTTTAGGGATTTAAGCTTTAGGGTTTTATTTTAACGTTTCTTTTAGGGCTTCAAGTTTTACGATTTTCTTTTAGGTTTTATTTGGGGATATATATTCGCTTTGTATTGCATTGTAAAAGGGGAAGTGAATCCAGGAATGAGAAAAGAAAAATTATTGATTTATTTCCATGTACTGTAGTTTTTATGTGAATGGAAGGTTTTACTGATTATTTATATTTATTGCAGTTTTTATGTAAATAGAGGGTTTTACATATTATTTTCATTTACCACAGTTTTTATGTAATGGGAGGTATTTTGTTTTGACCTCTTGCAACTGGATTCACATCAAAATAGGTCAAAATGGGTGATTAGTGTCATGTTTAATGGCCAATTAATATGTAAAAATATGGTCTATAATTTTATGTCCAGAATAAAAAATGAAATAAATCGAGGCTTGTGTTGGATGTAATCATGTTTAGAGTTGAACTTAAGTGGAGGTAGTTGATATAAAAAAATATGAAAAGTTTTTTTTGTATTGATATATTTACTTACATACATTCTATATGTATGCCCACTCTATGTTGCAATTCCATACAACTTACAAAAATAATTTGTCATATATTTAGTTTCCTTCAAACTTGCAATTGCATGTTTTTATTTAAATCTTCAATGTAATGGATGTTTTCAAACAAATTGGGAAATTCTTGGTGGTATGAAAGAATATGATGCTTTTAATCCTTGCTCTTACATGCATATTCCCTTATCTACATCGAGCATTCTATTGGTGTTCACTTGTTAAAAGTAGTAGTGACCATACTTGTATAATACAAGTTTGTTATCCTTCCTTTATTAATAAGGAGGTATTGGATATTGGTTTCATAAGGCTATATTGCAAGTTGAATACATGTCCAATCAATTAGGAAGAGAACGAAAACAATTACTTGATTACCACGCATAAGGTAACATAGACTTTACTTTTAAAAGAATATTTTAAAATGTATGTTTTGTTTATTTGTAATTTAATTTTTTATGCAAAATAAATGCCTTTCAAGAATAAGAGCAATGACCATACATGAAATGGTATCCTTTCCTTAATTATGTTGTTATGGAATGAAAAACTATAAGTCCAAGGTTGTTAATAGGGGAATTCACATTGTAGATCATCTATAAAATATATTGTTGTGGCAGACAAAAATGAAAAAATATCATACTAAAAATATATACATCATATGTTTCATCTTCTTAAAAAAAATTATATACACTTTGAATTCTATTATTGACGTAATTTTCATTACTACTACATCAAGTTTACTCACATCATCTACATTTAATATATTGATAGGTGTAGACAAGTTGATCATATAGATGATAATCAATTTAAAAACCATGATCAACTTGCCCTAATGGAAGCTAATTTTAATGTATATACACTTTATAATTATTCCAAGTATCTTGTTGGATCTAGACTTCCAAGTTGGTGGTTTCAAGTACTATAGAAACATATTTTAAGATATAAAAACATTACTAGTAGTTTCCATGATATTTACCTTATGCATAAATATATTTTATTTTACTTTTTCATATTAGTTAATATTTGTCTACCTCAATATACAATCCATATCTCTTTATAAAACAATTTAATGCATATGTAACTATGCCATAAGATGCCAACTATATACTTAAAAGGACAATTATAGCATCCTAAATTAAACATAAACAAGGTAGGTGAGTAGTGTAATCATTACACTATATTGATGCCAAGGCTTCCTTCTAAAATGTGTATGAAAAGAAAAAATTTCTCGAAATTTAGTGAAGATCTCCTTCCATGAAAAAATTTACCTTGTACTCTAGGTAGGATAACAAAATTAAATATTTAAAATACTCTAAAATATATTGTTGAAGCACTTAAAAATGAAAATAATCCCATAGTTCTAATGAATTATTGATTGGACACACCTTATGCTTCCTCTTTATTTTAAAATAATATGTATTTTGAATAGTTGTTGTTAAGGTAATATGCTTCTCTAGTGAATAAAATTCACTCATTCTATCTTACTTTTAATATGTTCATAGGTGTAGACAATTGAGAACATAGTCAACAATTTAAAAAGTAAAGAATTTTAGTTTCATATTCTTGAATACCTTTTTTGAATACAAGATCCCATATTGATGTGCTCTACTATAGTCGGAAAGATACAAAATTTTTAGAACACGCACATGGAACCACATGTTAAATTTCAAGGCAAACGGACGTACGGTTCACAAGTTATGGCTTTGGTGAGGTGCATCATTCTCCTCTGGTGAAAAAGAACTCAGATCCTATGATTTTACCTAAATTGAAATTCTGTAGCTTTTGGTTATTAATTTTTTTTAGCTCTGACTCTAAAACCCAAGTGTTATTTAACTATGGTAATACTTCTCACTGAACCAGGAATTTGTTGTAGCTCCCATGTCTGGTGGTGATCACCTTCTTACCGAGCACTTGTGCAACTCTATTTTTTTTTCTTAGGCATTTGTCATGCCCAATTTATTGTATCCTCTAATTCACCATCCTCGATAGTACCAGGATACTAAAATAAATTAGAAACATTAAAAGTGGGTGAAATATAAAATTCATCGGGCAACTCCACTTTATAGGCATTATCATTGATCTTCTTCAAAATCTTGCATGGCCCAATTTTCTTAAGTTTTAGTTTGTTATACGTCCCCTTAGGAAATATTTCTTTCCTAAGATGAACCATGACCATATCACCCTCTTCAAACACTTCCACCCTTCTATGTGCATCAATAGACTCTTTGTAGTGAGGATTACTACTGCAATTTTTCCCTCACTAACTCTTGCACTTTTTGGATATGCTCAGCAAATGCTTCTGCATCATCACTAACTTGTTCTCCAATTGGTAACTCAACCCAATCTAATACACCTCTAGGATTTCGACCATAAATAATTTTAAAAGGAGATTTACTTGTTGACCTGTTCACTGAACTGTTGTATGCAAATTTGGCTTGTGATAAGGCTAAATCCCATTGTTTTGGTTTTTCTCCAACTATGCATTGTAAGAGGTTTTCCAAGCTTATTTTCACTACCTTTGGTTACCCATCAGTATGTGGGTGGTAAGCACTAATGAAATACAACCTGGTATTCAAAATTTTCCATAATATCCTCCAAAAGTGACTCAAGAACTTAGTATCCCGATCAGAAGTTATAGTCTTTGGTACACCATGCAACCACACAATCTCATCAAAGAATAATACTGCGGTCCTAGTTGCATCATTATTTTTTTGATAAGCAATGAAATGCACCATTTTTCAAAATCTGTCTACAACAACAAAAACTGAATCCTTACCCCTCTATGTCTTGGGCAACTCCAACACGAAATCCATACTCATATTGGTCCATGGTCCTATAGGAACTGGTAGTGGCATTTACAACCTTGTATTTTGCACATGGCCCTTAGCCAGTTGACATACTCTGCATCTAGAGATAAAATTGATTATATCTCTCTTCATTTTTGGTCAATATTTCTTCTCCTCTACAAGAGTGGTAGTTTTAGCGACTCCAAAATGACCAACCAAACCCCCACTATGTAATTCCCTCAATATGTTCTCTCTCATAGAGCCATTTGGAATGCATAATCGATTACCCTTAAACAAGTAATCATTCTATAAAAAATACTCTTTAAAAATAGTACGAAAGTCACCCCATACCGCACTTTTGCATTGTTACACAATATTCCAAAAATTTGCATCAAATTCATACAGATATTTAATCCCCTCAAATTCTACCACTTCATTCTCCATAGTGGTCAACAACAAGACTCTCCTACTGAATGCATCAACAACCTTATTATGTTTTGCTTACTTATGTTTCAGGATAAAAGAATACTTTTGCAAAAATGAAACCCATTTGGCATACCTACTATTTAAATTTTTATAAGAATTGACATACCTCAATGCTTCATGATTAGTAAATAACACAAACTCCTTTGAGATTAAGTAGTGCCTCTAATATTGTAATGCTTGCACAATTGCATAAAATTCCACATTATATGTAGAATAATTCTTCCTTGCATCATTCAAATTCTCACTAAAAAATGCTATAGGTCGGCCCTCTTGACTTAAGACACCACCAATTCCAACAAATGAGGCATCATAATCAACCTCAAACACCTTACTAAAATCTGGTAACACTAGAACAAGAGTTTTTGACACCTTCTTCTTCAAGAGTTCAAAACTCTCTATTGTTGTTGTAGTCCATACAAACTCTTTCCCCTTCATGCACTTAGTTATAGGGGCAACTATACTACTAAAGTTCCTGATGAACTGCCTATAAAAGGTAGCTAGTCCATGAAAGCTCCTTACTTCTGTTATAGATCATAGAAGAGGCCATTCAAGAATTGCCTTCACTTTCTCATCATCCATCCTCATGCCATCTCTCGAGATTACAAATCCCCAAAACACTAAACTATCTTGAAAAAATCTATATTTCTTCAAATTGACATACAATTTCTCCTTCTTGAGCACGTCTAACACTAATTTTAGGTGTAACAAATGGTCTTCTTCACTTTTACTATAAATCAAAATATCATCAAAATTCACAACCACAAATTTACCATTATATTCTTGTAGTACTTTTTTCATCAATCGCATAAATGCACTAGGTGCATTAGAAAACCCAAATGGCATCACCATCCACTTTTACAATCCATCTTTTATCTTAAAAGTTGTCTTCCATTTATCCCCTTCTCGAATTATGATCTGGTAGTAGCCACTCCGTAGATCAATTTTATGAAAGTATTTAGATTTAGCCAATCCATCCATCATGTCATCCACTCTCAGTATAGGATATCGATACTTTATTGTGATTTTTTTTATGGCCCTACTGTCTACACACATTCACCAGTCACCATCTTTCTTTCGGGTCACTAATGTTGGAGTCGCACATGAACTCATACTCTCCCTAACTAATCCCTTCTTTATCAACTTTGTCACTTGCCTACTCAGCTCTGCATTTTGTGTCGGGTTCAACCGATAAGCTACCTGATTTGGGAGCATTGATCCTAGAATCCAATCCATGTGATGTTGAATATCCCTTTTTGATGGTAGCCCATCTAGTAACTCCTCTGGTGTGATATCTTTATATTCACTTAGAAACTTAGTTGTTGTTGTAGGCATAACCACTTCCTCTGTTTATGCAGGAGCCTAAATTTAAAGGGTTTTTTTAAAAGAAGTTTTAAAGTAAATTTTTTATTACTTAAAATGGAATTATTTGACGTAAAATATAAATTGCCGAAAATGGTAATTACTAAAAAAAATATTTTTTTATGAAAAAATAATTTGTCGAAAATAGTAATTACTTAAAAAAACATTTTTTGGTGGAAAAATCAATTTGCCGAAAATAGTAATTTTTTTTATTTTTAGATTTTTAAGCTTTAGGGTTTTCTTTTAAGGTTTATTTTAGGGCTTCATGTTTTAGGATTTTCTTTTAGGTTTTCTTTGGGGATATATATTTCTTTGGTATTGCATTGTAAAAGGTGAAGTGAATCCAGGAATGAGAAAAGAAAATTTTTATTGGTTTATTTCCATGTATTGTAGTTTTTATGTGAATGGAAGGTTTTATTGATTATTTCTATTTAATGTAGTTTTTATGTAAATGGAGTGTTTTACATATTATTTTTATTTACCGTAGTTTTTATGTAATGAGAGGTATTTTGTTTTAACCTCTTGCAGCTGGATTCACATCATTTGATATCAGAGCAAGTTTGATCTTGTTGTCAGGATAAAATAGAAGAGAAGAAAAGAGAAAAGGAGAGGAGAGCAAAGAGACTCCAAAAAATAAAAATAAATTGGCACTATGTGCAGTGCTTGCAGAAGGTTTATAAAACCTTTGAGACATAAATTGACACTCTGTGTAAGTGCTTGCAAGAGGATTTTTTATGTAAAAGCCTCAGAGAAAGAGATTGGCACTTTGTGTAGTCCTTGCAGAAGGTTTGTAAAACCTTAGAGAAAGAAATTGGCACTTTGTGTAAGTGCTTGCAGGAGGTTTTTTATATAAAACCTAAGAAGAAAGAATTGACACTTTGTGTAGTTCTTGTAGAAGGTTTGTAAAACCTTAAAAAAATAAATTAACACTCTATGTAGTGTTTGTAGGAGGTTTTTTTTTTTAATTAAAAATCTTAGATGGAAGAATTGTCACTTTGTGTAGTGCTTGCAGGAGGTTTGCTATTTTAAAATGTTGAAGGAATAAATTGGCACTATGTGTAGTGCTTGTAGGAGGTTTGAGATATAAAATCTCAGAAGAATATGGGTACTTTGAAGAGTACTTGCAGATGTGTACCACTCCATGGAGAGCGATTATGAGTTTGATCGGAGGAACTTGCAGGAGCAGAGTTCTTTTCAACCAAAGGAGAATGATGTAGGAGCCTATCTTTAGAGGGTTTTTTTAAAAGAAGTTTTAAAGTAATTTTTTTATTACTTAAAATGGAATTATTTTATGCAAAATATAATTTGCCGAAAATGATAATTACTAAAAAAGACAAATTTTATGAAAAAATAATTTTCCGAAAATAGTAATTACTTAAAAAGGCATTTTTGGTGGAAAAATCAATTTGAAAAAAATAGTGATTTTTTTTTATTTTTAGGGTTTTAAGATTTAGGGTTTTCTTTTAAGTTTTCTTTTAGGGCTTCAAGTTTTAGGGCTTTCTTTTAGGTTTTCTTTGGGGATATCCATTCCCTTGGTATTGCATTGTAAAAGGGGAAGTGAATCCAGGAATGAGAAAATAAATTTTTTATTGATTTATTTCTATGCACTGTAGTTTTTATGTGAATGGAAGGTTTTACTGATTATTTACATTTATTGTAGTTTTTATGTAAATGGAGGGTTTTACATATTATTTTCATTTACCGCAATTTTTATGTAATGGGAGGTATTTTGTTTTGACCTCTTGCAACTAGATTCACATTAAAATAGGTCAAAATGGGTGATTAGTGTCATGTTTAATGGCCAATTAATATGTATAAATATGGTCTATAATTTTATGTTGAGAATAAAAATAAAATAAATCGAGGCATGTGTTGGATGTAATCATGTTTAGAGTTGAACTTAAGTGGAGGTAGTTGATATAAAAAATATGAAAGTTTATTTTTGTATTGATATATTTACTTACATACATTCTATATGTATGCCCACTCTATGTTGCAATTCCATACAACTTACAAAACTAATTTGTCATATATTTAGTTTCCTTCAAACTTGCAATTGCATGTTTTTATTTAAATCTTCAATGTAATGGATGTTTTCAAACAAATTGGGAAATTCTTGGTGGTATGAAAGAATATGATGCTTTTCATCCTTGCTCTTACATGCATATTCCCTTATCTACATCGAGCATTCTATTGGTGTTCAAGTAGTAGTGACCATACTTGTATAATACAAGTTTGTTATCCTTCCTTTATTAATAAGGAGGCATTGGATATTGGTTTCTTAAGGCTAATAAAGGAAGGATAACAAACTTGTATAATACAAGTTTTTTATCCTTCCTTTATTAATAACGAGGCATTGGATATTGGTTTCTTAAGCCTATATTGCAAGTTGAATACCTGTGCAATCAATTAGGAAGAGAATGAAAAAAATTACTTGATTACCACGCATAAGGTGACATAGACTTTACTTTTAAAAAAATATTTTAAAATGTATGTTTTTTTAATTTTTAATTTAATTTTTTATGCAAAATAAATGCCTTTCAATAATAAGAGAAATGACCATACATGAAATGGTATCCTTTCCTTAATTATGTTGTTATGGAATGAAAAACTATAAGTCCAAGGTTGTTAATAGGGGAATTCACATTGTGGACCATCTATAAAATATATTGTTGTGGCAAACAAAAATGAAAAAATATCATACTAAAAATATATACATCATATGTTTCATCTTCTTAAAAAAAATTATATACACTTTGAATTCTATTATTGACATAATTTTCATTACTACTATATCAAGTTTACTCACATCATCTACATTTAATATATTGATAGGTGTAGACAAGCTGATCATATAGATGATAATCAATTTAAAAACCATGATCAACTTGCCCTAATGGAAGCTAATTTTAATGTATATACACTTTATAATTATGCCAAGTATCTTTTTGGATCTAGACTTCCAATTTGGTGGTTTCAAGTACTATAGGCACATATTTTAAGATATAAAAACATTACTAGTAGTTTCCATGATATTTACCATGTGCATAAATATATTTTGTTTTATTTTTTCTATATATATATATATATATATATATATATATATATATATATTATTTGTGGAAAACATCCCAAAAGGGATGCCACTTTCGGGTAAGACCCAAGGAGGTAGGGGTATCCATTACGCCAAAAATGCTGAGGACTCGGACCTGGCCTTCCACCTTTGACATACTCAAGGAGCAAACAAACACACAAAACCAAATTAAAAAAAAGTAAATAACAAAAAAAATAATAAAATACAATAAAAAACATGCTCCTTGAGGGTGTCAAAACCAAAAGCACAACCAAACACGTACAATAAGATAAAATAAACCACAACACAAACCATATAGAAAAACACAAGAACCACATAACAAAACACAAACAAGACAAAAACAACAGAACACTACAAAGACATAACCCAAAAAACATGAAAAATAAAAACAACCAAAACCTAAAAAATAAAATAAATAAAGTAAAAATAAAAATTAAAATTAAAAAAACCAACAACAGACAATAAACAAAAACAAAAAACATAGAAAACACTCACACATAAAAAAAATGAAATAACACAAACAAAGAGAAACCAATGAATAAGAACAAAAAAACACAAGAACAATAACAAAAAACATAAAAAAAAAGCAAAACAACAAAAACACAAGAACAACAAAAAAACAACACAAAGAACACAAAAACAATACAAAAGAACCCACCCACCTTAAAAAACTAAACAAAAAAATAAAGAAGACAAAAGAAAAAAAAAATGAACCTAACAATGACCTATCTAGACCAGAAGACTATTGATGCAAGAATCAACAGAGGAAACAAATTAAAGAATAGAATGAGCTAGGGAACTAAAAAAATTGAATGAACCAAAGAGACAAAAACAAAACAAGAAGAAATTAGGTACCTTCAGAACTGGAGCCATCCGAATAAATGATAGAAATAAGAGCTTCCCTAATTTGAGAAGCCCACCATATAGGTAGGTGGCCATAACAAGTAAGATCACCTTTGTCCAAAGCCCAATTAGCTAAAGCATCAGCACTCTTGTTTTGATAGCTGACCATATGATTGTAATCAACTTTCAAAAATCCCATCTGGATTAACTGAATCTTCTCAATAATTCTTTTTATTCTCCAATCCACCTTATGATTCTTAGAAGGAGTCTTCAAGAGATTAATCATAATTTGAGAGTCAAAATCAACTAACACCTTTTCCCATCCAACCTTAGTAGCCTCCTGAAGGCCTCTAAGGATACCATACCCCTCAGCAAGGTTATTGGAAAGAATACCCAAATTCTCAGCAAAAGTAAAAACTAGGGAGTCATCTGAAAGTCTACCAATTCCTTCCACACTAGCTTTGCCAGGGTTCCCTCTAGAGGCTCTATCAGTATTGACTTTCCCAAAATCCTTACGAGGAGGTTGCCAATTTCTAGTCCTATCCATATTACTAATACTCACATTCCCTTTAAGTTGGTTGCCCTTAGAAGGTTTTATATTCAATATTTGCATCACTTGATCCCATATTTAGTGGGATTTTTGGGGGTGATTAAGGAGTTGATGGACTGATTCAACTAAGTTTGCTATGGTATTTTGCCAAATATAGTGAATATCCTTCCTATCTTGATTAAAAATTTGGTTGTTCCTTTCATTCCAAATATTCCAAAGAAGAATGGTAGAACCCATCCAAACTAATTGCCTAATAAAATGATCAACACCCTCTTGATTAGGCCAATCCCTCCAAAGTTGTTCAAAAGTGAAAAAATTGGACCATTGTAAGCCAAGTAAAGTTGTCATTCTCCTCCATAGCTTAGAGGCTAAAGTACACTCAATAAAAATATGGTTGATATTTTCTACATTCTCTTCACACATTTCACATCTAAAAGGTCCATGAAAACCACACTTCATAAGTTGCTCACCAGTAAGCACCCTACGATGCAATAAAAGCCAATTAAAGAACCTCACCTTAGGCCAGAGCTTTTGAGCCCACAATTGAGAAAATATGTCGAAAGAATGGTTGGGATTATTATGGCATAAGGTCAAATAACCTTGAGCAACTGAATACTCACCCTTAGTAGTGTTGTTCCATCCAAAACAATCTTTTTCATGGGACCAAGAGAGGGATCTCATATGAAGGATACCTTGGATATCTTGTCTTTGCATTTCTGGGATTTAAATAGGCCAGTCCTCAATAGGGATCCAATATCTACCAACCTTTGAATTACCAGTATGGTATCGAAAGTAATTAGCCACCTTTATCTAATTAGCTCGGTGAAGCTCCTCCATCCAAGGCCTCCAATCGGGAAACTGAGTTATCAAAGGCTTGTGACCATCCCAATAATCTGTCCAAAAATTTGCATGTTGACCATTATGAATGATCCAAAATAATTTTTTCTTTATCAAATCCTCACCAGTCTTAAGAACTGCTAAAATGGGAGAACCTTTGGTAGGAAGTTGATAGCAAACAAGGTCTTCAGGACTTTTTTTCTCAGCATATTTAGCACGAAGATTATTGGCCCAAAGAGCATTGGGGTTATGCAACATCCTCCAATATAATTTAGCAACTAAAGCTTTGTTGTTATTAATTGAAGACCGGAATCCTAACCCCCCTTCACTCTTAGGAAGACATAAAGTATCCCATTTCACCAAGGCCCATTTTCTTTTCTCCTTAGTACCACTCCAAAGGAAACAATGACTGATTTGATCCAATTCTCGAAGAACAACCTTTGGGATATTCAAAATAGAAGAAACATAAATAGGAATAGCTTGAAGGACTGATTTTACCAAGGTGATTCTACCCCCAGAAGAAAGCCACTTGTTGGTCCACTTTCCAATTTTCTTCTTGATTTTGTCCAACAACCAATTCCAATATTTATTTTTTTGCCTTTGAATATTAATGGGAATACCTAAATAAGTGATTAGAAGAGAGGTCTTATATCTTAATTTATCCAAGACCATGGATTCTTGTCTAGCAGAGCAGTGAAAGAAAATAACTTTAGATTTGTCTTCATTGATCAACTTCCCAGTAGCCTTAGAAAAACAACTAAGGATTTGCTTAATATTCTCTTTTTAAGGGTGCAACACCGGGACTTCCCAGGAGGTCACCCATCCCAGTACTACTCCGGCCCAAGCATGCTTAACTACGGAGTTCTGATGGGATCCGGTGCACTAATGCTGGTATGATCGCACCCCTTTTTCTTTTAAGCAAAAAACCCCTTGTGGGGCCGCCTTGGTCTGAGAGACCATGAACAGGGGGTTCTATACCGTCAAAGTCACCCGAGAGTCGCACCCAACCCTGCTCGCACCAACATTATCAATTGGATTTTAGGTACCTAATTCAGATTTTTGGTAGTGTGGAGATTCGAACCTAGGACCTCCCTTGGAGGATTGCCCTCTCCTCTCCAACTCACCTACAACACCTGGGTAAAACTAATTTATAGTGGAAAACACCCCTTTTGGGGTGCCACTTTCAACGGGTTGGGCATAGGAGGAATGGAGCCTTGTCGGCCTCTACCAACACATAAGACATTTCTAACTATACCATATATCTACAGGATGGAGAAAAGGGGAATGGAACCTAGGTCGGCCTCTACCAGCACCCAGGGCATTTACCATTGCACCACAAAAAAGATTGTTTTACTTTTTTATATTAGTTAATATTTGTCTACCTCAATATATAATCTATATCTCTTTATAAATAAATTTAATGCATATGTAACTATGCCATAAGATGCCAACTATATACTTAAAAGGACAATTATAGCACCTTAAATTACACATAAACAAGGTAGGTGAGTAGTGTAATCATTCCTATATTGATGCCAAGGATTCCTTCTAAAATGTGTATGAAAAGAAAAAAATTCTCGAAAGTTAGTGAAGATCTTCTTCCATGACAAACTTTACCTTGTACTCTAGGTAGGATAACGAAATTAAATATTTAAAATACTCTAAAATATATTGTTGAAGCACTTAAAAATGAAAATAATCTCATAGTTCTAATGAATTATTGAGTGGACGCACCTTATGCTTCCTCTTTCTTTTAAAATAATATGTATTTTGAATAGTTGTTGTTAAGGTAATATGCTTCTCTAGTGAATCAAATTCACTCATTCTATCTTACTTTTAATATGTTCATAGGTGTAGACAATTGAGAACATAGTCAACAATTTAAAAAGTAAAGAATTTTAGTTTCATATTCTTGAATACCTTTTTTGATTACAAGATCCCATATTGATGTGCTCTACTATAGTTTGAAAGATACAAAATTTGTAGCACATTTGTACTAGCACAAATTCCTAGATTCATGATATTTATTTAAACTCTCCTTTGCATCTAATAATAAGAAATGTGATTTGACTAATTGTGGATAAGATCATCTCTATTCTGATTGACTTCTTTATTGATATTTTATTTCAAACATGCTATCTCAATCAATGTGTCTTAAAAAAATGAGTTATAACTCTCCCTTATACTTTGTCTCTTACAAGTTGTATTATGCTCACTAGTGACTGGATAGTGGTCATTAGAATAAGGATGAATGATGAATGCACATAGGTGAGTTTGGCATTTGTCACCCTATTTATATAATTAACATATGCATCTTATTCTATGTTTTCATATAAGTATTGGATTTTAACAATTTCTTAGTTAGAAATTGAAAGTTTATTATATCGATAAACTACACTTAAATTGACTCACTATTATTGGAGGCATGTGTTCAATGGATACATTATTTATTGCACCATGGTATAGATTTGGTATGCTCTAAGATATTAAGAGAGTCATTTTCCTCTTATAGCGTGTGGGGTAACATTGCCTACAAACATAAAGATATCATAATAAACCAATCATCTAATTTGATATTATATTTATTTAAACTTGATAATTGAAATCTATAGTTACAAGGATGAGATTGAACTTGATAAGACAGTGGTGATTATAGACAAAGTGTATATAAATTTAATGTGATAGGATATGATGTCCCATTGGATCAAGTTCCATCTTAAGAACTATGAAATAATTTTTAACAGAATTCTTGTTAATCTTGTTAATCATTTGTTTGATTTTAAGAGCAATATTCACATTTGGGTGGTGTGTTTCTTGATTGCCTATTTACGAAAATATTGGTTTTCAACAAAGAAAAGAATAATAAGGAAAATAAGAAAACTTCAAATTATTTATCATTGTCTCAAGGAACATCTTAGCAGACACCTTTATTGTATGGAGTATAGACCATCCATATTGTTGGGTTCGCATTTTCCGTTGAGACCATCCATATTTTTGGGTTCGCCTTTTTTCGTTGAGACCACCATATAAGAGCTCAAAATCGTTTTTCTAATGAAGTAGATTGAGTAAAGCAGAAAAGAAGATCATTCTATTTCTCTTAAGAAAGCCATAACATTGAACTTTTTTTTTTCTTCATAAAGGTTGTTTATACTTGCTAAACATCTATTGTATACAAATAATGCCAGGAAAATTGTGACAAGGGTTCCATAGACGGCGTCACCAATTAAAAAATACATAATTGCGTACATGAAATCTTGCAAACAGGTTGATGAGCTTTCAAGACATCATATGGGAGATTATTTTCTATTTCTTTGTTTAATTGAAAGATTTGCAAAACGTTTTCAAGTTTTTCACTCTTCGTGACACCATTGGACACATGTATTTAAAATTCCATTAGGTTAGAACGAAAAGCATTCGAACGATAGAAGTCATTGGAAAATGGAAGGTAGAGAAAGAAAGTAATAATAAAGAGCAAGCCTTTGCTCAAAAATCAAGCCTCGTGGAATTCTTAGAAATCACAGAGGAGAAATAATTTTGGCCTTTGCTCAGAATTTAGGTTTCCAGTCTAACAATATGGTCGAGGCTCGGGCATTACTCCAAAGCTTGATTCTTTTGGAAGGTTTGACCATCAATAAACTCATCATTGAAGGAGACTCTTTGAATTGCATCAACTGGCTCAATGGAACCTCGGCACCTCCCTGGGCCCTTGCTTCCATCTTTGATGATTGCAAGACTCTAATTGGTGTTTATCCTGAACTAATCATTCAACATCAATACCGGGAAGGAAACAGAGCTGCGGACTGGCTTGCCAATAAGGGAGTTGACGCAACTAATTTTTAGGTTTGGAGAGATTCTTTCCCAATCGACCTAAGGGACGATCCTTCAAGTTCTAATGTTTGCTCAATGTGAGTGGGTTCCTGGTCCTTTGGTCTTGCGGCTGCGTATTGGCACCTTGGAGCATTTTTGCGTCATTTTCCTAAGTTGGCCATGAAATCTCAGCTTGCTGCATCATCATGAAATTTCCTTTATGCTCTGGCCGTGGGGTTGCTTCTTGTCGCGATATCGCGACACCTTCCAACTTGTCACGATATCGCGACTCTTTTTCTATCCGGGAGCTTTTTGGCAAACTTGTCGCGATATCGCGACACCTTTTCCCTTCGGGTGCAGTTTCGCAAACTTGTCGCGATATCGCGACACTTTTGGCCTCCAGATGCAGTCTTGCTTTTTTGTCACGATTTCGTGACACCTTTTCTCTCTCCAATGGTGGTCTTTCTTTCGGCCATGATTTTGAGACAAGTTTCATCTCCAACGGTGGTCTTCCATTCTATCACGATATTGCGACACTTCTTCCCTCCGGGTGCCTTCACGCATTTTGGTCGCGATTTCACGATGATTTTCTCTCTCCAAAGGTGACCCTGCCTTTGATCATGATTTTGTGACGCTTTTTCTCTCTCCAACGACAGTCTTCCAAGTTGTAGCGATATCGTGACCTTTTTTCTCTTCAGCGACGCTCTGGCTTTTTTGTCGCGATATCGTGACCTTTTTTCTCTTCAGCGGTGGTCCTTCTTTTTTGTCGTGATATCGCGACATCTTTTCTTCTTGGCAGTAGGCTTCTTCTTGCATCGTGATTTCAGAGCTCATTTTCTTCTTCGACTGTGGTCTTCATTCGTGTCGTGATTTTGCGACACCTTGCTTCACGTTGCGATATCGCGACCTCCTCCCTCCTTCGATTTTGATGGTGATTCTTGTCGCGATATCGCGACCTCTTTTCTTCCTGTGGCTTCTTCGGTGATTCTTGTTGTGATTTCATGACATCACCATTTTGGTCACGATTTCACGACACCTCCCCTAGTGTGGAGGTTTGTCAACTTTCTTCTCTTCTCTTCTTGGACCTCCTCGGTCGCTATGATTTTATTGTAACCTCTCTTGTTCAAGGTTCAGGGACCTTTCAAAACCCTTTCTACCAATCAAAAAAAATAATAAAGAGCAAGCAATGTTTCAATGTTGTCAATGTCGTAAATGGCGTTAGATTGACAGACAATGCCCACAAAGGAAACGAGAGAAGTCATATACATAAGGTGGTGGACTTAGCCCAGACAAGTCATATACATATGTGAAAGTTTTTAAACCAGGATTTGGATAAAGTTTGTAATCCCAACACTCGGTCTTTAAAAGTTGGAACATTATTGAGTTGGATTGTTGTATTTGTAACAAAAGAGAACGTGCAGTGGGAAATGGAAAGACGTAATCTACAGAGTACACTGCCTTCTTCTTGCCTGAGTTCTGCAAAGCATATTTAGCACAGGACAAACTTGATATGAAAAAAATGGAGGTTGATAAAACAAAATTTATGGTTCCTCCAATTTTAAATCGGAGGATGAAAAAATATATATACATAAAAGCACAAATTAGATATGGCCTATGCAGGTCTCGAACCTGCGACCTTCGCGTTATTAGCATGATGCTCTAACCAACTGAGCTAATAGGCCAAGATGAAAACATGTTTTGTAAAATGTTCGAGCCAGCTATTCATATGCTGTGTAAACAAGTAGGCAGGCAATAAGAAATTCCCCTTCCTTGCAACGGATTCTTTCTTCTATCAATATGCAAATTCAAGATTGGTAGTGACAAGTCTACATTTCCTTCACGTGATTCTTTTTTATTTTAATTCACTCCAAAGACTTCTTCCAATGCTAGCTTTAGAAACTATTCGTAGTTATTCTTTTATCAATATGCAAATTCGAGATTTGTAGTACCAAGTCTACATTTCCTTCATGTGATTTTTTATATTTTAATTCACTCCAAAGGCTTCCTCCAATGCTAGCTTTAGAGACTACTCCAAGTAGTTATTCTTCTATCAATATGCAAATTCGAGATTTATAGTAACAAGTCTAGATTTCCTTCACTTGATTTGTTTTATTTTAATTCACTCCAAAGACTTGCTTTTATTTTAATTCACTCCAAAAAAAATTCCTCCAATGCTAGCTTTAAAGACTACTCAAAGTAGTTATGATACCATTGTTGAAATTTTAGCTAGATTATCTCAGGTTCCAACATACATGATCATAAGTAGTCTCAAATATAAGAGCAAAGAGCAATCAATATGTTAAATGGCCAAAATAATTAATATAATTTTTTTTTTAAATGACAATAGTATGAAAAAAAATGATCAATATCATTCATGCAATAATAGTAGAATTTCTCAAAATATGCATAAAACTTTAATATTAATGCTTGAATATGATCTTCAATTTATAATACATTTAATGGAGATTTATCTCCATTATATAACCTTAGAAATGTGACTCTTCAATACTTGACTATTGCACTCCTCACATGTCCGGAAGATATAATATTTCCTATTCCATACATAATACAAATATCACGTGTCCTTTAACTTCACATCTTGCCACTTGTATACATGACTCTTGAATTTTTATTTACTTTCATACTACTCTATGACACTTGAAACTCCTACATGGATACTTTAACAAAAAATCACATAACACTTGTGCACCTCCAGCCCATAGACAAATATATAGAGGAAAAATGTAAATCACACTCTTAAATTATAGACTCAACCCTTATTTTAATATTTGTATATTTATACTTGTACCATAAGATGCCATGTAGGTACATTAACATGTACCAAATAATGTAATACTTTCAAAACTAGATATTTTTATTTATAATTTGTTATGAGTTCTAGATAGTTTAGTTTATAATTTATAATCATGTTTGTGGGATGAAAAAGTAGAGATTTTGCTTGCCACACCTCATGTCAAGGGTAAGCATTTATGTCATCGAGTTGTTTTGGTTTGGGGTTTCTATAAAAAATGGGGTCACAAAGAGTATTTATAGGTTTACTTTAAATAATGTGTCTTATGTGTTATTAAAAAAAAAAAAAAGGTTTATGATCTAAGCCTATTCAAATTAAATATGATGAGATGCGAAATGAAAATGAAGATAGATTATGCAACAAACAAGGCTACTCTCATGTTTTCTTTTGCTTTTTCAAATACTTTTTTTTTCTTTCAAAAGAAGGAAGAATCAAAATGAAGACTCGATCATAACTAAAAGCAGTCTAATATATAAAATTTGTTACATGTGTTTCATCTTTTAATGCCCAAATGCACATAAGATGAAAATACAAAATATGTCCAAGTAAACTTTTTATTTTAATGCTTATGAGCGAGGGTTATGCATAAGGGGTTGGACTCAAAATGTACTTGTAAAAAAATGGTGAATCCTAATCAAAATCAAGGTGAATCATGAAGAATTCTAAGCAAATCAAATCGAGCATCTTCATACCAAAATTTGAGGTATTTGAAGCTCTAAAATATAGGGTCATATTTGGGGCCACTTTTGACCTGTTAAATCATCTTATAACTTCAAAAAAACACCACTATTATATTAGGCTTAAAAAGAGCTTTCCAACGAGTACAAATATGCCTATGTTTGGATATATATTGTGGTGAATTAACCCTAAGAAAAAATTGATCCTAAAAATTTTAGGCAAATAGGCCGACATTGAGGGTCCTCATATTCACCAATTTCCAATTTTTAGATTCCTAATATTCGCCTAATTTGTGAATATTCACCACTATGCATAACCCTACTTATGAGGGAATAAAATGTCTCCCTTTATATTTTTTTAAACAAATATCATGCAACCAAAAGTGGTAATAGGTAATCCAAAATACAAGCCACATGCTCTTTTACTCTTTTGACACCAAATGCAAATATTAATGAATACCACAACATACAATTGAAATATTGTGTAAATTAAGACCCAAAAGTCTAGGATATCCTTTGGCTTTAATGAATGTAGCTAAACAAATATAATATTTTCTTTCAAGATGAGAAATAAACAAAAATATATACAACTTAGCCTAAAAAATATCTATATGCACTTTATATTCATTGCCCAAGATTGTGAATAATTTTTTTTACTCCTATTGTTATTTTCATAAAAGAAAATTGTTTTTGTCTTTGATTATCCCTAATGGGATAATCATACCTCATGGGGAGTGATACAATAAAGACATGATCAAGAGTGTGGGGTTTGACTATATTGGGGGTCTCTAAGAGTTTTTACAAGGTTAGCTCCTTCTTAGGATGTGATCCTAAAGATGCACTTGGACTCAACAAAGAGAAAAGGGGTCCAAGAGATAAAATTTAAAAAACTAAAGAAAAGAAAAAGGATGGTAATGTACCAAGAGATCTACTAAGATATTTCTACAAAATAAGCCTAAAAGGATATCCTTTGGATTTAATGAATGTAGGGAAACAAATATTATATTTTTTTTCAAGATGAGAAATCAACAAACATATATACAACTTAGCCTAAAACATGTCTATATGTAATTTATATTCATTTCCCAATACTGTGAATAAAATATTTTACTCCTATTGTTATTTTCATAAAAGAAAATTGTTTTCGTATTTGATTGTCCCTAGTGGGGTAATCATGCCTCATGGGAAGTGATACAATAAGGACATGATCAAGAGTGTGGGGTTTGACTATATTAGGTGTCTCTAAGAGTTTTTACAAGGCTAGATCCTTCTTAGGATGTGATCCTCAAGATGCACTTGGACTCAACAAAGAGAAAAGAGGTCCAAGAGATAAAATAAAAAAACTAAAGAAAATAAAAAGGATGGCAATGTGCCAAGATATCTACTAAGATATTTCTACAAAAAAAAGTTTGAATGTTGTCTTCCAATGGTGAACACTTCCTTTTATTGACACAGTGAAGCACAAATAAGAGTTACTAGTTATAGTTATACATAAAGAGGTGAGTCTCATAGGAGAGCCAATGATCAATAATTGGTACAAAAATATATGTAGGTCCCTCACACATACATGCACTTAATAAAATACCATATAGGTAAACAATCATAGACACATACATACATATAGAAATGGGTCAACAGAAGGGCACAAATGACTATACTAAAATTTGATATAAGCTCCCGTGCATATATATGCAATCAAAATTTTATAGAGATTGTGTTAGGAGTAAGGGTTCAATATTACCGACAATTCACTCAAGAGATGACTATTTTTACAAAAATAAATGAAATGAAAGCCTACAAGAGAATATAATTACAAATAGGTCAATCGTTTTTACATCTTAAACTATAGCTATTTACAATTTACAATAGGAAAAATTTTCCCTTCAAAATCGTTTGTAAATAAAACTAACAATCTCATCTACTTTTTTTAGGGATCATAGATGGTAAATTTTTTTATAACAAAACTTATTTTGAAAGAAAGATCCCTTGGTGCTCCTTTATTTTAACTATCAAGACTTTTCACTAAGTAAAATTCTATGCAAGTCTTGATTATCAGGATTTATTTTGGCCTCTTCTACTTCAATATAAAAATGCTTAGATTACCTATGATTAGGGTTATGCCTTAATCGTGAGTAGGTCATGAGGAATCCCTATAGTTTTGGTGGATCATAGGGGCCTTCTAGCCTACTTGAAGAACTCAAAAATTGCTTTTGTCCTTGGGCTTAGAGTAAAAAATTATACAATACTTGCAAAAGAAAAGCATAAAAAACTAAAAGAAATGTTAACTAAATAAGGTTATAAGGAAGGAAGCTTTTCTAGTATTTGCCTAACTACTATCCATTCTTCTTCTAATGGATATTGGATTGTTTTAAAATTACTGAATACAACATCCACTTCTATTTTACTCTTAACGGGAAGGTTTATTATTCTTGTAGTGACACGGTATGTTTGAGTTCTAAGATCAAGGAATGGTTCAACTACCTACATGATATCTTTTGGCCTTGGTGGTTTTTATCATTTTTAATGGTAAATTAATATTCTTACACTTTTTGAAGAGTCATACATACTCCTATCATAATTTTTATTTCTTTCATTGTAAGGGAAGGGGAGTCATTTTTACAGTAATACATTAATTTCAACATTAAACCATACCATAGCATTGCTCAATAATAGAGTTTGGGTTTCGCATGAATGAGCAATTTTCTTCTTGTGGATAAGGACCACTATTTTTTGTATTGATGATTCTATCTAAAGTATTCCATAGTTTCTAATTCACTTTGAGTTATCAGGGCCAACATTTCTTGATGTATTTTGGCTTTAGCTAGCTTGATAGAGATTTTAGCCATGATGGATTTAATGTCTTGTCTGATTTGCGCTTCTAACTCAATGGTCATCTTCATAAAATTGCATATTTAATAGTGAGCCATATTAACAATGTGGTCCTAGTAGGTGGAAATGACCCTCTTAATCAGGTCTTTATTTCTTTGTCGTTCTATCCTATTTTTTTGCTTAATATTTTTGTTTTCCTCTTGTATGCTTTACTTCTCCATACAAGATTCTACTTTTTGTTCAAATATTTGGCTCAAGAGTTCTGCAATTTTTTTCTCATATTTATAAGAGAATTTGCAAGATGATCCTCTAAGCATTTAACTAATTTATCTACCTATTGCTTAAGAGATTCATCTTTGCTTCAGATTTCTTTAGTGTTTTCTTTATTATTTTCAACTCCTCCATATTCGTTAATCTGAATTTAAAATTTTTACATTCATGTTCAACTATTTAGGAAGCACCCAACATATGACAAAGAACTCTATGTCATTGTTCAAGCTTACAAATAATGAAAGCATTATATCCTGGACAAAGAAATAATCATTTACACTGATCACAAACCTCTAGAATTTGTACAATCATGGAGCAAGATTAGGAGTAAAATGCATCAAAAGTGGACCATATTTGTGATATTTCATTTGATTATCCAACACAAGAAGAAAAGTGCTAACTCGACTGTAGATTGCCTTAGTTTACCACCCATTTCAACACTCACTATTATTTTTAATTCTTGCAGGTATAAGACATCCAATTTGTTCATCTTATATGGCGTTGACCCAAAATTTGCTGAAATATATTAAACTCTTTAGTCAAGTAAGCATGTTTCTAATTTTATTTGCAAGTACATATACTTTGTTACATAGGACACATCTATGCACCCTCTATCAAACAATGAAATATGATATAGGAAGCACACTTTAGGAAGGTAGCATGTCACTTTGATATGGAAAATACTTTGGTTGTTCTTCAAAAATACTTCATTTAACCAAAGATGAAGAACGGTGTGGAAAATTATGTCAAGTCTTGTACACCTTGTCTCATTGCAAATCCAACCACCAAGAAACAAGGCCTATATACATGCTTGTCAGTACCTACCAAGCCTTGGAAATTTGTCTCTATGGATTTCCTCTTAGGTTTACATATTTCTAATCATGGTAATGATTATGTTTTGTGGTAGTTGATCTCTTTTCCAAAATGACTATCATGATTGCTTGCAAGAAGATTGTTACAATTGAAGAAACTACAAAACTCTATTTTAGTCATGTATGGATTTATTTTGGATTGCTAAAATCCATTATCTCAGAGAGGGACACCAAATTTATATGTACCCTTTGAAACACTGTATGGGAGGTGATGGAAACAAAGCTCACCCAATTCACAACATTGCATCCTCAAATTGATGGACAAACATAAATTTTTGATAGGTTGATTGTGCATATGTACAACTCAAAGTATCCTTGAACATGGTAATTAGAGTAAAAAGGAGCTTTCACACTTGATGTCAAAACTAGATGCAATGTGGACCATTTTTTATTAAGAGGGGTCGATTAATTAAGGGAAATTACTTGAATGCAAATGGACTATGGACTATGAATGGACTGTGAACTATAGATAGACTATGAACTATAGAATGGACTACAAACTACGAATGGATTGTAGACTACAACCTACGAATGTATTATAGACTACAAACTTTGAACAATGTTCAAACTATGCACTATGGGATGAATTGAGAGCAACAGTACAAAAGTCGAACCATCATGACTCTTTGTCTTCCACCAAATTTATATATAAACATATAATTTTTTATCAAAAATATTTCTCAAATATGGCAAGATCAAACCTCTCTTCTTTGCTTTCTCTATAACTTCATTCAAGATTAATGAAACTTGATTGTTATCTTTTAATCCTCTTTCCTGCTTCCTGTTTTTAACTCTAAAGATCCTTACCTTCGAACTACTAGATCATTCAATTGCAAGTTCGAAGTAATCAATTTTATAAGATGTATGGCATTGAAACATAGAATGGGCATACTTATTGAATATATATAAGTAAATATATCAAAACAAAAAACTACGTTCTTTTCTTATATCAACAAATTGTAAGTTTACCTCTAAACATGATTACATCCAACACTTGCCTTGATTTATTTTATTTTATTTTGTTCTCGACATAACATTGTAAACACCGGAGTTTACACATTAATAGGCCATTAGACTTATCACTAATCACCTTTTTGACCCATTTAATTGGCCATTAGACATGTCACTAATCACCTTTTTGACCAATTTGCTAAAAGTCACCATCAAATTCATCATTCATAAAACTTGCCAAATTACCTCCAAATTTCATATAATATCAAAGAACGTAGCTAAAATTTGACCCTTCAAACAGACCTGAAAATACCCTGCTACAAAAGTGCCATATAGAATTCTCTACGACCTTTCCGTTGTTCAGTGGTTCTGTCATCACGAGAGCGTTGCAGTGCTTTCATGGTCCCATATTGCTTTTGTAGATGTCGACAAAGCTTTAGTTTTGGTGTTGCGACTCTCAATCATTTCCAGTTCCATCGACCTAAGTTTATGCACGTTATAGAATAATCTTACCTGTTAACTACCAATCAGGGTAGGTAACTGTTCAATCAGGATCTCCATTTTTTCCGCGCCATAAACATGATAACAAAAGATAAACTAAACTATCTAGAACTCGTGGTGTATTTGCAGAGGACAACATTAACGCCTGTAGTCTTCTGAGTGAGTGAGTTATGAGCAGTCACACCATTGATGTTAATTGTCTTTGAATTTAGACTATGCTTGCAACGTGAAAACATCAACTCATGTAAAAATCTC
The DNA here is from genome assembly GCA_028583015.1 of Wollemia nobilis. Taxonomy (NCBI): domain Eukaryota; kingdom Viridiplantae; phylum Streptophyta; class Pinopsida; order Araucariales; family Araucariaceae; genus Wollemia; species Wollemia nobilis. The sequence continues at coordinate 4,898,884 of JAQPPZ010017244.1, forward strand.
TCTTATGTAGTGTGTCATCTCTGTATTCATTAAGTGATATTAATTTCGATAGGAATCTTGTTTTATTTCAACATCAAAAGAAAGCAAGCGACCTTTAAACAACTTTCCCTTGGAATTTGTTCTCATTTGCATTCGCTATTTTATACATGCCGTGGCCATGAGCTCTTAATAATCAACCATGCCGTGCGCATGAGCTGTTAATAATCAACCATGAAAATGGAACGTAGAAGAAGAAAGTAAATACTAAAGGTTGTAACCAATGGTTGTCGCTTCGCTAAGATAATAAGGGCAAGCAACGTTTCAATGTTATCAACGCAGAAAATGGCGTTAGATTGTCAGACAATGCATACAAAGGAAATGAGAGAAGTCATAGACAGAAGGTGGTGGACTCAGCAGAGAGGCAATCACGAAGATGAAGCTTCTTTCCAACACTAATAGTGAACAAGCAGTGACAGTTGCAAGAGGAGGTGACGAGAAAATTTTGGAACCCAACTTGTTTAGAAACGGCCAACGGTGTTGGTGGCCATTAGCTTATTATGATTGTGAAAAGCGAGAAGAAACTTCAATGTATAATTGGGAGAATATAAAAGTTTCTAAACCGAGATTTTGATGAAGATTTTAATCCCATCAATCGGTCTCTAAACGTTGGAACATTATTGAGTTGGATTTGTTAAAAAAAAAAAGTTGCAATGGGAAATGGAAAGACGCAATCTACAGAGTACACTGCCTTCTTCTTGTCTGAGTTGTGCAAAGTATATTTAGCAAAGGACAAACTTGATATGAAAAAATTGAGGTGGTTCCTCTTGAATAAGGAGGATGACAAAGAGGTGGTTCCTCTTGAAAAAGGAGGATAAACTAAAAAATAAAATAATAAAAATAAGAAAAACAAATAGCCTATGCAGGTCTCGAACTTGCGACCTTCGCGTTATTAGCACGACGCTCTAACCAACTGAGCTAATAGGCCAAGCTGAAAATTTTTATCCGTACAATTCATCTGACTTATTCATGTGTTGCCTAAACAAGTAGGCTATGGGAAATCCCTCTAAAAATTGAACATACGAAAACTTCTTTCCGTACAACTCTTGAGTAGGTTGTTAATGTGCTGCCTAAACAAGTAAGTATACAATGGGAAATCCCTCTAAAAATTGAGCACCTGAAAACTTATTTCCGTACGAATGGTGAGTGAGTTCATGTGTTGCCTAATAGGAAATCTTTTTAAAAATTAAGCATTTAAGAGATTTAAATTCAAATTTTATAATGAGGATCACAACCTTTTCAAAACCAATGTTTTACCTTAAAAATTTTAAAGTATTGTGAGGAATACAACACTGGCATGATTTTTGGTTTCATTTACAAGACCTAAGTTTAAATCCTAGTACAAAAAGGGTCAGATCCCTTTCAAAAACCTATACTTTACCCCAAAATTTTTTGTATGCATTCAAAAAAGCCAAGTTCAAACTCCAGCACAAAAAGGGACCAAAGACCAGATTCCTTTCAAAAACCTATGGTTTACCCTTGAAAGTTTTATTTGCATTTAGAAGACCCAAATTCAAACACTGATACAACGAGATCAGATTTTTCAAAAACATATGCTTTACCCTAAATTTTAAGTCATGTGATGGATATCATAGTGGTATATCTTTGGTTTTTATCTTAAGGATCCAAGTTCAAATTTTGATAAATTGACCGAACCCATTTCAAAAACCCATGCTTTACTTTAAAGTTTTAGTTCTCTAAGGATGCCATAGTGGTATATCTTTGGATATTTTTTATTTTTATTTAAAAGACCCAAATTCAAACCCTAGTAAAAGGGGTCAGATACCTTTCAAAAACCTAAACTTTACCTTAACGTTTTAGTCTCGTGAGGGATATCGTAGTGGTATACCTTTGGTTTTTATCTTAAATATCCAAGATTAAATTTTGATAAAGGGATCATACCCCTTTCAAAAACCCATGCTTTACCTTAAAATTTTAGTTTTGTGAGGGTACCGTAATGGTATATCTTTGGGTATTTTTGTTCTCATTTAGAAGACCAAAATTCAAACCCCAGTAAAGGGGGTTGGATCCCCTTAAAAAACCTATGCTTTACCCTAATGTTTTAGTTCCACGAGGAATACCATAGTCGTATATCTTTGGTTTTTATCTTAAAGATCCAAAATCAATTTTCAACAAAGGGATAGAACCCTTTTCAAAAACTCATGGTTTACCTTAAAATTTTAGTTTCATGAGCATACCATAGTGTTGTAACTTTAGGTTTTAGTTTTACAAGAGATATCGTATTTGGGTTTTCATCCAAAAGACTCAATTTCAAACCTAGTACAAGGGGATTAAAACCCTTTTAAAACATGGTCTCAACTCCTAAGAATATGAATTGGTTATCATGGTCTCAACTCCTGACCCTAAGACAGTAGGGAAATAGGAGACTACACAAGGACTTTTCTAGACCTCTTTATTGAAGTAAGGGGACTTCATGAAGAATAAGTGTTCCTATTCTAGCAGGGTCTCCATCCATGGGCCTAAGAAGAACTCTATTAATGTAAATCCAAATTGGTATAAGAGGTGATTGTGATGGTGGAGAACTTTGGTGAGGTTTGATCTCAAATAGAGGAAATAAGGGATTCTCCAAAGATGAGTTGATCCCTAGTACAAGTGAAGAATGAGATTTGGTTGGATAAGTTCTTTCATAAAAGGCTAAGGACCAACTTGACCAAGAAGGGGAATCGTAAGGGGAACACCAAGATGAAGGTGAACCTAGGGTAGTCTTTTGGGTTTGCTAGGGAGCTCGTGATTGGAGTGAGTTCTTGCACTAGCAGTGGGTAGTGAACATCCAAAAATAATGTTGGTATGAGGCAAGAGAGCATCAAATGGGAGCAATGAAGGGACTTAATTCCATGCAAAATGTAGCCATAAAATGACCAACAGAGAAGGGATACTTGTAAAATTGATGTATGTAGTTGTGATTATTGAAGGGAGGTCTACCATGACACTCATAGACACCGAAGCATCCCATAACTTCATATGTGTCCAACAAGACAAAGAATCAGGTCTCTCCACATCCAAAAGATATCACAACTTAAAGTTAGTTAATTCCTTAGTCTAGAATACCATTGATATCATCCATTATCTCGAGGTGTGTATTGAAGAATGGAAAGGAAATTTCAACCTATTAGTGGTAGAGTCAGATGACTTTTGACTAGTACTAGGTCAAGAATTCATCTAAAAGGGGAAGGTGGTGGTGGTTCCGCACCTAGAGGCTCTATTTAAATATAACCCAAAATATATCTATATTATGTGAATGGTGGAGAGAAGACAATATAGGAAGGTGGTCCCAAAGGCACCGAAATCCTAGTTGTGTTTGACAATGAGCATGTAGAAAATGACTAGGAAGAATACCAAAGAACCCATGTTCCTCGAGACATTGGTGGGTAGTTGAGACAAAGACTTAGAACCAAGGAAGTCGATTTCAAAAAGAGTGGAGAAGGTTCTCTAGAAATATCAAGACTGTAAACCCAAAGAACTACCTCCCTACTAAGCCCTAAGAAGAGTGATCAACCATCGAATTGAGTTGTTCTTGGGAGTGAACTCTCTAGATAGATCATTGTATCATTTGTCTAAATATAAAATGGTCAAGTTGAAGAAATAGTTGGAGGAGCTTCTAGTGGTGGGATACCTTTGTCCCTCTTAATTCCCATATGGAACTCTAGTTTTTATGGGTCATTGGTGCTATGTGTGGACTATCAAGATTTGAATAAATTTATAATAAAGAACTAGTACCCCTTTCCTTTGATAGATGATTGATTTGACCATTTAGCTAAGGTGAGGGTCTTCATTAAGTTGGACATGATATTAGGCTATTATCAAGTTCAAATTACACCTGGAGATGAAGAGAATATGACTTACGTGATGAAGTACAAGGCATGTAGGGTAGTGTCTCTTATTCACTTGATATTGCACATGCCTTAGACTAGCCAAGCATGTCATAGGATACATATCCATATAAAATTAATAGCCCCTACACAACAACACATACAATAATGGTACTTAAAAGGTTAGTATAATAAAAATAGCATATTATCATGACAAAGAGCATTCATACACAATGTATAAACGATTAACACATCCACATGGAGAGTCCACACACACAATTTATATGAAGCCAATAGAATATTTATTTTATTAATCAAGGGGGTAGGATTGATGGTCCACTGTTTACAAATTTGGCCCAAGACCCTTCAAGAGACTCTTGCAAATTTGGTCTAGGGTAGGTCAATGATATTTAACTTGAGCTCAATTATGGCATCCTCTTGATGATCGACATGCCCAAGAAACTCATGAATTTCCTCAAGGTGGCCTTCTCATGGTACTTAAAAGGTTAGTAGAATCAATATATCACATTATCATGACACAGAGCATTCATACACAATGTATAAATGCTTAACACATCTACATGGGGAGTCCACACACATAATTTATATGAAGCCAAGAGAATATTTATTTCATTAATCAAAGGGATGGGATTGATGGTCCATTGTTTACACATTCTGCCCAAGGCCCTTCAAGAGACTCTTGCAAAGTTGGTTTAGGGTAGGTCAATGATATTTAACTTGAGCTCAATTATGGCATCCTCTTGATGATCGACATGCCCAAGAAACTCATGAATTTCCTCAAGGTGACCTTCTCATGGTGGGCTCACCTTAGAAGTTTGGTAGTATTTAACATGGATCCTTTTCAATGGTTGCCACTCCCATCTAGCAAGATATCTTCTTGAAAAGGAACTTGCTTCAAAAGGATATTCTTTCAAGGTTTGATTACTTATCGGTAGATATCCCACCCAATGGGTGATTATCTATCTAAACTTGGCAATGTGCCACAAGGAACCTATCCAATGAGAAAACTTTCTTATTTTTACTTGGAAACTTCAATAAGAAAACCATCCAATGGATGACCTTCATTCAAGGTAACTCAAAATGGTAGTTTTCAACAAGAGGTGATTGTCTAATAGGTAGATCAACCTCAAAGGCATTGGGAGCTCATCCAATGGGCAACTCCTTCTTGGCAATGCAAATCCTCCCAAGGTCTTCTTCTAATGGTTGTACCAATATCAATGCTTGATGGTTCCATACATGTTGTCTCACCCCATCAGCTATAGTACAACATACAACCTTGTTGTCATATGAAGCGATACCTTACTTGTATTATTGAGTTCACATCCTAGACACAACAAAATCAAGATAGATTTGCTCCACTCTTCCTTCGTAGCTTGCATACCAATAGTGCTATGAGAGTTGGTAGTGGTATGTTAAGATGCAACCACCCTACTATATGACTCCATTACAATTGGTATTAAAGCCTAGGTTGTGCAACTTATTGATCATCAAGCCCAACATAATTAGTATCTAGGTATTGGTTGTTGGATAGCCTTGTGCTACTAATAGACTATAGCCCTAATCATTTTGTTGGACTTTCCAATCAAATTTGAACCTGCATCCTAAACACATTGTCATCTTAACTATCCCCATGTTAGTCCTGGTTGAGCTCTTCTTAGTGTAATGTCCCTTGAACCTCGTGTGCTTCAAAATTGGATACACCTTGAGTTATGCTAAGGTAGGATCAAGAATTCATAGATGAAGTGGTTGGACCATGTAATAATGTAGGAGGAAGAATTTCAAGAACAATTATGGTCATAATTACCCCTCCTTTTAGTGTAGTGTAACAGTAAGCACCCTTGGTGAGTGTAATTGCTTCACCCCTTTATGTGATGTAATAGCAGGAATGTAGGCTTCATAATAGAAGTGTCTAGAGATTAACCTTAGAACTAGAGATATGGTAGATGCAAGAGTAAGGCCCTCTCACCTAGAGGAATAAATGTGAGGACAAGGGGATTAGTGTGAATAACATGGCAGTGATAATAAGATTCATAATTATTTTGAAATGAAAGATAAATCTATAAGTCCAAGGGATGCACATATGTCATGACATGATAGAGGGGGTGCAAGAATTAGTCCATTGTTATTTCTAAGTGAAATGGTTTCCTTATAGAAATAATCCCAAGGTTATGTGGATGTGTTATCCATTAGATAGGAATCCCATCAAAAGAAAATAATCTAAGCAAGGAATCAATCCATGGGATAGGCTCCTAACTTTATGAAGATGTATTGTCCATTAGACAAGCATCTTGGAAAAAACAATCAAGTCGAGGACCTCAACAACCATATTTTAAGGAGTGTCATCATGAAATGAGTTTCCATCACTTTGTAAGGACATGTTGTCCATTGGATAGGCACTCTTGAAGAAGCTACCATGTTGAATCCCAAAGTTAACCCATGGAGAGGGTTCCTAGTAGCACCAGGATGTGTCATCCATTGGATAAAAATTCTTGAGAATCAAGTATTGTTATGATGTACCATCTATTAGACAAACATCGTGCATGGAGAAACCATATCATGGCCATGAACTCTTACAGAGTCATTTGGAAGAACTTGGTGATCCTAGCAAGCAAATTAACAAAGCAATGTTGATCCAATATATTGATAAGTGACTTTCTTGTTTGAACCATGTTACTGTCCTATGTAGAATAAATGTACCATCAAGCATGATTGGTTGTACCCACATTGATGAAAGGGTCAATAAGGTTCATGTTATGAATATGTTGTATTTTTGTCCCACTAGGGAAAAAATTTATGTAACGAAATGTCATCATGTCGACTATGTAATATGGGCCTTAGACCATATGATAATGGATAGCAAGTATTTTAGTGTCTCCTGTGTGTATTATGATGAATGCCTTGTGTGTGTTGGCCTCCAAGTTGTCTTAGTGTGAATGAGTTAAATTTTCATTGTATATGGATGAATGGAATGTGCTTACACTAACCCTTTTTAGATGCAATATGTTGTATGTGTATTGTATTTTTGTTGTGTAGAACCTCGCAATAACACTAGGAGTATTTCATGACACACTTGGCTAGTCCAAGACATGGGTGATATCGAGTGAGAAAGGGTCACTACATTATAACCCTAACTCTTTTACAATTGGTATAAGAGTCCTAGGTCCATGAATCATATGATAAATAAGACCCTTTAGTGTGCCAAAGTCCTTGACACAACATGATATTGTATCAAGCATTGATCCCGTACACCTCATGTGTGTTGGATGCTTTATAATAAAACATCCTTGTGTTGAAGATGTTTTGCAATTGGAGGCCAAGCCTTCATGCATGTGTATATAGAATTCCATAATTGATATCCTTCCAAACCCTATGCTTGTCCAATCAATCCTCCTAAATACTTAGTAAACAAGGCAAGGAAGAAGAATTCATGTAGTGGAAAAACCTTCCAAGTGAGAAGGCTACCATGCAGTTGGATAGAGAAGGTAAAAGTGATAGTAAGGTTATCATGTGATTTGAAAACCCCAAATATAGGTAGTGTGAAGTGATAAAGCTAAAGTGAGTCAAGAACCTCTTAGAATAAGAAGCATGAGCAAGGGGTATTTTTAGTGACATCTATGTCAAAGTGAGTTGGGAATGCAAGTGGGGGAGTCCCAAAAAGACTCTATTTCAAGGGAAGGCAAGTAGATGCGACCAGTAGAGATGACAAGAGGAGCCATTGTTCCTACTGCAAAAGGTTGAGGAGTGAGGTGTTGGACATGTGGAGGTCAAAATATTTCTAGGTGTTATATGAAGGAACAAATGAGTACCAAGATATATAATGATAAAAATAAAATTGTGGATATTTTATGGGAAGAAAAATGGGGGGGTTATAGAATTTTTTGGGAAATAGAATAGGATTACACAATAAAATTAATAAGAAAGAAAGAGAGAAGCCCATGTGTAAACAAGATACTGATATGATGAGGTAGATTATGATCTAACATAGTGCTAGGATAGGGTACGTATACCATAGTGAAGTGAGTGATGGGTTGAATGATGTATTCCCATTGATGAGGGATCCACCTCTAGGTCAAGGTAGGTGAAGATGATGTGACTATATAAGGTGGTGATTAGTTGAGGCTATCATGGCATGAAGTAGTTGCATTGTTGATAGCCATGGTTGAGAGCAACAAGTTGACTAGAGGTAAGTTCATTCCCCTTGTGTATGAGAGGTTGAATAGAAGTGGTTTGGGTGAGTCTCGTTCAATATCCTAGAATGAGAGTATAAATAGATGCAAAAAGGATTCAAAGAATAGAGAGCTAAAGAGGATAGGTATGAAAAGAAGAGTGGCAAAATGATTGACATGATGATGGAATTTGGAGTCCGATGCCAAGAAATTTTGAAAGTGAAAATTTCCAAGAACTCTATCACAAGGATGCAAAGTCAAAGATAGAAATGGAAAGTGGGCTTGACTAGGAGTCTTTAATCTAAACAAGGATGAAGAAAAGGATCACCCTTGGATAGCAAGGATGCAACAAAATATTACAAAGAAGTAAAAGGGGTTTTTCCACTTAGTAAGGTACAAGGCATTTGTGACAGTGTCAAGGATGCCATTGAATTTAAGTGGGGGAGGATTATGATGGGTGTGTTTATGTTGATCCCTTATGTCATGTCATGGTATATGAAGTAGCTAGAGACTAGGTCATGATTATTATATGCATGCCTTATGGCCAAGTTATGTTGTCATATGTATCAGCCATTCATTAGGTGTCCACCTGATAATAGAGTGATATTGATCCTATTACTCACATCTTGGTGCATGAGCTATCAAGAGATGAAGGTATGCTTCATGTTTGCATGCTTTGTGGTAAAGCAAGGATCTAGAAGACCCATCACCCATTGGGTGAGTGCCTAGAGAATCCATTTGGAAGTGAACCCCTCCCTCTCCTTGGTAATAGAGGTCGCATGTTCAATCAAGGTAAAAGGTGGATATGGAAGATTGAGGTACATGTGGATGTCATGACAGGGTAGAGGGAATGCATCTGTAAGTCCATGGTAATAGCTAAGCGGGAGGGTCACCTATTGAGAAAACTCCTAAGATTATGAAGATACATCATCCATTGGATGAGGGTCCCATAAAAATAAAATAAGCTAAGCAAGGAGGTAACTTGTGGGATAAGCTCCCATCATTATGAAGGTGAATTGTTCATTTTATGAGCATCTTGGAAAAAGTAGTTGAATCGAGGACCTTAAAAACTAGCTTTGAAGGAGTATCATTGTGGGGTGATATCCCAATACTTTGTAAGGATGTGTTATACATGGATATGTAATCTTGAAGAAACTACCATGTCAAATACTAAAGGTAACCTATAGAGATGGGTTTTCAGCAATGCATGGACATGTTAGTCATTGGATGGATGTTCTCATTAAGCAAGTATTGTTATGGTGTACCACATTTTAGATGGAATTTGTACAGAAAGCAAAAGTGACCTCTTAGAGAGTCATTTGGAAGATCTTGGTGACCCCAACAAGTAGTGTGGTATAGTGATATCAATACAATGTCATGAGGAGTAATTTTCTTGTTTGGATTGTGTTAGAATCCTATGTAGAATTAATGTACTATCAAGTATTATCGGTTGTAACCAACTTGATGAAGGATCCAAGAAGCTCCATGTCATGGGTATGTTGTATTGTTGCCCTACCAATGATGAAAGCTATGTATTGAAAGGACACCATGCTAATTATGTAATATGGGCCTTAGGCCATGTGATAATGGAAAGCAAGTATTTAGGTGTACATTTCATGTGTTATAGTGAATTCCTTATATATGTTGGCCTCTAGGTTGTCTTTGTGTAAATGATTTAATATTTTGTTGTGTATGGATGAATGGGATGTGCTTTTGCTAAGTATTTTGATATATAATGTGTTGTATGTATTTTATTTATGTTGTGTAGGACCTCGTGATAATATTGAAATGTGTATTCCATGATGTGCTTGGCTAATCCAAGGTGTGGATAATTTCAAGTGGATAAGGGTCACTACCCTACAAACCTAACTCCATTACAAGTCATAGAGAAGATCGAGTCATGAGAAGACCTCGAACTAACCAATTCTAACCTAAGAATACAACTAGTTGGTGAGGTCCAAGATTTAAAAAGTTAAAGCACACAAGGAACATGTAAGACTATGCTAGGGAGGTCTAAAATATCCTAGTGGAAATGAAGTGGCTTTTAAAGAATGATAAGTTTTTTTAATTATAAAATGGGTTGAAGTAATGGGCTCAATTGGGATTCAATGATATACACCCAAGATGGTTAAAGAGGTTATTATGGCTATTAAAGGTATATTTGATCACCAAAACTATATGTATGAGAGAAATAAGACTCACAAGGACACTCTAAAGACCTACTCTGAGGAGAAGGGTGGGTCTAGTCAGTCCATCAAGCGATTGAGAAATAAATGGAGGGGATAAGTCATCTTTCACTAGTTCCATGTCAGGACAATAAAGAGAGAAAAAGAATCCAAGGAGTAATGGATATGGAAGACCCAAACTATTGTTGAACTATTGTACATGCCAAGGTCCACACACCCAAAGAGAGTGCCCTCAACAACAACCTGCCATAATGATAAACTAGAAAGGAGATTTTGAAGAGGAGTAAAGGGAGCAAGTGATTAATACCACTTGGAGTGTAGAATAGGTGTTCAAAGGAGACAACTCTAACATGAAATGGTACTGGTATGGGAGATCGATGTGGAGGCATAAGTCTCCTAAGTACCTTAGGCACCAAGGCAAATGAAGATACCATGAGACTAGCTCTCTCCTTATGGATCATAAAGAAAGTAGAGTGGTTATATGATAGACTACCAAAGCGGATGAACAAGTGTGTGTGGGGTAACAATTCAAATGAATAAATAAGACACAACAAACCCAAATATTCCTCCCCTAAGAAGGCGTGACGCAATTCATGTCAACATCGAGGATTTATATAAATTACCAACCTAGAGAAGTGTATAATTGGAATGAAGCAAGTCCAATACCTTGGGTACATTATTAATAAGCAAGGTGATCATATTGATCCTAAAAAATATTAGGTTATCCAAAATTGGCCAACTCCAAAGACTCTCATAGAGCTTTATATCTTTTTGGGTATTTCCAAAGACTCCATTAAAATAGGTAACCAAAGGGGGAATCAAAGCCAAGTTCCAATGGGAAGAAACATAATAGAGAGCCTTTGAGAAGGTAAAGACTCAACTATGTTCAACAATTATTCTTACCCTACAAAACATGAAGTAACCTTTTGAGTCGATGATGGATGCATTAGGCTATGAAATGGGAGTTTTTCTTACACAACATGGCCACCTTGTTGCATATCACAATGAAAAATTCACTGAGACTTTTAGGAAGCACCCAACATAATACAAAGAACTCTATGCCATTGTTCAGGCTTATAAAAAATGAAAGCATTATATCCTGGGTAAAGAAATAATCATTCATACTGATCACAAACCTCTAGAATTTATACAATCATGGAGTAAGCTTAGGAGTAAAAGACATCAAAACTGGACTACATATTTGTGATATTTTCATTTGATTATCCAACACAAGAAGGAAAGTGCTAACTCGACTATAGATTGCCTTAGTTTGTCACCCATTGCAACACTCACTACTATTATTAATTTTTGCAAACACATGACATTCAATTTGTTCATATTATATGGTGTTGATCCAAAATTTGCTGAAATATATCAAACTCTTTAGTCAAGTAAGAATATTTCTAATTTTTATCTGCAAGTACTTCTGCTTTGTCACATGGGACACATCTATGTACCCTCTATCAAACAACTAAACATGGTATGGGAAGCACACTTAAGCAAGGTAGCATATCACTTTTATGTGGAAAATACTTTAGTTGTTCTTCAAAAACACTTTATCTAACCAAGAATGAGGAACAATGTGGAAAAATACATCAAGTCTTGTACACCTTGTTCCATTGCAAAGCCAACCACCAAGAAACAAGGCTTGTACACACCCTTGTTAGTACATACCAAGCCTTGTAAATTTGTCTCTATGGCTTTCCTCTTAGATTTACCTATTTCTAAGCATGGTAATAATTGTGTTTTTGTGGTGGTTGATCATTTTTCTAAAATGAGTATCATGATTGCTTGCAAGAAGAATGTTACAATTGAAGAAACTACAAAACTCTATTTTAGTCATGTATAGATTCATTTTGGATTGCTAAAATTCATTATCTCAAAGAGGGACACCAAATTTATGTGAACCCTTTGGAACACTCTATGGGAGGTGATGGACACAAAGCTCACCCGATCCACAAAATTACATCCTCAGAATGATGGACAAACATAAGTTATCAATAGGATAGGTTGATTGTGCATATGTACAACTCAAAGTATCATTGAACATGAGAATTAGAGTAAAAAGGAGCTTTCATGCTTGATGTCAAAACTAGATGCAATGTGGACCATTGCTTCTTAAGAAGGATCGATTAATCAAGGCAAATTACTTGAATACAAATGGACTATGAACTATGAATGGACTATGAACTATAGACATACTATGGACTATAGAATGAACTACAAACTACGAATGGATTGTAGACTACAAACTTTAAATGGAGTTCAGGCTATAGACTATGGGATGAACTGATAGCAACTGTACAAAAATCGAACCATCATAATTCTTCGTCTTCCACCAAATTTGTATATAAAAATATAATTTTTTACCAAAAATATTTTTTAAAAATGGTGAGATGAGACATCTCTTCTCAAAGATTGCTATCTCTATAACTTCATTCAAAATTAACGAAACTTGCTTGTTGTCTTTCAATCATCTATCATACTTCCGGTTTTTAACTCTAAAGATCCTTATCTTCGAACTACTAGATCATCCAATTGTAAGTTTGAAGAAAACTATTTATATATGACAAATTCTTTTTGTAAGTTGTATGGTATTGAAACAAAGAGTGGACATACTTATTGAATATATAAGTAAATATATCAAAACAAAAAACTACGTTCTTCTTTTTTTATATGAATTAACTGTATTTAAGTTTACCTCTAAACATGATTACATCCAACACTTGCGTTGATTTATTTTTTTTTTTTTTTGTTCTCGACATAACATTGTAAACACCCGAGTTTACACATTAATTGGCCATTAGACATATCACTAATCACCTTTTTGACCAATTTGCTTACTTTACCCGAATTCAGCGTAAAATTTCAGCGTAAAAGGCACCATCAAATTCATCGTTCATAAAACTTGCCAAATTACCTCCAAATTTCATACAATATCATGCCGACAAATAGATAAACATGATTGACGAGTATAAACATGATTGTGTTTAGCTAAAATTAAAATTTGACCCTTCAAACAGACCTCAAAATACCCTGCTACAAAAGTGCCATATAGAATTTTCTACGACCTTTCTGTTGTTCAGTGTTTCTGTCATCACCAGACCGTTGCAGTGCTTTCATGGTCCCATGGTGCTTTCGTAAAAATGCCGACAAAGCCTTAGTTTTGGTGGTGCGACTCTCAATCATTGCCAGTTCCATCAATTCCATGTCCCATCGACCTAATTTTACGCACGTTATGGAAGAATCTTAACTGTTAACTACCAATCAGGGTAGGTAACTGCTCAATCAGGATCTCCACTTTTTCCGCACCACAAACATGATAACAAAATATAAACTAAACTATCTAGAATTCGTATTGTGTTTGCAGAGGACAACTTTAACTTGTGTAGTCTTCTGAGTGAGTTATGAGCAGTCACACCATTGATTTTAACTGTCTTTGAATTTAGAGTATTGCGTGCAACGTGAAAACATCAACTCATGCAAAAATCTCTCTTATATAATGTGTCATCTTTGTATTCATTAAGTGATATTAATTTCGATATGAATCTTGTTTTATTTGAACATCAAACGAAAGAAAGCGATAAACAGCTTTCCGTATGAACGTTTTCTCGTTTGCATTGGCTTGTTTATTCTTTTGTCTATCGTTTTGAGAGGTTATTTATAAATTTAGTATTATATATAGTTGGAAGATTCCCTATCCTCCTATTTCCTCAACATTAACCAGGAATATGTACGCTGCATGTCATCATCATAAGACATCCTCCTATCTCCTCATCATTCACCAGGAATATGTAAACTGCATGGCTTCATCATCATCAGAGCCGACATGAGTTTTGTATCAAAAGCATTCGAATGATATAGATGGTTTAGTTGGCACCAACACAACCAGGAAAATGGAATGTAGAAGAAGAAAGTAAATACTAAGGGCAAGCAAGGTTTCAATGTTATCAACGCGGTAAATGGCCTTAGATTGTAAGACAATGCATACAAAGGAAATGACAGAAGTCATAGACAGAAGGTGGTGGACTCAGCCGAGAGGCAATCACGAAGATGAAGACTTAACAACACTAAAAGTGAACAAGCAGTGGCAGTTGCAAGTGGAGGTGAGGAGAAAATTTTGGAACCCAACTTGTTGACGGCAAGGAATGCAAGAGGTCATGGCCATTTTTTCATGGTGCAACGGCCAACGGTGTTGGTGGCCATTAGCTTATTATGATTATGAAAAGCGAGAAGAAACTTCAATGTATAATTGGTAGAATTTAAAATTTTTTAAACTAAGATTTTGATGAAGATTTTAATCCCATCAATCGTTCTCTACACGTTGGAATTTTTTTTTTTTTTTTAATAATATTTCACCACACGCACCCAAAACATTGGAACTTTATTGAGTTGGATTTGTTAAAAAAAAGTTGCAGTGGGAAATGGAAAGACGTAATCGACAGAGTACACTGCGTTCTTCTTGCCTGAGTTAGCACAGGACAAACATGATATGAAAAAAATTGAGGTGGTTCCACTTGAAAATGGCGGATGACAAAAAAAAAAGAAAGAAAAAAGAAAGAGAAAAGCCCGACTCAACAAATGGCTTATGCAAGTCTCGAACCTGCGACCTTCGTGTTATTAGCTCAAAATTCATTTTCATATCAAAAGTTATTTTAAAGGTTTAAAGGTGTGAAGTAGATAGTAGTGATATGTTTTTGGGTTTTTATTGAAGAGATTCAAATTTAAACTTTGGTAAAGAGGGCTAGGACCTTTCAAAACATATACTTAAGAAGTATATCGGTGATGTGATATAAGAAGTATTATTAAAAAAAAAACATATACTTAAATTTTGTAAAGCTTTGAGTAATACTATAGTGATATGATTTTTATTTTTATTCATAAGACCCAGGATTAAACCCTAGTATAAATAGGGATTACATCCTTAAAAAAATACTTGCTTTACCTTAAAAATTTAGTTTAGTGAGGATACCATAGTGGCATATGTTTCGATATTTTTGTACTTTTTTGTTTTCATTTAGAAGACCCAAATTCAAACCTCAACAAAGGGGTCAGATCCTTTCAAAATTTTGGACTTGCAGGGATACTATAATGATATATCTTTGGTTTTTATCTTAATAGGTCAAGTTTAAATTCTGATAAAGGGATAGGACTCCTTTCAAAAAGTAATGTTTTACCTTAAAATTTTAGTCCGTTGAGGATACCATAGTAGTATATATTTAACTATTTTTTGTTTTTATTTAAAAAACCCAAATTCAAATTACAATGCACGGGGACTCAATCCATTTAAAAAACCTATGCTTTTCCCTAAAGTTTTAGTCCCACTAGATATCATTTTGGTATATCTTTGTCTTCTATCTAAAAACTCAAGTTCAAATTCTCATAAAAGGATAGACCCTTTTCAAAAACTCATGTTTTACTTTAAAATTTAGCTCCATGAAACTATTATAGTGGTATATCTTTGAGTTTTAGTACCACTAAAGATCTTATATAGGCTCAAGTTCAACCCTGATACAAAGGGACCATGACCCTTTCAAAACACGTGTCTTACCCTAATTTTTTAATCAAATGACATTAGCTTTATTCTTTACCTTAACGTTTTAATCTCATGAAATATATTATAGTCATATATCTTTAGTTTTTATTTTAAAGACCTAAGTTTAAATTTCGAAAAAAAAAAACTTTCATTAATCTCCTAAAAACGGGATTAAGACCCTTTCAAAAACTTATTTTTTATCTTAAAATTTTAGTTCCTAAGTTAAATTCTGAAAAAGGGACCATAACCCTTTAAAAACCCAAGTTTTACCTTAAAATTTTATCTCCACAAAGTTACCATAGGGGTATATCTTTAGGTATTCAGACACTTTCAAAACCAATGTCTTACCCTAAACTTTTTAATTCAATAGTATTAGTTTAATTGATTAGATTCCTCAACATTTAAAGAGGAGAGGAAAGTGAAGTTCCAATCTTACCAAACAATATATAAATAATATTTAAACTTTAATTTTATTATTACTAAGACTTCAAATTTTTAATTAAACGACATTAACTTAATAAATTAAATTCAAAGAAAACAATACTTTACATCTTACCGAATAATATATGAAAAACATCTAAACTTTCACTCTAATATCACCATAACCTAAATTTTTTAATCAAATAAAACCAATCAATTGTTTAAAGTTTTCTCCATACTCATTTTGGGCACCTTCTGCTATCCGTGACTGTACTTTAGTTGTGAGAATTTCACCGAGTGGGCGTGGAGACCTGGGCTCGAATCCCAGCGGCCTCACGGCTATTATTATTTTACATGCAGCTAGTTGCTACAAACATTATGAAGACAATTTATTATTTAAATTCTGCAAGTAGCTACAAACATTACGAAGACACTAATATGAAGCCAATCCAGAAATGTTTCACGCTGTCTTATGATGACGCCATGCAGTTTACATATTCCTTGTGAATCATGAGGAGATAGGAGGATAGGAAATCTTCCTAACAATATATCACACTAAAACGACAAGGAAAAAGAATAAACAAGCGAATGCAAATGAGAACACATTCAAGGGAGAGATGTTTACAAGTCGCTTCTTTCTTTTGATGTTCAAATAAAACAGCATTCATATCGAAATTAACATCACTTAATGAATACAGAGATGACACACTATATAATATCTTTTTTAGATGAGTTTACGTTGCACGCATACTCAAAGACAAATGTATTGGGACATCTTAGTTATAAATTATTAAGTTTGAATTCGTGTTGAAGTTTTATTTTAAGTTTTATATGTATAAAATTGGACATAAAATTTGATATTTTATAAATATAGAATGTTATGTAAATAATTTAGTAATTAAAAAACTTAAACATAAGCTTAAAACAAATATTAATATTTCTTTTGTCATATATTTTCAAGTTTCTAGAATAAATTTTAGTGGTGGAAAAAAATACCATTTAATTTTAGTTTCAACATTTAAATATAAAACTTAATTTAAGTTTCTAAAATAAATTTTAGTGGTGTCATTTTTAAGAAAAACATACTTTAATTTTACTTTCAACATTTAAATATGAAACTTAATTTAAGTTTCTAGAATAAATTTTATTGGTGTCGTCTTAAGGAAAAAATACCATTTAATTTTACTTTTAACATTTAAATATAAAACAGGTCCAATGTGTAGACCAATTGGTTCATCCAAACCCCATAAGGGGGGCAGAGGTACAAGGTTCAAATCTCAAGCCTCGTCGGACTGAATGCTTGTCCCTTTTCTGGTGCTTTCTGCGGCGTAAAAGGTTTAAAATGATTGTTGCATGGTGGTTATAGGGGCGGACTGCGTGAAGATCTGTGTGACGGCTTCCAGGGCGGACAACGTAGAATACTATGGCGACCATAAAAAGCTAGACAACCTGTCCGAATTCATGGCGGCTACCAATTCCACCATGTAAATAATTAACATAATATTTATAAAAATGATAATAATATAAATAAAAATGGTCAATATAATTCATGTAATACTACCAAGAAAATTTATAGTAAAATTACTCAAAATGTTTATATGAACTTCAATATTAATTCTTGAATATGATTTTCAACGTCTCATACATTTCATGGAGCTTTGTCTTCATTATATAACTATACGAAGGTAAATTTTAAATACTTTGACTTCACATCTTACCCATTTTATACATGACTCTTGACTCTCTATTTACTTGCACACTTTACTCTATGACACTTGCAAACTCTTGCATGCACACTTGCACACATAATTATATGATTATTTTACAAATCCTGCACATAGACACACACACGAGGAAATATAAATTACACTCCTAAACTATAAAATCAAACCTTATTTTAATTTTTACATATTTAAATTTGTACCATAAGGTGCATAGGACCATGCTTGGATCTCTTGAATTCTTTACAAGAGAGAACTATGTATGTTGGTCTGATGATTGATCCAATCATTGTTGGTGGTGAAGTTTTTCTTGTACTTGGTGGGGACTCTATGGTGTTGCCAGAGTCCCTAGTTCTAATTTTTTCCAATCCACTATTGTGCAATTGGCTAGGTAGTGGTGAAATATTTTGTGTGCCTCATAGTGACCTGATGTTAATACTAGACTCCTTTGATCCAACTTTTTTTAAAATGCTATTGTTATTTTGGCTAGGCAATGGAGGGGAGTTTTTTTGTCTAGAGGTAGTGTTTGGTTGTTTTTTTGTTGTCCAGTTCCTTCATTGAGGGATATTCTATTCTTATAAATATCAGTAGTATTAGAACCCACAAGGGTGGGGGATTTTTTCTTATCAATTTTTTGTGGGGTTTGAACCCATAGATCCCAAGGTTATGGGTCATTTCCAAAAATTTACTCCATGGTCCTTATTTTTGTTCTAATATGGATGTTTTGTATGAGTTGTTCTCTAGAGTTTAGAGGATGGTTCAAATCCATGATCTATGGGTTTTTAGTCTTCACAATTTTTTAGGATGGAGGGTTTTACTATTGGTGGGAAAATATGTTGCAGATCTCCATTTCTAGCAACTAATTTCTATTGAGTTGGTTGAGCGGATGATCCAATGTTCAAATTCTTCTTTTGCACTTAAGTCCTAGTGGTGTTGTCAGGGAAGAATGTTTTTTGTTTCTATGGAAGTGTAGGGTCCCTATGTTTTTTATGCCTTAGATATGAATCATTGATACCTTGAGTCTTGGTTGTCAGGATTTTATGGCACTGTTGTTTTGTTGGTTGGTCCTCTACTACGTGGGATGAGGATAATTTCGATTTTGATTTTGTGTTCAAATTGTTGTGTTGTCATTGGACAGAAAAGTAGGTTTGATTAATTTTTCTTCTAGAAGATTTTTTGTTGAGCTTACATTTGTGCTATATTGAAGATTATAATTTTTTGCGATTGGCTGACTCCTTTTGGAGCTCTATGTACAAGGTTGTTGGATCCTTTAAAAACCCTCACCTTTTACCTACCAAAAAAATGTGTCATGGGGGTACATTAACATGTACCATATAATTAATATTCTCCAACACCCCCTACCCCATATTACATTACTTGGTATGAAAAAACTATTGAACTTATCCCTGGTGGGGTAATTGTACCTTCTAGGGAGCAAAACAATAGGGTCACGGTCGAGAGTGAAGGGTTTCTCTCAATTAGGATCCTCCAAAAAATTTTACAAGACCAAATCCTTGTTAGGATGTCATCTTCAAGATAGACTTAGACTCGTCAAAGGAAAAAGGGGTGCAAGAGATAAAATAAAAACAACTAAAAAAAAACAAAGGGGTGGCAATGTGCCAATAAATTTGGTAATATCTTGTAAAAATAGGCTTGAATGCTATGTGCCATGGTGAACATTTCCTATCCTAGATAGATAAGTGTTACCCATCATAGGTATGCATAAATAGGTAGGTCATGCAAGAGAACCAATGATAGATGATTGGTTCAAAAATAGACACATGCCCCTCACACATACATACACTTAACAAAATCTAAAACATGTAAAAGATCACAAACACATACATACACATAGAAATGGATCACTAGGTGAAAGCACGAGATTCCGGTCAAAGGAAACACCAAGTGCGATTGCATTCAAAATTAAGTACGCTTAAGTCCTAGAAATGTAAATTGCATGAAACAAAAAAGAGACACATTGGAAGAGACACAATCAAATATAGAGAACACAGCCCTTTCATTAATTTCCCTTGATCTCTGTTACAATGATGCCTCCTCCCTTTTCAGGGGCTAGGAGCGCAAATAGAGTTTGATTACAATCGCTGAATGATTCCTCTTTCCGCGTGCCCACGATTGCAATGGGCGGGCCAAGATGATGCCGCCGCTGATGTCGATGAGTTCTTCGCCTCTGCTGATTCTCTTGCGAACAAAGAAATGACCAAGACGTCAGTAGCACCTGCTGCAAATGAAAAGCGTTTGCTCTCTAAAACTAACGAAATATGCATGTAAATATTTGCCTAAAATAGTGAATACAATGAATCCAAATTGCTTCAAAACTTAACAGAGGGTAAGAAAAGTTACCAGAAGGCCACTGCCACTGAGGCAACTGGCCAATCCACCTTAAACTGGAATTCATCCCTGGGTAGGATGAATTTCGACTGTAATTCGTCCTTGGGTGGGACGAATTCTTCTGAGTTGGAGAAACCGACCTGCTGCTGCTCCAATTTAAGATCCCGGGACCTGCAAAATGCCTGCAAACAAGGGGGTTATGTAATTGGGGCCATTTTGGGATGACCCAGATGGTCGAATTTTCCCAATTTGGCCTCCACCCTCGGTAATTTGACCTTGACACCTGCAAGTTAGCGAAACGACAAAGCAATACAAAACATCCTAAAATCTGACCAAAAGTTACAAAATTGCAATTATGGACTAATCAGACCTAGTAACACATAATGCAATCTAAAAAATAATCTAAAATGCTCAAAAACTAAAATTAGGACTTGGGAGGTGCGGGGGTGCCCAAGTGGGCCTCCCACCGTTGGCCCTCGATTTTGGAGCCAATCCATCGGGGATGGGCCCAAAACCTTTTAGGATTTGGGGGTCGGCGAATTGGTAGGTTCAGGTGTCCATGCGTTGGATTTGGGTAAGGTTCGAGCTTCCAAAGGCCACCCAACAACCTCCCTTGCAAAAGAGATTGGTGGATGTGGGAAGGTGAACCAAGGGGGATGCAAGTGAGTCTTCAATTCGGCAGCACTTCGTTGCTTGAACACTCCTTCAACCTGTATGTTTTGGGTGAGAAAAGTCCCACCTTTTATAGACCCAAGGGGTCTCTTTTGGGAGGGAAGCACAAATGCCATGTGTTGGCCATAGGCACCATGTGGCAGTCTTGTCTTCCCATGAGGGAGGGGAGTCCTCCATTGACTTGAACTTTGATAAATGCTTTTTGTAACAGTATCCTAACGGACCCTCTGTCCACTTACACATGCGTGCAAGGCAGGAGTCCTTAACTGACTGTTCTGGGCTGCCACTTGGCACCCTTTGCCTTTTTGTCCGTTAAGCTTAGAATTCATCCCACCCAGGGACGGATTCAGAATTTGTCCTGGGGTGGGACGGATTCTATTTTGAATTCGTCCCTGGGTGAGACGAATACTGGGCAAAGTGTCCAAGTGTGCCAAATTGCTTCTTGACCTTACAAAATTGCTATGAAAGTGGTTAAGACCACTGTTTAACCTCTGAGGGCTGCCCTGGGGGTTGTGTTTGTCAAAGCGATCAGTGTTTGCAGTCACATAATCGGATTGGTGCTATTTTGGTGTCTACAGATGCCCCTTTTTGGGAAGCGCTGTGGGTGACGCAGTGCCGAGCAAAAATAGATACCAAAGCACTAGTGATTAGGGTTTCTTGGTAACCTAACCAACTTTTGATGCCCCAAGTATGGAAAGGGCATGCATTCTTGAATCCTTGCTTCTGACGAGCTAAGGAATTTGATTTCAAGTATTAACCTGTTTTGGTGAGGTGTGACTTGAACTCAGAAATTGATCAGTCATGAACAAGTGAAGGGCATTTTTATCCTCAGGGGGAACCTTGTGTTCATGATTCAAGAAATGCCAAGTGTTTGATTGATTTGATTGTTGCTTGTTTACTGCCCCAAGCAGGAGCGTGGTTGTCTTTGTCAATGATTCTTTGAATGCATGTTGTTTTCCTTAATTGGGTGTGTGATTGTTGGTTGGTGACTAAGTGTGACTACCCCCTCAAGCGACGAATCGATGAGGGAATGACCTTCGTGAGAGAAGCGACGAGTCGCTTGACCCAAGATGACTTGTGCAAGGTTGCCTTTAGAGGGTTTACCATTAAGCGTGTGCAATTTTTCCAACATATGGACCTATTTTTGGTGGGTGTTAACCCTTTTCGTGATGTCATAATGAGGTGAAATCGTCGAAAACCTATTTCCCGTGGAGCGCTCCGGCTATGATAGCCTTCTTGGGGAACTAGGAGAGCAATAATTTGGACCTCGACATCGATTTTATTTTTCTAGAGGTTAAGTGCATGAGCACTTATGCCCGGCAATGTTTTTGTTGTGTTTTTGTTGAATTTTGTACTGTTTTTGTTGTTTTTGTGACACCATTTGGTGATTGAATTGTAAGTAATCCGTCCTCCTGTGGAGCGGTCCGGCTATGGTAGCCTTCTTCGGGAGTAGGATATTGACAATGCAAACCCCGACATCAATTTTGCTATGCCAAGAGGTTAAGTGCAAGAGCACTTGTGTTTGGCAATGTTTATTGTTTGTTTTGTGTTGCATTTTTGTGATGTTTTTGTTGTTTTTTGTGACACCATTTTGGGATTAAATTGTCAAAATCTGTCTTCCCCTGGAGCTGTCCGGCTATGGTAGCCTTCTTAGGGAGTAGGATAGTGATAATTTGTGACCCCGATGTCGATTTCGTATGCCCATGTTGTGAGTTGCATTTGCAATCCTGTCAGGCAGTTTTATTGTCTGTTTTTAGTGCATTTTTAGTCATTTTTCTTGATTTTTTTTGTGCTGGCTTGAATTCGTCCCTGGGTGGGACGAATTCCATCTGGAGAATTCATCCCTGGGTGGGACGAGCGCTTATCAGAGTGCTCTTCCCAGTCAAGGATGAATTCCAGTGCAAAGGGCCTATTTAAGGGCCAAAACTTGATTTTGGGATCATTTGTGTCATTTTTTTCTTGCGATTTTGGAGATCTGGGAAGAGGAGGTAATTCTGCAAAGCGAAGCGCTGCTGGAATTCTCTCTGCCATCATGAGTGCACAAACTGGTTCGAGCGGCGGAGCCGAGGCGAGACCTGTAAGTGACCCTAGGGTTTATTTTGCTTTAACTTAATGCATTGTTTTTGTGTTGTGCTTTTCAAAACTTTAAGATTTTTTTGTGATGTTTTTGTTTAACAAATAAGGTTAGAAACCCTAGAAATGAAAATTTTATCTTTTTCATTTATTTATTTATTTATTTTTTGCTTGCAGGTTGTTAGGAGCCGGTACCGTGTACCCGCTGCCTTTACTGAGGCGTGATTGGCATTGACTGATAATGAATAGGAATGGCTTGATGCCCTTGGGCTCAAGCAGGTGGCTCGACTGGAGCCTATGGTTTCGGATCAGGCCTATCTGACGGCCCTGATCAAGATTTGGGATCCGTGGACTAATACTTTCCATCTCCCAACAGGGGAGATGACTGTGACTCTTGAGGACATCTATCAGTTGCTTCGGATTCTGATAGATGGTCTGCCTATTAGGACATCTCCGTTTGATCAGCGGACTGCTATACTCACAAGATGTTTTGGGCATGGGGGGGAGCTGGGTGTAGCAGACCCAGTGGAGACAGTCGAGGTGGATTGCCAGGCTGGCGGGATTTTGGTTGGCTGGTGGAAGGAGAGGGGGGTGTTAGGAGTGAGGCACGCATTCCTGATGGGCCTCATTTCTAACATTCTTCTCCCTGATTCGTCAGGCGCGAGGTTCCCGTGGAACCTGCTGGATTTGGTGTGGCAGTTTGCAGATTGCCCGATAGAGGCACCGTTGATCCTGAGATGGGGACAGACTTTTTTGGCACAGCTTTACGGGGAGATGTACGGGGTTCACTGTCGACAACAAAAGGGTTTCAGTTGCAGCTTTCTGTTGCAGTGCTGGGGTTGGCAGCACATAGTTGTTGAGAGGCCTACCGGGTTACCGTGGACGACTCGGGCGGTGATGGAGGATGAGGATATTGGTTATGCAGCTTTGTGGCGATGGTCTGCAGAGCAGGGGCAGAGTCGGCGATGGGCAGGTGCAGTTGAGCACTACATTGATGCCTTTTCGTGGCTCACTCCAGGGGAGGTGTTTTGGCGTCCCTATCGGGACTGTCCAGCCTGGCCTGAGGCTGGAGAGTGGCTCCGACGGGTACGGAGGGAGTGATGGTTGACTGGGCGACACGGGACGGAGCATGAGTTCTTTCCGTACCATCGGGTTACACGACAGTTTGGGGTGCGCCAAGGGTTTCCTGGTGAAATCGTGGGCTATCGGCATCGGGGAGATGACAGGGATCTGGAGCCACCAGTCCTCATGCCATTGGGCGAGGAATCGGATGCGGTGATTGAGGTGTTGGATGTTGATGACGTCGGTACTACCACTGAGTATGACTCGTGGTGGGTTTTGCGGCGCTGGAGAGGAGAGGGTCCACTAGGAGGCGCGAAGGCGGCAGTGGAGGATGCTGAGGCGATAGGGGGTGATTGGGGAGGGCCGTTGGATGATGTAGACATGGTGGATGTGGGAGATGAGGATGTGGACTTGGGTGTTCCGGAGCAGCCGGACATGCAAGATGTGGAGGAGCATTTGGTGCCTGAGCAGGCTACTGTCCCCGCGAGTCCTATGCGTCCGACAGATATGGAGGGGGTGGGATCGGATGTAGGCAATGAGGTTGCATGACTTACGGAGCTACTGCGAATGTGGGATCTAGAGAGGGATCTTCTGTAGGCTCAGTTGGTAGAGCGGGATAGAGTTTTGGCACAGCACGATGATGCATTCTCTATCTATCATCGGTGGGAGGCAGAGTGGTATCTATATCGGATAGACTTGGAGAGGGAGGTCATCCACCTTGGCAGGCGGCTCCCTGAGCCTTCGATCAGTAGATCTTCTCGACGAACGAGGGATAGTCTGACTGAGCAGTCAGCATCATCTCATCGTAGGCGGTTAGATGAGGGGGGTGGTAGTAGGCATGATGCGAGGGCTAGCAGTAGCCGCCCTGTAGGGTACCATAAGACCCACACCACGAGGGGTAGTTCCCGTCGCACCGATCCTGTGTGATCATGGTGGCCGACGCCTTAGGTTGGGTTTTGGATATGATTGCGGGGTCTGAGGACCGGTTTTGTAGCCTACGGGCATCTTTTTGATGATATATATATATATATATATATATATATATATATATATATATATATATATATATATATATATATATATATATATATATATATATATATCTGGTTTTATTTTTGGATTTGTACATGTGATTATGTGATTGATTTTTGTTATGCATGTTTATTTATTTTGATGAATGCAGATGTTATGATGGATGCAAATGTTTTTAGATGTCTATGTGATATGCAAATTGAAATGGATGAATGATATTTGTGTTGATTGCACTGTAGGCTGTTTAAGCAGCTTTTTATTTACATGGTTTTTGTTTTTTGTATTTTCTGATGGTATCATAAAGATGATAAGTAGCGCAGATGGTTTTGAAATGAATGTAAGGTTTTCTGAGATTCAGACAGTTTTATCTCACTATCCATGACTGTACTTTATCTTACAAGACTTTTTAACAAGGTATGAATCGGACCTATTTTTGACCAAGTTATTTAACATCCCTGTGTGTGTAATTGAGTTCATTTAGTGGTATTTGTTAGGATACCGCCAGTGCCAGATGGGCTTTCAACCGAACCTGTACTGAGGATCACCTAATTAGCTCCACGAATTCCTTTGTTGTATGTACTAAGATTAATCTGTGATGTAATCCAGGATGCCATAAGCTAGCTCATCCACATGCAAACATTGATCTGTACGCAAGTTAATGTGACAAATATATCGTCATGCGGGAGGTTTACTTCTGTTACCAAATTGGTATTGAAGCTTGCCTTATGACCTACAAAATGCTGAGAGTTCCAGGGATTCAAGGTCAACTCCCTTCTTTTTTTCAATTGTGTTGGGATACTTGCTCTTTTGTAGTGATAAGATCACTGTTTATTTTGATTGATTTTTTTTTTTTTTTTTTTTGAGCAAGGGATTGGGGATTTGGAGTGACGAAAATCATTGTTGTTTGTGCCTTTTGATGTGTGCACTATAGTTTGTCAAATTTTTGAGTTTTGACATTTTGCAAATTTTTGTGTTTTGCAACTGTTGAGAACTTTAGGGATTCTTAGGAAATTGGGTAGGGAGGAAGCTTGTCCTTTTGCAAACTCTCAGCATTCTATGGGTCATTCGCACAGGGGGATGAGCAAGATAACCATTGCGCTTGTGGTGACTTAGATTATTTTGCAAGTTTCGTCTTTCGTTCACACAATTTTGGGAATTTTAGTGTTTTGATTTGTGTTGGGATGTTATGTAACAAGGTGTATTTCAAGTATGACTCTACCTTCGTAAAATCTGTTCAACTTGGTACACTACATGGCTAAAGAGGAAAATGATGACTGAATCACCGAAACTCTTGGTACATTCCCAGACCACTGACTGTAGCATGGTGTTTTTGTTGATTTTGGTGAATTCGAGTATGCCTAGAATTGAGATGCAAATCTTTGTTGTTTTTGATGATTTTTGTTGTTTTGTTTTTGTTGAATTTATTGATTTGTTTGACCAAGAGATTGCGATAATCCTTGGAGATTTTTGGATTGACCAAGAGATTGTGATAATCCTTGGAGATTTTTGTGTTGACCAAGAGA
Source organism: Wollemia nobilis (assembly GCA_028583015.1). NCBI lineage: Eukaryota > Viridiplantae > Streptophyta > Pinopsida > Araucariales > Araucariaceae > Wollemia > Wollemia nobilis. The sequence continues at coordinate 4,925,511 of JAQPPZ010017244.1, forward strand.
TTGCGATAATCCTTGGAGGTTTTTGGGTGACCAAGAGATTGCGATAATCCTTGGAGCTTTTTGGGTTGACCAAGAGATTGCGATAATCCTTGGAGCTTTTTGGGTTGACCAAGAAATTATGGTAATCATTGGAGCTTTTTGGGTTGACCAAGAGATTGCGATAATCCTTGGAGCTTTTTGGGTTGACCAAGAGATTGCGATAATCCTTGGAGCTTTTTGGGTTGACCAAGAGATTGTGATAATCCTTGGAGCTTTTTGGGTTGACCAAGAGATTGCGATAATCCTTGGAGCTTTTTGGGTTGACCAAGAGATTGCGATAATCCTTGGAGCTTTTTGTTTGTTGACCAAGAGATTGCGATAATCCTTGGAGCTTTTTGTTTGTTTGTTTTTGTTGAAATTTTTTTTTTTTTTTTTGGCTTTCTTAGATATGAAATGGTCGCAAATGACTGATATTCAAGGGTTCTGTTTCCTTGATACCGTCAAGAGAAGCTAGCCTGTACGTTCCTGGTCCTATTTTGCTATCAATGACATAAGGACCTAGCCAATTTGTCATGAATTTGTCTCTCATATGGGACGACAAATTAGAGTTTTGTTGGTTTTCCTTCAGAACCAAATCACCAACCCGAAAGTCTCTTAGGTGAACTTTCATGTTGTAAGCTCTCTTAAGCCGCTCTTGATAGATACGTAAGTGCTTGAGAGCATTAACGCGTCTTTCATCAAGCAACGTAAGTTGGTCTAATCGGGCCTGTTGTGCAGTGTCATCATCGATGAATTCCTACATTGATATGCGGAGGGAAGGAATCTCCAACTCGAGAGGCATTACTGCCTCTGAGCCATACACTAGTGAAAACGGAGTTTCCCCAGTGGTCTTCCGAATGCTAGTGCGATAAGCCCAAAGGGCAAGTGGGATTTGTATGTGCCAATCCTTATGATCGTCTGCGACGGTCTTTTTAAGGATGGTGACTAGCATTTTGTTTGACGCCTCCGCTTGCCCATTTGCTTGCGGATAATAAGGTGTTGAAAAGCTGTGCTGAATTTTGTACTTTGTGGTTAAAGCACGCATGTCTTTGTTCTTGAATGATGGCCCATTATCCGAGATTATTTTGGATGGAATACCAAAACGACATATGATGTAATGCAAAATGAACTCCGCAATGCGGGGTCCTGTCGTAGAGGTTAACGGAATTGCTTCCACCCATTTGGTAAAATATTTCATGGCCGTTATGATAAACGTGTGACGGCCTAACGATGCAGGGGAGATCTTTCCGATTAGATCGAGGCCCCACTGCAAAAATGGCCAAGAAGACTGGACTGTCTGTAGGGCCTGGGAAGGTGCGTGCATTAAATTGGCATGATGTTGACATTTTACGCACCTCTTGACATACGCGCAGCAATCTCGCTCTAAATATGGCCAATAATAGCCCATGCAAAGAATGCGCTTTGCAATGGCCATACCACTGAAGTGGCCACCACATGTACCGTCATGCGCTTGGGTGACTGCCCAAGTGGACTCTTGCTGGTCCAAGCAACGAAGAAGAATCTCGTCATAGCTGCGACGATACAAAATGTCTCCTATCAAGACATATTTTGCCGCTTTCTGTTATAAATTTTGTTTTGAGGCTTGCGTTAATCCAAAGGGTAGATTACCTAACTTGAGGTAGTCTCTTATGGGTAAATACCAGTCCTGTTGATCGGATACCTCGATAGTTTGAACATCCAATCCCTTTTGGAGTTCTTCCCTAACAAATGCTAATTGGGATAGAACTTGTAAGAATAGCGTTGTGTTGCTATTAATGGGAGTGGGGGAGAATAAAGACCCCCAGTTTGCATGTATCAGATAGTCTCGGATTCGAAAGAACTTATCCGAAGCTGGTTCGATCTGGATCATGTGGATTCCTGGCGTCAAGTCTGAGCTTGCGCGCTCCATTGCGGGTTGCGATAAGGTTTTGACTTGAATGGTTGTTATATCACCGGAAAGGTCTTGCGGGATTAGTGACCCTAAGGAGGCCATTGTGTCCGCAAAACGATTCGATGATCGAGGGAGTGCCTCAATGTCATACCACTCAAGTTTTTCCAGGAATTTATCCACGAGGGCTTTATAAGCTTTCAGAACTGGGCATTTGCATTGATATACCCCTTTGACTTGATTGACGATTAACAGCGAATCACCAAATATGTTCAGTCTTTTGATGTTCATGGCGATTGCTGTCTGAAGACCTAGGAGCAAGGCTTCATATTCTGCATTGTTGTTGGTGCACTGGAAGTTTAATTTAAATGATAGGGGCATTGGAGTGCCCTACGGTGTGAAGAATACAACTTTTACACCACCACCTTGCTCGCATTTAGAACCATCAAAAAATAAGGTTATGTCGGCCTGAGATTCAGGCTCTTCAGAATCTGGCGATTCTGAGACATGGAAGACCTCATCATCGGGTAGTTCTATGACTAGAGGCTGATCGTCTTCAAGAGGAGCCTCTGCTAGTTGATCGGCTATGACTTGTCCTTTTATAGATTTTTGCCCAATAAACTCAATGTCAAATTTTGTCAACAACATAATCCATTTCGCCGTGCGGCTACTATGATAAGTACGACTCATCATGTATCACAATGGATTCTCCTTAGACACAACATACGTCGTGTTGCTCAACATGTAATGGCGTAGCCTCTTTGTAGCAAACACCACTGCCAAGCAGAGTTTCTCAACGTATGCATAGTTAAGTTCAGTAATCGACCGTGGTGCGGCTAAGATAGTAAGTAGCCCTGTTCTTTGTGGAGTTCATTCTTCCGGGCTAGCATTGCGCCCAGTGCCACCTCAGTAGCTGAGATGTATAAGTATAACGACACACCTGGTCTAGGCGGTGCCAATACTGGCGGCGAAGCCAAGTATTGTTTGATTTCGTCAAAGGCTGACTGGAACTTGTCATCCCAATGAAATGTGACCCCCTTGTGCAATAATTTGTTAATTGGTCGGCATTTGTCAGATAATTGCGCTATGAAGCGTTTAATCGACGCGACCTTTCCTTGCAGACTTCTGAGCTGCTTGATAGTGGTTGGGGGAGCCATTTCAAGGATTGCCTTGACTTTGTTTGGGTCCACTTCGATGCCTCTCTTGGAGACTATAAAACCCAAGAGTTTTCCAGATGTGACGCCGAACACGCACTTCTTGGGATTCAGTCTGACGTTACGCTCTATGAGGCGATCAAGAATCTTTCTTAAGTCACCGAGATGATCTGAGCGCAATTTAGACTTGGCTAACAAATCATCCATGTAATCTTCCAAAGTTTTGTGCATGTAATCGTGGAAGATATAAGTCATAGCACGTTGGTATGTAGCGCCAGCGTTTTTAAGGCCAAAATGCATGACCTTATAACAAAATGTCCCCCAAGGCGTTGTGAATGCCGTTTTGAGTTGGTCTTCAGGATTGATACGAATTTGATTGTATCCTGAGAAACCGTCCATTAGGGAGAGCATTTCGTGACCTGCTATAGCGTCTACCAATGCGTCGATGCTTGGCAAGGGGAAATCATCCTTAGGACTCGCTTTGTTTAGGTCTCGAAAGTCGATGCATATGCGAATCCTCCCGTCGGGCTTCTTGATGGGAACCATGTTGGACAACCATGGCGGATAATCCACGTAGATGACAAATTGTGCATCCAACAGCTTTTGTAATTTGTCTTTGACCATCAAGGCCACTGTTGGGTGTATTTTTCTTAGTTTTTTCTTTATTGGCTTGATTTTCGGATCAAGCGTTAAATTGTGCATGACTAGCTACGGGTCTAGTCCTGGCATATCTTTGTACGACCATGCAAAAACCTCCTTCTTTTCTTTAAGAAGGGCAATGTAATCAGCTTACTCTTCGGGGGAAAGGCTTACCCCCAGTTTGAGAATCCTTGGATTCATTGGATCTGTGTCGATGTCTACGTCAGTCGTCTCTTCGACTGACATGTGAGATCCGTCTTCCGACTGATGTGGAGTTGGGATTAAATGGATATCATCAGCTGAGTTAAGATCTGCATTTGGGACCTTGGGCCCCTCTTCAGCTTGAAAAATATCTTGAGTTGTCCTTGGGGTAAAATGAAGCATTTCACCGAAAGGCCAGTACTCTGATGGTGACAATGGTGAATTGACGCGATCCCAGTCAATGGCATCCATGTTTAGATGCAATGACCGTGATGGATCGGTCGGATTATGGATGGGTGTGGTCAAATCAATGGAGATCATGTGGATGGAATGGATTTGGTCTCCAGAACCACGGGTGTGATGACTCGATTCTTTTAGATGTTCCCTATGCTCTTGATCTGGCTCTACGGGAACAGGCACGAATGGATCCTCTCTAGGTGCAAATTCATCTCTATGTGTGAAAAGGAAGGCGGGGTCTTCCCTCGGTACTGTTGTCCTGATGGGATCTTGAGGTGGACGATGCTCATCTTGAATTTGGAGCCATAGGCCTAACACTTGGTCCCACCTCGTTGGGTCTACGTGCCATTCATGTCCTAACCGTATACCCATTTGTCCCATTATATCTTCATGAGTTAGAGCGCGGTGATGTCGTCGTGCATGTCTGAGATAGTCCATTTTAGTTTCGTCTTCTGAATCACTTTCATAGATCCAAAATTGTTCATCCTCTTCAGCATCCGTTGCTTGCGACATTGAGGACTCTTCTTGTTCCAGTGAATTAATCTGGTCCCATTGCGGTTGTTCCACTCTTAGTGGAGGGACCTGATTCTTTTGAGACTGTGTTATTTCATCTGGAACCTCTAAGGGGAACAACTTCAAAAAAATGTCTGGAAGCCGTTGTTGTTCTCTTTGATGATTTATCTCTGAACTTCCACCTCTCTCTAGCAAAGGAGAGGGATTATTGTTGTTACCAGGGGTGTTTGTAGACCATGGGAGATAATCCCCCAATGTGTATTCTATGTTTGTATTGGCGTACGGGTCTTGTGCCAATCCCCCCCTGTTGCCTATTTCTAGGCCTTGCATATTTTCAACCAAGATGTCTAATGGCAGGGGATGGTTGAACCCTACCCCTGACTTGTCATATGGCATCTGATACCTTGGTTGGCAAAGGATCCGCATCCCTTGCTCATATCTACCTAGCCCATACCCATGCCAATTGCATTGTTCAAGATATTTTAGGGAAAATTCTGGGTTCGACAGATAATTGATGTTTTCGACAAAAGGTTCTTCATCTGTTTCCTTTTGTTCGCATGGTTCAGAACCATGATCAAGGCCCCCATACACAAAATTCATTTTGTTCGGTGGGTAGCCTAGAGGGATGATTGTTCCAATGGGAAGGCGAGGTCTTCCCATGTCTTGTACTGACTCCAGTGTGGGGATTGCCACAACATTTTTCACTATGTATTCTCCTAGGCCTGTACTAGCCATCTCAACAGTGATTGTTGATGATTGGGTAGGAGGAAACGATAGTCCTTCCTGAGTCCATTCCATGTTTGGTGGTTCAGGAATCTTGGTTTGTGTTATGTTGGGCGCTTCCTCTGTTGATATCGCTGAAATCATGGGCAACCCCTCTTCTAGAGGCTTAACCTCTTCCATGATTTGCTTTCCCTTGTCCTTCTGTTGGGCCACAATAGGTGGCGTTGATGATGAAGTAGCCGATGATGAAGTCTCACCTGGCTGGGATTTTGCCTTGTTGGCCACCAGTGGTACTTGCGGTATCGGACCCTGTTTAGATGGATTTAATTGAAAATCCAAATGCGTTGATGGGAGGGTCGATTGACGTATAAATTGCACCGCATTGCAATACTTGAAGGGCTATAAGTCCATTGGGACTACATGTATTTGCCCTTCATAGGCATACTTCAAGCACTAGTGTGCGATCGAGGGGACACACTTCATGTCCCTGATCCATGGCCGCCCTAGCAGTATGTTATAAGCCATTTCACCTTCCGACACATGGCACAGTGTGGGTATTGACTTTTGTCCTACCTGTATAGGCAGAACGACTGTGCCGACTGTCGAGCAAATTGCATCGTTAAAAGCTGATGTGAGAGGCTGGCAGTTTTAAATGCTTTAATGCTGCAGTGGTTATGATGTTACTGGACGAGCCAGTATCTATCAACACTCTCTTGTACGGGATCCCGTTGACCTGCGTGATAACGTGCAGGGGAGGATCCGGCATGTCATTTGATATTGTTTTGACCTCGTTTTCTTTGAATGTGATGATAGGCTCCGTACATTGTTTCACATGTCCCACGAAGGTGTTGAAAGAATTTGCTTCGTGGGGTTGTACTTCAATGGCTTTTAAAATGTCCATAAGAGCTTCTCTATGGGGATCTGATTGTTGAATAAGCTCGTAGATGGACAGCATAGCCGACATGGTCCGCAAACTCTGCGTGAGTTTGGTTTGTATCGTGACCTCAGGTCTAGGCGGAGGTAACTACGTTGGGCGTTGTTGAGGCTGCGATGTTGACGGAACTTCCCTCGCAGGTACCTCGGGGGCAACTGCTGGGTATTTTCTGTTCCTTGTTACAATGCTAATCATTCCCACAAATCCTTGCGCGGGAAGATCTTGTCACACCTCGTTAATTTGGAGCGGTTTTGTCTACGCCTCGTGGGCAGGCAAGGGGTCCTTGAATACCCTCATTTGTTGGTTGTTAGGGTTGTCCACGACCAATGTTCGGTTGTCGATCAAATCTTGGACTAGTTCTTTGAATTTCCAGCACCCATTTAGGTCATGTCCTCTGCGCCTATGGAATCTGCAATACAATTCCTCCCTATACCCCCTAGGCTTGGGAACATTAGGGTCAAAAATTCTGATTTCTGGCAGAGTAACTAAATTTTCCGCTGATAAGCGGTCAAATAAGGAGTCCCTAGACTCCGCATACGGGGTGAATTGTCGCCTAGGGCGACGCTGCTGATATTGCTCCTGTCTTTTGTTATCTCTTTCGTAAGCAGGAGGCACTGCCTGGTAGTTAGCCTTTTGAGGCTAAGTTTCTTGCATAGGCGCGAGGACATTTATCGCAACTTGGTTGACTATAGTGTGTTGTGGTTGCGTTGTCCCAGTTTTAGTGGTTTTATTCCACTCTTTCTTCTTAGGCTTGGCAATTGCGCCTTCGCCTATCTTAATCTCTTCTATGACTCTGGCTTGCGCCAAAGCTTCTTCTAAGCTGTCGTATTGTCACAGCAACAATAGACCAGAGATTGATTTTAAACAACTTTTCAGGAACATTTGCGTGAGGTTCGACATGGGAGGACGGTAGGGTAACTTAGAAAGCAAAGCTCTCCATCGGTTCCCGTACGCTGCCATTGTTTCCTCCTCAAATTGTTTAAGGCTAGCTAGATCACTAAGTGATGCCTTCTTCCTTGTGTTGAAGGTGAAACGTTCAAGAAACGCATCTACTAGCTGATCTAAGCTGCTTATGCTGTGTTTGGACAGCTGTGTGAACCAATCCGAGGCAGGGCCTGCGAATGTGGTTATGAATGTTCTAAGCAATAATGCGTCATTATCTTGAATGTCGAAGCATTGGCTTAGAAACCGTGTAACATGTTCTTGTGCGTCCTCTTCACCTTTAAAAACTACCAATTGAGGCAACTTAAAGTGTTCGGGGTAAAGAGGTGTAGGCACTAAGGGATGCACCGAATTATTGCGGAGTAGACGTAATGTGGGTTTTTGATGCCCAGCAGCTTTTGTCTCCACAGACTCCAAACGCTCCAATAGTGCTTGGTATGCATCGGAAGATTTTATTTCTTCCTCTCTTGTTCACTCTTGTTGCAAGTTACGGTAAACCGGAGGCCTATGGAGGGGTGGCTGAATGGCATCCTTCCTGCCTTGATGAGGAGTTTCAATATATTCCTCTTCTGGTTCATACTCCTCATAAAATTCTTGAGGAGTCTCAGGGCGAAACCTATGACCCTGATCAAGTTCTTGTTGAAGGTACCCATAATTGTTTCGGGGAGTTGCCTCCCTCTCGAATCTATGGGGTCTTGGAGGCAGAGCTTGACGAGGTCGTGGAGACCTATCTTGCGCCAACGGATTACGCCTCTCATACTGTTCAGCTCTTTGGATGCGAGGGGTTGGCCCCCTCTCAGGTATTTCATAGCGTAACTCATCCGCTTCACGTTGCATGCATTCTTTATCCAAGTGGTATTGATACTCTATCTCTTGCTGAATTTGTTTAAGCAGCATGATTTGGGCTTGACGGGTGGTATATCTAGCGACAGCTGGGTCAATTTGATCTACCCTATTTTGTTCAAAAGGTTCAAATGTTCCTCCTATGGGTTTACCTCGATTTTGATGCTCTAAAATCTTAAGGGGTCGCTTCCCTCTGTCGAGGTAGGCGGTATGTGCTCGAGGTTTTGGCCTCAAGGGGTGATCATGATATCCTATTGGTGCGGAAATGCAAGGTTCCCGCATTGTTTGTTGCTCTCGAGGAATGCGATGGTTTTCCTCATACTCCCTTTCACGGGTGTAAATGGGATGGGCGGAGTTAGGTCGCCCTATGTAAGGAGCCCTGCAATCCGGATTTGGTCTCTCTGTTCTGATGATAGGTAAATAAGGGACGCCATATCCACGTTGCCCCTCCAAATGGACAGTGTGCCTATTTAGCGCTTCATCACGCGGTGTCCACTCATGCCTAGCTTCAAGAGGTGATTCTCTGTTTATGTCAAGGTCTACATGTAAGGCATCTTCCCAAAAGGGGCTGCTTTGAATAGGCATACCCCACCGAGGATTCTGAATTGGATTCTTTTGTAGGTTAGACCGATAAGGCGGTATAACCAAATCCTCAGGACTGAAGTGAAGGCAACTTGCGCCTGCTTTTTGTGTACCTTCCGGAGCTTCTGCCCTTGATTGGGCTTGACTGCGGGTGTAAACCATTGCGGTGCTCTTATGCTACCTAAATAAGTTTTTATCTCATTTTATGATTTTCTTTTTTTTTTGTCTACACTAAGTAGAATTAAACACACACATTCACAAAACCATGATTATCTCTTTTAAGGATTCTTGGTGTGCCCTAGACTGGTTTAGTGCATTTTGATGTTTTGTTTTGTTTTTTTAGGTTTTGTAGAATGTTTAAATGCATCATGTAGGCTATTATAACTCCAAAAAGGTAGCCCCTTCAATATACCAGCCAGCCCGATATACCAACCTCTCTATATACCCGCCCTTACGAGAGGGAGACTATAGGTACGTGAGAGCAGAAGGTACGTGGTACGTAGGCGGTACAGAAGGGGGATTGTCCTGTTAATGGCACCTACCATAGAAAACTTATCCTCGTGTGCATGGGAATCACCCCAGCTACGCTCGGTCTATCTTCGTCAGGATTTACGCCTAACAACAGTTGACAATCGGGAAATGGATGCAAATCAAGCCAAGGTGGTGATTAAATCCACCAATGGTCTTGATCAAGGGCTGGGGTCTTACGACCAGCTCCTTGGTTTAAAATTGTTTCGTGATGTGTGTGGGATTCATTTTATCCAACAAAATGAAACTAGCATACATGACTTTCCCTAATGCAATGCAGGGTTAAATGAAAACAATTAACGAAACAGAAATAGAAACAGAAAAAATATAACAGAGATCATGAAAATCCCTACCTCTTCTCTCGCCTGCTCCTGTTGTCTCTGAATTTCAGCTCTGAAAATCCGCAGACAGGAATTTGTCCCTCTGGGAGACGAATTGCAGAACAAAATTCGTCCCTCCCAGAGACGAATTTGAATTCATCTCAGGGTCAGATGAATTGCAGAAAATAATTTGTCCCTGTCAGAGACGAATAGCAGTCTGCAACAAAAAAAAGTGTACCTGTCAAGCAAAAACACAAAACTTTGATCAGTTTCTATGATTTCAAAAACCAGGGAACAGCGTCCCACCGTGATCGCCACTGAAAGCATGAGATTCCGGTCAAAGGAAACACCAAGTGCGATTGCATTCAAAATTAAGTACGCTTAAGTCCTAGAAATGTAAATTGCATGAAACGAAAAAGAGACACATTGGAAGAGACACAATCAAATATAGAGAACACAACCCTTTCATTAATTTCCCTTGATCTCTGTTACAATTATGTCTCCTCCCTTTTCAGGGGCTAGGAGCGCAAATAGAGTTTGATTACAATCGCTGAATGATTCCTCTTTCCGCGTGCCCACGATTGCAATGGGCGGGCCAAGATGATGCCACCACTGATGTCGATGAGTTCTTCGCCTCTGCTGCTTCTCCTGTGAACAAAGAAATGACCAAGACGTCAGTAGCACCTGCTGCAAATGAAAAGCGTTTGCTCTCTAAAACTAACAAAATATGCATGTAAATATTTGCCTAAAACAGTGAATACAGTGAATCCAAATTGCTTCAAAACTTAACAGAGGGTAAGAAAAGTTACCAGAAGGCCACTGCAACTGAGGCAGCTGGCCAATCCACCTTCAACTGGAATTCATCCTTGGGCAGGACGAATTCTGACTGTAATTCGTCCCTGGGTGGGACGAATTCTTTTGAGTTGGAGAAACCGACCTGCTGCTGCTCCAATGTTGGATCTCGAGACCTACAAAATGCCTACAAACAAGGGGGTTATGTAATTGGGGCCATTTTGGGACGACCCAGATGGTCGGATTTTCCCAATTTGGCCTCCACCCTTGGGAATTTGACCTTGACACCTGCAAGTTAGCGAAACGACAAAGAAATACAAAACATCCTAAAATCTGACCAAAAGTTACAAAATTGCAATTATGGACTAATCAGACCTAGTAACACAGAATGCAATCTAAAAAATAATCTAAAATGCTCGAAAACTAAAATTAGGACTTGGGAGGTGCGGGGGTGCCCAAGTGGGCCTCCCACCGTTGGCCCTCAATTTTGGAGCCAATCCACCGGGGATGGGCCCAAAAACTTTTAGGATTGGGGGGTCGGTGAATTGGTAGGTTCAGGTGTCCATGCATTGGATTTGGGTAAGGTTCGAGCTTCCAAAGGCCACCCAACAACCTCCCTTGCAAAAGAGATTGGTGGATGTGGGAAGGTGAACCAAGGGGGATGCAAGTGAGTCTTCAATTCGGTAGCACTTCGTTGCTTGAACACTCCTTCAACCTGTATGTTTTGGGTGAGAAAAGTCCCACCTTTTATAGACCCAAGGGGTCTCTTTTGGGAGGGAAGCACAAATGCCATGTGTTGGCCATAGGCGCCATGTGGCAGTCTTGTCTTCCCATGAGGGAGGGGAGTCCTCCATTGACTTGAACTTTGATAAATGCTTTTTGTAACAGTCTCCTAACGGCCCCTCTATCCACTTACACACGCGTGCAAGGCATGAGTCCTTAACTGACTGTTCTGGGCTGCCACTTGGCACCCTTTGTCTTTTTGTCCGTTAAGCTTAGAATTCATCCCACCCAGGGACGGATTCAGAATTCATCCTGGGGTGGGACGGATTCTATTTTGAATTCATCCCTGGGTGAGACGAATACTGGGCAAAGTGTCCAAGTGTGCCAAATTGCTTCTTGACCTTAAAAAATTGCTATGAAAGTGGTTAAGACCACTGTTTAACCTCTGAGGGCTGCCCTGGGGGTTGTGTTTGTCAAAGCGATCAGTGTTTGCAGTCACATAATCGGATTGGTGCTGTTTTGGTGTCTACACTAGGGGGTGTAGATGGCTATACAAAAACATTGATACATGCTACCATGTATATGTGAGCAAAATTTTTATAGATATTATACTAGGAGTGGAGTTTTAAAATTTCCCATAAGTTGCTCAAGAGTCAACTATTTTTACAAAAATAAATTAAAGGAAAGTCTACAAGAGAATACAATTACAAATTTGTTAATCATTTTTATATTCTAAAGTAAAACGATTTATAATTTACAATAGGCAAAAATTTCACTCCAAAATCATCCGTAAATAAAACAGACAATTTATTAGGTACCCAAGATAGGTATTTAATAATTTATTATTGTATTGTATAATGGAATGAGCCATAAATTAAATATTAAGGAAGGCCACATGTTAAATTAGAAATAGGTATGTCATAGAATCATATATTTAACCATTGGAGAATATAGTCATATGTACTTTGTTGCTAGGGTTCTCTACCAGTAGTGGGTTTATGGCTGGTTTGTGCCACTTTCTTTTGTGTTCGGTAATTTCTTATTGTATCTAGTTGTTTCGAGAAGATAGGGACAAATATCAAACCAAACTAGTTGGAGTGAAAGTGGGTTATTATGCTATGGTGGTTTTTATATTTTGGTGCCATGTCTGGTGGGTTTCCTAGCTTCGATGATCTACAAATATCTCTTTCTCCAGTTCCAGTAGTGGTGGTGTGTTTGATCCCAAGGTTCTAAGGCTTATTTTTTTGGGATATTACCCTTATCCATCTTAGGTGCGTGTGGAATTTTGCTATATCATTTTTATTGTACCTAAAAGTGTTTGTTCTTGAAACTTTTTTGGTTAGCTCTAGTGAGATTTATGGGTTTCATGAAATTTCTTATGCAGACCTCTTAGATGGTTTTTATGCTATGGATTTTGTTGTTCGATATTTCTAGTGTTGTTTTCTTAAACCGACTATTCTCATGAGGGGTTCTCCTATTATGTGCTTTGTTGGATATATTTGTTGATTGTGATGACATGATTCCTTTGTTCTCCTTTCATTTTAGGTAACAAATTATTTGGTTTGGGCAATTTTTATTTGTAAATGTGTTTTTAACCGGTAGGATTTTCATTATTCTACTATTTTTCTTCGTTGTTTTAGATTCAAAGCACTCGGTGGTTTGACCATGGGATAATCTCTTGTATTTTCTTGATAAAAATCTGTGGTTTATTTGCTAGGAGGTTTTTTCATTGGATTTTTGGGTTTAATTCATGGAATCTATCACAGTCTTTATTGATGTCTTATTACTAGATATAAGGTTTTAGGGTGTCTTTCAAAACTCTACTCGTAATAGGTTTGGGGACCCTTTTAAGACCCCTTCTATCAATAAAAAATATATATTCATATGTAATCACAAGGAATATTCTCATATCATTATGCACTTTGTAACTCATGGAAGGTAAAACACCACATGGATGATCTTGTAACTCACAAAATGTGAACCATCACGCTCTTGTATAAAGAGAGATGTACCTCCATTGTAAAAGATATCTATAATGTATTCTTAGATAAGTCTTGGCTCGTGGAGCTAGATATTTTGTGAAGTGGCTTACTTCCAAAAGGAGCACTGTACATTTTTGCTCTACCTCAAGGGTATAATCGATCTCTATTTTATCATGAACAATTTATTGTGCACTTTATTTGTGGATGCATATTGATATTTATGCAAATTGTTGAATGATTTATGGAATGAGAAGATAGGTTCACAACATTTGGTATCAGAGCAATGATTTGGGTGAAGGGAGTTTATTTTTTTAGAGCTAGGGCACATTTTATCAAAAATAATTCACATTTTGTGGAGGCCATATTTTTTATTTCAAAAGTCATTTTTAGAAGATGTTTGTATCATTTTCTAGATATTTTTTGAGTACTAAAAAAAAAATTCATTTGTTAATTGTAATAAGTATTGATAAAGTTATGGTTTTTTGAAGTTGGGTAATGCGTCTTGTTTTCTGGTTGCACAATTTTTTTCAAAAAAAAATTGTATTAAATGTTTTAGCAATCATTTTCAAATCGTTTTGCACCTGCATGTAGATTATTCTTAGTACTACTAAACTGACTACTCACTTGTAAAATTTTGATACATATTGATATATTTATAACTATTTGAAGTTGGGTTGTTGAGGCTATTTTTTGGTTGCATGATTTAAAAAATAAAATAAAAAATCCGTTTTAAATTTTTTATTAGTCATTTTTAGATATTTTTACACCAGCATGTAGATTATTTTGAGTACTATAAAAATGGTTTCAATTTGTAAAATTATGATAAGCATTGAGAGAGTTATAGTTGTTTGAATTTGGGCTATTGAGATTGTTTTTGGGCTACGTGATTTTTTTTCAAAAAGAAAAAATTCGTATTAAAATTTTTAGTAGTCATTTTTAGAATATTTTTGCACCAGTATACAATTTATTTTGAGTGATCTAAAAATATCTATTAACTTGTTAAATTCTAATAAATATTGAGGGAGTTACATTTGTTGCAAATCGGGCTTTTGGTGTTGTTTTTGGGACTGCATGGAAAAGGGAAAAATATCATAACTCTCAATTTGGATAAGCAAAATAGTTGTACTTTGTTTTGTTTTGAAGAAAATACACATATTTAAGTGTTTGAAAAAATAAATAGATGAGATCTCAAAATTTTATTTTTTGAGAAATTAAGGTTATTTCAAATCCTAGCTAAAAAAAAATATGCAGTTGCCAATATTCACTGGAAGGGATTGTATTGATGCTAGGGAATGGTTCATGAAGTGGAAAACTCTTTCTTTAAGTATTTTTGAGAGAGAATTGAAAGTTAAGGAATACTTAAGAGAGAATATTTTTCTATGGTTTACAAACTTTGTTGTTACTCATAGATATAAATATACATGGGAAGAATTTGAAGTTGAAATTTTAATAAAATGGGATTGCAAGCAAAAGGATAATGATGTGCAGGCTAAAGAAACTACATCTTTTATGCCAGGGCCAAACAATGGTAAACAATATTTATTTGAATATAAAAATTTTATTTTACAAGTTCATGGGTGCATTCAAAATCAAAACATTATTTTTTCTATTAACCCTAGAAACAAATATAATTTTATCAATATATATTTGACTAAGAGGTTGCATGTCCAAGCAAAGAAAATCAAAGACATACAACTTAAAGGTCAAAATGTTCAAATTTTTGAAGATTTGAAAATCACCATGGATAAATATATTTTATATTCAAATTTTTATGCTATTGATATGAAGAATGCCACCCTTGAATCCTAACGAGGATACATGGAGAGTGTCTAGTACCTTTTAGAGTTAACCTCACTAGAATAACATGGAAAATATTTCCAACATTCTCTCTCTTGTTGAATACATTCTATAGGGGACAAAAACTACCATTGTCAATTGTCAAGGACAACCATACCCATAAATATTCTACACCAAAAAATATTTTTATGAGGTACAACCTTTGTTAATGAATCAACAACATTTTTCTTTGTATCAACTTTCTCCAACATCACCTAATTTTGTTCAACCATATCTCTCACAAAATTGTACTTGATATCAATATGTTTTGATAGATTATGAAAACCAGGATTGTTGGATAAAAATATTGCACTCTGACTATCACAGTTAAGTCCCACAACCTTCTGCTTAAGACCAAATGCTGAACATAACCTCTATAACCACACTTTGTTAGGTATCCAAGATAGGTATTTGATAATTTAATATTATATTATATAATGGTATGAGCCATAAATTAATTATTGAGTAAGGAAGACCACATGTAAAATTAGAAATAGGTATGTCATAGAATCATATATGTAACCATTGGAGGAATATTATCATATGTAATCATAAGGAATATTTTCATATTATTATGCACTTTGTAACTCATGGAAGATGAACCACCACATGGGTGATCTTGTAACTCATGGAAGGTGAACCATCACACTCTTGTATAAAGATATATGTACCCCCATTGTAAAAGGCATTTATGATGTATTCTTGGAGAAGTCTTGGCTCATGGAGCTAGAGATATTGTGGAGTGGCTTCCTTCCAAAAGGAGCATTGTACAATGTTGCCCTACCTCAAAGGTATAATCAATATCTATTTTATTATGAAAATTTTATTGTGTAATTTATTTGTGAATCTATTTTGATATTTATGTAAATTATTGAATGATTTATGGAATGAGAAGGGAGGTTCAAAATACAATGACATCTACTTTTCTTAGAGATTCTAGTCATTGAATGAAGTACTCTTTGATCATAATAACTATCATGCTTGAGACTATCATCACCATACTTTTTCTTGAATAAATGTCTAAATAATTTACTCAAGGTATCTTCTAGTAGGTTATGTTTGTATCCTTACTTAGGAAAGCATTAACTTGACTCATCTACCTCTATTTCCTTTTATTTGAATCAATTGTCAACATCCACTTGACTTTCTAGATCCTATTTTATATCCAAGTTATCTTGTATATTAGTCAAGAATTTTTATTTTTGGTGCTTCATCATGGATTCCAAAATATTTGATATTAAAACTTATTTTGAAATAAATATTCCTCCATTTTAATTGTCAAGATTTTTTAGTATGCAAAATTCTATGCAAGTCCTAACTATTAGGATTTATTTTGGACTCTTCTACTTCAAAATATAAAAGATTCAATTGCCTATGAACAAGGTTCTACCTTAATCATGGATAGGTAGTGAGGAATCACTACAATTTTAAAATCTCATAAAGGTCTCTAGCCTCTCATTTTTTGTAGCCCTAGATGATGTCTCCTCTAGATACTCCTCGTCATAAGCCATACTGGATACTATATCTTCATCTAGGTCAAGACCTCCATAGAGTATTTTTATTTCATCAATTTCCTGGTAGAATTTTTACCATGCCTTAATTTTGTTATTGCTCCATACAAACTTCTTAAGTTTTTTTCACACAAAAACTCCGATTGTCAATGTAGGTTCCAAGTATTATTTTTCATAGAAAATCTCATATATTCTCTTTTATAGCTCTCGTTGTAGTAAAATATCCCTTTTAAGTAAGGGAAAGACCCCCTCCTATTTTCTCTTATTTTTTTAGATCGAGTCTTGGCTAATGTTCAAAATTCTTAGAGATGTGAGCATTTTTTAACCATGCAATAAATTTGTCATCTAGGTTATGGCTCCATGTATAATCCAAGACCTCCAACCTTAGCTTCTTTAGCTTTGATTTCAATTATTTAGCCACTTTTCTTTTCGCTTGGGTTATTGATTCCAACTAGAATGAGATTCTATAAAATCCCAATTTATTTTATCTACATGCATAGGTATAATCTATCAGATCCTCTTATCTTAAGATCTCAAAACATGCCACCATGTTGTTACATATACCAAAAAGATGAAGAATGCTCCTTTGAAATCAAAAACTCAAACCATAGTTCCTTCTTCTAGGAAGTACCATTTGCCTTTTATTTTTGTTTTGAGAATATCGATGATTTCTTCCAATATTCGATTAGGCTCTTATCCCTTCAATGCTACTATTTTAGGGAATAGGAATTTATTTGAGAATTCAAAATAAGGGGAATGGAGATATAGGATATATTTTTAGTTGGTTATAGGGTTTTCCTCCTCTCTTTAATTTCCCTTTTCTAAAATTAGATGCTCAAAATTCTATCTATTTTGATATAGAATAAGATGCACTAAGAATGACCAATACATGAATTCTTGATTTCCTCTTAATTTTATGAGTTCTTCATAAATTCATCGAGTGATGAAGTCACTAAAATGAAATATGAGTGGTTTTTTCTTTGCATTGTTCCTAAGAAGATGCATAATAGATAAAATTTCTTCTATTATTTTTGTATCGTTGGGGGTTATAAAGATGAAATTTTCCATACTCAAAGCATCCTTGACCTCTTGCATAAAAACACCATTTTCTAGAGGAAATTATTGCATGGTGTTTAGAGGAAATTTGGTCATCCAGTTGTGAGAACATCTCCTTGTTCCTCATCATATGGTTGCTACACCCACTATTGAGATACCAGACATTCTTCTGGCTCTCCTCCTCAATACTGCAAGTTAACAATATGTTCCCACATCATCTCTACACTCGATATTTCCAGTGTCATTTGTGTAGTGGGCCTACTATTGGTTCTCCTTGGCCATAATTTTTCTACACTCAAATATGTAGTGGTTGAACGTCTTGCAGTAGTAACAATGGATCTTCGATTTGTTCTTCTTCTGATCGGATCCACCTTGCTAGTTTTTCACACTACCTCTTCCTCCTTGCTGATGGAAGTTGTAGTTGGTCTCTCTGTCATTGTAGTTTGACCTTCATACTTGATTGTTACCTTTCCCATGCTTGCCTCTACCTCTTCCTCCTTAAGAACTAGAGGCACCTTGGTGGGAATATTTTCTACCATTGTCTCGAAATGAGACATGTGCCTTGAACGTTTGCTCCAATGAGGACTAAGATGAGCGACTGAGCCTCTACTCATGCGTTTGCAGGGAATCCATGAGCTCCTCCACAAATAGGGTTGTAAAATCCCTCAACTCTTCAATTGCTATCATGACTGAGTCAAACTTTACGAGCAAACTTCTCAAAATATTCTTCACAATTATTTGGTTGTCCACCATCTCACCATTCAACCGCATCTGGTTGATGACGTCCATTGTTCGGGTGAAGAAGTCACTCATGAATTCCGACTTGTTCAGCTTCAGGTTCTTGAACTCCCTTCTTAGCATCTGTAACTTCACCAACTTCACTTTGTTGGTTCCCTGATACGAGTTGGCTAGGATTTCCTAGGCTTGCTTTGCCTTGGTTGCTATTGCAATCCATGGGATCATAGTTTCCTCGACCGCCTGCATGATGTAGAACAGTGCCTTCTGGTCCTTCTTCTGGTTTTACTTCAACAAGTCCTTATCTGCTTGGGAGAACACAACTAGTGCTGCTACATTTGTCGGTTTTGCATATTCGATCTCAACCAAATCCCAAAGCTCCTACAAACCGAACATGATCTTCATTTGGATGCTCCAATAGTCATTGTTTTTGTTGTTGAACCACAGGATCTCGAACTACAAGGATTTGTTTTTAGAAGCCATGCTTCAATCTTCCATGAAACAACTCTCACTTTGATACCAATTTGAGTAACTTCGAGTGTAGGATCGCTAACTCGCTTCAACGATACCCGAAGTTGCTCGCTAATCGGGCGACTCCGGGAGTCGAACGCTGGCTAGGGCGATTCCTAAGATCGCTCGCTGGCCCAGCAACTCCTGTGAGTCGCCTGCTCACTGAGCGATGAGCAAAGTCATTCACTGGCTAGAGCGACTCTCGAAGTCGCTCGCTGGCTGAGTGATACACAAAATCACTCGTTGGCTAGAGCGACTCTCGGAGTCACTCAATAGCAGAGCGATAAAAAGTCTACAAGGGGAGCAATATAAGGAAGTTAACGTGTTTAATTAATAAATGCCCAAAGTTGGTTTTATACTTCAGATAGCTCGTGAGAATGAAGAAGAGAACGGAGTTCGCTCGTCTTGGGAGCGAGATGGAGCATAATGATAAGTATAAATCAAATCCCCTTTTAGATCTTGTTCCGGGTTAGTGGAAGTGAGATTTAACACAGAAAAATAGACACAGATCTTTATTAAACAAAAGGACTGGATTACATCACTTCCTCCACAGAGGGGTTTACAGACATCTATTGATAAATGCAAGATAAACAGAGAAAAAACTAAAATCTCGAATCTGTTGTTCGGTTACACAACTACTGCTGTTTCTGCTGTTTTGCTCCCTTGTTTTTCTCTGCTCCTATTGCCACATAAATGCCAAAATTTTACCAGTCTTTATAGCTGGGTTTAGAACACAAAGGCGGGAAACCATCCAACTACCCGCACGTGAGAATTAACTCCGACGTCAAAAACAGGTTCAGTGGGCGGGAAATCTCTTTATTGCTGCACTAGGTGTGGGATTCTTGGAATCGCTCCTTTGCTTTCCTGAGCGATTCCCAGGATCGCTGCGGTGAGCGTGCGATTCCTGAAATCGCTCCTTTCCTGAGCGACTCCGAGGATCGCCGCAGCAAGCGTGCAATTCTCGTCTCGCGAATCGCTCGTCGCTCGAGCGATCCGCTAAATCAGGTATATTTTTTTAAGAATAATCAACCATGCCGATGCCGTGAGCATGAGCTCTTAATAATCAACCATGAAAATGGAACGTAGAAGAAGAAAGTAAATACTAAAGGTTGTAATCAAAGGTTCTCGCTTCCCCAAGATAATAAGGGCAAGAAAGGTTTCAATGTTATCAACGAGGTAAATGGCGTTAGATTGTCAGACAATGCATACAAAGGAAATGAGAGAAGTCATAGACAGAAGGTGGTGGACTCAGCCGAGAGGCAATCACGGAGATGAAGACTTTCCAACACTAATAGTGAACAAGCAGTGGCAACCCAACTTGTTGACGACAAGGAATGCAAGAGGTCATGGCCATTTTTTCATGGTGCAACGGCCAACGGTGTTGGTGGCCATTAGCTTATTATGATTATGAAAAGCGATAAGAAACTTCCATGTAAAATTCGGGGAATGTTAAAGTTTTTAAACCAGCATTTGGATAAAGTTTGTAATCCCATCGATCGGTCTCTAAACTGTGGAACATTATTGAGTTAGATTGCTGTATTTCTAAAAGAAAAGAAGATACAGTGGGAAATGGAAAGACGTAATCTACAGAGTACACTGCCTTCTTCTTGCCAGAGTTGTGCAAAGTATATTTAGCACAGGACAAACTTGATATGAAAAAAATTGAGGTGGTAGATTACGTACACTGCCTTCTTGTGTAAAGTATATTTAGCACAGGACAAACTTGATATGAAAAAAATTGTGGTGGTTCCTCTTGAATACGGCGGATGACAAAAAAGAAAAGACCGAAAACAAATGGCCTATGCAGGTCTCGAACCTGCGACCTTCGCGTTATTAGCACGATGCTTTAACCAACTGAGGTAATAGGTCAACTTAAAGTTTATTTTCTTGATTTGTTCATGTTTTTTTATTTATCTTATAAAGTAGATTGTAGTAGTATGTTTTTGGGTTTTTATTGAAAAGATTTAAATTGAAACTTTGGTAAATAAGACTTAGACCCTTTCAAAACATATATTTAAATTTTATAAAGTTTATTGAAGAATAATATAGTGATATGTTTTTTTATTTTTATTGATAAGACCCAAATTGAAACCCTAGTATACAAAGGGATTAGATCCCTAAAAAAAAAAAAAAAAACTTTTGCTTTACCATAAATTTTTAGTTCCGTGACGATACCATAATGGTATATGTTTGGATATTTTTTTGTATTTTTTATTTTCATTTAAAAGATCCAAATTCAAACCCGACACAAAGGGCTCAGATCCCTTTCAAAAACCTATATTTTATATTAAACTAGACGTGCAAGGAATACTATAATGATATATCTTTGGTTTTTATCTTAAAAGGTCAAGTTTAAATTCAAGTTTAAATTCTGATAAAAGGTAAGACCTCTTTCAAAAACCCATGTTTTACCTTAAATTTTAGTCATGTGAGATACCATCTTGGTATATCTTTAAGTATTTTTTTTTGTTTTCATTTTAAATACTCAAACCACAAAACATGGGGCTCAATCCATTTCAAAAACTTAGCTTTTATCTTAAAGATGCAAGTTTAAATTTTGATAAAAGAACACACACTTTTCAAAAACCCATGTTTTACTTTAAAATTTTAGTTCCATGACGATATTGTAGTGGTATATATTTAGGTGTTAGTACCAGGAGATATATATTATATAGGCTCAAGTTCAACCTTGATATAAAGGGACCAGGACCCTTTTAAAACACCTGCCTTACCCTAAATTTTTAATCAAATGGCATTAGCTCTATTCTTTACCTTAAAATTTTAGTTTCATGAAGGATACCGTAGTGGTAGTGGTATGTCTTTGTTTTCTAACCTAAATTTAAATTAAAAAAAAAATCACCTTTTCAAAAACCTTCAGAAAATGGCATTAGCTCTATTCTTTACCTTAAAATTTTAGTCTCATGAAGGATACCGTAGTGGTATGTCTTTGTTTTCTAACCTAAATTTAAATTCCAAAAAAAAACACCTTTTCAAAAACCTCCGAAAAAGGGACTAAAACCCTTTCAAAATCCCATGTTTTACCTTAAAAATTTAGTTCCTAAGCTAATTGCTGAAAAACAGACCATAATCTTTCTAAAAACCCTTGATTTACCTTAAAATTTTATCTCCACAAGGATACCATAGTGGCATATCTTTAGTTTGAGACACTTTCAAAACCAATGTCTTACTCTAAATTTTTTAATCTAATGATATTAGTTTAATTGATTAGATTCCTCAAGATTAGAAAAAATGAGTGTGAAGTTCCAATCTTACCAAACAATATATAAATAATATTTAAACTTTAATTTTATTATTAAAAAATCTTAAATTTTTCAATTAAATAACACAATTTTAATGAATTAAATTCTTCAACTATAATTTTAATTTTACCAAATAACATATAAAAACCATCTAAACTTTCACTCTAATATCACTCTAACCTAATTTTTTAATCAAATAAAACCAATCAATTGTTTACGAAAGTTTTCTCCATACTCATTTTGGGCACCTTCTGCCATCGGTGACTGTACTTTAGTTGTGAGAATTTCACGGAGTGGGCGTGGAGACCTGGGCTCTAATCCAGCAGCCTGACGGCTATTTTCATTTTCGGCTACTATTATTTTAGATTCTGCTAGTTGCTACTATTTATTATTTTACATTCTGCTCGTAGCTACAGACATTACGAAGACAATAATATGAAACCAATCCAGAAATGTTCCACGCTGTATTATGATGACGCCATGCAGTTTACATATTCCTGGTGAACGACGAGGAGATAGGGAATCTTCCAACAATATATCACACTAAATTTGTAAATAACCCTGCAAAATGACAAGAAAAAAGAATAAACAAGCGAATGCAAATGATATCACATTCAAGGGAGAGATGTTTACAAGTCGCTTTCTTTCTTTTTGATGTTCACATAAAACAACATTCATATCGAAAGTAATATCACTTAATGAATACAGAGATGACACACTATGTACTCAAAATTTAAAGACAAATGTATTGGGACATCTTACTTATTTAAGAAACCTTGTTCAAAAATAGACACAGGTCTTTCATACATACATACACTTAATAGAATTTAAAATAGGTAAAACATCACAAACACATACACATAGAAATGGGTTACTAGAGGTTGTAGATGGCTATACGAAAAAAATTGACACAAGTTCTCATATGTATATACAAGCAAAAGTTTTATAGATATTATGCTAGGAGTGGCATTTTCAAATTTCCCATAAGTTGCTCAAAAGTATTTAAAAAAAAAAAAGGCCTACAAGAGAATACAATTAAATTTTTTTACATCATTTTTATAGTTTAAACTATAATTATTTATAATTTACATTAGGCAAAAATTTCTCTCCAAATCGTCCATATATAAAAACAAACAATCTATTAGGTACCCAAGATAAGTAAATTAAAATATATATTATTGTACTGTATAATGGTATGAGCCATAAATTAATTAGTAAAGAAGGTCACATGTCAAATTAGAAATATGTATGTCATAGAATCATATATGTAACCATTGGAGAATATAGTCATATGTAATCGCAAGGAATATTGTTATATCATTATGCACTTTGTAACTCATTGAAGGTGAAACACCACATAGATGATCTTGTAACTCATGGAACGTGAATCATCACACTTTTTTATAAAGAGAGATGTGCCCTTATTGTAAAAGACATCTATGATGTATTCTTGGAAAAGTCTTGGCTCGTGGAGCTAGAAATCTTGTGGAGTGACTTCCTTCCAAAAGAAGCATTGTACGGTGTTGCCCCACCTTAAGGGTCTAATCAATCTCTATTTTATTGTGAGAAATTTATTGTGCACTTTATTTGTGGATGCTTGTTGATATTTATGGAAATTGTTGAATGATTTATGGAATGAGAAGAGAGATTCACAATATTTGGTATCAGAGCAATGATTTGGCCAAAGTAGGTTTATTTTTGCAGATCTAGGGCACATTTTATCATAAATAATGTCATATTTTGTGGAAGCCATATTTTTTATTTTAGCAACCATTTTTAGAAGATGTTTGTATCATTGTTTAGATCTTTTTGAGTACTATAAAAATAACTATTCATTTGTTAAATTATAATTAGTATTGATAAAGTTATGGTTGTTTGAACTTGGGTTATTTGTGTTGTTTTTTGGCTGCACAATTTTTTTTCAAAATAAAAAAATTGTATTAAATCTTTTACCAATCATTTTCAGAATTTTTTTTGCACCAGCATGGTAAAGTATTCTGAGTACTATTAAAATGACTACTCACTTATAAAATTTTGATACATATTGATAGAGTTATAACTATTTGAAGTTGGATTGTTGAGGCTATTTTTGGCTACGCAAATTTTTTCAAAAAAATAATATCATATTAATTTTTTTATTAGTTATTTTAGAATATTTTTTCACCAACATGTATATTATTTGAGTACTATAAAAATGGTTGCTCACTTGTAAAATTCTAATAAGTATTGAGAGAGTTATAGATGTATGAAGTTGGGCTATTAATATTGTTTTTGAGTTGAGTGCAATTTTTTTCGAAAAGAAAAAAATTGTATTAAATTTTTTAGCAATCAATTTTAGAAGATTTTTGCATCGGCATACAAGTTATTTTGAGTAATCCAAAGATTTATATTCACTTTTTAAATTCTTATAAATATTGAGAGAGTTAAAGTTGTTGCAAATTGGGTTTTTGATGTTGTTTTTGGGGCTGCATGGAAAATAAAAAAAATCATCTCTCAATTTGGGTAAGCAAATCAGTCGTAATTTATTTTTTTTGAAGAAAATATGTGGATTTAAGTGTTTGAAAAAATAAATAGATGAGATCTCTAAATTTTATTTTTTGAGAAATTACGGTTATTTCAAACCCTAACTAAAAAAATTATGGAGTTGTCAATATTCACTAGAGGGGATGATATTGATGCTAGGGAATGGTTCATGAAGTGGAAAACTCTTTCTTTAAATATTTTTGAGAGAGAATGGAAAGTGAAGGATTACTTGAGAGGGAATGTTTCTTTATGGTTTATAAACTTTGTTGTTACTCATAGATACAAATATACATGGGAAGAATTTGAAGTTAAATTTTTAATAAAATGGGGTTCCAAGAAAAAATATAATGATGTGTAGGCTATAGAAATTATATCTTTTGTGTCAAGTTCAAACAATGGTAAAAAATATTTGTTTGAATGTAAAAATTCTAGTTTGCAAGTTTATGGGTGCATTCAAATTAAAAAATTATTGTCTCTATTAACCTTAACAACAAATATAATCTTATCAATATGTATTTGACTAAGAGGTTGCAAGTCCAAGAAAATAAAATCAAAGACATACAACTGAAGGGTACAAATATTCAATTTTTGGAATATTTGAAAATCACCATGGATAAATATTTTTACATTTAGATTTTTATGCTATTAAGATGGAGGATGCCACCCCTGAATCCTAACGAGGATACATGAATATGGTCTAGTGCCTTTTAGAGTTAACCTAGTTAGAATAACATGGAAAATATTCAACATATTTCAAAAATTCTCCCACTTTTTGAATACTTTCTATAGGGGCCGAAAACTACCATTGTCAACTATCAAGGACAACCATACCCATCGGTATTCTAAGTCAAAGTTTTTTTTGATGAGGTACAACCTTTGTTACTAAATCATCAACATTATTATATGTATCAACTTTCTCCAACATCACCTAATTCTCTTCAACCATATTTCTCATAAAATGATACTTGATATCAGTATGTTTTAATTGATCATGAAAAACAAGATTGTTGGACAAAAATATTGCACTCTGACTATCACTATCAATTCTCACAACCTTCTACTTAAGAACAAATGTTGAACATAACTTCTATAGCCATATTGTGTTAGGTACCCAATATAGGTATTTAATAATTTAATATTGTATTGTATAATGGTATGAACCATAAATTAATTATTGAGTAAGGAAGGCCACATGTCAAATTAGAAATAGGTATGTCATAGAATCATATATGTAACCATTCGAGGAATATTGTCATATGTAACTACAAGGAATATTATCATATTATTATGCACTTTATAACTCATGGAAGGTGAACCACCACATGGGTGATCTTGTAACTCATGGAAGGTGAACCATACCACTCTTATGTAAAGAGAGATGTATGCCCATTGTAAAAGACATCTATGATGTATTCTTGGAGAAGTCTTGGATCATGGAACTAGATATCTTGTGGAGTGGCTTCCTTCCAAAAGTAGCATTGTACGATGTTGCTCTACCTCAAGGGTATAATCAATGTCTATTTTATTGTGAGCAATTTATTTGTGGATGCATGCTGATATTTATGCAAATTATTTAATGATTTATGGAATGAGAAGAGAGGTTCACAACATAATCTCATCTACTTTTTTTAGAGGTCCTAGTCATTGAATGAAGTACTCTTTGACCATAATAACTATCATGCTTGAGACTATCATCACCATAATTTATCTTGAATGAATGTTTAAATCATTTACTCAAGGTGTCTTCTAGTAGGTTATCTTTGTATCCTTAATAAAGCATAAAATCAACTCATCTACCTCTGTTGCCTTTAATTTGACTTAGGTGTCAACGTTCACTTGACTTTCTAGATTCTCTTTTGTATCAAAATTATCTTATAGATTAGTCAAGAATGTTTTTGTTTGTGCTTCATCATGGATTGCAAAATATTTGATATCAAAACTTATTTTGAAATAAATATCCCTCCATTTTAACTGTCAAGACTTTTTATTAAGAAAAATTCTATGCAAGTCCTAACTATAGGATTTATTTTGACCGCTTCTGCTTAAAAAAAAAAAAAGCTTCAATTACCTATGATCAAGGTTCTATCTTAATCATGGGTAGGTAGTGAGGAATCACATAAATTTTAGCATCTCATAAAATTCTCTAGCCTACTTGAAGGACAACTCAAAATTTTCCTTAATCCTTGTACTCAAAGTCAAAATTATTACAATCCTTGAAAAAGGGAAGCATTAAAAACTAAAATAACTATTAACTTAATAAGGTTATAAGGCAATGAGCTTTAATAGTATTTACCTAACTATTGCTCATTCTTATTCTAATGAGTATTGGATTATTTTAATATCATTGAATACAAATTTTGCTTTTATTTTATTCTTTATGGGGAGGCTTCTTTTTCTTGTAGTAATATTATATGTCTAAGCTCTGAGATAAAGGAATTGCTTAATTTCTTGCATGATATATTTTGGCCTTGGTGGGTTTGACACTTTTATTAGGATAAACTGATATCCTTACACTCTTTGAGGATTTATAAATACTCTTGTTCCATTATAATTTCATTTCTTCCATTGTAAGGGCATGAGAGTCCCTTTTGTAATAATACATTAGTTTCAACCTTGAACCATACTGTAACATTGCTTAATAATAGAGTTTATGATTCTCATGTATGACAAATTTCCTTCTTATGGATGAGGACTGTGGGGATGAGAAATAGATGAGATATCTTATACAATATATGAGTTACAATATATAGGCAGGAGCCTATAAGAAAGACATGACACTTACCAAAGAAACTGACAAGTGTCACGGTGAAGGCATAGTGCATTTTAATTCTAACATTCCCCCTTAAAGTACACTATCCTAACTAAATAAAAAAACAAGTCAACATTAGGTAACATTGCCCCTTAATGTTGACTATATAAAAGGAACCTATAATCCTCCTTTATTGTTGATTTGGTCTAGGATCGTGCTCTTTGCTCTTGGCCCTCCAACTGTGAATAATGCTAGATCAACGATGTATACATATTGGTTTGTTGCATCAGGGTCAACCACTTCCATGGGTATGTTTCCACTGGGTCAGCCGTCTAAGTACCTTAGGGTCATCATGGGTGCCTTAGGGTTAGCCACTTTTGGGTCTGTTGCCTCTGTAGGTCATCCTCAAAGGATGTTGCCTCTTGTAGATCACTAACTTTATTCACCATGAATATAAACTCTCCTCATGGTGAATTCAATCTAGAAGGTGTCAAAATCTACCAAAAATGCACCTTAATACAAAGGAAATACGAGCCATAAAATACAATAAAAAATGAGCCATAGATCCAAATATGGAGGAGAAGAA
This sequence comes from Wollemia nobilis, assembly GCA_028583015.1. Lineage (NCBI taxonomy): Eukaryota > Viridiplantae > Streptophyta > Pinopsida > Araucariales > Araucariaceae > Wollemia > Wollemia nobilis. The sequence goes on from JAQPPZ010017244.1 coordinate 4,953,296, forward strand.
GAAATAAGAGAGGAGAATATTTTGAAGTGTCTTTGTTTGTAGTCTTCAAAAGTAGATCCAGAAAAAACTTTAGATAGAGTCTAGGGTGTCTATGTTTGTAGTCCCTAGAGTAAGTGTCCTTATGGTAATCACCTCATCTTACCACAATGTATGGGTAACCAATCGCTGCATCTGCCAAGTAGATAGAGGAGAATACTAGATACTAGGTTGACTTACAAATGTCTTGGAAGTATCAAGTTCAATCGAGAGTGCACTCCATGATACAAAATTTTGAGGCTAAAAAGGACATTTGAAATAGACTCAAAATTACAATTGGACACCACCAATGTGTTCGTCGTGGAAAATCGTTTCCAATGACTATAAATACCCTTATACTCCATCATCAAAGGGTCCTTCATCACGTGGAAAATAATAGCATGCATTTCTAGGCAGCAAATAATCCTTAGGAATAGAATATTCCTGGCATCGTCCTCAGGCAGAAAAAATAATCTTCAAATTTTCCCTCGTAGGGGAAATTACATGGGCCATGTAGTCCATCAACTCCCACTTCCATTTCATGTGAAAAAATATTAAAAAATGGTCAAATAGGCCATGTAGCCCTTTCACTTTCCACTCCCATGTGGAAAAACATTAAAATGACCAATAAGACCATATGGTTGGCCAATAAAAATCTCCTTCATGAAAACATTTTCCCTCCAAGGGAAATTACAATGTACTTCCACTGCCCATGTGGAAAAAAAAAAAATGGCCAATGATGTCGGCCATATTTTCCTCCATACCAAAATAAACAAAGTGGTGCCCTTTCTTTTAAAACATGTCTAAAAAAATTCCCATAAAAGTGGTCCTTCCACTTTAATAAAATAATACACTTTTAATAAAATAGATTCCCCTTTTAAATAAAAATACCCATTCTCCATGCTGTCTATGTCATTGGATATATTAAAAAATTTGGGCCTATTGGTTGGTCACTTAATAAAGGAGATTAAAAAAAAAATTCCCAATGCATCATGGGATAGGGGGGGTACTAAAAAAAATTACATGTTGCAAACTTTGTCATTCGAAGACAAACACATGACATGAAAAAAAAATGAAAATCGATTAATTGGTGTAGCACATCATGTGACACTCAGAGTGGGCCCATGTTCCTCTTCCAAGTCATGGTGGGACTTAGAAAAAAAATCTACAGTCTGACTCTGGCTCATCAAAACTCTAAAAAATTAACGTCGGCGTAAAACAAACTGGGCATTGAAACCATCCAAAAATTTTGTTATGTTCTGGATATGGAGCATCACTTATGCTTCCCCCTGTGTACACCATGTCAAAAGTGAAGCGTCATACCTACTATACAAAAACTTAAAATAGATGTGTCAGACACTGTTCTACCAAAAATAACCAGGGTCCCGTAGCGCTGATGTCTCTCATTGGTGCTTGGTAGCGGTAAAAACAAACACGAGCAATAAAAAAAAAATGGTTGGAACGAATAGGTCTACTAAGAATTCAAACTTCAATAGGTACAATGCTTCTCATTAGAAAACATATGAGCACATTAATATATCAGTCACAAAAAAAATGATCTTCACCATCCCACTCCACATGTCAAAGCATTAACAGCATGTCAAGCTTTGACATACATTAAAATCAACAATGTCATTTGGTCAAACTGCACTATAATTTCCCACCACATGTAGTCACAAAAAAAATCAAGACTTGAAATTATGCACAACAAGATCCATGAGTAAAACTATTCACGAGCATTACCACAGTGGCAGATAGCATTTGTTGATTGTGCACTGCCAGGTGCATTCAGATGCCTAGTACATGATGAAAATGGGCTACTTTTCTATCATTGAGCTCAATGTAAACAATTTTAATGATTGTAGCTGTATCTCAAAGCACACCAACCACCCAACCACCATATGAAGTAGGAAACAATTGTAGTACTGGTGTCCCATGGATCCAAAGATCCATATGGTGCTGAAATAGATGCCATGAATGCGCTGCTATAGCCAAAAAAAGTCAGAATCATCAATGGTTATAGCGTGGTTATGTCTTCTTAGATGCCAAAGAAAATTTCATGCCAAAAAGAACCTCCATTGATGATCTGCACAAAGATTATTATAGATCTGCACCAGATCTATTTAACCCAGATCAAATCCCATCTATCGTATATTTTTGAAGACGTGGTGCTCCTCCACCATGAACAATGGCCATTATCCACTCATCTAAAAAATAGTCTCCATTCTATCGTCGACTTCCTTTTCCACAAACGTCCCTCAAGAGTTTTGGTTATAGTCTTCTATGCTCAAAATGCACCAAGATGAAGATCGCTCCAGTTTAAACATCCAATGAGCATGCATCGTGCTCAGATCCTCTCCAGTGCACTGTTATCAACAAAATTATTCATGGAGGAAATGTTGCGCAACACAGCATCAAATGAAGTAGGTAACAGTTAAAATCTTGTGTAATGGCCAATGACATCTTTGGGCTATGTCTTGGGGCCATGTTGGATTTGCCATCAATTTCAACTGGCGAAAGCCCTCCGATGCTGGATTTAAAGGAAATGCACAACCAAAGTAATGTAAATGGTTGAGAGTGCCACCACCATAAAAAAACATCTGCATGGGCACTACCAAGAGTGTCCATGGTAGATCTGCTCATCAAAACTCTAAAAAATAGGCAGATTGCTCCAATTTTTTTTTTGATAAACTAGTGCAAAATAGGCAAGCTCTTCTCCACAATACTAGTGCAAAATATGCAGATTGCTCCAAATAATTTTTTTGATAAACTGGTGTTCTAGACTTACATTATCATGGCTGCCCCTTGGAACCCCGTATCCTATTTTTCATTCCTCTATGGAGGAACTACTTCTATGGATGGATACAAACTAAAACCTTTTCCATCATGAAAAAAAATGGTAGCCATGATTTTTCAAAGGTTTGGTTTCTGATTCATCCATCAAGGATGAAGAGCATACTCTCTATTTTGAAAATAAAATGAGGGGAGAAGGATGAGGGGGGGATTTCCATGAGGGAAATCCCACCTGAAGCTCACAAGGCTAGAGAAATCCTAGAGCTCTGATACCAAATGTGGGGATGAGAAATAGATGAGATATCTTAACAATAGATGAGTTATAATATATAGGCAGGAGCCTATAAAAAATACATGACACTTGTCAAATAAACTGAAAAGTGTCAAGGTGAAGGCATAGTGCACTTTAATTCTAATAAGGACCACTATTATTTAAATTGATACTTTTATGTCAAGTATCCCCATAATTTCAAATTCATTTTGAGTTAGGGTTATGCATAAGGGGTAGGACCCAAAATGTACTTGTAAAAAAATGGTGAATTTTTTGTGAAAACCTGGTGAATCCTAGCTAAGTGCATGTAGGATGGCATGGTGAAGGACCTTAATTTAAAAAAAAAATTGGTAAAAAATGGTGAATTTCAAAGTTATGATCAGACCAGGTGAAAAGCAGTTTCGGCGATGTCAAGCAGGTTACAAATCATGATTCGATCTCAGATCGGATGCATAATATGATTTGGTATTGGACCATATGCATAATATGATCTGATAATCAATCAAATGGATAATATGATCTAGTCCCGAACTAATTGCAAAATTTTGTCTGGTCTTAGACCGAATCATATTATGCATCCAATCTTGGACCGGGCGCACAATATGATCTGGTCATCAATAAAATGTAGAATAGGATCCCATCCGACATCGAACACATAATATGATTCAATCCTATATCAAATGCATAATATGGTTCGACATTGTTGTGGATGCAAAATCTAATCTAGTATTGGGCCTAATGCAAATTTTGGTCCAACATCGAACCAGAAGTAGAATAAGGTTCGATTTCATGGCTTCATGTAGAACATGGTCATGATGCAAAATAAGATTAAGCTTCCATGTATCACATATTCATTCAATAACAATGCATGTCCAATACAATGCTGCCACATGTTAACTCTATTTCTTCAATCTATAAAAGGGCATCAACTTTCATTTTTTCATTTCATTTCTACAACTACACCAACCAGAGCTAATATTTCCAATCAACTTTTTGATTCCCAATACTTTTTATTTAGCTTTCAACTTCTTGTGATGGCCACCCCTGCACCAAAATTCAAGAATATTTCTTGCTTTCTATTTTCATATTTAATGATAGCCCTAGGTACAAAATTTACTTGGCTTCATAATGTAAGTTTTACAACATTGGTTTCAATGCCACAAATCAAAATAGATAAAGTCCTCCTATAATATATCATAGACAATTATGACCATGACAAGGCTACAATGAGAATCAAATTACAAAATAGAAATATGTTTTTCACCATCACTCTTGCATAAATTAATAGATTGACAGGTCTACCTTTCATTGATTTTCCTCAAGTGTCGATGAGGTTGTAACTATCTCTAGATTACAAATCACACCTTGAAACCTAGTACGGTCTGTCATCAGAATATTTTACAGGTATAATTTATAACTATATTATATTAATTTTCAAAGTTTCAAATTTATAAATTGTCATCTAATTTTATTTTTGCAGCTTTCATTGCCAAGTCAAAAAGAGGGTTATCAATCAACAATGTTAATGATCCAAATTTGAAGGCCATTATCGAGTTCTTCCAGGTTAGACTAATTTTGATAGGAAAACTAGAAATTTTTTTTTGGGCATTGTCTTATATTGTTCAATCTGAGCACAATCAAAGGTTTAATTGGTACACATATTTTGAATAGGATCAGGTTCGAGTTACACATCGTCCAAGTAACAACCAACAAGACACAACCCATTGTGGTCATTTTTAATTTTCTTTTAGAACTCTATTATGAGTGTTTTCATAATTTACAAACTACTTTTGTACCAACTGTAATGCATGCAACACTACAGGCTATTACTATGTTAATAGAGGAATTGAAGGTAATAACTGCATCTTTGACCTTGACACATTATTTTATATTTTATCACAATTCATTTTTAATTTTTCTTCTCATCTATATGTAGGGTAAGGTATACATTATAAAGAGTAAATAGGATGCTTCCAATAGGGGTTACATATTAGAATAAACTAGTGATTCTAAAGACACGGGCTCTAAAACGACACCATTGCAAAGGTCGTATAAACATTCCAAGCAAGCCACTACTCTTGGGGGTTCTCGTACACCTAGGTATGCACAAATTATGTAGGTTGAATCTAGTGTGGAAAAACCCTCCCCCATTGGAGTCCAAATTCAACATGTTTCATCATATTTAGGTAAATCTATTTGTAGTTGGTTTAAATTAAGAACTTGATCTATTTTATTTTTTGAAAATTTGTAACAAAATATTTTTGACAATTTTTAGTTGATTCTCAAAATCAATGACAAGTACAAACACCATAAGTGAGAGGCCATATGCCACCACCACCTCCATCATAGCCACTATTTGCATCACATCCACCACTTGCACCACATCCATGATGTTCACCATGTCAGCGACAGGCACAACCTACGCTAATGCAATGGCAAATCCATGTTAGAAAATAATTGTTTTCATAGAGATCACAGTGGATCGCACAAAATTTTAGGTGTGGGTTCTCACATTCACAAATATCACACATGCCAACACCAATTTATGGGCATGGCTGGTCATCATTTATATTTACAACAAATTGACAAAAACCAAAAGTATTAACTGAGGGATTGGATAATATTCCACTTGATGATGATTTTATTTTGTAAGGCAACATTGTAGGCTTCAAGGCAATAAATGTGCTTCGAGATCCAGAATAAAAATGATAATCACCTACCCCTATAGTTGAGTGGACATCATTACCATAAGCTCAAGGAGACAACCCTCATCGGATGATATTGTAAATTTTAATGAAAATGTTTTAATGACTGAAAACACTTAAGCAACTATTAAGTAGATCATTCTTAGATATTTACAGGAGATGAAGGAATGGGAATATCAGGCAAATATCCTTATAAGGTAAATTAATACCCGATATAAAAATTATGCAAAAAGAGATTCTCTTTATTCTTTGGTTCAATATGAACCAGAAAAACTGTATGACCTACTAAAATAGGCCACATCAAAATCAGTTAAGTCTGATTTTATTTATGATGATGATATTTTAAATGTTGTTGTTGGTAGATTGGATAACATTAGTTCTTAATCCCAACCATTTTATAACCATTGGTCTTCCTATAATGATAAAGTTGTAGTTGCTGACGCTACGAGGGAAATGGCTGAGGTAAGAAAAGTTTTTATGTTTCAATTTTCTATTACAGTTAAATTTTTATATTTCTTGAAAATATGTAATAATTTCAATATAAGAATTTTGAATTAAGTTTTCAATTTATTTTTGTAGTCAAATTTTGAAAACTTAAAAACACAAGTTAAGAGCATGGACGTTAATATTAATAGGGCGAAGACATTTTTGAATAATGTAATTGTTATGGCACCAAAACTGAAGTTGTTGTACATTAATTTATAAGGCTTTAAATAGCCATAATACAAACAATAATGTCGGCAATAAAAATCAGGATAAAGATATGCCGACATGACTATGCAATATAAATCTATCAACATTATATCTGAACAAATATCATAATGTTGGCAAAATAATATCGGTAATAAAATGTCGGCAATAACTTTACAAAAAAGAAAAGAAAAGTTAAAAATTAAATCCTAAAGTTTACATCTAAGCCTAAGCCTCATCACTCGTCCCATCAACAAAAGCATTGGACTCCAATGATTTTAAAAAAGAGGGAAAATCTCAGGACATAAGATGAGCAGAAATCCAACGAGCCTGGTGTGGAAACTGGCCATGACGGGCCACCAGATATGAAGTAGAAGTACCTTGGTGAGTCTACCGAGTCTTCTTATCAAAAAGTGTATCAGCAACAACCGAAAGCTATGCATCAGGAACCACATCAATAAGATGACTGATAGCTGGAGTGGATTCCAAGGTGGAATCATAGTATGGTTTGAGGAGATCAACACTGATGACATCATGAATACCAAGATGAGCTGGCAGATCTATGCGAAAGGTATTCTCAAAAATATTTTGAATAATGGTATAATATCCATAGCGTAGAGGCTTTATTTTTCTATGAACCTTATCCACAAATCATCGTCTATCGAGATAAAACCACACTTTGTAACCAACCTAAAAGTGATGAGGAGTACAATGTCGATCCATATATTGTCTTTACTTCTATTGAGTCTTTTGAAGAATTTGAACCACTTTGGACTAAAGGCTCTGTAGGTGTTGTACAAAAGAGTTGGCCTTTTCTTGTTCCTTCTAAATATGCATGGTAGTTGGTGAGGGCAAGGACAATGGTAAATCATAAGGAGCCAATGGCTGAAAATTGAAACAAACCTCAAAAGGAGAGTTCCCAGTAGAATTGTGAATGACCCTTGTGTATGCATGCTCAATGTGAGTGAGGCTTAAATCCCACTTGGATGGAGTGGAACGATGATAAATCCTCAAACTTTGCACAAGCGTACGGTTAACCACCTCTATCTGCCCATCATATTGGGGATGGTAGGCAGTAGAGAAGTTAAGTGATACTCCTAAGATCTTCCAAAGGGACCACCAAAAGTTTCCCACAAAGCATGAGTCTCAATCAGATACAATGCTTGTAGGAAGACCAAAAGAGCACGACATTGTCTCAAAGAAAAGCTAAGCCAAGTCCTAAGATGTACTCGTCTTATGACATGGAATGAATTTGGACATCTTACTAAATCTATCCACAATGACAAAGACACAATCATGTTGTCTCACTGTCATTGGAAAACCGCTTAAGAGGTCCATGAAAATGCTCTCCCAAGGACGATAAGGAATGAATAAAGGTATGCTCAAACCCAATATCTTGTTTGTGTATTTAGAATGGTTACAGATGGAAAACTGTCGTAAGTAGTGGAGGACATCTCTCTACATGTGAGGCCAAAATAAAAATCTTTGAAGATGATGAAGAGTTTTCTGCTTGCCAAAGTGTCCTCCATAAAGTGTAGAATGACCCTCATTCAAGAGGGATTCCCTTTGATCACGGGGAACACACAACTTATACAATTTGTACAACATTCCATCCTGAATATGAAAATATTGAAGGGCTCTCAAATTTGAAGAGGAAGGACGAGAAATCTGCTAAAATACTGTGCTAAAGTTAGGATCTAGTGGACATTGTGAAGGCCACGACTGAAAGCCAATATGAGACATAGTTACAAAAGTCAATGGATGAGCTGATGGAGGTCGACTGAGACAATATGCCACTGTATTATTCTGCCCTTTCTTGTATTTGATAACCAAATGGAACTACAGAAAATATGATGCCCACTTCATGTGTCGAGCTTCTTCTATTTTGGACTGATATTGAAGAAACTTAAGGGGCATGTGGTTAGTGTGAACCATGGTCTCTTTACCCAATAGGTAATGCATCCAATATTTGATGGCCTTTACTAAAGCATACATATCTTTAATATAGGTGGAATAATTTTTATTGGCCTCAAAATTTTTTTATGAATGATAGGCCACTGGATGACCATTCTGTTTTAGCATGACTCCAAGGGCATACTGTGAGGCATCTGTCTCAATATCAAAAAGCTGTGACAAAAATAGAAACACAAGGACATGTGCACTACACAATTTATGTTTCAAAGTGTCAAAGGCTTCCTGTTGATCCTTTGTTCACTAAAAATGAACTTTGATCTTTGTCAAATGGTGTAGAGGAGTTGTAATGGTGGAGTAACCTACGATGAACTTGTGATAGAAATTATCAAGTCCAAGAAAAATTATTAACTCTATGACATAAGTAGGAGTTGGTCATTTTAGGAAGACTTCAACTTTAGCAAGATCCACTTGAACTCATTTTTCACTGATTACAAATCCCAAATAGGCAATAGAAGTTTGCCCAAAATAACACTTGGGAAGATTAGCATACAATTGATTCTTCTGAAGAGTTTGAAGAACATACTCCAAGTGTTGAAGATGAAATTTCCAAGTTGAGGAAAACACAAGGATGTCATCCAAATAAATGATTACAAATTTGTCCAGACAATCACGAAACACTTCATTCATCAGCTGCATAAATGTGGCTAGAGCATTCGTAAGACCAAAAGGCATGACAAGCCACTCAAAAAGCCCCATATTAGTCTTGAATGCAGTCTTCCAGGTATCTTCTGCTTCAGTTCTGACTTGATGATATCCACTTTTGAGATTGATATTGGAAAATAACTTAGCTCCTTGGAGCTGATCCAAGAGATCGTCAATTCGTGGAAGTGGATATCGATTTTTGATGGTGATCTTGTTCAATGCTCTAAAATCAATGCATAGTCTCCATGTACCATCTTTCTTTAACACAAGCAAAATTGATGAAGCACAAGGAGAAGTGCTTGGTTTTATGAATCCTTTCATCAATAGATCATGGATTTGTCCTTTAATTTCTTCCATTTGCACTATTGAGTGTCTATACATTGGAGCATTTGGTAGTGAAGCAGCAGGAACAAGTTCAATGCTATGATTAATTGCTCTTTATGGTGGAGGACTTGTAGGTTCTTGAAAAACATCTGAATATGATTGTAGCAATGAATTAACTGAAGCATGCATATGTTGTGTTTGCTTGGGTGGTTTATTGCCTGCATTATGTGGTCTGATGAAGATGAGTGTCAATTCCTTTGCTTGATTTATATCCTTGTGTGCTTGTCTACAACTTAGCATTAAATTTTGTGGCATTTAATGAATGCTTTTTATTATGTAGGATTTATCATCTTTATGCAAGGTTTATGTGTTTTTTAACCCATAATGAATAGACATCCTATCATATTGATAGGGTCTCCCAAGAAACAAACCACAACAATCCATTGGAGTGATGTCACACACAACTGTATCCACAAAGGAGGGACTGAAAGCAAAAGTCACTGTGCAGGTGTGTGTGATATTTGATGAAATCCCATTATGCTTCCATACTAAAGGATACAGATGAGGATGGGGACTCATAGGCAACTTCAGTTTGTCAACAATGAACCTCACAATTAGATTCTTCTATGAGCTATTATCGATAATACAATCAATTACAGAGTTATAATTAAGGTGAAACGTGGTCACAAACAAGTTCTCATGATCCCATTTTGAAGTGTTCACAATGGTTATATTGTTTAACCCAACCAATTATTTGTAGACTTTTCTTTCCCCTGTAGCCTCAATGGGACCTTTGGGAGGTTCCTCAGTTGGAGGCTTTACAAGTAGGGATTTTTTTTTAGATTTTTCAACTTAAAACATTGATGCTTTTGATGGCCCTTATTCTTACAATAGGAACATTCCACAGTAGATTTAGAAGACTTTGGAGAAGAAGAAGAGGAAGACAAAGAAGGAGAAGGAGAAGAGGTAGAAAAAGAAGACTTAGTCGCCTTGGATTGTTGTTGTGAAGCCTTCGGATTTTCTCTCGACGATGAATATCGAGTCCCGTGTGATGAACTCTCAATTCCTCCTCCACAAGAATGGCTTGATTGAAAGCCATATCGCTGCTCAATATTGTTTTGTATTTCAACTTACAATAAAGTGGTTCCTGCAATCCACTTTTAAACTTGGTCACTAGCTGAATGGTGGTATCCTACATAGAATTCAAAATTCACAACTTGTTAAATTGCAACACATAATCATGTACACTCATGTGAGTGGTTTGTCGAAGATGGAGCCACTTGATTTGAAGGTCTTCGACATAATTTGAAGGGTAGAAACTACTCTTCAAAACACATTGCAATTCTTCCCATGTATCAATGGGATTCTGAGTCTGTTGGCGATCGATGACAAGGATTTTAGCTAGGCCCATTAATTTGAGCTTAACAAATGTAACTTTTTAGGACTTCTCAAGTTTGGTATATTCTAACCAACTATCCATGTCGAGAATCCAACTGTTGAGTACTTCTGAATCCCGTGAACCATCGTAGTTTGCAACATTGCATTGGGGTGTAATTTCTTGAGTGATGATTTTATCGACCAAAGCACTCACAAGTTGTGTGAGTTGGGCCATTTTGTCAGCCAAGTCGGTAGCCATTTGAGCCTGATTTCACGCCAACAAGATAATGAAAGATGTAATTTACCAAGAGTGCAAAAGAATTTGCCCAAAATAACAAAATTGCAAAAATGCAATATTACAAGTATAGGCAATAAAAATTGCACTACAAAAAGTTGACCCCTAAAGTCAACTTAATAACCATCAATTTCAATTAAATGTGAACTCTTTTTTTTTTTAATCTATTACAAAGGTACTCGAAGATACCTTTAGTAAAGGATATATATATATATATATATATATATATATATATATATATATATATATATATATATATATATATGGGTAAATAAATGAAATAGGTCAAATGATCGTGATCTTGAAGGTAAATAAGTGGAGCCCCCTTGTGTGAATAAAGGAAAGGTAAGTCAATAAATTTTTAAATAAATTAAGTGCTGAGATTGTTTGGATTACCTGCATCTCGATGACATTCGACAACAAGTTTGACGTCTCACAACAAGTTCGTGGGCCATGTTATCGACAGTCGTTTCACAATTGGCGTTGACTCAGCATTTATAGGTGGTGGACTAAGGACCTCACACATCGGTGTAAGCAGTTTAAATACAATCCTAAACAGTTTGGACAGTAGGTTTTAGGAATGCGTATGACGACAGGTGTGTGTTCTGTACCAGTTGGTGACAAAATCAAGGGCAAATGAGCCCATTGAAAATAGCAGCGCCCAACTTAGGACGTCAAATTTGGGGAACATACACAATCCTGCACGATAAATTTATTATGTGAAGGTTATTCGTTGTCCAAAAGACACGTCAAACGCGTACTGTCACACGTTCTCAATCAAGTCGTGTCCTTTTTAAACTAAAATTTTTTTCCAGAGAGGTGCAGACCTGTGTGACTAGAGAGGAAATGCTACGAGTGCCTGATTTGTTTTTAATCACAAATTCATGCGATGCCAAAATTCATTTTATAGCCAAAACATAGTTGAGTCTCTAGTTGGATACAATGGGTTGCAACTGAGAATACAGGCAATTCGTCCATGCGGTGGGCAAATCGCATCCAAGCTGTAATGAACAACCACCCCGTCCATCATAGTACACCACTCTGGAGCCACCAAATTCATATAAATACTTGTCTCTCTGTGACTAGATGGCGGTGATCTTCCAATTTTGATAGCTTAGATTAGCTCTAGGAGGTGATGTTTGCTCAATAGGTACAAGCAGCTAGAGGAAGGGCAATTTAGCCCGTACACAAGTTCATTTACGCAAAATAATTGCTTTCAGGGAGGGCCAAAACAAGATAAATTTTAGCTATAAAGGCAAAAACAAATATTTGAACAATATTACTACAAAATTGTAGCACCAGCCAACAACTACGTAGCAATATGATAAGCTTCGACCAGGACAACCAATGGGGTCAAAAATAACCCAAAACCACCATGTTTTCCTGAATCCTCTAATACCAAATCTTTTATGGCACCAAAAATGAAGCTACTATACATTAATTTACAGGGCTTTAAATATCCATAATACAAACAATAATGTCAGCAATAACAATCAAGATAAATATATGCCGACATCACTATGCAATATAAATTTGCCAACATTATCTCTGGACAAATATCATAATGTTGGTAAAATAATATCGGCAATAAAATTTAGGAAAATAAAAAGAAAAGTTAAAATTTAAATCCTAAAGTTTACATCTAAGCCTAAGCCTCATCAGCAATGGAAATGCAAAAAAAATGCAAGCAAAATTATTAGAAAATAATTGTTTAAAAAAATGAATCAAGGATAGGGTCAAAGAAGATCCAAAAAAGGTACATGAGAAAACAAAAGAAACACTTCCAACAATACTTGAAGATCCAAACAAAGAAGAAGCAATGTTTATGGTGAGTATTGTGAAAGTACGTGAAAACCTAGTCATATCTAGAGCACTACTAGAAGAGAGTGTCACAAAAGCAGATGAAGAAAAAGAAATGGCAACTCCACCCGATAGTGAAGTATCAAAGTACCAATTAAATGTTTGACAATGTAATATGCTATCAAGTTGACTGTAATCAAAAAATTTGTACGATGTAATATATTTCTATTCGAACTAATGAAAATGATATTTTCTCATTTTTTGTTTTCCATCATTCATAGTTTGTTTGCATTTATAAATTTGTGTTTCTATTTTAGTTTATTTCTGGATAATATTATTTATGTTCATCTCAAACAACAAAAACGTCATATATAACATTATATATCAACAATAATATACACATATTAATATTTAAAATATGAAACATAAATATTTATCAATGAAGAGAGTTGAGACACTAAGACATAAATATACAATTTTAAAAACTGCAATAAGATATAAGACATGTAATTTTTAAAATAATAATGTGATATAAAACAATAATTCTTTAAAATATTATAAACAACAATATTGTGAAATCTGCTATCAAATCAATTCATGTTTATTAGTGTCAATGAAATCATGGAATAATTATCATTAAGGTAGCTGAAACATATCATCTTGTCTAGAATCATTATGAAGCATAGCAAAAATCTATATCTCCACCATCTGATCACTAAAAGCATCATCATCATTGATCGTATTCACCGTACATCTTTTATCTTCTAGGTAACTCTAGTATGTCAAAGTTGTCATACAAAAATTTATCCAACAAATATGAAGACACATAAATTCTTAAATAATTTTCTAATTTTTTATCGAGTCTATTGTGAAGCTTAGATTTAACAAAAGAAAGTGCACTAATAACTCTTTCATATTTGACTGACCCCAAAATCATTGTTTCACATAATTCATATAAACAAAAGTATTCACTTATTGTATCTTGTAAGACAGTACTTGGATATAATTTTTGCCACAAATGTGTAGTGGAACCAATCTCATGGACACTTGTCATAAGTGATGTTTGCACAACCATTGTTCTTCCAAAATGCGATGATTATTGTTTCAAAACATCATTGTTGAGTATACATCTAATTTCAACACCATTGACTTCCACACTCTTACTAAAATGGTTAATAAGGTTACCCATATATTTAATAAAAAACTCATTTGCAGAATTGTATTCACTACAAGGACCCCAAAATATGGGGTTAACCACACCTATGGCCTCAAACAACTCATATCTATGAAACTGTTCTTTTATCTAACCTATCAAATAATTTACTATTTTTGACAAATTATGCTTACTTTTTATGTACAATAACATGAAATCTATTTTGTGTTACAGGAACTTCTTCAAAATCTTCCACAACTATACTTGATTACCTTTCAAAACAATAAAGTGGTACCATATTTCCATGAACATTAATACAAATATGATCATTGATGTCAAAATTCAAAAATATTTTTGGATTATTCACGTTTATTAATGTATTCCAACTATCAAACAAAGGTTCTATAAAATATGCTTTAGACACATATAATGTATCAATAAGTACACATATTTGTTTTCTCATCCTCATGAAATCAACGATATATATGGATATCTCTTATGCAAGTTTAATTAATCTGTTCATTTCTTGTAATATTGGAAGAATACCACATAAGGTCAAAAATATTTCCAATTCCGTCAATAATTGATATTCTACAAAAACTCTCTGAGCAGGTTGATACAATGAAATCCATCTTGTATCCACATTTTTTAACATTTTTTTTACTTTTTTAACTCCTAGTACAAACTGTTGAAACTCTGCAAACCTTTTTGGGTTAAATGAGAAATAAGAATGAATTTCATGAATAAGGTCTTCCACTCTAGCAACATTTGCAAATGTGCTCATGATTTTATATGCAATATTTACTCTATGAGATATACAATGAATGGGAATCATATATGGGGCAATTGTGGTTTGGAGTCGAACACAAAGACTAGACCAATGCCATTACATAATAGCAGCACCATTAGCTCCAATGCAAATTAACTTTATTTCTATTTCTATATCATTCATTCCTCCAATATTATTTAAACTATTGACAACATTATAAATATTTTTTGCATTTGAAATTTCTAACATCTTATGTATTCCCAACAAAATAGGTCTCCTTATATGATTTTGAAATGTGTACACATGCATGCAAATCCAATATGTGTTGTCCACAATCGTTACCTCATCAATAGAAAGTGAAATGAATTTGTTAAGTTTTACTTGCTCTCTTAGGTCTTCTTTCTCAACTAAAGATAGACATTTTGCCATTTTTTCAACCACTTCAACCTTACCAATGGGAATTAGGAAGGTTTTGCACATTAAATAGGTGTAATAGTTGCTTATAATCAATAAAATCAGATATTGGTCTACATTTATTTAGAATACTATAAACAATGGCAAACTGCATACTTTTTGAAGATAAGATGGTCTTCTAAATTTTATGAAATTGGGCTGCAATTGTTCCACCTTTCTTAAAAAAAAAATTGTTGTTGTTTTACGTGATTGTCATATTATATAGCATATCTTAAATGCATACATTCTAATACATCCTTCCACTTAACTTCTTTACTAACTTCACCATTAATTTTTATAACTTTTACATAATATTTGCTAGCATTTTTTTCAATTGTACCAATCTTATTTTGAATCCTATGATCCTTACCAAGTCTCCAACTGCAATATTTGCATCTACATTATTTTTCATCAATTTGGTTATCCTCAGTTAGGATAGGCTCAAGCCAGGGAAATATGTATGCCCATTCATTCTTAAATCCCCTTCCAATTATACAGTTAGATGCTTTTCTTTTTGTAGAATTTTTGCTTGAAGATTCATATAAATCTTGTAATAATTTTGATTTAATACTTTCATTTAAAATTGTAGTGTCATTTCGAAGGTTGTATTCAAGTGTTTGTTAGATGTCATTGTCAAGGGTATTTTCATTAGAAGACATATTATTGGGGAATATCTTCAAATGGAAGTATATCAGGATCAACAGGGTATTCTAATTAGTAGCATACCATAATATTTGTATCATTCTTGGATTAAACAAAATATACAAAAATATATTTATATCATCAATCAAGCACATACTGGGAAGCCAAAAATCATTTGTACCTTGAATTTGTATGGATGTCATTGGTTCATTGCATTTCGAAGTTTGGCTAAAATATTTGAGGATACTATTTTCAGTAAAATATTTGGCCCCCTTCTTTCCATCATTGGGTGACATTTTACTTGTAATAAAAATATTTTTAAATTTAGTAGAGTAATAAAATTTTGAAGAGGGTGTACTTTCGGTAGGCCTTAAGATAATGTTGTAAATAGAATAAACAAATAGTTGGGTTGTAGATTATACATACTTGTTTTCTACTATACTTTATTATGAATTTATTAGTTTATGACACTGGTTTATTTTCTAGTTAAAGCACTTTAACTAACAAGAGCACAAAGGTAATTAACATTCAAATTGAAATCAATTTAAGAAAAATATTCTTTATGCAAAAAATAAGTGGAGATACGTATGTCAAAATATATCAAATTATAGCACAAAATGGGCTAGAAACAGAGAATCAAAATGTCTTTGAAGAAATAGATCATAAATATATCTTTAGAGAACTAAAGCATTTACACATGTATAATATTGGAAAGGAAAAAAAGATCTGAATAGAAACTAAGAATCAAATAATTTTAAAATATGCAAAACATGGTAAAAAAAATAAAACATGTGAACAGAGTAATGACCATTCAGATGCAGAAGAGAACTCAGATATTTGTGTGGTGTAGAACAATATTGAAAAATCACTAAATACACATGTCAAAAAATATAAAATTATGGTAAAAAATGAACTAGAAATAGAGAATCAAAATATCTTCAAAGAAACAGAGCATCAATATGTCTTTAGAGAACCAAAGCATTTACACATGTATAATCTTAGCAAGAAAAAAATATATGAATAAAAACTAATAATAAAAGAGTTTTAAAACATGCAAAATAGGGCAAAATAAAGAAAACATGGGAATAGAGCAATGACCATCTGAATGCAAAAGAGGGTTTGGATATTGGTGTGGTGCTATATAAAATTGAAAAATCATTAAAGATACATATCACAAAATATAAGATTATGGTACAAAATGGACTAGAAATAGAGAATCATAATGTCTTCAGTTCACCTATAGTCAAAGAGTTTTCACAGAAAGAGATAAAACAAGGGATAACATATAGAACATGACAAAATAGAGAAAAATATGGCAAGCAGAGCAGTGACAGAGAACCTGGTGAAGAATGAGGTTTAGATACAAAACATGTTTCTAAAATTAGCCTGGTGCAAAAAGAGGCATAGTGATTTGGTACGAAACAAGATTTGGTTGCAGAAATGGTTCTTGCCAGTTGTAGAATAGGTTTCAGTTGCAGAAGTGGTTTCAACTAATTAAAAAATAGTTTCTTATTACAAAAAGGTTCCAGTCGATTGTATAATAGGTACCAAATTATTGGATAAGTGGTTTCAATTGGTTGTAGAATAGGTTCCACTTACAAAAATGGTTTCGATCAGTTGCAAAAGTGGTTCTGACCAATTGCAGAGCAGGGTTTTCTTACAAAATGGTTTTGATAGGTTGTAGAAGTGGTTTTGGTTGGTTGAGAAAAGGGTCCACTTGTAAAATGGTTCTAACCAGTTGTAGAATAGGTTACTATTGCAAAATGGTTTTGACTGGTTGCACAACAGGTGCCGATTGTGGAACAATTTTTGGTTGTAAAAATGGTATCAGACGGTTGCAAAAATGGTTTCGATCGGTTGCAGAATAGGTTTTGGTCTAGTACAAAAATGGATCCGATCCTACCTTGGCATTTAAAGGTTTTGATATGGTGTTGAAATGGTTTCAATCTTGTGCAGAACTGGGTTGGTATATCCATCGAAACAAGGTCTAAAAATAAAAATGTATTCCTAGGGTGTTAATTATATATAGAGGTATACTTGGCAAGTTGGGTGGGATAATTTAGAAATTTTAAAATTTTAGGGCAAAAAGGGTACTCTATTTAGGCAGGATTGCTTGTAATTTTTTCAAAATAATCATGATACTCTTATCAAAGCATGATGAATCGACACCTAAAATTTATTTGTCCCAAAAATAGATGGCTAAATGGCCGACATTCGGGTCCCCAAAATTTCACAACAATGAATTTTTGAAAATGTTATTTTTTGCCCCAATGGTAAATTTTCTCTGTTATGCATAACCCTGCTTTGAGTTATCAAGGTCAAATTTTCTTGAGATATTTTAACTTCAACTAGCCTAATAGAGATTTTAACCATGATGGATTCAATGTCTTGTCTAACTTGCACTTCTAACTCAGTCACCATCTTGATGAACATGAATATTTGATAGAGTGGATGAGCCATATTAACAATGTGGTCCTATTAGGTGGTAATGCCTCTCTTAATCATGTCTTGATTTTTTTGCTATTGTTTTATCCTATTTAATTATTCACTATTTTTCTTTACCTCTTGTATGCTTCACTTCTCCATATAAGATTCTACTTTTTGTTCAACTATTTGTCTCAATATTTCTTCAGTTTGTTCCTCCTTAGCCTTTATTATGGAATTCATAGGTTGATACTCCAAGCATTTAACTAATTTATATACCCGCTACATAAGATATTTTATCTTTGCTTTATAGTCCTTTAGTGTTTTCTTTATCATTTTTAGCTCTTCCTCCATCTTCTGTAATCTAAATTTAAAAGTTTTATAATCATGTTCAACTATTTTCTCTATTTATTGCTTGAATCACATTCTATCTCTGGTATACATCTCTTTTAGACTAATACCTTCTATTACTATCTACTAATCCTCTTTCGTTATCTGAAATTTGGGATTTATCACCAAGGGATCCTTTTTGGATATTTCTAAAGCTTCATTTTGAGGGTCAAAATGGAAATCTATTGGGATGGAGGCTTGTAGTCTCAAGAATAACACTTGCTTCTACTAATTTATTTGCTTTGTTTGCTATTTTAGGCCTTGTAATCCTTGAGATTGTTCAACATGTCATTTACTACAAGTAGGTTTGGATTAGAGAGGGGGAATTTTGTTAGGATGACGAAGTTTTTTATATTTTGTCACCTGATAGGTTGGACATTTTTTTGTTCTATATTCTACTATTACACTCACATCTAGGGCTTCCTCTACCTTGTTTGTGGCCCTTGGTGATGAAAATTGTTCCTACAAAAGAGTTGTAGAATCCTTAAAGGCCTAAACCCTTCTTATTTATATTTTTCCACTGAGCTAGTTGTTCTATTTGATATAGTTACTAATTTGGCCATGATATTTTCTTACATTAATGCATCCTTATTTTTTTATTTCTAAATTAGGCTTACATTTTGGCCTTTGAAATTGGAAAGTTTCCTTTTGATTTTATATTTCATAACGCTCTTATTTTGATGATGATTCTTGTTGAATTATCGTAATTTATTTCTTTTGGAGAGGCCCCTTCTCTATTTTTTTATTTTTATCCTCATTTAGATGACTTGATGAAGCCTTGGGATCTTCTCACTAAGATTGGTCTTTACAATTTCATTCTTCTTAGCCCTAAATAATGCCTCCTCTGGATGCTCCTAGTCATAAGCCATACTGCATACTTTATCTTCATCTAGGTCAAGACCTCCATAGGGTGTTTTGATTTGGTCAATTTCCTGGTAGAATCTCCACCATGCCTTAATTTTGTTATTGCTCCATCCAAACTTCTTAAGCATTTTTCACACAAAGGCCTTGATTGTCACTATAGGGTCCAAGTCTCTTATTTTTTATAGAAAATATCAAATATTATTTTTTATAGCTCTCATTGTAGGAAAATATCTCTTTTAAGTAAGGGAAAGACCCCCTCTTAGTTTCTCTTATTTTTTCCTAGATTGAGTCTTGGCTCATGTTCAATATTACTAGATATGTGAGCATTTTTTAATCATGCAACAAATTTATCATCTAGGTCAAAGCACCATGTATAATCCAAGACCTCCAAACTTAGCTACTTTAGCTTTACTTCCAATTATTTAGCCACTTTTCTTTTCTCTTGGGTTATTAATTCCAACTAGAATGAGATCCTATAGAATCCCAATTTATTTTGTCCACATGCACAAGTAGAATCTATCAGATCCTGTTATCTTAAGATCTCAATACATCCACCCTATTGTCACATATGCCAATAAGATGAATATTGCTCCTTTGAAAGCAAAAACCAAACCATAGTTCCTTATTCTAGGAAGCACCAGTCCCTTTTTTTTTGTTTTGAGAATATCGATGATTTCTATCAATATTCGCTTAGTCTCTTATCCCTTCAATGCTACTACTGTATGTACAAGAAATTTATTTAAGAATTAAAAATAAGGGGAATGGATATATAGGATATTTGTCTAGTTGGTTATGAGGTTTCTTCCCCTCTATTATTTTCCTTTTCTAAAATTTGATACTCAAAATTATAGCTATTTTTATATAGAATAAGATGCACTAATAATGAGCAATACATTAACTTGATTTCCTCTTAATTTTATTAGTCCTTCATGATTTATCGAGTGACGAAGTCATTGAAATCAAATATGAGTGGTTTTTTATTTGCATTGTTCCGAAGCAAATGCATAATAGATAACATTTCTTCTATTATTTTTATATCGTTGGGGGTTCTAAAGATGAAAGTTTCCATACTCAAAGCATCCCTAGACTCTTGCATAAAAATACCATTTTCTAGGGGAAATTATGGCATGGTTTTCATGGTTTTGATAAGCTCCTAATTTAAACAACCTAGTTTATGTTTCATTCCTAAATAACATGTTTTAAAAAAATTTGTGCTCATTTTGAACCCCTTTGGTACTTGAAGTATTTTTTGGATAGCACCCCCAAATATGATTACTTTAAAGGAGTTATATTGAGGATCTAAAATCATTTTAGAGTGACGGTCATATTATCCTACTCCTATATTTACCTTAATAGTAGGGGTGTACTAGTGGGAGGAGGTATTGGCAAGGTAGTTGCTCTATATTTTTGTTGCAAAAGATTCTTATTTGGCTTGTATTTTCTTTTTATGAGCTTCTTCTTTCTGAATCACCCATCCTTCATCAACCTAGGATCATTAACCCTTTTATTCACATCTTTGATACTTCTAGGTAGCTCATTTTATTGCCTACATCTACACTAATTTTTTTTTATAGGCTTATGCATGGTAGTTGCATTCATATTCCTTTTATTGGATTAATTAGGCATTGTTGGCTTTATCATATCGAATCTTGGGTTGTGACTTGCCAAAGTTTCACTCTTTAGAGATACTTGTAGTGAATGAAAATAACTTTGCTTGCAAGTATATTTTCTTTAGGTATTATGCTCTTGGATTTTTATTTATTGATATAGCCCTTGGTTGGTGTACCTTGATTTGTAATTGATTGAATCTTTCTCCAATTTTACCTCGTAGCTATCCACCTATTATATTTTATTTTTCAAATCTATTGAATGATATCTATCTAACAATGACTTATTGTTTGTCACAATAGTTACCATCACCTTTTTTAAAACCTATAGTGAGGTTTATTTTATATATACTTTTTTTGAAAAGAGAAAGAAACATAGAAAGAGAGAAACATGGCTTATAATTATCTTATACCTCTAAATTTGTATTGATTTGGGCATAGGCCCCACACTGTAATTAGCCATTGGTTGTTTTGTTCATTATGGGTGCAAAGGCTTCTAAAAGTTGAAATTATTGACTTAGTCACATTTTTGCTAACAAACATAAAATATAATGTCTTTTCTTCTTTTACATCTATGTAGGGTATATGCCTTACAAAATTTGTACTTAGAAGTCCTTTGATTGGGTTAATTTTGAGGTTGTACATCTTATTGATCTAAGCATCATTTTCTTAGTTTTCAAAACTAATTATCATAGAATGATGATTTCCTCCTTAATAAATTGTTCTAATATGGTTTCTTAATTATAGACCAAGAGCTATTGGATATTCTATTATTGAGGAAAACTTTGTTGGCTAATATGTTTTGCATGATGAGTAGGAGGGATTTATTCCTCCTGTATTGTCTCATTTTAGATATTAACCATTCTATTTTCACTTTTTATGGTGAAATTATTCATGAGTAAAGAGGCCAATTGGTCCCATTTCGTGATTGAATGAGGATGAATTGATTCATATTTTTTGAGTGCATATTTCTTAGAATATTTCAATAACATCCTTGAGGCCACATCTTGCTCCATAATATTATGTGTTTGGTATATAAATACCAATTTCATTAGATGTTCTAGCATAGTGGTTGGGTATTTACCAATATATTAAGGTAATATTGCTAGTGTGGATTCTAGGAGCTTCTGCCATACATTGGGTAGATTTGGAGGGTACAAGGGATTGAATCCTTCCAACCTAAGGGGATGTTAACTAAGGATCTAACCATGTTTTAAAATACAACAATAAAACTTTCAAAACATGTTTTGCCTACATACCTCTAGGTTTCTTCATTTAGAGAGGAATCACTAGGTGAATATAACTTCATACTTCTAAAAAGCAAGTAGATGAAGATATTCATTTAAACCTTAGTTTTGTATATTTAGTAGTGAATTCTTCTTGTGTTTATTCTAAAGAAGAGTTATCAAGTGAGTAAATAGGTGCTTCAACAACTAAAAATAAATATATATCATCACAAAACCTAATTCCTACTTATTATTATGAATATGAGACCAATTATATGTCACTAGGGTCAAACCAAGCATGTTAATAAATTGTTATCATATATGATTATCTTTGGTAGGGAAATTATGTCTTATAGGGAGCAACACAACAGATTCATGACTAATAGCCTAGGGTTTGACTCAATTAGGGGCCTCTAAGAGTTTTTACAAGATCAAATTCTTGTTAGGATGTGATATTCAAGATGCTCTTAGACTCATCAAAGGGAAAAGGGTGCAAGAGAAAAATAAAAACTCAACAAAAGAAAATGGGTAACGATGTGCCATGTGATCTACTAAGATATTCCTATAAAAATAGGTCTAAACACTATGTGCCAATGATGAAGCAAAAATGAGTGTTACCCATTATAGATATGCATAAAGAGGGAGGTCTCATAGTAGAGTGACTGATAGATGACTAGTTTGAAAATAGATGCATGTGCCTCACACATACATACACATAGAAATAGATCAGTAAGAGTTCATAAATGGACAAAAAATGGACACATGCTCCTCTCTCTCTCTCTCTCTCTCTCTCTCTATATATATATATATATATATATATATATATATATATATATATATATATATATATATATGCAAGAAAAATTTTATGGAGTGTGCCAAGAGCAAGAGTTTGATACTGTCCACAAGTCACTTAGGAGCTAACTATTTTTACAAAAATAAATGAAAGGAAAACATACAAGAGAATATAATTGTAAACTTATTGATCATTTTTACAACCTAAACTAAAACTATTTATAGTTTATAATAGGAAAAAAATTTCATCCAAAATTATTTATAAATAAAAGTGACAATCTCATCTACTTTTCCTAGGGATCCTAGTCATTGAATGAAGTATTCTTTGACCATACTTAACTATCAAGCTTGAGACTATCATCACCATACATTGTCTTGAATGAATGTATGAGGTATTCATTCAAGGTGTTTTCTAGTAGGTGATATTTGTATTCTTAGTTAGGTAAACATTAAATCAATTTATCTACCTTTGTTGCCTTTGATTTAAGTCAAGTATTGGTGTTCACTTGACTTTCTAGCACCTATTTTGGATCCAAGGTTATATTAGAGAGTTTTTGAAAGATTTTTTTGTTTGTGGATTGTAAAGTCTTTGATATTAAAACTTATTTTAAAATAAATATCCCTTGGCACTCCTTCATTTTAATTGTTGGGAATTTTTATCAAGAAAAATTTTGTACAAGTCATGATTATCAGGATTTATTTAACCTCTTTGAAAACATGAGATTCCGGAAGAAAAGCAGTACTAAGATGCAATATAAACAAAACTAACTCGATGCTAAACGAGTATGCATGAAATAGGATGAACGTAATCGAATCAAAACCAAACATAAAGGAGAAAGCAGGAGCACAACCCTTTTATATTAATGTGATTCCAAACTCGGTTACAATCCATCTCCTCCCCTTTCAGGGGCTAGGAGCGTTAGCATGTTTTGGTTACAATCGTGATTAGTAGTCCTCCTTCCGCGTGCCCACATGTAAAATGGGTGGGCCAAAGTGTTGCCACCGCTTGTGCTGATGAATCCTAGATCCTTGTCGCTCCTCCTACGTTCAAAGAAATAGCAAAACCGTTAGTAGCACTTGTTGCAAAGATTGAAGTGTTTGATATCTAAAGCGAATGGAAGATGCATGCATGAAACAAAATAAACGATGATCTAACTAAATCAAAATAGGTTGTAAATTTCATAGGAGCAAGAGAACATAACCAGGAGACTGCTGTGATTAAAATAGTCAGTAAACTCTCCATGAATCGATATTCATCCCGGGTTGAGATGAGTAAAACTATCACAAAGTGGGATTCGTCCTGTGTAGAGACGAATACACCTGTAGTAGATGGGATTCATCCTACGTACGGACGAATTCAACTATAAGCAAATGGGATTCATCCTATGCAGGGACGAATATGACTGTATCAAATTGGGATTCATCTCGGGCAGGGATGAATTGACCTGCACATAAATAGTTAGAAGTGATGCCTAAAATGTCTCATCTCTGTGATTCTGGGTGGCCTGCAAAGTTAGGTTTTGGATAAAATGGGGTATTATGAGGAAACCCAAAAGGTTAGATTGCCCCAGTTTGGATTCAATCACCGGGGATCTAAAAAAATCACCTGCATGTTAGGGAGGACAAAACATAATAGAAACATGGTAACAAAAAGCTAAAACAGCCCGAAACTTGAAATGTAGCTTATTCTAAAAAAACATGAAATCAAATGCAAAATATCAAGTTTTGTCGATGAATGGATGGATCAATGTAGTCAAATGTTGTGGTATGAACTTAGCAGCACTTTGTTGCTCTAAATGCTTCTCCTATCCTCCCGTTTGGGTGAGAGAGCTCTACAATTTATAGAACTCAGGGGTGCAGTTTGTATGGGCACACAGGGATGCCAGTTGGTGTTCATGCATGAGGGAGGAGATTCCTCTGGCCTGGTTCCCCATGCTTGTCTACCCTGTCTATGTGGTAGTTTGTTGATTGCCCACTTACGTGCATCCGAGGCAGGGAGCAGTGATTAATTGACTTCCACTGCCACTTGTCATGCTTTTTATTTTTGCCCGTTGAAACTAGAATTCGTCCCTGGTCGAAATGAATTTAGGTTTGCATTTCGTTTCGGGGTGAGGCGGATTTGAAGCAAAGTGTCTAGAAGTGCCAAATTGCTTTCTGGCCTTCCAAAACTGTTGTGTGAGCGTCTAGAACCACTGTTTGACCTTTGAGGGCTGCCTCGGAGGCTGTGTGTGTCAATGCGATCAGTGTTTATAGTCACATAATCTGATTGGTGTTGTTTTGGTGTCTACACTCTTCTAATTCAAGGTAAAAAATATTCAATTTTATATGATGAGGATCATGCATTAAGTATGGGTAGGAAGTGAGGAATCACTATAAGAACAAAACCTATATTTTTTTTGGTACTATTAGAAAAAAGAGGGTTTTGAAAGTCCTCCCACAACCTTATACAATAGCTCCGAGGAGGAGCACAACACACAACTTACAAAGGAGGGTTTTGAAAGGTGTCCCACAAAATTAAACAACAACTCCAAGGAGCACAATGCCATATTACAATAATCAACAACTCCCAAAGGAGTACAACCCACAGCCTCTAAAAAAAAATAAAGGAAATACACACATTGGGTGGCTAGACCACATGACACCAATAGCTCCCACCGAAGTGAAAATAATTCTAAAAGGCATAACCACACACCAAAGTGTCCCATCAATAGACAAAATTGCCAATAGGACTAAACCACCACCAAAAAAATAAATGTTAATACCGACCACTAGTGGATTCGAACATTAAGGGACCAAAAGTAGTAAGAAAATTTAAATTTGAAGTTTGAATAGCCAAACTGCTCAAGCTAGAAATAAAATACCGAACCCCTATAGATAATACCACCAAAGACACTATGATACCTTGCAACTCCATTGATAAAACCAGTAGCGCATACTAGCTCCCACAAAAGTAAATGCTCCTCCAGAGTAATATTTCAAACAAACCCATGCACCAGTAGTACCAATAAGAAAGGAAATGATAGCATCATAGAAAAAGAGGAAAATTAACTAAATAATCTGCTCAAATAGTAAATTAGAACCCTAAAGGAATCCATCTAATGATACAAGAGTCCCTTGCAGCTCCTCTATAGACAACGTCTATACACAATAGCTCACATAAGAGCATTTCAATCATTAGAACTACAAATATTAACAATCCATGTATCGATGGAAGAAGTAATGAATAAAATATCTCCTCAACACTGAGGATCAAAGCTCCTCCAAATACCACATATTTTATAAAAAACTGAGAAACCAGGAGCACTCAAGACGAAAAAAACACCATAGCAAAATTTAGAAGCCAGGACCCTACAATAGAAACCACATAAAGGTATATATGGTCACTGAAACTCTTTTGGGACCACATAGAAAAACAAACTACAAGCACACGCATCGATAGTTCCACCCATAAAGACATGGATAAGGAAACTAAGTATACAAACCTCCTGAGCACCCAAAAGCCTGATTGAGCACCAGCCAATGAGAGCAGCTAACAACTATTGCAATAACAACACCTTAAAATCACCCCCATGGGTTTGGGATGGCATTTAATCCTATTTACCTCAGGGACCTCGACCAAATAAATAGTGGTAAAAAAAAACCAAAAGAGATGCAAATTTGAATGAACAAGACTCCAACTAACCAACCCAAGTGAATCTAACACTCACCGAACTAGAATGCATGTCCAAGCTAAATAGATAACCACCATCCATAACATTCCATACCACAATAATAGTTTTAAATCAACCCCATAGATTAGGCTAGAAAATAGCTCTATTTTGTTAAGGGACCTCTGTCAGATATATAATGACTTACCTAGCATACAATATATCCAGAATGAACTAGAAATATCCCCATCCAGCAAAAGACATGATCCACCACCAAAGCAGAGAATTCAGACCAACAACTAGGTCAAACAAGGGAAGACAGGGAGCCACCAGCTCAGAGGGATCAGCATGACAAAGAAAATGTGTCTTATTTTTTATTCCTATTGAATAAAAGAGAATCAAAACATGCAAGTATAAAATAATGTGAAACTTACCCTAAGATGCTACCATAAAATCTTAAAACTAAACAATATTAAGCAAGATATACCATTATATGCATTCAATATCTCAACATTTTATGCATACAAGAAAGGGATGATCTACATGAAACCCTTAATTTTTCCAAAATAATTTATCACACAACTAAATTATAAATGCAAAGGAAATATGAAAATCCTAGCAAGATTTATTGAAATACTTGATAATTCTTTGTATGTGATTTGATACTACACTAAACCAAGCAAAATACAAAAAACTAAGAGATAAAATAGCATAAAAATGCATAGAAGGTATAAATAGAGGTTTATGTGCATATTTTTGCAAAAAATATAATGGACTGTAAATCACCATGACACTTTCATTATAAGAAAGTATCCTACAAATTTTTGTTTGACACTTTTGCAACAATACAATGCTTTCATTCTATACCTACAAAACAAAAACCTTCTAAAATAGAATATGAAAATACCTATTAGTTTTATAAGGCATGCCCAATCTAATCAAGAAGAGAGATCTTTCTTGATGCAAGGATTGATCACCATTTTCATTTACAATAGTATAAAAATAATACAACCAAAGGATATAAAAAGTATACCATAAAGAAAACGAATTGTTGCAAATGATAAAATAGATCTGAAGGGAAGAAAAGAAAAATCTTCTTGATGGATAATTCTTGGCTTTGGAGAGACCCTTAATTTGATGATCCTATAAAATATCTTGCTTGAGTACGAGAGTATTATCAAGTCAGTGGTGGATAAAAACCAATCTTCCTTCCTCCTAGGGTAATTTCACTAGCATGTACTCATGTAAAGATTTTTTTTCTTTTTTGGATCCCCAAAGGGGGGTTTTGTAAGTTTTTCATGGTATTGGAACCTTTTTTAAGTATTGTGTGAGAGAAAACTAACATGTATAGTTCAAGAAGGTTAGGTGTCTAATTAGGTCAATGACATGGCCTTATTGGAGTGTTAACTAAGCTTACATGGAGTTAACTACCCTAATTGGTTAATGCATGAGGATGATTATGCGATGATTGAGGAGTTAACTACCCTGATTGGTATTTGATAGGTAATATTATTCTTTAACATACATAAAATTATGTTAATGGGACACAAAATCGATGGAAACTATATTGTTACCAAAACTAAAGCTTTGTTAGCATCTTTATAAAATCATCATGGGACCATGAAAGTGTTGTGATGCTCTCATGATGATAGAAGTATTGTACAAAAGCATCGTAATAAATTATGTGTAGCACTTTTATAGCATGGTGTTTTTAGTAAAGGAAATTTTGAGGGGTCAAATTTAGTCAAACATACTCATGTTTATACTCATTCATAATCTCTCATCAATTTCTTTCTAACAATGTCAATTTTGTGAAATTTGGAGGTGATCTGGTCAATTTTTGTGAATAATGAAGTTGATGGTTCCTTCTACCTTGAATAGGGGTATGAAAGGGTAATTTGGTCAAATTGGTCAAAATGGGTTATTAGTGACATGTCTAATGGCCAATGAATGTGCAAAATTGTGTGTCTATAATTGTATGTTGAGAACACAAAATGAAATAAATCAAGGCATGTATTGGATGTAATCATGTTTAGAGGTAAAATTAAGTGTAGTTAGTTGATATAAAAAATATGAACAAAGTGTTTTGTATTGATATTTTTACTTATATATATTATATATGTATACTCACTCAATGTTTCAATACCATACAACTTACAAAAATGATTTATCATAAATTTAGTTTCCTTCAAACTTGCATTTGGATGTTTTTAATTTATATATTTAATTCAATTAAAATTTTCAAAGCTTTAGGAATTTCTTGGTGGTGTGGAATAATATGTTGCTTTTCATCCTTGCACGAACATGCATATTCTTTTATCTACACCAAACAATTTATTAGTGTTGAATTGTTAAAAATAATAGTGATTATACTTGTATAATGTAAGTTTATCACATTTCTCTTATCAATTAGGATGCAATTATATTGGTTTCTTAAGGCCATATTGTAAGTTGAAATGAAACCGAATCAATTAGAAAGAAGATGAAAATAATTCCTTGATTGTCACCCATAAGGTAACGTGGACTTTAATTTAATAAAATAAACTTAAAAATGTATGTTTTGTTTCTTTATAATTTAATTTTTTATGCAAAATAAATGTCTTTCAAGAGTAAGACCAATGACAATACATGCAATATTATCATTTTTAAATTTTGTTGATATGGAATTAAAATGCATAAGGCCAAGTTTGTTAATAAGGAAATTTAGATTGTGGATTATCTACAAAATATATGGTTGTGGCATCCAAAAAAAAATAAAAATATCATACTAAAAATATATGCATCATATCTTTCATCTTCTTAAAAAAATTATATACACTTTGAATTCTATTGTTGAGGTAATTTTCATCACTGCTACAACAAGTTTACTCACATTGTCTAAATTGAAAATATTTATAAGTGTAGACAATTTGAGCATATAGTTGACAATTTAAAAATTATGATCAACTTGCCCTACGGAAGCAAATCCTATACCAAATCCATTTTCTATGCTTTAACTTGAAATGTTAAAATTAGAAGCTAACAATTTAGTAATGGAAACTAGTTTTGATGTATATACACTTTCGAATTGTGTCAACTATCTTGTTGGCTCTAGACTTCCAAGTTGGTGGTTTCAAGTACTATAGACATACACATTGGAAGATATAAAAATATTTACTAGTAGTTTCCATGTTATTTACCTTATCCATAAATACATTTTATTTTATTTTTTCATAATAATATTGAAATCTGACTATTTCACTACTTGACTATTGAATGTTAATTATATCAACTAATTATAATAAAATAATCTCAATATATAATTAATATCTCTTTATAAATAAATTCAATGCATATGTCACTATGCCATAAGGTGCCAACTATATACTTAAAATGACAATTATAACAACCTAAATTATACAGTAATCATTAGACTAGATTGATGCCAAGGCCTTATTTTAAAATGTGTATGAAAAGATAAAAGCTCTCAAAATTTAGTGAAGATCTTCTCCCATGACAAATTTTATTTATACTCAAGGTAGGATAACCAAATTAACTATTTAAAATACTCTAAAATATATGGTTGAAGCAATTAAAAATGAAAAAATCCCATAGTTTTAATGAATTATAGAATGGATGCACCATATCCTTCTTCTTTGAAGATTTTTTGTTGAGGTAATATGCTTCACTATTGAATCAACTTTACTCATTCTATCTTTTACTATGTTCATAGGTGTAAACAATTTGAGGATATATTCAACAATTCAAAAAGCAAAGAGTTTTAATTTCATGTTCTTGACTACCTTAATTGAATAAAAGCTCTCATGTTCAACTATAATTGATAAGATACAAAATTTGTAGGACATTTGTACTAAGCACAAATTCCTAAATTCATGGTATTTCTTCACACTCTCCTTTGGGTCTAATAATAAGAAATATGATTTATTAATTCTATATAAGATCATCTCTATTCTATTTGGTTTCTTTATGGATCTTTTATTGCAATCATGCTATCTCAATCAGTTTGTCTCAAAATTTGAGCTATACTCTTCCTTATACTCTCTTTTATAAGTTATATCATGTTCACCAATGATTAGATAGTGCTCACTAGGATTGGGGTGAATACAAACAAGTGAGTTTGGATCTGAATGACCTTTTGAGCTCTTAGATTCAATTAGTTCTTAGTATGTAGCTTGTACTAAACTTCCAATTTTGTGGTTCCAAGTACTATAAATGAACATATATATTGGAAGATAAAAGTTATTTACTAGCAATTACCACCTTATATATATTATGGATATATGCATCGTATTTTACATTTTCATATAAGTATTAGATTTTGACAATTTATCTTCTTAGCAATTGAAATTTTGTTATATTGATAAACTACAATCAAATTAACTCACTATTCTTGGAGGCATGTGTTCAATGGATGCATTATTTATTGCACCATGGTATAGATTTGATATGCTCTAAAATGTTAAGAGAAACATTTTCCTCTTATAGCATGTGGGGAGTAATAGTATAATAATTATATTCACACTAATTAATTAACTTATCCATGATATTATTATTAAAATGCTTAACTTTAAAATTATTAGACTAATTACTTTTATCAAATTATAAATAAAAAAATAAAATTATAAGGTAGAGCATAATATAGTTTAATTATTAATAATAAATATAAATTCATATTAGAAATATAAATTTATCAACTTATTAAGTACGAATGACCATTCTAAGATATATATAAATTATTAATATCTTTCCTTTATAATCAATACTACAAGATATAGCTATTTGAATTTTATGAGAATAAACACTAATCATATTCACTATCTAATCACATTTCTCTTCATAGGATCCTTTGGGGGTTTTCTTAACCACCTTAAAGTTAATTTTTTTATAATATCGGATCATTTTATCATTACATTATAAATAAAAGAATTCATTTATTCCTCTTGTATAAAGCAAAATAAAATTAAAATTAAAATTAAAATAAAACTCTTATAATAAAAAGCAAATGAACAACTATAAGAGAACAAATTTACAATTTAATAGAACCAAAGAAATCTTTATTATTTAAAACTACTTACATGTATACATTAAAGTTGACAATTTTTTTTTATAAGTAAAATTGTTTAGATGCGAGTTTTGAATGGATCCCAAAACCAATTACATAAACATGTAGAAATATAGAAGAAATAAAGGAAACATACCCACACCCATGTAGGGGATAAAAATAACCAACTAGAAGAGAATGCTATCAAAAAAATGGTCCATGGACTTAAAACCTGTAGTACCCACATAGGGGTTGCACTTGAGAAACAAAAACCGAAAATATATTAATAAGAACAAACCAGAAACCCACACAAGGTTTGGAGATGTGAGAACAACATCTACAAAAATAAAGATAAAACCTTAATCAAAACACCAACATAGAGTGAGGAAGACAGAAGAACAAAACACATGCAGGGCACCAGAAGATACCATAGCAAAAATATAAGTTCCACACAAGGTATCAAAATACTGAAAGCATAGAAAGAAAATAAAAGGATATCAGCCACTATTCGACATAGTCTCAGACCTAGGCATTTGGAATATCTTCATTTGTTGTAGTGTTCTTGATGTGATTCTTAAGAAACATCTTAAGGGTGCCACTGATCCCGTCAATGGCTTTAGAAATACTATTGATGATGGTGAAATGAATTTTATTCCTGATACCCATGCCACAATCACAACTATCATCATCCGAGATGTGATGGGGAGAGCTATGACTTATTTCAAACTTGGGCTTCTTAAATTGGGTAGATATTCTAAATTTGGTTGAGCTCTCTTCAACAGTAGCTTTGCACTTTGAAGGCTTGCATAAAGAGGGGTTGGGATCAAAAGTATATTTCACCTTAGGGCCAGGGGAGGGAGTTTGGAAACTAGCTTCATCATCAGGAAGGGACTGGGAAGGGCTAAGGGCAAGAGAATTTAGAGGCATATTGGAATGCAGTGGTGAGGCAAGGATGGTGGCTGGTAGAGTGGCTTCAACATGGTGAAAGATAACAGTAAAGAGACTTTTATGGGTAGAATATGACTGATACTTCCTTTTCCTAGCACTATGGATAGAGTATCTAATTGAGAAAAAAATGAAACTAGGATATTGATAGGATTAAAACCCCTAAGGTGATTGGCCAAAGCAATGTGGAAACTATACAAAGGCTTTACGGGATCATCTACTATCAAGTACTAAAGTATGGAAACCATAACATTTGGCCAAGGATTAGGTAGATAATCATGCTCTACAACAACACCTTTCCAATTGAAAAATTTAGAATTGTTCAGAAAGCCATTTAGCTCAGGATCCCAGTTGTGATGATCTCTCTGCAATACCTTTCCAATTGAATATTTTAGCATGGTTCAAAAATCCCTTAAGCTCAGGCTCCTAGTTGTGATGATATCTCTGCACCACCCACTTGGTAGTGGGTAATTTCATCACATCAGCTAGTATATCAATAGGAAAATGGAATCAAATATTGTGAACAATGATGTAAACATTCTTCCACGTATTGACAAAGGCTTCAGTGATGTCCTTATTAGCATATTTAAATTTGTTAATAAAAAGAATGAAACCTTGGGCTTCCAAGAAAAGAATGGGATAGGGGATCATGCTACAAGCTTGAAGGTTCAACTAGAGCCATGATAATAGGGACAGGTAATTGGAAATAGATATACCAGAACATCCTAATACAAAACTTTATATCACCTAGAGTACTCGAAGATAGACGAACTTGGATACAAATGACAAGTTTCAGTCCAAAGTAGAAGATATAGAAGAAATTACCGTATAAGTCGCCAAAACCAATGGTAAATATTGCATAGGAGGTAAGGTAATTGGTATGTTTCCATTGGGAAGTGATACTGGGTGATTTCAACACAACACGAGGGTGATCCAAGCATAGTTCTAGAATATGGAAAGAATGAATGAGGACATAGATAAAATTAGGTTTCCTAGACTTAGGGACTTGTAAAATATAGTTGCCTTTGGACTTGACATACCTAACTATGGCCACTCTAAACCGAAAGCATAGAAAGAAAACAAAAGGATATCAACCACTATTCAACATAGCCTCAAGCCTAGGTATTTGGAATATCTTCATTTTTTGTAGTGTTCTTGATG
The DNA here is from genome assembly GCA_028583015.1 of Wollemia nobilis. Taxonomy (NCBI): domain Eukaryota; kingdom Viridiplantae; phylum Streptophyta; class Pinopsida; order Araucariales; family Araucariaceae; genus Wollemia; species Wollemia nobilis. The sequence goes on from JAQPPZ010017244.1 coordinate 4,987,299, forward strand.
TGATTCTTAAGCAACATCTTAAGGGTGTTGATGATATCGTCAATGGCTTTGGAAATGCTATTGATGATGGTGAAATGAATTTTATTGTTGATACCCATGCCACGATCACCATTGTCATCATCTGATATATGATGGGGAGAACTATGACTTATTTCAAACTTGGGCTTCTTAAACAAAGTAGATCTTCTGATTTTAGTTGATATCTCTCCAATAGTAGCTTTGTTATTTGAAGGCTTAAATAGAGAGGGGTTGGGGTCAGAAGTATATTTAACCTTAGGGTCAGGGGAGGGAGTTTTGAAACCAACTTCACCATCAAGAAGGAACTAGGAAGGGCTAAGGTTAAGAGAATTCAGAGGCATATTGGAATGAAGCAGTGAGGCAAGGATGGTGGGCGATAGAGTGGTTGTAACATGGCAAAAAATAATGGTAAAGAGATCTTGATGGGTAGGAGGGGACTGATAATTACTTTTCCTAGAATTATGGATAGAGTATCTAATTGAGCAAGAAAGGAAACTGGGATATTGATAGGATTAAAATCCCTAAGGTGATTGACCAAAGCAATGTGGAAACTATACAAAGGCTTGGCGGGATCATCTACTATCAGGTACTAGAGTATGGAAACCATAACAGTTGGCCAAGGAGTAGGTAGAGAATCACGCTCTACAAGAACATATTTCCAATTGAATATTTTAACATGGTTTAGAATACCCTTAATATCGAGCTTCCAGTTGTGATGATCTCTCTGCACCACCAACCTGGTAGTGGATAATTTCATCACATCAACTAGTATCTAAATAGTAAAATGGAATCAAATATTATGAACAATGATGTAATTATTCTTCCACGTATTGACAAAGGCTTCAATGATGTCCTTCTTAACACCTTTGAATTTGTTAAGAAACAGAATGAAACCTTGGGCTTCCAAGAAAGAGTGGGATAGGGGATCAAGCTACAAGCTTGAAGGTTCAACTAGAGCCATGATAATAGGGATAAGGAATTATAAATGGATATATCAAAACACCCTAACACAAAACTTCCTATCACCTAGAGTACCCAAAGACATATGAACTTGGATAGAAATGACAATTTTCAATCCAAAGTAGAAGATATAGAAAAACTTATTGTATAAGTCATCCAACCCAATGGTAAAAATTGCATAGGAGGTAAGGTAATTGGTATGTTTCCATTAGGAAGTGATACTAGGTGATTTCAACACAACATGAGGGTGACCCAAGCACAAAAAAATTGGACTGGGGAAAGAATGAATGAAGACACAGATAAAAATAGGTTTCCCAGACTTAGGGACTCATAAAATGTAGTTGCCTTAGGACTTGACATAACTGACTATGGCCACTCTAAACTAAAATTACAGAAAGAAAACAAAAGTATATCAATCACTATTCGATATAGCCTCAAGCCTAAGCATTTGGAATATCTTCATTTGTTGTAGCATTCTTGATGTGATTCTTACGCAACATCTTAAGGGTGTCACTGTTCTCGTTAATGGATTTAGAAATGCTATTGATGATTATGAAATAAATTTTGATACCCATGCCATAATCACCACTGTCATCATCCGAGATGTGATGGGAAGAGCTATGAATTATTTCAAACTTGGGCTTCTTAAATCGAGTAGATCTTCTAACTTTGGTTGATCTCTCTTCAATAGTAGCTTTGTGCTTTGAAGGCTTACATAGAGAAGGGTTGGGGTTAGAAGTATATTTCACCTTAGGGTTAGTGGAGGGAGTTTGGAAATCAACTTTATCTTCAAGAAGGTACTGGGAAGGGCTAACGGCAAGAGAATTCAAATGTATATTGGAATGAAGCAGTGAGGCAAGGATGGTGGGTAGTAGAGTGGCTTCAACATGGTTAAATATAACGGTAAAGAGACCTTTATGGGTAGGAGGGTACTAATACTTCCTTTTCCTAGAATTATGGATAGAGTATCTAATTGAGCAAAGATAGAAATCGAGGATATTAACAGGATTAAAACCCCTAACATGATTGGCCAAAGCAATGTGGAAACTATATAGAGGCTTAGTGGAATCATCTACTATCAGGTACTAGAGTATGGAAACCATAACAGTTGGCCAAGGAGTAGGTATAGAATCACACATTACAAAAACACCTTTCCAATTGAATATTTAAGCATGGTTTAGAAAGCCCTTAAGCTTAGGCTCCTAGTTGTGATGATATCTCTACACCACCCACCCGATAGTGCATAATTTCATCACATCAGCTAGTGTCTCAATAGTAACATGGAATCAAATATTGTGAACAATGATGTAGTCATTCTTCCACATATTGATAAAAGCTTCAGTGATGTCCTTCTTAACACCTTTGAATTTTTAAAAAAATGAAATGAGACCTTGGGCTTCCAAGAAAGAGTGGGATAGGGGATCAAGCTACAAGCTTGAAGGTTCAACCAGAGCCATGATAATAGGGACAATGAATTAGAAATAGATAGATCAAAACACCCTAACACAAAACTTCCCATCACCTAGAGTACCCACATATAGACGAACTTGGATAGAAATGACAAGTTTCTGCCCAAAGTAGAAGATATAGAAGAAATTACCGTATAAGTCACCCAACCCAATGGTAAATATTTCATAGGAGGTAAGATAATTGGTATTTTTCCATTTGTAAGTGATAATAGGTGATTTTAACATAATACGAGTGTGATCTAAGCACAAAAAAACTGGATTTGGAAAATAATGAATGAGGACATAGATAAACTTAGTAAGGTGATGCATAAGGGGTTGGACTCAAAATGTACTTGTAAAAAATGATGAATCCTAATCAAAATCAAGGTGAATCATGGAGAATTCTAAGAAAATCAAATCGAGCATCTTCACATCAAAATTTGGGGTATTTGAAGCTCTAAAATGTAAGGTCATATTTAGGGCCACTTTTGACCTATTAAATTATCTTACAACTTCATAAAAATGCCACCATTAGATCAGGATTGAAAAGAGCTTTCCAACAAGTACAAATATACCTATGTTTGGATATATATTATGGCGAATTGACCCTAATAAAAAATTGATCCTAAAAATTTTAGGCGAATGGGCTGACGTCGAGGGTCCTCATATTCACCAATTTCTAATTTTGGAAATCCTAATATTCGCCCAATTTGTGAATATTCGCCACTATGCATAACCTTGAAAATTAGGTTTCCCAGACTTAGGGAATCGTAAAAAATAGTTGCCTTGGGACTTGACATACTTGACTATGGCCACTCTAAACTTAAAGCACAAAAAGAGAACAAAAGGTTATCATCCACTATTCGACATAGCCTCCGGCCTAGGCATTTGGAATATATTAATTTGTTGTAGAATTATTGATGTGATTCTTAAGCAACATCTTAAGCGTATCACTGATCTCATCAATGGTTTTGGAAATGCTATTGATGATGGTGAAATAAATTTTGTTGTTGATACCCATACCACGATCACCATTGTCATCATCTAATATGTTTTGGAGAGAGCTATGACTTATTTTAAACTTGGGCTTCTTAAACCAAGTAGATCTTCTAACTTTGGTTGATCTCTCTTCAACATTAGATTTACGCTTTGAAGGCTTACATAGATATGGGTTGGGGTCAAAAGTATATTTCACCTTAGGTTCAAGGGATGGAGTTTGAAAACCGGCTTCATCATCAATGAGGGACTAGGAAGGGCTAAGGGTAAGAGAATTCAGAGGCATATTGGAATGAAGCGGTGAGGCAAGGATGGTGGGTGGTAGAGTGGCTTCAACATGGTGAAAGATAATGATAAAGAGACCTTTATGGGTAGGAGGGGACTAATACTTCCTTTTCCTAGCATTATGGATAGAGTATCTAATTGAACAAAAAATGGAAACCGGGGATATTGATAGGATTAAAACCCCCAAGGTGATTGGCCAAATAAATATGGAAACTATACAGAGGCTTGGCGGGATCATCTACTATCAGGTACTAGAGTATGGAAACCTTAACAGTTGGCCAATGAGTAGGTAGAGACTCACACTATACAACAACACCTTTCTAATTGAATATTTTAGCATGGTTCAGAAAGCCCTTAAGTTTGGGCTCCCAATTGTGATGATATCTCTACACCACCAACTTGGTAGTGGGTAATTTCATCACATCTACTAGTATCTCAATGGTAAAATGGAATCAAATATTATGAACAATTATGTAATAATTCTTCCACGTATTGAAAAAGGCTTCAGTGATGTCCTTCTTAACACCTTTGAATTTATTAAGAAATGGAATAAAACCTTGGGCTTCCAAGAAAGAGTGGGATAGTGGATCAAGCTGCAAGATTGAAGGTTCAACTAGAGCCATGATAATAGGGACAGAGAATTGAAAATAGATAGACTAGAAAATCCTAACATAATACTTTCTATAACCTAGAGTACCCGAAGACAGACGAAATTGGATAAAAATGACAAGTTTTAGCCCAAAGTAGAATATATAGAAGAAATTACCATATAATTCACCCAACCCAATGGTAAATATTACATAGGAGGTAAGGTAATTGGTAAGTTTCCATTAGGAAGTGATATTGGGTGATTTCAACACAACACGAGGGTGATCCAAGCACAAAAAAACTGGACTAGGGAAAGAATGAATGAGGACACATATATAATTAGGTTTCCCATACTTAGGGACTTGTAAAATGTATTTGCCTTAGGACTTGACATACCTGACTATGACCACTCTAAACCGAAAGCACAAAAATAAAATAAAAGGATATCAGCCACTATTCAACATAGCCTCTGGCCTAGGCATTTGGAATATCTTTATTTGTTGTAGCGTTCTTGATGTGATTTTTAAGCAACATCTTAAGGGTGTCACTGATCTCTTCAATGGCTTTGGAAATGTTATCGATGATGGTGAAATAAATTTTTTTGCTGATACCCATGCCACGATCACCACTATCATCATCCAAGATCTGATGGGGAGAGATATGACTTATTTCAAACTTTGGCTTCTTAAACCGAGTAGATATTTTTACTTTGGTTGATCTCTCTTCAAAAATAGCTTTGTGCTTTGAAGGCTTACATAGAGAGAGGTTACGGTCAGAAGTATCTTTCACCTTAGGGTCGGTGAAGGGATTTTGGAAAGCAATTTCATCATCAAGAAGGGACTGATAAAGGCTAAGGGTAAGAGAATTCATAGGCATATTGGAATGGGGTGGTGAAGCAAGTATGGTGGGCCAATTACACAATGGAGACCCACTTTAGTACTTGACGTGCTTGAGAATAAATAAACTAAGACCTGAACAACATAGGCACCAAACTTTAAATTTTAAAGTTAACAAATTATACCACCTTATATTAAGATATTTTAAAATGAAAAAGTGTTTATATACATATGGATCCTTCTCCAGATTAATTTTAATATTGATTGACATGATAACTATGGTCATTTAAATGACTAAGACCCCGTACCCAGGTTTTGTAGGTGAGTTGGATAGGAGAGGGCAATCCTCCAAGGGAGGTCCCAGGTTCAAATCTCCACCCTACCAAAAAGCTAAATTGGGTATCTAAAATCCAATTGATAATTTTGGTGCAGGCAAGGGTCGGGTGTGACCCTCGGGTGACTTTGACGGTGTAGTACCTCCCTGTTCATGGTCTCTCAGACCAAGGCGGCTCCGCAAGGGGTTTTTCGCTAAAAAAAAAAAAAATTACTAACACCCCGTAATTAGTTCATGAGTTATTTCTTGTAAATTTTATGATTAATAGTTTCTTTCTATTTAATACCTATCTATTTATAAAAAATTGCAGCTAAATTATTAAATTCATTGTAATTTATACTAGTTATTTTTGTAAAAGAATTATCATATAAACTAAATTTATATTATCTTAATTTTATAAATAACTAATAATAAACCATAAAGATTTATATAATATTTATTATTCAAAATAGTGCATGGGACCTTAAAAAATTATCTTTAAGTTACAAGTTTTATATTAATCACATCTATTGTTAAAAAAATAAGTTTAAAGTTAATTATAAAATAATTAATAATTTAATTTTAATGCGTGTTAAAATATGCAAAAAAATAAATTATAATATAATATGGATGGTAGGTGATTCTCTCATAGCAATAAATATAATTTTTAGGAAAGTCAAGACTCCATAGAACATACTAGAGATATTTGTTGAAATTCAAGATCTTGCTAAAGAGTTTTAAGAAATCAATTTTACACATACATCACAATAAGGAAACAAGGAAACAAATGTGCAGATAGGCTAGCTAATAGAGAAGTTTTGATTGAGGATCGTGAAGCTAAATTCTCCTTTGTATGGTTTTAGGAAGTAGTAAGTTTAGTTGAAGCTGACAAAAAAATGTTGATTAACTGAATCAATAATTAAGAATTAATTTAATATTTTCTATTCGTAATATCTATTTTATTTTTTTATAATAATGTATTTCTATATAAACTATTTATTATAATTTTGTGGCTGCACTTGTGTTTTAGGAAGGAAACTAGCAATCTAAATTTGGTAAAGTGGACAATGATAGCATAATTTTTTGGAAATATTACTCTACTAAGATGCAATGCACAGATAGTAGAGGTAATTTTTTGTATTGTAAAGGTTTCTATAGAAAAATTTCAAGAAGGATGCTAAATTCTAGAATATATGTATTCATTAAAAAACTAAAAAAATAATAAATAATAAAAATCAAGATTTTAAACAGTTTATGTAAATGTCGTGTAGGTTTCTAGCTATAACATCTCAATTGAGATGAAAAGTGTATTTTTTATTTTTTTGTAAACTCTCAAGCTTTAACGAAGAGAGTTATAATTTTTCAAGGGTGGAGGACCCAAGGGGTTGTCCCAAGTACAACCCCTTATTAACTAGCAAAGTATAATAATAATTTCAACGAGGATGATTAGCTTAAAAAATATTTTATCGAGCCATTCATTTTTTATTTTAGTAATTAAAAAGGTATTTGTATAAGTTTTTATATTCATTTCATAGGACAAATTGTAAGTGTGTATGTCATGACAACCTTTTTTTATAATGGATAATCAATCATAAATAGGTGTGTGAGTGTACTTTAAAATAGTTAAATAAATTAAATTAAATAAACACAAGGAATATTGTAGTGGTATATCCTAGGTTTTCATCTAGGATATCAAAGTTCAAAACCTTGATACAAGAGGATCAAAACCCATAATGTAGATCCAAATTGTTATATTGATAAAAATAACACAATGGTTAGGACTTTGACTTCTCTTTAGAAAGGCCTAAGGTTCAAACTACAATGTACCCAAAAGGAGATATATTGGATACAATGTACTCAAAAGGTATGTGCTCAAAAGGGGATAGATTTGGATAGTAGCAATGAGTTTTTGTTGGTTGACTATCCTAACCCAATGCAATGGAGGATGGGTAGACTATATTGTAGCAACAAGTGCAATTTTTTATACTTAGGGAAGTTGGTTAGGTTGGCTATCCTAACCAAATACAACAGATGTGTAGACTATATTGTAGCAAGTGCATTTTTTATACATAGGAAATTTGGTTACAATCATTAGTTTTAGTAACTACTAAGAGTAAGTTTCAAACCATATGACCCGCTTCCGTTAAGCCAATACCACCTCGTTGTTGTTGACCTAATGTGAAAGGGACCACCAATCCCTTAGGGTTCATACCATTATCATCAGTTTAACACGCACTCAAAGAATTTAGAGTAAACTAATACCTTTCCAAATAGGCATACTTGCAGGGTTTGAACCTAAGTCTCTTCTTGATAAGCACCTAAATTTACCAATCCACCTAACCCTTGGGTATAAAACTTGAATTTTATTATTAAATATTGTCTAACCCAATAGACTAGGATTTATAGCGGTAACACCCAATAATGTTACCAATTCCCTTATGTAGTAAAAAAATAATTAAAAGAATCAAATTTTATTATTAAATATCATCTAACCCCACGCCAATGATGTATTAAAAAATTAAAAGCTAAAATTTTATTTATTTGTTTATTATTGTTTTTTAATGCATGGAATAACCCATGCCCCACCTCTTTAAATGTTTACTGTGAGTGAGGGTGACTGGGAGGAAATTAATATAATACTAAAATATCCATTAGAATCATTAAATTTAAATCTAAAATTTTATTATTAATATAAAGTTACTAGTAAAAAATCTAAAATTTTATTATTAATATAAAGTTACTAGAAAAAATGCAGAAAGTATACTTATATTTAATAGTTGTAAGCAAACTCGAGTCAGCATGGGATGAGGACCCCTCATAAAAACTAAAAATGGTTAAAGAGTAAAGTAGTTTTTTTTTTTTTTGGTTATGTTATTGTGAGAAACCCCTATACGGGGTGAGATATACTTATCAATATGAAATTTAACACAAAGCCATCACACACCCACTCCCCCACGCCATGGTTTGAACCTTGGACCTTCTAAAGAAGAGCTAAATCCTGAGCTATACTTATCAATAGGTAATTTAACACAAATCCATCACACACCCACCCCCTCACACACTCACCCACACCATGATTTGAACCTTGGACCTCCCAAAGAAGAGCCAAAGCTTCGAATTGTTGTGTTGCACCCTCAGGTATAAGTAAAGTAGTTTTTTTAATGTCCATGAGGTTCACCCTACCACAATTTAGGATTTGAACCTTAAACTTTAGAGTTCTAAATTTCCATCATTATCAGTAAATCATAATTGTTAATTAAATTTATTTTAAATTTTATAAAAATTATTTTATTTATTTAATAATTGTAATTTAGAGTTCTAAATTTTTCACCAATAAATCATAATTGTTACTTGCAATTAAGTTTACTTAAAAATTTATAAAAACTAATTTTTTTATTTAATAATTGTAATTTAAATTTGAAAATTTAAGCTAAAAAATAATGTTGCATGTTAAGAATTTAATATTAGTTCAACTTGTTATATGTGAGCATATTAAAGAGGATACCTAGGTTTGAATATTGTCAAAAAAATAAATGGATAATATCTTAGCTTTATTGTAATACCACTATGTAGTGATGATGTAATATGAGTGAAACTGTTTCAATTAAAGAGGAGACTTAGGTTTAAATATTGTCAAGAGGAGACCTAGGTTTAAATCTTGTCATATATAATATCTTAGTTGTGTTGTAATACAACTATGTAGTGATGATGTAATACGAATGGAACTATTTCAATAAAATATTTAAAAAAATTAACAACTAATTTATAATAACTATAATAAAAATTTTAGTTGCAAGCTTATTACAATAATAATAAGGGTTTTGACCTTTCTTTGAAAGTTCTAGGGTTCAAAGTGCACTCAACATGAGGAGACTAAAACCCCTAGTAAAAACCAATATAAACTCATTGTAAAAATAATTATAATAAAAATTTTAATTTTAAAATAAAATATTATATTTTTAATTAATTATAAAAATAAAATCTAGATCTTAAAGAACACAACTTCTACTTCAAATCAAATTTATAAAAAGTTTACACTACTTTTAATAACATTCTTTAACATTTTCAAATTTTAAAGAAAAGAAAAACATTCTTTAACCTATTTAAGTTCACACATATACAGCAGAAAATCAATAATGAATAAGTACCTCAAAATTAATGGCTAAGGGCGACCATCATGGGCCCTTATCATAGTATATCAAATATTTTCTTCGAGTTAAGAACTTAACATTTTGAGTTCTATGGGTTAAAAAGAATAACAACCATCAACTAGCATTTCAACTTAACTCAATATCAGGCCTTGGATGGAAGGCTATAGCAGTGTAATAGAATTTCTTCCATTCTAATGAAATTCCTCCTGGAACAGGAGGAAGACCTGTTGTATGTTGCCACTTTCACCTCTTTAGAGATTTTCCCTATAATACAAATAAATTCCCCCACTGACCATGTCGTACCCACAACCTTCAAACTCTTTTAACACATATGGAGGAATCCTGGTGATTTCCTTCCAATTGTAATCATCCTTTGATTTAAATTGAAGCTCCCAGATAACTGAATCGTCGATACCATGGAATATGAATACCATTGAAGATCCACATGCAAAGAACTTACTTAATTTTATAGATAGATCTTGCGCCAGCCAACCGAGAACTTACTTAATTTTATAGATAGATCTTGCGCCAGCCAACCGAGGCACGTGCAAAATACCCACCCACATCTGGTACGTATTCCTCTGCCCTTTTATACTCGAAAACCATAATAACTTATGCAACACGAAAAGCAGAAAAACAATCCATCCTGAAAAATAACTTCTGAAGTATCGATAAATCTTGGCAGCGAGAGCATCGTGGCCCATGAATTCGATGAAGTATCATAGATATGTAATTCAAATCGCAGTATGGCCACTATGCATTTGTCTCCATAATCCCCTTTCACAATGCATGCGAGGCAGTAACCGTTATCATCTCGAGTTAAGAAAGGAAGAGAAACCTCAGAAAGTGTCTTGTTCAGTGGGTTGTAAAGACAAATTCTTTGTTGACGACCCATTGAGGTAACATGTTCGGTGTTCGCTAGAAGTTGTCCAGCTTCAGATCCTCCGCAAAAGAAATTAAGTCTACCCCATGGAAATTTTTCTAGGTTTTTGATCTTCCATCTACAGTCGGAGAAGCAATACACTCCGTATCTCTGTTCCTCACACCCAGGCCCGGTCAGTATATATAAATTTAATTAAAATAAAAAGATTGGTAAGAGATCATGATCAAAACCACCAGATTCAGTAGATTCAATAGATTTATGATTCTGATAAACTTGTATTGGAATTTTCAACAAATTGGTGAATTAAAAAACTTTCTAATAAAAAAAATGAAATGTTATGAAACAAAGGGAAAAGTTTGTTACCAAAATCTTCAACTTCTAACTTTAAATAAATCGCATGTCTAATCGCATGTCTTTCGGTTGCATGTTCGCCCTCTTCGGAAATCACACTTTGCGTTTTTTTTTTCATAAACATACAAACAAATTTACCATAATACAACCTTTAAAATTAAAACCATTACGCCATATTCGGTCGGCCAAGAATAGCCATGAATATAAATTGCATTTCAATAGGTATGTCGATGTTCTTGATAGCTTAAAATCAAAATAATGTTGAATAAACATTTAACCTATAACAAAGAAAGTAAAGGGCTAGGCTTAAAGGGTTTGATTTTTAAAATGATATATTTTATTTAAATTTAAATATTATTTTAAACTTTTAGAATTGATATCTACGGTTGAGCAGATTTTAACCTAACTTTTATAAAGATGAGTGTTACGTTTATTTATTAATAGGGGATTATCAATAAACCACACACAATAGTTTGAACCTTGAACCTTTTTAAGAAGGGTTAAACCATAAACCATTGCATTGTCCTTTAAGACTATTTTTAAATGAATGTTATTAATATACAACTTTTAATAACTTATTATTATTATATTAAACATTTTATTAATAATATATTTAATTTAGGTGACAAGTGTACAGTACAACTGGTATTAGTAAGTGCTAGGTGTTGTTTGGTTTTTGTTTTATCCTAAATAGTCAAATGACAAGTATAGGACTGTGGACTCTAAGTATGGTTTAATGTGGGTCTTAAAAAGATCCATTTTGTATTTTGATTATACCGGCTTGATGCTAGAACCAGCCCATTTTTACTTTGTAAAAGGTTTGTGGACCTTATAACCACCTCTACCTTATACCAAAAAAAAAATATATTTAATTTATAAGGTATTTAAATGTTAAATAGAATGGGTAAACAATATAATAAAAATGTATTTGATTATTAAAATTCATAAAAGATAATATGATGATGTTATGATAACAAGACTCACTACAAAATATTTATAATCAAACTTTATAACCTTTTCTATTTTACTCCCTTGTTGGTGACGTAGAGGTTCTTTTGTCAACAAAGGCAATATAATATCTTTAAGCAATGAATCAACATCGCTAGATATTTTTTCAAAAGCTAGTGGATCTGATTATTCTAATGATATTATTAGATAACATCATTAAATATCAAAAAATCAAGAATGGTTTTTAGCATATCTACATGAGTCGATTAGAAATTTAAGATGAGTGAATTTTAAAGCTTTTGTTTCTTCTATTACTTTTAGCCAATTAGATTACCATCAAATTAGGGCCTTCAAATACAATAAATAATTTACCACTTCCACTTCTTCAATAAATCAACTATTAGTTATTTGATTAGAAAATACTAAATTAGCAAAAAAAGTATCTTGATAAAGTTTAGATTACTTTTGAAGAGACTTTTTATTCAAGGTTACCTAATTAATTCCATGATTAACTTCTTGAAACAACTCTTCAATGGTGCTCCGTGGCTTAAATTTTCAATTTGTTACCCTTTTGTTAAAGTTTGGGGTCTTTTTTAAGAGACTTATGATTCAAAATCACACAATTAATAATACATTTCACTTGTTGAAATAGTTTATCAGTGGTGCTCGATTTAAATTTTCAACGTGTTACCCTTTTGTCTACAACTCTATATGTAAAACTAGAAAAAATATTCCTTAAAAATATTAACTAGTCAACAATGGTCTCTAATCATTGAATATACTTCCTACTAATTCAAATCCTCAACTTTTTTTTGGTAGGTCCTTTACACTATCAATGGGCTGAGAATCATCATCACTGATGATCTTGCTATGATAAGTGAAGTGGCGTATTGCACTCCTAGGTATTGAAAAAATACCTGCGTGAAGGTAGCACGAGCTACCAGATGGTTCACTTTTTTGTGTTATGATTGGCTTGGGTTGTGACTTCTTGGGGGAAGTATTCTTCCCAGATGATCATGGTTAATTGGTTGACTGCTACATTGGCTAAAATATCAGCCACTTTGATGGATTCCCTGTATACATGGTTGATATGATTCTGAGGATTATTGTTGACAAAAATTTGATAGTCCTGGATGACGTTCTGTATGTTCTTCCCTCCAGCCATGTTATTTGTAATGTGACCAATGATCACAATAGAATCTCCTTCAAAAATGACTAGCTTGGGAAGGGCTTTGCTTTCCTTGATAATCCTCCATAGAGCTTTGGCTTTTGCATAGTTATTGGTTTAAATTCTTAAGTTTTCCGATAAGGCATTGATGATATATCTTGTATGATTCATGATGACTCCGCTTGCTCCAGCTCATCTTGGGTTTCCTTTGGAAGCCCCATTGAAGTTGGCTTTGAGCCATCCCTAAGGAGAGGAGGACAAAGTTGCCATGGCTCGAAGGAAGTCAAAGTTTTGGACTTTACAGACATTAGTGGGAATCCTGAGGGAAGCAAAGAGTTGGTCTTCTAGCCCATAGGTAGGTATCTCACCACAAGGGATGAGACTACTATTTTCTATGTTCAATGACAAAGCTCTATTGACTACAACTTTCGGGTGATTATTACCTTCCATAAAGATGCAATTATTTTATTCCAGCCATATCTATCAAGTCGCATGGTGGAGCATGGAACTCCATAAGAACCTAAGTCTTGGTTTCTTAAAATTTTTTGGCCATTGGATGAACACGTCCATTTTAACTTGGGGCGTGTCTAGCAAACCTAGAATTTGTTGGCTAAATTATAGAACACCTCCCTCAAAAAAGGGTAGTCCAGCCAAATGTGTTGAATGGATTCCCATGCCTGGGTGCAGAGATAACACCTATTGAAGACCATCACCCCTCTACGGATTAAGTTATCAGTAGTGAGAATTCTGTTGTGTGCAGCAAGCCAACAGAAATGTGCCACCTTTGGTATTAGGACCTTGATCCATATTCTTATAGCTAGGGTTTGGGAGTTATCTTTGTTGGGGCTTCTAGGATTGTTTTCCAACATCTGCAAGGCAGTTTTGACAGTGAATCCTCCATCACTGGAATTCTTCCAAACTCGCTCATCCTCCTTCAGGATATAGGGAATGAAGTTAGCTTTAAAAATATTCATCAAAATGGCCAGACCTTTACTGATGGTGTCATTCTAAATTCTAAACTTGATCTTTTTCTATTGATGGGTGCCTTGGCCAGTCATGATGAATTCAGTGACATGTTTACCATACTTTTTGTTAGTGAGGTGTTTGATTAGTGCAATATTGACATCATTGATGGGGGGATTCTTCCTGGCCGACACATATTTCTAGAAGTCAATGGTTTTTCCATATCCCAATTACCACTAAGAACCTTGCTTGATCAACTATTTGGTGAGGCCGATGGATTTCCAAAAGTGGGATCTATTGCGGGAGGTTTCCATATCCAAAAAGGAGTGTTGTAAATATTTTCTTTTGACAATCGACACCCACTCCACTTTGGCATCTGTGACCACTTTCCAAACCTACTTGGCTAAGAGGGTCTAGTTTGTGATGTTAATACGATGCATTCCCAGGCCCCCTATCCATAGGGGAGCACACTTTTTCCCAAGCCATCAGGTGGAACTTTTTTTTATTGTCATTCCCAGCCCATAGGAATTATTTTTGAACTTTTTCAATGGCTTATCCCACTGCTACAGGAATTTTGAAAACTGATAAGAAGTAGGTAGGTATACTCTGGAGGACTGATTTGACCAGGGTTGCTTTGCCTACACTGGAAAGGAGGGCCTTTTTCCATCTCACCAACTTTTTGTAGATTTTATCTATGAAATTGTTCCACATGTTTTTAAGGGGTCTTCCTTTGTACATGGGAAGGCCTAGATAGGTAGTTGGGAAATATGCAATGGTGCACCCCAAAATACCTATAATATTGGTCTGTCATTTGCTAGGGATGTTGATGAAGTATAGTTTACTTTTGGTGTAGTTGATCTTCTACCCTGCTATCTCCTCATATAGGTTGAGGATAGTTTTGATGATTTTACATTTGAATACTGATGCTTTAGTAGCCATCAGTGTATCATCCATGAATTATTTTTGTGTGATGGGGGGAAGACTAGATGATGCCCTGATGCTAGAAATCATATTTATGTGGAAAGTTTTTTTGATGGTTATGCTTAAAATATCAACCATAATGATGAAAAGAATGGGGAAGAGAGGGTCTCCTTGTCTAAGCCCCTTGGTTTTGGGGAAGTAACTGGTTGCAGATCCGTTCACAAGCAGTGAGAACCAAGAGGAAGAAACACAGTTCAAAATGAAATTTAACCAAGAATCATGAAAAGCAGACTTTTGGAGAATTTGGAAAGGAATTCTTGGTTAACCCTGTCAAGCTTTAAGAATAATGTGGTAGAGTTGGAATCATGGGAAGAGTGAATCATATCATGGATGGTTATGACCCCATACAAGATATTTCATCCCTTGATAGTGCTTCCCTAGCTCTGGTCGATGATGTTAGGAAGAATCTTGTTGAGTCTATTGGCCAGGGATTTGGACACCACTTTGTAAATCATTGTACATAGGTTGATAGGGTGGTAGTCTATGAGGGACTAGGAGTAAGTTTCCTTGGGAATCAGATCCAGGAAGGTGGAGTTAATATCCCTGGGAATGGAGTAGGAATTTTACATTTCAGATATGGTGAGGCATAGTTCAAGACCCAAAATATCCCAGAATATTTGGAAGAACCTTGGAGGAAATCCATCAAGCCCAGGAGCTTTATCTACCTTCATGGAAAAAAGAGCTTGGTGTATTTCCTTGTGAGTGAGGGGACTGAGGAGGTATTTGTTGGTTTTGGCTATGATGGATTTGGGGATGTTCTCCAAGAGGGACTCCATGGATAATGGGGAGTAAGAGGGAGGGGAAGCAAGGAGATATTTGAAATGGAAAATAGCTTCATCCCTAATCTGGTGGATATCAGAAGTAAATGTCCCATCCTACTTAGTGAGGTATTTGATTCTATTGTTTCCATTGTGTCTGAGGGTGGATATGTGGAAGTACTTAGAGTTGGAATCACCTTCCCTGATCTTGAGAGTGGAAGCACCCTTTCTTCAGTCTTGAGGCTATCATCCCCCTACCCTTTCTAAAATATATATTCGATTTGTTCTAATTTGATCTTGATGTTCTTCTTGGCTTTAAATATATTCCCAAAGGTTTCCCTGTTCCACACTTTGAGGTTTTCCTTGACCAACCTAAGTTTTTGCATAAATCTGCTGGATGCTGACCCAGGGAAATTGGTTCCCCGCCATTATTCTATCTAAATTCTGAGATTCAGGTGATGAGTCCACATTGACTCAAAATGGAATGGGATATTGAACTGGGGCTTGCTAATTATTTTGAAGAGGAGCAGACTATGATCAAACCCTATCTGAGGGAGGACCCATAGGCTGGAATCACCAAAATTAGGAAGGGCTTCTTGAGATAGCAAATACTATCAAGATGCTCTTGAATAAGGTTATTTCACATCTGTCTATTACTCTAGGTGTAGCGATTCCCTGCAGTGGGACATCCATGAGGGCATTGATGTCCATAAATTGTCTTAAATCACTTGTATCCCTGGTAGTAATCGTATTCTCTCCCTTATTATCAAAAAAGTGTATGGGGGAGATAAAGTCCCCTAACAGAACCCAAGGGATGTTGATGAACATCTACCTCAACTGGGTGAGAGTATTCCACAATGCAAATATTCCATAAGCAGTGTTGGAGGCATTTACATTTGACATTATCCAAGAAGTCTGGGAGCTAGGATCATGGAACATAATATTGAACAACCTATCTTAGCCTAAAATAAGTTGACCTTCGACTTTGGAGAGGTTCCAAAGAAATAATAACCCTCCTACAGTCCCATAGATTGGGTAATAAACAAAATCATAGATTTTCTAGATGATTTTGGCAATTCTAGGAGAAATTTGGTCATCTAGTTTGGTTTCTTGAATGAAGAATATTGTGGGGTTATGTTCTTTCCTCATTGTGCTATTCAGTATTTGCTTGGCTACCCCATTCATTCCTATCATGTTCTAGGAGAGGACTTTCATTTAGAAATTTTAGCAAGTTTTTTACCCCCTTTGCCTTGTTGCGTAGGTGGTTTGGATCTTTGATTTTCTTCCATAATGATATTTTTGATTTCCTAGAACAAGGTTTTCTACATCCCATAGGTGATGTCCTCAGCTGTATCCCTATTATTTTTCTCTATGCCAGTCGGTCTACCTTTCTTTTTGTCAGCACCAACATCGATTTGGGATTTTTTGAAACTATGGGTTTTTTGGTGCTCCACTGGTCAAAGGATTCTAGGACATCCTCATCATTATCAAATTTGGTGGTGGTGGAGATAGATGTGGAAGTAGAGAGGAGCAGCTCCTTCATACGGGTAATATGAGGTTGGATATTTAGACGATCGAGGTGGTTTAGGTGTAGGGCTTTTAGGGCTTTTATTGGTTTTAGGGTTTTGGCCTAGGGGTAGGGGCAAGGGCTTTCTTGGGGGAGTTTGGTATTGGGGCAAGGCTGGCCAGAATCATTGGGAGTCGAGGGTGAGAAATCGAGGATTTCACCATCCTCAATTTCCTCATTGGTTTCAAAATAATTGAGTAAACCAAATTTATTAGCAATGGTAATAGAGGTACTTACCTGGTGGATGGTTTGATTTGGAGGTGGTCAAGTTTGTTGTGTGTCCTTTGTGACTTACCCTTTTTTGTGGTCTATTATCTGGATAACATTGGGCTAATAGCATCCAGAAGGTTGGTAATTGACATTAGGGCAACTGCACTTCAGGCATTGGGTTGGAAGATGTCCTTGGGATTTACATTTTGAATAGAACACCAACTTGTTATCGAAGATCATTGGATGTATCCACCTGAAGTATCCATAAATTATATTGATATGGTCTAGAAGTTGTACCTATTGATTTATATTGATGCAGATACAGGCCTGGGTTGGCTTTGTTCTGGTGCGAGTGGTAGGATCAATGGCCACTAGGTCCCCGAAAGCCCTTGCCAGGCCACAAAGAGCATCCTCATAGAAAAAATATGAAAGGATATTGGGGAGACATACCCATGTCGGGGCACAATTGATTTTTTAGATTCAAGGTTGAAACTTGGTTCCCAATTTTTCAAGAACATGTTTCATCTTCCGAAGAAACAAGGGCCTCCGAAAAGAAAGTGTTCTACGTCTTCCCAGGTATTCAGCTTTATCATAAAGAAGCCTATGGTCATGGCAAACAAGACAATGTTTCTCAATATTTTCAATTTAGAATTCACTCATCGTCGGATTGCGTCCATGTTTGGGTGCCCTCCTATGAATTTCCCTACTAAGAAGTAGAAATCATGAGATGTGAAGTCCTCCATAAGGCTTGAGGACATAGAATATCGAATCCTTGTAATACAAAACCCTACGAACCCTTCGAGGTAGGTCTGTTGTTATGTTGCAGGTATTCTGTATAGAATACTTTGTCTCGGTTGTTCTTTGAGTTGCCTAGTTTATCGAGGGGTTCTTTTCCCCTCTCAATATTAGTATGAGATCTTCCATGGGTAGCAACAAGTGTACTCCTAGTGGGCTTTCTCACTGTCTGAAAGTTAGGAAACCCTTTTAGAGTGATGTGACTATCTTCTCCCACATGCAATTTATCTGTTTTCGTGGTCTCTATTCCATTGCACGATTCGTTCATTGAAACCATAGTCGTTCCTTCGATCAAATCCTCCAAATGTGTTAGATGTCATAAGTGAATCATTTAGAAGTAGAATCCAATTTAAATCCTCAACTTAAAACCATAGTCATATTTCCCTTTGAATTCCAATACATTGATTGGGTTCAATTTTTTAGGATTAGTTGTTATTGGATGGAGATCATAATGTGTTCTCAACTCTATGGTAAGTGATTCAAAGGTTTTCATTAGTTTTGGTGATCCCTTGTATAGTCTCTACCCTTGACTAAATTTATTGCTACTCTAAGTTATTTCACATGCACATTCTAGAGTCATCAATCATAAAAAGGCAAATTAATGTCGATTGGTTAAGTCACATTTTTTCTCCTTGCAAAAATATTATAATTTTCATTTTTGAATGAAAAAATTACAATGCTTTTGGGATGAATTACCCTAAATAATATTAGCTACATCCCATCTATAAGCTGGTCTAAACTAAAATAAGAGGGTTATTTACCTCCCTATGGTAATGATCTATGGTTAGCTTATCCCAAAAAATAATCTTAATAATATGACCAATAGGTGGAAAGCAAAAGTAACTTTCTAATCAATCATAATTCTCAAATAAGTATTTCTTGAGCTACAAAACTAAGGAGGAATCATATTTTAGTCTTGAAGGTTAACAATATTTTGAAGCCTATATTTCTATAGAATAATGGAAAGGGTTCTTTTTAAAACCCTTTTGTGATTGACATAGCTATGATATTGATCAAGAGCTCAAAACTGTTTTGTACAATAAATCACAATCTAAAATGAGCAAGGAGAAAAAAAGGGTAAAATTACAAAGTGCCCATTTTTTTTTACTTACATTTTTAATTCATCTAAATGGGTATCTAGAACAATTGAAAAAACTTGAAAATTCATTATGGATTGAGATATAAAGCCTTTTGAAATTTTTGGACTATTATAGGGAACTAGTGTTGTTGAACCATATTTTTACCTCAATATTCTAAAATATTGATGTTGTGTATGCAAATTTGGAAATTTTATGAAAATTATATCGATATATTTTAATAAATCTTTGAATTATCATAAAAAGCTCTCTAAGAAAATTTATGGCAGTTTCAAGCTTATAGCTAGGAAAAGTGATATGATTCTAGAAAGTTTTAACAAAAATTTAAAAATAGAAAATTCCAAACCTTATTTAGGATATTTTGTGCATTCTAAAGAGTTTTATATATCATTATAATGCTAAGATAAAATTTTATAAGAAGAGGTATTCCAAAATCTTCAATGAAACTCTTAAGCACCAAGAAAGGAAAAATTACGTTTGCAAAAGAACAAAGAGCATGAAAGACATTAGAGCAAGGGGAGCAGAGTTCAAGAAAAAAAGATTGCAATCTCATACAACAGTTAAGGATAGTAATCAATACATGTTTTTCAATAAAAATCTACAAAAATATTTTTATCGTGGTTTTACCCATTTTGGGGTTTCCATGTAAATTTGGTGTCTCTCTTTGAACTGTGTGAATGTTTATCTAAGATTATTGTTGTTTAATTTTATTTATTGCTATAATTATCAGATTAATACTAACATGTAAAAATAAAAAATTAATGAAGCATAATATTTAAGCAATATTCATAGATATGTATTCAAAGGTGAATCAATAGTATGGCACTTTATAAATCATATTTGGTATTAAAATATTTTATTTTGTGAGGCCTATGTATGCAAGGTAGAAGATCCATAAAAGGATATTTATTTCCTTATAACCCTAATATTGAGAGTATAAGGATTATATCTAGACAGATGGTAGATCAAGAACAAATCCCAACCATGTCATAGAAGGATTTTATGCAGAGGTTCTTGGCAATAGAAGATACCCTCCAAAGTCTAATGGATATGATGTTGAAGAAGAAGTCAAGGAAGAAAAGAAAATTATCATATTTTGATTTTGATTCAATTCTTTTAGTAATGAAAATAGAAAAGAGATTGAAATATCTTCATCAAAACAACCTAAAAATTCCTCATCACAACCCTTGATCCTAGATGCATTCAGAATGAAGGCCAAATTAGATATTCTTGTATATAGTGGGAAACTAGATGCTAAGAAGTTAGATGGATTGTTCCAACAACTAGAAATTTATTTTAGCACAAAGGGTTATATAGAGCTACAATAAATCAACTTTGTTAGGATGAATCTTGGTGGTCATACTCTCACATGGTGGGACGCATATATTTCTAGATTGGAAATAAATAAATAGCCACTAGTACAAACATAAATAAATTGTTCCAAAGCTTGCAAAGCTTAATTCAAGAAGTGCAATAGTAGTCTAAACTTTCAAATTAGGATAGAATTACCATTAGTTGATGTCAAAAGTATTGATGAAACATACATCAAATATACTTACTTGGATAATAAGAGTTGTAAACCCATTAAGGAAAATCAAACCCCAAACCCTTTAAAGTCCTTAGAAGTTGCAAAAAAATCCAAGGGTTTTATCAATAAGGGAAAGAATAAATATGGAGAAACAACAACTAAATTATAGCAAAGTGAAAAATCATTGCAAGGAGTGAGATGTCAACACCCATTCAAGTGAATATTGCTAGAATATGACCAAATGGTGGAACAAGGTTAATAAGAAGATAACAAGTGCATGTAAGAAGGAGGAACACCAAGAGGACAACTATAATTAAGGGGATAAAGAGAGTAATATGGTGCATGTCACCAAATCCCAACGCTTAAGGTAGAAGAATACCTCTAAGAAGGAGGAACAAACTCTTGAAGCCAAGAAATAGGAGTTGTTTTGAGTATTTATCCAAGTGTAGAAAATAAAATTTACAACATTGTTTGATACAAGATCACAAAGAAATCTAATTTTTGAAGATGTAGTGAATCACATGGGACTGAAATCTATAGATCATACACAACCATACCCATTATAATAGGTGCAAAATAATGTGGAGCTCCAGGTAATAAATTAATGTACTTTTGGGTTTTCTATAAATAATAAATTCAAAGATACAATCACTTGTGATGTAGTACCCTTAGATATTTTTCAAGTCATATTTTGTAGCCCATACATATAAGAAAGGGATGGCTTATTAGAAAAAGACTAAATCAATAAGAACTATGAAAAGATGGTATTAAGTTCCTGGTAAATTATAGTAAGACGAAAAAAATTCAACTTGTGACAACGCAATAACCCAAACACTTGGTGAATTTGAGTAAAAGATTTATGCTTCTAATGATAAGAGGTACAAAGAATAGTGCTCAAATAATCAAGGAGATTGAAGTAGTTGATTGTTCTATAAAATATAAGCTAGAAATGGAGTCATTATTGTAAAATTTCCATGAACTAATGTAAGCACCAAAAGGCTTACCACTAAAGTATGAAGTGAAGCACGAGATCCAATTACTACTTGATTCACCTAATCCAAATATTGGATTGTAAAAATGTCCATAATAGAATCAGATGATGTGAAGAAGCAAGTACAAGAGCTATTGGAAAAAGGACAGATTCATCCAAGTGCATCACTAGTTGGATCCTCAATTATACTAGTTCCAAAGAATAATGGTAGTTGGACGATGTGCATTGATTACCAAACATTGAATAAGATTGATGAAAATTCACTACAGGAGACCACCAATGAACTCCAAGTGTAAAATTGCAAGATAAGACATCATACAAAATATAGCAATACAAGAAATCTGCAAATGCTTATTTTTATTAACTAAATTTCCATCCCCTTACAATAGAGTATTCCACTTCTTATACTCCCAAAAAATAAAAGCCTTAGCCTACGCTACCCCCTTACTATTTTTAGTAACTTTTTATTTTTAGCAACTCACTTAATATTTTTAGTAACCGTAAAAAAACGTGGATGGCATCCAAACTAGAATCATGTACCCGTTATTCAATAAAAACCACTACCCTAAGATAGAAATCCCACTCTAGTTCTACACTAATAGTTATGATAACTTTTCAGTTGTGAAAACTAAAAATTACATTAAGAGCTAATTTTGGGCCTTCTAGAGGTATTTTCGTGCTGAAAAACATATGGGCCTCCTAGATTGTAGCAACAAGTGTATTTTTTTATACATAGGAAAGTCGGTTAGGTTGGCTATCCTAAAAAATGCAATGGAGGATGGGTAGACTAGATTGCAGCAGCAAGTGTATTTTTTTATACATAGGAGAGTTGGTTACAACCATTATTTTTAGTAACTATTAAGAGTAAGGTTCAAACCATAGGATTTGCTTTTGATAAGCCTATACCACCTCATTGTTGTTGACCTAATGTGAAAGGAACCACCAATCACTTGAGGTTCATACAATTATCATCAATTTAGCACACATTCAAAGGATTCAGAGCAGACTACTACCTTTGTAAATAAGCATACCTACAGGGTTTGAACTTAAGTCTCTTCTTGGTAAGCACCTAAATTTACCAATCCACCTAACACTTGGGTATAAAACTTAAATTTTATTACTAAATATTATCTAACACAATATACTAAGATTTATAGTGGTAACATCCACTAGTGTTACCAATTCCCCTATGTAGTAAAAAAATAATTAAAAGAATCAAATTTTATTATTAAATATCATCTAACCCCACAAACTAGGGTTTATAGTATTAACACCAATGATGTTATGGATTCCACTATGTAACACCAATAAGGAAGGAACAATCAAAATATGTATCAAATTCTAGGACATTAACTTAGCACGTTCAAAGGATGATTTTCCTCTCCCCAACATAAATATGATCATAGTTTTTTTTTCTAGATGTGGAATACTTTCACTCATGGATGGTTTTTTGGAATACAATCAGATCATGATTACCCCTGAGGACCAATCCAATACAGCTTTCATTACTCCATGGGATACCTTTTATTATAAAGTCACACCTTTTGGCTTGAATAATCCATGACATATACATTTCATAACATAATGCATGATATTATTGAGGACTATGTGGACAATATTCTTGGTTGCTCCATAAATTAAGAAACTCATGTTCATGATTTAATATGGATCTTTAAAATACTTCGATAATACAAGATTTATTTTAATCCATGTGTATGTTTGGATTCGCATATGGTAAGCTTTTAGGTTTCATAGTATCTAGATGAGGTATTAAAGTGGACCCCCCTAAGATAGAAGCTATCATTAACATGTCTCCTCCTTGTAGTTTAATTGATTTGTGTAGCTTGCAAGGAAAACTTCAAGCTATTCATTGGTTCATAGCCGAGTTAGCCAATAAATTTTAGCCCTTTATTAAACTTATTAATAAATATGTAGTGTTAAAATTAGATTCTAAGTGTCAAAAAGCTTTTGATGCACTCAAAAAGTACCGCACTACTCAGCTTGTGTTAGTTCCCCCTAGACTAGATAAGCATTTAATGCTTTACATAGAAGCCACATCCCATGCTTTAGGGGGTTTGTTATCTCAACATGATGATGATAATATCAATAGAAATTTGGTTAGATATGAAACCTAGTACACCCCTTACATAAGATTTACCTTACTATAGTGTTTGCTTCTCAAAATTTGAGACACTATATGCCTAGCCATAAGATATTGATAGTTGTACGGTTTGATCCTCTATGCTTTAATGTTGAAGCCCCACATTTTGGTAAAAGCCACTAAATGGGTCCTAGTCCATAGTGAGTTTGACCTAACCTTTATAGGTCAAAATGTTATCAAAGGTTAGGTGATTGTTGATTAGCTAGTTGTTTCTCCCATAGAATCCATCCATCTCGTAGTCATTGAGTTTATTGATGAGTGTTTTAGCTTAGATGTAGAAGAGCCCGAGTCTTGGAATTTGTTTTTTGAGGGATCCTAATGCTTGAAGGGTTTTGGTTCTAGAATTATTCTAGCCACACCATAAAATAGCTCATCCTTCTTTTCTTCAAGATCCATTTCTCTTGCATTAATAATATTGTAAAGTATGAAGCCTTGATCCTAGATTTTAGGACCACCTTAGCCTTAAAGGTTAAAGTCCTTTTGGTTTTTGGTGACTCTCAACTTATGGTTAATTAGATCAATGATGTTTATCAAACTCAAGATGATAAGCTAAAACCTTACAAGGAAATTATCACCAAGCTTTTGTCCATGTTTAATAGGGTAATCAAAGTCTATCCCTAGATCCTCCAACTGTTATATGGATTCCATGGCAATTATTACATCCTTAATCCCCTTGGAGGGATAATATGATCAAACAACAATTATCATTCACCAACTACAAGAGCCTGCATCGCTTAGTTCTAGTCTCATTTTGTTAGATGTCCCAAACATCAGAGTTTCTCAATCTAAGCCTTGGTACACTGACATATTTAAATTCCTTAAGAATGGTTCAATACATGATGGTTTAGATGACAATAAATAAAATATTTTATGAAAAAGAGTGTGTCGGTTCATCATAATCGGCAATACATTTTATCAACATTATTTTGAGGGTATCCTATTACAATGTCTTAACTTTGATGAAGCCTGGCTAGCCCTTAGAGAATCTCATGAAGGATCAGATGGAGTCTATTTTAGTGGCAATGCTATTTCCAAGAAGCTCATTTAAGTCAGTTATTATTGGCGTTCCATGGATAAATATGCATGTGATTATGTTTGATGTTGTGACAAGTGTCAATGCCATGACAACATTTTTCATTCTCCTTCTCAAAACCTTTAGGTTATTTATTCTCCTTGATCATTTTCCATGTGGGGATTGGATATTATAGGGAATATTATCCCAAGGTCATCTGATGGTCATAATATTATCACCATGTAAATAGATTACTTCACTAAGTGGTTCAAAGCCATGACCCTAGCTATGGTAATTCAAATTTAGGTCTCTAAGTTCATCGTCAACAATATCCTTTGTAGGTTCAAGATTCCTTTGATGATTATTTCTGACAATAACACTCCTTTCAAGAACAAGAATATCCATAAGATTTGTGCTAAGTATAATATTTAGCTTAATTAGTTAACCCCTTACTACCCTTAGGGTAATGGTCAAGCTAAAGCATCCAACAAGTCTTAATTTTAGGTCCTTAAGAAGATGGTTATAAGTAAGACTAGTTCAGACTAGCATATCCAACTATATCCTACCTTGTGGACCTATTGTACCAGTATACATAATACTATAGGTGCATCGCCATATGTCTTGGTCTATGACTCTAAGGTATTTTTCATTCAATTTAGAGGTTTCTTTGGTGTGCATCTTGTTGCAAGAGCCTCAATCAGTGATGAGTATTGTTTAGATCATTTGAACCAACTGGAGTTGTTGAATGAAAAGTGAATTCATGCCTTAAAGCATATTTGAACCTATAAAAATAGGCTCAAGCGATCTCAATACAATTTTTTTGCAAATATTCATTTGAGTTTGGGGACTTTGTCCTCAAGGAGAACCAAAAGAACACTAATGCTCAAATAGATTTAAAATATAAGTTTCATCCCAATTGGCTAGGCTCTTATCATTTAGCATCATTATATGGTAAAGATATTAAAGAACCAATGAATATAATGCACTTAAAATGATATTATGGAATATTTCACATCATTTCTCTTTTGTTCTTTTTTTTATTGATCCTCTCTCTTTGTCTCTTGTTTTCTTCCTTTTCTGATACTTTTGCATAGGTTTGCTTGCTCATATTACATTATTTCTTGTCACACATTGTATGGAATAATTGACATACATGCTCTTTTGTATTTCTTGGTTGTCATATAGTTGCTCTTTTTTTTTTTATCATACTTGCATGGCTACTTGATCATATAGATTTTTGGGGACTTTGCAATTAGTCACATGATGAAACCTAGTTAGGTTTTAGCTCATATGAATTGCACTCATACTAGGTAACTGATGCTTAGAAAATCCCCAACCTAGAGAATATTCCTTGACCTTGAAAGTATTAATAATTATCAAATTTATCCAATTCAAGGGATATTTTTCTTCATCTCTTGGATATCCTTATTATTTTCCATGTTTTTTCTCATTTATTCTTCTCTCCAAGATAAAGGATATACTTTCCTTCTTCTATCTGTGCATCTACTATTTTATACACTTATCCTTGTTTGATATTTTGATTGACTAAGAGGTCCTCATTGAATAGGATAGATACCACATGAATATCATTTATGGTGTTGATATAGCCACTAACTATTCTATGTACACCTCTTAGCTCTTGGAATTTCAAATAAGACACACACGTGTTGCTTGGTATCTCCTTATTCTTCTTCAAACTTATTCTATTATTTAGTGAGCTAACACCCCTATCAGGTTACACTCTTTTTTACCATCTATACGCATGACACCCCTATTAGGTTATACTCTTTTTGGCTCATCGAGGCCTACACCCCATACAAGATAATTTCATGGCCATAAATGATGAGTATCCCGTATTTAGGCCATTTTCAAGCACACATCTTAGTGGGTATCACTTCACAGTAGCCATTATAGAGCACACACCCATAGCAGGTATTGTTCCACCAACTTGTTCTATTCAATGAGCACTACACCCTCATAGGATAGCTTCATGGCTACTCACAAGCACTACACCCCTAGAGGTTTTCACATCGTATTGATCATTTTTTGGCATATATCCTCTCTAGGATTCTGCTCCATTTTTTCTTATTCTTTTGTTTATCTTATATTCATTTGATCGCATTGACCTCTTATGGTCTATGTTAACTCAAATATCATATTCTAAACACCTTTTCTATTGTTCGCATTTTTCTTCTTCTTATTTTCCTTATTTTTCTTTTTTATTTTTCTTCTCTCTTATCGAATTCATGCTCTACCCTTATGGGATACAAATTTGTGGTCCTTTATTATGGGTGTGAATTCAGCTAGAGTGTTGTTTTTCTTTCCTTTCTCCATTTTATTCTTTCTTCCATCATTATTTTATACTTCTAATCACCTAATCATACATTGCATTTAGTTATTTTACATTTATACCTTACATTAGTTAGATCATTCATGTGTTTAGTCGTTAAGTTCATTCATTTCATGCATATCAAACATAAAAGAAAAAATATACTAAATAGGTACAAGATGAGCAACTCAAAGTGCAAGATCAGCAAGAGAATGTGTAAAATGAGTAGTTTTGCAGCCAAGTGAGCTAAAGTATTTTTCTATCATAGGCCAACAAATGGGACTATATTTTATATATTCTTTGTAAAAAAATTTGACTCTAACATCGTCAACGAATAGTCATAAAAGCATGAAGCTATAGAATAACATGAATTAGTTCATGAGTTGTTTTTTTACTATGGTCGTTTAAACGACTAAGCCCACATAATTAGTTTATGAGTTATTTCTTATAAATTTTATGATTAATAATTGCTTTCTACGTTAATACCTATCTATTTATAAAAAAATTGGAGATAAATTATTAAACTCATTATAATGTATACTAATTATTTTTGCCAAAAAATTATCATAGAAACTAAATTTATATTATCTTAATTTTATAAAAAATCTAATAATAAACTATAATTATTTATATAATATTTATTATTCAAAATAGTGCATGGGACCTTAAAAAATATATATATTTAAGTTATAATTTTTATATTAATCACCTCTATTTTTAAAAAAATAAGTTTAAAGTTAATTATAGAATAATTAATAATTTAATTTTAATGTGTGTTAAAAATATGCAAACAAATGAATTAGAACATAATATGGATGGGAGGTGATTCTCTCATAGTAATAAATATAATTTTAAGGAAAGCTAAGGCTTTATAGAACATACAAGAAATATTTATGGAAATTCAAGATCTTGCTAAAGAGTTTGAAGAAATCAATTTTACACATACATAAAAAGAAGGAAATAAGGAAAAAAATGTGTAGATAGGCTACCTAATAAAGGGGTTTGATTGAGGATTGTGAAGTTAAATTCGCCTTTGTATGGTTTTAGGATGTAGTAAGTTTAGTTGAAGCTAATAAAAAAATGTTGATTAACTGAATCCATAATTAAGATTTACTTTAATATTTTCTATTCGTAATATATGTTTTATTTTTTAATAATAATGTGTTTCCATATAAAATTTTTATTATAATTTTTGTGGTTGCACTTGTGTTTTATGAAGGAAAATAGAAATCTAAATTTGGTAAAGTGGACTATGATAGGATAATGTTTTGCAAATATTACTCTAATAAGATGCAATGCATAGATAGTAGAGGTGAAGTTTTGTATTGTAAAGGTTGCTATAGAAAAATTTCAAGAAGGATGTTAAATTCTAAAATATTTGTATTCATAAAATAAAAATAAAAAAAATAAAAAAAATGAAAATCAAGATTTTAAATAGTTTATGTAAACTGATGTAGGTTTCTAGCTATAACATCTCAATTGAGATGAGAAGTGTATTTTTTTTTATAATTTTTTTTTGTAAACTCTCAAGCTTTAAAGAAGAGTTATAATTTGTCGGGTGGAGGACCCACGTACAACCCCTTATTACCTAGAAAAATATAATAATAATTTCAATGAGGATGATTAGTTTAAAAATATTTTATTGAGCCATTCATTTCTTATTTTAGTAATTAACAAGGTATTTGTATAAGTTTTTATATTCATTAGCTTTTATATTCATTTCATAGTACAAATTGTAAGTTTGTATGTCAAGACAACATTTTTTATAATGGAGAATCAATCATAAATAGGTGTGTGGGTGTACTTTAAAATAACTAAATAAATTAAATTAAATAAACACTACGAATATTATCGCGGTATATCCTAGGTTTTCATCTAGGATATCCAAGTTCAAACCTTGATACAAGAGGATCAAAACCCATAATGTAGATCTAATTTGTTTAATATAAGACAATGATTAAAACTTTGGCTTCTCTTTAAAAAGTTCCAAGGTTCAAACTACAATGTACCCAAAAGGGGATATATTGGATATAGTGTACTCAAAAGGAGATATACTGGACATTGAGTATTTTTTTGTTGACTATCCTAACCCAATGCAATAGAGGATGGGTAGACTAGATTGTAGCACCAAGTGCATTTTTTATACATAGGGAAGTTGGTTAGGTTGGTTATCCTAACCAAATGCAATGGAGGATGGGTAGACTAGATTGTAGCAAAGTGTATTTTTTATACATAAGGGAGATGGTTACAACCATTATTTTTAGTAACTATTAAGAGTAAGGTTCAAACCAGAGGACCTGATTTTGATAAGCCTATACCACCTCATTTTTGTTGACCTAATGTGAAAAGGACTACCAATCGCTTGGGGTTCATACTATTATCATCAGTTTAGCATGCACTCAAAGAATTCAAAGAAGACTACTACCTTTACAAATAGGTATACCTACAGGATTTGAACCTAAATTTCTTCTTGGTAAGCACCTAGATTTACCAATCCACCCAACCCTTGGGTATAAAATTTAAATTTTATTACTAAATATTGTCTAACCCAACAGACCAAGATTTATAGTGGTAACACCCAATCGTGTCACCAATTCCCCTATGTAGTAAAAAATAATTAAAAGAGTCAAATTTTATTATTAAATATCATCTAACCCCACAGACCAGGATTTATAATGGTAACACCAATGATGTTATGGATTCCATTGTGTATTAAAAAATTAAAACCTAAAATTTTATTTATTTGTTTATTATTGTTTTTTAATGCATGGGAATAACCCATGCCATTTACTCTGAGTGAGGGGACTTGGAGGAAATTAATATAATACTAAAATATCGATTAGATTCATTA
Organism: Wollemia nobilis; assembly: GCA_028583015.1. Lineage (NCBI taxonomy): Eukaryota > Viridiplantae > Streptophyta > Pinopsida > Araucariales > Araucariaceae > Wollemia > Wollemia nobilis. Next base: position 5,017,487 of record JAQPPZ010017244.1, read on the forward strand.
AATTTAAATATAAAATTTAATTACTAATATAAAGTTGCATGTTAAGAATTTAATTACTAATGTAAAAAATAATGTTGCATGTTAAGAATTTAATATTAGTTCAACTTGTTAGATTCCTGAACATATTAAAGAGGAGACCTAGGTTTGAATATTATCAAAAAGATATATGAATAATATCTTAGCTTTGTTGTAATACCACTATGTAGTGATGATGTAATATGAGTGAAATTGTTTCAATTAAAGAGGAGACCTAGGTTTGAATCTTGTCAAAACAACATATGGATAATATCTTAGGTTTGTTGTAATACCAAATACAACATATGGATAATATCTTAGGTTTGTTGTAATACCAAATATGTAGTGATGATGTAATATGAGTGGAACCGTTTCAATCCCATTTAATTGAAAGAAAATATTTTAAAAATTTAACAACTAATTTATAATAACTATAATTAAAATTTTAGTTGCAATCTTATTGCAATGATAAGGGTTTGACCTCTCTTTGAAAGGTCTAACGTTCAAACCCCAAACCCTTCGTAAAAATCAATGTAAACTCATTGAAAAATAATTATAATCAAAATTTTAATTTTAAAATAAAACATTACATTTTTAATTAATTATAAAAATAAATTATTACCTAATAAATCTAGATACTAGAGAACACAACTTCTACTTAAAATCAAATTTATAAAAAGTTTGCACTACTTTTAATAACATTCTTTAACATTTTCAAATTTTAAAGAAAAGAAAAAAATCTTTAACCTATTTAAGTTCACACATATACTACATAAAATCAATAATGAATAACTACCACAAAATTAATGGCTAAGGGCGCCCATCATGGGGTCTTATCACAGTATATCAAATATTTTCTTCGAGTTAAAGAAATTAACAGTTTAACCTCTATGGGTTAAAAAGAATAACAACCATCAATTAGTTTAAAATTGAGTATTCATAGATATTCAACCTAACAGAATATCAGGCCTTGGATGGAAGGCTATAGCAGTGTAATAGAATTTCTTCCATTGTAATGAAATTCCTCCTGGAACAGGAGGAAGAAGCAGCCATGAATCCTGTCTTTTATTGTATGTTGCCACTTTCACCTCTTTAGAGAATTTTCTTATAATACAAATAAATTCCCCAGCTCCGACCATGTCTTTCCCACAACCTTCAAAATCTTTTAACACATATGGAGGAATCCTTGTGATTTCCTTCCAATTGTAATCATCCTGTGATTTAAATTGAAGCTCCTAGATAATTGAATCGTAGATACCATGGAAACAGCAGGCAAATACCATTGAAGATCCACATGCAAAGAACTTACTGAATTTTATAGATAGATCTTGCGCCAACGGAGGCACATGCAAAATACCCACATCTGTTATGCATTCCTCTGCCCTTTTATACCCGAAAACCATAATAACATATGTCGAAAAGCAGAAAAACAATCCATCCTGAAAAATAACTTCTGAAGTAAAATCGATATTTCTTGGCAGGGAGAGCACCGTGGCCCATGAATTTGATGAAGTATCACAGATATGTAACGTTTTCTGATTAAATGGTTGTATGGCCACTATGCATGTGTCTCCATAATCCCCTCTCACAATGCATGCTTCGTAGCAGTTATCATATGGAGGTACGAAAGGAAGAGAAACCTCAGAAAGTGTCTTGTTCAGTGGATTGTAAAGACAAATTCTTTGTTGACGACCAGTTGAGGTAACATGTTCAATGTTTGCTAGAAGTTGTCCACCTTCAGATCCTCTCCAAAACTTAATAAGTCCACCCCATGGAAATTTTTCTAGGTTTTTGATCTTCCATCTACAGTCGGAGAAGCAATACACTCCGTATCTCTGTTCCTCACACCCAGGCCCGTGAAGGAAACTTTTGAAATTTCCCACTCAGTGAGCGCAGGGCGCAGTCGGAGAGACGAGTTGCGCGGGCGACGTTCGGATGTCGCCGGGCGCAGGAGGGAAGACGCGTTGCGCGGGTGAAGTTCGGATGTCGCCGAGCGCAGGAGGGAAGACGTGTTGCGTGGGCGAAGTTCGCACAGCGCCGGAAGTCGAGCTTCGCTTGCGCACTCGGGCTGCGCTTGGATCTCGGGCGCAGTCGGGTTGCGGCAGCGAAGTTGGAAGGCTGCTCCAGACTTGGCCAACTTTGGCCTTGATCTCTTTTCTTGTCTTGCGTGGCTACCACTGGGTTTGCCTGGCTTGGCAAGGCCCGTATGAGAAGAGAGTAACACCGGATCTGAGCTCTAACTATAGAACCCGAGGAAATCGCTCTGAGGCGATTTATACAGAGAACAAAAAACTTTAGCACATAATAAAACTGTAAACCCTAAAGATGCCGTAAGCAATAGCAAACTTTATTCATATGAAACTAGGTTTACAAAAGTCCTCAACTGAGGAAATAACAACATCTGCAGACTCAGCTGTAGGATAAGCTAAAGGAGAAATGTCGAGTCCGCTGCTCGGACATTAATCAGCTAAGCCACACTGCTCACTGAATCACTCTCCTTTCTTTCTCTGCTCTACTCTCCGCTTTCTCTTCCACCTTCTTCTGCTTCCTCTTTCACAAACTTCTCTCTGTTTGTCTGAAGACCCAAACTGCCTTTTATAGCCGCAGGGAGAGGAGGATAGAGTTTGTCCTCTGATAGGTTCTGACAGGCCCTCAACTAGGGTTTCTGACCAATCGCCGAACTAGCATTAACTTCTCTGACCAAATGCCGAACTGGCATTAACTTCTACGACGATTGGATCTGTCAGGTGTCACATCTGTCAGAAGGTAGATGCGACATCATGTCACACTTTTTTCGGGATCCCGGACTACACGAGCGCAGTTCGACTTCGCCCATGTTTGGAGCGCAATCCGGTTTCGCCCAAGGTTCGGAGCGCATTTTGGCAGAGGCATGAAATCGGGGTTAATATTTCTAACACCCTCCTTTAAACCTAATTTTACGAGCGCTTTGACTCCTAGCTGCTCTCGCAATCTACTGAAGTCTTCCTCCTTCAAAGGCTTCGTGAAAATATCTGTCAACTGCTCCTTAGACCTGCAGAACTGCAGTTCTACTTCATCGAATTTCACCAGCTCTCTGATGAAATGATACCGGATATCTATGTGCTTCTTCCGGCCATGGAAGACTAGGTCCTTCGAGAGCACGATGGCAGAGTTATTGTCATAAAATATTGTTGTTGCTGCTTCGGGCGGATGTTGTAGTTCACTCAGAACACTTCTCAGCCAGACTACCTGGCAGGCTGCTGAGGTGGCAGCAACATACTCCACCTTTGCTGTAGATAAAGCCACTATTGGCCGCTTCTTCAAGGACCAAGAGACAACTCCGGATCCAAAGTGGAAGGCATATCCCGAAGTGCTCTTCCTGTCATCTATGCTACCATCCCAATTGCTGTCGATGTAGCCAATCAACTCTAGCTGGTCCTGTCTAGCATAGTGGAGTCCGTGATTTCTCGTGCCATTGACATATTGCAGGATTCTCTTCCCTACTTGCCAGTGAGTGTCTTTGGGTGACTCCATAAACCGACTGATTAAACTCATGAAATACATCAAATCTGGCCTAGTTGCAGTCAAGTACATCAGGCTTCCAACTAACCTTTTATAGAGAGTTGGGTCAACACTTCTGTTGTTGTCAGTCTTGATCAAATTGACACTAGTGGTTGCCGAAGTGATGGCAGGTTTGTTGTCCTCCATCTTAAAACACTTCAGGACATTCTTTGCATACTTGCCCTAAGAAATGAAGATGCCATCTGTGAATTGAACAACTTCAATACCGAGAAAGAATTTCATCAGTCCCATGTTTGTCATTTCAAACTCAAACTTCATGGCTATTCTGAACTACGCAAATAGGCTACTACTATTGCTAGTATATATTAGATCGTCCACGTACAAGCAAACGATTATCATCTCATCCTTTGCGTTTGTCTTCAGATACAGGGTGTGCTCATATGGGCATTTTTGAAACCCATTCTCCTGAAAGTAGCTGTCAATTCAGCTGTACCATGCCCGGGGAGCTTGCTTCAACCCATACAGGGCCTTCTTCAGCTTTAGGACCTTGCCTTCTTGTCCTTGTATTTCATAATCGGGTGGCTCGTCTATGTAGACCTCTTCTTCCAACACTCCGTTCAGGAAGGCAGACTTGACATCCATTTGGTACATGCTCCATCCTTTATGAGCTCCGAGTCCCAGAATCATTTTGATTGTGTCAAGTCGGGCTACAGGTGCATACACCTCATGATAGTCAACACCTGACTTCTGCTTGTAGCCTTTCGTCGCTAATCTGGCCTTATGCCTGTCAAATTCTCTTTGGGTGTTAAACTTCATTTTATACACCCACTTGACCCCAATGGTCTTCTTTCCTGCTGGAAGATCTATTAGCTGCCATGTCTCATTCTTCTCAATGGCTGCTATTTCCTCATCCATCGCATTCATCCATTTGTGATTTTGACTTGCCTCTTCGAACTCCATTGGATCACACTCAGTAAATAGGGCAAAGTCATAATATTCTTCATCCATATGATTATGGGTTACCTCATAAATATCTTGCAAGCTCCGAGTCTTCGTAGGTGTCCTTAGGTTTTGAATTCTACTTGCAAGTGTAGGTGACCGGGATGATGAAGCTGTGCTACTTCTGGCACCACTGTTGCTACTTGAAGGCACAGGTGGTTGCACACTGTCTTCCTCCAAGTTTACAGGTTCAACAGTTGCTGGTTCAGACTGACCAATCTTTGAATTTCAGTTTCAGGCTTCATCCTCCAAGAACTTCACATCTCGGCTAATGACAAGTTTCTTTGTCATAGGATTGTACAGCCTGTATGCCTTTACTGGTTTGTTGTACCTTGTGAAGATACATCTTTTAGCTTTGTCATCTAGTTTCAACCTTTCCTCATCTGGAACATGTGCATATGCTATGCACCCAAAAACTTGCAAATGAGCCACACTTGGATTCAGATTGCTCCAGGCTTCCTCCAAAATTTTGTCCCTCACACTCTTGGTGGGACACCAGTTCAGAGATAAACTACACAACTTACAGCTTTTGCCCATAACTCATGTGGCAAAATTTTTTCCTTCAAAATGCTCCGTGCCATCTCCATGATTGTTCTGTTCTTCCTCTTAGCTACACCATTCTGCTGTGGTGTATATCTGGCAGTGAACTATCTTCGAATTCCATGTTGTTTGCAAAAGTTATGAAATTCATTGTAGATGTATTCTCCACCTCCATCAGTTCTGAGAGTCTTCACATAATAACCGCTCTGTTTCTCAACCAGAGCCTTGAACTCCTTAAACTTTTCAAATGCCTCTGACTTCAACTTGATGGAATAAACCCAGGTGTTTCGGCTGAAATCATCAATGAAAGTCCAAAAAAACTTGTTGTCGGCATATGAGATGGTCTGCATGGGACCACAAATGTTTGAGTGCACCAACTCCAATGGCTGTGATGCTCTCCAAGACTATCCTACAGGGAATGCATCCCTATGCTGCTTGTCGACCAGGAAACCTTCACAAACTTGGTTTGGTTGCTCAATAAGGGGTAAACCCTTCACCATCTGCTTCTTGTGCAGCAGATTCAGGCCATTGAAACTCAGGTGACCGAATCTGAGATGCCACAACTAGGTAGCATATTTCACAACTACACTCAGATACATCAAAGATTCATTCTAAATCTACAGTGAAAACATATTGTTTTTCGTCATGGACACAATTGTGATTTGTCCATGGACTTTGTCTCTGATGGAACAGACACCATATTTGAATAGTACAGTGTGCCCCTTCTGCACAAGTTGTCCAACACTTAGCAAATTATGTTTCAACCCAGGCACATAAAAAACATCCTGAATTGTATTTCTTTCATCATGCCGGGTTCAGATGAGGATATTTCCTTTCCCCATCACAGGAACTTTGCAGTTGTTCCCCATCTTGACTTCGGACTGGACTGTTTCATCCAGTTGTGAGAACATCTCTCTGTTCCCAGTCATGTGGTTGCTGCAACCACTGTCAAGATACCAAATGTTTTTCTTGCTCTCCTCTTCAATACTGCAAGTCAGCAGCACATTTCCTCCTACCACATTTTTGGGTTCCTCCGTATAATGGGCTTGCTGCTGATTCTCGTTCGCCATCTTCTTCCTACACTATGAGGCATAATGATCGAACTTGTTGTAGTAGCATTGGACCTTTGACATGTCCTTCTTCTACTGAGAGCCACCTTGCTGATTTTTTCCAGTGCCTCTTCCTCCTTGCTAATGAAATTTGCAACTAGGCTCACTGTCATGAGGGTTTGATCTCCCTCCTTATTACTTTTCCCACACCTACTTCTGCCTCTTCCTCCTTGAGAACTAGAAGCGCTATGGTGGGAGTCTTGTCTGCCCCTATCTCAAACTGAGACTTGCGCTTTGAAGGCTTGCTCCAAAGAAGACTGAGTTGAGCGACTCAGCTTCTATTCATGCATCTGTAATGAACCCATGAGCTCGTCTATCGAGAGGGTTGTCAGATCCCTCGACTCTTCGATTGCTATCACAACCAAGTCAAACTTGGCAGGCAGACTTCTAAGAATCTTCTTCATGATTCTCTGGCTCTGCACGATTTCTCTGTTCAACCGCATCTGGTTGATAATGTCCGTCATCCGGGTGAAGAAATCACTCATGGACTCGAACTCACTCATCTGCATATTTTCAAACTCCCTTTTGAGCATCTGCAGTTTCACCAAATTTACCTTGTTGGTACTCTAATATGAACTTGCCAGGGTTTCCCAGGCCTGCTTGGCCTTGGTGGCTGATGCAATCCATGGGAAGATGGTCTCCTCAACCGCTTGCATGATGTAGAAGAGGGCCTTCTGGTCCTTCTTCGTGTGCTCTTTCAATATATCCTTGTCTTCTTGAGAGACGACAGCCAGTGTTGCTGCATCTGTCGGTTCTGGGTAACTGTTCTCGACTAACTCCCATAGCTCCTGAGATCCGAACAGGATCTTCATCTGGATGCTCCAGTAATCATAATTCTTCTCGTTTAAGCGTGGGATCTGCAACTGCAAGTTGTTGCTAGTGGAAGCCATTCTGCTTCGGTCTTCGCATCAAGGGATCAGTAGCTCTGATACCAATTTGAAGGAAAATTTTGATATTTCCCACTTAGAAAGCGCATGGTGCAGTCGGAGAGACGAGTTGCGCGGGTGAAGTTCAGATGTCGCTGGGCGCAAGAGGGAAGACGCATTGCACGGGCAAAGTTCGGATGTCACCGATCACTGGAGGGAAGACATGTTGTACGGGCGAAGTTCGCACAACACCGAAAGTCAAGCTTCGCTTGCGCACTCGGGCTGCGCTCGGATCTCGGGCACAGTCGGGTTGCGGCAACGAAGTCTGGAAGGTTGCTCCAGACTTGGCCAACTTTGGCCTTGATCTCTTTTGTTGTCTTGCGTGGCTGCCACTGGGTTTGCCTGGCTAGGCAAGGCCCGAATGAGGAAATCACTCTGTTGCGATTTATACAGAGAACAACAAACTTTAGCACATAATAAAACTGTAAACCCTAAAGATGTCGTAAGCAATAGCAAACTTTATTCATATGAAACTAGGTTTACAAAAATCCTCAACTGAGGAAATAACAACATCTGCAGACTCAGCTGCAAGATAAGCTAAAGGAGAAATGTCGAGTATTTCGCTTGACTCGAGTGATTTCTGTTTGGAATGTGATTCCACTTATATATAAATCGGGAAGAAGCCAATAGAGCGTTCCACTCCTTTGAAATTTCAAAGAAACAGACTACAGTTTCAATAGCAAGCAAAACTAGTATTTCCTCTGTCAAATGCTGTGGTATTGCAGACACAACAGTTTCTATGTCCCTCTTCTCCATTTTCAGCGGCTTCTCTTCCTTTACTTCAGAAAAATCAAATTCTAGTTTGGTTGAACAGAAATGAGTATGAATTGGTGTGCCTTTCAACAAACAAATCAGGCTCACTGAAATACGAACGATCGTAGCAAAGTATATATAAATTTAATTAAAATAAAAATATTGGTAAGAGATCATGAGTAGATTCAGTAGATTTATGATTATGATAAACTTGTATTGGAATTTCCAACAAATTGGTGAATTAAAAAACTTTCTAATAAAAAAAATGAAATGGTATGAAACAAAGGGAAAAGTTTGTCACCAAAATCTTCAACTTCTAGCTTTAAATAAATCGCATGTCTTTCGCTTCCATGTTCGCCCTCTTCGGACATCACACTTTGTGTCTTTTTTTTTTAATCTTAAACATACAAACAAATTTACCATAATACAACCTTTAAAATTAAAACCATTACGCCATATTCGGTCGGCCAAGAATAGCAATGAATATAAATTGCATTTAAATATGTGTGTCGGTGATATGGATAGCTTAAAATCAAAATAATGTTGAATAAACATTTAACCAATAGCAAATGAAAGTAAAGGGCTAGGCTTAAAGGGTTTGATTTTTAAAATGATATATTTTATTTAAATTTAAATATTATTTTAAACTTTTAGAATTGATTTATACCGTTGAGCAGTTTTTTAACCTAACTTTTATAAAGGTGAGTGTTACGTTCATTTATTAACAGGGGATTATCAACAAACCACACACAATAGTTTGAACTTTGAACCATGGTAAGAAGAGTTAAACCATAAACCATTGTATTGTCCTTTCAAGACTATTTTTAAATGGATGTTATTAATATAAAAGTTTTAATAACTTATTATTATTATTATATTAAACATTTTATTAATAATATATTTAATTTATAAGGTATTTAAATGTTAAATAAAATGTGTAAACAATATAATAAAAATGTATTTGATTATTATAATTCATAAAAGATGATATAATGACATTATAATAACAAGACTCACTAGAAAATATTTATAATCAAACTTTATAACCTTTTCTATCTTACTCCCTTGCTGGTGACTTAGAGGTCCTTTTGTCAACAAAGACAATATAATATCTTTAACCAATGAATCAACATCACTAGATATTTTTTCAAAAGCTAGTGGGTCTAATTATTCTAATGATATTATTAGGTAACCTCATTAAATATCAACAAATCAACAATGATTTTTAGCATATCTACATGAGTTGATTAGAAATTTAAGATGAGTGAATTTTAAAGCTTTTGTTTCTTCTATTACTTTTAGCCAATTAGATTACCATCAAATTAGGGCCTTCAAATACAATAAATAATTTATCACTTCCACTTCTTCAATAAATCAACTATTAGTTATTTTATTAGAACATACTAAATTAGCGAAAATGGTATCTTGGTAAAGTTTAGATTACTTTTGAAGAGACTTTTTATTCAAGGTTACCTAATTAATTCCATGATTCACTTGTCGAAACAACTCTTCAATGATGCTCCTTGGCTTAAATTTTCAATTTGTTACCCTTTTGTTAAAGTTTGGGATCTTTTTTAAGAGACTTATGATTCAAAATCACATAATTAATAATACAATTCACTTGTTGAAATAGTTTATCAGTGGTGCTCGATTTAAATTTTCAACATGTTACCCTTTTGTCTACAAATCTATATTTAAAACTAGAAAAAACATTCCTTAAAAATATTAACTAGTCAAAAATGGTCTCTAATCATTGAATATACTTCTCTACTAATTCAAATCCTCAACTTTTTTTTGGTAGGTAGAAAATATTTTATTGCTTTATGGGTTGAAGGGTCTCGTCTCTCTTACATAAGTCACAAAATGTGACAACTGGAGCTAACTTTGGCATCAGACAAACCAAAAAGTAACAAAACTAACCAAATACATTACTATCCTGACTATACCTAAGACCTTCGAATCCGAAGGAACTGGACCAACATGGTAACTAAAAAACAAAAACCAAGTAGTCTTGTTGCTCGAGCACCATTTTTCCAATTTATTGGGAATCCTTGTTATTTTCCTGCTTTGCACTGTCATTGGGAGTCAGGAGGGTTTTGATCAAGGCCAAGAATTCTTTGAGCTCGTCCATTGCCTTAGCCAACATGGCGCAACCCTCCTTGTAAACTTTGGTAGCCATCTACCAATGGTTCACTACTTTGTTGTCTCTTTTGAGGATTAGGGAATGCAGCTGGTCCTTTATGCTATCAATGGGCTGAGAATCATCATCACTGATGATCTTGCTAAGATAAGTGAAATGGCATACTGCACTCCTAGGTATTGAAAAAATGCCTATGTGAAGGTAGCATGAGCTACTAGATGGTTCACTTTCTCACGTTATGATTGGCTTGGGCAGTGACTTCTTGGGGGAAGTCTTCTTCCCAGATGATCATGGTTAATTGGTTGACTACTACGTTGGCTAAAATATTAGCCACTTTGTTGGCTTCCTTGTATACATGGTTGATCTAATTTTGAGGATTGTTGTTGAGAAAAATTTAATAGTCGTGGATGACATTCTGTATGTTCTTCCCTCCATCCGTGTTATTTGTAATGTGACCAATGATCACAGCAGAATCTCCTTAAAAAATGATTGTCTTGGGAAGGGCTTTACTTTCCTCGAAACTCCTCCACAGACCTCTAGATTTTGCAAAGTTATTGGTTTAAATTCCTAAGTTTTTTGAGAAGGCATTGATGATATATCTTGTATGATCCACGATGACTTTGCCTACTCCAGCTCGCCCTAGGTTTCCTTTGGAAGCCCCATTGAAGTTGGATTTGAGTCATCCCTAAGGAGTGGGGACCAAGTTGCCATGGCTCGGAGTAAGTCAGAGTTTTGGAATTTACAAACATCAATGGGAATCTTGAGGGAAGCAAATAGTTGGCCTTATAGCCCATAGATAGGTATCTCACCACAAGGGATCAGACTACTATTTTCTATGGCCAAGGACAGAGCTCTTTTGACTAAAGCTTTTGGGTGATTATTACCTTCCATGAAGATGCGATTATTTTGTTCTAGCCATATTTGTCAGGCTACATGGTGGAGCATGGAACTCCATAAGAACCTAATTCTTGGGTTCTTAAACGTTTTTGGCCATTAGATGAGCATGTCTGTTATCACCTTAGGGCGTGTCCAGCAAACCTAGAATTTGCTAGCTAAATTAGAGAACACCTCTCTGACAAAGGGGTAGTCCAACAAAATGTGTTGAATGGATTCCCATGCCTGGGTGCAGAGATAACACCTATTGAAGACCATCACCCCTCTACGAATTAAGTTATCAGTAGTGAGAATTATGTTGTGTGCAGCAAGCCAGTATAAATGTGCCACCTTTGGGATTAGGTCCTTGATCCATATTCTTTTGGCTAGGTTCTGGGAGTTATCTTTGTTGGGGCTTCTAGGATTGTTTTCCAACATCTGTAAGGCAATTTTGATAGTGAATCCTTCGTCACTGGAATTCTTCCAAACTCGCTCATCCTCATTTCAGGTTTGGGGAATGAAGTTAGCTTTAAAAATATTCATCAGAATGGCTAGACCTTTACTAATGGTGTCATTCAGAATTCTAAACTTGATCTTTTTTCATTGACTGGTGCCTTGGCTAGTCATGATGAAGTTAGTGACATGTTTACCATACTTTCTATCAGTGAGGTGTTTGATTGGTGCAATATTGGCATCATTAATGAGGGGGTTCTTTCTGGCCCACACATATTTCCAGAAGTCAATGGTTTTTCCATATCCCAATTACCACCAAGAACCCTGCTTGATTAGCTATTTGGTGAGGCTGATGGATTTCCAAAAGTGGGATCCGTTGTGGGGGGTTTCCATATCCAAAAAGGAGTGTTGTTGTAAATATTTTTTTTTAACAATCGATACCCACTCCAATTTGGCATCTGTGACCACTTTCCAAGCCTGCTTGGCTAAGAGGGTATGGTTGATGATGTTAATACGATGCATTCCTAGGCCCCCTATCCTTATGGGAGCACACTTTTTCCCAAGCCATCAGGTGGAAATTTTTTTTACTGTCATTCCCAGCCCATAGGAATTTTTTTTGAACTTTTTCAATGGCTTATCCCACTAGTATAGGAATTCTGAACACTAATAAGAAGTAGGTAGGTATACTCTGGAGGACTGATTTGACCAAGGTTGCTTTGCCTACAATGGAAAGGAGGGCCTTTTTCCATCTTGCCAACTTTTTGTAGATTTTCTCTATGACATTGTTCCACATGTTTTTAAGCAGTCTTCCTTTGTACATGGGGAGGCCTAGATAGGTGGTTTGGAAATACGCAATGGTGCACCCCAAAATACCTGTAATCTTGGTATGTTGTTTTCTAGGGATGTTGATGAAGTAGAGTTTACTTTTGGTGTAGTTGATCTTCTACCCTGCTATCTCCTCGTATAGGGTGAGGATAGTTTTTATTATTTTAGCTTCAGATACTAATGCTTTAGTAGCCAGTAGGGTATCATCCATGAATTGTTGTTGTGTGATGGGGGGAAGACTAGATGATGCCTTGATGTGAGAAATCATATTTTTGTGGCAAGTTTTTTTTATGGTTTTGCTTAAACTGTCATCCATAATGATGAAAAGAATGGGAGAGAGAGGGTCTCCTTTTCTAATCCCCTTGGTTTTGGGGAAGTAGCTGGTTGTAGACTCGTTCACAAGCAGTGAAAACTAAGAGGAAGAAACATAGTTTGAAATCAAATTTAACCAAGAATCATGAAAAGCATACTTGAGGAGAATTTGGAAAGGAATTCCTGGTTAACCCTATCAAAGGATTTTTTCATGTCAAGCTTTAAAAAGAGGGTGGTAGAGTTGGAATTATGGGAAGGGTGAATCATCTCATGGATGGTTATGACCCCATACAAGATATTTCATCCCTTGATAGTGCTTCCCTAGCTCTAGTTGATGATGGTAGGGAGAATCACGTTGAGTCTATTGGCCAGGGTTTTAGACACCACTTTGTAAATCATTGTACACAGGTTGATGGGGTGGTAGTCTACGAGGGATTGGGAGTATGTTTCCTTGGGAATCAGATCCAAGAAGGTGGAGTTAATATCCCTGGGAATGGAGTAGGAATTTTACATTTCAGATAAGGTTATGCATAGTTTAGGACCCACAATATCCCAAAAGGTTTGGAATAACCTTGGAGGAAAGCCATCAGGCCCGAGATATTTATCTACCTTCAATGAAAAAAGATCTTGGTGTATTTCCTTGTGAGTGAGGGGACTAAGGAGGTATTTTTTGGTTTTAGCTATGATGGATTTGGGGATGTTCTTCATGAGAGACTCCATGGCTAATGGGGAGGAAGATGCAGGGGAAGCAAGAAGATATTTCAAATGGCAAATAGCTTCGTCCCTAATCTGGTGGATGTCAGAAGTAAAGGTCCCATCCTACTTAGTGAGGTCTTTGATTCTATTGTTTCCCTTGTGTCTGAGGGTGGATATGTGGAAGTACTTAGAGTTGGAATCACCTTCTCTGAGCCAGAGTTGACGAGACTTTTGGCTCCATAAGGTTTCCTCCTTACCTAGGGTGTTGTGGTACTCGAAGAGCAGCACTCTTTCTTTAGTATTGAGGCTGTCATCCCCCTACCCTTTATGAAATCTATCTTCAATTTGTTCTAATATGATCTTGATGTTCTTCTTGGCTTCAAATATATTCCCAAAGGTTTCCTTGTTCCACACTTTGAGGTTTTCCTTGACCCAACTAAGTTTTTACATAAATCTACTGGATTCTAACACAGGGAAATTGGTTCCCCACCATTATTTTATTTGAATTCTGAGATTCAGGTGATGAGTCCATATTGACTCAAAATGGAATGGGATATTGAACTAGGGTTTTCTAATTATTTCAAAGATGAGCAGACTATGATCAAACCCTATCTTACGGAGGACCCATAGACTGGCATTACCAAAATTGGGAAGGACTTCTTGAGATAGCAAAATCCTATCAAGATGCTCCCAAATAAGGTTATTTCCCATCCGTCTATTACTCTAGGTGTAGTGGTTCCCTGTAGTGGAACATCCATGAGGGCATTGGTGTCCACAAATTGTCTTAAATCACTTGTATCCCTGGGAGTAATCGTATTCTCTCCCTTATAAAAAAAGTGTAGGGGGGAGTTAAAGTCCCCTACCAGAACCCAAAGGATGTTGATGAACGTCTGCCTCAACTGGGTGAGAGTATTCCACAATGTCAATCTTCCCTAAGAAGTGTTGGAGGCGTATACATTTAACATTATCCAAGAATTATGGGAGCTGGAATCATGGAACAGAATATTGGACAACCTATCTTGGCCTAAAATAAGTCGACCTTCGACTTTGGAGAGGTTCCAAAGACATAGTAACCCTCCTACAGTCCCATAGGTTGGGTAATAAACAAAATCATAGTTTTTCTAGATGATTTCAGCAATTCTAGGAGAAAGTTGGTCATCTAGTTTGGTTTCTTGAATGTATAATATTGTGGGGTTATGTTCTTTCCGCATTGCGCTAGCCAATATTTGCTTGGCTACCCCATTTAGTCCTCTCACATTTCAGGAGAGGACTTTCATTTAGAAATTTTAGCGATTTTTTTGCCCCCTTTGCCTTGTTGCATAGGGGATTTGGATCTTCGATTTTCTTCCATAGTGATATTTCTAATTTCCTAAAACAGGGTTTTCTACATCCCATTGGCGATATCCTCGATTGTATCCCTATTTTGTTTCTTTATGATATTCGGTCTACCTTTCTTTCTATCAGCACCAACATCGATTTGGGAGTTTTTAAAACTACGGGTTTTTTTGGTGCTCCATTGGTCGAGGGATTCTAGGACATCCTCATCACTGTTAGATTTGGTGGTGGTGGAGATAGATGGGGAATTAGAGAGAGTAGCTCCTTCACATGGGTAATATGATGTTGGGGATTCAAGTGACCGAGGGGGTTTAGGTGTAGAGCTTTTAGGGCTTTTACTAGTTTTAGGGTTTTGGCCCTAGGAGTGGGGGCAAGGGATTTCCTAGGGGAGTTTGGTATTGGGACAAGGCTGGCCAGAAGCATTGTGGGTCGAGGATGAGAAGCCAGGTATTTCACCATCCTTAATTTCCTCATTGGTTTTAAAATCATTGATTAAACCAAATTTATTAGCAATGGTAATAGAGGTACTTACCTGGTGGATGGTTTGATCTGGGGGTAGTCGGGTAAGTTGTGTGTCCTTTATGATTTACCCTTTGTTGCGGTCTATTTTTTGGCTAACGTTGGGCTACTGGCATCTAGCCTGTTGGTAATTGATGTTGGGGCAACTGCACTTCAGGTATTGAGTTAGAAGATGTCCTTGGGATTTACATTTTGAATAGAACACTGACTTGTTCTTGAAGATCATTGGTTGTATCCACCTGAAGTCTCCATAAATTATATTGAGATGGTCTAGAATTTGTACCTCTATATTTATATTGATGTAGATACGGGCTTGGGTTAGCTTTGTTTTGGTGTGAGTGGCAGAATCAATGGCCACTAGGTCCTCGAAAGCCCTTGCCAGGTCACAAAGAGCATCCTCATAGAAAAAATTTGTGAGGATAATGGGGAGACATACCCATATCGGGGCACAAGTAATTTTTTTAGATTCGGGGTCAAAACTTGGTTCCCACTTTTCAAGAACATGTTTCGTCTTTCGAAGAAACAAGGACATATAAAAATAATGTGTTCTACATCCTCCCAAGTATTCAGCTTTATCATGAAGAAGCCTCTGGTCATGGCATACAAGACCATGTTTTCCAATATTTTCGATTTAGAATTCACCCGTCATCGGATTGCGTCCATGTCCAGGTGCCCTCCTACAAATTTCCCCACTAAGAAGTAGCAATCGCGAGACGTGAAGTCTTCCATAAGGCTTGAGGGACACAGAATATCAAATCCTTGTAAGACCAAATCCTATGAACCCTTCGAGGGAGGTCTATTGTTATCCTATAGGTATTATGTATAGAAAACTTTATCTCGGTTGTTCATTGAGTTGCCTAGTTTATCGAGGGGTTTTTTTCCCCTCTCAATGTTAGTATGAGATCTGCCATGGGTAGCCATAGGTGTACTCCTAGTGGGTTTTCTCAGTCTCTATGAGCTGGGAGACCCTTTCAGAGTGATGTAACTATCTTCTCATGCATATGATTTCTCTATGTTCATGGTTTGTATTCCATTGCACGATTCGTTCACCGAAACCATAGTCGCTCCTCCGATCAAATCCTCCAGATGTGTTAGATGTCATAAGTGAATCATTTAGAAGTAGAATCCAATTCAAATCCTCAATTTAAAACCATAGTCATATTTCCCTTTGAATTCCAATACATGGTTTGGGTTCAATTTTTTAGGATTAGTTGCTATTGGATGGAGATCATAATGTGTTCTCAACTCTATGGTAAGTGATTCAATGGTTTTCATTAGTTGTGGTGAGCCCTTGTACAGTCTCTACCCTTGACTAAATTTATTGCTACTCTAAATTATTTCACATGCACATTCTAGAGTCATCAATCATAAAAAGCAAATTAATGTTGATTGGTTAAGTCACATTTTTTCTCCTTGCAAAAATATTATAATTTTCATTTTTGAATGAAAAACTTACAATGCTATGGGGATGAAGTACCCTAAATAATATTATCTACATCCCATATATAATCTGGTCTAAACTAAAATAAGAGGGTTATTGACCTCCCTATTGTAATGTTCTATGGTTAGCTTATCCAAAAAAATAATCTTTATAATAGGACCAATAGGTGGAAAGCAAAAGTAACTTTCTAATCAATCATAAAGCTCAAATATGTATTTCTTGAGCTACAAAACTAAGGAGGAATCATATTTTAGTCTTGAAGGTTAACAATATTTTGAAGCCTATATTTCTATAGAATAATGGAAAGGGTTCTTTTTAAAACCCTTTTGTGATTGACATATCTATGATATTGATCAAGAGCTCAAAACTGTTTTGTACAATAAATCATGAGCTAAAATGAGCAAGGAGAAAAAAAAGGTAAAATTACAAAGTGCCCATTTTTTTTTAATTACATTTTTAATTCATCTAAATGGGTATCTAGAACAATTGAAAAAACTTGAAAATTCATTATGGATTGAGATATAAAGCCTTTTGAAATTTGTGGACTATTATAGGGAATTAGTGTTGTTGAACCATATTTTTACCTGAATATTCTAAAATATTGATGTTGTGTATACAAATTTGGAAATTTTATGAAAATTATATCGATATATTTTCATAAAGCTTTGAATTATCATACAAAGCTCTCTAAGAAAAGTTATGGCAGTTTCAAGCTTATAGCTATAGGAAAAGTGGTATGATTCTAGAAAGTTTTAACAACAATTTAAAAATAGAAAATTCCAAACCTTATTTAGGGTATTTTTTGCATTCTAAATAGGTTTATATATCATTTTAATGCTAAGATAAAACATTATAAGAAGATGTATTCCAAAATAGTCAATGAAACTCTTAAGCACCAAGAAAAGAAAAATTATGTTTGCAAAAGAACAAAGAGCATGAAAGACATCAGAGCAAGGGGAGCAGAGTTCGAGAAAAAAATATTGTAATCTAATACAATAGTTAAGGATTGTAATCAATAAATATTTTTCAATAAAAATATACAAACATATTTTGATCGTGGTTTTACCCATTTTGGGGTTTCCATGTAAATTTGGTGTCTCTCTTTGAACTGTGTGAATGTTTGTCTAATATTATTGTTGATTAATTTTCTTTATTGCTATAATTATCAGATTAATACTAACATGCAAAAATAAAAAATTAATGAAGCATAATATTTAAGCAATATTCATAGATATGTATTCAGAGGTGAATCTATAGTATGGCACTTTATAACTCATATTTGGTATTAAAACATTTTATTTTGTGAGGCCTATGTATGCAAGGTAGAAGATCCATAAAAGGAGATTTATTTCCTTATAACCCTAATATTGAGAGTAGAAGGATTATATCTAGACAGATGGTAGATCAAGAACAAATACCAACCATGTCATAGAAGGATTTTATGCAGAGGTTCCTGGCAATAGAAGATACCCTCCAAAGCCTAATGGATATGATGTTGAAGAATAAGTCAAGGAAGAAAAGAAAATTATCATATTTTTATTTTGATTCAATTCTTTTAGTGATGAAAATAGAAAAGGGATTGAAATATCTTCATCAAAACAACCTAAAAATTTCTTATCACAACCCTTGATCCTAGATGCAATGAGAATGAAGGCCAAATTAGATATTATTGTATATTGTGGGAAACAAGATGCTAAGAAGTTAGATGGATTATTCAAACAACTAGAAATTTATTTTAGCACAAAGGGTTATATAGAGCTACAATAAATCAACTTTGTTAGGATGAATCTTGGTGGTCATGCTCTCACATGGTGGGACGCATATATTTCTAGATTGGAAATAAATCAATAGCCACTAGTACAAACATCATTAAATTGTTCCAAAGCTTAATTTTATCCCATAGGGTATCAAGAAAGTGTTGAGGAGAAATGAAAATTTTTATAGTAAAAATAGGGACAAGACATTCAAGAATACACCATTGAATTCAAGAAATAGGTGATGATGTTAGACATAAATCCACAAGACCCCTAGATCTTCAAGAAGTACAATAGCAGTCTACACTTTCAAATTAGGATAGAATTAGCATTAGTTGATGTCAAAAGCATTTATGAAACATACATCAAATATACTTACTTGGATAATAAGAGTTGTAAACCCATTAAGGAAAATCAAACCCCAAACCCTTTAAAGTCCTTAGAAGTTGCAAAAAAATCCAAGGGTTTTATCAATAAGGAAAAGAATAAATATGGAGAAACAACAACTAAATTATAGCAAAGTGAAAATCATTGCAAGTAGTGAGATTTCAACACCCATTCAAGTGAATATTTCTAGAATATGACCAAATGGTCGAACAAGGGTAAGAAGAAGATAACAAGTGCATGTAAGAAGGAGGAAAACCAAGAGGACAACTATAATGAAGGGGATAAAGAGAGTAATATTGTGAATGTCACCAAATCCCAATGCTTAAGGTAGAATAATACCTCTAAGAAGGAGGAACAAAATCTTGAAGCCAAGAAAGAGGAGTTGTTTTGAGTATTTATCCAAGTGTAGAAAATAAAATTTACAACATTGTTTGATACAGGATCACAAAGAAATCTAATTTTTGAATATGTAGTGAATCACATGGGGCTGAAATCTATAGATCATACACAACCATACCCATTATAATGGGTGTAAAATAATTTGGAGCTCCAGGTAATAAAGTAATGTACTTTTGGGTTTTCTATAAATAATAAATTCAAAGATACAATCACTTGTGATGTAGTACCCTTAGATATTTTTCAAGTCATATTTGGTAGCCCATACATATAAGAAAGGGATGGCTTATTTAGAAGAATACTAAATCAATAGGAACTATGAAAAGATGGTATTAAGTTCCTAGTAAATTATAGTAAGACAAAAAAAAATCAATTTGTGACAACGCAATAAGCCAAACACTTAGTGACTTTGAGTAAAATATTTATGCTTCTAATGATAAGAGGTACAAAGTATAGTTATCAAATAATCAAGGAGATTGAAGTAGTTGATTGTGCTATAAAATATAAGCTAGAAATGGAGTCATTATTGTAAAATTTCCATGAACTGATGTAAGCACCAAAAGGCTTACCACTAAAGTATGAAGTGGAGCACGAGATCCAATTACTACTTGATTCACCTAATCCAAACATTGGATTGTAAAAATTTCCATAATAGAATCAAATGAGGTGAAGAAGCAAGTACAAGAGCTATTGGAATAAGCACCGATTCATCCAAGTGCATCACTAGTTGAATCCTCAATTGTACTAGTTCCAAATAATAATGGTAGTTGGACGATGTGCATTGATTACCAAACATTGAATAAGATTGATGAAAATTCACTACAGGAGATCGTCAATGGACTCGAAGTGTAAAATTGCAAGATAATAAATCATACAAAATACACCAATACAAGAAATATGCAAATGCTTATTTTCATTAACTGAATTTCCATCCCCTTACAATAGAGTATTTCACTTATTATACTCTAAAAAAAGAAAAACCTTAGCCTATGCTAACCCCCTTACTATTTTTAGTAACTTTTTATTTTTAGCAACTCACTTGATATTTTTAGTAACCCTAAAAAAACATGGATGGCATCCAAAATGGAATCATGCACCCGTTATTCAATAAAACCCACTACCCTAAGATAGCAATCCCACTCTAGTTCTACACTAATAGTTATGATAACTTTTTAGTTGTGAAAACTGAAAATTACATTAAAAGCTAATTTTGGCCCTTCTAGATGTATTTTCACACTGAAAAATATATGGGCCTCCTAGATTGTAGCAACAAGTGTATTTTTTTATACATAGGAAAGTTGGTTAGGTTGGCTATTCTAAAAAATGCAATGGAGGATGGGTAGACTAGATTGTAGCAACAAGTGTATTTTTTTATACATAGGAGATTTGGTTACAACCATTATTTTTAATAACTATTAAGAGTAAGGTTCAAACCATAGGATTTGCTTTCGATAAGCCTATATCACCTCGTTGTTGTTGACCTAATGTGAAAGGAACCACCAATCGCTTGGGGTTCATACCATTATCATCATTTTAGCACGCATTCAAAGGATTTAGAGCAGACTACTACCTTTGCAAATAAGCATACCTACAGGGTATGAACTTAAGTCTCTTCTTGGTAAGCACCTAAATTTACCAATCCGTCTAACACTTTGGTATAAAACTTAAATTTTTTTACTAAATATTATCTAACCCAATATACTAAGATTTATAGTGGTAACACCCAATAGTGTTACCAATTCCCTTATGTAGTAAAAAAATAATTAAAAGAATCAAATTTTATTATTAAATATCATCTAACACCACAAACCAGGTTTTATAGTGTTAACACCAATGATGTTATGGATTCCACTATGTAACACCAATAAGGAAGGAAAAATCAGAATATGTATCAAATTCTAGGACATTAACTTAGCATGTTCGAAGGATGATTTTCCTCTCCCCAAAATAGATATGATCATAGTTTTTTTTGCTAGATGTGGAATGCTTTCACTCATGGATGGTTTTTTGGAATACAATCAGATCATGATTACCCCTGAGGACCAATCCAATACAGTTTTCCTTACTCCATGGGACACCTTTTATTATAAAGTCACACATTTTGGCTTGAAGAATCCATGACATATACATTTCATAACATAATGCATGATATTATTGAGGACTATGTGGACAATATTCTTGGTCACTCCATAAATTAAGAAACTCATGTTCATGATTTAAGATGGATATTTAAAATGCTTCGATAATACAAGATTTATTTTAAGCCAAGTGTGTGTTTGGATTTGCATATGGTAAGATTCTAGGTTTCATAGTATCTAGATGAGGTATTAAAGTGGACCCCCTAAGATAGCAGCTATCATTAACATGCCTCTGCCTCCTAGTTTAATTGAGTTGTGTAGCTTGCAAGGAAAACTTCAAGCTATTCATTGGTTCATAGCCCAGTTAGACAATAATTTTTAGCCCTTTATTAAACTTATTAAGAAATATGTAGTGTTAAAATTAGATTCTTAGTGTCAAAAATATTTTGATGCACTCAAAAATTACCACACTACTCTGCTTGTGTTAGTTCCCCCTAGACTAGATAAGCATTTAATGCTTTACATAGAAGCCACAACCCATGCTTTAGAGGGTTTGCTATCTCAACATGATGATGATAATATCAATAGAACTTTGGTTAGATATGAAACCTAGTACACCCCTTAGAGAAGCTTTACCTTACTATAGTGTTTGCTTCTCAAAATTTGACACATTATATGCCTAGCCATAAGATATTGATAGTTGTAAGGTTTGATCCTCTATGCTTTAATGTTCAAGCCCCACCTTTTGGAAAAAGTCACTAAATGGGTCCTAGTCCATAGTGAGTTTGACCTAACATTTATAGGTCAAAATGTTATCAAAGGTTATGTTATTTTTGATCATCTAGTTGTTTCTCCCATAGAATCCATCCATCTCGTAGTCATTGAGTTTATTGATGAGTGTTTTAGCTTAGATGTAGAAGATTCTGAGTCTTGGACTTTATTTTTTGAGGGATCCTAATGCTTGAAGTGTGTTGGTGCTAGAATTATTCTAGCCACCCCATAAAATAGCTCATCCTCCTTTTCTTCAAGATCCATTTCTCTTGCATTAATAATATTGTAAAGTATGAAGCCTTGATCCTAGATCTTAGGGTCACCTTAGCCTTAAATGTTAAAGTACTTTTGGTTTTTGGTGACTTTCAACTTGTGGTTAATTAGATCAATGATGTTTATCAAACTTGAGATGATAAGCTAAAACCTTACAAGGAGATTATCACCAAGATTTCATCCATGTTTAATAGGGTAATCAAAGTCTATCCCTAGATCCTCCAACCGTTATATGGATTCCATGGTCATTATTACATCCTTAATTCCCTTGGAGGTAGAAGCAAACACTAATTATCATTCACCAATTCTAAGAGCCTGCATCACTTAATTCTAGTCTCATTTTGTTAGATGTCCTAAACATCAAAGTTTCTCAATCTAAGCCTTGGTACACTAACATCTTTAACTTCCTTAGGAATGGTTCAATACATGATGGTTTAGATGACAACCAATGAAATATTTTATGAAAAAGAGTGTGTCGGTTCATCATAATCAGAAATACTTTATATCAACATTATTTTGAGGGTATCCTATTATGATGCCTTAACTTTGATGAAGTCTGGCTAGCCCTTAGTGAAGCTCATGAAGGATCATATGGAGTCCATTTTAGTGGCAATGCTATTTCCAAGAAGATCCTTTAAGTCAGTTATTATTTGCCTTCTATGGATAAATATGCATGTGATTATGTTTGATGTTGTGACAAGTGTCAATGCCATGACAATCATTTTCATTCTCCTTCTCAAAACCTTTAGTTTATTTCTTCTCCTTGATCATTTTCCATGTTTGGAATGGATATTATAGGGAATATTAGCCCAAGGTCATCTGCTGGCCATGAACATCACCATGTAAATAGATTACTTCACTAAGTGGTTCAAAGCCATGACCCTAGCTATGGTAATTCAAATTTAGGTCTCTAAATTCATCTTCAACTAGATCCTTTGTAGGTTCAAGATTCCTTTGATGATTATTTTTGACAATGACACTCCTTTCAAGAACAAGAATATCCATAAGCTTTGTGCTAAGTATAATATTTAGCACAATTAGTTAACCCATTACTACCCTTAGGGTAATGGTCAAGTTGAAGCATCCAACAAGTCTTTAGTTAAGGTCCTTAAGAAGTTGGTTATAAGTAAGACTAATTGAGACTGACATATCCAACTATATCCTACCTTGTGGACCTATTGTACCAGTGTACATAATCCTATAGGTGCATCCCCATATGTCTTGGTCTATGACTCTAAGGTATTTTTCATTCAATTTAGAGGTTTCTTTGGTGTGCATCTTGTTTCAAGAGCCTCGATCAGTGATTAGTATTGTTTAGATCATTTGAACCAACTGGAGTTGTTGAATGAAAAGTGCATTCATGCCTTAAAGCATCTTTGAACCTATAAAAATAGGCTCAAGCGATCTTAATACAATTTTTTGCAAATATTCATTTGAGGTTGGGGACTTTGTCCTCAAGGAGAAACAAAAGAACACTAATGCTCGAATAGATTTAAAATATAAGTTTCATCCCAATTGGCTAGGATCTTATCGTTTAGCATCATTAGATGGTAAATATATTAAAGAACTAATGAATATAATGCACTTAAAATTATATTATGGAAGATTTCACATCATTTCTCTTTTGTTATTTTTTCTATTGATCCTCTCTCTTTGTCTCTTGTTTTCTTCATTTTCTTATTTTCTTTCTTGATACTTTTGCATAGGTTTTCTTGCTCATATTACATGATTTCTTGTCACACATTGTATGGAATAATTGACATACATGCTCTTTTGCATTTCTTGGTTGTCATATAGTTGCTTTTTTTTTCTTGATCATACTTGCATGGCTACTTGATCATATAGATTTTTGAGGATTTTGCAATTAGGCACATGATGAAACCTAGTTAGGTTTTAGCTCATATGCATTACACTCATACTAGGTAACTGATGCTTAGAAAATCCCCAACCTAGAGAATATTCCTTGACCTTGAAAGTATTAATAATTATTAAATTTATCCAATTCAAGGGATATTTTTCTTCTACCCCTGCCTCCTTGGGTCTTACCCGAAAGTGGCATCCCTTTTGGGATGTTTTCCACAAATAAAAAGAAAGGGATATTTTTCTTCATCTCTTGTATATCCTTATTCTTTTGCATGTTTTTTCTCATTTATTCTTCTCTCCAAGATAAAGGATATACTTTCCTTATTCTATTTGTGCATCTACTTTTTTATACACTTATCCTTGTTTGATATTTTGATTGACTAAGAGGTCCTCATTGAATAGGATAGATACCACATGAATATCATTTATGGTGTTCATATAGCCACTAAATATTCTACGTACACCTCTTAGCTCTTGGAATTTCAAATAAGACACACACATATTGCTTGTTATCTCCTTATTCTTCTTCAAACTTATTCTATTATTTAGTGAGCTAACACCCCTATCAGGTTACACTCTTTTTGACCATATGTATGCATAACACCCCTATCAGGTAATACTCTTTTTCGCTCATCGAGGCCTACACCCCATACAAGATAATTTCATGGCCATAAATGATGAGTAGCCCCTATTTAGGCCATTTTCCAGCACACATCCTAGTGGGTATCACTTTACAGTAGCCGTTAGAAAGTACACACCCATAGCAGGTATTGCTCCACCAACTTGTTCTCTTAAATGAGCACTACACCCTCATTGGATAGCTTCATGGCTACTCACAAGCACTACACTCCTAGATATTTTCACATCGTATTGATCATTTTTTAGCATATATCCTCTCTAGGATTCTGCTCCATTTTTTCTTTTTCTTTCGTTTATCTTATGTTCATTTTATCGCATTTATATCTTGCGGTCTATGTTAACTCAAATATCATATTCTAAACACCTTTCCTCTTGTTGGCCTTTTTCTTCTTCTTATTTTCCTTCTTTTTCCTTTTTATTTTTCTTCTTTCTTATCGAATTCATGCTCTACCCTTATGGGATACGAATTTGTGGTCCTTTCTTATCAGTGTGAATTCAGCTAGAGTGTTGTTTTTCTTTTCATTCTCCATTTTCTTCTTTCTTCCATTATTATTTTGTACTTCTAATCAGCTAATCATACATTTCATTTAGTTATTTTGTATTTATACCTTACATTAGTTATATAATTCATGTGTTTAGTCATTAATTTCATTCATTTCATGCATAATCAAACTTAAACGCAAAAATATACTGAAGAGGTACAAGATGAACAACTCAAAGTGCAAGATCAGCAAGAGAATGTGTAAAATGAGTAGTTTTGCAGCCAAGTGAGATAAAGTATTTTTGTATCATAGGCCAAAAAATGGGACTATATTTTATATATTCTTTGTATTTTTTTTTTTACTCTAACATCGTCAACGAATAGTCATAAAAGCATGAAGCTATAGCATAACATGAATTAGTTCATGAGTTGTTTTTTTACTATAGTCATTTAAATGACTAAGCCCACATAATTATTTCATGAGTTGTTTCTTATAAATTTTATGATTAATAATTGCTTTCTACATTAATACCTATCTATTTATAAAAAAATTGGAGCTAAATTATTAAACTCATTATAATTTATACTAGTTCTTTTTGCAAAAGAATTATGATAGAAACTAAATTTATATTATCTTAAGTTTATAATAAACTATAATTATTTATATAATATTTATTATTCAAAACAGTGCATGGGACCTTAAAACATATATCTTTAAGTTATAATTTTTATATTAATCACCTCTATTGTTAAAAAAATAAGTTTAAAGTTAATTATAGAATAATTAATAATTTAATTTTAATGTGTGTTAAAAATATGTAAACAAATGAATTAGAACATAATATGGATGGAAGGTGATTCTCTCATAGTAATAAATATAATTTTGAGGAAAGCTAAGGCTCCATAGAATATACAAGAAATAATTATGGAAATTCAATATTTTGCTAAAGAGTTTGAAGAAATCAATTTTACACATACATCACAAGAAGGAAATAAGGAAACAAATGTGTAGATAGGCTAGCTAATAGAGGGGTTTGATTGAGGATCATGAAGTTAAATTCTCCTTTGTATGGTTTTAGGATGTAGTAAGTTTAGTTGAAGCTGATACAAAAATGTTGATTAACTAAATCAATAATTAAGATTTACTTTGATATTTTCTATTAGTAATATATGTTTATTTTTTAATAATAATGTGTTTCTATATAAAATATTTATTATAATTTTTGTGGTTGCACTTGTGTTTTATGAAGGAAAATAACAATCTAAATTTGGTAAAGTGGACTATGATAGCATAATATTTTGGAAATATTACTCTACTAAGATGTAATGCATAGATAGTAGAGGTGAAGTTTTGTATTGTAAAGGTTGTTATAGAAAAATTTCAAGAAGGATGCTAAATTCTAAAATATTTGTATTCATAAAAAAAAGTTAAAAAAAAAAAAAAAAAAATGAAAATCAAGATTTTAAATAGTTTATGTAAAATGATGTAGGTTTCTAGCTATAACATCTCAATTGAGATGAGAAGTGTATTGTTTTTGTAAACTCTCAAGATTTAAAGAAGAGTTATAATTTTTCAAGGGTGGAGGACCCACGTACAACCCCTTATTACCTTAGTACATAGCAAAATATAATAATAATTTCAACGAGGATGATTAGCTTAAAAAATATTTTATTGAGCCATTCGTTTCTTATTTTAGTAATTAACAAGGTATTTGTATAAGTTTTTATAATCATTAGCTTTTATTTTCATTTCATAGTACAAATTGTAAGTTTGTATGTCATGACAACCTTTTTTATAATGGAGAATCAATCATAAATAGGTGTGCGAGTGTACTTTAAAATAACTAAATAAATTAAATTAAATAAACACAAAGAATATTATCGCGGTATATCCTAGGTTTTCATCTAGGATATCCAGGTTCAAACCTTGATACAAGAGGATCAAAACCCATAATGTAGATCTAATTTGTTATATTGATAAATATAACACAATGATTAAGACTTTGCATTCTCTTTAAAAATGTCCAAGGTTCAAACTACAATGTACCCAAAAGGAGATATATTGGATACAGTGTACTCAAAAGGAGATATACTCGATAATAACAACGAGTATTTGTTGGTTGACTATCTGAACCCAATGCAATAGAGGATGGGTAGACTAGATTATAGCAACAAGTGCATTTTTTATATATAGGGAAATTGTTTATCATAACCAAATGGAATGGTGGATGGGTAGACTATATTGTAGCAACAAGTGCATTTTTATACATAAGGGAGTTGGTTACAACCATTATTTTTAGTAACTATTAAGAGTAAGGTTAAAATTAGAGGACTGATTGTTGTTGGCCTAATGTGAAAAGGACCACCAATTGCTTGGGGTTCATACTATTATCATCAGTTTAGCATGCACTCAAAGGATTCAAATAAGACTACTACATTTACAAATAGGTATACCTATAAAGTTTGAACCTAAATTTCTTCTTGGTAAGCACCTATATTTACCAATCCATCCAACCCTTGGGTATAAAACTCGAATTTTATTACTAAATATTGTCTAACCCAATAGACTAAGATTTATGGTGGTAACACCCAATAGTGTCACCAATTCCCCTATGTAGTAAAAAATAATTAAAAGAGTCAAATTTTATTATTAAATATCATCTAACCCCATAGACTAGGGTTTATAGTGGTAACACCAATGATGTTATGGATTCCACTATGTATTAAAAAATTAAAAGCTAAAATTTTATTTATTTGTTTATTATTGGTTTTTTTAATGCATGGGAATAACCCATGCCCTTTGCTTTGAGTGAGGGGGGCTTGGAGGAAATTAATATAATACTAAAATATCGATTAGATTCATTAAATTTAAATATAAAATTTAATTACTAATATAAAGTTACTAGTAAAAATGCAAAAAGTATACTTATATTTAACAATTGTAAGCAAACTCGAGTCAACATGATGGGATGAGGACCCCTCATTAAAAAAATTATGTAAACTAAAAAAAGGTTAAAGAGTAAAGTAATTTTTTTAAATGTCCATAAGGTTCACCTTACCTCTATGCAGTATTTGAACCTTAAAATTTAGAGTTCTAAATTTTTCATTATTACCAGTAAATCATAATTGTTAATTAAATTTGCTTTAAATTTTACAAAAACTATTTTATTTATTTAATAATTGTAATTTAGAGTTCTAAATTTTTCACGAGTAAATCATAATTGTTACTTTCAAATTTACAATTAAGTTTACTTAAAATTTTATAAAAACTAATTTTTTGATTTAATAATTATAATTTAAATTTAAAAATTTAAGTTAAAAAAGAATGTTGCATGTTAAGAATTTAATATTAGTTCAACTTGTTAGATTCCTGACTATATTAAAGAGGAGACCTGGGTTTGAATATTGTCAAAAAGATATATGGATAATATCTTAGCTTTATTGTAATACCACTATGTAGTGATGATGTAATATGAGTGAAACTCTTTCAATTAAAGAGGAGACCTAGGTTTGAATCTTGTCAAAATGACATATGGATAATAGCTTAGCTTTGTTGTAATACCAAATATGTAGTGATGATGTAATATGAGTGGAAATGTTTCAATCCCATATAATTGAAAGAAAATATTTTAAAAATTATAAGGGTTTTGACCTCTCCTTGAAAGGTCTATGGGATGTTTTTTTTTTTTTTTTTGACCATATTCTATTATTTTTATATGGGCACAAGCTACTCTGCATGGTGCTTGCATGATTAGTTTTTGTCTTTGTTAGTCCTTTTTTGCGTCTTTCTTTTCTGATGGCCATAATATTAGGCTTCCATAGTTTAGTTTGGTTGTATTCTAATGGAAGAGTAGGTCTTGGCCATTTTTGTTGTCGATTTAAACTTTTAGGGCTTGGCCTTTGTCCGATTGGTCGATGGACCCTATTTTGTAAAATGGTTTTGGGTCAACCAGTTAAAACCCGGTGTTAATTATAATATTCTCTTACTTACCAAAAAAAAAAAAAGTTCAAACCCCACTCAATATGAAGAGAGACTGAAACCCTTCATAAAAACTAATGTAAACTTATTGCAAAAATAATTATAATCAAAATTTTAATTTTAAAATAAAACATTACATTTTAATTTATTATAAAAATAAATTATTACCTAATAAATCTAGATATTAGAGAACACAACTTCTACTTAAAATCAAATTTATAAAAAGTTTGCACTACTTTTAATAACATTCTTTAACATTTTCAAATTTTAAAGAAAAGAAAAATTCTTTAACCCATTTAATTTCACACATATACTACATAAAATCAATAATGAATAACTACCACAAAATTAATGGCTAAGGGCGCCCATCGTGGGGTCTTATCACAGTATATCAAATATTTTCTTCGAGTTAAGAACTTAACAGTTTAACCTCTATGGGTTAAAAAGAATAACAACCATCAATTAGATTAAAATTGAATATTCTAGCATTTCAATTTCAACTTAACTGAATATCAGGCCTGGGATGGAAGGCTATAGCAATGTAATAGAATTTCTTCCATTGTAATGAAATTCCTCCTGGAACAGAAGGAAGAAGCAGCCATGAATCCTGTCTTTTATTGTATATTGCCACTTTCACCTCTTTAGAGAATTTTCTTATAATACAAATAAATTCCCCAGCTCCGACCATGTCTTTCCCACAACCTTCAAAATCTTTTAACACATATGGAGGAATCCTTGTGATTTCCTTCCAATTGTAATCATCCTTTGATTTAAATTGAAGCTCCCAGATAACTGAATCGTAGATACCATGGAAACAGCAAGCAAATATCATTGAAGATCCACATGCAAAGAACTTACTGAATTTTATAGATAGATCTTGCGCCAAGGAGGCACGTGCAAAATACCCACATCTGTTATGCATTCCTCTGCCCTTTTATACCCGAAAACCATAATAACATATGTCGAAAAGCAGAAAAACAATCCATCCTGAAAAATAACTTCTGAAGTAAAATCGATATTTCTTGGCAACGAGAGCACCGTGGCCCATGAATTTGATGAAGTATCACAGATATGTAACGTTTTCTGATTAAATGGTTGTATGGCCACTATGCATGTGTCTCCATAATCCCCTCTCACAATGCATGCGAGACAGTGTGGGTAACCGTTATCATGTCGAGTTAAGAAAGGAAGAGAAACCTCATAATGTGTCTTGTTGACGACCAGTTGAGATAACATGTTCAATGTTTGCTAGAAGTTGTCCAGCTTCAGATCCTCTCCAAAACTTAATAAGTCTACCCCATGGAAATTTTTCTAGGTTTTTGATCTTCCATCTACAGTCGGAGAAGCAATACACTCCGTATCTCTGTTCCTCACACCCAGGCCCGCACAATAATAACCATGGACTCCTGTTTGAAACGTGATTCCACTTGTATATAAATCGGGAAGAAGCCAATAGAGCGTTCCACTCCTTCGAAATTTCAAAGAAACGGATTATAGTATCCATAGGAAGCAAAACTAGTATTTCCTCTTTCACATGCTGTGGTATTTCAGACACTACAGTTTCTGTGTCCCTCTTCTCCATTTTCAGCGGCTTCTCTTCCTTTACTTCAGAAAAATCAAATTCTAGTTTGGTAGAACAGAAATGAGTATGAATTGGTGTGCCTTTCAACAACCAAATCAGGCTCACTTAAAAACGAACAATCGTAGCAAAGTATATATAAATTTAATAAAAATAAAAATATTGGTAACAGATCATGAACAAAATCACCAAATTCAGTAGATTCAATAGATTTATGATTCTGATAAACTTGTATTGGAATTTCCAACAAATTGGTGAATTAAAAAACTTTCTAATGAAAAAAATGAAATGTTATGAAACAAAGGGAAAAGTTTGTCACCAAAATCTTCAACTTCTAACTTTAAATAAATCGCATGTCTAATCGCATGTCTTTCGATTGCATGTTCGCCCTCTTCGGAAATCACACTTTGTGTCTTTTTTTTCTTTTACTTAAACATACAAACAAATTTACCATAATACAACCTTTAAAATTAAACCCATTACGCCATATTCGGTCGGCCAAGAATAGCAATGAATATAAATTGCATTTAAATATGTGTGTCGGTGTTATGGATAGCTTAAAATCAAAATAATGTTGAATAAACATTTAACCAATAGCAATGAAAGTAAAGGACTAGGCTTAAAGGGTTTGATTTTTAAAATGATATATTTTATTTAAATCTAAATATTATTTTTAACTTTTAGAATTGATTTATACCGTCGAGCAGTTTTTTAACCTAACTTTTATAAAGGTGAGTGTTACGGGGATTATCAACAAACCACATATAATAGTTTGAACTTTGAACAATTATAAGAAGAGTTAAACCATAAACTATTGTATTGTCAAATCAAGACTATTTTTAAATGGATGTTATTAATATAAAACTTTTAATAACTTATTATTATTATTATACTAAACATTTTATTAATAATATATTTAATTTATAAGGTATTTAAATGTTAAATAGAATGTTTAAAAAATATAATAAAAATGTATTTGATACGGTGGAAGTCCTCGTATCAGTTATGTTGGTAGTTACTAAAAATCATGATTGTAACCATTGCTTCTATATATCAAAAAAATAAATAAATAAAATAAAATAAAATAAAAAATAATTTGATTATTAGAATTCATAAAAGATGATACGATGATGTTATGATAACAAGACTCACTACAAAATATTTATAATAAAACTTTATAATCTTTTCTATTTTACTCCCTTGCTGGTGACTTAGAGGTCCTTTTGTCAACAAAGGCAATATAATATCTTTAAGCAATGAATCAACATCGCTAGATATTTTTTCAAAAGCTAGTGGGTCTGATTATTCTAATGATATTATTAGATAACCTCATTAAATATCAACAAATCAACAATGAATTTTAACACCACTATGTAGTGATGATGATTCTCAGCCCATTTAATTGAAAGAAAATATTTTAAATATGGTACATTTCTACTGGCTTGCTACACACAACAGAATTCTCACTACTGATAACTTCATCTGCAGAGGGGTGATGGTATTCAATAGGTGTTATCACTACACCCAGGCATGGGAATCCATTCAACACATTTTTTTGGACTACCCCTTTGTCAGGGAGGTGTTCTCTAATTTAGCCAAAAAATTCTAGGTTTGTTGGACATGCCCCAAGGTAATAATGGACGTGTTCATCCAATGGCCAAAAAATTTTAAGAACCCAAGATTTAGGTTCTTATGGAATTCCATGCTCCACCATGTGGCCTAACAGATATGGCTAGAACAAAATAATTGCATCTTCATGGAAGGTAATAATCACCCGAAAGATGTATCAACAGAGCTCTGTTCTTGGCAATAGAAAATAGTAGTCTCATCCCTTGTGGCAAGATACCTATCTATGGGATAGAAGGCCAACTCTTTGCTTTCCTTAGGATTCCCACTAATGTCTTTAAAGTCCAAAACTCTGACTTCATCTGAGCCATGGCAACTTGGTCCCCCCTCCTCGGGGATGGCTCAAAGGCAACTTCAATGGGGCTTCCAAAGGAAACCTAGGGTGAGCCGGAGCATGCAGAGTGATCATGGATCATACAAGATATATCATCAATGCCTTCTCAAAAAACTTGGGAATTTAAACCAATAACTTTGCAGAATCCAGAGCTCTGTGGAGGAGTATCGAGGAAAGTAAAGCCCTTCCCAAGCCATTTATTTTTGAAGGATATTCTATTGTGATCATTGGTCACATTACAAATAACATGGCTGGAGGGAAGAACATACAGAACGTCATCCAAGACTATCAAATTTTTCTCAACAACAATCCTCAGAATAAAATCAACCATGTATACAAGGAAGCCAACAAAGTGGCTGATATTTTAGCCAACATAGCAGTCAACCAATTAACCATGATCATCTGGGAAGAAGACTTCCCCCAAGAAGTCACTACCCAAGCCAATCATAACGCGAGAAAGTGAACCATCTGGTAGCTCGTGCTACCTTCATGTAGGTATTTTTTCAATACTTAGGAGTGCAGTACGCAACTTACCCTAACCATCATAGTAGGGTATCATCCATGAATTATTGTTGTGTGATGGGGGGAAGACTAGATGATGCCCTGATACTAGAAGTCATATTTTTGTGGCAAGTTTTTTTGATGGTTTTGCTTAAACTGTCGGCCATAATGATGAAAAAAATGGGGGAGAGAGTGTCTCCTTTTATAAGCCCCTTAGTTTTGGAGAAGTAGCTGGTTGTAGACCCATTCACAAGCAGCGAGAACCAAGAGGAAGAAACACATTTCAAAATCAAATTTAACCAAGAATCATGAAAATCATACTTGAGGAGAATTTGGAAAGGAATTCCTGGTTAACCGTATCAAAGGCTTTGTTCATGTCAAGCTTTAAGAAGAAGGTGGTAGAGTTGCAATTATGGGAAGAGTAAATCATCTCGTGGATGGTTATGACCCCATACATGATATTTCATCCCTTGATAGTGCTTCCCTAGCTCTAGTCAATGATGGTAGGGAGAATCACGTTGAATATATTGGACAAGGATTTAGACACCACTTTGTAAATCATTGTACATAGGTTGATGGAGTTGTAGTCTACGACGTACTGGGAGTAAGTTTCATTGGGAATGAGATCCATGAAGGTGGATTTAATATCCCTAGGAATGGAGCAAGAATTTTACATTTTAGATATGGTGAGGCATAGTTTAGGACCCACAATATCCCAGAAGGTTTGGAAGAACCTTGGAGGAAATCCATCAGGCCTGGGAGCTTTATATACCTTCATGGAAAAAAGAGCTTGGTGTATTTCCTTGTGAGTGGGGGGACTGAGGAGGTATTTGTTGGTTTTGGCTATGATGGATTTGGGGATGTTCTCCAGAAGGGACTCCATGTCTAAGGGGGAGGAAGAGGGAGGGGAAGCAAGGAGATATTTGAAATGGCAAATAGCTTCGTCCCTAATCTGGTGGATGTCAGAAGTAAAGGTCCCATCCTACTTAGTGAGGTCTTTGATTCTATTATTTCCCTTGTGTCTGAGGGTGGAGATGTGGAAGTACTTAGAGTTGGAATCACCTTCCCTGAGCCATATTTGATGATACTTTTGGCTCCATAAGGTTTCCTCCTTACCTAGGTTGTTTTGGTACTCGAAGAGCAACACCATTTCTTCAGTCTTGAGGCTGTCATCCCCCTGCCCTTTCTGAAATCTATCTTTGATTTATTCTAATCTGATCTTGATGTTCTTCTTGGCTTCAAATATATTCCCAAAGGTTTCCCTATTCCACACTTTGAGGTTTTCATTGACCCACATAAGTTTTTACATAAATCTGTTGGATGCTAACCCAAGGAAATTGGTTCCCCACCATTATTCTATCTGAATTCTAATATTCAGGTCATGAATCCACATTGACTCAAAATGGAATGGCATATTTAACTGGGGTTTGCTAATTGTTTTGAAGAGGAGCAGGGTATGATGAAACCCTATCTTAGGGAGGACCCATAGGCTGGCATCACCAAAATTGGGTAGGGCTTCTTGAGATAGCAAAACCCCATAATGATGCTCCTGAAGAAGGTTATTTCCCATATGTATATTACTCTAGGTGTAGCGGTTCCGTACAGTGGAACATCCATGAAGGCATTGGTGTCCATAAATTGACTTAAATCACTTGTATCCTTGGGAGTAATCGTATTCTCTCCCTTCTTATCAAAAAAGTGTAGGAGGAGTTAAAGTCCCCTACCAGAACCCAAGGGATTTTGATGAATGTCTACCTCAACTGGGTGAGAGTATTCCACAATGTTAATCTTCCCTAAGCAATGTTGTAGGCATATACATTTAACATTATCCAAGAATTCTAGGAGCTCGAATCATGGAACAGAATATTGGATAGCCTGTCTTGGCCTAAAATAAGTCGACCTTCGACTTTGGAGAGGTTCCAAAGACATAGTAACCCTCCTACAATCCCATAGGTTGGGTAATAAACAAAATCGTAGTTTTTCTAGATGATTTTGGCAATTCTAGGAAAAACTTGGTCATCTAGTTTGGTTTCTTGAATGAATAATATTATGGAGTTATGTTATTTCCTCATTGCGCTAGCCAATATTTGATTGGCTACCCCATTCAGTCCTCTCACATTCCAGGAGAGGACTTTCATTTAGAAATTTTAGTGAGTTTTTTACCCCCTTTGCCTTGTTACGTAGGGGCTTTGGACCTTCAGTTTTCTTCCATAATGATATTTTTGATTTCCTAAAATAGGGTTTTCTACATCCCATTGGTGATGTCCTCAGCTGTATCCCTATTTTGTTTCTCTATGCCAGTCGGTCTACCTTTCTTTCTATCAACACCAACATTGATTTGGGATTTTTTGAAACTATGTGTTTTTTTGGTGCTCCACTGGTCGAGGGATTCTAGGACATCCTCATCACTGTCATATTTTGTGGTGGTGGATATATATGGGGAAGTAGAGATAGTAGCTCCTTCATGGGGGGAATATTAGGTTGGGGATTTAGGTGACCAGGGGGGTTTAGGTGTAGGGCTTTTAGGGCTTTTATTGGTTTTAAGGTTTTGACCCTAGGGGTGGGGGCAAGGGCTTTCCTAGGGGAGTTTGGTATTGGGTAGGGTTGGCCAAAAGCATTGGGTTTCAGGGGTGAGAAACCAAGGATTTCATCGTCCTTAATTTCCTCATTGGTTTTAAAATCATTGAGTAAACCAAATTTATTAGCAATGGTAATAAAGGTACTTACCTGGTGGATGGTTTGATCTAGAGGTAGTTGGGTCTGTTGTGTGTCCTTTGTGATTTACCCTTTGTTGCAATCTATTTTATGGCTTAATTTGGGCTACTGGCATCCAGTCGATTGGTAATTGACATTAGGGCAACTACACTTTAGGCATTGGGTTAGAAGATGTCCTTGGGATTTACATTTCGAATAGAACACCGACTTGTTCTCAAATATCATTGGTTGTATTCACTTGAAGTCTCCATAAATTATATTGAGATGGTCTAGAAGTTGTACCTCCATATTTATATTGATGCAGATACGGGCTTGGGTTAGCTTTGTTCAGGTGCAAGTGGCATGATCAATGGCCACTAGGTCCTCGAAAGTGCTTGCCAAGCCACAAAGAGCATCCTCATAGAAAAAATGGGTGAGGATATTGGGGAGACATACCCATATTGAGGCATAATTGATTTTTTTAGATTCGGGGTCAAAACTTGGTTCCCACTTTTCAAGAACATGTTTCGTCTTTCGAAGAAACAAGAACCTCCAAAAAGAATGTGTTCTACGTCTTCCCATGTATTCAGATTTATCATGAAGAAGCCTTTGGTAATGGTAGAAAAGACCATGTTTCCCAATATTTTCCATTTAGAATTCACCCGTCGTCGGATTGTGTCCATGTCTGGGTGCCCTCCTATGAATTTCCCTACTAAGAAGTAGAAATCACGAGATGTGAAGTCCTCCATAAGGCTTGAGAGACACAGAATATCAAATCCTTGTAAGACAAAACCCTATGAACCCTTTGAGGGAGGTTTGTTGTTATGCTGCAGGTATTCTATATATAAAACTTTATCTCGATTGTTCTTTAAGTTGCCTAGTTTATCGAGGGGTTATTTTCCCCTCTCAATGTTAGTATGAGATCTGCCATGGGTAGCCACAGGTGTACTCCTAGTGAGATTTATCGCTTTCTACAAGGTGGTAAACCCTTTAAGAGTGATGCAACAATCTTCTCCCGCATGCAATTTCTCTGTGTTCATGGTCTGTATTCCATTGCACAATTTTTTTACCGAAACCATAGTCACTCATTCAATCAAATCCTCTAGATGTGTTAGATGTCATAAGTGAATCATTTAGAAGTAGAATCCAATTCAAATCCTCAATTTAAAACCATAGTCATATTTCCCTTTGAATTCCAATACATGGATTGGGTTCAATTTTTTAGGATTTGTTGCTATTGGATGGAGATCATAATGTGTTCTCAGCTTTATGGTAAGTGATTCAATGGTTTTCATTAGTTGTGGTGAGCCATTGTATAGTCTCTACCCTTGACTAAATTTATTGCTAGTCTAAATTATTTCACATGCACATTCTAGAGTCATCAATCATAAAAAAGCAAATTAATATCGATTGGTTAAGTCACATTTTTTCTCCTTGCAAAAATATTATAATTTTCATTTTTGAATGAAAAATTTACAATGCTATGTGGATGAAGTACCCTAAACAATATTAGCTACATCCCATCTATAAGCTAGTCTAAACTAAAATAAGAGGGTTATTGACCTCCCTATTGTAATGATCTATGGTTAGCTTATCCAAAAAAAATAATCTTTATAATAGGACCAATAGGTGGAAAGCAAAAGTAACTTTCTAATCAATCATAATTCTCAAATAAGTATTTCTTGAGCTACAAAACAAAGGAGGAATCATATTTTAGTCTTAAAGGTTAACAATATTTTGAAGCCTATATTTCTATATAATAATGGAAAGAGTTCTTTTTAAAACGCTTTTGTGATTGACATATCTATGATACTGATCAAGAGCTCAAAACTATTTTGTACAATAAATCATGAGCTAAAATGAGCAAGAAGAAAAAAAGGGTAAAATTACAAAGTGCCCATTTTTTTAATTACATTTTTAATTCATCCAAATGGGTATCTAGAACAATTGAAAAAACTTGAAAATTCATTATGGATTGAGATATATAGCCTTTTGAAATTTGTGGACTATTATAGGGAATTAGTGTTGTTGAACCATATTTTTACCTGAATCTTCTAAAATATTGATGTTGTGTATGCAAATTTGGAAATTTTATAAAAATTAGATCGATATATTTTAATAAATATTTGAATTATCATAAAAAACTCTCTAAAAAAAGTTATGGCAGTTTCAAGCTTATAGCTAGGAAAAGTGGTATGATTCTAGAAAGTTTTAACAACAATTTAAAAATAGAAAATTCCAAACCTTATTTAGGATATTTTGTGCATTCTAAATAGGTTTATATATCATTATAATGCTAAGAGAAAATCTTATAAGAAGAGGTATTCCAAAATCTTCAATGAAACTCTTAAGCACCAAGAAAGGAAAAATTACGTTTGCAAAAGAATAAAGAGCATGAAAGACATCAGATCAAGGGGAGCAGATATCAAGAAAAAAATATTGCAATCTAATACAACAGTTAAGGATTGTAATCAATACATTTTTTTCAATAAAAATCTACAAAAATATTTTGATCGTGGTTTTACCCATTTTGGGGTTTCCATGTAAATTTGGTGTCTCTCTTTGAACTGTGTGAATGTTTTTCTAAGATTATTGTTGTTTAATTTTCTTTATTGCTATAATTATCAGATTAATACTAACATGCAAAAATAAAAAATTAATGAACCATAATATTTAAGAAATATTCATAGATATGTATTCAGAGGTGAATCTATAGTATGGAACTTTATAAATCATATTTGGTATTAAAACATTTTATTTTATGAGGCCTATGTATGCAAGGTAGAAGATCCATAAAAGGAGATTTATTTCCTTATAACCCTAAGATTGAGAGTAGAAGGATTATATCTAGACATATGGTAGATCAAGAACAAATACTAACCATGTCATAGAAGGATTTTATGCAGAGGTTCCTGGAAATAAAAGATACCCTCCAAAGACTATTGGATATGATGTTGAAGAAGAAGTCAAGGAAGAAAAAAAAATTATCATATTTTGATTTTGATTCAATTCTTTTAGTGAAGAAAATAGAAAAGAGATTGAAATATCTTCATAAAAACAACCTAAAAATTCCTCATCACAACCATTGATCCTAGATGCATTTAGAATGAAGGCCAAATTAGATATTCTTGTATATAGTGGGAAACTAGATGCTAAGAAGTTAGATGGATTATTCAAACAACTAGAAATTTATTTTAACACAAAGAATTATATAGAGCTACAATAAATCAACTTTGTTAGGATGAATCTTGGTGGTCATGCTCTCACATGTTGGGACACATATTTCTAGATTAGAAATAAATCAATAGCCACTAGTACAAACATCATTAAATTGTTCCAAAGCTTAATTTTATCCCATAGGGTATCAAGAAAGTCTTGAGGAGAAATGAAAATTTTTATGGTAAAAATAGGGACAAGACATTGAAGAATACACCATTTAATTCAATAAATAGGTGATGATGTTAGATATAAATCCACAAGACCCCTAGATCTTCAAGAAGTACAATAGTAGTCTACACTTCCAAATTAGGATAGAATTAGCATTAGTTGATGTCAAAAGCATTGATGAAACATACATCAAATATACTTACTTGGATAATAAGAGTTGTAAACCCATTAAGGAAAATCAAACCCCAAACCCTTTAAAGTCCTTAGAATTTGCAAAAAAATCCAAGGTTTTTATCAATAAGGAAAAGAATAAATATGGAGAAATAGCAACTAAATTATAGCAAAGTGAAAATCATTGCAAGGAGTGAGATGACAACACCCATTCAAGTGAATATTGCTATAATATGACAAAATGGTGGAACAAGGGTAAGAAGAAGATAACAAGTGCATGTAAGAAGGAGGAACACCAAGAGGACAACTATAATGAAGGGGATAAAGAGAGTAATACAGTGCATGTCACCAAATACCAATGCTTAAGGTAGAATAATATCTCTAAGAAGGAGGAACAAACTCTTGAAGCCAAGAAAGAGGTGTTGATTTGAGTATTTATCCAAGTGTAGAAAATAAAATTTACAACATTGTTTGATATAGGATCATAAAGAAATATAATTTTTGAAGATGTAGTGAATCACATGGGGCTGAAATCTATATATCATACACAACCATACCCATTATAATAGGTGTAAAATAATGTGGAGCTCCAGGTAATAAAGTAATGTACTTTTGGGTTTTCTATAAATAATAAATTCAAAGATACAATCACTTGTGATGTAGTACCCTTATATATTTTTCAACTCATATTTGGTAGCCCATACATATAAGAAAGGGATGGATTATTTAGAAGAAGACTGAATCAATAAGAACTATGAAAAGATAGTATTAACTTCCTAGTAAATTATAGTAAGACGAAAAAAATTCAACTTGTGACAACGCAATAAGCCAAACACTTAGAGACTCTGAGTAAAATATTTATGCTTCTAATGATAAAAGGTACAAAGGATAGTTCTCAAATAATCAAGGATATTGAAGTAGTTGATTGTGTTGTAAAATATAAGCTAGAAATGGAGTCATTATTGTAAAATTTCCATGAACTGATGTAAGCACCAAAAGGCTTACCACTAAAGTATGAAGTGGAGCATGAGATCCAATTACTACTTGATTCACCTAATCTAAACATTGGATTATAAAAATATCCATAATAGAATCAGATGAGGTGAAGAAGCAAGTACAAGAGCTATTGGAATAAGGACCGATTCATCCCAGTACATCACTAGTTGAATCCTCAATTGTACTAGTTCCAAATAATAATGGTATTTGGATGATGTGCAATTACCAAACATTGAATAATATTGATGAAAATTTAATACAGGAGACCGTAAATGGACACCAAGTGTAAAATTGCAAGATAAAACATCATACAAAATACACCAATACAAGAAATATGCAAATGATTATTTTCGTAAACTGAATTTCCATCCTCTTACAATAGAGTATTCCACTTCTTATACTCCCAAAAAAGAAAAACGTTAGCCTATGCTACCCCCTTACTATTTTTAGTAAATCTTTATTTTTAGCAACTCACATGATATTTTTAGTAACCCTAAAAAAAACATGGATGGCGTCCAAAATGGAATCATGCACCTGTTATTTAAAAAAACCCACTACCCTAAGATAGCAATCCCACTCTAGTTCTACACTAATAGTTATGATAACTTTTCAGTTGTGAAAACTGAAAATTATATTAAAAGCTAATTTTAGGCCTTCTAGAGGTATTTTCGTACTGAAAAACATATGGGCCTCCTAGATTGTAGCAACAAGTGTATTTTTTTTATACATAAGAAAGTTGGTTAGGTTGGCTATCCTAAAAAATGCAATGGAGGATGGGTAGACTAGATTTTAGCAACAAGTGTATTTTTTTATACATAGGAGAGTTGGTTACAACCATTATTTTTAGTAACTATTAAGAGTAAGGTTCAAATCATAGGATTTGCTTTCATAAGCCTATACCACCTCATTGTTTTTGACCTAATATGAAAGGAACCACCAATATCTTGGGGTTCATACCCTTATCATCAGTTTAGCACGCATTGAAAGGATTCATAACAGACTACTACCTTTGCAAATAAGCATACCTATAGGGTTTGAACTTAAGTCTCTTCTTGGTAAGCACCTAAATTTACCAATCCACCTAACACTTGTGTATAAAACTTAAATTTTATTACTAAATATTATCTAACCCAATATACTAATATTTATAGTGGTAACACTCAATAGTGTTACCAATTCCCCTATGTAGTAAAAAAATAATTAAAAGAATCAAATTTTATTATTAAATAGCATCTAACCCCACAAACCAGGGTTTATAGTGTTAACACCAATGATGTTATGGATTCCACTATGTAACACCAATAAGGAAGGAACAATCAGAATATGTATCAAATTATAGGACATTAACTTAGCATGTTCAAAGGATGACTTTCCTCTCCCCAACATAGATATGATCATAGTTTTTTTTGCTAGATGTGGAATGCTTTCACTCATGGATGATTTTTTGGAATACAATCAGATCATGATTACCCCTGAGGACCAATCCAATACAACTTTCATTACTCCATGGGACACCTTTTATTATAAAGTCACACCTTTTGGCTTGAAGAATCCATGACATATACATTTCATAACATAATGCATGATATTATTGAGGACTATGTGGAAAATCTTCTTGGTCGCTCCATAAATTAAGAAACTCATGTTCATGATTTAAGATGGATCTTTAAAATACTTTGATAATACAAGATTTATTTTAAGCCATGTGTGTGTTTGGATTCGCATATGGTAAGATTTTAGGTTTCATAGTATCTAGATGAGGTATTAAAGTGGACCCCCTAAGATAGAAGCTATCATTAACATGCCTCCTCCTCGTAGTTTAATTGAGTTGTGTAGCTTGCAAGGAAAACTTCAAGCTATTCATTGGTTCATAACCCAGTTAGACAATACGTTTTAGACCTTTATTAAACTTATTAAGAAATATGTAGTGTTAAAATTAGATTCTAAGTGTCAAAAAGCTTTTGATGCACTCAAAAAGTACCACACTACTCTGCTTGTGTTAGTTGCCCCTCGACTAGGTAAGCATTTAATGCTTTACATAGACACCACAACCCATGCTTTAGAGGGTTTGCTATCTCAACATGATGATGATAATATCAATAGAACTTTTGTTAGATATGAAACCTAGTACACCCCTTAGAGAAGCTTTACCTTACTATAGTGTTTGCTTCTCAAAATTTGAGACACTATATTCCTAGCCATTAGATATTGATAGTTGTAAGGTTTGATCCTCTATGCTTTAATGTTGAAGCCCCACCTTTTGGGAAAATCCACTAAATGGGTCCTAGTCCATAGTGAGTTTGACCTAATATTTATAGGTAAAAAGGTTATCAAATGTTAGGTTATTTTTTATTAGCTAGTTGTTTCTCCCATAGAATCCATCCATCTCGTAGTCATTGAGTTTATTGATCAGTATTTTAGCTTAGATGTAGAAGATCCTAAGTCTTGGACTTTGTTTTTTTAGGGATCCTAATGCTTGAAGGGTGTTGGTGCTAGAATTATTCTAGACACCCCATAAAATAGCACATCCTCCTTTTCTTCAAGATACATTTCTCTTGCATTAATAATATTGTAAAGTATGAAGCCTTGATCCTAGATCTTATGGCCACCTTAGCATTAAAGGTTAAAGTTATTTTGGTTTTTGGTGAATCTTAACTTGTGGTTAATTAGATCAATG
This sequence comes from Wollemia nobilis, assembly GCA_028583015.1. Lineage (NCBI taxonomy): Eukaryota > Viridiplantae > Streptophyta > Pinopsida > Araucariales > Araucariaceae > Wollemia > Wollemia nobilis. Next base: position 5,060,510 of record JAQPPZ010017244.1, read on the forward strand.
ATGTTTATCAAAATTGAGATGATAAGGTAAAACCTTACAAGGAAATTATCACCAAGCTTTTGTCCATGTTTAATAGGGTAATCAAAGTCTATCCCTAGATCTTCCAACCGTTATATAGATTCCATGGTCATTATTACATCCTTAATCCCCTTGGAGGGAGAATATGATCAAACACTAATTATTATTAACCAACTCCAAGAGCCTGCATCGCTTAGTTCTAGTCTCATTTTGTTAGATGTCCTAAACATCAGAGTTTCTCAATCTAAGCCTTGGTACACTGACATATTTAACTTCCTTAAGAATGGTTCAATAAATGATGGTTTAGATGACAACCAATGAAATATTTTATGAAAAAGAGTGTTTCGGTTCATCATAATCAACAATACTTTATATCAACATTATTTTGAGGGTATCCTATTATGATGCCTTAACTTTGATGAAGCCTAGCTAGCCCTTAGCAAAGCTCATGAAGGATCACATGGAGTCCATTTTAGTGGCAATGCTATTTCCAAGAAGCTCCTTTAAGTCAGTTATTATTGGCCTTCCATGGATAAATATGCATGTGATTATGTTTGATGTTGTGACAAGTGTCAATGCCATGACAATATTTTTCATTCTCCTTCTCAAAACGTTAGGTTATTTCTTCTCCTTGATCATTTCCATCTGGGGAATGGATATTATAGGAAATATTAGCCCAAGGTCATTTTATGGTCATAATTTTATCACCATGTAAATAGATTACTTCACTAAGTGGTTCAAATCCATGACCCTAGCTATGGTTAGGTCTCTAAGTTCATCTTCAACCAGATCCTTTGTAGGTTCAAGATTCCTTTGATGATTATTTGTGACAATGACACTCATTTCAAGAACAAGAATATATGTAAGCTTTGTGCTAAGTATAATATTTAGCACAATTAGTTAACCCCTTACTACCCTTAGGGTAATGGTCAAGCTGAAGAATCCAACGTCTTTAGTTAAGGTCCTTAATAATTTGGTTATAAGTAAGACTGATTGAGACTAGCATATCCAACTATATCCTACCTTTTGGACCTATTGTACCAGTGTACATAATCCTATAGGTGCATCCCCATATGTCTTGGTCTATGACTCTAAGGTAATTTTCATTCAATTTAGAGGTTTCTTTGGTGTGCATCTTGTTGCAAGAGACTCGATCAGTGATGAGTATTGTTTAGATCATTTGAACCAACTGGAGTTGTTGAATGAAAATTGCATTCATGCCTTAAAGCATCTTTAAACCTATAAAAATAGGCTCAAGCGATCTTAATACAATTTTTTTGTAAATATTCATTTGAGGTTGGGGACTTTGTCCTCAAGGAGAACCAAAAGAACACTAATGCTCGAATAGATTTAAAAGATAAGTTTCATCTCAATTGGCTAGGCTCTTATCATTTAGCATCATTAGATGGTAAATATATTAAAGAACTAATGAATATAATGCACTTAAAATGATATTATGGAAGATTTCACATCATTTCTCTTTTGTTATTTTTTCTATTGATCCTCTCTCTTTGTCTTTTGTTTTCTTCATTTTCTTATTTTCTTTCTTGATACCTTTGCATAAGTTTGCTTGCTCATATTACATTATTTCTTGTCACACGTTGTATGGAATAATTGACATACATGCTCTTTTGCATTTCTTTGTTGTCATATAGTTACTCTTTTTTTCTTGATCATACTTGCATGGCTACCTGATCATATAGATTTTCGGGGACTTTGCAATTAGGCACATGATGAAACCTAGTTAGGTTTTAGCTCATATGCATTACACTCATACTAGGTAACTGATGCTTAGAAAATCCCCAACCTAGAGAATATTCCTTGACCTTGAAAGTATTAATAATTATTAAATATATCCAATTCAAGGGATATTTTTCTTCATCTCTTGTATATCATTATTCTTTTGCATGTTTTTGCTCATTTATTCCTCTCTCCAAGATAAAGGATATACTTTCCTTCTTCTATCTGTGCATCTACTTTTTTATACACTCATCCTTGTTTGATATTTTGATTGACTAAGAGGTCCTCATTGAATAGGATAGATACCACATGAATATCATTTATGGTGTTCATATAGCCACTAACTATTCTATGTACACCTCTTAGCTCTTGGAATTTCAAATAAGACACACATGTACTGCTTGTTATCTCCTTATTCTTCTTCAAACTTATTCTATTCTTTAGTGAGCTAACACCCCTATCAGGTTACACTCTTTTTGACCATCTGTACGCATAACACCCCTATTAGGTTATACTATTTTTGGATCATCGAGGCCTACATACCATACAATATAATTTCATGGACATAAATGATGAGTAGCCCCTATTTAGGCCATTTTCGAGCACACATCCTAGTGGGTATCACTTCACAGTAGCCGTTAGAGAGCACACACCCATAGCAGGTATTGCTCCACCAACTTGTTCTCTTAAATGATCACTACACCCTCATAGGATAGCTTCATGGCTACTCACAAGAACTACACTCCTAGAGGTTTTCACATCGTATTGATTATTTTTTAGCATATATCCTCTCTAGGATTCTGCACCATTTTTTCTTTTTATTTCATTTATCTTATGTTCATTTGATCGCATTGATCTCTTGTGGTCTATGTTAACTCAAATATCATATTCTAAACACCTTTCCTATTGTTGGCCTTTTTCTTCTTCTTATTATCCTTATTTTTCCTTTTTATTTTTCTTCTTTCTTATTGAATTCATGATCTACCCTTATGGGATACGAATTTGTGGTCCTTTCTTATGGGTGTGAATTCAGCTAGAGTGTTGGTTTTCTTTCCTTTCTCCATTTTCTTCTTTCTTCCATCATTATTTTGTACTTCTAATCAGCTAATCATACATTTCATTTAGTTATTTTGCATTTATACCTTACATTAGTTAGATCATTCATGTTTTTAGTCATTAAGTTCATTCATTTCATGCATAATCAAACATAAAAGCAAAAATATACTAAAGAGGTACAAGATGAGCAACTCAAAGTGCAATATCAGCAAGAGAATGTGTAAAATGAGTAGTTTTGCAGCCAAGTGAGCTAAAGTATTTTTGTATCATAGGCCAACAAATGGGACTATATTTTATATATTCTTTGTATTTTTTTTTTACTCTAACATCATCAACAAATAGTCATAAAAGCATGAAGCTATAGAATAGCATCAATTAGTTCATGAGTTGTTTTTTTACCATGGTCGTTTAAATGACTAAGCCAACATAATTAGTTCATGAGTTGTTTCTTATAAATTTTATAATTAATAATTGCTTTCTACGTTAATACCTATCTATTTATAAAAAAATTGGAGCTAAATTATTAAACTCATTATAATTTATACTAGTTCTTTTTGCAAAAGAATTATGATAGAAACTAAATTTATATTATCTTAATTTTATAAAAAACTAATAATAAACTATAATGATTTATATAATATTTATTATTCAAAATAGTGCATGGGACCTTAAAAAATATAAAGTTATAATTTTTATATTAATCACCTTTATTGTTAAAAAAAATAAGTTTAAAGTTAATTATAGAATAATTAATAATTTAATTTTAACGTGTGTTAAAAATATGCAAACAAATGAATTAGAACATAATATGGATGGGAGGTGATTCTCTCATAGTAATAAATATAATTTTGAGGAAAGCTAAGGTTCCATAGAACATACAAGAAATAATTATGGAAATTCAAGATCTTGCTAAAGAGTTTGAAGAAATCAATTTTACACATACATCACAAGAAAGAAATAAGGAAACAAATGCGCACATAGGCTAGCTAATAGAGGGATTTGATTGAGGATCGTGAAGTTAAATTCTCCTTTGTATGGTTTTAGGATGTAGTAAGTTTAGTTGAAGCTGATAAAAAAATGTTGATTAACTAAATCAATAATTAAGATTTACTTTAATATTTTCTATTAGTAATATATGTTTCATTTTTTAATAATAATGTGTTTCTATATAAAATATTTATTATAATTTTTGTGGTTGCACTTGTGTTTTATGAAGGAAAATAGCAATCCAAATATGGTAAAGTGGACTATGATAGCATAATATTTTGGAAATATTACTCTCCTAAGATGCAATGCATACATAGTAGAGGTGAAGTTTTGTATTGTAAAGGTTGCTATAGAAAAATTTCAATAAGGATGCTAAATTCTAAAATATTTGTATTCATTAAAAAAGGTTTAAAAAAAATTAAAAAAAATGAAAATCAAGATTTTAAACAGTTTATGTAAAATGATGTAGGTTTCTAGCTATAACATCTCAATTGAGACGAGAAGTGTATTTTTTTTTGTAAACTGTCAATATTTAAAGAAGAGTTATAATTTTTCAAGGGTGGAGGACCCACGTACAACCCCTTATTACCTTATTACCTAGAAAAATATAATAATAATTTCAATGAGGATGATTAGCTTAAAAAATATTTTATTGAGCCATTCATTTCTTATTTTAGTAATTAACAAGGTATTTGGATAAGTTTTTATTTTCAGTAGCTTTTATATTCATTTCATAGTGCAAATTGCAAGTTTGTATGTTAGGAAAACCTTTTTTATAATGGAGATCAATCATAAATAGGTGTATGAGTGTACTTTAAAATAAATAAATAAATAAAATTAAATAAACACAAAGAATATTATCGCGGTATATCCTAGGTTTTCATCTAGGATATCCAAGTTCAAACCTTGATACAAGAGGATCAAAACCCATAATGTAGATCTAATTTGTTATATTGATAAATATAACACAATGATTAAGACTTTGGCTTCTCTTTAAAAATGTCCAAGGTTTAAACTACAATGTACCCAAACGGGGATATATTGGATACAGTGTACTCAAAAGGAGATATACTAGATAATAGCAGCAAGTATTTGTTGGTTGACTATCCTAACCCAATGCAATAGAGGATGGGTAGACTAGATTGTAGCAACAAGTGCATTTTTTATATATAGGGAAGTTGGTTAGGTTGGCTATCCTAACCAAATGCAATGGAGGATAGGTAGACTAGATTGTAGCAACAAGTGCAAATTTTTAAACATAAGGGAGTTGGTTACAACCATTATTTTTAGTAACTGTTAAGAGTAAGGTTCAAACCAGAGGACCTGATTTCGATAAACCTATACCACCTCATTGTTGTTGACCTAATGTGAAAAGGACCACCAGTCACTTTGGGTTCATACTATTATCATCAGTTTAACACGCACTCAAAGGATTCAAAGAAGACTACTACCTTTACAAATAGGTATACGTACAGGGTTTGAACCTAAATTTCTTCTTGGTAATCACCTATATTTACCAATCCACCAAACCCTTGGGTATAAAACTCGAATTTTATTACTAAATATTGTCTAACCCAACAGACTAAGATTTATAATGGTAACACCCAATAGTGTCACCAATTCCCCTATGTAGTTAAAAATAATTAAAAGAGTCTAATTTTATTATTAAATATCATCTAACCCCGCATACTAGGGTTTATAGTGGTAACACCAATGATGTTATGGATTCCACTGTGTATTAAAAAATTAAAAGCTAAAATTTTATTTATTTGTTTATTATTGTTTTTTTAATGCATGAGAATAACCCATGCCCTTTACTCTGAGTGAGGGGGACTTGGAGGAAATTAAGATGATACTAAAATATCGATTAGATTCATTAAATTTAAATATAAAATTTAATTACTAATATAAAGTTACTAGCAAATGCGAAAGTGTACTTATATTTAACAATTGTAAGCAAACTCGAGTCAACACGATGGGATGAGGACCCCTCATAAAAAAAATTATGCAAACTAAAAAAATTAAAAAGTAAAGTAATTTTTTTAAATGTCCATAAGGTTCACCCTACCTCTATGTAGGATTTGAACCTTAAACTTTAGAGTTCTAAATTTTCCATCATTACCAGTAAATCATAATTGTTAATTAAATTTGCTTTAAATTTTACAAAAACTATTTTATTTATTTAATAATTGTAATTTAGAGTTCTAAATTTTTCACCAATATATCATAATTGTTACTTGCAAATTTGCAATTAAGTTTACTTAAAATTTAATAAAAACTAATTTTTTGATTTAATAATTATAATTTAAATTTGAAAATTTAAGCTAAAAATAATGTTGCATGTTAAGAATTTAATATTAGTTCAACTTGTTAGATTCCTGAACATATTAAAGAGGAGACCTAGGTTTGAATATTGTCAAAAAGATATATGGATAATATCTTAGCTTTGTTGTAATAACACTATGTAGTGATGATGTAATATGAGTGAAACTCTTTCAATTACAGAAGAGACCTAGGTTTGAATCTTGTCAAAATTACATATGGATAATATCTTAGCTTTGTTGTAATACCAAATATGTAGTGATGATGTAATATGAGTGGAACTGTTTCAATCTCATATAATTGAAAGAAAATATTTTAAAAATTATAAGGGTTTTGACCTCTATTTGAAAGGTCTAAAGTTCAAACCCTACTCAGTATGAAGAGATACTAAAACCCTTCATAAAAACCAATGTAAACTCATTGCAAAAATAATTATAATCAAAATTTTAATATTAAAATAAAACATTACATTTTTTAATTAATTATAAAAATAAATTATTACCTAATAAATATAGATATTAGAGAACACAACTTCTACTTAAAATAAAATTTATAAAAATTTTGCACTACTTTTAATAACATTCTTTAACATTTTCAAATTTTAAAGAAAAGAATTTTTTTTTTAACCTATTTAACTACATAAAATCAATAATGAATAACTACCACAAAATTAGTGGCTAAGGGCACCCATCACGGGGTCTGATCATAGTATATCAAATATTTTCTTCGAGTTAAAGAACTTAATAGTTTAACGTCTATGGGTTAAAAAGAATAACAACCATCAATTTGATTAAAATTGAATATTCTAGCATTTCAATTTCAACTTAACTGAATATCAGACCTGGGATGGAAGGCTATAGTAGTGTAATAGAATTTCTTCCATTGTAATGAAATTCCTCCTGGAACAAGAGGAAGAAGCAGCCATGAATCCTGTCTTTTATTTTATGTTGCCACTTTCACCTCTTTAAAGAATTTTTCTATAATACAAATAAATTCCCTAGCTCCGACCATCCCTTTCCCACAACCTTCAAACTCTTTTAACACATATGGAAGAATCCTTGTGATTTCCTTCCAATTGTAATCATCCTTTGATTTAAATTGAAGCTCCCAAATAATTGAATCATAGATACCATGGAATAAGAAAGAAAATACCATTGAAGATCCACATGCAAAGAACTTACTGAATTTTATAGATAGATCTTGCGCAAACTGAGGCACGTGCAAAATATGTTGAGCAAGGTGCAGCGACAGTATTGTCATTGTTGTCAACACAGTCAGATAGATAGGTTGATGCAGTGGATAGGAGTTCAGAGGTTATTCAGAGTATGTACAGTGATGTTAAATGCCTATGAGGATGTTAGTCAAAAAGTGACTAACTATAGAAAAATAGCTAATGCACCTTTTTGCATATTTTCCAAGAAGACCGAAGTGGCCCATATGCTAAAGATAAAAAAAAGCAAAATACAGCAAGAAAGAAAAAGTGTCACGATATCGCGATATGTTGAGCAAGAAAGAACAAGTGTCACGATATCGTGACATGTTGAACAAGAAGGAAAAAGTTTTGCGATATCACGACATGTCGCATTTTCGCGAATAGAAGAGAAGAGAAAGAGCAAGAGAGAAAAAGTGTCACGATATCGTGACATGTCGCATTTTTGCGACCAAAAGAGAAGAGAAAGAGCAAGAGAGAAAAAGTGTCGCGATATCGCGACATGTCGCATTTTCGCGACCAAGAGAGAAGAGAAAGAGCAAGAAGGAAAAAGTGTCATGATATCGTGACATGTCGCATTTTCGCGACCAAGAGAGAAGAGAAAGAGAAAGAAGGAAAAAGTGTCATGATATCGCGACATGTCGCATTTTCATGACCAAAAGAGAAGAGAAAGAGTAAGAAGGAAAAAGTGTCATGATATCGTGACATGTCGCATTTTCATGACCAAAAGAGAAGAGAAAGAGTAAGAAGGCGAAAGTGTCACGATATCATGACATGTTGAATTTTCATGGGCAAAAGCCAAGAAAAGGAGTAAGAAGGCGAAAGTGTCGCGATATTGCGACATGTTGTATTTTTACGGGCAAAAGCCAAGAAAAGGAGCAAGGAGGCGAAAGTGTCACGATATCGTGACATGTATTTTTGTGGGCAAAAGCCAAGAAAAGGACAAAGAGGCAGAAATGTCGCGATATCGCGACATGTTGCATTTTCGTGGCCAAAAGCAACAAAAGAGGACAAAGAGGCAGAAATGTCGCGATATCACGACATGTTGCATTTTTGTGGCCAAAAGCAACAAAAGAGGACAAAGAGGCAAAAATGTCGTGATATCGCGACATGTTGCATTTTCATGGCCAAAAGCAACAAAAGAGGACAAAGAGGCAGAAATGTCATGATTTCATGACATGTCGCATTTTCGCGATGCAAGAAGAAGAACCCAGCTGAAATAAGAAATGTGACAGTGAACGAAAGTTAGTACGATGGTTACAAGGACCAAGAGTTAGAAAAAGAAACATTACAGAGTGAAATCATCAAGCGGTGGATATACCGAATGTCATCAGACGAAGACCAAGAGTTAGAAAGAGAAACATTACAGAGTGAAATCATCAAGCGATGGATATACCGAATATCAACATTGGTTGACAGGCGAAGAAAGTCTATAGTGGTAGCACTGAACAACACGTGGCACCAATGTGCAATGAAAGCAGACAAAGACCAAGATTCAGATATAAAAATGTTTCGAGGCCCAAAAAAAGAGCCAAAATAGCAAAGTGGCATATGTGAATCTTGTGTTATAAAGGATTTACATAAAGAAGTTATAATTGACAAGTGGCATGTGAGAATATGGAAGTTACAAAGAGGAAATATTGTTATAAAAGGAGTGTTGCTTGGAGAATTTTGGGGGGCTATAAGTGTGTGTGTTTTGTGAATTGTGAGAGAGGTTGGGTAAGCAATAGACCAGTTAGGGTCTTGTAAAAGTGAAGGCATTTTTATGTCAATATTCTAGTTTCAAAATTGAAGTCCAAGTTGGTGCTTGGCATCAGGGGTTGGTGCTCATTTTTGTTGGTGCAAATAAATCAGGGGTTGGTGCTCCTTCCAGTGGGTGCTGGTAAATTGATTGTAAAGTTGGTGCTTTGCAAAGGCTGGATTTATATGGGAGTCCAAACAGTCATTTAGAGAAGTAGCCAAATCGGTGAACCTTGGTACATCTTGTGTTGTGTGATGTTCTCTTGTTATACTTGCTTTATTTGGTTTTAAGTTTTCATTGTTTTCTCTTTAAGAGTTGAATATTTAAGTTTAAATAGCTACACTGATTCACCCCCGCTCTTAGTGTCATTGTGATACTAACAATTGGTATCAGAGCAAGGTTATTGAATAATATTAACCATCTAGGGTGATCTTGGAAGTAACACAATGGTAGGTGGTGAAGGCTTATCATCAAACAAAGCACCATTGTTTGAAAGATCTAATTATGCTTTTTGGAGACTCAGGATGTAGACATATATTTGTGCTTTGGGATATAAATTTTGGGATTCAGTAGTTAGTGGATACACAATACCCACCACTTCTCGAACTGATGCTACTGGTAAGAAACTGTTTGAGAATAACTCAAAAGCAAAGAATGCTATCATGTGCAGATTAGTGGACAGTGAATTGGTAAAGATTATGAGTTGTAAAATGGCAAAATAAATATGGGACAAACTGAGGAGCATTCATGAAGGAGACGATAAGATCAAGGAGGCCAAGTTACAAACACATCGAGCTCAGTTTGAAGTATTAAATATGAATGATGATGATAACATAGAAGCATATATGTTGAGAGTTAATGAAGTCTTTAATGCAATTAGAGTACTCGATGAGGAAATCGAAGATTCTGTCATCGTGAAAAAGGTATTAAGATCTCTTCCCCAAAGATTTGATTCTAAAGTTTTAGCTATATAAGAAGCTAAAAATCTAAATTCTTTTAGTATGGATGAGATGCATGGTTATTTGACTGCATATGAGATGAGAATAGGAAAATCTAAACCCACAGATAGAGAAGCTACTTTTAAAGCCCATAAAAATATGAAAGAAAAACAAGAATCCGAGGAAGAAGAGAAAAGTTAAAAGGGGAAAAGGAAGCATGGAAGCAAACTTTGTTCAGTCATATGAGATGCATGGAAGCATGGAAAATTTAAAAGGGGAAAAGGAAGCATGGAAGCATGGAAGCAAAATATGAGATGCATGGTTCTTTGACTGCATATGAGATGAAATGGAAGCAAAATTTGTTCGAAAACTAAAAAGGGGAAAAGGAAAATACAGAGGAAAGTTAACATTTAAATGTTTCAACTATGGAGGCATTGGGCATTTTGCAGCTAAATGTCCACTTAAAGAGAAGAACAAAAGTGATGAAGGATCGCACCAAGAAAGAAGTGACTAGAAGAAAAAAACAAATTTCAGAAAAGGCAACTTCAAGAAGAAAAGTTTCATCTCTAGGAATGTCAGTTCATCAGAAGATAGCTCCGACGAGGATTCTGAAAAGGAAATAGGTGAAGCTCTTTTCATGGCACTCAAAGAAGAAAAAACATAAAAATAAAAGGAATGTGATGAAGAAGAAATTGATGCAAAAGTAAATTTGGAAGAGGAACTAATTACAACTCTGGATGAATTGAAGATAGAAAGAAAAAAGAATAAGAAAATTTTAAGAAAGCTTGAGGATGTAAATGAAATCATAACTAGTTTGAGAGTATAGATAGAAGAATCCAAGAAAATATCTGAAGATCTCGACGTGCAAATATCCATGAAAATAGATTATTGCAGCAAGCTAGAAGAAGAGACTGTTGGTTTAAGGATGCAGATATAAGAGATGAATCATAAAATTAGTTGTTATCACAAATGTGAAGAAAGTTATATGAAGCTGGATAAGATCATAAATAACCAAAGGACTAAAGGCATCAAATTTGGTTTGGGCTTTGACGAAGGAGAATCATCAAATGGATCAAAGGCCATAAATGAAGAATCCATAAAGAATGAAGATAAGAAACATGTTGATCAAGGAAAAATGACTCATGCAAAAGAAAGCAATAATGCAAGGCATGAAAGGAGAATTGATAATGATGGATTCACCAATGTCACACATCAAAGAAGAAGAACATTTATGGCTGCTATGACAACATGGCAAAGACCATCACCCAAGTTCAATCATCTCTTTTCTGGTTACTATTTTAAATGCAATGGTTATGGACATAAGATTTCAGATTGCAAGTTTATTTTAGGACCAAGGAATTTTACCAATAGAAATGTTTTTTCACCTTTGATGGATTATGCAGTAGAATGTTATAACTGTCATAATTTTGGGCACATTGCAAGAAATTGTCGAAGTACATTTGCATCAAATCAATTTCAGGGAAGAAAATTTCAACCAGATGGGATGAGACAAAATAGAAAATTTCTTTAAAAACATGCACAAGCTACTGAAAAAGAAAAGTCAAAACTGTAATCAAACCATAGTGGAAATAAAAAGAGCGACTTAAGGAAGAAAATGAATCCTTGATCGTACAAATAGCATTTAAAGCACAAAATAAATATGCACCATGGATACTTGATAGTGGATGCTCCAGTCATATGACAGGTGACAAACAAAAATTTGAGAAGCTACAGCAATATGAAGGTGGTTTAGTAAAATTTGGAAATAATGATGGAGCTAAGATAGTTGGAAAAGGTTTAGTTAAGATTAGTGACAGAAAAATCAAGTCAAAAGAAGTCTTGTTTATGGTTGGTCTGAAGCATAACTTGTTGAGCATATGTCAGATTTGCGATAGAGGTCATGAAGTGATTTTTAAGAAGCAGGGTTGTGATGTCAGAAAAGCAAACAATGGAAAGTTGATAGCAACTGGATCGAGGACATCTGGAAACCTGTACACTCTCTTAGAGACTTCAGAAGGAGCTTGCTTTATTGGAGAGGAAGAAAAAAATTGGTTGTGGCAAAAGAGGCTCGATCATATCAGTTTTGACAATCTCGTAAAAATCAGCTCAAAAAAGGCAGTGAGAGATATTATCACCATTGGTAAAATGTCAAATAGAATTTGTGCTTCATGCCAAAATGGGAAGCAAACTAGAGTCTCATTTAAAACAAAATAGTACTACACAAGCAAACCTTTGTAACTAGTACATACTGATTTATGTGGACCCATGAGAACGCAAAGCATAAATGGTGACAAATATTTTATGTTGTGTATAGATGACTATTCCAGGATGACATGGGTACTATTTTTGAAGCATAAATTAGAAGCTTTTGATATGTTCAAGGTTTTCAAAAACCAAGTTGAGAATAAAATAGGAAAAATGATTAAATTTTTAAGATCATATAGAGGAGGAGAGTTCATTTCAGAGGATTTTACGAAGTACTATGAAAAATATGGTATTAGGAGACATTTTTCAATAGCCAGGACACCTCAGTAGAATGGTGTGGTAGAAAGAAAGAACATGATAGTGCAGGAAATGGCACGGACTATGTTGACTGAGAGCAAAGTAGTAGACAGATTTTGGAAAGAGGCAATCCATACTACTGTATACATCCAAAATAGGTGTATGTTGAGGACGCATGAGAGCAAAACTCCTTATGAGTTGTGGTTTGGTAAAAAGGCAAAAACAAGATACTTTAAAGTTTTTTGCAGTAAATGTTACATCAAAAGAACTGAAGAAAAACTTGGTAAGTTTGAAGATAGAGTGGATGAAGGTATTTTTCTTGGCTATTCGTCAAAAAACAAAGCCTACAAATGCTACAACAAGAGGCTAAGGAAAATTGTGGATAGTTCCGATGTTAAAGTTGATGAAGGTAGGGAACGAGTAATTAGCTATGAAGAGAACTACCCAATTTATGAAGAGGTTATTGAAGGAGATGATGAAAAGGAAACAAAAAAGAAACAAAAAAGTGACTCAGATGATTCAAACAATGATTCAAAAGTGGAAGAAAATAAGAAATTCAAAATAGGCAGCTGGAAAAAAGATCATCCTAGAGAGCAAATAATGGGAGACCCCATAGTTGGTGTTCAGACAAGAAGAAGAGTAGTAAGTAACTACTCTCTATTATCCAGCATTGAGCCCAAAAATTTTGCTGACGCAAGCAAAGATGAAAGTTGGATGAAGGCAATAAATGAAGAATTAGATCAGATCAAGAAAAAAAAAAACTTGGGAGTTAGTACCAAGACCTGCAAATAAAAATATAATATGTACTAAATGGATCTTTCGAAACAAATTAAATGAAGACGAATAGGTAGTCAGGAATAAAGAAATATTGGTATGTAAAGGCTATGCACAATTTGAAGGTATTAACTTTGAGGAAACCTTTGCATCTTTTGCTAGACTAGAGGCAATTAGAATGTTTATGGCTTTAGCAGTTTACAAGAATTTCAAAGTTTATCAAATGGATGTGAAATCAGCATTTTTGAATGGGAAAATTGAAGAAGAGGTTTATATTGAGCAGCTAGATGGTTTCCAACTTGGTGATGATCCCAACTTGGTTTGCAAGTTGAAGAAAGCATTATATGGCTTAAAAAAAGCACCCAGAGCATGGTATGCAAGGCTAGACAACTATCTTACTCAACAAGGGTTCAAGAAAGGTATGGTGGATAGTAATTTGTATGTCAAAACAAAAAATGGCCATCTTATTGTTCTTGTTGTATACGTAGATGATATCATATTTGGCAGCAACAAAGATGAGTTGTGTAAATATTTAGCAAATAAGATGCAGAAAGAATTTTAAATGTCAATGATTGGTGAACTTTCGTATTTCCTCGGGTTGCAAGTTAATCAAAATGAGAAGGGCATATTTATTTATCAAATTATATATGTGAAAGAGATGCTAAAAAAATTCACAATGGAGAATTATAAGCCAGTTAGCACTCCCATGACGACAGGTTGCAAGTTGAGCAAGGATGACAAATCTCCACATGTTGATCAAACCATGTATAGATCTATGATTGGGAGCTTACTGTACTTGATAGCTACCAGACCAGATATTTTGTAGGCAGTATACATGGTAGCACAATTTCAGGCTAGTCCTAAGGAGACTCATGTGACACTAGTGAAGAGGATTCTTCGGTACCTCAAGGGTACTATGGAGTATGGGTTATCGTATCCGAAAGGTAAGGACTTCACCCTTATTAAGTATTCAGATGCAAATTGGGCAGGATGTGTAGATGAAAAAAAGAGTACCAGTGGAGGTGCATTCTATCTTGGAGATAGGTTGGTCGCATGGCATAGTAAGAAACAAGATTCAATCTCCTTATCCACAGCAGAGGTAGAATATATTGCAGCGACAACGTGTTGTACACAGGTATTATGGATGAAACAAACCCTGAAATATCTTGGTATTAACTTCAGTGAGCCAATTTTAGTTAAGTGTGATAACACTAGTGCCATTAACATCTCAATGAATCCAATTATGTATTCTCGCACAAAACATATTTCTATCCGGTATCACTTTTTGAAGGAGAAAGTTGCAAAAGGTGAGGTTAAGTTGGATTTTGTTCCAACTACAGAACAAGTAGCAGATATCTTCACAAAACCATTGCCCAAGGAAGTTTTTGAGTACCTTTGCAATAAATTAGGAGTGGTCACACTTCCCAATAATTGACTAGCTATCGGGACAACATTCTCAGGGGGAGCATTTGTGTATTTGTTTATATTTTTGCTTGTGTTTATGATTTTTGCTAAGTGTAATAATTTTTGCTTGAGAATTTTGTGCATGAACTCAGGGGGAGTTTGCAGCAGCCCTTTGGTATTATTATCAAAGGGGGAGAAGAGTTACAGGAAATTTCATGTGTGTTGCCAATAATTCCAAAGGGGGAGATTATTGAGCAAGGTGCAACGATAGTATTGTCATTGTTGTCAACACAGTTAGATAGATCGGTTGATGCAGTGGATAGGAGTTCAGAGGTTATTTAGAGTATGTATAGTGATGTTAAATGCTTATGAGGATGTTAGTCAAAAAGTGACTAACTACAGAAAAATAGTTGATGCACCTTTTTGCATATTTTCCAAGAAGACCGAAGTGGCCCATATACTAAATATCAAAGAAAATGCAAAATACAGCAAGAAAGAACAAGTTTTGCGACATCGCGACATGTTGAGCAAGAAAGAAAAAGTGTCACGATATTGTAACATGTTGAGCAAGAAGGAAAAAGTGTTTTGCGACATCGCGACATGTTGAGCAAGAAAGAAAAAGTGTCACGATATTGTAACATGTTGAGCAAGAAGGAAAAAGTGTCACGATATCACGACATGTCGCATTTTCGTGACCAAAAGAAAAGAGAAAGAGCAAAAGAGAAAAAGTTTCGCGATATCACGACATGTCGCATTTTCGTGACCAAAAGATAAGAGAAAGAGCAAGAGAGAAAAAGTGTCGCGATATCACGACATGTCGCATTTTCACGACCAGAAGAGAAGAGAAAGAGCAAGAGAGAAAAAGTTTCATGATATCACGACATGTTGCATTTTTGCGACCACGAGAGAAGAGAAAGAGCAAGAAGGAAAAAGTGTCACGATATCGTGACATGTCGCATTTTTGCGACCAAGAGAGAAGAGAAAGAATAAGAAGGAAAAAGTGTCGCGATATCGCGACATGTCACTTTTTCATGACCAAAAGAGAAGAGAAAGAGTAAGAAGGAAAAAGTGAAGCGATATCGTGACATGTCGCATTTTGCGACCAAAAGAGAAGAGAGAGTAAGAAGGTGAAAGTGTCACGATATCGCGACATGTTGTATTTTCGTTGACAAAAGCCAAGAAAATGAGTAAGAAGGTGAAAGTGTTTCGATATCGCGACATGTTGTATTTTCATGGGCAAAATCCAAGAAAAGGAGCAAGGAGGCAAAAGTGTCATGATATCGCGACATGTATTTTCGCGGGAAAAATCCAAGAAAATGACAAAGAGGCAAAAATGTCGCGATATCGTGACATGTTGCATTTTCATGGCCAAAAGCAACAAAAGAGGACAAAGAGGTAGAAATGTTGCGATATCGCGACATGTTGCATTTTCGTGGCCAAAAGCAACAAAAGAGGACAAAGAGGCAGAAATGTCGCGATATCGCGACATGTTGCATTTTCGTGGCCAAAAGCAACAAAAGAGGACAAAGAGGCAGAAATGTCATGATTTCGCGACATGTCACATTTTTGCGATGCAAGAAGAAAAACCCAGCTGAAATAAGAAATGTGACAGTGAACAAAAGTTAGTACGACGGTTACAGGGACCATTATAGAATGAAATCATTGAGTGGTGGATATACCGAATGTCATAAGACGAAGACCAAGAGTTGGAAAGAGAAACGTTACAGAGTGAAATCATCGAGCGATGGATATACCGAACATCATCATTGGTTGACAGTCGGATAGAGTCTACAGTGGCAGCACTGAACAACACGTGGCACTAAGGTGCAATGAAAGCAGACGAAGACCAAGAGTCGCACAGAAAAATGTTTTGAGGCCCAAACAAAGAGCCAAAACAGTGAAGTGGCATATGTGAATCTTGTGTCATAAAGGAGTTACATAAAGAAGTTACAATTGACAAGTGGCATGTGAGAATATGGAAGTTACAAAAGAAGGAGTTACAAAGAGAAAATATTGTTATAAAAGGAGTGTTTCTTGGAGAATTTTGGGGGGCTGTAAGTGTGTGTGTTTTGTGAATTGTGAGAGAGGTTGGATAAGCAATAGACCAGTTAGGGTCTTATAAAAGTGAAGGAATTTTTATGTCAATCTTCTAGTTTCAAAATTGAAGTCCAAGTTGGTGCTTGGCATCAGGGGTTGGTGCTCCTTTCTATTGGTGCAGATAAATCAGGGGTTGGTGCTCCTTCTAGTGGGTGCTAGTAAATTGATTGTAAAGTTGGTGCTTTGCAAAGGTTGGATTTGGATGGGAGTCCAAATAGTCATTTAGAGGAGTAGCCAAATCAGTGAAGCTCGGTACATCTTGTGTTGTGTGGTGTTCTCTTGTTATACTTGCTTTATTTCGTTTTAAGTTTTCATTGTTTCAGATTTAAGAGTTGAAGATTTAAGTTTAAAGAGCTACATTGATTCACCCCCCCTATCAGTGTCATTGTGAGACTAACAAAATACCCACATCTGTTATGCATTCCTCTGCCCTTTTATACCTGAAAACCATAATAACATATGTTGAAAAGCATAAAAACAATCCATCCTGAAAAATAACTTCTAAAGTAAAATTGATATTTCTTGGCAGGGAGAGCACTGTGGCCCATGAATTCGATGAAGTATCATAGATATGTAATTCAAATTGTAGTATGGCCACTATGCATTTGTCTCCATAATCCCCTTTCACAATGCATGCGAGGCAATAACCATTATCATATCGAGTTAAGAAAGGAATAGAAACCTCATAAAGTGTCTTGTTCAGTGGGTTGTAAAGACATATTATTTGTTGACGACCAATTGAGGTAACATGTTCAGTGTTTGCTAGAAGTTGTCCAACTTCAAATCCTCTCCAAAACTTAATAAGTCTACCCCATAAGAAGAGAATAAACTCAAGATTTTAAACAAGATTTTGAACAGTTTATGTAATATCATGTAGGTTTCTAGCTATAACATCTCAATTGAGATGAGAAGTGTATTTTTTTTTTTGTAAACTCTAAAAATTTAACGAAGAGAGTTATAATTTGTCAAGGGTGGAGGACCCAAGGGGTTGTCCCAAGTACAACCCCTTATTAACTAGCAAAGTATAATAATAATTTCAATGAGGATGATTAGCTTAAAAAATATTTTATTGAGCCATTCATTTTTTATTTTAGTAACTAAAAAGGTATTTGTATAAGTTTTTATATACATTTCATAGGACAAATTGTAAGTGTGTATGTCATGATAACCTTTTTTTTTGGATAATGGAGAATCAATCATGAATAGGTGTGCGAGTGTACTTTAAAATAACTAAATAAGTTAAATTAAATAAACACAAGGAATATTGTAGTGGTATATCCTAGGTTTTCATCTAGGATATCAAAGTTCAAAACCTTGATACAAGAGGATCAAAACCCATAATGTAGATCCAAATTATTAGATTGATAAAGATAACACAATGGTTAGGACTTTGGCTTCTCTTTAGAAAGACAACTACAATGTACCCAAAAGGAGATATATTGGATACAATGTACTCAAAAGGGATGTACTCAAAAGGGGATAGATTTGGATAGTAGTAATGAGTATTTGTTGGTTGACTATCCTAACCCAATGCAATGGAGGATGGATAGACTATATTGTAGCAACAAGTGCAATTTTTTATACTTAGAGAAGTTGGTTAGGTTGGCCATCCTAACCAAATGCAACAGAGGATGGGTAGACTAGATTGTAGCAACAAGCACATTTTTTGTACATACGAAATTTGGTTACAACCATTATTTTTAGTAACTATTAAGAGTAAGGTTCAAACGATATGATCTGATTCCGTTAAGCCTATACCACCTCGTTGTTGTTGACCTAATGTGAAAGGGACCACCAATCCCTTAGGTTTCATACCATTATCATCAGTTTAACATACACTCAAAGAATTTAGAGTAAACTACTACCTTTCCTAATAGGCATACTTGCAGGGTTTGAACCTAAGTCTTTTCTTGATAAGCACCTAAATTTACCAATCCATCTAACCCTTGGGTATAAAACTCGAATTTTATTACTAAATATTATTTAACCCAATAAACTAGGATTTATAGTGGTAACACCCAATATTGTTACCAATTACCTTATATAGTAAAAAAATAATTAAAATAATCAATTTTTTTTATTAAATATCATATAATCCCATAAACCAGGGTTTATAGTGGTAACACCAATGATGTTATGGATTCCACTGTGTATTAAAAAATTAAAAGCTAAAATTTTATTTATTTGTTTATTATTATTTTATAATGCATGGGAATAACCCATGCCCCACCTCTTTAAATGTTTAAAGTGAGTGAGGGTGACTTGGGAGAAATTAATATAATACTAAAATATCCATTAGACTCATTCAATTTAAATCTAAAATTTTATTATTAATATAAAGTTACTAGAAAAAATGCAGAAAGTATACTTGTATTTAATAGTTGTAAGAAAACTGGAGTCAGCATGATGGGATGAGGACCTCTCATAAAAACTAAAAAAAGGTTAAAGAGTAAAGTAGTTTTTTTTTTTTTTGTTAGCTTATTGTGAGAAACCCCTGTGACCAAAGTACCGGGTGAGCTATACTTATCAATATGAAATTTAACACAAAGCCATCACACACCCACCCCCCACAACATGGTTTGAACCTTGCACCTCGTAACGAAGAGCTAAATCCTGAGCAATACTTATCAATGGAGAATTTAACACAAAGCCATCACACATCCACCCCCTCATACACTCGCCCATGCCATGATTTGAACCTTGGACCTCTTAAAGAAGAGCCAAAGCCTGAGTCGTTGTGTTGCACCCTGAGGTGTAAGTAAAGTAGTTTTTAATGTCCATGAGGTTCACCCTACCACAATGTAGGATTTGAACCTTAAAATTTAGAGTTCTAAATTTTTCGTCATTATCAGTAAATCATAATTTTTAATTAAATTTATTTTAAATTTTATAAAAATTATTTTATTTATTTAATAATTGTAATTTAGAGTTCTAAAATTTTCACCAGTAAATCATAATTGTTACATGCAATTATGTTTACTTAAATTTTTATAAAAACTAATTTTTGATTTAATAATTGTAATTTAAATTTGAAAATTTAAGATAAAAAATAATGTTGCATGTTAAGAATTTAATATTAGTTCAACTTGTTAGATGTGAGCATACTTAAGAGGATACCTAGGTTTGAATATTATCAAAACAATAAATGGATAATATCTTAGCTTTATTGTAATACCAATATGTAGTGATGATGTAATATGAGTGAAACTATTTCAATTAAAGAGGAGACCGAGGTTTAAATCTTGTCAAGAGGAGACCTAAGTTTAAATCCTGTCAAAATGATATATTGATAATATCTTAGCTTTGTTGTAATACAACTATGTAGTGATGATGTAATACGAATGGAACTGTTTCAATCCCCTATAATTGAATGAAAATATTTAAAAAATTTAACAACTAATTTATAATAACTATAATAAAAATTTTAGTTGCAAGCTTATTACAATAATAAGGGTTTTGGCTTTTCTTTGAAAGGTCTAAGGTTCAAAACCCACTTAACATGAGGAGACTAAAACCCCTCGTAAAAACCAATATAAACTCATTGTAAAAATAATTATAATCAAAATTTTAATTTTAAAATAAAACATTATATTTTTAAGTAATTATAAAAATAAAATCTTAGAGAACACAACTTCTACTTTAAATCAAATTTATAAAAGGTTTACACTACTTTTAATAACATTCTTTAACATTTTCAAATTTTAAAGAAAAGAAAAACATTCTTTAACCTATTTACGTTCACACATATACAACAGAAAATCAATAATGAATAACTACCACAAAATTAATGGCTAAGGGCGACCATCATGGGCCCTTATCATAGTATATCAAATATTTTCTTCGAGTTAAGAACTTAACATTTTAAGTTCTATGGGTTAAAAAGAATAACAACCATCATCTAGCATTTCAACATTTCAACTTAACTCAATATCAGGCCTTGGAAGGAAGGCTATAGCAGCGTAATAGAATTTCTTCCATTCTAATGAAATTCCTCGTGGAACAGGAGGAAGAAGCAGCCATGAATCCTGTATGTTCCCACTTTCACCTATTTAGAGATTTTCCCTATAATACAAATAAATTCCCCCACTCCGACCATGTCGTACCCACAACCTTCAAACTCCTTTCACCTCTTTAGAGATTTTCCCTATAATACAAATAAATTCCCCCACTCCGACCATGTCGTACCCACAACCTTCAAACTCCTTTCACCTCTTTAGAGATTTTCCCTATAATACAAATAAATTCCCCCACTCCGACCATGTCGTACCCACAACCTTCAAACTCTTTTAACACATATGGAAGAATCCTTGTGATTTCCTTCCAATTGTAATCATCCTTTGATTTAAATTGAAGCTCCGAGATAATTGAATCGTAGATACCACCACATGCAAAGAACTTACTCAATTTTATAGATAGATCTTGCGCCAACCGAGGCACGTGCAAAATACCCACCCACATCTGGTATGTATTCCTCTGCCCTTTTATACTCGAAAACCATAAAAACAAAACCATAAAAACATATGCAACACGAAAAGCAGAAAAACAATCCATCCTGAAAAATAACTTCTGAAGTATCGATAAATCTTGACAGCGAGAGCATCGTGGCCCATGAATTCGATGAAGTATCATAGATATGTAATTCAAATCGCAGTATGGCCACTATGCATTTGTCTCCATAATCCCCTTTCACAATGCATGCGAGGCAGTAACCGTTATCATCTCGAGTTAAGAAAGGAATAGAAACCTCAGAAAGTGTCTTTTTCAGTGGGTTGTAAAGACATATTCTTTGTTGACGACCAGTTGAGGTAACATGCTCAGTGTTTGCTAGAAGTTGTCCAGCTTCAGATCCTATCCAAAACTTAACAAGTCTACCCCATGGAAATTTTTCTAGGTTTTTGATATTCCATCTACAGTCGGAGAAGCAATACACTCCGTATCTCTGATCCTCACACCCAGGCCCGCGCAGTAATAAACATGGACTCCTGTTTGTAATGAGATTCCACTTGTATATAAATCGGGATGAAGCCAATAGAGCGTTCCACTGCTTTGAAATTTCAAAGAAACGGATTACAGTATCCATAGGAAGCAAAACTAGTATTTCCTCTTTCACATGCTGTGGTATTTCAGACACTACAGTTTCTGTGTCCCTCTTCTCCATTTTCAGCAACTTCTCTTCCTTTACTTCAGAAAAATCAAATTCTAGTTTGGTTGAACAGAAATGAATATGAATTGGTGTGCCTTCAAAAACAAATTCTAGTTTTGTTGAACAGAAATGAGTATGAATTGGTGTGCCTTCAACAAACAAATCAGGCTCACTGAAAAACGAACGAAAGTATATATAAATTTAATTAAAATAAAAAGACTGGTAAGAGATCATGAACAAAGCCACCATATTCAGTAGATTCAATAGATTTATGATTATGATAAACTTGTATTGGAATTTTCAACAAATTGGTGAATTAAAAAACTTTCTAATAAAAAATATGAAATGTTATGAAACAAAGGGAAAAGATTGTTACCAAAATCTTCCACTTCTAATTTTAAATAAATCGCATGCCTTTCGCTTGCCCTCGTCGGAAATCCACACTTTCTCACTATGTCTTTAATTATTTTAAATATACAAACAAATTTACCATAATACAACCATTAAAATTAAAACCATTACGACATATTCCGTCGGCCAAGAATAGCAATGAATATAAATTGCATTTAAAAACGTTTGTCGGTGTTATGGATAGCTTAAAATCAAAATAATGTTGAATAAACATTTAACCAATAGCAATGAAAGTAAAGGGCTAGGCTTAAAGGGTTTGATTTTTAAATTGATAATTTTTTTTAACTTTGAAATATTATTTTAAACTTTTAGAATTGATATATACGGCTGAACAGTTTTTTAACCTAACTTTCATAAGGGTGAGTGCTACGTTCATTAAGGGATTAACACCAAACTACACATAGTTTGAACGTTGAACCTTCCTAAGAAGAGTCAAACCATGACCCATTAAATTGTCTTTTGAGAACTATTTTTAAATAAATGTTATTAATATAAATTTTTTATTAAATTATTATTATTATTATATTAAACATTCTATTAATAATATACTTAATTTATAAGATATTTAAATGTTAAATAAAATGTGTAAACAATATAATAAAAATGTATTTGATTATTAGAATTCATAATATGATGATGATCATCCAATATCACATGATATCAACTTATGACTTGTTATGAGAACAAGACTCGACTATAAAATATTTATAATCAAACTCTATAACCTTTTCTATTTTACTCCCTTGTTGGTGACTTAGAGGTCCTTTTGTCAACAAAGACAATATAATATCTTTAAGCAATGAATCAACATCACTAGATATTTTTTCAAAAGCTAGTGGGTCTTATTATTCTAATGATATTATTACATAACCTCATTGAATATCAACAAATCAACAATGATTTTTAGCATTTCGACATGAGTCCATTAAAACTATTAAAACTTTAAGATGAGTGACTTTTAAAGCTTTTGTTTCTTCTATTACTTTTAGCCCATTGGATTGCCATGGCCTTCAAATACAATAAATAATTTGCCACTTCCACTTCTTCAATAAATCAACTATTAGTTATTTAATTAGAACATAGTAAATTAGCAAAAAATGGTATCTTGGTAAAGTTTAGGGTGCTTTTAAAGAGACTTTTTATTCAAGGTTACCTAATTAATTGCATGATTCACTTGTTGAAACAATTTTTCAATGGTGCTCCTTGGTTTAAATTTTCAATTTGTTACCCTTTTGTCTAAAATTCTATATTTGTTACTCGTTTGTTAAATTTTGGGGTATTTTTTAAGATATTTATGATTCAAAGTCACACAATTAATAATGCAATTCACTTTGTTGAAATAATTTGTCAATGGTGTTCGATTTAAATTTTCAATTCACTTGTTGAAATAATTTGTCAATGGTGTTCAATTTAAATTTTCAATGTGTTACCCTTTTGTTTACAACTCTATATTTACAACTAGAAAAACCATTCCTTAAAAATATTAACTACTCAAAAATGGTCACTAATGATTGAATTTACTTGTCCACTAAGTCAAATTCTCAGCTTAAAACCATAGTCATATTTATCTTTGAATTCCAACACATGGATTGGGCTCAATTTTTTAGGATTGGTCGCTATTGGATTGAGATCATAGTGGGTGCTCAACTCTATGGTAAGTGCTTCAATAATTTTCATATGTTGTGGTGAGCCCTTACTATAGCCTTTACCCTTGACTAAATTTATTGCTACTCCAAATTATTTCACATGCACATTCTAGAGTCATCAATCATAAAAAACAAAATAATGTCGATTAGTTAAGTCACATTTTTAATCCTTGTAAAAATATTATAATTTTCATTTTTGAGATTGAACAATTTACAATGTTATGGGGATGAAGTACCCTAAAGAATATTAGCTACATCCCATCTATAAGTTGATCTAATCTAAACTAAGAGGGTTATTGACATCCCTATTGTAATGATCTATGGTTAGCTTATACAAAAAAATAATCTTAATAATAGGACCAATAGGTGGAAACAAAAGTAATTTTCTAATCAATCATAATTCTCAAATAAGTATTTCTTGAGTTACAAAACTAAGGAGGAATCACATTTCAGTATTGAAGGCTAATAATATTTTGAAGCCTATATTTCTACAGAATAATGGAAATGATCATTTTTAAAACCCTTTTTCTATTGACATATCTGTGATATTGATCAAAAGCTCAAAAATATTTTGTACAATAAATCCCAAGCTAAAATGAGCAAGGAGGAAAAAAGGGTAAAATTCCAAAGCGCCCAATTTAAAAAAAAATAAAATAAATACATTTTTAATTCATCTAAATGGGTATCTAGAAAATTTAAAAAAACTGGAAAATTCATTGTGGATCGAGATATAAAGCATTTTAAAATTTGTGGACTATTATAGAGAATTAGTGTTGTTGAACCATACTTTTACCTGAATCTTCTAAAATATTTATGTTGTGTATGCAAATTTGGAAATTTAATGAAACTTATATCGATATATTTTCATAAATATTTGAATTATCATACAAATATCTCTAAGAAAAGTTATGGTAGTTTCAAACTTATAGCTAGGAAAAGTGGTATGATTCTAGAAAGTTTTAACAACAATTTATAAATAGAAAACTCCAAACCTTATTTAGGATATTTTATGTGTTCTAAGGAGGTTTATATATCATTATAATGCTAAGATAAAATATTAGAAGAAGAGGTATTCCAAAATATTCAATGAAACTCTTAAGCACCAAGAAAAGAAAAATTGAGTTTGCAAAAGAACAAAGAGCATGAAAGACATCATAGCAAGGGGAGCAGAGTTGGAGAAAAAAATATTGCAATCTATGTAATCAATACATGTTTGTTCAATAAAAATCTACAAAAATATTTTGATCGTGGTTTTACCCATTTTGGGGTTTCCATGTAAATTTTGTGTCTCTCTTTGAACTGTGTGAATGTTTGTCTAAGATTATTGTTGTTTAATTTTCTTTATTTCTATAATTATCAAATTAATACTAACATGCAAAAATTTAAAAAAATAATAATGAAGCATAATATTTAAGCAAGATTCATAGATCTGTATTCAGAGGTGAATCCGTAGTATGGCACTTTAGGGATCATATTTGGTATTAGAACAATTTATTTTGTGAGGCCTATGTATGCAAGGTAGAAGATCCATAAAAGGAGAGTTGTTTTCTTATAACCCTAAGATTGAGAGTAGAAATATTAGACCTAGACAGATGGTATATTAAGAACAAATCCCAACCATATCATAGAAGGATTTTATGTAGAGGTTCCTAGCAATGGAAGATACCCTCCAAAGCCTAATGGAGGTGATGTTGAAGAAGAAGTCAAGGAAGAAAAGAAAATTATTAGATTTTGATTTTGATTCAATTCTTTTAGTGATGAAAATAGAAAAAATATTGAAATATCTTCATTAAAACAACCTAAAAGTTTCTCATCACAATCCTTGATCCTAGATCCATTCAAAATTAAGGCCAAATTAGATATTGTTGTATCTAGTGGGAAACTAGATGCTAAGAAGTTAGATGGATGATTCAAACAACTAGAAACTTATTTATGCAAAAAGGGTTATACAGAGGTACAACAAATCAACTTTGTTAGGATGAAGCTTGGTGGGCATGCTCTCACATGGTGGGAGGTATATGTTGTTGGATTGGAAAGAAATCAATAGCCACTATTACAAACATGGGTAAATTTTTCCAAATCCCACAGAGCTCAATTTTATCCCACAAGGTATCAAGAAAGTCTTGAGGAGAAATGAAAATTTTTATGGCAAAAATAGGGGCAAAATTTTCAAGAATACACCATTGAATTCAATAAATAAGTGATGATGTTAGACATAAATCCACAAGACCCCCAGAAATTCAAGAAGTACAATAGTATTTTACACTTTCAAATTAGGATAGAATTACCATTAGTTGATATCAAGAGCATTGATCAAACATGAATCAAATATACTTACTTGGAGAAGAAGAGTTGTAAACCCATGAAGGAAAAGCAAACCTCAAACCCTAAAAAGTCCTTAGAAAATTTCTAAGGGTTTTATCAATAAGGGGAATAAGAAATCTGGAGAAACATCAAATAAATTATAGTAAAGTGAAAATAATTTCAAGGAGTGAGATGTCAACACCCATTCAAGTGAAGATTGCTAAAAGAGGACCAAATGGTGGAACAAGGGTAAGAAGAAGATAACAAGTGCATGCAAGAAGTAGGAACACCAAGAGGACAACTATAATTAATGGTATAAAGAGAGTAATATGGTGCATGCCACCAAATCCCAATGCTTAATCTAGAAGAATACCTCTGAGAAGGAGGAACAAACTCTTGAAGCCAAGAAAGAGAAGTTATTTTGGGTATTTATCCAAGTGTAGAAAATAAAAGGTACAATATTGTTTGATATTGGATCACAAAGAAATCTAATTTTTTGAAGATGTAGTGAATCACCTGGGGTTGAAAGCTATAGATCATCCACAACCATACCCATTATAATAGGTGCAAAATAATGTGGAGCTCTAGGTAAAAAATTAATGTACTTTTGGGTTTTCTATCAATAATAAATTCAAAGATACAATCACTTGTGATGTAGTACCCTTAGATATTTGTCAAGTCATATTTGGTAGCCCATACATATAGGAAATGGAAGGCTTATTTAGAATAATACTATATAAATAGGAAATATGAAAAGATGGTATTAAGTTCTCAAAAAATTCTAGTAAGAAAAAAAAAATCAACTTGTGACAACACAATAAACCAAACACTTGGTGAATTTGAGAAAAATATTTATGCTTTTAATGATAAGAGGTACAAAATATAGTGCTCAAATAATCAATGAGGTTGAATTAGTTGATTGCGCTCTAAAATATAAGCTAGAAATGGAGTCATTATTATAAAATTTACATGAATTGATGTAAGCACCAAAAGGCTTATCACTAAAGTATGAAGGGGAGTACGAGATGCAATTACTACTTGATTCACCTAATCCAAACATTGGATTGTAAAAATAGTCCATAATAGAATCAAATGAGGTGAAGAAGTAAGTACAAGAGCTATTGGAATAAGGACCGATTCATCCAATTGCATCACTAGTTAGATCCTCAATTATACTAGTTCCAAAGAAGGATGGTAGTTGGATGATGTGCATTGATTACCGAGCATTCAACAAGATTACCATTAAGAATCAATAACTGCTACCATAGGATGATGACTTGTTGGACTAGCTGAAGCATGCAAGGTATTTCACAAAGATGGATTTAAAATTAGGATACCATCAAATCTAGATGAAGGAATAATATATCTAGAAGACAACCTTCATGACCAAGCAATGTCTATTTTAATGGTTTGTGATGCCATTCAGATTAACCAATGCTCCTACAATATTCATGAGACTAATGAATGACATGTTGAGAAATGTTTTGGATAGGAATATAATTATTTTTCTTGATAATAGTAGCTTTTATTCCTATATGGGAAGAGGATATACAACACTTAAGGTGGGTTTTTAAAATATTAATAAATATAAACTTAAAATTAAAACTAAAAAAGTGTGAGTTTAGAAAAATGTCTTCGATTTATTTGGGATATGTCATTGGCAATGGAGAGATGAGCATTGATCCAACCAAAGTGGTAGCCATAAGGTATTGGCCAAAGTCCAAAACTTAGACTAATTTAAGGATTTTTATTGGGACAATGTCCAAGTATG
The DNA here is from genome assembly GCA_028583015.1 of Wollemia nobilis. Taxonomy (NCBI): domain Eukaryota; kingdom Viridiplantae; phylum Streptophyta; class Pinopsida; order Araucariales; family Araucariaceae; genus Wollemia; species Wollemia nobilis. The sequence continues at coordinate 5,088,574 of JAQPPZ010017244.1, forward strand.
ACTAAGATCATTGTCAATGGAGAGATAATGGTTATAATTGAGATGACACCTTGTGAGGATACATGTGTGACCATGACCATTACTAGAAGAATGTTAATGATTTTAAGTTAGTTCATGGGAAGATGTAACTATACATTTGAAGGAAAATTTGGAAGAAATTATAACTTATCCAACTCATTTGTGTAGCCAGGAGAAATGTCACCCAAGTTAAGGAGAGGGAGAAGATAATCTTATCAGTATCCAAGACAAGTTATGTAGAGTAATGCTAGAACTAGACCCATAAAAAGTGTCATCAAATCAATTTGGTTGGATCCTTTTTTTGTAAGAACTTTTGAATTATTTCGTTTGAGAAAATAATAAAATGAGAAGCTTTTCCCATTTTTATTTGAATGAAATGTACGCTATATATGTTTTTTTGAGAAAATGTCAAGGAAATGGAGAAGCTTTTCCCATTTTACTTGAATGAAATGTATGTTATATATACTTTGTATTGTAGGAAACATAGAGGATTTTATTTTGTCCAAGGGAGAAAGTATGTCATGACCCTTCTCAATAGCACTTATCTTTGATATTGATTATGTATTGATGGATAGATTTTCAATGCTTAATATTGCTTTAGTTGATCAAATATAAGTGGTTTATATGCATTTTATGTGTTGATTATATTATGCTAGAATATGGCACTATCACTATTGTGTATGGTTGTAGGATTAGGTACCCTCACAAGTGTATTGATATGGGACAACCACCAAAATTGAGTGACCAAAATAAGAGAAATTATGGTCAAATATATTGACAACAACTCCAGTGTGGGATTTATCTGCATTTAGTTGCATGTTATGTTGCATGTTTGATTAGGGTGATACCACTAGCTAGGAAATTATTGGAGCATGGGAACAGTTCTTAGTAGCAAGGGATGATTAGTCATTGAAAATACTTGCTAACTAAGAACAAGTGGTGGTATACCATAGTTTAATGTTGTGCATAAGCATCTAAAGTTTTTATCTATTTGCTTATATTGTGAAATGAATTTGGCAAAGGATTCATTAAAGGGGAATGATTAATAAATATAGAGGTTTTATTAATCCCCTAATGATTAATGTTAATGTTAATAATTCATATTAACATTTGACATCAATTAAATTAATTAAAGGATAATTAATTTAATTTTCATATTTGTTCTAATGCTCATGTTTAACATTAGAAAATTTATAATATGACATTTTGATAAGTAATTGGCATAACTAGCATGTGTTGTGCATTATGAGATGTTTGGATTTATTAATGCTCAATGCCTATAATGATAGGTAAAAAAAAAAAAATTAGTTAAAAGGGGCAATTAATTTATGTAGCATGGAATTAATAAATGCTAAGATCTTTATGTTTGAGCACCCAAACATTGGTAAGATGGAAAAAAGGAAAATGAACCATTATTTTTAAAAGAAATGTTCTTTCCAAAAGGGTGTATTAATATTTGAGGAGAAATACTAATACTTAATTAATTCTTAATATTAAAAAATATGTATTAATGATTGTAGAAGGAATATTACAAAAATATTTAATATTAATTATTATCATTAATCAATAAAAGAATGAACTCAATAATTAGGGTATTAAATGGCATTTATTTGTTGCTTAATGTTAGGAAATAATAGTTTTTTATAGGAAACCCTAAAGAAACAACATAAATATTTAGAAGATAAGTCTCATTTTGAACAATATGAAAAAATGGAAGAGATTGATGAAGATGAAAGTGGTGGTAATAATTTTTGAAGGAGAGGAAGACTATCACAAAAATAAAAAAGAGAAAAAAAACTCAAAAGGATATTGATTTGGGAAACCAAATAAAAATATCGCAGGTGTTAACAAGAAGTGGGGTTAAGCCTAATAATAAAAATAAAAAGTGTTCACGATGAAAATGATATCATGGAATATTATGGATAGGGATATGGATAAAATCCCTAAAAAAGAGTTATTAAGGAATTAATAAATTGTTATAGCCCTGAGTTTATTTTAATACAAGAAATAAAATTAAGTAGTGAGGAATGTAAGGATGCTTTTAAGAAGATTTGGAAGGTAAGTGATTGTTTAGAAATTTCTTCTACAGGAGGTTTAGGCAGTATTACAATAATATGGAACAAATGCAAATGGGATGGACAACTATTAAAAGAAAAAATTAATTGAGTTGTTGGATTATTTTATAGAAAAGAGGAAAGCATCAAAATTGGGGTTATAAAACTTATCCTCAACCGAGGTAAACCATTTTTTTCACAATTATTTTTTTTGCCCCTTTTCTTTTGTGTTCATACTCTGTATTTATGGTTCGATTCCTTGGATTGTATAGTCAGGTTGCTACAAACCGCCTACCTCATGTGGTTTCATCTATGTTAGCACCACCGATTGGACTACTACCACCACTTTGATGAACACGTCGGATCCCGACAGTGCGACGTGGAGTAATGACCAAGACAAGCTATGCTATGACTGTACTTCCTACAAGACGAGTGTGCTGGCAAATTTGAAGCACGACTGGCATAGGATTGTGATTATCAACATTATGGTGTTGGTGGCTCTGATTGTGGTGTATTCAATTGGGTGCCATGTGTTCAGGCACATCGTGAGGGATGAGGACTATAGGTATAAGGGACGACCTTAAGCTTCAACCATGGATTTGTGAATAGAAATTGTAGTAGCGTTTCTCATGCTTTTTATTTTGTTTGTATTTTCTACTATTCATATAAAATGGGCAGATTAAGAGAACTGTATCTCTTGTCCCTTTCTATCTGTAGTGTGTAGCAAGTGTGAACACTTAGTTCATTTAGTGGTTAATTTAGTGGTCAGCTAGGTTAGTTTAGTTGTTGGCTAAATTCTTTAATAGTCGGCATGATATTTTGATTAATATCTCTTCTATTCTCCTTATCCCTCCATTCTCCCATATTCCCTCTTCTCCTTTATCACTCCACCTCCCTTCCCTCTTCTCCTCCAAACTTCCTTCCCTCTTCTCCTCTGACCTCCTTCCCCTTCGTATAAATATTAGAACTCCCTATGGTTTATGGTAAGGTCTGTAATAGCTCTGCAGGTTATTTAAATAAAGAATTGTTTTATTTAGTTAATTTTCTCTAATCTCACCTAGTCCAAATTATAGATTTGGTATCATAGCTAGCTGGGTGAGCATGTTGGGCATGAATCCCTAGGGTGCATGAGCGGATCGAGCTGGGTGAACGGATCAAGGAGGTGGCAGAGCATAGAGTTGGGCACAAATTTTGAGGTGCCACATGATAGGCGGAGTGGACAGCTGACATGGACACGTAGCTCAAGGAGCTAAGGTGGACGGTGACATGGCAGAGCAGATGCTGACATGGCAGAGTGGATAGCTAACATGGACATGCAACTCGAGGAGCTAAGGTGGACACTGTTGTAGCAGAGCAGGCACTAACATGGCGGAGCAGGCACTGAGTGAAGTGATGTGGCAAAATTTGGTTTGTACATGTGGTGAAAGCAGATTTGTCAAGCAAGGACAAAGTTGAGGGTTTGATTTCCTAAAGGCAATCAATAGCATATGCACTCACACGCATATAAGAGTACTTTGACTCCCTCCCACTACATGTGGGATAAATCCATTAGTTTAAAAAAAAAAAATGATACCCATCGACTGTATAAGAACCTGCAGGTTCCTTTGTCCCCTAGCCGAAGCGGGTAGCGCAGGTGGTTGAGTTGCTTGATTGCGGCAAAGAGGTCCCAGGGTCGAATCCTGTCGGGGTTAAAACGACAAAAAAAAAATTTGTTTTGTAAATTGCCGCAGATCAAGGATTTATTTATCCTTGTTGCCATACACCTACCACACCAACCGTGTGGTGCAGCGGCTAGGCCTTCTGGGTAGAATGCAGAGGTCAACAGATCGAATATCGTTTAAAGTTTTTTATTATTATGTTTTTTTAAATAAACATTTATTTAAAAAATAATAATAATTAAAAATATATAGGAAATTTAAAAAAAAAAAATTAAAAAGATCTTTATTAAAACAAATTTTGGAAATTTAAAAAAAAAAAATTAAAAGGGTGAAAAGTTTTTTTTGGCATCATAATTGTAACCCAATTCATGCGGTGTGATTTTGGGTAGATTATTCGGTCAGCTAGATCCTATAATGCATTGCTCTCTCTTTTGAGAAGAGAGACACATGATTCCTTTGACGGGAAATTCAAGTAGTATGGACTTCATACAGTATTTTGCCAATTAGAAAACCAAGTGATAGCACATCAGAGAAAACCAGATTCTAGATACGAGGTGGATTCTGAATATAATATCTTTGGGCAAAGGTTAGTTGAATCTGAGATGGTTGAAATAGTACCTGAAGGATAATCAAGTGATAGTTATACTCTTGCAGTGCCTGAAGTCGAAATAAGTGAGAGCTATACACCATGCTCTCCAGATTCAGAACAAGAAGAAGAAGAAGCAGAAGAAGTAGAAGAAGAGGAAGAAGCACCAGTGGAGGTGAAACCTGCAACTGAAGAATGAGTTGTTCTCAAAAGATGTCTTGAGCCAACAGCAGCAGCAAAAGAAGTCATTATAATTAGTGACGATGAAGCAGACAATTTCACCTTTCCAGTTTTGGGAAATCCTCAAGAAGAAGAACGCAAAATCAGTGAGCATTTTAAGAAAGCTAGATTTGATTTAAATCAGTGATCTATTTTGTACTTCTTTTTACTACTTGTTTGAAGTTGAAATAAAGTTTGATTTCTGAAATGGCTTCCAATACTAGTCTACCAATCCTTGAGTTCAATGGTGGTGATTACGAGTATTGGTCAATTAAAATGAAAACTCTTTTGATAGGCAAAGGTATTTGGGATGTGATTGAAGAGGGATATAATGAACCTACTACTGCTGAGTGGGCAGCTTTGAATGTTGTTGATAAAAGGGCTAAAAAGGAAGCTTAGAAGAATAATTCTTCTGCCCTTTATCACATCCAAGCCGCCCTTGATAGAAGTATTTTCCCTAGAATAACTTCTTTTATAACAACTGAATCTGCTTGGAATGCTTTAAAAGAAATTTATAGGGGTAGTGACCAAATCAAACAAGTTAAACTACAAACCTTGAAAAGAGAGTTTGAAACTCTTAAAATGCAAGATAATGAAAAGGTTGGTGATTACTACATGTGATTGAAAGTCGTAGTAGATAAGATGGTCACTTTAGGAGAAGATGTAAAGCCTAAAGTTATAATGAAGAAAGTGTTGAGGACACTTCTTCCTAAGTGGAATTCAATTGCAATAATTATAGAGGAATATAAATATCTAACTTCTCTGTCTTTTGAAACCCTCATTGGCTTACTTCTCTCACATGAAGAGAGGTTACAACAAACTCCTTCCACAAGTTACGGAGGAGATGATAAAGCCTTTTCTTCTCAAGAATGCAGAGGTAAAGGTCATGGCAGAGGAAAGTATAGAGGTAGAGGCAGAAATAATCAGAGAGGTGGAACTCCTAACAGATGAGGAAATCAAAACAGAGGAGGATTCTCAAACAATGGTGAACAACAAAATAGATGAGGAAAATAAAATAGAGGGAAACAATCAGACAGAGCCAAAGGAGGAGATAAGTCAAAACAATCTTGCTACAATTATGGCAAACTTGGCCATTATGCTCGTGACTGTTGGACAAAGATTTCACAAGGACCTAGTAGCAGCCAAAGTAGTCAATTTGGAAACTTTGGAGAAGAGAAAGAGGCCAAAAATCTCTCTCTCATATGGTCAGGCAGATCAGAACATGAATGATACATGGATCTTGGACACTAGGTGTTCAAACCATATGAGTGGCAAAGAAGAGCTCTTTGCTACTCTAAACTCCTCATACAAATCTAGCATCAAATTGGGAGATGATAAATCATTGGTAGTTGAAGGCATTGGAGCTATAGCACTTATAACTAAAGAAGATGTCAAACAAGTAAGTGATATCTATTACACACCCCATCTCCAACACAATCTTTTAAGTGTTGGTCAAATGTTAGAAAAGAACTACAAGTTGCTTTTTGATGAGGGTAAATGTACTATTTTTGATAAAAATAACAGTAATAGAATAATTACACAATTGCCAATGTCAAAGAATAGATTGTTTCCTTTAAATTTTGGTCATCCAAGGGGAGATAAGTTAGCAAATGTTGCTATTTCCAATCCAAGTGTCCTATGGCACTTGAGATATGGTCATTTGAATTTTGCTAGTTTCAAAATGCTAACTTCCCAAGCAATGGTAACTAGACTTCCTAAAGTTTAGGATAGTAAAGAATTCTATGAAGGGTGTGCTCTTGGGAAGTATGCCAGATCAAATTTTCCTCATGGACAAGCATGGCGGGCCAGCTATCCACTCCAACTAGTGCATACAGACATCTGTGGTCAGATGCAGACCTAGAGTCTTAGTAACAACTCTTACTTCCTACTCTTCATTGATGATTTTACTAGAATGTGTTGGATATATATTTTGAAACATAAGGATGAAGCATTTGAATGCTTTTTCGATTTCAAAATAATATTTGAAAGTGAGAGTAGATATTTTGTAAAATGTCTTAGATCAGATAGGGATGGAGAATACTCCTCTAATGAGTTCTTGAATTTCTGTAAGCAACATGGCATTAAGAGGCAGTTCATAGCTGCCTACACTCCATAGCAAAATGGTGTCATAGAGAGGAAGAATCGCACCATTATGGATATGGCAAGGTATATGCTTCATACGAAGCATTTGACTAATTCATATTGGGCAAATGCTGCTAGGACCAGTGTACATATCTTGAATAGAAGTCCTACTTCAAGTTTGGAAGGGCAGACACCTTACCAAGCTTGGTATGGTAAAAATCCAAATGTTAAGCATTTCAAAGTATTTGGCTCACTGGCATATTCTAACATTCCTGATGAGCTAAGAAATAAGCTCGATTTAAAGATTCAGGCATGCATCTTTATAGGATACTATGAGAATACAAAAGCTTACAGACTCTACTATCCTAGGACTAGAAAGTTTATGATTTCTAGGGATGTGATTTTTGATGAAAGGGGAGAATGGGGTAAGCCCCAGATATTCAATGATGTTGAATCCACTGATGTAGTTTCTAAGAAGGTGCAACAATAGACACCACAGAAAGGAAAGCAGTCTCCTCCCACAAATCCAAGTTCATCTTCTGATTCAACTTCTTCACCAAGTCCTTCTCCATAGTGATCAGTAAGTTCCTCATCAATGGACATCGATTCTCCATCTAGAGATAAGATAAATCTACATAATCATCCATCATATCAGATGTTGGATAAAAAAAATTCAAAAAGATACACTAGGAGTCAAGCTAGTGAAATGAATTTTATTCTACAAAGATTAGAAAATATGCACTTGTATGGTGATTATGTCTCCCAACAGGAACCTAGGGGAGATCTAGTTAACTATGCTTTGTTAACTAATTCACAGATTGAACCTTCTAGTTATGATAAGGCTTGTACTCATAAGATATGGCAAGATGCCATGAAAGAGGAGATCACCTCTATAAAAAACAACAACACTTGGGAGCTGGTGAAGCTTCCTAAAGGAAAGAAACATGTTGGATGTAAGTGGGTCTACAAGACCAATTTTAATGTTGATAGTAGCATCGAGAGGCACAAGGCGAGATTATTTGCAAAGGGATTCACTCATAAATATGGAATTGATTATGAAGAGACTTTTGCTCCTGTAGCCAAATAGGAGACTATCAGATCAGTTCTTGCCTTAGTTGCACATAAGGTATGGTAAGTCCAACACATGGATGTAAAGAGTGCATTTCTAAATGGTTACTTGATAGAAGAAGTGTATGTTGAGCAACCATAGGGATTTGAAAAGAAAGACAAGGAACATCTTGTTTATAAACTAAAGAAGTCTCTTTATGGCCTCAAGCAGGCACCGAGAGCTTGGTACTCGTGCATTGATGGGTACTTTCAATATTATGGGTTCATTCGAAGCAAAAATGAACCCACACTCTACTACCTGAATCAAGGAACTGACATCCTCATAGTTTTTTTATATGTGGATGATCTCATTTTTATGGGTAGTAATGAAAAAGTCGATATGGAGTTCAAACACTCCATGATGCAAGAATTTGAGATGAAGGATGTTGGGTTAATGAAATACTTTCTTGGAATGGAATTCCATCAGACAGAATCAGGAATATTCATCTGTCAACTTAAGTATGCTCGAGATATGATTAAGAAGTTTGCTATGGAGCAATGTAAATCAATTGCAACTCCAATTGGACATGGGATCCAATTAAGCAAGGATGATGGAGCACCAAAAGTTGATGTGACCACTTTCAAAAGCATTGTTGGGAGTTTGATGTTTCTCGCCAACACCAAACTAGACATTCAATATGTTGTATCTCTTGTTTCTAGATTTATGTCTAATCCATCTAAGCTGCATTTGCAGGTAGCTAAAAGAATTTTGCGATATGTGAAGGGTACATTGTATTTTGGAATCCAGTACTACAGAAGTGATACTATCAAGCTTGAAGGCTTTAGTGATAGTGATTGGGGCAGCAATGTTGATGATATAAAATCCACATTGGGTAACTGTTTTAGTCTTGGTTCAGTACTAATAACTTGGAGTTCCAATAAGCAGATAGTAGTAGCGGTATCTTCAACAGAAGCTAAGTATATAGCGGTCACTCATGCTAGTACTCAAGCTTTATGGCTACAAAAGGTATTAGATGAGATTGGAGAGTAGCAAAGTGGTCCAACTAGGATATTCTATGACAACAATAGTGTCATTTAGTTGGCATACAATCTTGTCCACCATAGTAGATCAAATCATTTTGATATGAAGTACCACTTCATCAGAGATATGGTGGAAACTGATACTGTTGAGCTTCACTATTGCCACACTTTGGAGAACGTTGCGGACATCTTCACCAAGGCGTTGGCCAAAGCTCAATTTGTAAAGCTAAGAGACTATCTTGTCAGTCCTCTCAAATTTAAGGGTTATAATGTAGCAAGTGTGAACACTTAGTTCATTTAGTGGTTAATTTAGTGGTCGGCTAGGTTAGTTTAGTTGTCGGCTAAATTATTTAATAGTCGGCATGATATTTTGATTAATATCTCTTCTATTCTCCTTATCCCTCCATTATCCTATATTCCCTCTTCTCCCTTATCACTCCACCTCCCTTCCCTCTTCTCCTCCAACCTCCATTCCATCTTCTCCTTCGACCTCCTTCCCCTTTGTATAAATATTAGAACTCTCCATGGTTTATGGTAAGGTCTGTAACAGCTCTGCGGGTTATTTAAATAAAGAATTATTTTACTTAGTTAATTTTCTCTAATCTCACCTGGTCTAAATTATAGACAGTGTTAGTTTGTATATAAGTCTATCTGTGATTTGAGCTTTGTACATATGTCTTTTGAGTTTTGAGAGATCAGTTGTTTTTTTGCTACTATTAAGAACTTTATTTCTGTGGTCGGTCCATGGCATAAGCTATATTTTGTTCTACATGTCGGTAGGAGATCAAAATTGCATTAAAGTTGTGCTATGATGTGAATAGATGAGTTGGAGCCAATGGGCTATACTGCATGTGAGTTATGTAGATGATGCTAAGTAGCAACATGAGCAAAAGGCAGGATTCCTTCCTATGGTATAGCGGACCAAAGCATGGCTTATGACATAGGTACATAATAGTGTGGTTTTGGTTTTTCTTACAAAACATTATAGGTTTTGGTTTTCTTTTATAGATTTAATGTTCAAATTGCAAAACAATATTATTATGTGTTAAATTTTTTATTAATAAATACAATTTTTTATAAAAATTTATATAAAATATGTTGAATCCTTAAAAATTTCTTAAATAACCCCGTAACTAAAGAATTTATATATTTTTTTCATGCGAAATAAAGTTGAGAAAAAAAAGTAATGTATCATACCTTATCAAAGTGTATCAAATATTTTCTTCAAATTAAAAACTACAAGTTTTTTCTTCCACATTAATAATACCTATTTTTCATTCTTGGGTCAATAAGAATAACAACCATCAATTAGTTTAAAATTAAGTATTCCTAGAATTTCAACTTAACTGAATAATAGGCCCTGGATGAAAGGCTATAACAACATAAAATAATTTTCTCTGTATTAATGATATTCTTCCTAGATATGGAACAGGAGGAAGAAGCATGAATCATGTCTTTTATTATATGTTGTCACTTTTACCTCTTTAGATCTTTGTCCTATAAAGAAAAATAAATTCCCCTGCTCCGACCATGTCCTACACACAACCTTCAAACTCTTTTAAAACATGTGGAGGAATCCTTGTGATTTCCTTCCAATTGTAATCATCCTTTGATTTAAATTGAAGCTCTAAGATGATTGAATCGTAGATACCATGGAATAAGCAAGCAAATACCATTGAATATCCACATGCAAAGAACTTTTTAAATTCTAAATGTCGATATTACACCAACCGAGGCACCTGAAAAATACCCACATATGTTATGCATTCCTAAGTTTTTATCTACAAGCCTAATGGCAATGGATTTATCACTGGCAAGAGAATGAATGGTAAACTAGATATGAGGCAGGAAGGCATATTGGAAGGTGGGATTGGTAGAAAATAATTTTTTTTTTAGGACTCTTTTACTCATACCAATAATTTCTTTCAAAGGCCTATAAAAGTATGAAGAATTAAAACTTGGGTTGGAAACATGAAAGGGATTAATGGGCTTATGAGGTTTTGAAGGGTTACCTTTAGGTCCAAAGAACCACTTGAAATGAAGACTTCTATAGAAGGTTAAAAACTCTTGTGATAGAAACTCTTTGGCCATGGGAGGAGGAATAGAGAGGAAATTTAAACCCAAACTGAGGGTCTTAATTTCATTGTGGGTAATTTTTTGAGAGAAAAAATTATGGATGACAACATTTGTGATTTTTCCATCTACAACCCAAATGTGACTCCTATATAAATACCAATGATAAAAATCCTATGGGTAGAAAATTGTATACTAAGTGGTTATTTTTTGTTTTTCATTATTTTGACAATGAACCCATGTCCTTGTTGCTTTTGAATAGATGGGGCAAAAACCTATCTTGGATTACTAAAACTAGAATTACTAAAATAATCTTCACTATCTTGTTTCAATTTTTTTTGCATAGAGAAAGTGTGGTTCTAGAAGTTCCTTTCCTTCTACCATCTTCTTGAATAGGGGCCCCAAAATTTTAATTTATACCCCTATTGTTGTTGTTGACTTTGTTGCGATAGTTGTTTTTTTTGTTTATGCCTTTCTTGTGGTTGTCGTCCTTGCTATTTGTTTTGTATTGTGGAAGTTGTGTTTATCTTTTCTATGTAGTATAACCCTTGTGTTTTGGTCCTCTATTATTGATTTTATTCTTGTTGTGTTTGTTAGAATAAGTACTTATTCTCTTAAGTTCCACTAAGATAGACTTACTTGAGTTTCCACTCCTTCATGAGTCAGGTAAACTCTCAGTTATAGTCTATATCAGATTTGATGAGTTGTTGTAATCCCACGACTATCAATGATCAACTTTGTTATTTATACAAAGTTTATTCATGGAATAATCAATCAGTTCTATTTAGTTTCTTCAAATCTTGCAATTCTTTGTAGTTCTACTATTGGTAATTCTAACATGGTACCAGAGCGGTCTAGATTCTTCTGGAATTCTCTCTTGAAGGGGGTTTCACAAACTGGTTCTTAATATCTCATTCTTTGTTTTTTAAAAATAAAAGAGGTTTTTATATATTGTAGATTGCTCATATATGCAATTTTTTTGGAGATATTTGCTTATGGTAATACCTACTAGTTTATCTATTTTTTTGTTTTACCATTGATGCAAATTTTTCAAAAAAAATTTAGTATTCGCTGCTCTTTATATGCAATTGAATACTTTTTTGAAAATTTTGTTTCTCCGATCTTTGCCTCTATAAAAATTTCCCTTCTTAACAAATGCAACTTGCTTTAAAACAATTAAAGCCATGCTGCATCCTGTTCTAGGTGATATTTTAATTTCAAGGTATTTTTCTCTCATATGCCCTCCTCATATGCATAAATTTATATTATTTTCTCCCCATATCGAACACAACTCGTTTGGATCCTTAGCCATCACTACGTATCACTTAGAATGGAGACTAATATATCTCATCCGCATATAATTTTTGGAGGCAATGTTTTTTTGTTGTTGTCCTCCTCGTTCGCCTACGTTTTTATTTTTTATTTTTTCCCCGTATTATCACATCTCGTTTGAATTCCTTTAGCCTTCATTGCGTATCTTCTAACATGGAGAAAAATATTCGTAGGTCCTTTTTTTTTGTGGGCAATTTTTTAAAATATAAATATATCAAATCATATTTATCTTCGTCATATAGTTATTAATGAGAGGGTTGATATTCACATCAAGAGATTCTTGGTCTAACTATTCCTAGACCAATGTTCATTAATTTTTAAGGAATATGGCTCTTCGCCAACCTTTACTCTAGCACGCATTGAGCTACGTCGAATAAACGGGAAAATACCTTATTAATTTCATTTATTAGTTCAAAGATCTTGAGATTTTATAACTGCGTTTGACTCAAACTTCTTCTAATTTGTTTGTCCTTCGGCGCTCAGGAGGATATTCCATTTTTCTATATAAACATCTTTCATATGCTTGAAAAATTATGATATTTTTTTATTTAAAAGATATTTTAATTAAGCATACTCTGATTTATTTTAGGCCCATTTTATTTATTTCATTGTGAATCTCTGCAAGTGGAATCTTTATAGGTGTGTGGCACCGATTGACTTTGGAAGATCCTCTAGTCACCGCAACCTCTGCTTCAACACCTTCCTCTCAGTGCCTCCTATTCGCAATCATATAGCTGGTGTGTGGCACCATTGACTTCAGAGAGCCTCTTCATTCCCCTCGATGCCTGCTGAACATCAACATTTCAATGGTAATATTTCAGCTATCTCTATTATTTTAATATAACTATCTTTTTTATTGTGCAACATTAAGGAGAAATCATGTCCCTTTTTCATGGATGTCACCTTCCTCACTACCATTGCCATCACATGTTCATTGACAGATGCATCATGGATGCCGCCCTTCCTCGCTATCTTTTTCTTCGTGTGTTCATTGATAGACGCATCGTGGATGCCACCCTTTATCATTTCTATTGTAATCACCTATTTGCCGCCTCCTCTCCTTTGTCTATTGTCAATCCCCGTTTATTGGTGCTTTCAATCCTCATTTAAAGCTATAATATATGTACCTTTATTTTTATCACTCTATTCAATATTGTAGCCATAAATTAAATAGGAGCATTTCATTCCCTTTCCTTTTCGGCCTCTTCTTGGCCCGAAGATCAAAGGAGAATTGTAAAAATTATAATAATTTTTTTTGGGGGTTTTTTATAAGTTTCTTTTATGCACCTATCATAGCATCAAAGGTGGGGTTTGTTATTGCATCATTTTGCCTCCTTTATTTTGCATTATTACCTTTATTATAAGTCTTTTGTTTATATATCTTGGTAATATAATATTGAGGTATTTCCTTTCATTTAACAATCCTTTATAAATTATAGATCTAAATAAAATAGCTCTATTTTATTTATTCTATGAAATCTTTTAAAGCTAATCTCTATATTAAAATATTACTTTGTTCATATTGTTTTTTCAAAAATTTCTTTATATAATATAAAAATATCTTATTAAATGAAAGTGAGAACATATCATTATTAATTATTTTCCTTTCTTGCAAAATATCTCTCTATTAAGAACTTATTTTGTTTAATTTTTTTTACAAAGTAACTTAAATTTAAAATTCAAGTGAGGAATTTTTTTAATCTATTTATCCTTTCTTAAAAATTTCTAAAGAACAAATATATTATATCACCAATACACCATATTGCACATCTTAAATAACTTATAGTTTCCCTCAAGTAAGGGTGGGTTATTAAGATACCCAATATAGGTCTGGATGATATAAAGCCTATGTTCCAAGTATCATATCTAATCAATACTTATAGTTTCCCTCTCGTTAGGGTGGGTATTTGAAAAGAAATGATAAATTGGCCTGGATTATTTGTTATCTTTAAACCAAAATTAATATCAAATATTCTCATTATACTCATAGTTTTCCTCTCATTAGGGCAGGTATTTCTGAGTTATTTGGTGTTCCTTAAAATCTTTGGCATATTTGTTCTCATTAAACTCATTGAATATAAGGTTTCCTCAAAATTACTTATAGTCTCCCTCTCATTACGGCAGGTAATTTTTTGAGAATTTGGTATTTCCTTAAGGATTCTATTAACTAATATCCATTGCTTTCTATTAATTAAAGTTAAAGGGGGGAACTTTAGGTTAACTTCAAAATGAATTTAATGAATACAATTGATCGTATTACTCCTCATAATTACCATACATGGAAATCCAAAATTTTAAATCTCATTTCTCAAAAATGGCTCACATCCCTATTAGAAGAAAAGCAACTTGATAGATATTTATTCATAAAGGAAAGATGTATAAAATAATGGGTATTATAAGCTCTAATGTAAATGAAAGCTTATGGTCTCACATTACAGATTGTAAAACTCCTCATGAAAGTTGGGATAAACTAAATAACTTGTTTGGAAAAGTAAATCGAATGAGGTCAATGTGTAGACACCAAAACAGCACCAATCCGATTATGTGACTGCAAACACTGATCGCTTTGACAAACACAGCCCCCAGGGCAGCCCTCAGAGGTTAAACAGTGGTCTTAACCACTTTCATAGCAATTTTGTGAGGTCAAGAAGCAATTTGGCACACTTGGACACTTTTCCCAGTATTCGTCTCACCCAGAGACGAATTCAAAATAGAATCCGTCCCACCCCAGGATGAATTCTGAATCCGTCCCTGGGTGGGACGAATTCTAAGCCTAACGGGCAAAAATGCAAATGGTGCCAAGTGGCAGCCCAGAACAGTCAGTTAAGGGCTCCTACCTTGCACGCATATGTAAGTGAACATAGGGGCCGTTAGAGGACTGTTACAAGAAGCATTTATCAAAGTTCAAGTCAATGAAGGACTCCCCTCCCTCATGGGAAGACAAGACTGCCACATGGCGCCCATGGCCAACACTTGGCTTTTGTGCTTCCCTCCCAAAAGAGACCCCTTGGGTCTATAAAATGTGGGACTTTTCTCACCCAAAACAGACAGGTTGAAGGAGTGTTCAAGCAACAAAGTGCTGCCGAATCGAAGACTCACTTGCATCCCCCTTTGTTCACCTTCCTACATCCATCAATCTCTTTTGCAAGGGAGGTTGTTGGGTGGCCTTTGGAAGCTCAAACCTTACTCAAATCCGACGCATGGACATCTGAACCTACCAATTCTCCGACCCCCCAATCCTAAAATGTTTTGGGCCCATCCTTGGTGGATTGGCTCCAAAATCGAGGGCCAACGGTGGGAGGCCCACTTGGGCACCCCGCACCCCCCAAGTCCTAATCTTAGTTTTTGAGCACTTTAGATTATTTTTTAGATTGCATTCTATGTTACTAGGTCTAATTAGTCTATAATTGCAATTTTGTAGCTTTTGGTCAGAGTTTAGGGTGTTTTGTATTGCTTTGTCATTTCGCTAACTTGCAGGTGTCAAGGTCAAATTCCCGAAGGTGGAGGCCAAATTGGGAAAATCCGACCATCTGGGTCGTCCCAAAATGGCCCCAATTACCTAACCCCCTATTTGTAGGAGTTTTGCAGGTCCCGAGATCCAACATTGGAGCAGCAGCAGGTCGGTTTCTCCTACTCAGAAGAATTCATCCCACCCAGGGACGAATTACAGTCAGAATTCATCCTGCCCAGGGACGAATTCCAGTTTAAGGTGGATTGGCCAGCTGCCTCAGTGGCAGTGGCCTTCTGGTAACTTTTCTTACCTTCTGTTAGGTTTTGAAGCAATTTGGATTCACTGTTTTCACGGTTTCAAGCAAATATTCGTATGCATATTTTGTTAGTTTTAGAGAGAGAATTCTTTTCATTTGCAATAGGTGCTACTAACTTCTTGATCATTTCTTTGTTCGCAGGAGAAACAGCAGGGGCAAAGAACTCATCGACATCAGCGACGGCATCATCTCGGCCCGCCCATTGCAATCGTGGGCACGCGGAAGGAGGAGTCATTCAACGATTGTAATCAAACCCTATTTGCGCTCCTAGCCCCTGAAAAGGGAGGAGGCATTATTGTAACAGAGATCGAAAGAAATTAATGAAAGGGTTGTTTTTCTTTATCTGATTGCATCTCTTCCAACATGTCTCTTTTTCGTTTCATGTAATTTATATTTCTAGGACTTAGGCGTGCTTAACTTTGAATGCAATTGCACTTGGTGTTTCCTTTGACCGGAATCTCGTGCTTTCAGTGGTGATCACGGTGGGAAATCTTGTATTTTTCTCTAAATTTTAGTGCATCTTGCCGGGGCCATAACTTCTCAACCGTAGCTCCGATTGACTTGAAATTTTACAGGGAGTTAGGTGGGATAATTTTAAACAAATACAATTCCCTAGAATTCTATTTGCCCAGAAAAGTCAGTTTTCGGGGCCAAATTCCATCATCTAGTGCCCCGAAATTAGGTTTTAAAATTGGGCATGCAATTCTATGCAATTTTTGAACTGTTCGGATGTCAATATCTCCTAATGTAATTAGATCTAGGACTTGAAACTTCATTTTTGTCTTATCTACTATAAGAGGGATGCACACGCCAATTTTGGGCCCCATCTGACTCATTTCAACTTTTAGGGCTTTTTAGAGAGACATCGTCATGGTGCTCACCCATAGCCAAGCCCAATCATGGGCGGATGCTATGGGGAATATCCAAGGAAGAACAAGTCATCTCCATTACAATCCCAAGGATTTGGTCATACCACCTTGGTGACCTAACACACAATGTAGTCCCCTCCACACCTTAAAGGAAAAAGACTACAGGGACACCTCTTCGAGGAGCACTCCTGTTCAACATAGCACTCATCACACACCCTTCCATGAGGAGTACAGTCAAAGGAGAGCTCCCTTAGATGATTGCTATAAGTGGTCACCGTGCGATGAAGCGCTAGGTCAACATAGGGTTCGACGGGAGGAACCACATCATTACACTACCCGTCCTTCACCCCCTCTAGTTGTCAGGACTACAAAGACAAATCCATAGCATAAGGCTCCTCAGGCGGGGCGGGCCAACTCCACCCATTCCTTTTTCATTTATGAAAGGGAGTATGAGGAAAACCATCGCATTCCTCGAGAGCAACAAACAATGCGGGAACCTTGCATTTCCGCACCAGCAGGATATCATGATCACCCCTTGAGGCCAGAACCTCAAGCACATACTGCCTACCTCGACAGAGGAAAGCGACCAATTGAAACCTTAGAGCATCAAAATCGAGGTAGACCCATAGGAGGAACATTTGAACCTTTTGAACAAAAAAGGGTAGAACGAATTGATCCGGCTGTCGCCAGATATACCACCCGTCAAGCCCAAATCATGCGGCTTAAACAAAGTCAGCAAGAGATAGAGTATCAATACCGCTTGGATAAAGAACGCATGCAACGCGAAGCGGATGAGTTACGCTATGAAATACCTGAGAGGGGCCAACCCCTCACATCCAAAGAGCTGAACAGTATGAGAGGCGTAATCCATTGGCACAAGACAGGTCTCCATGACCTCGTCAAGCTCTGCCTCCAAGACCCCATAGATTCGAGAGGGAGGCAACTCCCCGAAACAATGATGGGTACCTTCAGCAAGAACTTGATCAGGGTCATAGGTTTCGCCCTGAGACTCCTCAAGAATTTTACGAGGAGTATGAACCAGAAGAGGAGTATATCGAAACTCCCCATCAAGGCAGGAAGGATGCCATTCGGCCACCCCTCCATAGGCCTCCAGTTTACCGTAACTTGCAACAAGAGCGAACAAGAGAGGAAGAAATAAAATATTCCGATGCATACCAAGCGCTATTGGAGCGTTTAGAGTCGGTGGAGACAAAAGCTGCTGGGCATCAAAAACCCACATTACGTCTACTCCACAATAATCCGGTGCATCCCTCAGTGCCTACACCTCTTTACCCCGAACACTTTAAGTTGCCTCAATTGGCAGTTTTTAAAGGTGAAGAGGACGCACAGGAACATGTTACACGGTTCCTAAGCCAATGCTTCGGCATTCAAGATAATGACGCGTTATTTCTTAGAACATTCATAACCACATTCGCAGGCCCTGCCTCGGATTGGTTCACACAACTGCCCAAACACAGCATAAGCAGCTTAGATCAGCTAGTAGATGCGTTTCTTGAATGCTTCACCTTCAACACAAGGAAGAAGGCATCACTTAGTGATCTTGCTAGCCTTAAACAATTTGAGGAGGAAACAATGGTAGTGTACGGGAACCGATGGAGAGCTTTGCTTTCTAAGTTACCCTACCGTCCTCCCATGTCGGACCTCACGCAAATGTTCACGAAAAGTTGTTTAAAATCAATCTCTGGTCTATTGTTGTTGCGACAATATGACAACTTAGAAGAAGCTTTGGCGCAAGCCAGAGTCATAGAAGAGATTAAGATAGGCGAAGGCGCAATTGCCAAGCCTAAGAAAAAGAGTGGAATAAAACCACTAAAACTGGGACAACGCAACCACAACACGCTGCAATCAACCAAGTTGCGATGAATGTCCCAGTGCCTGTGCAAGAAACGCAGCCTCAAAAGGCTAACTACCAGGTAGTGCCTCCTGCTTACGAAAGAGATAACAGGAGACAAGAACAGTATCAACAGCGTCGCCCTAGGTGACAATTCACCCCGTATGCGGAGTCTAGGGACTCCTTATTTGATCGCTTGTCAGCGGTGAATCTAGTTACTCTGCCAGAAATCCAAATTTTTGACCCTAACATTCCCAAGCCTAGGGGGTATAGGGAGGAATTGTATTGCAGATTTCATAGACGTAGAGGACATGACCTAAATGGGTGTTGGAAATTCAAAGAACTAGTCCAAGATTTGATCGACAATCGAACATTGGTCGTGGACAACCCCATCACACCTAACAACCAACAAATGGGGGTATTCAAAGACCCCTTGCCTGCCCACGAGGCGTAGACAAAAACCACTCCAAATAAACGAGGTGCGACAAGATCTTCCCGCACAAGGATTTGTGGGAATGATTAGCATTGTAACAAGGAACATAAAATACCCAGTAGTTGCCCCCGAGGTACCTGCGAGGGAAGTTCCGTCGACATCGCAGCCTCAAAAATGCCCAACGCAGTTACCTCCGCCTAGACCTGAGGTCACGATACGAACCAAACTCACGCAGAGTTTGCGGACCACGTCAGCTAGGTTGTCCATCTACGAGCTTATTCAACAATCAGCTCCACATAGAGAAGCTCTTATGGACATCTTAAAAGCCATTGAAGTACAACCCCACGAAGCTAATTCTTTCAACGCCTTCGTGGGACATGTGAAATAATGTACGGAGCCTGTCATCACATTCAAAGAAAATGAGGTCAAAACAATATCGAATGACATGTCGGATCCACCCCTGCACGTTATCGCGCGGGTCAACGGGATCCCGTACAAGAGAGTGCTAATAGACACTGGCTCGTCCAGTAACATCATAACCACTACAGTGTTAAAGCATTTAAAACTGCCAGCCTCTCACATCACAGCTTCCACATACACACTGCGAGCTTTTAACGATGCAATTTGCTCGACAGTCAGCACGGTTTTTCTGCCTATACAGGTAGGACAAAAGTCAATACCGACACCTGTGCCATGTGTTGGAAGGCGAAATGGCTTATAACATACTTGCTAGGGCGGCCTTGGATCAGGGACATGAAGTGTGTCCCCTCGATCGCACACCAGTGCTTGAAGTATGCCTATGAAGGGCAAATACATGTAGTCCCAATGGACTTAGAGCCCTTCAAGTATTGCAATGCGGTACAATTCATACCTCAATCGACCCTCCCATCAATGCATTTGGATTTTCAATTAAATCCATCCAAACAGGGTCCGATACCGCAGGCACCACTGGTGGCAAATAAGGCAAAATCCCAGCTAGGTGAGATTTCATCATCGGCTCCTTCAACATCAACGCCACCTATCGTGGCCCAACAAAAGGACAAGGGAAAGAAAATCATGGAGGAGGTTAAACCTCTAGAAAAGGGGTTGCCCACGATCTCAGCAATATCAACAGAGGAAGTGCCCAACGCAACGGAAACCAAGATTATTGAACAACCAAACATGGAATGGACTCAAGAAGGACTACCGTTTCCTCCTACCCAATCATCGACAATCACTATTGAGATGGCCAGTACAGGCCTGGGAGAGTACATAGTGCAAAATGTTGTGGCAACCCCCACACTGGAGTCAGTACAAGACATGGGAAGACCTCGCCTTCCCATTGGAACAATCGTCCCTCTAGGCTACCCACCGAACCAAATGAATTTTGTGTATGGGGGCCTTGATCATGGTTCTGAACCATGCGAACAAAAGGAAACAGATGAAGAACCTTTTGTCAAGAACATCAATTATCTGTCGAACCCAGAATTTGCCCTAAAATATCTCGAACAATGCAATTGGCATGGGTATGGGTTAGGCAGATATGAGCAAGGGATGCGGATCCTTTTCCAACCAAGGTATCAGATGCCATATGACAAGTCGGGGGTAGGGTTCAACCATCCCCTGCCATTAGACATCTTGGTTGAAAACATGCAAGGCCTAGAAATAGGCAACAGGGGGGGATTGGCACAAGACCCGTACGCCAATCCAAACACATAATACACATTGGGGGATTATCTCCCATGGTCTACAAACACCCCTGGTAACAACAATAATCCCTCTCCTTTGCTAGAGAGAGGTGAAAGTTCAGAAAGCAATCATCAAAGAGAACAACAATGGCTTCCAGACATTTTTCTGAAACTGTTCCCCTTAGAGGTTCCAGATGAAATAACACAGTCTCAAAAGAATCAGGTCCCTCCACTAAGAGTGGAACAACCGCAATGGGATCAAATTAATTCACTGGAACAAGAAGAGTCCTCAATGTCGGAAGCAACAGATGCTGAAGAGGATGAACAATTTTGGATCTATGAAAGCGATTCAGAAGACGAGACTGAGATGGACTATCTCAGACATGCGCGATGACATCACCATGCTCTAACCCATGAAGATCTAATGGGACAAATGGGTATACGGTTGGGACATGAATGGCACTTAGACCCAACGAGGTGGGACCAAGTGCTAGGCCTATGGCTTCAAATTCAAGTTGAGCATCGTCCACCTCGAGATCCCATCAGAACAACAGTACCAAGGGAAGACCCCACCTTCATTTTCACACATAGAGACGAATTTGCACCTAGAGAGGATCCATTCATGCCTGTTCTCGTAGAGCCAGATCCAGAGTATAGGGAACATCTGAAAGAATCAAGTTGTCACACCCGTGGTTCTGGAGACCAAATTCATTCCATCCATATGATCTCCATTGATTTGACCACACCCATCCGTAATCCGACCGATCCATCTCGATCATTGCATCTAAACATGGATGCCATCGACTGGGATCGCGTCAATTCACCATTGTCACCATCAGAGTACTGGCCTTTCGGTGAAACATTTAATTTTACCCCAAGGACAACTCAAGATATTTTTCAAACTGAAGAGGGACCCGAGGTCCCAAACGTAGATCTTAACTCAGCTGATGATATCCATTTAATCCCAACTCCACATCAATTGGAGGACGGATCTCACATGTCAGTCGAAGAGACGACTGACATAGATATCGGCACAGATCCAACGAATCCATGGATTCTCAAGCTGGGGGTAAGCCTTTCCCCCGAAGAGCAAGCCAATTACATTGCCCTTCTTAAAGAAAAGAAGGAGGTTTTTGCATGGTCATACAAAGATATGCCGGGACTAGACCCGCGACTAGTCATGCACAATTTAACGCTTGATCCGAAAATCAAGCCGGTAAAGCAAAAACCGAGGAAGATGCACCCAACGGTGGCCTTGATGGTCAAAGAAGAATTACAAAAGGCTGTTGGATGCACAATTTGTCATCTGCGTGGATTATCCGCCATGGTTGTCCAACATGGTTCCCGTCAAGAAGCCCGACGGGAGGATTCGCATATGCACCGACTTTCGAGACCTAAACAAAGCGAGTCCTAAGGATGATTTCCCCTTGCCAAGCATCGATGCATTGGTAGACGCTATAGCAGGTCACGAAATTCTCTCCCTAATGGATGGTTTCTCAGGATACAATAAAATTCGTATCAATCTTGAAGACCAACTCAAAATGGCATTCACAACGCCTTGGGGGACATTTTGTTATAAGGTCATGCCTTTTGGCCTTAAAAATGCTGGCGCTACATACCAACATGCTATGACGTATATCTTCCATGATTACATGCACAAAACTTTGGAAGATTACATGGATGATTTGTTAGCCAAGTCTAAATTGCGCTCAGATCATCTCGGTGACTTAAGCAAGATTCTCGATCGCCTCATAGAGCATAAGGTCAGACTGAATCCCAAGAAGTGCGTGTTCGGCGTCACATCTAGAAAACTCTTGGGTTTTATAGTCTCCAAAAGAGGCATCGAAGTGGACCCAAACAAAGTCAAGGCAATCCTTGAAATGGCTCCCCCAACCACTATCAAGCAGCTCAGAAGTCTGCAAGGAAAGGTCACGTCGATTAAACGCTTCATAGCACAATTATCCGACAAATGCCGACCAATGAACAAATTATTGCACAAAGGGGTCACATTTCATTGGGATGACGAGTGCCGATCGACCTTTGACGAAATCAAACAATACTTGGCTTCGCCGCGGTGTTGGCACCGCCGAGACCAGGTGTGCCGTTCTACTTATACATCTCAGCCTACTGAGGTGGCACTGGGTGCAATGCTAGCCCGGAAGAATGAACTTTACAAAGAACAGGCTACTTACTATCTTAGCCGCACCCCTGGTCAGTTACGAACTTAACTATGCATACGTTGAGAAACTCTGCTTGGCAGTGGTGTTCGCCACCAAAAGGCTACACCACTACATTCTGAGCAACACGACATATGTTGTGTCTAAGGAGAATCCATTGTGATACATGATGAGTCATACTTATCATAGTAGCCGCACGGCGAAATGGATCATGTTGTTGACGAAATTTGACATTGAGTTTATTGGGCAAAAATCTATAAAAGGACAAGTCATAGCCGATCAACTAGCAGAGGCTCCTCTTGAAGATGATCAGCCTCTGGTCATAGAACTACCCGATGATGAGGTCTTCCATGTCTCAGAATCGCCAGATTCTGAAGAGCCTGAGTCTCAGGCCGACATAACCTTATTTTTTGATGGTTCTAAATGCGAGTAAGGTGGTGGCGCAGGAATTGTATTCTTCACACCGCAGGGCGCTCCAATGCCCCTATCATTTAAATTAAACTTCCAGTGCACCAACAATAATGCCGAATATGAAGCCTTGCTCCTAGGTCTTCAGACAACAATCACCATGAACATCAAAAGATTGAACATATTTGGAGATTCGCTGTTAATCGTCAATCAATTCAAAGGGGTATATCAATGCAAATGCCCAGTTCTGAAAGCTTATAAAGCCCTCGTGGACAAATTCCTGGAAAAAATTGAGTGGTATGACATTGAGGCACTCCCTCGATCATCGAATTGTTTTGCGGACACAATGGCCTCCTTAGGGTCACTAATCCCGCAAGACCTTTCCGGTGATGTAACAACCATTCAGGTCAAAACCTTATCGCAACCCGCGATGGAGCGCGCAAGCTCAGACTTGATGCCAAGAATCCACATGATCCAGATCGAACCATCTTCGGATAAGTTCTTTTGAATCCAATACTATTTGAAACACACCAACTGGGGGTCCTTGTTCTCCCCCACTCCCATTAATAGCAACACAACGCTATTTTTACAAGTTCTCTCCAAATCATCATTTGTTAGGGAAGAACTCCAAAATGGATTGGCTGTTCAAACTGTCGAGGTATCCGATCAACAGGACTGGTATTTACCAATAAGATATTACCTCAAGTTAGGTAATCTACCCTTTGGATTGACGCAAGCCGCAAAACAAAAATTCAAACAGAAAGCGGCAAAATATGTCTTGATAGGAGACATTTTGTATCGTCGCAACTACGACGGAATTCTTCTTCGTTGCTTGGACCAGTAAGAGTCCACTTGGGCAGTCACCCAAGCGCATGACGGTACATGTGGCAGCCACTTCAGTGGTATGGCCATTGCAAAGCGCATTCTTCGCATGGGCTATTATTGGCCATCTTTAGAGCGAGATTGTTGCGCGTATGTCAAGAGGTGTGTAAAATGTCAACATCATGCCAATCTGATGCACGCACCTTCCCAGGCCCTACAGACAGTCCAGTCTCCTTGGCCATTTTCGCAGTGGGGCCTCGATCTAATCGGAAAGATCTCCCCTGTGTCGTCAGGCCGTCACACGTTTATCATAACGGCCATAGAATACTTTACCAAATGGGTGGAAGCAATTTCGTTAACCTCTACGACAGGACCCCACATAGCGGAGTTCATTTTGCATTACATCATATGTCGTTTTGGTATTCCATCCAAAATAATCTCGGATAATGGGCCATCATTCAAGAACAAAGACGTGCATGCTTTAACCACAAAGTACAAAATTCAGCACAGCTTTTCAACACCCTATTATCCGTAAGCAAATGGGCAAGTAGAGGCGTCAAACAAAACACTAGTCGCCATCCTTAAAAAGACCGTCGCAGACAGTCATAAGGATTGGCACATACAAATCCCACTTGCCCTTTGGGCCTATCGCACTAGCATTCGGACGCCCACTGGGGCAACTCCATTTTCACTAGTGTATGGCTCAGAGGCAGTAATGCCTCTCGAGTTGGAAATTCCTTCCCTCCGCATATCAATGCAGGAATTCATCGATGATGACACTGCACGGCAGGCCCGGTTAGACCAGCTTACGTTGCTTGACGAAAGACGCGTTAATGCTCTCGAGCACTTACGTATCTATCAAGAGCGGCTTAAGAGAGCTTACAACATGAAAGTTCACCTAAGAGACTTTCGGGTTGGTGATCTGGTTCTGAAGGAAAACCAACAAAACTCTAATTTTCCGTCCCATATGAGGGACAAATTCACGGCAAATTGGCTAGGTCCTTATGTCATTGATAGCAAAATAGGACCAAGAACGTACAGGCTAGCTTCTCTTGACGGTATCAAGGAAACAGAACCCTTGAATATCAGTCATTTACGACCATTTCATATCTAAGACAGCCATGTACCAAAAAAAAAAAAAAAAAAATTCAACAAAAACAAACAAACAAAAAAAAGCTCCAAGGATTATCACAATATCTTGGTCAACCCAAAAAGCTCCAAGGATTATCGCAATCTCTTGGTCACCTAAAAATATCCAAAGATTATCGCAATCTCTTGGTCAACCCAAAAAGCTCCAAGGATTATCGCAATCTCTTGGTCACCAAAAAAGCTCCAAGGATTATCACAATCTCTTGGTCACCTAAAAAGCTCCAAGGATTATCGCAATCTCTTGGTCACCTAAAAATCTCCAAGGATTATCGCAATCTCTTGGTCACCAAAAGCTCCAAGGATTATCGCAATCTCTTGGTCAACCCAAAAATCTCCAAGGATTATCGCAATCTCTTGGTCAAACAATCAAGAAATTCAACAAAAACAAAACAACAAAAATTTGCATCTCAATTCTAGGCATACTCAAATTCATCAAAAAAAACAAAAACACCAAGCATAACTTTTACCACACTACAGTCAGTGGTCTGGGAATGTACCAAGAGTTTCAGTGATTCAGTCATCATTTTCCTCTTTAGCCATGTAGTGTACCAAGTCGAACGGATTTTACAAAGGTAGAGTCATACTTGAAATACACCTTGTTACATAACATCCCAACACAATTCAAACACTAAAATTCCTAAAATTGTGTGAACGAAAGATGAAACCTGCAAAATAATCTAGGTCACCACAAGCGAAACCGTTATCTTGCTCATCCCCCTGTGCGAATGACCCCTAGAATGCTGAGAGTTGGAAAAAGGACAAGCATCCTCCCTACCCAATTCCCTAAGAATCCCGAAAGTTCTCAAAAGTTGCAAAACACAAAAATTTGCAAAAATGTCAAAACTCAAAAATTTGACAAACTATAGTGCACACATCAAAAGGCACAAACAACAGTGATTTTCATCACTCCATATCCCCAATCCCTTGCTCAAAAAAAAAAAAAAATCAAAATAAACAGTGATCTTATCGCTACAAAAGAGCAAGTATCCCAATACAATTGAAGAAAAGAAGGGAGTTGACCTTGAATCCCTGGAACTCTCAGCATTCTGTAGGTCATAAGGCAAGCTTCAATACCAATTTGGTAACAGAAGTAAACCTCCCGCATGACGATATATCTGTCACATTAACTTGCGTACAGATCAATGTTTGCATGTGGATGAGCTAGCTCATGACATCCTAGATTACACCGCAGATTAATCTAAGTACATACAACAAAGGAATTCGTGGAGCTAATTAGGTGATCCTCAGTACAGGTTCGGTTGAAAGCCCATCTGGCACTGGCGGTATCCTAACAAATACCACTAAATGAACTCAATTGCACACACAGGGATGTTAAATAACTCGATCAAAAATAGGTCCGATTCGTACCTTGTTCAAAAGTCTCGTAAGATAAAGTATAGTTATGGATAGTGAGTTAAAAGCTGTCTGAATCTCAGAAAATCTTACATTCATCCCAAAACCAACTGCGCTACTTATCATCCTTATGATACCATCAGAAAATACAAAAATAGCAAAGAAAAACCAGATAAATAAAAATAGCATTCATCCATTTTGCATATCACATAGGCATCTAAAACAATCCAATTCATCTGCATTCATCAAATAAATAAACATGCATAACAAAAATCACATCATCACATGTACAAATCCAAAAATAAAACCGGTATATATATATATATATATATCGTCAAAAAGATGCCCGTAGGCTACAAAACAGGTCCTCAGACCCCGCAATCATATCCAAAACCCAACCTAAGGCGTCGGCCACCATGATCACGTAGGATCGGTGCGACGGGAACTACCCCCCGTGGTGTGGGTCCTCCGGGACCCTGCAGGGCGGCTACTGCTAGCCCTCGCATCATGCCTACTACCACCCCCCTCATCTAACCGCCTGCGGCGAGATGATGTTGACTGCTCAATCAGAATATCCCTCGTCCGTCGAGAAGATCTGTTGATCGAAGGCTTAGGGAGCCGCCCGCCAAGGTGGATGACCTCCCTCTCCAAGTCTATCCGATACAAACACCACTCTGCCTCCCGTCGATGATAGATAGACAATGCATCATCGCGCTACGCCAAAATGCTATCCCGCTCTGCCAACTGAGCCCGCAAAAGATCTCTCTCCAGATCCTGCATCCGTAGCATCTCTGTAAGCCACGCAACCTCATCGCCTACATCCGACCCCACCCCCTCTGTATTTGTCGAACGCATAGGACTCGCGAGGACAGTAGCCTGCTCAGGCTCAAACTACTCCGCCACATCCTGCATGTCCGGCTGCTCCGGAACACCCAAGTCCACATCCTCATCTCCCACATCCGCCATGTCTGCATCATCCAACGGCCCTCCCCAATCACCCCCTGCCGCCTCAGCATACTCCACTGCCGCCTCTGCGCCTCCCAGTGGACCCTCACCTCTCCAGCGCCGCAAAACCCACCACGAGTCATAATATGTGGTAGTACCTACGTCATCCACATCCAACACCTCAATAACCGCATTCGACTCCTCGCCCAAGGGCACGAGGACAGGTGGCTCCAGATCCCTCTCATCTCCCCGATGGTGATAGCCAACGTGCTCACCAGGAAACCCCTGGCGCACCCCAAACTGTTGTGTAACTTGACGGTATGGAAAGAACTCATGCTCCGTCCCGTGCCGCCCAGTCAACCATCGCTCCCTCCATACCCATCAGAGCCACTCTCCAGCCTCAGGCCAGGCTGGACAGTCCCAATAGGGACGCCAAAACACCTCCCCTGGAGTGAGCCACAAAAAGGCATCAATGTAGTGATCAACTGCACCTGCCCATCGCCGACTCTGCCCCTGCTTCGCAAATCATCGCCACAAAGCTGCATAACCAATCTCCTCATCCTCCATCGCCGCCCGAGTCATCCACGGTAACCCGGTAGGCCTCTCAACAGCTATATGCTGCCAACCCTAGCACTGCAACAAAAAGCTGCAACTGACACCCTTCCGCTGTCGACAGCGGACCCCGTATAGCTCTCCGTACAGCTGTGCCAACAAAGTCTGTCCCCATCTCAGGATCAATGGTGCCTCTATCGGGCACTCTGCCAACTGCCACACCAAATCCAGCAGGTTCCACGAGAACCTCGCGCCTAACGAATCAGGGAGAAGAATGTTAGAAATAAGGCCCATCAGGAATGCGTGCCTCACTCCTAACACCCCCCTCTCCTTCCACCAGCCAACCAAAATCCCGCCAGCCTGGCAATCCGCCTCGGCTGTCTCCACTGGGTCTGCTACATCCAGTTCCCCCCCATGCCCAAAACATCTCGTGAGTATAGCGGTTCAGCGATCAAACGGAGATGTCCTAATAGGCAGACCATCTATCGGAATCCGAAGCAAGCGATAGACGTCCTCAAGAGTCACAGTCATCTCCCCTGTCGGGAGATGGAAAGTATTGGTCCATGAATCCCAAAGCTTGATCGGGGCCGTCAGATAGGCCCGATCCGAAACCACGAGCTCCATTCGAGCCACCTGCTTGAGCCCAAGGGCATCAAGCCATTCCCAGTCACCATCAGTCAAGGCCAACCGCGCCTCAGTAAAGGCAGCGGGTACACGGTACCGGCTCCTAACAACCTGCAAGCAAACAAAAAAAATAATAAATAAAAAAATGAAAAAGATAAAATTTTCAATTCTAGGGTTTCTAACCTTAGTTGTTAAACAAAAAAACATCACAAAAAAATCTTAAAATTTTGAAAAGCGCAACACAAAAACAATGCATTCAGTTAAAGCAAAATAAGCCCTAGGGTCACTTACAGGACTCGCCTCGGCTCCGCCGCTCGAACCAGTTTGTGCACTCATGATGGCGGAGAGAATTCCAGCAGCGCTTCGCTTCG
Source organism: Wollemia nobilis (assembly GCA_028583015.1). Lineage (NCBI taxonomy): Eukaryota > Viridiplantae > Streptophyta > Pinopsida > Araucariales > Araucariaceae > Wollemia > Wollemia nobilis. The sequence goes on from JAQPPZ010017244.1 coordinate 5,117,673, forward strand.
CAGAATTACCTCCTCCTCCCAGAGCTCCAAAATCGCAAGGAAAAAATGACACAAATGAGGCCAAAATCAAGTTTTGGCCCTTAAATAGGCCTTTTGCACTGGAATTCATCCTTTACTAGGACGAGCGCTCTGATCAGCGCTCGTCCCACCCAGGGACGAATTCTCCAGCTGGAATTCGTCCCACCCAGGGACGAATTCAGACCAGCACAAAAAAAAATCAAGAAAAATGACTAAAAATGCACTAAAAATAGACAATAAAACTGCCTGACAGGATTGCAAATCCAACTGACAACATGGGCATACAAATTCGACATCGGGGTTACAAATTATTACTATCCTACTGCCTAAGAAGGCTACCATAGCCGGACCGCTCCAGGGGAAGACAGATTTTGAAAATTTAATCCCAAAATGGTGTCACAAAAAACAACAAAACAACAAAAAAATGCAACACAAAACAAGCAATAAACATTGCCAGACACAAGTGCTCTTGCACTTAACCTCTTGGCATAGCAAAATTGATGTCGGGGTTTGCATTTTCACTATCCTACTCTCGAAGAAGGCTACCATAGCCGGACCGCTCCACGGGAGGACGGATTGCCGACAAGTCAATCACCAAATGGTTTCACAAAAACAACAAAAACAGTACAAAATTCAACAAAAACACAACAAAAACATTGTCGGGCATAAGTGCTCATGCACTTAACCTCTAGGCAAAGAAAATCGATGTCGAGGTCCAAATTATCGCTCTCCTAGTTCCCCAAGAAGGCTATCATATCCGGTATGCTCCACGGGAAATAGGTTTTCGATGATTTTTACCTCATTATGACATCACCAAAAGGGTTAACACCCACCAAAAATAGGTCCATATGTTGGAAAAATTGCACACGCTTAACGGTAAACCCTCTAAAGGCAAACCTTGCACAAGTCATCTTGGGTCAAGCGACTCGTCGGTTCTCTCACAAAGGTCATTCCCTCATCGATTCGTCGCTTGAGGGGGTAGTCACACTTAGTCACCAACCAACAATCACACACCCAATTAAGGAAAACGACATGCATTCAAAGAATCATTGACAAAGACAATCACGCTCCTGCTTGGGGTAGTAAACAAGCAACAATCAAATCAATCAAACACTTGGCATTTCGTGAATCATGAACACAAGGTTCCCCCTGAGGATAAAAACGCCCTTCACTTGTTCATGACTGATCAATGTCCGAGTTCAAGTCACACCTCACCAAAATAGGTTAATACTTGAAATAAAATTCCTTAGCTCGTTAGAAGCAAGGATTCAAGAATGCATGCCCTTTCCATACTTGGGGCATCAAAAGTTGGTTAGGTTACCAAGAAACCCTAATCATTAGTGCTTTGGTTATCTATTTTTGCTCAGCACTGCGTCACCCATAGCGCTTCCCAAAAAGGGGCATCTGTAGACACCAAAACAGCACCAATCCGATTATGTGACTGCAAACACTGATCGCTTTGACAAACACAGCCCCAGGGCAGCCCTCAGAGGTTAAACAGTGGTCTTAACCACTTTCATAGCAATTTTGTGAGGTCAAGAAGCAATTTGGCACACTTGGACACTTTGCCCAGTATTCGTCTCACCCAGAGACGAATTCAAAATAGAATCCGTCCCATCCCAGGACGAATTCTGAATCCGTCCCTGGGTGGGACGAATTCTAAGCTTAATGGGCAAAAAGGCAAATGGTGCCAAGTGGCAGCCCAGAACAGTCAGTTAAGGGCTCCTACCTTGCACGCATGTGTAAGTGAACATAGGGGCCGTTAGAGGACTGTTACAAGAAGCATTTATCAAATTTCAAGTCAATGAAGGACTCCCCTCCCTCATGGGAAGACAAGACTGCCACATGGCGCCCATGGCCAACACTTGGCTTTTGTGCTTCCCTCCCAAAAGAGACCCCTTGGGTCTATAAAAGGTGGGACTTTTCTCACCCAAAATAGACAGGTTGAAGGAGTGTTCAAGCAACGAAGTGCTGCCGAATAGAAGACTCACTTGCATCCCCCTTTGTTCACCTTCCTACATCCATCAATCTATTTTGCAAGGGAGGTTGTTGGGTGGCATTTGGAAGCTCAAACCTTACTCAAATACGACGCATGGACATCTGAACCTACCAATTCGCCGACCCCCAAATCCTAAAAGGTTTTGGGCCCATCCCCGGTGGATTGGCTCCAAAATCGAGGGCCAACGGTGGGAGGCCCACTTGGGCACCCCCGCACCCCCAAGTCCTAATCTTAGTTTTTGAGCACTTTAGATTATTTTTTAGATTGCATTACGTGTTACTAGGTCGATTAGTCTATAATTGCAATTTTGTAGCTTTTGGTCAGAGTTTAGGGTGTTTTGTATTGCTTTGTCGTTTCGCTAACTTGCAGGTGTCAAGGTCAAATTCCCGAAGGTGGAGGCCAAATTGGGAAAATCCGACCATCTGGGTCGTCCCAAAATGGCCCCAATTACCTAACCCCCTGTTTGCAAGAGTTTTGCAGGTCCCGGGATCCGACATTGGAGCAGCAGCGAGTCGGTTTCTCCTACTCGGAAGAATTCATCCCACCCAGGGATGAATTACAGTCAGAATTCGTCCTGCCCAGGGACGAATTCCAGTTTAAGGTGGATTGTCCAACTGCCTCAGTGGCAGTGGCCTTCTGGTAACTTTTCTTACCTTCTGTTAGGTTTTGAAGCAATTTGGATTCACTTTTTTCACGATTTCAAGCAAATATTCGTATGCATATTTTGTTAGTTTTAGAGAGAGAATGCTTTTCATTTGCAACAGGTGCTACTAACGTCTTGATCATTTATTTGTTCGCAGGAGAAGCAGTAGGGGCAAAGAACTCATTGACATCAACGGCGGCATCATCTCGGCCCACCCATTGCAATCGTGGGCACGCGAAAGGAGGAGTCATTCAGCGATTGTAATCAAACCCTATTTGCACTCCTAGCCCCTGAAAAGGGAGGAGGCATTATTGTAATAGAGATCGAAAGAAATTAATGAAAGGGTTGTTTTTCTTTATCTGATTGCGTCTCTTCCAACATGTCTCTTTTCCGTTTCATGTAATTTATATTTCTAGGACTTAGGCGTGCTTAACTTTGAATGCAATTGCACTTGGTGTTTCCTTTGATCGGAATCTCGTGCTTTCACAATGCAAATTGAGGTAGAATTAATAGCTTTATCTCCTAACAACTTCAACAATATTGTTAACTTTCTCACAAAGTTCAAAGAAGTCCTTACTCAATTTAAAGGTAGTGGTAAGGATAAAAATACGAATAATGCATCTATATAATTCTTTCTAAATTAAATGGTGTATTTCAGATATTCGCAACCACCTTTTTATCTACAAAATATGCTCTTGGTACAAGTTTAAAAATGCCCTCCTTAGAGGAATTTTGTGAGAGACTAACTAGAGAAGAAGAAAAACTTGCAAAGTATGATATCTCTTCCTCTTCCTCTAAAGCCTTAGTAGCATCCACCTCCACTAAATAAAAATTTAAAAAGAAATAAAGAAGTCCCATAACTTGTAATCACTGCAAAAAGAATGGTCATTCTGCAAACAAATGCTGGAAAAAATTACAACAAATAGAGGCAGCTATAAATGATCAAAATATAGATAATAAAAAATATATAGGAAAATCCCTAAATGTTCAAGGGAATACCACCAATACTTATTCTAATTACTGGGTCCTACATGACTGCTTCAGATGAGTCATTCTCTTCTATCTCCTCAAGTTCAACATGTAGCATAGAATTTGTTGACTCTTCCTTTATCCCAGTCAAAGGAAAGGGTGACATATCCATTTATGGTGGCTTTATCAATAATGTTCTCTATTTTCCAAATATTGCATCAAATATCCTCTATGTCTATCAGATCTATACTTTTGAAAAGGGGAAAATTGTTCTCTTCTCTTCAACAAAAGTTGAGATAAGAGACTTTCAAGAACCCCATTCTCTTATAGCCAAAGGGTATATTTATCACAACACTCACCCATTTCACTTCAAATAATTCAAAAATCCATAATGGGCCTCCTATTTTGTGGCTCATGGAGATCTTGAAAGCAAAATTTGGCATGAAAGGTTTGGTCATCTCAGTTATAACTAGCTAAAGGAATTGAACACCCATGAAATGGTAACAGGTGTACCTCAAGTCTCTTCTATTTATGGAGTATGTCCTGTATGTGCTATTGGAAAACAACATCAAGATCCTTTCCATCCAAGTGTATCTCTAAAATACTCATCCCCTCTAGATTTAGTCCATAGTGACTTGATGTCTTTTCTAGAGCCTTCTTTCAAAGGTGCAAAATATGTTATAATATTAATTGATGATTTTTAAAGAATAACTTGGGTATACTTCCTAAAATAAAAAAGTGATGTTCTATCCCACTTCAAAATATTCAAAGCCTTAGTTGAAAATAAGGCCTCTTGCAACATCAAACAAATTTGCACAGATAAAGGAGGGAATACTATAGTAATGAGTTCTCAATATTTCTATCAAGTCATGGCATCATTCATAAACATTTTTTCTTCTATAATTCATAGTAAAATGGCATTATAGAGAGGAAAAACCAAACATTGAAGGAAATGGCAAACTGTATGCTCCATTCAAGAGATATTCCAAAGGTTTTTTGGGCAAAAGCTATTAATTGTGCAAACTATATTCAAAATCGCACACCTCATAAAGCTCTTGACCATTTAACTCCTGAAGAAGCATGGATTGGTTCAAAACTAGATGTCTCATTCTTTAATATTTTTGGGTTTACTTCTTGGGCACACATCCCAAAGAATAAAAGGAAGGCTCTATATAAAAAATAAAAAAGCTCATATTTGTTGGTTACTGTGAGGAAATGAAAGCATACAAACTCCTTGATCCCTCAACTCATGAGATATTTTTTCATAGTAATGTCCAATTTGATGAAACATTCCCTTAGAAAAATTCTCAAACATCATCTTCCTCTATTGAGCCTTCTCCTACAATAGAACCTCAATATAATGAATAACCAAATCTAGATATTAATTTAGAGATTGATGATCAAGATGAATAACCTATGACTCTAACTCAAAGTCTTTCCATTCCTTTTACTCCTTCCTCTATGCCAAAATGGGTCCATACCACTGTTAAAGAAGCTACTCTTTATATCCAAAATCTTCCATAATCCAAATCTACCAACTCCATAGGCACTGGTCTTGTTTTTTAGTCTATTTCCTTTGATCCTTAATCCTTCAAATAAGCCACTAGTATTAAATAATGTGATGATGCCATGAAAAATAAATTATCTTAATCAAAAATAAAACATAGGATTTAGTTCCCCTACCTAAAGGAAGGAAATTAGTTCATTGTAAATGGATTTACAAAATAAAATATGGACCTAAATGAGAAATTGACAAACACAATGCTCGCATAGTAGCCAAAGGTTTCTCTCAAATTGAAGGAATTTATTATGCCGAAAACTTTTCACTAGTTTCCAAAATGGATTCTGTTAGACCAGTTCTTGCTCTAGCTGCTTTCTAAAAGTGGTATGTCTTTCAAATGGATGTATTCTTACATGAATAATTAAAGGAAGAGATATTTATGGAAAAACCTATTGGTTTCACTCAAGACTCCTCTCTTGTTTGTAGGCTAAAGAAATCTCTCTATGGCCTCAAACAAGTGCTTAGAGATTGGTATGAAAAAATGGACTCATTCTTTCTTTCCTTAGGCTTTTCTCATTATGAGTCTGATAACATAGTCTACATTTGGAGAGATGAAGGAAAAATCACCATACTTGTTCTATATGTTAATGATCTACTACTCACTAGTAGTGACTTTACTCACATTTAGACTATAAAAGACTCCACCTCTAAAAAATTTGATATGGTTGATCTAGATCTGGCTCATTACTTCCTTGGAATCCAAATAAATCAAATAAAAGTAGAAATTTCATTGTGTCAATAAAAATACACTCTAGATCTTCTTTAAAAGTTTAAAATAACAGATTGCAAACCTTCTCCTACACCTTTTCATTATGGAGTTAATCTAAGTACTTCCTAAACGTCCCCTCTATGTGATGCAACTTTATATTGTCATCTTGTAGGGAGTTTGTTATACCTTGCTCATACTCATCCAGATATCTCATATGATGTTGGATTAATATTCAGATTCTCACATCAACCCCATTTTAGTCACTAGCAAGCAACAAAAATAATCATCCACTACTTGCAAGAAACTACTCACTTTGGGCTCTTCTATGAGGGAAAATCCATGGATATCATTGGCTACATGGATTAAGATTAGGCGGGTTTAGTAGAAGACATATGTTCAACCTTTGGCTATGTCTTTTGTCTTGGTTCTTCATCAATTGCTTGGTTATGTAAGAAACAACAAGCAGTGGCCTTATCATCTATAGAGACAGAATACAAGGCAATAGTTTTAGTTATTCAGGAAGCTCTTTGGCTTCATCAAATTCTAAAGGAATGTGGTTTTTCCAATAAAAAACCTATTACTTTTTGGTGTGACAATCAGAGCACAATTCATATTACATGTAATCCAGTTGAGCATCAGTGCACCAAACATATTGAGATACACATACACATCATTTGTCAGCATATTTAGAATAGGGACATATACTTGGACTACATTCCAACTAAAAATCAAGTTGCTGATATATTCACCAAGTCATTTCTTCTTCATATTACATACAGTTGTGAGAGAAACTTGGAGTAATACAACTACATTAAAACAGAGGTCTTTCACCTCTCCTGTTATTATCATATTCTTTAGAGGATGGTTTTTTTTCCTTGTGGATTTTTTTATCGTCACTCCAATTGCATATATATTGTTCATGAGTACCTAATCAGGCCAAGTTTTTGGGACTCATTATTTGTATGAGGACGATCTTTGGCATCCAAAGACATACCTCTATCTTGAATATTTTCTTATGACAAATGGTTTTTCTCCAAGGGTTTTTTCACCATTTGTATATTGTAAATGAGTACCTCATCAAGCCATGTTACTGAGACTCATCCTTTTTTTGTACTAAGAGGATAACCTTCGCCATCCAAAGACAAGCTTCTTCCCTATTTATTTTTTGATTGATGGTTTTTCCCATGGGGTTTTTTACCATCTCTCTAGAAAATAAATCATTGTACATGAGTACCTCATAAGGCCATGTTATCGGGACTCATTTATATAATACATCCCTAGTATCACTTAAGGGTGGGTGTTAGAATAATTAATTATTCTCTTAAGTTACACTAGGATAGACTTACTTGAGTTTCCACTCCATGAGTCAGGTAAACTCTTAGTTATAGTCTAGATCATATTTGATGAGTTGTTGTAATCCAACGGTTCTTAATAATAAAATTTATTATTTATACAAAGTTGATCCATGGAATAATCAATCAATTCTATTTTGTTTCTTCAAATCTTGTAATGCTTTGTAGTTATTCTCTTGGGAATTCTAACAATGTTGTGCAAAAAAGTTATTTTTTGTGCCTATGATTAGTTTTTGTAAATGATCAATTTGTTGCTTGATTTCTCTTTGAACCACTAGTTTTTTATTCACTATATAGTATATGCATAGGTGAAGAACATACTCCTAGATTTGAAGGCTTTTTGGTTCACTAGATCACATTACACATAGGTAAAGAGCATAATACCAGCAATGGAAATATATTAAAAAATAAAAATAAATGAAAATATTTTAAAACTAAAAAAGGAGACGAGTTAGGAAAAATAAAAATATTTAACTAGATTTATATTTCAAAAAAAATAAGTGTTACATCAACAAAATATTGAACATATTTTGACCTATAGGTCTCATCAACAGAGTGATCTTTGAAGAGGTACATCCTCTATTTTCAAATACCTAACTCTAGGGGGAGCTAAAGAGTAATGCATGTGAGATTAAAACACCCAAGCATTATTATAAACCATAGGTTTATAGATAAATATATTGAAAATAAATGAAGTCCTAGGCTCAACCTTAAATAAACACCCACCCAAAAAAATAAGAAACACATTAAAAAGTACAAAAAATACAAGGTGGAAAGTAAAGTCCCTCAAACAAATTTATTTTTACATAAATAAGATCAAAAAGGTTTTTGGTTCCTCTCATAGATGATGCCTCAAACAATGTGCTTTATCTCTTTGTATTTTCACCATTTTTGAACATTGGATAAATAATATTTGTGTCGATATGAAGGTCTCTGACAAAACTACAATTGTCTAGATTCAAAATTAGAGAAACTATTTTTATTCTGATTTCATATCTGCATATTGCTCACTCCAAAAATTTAGTGAAAAGTGAAATCCTCCCATCAAGTTTAACTTTCTCAAACAAAGGTATGAGAAAATTAATTTGATATCCCCTAACTCTGATTTTGTTAAAATATATATTTTTAATATAAATAAATTCATCATTAAAGCTTTCTCTAAGGCTCCTTTTATTTATGAACATGATGATAGGGGGAATTAGGGATGTATTGATAGGTGTTCATTGGATTTTGAAACAATTTGGTAAAAAAACTCCAATCTAATCAAAATCAAGTCCCTTGAAAAACATAGTATCCAAAAATGTTACTTCAAAATAAAAAATAGAGGTAGTAATTTCAATGTTTTTATATAAGGAATCATAGACATCAATAAAACCATTAAGATCCTTCTTAGGGTTATTCTAAACTCCAATGGCATCATAAATGTATCTTTTATAAAATAAAATATTTTTCATATCAACATTTTTAAAGACATGTTCCTCTGAGAAATAAATAGGCATAAACCACAATAAAATTAGGAATTTTTTGATGCAAAATATGCCATCTAAGAAGTTGAGTTTTGTATTCAAAAAGAAATTTCTAAATTTGAGTAGAAATATATTGTCATTGGGCATTGGTAAAAACTCTTATTCACTTATTTTGGTTTTATGGCATGGCAAAATAGTTTTGAGATATCTTCTACACCTTCCTTTGTTAGGTTTTTTGGACTTTCATATCATCTTATAAATAAGGATATTTTGAAAAATATTGGAAATACCCTAGGGGAATTCATCAAGGAAGGACCAACAACTAAGGAATGAAAGCATGCTATATATACATGAATATGTGTTGCTATGGATATTTCAAAACTTTTTCCACAATCCATTAATATTAAATCTAAATCAAGAGAATGGGATCAAAAAATAGATTATGAAAACATTGCATTTTGTTGCCACAGTTATTTTGAGATTGGTCACATGACAAGAGTTTACAAAGTAAAAACCATGAAGAAAGAGATAAAAATTTCTAACCATGATATTAACTTCAAGATGATGCAAGGAAATCATACAATAATAGAAACCAGATCAGATCAAGGATATTCCACTCCAAAATAAGAGGTAAATAAATCCTATCGACAATATCAATTGGTAAGTTTAGAGGTCAAAAAAGGTGCAATTTATTTTGAGACATCAAAAATAATATGTGGAGATAAAACCCAAAGCAAAAACATCAAAAAAGGTTAATTTTATTCCAAGTAAATCATATTCATTTTCCTCTAATAGTATAGAATCCTCTTTAGGTAAAAAAGGTAAAAGTGGTGAAGATGTTATCCCTTGCACTTTAAGGTTTCAAGAGCAGAATAATATAGAAATGAGGTTGGAGGAAACCTAACAATTTAGGGTTTTTAAGGAAAAATAAAATGGCAATTGCTATAGAAGAGCATCTTTGCACATTAGGATCTCTAGATGAATATAAATAATATTGTATTTTTGATATTATTCCTTGCACTTCAAATCCTTCAAAGCAAGGCAAACCTAGAGATGATAAGTCTTATTATGAGTAGTATGAAAATATTGATGAAGATGAAAGTATTTATGGAAATGAAAAAAACCCAAGAAACAGAAACAAAAATAAACACAAAGGAATATTGATATGGGAAAACAAAAGCAAATATCATAAGTTTTAAAAAGAAGTGGGCTAAAACCTTAAATAAAATAAACAATAACAATGAAAATAATATCTTGAAATATTAGGGGAATGAATAACCCTAAAAATAGTATTAAGAAATCGTGAGATGGTTATAGACAATATATTTTTGGATATAGAAGCTAGGTAGCAAATATTTTAGCCATTTGTAGTGTTAAAATTTATCTTGGCAAAATTTAAATTTTTGAAGGCATTTGATATAGGAGTTGATTGTGTATACTTATCAATTTGAGGAATATGAAGAATATTTTGTATAGAAATGTAAAGAATAATATCTCTGATAAAAAATAGAGTTGGATATACTTAAATTATTTTTTTAGAAATGTAATAAGGATAATGTAATGTTTTATTTTCGTAATGGGATTAGACCCCAATAGAAATCATACATAGCTTATAAAAAAATTATAAAATAATTAATAATTTAATTTCAATTAAGATGATTAACTTAAGAAATATTTTATTAAACCATTCATTTTGGTAATTAACAAGGTACTTATGTAAGCCTTTATATTCATTTCATAGTATATATTGTAATCGTGTGTATGTTACCACAACATTTTTTGTTCTCATAATGGAGAATCAATCATAATAAGGTGTGTATGAGTGTACTTTAAGATAACTAAATAAATTAAATTAAAAATTTATAGTGGTAAGTTTTGGGGTTTTCATCTAGAGACCCAAGTTCAAACCTTGATACAAGGGGATGAGAAGCCATCATGTAAACCCAATTTGTTAGTCCATTAAAGATAATGTAGTGGTTAAGACTTTGACTTCTCTTTAGGGAGGTCCAAGGTTAAAACTACAATGTACCTAGAAGAGGATATACTAGATACAAAGTACTCAAAAGGAGATAGACCAGTAAAACTAATGGTTAAATATATTAACTTTAAAATTAAAATTTTATTATTAATATAAAATTAATAGTAAAAATATCAAAAGTATACTTATATTTAAAATTTTAAAGAGTAATAGTTGTAATAAAACCCAGCATGATGAGATAAGGACCCTCACAAAAACCTATGTAAACTCATTTAGAAAAATGTTAAGAGTAAAGTAGTTTTTTTAATGTCATGAGGTCCACCTTACCTCTACCTAGGATTTGAACCTAGAGTTCTAAATTTTCCATCATTACAAGTAAATCATAATTGTTAATTATAATTAAGTTTACTTAAAAATTTATAAAACATATTTTATGTTTTTAATAATTTAAATTTAAATTTACTTTAAACTTTAGAGTTCTAAATTTTCCATCATTACAAATCATAATTGTTTTTTTTTTGTTACATAGAAGAGTTGGTTACAACCACTATTTTTAGTAACTGGTAAGTACAAGGTTCAAACCATAGGGATCACAAATCTATTCATCTCGTTTTTCTCTACCATATGTGAAATGGTGACTACAGGTCACTTGAGGTTTGTACCATCGTTGTTGGTGTGACACACACTCAAATGATTTGGAGTAGACTACTACCATTGCAAAGGGTTAGCTTCCTCCCAAAGGTTTGAAACTATGTCTCTTCTTGGTAAGTGCCCACCCACACTGCACTTACCAATCCACCTAGCCCTTGAAGGTAAGTAAATCATAATTATTACTTACAATTAATTTTACTTAAAAAAAAATTATAAAAATTAATTTATTTATTTAATAATTGTAATTTAAATTTCAAAATTTAAGCTAAAAATAATGTTGCATGTTAATCACTTAAAAACATAAAATTATGTACTTAGACATGACATAAGAAGACCTAAGGAGACCCAGGTTTGAATCTTGTTAGACTACACATAGATAATATATTAACTTTGTTGTAATACCATTATGTAGTAAAAAAAGGAGACCCAAGGAGACCAGGTTTGGATCTTGTGAGATAATATATTAACTTTGTTATAATAACACTATGTAGTAATTATGTTATATAAGTGAAAATTGTTTCAATCGCATATAACTCATTAAAAAGCATATTTAAAGTATTTAACAATTAATTTATAATAATTAAAATATTACTTTTATAAAACATTAAGTTTTAATTAATTATAAAAATAAACTATTAATTAATAAATCTAGATGTTAGAGAGCAAAACTTCTACTTAAAATTAATTTTATAAAAAAATTTCACTGCTTTTAATATGCTACAATAATGAATAACCGTCAGAAAATTAATGGTTAAGAGAGACCATTGGACCTTATGATAGTATATCAAATATTTTTTTGAAATTAAAAACTAATAGTTTGTCGTTCCACATTAATACCTCCCCTCTATGGGTTAAAAAGAATAACAACCATTCGAATTGAGTAATTCTAGCATTTCAACTTAACTGAATATCAGGCCTTGGATGGAAGGCTATAGCAGCGTAAAAGAATTTCCTCCATATTAATGATATTCCTCCTCATGAATCCTGTCTTTTATTGGATGTTGCCACGCATCTTTAGAGCTTTGCCCTATAAAATAAATAAATTCCCCCGCTCCGACCATGTCGTACGCAAAACCTTTAAACTCTTTTAACATATGTGGAGGAATCCTTGTGATTTCCTTTCAATTGTAAACATCCTTTGATTAAAATTGAAGCTCCTAGATAACTGAATCGTAGATACCATGGAATAAGCAAGCAAATACCATTGAAAATCCACATGCAAAAGCAAGCAAATACCATTGAAAATCCACATGCAAAGAACTTTTTAAAGTCTAAAGGTCGATCTTGCCCCAACCGAGGCACCTGCAAAATACCCACATCTGGTATGTATTCCTCTGCGCTTTTATACCCGAAAACCATAATAGCATATGTCGGGTAATCCGAAAAGCAGAAAAACAATCCATCCTGAAAAATAACTTCTGAAGTAAAATCGATTGTCATTGGTAGGACCACTGTGGCCAATGAATCAGGCTCACTGAACAACGAACTATACTTTGGTGTGCCTAGCAAAGTATATATAAATTTAATAAAAATAAAAAGATTGGTGAGAGATTATCAACAAAGCCAACAGATTCAGTAGATTCAATAGATTTATGATTCTCAAAAACTTGTATTCGAATTTTCAACAAATTGGTGAATTAAAAAACTTTTTAATTAAAAAAATGAAATGTTATGAAGCAAAAGGAAAATGTTGTTACCAAATTCTTCAACTTCTAATTTTAAATAAATCGCAAGAATTTCGATTGCATGTTCCAGATCGCCCTCGTCGGAAATCCACACACTCACATTAGGCATCTATGTCTTTATTTCTTTTAAATATACAAACAATTTTACCATAATACAACCTTTATAATTAAAACCATTAAGCCATGTTTTTTTTCGCGTCGGCAAAGAATAGCCATAAATATAAATTGCATTTCAATAGGTAATTCGGTCTTAACATTTAACCAATATGTCTTTATTTCTTTTAAATAATACAAACAAATTTACATAATACAACCTTTAAAATTAAAACCATTAATTATTATTTTTTTTTTTTGTGGCGTCGACAAAGAATAGCCATGATTATAAATTACATTTCAGCAGGTATGCAGGTGTTATGAGTAACTTAAAATCAAAATAATGTTGAATAAACATTTAACCAATAGCAAATAGCCATAATTATAAATTACATTTCAATAGGTATGTTTGTGTTATGGATAGCTTAAAATCAAAATAATGTTAGAAGAAACATTTAACCAATAGCAAAGAAAGTAAAGGGTTAGGTTTAAAGGGGTTAATTTTTAAATTGATTTTTTTCCTTCCTTCATTTTTTAGATTTAAGTAGTGTGATAAATCTTTATGACTTACGCATAGGACTCACACATGGGGTTAAGCAATTCTTCTAACCTAATCCCTCAACTTGATCTCTTATAAGGGCAAGAGTTACGTTTATCAATACGGGGTTAACACACAACAACACACATCGTAGTTTGAACCTTGAACCTCCTAAAGAAGATCCAAATCTTGAACTATTGTATTGTCCTCCTAGATTATTTTTAAATGGATGTTATTAATGTAAAAAATAAACATGGCATATCAGTACTCTAAATATGAATACTAGTTTTTTATTCACCAAATCATATGTGTAGGTGAAGAGCATACTACTAGTGTTTAAGGATTTCTGGTTCACCAAATCATATTATGCATTAGTGAAGAGCATAATACCAGAAACAAAAACGTATTAGAAAATAAAATAAAATAAAAATATTTAAAAACTAAAGAAAGAGACGAGCTAGGAAAGGAACAAAAACATTTCATTGAATTTTTATTCCAAAAAAAGAAGTGTTATATCAATAAAATTTTGAATTTGTTTCGACATATAGGTCTCATCGGTAGAATGAGTCTTGAAAAGGTACAAACTCTCTTTGTAAGGACCTAACTCTAGAGGAGTCAAAGAGTAATGCATTTGGTATAAGAACACCCAAGCAATGTTAAAAACTGTAGGTTTATAGACCAAGATGGTGAAAAGAAATGAAGTCCAAGACTCAATCCCAAAGAAAAATCCACCCATAAAAGAAAAGAAATACATTAAAAAATATAAAAAATACAAGGTGGAAAATAAAGTCCCTGAAATAATTTTATTTTTACACAAATAGGAATGAAGAGGTTTTTGGTCCCTAAAATGTGCCCGAGCTCTCTATATTTTTTTTCTTTTTTTAATATTTGAGAAATAATATCTATATTGACATGAAGGTCTCTAAAAAAATTGTAATTATCTAGTTTCAAAATAAGAGAATTTGTTTTTATTTTGGTTTCATTTCTACGTGCTACTTGCTCTAAAAGTCTAGCAAAAAGTGAAGGCCTCCCATAAAATTTAACTTTCTCATACAAAGGTAAGAGAAAATTAATTTGATATCCCCTAGCTCCAGGATTGTAAAAAAAAATATTTTTAACAAAAATAAATCCATCATTGGAGCTTTCTCTAACCAAAATATTGTTGATTTCATTCGTGATAAAGGTCTTTTATTGATGAATTGGATGATCGGAGGAAGTAGGGATGTATTGATGTGTGTTCATTTGCTTTTGGAAGAATTTGGTGCAAAGAAATCTAGGAGCAAAATCAGTCCCCTTGAAAAACATCCTATCCAAAAGTGTTACTTTAGAATCAGAAAACAAAGGTAGTAATTTTCATACTATTGTAGAAGTAACTATAGGCACCAAGAAAACCATTAAGATCCTCCTTAAGGCCATGCCAAACTCTAATGACATTATCAATGTATATTTTATAAAATAAAATATTTTTATATCAATATTTTTAAATACCTATTCTTCTAGATGACAAAGAAATAAACAAACATAAATCATAATAAAACTACTTTTCATTGATGGTCCCCTTATATATCTGTATGTTTTTCCATTCTAAGTAGTGTTGTCTTAATATTATCTCTTTAAGCCTTACCACAAATATTGTCTTGACCATATCAAACTTATTCCTCAAAAAATGATGAAGGGTTGCCATTCCTTGAGACGTGGGGATGTTGGGATAAAGGCTCTCTATGTCAAAAGAGAATAAAATGTTATTTTGAGAAAAAGTATGGCCATGCATATATTTAATTAAAGAGATGGAATCTATGAGATGATTTTTTTTTCAACAAAATTAGCAAGAGCAGATGATGAAGTCATTTTGGAGGTAGGTTCGAGCATGAAACCACAGTAACAATAGATGGGTTTATTAGAAAGACTAGGCTTATAAATTTTGGAAAGAAATTAAAATACACACTCTAGCAGAGGATGGTGTTACTTGGAGTATAAATTTTCTATGGTTATTCTAATTAGATTCCTCTTGAAATCCTAACCAAGCAATTCTTGGAGTTGAGAAAAATATCCTACCATAGGACCCTGTTCACTTCAATGTACGCATTCTGATCTAAAAGATAGGAAATACCTTTTGTAATTTACCAGTTGATAGAAAATACACAAACACCCAAGTTTTTATCTACAAGCCTAATAATAATGGATTTATCATTGGCAAGGGAATGAATGACAAATCATATATGGGGTAGGAAGGCACATTGGTGGGTGGGATTGGTAGCAAATAATTTGCTTTTGAGAACTCTTTCACCCATACCAATATTTTCTTTCGAAGGCCTATAAAACTGTGAATAATTGAAACTTGGGTTGGAAACATGGAATGGATCAATGGGCTTAGGAGGTTTCGGAGGGTTGCCTTTAGGTCCAAATAACCACTCAAAATGAATACTTCTACAAAAGACTAAATATTCCTATAATAGAACATCTTTGGCCATGGGAGGAGGAATAGAGAGGAACTTTAAACCCAAAATGAGGGCCTCAATTTCATTGTGGATAAGATTTTTAGAGAAAAAATTAAGGATAACAAGATTTATGATTTTTCCATCTATAACCCAAACAGGACTCCTATATAAATACCAACAACAAAAATCCTATGGGATGAAAATTATAGACTAAGGGGTTATTTTTTGTTTTTGTTATAATTATGGCAATGAAAGTACCAATGTCCTTTTTGCTTCTGAATAGATTGAGCATAACCCTATCATGGATTCCCAAAACTAGAGTTACTAAAAAGGTTCATTGTCTTGTTGTGATTGTTGTTGCACAGAGAAAGTGTGGTTCTATAAGTTCCTCCCCTTCTATCATCTTCTTGGAGAAGAGCCCCAAAAATTTAATTTATGCCTTTATTGTTGTTGTTTGCTTTGTTTTAGTAGTTGTTTTTGTTATGTATTCATTTGTTACGGTTGTCATCATTGTAATTTATTTTGTGTTATGGAAGTTGTGTTTATATTTTCTATGTAGTAGAGCCCTTATGGTTTGGCCCTCTACTATGGCTTTTATTCTTGTTATGTTGTGCAAAAAAACTATTTTTTGTACCTATGATTAGTTTCTCTAAATAATCAATTTATTTCTTTATTTATCTTTTAACCAAATTGGCTATGCTTTCTATAGCCTCTAACATATTAACTTTAGGTTTTTTTGAAGTAGCATTCTCTCAAACAACTTTGGATTTCTTTTGCATGTCTTTTTGGATCTACATTTTAACTCTTCAGGCCTAGACCTTTTCCTCAAAAAGCTCTTTAATATAAGATTCTTATTTCAAATAAATTTCTTAAGAAATTATCTTGTGTTTATTTATAGAATCTACAATAATTTGCTTAATTATAGGCAATAAAATATTGAAAATATAATCATTGACCTGAGTAGCTAAATTTTTTATATATATTTTTAAATTATAGATATATAGTTTGGCCATTTACATACAAAAAAAGTGGTGTGTGCCTTCGACTCATCAAAAAAGTGTTTATTGATATCTTTGTTTGGAAGTTGAGGGTATGGTCTTTCCATTCACAAGCTATGAGTAACAATGTTTTTTTCCCAGATTCTCTTTGAATCGGGTTAAGCTAGATTGGTATTTTTTGTCTTTCTACTCAAAATGTTGAATTCTTTTAAACTTATTTCCAATTGTTTGTTCAAAAAATCCAGTCATGGAGGAATTTCATGCATTGTACCAATTATATCAACAAATGTCCTTGTATCCTATGAAAATTGAACTCTTCTATTCTAAGCAAATCCTTCTATTTTCACTAAACCTCTATAGAACTCTACCATTTTATCAATATCAAAGACCCATTCTCCAAGCTTCAAAATTTATTGTTGTAAACCCTCTTATAATAGACACTTGTGATGAAGAAAAATGAAGAGCTAAAAGGACTATCATAAACTATGAAAGAGGATTCAAAATTTGAGAGGTCAATAATTGGTAGACCAACATGTACCATTAATGGTTTTAGGGTTAATACAAAAACAAAATATTGCATAACAATACTCTAAATAGGAATACTAGTTTTTTATTCACTAGATAGTAGATGCATAAGTGAAGAGCATACTCCTAGTGTTGAAGGATTTTTGGTTCACTAGATCACATTACACACAGGTAAAGAGCATCATACCAGCAATAAAAATATATTAGAAAATAAAAAAAAAATGAAAATATTTTAAAACTAAAAAAAGATACAAGTTAGGAAAGAAATAAAACATTTTATTGGATTTGTATTTCAAAAAAAAAAAAAAGTGTTACATCGACAAAATACTAAACATGTTTTGACCTATAGGTATCATCAATAGATTAAGCATTGAAGAGGTACATCCTCTCTTTTTAAAGACCTAACTCTAGGGGGGGCTAAATAGTAATGCATGTGAGATTTAAACACCCAAGCATAGTTACAAACCATAGGTTTATAGAAACCTAGGATCAACCTTAAAGAAGCACCCACCCAAAAAAAAAGAAACACATTAAAAAATACAAAAAATACAAGGTGGGAAATAAATTCCCTCAAACAATTATGTTTTTACATAAATAGGATCAAAGAGATTTTTGGTTCCTCTAATAGATGATGCCTCAAGCAATGTGCTTGAGCTCTTTGTATTTTCTCTATTTTTTTAACATTGGAGAAATAAAATTTGTGTTGACACAAAGGTCTGACAAAACTACAATTGTCTAGCTTCAAAATTAGAGAAACTATTTTCATTCCGGTTTCATATTTGCATTTTGCTTGCTCCAAAACTCTAGTGAAAAGTGAACTCCTCCCATAAAAGTTAACTTTCTCAAACAATGGTAGAATAAAATTAATTTGATATCCCCTAACTTTGTTTTTGTTAAAATATATACTTTCAACATAAATAAATTCATCGTTAAAGCTTTCTCTAACCAAAAATCTATTGAGTTCACTTATTATAAAGGCCTTTTTTTGATGAACAAAATTATAAGCGGAGATATATTGATAGGCGTTCATTGGTTTTTGAAACAATTTGGTGCAAATAACTGTAGTCTAATCAAAATCAAACCCCTTGAAAAACATAGTATCCAAAAATATTATTTCAAAATAAAAAATAGAGGTGGTAATTTTGATGTTGTTATAGAAGGAATCAGAGACAACAATAAAACCATTAATATCCTTCTTAGGGTTATTTCAAACTCCAATGGCATCACCAATGTATCTTTTAGAAAATAAAATATTTTTCATATCAACATTTTTAAATATGTGTTCTCTAGATGACAAAGAAATAAACAATCATAAACCATAGTAAAATTACTTCTCATTATTTTTTCCCTTATTTATATGTACATTTTTCCTTTGAATTCTAAGTAGTGTTGTATTGACACTATCTCTATTAGCCTTAGCATAAATTTTATGTTAGCAAGATCAAACTCATTCCTTAGAAAATGATGGAGGGTTTCTAGTCCTTAAGAGGTGGGGATGTTGGGATAGAGGCTCTCTACATCAAAAGAGAATAAAATGATGTTATAATAAAAAGTATGACCATGCATATATTTATCTAAAGAGATGGAAGATGATTTTTTTACTTCAAAAAAATTGGTAGGAGCAAATGATGAAGTCGTTTAGACGTAGGTTCAATCATAAAACTATAATAAGAACATATGGATCGAGAGGTAAACCTAGGCTTATGGATTTTGAGAAGCAAGTAAAAGATACAAACTCTAGCAAAGGACAATGTTACTTAAAGCAAAAACAATTTGTTATTTTATAAAAGTAAATTCCTTCTAAAAGGCTAACCATTCAAGTCTTGGAGCTAGTAAAAACTGTTAGGGGATCCTGTTCACTTTAGTATACATATTTTGATGCAAAAGCTGGAAAAGACCTTATATAATGTACCAATCCATAGACAAGACACAAACACCCAAGTTTTTATTTGCAGGTCTAATGATAATAGATTTTTATTGGCAAGGGGAAAAAAGGGTAAACCAAATATAGTGTAAAAGGGTACACTAACGAGTGGTATTGATGGCAAATAATTTATTTTTGAAGAATATTTCACCAATACTAATAATTATTCCAAAGGCCTATAAAACTATGAAGGATTAAAACTTGGGTTGGGAAAAAGAAAGGTATCAATGGGCTGATACATTTTTGGAGGGTTTCATTTAGATCCAAATAACCAGTTGAGATGAATACATCTACATGAGGTTACAAAATCTTGTAATAGAACTTCTTTGGCCATGGAAGGAGGAGCATGGAGTATCTTTAAACCTAGGATGAGGGTCTCAATTCATTCTAGGTAAGTTCTCTTGGAATAATGTTTGGTCATTAGAGGCTCTTCCTAAGTCCTCAAAATTTATTTGGTTAGCAGATCAAAGTAAGATATTTACAAGAGATGTTCTACAAAGAAGAGGATATTATGGCCCTTCATATGTACCTTGTACGAGAATATTTAGAAACATAATACCATTTACTTCTTCACTATTCATTTGCTTACATCATTTACGGTTATTTTTTTAACATTGAAAGAGTTAATAAAATGTTGGATTAATTATTTGAAAGCTAAAGCATAATGTATTATTTTTAGGATTGGTCCTACCATTATTTTTTGAAATTTATGGCTTGAAAGTAATACCATAATTTTTAAAAATAAATCTCAAAATCATGTCTATGTTTGGAACCATATTATTGCCTCTCTTTGCATAATGTCTACATATAATATGTTCATCATGGGAATTCTAAATTGTAGAAAAAGAGATGCTAATAACTTGTCTACAAGATTTGAACATACATGGAAGAGTCATCTGCAACAAGGGAATTAAAATAAATGATCTACTTCAATTTATGGTAAAATGGAAATTCCAAAAATTGGGTTTATCAAAATTAATTTTAATGGTGCTTTTAAAGAAAATCCAGGAAAATATAGTGAAGGTTGTGTTTTTATAAATAGTGAAGGAAAAATTCTCCTCTCTTATTCAGAATCATATGGAACTTCAACTAACAACTCTGTAAATACTAGGGCATTTTTTGTAGGGATTAAAATTGTAGTAGTAAAAGGATGGAAATATATTTCAAGTAAAGGGGACTTGAAAATTATCATCAATGCTATTAACAAAAACGGATGTGGATACTCGATAAAAATTAATAATATTATTATTGATATTCATCATCTAATACTAGAGACAATATCCTGGTAGTGTGAGCATATTTATAGAGAAGGAAATAAGATAGCATATAAATTAGTGAAGTGTGGGGTTGATCTTCATCCTATTAAATTTAAATTTAAAAAAAAATGGGCAAGAGATATTTTATCTCTTAATCAAAATGATGTCAAAAATATTATGAAAAGATAACACTTCGAAGAAGTTAAAAAATATATTTAAAAGGAAAAGGAAGTGAAAAACTATGATAAAATAATATGTTACAACAAACCTAATATTTTGATGAAACTACCCAATAAACATCAGATGCAACTTATTTTAAATAACAAAAACACGTCTTTCAGTTGCATGTTCCAAATCGCCTATCTTTATTTTTTTTAATATACAAACAAATTTATCATAATAAATCCCTTAAAATTAAAACCATTATGCCATATTTTTTTCATGTCAACAATGAATAGCCATGAATATAAATTGCATTTCAGTAGGTATGCTAGAACAAGTGTTCTAGATAGGTTAAATTTATGTTTAATAACTATTTAACCAAATAGCATAAATAAATAAATAAAGGGCTAGGCTTAAAGGGGTTGATTTTTAAATAGATGTTATTAAATAAGTTTTGTTTGAGTGAATAAAAAAAATTAAAATTAAAATTAAATAAATTTATTAAATGTCTTGGAGATAATGCAATTGAATGGAGTTTTGGAAAGTCTATGATAGGTGGGTGTGTGTATGTTTGCATGTTTAGTTTCTATTGATAATATTAGCTCTCAGCCTTATGAGGAATCATGGTTGGAATGGGATGTATTGATAAGCTTAGTTGTCAGCCTTATGAGGAGTCATGGTTGGGATGGGAATGCCTAATCCTCAGCATCGATCATCGATCGTAGGGGTTCTAACAAAAAAAATATTAAGTTATTTAAATAAATTTAAAATTATTATATTAAAATTTTTATTAATAGTACCTATTTAAATGCTAAATAGAATGTTTAGTTAATATAATAAAAATGTGTTAGAAAGTCTTCCTATAACAAACATCCAATGAATTGTTGCTATAACAAATATCTACTAATATTGAGGGAGATACGATCCTCTAAAGTCAACCATTTGGAACAAGGGTAGTGACGATTTTTTAAGTTGAGAAAAATAAAATTGCAAATTACTAAGGATTAGGGTTTTTTCCTAAAATGCATATCATATTTTAGGATCCATATCTTCATGAAGAGTTATACAATTCAACTGATTCTTAAACAAACTTGTGCTTAATTTGAATAGCTTTAAAATGAGTTGTCATATGCAAAAATCCAAGTAATATTGAGGGAGATACGACCCTGTGAAGTCAACCATTTAAAACAAGGGTAGTGATGATTTTTCAATTCATGAAAAATGAAATTGCAAAGTGTGAAAGATTAAGGTTTTTTTTAAAACATCTCATATTTTAGGAGCTATATCATCATGAAGAGTTATCCTATTCAACTGATTCATGGACCAGCTTGTGTAAAATTTGAATAGATTTTAAATGAGTGGTAATATGCAAACATTTGAGAAATATTGAGGGAGATATGATCCTGTGAAGTCAACCATTCGAAACAAGAGCAGTGATAATTTTTCAAGTCACGAAAAATGAAATTACAAATATTTGCCAACTAGGGTTCGAATGATGGAAAGAGCAATGAAGGGCTAAGACTTCAATGAGGCAAGACATTCTATATGGACAAAGAATATTTCATCTAAGTTATTTTTCCCCTTTATTTATCTTAGAAATTGTGCATGAAAACTTATAAATTTTCTATCAAATCTTATATTTTTTTTGGTACTATTAAAAAGACAGAGGGTTTTAAAGGGATCCCACAACTTGTACAATAAAAACACCACCCAAGAGAAAAAGGACCAAAACTAAACCCCACAAAACAAGATGGGGTAAATTAGAAAGAGTCTGCACAAAACTAAGACCCAATAACATGTACGAAGAGGAGAACCAAGATGATTCTACCCCAACATACCCACCTCTTGAGCTACAGAAGTAGCCAAATAGGAAATGTCCTTAGAGTAGTCCAATGCCGACTTCAACGAGCTCCAAATTTTCTTTTGATTGATATCAACGAGCTTCATATTATGAAAATAGAGAATTTTTTTATCCTGGGCATCCTTCAATGTATTCCAATTGGGACCTAATCAGCTTTTGCTTAGGAGAAAATATCTTCACCTTATCCATCAGCACTGAAAACCAATTCCTCCTAAACATAGATAAAAGAAAAGAAACACGACTAGCCAAGCTCGAACCAACAAGAATACATAGGCAGAGGAGACCCCATAATGGAAAAATATAGAAATACATGATTACCACAACCATAATCAAATTTTGAACAATAGAGAAGGAATTGGGACTCACCAACAAGGGAAACTAAGAGATATCGGGAACCAATAAGAAGAAAATCATATCATACTCGAGCAAGAAGGCTAAAACCAAAGCGAGGGGCAGTAAAAAAATCCCACTCACAAGAAAAAATAAATTGAATGATAGGAACAATCTATGAAAATAATCAAGAGTAATCCCAGGTAATAGGGGGGAGGACCAAAAAACTACAAAAGACACCTTGGAAGGGCCAACCCCACAAATACCATATATCACCAACTTAAGAGATCCTCCAACAGGTGTAAAGACAAGCTATACCATATAATAAATAACACTACCAAATATTATATTTGCTATAGGAATTTAGATAAATTTCGTTAGATTTTAAGTTTTAGTTTTCTTTCCATGGATCGATTTATAGTTAAATCCTTAGAATCATCCCTAGTGGTAGAGGTAGTGAGCACACCTCAAAGAAATCTTCATTGCTTCAAGATAAAGTAATTTTTGTTAAATTTAATAGGTGTTGGCCAGGGGCTTCAGCTTTGATAAAATTGATTTATAGGAGTTGGAAGTCTCTAAGGGTGATTTAATCATTTCTTCTCAAAGGTTTCTTCCTAGCCATTTTTTGTTCTAGGTAAGAAAGAGAAATAATCCTAAAAGGGGATCCTTGGTTTATAGAAAGAGTAGGGCTCTTCCTTACCCACTGGTATGAAGGCTTTTCATCTAAAAATGTAAATCTATCCCTAGTACTAGTCTAGGTTAGTATGTTTGGGTTACCCATTTAATTTTTGAAAATAGATACCTTCAAGGCAATAGGCAATACTATAGGAGAATTCCTTGAGATTTCAAATACAAAAAAAGATGGGTTTTTGGCTATTTATGCTTGAATATTGGTCATGATTGATATATGTAAATCTTTACCAGAATCAATCATTCTTAAGTATGGGGATAATATGTGGACCCAAACTATAGATTATGAAAATATATCTTTTAGATGTATAAGATGTCATGAGGTGGGGCATATTGAGATATCATGCCCTAAGAAGAGCCTAGAAGAATCATTTGTAGAAAATCATAAGAGAAATTTACAAATGGTTATGGATAAAGATGGTTTTCAACTTCCAAAAAATAGATCTAGAAAAATAAAAGAAAATGAATAGTGGAGACCAATAAGGAAGGATACTAGAAGAAATTTCAATTATTTTGAGGCTTTAGCCTATGAAGAAAAAGTAGATCAAAACTTAGAGGAAACAATACAAAAATTTCAACATATTAGAAAGGAACCATCTATTTAGTATGATCCTAATTTAAGGAAGAATATTATCAATGAACCTAAAGAATATGTCTCATCAAATATTGAAGACTCTCTTGAAATACCATGCACCATTCAGAAGAAAATAATTGGTAAATAAAATGCAATTTTAGAAGTTAATACCCCTGCCACCAATAAGAAAATGTCAAAAAAATGAGCAGGATAAGTCAAAAGCTTCTATAATAAAGTTAGGGGAGGATAAATATGTTGAAAAATAAAATTTTAAAAGAATATTGAGGAATAGAATAATAAGACCTAATCCTAATATAGGTAAGGCAAAATGAGGAAAACCGTCAAATTATCAAGCAAGATCCAAGGAAGTAAGATCTAACATAGAGAAAGAAACACAAACTAATTTGGTTGAGCTTCTATTTACTAAACAATAAAATGATGTTGGTAATACGCAAGAGGGACCAAAATCCCCTCATTAGACATGATTATCATCTAATGGAATATAAGGGGTGTTAATGCCTCCTCAAAGCATAGGTGTATTAGGGATCTATGTTTAAGTAATAAACATAATATTCTCTATATCCAGGAAACTAAAATGATAAAAGAAGAAGTTTCAACAGCTATGAAAGTAGTTTGGGCAAGATGTAAATGGGATTATATGTATTCTGAAGGAGCAACATGGGGAATTCTAACTTGTTGGAATCCTTATAGAACCTCTTTTGTAACCATTCATAAAACTAGGCATTGGATAGTTTCTTTAGTCATTTGCTACTTTGCAAATATTCGTTTCATCCTTATCAATATCTATGGATCTACAATGCAGTCAGGTAGATTATAATTTTAGTGTGGGATTGAAGCCTTTATGAGAAGTAAAGACCAAGAAACTTGATTCATGATCATTGGATATTTTAATGCCATAACCAAGATAAATAAAAGTTTTGGGGGAATTAGAAAATTGGCCCAAAGTATGAAATATTTTTTAGCTTTTATTCAAAACAACAATCTATGGGAAGTTGAGTTTGAAGAAGACAACTATACTTGGACCAACAAAAATTTAGGCCAAAATATAATAGCATAAAAATTATATAGATGCATTCTCTCAGATCATTGGCTAGATGAAGGAACTTGTGCTAAAATTAATACCTTAACAAGGATTGGTTCAAATCACTAGCCAATGAATTAAAAAAAGATCATATTTAAATATGAGAAGATGTGGGAAGACCATCCTCAATTTGTTAATATGATAGCTCAAACATGGAATTATTTAGGTAATGGTGGGTTGTATGCTCTTCCAAACCAAATTAAAGCTATGAATTCTATATTAAAATAATGGAACAAGAACACCTTTGGAAATATTATTGAGAATAAATAAGAACTAAAAGATAAACTTTCAAAATTCTAAAAAGGTGACAAAAATAATACAGGCTTAGAGGAAAGGGAATTGCTTAATGATTATCATAATATTTTGAGTAAGGAAGAGAAATTTTAGAGATTAAAATCAATACAGACTTGGTTAAAATATGAAGATAAAAATACCAAGTTTTTTAATAGGATGGCTATCATATAGAGATCGTCATATAGAATTAGTAGAATTAAATCAATACAAGGGGTATGGATTGAATATCAGAGTGAAACTAGAAAAGAGGTAAAGTCGTTTTATCATAATATTCTAGGTTTAGAGGAGACCAAGGTTCTTAATGATAAACTTATTAAATATGTTCCTTCAGCTATAACAAATGAAGACAATAGAAAACTTATGGAGCCTATTACTCTAGAATAAGTTCATTTAGATCTTTTATATTTTAATAAGGATAAATCCCTAGGTCCAAATGGACTCTTTGCAACTTTTTACCAACATAATTGGTATATTTTGAAGGATTATTTATTGGTGGTAGCAGAACAATCTAGGGTAAAACAATACATTCCTTATAAATTAAATGCAACTTATCTTACCCTAATTATAAAAAGAAGGATGTTGAATTTTTTGATTCTTTTAGACCCATAAGCCTATGTAATATGACTTATATGATTATTTTCAAAGTGATGGCAAATAGATTAAGGCCATTGTTAGATAAAATTATTTCAAAATATCAAGGAGGATTTGTGAAAGAGAGACAAATTTTGGATGGGATCATAATAGCTCATGAAGTTATACATTCAACAACTTCAAGAAAAGATAAAGCTATGATATTAAAACTTGATATGAGTAAAGCCTATGATAGGGTTAAATGGGATTTTATTTTTGTAATTTTAGATAAGTTTGGTTTTGGGAAGAAATTAGTTATATGGATTAAAGCTTGTGTCTCTAGAGTTTCTTATTCAGTATTGGTCAATGGGTTAGTGATAGAATATTTTAAAGCCAAGAGAGGACTTAGACAAGGAGATACTCTATCTCCTTATTTGTTCATTATTATGGTAGATTTTTTTAGTAAGAACTTAAACAAGTCTTACAAATATGGGCTTATAAGTGGACTTAAGGTTAGTAATAACATCAATAACATCACCCATCAAAAATTTGTAGATCATACAACCCTTTTTGGAAGGGCAGGGATAAATGAGGCCAGAGTGTTGAATAAATTTTCAAAATAGTATGAAAGAGATTCAGGACAAAAAATTAATAGGACTAAATCCAAAATTTACTTCCTTAACACTCATGCTAATATCAAATCAAGAATTTATATGTTTCTTCAAATGGAGGAGGTAAATTTACCAACAACTTATCTAGGGATACCTTTATTTGAGGGGAGAATGAGGATAGATTTATGGAATCTAGTTATTAGTAAAGTTTTAAAAAAACTTTTAGCTTTGAAAGGTAGATGGTTATCATTAGCAAGAAGAGTGTAGTTAATTAATTCAGTCTTACAAGCCGTTACAACAACATATTATATGTCATTGTATTCTATGCCAAAATCAGTTGAAAAAAAAGTAATATTTATTATGCGATCCTTTTTATGGGCAGGTTTACATGATAAAAGGAAATCTCTCTTGGTTAAATTGAGCAAGTTGTGTGATGATAAAACCAGGGGAGGTATTTATTTAAGAGTTCTTACAAATGCAAACTTATCTCTTAGGGAAAATGTTATCAGGAGAGTGTACAAAGAGAATCAAATACAATGGATAAGAATTCTTCTAAGTATGTTGATCCCAATGACCCAATTTTAATATTTACAACATTCTCTCTTCCAAATGGTTCTGCTCTTTAGAATGGTTTAAAAAAATCTATTGATTTATGATTAAAGGTTTAATATGGGTTGTGGGAACTAAATAAAAACATTCTATTTGGATGGATACTTGGTGTGATAAAAAACCACTCAATTTAGATCTAGTTTTGAAACCTTGGATGAGATTGCTTCAAGATAAATATGGTGATAGGGTTTCAAATATTTTGTACAAGGATTGAGAAGGAAGATATAAATAGAAAGAAGATTTTTTAAAAGTATACAAGACATTGATTCTAGGAGGCAATTGAGTAGAAAGATAACAAATGTTATTATTCCAAGGGGTTCCAAGGATAAGTTGACTTAGGAGTTGAATATCTCAAAATAATACACAACAAGAAGTGGATATAATGTTTAACACCAACATAATAATAATGTCACTAGAATGTGGAGAGATATTTGGGATAGCCTAAGAATTCCTAAAGTCAAAATGTTTATTTGGCTAGTAGGTCATAGAAGAATTTTATCCTAGGATAACCTTATGAAAAGGGGTTTTCATGGCCCCTCTCAAATGTTTTTTCAATAATAAAGAGGAGGAGAGTATTGACCATATCTTGGGACATTGCTCAATAGTCTGGAATCTATGGTAATGGATTCTTAATATGTTTGGTAAATACATGGTGACAAATAGTAGAATTGAAGATTGGTTAAATCAATGGAAAAGCACTTATAGAAGTGAAGTTTCACAAATAATATGGGATATATCAAAAGATAAAATACTTTGGACTATATGTCTAGAAAGGAATAGAAGAATATTTAAAGAAAAGGAAAGCAGTTTAGAGGTAATAAAAAATATATGGTTAGTCATAGAGGAGTCTAAACAAACCCTATAAACTCACCCAATTCCTAATTTGGAAGCAGAGAGTTTTGATAGATGAAGTCAAGTCATTAAATGGAATTATGATGTTGGGTACAAGAGAAGCAAAAATAAGGTAAATAATATAAAGTGGAAACCACCAAATGTGAAGTGGGTTAAATTGAATTTTGATGGAGAATCTAAAGGAAATCCAAAACTAGTAGGAGGAGGAATAATTAGAAATAATAGATGAGATATTTTATCTTATTATGCTTTTAATAGTGGATTTAATATAAATAATAAAGTTGAAGCTTGGGTAGCTTTAGAAGGGTTAAAAATATATAAACAAATAAAATGGAATAGAGTATGAATGGGAGGTGATTCTCTCATAGTAATAAATGCAATTTTGAGGAAAGCAAAGAGGAACATACAAGATATAATTGTGGAAATTCAAGATCTTGCTAAAGAGTTTAAAGAAATCAGGTTTATAAATATATAAACGAAAGGAAAAAAATGTGCATATAAGCTAGCCAATAGAGGGATTTTGATTGAGGATCGTGAAGTTAAATTTTCTTTTTTATAGTTAAAGGAAGTAAAAAGTTTAGTTGAAGCTGACAAAAAATGTTGATTGCCTAAATCTACTAATGATTAAGATTTACTTTAATGATTTATATTGGTAATATTTGTTTTATTTTGTAACAATAATGTGTTTTCATTTAGACTTTTTATTATAATTTTTGTGGTTGCACTTGTGTTTTAGGTTGGAAACTAGCAATCCATATTTGGTAAAGCAGACTATGATAGTGTGATGTTTTGGAAATATTACTCTACTTAGATGCAAGACATAGATAGTAGAGGTGAAATTTTGGCATTATGAAGGTTGCTACAAGAAAATGTCAAGAAAGGTGCTAAATTTTGGAATAATTGTATTCATACAAAAATTTGAAAAGATCCAGAAAATGAAAATCAAGAATTCAGAAATTTTATGTAAAATGATTTAAATTTCTAGCTAAAACGTCTCAATTGAGATAAGAATTATATATTTATAAAATATCAATATCTAAATAAAAGAGATGTAATTTGTCAAGGTTTGGGAACCTGAGTACAACCCCTTATTATCAAGCAAAAAAATAAAAATGTGTTAAATTTTAGAATTCATAAAAGATGATATAATGATAATCCCATATCACATGATATCAGCTTATGACTTGTTATGGTAACAACACTAAAATACAACACATTTATAAATAAATTTTATAACCTTTTCTATTTTACTCCCTTTACTATTGGTTAAATATTTATTCAAATTGATTTTGATTTTAAGCTATATATATATAACACAGACATACCTATTGAAATGCAATTTATAATCATGGATATTTGCTATTGGTTAAATGTTTACTCAATATTATTTTGATTTTAAGCTATCATAATACTGATATACCTATTGAAATGTAATTTATAATCATGTCTATACTTTGTCGACGTAGAAAACTATGGTGTAATGGTTTTAATTTTAAAGGTTGTATTATGTAAATTTGTTTATATATTTTAAAGAAATAAAGACATATTGGTTAAATGTTTATTCAACATTATTTTGATCTTAAGCTATCCAATAACACCGACATATCTATTGAAATGCAATTTATATTCATGGCTATTCTTTGTCGACGCTAAAAAATATGGCTTAATGGTTTTAATTTTAAAGGTTTTCTTAAGGTAAATGTGTTTGTATATTTAAAAGAAATAAAGATATAGGTCCATTATGCGAGAGTGTGTGGATTTCTGACCAAGGTGATCTGGAACATGCAATTGAAAGACATTTAATCTATTTAAAATTAGAAGTTGAAGGAATAATAGGCAACCCCCACTCTGTTAATATCTCCTGTATTGGAGAGGGGGTCTCCAAGATTGAAAACCAGAAGCTACAAAAGACTTCATGTAGACTTAAGGGTGGAAAAAAAGTGGGTAAACCTAGTCGTAGAACCATAAGGAAAAGAGAAACTGATGCAGTTGTTGCTGATGGTGTTCAACCCCTGCTATCTATAGAAATATCTAAATCAAAATATTGTAGGCAACTGAAGTTGGATATCTTTAAACCTCCCCTCTTAGGGTTAGGGAAGTCGAAGACCCCTCCAACCTTCTCTTAATGAAGGTCTGCTCAAGGAATATCAAGGGACTGAATGGCCCAGCAAAGCTGAGTATGTTAGCCTATTTAAGAAAGGATTTATCTTCGGATATTTTTCTAATCCAAGAATCGAAGATCGATGAAAGTAATTTTGATTTTGTTCATAAGAGGGTGTGGAAAGATGCTGGTTTTGCTGCCAATCTAGCTACGAGGGCATCAGGTGGTTTGCTCAATTTTTGGAACCCCTTGAAGTTGGAAGGGAAAATGATCTCCTCTAATGACATATGTATATACATCTCTTTTTGCTATAAGATTATGAATAGGACTTGGATCATGACAAATATTTACCCTCCTAACTCTGTCCTTGATAGGAGCTTGTTTTAGGTAGATTTTCTCAACTTCATAAGGGCTTTTGATGGGGAAGCTTGGATTATGACTAAATATTTCAACATGTCATTGTTCCCTTCAGAAAAAAAGGGGATAACTATCTAAACCATAAAAGTATGGATGACTCCATTAATTTCATAATAGAAGCAGGGCTAATGGAAATTGAGTTAGAAGGGTCAAAGTTTTCTTGGAGCAACCATAGGGTGGGTAATCATCTAATTATGTCTACACTTGATAGAGTCTTGGTCTCTCAACAAGACATTCTGATTTTTTATGGATCTTCCCTTTTTACCCTACCTAAGGTGGACTTCGACCATAATCCTCTTTGTATGGATATCACAAATTCAATTGGTTCTCATTCAAAGCCATTTCGGTTTGAAGCTATGTGGTGTAAACGTCCAAACCTAAAACCGTCAATCAGAGATTGGTGGACTGAAGACCTGGGAGGGAAAAGAGTAACCAAGTTATATAGAAAGATCAAACATATTAGATCTAAGCTGAGAATATGGAATAATCAGATGTTTGGAAATATTTTTAGATGTAAGGAATGTCTTAAAGTCGATCTGAGGGACTTGGAAAACTTTGTAGAATATGAAGAGTATTTAGTGGATATTGCAGGTAAAGAAAAATTTCTTCTAGCTGAGCTTCATAACACTCTTTCTTGTGAAGAATCTTTTTACAAGCAGAAATCTAGATAATTGTGGCTCCAGAAGGGAGATAGAAACTCAAAATTCTTTCATTTCTCAACTCTGCAGCGTAGGGGTTTCAACAAGATACGTGAAATTTGCAAACAAGATGGAGGAAGCAAATCAAATTTGTAGGAAATAAGAGCATAGGCAGTTATGCACTTTAGCTCCATTTTAGACAGTAGACCTTAGAGGAATTTTCTTTCTGAATACGAGCTCCTCTCGACCATTTTCCATCTGGTCCTTAGAGAGGTCAACAAGATATTGAATGATAGATTTACTAAATATGAAGTTAATAAAGTGGTGGAATATATGGGGGCTCTCAAATACTTGGGTATTGATGGGTTCACACCACTCTTATTTTAAAATTACTGGTACATTTGCGACCTAGACATCCTGGAGGCTCTGAGAGAGATTCAAGAATCCAAAGTGATCCTAGCTTTGTTGAATTTGACCTTCCTAGTGATTATCTCTAAGCACTCTGAAGCATCCTATTTCAATGACTTCAGACCAATCAGTATTTGCAATATGATCTACAAAATATTTTCCAAAGCAATGGTGAATAGACTAAAAATACATCTTCCCTCCCTCATCAACAAAGCTTAGAGCAGTTTTGTGGTAGGAAGACAGATTCTGGATGGGGTTATAGTTATGCATGAATTTATCCATTTGGTGCAAAACAGTAATAGGGCTGGCCTCTTTTTGAAGTTGCACATGAATAAGTCTTATGATAGGGTTTCCTAGTCATTCCTCTTTAAAGTCCTGGTAAAATTCAGATCTAGACAGTAATGGTTAGATCTTATTAAAGCATATGTCACCTTAGCCAGATTTTTAGTGATTATTAATGGTGCTCTTGCTAGTTTCTTCCATAGCTATCATGGGCTCAGGCATGGAGATCCCCTATGCCTGTATCTATTTATTCTTATGGAAAAAGTGCTTAGGATATCTATTGTGAATAGCAAGGTCATTAAAGGCCTGAAACCAACCCTTGTAAGAAATCCTATCACCCATCATTAGTTTGTTGATGATACTTTGTTTTCCATACTAGAGTCCATTATACAAGCTGAGATAAAAAGACTTTTGGTATGCTATGAAAAAGTAGTGGGTTAGGTCATAAAATTTAGAAAAAATATTCTGCTCTTTGTAAATACTCCTATAGAGTGTCAAAGGAAAATCACATAAATTTTGGAATGCAATATTACTTCCTTTTTGACATCTTATTTGGGCATCTCCCTATTATTTGGGTGAATGAAAATTTATCTCTGGTATCCGATCATCGAAATAATGTAGAAAATGTTGGCAGCATGGAAAGGAGTTTTACTGAGCCAAGTTGGGAAAGTGATGTTGGCCAAAAACTCTCTGCAAAGCATCCCTGTATAATTCATGTCATTATTCAGAATGCCCAAGAGAGTGGTTTAGAAAATGGAAAGCATTATCAAGGCCTTCATATGGGCTGGTCCATAACTAAAAGGTAAATTTCACCTAGCATAGTGGGAGAAAGTATGTAGCACTAAGAAAAGAGGAGGCTTAGGAGTGAAAGATGTGAGCAGGATGAATAGAGCATTGGTTGCACAAAAAACATGGAAATTGGTTGTAAATGAGGATGTGGATTGGGTAAATATTATTAAAGCAAAGTGCCATTTTAAAAACTTCTTAGCTGATCCACATCCAAATTTTGGCTCTCAAGCATTTTGGAATCCTGGGATTTGTTGTATAAGGGCAGAATATGGGTTTTGGGTGATGGAAGTTTGATCGACTTATGAAAGGATACATGGATTGTTGATCAACCCCTAATCAATGATCCTAATGTTAATATTCTATAACTATTATTTAGGGCCCTTAGGCTTTTTAAGGTGTGATATTTTATAACTTGAGTAAATGGAAGAAAGATTTGGGATATGCCTCCTCTGATGTCTATTAACATGGATGAGGTTCTTGCTCTTGAGAATATTTATTCAACCATCAATCGTCAAATCATTTTCAGCTCAGGGAGGGTAGATAGATGTATATGGAATGGTGAGACTAATGGGCACTTCTCAGTTCGATCGACATACTTGATGTGTAAACTAAAGTTCTATTGGTGGATGTCGAACAACCAGATTTGGATATAGAATCTTCTATCGAAGGTGAACATATTCCTATGGTTGGCAGCACAAGATAAATCTTATCTATTAAAAATATTAGAAAGTATGAAGTGTCTATAACCAACAAGTGCTATCTTTGTGAAGCGAACGAAGAAGCTACAAACCACATCTTCAATAATTGCCCCTTCTTCAAGCTTTCCTATGAGGATAATTTGAATATGTTATCGGTTGATTGGGTTTGACTAGAGTCAATGTTGGAGATTCTCACCCAATGGACCTCTTCTTTCCACTCCCCCATCTCTTATGGATCCTTTGGAAAGAGTGCAATGCTCGAGCATTCAAAAATATCAAAAAATTGACCTATCAGGTGGTAGTTAGAGCTTTGTGGAATGCGAAGGAGAATATGTGTATCCTATAAATGGATAAAGGGGATAGGGCTCAAACACCCCCACTAGTGGAGATCACCCTTGAATAGGAGCTTGGATTTACTTGTATCAAACATGTGGACCCAACCCCCAACCCAAGATTATTTTATAAGTGGAGAACACCTTTCAAGGATTAGGTGAAGCTCAACTTTGATGGAGCATCAAGAGGGAACCTTGGGTTAGTCAAGGCTAGTGGAGTCATCAGAGACTAGTGTGGTAGAGTTATCGTAGCCTTTGCGAAATATTTTTCCATCTAGTCATCCTTTTACATGCAAATGAAGGCAGCCTTCCTTGGATTTTACCTGGGTCACATTTTAGGGTTCAATAAAGTTATTGTACAAGGAGACTCTTTGAGCCTCATAAACCTACTAAATTCAAACAAGGACTCTAACTGGCACATTTTCAATGAAGTGATGGAGATTAAAAGGATTATAAGCCTGATGATAGGAGTTCAATTTGTCTACACCTGGCATGAAGGGAATAAGGTGGTTGACTTCCTAGCTAATTAGGAAGAAGAACATCAGGGGACAGAAGAATAAAGATAAAATTTCCCTAGTGATATGAGAATAATGGTGAATGATGATCACCTGTGATATGGAAAAGGAGGAACTTGGTATGGTTGATTGGATCCTTATGGATAAATGTCTAAGCTGCTTTATCTAGTTGGCATACTACCTTGTAGTCTGGTTGGTTTAGTGCTTGGTAGACAAAGGACTTTTTGTCCAGGCCATGGCCCCTGTTGCTCACTCCGAGATGGTGATCCTCTCTAAATTCTATGATTTTTGGGAACTTCAAGACTGGATCAAATAATGTTTGCTGACCCATTTTTATGTTGATAATTGAGGCGTTTTGCCTTTGGTTCTAGTACCTAGATATTTTGGTCAATCCTGGCCTATGTGCAAGTACCCGTTGGGACTATACCTCTGGTTTTTTATACGTACGGTGCATAGTGATTGGACATAGTAGTAATTTAGATTCTTTCCTCCCTATCTATTACAGTACCCAGATTGGAATCATGGGGAAAGCTAAATCACTAAAACTAATTTAGATTATTGCCTCCCTATTTGTTGCAGTACCTGGATTGGAATCATGGGGAAAGCTAAATCACTGAAACAAAAGTCTATTTTTCTGAAGATAAAATTGGAACCTATGAATCTGGTTTTTGATGAGAAAGTTCTTGGTATCCTGAGCAGTGGAGGGCTTCTATATTGCATTAAAAAATTGCATGGTCACAACATTATGCTATCCAAATGGGTGGCGTACTCTTGGAAGGATAACTCGATCCGGGTGGTAAATTTGAATTTCAAGATAAATGAAGAGCTTATGGTGAAGGTGACTGGTTTGCCAACAGATGGGAATTCCCATGATCAGGATGGACACTCTTTTCTTATGGATCTTGGCTTCTTCCTTGACAATGGCAAATTCCTCCCAAAAGAAAAAGGAGGATTCAAAGTTAAGAATCTCCTCCCACCTTAGGATCGGGTGATCCAAGTGATCATGGACTACTTCTCACTGGATCCATATCATGAAATTGTTTAAAGCTACCATGTAATGTTCCTCAATCATCTAGGGAGAGGTAGATGAATGAACGTGCTTGTGTTCTTGTGCCACTCTCTGAAGAAATCACTCTCTGATGTGTGAAATGGTAAGGGATTCTACCCCCTGCATCAAGGTTTAATTCTTTTAACTATGGAATACATGGCAACAAAAAATAGAATTGATATGGCAGAAATCATTAAATTTGAGGAAAACAATCCTCTGGTTCCTCTAGATATTCCTTCCCCCAAAACCTCTCTCTGTGCACAAGATATCGAGTGGTTCAATGATTTGTCTAAATTCTGGACCTTGGGTTAAGCGGCAAGCCAGAGAATTATCAGTGTCTTCTTTGGGAGTGCGTAGAGGGGACTTTAATTGGCCATTGGAGCTCGAGACATCCATCTCTATGGAGGGGAGTTGACACTCTGTCCGTTTGTCTGTCACCTCAACAGGGGTGAGGGGTAGCAAGAAACATAGATCTAACAGACTTTCAAAGAAATTTGCGAAGGAGGCTTCGAGTGGTAAGGCCCCCATATCTTGATGGTGGTTTTCCAGGAAGAGCGTTTGCTGAGGTGGCCCGCTAGAAAGAATGCTTCAAATAGCATGAAGGTGGAACCCAACCTAACCTAGCAGATAAAGACAATAGTAGACAAGCAGGTTACAGTGATGTACACTCTTAAGATGACTATCAAAAGTCTAGGGGATGTAAATAATCAAATGATTGGGTTATTGGATGGGGTTACCTTGCACACGAACGTTCATGATAAAACCAATATTTAGTTCATGCTTTGGGACCTTGCTCCGGTAGGGTAGTTGTAGGGATTGTTCTTGGGGTGGTTTTACACCTCCCTAGTGTTATTTTGATTTTGTTGTAGCCCAAGTGAGCCTCTATCCTTCTGATCTCCTGCAAGAGTTTTATTTCGTGTTGTGGGAGCCTCTCAAAACCCTTACCTTTAATTAAAAAAAAAAAAAAAAAAAAAACCTTTTCCTTTTGTTTCATAGCATTTCATTTTTTTTCATTAGAAAGTTTTTTAATTCACCGATTTGTTTTAACTTCCAATACAAGTTTTTTAATTCATAAATCTAATGAATCTACTGAATCTTGTGTCTTTGTTCATGATCTCTTACCAATCTTTTTATTTTTATTAAATTTATATATACTTTGCTAGGATTGTTCGTTGTTCAGTGAACCTGATTTGTTTGTTGAAGGTACACCAATTCATACTCATTTCTGTTCAACTAGAATTTGATTTTTCTGAAGTAAAGGAAGAGAAGTTAGAGAAGTTGCTGAAAATGGAGAAGAGGGACACAGAAACTGTACTGTCTGAAATACCACAGCATGTGAAAGAGGAAATACTAGTTTTGCTTCCTATGGATACTATAATCCGTTTCTTTGAAATTTCTAAGGAGTGGAACGCTCTATTGGCTTCTTCCCGATTTATATACAAGTGGAATCACATTCCAAACAGGAGTCCATGGTTGTTACTATGCGGGCTTGGGTGTGAGGAACAAACATACGGAGTGTATTGCTTCTCCGACTGTAGATTGAAGATCAATAACTTAGAAAAAATTCTATGGGGTAGGCTTATTTTCTTTTGCCAAAGATCAGAAGTTGGACAACTTCTAGCCAACACCGAACAGGTTACCTCATTGGGTCGTCAACAAAGAATATGTCTCTTTCTGAGGTTTCTCACTGAACAAGACGCTTTCTGAGGTTTCTCTTCCTTTCTTAACTCCAGATGATAACCGTTACCCACACTGCCCCGTATGCATTGTGAGAGGGGATTATGGAGACAAATGCATAGTGGCGATACAGGGCTTTGAAACGTTGCATGTCTATGTCTATGATACTTCATCGAATTCATTGGCCACAGTGCTCCTGCCAATGACCATCGATTTTACTTCAGAAGTTATTTTTCAGGATGGATTGTTTTTCTTCTTTTCGGATGATCCGACATATGTTATTATAGTTTTCGGGTATTTTGCAGGTGCCTCTGTTGGCACAAGGTCGATCTCTAAAATTTAGTAAGTTTATTTTTATAAATACTTCTTCCACACATTTACGGTAGGGATTGAACCCGGATCACATCACCGATAATACAAGTAACCTAATACGGTCTTTGCTTGCTGGTATCTACGATTCAGTTAAATGAGCTTCAATTTGAATCAAAGGATGATTACAATTGGAAGGAAATCACAAGGATTCCTCCACATATGTTAAATGAGCTTGGCACGAGTGGGGGAATTTATTTGTATTATAGGGCACAGCTCTCAAGAGGTGAAAGTGGCAACATACAATAAAAGACAGGATTCATGGCTGCTTCTTCCTCCTGTTCCATATCCAGGAGGAATATCATTACAATGGAGGAAATTCTTTTACGCTGCTGTAGCCTTCCATCCAAGGCCTGATATTCAGTTAAGTTGAATCGCTAGGAATACTCAATTTTAAACTAATTGGTGGTTGTTATTCTTTTTAACCCATAGAGGTTAAACTGTTATTCTCAACTCGAAGAAAATATTTGATATACTATGATAAGGTGTGATGGTCGCTCTTAAGCCATTAATTTTGTGCTGGTTATTTATAATTCATTTTATGTAATATCTTTATGAATTTAAAAAAATAAAGAATATATTTTTTTAAGTTTGAAAATATTAATGAATATTATTATTTTTTAATTTAACTAAAAATCTTTTAAGTGCTAGTTATTTATTATTGATTTTATGTAATACTTATATAAATTTAAAAATATTAAAGAATTTATTTTTAAGTTTGAAAATGTTGAAGATTTTTTTTTTTAATTTAGCAAAAACATTTTTACAGGTTGTTTTGCTCTCATAAGCCATGATCGGGAACTCGGAATCGCATCCACATCATTAAAATCACTCCAGAATTGCATCGGATCCTGAATGCATAAGCATTATTAATTGGATTTTAGGCATCCAATGTGCATTTGGTAGGGTAGAGATTGTAACGAGGGACCTCCTTGGAGGATTGCCCTGCCCTACCCACGTGTGTATATTAAAGAATAATTTTTAATTTTTTTGGATTTGGTTATTGTGAGAAACCTCTATGACGACAGGTGGAGGAGTCTCTTCCCAACCACGACCCCTCCTACAACCGAGAGCTATACTTAATTTAACACAAAGCCACCACACACCCATCCCCTTAGACACTCGTCCACGCCCATCCCCTCACACACTCGTCCACGCCACGGTTTGAACATTGGACCTCTTGAACCATTGTGCTGCACCCCGAGGTGTGAACCTTGGACCTCCTGAACCATTGTACTGCACCTCGGGGTGTGTATGTTAAAGAATATTATTAGTAGTGAATTTTATTAATAAGTTAAAAAATATTAAAGAATATTACTAGAAGTAGTAAAAAAATTTAATAAGTTAAAAAATGTTATTAGGAGTAGTGAAATTTTTAATAAGTTAAAAAATGTTATTAGAAGTACTGCAATTTTTTATAAAATTGATTTTAACTATAAGTTTTGTTATGTAAGATTTAGATTTATTAACTAATACTTTATTTTATAATTAATAAAAATGTAATGTTTTAAAAATTTAGGGCAATGTTAATGAAATATCATAGATTTTATAATATTAATTAATAATCCAATAGCTTTCTCATAACATGATAATATTGATTTAAACTTCATGGCCTCACCGACTGAGAGATGCCCTTAAGGAAAAGTATCAACAAATTGGAGATGAGATTTGAAGGGACCATTTTTTGCAATCTGGATACCTTTAAACTTTCCTTCCATTTTTATCTTTGAGAAATCTCTCCCTAATGCTTTTACAAGAGTAATGAATAGATAAGATGATAGTGAATCACATCAGTAAAGTCCACGAGATGACTTAAACTAACCAACTTTTTCTCGGTCAGTTAAATTTAAATTAAAGTGGGTTTTTATCAAGGGACCCAAATTTTGATTACAACAAGTCACCAAACTTCATCTGGAAAAGCCACAGGAAAGGCCCCATGAAAGCTCAAGGATGGACTTCAAGAAAGGCTTGAGGAAATCCAATAGGAAAACCTTCAAGAAGGCAAAAGGAAAGTCTTCAGGAAGGAAGTGAGGAAAACATGTAGAAAGCGGGAAACTAAAATTTGAAAACCTGCGTAGCAGAAAATAGAAAAGGTAGAAATTAAAAGGTCAATCATGCTTAAATATAAATTTGAACAACCCCATAGACGGGAAAAAGAAACAGGCACCAACCCACACCGAGGAAACTAGAAACTGAGAGAATTCAACATTCCACGTAGGGGAATACCAACATCTAGGAAAGAGCAACATCCCATGTAGGGGAGAACCAGAAATCGAGCAGAATCAACCGGGAAACCTGAAAACATATAACCCCCCAACCAATAGAAAGGAAATAGGAAACCGCCACAAACCAGCAGGGAAATGCTAGGAAACCATAAGTATTACAAAAAAACCACCCTACACCATAGGGTGGAGCAAAGAAACTGCAAATATAAAAAATATCGTCCAAAAAAAGATGAAAAACAAATGACACAAAAAGATCAAACGAATTGAGAAGAAATCATTTTTTTTTAATTTACATGGTGGAATCGGTAACCGCCATGAATCTGGGTAGGTTGTTCAATTTTTATAGCCACCAAAGTATTCTATATTGTCCACCCTAGAAGCCGCCACGTAGATCTTCGTGTAGTCAACCCCTATAACCACCATGCCACAATCATTTTAAACCTTTTATGTCGTTGAAAGCACCAGGAAAGGAATAAATGTTCAGTCTAACGAGGGCCCGATATTTGAACCTTGGACCTTTGCCCCCCTTATGAGGTTTGGTTAAACCAATTGATATACACCTTGGACCTAATGTTTTATTTTAAAATTAAAATTTTAATTATTTTTTTTAATGAGTTAACATTATGATGGGTTTTGGCCTCTTCATATTGAGTGGGGTTTGAACCTTGAACCTCTCAAAAAGAGACCAAAAGCCTTACAACTGCAGTAGCTAAAATTTTAATTATGATTATTACAAATTATTTGTTTAATTTTTTAAATATTTTTTCTCAGTTATATGATATTGAAACAACTCATATTGCATCATCACTACATAGTGGTATTACAACAGAACAAAGATACCATCAATGTATCCTTTGACAAGATTCAAAATTCAAACCTGAGTCTCCGTGTGATATGCTGAATCTAATAGGTTGAACTAATATAAAATTCTTATATCATATTTACATACATAATTTTATGTTTTTAAATGATTAACATACAACTTTATTTTTATGTTAAATTTAAAATTAATTATTAAATAAATAAATTAGTATTTATAAATTTTTAAGTAAATTATAATTAACAATTATGATTTACTTTTAATTATGGAAATTTTATAACTCTAAAGTTTAAGGTAAATTTAAATTACAATTATCAAAACCCAAGTGTTGTAGGTGAGTTGGAGAGGAGAGAGCAATCCTCCAAGGGAGGTCCCAGGTTTGAATCTCCACCCTACCAAAAAGCTGAATTGGATACCCAAAATCCAATTAATAATGTTGGTGCGAGCAGGACTGGGTGCTACTCCCGGGTGACTTTGATGGTGTAGAACCCCCT
This sequence comes from Wollemia nobilis, assembly GCA_028583015.1. Classification (NCBI taxonomy): domain Eukaryota; kingdom Viridiplantae; phylum Streptophyta; class Pinopsida; order Araucariales; family Araucariaceae; genus Wollemia; species Wollemia nobilis. Next base: position 5,158,944 of record JAQPPZ010017244.1, read on the forward strand.
GTTCATGGTCTCTCAGACCAAGGCGGCCCCACAAAGGGTTTTTCGCTTAAAAAAATTTACTTTACAGAAGTTTTATGAGGGTCCTCATCCTATCATTGCTGACTAGGGTTTGCTTACAACTATTACTCTTTAACCTTTTAAATATAAGTCTACTTTTGGTATTTTAATAGTAATTTTATATTAATAATAAAATTTGAGTTTTAAAGTTAATGAATCCGGGGCACACATTCAAGGTTCAAATGTTTGTCATGCATTCATTGACATGAAAAGTTGAAAATAATTGCTACATGGTGGTTATAAGTGCACACTAGAGTATTGTGTGAGGGTTATCTAGATGGACAATGCAAAAAATTGTGATGACCATAAAATATGGATAGTATGCCCTGATCATCCTAGTGGTTATATTTTTTTTATATATATAGAAGTAATGGTTATAATCACGATTTTTAGTAACTACCAGCACAGCTGGTAGGGTTCAAACTATCTACAAAGGCTCCCAGGACTTCCATCGTCTCGGTACATGGTAACCCGACATGATATGGGGACCGTCGAACTCACAGGGGTTGCACTGTCATCATCAATCCGGTGCACCACTCAGAGGAATCGGATCTGGACTACTGTCTGTGCATGGGCAAGCCTGTGAGATTGGAACCTAGATCTCCTCTCGGTAAGTGCCCCAACTTACCAATCCACCTAGACCCACGGACCATCCTAGTGGTTATATATTTCATCATGTAAAAAAAAGTTAATGAATCTAACCAATATTTTAATTTTATCTTGAGTCCCTCCGAGGCTCACTCGAAGTAAACATTTGAAGAGGTGGGACAGGGTTCCGTGCATTAAAAAAATTAATAATAAATAAATAAATAAAATTTTAACTTTATTTATTTTTTAATCAATAACATGAGTGGGTGCTACCACTATTAAAAGAACCACTATTAAACTAGCCTATGAAGTTAGATGATATTTAATAAGAAAATTTGATTCTTTTAATTTTTATCTTAATACATAAGGGAATTGGTAACACCATTGGTGCTACCACTATAAATCCTAGCTTGCTAGACTAGATGACATTTAGTAATAAAATTTAAGTTATGTCCCCAAGGGCTAGGTGGATTGTATGTTTAGGTGTTACCGAGAAGAGACTTGGTTCAAACCTTAAGGGATATGCTTATTTGCAAAGGTAGTAGTCTGCTCGAAATCCTTTAAGTGGTCCCCTTCACATTGGATCAAAAACAATGAGGTGGTATAGGCTTATTGGGAGTAGGTCTCATGGTTTAAACCTTGTGCTTGATAAATACTAAAAAAAATAAAGGGTTGTAACCAACTCCTCTATGTATAAAAAAATGAGTTTTTAATTTTTTATACATAGGGGAATTTGTAATAGTGTTACCCTTATAAATCTTAGTCTATAGGATTATACGAAGCCAATGGGACCCATCCTCCATGGCATTCGATAGTGCGACCATTATGTTGAATTATACAAAGCCAATGGGACCCATCCTCCATGGCATTTGATAATGCTACCATTATAAATATTAGTCTGTTGGGTTATACTGCCATTATAAATCTTAGTTTGTTGGGTTATATGAAGTCAATAGGACCCATCCTCCATGACATTGGATAATGCTACCATTATAGATCTTAAATATAGTCTATTGGATTATACGAAATCAATGGAATCCATCCTTTGTGGCATTGGGTTAGGATAGCCAACAGAAAATACTCGCTGCTACAATCTAATCTATCTCCATTTGAGTAGATTGTATCCAATATATCCCCTTTATTCGACTAATAAATTGGGTTTACATGATGGGTCTTGACTTTATTGTATCAAGGTTTAAACTTGAGTCTCCTAGATGAAAATAAAAACTCACTCAAGAATTACCACTACAATATTCCTTGTGTTTTTTTAATTTAATTTATTTAATTATTTTGAAGTAAACTCACACACCTTATTATGATTGATTCTCTATTATGAGAAACAACAAGGTTGTCGTGACATACACACATTTACAATATGTACTATGAAATGAATATAAAATCTTATATAAATACCTTGTTAATTACCAAAATAATAACCGAATGGTTCAATAAAATATTTCTTAAGCTAATCATCTTCATTGATTTTTGGATGGATAATAAGGGGTTTATTTAGGTTCCCAACCCTTCATAAATTACAACTCTCTTATTTAGGATTTGAGAGTTTATAAATAAATACGCTTCTCATTTCAATATAATATGTTATAGTTAGAAACTTGCATTATTTTACGTAAATTGTATAAATTTTTATTTTCATTTTTTTTATCTTTTCAAATTTTTAATGAATACAAATATTCCAAAATTCGGTATCTTTCTTGACATTTTCTATAGAAGCCTTCACAATACAAAAATTCATCCCTACTATCTTGCATCTTAGTAGAATAATATTTTTGAAATATCATGTTATCATAGTCTACTTTACCAAATCTAGATTGTTAGTTTCCTTCCTAAAACACAAGTGCAACCACAAAAATTATAATAAATAGTTTATATGGAAACACATTATTATTATGAATGTAATAAAGCAGATATTACTAATGAAAAATATTAAAGTATATCTTAATCTCATTTATGAATTTATAAGAAATATTTTTCTAAAAAAAAAAAAAATCTTAATCATTAATTGATTCAGGTAATCAACATTTTTTTGGTCAGCTTCAACTAAACTTACTACTTCCTCAAACCATAGAAAGGAGAATTTAACATCACAACCTTCAATCAAAAACCCTCTATTAACTAGCCTATTTGTACATTTCCTTCCTTTAATGTATGTGTAAACATGATTTTTTCAAACTCGTTAGAAAGATCTTGAATTTCTACAATGTCTTATATTTTCTCAAAATTACATTTATTACTATGAGAGAATCACCTTCCATCCATATTCTATTCCAATTCATTTGTCTGCATATTTTTAAAGCAAGTTGAAATTAAATTATTAATTGTTTTATAACTAACTTTAAACTTAATTTTTATATTATAGAGGTGATTAATATAAAGCATATAATTTAAAGATAGTTTTTTTTAAGGTCTCATACATGGTTTTAAAAAGCGTATTATATAAATTGTTATGATTTATTATTAGTTATTTATAAAATTGAAATAATATAAATTTATTTTCTATGAAAATTCTTTTACAAAGAGAACTAGTATAAATTACAATGAATTTAATAATTTGATTCCATGTTTGACTTTACAAATATTTTTTAATATTTTAAATTTAAATATTATATAGACAAACAAATATTAATGTGGAAAAAAATTCCATTCATGGAATATGCCACTAAAATTTATGAAAAACAACTAATAACTAACTATGTGGACTTAATAATCTAAGCCACCATAGAAACTGTAGGCTTAAAAAGGTACATAGGTGAAACTTTTTAATAAAAGGCTTAATGTGGTTCAAATAATCAAAATTTGCTATAACTAAGGGTAGCAGTCCAAAAGGTCAAAACATTCCCAAGGAAGAAAACCATGTGGTTTCAACTATTCTCATAAATGTTGAGAAGTATGACTTGCAATATTGGCGTAAACGCGAAATCCTTTTTTAATATGGTTGACTCAAAAAAAAGGAGAAACTCTCAAAATAACTGAAATATGCGAAATCACGAGTAAAGGGGGTAAATTCTGGTGAAGCCAAAAAGTTACGATTTCTTGATGCCTTTGTTATCTACGTGCAATCAGAAAAACACTTGAGAAGGCAAATCCATTGAATAGTGTGATTTCGTGGGAAAAGTGTGAAAGCATATTGTAAACAAAACGTTACAATTTTCTGATCTCTTTGCTAAATGCACCGCACAAACTAGTTTTCATGGGTAAACTAAAACTATAAAATATTTGCACAAATTAAGGTAAGTAAAAGGTAGAAAGTGACTACATGGTAATTAATGACAACTGCTCATTAGTAGATCAATGGTAAAGGGTAAATCTTATCTAAATTCAAAATCTTTAGCATATTTTCATGCAGATACAGGTTATATAAAATAGAGGAAGTATGGCTCAGGCACCTTGTAAGTGGAAGCACCACTTACAGTCTGAAAGCTTCTAGAATCTTCAATTCAAACAGATTTGGTTGTCGATTAGTGGATGAAAGCAGGTTGCCATAACCATCAATGTTTGAGATCACTTTGTTTCGGGTTTCTATTGCAACTGATCAAGAAGACACAAATGGCTAGCACCATTTATGGCAAGTGCTAAGAAACCAAGAAATTCAAACCCCCCTGAATGCTTACAATGAAAATCATTGTAAATATATAAATAAAGGTAGTGACCTCCTTTCAAACAATTAGCTCCAAAGTGTTTGCTTGTGCTACTATGTACATTTTTTGCAATTAATGAAAGAAGCATTACAAGGGATGTTTACCTCAAACTTGCATTTGTATTGATTGGTTGATCATAATCTTGTGAAGTTATTTTTGCTACTGCTGCTATGGTTAGTTTATTTTGTTAATTTGGATTGCTAACATATAGTAAATTGGAATAATTCATACATATATGCATACTTATGAGGATTCTATTTCAATTATTTTGGGTATTGATCTTATTCTGTTAACATGGATAATTAATGTTAGATATTTTGAATAATTCTTTAAGTATGTCAAAGGCTATTGATGTAATGTATTATTTATTTTTAAATACCGTTAGTCCCAGATATTGTCTCTATAAATTGATTCATTGAAAAATACCTTGTGGATGTTTATGCTATCAGCTTCACCCATCCATTATTTTTTTGAATAGGTTATATGTGACTTCTATTGGCGGCCACTCCCATCATAATACCAAAATATTATGCTTGATGTAGCATACATTTTTATCATGAATTTTTTTCTCTTAAACATATTCTTCAACTTCCTCAATGTGTTGTTTCCACAATAAACTCTTTGACATCATTTTTATTAAGACATAAAATCTCACTTGGCTAGTTGCCTTCTAAAATTTGGAATTCACCGAGATGAATATCAACACCATAATTTGTTAATTTATCTACTACTTGATTTCCTTCTCTATAAATATGCTCACACTACTAGGAGATTACCTCTAGTAATAGACAATGAACATCCACAAGAATACAATTTTTTATCCAATCCCCACATCCATTTTTGTTGATAGCATTAATGATAATTTGTGAATCCCCCTCAATTGAAATATATTTCCATCATTTTTTTGTTGCAATTTTAATCCTTGTAAGAAGTGCCCTAGCCTCTACATAGTTTTTAGTTGAAGTTCCATACGATTCTAAATAAGTGAGGAGAATTTTGCTTTCACTATTTCTAAAAACACCACCTCCACCAACTTTTCCTGGATTTCCTTTAGAAGCACCATCAAAATTAATTTTGATGAACCCAATTTTTGGACATTTCCATTTTACCATAGATCGAAGTAGACCCTTTGTTTTAATTTCGTTATCATAGATGACTCTTCCATGTATGTGCAAATCATATAACAAAGTTATTAGCACCCCTTTTTCTTTTCCTGCAATTGATACTTCTCATGATGAGCACCATATTTTTAAACATTTTGTAAGAGGCACTAATACAGTTTCAAACTTGGGCATGATTTTGATATTTATTTTTTAAAATTCTATAAATCCTTTCAAGCCATAAATTTCAACAAATAATGGTAGGGCCAATCCTCCAAAGAATACATAATGTTTTAGCTTTATTAAAATTTATCCAAAATTTTATTAGCTCTTTCAATGTTGATGGAGCTACCCAATATAATTTCATATTTTTTAAAAATAACCCCAAATGTTGTGAGCAAATGGACAATGAATAAGTAAGTGGTCTGATGTTTCTAGATCCTTCTCACATAAGGCACATATGAAGGTTCCATAATATCCTCTTCTTTGTAGACTCTCTCTGGTAATAATCTTACATTGAACTGCTAACCAAAGAAATGTTGAGACCTTAAGGAGAGCCTCTAATGATCAAATATTCTTCCAAGGAAAATAAATGGGAGAAGGAAATTTGTATTGTTCTAAATTCTCATATCTCAACTTGAATAAGGGTCCACCATCCTTTGATAAATTCCAAACCAACTCATCCTTCATGAAAAATTGGCAAATAAAACTCTTAAAGCATGTTTTGAAGTTCATCTTCAATTTATTTGAGTTCCTCTCCTTCAACCAAGTTACTAAAAGAAATCCATGTTCTGGACTTTTTGCTCATAATAATATAATCCTTAACCTTTGGACCTTTACATGCATTGCACACTTGAGCCAATAGTTTCCATTTTGAGTCATGGATAAGAGGATAAGGCTTCAACCAAGCATCAAATACAAAATTTGCATAACCCCCCTCATTGAATGACCATATAATATGTTTATTTATAAAATGAAAACTCTTTGATATGAAGTTCCATGTTGATGATCCTTTGGGTAGAGTTCTTTTCCTAAACAATTTCATTGCATCAAGAGAACCTATATATATTTGAAGTAATATCTTTGCCCCAATTATTTTTTTGGTCTTGGAATAGTCTACATCCAAGCTTTGCTCCTAAAGCTAAATTTATAAGTCTACAATTTCGCAAGCCTATTCCTCCATTTTTATTTCCTTTGCAAACCCTATCCCACTTACAAAGAGGAAACCTAATTTTTTTCTCACAACATTTCCATAGAAAGTCTCTTTGAATTTTATCCATTTCTGTTGCAATACCTATTGGTAGTCTTGAAAGTGACATCATATAAATAGGAATAGATGGTAAAGTAGTCTTTATGAGTTGTATCCTTCCTATCATGGATAATAGCTTACCTTTCCAACCTACCAAACAAGCTTTCATTCTATCCAAAAAAGAGATCCAAAGATCCTTTTTATTCCCTTTATTAGACAAAGGAATACCAAAATAGGTTGATGGAAATTTTTCAATTTTGAACCCTAAAATATTCACAATAATTTGCTGTAAATCTAGAGTAGTATGAATGAAAAAGATCCTGGATTTTGAAGTTTTTACCAACTATCCAATAGCCTTCTCATAACATGATAATATTTATTTGAACTCCGTGGCCTCACTGACTGAGAGATGACCCAAAATAAAAGTATCAACAAATTAGATATGGGATTTGAAGGGGCCATTTTTTGCAACTTGAATACCATTGATTTTTCCTTCCATTTTTGCATTTGAAAAGGCTCTCCCTAATGCTTCTGCCAGAATAATGAATAGATAAGTAGAAAGAGGATCACCTTGACGAAGTCCACATGATGGCTTGAAGTACCCAGCAGGAGAACCATTGATCAAAATAGAAAATTTTCCAGTGCTATAATAACATTTAATCCACTCACACCAACTATAATCAAAGTCAAAAATTTTGAGAATAGCATGTAGAAAATTCTAGGAAACCCTATCATATGCTTTGTTCATATCTAATTTCAAAAGCATACCTGATTTTTCATAGAATTAAGAGAATGTATGGCCTCTTTTGAAATAATTATACCATCAAGAATGTGTTTACCCTGAACAAAGCCACCTTATTCCTCTAAAATAAGACACCCTAGAATGTCCTTTAACCTGTTTGCCATAATTTTTGAAATGATAATATAAATCATATTACAAAGGCTTATTGGACGAAAGTTATCAAAATATTTTGTGTCATATTTCTTGGGAACCAAGGTAATAAAAGTGGCATTGATCTCACTTATTATAGCATTTATTTTTCAAGCCTTTTCAACCGCATCTAACATATCAATCTTCAATAAATCCTAAAAAATTTGAAAAATAATTGCATAAAATTTGTCGGTGTTAGGTGCCTTGTTAGGATGGAAAGAGAAAATTGCTTCATGGAGCTCATCCATAGAAATCTTCTTCATCAAGATTTCATTTTGTCCTTGAGTGATAAGTTATGGAATATTTTGTAGAATTTTTTCTCGTGCCTCCTTATCTTGCCTAGAATCTGAAGAAATATTTTTGAAATAATTTATTGCTTCCTTCCTTATATCCTCTTCATCCTCAATATTTCTTACATTTGGAGTTATAATATTTTTAATATGACGAACAAAAAAAAAATTTTGTAGCATGAAAAAAAATTTATTTCTATCTCCTTCCTTGAGCAATTTCTCTCTAGATTTTTGGAACCAATGTGACTCCTCCTTCTTCAATGCATTATGATAATCAGAAAGTAATTTTTTTTCTTTCACATACAAATCCTAGTCCATTCCATTAACTTCTACTATCTCTTGTAAATTTTTGAGCTTGGATTCAATTTATTTTTTTTCTTTAAAAATGTTACCAAAATATTTGACATTTCATATCTTCATTTGCTCCTTTAAATATTTCAAATTTTGAACAAACCTGTACATACATGATCCTTCAATTTTTATCTCATCCCACCATAACATAACCATCTGGAAAAAAATATGTTCTTGGACGCACATAGACAATGGCTTTGGATGACCATTGTTAGGTGACTCACAAGTCAAAATAATGGGTTTGTGATTTGATCTTACTTGCAATAAAATATCTAAAGATATTGTATATTTTATTTGCAAATATTTATTGGATAACAAAAATATATCTAGTCTTTCTACTATATGATTTTTCCCAATGTGTCTATTATCCCATGTGTATTGAAAGCTTGAGGTACTAACATCCCAAAGGTCATTTGAATTGATAAATGAAGCAAAATCTTGCATTAATTTCAACCATCTTGGAATGCCACCCTTATTTTCCAAAGGAGATATAACAGTATTAAAATCACCCCCAAGAATCTATAGATCACAATGAATCATCATTGTATTTGACAAAAATATACTAAGGTCCTTCCAACATCTTTCACGATGAGTAACTATAGTTGGAGGATATGCATTTATAAGCCCAACTTTGATGTTTTCCTCTTTCTAGAAAAATAATCCAGCAACCCAATTACTTTTTGCTTCTAATAGTTATCCATACCATTTGTATTTATCCCATATTATTGCAAATACCGTCTAAAGCTCCTATAGAAGAAACTGCTAAACAATCACCTATCCTCCAAATATTCTTAAAAACATCCTTACATTCCTCACTGCATAATTTTATTTCCTGTATCAAAATAAGCTTAATAACTCTTTTTAGGGGTTTTATTCATACCCCTAATATTCCATGATATCATTTTCACAATCAATACTTTTTATTTTTATTAGTGGGCTTAACCCCACTTCTTGTTAGCACTTGTGATATTTTTATTTGACTTCCTAGATCAATATCCTTTTGAGTTTATTTTTCTCTTTTTTCTTTATGTGATAGCCTCCCTCTCATTCTTTCATTCTTACCACCACTCTCATCTTCATCAATCTCTTTCTTTTTTTTATATTGTTATAAATGGGACTTATCTTCTAAAGATTTATGTTGCCCTAAATATTTGAAAGTGCAAGTAATAGCCTCAATAACATTTTCTTCTTTATGTTTCCCTAAAAACTCTAAAATACATAGATGATCCTCCATATTCATCACTTTATTATGTTGTACTGAAATACCTAAATTTCCTTCGATATCTTCTTCAATATTTTCTTTACTATACTAATCTTGAAATCCTAAAGTGCAAGGAATACACTCTGCACTACTTTCATTTTTTTTGTAAGGAGAATATTTTAAGCTACTTGAGGATAATAAAGGTGATTTACCTAGATTAAGCTTGACCTCCTTTGCATAATTTTCTTTAAATTTTGTCCTCCCCTCTTCCTGCACACCTTTAGCTCCTTTTATATTTTAACTTGCACATCTCCCATATCATTTTTTCCTCCTAATGACTAATTCAAGTGAACTGCAATGGCCTTTGCCATCTAATTATGTAGAGGGATTTTTCTAGCCACTTTCTTAGGAGTGGAAAATCCTTGATTTGATATAGTTTCTCCTATGATATGGTATCCTTGTTTCAAATTTAAACTACCCTCATACCCAAAATAATCCATCTCTTCCTCCATTTTCACTTTGCAGTCTCTTGCCATGTGCCCAGTTTCATGACATTTGCGACATTGGAATGCAATGTTTTCATAATCCACTTGTTGATCTCATTTTCTTGATTCAGATTTAATCCTAATCGACTGTGATAAAGGATTAGAAATATACATGGAAATACATATTTGAGTGTATACAACATGCTTCTCTCCTTAGTAGTTGGTCCCTCTTGGATGAATTCACCTACGATATTACCAATATTTTTCAAAACGTCCTTATTGATGAGTTGATAAGGAAGTCCAAAAAACATAATCCATACTATAAGCCTTTTAATAGTTTCAATATCGATAGAAAAATTCTCACTCCAAGGTCTTAAATATAATACATTTTTACACCTAAACCATGGGACTCCATCCATTATTTTATCCCTTACTTCTGAACTAGAGAAAATAATGAGAAAAATGCTTTTGGAAGAAAATTCATGGAGTAATTTTAATTCAATACCCATTTCCACTTAATCCAATTTTGAATCTCAAAAAAACCTAGCCAACATCCATGAAACTTATAAATTAACCCTCTAGTTTTAAGAATCATTATATCATGCTCAATCGTCTTATTTTTGATAATCACTTATTGCATAGAATCTACTACTTGGACTGGTCTTTCCATAGATTCTCTCTTCTTCTTATTGATAGGCAGGGCTTCCAAATTTTTGACTTGGCCATTAATATTTTCAGTAAGAACTTTCACAAAAGAATTTATTTCCATGTTACCTAATTTTTTATACTCACTGTTGTCTACACTCACTCTTGGCTTATGCTTGCACTCACTACTGGATGCACTTGCTCCTAGATCATATTCGCACTCACTACCAGCTATGCTCAGTCACAGCTCACATTCACCCTCACTATCGGCTACTCCTTGACGGCTCGTGTTTGCTACCAACTTTAATTGAGAGGTAATATGCTTGATCAATGCTCCTCCTCTACAAATTGTAAACAACACTTATGCTAATGTTGTTGACTGATTGTGTGGGTTTTATGTCGATAGTTGAAGGCTATGATATTGTGACCTCGTGCTTTCACAATATTGCAAACTTCTTCTTCGATGATATCCTTTGGCGATATTGCGAACTCCTACTTCGGTGACCTCCTACGTTTGTGATATTTATCCTTTTCACCCATCCATTGTTAATTCATACATTTCTAACCCTTTTATTTCTATCCTTAAACATTTACCATTCTAAGCTAAAAATAGTCAACACCTATTAAGTTGACAAGGTATGGCAACCTTATCTAGAGGCTGAATCAAAACAAATTGGTTCTTCCAATGTTTAGTTTGGATTGTGATTAGTGGGTGCTCACCTTAAAATCTATCAGGATCATGATCATAGTTCTAGCATTGGCTTGATGACAATCTAGACTACAATAGTTTTTGGCATACCTGATGGGATATTCCATATCATAGCTAAGATAATTTAGGGTTCAGTGATATCCTATATTGTCAAGTTTTTCTTTAAAATAATCTGGCAACTTTGTTAAGAACAAAGCCCAAGTGGTGATCGATCATATTTAAGGTTATGAAATTCTAGTTTTCATAATTTAGTGCTTATCACCTACGAAAATGAAGGTTAGGTGAATTACCTTGATCGATTGAGTAGGTATTTTAAATTAATTTGGCGATCCTAATGGCTTTAGAATTTGTATGTCATTATTCTAAGTATTGCTAACTCATTATTCTAATGTTTGAGGTAGGATTTGCATCTTTATGATGACTTTTTTGGCTCTCTTGAAAGACACTCGCCTTAGTTCTTCCCTTAACTTCATAGGTTAGGTAGGTATGGCTCATCAAAACTACCCATCATGGTGTGACACATGACCATTGAATATCTTGATCCTCCATGAGATCCCAAGAATTGCTCTAAAAAATCTCCCTAGTTATGAAGGAAAATAAAGTTTCAAAAAGGAACACTATAAATATATAGCTCCATTTTCCACTATGTACAGCATTATAATCGAAGATATAGTGTTTATACTACTTGTGTTATATATTAAGGGAAAAGTATTAGTATGGTATAAATCCTTGGAAGATAAAAGCATATGTAGCTAGATGGATTTATCTAAACGCTCATTGATGAATTTGATGACCTTGGAGATCCCTTCCTACTGCTCACTCAATTCTCATTCATAAAAAATCAGCCCATGAACGTATATCCGAGTTCAGTTTCTATTTCAAAATAATTTGGAGAAGTATTCCATAGGAATACCAACCCTCCCACTCCTAGGCATATCTTTACTACTTTCATGTATTCCATCCTGACCTAAGCCTCCTTGCTCAATAGTCCAAAGAAAAAGTATTCCGCCATATCTTCCAGGAGGCTATTCAAGCTAAAAATATGTTGATTAAAATAGATAAAATTCCTCCTAGATAAGGTAATCCTTCATTTTATCCTTTTATCAGATCATTTTATGAAATATCTCAGGAATGAGTGAGGTCATAGCAATGGCAGGGAAATAGCGATGAGGTTTTATCTAGTTTTCACGAGAGTTATCCTTGTGAAAATAAAGATCTAGAAATGATGATGTCATGCTCTGATTGGAGAAATGACAGGAAATAATCATGTACTTTAGATATCAAAACTAGAGGGTTTTATGATGGATAAAGTTAGAACCAACAACTCAAATAAAAATGTGGTCCTTATCTTGTTAATAGCATTTTGCATAGTGATGGAGAAGAGGAAAAATGTTGAAGATATGGTAAAGAAATAAATGACTATATGCTCTCATTGATACCAGTTTCATCAATTAGTCTCAGTTGGATAGAAGACCCACACCAAGAAGTTTTGGGAGATGTGGTTCCCCATATGTATCTAGATAATTATCTTCAAGTTCCACCAATTCAAGGAACATAAGATTATCAAGAACAAATTTCACTGATGGAGCTCTTGAATTAGAAGAGAAAGCTTACAAAAGCTTGTATTTTTTCCTTTGACTCATGAGGAGAGAAAAGAAAAGGTGTGCCAATTTTAGGACTTATTCAAGGACTATTTGCAATAGGAGTACTCTTTATTGTTATCTAATTAGGATTCTCATTTACCAGACTAACACTAGCTTGATATCAATTTTATAGTAGGATATTTTTCACTATTCATGTAATATCTCAAGAAAAATTATTAGAAAGCATCAAAGAGGGTACTGCAAAATGCTTGTGGTATAGTAAAATATCGCTTGGAGTATAAGAATAATGATTAATTCTTCTTACAAGTATACACAAAACTTAAATTATGCTAATATCACCTGATGATAGAAAATCAACTTTTGAATATGTATTTCATATAGGATTTAGACATATCTCATGGCATAGAAAGAAACATGTAGTAAAATTATCTTCAATGGAGGTAGAGGATTGTGTTTCATGAGGAGCTACATGTGAGTTGATATGGTTACATTGTATTATATCAAAAATGGGCACCTAGAAGAAACATCCAACACTATTGAAATGTGACAACCAAGGCATTATGGAAACCCCATAAATAATAACATCAAACAAAAGACCAATACATAAATTTACAATTATTACCAACTATATAATTGTGTTAAACATAACCACATAAACAGGACATTTTCAATCATAACCATCAAATGCAAAACTTTGAATCTCCACAGTTGACGAAAACACTCGAAACTGAAAACCCACTACAGATCACCACAATCAACAACAACAACAACAACAACAATAATAATGCACATTGAAACTTCATGTCATATAATTTGGGACAATATTTAGAATCTATTGATCTAAATCCTATACATTCTCATTAACAAAGAGATTGTGGATATTTTTAAAAAGGTACTTGCACATATTAATTTTGAATTGTTTCACAATTCTCTTTGTTTACTAAAAAATGTAATAAGTGAGGATGTTAGGATAGGATTTATCACATTATTTTATTATTACTAGATCATGCATTTTTATATGGGTTATTAGTTTATTATTTCTTGCATGAAATTATCTCCTTGAGAGTATTAATGTTCTAGTTTATAACCCTAAAGCATGTATTAAATATGATTATATCTCAATGAATAAATTTCTTTGCTTTGCTATCAATAGATGGGGTAAAGCATGAGGTGTTTATGTATGATATATCACATAATATCCAATTGTTTTTCAATTGTATCATCAATATGGAGGTATGGATTTAGTTTAATAAAACTCTAAAGATAGACAAGATTTTATTTTCCAAGCTTAAGCTTATATTAGTGGCTAAATGCTTTTTGTGGATCTCAGTACTCATCGTGTTGTAGTAAAGTTGGGTCAAAATCCTCTACCACATATAATTCAATCCTAGAATGACTTGGTATAAGCCTTACACTATTTCTTTTTCTCCTCAAACTATTTGTAGTACTTTCATGTTAATGGATATGGTTTTGTCAAGGGTACAATCAATCTATGTAAGAATACATCCAATAATTCAATCATTTGGTAATTATACTAGGTAAGTTCTCTTGGAAAATTGTTAGGTCATTAGAGGTTCTCCCTAAGTCCTCAATATTTCTTTGGTTAGCAGTTCAAAGTAATATTCTTATAGGATAGAGTCTACAAAGAAGAGGATATTATGGACCCTTCATATGTACCTTGTGCAACAAGGATTTAGAAACATCAAACCTTTTACTTCTTCACTGTTCATTTTCTTACACCATATGGGGTTATTTTTTGTAATATGAAAGTATTTTGGGTAGCTCCATCGATATTGAAAGACCTGATAAAATGTTGGATTAATTATTTCAAAGCTAAAGCATAATGTATTCTTTGGAGTATTGGCTCTACCATTATTTTTTGGAATGTATTGCTTGAAAGGAATAACAAAAATTTAAAAAAAAAATCTCAAAATTATTTTCAAGTTTAAAACCGTATTATTGCCTCTCTTGCAGAATGTCTACAAATATGGTGTTCATCATGGGAAGTCTCAATTGCAGAAAAAGAGATGCTAATAACTTGTCTACAATATTTAAACATACATGGAAGAGTCATTTGTGACAATGGAATTAAAACACATGATCTACTTTAAGCTATGGTAAAATGGAATGTCCAAAAATTGGGTTTATCAAAATTAATTTTGATGGTGCTTCTAAAGGAAATCCAAGAAAAGCTAATGAAGGTGGTGTTTTTAGAAATAGTGAAGGAAAAATTCTCCTCTCTTATTCAGAATCATATGTAACTTCAACTAACAACTCTGCAAAGGCTAGGACACTTCTTACAGGGATTAAATTTGCAATAGAAAAAGGATGGAAATACATTTCAATTGAAGGGGACTTATAAATTATCATCAATGCTATTAATAAAAATGGATGTAGAGACTTAATAAACAGTAATACTATTGTTTATATTCATCATATATTACTAGAGGTAATATCTTGATAGTGGAAGCATATTTATAGAGAAGGAAATCATGTAGATGATAAATTAGAGAATTGTGGTGTTGATCCTGTGAAATTCAAATTTTAAAAGGCAATTGGCTAAGTGATATTTTATATCTTAATAAAAATGATTTCAAAGAACTAATTTTGAAAACATAGCACTTCCATGAGATTTAAAAAAATTATTTAAGAGAAAAAATAAATTAAAAACTATGATAAAAATAATGCTATAATAATATAATATTTTGGTATTTTCATGAAAGTGACCCCAAAAAATACCACATGTAACTTATTTTAAATAAATAAATCACATGTATTTTGGTTGCATGTTCCAAATCACCCTCTTCGAAAATCCACAAACTCTGACATGATGCACCTGTCTTTATTTCTTTTAAATATACAAACAAATTTATCATAATACAACCTTTTTTTTGCTTGATAAAAAGGGGTTGTACTCGTGTCCCCCACCCTTAAAAAATTACATCTCTCTTATTTAGAGCTTAAGAGTTTACAAATATATATACTTTTCATCTCAATTGAGATGCTATAGTTAGAAACCTACATCATTTTACATAAAATGTCTAAATTCTTGATTTTTCATTTTCTAGATCTTTTCAAATCTCTGTATAAATACAATTACTCTAGAATTTAGAATCTTTCTTGACATTTTCCTATAACAAACTTTACAATACCAAAAATTTACCTCTACTATCTATGTCTTGCATCTTAGTAAAGTAATATTTTCAAAACATCACACTAACATAGTCTGCTTTATTACTAAAACACAAGTGCAACCACAAAAATTATAATAAATAGTCTACATGAACACACATTAGCATTATAAAATAAAATATATATTACCAATGGAAAACATAAAAGTAAATCTTAATCATTAATTTATTTAGGCAATCAACAATTTTTGTCAGCTTCAACTAAACTTTCTACTTCCTCTAACCATGGAAAGGAGATGTTAACTTCATGATACTCAACCAAAACCACTCTATTGGCTAGCTTATCTGCACATTTGTTTCCTTCCCTTAATATATGCGTAAACCTAATTTATTCAAATTCTTTACCAAGATCTTTAATTTCCACAATTATCTTGTGTATGTTCCATGGAGCCTTTGCTTTCCTCAAAATTATATTTATTACTATGAGAGAATCGCATTCCATCCAATCTCTATTCCATTTCATTTGTTTACATATTTTTAACCCTTATAAAGCTGCCCAAGCTTCAACTTCATTATTTATATTAAATCCACAATTGAAAGCATAATGAGACAAAATATCTCCTCTATTATTTCTAATTATTCCTCCTCTTCCTGGTCTTGGGTTTTTTTTATATGATCCATCAAAATTCAACTTAACCCACTCCACATCTGGTGGTTTTCACTTTATATTCTTTACCTTATTTTTTCTTCTCTTGTACCCAACATCATAATTTCATTTAATGACTTGACTCCATCTATCAAGACTCTTTGCTTCTAAATTAGGTATTGGGTGAGTTGATAGGGTTGGTTTAGACTCCTCTATGGCTAAACATATCTTCTTTTTCATTACCTCTAAATTGCTTTCCTTTCCTTTAAATATTCTTCTATTTCTTTCTAGCCATATAATCCAAAGTATTGTGTCTTTTGATATATCTCATATTGTCTGTAAAGCATCACTTTTATAAGTGCTTTGCCATTGCTTTAACCAATCTTCAATTTTGCTATTCATCACCATGCATTTACCAAACATATTAAGAATATGTTGCCATATATTCCATACAATTGAGCAATGTCCCAAGATATGGTCAATACTCTCCTCCTCATTCTTATAGAAAACACATTTAGAGAGGCCATGAAAACCCCTTTTCATAAGGTCATCCTAGTATAAAATTCTTCTATGACCTACTAGCCAAACAAACATTTTGACTTTGGAAATGCTTGGGAATCATAATACAACCCTTAAAATTAAAATCATTATACCATATTTTTTGTGCCAACAAAAAATAGCCATGAATATAAATTGCATTTCAATAGATATGTGAGAAAAAGTGTTCTGGATAGATTAGAATCAAAATAATGGTTAATAAACATTTAACCAATAGCAAAGAAAGTAAAGGGCTAGGCTTAAAGGGGTTTATTTTTAAATAGTGTTATTAAATAATTTTTATTTCAGTGAATTTAAATAAAATAAAATAAAGTTGTTAAGTGTCTTGGAGAAAGTGCAAAGGGTCAGGGTTTTGGCAAGTGTGTGAGGGGTGGGTGTGAGTATGGTTGTATGTTTAGCCCCTATTGATAATATTAGCTCTCAATATTATGAGGGGTCATGGTTAATATGGGAATGTCTAACCCTAAGCATCGGTCCTAGGGATTTCTCACACTTTTCTAACCGAAAAAAAAAATTATTAAGTTATTTAAATAATTTTAATATTATTATATTAAACTTTTTATTAATTGTCTCCTTGTAAATTTAGAAGGTGTTTAAATGTTAAATAGAATTTTTAGACAATATAATAAAAATGTATTAGATTATTAGAATTCCTAAAATATAATATGATGATCATCCCATATCACATGATATCAACTTATGACTTGTTACAATAACAAGAATCGACTACAAAACATTAATAATAAAATTTTATAACCTTTTCTATTTTACTCTCTTGTTGGTGACTTAGTGGTTCTTTTGTTAACAAAGGTAATATAATATCTTTAAGCAACAAATCAACATCACTAAAAGTCTTTTCAAAAGCTAGTGGGTTAAAGTATTCTAATGATATCATTAAATAACATCACTAAATATCAACAAATCAACAATGATTTTTAGCATATCGACATGACTCAATTAGAACTTTAAGACTTGGATGAATTTTAAAACTCTTGTTTCTTCTATTACTTTTAGTCAATTGTGTTGCCATCAAATGAGGACATTAAAATACAAAAAAAAAAAATAACCACTTCCACTTCTCCTTCTGTAACCACCATAAAGGCTCACACCCAATCGCAATCCTAGTGTGATAGTGAAAATAATACCAACATGTATGAAATGCAAGAAATTGATAACAAGATAAACAATAAAAGATACTTTATTCCATTATGAAGTCATTTCGGGTTACAAGTACATCCCTCTTAGGGATAATCATGTTGATATGATATTATAATAATATCCGTGCAATTGTTTCCCTCTCAAGGGTAAGTGTGATATTTCAAATGCCTTCGTAGGGTGACACAAAATACCTTAGGGTGGAGTTGACCCTTTTCTTAACATTGAGGAAGGATTCAAATTTTAATCTCCTTTGAATGGATATCCCTGCTGTCAAGAAACAACAGAGAATGATAAAAAATATAGGTAGCCTCTTGCGATGAGGCCCTTAAAAGGAAAGATGCATAAAGATACCATTGAAAACATGAAATCAAGAAAGCATTTAAAATATTTTTAAACTATGCTAAACTAACAAATATTCATGGAAATAGATAAAAGAGTATAATAATTAATATTTCCATGGTTCAATTAAAGGAAATGAAGCTTTAAAAGTCATAAAGAACCCATTGATGTCTATCTCATGCTACTATACTAAAATCATTCTAACCCTAAATATATCAGTCAAAAATATCTACAACTACAATCAAACTGTGCAAATGACTAATCTAATCTAATTAGATAGGAAAAAATGAAAATATTAAGGTGGTGATACCTTTGTTGCAAACCATAGCACTGGTATATAGTATGCACTGTAAACCATGGTTGAAAGTTGCGATGAGCACTCAAGTAAGTTTACCCTCAAAATCAAGGGCAGTGGGCTTGACCTCCTTGTCCAATTGATGTTCAAGGGTCACCTTCGGTGTCCTTTTGACAATTTTGGTGGTTCAATCGTTGAATAGGGCCTTCGTTTGCCTGAATTAGCATTTCTTGGCTCTCCTAGGTCCTTAGGGCATCCATGGCCTAATTTTTCATGATGTTTGACAAATTGACAATGGGGGATGGCAACAAGGCACTCTCTATGCACTCAAGTGAGTCCACAATTCGATAGGGCTTCGCTGCTCTAAACTCCAATGCTTCATTGATACAATATTTTGACAGTGCTTTGCTATCAAAATGCTCTATATCATTGCCCTAATTCAAAGGGGTACTTATAGGATGTCCTAGGGCTAGGGGTGGCTTCATGGAGAAGCCAAGATCAAGAAGGGGTGGTTAGGATAGTTGGATTGGAATCTTCCATCCTCTAACCACCGTCTTCTAGAACAAATGGTCATTCAAACCGATTTGGCTTGAATGAAAGCGAACTAAACTTCAATTAAGACCATAGGTTGTAGCTGTGGTTCAGAATATAAATTGCAGGCCTTACCCGCGGTTCATACTATAGACCATAGGTCTGGGCTATGGTTCAAACTGATTAGGCCAAGGAGCCCAAATTGAGTGGTTCAAACCATTGCTCTATCTTGGATTCTATCCAAGATCCTCCATATGGTCTTATAGCATGTCCATATGAGTAGTCGCCTTTGACATGACATATTTTAGGTGTCTACAGATGCCCCTTTTGAGATGCATTGTGAGATCAAACAACGTTGAGCAAAAATAGACCTCCTAAAATGATGTCGAAGGTTCTATGATGATCATTAGTTAGATCAACATTAGATGCCCCAGGTCCAGCAAAAGGATGTGCATCCTAGAATCATTACTTCCAACTCTTAAGAGGCTTAAACTTGAAAAGTATATACTCATCACCAAACATTCGGATAGCATCAATGCCAAGTAGGATTTCATGCCTGTCAATCCAAAAGGATGAGAGTTACAAATAAATTATCATATTTTCTATTTTCCCCAAGAAAATGGGTAAGCTTATGATAGCTATTGATAATGATTCACAAGGATGAATGCAATTTTGATAAGATCAAGGGATCTACGATCTCAGGGATTTTTTGCTAATTTTGATTAAGATTTGATATTATGACTACCCCCTCAAGCGACAATTCGATGAAGGTAATAACAATGATTAAAGCGACGATGTCACTTGACCACCATGGATGATCTGAACAAATTTAGATTTGAGCATATTAATGCCTTGGCTTGGCCTACTTCAGCTTTTTATTCCAACTATTAATAGTAATTGCACATTCCTATCCCATGGAACAGTCGGGCTGCAATAGCCATCTTAGGGAATCAAAATGAGGAAACTTTAATTAGATTTGTGTTGAATCAAGTTATCGATGATTTGCTGAAAAGATGTCATAGGAGACATGACATAAAATGCCTCGTTCCCGTGGAGCAGTCCAGCCGTGAAGGCCTTCTTAGAGATTGAAAAGAAGCATATCAAATCAACGATGACAATTTTACCTCAAATTTCCTTATGGTAATTTACTCATCTTGCCAAATTGCATGAATCACAAGTTGCTGCAACCGCCAAGTGTATAGGGTAAATTACTAGATACAAGGCGCATTTGATTTTTTTTAATTATTTGATTTTTTTGTTGTTAATTTTGATTTATTGATCAATCTTGGTGCTTTGAACATCACCAAATTTGCAATATTGATTGCTCTTTTTAAAATTTGATCCGTTAGGAGTCATTAATTTACCTTTTTAGACCTTCCCATGATGGGTTTTTAGTGCATTTAATGCCACCTACGAATCGCAAGTACGATCTGTAGTTGTACTTTTCAACTTTTGGGAACCACAGTTAGGGCCTGCAGTCGAAAAACCCTAATTTTAGGATCGTAGGTGTCAGTTGCGGTCCGACAAAATTAGGAGGACCTTTAAATAGTCGTTCCCATTTGAATTTTTTATTATTTTTCTTGAAAGCAGCTGCATTGAGGGAGCTCTGAGAGATAGGAAATTTTCACTGATCTGGAACGCTACCCAAAACTTATCCGTATACCACACTTGATACCCTGATGGCGGATGCTAATCAGCCATCGACTAGTAGAGGTCATAGAGCGGGTAAGTAATTCAAAACTGAGTCCTCACATTCAATACCAATAAAATGAACCACATTAAGAAATGTGTAAAATTAACCTCACTAAACAGTTGGTAATGAACCTCATTAGATTAGATTTAGTTAGGTTTAATTTTTTTTAGTGAGAAGGATAGGAAGGTACCTGAAATGGGTATTCTTCCTAGACCGCAGCTGGTAGTTGTGGTTCCCAATTGTCAGATTTGGGACCACAAATATCATTTGTGGTTCGTATTCAAACTATGATGGTCATATTTTGACTGCATGTGGACTGTAGGGTTGACCTGTGGTTCACTAACCTTAGAAAAATTTTGTCAAAATTTTGCATTTTCTAAATTTTAAAATGCATTTGATGTCATTTAATGCAATTATGACTTGCCTAATTGATATTTTTTATTTTTATGAATGCCTTGTGATATGTTTTTGTCTTTTTATCAATTTTTAGATGTTTTTGATGTTTTTCTTTAAACTTTTAGCTTATATACTGCTTTTATTTCAGAGGTTGACCTCTAGGGCTCGCGAGCTCGATCTACTTAATATTCTTCGTAGACAGCTCATTGATGGTGAGTGTGCATGATTTAGAGTCATCAAATTTGGCTATGACCTACTTGAATGCGTTGGCCCAATGCTGGAATGTGTGGACCAACACCTTTCACCTACCTATAGTTGAAATGACTATGACATTAGAGGATGTTTATCGGATATTTAGGATCCCTATCGATGGCGAGGCCATCACCTCTTCCCCTTCTCAAATAAATGGGTCTATATTTGATGCTATATTTGGTGACTGAAGTAAGGAGGCTCAGGAGAATATCGATCATGGAGGTTTCCACATTGGATACTGGTAGGGCAAGCATGTTTTCTCAATCTACGCTATGATCTTCGTGATCCTTATGGCGTAGATAGTCCTTCTAGACTCCTCGGGCATGAGGATTCCCTGGAACCTCTTGTCCAGTGTCTGGAGAGTTATCCAGAGCTCCATTACTCAACCACTATGCCTACCTTGGGAGAGCACGTTGTTATGTTAGCTCTATTATGAGTTGTACTAGATTACTAGTCGGTGCCATCGAGGGATTAGTTGTAGCCTATTGTTACATATCTAGGGCTTGTAGAATATCTGGATGAAGCATCCCATGAACCTACCTCTCCATAAAATCCATTGATGATGTGCATCAGTGCTACGTCGCATGATGGCCATGAGAGGAGGAGTGGTTCTAGAGCAGGACCCATGCTGGAGACACTGATTATTATATTATACAGCTTGCATCTCTTGGTTCGAATGACATTAAGTGGTGTCCTTATAGGGAGTGCTCAGATTAGATCAAGGTAGGCAAGTGTCTATGACAGGCTCACCGGGATAGGTAGATACTTGGTTGTAAGTTCAATATTAGAGAGTATCAGTTCTTCTCTCACGTATTGCAATAGTTTGACTTGGTGCAGGACATCCCAGAGATTCCTTTTGTGTACAGGCATCTCGTGCTAGAGACGCATCTACCATGGATTCATACTACAACTCTAGGAGATGAGGTTGATGATTTCCAATATTCTGGGGATGATACACCTAGGACCACCCTAGCATATGACACATGGTGGTCCCTGCTATAGTGGTACGATTTAGGGTCTCTAGGCAGAGTAGATGACCAAGCAAAGGTAGGGTCCAATCCTGATGGGTGAAAGGTGTGCTAGAGAACCGAGGGTAGATGGGACATAGAGGCCACTACAAAGGAGGCTCTTTAGGTAGAGGTGGAGGAGGAGGAGGGGTCAAATGAGGGCAAGGTGCCTCCTAAAAGTTATGTAGGGGAGCTCCTTGCTCAGATTACCAACTTATAGATTTAGGTTGGCAGGGTTTAGACCCAACAGCTACAGTGAGATACAACTATCACTCTTCTAAAAGCAAATCTGGATCACAAGAATAGACAACTGGTAGAGTATCAAGCACATATTATAGCCCTTACATCTCGGGATACAGTATTAGAGTCATAGGTTGGTGAGCTTACTAGTGCACGAGACGTGGTACTAGCGCAGTGGGGTGAGGCCATTACAGAGAGAGCTACTCAAGGAATAGAGGAGGGATCCTTCATCCTTCCACGCTATTATGGTACCTCTAGCTCCACCATCAACTACACTTCTAGGAGATGGTGATCCCATAGCTGAGGTTAGGCAGTTCACTTCCCTTGTAGAGGAGGGAAATGACCTTTGCAATGTGAGGGCAACTCACATCTCCCAGCTAGAGGGCTTCATCATATTATGGGGCTTAGAGGTACCAGAGTACAAATATACTATGGAGTCCCAGAGGACCAAGTCCTGGACCTCCAACCAACGGACTCACAGGATAGAGAGGACACATAGGTCCTCTAGCACACATGGAGGCAACTATCACATGAGTCACAGGGAGATGGGTGTGACCTCTAGTCACAGGTCTAGTCACTTAGACATACCTGTATCCCGTGTTCTAGGCCTCTTCAGGTTAGGTGGTACATAGGGCCCTCAATAGGGCACATAGCAGGCACTAAATCCAACTATCAAGAAGGCTCTAGGGCACAGGGCTAAGAGAGGCAGCGAGAGCTCCAGTTCACGGGGAGCAGACCAGAGCTAGGGGTCTACTAGATCTAGGCTACATTTTGCATATGTACCATTTTTTGTGTAAGGTCTAGGTGAAAGCACGAGATTCCGGGCAAAGGAAACACTAATTGCGATGCAACCAAAATCAAATGCGCTTAAGTCCTAGAAATGTAAAATGCATGAAACGAAAGAGACGCATTAAAACGAGATACAAGCGAATGGAGAAAACACAGCCCTTTCATTAAACTTTCTTGATCTCTGTTACAAATACGCCTCCTCCCTTTTCAGGGGCTAGGAGCGTTAAAAGAATTTGATTACAATCACTTAATGTTCCTCTTTCCGCGTGCCCACGATTGAAATGGACGGGCCAAAACGCTGCCGCCGCTGATGTTGATGAGTCTTTGACCTCTGCTGCTCTTCCTGCGAACAAAGAAACAACGAATATGTCAGTAGCATCTGCTGCAAATAAAAGGTGTTTGTTCTCTAAAATCATCAAAGATGCATGTAAACACTTGCCTGAAACAGTAAGTACAGTGAATCCAAATAGCCCAAAAACTTGACAGAAAATAGAAGATCTTACCAGAAAGCCATTACCACTGAAACAGTCGGCTAATCTGCTTTCACCTGGAATTCGTCCCTGGGCAGGACGAATTCTGACTGCAATTCGTCCCTGGGTGGGACGAATTCTTCTGTGTTGAAAAAGCCGAAGTGATCTGTTCCAATGTCGGCTCTCGAGACCTCCAAAACACCTGTAGACAGAGGGGTTATGTAATTGGGGCCATTTTGGGACGACCCAGATGGTCGGATTCTCCCAATTTGGCCTCTATCCTCGGGAATTTGATATCGCCACCTGCAAGTTAGTGAAACAACAAAGCGACACAAAACATACTAGAATCTATCAAAAGTTATGAAATTGCAGCTATGAGTTCACCAAACAAAATGACACAATATGCAATGCGAACAAATAATCTAGAATGCTAAAAAGAATGGAACTTAGGAAGTGCGGGGGTGCCTAGGTGGGCCTCCCACCGTTGGCACTTGACTTCGGAGCCAATCCACTAGGGATAGGCCCAAAACCTCTTAGGATTGGGGGGTCGGCAAATTGGTTGGTTCAGTTGTCCATGTGTTGGATTTGGGTTAGGTTCAAGCTTCCAAAAGCCACCCAACAACCTCCCTTGCAAAAGAGATTGGTGGATGCGAGAAGGTGAACCAAAAGGGATGCAAGTGGGTCTTCAACTCGGAATCACTTTGTTGCTTGAAATCTCCTTTTTACTTGTCTCTTTGGGTGAGAAAAGTCCCACCTTTTATAGACCCATGGGGTCTCTTTTGAGAGGGAAGCACAAATGCCATGTGTTGGTCATAGGTGCCATGTGGCGCTCATGTCTTCCCATGAGGGAGGGGAGTCCTCCATTGACTTGGGCTCTCATAACTGCCCTTGTGACAGTCTTCTAACGGCCTATCTATCCACCCACACACGTGTGCGAGGCAGAGTCATCAACCGACTGTCCCGGGCTGCCACTTGGCACCATTCTTCTTTTTGCCTGTTAAACTTGGAATTCGTCCCTGGGTGAGACGATTTCAGAATTCGTCCCCGGGTGAGACGAATTCCAGCTAGTATTCGTCCCCGGGTGAGACGAATACCGAGCAAAGTGTCTAAATGTGCCAAATTGCTTCCCGACCTTACAAAATTGCTATGAAAGTGGTTAGGACCACCGTTTGACCTCTCGAGGGCTGCCCCGGGGGCTGTGTTTGTCAAAGCGATCAGTGTTTGCAGTCACATAATCGGATTGGTGCTGTTTTGGTGTCTACAGATGCCCCTTTTTGGGATGCGATGTGCATGGCACAGCGTCGAGCAAAAATAGATAACCAAAGCACTAATGATTAGGGTTTCTTGGTAACCTAACCAACTTTTGATGCCCCAAGCATGGAAAGGGCATGCATTCTTGAATCCTTGCTTCTGACGAGCTAAGGAGTTTGATTTCAAGTGTTAACCTATTTTGGTGAGGTGTGACTTGAACTTAGACATTGATCAGTCATGAATAGGCGAAGGGCGTTTTATCCACAGGGGAACCTTGTGTTCATGATTCACGAAATGCCAAGTGTTTGATTGATTTGATTGTTGCTTGTTTACTGCCCCAAGCAGGAGCGTGATTGTCTTTGTCAATGATTCTTTGAATGCATGTCGTTTTCCTTAATTGGGTGTGTGATTGTTGATTGGTGACTAAGTGTGACTACCCCCTCAAGCGACGAATCGATGAGGGAATGACCTTCATGAGAAAAGCGACGAGTCGCTTGACCCAAGATGACTTGTGCAAGGGTGCCTTTAGAGGGTTTACCGTTAAGCATGTGCAATTTTTCCAACATTTGGACCTATTTTTGGTGGGTGTTAACCCTTTTGGTGATGCCATAATGGGGTGAAATCATCGAAAACCCATCTTCCCGTGGAGCGGTCCGGCTATGATAGCCTTCTTGGGGAAGTAGGAGAGTGATAATTTGAACCCCGACATCGATTTTCTATGCCAAGAGGTTAAGTGCAAGAGCACTTGTGTCCGGCAATGCTTATTGCTTTTGTTTTTGTGTTGCATGTATTTGTTGTTTTTGTTGTTTTTTTGACACCATTTGGGGATTAAATTGTCTGAAATCCGTCTCCCGTGGAGCGGTCCGGCTATGGTAGCCTTCTTAGGGAGTAGGATAGTGATAATTTGTGACCCCGATGTCAATTTTGCTATGCCAAGAGGTTAAGTGCAAGAGCACTTGTGTCTGGCAATGTTTATTGCTTTTTTGTGTTGTTTTGATTTTCTTGTTGTTTTTGAGTGGGCTTTCACCCTTTTGTGACGTCGTTTGGGGATGAAATTGTCGAAAATCCGTCTTCCCGTGGAGCGGTCCGGCTATGGTAGCCTTCTTAGGGAGTAGGATAGTGACAATGTATGACCCCAATGTCGATTTTCTATGCCAAGAGGTTAAGTGCAAGAGCACTTGTGTCCGGCAATGTTTATTGCTTTTTGTTTTTGTGTTGCATTTATTTGTTGTTTTTGTTGTTTTGATTTTCTTTGATCTTGTGCATGATGGTTGATGAATATGGATGTATGCATGTTGATTTATTTTGATGGATGCATATGCTATGATGAATGCAAATGGTTTTGATTTATATGTGATATGCAGATATGAAATGGATGAATGGGGTTTGTGATGTTTGGCTATGGCACCAAGGACTCGTTTAGAACTTTGTTATTTTGTTTTTAGGCGATTGCTGTGATGCATGACTTTGTATGTATACATGTGGTTTTTCTTTTTTGTATTTTTTTGATGGTATTGTAAGGATGAAAAGTAGCGCAGTTGGTTTAGAAATGTAGCTAAGGTTTTCTGAGACTCATACGGTTTTAACTCACTAGCCATGACTGTACTTTATCTTACAAGACTTTTGAACAAGGTATGAATCGGACTTGTTTTTGACCAAGCTATTTCACATCCCCGTGTGTGCAATTGAGTTCATTTATGTGGTATTTGTCGGGATACCGCCGAAGCCGATGGGTTTTCAACCGAACTTGTACTGAGGATCACCGAATTAGCTCCACTAACTCCTTTGGTGTATTTAGTTAGATTAATCTGCGGTGTTATCCAGGATGCCATAAGCTAGCTCATCCACATGCAAACATTGATCTGTACGCAAGTTAATGTGAGAGATATATCGTCATGCGAGAAGTTTACCGCCAGTTACCGATAGGCTATCAACCAAACCGGTACTAAGGCTTGCCTCATGACCTATAGAATGCCGAGAGTTCCAGGGATTCAAGTTCAACTCCCTTCTTTTCTTCAATTGTATTGGGATACTTGCTCATTTGTAGTGATAAGATCACTCGTTTATTTTGATTTGTTTTTCTTTTGAGCAAGGGATTGGGGATATGGAGTGACGAAAATCACTATTGCTTGTGCCTTTTGATGTGTGCACTGTAGGATGTCAAATTTTGGAGTTTTGACATTTTGCAAATTTTTTGATGTTTTGCAACTATTGAGAACTTTAGGGATTCTTAGGGAATTGGGTAGGGAGGATGCTTGTCCTTTTGCCAACTCTCAACATTCTTGGGGTCATTCGCACAGGGGGATGAGCAAGATAACCGCTTTCGCCTGTGGTGACCTAGATTACTTTGCAGGTTTCATCTTTCGTTCACACAACTCAAGAATTGTTTTATGTGTTTTAATTTGTGTTGGGATGTTACGTAACAAGGTGTATTTCAAGTATGACTCTACCTTCGTAAAATCTGTTCGATTTGATACATTACATGGTTAAAGAGGAAAATGATGACTGAATCACTGAAACTCTTGGTACATTTACGGACCACTCGACTCGTAGTGTGGTAAAAGTTATGCATGGTGTTTTTGTTGTTTTTGTAAAATGGAACTATGCGGAACAAGATGGACTAGCAGAGCAATTGCAGCCTATGGTGCCTTTGACCTATACAACCACAAATATGCAATGTATGGATGCAATGCTTAATGCAGCTACATATTTTTGTACTTTTGATGGATTGATTTTGTGAATGTGAATATGCGGTGCTAGAGGAACTCTCTATTGATGAATTTGACCAAGCGATTGCGATAATCGTTGGAGCTTTTTAGGTTTGACCAAGTGATTGCGATAATCCTTGAAGCTTTTTGGTGTGACCAAGTGATTGTCGATAATCCTTGGAGCTTTTTGGTTTTGACCAAGTGATTGCGATAATCCTTGGAGCTTTTTGTTTTGACCAAGTGATTGCGATAATCCTTGGAGCTTTTGGATTGACCAAGTGATTGTGATAATCCTTGGAGCTTTTTGTGGTGACCAAGTGATTGCGATAATCCTTGGAGCTTTTTGTTTTGACCAAGTGATTGCGATAATCCTTGGAGCTTTTTGGATTGACCAAGTGATTGTGATAATCCTTGGAGCTTTTTGTGGTGACCAAGTGATTGCGATAATCCTTGGAGCTTTTTGTTTTGACCAAGTGATTGCGATAATCCTTGGAGCTTTTGGTTTGACCAAGTGATTGCGATACATCCTTGAGCTTTTTGAGCTTTTTGGATACAACCTTGAGTTACAATATATAATCCTTGGAGCTTTTTGACCAAGTGTTGCGATAATCCTTGGAGCTTTTGATTGACCAAGTGATTGCGATAATCCTTTGGAGCTTTTTGGGGTTGACCAAGTGATTTGCGATAATCCTTCCTTGAGCTTTTTGGTGACCAAGTGATTGCGATAATCCTTGGAGCTTTTTGTGTTACCAAGTGATCCCTACCAAGTGATGCATAATCCTTGAGACGATTTTGGTATTGACCAAGTGATTGCGATAATCCTTGGAGCTTTTGGATTGACCAAGTGATTGTGATAATCCTTGGAGCTTTTTGAGGATATGGCTTTCTTAGATGTGGAATGGTCGCAAATGACTGATATTCAAGGGTTCTGTTTCCTTGATACCATCAAGAGAAGCTAGCCGGTATGTCCCGGGTCCTATTATGCTATCAATGACATATGGACCTAACCAATTTGCCACGAATTTGTCCCTCATGTGGGACGGCAAATTAGAGTTTTGTTGGTTTTCCTTCAGAACCAAATCACCAACCCGAAAGTCTCTTAGGTGAACTTTCATGTTGTATGCTTTCTTAAGCCGCTCTTGATAGATACGTAAGTGCTCGAGAGCATTAACGCGTCGTTCGTCAAGCAACGTAAGTTGGTCTAACCGGGCCTGCCGTGCAGTGTTATCATCGATGAACTCCTGCATTGATATGCGGAGGGAAGGAATTTCCAACTCGAGAGGCATTATTGCCTCTGAGCCATACACGAGCGAAACGGAGTTGCCCCAGTGGGTGTTCGAATGCTAGTGCGATAAGCCCAAAGGGCAAGTGGGATTTGTATGTGCCAATCCTTATGACTGTCTCGTGATCGTCTTTTTAAGGATGGCGACTAGTGTTTTATTTGATGCCTCTTGCTTGCCCGTTTTCTTGCGGATAATAGGGCGTTGAAAAGTCTGTGCTGAATTTTGTACTTTGTGGTCAAAGCACGCACGTCTTTGTTCTTGAATGATGGCCCATTATCTGAGATTATTTTGGATGGAATACCAAAACGACATATGATGTTATGCAAGATGAACTCCACAATGCGGGGTCCTTTCGTTGAGGTTAACGGAATTGCTTCCACCCATTTGGTAAAATACTCTGTGGCCATTATGATAAACGTGTGACGGCCTGACGATGCAGGGGAGATCTTTCCGATTAGATCGAGGCCCCACTACGAAAATGGCCAAGCAGACCGGACTGTCTGTAGGGCCCGGGAAGGTACGTGCATCAAATTGGCATGATGTTGACATTTCACGCACTTCTTGACATATTCGCAACAATCTCGCTCTAAAGATGGCCAATAATAGCCCATGCAAAAAATGCACTTGGCGATGGCCATACCACCAAATTGGCCACCACATGTACCGTCGTGCGCTTGGGCGATCGCCCAAGTGGACTCTTGCTGGTCCAAACAACGAAGAAGAATTCCGTCATAGCTTCGACGATACAAAATGTCTCCTATCAAGACATACTTAGCCGCTTTTTGCTTGAATGTTCGTTTTGCGGCGTGCGTCAATCCAAAGGGAAGATTACCTAACTTGAGGTAGTCTCTTATGGGTAAATACCAGTCCTGTTGATCGTAAACCTCGACAAGGATGAACAGCCAATCCCTTTCGAAGTTCTTCCCTAACAAATGCTGAATGGGATAGAACTTGTAAGAATAGCGTTGTGTTGCTATTAATGGGAGTGGGGGAGAACAAGGACCCCCAGTTGGCACGTTTCAGACGATCTCGGATTCGAAAGAACTTATCCGAGGATGGTTCAATCTGGATCATGTGGATTCCTCGGCATCAAGTCTGAGCTTGCGCGCTCTATCGCGGATTGCGATAAGGTTTTGACTTGAATAGTTGTCATATCACCGGAAAGGTCTTGCGGGATTAGTGACCCCAAGGAGGCCATTGTGTCCGCAAAATGATTCGATGATCGAGGGAGTGCCTCGATGTCATACCATTCAAGTTTTGCCAGGAATTTGTCCACGAGGGCTTTATAGGCCTTCATAACTGGGCATTTGCATTGATATACCCCTTTGACTTGATTGACTATTAACAGCGAATCACCAAAGATATTCAATCGTTTGATGTTCATGGCGATTGTCGTTTGAAGACCTAGGAGCAAGGCTTCATATTCTGCATTATTGTTGGTGCACTGGAAGTTTAATTTAAATGACAGGGGCATTGGAGCGCCCTGCGGTGTGAAGAATACAATTCCTGTGCCACCACCTTGCTCGCATTTAGAACCATCGAAGAACAGGGTTATGTCGGCCTGTGACTCAGGCTCATCAGAATCTGGCGATTCTGAGACATGGAAGACCCCATCATCGGGTAGTTCTATGACCAGAGGCTGATCGTCTTCAAGAGGAGCCTCTGCTAGTTGATCGGCTATGACTTGTCCTTTGATAGATTTTTGCCCAATGAACTCAATGTCAAATTCCGTCAACAACATGATCCATTTCGCCGTGCGACTACTATGATAAGTACGACTCATCATGTATCGCAATGGATTCTCCTTAGACACAACATACGTAGTGTTGCTCAACATGTAGTGGCGTAGCTTTTTGGTAGCAAACACCACCGCCAAGCGTAGTTTCTCAACGTATGCATAGTTAAGTTCGTAATCGACCAGGGTGCGGCTAAGATAGTAAGTAGCCTCGTTCTTTGTGAAGTTCATTCTTTTGGGCTAGCATGGCTCCTAGTGCCACCTCGCAGCCGAGATGTATAAGTAGAACGGCACTCCTGGTCTAGGTGGTGCCAATACCGGCGATGAAGCCAAGTATTGTTTGATTTTGTCAAAGGCTGACTGGCACTCGTCATCCCAATGAAATGTGACTCCCTTGTGCAATAATTTGTTCATGGGTCGGCATTTGTCAGATAATTGCGCTATGAAGCGTTTAATCGACGCGACCTTTCCTTGCAGACTTCTGAGCTGCTTGATAGTGTTTGGGGGAGCCATTTCAAGGATTGCCTTGACTTTCTTTGGGTCCACTTCGATGCCTCATTTTGAGACTATAAAACCCAAGAGTTTTCCAGATGTGACGCCAAATACGCACTTCTTGGGATTCGACTCGACCTTATGCTCTATGAGGCGATCGAGAATCTTGCTTAAGTCACCGAGATGATCTGAGCGCAAAAGAGATTTGGCTAACAAATCATCCATGTAATCTTCCAAATTTTTGTGCATGTAATCGTGGAAGATGTATGTCATGGCACGTTGGTAGGTAGCGCCAAGCATTTTTAAGGCCAAAAGGCATGACCTTATAACAAAATGTCCCCCAAGGCGTTGTGAACTCCGTTTTGAGTTGGTCTTCTGGATTGATACGAATTTGGTTGTATCCCGAGAAGCCATCCATTAGGGAGAGCATTTCATGACCTCGTCGTAGCGTCTACTAGCGCGTCGATGCTTGGCAAGGGGAAATCATCCTTAGGACTCGCTTTGTTTAGGTCTCAAAAATCGGTGCATATGCGAATCCTCCCGTCGGGCTTCTTGACGGGAACCATGTTGGACAGCCATGGCGGATAATCCACGCAGATGACAAACCGTGCATCCAACAGACTTTTGTAATTCGTCTTTGACCATCAAGGCCACCGTTGGGTGCATCTTGCGTAGTTTTTGCTTTACTGTGCTTGATTGTCGGATCAAGCGTTAAATTATGCGTGACTAGCCATGGGTCTAGTCCCGGCATGTCTCTCGTATGACCATGCAAAAACCTCCTTCTTCGCTTTGAGAAGGGTAATGTAATCGGCTTGCTCTTCGGGGGAAAGACTTACCCCCAGCCTTGATAATCTGTGGATTCGTTGGGTCTAAGCCGATGTCTACATCAGTCATTTCTTCGATCGACATGTGGGATCCTTCCTCCAACTGATGTGGAGTCGGGATCAAATGGATATCATTGGCTGAGTTTAAATCTGCGTTTGGAACCTCGGGTCCCTCTTCAGCCTGAAAAATTTCTTGAGTTGTCCTTGGGGTCAAATGAGGCATTTCACCGAAAGGCCAGCACTCTGATGGTGATAAAGGTGAATTGACGCGATCCCAGTCGATGGCATCTATGTCTAGATGCAATGACCATGTTGGATCGGCCAGATTGCGGATGGGTGCGGTCAAATCAATGGAGATCATGTGGATGGAATGAATTTGGTCTCCGTAACCGCGGGTGTGATAGCTCGATTCTTTTAGATGCTCCCTATACTCGGATCTAGCTCTACGGGAACGGGCATGAATGGATCTTCCCTAGGTGCGAATTCGTCCCTATTTGCGAAAAGGATGGCAGTGGTCTTTTCTCGGCACTCGGTGTCATGATGGGATCTCAAGGTGGACGATGCTCATCTTGAATTTGGAGCCATGGATCCAATACTTGGTCCCACCTTGCGGGGTCTACCCACCATTCATGCCCTAACCGTATGCCCATCTCGTCCCATTAGATCTTCATGGGTTAAAGCATGGTGATGTCGTCGCGCATGTCCGAGATAGTCCATTTTAGCCTCATCTTCTCGAATCACTTTCGAAGACCCAAAAATGTTCATCCTCTTCAAAGAATCGTTGCTTGCGGCGTTGAGGATCCTCCTTGTTCCAAGCAAGTTAATATGGTCCCATTGTGGTTGTTCCACTCTTGGTGGAGGGACCTGATTCTCTTGATGCTGTGTTGTTTCGTCTGGAATCTCTAAGGGGAACAACTTCATAAAGATGTCCGACAGTCGTTGGTTTTCTCTTTGAGGACCACTGTCCGAACTTTCGCCTCTCTCTAGCAAAGGAGAGGGATTACCGCTATTTCCAGGGGTGTTTGTTGACCATGGGAGGTAGTCTCCCAATGTGTATTCTGTATTTGGATTGGCATAAGGGTCTAATGCCAATCCCCCCTTGTTGCCTATTTCTAGGCCTTGCATATTTTCAACCAAGATGTCTAATGGCGGGGGATGGTTGAACCCTACCCCCGACTTGTCATATGGCATCCGATATCTTGGCTGGCAAAGGATCCGCATCCCTTGCTCATATCTCGCCTAGCCCGTATCCATGCCAATTGCATTGGCCGAGATATTTTAGGGCAAAATCTGGGTTTGACAGATAGTTGATGTTTTCAACAAAAGGCTCTTCGTCTCCTTCCTTTTGTTGGCATGGTTCAAGACCATGATCAAGGCCCCCATACACGAAATTTGTCTGGTTTGGAGGGTAGCCTAGAGGAACAATTGTCCCTATGGGAAGGCGAGGTCTTCCCATGTCTTGTACTCGACTCCAATGCCGGCGTCGCCACAACATTTTGTACCAAATATTCCCCCAAGCCCGTATCGGCCATTTCAACAAGTGATTGTTGATGATTGGGTGGGAGGAAATGGTAGTCCTTCTTGACTCCATTCCATGTTTGGTGTTTCAGGATTCTTAGTTTATTTTGTGCTGGGTGTTTTCTCCGTTGATACCGTTGAGATTGTGGGCAACCTTTCTTCCAAGGGTTTAACCTCTTCCACGATCCGTTTTCCCTTGTCCTTCTGTTGGGCCATGATAGGTGGCATTGATGATGAAGGAGCAGGTGATGAGGTCTCACCTGGCTGGGATTTTGCCTTGTTGGCCACCAGTGGTGCTCGCGGTATCGGACCTTGTTTAGATGGATTTAATTGAAAATCCAAATGCGTTGAAGGGAGGGTCGATTGAGGCATGAATTGTACCGCATTGCAATACTTGAAGGGCTCTAAGTCCATTGGGACTACATGTATTTCTCCCTCATAAGCATACTTTAAGCATTGGTGGGCGATCGAAGGGACACACTTCATGTCCCTGATCCAAGGCCGCCCTAGCAGTATATTATAAGCCATTTCGCCTTCCAAAGACATGGCACAGTTGTAGGTATTGTCTTTTGTCCTACCCGGATAGGCAGAACAACCGTGCCGACCGTCGAGCATATTGCATCGTTGAAAGCTCGTAGTGTGTACGTGGAGGCCGTGGATGTGAGAGGCCGGCAGCCTTCAAATGTTTTAAGGCTACAGTGGTAATGATGTTACTGGACGAGCCAATATCTATCAGCACTCTCTTGTACAGAATCCCGTTGACCCGCGCGATAACATGCAGGGGTGGATCTCCCATGTCATTCGATATCATTTTGACCTCATCTTCTCTGAAGGTGATGACCGGCTCCGTACATCTTTTCACATGTCCCACGAAGTCGTTGGAAAGAATTTGCTTCGTGGGGCTGTAATTCAATGGCTTTTAAAATGTCCATAAGAGCTTCCCTATGGGGTGCCGACCGTTGAATAAGCTCGTAAATGGACAGCCTAGCCGATGTGGTCCGCAAACTCTGCGTGAGTTTGGTTCGTATTGTGACCTCGGGTCTAGGCGGAGGCAACCGCGTTGGGCGTTGTTGAGGCCGCGATGTTGTCGGAACTTCCCTCGTAGCTACCCCCGGGGGCAACCGTCGGGTACCTTCTGTTCCTTGTTACTATGCTAATCATTCCCACAAATCCCCGCGTGGGAAGATCCCGTCGCACCTCGTTAATCCGGAGTGGTTTTGTCCGTGCCTCGTGGGCAGGCAAGGGGTCCTTGAATACCCCCATTTGTTGGTTGTTTGGCGCGATGGGGTTGTCCACGACCAATGTTCCGTTGTCGATCAAATCCTGGACTAGTTCTTTGAATTTCCAAGCACCCATTCAAGTCATGTCCTCTCGCGCCTATGGAATCTACAATACAATTCTTCTCTGTACCCCCTAGGCTTGGGAATGTTAGGGTCTATAGTTTGAATTTCTGGCAGAGTGACTAAATTTTCCGCTGACAAGCGGTCAAATAAGGAATCCCTAGACTCCGCATATGGGGTGAAATGTCGTCTAGGGCGACGCGGGTAATTTTGCTCCCGTCTTCTATTATCTCTTTCATAAGCAGGAGGCACTGCCTGGTAATTAGCCTTTTGGGGCTGCGTTTCTTGCACAGGCGCGGGAACATTTATCGCAACTTGGTTGACTGCAGCGTGTTGTGGTTGCGTTGTCCCGATTTTAGTGGTTTTATTCCACTCTTTCTTTTTAGGCTTAGCGATTGCGCCTTCACCTATTTTAATCTCTTCTATGACTCTGGCTTGCGCCAAAGCTTCTTCTAAGCTATCGTATTGCCGCAGCAACAATAGACCAGAGATTGATTTTAAGCAAATTTTTGCGAACATCTGCGTGAGATCAGACATAGGAGGACGGTAGGGTAACTTAGAAAGCAAAGCTCTCCATCGATTCCCATATGCTGCCATTGTTTCCTCCTCAAATTGTTTGAGGCTCGCCATATCACTCAGTGATGCCTTCTTCCTTGTGTTGAAGGCAAAGCGTTCAAGAAACGCATCTACTAATTGATCTAAGTTGCTTATGCTGTGTTTGGGTAGTTGTGTGAACCAATCCGAGGCAGGGCCTGCGAATGTGGTTATGAATGTTCTAAGCAACAATGCGTCATTATCTTGGATGCCGAAGCATTGGCTTAAAAATCTTGTAACGTGTTCTTGTGCGTCCTCTTCACCTTTAAAACTACCAATTGAGGCAACTTGAAGTGCTCGGGGTAAAGAGGTGTAGGCACCGAGGGATGCACCGGATTACCGCGGAGTTGACGTAATGTGGGTTTTTGATGCCCAGCAGCCTTTGTTTCCACTGGACTCCAAACGCTCCAATAGCGCTTGGTATGCATCGGAAGATTTTATTTCTTCCTCTCTTGTTCTCTCTCGTTGTAAGTTATGATAAACTCGGAGGCCTATGGAGGGGTGGCCGAATGGCATCCCTCCCGCCTTGATGGGGACTTTCAACATATTCCTCTTCCGGGTTCATACTCCTCGTAAAATTCTTGAGGAGTCTCTCGGGCGAAACCTATGACCCCGATCAAGCCCTCGCCGAAGGTACCCATCATTGTTTCGGGGAGTTGCCTCCCTCTCGAATCCATGAGGTCTTGGAGGCAAAGCTTGACGAGGTCGTGGAGACCCGTCCCGCACCAACGGATTATGTCTCACATATTGTTCGGCTCTTTGAATGCGAGGGGTTGGCTCCCTCTCGGGTAGTTTATAGCGTAGCTCATCCGCTTCGCGTTGCATGCGCTCTCTATCCAAGCGGTGTTGATACTCTATCTCCTGATGACTTTGTTTAAGCCGCATGATTTGGGCTTGACGGGTGGCATGTTGGGCGACTATCGGGTCAATTTGGTCTACCCTATTTTTCTCAGGAGGTTCGAATGTTCCTCCTATGTGTTTGCCTTGATTTTGATGATCTACAACTTCAAGGGGTCGCTTTCCTCTGTCGAGGTAGGCGGCCTGTACTCGAGGTTCTGTCCTCAAGGGGTGATCATGATGTCCACCGGTGCGGAAGCGCAAGGTTCCCGCGTTGTATGTTGCCGTCTTTGAGGAATGCGATGATCTTCCTCGCGCTCCCTCTCATAGGTGTGAAGGGGGCAGAGCGGAGTTAGGTCATTTTGTGTAAAGAACCCTACGCTCTAGATTTTGTCTCTCTGTTTTGATGTGAGGTAAAGAAGGGATACCATATCCACGTTGTCCCTCCAAATGGATGGTTTGCCTGTCTAGCGCTTCGTCGCGCCGTGGCCACTCATGTCTAACCCGAGAGGGCGATTCTCTCGTTTACCTCAAGGTCTACATGTAAGGCGTCCTCTCGAAAGGGGCTGCTTTGAATAGGCATACCCCACCGAGGATTCCGAATTGGATTCTTTTGTAGGTTAGACCGATAAGGCGGTATGACCAAGTCCTCAAGACCGAAGCGAAGGCGACTTGTGCCTGCTTCTTGTGTACCTTTCGGAGCTTCTGCCCTTGATTGGGCTTGGCTACGGGTATACACCATTGCGTTGCTTCTATACTATCTAAGTAGATTTTTTATCTCGTTTATGATGATTTTTTTTTTTTGTCTACACTAAGCAGAAATAAACACACACATGCGCAAACCGTGATTATCTCTTTTAAGGATTATTGGTGTGCCCTAAACTGGTTTAGTGCATTTTGATGTTTTGTTTTGTTTTTGTAGGTTTTGAAGAACGTTTAAATGCATAATGAAGGCTCATATAACTCCCAAAATGGTAGCCCCTTCAATATACCAACCAGGCCGATATACCAACCTCTCTATATACCCGCCCTTACGAGAGGGAGACTATAGGTACGTGAGAGCAGAAGGTACGTGGTACGTAGGCGGTACGAAAGGGGGATTGTCCTGTTAATGGCACCTACCATAGAAAACTTATCCTCGCGCGCATGGGAATCACCCCAGCGACACTCGGTCGGCTTTCGTCAGGATTTACGCCTAACAACAGCTGACAATCGGGAAATGGATGCAAAGCTAAGCCAAGGTGGTGATGAACCCACCGTTGGTCTTGCTCAAGGGCTGGGGTCTTACGACCAGCTCCTTGGTTTAAAATTATTGCGTGAAGTGTGTGGGATTCATTTTATTTAACGAAAATGAAACAAGCATAAATGACTTTTCCTATGCAATGCAGGATTAAATGAAAACAATTAAAGAAACAGAAACAGAAACAGAAAATTTAACAGAG
This sequence comes from Wollemia nobilis, assembly GCA_028583015.1. Classification (NCBI taxonomy): domain Eukaryota; kingdom Viridiplantae; phylum Streptophyta; class Pinopsida; order Araucariales; family Araucariaceae; genus Wollemia; species Wollemia nobilis. The sequence goes on from JAQPPZ010017244.1 coordinate 5,197,339, forward strand.
ATTATAAAAATCCCTACCTCTTCTCTGCCTGGACCGGTTGCTTCTGAATTTCTGCTCGAAAAGTTGCAGATAGAAATTCGTCCCTTGGTGAGACGAATTACAAAATAGAATTCGTCCCTCCCAGAGACGAATTTGAATTCGTCCCTGTGGTCAGACGAATTGTGAACATAATTCGTCCCTGCTAGAGACGAATAGCAATATGCAACAAAAAATGTACCTTTCAAGCACAAAACACAAAAATTTAATCAGTTTTTGTGATTTTAAACACCAGGGAACAGGGTCCCACCGTGATCGCCACTGAAAGCACGAGATTCCGGGCAAAGGAAACACTAATTGCGATGCAACCAAAATCAAATGCGCTTAAGTCCTAGAAATGTAAAATGCATGAAACGAAAGAGACGCATTAAAACGAGATACAAGCGAATGGAGAAAACACAGCCCTTTCATTAAACTTTCTTGATCTCTCGTTACAAATACGCCTCCTCCCTTTTCAGGGGCTAGGAGCGTTAAAAGAATTTGATTACAATCACTTAATGTTCCTCTTTCCGCGTGCCCACGATTGAAATGGACGGGCCAAAACGCTGCCGCCGCTGATGTTGATGAGTCTTTGACCTCTGCTGCTCTTCCTGCGAACAAAGAAACAACGAATATGTCAGCAGCATCTGCTGCAAATAAAAGGTGTTTGTTCTCTAAAATCATCAAAGATGCATGTAAACATTTGCCTGAAACAGTAAGTACAAAGAATCCAAATAGCCCAAAAACTGACAAAAATAGAAGATCTTACCGTAAAGCCATTACCACCGAAACAGTCGACTAATCTGCTTTCACCTGGAATTCGTTCCTGGGCAGGACGAATTCTGACTGCAATTCGTCCCTGGGTGGGACGAATTCTTCTGTGTTGAAAAAGCCGAAGTGATCTGTTCCAATGTCGGCTCTCGAGACCTCCAAAACACCTGCAGACAGAGGGGTTATGTAATTGGGGCCATTTTGGGACGACCCAGATGGTCGGATTCTCCCAATTTGGCCTCTATCCTCGGGAATTTGATATCGCCACCTGCAAGTTAGTGAAACAACAAAGCGACACAAAACATACTAGAATCTGATCAAAAGTTATGAAATTGCAGCTATGAGTTCACCAAACAAAATGACACAATATGCAATGCGAACAAATAATCTAGAATGCTAAAAATAATGGAACTTAGGAAGTGCGGGGTGCCCAGGTGGGCCTCCCACCGTTGGCACTTGACTTCGGAGCCAATCCACTAGGGATAGGCCCAAAACCTCTTAGGATTGGGGGTCGGCAAATTGGTTGGTTCATGTGTCCATGTGTTGGATTTGGGTCAGGTTCAAGCTTCCAAAAGCCACCCAACAACCTCCCTTGCAAAAGAGATTGGTGGATGCGATAAGGTGAACCAAAAGGGATGCAAGTGGGTCTTCAACTTGGCAGCACTTCGTTGCTTGAAATCTCCTTTTTTATGCCTCTTTGGGTGAGAAAAGTCCCACCTTTTATAGACCCATGGGGTCTCTTTTGAGAGGGAAGCACAAATGCCATGTGTTGGTCATAGGTGCCATGTGGCAGTCATGTCTTCCCATGAGGGAGGGGAGTCCTCCATTGACTTGGGCTCTCATAACTGCCCTTGTGACAGCTCTTCTAACGGCCTATCTATCCACCCACACACGTGTGCGAGGCAGGAGTCATCAACTGATCGTCCCGGGCTGCCACTTGGCACCATTCTTCTTTTTGCCCGTTAAACTTGGAATTCGTCCCTCGGGTGAGACGATTTCAGAATTCGTCCCCGGGTGAGACGAATTCCAGTTAGTATTCGTCCCCGGGTGAGACGAATACCGAGCAAAGTGTCTAAATGTGCCAAATTGCTTCCCGACCTTACAAAATTGCTATGAAAGTGGTTAGGACCACTGTTTGACCTCTTAGGGCTGCCCTGGGGGCTGTGTTTGTCAAAGCGATCAGTGTTTGCAGTCACATAATCGGATTGGTGCTGTTTTGGTGTCTACACTAGGACCTACACGATTGTATCCTGTGAGCATTTTGTACTCCTGATGTACTCTAGACACACACACACACACACACACACACACACACACACACACACACACACATATATATATATATATATATATATATATATATATATATATGATATTGATCATTTATGACTCATTATGTGTACTTGTGTATATATTTTTATTTTTCTATTTATATGATGCACATGGATGCAATGCTTATGTGTTATGTTTATTCGATGCTATATGATGTGATGTATGGATGACATGCACTAGATAGCTATTTAATTTATGATGATGATGACATGTAGTGATCTAGATTCTTAGATGTGCGATGTATGTAATGCATTATTTACATTATGGTGATCTAATGTAAATGAACATGTATGCTTTAATCACTTAAAACATAAGGAATGAATGCAAATATGTTTATCGATCTAATGGACTACACCACCAAATGTATAAAAATCATGAATGTAATGGAAAATCCTTAAGATAAGAATTTAATCAATTTTTTTTTTGGTAAATAAAAGTCATCATTAATTACTGGGTTTTGCAAGTTAACCCAAAATCTAATACAAAATCTAGCCTTATGCTGAGATTGCGGATCCTAGTCATCCTTAGAAAATTATTTTCAAAAATTGTGTTGGTTATCCTAAAACACCTTACACTTACTGTATAAATACAGTTCAACATGACAATTAACATTACTTACAGCGATAGCCATTTGAGTTGACTTAGAGAAAAAAATCTATGCTTATCACAAAAAACTTGAGGAAAAAGCACCCTTCCACCTTTCCCCTTAATCAATAGTGTGTTTTTCATGTCTAATAATGTCTTCCACTTCATGTGGTACCACTTGTGTCCACATCATCAAACTTCCCACATCAATACCCACATTGGCTAATTCATCAGTCGCTTTGTTGGCCTCATGAAATACATGGTGAATCCTCCTATCCTGTCTTGCCACAAAAAGGATCATTGCCTCTTGGATGATGACCTCAATCCTCCATGGAATTTTTTTGCCATTGTTTAATAGGTTGATGATATTCATGGAATCTCCTTCAATCATCAAATTTACATGAGTCTTATGGGCAACTTTTAACCATCTCAAAAGGGCTCTAGCTTTCACCTCATTATTAGTTCTAATTTCCAATGGTTCAGCGAAAGCCTTAACCAGGTTTCCTTGATGATATCTAATTACTCCTCCAGCTCTTGCTCTTCCTGGGTTCTCCTTAGCTGTAGCATCAAAGTTCAATTTGAACCAACCCCTAGGGGGTGGCTCCCAAGAGACCCCATTTCAAGGATTGGATAGAGGGATGAAAAGCTTTTCCTCAATGCCTAAGGCTAAAGTAATTTGTCTTTGCTGGGGAGGGATTATACGGTTCTCCTCAGTAAGGATACTAATATTTTATTTCGCAAAGGCAAGTATTCTATTGAGGATTGTTTTAAGGCTATGACTGGTGTCCTTAAAAGATCTGTGATTCCTTTCTAACCATATCTGCCACAGGAAATGGTGCCAACAAATTTTCCAAAGGTACTTAAGTTTTAGACTAACAAAGGGTTGAGGCCATTGTTGGAACACTTCAGAAACTAAAGTCGGCTTGACCCACGAGATCCTAAAAGCCTAGAAAAGTTCATCAAGGATGGACGCTTCCATCAGACACTCTAGGAGTAAATGTTGGGTTGACTCCCACCCATCCCTGCACATATAACAATAATTAGCAATAACTATACCTTTGGTAAATATATTATCCATGGTAAGAATTTTTCCTTGTATCACCATCCATGAGAAAAAAGATATTTTAGGGATTAAACCCTTGATCCAGACCAAATTCGATTGAAATTGTTGGTCTTCATTGTTGAGGAGCAAGTTATAGGCGAATTTTACCATAAAATCTCCACTTTCGGTCTTGGCCCAAGCAATGTGATCCTCATCTTCTCTAGAGGGAAGAATTTACTGTGTTAAAATATTATGAAGTTCTTCGGACTCAGCTTCAAAACCCTGTACTCTGATGTATTTCCACCTAAGGGTGTTCATATCCTTCCAAATGTAATCAGTCACCCTTTACCCAATATGTTTCTCCATGTGTTCTTAGATCCTAGCCAATCAAGGATTCTGGAATAATTCCTCAGCTCTCTCCCACCAGTCCTTCCAAAATTTTATCATTTGCCCATTCCCAAGGATCCATCTAATCCCTCTCTTGACTAAATCTCTACTTGTTAGGATTACCTTCCAGAAAGCTGACCCCCTACTCACCAGATTATCATTGAGGAAATTCGATCCTTGGAGGTATTTCCTCCTAACTATGGTTGTCCATTAATTTTTGACCTTGGGTAATAGTCGCCATGCTTCTTTGGCTAGCAGATTTGTGTTGAGATTAGAAACTCTCCTCAGCCCTAGCCCCCCTGTACCTTAGGTTTCCAAACCTTACCCTACCAAATGGATCATTTTTTTATCCTCGGTCCCTAAACAAAGAAAGTTCTTTTGAAATTGCTCAATTTTATGATACACCTTGCTTGGAGCTCTGAAAACCAATAAGAAATATATAGGTATACTTTGTAGGGAGGCCATTGTTAATACTGCTTTGCCTGCTTGAGATAATAAATGTTCTTTGTAGATTACTAGCTTTTTTTGGATCCTCTCTAGCAAAATATTCCACATTGACCCTTCTAGTTTCCCATATAAAATGGGAAGGCCTAAGTAGGAGTTAGGAAGGGATGCAATCTAGCATTCCAAAATTCTAGCAATGTTTTTTTGCTTGGGAATGGGGGTATTTATAAAATACAGCTTGCTCTTATTAAAATTAACTTTCTGTCCGGCCACCACCTCATACATCTTAATAATGTGTCTAATCCTTCTTGCCTCAACCACTGAAGCCAACATAAGCAACAACATGTTGTCAATAAATTGTTGATGGGTCACTGGGGCTATTAACAAAGTTATTGTTATGCCTGATATAAGTCAAGTTGTTGTCGCTGCATTGATGGTTCTTCCTAAGGCTTATGCTACAATTATGAAAATCATGGGACTAATGGGATATCCTTGTCTCAGTCCTCATTTACTTTGAAAAAATCTTGTTGTAGATCCATTTACCAAGACTGAAAACCAGGCCTTCAAAATACATTCTCTGACCAGCTTGACCCATTAAGTGTGGAAACTAAATTTTACTAAAACTACCTCTAAGAAATCCCAATTTATCCTGTCAAAAGCTTTGTTCATATCTAGCTTTAAGGCCATGACTGCCTTCTTAGTCTGGGCAGCCGTATGGAGACCTCATGAACTATGATAACTCCATCTAAGATTGATCTCCCTTAAATCGAACTTCCCTGACTTAGATCAATGATAACAGGCAAGACCTTCTTCAAGCGATTAGCTAAGACTTTGGACAGTATTTTATAGGATACGTTACATAGGATAACTAGCCTAAAATCAGCCATGGTCTTAGGGCTGGGGCCTTTGGGTATCAAAGCTACAAACATTGAATTAAAACCCCTGGGAATGTGATTAGAAGTTTGAAACTCCCTAATGGTAGCAATAACATCTACACCAACAATATCCCAAAAAATTTGGAAAAAATGAGTCAAGAAACTGTCTGGCCTAGGAGCCTTGTCAGGATCCATGCTAAAAAGGGTATATTTGATATCTTCATCATAAAAAGAAACTGTGAGGGGCTCATTGGTTGTTAATCAATTAATCACCCATATATGAAATGCAATGAATGCAGTTGTATGATGCGAATGATATAATGTGTCATTCTATTTTCCTTTGCAAATTTGAAAAATATGCACGATATAGTCAGTGATCGTCTAAATATTATTTCTAATATCCATCTGGTATCTATCCTATACCTTGATTGTGATCTATGTGATGATGTATCATGGACTCGATACTTTGCAATTTAATATTTTATATGGTTTGCGATATTTGATATTTTTTTTCTATGAGAGAGATTTTTGAGGTTTTCCTTGAGACTCAAACACCCTAATAGACTTATCAAAAGTTGCATACTAACCACACTAGAATTTTGGAGTTCAAGGATTTTGCTAGGATAGGCCTTAACTGTTCATTATCCTTGTGTGTGCACATGATTATTTTAAGATAAGACACGAGCATTCCTCGATGTCAGGCAAGATTCTTTCAACCCATTGCTAAGATAGGGGCACCACAAATGTTTTATCCAATTCCAAGTTTAAATTTTAGTTGGACTAAGCCACTAGGTAATACAAGACACCTGAAGCTAGCTCCTCCACATTCAAACATTGGTCTACCCATAAGCGAGATGCAAGTGTATTAGACATATCATCATGCATAAGGTACAATAGTGCCGACAATTCCAAGGATTTTGGCTAATTCCTTTCTATCCTTCAATTTTTAGGATACTTTCTCATATGTATTAAAGGAAGGGAGTCAATTCCATTTTCATTTTGAACTGTTTCTGGATCTTTATTTTATCTCTCTTCGAACTGGATTTTTGGATATTCATTTGATCTCCACTCGAACTTTGATTTATGATCTTCATTTGATATTCACTTTGAACTTGATTTGAGCCTATTTTATGATCTTCATTTGATCTTCACTTTTTGATATTTATACTTGATAATATTCTTCAGAAACCTTCCTTTGGGAGATTTACTTGGAAAAACTATTTCTATTATATCAATCAAGGATATCGATCTTATGATATCAGTATGGTATATCAATCTGGTAATTCGATCTATGATATCGATCTAGGGTATAAACCTTGAGGATTGATGTGGGATATAACTCTGGGATATTTCTCATTTTATCATAAGCAAGGGATTCTGAATAGGGAACTAACCTGTCCTTTTACCAACTTCCAACATTTCCCATACCGTTCGCACATAAGGATAAGCAATAATAACTCTTTTCACCTGAGGATACCCGATCCTGCTTCACGACTTTCATATTTCTCTAGTTCTTGTTAATATTATTTAATTTTTTATTAGTGATAGGATTCTGATATTCTAAGGGCTATACTAACTAAACCTCAGCTACAAAATAAAAGCAGGCTTTCTACCAACTTTTGATAAGACCTCTAGGTATGGTTGAATGACCCAAAAACCCTGGTATATCCTCATAGCAACAACATAGGTTGTATTGAAAAACTCAATTACTCACATTAATGATGGATTTATGATAAACGTAGAGATGCATGATTTAGACACAAACATGGTGTAGTTTATAAAATTGACAAACGTAATCCCTCCTACTATGGAATGCAACGGAAGACAAATGCCTATATGCAATGCAATAATGCAGCAGATCTATGAGTGAATGCAAAAATGACAATGCAAAATTCAAATGCAAATGCAAATGTTTTTGGATTTTATGCTTTACCATTTTTTTTGTATTTTATTGATTTTTTAATTTTTATGAGTTTTGAGCCTCATATCTAACCAAATGATGAGTACATGTCTTTGGAACCTTTAGGAGTGACCAACCAACAAGAAAATGCCATTGGAGCCTTTAGATTGACGAAAGGTTTTTTTAACAAAATACTTGGAGCTTTTTAGGATGACCGAGCGGTTTTAAGCCAACTCTCGGAGCCTTTTTCTTTGACCAAGCAATTTTTTAGAAACTCTTGGTGCCTTTTGATTGACAAAAATACTCATAAATGATATTGGAGCCTTTTAGGATGACCGAATAGTTTTAAGAAAACCCTCAGAGCCTTTTGGGTTTGACCAAAGGGTTTATGAGCATCTTGGGGACTTTTTGGGATGACCAACCAATATTTTAAGAATCCTTGGAGATTTTTGTGGAGGGCATGCTACCCTATATACCCGTAGTGTGTGTGCCATTCTATGACGGTGAGGGAGGTGCAATACCTCTATATTCCTCATTTTTTTATCAAATTTGGCTTGGCTAGTGGAAAAGGTATGCTACCTTGAAGACCCCCAGTGTGCATGCTATTCATTGAAAAGTAATCAACTTGTTTAGGAATAATGATAGAAATCAACTCCCCCAAGTGAATATCGGACCTCACTGGTGTACCTATACTTTAGCATGAGTGAATGATAGAACCATATGTGTGGATCTCATTTTGCTCTACTAGGTATTGGATGACCCTCTTAAATTACTGGAAACTCTAAATGTCGTTTCCGTGCACTTGATGATACACACAAAAGGGACCCCCATCAGGTGACCCAGTCTTGGATGCCCTATGCTTGACTTCAATAAATATGAATGTATTTTCCTTGTGTAACTTTTGGAACAAAGTTAGAGTAGTCATCTGTAATGAAACTACTCACTACACTGGCCTATTGGGCTTACGAGGTGACTGATGACTTTGGGGTCATCCTTTAGGAAGTGTGACCTCCACTTTGGCATGTTGGGGCACTCTGAGAGAACCATCTATATGATAAACCCCCTTATCTATCATATTTTGCACCACACTCTTAAACTTGTGATAATCTCAAATGACATGACCATCTATTCGGTGATAGAGACAATAGTGATGCTCCCTGTAACCTGTATATTTAACTTGATTTGGGTTGAAAGGGATGATATCATGCAAGGTGATGACCTTAGCCTCTTGTAGCTTCTAATATGTTGTACATAGACTCTTTTAATAGAGTCCCACTATGCTATGACTGTTTTGGGCTCTTGACCTACATTGGTGTGCTTTGAGAATCTAATGGTTGGGTTGGTCGCATGGACTTTTGCTTTTGTTGAGGATTTTCCTATACTTACATAGGAAGCGATTTGGCCTCAGATAAGGGTTGCTTTTGTAATTCTAGGTTTTCAATCTGATTCTTGATAAAATGCAACTCCTTATCTTGGTCATCCATTTGATGCTCCATCCATTTGAGATGGCTTAAAATGGATCACAATACTGACAAAGAACTCATATGTATTTCTAATGACTGATTCCAAATACCTTTTTCATTTGAAGGAAACAAAAAAGTGGATGCTACGTATCCATTAGGCAATTAAAAATCATATATTTCCTTTTCTTGTGTTGATGTGAAAGCTTTTTTATGACACACTTCATCAGTGCTATCCCCATGCTCATGCCTACAACTCATCTCAAGTTGTTGTTTCACTTAGTTGTGTTGAACTGTATTAGTTTCAACACCCCCAATATGCTATGAGGAACCTACTTGTTTGTGCTCTCGAGATGGTGCCATGAGAAATGAGTTAGGAGTGACTAAATTTAGAGGTTATGGCCCTAGAAATGCGGAAAAACCATCGGATTACCCCATATCTAGCTTTATGTGATTAGGAATCACTTGATCTTCTGGCCTAATGTCGACCATTCACACAAACTCATGAAAATATTCCACAAATGCATGCATCATAGGTAATACATCAACATATTGAGGTTGTCTTATTTCACTCATGATAACTGAACCTTCCTCATACTCATACGTTGTCTCTGGATAGGATCCATAGGTAGAGACTCGATGAAAAGTTGACCTAGATCCTCAATGGACTCCATGGTGGGCAACATCGTAATGTTGGCCTCCATAAGCTCTTCATATTCACCATTGTCCTCATGAATACTATTTGGTGACATGATGGGTGAAGAGGATGTGATACACTCAGGTGCATCCATGACCATGTTAGGTTCTTCCTCCTTGATAGGAGTGTGAAGTTCCTCTAATGATACCTTCGAAGCGACTGTGAGCAAATTCATAAGGGCATTAATCAATCCTTTCTTGCTAAGAGATGTTGAGAGTGTAGGGGTTATAAGTGACTCCAAATTTGATAGCAGTTGGGATGGTAACTCCACCACAGTATGCAAGGTTGCGTCTGAAATTTGGATATACTCATCCAATTTAAATTGCAAATGCATAGGTGCCTCACCAGGTTCCTACAGATGATCCTCGGGCTTATAATACTTGAAGGGGTCTAGGTCTACCTCAACTACATAAACTTCACCTCCATGGGTTTACTTAATGCACTACTACACTATTGATGGCACGCACTCCATGGCTATTATCCACGGTCTTCCAAGTAGCAGATTATATTATCTTGATCCCTCTAAAATGTAGCACAATGTAGGAATAATATTTTATCCCACCTCGATGGGGAGGACTATTTGGCCTACTATGGGGGATTCCACATCATTAAAGGCTTGCAACATTAAATTTGTTTTCTTGATGTGGGACGGTGGACTTTTGAGATGTTTGAAAGTTGAGGTGGTGATGATATTAATTGATGATCTTGTATCCGCCAACAGTCGCTTATACGCAATATGTTTTATCCTTGCTATGATATGCAATGGAGGATTAGACTCCCTGATAGGGACAAGTTTGACTTCCTATTTATAGAAAGTAATCACATGCTCCTTATATGGTGGAATAGACTGTATATGTCCCAAGGATTGTGATGAATTTTGAGCATTGACATTGCTCACCTGTCGGACTTGACTACTCTCAACCTCACACTTACACATGGGATCTTTAGACATATCTTTCTATTTCTATTTGACAACCCTAGGCATATCATTCTGTCTAGAGGAATGGCTATATAATTTCTTAAGAGGCAACTCTTGATGTTGCACTGAGTGCATCATGTTGACTTTTTCCTAAGCACTCTAGGTGCGAGCATTTTTTTTGGAGTTACCTCACATGATTGTTCCTCACGTGATTTTTGTTGGTAAATCCTCTCTTCACGTCATTGAATTTAATCCAACCTTTTTTGATATGCTCTCTTTCTTTTTGTACCCTCATGCTCTAGGTGCTTACACTCATGGTGCACCTCCTCCAATTGATCTTGGAGAAATCGCCTCTCATGGGAAGCATGAGACTTAGATTCCCTATGGGACTACCTCATGGAGTAAGATCCACAACTCTTTATCTCACTAGGTGGAGACCTAATGATGTGGTATATCACTATGTGTGAGGAAACCCCATGATCTATATGGGTGAATCCCCTGCGTGATGAAGAGAGCTTGCGATGACTCTCAGAATGTCATGCTAGGAGGATTGGATCCTCCGATGCATGATGAGTGCGATGCCTAGAAAGGAGGTGTGTAAGTTCTGAAATCTCCTCAGGATAAAATCATAAGCGTTCAAATCCTCTCCATGAACTCTCTAACTCATTAGCTCATGATTGAGCTCTATCATGCCTAGTCATCATGATGAACTGACTAAACAAGACTCGAGATGTTTCCTCTCCTACTAAAAATTATGGCCTAGAGGAGGGCCTTATCTTGATGAAATATGCAATAAAGAATCATACAAAGTAAAAAATGTGATTATCTCCTTTACATTTTTAAAAGTGAGCCCTAAATTTTTTGATGTGTTTCAATGATTTGTTGTGTCAGTGTAGAAACTCTTACTGTGTTTTACAAAACTTGTTCAATTTTATTCTCAGTTTAATTGCTTTCACATGTACACTCACAGCTCGACAACATGGCTATGATCTCCAAGTCATGTAATCCAACCTATAATGTGTGGTAATGAAGCCCACACACGGTCAAGGAGCACAGGTCCTCCCAGATCCTCACCCATTTTCCCCTAGTCAACGTTATACCCTCCAAAGAGAATATATGCAAATTTTCTAGGGTATGAAAGGTTCTTGGATTTAGGCTAGCGGATGGAAATGATGCCCACCATTGCTAAACCCTAACAATGGTTAGATGTCAAGCTGAACTCACTAGCGTTTAAGTGCCAAATGGTGTGTGTGGTTCATTTTATTGTACATAAAATAAATGCATCATATAACACTCATGTTCATTTTCTATATGCTATGCAAAATGAAGAATGTTTTACATTCATAAAATACAAACTAATATAGATGCTCTTTTAAAAAATGTACATTACAATGATAATTAGCCACTAATTGGGCCTCACACGTGTAAACCAAAAAAGACACTCTATTAAGCACATTATAGCCTATGGCAAACTATAATCATAGGTCCATTGTTCCTAGCAGTGCCTTTCTTTGGAAGTAAATGCGAAAGCAAACTAGGATGATTGATTACCCTTTTTAGTGGTTTTTCCTAATTTGCATTCGAAATCATACATGTTGTAAAAACACAGAGGGAAAAAAAATGACAGAGGGTTGAAAATAGGGCTTACCTCAGGTCCTGCAATGATTGGCTTTCTAATTTTTACTATATGTGCTATCAATTGGAAACTGTAATTTTGGTCTACAGTACTAACTGTTGCCCGCACGTTGAACCTATGGTTCAATTGTTGTCCTGTAGCTGATAGTTATGGTCTGTACCTGCAAGTCAAAAAAAATAAAAAACACATAGTCAGATGTTATTTATGCAGAGTTTCATTGTGATTGCATTTTATAACCTCCAAAAAGGCTCACACTCGATCATAATCCTAGTGTAATAGTGAAAATGATACCAATATGTATGAAATGTAATAAATAGACAACAAGATAAACAAATAAAGACACTTTATTCCATTATGAAGTCATTTTGGGTTACAAGTACATCCCTCTTAGGGATAATCATGTTGATACGATATTACAATAATATTCGTGCAATTTTTTCCCTCTTAAGAGTAAGTGTGATATTTCAAATGCCTTCATACGGTGACATGAAATGCCTTAGGGTGGATTTGACCCTCTTCTTTGCATTAAGGAAGGATTCGAATGTTAAGCTCCTTTGAATGTAGATCCTTGCGGTCAAGAAATAATAGAGAATGATCAAAAACATAGGCAGCCTCTAGCAATGAGACCCTTTAAAGGAAATATGCATAAAGATACCATTGAAAACATGAAATCAATAAATCATGTAAAATATGTTTAAACTATGCTAAACTAACAAATATTCATGGAAATACATAAAAGAGTATAGCAGTTAAGATTTGCATGGTTCAATTAAAGGAAATGAAGCTTTAAAAGTCATAAAGAACCCATTGATGTCTATTTCATGCTACTATAATAAAATAATTCTAACCCTAAATATATCAGTCAAAAATATCTACAACTACAATCAAAGCATGCAAATGACTAATCTAATCTAATTATATGGGTAAAAATGAAAATAGTAAGGTGGTGATACCTCTGTTGCAAACCACAACACTAGTATGTGGTCTGCAATGTAAATCGTGGCTGAAAGCCATGGTGAAAACTCAAGTAATTTTACCCTCAAAATCAAGGACAGTGGGCTTGACCTCCTTGTCCAATTGATGTTCAAGGGTCACCTTTGGTGTCCTTCTGACAAGTTTGGCAGTTGAATCATTGAATAGGGCCTCTATTTGCCTAAATTAGCATTTCTTAGCTCTCCTAGGTCCTTAGGGCATCCATGGCCTAATTCCTCATGATGTTTGAAAAATTGACAATGGGGTATGGCAATAAAGCTCTCTATGCACTCAAGTGAGTCCACAATTCGATAGGTATTCACTGCTCTAAACTCCAATGCTTTGTTGATACAATATTTTGACAGTGCTTCACTATCAAAATGCTCTATATCATCGCCCTAATTTGAAGGGATACTTATAGCATGTACCAGGGCTAGGGGTGGCTTCATGGAGAAGCCAAGATCAAGAAGGGGTGATTAGGACAATTGGATTGGAAGCTTTCATCCTTTAACAACCGTCTTCTAGAACAAATGGTCATTTAAACGTATTTGGCTCAGATGAAGGCCAAATGAAATTTAGTTAAGACCGCAAGTTGCAACTACGGTTTAGACTATAAACCATAGGCCTTAGCTACGGTTCAGACTGTAGACCATAGGTCTAGGTTGCAGTTCAAACTAATTAGGCCAAGAAGCCCAAATTGAGTGGTTCGAACCACTGCTCTATCTTGGAGTCTATCCAAGATCCTCTATATGGTCTTATAGCATGTCCATATGATTAGTTGCCTTCGACATGACATGTTTGCACCTTCAATAAATCAATAGTTGATTACCTGATTGGAACTTAGTAAACTGGTAAAACTTGGACCTTGGTAAAGTTTAGGGTCTTTTTAAAGAGACTTGTGATTCAAGGTCACCCAATTAATGGCATGATTCACTTGTTGAAATAATTTTTCAATGGTGCTCTTTGGCTTAAATTTTCAATTTGTTACCCTTTTGTCTACAACTATATATTTTTTATCCTTTTGTTAAATTTTAGGGTCTTTTTGAAGAGACTTGTGATTCAAGGTCACACAAATAATAATATTATTTACTTATTGAAACAATTTGTCAATGGTGTTCCTTGATTTAAATTTTTAATTTGTTACCCTTTTGCCTACAACTTTATATTTACAACTAGTCAAAACATCTCGTAAAATCATTAACTAGTCGACGATGGCCTCTAATGATTGAATTTACTTCTCTACTAAGTCCAATCCTCAAATTAAAACCATAGTCATATTTCCCTTTGAATTCCAACACATGGATTGGAATTTGGGTTCAATTTTTAGGATTAGTTGTTATTGGATGGAGATCATAATGGGCACACAACTTTATGGTAAATGCTTCAATGGTTTTCATATGTTGTGTGGATCCCTTCTATAGCCTCTACCCTTGAATAAATTCATTGCTACTCTATATTATTTCACATACATATTCTAGAGTCATAAATCATAAAAATTTAAATTAATATCGATTAGTTAAGTCACCTTTTTTTTCCTTGTAAAAATATTATAATTTTCATTTCTGAGATTGAAAGAAATTACAATATTATGGGTATGAAGTACCCTCAATAATATTAGTTACATCCCATCTATGAGCTAGTCTAAACTAAACTAAGATGGTTACTCTCCTCCTTGTTGTAATGGCCTATTGTTGGCTTGTCCAAAAAATAATCTTAATAATAGGACCAATAGGTGGAAATCAAGAGTAAATTTCTAATCAATCATAGCTCTCAAATGAGTATTTCTTGAGTTAAAAAACTGAGGAATCAAAACTAACACTAATTTTAAGTCTATATTTCTATATAATAATGGAAAGGGTCCTTTTTAAATTCTTTTTGTTATTAACATATCTCTAATATGATCCTGAGTAAAAAGGATGATTGTGAAGAAACCTCAAGTCCTCTAACCACTTCTTTCATCTGCCAAGTGTCTTCTAGAAGGTTAAAACCATATTTTGAAAGACCATTTGCTTGTACATTTAGTTCCCTATAGATGTGCTTGTATGAATTTTATATTATAGAAGACTCTAATAATTTTACTTGCTTATAGAAAGGACTTAGGAGCATATTTTTCATCTCAACATGACCTACAATCCAAATTATCACTAATTTTGAACCTCCATGAATATGTAAAGTTGTAATTCCTTGATCTATTACTATTCTCATCAAGAGGATCAAATATTTCTATTCTACTATATTATTTGTGTCTTCCCTTAAACTTGACTTTAAAGTGATATTATTATTTTAATTTAACTCAAAAGCTTCCCCTACTATACACCTACTTGGATTTCCCTAAAAGATACATTAAATAAGACCCATGGCTTACTATTAGTGTTCCTATATTCCTACAAGTTTTGGTTTTGAAGATAGTTTTAGACATTCAAAGGTGGATTTAATTTTTATTTGTACTTGAATCAGTAGAATTTCCTTATCTTTAAATAACCTAGAATTTCTAGCTAGCTACAAGCCCCATGCCACTATCAAAGGGATATGTCCTATTATAAGATCGTTTTCATTGTCATAACACTTCACTCACACATACCACCTTTAAACCATCCTCAATACATCATAAATTTCCTTGGAATTCATGCAAAATGTTTCAAAGTTACAGATTCACATTTTGAGATACAGATGTTATCAAGACATCTAATATTATCTCTTTATGAATTAGAGTTTATTGATACTTATCATATAAGTTGAATCTTCTATTATTAATCAAGCATTTATATTTTTTCATGGGAAGATAAATAGAATTTGTGATAATAATTTTACCACTTTAGTGATTAGCTCTTCACTTTCCCCTTGGTGATCATTGAGTAGCCATTAGATTGGGTTATTTTATTGATGATTATGATTTCATGATGGTATTGTCATATTTTTCAACCTCATGAACTATCTCTTAAATAAATTAATAATATAGCATTTATAGAAGCAATGGATTTGATTAGTCAGTACCCTTTTCAATGAATCAATTAGATTATTTAGTGCATCTATGGGCTTTTAAGATAGACAAATTTTAAATATTTTCTCTCTTTATATATTACTATTTCTCTCTATATGTATATGTGTGTGCAATGATTAAGTATGATAATTATGAAAGGAAGAAGGGAGAGACTATATGGATATATATAATTGAGGCCTCAACCTCTACTCAATTATAGAGGCTAGAGGGACTATTCATTCATAAAAATGGATAACATTTAGACATCCATTATTGTCAATTCATATGTGCTTATGCCTTAGATATTTATGATTTGGAATGGGCCACTTCATAAATAATCAAATTTGATATGCTTTTTATGGGTTCACTTGATCTTTGTGTCAGTTGAGCACCAAATCAATGACTTTAAATTCAATTTGAGTGGTATTTTTATCAAACACATGTTTGATATCATATTTGTAGGTATCAAACTTCTTGGCAAACTTATTTATTTCTTACTTGAAGAATAGAATATTATTTATTCTGACATGTTTAGGCTATGTGTGAGCATCCTCTAGTTTCATTTATCTTTGTGATTATGATATGGGAGCTCCAAAATTTTTGACAACAATACTTCTTTCTTCGATTTAAGCTTGTATAAAGAGTTTTTGATTGAATATTTTGGAATGAATCCATCAAACTATAGTGTATTTTATATATAAGTGTGATAATTTCTTTATGATTCTATTATGGTGACATTTAGGATTTGGATCATGTTTTAATTCACTAACCTACTAAACAATTTTCTTGATAATAGTAATTTGAACAAATCTTCATGAATATGCCATGCTCAAAATGTGATTGAGTAGATTTTGATCTTAAGAAGGTATTGATATTTTACATGATCGCAACTATAGATACCCAAAATCTTGTGAAAATATTTTTCAATAATTACATAGTCAAATTTTGATTAGGTTTCTTATTTAGGACTACTTCCACCCACATTGTGAAATAGGTAATATAAGTCATGATCTAATTGGAATCTAAATTTGATTTTTAAATGATTTTGTCAATGAATTCTAATATGTGGTCTTGTTCCAGCATTGAACTCAGTTGTCCATGAAAATATCCAAGGCACATAAAAGCAATAAATCTATAATATAACTTTATCGATCAAAGTGAAGTGGAAGGCGAAGCAGCAAACAAATAAAGAACCAAGAAGTGAAGGCAGTTGCAAATCTATGACTGGATATTATCTACAAGAATAGTGAATGGTCTAGATGATAGTTTTACATAGTCTAGATCCAAACACCATAAAATTCCAGCAAGTTGCAAAGGAGCGCAAGATCATGTGATTTCTTCTTTCATCCAAGATAAATAATAGGCTACCACTTCAACATCTGGCCGATATATCATTTTAATTCCTTGTAATGTTCCATTTTATTTTAATCCTTCAAACATGTAAAACTATAAATAGAGGTTGAACCCTCATTTTTTAGGGTTGGCTCTACATTTTTTGCTTGCCCTACTATGTAAATACTTTTACAAGTCAATAGAAGGAATATTACTTGGATTTTTGCCTCTGGATGGTGTCTTCTGCATATTTTGGGAGTTTTAAAATGTGAATGCATTTTTGCTACTACTGCTATGGTTAGTTTATTCTTCTTATATTGAATTTCTAACTTAGAGCACTTTGAAATATTTTTTGGTTGAACATATTCTTGGAAGGAGTTCTTTTTTGTTAGTCAAGGTACTAATCTAATTATATTATTTGGATTATTAGTATCTTGGATGTTTTAAATGATTTCTTGAAGTATGTCTCTATTTCTTTAATTGATGAAGATTATTTGTTTTGGGTTTTGTTAATTGCAAGTGTGGTACACTAGAAATTGATTGGTGAGGCTTTTCCCATAGATGCCTATTCTGTTAGATTTATCAGACCATTGTTTAATCATTACCTTTCTAAACCTAAACTCATTTCTATCCCTATATCTTAAATATTTAACTGGTCTTAAATGATTCAACACCTTATTAGTTGATAAGGTGTACTAGCCTACTCTAGAGGTTGGATTAGAGAAATATTTAATCCATCTAATATTGGAATTTAGACTATGATTAGCAGGTGCATGCCTAATAAGAATGTTGAAGAGAATAGTCACACTTTCAAGTTTTGCTTGATGTCAATTCATATCCCAAAAATTCATTTCATGCATAATCAAACATAAAAGCAAATATATATATATATATATATATATATATATATATATATATATATATATATATATATATAATATTATATATGTAAGCACACATTAAACAAACACATATACATCAAAATGCAACATGGTATTACTCAAAATCCAAAAGTACATATTAGCTTGGTCGTTGTGCCATGGTCCATGCCCGACACACTAGATCATCCCCAATGATGTATGCCACTCTCAAAATTGGCATGTCATCTTGATCCTAGCCCTAGATCTATGAGCCCATATTCTCTTTGTAACCTATTAGAGGTAGTCTTAGTGGGGGCATGTTTGCTGACCATAAAACAGTCTATGATCTAGACTATAGCAAACCCTATGTCTATTGGGAGGATAGTGGAGGTATCCTCTACTCCATTGAAACCACATTAAAATATAGGGTTTGGTAGAAGGTATCCCTTCATAAATATACCTCTAGCATATCCCCTACCCTCTATATATTTGTCTATAATAGGCATATCCCCTCACCTTGGTGGCTTTTGATGATGATAGCCATGCCCTCTACCCAAGCCTATTGTTGCTTTTGTTCCAACTGGATCATATTCCCCCTTGAGGCAGTATACCTTAATCCTCATCAAATCCCACTCTATGAGTGTCATGTCTAGGCCACTTTATAGCCCCTTTGTCCTCTTGGACCTATTCTCTTAGAGTAGGTTCATATCCCTTTGTGTGGCCACTATCCTGGTCTGTAGTGCCTTTGTCTTCCTTGTTGGTTCATCCTAACCCATAGTCCTACTAGATTCCTTCATTTCCAATGTAGAGGCACCTCCTATGACCCTAATAAGTCTAGCCTCCACTACTATGGGGATAACTCCTGCTATTTTCCCTCCCCTTGATCTAAATAGGGTGACGGTAGTCCTAACAGCCATATCTATTCTAACCTAAACATGTCTTCCTAGAAGGATATGCATCTATTTGTTGATGCTCAGTTGTGAGCAAGGTGGCATCTCACAAGGCTAGCTATACTTTTTGGTTCATGACCTAACATCTCTACACTAGCACTAGTGGGAATATCCTTAGGGTCATAATACACCTGTACCATCTTATATACCTAATAGCCACTTTGACGACATCCACTCATATATTGACATAGATGGTATCATCTAGGTCCTCCTCCAAAAACCTAGCTACATCAAAGTTCCCTTTTATCCCTGATGGGTACCTCTACATCTGTCTATACCAATAGTCCTCGAGGTTCAAAATCTCCTATAATATGTTGAACTAGCATTGTACTTGATCAAACCAATATAGCTCCTACTCATCCTTCTCAATGATGATCCATTAGATCCTATGAACCCTCACTAGATACTTTGCATCCTTAGCTTAACTAGGGTGTAGATTCCATAGTCATCATTTGGTGGTCCCACAACTCCTCTATCACCCACTTTCCTAATGGCAAGATACTAGCATATGTCCTCTAGACACGCTCCAGGTCTTTGGATCATATGTATATTGTTTCTTGTTGTAGGTTTTGTAATGGCCCTAGAAGTGAATATGGTCTCTAAATTATCATTTTCTCTCAACACCACACCTAGAGCAAGGTTGTACATACTATCAATACATACATTTCATATATGATATTATATAATATCTTATAAAAATAGGCCAGCATATATGAATCCAATGTAAATTTTACCTACTAGTCTCTCATGTCTTTTACTACTTCCACCAACACCCATGGTAGGTTTCACCTACTATTATGGTGCACGAATAATGTCATCACTTCTCCACAAAGTATAGTCATCAAGGCATCTGCTTCGCATCACCCTGATAGCTCGTCAACATGAATCCCACTCCACTAGATCTCATGGGTCCAATCCCTTAATAATCTCTATAGTGCTACCCGCTACATCTATGCTTCTCTCCCCAAATGGAGATGCATAGGATGCATGACATATCCTCTAATGTGATGGTCATATCTCCCATTAGTAGATAAAATGTGGACAACTTTGGATACCACCTCTTTACTAGCATTGTCAGTAGCCCTTTATCTATGTCAACCTGGGGTATCTTTGCAATATGCAATAGCTCTACTCCTTGTAGTATGTCTCATTCTACTACTATAATCTATCATAATGCCTCCTATAAGGAGCTCAGCAACGACTTCATGATCTCTAGTACACCATGCTACAACCAAAAAAATTAATAAAATTTTAATCAGCTTCATCATCATCTAAATAAAATCAATCAAAACATAAGTAAGATAATAAAAAAATTAAGTTTTTATTTCTTCTATCTTCTCTCTTTCTCTCCTTTTTCTTTTCTTCTTGCTTTCTCTCTCTATCCTTTTATTTTATAGAATTCATACCCCATTATTATAGGGCTTGAATTCATACCCTATATTTATGGTGCATGAATTTGGTCATCACCGACTTTTGGATAAATACACGATTGACCCCCGAATTTATGTTGAGTTACATGCAATATTTTCTTCTAAAAATATAAAATAAATGCTAAAAGCACTTAAAACCTAGTCTAGCCTAGTCTAGAGGAAGGGTTTAAGTCCTTACTCGTGCTTGCTCCATTGTTCCATTAGCCTTGCCCCTTGTAATGGCTGAACAATGTGTGGGAAGTGCCATTTGTATTTTTTCTATAGAGCTCTTCTTTTATTCTTCGCACAATGAAAGTGATTTTCATTTTTCACCCCTTTTCCCATTTTATCCCTCCTTTTTCTTCTATTTATTTTTTTCTTTTTGTTCTTTTCTCTCTATCTACTAATCTCTTTTCATTTGAGTTTGCCTTTTTGAGTTCCTTTAGGAATATTACATTCCTTCTAAAACTCAAGGGGGCACCCAAGCGTGAGAGGCATTAAAGTAATTAATGCTTTGTTTTGCATGTAGATTTTTAAGTGTTCAAAATAACACCATTTTTGCACCACCCCTTTCTTCTAAACTATCTACCCCTTTTGTGATCATTTTTGCTCACTCGTAGGTGCTTACATATTTCTTTTATGCATTTATTATGCCATAAATACATCAAAGAGGGGGAAAAATATAGACATGGAACATTGACCCATCAAAATGGATCATTTTCTCTTAGAATCCTTGTGAAGTCCCTCAAACTTACCAAGTGCAAGTTTAGGCTTCTCTACCCCTTCTTTCTTTTTTCCCTAGTTTTGTCAAATTCACAATCACCTAGTATGGGGCATGGATTTGGCAATTTAGGGTTTTCTCTTAGAAAACCTAAGTTTGTTGGGATGACCTCTAGGTAATTGGTCCTCCTCTAGGTTTTGTCTTTGTTTTTATATCTTTTTCCCTCTAAAAACTCTTATAAATAGAGGGATTGAATCCTCTTTTTCTCTAATCTAGCAAAAAAAATGTTCTTCATTCCTTCTAATATTGGTGCTTATTGGAATACTTTAACTCTATGGTCTTGTTTGATTCTTGTGATTCTCTACTTTTGATAGACAAGTGGAGGAGCCTTGATGATAGGTATTTTTGAAGGAGTATATGTCTACTAGTTTGGTTGATGTCTTCACTCTTTCATTGCTCCTTGCTTTATCTATTAGCTAAATAGGTTTTTCTTACATTATTAGTTTTTTTAGATAATTTATTTTTCATATTACATTACATATTACATTTATTAGCTCAATTAAAGTCTCTATCATGAATTCATACCCCATCCTTACCAAGCTTAAATTTGATAGGACCAACTCTATGATCACCCCTTACGAGGCATAAATTTGGTTCTCTAGGGTCTAGGGGTAGGATTTTACTCCCAAAATACTAGCCTATTCTTGCATGCTCCATTTAGTTCAAATATCTTTGTTTACACTATGTTTTTACATTGTTTCATATTGTTGCATTTTGTCTTGCTTTGCTTCCCAAAAGATCAATAATTTGATTTTATTTTTGAATGGTTAGCTAAAAGGACTAGGGAGGTTGGCTGCTACACCTCCAATCTCAATTACATAGTGGCCTAAGAAAGTCCCCAAACATTGATAAATTTTTCAAAGGGTTTTGAAGTTGTTTTATAGGTTTTTGAAGTTTTTGGATATATCGGGATGAAATTTAAAATCTAGGATCAACCATTGGATCTAGTAAGTGTTCTAAATAGACTTCTTAGATTGTTTGATATTTTATTTATGTTTATTTATGTTCTATATATAAACCATAAGTGAATAAAAGTATTTAATTCCATTTTTAGGCATTTAAAAAGAGAAAAAGCATATAGTTTGCATCTAGGCTAATATTATTTGTGTATTATCTTGGATCATTGTCTAAAAAAAAGAATTACTTTCTTACAATTTAGGTCTTAGCCATCATCAAAATTGAGAATCATTCTAGGGATAGCTCCTTGTTTGATTGCATCGTTGTTTGCACTGCATTTTTCTTTAATTTTTCTTATCTTAGATTTTAGTGAGACCAAACATAGATGATTGTTCAAATAAATACATCAAATATTCCATCCCATACTTAGAGAAAGTCCATAAATCATTCTTGGTGAACCCTTCGATCCCCCAAACCCTCGATTGTAGAGGAAACAACATACCTCCATGGTCACCTTGGCTCCCAACGGATCCAGTCAAGAATTATATATGGTAAGGAAATTTCCCCCCTCTACACTAATCACATTATCAAATCATGATAATATTACTTGTAAATGACTACTAAAGGCTCTATTTATACCAAAAATGGCTTCAAACCTTAAAAGTTTGTAAGTAAGTGGAAGGAAAAAATATATACAAATAATATGAGTAAGGGCATGTCACTAGATGGTGATGAATGTTCCTTTACTTAGATCTCACATATTTATTCATAACCTGAATCAAGGAATATTTTTTGCTAAACTAGATCATCAAAATGTCATAGGTTTAGAATAAACTTACTTTCCCTACTTTGATACCAACGATGGCAAAGTGAATTAAGTATTTCCATTGAGGTATAATCCTATTTAATAAATTTTTTAGTATTATAAACTAGAAGACCAATACTCCTAATGAGGATATTGTTTCACATAAGAAATAATAAAATAATAACCCATCTAAACATGCATGATCTAATAATAAAATGATGTGACATATTTTATCCTAGCATCTATAACATGGTAATAATGTTGGCTAGGTCTATGATTGTGTATTCCACAAATTGACTGGTTAGTAGTAATGGTAAGAACTAATAGATAATAATACATACATATAAATGACATTGCAGCAAACAAAATCTTGGTCAATATTTCCCTTTTTTTGAATTTAAGAATAATTTTTTAGTTAATTTTAGAAACAATAATTTACCTCCTAATTCTCATTTTTCAAAAAAAAAAATTGAAATCAATTATTTTCTTCCCAAATTTATACCTACCCATCATAATTATTAATAAAATGGGGATATGAATACAAGGGAAAACTAGTTGAAAAAAATCATATAGGCAATTGCAACTTCAAAATTGAAAGCAAGAAAAATTTAAAGTAGAGTTAATTTCACTTTCAATATGTTGGGAATGAAATCATGGATCTATGTGATCCAATTGGATGATGTGTTCTTGACATAAACAAGACAATAACTTTATAGCAATCCATTAACATGGCAACACTAGGATTTATTAGAATATGTTATATTATTTCGTACATGCTAATGTACCATATTGGGTACATCTCTAGATTAAGATAGTGTCTTAGATTAGGGATTGAGTATTTACTTTATGTAATAAATAAATGCACTATTATTACTATAAAGTGTAATGATGTAAATGTACATGTTGTCCATGTGTACGAGTCTAGAATAGGAATATAGTGAGTCATAGGAAGATGGAAGGTCAAGATTCATACTTCATTATATATTGGCCTTTGTAGTAGAGATAAAATATGAGAGTAAGTAAGAGAGAGTGCAAGATCACAATCCATTAGAGTAGTTCTCAAGTTAGATACAATGCAGAGCATGAATGAAGAATGGATCACTAGAGGTCTCCATATTTTGTATGAAGATCTCATTTTTACGAGCTTTCATTAATGGCTATTTTATGAGTATTTTTAAAATTTTCTCATGCTATTTACATGCTTAAGATATTATCATTATTATATAGTTAATATTGCATGCTTATTTTATACATTGTGGTTGCATTTCCTTAAGTATATAGTATCAAAAGCTAAAAGTGGTATTAGAGCACAAAGTAGATTGATAGTAAATAGAGAGAGCCACAAAAATATTGAGAGGAGATAGGGATATTTCTTTTTCAGCATTTTTGAAATTATTTTTTTGCTAGTCTTTCCACAGGGTTGCAGGAAAACCTATGAAGACTAGGACTCAACATAGATCTTTTTTCCACTAGATTGAATAACTAGTGATGTTTATTTATTATAGATATCTATATATTTGCATGTATTTGCTTGCTACTATCAAAGTTTTTGGCTGCAAAAATTAGTTCTCAAAAGTTGAGAAGCTTTAGATAATGAATAGAGAAGAATTTCATCTTTGATTACTATGTTCTTTCCTCATGTAGGGATTAGTTATTTGTTGTAGAAAAATTTATATTGAAGATTAAGGAGAACCAAGAAGAAATCCTCTATAAAATATTTTAAATTTAATATTGAGAAGAGAACAAAGAGACCAAAGGAGCCCTATTGAAGATTGAATATTGAGGAGGCTTAAGAAGAAGGTTACCTTAGAATATTGAATAATTTGAAGAGACCCAAAGGAGATCCCATTGAAGAATTTATAGATTTGGAAGATTTAAGATAGATAAGGACTATAAAATGTCTTATTGTAGATTAGAGAAGCTGTAGAATTTGAATATCCAAGAGAAGAGGTATTAAGAAAAGTTGAAAGAAGAAAAAAGGCTAGAAAAGCCTTATTGAAGAAGTGGCCATTGGAGAATATTACAAACAATGAGAAGTTCCTAATAAGAAATATTTGGGACAATTGTTGCCATTCGACAACAAGCCCAAAAGGAAGAAGGATTTGGAAAGAAATTTGCCAAATTTTGTAAAGGGATTCTTGAAGATATCAAGACATTCATATTCTTAAGAAAAAGACCAACTAAATAGGCCAAATTTGAAGTCAAAATTCAACAAGAGTTAAGGAGGAGAAAAAAGGTAGAAAAGACCACTAATTTAAGAAATTTGAAGACTTCCATTAAAGACCTGAAGGGTAATTTGAAAAGGAGAACTAATTTTCCTAGCATAAGTTTAAGAGTCACAAGACAACAAATTGAAGGACAATTTGGTAGCAAAAGAAGGCATCAAATCAAGAGATTTGGACTCCAATATTGGGCAGCATGAGAAGGAGAAAATTTAGCTACAATTTGGAGAAACTTGAAGTAAACTTGCAAGGAGGATTGGACAACATTACGTTAAGGAAAGGTGTTGCATATTTTAGAAGTTAAAGGTGGCATTAGATAGCATTATAACTACAAAACAATACACACTCTTGGACAACACAGTTGAAGAAGGAATAGGCAGCATTAGAAGCTGAAAAATAAAGGATTTTTAGACAACAAGAAGAACTACTAGATTAACAAGTTTAATATATCAAAGTAATAAGAATTTGAGCAGAAATTTTTACAAACTCGAGGTAGCAAATAGGTGAATCAAATCACCAAGAAATCAAGCTACAAAAGGAGACCAAAATGTATACAATATTGGTGCAAAAATTTCATTATTTGAATGTTCATATTAGTTTATTATCAAGTCTTTAAAAGCACCACATTTAAGTTTTTAAAGTTGCAAAGGAAAATGTCTCAAGTTTAAATATTCAAGGTTGGAGAAGATAGCATTCCCAAATGATTAAAACCTGCAATAGAGAAAGGAAATTTAGAATTAGAATAAGGAAAGAAATAAAATCCTTATTATCTCTTGGAAAGTAAATAAGTTGCAACAAAAAATAGGAGTATTATTCTATTTTAAAAGACACAAGACCTAGTACAAATTGGAATCTTGGAGTCATCGAAGAAACTTCCAAGCATAGGAGTCATTATGGAAGAGTAGACAACAAGGAGAATATATTGTGGAAGGAAAATAATCATTAACAAGTATTGTAAAAGAGAAGAGGCACCACCATATTAAATAAGAAATCCATCGTTTCAAGAAAGCTAGTTTAACTAAAAGTACAAGGGGGCAATCAATAGCTATTGTCTAACTAAAGCTACGTATAATAGTTGGCAATATATTATAGTAAAGGAACATAAATTTATACTCAAGTAAAGCACTCAATAGTAGTACCATTTACGTAGAAAAGTGCCAAGAAACAAGG
This sequence comes from Wollemia nobilis, assembly GCA_028583015.1. NCBI lineage: Eukaryota > Viridiplantae > Streptophyta > Pinopsida > Araucariales > Araucariaceae > Wollemia > Wollemia nobilis. The sequence continues at coordinate 5,223,780 of JAQPPZ010017244.1, forward strand.
CAAGAGCATCACAAAGAAGACGATATCAACCGTTACCAAGATTGAGCAACCATGAAACAAGTGGAAGAACCACTAGGCCAACATAGAGGAACCACCACCATCATAAAGGAAGGATATCCAGAGCACCATAACCATTCAACCAAGAACAAAAAAGGTAAATAACCATCATGTTAACGTATAGGAGTCGTCTCTTTTATCAAAGAACATTACCTAGAGCACCACCATCATACAACCAAGAACATAGTTGGAGAAGAGCTTCATCATTAAAGAAGTGTTGGTATGGTTAAGTGAATACCGTTAGGGTTGCACAAACTCATTACAAGGTTGTTCAAAGGATAACATCAAAGAGAAAACACCGTTAGGATTGCACCAACTCAATAATAGGTTATTGAAAGGAGGATAGTGAAGGAATCATCATCATTTGATATAACACTTGCTACATAACACAAAAATAAAATATAACACTTTAGTTTCAACCAACATAATACATATAGAAGAAAGATCATTACATTGGAAGGAGTTTTGAAGAATATTACAATCATATAATAAGAGATACAATTGCTATCTACCATTTGGTATGCTAAACACAAGGTGCCAACCATTGTAAGGAGAGTATAAGCACCAAGGAAGTGAAACATTTACTGCAAAAGAAAGTGCAATGATAACTCAAACATTATCAAGGATATAGCAAGTTATAACATCCATATACAAGCACTACAGGTGTAAAAGAACAAGTGTCACTAAAGATACAAAGCATCAATAGCCAAGGAATATATATGTGCCATAGAAGGAGTAACAACTTGTATGTCAAGTGTCTTGATAGAAGGAAAGTCTGAATCATTATGTAAAGTAACATATTCTACTTGCATTAAAAGGATAGGTCAAAGTGAACATAGTGCATACGTAGATAACATAGAGATAAGAGAGTGAAGAGGAGAGAGTAAAGCACCAGATATTAGAGCATATGTGCTACATTGAAGGGAAGAAAAAGATGCAATCAAAGCTTGGATTTCTAGCATAGAGTGCATTTTATGCATCACAATGGAAGGAGAGCATCGTTATAATGCAAGCAAAAGAAAGCCTTTGGAGAACTACATTAAAGGAGGTAATAAATCTTTAATCTAATATATAACCTTTGCAAAGGATACAAGGCATAAAATTAGAGTCAAGTTAACTATTTCATTATCCTCAAGGTTTTATAATAAAAGGATAAATAAGGAATAGTATTACAACCTTAGTAGTATTATTAAATTCCTTAGAAGTTTTTGAAGAAAGAATTATTTAGAAAGGTTATGAAATTACCTCATTCAAATTGCATACAAATATTTTTGCAAATATTTCTATGCCTAATTCAATGAGGCATAAATATTTATACATTGAAATAAAAATACTATATTTGCAAATATATTTGTTTCTAAATTTCCAACTAGGAAGTTATAAGGAAATCAATACCAAATTTAAAATATTGAAATTTAGAAATTGTATCATTGAAAGATACTAGAGCAAAACATAGAGTTTCTAGAGAGCTAGAAAAACGCATTGGAATTAGTCCCTTGCTAAAAGTAATGAGAGATAATAAATCCAACTTTAAAGTTCTTTAAAATAAAGAACCCTATCAAAAGTTGAAGGTGCATTAAAATATCTTTATTTTTCCATTCATAAATAGGGAGAAATAAGGTGAAGAATAGAGGTTGAACATTAGGGAGATAAAAGAGATTCAACTCAAAGTTAACCCAAAAAACTAAACATTTTATCAAGATCATATTAAATTCAAAACACTTTGGAGATACAATATTTCTACAAAACTCGTGAATTGAAAAGATATTATCAAATTTGATCACATACTTAAAACTAAGGAGTCATAAGGAAGTCAACCTCAAAGGTTTAGAGATTCTAAAATTCTACCAAAATTGTTCTTTTAAATCAAAGAGTAACAAGAAATATTACTTTAAAAGGAACTACAAAAAAGCTTATTAAGTATACAGGATTCAAGGAATCAAAATGGTTGAGAGACATACTTGATTCTAGAAATGATAATAAGGAAAATGCAATTAGAAGAGAACCAATATGGCTTAGAAATATTTTTGAGAACTCACAAACTAATAGTTTGGCAAAAATAGATTCTATAGAGATATATTCCAATGACATGATGAAAGGAATCAATGACAACTATATTAATGGATATATTGAGAATAAAATCAAAAACCATACTCAAAAGGTAGAAAATAATATTGATCAAAAAGACATCCTACAAATCTATGAAATAAGTAAAGGTAAAATAGCTTTAGTTGTACACAAATGGTTTTACTATTTTATCAAAGAAATGGATGAACTTGAATTTCCAAAGACAAGTAACAAAGAAGTAGGAATATCTTCACAATGTACTTATTACAACAAGATTGGTCATGAGAAAGCAAACTGTTGGACTTTCCATCCATGTAAATATTGTGGAGGAAAGTCTCACTCATATTTTTCTATTACTATAAATATAAGTACTATAGAAGATTTGAAGAGATATTGATATTTATATTAGATTGCCTTCTTCAAGTTCTTATTTTTGAAGCATCTAATACTAATAAGATCAAATTTGAAGTTTATAAGGAACAAGAATAAAGGTCATCCAAAGAACAAAAGAAAATAAAAGGGATCAATTCTGATCCACTTAGGGATTGCAAGATAATGAGTTCTCTTATTCATCAAATATACTTGAGTAAATTCAAAAAAGAATATCACATAAAGCACTTTGAAATACAGAGAAGCAATGGAATGAAGAAGACAAGAAAAGACAACATGAGCTACAAGAACAAAATGAAGACTAAACCAGTAGAAGGACAGGAACCAAATCAAGTTGAAGAACATATGAAAGATGAAGATCTATATTGAAGACTAAAGTTTTCAATAACCAAATAATGTAATACAGAAGGGATGTTGGAATATAATACATTATTTAGTACATGCTAATGTACCATATTGGGTACATATCTAGATTAGGAGAGTGTCTTAGATTAGGGGTTGAGTATTTACTTTATGTAATAAATAAATGCACAAGTATTATTAGAATGTGTAATGATGTAAATGTGCATGTTGTCCATTTGTGCATGAGTCTAGAATAGGAATATAGTGAGTTATAGGAATATGGAAGTCCAAGAGTAATGATCCATTATATATTGGCCTTTGTAGTAGAGATAAAATGTGAGAGAAAGTAAGAGAGAGTGCAAGAGCACAATAGAGTTGAGTAGTGCTCAAGTTAGATACAATGTAGAGCATGAATGAAGAATGGAGAACTTGAGGTCTCCATAATTTGTATGAGGATCTCATTTTTGTGAACTTTCATTAATGGCTATTTTATGAGTATTTTCAAAAGTTTATTGTACTATTTACATTCTTAAGATATTGCCATTATCATATAGTTAATATTGCATTCTCATTTTATACCTTATGGTTCTAACAGGATTAAAAATAGAGGTTCTTGAGATATATGTGACAATAATCTTACAATGACCCTATCATGTGATAACAACAAGCTATAGAAAATGGACAACAAATATTAAAGTGGAATAAAATAGGAATATGTTACCAATAATAATAATTTATATAAGAAGAGCATCACAATAAACATAATAAAAAGCAAGTGGACCAATTACCCCTACACATGTCAATTCATCATTAATACGAATAAGGAACACCACATAAGTGAGGACAATGAATTACATCTCTAATCCTATTAACTCATCAAAAAATATTTTGGCAAGTGGTGTGGCTCTTAAACCACTCAAGTCCACAATTGGGTCTAATGGATTTACCACGTGATGTCATTTTAGGCTATAAATTAGAGGAGAAACTCCTAGTGCACTGAGAATCATTATTTCATTTATATAAAATATTTAGCTAGAAAAAAATACTTCATTTTGTGCATGCTTTGTTAATAAAGGGATCCATATGCTATGTGGTAAAGGGAAATCTAGCATAGGTTGGTTGAACACTTGGCATAATTTTGATGTCCTATCTATCTAGGAATAAACTTACTATAGCCCACATGAATTTTTCACCTTCACATCGATACATTAGTACAAATATATCATGGTTGCCACCATACAATGGAGAATAGCCTTCAAGTGTCATGGAGAAATCTATGTGTCTGGTACATTGAGGATAAGAGTATGTGAAGTTCATGGAAAAAAATTATTATGTAAGTGAGAGGAGATCTATTGATTAGAAGTAGGACAAAATTGGATTTAAAATACCAACTACTAGTTCAAACACAAGATAAAGTTATAATATTTAAGTGTCTTCTCTTTAGGCTATGGATATGGGTAATTTATTAAGGGGAAGAAGTAAAAAAGATCCTATAGATGAATCTACTAGTGTTGTGTAGATTCAAATTTTCTAAATTTCTATGATATAACATGGTAGAAGATATGACTAGAAATATACTATCATGTATCTATTGTGATGCAATTAATATTGCTAGCAATGAGATAATTCCTTCACTAGTTTGTTGGGTATAGTTGGGCATTTTTTGCTCTTACTTTGGTCTATGGGTTATATTATAAAATGAGATATTCCAATCTTGGTTAATAATGGTTGTTGCATTAACTAAGCATGAATTTAACATAGACATACAAGTTAGAATTTTCCCTAGGAACCAACACTGGCTACCAATAATGTGTAAAACCAACCAACATATGGTTGGAATTATGTGAAGGAGATATCATAAAGTATATAGAAAATAAAGGTGATTTGTTTATATTTGAATAAAAATAGCATGACAATAATTATTGTTGCATCCTATGCAATGTTGGGACTTCCTCATAGAACATGATATTGTTGTACAATGTAGGTACTATTGGGAAATGGGTATGCATCTGTCTAAATTCAATTTAATATATTCACTTTTGTAAACCTAATGTTTAGCCTTATCAACTAAAATCATATAAATTTAGGTGAGTTCTAAAAAATATTGGTCAATATAAATCCACGAAAGCATTTTAGTCTCACAAATAATGAAAGAAATCCAAACACAAATCCAAGAATGGTAAAAACAAAAATAGGATCTCTACCCAAATTCAAATGTAGATACAATTTGGCTTTGATACCACGGATATGGAAAAATTATGGCTATCCTATATAGATAAAATAGGCCTTTAAAAAGGGTTATATATATACCCCAAACAAGGAAGACACAAACTTAGTTACAAAGGCCCAATATAGGTCATTTAACAACTGGCGCTAATGCTTGATACTAATGAATAGATGTACTAAAAACAAACACAACAATATGTCTTAAATCAATCCTTATTACCTACACCATTCCTAGTTTATGTGTTATTTAAATTTATAGTTATATTTCTCCATTAGTTTATAGTTTAGGGTTATATAGGTCATTCCTATTTTAAATTGGAACTTCATTTAGACTAGTTAGAAATATATATTTCCCATGGTCTATTTCTTCATATAAATTATAAAACTCCTTGTAGTTTTCTTAGAGGGTATTTATTATTATGTCAATTTCATTAAAATTATAATCCTCTAGTAGTGTCTCTTAATTAATTTTGAATTCTTGTTTCAATGTATTATACTAGACTCATTGAATGTCTCTATGTTCTATGGATAAACCTTTTCAACCTCAATATGAATGACCTTGTCCCCATAGATAATTTCATATGCATATAATACATGGATATATATATATATATATTATCTAAAAAATTTCTAGTATTTTCATTAGGTAACAAGAATCCAAAGTAGAATGGAAGAACTACAACAATTACATCTTATATATGTTCAGATGAAAATGTGAATTTATTATCATCATCAAGTCTTATAGTATTTCAATCATGTTAACGTATGCATGATTCATTTGAATATGGTCACTTATATTTCTAATATAAGTGAGTCTTAACTTATCATAGGTATATTGTGGCATCACATCAGTATAACTCTGTAGTTCATAATGTCATCATATAATAAAAATCACTTTATTATATGAGTGATGTAGAAGGGTGGTGGATTTAGGATATTTGGTTTCATATGTTCATGTGACTATACAATATTTACATCAACTTCTATTGGTTCATAAACCATCAAGTTTTATTAACTTAAACAATTTTGCTAATTTTTTTTATTTTCCTTTATTGCGTTATTCTAGAATTTATATAGGTTTTTCCCTTTTATCTCAAATGTTCCTACAACAAGTCAAATTGACCAATTAAATAGAATGCTTTAAACATACTATCTTTTGAAGGGTTATTTTTGAGTTCCTTGGAAATGTTTAACTAATTGAGTGTAACATTTCTTTCCCCTAAAAACAAGTATTTTAAATTGTCTTATAGCTATCTATTGTTCTTCTTACACAAGGGATATCTAATGAGGTTCTTCTTGGTAGTTTTACATTCTTGATATTAGTTGTTACATTATCTAGATGGCTTAAATTCCCATTTTGGCACAAATAACTCTTTCCTTTGGGATTGAACACTCTATTTATTTTTGTTTTGAATTAGATAAAGAATTGAAATTGAATATTCTTATGAATATTGGGCTACTCATCACTGAACAAGATCACTTATCTATGGTAGTGAATTTAATATTTTTAAAATTACAAAATTTGGTATCAATTCTTTCTATGGAGGTAGTCGAGGTAGAGCAATTTATCATAAATCATTGTTATATTGTGTTTAATCATAAATGAGGTATCCATCTTATTCATTCCCTATCTAAAATTAGCAAGGATAATATTAGAATTGGACATATTATCATCATATCATTGCATTGGAAGTAGATTCTTTATGGTAGCTTTAGGAGGTGGATGATTTTACTACGATTAATTTGTACTTTGATCCCATTTATACAAATCCATGGATTATGTGTATCATTACATATGTAGCAAAAACCTTGATTTTTTCTAACATATGTATTTACAAAAAGACTTTGAGGTGATATTACCTTGTAGTAGATTTACTACATTGTTTGTTAATCTAATAGGAAGTTTAGGATTATTATTTTGATCTTTGGTTACATATGTCATGCACCTCTATTGCCATTAACCATCATACTTTCTATTGTATTATCACCTATATCTAATAGCTAATTTTTTTGACATATATCTTATGAGGTATGCATCATGACTTGTTTTTGCTGAAATGTATTGAGTCTCCTCTAGTCCTACACTAGTTGGTTCTAATATACTAAAAATATAGGTAAGAATAATTATTACATTTCAAGATGAAAGTGATGGTGTAGATTTTAATACTGTGAGACATTTAGAAAACGAGAAATATGTGCCAATAAAGGAAACTATATCTATAGAACTAGCAACTTGCTATTATTTGACAAGAAAGATAGAAGGTATACAAGGCAGATTACCAACTTATACTAATATTTATTCTACACAAAATACATATGTGCATGCCTATGGAAATATGTATTGGTTTAAATATCAAACTGTTGTAGCCAAATCTATCTATTATACACTTATATGCATAAAGGTTAGTTTGTCTATTAGTTTGATAATTGTCATAATATAATGTTAAAATTATGTATATTTTTGTTAGGATGTGTTGAGATAGAATTTAAATTAAAAATAATAGAATAAGAGTCATTTGACTCACTAAATAATTTAATAAATGGATTTGTGATGGTATCCCAATGGTAACATGTTCCTCTCTAAGTTATTTATACCATATAACTACTTTTTCTCTCAATAAAAAGATAAGCAAACCGGCCATCATGTCTTCTTAAACATTACAGATGGATTTTAATGTTGAATGTTCTTGTATATGTTCTAATATTATTTATTTTTATCACTATTGAATGCTAAGAATGCCTTTAGGGTTGTTTTAGAAATTTGAGTATATTGAGGTAGTTGTAATGGAATATGATTGTTCTATGCTAGATAATTCTTTGTTGGATTTAGATCAGTCAGTTAAGCTATTTTAATGATAAATTTATGTTATGAATATATTTGGAAAAGGTTTATCCTCGAGGTAGAAGTTATTGAACTTCAAGCTAATAATAATCTATGGATTGTTAGAATTCTAGGTGTCTTTGAAGTCTTTAGGGTTTTTTGATATTTTGATGGTGAAATGTTGGCTTTTAAGCTAGAGTATCTTGGATCCCAATATTTTGGATCTTGAGTAGTTTCAAATATAAGAGTTATCAGTAAATAAACTTATCAACATAATTATTAATAATATTCTTAAAAATGACAAATATGAATATAAATAGCCAAAGTCATTCACACTTTAATATGAAGAAAAACTTATAGTAGAATTTCTCAAAATATGCATACAAGCTTCAATATTAATTCTTCAATGTTTCATATATATTTCATAGAGCTTTGTCTCCATTAATATAACCTTATAAATGTGACTCTACGTATACTTGACTATTGCACTCCTCACATATTTGAGAATTGTAACCTTTGCTATCCCATACAAAATACAATCCTCTCATGTCTTTCTGGCTTCTCATCTTTCCACTTGTATACATGGATCTTGACTCTTTATTTACATGAACACTTAACTTTATGAAACTTGCACACTTCTACATGACACAAACTTCTATATGCACACCTAATACATCACACTTGTGCACTTTCTCATATTACACACTTGCACACTTACATGGCATTTTTGCACTTTCTCACATTACACACTTGCTCACATAATTACATGACACTTGTGCACATCCTGCACATAGAAACTTACATAAAGGAGAAATATAAATCACACTTCTAAACTATAGACTCAAACCCTATTCTAATATTTACATTATATCCTAGGTACCAAACGGGTACATTAGGAAATACATAATAATGTAATATTATCCAACATTCCCCTGTATTACATTATTTGGTTATTGAAGAATTTAGTGTTCAATATCTTATTCTTAGTATTGTCAAGTAACCTTACATTGTGCATAATCCTATGTTTGATATCATTGTTCTTCTTCTTTCTTTATTTCTCTTACCTTTGATTTTTTTCTATGATCTTTTGAATCTTGCTCATAAAATTGCTTGGGTTTCTTCTTTATATTTAGCTTATGGTTCATATGCTCCCTTTGTTTCTACTTCCTTGATTTTATTGCAATCTTGAATTTGATGTTTTTTGTGGACTTAGAACATTTATCTAGATAATCATAATAATTTTTTGAATTTGATGGACTTGTGTTGTCATTATTACTATCATATGCAAAATGTAGTAACATTTTATTACATTTGTTATTTACTTCCTGACATGACTCACTTGTATCATGAACAATGACTTCTATCATTGTTTTTATTTTTTGAGTTGCAATCAACTCTTCTTGCTTTCAACTTTTGACTCTATGGATTTCAAGTGAGAGTAGTGCCATATACATTATACGACCTATATCAATAGGTATTGAAATATCATCTTGAGATTTATCAATTGCTTCAACAAGTATTGAGTACAAATAATATTCAAATATTTCAAAATATTCATTGATAGTTTCTATGTAGATAAATTCCATTGCTAAGTCTTGTTTTTCATTAGTTTTTTCAATCAAATGGTGTATGTCAATTTTCAAGACTTCCAATCTTTCCTTTCTTATTATAGCCTTCAGATTGTTTTCTTCCATGATAATCAAAATTTTCAATTTTAAATTCAATAATTGAATTCAATTCCTTTGAAATTGAAATCCTTATTACTATAAAGTTTAATATTCAAAAACATTTTTCAAAAATAGATTTTACAAATTCAATATTTTAAATTTTAAAATTCTTAAAGTAGAAAACCTTGTGTCTCCCAAATAATTTATAAATTCTCTCAATATTCAAATTTTGTTTGGAGTAGAAATATTTCTCTCTAAAATCTAATAAATTTATCAAATTTTTGAAATAAATTGCAAATGTAAAATATAAAATTTCAATATTTTTCAAATTTTAAAAAATATTAGAGTTGTCCTTTTAACTTCATCTTTTAAAAAATATTAAAGTTCCTAATTTTCCAATTCTCCAAATGTAATCTTAAAATAGGACTTTAATCTAGCATAAAATTATTTTATCAAAAATAAGGTAGTGTTGTTTACCTTTTCTCTGCCTAATAGATTAGGTCGTGTTGACCATGGCACATAGGGATTTGAACTATTCTACTCCAAAAGTTCACCTCTATGCTTTGATGATTGTTATGCTTTGATGTCTATTGTTCTATTAATTACTGCTACACTCTGATGATAGGATATAACACCGTTGTGTGAAATTTGATTCTCATGCAAAAAAATCTAAATATATTTACATCTTTCTTATCATGCCTATGCAAATACAATGTTAATATTTCTATCCTCCATAATAGAGACTTGAATAAGTCACAATAAATGGAACTCTTAATGGAATAGATCATTTTTATCATCCTTCAATTGGATTGGTTCGTCTCACTTAGGGAATGGTGTTCTAGCTAGACTAGATCTTTTTATCATCCTTCGGTTTGACTAGTTCATCATGATGCTTGGACCGATTTGATTCATTACTAGAATTTATGTCTCATCATTTTAAATAAGGCATTTTTTTTATTATTATTTCCCTACTTTGAAAAGTAATTCCCTTACCCAAATTGTACTTTGAATGATCTCCTTTTTACTATATACTTTTCTTCTTAGGTATTTTTCGTGAACTCCTTAACATTTTTCTTATTCTTAGGTTATTTCTTGAGTTCTTCAATACTTTCATAGCCTTTATAAATCTTTAGACTATTGCTTTCTATGTGTACTATCTTGTTAGAGTCAAATATACCCAAAAACTTAAGTGCTCTTTCTTCCTTATGTGGCTTTGGCTATTCTTGATATGGTTCTCTTTCTTTAGAGAGAATCCATGACTTTTTATTTGTCCCCTCAACCAATTCTTCAAACATTGTTCTTAAAAAATCCTTTGAATAGTGTCCTCATCTTCACTCCCTTTTTAATAGAGTGGATAGACTTTAGCATATAGTGAAAAATTTCTAGAATATTTTCAAATCAATCAAACCCTTATCGTACATCTATCCACAAATTCAAAATTTATAGTAATATAAATCTATGTTTTATTCATGTGACTCTAAATATAGATTCACACTAAATACTTCCTCTAATGCAAGCAATAAAGACTACTCGATGTAGCTCTTATACCACTCTTGGATTTTTAAGCCATATTATATTAGGTCCCAATATTTTGCATCTTGAGTAGTATCAAATACAAGAGCAATAAGTATAAAAATGGCCAACATAATTAATAATAATAATCATAAAAATTAAGAATATGAATATAAATGGTCAAAGTGATTCATGCAATAACATAAAAAAAAAAACTTGCTCAAAATATGAATACAAGATTTAATATTAATGCTTTAATATTTCATAAAATTTTCAAATATATTTCATAGATCTTTGTCTCCATAACCTTAGAAATATGGATTTTAATATTCTTGACTATTACACTCCTCACATATCTGGGAGTTGTAACCTTTCCTAATCCATTCATAAGAAAAACCTCTCATATCCTTTTGGCTTATCATCTTGCCACTTGTATACATGACTCTTCACTCAACACTTAACTATATTATACTTGCACACTTTTGCATGCACACCTAGTACATTACACTTGTTCACTTTCTCACATTACACACTTTCAGAGTTAGTTATATGATACATAAACTTTCTTACATTACACACTTGCTCATATAATTACATGACATTTGTGCACATATTGCACATAGACAATTACAAAAAGGAGAAATATAAATCATACTCCTAAACTATAGACTCAAGTCCTATTCTAATATTTACAATGCACCATAGGTACCATGGGGGTACATTAGCATGTACCAATAATGTAATATTCTCCGACATGAAACAAGTCCACTTCCTTGTGAACATTTAGTTCTATTTGGTGGAATCATGTAGAATTTTATTGGTCCATTTGATTCATTGGATTTGGATCTAGTGAATATAGACCCTTGGATACTCTATTGGAGTCATTGTTAATTCTTTAAAACTAGATTTGAACATGGATTAAAACCTTGTTTAGGCATGCCAAAATTCAACTAATGAACTATTTAATGACTACTTCATGTCCTAGGGCATAGTGTATTTGGACTATTAATTTATCACTTTGTCAAACTTATTTAAGTATTGAATCCCCAATTATTTTTCTATTTTGAATAATATACATAGAAAAAGAAATCTCAAAACTAGGGTAATTTTTTGTGAAAAATACCTCATCTTTCAAGAGACATATCTTTGCATAGATTTGTCTACTCCAAATGATTCTTATTCCATTTTGCATGAAATTTGAAGAGATTTAAAGTGAGTGGTCATATGAAAGAATCCAAGAAATATTAATGGAGATACGACCATATGGATATAATCATCTAGAATAAGGGCAACGTTAGTACAATTAAAAAAAAAAAGAAACAAAAATACCTCACCTTTGAGGAGACATATCTTTATGAAGGGTTGTCTAATTTAGGTTATTCTTGGATAAATTTGTGTGGAATTTAAAGAATTTTTAGATAAGTGGTCATATAAGGGGATTATAGCAGTGTTGACAAAGATACAACCCTATGAATTTAGTCATCTAGAATAAGGACAATAATAATTTTTCAAGTCTTGAGAAATATAATTGCAAATAATTATCAATCAAGATTCGCATTATGGGAGTATCAAAGAGGGATAGGGAATCGATAAGGTAGGAAATTTTGTTTGGAAATATATTTTTATAGAATTTTTTTATTCATCCCTTCAGTAGCATAGTATGTATAATATCCTATTGCTAAATTTTAGTATCAGATCATAGTTTCCTTCCTATGGAATTATTTACAACTAAATATTCAAAATCATCCTATTAGTAGAGGTTAGTGAGGACCTCATAGAGTATTGATCCTTGTTTCTTAAAGATAAGGTAGTTATTGGTAAATTTAATGGTTCTTGGCAAGGGGATTTGGTTATGATAAAATGGATTGATAGGAGATGGAAGTCTCTAGAAGTGAGTCTATTCTTTCTTCCCAAAGGTTTCTTCCAAGCCAATTTTTCCATGGAGGAAAGAGATAGAATCCTAAAAGTTGCTCTTTGGTTTATGGGAAGAGCAAAACTCTTTCTTACCTATTAGTATGAAGGATTTGCACCTAAAGATGTAAATATATCCCTAGTAATAGTTTGGGTTATGATGTATGTGTTGCCCATTCAATTTTAGGAAATTGATACCTTCAAAGAAATAGGAAAGACACCAAAATAATTCCTTGAGATTTTAGAAACTATAAAATATGGAATATTGGGTATTTATGCCTAGATATTGGTTATGATTAATATCAATAAACATTTACCAAAATAATTTATTCTTAAGTATGGGGGTAAGTTGTGGATCCAAACCATGGATTATGAAATATATATTCCAAGTTGAAAATATGTATAAGAGTCTAATAGAAACATATGTAAAAAAACCACAAGAGAAACTTACAAATGGATATGGATGAGGATGGATTTCAAGTTCTAAAAAATAGGTCTAGATAGATGAAAGTAAATAAATAGTGGAGACTAGTAAGTAAGGATATTAGAAGAAATACCAATTCTTTTGAGGTTTTAACCTATGAAAAAAAGATAGATCAAATCTTAGATGACATCATACAATAGGATCAAAATATTAACAAGGAACCATCTACTTAGTATGATCCTAATTTAGGGATGAACATTTTTGTTGAACCTAAGGAATGTGGCTCATTATATTTTGAAGAATCTATTAAAGTACCATGCACCATTTAGGAGGATAGTGGTAGATATGCATAGTGTTAGATATTAATACCTCTACCATGAACAAAGAAATGCCAAAAAATGAGCAGGATAAGTAATATTAAAGTAAGTATTTAATTGCGAGTTAAAATACAATGCAAAGGGTAATTATTTTAATTTAACCTTTTATATTCAAGAAGGAATAATAGGCATTTCATATACTATGAAATTTAAAGTATTCATCAAGCAAAAAATTAAATCATAACCTGTTATCATGAATGGTTAGTTTTACAAAACCATAAAACATAGTTGCATTAAAGGTATAAATCACAATCATATGGTGTATCATTTGTAAACATGGTTATAGTGTTACTAGAAAATTAAAAAAATAAATCCAATTATATTTCTCCCTCATCAAAGGTCCAACAAGGTGGGTTGTGACACCTATAGGCCATATTAGAAAGATTACTCTTGTATAGATGGTCAAAAAAGAGGTAATTATACCTCTTCTTTAGCCTAAATAATTTAGAAAGACTAGATATCCTAATAGCCATCTTAGACTACCCAAATAGATTTAATTTCAAGCTTAGAAGGATCCAAAGACTAGATATCCTCATAAATAGAGACTCCTTAGAAGGATCCCAAGACTGACTTGGTGCAACTATTAACCTACTCATGCTTGTTCCTTCATCCATTAGTTTGAAACTTACCATTTTCACTTACACTTTCACTTTGTATGACTTTAACTTTAGACCATTACATATTTTAGGATATAATGTCCTTTATAGTTCTTTAACCTTATTACATTGTCATTTATCACTTCCTCTACTTGGAAGGGTCTAATCCATAAAGCCTTCAAATTTTCTATCTTGATTTCTTTCTTGCATTTAAAATGTAACACTAAATCACTTGCCTTCAAATCCATATTCTTCAAGTGCTTATCATCATACAAATTTTGATGATGTAGGGTAACCTTAATAGCCCACTATTTTATGACCCTCTTATCCAATTTTATGAGTGTTACTAGCCTCTCCTCTAGGATATATTGATCACCAAGATAATTTTATACCACCATTCTCATATTTAGGACTAGAAACTCTACTGGTATGATTGACTCTTATCCATATATAAATTGGAGTGTGAGTTGTTACCAATTTATATATAGTCCTATATACCCATAGGATTGGTAATCATTTCTCCTCCTAATAAGTGTATTCAATACTACATGATTTATATATTATGATGACTAAAACCATATTCATTTCTTCTACTTTCCAATTTGCTCTAGGGTAATTCATACTAGATAAGGAATGTAAGATCTTGAACTCTTTAGTTAGCTTTCAATTGATTTCATTGACAAAGTATCCTCCATGATCACTTGTCAACTAGAAATGAACTCTAAAACTTGTTATGACTTATTCATACAACAATCACATAGTGCTCTTTGCAAAATTATTACTTGCTTCCACCCACTTCATCAAGTATTTAGTAGCTATCACAATGCACGCACATCATCTTCTACTAGTTTTCAGTGGTTTAACAAAATCTAGACCCCATCAATTAAATAATTCCTATGGATGTGATTAGTGCAATAGAATGAAGTTCCTAATTAGATTGCCAACTCTATGGCACATATTTCATATAGATATAAACTCCTTCATATTGTGATAGAGGGTGAGACACACAACCTTACAAAAAGCATAATTATTATGGTTGTATTTAGAATCATGTTCTCTCCTACTAGGACTTCATCAGCTTTCTTTAATTCTAAATATATTTCCTCATCCATTACACATATTTAAAATATCCCATCATGTTTAATCTTGTTTAGTAAACCAACTGCAAAGGATTTAAAAATTTGACTACAATTTTTATTAAATGTATAAACTAAATAGGCATTTGAAATGCCAATTTACAAAATATCTTTTGATAAACTAACATCTAAAAATAAATAAAATTTAACTAACTAAGATTTCTAAAAATTCCTATGCCTATCCATATCATTCCACCTCACCATAGAAGTATTGAACTCCAATATTTTCCAATAAAGTGGGAGAGATCAAGTGCAAGTACCCAAAAATGAAATCATCAAACAAAATGAAGAAGAGATAGATATCCCTATGGAAATTGTTGCTCAAATAGAGAGCATACAATCATATCGATCACAAAGAGCATACAATCATTGAAGACTCTGCTCGAGAGCACACAATCATCCCAATGGAATAGATAAGGACTACTACTCCTACAATTATATTACTCATAGCAAACAAGGCTATAAGGTCCATGGTATTAAATGTATTCAATCATCTTCATAAAATGTTGCTTACTCCTCACATCATTCATGCTTGCTATAATGTAATCAAATCACTATGGAAAATTAGCAACAAAGAAGGAATAAAGGGCATAAATCCTTGTGATCAAATACATGGTAATAATACTAGTGATTCAAAAATGTCAACATATCATAATGGCACCCACTAAGACTGATAAAATTGAGGCCAAGGTCAAGTACTTGTAGAGGGATTGAATGAAGGATATCACCAAGAATAAATAATGTCTTGTCAAGACACCCACCACATATGAAACACTCAAATCTAAGGTTGAAGAAATTGTAAGAAGAAAAGAAAAAGATACTCAAATAAGGTATAGAATGGAGTGTCAGGTACCTCTAAAATTGCAATCATTACAAAACCACAAAAGGTTTTAAAAACCCAAATTGGAGGATTTTCGATCCTCAAATACTTCAAATAATCTATAAACTGAAAGAGTTAAGAAGCTAAAGCAAAATTTGATGCAAAAGTTGTGCTTAATGTGGTGTTGCTCGAATGAGTGTTGTACATCTTGTTGGTGAAGATATAAGCCAAGCTAAAAAATCCACTAAGAGACAAGCCACTACAAGAAAAGATAACTCCAATGCATAAAGTACCCATGTTATATCCATGATCATATATAAAGGGTCATGATCTTGTGAATAAAGAGACAATGACAACTCCCAAAATGGATTACCCAAGGATTACCATGACTGCAATCAAGAAATTCATGGTTGTGAATAAAGTTTACTTCCAAAAAAATCTCCAAAATGAAATTTGATCAAGCAGTGGTGGGTTCAACTAAAAATGCAGTCCATTTTACAACAGTTTATTTTTTATATAGGTTTTAAGAACCTAAAATTTGAAGCACCATTGGTTAAGGTAGAACCTTACAAAACTAAAAAATAATGGTTCTATTGGAACTAACTCAAAAAGATCATTCCAAAAGATATACATAAGGCTATAGCTGGGTTGGAATGAAGTCCCAAAAATGAGAAAAATAATAGGGGGTCTCCAAAAGAAAAATAAAAGGGGAAAGTTGCCCTTTACAATTTGAAAACTAGATTTTAAAATAAAATGTGTGATGAAAGGACAGGTGTCAACAACTTCTAGGAATTCAAAGTTGTTAACAATTTCTAGGATGTCAATGACACCAACTATGGCTATCCATATCACCAACTATCAATTAAAATGATGCTAATTTGATTATAATTTTTTTTTTCTACTATAGTAAATCCCTTTGGTAAATCCTCTGTCGACAAGCATTCAGTCATGTACTTGTACCATGATTGTAGCACAATAATTAAGAATAAGTGAACATCCAAAACTTTATTTGACAATTATCCTTCCATAGACTCCCTTAGGTGAACCCTTAGAAACTAATTTACTACTATGTGATTCTTTCCTAGTATTATTACTACTCAAAATGTGAACTCCTATAATATGATGAGCCACTTGCTAATACATTAATGAATAGCTAGCTTGTTTATAAAGTACACCAATACCTAATATTCTGCATAGAAATATGAAAGTTATCAAGCAAGTAATGTTTGAACTTTAGTATTGTATACATCATCCCCAATTATCTTGTTACTATAGTTCTTCACTTGAGATAACATTCACCTTGAGAAATATATGGGATAATCCAACTCATATTTCCTCTTTTGAGCAAGCCCACATCTAATTATAAATTGGATGCATCCATGTGGATGTGAAACTCTTTTTCCCAATCTAGAAACACCAAAATGGGTGCATAAAACAAATTCAACTTTAGATATTGAAAGGCCTCTTGGTGTTTCCCCATCCACCTAAAAAAATACCTTTGCATGTCAATGCATCAAGAGGGTGTGAAACTTGTGTAAAATTTTGAATGAAGCACCAGTAGTACCCAACATGTCCAGAAAGAAATTTAGTGAACTATGGTGTCTATATTTTTCATGCTCATAACAACTCAAATTTTGGTAGGACCAAACTTCAAACCATCTTCACATACCATCTACCTAGTAACTTCCCATACAACACCAACAACTTCTACCTCTTTAGATTTAAATATCAGACATTTGTACACAATTGTATGCATTCCTCCAATGCTTTTAAATACTTATTCATTCTTCCTTAAAATGATCAATCATTCAAGGACACTTTAAATTTGATTATTGATATTTATTCAAAAATGTATAAAATAATCCTTTCAAATGCACTAGGGGTATTATAGGTAGTATCCTCCACCTACATTTATAATCCTGCAATGTAAGGAGGATGGTGATTTTTTTCAAGCCATATAGTTATGTTACTAAGGCATCATTAAAACAAATTGAATGCAATAGTTTTTAAGGTGGTAATATTAGTACCAAACAAAACTCTTGTGTCAAATTCAACTATAGAAAAAGACCCAAAGTAGGATAGAAGAGTAAGGAGCTCTAATACTAGAAATGTATGTTCGAATGTAATTTTAGGAAATAAAAGTAGAATATCAATAAGCAAAGGCTTATTAGACTACAAAAAATTCTAAGGTAATAAAATTTGACAAGCAAAAGTATAAGAGATGAAAATTTTGCTAAGAAATTTGGCTAGACATTTAAAATGTTGACGTTAGAAAAGGCCTAATGAAATTCTGGCATCTAGAATTCTCCAAAAGAGGAAGTTGATGAAGCATGTCAAAACTTTGACATCTAGCATCCAATATCCAACATTAAGGTGAATCTTACTAGATATAAAATTGAAGACAAAATATTGAAAGATATCATACAAACATTGACATCATAAAGGTAGCAATTAAAAACCTAGCATAGTATGGAAGAAAGACCTAAATATTCTAAGGTATTTTGTATAGAAACCGATATTTGATGCTATATTTTGTAAATATTTTAAAGGTGTCAAATTTTAGAAGCAATGACATCATCATTAGGAGCATAAAATATCGGTATGACAAAATGAATAGAAAATTCAAAATAATTCTAAAGCATAAAATTTGGCAATGAAATGTGGCATCCAACACTATGCTTGAGCAGATGTGGATGTTGGACTCTTGAAGCAATGGTGACATCTAAAGGAAAAGAATATCTTCAATATCTAACATGAAGAAACAATAGATGGATTGACATTCAACCAAGATAAACTATCTAACATTAAGTAGTATGTCCTCACACTACCATCTTTTACAAGGAGCCTTCAGGATCATCCTAACCTACAAAATTATGTGTGTCAATCAGCTACCAAGCATCATTGTTGTTAGAAGAACTCAACAACCAAATTCTCTTCCATCACACACTCACCCTTGCTTAGCTAGCTAAGCATAATAAAAAGGAGTATATCATCATCATATTTTTGGAATCCAATGATGCAGCATGCAAGCCAACTTCACTAAAGAAATCTCTATTACAAACATCAAAAAAACATGATCGAAGAAGTTAAGCATGACTAACCTGAATGCGATAAACACTTTCCACACCTATCCTAACAAGCTTGCAATCTACTTTGAAGGTAATCATGCTAAGCTAATTGAATGCATTGCATAAACTATATATAGTTGAATGTAATACATTCAAGAGGTCAACTCTTTAGCATTTACAATTGTATAATTGTGTGATGAATGTGGCATGCACCTTTAAATAAAAATTGTATTGCTATTTGGCCTCTTTCTCGACTAATTGTAGATCATGTACGTATGTCAATTAAGTCATTAAGAATTTATGTTAAAGATATATGAATGGTCTATTCTATTATAGTTATTATACTTTCTAGATTTCTTCCTAGATTTGCTATTCATTAGTTTCCAAAATGTTTGAGAATGCTTAGTGTTTATTATTATTAAATGCTCTATAGTATAAAAACAAAGCTGATTTGTTAGGCATTCCTATTTAGTTTTAAGTGTGAGAATATCATGCTTTATGTCTCTTGGTGTTGCTAAATTCATTCCACTTTAAATCTAACCTCTAACCTTATGAATTTATTATTTTAGTTTGCAAACCCCCTTGTTAGTTAGTATATCTAGGATCATTGGAACTAGTCTCCTCTAAAGTCTAACTCAAAAAATCCCATTTTTGGGTCTTCCAATCTTGGTCGAGGTCTTGAGGGAACAACTCATCCACTTAGGAAAATTTTGGACCAATATTTTTTGTTATGCCAAATGGGATGATATTTCATAGATCTTATTTTAATCACCTAGAGAACTCAATATCTTAGTGAATAGTATTGACCTCACATGCAAATAATGTATGTTCACCTAGAGACACTATTGAAAATAATAATCGAAATAAGTTCACTTAGAAAAGATAATAATAAAATGGTAATAGTGATCGAAAGCCAAAATAACTCATTGAGCACAAATTAGATGGCTCCACAAACACATTAGTAAAATATTTTAGAGTCATGGTTGAGCACATTTATTTGGCTAGCATCAGAATGCTTAATCTCCCATATCTCCATGAAATCCTCAAATATGCATTAAACTTATTGCCCGTTTATGATGGTAATGAGAAAATTTATTATGAGAATTATCAAGACGTGTCAGCCTTGGCCACCTTTTGCAATATTATCTTCAAAGATGTTATGGTGAGATTGCTTGCTCAATCCTTTTGGGGTAAATCATTGCAATGGTATAGATCCTTAGAAGAAAAAGTATTAGGGGTTGGGTAGACGTGGTTGAACCCCTCATAATGATATTTTATGATTCAAGGGATCTCTTCTTATTGCTCACTCAACAATCCTATATCCAAAGATATCCCCAAGAAATGCTCTTAGATTTCAACATTCGCTTCAAGAAACTCTATAGTATGATTCCTTTAGAGGTATTGCCATCACAAGCATAGGCATATATGTACTATCTCTAAGCTTTATATTTAGAATTAGGCCCTTTAAATATAGCTATAAAAAGAAAATGGATTCTCATAGGTTTTCCAACTGGCAATAATGGCTTAGAATGTGATCATACCAATAATAAAACTGCCTCTTTGGACCAATGTATCAAATACCCATGGGATTTATCATATAAAATCACAAGTATCTATCTCAATTGTGTTATTCTCATAACAAACAAGTTTGGTAGAACCAATCCTTCCTGATAATTTACTAAGTAGAATTTTGTTGTATAGAATAATTAAGAAGCTACAGATAAATCAAGAATTAGGGGATATAATCCAAAATTTTTCCAAAAAGTATAATAATGTGGAGCAAGATTACCTTGAAGCAAGATACAAAATATATGATCCAAAATAAATCCTAATATAATTCAACAGATAAATATGGGAGGGATGAGAAAAATATATCCTGATAAAAATAAAAAATTGGTCCCAGTTTTAAGATTAGGAGATTTGATGGCATGTGCAATAAATCCAAATCAATACATAGCAGTAGAAAAGATAAAATTATTTCTAGAAAACTCAACACAATTTGGGCATGTTCCCTTCTCATTATATGCTCAAAATACTAAGGATAGCTTGGATAGAATACAAAGAGTTGGGCAAGAAAAATATGACAAACCAGAAATGGTATAGGATATGTTGGTAAAACAACAACCGAATGGAATGCTAAGGGAGAAAAAGTTGATTTTAAAGCCATGGTACATGAACCAACAAGGGAAATAAACCTACAAAAATTTGTATTATTCGATAATGAAAAAACAATAGAGGATATAAATGGTTTAACAATACAGAAAATTGTTCAACAAATTACCCCAAAATGATGAGGATAGTATTTTCAAAGAAAATAAAAGGCTAAGAAAATAATTGGTAATCCCAAAAGAGGTAGACCTGGTGGAATATAATCTTAGATAATTATCAAATGAAATTATTATTTACCAAGGTAATCAATTGATGCCTAAGAGATTATCAATTGATTAGCACAATATTCAACCCTTGCCATTCTATCTATATTTGTGCCTAGAAGGATGAATTTTACATAATAGTACAATAATCCTAGAAAGCACTATCACAATTACACCCCAAGTAGTATGAATATATAGGCTTAAAATATACCTAGCTAGACTCTATAACACTACTTTGCAGGGATATCCAAATTTGAACAATTGGCATCATATAGACGGTCTTAATCCTATTGCATAAATGTTCAAATTTTGTAGTAGTATAGGATGTGATAGTTGTTCATTTGCTGTCATTTTTTAGAATATGCTTGTCTAAGAAGTTATTGGAGTAACTAGGGGGCCACTTGGCCTTGGATAATGGTCATATTACAATTCCATCTATCAAAGGGTTGATTAAGTTTCTTAGTGAAAAATCAAACCATATCATATCAAAAGAAATGGGGAGCAACAAACAAATCCAAAGGAAGTATTTCTCAAACACATACAAATGGAGAAATTCCTTTTTCCTAAGAAAGAAGAAAAAAATGTCTATTATGAATATACTTTGAGTAGTCACTATCCCAAAACATGGATTTGGTAAAATTTTGAAAATAAACTAAATTTAGAGGTTGGCTACATTCAGTATCAAGGTCCATAGATTCATAAGGTATAATAGATATAGCAATAAGATCATAAGTTATCACTAAAAGATCTAAATTTGGTACGAAAATGTGATATGTCAGATCTAGAGTGGACAATTATAGTGCTTCCAAGAATCACATAGATGCATGTTACCGATGTGATTTATAAAAGGAAAATACTGAGAAAATTATAGTTGGTTGCACTAGCTCTTGATTTTTTGTGCCAAATAGTTCTTAGGGTTAAGAGTATATCAATATCATGACAATAGCAATACCAAACTGATACCAACTATGCACCCAAGAAGACTTATCAAAGAATAAAGCTCAAATATGACATCATGTGGTTAGGCCACTATATATTTCAATGAAAAAGTAAAGCTTTTTCTCATGGCATGAGGTAGCATGCCACAACTTTATGTAATACAGATGACATATAAATAAAACTTACAATATATAGGTGTAACTAAATAAATATAGATCGCCACACAAAGGTGATTTTAAAAAGAGAAGCTATGCAACCTACATGCACAAAATTTTGAAGATATAAATAGGCCATGTGAAGTACTAGATAGGCTATATGAGGAATATTCTTTTTGGAGAAATACAAGTGCTATCATTGAAAATGGAAGAACACATCAACCAATGAAAAGGAAGTTCTTCTCTCATGAAGTATATAAAAATACCTCTTCTTTTATAGTGCCCCACCACCTTGAGCTCCCAACAAGATTCATAGCGTACGAGAAGAAATTATAGTGATAGAATTTCCATTTTGATCATCCCCTTTCCTCTTCCTACTCTTTATTTTTCAAATAAAATTAGAACTACATCATGAAAGAAAAGTCCAAATAAAAAATATAAGGAAAATAAGAGGGGTGACCTAAAGATATTTTGAGGCTTATTAGCAAGAAATAGTTATAGACAAAGGTAATATTGTTAGGCCTAGCCTGAGAAGTATTGAATAACATCTTCTTCATCTCACCTTGTTTTATTTTTTTCTTCATTTTTTCCCCCATCCTTAAGTCATCCCTTTCCCTCTTCCATCATTTTCTTAACTCCATATTTTCTTAACTCCATAGGCCAATGGAAAGGCTAGTCTGATCTTTCATTCACAAACAACTACAACCATTTCATATGGATGTGGAAGTGTAAAAAAATGACTCTACTAGTACCTTACTGATGAAAATGATGTCAAATTTCATAATGAAAAGAGGAATAGCTCATAAAATATGATGGCACAAAACGCATTGACATGTGTAAACTGAATACATGTGGTGCTGAGTAATGAAGTTTGAAGAGATAGACATCATATGCCAAAATGGATAGTCGTATGCTATGATAGCAAAATAATAAAATTAGGCACAAGTTGCATTAGCAGGAATGTCATGGTAATAAGCTATGATAGACTAAATAAAAGGAGAAATAAAATAGATGGATATCCACATGAGCAATAGAATTTTTAAAAGTAGTATCATCCCTGGCAAAATTTGATTCAACTTACAATCCAACTATTATCCACATCAATACTAGGCTATAAAATAATTGTAGGGTTACCTAATACATAATATTTTTTGTGAATAGCCATGTAGATAGTTGAAGCAACACCTTGTTTTTCAGTGCTCAACAATTTTGAAGAACATTACCTACACAAATTTGTAATGAAGAAGACAATGGACAAAAGAAAATTCCTCAAGGCTTACAATATTTTCCTAAGGTAGTTTGTGCAAGTGAACATTCACCTAAAGCTACTAATATGGACCTAAAATAATGTTCGACTATAGTAGAATATGCTCATTGAATTTTTAATTTTGCAAAATGTGTCTACACTTAGGTATCTCTATTTTCTCTCATTTGTCCTCCCTTACCAATATTTCCCTGCTCTTTTTGTCTATGCCTTTCATAGCTTTATGTCACTTGCTTCCATAACCATCTCCTTACCCTATTTTCTTGAGTTTCTCACCACCATCACCAACATCCATATATTCTAGTATCCTTCCCCTTCTTGCTTCTTGTAGTTCCCTTCGAGTTCAATGCAACCTTCACCTATCCCACAACTTTACTCTTAATCAACTTATCTTCTAGCTCCATATTCTCTCTATGTTTTTGTTATCCCGTGCATAAGGATTACTAGGTTATCGATTTTACAAGCAAAAATACTTGTAAGCAATAATGTAGGTATTATCCTCCACCTACATTCACAATCCTATAATGTAAGGAGGATTATGACTTTGTTTATCCCATATAGCTATGTTACTAAGGCATCAAAACAACAAATTGCATGCATCAGTTTTGAAGGTAGCAATATCAATATTGGATGAAGTTCATATGTTAGATTTAGCTATAGAAAAAAGGCCTAAAGTAGGTTGGAAGAGTGTGAAGGAGTGCTAAGAGCAAAAATATATATTTGGATGCAAGATTATAAAATACATGTAGCATATCAATAAGAAGAGGTTTTTCGGACTAAAATAAATTCTAAGGTAATAAAATCCAACAAGCAAAAGCAAAAGAGATGAAAATTTGGCTAAGAAATTTTGTTGGACATTTAAAATGTTGACATCAACAAAGGCATAATGGAAGTTTGGTATCCAAAATTTTCCAAAAGAGGAAGCTAATGAAGCATATCAAAGCTTTGGTGTCTAATATTTTGTGTTAAGGTGAAGCTTACCATATACACAATTGATTCCAAAGTATTGAAATATGTTAGATGAATAATGATGCTAATGTCATCAAGGTAGCATTAAAAATATGGCATAGTATAGAAGAAAGGCCCAAATATTCTAAGGCATTTGGTTTGACACCTGGCATCCAATGCCATAATTTGTAAAACTTTCAAACATGCTATATTTTAGAAGAAATGACATTATCATCAAGAGGATAAAATCCTGACAAGCCCAAATGAATGTCAGATATAAAATAAGTCTAAAGCATAAAATTCAATAATGAAATTCAACATTTGGAACTATGCATGAGCATATAGGCTATCAAAATCTTGTAGTAATGACATCATCTAAAGGAAAATATCTTCAAATTTTGATATGAAAAAACAATAGATGGATTGACATTTAACCAAGATAAACTATCCAACATTAAGCAATATGACCTTATGCTACCATCTTCCACAAGAAGGCTATAGGATCATCTTAACCCATAAAATTATGTGTTCCAATAAGTACCAAACATCATTATTGTTAGAAGACCTTAATGGCCAAAGCCTCCTCCATCATGCACCTACCCCTCCTTAGCTAGCTAAGCATAACAAAAATGAAAGTATCATCATTATATTGTTGGAATTCATTGATGCAAAATGTAAGCTAGCTTCACAAAATAAATACCTATCACACACATCAACAAAACGTGATTGAAGTGGTTAAGTAAGGTTGACTTGAATGTGATAGCCACTTCCCACACCTATCCTAACAAGCCTATAGTTTGTTTTGAAGGTAATCATGTTAATCTAACTAAATACATTGTATATATATACTTGAATGTAACCCATTCAAGAGGTCATATCTTTAGCATTTACTATTGTATAATTATGGAATGAATGTACTATGTTCCTTTAAATAAAGATTGGATTGTTGTTTGACCTCTTTCTTAACTTATTGAAGATCGTGTATGTATATCAACTAAGTCATTAAGAATTTCTATTAAAGCTATATGAATGGTTTATTCAGGTATAGTTGTTTTACTTTCTAGATTTATCCTTGGATTTGATATTCATTAGTTCCTAGAATTCTTGATAACACTTAGTGTTTATTATTATTAAATGCTCTGAAGTGTAAAAGTAAAGTTGGTCTGTTAGATAGTCTTGTTCAGTTTGAAGTGCAAAAATATCATGTTGTATGTCTCTTGATGTTTCTAAATTTATGCCACTTTAAATCTAGCCTCTAACATTATACATTTTTTACTTTATTCTGCAAACCCCCTTGTTAGTTAGTGTAACTAGTATCATATGAATGCACTTACTCTAGAGGATGACTTAGAAACTACCATTTCTGGGTCTTCCAATCTTGGTCAAGGTCTTGAGGGCACAACTCATCCACTTAGGTGGATTTTAGACCAAGAGGTATTATATAACTCCAAAGGCATTTTATACTATCCATAAATCCCATTATCAACTATAAAAGTGGTCTTTAATTAATCTTCTTCAGAAATACTGATTTGAGTATAGCCCAACAATCCAAAAGATATAACATCTTATCCCCTAATACTTACTCCAAAATTAAACTAGTAAATGGTATTGGAAAGGGATCCTTCATGGTGTTGAGGAATATTACATTATTTGAAACAAGCTAATGTACCCCCATGGTACCTTCATGGTATACTTTTAAATATATAATAAATTAGAGTTGATTCTATAGTTTATATGTACGATTTACATTTACCCTTTCATGTAAGTATCAACATGTAAGAGTGCAATGTACAATAAATGCACAAGTGTCATGTAAGTTAGAGTATTGAGAGAATATGCATAATTTTCTTGTACGTAAGTATGCAAATATATAATACAAGTATGTGCATAAGTTTATTATACTAGGAGTGCATGTATAATTGTAAGATTCATGTAGATGTATTCAAGTGTCATAGAGTCAAGTATGCATGTATGAAGAAATTGAAGAGTCTAGTATGCAAGTGGCAAGATGATAAGCCAAAGGTCATGGGACTTGTCATATGGAGAGTAATAGTCAAGTACATGAAGAGTCATCTTCTATGTCTATATTATGGAGATAAAGATCCATGAAAATATAATCAATTCCATATCTAATTATCTGATTGTCAAAGAGATCCAATTGGAAATAAAGCTTGTATATTGATTTGAGCAAATAATATTGTAATTTTTTGTCATGCATAGTTCATGAATGAATTATGCTATTTACATTCATATTTTCACTATTATATTGGCCTTGATATACATATTAGATTGCTCATATATTATTCTAATATTTATTATTGATATATTGATCTTTAACATTGTGGCTATTTTATATTGGGACCTATGATATTCTATGGTAGTAAGGATTAAAAAACCAACAATGGTTTCAAAGCTACCACCTAACTCTATCCATTTGTAATAGAGTTATATTAGCCATCTTAATATTAGAGTCTATCCACTTTGATAGTAGTGAAGACTTGGACTCTATTTTCTAAAAGGTGTGATAGATTCGATATTGAGGGGACAAGTAATAGTCACCCCAATTTGAATGCTAGGGTCTTTCCACTTGGTTGAAGGAAAACCAATGAATACTATGGCTCAACTATATTTATAGAAATGGCCAAATTAGGATAAAATTTGGATATTGATATATTGATATCCAACTAAGAGAAATTTGGAGATTCAAGGACATACAAAGTCACTCTAATAATATTCAATATTATCTAGAGAAAGAGGAGAATCACTATTGAATATTGAGAAAGAACTAACTCAGGAGAAATTTGGTCATTCAAGGACATTCAGAGTCACCCTATCATTGATAGTCGGTTCTCTAGTAAGGAGGAGAATCATATTAAGTTCTTAGGTGTGACCTAATACATTGCAGAAAGATTTTCTAATAGATAGAGAAGCATCAAAAGCTTCCTATAGACATAGATAAGCATTTTAACTTCTTGAGTATATAATTTTTAGAAGCCAAAGTACTAGAGAGTACAAAAAATTAGAAGATGTATCTAAGCTTCCTAAATATAGAGCAACATCCAAAATTTTAGAGCAAAAGAGAAGTAGTATAGCATAGAGTAGAGAAGAAGGAAGCATATTCCCAAGATACATTAAAGAACTAGGCTGACTAAATATATATTTATATCAATTTAGTCTTGGCCATGGATCAAAATTTGAAATAGGTTCTTCAGGGTATATTCTCATTGCAATAGTAAAGGAAAGAGGCCATAATATCAAGGCCAATATAAAATATATATAAAAGTATAGCTATTTAGACACTAGTATTCAAGATTCAAGGGCTATTATATAGTGAATCACTATAAATATTCAAGTGCTAGTTGTAACAACCTAAAACTAACCAACCCAAGAGAGAGTAATTTTTTTTTATATAGCAATGTTCACAATCAAGCTTCACAAAATATGTTTTCAACAAGATTAAAATTGACAAGGCATTACCACATTTTGAGACCATAACGTTGTAGATGTTTCTCAAATGGACATAGAAACCAATCTCCCATAGATTAAATTTGACAAGGCATTAGATCCTAGAATTCTTGATAATGCTTAGTTTTTATTATTAAATGCTCTGTAGTGTAAAAGGAAATTTGGTTTGTTAGGTAGTCCTGTTCAGTTTGAAGTGCAAAACTCTCATGCTTTATGTCTCTTAATATTTCTAAATTTGTGCTACTTTAAATCTAGACTCTAACCTTATATATTTTTTAATTTAGTCTACAATCCCCCTTGTTAGTTAGTGTAGCTAGGATCATATGAACCCACCTACTCTGGAGGATGACTTAGAAACTCCCATTTCTGGGTCTTCCAATCTTGGTCAAGGTCTTGAGGGCACAACTCATCTACTTAGGTGGATTTTAGACCAAGAGGTATTATAGAAATTCAAAGGCATATTATACTATGCATAAATCCCAGTATCAACTATAAAAGTAGTCTTTAATTAATCTTCTTCAGCAATACTGATTTGAGTATAGCCCAAAAATCCAAAAAACAAAATATCTCATCCCCTAATACTTCCTCCAAAAATTAAGCTAGTAAATGGTATTGGAAAGGGATCATTGATGGTGTTGATGAATATTACATTATTTGGAACATGCTAATGTACCACCATGGTACCTTCATGGTATACTTGTAAATATGTAATAGATTATAGTTGAGTCTATAGTTTAGACGTACGATTTATATTTACCGTTTCATGTAAGTGTCAATGTGCAGGAAATGCACAAGTGTCATGTAAGAGTGAAATGTGCAAGAAATGCACAAGTATCATGTAAGTTAGAGTATTAAGAGAATATGCACAAGTTTATTGTATGTAAGTATGCAAATATGTAATATGAGGATGTGCATAAGTATATTATATTAGGAATGCATGTATAATTGCAATATTCATGTAGATGTGTGCAAGTGTCATAGAGTCAAGTATGCATGTATGAAGAAACTAAAGAGTCTAGTATGCAAGTGGCAAAATGATAAGCCAAAGGTCATGGAACTTGTCATATAGAGAGCAATAGTCAAGTACATGAAGAGTCATCTTCTATGTCTATATTATGGAGATAAAGATCCATGAAAAGATAATCAATTCTATATATGATTTTCTGATTTTCAAGGAGATCCAGTTGGAAATAAAGCTTGTATATAGATTTGAGCAATTAATATTGTATTTTTTCTTCATGCATAGTTCATGAATGAATTAGGTCATTTACATTCATATTTAATTTTAAAAGTGAATGTTATTTTCATTGAGGCTCCCCTCTGTTTTAAAAAGCCCTTTTATTATATTGTCCTTGATATACATATTAGATTGCTCATATATTATTCTACTCTTCATTATAGATATTTTGACCTTTAACATTGTGGTTATTTTATATTGAAACATGTGATATTCTATGGTAGTAAGGCTTAAAAAGCCAACAATGGTTTCAAAGCTACCACCTAACCCTATCCATTTTTAATAGAGTTATATTAGCCATATTAATATTAGAGTCTATCTACTTTGATAGTAGTGAATACTTGGACTCTAATTTCTAAAAGGTGTAATAGAGTAGATATTGAGGGAACAAGGAATAGTCACCCTAATTTGAATGCTAGGGTCTTTCCACTTGGTTGAAGGAAAATCAATGAATACTATGACTCAACTATATTGATAGAAAGGGTCAACTTCGGAGAAAAAATGGATATTGATAGATTGATATCCAACTAAGATAAATTTAGAGATTCGGGGACATACAAAGTCACCCTAATAATATTAAATATTCTCTAGAGAGGAGAATATTTATTGAAGATAGAGAAAGAACCAACTCAGAGTCATCCTAACATTGATAGTGGGTTCTCTAGTAAGGACGAGAATCATATTGAGTTCTTAGGTGTGACCTAAGACATTGCAAAAAGATTTTTTAATAGATAGAGAAGCATCAAAAGCTTCCTATAGAGATAGATAAATATTTTAGCTTCCTAAGTATATAATTTTGAGAAGCCAAAGTACTAGAGAGTACAAAAAACTAGAAGATGCATCTAAGCTTCCTAAATATATAGCAACATCCAAAATTTTAGAGAAGAAGAGAAGTACTATAACATAGAGCAGAGAAGAGGGAAGCATCTTCCCAGGATACATTAAATAACTAGGCTAACTAAATATATCTTTATATCAATTTAGTCTTGGCCATGGATCAATTTTTGAAACAGGTTCTTTAGGGTGGATTTTCATTGCAACAGTAAATGAAAGAGACCATAATATCAAGACCAATACAAAATATATCTAAAAGTATAGTTATTTAGACACTAGTATTTAAGATTAAAGGGCTATTATATAGTTAATTGCTATCAAGATTCAAGCACTAGTTAGGTGCTAGTTGTAACAACCCAAAACTAACCAACCCGGGAGAGAGTAATTTTTTTCTAAAAAGAAATGTTTACAATAAGGCTTCACAAAATATGTTTTCAACAAGATTAAAGTTGAAAAGGCATTACCACATTTTGAGACTATAACATTGTAGACGTTTCTCGAGTGGAAATGAGAATCCAATCTCCCGTAGATTGTGGGGTTCATCTTGTATACCTCTGCAACATAAAGGACACTTCAAATGGTCTCCCCATATTTTTTACATTCTCCATGAATGTAAGATATCTTGACCATAACATTGGAATTATCACTTCTTAATCTTTAGATAAGAGGAACACCAATTACCTTTCCAATCATGTCATATTTTTTGAACCTTGACTATGAACATTGCTAATTAAAAAAAATTACTCTCTTGGGTTGCTTATTTTTGGGTTGTTACACTAGTCTTCAATGAAATATAATATATTTTTAGCTTAGGTAAGGTACCTATTCTTCAAGAAAGAGTACAAGATATAAGAGCTATAGTCAAATGTTGCAAGAAAAAAATATTGCAAGTGCTAAAGGAGAAAGAAAATAGAGAACATAGAATAAAGGGCACTAAGAAACTAGAGTTGAGAATTGTCCAACATGCTATCAGATAGAACCGAGTTGGTGTGAATCTATGTTTGTTCATGGTATGCATAGATTTTGTTGAATAAGATTTTATTAAGTATTAATTGGTAACATTAATACTTTAGAATCATTAAGTATTAATTAGTTGATAATATTAATACTTTTAAATTATTAAGTTAATTAAATGATGGATTTAATACTTTAGACTAGTAAAGTATTAATTAGATTGGTGACATTAAAATTTGGAAAAACAATTAATGTCAATATGATACCCCTGCCTCCTTGGGTCTTACCCGAAAGTGGCATCCCTTTTGGGATGTTTTCCACAAATAAATAGAAAAAAAAACAATTAATGTCAATACCAAAAAGCTAATGTTGGGATTGAAATTAATAAAGCAATTTGTGGTTAGAATGCAAAATAGGGGGTAATAATTAATACTACCCTTTTGGTTTTGATAAAGGTAATCATCAATTTAAAGAATAAGGTTAACTCAATTTAAGGAGTGCATTATTCTTTTTGGTATGCTTTGGTGGCATCTTAATTAAAAGACTTAGGGTGGTGCAAGTCTTGTAAAAACATCTTCTTGAGCATTTCTTATGTGATCACCTCTATGCAAGAAGACATGTTAAAATATTGTGTTGGGTGGGGAATGGATTTTGAGAGAAAAAAAGAGGAGGCTTGAAGGCTTGAGGAGAAGGATATTTGGGAAGCAGTACGATGTCCATTTCAAAGGAGATGTAGGAGAGCTTTGAACCAAGTGCTTTCTTTGTTGTTTTGATTGAATCGTGTGCTTCTTTAGCTTGGTTTTTCTCCAAGGTTGTTGATAATCTTGTTTGATGTTAGTTTACCTCTCCTTTAATGTTGTTTTAAGCTTGGCCTATGTTTAACCAGTGTATTGTTTAGTACACGCTTGAGTTTTTTGCACTTGACGTGGGCTTTTTCTTCTACGTTGAGTTTGAGCATTGTTTTAGTCAATTGGTGTGCTTTTTTTTTAGTGTTTTGTCTTACTTTTAGTAAGTTTTACCACTCTTAGCCACATTATTTCTTTCCTCATGTCACACAAATCAATGTTGTTCCAACCTATGTGCACCCATCATGTAGATTCATGGGGTATGCTTGTGTTAGACCAGTGTGGTAGTTTGAAATCCTTGTAATATGACATGCTCTAGTGGGTCATCTTGGCTTGAGGGTTAGATATGATCATTTTCACTAGTAGTAGATAGCTCATATTGAGCCACCTATGTTAATTTATTTTGTGCATCTATGTGTTGGCTTGCGTGCAGATCTATTGCTAGGTTGTTTGGTGGTTTTGTGTGATCATGGCTTTCATTTAGTCATGTTAATAGTTGTTTAAATATATTTCCAAGCTATAAAATTTATCTTAGGAGAACTCTGTTAGATTATAGAATCTCTTTTTATTTATGATATTGAATGTTGCTTCTTTTATTGATAAAGTTATGGATTTAGAAAAAGAGATCTTTCATTGGTTTATAGTTTGCTAAGGAAGAAGTGGTTTTAGAATTGGGGAACTTTATATTAGTAAATGCTTTAGTTATTCTTGATCTATTGTAATATTGTCTTTGGAAAATAAAATGGGATGTATGTTCCTTGCTTTAAAAGTGTAGAAAGGAAGTTATTGTAAGATGGATTATTGTATGTGGTTTTGAAAGAGAAACTAATATAATGATTCCTAAGACTCATGTGGATTAAGGGATCATTATAAATAGAAGTATGGGATTCTCTTTTGTAAGATGGATTATTGTATGTTGGTTTTGAAAGAGAAACTAGTATAATGATCCTTGAGACTCATGTGAGTTAAGGGATCATTATGAAAATAATTTTTGGATTCTCTTCTTGTTGGCTTGCTTAATGCATGGTGGATTGCATAATAGTAATGGCATAATTAACATTGCATTTAGACCTGTCTTGATCCCTAAGTATTTATCTTGAGTTGTGGTTAGATTCCTATCATGAAGGATCTCACCAATTAATATATGGCTTGAATATCCTTGGAATATGGCTTTGTAGTACTTTGAATGTATATATGATGTAGAAAAACAAAAGGCTTTGTAAAGGAATATTTTGTTCAAAGAATTTTGTAAAAAAAAAATTATTAGTTGGACAAAAGGAGTTTTGAAAGTACCTCCAAACCTTATAACAAAAAGAATCTAATCTCTAGACACTAGGATACTGAGGATACTTCAAACATTAAATCCAACCAGTCCTTGGATACAACTACCTATACCCATACCAACATATACTAGCCAAAAAGACCCAAACACATAAGCCAAACAAAGACAAAAGTTGGGTATGCAAGCCTGCATGGATAAACAAAGACAAAAAGTTGGTATGCAGACCCAACCAAAACATTCAAAAAGCAAAATCCAATGGGGAGAGTCCTAGCCACCCACACTAAGTATTCATCGGGAACCAAGGATCCAAATCATAGTCCAAGAATCCATAAGCATAATTAACTAAAAACTAGCCATCTTTCTCAAGACCCGAAACCAGCCTATCGTGAAGACTAGTACCTAGGGTTAAGAACCATTTTATGTAATTTTATAAATTTATAAAAGCATGTTTCTCTGATAGGAGACAAGTGCATTCTATACTTCATTATCCTGGAAGAATGTACAACTAAACCTTTGAGTTACCACAAAATATTTAACCAAGCATAACAATTATAAGAAGTATATAATAATCCATGAACGTAGTAATAAATCAAATATTAATAAATTAGTGCCTCTTCGAGAGGGCAGGTCCCCACTGTGAAGGCAAATGCGATATTTGCAAGTGAACCAAAATAAGAGTAAATATGATAGATGAATAATCAAAACATATTAAATCATAACATATAAATATCAAATAATTGCTTCCTTGGAAACATAGTCGACGACTATGTTTGGAATGTAACATGACTCCCCTCCTCGGAAAGCTTTGTCCTCAAAGCTAGAAATATCTAGAAAATACTTTTAGGTTCCCAAGTAGCCTCTTCTTCTGGTAGACCCTGCCATTTGATGAGAAATTCTTGGATGTGATGAGATTTTAGTATGCATGTTCTGCTTTGTAGAATGGTTTATGGCTAGAGATATATACACCTGTCTGTATCTAGTATTGATAATTCTGACTGAGATTTCACTTTCTGGTCGATCACCTTTTTGAGACATCATATGGTATGGTCGTATGATATTTTGGGAGGTAGTCCCTTTGGTTCCTGGAATATCTTATCATAGTTCACCATAATATTTTGTAGATCTTCTGGTGTATCTTGTGCTTGCATTTCCATACAATTAATTTGAGCACCAAATCCATAACTACCTTTGCTTACTATTTTTTCCATGTTGTGTGAACGTACTATCTTTTATGGAGGTGTTGGAATTCCTTGGAGGCAAATGGTCTTCCCATTTTATTTCCATTCAACAAAGCGCTTCTTGTAATTAAAATCGACTGTGTTTTCCATTTTTTCTAACCATGCGACTCCCAAGATAACTTTTGAATTCCTTAAATTCATAACAAAAAGAGGACCCTGCCAAGTATAACTTCCCATTTGTAATGAAATTGAAGATGTTTTACCTATACATTGAGTGCTACTCCCACTTGCATTTCTAACTTGAAATTTATCTTGATTGGAGGAGTTGATGTGCAAGTTTAATGCCTTGGCAAGCCTTGTGTCAATAAAGTTGTGAGTACTTCCTGAATCAATTAATACAGTTACCTTCTTTAGTTGAATGAATCCTTCTACTTTGATTGTATGGTGATTTTATGACCCCACAAGAGTATGTATTGAAATTTCCATAGTATCTTCCCCATCTACAACCACCTTGTGTTCAATTCTATCATCATCTAAGGAATTATCAGGTGAGCTATTCTCCTCTATTTCTTCATCTTATTTGTCAGCATATTCAATTTGAAAGCTTTGTTGTGGAACACATTCCTGATATTTTGGATGGTGATTGCAAAATTTATAGCAAAAATATCTTGATGGTAGATCATTTCTACGAAAAGAGTTATTGTGATATTGAGGTTGACCATAGGAATCACATCATACGGATATTGCCATTTGCACCTTCTTCTCTACCAACTTGGCAATCCTTATACACTCATCTATTTTGGATGGATTTTGTAAGTCCACTTTGACTTTAATGTTCTCTTTCAATCCATTTCTAAAAGCCACTACCACCACCTCTAGCTGTAAGTCTTTTGCATAGTGAAGCATACTAGTAAATTTTGAGATATAGTCCCCTATTGATCCTGTCTTTTTAAGTGACAATAGCCGCACTATGTAGGAAGTTGTGGGACCTTCATAAAATCTATGAAGAAAGGCATCCCTAAAATTATCCCAAAAGAGAGCTTGTTTGTCATTCTCATGTTTGTACCATGTAAACCATTGATAAGCTTCAGTACCCAACCTGGTTACATCAAAAGGGACTTTTTTTGCCTCATGGAATTGATATAATTCCAAAATGCCTTCCATTTTGTCTATCCATCTAGGTGGGTCATGACCCTCAAATGTGGTCATGTCAATGCATGGAAAATTGACTCCAATATGACCTCTTTTGTGGTAAACGTTTTGCCTATATTGATATTAATTATTCCCTTGTCTATGGATGTGCTTTTGGGAAGGTTTGTCAAAACCCCTTTGTCAATCAAAGACTTCTAAGTTTCCCATATCCTCATTATTTCTTTGGCTATTGGGATTTGGGGAATGACCATTGGTACCTTTGTGGTGTGTATAGTCTTCGTATTGATGCTCAGTACTCCAGTGGTTTGGACTAGGAGGGTTTGGTTGGGCTTGTCTGGTGAATAGTTGGTTGAAGTTGGTAGTCATGGTATTAATACTATCTACTAAGCGGAGTAAGGTCTCATCAAAGATCTTGGGACGTCTTGTTTCTACTTGAGTGATGTTCTTCTGGGAAGAATTTGGGAAGGTATTGGATGCCATTTTTTTAATCAAAGGATGACCCAGATTATAGCTCATGATTCCTATAAGAGAAGAAGAATTTTGTGTACCTTTGCTTCTACGAGGTCTTCTTGGTGATTCCAAACTCCTTTCGTTTGGATCCTCATAACTTGAAGTCACCCATTTGATCCTTTTTTCCACCTTCTACTAATGCACTTTTCCACATTTTTTGCTTTAGAGACTCTTAAGCTTCAATTTTATCTGTAAAATTTGGATTGGCTTTGGCAAAAATTTTGTTGTTTTTCTGCTTTATTGTCACTCCAATTGTAATGCAGATTTGATGGATCTCTTTGTACTTTGGATTCACAACTTTTGGAAAACTTTTTGACAATCTTTGGACAACTTTTGGACACTTTTTCGACAACTTTTTAATTAGCAATTGTTTACTAACCCATGGACTTGGACACAATACTGTAACGCGAGACCAAATATAATGGACATGATTTGACCTCCATGAGACATTAAACTACGAGTGCATATGAGATAGATGTGGATACGTTATTTCAACCTTAGAAGGACAACATCAACCTGAACAGAGGAGATGACATGCAACCCAAAGGTAATTAGATACCGATACGACCCGAAGACAATATATAGAACATGACCCAAAGATAATTAGATACTGACACGATGACAAGAGTCTACCTAGCTAGACATACAAAGGATGCACAAGACCCAGACAAGGGCGACATGCAAACTTGAAGCCACAGAAGATGAGAGAACATGACCCAACATGAATGACCGTATGAAGATGATGACAACTAAGCAATTAAGACAAACCAATGATACATAGGACAACTGACTACCAATGATGACAGCCAAGCAAGGTTACGCGCGGATGGAGGTAGCTATGTGTAACCAAAGCCATAGCTAACACTGTGTGGCTTTCACATTTTAAATACATCTATGAACTCCACATAGTCAGTGTGGGATAAATGAGTCAAACCAGCAAAAAATATTTAACCTAGATGACGTCATGCTTTATTAAATTCAAAATACCTTAGCTTTCACACTTAATATTGTTTTAATCAAGCATTTTGATTGATCGGTTTGCACCAGGTTCTTTCATAGTAGGCAATGACTGTTATTGTCGTGTTTTGAGTTCTATTCATGGTGTTTGGTACCCATGATTACGTATGGCCTAAAATAGACCCCTGAAACAGACACAAGATTGATTATCCTGGTGTGAGATGTCTTAGAATTGGATTTGTATGCTAGACTCCATCTATTTGTGTAACCAAACATAAGATTTGCCTTTGGTTTATTTGTTATGCCACTGGTTTAGAATATTTTTGACACGTCTAACTTTAGAAGAAGGAAGATTTAAATTAATAAATCCCTATGCTTTCAAAAAATGTTGTGTCTTCTTCTACGAGCAGAATAGTCAGCATGAATGACTGTATGACACTCTGCGATCATGGTCGATAATTCAGACATACCTAGATTAGGTCTCGAGATTAGCTACAATGCGCTCCCCGAATTGGTATCTCTGATACCACTTGATAGGAGACAAGTGTCTCCTATACTTTGTTATCCTGGTAGACTATACAACTAACCCTCAGAGTTACCGTAGAATATTTAACCAAGCATAACAATTATAATAAGTATACAACAATCCATGAACATAGTAATAAATCAAATATTAATAAATCAGTGCCTCTCCAGGAGGGCAGGTCCCTGTCGTGAAGGCAAATGCGATATTTGCAAGTGAATCAAAATAAGAGTAAAGATGATAGATGAATAATAAAAACATATTAAATCATAACATATAATTGCTTTCTTGGAAACATAGCCGACGGCTATGTTTGGAATGTAACATTCACCTTACTAAACCAACACATTTAGAAGGATACCAAAACTAGTCCCCCTACCTTTCCCTTACCCTCACCGGTATAAGATAATGTGATTATATTTTGTTAATGTTTCCTTGGTTTTTTACATTAAAATGTTTTAGTAATATTTTATTTATAGTTAGTACTTAGTAATATCAATTGTTGGAATGCATTTTTATGTTAATGCTTAGTTTATTATGTTATAGTATTTATGTTAAAGGAATACATCTTATGAAATTTTATATCAAGAATTTGAGTTAAGAAGAATTTGGATTAATTAAGAGGTGTCCTTGTTGATCTTCTATAGCACTTTGGATTAAATATATTATGATTTTATTTAAAGTGCTTTTGATATGATGTGATGTATGTTGCTTTACTTTAAAATGATGTTTTAAAGTGCAAGTTTTATTTAAGTAAGATTATCTTGGGGTGGTTAGAATATCTTGTGGATCCAAGTCAATTATATTAAATCCCAATCCTAGGAGTTGCATGAATACAATAACCAAGTAGCCATGAGTCATAGAAGGAGTTTTGAGATAACAATAGCTAGACTCATGAAACTTGAAGGAGTTATGAGAACACAATCACCAGGTTTCTTGTGAATCATTGTACCTTGAACAGGTAGGCTCGGAGTTGTGAATCCATTCACAACACAACAATGGCAATTCGTGGTAATAACCTTAGTTAGTCCACAAGAGTGTGGTAAGTAAGCACCAAGGCTCTACGTCTGATTAACCTACCTATATTAACTTAGTGTATGGTTAGGGAATAGGAATCCTCCTTTAAGTATTATGGGACTTAAAGGATAATCCCTATGCCATGGTCACATTACTCTATATCGGTGAGGGTATGGGAAAGGTAGGGGGACCAATTTTGGTATCCTTCTAAACATGTAGGTTTAGTAAGGTGAACCCAAAAACCATAGGATTTGGCCACTCCTATCCACTAAGTGTTGTTTTTAGTGACTTAGAACTCAAAAATGGTGAAGCCTTGTATGCTGGAAGAACAAAAGGAGGGTTTCCCTTGTCAACCTTTGCTTGTAATCATTATTTTAAAAAATAGGTTCGTAGTTTTGGGTTTTTATAAAAGGACCGAGTTGCCTAGTCATTTAACCGCATTCAAAAGGAGTAAGTTGCCTAGCCATTTGGCCACCATTAGAAGGAGCTTTTTTCTTGGTCATTCAACCACCATTAAAAGGAGAAAGTTACCTTCATTATAAAAAAAAAGACATTAAGTCTCCAACAACAAGAGATGTTCAAACTCCAATGAAGAGACGTTCAAACTTCAACAATAAAGAGATATTTGGTCTCCAACAACAAGACACGTTCAAACTCCAATGAAGAGATATTTGGTATTCAATAGTGAAGAAACATTTGGCTTCTTACAACAAGTAACAATTGAACTTCATTAGTAGAAAGACATTCAAGGTGAGATGTAAGAAGGGATTTCGAGGAAATATAAATGTTCAAGATGAGATAGTAGAAAGGAATTTGAGGAAAGACAGGCATTTAAGGTGAGACATTAGAAAGGCATTCACAAAAATATAGAAATTTTGATAAAGTCAAGAGCCATGGAGAAGGATAATTCAATGTTAGCAAAATATTTCTTACAAAACAACAAAATTTATGTTGACTAACCCACATAACGTTATTTAACCCTGCATTCTATTCTTGACATAGTGAATATTTTGAGGGAGATAGATCCAAAATTGATTTTTTGAAAACCTAGGTAGAGTAATAAGGGTTAGGTATTATTAATTAAGTTTTTTCAAAAAACATTAAGTATTATTAATTGTGTTTTTTCAAAAAACAATCTTAATTTGAATTTATGATTTAAAGGAGTGATAAGGTTTAATATTTTAAATATTTGAAGATTTTAATATTTTCAAAGGTTGAAGATCAGAAAGATTAAAAATTAGATGAATTAAAGTATATTGGGTTCAAAAGGGTTTAAGAATTTAAAGTTTTTAGTTTTTGAAAAAGTGAAGTTTTTTAGTTTGGAGTTATTTAAAGTTTTTGAAAATTTTGGAATTTGAAGTTTTGAAATTTTAATATATTAGGGAGTTAACGGGATTTCTACATCAAAGGATTAAAAAAATTCAAAATTTCAAAATTTCAAAATTTTCTAATCCTTTGATGTAGGAATCCTTTTAACTCCCTAATGGAAATTTCATATTTTTTAGTGCATATTAAAATTGAGAGTTATAAGGTTTATTACTTCAAAAATAATTGAATTACAAATCATTATGGAAAGAAATAAGGAGTCCATAATCATAAAGGGAAGATTAGAAGTTATTAAATCTGACATAGAAAATTTGATCAAAAATTCTAAGGATAATCTAGATATGGCATTACAATTCATTTATAGAGAACCTATAGATGAAAGTTTTGAGGCATTGGAATACTATTTACATCTAAAACTTGTTAAAGCAGTTGATAATTCTAAGAATGATATTATGATACCTATTGACATATGTAGTATAATGTATATGCCATTGCTTTCACTTAAACTTCATAAAGATAAAAATAAAAAATAAATGCGTTGATTGAAACTCTAAAAAGTATATTCGTGATTGATACAAGAGAATCAAGTGAATCATCTCTAAAAAATATTTCATTCTTCATCCAATATTTACATTTCAAGTTCATCCAATTTAGGAAATTAGTATGATGCTCTAAGTGAATGTTTAGAAGATATATGACAATATCAATATTACAAGAAAACTTGATCAAATGAATCACATAATCTAGAGGTCAAATATAAAGAAAAAGCTTAAGTTATTCATGCACATGAACCTGAAGCAAAAGAATAAGCTCAAGCAATTTGTGATCCAAATCAATCATGAAGATACAAAGACTAAGAACCTAAAGAATAAATATAAAGAAATCATAGGAGAACTCAAGAATGAATTTGAATATCAAGAAAAATTCCATGAACAATGCAAGGTCACATGAAGACTGAAGACAAAGACAAAGACCAATATTGAAGACTAAAGTCTTCAATAACCAAATAATGTAATATAAGGGGGTGTTGAGAAATATTACATTGTTTGGTACATTCTAATGTACCCCCGTGGTACCTTCTTTGTACAATTATAAATATGAAATGGATTAGGGTTAATTCTATAGTTTAGTTGTGTGATTTATATTTACCCTTTTATGTAAGTGTCAATATGTAGGAAATGCACAAGTGTCATGTAAGAGTGCAATGTGCAGGAAATGCATATCATGTAAGTTAGATTATTAAGAGAATATGTACAAGTGTCTTGTATGTAAGTATGCAAATATGTAATGTGAGAATGTGCACAAGTGTCTTATATTATAAGTGCATGTAGATGTGTGCAAGTGTCATAGAGTCAAGTGTCCATGTAATAAGAAACTGAAGACTGTAGTATGCAAATGGCAATATGATAAGCCAAAGGTCATGGGACTTTTCATATGGAGAGCAATAGTCAAGTACATGAAGAGTCATCTTTTATGTCTATATTATGGAGATAAAACTCCATGAAAATATAATCAATTCCATATTTTATTATCTAATTGTAAAATAGATCCAGTTTGAAATAAAGCTTGTATACATATTTGAGCAATTAATATTGTAAGTTTTCTTCATGCATAGTTCATGAATGACTTAGGGCATTTAAATTCATATTTTATTATGTAAGTGAATTCTATTTTCATTATTATGTTGAC
The DNA here is from genome assembly GCA_028583015.1 of Wollemia nobilis. Taxonomy (NCBI): domain Eukaryota; kingdom Viridiplantae; phylum Streptophyta; class Pinopsida; order Araucariales; family Araucariaceae; genus Wollemia; species Wollemia nobilis. Next base: position 5,265,841 of record JAQPPZ010017244.1, read on the forward strand.
CTTGATATATATATATATATATTAATATTAGATTGCTCATATATTATTCTACTCTTCATTATTGATATTTTGACCTTTAATATCGTGGATATTTTATATTGGGACGTGATATTTTGTGGTAGCAAGGCTTAAAAAGCTAGTATATGGTCATTGCATTCAACCTTTCAAAGCCCATATAGGTGTATATCTAGTTACTCTCTTTCAAACTTATCTCTATATATGACACCCATTCAATCACCATAACCTAAGATGAGAACACCAAATATCCGCCAAGTCTCTTAAGATGAGAACACAACTTAGATAGGGCAAATTCTTATAAGCCACTTCATAGGTGAAGATGATTACAAGAGAATACTTGATATGAATGATGATTAGAATGACAATATCCTTTCTTTATATACCCATCTTCCAATTCTATTTTTTGGATCTAACAATTAAATCCTCATTCCACTCATTATTATAATATAATATAATAGTTAGCCTTGGATTATCTATTCCAACTATTCAAATAAACTTATAAAATATAATATCATATCCCCATATACCTATTACTAGGTATCATAGATTTCCATCCTCACAAATGTTTCATACTAAAAACATGAGAAAAAGTAAATAATATGATCTTCTAAGCAATGCTGATAACTAATACCATTCTTGATCATCTATCCATCCAAGTGCAATTGTCATTGGTGGTGGTCTTTGGTGATACCAAGTTGTCATTGTGCCACTTTCATAACTAGTCTATCAGCTTCATGTTTGTGCTAATATACTCTGATATTTTGAATGATATGTCTTATTATTCCTTGATGTTATTGTACTACTTTAAAATATAGAGTCACTATGCATTTTTATCAAACATTGCCATATTTGATGTATTTTAACTCTATGTAGAACCATAATGATAATAATTCCATAAGCCATACCTCCTAGATTGTTATTGCTCATGGTGTTGTGGGTGGAAATATGTTGCAACCTTAATCTAATGTTTTATTTCCTTTGATTCTTCAAAATTTTATTCTTTTGTTTTAAATTCTTCCTCATAATATTCTTTATTGTTCCCTTATTTTGGTGTGTCCTTATGTGCTTCTAATAGATCTTCCTTGGACTTTATTTATACTTCTTCCATAGAATATGCTACTATTGCTACTATAGCTTCTCCTATTGGTTCCTTAACTTGTTCCCCTACCATAACTATTGTTTGTTTCTCCTTGCATCCTTACTCCTTAAGCCGAGAAATATCCTACAATGTTAACATCTTTTCCTATACCATAAATTCATAAAATTCTTTTACATATTAATGTTAAAAGTACTTGTTGTCATCTTTGAATGCACTTATCAATCTGAGTGTGAGGCCTAATGATCCAAATGCACCTGTACCCTGCATAGAGTGAAATAGCAAGAAGAACCATGGATGGAAGACCACCTATAGGTAAGTTTTTAAGGTTTTTAATTGAGGCTAGATCCTCATTGTAATTAATACTTGATGCACAAGGACCTTCATTATTTGAGGTTAAGGGGGTCACATGGAAAATAAATTTCAATGAATATAAAAAATAGGAAAAGTAAATACTTATACAAAATAAAACCTAAGGGGGCAATGCACCAAAGATTTAAATCCCTAATTTTGACTACAATAAGTGATAATAATGAACACAAAACACATCATCATATGGTTAAGTGAACACAACAAAATAATACAAATTGCCAAGAATAAATAAATTAAAGAAAGGAGGATAGAGCAATATTAGTCATGGCTTCCATTAACATGTCAAAAATGATTACAAGATAATGAGGCCAAGAGGCTTTGATGCTTCTTCGAAAATGAGCCAAGGTTTAGGTTTCCCTTGTTATGATAAAAAGAAGGATTAAAGGGATCAGATGAAAGGAAGATCCCTTAAGTATGAGTACCAAGTCCAAGTGGACAACTCCCAATGCCTTTACAATAAATAATGGGTCTATTTATAAGTTGAGAGGAGGGTTCCTTCCCTCCAAAGTTTTATGTACAAGGCCTACAAATTGTTCTTTGCTTCTACAACCGATATCCTTTTACAATTGGAAACAACTTTGAGGTCTCTAGATCTAGGGCCATAAATATTGAGAGTTTCTAGGCCTTTTGATGATCAATGGTTGCACCATTAATTATTTGCCATGTTTCTCTTGGAATGCATCATCTTGCTAACATGGAAGACATGGCCTCCTTTATTTTTATAGATCCATGGGGTAGGATCATGTGTATGGTGGCCAATTACTATAATTCACACATAGTTGGCTCTAATAAGATTTGCCTCATAAATAACTCATTTATTCTATCCTTTTTAAATCATAGATCCATCATTTGATCTATTCTTCTCAAAACATAGATTAATCATTCAATCTACCTTATTACAAAACATAGATTATTCTTTCAATCTATTCTTTCCAAGACATAGATTAATCATTTAATCTATCTATTACAAAACGAAAATTATCCATTCAATCTATTCTTTCCAAAACATAAATTAGTCATTTAATCTATTCTACTATAAAATATAAATTATTCATTCTATCTATTTTTTTCAAACATAAATTAATCATTTAAAGTAATCATTTAATCTATTCTTTCCAAAGCTCGTTTAATCTATTCTTAAAACATATTTAAATTCATTGCTCATGATAATACATTAACACTTGGTCGTTACGAGACCAATTTATTTAATCTTACAATAAAAATCACTCTTTATTAACATGGTCTCCACGGCCAACTTTAATCTAAACTTACAAAGATTTGTTTTTTTTCATCCCCTTCTTATAATAATCTCCATGCCCCTTATTTAATTATCATAGCTTAAGACACATATTAAAATATATGACCCAATAATAATTAACCCTTGGTTAGAAGGCGGTGCGATGGCCTCCACGGCCCCTTTTAATCCTAAAATATAAGAGTTATTCATAATCCACCCATCTGACCCTTAGTTAGAAGGCGGTGCGATGGCCTCCGCGGCCCCTTTTAGTCCTATAATATAAGACTTTTTAATAATCCACCCATATGACCCCCATTGCATTTAAATAGGACCTTACCTTATATTCAATAAAAAATCAAGGGCATTAAAAGAACATGGTCCACGCGGCCTTTCTAACATATAAATAAAGCACTTATTTTGAATCATTGCCCACATATTTTTTTAGAAACATGAAACAAAGGCATATGTTTAAATCATGGGCGCCATGCCCTATATAAATAAAAGCATAAACTTAATGCACAACATATTGAATCCTCTCCTCCCTACCCGAATAAAGTTTTCTACAATAACGTTTATTATAATTTTTTTTTAAGATTATAATTTTGGTTTTTTTTTAAAAGGTTTAAGGTTCAAATTTACTTTGGTTTAAATTTTTTTTACAGTTAGTTTATCATAAACTCCTTTGTTTTAAGAGTACAACTTTGGTTTTTTTTTTTTAGGTCTAAGGTTTAAACTCTATCATGGGTGAGAGGATGAGTATGTATGACTATATGTTTAAGGATAAGCTTAACTCTCAATCTTATAAAAAATCATGGTTGAAATAAGAATATCCAACCCTAAACATACATGTAAAATTTCTCACACTACCATCACCAAAAAAAACATAAAACTCCTCTTAATTTGTTCAATCCAAGTGCACTAATTTAATCAATATATAAATATTAGGTCCCTTTTAATAATTTATATCCCTTTTTAAATTAATTCGGCCTCCCCGGCCATCGACGTTCAAATAAGGCGTCCCTCCAAAAAATATTCCTCACCCTAACAAACCAATTTTAATATTCTATTTAGATAAATGATTTAGCCAGGCCCATTGACCAAGATTAAAACGTAACCCCCTTTTAATATAATATTATGGCCCTTTTTAAAAATTGGCCCCGTAGCCTTTAAAACCTTTAATTCAAAGGCTTAACAAAGATATTTGCCCCCGTACAAACCTTCCAAATTAATATGGCCCAGCAACTAAATTAACACATCTCTTTCAATTATTATGGCCCTCTTTTGACAGCCGGGTCTTTCATTAAATCATAAGTCGCATTTGACTTTATTCGTACTATGACAATGTTTTGAGGATTAAAGACGGGGGCGTAATCCTTTATTTACTTAGCATATATCATGCCACTTAACATTAAATCAACATGGCCGAGTTACTTTATTAACCAGTGTATGACGAGGGCCCATCTTGATTAATAAAGAAGGTTCTACTATCAAATCAATATTAGGGGGCGATTCTGTCGGCAACGCATAAACTAGAAGGCCAGTTAATAATCACTAATTTATGGCCCATGGTCTGCCTTATCTCCCAAAGGTCAACTGGTAATTGATTTAAGTGATCGGTAAATACTTACGAACTTGCCACAATAATCAAACCATCGCTGCAATAAAATAATAATTAATTAGTTCCTTTTTTCTTTTTGCTTAGTTTAGGATTAAAAGCAATATTAAAAAAAGTATTTAATTGTCAATTAAAATACAATGCAAAGGTTAATTATTTTAATTGAATAATAAATATTTTTCATGCTATAAAATTTAAAGCATTCATCAAAGCAGAAAATTAAATCATAATTTGTCATCATGAATGGTTAGTCTTGCAAAATCATAAAACATAGCAGCATCATAGGTATAAATCACAATCAAATGGTACATCATCGTCAAACATGGTCATAGTGTCGTCAATGTTAGACAATCATACAATCTACTTTGAAGGCAATCATGCAATCATGCTAACAAGCCTGCAGTCTACTTTGAAGGCAATCATGCTAAGCTAATTGAATGCATTGCATAAACTACATATAGTTGAATGTAATACATTCAAGAGGTAACTCTTTTAGGATTTACAATTGCATAATTGTGTGATGAATGTATCATACACCTTTAAATAAAATTTGGATTGCTATTTGGCCTCTTTCTCAACTTATTGCAAATCATGTATGTATGTTAATGAAGTCATTAAGCATTTATGTTAAAGTTATATGAATGGTCTATTCTGTAATAGTTATTCTACTTTCTAGATTTCTTCGTAGATTTTTTATTCATTAGTTTCCAGAATGTTTGATAATGCTTAGTGTTTATTATTATTATTAAACGCTCTATAGTGTAAAAGGAAAGTTGGTTTGTTAGGCAGTTCTAATTAGTTTGAAGTATGAGACTCTCATGCTTTATCTCTTGGTGTTGCTAAATTCATTCCACTTTAAATCCACCCTCTAACCTTATGCATTTCTTATTTTAGTTTGCAAACCCCCTTGTTAGTTAGTGTAGCTTGGATCATTGGAACCAGCCTACTCTAAATTCTAACTCAAAAACTCCCATTTTTGGGTCTTCCAATCTTGGTCAAGGTCTTGAGGGCACAACTCATCCACTTAGGCAAATTTTGGACCAAGAGTTTTTGGCATGCCAAATATGATAAAATTTCATAGATCTTGTTTTAATCACCTATAGGACTCAGGAATTTAGTGAATAGTCCTGACCTCACATGCGAACAATGTATGTTCACCTAGAGACTCCATTGAAAATAAGAATCCAAAGAAGTTCACTTAGAAAAGCTGAGAATCAAATGGTGATAGTGTTGGAAAACCAAGATAACTCATTTAACATAAATTAGATGGCTCCACAAGGACATTAGTAAAAGCTTTCAGAGCTATGGTTGAACAAATTTGTTTGGATTGGAATAGCATCAGACTGCTTAATCTCCTAGATATTTATGAAATCCTTCAAGATGCATTAAAGTTATTGCTCATTTGTGATGGTAATGGAAAATTACTTATGGGAATTATCAAGATGTGTCAGCCTTGGCCACCTTTTACAATATTATCTTTGAAGATGTTATGATGAGATTCCTTGCTCAATCCTTTTGGGTAAAGTATTACAAGTATATAGATCCTTAGAAGAAAATAATATTTGGGCTTGGGTAGACGTGGTTGAACCCCTCATAATGATATTTGATGATCCAAGGGATCCCTTCTTATTGCTCACTCAACTATCGTGTATCCAAATATATCCCTAAGAATTACTCTTAGATTTCAACATTTGCTTCAAGAAACTCTAGAGTATGATTCCTTGGGAGGTATGGCCATCCCAAGCATAGGCATATATGTACTATCTCTAAGCTTTAGATTTAGAATTAGGCCCTTTAAATCTAGCAATAAAAAGAAAAGGAATTTCCATAGGTTTTTCAAATGGCAATCATGTCTTAGAATATGCTCATGTCAATAGGAAAATTGCCTCCCTGGACCAATGTATCAAATGCCCATGGAATTTATCATATAAACTCATAAGTATCTATCCCAACTATGGCATTCTCACAACAAGCAAGGTTGTTAGAACCAATCATTCTTGCTCATTTACTAAGCAAAATGTTGTTATATAGAATAATCAAGGAGCCCCAGACAAATAAAGAATTAAGGGCTATAATCCAACATTTTTCCAATAAGCATAATAAGATGGAGCAAGAGAACCTTGAAGCAAGTAACTAAACATATGATCTGAAATATATCCTACTAGAAATTCAAGGGATATATATGGGAGGGGTGAGTAAAACAGATCTTGATAAAGATAAAAAATTGGTCCCAGTTTTAAGATTAGAATATTTGGTGTCATGTGATATAGATCCAAATCAATACATAGTAGTAGAAAAGACCAAATTATTTCTATAAAAATCAACATAATTTGGGCTTGTTTCCTTACCATTATATGGTCAAAATACTAAGGATATCTTGGATAGAATACAGAGAGTTGGGCAAGAAAAGGATGACAAGCCAGAGATGGTGTAGGATATGTTGGGAAAACAACAACCAAACATAATGCTAGGGGAGAAAAAAATTGATTTCAAAGCCATGGGACACGAATCAACAAGGTAAAGAAACCTACCAAAAATTGTATTATTTGATAATGACTAAATAATAGAGGATGGAAATTGATTAGCAATATAGAAAATTGTTCAACAAATTACCCCAAAAGGCTTAGGATAGTATTGTCGAAGAAAATAAAGGGCTAAGAAAAGAATTTATGATCCAAAAAGAGGTAGATCTAGTGGAATCTACTCTTAGACAATTATCAAATGAAAATGTTATTTACCAAGATAATCAATTGACGTTTAAGAGATTATCACTTGATTGGCACAAAATTCAACCCTCACCATTCTATCTATATTTGTGCCTTTTGTGCCTAGAAGGATGAATTTTACATAATAGTACAATAGATCTAGCAAGCACTATCACAATTATACCCTAAGTAGTCTATGAAGATATAGGCTTAAATTGTACCTATCTATAATCTAGAACACTACTTTGCAGGGGTATCCAGATTCGAACAATTGACATCATAGGAAGGTCCCAATCCTATTGCATAAATGCTCAAGGTTTCCAATAGTATAAGATGTGATAGTTGTTTATTTGCTATAATTTTTTAGAATATGCTTGTCTAAGAAGTTATTGGAGTAGCTAGGGGGGCACTTGTCCTTGGATCATGGTCATATTGCAATTCCATATATCAAAGGGTTGATTAAGTATCTCAATGAAAAATCAAACCATATCATATCAAAATATATGGGGAGCAACAAACAAATCCAGAGGAAGCATTTCTCAAACACATACAAATGGAGAATTATTTTAGAAGAAAAAAATATCTATTATGAATATACTTTGATTAGTCACTATCCCAAAATATGGATTTGGTCAAATTTTGGAAATAAATAAAACTTAGAGGTTGGCTACATCCAAGCTCAAGGTCCATAGATTCACAAGTGTCAAGGCATAATAGATATGGCTGGAAGATTAGAAGTCATCACTAAAAGATCTAAAATTGGTAGGAAAATGTGATATGTTGGATCTAGAGTGGACAATTATAGTGCTTCCAAGAATCACATAGATGCATGTTACCAATGTGGTCTATAAAAGGAAAATATTGAGAAAATTAAGGTCGGTTGCACTAGATCTTGATGTTTTGCACCAAATAGTTTTTAGAGTTAAGAGTATATCAATATCATGATAATAGCAAGACCAAACTAGTATCAACTATGCATCCAAGAAGACTTATCAAAGAAGAAATCTCAAATATGACATCATATGGTCAGGCCACTATAGAATCCAATGAAAAGTAAAGCTTCTTATCAAGGCATGAGGTAGCATGTCACAATTTTTTGTAATATAGATGACATATAAATAAAACTTACAATATATAGGTGTAACTAAATAAATATAGATTGTCACACAAAGGTGATTTTGAAAAGAGAAGTTATGCAACTCGCATTTATGAAATTTTAAATACATGCATAGACCATGTGAAATACTAGATAGGCTATATAAGGAATGTTTTTTTGGAGAAATATGGGTGCTACCATTAAAAATGGAAGAACACATCAACCAATGAAAAGGAAATTATCTCATGAAGTATATAAGAAGACATCTTCTTTTATAGTTACCCACCACCTTGAGATCCCAGCAAGCTTCATAGACTACGAGAAGAAATGATAGTGATAGAATTTCCATTTTGATCTTCCCATTTCCTCTTCCTACTCTTTGTTTCTCAAAGAAAATTAGAACTACACCATGAAAGCAAAGTCCAAAGAAAAACGATAAGGAAAATAAGAGGGGTGATTTAAAGAGATTTTGAGGCTAATTAGCAAGAAATAGTTGTAGACAAAGGCAAGATTGCCAGGCCTAGCATGAGAAGTATTGAAAGAGAATGTGATAATCCACATATTCATATAACATCTTCTTCATATCACCTTGTTTTATGTTTTTCTTCTTATTTTTCCCCCATCCTCAAGTCATCACTTTCTCTCTTCCTTCATTTTCTTGACTCCATAAACCAATGGAAAGGCTAGCCTGATATTTCATTCACAAACAACTACAACCATTTCATATGGATGTGGAAGTGTGAAAAAATAACTCTATTGGTACCTTACTGATGAAACTGATGTCAAAGATCATAATAAAAAGAGGAATAGCTCATAAATGATGATGCTACAAAATGCATTGACATGTGTAAATTGAAAACATGTGGTGCTCAGTAATGAAGTTTGAAGAGATAGACATCTTATGCAAAAATGGATAGTCGTATGCTACGATAACAAAATGATACAATTAGGCATAATTTGCATTAACAGTAATGTCATGGTAATAAGCTACGCTAGACTAAACAAAAGGAGAAATAAAAGAGATGGATCTCCACATGAGCAATAGAATTTGTAAAAATAGTGTCATCCTTGGAAAAAATTGATTCAACTTACAATCCAGCTATCATCCACATCAACACTACTCTATAAAAGAATTGTAGGTTACCTAGTACATAGGATTTTTTTTAATAGCCATGCAGATAGTTGAAGCAACACCTTATTTTACAGTGCTCAAATTTTTTGAAGAACATTACTTACACAACTTTTTAATGAAGAAGACAATGGACAAAATAAAATTCCTTAAGGCTTGCAATATTTTCCTAAGGTAGTTTGTGCAAGTGAACATTCACCTAAAGCTACTAATCTAGACCTAAAATAATGTTCAACTATAGTCGAATATGCTCATGAAATTTTTAATTTTGCAAAAGGTGTCTACACTTAGGTATCTCTATATTCTCTGATTTTGTAGATACAAAATCGAACAACACCAAATAACTAAACTTAAATAAATGAACAATTAAAGCAAAATAAACACATGTGATTGCACAAAAATAAATTTGATTTTTATTTCTAGGTGGATTTTTGATATTACAACCAAATATACCCTAGATTGGGGTTTTTACAAAGCTTTATTGCTCAATACAATAATCTCAATATGCTAGGGTTCTTCGAAACCCTAGCCAACAAATTAGGGTGGTGTCTTCACGCTCGATCGATCCCAATAGAAGTGAGTGGGCTTCAGATATCCATTGATCGGACCACTCCAGCTTAAACAACTACTCAATGCCTGTATATCTCTAGATCTGCACACAAAAATGACAAAAGAGGATTAGTAGTAACTGTGAGGGCTCCACTATGTGAGACCCTCAAAAATCAATAAAAACCCTAAATGCCAAATGATAAACTACATGCAAATATGGAAATAATAAAAATGAATACAATAATGGAAGATTTACCTTGTGAACTTGTCGCTTTTTGATTTTTCATTGTCATCATTGCAGGAAATAGGTGCGTAGATGCCCTAGCGACACCCGAGGGTTTGCTAGTCAGTAGAACTAGGGTTTGAGACGCCTACGGGTGCTCGATAGTAGTAGGAAGCACCCAAGGGCACTCAATGATGGAGGGAAGGCACCCAGAGGTGCTCGATGATGGAGGGAAGCACCCAAAGGTGCTCGATGGTGAAGGAAATGCCCAGAGGTGCTCGAGAACTAGAATAAAATATGCAGAAGTAGATCTGGTGCAATGAAATAGGCGACGATGGATGCGAAGGCTATGGTGAGTAAAAATGAAGGTGAGGATGCGAGGGACTCAGGAAAACTTAGGATTCATGGGCACAAATTACTTAGGTTTAGACTAAAATAAAATTTAGGGGTTGAGCCATAAAAATGACTCCTATTTATAATCTTCCCTAGGGCATGTTAGGGTTTCAATGACACAATTTGTGTGGTCAAGATTAAAACGTGATGGAGGGTGGAGATTAAATCTAGGTAGGTGGCATGGATTAAGGTGGATGAATGGCTAGGATTAGACCAAGATGGATGGCTGAGATTAATTTACACATATATATACACATTTATTAAATATATATAAAATATAATATAAAATATTAATATTTAAATATATATTAAACAAATATATATAATATATGTAAATAATGGGTAAAAATGGTGGGAATACCTGGATGGGTGACAAGTGGCTAGGATTTGGTGTCTACAGATGCCCCTTTTTGTACCGCATTGCATGAAACACAATGTGGTGCAAAAATATGAGACACCTATTTTGGCTTGATGGTGAAGCAACTTTGTTGAGATGTGGACATGAGCTTGGAGATAAAAGAATTTTGATTGCGTAGCTTACCCCCTCAATTGGTGAATGAGTTTGCGGATGAATCTCATGAGCCAATTGATAGATGAGTGTAAATGATTGTGTAAATGAATGATGTGATTGTGGATGATATGAATGATGTAAATGTGATACCGTTTTTGCCCCAATGGTGAAAGGGGGTTGGTGGAAGATGCATGTGATTGATCTTTGTTTTTCCTAACAGAGAAAGGGGTTTTTGCCAAGTGTAGATGCCATGATCATGTAATATGTATCCCATTGTGGGAAAATCAAAACCAAATGTGGTTGCCCCAAATTTGGGGTGATTCGATGTTGTTGAAGAATGTGCCTTCTGGCATCATTGATATGCAAAGTATGAAGATGCAATAAAATAAAAAGAGTCAACCTTGGAGGGCCCAACTAGTGACTGTCAGATAATTCCCATGATTGGAACCAATCACCCTAGCTAGTGCCTATCTCTATGATGACTATCAAGGAAATGGGAAGTAATGAAATGTGATTTTGTCCATGTTTCAAGCCCCACAAACTAGGCCATCAATGATAACTTTTGAGCAAATTGGTCTTGGCATAGTCTCACTCTAAAGGTGAAGTACCAAAAGTGATTTTGATTTTGAGAAATGAGATATTGGATGATGAAAAATGGCCAAGTGTCCTTATGGTAGTTTATTCATCTTACCGAATTGCATGGATGCAAATCACTGCAATCGCCAAGGGGATAGAATAGACCACTAGATACGAGGTTCACTTGAAATTGTAGGTGAACTTGGAAAATGTGCAAATGTTATGATTGATGAATGAAAATGGTGTGAGAATGAAGAATTGAGGATGAGAATGATGATTATGGTCATTTTGTGAAAATTTGGACCATTTTTGAAGCATTTTGGAGATTGATAAGTGATTTTGCGCCTTTTTGGTCGTAAACAAAAATTATGCATCCAAATCAGTTGGAACCTTCACAAAACATGTTATTATGATGAAATTGATGCAAGGATGCAATTTGGAGTGATTTGGTGGAGGTAAGCTACCTTTTGGGATTGATTTTGGTCTTTTGTCAATTTTGACTCCAAACATCGATGGGCGCTTATTGCCTGCGCAAATGCCCACCAGAATTTGGCATATTTCCAAACATAGGTGGGCACTTCAGTGCACCAAGAAATACCCATGGGTATTTTAGTGCACCTGAAATAGCTATATAAGGCCTGCAGAGGGGAAACCAGGCTCATTTGTGCATCCACAAATTTTGAAAGTTGCATCTGAGGGAGTGGAGTGGAGTGAGTGAAGTGGAGTGAGTGCTTGGTGAGCTACAGAAGCTATGGCGATGGAGGGAGTGGATGTTGGGACCGAAGTAGGTGTGCACTTTTCCAAGGTAAGTTATTTTGACCTTCTTTTATTTTTGTGCAAAAATTTTCCTTTTTTTTTTTTAGTAATGTACATGTATTAACATTAATGTTTTTGTGTTGTGTTGTAGCTGAAGATTTTGGAGGCTCGACATCGGTTCTCACCTCTCATCCCTAGGATGAGAAAGGCATTGTGGAGTGAGGATTGGGATTGGTTGGAGGTAGTGGGGCTGGTGGGGGTAGCCCAGATAGATGTGGTGAGGGTTGATGAGGGGTACCTTTTAGCCTTGGTAGAGAGGTGGGATCTGGATAGGGGGACCTTTCAGCTCCCTACCGGAGAGATGATTATGACACTTGAGGATGTTTACCACATCCTCAAGTTATTGGTGGAGGGCTTGCATGTCGAGGTTGGACATGATAAGAAGGTTGAGCTGAGCTGCATGTTTGGGGATGGATGGGATGTTATGGAGGTGATGGGTGGAGGGATTACTTACTTGTCCATGTATGTGGACAAGAAGTTGGATGCCCTTCCCACTTTGGTGATGTTCATGTTGGCCAACATAGTGGCCCCAAACAGCATCGGTGTCGGTTCCCTTAGAACCTTATCGGGTTGGTGTGTGACATGCTCGCTACACCATGGGTGTATGCATGGGCTCCTACTTTATTGGTGTAGTTATACCGGGAGCTATATGAGGTGAAGAGGTAGAAGCGCTAGGGACTAGGTTGTAGTGTGCTACTACAATGCTGGGGTTGGGAGCACTTCAATGTGGCTTGACCTATGGGCTTGCCGATGAGGGGATGGGATAGGGAGTAACCCTATGCTATGAGGTGGCTAGTGGTAGAGGAGGTGCAATCGAGTCATCCTGCTCAGATGAGGTAGTGGTACAAGGATCTATGGGTTGGATTGATGGTAGCTCAGGTGATATGGAGGCCATGGTAGGGTGCCATGTGGATAGGTGATGGAGAGCATCTACGATGGGTGTGGTAGGCTAGATGGGTGGTTGCAAGGTGCATGAAGGAGGTGGAGCTGATCTAGTTCCCATGGGTGCTATGGTAGTTTAGATTGAGGTAAGGGGTTCTTGATGAGCCAATGCTCTATAGGAGGCATCAGGATGAGATAGGATTACCATGCATCGAGGCATGGAGGGTCACATTAGAGGATGATGAGGAGATCGATCTCCTCGATGTGGATGATGCGAGGACTACAGAGGAGTATGATGCATGGTTCATGACTCAACCACCATGGGTATCGAGTCTAGTGGTAGATGGTGGAGAGGGAGATGGGGATGAGGTCAAGGGAGCTAAGGAGGCTCCTAAGCATCGAAGGCATATTCAAGCTAGCAGTCAGAGGAGGTAGACTAGGAGGGCAATGAAGTAGGTTCTAGAGGATGGAGGAGATGGAGGGGATACAGAGAATATAGAGGATATTATAGATGGTCCCCCTAGTCAGAGCGAGGATGATCGGATGAGGTTGGAGCAATAGGTGGTAGAGCGAGATGCTATGATAGTAGCTTAGGATATGGAGATAGCTTAATTATGAGGTAGAGAGGTGATTCTAGAGGTGAAGATAGCTTAATTATAGATAGAGCTAGAGGTACAATCGATAGTAGGTGGAGATGAGGATAGGATCATGAGGCTCCAGGTAGAGCTGCTAGAGGGGCATCGTAGGTAGAGGCATGATGTACATCACCTTTAAGCTTAGGAGGGATATATTCGATATTTGGAGGATCGGTTGATGGAGCATGATATTGGGCTTCCAGAACCACCCTCCTCATCCATATCCAGGTCAGCTAGGCCTAGTGAGTCTAGGTATAGTTCTAGGTCTAGGGCTTCTTCAGGGTCATAGGGGTCCTCTCATAGGCGTTAGCTAGTGCTTAGATGCACTTTTTGGTATATGAGCCTTGGTGCTCCATTGTATGTAGCCTTTTTGGGCACTCATTGTACATGTGATATATATACATATATTTTACTTTTATGTTATACTTTTGTGTGAATGTTTTTATGTGAATGCTTTTGTGTGAATGCATATGTATATGGATGATTAATGCAAGTGGTAATGTGTTATGGATGATTAATGCAAGTGGTAATGCAAATGTTCTAATGATCATTCATAGTTTAGAGTTTGCTTGGCCAATGTTTTAACATTGTTGTTTAATCAGGGGCACCAAACTTGGTGATATGTGGGGTGAAAGACTCATGAACTGACATGGATGTTGACATGGAAGAAGATATGGATGTTGATATGGAAGAAGATATGGATGTTGATATGGAAAACTGACTATTTTGTAGAGACTCAGACATACTAGTGGCATCAAACAAACTCACTAAAACTGCCTAATCCCTCTAGGACCAAATGTGTGTGCAATGAATTCATTTATCGAATCATGAGCATGGTAATGACTCGAGGTAATCAAGAACCAATGTGTGTGCAAGTGAGTTCATTAACTCATCTTGAGTAAATTGGGTGTGACCTATTATGGATGAGACCAAGAAGCTAGCTTGTCCGTATGTGTGGTCAGAGGTCTCTTTAAAAGAGATGTGTCACCATGCATGAGCGTACTCCACTACCAGTCAAGCATCTATAGCTTCGGTGGAGACTAGCTCCATAGTCCAAGAATTTTGATCTCTCAAGTTTTGGGGATGACTACTTAACCGTCTGACTAGAAATGTAGTACGATCCTTACAACCCAATGATCAGTGGTGTGTGATGAAATATTTAGAGCTTTGGGGAATCGGATTCTCAACCTAAGTGTGATGAGAATTGTACCCTATCCTTACTACTCTATCTTTTGAATTTGGAAGCAACTGTGATAGTGGTGAAAACCACTATTTTTGTGGACTATGTTGCATGATGGGATAGGCGAGGATTACCCTTTTCACTTCGAGGTTCAAACCAAGTATGGTGTTATCCCTCTTTGACACAAGATGTTTTTAAGATGTGAAATTGTGTTTGGTTCAAGAATGTTTTGGAGTCAATTCCCAGAACTCAAGATTTTCTTAGTGAAGATGTGTAATGGTCCTAAAAAGAACTCGACATGTATTTGGGGTTTTCTTAAAACACTAGGAGTGGTTGAGTGACCGAAAACACCTAGGAATTATGGATATGTGGTTTTGCAAATGATACTTTGACTTTATGGAATGGTGTGGGTGATGGTTTGAAGGTGCCCCTGATTAAGGCAACATGACTTTATTGGACCAATTAAAACCTTGAACTAAATAAATGATCCCTAATATGAAATGTGAAATGTGGATGGAATGTATGAAATGCAATTGTTGTTAAATGAAATGTGTGCAAATGAAGTGCAATGTTTTTGTGTATTAGCCATGTATATATACATATATATAAATATCATTAAGCATAGAATGCTCTCAAGTGTATAACATTAAGTGGTTCGGGTTCTTCCTCTCCCTCTAGACTGGCAAGCCTATAAGTACCTTTACCCACTTTTTGAGTGATAATGTATGGACCCAACCAATTAGCCATGAATTTATCACGAAGATGCGGCAATGCATTGGTGTTTTGTTGATTCTCTTTAAGGACAAGATCTCCTACTTGGAATTTGTGTAGATGAACTTTGGCATTGTAAGCATGCTTTAGGTGGTCTTGATAAACTCATAAATGCTCTAAAGCATTGACTCACCTCTCATCAAGAAGTGTGAGTTGGTCAAGATGTGCTTGTCTAGCAATGTCGTCATCTATGAATTCCTACAAAGAAATTTGCAAGGAGGGGATCTCAAGCTCAAGAGGTATGATTGCTTCGGCTCCATAGACCAATGAAAATGGTGTTGCCCTAGTAGGCATGTGGATGCTTGTTCGATAAGCCCATAATGCCAAGGGAATTTTAGTATGCCAATCTCTATGATTTTTGTTAACCAGTTTCTTGAGAATAGCAATTAAGGTCTTGTTGGTAGCCTCAACTTGTCCATTTGCTTGTGGGTAATAAGGAGTCGAGAAACTATGTTGGATGTTATATTTCTCGCAAAGTGCTCGAACATCCTTGTTCTTGAAAGACTTGCCATTGTCAAAGATGATTTTTGAGGGAATACCAAAATGACAAATGATATGGTGAAGTAAAAACTCCACAATTCTAGGTCCTGTCATACTGGTTAAAGGAATTGCCTCAACCCACTTTGTGAAGTATTCAATGGCTGTGATGATGAATGTATGTTGTCCCAAGGAAGGAGGTGAGATTTTACCAATTAAATCAAGACCCCATTGTGAAAAGGGCCAAAGGCTTTGAATAGGTTGTAATGCTTGTGATGGTACATGAGTTAAATTAGCATGCTCTTGACATTGCTTACAATGTTTGACATAAGTGCAATAGTCTCATTCCATGGTGGGCCAATAATAACCCATGCATAGAATACGCTTTGCGATGGCCATCCCACTAAAATGACCACCACAAGTACCATCATGAGCTTCAACTATGGCTCTTTGTGCCTCAACAGCCTCGAGACATCGAAGGAGGATTCCATCATAACCATGTTTATACAACACGTCCCCCAAGAGAACAAAACGAGCTACTTTTTTCTTGAAAGTGCATTTAGCAGTTCGAGACATGTCATATGGGAGTGTTCCAAACTTGAGAAAGGCTACTATTTGGCTTGACCAAGGCTCATATGGATCCGATTGGATAAAGCAAACATCCTTTTCATCCTTAGATTCAGCACGAACAATTGTAGATTTAGAGATTGTTGTGATAATTAGAGGTTGTACCTCTCCTAAGGAGTCTTTTGGAATCAATGATCCAAGAGAGGCCATCGCATCTGCAAATATATTAGTCGAACGTGGCAAACTATCGATTTCATACCATTCAAATGTAGAGAGCAATTTCATTGCTACTTCATGATAAAGTTTAATGGTAGGTTCTTTACATTGGTATTCTCCATTGATTTGCTTGACAACAAGTTGAGAATCACCAAATATCCTGATATGCTTTATGCCCATAGCTATAGCTGATTGAAGGCCTAAGATTAAGGCTTCGTACTCTACAGTGTTGTTTGTGCATTGGAAGTCAAGTTTGAATGATAAGGGGATAGGTACCCCCTGGGGTGTATGAAACATGACTCCAGCACCTTGACCTTTCTCGCACTTAGAGCCATCAAAGAATAGTGTGATATCGATGTCTTCCTCTGGAATGACATCTTCTTCTTGTTCGGTGACAATGAATACCGAATCATCTGGGAGCTCAATAATCAAGGGATGATCACTAGGTAGTGGAGCTTTCACAAGTTGATCGGCTATGACCTGACCTTTAATGGATTTTTGGCTAATGAACTCAAGGTCGAATTCAGTAAGAAGCATTATCCATTTAGCGGTGTGGGTGTTATTGTAAGTGCGAGATATCATATAACGTAGAGGATTTTCTCTAGCTATGACATATGTTGTGTGGCTAAGCATGTAATGTCTGAGTTTCTTAGTGGTAAAAACCACTGCTAAGCATAATTTTTCTACATAAGCGTATCTGGTTTCATAGCTTACCAATGTTTGACTAATGTAATAGATAACTTGCTCTCGATTTTCTTCATTCTTTTGTGCAAGCATTGTCCCTAATGCAAAGTTTGTTGCTAAGACATAAAGATAGAAGGGGACCCCTAGATGAGGAGGAGCTAAGACTGGTGGAGAAGCTAGATATTGCTTAATATCATCAAAGGCTTTTTGGCACTCATCTGTCCAAGAGAATGGCACCCCCTTTTGTAGTAGGTGATTGAATGGCCTGCATTTGTCAAAAATTTGTGCAATGAAACAATGGATCGATTGGATATTTCCTTGTAAACTATGCAATTCCTTTAAATTTTTTGGGGGAGGCATCTCCATGATAGCCTTGACCTTGTTTGGGTCCACCTCAATGCCTCTTTTGGAGACAATGAACCCTAGTAGTTTGCCAGAGGTAACACCAAAGACACATTTCTTGGGGTTCAACCTTACATTATGCTCTAGAAGTCGATCAAAAACTTTCTCCAATACACCAATGTGCTCTTGTCGAGTTTTGAATTTTTCCAAGAGATCATCCACATAATCTTCGATGATCTTATGCATATAGTCATGGAAAATGTATGTCATGGCACGTTGATAAGTGGCACCTACATTTTTAAGGCCAAAGGGCATCACCTTGTAACAAAAAGTTCCCCAAGGTGTAGTGAATGTTGTTTTGTGTTGGTCATCAGGATTTATTCGAATTTGGTTGTATCCTAAAAAACCATCCATGAGAGAAAGCATTTCATGGCCAGCGCAAGTGTCGACAAGAGTATCAATGTTTGGGAGAGGAAAGTCATCCTTAGGACACACTTTGTTAAGATCTCGAAAATCAGTGCAAACATGTATCACCCCGTTAGGCTTACGAATGGGTACCATGTTTGAGAGCCACTCAAGATAATCAATGGGTACAATGAAACCCACATCTAATAGCTTTTGGAGCTCTTCTTTGACCAAGAGGGCAATGGTAGGATGCATCCTTCTAAGTTTTTGTTTGACCAGCTTAGCATCAGGATGTAAGGTGAGATTATGGACAACCAACTTAGGGTCAAGACCAGGCATGTCTTTGTAGGACCATGCAAAAATTTCCTTCTTCCTCTTGAGGAGAGCAATTAATTGCTCTTGTTCATCTTTGGATAAGCTTTTTCCAAGCTTGACAATTTGGGGATTGTCGATGTCTGAACTAAGGTTCACATCGATGGTATCTTCAATTGACATGTGAGAACCTTCCTCAAGTTGATGGGGAGTTGGGATTAGATGAATGTCATCTAAGATGTCATCAAACTCTTCTGACTTATCCTCATCTACATCTACCTAGAAAACCTTGAGATTCAAAGGTGAAGGTGAAGGTGAAGGTGGAGGGGATGGAGGAATGTAGTTGGTTGAAGCCCTTAACAATTCCTCGGATAGGACAAATTCAAAAAATATGGTGGTGAGGAAATCTGATCCATATCAATAAGACTCATGTCAATAGGAATTGGCTTTGCCAAATCATATGGATTACGGAGGGGGTGAATAAGTCAGCAGGATTCATGTTGACTTAAGGAAAAATGGAGGAGGTGAAATGGATGGGATGGATAGAGCCTAAGAACCGATGCTAGGACCTTGGTAAACCTGGATAGCAACAAGAAACACAAATAAATGCACTTAACTAAATGCTATATACATGAAATGTAGGAAAATATTTTTTGTTTTGTTTTTTTTATGTTTTTCTCTTTTTTTTTTTGCATTATATACATATGTTACAATTTTTGCTGATGAGATGGATTAATGAGATGGAGGTGGTGGTTCACCGGTAGGTTCGGCTCGCTCTTGTGGAAGAAGCAAGTGAAATATGGGCTCATGGATGGGGAACATTCTGAGATAAAACTCATCTTGTTCGGTGTGGGGAATGATGGGCTCTGATTCCTCATCAGATTCATCAGAAGCTATCGACATGAGGTCAAATTCTTCGTACATTTCCTCGTCATAGTCATCGGGGTGGAGGGCTTCTTCTTCTGAATTCAGATTAAGCCTTTGGAAGGCTTGTTCAAAAGAAGATATGGTGGGAAGTGGGTGATAACCTAGACCTGAACGGTCGTGCACTTCTTGATATGGGACATCAATAAGCTGAGGCACTCCCTATTCATATCGGCCTAAGCCATGTCTTTGCCAATTATGTCTGTGAAAATAGCGGGATGGAAAACCCGTCATTTGTTGGATATTGGCAGGTGGTGGTTGTTTGGGTTCTTCTAGGGGAGTAGGATTAGACAAATATTTTGTCCCTCCATACACAAAATTTATGCTATTAGGCACCGAACCCATATTGTATACCACTCCTATAGATAAAGGTGGGTCACGTGGGCGACCAAAATCCTTGGTAGTTGAGATATTGAGTGGTGTGATTGTGATGTCTTGGACCACATATTCACCAATACCAGGGTTGGTGAGGTGGACCTCAACTTGGGATGATGAGGATGAAGTGGACATGGGAGGCTCATGGTTGGCTAATGGCTCGGATGATGGGGAAGATGTGGGCATCTCATAGTTCGACAATTTGACTTGTGAAACGTTGGCTGATGGAGATGGATTTGGTTGTGAAGGAATTGTTGTGACCAATGAAGGGGATGATGATGTGGATGGCATGGATTGGGTTTGACCACATGTACATGTAGTCGATGATGATGATAATGAAGGTGTAGAAGTGGATGCTTGGTTGGAATTGGTGATGGGAAGCTCCTCAAGAATGGGAGCTTTTGATGAAGGATTGGATGGAGTGATTGATGATGTGGTGGATGATGTGAGGAAAATGTGGGTAGAAGGAAGCATGGATTCATAAGGATTCAAGATGAAGTTGCAATACTTAAATGGCTCAACATCCATTGGTATGCAATGTACTTGCCCTTCATGTATGTATTTTAGACATTGATGTAATATGGAAGGGACACATCTCATTTCCCTCATCCAAGGTCTTCCAAGGAGTACATTGTATGCCATGGATCCTTCTAAGATGTGGAACAAGGTATGCAATATTTTTACCCCTACTTCAATGGGCAAAACAATAGTGCCAACTGTAGAGCAGAGAGCATCATTAAATGCTTTCAATGTGAAGGTGGATTTGGTTATGTGAGATGGAGGAAGATTGAGATGATGGAGAGCAGATGTGGTGATGATGTTAATGGAGGAGTCGGTATCAATTAAGACTCTTTTGAATGGCTTCCTATCAATTTTAGCCATTATATGCAATGGAGGGTCCATCGATTCTGATGAGATTGGTTTAATCTCAAAGTCATAAAATGTGATGGAAGGCTCCATGCATGTTTGAATACTCCCTACAAAGTTATTAAAGGCATTGGAATCTTGAGATTGAAGTTCGATGGATTTTAGAATATCCATTAATGCCTCACGATGTTGGGGAGATTGTTGAATTAGATCATAAATAGACAGTTTTGATGAAGCCATTTTTAAACTTGTGGTTAACTGGCTACTTAGAGAAATGATTGGCCTTTGGGGGTGGTTGATGGAATTAGAATGGTTGGGAATGTGGATTGGTGGAGAAGGATTTGGGGAAATTTGGATGGGTGGTGATGGAACAGGTTGAAATTTTCCTTGCTTGTGAGTTCATGGGCTGTTGAACGGGTTGCTTCCATGCATTTTGTCATTGTTGACCTCGGGTTACCACATGAATGGCACCCACAAAATCTTGGCATTGTTGAACATGGTTAACTTTATTGGGTGGGGTCTTGATGTTAGACCCTCCTATTATGGATTGCACCCCCTCATGATGAGGAAGTGGTGTTTGGAAGATACCAAGATTTTGGTTTTGTTGAGCTAGGGGGTTGTCAAGCTTGATGGCCCCCAAGTCAATGAGGTCTTGTACTATATCCTTAAATACATGGCAATTATTTATGTCATGCCCATTTTGTCTATGATAAGGGCAAAAAAATATTCCCTATAGTTTTTACCATGTCTGGTGGGATCATTTGGTTTGACCTTAAGCAAAGCAAGTCTATTGGTGTCATACAACCTTCAAAATATGGAAGCATAAGATTCAGGTAGAGGAGTGTATTGATGATTTTGTTGAAAATATTGTCAACGTTGGTGATTCTCCATAGTTGGCACTATGTTTTGCATAGTTTGGGTTGCTGAGGGTACTGCATGATAGGCAATTTGTTATGGTGGCTATGACTTAATATAAGTGAATGCTTGAAATATGTATTAATAAAATGGTGTGGGGGTGATCATGAAAATTATTAATAAGTGAAGGTGGATTCAACGAAATGGATGGATGGTGGTATAGGTTATGAGAAGAAGTGGAGGATTTAATGAAGATGCATGGTAAAATGATGATATTATGGAAATGATAGGAAAAAATTTGTAAAGAACCACCTTAAATGAATTGACCATGAAATTATTGAGACCTATACTTTTACTGACCATGAGGACCTTCTTCGAACTAACATGAATTTCTCAAAACTTTTCCCTTTTTGAAATAAACAACCACATGCTATAATCACCTAGACACACAACTTTGTCAACCTTCGAAAACAAGAGATGAAATATAAGTTGGGATTTTTGAAGCCCAACACTACCAAATTGTAGACTAGGTATTTCAACATGGCTACCAAACTGTGGTTGCTACTCAATGGACTTATACCAAATTGCAAGTTGCTACTTTATGGACTATTTGTTTTAATATTAATAACAACTTGCTTTGCAAACAATTTTTTACTGATAATGAATTTCTCTATAGAGTGGGTACTTTCTACACTCAAACTAGAATAGATAATGGTTTTCTTTATAAACTATTTTTTTAATCTCATCTTCACGTCATGTCTAATTTTCCTATCAAACCTTCTTCCCCTAAAACAAATTGAGTTTCTTCACTGCCTTACTTATAACTCAGCCCTAATGACTGCCCTTGTACTCTTTGTCTCACAACTGGTCACTATCTTCCTCTGTTGCTGATATTTACAATACTTAGGTGTAGTCTAAGGAGTATGCTTAAATATGTGGTTAGGGTTTGGAGGTGAAACATATGTTAAAATATAGTATCATTAGACCAAGGTATGTGTGCTGCCCATAGCCCTCTATTATAGCATAGTGACAAACAATAATGCTCAGACCAATATTTCAGACCACTACTCAAAGAGAGTTCCACATATACCCTTGAGCAAAATACCCACCTCTCTGATGGTATGTGAGGGTGATCTCAAATGTTGTTTTTGATGCACTATGGAAAATACACAATTGATAATCTTCCTAGGGCTAAATATTTCTCTTAATCCTAGGGGGGCTCCCAACATACCCAAAGATATGTGGGATCTCAATTCCATATATGGGTGTTGCATGAGGCCTAGGTATTGGAGCATGATCATCCCTCACTTCACTAGATGTTTTATAGGTAATCTAGCTTAGCCAATAAAAATAACTCCTCCATGATATTTTATCACCCCTAACATAGGGTTTCTAACCTTGTTAACTAAAATAGAGAGAAAAAAATGGTTTGCAAAAATTAAAACAAAAATATATTTATACATAACAGGCTAAAATAGAAAAACATATATGGTTTACACTGTTGTAGGATGTAGCCGTGGGAAGGTCTCTAATACCACTTGTTAGGAACCTAATAATAAATTGAAAATATAACCATGATTTTGCAATAATAATATAAAAATAAGCTATAAATTAACAATATTGCAATGGAATGGAAATGTAGCAGATTATATTGCAAAGGAACATAAATACATTCAAGAATTGTAAGCCTTTTCAATGGGGTAACCTCCTTAGAAGAAGAGCTTCAATACAATAAAATTCTAAATATGCCTCCTCTTGTTCCAATGGTATTTTTAAAGATTCAAGCTAACCCTAACCCTAATGCTCAAGGGTTCCCATCCACATGCAAGTGGGGGCTCCACTTGTCTAGGCACCTCAAATACCACATACACATGACAACATTACATGATATTAATAAGATAGGGTCCCCATGTTAGGAAAGGGGTAATTACATAATAAGGTTAGGATGAGGTCCTAGAATTTTTACTAGCACAAATTCCTAGATTCATGATGTTTATTTAAACTCTCCTTTGACTCTAATAATAAGAAATATGATTGATTAATTCTAGAAAATATCATATCTATTCTATTTGGTCTCTTTATGGATCTTTTATTTCAATCATGTTATCTCAATGTCATAAGCCACCCCTTGGTAGACTTGTTATTAATTTTGAACATATGTTTGAATATATATCTAATGGATAAGATACTTGACTATGTGTATATTTCTATGAGAACATATGTATGTTGTGGAAGATGTAAATGCATACTTAATGAAATGATAAACTATTTCATGTTTATCTTGTGACTATAAATTTTTTATGAAAGGATAAGGTGTTGCTAATGGTTTTTATTCTTGCAGGTATAGGTTCTTATAGTGGCAGAAAAAATAACCACCGAGAGAGGATTGCCCAAGGGAAATTATGTGATGCGTTATTTGTCAAAATATTGGAGAGGCAACATAGATGAATGTCCTCTTTTATGAAATTGCATATCATTTTGTATAAGAAAATATATCTTAAGTTTTCAATTGAATTTATTCTTGCATCATGTTTTCTTTATGAATGAGTTTATTTGAAAATGGAATTACTGCAAGAAAATAATGCTAACCTCTTTAAGTATCTTATTTTTAAATAGTTAAAATAATTCAATTAATTAGTACAGTTACAATGGATGTCAAGGAAGAAGATTGTGACTTTATAAAGATAAAGAAATGGTTTTAATTTATTATTATTAACATCATTTTAGAAGAAATAAAATGAATGTTGTTGAGTTTTAAAACTACTTTGAAAAAGGAATCCAAAGGGGCATAAGTGGAGAGTATACTTTTAAGTAAGAGTTGTAACTTATTAACTAGAAGTAAATTTTAGTTTTAATGAGGAAATACGTTGGAGTGGTCCTTGATTAATTGTGATTTGCGGATAGTCATACGTTCCTATTCATGGTAAGCAAGTGGTGAATTAAAGGGAGTCTGTTAAGTGAGCGAAAATTGGGGAGATCTGGTCGGTCAAGTTGGATTATGGAAAAGGAGCCAAAAGGAGGAAAAAGAATAGGGATCTAGAGAGAGGATAGTGATGGAAGGTGTGGAAGGAGAGCTAGGAACGAAAGTGGATTGGAATCGAAGACAAGATTGGAAGACACAGAAGAAAACAAGATTCTTTTGGGAAATGCATTGTTTACTTTCATGGTTTGTTCTTATTTAAATATTTTTAAACTAGATAAGATATTATATTGTTGTGTCTTTTTTTAACTAGTGAAAACAAATATTTTCAAATAGAAATAATCTAGTTGAGTAGAAATGTTATAGTGAAAGAGAAATGAAAACTCGGAGGGTCTTCAAATAACGTTTTGTGGGAATTTCTAGCACAAGTATGTAATATAAAGTTTATTTGTTGTTCAATGTCTAAAATTTTTAGTAGAAATATCCTGTTATGAGACCTCTTTGTAATACAATAATTATTGCTAGTATGTTGAGATGATGAGCATCTAAATATAGTGATAAACACACAAACTAATGGAAGAATGAATATCCTTATTAAATTAGTGAAAACCCATGACCCGAGAAGTATAGGAATGTGACATAGTAGGGATAGAAACCATATTATGCATGGTTGTGCAAATGGATTGAGTATATTGTCATAATTATGATTGATTGTGTGTGGAAGAGACGTTACTTCATGCTTAGTAAAAGAATATAAAAGATTGATTCTTGTGATAGAAGTTTATTTAGTAGTGAAATATAACTTCATTGCAGTGATTGAATATGTGGTAAAGATAAGAAAAATTTCCTTTATTTGTAGAAGACATATTCAATGGCTTGATATTTTGAATTGTTGTCATACATTGTTTGCCTGAGAAAAGAAAGAAGATTTATGTCTTGATTTAAATAAAGGGAACAATGCTTGATTTTGATTTAAAGCTTTATCAATTACTTTTGTAGTTATTAAACAATGTGAATGTGTTTGATGTGCTTGAATGTATAGAATAATTAGCAAGGAAATAACTTTCTATGAATTCGTTGTTCTTAAATTTAGAATGAATTGGTATTTGTTAATTTATTCTATTGAGACTATATCCTAAAAAGTATATTGTGGATGGGTAGTTGAAAATATACTACCAGCAAAGTGATTTGCTAAATAATATAAAATGGATCCATATTTGATCCTTTTCAAGTGCAATTATTTTTGGTGGGTAGCGGTGATGTGTTGAAGAATGCAAGATATATTCTGACTGGGCAAAAACAAAGGAGTAGTTACCTAGTATGTAGCTTCTGAACGTATAGTCATGGTGGAGGTGGAGGACATATGACCTTCATTTAAAAAGAATACCTTTTAAGCTGTATTATCTCATCTATTTAAAAATTATCAACCTTGTTGAGCAACGGATGAAAGATCATTGTTAGATTGTGCCCTAGTCAAATTTTGTACGGTGAGCATTTGCTTGGGGGTACAAGAATTCAAGTGAAGTTTATGTTAAGGAATATTGTATCATCAGATTTATTTGGATGATAGAGAATTAAATTTGTATATGTGTCATTTGTGTAGTGACATCCTTCAACATCGAGTAATTATGCTTCAATTTATTTATTTTGAACAGAGTTCTAGATGAGTTTTGATTCTGAATCTCGTGTAAAATTGGGTTGATTGACTACTCTGGTAGACAAGAGAAATGGATGTCCTCCTCTTGACTAGATATATTTTTATCATATTCATGGAGGATCTTACCCCTTTCTTTGATTAAAGTGTTAATATATTGTAATGCGTATTGTTAGGTGAATCTGTGTTGAACGTTGAAGTTATAGATCTTATTGTTTTATTATTATTCATTTGAACTTATGGATGGAGTTAATTTTTCACAATTGGTTGTTACGACGATGGTTGCTTGAATGGGTAATGTAATTGTATTTTAGCTTAAGGACATTTACTTAAGATACTAAATTTTTTATTAGAGGATTTCTCTAGATGATATTTAAGTATTAAATACAATATTGAGTTAAAAATGAGCTCAAGATTTAAATATCATCTTACCAATAGATGCAAGATTTATTAGAGGGTTTATCTAGATGTTATTTAAATATTATATACAATATCAAGTTAAAAATGAGATCAAGATTTTTAACACCCATCGCGCTAAGTGCACTTACATAGAAAGACTTGTGTAAGGAGCAAAGATTAGTTTGATTCTTTCGATGGACTGAAACAAAAATTTAAGCTAGCTCATTTGACCACTGAGATTGGTAATTTAACAGGGTGTGACACCTAGTACATTACACTAAAGGAATTGTGTAAGAAGTAGTGATGGGTGTATTTAATAAGGAACCCTTGGTTAAAGAATTAGATAAAATAGATGTAAAATATATATATATATATATATATATATATATATATATAATCAAGGGTTGGAATTTTGAGAAGTTTTGGGTTACGACCTTTAGTATCAAAGCATGGTTCATAGTGGGATAGGTTCACTACGTAAAAAATAGTTTTGGTATATAATAAAAAGTATACTTATGAAGTAATTGAACCTTGCCAATAGGAATACCTATTATAAGTAAATTTTTTGAATTGCTTGACATGATAAGGTAGATGATTATTAGGAAGAGGAGCAATTTGAAGGACTAATTGATAATGAATTCTTACTACCTATTATGTGTGTGGCTAGGGAAAATTCCACCAAAGGGAAGAAGATGAAGTGTTGTCCCATCAACAAGGCATACACAACAGACTAATATGGAGGATAGGAATCCAAAGGTCGGTTCAAGGAAACCTAGTGATGAAAGGGAATATCCTAGGAATAAGAATTTTACTAAGACAATGGCTCTACTCCAAGAATATGTAGAAATATAAAAATAGTTGTTATATGTCATGTTGAACATAGAAGCATAGGTGGGTAACTTTAAAGTGAGTCCCCCAAATAAACCTCTTATCTAGGTACACCAAGCTAGGGTTTGATTAGAATTTGAGTTGGGTAGGGAAATGAAACATATAAAATATTCAAAACTTAATGGAGAGGAATATGGAGACAAGGCTGAGGCTTGGTTGAAAGAAATAGAAACATTACAACATGAAGAAATTTTCTTTAGGAACTAGAACATATTATGCCACACTACATGTGCAAGGAGATGGTTTAGCCTGGTCGAAAGCGTATAGTTATGAACTGGGTCTTGAGGCAACAATTGACATAAAATGGACAGATCTTGTGAAAGCATTCAAAGATAGATTTCTCATGGAACACTGTTACTCCACAAAATTTGAGGAATTCACTAGACTTCACCAAGGAACTAGGATAGTAGAAAAGTATTATTAGAAATTTATCAAACTGATGAAGTATGTGCCTGCTTATAATAAGAAAATGAGGATCCATAAGTTTATTCTAGGAGCAAATCCTAGAATAGGATAGGAAGTGGATATGCGAGAACCTACAACTTTGCAAAAGGCCTATGATTTAGCTAGGAAGATTGAAACATATCTCAAACCCTACTTAGATTATGAAATTTTATATGAAGAGGGTAAAGAAGGACTAAGAAAGATAAACAACGCAAATTTTATAAAATGGGAAGAGAAGCAGGCAAGCAAAAACTTCTCTTAGCAGGACCGAAGAAATGATAAGAAGCAAGGTAAGTTTAGGAGAAGGTTCCAAGGGAAGAATTGGAACAACAATAAGGGTAACAATATATTGTTACAAGAACAACCTAATTCTCCACATACAGATAAATCAGAATAGAGATAGAAATGAAAAGAACATCCAAGGTCAAAAGAATGATGTTTTATTTGTAAGGGATCACATTATACTACAAA
Source organism: Wollemia nobilis (assembly GCA_028583015.1). Lineage (NCBI taxonomy): Eukaryota > Viridiplantae > Streptophyta > Pinopsida > Araucariales > Araucariaceae > Wollemia > Wollemia nobilis. The sequence goes on from JAQPPZ010017244.1 coordinate 5,294,445, forward strand.
TTGCCCACAAACAACAATAATGAGTTCCAAGGGAAAGGAACCACTGTACAAAGAAACTACATCTAAGTGGTTCATGCATAGGATTTATGTAGCTACAAGTAACAAGAATCTTGATGGTCAAGCCACATCGATATTGACTAAAGGTAATATTTTTGATAGGAATGTTAAAATCTTGATTGATAGTGGTGCTACAAATAGCTTTATTTCCACTAGCTTAGCTAGAGATATTTTAGAAAGATCCAAAATCTTGGCTCATGGGTGGAAGGTCGAGTATGGTTTGGGAATAAATATACTATGTTAATCAATCTTACCCTATGGCAGAAATCTCCTTACTTAATGGAATAACTATAGGATGTTTGTATGTAGCGTCTATGCATGCTTTTGATATAATCTTAGGAATGGATTGGCTACAAGCGCATAAGGTAGTACTAAAATTTTAGGATATATGGATTGAGTACACAAATGAGAAGGGTGTTGTGCAAAGAGTATATATCCTATAGGGGATTTTTCAACCTCAAATCTTGTCGACAATGCAACTTTAGAAAACCTTAAGGAAATTAGGGATGGTCTATATAGTTAAGATAAACAAAAAGGAGAAAGAGAATAAGAAAGAGGTGTTTGAGAAACATCTAATTCTTCAAGATTTCAAGGATGTTTTTCCAGAAGACTTACTTGGATTACCTCCTAAATGAGAATTTGATTTTACTATTAAGCTTTAACCTAGAATGGAACCCATACATAGAGCTCCTTATAGAATGAATCCTATAGAAATGCAAGAGTTGAAGGTGCAATTGCAAGGATTACTAGAGGAAGGGTTGACTAAACTAAGTGTATTATTTTGGGATACACCAGTGCTATTTGTAAATAAGAAGGATGATTCCATAATATTATGCATAGATTATAGAATGTTAAACAAAACAATAGTCAAGAACAAATACCCTCTACCTAGAATCGAAGATCTCTTCGATCAACTCAAAGATGCCACAATATTTATGAAGATTGCTTTGAAGTCAGGATACCACCAATTGAGGATTCGTGAGGAGGATACACATAAGATAACCTTTAAAACTTGTTATGGAAATTACGAGCTTGTTGTATTACTTTTTGGTTTAACAAATGCTCTAGTTACATTTATGAATTTAATGAATAGTATCTTTATGAAGTACTTGGATAGATTTGTACTAGTATTTCTAGATGATATTTTGATATACTCCAAAAATAAGTTAGAGCATGACGAGAACCTTCGGATTGTGCTAGATCTATTAAGAAAAAAATAGCTTTTTGGGTTACTATCCAAGTGTGAATTTTATGTGTTGAAAGTGCAAACTTAGGACAAATTATTTTTGCTAAGGGGATCATAATGATCCAAAAAAAATAGAAGACATTTTGAATTTGCTGCCACCTACAAATGTTTCAAAAGTTTGAAGTTTCATGGGCTTAACCGGATACTATAGGCATTATGTGAAGGACTATGCCAAGATCACCTTGTCAATAACTAACCTTTAGAGAAAATGAAAAGAATTCAAGTGGACAAAGAAATGTGAGGAAGCCTTTGGTTTGATAAAGCAAAATCTTACCATACCTCCCATATTAAAGGTACTTGATTCTTAGGGAAGTTTCTCTATTTTTACAGATGCATCCTTAGAAGGTTTGGGAGAAGTGCTCTCACAAGAAGAAGTAGTGGTAGCCTATGGATCTAGGAAACTAAAAGACATGACGTTAATTATGCAACCCATGACTTAGAGTTGGTAGTTGTGGTCACTCTCAAGAATTGGTGACATTATTTGGTTGAGAGACCCTTTGAGTTAAGGACATACCATAAGAGTCTGCAATACATATTCACTCAACCTTTACTCAATGCTAGGCAGAGAAGATGGATGGAATTCCTTGCTGAATATGATTTTGACATTGAGTATATAAAGGAGAAGGAGAATAAAGTCACTGATGCACTGAGTAGGAGGAGATATATAGCAATTTTTTCTTGCATCCATGTCGACTTGATGGAAAAAGTCAATAAAATGCAAACCCAAGATGCATATTGCAATAAAATTTGGGAAGGAATGGAAAGGAAACCTGAGGGATACCAGGACTTTGACATCAAGGATGGATTCTTATGTTTTAAGAACATGATAGTAATTCTTGAGATCAAAAACTTGTGAAATATGGTTATGAATGAAGCACACAGGTCTCCATACTTTGCTCATCCAAGAGGAGCAAATATGAGAGAGAATATGAAAAAGATATTCTTCTAGACAGGAATGAAGAAAGACATAATTGAATTTGTTGCTCAATGCCTAAAGTACCAAAAAGTAAAAGTAGAACACAAACATCCTATTGGATTGCTTTATCTGCATTATATACCTATGCAAAAATGCTAGGTGGTTTCGATGGATTTCATCGTAGGGTTGCCTAAAAACAGGTTTTAGCATGATGCAATCCTAGTAGTGGTCGACAGACTGACTAAGGTTACACATTTTATTCCCAAGTATGATGTCATGGCTGTGGCTAATAGATTTTCCAAAGAAATATTTTGGCTTCATATTTTTTTGGAGGTAATTATATCAGATAGGGACCCAAAATTGACATCTGAATTTTGGCAATCCTTGCATCGTGCCATTGGTACTATATTGAATATCAATTTTGCTTACTATCTAGATATTGGTGGGCAAACTGAAAGAGTGAACCAAGTACTAGAAGATATGCTCTACATGTATTGTATGGATTAGAAATATTGTTGGGAAGATTACTTTCATTTAGTAGAATTTTATTACAATAATGAATACCATTTGATCATAGGTATGGCTCCGTTTGAAGCTGTGTATGGTAGAAAGTGCAGGATACCATTATCATGGGATAATCCAAAATACTGAATTGTGCTTGTACTAGACATGGTCAAAGAAATAGAGCAACAATTGAGAGATTAAGGAAAGGCTGAAGAAAGTTGTAGACCATTAGAAAAGCTATGTCGATGTTAAGAGATCATCAAAAGGGTTTGTTATGGGTGATAGAGTGCTTATGAGAGTGAAATATTGGAAGAGCATGATTAAATATGTTGGGAGTAAAACATATGAGATGATATTATACATGAAATGAGTTACATATATAGGCAAAAGGCCTATATGATAAACTGACAAGTGTCAAGAGAATATGACAAGTGTCATGAAGGCATAGTGCACATTACATTAATTCTAACATTCCCCCTTAATGTGCACTATCCTAACTAAAGAAAAAAACAAGTCAACATTAGGTAACATTCCCCCTTAATGTTGAATTCTCTAAAAGCAACCTATCATCCTATTTTATTACTTATTTGGTCTAGGCTCGTGCTCTTTGCACTTGGCTTTCCAATTGTGAATAATGCTAGATTCACTGTGTATACATCTTAGTCTATTGCCTCAGGGTCAGCCACTTCCACGGGTCTGTTACCATTGGGTCAACCACTTCCACGGGTCTGTTGCCACTGGGTCAGCCATCTAAGTGCCTCAGGGTCATCATGGGTGCTTCAGGGTCAGCCACTTCTGGGTCTATTGCCTTTGCAGGTCATCCTCAGAGGATGTTGCCTCTTGTAGGTCACTGAATAGCCCCACCATAAATATTAAATCCCTCCTTATGGTGAACTCAATCTAGAAGGTGTCGGTCTCTACTGAAAATGCACCTTAATACATAAGATTAAACGAGCCATGAAATACAATAAAATGAGCCATAGAAGCTAAATATGGAGGAGAAGAAAGAAGAGAAGAGAATATTCTGAAGTGTCTTCGTCTGTAGTCTTCAGAAGTAGATTCAAAAAAACATTGGATAGAGTCTAGGGTGTCTATGTTTGTAGTCCCTAGAATAAGTGTCCTTATGGTAGTCACCTCATCTTACCGGAATGCATGGGTAACCAGCCGCTGCATCCGCCAAGTAGAAAGAGGATATTACTAGATACTAGGTTCACTTACAAGTGCCTTGGGAGTGTCGGGTACAACCAAGAGTGCACTCCAAGGTAGAAAATTTTGAGGCTTAAAAACTTAAATGAAATAGCCTTAGAATTACAAATGGACACTACCAATGTGTCTGTCATGGAAAAACATTTCCAATGACTATAAATACCCCTATATTCCACCATCAAAGGGGCCTTCATCATGTGGAAAAACCATCATGCCTATCTAAGGCAACAAATAATCATCGCACTGAGGCAGAATAAAAAATGGATAGTTTTCAAATTTCCCATGCAGGGGAATTGCATGGGCCATTTAGGCCTTCCACTCTCCATGTTGGCCTTACAATCCCACTTACACTCTCCATGTGGAAAAAAAAATGAAGAAAATGGCCAAGAATACAGTAAACAAGCCATGTAGAAAAATAGGATAAACTTGACTATGATTTAAAAATCATATCATGGGCAATTTTAATCTTACCCTTCCCAGCATGTGTGTGGGACATAAATGCATGGTCCCCCCTCCCATGGTTTCATTAAAAATGAATACAATAATGTTTTTAAAGGCTATTCAAGCCTTCCCTCTCCTTTTGTGGGAGAAACGTATTTAAAATGCAATAGTGGAGGGCAAAGTGTTGGCCATTAACATGTAAAGACAAAATAATTGTTGTCTATTATCTTTGTCGAGCCACCTCAATCCCACTCTCCACGTGGGGCCATCACAACAACAACAAAGATCTCCTCCTATAGAATATTGTGCCTTTTCAAAGACCACATTTCGGATGAAAAATATCGGGGCCCTGCCAACTAGCGCTCGGGGATCAACATGTCGTCATCTCTTAAGATGCCACCAGATTCTCAACACAGATGTAGTAGAATTTATCATCGGATTGACAGAGTGATTGATGGAGTGGTTTCAATCACCTCTTCTTTATGGTGATCTGCAAACACTTCAAAAGGGGCAAATGCCAATGTTACCAATTGTGCAGCAACTGGAACATTCATGCGGTACACATGTTTTTAATTGAGGATCATTTTTTCTCATGATCTGATATAGCAGAGTTCCATTGCTAACTGCAACATACTTAGAGTCCATAGTAAACTCCAGATCATAAATGAAAACCAAAAAAGGTGCCATTGCTAACTACAACATACTTAGAGTCCATAGTAAACTCCAGAACATAACATCAACATTGTAGACTATAGTCATCAAATAGAAACCAACAGAAACCAACAACGTGCACTCCTTTTCTGATTATTTGTATGCAGGGTATCGCCCATAATATGGATACCTACTTCAGGTTTCTCTAACCAATACTCAATTTGAACGAGTTTGACATTCTGCATTCACTATTAACCTCTTGCTGCGCATTCTCATTAGCACCATCAGACTTGCTCTCTGTTTGCCCAACTTTCTCTGTATCTACAGGGTTCTGCACACCACTTTCTGTAGATACTATCAAATTTTATAGGAGGAAGGAGAGCCTTTGAGGCTGTGAATGCCGTTTGATCGGTTCTCGGTTCGATTCCTGGGGATTTTCGAGAAGCATGGCGGTTTCCACGAGCATGGATTTGGTGCGCGTGGGGGGAGATAGCTCTCCCGCGGCTGGGGTAGCCTTCGAAGTGGAGGTGACGGAGTCGAGCGGGTCGCCGCAGAGCGTGCCCAAGAGGCTCCGGCGCCGCCTCATGGAGACTCCAGAAAACAAGCCGCGTACGCCCTCCAGTGTCGAAGAAATCGAGGCCAAGCTCAAGGAGGCCGACCTCAGGCACCAGCAAATTTCATGAGTGGTTGGAAAACAAGGCTCGTACAAATCCTAGAAGTCCTACATGTCCCGTGCACACCAAATACTTGGCGCAACGCCTTGAAGTGAAGCTTTCTACTGTCGAACAAAAGAGGTTGGAGCTTTTGGCACAAGCACAGATGCGCTTAGCCAAGTCAGATGAGCTTCGACAAGCTGCTAAAACTGAATTGCAACTACATGCTGAGAGGGAGCATGAGGAGATCTCTGGTTTCCTCCACTATCAACGCAAGCTTCAGGATCATCATTGCAACAATTTTCTGGCGTGGTCCTCGATCTTCAGCACCGACGGGTCTTCCCTTAAGGAATCCAATGTGTCTGCCCCACACTGAAAACAACAACCACCTGCAAATACGGTGCAATATTCCATTTTTGCCAAAATATGTGGAAATTAGATGAACATCAATGTCTTTCATCATGAACCAAAAAACACCTTCAAATCCTCAAAGTTAACAACAACTACAGTAGCACAGAGGAATCAGTCCACAAAGCATTTGCATTGCTATGTGTTAAAAAATGGCATTCATCAGCCCCAAAGCATCATTTACTACAAAACAAACCATAAAAAAAAGTGTATCCCATTTTTCGTTCCTTTGTGGAGGAACTACTTCTATGGACGGATACACAATAAAACGTTTTCCAGAACCAAAAAAAAAAAAAAAAAACTCCATGGATTTTTTTTCACTTCTAGTTTCTGATCCATCTAGCAAGGGACGAAGAGCATACTCCCTCAGTATCCAAAAAATGGAGGAAAACAATGAGGGGGATTTCCATGAGGGAAATTCCCCCTTAAGTTCACAGGATAGGGAAATTCTGGAGCTCTGATACCAAATGTTGGGAGTAAAACATATGAGATGATATTATACATTAAATGAGTTACATATATAGGCAAAAGGTCTATATGATAAACTGACAAGTGTCAAGAGAATATGACAAGTGTCATGAAGGCATAGTGCACATTACATTAATTCTAACAAAATCCATAAAGCTATATCCTCTATTTGTCGAATCCTTTGAAATACTAGAGGATATTAATCTTGTGGCTTATCGACTTGCCTTACCACCCAATCTGTCCAAGATTCACAATACTTTTCATATTTCTTTGCTTAAAAAGTATGTTTCTAATCTAAGGCATGTGTGGGACTTTTCTAATTTGCATATGGTGAACCCCGAGGCTATAGAGGTTCAACCAGTAAGAATTCTTGAGTTACGATCTAAATCAATGAGGAAAAGAACTTTGGAGTAGTGCAAAGTCCAGTGGGACCGTTACACTGAGAGGAATCCTACTTGGAAAAAAGTAGCAGAAATGTAAAAACATTTTCCATTTCTATTTGATAATGAGTGGGGATTATGTTATGTTTATAAGATTTAATAGAAAACATAGAGGACTGTATTAAGCCTAAGGGAGGATGATGTCACGACCCACCCCTTGGTAGACTTGTTATTAATTTTAAACATAAGTTTGAATAGATATCTAATGGATAAGATACTTGACTATGTGTTTATTTCTATGAGAACATATGTATGTTGCGGAAGATGGAAATGTATCCTCAATGAAATGATAGACTATTTCATGTTTATCTTATGACTATAAATATTTTATGAAGGATAAGGTGTTGCTAATGGCTTTCATTCTTGCAGGTATAGATTCTTATGGTGGCAGAAAGAAATAACCACTGATAAAGGATTACCCAAGTGAAATGATGTGATGGGTTATTTGTCGGAATATTGGAGAGGCAACATGGATGAATGCCCCCTTTTATGAAGTTGCATATCATTTTGCATAAGAAAAGATATCTTAAGTTTTTAGTTGAATTTCTTCTTGCATCATGTTTTCTTTATGAATGAGTTTATTTGAAAATGGTATTATTGCAAGAAAATAATGCAAACCTCTTTTAGTATCTTATTTTTAAATAGTTAAAATAATTCATTTAATTGTTAAAGTTAAAATGGATGTCAAGGAAAAATATTGTGACTTTATAAAGATAAAAAAATGGTTTTATTTTATTATTATTAACATCATTTTAGAAGAAATAAAATGAATGTTGTTGAATTCAAAAACTACTTTGAAAAAGGAATCCAAAGGACATAAGTGGAGAGTATACTTTTAAGCAAGAGTTGTAACTTATTAACTAAAAGTAAATTTCAGTTTTAATGAGGAAATGCATTGGAATGATCTTTGTTTAATCGTGCCTTGTAGATAGCCATATGTTTCCATTCATGGTAAGCGAGTGGTGAATTAAAGGGAGTTTGTTAAGTGAGTGGAAATAGAGGAGATCTGGCCAGTCAAGTGGGATTATGGAAACAAGGCCAAAAAGTAGAAAAGGAATAGGGATCTGGAGAGAGGATGATGATGAAAGGTGTGGAATGAGAGCTAGGAACAAAAGTGGATTAGCGTTGAAGATAAGCTTGGAAGAAATAGAAGGAAACCATTTTCTTTTAGGAAATGCATTGTTTGCTTTCATGGTTTGGTTTTATTAAATATTTTTCAAACCAGATAAGACTTTATATTGATGCGTCTTTGTTTAACTAGTGAAAACAAATGTTTTCGAATAGAAACAATCTAATTGAGTAGAAATGTTATAGTCAAAGAGAAATGAAAACTCAAGGGGGTGTTAAAATAACATTTTGTGGGAATTTTTGGCACAAGTATGTAATCTAGATTTGATTTTCTATTCAATGTCTAGAAGGTTTAGTAGAAACATCCTGTTATGAGACCTCTCTGTAATACGGTGATTGCTACTAATACATTGAGATGATAAGCATATAAATATAGTGATAAACACACAAAATAATGGAAGAATAAATATCCTTTTTAAATTTGTGATAACTGATGACCTGAAAAGTATAGGAATGTGACACAGTAGGGATAGAAACCATATTGTGTCTGGTTGTGTAGACAGATTGAGCATGCTATAATAATTGTGATTGATTGTGTGTGGAAGAGATATTACTTTATGCTTAGTAAAAGAATACAAAAGATTGATTCTTGTGATAGAAGTTTATTCAATAGTGAAATGTAACTTCATTATAGTGATTGAATATGTGGTAAAGATAAAAATATTTTTCTTTCTTTGTAGAAGACGTATTCAATGGATTGATATTTTGAATTGTTGTCATACATTGTTTGCCTGAGAAAATAAAGAATATTTGTCTTGATTTGAATAAAGGGAATGATGCTTGATTTTGAGTTAAAACTTTATCAGTTACTTCTGTAGTTTTTAAACAGTGTGACTGTGTTTTATGTGCTCAGATGTATAGAACAATTAGCAAGGAAATGACTTTCCATGAATGTGTTGTTCTTGAAATTAGAATTAATTGGTATTTGTTAATTTATTCTGTTGAGACTACATTCAGGAAAGGATACTATAGATGGATAGTTGAAAATATATTACCGATAAAGTAATTTGCTAAATAATATGAAATGAGTTGTATTTGATCCCCATTGAGGGTAATCCTTCTTGGTGGATGGTGGTGATGTGTTGGATAATGGAAGATGTCTTTTGATTGGCCAAAAACAAAGGAGTGGTTACCGGGTATGTAGCTTCTGAACATATAGTCATACCGGAGGTGGAGGATGTATAAGACTCATTTAAAAATAAGACCCTTTAAGATGGATTATAAGTTTTTTTTGAGAATTATCAACCTTTTCGAGTAATGAATGAAATATCATTGTTGGATTGTGCCCCAGTCAAATTTTGTGCAGTGAGCACTTGCTTGGGGGTACAAGAACTCAAGTGAAGTTGATGTTAAGGAATATTGTATCATCAAATTGATTTAGCTGCTAGAGAAATCAATTTGTATATGTGTCATTTATGTAGTGATATCCTTCAACGTCGAGTAATGATTCCTAAATGTATTATTTCAAACAAATTTCTAGACGAGTTTCGATTTTGAATCTCATGTCAAATCAGGTTGATTGACTACTATGGTAGACAAGAGTAGTGGATGTCCCCCTCTTGACTAGATATCTTGTTGTCAGATTCATGGAGGATATTACCCCTTGCTTTGATAAAAGTGTTAATCTATTACAATGTTTATTGTTAGGTGAATCTGTGTTGAACGTTGAAGTTATGGATATTCTTGTTTTATTATTGTTCTTTTAAACATATGGATGGAGTTAATGTTTCACAATTTGTTGTTACGACGATGGTTGCTTGAATGGGTAATATAACCGTATTTTAGCTTAAGGAAAGATACTTAAGATACTAAAGGTTTTTATTAGAGGATTTATCTAGATGATATTTAACTACTAAATACAATATTGAGTTAAAAATGAGCTCAAGATTTAATATTATCTCACCAATATATGCGAGATTTATTAGAGGATTTCTCTAGATGTTATTTAAATATTAAATACAATATTGAGTTAAAAATGAGCTCAAGATTTAATGACTAACTCTCCAATAGATGTGAGTAGTAGTCAACACCCATCACATTAAGTGCATTTACACAGAAAGACTTGTGTAAGGAGTAGATATTAGTTCGATTCTTTCGATGGACTGAAAGAAAAGTTAAGCTAGCTCATCTGACCAATGAGACTAGTAGTTTAATAGGGTGTGACACCTAGTACTTTACACTAAAGGAATTGTGTAAGAAGTAGTGATAGGTGTATTGAATAATAAACCTTTGATTAAAAAATTAGATTATATATATATATATATATAATATATATATATATATATATATATATATATATATATCAAAAGTTGAAATGTGAGAAGTTTTGGGTTATGACTCTCAATCAATGTGTCTCAAAAAATTGAGTTATAACTCTCTTTTATACTTTATCTCTTATAACTCATATTGTGCTCACTAGTGATTGGATAGTGCTGATTAGCATAGGGATAAATACACAAGCGAGTTTGGATCTAAACGACCTTTTGAACTCTAATATTCAATTAGTGCTTAGTATGTTGTTTGCACTAGACTTCCAAGTTGGTGGTTCCAAGTACTATGAATGTATGTATATATTAGAAGATTAAAGGCATTTACAACAATTACCACCCTATTTATGTTATGGATATATGGATCTTGTTCAATATTTTCATATAAATACTAGATTTTAATAATTTATCTTTTTATTCATTGAAAGTTCATTACATTGATAAACTACAATCACATTAACTCACTATTCTTAGAGGCATGTGTTCAATGAATACATTATTCAATGCACTATGGTATAAATTCGGTATGCTCTAAGATATTAAAAGGTCATTTTCCTCTTATAACATGTGGGGAGTAAAAACATTGCCTACAAACATTAAAAGATATCATAGTAAACCAATCATCTAATTTGACATTATATTTATTTAAATTTGATAAGTGAATTCCATAGTTACAGGGATGAGTTTGAACTTGACAAGGCTGTGGTGATTATAGACAAAGTTCATATAAGTTTAATGGCATAGGATATAATGCCCCATTGGATCAAGTTCCATCTTAAGAACTATGAAATAATTTTTAAGAGTCTTGTTAAGCATTGCTTGGTTTTAGGAACAGTATTCACATTTTGGTGAGCCTTCAAGCGTGTTGGTTGATTGCCTATTTGTAGTGAATGAAAGCAAGGAATGCAAGAGGTCATGGCCTTTCTGTCATGATGCAATGGCCAACATTGTTGGTAGCCATTAGTTTATTATGAAAAGCGAGAAGAAATTTCAATGTTAAATTTGGGCAATGTGAAAGTTTTAAAACCAGGATTTGATAAAGTTTGTAATCTCATCAATGGGTCTCTAAATGTTGGAACATTATTGAGCTGGATTGTTGTATTTGATAAAGAAAAGAAGATGCAGTGGGAAATGGAAAGACGTAATCTACAGAGTACACTGCCTTCTTCCTACCTGAATTGTGCACAGTATATTTAGCACAGGACGAAGTTGATATGAAAAAAATTGAGACAAAGGAGAATGATTAAACGGAAAAGTTAACTTCGAATGGCCTATGCAGGTCTCGAACCTGCGACCTTCGCGTTATTAGCACGACGCTCTAACTAACTGAGCTAATAGGCCAAGTTGACAACATTTTTCTCTCTAAAGTAAGTCTCCATCAACTGTTCACGTAGGCAGGCAATGAGAAATTCTCCTCCCACTGAATGTAGAAATTGAGGCATTCCCCCGAACAAGGAAGCCATTTACAAAGAAAACAACCTTCTAAAAAAATCCATAATTCAAAATTTTTAAAAGGTTAAATCTTTTTATTTTTTATTTTTTCAAATGTTATAAAGTGTCATCATTTCATTGGGTGTTGTGCCTATGAATATGAGTTCAAAGCATGTGTTAATTTGATTGGTTAATCACGTATGCCTTCACAAATATATATAAAATTAGAAGGGATCTAAATTTCACAAGATCTTTATCAAGAACGAATTGAAAGTTTAAAAATCTATAATGTAAAATTTGAAATGAGTAATTTCAGTTTGATGCATTATTTTTATTTTTTTTTTTGGCATAGAAGTAAATTAAACATATGATGGAATATTCATTTGCTAATCTAAATATTCACATAATATGTTAAAAAAAAAATTATATGGAAAGTTATAAAGATGTTGTTACTCCAGTTGCACAAAGCAAAAGAATGTGCAAGGATGATAGAATAGAAGAGTGAATGAGAGGAACTAGAGAAGTTTAATTGGCATCCTTACGTACTAGAAAATAACAAGATCAAATATTTCATATGTAGGCTCTTTGGTTTCAAGATTTATGAGTGATACATCAAAACATCATATGAGAGTAGCTAAGAGAATTTTGAGGTATGTGAAATAAACTTTAAATTATGGAATCTATTATACTTTAGACAATAATATTGAGTTGGTTAAATATAGTGATTCAAACTGGCGAGTCTCAATTGATGATAGGAAATCTACATTAGAAAATTGTTTCTCATTGGAAAATGTATTGATAACTTGGATTTCAAAGAAATAAGCAAAGGTTGCACTCTCAATAGTAGAGACAAAGTATATAATAGCTACATCCACAAGAACAAAACCTATAACCTTGGTGAAAAGCAAGAAAGACTAACTATTTTTTATAATAACATAAGTGCAATTCAAGTGACTAAATATCATGTTCTTCATACAAAATCAAAGCACATTAATTTCAAGCATAATTTTGTTAGAAAATTAGTTCAATAAAAGGAAGTTGATTTGAAGCATTACAATTTGAAAGATCAATATATAGATAGTTTTACAATGATTAACAAAAAATCGATCTATTTTACTCAAAGATAGAATGGAAACTTTTCCATTTAGTCTCAAGGCAGAGAATGTAGGAAATTATGATACTGAATAAGAAAAAAAAAGCAGAGCAAGGCAAGAATAAGATAAAAACTAGGATAGGACAAAAATAACATAAAAATTAGAACAAGATAGAATTGGAGTTGGAATTGAAAATTAGAAGAAAAAAAAGGAAAAAGAATTATTATCATCTAGATTTGGATAGAATGTGAAGCACAAATAGCCACTTGATATAATCAAAATATATCCTATTGTATATATAAGTATAGGGCATTGTGTTGGAGTAGACTGTACATATTTAAAGATAAACAAAGTTATTTTTTGCAGGGTTTTTGTGCAATTTTATTTTCTATTAATTTTTACCTTTGAATGTTATGTTAATCTCTATTTAGATTACCACCACATCTCACACAAAGTTCCCATATTGAATTTTAAAAGTGATCTTTGAAATATCTTATTTGTTGGTTCTAAGCTAATGGTATGTAGATCTAAGGCCAGTCTTGAAAATATTGTGGCTTATCTTATTTGGTCAAACAAATCATATATTATAGAAAGAGGGTACCAATTATTTATAGTAGCTTTGTTCAACATTTGATAATTGATGCAAAGTTGGAGTATACCATCATCCTTCTTCAAAAAGATGACTAGTACATCTTATGGTGATAAACTTGACTAAATTAATCCTTGGACAATAATTCATTCAATTAATACTTTAACTCAAATAATTCTATGGTTGTCATTCTACAGGAAGCCTTTGACTATGTTTTATTCCCATAAACACTTCTATAGCAAAATCAAACTTCTTTTGAGGAAGACCTAGGAACTCCTTGAGGAATATATCTTGATGCTTATTTAGGAATGGATAATCCTCAATTTTTGGCTTTTTTCTTCTTTCAACTCATTTATGGATGACATATAGTATGCACCCCTTTATTTAAGCTTTCATATTTGTATGACAAAAATGTATATTAGACTTATAGGTCTTTGAATCCCTTGAATATTTGTATTGTATCATATGTCGTTAATACATTCTACTACTTTTGCATAATAGTCTACTTTAGTTATATGTTTCCATAGCCAATCAATTCATATGATCACAACATAAGATCCTAAGATGAACATATAGAGATTTACCTCAATGGTAAAGTTAGAAAATTCTAACTCAACCATAACTAGACATTGTTCTATCCTTATTGCTTAGGTCCCATATTAATAGACCAAGTGTTAAACATGCAGGTAATTTTTCTGTTAGCTCTATTAAAAACTTGAGAATTTATAAAAAAATTGTTACCCTATTATCGATTAAAATTCTAAGAATACATCTAAATAAATTATTTGATGTCTAAGTAGGGGCATTTTGGTATTCCACTTCATGATTATCCATTATTATATGGATGTAATGTAGCTATGGATTGTATTGAAGTGGAGGTTTGACACTTGATCCCTCACTCTGATATGAATACTAACCTGCATATTGATCAATGTCATATGTATAACACCCATTTTCAAGTCATTCTCTTCCATTTTTGTGATCATTGCATACTTTATGCTAGAAGTTCTTCTAGTTCTAATTCTCATTTCTAATATTATATTTATCAACCTTTTCCTTATTTATATTATAAGGATTTACCTTTAAAAATATATCCTTGAAAGAAGGTGTAAGGTATTTTTTACTTTATTTTATTTCTTTATGGTATATAGTTATGGCCTATAATTTCTATTTGTGTTTTATTTATTTCTCAAAACTTGCTCAATGGTAAGTGGTCATCAATGTCCATATCAACACCTTTCCATAGGTTTAATCCTATGATGAATTTTGACCTTGAATATGTAATCTTATTAATACTATGGCACATATAGTCCTAGGGGAGACAAAACAATGGTTTAGGCTTTGTATCTTCTTTGAGAGGTCCAAAGTTTAAACCATGGTGTGTGTGTGGATGTGTTAATTTGCATATTGATAAGCTCGACTCTCTCCCTTATGATATGTCATGGTGGGATGGGGATGCCCAACCCTAAGAATCTGTCATAGGGGTTTCTCACACTAACCAAATAAAAAAAAGGATAATAATAATTAAAAAAAATCAAATTGTAGTATGTGTGTATGTGTGTATGTGTGATTGTGTGTTAAAATCCCTATTGATAAGCTTAGCTCTCCCCTTATGAGAGGTCATAGTGGTATGGGGATGCCCAACCCCAAGCGTCGGTCATATGGATTTCTCATACCAACAAAATCCAAAAACAAATACTATGGCACATATTCAAGGAGCTTTGTCAAAGCCTCCCTATTAAATCCCCTTATCTTAAATTTTGGAACTATTATATTTTTAGTCAAATTAGAGATTTGGTAACTATTGTTGATATAATAGATCAATAAAGCACTCCCAATTGGCATTCCCTACCACTAAACTCTTTCAATTTTTATACTCTTCCACCAAGATATGGCTTCTCGTATGAGCTTATATGTACCTCATATCACCTTGGTCTATTTACAAGGATATGAAGTTCAATGTACTTTTTCATTTTAATTATCCATGAATCAACTCCATCTCCAATAGTCTTACCATCATAATGTGGTGGTGAAATTTTCTTAATATTCTTGGACAATAATTTCGCCAAGCAAGCTTTCATATTCCCCCATATTTTAATGTTTTCTTTTTTACCTAGGTGGAATCTTGATCATTGCTTGATGCTTGTCACTCTCAAGGATATTATAATAATGGTCCTCATCCTCACCATTATCTTCCTACCTATTTTGTTGTTATTATCCTTTTTCTCAAGGGCAATTTATCTATCCCTTGTCTCACCTAATAGAACCAAAATTTGATTCAACTTCCCTGTTGTTTCTTTAGTAGAGTCTTTTCCACTTCTATAACTCGCATTTACCATGCTAACCATTTTCATGGTTGTAATGTAATAATGCAAAGTTCATCACTGATAAGCTCATTGGATACCTAACATATAAGTTGGAATATTTTTAAACTAGTTATATTTTTCTCACATATCTATTTAAATAATCCTATTAAAATATTTTCCCACCTTAGTAAGCATCCTATATCATCTATCCATGCTCTTACTAAGACAATATGTCAATCATACTTCCTTGTAGTCAAAATACAAGTTAGTGTATCCATATATGCTTTAAAAGGGTAATATGCTTATAGTAGTGTGTATATCAATGAGACTAGAATATAGTGTTTGCACCATCAGTGTCTAATGAGACTAGTGTGTTCAAATTATGCACCCTTCAATGCTTTTAAGGCTATAGTTTAATTTTTAGTGATTGGTTTATACATCCTTCAATTCCCTTAAATATAAACTATTTCCAAGTATACATCTATAATAATCCATAAGTTGAAATCCATGTAGTTGGTATGGTAGAAATAGGATCATATTAGTACTTTGTATGAAAATTCAAATATTCAAAATCAAACATTATGTGTTAGGTAGTAATAAAGCACTAGGAATTGTGCATATGTATAAGTACTATTATTTTCTACTCAAAGATAATTACCAAACATAATTTACTCACTTATTCATATCATTCTAGTCTTAAACTATATAAATTATAAGCTAGATCAATACAATGCTTTGAAATACCATATTTATAACTTCATTAAAAAATAATTGAAGAATAAAGCAATTTAATACACTAAAAACATCTTTATAAAGAAAAAACAAAATGCATTAATCTCGTTTCTAAGATATGCAAAAAACTAAGTATAATTTAAAAGTGGATACTATATAGTAGGAAGTAGTCTTCTTGTCAATTGGTTACAATGCTATATCAAGTAATATTTTAATAATTTTACAATGAAATATAGCTTAATCATTCTCTTGAATCCTACTAATTCCTAATGTATAATAGTTCTTTCCATCCTTATCTTGGTTTTAGCTACCTTGTTTAATAGTCATCGGTGTGTAATAAGGGATGGGAAAGAGTATGACTAGGTAATTATGCACCCCATTAAAGTGGTATTCTAGTAATGAAATATCCATATAAAATCCATCAATCAAAGTGTCAACCCTCCAAAAAGAGAATAAATGTATAAAACTAATGATACAAAGTGGGAATATTCTAGTAAATTTACCTCATATAGCTTACATAATTAACATATGAGTACATACTCATGACTAGACCTAGAATTTGAGTGCAATGATTAATTTCACTTCGATGAATATAGTTGCTATATAATTATATAAACTTTCATCAATATTTTTCATACCATATACAAGCACATCATTTATATTTCTTGCAATATGTCAATATATGTACAAACCAACATGTTTATCCCTAAGCTTATTTACATTATTTAGATTCCAGAACATTCCTATCACTATGATGCTCCAATATCCCAAAAAAAGTGTTAGTAATGTTAAGGGAATTTTTTTGTAGTTTGATTAATGCATCTTATTATAAAAAAAAAATTCTTTGGAATGCTTTCTTTATCTAAAAACTTGAAGTAGTTCAATGGTGGTGACTATGAAAACTATTACAACACTTTGTCAATCACATTGTAATCTTAAGATATACATAACAAGAAAATCCTTTTAGGTAAAATGAATATCTATCTATCTATCCTTTATATATA
This sequence comes from Wollemia nobilis, assembly GCA_028583015.1. Classification (NCBI taxonomy): domain Eukaryota; kingdom Viridiplantae; phylum Streptophyta; class Pinopsida; order Araucariales; family Araucariaceae; genus Wollemia; species Wollemia nobilis. Next base: position 5,311,986 of record JAQPPZ010017244.1, read on the forward strand.
CATACATACATACATACATACATAAACATATGTGTATGTATGTGCGTGTGTATGTATGTATGTGCGTGTGTATGTATGTATGTATGTATGTATGCGTATATGTGTGTTTGTATGTACAAAAGATGGATTTAAGAAAAAGAAGAAAATAAGGCTGTTTTTAAAATTATAATAATCAAGAAACTTGAAATTTTTGTAGAATCCATTTTGATTCACACAACACACAACCAAATCCACCATGCAATTTTTAAGTATGAATGAATAGTTTAGGTTTATGCATATTATTCCATAATATTTTATTTCTAAGAGAATTAATATATTTGAAGATCTAAAATTTAATTAAAAGAGAAGATTATAGAGTTGCTCCTTAAAAATTCAAATATAGACAAAGAGAAACCATTTTTTTTCTTATTCTCTAAAATATAATAAAATATTTTTTCATAATACAATCTATTTGTTTCATGTAACAAAAGTCCACCATCCAATAAAATTTCTAAGAAATAAACTAGACAACTATATATGTTTATAAGAAGTTAAAAAAATAAATCAAACTTCTTTTTTTATTTAACCAATAAAAAAATAGAGTATAACCTAATGCTCTTAAAAAAAACTCCTCTCTCCCACAAATATCTAAGATACTCCTTTTTCATTTTATTCTCAACCTATATTTGGGGTGACTAACACTTGCATTTTAAAACTCTTATCAAAATACAAAATCCCTCTCTTCCTTTCTAGAATGGGGTATAATTGCTAGGTATTTTCTACCAGGTAATATTTCCATGGCAAGTTATCTGCATGGATACCCTTAAGAAACTATATGTTTGGAAAAAATATCAAGGGAATATTTCATGTTGCTCACACAACACTTAAGTGCTCTCATTCTTTAACACACTTCATAAGAAAACTAAGAAACACTATAAATCAAAATCCTAAAGACACACTAAAAATTATAGGCCAATATATGCATCTAGATTATGCTTTTGATTTGATATTTACTTCATATTCATATCATAAGTAAAACTAATTAGTGTTGTGATTAAATTTTAATTTGCACTCTTTGCATTTACCACATTTATATATTTGTCACCTTCTCCCTAGTGATACCCTCCTTCACTTCTTTGGTGAATGAGGTAACTCTGCGAATGGTGAAGGATGTAACTCTATGAATAATTTCATATTAAAAAATTGATTAGTCCATTTTAAGAGTCATGTTGTCATATATAATCAGTTAATAAAATAATTCAAATAATTAATCCTTTCATTAAACATAGACTTTGAGTTATAAATCCCATATCAACAATTAAATTTAATTATATTATGATGTCACCTCCTTCTTTGAAATTGGTATTACTCCAATTGATGTTGTCAACATGATATTTAGTGATGGCATCTCAGTTTTCATGGTGCCTATTGTTAGGATTTGAAGATATATATTAAAGAAAATGCAACCACAAGATGTAAAATGAGCAAGAAATGATAACTATATGATAGTGGCACTATAATATGTAGGAAAAATATATGAAAAACTTCTACAACAAAAATATTCCATTAATGAAAGATCATGAAAATAGTACAATGTAATATAATGGAGGACTTGAACACTCCATAAATTGTTTGAAATATCTACATTGTACCTACTCACTACTATACTCTATATTCTAATGCTATTCTCCCACACTCTTGTTCACTCTATAAAAGTCCTATATAGAGATATATTACTTGACCTTGCATCTACCCATGACTCTTCATCTACATATCCTATGACTCATATAGATGTGGACTACATGCACATTTACATCATTGCATGTTCTAACACTTATGCATTTATTACATTGCATGAAGTAACTACTCAAAACTTAATCTAATATAAACTCATAATCTAATAATGTACCCAAGGTGGTACATTGCCATGTACCAAATAATTTAATATACTCTAACATCCCCCTGTATTACATTATTTAGGTATTAAAGACTTTAGTCTTTAATATGAGTCTTCATCCTGATTTTGGAATTTGATCTCCTCTTTTATGCTTTCTTCATTTTTCTTTTTGTGTGTATCTTGTTCAAGTCAATAGTTATTATCTTCATAAAATACTATATTTTCTAAGAGAGCTTTAAATTGATGTACATCTGTCGGTTCTTCTAGTTCTTGAATTTCTTTAATATCTTAAACCAAAATGTTTTTTTGTGTCCCTTCTCTGTATTGTAGTTGAGGATAATTGTATTTATTTTGAGAAGTATATGGACATTGAAATTGTTAATGATAAGTATTATTATGAATCTGATATTGTCTTTGTTGGAATGACCTATTTGGTTGGCTTCCATAATTTTTCTGATTTCCTTGATATTGGTTTCTAGGATTGAATCTACAGTAATTGGTACTATGTCCTTTCTTCATGTAAACTTGAAAATATCTATTAATCCATTGTCTTCTTCCTTTTAAGGATGATACAAAATTTCCTTGTGGATTATATTTTGAAACTAATGCATTGTTAGTCCTTTTATCTTTAACCATATTTTCCACCTCATATTCTTGAAGAATGTTGACTAACTCATCAAAAGATGTATCTTTACTTAGGATTTGTAGATATGTAACTAAATGCTTGTAGCTATCTAGAAGAGATCTTAGGGTTACTTGAACAAGAAACTTATCTTCAACCTTTTCTCCTAAGGTTAACAATTTTCCTTTTATATTTGCTACTTTCCTTAGGAATAGTTCTATACTTTCACCACTATTCATTTTTAGAAAATGCAATTGAGTTTGAATATTTAAGATAGTGGCTTTATTCTTTCCTTCAAATATCTTGGATAATATTCTCCAAGCATCTGTAGATGTTTTTGCTAAACTAATATAAGGTTGTATTTCATATATTATAGCAAAAGTTATTATCATCAGTGCTTTTGCTTCATTTTCTTCAAAATTTTGAATTTCTCTATCACCTGAGGTAGGTTTAATTTTTGTTCCTTGACTATATCCCAAATATTTTCAACTATCATAATTGCCCTTACTTTGTTTTTCCATTAAGAGTAATTTGGACCTTTAAGTAGTTGGGATTCTATAAGAATGAATTTTTTTGTTGTCATGATGATTTTTGTGGACTACCTTATGACTCCCTAGTTTTTGAATATATGATCAAACTTGATAAAATCCTATTACTATCAAGCTTTGTAGAATCCCTTATATCTCCCAAGCATTTGAAATTATCGTATTTATTAGGTACTTGATTTAAATTTCCTTTTGAGTTGTCTCTCTAATGTTTTGTTCAAATCCAAATTTTCCTTATTTCTCCTTGTTGATATTTGCACTTTTTATTTGATGAAGTCTCTATTTTTAAAGACTCTATAGTTGGATTCCTTTTGTACCTTTAATTTGTATGAGAGACAAGTATGAATAATAAATTCCAAATTCTAATAAATTAATGAATTTGCTTCCTTTATCCTTGACATCTCAATAGTTTAGTTTCCTAAATTCCAATAATCTAAAGTTTGGTGTAGCACTCCTTATATCTTTCTAATTTGGAAATTTAGAAAATGATAATATTTGCAAAATAGTGTTTCAATTTTTCCTAGGTAGAAAACCTTATATCTTCTAGTTTAATTATTTGCAAATACTTTGATATAAATAATGCATTTTGAAATATTTCTTAATTTTATGAACTCCTTGATTTAATTGCTTTCTATTCTACTAAGGTTGTAATTTCTCCAATGCAATATAATCTTAACCTTAGATATAATGCACCTTATATCTCCTTTTGCACTTTAATGAAAGAAAATATTAAAATCAATGTAAATATACCTTTCTAATGTTGCGTGTTGATTGGCTTTAATCTTGTCTTCACTTTCTAAGATTTGGAGCATTACATTTATTTGTCTTCATAGTATGACAATGAACATTCAATACTTTGTTTTGTATAGCACTCTCTTATGATGTTTTTTTACTCCCTTCAATGCACTTTGACCTCTACGTAAGATGGATATGTGTGCTCTTCTTGTGTAATGCTATTAATACCTTTTGTCTTCCCTTGAAATGTATGCCAAGTGGCTCTTACATTACCTTAGAATATATGCCTTCTTATAAGGTGGCGTAGGGTGGTTACTACCTTTTAAAGGTGTTTATTTACGTGGTGCATACCTTGTAATAAACTTTGAGGATTGAAATAATGATTAATGAGAAGCGTTACTCCAACCTGGGTGCTTTTTGGCTTGACTGGAGCGTTACTCCAACTTGGGTGCTCTTTGGTTCCTTTGTGCAAGTGTTAGGTTAATTAAGAATATGTAGATGCTCTACTTACTTTGTGCCAAGTGGCACAAGATTCCTTTCATTGATATGGCAAGTATAGACTCTTTCTTTCGCATGTAATCAAACCCTTCAACATCCTTACCACCTTAATGCACTTCCAATTACTTTGCAAGTTGTTTCAATTATTTTATAGCATTCTTTCTTGAGATTCAATATTTGGTGGCTCCTCTTCCAACCAAGGTGGTTTCTCTCCATTGAAGGTTGTTCTTCTAGTGGCGTTTCAAAAATTTCTTCATGGTGACCATTCATCCAAGATTCTACGCATGTTTTCTTGGGTAATATTTGAATTTATCCTCATTTGCACCTTATTTTTATGACTTGTATTATGTTATGCAACTTAAACTATCATTGCTTTATGTTGTCCTTGCTATTGGCACTGAGTTGTATTAATTAGTATCCTTCTGCTGTAGGTTCCTTTTATTGTGACAAGTATCTTTGTTGTGTTTCTACATTCATGGGACTATGGCATTGGTTATGGTGTCTTTAGAAAACTTGAATAGGATGGTTTTGAGCCCCTTAGATGGCTCTATCTTCTTAGCATTGTAGCTTGTGCTTATACCTTATTAAATATTTCACTCGATGATTATTATATTGAGCTATGTTGGTGTCTTAAGACACTTCAACTTTATATTATTTTTGATTCTTTATAAGAGACTAATATGGTGTTATTTAAACTAGAAATAAATCTACAATATACTAATATATATTACCTTGGTTGGATCTGGATTTTTGAGACTCTCTTAGTCTCTTTATGTAGTTGTATTTCTTGCCTAGATATGGCAACTTATTATCTAATCCTTGGTAATTATAATAATCCTTTTTGGTTTCTTATCTTCACCAAGATTTTATGTTGTTCACATGTTCTTAATGGTGTCTTTTGACACTCTAACTCAACCCTACTTGTGCAATAATCTTCCTTCCTTAACTTAATACTTAATGTACTTTAAATAACTCTTAAGAATAACTAGTATGATGCACTATAATCTATGCAAATTTCACTTTCCAATATATAATAGGAAGTTGATATTTTCTTTCTCTTGAAATATATCTAACTCCTATTTCTTATGTGCATGTTTTAACCTTGTAAAAAACTATCTTCTACACTTCCTTGAAGACTTAAGACTTTGAAAATCCTTTGCAAATTTAAACTGTAAGGTGGTGCTTAATGAATCTTAATAATAAGATAAATGTAAGTGTTCAAATAATGAACATTTTACACCAAAGTTGCATACCTTTATGACCTTCATAGATGATGGATTTCTAGGTGATTAGATTCACCTAAATACTGCCTTATGTTTAATGTATTTGTAGCTCTTCCTTTTTGTCCAAAATAAATATTTAACTCACCAATTTGCAGCTTTAAAACTCCTTTAACTTGCTACCCGAAAATATGGTTTGGTGGTTTCAACTCTCCTTCGCGATGCTCCCTTGAACTCTATGAATTAGCAATTATTAATGCTACCCAAATTGCTACCCGTAACTTTGAAATTTTCATATTCTAATGCAACTAATTTCTCCTCCAAAATATTGTTCTCAAATCTCCCCAATTTGGTAGGAAACTCCTCCAAATTGCAGTTGAACCTTTCCTTCTAGAAACTTTCAATTTTTAGTTGTAAAAACCAACAACCTCCTTTCTCCTAATCAACCTTCAAGACTTCAATGGTAATCTTCAAATCTCTTAGATTTGGTGGCTTCTTCTAACTCCTTTCTCCTTCAACATCCTTGTTAAATTTTGACTTTGACCTTGGCCTATTTGCAGGATTTCTTCTCAGGAATCTGAATATCTTAAGGTCTTCACTAATATCCTCTAAAATTTTATAAAACTTTTACCAAATCCTTCTCCTTTTGGGCTTCTTTTCGGATGGTGATAATTTTCCCAAATCCTTCTATCATGAACTTCTCCTTGCTAGCAATCTTCTCCAATGAGTTCTACTTAAAACTCCATCAATGGCCTTCTTTGAATCCTTCAATGAGGCTTTCCTAAACTTATTCTTCTTTCCCCTTTCAATATTCCTTGAGACCTCTTCTCTAAGGTCTTCAAATTTTTGCAGCTTCTCTAGTCTTCTCAAAACTTCAATGAGACCTTCCCTTGATCTCTTCAATCTTCAACTATGAAATTTTTGCAATGAGATCTCTTTCTTGGATCTTTGAAATCTATTGCTTCTAAAATATGCAGTAGGACTTTTGCTAGTATTTCTCTTTCTTCAATATTCCAAAAGTGGATGTTGTTCAATGGGACCTCATGTGGGACCTTGATCTTCTTAAGATATTTTATCCTCCTTCAATATGCAATCTACAATCTTCAATATCTATGGAAACCTCCTTGGAATTTCTTATTCTCCAATCTCTAATCTTCTCCTAGACTCTTTTCTAGAATCTCTTCTTCCTTCAATATTTAGTAAGGCTCCTTTGACATTTTTCTCATCTACACTTTATAATATGTAGGTCTACAACTCTTGCACTAGAACATTTTCATTAAGGTCTCCAAAATATTCAATCTTCAACTTGTTGCTTCAAGTATTGGATTGATTCCAAAGAGGATATTCTTATTAGCTCTTGTAAGAAGTTTTCCAACTTTCTTTGAATCTTTTTTTTCAACAATGTATTAAAAACTATAATGGGATATACTTTAAATCTAGATATAATAAATCTTCATTAGTTGATTTGTCAATCTAGTGGAATCAATGTTGAGTCCTAGTCTTCATGATTTATTTTGCAACTCTGTGGAAAGACTCTAGCCAAATGTAATTTTCAAAATTTTTAAAAATGAGATTTCTTATCTCCTCTTAATCTCTCTTGTGTATTTCTCTATTTCCTATTGATCTACTATGTGCTTTGATACCACTATTAGATTTTGATGATATATATTAAAGGAAATGCAACCATAAGATGTAAAATGAGCAAGCAATGATAACTATATGATAATGGCATTATAATATGTAGGAAAATTATATGAGAAACTTCTACAATAACTAAAAAAATGTCATTAATGAAAGCTCACAAAATAGTACAATGCAATATAATGGAGGACTTGAACACTCCATAAATTGTTTGAAATATCTACATTGTACCTACTCACTATTATACTCTATCTTCTAATGCTATTCTCCCACACTCGTGTTCACTCTATAAAAGGTCTATATAGATAGAGATATGTTCCTAGGTCTTGCATCTACCCATGACTCTTCATCTACATATCCTATGACTCATGTACATATGGACTACATTCAAATTTGCATCATTGCACATTCTAACACTTGTGCATTTATTACATTGCATGAAGTAACTACTCAAACATTAATCTAAGATAATCTCCTAATCTAATAATGTACCCAAGGTGGTACATTATCATGTACCAAATAATTTAATATACTCCAACATCTATTTTGTCTTTAGTGTTAACCTCGTCTTTGGTGATGACATCTCACTTGTTAATGACACCAACTCTACTTTTGGTACCAATATTAATTTCTAAGGTTGATATCACATCAACATTGGCACAAGTACTAGTATATTGGGCACCACCTCTAAACTTAATGCTAATATTTTCAACCTTGGTGCCAACCTATTTTCCAAAGTACTATGGTTTCAATTTGTATGGCATCAGTATTAGTCTTGGTGCTAACATACACAACTCCATTCAAGATCTTGCTCAACTTTTAGAAAGTTCTCATACTATCATTGTTATCACTATATCTTATGTATTTTCTTACTAGATAGCACATGCCAAGTAATCATTTTCAAATCATCAATATAGAATAGAAAATGAAAAATATTACTTAATTATTAAAAACTTAGGATGTAATATTTACAAATTTTCCAAAATATTGATTGAGAGATGCAAATTGGTAATTGGTTGGATGATGTTAAAAATTCTTTGTTTGATGCCTTATTTATATATTTTTATGTGTGAATTCATTTTAACATCATTGTCAGCTAATTCTAAGAAATGTTATTGCACCTCGGTAAAAAAGTGAAACCAATTTAGATGCCTTATTTATATATTTTTTATGTGTGAATTCATTTTAACATCATTGTTAGATAATTATAAGAAATGTTATTGCACCTAGGTAAAAAAGTGAAACTAATTTAGGGATAGTAAAAGTAGGGTTTAAATGGCCAAGAAAAGGTATTTTTACTTATTATTATTATTTTTTTAGCAATAATCCCTACTATAGGTATTCTATTGATTTAGGAAAATCAAGCATTATTGTTTAATATGGGCTTAGGGGTAAATATGTGTAGGTATTATTTTTAATGGGTTATATGGGATTGAAATGAGCCCCATCCATATTACATCATCATCACATAGGTATTATTTTTTATTGGGTTATATGGGATTGAAATGGGTCCCACCCATATTACAATGAATCTAACCGGTTGAGCTAATGCCATTGGATAAAAAAATCACCACATAGGTATTATTTTTTAATGGGTTATATGGGATTGAAATGGTCCCACCCATATTACATCATCACCACTTACCGGTTGATGTTGATGAATCTAACCGGTTGAGCTAATGCCACTAGATAAAAAAAAAGTTTACATAGTTACATCATCACCACTTACCGGTTGATGTTGATGAATCTAACCGGTTGAGCTAATGCCACTGGATAAAAAAAAGTTTACATAGGTTTTTATGAGGGATCCTAGTCCCCTCTTACTAAGGTTTGAACTTGGATCTCCTAGATGAAAACCTAAATACTTACCACTATGGTATCCCTCAAAGATTATACATGCATGCATTATTTTTTAGTATGTCTTGATTTAAATTTAGAAATTTTATAATCGTTTATTTAAATTTATAAGATTTTGCAATATAATTTATTATGGTTTCAAATTTATAGGATTTATAATGGATAAATTAAATTTTTAACTTTATTTAAAATTTTCTGGCTCAAGTCTTATCTGCTCAAGTCTTATCTTCACAACCCACAGAAACACCTCACCAAACCTGAACAAGTGTAATAGCAACTTTCATAGGGTGAGAATAGACACAAATTAAATTATCAAAATAGTTGCCAATATGCATAAACTAGTACTATGAAAGAAATCCTCCAAGACTTAAGACTGATGGATAAATTTTGAAAATTGGTTAGGGGTACATGCCATGAGTGATCAAGTTGATGTTATAACAAATGAACTTAAGAATTTGACAGGTTTTATATATTGTCTGAAAAAAAAAAAAAAAATTAACGAGAAATAGAAATTTATTATGATAACATGAAAATCTAAATATTGACTACCAAAATTTGAGTTAAAAAAATAGAGAAGCAACTTCAAAATAATAATTAACTTAAATATAAATAAATAATTTTTATTTAGTAGATTAAAAAAGGAAAATAAGGTTTTTCTAACAAAATAATATGGTTTGGAGGGAGGAAAACTAAACAAATCACAACTTGTTGAATGAGAGGTTGGTATAGTAAAAATATTAATCACATGCAATCACTCTCTAATAGTTTATGCATAAAATTTAAAGAAAAAGTGTTATACTTTTGAATTTGAACTTAAATTTTTAAGAGCATATTAATATTTTTAATAATTATTATACAACAAATAAATAGTACCAAAAAATTACAAGTAAAAATGATAAGAAAATATGATAAAATTAGAAATTATAGGTAATTTCACACCAAAGGATAAGATGTACAATTACCTCACTTGATAGGTTCAATGCATATAGAGGAACTATTATCAACATGGGTAAATCACTTGTACATTGAGTTCTAGTTTAATAGATAAGAATACTCTTTGATAAGACCTTCCACAGTTACTCATATCCAACCTATCAACATAGGATTTGTTTTCTTTCATAAACATTGGATAGCAAACAAAATTTCAAAAACTTATATAGAGATATGGTTAAGTATGTAGTCACACTTTAGAATCGGTATGGCATGAGACTATTCAACAGGGTATACCTATTACTACAAAAAAATTGACATTAATTTTAGATAAACAAAGGATCCATATGAGTCATCAATGTATAATAACAATTTCAAAATAGTAAGGAGACCAATGTACCATATTATATATATAGGAACTAGTTTCTAACCACATATACCTTGTTAATTACATATATATTACCAATATTCACCCTTAGAAAAATATATTGTGGGGATGAGGGTCCATTAGTTTGTGATAAATGAGATAATGAATATAATTCAATGACATTATGATCTTCATATGATGACTCAAATTTATTCTGATTAATACAAATCAATGTGTGACATGATACAATTGTATGTAGATATGTTGACCACTCATCATATTGGTCTAAAGAATATAAACAATCACTTACTCATTTTGAAGGATAAACCTAAACATTAGAAATTCTTTATAACAAAAAGTTCAATTCAAGTAAATATTAGAAGTATAAAATGGATAGTTTTGTACTCTATAAATGATAGTTATTTTTGCAAGATAGAGTTACTCAACAAGGATATGACCTTGCCCTAGGATTTATATATAAATAAGACATATGTAACTTGGGTCTACAATATAATTCATAATATAACCTATTTGATAATACTAATAAGTAATAAAGACAATTGTATTCTTATAAATAAAATTATTTAGTAATTCTATATATTTATGCTATGTTTTTATAATTTTATTGTATCTATATTAAAACAAAATATCTTTATGTTTTATTATGGTTATTTTAATAACAATAATGAGAATACTTGTGTCCTAGTATATACATTGAACATCCACAAAATTAAAGCATAAACTCAACCTATATGCAATTATTCTATAGACTACATTGCATAAAATTTGTGTAATTGGTTACTCCTTGTATGCTATAGTTATACACTTACAATAATGTGAATACATATATCTTAGTATATACATTAAATTTAAATTTGACATTAAGCATCCACAAAATTAAAGCAATAATTCTATAAACTGCATTACATAAAATTTGTATAATTAGTTACTCCTTGTGTATTTTAGTCATACATTACTAGAAATTAAAATTACATTAAATTTAAATTTAACCATAAATAGTTCCGAGGTCTAGTGAATTGGTAAGACGTTGGGCACTTACCAAGAGGAGACCTAAGTTCAAACCTTGGAGGCATGCCCAATATGGGTAAAGGTAGTAGTCTGGCCTAAGTTTGTTGAGTGTGCACCAACTTAATGATGGTGGTACCAACCTCAAGCCATCGAGAGTCTCTCTCACTCCAGATCATGTTTACCGAGACAAGATAGGGGTTATAGTGTAAAAATCATAATTTAACATGGTAACACCATGATTTGACGCAACGATCAGAGATAATGTGACTTGATTTTGTGACCAGTTGTTCAAAAAAGAAAGGTAGTTGTCAATTCCTGTACATAAAAAAAAAGAAAAAGCATTAATTTTTTTGTTATGTACAACCATACACACACCTACCCCTCACACACTCTCCGACGTTACGGTTTGAACTTTGGACCTCCCAAAGAAGAGCCAAAGCCCGAACCATAAATAGTCCCAAACTCGCCGACGTTACGGTTTGAACTTTGAACCTCCCAAAGAAGAGCCAAAGCCCGAACCATAAATAATCCCAAGGTCTAGTGATTGGTAAGACGTTAGGCACTTACCAAGAGGAGACCTAAGTTAAAACCTCGGGGACATGCCCAATCTGGATAAAGGTAGTAGTTTGACATGATTTAGTCGAGTGTGCATCAACTTGATTTAATTGAGTGTGCATTAGCTTGATGGCGATGGTACCAACCTCGAGCCACCGAGGGTCTTCCTTACTTTAGGCCATGTTTAATGAGACGAGGTATGGGTTATAGTGCTAACATCATTATTTGACACAATAACACCATGATTTGACGCTACAATCATGTTTACCAAGGCGAGATAAGGGTTATAGTGCTAACACCATGATTTGATCTGATAACACCATGATTTGATGCTACAATTGGAAGCAATGCGACTTGACCTTGTGACCAATTTTTCAAAAAAGAAAGGTAGTTGCTAATTCCTCTATGTAAAAATAATAAAAAAATAAAAACATTTAATTTTTTTTTAATAAAAACATTTATTTTTTATTTTTGTTTTGTTATGTAAAACCATACACACACCTACCCCTCACACTTGCCCACGTTACGATTTGAACTTTGGACCTTCCAAAGAAAAACCAAAACCCAAACATTAAATTTAAATTTAACTATAAATTATCACAAATTAAACCATAAACTTAATTTATATACAATAATTTTATAAACTACCTTAGATAAAGGTTTGTATAATTTATATATACTAATGAAAATTAAAAAAATAATAAAAAAATAAAAACATTTAATTTTTATTTTTGTTTTGTTATGTAAAACCATACACACACCTACCCCTCACACTTGCCCACACCTACCCCTCACACTTGCCCACGTTACGATTTGAACTTTGGACCTTCCAAAGAAAAACCAAAACCCAAACATTAAATTTAAATTTAACTATAAATTATCACAAATTAAACCATAAACTTAATTTATATACAATAATTTTATAAACTACCTTAGATAAAGGTTTGTATAATTTATATATACTAATGAAAATTAAAAAAATAAAGACATTTGTAAAGCCTAAATGAGGTTTGTATAATTTATATATACTAATGAAAATTAAAAAAATAAAGACACTTGTAAAGCCTAAATGAGGTTTGTATAATATATATATACAAATGAAAATAAAAAAATAAAGACACTTGTAAATCCTAGATGGCTCTATGGCCTATGCAGGTCTCGAACCTGCGACCTTTGCGTTATTAGCACGACGCTCTAACCAACTGAGCTAATAGGCCAATGTAGAGAAATTTTTTGAGTAAATCTATAAACACTTATTCATGTCCTGTAAGGCGTACAGATGCAATTTGAATTCTCATCAATCATAGTGAATGGAAAAACTAATGAGATTGCTCGTAAAACACACGAATATACACACGAATACACTAGAAACTGAGCAATTTCATTGAATTTGATATCAAGTTATTTTTAATGGATTTAATTTTTTTTGAATGAAAGGACCTTATATTAATTGGAAATAATCACTTTCACACAAAAAGGTTGGGTGGAATTAACACACCCCGCGGCACACACCCAAAAAATTACAGGATTAAATGGATCAACTCAAAAAGCCAATATTACATCAGAATTGAGTAAAGAAAAGAAGACAAAACAGAGACAAGTGTATGCAGCCACTGGTGCAATTGGAATCAAGCGAACATCCCATCCACTAGAGGTGTGGAATTGGACTGCAGTGGAGACCAATGATGCTAAGAAGTTGGAGCAGATAAATGATCTCTGCGACCACTATGAGAACGAGCTGAAGGTGAGCCTGTGTGAGAGAAGCCACGAGTTCTGGACACATGGTTGTCGGAAGGAAGCAGGCTAACAGAGCAAGGTGCATTAGCCCAATGATCCAGAAGTGATCTAAGATATTGTAGCTCCACCTGAACTTTCTCCACCTGAGTAAGGATCTATAACCAGCAATCATAGAAGAGAGTATATCTAGCAGCAACAGAGAAGGAGGTAGAAGCCTCCTGTCTCCCAAAGATAATATTATTTCTTGTTTTCCAGAGATGGTATAAAATACTAAGACGAAAAATATACCAAACTTCATTTAGGGGAAGAGAAAAATCTAGGGGATCCCCAAGTAGTGCATTAACCCAAGAACATTGCTCCAATAAAAAGGAATTGAAAAAATAAAGAACCCAATCCCAAGCATTTTTGGCTGTTTGACAAGCCCAAAACACATGAACAAAATTGTCAGGACCTCTACAAAAAGCACAAACAAGATTAGCAACCCCCATATATTGTAACCTATGACCAAGGGGAAGACCTTGATGTAAGAAACTCCAGGCAAAAACACAATGTTTAGGTTCAAGATAGGACTGCCAAACCACAGAAAAACGAAGGCTCCATCTAGATTGAGAAGAAACTAGATCCCAACGGTGGTTTAAAGTATCAACCAGAGGAGCATGAGGGGACAACAGATGATACCCTAAAGAAGGTTTATATTTCACCAGAGAAGTATGATTAGACCAACACCAATCATATGACCAATGCTATGGAAATTTCTTACCAAAATGTAGCCAAATAGAGAAAGGAATGTTGTCGAGAACCACATCAAAAGTTGCTCGATCATCTGGCTTAAGACCAAACTTCTGGCAAAACTTATCCCAAGAATACCAATGCTTGGTATGAGCATCAAAGAAATCTGAAAATGTTGCAAAACCTTTTTTGAAGAAGCGTAATGCTCTAACCCATTGAACTTGAGCCAAAGGTAGGCCCTTTGAAGTGACTATAAGAGACCACCAAGGACATAGAGTGGAGATAGAAGCTCCGGTAGATTTATCTTTACCCTGCCATTGGAGCCTGGGTTTGAAAGCATCCCAAGCCTTCCAATACTTTGCATCACAAAAGAACCTGTAATTTTAAATGGGGCTGGAGATGTCAAAATGGTTTGTAAGATCAGGCCCCGCCACCCTTTCTTCCCAAAGGGCAGGCCAAAAGAGATGCAGTGCCGTACAAGAACTTTCCAAGCTTCATCACCCTGAAGTGCCCTAACAATCCATTTAGCACATAAAACAAACCCATGAAAATGATAGTTAAATAAACCCAGACCCCCTAAAAATGATGTTAATTTTTTATTTTTAATTTTTTCTCATTTTTAACAGTTAGTTATAGAAGATAGATATTCTCTCAAGGTTTTTGTCTTCGAACATAGATTAAATAATTTAAGCTAAAATGCACTCAAGGGACTTAAGTCACACTATTACCTTTTACCCTTATTAAACATACCAAAGTTTGAACCTAAATCTTCTTTTAATAAGTGCCCACCTAACCTTTAAAAATAATGTATTTAAATTAATATGAAGAGTTTCTCAAGTACCTGTTGACGTATACTATGTAATGCTATGATCAATTCGCCATGGTCTTACTTGCAAAACAACATCATATAATCTTTAAAAGTTTTTTTTAATTATTGTTCAACCCATTAATGAATTGTCTTGCAATCCCCGCACTTTCAATGTATATACTAAAGAATAAATATATAATAAGATATTTAAATATGGATTAAAATAATAAATATTTGTCTTTCTCTTTCCTATGTGTTTGTAGGTTACTTTTTTATTATTGTAATTTTAGAGTTTTTTTTTTTTAATTATATAGATGAATTGGTTACAATCATAATTTTTAGTATCAGTGTAGCTGGTAGGGTTTAAACTATGATCGAAGGTTTCCAACACACCTACCGTCTTGTTAATGGTAACATGGTAACTCGTCATGATATGGGGACCGCTAGACGCACAGGGTTTGCATCGTCTTCGTCAGTTTTGTTCAACACGTGGTATGAAGGGGACCACCGAACAAGTAGGAAACTAATCACCGTAATCAATTAGTTTCAACACGTAGAGGAGTCGGATCGGGCTACTGGCTATGCATGCGCACGCCCGTGGGATTGGAACATAGGTCTCCTCTCGGTAAGCACCCCAACTTACCAATCCATCTAGATAATTTTAGAGTTATTATTATATTAAAATCTTGAAGCTGTAGTGTTCGATATAATCTATGTATTTGAACACTTCAAAGGGTATTTAGTTCCAGGGTTCAGAGTGATGGTTAGCCCACTAAATCAAATTCTCGAGGTGCGGCAGTTAGTTCTATACCACCGCATAGGGCAGTTAGTCCTAGGATTTTGAGTGACAGTTAGTCCACTAAATCAAATCCTCTAGGTACGATGGTTAGTCCAACACCTTCTCTCCGAAATGATTCAGGGAGATCTGATCTTGGAACAAAGCTGTGATACCATTATAAAGTTGTCATTACACCAAAAATTCGAGGTTGTAGTGTCCAATACAATCTCTATATTTGAACACATCATAGGGTAGTTACTCCCAAGATGCAAAGTGGTAGTTAGTCCAATAGTAACAAATGGTCCCTTTAAATATGATCTTGAATTATTTATTATACTTTTCTTTTAATTCATCCCTTGAGTAATAAGACCATAAAATTTAAGTCAATATTATCTTGTTATGAGAAGGTTGTTTGAAAAATAGTTAATACAACAAAATATAGGGTAATTTTTATTATCATTACCCTATATTTACAACAAATTATTGTCGATATTTTAGGGTTTATATTTAAAAATTTGCCAAACACATCTAAGATTTTTTTCTTTCATAAAGGAAATAAATAGTATCTATGGTACTAAATTTTTGGATTGAATAAAATCTTCATTGATAGATTGGAAAGGAAATTCCTTAACCATGTCTAGAAGGCTATAGTTTCTTAATACCATAATGTAGTCTATATGTATCTATGATGTCACTTTCACAATGACCAACACATACATAATCTAAGTTTAAAAATACTTAAAGATATATTTTGCAGAAGGATGTAAGGAAAATTTTAAGACTTCTCTTTCTAAGTAGGAAAAGGTTTACGAATATTGAAGAGGTAGACTTGTAAAGTTGGGGGAAAAATATTCAAATATTAATTAAAGGGTTTGGAAAAACGTTTTCCTTCTCATTTTTCCTAAACAAATAGAATTTATTAAAAGTTGGTACATCCTTGATAATCAAATTATAGTATGAGAAAAAAATGAAGCGGGATTGTTTTTCTTCAAAATTTATGTTATTTATCAAAATTGACTTTGATAAATCCTATGAGTAGATTGAGAAGTCCTTCATTTTGGCCATGATATAGTCATTAGGTTTTGCTCTTCTTTGTAAGAGTTGCATAAATCCTTTTTTGCAAAGTTAATGCTTGCCTCATAATCAATGGGATTCTAGGGTTGGCCATCAAATCATGATTGAATGATCAATAATATTTTAATATTTAAGGGATGCTTTCTATTTAACATGACCAAGATACCCTTAATGGATGCTAATACGATGAGAAATGGGAAAGAAGATATATAATTGAAAAAATAATTCTCATTCATTACTTTTCAAAAAAAAAAAAATATATATATATATATATATATATATATCTTACATGAATAGACATGATTTGAATAAACATGTCTTTTTACAATATAAATTTTCATAAAGTTATATTAATTTTTTTTTTGGTTGAATTAAGTTATATCCGCAACATGCATGTGAGGGGAAGAGTTTTGAACATGGGACCTCTCTTCTTGAGAGTTTTACACAACCCACTTCCTCTCCAACTCCTCCACATGAGCGGATCATAAAGTTATATTAATTATTAACTAAAATTAATAATTAATTAAACTTTTAATTTAATATTTAATGGAATGAGGAATTTTATTCCTCATCATTCCTCCCAACAATATGTGCATTGGATCCCAATGTGTTCAAAAGAGGAGGAAGAAAGGATCTGGAGGATGAGGAGGCAGTCATGGGGGAGGCCAATGAAGTGGCATTGAGCACACATGGGGGCACACAAGAAGGTTCTTCAAAGCATATGAATGGTATTCTATTCCCAGGAATCCATATTCTTCATAATAATGGATTTGATTTCTGGAATTATAGAAGCAGGTGTGTCAATATTTAACTTCTCTTAAATAAGACTTCCATCCAGGAATATGTTCTTCAACTTTGTATATCGAGAACAAGCTTGCATAGAGTGATCATAGCCCACTCCTAATATAAGTGGTTGAGTGAAGAAATGAGTCTCATCCTCAACAAGATCACCTTTAGATGTATTTTTCAAACTATTATCAATATTTTGGTCCACTAAGCTAATGGAGGACACTTCTTGAAGTGAAACAAGACTAGAAATATTGTCTTCTATGACATACACTAAAGGAGGCAAAGGAGGAGTTATATTTTGAGTCAAAAGCTCGTTGTTAAACAATGCCAAAGAAAAAGGTCCATTGAGCATGACTATGCCCTTCTTGAGCCAAGGAATATCATATAATTCCTTGGCCACTCTCTGCCCATGCCCATTCATGCATACATTATACCCTATTTGTAGGACCTCCATGGATTGAGCAATAGTCTCAAGATTGCTCCCCAAATTGACTTTGACCATGTCAATTTTGCTATCCACAATACTAAGTCTTGTTAACAAAGTAAATCTCGAGTCATTATTTTTTACTCCCAACTTGGAGTCCTCATTGGTCTTCATCTTTTGGGCACATAGCTCTTTGACATGATATACCAAATTCTAGATCCCCTATAGATCTTGGAGATATTTTGGGTTAGGTAAAATGGTGTCAACTCCTAGATGTCTAAAAACTTCAGAAAAATGTATTAAATGGAAAAAATTCTAAGGACTAAAATTTTAAAACACCTTAACATTCAAAAATTCTGGAAATATAGTCAACCATGTTGAATGAACAAAAGGTATACCTTGATGTTCAAATGGTCCAAAAATAGAGCGATTTGATCCACAAGTAGATTGGTATGCTCTGATACCACTAATATGGAGAGAAAGAGAAAGAAGATATATAATTAAAAATCAAAATCCAAGTATTCTCATTCATTACTTTAAAATATGTATATTACATGAATATGCATGATTTGAATAGACATGCCTTTTTACAATATAACTTTTCATAAAGTTATATTAATTATTAATTAATAATAATTAATTATTAACTAATTATTAGTTAATAATAATTAGCTACTAACTAATTATTAGTTAATATTAATTAATAATTAATTAGCTTCAACATTGACAAATTTAGGAAGAGTGGGATTTAGCAACAGTGGATCTATGCTTCGACGGTGGTGGGCTTTAGCTTCAATTATGACAAATTTGGGCTTTGATATTGGTGGGCTTTAGTGATTATGGATCTGGTTTTCAAAGGTAGTGGATATGAGCTTTGATGATGAAATATCTAGAGAGAGTGGGCTTTAGCAACAATGGATCTAGGCTTTGATGGTGGTGGGCTTTGGCTTCAATGGCAACAAATCTAGGCTTCGATAGTGGTGGGCTTCAAAAACTATGGATCTAGGCTTCAAAGGTAATGGATCTGATCTCTGATGATGATAGATCTAGGGAGAGTGGGCTTTAGCAGTGGTGGATCTAGGCTTTGATGATGGTGGAATTTGGCTTCAATGATGGTAGATCTAGGATTTGATAGTGGTGGGCTTCAACAACTATGAATCTGGGCTTCAAAGGTAGTGGATATGAGCTTTGATGATGGTAAATCTAAGGAGAGTGGGCTTTATCAATTATGGATCTAGGCTTCAATGATGATAGGCTTTCGATTTAATTGTTTATAATGAAACCCTAGAAAATGGTGTCTCTTATGATCCCTATGGGCTCGATTTTCTCCCTTGGGCCTTTTTTATGAGAGAGGGAGATGAGGAAGGCAAGGGAAGCTCTAGAGATGAGAGTGATAGTTTTTTTGGAATCAAATATAGAGACAAAAATGTGTTGGAGATGATGCAGATAAGGTGAAGGCATATTCAAAAGTTATCAGTGGTAGCATCAACCTAGTCAACCTAGGTGCTGCAACTAGACCCCTATGGTTTGATTTAGTTAAAGGTATTACTTTGAGCCCTATTGAAAATTTTGATATCTATCCTTGTGAGGATTAGGATATGCCATGTCTATATGTCCAAGATAGATTAATTAAAATACTAGCAAATAGATAAAGTTTTACTTTAGTTAAGAAATATATTGATTTTTGATCAAATTTGGACATTAATTAGCTCTGCCTAGAAGTTTTTTTCTCTTTACATTCACTATCATGGAGATAGTAACTCTACCTAGAATATTTTTTCTCTTTACCTTCACTATCATGGAGGATATGGTTGATGTCCTGCTAAAAGGACCTTGGTTCTTGGGCAAAAATTTTTTATCTTTGAGAAGATAGAAACCAAGATTCAATCTTGAAATAGATAATATTCACATGGCTCCTCTCTCGGTGATACTATTAGGTCTCCCAATAGAATATTGGGATGACGATATAATGAGGAGAATTACCAAATATATAGGAAAATTGATTTTCTTTGATCCAACAACCAAAGCAAGGACTAGATTAGTTTTTGCTAGGTTTTGTATTAATGCAAACATGAAAAGAACCCTACCATCCTCAAATAGGTTGAAATATAAATATGGGACTTGGAGGTAGAAAATTGAATATGAAAACTCCCCAACCTTAAACAAGGTTAGTAAAATAAATGACCATCTCCTTGAAAATTATTTTCCCAAGAAAAAAGAGGGTAAAATCTAGTAAAGATAAGAGTTTCAACAACAAAACAAAGAGGTGGAAATACTGAACGAATTCACCAGCAAGAACCAAAATTAAGCAAAATATTCCTGAAAAAGATAAAAAAAAAAAAACATGAATAGTTTAGCACCTTGGAAAGTGAAAAAGAGGAAGGGGAGGTCTTTGGAGAGGAAGAAGAAAAGTGGAAGGAATAACAATTAGTGTTGGTTCCTCAAAGTCCAACTAAAGCCCATTAGACTTCCAGTGAAATGGAAAATGAGCCCCTATTTGTGGATGTTCCTATTGAGGCTACATATGAGATCACACTAAAAGATAATAAGGGAAGGATTTCTTCTTCCCTTTTAAAAAATGCTTTGCTACTCCATGCCTAAAAATAACTAGAAGTACCAAGAAAAGTGGATGTAGGAGTGGTAGGAAGAAGAGGAATTCCTAACCTCAAAGAAATTTGAAATGGAGA
Source organism: Wollemia nobilis (assembly GCA_028583015.1). Taxonomy (NCBI): domain Eukaryota; kingdom Viridiplantae; phylum Streptophyta; class Pinopsida; order Araucariales; family Araucariaceae; genus Wollemia; species Wollemia nobilis. Next base: position 5,332,887 of record JAQPPZ010017244.1, read on the forward strand.
GACTACGAAGGAGGTTTGTGATGGAAATTAAAAAACTTTGGATTTAAGCATAGCTAGAAGCTAGAAATAAAAGAAAATAGTGTAAGTTGATTGTTGTTTTGTTGTCAAAAAGTTGTTTCAGTGCTATCGGTTTATTGACTTTGTTTCAAATTTGATCCATGTTGGGCTTCAAAGCCTTGTTCTTTCTGTAAGCTTATTGTTTTATCTGTAGTTTTGTTATGTATAAGGTTGTGGGATATTCTAACAGCCTAAAATTTATTAAAAAGGTTTGGAATCCCTTTCAAAACCCTTTCTCTAACTTTAATCCAAAAAAATAAATAATTAATTGAACTTTTAATTTAATATTTAACGGAATGAAAATTTTTATTATTTTTCAAATTCCATAGTGGTGTAATGACTAAATTACATGGGAGGTTTGGGCTTGTTAAAGAATAAGTAGTTCTAATATCCCTAAACTTTGATGGCCATCTAATGATCAAATGGACATCAATGTCCCAGGGTTTTGAAATTGCTTCTTTTTCAACAAGATGAAACCCCCCACATCATTTAGTCATTATATTAGGGGTCTTATGGCATATTCAAGAGGAACAAGATCCTAAAATTTAAAATACCATATGACCTATAATTTGAAAGAACTCATAATGATCGATTAAGGAGGCACTTTGGGCATATTGAAGAGGAAGTATCTCTAGAATCCCAAAATGCTACTAGTCTTTTGATAACACAACATATTAAGCTTCAAGAGTTACTCCTACTTTAACATGCCTAAAATCCTCCCAATGCCCTTCTAGGTATGTTAAAGTAGGAACAACATGAAAATCCCCAAAATCCAAAGGTATACTTGTGATTAGATGACAATCAACATTTTAATATTTTGAAACTACTTCATTTTTAACATTCCTAAAATCCCTCTTGGTGGCGCTACTATGCTAAGGGGCTTTGGGCATGTTAAAGAGGGAGCATCTTTAAAAGCATAGAGTGCATTTGATAATTTGATTTTGGGTGTGTTAAATAGGGATTATATCCAAAATTGTGAAATTCCTTTAGTTGTTCAATCAAGATTGGATGACCAACTATATTTTGGGATTCTAAACTTGCTCATTCTTTGGAAAAATCAAACTTCCCTTCATCAAGGGTCTTAAAGCATGTTAAATAATGAGTAGGTCTACATGATTAAAATATGGTTGGTCATATGATCAAAGATTAGATGACCAAGGCTTGTAGACCTTCTCATTATTTAACACACTAAAACACCACTCCCCCTTATAATGACCAAAATTATTATAATTTGAATGAAAATAAAATTACATACTATAATATTATATGTAGTAAAAATTTTCTAATTGTTAATTAAATTCCAAAACTAATACAATCATCTATCCCTCACCCAATCATTTTTCTATTTTACTATGATAAGTAGAGGCACCAAACAAATTCATGGTTGAAAAATTATTCATTTAAAAAATTATATACAATTTAAGTTTGAAAATATTCATAGTTATATTATGGTAAGTTACTTTTTATAAATAAAATTTTAGGTTTTTTCTAGTTATTCAAAATTCCATTTACAAGAAGGTCCGAGTTGTAGACCAATTGGTTCAACCAAAACCCATAAGGAGGGTGAAGGTTCATGGTTTAAATATTGGGCCTCACTGGACTAAATGCTTATCCCTTTCCTAGTATTTCAATGACGTAAAAGGTTTAAAATGATTGTGGCATGGTGGTTATAGGGGCATACTGTGCAAATAATTGTGTGGTGACTTTTGGGACAAACAACGCAGAATACTGTGACAACCATAGGAGCTGGACAACCTACCTGGATTCGTGGCGGATACGAATTCCACCATGTAAATTAAAAAAAAAATCCATTTACAAGAATATTATCAAATTCTCTACACTTTCTTTGAAGGATATTATTGTTATTTTTTCAATGAGTTTACATAGGTGATGCAGGAGCATCCGAGGGCAACAAAGCAATCGAGCATCAACCAAACTTTTTGTTGTTATTTTTTTCTAAGTGTTGCAAAGTTATTTTTTTCTAAGTGTTGCAAAGAAAAATATGTGTCGCGATATCACGACACAAAAATTTTCATGATATCGCGACCAAAATAGAAGATATGGGAGCAGCGGACAGAATGTCATGATTTCGTGACATGTCACGAAATCACGACCCAAGGCAGGGAAAGCAATGCCGGAAGACACAAGGTCGTGAAATCGTGACATGTCGTGAAATTGCAACCACCGTAGGGGAAACAAAGGTGCGAAGGACCAAAGGTCACGAAATTGCAACCAAAGTAGGGGAACAAAGGCGCAGAGGAACAAAGGTCGCGAAATAGCGACCAAAGCAGGGAGCAAAGGCGCGAAATACAAAATGTCACAAAATCATGACATGTCGTGATTTTGTGACCAAAGCAGGGAGCAAAGGTGTGGAAGATAAAAGGTCACGAAATCGCAACATGTCACGATTTCGCAACCGAAGCAGGGAGCAAAGGCGCGAAATACAAAAGGTCACAAAATCACGACATGTCACGATTTCACGATCGAAATGGGAGAACGGAGGCCGAGAGAAAAAATGATGTGATATCATGACATGTTGCGATATCGCGGCCAAAACAGAGAGAGAATGCGCAGAAAGGAAATGGTCACGATATCGCGACATTTCGTGATATCGCGACTAAATAGAAAAACACACACTCCCAACTTTCATAAAGACGTCCCTTTGTGGGCGGCAAGTTAGCAGAAGTGAAGCAACAGTTTCAAAGGAGGATTTCAACGGGAATGTTGGCCACTCGTGCAGGATATCTAGAGACACGTTTATAGCAACTAACAACAAATAGCATATCGAGAAGAAGATTTCATTGGGTATGGCAGCCAGTCGCGCACCTCACCTAGAGTCTCATCAATGCAACTTTCCAAAATTGTTCTAGGTGGCAATTGTAGATCGTGGGAAGTTTGAAAGCACAGAGGATCGGGACCTCGATAAAAACCCATGGATTGTAATGAGAGGGGGTTGGCAAAACGGTAGTTTGGGGTTGTATATTCTTATAAAATTCTTTCGAAGTATTGAATAACAAATTTTGGGCTCTTGTTTCTCTGGTTTTCTGTCTTGTGTATGAACTGTTCTCCACCAAGATCTTGTGTATGAACTGTTCTCCACCAATAGGTTTTTATAAGGGGTCACGATACCCTCATGTTGAGTGGGGGTTTGAACCTGGGACCTCTCAAGGAGAGGCCAAAGCCATTACCACTGCAGTAAGCTTGCATCTACTCAATGAGATTACATAGGTTTTCATGGGGGGTTCGAGTAAAGGATGTTATTGTTATTAATATTATACTACATTACATATCAATTTGTATAAGGTATGCATCTCCTATTTTATCATGTTTTTTCAAGTTGAATTATATTGTATTACAAGTTATAGAGGACATTATGTTTCATGTGTAAAATTTATATCGTGATTTATTTATTTTTTAATTCTTTTATAGATTATTATCCCTTATTAAAATTGTAGAATTTTACTTATTATTTTGGTTTTTGAGACATCCTAAATAATCACTTTAGATTTTTGAGTAGTCTTACTTATAAGTATGTGAATATGGGTATTAGTTGCGATGGCTACATAGTTAGTTATGTTCATAAACTAAACCCATATGCATTGATGCCATGTAATCTTCTAAGCAATGTCCTACAATTTTTCCAAAGCCTAAAGTGTTAGATGTTTTTTATTTTGATGAACATTCCAAATATTTTACATTGCCAATTTTTTTTTAACCGGTAGAAATAAATTTTAATTTATAGACTTAATCATCTAAGGATTTTGTATTTATAATGTCAAGCTCCAATAACAACCTAATCAAAATTATGATGAGCAAAAGGAATTTGATTTTGAAAACATATAATTAATGAGTAAATTGAACTTAGAGGAAGATGAGGAATAAGAGGATATTTTATAGAAATATATGGAGTATACTAACTCACTAAACTCATGCTCTAATAATTAGGAGGCACCATTTAATATGTGAGATGAAAGTGATGATTTTTATGAAGATATATATGAACTATATGATGATGAGTCATTTGATCCTTTAGACGAAGATGACAAGTCAACAAGGGAGAAGGAGAAGATAGAAAAAGCAAAAAATATACAAATATATATTTGTATACTCATCATTATAGCAAGGTTTGTAAATTTTGTTGAGAGGATATTGATAGTCCTCACTTTATTTGTTAGTTTGCAATACACAAATTAATATCCTATATATAAAAATATTTAATCATAATAATAGGGAAAATATTGTATACTCTTTTTTCATGTGATATCAACTATTATTTTTTATGGTAAGTGGTGTCTTTGAATGACTTATTCTATTATTGTTCTTGTTAAAATTTTTGTAATTTGATCTTATAAAGTCCAAGGCCAAATGTGTGATAAGGTGCTTATGAGCTCCATTTATGTAGCCTATGGGCATGTGATTATGTAATACGATACACATTCCTCATTTATGTAAGCTACAAGCATGTTCATATAAGTTTATGGGCCCCTTTCATATTTCACCCTTAGTGGTGTTGGCTAATCCACCTTTAGGGATAACCTCACTTAAAGGGTAATTAATTATTATTTATTGTAAGGTTAACCTGAAGGTTAAGTTTATGTTGGCCTAA